>JAWNOY010000292.1:0-5000000 GCA_035045545.1 Drosophila gaucha
CCTACTTTTAAACTGTTCTATATGTTAATATTAGAATAAAAAGTAACTTAAAAAGTGTTTCTGAGGGGGTCAAAATTTTGACCAAATTTCATGTGAAAAGTGTCCTAAATTTTGACAAGTGTGAGTTGTGTGAGTGCTTAAGCTCTGTTTTCAAATCTCTGTAACTTTGTCAAAAATAGACGGATTTGGGTGATCGAAAACATTTTCTTCATGCCTTATCGTCTAGATTGTTTCTACATTTAATTTTCAGTCTGTTTCTCAAATCTACATTAGATGTAGAAAATATCTAGCTAACTGTTGCTAAATTACTTTATGTAATAAGTATTTAAGTAATTAGAAATAAATACAAAAAGTTCAAAATTTATTAAATATTTAAGCAAAATATTAAAAATTAATAAACACAAATACAATATGAAATTAAAAAAAAATAAAAAAAAATATATAAAACAAAAAATTTAAATAAAAAAAATAAAAATTAAACCTAATAAAAAATAAACACAAAAAAATTAAAAAAAAAAATATTAAAACAGCGTATTTGGACTATGAGAGGCTTATAAAATATATTCAAGTAAATAAAAAATAAATACAAAACATTAAAAATATAAAAATTGTAGCAACAAAACTTAAATTTAAAATTGAATAATACAAAATTATATAATAAGTAACAAAAAATAAAAAGTTAAAATAAAAATATATACAAAAAACTTAAAACAAACAAATAAATATATACATTTAAAAAAATTAAAATAAATACAAAAAAAATATTGCATAAAAATTGTAGTAGAAAAATTATTAATAATCAAAAGCTATAGTCATAAATAAAATCAACTATTTTTGCTATTTTAATTGATTTTCAATTGTAAATTGTAGATGGTAAAAGAAAATAAAATTTAGAAAATATCTAGCAACAGCTAATATGTATTATGTCTTATAAAATATATCTATGTGGGAAATATCAGAATATGTTTTATATATGTAAATATAAAGGTTTAAGACGAAAGGACACATATAAACAAATATCATTTCGTATACCTCTTAATTGTATACAGAAAAAAGTGTTGTTAAAAACGAAATATGAAATTCGATTAAGAATTTCTTTGAAAAGCAAAAATGTATATATATTTTTTCATTACACTTTATTTTGCATCTTGATTGAGATTGAACTCTGCCTTATAGAAAAAATTCCGAAATTTCACGCTCGGAAAATACGAGTTGATTGATAATCGAATCAGCACCGCACTCAATTTGTTGTGATTCATATATCTCGTATGTTATGCCAACCCTATGGGCTAACCTCGGCATTTGTGTTTTTTCCCCGCTTTCGTGTGATTTTTCTCATGCATTTTGCAGCATTTCCTTTCTGGTTTACATTTGCTTTCCTGTTACCGCTGGCCGCAAAACTGACACTCGTTACATTGATAACGTTTCATTTTGTTTTTTAACCCTCGTCGCAGCAGGCAGCTCAGATAATCAAGTTAGAAGGTGGCGAGCACGAGAGTTGGCCAGGAAAAGGTTTGTTAATTTCAAAGATATTGCAAAATAATTGCTTGTTTGTCCCGGACCAGACGAATTGACAGTTCTGCGTAAGCTGAGAAGATCTCTGAGATACATATACAATTTGCCTTTAAGCTGCAGACTGAAAATTAAAGACTGAAGCTGGCTGCACTTTTATTTTCTTGCCTGTGACAACGCACACGAAGCACATAAAAATGCGGTTTATGGTTCATATGCACTCTAGCCATATTCTCCACGACTCGACGGTGACTCCTTAGCGGCTTGGCTGCACAACTCACTCTCTCTCTCTCTGTCTCTCTTTAGACAATGCAGCTTCAATTTCAGTTCGGTATTTGCTTTCTCTCACTCACACTTTTAGTCTGTCTGTGTGTGTGGAAGTGTTAAAACGTGTCATTTGATAAGATGAGATGCCGTAATATAAGCTAGCTGCTGGCTCCCTAGTGCCGCTTTTATGTACTCCCGCTCGATGTTGGCATTTTTCTATGCAAATAATGCGGCGGTCTATATTCATTTATTTTGCATAAATATTTATATATATTAAATGTTCGCATTACCATTTTTTTCTACAATCGAGATATATATATATATATACTTATATACTTATATATATATATATATATCTGAACTGTTGTTCACATCTAATTTACATAAAGGCAAATTTCCGCACTATAAACATTTTCGCTGTTTACTTTTGAAGAAAGGTTTCTGCAGCTATTTTTATTTTAAAAAAAATTATAATAATTTTTTGTTTGCTTAGAAAAGAGAAAAGAGATTTTCAGTCAGAAAAAAACATTTTTATATTCTAATTTTAATTTTTTTATTTATTTTGATATGCAAAAGTACATTCAATTTATGCTAAGAACATTTCTCTCTTGAATTCAAACTTATAAAATAATAAAAACAAAAACTATATTTGTTGCATACAATTTTTATAAATCATAAAGTTGAATTCAGTTAGCTTTTTCCGTCTCTTCTTGTCTTCCTTTTCAAAAATTATTTGTTCTTTGCTTTGATAACGAGCAGCACATTAAAAATATATATTTGGCCGCCATACATTTTAATGTGCTCTAAAAGTCTTTGATATTCCTTCGTTTTCGCAGAGTGAGTCGTTATCGTTTGTGCATTTTATTGTGAGTTCTTAACGTCAATCCACTGACACTCTGACATCTAGTTGGAAAAGGCGACATTCTGTGACAAAATGAATGTCAATTGTCTGTTCGTGAGAACTTGCACGAAAAGTCAAGTGAAAATTTGCACACTTAACTTTTCAAGCGTCATCATCTTCAATGATATATATATCTATCTGAGCTGAGCCGAGCTGAGCAAAGGAAACTGCTTTTAATTTTGTTTTTTCGCTGCACGCTTCTCTACAATTTTGTTGTGTCATCTGCGAGCATAAATTATGCGCCAATTTGCCATTGGATCGTAAAGATATTTATGTTAGCATTTTATTTGCACACTAAAATAAAATTTATTGCCCTTTTAATAAACACAAGCTGAGAGGTATTATTATGATGAAGTGTTCTCTTTGCAGATGGTGAGCCATGTGCGGAAAGACAACTGTCCGGGAATAGTTGCTTAACTAAAGGGTTCCTTCTGCTTTCAGTCGATATCATTCGCTCTATAAATATATGATTTGATGCTGTTCTCATTTAAAGTGTGGGATTATCCCAGCATTGCGATTGTCTCGGTTATTATTCTTATCATGCCATTTTTTATGGCACACACTGCGTATACGTACTCATATTATTTAAAGCACTTCGCTCTCTCTCTCTCTCTCTCTCTCTCTCTCTCACGCTCTTTTACTTAAGAGCCGCGAATAATAGCAATTTTCGTTTGCAAATGTGCAACTGGGTGCGGTTCGGATGTGGGCGCACTATAGTTATGCTTGCTTATAAATTTCAAATGCAAATGCTAAACCAGCCAGTTCTCAGTTCTCAGTTCCAAGTTGCCAGTTGCCGGTTCGTCGGGGCAGCCGCTGAGCCATTTGTCAGCGTTATATGCTGCACACGTTGTGGATCTACATATATATATACATATATATGCACATGGCAATCTCTGTGGCTTCGCGTTCTAGTTCTCCTTGCGGTCCTTCTCAACCTGCTGCGACAATCGCGGCTGCATTACGCTAATAACCTGAGCTGTCTGAGTTATGTGCGACGCTCAGGAAATTTCACAAATTTCTGAATGGCTCCGCAGATAAAACGCAGCTTGAGCACAATTTGTGGAGATGTCACACAAAGTCTGAGCTCAACTATTAATTAAGTCAATAAAAGCTAAACGCATTTTGGGTACGAATTCAGCTTGATTGGCATAGCTTTTTGGTAGTTCTGAAAAACCTTGTATAGTATTTGATTTTTCATATTTTTATACCCTGGATCCATTGAAAATGGGAAATCAGGTAAAATGAATTTGTTAAAAGTATGTAACAGGAAGAAGGAAGCGTGGCAGACCTCAGTACATATATTTTTGATCAGAGCGACGAGCTGACTAGACTTAGCCCTGTCTGCCTGTCCGTCTGCCCGTCCGTCCGTCCGTCTGAGAGATTCACTTTTTCCAGCATATCTTTTAAGCTAAAGTCACAAATTTTTGCGTTTTGCTCCTCGTATATAACATACAATTATGGTTTTGAATTATATATTATTTCATCTGAACATTTCTCAAAATAAATTTGGTTAGGGCTCAGTT
The DNA here is from genome assembly GCA_035045545.1 of Drosophila gaucha. NCBI lineage: Eukaryota > Metazoa > Arthropoda > Insecta > Diptera > Drosophilidae > Drosophila > Drosophila gaucha. The sequence continues at coordinate 4,204 of JAWNOY010000292.1, forward strand.
AAAAATATACCCATTGCTAAAATAAATTTGAGCTTTGGTAGGTATTATTGCAAGTTTAATAAAAATAGAATCCACTGTTGAAACTTTCATCAACTATTTATTTGAAATTTTTTGTTTGTTTAATTATTATAATTTTTTTCTTGCAATTATTATATGGTTAAACACACGTGTCAGTACGTTTCCGTCAGTTTTTGTGTATGCTTAAGAAAACCTTTCATCTAGATTGTCTGTCTCGTAGTTGGGCACTTCCGACTAGAGTATTCTTACTTGTTAACATTAACATATTTCTTACTGTGAATCATAGCTGAAATAGTCATAAAACGTTTTTTGACTTTTATGAGCATTGCATAGAGAGACAGTTTTTAATCTAGTAAAAAGTTGAATTCAACAGGTTTTTGTTCAGTTTTTTTTTTTTTTATTCAGACTATGAACTATGAAAACAGCAATAAAAGGCAGCGAAACTAGAAATAAAATTTATGTAAGTGCAACATAAAGCCATTTGTTATGTAAAGTTTTTGCTCGTCGTGTGAGCTTCGGCGGCAATACTTGACGGCCTTTAAGTGCAACTTTTGTGCGTACTTCCGGTGAGTGAGCATGCAACACATAGCCAGCTGCAAGGACTGACCCCTCCGACTGCACCTGTGCTGGCACGCACAAACGGAACTTGACCAGGCGATGCTCCCAGTGCGACAAGCCCCCAGTGACTGTGTGTCTATGTGTGTGTGTGTGTGAAAGAAGCTTCCGTGGCGTGTCGTGGCAAACACTTCCGCCTGTCTGGCCCCTTTGACTTGTCATTGTCATGTGCCAGCGCCATATTGCAGAGCATTGTAAGGTCAACGCTCGTCCTTGGCATATTTGCATTGGACAGTTTTGCCTGCATATCAATGGCATTTCAGTGAAGCCAATCTACAGCAAAGATGGCGCTCAATTTTAGTTACACTTTGTTTTTTCTTTTCATACCTACGCTTGCCACATAAAACTAAATCACCAGCATTTTTTATACCCTGCAAAACTTTTCGCATCGTTTTACACAAGAGCAGAGCAAAAAGTTGATAATTACCTCATACATTCTCTTGGCTTAATTAGTGGACAGCTTGTGGCCTCTTTTTATATACTACATACTTTATAGCTTTGGTATTTTACAGTTTTTTTGGAATGTGGCATAGCGGAGCTTTCGGCTAGGATAGTTATTTGGAAGTAAAAGAGTTTTATATTCAAGCATTTTGCAGTTAATTTTCATGTTTGCCAGGAGAATTTTGTAGCTTTGCTGTGCATTGGTCTTCAATCAATCAGTCAATCAGTCAAGCAATGAGTCAGTCAATCACTCAGCATAAATAGTATTTTATATCTAGATTAAATTTGAAGCTTTTACTCACAAAATTTCACAACATTCTCTCTAACTGTCTCTGTCTCTCTTCTTCTCCTACTTATTCTCTATAATTTCATTTCCAATGTAACTTGCGGCCATTGTCAACAGGATTTGTTTTTCGACTTGTGGCCAGACAACATAGCAACATGAAGAAGGGCTCAGCCTTAATCTATGTCACAAACAACTCGCTCAATATGACAGCTTTATTATACCCTATATAAAATGGGGTAAACAGAGGGTATGATGATTTTGATAGAGAATAGTGGACTTTCTTAGCTGTTACTTAAAAGTACATAAATGCTTCCCTAGCAGCACTAGCAGAGTCTATAATGATTTATCTGTCTCTATAGATATTAAATATAACACTTCTAGGGTATTTTCTAGTCCGCCCTTTCATGCTGCTAAGCCTACACACCCTTTTTTATAATATTTTGTAGCTGGTTAGTAAATCAGCCACAAGTATGCCGTTATTAAAGAGCTGCCAAAGAAGCTGTCAACAAATTTAATGAATAAATTTTTGATTTAAATATTTTAACCCCGGATACGACGAGGCCCAAAAAGGAACAGCAGGCGCACCTTCCGCCGTAGGAGCCACACGCCGGCAAACTATTTTCATTTTTATAAGATTTTATCTTATTTAATTTAAGCATAGTTTTGTCTCGCTCTCTTCAGGTTGACAGCGCCCACTTTTCCGCCTAACTCCCAACCCCTTTTCCTGCCGTCGACATCTTTGCGCCACTTTGTCCTTTGCGCTGTGAACAATTTAAAGCGAAAGTTACCAAAGTATTAAAACTTTTCTAGTTACTTGTTAGTTAAATAATAATGCGTAAAAGGAATCCCTACTCTTTGCCTTTGTCTTTTCTCTCTCTCCTTCGCTCATTCTCTCAGTCTTTGCGCTGTCACACAGGGCAATAAAAATGCAGCAGCAAATGCAATTAAATTGAAACCACACCTGAAAAAACTTTTAGAAAGATTTATGCGACATCTGAAACAGACATGTGACAATAAATAAACCAAATACCCTTCAAAATATTCTTTATCTAGGTTCAATATATTCATTAACAAAGTATCAGACTTTAGTCTAATATGTCAGCATAGACTTATTATATTTTCACATTGACTTTGATACACGTACATATTTATGTGTGCATGTGTGTGTGCGTGGCCAGAAATATTTAGGTAGACGTAGCTCTGCTTCTCTAAGGCTTCTTGCGCGTCGTCTTAAAGGGAATAGACAAAAAAAGAGAGACTTAGCAATTACAGTAATTTGTGTGACATTTTCGCATTGAAAAGCTCGCAAGATGAGAAGCATACAAATAAGACTGTCCTTTCAGGAATAGAGTTAGTTTTAATTTAATAAAAGTAACATTTGGAATATATAGATTTCTTTTGTTATTTAAATTTACACTAGTTGGCATATATACATGAATACACTAATGAATAATAAATATACAACTATAAAAAAATAATATCAATAATAGTTTTCTCTTAAAATAAGGAAACATTTTAAAGGAAATTGAGGCATTGCTATGTTAAAATATATATGCCGATTGATGTATATGTATGTGCATGCGTAATTGTAGAATCTTAGAAGATAAATATAATAAAAAGAGCTTTATTGCTATTGAGCTTCTCTAGGGTCAAAGATAGATTCGATTCCAAGACTAATTCTCTTTAAATTTGAATGCGCTGATTATGAGACATCAGCAAGAAATATTTAAATTCAAAAGTCTAACTATCTGATTCATATCAAGGCTCAGAAGTAAATTCCGTATAAAAAGATACAGATTCTAAAAATCTTGCTTCAAATACACGCCTGATAAACATTCAAAGTTCACACGTAGTTGATTTCCAAATCGTTTCGATTATGAGAAAAATATTAAGAAGTTACTTTATTTTTTCAAAAACTGTCTTTTCTTAGATTTCGGGTATTAGATAACTATTATCATAGGACCTGAAACCAGACGATCATTTCAAAGAGCTACTATAGCTTCTTTAGGCAATTTTTAATTAAGTTAATAGATCATAGAAAGATTTTGATTGCAGTCAATGCTCTAAATTTATAAAACCCAAAAGTTGTAAAAAATCGAAACTTAAGTTACAATTTTAAGAAAAGTGAGTAAGGCGGATAAGTTGGGGATCCTTCCCATATTTCTCTATCTCAAAAATCATTCAAATTTTAATAGCGACTACTTAAATGCCAAACGATTGTATTGATAACAAAGGTCTTAAAATTGCACATTTATTTTCAATGTGAAAAGTACCCGACAAACGATAATTCCAAAGAGCTGTTTATGGAAGTGAGTCCATTTTTGAATAATTTTATATGTTAAAAGGTTTTTTATTTCTTTTCAATATTCCGAATGAATACGCTTGATAAAGGTATACTTGTGCAAAAAAAAAAAACATAGAGAGATGGACTAACTTCGACCATGCCGAAGTTTGGTAATACCCTTGTAATTGTAAAGGACATAAGTAATATTTTTCTGATTTGCCAAGAAGAAATCAAGATTGACGTACTTACTAATTTTTGTATCTCAGGTGAAAGATTGTAGAAGATACAGTTTTTTCTGCTTTGGCAAGCCTCTAATGAGCGTAGCTATATACAATATGTCTGAGTCTAAGACTTCAATAGCGACTAACTTTTTCCTACAAATACATTTCTTAAAAACTATATACGTATATATAACTATCTACGTTGCAAACTTCTGACCAAAATTAATATACCCTTTTTACAAGGATATAAAAAACCTGAGTTATAAGCATTCAGAAAGATTTTAAGAAAAGTGATTTAGCATCTTATTTTTCTTGTCAAAAATCATTTGAATTTAAAATTCGACTTGTTAAATGACAATTGATAGTCTCGATAAAAACGAATTAAAATTTGCATATCATTTGACTGAAATACATCTACGCCAACTTCTTGAGAGTTAGTTTGGGAGCGAAAACTGATAAATATACCAACTGAAAACGAGTTCATCAGACGAAGGTACGTTATATACGAGGGAACCTTATATAACCTATATACTCGACATAAACTAGAGGAAGCAACATACTTTCTTCACTTCCCTTCTTGTGAGTATAAAAAAGAATTTTTTATTAAATAAACTTTAACAATAATGAATGGCAAGAGATTTCAAAATGTTTTTTCCAAATTTCTTTTGCCGCCACACACAAAATCTGCTTCACATGTGGTTGATTTTTATAAATTTCTGGTGGCTTTTAACGCCGGGACGTAAATGAAAAGTGAAAACAGAGCTAAGTAAATTTGCTTAAACAATTTTCAAGCGTTTTAGGCCATTTGCGTTCAGTTTTGTTAACGCTTAATGCAATCGGGCCAATGTCCAGCGGCGGCAAAACGGCGCCAGCTTCGCATCCTGCAAGCAAACAAAGCCAAAGTCCCTTCGCTCAATGTGTGTGTGTGTGTGTGTGTGTGTGTGTGAGTGTGTTTTCTATGCATACACGCACACATACATATATGTGTATGTAGACATATGTGAAACCTTTTGTCTGACTCCCTGTCTGGGCCTCTCTTGGGCTTTATTTGACTTTCGTAGAAGCCTCGCGGCCACAGACTGACGCCACAGCACGTGTCCTGATTATCTGTGCCAGTTTTTTCTCTCTTCTACTATTGTTGTTGTTGTTTCCTGATTGTTGTGTGCTTTGTATCATCGTATTTGTACATCTTATTTAGTTTTCTAAACATTTATGAGTCCGGCTTGTTAATATGCGAAGCAACATCATTTCTTCCTTTAAAACGAGCGTGATTTATGCCAAGTCAAGCGAAATAGGCCAAGTTTTTTGTATAGTTTACATATTTCTTGTGGCATCTTTGCAAGTTTTGGCAGCTTTATGTAAATGTGGCATATAGCAAATGGAATATGTTAAGTCATTCCAGTTTTTATTAAAAAGTAAATATACATACACTCAACTCTGCTTCTAGAGAAGGGCGTATGATTAAAAATGGTTTAAAAATACATGGAGCATATGGTAAATGTGGGAATATGTTCCTCAATGTAAAGAATTTGTTTAAGATAAAAAACTCTAAATTTTTAAAAAAATAAAAAACAAATGCAAAAGTAGTAATAATGAAATCAATATTAGATAAGCATTTACCCCCCATTAAATTACGATAAATATCTTGTTATAGTAGTTAAGAATGACTGATTTGAGATAAACAATAATAAAGTAATTTGTTTAAAAAAAATATATAAGCATTTACAAAAAAAAAAACATTTATTTTAATACATAGCATAATAATTAAAATTGAGAGATGTTTTTAAGATCTGTTCAAGTTCAAGTAATAATAATAAAAATCGAGTATTTCCTTGATCGTAAAATTACAACAAAAAAAACATTTTTTTAGAGATTTGTGCTAAAGCAAACATTAAAGCTGTGGAATATATAGTATTTTCCGAGTATCCACGGCCCAAGAGGGGTATGTCTATGATTTTTTGTCAATCTATGAAAGATATAAACAGTAACTATTAAGTATCTACAATTTTTGTAAATACCTTCTTTTCCTTGTTTATAAAACAACATAATTCATACAAACATATAATATTAAGTCAAAAATAATTTTCCAGTTGTTAAGATAAATGGAAATCATCTCTGTATTTTTTCATATGCGCTATCTTTAAGCAATCTTTTGTATATTTTTTGTCGATAAAGCAAATACTTTAATTTAATTAATATAATAAAATTAAAATTTTTCTCTACTTCATAAACTGTAGAAGATACAGTTTTACCTGGTTTTCGTAGGGCGTAGTTATATATTAGAGGTGGGATACACAATTATATATTCCAAATTCCCATTTTTAGTGCGTAATATCATTTATATCTCAAAAGATATATAGATAAGCCGAACAGACAGCAAGACGGACATCACACAAAACTAATATACTCCTTTAACTTTGTGAACGAGTATAAAAATGTATTGATTGTTACTGTAGATTTACTATTTCAAAATCGTGTTTGAAAAGAACGTGTAAAAAGAAAGTCTGGTGTATGCGTATGTTTAGAACAGGGAGAGATCTCTGATTTACATTTATAATCGTATTGAAAAGTTTTAAATTTAAGCCTAATTCGGGGCCCTTTGGGTCTTTTAGTTACAAAGTTACATTCGGCTTATCACAAATGCATCTGGCTTAAATGCCTGCACAACCAAAGGGCAATTAGCGAGCTATTTCAGAGGCTCACACACACACACGCACACATACACAGATTAATTGTCGCCCGATTGCATTTCAATTAAAGTTGCATTACGCAGTATAAATTCAAACAATCGCCGTCTAAAACAAATTGCCCGCCATTATGTGCATGAGGAGGGGCTGATTGGGTTGCATAACAATGCCGTTATTTATATGGCACAACACGAACTTGCACAGGGGCCCAAAGCAGATGCCAGAGCCTGGATAAGCCTCCAACAATTTGCAATGTGAGTCGAGTCGGCGTAAATGTTCAAAACTAAATAGAAATGTGCAGGATATGTGACAATTTGCATTTTTATGCAAACTATTTTGAGCTCAATTATGGGGCCCACCTGGCTGGCAGGTAAAAGCACCTCTCTCAGTCTCTCTGTCTCTCTCGAGGGACACGCCTAATGCAGTTGCATTTGGCTTCATCAGAGCAGAGGTTGGGCAGGCATGCGAGAAACTCATTTTGTTTGTGCCATAAAACACGCGCGGCTGCTCATGCGATGATTTTTCAAAGAGCGTGGGCGTGGCCTAGGCAACTGCATAGGCGCACGTCTGCAAACACATACTTACATCACATGTATAGAAATATATATATGTACATATAATATACACAAAGTATTTTATACATATTTCATGCCTTGGAATTTATGCAATCGTCGCAGGCAAGCAGCAGCCAGGGGGAGCTGTCACAGGATGTCTGCCACGCCTACGGCTCCGCCTGCAGGTGAACAGATGCTTAGAGGCAGCTTTGGGGCCATCAGACATGTAAATTAACATAAGCATCACGAGTTGAGCTTCAAGTGGCGCAGCTTGCAACGTCTTTTAGCTAAGACTCTTTCAGCCTTCTTTGAGGCTGCTCAAAATGCGCTTATCGCTGCAGGCTCAGCTCCCTCAAATTATGCAATGTTTTTTCACTCTCTCTCTATGTATGTGTGTGTGTGTGTGTGTGTGTGTGTGTGTGTGTGTGTGTGTGTGTGTGTTTCTGGTTTTTTCGAATAATTTAGATAATGTTTTCAAATTATGCTAAACTATGCGCATATGTTAAAGCTTGAGCTCGGCGACAGCCAAAGATTAGAGCTAGATTATTAGATAAAAGATACTCTTTTGGGTAAGACAGATTGAATGGATCCTGATAAGAAAAAATGATTTTAAAAATCTATTTTAGAAGGAAAATTTTGTTGTCAATTTGCATGCAGTTGAGTGAGCTTGAGTGTCAAATAATAAAAATAGATAAATGGAAATGAAAAGTTTGAACTAAAGCTGGAAAGTTTAGTTTTCAAAGCATAAATTAAAGTAGTAAGTTGATTCGGATCGTAAATTGATAACAACTTAACAGTTTGTATTGCATCTAACAGTACAACGAAGTGGCAACGCCATATCACGAAAAGTTGCAGCTGTGGTGGATCGATAGACGATAAAAGTAGACGAAAGAGTAGAGCGAGCAGCAGTGAAAGTCGTTTGAAAGAATTGAGCTTTTTTCCACTCAAATCTAGCTGTTTTCTTAGTGCGATTGCAGGAAAAAATAGGAAAATTGTGAGACACTGGAAATAATGATGTTTCGAAAAACCCATATAGCTGGATTTCCGCAATTTTCTTATTCCACTAAAATATTTGCATTATTTTAATGATATTAAGAAATTGTTTTGAAATTTGCAATTATAATACTCAAAAATAAAACGAAAAGTAACGTTGTGGTTATGTTAGCATATCTGGTCTTTTGGAATTATAGCAATAGTTTTAATTTCTTGCTGAGTAGTAGAGATGGGATCGGGAAAAAAATTGGTTCCCGACCCATCCCAAATTGGTTCCATGACCCATCCCGAAATCAATTTTGATTTTCCGGCCCGGTTGTCCTGAAAAATTTTCAATTTTTCCCGCGGGTCCCGACATTTCCCTACATTTTTCTTTAACACTTAAAACTCTTATGAAATATTAACATTTTTATTTAAAATTCATATTTTCTCAAAAATTATTCTTATAAGACGTGCTCTTTTTTATTCAAAATGTATCTAAAATTCTACTAGAAGTAAAATACACCCTCTCACACTTTGCCAAAGATGCGGGAACATCGATTACGTGCCTAGCATTTCGGTATCCCTACCGTCCTAGATTTTTTTAGAAACTTTCCTATAGATTCCGATCCTGAAAATTTTTGCGGGACTCGCAGAATTCACGTTCCCGACGCCCATCCCTATGAGTATTAAGACCTAAAAACCTTTTTTGTTTTAATTTTTCATTTATTCAAAAAATGTAACAGGCAATTGTAGATATTCCAGAAATATTTTGCAAAAAAAAAAAAGAAAAAGAAATTCAAGAAATTGTATTTAAAGTTTGCATATAAATAGATAAATCATACATTTAGAAAAGTCAACAGTTTTTCCAGCATTTTTTGCATCTTTTTTTCCTGATCTAGCTTTTTTTGCTTCTCAAAAAATAACCAAAACTGGTTGAGGGCAAAAGTCAAAGTTGAAGTTGTTAAAGAGTTGAGCAGCAGAAGTAAAAGTCAAACAGAGTTGTAAGAAAGTACCGAGTGCAAGAAAGTTGATCTCTAAGTTGTGAAGAAGTTGAAGTTGCCGAATCATACTCGCTGTTAAGCTTAATAATAATACCTATATTAACTTATATAGGATAATATGCTACATCTTAAATATACATTATATACTATACCAGCAATTTCCTCTTTAAATATTTCGTCCAACATTTTAAGCCACATCGTTTCAAGCAGTTATTACTCTGTTAATCCAGCTGCTGCGTAGCCGCACATTTGTTGTCAACGACGCCCGTGATGAAAAACTATTACACCTTGTTTACCCATTTTCAATGGGTTCAGGGCATGAAAAATAAAAAAAGAGGAAGGTATTAACCACAGCAAGGACAGCAGGACCCTGTTAATTAATAGCCACTGCAGTAAAAACGCTGAGAGAAAACACTGCAAAATCCCCAGTTTATGGCCAATAATAAGCATGGTACACAAGCAAAAACCGAAGCGTTACAAGTTAAGCTCGAAAAATAATCAAAGATGATGTGCATAGAGAGAGAAAAAAAAGAGCAAAATGTGCTGCTTTAAGCTGATCGAAAGCTTTAAAGGACTTTGCTGCTGCAGCTTAAATATTTTTAATTGCATTTTGCGTAATCACCCAACACCTACGCTAGCAGCAGTAGCAGCATCAGCAGAACAGAACCTGGTCCGATGCCGGGCCGGCTGAAAGCAGTGCACTGCACATTTTTCCAATAGTTAATGGCAATTTGCTGTTTTGCTATTTACGCCAATTATCCTGCATTTACAGCAGCAGCAGCAGCAGCAGCCAGCAACAGCGCCGACATGAAAGCCAATGCAAGTCAAGGCACACCGACAACACCCGCAACAACAACTTGGCCAACCCCAGCCATGGCAAACTGCAAGTCGCGCACATTGCTGCGGCCCCATTGTGTATGTGAGTGTGTGCGTGTGTGTGTGTGGGCGAGAGAGAGAGTATGTCCTGTGCAAACACATCATAATTGAAGCCTTCAACAAGTTTCACATACAATTACGAACACCTAGCAGAGGTGCAAAGCAAACGACTCACGGCTAAGGACCAGCCACAACTAGCAGAGCTGTCACTTGACAGACCGAACAAACGCGTGACATGGTCAACGACGAGTGGGCATTGTTAGAGAGTTGGCAAGCGATTGTGTTAACCAAAAGGAGAGTGACAAAGAAATGGCTAAAAGCTTAGCTCGATTGTTAGCAAGCAATCAAGACAAATCATTGAAATATAATAAAGACAGTTGGCTAAATCGTTCAAGAATTCGTTTTAAACTTTCTTAAGCTAGTACATTTTTATAAGAATTCATATGTTTATATATCGATAGGTGTCTATAAACGCCTTGTGTTTATTTTTATATTTATTTATTCATTTATTTTTTATTTTAATTATATTATTATTGACTAAACGAGTGTCTACAACAAAATGTAAAATATATATATATAGTTTTTTCTTTAAATAGGTAAAAAAGTATAATTATGTAGCCTATATAAAATTACATCAAAGATTACCCTTATAATATCACCGACATATTTAGTATATAATGAAAACGAAACTACAATATATTTTTTTGTTATTTATTTGAATACTTTTTTTATTTGAATACAATATAAATATAATATGATATAAATATAATATAATATAAATACAATAAAATATAATACATTTAAATATATAAAAAATTACAAACAAAAAAAAGTAATAATAAGAACTAAGCTAAGTTTAAATAGACACCAATTTCAGAAAAATAGTACCCTCATAGCATGTTTGACCGGACATCTATGCCTCAGATCCCAGTTAAATGTAGTCAGCTGTATTATATGGATCTACAGTGGGTCAAAAAAGTATTGGCACAACAGCAAATTCCAAGTTCCAATTACTGTAACTTTTGATTCTTCAAGATGACATCCAAAGTTCAAGTGCTTACCTAACTGTTTCCCTCTTGCTAAGATTGACTAAAAATTATTGACATACTTCTCCGGGGGGCGTGGCAAATCGGTAAAAACTATATATTTCCCTCTACTGATAATATTGTTTAAAACTAGGCTGTCTTTTCACCGTGAACGAGTATATATGCAGTCGGTACCTCCCGACTGCAACGTTCTTACTTGTTAATAATAGAAATCTTAAGCAAATGTTAAATTACTTAAAATCATGTATGATTACAAATCTATATATATATATTCTTTCTTTTCGGTTTATATATATATAAATATATTTATTATGTTATAATAATATTTATTAAAAAGACAAATAAAAAGGAAGAAATTAGGAATGTAAGAAATAAATAGAAAAGTAGCTAGTAGAGATAAATTAATATTCTGAGCAATTCCGTTAGGGAAATCAAGGAGAATTTTACCTTTTCGGCTTTACTCCCGCTCACAGCTAGGCACTGTCAATGATTTTCCGAAGATGACCTAAACAACAAAGATTTTATTATAGAAAGAGACTTCAGAGGAGATGACGCTATACAAATAATTCGAATTGTAAAGGATTTTGCAAATAGTAATCTGTTGTGCACATAGGGAAATGTAATGGACGAAAGTCTCCCAGGAATAGAAAACTTGAAACGCCCTAAAAGATAAAATAGGGACAATGATACCGATAATAAACTTAAAAAAAATTAAAATGCAGTTCTACGGTTAATGAACGATGGTAGATTTGCTTAACTAACAGCATGCATTTAATTTATATGTTAATTATATTTAAATTTATAAAATTAACTAGAATAAAGTCAAGTTCACCTAAACACACACATTTTCTCTAAAAACCATATACCTTTAAGCATTCTTTTTCAATTTTGCAGCAACTTTTCTGTGAGCTCACAAACTGCATAAATTAAAGCAACGAGTTTTTGCACTTTTAGTTTGTCATTCCTACCCAAGCCTCCCCCTGCCGCCCACAAAAGCCGTTTAGTTTGTGGCTTACGCTTGAAGGCCATTACTCAATGGTGGTTTAAATAAGCGAAAGGTTTGCTGTTTCATGCGTACCAACTGGCATGGCATGGCATGGAGTCGCTCTCCATTACCATTGTATGCCATACATCAAGCATACGCACTGTGTGCACAACTATTTGGCTCAGCTTTTGTTTGCGAGCGGCAGCAATAAAGCTGTAGCTCCATTGGCAAAGACAAATTAACAACAAATGCCATAAATCGCAAAGCTCGATATGCGAAGAACCAATAATCTCTATCACCTGTATCCCACTGGCTCTACAGTGTCTGCTAATTGTCAATGGCTATTTATGTCCATTGTCATGCTGCTGCAATGCCCATGACATTTATCTCGCAGAGCTTTAGCTGGCATTTGTCAAATCGTGCCAGAAACTCATTAAATTAATTTTGAATGCAGCGAAAAACAACAAAAACTTTGCCACAATTTGGCTAAATACATTTTCTAACTAAATATCCCTAGAGATAATTGAGGTACATTTATTTTGACTTTCAGTGTGGAATGCATAATGAATACTTCATGTAATTTATGTGTGTAAACAGGCTGAACTAACTGTAACTATTTAGTCACAACTTGTCAAATGTAATTTTCAAGCTTTGCCACGGCCCTCACCCAGACAACAGTTGACATTTGCGGCTGAATAAATAAATGAAACTAATGAAATAATAACCTAGCTGCACAGCTGAAACCAAATTCGAGTTACAGCTGACTAGTTAGACGAATAATCCTATACTGATTGAGGAAAGAGATAATGGGAATATTCAAGCTAGTTAAATAGTAATCCAATAATATTATTTACCCATTTTTATATGCACAAGTCTTTAATAGAATTTAATAATCTGAAATCAATTTATTTTCTGCTTACTTTCTTTTATTCCTTATCAACTGAACATAAGCTTCAATATTTGCTATTTCAATTATGGCCAAATAAACTTGATTCCTTATATGCTATCCCAGCTGCTCGGGCAGCTACCCTAATGCCAACTATTTTATTGCGTCCATTACCTTTCGGCTTGCGTTGGCCATTTTATCTGTTGCTCGAGTTGAAACTCGTGCAACTATTTTAACAGATTTTATCAGATTAATTGAGCTGCTTTATATATCTAATATATATAGACTGCAGCTAGACACCTCGCCATTTGTTCTCTTCCTCCTCTTCTTCTTGTTATTGCGGTCTAATGCATCCACCCACGCTTCGTCTCGTGTTTTCAACTAGTTAAGTAGTCGGGGTAATGGAAATTGGACCTGGGACAAATGATGTCGATGCTAATGGAATTAATTGCTATTTCCGCGTTGAATGCTAATAAAATCACCAAGGCTAACAAGGGAAGACAACAACAGCAACAGTCAGACAACAACTGGAATACTTTAATTAGATCTGCGCCAGCTGTATTCAAGCTTCTCTCCATTGGAACACAATTCATCTGCAAGAGCAAAAGAAATTCTGAATGCGTGAGTTAATTCACAATGCTTAATTCAAAGAGCAAAGCTGAGGATTATGAGAGGATTACAATAAGTAAATGAGCCCGGAATTCGTTCGGTCATTGGGAATTAACGTGGCTAAAGAGCACATCATTATTGTAAATCCCCCCAATAAGTATGTGGGCGTGCACATTCGTGCTGAATGCCGAATGGAATTTACGCAAATTAAATTGACAAACATTAAAAAGCAAATTGTTGCAAAAGTGGTAAATAAAATAAATAAAAACAGTTTATTATAAATTGACTTAACCAATGTTTAAGGAAAGCAAAATGCGACATAGGTTTAAAATTACGATGAAGTTATGGATTGTCTGTCGCTCTCTCTCTCTCTTTCTCTGTTAGTGTATCTGCATCTCAATTCAAATTTTTTCAATTATTCTCTCAATCTCTTTCTCTCTCTATGTATGTATGTATATGTGGCTGTATAACTGCATCTTTCTCTTATTGTCTCTCTTTCTCTCTCGCTCCCTGTCTCTCTATTTTTCTCTCTATCTATCTATCTCTATCTCTCTATCTCTGTCACTCTCTCTTTCTTTTTCTCTCTCTCTCTCATTCTTTTTCTCTCTCTCTCTCTCTCTCTCCCTTTTTTCTCTCTATCTTTCTCTTTCTTCAGTTCTTCCTCTTTATTTCTTTCCCTCTCTCTCTCTCTCTATTTTTCGCTCTCTCTCGGTTTCTTTTTTTCTCTCTCTCTCTAATTCTTCCAATCTGTCGTGTTATCTAAATACATATATCTATCCTCTTGTATTCTCTCTCTTTCTCTCTAGCTCCCTGTCTCTATATCTTTTTCTCTCACTATCTATCTTTATGTATTTCTAGCTCCTTCAGACTCTGTCTCTTTTTTCTCTATTTAAAAATACATATTTTTATTTCTGCATCTCAATGTATCTCCCTCTCTCTCATACTCTTTTTGTCTTTCTGTCTTTTGTTCAGTTTGTCAGTGTCTTTTTCTCCCTCTCCCCCTGTCTCCTCCCTTCCTTTCCGTTATTTTAAGACATTTTCTCATTCTCCCACACTTAAAGCTATAGAATAATTTAAGAATATCGCTAACAGAGTTTATACTGTAAATATTTTTTTTCTAGTATGCTAACGAGTCAAAGTTTTTGCATATAATATAATTCAATTCAACTTTGAACTTCTCCCAAATTTCCACCTGGTCTCAGTTTTTTATATTTAAAAATTCTATCATAAATCTAGCATGTTACCTTCATGAGTATTTTTTTTCCAAGAAAATCATGTTCTTTTGCCCAAAAGCCTAGGTATTAAATTAGCTATACAACTGTGAGCCAGCTGCTGCTCTACTTGACTTTATGTTTGACTATATTACAGTTGGTATTTAACTACTTCTAAAACTAGGGTACTGCCACGCCCTCGATACCAGAAAGCAGCCCGTAATTGCATTGATTTTGCAGACAGCGCTCATCCGCTTTCTATGCGTGAACGCAGCTCAAAGGGAATATGGAAATCGAAAGGGAAATGGATTTTCAATTACAACCAAACCTCTTACAGGTATGCCGTGAATGCATGTCTAGAATAAGTTAGAGAAATAAAATATTATAAATGAACACTGCAATTAACGCGCTGTGAAACTCACGTAGTTTTTTTTACTTGCGGTTATTCTGCACTTGCCACCTTTTCGCATTGTAAGTTCGTGCGCAGTTGAGTCTTTGTGTTTTAATACCCTGCAAATGTCGAAGAAGGATAAGGGGTATGTGCGATTCCAGTATGGAAATAGACTTTAAGTGTTAGCATATAAGTTCTTAACTTCATAACTTTTACATTGCATGGGCTTAATGTTTAATTCCCTTTTCTATATAGTTGTTTCTATAATTAGCTTCTCAAATCTTTTCTTTTCTTATTTTATTTTTCTTCTCTTTTCTTTTCTTATATTCTACAGTCTTCTTTTTTCCTCTCTACCCTTCTCTTTTATAGCCTTCTCTTCTGTTTTCATCTCTTAGCTTCTCTTCTCTTATTTTCTTTCTCTTTTTTTACTCATTTAATTTCTTCTCTCTTCTTTTCTCATGTCTTCTCTTTATTACCTTATTCTCATCACTCTTTCTTCTTCTTTGCTTGTCATCTCTTTGGTTTTCGCTTTTCTTCTCTTCTTAGGCTATCTGCTCTTCTCTTTTCTTCCCTTTCTTGTTCTCATCTCTTCTCATCACTTCCAAATTCTTTATATTTGAAAGTTTCCTTTCATCTCATTTCATCTCTTTAGTAGCCTCTGTTCTCTTCTCTTGTTCTGATATCTACACACCTCTTGTTCTTTCTCTACTTTTCTCGACGAAGAGAAGAGTAGAGAAGAGATGAAAAGAGAAAAAAAGAGTAGAGAAGATTAGAGAAGAGTAAAGAAAAATAGATAAGAAAAAAAGAGAAGTGTAGGAAAAAGAATAGGAGAGTCGAGAATAGTAGAGAAGCCTCTAGTAGACAGTCGGGAATAGTAGAGAAGCCTCTAGTAGAGAAGCCTCTACTATTCCTGAGAAGCCTCTAGTAGAGAAGCCTCTACTATTCCCGACTCTCCTATTCTTTTTCCTACACTTCTTTTTTTTTCTTATCTATTTTTCTTTACTCTTCTCTAATCTTCTCTACTCTTCTTATCTTTTTTCATCTCTTCTCTACTCTTCTCTTTACTCCTCTGTTTTCTTCATCTCAAAATTTGTTTAATCTATCATCTCTGGCAGGTTGCATAGTCTCGAACTTGTTATAGGGTATTGCCGAGTCGACTATCTTGAAATTGATATTGTTTGTTTTTATTTCATATTGTTTTTCGCCATGTAAGTGTTGTTTGGCTTGTTGAAGGACTTAGCCTGAGTGGAAGGTTGGCTGGCGCAGGATTTACAAATATTGTGTTGGAAAATGTTTTTCGTGTTTTCCGTTGGCATATGCAACAATTGCATTGTATGCAACTGAGATGAACTACAACGGAGAATAAGTTTTTAACAAGGCATATATGTAAGGACAACACAGATGATTTTTAATAGGCCAAATTATGTTGTTGCTTAAGAGTTATTACGGCTATTGTCTGACATTGAAGTGTCCATTATTATGAGAGTGATGTTTGTACATATGTAATGTGTGAATAGTAAGAGTTCATCTTCTTCAGACCCCACTTGCTGCTTGTTATACCCTGTTTTGTGTTGTATTTGCATTCATTTCCTAACATTTCGTGCTGAATTTTTGCCATTTGCACGTCGTCGTTGGGTGAAGTTTAATATGTATGCATTGCTTTGATATGTGGCTGCAACATATGTACGTATTTCCCTTGGCATTTCTGCTGCTGCTGCTGCTGGAGATGCAACCTTTATTGGACACTTTAAATGGCAGCCACAACTGAATTTCCATAGGAATTGCAGACAACATGTGATTTCCTTGCTGCTCTTTGCCCTTGCAAAAAAGAAATGAAAAGATTTGCCTGCTGTCCTTGGTCCAGCCATATCGATATGCATATATATTTAAATCGAAATGTGAATTGTGGCGACTCCACACCCATATATCATATCGCTATGCAATTAAAACATTGTCAATTGCCGAATTTTATGGCAGGAATGTGCGACTGCGCCACTTGTCGTCCGCCGTGCAACTGAGGCCAAGATTTGTGATTTGTGGCCACATAAATTGTTTGAGGGTGTAATTCGATTTGCAATATTTAAAATAGTTTTCCTGTATTGAATACTTGGGCAAGAGTTTAGCCAAATGCATTTGAATTACCATAAAGAAAAGCTAAAAGATAATTACCTCATAATTTGTGCTGTTTATATACATATCTTTATTTTTTGTGTTAGCTGTTGATTTTTAGCTCTAGATTTTACGTTGCGCTCATTTGTATGCTACGTTTTCTTTATAGCACCACAGCCGGCAAGCAGGTTAAACTGTGTCTGTGTGTGTGTGTGGGTGTATCTGCAGGGCAAACAACATTGTGGCACCTTGCTGCATGTGCACTTGTCAGTTGGCAGCAGCTCTGAAAGAATTTGCTATTCAGCTGCATTTGCGCTTGGCAATAACATTTTTCATAATTGGATTGAATATAGATAGCTGTGTCTCCTCTGCTTTAATAAGGCTATGAAAACTTTAAATTATTTCTTTAAAAGTGAAAAATAGTAAATAATATGGTGTAAATATATGTCACATATATATAAGTAAATGCAGAGTCGAAGGCCCTAGCAGCTAGAGCTCTTTAAACTTAATCTTAAATACTATATAGACCCAGTTGGGACATTTCCGCAAAATATCAGTTTGGTTGCATACTCGAAAGAGGCCAACTAACAAAATAACTCATTTGTTTTTGCTTTAATAATATTTATTTAAAGATAGTAAAGTAAAAAATTAGTTATATCCTTTCGAAATTGATGAGAAGAATATATAAGAATATATTCAATATATTTTGGTCCTTAGTTAACACAGTAATCTTTTCATGCAGAACGATGCAGAACGATCCATCCAATCTCAACGCGATGTGCTCTAAGTAAATGCCCAAAGATTGAGCGAAGTCAGAACAATTTTTTTAGGCATACAATCATTTTTTTATCGAACACAATCAAATTTATTATGTGTAGTACAATTATTTAAATTATTATCAATTTAATACCACTGCCTAAAAGTATGAAACGATTTTTGAAAACTTCGATTCATTTTTTCACGAACCCTTTTCACGCTTCCGTTTTTTTTAGCGTACTTTTAAGCGGAACAATAATAACGCTGAAAGTAAACAAAAATATGATATAGAAAAAAAGCTTTATTTCGGCTATATCCTTGTACAGAAAGAAAGGACACAGTGCATTTGATTCCTCGGGACTAGCCCTATCGATTCCCATCAAAATATTATGGGGCCATCTAAGGATCCATGTCGTGTGATATATCGGTTACAGACCAGCTTCGGGAGGCCATGGAAATTGCCTTAAATACACAAAATCCCTAATACTTTGGTAATCACAAGGACTAAGTAGATATCCTTTAGTCCACTGATAGCCCTTGAGATCCCATTTAGTATGACACATGATCTGTCAGGATACGCAAGGATATAGCCGAGTTTTTATCCGTTTTCTCTGTGAAAAATGAAAATATTATCTCAGCAGCTGGAAGGATTTTCGTCCTTGTTGTAGTTTATTATTAATTAGGACCAAAAGGACATTATTTGTTCCGAAAGACATCCCGATAGTCCTTCAAATGCTAAAGTTATCACCGATTTTTGTCAATTAAACTTATTTTTCGACCAAATCCCTTGAAAAAATTTGAGCTACAACTTTTGGTGGAATCCTGGAAATCCTTGAATACCAATCGATAGTTCTGCAATTCACGAGCCCAAAATGATATATACTAACATGATCCTTAAGGACTTGGGCAAGTTATATCCAAAGAAAGAATGTCCTTTTTAGAAAAATTTCTCTAACTCGAAACTAACCTTGCACAGGACGAAAGAATACAAAGTGAGTTTGATTCGTGAGGATCAGCTCTATAGATTCGTATCAATGAATGGGTCCAGGACTTGCCTTATGTAATTTAGCTTCGAAACCACAAGAACTTCTTAGATGTCCTTTGGTCTATTAATAGTTCTTGAGGCAGAGGCTATTTACTCTGTGAAAAATCTCAATGTTATCTCTGCAGCTTTTCAGGATCGAAACATTTGATAGAAAGAAGGGATTTCATTTCTTCAAAAAGGCCTTATTTTTAAAAATCAGACCATTTTTAGCCAAGTTACAGCCATTTAAAATTCAGATCTATCAGTAGAAGAGACTGTGGAAGATTCAAATTTTTCTGATTTGCCACGCCTCAAAAGAGCGTAAATATATGATTTTGACTCAATCTATAGTAGGAGAACTACATTTACTTTTCGCATTATGGAGATAAAGCCTTTTCGATATGGCATGCCTCAAAGATACATGTATTTAAAATCTTAAGTAAAATTTCTTAATGAGGTCAAGAGCAATTTATTTGTGAATTATTGTGATTCTAGCTGTTGGAGAAGAAAGATATGCTATATTGATAATGTTTTTTACTTGTTTTTGTTTGTGTTTGCAGTTGATCTTTAGCTTCAGAAATAAACCAGATTGCGCTTATTTGTATGCTCCGTTTTCTTTATTGCGCCACAGCTGACAAATAGGTTAAAAACTGTCTGTGTGGGTGTGTGTATGTGTGTGTATGCATCTTAAAGAACATTGTGGCACATTGCACATGTTGTTGTCAGTTGGCAGCAGTTCAGAAAGAATTGCCATTCAGTTGCATTTGCGCTTGGCAAAAATATTTTTTAATAGTTGGATGGAATATAGCTGCAACTTTTTCGCTTTGATAAGGCGTTAAAAAATCTGTTTAAAAGTATTAAAAAAAATATTGTGTATACGACACGAGTTTATTTAATGTAACCCTTAAGCTGTTAGGCAGTGAATTGATATATACAGTCGTGTCTGGTTATAATAAACAACCAAATTTGTACATGGAAAGCTATAAAAGCTATTTCGATAAAGCATGCTTAGGACAACAGTACAGATTATGCTGGTAGTCAAAAATCAGTTTATGAACTCAATTGTCAATTCTTTCAATAAGTATACATTTATATTTTTCTACTAATTTCTTTTAATGATCTCTTGAATTTATATACTAGAACTGCATTTTAAGCAATCAACGTGTTTTTTAATTTTTACTTTGATTTAGTGAACCTACTCAACACTGTGAACAGGACTTATAATAATTAATTTACTATATCGTGACACTACTGTAATAACTGCAGACAGATATGTAACTATTTTAGCTTATCTTTGATAGTTTTCAAACCAAAGAAATGGAATTTCTTGGCTGGGGCATTCCCATAAAATATCGAAGCTTTACCTAAACTTTAACTAACAACTACTTACTATAGAGTATGAACTCGAAGTTTCCTTGTCTATAGGTACTGTGCTATCTCCAAATACAATCTGCCCTCTCTCTTCTCTCCATATGAGTATTAATAGTCATCTTTTGGTTAAACTTCTATTTTCAGACACGACTGTATATATTTATAGTAGGGAATAGCTGACTATCTGCTCTTCTAATCATTCTAAGCCTAAGTATATATATATTTATATATATAGCAGTCTTAGGCTTTGGTGTATATATATATGTAAATACACAAATAAATATAATATCTATATGTGTATATGTACGAAAGCCTAAGACTGCACTATTTGAAAATAATTTTTATTAATTTTTGGGGAGTAATGGAAAGAAGTACCCTAAAAGGAAATATATCTAATCAGTAATTCATTACCATAACCTAGTTACAAAATTTGGTGTCTCTGGGTCTTATGATCAAACCAAGTTAAAATATCTAGTTTTCAATATTATTCATTCGTTCCTCCAGCCTATTTCATACATTTACTCAAAAGCAATATATAATTTTTATCCATTTTCAATGGGCTTAGATACAAAAACTTTACTTTGATTCTTTCATTCACTTCAATTCACTTTGACATATAGTTAATTACTAAATGTAAAGCTCTTTTGAAGCCCATCGACATATTAAGTTTTAATTTATTGTGCGAGTTTCACAAATATTAATTACACCTTTAGGCAATTGACATTTCATTAACAAATACCAAACAAGCTGAA
Source organism: Drosophila gaucha (assembly GCA_035045545.1). Lineage (NCBI taxonomy): Eukaryota > Metazoa > Arthropoda > Insecta > Diptera > Drosophilidae > Drosophila > Drosophila gaucha. The sequence continues at coordinate 25,302 of JAWNOY010000292.1, forward strand.
AAAAACAAAAACATGTTTTTGCCACACTTTTGGTGACAATTTAATTAACGACTTCTCTAATTAATACCAAAAACTAAATGTGCAACAATTGGCTTTAAGTATATGCAAATTATATTATATATATATATATAAATTATGGTGTGTGTGTTTGTGTGTGTAGGTATTTTTAATGACTAACTTTGTGTTATTTGTTTTTTGATTTGAAATTGCTGTTTGTCGGAGCGTGATTGCATGTTTTAGTGAACAACTTTAATGGAGACCTCACAATAATTTACGATGCCCCGAACGGAATTTCGCACGCAAACAAATGCTTAAATAACATTTTGCTAAAAAAATAAGGTTTGGAAATGTTTGTGCAGCCGCAAAATATAAATGTACATTGCGAAAGCCTTCACAAAAGCACAGTTGTGCATGCTTTTCTATATATGTACATATGTAGTTTCGACATGCACGACCCATTGAAGTTCCGGAAGTTTGATGGCAAAGCACAAAAAACTAAACGAAATATTGTTCCCCTCAAATAAAGTGCTTAACAGTCTCATGGGAGCAAAACTTTTGACTCCTTCCTATTGTGCAGTACGTGTTAATGAAGTGTTTTAATTGAGCTCACAATTTTTGCTGTGTGTGTGTTTTAGTGTATGAGTTAGTATGGCAAACTATTTTATCATGCCTTTATCAAGTCATTATATTTCATAGCATAGACAGGAAAAATATCATGTCTACAACATAATTGAAATTTAATATATTATACTATACATTTATTTATATATATGTCGGAGAAGTATAGAGATTATTATTTTCCTTTTCAGCCATACTGTTAACTGCCGCTCTGCACCGTTGCCTTCAGCGTCAGTCCTCTTTCTAACCTATTTCATCATAGCTCAGTGATCTGGCAGCCCTTTCAGAGCCTCGAGTTTAGTGTTAACTAAAATCTCACTAAGCAACACTATTTCAGTACACAAATTATCGATTTGGCGCTCAATTCAAATAGTTAGTTCTTTCTTAGACATATATATATTTACATACAACACATATATATATTTATTTATATATATTTATACAAGTACGTATGTAAGTCTGTAGTCTTCCAAAAAAGATATGTTCTTGAGGAAATATAGTTGTTGGCTTTCATTTGTAGAAGGCATTTAGACTATATATAGAGAGATATACATACATAAATCTCTCTTAAAAGCAGAAATACATTTCGAGGAAATATAAATTGGAATAAGTTTATTAACGAAAAAACAAGTAAGAATGCTCTAGTCGGGTCTGCCCGACTACGAGATCCCCTGAACCAAGTCCGAGACGGTGTTTTAAACAATCTAGCTTACATCTTTTACCGGTACAAATTACCCACTGCGCGCACACACACACGCACACATATACATACACAAGCAAGCGCGCCGCTTACTGCGTACATAATTTAGCGGCTGCGCTTGAGCTGCATTCTGGGCAGCATTATGAGAAATTCATTGTTAGATAACTTCGGTTCTAGACCTACTTTCTTAATGAAATTTTCAGGACATAATATTGACATCTAGAGGTGTATATATACAAAATCCCAACTCTCTAGTATTTGAAATACGTTTTTTCCACTTATGGGGCTAATGGGGGGAGGTATCCAAAATTTAAAAAAATTATTATCTATATTTACATCACAGCAACTTACGTAGTCAATTTGGTATCTCTAGCTATCATGGTCTATAAGTTATAGCTTAAAAACAAAGTCAAAATATCGATTGTTATCGATAATAAGGAAATGGGATGAGTTATCGAAAAAAAAAATAAACTTGTACTGCGTATGGTATACAAGAATATATATCTAAAATCTCAAGTCTCTAGCTTTTGTGGTTTACGAGATCACTGCGTTCATACGGACGGACAGACGGACAGACGGACAGACGGACAGACGGACAGACGGACAGACGGACGGACGGACAGACGGACAGACGGACATGGCTAGATCGACTCAGCTCGTCGTCCTGATCAAGAATATATATACTTTATGGGGTCTGCCACGCCTCCTTCTGCCTGTTACATACATTGTCACAAAACCATTATACCCTGAATTCCCATTTTCAATGGGTTCAGGGTATAAAAATAAAAATATCCAAATTGCAAGAAGAACTTCGTAATAAAAAGCATGAAAACTTGTTTGAACTAATGAGAATTATATTTTGTATACCCTGAGCCCATTGAGAGTAGGAATTCAGGGTATCATGCTTTGCTTTAAATATATGTAACAGGTAGAAGGAGCAGTGGCCGACTCTTAAAATATGTATATTCTTATTCAGACTGAAGAGCTCATGAGATCTAGCACTGTTGGTCTGTCAATCCGTCGAATCCGTCCGTCCATCTATCAGTCTGTGTGTAAGATCGCGTCGATGTCGAAACCTATTAGAACTAGAGACTTGTAGAATTACAAGCAAGTTCTTCAAGGAAGGTGCAGCTAAAATTTGTTTTAAGGGATCGATAGCTTTCCCAGTACACATTAAAGATATTAAGAACGATATCGCTCTTCAATTATTTTGGCATATCTTACGCTTTTATAACGCTATAGTTAACAAATTATAAATTGAATTTGGATTAACCATTCTTTACATATACTTTTCCCATTCTCCCAAAATTAAAATAACTCAAAAACTTTTTAAAGATAACAAATCATACATTGCCATAGTAAAAATTGTTACGCCATATTCGTAACCTGAAAATTTCATTAAGAGCGGACAATAAATACCGGAGCTATTCGATAACACACATCTGATAGGGTTTGGACAGAAGAAAAATCATAGCTTAAAATTTGAAGCAGGCAACGTGACTGCATTGGTGTGTGTGTGTGAATGTCTGTGTGTCTGTGCGTATGCTTCTATGTACATATGTATGCATCTTTAGAAATCTACAAGTCACGCAGTTCAGGGTATTTCCCAGTCGGTCATGCCCGACCTGAGCACTCTAATTTGATTTTTATGAATTTAAAGCGCAGTGAAGCGTTAAGTTAAAAAATTTCATTTGAACACCAATACACACACAGAGTTCGGCAACTATATACACTCTTGGATAAAAAAAAATTCTGCTGAGTTTATAAATTAGTGCTGGCTTCTTGCAGTTCTTGTTGGGATTCAGTTACCAAGAGCGTATGTTTTTTAGCCGTGCTTAGAACTTGTTTCCGATGACAATCTAAATGAAAACGTTGTTTTTTTTATTACTTGCTTATTTGGATATTGATTTTGTTGGAGCTGTTGCTGTTGTTGTTGTTGTTGGTATCCTTGTTATCCTTGATGTCTGCGAACAAGCAGCGCACGTCATTTGCAGTTGTTGTTTGTTGTACCTTTTGTGTGTTCGCCACGAACGAAGGACGTTTGCGGTCGAGAAGTGGTTGTGGCAATGTAAATGGAGATGATTATGAATGTCGAGGTTACGAATAAGCAAGCGAACTTAATTGAATTGAATGCGCGTTATTCAGCATTTCCACATTTAAACAAATTTAATTTTGATTCCCTTTTAGCGCGACGTTTCAAAATAAAGTCTAAAGATAACGAAAAATGAAGAAAAAAGATTATTAAAAAAGTTTTAACAAAGTAATTCCTCAATTACTATACCCTAATCCCATTGAAAATGGGAATATGCTAAAAAAAATCTATCTCACAGGCAGAAGGAGGCGTGGCACACCCCACAAAGTATATATATTCTTGATCAGGACGATGAGCTGAATCGATTTAACCCTGTCTGTTTGAACGCCTCAATCTCAGAACCTATAAGAGCTACAGACTTGAAATTTTATACGAAGGTGCTTGTATACAGTGCACATATCAAGTTTGTTTCAGATATTCGATAACTTTTCCCAATTTAATGAAATCGACTTAACACGTTATCTAAATTCAGTTTTCTGACCATATCTCTTACATCTTTTTGGCAAGAGTCGCAAAATTTTGCATTTGACTTTTTATAAATAAAATACAGTTTCGGGTTTGTTTTTGTATTTTGGATACCAGCTCCACATTTTACAAAATCAATTTTTTCAATAATCAATTTATTAAAACCGCAACTAAATGTTTGTAAATTTTTAAGGCAAAACCGTATTTTCAATAAAATTAAAGCATTCAGTGCTGAAAATTTCATCAAAATCCGTTTAGTAACACATAAGTTATTAAAGAAAACATTTTGTGAATCGGCAAAAGCACGCGGCAGCGTGTACCAAGCGCTTAGCATTTTCATTGAAACGCGTGCACTCTTTGCAATGAGTGTGTAGCGTCGCAGTAGAGACGAGGGTTTGCAAGCGAGGACACTCAGGTTGCATTCATATTATTATCTGTCTGTATGTACATATGTAAAATTGCAAGCTCGAACAAACGTTCAGGGGATCTCGTAGTCGGGCAGTCCCGACAAGAGCGTTTTTGCTTCACTTTCTGAAAATGTAAAAACATCATTAATTGCAACAGAAATTTATATGATTTGTTCTTAGTCTCTTTCTTACTCTGATTGACAGCTGATGTGCGTATCGAAAATTTGTCTTACTAAATGATGGATTATTTCTAATAGTTTAATAATGCCATCAGTTATGCAAATAAGTTGTGGCAAGCCATTTAGTGATAAAATCTTAATGTCGAACTATGTTAAATGATTGATAGCGCTGCCAAACTACTTTGCAGCTTGCTCTAATGCAGGGCAACAACTTTCCGTTAACTAACTGGCATCGTTGACTAATTGCATGCAAAGCCAAAACATCAACAAGAAACTAAGCCAAAAACTTCAACAACTAGTTAGTCAAAACAAAATAAAATATATCTATATATATAGTTGGGAATTTAATGACCGAGAGGCTGGCAAATTAGTTGAATTCGCTGTCTGCAGGTAGCAGCTACAAGTTGCAAGTTGTAAGTCGGATGCCGGAAATGGGGCCGAGTTGCGTCGACAATAAACGGGGCAAAGTTTCCACGACGATGACATCCGTTGGCCGCGCATTTCGTTAGTTTGTGACTTTAATTTGACTGCCGCACAGCGGCTCAGCGCTCTTCGCACCTGGGCAGCATTTTATGCAGCTGCAGCAACTGTTAGTTAAATGCCGCTCCAACGGCTGCCGTTGCAATTAGCACTCGCCGTTCCACTTGGCGTATACGCAACGGCCGCATTAGCTGCCTCCACTTGTGCAATGCGGCGTAAGAGACTGAAATATTTAGCTAAGGCTTAAAGTATTAGCAGGCCAAAGCATGCAAATTGTTTATGTATATACATAAAGTACTAAAATAAGTTAAATAAAATTGTATATATATAAAAAATAATTTATGAGAAATTATAAAATTGCTTAAACTGGTTTTGGATTTCATTTCACATGTTTTCAGCTTACACTTCTCGAAATTCTTATAGCTTGACGATACAACGAATGACGAAATCTATGGATATAGCTTTACCGCCAAACTGATGCTATTTCTAAGCAGACCCAACTCTTTTTTTATACGGTAGATATGTACGCTCTTAAGAAAAGCGACCAAAAGAATACATATATTTAAGAATATGTTCCAAAATGTTAAGGAATAGTGTAAGATGAAAAAAAGATGCAAATAAAGTAATAATGAGATCCATATTATATTAATGAGATAAAATTAATTAATTTTTATTACAAAATATATTTAAATTATTGTACAGTGAAACTTCATTAGTAAAAAACATTTTAAATTGAAATTGAAATTTGGAATAAAAATCAATTTTGAGACTATTCATCACTGCTTAATAAGCGTGCACTTGGCTAAGGAACTGGACCCAAACTGTTATCATTATTCGTAGATATGTCAAATATGCTTAGCACATCTGTCGGACTTGATTTAAATGAAGAATTTCATTCGTTATAAACGGCCTCTGTTTTGGTTTTTATTATTGTTATAAAGTCTGTTATTACCGACTGTACTTATGGTTTCTCTAGCTGATTATATAATGCTTGATATTCAGCTACATAACGCTTAAGCTAACATTAAAATTATTTATATATATATATAAAGGTTTTGTGACAATGTATGTAACAGGCAGAAGGAGGCGTGGCAGACCCCATAAAGTATATATATTCTTGATCAGGACGAAAAACCGAGTTGATCTAGCCATGTCCGTCTGTCCGTCCGTATGAACGCAGCAATCTCGTAAGCCACAAATGCTAGAGATTTGAAATTTTAAATATATTCTTGTATACCATACGTAGTACGAGTTTTGTTTTTTGATAACTCATCCTATTTCCTTATTATCGATGACAATCGATATTTTGACTTCCTTTTTATTAAGCCATAACTCAAAGACTATATAAGCGAGAGACACTTAATTTACAATGTAGGTGTCTGTTATAAAAATATGGATAGTAAATATTTCAAATTTTGGGTACCTCGCCTCTATTAGCTACAAAACTGAAAAAAAAAGTATTTCTAATAGTAGAGAGAGATGTAAATATTTTGTCCTACAAATATTTTTGAGAAACTACATTTTGAACCGAAGCTATTTATAAATTAATTTTTCATAGTGCTTCCCAAACTGCAGATCAAATGCAGTAATTGGCATGTGTGCATGTGTTTATGTGTACGTGTGGTAAGCTTAATTGTTTTAAACATCACCTAGGAGTTGTCTTAATTAGTTACCATCAACAAATTCATGATTTCAAGCCTGCTAAAACATTGCTTTGATTGTTGTAAATAGCTAAGCTAATCTGTTTCTCATATGATAGAGTTAACTCAAACTCGTGTAGCTGCTCTAAACTGCATCTGAATTGTTAATTAAATAAAGTATATTTGGCAATCCTTTGGCTCAGCTCAAGTACTTTTGACTGCATTTTGCCGACAGCCAAAAAATCTTGCCAAGCGTATCCAATCAACACATCGCCCACGCCTGACAACAGCCCAGTCATGTGTGTATTATCACCATTACACACACGCACACATACGCACACACACGCCCACACAACATGCACCGCCCTACCGCCTCCTCATCATCTCACTCTTTGTTTGCCTGGTTACCACACTCTCATTTAGCGCTGAGTTTGTTTTGTAATTGCTTTCTATTGTTGAACTGAAAATTGCAAAATGTTTCCGCCTGTGGGTTGTGGCAGGGTCCAATGGCAGTCCCCCTCCCCTCTCACCGTGTGGGTGGGTGGTGCACCTCCCTTGACTAACGGCGCGCATAATTGGAGACTTGGCAACGCTAAACGGCAATTGTTGACAGCCCAGCGAAGCGTTTGGCGCGACTTTCAACTCCGCCAAGTACTGTTAATAAGGCACCTTGTGGCGTCTACGAAAATGTTTATTAATAAGGCAACCGCATTCGACAGTCAACAGTAGCAGCAGCAGCAGCAGCAGCAGCAGTAGCAGCTGATAGAAGGGCAGAAAAACAATTGCTAAATTATGAACAAAAGGTGCTTTATAATTAATTTCTATTCATGTCAACAGCTCGCCCCACTCAATGACACTTTCAGTTTGCTTTACTGTAGCCAAAGCCAAAAGCAGTTTTCCCTCTTCTTCTCGGCTGTTGCCTGGTTCAATAAACCAAGTTGTTGGCAACTGTCGAACGCAGTGTTCTGTTCAGCAATTGGTATTGGGGTCGGTTGCCTTATTTGTTTATGAGTGCTTAGCACCTTAATTAATTGTTTATTGTGCGGCTCATTGGGCAAGCACTTTGCTCGAGCCACGAGCCACCAGACTAATAAACCTAATGACCCACGTAGCCACGAGTTAAAGGTCAGCTTTGTGTACTCGCCGAATGTGAAGGTCTTTATAATTGAGCTGCCTTTTGAGCATTAAATGAAAGCCCTTTTGATGGCAGCTCACAGAAAATAAAGTCCTTAAAAGTTGATTGCTTAACTAAGTTGTGCTCTTGTATTAAATATAAATCATATTATTATTATCCCATTTGAATATGCTCACACGCATGCTTAAATTATTTACATTAAATTTAATGCTAGCTGCTCAATAAAAATAATTATGTATAATAAACCAAATCAAAGCTCGCAGGCAAACATCGATTGCGCATAGCTTATAAATAATTGACCCATTTATTAAAGTTTTCTTATTAGTTTCTGCTTTCAGAAAGAGCTCTTTGAATATATATCTTTATTATAAATTATATTTATTGTTAATTAAGTTAGTTCATTAAATTTATTTATCTTTCCACTCTACATCAAATTGAGTATTTGCAGCTGCAGCAACATTTATTTCCCTAGAAGCAATATAAATAATTTTTATATCCTTCAAGTTAAAGGCTAAATACCCTTTTCAGTTTCATTTCAACAATTTTATAGTTTATTTATTGTCTTTAATTTTTTTAAAAATTTCTTTGTGTATTTTCAGTCAATTTTTATATTCACAAATATATTTTCTTTTCCTTTTACAGCTAAATATATAAATTTTTTAACCTAGTAAAAATAGAAGCCTTAACACCCTTTTAATATTGATTTCAACAGTTCTAGAGCTTATTTTCAATATTTTTTTAAGAATTTCTATTACTATTTTTGTAGTATTTTTTGTCAGCTTTTATATTCACAAAAATATTTTGTTTATTTTAAAGAAATATAAATATTTTTGTAACCTTTAAGTAGCAACCTGAATACCTTTTTGGCATTTACTTAAACAATATTAAAGCTTATTTATTTTCAATGTTATCTTTAACTTTCTTTAAGTATTTTTCTAATATTATTTATATTCATATTTCATATTTATTTATATTTCTATTTAAAAGCAATATAAATGTTATTTTAACCTTCAGGCATCAACCTGAATATCCTTTAGAGTTTGTTTGCAACAATTTTATAGCTTATTTTTATACCCTGAACCCATTGAAAATGGGAAATCAGGGTATAATGGTTTTGCAAAAAGTATGTAACAGGCAGAAGGAGGCGTGGCAGACCCCTTAAAGTATATATATTCTTGATCAGGGCGACGAGCTGAGTCGATTTGGCCCTGTCCGTCTGTCTGTCCGTCCGTCCGTCCGTCCGTCCGTCCGTCCGTCCGTCCGTCCGTCCGTCTGTCCGTATGTATGAACGCGTCGATCTCAGAACATATAAGAGCTAGAGACTTCAAATTTTGCATGATGGTCTGTGTATACAGCGCGCATATCGAGTTTGTTTTAGATATTCGATAAATTTTTCCGTTTCAATGATATCGATTTAAAACGTTATCAAGATTCAGTTTTTTGACCATATCTTTTACATATTTTTAGCTACAGCTACCAAATTTTGTTTTTAGCTTTTTGAAAATAAAATACATTTTCTATTTTTTTTATTTTGGATACCGGCTCCACATTTTACAAAAAAAATTTATTAAAAAAAAAAATTATCAAAGCCACAAATTTTTTTTTTAAATTTTTAAGTGAAAACCGTATTTTCAATAAATTAATAGCACTCAATGCAGAAAATTGCATTCAAATCCGTTAAGTAATACAGAAGTTATTAAAGGAAACATTGTAAAAGCACGCGGCAGCAGCCTGTACGTGTGCACACATACATTCAAATGAACTACACAGTAATCGGGGCGCGTGCTTCTGTGTGCATGGTATATGTGTGCTTGTGTATACAAATGTGTGCATGTGTATATGCGCGCAGAGGTAATATGTATAGATAAAAGATGTAAGCTAAGTTGTTTAAAACAACAGCTCGGACTTGGTTCAGGGGATCTCGTAGTCGGGCTGAGACCCGACTAGAGCTTTCTTACTTGTTATACCCTGAACCCATTGAAAATGGGAAATCAGGGTATAATGGTTTTGCAAAAAGTATGTAACAGGCAGAAGGAGGCGTGGCAGACCCCACAAAGTATATATATTCTTGATCAGGGTGACGAGCTGAGTCGATTTAGCCCTGTCCGTCTGTCTGTCCGTCCGTCCGTCCGTCCGTCCGTCCGTCCGTCTGTCCGTATGTATGAACGCGTCGATCTCAGAACATATAAGAGCTAGAGAGTTCAAATTTTGCATGATGGTCTGTGTATACAGCGCGCATATCGAGTTTGTTTTAGATATTCGATAAATTTTTCCGTTTCAATGATATCGATTTAAAACGTTATCAAGATTCAGTTTTTTGACCATATCTTTTACATATTTTTAGCTACTGCTACCAAATTTTGTTTTTAGCTTTTTGTAATTAAAATACATTTTCTATTTTTTCATATTTTGGATACCAGCTCCACATTTCCCAAAAAAAAATTATTTAAAAAAAAAATTATCAAATCCACAATTTAATTTTTTTAAATTTTTAAGTGAAAACCGTATTTTCAATAAATTAATAGCACTCAATGCAGAAAATTGCATTTAAATCCGTTAAGTAATACAGAAGTTATTAAAGGAAACATTGTAAAAGCACGCGGCAGCAGCCTGTACGTGTGCACACATACATTCAAATCAACTACGCAGTAATCTGCGCGCGTTTCTGTGTGCATGGTATGTATATGTGTGCATGTGTATACAAATGTGTGCATGTGTATATGTGTGCATGTGTGTATGTGTGCATGTGTGTATGTGTGCATGCATATATGCGCGCAGAGGGTAATATATATAGATAAAAGATGTAAGCTAGGTTGTTTAAAACATCAGCTCGGACTTGGTTCAGGGGATCTCGTAGTCGGGCTGTGACTCGACTAGAGCTTTCTTACTTGTTTTAAATGTTTTTTTAAAATTTATTAAAGTATTTATCCAGTATTTTTTGTCAATTTTTATATTCAATAATATTTGTTCTTTTTATTTTAATACAATATAAATTCAGTTTTTAACCTTCAAGTAGAAACCTGATTACCCTTCTGAGTTTCTTTTCAAAAACTTTACGGTTTTTTTATTTTCAATATTTTTAAAGAATTACTTTAATTATTTTCCTAGTATTCCTAGTATTCCTATGTTTTCTTCTTATTTTAAAGCAATATAAATTTAGTTTTGAGCCTCCAAATAGAATCGTTAGCACCCATTTGTAACTCATTTCAATCATTTTAAAGTTAATCTATTTTCAAATTTTTTTAAGAATTTTTTAAAGTATTTATCTAGTATTTTTTGTCAAATCTTATATTCAAAAATATATTTCTCTTTTTATTATTAAGCAAAAAAGTAATTTGTTTCACATTCCCGTAGCAGCCTGAATGCTCTTTGGAGCTTTATTTCAACAAATTTATAGTTTATTTATTTTAAATATTTTTTAAAGACTTTATTAAAGTTATTTTTCTAGTATTTGTTGTCAATTTTTATATGCAACCAAATATATTCATACATTGAATAGAGTCAATTGCGTCATGAAGTCGGCGTCGCCTCAAAATGTATATCACTTTCCTAATTGCTGCCACACATGCAACAGAAATCACCTTGAGAAAGGGCGCCTTTGAGTATCTTTCAACAGCGCCAGAACACAAAAGAAAATTACGCATACCTCACGTGGTACAGCTTTGCTAGGAGTCAGAGGCCATTAAACCCGACACACCTTTAAAAGAAACAGAGCGAGAGGGAGAGTGAGAGTGAGAGTGAAAGATTACAACTGAAATAATCAAAACAAATATTGAATTCAAAACGCAGCAAGAAATACATAAACCGTTTGGCGCTGAAAGCCGAATCATTTGGCAAGCAGAAGGCACTTAAAAGCATGTATTTTTAGACAGCCACATCAAACCCAAACCGAGCCAGGCCAAAAGCAAACCGCCAGGCCACATACGCACACACACAGCTATAGATATAGCCACATAGTTTGGCTAACTGCATATGGAAATCATGGAACATCCATTCATCCATTCATAAATAAACAAATAACCGCGCGCGCGACAATGCGGCTACGCAATAAAAATTAACACGCGAGTCGCATAAATTAAACATATATAGAGATATAGTCATACTCTTAAAATGCTCATAAATAATGCAGTTAACCAATTAGAAAACAACAGTAGATATATATGTGTTTTGTGCATTGGTCTGAGAATCGCATTGATAAAAGCAATTGGGAAAAGTGGATTTTCATTTGCAATATTTTTAATGTTTATTTAAGTGGAAGTGGTAAAATGTGAAAATAAAATGTGCTAACATTTCAAAACATATTTTTACATAAATAAAAAGGCGAGATATGCCATAAACAACAAAAATGAAATGATAAAAAAGGCGACAAAAAAAATGTTAAATAAATATTGCGGAAAATAGATAGAAAATATGCATATTTTGTAATTTATGAGTCGCTGTCCGAGATCAAATCATTTCAAGAATCAGAAATATAAGCAGAAACCTGTGCTTCTTCTATGCAATATTTTTGAAACTATGCATAAAAGTCACGTTTACTCTGATTAGCTTTCATTCAGTTAGTTTTTGAATAATTTCTGAACGTGCCGCACAAATTTGTCTCGACTCGTGATATATATGCAAATGTGCCAAAAGTCTATAAATATGTGTGCAATAAATTGGAGAGCGTAGCCAGCAATGAAATATGCGCGATTATAGATATATATATATATATATATATATATGCGAATCTATTTATAAATATTTATGCAGCGCGCTAACATTTTTGACGCACTGTTTACAAATGACTGCGGATTTTGTGTACACATCTCCACTGTCATCCTTGACCATTACAAATGGGCGGCAGCGCCATGCAAATGAATGAAAGAGTCGAAGATTGATTGGGCAGACGATGAATTATGAGCCATTTACGAGAAGAAGCTGAAGAGACGCCTCGTGCTGTTGATGCTGCTGTAAGCTGCTGCCACGTGCCACAGTGCCACACTGCCACGTGTGCAAAAGTTAATGAACTTTGTCTCAGGTTCCCGAGCAGCCGACGACAACTGCGAGTGTCATTTATTAATTGCTGACAGAGCTGAGCTGCAAAAAGAGTTCCGTCGAGCCGAACGATATAAAAACGATGCCAAATATCACACATTGTGAAGGCAATACAAGTAAAAACGTTCTAGTCGGAACTGCCCGACTACGAGATTCCCTAAACGTTTGTTCGAATTATCTTTTTTACATATATATACAGACAGATAATTATATGAATGTATGTGTGCACACGTACACGTGCCGCGTGCTTCTTCAGATTGACAAAATGTTTTCTTTAATTACTTCTGCATTACTTAACGGATTTTTATGAAATTTTCAGCATTTAATATTTTTTTTTTAAAAAACGGTTTTACCTAAGAAATTTAATATATTTAAATTGTGGCTATCTTTGCAACTGAAAATTAAATTGATTATGTAAAAGGTGCAGCCCGTATCCAAAATATAAGAAAATCGAAAGTGTGGTTTATTTACAAAAAGCTAAATTCTAAATTTGGTGACTGTCACTAAAAAGATTTTAAATATATTCTTAAAAACTGAATCTCAATAATGTTTTTAATCGATATCATTGAAACAAGAAAGTTATCGAATATCTAAAACAATCTCGATATGCGCGCTGTATACCAGCACCTTTGTGCAAAATTTCTAGTCTCGAGCTCCTATAGGTTCTGAGATCAACGAGTTCATACATACGGACATAGAGACGGACAGGGCTAAATCGACTCAGTTCGCCAGAGTCTTCATTGCAGATGGGTCTAAAAAAAATTAAAACTTAAATATGCTCATTATCAATTAATCTGAAATAATTACCTAGAGTTTCCAAAGCTGAAGCATATTCATTGAGTTTTTGCAACACTTCAGTTCTTTTTTCGCATGTTATGGAATAATATTTCTACATGTTTGCTGTCCTTAAAAATTCTACCAACTTTCATATGTAAAGAACGCAGCAATTGATCGAAACTAATATTCGATTAACGTAATTAATCGAAGGCCATTTTGCGATACAATTTAATCGTGAATTGAAACAAAATAATCGATTATTGTGTATCATATGATTAATCGTGCCATCACTACTCACACATACACATACGCACCATTACAGTCTCCACTGCCATTTTTTACGCTGGTAATGCGCCCGATAAACAAAACGCTGAAAAAATGAACAATAGCCAAGCTAGAAAATGTTTGCCAAACACAAACATTTAAGCTGTCGGCGTGCAACTCAACGACACTGCGCATACGCCATAGTGTACGTGCGTGTTCATTGGCAGCGCGGTGTGTGTGTGTGTGTGTGTATGCTATAAAATTTATGAGCGCCTCAGTTGCCTGTGGACTGTTTACTGCTTATGCTTTTCGCTATAAATAAGCCAACACAAGCCGAGAAAAAAATGTGTGTAGCAAGAAAACTGTCTACTTTAGGCCATATTTCAAGTTGGAAGTTAATTTGAGCAACATCCACTTGAATTAAATGGCAACAACAGACACTTGAGAGCCCACTCGCGCGTTGGCCAGTTGCAGTCTTCATTCATTTGGCTTTATATTATTATTTTATTTTGCATAACGCCGTGCACTTCAGCGAAAGCCCCCAACTTACCTTAATTGGCTGGCCAATAAGCCAAAAGCGAGCTGTAAAAATTTAAATGGCAGCCGGCATTAAAGTCGGGATTAGGCGCTGGCCATAAAATTTAATATGATTTATGCGAGTCTAACATTATTTTTAGCAAACCAAAAATATTTTCATTAATTAAAAATAGCCAAAAGAGAAAAACAGAAACCCTTTTTTTCTAACCGAGCGAAAAATGTTTTTGCTCAATTTATGCAAAACTTTAAGAACAGCCAAAAAGGATACTTCGCAGCAAATTGTGAATTGTGTGAAGAGAGAACGGCAAAAGGAATGCAAAGGCAAATAGTAATAATAGAATGATGGCAAAGGCTGTCTGTCCTTTGGGAACATTAGCAGGGGCCAAATTTGTGGCTTTTTAATTGGCTGCTGTTAATAATCGTTATTTACCAAAAAGGTGAAACCCTAAATATCACTTAGATGTTGATAACAATTAATTAATAGATAAAAGACGATTTCTGGTATGCTGTGAAAATTGTACAAAAATAAGTTTAAAGAGCTTCCTCTCCCATATAATCATAGAGCATTAAAAGGCTTGTTTATTTAAGTAAACGAACTACTTAAACCCTAGAACAGGCTGAAATGCAGCATATTGTCATGTCCTTAAGCCCTGGACTTATCAATAAAACCTACTAAGTAGCTGGGGCAGTGAAGCGACTGCTGTGTGGAGCTTATAATGCGGTCCGGATAAAAGCTAGCACTGCATTAAACAGGGATTTGGCATGTGGAATACGGAATCTTGTGCCTGCAAGCCAAATACAAATACAAACAAACAACGTCTGTGCGTGTTCGTGCCTGTGTATCGAAAGTATGGCCAACATGGGACCCAATCAGTCCATCAAGGCGAAGTCCTTGAAAGAGCCTGGCTTGAACGGACAGCCGAGCCATAATTTGTGCCTGCCAAAAGCATGGGCCAAAGTAGTAGCCAGCGTCTAATAAGGACACTATTGAGCCCGAGCCCGAGCCCCACCCCCACTCGTTGCAGATTTGATTGATTAAGTGCCTGCATTTGACGCCCCACTTGACGCGGCTTGTTTACTGCGCAGGGGCCTTGGCTCAGCGCTGAATCAAGTTGTAAAAAATCTACACTCAGCGCCCGGGCCTGGCCTATGGCAACGAGGAAGAACACATTGTAAACATTTGTTTTTACGAGTAAGCAGGCCACGATGGTGCGACACTTTTATGTACATTACATTTATTACTAATACGCCACGTAAACACTTAAAGGCCGCAACGTAAAAGCGCCGGCAAACTAGGGACTTCCGTTTCGTTGTCGCTCGAGCGGCACAAACAAACAAATGACAAGTCTCCCGCCACGGTACAGCATGAAGGGAGGTCCTTGCTCTATCCGAACAGACGAGAATGACAACTTTTGCATGACTTTGGCAACACAATATTCAAAAGATTTTCAAATATTTTTTTATGATTTAAGCAAAACAAACAATTGTTACTTACAAATTTCTACATATTCATCCAACATTTATCTAAAGTCTTAAGCTCTGCAGCGTATCTGCATCTTCATCCAAGTTGTTCATGTCAAGTTTTGTATATTATATTTATCCCGAATTTATATGCTTTGCTCAGCTCACTTTTATGTATTTATGTAAATAGCACAACGTGACAATGCCAAATGTGTTGGGGCGTAACCGGAAATGGAGCACATTATATCGTCCTCAGCTACACACACACTCACACTAACACACACAGAGAAGCTAACCAGTCAGTTCATAAACCTGCTGAGCCCACTTTTTTATATGCAGCCAAAATAATAACAAAAGACTGACAAATGGCAGCAGGTGGCTGCTAAAAAACGAAACGGAAATCCACATTAAACACACACACACATGCACAAAAAACATAACATCAAAAAGAGCTTAAAACAAGCGCAAAGTAGGCAACAGCAAAAAGTTTGCGATTTGCCTGTCTAAACGGAGTTGCATACTGTCTGTTAGATGTACTTGTTGTTGTTGTTGTCGTTGTCGTTGCTGTTGTCTGTTAGTCCTTTAGTTGGTTTGTTGGTTTGTTGTCTGTCAGGCAGTCTGTCAGGCAGTCTGTCTGCTGGCAGTACATCAGCCCAACCGCTGACAGTGAAGCGTCGTAGGCTGCATTTTCCAAAAGCCTGTTTAATTTCCTCGTGTTCCACTTAACGATTTCTTGGCTATTTCGCTAAAATTGGAATAGAATTGATTCCATTTTGCTTTATGTTGAAATATAAGAAAATTTTTATTATTATATAATAATATAATAATATAATAATATAATAATATAATAATATAATAATATAATAATATAATAATATAATAATATATTAATATAATAATATAATAATATAATAATATAATAATATAATAATATAATAATATAATAATATAATAATATAATAATATAATAATATAATAATATAATAATATAATAATATAATAATATAATAATATAATAATATAATAATATAATAATATAATAATATAATAATATAATAATATAATAATATAATAATAATAAATATATGTAAGTTTCAAATTCAATGCATTAAAAACTATTTCAAAATATTTAAAAAAAAAAAGAATAATATTAATACATATATTCAAAATTAGCAAAATATATATATGGAGGTACTTAATAAATAATTTATACAAATTTATTGGAGTTTCAACTTTTATTTTATTTATTTATATTTTTTTGTTGATAATTTTATTTTTTTTTATTATTTTTTTACATAATTTATTGTTTAATTTTTTATTCAAATTTTATTTTAGTTTATATTTTTGTGTTTATTTTTACTCATATTAATATTTTTTCTTTTAATTTTTATTTTCATTTTTATTTTTATTTTATTTTTTCTTCTATTACTTTTTCTATTTCTGTTTCTATTTTATTTTTTCATTTTTATTTTTGTTTTTATTTTTATTTTGTATTTTTATATTCTTTTTGGAACAGCTTCTTTTTTGGCTTTCATTCATTTCTCGGCTATTTGCTGTAAAGCTAAGCTTTTGCTGCTGCTGCTGTCAGCTTCTGGGCCTGTCTCCTATAACTGTGTGTTAATTTTACGCCTCTGAAAGAGGAAGTGTAATGTGTTACAGCGAGAGGGGACGTTTCAACATATCCATGTATTTGTGTCTGCTTGTGTGTGCGTGTGTTTGGGATGCGCACATGTTGAGGTTAAGTTTTTGCAATTTGAATTAAGTGCACGTCGTTTCATTGTGTGTGGGGGCGATGGCAGTGGGGTGAGGGGTTAGCTTCGTCCTCAACCATGTTCCGGGGCATTGAGTGTTAGTTGCTGCCGGCGCTCTGATGTTTTTATTACGACTAATTGCTCATTTACAGCTCCAGCTTCAGCTGCAGCTGCCTGTCGCACTCGGAGCCTGGTTGGGCCCTGTTTACATTTCGAGTGACTGCCCCCAAAAATCAAAGCGGCTTTAAGTCTGGGCTAGTAGCTCTGCCCTAATTATTGGCGTCAAGAATTGCAAATTTATGCTAGTTCCAAGCACAATTTGGACGCTATCAAGTGGACACACGTGGCCGCCTCTTCGACTCGCCAGCAACAAAATTTAATGCGTTTTTAATTTGCAGCTTTTTTTTATGGTTTTATGGCCCGAAGACCAAAAAAAAGAAATAAAACAAAAATCGCTGACTCTGTGATGCTGCTATGAAAGCACTTAATGTGCAGGTCGCAAATTTTAACCGAGTCGGAATTTGCCAGAGAAGTGTAGCGAAAGGGATCGCACGACCAGGAAGCATGAGAAGTCCACAAAATCTATGTAAATGCTATCAAGTATATCTGAATTTGGGTAGCATTAGCAATATTATATCGAAGCTGAAATGTATCAATAACGAGAGATCAATCTCAATCAATTCGAACTGCTTTTAAAATTCTGTTTGTTTTTTTGTGATTTCAAGATGTCTAATTTGTATGTATAATTTGTTTAATATACAGTGACGAACAAAATTATTGGCACAGCAAGCATTTTTAACTTTCTGGCCACCTTTTGACCCTTTAAATAAAGATAAATGATTTAAAAAAAAATTACCTATTAGATTGAAGTATTTATTATAAATTAACAGAATTAATTCTGTTATGTACATACATATGTACATACATATTTCCAAAAACTTTTTTGCTTTGCAGAACTCCGCTTGGAGATGGATGTCTCAGGCCTGCTTCGATTTAATTTTGCAATTGCAATTCACATTCAGATCAGCATATATATTTATCTGCCCAGTTTTTCAATTTGTTGCCTTTGGCTTTAATTGTTTTTTGTTTTTTGATGCATATTTGTATATTTGTTGCCATATTTCATTTGTTTAATCTCCTTTTAATCAACGCCTCTGTTTTCACAGTCCGCTCTGGGATAGCCGTGCATTTCCTGCACATTTTGTTGTACATTTTTTGGTCACATAAAAGGCAAACAACAATAACAAGGACAACGTTTATGTAAAATAGGCGACATTTGTTTTATTGTCATGGGCTGCGGCATGGCTGTTGCTGTTGCTGTCGCTGCTGCTGCTGTTTCACTTGTGCCCCGAGCAATGCCTCTCTGCCCCTTGGTGCTGTTGTCACAGTCACAGTCGCAGAGACCAACATTGGAGGCACGCTTTCATTTTAATTGCACACATGCTTATCATTTCAACAACAGCCCCAACAGCACACACACACACAGACACACTCTTGAGTCTGCAGCCATTTGCCGCTCTTCAGCTCGTTAGCCGTGTGTAGGGGGCAATGGGAGCAGAGCCAACAATGTTGCCTGGCTATTTTTGCCATCCAATTCACTTTTTGGCCCTGCCAACAAGCGCTGAATTTGCAAATACTCATGAGGGCAGACAACAACTGTTGAATACGATTTTATATATCTAAATGGTATATAAAATATACAGTCAGCGCCATAAAAGTCAGCTACTTAAACGCAATTTAACTTTAATGCGAAAACCGAGTAAGCAAAACAAATAAACATCGTGTCCTGCAGATTTGCATTGGGCCAATTGCCCCGCCCTTTGGCGAGCCAAAAAAGATTTACTAGCTGAAATTTATGAGCTTAGCCTGTGGCTCCCACCAGGGCGCTCTTATACCCAAGTTCAAAGTAAATTTCCGGACTGTGGCTGGCATTTTAAATTGCATTGTAAATCTCAATTAAATCTATGTTTCAAGTGCTTTCAATCTACTTTGCAATTTCCACTGGCACGCAATGTCCGAGCCAACTAGCCTGTTGCAAATGCAAACGGGCCAAGACAAGTTCAAAACAAAACATTTCGACATTGAAAGTGTTGCACTTCACAAACAATCAGCCAATAGAAAACCAGCTTCTTCGTATAAATCTTGAAGGAATATTAAGGAATTTGCTAGAAGTCTGCAAAATATGCTGCATAAGTGTCAAGAAATCACTTTCTTAAAACATTTTAAAATTAAATTAAATATGAATTTTAGAAATAGATTTTTACTCACTTGTATACCCTGTAAAAAGAGAAAGAATAATCTTTGTCTGTAGAAATATGAATTTAATATTGAATTAAGTAAATTATATTCTGCCTTGTTTTATTGCCTCAGTCTAAGCTCAGAGACTATTAGAGCTAAAGAAACTATCACGGATTTTTATTGAATTTTTTTAAAAACTTGGATGTTTATAACAAATATGTACTTATTCAAGACACTCTGAAGGAAGAAACTTTTTTTTGAGAATATATTTGTATATACATTTTTGTATTTAATAGTATATATCTTCAGCAATGAAAATCCTTACTCCATTTACACTGCTATACAAAATCTAAAATTTTTTTATACCATAGATCAAAGTGATTTGATTCTGAAACGAAGTTTTCTATACCTTTCCAATCTGTAAACCTTCTTTTATACTCGTTCACAAAGTGAAAAGAGTATATTGGTTTTCTGCAATGTCGTCCGTCTGTGTGAACGGGGAGCATTTGATAAAGCTTAAGTGGTTTTCCGATAATGGTAAGACAGATAATGCTATATCTATTAAGACTAAAACGCAGTTATTTTCTACAATTTTGCAGTCTAAGAACTGGGATATGGAATACCTCTCACGTGTCGAGAGGCATGGCAATTCGGATAAAACTGTATCTTCTATTACTATATCTTTTACTAAAACAGTGTTAATTTAGGCAATATTGACATCAAACAGTTGGGATTTGGTATATATACTCGGGAATCCCACACCTACATATAAACCTGTATTTGTCAAAATATATATAATATTTATATAAATAGTTTAAGCAATGATGTCTTCAATTGATTTACACTGTCCTACAATGCATAACATTTTTTTTGCCATAGACCTAACTGATGTGATTCTGGAAAGAGTTTTTTTTACAGTCCCAAACATTGTAAACCTCTTTTATCTATCAAATTTTTGATGGGCTTTGAGAAAAACGCTTTTATGACTTTTTAATGATATGACTTGCCTTTATAGCACATATATGTAAAGCTTGAGCTCTAAGCTTTTATTTAAGCATGATTGGATTTTCAAAAAGTGCCAATAAAAAAGTTTTTTATTTTAATGCAATTTTCTTAAAATTGTAAGTCGATTGAGAAAAACGGTTTTTGGTTTGGAAATCTACAGTAAAAAAAACTTTCACTTTCACTTTAAGCCTACTACCAAATTCCTTGTTATACAGTGTAAGCTATAAATAAATTGTTATATAAATAAACAAAAGGATATTAAACGCACTTTAAGAACCTTTCTATCAACTCGTGAATAATGTTGCTTTGCAACTCCTTTTTAAAGGCTATAAGAAGCATCCTTTGAAATCAACTCTCAGCTGCATTTGTTGTAGTTGTGTATTTCATTTGCAGATTTCGCTTCTCAGCTTTCTGGTCCATTTTTTCTTTGGCCCCGGGAGTTTACTTGATTTTGCTGCAAATCGTTTTAATTTCTTACACATTTTACTCGCAGCTCATTTTACAGCACAGCAAAAACGAGCTGAGGAGCATTGCAAAGCTAAGAGCTGCACCTACCTTTAAAAACACAACAAAATCAGATAACAGCAGAACAACAACAACAGCAACAACAGCTCAGATTGCGTTGGCTTTCGAGCAGGTGGCACTGAAGAGTTGGCTAAAGGGGGGCGAGTGGGCAAAGTGCTTGGCACTTGGTGGCGGTGTCCGTGTCAACGTAACTTTTATTTCCCCTGACGAGTGGCTAGAAAAAATACGAAGCCTCCTGCTGCCGCCGCTGCTGCTGCTATTGTTGTCGGGTTTTTTATGACAAAAGGCGGAAAAAAATAAACTGAAATTCAAATAGAAAAAAAAGGAGCAACGGGAATCGAGGGCCATGAAAATGGTAACAGCCAGAGAGGGGCCGGGCCGAAGGCTCCCTAGCGGAACAAGCACGAAAAAAATGTTTACTAAAACGGAACTAGCTGTAGCTCCATATGCGTGACTCTGTGTGTGTGTGTGAGGTGAGATATGCGCGAGTTTTATAGTATATAGAGGCAGGTAACCAAATTTATGATGTCGTTATTTACATGGCATAAACTTTTGTTGTCCTACCTCTGCCAGCCGCCAGCTGCAAATAGATTTTATGCTTTGTTTTACTTTCAACCGCATTGCAATTGGTCTCTGGTCTTGCACCTTTTTTATATGCCCTTAACAGGGTGTATATAGAGTATTTGAGTGGGTATGTTGACGCGCTTAAAGGATTTGTAAAGAGTGAAGAAGCTGGGTTGAAATCAAGATACGATTAGGCCTTCATATCTATTGCATATCTAATATAAAGTCTACCTTTTTTTCTTCTTGACAACTTGACAACTTCTTCTCGACTATCGATCAGCTGCCACTGCACTCCTTCCTTGTGTGCAACTCTACGATATGGTGTTGCCACCTGGTTGTGCTGATACTCTTTGTTACATATATGTACATTTTTATACCCTGAACCCATTGAAAATGGGAAATCAGGATATAATGGTTTTGCAAAAAGTATGTAACAGGCAGAAGGAGGCGTGGCAGACCCCACAAAGTATATATATTCTTGATCAGGGTGACGAGCTGAGTCGATTTAGCCCTGTCCGTCTGTCTGTCCGTCCGTCCGTCCGTCTGTCCGTCTGTCCGTCTGTCCGTATGTATGAACGCGTCGATCTCAGAACCTATAAGAGCTAGAGACTTCAAATTTTGCATGATGGTCTGTGTATACAGCGAAAATATCGAGTTTGTTTTAGATATTCGATAAATTTTTCCGTTTCAATGTTATCGATTTAAAACGTTATCAACATTCAGTTTGACCATATCTTTTACATATTTTTAGCTACAGCTACCAAATTTTGTTTTTAGCTTTTTATAAATAAAATACATTTTCTTTTTTTTCATATTTTGGATACCGGCTCCACATTTTACAAAAAAAATTTATTAAAAAAAAAAATTATCAAAGCCACAATTTAATTTTTTCAAATTTTTTAGTGAAAACCGTATTTTCAATAAATTAATAGCATTCAATGCAGAAAATTGCATTCAAATCCGTTAAGTAATACAGAACTTATTAAAGGAAACATTGTAAAAGCACGCGGCAGCAGCCTGTACGTGTGCACACATACATTCAAATCAACTACGCAGTAATCTGCGCGCGTTTCTGTGTGCATGGTATGTATATGTGTGCATGTGTATACAAATGTGTGCATGTGTATATGTGTGCATGTGTGTATGTGTGCATGTGTGCATGTGTATATGCGCGCAGAGGTAATATGTATAGATAAAATATGTAATCTAGGTTGTTTAAAACATCAGCTCGGACTTGGTTCAGGGGATCTCGTAGTCGGGCAGACCCGACTAGAGCTTTCTTACTTGTTTTATATAGCACTTAAAATATTATTAATTCTTAATTGGAATATGTTTGAACTGTCGCTATATATTTTAGATAAATATATTATCTTGCTTTGTAAAAGTTAAAAAAGTTTTCTGTATTTTCAATCTCTATTGATCTTTTTCTACGTCTAATTGTGTAAGCCTTTCAGAGTATTTCTCAGTCGGTTATTTAGAGATCTTCTGGTACCCTTTTTTATAAATTCTATGCTATTTTAATTGGATTTTATCTTGCTGCTGCCATTTTACAACAAACTCGCGCTGCTTGGCGTTTGCTGCTTGCCTCCTGCCTCTTGCCTCCTGCTTCTTGCCTCTTGCCTCCTGCTGTTGTCATTTTCATGCAACGCTGATTTAAGCTGGGAGAAAATTGGTGAATGAAATGCTTTGAGTAAATAACTGACAGTAGCCAGTAGCCAAAACCAACAGCCGGCAGCCAATAAAAGTAGTTAAAGCATTTGCCCAACTGCTGCTTTGACATGCTGAGGCATGCCGCGACCAGAGTTGCCTCAAACTGCTGCCCCGGGGCTTGTGGGTAGCTATTGGGGCTATTGAATAGCTCTGGTGTTAAACCACAAACACGCATGCTGCACACACACACACACACACGCACATTCAGACAAAAAGGGGATAGCAAAAGCGGTTAGGGCACGCATATTAACTTGAACGGGGCCAATACAAATTCAATTGGCCAAATTACGCCCAAAAAGTGAACACAAAACTTTTTCTCTCTTTTTTTTGCACCCTCTTCGTTGCGGGACTGGCAACAATTTGCAAGTTATGGCTCGAGCAACTTTTTGCGGCTTCCATATGGCTTAAGCTGTTACGGCCATGTTATGACAATTTCGCCAGCAAATTGCGTGCCGTATCGTGATATATATGCCTTATGCTGGGTAGAAAAGCATAACAAATGCTCTTGAATATAGAGTGGAAAGTGGCCAATATTTGGCAGAAACTTCTACTTCAATTGGTGCTTTGATACGTCAGCAAGTTTTGGTTATTTGCGAATGCCAAATTAATAGGAAAAAACTTTAATTTTGAATACATTTTTGTAAGAATAAGCACTGCGATGAAAAAAGAAAATTTTTTATGTATTGCTTTTTTGATTTTTATATTTTGAGAGCGACTATTTTTTGAGCCAATTATACCAAGCGCTGTGAGTAGAATTGATTAATTCTTGAAATTCCCAACTCTTAAAATTTGAAATAAATAAAAATTAAAATAAATCTAAATTTGACATCAAACTTGGGTAAAAATATAAAACTTTTAAGAAAGACCCAGTATAAATGTCTATTTGGGCAACAGAACATTGGATTCATCTAAATATTTTGAATATATTTAAGCTTTTGGTAGAGTATTAATTCATAGCTACTTGTAAAAATTATGTACGATGTTTGACTAAAAATATTTTCTGTAGCAAAGTAAAGATAATTTATGGAAGACCAAATATTGGTTGTGTTTATTTGGATTACTAAATGCAACTTAAGTGAAACCTATGAGTAGAGCAGATGCCTACAGGACTTGTATACTATTGTGAAGGCCCTTAACAAGCTGAAGCTGAATCTGAAACCTAAATAGCTGTAACATACCTGATGACAAATAAAGAGTTCTTAAAAATGTACTAAAATTGATACTACTAAGCGAAGAAGTGGTACTACAAGCTAAAGTCTTCTAGAGGAGGTCAAAAGAGGTGTTTTTCACTTCTGCCTTACATTATCGAAAAATTTTTAAAGATATTTAGTTTTTTTTTTTCTTTTTTTTTTTTAATTTGTAACGTCTAGTTTTTATTTGCAATCTGTCCGATGGGACAATTTAAATTTATTTAATTTATTTAAATTGTGTAATCTGTGTTGCATAGTAAACTGTCCAGCGGGTGATATCTTTTGAGATGACGTGTGTCGGTGCTGTTGTCTAAGAGGTTAATGGCAACGGGATTGACGTGCCTGTCCAGACGTTCAAGGTGAGCTTTGGTCAGCATGGGAATCTTCTGGTGACCCCAAGGGACTCTGAGTTCGCTGTAAATCTCCACGTTTGACTGAAGTCGGTGAGCATTGAATAATGTTCTAAGTAATATATATCTTTTTATTTATTTACATATTTAAAGTTAAGGGTAGTGTCCTGTTACAAATTTTGGGCAACTTAATCTAATAGGATTTGCAAACTTTTAAAAAAGTATATTCTTCTCTTAGTTTCTAACATATAATTTTGTTGGACTGTATTATTACTTATTTCTCAGTACCTTACAAGTCTTGCAGTTTATCATTAATTTATCATAATAATATATTAACATATTCCAAATTTATTAAATAACCAATGTTCACCTAGTTCCACATCTCGATTACCTGCTAAAGCAACAGAATACTGCCAGTCAAACACATACATATATACATATGTATATGTGTGTTCATCTCTTCTTTTTTTATCGTAGCTGTGATTTTGCGCTGGTAAATACTTTTTTGCTGCACCCAAACGGTGTCAGGTGACAAAGTCGAAGAGCTGACCACAACAGGCCAGCCAATAGCCAACAAATATGTCACATGGCCATCATACGTCTGACTGGCCGTATGTCATTTCATTTTGCATATGACAAATGTGTTGTCAGAGGGAGAGGGGAGAGGGAGACAGCAATATCAACAGCAGTCATTCGAGGGCAACAGCAGTTGCCTTAAGCGTGGCTTTGATTTTAATGGCGCCCACATGTGTTGCAAGCGACACCAATTAAGTTATATTAAGCACATCAAGTGCTGGCCAGGGGCGTTCCCAAACAGGGCGTGGCAGCTACATGAGCAGCGAGCAACATTAATGCTTTAAACTTAAATGACTTCTCGTAGCAGGCAGCGGGCATTAAGTAACAAATGACATTTCGATTGGGCCGCATAATAAATAGATGGATAAGAAGTAATTTACAAACAAAGAGAGAGAGAGAGAGACAGAGGGAGAGAGCGAGAGGGAGGCACTTAAATTTCCACAATTTGTTTTATTTCGATATAAAAATGTTGTAACGGGCCAGCAAGACAAATGATTCCTTGTGCTCGAGGGCGTGCGCATTTCCAAAACGAAATGGTAATGACAATGACAACGCACAGGACACGATTAATGAGCCAGGCGCCCCACTGGCTGCAAAATGTGAAAATGTCTGTTCGTCAACATTTCTTCAACAACAACAATAACAACAGACCAAAATGGACTCCAACAAGCTGAAAAGAATGGACAGCAAAAGGCCAGGCCTAACTATCCCAACAGCCAGCAGCAAAATTTGTGAACAAGTTTCTTGACTTTGTCTGTTTTTTTTGTTATTTTTGCTTTGGCAATTCAAATTTTTCGGCTTTTTTCACGCTACTTAAGATGCTTTTGTGGGGAATATGACTTTAAAAAGTGTGCTCTTTATTGGAGCATAAGTGAAAAGTGGCCTTTAGTGGTTGTTTATGAGTATAGAAAGTGCACACATAAGAAATTTGAGAGAACTTGTATTTATAATCTCTTTAAAGTATAATCGCTTACTTGCATTATTAAGTAATATAGATTGGGATAATATGTGCATGTATTTGCATTTATTTGTGTATATTTCTGAAAATTTGAGTAACTTTTATTATATACACTTTATACTTGGAAAGTTTTAAGTAGAGATGGGGGTCGCGAACAAATTTTTGACATCGGAAGAGATGACAACAATTTTAAAATAATCCGGAAAATTATTAATCGATAAAATTACTTGTCTTTATCAAAGAATAGAAGAATGATATTGACGAGGAAATTAATTCTTGTATAAATCATGTTAAATTTAAGAGTTGTTCAAATATATTATTATTTTGACAACAATGCAATGAATTGCCGTTGTTACGAATGCTTGCTGGGCAAGTATCTGAAGTTCCAACATCTTTGTTAACGAGTGGGAGGGTGTTTTCTACTTCTTATAGAACAAAAGTTTTAAGAAATAATTATTTTTAAAATATAATTTTTATTTATCGTATGAGTTGAAGTGTCAGGACCCGAAAAGTGTCAGTGAAGTGTCAGGAATGAAAAATTAAAAACTTGTCGGGACAATCGGAAATCTGGAAAAGCAAAATAGATTTCGGGACGGAATGGGTCGGGAACCAATTTCTTTTCCGATCCCACCTCTAGCTTTAAATATTTTGCAAGTGTGGGTGATTGGCATGCAAATTTAACAGAGTACGCCTCTGACCTTTATATATAAATATACTTAAATATTTATTTTTTAATACGGGATTAAACGGGAAAAAAAAATTAAAAAAATTCCATAAAATTTTCGAGTTGACCTATTTTATTAATACTTTGCTTTTATTTATTGGAACTACTCCAGATGGAGTCAACCAATAAGCTTATCAAATCTTATAATAATATTAATCAACTGCAGTCATGCTGACTGAATAAAGGTAACGGCCCCGAGGTTATATTGCAGGCGGGTTCGGTACAGACCCGAGATAAACACCTTGCACCTTGATGATGTAGTTAGCTTTTTGGTGTGCTATTTCATACTTTACTAGTAGAATGTTCAGATCATACCCTATTGCCCGAGAAATAATCCTCAGGATCTTGGATTCTGCTCTTTGTATGATGTCAATGTTGCTGCTGCTTGCATCCCCCCATTGTTGAGAGCCATAAGTCCAGATAGGTTAAATTGACCTAAAAACAAAAAAACTTAGAAACTAAACTAATTGCTTATGTGAGACTTTTAAATATATTGAATATAAATATATATTTAGCAAGTTTGTGTGAAGCTTAGCTATTCTCGCTGAGCCTAGTTTACCTTAGTATGTCAATACTTGTATAATTTATATATGTGAAAATATGCTCTTAACTTGAACTTGATTTGCCTTTAAATAGGCCTTTAAATTTGGTTTGTGATTTCCTTGGCTACGCAATGTCACTCAATTTATTTAATAAAAATGCCCGAGCTATGCTTTTTATCTCTGTTAGATCAGCTAGGAAATGAATTTAGCTACAATTACTGCTAATTTTATTGTTTTTTTTTAAGTTTTCACACAGTTGGCTGTTGGCCAGTTTTGTTGACTCTTTGTCTTTAATCTTGGCGTTGCGCATACGCCGCGTTGGCATTTCATTAAAATTGATTACAAGCCACAGCAGCAGAAAAGCAGGCTGCATGCGTGCACATCTGAGCTGCGCTGCATAATATTATGTAAAACTTACCCTGGTTACTGAAATGAAAAATAACAGACAGAGGCAGAGAGAGAGCGACAGAGAGAGTTGAAATTCGGAATAAATCAGGTTTGACAGAGGAGCAACTGTGATCAGAGAATACAAAAGGCAGCAGAAGTCAGTTCGCTTCTTGTAAGCTGCGTTAATGAGAGTAGCACTTTAA
Organism: Drosophila gaucha; assembly: GCA_035045545.1. Taxonomy (NCBI): domain Eukaryota; kingdom Metazoa; phylum Arthropoda; class Insecta; order Diptera; family Drosophilidae; genus Drosophila; species Drosophila gaucha. The sequence goes on from JAWNOY010000292.1 coordinate 53,814, forward strand.
TTAATACCCTGTCACATTCCAGTCGAGCAGTATTAAATATTTGTCTTCGACTCAGTTACTTCTGTTACATAATAAATTTAGTTGAGCTCTTGCCATACTGCATACTACTTGCTGGGCAGGCAAATTTCGTATTTTCCTCTTCCGTCACATATGTATATTCATGCAAAATACACATACATTAATTTGCACGTATTTTAAGAGTATACATAATTAATACTTTTATTCATACACTGTTTTTCTTGCTGAGCAACTGACGAGAGTCGACACAAAAGTTTGTGTGAATAAAGCCAAGGAAAGTTAAATGGAAATAAAAGAAAAGTTTTCAGATACTTGAAAAATTGACTAAAAATAGAAAAGTTAAATGAAAATAAGAAAAAAGTTTTAATATTATGCAGTTTGGCTAAAAAAATATATAAATATATATATAATTTATATATATTGTTTGAATAAAAAAAAATTCTTTAATTTATTATTTAATAAAATAATACAAAAAATAAGGAAAAATATACATCAATAAATTTAATATGATGTTGGAATTTGTGTAAAAAAAAGTTAGAAAAAGTTAAAAAAAAAAAGTAAATAAATTGAAACTGATTTAGCATAATCTTAGATATTGGTATATATATATATAGATTTGTATTACATATTTATAGCTAAAGAATTGTTTCTGTCAATATTTATATGTATATAGTTTTATAGATCATACTTCCATGATCATACTTCTTCACATGACAATCTCTTAGTTTTGATTTATATAAGTAAAAACGTACTTAGATCTTATACACAAATATATAGAGAATTGTATATAAAGAGTCAAAAGTAAAGAGTAAATTAAATAAATGAGTTTTCTCAATATTTATATACATATATTCTTATATATTTCTATATATATTTCTCACATATTTCTTTCAGATCTCCAAATAAAAATTTCTTTATTTTCATTTACCTTTTGTTTTAGCAATATCTGATTTTTCCCTAGCAGCTTTATATATGTAAATATATACTTAGATCTTATATATATATATATATATTATATTTAATATTTTTTATTTAATATTTATTTATTTTTTATATTTATATTTATATTTATATTTATAGTTTATATATTTAGATTAGTCTTTAAAGACTTATAGTTAAAGAATAAAATAATTAATTTTTCTTAATATTTATATATTTTCTTATAGAACATATATCTTTGAGATCCTCACATGACAATTTTCTCGATATGATTTTCTTTTTCTTTTAGCAATTTCTGATTTTCCCCTAGCAGCTTTATGTATATGTAAACATGATACATAATTCTGCACTGTAGTTAAGTTGAGAGGCGATGCTACTGCATTCTTTTGCTCTTTCATCCCTTGATAACAAAAAAAAAAAAAACGCTGATTGATGCTTGTTCGTATAATGCCAATGATTAAACTGTTACAGCAAACAAAATTACGGCAAAAGACACTGACGAAGTGCGCGCAGGACGACTGCGAAAAGGACTCGCATGAACTGCACAACACATATGAAGAAGATGAAGAAGAAGAACATGTGGCAGCAGTGAGTTGTCGAGCTGCTGCAATTCCCTCCAGATCTCTGATTGTTGTATGAGTTAATGTTGGATTTCTGGCAATTGCACAAAAACGAGGGCCATGAAATATGCAAAGCAACATTTCATGGCAGCTGCTTGACGACGAAGAAACCCAACCAAGTTACATACCTATTCAGAAATTCATCCGCAACTTCAGAGCAGAGCATTTGTTTTTGAGAATTGTCAGAAGATTTCAGCTTTATCTTCTGCTTCTTCTATTACTATATTCAAGCATAAGTTATTATTGTGTGTGTGCACGCTCGTCTCGCTTTGCTTGGGTAAACGTTTCAGTTTTGTCGCCTGCAGTTGCAGTTGTTGTCCTTGCTGCATTGTGCTCCGCCTCGACTGCATTCCACTTGAATGAAATTTCCGGCGACAGCACTAAACAATCATAATAACAGATACTTTTTATGCGACGCTTTGCTTTCTGTCCGTTTCCTTGTTTCTCGCCCGTTTGTCACTGAGGCAACATCAAAAGCACATAAATAAAAAACTCTCAACGTCAGTCAACCAGTCAGACAGATCCTTCTTCTGCCGCTTCACTCTCTGACTCAGTGACCATCTGACTTTCTGTCAGTCCGCATATATTAAAGCTTAATGCCTGCAATTAGAACCAGAGCAGCGCGACTCTGCGCTTAGTTTCTAGCGAATCGATAGTCAAATGTGCTTCATTATGTGACAATCATTTGCGGCTTTGCTCTTGTTAGGCACCAAAAATACTGCAATTAACATTGAGTAGTTGCCCAGCAGCAGAACGGATTCTGAGAGCAAATGTAAATACATTTAGCAAATAGCCTGCGGTGCCATAAAAGTTTAGGGCGCAGATAAGATAAATAATGAGGCGGATTTGAATAAACCTGCCTCAGTCAAGCTTTGTTCTCATGTATATAATTATCAAGTAAGAAATCCCCTGAACAAATAATCTTTTCAAACATCATGTAAAATTTCGAATTTCTAGCTCTACGAAGTTTCTGATATAGGCGTGTTAATTCGTTCGAACGGGCGGAAGGACGGACAGAGAGACGGAAGGATGGAAGGAAGGACGGACGGATAGAAGACAGGGCGGACGGACTGACGCATGGAAGGACGGACGGACTGACAGACGGATGGAAGGAAGGACGGACGGACTGACGGATGAAAGGAAGGACGGACGGACTGACGGATGGAAGGAAGGACGGACGGACTGAACGATGGAAGGAAGGGCGGACGGACTGAAGCATGGAAGGACGGACGGACGGACGGACGGACAGAAGGACGGAAGGACTGACAGACGGAATGACGGATGGATGGACTGACGAATGGGAATGTGGACGGACAGACAGACTAGAAGGGCTAAATCGGCTCAACTTCTCATCCTGATCAAGAGTTAATATACTTTGTAGGATCTACTACGACTCCTTCTACCTATAACATACTTTTAAGAAAACTATTGTGCCCTGATTTCCCATTTTCAATGGGTTCAGGGTATAGAAACTCTCACAGCTTGATAAATCTTTAAGCTACACGTTCATTTAATTACAACGAACATTTAGGTATAACTTTTACTTAAGCTTATCTAAAAGTAACACAAAACTCTCGCCACAATTTTCTTTACTTTTATAGACTGGAAAAAGTGCGCCTGGCACTTGAGCACCAGAAATTGCCTATTTACAATTGAGTAGAGTAATTAGCTGCAGTCGATAGCAGCTAGAAGTTTTACGGCAAGATTTTCCTAGAATTAAATTGAGTTAGTATCTTGACCTACTCAACGAATGATATCGTTTGTTTAGCTAAGAAAAAAAATCTTTGTTTAATGGAAGAGAGCGCAAGAAAACTAAAGAGCAGCGAGCATTTCGTCGAGTCGACAAAGCAGTGCAAGCAAGAGCAACAAAAAAAATCTTTGTTTAATGGAAGAGAGCGCAAGAAAACTAAAGAGCAGCGAGCATTTTGTCGAGTCGACAAAGCAGTGCAAGCAAGAGCATTAAGAGAACCGCGTCTGGCAGTCGCAAAATTTTGATTTGACTTTGAAGGCTGATTATAATTATTCTTTCGAAGAATTCGCACCGTGAACAGTAAAAGAAATACTTTCAGTTTGAGTACACAAAAAGTCGCCAAAGCACAAAAACACCAATTAAAGTTGCGCTCTGCGGTAAACTCGACGGCTACTGCGGCTGCTGCTGCCACTTGACCTACTGCTGCAAGTTTGTTTTCAAAACACAATAATCCGCTTGGCTGGCCTCCCATAAACACCTCGAATTAATTGCTTCGCTTTCATAGTGTGTTCGTGTGAGGAGGAAGGCTAAATGCGAGTAATTTTGCCTGTGTTTTTTGGCCTCTGCAAATGTGGCAATAAATGTCCACGCAGCTGGCTTGTACAATTTTTAGACTCCCCGCCAGGGTGCAATGCACTCGACGTGCAACGGGGCGTATGCATTATATTGCGCATACGCCACGTTGCCTGCGGTCGCAATTTGCCCTTTTTTTATTGTGTGTATAAATTTTTAGCCATTAGGGCTAACAAAAAGTCGTTGCAAGCGTTCGCATCTCAACGTCATCTTTGCATTTCCCCTCCCCCTTTTGTTGCAGCTCACAGATATTGTTGTGAATGTCTGATGCTGTTGTATTTGTTGCTAGGGATAATGGCATGTCATTTGCATGTCGCGTTGCCACGCCACGTGCATTGTCCCAGCTCCAACTATGCAATTCTAGTTGAGGAAAAACTAAAGCTATTTACGTTTGTGCGAATGAGGCATTAATGAGGTGAACGAAGAAAACAAGAAACTGAATGAGAGAAGGAAGGCTAAAGACCCCACTTATGCGAAAAGTTGTTTAATTAGAAAGTATTTTAACATAATGCTGTATGGAAAGAGATGAAATATTCATAAGAAATGAGATGCATTTATTGAAAACTTAGTGGAAAGTATGGCAAAGCTCATGCAACTAAGCTCATTCATATTAAAAATTGGAAACGAAACGAAACGAAGTGAATACATAATAAAAAAACTAGACTTCATTTTAGCTAGAGGGATGGTCTAACTTCGACCATGCTGAAGCTTGGTAATACACTTACTTGTATAATATAAAATAAGTATACAGTGCCGCTCAACTGAATAGGTTTGACTTTTTTTGTAGGTTTACAACGTTATATCTCTGTAACATGCACTCCGATTTCAACAAAATAAATTGTGTTGTATAAAAAAATCAATCATTAATGAAATAACAAACTTTCTGATCTGTAAGTTTTGATTTAATATAATTTTAATTTTTTTTTCAAAAACATGACAAAAAATCTCTATTTTTTTTGGGTCAACTGAATAGGTTTGACACTAAAACTATTTAAAAAAATGATATACAGCAAAATTTCAAGGCACTGGGTAACTTGAATAAGAAAGTACACTATTTTAGCATTATTTAGTATTTGGTATGCCCACCATTATTCTTAATTATTTCAAACATACGGTTTGGTAAGGAATCATAATATTTTTTTATTTCACATAGTGAAATTGTTGACCAGGCTTTTTTAATTGCTTCAACTAGGGTCCCAGAGTCATTAAACTGTCTTCCCCCTTCGTATACTCTCCTGGACATAAGCCCCCAGATGTTTTCGATAATGTTAATGTCAGGGGAGTAAGGCGGCCAGTCAAGTAATTTGATATTTTGGTCTTTAATCCACTGTTTTACAACCCGAGCGGTATGAATGGGGGCGTTATCATGTTGGTACGTCCATGGAATACGACCATAAATTTCCGAAAATTGGGGAAAAGCCTTTTGGAGTACAGTCTTGTACACATTTGCGTTCATCTTTGAAGTGACAAACTGCAGGTCACAAGTTCCATAAAACGATATGGCTCCCCACACCATTACTCCACCTGCACAAGTGTGATGGCGACTTAAAAAGCATTCTTCCTTTCGTATATCGTGGAAATAGTAATTGTAGCCATCCGGTCCATCGAGGTTGAACTTCTTTTCGTCGGAGAAGACTACTGTCTTCCACTCCTTGTTCCACGTCATGTGTTCTCGGGCAAATCGAAGTCGTGTTTCCTTACGAGCATCATTGAGAGGAGGTTTTTTTTTTATTTTTAATCTCTTCAAGTGTTTAGCGCTCCGAATAATTCGTTTTACCGTTGCCACACTAGCATTAACGCTGCATTCTTCCCTGATTTTACCAGCAGAGAGGTGGGAATTTGAGGCAGTTCGTAGGATAAGTCGCCTCTCCGATGCCGTTGTTGCATATATTCTTCCTCCATTCATTTTATTTCCATAGTCTTCTTCATTACGGAGAAAATTACTCACAACGTTTTGACTTCGACCTATTTTTTTTGCTATTTGAAAGTGTTTTAGGCCAGATTCAATATAGCCTTTTATTTGACCTTTTTCAAAATCGCTTAAAGGTTTTCCGCGACCCATTTTACAAAAAACTGACAGCAACTGCATTAAATTTTAGAAGACCAAAGAATTTAACATTTTTCAATACGGCAGTCAACCATAAAGTGAAGTCAAAGTTGTCAAACCTATTCAGATGAGCCAAAAATAGACCACACATTGAGCGAATTTCACGATGAAAGCAAAATTCTGAATTACCGTTGCATTTGTCCCGTTACTCTTTTCTCACATATTATGAGTAAACAAGTAAAGGTTCAAAACAAAAAGTAAAAATAAAAAAAAGTGCAATAACAACTAAGAGAGAAGTAAACATGTAAGAAAGATTTTTCAAACCTATTCAGTTGAGCGGCACTGTATAATAATATAATAACAATATAAGTATTGTTTTTCTAATTTGACAAGAAGAGATCAAGATTGACGTAGTTACTTATTTTTCGATCTCAGTTGACATTGGGTTGACAAGCTCCTAAAAAGCGTACCTATATATACTATATGTTTTTGTATGGGGGTGGTTCATACAAATGTAAGTTTTAAGTTTCAAGACTCTGGCTCTGACAGCGCCCAAAATATTAGAGGATTTCTTTTAACCACTAGATAGTCTTCCTGATTTGCCACTCCCCTAGTTAGCTTGGATATATAATTTTGATTGATTTTAAGGACAGGACAACAGTAGCCTACTTGCCAAATTTTTATGTTCTAGCTCTTTAACCGTAATAAATATAGTTTAATGCGGTTTGTCACGCCCTTAATAGGCGTTGCTACATATTATATAATTTTGTATGGAGGTGGGTTATATATTCAAAATATATTCCATATTGCAAGTCTAAGACTTCAATAGCGACAAACTTTTCCTACAAAAGAATTACTTATAACCTATCTCTACAATGGGAACTATAAAATATAGTAGTCCGATCTGCATGATTCCGAGATATATAATGCCTGCAGCAAAAAGAAACCTATGTACAAAAATTCAGCGCAGTAGCTTTAATACTCTACGAGGAGATTGCGTTAATCCAGACAGACGAACAGACGGTCAGTGCTATACCAACACAGCTCATCGTGCTGATCAAGAATATATATACTTTGTATGGTCGGAGATGTTTCCTTCTGTGCGTGGCAAACTTCTGACCAAAATAAATATACCCTTTTTACCAGGGTATACAAATTAAGAGAATTTCATGAATTTCTTAAGTTTTTACAGGTGTTTAAAGATCAACAACAAAGACCAACCCATATATAAATCTCAAGTAAATTGCCAGTCATTAAATTTGTAAAGCAATTCAAATTTGGTTGCATTCAATTCGTTGAGCAATTATTATTTTAATTGCATTACAATCAATAATAACATATCAATAGCATAATTGGAATTTTAAGCTTGAATTTATTTGGCAATGAACTAATTTATTTATAAATTGGGTTTATATTTGCATTTCGCCCAGCCACTTGTCAAAATATCAATTTCGATTGAATATATGAACAGCCCATTGGCAGCAATTTCGTTTCACAAATAGTGTTTGTATTTAATTATTAAATACTAGTTTTTGCCCGCTCGACATTAGGGCTCTCGATGATGAAAATTGGCCTCGTTGAGGTCAAATGACACGAAATGCGGCCACTTGAATTGCCATCAAATATTATTGCAAAAACCCATCTGCAGTTTCATATTAAAAACGTGCAAGGCATGCGAATGAAATGGGCGGGCAATACAGTTTTGACGCTTTGCCATTGGCCACATTCACCTGATTTGATGGCCACAAAAAGTGAGAGAAAAAACGAAGCCACAATTGAATTAAACAAGAGCCAAAATGTTAAAAATTGGCTTTTGGTTTGCTTTGTGTGCATGTGTTGGATACTTCTGTTTCCGACAAGTGCGGCCAGTGCTTACGTCTGTTACGTTGACCGCACACACACACACACAAAATACACCGATAATGCATTTTGAAATTTTGTAATTTATGGCCAACAATGTTTTTCTGCTTGGCCCGCAGTCTAAAAATATTAATCACATTTTTCGCAACAAATTAATTGCGTTTCATGTGCATTTATTTCCGCTTCGTAAACAACTAAAACTCCATCACATACCAATTAGTGTATGGAGAGAAGCGAATTTCCAATATGATATGCCACTCGTCGGTTAATCAACTCGCAACTCTTGAGAGCCCTTTAAAATTGTTAAATCCACTGTGCGATTGTTATGAATTTAATTGGCTGTTCTGCTTAAAGGGGCGTAACTAATTAATATTTAATGCGAGAAGAGACTTATTACAAATTTTTTATATAAATATATTAAATGTTCTTCAGCTCAGTTGATAAGCTTAAAGTAGCAGAAGTGTAAAATCTATGAGAATTCCGATAAGTTATAAAAGATAATTAAGTAAGTGTCCAGGATTCCCTGAACCCCGTTATCTATTTTAACATTTCATCTTATATCTATAACTCGATTTTTCACAAGTATTCAAACCTATTGAACAGGTGTTTATTCCCCACATATTTTACAAATTGCCTACATTTGAAATTTAACATAAATTTATTTCAGTATGCTGCATTTGGAATCCAAAAATAAATTCCCTAATGTATTTTTTATACGAAATTAATATAAATGCAAAATTATTATTACTATAAATAATATCTTAAAATCGACATGCTCATAGTTTCATATTGTTTTAATGGATTTCATGGAAATTGGCAAAAAATATCGATTATTTGAAGAAAAAAACTTGTTCTGCGGATAGATGAGTGAACAGACGGACGGACTTAAGGACGGACAGACTGAAGGACAGACAGAAGGATGGACAGGAGGGCAGACGTGCGGACAGAAGGACGGCCAGAGGGACGGACAGAAGGGCTGACAGACGAGCGGACTTAAGGACGGACAGAGGGACGGACAGAAGGGCTGACAGACGAGCGGACTTAAGGACGGACAGTCGAGTGGACAGACGGGCGGACCTTAGGACGGACACAGGGAGGACAGATGAGTGGACATACGGACGGACTTAAGTAAGGACAGACGAGTGTTCAGACGTTCGGACTTAAGGACGGACACAGGGAGGACAGAGGAGTGGACAGACGGACGGACAGATTGTCGGACAGACAGGCAGACGGAAAGAGCTGGGTCGGCTCAGTTAATGCTTTAAATCAAGAATATATATAACTAATGGGATATGCCACGCCTCCTTCTGCGAGTAAGACAATTTTCTATAAATCGACTCTACACTGAAATTTTCATTTCCAAAGGAATTGGAGTATAAGTTCAAAGATAATGTCTATACTATTTTCATATATTTCCTTTATATTCTTAAAAGTTCAGAAATCTCATTTTAAAAGAGTTTGGCTACAATGAGTTTATTATTATTAAAAATATTTTTCTTTTGTTTTTAGCTTAGCTGATAAAGATATCAATTACTCAAAATGAAATTAATAAAAATCGCATAGAAGAGGGATTAAGAGGTAAGAATGAAATGCAGTATAAGAAACGAACAGAGAGAACGAGAGAGATATATATAAAAGGTGCTTAATTTAATTGAAGTAGTTCTTTAACAATCTCTCACTTTATATTTGCTTCAAGTTTTACTTCTCATTATCCAGAAATTTGATATTTGATTGCAAATCAATTAAAAATTAAATGATCTAAATAATCGTTTGATTTTCAAAAGAGACTCAATCTGCTTGAAGAGATACTCAAGAATACTCAAAGGCTTGCAACCTGTGGTATTTAAAATTCAAGTTCCTTTTTGGTGGCTTTGCCTGTTTCCCTTGTATCAACCGCTTTTTATGCGACCCCTTGATAAGTTTACCCAGCTGTTTGGCATTTTCTCTTTTTCTCATCGTTTCATTGTTCATTCGTAATTTCCTTTGGTGAACATAAATCACGACCGCAACTCTCGCATTACCAACTCGCTTAGCTTGGCTTAGCTATAGTATTATAACTGTTGGACGCAAACTCTTGCCGCATGCTCTGCGACCTTTTGTCGCTCCCACCTTGTGCATATTGTTTGAATATTATGAGGAAGCCAAAGGCACAACACAGTCAAAATGCAAACAAACTGAGATGAAGAAGTCAAAGAAGAAAGCTGGAACGAGATCGCATGGAATTTGCGTAATTTGAAAATATTGAATATTAAATTTAGGAATATTATTAAAACGGCGCTGCGAAAATTGTATTAAAAGCTAACAAAACCTAATGCAAATATATATTAAAAATAATCTGAAGCCACGGGAAATGCTCAGCGAAAACAACAAAGGCTTTCGGGTTATTTGCCTGATTGGATTTGCTAACAATAAAAAAGATTTTCTTCTTGCTTTTCCTTAACGCTACGCAATTAAATGTTGCCTGCAAAATGGTGCAGAGAGAGCTTTGGGTAAACATTTTCCAAAAAAAAGAACGAAAAGGGTTTTCGCAATTAAGTTTCAAAAGGCAACCGCAATGAAATCATTGGGAAACCCTTTCAAAATTCAACTCGCGTTTTCTGTTTTTTACACAGCTTTTCGTGCAAAATTGTTTCTAAATAGTTTGGAGCTCTTTGCGCCTTCAATTCAATTCAATTCAATTCAATTTAGTTTGATTGGTCAATATGAACAGAATCACCGAAAAGTTTTGCAACTTTTCTGCGGTTTTGAGCTGAGCTTCAACAGCTCGAAAGTTTTTATTGGGCTGCACGCATTGACTTGACCCCCGAGTCGACTAGTTTGCGGCGTTTGCGGCTTTGTTCGACTTGCAAATGAAAATAGTTTCGCCCTTGCCGGCCGCATCCTCAACCGAAAAGAACAGCCAGGGCCAAATATTTTCGCAATAGCAATTTAAAATGTATGCGGCATGTTGTGCAAGGCAAATTAAAGGACGCAACTAGGGACTGCAGTCGAGTCCTGCTGTCTGCCAAAACTTTTCCATTTTTCCACTTCATATAACAATATGACAGTGCCAGTGAAAGAAATGCCCGAAATGAATGAAAGAAAAGGGAAAGCCCAGCAAGAGCACAACAAACATACGAAATTATATATGCAAGAACTGTTTGTGCCCCAAACGAAGCGACGACGAGCTGCAAGCTGCAAAGCCAAGCAACAGAAACGGACCTTAGAGTGAAACTGTGAGACTCCCACGCAGCCTGGCCGGGAGCCAGTCAATTTTCAAGTAGCCAGCAAAGCCAGCTGACAGACATCTTGTTGTCGTTTCTCGAACAAGTCGACCAAGAATAGTTTACTTGCAACATTTGCAAATCTGCAACGAGTGCTTTAAAACGGCAGTGAAAAGCAGAGCTTTAGCTGCAATTCACAAACTTAAAACTTAAATCCAAAATAAATAAGCAGAGAAAGTTATAGCAAAGAAAGCGAAGAGAAGAGTTTCAAATGCAATTGAAATAGTGAGGCAAAAGATAAAATAAATAAACAGAAAAGCTGCTGTGATACGCAGCAATTAAATATCTAAAGCTGGCTTTACTGAAAACTGACTTTGTAGGAGCAGAAATATTGAAAATATTTGATAAAACGAAGTTAAGCTGACTGAAAACTGGATTTTGTCTGCTTTTGGCTTGGGCTATCAATTATACTTGGACATGACTACAGCAGAACTGTCTGAATTGGAAAATCTTAGTAAATAATCTATAAGAATTCATAAAGAGAGAGGGAGAGAGGGAGATAGAGAGAGAGACTACTAACTAGCTCAATTACTAGCTAACTTAGCATAACATAATCTTTCTGATTACAGAGCCAGAAAATGAAACTGAAATGAATATTTAGATGATTCTAGTGGCCTTTAACAAATATCTACCAATAGTCAGACGCATCGTTGCCAATGATTTCCCAACCGAAGTCTTTCAGAATCCCCTTTCTATCTACTATATTCTTTTTACTTCCCTCTACTTCAACTACTAATTTAAGTGCAAACTAATGTTGTTCAAGTTTTCTGTTAACAAAAACTTTTGATTTAAATATCCCAATTAGAGAATTATATATCCCAAAAACAAAAACAAAAAGTTCGTTGTGCTTTCGCTCTAGTCCCAATAAACTTAGCTGTGATCTCAGGCATAGCTGGCAAATAAAATTTCCCTAATCTGACGGTGATGTTATTAGGTGATGTTTTCTTTGTTGTAGTTCTATTTAAGATATCTAATTAATGAAATCAAGTTTTTATTTTATTTTTAAAAATTTTAAAATTTTAAAATATTAGTTTATTTAAACAAAAAATACTTACTCCATAATGTTATTCTTAAAGAAATTAAATAGAAATTGTGTGCTTTTCTGCACTTATGTACTTAGATTTCACTTATGTTTGCTAGAAACCTAAGTAAAAGTAAACTAAAGATTTACACTATTTTAGACGACTTTTTGCACACATCTTCAAGAAAACCCACTTTGACTTAAGATGCTTTATGCACACGTGGATTATTCAGTCATTTTTCAATACACCCGCTTTATAGTCAGTTCAAGGCTTTTATGTATTAGATGCAGCGGCACCCGCAACAACCTGTATACGTGTTGATATCTGTGTGTGTGTCTGTTTTTTGTCTCTTCCATTTTGCAAATATTGCAATCAGATAAATGGCGTCTGCTTAAAGCAAATCCACATCGATATGCGAGTGGGGAGAATGCGGAAGAGTTTAAGCTTGAGTGTATGAGTGCGCGCGTGTGTGTGTGTGTGTGTGTGTGTGTGTGTGTGTGTGGAAAGAATGGGCCCATCTTTACCTTGTTGCGTTTTTGTGGCGACAGCCGCCATCGGAGGCGCCTGCCTCGCCGCTGTCTTATGTAAATCGAGCTGGCTTTAAGCGCCAGCTGCTCGCATTCAACAGCCTGTCTGGCGATTTTATCCGGCCTCTCGCCTGTGTGTTTGGGTCCACTTAAGCCTCGAGCCATATTGACTTATGTGACACTTTATTTTTATGCCACAGCCGGTGTTTGCATAAATTTATCGAAGATCAAAATTAAAATATGTTAATTAAAATCCAAGAAAAGAAAAGAAAATAAATGAAAATTACAGAAATGTAACAAGTGTTGAATCTATTTGCGTAAACGTTTTATAAATAGAAGATTATAAGTTCGTAAAGAATAAATTGATTATAATTAAAGGTAAATTGTAAATTGCAAATTAAATGGAAAGGTAAATTAAATGAAAAGGTAAATTTAATCTGAATGCTTAAATAAATTCTAGAAATTTAGACTTTCACTTTTCTTTCTTTAAAATATCTTAACTAAAATCAAAAAAAAAAAATTCTAATCAAAATTTGAAAAAAAAAAACAAAAAATACAAATAGATTTTTATATCATTTAATTTAAATTCTCACTCAAATTATTTCTAGAAATTTGAACTTTCCCTTACATTTGAATGAAGTACTATGTGCTTATTTAAAAATATAGAAAACCAAAAAAAAAATTTTTTTTAAATTACCATTAAAAATTTGCAAAAAAATATAATTTGATAATTATATAAGTTAAGTTACATTTTATTTAAGGTTTCAATATTTAATTCTGACCTAAATTTAAATTTAGAAATTTCTTTCCATTACTTTTAGAATGGAGTCCTAATTACTTGGATAAAAATATCGAAAACCAAAATTAACATATGTTAATTGAAGTTCAAGAAAAGAAAATAAATGAAAATTTGCGTAAATATTATATAAATAGAAAATTACAATTTCGTAACGAAAAAATGTATTATACAATAATAAAAGATAAATTGAATTTAAAGGTAAATTGAATTGTAATGTTGACTCAAATAAATTCTAGAAATTTTTCATTCGAGGGTAAGGCTCCACTGAAACCTGGAGCCATGAAAATATATAAAATTAAATATAAAAAAATAAGTTAATAAAAATCAAAGAAAAAAAATTTCAAATGGCATCATAAATATTGAATTTATTTGAGAAAATTTTGCATAAATAGAAGATTACAATGGTCTAAGGAATAAGTTTATAACACTTATAGGTAAATTTAATTTAAACCAAAATTAAAATTTGTTTTTATTAATGTCCAATAAACGAAAATTTGCATAACTATTGTATAAATAGAAGAATAAACTTTCCTAGCGAAGAAAATTTATTAAAATTAAATGAGAATTGAATTTTAGACAAATTAAATTTTTAAATAAATTCTGCAAGTTTTTTCCTTCAGTTGACCTTTTTTTGTAAAGATCTATAATTAAACATAAAGCGTCATAAATAACTTTATGTAAGCCTCATATCATACCATTTTGATATCATGTAAAAGCTTCAATTTCAAAATATCTTCCCTAATATGTTGAAGCCTTTATGGAAACCTAATCAAAGTGAGTAAACAAACGATAACAGGTGGATAGAAGAAACGAAAAGGAATGAAGTGTGGAAGAGCTTAGTCAAGTGTGGTGGCAACGCCAGCTATAATATAATAGATGAACGAATGAACAGTGAAATACCTGAGCAGGTGAATGGGATATTTGGGCAATGCAACAACTTCACTCATGGATAAACTCTAATGTGAACAAGTAAGAAAGCTCTAGTCGGGTCTCAGCCCGACTACGAGATCCCCTGAACCAAGTCCGAGCTGTTGTTTTAAACAACTTAGCTTACATCTTTTATCTATACATATTACCTCTGCGCGCATATACACATGCACACATTTGTATACACAAGCACACATATACCATGCACACAGAAGCACGCGCCCCGATTACTGTGTAGTTCATTTGAATGTATGTGTGCACACGTACAGGCTGCTGCCGCGTGCTTTTACAATGTTTCCTTTAATAACTTCTGTATTACTTAACGGATTTGAATGCAATTTTCTGCATTGAGTGCTATTAATTTATTGAAAATACGGTTTTCACTTAAAAATTTAAAAAAAAAATTTGTGGCTTTGATAATTTTTTTTTTTAATAAATTTTTTTTGTAAAATGTGGAGCCGGTATCCAAAATAAAAAAAATAGAAAATGTATTTTATTTTCAAAAAGCTAAAAACAAAATTTGGTAGCTGTAGCTAAAAATATGTAAAAGATATGGTCAAAAAACTGAATCTTGATAACGTTTTAAATCGATATCATTGAAACGGAAAAATTTATCGAATATCTAAAACAAACTCGATATGCGCGCTGTATACACAGACCATCATGCAAAATTTGAAGTCTCTAGCTCTTATATGTTCTGAGATCGACGCGTTCATACATACGGACAGACGGACGGACGGACGGACGGACGGACGGACGGACGGACGGACGGACGGACGGACAGACAGACGGACAGGGCCAAATCGACTCAGCTCGTCGCCCTGATCAAGAATATATATACTTTAAGGGGTCTGCCACGCCTCCTTCTGCCTGTTACATACTTTTTGCAAAACCATTATACCCTGATTTCCCATTTTCAATGGGTTCAGGGTATAAAAAGAACTCTTACTCACTTACATTTTTCAGCTAACAACACGGAACTTGAACCCCGAGCCGAGGGACGCTCATCAGCTGGCTGGGACGCCTACACACGGGCTGCATTGCCTGCTTTAAGGCTTATGGCTTGAATGAAGCGATTATCGCATCTCTGTCAATGTTGGCGCAGCCAGTGAAGTGTAACGAGCCACGGCAAACAACAACCCAACTGGCTCCCCCCTCACTCTCTCTGTCTCTCTCACCTGCTACTGTCTTATTTATAAAGGTAAAAGGCAGAGCCTGCCACACAGATGTGTGTGTGTGGGTGGCTTCATAAACTTTAAGCACGCAGCCCACTGAAACGCTGTCTCTCATCCATATCCAAGGCAACGCAAAATGTTTTTGCGTTCGACGATAACGACGAGCACGAGAATGTTGACAACATTGATGATATTCCGCCATTCAGGCTTAGTCCTATCTCTCTCTCTCTCTCTTTCTGTCTCGCTCTTTGCTGTGTGTGTGTGCATTTTTAATTGAATTAATAGCAGCTTGTAATTGAGTGCAGTGATTATTGAAAAAAAAATGCATTACAATAAATTGAAGAGCTTGAAAAGCTGAGCTAAATCCTCCTCCGGCGACACACACTCAAATGCTGCTGAAAGCGGGCAATCGAGCTGAATATGTTGTTTCATCAGATGGAAGGGCTTAATGTTAATGCTGATAACGAAGATGAGCATCATGATAA
This sequence comes from Drosophila gaucha, assembly GCA_035045545.1. Taxonomy (NCBI): domain Eukaryota; kingdom Metazoa; phylum Arthropoda; class Insecta; order Diptera; family Drosophilidae; genus Drosophila; species Drosophila gaucha. The sequence goes on from JAWNOY010000292.1 coordinate 69,819, forward strand.
TGATAATGTGATAGCGATGATGATCATTATGATAATATGAGAATTGCATTGTAAATGGTTTATAACCGTTTGGAGCTTAGCTGAGCTTGACTACTCTTGACTTTACTAGATACATGTATATATATGTATATATATATATTGTATATATACATATATAGATATTCAGCTGGTCTTGTTTTTGACATTTTCTGCTTTGGGCATTAGCTACATAAATTGAAATTAAAGTTGATGACGGCGACGATGATGGCATCGAGTCGATGTCAAACTCAAAGTCTGTTACGGTCAGTTTGTGGATGAGGTGGGAGCTGGAGCTGTTGCTGGAGCTGCTGTAGTTTGTAGTTGGAGCCCTTTTATTTATTAATTTCCTGTTTGCATGTGGTGCACCTCAAGCCGGAAAAACAATTTGTTAGCTTGTCAAAAGCAAGCGACAGCTGAGCTCAGTTCAACTCGTGTCCAAGGTCCACATTCATGTCCAAGTCAGCTCCCAGTTCCGTTTCGGTTTCGACACTTCCTGTCCTGTGCGCCCAACTCGTTAACTTGGCTTTAATGTCAATATTTGTTGCAAATGGCCAGCAAAATGTACATAATGAAAACGGCAAATATTGCGATGCGTTTGCTTTGCGCATTAGCAGCAAATTATATTGATATCAATGACTAGAACGGCAGAGGCGGGGGGCGGAGGGAGGAGAGTCGTGCTTAAATTGAGCAAGTGCATTAAATTAGCATAAAATCAACAAGGCAGCTAAACTGAATTGCCACCCGTTTCTATAATAGTTGCAAAATACAAAACAATTCTCGCAAAATGAGCATTGCAAACAAGCAGGACAAACAGCAAAACCAGCTACAACCCTCCAGCTCGGGCGGCAGCTGCAATTAAATTCAATTTAATGCCCATACAAAAGTGTTAAACAACAACAAGTTCGAATCAAAGTATGCAAACTGATCAACTACATAGATATGCTGTAATAACTGAAAAGAACATAGAACTGTATATGTATATGTCGGAGATAGAAGTTGATACTCCTCATATTTTGAAGTATTCCCTTACTTTTTGAGGCGAATTGATCAGTGTTGTGTAATAGCCATAGCCTGAGTGAAGTTGTGCAGCACTAACGACAGTATGTGCTGTCGTCGAGTGAGAGAGACAACAATGAAGATAAATGCGGTTGTTGTAGATGAGTGTCTATGAAATAGTACAGTTAGATGCAAAATGTCGACAGAGAAGTCCGCTGAGACTTGTTGCACAAATATTAGCGACAAGATGAAAGAAAATACAACAGTCTACCCTTCACAACTCTAAAATCTCATTAACTCCCCGACATATATAACAATCTAAATTACGTGCTCACATTCACATCGAAGCCTACGTACGCAAGAAATAGGGTTCGAACCCTACTGAGTTCGTATATAATACGATCAATTATCAACTTATTCGCTTGATCCGATATCAGATTGGGTTCAGAATACATAGAGTCGGCAGAAGAGACTTACATTTAAGCAGCAAATAAATAATACAGTATTACTTCAACTTAAGCACCATATAAATGATACAAACAAAAAGCTGAAAGCTGTAGTTTGTTCTTCTTTAACCATTTAAAATAGAAACATTAGTCTAAATCTCTTTTTGGTTAGATATTTTCCAAGCAGTCACATTTTTGGAAAATATCTAATATCACATAATATCTTTTTATAATATTTACTTTGACATTTTACCTCTTGCACCCACTACGGTATGCCGCTGATCTAAGCAGAAAAGGTCTAGTTTTTAGCGTATCTTCTTATTTCATGTAATATTAAATAAAAAAAATTGAAAATTTTTTTTTTTTTTAATATGTAATTTTGATTAAAACAACTTTTCTGATACCATTAGGGGCAACTTAAACTAGTTTTTCATATTACAAGCAATTGTATTGAATTTAACTATCTATATTTATTGCCAGTTGTTGATTATTGAAATAAATTCATATTTAATATCAAAAAAGAAATATCAAGAGGCTTTATGGCTGCGCAATATCCCAAGCACAACTCGAACCTCACTGCATTCGGAACCGAATCACATTTATTATTAATCTACCCTTCTTTGATATACCTCTCTCTAGCAGCTTATCATTTCTAGCAGCTACAGATAACATTTCATTATACCCTCGCTTATTCCATTTTCTGCCCAGGGTATTACATACAACATTAAGGGCTCGAGCAGCTGCGTGGGCGGCAAACGGCCAACGGCAGGCAAACAGAACAAAAACTAACTGCTTTGCACTGGCTGTGATCCATTTTATTAAATGCGCCCCAATGCAAAACAAAATTTGAAATGCAAACGCCTGACATTTTGTTGATAGTCGTCTAACCCCTTGACTGTGCCACACCCCCTCTGCTGCACTGTTTGATTGAGTGTCTGACCGGGGCTGAACGAGTGACCTGCTACAGAGGCCAAAACCCTTTCAACGTGACCCTAATTTCTGTGATTCCGTTTTGGCTAAATAATGACAACGCACTAGAGGCCGCAGGGGTTCGAATAGAGTAAATGAGACACGAATAGCCACACACGCACACACATACACACACATATCCACATGATAGACAGTCATATGCAAAAGTTGCTGGGCCCACGCTGCGTATGCGTCATTTGATATCTATACAAATTGTGCATGGAATTGACATTTTCGTTGTTTTGCTGCTGCTCTGGCATTTATGCTGGAATTCCAAAGGCGAATTGTTCAAATTTATTCACTTTTGATTGAATGGCATGTTGCAATTCGGCCAACTGCTGCTGGCTGATAACTGCAACATTTTTGGTTCGTAGTTTATTATCATTTGTGGATTATTAGTTTGGTCTGGCTGAAAGAGTTACAAAAATTAAATGAGAGTTTTCAGAGAAATACAAGAGGATGCTATTGATTTTTGGTTTTGTTGCTTGTCTATCTTAATAAATATTTTCTGTTTATGAAAATGTTGAGTTTACTACAGATAGATTTCAGTTATTGTAGATAAAGAGCTCTATCTTAATATAGTTCGAATATTCATATATGCTCAACTTTTTTTTGAGAATTATTGTTATTTAGTCGGAATAGTTCTATGGATAATAGTGAAAATCAACTTTTCCTTACCTGCAGATAGATTTATAAAGAGCTCAGTTTCTAAAATAATTCCCAATAATCCTTTAACCTCATTTTTCATTTGAGAATTGGATATTATGTAGTCTGAAAAGTTCTGTGAAACATTGTGAATATCAACTTTCCTTTACCTGCAGGCAGAGTATAATTATACCCTGAACCCATTGAAAATGGGAAATCAGGGTATAATGGTTTTGCAAAAAGTATGTAACAGGCAGAAGGAGGCGTGGCAGACCCCACAAAGTATATATATTCTTGATCAGGGTGACGAGCTGAGTCGATTTAGCCCTGTCCGTCTGTCTGTCCGTCCGTCCGTCCGTCTGTCCGTCTGTCCGTCTGTCCGCCTGTCCGTCTGTCCGTATGTATGAACGCGTCGATCTCAGAACCTATAAGAGCTAGAGACTTCAAATTTTGCATGATGGTCTGTGTATACAGCGAAAATATCGAGTTTGTTTTAGATATTCGATAAATTTTTCCGTTTCAATGTTATCGATTTAAAACGTTATCAAGATTCAGTTTTTTGACCATATCTTTTACATATTTTTAGCTACAGTTACCAAACTTTGTTTTTAGCTTTTTGTAAATAAAATACATTTTCAATTTTTTTTATATTTTGGATACCGGCTCCACATTTCACAAAAAAAAATTATAAAAAAAAAAAAAATTATCAAAGCCACAATTTAATTTTTTTAATTTTTTTAGTGAAAACCGTATTTTTAATAAATTAATAGCATTCAATGCAGAAAATTGCATTCAAATCCGTTAAGTAATACAGAAGTTATTAAAGGAAACATTGTATAAGCACGCGGCAGCAGCCTGTACGTGTGCACACATACATTCAAATCAACTACGCAGTAATCGGCGAGCGTGCTTCTGTGTGCATGTGTATATGTGTGCACGTGTCTGTGTGCCTGCGTGCCTTTGTGTATGTGTGCATGTGTATATGCGCGCAGAGGTAATATGTATAGATAAAATATGTAAGCTAGGTTGTTTAAAACATCAGCTCGGACTTGGTTCAGGGGATCTCGTAGTCGGGCAGACCCGACTAGAGCTTTCTTACTTGTTTTTATAATCATTTAACCTAAACTTTTATTTGAGGATTGTTATTGTCAATCGAAAAAGTTCTGTAAAAAAAATTAAAACCAAATTTTCTTAACCTGCAATAAGCTTATAGCTAGTTAACGAACTCTGCTTAATATAATTCCAATAATGAAATTTTATGTGAGACTTTTTACTAACTATCCGGAAAAGTTCTGTGAACAATAGTGAAAGTCAACTTTTTCTTAAATGGAAACAGCTTATAACTAGATAGAGACAGTCTTTTAGCTTCACTATTTATTTCAGACTTATATATTTGGAAAAACTGAAAATAGAAAAAAAAACTTTTCTTTACCTATTAGATTCCGCAAAACTTAGTCGATTCGTTATTTGAAAATGACCAAAAGTATAAGACAATACGAAATTTGACTAAAAATAATTTAACTTAACGTAAATATAAAAGAAGATAGATATATATTATTTTTTTAATTTTAATCTAGTATTTAATACTAAGCTTAATGATAGTTTAACGAGCATTACCTGCTGAAGGCTTCGACTCGTATTTATATCTAGATGTAAAACAATATATTAAATTCAATTTTCTTTATAAAAATCATAAAAAAATTATTATAATAATCTTAAATAAAAAATATAAATATAAAATTAAAAAAAAAATAGTGAAATATTAAATTCAATTTCTTAATAAAAATCATTAAATAATTATTATTGAATAAAACTAAAAATATAAAATATAAAAAAATATTGAATATTACTTAACACCATTAATTCTACATTTATAATTAATAAACAAGAAAAAAAGCAAGAAAAAGTAGTTTTAAAAAATGTTTTTTTAAGCAAAATGCTAATAGAAATAGACCCCTGCGTTTCTTGTACCTCATATAAAAGCTTTATAAGACTGACTTATCGGAGAGTTAAGAAAATATATATGTGTTTTTCTTAAGACCACCCTCGTATATTTTATTAACGCAATCAGAGCTGACTCTCTTAGTCTTCATTCCCTAGAGTCAAAGACGTCGTATTCCAAGCAACTCATTATCAAAAGCTGCCAAAAAGATGAAATTCGATACCATTAGACCACAATTAGCTAATGAAGTTAGTTTCATATTTTGGTAAGAGCTCTCTGATGTTCGAGCTATTAAAAAATTGTAGAAGTAAAGTTGTGAGTGTTCAGGTGGAGCATGTGATTCTTGCACCTGGCCAAGAAAGTTTATGGCCAAGAGTGACAGCTACAGCACGTTTTCTGACCAGTTTGCTGTTGCTCGTCTGTCTTTGGCTTGTTGTTTCAAAGTGAGTGCAAAGTTTGCTTGCACTTTAGACAACTTGCAAATTTATCACACGCGCGCTACACATACATATGCACTTGCAGTACATACATATATAGATAGAAGACAGCAGCAGCATAACGAGCATTAAGTTGCACTGCGTACAGCTGCTACATGACACAACACAAGACATATGTACACGGTCATATAGTCACTCAGTTTAAGCATAAATCATGGCTAACAAGACACACACACACACACTCACACACACACATAGACATCCGTCGAAGTTGAGCAACTTCCGTGAGAGGTGCGACGAAGCCGAGCCGAAAAATTTGACAGCCAAGCAAAGTGCGTGGACAACTTGGCCCGTGACTATAGATACAAAGTTCCAGATACAGATACAGATACGGAAAGTATCCGAAAAGTTTCACAAATTGCTGATTGACGTCTCCCTTCAGTAATCGTAATTAAAAAACTTTGCCAAGCCCATCGAGCATACAACTGACTGTTTCGATGGTATTTCAAACTTTCCCATACATATAAATATATATATATATATATTGTTTTATTGTACATCCGATTGTCTTTTATTTATTGACTTTTTTCTCGTATAGTTTTTTTTCGTGGTCAGCTCCGGAACTTGGAAACAAATCAAAATCCAAATCGTAACTAAATATATAAAAGATGCTCTACCTACTCTTGGGTCTCTTTCAACTTCCTCTGCTTCTTCTACTTCCTCTGCCTCTTCAACTAAATGTAATTTTAAAGATACTTTTGCGTGTAGCGCCTGGTGGGCGCCCAGATGCAGCTAGCCTGGTCATAGCTAAACATATACCCAATGTCAGATATAAGATAGATCTTTTCATATAGGCTATATATAAACGCCACTTGTTGTTGTTGTTGTTTTTTTGCTCGTGTTGTTGTTGTTGTTGCTGTTGATTTTCTGGTTGATTTTTTGGTGTTGTTGTTGTTGTTGTTGGTGTTATGCATTAGCTGCTTAGAAGCACTTGCGATGCACAATGCCTGGGCCGGACTCATCGTACTCCTGCTTGGAGATCCACATCTGCTGGAAGGTGGAGAGAGAGGCCAGAATGGAACCACCGATCCATACGGAGTATTTGCGCTCAGGTGGTGCAATGATCTTGATCTTAATTGTGGAGGGAGCGAGGGCGGTGATTTCCTTTTGCATACGATCAGCAATACCTGCAAAGATCAGATATTTAGAGTTTAGTTGGGAAAACTATAGGATTATGGAAATGAGGAAGTTTTTGCTTACCAGGATACATGGTGGTGCCGCCGGACAGCACATTGTTGGCATAGAGATCCTTGCGGATGTCCACGTCGCACTTCATGATCGATTGGTAGACAGTTTCGTGAATACCGCACGATTCCATGCCCAGGAATGAAGGCTGGAAGAGAGCCTCGGGTGTGCGGAAGCGCTCGTTGCCAATGGTGATGACCTGGCCATCAGGCAGTTCATAGGACTTCTCCAGGGAGGTGGAGGCAGCAGCTGTGGCCATTTCCTGCTCAAAGTCCAGGGCGACATAGCAGAGCTTCTCCTTGATGTCGCGCACGATTTCACGCTCGGCAGTGGTGGTGAAAGAGTAGCCACGCTCGGTGAGGATCTTCATCAGGTAGTCGGTCAAATCGCGACCGGCCAAGTCCAGACGCAGGATGGCATGTGGCAGGGCATAGCCTTCATAGATGGGCACAGTGTGGGAGACACCGTCGCCGGAGTCGAGGACGATGCCAGTGGTACGGCCGGAGGCATAGAGCGAGAGCACAGCCTGGATGGCCACGTACATGGCGGGCGAGTTGAAGGTCTCGAACATGATCTGTGTCATCTTCTCGCGATTGGCCTTGGGGTTGAGTGGGGCCTCGGTGAGCAGCACCGGATGCTCCTCGGGCGCCACACGCAGTTCATTGTAGAAGGTGTGATGCCAAACCTTCTCCATATCGTCCCAGTTGGTGATGATGCCATGCTCGATGGGATATTTCAGGGAGAGAATACCACGCTTGCTCTGCGCCTCATCGCCCACATAGCAATCCTTCTGGCCCATGCCCACCATCACACCCTGATGGCGAGGACGACCCACAATCGATGGGAAGACAGCGCGTGGCGCATCGTCGCCGGCGAAGCCCGCCTTGCACATGCCGGAGCCATTGTCCACAACCAAAGCTGATGCCTCTTCGTCACACATTTCGGCAGAGGATTCTGTTGAGATTTACTTTAACGAGCAGGCAAGCACTGTAAATAGAAACCCCTAGACGTTATATCCTTGCGACTCGATCTCTATACAGACAGGCCAGACGAGGCGCCACTCACGACGTGTATATACCACAGCGACAGCAATCAGAGTGATTCGCTATATGCCCGACATCGGCATTTAAATAAGTTCTGTCCGTCATCTCAAACAATGGATATTTTTCACCATAGTAACATGTTGATGCATTCTGTATGCTTAGAGCGGCAGTGGGCAACGGGCGCCGACCAAAGGACGGGGCTGCGCAGGGTGGAGTGTGCCTACACAGCATTTATTTTGGCATCCTATGCAGAGATCGGGTACGTTTACTATATTATGAATGTTAATATCATGAATGGGCTGGGAAAAACTAATTTAGCTGCAGATCAGCGTTGATATATATTACTTCAATATTATTTAAGTTGCTTAAGATTTGATAAGTTTAAAAAAGATTTTTGATAGATTTTCTCTTTGTGCCATTAATTTTTAAATATTCTTGAACAACTTTTGAAGGGACAAAAAATACAGATAATAATAAATAATCTTTGTTAATTATGAATAAAATAATTTTGAATTGAAAAAAATAAGTTAAATATGTTTTAACTTTTTTAAATGATTTTTGATCAATAATATGACTACTTGAAAATGTTAAATTAATTATATATTGCAAATATTATTTTCTCAAATATTTTTAAACTACTTTTTCAGAGATTGAAAATCCAAAATCATTTTTTCTAGATTGTGAATTAAATTCTTTTAAATGGAAAAAATAAGTTTAATATACTTAAACGTTTTTGAATGATTCTTGATCAATATTTTGACTATTTTAAAATGTAATATAAATTATATCTAGCAAATTTAATTTTCTTAAATATTTTTAAGCAACTTTTTCAGAGACAAAATAGAAAGAAAACTATTTTTAATTGAGTATGAAGTATAGAATTAAAAATTGAAAAGAAACACAAATGTGTTGTGCCTCAAATGATCCCCATCAATGATTTCACAAGGAAAATATTCTAGATAGATGTAATAATAATAAACTAAATTTTTTTTTAAATTATTAAAATACTACTATTATTGCCAAAATAAAAATACAAAATACTATTAAATCCAACACAATTTTTATTTAATTGTGAATTAAATATATTTCAAAATAAAATAAAAGGAGTTTTGCATGCTTTTAAGATTGTTGACCAAAGATTTTGCTATGAAAAGATTTTATATAAATTGAGAAATCAATTCAATTTTTTTTGAAAATTATTTAAAAAGTCTTCCAATTTAAATAAAAAGAGTTTTATGCAGTTTAACTTTTTTGCATATTTATACTTTCACAAATTTCTAGCATTTTCTCTTTTGGAATTTTATATTGTATATATTATATATATATATAATATATTTATATTACTCTAATACTACTTTCACATAATACTTTCTATAAATTTTTCTTTACATATTTCCTTGCTATTCAAAAAAAAGATCACATAGAAATTGATATGCAGTTAGGGTATTAAAAATAATTGAATAGAGATGTGCCAATTTTCGGCTTGTATCATTTCATGTTCATCAAATTATGCCTGCTGCAGTTGGCAGCTAAGTTGCATGAGGGCGAAGATGCGCCAGGACTTGTATAGGCATACGTTGTTGTTATATTTTTAAGTTTTTATATAAATAAATGCGAAGCACTGAACAATGCATACTTGCACCACATACTTGGCCACATCCCACAGAGTAGCAGCCTTTCTGTATAGCACGAATTTTGTGCCAATGATGTGACAAAATGATTTGACTGCTCGCTCGGTCCATAGATGGCGAGGCCCAAGATGCCCAAACGCAAGAAAAACAAATAAATTCAAATGAAAAAAACCAAATAATTTAAATATATACAAATATATATAAGTATATGTTGTACAACATAACATTGTGTGTAGATTACATTAAATTTAAATAAAATTATTACGAGAGGCCCCATTCAAAGAGACAATTTGTCGGTTGGCAGTGCAGGCGCATATCGCTCGATCTTAACGTAATATTAGCTATGAGATTTATATGCGTGCTGTTTATTATTTTAATTAAGTGTAGCGCTAAATTGCAGCTGACAGTGAGTTATTAGAGAAATTACATATCTTAGATATGCAAGGGTCTGCTTATTTTATATGCTTTCAAGTTGGCCAAGTGCAGACTCAACTGCAATTCCGTTTCTGCAGCTCGCACCGTTGCAAAGTTTCTCAAGTGCTAGGGAAAACTATCTGGAAAGTACGTGACTGTTGCCAGAGGCAGGTACTGCCACTCTATATATACGTATCATTGCCCGAACGCTGTTGCCTTTGAGTTGAGCGCCAAAAACCAGTTGAAATATCTAGCTGTTATCTAGTCATGAGAGAGTGCCTAGAAACTAGACGGATTATGGGTCAATTGAAAACTTTTCCACACTTTTTGCAGTTGCATACATTTTTAGTTGTCTGCTGTTTGAGTTTTGACAGCGATAAGCCTTTAGAGGAGTTTCAATTGAAAACGCAATTCAAGCATGCAATTTTAGTACAATAAAAGTTATAAACTCGAAGAAAACTTTTGCTGCAATTGTTGTGGAATTAAGTATTATATATATTAGCGGGAAGTAAAATAAGAGAAATATTTAGATGCTTTACAGAATATGAAGTATTTCACTAGATATTCACATCAAAATACATTCGAATCCAGATAATTCGTGCACCGCTAAATCGAAAACCTCAATAATTCGTAAAAATTGTTGTACTCTTGAAAAAAAAATTGTAAATAATTCGTTCTCAATAAATCGAATTCCTGTGTAATTCGTAAAAAATGTGTTAGTTATTTGTTATTTGTTCATAAATATACAGTGGAATATAAGGAGAGGAGGCATTTAGTTATTTTTCACTTTAGAGATATTTGTACATATATATACAGAGGAATATTAAGAGAACAGGAATATATCTAATTCTTTTACTCTTTAGATACATATGTAAGTAGATATACAGAGTAACTGTATACATATAATTTATATTTATATAATTAACCTGTAGATAAGTTAACTTTTATATATTAAATATCAGAATAAAATTGAATTAAATTTGGAATAGGATTGCTCATCTAGAGAGATATTTCTACATAAATATACAGAGGAATATGAGGAATAGAGGAATATGATTTTTTTTCTCTTTCAAAATATTTGTAAGTAGATATACAGAGAAACTTTTATATACATATTATTCCATTAACAAATACCATCGAATCCCGTTAATCGAAAACCTCAATAATTCGTAATAAATGCTGTATCCTTGAATAAAATTCGTTCGAACTCTTGTTCGATTAATCTTATTCCTGTGTAATTCGTAAAAAATGTGATCCCTTTCCCATTTCGAATTATATGGATTCGACTATAAATAATTTATTAAATATCAGAATTAATTAAATTTGGAATCTATTATCATTGGAGATATACATATGTATGTTCATAAATATACAGAGGAATATAAGAAGAAGCGAAATATTGTTCTTTTTCACTTTAAAGATATTTTTATAAAGATATACAGAGTAACTGTATATTATTTATCTGTAGATAATATATCTTATATATATTAAAAATAAAAAAGAATGTTTGATTGTGATTGCTTTAATCTAGATATTTCTACAAAAATATACAGAGGAATATAAGGAAAAGAGGAATATGATTTTTTTTTCTCTTCAAAAATATTTGTTATCAGATATGCACAGAAACTTTTATATATTTGCCCATTAACAAATATATTAAATATATATATTTTTTGGGCAATCAATATCTCTAACTAAACAGATCTATTACTCTTTCCCAGGCAATTCACTATACTCTACTTTTCAGCTACGTTGAAAGCAAAACTTTTCGCATAACCCAAGCAATTATTCGCCACTGAAAATGAAAATGACGCTAACCGAGAGTTTGGTATTACAAATGGGTGAAATGGGCGCAAACTGACCTAACTTGAATTTCAAAATGTTGGCTAAAAGCGCCGTTGGGAGCCGGGATTCGTGATGCGTTGACAGGGCGCAAGCTGCACCTGAAATCGCGTTCCGGCTGGTGGGGCATGCACCAGAGCGCACTGTGCTGTTTCTTTTTGGGGTCTGCACGTCGGCTCTTTGGCACGCAATGCGGCGTGCGGCACTAAAATAAACTTAGCTAAACTTCCAGACAGAGAGAGAGAACTGCGAGAACTGCGAAAACTGAGCGCTGAAAACTTGCTTCAATGCACATAAAAATTAAAATACTTGGCGACGCGTGCATACCAAGCGGCTCTTAGGAAATTGTTCACGTTTTATGGCTAATTTATGATTTTGTTTTCTACATTTTAAATTTTTTTTTTTTTTGCAGTATTTATGAAAAATTACAACTTTAAGCTGTGCTGCTCGAATCAGTTTTAATTTCATTTTCACTGTTAACAATGTTGCTGCAGAGCTTCTGCTGCAGCCACAGCTTCCGCTTCAACTTCAGCGTTGCGTGCAGCTGGTGGGCGTGGCCCGGGCTAAACTTTGCACACAAACTTTCGTGCCGAAGACATGCGCTGACAGTTTTCCCCTTTAGCTCTGCACATTTTATTAATTAAACAAGTTGCCCGCTCAAATAATTTCCACTTAAATTAATTTCTCCCATGTGGCCGCGACTGGCAGCTGTCATCATGCAGGCTCTAACCCAACCCATCCGTTATATGATGTTGCAGGTTGCACAAAATTTACTTTCAATAACAATTATTTACAGATGATTTACATATGAAGAACTTAGAACTAATCAATGGGCAGCTGCTGGTGCAGCCAAGTTCGTGGTCCTCCCTCGGCAAAGTCAGCCGCGGCATGATCCTGACCGTTGAGTATCCATTTGGTGGTCAGCAGACCCTCCACGCCGACTGGGCCGCGGGCATGAATGCGAGCCGTGGATATTCCCACCTCGGCGCCAAGGCCAAACCGGAAGCCGTCAGCGAAACGCGAGCTCGCATTGTGGAACACACAGGCGCTGTCCACGCTGCCAAGGAAGCGCTGTGCAGCGGCATCTGCACGAAAATGCAAAATGCAAAATGAAAAATTAAAAACAAAATAGAAAATTCAAAACACACAAATTGTTATGTGCAATACGAAAGCATGCTGAATGCTGAATAACATTAATTTCCCAAATGATTTCAATTTGTTTTGCCAGCCAACGCGTGTTGGCTTACAGAAAAAAAAAGAGGAAAACAAAACCTGATCCCCACCTTTGCCAGCGCCCTGGCCCTGCCAATGACGCCACGTCATGCCAAATGCAAATAACGAACTCGACATACGAATGCCTCTGCACTTGCCCTGACATTGGATTTTTGCTTTTAATTCAATTAACACACAGGTCAGCGGGCAACAGAGCCGAGCTAAGGCGAGTCGAAAGTTGATAGGAATTCAAGTGCATAGCGCAAGTCTACTGCAGCACAAATAATTTGAGTGCATCAAGGGAAATTAAATAACAAATAAATTATTTCAAAATTCTGCTCGTTGAATACTAAATAAAATATATGCAGTAAAGTTAAATTTATAGTTTGAATAACTAAAGGAATTTTAGGAATACACAGCGTGGCATAAAATTTACCAAATGAGAAAGATTCAGAGAAATTATTTCTTGGAAGAAGATTTACTTTCAGCTACCGCAAAGGACTTTTAGAAAAGCCATATATCTGGTTTCTGGTGTCAGATTCAGATTCAGCACGTCAAAAGACGTCGGAAAAATATAACTTTATACTTGCTCACTACATTTCTATAAAATGTTGTTGCAAATTTCAAGTTATTAAGCCATTTATTTAGCTAAGGATATATCTGTCTATCTATCAATCTACCTGTCTTTCGATATATATGTTTACCGATCTATCTACCTATTTAACGATCAATCAATTTATCGCTATATTTACTTATCGATACATATGTATATATATATCGATTTATCTGTCTATCGATATATCTGTATATCACTCTATCTTTTTTTTAACGATATATCTGTGTATCGATATTTCTGTCTATATCTATTTACATATCTGTGTATCGATTTATCTATATATTGATTTATCTGTATATTGATATACATGTACATTGATACATCTATAAATTTATCTATCGATATATATGTATGTCTATCGATTTATATGTTAATCTGTTGATAAATCTATCTATCGATCTATCTGTCCATTGATCTATCGACCTATCGACCTATCTGTCTATCTATCGATTAATATATCTGTCTATCGATCTATCTTATCTGTCGAATTATCTGTCTATCTATAAATTTATTCAGCTGTATTTCTATTTAACTATGTATTCGTCTATGAATCTATCGATATATTTGTCAATCTATCGATTTATCTAATTATCTAATTTATCCAATTATCTACATATCTAACGATCTTTCGATCTATTTAGTTGTCGGTCTGTCCATACACCCATCCATCATTCCATCCATCTATGCATCTATCTATCTTTACATCTATTTGTCTATTGTTATTTATCTATTTATCTAGCTATGTACCTAGTAATCCATTAATCTATCTATTCATACATCTACATATATATCAATCTATATTTCAACAAATATCAATCTGTCTATCTGCTTACCTGTTTTTCAATAAATATGTCAATCTGTCTATTTCGCAAACTATTTTTCAATCAATTCAGCTTTCCATGTATTTCATCTGCACCAATACTCCACATATTCAAATAGTTTCCTCTGTTGTTGTTAGTCTCGTTGCATATTTACCCGATCCACATCCTGCTCTACTATAAATCTACCCAAGTTCCTACTCTCCCATAGTATATGCCCTTCATAGCTACACAAAGCCCTCGCAAAACAAATTTATAGCCCGTACATTGAATTGTCATTAGCTATAGGTATTTAGCCCCATCCCCTCGCCGCCCCTCCCCACTCCCCCATCCGGTTGCTGTTGAAATAATTTTTCAGCTTCGATTGCGAGCAATTGAAAATTAATTTTCAATTTTCGTACCATTTTCCGTAACAATGACATCCGTGTGACCGCTCCCGTATGTATGTATGTGATTAATGGCTTCCTCCAGACTGGGCACAATCTCAATGCAGCACTCCAGTGCCCCGTATTCGTGGCGCAGGCTCTTCGCTGCGGGTGGGCCAAACGTCAGCTGCTGATTCAGACGCGGTCCCGCATAGATTTTGACTCCCTCGCGTTTCAGCATGTTGCAGACATCGTTGAAAATCTCTCCACTCATTAGATCCTCGTGTATGAGCAGGGTTTCCATTGCATTGCAGGCTATGTTCAAACACCAAGAGAATGAGAAATAAAAATGCAATTAATTTTCGGAAACAAAACGCGACGATGCGGAAGATTTTCTAATTAAAATGAACAACGCATTATTTTTGAACCGAGCTCTTGAGGTTGTTTGGTGTATACGTAATGAAAACAATGATATCATATGAGTAGAGTGCTCTAGTTGAGTGTTGATTGACTAAGAGATATCTCCTGTTTGTAAATTGGAGCTATACAGCCTTAGACTATGGTAAGACGTGGTCATTATCATAATCGTCTATAGAGATGGCTAGATAGAGGGATATGACTCTATTTGAGTCGACGGATCCCCTGCAATGGACCCGTATAGCCGCTTGCCGCTAGAAATTCAATTTGCTTTCGGAGACAATAGGGAAACTATAAAACAAAAACTTTCAAGAAATCTGCTTTAATTTTCTATGTTTTTAATATTTCTTCTATCTTTTTGTAGTTCTAGTGTAACTAATAGGTTCTAGTGTAACCCATATGAATAGGATCTATATGAATATATAAATAAATGAAGTTTTCATCCTAAGATTATAAATACATATATATTAAAGCAACTGTAGATAATCAATTATCAATTTCAAGATAAAGAAAAACTGTGGATTCTTCAGGCGAAAACGAAAAGGAAGATTACTAGGACCCCTTAGTTTATGAGAACCAGGGACATCGAGTGCAACCTTAATATGCCTAAAATTGGAGAAGAAATCCAGAAGATGTTAAAAAAGTATTTCTCACCCCAATTT
This sequence comes from Drosophila gaucha, assembly GCA_035045545.1. Taxonomy (NCBI): domain Eukaryota; kingdom Metazoa; phylum Arthropoda; class Insecta; order Diptera; family Drosophilidae; genus Drosophila; species Drosophila gaucha. Next base: position 85,537 of record JAWNOY010000292.1, read on the forward strand.
TATTTGTCGCTGCCCTCGAAGAAAGACTCAGACGTCACCACCCCCAAGAGCTTCTCAATCGAGTCCTGACTTAGGCCTGACCTAATACTAAGTAATACAAATACTAAGTATCTCTTCTCTTAGCTTACATCCTATAATCCTCACATGCCCTAAATTATGTAATCTATGTTATTTTCCATAAAACAAAATAACAAGACAATTCCAATTAGAATAAATTGCCTAAAAAAGTTAACAGAACACTACTCTTAGCCTGTAAATATCTTAGTAAATCTAATATAAAAAGATGAAAGATTAAGGTATCTTTCTTTAATTTTCCATAGATATCTCACCTGCTGGATAATCGCACTTGGCATCACGAGCAATGTGCAAAGCTTTAGTCAAATCGGCGTCTTTGTCCACATAGACGTGGCAAACGCCTTCGGCATGACCCAGCACTGGGATATGTAGGGACTGCTCCTGAATATTGCGCACCAGCTCCGAGGAGCCGCGTGGTATGATCAAGTCAATGTGATTCTCCATGGCCAGCAAATCGCTGATCTCCTCTCGTGTGGAAACCTGGAAAATGACAAAGGCAGACTATAAAACCAAAAGCCTTTATATTGCATTTGCTATAACTCACCAGGGAGACGGCATGCTCGGCACCCACGCTGGTAAGCGCCTCCTTGACCAGCTCCATGAGTGCCTTGTTGCTGTGCGCCGCCTCCTTGCCGCCCTTGAGCAGCAGTCCGTTGGCGGAGGCCATGGCCAGGGCGGCCACTTGGGGCAGCGAGTCCGGACGCGACTCGAAGATTACGAGCAGCACGCCAATGGGCACGGTCACCTGCTTCAGCTCGAGTCCGTCGGCGAGGCGGGTGCGACGCAAAACACGACCCACATTCTGCAAGAAATAAAGCGCAATTTGACAAGTCAGCAGCTAATACATTACACATACGCCATGTGTGGCCCAGTGGGAGCCGGCCATATAAAATAACCGACTATTTATGCGCCGATTCTAATCCCAGGCGTCCATTTTGAGGCGTTGCCGACTCAGTTTTACATAAATCACGACGTTCATCTCATCGTAATCTTTATTTATTTTTAATGGTCTGTTGCGGCCCCCATTCACAGCGCCGATATAAAAAAGCTGCTGGAAATTGGCTGCAGATATTGTGTAGGCGCGGGCAGACTGGCAGCTGCTGCCTGTTTCGCAAAGGACACGGACTCTGGCCCTTGTTCATGGCCGGGGCCAGCAAAGTAACCTCAGCTCGAAACACTCAACTTGTGCGCTGAGTAAATTTGGTTATATGGTCATTATTATTGACTTTGGCATTGTGGGGCGCAAAACTTTAAATTATATTTGCAGAGGACAATTGGATAAGTCATGCCTAGCTGGAGCAGAAAGTCTGGCCAGAGTCAATTTACAAAATACAGTATAATAACGTTTTTTTTTCTTCATATTAATATTTAATCAACTCTTATTGTATTTTTTTAAATTTCCGTTCCAATTATAGCAGACATTAATAATTATTTGACTTGTTGCAGCTACTCAACTTTCATGTTGTTCCCTAAGTGCAATTCAAAGTTCTGCAAAGGAAAACATCTCTTTTTTAGCTCTCATCAAAAACTTTTTGATACACTCAAAAATCCATCTTCCTGTACAACATTTTGTTTGCGGCCTCAGGCTTAACAGTGCGCGCATACGTATACTTTTTCCCATCCATCTATCCATTTATGGAGTGCGTTATGTGTTTTTATTTCACATCTTTTTTTCGCTTTTCAGTTTTTGTTTTGCGATTTTTCGTTTTATGATTTTTGCGCTGCCGCCATTTTGTGTCACAATTTGGTTTGGCAATACATATAAGTATATGTATTCGATGTACTAGGGAAAAAGTTTTGCCGGCAAGCGGGAAAAAGTTCTGCGTTTCCGCACAATCACATCCAATAAAATGCCTCGCTGCGAAAGGATAGGGGCAGCCCGCACTCTCTCAATACCCCATCAACTGCGCGAGTGTATGTGTGCGTGTGTATGTGTATGTTTGTCTTGGCAGTGACATTAACCCGCACACACACACACAGCTAAGCTGTCTTTTATCTTCCACTTGCTTAGGTCCTTTAGGTCCCGCTTCTGCTGCTTTCGGGTGTCAATTTTTGTTGAAGTGTAAAATTGCTTGGAGATTTCATAATGTTGTTAAAGCATGAAAACTGTAGCTGCATGAGGACAACAGCAGTTATTCTTGTTGTTGTAGGTCATAAAATGACCACTTTGCCCTGAGAGAGAGAGACCAAATCCCAGAGCACACACACACACACAGAAGCTAACTCAATTTTTTCACAAAGTCAACAGCATTTTTAACAACATTTTTGAACAGCCAAACTAATGCAATTTGTGTGAACTTTTGCGACAAGTTGACTTAACTTTTTTCGTTACAATTAATTCGAGTTGCACTCACCTTGTGACTGTCTTCGGCAATTTGTTTCAGGCCAATCGAAAGGTTCTTCAATTTGGCCGAGTTGAGTGATAGACGCGACAATAAAGGCTTTGCCAATCCACTCTTTTGCGCCTCGGCCAGATCCTTGGCATTTGCCTCCAAAATGAACTTCTCGCGGCTAACCAGCAAATCGGCCAAATTATTGACGGCGAAAGCGCGCTCAGCGGCAGTCAGCGCCTGCATCTGACGACTGCCAGTTCGAGCTGCCAAATAAAAAAGTTTGCTATAAATTAATATCCAACTTTGATAAACTCAATGCAATAAAGTTTTCAATTAAACAAATATAGCTAAATCTACTTTAAATACAATATTTTTAAACTACACTCAGCTGCAAGCAGTTTGCAAAGCTTTTAAAAGCTTTTATGGAGTTTTAATTTTGGACGGAAAGAGATCAAGAATGATACAATTAGCTAGTTTGGCAACAATAACCATTTACAGCTGTCCCGAAATACGATTCAACAAGTTGCAACTGGCTAATTAACAAGCACTTTTCAAGCTGTTTGCCAACGCCGTATTTCAGCTGTCCCTAATAACAATTAAATTAAAGTTGCCAACTAAAAATTGCAACACAACATGCCAGTCAAGCCAGGAGCTGGACTCGCACTGCCATTTAGAGGCAGAGGCAGAGGCAGCGGCCAAGAAGGAGGACGGTAAACCTCAACAGGCAGCCGCCATTGTGACCTCGTTTCTCAACAGCGTCTACACTTGGTGTAAACTAAATGGCCACTGTGTCAGTCAGGCACTTTCCAAGTGCTGCCCACGGCATGGTCGCTCTCTCATTGAAAGCCACTTAACACTTAGCTAACCCGACTAGTTGAGACTTGGCCAAGGAAGCGCGTCAAGAGTCAGCAACAACACTCTATTTAAACAACTAGGAAAATAGCTTGAAAGCCTAAACAAAATCTTATTTCCACTACTTAACAACTTTAACTTAATATATTGCATGTGGAATATCTGTTATATGAGCTATAGTTATTATTTAATATGAAAACTAAATATGATTTCGGAAACTTTAACTTTTTGACTTCTCCACAACTTTTACGACTTTGCCTGATATTGAATGATACTTCTACTTCCTCTTGGCAAGTTCATTTTCATCTATCGATGATCCACCACCAGTATTGCCGTTTGCTGACGAGCATAAAAAGCTAGATCAAGAAGAAAATTACGCAAAAAACAGCAAAATGTTTGGCGAAAAAAGCTGCGAAAAAAGCTGACTTTCCGAAAAAAATTGGTATGATTTCTACAAATTTGAAGTAAAATAAGTAGAATTTTTTATTTTCCTGTCAAATTGCGTGATAAGCTAAATAAACAGACAAGAATTATAATTATTGGTAGACTTGAATAGTGTACACATGTTCAGTAAATTTTTGTAAATTTTACAGTTTCTACTCAATATTAAATAAAATCATTCTAATACTTCCTCAATTTACAAGCTGAAAACCAGCTAAATCGGTTTTCAAAAAGCTAAATATCCCGCTTCCCGCAATTTTCGAATTCTAGATCTAGCTAGATCTGACGGGAAAAAACTGTCCACCACTGCAACTCTGTGGTTTGGCGTTGACTCTTTGTTACACTGCGACCATTCTTTACATATATATTCTAATTTGTCTCTTTAACATAGTTGAGAATGCTTAAGCATGCTTATTCTAGGCAAAAAAGTTAAACAATAAACAAAAGCAAAAGAAAATACTTTGTTCACATATTTTCTAAGTCTAAGTTCTCGCTTGTAACTTGTTTGCAACATTTTCTGCTGAATTCTCTCGAGTAAATCTGTTTTGTAGCACTTACCATTCTCGGCCATCACCTCGACAGGCACTGTGTTCGCGCTCTCTGTTGATTCCGTAAAGAATGTGCCAACTTTTCTGCCGCCCACAATTGTCTTAATCGCCTTCTCCTGCATGCCGTTGCATATAACAACGCTGACGCCGCGATCCAGGGCCCAAGTAGCTGCTTTCACCTTGGAGTCCATGCCGCCGGTGCCCACCTGAAGAATCCGGCCAAGTATTATAAATAGTTAGCCAAAGTGTGAAGCATGCAATAAACAAACTCCCATAATAAACGCCATTAAGTTGCAATGCGGGACAACTGCAGCTGCAATGGCTTCCCCATTTCCCCTTACCCATCGCCCTTCCCCCTTTGCCAATGGCTTGTCAGCATGCCGAGAAATTATTGCACTAAAGTTTGTGCGGTGTCAACGCGTTTTGCCTTTTAAATATTTAACTAGATTCACGCTAATGCAAGCACCTTGGACAACAGTAAGCAGTCATTATAAATGACTGTCACTTAGCAGAGGGAATAAATAACGAATGGCTGTTCAGTGCAGCAAGAAAATATATTTTGAGAAAGCTATTTATGGCCAAGGTAAGTCACCTGTCACCTATATACTATGCGTGGAAGTCTTTGCGTTGTAAGTATAAAATTTAATATTAAATATCTTAAAGCTTATATTTCAAGAAATTTACTTGAATGACTTCAAAAATTATAATTATTTTATAAAAATTAATTGATAATAATTAGGAATAAATATTTGTTAAGTTTTGAAGAATTTAATTTAAAATGTAAATGAAAGTTTTAAGAATTTTTGAATTTTCGAAAATTTATTGACCTAGTAGAAAGATATCAGACATTGAAAATATATAAATAAAGAGGCTTAATTTTGGTGTTGAATAACAAATGATTGTTGCAAAACTTATATTTTTAAAGGTTTTTAGCTATAATATATGTTTCAGAAATTATAAACATTGTAAAGGACTCTCACATAATACTTAAGAATTTAATTTCAGAGATATAAGAAAATTCACTAAAAAGGTATCAAAAATTAATAATTTATAAAGAACTGATCTTAAATTTGGTATTGGTAAAATATGAATGGATTTGAAAGTATAATGATTGATTTTGAAAAATTTCATTTTTGACTGAAGATTTTAGAAGCTTTGAATATTTTGGTGAATCAGCAAAACTACAGATATTTACTAAACTATCTTCAGTTTAAATGAAATTCTTAGGAAACTTACTTCAAAGTTATAAATATTCAAAAGTTGCCAAGAAATAAAGTCAAATTTGGTGTTCAATAGAATTGATACAAAAGTTGAATTTTAAAGGAATTTTAGTTAAAATAGATTAAAAAAAATAAATGTTGACTAAATAAATAGCAAAGGACTCTCAAATATTTCTTGCAGTTTTAGGGATTTCATTTAAAATGTAGTTAGGTAGCAGAAATTAAAAGTATATATAAATATTTCGCGTATTTTAGGGAATTTTCATTTAAAAGTTTGCATTTAAAATTGAACATTACTTACAAGGATTCCAAACTAGAAATATCAATATAGAACAATGAATATTTTACAGAGCTGGAGAAAATGCTGTGTAAAATGAGAAAGGATTCAGTCATATTTCGTGACTTACTGGAAAGGTATCAAAAATTAGGAATTTTTTTCTAAGACTACGCAAAGATTTGGCGTTGATTAAATAGCAAGAGATTCAAACATAAGCCATAGCTTAGGTATTCAAATAACTTATTGTGAATATTTGATAGACCTGTACAAATCTTGGTTAAGAAAGCTGTAAGTCTCAAGTTATCGAATATTACCTGTTGTGAAATTGACAGCCTGTGGCAGCCTCACTTACCTTTGATTTCTTGCCAAACTCAATGCTGTTCACGTCGTCGCTGGTGTAGGTGTGCATCAGCTTGGCGCCATCCTCCCAGGGCGGCTTATTATAAATGCCATCGACATCGGACATAAGGATAAGCAGATCTGCCTGCACTTCAGCGGCAAGCATGGCCGACAAGCTATCGTTGTCTTTAATGGGTATGCCCTGCCAAAGACAATGGAGAGAGAGAGAGAGAGAGAGAGAGAGAGAGAGCCGCTTAGCCACGTAACTTTGGTGGTGCGGTTGAGTACCCACCTTTCTGGCACCGCCGGCGGGCTCGTCGTCACGTATGAACATTGGCGGTGAGACGGCATCGTTCGTGTTGATGATTGGCACGATATTTAGGCTAATTAATTCGGAGAGCGTGGAGAAGAGATTGTTGCGTGTTTCCTCGTTGTAGAAGTCCGGCTTGGTAACCAGCACCTAAATCAATATATCAGACCCTTTTAGTACCGTTCGAGTGGGCTCCAATTCGATTAGGTATATAGATGGATACCGCTTAACCGACCTGTGCAATCTTGACGCCATATTGTGCAAACATCGCATCGTAGAGTGACATGAGACCCGACTGACCCACCGCAGCAGCCGCACGTGGCTCCAGTGTGGCGCCATCGAACTAATGAATAGCCGCAACTTTAGTGCTCAGTGTGTGTGTGTGTGTATGTGTGTGTGTGTGTATGTATCACCTCTTTGGTGTCCTTCGGATTCAGTGTCTCACGCATCGACAGCGACATCAACAGCTCCTGGGCCAGTTTCTGTTTGCCAAATGCGACAGCTCCACTGGTGACCATGATGACCTCTCGACCCTCCAAATGGCACTCGGCGACCTAAAGTTGAAGAAATATATATATATAATATATATAATTTTCTTATAGACCAACTCACCTGCTCCACAATGGAGGCTAAGCGACCCAGAGCCAATCCATGATTATCCTCGCGTGTGATCACAGCACTGCCCAGCTTAACCACCAGACGTCGAGCATATTTCAGCTGACTTCGTTCCGTAAACTGTGGATGGGCCTTCTCCAAACGCTTCTCTATTGACAGCAGCTATAGCAAAGTAAGACATTAAGCAAATATTAGCACAAGTCATAAACATAGAGCTTCAATGCAATGGCATGGCACTGAAGTGTGTGTGTGAGTGTGTGTTATCAGTTACAATCGGCAAACACATAATGAGGTCGTAAATTACGAGAGCAAAGAGCTTGAAAATAAAATCAACTGAGCGTAGTCCAAATGGCAATCCAATTAATTAGTTCGACCAGTTTCTCACTCTAATCACAAATCATCGACCTTAATCAGTTTTGTGTCCGTGTGGCCTAATCATAATTACCAATTGCCGTTAAGTCAGGCCACTAAATATATATTTGTGCATATTAAACAGTCAGCGACAGCTAAAATAGCCAATTATTAGGTACTACGAGCGATAATTGATGCGCAAAGCAATGATGTCTCTGAACTGCATTTTGCAATTGCATTAAACGTAAATTATGGCCAATTGGATTTCGTTCTCGTTACCTTATTTAATAACCCACTAAATTGATTGAAAAATACATCAAATTCTATTTGAATCAAATATGATAGACACACATTTGAAAATATATATATATGTATAGACAATTTTATGTGATGCCTTCCGGGTAATAAAAGCCAGCCCGACTGTTGCCTGACAGTCGGAAATATCAGCTGAGGCAATGCTTCCGTCAACAATCACATAGACACTTCGATTCGAAAACAAAACACAGACAGAAATTGATAGCCGGAAATTGTTTTCGAATCATATACAACTTTAGCTTTCAGCTAAATCGTTTTAAAATCATACAAATGTAATTAAAAATACGCAGTATTGTCACTAGTCGGTGATATACGACTGTGAGATGCCCTGCAAGCAGGTGCGAACTGCTTTGTCTAATATTCTAATTGCCTTCTGTGAATATTTTATATAATATTATTTATGCTATTTAATATTTATCATCTATAATAATGTGATTCATAATAGTGTTCAAAATTAAGAGGATAACAATTGTTATTAAATAAGAAGAATATGTAAACATCACTTTTTTTATCAATTAATTTAGTTATTTAAAAACCGAAATATATTTTTTTATAAATATTAAAAGTGAATTTAGAGTTTTAAAGATATACAAAAATATTATTTGTAATATATAAATATAAATAAATATCAATAAAAAAAAAAAAAAAGGATGTTTAAATAAAGTTATATAATATATTTGTTTAAAATTTTTTTAATCTAATTAGTTATTTAAAAATGTTTAAATCCATATTTTATAATATTTTAAATATTATCAATGGTGCATAAAAAAAAACAATTTAAATAATTAAATAATTTACTTTTTAAAAAACATAAATATATTTTTTAAAAATTAAAAACCTAACAAATAATTTTAAATAATTAATTTATTTTGAACAAATTGTTGTATGTTATAGCTAAATAAATTTAAATAATTTAGTTTTTAAAAAATATAAATATATATATAATAAAACAAATAAATATAATGAATTAATTTATTTATTTAAAAAAAAAGTTTATGTATAATTAATAAATTTCAATCATTTTGTTTTAAAAAAATATAAATATATATTTATTAAATAAATAATTATAAATAAATTTGTTACGAAGCGAGTGAAAACGGCCTTGCTTTTAGTAAGGGAACATAGACACTCAAAATAAAGCTCAGTTTTTTAGGCTTACTTCCGAGCTAGTTTTAATGCTTGCTCAGGTACAGAAAGAGTATATTGGTTGAGTAATATGAATATAGACAACTTATTTAAGTCGAATAAACAAATAGACTGACAGGCAAACAGAAATGTATACCAGAAATATGAATACAATTATATTATTCATGCTACCTTCTGCTCGTTACTTTTTTACAAAAACCAGCATACCCTGCTTATCTATTTTTGTATATACAATAATGCTCTATTGAAAAATGAGCAACTGGCTAAAATTCTATTACCAGCTTGGAATGAAATTTTCATAATACTTTCAGATTTTTCAGCCCAATCGTTAGTTACTTTACTCCTCATTCTGCCTCAATTGAAAAGCAAACAAAATCTTGTCTCATCCAGTCCTAAGTGCTTGCTATTTACTTAAGCTTAGGTCGGCCATTATGCAGTTGATTTTCAGGTTTTCAACACATCAATCATCCGCCCCATTGCCCTATGCACACTTGACTGACTATACAATATTTTGTTTGGTCTGCGTATTGATTGGCTTTGCTCAGGCGCATAAAAAAAGAAAAAAGAAAATGCGCGCGGCAAATTATTTGTGTTCACATATTTTATAGCGAAATCAAAGGCAATGGCAACGGCACAGTCAAAGGCAAAAGCACATTCAATGCCAATTATATCACAATTGAACTGTAAATTAAATTGAGGCGTAAATATTTTTTATTTTTCCTACAGCAAACTGTCAACATTATAAAGACATGACAGCCGGCCCAGCTGTAAACACAGAGTCCATAAATATGTTAAAGCCAGCACAAGGTGTCTTAACAAATACGTTTTTTCTCTGGCTGTTTTTGTTTTGTTTCTTTGGCTTTTGCCAGTTGCTCTATAATCATTTGCTGAGTTTATTTTCTTATCAATATATTTGGCCACTTAAACGATAAATAATAGCAATAAAATGTGATACAATCGATTGTCTAGCAATCTAGGGGTATATAAATTTCTTATGTCTTCTAGTTAGACACAACTATCACAAGGCATTTGTGTAGTATTTCTTCGATTTAAATTGTTATCATACAAATCAGATTTTGCACTCCACAAGTACTCCTATCTAACTAAAATGCATCTAGAGCTAACCTTCGGCCATTGTTTAGTCAGCAATTTGTTTACAGTTTGTTATCAAATGTTGAGCATGGCATGTTTTTTCTTTGCCATGCTGATAACAATTGCTATACTCGTAGCTGCTCCAGACTGCCGTCTGGCTAAAAGAGTTAACACTTGCGATTCACACAAATCTAATTATCAAGCAATTAAATTGTTGACTGCCCCAAAAAGTTAACTTTGCTTCAAGAATTTATTGCTCTTCGTAGTCTTAAGCCATAAAACTGGCAATAAAATTGTGAAAAAAAAACAGGAATGGGAAAAGTGTGTAGAATAGTTTAACGAGCAATAAAATGTACAAATTTACTGTGGAATATGCGAAAGAATATTTAAGAAAATTAAAATGGTATCTTAATGAATAATTTAAAATATTTTATATAAGGAAATGAATTACTTAGAAATTTGGTGTAGCCAAAAAAATATATAGAAATTAAAAAACCATTCGTTTGATCTGATTAAGAAATTCGAATAGTTATAATTGCCATTATTGAACCAATATCCATGCACTACACTGGGAACACGAATATGAAAAGCTTAAAATAGTTTGACAACCAATAAAATATACAAATTTTCAGTGGAAAACTTATTCATATAAAAATAAATTATAAAAATATTTGATATAAGGAATATAATTATTGGAGTAATTAATTTAAATCTAAATATATATAGAAATTGTACAACAAGGTACTTGATTTTATAAGTTAGTATAGTTGTAGTTGTCAACTTTCAAACTAAATACTAGAATAGAAGCACGAATGGGAGAAAGTTGTGGAATAGCTGAACTAGCAACAAAATATACAAATTTACTGTGCAATACTAAAAAAAATTTAGAAAAAAAAAACAAATTGTAATTTTTAAGCATTTTAAAATTTTGTTTAAAAATTTTATGCATGTAACTAGTAAGTTAGCAAATAAATTCTAATAGTTAATATGAAAATCAATTTTTTTCTATCTTAGAAGTTTGAATAGTGACATTTGCCAGCTATGAACCTAAGTCCATCAAATAAACTGGATTTGTGAACAACTGAATTTTTTATACATTTAATATAATGACTATTTTTATAGAATAATATATTCCCAAGCCAACCTAAGATTCAAATATATAAAATTATTTAATAATTTAATATAATAGCAAAAAAAAACTGTAAAAACTATTTACCATAGCTAAAAAAAAAATACCCTTAAAAAACTATAAAAATCTATTGAGATATCACATTTTTTATTTGAAGGGTCAACGTTTTGCCAACTCATGCGGCATCTATTATAGAATGTTAAAGTTATATTATAAAACACTTCCCAGTGGCATCAACAAAAAACGACAACAGCTGTTTGATTCTCGTGCTCTACACAATTTTCTACGCTGCTTGGACGCTTGTTGTTTTTTTTGTTTGCCATGTTTTACGCTTGTTACGCTACGCCATGTTTTCCATTCACAGCACTGTTTCGCTTTTTTATGATGTACCGCACACACGCACAGGCACACACCCGACTAGCTGCTCCATAACTGCCAACACGTGTCAAACTGGGGCGACGATGACGCCGGCAAAACTCTAGCCGAGGCTAAGCGCTGAGGGAGGTGAGGGAGCAACGACCCTGACCTAGCCAAATCGTTTTGAGTGTCAAAGGCAACGCTGGACTCAGCGGACAACGGACAGCGGACTTTAGACATATGCAAATGCAGCTGTCGACCCTTGGCCGGGGCACCGGGGGCTGCTCGATGCATATTTAAAAGGGTTTTAAGTTTATTGTAAAAGACGAACTGCGAACAGCATTGAATTTCTCTCTCTCCCTTTCTGTTTTCGGACTATTTTTCAGACAGTACGTGCGTCGGTCTTGAAATACAATATTTACACTTTACAATTTATTTTAACACGTATACGCCGCTCTGTACCACCAGCTGTCGTGCTGTGACAATGCTTTCTGTGACATTTTATCAGCTTGACATGCACACAATATGTTGTACTTGTTCTTGTTGTTGTATTTTCGGAGTCTCTCACAACCATTTTTGCTATTTGTATGTTTTGCATGTCCTTCAATCCGTACCCAAAACTGCAAATGATTTACAGCATGCTCCTAACCCAAAAACATAAATCGATTTCAGCTCTCCATTCAATTAGCTCAACCCAAGCACTTTCGAGACCCGACTATCCCTTTTAGCCATTTGCAAGCTGTTGCCACTGCGATTAGTCATAAAAAAAAGAAAAAGACCAACTGAAATCTTCAACTACACTTGGCTCTTTTATGGAGCTGATTGAGTGCTGATTAAATTTTAGTGCCAAGGAAACTTTTTATGCCTAATCTAAGCGTGTGCGGTATCCCCCAATCAATCGCTTACATAACACACAATACTCCAAATGGAAAAGGCCAGCCCGTTCAGGCAGCTCTCAATTGATCACTCGCAAGTGCGTCATGGCTCCCGAAGGGTCTTCGCTGTCATCGGCTTCAATGATGCCAGTAATTTTCCCTCATATTCAAATCAATTTGACTTTTTTTTTTGCAATATACAAAAAAGCTTATCAGCAACTCACTTTAATCATAATTATATATGACAGCGTAGAAATGTTTGTTTGTTTTTTTTTTTCTTTTTGTAGATATTGCAAGCGTCTGGGGCAGTAAGCCACTGACCTACGCAGCGGCGCTGTTCTGTTCTATTTCTGTACAGTTCTAGTGGGCTTCTGCATTGGGTTTGGTAATAGAAATCAAAGTCCAACATTTATATTGAGTTGCACTTGATAAGAGCTACAGCAGACTCATGGACTTGCGTATGTAGTTGGTGAATGTAAAACGAAACATATATGCTTTTGCTTGCTCACTTTCACTGTTGTTGGAAAACCAAGGGATTGCGTTAGCCAATGCATGCAATAAAAGAGAAACGAGCGTTCACAACTTTTCCATACTATACTTGCAGTCTGATTATAACTTAGATAAGTCGACGAGATAATTGGCTCACTGACTCCCAAACTTGAGGTATGCACAACAAGCTCATCTGATCAGAAAGAGTTAAGCTAGATAGTCAGATAAGATAATTTGTTCATAAGATTATCATCAGATCATAACCCTGAATTTCCATTTTCCAGAGGTTCATGGGTGCAATGAGAGCCATTGTCTAGCCCTCTATCTACTATCACTGTACACCTTTTGAAATGAGCTATAAATATAATTGTTTTAATTTACGTGTTTACCAAGCACTTCACATTCATTTTGTTCATAGTTGTATATATATAGTATATATTTGATATATTTTCAATAACAATTTAAGTAAGTCGAAGAGTTAATTGTCTCTCAAAACTTCAAAACTTGACTTTCTCACAACTACCTCATTTTGTCATAAAGTGTTAAGCTAGATAGTCAGATAAGATAATCTGCTCATAAGGAAATCATAAATCATAAAGAATATGCACAAAATTTCCATTTGATGGGTTTTTTTTTTATTATTTTGCTCTTTATTTGCAACGGTTGTTTTTGACATCAAATGAATTTTCTGCTTCCAGAATTGATCGTATTATTACGAACTGAACTCAGTAGGGTTCTAACCCTATATATATGCCAACACGCACGCCACTGGTCTAAGAAGCTACATAATAATATCAGCTCCAAAGTAGTCTAACTGTCCGATCTAACTATGAAAATATTTAAAACATCAACTATAAATTGTATTATATATATTTGTCTCAGTGACTCCAAAACTTGAGTTTCTCACAACTACCTCAACTGGTCTTCAAAAGTTAAACTGGATAGTCAGATAACATAATCTGTTCATAAGCCATCAGAACATCAGCTTCAAAGTAGTTTAGCTGTTAGATCTAGCTATACAAATTTGAAATTCATCGAATATTTATATATTGTACTGTATTTAATTTACGTATACATGAAATTTTTGAATATTTGTATCATTTTTTTTTATAAAAATTTTCTAGAGTTTAATTCGTTTATCAAGCACTTCACATATTATATATTATATATAGAGTAAATATATTGATATATTTTCAATAAAACTCACTGGCTGCCTGGGTCCATGGTTGCTGGCCGCTCTCCAGGTATTGCTGGAAAAGCTGTTGCGCAGTGCTTTGCAGCTATTACGCAGCATTTTGTCAATATATATATGAGTATATAGTTAGATATAATTAATAAAGTTAAGTTAGTGTAAGCACTGGCGGCACTCTAACAAAATATATGTTCTATGAGATCCCGAACAGGATCGAAATATCACAGAAGTGGAGCTAGCGTAGCCAACCGTACCGCAAAACCCAACGAGTTCTACTGAAATTCTGAGTTGTTTTGAATCCGTGCACGCCCCGGCCAAGTGACGGACGGCTCCGGCTCTGACTGCTTTGCTGATAATGAAGCGCAAACATGTGTAATTGTAAGTGTTCACTGCGATTGCGATTAAAATTGGTAGGGGCCAAGCCCCGGCCCCCAGCCCCACCTCTCCCTCTCGCTCGCTCGCTCGCTCGCTCTGTTAAGCCTCTTGCAGCTCTTGTTGTGATTCAATTAGAAATGTTATCAATCATAGGCACAACAACACATCAATACACGCACACACACACACAGACACACAGCCACTCACATCAGCTCAGTTTTAGATTATGGCAAACATTTACACTTTGAGCACGGAGCAGCTCGTCGTTAGCTTATCACATGGTATATGGGAGAACTTGCCACTTATCAGACCATTCAGTGTTTGTCCAGAATTGTTGTTGTTGTTGTTACTGTTGCCATTTACAGCATAATTGCATGTCGACCACAATATATTGAATAATTGAAGCTAACAAATTAAGTTTCAATTAAGCGGGCAAATTCGAGCAGTCGAAGAGCTACCGAGACAAAGTTGCAGTTGCCAGGGAATGCGGTTTAGTAGATAAACATGTAATAAAATATTTAAAATGTATTTAAATATTCAAGCCATTAGCTTAAATATAATTTAAGTCTGTGAACTTAAATTTAAATATATTATTAAAAGCTGGTTATTCATCAACAGTCAGATTGTATAAATAAGCAATAAATAAAATGAAAGCTTTTCATAATTTTTGATTAAATGAAAATTAATTAATTAATGAGCGCAGTCAACCCGTTGCGACATTTTTATCTGATATATATCTGTATACATATACAGTCAAATGCCGATAAATCGTGCCCCGCTAAATCGAAAATGTCAATAATTCGTAAAAAATTCTGTCTCCTGTTCGATAAATCGATTTCCTGTATAACTCGTAAAAAATGTGCTGCATAACTATTTCCCGATTTCTCGTTCACCCAATGGGCGCATCAAAAAAATCTAAACACTACAATGGCACGAAGGTACGCACAAATATATATTCCAAATTTCAAGGGTCTAGTTTCAAAAGCTGATAAATTCCATATATATAAACAGACGAATAAACGAATAGAATAAAGAAACCCTACATACTCTTTTCACTCTGTTAACGACTATAAAAACATCGATTGCTTTAGTTGAAAATAGTCAAGAGTGCGCTAGTGGAGACTGTCTGACTGTAATATATTTTAGACCTTCAGCTCAGCTCCTCTATAAAACACGCTAGTTTCCTTTCACATACCCATACATATACACATAAATTTCCATGAAAAATATTGGAACCCATGTAAAAAAG
Source organism: Drosophila gaucha (assembly GCA_035045545.1). NCBI lineage: Eukaryota > Metazoa > Arthropoda > Insecta > Diptera > Drosophilidae > Drosophila > Drosophila gaucha. The sequence goes on from JAWNOY010000292.1 coordinate 101,117, forward strand.
GGGAAACTGCACGTCATAAAACTTTAATTTTAAAATTAATTATGGCATCTACTTTAATATGAATAATAAATTGTGACATTTTAAGGGACCAACAAGAGATTCACCCTTTTTTATGTGTCAAGCCGAGGCCATGGAAAAAAACTTAATTAACTCACAAAAAAATGCGAAGCTTGTTTATTCAAAACAGTGAAGGCGAAGGAGGGGCAGATAGACGATGCAGGACAACAGGATAACAACACAATCGGGCAATTGCCAGGGCAACAGGACACCGTACATAATCAGTGCACATTGTGAGCAAATTTCCTGCAGCTTTCATTTAATTATTTTCTCAAACAACAACAACAACAGATGTTTGGAAAAGTTGGGACAAAAGCTGTCGCCAGCTCAGAATTATTTTCATAATTAAATGACATTTAAAATATAATATAAAGATAGTTTTTTGCTGCTGCTGTTCTTGCTGTCGTTTCCTGGCTGGCAATTGCAATTGCATAGGAAACCCATAAAATACAATAACAAAACCAAAAACTCACCGAGAGCAGAGGCGAAGGCGAATGCGAATGCCTGGGGTCAGATAAGTGCAAAATTATGTAGCCGGCTGCCGGTAGCATAGTTGTTGGCTCTACTGTACTATACTATAACAATTGCCAGCAAAACAAAGAAAGCAAAGTTTTTCAATCGAATTTTTATATTTTATGGACCGCTGCCATTTCCGTGCTACTTTGTTTTATGCATTCACATTGAAGACACAAAAAACTAGGCTACATAAATTTAAAATATATGAATTTTTTTGCCCGTGGCTGTACTAAACTATATTAAGCATACGCCATGTTGTCCATGTTGTCCAAGCCACAGGCAAAGTCAGGTCAAGTCTTTGGGTTTTCTTTCCCATAAACAAATAACTTGTTTGGAAACTAGCCAGAAATTCATGTTTGAAGATTCTTTACAACTGCTCTCATTTCGTGTGTTCAACAATAGCAAAAACTCATTGAAGTTTGAAATTGTTTGCATTTTATGAATTGTGAATGCAATGCTAACTGCTTCTGACTGTCGGACTTTGCCTTTGAGTCCAACTAGGTAATTGGTTCAGGCAAAGGATAATCAATATTTAGACTCTGTTCCCAAAGGGAAAAAGAGTCTATTGGATTTGTGCAATGTCCGTCTTGCTGTCTGTCCGTCTGTCCGTCTGTCCGTCTGTCCGTCTGTCTGTATGAACGCGCAGCATTTGGACACTATAGAAGCTAGAGACTTGTAATTTGGAATATATACTCGTGTGTACCCGCGTCAGATCAAGTTTGAGTATTTTTCCGATACGCCCACAGGGGGCGTGGCAAATCGGGAAATGCTATATCTATTAAGACTAAAACGCTGTTATTTTAGTCAATATTGAAGTCTAAGAAATGGGATTTAGAATATATATTCGTGTACACCACGCGGACGCTTTAAGATATAGATTATATATCTACGCCCATTGTGGGCGTGGCAAATCGGATAAAACTATATCTTCTACAGTTTTGAAGCTAGAGCATCCAAATTTGGCATGTGGGTTACTGTTGACCTTCCCTTAAGTTAAATCAAAAAGTTATATACCCACGCCCCCTGGGGGCGTACCAAATCGGGAATATATATATAGCGATTTGTATAAATCTTATAATATTTTAAGCGTATTAAGAGCTAGAGACTTGAAATTTGGAATACATGTGCAAGTAGATCACTCGGAATCAAAAATATATATTATAGATATTTACGCCCATTAAGGGCGTGGCAAATCGGATAAAACTGTATCTCCTACAGTCTTGGAGCTAGAGCGTCCAAATTTTGCATGTGGGATACTGTTGACCTCCTCTTAAGATAAGTCAAAAGTTATGTATCCACGTCTTCTGGGGGCGTGGCAAATCGGGAATTACTATATATATATACTATATTTCCGTCAAAGAGTTGGGACTTGGAATATATATACTAGTATCCTACCTCTACCCTAAAATATATGTTATATATAGCTACGCCCATTTGGGGCTTGGCAAATAGGGTAAAACTGTATCTCCTACAGTCTTAGACGTAGAGCATAAAAATTTGACATGTGGGTTACTGTTCATGAAATTTAAATTTACGAAAAAAAAAATAATTTATTGAGCCTACACACCTTTAACAGGAACAGAGTCTGACGCAGTCGGTGGCGCCCGACTGCAACGTTCTTACTTGTTTTTTTTTACTTTTTTCTATGCATTTATGCATAAATTTCCCAATTTGTTGCCATTCGAATGTGCAGTAATTCACTTCGATTTTCACATTTCTTGCTGGTCTTTAAAACTTTGTTAAGCTCGAAATTTATTTCTTCATTTAGCTTATTGCACTAATTTATAATGTTTTTTAATTGTGTTATTTCTTACTTTGTGTTTTAATTACTTGAGTGAAGAGAGGATTAATACTTTTATAAGCTCCAGCCGAGGACTTTTAAAATGTTGTAGAAAACTTTGAATGAAGTAAATTGGAGTTTTAGTTTGGTGTGATGTTTATAAATAGTTGAGATATTTTATTGATTGTTTATAGAAAAATTTATCTCAAAAATAATATATTTCAAATTATTCATATTAAATAAATATATTGTATTTCATATTATAATTTCTGAAATCTATCTCGAAGGTATTCTATTTTATTATTTAAGCCTCTAAAGATAAATGTATGTCAAGAATATTATATATCATATTAATTAAAGCCCATATAAAAAATTTATCCCTAAAATATTATATTTCATATAATACGTATAATATAGAATAAGAAAGATAATATATTTTATATAACATTTAACTTTTAACCGAGAAATCTATCTGAAATATATTATACTTCATATTATTTGAAGTCTTTAAAGCAAAATCGATCTGAAAAATATCATATCTCATATTATATTAAGCCTATATAAAAAATCTATCTCAAAAATTATATCTGGATAATATTATATTTCATATTATATTAATCCTACATCGAAAAATCGACTCCAAAAATATTATTATAAAATATTATTAAAAATCTATCTCAAATAAGTTACATTAAATTCATATTATTTTCAGCACATATCCAAATATATAAAAAAAAAATATTATATTTCCAATTATATAAAGCCTACATCGAAAAAACTACTCCGAAAAATGTTATAATTTAATTTATAAAAAATCGATCTCAAAACTATTATATTATTTATATTAGTATAGAAAAATCTATATCAAAGAAGTTGTATTATATTCATATCCAAAAATTTACCTGTACAATTTTATATTTAATTTTATATAAGGCCTATATAGAAAAAACTATTTCAAAAATATTATATATACTCATAAGATATTATTAGAACATTTTCAATAAACAGCATTTGATGGTAAAATCTAATTTTTTTTTTTATTTTTGAAGTAACAATTGAATAATGCCTACAGGGCATGTGAAATTCGAACTGTTCTCTGCATTTAATTCTTCTCTAAGAGCAACTGTTGTCTTCTCTCCATCTCAACTTGGCTTTTTACTCAGTGCGGTCAATCTATGAATTTTATCTGCAGCATTTCCTTTTCTACCTTTCAACGACTTTTAAATAACCTTTTTTCCAGCAGCTTCCACAATCCAATCAATTTCAAAGTAGTTCCTACAATGCTTCGCTTTTGCCAACATTTAAAACAAAACGAAGAATATTCACTTATAAAACACTTATGCCAACACCTAGACATACCCTCGCATATGTAGGAGGAACTAAAAAAGTTGCGCATTGCAGCAGAAACTTCATCAAATCCGAGCTAATCACACTTTGATTTGCATTTTACAGCCTGAGGGGCGAACTTTGTGCTTGGCGCACAAAAAGCGCAACCAAGGAGCGCTTAACTCTAAACGTCGACGCGACATTGATGAATGACGCACCACCCAAGCCGCCCAACCACCCAACCACCCACTATCCTACATCGTCTTGTAATTATGCTAATGAGGCGCAAGACGTTCTGCTACTTGCAGCAAGGAAGTAAGCTTCGCTGGCTGCGCTACTTGGTTTAAATGCAATTAATTATATTTTTTTGCCACAGGGCTTTTAGATAGTTAGGCTACATAGAGATAGATAGATATACATATACTCGTGTATAGTTTACAGATTCACATAGATAATACTGGGTATTTAGAATTCGGTGTGCTCGAGCGCTGCATTGTCATAGATTTGCATGTTGGCATTCCTGAAGCTCACTTTTTTCGCATTTACCACCAGAGGCGGTCGCTTGCCTGTTTTCGGCGTGGGCGTGCCGCCGGGCGTGGCAGCTGCATTCACCTTGGCCACAGAGCGACGTTCCTGGAAGAGTTTGATGGACTTGCGACTCAATGGCAGATTCTTCATGTTCAGCTCGTCCTCGCTGAAGAAACGCTTCTCAAAGTTTCTAACCAGATCGCTGTAGTCGCTCTGCTGTTTATTCCGAGTCTCGTGCAGCCTGAAGATAGTTTGCCGTCGGGCCATGCTCTCGCGATGGCTATCGTCCTGGCCCACCTGCAACTCATCATAGTGATGGGAGTCCACGTCGTCATCATCGAAGAGGCGCTTGGGGCGCTGCAGCCTGCGAGCTATGTGCACCGCGCTGCCATTCAGCTCGAGGGCGGCATCCTCATCGCTCAGCTGGCCATTGGAGCGAAACCAATCAAGTTGCGTCGTAGCCAGCAGCTGGGACATGGTGGCAAAGCGATGAAAGAACATGGCTATAAACTGTATAACCAATATGAAACCAAAGAATATGACAAAGCACAGTCCGATGGGATCCAGCTCCTTGTATTGCCTATAAATGCCCACTTGATGGTTATCCCGATCGAAGGACACAAAGTCTGTGGGATCTATGGGCCACTTCAGGTGTAAATAGTCCTTCTTTAGCTGCAGCAGAAACACGATCAGCACAAAAATGGCATTGACCATAACGAAGGCAAAGGAAATCATGTTTCGCAGCTCCTTCAGATCATCGGCCATGGTCTGCTTCTGCTCCTTGGTCAGCTCCAAAGGTTTCAGATACTGCTTGATCACATCCTTCCAGAAGCGCTGCTCCAACAGCGACACCTCGCCCAGCTCCGAGTCGATGAGCAAAGGATCATTCAGCCAACCAGGCAAATAGTTATCTGGATCATCGGGCAAACTCTCGCCATCGTCCCTAAGCACAGGCGCCTCACGCGTGCCCCAGCTGACGTCATTCATATTGAACACTGAGTAGATCATGAGCAGCATGTACATCGAGGGTATGGTAATGTAGTAGATGACACCGCATAGCAAGGCCCAGAACTCCTGGGGATGCATGAGGCCTGCAAGAGCAAGAGAGGGCTTTAAAGGCAAGAAGACAACTTAGTCCGAGGAGGTGTTTTAAACAAGCTAGCTTATAACTTTAATCTGTGGATGTTAACATCTGTGCACACAAACTTATTGTTACATAATGTCGTTCCTAGATGTAGATTCTTAATGAAATTTCGAAATATGGAATACAAATACACATATATGCAAAATTTCCCTCTCTTCTATTTGAAATCCTTTTTTCAGTTCTGGGGCTAATGGGGAGGTTTCCATATTCTGAAATATTTATAAGCTGAGTTTTCATCCTAACCTACACAGTAAAGTTCGTGTGTCTAGCTTATATGGCTTAAAAACGAAGTAAAAATATCGATTGCTATCGATAACATGAAAATAAGACTAGCTATCGAAAAAATACTTTTACTGCGTATGTTATATATATGATATACAAGAATGTCTATATTTTAAATTTAAATTCTCTAGCTTTTGTAGTTTGGACGGACGGACGGACAACCGGACAGATTGAAGGACTGACAGAGGGACGGACAGACGAGCAGAGAGACGGGCGAACACACGGACGGACTCACGGACGGACTCACAGACAGGCGAACAAACAAACGGACGGAAAGACGAACAAATGAGCGCACGGACGAATGGGCGGACGGACGGGCAGACTGGCAGACGGACAGACGGACATAGCTAGATCGACTCAGCTCATCGTCCTGATAAAGAATATATATGCTTTATAGGCTCTACCACGCGTTCTTCTGCCTATTACAAATATTGTCACAAAACCATTATACCCCGAAATCCCATTTTCAATGGGTTTAGACTATAGTAAGAAAAGGTAACTTACCTGCAATTGTAATTTGTACAGCAACGAGGAGAAAGAAGAGCGAAGCCGGTGCCAAAGGACCATCCTCCAGCATTTGAACGATGATGCCGATAAGCACAGCCATCATCACCAGGCAATAGAGAGCGCTGATCACAAAGGCAATGAGAAGCTGAAACTTCTGTTTCAAGTAAACACAGCTGAGCACAAAGAAGAATATGGGAAAGAAGTTCCACAGAAATGCCGTCCAAATGTTGATGCTGAAAACGGCAACCAAGGCGCCGACCATCATCAGGAATATGGTGCCAGGTCCGAGGACAGTGCCAATCATGAGCATGGCCTGGTACATGATATACAAAGTGGAGATGGAGTTGTTCTTCTTTACCACATTGCTGGCATCTGCGAGTATATCAAAGATGTTGGCTATAGTCGAGGGTACCCAGCGTCGACGCTGATTGTAGAACTCATTGAAATACTCCGGCGAATGAGTGAAAGCATCGGAGGCAGCGCAGTATTCCACACGTGAGCCCTGCTTGAGCAGCAGCGTGCATAGCCAGCGGTCCTCGCCCTGATCATACTGCACCATCTTCATGGCCTCCGAGCTGACCAGCGTATAGCGTTTCATTACACTGTTCTCCATTAGGGCACTAGCGCGAAACAGGCTAAAGCAGCCGGGACTGCAGAGAACACAGCCAATTACATGCTCTGTGGCCTTCTGCAGCCAGTGTCCTATGGCATACTCGAATTTTTGATACCACACCATTGGGCCGCGGCCCACAGGATGTATGCGTCCGCAGGCGGCGCCCAGCTCATCGATTGCCTTCATTCGGTCAATGAGCAGTTGCACAGCACGCGGCTGAAAATCGATATCCCCATCCAGCGCCAGCAGAAAGGTGTTCTCCGCAATGACAGCCTTGCGGCGCGCCGACAGCTGATCCGTTTCCATGATGCGAAAGCCCAACAGGTAATACATGTACATGACCTGCGACCAGCGCTTCTTATGCCTTATCTTGTCCTTGTTCTTCAGATGCGCCACCATCTTGGTGCGCCCAGGCAGAGTCCAGACCAAGCGCCCGCCATATGGAGTCTCAATTTTCAACGGAGGCTTAATTTTGATATTAACGCCATAGACCTCAAAGGCTGCCTTGTCTATAGTGCGTGTCAGAGTCTTCACATACTCATTCAGCGGAGGATTTCTCTTATTCTGACACTGTTTATCATCCAGTATGAAGGCGTCGTCAAAGAATATGTTGGCTATATGTAAGAGAGAGAAGTAGAGAGTGTTAATACTGTAAACTAAATTTATATCCTGACATAGACTTTTGGCTAGACGCCATTTTGGCTGGCGAAACAGGAAATGAAGACGCCAAATGCTATAAATATTAACAAATGCACAGCTGCAGCTGGAGCTTGCATAAATTTATAATTTGACAGCATTACTCTGGGCTGGGCAAAGCCAATGCAAATACATATTCGCCATATGCATATCAATGCAAGGCAGCACACAACTGCCAACGACAGCCAAGCACTCAGAGCTCCAAGTCGATGATATATATAAATATATATTAGTTTTTTTTTGTGGCTGCACTTGACACATTTACATACTTTCCAATTCATAGTACTCGTCATCCGCTTTGCCGCCGTTTAGATGCGTTTTTGCCATTCGTCTTGCGCATTGATCCTCATCCAAGCGTACAATTGATTTCAGAAATTCCATCATCTCCTCCTCGGTCTCATGCCACATTGTTGCGCAGACAATCAGTTGCGGTATTTTGTCCTGCTCCTGTATGTCCCGGCTGGCATTGATGTCGGCAGCCAGGGCCATAACTGGGTCTCTGGGTGTTGTCAAGTCGCTCTGGCATGGAAATATATAAAAAATAGAATAAATATATTAAAAATATTTTAGAACATAACATTTACTCGAGTTAAGCATATGCAAGTAAGTCAAAATATACTTGAGTTGTCTGAGAATATTATAAGGACTATCAATATATCAAAACATCTAAGTATCAAAATATACTCGAGTTCTCTGAGATATATATAAAAAAAAACATTTTGCAATAAAAATAAACTGGAGTTGATTGAGAATATTTTAAATATTATAAGTATATATAAAGATTTTAGTATCAAAATATACTTGAGATGCCTGAGAGTACAATAAATATTAAAAATATACATAAATAATTTAGTATCAAAATATACTTGAGTTGAGAATATAATAAATACAATAAATATTATTAATATTATTAATATATATAAATATTTTAGTATCAACATAAAGTCAAGTTCCCTGAGTTATATTTAAATATTATGTATACAAAACACATTTTACAATAAAAATATACTGGAGTTGCCTGTGAATATTATAAATATTATATATACACATATAAAATTATTTTTTTAAATCAATATACCCCCGAGCTGCCTGAGATTATTATAAATATTAAAAAAATGTATTTATATATACTTGAAATTTTTGAAAACATTATAAATATTATAAATTTTATAAATTTTAAAAATATATATTAATATTTTAGTATTAAAATATACTTGAGTTCCTTGAGAATATTATATATATTATAAATATTACTAAAAATTATTTTTGTATTAAAGAATACCTGAGTTGCCTGAGAACATTATAAACATAATAAATATTATAAATTTTTATAAATATATAAGAAAAATAATAGAATAAAAAGTGAAATTGACTTGCCTGAAATAGAAATATTAAAAATATTATAAAAATACATATACAGAGAATACATAGTATTATATATATAAAAATTTACTCGAACTGCCAACGAACTTAATTTTAATTATTTTCTTTAATCATAATTGAAGCGTAAACCCAATGTAAATACTCAATTCCCTGCCATTCGAAATTATAATCTTTAAAATCAACATTCACGACTGGCTTTTAATTAGTTTTGGCTTCTTTCTGGTATGCTTTTCAGGCCCAACTCCTCGACCGAATTTGTAGCACATTTAATTAAGTTTACAACTACGAAAAATTTTACTACAACTGCATATGTTAACATATTTAAGCATGTGTGCATGTGACGAAAGGGTAGATCCACACATTCCCAGAATTTTACAGTTTCCCCGTCATTTAACTTAATTACATTGGCTAACAGTTCAAGCGAAACACACAACACAGTCAAAAAGTTCTGCGCATACACTTATGTGTATACATATATATACATATACATAAATGGAAGATTGAAAGGCAAAAACTGGTGGGAGCTAAGGAGCAACTGCCAAGGAAGGCTGTTGACGCCTACGACTTGGCTAAATGATTGATGTTCACGCCTGATTAAAATAATTCATTAACACCAAAATGCAAATCACATTTGGATTCGTTATGCGCAATTAGTTGGAATATTATAATATATTATAATAATAACTTAAGCTAGCACTCATCAATTATTAGCAATATTACTATATATACTGAGAGTACCTACCCGTATGGCCAAATACTCGTCGCCCCAGTCGAGTATGCGACGATTCATCATGGAGCACTGGTCCACGAGCAGGCCGCAATACCAGGGGCACACGTACAGCTTCTCGGTGGGCGCGTTCTTGTCATTTCTGGGCTGCCAGATGTGCAGGCAGGTCCAGATTTGTGCGAGCCACCACAGAGGCCACAGCCAGAGTGCATAGTCCAGGCTCAGTGTGCCCAGCTGGCGTAGATCCTGGCCAAGTGCCTGCAGCGTCAGGTAATCCGGGATGAGGCCGTGCAGCGAACACAAATCGTTGACTCGCATCTGGGCCAGAAATGTGGCCATGCAAACGGTAACCGGGGCAGCCAGGTTGAGCGGCAGCGCATAGCTGAAGTGCTGTATCTTAATCTTGCAGGCGAACTTCCCAAAAATGTGACACAAATAGGCGGCGCCCACCTGCAGTAGCAGAGTGTAGACCACAGCTCTGCTATTCGACTGCAGCGTGTACTGGGCGAGACGCGTGGGCGTGATAGATGAGCTCGCATTGCCCAAATGTACCGTATTCTGCAAGCCATCCGTATACTGGAATGTCAACAATTCGGCAAAATCACAGTCAAACTTAACTCTCACTGATATCGGCTGCCTAATGAGCTGCACCTACCGTTACGGTTATGGAATGCGACTGCCACGCCTTGAAAAAGAGCGTAAAGTAGTCGAAGAACTTCTCGCCATGCAACAGAAATCCCATCAAACCAAAGACCACAACTTTCAATGGTGCCAAATACAGGTACGTGTGATAGCGGGAGCGTGTGCAGCGTATGTTGCGTATGATGTAGGCTAGAAGGTAGAGAAATTACAAATTATTAAAGGGAATAAATAATTGAAAGAGGTGAAAAATAGTTCAATTAAATTTTAAATAAGAATATTTTGAATATCAGTGTTGCTTAAGTTTTGCTATACCTACATACATATGGAATCTTAAGGCCAAGCTATCAACTTTTCTAATATAAATAAAAAACCTTGGCTTAAGAGAAATCTAAAGAAAAATAGATTACTTGTATTAAAATTAAAATAGAATGCAATAGTATTATATTACATATAAAAATAAAAAAAAATTACATTTTAACTTTATAAAAAAAGCAAAACTAATATGAAAACTGAATCACAATACCCTATTAACTCATTTCAATAGGCATAGAAAAATATATAAAATAAAAATAAATAAATATTAAGTATACGCCCTTGAAGCTAAAAATATCTAATAAAAATGCAATAAAAAAAGTACATAATAAATTAAAAGGTATTTTTTTAAACAATGCAATAAAATAAAAAGCTATAGAAAAGTTTGTAATATGTTAAAAAAAAGAAATGAATATTAAATAATATTTTAAAATTATTATAACAAATTAAATAATAATTAAATAACTAAAAAGAATACTTAAAAAAATCTTATAATAAATTTAATAATAAATAAATAACTAAAAAATCTTAAGTATTTAAATCATTTGTGTTTTCTCCTATCAATGAGTATACATAATGTATATAAACTAAATATAAACAAAAAAAATATTAAGTATACGACTATAACAAATTCTTAAAATTTGTATAATAAATTAAATAATAAAATAAAAGCTCTAAGAAAAATTATTATAGTAAACTTAATAATAAAATGAAAGCTATAAGAATTCTTAAAAAACTAAATAAAACAAAAAAAAAGCTTAAATAAATAATAAAAAATATATATAAAGAACTTAAATAAATTCTTAAAAATTAATCTAAAAATTTAAAAATAATTAATAAATAAAAACTTCTTATAAATTATAAAATTATACCACAAACTTTCCCACAAACAATTTTTGTATATCTTGCCCCACTGTGCGATAAGTCAGTCAGGCTCACTCACCTATCGCCTCGTGCGTATTGGCAAAGTTCTCCCACCATCGAAACGAGACCAAGAGCAAAGGTATGGCCAGCAGCTGGACCTCCAGCTGGTCAGACATGGCTGGCCAGATGAGAAAGACGCTGCCCAGCGATATTATGGCCAGTATGGAGGCGCCGTATATAAACATGTCCGCAGACTTCCATTGCAAACGTGTGCCAGTCAACAGGTCTGAGACAAAATGTTAAGCAAAACGAATGGCAATCAATTTAATTGCTGTCAGGCAATCTGATAAGATGCGAGATGTGCTAGAACTCACTGAGCAGCGCCGGTACGAAGCAGACACAGCAGCCGAGCATCGCTCCACGCGTTACATCCAAGTGCGGCAGCACCGTGAAGGTGAGCAAGGCCAAGCCAATGACGTGCAGCAGTTCAAAGAGTGTGACCTGATTAGCAACAACAACAACAACACTCAGTGTGACCTAATCAATCCTGGCACCACAATAGATTACTCACGAGCGCCACTTCCAGGCCGCTGGGTCGCTGCTCGCGCTTGAACATGGAGATGCGCAGAGCGCGCAAAAAGGTGAACAGCTCGGGGGCGGCAAAGGCAAAGATCAAGGCCCAGACCCAGGCAATTTGTTCCAGCTTGCTGCGCACAGCCGTCACCTGGCCATCAAGTAGAACTGCACACACAGACAATTAACAGAGAGCTGAGAGCTCTACCTTGTCTTTACTCACGGTATTTGGTGCACATTCGCACCAACGTGTCGCCATTTGTATTGCCCGCCATATAGAGATAAATCAAGTTGGCTGTTACGCTGGAGGCCAAGATCACGCCAAATACTAGCAGATAGACGAATAGTTTGAAGAGTTTCAGGAAGAACTGCAACTTTTTCCAGTAGGCATCGGAACCGCTCGTACGCTTGGCTGGCGGGTCTTGGAATGAGTCCCACAACGGCGGCTTATCGCGTACTTTGCTGCGGGTAATAGTCGGTTTTATTAGCAATTATCGTATTAGCTGTTCTTTTTGGGCCAATTGCAACTAACCGACTGCGCATAAAGTAGTTGCTCTCGTAGTCCGCACTCATGTCCGTCAGTGACTATTCACTCTTTCCAACTGACTCGAGGCACTCTCGGCCTGCAGTTAAGGTTACGAATCGTCGATATCATCGAAGTGCGTAAGTTGACAGCATGTCAACAAGTCGCGTCCGATAAGGCCCATTGGCAGGGAGACCTCTTGTCTCTGCCACACTCTCATCAAATTCGCCCATTCAATTGTGTTTTATGAACTTTGCAAATATCTTTGCAATCTTCTATAGCTCGAGCCGACATTCGATTCGAGGTGTGTTGCCGCTTATCTATTCGGCGGATGCCAAGGCTCTGTCTTTGCCGTCTCTTGTAAATGCAAGTAACTAATTTATTATCTTCAATAATTCAATTGACGCAACTTGTGAAAATTTTGTAAAGCCCATTATCAATTATAACAATGCTCGGAAGAAGTAGCTGGCCTCTACTTCATATTTATCAATGAAATAAATTCTGTAATTGAAAATTCAAGTATATCCTAATGAGTGCTTAGATTTGATTAAGTACTTATACTTTATATAAGTTATTTATATTTTAATGTTAAGTATTGAAAATTTACTAAGTACATAAACATTGAACTGTTTTTTAGACTCTCAGATCTGCAGTGGAACATTTTTAGCAACTATCTTTATATTTAAAGTCAATTTGTCGTATTCTTATATAAGTTTAATATAAGACTTTTGGCAAGCAAATTTGTAAAATATGCTGATTACACTTTATGCTTCACATGTCTTATATATGTTTCGTGTGTACTCCAAAATTCCTTTGGGCTATACAAGTTCTTAATCTCCGAAAAGATTGTCTAAAATGAATAGCACTTAAGTGCAAAGCAAACAGTATAAGACAACCTTCTAAAGAGTGTAGCATTGGCTTACCTTGGCCAGTGCTAAAATGGTTTGAAACAAAGCTAAATAAACTTAGCTATGTTATACAACAATAGATGGCGCCACTTTACATGTGCGCCAGTTATTTAAGCTTAGTTTTATATAAGACTTAATATTTATCAAAAGACAAACCAAACTTAATAATATCTTTAACATACATATATAGAAACATACTTTCAATGATATTACAATTACGCTACTTAATAATATCTCTATATATATAAAATACTAAAAATAGAAATTCACAGCAATTAAAAAACACTATAGAATAAAAGCTACTTCTGGCACAAAAACAAAGGCAAGTTTGTGACATTATTCTTAAAGCTAATTAATTTACTTTAAAACTTTAGTTAATTTTTTGTTGTGTATATAATTTAAATAAAATACTATAAAAGAATAATCGACACTTTTACTTAATACTAGATACAGTACAAACTTATTAAAACTCAACAAGAAATGCATTTGGCATGGACAAAAAGTAAAATCTTTGGCAATGGCAAAGCCGAAACTTGAATCCAACTTGATCAGCACATTTTCCTAGGCACCTCCTGATCCTCGCTCTCATCGGTGCGTACTTCGCGTGCTGTATCCAAGTCCCTTGCATCCTCCATTGTCGTGGGCAGCACTTTGTCTGCCGTCTCGGGAAAACCAAGCGTTAGAAAGCCGCTGACCAAGGCGAAGGTGGCAAATAGAATGGAGGGCGCATGCTCATAGTACTTGGCCTAAAGCAAGAAAGTATTAACTGGGTTTAGTCCACAAAGAGGGTTAAATACTTACCAGCAATGGAGTTTGGGGCGCTATCATAGAGCCAATGCGTCCAATCATGGAACAAAGCGAGAGTAAGCTATTGCGCACATTTGTGGGAAAGATTTCCGAGGTAAAGAAGTATAAGATCTGAAAGCTACACGTTATAGCGAGCTTTCCGATTAGGAACAGTGTTAAAGAGCCCGCATAGTTATCTGAAAGAGATGAATATCATAAATTATAAATATATTTAATATCAATACATAGAATGAGTAAACTAACCCGTTCCGACTGCAGCGGAGGCTCCCATGCAAATCGCACAGAGCAGCATGGAGGCGCATAGCGAGTATCTTCTGCCAATGCGATCCATGATGATGAGTGGCAGAAGCAGGCCAGGAATCTGCACAAAGCCATTCAGCATGAAATTGTTGTACTTGCTGCCACCCAGATTCACGGAGTTCAAGCTCAGTCCGAGGGCAATCAGCGTGTGGGTGAACCAGCAGAAGCAGCAGTTGGCAATGCGCCAGACGAAGAAGCGAGCTGCCTGCTTAATGGGATATTGGCTCTCATTGGCCTGCTGCAGCTTTTGGCGATTGTTGGTCAGCAGCTCATCCACCTGCTCTTCGGGCAGAGGTCGTCGATTGATTTGAGCCGCACGCCTCAGCACAGCCGCCGCTCGCTTCTCCTCGCCCTGGCACAGTAGCCATCTCACGCTCTCGGGCAGAATCCAGAGGAAGAGCACCTGCAATATCGCGGGCGCGTAGAGCACTCGCAGCAGCCAGCGCCAATTCTGCACTTGCGATGCCAAAATACCCAGAAAAGCTTCTCCGATTGCATAGAAAATGGTGATAATTGTGGCAGCGGCTACACGACGCTTGGGGCCCACCAGCTCGATGGCCAGCAGAAAGGCCGTGGGAAACAAGGTGCTGCCCACGGCCATGTCGAGGAACTCGAAACACAGAAACATGTAATAATTGATGGATAATGAACGTATGATGCCCATTAGAGCGCTCAGACCTCCGGCAATGGCCAACATAGTGCGACGGCCATAGCTAAGTGAATAACAATATATATTTAGTATTCAGTTTGAGACTGGTATTATAGGCCTGACTCACCGATCTGCAAAGTAGCCACCCAGAGGTATGCCCACAAATTGGCCCACATTGTTTATGGTGCCCACCATGGAGAGCAACCATTCGTCTTTGCAAAAGATGTTGAACTGTAAATATACATAAATAAAAAAGATTATTTTATTTATTTGTCTGTAAAATCTAAAAAATAACAATATTATTTTATTTACTAAAGAGAAGTTCAACAAAACTTTTAATTTTTAATCTATTTTTAGCAACAGAACTAGCTCAATTCTAATCGAAAGCCCTGATTCATTCAAGAAGATTAAACTTAATCAATGCTATTAAAAGACAAACACGATTAGATACCTCCAAATTACCAGCAAAAAGCTGCTTGTCATTTGTTTTTAATTACAATACATTTGATGAAGTAAGTGAAAACAAGGCAAAAGGCACGATTCCTAAAAATATTTTGTTTTTAAAAAGTAAACAACATTCATTCATATTTGCAATGACTTTTTAAGTTTTGTGCTTCACACCAATTTAGAGCATTTGTTTATATAGTCATAGACAATTTCAAGAAGCTTGGCAAAAAAAAAATGTAGAAGCTGCGAAACTCTTTCACTCATACTAGAAGTTATAAATCCATCTGCGAAAATTAAAATACCACAAATTTAACTACCAATTTTTCGCATATTTGAGGAAATTTAAATGCAGCTCAGAATATGAGGGAAAAAACTATTAGCACCACTTATCAAATATGCAGTTAAAGCTTTAAAAAAATATATATCAAATAAGTGTTAAATTAAGAATGGCTGAAAGAGAACTATCTAACTATATAGCAAAGGTTTTTCTATAAATTTAATATAAATATATTAATAATATCAATAGCATTGACTTAATAATTAATGGCTGAGAAATGTCCTGGCATATTTTTAGAGGTATTTGATTAGAGGACTCTTGAATGACAGGCCAAAGCGATATTTTGTGGGTTGTTCAGGAAGCTACTTTTTGATATCAATTTATAAAATTTCTATAATACTGGGAAAAAAAAGTCCAAGTGGTGCTATTAATTTTTTCTACACAAATATACAAAATATATATATGTAAGTATACTTCTACTTAGAAAAGGAAAATTATTAAAAACTATTATCAATTTTGTCGCAACTGATATATTAAAATACACACTATTTTATAAGAGACCGTAAAAACTTTATCTAGCATAAATATAATTTATTTATTTTTAATCGAATAATTTCAAAGATTATTTGATAGCCCTTTGCATATACGAATGCTGCTTACCTCTGTGGATATGGTTTTCTCTTCATCACGAAATTTGAAATCTGTGCCGCACCTCTCAGTTTTATTGCCAAAATAGTCAGCTGTACAAAAAGCGCTTGAGGGATCGCTAAATGCCACAGACTCCGTTTCCTGTTTGTTCACATAACGCTCACACGAATCCCAAGCGGAGTTTTTATACGGCACCGTAAAGTTCAGCCAAGGCTCCTCGTACAAGCTGCCCGGGCTGTCACATTGTGTTATATTGCATCTGAAGAGCATTTCAATGTGGTTAAGAGAGCGAGAGAGATGGGCTAAGAGAGCGCTTGCTTTACCTGTGCACCACCGTGCTGGCGGTAAACACATAAGAGATCGAGAAGAAGGCGTTGAACACCATGGGCACGCACAATAAAGCATAGTTGATCAGCTGAAATCGGCCGAACTGCCCAATTCGCACAAGAATGGCATCCAGAGAGTTATCTTCATCAGCGGCTGCCTCCACGCTCCCAACGTTCTCCGGTTGAACAACATGGCCATTGGACGTAGTTGGGCACTCGTTCTCAACGGCAGCTGAGGCGGTGCCATTCGCACTTTGCTTTTCGTCCAACATTTGCTCGATTCCAATTCACGGATTTTAATTTAACTATATATTTTATTTGCTTTAATTGCCTTCTATCCACGTGTTTGAATGCACTTTTTATCTGACTGCCGAATGCGAGCGTTTTATAAATATGCCGTAAGGAACGTGAGCTTTTTATAGCCCATAGTACATATAAATATTCGTTTAGTTTTCTATGCTCTTACGTCTCCGCTACGCTGGAGCGTCCGATGGTGAGCAATGCCGATCATTGACTGATTCGTGCGCCGTGGTGCGCCCATCGCGTCAACCAGTTGTGTTTGAGGTTAAACACATTATACTCTACCCTAAAGATGTCGCATGTCTTATGTGTTATTTGATATAATATAACATAATTCCTCTCTCAGGACTTCTACATAAAAAATAGGTCAATTCATCCATTGGTAAAGAGGATTTTAAAAATTTATTTTTTTTTTATGTATTTATTATTTATTATATTTATTTATTATTATTTACTTATTATATTTCAAATCATCATCAAAAATATTATCCAATATTCTCTATCATATCAATATTATGTTTAATATTACTATCATTAAATTTAAAATAAATTTTATTTAATTTAAATATTTTGGAACTATGTTTAATTAAATGTGTATAAATTAAAGAAAATATTTTAAAAAAATTTATTTTATTTTTATTTTTAGTGTTTTTTTTATACTACAAGAACATATCTTATTTTTAATTTAATACATTTGCATATCCTAAGCACAATATTATGAAACTAACTTAATTATATAACTATTAAATGTTTGCAAGAATATTTCAGTTTAAAATTATAATTAAAATGTATTATATATTTTTATTTATTGTATTTATTTCTCATTTTAATATCTCTAAAATATACCGAATTATTCCATAAGAGTATTGTTTTTCTTACTTTGAACATATGTTAAACTGATGTTTCTTATCTCACAAGTTTTATTGCTCTCTGAAATACGCCAAAAATATACTATATAAATTAGAGACATATCTCGTATACTCATATATTTGTGTAATTTTAATGTTTTATCTCTCTGAAACCTACCAAAAATATTCCAAAAGAGTATTTTTATTTTCACTTGTAATTATATATTATAAGATTTTCAGTATTTACTTAAGCTAAAAATAAAAAAATTATTTAAATTTAAAAAAAAACATATTTATGCATTCATATATTTTTTATATTTCTGTATATTTATCTCAAATATATATATATTATTTTAATATACCTAAAAATAATTCTAAAATTTAAAAATCATTTTTTTTGTTTCTCTGAAACATGTGCAAAATATTTCAAGAGTATTTCCTTTTCGGTCTGCATGATTTGTCTTTCTGTTTTTCCGCTTCCTCTCTCTTTCGTTCGTTGTTGTGCTCTGTTTTGATTCTGTACTGATTCCGCCTGATTACGATACTTGACGGCATGCTTGCCTCAGATACGTGATCCGCTCTCCGGCATGTTTACTACACACATGGTCTTCAATGGGCTGCTCTTATCGTGACCTTATCAACGAGTCTGGCCGATTTCGTAGATAATTTTGTTGTTGGCTCAGCACGTCGCCCGTCTGCACCGAAGCCCCTAAATGGCTTCAACGCATGCCAATTGATTGCTATCGAATACATATTGTCAAATTACAATCGTTTTAATGTTGCTTTTTTATCAGAAGGCGCCCCCGACATAATGTCTGCACCGATGAATGAATAGCTCTTTGTATACGATGCTTTCTAGCCGAATTACTATTTACTACAGCGAAAACAAGGCAAAATCATAGACTACATTACTTTGAGAATTAGATTTATAATGAACAAAAGTTGAACAATAAATAAATCATGCATAATTTACAGTTCTCGTATACATTGAATTAACTATAGTATGTATAACACATATGTATAGATTAAGCACAGTTTGGGTAGCTTTGTGGTAATATCAAATGATATATGAATCTATGATAAATCAATGTACACTAAAATATTTATTGCAAAAGTAAATCTAGTTTTATTAAGGAAATATTCGTTATTTGTTTTGTTGCTAAATTTCACTTCCATTTGGTAAATGACTTTTTATATATATACATAAAATACAATTTGAAATGATAAGATTATACAGTAGTTGAAAAGGTTTTTGCTAACATCTAAGGGCGTCAATTGCCTTTTTTATCTATACAGTACTTGATATAAAGTTTTCTATACTATAAGAGACAGAGAGTAATTTTAGTTAAAAACTAAATTCAATTATAAATTTCAAGTTAAATACAAGAACTTATTTTTGGCTTTATCGAATACTGATAAACTGACTAATTTCCATAGACAATCTACAGAACTTTTCAGAAATTCAAAAATATTTCTAGCTGTTAAGCTGCATATACAAAAAAAAATACCACAGTCCTATAAATAAACAATATACAGTATAAATTCGCAGCTTTCAACTTATTTTTTGTGCCATAAAATATCAATAAATCTATCTGTATTTGCAATATGATAATTTGCCTGCTAGTTAAAAGAGGAATGCACCAGCTGAAAAAGGTTTTTGCTAACTTCATATGGCGTCATATCTTGTTACAACAAATACGAGTCGAACAGCACTCGACATTCTAATATATTTTGCTTTTTTTTTTTTGCATGTCATTCAATACGATTATCTGATAGTCAAATATTTACAATACCCAATTGAACCCAAAACATGCCCAGACGTTGCCTCTTCAACTGTTCAACTGATTAGCCAGCAGTTTTTCAGACTGTCTACGCTTTTGACTGTTTCATCATCTGTTTGCTGTCTAGGGCGCAGGCCTGCTCCATTGTCGTTGGCAACGCCTTGTCCGAAGTTTCAGGCAAAAACATGCTCAAAACTGAGCTGCAAATGCCAACTACAGCGAATAGCAAGTGCGGCATGAACTTGTAATAGGATATCTATGAATAAGATCAAGTTAATAATGCATCGACAGAGTAACTTTATTACATACCAAGAGAAAAGTTTGTGGCGCCAACATGGCGCCAATTTCGCCAATTATGCAGCAAAAGGAGATCATGCTATTGCGACAGCTGGTTGGAAACAATTCGGCGGTATAGAAAATGAGTAAGAAATCGCTGCCTGTGCAAAGCATTTGGGCCACAAAGAAGAGATACCACGACATATTTGGATACTCTGAAAAACAGATGTAAAATTAAGTATATCTCAATTATAAATTGCCCAAAAGATCTCACCATTATCCAGCGCCATCATTACCAGCAGCAATATGGAGCAAGTGCTCTTGCACAGACTCAATGTCCAGCGCCTGCCACAGCGATGCATCAGCAGCATGGCAAAGGCAATGCCCGGCAGCTTCATTAGACCCGTCAAGCTGAAGTTATGAAACTTGTTGCCGTCCAACTTAACAGAGTTGAGAGTGAGACCCAGGGTTATAAAATTATTGGTCAGCCAGAGGAAACAGCACTTGGCAGTGCGCTGGCCGAGTGCATCGATAATTTGACGGACAGTGTAATGGTCAGCAGCCAAACCGGTTTGAGCCAACACCTGCCGATTATTGCGTACCAGTTCTTTGAGCTCGTTCTCGGTCAGTGTCCGTCGATTAACCCATGCTGCGTGACTTAGAATCTCAGCAGCCTCCAATTCCTTAGATTGACTCAGCAGCCAGCGCACGCTCTCGGGTATATAGCAAATGAAGAGCAGATGGAGCAACGCTGGTGTATAGAGCACTCGGAGCAGCACACGCCAGCTCCGAATGAAACCGGCTAGATAGCCCAGTGTTGCCTCAGCTAGACCGAAGGTCGTAGAGACAATCATGGAAGCTAGGACGCGATGCTTGGAGCCAACCAATTCAACGGCCAGCAGCAAGGCAGTGGGAAACAGAGTGCTGGCCACGGCACTGTTCACAAACTCTAAGAACAGAAAGCTATAATAGCCAAGCGCATGGGAACGAGCCAGTCCGGTAAACGCACTCAAAACACCTGTCACAACGAGCATTGTCTTGCGTCCATAGCTGAAAATAAAATGATATGCGTTAAATAAATTTTGTGGTTACACTCAAAGAACTTTACCGATCTGAGAAATAGCCGCACACGGGTATGCCCGCAATTTGTCCAACGAGGCTGACTGTGCCCACCATGGAGAGCTGCCATTGGTCGGAGCAGAAAATGCCAAACTGTGGGCGAAAGTATTTCAAAATTAGAGTTTATGAAATGATATTTGACAATCTAAAACAGTCTGTCTCACCTCTGTAGCTATAGTCTCCTCGTCGTCCTTTAACTTATAGCCCGATTCGCAGCTAACAATCAGACTGCTATTGAAATTATGCTCATCACAATCACCTCCACTAGATTTATATTGCTGGCACTGATTCCAGCCTCCATCGTTCATTGGAATTGTAAAGTTCAACCAGGGCTCAATAAAGCTGCTATTCGCCTTGTCGCACTCGCTGACAATGCATCTGCAAGGAGATAAAAGTTAGACTGAGCCAAGTCGAGATTACTTTACTCACCTGTGATCCACAGCACTGGCTGTAAACACGAAGGACATCGAGTAGAAGGCACTGCATATGATGGGCAAGCAGAGCATTATATAATTGATAATCTGAAATCGTCCGAATTCTCCAATGCGCTCGATAAGTGCATCCAGCTGATTGTCCTGTGTGACTGATGCAGACTGCGGCTCTTCCATGTTGCAGCCAGACACGTCTCCAGCTAACTGAAACGCTGAGCATCTCGCTGAGAATCTTGGCCCAGTTTTCAAGGAGGCGGGCTGCTAGTAACTAGTAGCTGATAGCTGATAGTTAGATCTTCATAAATTTCACACACGTTTTTAATTACAGCTCACATTTTCCGACACTCCCACTTACAAGCTAAAGCTAATGCAGTTCTTCCCTCATGCATTTCGCCATTTAGTAAAAAAGAATGCAAGTAATTCTTAATTTTACAATTTATGTTATTTTATTGGTAAACTTTATGCAAGAATTTAAAAAATATCACTTGATGTTGGAGTGTGTCTGTTTGTTTGTTTGTTTGTGTGTCTTGTATATGAGATAGAGAGACTGTTTAGCTAAAAATATAAATACAATACCATATTTAAGATTACTAAAGCTGACTAAAAATCTAAGTGTATATAAAGTAAGTCTCATTAAATAAGCAATGAACTCAAGAATTTCTTTCTCAATAACAGCTTAAATAAATTATATTTTTTTCTAACCACTTAACATGCTTTTAACTGGTTTAATATGGCGTGCCACTAGCGAATACTGCATAAAAGTGCCTAACTTTAGTGTACAACCTACATAAGTTAGTCGTAAATCTGTCAAACAAAATGTGAACTAATAATAATATCTCGTAAGTGATTCTACAAAAAACTACTCTCAATATATAGCTATATATAAACTGATATAGTATAAATTTGCAACGTTTTTTTTCTTCTTCTATGTTCTTAGTTATATATATCAATCAATCTTATAAATTTGCAATATGATAATTTTCCAACTAGTTAAAAGGGGAATCCACACTTAATCCTAACTGTTTATAGATTATACATAGGATTACTGGTGGCATCGAACAGCTGAGTGCCCGTCGACTCGATCATGGAGCGCAACGCAATGCTGCGCTGCTTGGCCACAGCCTTACGCAATGTCAGCTCAAACACATTATCCTCATCAATATTATCCATTGGCAGGTGATCTCTGCTGTCCGCCGCTCGCTCAGGTTTCTGAAATACCAATTGTTCGTGCTCGTACAAAACGCATGTTTCAGCAAATTCCTTGGCAAAGTATTGTGCTGTATTCCGGTTCTTGATGACCTCGCTGGGAAAGCATTGCAGCAGCTCCTCGAAACTCAGCTCTGTTACCAGATTATTCAGTATTTCTGTAAGACATTTATTAGAATTTTATTACTTATTAAAATAAATTCTACAAACCTGCAATATGCGTTTTCCAATTGGGCAGCGATTCCTGCTTACTGAGTATCTTGCGCAGCAACGACTCCCAATGCTTAGGTGTAAATCCGCAGGACTGTAAAAAAAGCATAAGACTGAATGAATTTTTGTATACACACAATAAGTTTCTTGCTCATGATCCTAATATAAAATTTCAACGTAATCTTACGTTCATTATGTCTTCTTTTACACGGTCTTTTGGAAACATTTTTAAAGTTTTTTCATCTTCTACGATTTTTGAGAATTGTGGAACTTATCTCCAAATTTATATATCAGAGAGAATATATGTCGTATGTATTTTTACCCTATTTTTAACTAGTACACGCAACTCTGCTTTTACAAGGTAGTACGTTCCTTATATCTACCTTTTAAAAACAAAGTAGAGTGTATATAATTTTAATAAAAGTCAAATCTTACCTTGCCATATTGCCACAAATAGGCGGGGCAGAAGCTCAACATATAGTTAATAGCCAGATTCTTAGGCAAAATTATGACCAAGAAGCTATCGATGCCCATTAGATGTGGGGCTTTCTGTATGAAAGCCAAAAACTCTGAAATAATCTCACGATCCACCTTGCTGGAGGCCAGCAGACTCTGAATCTTGAGAGTCAAAGTCAAGAGCTCGTTGTGCCAGCCCGTAAAGCGCACCTCGAACTCGCCTTCGTCCTTTTTCGGATAGCTAAAGTCGCTGCGCTCGAAGGGCGGTAGGCGATTCAAGTATTGGGGTCGCTCGAGCAAACATGGAATGGGTCGTATGTAGGATTTGATATGCTGCTCGTACTCCTCGCCTTCGACCAGCTTGTAGTCGGGTATATAGGGCACAAATATAAGCTTGTTCGATTGTGGTTCGTTGGCATGCCGTACGCTTGGCTTACTGCAATAATTGGGCGCCATGCCGACCATGTATGCGATGCATTCCATGCGCAGATTTAGGAAATCCTCGCGACTGCTTTGCTGCTCCACATCAGCGGACTGGAGATCGGTAATGAGATCACTGAGCGCCTTCAAGCGGCCCATAAACATACGAAAGAGTATTTTGAGACCCTTCAGATTGGTGGCAACCGCATCATCATCCGGTTGCGGCTGCGACAGCGAAGCATTCGAGCTGCGCTTCTGAAAGGGCGACCCGGCCTGCTGATCCTGCAGCTGATCGTACACAATGCGCTGCAGCCGGCCGCTTATCGAACGCTCATCGGGCACTGAGCTGGCACAGGAGCTGGACAGCGATTGCACATCCGCCTCGCTGTGCAGCGAAGGCGCCCGCGAACTGCTGCACTCATCGTCGTAGTCGTCGTCCAGCTGAGGCGGCGTTTGCGAACGCACCTCATGCGGCTGCAGTGACGAGCTGACATCATAAAGATCATAGTAGTAGACCTGCAATATGTTGACGAAGACCTTCTGCGACGTCTGATAGCCTTTCTGGCCAATGTGCGAGGCAATGTAGTTGAGGAACAGCTGCAGCACCACGTCCAGCGTAATGCTGTGCTCCATGCACAGGGCATGTATAAACGCATCGCTGATGGCCTCAATCAAAGCGGGCTGCTCGTTGGCCAGCAAAATAGTCTCACAGAAGTCCGAGAAGGAAATTATGGCACTTGGCGTGGGCGTCGATACACAGCCGCCCGAACTCTTGCCCTTCGTTTGGGTGGTGCCACGACGAGCACGTTTACGAGTCGAATTCTGTGTCTGCTGCTGCTCCGGCTGCTGTCGCCGCTGATACAGCACAGTGCTGTCATCGAAGAGCACATTTTTATGCTTGATCAGCGCCATGGCCAAAGTGCGACGCGAGGACTTGGCTATAGTTTCCTGGGACAGCAGATAGTTCGACATGCGACAGGCAGTAACAGCTAACAGTAAATTCTCATCTGGTGTGCTAAAATGCAATAATTAAAAAATTACATTCAACCTTCGACTAGGACTATATTCTGCACTCACAGCGTCGTCAAGTACTTCAGATAGTTGATTAGCTCCCCGCTCATGGCATCGGCTACCACGGGCGAACTGAGCATTATCTGCGGTATATCCACGGGCGAGTGCTTAATGAACATGTTCAGAAATTCCATCGAGAGCGGAACTTGTTTATAGCCCTGTTGTAGGACTCGAGCAGGCGTGAAGTACGGCGACACAGTCTGGTGTAAGAACGAGGACCTCAAGCGATCCGTGCCCAGACTGAGCAGAAACAGTTTTACGGTATAGATGAGACCAATCAAATCCGATGTTTCCACCACCTGGTCCTTGTCCATGAACTCTCCAATGTAGTTGTTGTAAATGTCCACCAATTGCAGTTGACACATCTTGTAGAAGCCAGTTGCTTGTAAGTAAACCTCTTGCTTATTGGAGCTGTTAGTGGAGAAACGGGAAAATTATTAAGGAATGCTTGGCTTAATTAAATTAATATATAGAATATATGTTCCCAACTACATTTCATATTTCAAGTAAACCCAAAGCAAATACTTTAAATTCGACAAAAAGTCGATATACGAGAAACTAAAGACTAGCTTAAAGATGTAAAAGATATGTTCAAAAAACTGAATCTCGATAACGTTTTTAATCGATTTCATGGAAACGATAAAGGGTATCGGTTATTTTTGATCTGCGCGCTGTATACGAGGACCTTTATATAAAATGTTCAAGTCTCTAGCTCTTATAGGTTCTGAGACGGACGGGCTGACAGGGCTAAATCGACTCAGCTCTTCATCTTGATCAAGAATAAATATGTTTTATGGGATCTGCCATGCCTCCTTTTGCCTGTTACATACTGTTTTCCCTATTTTTAATGGGTTCGGGTTATAAAAAGAAACTCAATCCTCAGCAGGATTCGAACCTCAGTCTCCACACACCAACAACTTTTCATTGCAACTGAACTTCAATTAAATTTACGGACGGAAGGGCAGACGGATGGATGGACAGGGTTAGATCAGAATTGGCTGTTGCTCCTGATCAATTATATATATATACGTTGTGGGGTCTGCAAAGCCTCTTTCAGCCTAATTTCCCATAGTCAATGGGTTATTGCTATAAAAAAATATAACATATAGTCGTACCGTATAGAAAAGTCCGCCAATTTTCTACAATTAACCATAAACATCTTTCGCAGCTCCTGTTCCCGGTCCACACTCAGGCGCTCGACCTGCAGAGTTAGGCTCAACCTTAGCATAATATGCGCCTCCTCCATGAGATCGTAGAAGTTGGAGCTGCTCGCACTGCGATATGATTCGGCAATGCCCTCGAGATCCTCTATAATGTGCTCCACTCGGGGCACCTCCAGATTGTAGAGCGTCCACTCGTTCACCACTGAGGACTGAGCGGCGCTGCTGCTGCTTCTCAGCAAGCTGTTGTGCTTGGCCTTTGCCTCGGCCAGCAGCCTGGCTGCAATGTTCCGCTTGACAGCGACAACGGCCACCTCGCCTGTGCTGCGACGCTTGTGCTGCTCCAGCGCTGTGTTTGTGATGAGCACCAGTTGCTCCCGGCTCACGCACACGAACTGTACATGCATGAAGGCGGCCAAGCCAATGACCGCAATGGGTGAGCTAACGTCTGGCGAAGATTCCTCGGGAAAGAGCCCGCCGATGCTCGGATACTCGAAGCGATTGTGAAAGAGTTTGTGACCGATGCGCGAGGTGTGCGTCTCCACAGACTCCGAGGTGACGGCATAGATGACATAGTCATTGACATGCACCTGCAGCACAGGAGCCGTAAAGCTGTAGCTGGCCACTGGCTTCTCATTCTCGCTGTACCACTTGCCCTGCGCGCAGAACTGATACAGATAGCCATCCACGCTGCTGGCCACGAGCAGCGCATGTCCCACGCAGCGCTGATGCTGCGAGGACTTCAGAGTGCGGCGATTGGCATGCTTGAAGGTGGTCACTGCGCTGGGCACCTGCTGGTTGCCCATGTCATACTCGTCCTCCTCCTCCGGCTGCTGTTCGCTGCTGCGCTGATAGATGGCCTTCAGGTCCATGCATCTCAGTATATCCAAGACCCGCGACTGCGGCTCCGATGTCTTCATGCATATCTGCAGCAGTTTTCGTATGTCGTACTGCACAGATGCATCTTCCGTCACACTGTTCCCGCCCGCGCCAATGCCTCGCACATTCATGGCCTTCGCCTCGTTGATAAGTTTTATTTTAATGTCCGATGCCCGCTGAGGCGTTATGGTTATCTCGTGTGTGTTATCTTCCTGACCGCCTCCGCAGCGACTGCTGCCATTCTCGCACTGATCCCATTGCGAACGCAGCTCGGGCTCGAATTCACGGCCATAGGCAGTATTCACCAGACGGGCCACATTGAAATCCAGCGGCGTGCGTCCAACCAAGCCGGGACCACTGGTCAGTGCTGGCTTGGCGCTGCTGGAGGACTGCAAGGAGTCGCTGTCACAGCTCTGCTGGCTGTGCGTGCTGCTGGCGCCCGCTGCGCTCGCTTTGCTGCCCAAGCTCAAGGACTCGGACAAAGGTTCATCGCCCGCATAATCATTGTCCAGGCAGCTATGATCCTGAGCTGCTGCAACAGTTGTTGTTGCCTTGTTGGCTAAGGCATCTACGACCTTAAAGGCCACACAATAGCGATGATTCAGGCAAGCGATGACATTCTCCGCCAGACACAAACGCAGCGGCACAAAGTTCAGCTGCACGAAGAACTTGAAGGGCAGAAAATCGATGAACGAGAATCTCGGCTGGGTATTCTCATGCACGCACTGCGTGTACTCGTACAGATAGATGCGATCCTTGCTGCTCACTATAATGTTTCCCGACGTTTGGCAGCTCTGCACTAGATCCGGAGGACTGCGCAACGGCAGCTCTATCACATCAATGCTTTCGATCAGCGGTGTCTTGGGCGTTGTCATCGAGGCAATGCGTATTGTGATGGGCAGTTCGTTCAGCTTGGCATCTGGGAACTTCCAGAAGTTCGCATAGATGCGCACAAACATCTTGGTGTCGTCCTCGGAGCAAACGGTATTGCTATTGCTGCTCGAAGTGCAGCTAATGCTGGTGCTATTCGAATGCACCGGACTGCCAGCCTGTTCCTTTTCGAGCGTGAGCAGGTATTTGCCTGGAGTAAAAATGGGAATATGTGAGAAGGTTTCTAATTTATTGAGTGTATTCAATGCTTACCAGCCTCGCAGTAGATGAGCTGCACCACCTCGCCGACTGTTGCCAAGGTATACCTGCATGGCATACGCTCATCAATTGCTGGTGTAGGCGATGTTGCGTCTCCAGCCATTTGCTCCTCCTGCTGGCCATACTCCTGCTGCTCCGACTGCTGCTGCTTGCCAGCTATGTCATAGATCTCGATAAACTGCTCGGCACTGCTGATGGCTATGCGATTGTTGCCAATTAGGGTGGCTGCCAAAATGTCGCCATTTAGCGCATACGTCTGCTGCTTGGCAAAGTTGTAGGCCTGCAAAATCTTCACCATGGCGACGCTGTCCTCACTGCAAGCGGCAAAAAGTAAACGAACCACTTAAAACTTATCACATCAAATGGAGCACTGCAATGCGATATAACGCCCCAGTGACTTCATCGTCCGCCGTCCAACAGCGACTGAGCTGAGCTGCTTCGCTGCGGACTTCCCCCCAAAATAAATGTGATGATGATGACGATGACGACCGTCTGAGTGGGTTGCCTCTGCCACTGGCTACTCTCTATTAGCAGGGGGAGCAAGGGGAGGGGGTCGTTCAAGTAGTTGTTGCCGTTCTCGTGGGCATGAGCCATTAGCATAATTGTGCGTTTATGCTGGGAGGCAGAGCTCTTTCTATAGCGTAATTTAAACAGATAAATGTCCATGTATATGTTTGTAAAGGAGGGTTTGTCATCTTGAATTACCATAATTTACTTTAAATTAATTTTAATAATACCTTTGACATTAATAGGCTGTGTATGTATACAACCAATTATTATTACTTTTAAAGAGCGAAGTATTCCATCAAAAAGCTTAACAATTTATAGTGTAAATATAAATATTTTTTAGAAAATTTATTACAGTATAGCTTCTTAAGGATCGTCTATCTAAATTTTCAAAATGAAATAGAAATCTTTTCATAAGTTCGAAAATTAAGTTCGAACATTTCTCAAAACACCCTCGAAGTTTCGACTATTACGGAAGGGTTGCTGTATTACTCGGAGTTTGTCATCAAGAATTACCAAAATTTGAAATAATTTTAATAACATATTTGAAATTAATATTCTATGTTTGCTAACAATATTATGAATACTTTTAAGTAGCACAGTATTCCTCTTAAGATCGATTGAAATTGGCTGTCGGCTAAGCAATTAATGAAATTTATAAATTATTTAAAGAAAAATTTATATTAGCATAGTTTTTTTAGGATGGTTTGAAAGATCTTCAATCTAACAAAAATTGCTTCTTTTTTCTTTGCTTCTATAATTTTCACGACAATTCAGAAGGGTTACTATATTGTACGGACCATTGAAACACCAAATTTTTAAAAAGGTATTAGCTACTTAAATAAAATATTTATTAAATTTTTCGTAAGTTCATATTTACTAAAAATGCACAAAAAATTGCTAACAAATTAAATTAAAAACAAGTAAGAACGTTGCAGTCGGGCGCCACCGACTGCGTCAGACTCTGTTCCTGTTAAGGCTCAATAAATATGTAGACCGTCCGTCCGTCTTTCCGTATGTTTGAGTGCGAGATTATTGAGATTCCTTTTTTGAGCATGTCTTTTACATCAATTTAGCTACAGTCATAAAATTTTACATATAGCTTTTTTAAAATAAAATACTATTTTGGTTTTTATTATATATTTTGGAAATACTGGCTCCACATTTCACAAAATCAATTTAATAAAAGTTCAGTTGCAAATAAAGCCACATTTTTTTTTTTGATTTCTTAGGTAAACCCGTATTTTAAATAAAATATAAGGATTTATGCAGAAAGTTTTATAAAAATCCATTAAGTAACATAGAAGTTATAAAAAAATAAAAAAAAAAACATTTTAATAAATGATAATATCACGCGGCAGCGATGGGAATCGAACCTGGGTCACGCGCTTCGCATGCCACCGACTCTACCCACAACACCACGGCGTCTCTTGCGTGACTATGTGCCAAACTGAGTTTGGAAGTGTTTTGATTTGGTTAAACAGACTTGCGTTGTGGTAGCGAAGACCCTGCTTCAATCCCCAGTTAGGTCAACTAGAATTTGTTTTACGGAGGCTTACATTATGATTATTATTATTTTTTTTTTTCGTAAATTTAAATTTCATGAACAGTAACCCACATGTCAAATTTGGATGCTCTACGTCTAAGACTGTAGGAGATACAGTTTTACCCTATTTTCCACGCCCCAAATGGGCGTAGCTATATATAACATATATTTTTGGGTAGAGGTAGGATACTAGTATATATATTCCAAGTCCCAACGCTTTGACGGAAATATTGCCGAAATTATCACGGTTTTAGTAAAAGATATAGTAATTCCCGATTTGCCACGCCCCCAGAAGACGTGGATACATAACTTTTGACTTATCTTAAGAGGAGGTCAACAGTATCCCACATGCAAAATTTGGACGCTCTAGCTCCAAAACTGTAGGAGATACCGTTTTATCCGATTTGCCACGCCCTTAATGGGCGTAAATATCTATAATATATATTTTTGATTCCGAGTAATCTACTTGCACATGTATTCCAAATTTCAAGTCTCTAGCTCTTAATACGCTCAAAATATTATAAGATTTATACAAATCGCTATATATATATTCCCGATTTGGCACGCCCCCAGGGGGCGTGGGTATATAACTTTTTGATGTAACTTAAGGGAAGGTCAACAGTAACCCACATGCCAAATTTGGATGCTCTAGCTTCAAAGCTGTAGAAGATATAGTTTTATCCGATTTGCCACGCCCACAATGGGCGTAGATATATAATCTATATCTTAAAACGTCCGCGTGGTGTACACGAATATATATTCTAAATCCCATTCCTTAGACTGCAATATTGACTAAAATAACAGCGTTTTAGTCTTAATAGATATAGCATTTCCCGATTTGCCACGCCCCCTGTGGGCGTATCGGAAAAATACTCAAACTTGATCTGACGCGGATACACACGAGTATATATTCCAAATTACAAGTCTCTAGCTTCTATAGTGTCCAAATGCTGCGCGTTCATACAGACAGACGGACAGACGGACAGACGGACAGACGGACAGTCGGACAGACGGACAGACGGACAGACGGACAGACAGCAAGACGGACATTGCACAAATCCAATAGACTCTTTTTCCCTTTGGGAACAGAGTCTAATTACAATTGAAAATATCAAAGTTTTCCTATCCTTAAGCTATCCGAAAATATCAAACTATTTGAATTAGCGTATGTTTGACCTAGAGAGGGTACTTATCTGTAATTTCGTCTAATTATAAATTATTACAAAAATGATTTACACTTATTTACTACACTAATTTTTTTAAATTTGTCAACTTTTTTCATTTAAAAATGTTGTTCGAATTAGCGAATGTTCTAACTAGACAGACTTCAAACTAGTATACCCTACTGTATAACTAAATTATTTTAAGAAATATTTTATATTTTATTTAAGTTCTGTATATATTTTTTTTAACTTTTCTCGTTCTTCCCTTTCTCTTAATAGCAGATTGTCTTAGTGAACATACCATCGATAAATCAACCTAGCTGCTCCCCTCAACAGTTAACAAACAACTAACACAAATCGTTAAGTGATTTTTGATGGGCATGTCAGGACATATTACTACAGGTCAGTGCTGCACCTGCCACTTCCTTTTACCTTTCATCCCCTAAACCATTAATAATGCAAAATTAGGTCACAATAATATACACACTATACACACCTAGCCCCGCATACCCTACCAACTTCTAGCCAACCCGGGAAGGTAGTCAAATCGCTGTCACAGTATTTGGTAAAGCAATAAATATAAATGCCACTTGACTTGGGCAGGGCAGCTCTACGTGCGCTTACCTAATTAAGCCATAAGCTGACATATATAAGAAAAACTATAGGTAAATCGGAGGAGAAGTGAAGGAATGAAATTTTGGAATATGACGCACCCATGACGTGAAATATATACCGGAAATAGATTCAAACACGACACGATATATTCTATTTTTGACCACTCAGAGGCCGCAGGTCAAATGCCGATCAATAATTGCTCTGATAATTATCTTCAATGCGTGTGCATTAAGCCAAATGAATAAATCTGTACGTTAGTGTGTGTGTGTGTGTGTGTGTGTGTGTGTATGCGTGTTTTGTATATGCGTTGCATTTGGTAGGCGGTATTCAAAAAAAATCAATAGCTCTGCGGTTTGCCAAAAAATTTATATAATAAGCCGCAATTAAAAGTGTTCACTTCTAAATATGACATATTATATATTTAGCTATTAACAAATCGATTAGCAATTAAATAACACTATAATTTTATACTTATTCCACTTCATTAATTATTCAAACAATTAATTCGTACATCAAAAATCAAGCGGAGTCGCTTCGTTGGCTGCAAGCCTTATGACTCTTTGTTCAGTTATTTATTCTGATTTAAGATGCATTTAAAACTATTTTTAATGCACACACACATTTTTTATGTATTTATTTAAAGTTTTATTGGCGAAACATAATTGGATAAACTAATTCGCCTGTTTACATTTTTTGGAAAGCGTTGCCACTAAGGCAACAGAACTGAATGTCACCAAAACAGCTGGTCGGATAAGCGAGACATACGGTAGCACTGCAGCCCGCTGAGTACTGTATAGCTGTCCCGCTCGGTCGCACGCTCAGCTGATGCCGGCCGCTTGTTGCTTTCAAAATTAAAGTCGCAATTTCACCAGTGATGTTAAGCAAATCTTTAAGAACAAAAGATAATGAGTAACTCCACTCGTGCCTTTGTGGGCATGCAAAATAAATATGACCGTGTAGTCTTGCTAGTGGACATGGATTGCTTTTTCTGCCAAGTCGAGGAGAAACAGCAGCCCGAGTATCAAGGCAAGCCCCTGGCTGTAGTGCAATACAATGCTTGGCGCGGAGGCGGCATCATAGCTGTAAACTATGCGGCGCGTGCAAAGGGCGTGACACGCCATATGCGCGGAGATGAGGCCAAGGAACTGTGTCATGACATTATCCTCTGCAAGGTGCCCAACATCAGGGAAAAGGCGGACACCAGCAAATACCGCGACGCGGGCAAAGAGGTAGCAAATGTGCTGCAGCGCTTCACGCAGCTGCTTGAACGCGCATCCGTGGATGAGGCCTATCTGGACATCACAGAGACAGTCAATCAACGGGTAGAGCAGCTGCAGACGGTAAGCGCTTGACATTTTGACAAAACCTTATCGGAACATAATTGAATTTAATTCCTAGGGCTCCTTTGCACTGAAACCCGAGGAGCTGGTCAATTCCTATGCAGTTGGCTATGAAAACATTGGGGAATATGTGAATAAGATAACAAACCGATTTGCGAATCCCTATGTAGATGATGAGCGCTATTTGCTTGCCTACGATCCGAACGATCTGCCCGCTGTACGTCAAAGTGATTTGCGCCTCTTGATAGGGGCATGCATTGCAGGTGAGGTGCGTGCAGCGGTCAAGGCGGAAACAGGCTATGAATGCTCAGCGGGCATAGCACACAATAAGATACTCGCCAAGTTGGCGGCCGGTATGAATAAACCAAACAAACAGACGATACTACCGCTGGCGCAAATACCTCCGCTCTTTGATCAACTCCCGGTGGGTAAGATCAAGGGAATGGGCGGCAAATTCGGAGAAACTGTTTGCGAATCACTCGGCATTAAATTTTTGGGCCAGGTGCTCAAATTCACCGAGAAGGACTTGCAGCGCAAGTTGGACGAAAAGAGCGGGTAGGTTTTGGAGTCGGTCTGCTTAAAATATTCCTTTCCATTAACCAATTTGTTAATCTATACAGCACATGGTTGCATAACATAGCACGTGGAATTGACCTGGAGGCGGTGACTCCTCGTTTCTACTCAAAGAGCATTGGCTGCTGCAAGAAGTTCCCTGGCCGCAACAATATAACAGGCCTCAAGACACTACAACACTGGCTGGGGGAGCTAGCCAGCGAGATAAATGATCGCCTGGAGAAGGATTACATAGAAAACAATCGCAAAGCAAAGCAAATGGTTGTGCAGTATGTGCAGGACATCGATGGTCAAGAGGTGGCCAGCTCCCGTTCCATGCCACTCAACCAAAGCGATCAGGAGACGCTTGCCAAGCAAGCTTTGGAGCTGATCAAGACCAATACAAAGACCTTTCTACGTGCTGGCAGCGATGCTGCGCTCCACAATGCCATAAAATTTCTGGGCATCAGCGTGGGAAAGTTCGAAACAGCATCCAGTGCGCAGAGCAGCCTACAGACAATGTTTGCCAATCAGGCTGCCAAGAAGCGTCGCATCAGTGTGGAGGAAGGTGCGGAAAAGACAGTTGTAGTAGAACAAAAGCCGAAGCAAACCGAAGAAGCTAAGATGAAGAGCTTCTTTGCCAATTACCTGCAAACGCGCAAAGAAGATCAAAGTGTAAAGGATAAACAAGAAGTAGCTGAAAATCGCGCGGAAACTAGCTCTCAATTAGGCACAGAAGCTATTAAAGCAGTTGAGATAATGGAGGAAAAAACAACTCCATTAAATGCTGCCGCATCACCGAAGAAAAGTTTCTTTGAAACATATAAGCGGAAATTGATTGATGCCTCTGTCCCCAAGGATTCCAGCGAAGACAAAGCAACGCCTACTTCCACGCCACCTGAATTCAAAGAGAGTTTCTTTGCCAAGTACCTGCAAAAGCAAAAGGAAGTTAAAAAAGTTGTGGAGCCAACTGATGAGATAACAAATGAGGCTAACAATTCGTCTGATATGCAGGACTTGGCTGCAGAGCTGGATGAGATCGAGTCAAGCAACAATAATCCGCAGCATGAAGTTGAGGCTGAGCCAGAGCAGCCCTCGACATCGAAACGTAAATTGGAACAGATAAATTCCAGGGAAGTATCGGCGGTTAGCGACTTTACCAGCACCTATGCTGAGTACGCACATCCCGAGCTGCGTGCAGATCTTATAAGCTTTGTCAAGTGCGATGAGTGCGGCGCTCAAATACCCGACGATGTCAAGGCTCTGCAAACCCATCGTGATCATCACTTTGCCCAGCAGTTGAATCGTCAGATGCGCGTCGAACAGCGCGAGGAAGCGCAGCGAAGTCGACTAAATGCAACAACTACATCAGTTAACTCTCCTCCAACAAAATCAGTGCCTGCAAAGAAAGCTAAAAAGAGTAGCGGAACAGCAGCAGCAACAACAACAGCTGCAAAGCCTGCCAATAGCATTACCAAGTTCTTGGCTCCCAAACAGCCGCTCGAACCGCCTCCCAGTTGCAGCAATGCACCCATGGAACTCTGCTCTGAATGCAAAACATATGTCAAATCTGTGGATATGCCAGAGCATTTGGATTTCCATATGGCCAAAAAGCTACAGCGCGAACTCAATCAACTGGAGGTGCGCACTATTATTACAACAACGAACAAAAAGACAACAACGCCGCCTGCCAACAAGAAGCTAAACAGTACCTTAAACTCTACGTCGGCTAACAATTCTATTACCAAGTTCTTTACACAAAGCAATTAAGGAAATTTAAGAAATTAGTTAGTAATTCGAATGATTGAATACTAAAACTAAGTTAAGCCATCTACTATCAGCTATACTTGTAATTGAGTTCCTCCCCTATGGAAGTATTATTATCATTAATCTCATTATAGAATCACACCTAAGCAACTCAAGCATTCAATCTATAATTGATCATTAAGTAAAATTTAAAATATAAAGACATTCCGTTCCTTGTGCCATTATAAACAATTTATTCCCCTAGTTTTTGTATAACCTTCAAAAAAGGTATTTTGGTCCAAAATTTGCTACGCTCAGAAGGGCGTGGCAAATAGGTAAAAAACGTAGAGACCCAAAAATTATCAAAGTAAATGTAAAATTCAATTGGGCGTGGCAAATAAGAAAGCTATATCTCCCAAACTTTTATATTTATTTGCTATAATTCGCCCAAATCCTTAAGGATCTTGGAATGAAAATTCATTTTGAACTCGTGGTAAGCATAAATATCGATTGGCATTCAAGGATTTCCAGGATTCCACCAAAAGTTCAATCTCAAATTTTTTCAAGGGATATGGTCGAAAAATGACCTGAAATACAAAAAATCGGCAATAACTTAGCTATTTAAAGGACTATCGGGATGTGCTGTGTACCAAATGATGTCCTCGTGATCCTGAAGAATAATTAAGAACAACAAGGACGAAAATCCTTCCAACTGCTGAGATATTGTAATGATTTTTATCAGAGAAAATAGCTTATAACTCTGGTTTATCCTTGAATATCCTGGCATGTAATGTGTCAAACTAATAAGGCTATCAAGGAGTATCAGTTGATCAAATGACATCTAAATAGTCCTTGTGGTTTCAGAGATATAAGGGATTTTGTGTATTAAAATTAATTTCCTTGGCCGCTGCAGCTAGCCTGGAACTTAAAAATCACAAGTCCCGGATCCTTAGATGACCCCATAATATTTTAATGGGAATCGATAGGGCTGATTCTCACGAAGCAAACGCAATATGTCCTTTCTTCCTGTGCAAGGATATAGCCAGGTTAAAGCCTTTTATCTATATGATTTTGTTTACTTACATAGCTTTAATTACTTCGCTCAAAAGTATGCAACAAAAAATTAAAGTGTGAAAAAGGGTTTGTGAAAAAATAAATTGAAGTACCTAAAAATCTTTGCATAGCCTCTCGGCGAAGGTAGGCGGTTTCTATTGATAGTTTTCTATTGAATACTATATTTTAAAAAATTTTATATACATTTTCATATACTTAAGAATCAAACACAATTTGTAAGAGATTTTTAGTAACAATTCGATTTAAAGCTTATGATTCTGAAGATCAACTTCCTGAGAAAAAAATTAGATACAGCTATTTTATTTACAAATTTGTTCCACATCAATAAAAATTTGCTACAAATTTTGAATCTTAAAATCTTTGGCATATAATACTACTGCTGATATATATATGACTCGACCCGAACACCTATAAAATATCAGAGGCAATTCAAAATGTGTAAAGTTATTTGTTATGCTCAGAATGGAATATCGAATGCAGTCAAATTTAATTTAAATTTACTTAAAAATAAAATAGATATTCAAAAATAATGATTTATATTAGATATATATGTATATATGGGAATATGTAAATATAGATATGGTTATATATATGATATATAATGCAAAGTTGTTTCTTTGAACTGTCTCGTGGTTGTCTTAAAACTATAAATTGCTTAAAATCTAAAGTAAGGCTATTATGCGGGTAGGTTGACCTTCTGATCCTTTGGCGGCTTCTTCTTGACGCCAATGGCATCCGCCTCCTTGACCGTAGTGGGCAGCACCAGGTTTGTGGTCTCGGGGAAGAACAAAGTCAGGCAGCCACTGAAGATGGCAGCACACGCGAAGAGAATGGCGGGGGCGTTAGCATAATACTTGGCCTGAAATTAAAATTTAATAAGGAAAAATATTTTTAGGTCTGAGAAGCATTAGCTTACCAAGAGCGGCGTCTGCGGCGCAATCATGGAGCCAAATCTGCCCATCATGGAACAGAAACTGAGCAGGCTGTTCCTCAGACTGGTGGGAAAGATTTCCGAGGCAAAGAAGTAGAGCACTTGGAAGCTAGCCGTAATAGTCAGCTTGCCCACCAGGAAGAGCACCAGTTGCAACGTTTGCTGGTCGCCTCCTGCAAAGATGGTGCCAATGCAGCAGAGGCCACTGAGTATCATAAGGCTAAAGAGCGAGTAGCGTCTGCCAAAGCGATCCATGATGAGCAGCGGCATAAAGAAGCCCGGAATCTCGACCAGCGCAATGTAGGCAAAGTTATTATACTTATCGCCATCCAGGAGCACGACATTCAAGCTCAGTCCATAGTAGATCAGCACATGGACAATCCAGCAGAGGGAGCAGTTGGCTATGCGCCACTTGAAGTTGCTGAAGGCCTCGCGAATGGGAAACTTACTCTCCTGCGACTGCTGCAGCTTGTCCCGATTGGCTATGACCAGCTTGTCCAACGCACTCTCCGACAGCTTGCGCTTATTTACCTTTGCGGCTCGACGCAGTATGCCCCGGGCACGCTCCTCCTTGCCCACGCTCAGCAGCCAGCGCACGCTCTCGGGCAGAATCCAGAAGTAGGCAATCAGAATTAGGGAGGGGCCGTAGGTGATGCGCAGTAGAGTGCGCCAGTTGGGAAAGGCCTTGGCAAACATGGCCAAAGCCACTTCGCCCACCGCATAGAAGATGGTTATGACGCTGCAGGCGAGCACTCGACGCTTCGGGCCCACCAGCTCAATGCCGATGACAAAGCACGTGGAGTAGAGAGTGCTGCTGGTCAGGTTGTCCAGGAACTCAAAGACCAGAAACCAAATATAGTTCGGTGAGAAGGAACGGACAACGCCCAGCACGGCGCCCAAAATGCCGCCCAATGCAATGGAAAAACTCCGTCCATAGCTGGAAAAGGAAATGCAAAGCTTAAAATTATGGAAAACTTTCATATTCATTTTCCACTTACCGATCCGCCACATAGCCACCGAGCGGTATGCCAAAGAATTGTCCCAGATTATTGATAGTGCCCACCAGCGACAATTTCCATTCATCATCGCAGTAAATTCCAAACTAGCGAGAAAAAATATTCCGTTGAGTCCATTAAGAATAACTTAAGAAACTTTCCGATCTGACCCCAACATTGTAAATACACTTAATGAAAAAGTTTCCACCATAAATTGGTGTAACAATGGATTCATTTCGCATGTCCATTATTCACTTTACTCGTTTATTCATCTGTTTATCTGCTATTTATGTGATTCGCCTCCATTTGCATATCTAATCTAGACTCGTTATTTGCATATGCTGCAATTGCTGTTTGCTGCTTCCCCTGAAAACTTGTACCCAGACGAGTCTCGATAGTGACACATTTATCTTAAATGCCAAGGTCAATAAATTGAGTGATAAAAGCAGCTTATCAGCTGCTTCTTGCTGTAAACCTGAGCCTGATGATGGCTCTACGGCAACAAAATAGTTGTTAAGTCTCATTTACAGTTAACAAAATTGCTATTAGCTAGTAAGAACGTTACAGTCGGGCGTAGTCGACTGCAAAATACACGTTCAAGATCCAAGAAGAGCTCTTATTTTTATGGTCTAATGGAGGGACTATAAAATTAATAGGTCTATCTGCAGACAATCTCTCTCCTATGTCTAAAAGTGAGCTAGATAAAGTTTTCTTTCAGAAAGGGTTTATATAAAATTAAATGATAGTATATAAATTTCAAGATAGTGATTATTATTATACATTATTATATTATATACATATCGAATCCCGATAATTCGAAATTTCAATCACATTTTTTTACGAATTACACAGGAATTCGATTTATCAAAAAGGAATTATTAAGAATTTTTTTTCAAGGGGACAGCATATTTTTTTAATTAATGAGGTGTTGGATGGTTTTGGGATGAATTATCGGGATTTGACTGTATATATAATATGTGCCAAAGTTTGGGCTCTAGCTGAAAAAATTTTAAAAATATTTCATCTTTTCCAGTCTGCCCCCAACTTACGTTTAAGGTGGTACACACAAGTATATATGTATTTATTTCAAATGTCAAGTTTGTAGTTTCAATACCTTTGCCATAAAGATATTATAACTTCCAATTTGGCACGCCCTCAAAAAATATCAGCGAGACAATATACTCTTTTGTCACTTTGTGAGCGAGTATAAAAATAGCTCAATGCAAGCTTATGGGTTTAATGAGCTCTGTTGTTTCAACTGCTTTTATGGCAGAGTCCGTTAATCATTCAACTATATAGCGTGATCTATTAATACATATTGTATAATTGTGTTGATCTAGTTTGAATTTTTTTTCAAAGCGAGAAACAAATTTTATGAAAATAACTTAATTTTTAGACGCACAAATTAAATGTAGATATAGATATTTCTACATTAAATAAGTTTTAAAAATATATATAATTATTTTATATAGATATGTATATATAAATCTGTAACCACTTGGATATAAATATTAATTACAATTACTAATTGAACGTAACTACTTTCATACCCACTGAGTCTATAGCTGTTCTATAAGTAATGTTGCCATTAAATCCATTTTATTCTCTTCTATAATTATAGATGTCTGCTTATCAGCTAAAAACAGACAAAGTTAACTTAAAAACTTGTATTACTTAGAGAAATTTAATTCGAAGTTACTCTAAGTATTTGGCAAATAAATTTGAGCCCTACTTCTAGGGTTAAAATAGATAGAATGATAGTCGTACGACCCTTTACGATTTCAATTAAATTCTATAAGTGTTTCATGAGCAATAGAGCTGTCTGCCCCCGTTCTTATCGTTAGTTTAATAATGTTATAGGCCCCTCTGCGAGGGTAACTGATCAAAGGTGATCGTAAGTGAAACGAAAAACTAATGGGTTGGGCCAACTACTGATGTATCGAAGTTTGTATACCCTATTCATATTTAAAATTTGGCCTACTGCATATAGGGAGAGTCAATATTCAAACTCAAGAAACAATAAAGTTCTCCCATTGTATCCAAAGGTAGTTAGATGATATAGTCATCCGATCCGATAGACAAAACCTTAAAACTTTGTGAGGACTTTGATCCAGAAAGACGCTAAGACGGGCGGACGGACAGACAGCATACATAACAATGTTTAAGCAATAAATAAAAGCTAGATGATATAGTCGTCCGATCCGAATGCTTCAAGCAAAAACAAAAATATTAAGACAGACGGAGGTCAGGACTGACAGGCGGAAGAACGGACAAACATACCCAAATAAACTAAGCTCATCGTGTTGATCAAGAGTAAACATATACATATATATATGACTAAATAAGTCAGAGATGATTCCTTCCATGCCTTGCAAACTTCTGCTCTAAATCAATATACCCCTTTTGCAAGGGTATACAAAAGTAGAGGCCTAGTCATTGAACTCGTGATAAGAGCGAGAAACTGCCTAATAGTTGACAGCGAATTAGCCCCAGCTGCTCAAGTCTTGCTTGGGCCACTGATATATGCAGAAAATCGGATGACTTATTATCAAAGTCCATGCCTGGGCGAGAGTCTGGTGTTTATGGGCATGGGCTGATAAGTGTTGGGGCCCCCATCGTCGTCTGGCTGACGTGGTTAATCGCAACACGAACTTTGATACTTACGTCATTGGAAATGGTAAATTCTTGATCGCGGAAAACGAACTCATTGTCGGCACATCGTTCGGTTGTGTCCTTGTTGTAATAGTCGGCTAGGCAAATATTTTCGCTTTGATTCCAGTTGGAAAGCTGTTTGTTCTCGTAGCGATTGCACTTGTCCAGATCCTTGCCATTCCTGGGTATGCTATACTCAGTCCAGGGCTCCTCGTACCGGCTGCTGGGTCCATCGCACTCTGTAATGTTACATCTGTCGATTTGAAGAGTTGCTTTCGTGACTAACTGGCGACAGAACGCACTAACTGTATGTTATGTTCACCTGTGCACCACAGTTCCGGCCGTGAAGACGTACGTCACGGAGAACATTGCGTGAAACATCATTGGCAGACAGATCAGCATGAAGATGAACAGCTGAAATCGGCCAAATTGTCCGATATGCTTCAGTATGGCATCGAGTGTTATGTCCTCCGGATCGGCGGCATTCGGATGTGTGACCACCTCCATTTGACTGAGGGTCGGAGGTGGCGCCTCCTCGTTGACCGCCATTGATTTAGAGTGTTTGTACAAATTTGAGCACAATTAATGAAACTATTTCGTGTTTATTTATACGCGCACGTTTTTTAATGATTTTTCGCTTTCTTCTTATATTTGCCAAGTTTATTTTTAAATGCCGAACAACTCTTACGTTGTTCACGGCACGAAAACACAAAACACACTGCGAGCGTCAATCCACAGCTACAGGGCAATCGGCCCAATATTCAGTCTCTATATATGTATATGTTTTCGCTCCGCCGCCGACTCGGGCCAATTGTTAAATCGGCTCTCATTAGGCCCTGTCCTCCGGACAGATTAGCTTTTGAAATCTAGACATTGGCACTCTCCGCATTGATTAGATTGCTCCATTTTATATAGTTGTGCTAAGCCTCTTTTGATTGCGATCGTAAATGACATATCAAAGATAATCGATGTTTTCCTTTTTCGTAGAAATTTACTCACGCTCGATAAACAGAAATTTTTAATTAATTAGGTAATAATTATATAATATATAATATGTATAAATAAAACAAAATGTGTATATGTAAATTTACTACATTCCAATATAAATAAATGATAAAACTTTAATATTTATAATATTTATGTTACTTAATAAAAAATTTTTGTTTATCTAAAATGTGTACGTTTAAAAATATTTATAAAAAACTTTAAATCTTTAAAAATTTAGAAAAAAATTTTTATTAAAAATTTTACATTTATTAAAATATTTTGGAAAATAATTTCTTACAAAATTTAAACCTTAAAAAAAAGTATAAATTTTAGATTAAGATAAATTTTTAATGAGGTAACAAAAATATTATAAATATGAAAGCTTTTTAGTAAATGTATATGTATTAGCAAAAACTTTATATATGTTTATACACAGTTACTTAATTTCAAAAGTATTTATTGATGTCTCTCTTTAAAAACTTAACATTTTTTTTCAAATATATTTCAAATCAAAAATATTTGATAAAAAGAAATTTTTAATGAGGTAATATAAATATTGTATAAATTAAGATTTGTATATACATATATAACGAAATATATAAATATATATACATTCATTTACTACACTTTATTACGAATTTAATGGCATTTCTCTTTAATTTATGTAAAATTTTTTTCGAATCAGAAAATTTTGATAAACAGAAATTAGGAATGAAATAATATTGAATTGATTTAAATATTATGTAAAGCTTTTGTAGTAAATTTATATATCAATATAGAATATACATCAATCTTACTAGAAGTATTTTGCAACATTTCAATAATATTTATGTGTTCCTCCTTCAAAATTGACATGTTTTCTTTTATTTTGAATGTTTTCGAACATATTTCATAGTGTTCACGTGCTGCCATCGTGCTGTTTCCAAAAACAAAAATTTGCTCTATTTTTAACTTAACTATAAGGTTAATGCTGGGCGATGCAAATTGCAAAACATTTATGAGCTCAAACACTTAAAATAATTGCTAATTGCTGTGACACTCCATAGAACAATACGATTCTGATATAGAACCGGTTCCGAGACGGAAATATTTTTATCACGTTGCACTTCACTTTTTAATTGCTTTCGTTAACAACGAGAATTTTTAAATAACAATAAGATAAAAATTGGGTTTTCCTTATGCCAAGACACACAGTTCGGGGTTTTTTGATTTTCTTTGCGGTTGCAATTGTAGCTCAACACGTGCTTTTTGCGTTATATAGTCAACAGTCATTCCCGCTTGCTTTATCGACGTAATCAGCTGTGTTAACAAATCGCAAAAACCCGAACGACAATCACATATCCCAATCAAAAATGCTAATAGTACATATAAAATGTTGTATTACTACGAAATGTTTATAAATGCAAACAATGTTCGCTCTCTCTCTCTCTTCTCTCTCACTCTCTCTATGTTTCTTTTTAGCTACACAGGTCTCTCCTACTCTCTCTCTATCAATATTTACAGCTCACTCATTGCTCTCCCTTTCTCTCTCTATCTTTGCAGCTCACTAATATTCTCCCTCTCTCTTTCTCTTTGCTCTCACTCTCGCTCTTGCCTTGTTTTGTTTATGAATGAAACAAAGTCTCGTACGGTTTTTTATGTTTGATGTTTTGTTTATTTCTTTGCTTATTTCATGAATGAACCATGACAAATAATATATGATCTTGAAAGCTGAAAAAATACATTAATATTTAAAATATTTAAGCCAAAAACTGTTTGTAAATCTTTAAAGTGTGACATTGAAATCGAAATGGGCATAGGTATAATGGCTTAAGGCTAAGGTAATCAAGCAGCCTAACATACTCAATTAACTACGTAAAGTGCCAATTCAGTTATCAAATTGGCATGAAACATTTTTTTTAACATGGCGCAATATTAGAGCTATCAAAAAACTGGTTCTATATAGATTTAGTTTTTTTTGTGACAGTTAAATAAAAAATGTCCAATTACATTTTTATTTAACTGAACTAAATGCTTTAAATGTCAGATGGTGAAAAAACAAATTCCAGAGCTTCGACTATGTTGCATAATCAACAAGTTAGAGTGCTCTACTCTAGGGGGTGCCGAACTATCAGATACCCTGAAAGCAAAGATTCTAGCTTTTAACTAAACATACATAAAAACTCACATTAAATTACTGGGTATGCATTTTAGGATACATGCATACCCAGAAATTTAATGTGAGTTTTTATGTATGTTTAGTTTATACCTCCGATTTTCCAATTTGAATGGGTTCGGTGTATAATAGCCTAAATGACTCTTGCATTCCTTCTTCAATGAGTTGCGCTCTTCAATGCGATTCTCACAATTTCAAGTAATGCTGTACTTAAATAATACTACAAATATATAAAAGTTAGGAAAATAAAC
Source organism: Drosophila gaucha (assembly GCA_035045545.1). NCBI lineage: Eukaryota > Metazoa > Arthropoda > Insecta > Diptera > Drosophilidae > Drosophila > Drosophila gaucha. The sequence continues at coordinate 145,772 of JAWNOY010000292.1, forward strand.
AAAAAATTATATTTTAATAATTTCTATTAAAATTTAAAAAAATCATAATATTTAATGTATAAAATTAGGTCTCCCTCTCACATTTATATAATTAAAACTAAAGGAAAACAAAAAAAATATTTAAAAAATTATTATTAATATTTAAAAAAATAATATATAAAATAAAGTCTCGCTTTCACATCTATATAAGTAAAAGTCAAGAAAAAATAAAAAAAAAATATTTAAGAAATTATAAATACTTAAAAACATGTAAAATATAATATATATAATTAAGTCTAAGGAAACCTAGTCACGATGAAAGAAAACACTTTTAAGTACTTACGCTTCAAGTTTGGCCCACATTAATATAAATGAAACATCTGTTTTTATTTTGTTTTGAATATATCTAAACACATACCTTTATTTAATGAATTCAAAAATTGTGTTTAATTCTGTTTTACTTTTTGTTTTGTTTTCATGTTTCCATGTTCTTTCACACCCAATACATATAGAAAGTATCCCCAAATATTTTCAGTGTTCTTTTGTTATTTGCTGTTCTTTTTTTTTAATTTTTTTTTTGTTTTTTTCTGGTATTTGAAGTAAAAATTTGACTCAAAACACATTTAGTTCGAGAACGCAATACATTTTAGCTTTGTATTTGGTTTTCTTTAAAATTTCTTTCTGACTTGGCTAAACTTGCAATATAAGTGTGTGTGTGTATGTCTGTGGGTGTGTGAGTGGGTGTATGTAGATGATGATAATCATAATGATATGATGGTATATGCAGTGTAACTGACTTAAATATGATACGTAGTTGAATTTCAACGAAATAAACTTGCAGTATATATATATATATATATATATATCGTTTTTTTTTTATATATATTTTATGATGTTTATATGTGATTAGTGAATAAATACATATGCACTGGTATATTAATCATTATAATAAATCGGTTTTAAATAATTCACTTAATAGCTTGAACATTTCACTTTTTAAATCTATAAATTCAATTATAATGCACTTAACTTTGTGTCTCGCTTTTTTATTGCACATGTATGTATGTGTGTGTGTGAGAGTGAGTGTGTACAATGTTTCTCTGTCTGTGTGTGTGTATGCATTTCGCACATACTCGCACTAAAGTACATACACTTGATGATTTGTATTTGTCCATATATATATAGTATATATATATATATGTAAATATTTTTAAATATAATTTTTATAGAATTGTAAATATATTGTAAATAATGTTTGCTTTTTTTTGTTTTTTTTTACCATTTTTTCTTGTTGTACATTTCGCAATGATTTTTTATTTTTTTTTTTTGTTTTATTAATATCGCTTTTTTACCGTTGCTTATTGTTATGTAGTTTTTAAATGGTTGTTGTTGTATTTGTTTAAACTTTGTTGTGATTATGTTTTGTTGTTTATGTGCTTAACAAATATGTTTGTAAGTATTCTTGTATATATATATGTGTGTGTGAGCTGTCTTATATGGGCAGCTGCCAGACTTGGCAGAAATAGAAATTGTACTTTTTCCGCTGATTTAAAGCAGTTTTCATTAACACTTTGTTGAGTTTCTGACTTAAACCACAATTAACAGCTTTTTTCTCTAACTCTGCGCAAAGCCTAGCTCCCATAGCTCCCATAGACCGGCTCAATCTAGTCCTGTATGCAATTTTTAATATGTTTTTCTTTTCTTTTACTTTTTTTTTGTATATAGACTGATAATACACATTTAAGAAGTATTTTTAAATATTATTGTTGTACACAGATAAACAAGTTTTAATTTAATTATCATTCTCTCAAATATCTTTCCATTTCCCTTTACATACTTTACTCTTTAGCATAGTCTAAAAATGTTTCAGTGCTGCTCTCAAATACAATTTATTCTAATCATTCTACAATAAGTTGTTTTTTCATATCCAGTTTTTGTCTCTTGTCTTTCTCTGTTTGACATATACTAACAAAAAGATTATGATCTATGTGTAGACGTTACTATATCATTTTCTTGTTGTTTGTGTATTCTCAAAGAAAAACGTTTTGGCGAGCTCTAATGCTCTTCAACTACTTTTTGTGGGTTTAGTTCAATTTTGTAGTTTTCATTTTATTTTTTCATTTTCCAATTGAATTGAATTTCTTCGAACGAAGCGGTGCTGTTCTCTAAATAGTTCTGTTACGTTATTAACTATTAATGTTTCAAAATGGTTTTTGAAAAATTCCCAAAAAATTGGTGGTTCTGAAACCAACTGTTTTGTGTGTACTTTTTCGAATACAATTTCAACCAAAAATGTAGAAAATCGTTCGAAACTCAAAATTGGCAAACAAAAATTTGCACTACAAATTGGCACTAACTTTTAGTTTAGTTTTTGTTTTTTCTTTTGTCATATATTTCACCACAATAATAACGCAAATATTCTTCATATATTTGTCCAAAAACATTCAACTATTTGTATTTTTTTTGGTTTTTTTTATAGCCATTAATACAAATATTTGAAAATTGTTTCCAATTTATATTTTATGTCATTTGTTCATTTCATTTATTGAAGCTCTAGTTTTATGATTGCCTTGCAGTTTTCTACAACTTGTAAATATGGTATTCTTTTATATATTTTTTTTATATTTTTCAAATATTTGCTTGTTTTATTATAGGACTGTTAATTAAAATTATATTAAAGATTTTTTAATAAAGAAAAAGAAATTTTATTTTAATTGAAAAAGAATTTTGAATGTATTTATATGCGCCTCTAAAGTATGCAACAGCTTAGAGACGTATAGAAATATATTCAAAATTAAGATTTGCATTTGAACTCAATTTTAATACTCGTTCACGAAACAAAAAGAGTATATTGGTTTTGTGCAAAGTTTGAAAATATTAAAAATAAACCATCAGAGAGGGGGTCACTGATAAGTTATAACGAAGTGTTGAAAAATTTTGAATTTCTATATTCCTTGCAACATAAATGCCATGCTTTATGGCATTATTGAAGCTAGAGACTTGGACTTAGGCAAATCGGAAAAAACTATGTCTCCTACAGTTTTACAGATAGGAACTCAAAATTTCACAATTAACTGTTCCTTCTCTATAGATTGACCAAAAAATTATATATATTTATACTCCAGTCTTTGAGCATTTCGCAAAAGACCTATATCTTTCTCAGTTTAAAAGTTAGAATCACTCTTAACCTGCTCTGCTCTGCAAACAGCCCTATAAATGATGGCATGACTTTAAGGCGTGGTAAGTTCGAAAATATCAACATTTGCGTAAGTCTAGCTTCTTTTTTGGAACGTGAACGAGTATTGAGCAGTCGGTTGCGTCCGACTGCAATGTTCTTAGTTGCTTAAGAATGGGTTTTGGCACGCATTTTGAAATACAGACACATATATATATATGTATATATAGATGTATATCCATATACAAATACATACATATGTATACATACATATATATGTATGTAGGTTAACTAAAAGTACAGCCACTTTATAAATATTATGTTAAACTAAAGCCAGCTTTCATATTTTTTATTTTTAGCTTCTCTGATTGCATTTCATTTAGTTTTTAAATATATATTTTTCGCTTGTTTGTGTTGTTGTTGTTTTGTTTTTGTTTTTGTTTTAAATAAGCTCCTTTTAGCGCAATATGAACTTTAAATAGCTGTCAATGTTATTGGCTTTCAAATGAATTCACATAAATTTGCGTTTTGTTGAAATTCGTATAATTCCTATGTTTTGTTCCCCCAAAAAAAGCAAAAAGTTTACTTTGTGTTCTTGTTGTTGTTGTTGCTTAAAGAAAAAACATTTGGCCAGTTGTTCGCTTGTTTGTTTGTGGTTGAATAGTTGTTGTTGTTGTATTTGGCACAATTATGCAATAGATAAGTTGTCAGCAACTAGTTAGATAGACAGATTAGCAACAACCAACTGTGGGGCTTAGTTATGCTTGTGTTTTAGTTTTTGTTTTTTTTTTATTATTTAATTTAATCTTATATTTTAAATATAAGTTGATCCCAATTGTTCAGTTTTATCAATTTAACTCTGCATTTTCATTCATTACAAATAAAAGACAGATTGAGAGACACTTATTAACTAATTATCCCATTTGCTATTACTTCAAATTGTTTGATCGGAAATGCAATTGTCTTTTATATAGTGAATAATCACTTCATTTTTGTATTTTTTTTAATAATCTTTACACATATACAAGTACAATAATAAACAGTTTGTAATATATGTGCATATCTAGTTTTTTTTGTTTTTTTTTGCTTTCTTTTGCCAATTATAATTCCAATTCCAATTCTCTATAGATATTGTCTGTCCAATGAACATGTTGGAGAGTGCATTCTATCTTTTTCCTTTGTGTAAGTGTGTGTGTGAGTGTGTGTTTCTGTGTATATATGTATGTAGTTAATCCTTTGCTCTATATAATTTATTGGTTATATGTTGTTTTGTATTATTATTTAATTTCAGAGAAACCTTAGCTGTTTCGTATATGTATTTTTACTGGCAATATGGGATTGCCTTCTATTTTCCTTTTTCAATTGCTTTGATGAATTGGAATACACGTAGTTACTTTTTTTCTATCTGGCCTTTAACCATTCGTTATAATGCTGCAACAAAATGGTATACGAATAATATATATGTATGTTATTTATGTTTGGGTAAACCGATTCGCCGATTGCCATGGAAATCGAGAAAATGCTCAATTCACCAAGAATGCACGAAAGACTAATCCGTTTATATCCATATTTTCTATTTCTATATATGTGTTTTTTAAAGAACTCAAAACTTTGCACACACATATGGTATCCCTAGCATCTAGTCATGTTTAAAGGCTAAGCATATTTCCGAATGACACTAGCTGAAAATTGCACTCAAACATGGAATTAATCCAGTGAATCAGTGGGCTTTTGAGAGAGTTGAAGAACTTCTGAAATCTTCAACAAACTGTTTAGAGTCTTTGGAGTACATTTTCATAACATCAAGAAGCTACAAAATTATTAAGATATTTAATAAATCTTTCGAGTCTTTCAAATGAGTTTTGATACTGTTAACTACAAAAGCCTACAAACCTATCAAAAGTTGAAACATTTTATTAGCTCTTAAGTTTTTTAAATAAATATTGAGACACGTAGTCTTAAAAACCTATAAAGTGTTTAATCAAATTAAAACTTCAGAAATGCATCATATATGCTTTCAAATATATTTTTATTACAATCTCAAAATAGCTTCAAAATTTACAAAAAAGTTGTTAAGTCGAATTAAAATGTTTCAGAAATCTTTCAAAATAATCTGTCATTATATAAATTTTCAAAACATTAACTTTATAGCTTCAAGAACCTATAAGAAACTGAAGATTATACTCAAAAATTTACTCAATAAATCTATTCCTAAATCTCTTCCATCTCTTCTTCAAGCCAAGCTTTCATATTATATATTTCTGAATAATTTTCTAAATTTATATTTAATTCATATTTTCTCGGCAATTTCAGCCAGTGTCATTGCGTATGATTTCTGTATTGCCTGCTTTATTAGTTTTTCAGTTAAAGTTTTTTTTTATATTTTTTTACTTTTGCTTAACATTTTCTAACACCAATATTTTAGTTAATAAATTTGCATATTTCTTACTTCAACCCGATTATACCGCTGTGGTTCCTAACACGTTGTTGTCTAAATTAAAAATTCATCTCGTATAATTTCTTGTTCACTTCTTGCTTCATTTGGATATTAAATAAGAATATCTAAAATACCTTAATAATAAGCGTCCATTCTTTTTTATCCTCATCCTTCACTTTATGTATATGTATATAAATATGTTTTTGTTTTTGTTGTTTTCTTCCTATATTTGCCTTTTAACAATTATTTATTATATATCCATCCGTTCCATCCAATCATTCAAGTGCCTTAAATGCTTTTGTTCTTCCACAAATTCTGTAGAATTTTTCATTTTCATTTTCATTTTGTTTTTTTTTTTTAATATATATTTTTTGACACGTATTGTAAAATTGTGAGCAAATACATTCAAGTGATTTGTAATTACACTGAGAGAAACATTTATATGTATTTGTTTTTTTCTATATGTATATATACATATATATTATTTTGCTGACTAATTGCTTATATTCCGGATAATTTTTCGGATTTCAGTGTTTTATTTTTTTTGTTTTTTATTATTCAAATACTACTTGCAGCTAAATTTATTACATAAATTTACCATGTAAATACACATAATATAATTTGTCATTTCTTATTATTTTTCATTTTTATTATTATGTTTTTTTTTCAAGTACTATAACGGGCAACTCTACACACTCTTGGTTTTTTTTGGTTGTTGAAACTCGAATAGCTTTGAGCAATTGTGTGGTTCAGATGTCGCTAGAAGGGATAAGTTCTTTGTGTTCGGAAAGGCTAATATGCATTCTCACAATTAGTATATTTAACTAAAATATATTCATATACAATACAAACAAATCACAAGCTCTTAACAATGCCGAAGCTGGGAAAGTTGTTTCAAGAGTGAAAACTCTGTGGAAGTCGAAGGAAATGAAAACTCTCATGCCATATACATATAATACGATGCTTGTGTGTGTTATCGACATTCCGTTATCGATTATCGCTTGTTATCGAGTTCATCGGGGGGCAAGAAGAAATTTGCTTGGTTTGGTTTTTAAGGCACCATTAAAATTGCTTTTCTTACACGTATTTTTCCTTTTTTTTTGCAAATTTACAAGTTTTCAACAAATTGTCATTTAATAATTTATTACATACACATACACGTTAATTAGTAAAAATTCATTTGAAATTGTTGCTGTTGTTGGTTTGAGCTATCTTTTTTAAATGTAAATGTAGTTGCCATATACACACACATATATGCACATAATCAGTTTATCCCTTATGTTACAAATAGTCCCATTTACTATCCGCTGTTAACCCTCGTGTTCTCTCTCTCTCGCTTTTCCCTTATTTTGTTTTTAGTATTTTTTCAGTATTTTTATTAATTTGTTGTAACTTGCGCAAAAAATTTACTAAATATTTCAAATACAATTAAATACAAGTGTACATAATAATTAATTTAATATATGCATGTATATTTATATATAGATATATAATTTATTTATATATAGATATACGGAGTTTTGCTTCCATTTAACGTTCATTCTTTGTTTTTGTTTTTTAATTATTTATTTGTTGTTGTTTCAAAAATGATTGCTTCAAATTGTCATCAGCGAAATATTTGTCTCTAAAATCACGAAATAGTTTCGCTTGATATTTTCTTTTTGTTTTTTCTTTTGCACATTTTGCTTGATCCTCAATTTGTTGTTGCTCTTCTTCTGCTACTTTTTTATATTAACTTTAGAAGAAGTAGAGAGTGTGTCTTAGTTAACAATAATGAATTGATCATTATTTTAATTGTTTTTGTTTTTCTTTTTATTTTATGCTATTAACAATTTTCCTGTAATCAAGTTTTGCTTCATAAGTGTTTTTTTTTTGGTATTATTATTATAAAGAGGGGGAATTTGGGAAACATATGCTCTTCTATGTATCCCTTTTGCAAAATAATTGAATGCTTGAAATGTTTGTTTTAATTTCAATTCCATTTTTTTGTCAAAATCAATAATTGTTCAAATAATATATATATGTATGTATGTATGTATGTTTGTATGTAGTTCTGGGATATGTTTCTGCCTTTATAAGTTTGAATAATTTAAGTTTTACAATCATTTAAATTTGGTTTATTGTGGATATGTATGTGTGTTATTTCATATATTTTTTACTTTCTTTTCTGTGTATGTATGTTTTTCTTTTTTGTTTATAATTAATTTGTATAATCAAAATTTGACACAAAGAATTTGCAACAAATTTTTTGTTTTATTTTTCTTTTTTTTTAACTAGCTTACGAATTGTTTGCTCAGCTACAGAGGCTAAACCTAACACACACTTAAATATTCTTTATGCTTATGTGTATGTGTGAGTGTATGTGTGTGTGTGTGTTAGTGTGTGTAACTAAGTTTTTGTAACTAATGTGGCTTACAATTAGTTACTAATTTGTTTAACAAGCCACAGCTTAATTTCATTTGCTTTCGCTTTTGCTTTTGTTTCTTGCTGCCCAGCCTAAAAACTAAATGAAAATGGAAATAATAATAATAATAACTAGGTTTAACATTGAAAATCAGTTTATTTTTTGTTGTTTTTCTTTTGTTGTTTTTGCGTATAAATTTAACAGCTAATAAAATAAAAATTATACTTTAATTGCAATAATTAATAAGAATTAAATCCATTTTTCTCATTTTCCATGTAACAGAAAAAAGTCTTTTTAATCGCCGCAAATGTGCTTAAGCATTATTATTTATTGTAATTTAAATTTTGTCGCTTTTCACTAAAAACCAAAATCTATAAAATAGTAGAGAAAAAAACACACACATTGCAATATGTTATCTAACAAATATATAAATTTGGCTTCAAATGTTACAATCAGTTTTTTTTTCGTTTTTCGTACTCATTTAACAAATTATAAATAATTTCGAAGAATTTATTTAATTTAATTTAATTTAATTAGTTAATAGTTTTTTGTTTTTATATGTAGTTTAATCAATAAACAGAATTAATTTTGTCCTTCAGTCTAAACATATTCAAAAATCACAAATACAATTTCGATAACAATTACAATAATAAAAATAATAAAATTACAAATTATTATATCAATTAATATATATGTATATGTATGTATGTATGTATAATGTAATGCCATATTTATATGCTTGTATATCTAAACAACAAACATAAGAAATTTCAGTGGAAATTAAAAATTCCTTTCTTCTTTTTTGTGTTTTTAGTTTTGCTTTTTGCTTTTGCTTTTTGCTTTTGCTTTTGCCTGTCTCTTTGCTTTGTTTACGTTTGCTGTTTGGCCTTGGCTTGGCTTGGTTTAATATATATATTCTTTTATACCCTTTTGTTTATGTTTTTTATGCCTTAAATTTGATTGTAATTGTATTTATGTTTTTTTTTTTGTTTTCTTTTTGTTTTTGGTTATGCGCGTGCACAATTACTTGGCTTAAAATTTAACTGCATTTAGAAATTTGCTTTTACTTTTGTTTGCTGTATTTTGTTGGTTAATATTATAATTATTATTTTTGTTTTGTTTTTCTGCTTTGTTGCATTTGTCTTCATTTTGACTAAGCTTAGAATTAATTGCTGTTCTGTTCTTACTATGAGGGCGCGTCCACTCTGAAGTTTTGTAGCGCCCGAAAACGGTTTAAACATAAAGTTCATTTATTTTGCATCTTCTTATTTTTGTTTTTTAAACTTAATAAAAAATAGCATAATTAATAAGAATCAATGAATAAATATAACGTGTTTGTATGCTTACATGTCTGTGTCTGTGTGTGTGTGTGTGTGTGTATTTGTGTATGTGTCTATGTGTGTGTGTGTGTATGACGTCTGATGCTTTATGTTTCTTCTTGTGATTTGACCCTGTCATATGATTTGCTTTATGTTTTTAGACTCTGTTCCCAAAGGGAAAAAGAGTCTATTGGATTTGTGCAATGTCCGTCTTGCTGTCTGTCCGTCTGTCCGTCTGTCCGTCTGTCCGACTGTCCGTCTGTCCGTCTGTCCGTCTGTCCGTCTGTCCGTCTGTCTGTATGAACGCGCAGCATTTGGACACTATAGAAGCTAGAGACTTGTAATTTGGAATATATACTCGTGTGTACCCGCGTCAGATCAAGTTTGAGTATTTTTCCGATACGCCCACAGGGGGCGTGGCAAATCGGGAAATGCTATATCTATTAAGACTAAAACGCTGTTATTTTAGTCAATATTGAAGTCTAAGAAATGGGATTTAGAATATATATTCGTGTACACCACGCGGACGTTTTAAGATATAGATTATATATCTACGCCCATTGTGGGCGTGGCAAATCGGATAAAACTATATCTTCTACAGTTTTGAAGCTAAACCATCCAAATTTGGCATGTGGGTTACTGTTGACCTTCCCTTAAGTTAGATCAAAAAGTTATATACCCACGCCCCCTGGGGGCGTACCAAATCGGGAATATATATATAGCGATTTGTATAAATCTTATAATATTTTAAGCGTATTAAGAGCTAGAGACTTGAAATTTGGAATACATGTGCAAGTAGATCACTTGGAATCAAAAATATATATTATAGATATTTACGCCCATTAAGGGCGTGGCAAATCGGATAAAACTGTATCTCCTACAGTTTTGGAGCTAGAGCGTCCAAATTTTGCATGTGGGATACTGTTGACCTCCTCTTAAGATAAGTCAAAAGTTATGTATCCACGTCTTCTGGGGGCGTGGCAAATCGGGAATTACTATATCTTTTACTAAAACCGTGATAATTTCGGCAATATTTCCGTCAAAGAGTTGGGACTTGGAATATATATACTAGTATCCAACCTCTACCCAAAAATATATGTTATATATAGCTACGCCCATTTGGGGCGTGGCAAATAGGGTAAAACTGTATCTCCTACAGTCTTAGACGTAGAGCATCCAAATTTGACATGTGGGTTACTGTTCATGAAATTTAAATTTACGAAAAAAAAAAAATTATTTATTGAGCCTACACACCTTTAACAGGAACAGAGTCTGACGCAGTCGGTGGCGCCCGACTGCAACGTTCTTACTTGTTTGTTTTGTTTTTTTGTTTACTTATTGCTTATAATGTAACATTTGACATTCGTTCCCATTTGCCGCTTTCGCAGTCAGATGTCCGTCCGTTGGCTGCAGTTGCTACGGCTCCATTCGATTGGTTTGTTTTTTGCATTTTGTTATTGTTATTGTTTGTTTTTATTATTATTTTTATATAAGTTGTTTGTTGGTTGTAGTTGTTGTTGTTGTTTGCTGATGTTTCTGCACTTAGTGTATGGGCGTTTTAACAATTGCACTTGGCGCAATATAATGATATCCAGGTATGGGCAGTCCAGCGGTCTCCATTGATATTCTGCAAGGTAAGAAAAAGTTTCAATTAGCATATTATTATTTTAATATTAAATATATTGAGAAATTTTAAACTATTTTGTGTTCACACTTTGTCTGTTGAAGAGTCTGTGCTACAAGCTTGCGTGGAGAAGAAAGGATTATTAAGCTTTTTAGAATACTTTTAAGTTCGAGTTTTAATTATTCAAAGAATTTCTTTGAGGATAGAAGAGCTTTTTGTGAAAGATCAAATCCGAATTTATAAGTATATGATCGATAGAGGCATTACTTAACTTCAAATCTTTAAGAATTCAAGAGTTCTATATTCTATATCAGAGGATCAGCGGGAAGTCTGAGCTGATCTGAATTTGTTGAGCTTTGAAGACTTTATTACAGTATACGATTGATAGAGATATTAATCAATTTATAACATTACTCAACGTCTCTAACTGCAAATCTTTAGAATTCAAGTATTCAAAGGTTGCCTTTTAGGATTCAACAGGTGTATATGAAATATCAAAGCAAGTTCTGAACCAGATCTGAACATATTCTGAATTTCGTTAGCTTTGAAAACAGTTAACTATGTATATGAGTAATAAAGATTTTATTCAACTTTCGTTACTTCAAATCTTTAAAATTCAATTATTCAAAGTTTGTCCCTAAGTATTAAAGAGCTTTTTGTGAAAGATCAGAGCAAGGTGTGAGCTGAACTGAATTAGCTTTGAGCTTTTTCAAGACCTGTATATGAAAGATCAAAGCAAGTTCTTAGCAAGATCCAAATTTGTTGATCCTTAAAACAGGTTATTATAGTATAATTTAATTTGCTTAACTTCAAATCTTTAGGAATTCAATTTTACAAAGCTTGTCTTTAAGAATTCTGAAGCTCTATATGAAAGATCAGAGCAATTTCTGAACAAGATCTAAACTTGTTCAGCTTTAAAAGAGATTGTTATAGTAATATCATTGTTTTTTTAAACTTCAAATCTTATGCACTGTAAGATGAGCACAAACTATTTTTTTTCATTCTCCAAAAACGTATTTAAGTCTAATTAACTCTTTCTTAAATTGAAATAAAATATTTATAAAATATTAAGTTTTTTTCCATTTTAGTATTTCTTCATTTTTATTACAAACGCACTTTTCATTATAATTTTGTTTGATTGCATATAAATATGTTTTTGCTTGTTTTTGTTGGATTTGTTCGCAGCTAAGAATCGCGACTAAAGGTAAAAAGCGATTTCTTTTAAAATTGGTAATTGTGATTTTCATTTTTTTCAGTGTATCTATTCATGAGAAGTAATTAGTAGAAGTACATATACATTCACAATTCAGGTTTTTATAAATGTCGTATATATGTACGAGTATGTATTTTAGGCATATGTATGTTGTATGTATGTTATGTTACGTTTTGTTTTGTATGCGTGTATATATGATTTGGTTATAAAATCGTAAGCCCGCTTAGCTTAAATAAATCTATTACAATTTGTGTCATTTCACTTAGTAAATAATAAAAATTCCTTAATCGTATGTATATTGTGTAAAGAGGAGAGAAATTTCAATTTCCAAATACTTTTTCTTTTCATTTCAACAATCTTTTTCTTTTGCTTTTCACCAATTTAAAAATAATTTGGTTTTTTTTTGCTTGATTATACAATAATAAAAATCATAATAATAATAATAACAAATGTACGATCGTATAATAAATACAATACAATAATTTAGAAAATAAAAGATTTAAGGTATATAACTAATCCAATTATGACTTAAAAACAATTTGAAGACTTCAAGTCCAATACATAATAACGTTTCCCGTCTCTCTCTCTCTTTTTTCTGCTCCTTCTCTCGCGCTTAACAACATTTACGAGTTTATATAAGTTTCTCTCGCTGCCTTCAGTTGGCTACTTTAATTTTTTTTCATTCAAAAATTTTGTTTTTTTTTGTATTTAGTATTTTTAAGCTTTTGTACGCTCATTTGCGTGGATTGCGTCAATTAGAGCGAATTGGTCCATAAAAGTCGTTGTGCCAAATTCTTTTGAGCACAATGAATTGGAATTTAAATTTTATTTATTTTTTTGTATTTCACTTTTCGTACAACTTCTTAAAGAAGTTTTCTGTTTCTCTCGACACAATGGCTGAGGGGGAGCTTGGTTTTCTTTATACTTAAGAGCTAGAGCGTAAAATACATTTAGTGCTTAGTTGCTAATTAGAGAAAATATGAATAATAATTACTCGTACGAGATATATTGGAGAATGTATCTATATAGGGGGTCCAGCGATTAGATGACTTTTGTTGATATATGTTACAAGTGAATGTTGCATTAAGAGGAAAGGGAATAATATGTGCATGTATACTGCTAATGATAATGCTAATGTTAATGCTAATGCTACTGCTACCTGTTATCGATATTCGATAGTCAGCGATTCACAAACTATACTCTCAGGTTTCTCTCTTTTCTGTCTAAGGATGCGCTAAAATTTGGCAAATTCTATAATGTACGTTCGTATATTGTTAATGTAACTAACTATATAAAAAGGGGATAAGGGCAAAGAACTCTAAGATCTACTTGAAGAAGGGTCCTTACGCTGCATTTCGCATTTCACTTGGTCAAAGTTTTGATTACAATACTTGGGGCTAGTTTCATGTTTGTTTTTTGTTTCCTTTCATATCTTTTCGCTATATTCGATACGCAATTTTGTTCAAGTGCTTGATCCAAACCAATTAGGTATATATAATATATATATAAGTATGTGTGTAAATAACTGCCATATTTGACAGTTCTTCTAATGTATAATATTTGTTTTCAAAAAACATTGATAAATATATATGTATACGACATAAGCAATATTGCTTCAACTATAAACTATTTTGGATACTGTTGCGCAAATGGGCTGTCTGTCAACTAGCTTATAAAAATTGTCTTCAAATTGCAAATAGTTTCACAAAATTTAAAATTAGTTTGAAATCTGTATTCGTAGAGTAAAATTCTTCAAGAATTTGTTAACTCTAAAGCTGTCGCAACGCTATAAACGTGTTAAGAACTAGAAGAAGCTACCACTAACTCGGTCTAAATTAGCAAATTGGGGATCTACGTGTTGCTGCTGCAGCTCGACTATTTGGCCTACCCCTAGTAGGGATTAAACTTGTTGCGCGCCTTCTCCGACTCGACGCCCGCCTCGGCCTGATGCTGCCGGAAGCGCGACGTCGCATAATGACCCTTGGCACGGTTCACGCCCGTCGTCTGGACCGGCGGACCGCCGGGCGTGCCGTTGCCATTGCTGCCCAACGAGGTGAGGCTCAGCAGATCCAAGGCGCTCAGATTTGACAGGGCGGTGAGTGCGCCCGGTTTGGTCAGCAGCTGCAAGGCGGAGGCCAATGGACTGCCGCCCAAAGCAGCAGCTGCTGCCGCTGTAGAATTTATGCCCAGCGCTGCATTGTTGTTGTTGTTGCTGTTGCTGCTGTTGTTGTTGTTGCTGCTGTTCTGTGTGCCATTCGTGGCGTAATTGGAGGCGCTGCTGCTGCCATTGCTGCTGGCCGAGCTGCTGCTGTTGTTGCTGCTGGCACTATTGCTGCTGTTGCTGTTGTTGAGCGACAAACAACTGTTGCCATTGACACCGCCAGCAACTGCTGCTGCTGCTGCTGCGGCTGCTGCTTGCGCCGCCGCTGCTGCCGTTGTTGTTGTTGTTGTCGTTGTTGCACCAGCACCAGCAGCAACACCACCAACAGCTGCCGCAGTGCCATTCTGTGCTGCCTGATCCTGAAGATTGGCCTTCTGCAGTTCAACGCTGTGGATGAGGTACACAGAGAGATAGATAGAGACAGAAAGAAAGAGAAAGGAACTTATGGGATATTGTTTTTTTTTTCTTTTTTCTTTTGTTCAAAACATTTTTTGGTGATTTTGTGGAATTGAGTTGGTCATTTCTTTAATTTTTTGAATTGCTTTAGTGTTTTGTTATGCAAAAAAGGTTAAGGAGGTTTTTGTGTGGAGGAACGGTACGGAGTAAACGGATATATAGCAAAGCTCTAAAGAGAACTTCTGGGCGCTATGTTTTGGTTTGTTTGATGGTTTGGGAGCGGCGTTCAATTTTTTTGTGGATGGTAGGAGTAAAAAACTTGTTTATTTTTCTTGTTGTTGGACTTGACCGAAAAAGTATTTGAGAGTTTTGTAGGATTATAAACTTTATTTATTTGGTGGGATTTTTGGTTAAGTTTAGTTTGTTGCGGGTTGGGGAGAGAGGAGCATAGTTTTTATTTGGATTTGTTTTTTTTTTTAAATATAAATTTATTTTATTTTGTTTAGGTTGATGGGTTGAACTGCAGCTTCTTTTTTTGAAGTACCAATTGTTTTTAGTTCCAGTTGCGTAATTATTTTTATCTTTTTTGCTTGTGTGTGCGAGAGTGCGACGCGTGACGTTGTTTTAGTTGAGATGCTGTCCATTTTGCTCCTGCTCCTCCTCCTCCAAATTGACTGCTGAGCTGAGACTTTCGTATATATTATGTATATACATTGGTATACTAGATGCTAGGTTATATATATTTATATATAGAATTAATCGTTTGTTTTTGTTGTTTTGTTTTTAAATCAAGAAATGTATGTAATACTAGAGTTTTAGAGTTTTCGCTGGTGCTGAATTGTTTTAGGTTATTTTCATTACTTCAATTGCTTATGTATGAAATTGTGCATTACATTTCAGTACATTTTGGAACTACATATGAGAAAAAGCAGTTAGGTGCTGAATGCGGGCTTACGACTTATACACTAGAGTAGAGTTGAGTTTTGAGCTTAGGCTATAGTTAACAAGAGTTTGAACGCGCTGCCCCAAATTCTCTACATAGTACATATATGAAGTATGACTACAGAAATTTACTGAGAGACCGAGACGACCGATACAACCGATACGACCGACGACCTCCTTAGACCTTCTTTTCTCACTTTGTCAATTTGCAAATCAATTCGACAAAATTTGTTAAGACAACAAACATATACACATACAAATACACACACAGAGATATATTATACACAAATATTATCAATTGCTAGTCTCAAAACTTACCTCATGTTGATTAAGTATTGGGCCAATGCCACAGAATCCGGATTACCGCTTATGGTGATGGTGCGATCGGTATTGCCGCCCTCGCGCTCCTCACAATTCGAGATGCGTATCATTGCGCCGGAGATCTGACGTATTTCAGCGATTTTGGTACCGCCCTTGCCAATGATGCAGCCAATCAAATCATTCGAGACTGTCATCTCGTGCTGCTGCTGCTGTGCCCGATTCGCATTGGCCGTACGCAGCTGCGAACCAGCCAAGGCAGCCAGAGCTGTAATTACGGACACAAAACAAATACAATCAATATATGCCTATATATATATATATATATTCCGCATAATCCCATTGAATTCACGACTTACCTGTGTGATTTATGCCACCAGTGCTGGCGGGCGTCATGCCGGCTAGGCCCAAGGCAGCCAAACTGGCCAAAGGATTCTTGGCAACCTGTTGGAAAGGCAACTAGACATTAAAATCTATATTCATGTTGTTCATCTTTTTTTGTTGTTATTATGATATTATGGTTCTTGATAGAGGTAGTAGTATATATAGTATATATAGGGCACGTATTAGTCATTTGAGTCTGGTTTGGTTTTTATACACAAACAAAGAGTATTATCTTTTCGTATAGGGTATTGGGTAACACAACACAACTCGCTTTCAAAAAACATTTAAACACAAAAAAAAACGATAAAAATATAATAAAATAAACTTAAAAAAAAATATGACAACACAATTTAATACAAGGAATTTAAATTAGTATACATATTAATTATATAAAGAAAATGCAAAAAGCAAAGCCAACATAAAAGAAAAAAAACGAATTTGTTTACATATTAGACAAATATTGTTAACATTTTATACAGGTTAGAAAAAACATGTTAAATAGATGTTTGTATAGTGTGTGGGTGTGTGTGTTTTTAGTTTGTTTGTGGTATTATGTTTTTGAAAGTATATGAAAGTGTTTTGTGGCCTTTGCAAATATAGTTTGCTTAAGTTTGTTGGTTGAAAAGTGTGATAAAGTCTAGTCTTAAGAGTTCTACATAATATAGAGATAGAATTATAGTTTGAAGAGGCAAATGTACATGGAAAGACAGAGACTAAAAATACAAAGAGTATGAAAATACATGTTTATTCATAAAACATTTCAGACTGAACATTTAATAGGAGTAGATCATATACGTAGTATATATATGTAGGTGCTCAGCACAGTCAAGTTGTTCTATAAACTAACCTCATATTTAAGTATTTGCAATGCTATCTCAGTTATTTCTTAAATTTATTTATTTCCGAATGCTCAATTTTATTAATAATTTACTATATATATTTTACAATTGGAATTACATAAGAAACTCTTATAAAGCTCCCTCATAAACTTCAACTTCTACTAAAAATTTCATAAAGTACACAAAGAAAATTTTATTTGAATGAACTTTGGCCAGTCTGTGAAATCTATATATATAATATATACTCCTGCATAGAGAGCGCCTTTTCTCTCCTTTTTTGTCAATCCTTAACCCCATTCCATTCAAATCAGCTACCAGCATATATGCATAAGAACCAACTCTAACCCAAAAACTAGTTTTTCTTTTTCACTTTTCAAGGACTTGCATATTCATAGGTATTGAAAGATTTGCATCCACAACACCTACAGCAAATAACACGCACACGCACCCTATGCATGTATATGCATTATATAGGTACACCATATACATATATATATACAGATAGACAACTGTATAGGGGAAAGGGAAGTCACGCGCTTGATAAATTAATCAAATCGAATGCAAAGATTTGCAAATAATGAATGAATGTTGCACAGACATATCTACACATACATATATTCATACATATAAAATGCAACTCACACACACACAAATAGAACTAGATACAAAAAAATATTGTGACACAAAAAACTGAAGGGAAGAAAAATCATGAAATATTGAAATGAAATGTTACTGTATATATCTGTGTATGTAAGAATATATATACATATATGTATATTATGTATTTAGTAGTATATATAAAAATGTGTGTGTGTGTGTGCTTTTTTGTAAATCAAATATTTATCTAATACACAAACAAATATAACATCACATGCTCTGTGCTTCACTGCATGAAAATAAATTTTTGCTTTGCAGTTCTCTGACAAATGGAAATGAACTTGCAACTCAATAACAAGAGGGGATTTTTTGTGGCGGGGTGGGGCGTGGCAGCGGGCTGTTATAGGGTCACACAAAACTCGTCATAGAAAGTAGCGTTTCGCATATTAAATAAACATATCTTGGCACAGCAAAATTGAAACAATTCACAAATTTTAGTGCAACCAGCTCTTGCGCCATAAAAATGCATTTGATGGGTTCGTTCTTGGGGTTCTCTCCCGAGTGGCGGGATTTTTAGTGTAGCTCAACTAAAAAAACAAAATAAACAAAACAAAAATCCAACAACTTTGTGGTCCAACAGTTGCTTGGGGATGCGGGGAACAGGGGACACACAACGTTAATGTTATTGAAATGTGCCCTGACCACAGTTGCGACACGGGGATCGTAAAAGAAATGGCAGAGGTAGTAAAGGTACAACTACAGAAACACACACAAACTACACAAAGATGTAGAGCGGGGGTAAAACAACTACAGGTCTTGTACAGTGGGATACATACGATATACACGAATAACAACAAACAGCAATGCACAAATACAACTATAGTTATATATGGGGGGTTGGAAGAGGAGGCGCTGTCAATGGGTAAAGTACATACAGGCTGAGGGGCGGGGCGGGGCGAGGGGTTCGGTTCTTGTACAGCTAGAGGGTACAGTTCAAATACAGCAACACATGCCAAAAAAGAATCAAATGCTGTCCTGGCTCTCGAGCTTGACTTTTGGGAATATATATTTTTTTTTTCGATATTTTTTCTTTTTGCCGATTTTGGATTGTTGGAATTTAGTTTTTTTTTTGGTATTTTCGGATCAATCAAAACTCACATCGGGCATTTGCTGTAGGTGATGGTGGTGTGCTGGTACCGCTCCTTGTAAATGTGCCCCCTTTAACAAAGGATCCGTTAAGCCTGAAATACCAGCATGTAGACCACCGGTAGCCAAAGCAAGTGGAAATACTGGACAGGTCTAATGTTTTTTTTTCAGTTTTTTAATTTTGTGTACGTGGAAATTTAACGTTTTTGTTTTTTTTTTTGCAAAAGTTTTTTAAGAAGAAAAAAGTAGAAGAACAAAAATGATTTACCAAAAATAAATTTTGAGCTAAAATATTTTCATTTTATATAATTGAAATAGAAAGCTTATGAAATATATATTTCGCTAAAGTATTTTAGTTGGAATCTTGCAGAGTTCTCGTTCCTTGGGACATTTGAAAAAGCTTTTGAAGGAGGTAAGAGAGAGAAACAAAAATAGTGTGCACAGTTTTTGGTGTAAACGAGGCAGTTCATGATATAAGAATTGGTATTTTCTCAAAAAAAAAAATAGAGTAATAATACAATACAAATGATAAACAACT
The DNA here is from genome assembly GCA_035045545.1 of Drosophila gaucha. Classification (NCBI taxonomy): domain Eukaryota; kingdom Metazoa; phylum Arthropoda; class Insecta; order Diptera; family Drosophilidae; genus Drosophila; species Drosophila gaucha. Next base: position 165,244 of record JAWNOY010000292.1, read on the forward strand.
AAGAGAACAAACTAACAGAGGAAAGGGCAAACGATTTCAGGTCTGGATTTTGTTTCCAGATCGGGTTAGCAAACCGTGAATGGATTCTATAAGTACTTTATGAGAGAAGGTCAATAAATTAGCGCATGGCCACAAATAGTTGTCAATTTTGTACCTAAAATCGAATGAAACTTATCAAATGTACCAAAACATATTTTATTTAAATTGTTAATTTGTAATGTACCAATTTTAAATGTACCAACATATATTTTTTATAAATTGAAAGTTTGTTTAAAATTTAGTACGGTACAGTTAAAGTAATTTTGGTACAAGTGTGCCAAAGTTTCATACAAAATTGCATTCAATGTCTACTTCAAATCTTATGAAACATCTCAAATGTAGCCAAATATATATAATAAATTGTGAGACGCCTAATAAGGTACAATTTATTACATTTATTTATTAACAATATCTCAAATTTTTTCGTACAAGTGTACCAAAGTTTTATACAAAATTGCACTCAATGTGAACCTAAAATCGTACGAAACATTTCAAATATACCAAAATATTTATACGTAGTCTTCAACTCAGTAAGGTACATTTAGCTACCACGTGTACAAATCAAAGCACTGACTAACAGCAGATGGTGTTTTTTGGTAGAAGGGTACCAAAGTTTTATACAAAATTGGATTCAATGTGTACCTAAAATCGTTTGAATCATCTCAAATGTAGCCAAATACTTATAATAAATTGAAAGATGCCTAATAATGTATTAAATTTATTACTCAGCTCGAGTTTTTTGGTACAAGTGTACCAAAGTTGCACTCAATGTATACCTGTAATCATATAAAAAATTCTCAAATGTACCAAAAATTACTATAAGTAGTCTTAAATTAAATAAAGTATAGTTAGGTACCATGTGTACCAATCAAAACATCAGTAAGCCACAGCTCGTTATTTTACTACAAGTATACCAAAGTTTCACACAATATTGTACTCGATGTGTACCTAATTGACAACTGGTGGACAGCGACACTTGACCGGGATTATTCATTCAACACTACACGCCGCATTAAGCTAAAAACCAACACCGACAATAACCAAGGGCGGGAAAGAGAGAGAGAGAGATTTATATATGGAGCGATTTGTTGAGATAGAGAGAGAGCGCAATATATGGTGTAACTATTTTGAATTATTGTTTTTGTTTGCGGACATTAATTGAATTTGATGTGACAACAAAAACTTTTTGTTTAGTTTTAAAACTATATTGTTTGGAGCAAAGTGGCTGGCGAGGGCTTAAAGGACAGAATATCAAAATATTGTTGTTGGCGCTGTTGTTATTGCTGCTGCTGTACAGAGCAAAACTATTGAATTTCGGGCTGGGATATAAACAAATATATTTAGATACTCTAATATATATATATATATTTTTATATATTTAGTATATATACTTTTTTAAACGGACAGAGTAGAGTTGAGTGATGTGAGGGCTCGGGCAGGACGATATTTGAATAGTATGTTGTTGCAGTTGCTAATTGCATTATTGTTGTTGTTGTATTATGTTAAATGTTGTATAATATACGAATACACATATATGCATTTATAACTCATCTAAGCTATCAGCATTTTTGTTATTAGTTATTCTTATTATTGTTGTGGTGAATTTTGTTGTTGATTAAAGTTGTTCGTAAATGGGATTTTGTTGTTTGGCAAATGAACTTAACATTTTAATGTCTGTTTGTAAGTATGTATTTACTACACAAAATTAAGAGTATTAAATGTGTATATATATACCAAAAAACGTAGGATAAATAGAGAAAAAGTTGTTGTTTAATTTGATTTTTTTGGGGTGTTGTTTAATGTTTAATGTTCAGTAGAATACTTTTTAGTTGTTGCTTCTCACTCAAAAGGAGTTTAAGTTGGTTTATTTTTTGGTGGTTTGCTGTGTGTTGTTTATGAGGTATATATATATTATTTTTTGGATTACATTATAGAGATAGTGTAGTTTGAACATACTTCTCCACACGCTGCACGCGAGCCCTCGTTTCGATTACAACAGAGATAGATAGATGAGAGAACACTTTTTTGTGTATATGTGTGTGTGGTTGTGAGACTAGTGAAGCCCCCGCACAAACATTCACTCGGTTGTAGAACCCTAAAACCAAAGATCCCAAAAGTGCGGCGGCCCCCTTTCAAAAATCAGGCACGACGCACTTGACGAAATCGCGAGAGAGAGACAGAGAGAGCGCACACACTCATTACAAGCTCTTAACCTGAGAGAAAAGAGTGCGAAAGAAACTAAAAAAAAACACAAAAATAAATTATGTAAAAATTTATTTAAAAATATTATTAAATATATTTATTAATCAATTTTTAGTTGCTGCTGTAAATGATTAACAATTAGTTCTTTGATTTTCGGGAGGGCCACCTTTGGGACATTTGAAAATTGAGATATATTCTTATGGCTGGGTTCAACAATACAATATATATATATTTTTATGTATATATGTGTGAATGAGCGCAAAGAAACGGTAATCGACGGGGTGATATAAGTGGACAAAGAGCACCAACAGTTAGTTACAACCCAACTGAAGGTCCTGCGGGACATTTCAAAACTTCAATAAGAAAGGGTTACAAGTCGGTTCGGCTCTAAACAGCTGCCAAGGTTCAAGGGAATTGTTCAATAAAAGTTTTTGGATTACAAATATAGAGAAGATAACAATAGAGACAGAGAGAGAGAGAGATAGATAGAGAGAGGTGCAAATTATAAGTAGGTTTTCTAAACGAGCATTAAAAATATTGGAGATAATCATAGTTAGAGTGGATAAACAAACTTTTTTTATACACAAAGATAGGCATAGAAAAAATATTACATAAAAAATCAAAAAGTTAAACAGAAGAGTTATAAGAAGTCGAGGCAAACGGTATGTTTCTTGACGCGCATAGAGGTAAATCAAAATAGTTATAGCCAAAATCATATGGGTATAATAATATATATATATAAAAGAGTATAGACAACAAAAATGTTATTTAGCTTATGAAAAATGGCAATAAAAATAATGAAGTTGGATTACAATGTAATTGGAAACAGTTAAAATTAAAAAAAGAAGATAGATAATTGATATAGAAAGATTTGGCAGCAACTAGCTATAGAATGCGGCTTTATATTTGAGATCATTTCGAATACGTCTTACAACACTGCTTAGCCTAGACATAGACAAATTGTAGGCACTGTAAACATACCTCTTGTGTGGGAACCGCATAGTTGCCCTGTATGGTAAAGGCCTGTCCATTGGCCAAGATAACTGGGCCAGTTACTTGAGGCTTTGGTCGATACGGTATGGTAGCACCGCGTGGCGGGGACTGTATAATAAAAAAGAAAAGAAAGCCAGTTAGTTAGATGCAAATATATTATTAGTTTTAAAGAGACACAGCTTGTGAAGCTCACAAAATAGTTGAATTTACTGTCCAAGGGTTTTTATAATGGAAAATCCATATTTTTAAATATTTTGCAGTATTTTTCTAATCATTTTTAAAGCACAAATTAAAATTGTGAACTCTATCTAGCCATAGGTGGTGCCACGGGTCACTTTGTTTCATAGTAATAATGCTTAGTTTTGTAGTGCACCACGTTCTTTCTTCTTAAGCTAAAAACTAGAACACATTCTCAATTATCTTCTTCTTAAGCTAAAACTAGTGCAAAACGTTCAATAGTCTTCTAATCATTTGCACATACATATATACTAAATTATAAATCTTTCTATCCATAGGTGGCGCCACGGGTAACTTTGTTTCATAGTAATAATACTGTTGGGTACCACGTTCTCTTCTTCCTAAGCTTAACACTAGTTCACACTTTCAAGCATCTTATCATTTTCATAAATATTCCAAATTTTAAATCTATCTTCCGATAGATGGCGCCATTAGCCACTGCATCCACTTCCGATCGTATAGCTTACCTCCAACATGACAAGACATATCTGATAGATGCATTGGGTGATCTGCTCAGCGCTGCCACTCAAAGTAACCGCACGCTCCGTGGAGTTTGGCAACATTTCGCTGGCCACCTGTATGGAGCAGCCTGTGGTCTGACGTATTTCCTTAATCTTTGAGCCACTCTTTCCTGAATGTCGCAGCACATCAAAGAATTAAATAGACAAAAGACAGAGAGAGTGAGCAGGTTAATGAGTTCACATTTTATATTTCACTTACCAATTAACGATCCACATTGACTGGCGGGCACAATCAATCGAATGGGTATTTGAGTTTTACCAACTTTGCCAACATCATTGAACTGCGAGCACCACTGAAACGGGTTTCAAGTTAGTAATGTGAAGCGTGAGCTTATTTCAAGAATTGAGTACAACAAACACTATTCTTCCACAAAGGCGACTTTCTCTTGCCAAATGCGATTGTTTTGCGCACTCGCATATAATCTTTGTTATTTGTTTGTTGTATCAATTATTGTGTTATGCAATCTTCTTGCTATGCATCCGACGTTTCGATCTAGCGCACACATACCTCTTCAAATTTCTTTGTAATTAGCGTAAATGCCGAGAAGATTGCATTTGTTGTGCCAGATACCGTTACAATGCGTTCCGGGCATGAGCCATCCGAAATGTTAATTTTGGCACCAGACTGTAAAGATTGAAAACGATACATGAATAAACATTCAAATTTAAATTTTCAATTTGAAGTAGTTACTTACTTCTTCGCGAAATCTGTTGACAATTTCACCCTTTTTACCAATAATACTACCAACTTCCTGTAAAGAGAGAAAGAGAGAAAAGAAAGTATTAGTAATTAGGTTTATTTGAAATATTATAGATATTTTATGTTGCAGATAATTTGCTTGAAGAACATAGCTAGATTTATATTATCAAAATTTTATAAGATTTCGTTATGTCTTTAATCTTTAAGCTCTTTGCAAAGTCTTAGCCATATTGAATCTACTTTGTAGAGTATTTCCTAGTCTACGTAGATATGTCTTTAATCCTTAAACTCTCTGCAAAGTCTTAGCCATGTCGATTCTACTTTGTAGAGTATTTCCTAGTCTAACATTTTGCTTTAAAATTCACATGTGGCTTTTATTTTATTTCATTTTCTATTCGTTGCTTCCAACTGCGCCAGCGATGTGCAAATTCGATTAAATATTAAGTGATATTATACCATGTGTAAATGTGTGCGTGCGTGTGTGTGTGTGACTACTTTTGCATATTTAAGCGACACAGAAAACGATTCACATTCAAACCAAAAACCAGAGCCCGAACAGTAGCCCGTCCCCCGCACAGCGCTGGCCACATATACAGAAATTGACGCTCGTAATGAAATTTGCGGGCAACGCGTTCTACGCGTTTTAATTGATTGTAAATATATGAAACAGCCGCAAGGGTGTATATATTCACACACATGCATACATAAACACATATGTGTGTATATGGAGTAGCACTTCAGTCAGCTCTAATTGGCCGTCCTGCAAAAGTATTGAAACAATTTTGCTACTCACTGAAACTTTAACAAGTTTTGCACACCAATCAATAAAAAAAATATATGGAAAATAAAAAATATCACAATAAACATCGAGAAATAAATCACATTAATTACACAGCAGCTGTCAGCTGCACTCGTGTATCTATGGAAACGTGCTGAAATTTCAGCTTTGCCAAAACCGTTTTGCCAAATGTTCTTGTTATCTTGTTTTCGGTTATTGAAAACTGCGTTTTGTTTAAAGGCATTAATTAAAAATGCAATTTAATTGGAATTCCTACAAATTTTTTTATTTTTAATTTTTTTTTTAATATTAATTAGGCTTGCATCACAATTCAATTGATGAGAAACTTCACGGCTCACCGACTAATGAAACCTAATTAAAATAATTTTGGGCCTTTGCTATGACAGCTTGAAATGTCGTTAATCTCAGAAATTAAACGTAAATACATTAAGCAAACATATTTGAAGTGAATTGCACTCGATTAGCGTTAAGCAAATATTTGCTTAATGCAAATGCGTATTGATTGAGTCTAATGAAGTTTTTGTGGTATTACGATTTCGGCTGCGAACATAAGCAACATGCAAATTTAAGAAGATATGACAAGAAAAGGATTGCAGAGTCTTAAAAGCAGATATAGTTCAGATTTTTGTCAATCTATAAAAAAGGGCAACAGTAATCTATACTCAGTAAAAGTTTAGAAAGTATATATGCTATATATTTTTTGTATGGGAGTGGGGATACATACATGAGTATATATTTCAATTTGCAAATTCAACAGCTTCGAAGTTTTCGCTACTTAAACAATTCTTAAAACCGATCTATCGTTTGCTAGCTGTAGGACACAGGGATGTGGAAGATTCCGAGATATGCAATGCCTGCAGCAGCTGTAGCTTTAAGACTCTAGAAGATTGCGTTGATCCAGACAGACAGAAGGACATGGCTACATCAACTCAGATCGTGCTGACCAAGAATATACTTTATTTGGTCTGAGATTCTTTTTGGCTTTTTTACGAGGTTACAAAAAACAATGACAAAGCTGCTAGAACAAAATTTTATGGAACATATTATCATAATATAAATGAACAAGTATTAGGCTCGACTCCCCAGCCTAGTGTATAGACATTGTTGCCTTAATCTGGTTGCCATGGTTGCCATGGTTGCCATTGAAGCATAAATATAATAGATTGAAAGTTTATATTAATATTCTATGTCTAATAAATGAAGATATATGAAATATAAATCTAAGTCAAGTTTTTATGTTTCACAATTATATCTTCTCTTAAATTCTCTTAAGTTTTAGATAAATATTTTAATAAAAATCAACTTATTTGTAAAAACGTTAAAAAGAAACTTTATCAAATTTGCAAATTTTTATAATTCGAGAATTTTTCACGCTTTAAAGTTTTGAATTATAAGGATTTAGTATAATAATCTGTGTTAACCTTCAAACGGTGCAGTTTATGCGACAGTCGCAAAGTTTATCTTAATTTCTAAATGCCTATCCATGGCCACACACACACAAACACACACGCAGAGACAATGCAAGGTATATATAAGTATTTTGGGCATTTTGCCAGTCTGTCACAAAATGCAAAAGCAAGAGCAATACAAGTATGATATAGTCCTCCCCCACCTCTAGACTATCTCGAACAGAAAATGGTACTTGTCTTTTCTTTTTTTTTTTGCTGGCTTTGGGCTGCTTTTGTAAGCCATTTTGCATTTTGTGCCAGCTACTTGTATATAATATTTATGCTTATGGTGCCAGCTAAATGGCCGAAATATTTATTAGACACAAATGTCAGAAGGAATTGCCATAATTATTAGCATGATTATGGTCTATGCGTCTATTGCGTTCTTATGCCTGTCTGCACTCAAGACAAATTTTGAAGGCGCTCTATAATTTATGGGGGCCTCCTCTCCCACACACACTCACACATATTTGAAGTAGCCCCAGCCAATGGCTATTAAGTTTGATGTTCTGCTCATTAGCGGCGGATGCTCATCATCATTAATACGGTGGTCAAAATGCGGCCATTACCTCCCCCACCGACCCACCACCCACTACCACCACGCCGTTTTACAGTCTCTCATTCTACTGCATATCAATTGGCATTTGCGGCTTAGAAGCTTACGCAATTTGCATAAATCTGTGTGGGTCAAGCGATAGACATTTCATATTCGAGTACAGCTTACACACACACATACATACATAGAAAATCTCTGCACTTTCACTTGATTGCATTTTGCAACTGCTGCTCCTTTTGGTAAATGCCCGACAAATTTCTCCGTTCAAAAGTTCATATTTAGCAAAATGCACCACTCTGCACCACACACGTCAGCCAGCAGCAGCAGCAACACCACACATTTTACATGCCAGCAATTAAATGCTAAAATTTTGCACTTCCAACTTTTGCAGCCAACCCATGCATCGATTTGTATGCAAAAATTCACTTTTGCGGTTGTGAATTCAAAATTTTGCATGTCATTTCGTGTTTTTGTTGTCTTTATGTGTATGTGTGTGGTTGTGTGTGTGTGTTATAAAATATGCATGAAAGAAGTGTACAGCAGCTAAAACGAAACATTGTGCACATTTCTGTGGTCCAGTCTGTGTACACACACACACACAGAGACATCAGCTTAACCAACTTCAACAAAAGATGGAAAATTTTGTATATGGTTATCGATTGGCAGCAACTATTTTAAGCAGAATATATTTATATAAAAAACACATTCCAATGGTTGACCAAATAGCAAATATATCATTTTAATTTGTTTTTCATTACCTAAAATGTTTTTAATGTGCTTGGCTTGTTTTCTGTGAGACTTTTCTTGCAAATAAATGAGTAAATTGTGAATTGTTTGATTAAAGTTTATTAGATTTTAAATTTAATGAAACTAGCTGTAGAATAAACTTTATAAAGCATGAAGTATACTTAGAGGGCATGGTATATTGAAGAAAAACTATCAGTTTATACATTATATTTTGATAGATTTCAAGCTTAAGCTCCTAAATATAGTATGTATTGAAATTCATTTAGCTGTAGTTATATCTTTCCCGATTTCTTCTTTTCTTTGAGTTGACGAAGCAAATATTTGCATTATTATACTGTATATACACTGCTCACCACTTGAATAGCACACCCCCTTAATTTTAAATTATAGGTAATTTTATTGTATAATTGTTAGTAAATAATGAGGTTTTTATAATTAATTGCTCAGTACAGTCGAATCCCGATAATTCGAAATGGCAAAGGGATCACATTTTTTACGAATTACACAGGAATTCGATTTACCGAACAGGAATTCGAAGGATTTTTTTCAAGAGGACATCATTTTTTAGAAATTATTGAGGTTTTCGATTTAGCGGGTGACGAATTACCGGGATTCGACTGTTTATATTATTCTAAAGTTTAAGCTTTAATTTTTTAGCTGTGGAGCAAAAAAACCTCATTATTATGTTGCTATACACTGCTCGCCAATAGGACATCCCCCTAAACCTATTTTCAATCGCCAATTGCTGCCAAACCCAAGCATCCTCAAGATCTAATTTGAATTTTAAACTAAAAATCATTTTACTATTGTAATTAAACAATAAGGTCTTCATATTAAATTGTTAAGTAATAACAAAGAAAAAAATTTACAAAAATTTGCTAAAATTTAAGGAATGAATAAAAGACACACCAAAACTTTTTTTTCTTAAAGAATTGCAATTCTTCTTAAGAAAACGTTACTTAAATAAAGTTAGTAAACGTATTTTATGTATACGAAATTAATTTTTATGATATGTTCAGTCAGTTTTCTGTTTCCAAACTTTATAAAGGCGATTTGGTAGGACAAATAATTTAGGTAAGTCTTGTTTCAAGCTTTTTCGCTGGAATGGGTTAGTCTTCAAAAAAGGTTTATAAGAGGGCTCTAGTTAAGTGAAGAGCAGTGTATTTAATTTTGTTTTAAATATCTTTTTTTATATTACTTTTCTTAATATTTGCAACTGTTGTGTATGACATCAAATGAATTTCATGGATATTGAACTGATTGTAATATTACAAACTGAATTCAGTAGGGTTCGAACCCTACGTCTGATGACTTGTGGTCTAGAAATATTTTAAGTAAAAAGTTGCACTTTTATTGTAGATATTTTGTAACAAAATAATATCAAAACATTTTTCCCAATTAGTTGTCTGTGTTTTTTTTATAAATCAGCTTTAATCAATTTTCTCTCAGCTCACCTAACGAATGATTGATATTCATTTAACTCTATATATATATACATGTTAACTAAAGGTATTTTTCATGTTTTACTGGAAACACAATCCCATCAGTTCCGACATGTAGTTCGACATTTTTTAACTTTCAGCCAATTAGCAATGGCTCGAAAGAGGCGAAATGCGCGTTGCTGTTACTTTTTATTTTAATCAAATTAAAAATGCGACCTGCTGCGACTTGTGAAAAATTGTAATTGCTTTTGTTGTTGTGGCCTTGCAAATTGTAAATTATTTAATTGTACAGTTTGCACTTTTCTGTTTTCATTTCAAGTGCCAGGAGCAGCAGCAGCAGCTGAAACAAGAAACAACGCGACAAATGCGCAGCATGATTTATTAACAAAAAAAAAAGAAAAAAAGGGCAAGAGGGGCGGGGACCAACGCGTTGCACACACATGTGTGCAGCAGCAGTAGTTTTTCGTGCAACAAGCACACACACACCCATACACACATGTGTTAGCAGCACATTTGCGCCCTGGCTCCCGCCCCCTGCCAACAGTTGTCACATTGCATTTTGTTGCACAGTGCTTTTTTTTTGTGTCTTGCAATTTTTCTTGAACGGTCTCCATAAATGGTTCTCACGGTTGGGCAATTGTTATACTCGTTCACGAAGTAAAAGGAGTCTATCGGTTTTGGGCAATGTCCGTGCAGCATTTGCATACCTTTAGAAGCTAGAGACTTGAAATTTTGAAACATATACTCGTGTGCACTCGGGTCAGAGCAACGTTTTTTATGATTTTTGGTTACGGGTCAAATCGGGGAATACTATATTTTCTCTACTATATTGGGATTTATATTATAAAATCGTAAACCGATACCAAAATCGTAAACTCGAAATCAATTTTGCTTTTCACGTCTGATTGTCCCGAAAAATTTCCAAATTTTCTTACGAGTCCCGAGATTTTCCGACATTTTTTTCAACATTTCTGATAGATTAACATTTTTATTTAAAAATATTTTCTCAAAATTATCTCCTGAAAGAATCAGAAAACAGCTTCCCATCAAGATATAGATCTTCGACCATTTTACAGCTAGCGCCCCAAAATTTTCCTTGCATTCCCTTTAGACCGATAACAATTAATAAAATATGCCTCTATATCTTCGACCATTTGACAGCTAGAGGACCAAAATTTGACAAATTGCTGCTTTGCTCCTCCTTAGATTGACCAAAAAATCATTGAAATACGCCTTTTAGGGGGTGGAAAATCGATATAAACTGTATCTTTCACAAAGTTTTCGCTGGAACAACCAAATTTTCCTGTTAGATTACTGTAGATCCGCTCTACTGTTAGTCAAATAAATTATAGGGTCCGCCCATTAGTCCATAAAACCATGAACGAGTATGCATGCAGTCGGTTACGCCCGACTGCAACTATCTTACTTGCTTTTTTTTTGTTGCTGCAACATGCAATGCATTTATTTTATTTTTTTTTTGTAAATATTTTAAAAATTTTTAAGAGTTTCCACCAACGCAGCAGCAGCTGAAAATTTGCACGCTCAGCATGACTGCCATATAAGTATATACAGATATATATCTGTAAATGTGTGTAGCTATATTGTTTTGGTCTGTGTCTAAGCTGGCTGTATTTCGTTGTCTTCTTCTTCTGCTAGTTGTTCTTTCTACTGCTCTACTAACATCAAAATTGTGTATGTGTGGCTCAGCTCAGCTCTCTTTGTTTCTTTTGTTGCGGCACAATTAGCACCGTCCATTCTTTAGACTTAATGCGTTTCATTCTAGTTGTTGTTGTTGTTGCTTCTTCTTCTGCTATGTTATTAAAGTCTCTTCTTCTTTTCGTTCTGGCCACATGCTTTACAAGCTAGCTGGTTGGGTGATAAATGGGCTATCAAAATGTTGAGAATATTAGACAATCTGTTCTCTGCTTTTCTGTTCAAGTTTTGTAAGTTTGTCTGGCCTCTAGTCTTATAATAGGTGGGTAATAATTAGGCACTGTAATTGTTGCTGGAAGGTGTATAAAGCTGTTTGTTGTTGTTATTGTTGTTCTTGCGAAATGTTTTGCTAAACTAAATAGCACAGTTAGATCGTTAAGGGAAATTTGTTTTTGGAAAAGCAAAAAGACGATGTGAACTAAGAAATCTGCTGTAAAATGTTTCTTTAAACTTGTTTTGAGTACAATCAATAGCATAATCAGAGTTTAGTAAATATTTTAACGATTGAATAGTATTATTAGCAAATTAAAATTGTACTAGTTTCTGTTTGGTCAACTTTTTTAAGGCCCAGAAATTTTTTTTTTTAAATAAATCTTAAATAAATGCAATTTTATTGCATATGAGTATAGGTTTGTATAAAAAGAGTTTAAGCCTTAATATCTTGTGAATATATTTAAATATGTATTATATATATAATATAAATATATTATATCAATACGAAATACAGAGCAGATATTTGTATTATTTTATTATACCCTTGAAAAAAGGGTATATTAATTTTGGTCAGGAGTTTGCAACGCAAAGAAGGAAGCATCTCCGACCATATAAAGTATATATATTCTTGATCAGCAAGACTAGCTGAGTTGATATAGCCATGTCCGTCTGTCCGTCTGTCTGACTTTCTGGATCAACGCAATCTCCTCCGAGACTATAAGAGCTACAGAGCTGAAATTTTGCACATAGGCTGGAATGTGCTGCAGGCATTGTATATCTCGATTACTATATCCTATAGCTCCCATTGCACAGATCGGTTTTAAAAAATGTTTTAGTGGGATAACTTCGACGTTATTAAAGTCAGAGAGTTGAAGTTTGGAATATATACTCCTGATATGCACCCAAATACAAAAAGATATAGATTATAAATCTACGCCCTTTGGGGGCGTGGCAAGTCGGATAAAACTATATCTTCTACATTTTTAAAGCTAGAGCATCCAAATTTGGAAAGTAATATACTGTTGGCCTTCCCTGCAGATTAATCAAAAATTATATATCCACGCCTACTTGGGGCGTTGCAAATCGGGAATGTCTATATAGTGCTTAACATAAATCTATCAATACAAATTCCTCTTCTAAAATAAGAAAAACAATCTAAATCTTAAATACACAAATTCCATTAAATTGAATTTGCTTCATTTACAAACTGTTATCAAATTTTCAACAATCAAATAACAAAAACTCAAATATTCGATTCCATAAATCGATGTCAGAGATGCAGACAAAAGATTTCAAGTTGGCATTTAGAATGGCTTTCAAATTAAAAAACAAGAAAAACAAAAAACAATACCCTTTATAATTGAGTTTAGAAGTACAAAACAAGGCGCATATCGAAAGGCAGTTGTCAATATTCGGATTTATGCGAGTGCACAAGATTTATGACTGGATCAAGGCCACAAAGCAAGCTGCAAGCAAGCAGGCATTTTGCATCTTTAATTAACTGGGCCTTATTATTATTTTTTTTATTTTTTTCCAATTGCAATTGTTGGCAGTTTTGTGTGAAAGTCAGCGACAGACGTTGAATGAGTCAAACCGGAGTTGAAGGCAAAGTCGTGATGCAGCTAATTAATTTATGACAAAACCAACACAAAAAGAAAACTCAGTCAAGCGACAATGGGAAAATTATAGAAAACAAGTAAGAACACTAAAGTGGGGCTGTAACCCACTGCATAATGCTTGTTCGCGATACAAAAATAAAAAAAATTTATTTATAGATTTTAGATGATAGTTCGAAATGGCAAGGGGTACACAGTTTTTAGAAACAGGAATTCGAACGAATTTTTTCAATTGAGCAGCATTTTTTACGAATTATTAAGATTTTCGATTTAGCGGGGAACGAGCTATCGCGATTCGACTGTATTACAGAACAATTTGTAACCGACTAATAATCTATATTAAATAAGCTTAAGCACATCGATAGTTGAAGAAAGACTTCATTTCAGTTCATCTTTTCATTTTTGACCAGAAAATTACCACAAAAATAATTTATAATTTAGTTCTATTAAATATCATTATTCCCACAAATAAAGAGTATTACTTGGCTGCCAAAAAGACGATACGGCAATTCGAGCCAGAGAATTAAATTATCTAAATTACCAGTAACCACAGCATGGATATTTGATGATTTAACTATATTTTTACAATGTCAACCTGCAGAGGAGATTAACAGTGATTCACCTGAGTGATGCTTTAAATGTGAAAAATAATGGTTTTCTGTTAAGTCACGCTCCCCAAGGGATGCATAGACAATAAAATAGGTCAAAATTAACTCAGTTCTGTATTGGGTTTCTATTAGTAAAACTTTGAAATATTTAAGTTTAAGTTTAAGTTTAAGTTTGACACGATTCCATTGAGGGCGTATTCAGAGAACTGCAAACACTGTCGTAGACTAGTAGGGTATGTGTTGACACACAAGTCATCAGATATAGGGTCCGAACCCCACTAAGCTCAGTTCATAATAACACGATCAACGATAAAGACAATTGCAAATAAAATGAAAATAAAAAGTAAAAAATAACTTTATCAGATGAGTATTCACAGGAGAATATATTCAAAATTTCAAAACTCTTTCTAGACAAAAAACCAATATACTCTTTTAACTTCATAAACGAGTGTAAAAATGAAAAAAAAGCGAGAAGACAAAAACAAAATCGAGTGCACTTTTTGTGTTGTTTAAGGTTTTTGGTATTTCGCCTGCTTTTTCTTCAAGCTGTTGTTGTTCTTGCAGTTCTTGTTGTTGTTGTTGTCGTTGCTTTTTGGCAGTCAGCCGCAAATTGCATAGAAACCAAGCTAAAAGTGGGTTGCACTCTCGCCCAGAATTATCGAGTATTTTGCAATTGTCAGACACATCTATGTATGCATACGGTACGTATACGTATTTACAGCAGCAGAAGCAGCAGCAGCAGCTGTTGTTGTTGTTATTTTAGTAGTTGTTATTTTTGAATCATGCATTTTTAATTAGTGAAATTGCATAGAGTAGAAGAATGCAGCATCTTGTCGTGAATTTCTGTGTTCAATGCGCAATATTTTACAGTCTCTTGTCTAATTATAATTAACCGATTTATTTATGCACTCTAACCAAAATGTTTTTACATAATAATGTTAAACGCAAGGGAAAAAAACAGAATTGAGAACGGTTTTTTTTTTAATTTTACTTGCTCAATTTTTATTGGAAATTAATGTGAGTTTGTATTCAGAGTTTACTTAACTTGAATCAATTTTGTATATTTATAGCTAATTTATTATATTAAAACTAAATTTATAGCGAAAAGATAGACTTGTTAATTATTTCGAAACAAATTGAGGCATGTGAGTCATTTGTATATGTACATATATTTAATTCATTAGCAACAAATCTAGCGTTATAAACTTAATAGAGTAATGCTTGAAGCATTCATCAATATGGAATATAATTATATATATATAAATTTCCAGTTAATGCCAACTAACTCGGAAACTTGTGACCTACCCTAACTGTTATACACAGAATACATTAGGTCAACTACACACATGCTAAATCCACTTAATCTTAAAATGAATTGATTTAATCGAGAGTTAACGACTAGCACATACCCTTTACTTAAGCAACTCTCTTTAATAGCATATTCATTTCTTTTCACAGCTCACATTATACCCGTTCTGCAGCTTCTCAATATGTATAGGGTACACATAGAAGTCCCTTCATTTCATGCTCAATTAAACAAGTCAACACGGATGTTGTTTGTGTACATTCAAAGCGCTTTATTTTTTTCTCTTCTGTTATTTGCCACTTGATTTGCATTGCGCTTAAAATGTATTTACATATTCTGACATACATGCATGTGTATGTGTGTGAGTGTGTATTTGTCAACTCAGCCAACAGCAGTCGGCAGCAGCGACGCTGCTCATAAATCACGCTAATCTATAACTATCGATCAAAAGACCAACACAGAGCGAAAGGGGGGCAAGGGGATTTATTCGGCAGTGTTCAAAGTGTCTTGAGAATTTATTGCCTGAATCCTTGAGCAGCGCGCACACTAAAAAGTGGCCAAAAAAGAAAAAAGTAATGCAAAATGAGCAATTTACATTTACATATGCTAATGCTTAATTTTAGTTTAGCTGCGAAGCAAAGAGCGCGCAATTATATAGCTCTCTCTCTCTCTCTGTTCGTCCCTGTCTTCATCATTTGTTGTTGTTGTTCTATTTTTGTTATAAATTGTCTGCAGATATTTCTGTTCGTCAGCTTGCCAATTTTTAGCTACACATCATGTAATATGTAGAAGCTCCCTTGAGTGCGTCGCTCTGTCGCCTTATCTGCTGCTGCGGCTGCTGCAACGGCTGCTGCACCTGTCGCTGCAATTCGTTGCACACACATAACTTGGCAACAACAACATATATATACACATAAATCACAGTCTGGTCCCACTTGCAAATCGGCTTTTGAATAACGATCGGCGAGTTTAACGACAGCTTTGGCCAAAAAGCTTTTGACGGCTCTCAGCACGTGCTGTCTCAACATTTGAAGTTGAAGTGGCACAAACAGCTTTTCAAAGTTGTTTTTTTTTTGTCTACTTTGTAATTGTTTTTGAAGACTGTTGACAGTTATTAAATGAATAAGCCGATATTTACACTCTTTTAGCGCGGCTTAAGCAACATACTGAGCATTAGCTTAAGATTGTAATGATAGTCCGGTTTATACTTATATCGACTTATATCAAAGTTTACTAATAATAATTATCTATGCAGGCGGTCTTCTATTAGATGTGGCGTACTTTTAAGAAATAGCAACGTATAATGTGTGAAGCTTATATAAAATGTCTGTTGTCTTTTGTGCTTAAGAATTGATCGATTTTTCTGCTAAATTTGTCTAACTTGTGCTCATTCAAAATGGATGAATAGCGTAACAAGTATCTAATGGACAGCAGGAAATGTTGCCGATTACATATTAGTATATATATATATATATATATTAATGTATTGAAGTATATTTGCTCAGAAGAGCTCAGTTAATTTAGCCCCGTTCGTCAGTCTGTCCATTCGTCTATCTATCCGTCCATTCAATTTCATTATTTATGATCGTCAACAGTATAAGTTCGAGCTTTTTGAGACCTAGGTTTTTTACATTTACCACGCAGAGTTCAAGTTGATCAAGAGATTTAAAAAAGATATCTAATTTTGAATTGTTAAGGATTTTTATTCTCCACATTATCATACCTAGAGTCTTAAAAGAAATGCATTTTCCTAAAGTAAACTTTACTATATGAATACTATTCATATTTATATACCTTTTCTAAACTCGAAAAAATAAAACTCATTTCTGATAATATAATATAATATACAATAATAGCGGGTATTTAGCTGAAATGTCTAAAATTATGAACTTTAGTATAATGTCACGACAGGCTGCTTAATTGCTCTCTTTCAGAACTCCCTTAAAGGTTTTAAGTACTCAAATGAGTTTCGACTGAATCCTAAGATAAAATCATTTTTATTGAGAGTTCTGTACACCACAGGCTCCTCCTAACGTAGCATCTCTTTAAGGCTTTGATAGCTAGCAAAAAGAAAGCCAGCAAAGTAGTTTTACGTGGATTTTTGGCCACTTCTTCAGTCGTTTCTGCTGAAAAGTAAACCCTTTGGTAGTTTTCTAAGTTGACGCTAACTGCAAAACTGTAGAATCCCGCTCGTATATAGGACAGCTTTGCATGTACTTATGTACCGGTCTTTCACTAGTTTTTCACTTCATCATTTGGGATTCTGACGCTAAAATTAGCTTTGCCAGATCCTTTATTTTTTTTTCAAATCGATCCAGGTGTTTTGGAGCCTAAACAATGCAAGCGAACAAATCTTTCCTCATTATATAATAGTAAAGATATATCGTAATTCAAATACATATGTTCATGCCATATTCATTAGTTCCTTAAGTTCTGGCAAAAATATAACAAAACTTATCCTTTAACAGCAGCTCATCACAGATGTCAGTGAATCTCCTAGTCCGGATACTCGCAACCAGAACATTCTTACTAGCATAAACTTTTAATTCTTACTGCTGTAATTACTCAATTTTTTATTGTAAAACGATATACATATATATATGATTTAATGAGCTGCATTTATCAATGCGCTCATAATTAGTCGTCTGTAATATTATTTTACATTATTTGCCTTTCGGCCCCTGCATTTGATAGTGCTGTCCTTTACATAAGCACATGGTTAATTATGCATGATATACAAGCATTTTGCATATATATTTTCATTATATTTCATATATATATAGAACATATATACATTTATGTTTATATATCGGACTGATATCTACCTCGCTGTTCTGCTGCATTTGTGTATTTATTTTTATGACATTTATTGATGTGTTTCTCTCTGTTTTATTTTTTTTATTACTCACATATTTGCGAGCTGTAATGATTATTTAATAGCCGATGCTTACTTCGTATTTTATGACTTTAAATAAAATATATATACATATATATTTTGTTGTATTTGCATATATACAATGTTTTTGTCGTTCTTCTTCGGTTTGTAATAATGCGTGAAGTGTGGCGTATTTAATTTAAATTTGCATACAGAATGTACGCATTAATTTATAATTTTAATTACTTTTTATTTAACCTGCGTTTACTCTCTCTGTAGCATTTTATTGATTCTGAGAGCCCTCTGAAAATTTCTATAAATATTTAAAACGACATAATTCAATGGAACGCATTATGGCTTACATTGGGTCTTAGCATTCACATTTAAAATGTATCAAAACAAAGCGAAAGGCAACGCAAACATGATTCCTCTTTTTGGGGAGAGTTTTTGGCACGTGAACTGATTGACAAAAGCCTTTCGACGCTGTCAGCTTTGCTTGCTGACTGACAAAACAAACGCCAAAGAGGGAATCCTTTGCTTTAGATTTAAAAAGAAAACTCCAGAATTCCAAATTACAATATAATTTCAAGCTAAAGTACTTTTCTTGGCAGGCAGCTTTAAGACTTTAGTTGAGCTTTCATCTTATCTGCGGTGCAGCTGAGATTGTATTACGGATTTCTAGTAGGTAACTCCACAGACAGCTTTTAAGACTTTAGTCAAGCTTTTGAGTTTAGAAAGAGTTGAAGAGTTACGAATTTCTAGAAGCTGGTTACATAAACAGATTTCATAACATTAGCTTTAGAACTTTAGTTAATCTTTAAGTCTATAGAAAGGCATTCAGACAGTTTAAAGTCAAGAAAATCAGTTGATAGACAGCTTATTGACATATATACGTGTATTTAATGTATTTAGGCTTTCATATAGATTTAAAGCTTGACTTCTATATATATATTTTGAAATATTTGAAAACCTTAAAGCTAAACTATATATAGAAATATTTTAAGAGTTTAGCCAAGCTTCAGGCCTATAAGAAAGATTGGTCTTCAAGCTTAGTCTATAAAGAAGCTTAAAGAAAGTTTAGAGTCAGCTTCAAATATCAAGAAAATATTAAAGATATAGAAATACGTTGAAGGCTTAAACCTTTAGTAATATAAGAAAGCTTGAAGACTGCATAAAAGCACTCCAGCAGCACTCCAACAGCTTGTCAGCTGTAAAATTTAAGTGAAGCTTCAAGTCTATACAAAACTTTAAGACTATAATCAAGCTCTTTCAGTGTTGCAAAGCTCTCAAAAATTTTTGCTAAAACTAGTTTATATAACTCAATAAATTGCTCACATATATCTGTAGCTTATTAAGTTAATAAAATCTTGATATTCAACTTACCTTTCCTTGCATAATCAGCCTTATTGTGAGTGTCACCGATGGATCCTCCAGTTTGATGGGCGCACCGCTCGCACTGCTGCTTGTGTTATTGTCCTCCATTGTTATTTGTTATTTGTTTTTGTTGTTTTGCTTTTGTCTTTTATATGTTGTTAATTATCTTCAAAGTGTTGACCGAATGGCGGTCGCTGTTTTCTTTTCTTTTTTATTTGTTGTTCAACTGTTTGTCTTTTAGCTGCGGTTTATGGCTAAAGTTGTAAATATATATATTAAGATATATATATATATTCTTTTTATGCTATATGTACAATATATTGCTCATATATGATCAAAATATAATGCACACTGACATCTATTTGATTTTTGGCTAATAGGTTGATGTTTTTTTGTTTTTCTTTTACTTTATTTTTAGTTTCTTTTCAAATTAAATTGGTGGTGTCTTTTACTAATCGTACTACGTTTTTGTTGTTGGCTTAAGCTCGCTGCGTTCTTCCTTCTTTTTTTTTTTGTGTTTTGTTTTTATTTGTATTTGGTTTTTCTTCAATTTAAAAATGCAACATATAATCACTGCTATAGATTTTGCATAGAATTTCTAGTATTATTTTAATGTTGAGCAAAAAATACTGTTGCTTAGCGTTTGTATTAAGTTTTTTTGCACTGCAAAGATAGAAAGAGAGAGAGTGAAATTAATATTACGCACTTGGAATACTTTTTAAAAATAATAACTTGAAAAGCAGCTAATTTATTTTGTAAAATGCCCGCAATGCATTTAATCAAATTGCTCTTCAGTCAACTCTCGTCGCGACTCGACTTGAGTCAACTTTCGAGGCATTTTTCTGGCTTCCGGCATTTTGTTGAACAACAAGAAAAGTCTCAGCACGCCTCGTTCATCATAACGCTAGTCTCGTGTGCGTTGTTGTAATTTTGATATGAAATGTGTTTTCATACATACATACATACATATATATATTTTCACATTTTTTTCCGCTCATACACAACTTTGAAACTGCGCCAAGTTTTTACATGCATATTCCACCGTACGGCCGAGTGTTCACATATACATATAATATCGATGGCTGCACCCCCAGCCTCTCTGCCAAGGCATTTCTTACGCTCGAAATCACTTCATGTGCAATTTAGTACAGATATACAGCAGCATACACAACGCTGTTTCTTCTTTTCATATATATATTTTTTTTTATTTTTAATATTTTTTATTCATTCGCTTACTTTTTTCGTGTAAGAGAGCAGAACAAATTCCCAGCATAGCTTTATATGCAGACTTCGCATGTGATTCTGAATGTTTTTAGCCAGCAGCAGCAAAAAACATTTCCCCAAGGAGCAGCAGGCGGAGCACAGGGCTCCAAAAATATTTGCACAGGCCAACGCGATGGCTGCCAACAACTTCTCCAGCAGTTGCTGTTGCTGTTGTTGCTGCTGCTGTTTATGAAATTATGCGCACTAATTCCCCATGTAACGGCAACTCACAGCAACCTAGAGATAGCATAGCTTCTATCTCTATCCCTATCTCTATATGTGCAGACTGTCTCCAGAACCATGCCGCTAGCGGCATTTGCAAAAACTTATGCGGGTCGCTCGCAAAATGTAAAAAGCATTAACGACTAAATAAATGCGCATAATTTGGCTGCCCGCGTGCACTTTACATTGACATGATACTCGCAACAACAACAACAACAGCAACAAGAAGCCAGTCACTGATAGCCAGTTCCGCCAGCTGCCACGCCCAATTATTTGCATGAATATGTTCCATGTTTTGTTTGTGCAAATATGCAAATCTGTTGTGCTGTCCAGGTGTGACAATAACTACTGCAACAGCTTGTAGCAGCCACCTTCTAGAGCCGTAAAGAAGACCCTCGCCTGCTATTAAATGTATTCCCTTTTAATATACCATATTTTAAAGTTTCTTTAAGAGCTAGTTTTATGCTAAAGCTTATTTTCATAATTCTAACTTGAATATCTCACATGTTTTTGCCATGCTTCAATTGTCTAAAAACTTAAGCGAATCGTGTCTTATTTCTTGCTTAAACTTTTGAAAGCAGAGACCCAGATACAAAGCATATATATTATCATACATTTATCTTACATTTATCTAACTACATTTGACAGATACAAATTTTGGCTAGAGATCAAATTTTAGCGCGTATTTCAGACGAAAATATATACGGAATGCAATATTTTCAGTTAGGCAAAAGCGCAATTAGAAATTATAAATTAGAGATTTATGTATTATATTATAATTCAAAAATTAATAAATGTATGATAAAGTTTAAGGTTGCGAAAAAAGAGAGGACAGAATTTAAATGCTATTTACTATATATAGTATTTTATTATAATTTACAATAATAACATATAAATCGTGAGATTCAGGATTAAAAACCCTACCCAGTGAAAACAAAAAAATGCTAGTTTAAGTTAATGAATGTATAATAATGTTTAAAAATGACAAAAAAAAAATTTTAAATAAGAGTCATATAATATTTCATTGTAATTTACAATCATTATATATTATTAGAGTCAGGCATAAATCTCAAAAATGCTCTCTAAATAATTAAGATTAGTGAAAGAGTTTTATAAAAAGAGCTATTTTTAATAGCAACAAAAAATTTACAGATTTTAAATAAGATTTATATAGTATTATATTATAATTTACAATAATATTTAACGTAAGATTCGGGATTCAAATGAGAGGTGAAATCATAAAAAAATTCACTTGAAATAGTTAAAATTAATAAATGTATGATGGAGCCTAAAAATTGTAATATAATTTATATAATTTTATAAAATAATTTACAATAATTATATATCATGAGATTCACGATTTAATGCTTACTTAGTGAAATTATAAATGTATGATAAAATTTAAAAATTGTAAAAAAAAAAAAAAAATATGAAACGGCAAAACTTGTTGAAATAAGTTTAAAGATGCAATCTATAAAAATGCAGATCAAAGGAAAAGTTGTTTCGGAAACGTAAACCAAATGAATACCCATTTTTTTTAGTATTTGCACTTCCGTTTTTAAGAAAAACTTTTTTAAAGTCGCAGAGAGAGAAAGAGACAAGCTTTTAAGCTAGCATCTTTGTTGTCAACTAAGTTTTGTTTGCATCTAACTCATGGCCAAGTTATTTTAGCATATGAAACCAGTTCTCAACTTTAAGAATTGACTTTGTGGACATGGCTGCAGCCTCACACAAGAACTTTCGACAGTTCTGTCCAACTAATGCATTAAGTTTTCATGTTTTACTGCCCCAGCCCAATCTGTACATAATATATTCTGCACAAAATTCATCTATCACAAAGACAGAAAGTTTTTGGCAGCGTGTCGCAAGTTTTGTGAATTCATCATAAGGCATTGGAATATAACACACACACACAACAATCACAAAAATTAGGAATGTCAAACTAAACCAATTGCATGCATATTTCACATTTGAACTAACATAACTGCTTGAATGCCATTTCTATCTCTCAATGTTCCCATAAAAAATGTGAATTGCGGTACAGGTATGACAATTGTGCAATAAAAGGTAAGCAAAAATAAATAGAAGGCGCTACGGACAGCACATTTGATTCCTACACAGACAGACCACACAGATACACACAGATATCTGTGAGACTGTCGTCTGTGGCTCTATGGGAGTGTGAACCGGAGGTTGCTTTGAGGCGGCAAGCACACACAACACATGACCAGAATACGCTAAAGACGACAGCTCGAAGTTGTCGGTCGGCGGTTGCCTTCTGCCTGCCGCATGCTGTGAGCTGCCAGATTGCCAGACACGGACAGACAGCAGGCACCGGCACCAGCAGCCCCACTCAGCCGCCAGCCGCCAGCCGCCAGGCAACGGGCAGCAGGCAGCTGTAAAGGGGGCAATGAAATAATAAGTTCCGTTACAAGCATTGTAAATTCTTTGCATTGCATGCGGCAAACGCAGAGCCAAGATGAAGACATCTGAGCAGTCACTCGGCATCGCATTGGCATTGAGTTCGACTTCAACTGCAACTCCAACTACGTCTGCTTTAGCTGTAAAACTCATTATCAATCATACGCACTGTATGCGCGCACTTGGCATCAGCTTTTAATGACTTTTTCTCTAGACGGGTGCAAAAAACTTTAAAAGGCAACGCATCGTCGTAACTAGTTTTGTTTTAATTAACTCGCATATAAATGCCAAGACTGACTGGCAACCGGTTTGCTTTCTAATTTCTTTTAGCTTTCCACACACACACACACACTCACCACAATTGCTCGAGTGTGTGCGTGTGTGTGTGCCAATTCTCTAATTTCCTGGCAATGAGAAAAACAGCACCACAAATCATCAAGATATAAAGTAAGAGCTTTATATATTTCTCTCCCTCTCTCTCTGTCTCTTTTTCTCACTTTAATCATGATGGCAAAGAAAATGAATTGCATATGCGGGTTTTTTCTAACAAAATGTGCATTCTGTGTAGAAATTTATAAGATTTCCAAAGCATGATAATAGCAAAAACTTAATATGCGGGCCAAGCTAAAATATTTACTGGCAATTAAAGGAATTGCTCATAAAATATATTTTATAAAAAACTAGAAACAGACAGACTTTAAGGAAAAGTCAAATTTTGCTTTAGTGTACTAAAAAGAAATATTTTTAATATATACATTCACTGTAGATTTTTTATACCCTGAACCCATTGAAAATGGGAATTCAGGGTATAATGGTTTTGTGACAATGTATGTAACAGGCAGAAGGAGGCGTGGCAGACCCCATAAAGTATATATATTCTTGATCAGGACGACGAGCTGAGTCGATCTAGCCATGTCCGTCTGTCCGTCTGTCCGTCCGTCCGTCTGTCCGTCTGTCCGTCTGTCCGTCTGTCCGTCTGTCCGTCTGTCCGTCCGTATGAACGCAGTGATCTCGTAAACCACAAAAGCTAGAGACTTGAGATTTTAGATATATATTCTTGTATACCATACGCAGTACAAGTTTATTTTTTTTTTCGATAACTCATCCCATTTCCTTATTATCGATAACAATCGATATTTTGACTTTGTTTTTAAGCTATAACTTATAGACCATGATAGCTAGAGATACCAAATTGACTACGTAAGTTGCTGTGATGTAAATATAGATAATAATTTTTTTAAATTTTGGATACCTCCCCCCATTAGCCCCATAAGTGGAAAAAACGTATTTCAAATACTAGAGAGTTGGGATTTTGTATATATACACCTCTAGATGTCAATATTATGTCCTGAAAATTTCATTAAGAAAGTAGGTCTAGAACCGAAGTTATCTAACAATGAATTTCTCATAATGCTGCCCAGAATGCAGCTCAAGCGCAGCCGCTAAATTATGTACGCAGTAAGCGGCGCGCTTGCTTGTGTATGTATATGTGTGCGTGTGTGTGTGCGCGCAGTGGGTAATTTGTACCGGTAAAAGATGTAAGCTAGATTGTTTAAAACACCGTCTCGGACTTGGTTCAGGGGATCTCGTAGTCGGGCAGACCCGACTAGAGCATTCTTACTTGTTTTTTTATGAATATTTCTCATATCATACAATACACTGCGATGCACTTGAATCCCTATTCATAATAAGGATTTGAATCCGTTTTGATGCATTCTTCTCTTAATCTTCTGTTGCTATTGTCATGCAGTTTACTATTTTGGAAGGAATAGAGTGTACACATACTTTAAAGATGAGAGAAAGACATCAAAAATTTACTTTTCACATATTTATATTTTTTTAAGTAAATTTTTCTAGTTATTTTGGCTCTATAGCACATATCTATTGAAACCTTAACTTTTTAGAATTCCTTTTTTGTGACTACAACGCTTAGTTTGTTGGTTTATTTCTGTTCTAAGTTCTTAGCTACTAAAGACAAACACAATACAACCATGCCCTGTTGCCTGGGATTCCAACCCGGGTTCTGGACAAACGAATTGCCTAAGTTCTAGTAACTTGGTGTACTTTTTCGCAGGCACTTGAATTGAAACAGATGTTATTTCCTCACAGGGAGTAAAACTTTAAACCATAAAGTTTCCTTTTTTTGTTCACGCATAAAATAATAATAATAAGGTGTAATCTTACACACATTGGTAAAACCAAAAATGTTATATGTCATTTTCTTAACAACCCATCAAATTTAAAAGGGCTTGTCCCTTTTAATCTAATATATATTCACTACATATTCACAAAGTCTCATACTTGACATGCTAGTCACACTTTAAACCACCTAAATCTGTCCGCAACTCTAATCAAGTTATGGTACATTCAGAAAGCGTTGCCTGCTTTGTGGCGCTTGGCATTTGTGGCAGCATAATAATAATTTTTGTTGCCAACAGTTGTTGCCATTTGATATTACACCTATATATATACATATAAAGTATTTCTGCACATTGTCTTGCCCAAACAGAGAATAATACAAAAAAAAGAAACGAAAAGAAAAACCAATTGAATTTTTTGTGTCTCACAAAGAAAGAAAAAAGAAACTCATGAAGCGGCACAATAAATGCTAAATGCTGTACGTGACACACACACGGGGGTCATACGATGATGATGATGCTGCTGCTGCTGCTGTATGGAATGGTGTAGTATATGGAATGGATGGATGGGAGTACGTATTGTATGGATGGTGAGAGAAACGCTGACATCTCGGCCTTAAAAATGCTGTCATGCGTTGAGAGACTTTTGTTGACGGCCGCGTTGACTTTATACGTCAATTTTCATCGTAGTCATACGTTTTTTTTTGTTGTGTTTCTTTTTGCTGTTTTCCGTTTATGGCAGGCAGAAGGAAAAACAAACATCAAGTGCAGACTACTGGCAAGTCGACGGGCTGGCTTTCACTCCGCCTTAAATGCCATTTTCTAGTCAGCAGCAGCACAACACTCTCATGTCAAGTTGTCGTCTGCAAACACCACCACCACCAACACCACCGCCAAAAGGCACCACCAACCGCTGCAAAGTCAAACTCAAATCCAAAGGCAGGTGTTGGCTTTGTGGAAACAGTTTCGTCGTCATCATCATCATTATCATTATTATTGCCATCATCATTATAGACCCCACACAGACAGCGCATAATTTTCTTTTAATACACTCACAAAACATGTTGAAACTTTGCAGAAATGTTTTCATAAATTTTATATGTATATATTATACATACTTAAAAAACAGAGAAAAACTTTTTTTTTAATTAAACTATATAAATTTAAAGTTTGCTTTATAGTATTTTAAATTTCTGTTTTAAGTTATTTTTTCTCTCAAATTAGCTCAAGTTTTTGTTTATTATAAATATAAAACGAGTTAACTTTTAATATAAACATTTGTTTATCACATCTTTAAGAGTATTAACTCTTCGTTATTTGACAGTTTTTCATTTAATTTCTTTACAGCATCACTCGTTTCGTGCGGTTTTTGCAATTTTAGCCCCACTGAGCTGTTTTCCCTTCAACAGAAATCCAATCAGTCAGAGTTTTAAGTTTACTTACTTAAACCCCCTCAACATGTGCGCGCGCAATGCTCATTAACACACTTTAATTGCCAGAAAGAGAAAATGACTTTGCAATTAGTTCTAAAACTCAAATTCCAATGACATGAGTTGAAAGCAGCAACTTTTTATTATAGATCTTAATAGAAGAGTTTCATCAAAGAAATGACAGTTGAAAGGTTATAAAATAACAGAAAAGCAAAAGTAACTGTCACAAATCCATATATGCATATAATATTATATCAACTAACAACAAATTTGTGTCCACTAAAAGGTCGAGAAAATAATAGAAGTGTTTCATCAAAGATATGACAGTTGAAAGGTTATAAAATAACAGAAAAGCAAAAGTAACTGTCACAAATCCATATATGCATATAATATTATATTAACTAACAAGAAATTTGTGTCCACTAAAAGGTGCAGAAACTTTTTTGGAATTACTATAGCCCATGCAAACAGATGAAAGAAAAGTTCTGAGCAAAAAGTTACACGATGAAAATTAATTTTTAAAATTAATTATGCACATGTGCATCACACAGTTGGCTGCTGCCCCTCTGGCAAAGTGCCTGTCAGCCTGAGTGTGTGTGCGTGTGCGTGTGTGTGTATATTTTTATAAGCCCAAGCAGCCGACACCTGACACATTTCCAGCTGCTACGGGACGAACGCACAGACTGTTGCCCTGGGGGGCGGTCAAAGGGAAAACTCATTAAAGTGCGTAATTACAAGCACACACACTCACACACACACACATAGAGAGAGCACAACAACAACTTTGTGCACATAATAATATTAATATTAATAACATAAAATACTCGTCTACAAAGCCTCAAACCCAAACGGTCAACAAGCACTCCTCCTCGGGACTACTGATGAATGTCCCTGGGCCGCACTTAATAACATTTGGGCAGATTTTATAGCTGGGCGTTAGCCGGGCACATAATTTGATTTATGTTTACCAACTGGCCCCAAAGGCAACGATTTTCTTTGCACTTTAAAAGGTTTTTTTTTGGGTTGTGGTTGAAATAACTTTCGAACAGTATCAAACAGCTGGCAAAGAAAAGATTTACGCTTGAAAATTAAGGCACGACTTAGCCAACTTATCGCTTTTGACCACAGAAAAAAAAGTGCAAATAAATTATTTGACATTAATTTCAATGAAAGATGTAAGCTCTCATTTACAGCCTTTTGAAAATACAGTAAAAGAAACATTAATCAGCAATTTGGCAAATATAGTCTTAGCCAAAATTAACATTTAACCTTATCAATTATAAATGTTGACTTCTGGCTTCTAAATAGACTTAAGCCTGAGCTTTAATTACACTGAAAACTTTATACAATCCACAAAATCGTCTGGGAGGCAATTGCACAGAACACAGCTAACAACAATTCCCAAAAACAAAACGCAAATGTTGCAGAAATATTTAATTATCCACACACACACAGAGAAATTCGCATACACAAAAGCAGGATTAATAATTGCTTCTGCTAAAACAATGGACATATGCCCGAAATTATAGCATACTTATGTGGGCGAGGCTAAACGGAAGGGGTTGGCTAAAAGTTTTGTGCCTGCTGCTGTTGCTCTCCAGCAACACCTCAATGCACACACACAATGCTTACATAACACACACACACACGCATACCGAGTGCCGTATTAATTTTGTGTCAAATAAGTGAAACGCAATTAAACGCACATGTCAGCTCGTGGCAAATGGCCAATAACCAGACAGAGCCACAATTAGAGCGAGAGCGCCGAAGGCTGAGAAAGGCAGACAGAGCTAGAGTCATAATAGGAGCAGGAGCAGCACAGCCTCCACAATCAATACAAATAGCAGCCAAAGCCTTCACTCAATCCATTTATATGTGTATGTTTGTGTGTGTGTGTGAACAAATTGCACAAAATCCCTTAATATGATGACCTATTAAAATTATGTTAGCTACTCGCGACAATGGCAACAATAGCGCAAACTATAACGTCCCCAACTCAGCAGCTTTTTGTGTGAGTGTGTGTGTGTGTAATAACTTTTCTTTTTTCTTTTGCTATTTCTTTGTGTGTGTGTGTGTGTGTGTGTGTGTTGCCAAAATTGCCTATTACATATTACAGCCAAATATATACTTATATATATGTATAAAGTGCAGATGGAATTGCTGGAGCATGCACGGCAAATAGATTGAAAGTAACTTTTCGTTGAGCTTCTCATCATTGATTGGTTGGGCGTGGCAGTTGGGCAAAAGAAATAACTTTCAAAGATGATGTAGCAATTATTGAGAGTTTCGTGCGTAACTCAAGTGGGAATTAGTTCCAATACATTTTTAATAACTAAGTTGTGAGAAAATAAATGATATATAGAAGTGGCTTAAGTCTTACGTTAACAAATGAAATATTGTTCTTGAAATAAGCTCAAGTTAAGTAAACATATTTGTTTTTGTTTGTATATATATATACATTATTATTTCAACTGAATTCTAATCAATGCGTCTGCATAAGCCTTTGTACAGTCGGGGCTTTAAATACAGTCAATAGTTGTTATTGTTTTCTTAGGGGTTTTCTGCTTCAATTGATATAGTTTTCACATTATTTACATCGATAAGCCGTAGTTTCTTTTTGTGTGTGTGTGTGTGTGTTAGACAAAAGCGATAACCTCCATGAACTGCCATCTAACGGATACAAAGCAACAACAGGCTTTTCTTGTGTCAAAAAAAGTAAAGACTGTCGCCCGATGGCAAACAAACGAGTCATTGCCTGAGCAGACTGATATGTAAATGCACAATAAAGCAGAAGGATTAAGGATTACAGAAAGAGAGAGGGAGACACACAATAAACAAGTCACAAATGGCATAGACAATACAATGAACAGATGATGACAAAAACTGGCAAAAAAGTGACAAAATGTTGGCACAGGTTTTGCCATTCCACTTCCATTCCTTTATGCTCAACATCTATGTCATATCATATGATGACGTGGACATATACTGCCCTGAATAGACACACTCTGTGTGTGTGTGTGTGTGTGTGTGTGTTAAAGGATGTTTATAACAATGCCATAGCCAGAGGAGCAAACTATGCAAAATATTTTGATGCTCAAAACATGAAGTGACATTTAATTAGAAAATCCTCAAAAGGAATTCAAACAAAAATGTATTCAATCAACTTGAGCACAAACCAAACAAAATCTTTGGCTTTTAAATGAGTAATAGATAGATTTATATGCATTCCTTAACATACATATATATATATATATGTTTTTGTATTTTGTGAAAGCTTAATAAATTAAAATTTAACACCAGCCAAGGGTCCTTTGCTTGATTTACGTTTTATCGGAAGCCCTTGGGGTTCATGCAATTGTTGAACTAAAAGTTTTGCCTTCGTTTGGTTTGACTTCATGTTTGTGTATTGGTGTGTGTGTGTGTGTGTGTGTATGCTTGTGGTCTGTACCTCGTTTAATTTGCATTCATAAAACTTTATTTATTAATCCACAAATTTAGTTATTAAGCACACAATGCTCTGAATGCCTACAACATGATTGCCTGAGCTTTAGCTTGAAATTTTCTTTAATCCGTCTCTAATGATTTTAGTATTTTAATTGATTCTAAATTTAAGTTTCTTTAAATTTATATTATAAAAATATTTGTTCTTCCGGATTTTAATGGATTAAATTGAGGTTGTAGCTTTTTTTGTATTCATAAGCAAGAACATATGCCCAACTCTCCTTAGAAAAGCGTGCAATTAAAAATCGAGTAAAAATGTAGATGCTACATACACCCAGCGACAAAAAAAAAGCCGCACCCGGCAATTTTGCAAATTGGTGCGTTCTTTGCTCAGAGATTCATCTAAATTTCAATGCATTGATTAATTTAAAATTTTTTTGGATTAATCAATCAATTCCACATACATTTTTAAAAATTTAATTTTTATACGTCTTTTATCCAATTAAAAAAAACAATTTTTCTGAAATCACACAAATTAATTGATTTTTCACTAAGTTGGTCCTCTTAAGTAAAAAAATTATTAAGTAAAAAAACAAAGAATTTTCAACAAAAACAAAATTTTTTCATATTAATTAAACTATTTGCTGTTAATATAAATTATAATATAGTCCAAAATATTTCATTCTGAATTTTTAAATTAAATTATAAAGTTATCAATATTTGGTAGTGCCACCTTTGGCCTTTATAACACATTTGACCCTATTCGGCATGGACTCGTACAAAGTCTCCAGATACTCCGCCGTTATATCCTCGAACCACACTTTTTCAATCGTTTTCATTAATTCCTGTAATGATTTTGGCTTTTCCTTTCGTATTTTGGCACTCATAAGGGCCCAGACATTTTCAATAGGATTGAGGTGAGGACTGTTCCCTGGCCAATCTAAGGACTCAATACCAAGTTCTGACTTCAAAATTGATATCTGTGGTTAGCGGATAGTTAAAGTTTATTAAAAAATGATCGGAATGACTAATTCTTGAAAATCCACTTACAGAGCGCGCCCGATGACAAGGTGCAGAATCGTCCTGGAATATGGGCTCTTTTTCTCTTTCAGTAATCGACTCAATGCTAGGCACAAGTCCACTGAGAATGATTTCTTTGTACTTCTCTGCATTCACCATCCCTTGAAGCATAATAAGTGATTCTGTTTTGTATTTGGAAATGCATCCCCATATCATAACATAAGGCGAATGCTTAACAGTGGCAACACACCAGTTTTCCGAATATCGCTCTCCGTTTCTGCGCCGAACTTTCAAGCAGCCATCGGGTCCAATAAGATTAAATTTGGACTCATCAGAAAATATCATCCGTGACCATTCAAATTGACCCCAATTTTGCTTATTTTTCGCCCAGTTTAAGCGAGCTGCCTTCATTTTCTGGTTGAGAAGAGGTTTTTTGGCTGGTGTCCTTGCTATCAAACCCATCTCCTTGAGCCGACGTTGAATAGTCCGAGCCGAAATTTCTTTCGTAAATCGTTGCTGCACTTCAGATGCAATTTCGACGGCATTTTTGAAGCGATTCTGGAGGCTCGTTCTCATAATAACGCGATTCTCCCGTTCATTTGTGCAATTTTTTCTGCCTGATCCTTTCGTCCTCCCCAATTCCTCCGTCTCACGATATTTTTTCAAAAAGCGTCGAACTGAACTTTCATTAAAATTAGTTTTATTAGCTATTTCACGATTCGACACGTTTTGCTGAGCCAAAGCAATAATTTTGGCCTTTTCAGTGAGGGTCATCTGTTTTCCTTTAACCATAATGTTTAATGTTCACCAAATTGAATCTCCGCAAAATGAAATTTTAGCAACCGACAAGTCGAAAATTTAGCAAAAAGTGAAGAAAACAATCGAATGGATTCCCCAAAATAAAAGTTAGGCGACTAGAATACAATTTGGGGAAACCCCGACCTGGAGAAGGCAAAAGTTGCAATAACCTTAAAGTGCGGCTTTTTTTTTGTCGCTGGGTGTATGTCTTCATAACCTTAAGAAATCGTGCAAGTTGAGAAATCTTAATACTACTTCCCCAAAAGACCGTGCAAAAAAAGTAATATTGAAGATCCATACTATAGTACAGGTACTTATAAAACAAACACAATGTAATAACAAACAAAGTGTAATAAATTTTTCAACTATTCATTCCCATTTGATAACAAGTATGCAAGTGTACTATGGACTGGGACTATCATCCGTAGGTATATCAGATATGCCTAGCACAACTGTGGATCTTGAAGAATTTCGTTAGTTATTACCGCCTCTGTTGGTTTTTCTATCAGGTTTTTTCTTAGTTTCTCCAGTGGCTTATATAAATGTTGATATTTTGCTACACAAAACTGAAGAATACCTTGAAATTTTAATGCACGCTCCATGTCAGTATCTTAAGTAAGACAATGTTGTTTTATAATTGTAGAAAATTAAATTTAACTAAATTTTTAGTCAAACAAAAACAATTTGACGTACGAGATAAAGAAAAAAGCTGTAATAAAAATCGAGTATTCCCCTAATTGTATGATATATAGATAAGTTTCTGAGAGACTCTTTTAAAAGTACAATTTTAAAACATATTTTAAAATCGTGTAAAAAGAAGACCGTGCATAAAGAGAGTTTGGTGTTTATACTAAATAAGGTCACAGCTGCTTCTCACTTCTGCTTGTTTTTCAATCTCCTGCTCTATATCTCCAACTGTCCATCTCTATTACAGTTTGCAGCTGGTTTTGTCCGTTCTATAATGCGGTCAATCACATGATGTCGTCCAGCATCCCATAATTATTGCAACTGCTGTTGTCGTCGTTGTTGTTGTTCCTGTCATCGTTGTTGCTGCTGTTGTTGCTGCTGCTGTTGTCGACGACGTCATTGCCGCCTTAGAGCGTTAAGTATCTGTTGGATGCATTTTCTTTAGCAACAGATTTTGTGCCATGTACCTACACTAATTACAAATTGCGCTATGCTACGGCTGCTTTTTGCTGTTTGTTGGCTGCCAGCGCAGCAAATTCTCGCGTCTCATAAATTAAGTAGGCCACCCATAGACGGACCGATGCAGGCAGACACCATCGCAGCCCATTTTTCCCTACACCTCGCCCCCGCTGGCACAGGTGCAACTGCAGCAGCCCAGTGGGTTGCCTGAGGCCCCCCGCACGGTTAGCTAGGTGAATCTTTATTAACACCGACGTCAACGACGCGTTGCAAAATGCAACGAAACATTACAAATGTTGCCAAGCAAAAGATGGAGATACACATACACACACACGCACACACACAGCTGTCTTGAGACGTCGTCTGCTTGAAGAAATCTTATTAAAAAAATACACACTGAGTGAAAATATGGTCGGATATGTTAGCTTGTTGTTGTTGTTGTTGTTGAAGTCACCGTTGCAATCGCATAAATTACGGCCAGCAGCCAACATCGCCTACCATCCCCCGCCCACTCTCACCTTCTCTCTCTTTCTCTTTCTCTCTGCACAATTCTCACCTTTGCCTAATGCCTATTCGCTTCTTTAGTTGGGGGCATTCGCCTTTTGAAGCCGGAGCATGAAATGCGATTTACCAAGGCATTGCCAGCATCATCATCAAAGGCGGACACGCCCCTTTTGCACCTACCCACGCCCCTCTACACTGTATACATACAGCAGAGTGTTTGTTCTTGCCTAAGCCGTGGCTGAGCGTTAATCTCACAAGCGAGCTGTTAACAAACACGCGAATAAACATATACATACATATATTTTTTTCAATATCAAATGTTGATTGTGAGCTTGGTATATTGATTATTTATATATATATACATATAAATAAAGAAAAATTATTCATAATTTATATTTGACATATAAAATAAGTTATGCAATTCAGATTATTTTTTTTTATTACTGAAATAGTAAAATTATTAATAAATAAAAATGTCCAGCTTTGTTATATAGTGCTTTATTTAGTGAACTAATTATGGCAAGTGCTGTTCACAGTATTCAAGTTGGTCACTATATCAAGGTGACATTTGCTCAAAAACTTTTTTTATTTTCACAAAAATGAATTGCCGAGGATGATATGCTAACTCCTATTCTTTCTTTTCAACAATTAGCAACTTTTCCTTTTACGAAAGGAATTTTTGGCGAAGACATCATCCCACCACGATTTCTTTGCAGTCAAAAACATTTCAATACACATAAAAAAGCCGAAACATAACCACAAACACAAACAACAGTAAAAATACAAGTTAGGGGAATACCCACTTTCATTTTGTATTCAAAATTTTGTTATTTTTTTAGATGTTTTCGTTAGTTGAGTATTTAGAGTACTCTATATACAAATTTGTATTCAATATATCGAGGTCTTCACTTTATAGGGTGCTGACTATACCCAGACACCACTATATTTTAAACTAAACTAAATTTGCTATCTTAAAAAAACCAAAATAAATACTAAATATATTATAAAAAATATTTTTATATAACTTATATTTTTTTATGTCTACCAGCATATTATATACTACTCCTCTCTCATTCTTTCTACTTTACCCTAACATAGTCAATTAATTATTTACTACTTTTGCATAGTTGAAATGCTCTTAGAGCTTCCAGCATTAGTTATGCAACACAACAATTATGTATTCTATTCTGGTCTTCGACAATCTGACATTTTAGACCCTTGAGGCTCTGAGCCTCTATTAATTTACTAATTAACTTGGGCATGAGGCCGAACACACATAAATTATAAAGTCCCCGTTAATTGGTCTGTTGCAAGTTACATTTGATGCACGTTCCATGCAAACGGTATCACCTGGAGCTAAGCTTGCACTCACGATGCAAAAGGCAGCCGACTCAACTACCTTTGGGAGTATCTATGGCCGGACACAGAGCTTTGTCCAAAATTATACCCCAATACGTGCCCGTGCACATATATGCCAGGAAATATCTGGCATCGACAACGACGACAACGATTCGGTCAAATGCCATTGGGCGTATTGGGAGGCCTTTGCGTTTGTGGGTGTGGACTGCGTTTAAGCTTTGGCGCATTAGCTCACATGGCGACTAGTTGGCAACTTTCATGGCATAGAGTGAGGAAGATAGTGAGCGAGAGAGAGAGAGCGAGAGCTTGGCGTTTTCATTGTAGGGCACATGGATCGGCTTTTATGCAACAGTGCGCATCAAAGGTATTCGACCACTGCACACAGTTTGCGCACACTGCTAGGGTTTCGACAGCAAGAGAATTAGGTGACTGGCAGCATATGAAAGTCGCTTTAAATGGCATTAAAATTCATTTAGGTTGTCGCCTCGGAAACAGCCAGGGGCCAAGCCAACAAGCCAACGAACCAACGAAAGAGAGCCGCATCGATATTGAAATTTATGCTACAGATTTAACTAATAATGCAGTTAAATCCAGTCAGAACAGCTGAGCGTGGGTCGCCCCATCTAAGTAAAACAATCACACGCTTCATAAGCCCAGCGCAGACGCGACTCCCGGCAAGGCAGGACGAGGCAGAAGGCAGCTGAGCAGGATGCGGGAGCAACGTTTGGGTAGATAACAGTCTGAAGGCAACTTCAAACGGTGGGGAAATGTTGGCGGTGGGCACAACAATTGAATAAGCGAGGCAATCAATCAAAATACAAAATCTATTAGGAGGCAGCAGCCAGTGCAGAAAGCGAAAACGTTGCCAGAAGGCAGGACTTGCGTACACAGTGGGTGGAATATAGAAATATTTGAATAAAATTATAAACTTTATAAAAATATATAATTGTAAATAATACAATTTATTTTACAGATTTTATTGGTTTCCCGTTTACTGATAAACTAAAAATAAAAATATAGATTTTTCTGATTGATTGATTGACTGACTGACTGAATGAACAATAGTCGTAGAGCTAGAAACTGGAATTTTAGCGAGTTTTCTTTGGTTGAATATTAAATAGAATATAAACTGTGTGAATGGTATTTAGGCATATCATTCACTCAAAGCATCTCAATCACAATAGTCATTCTTCTGAGATTTTCATAGAAATATTTGAAAAAAATTGTAAAATTTATATTTAAATATAATTTTAAATAATTTTATTTATTTAAACGATTTTATTGATTTTGTTTATTGATCATATAATTTTTACTAACTTATTGACTGTCTGACTGATTGATCCATTGTCGTAAAGCATCAACAAACAAAGCTACAAACTGGAAATTCTTAGCGAAATTTTATTGGTTGAATATTAAATAGAAAATAGAGTATATGATTGATATTTATTAGTATCCTTCAGTTCAAACATCTGAATTATTTATGGCAATTTCTTTTGCATCAAATTATGCTAAAATGATTCACATCGATTATTGCCAAAATTGAAGCTAAAATGATGAGCTTAATATTAACAAAAAAATATCATAAAAACTATACGAACTCTAACCAAGCAATAAATAGACAATTCTAGTGGCAAAGTTTGCCCATTGTACGAATTGCCAATGACGCAAAACCTAAGCCCGTCAACTGGATTTAAGAGTTTCTCGACTGTGACTGCGCGCCCGTTCAATTATGAGACGCGGCGTTGGAAATCGCTTTTCTTTTACCGGGGCTTACTTCATTTTTATCGAGTGTGCGAGCGGCTAATTTAAAAATGTTCATAAGCAAAGTAAATGACATTCTTAAATGACATAAATTAATAATTTCTGAGCGAATTACTGAATGAATAGGACACAGAGGCAGAGATGTGGAATGAGAGCAACGCTGAGTGCTAAAACAAAGTGCTTTCCATTTTAATTTATTAATTTAATGTGCGCTCCCAAAAAGGCAACCATAGCAGTAGCTGTCGCTGAAGTCGCCTTGAGCCCTGTCTGCTGCGAGGCAGTTTCAATTTTTAATTCAATAAAGCGGCAAAAATTGTTGCCTATCGAAGGAAGCGAGAGTCGTGGGCGGACGGGGGTACGGACTGGCATATTTAGCGCGACAGTTGTTGGGGCCATAAACCTTACGGGAGCCAGCGGCAAAAAGTGGTCGGTGCGCTATTTTTGGCCTTTATATGTATATTCCTCAGCCAGCAGAAGTACATTAAATATTTTGGCTAAGATGCAGGAGTCTGGCAAAACAAACGGCAAGTCATAATGCTTATTGGATTTGTTGTGCTGGGCATATAATTAGGAAAAGGCCAAGCAAAAGGAATTTCAATTAAAATTGGCAACAACAATATGAATATATCAAATGCCACATATATATATTCATATTAATGAAAAGAATCCTAAAGAGTATCAAATTGAATTAGGTGCGTTTGTGACTTCAACATTTGTGGCTTGAAATAAATTTTTTAAAATTTAATTAAAATGGCCGGCGATAGACGAGAGCATGCAGCAGTAGCAACAACGATGAAAATTGGCTGCATAAATAAGAAATTAGATTTTAATAAAGCACACATTTAGGCGCCCGCTCCCGGGGCCTCGTCATAATAAAAAGCCGCACGGGTGCTACCCATTTCATTTTGGTCTGGACAAGCCTTTTGGGCCACCTTTTGTTCACCACGAAGCCGTCTTTTATTCTTTTGCCTTTTTTTCCTGCTTTCGGCCAGTTAACGGTTTGCTTTACTTAATGAAACTTGAGCGAACGCTTAAGGAAATGCTTCAAATGCTTTTATTCGCAGACAGAAAGTAGAAAGCATTCTATTTTTTCCTTTTTCCACTTTTTGTCTTTTATGTTTGTTTGTGTTTTTTCTTCTACTTCTGTTTGGGCTGTGGGCGAACGAAGAACTACTGTGTTTTATGAAGAGCTTCAGTTTCTGTCTCTCAGCCTAAAGATATCTTCGCGTAGTGGCAGATACTTTTCGGTAACATGTTCGGCTTGGATGTGTGATTGATGAATCGCTTGAAAAATGGCAAACAGAATGAAATGAAAATGGGGAAGACACAACGCACACACACACACGTGAAGTTGAATGACCGTTACGATCACCGTTACGATGACCTCTTTAATGGACTTTACGCATAATCCAGAATAATGGTCTGGCACAATGTCAGGAAACACTTAAGGAATACTGCAAATGCGAAATAATACTTTGCTGATATTATGTGCGTTGTTCTCAGTCTCATTAACATTAATGAAAATCGCAGAGAAAGGCGTTGAATGTGAAAGTGCTCAGTATAAATGAAGTCTATTTGCTATATTTGTTTTGGCTTAACACCATTTTTATATTTTATGAGGAATACAAACATATTTTCATAGAATAAATATTTTGAATATGATATATGGAATCAAAAGTAAGTTTCGTCAAAATATTTTCATAATTTAAGTATAATTTTTATAGACATTTGGAAAGATCTGAAGCAACTTGGCAAGTACTATTGAAACTATTTTTAAACAAATTACAGCTGTCATTAAAATTGTTGTATTAGACCGAACTGACCTAAATGTAAAACTAATTTAACCAAAATTGGCTTAAAATTGCATTACACAAAGTCTCAATTATTTTGCTACATAAAGCCCAAAACGTATTGCTAAACTCTAGCTCTGAATAGCTTTATTGGAGTTAATAGTTCCTTAATGCAATGCTCAAATGCCCGAATAATTTGATGTCTAAGTGCCTACTTTTAGCTAGAGCAATCAGTGAGCTATAACTTTAGCATATATATTGTAGAAGAGGCTAGCAAAAGGCTAACAAAAGAGCAAACAGCAACGGAATGCACACACATATGAGTTGGCTAGCGAAACAAACAGCATTTAGTGCATAAGTATTTAGTACAAGCGGCAGCCAAGTTAAAACCAGCCCAAAAACCGGCCACCAACAGCCAAAGATCCCCTTGCCCTGCCACACTTCAACGTTGGGCTGTCTCATCTGGTTGTTAGCAGGAAAAATGCATCAATGCATGCGCCGTAAAGCTGCTGCTGCTGCTGCTGCGAAAGGAAAGAAGGAAAAAAGAAAAGGCCAAGACAACAACATAAAATACAGCGAAAAACGAAAGAGAAAAATGGCCAAACAGGCCGCCGCCAGACGAGATGATGCCAAAGAAAATGGCCAAACAAGTTCGCTATGTTCTACGTATAACGACGAAACAGGCCGAGTTGATGATAATAGAGAGAGAAAAAGAGAGGAAGAGAGAGAGGGAGAAGGCGCTGTAGGATGAGAAGGAGCAGCACTCGCTGTTGGCTGTAGCTAAAAACTTGGCGTGCTTGTTTGTCATCATCATTATCATCATCGCCATGGTTATTATCATTATCCACAACTGTGGGGGCAAATGTTGTATGCAGTTTTTCAGTTATTCAGTTTTTCAGTTTTTCACTGCCAGATTGGAGTGAGAGACAGCAAAGAAACATGTTTTTCCAGCAACGTAATTTTACCTTGCCAACAACCAAATACAAAAACGAGATCAAGCCAAAAACGAAGACACATCCGCCGCATGTCTTTCACTCACTCGCTCACCCAGCCAGTCTTCAGTCCGTCAGTCCGTCAGTCAGCCAGTCAATCAGTCAGTCAGTCATTCCTGCAACTTAGCTTAGAAGTTGGTTCGTTCGTTTATTTCGTTTGCCGCAGTTGCCTTCAAAGGTATTATGATAAACTCTGCGCAAGAGCCGCAAACCAGAACCAGATGCAGAACAAGAGCTGCCTCCGCTGCTGCTGCAAGCAAAACAAACTAAAAGGCAAGTTACTTACATGCAACATGAAGCACATGCCCCTTAGAGCATGTACATGTACACACAATAACACGGCAATTAGAAACAGCAAGAGTTTGCCACAGGTCTCTGCAGAGACAGAGCACAAAGGAAAGAGACGGAGAGAGGCAAAGAGAGAGAGAGACAGGGGCTTCCACCACAACAGAGCACGTAGAATAGTAGTTGCATTAGCCGCTCCCCAAACACACACACAGACACACACACACACGCACACGCACATGACCAGCTTAGCTGTTCCCAAAAGTCTGTAGGTGGACTTTAACTTGCGGCTTCAACTGAAGTTCTAATGAAATGCTTCACAAAATGTTAAGCAACTCAGCCAAAAATAAAACACAGAAGAACCCCAAATATTTAAGACAAATGGAAGATAAATAACAAAGCTGCTTTTTGCTCACAAAGTTCCATAAACGAATTCTAAGTTATGCAACAGCAAAAGAGCTTAAGGTAAAGATATTTTCAGTCTTTGATATAAACAATTTTTGTTCATCAATAACTCAAACTTATTTTTCAATAGGCTCAAATATCAATTAAATAATTTTCAACTTTTAATTGCACAGCATCTATTTTTTCGCTCCATTGAAGCTTCAAGTTGATAGATTCTGCTGTTGTATCCTGCAAAGCACTTTCAAATTGACTTCAACAACCCACATCAACTTTATAAGTGCTCTTCCCTAGACAAACTTTAAGTTGAACTTTCAAAACTCTATTTTGCATCGCGTAGGTCGTGAAGACTCTGTTGCGCCCACATTAATTAAATTTTGCGCTAAGAAACAAAACGACAGCAACAAGAAAAACAAAGTAAAAATAATAATAATAATAATAATGCGATAGGGCGATGCCGCGCAGCTTTAAAGAGGAATTTAATTATAGCGAAGCTGCCAAACAAAAAAATCGCAGAGCCGCATAAAAGAAAAGAGAGAAAAAAATTAAAAATTAAATGCGAAGCACTACGTAGTACAAATCATCGGCAGTGCAGCCAGAAGCACAACATAGGGCCGACGTAGAGTTCCGCAACTGGTAGACCAGGGAACGGAACCCAGATAGAGACAGAGAGAGAGAGAGAGAGAGAGAGAGAGCGAGGGAGAGAGAGAGGCTGACACTCAAAGGCCGCCTACAGTCGTTGCTCTGGTGCTTTTCTGCTTTTCGCTGTCGGGTTTAATGAACGGAAATCTCTTGCAAATATTCAATTGCTATACACAGCTCTGAAGCGCAGTCAGCGCAGACTGCATACAAACAGATATACATATATATGCACATATATATATATACAGACAGATGCATATACTCACAAGCACAGTGAAGTATGTATATATATGCATACATATGTATATACAGGCACGATATGGTCGCATCTACACACACACACACACACACAGGGGAAGTCAACATACAAAGCGCATGTCGAGCAGCCGCCAACCATGCAGATAATGATGTTGTGAATGACGATGATGAAGCTACACTCCAACATGAGTGCAATGTGCGTTGCACTGTTGCCTCACAGACCAATGATAATCAAGTTTGATAATGATGTTGCCCTACGGCTGCCAGACAGGTTGCTAGCCAGCCACCGCCACCGCCGCTGCCGCTCTCCCGGTTTTTCGCAATTATTTGAAGTAGTCAACAGCAGCACAGATTTTCCACAAAAAAAATGAAGCGAAAAAATACAAGAAAACCAAAAAAAAAAACACAAAAATTATCCGAACTACGACAGCCTCTATAGAAAAAGCGTTACTTAAATAAATATATATTTTTTTAATATTTAAGAAACTGTATTTAAAAGTTTTTATGATGAAATTTAAGCACATGAATAAAATTAAAAAAAAAATAAAATATTTTAAATGTATTTTAAATTAAATATATTTTTATTTAAAACTCTTAAATAACTCAATTATTTCAGTTTTATCAAGTCTTATAAACTCTAGTAGCTTATCTAAATTATGTAAAAATGTATATGCACATAATACTTTTTACATAGCCCCATAAGCCAAGTTGTATCCAAAAACAAAACGCACTTGAGGACAACATTTAAATACATTCGCTGCAGATAAACTAAAGCCCGGGCCTAGGCCTAATGCCAAAACATATTTATAGGCTCGCCGTCGCTCTGCGCTCTCTTTCACTCGCTGTCTGGCTCTTTCTTTCTCCCTAGCTGCTGCACATACATTTGCAATATTAATAAT
Source organism: Drosophila gaucha (assembly GCA_035045545.1). Lineage (NCBI taxonomy): Eukaryota > Metazoa > Arthropoda > Insecta > Diptera > Drosophilidae > Drosophila > Drosophila gaucha. The sequence goes on from JAWNOY010000292.1 coordinate 207,404, forward strand.
CTGCTGCCATTGAAAGCCATACAAGGCGCGACGTTGCGCTGCGCTGTACGTGTCAACATTCGACGCTGGCTGCGCTGCCGGCGTCAGCGGCGACTGCATGCGCGACGGCGCATATAAATTTTGTGTTCTTTTTTATGCTTTTCTTTTTTGGAGTGGTCTAGGAACTTTTGCGCCATTGCGAGTGGCATGCAACGACAACAACAACAACAACAACAGCAACAAGAAACTTATCTGGCAGGCAGTGCACGCAGAGCGTGTGGAAGAGTGAGCGAGAGGCGAGGTAAAAGCTAGCGAAACATGGCACAGTGGTGTCATTGGCGGAATACACATAACAAACATAAATAAAAAGACAGCGTGGGAAACTCTGTTATGGAAAACCAAAATAACTGAACATAAAATCAAATATGTTAAGCACTCCAAAGACAAAGAGAGGTTGCTACTGGTAAAGCAAAGTCGTATGTGGTTGGGAAACTATTTGACGAGCTGGATTTGTAGAGAAGGATATTAGATTTAAAAATATTATGATCTTTTAAAGCAATGAATGTAAAATAAAGTATGTCAATAAGTTGAAAAAACAAAACATTTTAATGGGTGAAAGCAATGTCGTTTATAGTAAGGAAACTAGTTGAAAAGCCAATCAAACAATTAATACCCAACAGTTAGGATTTCTACAAAATGACGATCTACATAGGAATTAAATTAAATATCAAGAAATTTAAAAGAAAATAGTTTTAGATGGTCTAAAAGTATAATTATATAATAAATAAAATGCTTTTCGAAAATAAATGTTGTAAGCTTTTATAAAAATAAAAACTAATATATATTAAAAAAAATTAGTTACAAAAAATTATGAAATATATTTAAATTTTGATGAATATTTCGTTAAAAAATATTTCTTCAAAATTTTGAACAATATTTCTTTAAGATGTAGCTCCATGTGGGAACGATTAGATAAATTTTCAAGAATTTTCTATTTTAAAAATGTTCTATAAATATTTTTAATCGTATATACTAACATTTAAATGTCTGTAGATCATTCATTATTCTTTCAACTAGTTTTAAATTTTCTACATATGTTTATCACACTAATTATTATTTATTTTTCAATACGTAAACTATATGATCAGCACCACTGTGCGACACAACCGCAAAATGCCTAGAACAACGTCTGTTCTGTAGCTCTGGGAACAGAGTCTTTGTGGAAGGAAACAGCGGAAGGGGAAAGAGAATCGGTTACCGCGCCTTTCCATTGGCCTTTGTCTCATATGCTCTCTGCCTCTGCTTCTACTTCTGCTCTTGCTCCGGCTCCTAGGCTCCAATGCGTTGTTCGAGTGCACAACAAATATTGTCGCCGGCTAGGTCGGGAAATCAACGCACTAAGCAACACCAGTCCCTCGCGTCTGCCTCCGAGTCCACAAAAGTAAATAGTAAACAAAAATAGTTTGCAGGCCAAAGTAAAAATGCAAAAAGGTCGCAAAGACAGCAAAGGCAGAGCAAAAGCAATAGCAAAGGCAAAGGCAAAACGCATCGCGTACGTAAATAAAAATAGCGCAAAGCAAAAAATGCGAAACAGCTTTTACTAGTTGTTTTTGTTGTTGTTGTTGTCAATATTGTTGTACTGGGGCAGTTGAAATGAAATTAAAGCTGCTTAAACGCAGCCCTGAGACGTGTGGTTAACAGTCCGTCGCTGTAAGTATGTGCACACATGCAAACATATACATATATGTAAGTACTTACGCTATATAGGCACGGGCCATTTAGCCAGAGCCCTATACACACATGTTTGTATACACAAATACTTACATACTATATATGTATGTAAGTATGTATATATATAGCGCTTTATAAACTGATTAAGTGCACGGCATGCAATGTTATATAGGCCCGACGGCATATGACGACGAGCTCCATAAATTGATAAGCAATTTGCTCGACAAGATTAACAACAATTGGTTTAAGTTACTGCTGATAGCTGAATAGAAGTTATGTTGAATGTTATAACAATTGTTAATGTATGTGTTGCCCATAAAAGAAATGTATATGACTAATTGCTAATATAAGGTCATCAATTAGCAAGTGATTTATACTAAATGCTAACGAATTGATTAGTCATGATAAGAATATATGTATAATTTTATTAGCATTCGTTAAAATAGATCTGTTTAAGGAAATAAACACTGAATAGCAACAATTGGCGCTAAAAATAATACGTCGTATATTGTTTACCTTATCTTTTTGTTAACATTCACTTTCGATAAGCTGCACATACATATAGTCATATCGATACAAGATCTATACCAAATTCTTATCTATATAAGTGAATAAGCTATATACTACAAGTTGAGGATTGCGCCGAGCACGTGCTTGGGCCAAATAGATAAATAGCAACAATTTATAAAAAGGGAAAAGGGAATCACAACAAAGCATAAATCACTCAAAAGGTCATTTTATTGACCTTGAGTTACACACACAGAGAGAGAGAGAGAGAGAGAGAGAGAGAGAGACGCGCAGAGTTCACAGTGCAATTGTCGCTGGGCCCCCAACCACAGTCGACACTCGCGTATAACGGACAAGTCATTTAACATAAACAAATGCCAAGCGAATCGCAGCAAAAGAGATTACAAACAAATTGTATGCGTTAAAAATAAAACAAAAATCAAAATGCAGCCACAAAAAGTACAGTAAAAATAAAAAATACACACAGAGAGAGAGAGAGTGAGAGGAAGACAAAGAGAGACAGGCACAGCGGGCATTGAACGCTTGATATACGCAAAATGAAAAGGCAAAAAGCAAAGCGAGCAAAAAAGAAGAAAACAGCAACAACAACAAAAGGCAGCCAACGAAACGAAAAGCACACGCAATCTACGAACGCAGCTGACGACTGCGGGGCTGCAGCGAAAACGAACAACAACAAATAAATAAATAAATAAAATAAAATGCAAGAAAAGAAAAGTTAAACACATTTGATTGAGTTAACGATAGAAACGCGTCGACAACGCACAATGAACTTTCAACGTGCTGTTAGATACTTTACAGTTGAGATGCGCATAATTTAGAGCAGCGCTCTCCCTCTCTCGCTCACGCTTGTTGCGCAGTTTGTAGCAATTGGCGTATGAGTAATATACAGCGGATATTACGTATACGCAGCATTGACTGTGTGCGCTTGCACTTTAAGCTTTACTGCATAACCAAAAATATCAGAGTTCAAAGCACACACACACACACACACACACATACACTCACGTGTTTATATAGTATTTTATTACACGAGTGCATGAAGACCTTGGCTTGGCTTGGCCCATTTTAAGTATCCAATTACAATGCTGCAACAAACAGCATCAATAACAACGAGACGTAAACAAGCCCTTAGCTTATGCACATTGTACTGCAACTGGGCGTATATCCGTATGTGTGTGTGTGTGTGTGTAAAAGTCAAACTATCAATTACAATTATGTGCACAAACAAGACGCTTGTACTCGCACTTCAAGATACTCGCTCAGCAGCTTCCGATGACTATTCAAAACAATTAGCTGCTGCAGCTAAGCAAACATTCAGACGCCGTCGCAAACTTAAAACTAAATCTTAAAATGTGCACAAACTGAGAGCTGTAGCTATATACATATACATATATGGAAAGATAGAGACGGCATGTGCCAATTTGGAAAAACGAGATGTGCATTGTATACACACACACACACACACACACACACATTTACACATACAGTTTTGTAGTTACAGATAAACATCTAGGTGAGCCCGCAACTAAGTACAAAGCGAGTCTGTTCGTCCCACGCCTCGACACACAGCTTGACCCAAGCCCTGCCCCAGTCACAGACCCAGTTGCAGTTGTTCTCAGTCCAAGTGAAACACAGTTTCGTAAATGCACTTCAAAAATTAACTAGCTTATAAAACGTTGCACAATGCGAAAGCATTGGCATTTGCAACAATAAAAAAGGTTTTTTTGTAAGTAAAATTTGTATACGTAATATAAAAGCTAACTTAAGACATTGTAAAAAACTACTCTTAAATAAGTTTCAAGTTGGAAAAGGAGATGAGAAAATTAAATAAATATATATTACAAAAAACTAAGAATTTGAAAATCAAAAAAAATTTTAGATAAATACAAAAATTAGTTTAAAAAATATATAATATATTTGTTTCAATTATTATATAGTTTAGTATTGATTTAAAAATAAATACCTATGGCAAATAAGTGTAACTTTGTTATTCTTAAAATAAAACAAAATCAAATTTATATTATTTAAAAATTAAATTAAATTTTTAAGAAGCATTCCATAAATAGTTTATAAAAGTTTGTTATTCAAAAATAATATAAAACAAATTTAAAATTATTTAAAAATTGAATGAAATGTTTAAGAATCACTCAATATATATTTTATAAAACTTGGTTATTCAAATATATTATAAAACAAATTCAAAATTTATTGAAAGTTTTAAAAATTTTAAAAGTTTATTATTGAAAAGTATTATAAAACAAATTAAAAATTATTTCAAAATTAAATGAAATGTTTAACAATCATTCTACATATATTTTATAAAACTGTGTTAATTAAAAATATTATGAAACGAATTGAAAATTAATTAAAAATGTAATAACATTTTTAGCAAAATATATAAAAAAATGCAAAATTTACCTGCAAAGTTCTGAGTAATAAATATGTTTTTTAAATCATTTCGATATCAAATATTTCCAAAAAAATTCTCGGCTAAAAATTCTGTATATACCACTGTACATATGCACACAAAAGCTTCAATTGTTAGTATAATGCATTTTCGATGCAATACGAAATGAGGTTGTTGTGAGCAAAAATCACAGATAAAGCAACTAAGATAGGGCGAACGACAGAGTGAGAGAGGGATAGAGAGAGAGAGAGAGAGAGAGAGACTGCGCTTGCTATTGCTTTGAGAGGTAAGTGCAATTACGCTTCAATGCATCTTTAAGATATTGCATCTATATAGCTCTCTGATTGTATGTGTATGTGTGTGTGTTTGTGTGTGTGTAAGAGCAAAACTTGTAGCGAAGTTTGCGGCTGTGGCTGGCTGCTGATTGACAGTGGGACAGCTTGTCAGGCATTCTGTAAAATGTTACAACCATTCCATTCTTCTTCGCTTTTGCTAAAAGATAAGAACACGTCCGTTTTCATACGCAGCATCCGCAACATCGAGTGGAAAAAAAAACATTGACAACTTTTCTATTAACGCAATACTGGAAATATAGGCAGCATCACTCTTGGCTCTCAGCTATTGTATCTATACAAAGAGATTGCATAAATATATGGGTGAGAGCCGAGCCGAGCAGAGTCTGAAGAGGCTGTGCAATTCAAATGCAATGAGGCGACACATACAACAACAACAACAACAACAACTGCACAAGACTGCAATTGATTGCAGCAAAAGTTAAGTAGATTATGATGGAAAACTTTTAGACACGACAGATCCAAACGAATGGACCAGAGACTGACTGACATGATACGAGAGTTTGCTGCTGGTTGGTAGTTGATGCTGATGCTGATGCTGCTGCTGATGCTGATGCTGGTGGTGCAGCAACCGCAGCTCAGGCTAAGAAAAGTTTTTAGCCCAAGCATGTAGTGTGTACTGAGAGTTTTACTAACTATTGGAAAAATAGCAAAAAGAAAATACCGAAAAGCGTTAAGAAAGGAAGAAGCAGAAGCAGAAGAAGAAGTAAAAACTAGTTTTTCTTGCTGCCTTATTGTATACTGCTTGGCTTGGCTGCTGAAAAGAAAGCCAACCAAAGCCGGAGATGAATTTTCGCTGCTCGAAGGCTGTCAACGTCTTATGATATTTATTTGCTAGAAATAAAATGTATATGCTATTAGAAAATAAAAGAAGCAGACCGCAGCTCAAGGCACTGATTGAGTGAAAAAGATAATCAAACAGGAGACTAGCAGAAAGACAGAGAGAGAGAGAGAGATAACTGGCAGAAAATAGTCAACTTCCTTGACAGCAACATTTTCTTAAGTGCCGCGTTTAACGGAAATTGTTAGCAGCAACAGAAACTTGTTATATTTTACTTTTTTTTTTTGGCTGCAGCATAGTTATTCAGTTTAATTGAACTGACCTCAGCGCTAATTTACCTAAGAAACTTGAAAGAAAACTAGAGTAAAAGAGCGACAAAGATCGTTTTTCGAACACACCTTAAAAAAGGAAAAGATATGAAATAGTTGTTTTATGATAAATAGAGAGAAATCTATAACTCTAGATGGAAAGATATTATGGAATAAATTGAAAGCAAAGGTAATTACATAGCTAAAAAAGATTTTCATTATGCAGTCGAGTCCCTATAATTCATCCATTGCTAAATCGAAAAACTCAATAATTCGTAAAAAAAAGCTGTCCCATTGAAATGAAATCCTTCGAATTCCTGTGTAATTAGTAACAAATGTGATCCCCTTGCGAAATTATCGGGATTCTACTTTATTTCTTTTTTTTCAGGCTTTTATTAATATATTTTAATATTATTATTTTAATATATTTTTCTATATTTTTAAATGACATAGCTCAAAAATTCATTTGAGTATCTTAGAATTTGCAGAGACAAAATCATTTAACAACAAATTTCATGTTGTAGCCAAGAATCAGTTGAAAAGATTTTAACGCGCTGAAGCCGAATTAAAAATTACAATTTTTCAATATAAAACCAAATTTCAAGACATAACAATTTTTATTCAAAACACGTTTATAGTATCTGAAGACACTACTACTCTTATTCGAAAACCTTTGGAAATTTTAAAAATATATTTATTTTTCAAACAGACTTTTATTCTTGTTGATACTAAAGATGATATAAGTTTTTCGATTAATTTATATCATCTTTAGTATCAACAAGACTCAAAATCCATAGAAAAGTAAAGTCTAATATTAATCTTCAGAAAACTAAAGTATGATGCTACTCTAGTCACTGAATTCTGTTGAACTGTGTAACTTTAAAAATATATATATGTATGTAATCTAAGATATATACCTTAAATTAATACATATACCTCATACATTAATTGCCCAAATTCCTCTTAAGGCACATTTAGACGGAAATAGAGATTTGTACATAATTTCATTTACTGTAAATAGTCTTTTATTGATGAATTTTCTTCATTTTCTATTAAGCTACCCATTCGCCAGAACTAAGCAACATCATTAGCCGAATTGAGGTCGATTTCTCTTTGACATGATCTGTTCTATCATATTCTCTTTAGTTGCCAAAAATTTATTTTAATGTAAAAAGTTCCCCCAGCAACGCTTTGTTAATAACTTATTACAAGTCAGTTGACTTGAATAGATTGATGAATCTTTAATCTAACAAAAAAAAAACATGTGTTCAACGGGGCAGGTTAATTAATATATTGCTACCTGGAAATCGATTCGCCCACCCGGGCTATTAAGCTAGTTTTATGGGGCAGGCACATTAATATTCAAATGTGTTAAAACTTACACACAAAAAATTGTTGTTAGTTTGTTTTGGAAACAAAATCAATGCAAAGAACACGTACCTGTCGACGAGAAGAAGAAGAAAAATGCAAAAATTAGTTAAAAATTCAACTCTTCATTCACTTTTATTTTTTAATAAAGTGCCAAGCCCAGAAATAAATTAACTAAAGCGGAAGCAATTCAACTATTTTGCATAAAAAGTTTGCAAAAGTTCTATTTAAATGAATAAATAAATATTTAATCAAAATACAAAATGTACTCGAAAAAAAAATATAATTTTTTAAATATGCAAACATAAATCGAGATATGGTTATTTCAGTTCAAAGTTTATTACTTTTTTTTTTTAAAAAAAAGTGCATAAAAATGTTTAAAACTAGTTGTAAAATATGTGTATGTGTGTGTGTGTTGTGTAAACAAATCATAGAAAATTTCTCCGATTTTTCAGCAATTTGTTTGCTTTTACAGCAAACTGGATTATAATGGAATGAAAATCTTCAATTGTTTACTGTAGACACTATGCAGGAAATGAGAAAATTACAGAGTCCAAAAGACAAGCAGAAGGAAACGGAATAGCTTTGAGTTCAGTTTCTAGGCAGACGTTGGATATTGAACCGGTACTTTTTGTATTTCAGTTCGTTTTGTTTTTTTTTTTCAAAGAGATACATATTTTTGACGTCAGGCGTTAAACGATGCTGAAACGGAACTGGTAGCCCCAAAAATAAGTAAACCGGCACAACAGGTAGTCAAGTAAGTCAGTCGTCAGTCTATATTAGTTGCGAGGAGCCCCGTCGACGTATCGAGTGCTAATCAAAAACAAGACAAATGTGGCGAATCTATAGCAAATATAGCAAATGTGGCGAATCTGGCTCAATAACCGGACGCACAATTTAGAAATAGCAGACTTGCTCGTAATAATCCACTCCCAAATAGGTCAATCAAACTGAGAGAATGCTTAAAACGAAATCTCGCCAAAATCGAAAAATCAAATCAAAAGCATAATTTATAAATCGCATGTCCGACAAAATTTTTGACAAATTATTGCTCCCGCTGCCGCAGCACCAAACAAAAGTTAATGAACTTGTCGACCAGATGCTGAGGCAGAGGCAGAGATGAGCGGCAACAGTGAGTGCGAACGAGCAAACAACAACACCAACACGACAAGCTAATGATAATAACATAACACATACAATGTACACAAAAGCAAAAACAACAACAGCGAAAAGCATTTGGCCGAATGAATGAAAATGCCTACACCGCGGCTAAAGCGCTTTAGCCCCAGCAACTACATAAACACTAAGGCACATTTCGGTTAATAAAAACAAAAAAAAAAGACGATACATATATATGTATATATAAATAAATACATATATACATACATTCAATCTAGAACCATATCAACAGAGAGGCGCAACTGAGCGCGAGTCATGGAAAAAAAATGCTGGAAATCTATTTGAGCACAATAACATATAATGAGATTAACAGCAAAGAGCGAGGGTGAACTGTGTGAGAGAGAGAGAGAGAGAGAAAGCGAGTGAGTCGGTTTGAGATGGAGACAGAGATAGAGAGGGCGCTGTGCAAGTGGGCAGATCCGTTAAATGATCTTTCGATGCGTCAGATACTTGCATTTCGGCTAATTAATTGCAAAACAAATGTTTAATAAATCAAAAAGGTGAAAAAAATAAACACAATGTGTTGACCATAAAAAACAACAATAGATAAATTGAGAAAATATATTTATGTTTATTATCAAGTTCTTGAAAGTGGCGAAAAAATTAGTTATATCCAGAAGAGTTTAAGAAAGAAGCAAAGCGAGCTTCTTCTATTGACGCTAATAATTCATATAGATATTTTGACAGTTATATATGTATTATGTTTTATGTATATCCTAACTCAAAGTTTAGGTATAAGTTAAATCTTTTAGTTAAGTTATAAAATAAATGGTAACGTTCATCAGACAAAGGGTTCGAACCCTACTAAGTTCAATTCGTAATACGATCAATTTTACACAATTTTTCCTGATTTCATAAGCGACAATTGCAAATGAAGAAAAAGATAATACAGTCGAATCCCAATAATTCGTTCCCCACTTAATCGAAAACCTCAATTTTCGTAAAAAAAGGTTGTCCCTTAAAAAAAAAAGTTCGAATTCTTGTTCAATAAATCGATTCATTGTGTAATTTCTAAAAAATATGATCCCATTGGCATTTCGAATTATTGAGATTCGACTGTAATAAACAAAAGTTGTAAATAAGCAGATTTTGATTGATTTGATTTTTTAAAATCCCTTAAGTTATTTTCCCATACACCTATATTTATAGAATTTATCACAAGTATTTCAATGAAAACGTATGAAAACTGTTTTTAAATTCCCTAAAGTAATTTTCCCATACACCTACATATATAATATATAAATAATAATATATAATATAATAGATAATGTATGTATATAAATGTCTGATTCGCAAATCAAATAAAAAAAAACCACATTTGCCACTTAAGCAATAAAATGATTTTAATAAAATTCGCTAATATAAATTAACATATAATAAAATAAAGTATTTTCGAATTCTAATTTTTTTATATCTCTTTAAAAAATCCAGACCCCATTTATCAGTTAATCTAATCACCTAATTAAGCAAGCAGCTCTAACAAACCGATACGCCCCATTTTCAAAGCATTTTGTACATGAGCTAATTATGGACAGACCAAACTATATACAGAAAAGTATTCGATATGCAGATACCCTTTAGACAAAGCTTAAGTGCGCTAACAGGCAGTAGGAACTAGTTTTTATTTAAATGAATATATATTATATATATTAAAGATATAAATATATTATAGATATATAGATATATATATATATTTATATTATTGATATATGTATATATGCATATTTTATAGATATTTATTTGTATATATGAAAGATATATATATTTATATATATACACAACAACATAAATTCTTAAAACCTTAATCGAAACAAGACTTCTTTCTTTAGCTTATTACATATTCTCCCCTGCTTTTATATACCCACTCTCAACTTTTTTGTTTAGAGAGTATAAATATTATATATTTTCTGTGTGTATTTTTGTTTTTTTGGTTTTGGTATTTGATTTTGATCAACTTATTGTTTATACAATTAACTTGTAGTTAACATACAAACGAGATCTTCGTGTCGGAATACACAATATTATAATAAGCAAAAGCAAATAAACGCTCATAAATATGAACAGGTTGGCCCCACCAAAAAACAAAGTTGCTGACTAAAAAGCTACAACAAATTGATACGTTGACATTTGCATTTAATTTCAAAAAAATAACAACAAATAAAAAGGTGTTTTTTGAATTCGTTTTCTTATTCGAGTAAACAATTTTATTTGTGCATTGTGCAGACAAATTGGTTTGGAAAAATCTTTAAATTTTTTTCTTACAGCCAAATAAGGCCGCTACAAGACCAAAATGGGAAAAACTGTTAAAAGCGGGCTGCAAACCAGCTAAGGAAAAATCAATCTCTCTTGTTTTGGTTTTGCTGTTGTTGTCATTGTAATTAGCCAAGCAACAACAACAACAACAAAGATTCCTAGAAATAGTCAAGCTATGCAACTGGTTAAGAGTCCGATAATGTTTGAATGCAACTGATTGCAGCTGGATGCTGGCTGCTGGATGATGGATGCCTGTGGTCTAATAATGTAAAAATAGATCCAAGAATTAATGGAAATTTTTATGGAATTCTGCAGCTGTAACTCATCAAAATCCATTTATGGCTGATTGCGTGTGCAGATGCGTTTACGATAAGCCAATGTCCAAATGAGCTTCAATTCACTTTTGCAGTCAAGAAATTCTGCTAAATAATTCTTGTGCGTGTGTGTGTGTGGCTATAAAGATATATCTATGAGTTACATATCTGCTATAGACCGACAAATGAGCCATTAAAATACGACTATCAAAGAAACAATAGCAAAATCTCGATTTTAATTTTAATTATACATTTTTTATAGAGTTTTTCAAAGCTAATATATACACATATAAACTTATATGTATGTACATACAGGTGTGTTCACAAAAATAGCAGTACTTTTACTTTAAGGTTGATATATCATATTTCAAGACTATATTTACACCAATCTTTCTTAAATTTAGAATTTATATATATATATACATATATATATAACTAAATTAACCAAATTTTTAGTTTAAAAAAAGTTTGAGTATTTCAGAAAATGGATAAAATTTATTATTTATTATTATTATTTTATTCCATTTTACAAAAGCAAATTGTAAGAATTGTATCTATAAGAAGAAATATGCATCTTTGTTAGCATCTACTGCGCTGCTATTTTTGTGAACACAGCTGTATATACATATATATTTTTTTTTAGATTTATATCCTAACTATATTAAAAAGAATCTGAATCAAATTTCATTTTACTTTTATAATTCAAACCAAAGCTTAAGTCAAACCTTAACTCAAAAGCATTTCCAGATCTAGAAGCTTTATATATATTAAATATTTATATATATATATATATGTATACAAATCTTCCCTGGATACTTCTCATGCCTGGTCCTTTGTCGATTCTACTTGTAAGCCCCCCTAGGATCGCATGTAGCTTCCTGTGTGCGCCTTATGCTTCCAGACAGTTATGACTGACAAATCTGACAGCTATGGGGGCGCCATTGTATATACATATAAAGCTTATGGCACGCATCATATGCTCGTAACAAGATGTGAGGGTGGGAGTGCTCTGATAAAGCAGCCAGCGAACGGGGTGGCAGTTATTATCAAAGCTCTTCAAGGTCTCGTCTCTCGCTCACACATTTTTTTTTTATACATATACATGTACAGCATTGCTTGTGTGTTTGTGCTAGAGTGAGGCAGCATGCACACATATATATTTTATGTAAATTACGAGCTGAGGATACATTCCGCAAGTTCAAGTCCTGCCGAAAATGCCGTCGTGCAAATGGCATAAATAAATGGTTTCGTTTACGACTCTGGACATTAACCTGTTAAATTTCTAATGTGTGCGAGTCAAGAGAGTGTCCACCCAACCACCCAGCCACACCCCCAAGCCCACTTACTACACAGGACAACCAGCCAGCCAGGCAGTCAGTCAGCCAGACCCGCAGTTATTCCAGCCAAACACAGCGTTTGCTCCTCGTCTCCTGACTCTGCTCAGCTCCTGCCTTCATCTCACCTCCTCGACCCTTAAAGTTGTTGCTTTTCTGGCCGCAAATAGCCAACGAGCAGCAACGTTTTGCATATTTAAGCAGCCAACAGCAAGCGACCTGACAGCCCTGGATAATCTGCCATACTAATGTGACCAGCCGTAGAGAATGCGGGGTGAGGGGAACTTTGACTTCAACTTTAAATGCGATTGCAAATGCACAGCGAGAAATGAATGTGTTCAATGCGAATTTCAAGTAATCAAATTAAAAACTTTACTTTGCAAAGATTCAAAAAAGTTGAGTTTTTTAATAGAAACAAATTTTTTCCATTGAAAAAGGTCAAATAAAAACTACACAGCGAGAAAAAAATGTTAAATGCGAGTTTAAAGTAATTAAAAACTAAGTTTACCTAAATTTAATTGCATAATGTTTGAGAGGAATCTTTTTTTGATTGAAAGAAAAATATATACATATATAAATATATACAGAGCGAGATATAAATTAGCATTGAATAAAATAATTTGCTCAGTTCGAATTCAAATGAATTAATTTTCAGAATTTCTATCAAAGATATTTTATTTTTTATTAAATTTAGTAAATATGAACTATATAAGTAGAGTTGATTTTTTTATAAATCAGAGATAGACCATAAATATTATGGAGAAATTATATATTCAAGTCTATATATTTATTTTTATTTATGTGCAATTGACCTTTATGAAATCAAGCGAATTTCTTTATAGAATTGATCGTATTGTTACGAACTCAGGAGAGTTCGAACCCTAAATCTGCTTGACTTGTGTGCCAATTCAGACCCTACTGGTCTATTAAGAGCATGCTACCGAATCTATATATATATATATATTTACATACATATATATCTAAGTGAATATTTCCATACTATCTTAGCCTAAAGACTTTCAGTGCTCTGTTTACAAAATCATATTTTAGTTCTTCGAATTTTAGTCTCAGTTACAATTAGACAAAATGCAAGTGCAATAAACTGCATTGACATCTTTCGCTCAGTGTAAGTAGCAGCAGCGGGGCGGAGGGGTCTTGCATGGGTAAGCAGGCTGGCCACAAAATCAATAATGATTACATTTGCGTTGCATATTTCACCAGACTGGGGGAAAGATTTGCTGTTGCCCATCGTCTAAATGACATTTGCGAGCCTACGACGACGCGACCGGAAAGAGAGAAGGCGCAACGTCAATTCTTGGCCGGTCAGGTGGTTTGTGGGTTGCGGTGGTGCTGCTGTTGGCAATGGTTGCTGGTGTGAAAAATGCAGCTAGCAAAACACACAAAAACACACACAAAAGACGGAAGGCGGTTAAGTGCTCAGAGGCAGCAATAATACAGCCTACGCCCACATCTAAACAGGGCGAAGAGGCGGAAAGAGAGTAGAAGGCAGTGGGAGAGTGCACCCCACTTTAGCTCTGAGCTGTGGTGCTCCACGAAAGAATAAAAAGAAAAAAAAAAACGGGTTGAGTACTTTGCGCTGTGGGGCTTCGAAGCAAAAGAAATGCAGAAAGCAAGAGGAAACTGCAATAAGTGGCGCGCAGGGTCAACAATAAAAGGGGGGCGGCTGATAAAGAGGGGGGGAGGAGGAAGGCAGACAGAGGAACGCCACTCAATGCGATTCAGCGACGTCAACGGCCTACAGACGACGGCAATGAGCAGAAAACAAAGAATAAGAACCAAATAGAGAGAAATTGCAATAGAGAGAGAGAGCGAGAGGGGGGGGGGGGGACGAGACTAAGACGAGACTAAGCCCAGGCCCAACCAGTTAGAAATTGCAGCAGCAAAATGCAACAAAGTACAGCTACCAATCTGATAGCGAGTATCACACACACACACACACACACACACACACAGACACCAGCTACCTCCCCCTCCCCCTACGCTCATACGTTTTATGCTCGTTTGGCAGGTTGAAATTCAACGCAGCAGAACGAACGAAGCGACAGAGTAAAGTAAATGAGTAACAACTCTAAGCAGATTAACTACTCAATACCCTGCAATGAGCTAGCTTTCACTATAACAGAGTATTGTCAGAATTTACGGATCTTAAACTATAAAAGAAACTTCAGTTTTCACTTTTGGATATATATTGCAGTATATATAATACAAATATATATGCTATATATGTATGTATAATATCCATAAGATATTTAGCTAATACATATGTACATATATCCATTTTTTGATGCAAACAGAACTGCTAAGCAAAACACATATACACGCTTGGCTTTAAAAACAGGGTATAAATAGCAAAGAAAATGCTCGCTCGCACACACACACACATACACTTACACACAACACAAACGAAATACCAGACAAAAAAAAAAAGAAAAGCAGGCGACAAAGCGACGTGTGTGCATCAAAAAAGCACAAAATAGGCACAGTGCGAACGAAAGAATGTGCAGAGAGCAAAAGCAACAGCAGCAGCAAAGTAGAAAATGCAACATAAAGCGAACACGTCAAAGCAATTGCAACTGAATGCAGTGCAAAGAAGAAGAAGCGCGCACCAGCAATTCGGTAAGTAAATGGGCAAGACAACCAGCTGTATATCATGTACGCAAAACAAATAGCTGATAAACGTTTTTAAAACACTTGGCCGTGTGTGTGTGTGTGTGTGTGTGGATGTATTTGTTATAAGCTTAACGGGGTTTTTAAATTAATCAGAAAAAATTTCAAATTTTGGTAGAAGGCGGAATTATTGGCATTAGTATTAGAATACTGGGCACGCTTTAAAGTTCAAATATTAGAATACATATGTACACTTATTCTAAGAAATATAGAATGGATCTGTATCTTCCATATAATGTATTCAGCAGAAATATGATCCACAAATTTGAAATTCTACTGTTTTAATTATTACAAATTATTTCCTAAGCTCTAACGCTATAAATTATCAAGTAAATCACTCATGCAAATACAACATATACATATACATATATGTATGTACATAAATCAATCCCAAAAGCTGTATCATAACTAGTTTTTTTTTTGTTATTTTATTTGGACAGTAATTTCTGGAACTCAACTTTTAAGCTACAATACAGAGAGTTCTTAAAATAAATCGAATAGGAATCTCACAGATTTCTGGTTTGCCAGTCAGAGTCAATATGTGCATATAAGATAAGTGTATCTGTGTGTGTGTGTGTGTGTGTGTGTAATTGTTGTTACCAGCCCAAATTCGGTGAGCGTGCCAAGTGTAAATGATTTGTATGAATAGTCAGCAGCAGCAGCAGAAAAATCTAAACAACAAAGCAACGCCTGAGCTTGAGCTTTGTGCAAAGCCCCGTACCAAGTCAACGGAATATGAAAGGTGGAATGAAAGAGAGACAGAGTGAGTGAGAACGAGAAACACGGGCGTAAATTCAAATTCAAATCTGTCTCTTTTCAAGTGCAGCGAAGCGACGACAACGACGGCGACGTCTCCGTCGCCTTAAAAGTAATCACAATTGAATTTTATAGGCGACGAGCGGCAACAGCAACAGCAGCAGCAACTCACAATATGACAGACAGTATAATACAAAAGTTTCTGCAGTTTGTTGGCTGGCATTCTGATAAGAATTAAGCTCTGACAACGCCTTGCAAACGTTTGCCAAGCGGAAATGATTAAGGCAAAGGGCTGCCAAAAATTGATTCTTAAAATATGTAAAGCAAAAAAAAATCGTGCGCTTTGCTGCCCACGCCAATTAGAAAATGTACATAAATCCCAACTGGTAAACGCCAGTGTTGTACAATGTCAAAAAGGCAACTCATACAAATACACACACACTATTGAACATATGAGAGCGGAGAGCGGCTTGCGCAAGAGAGCAAGAAGCAAACCCAAAGGCGCGCGTAAACGGCGACTGTTCCAAGAATGCAAGGCACAAAAGGAGGCAAATAACAACAAAAAGAAGAAAACAAAGAGCGCTCAGGCAAAGCAAAACGTGAGAAGCAAATAAGAAATAATGCGACGCCGCCGCCGCCATACAAAAATCAATTTCAAGCGGCGTGGGGACGAATATGTTAAATGCGAATGTGATATATGTGTGTGTGTGTGTGTGTATGTGTGGATGCTGTCTTTGCTTTTGCACTCTAAAAAGGGGAGCAGCAAGTCGTACAACGAATTCTCTATGCCCTTTACAATTGAAGTTTGACAACTTATCACGTGCTGATAGCAAAGAATTAACATTTTATTCTTTTTAATATATTTCTTATATAATACAAAAAACAATATTCGCATTCATTGAAAAATCTATTCATATATGGAAACTTCTTTTGAGCATTTCAATAAGCGTCATAGATTGTATAAATAAAATATATAAAGCAATGCATATTATTAAAGACCTGTTTTTCCAGATCGTAACTGAATGAAACACATTCAAAGCATGGAAACATTCTTATTATTCGCTAAATATGCACTAATTAATTCAATCTCAATATATTTTCGCATGCGTTACCAAAGACATGAATTTATTGAAACGCTCGTCTCCAGCAAGAGCACAAAAACTGTATACACCACAAACACACTCACACATACACACACACACACATGCAAACAGGCACGCAACACGCGACGGCTTTGCCGGCTGCCCACAAGATGAGAGCGAATGAAGGAACAGAGAGAAGGTGCGCTTAATTATGCTTAATTTGTTGTTAATCAAACTGACAGACAATAAACTTATTAAACAGTTGTAAAGTTTTTTGCACAACACTCGCAGACAGCGAAATATATGATGAGAGAGCCACTAAACCTAACGCGGCAGACAACAAAAGCTGGTTCAAAATTTTGTTGGGCAGTCAAATTCAGTGTAAAAAAAAATTGCGCTCACGTTTTTTCTCAATTGTAGCTGTAGTTGCTGTTGTTGTTTTTGTTGTAGTATTGTATGTATGTTTTGTTGCTTTTGTGTTTTTGCCGCTTCTTTCAATTGCTGTTTGTACACTGCTCTCTCCTCCTTTTCGGCTTCGCGTTTCAGACTTTGTATTGCAATTTGCAATTTTAGACGCGACGCGCTTTTATTTGGTTTTTATTTTGTGTGTTTTGTTTTTTATTTTAATTTTGTTGTATTGCTTGAAAATTTTGTCACAGTGTAATTCACGACGCGCGACAACAATTGCTATGCATAATACAATTTATTGGGCTTTTCCTTATTTGCTGAATTTTCTGTAATTTTTCACTGACCAACAAATCGAGACGTTGCGACGCGTTGCGAGCTGAACGAACCGTACACCACCATTAAATTTTTATAAATGACTCAGTTTCGCGCTCAGTTTTTCTTATAAGAACAAACATGCCAAACGGGCTGGCACATCGCGCTCTCCGTCTCTCTCACACTGTTAGAGAGCGCACGCCACCCGCAGTGCTGTTAACTAACATTCCACTCAAGCTGTTAACTCACCGCTAAAAAGAGAGTACAGTGAGCGTACAGTGCGCAAACGGGCTAACCGAATTGCATTGCATACTCTTGGGGATGCACTCTAATGTTAAATTTCCACTTAACAGCCAAATGTTAGCGACAATTGAGTTTGTTTTATGTAGCCTATGCGCTCGCTTATATGTATCACCGAACTATAGTTGTCTCGCTTGCACTTGTTGCGCTATGCCTTAAGGTAAATCTGAGTGCATTTTGCTGAGTGAGCAGGCATTATGAGTGGAATGTTTTTATGTTCGTTGAGTGTTGCATGGCAAAAGTGCTGCCAAGTTTTGAGTATTTTAAATGAGCGAACTTCAGCTTAATTTATTATAAATTTTATTAAAATTTATTTGCGTCATTAATAATCCAACAACAAAAACAAAAACAATTGAACTCAATTTTGATATAAATAAATGTTTTAGTTCATTATAAATAATTGTAAGGCTTAATTTTCAATTAGTTCATTTTTATTTAATTATTATTTTATTCATTTTTGACAGCATTTCCTTTGCCGAAAAAAATCCTTTTGTTCCAAAAAATCCCCTCGAACAAATAGATTTTTAATTTTTCTTTTGAAACAGTATTTTACATTAATTATTGAGATATTTTAATTAATTGGATATCATCAATACATTATTTGGAATTAGGAAATGTGTACATTCATATGTCAGAGAAAAAAGATAATCAGTAGAGGTTTTCCACTTCTTAACATTTCTTAAAATTTATAAATATTTCAAAATCTTATCAAATTTATGATTCATAGGGCTGAAGGAATTAGAACTTCTAGGTGCCATGAAGATCAATTAGTTCTAAAGAAAAAATCAGTACTTAAATAGACAATCAAAGCTGAAAATCTGAAAATATTCCTGATTTTCAGGTATCATGAATCTATTCAAACACTATTTTCCTAGATATCATCAGTCTGCTATTCTGATATCTTCTGAAATATTTAACTTTTTGATAATCTGAACAAATTTCTTTTGACTCCTACGTATCGAATCTATGCAAATTAAGAACTCCTCGATATCATTTCAAATCTATTCAGAATTCTGACACCTTGGTATTACCTAGAATCTATTGCAAACTGATAGATTCCTAACTTCTATGGGCAGGTGTTAAAGGAAAAAAGCTAATGAAAACATGAAACATCTAAAGAATCAATAAAAAATCCTGTTTTCAGCTAGATATCATCAGTATATATGCATATATTCCGATTTCTGAATAACAGATACTGTCTAAAATCTATTTCTGATTGCTTGGAATACTTAGGAATCATAATATTCTTGAGAATAATAAAGAATCTAGTTACATTTATGAATAATAGATATCATCAAAAATCTATTTAGAATTATGATTTCTAGGGAATCTGGAATCTATGACTGTTGGATAATCTATATAAATTACTTTTGATTCCAACGTTTTATGAAGGATTTATTCCGATTCTGAAATACTAGATATTATCACAAATCTATTCAGAATTTGGATTCCTACGTAATTATTGTAATATAGATTATCTTTACAAATTAGTTTTGATTCTGAGGTCTTATGAACGATCTATTCAGATTCGGGAAAACTAGATATCATCACAAATTTATTCATTTATCTGATTTCCAGTTATTTTTTTAAATCTATTCATATGCTAAATTCCAAAATATCTTTAAAAATCTATTTAAAATTTTGACTTAAAGATATCATTAAATTAAGAGAAACTAAGCAGATAAATTATGCCTAGTTACCAATAATCCTCCTTTAAAATTTTTGATAAAAAAAATATACTTTAATATTCCCTCAATATGTTTCTTCTTTTCACGAACAAATATGTCTATAAATTTATTTTTCAATTTATGTAAAAATCAAACAAATTTTTACAAATTTTTGTGCATTGTAAATCACTTGAATTATGCTTCATTAGGCACTGTGAAAATTCCGTAAAATTCAGCTATTCAGCAACTTTTATATTTATAATACCCTGTTTAAATAGGCTTGGTCAATAAGGGGAATCTTAGGTTATAAGTTTTTTAAGAATTTACTAAGACACAGCTTAAGTAAATAGAGTATATAGGAAATATAAAATAGTATAGGGTATATAAAAGTCAGTAACAAAAGTAGCAAAGACTTATGACTATTGGAAGTTAAGAAAACGTTTTTTTTTTTTTTTTTTTTTTTTTTTTAATTTTCATTTTATTGCTGCTATTTGTCTTAGACTCTAAAGCGCATTTATATCTAAACCTTAACTAAAATTGGGGCTGTGTGCCTGTATATAAAGTGTTAAGATAACTAAATAATTCTATATAGGTTATAGCTGATAGAAAGATAATATAGGGTATATAAAAGTCAGTCACAAAAGTAGCTGAGACTTATGTCTATTCCAATTGGAAGTTAAAAAAGGGTTAAGATAACCAAAAACCTATATATAGAGGGTATAGCTGATAGAAAAAACTAATATAGGGTATTAAAAGTCAATCAGAAAAATAAACGTCAGGCGAGACTAAGTACACATTAAGCAAATAACACTATATAGGGTATAGCTGATGGAAAAAACTAGTATAGGGTATTAAAAGTCAGTCAGAAAAGCAAAGTAAAGTAGATTAAATACGCATTCCAAATGGAAAGCGATAAGTAAAGAGTAAGTAATATGCAACGAGGTATCTGCTAGCACATCACACTTGCATACACACACACACACATACACACGCATATACCCACACGCATTTAGCCTGAAAGCAAAAATAAATCCCAAATGGAATATAATTTCATATGCTCCACGTAAATCAGATTAAAATATTGCACAAGTGCTAAATGCTATGTGAACACCTGTGCCACAGCCTCACCTGCCTTTCTGTCTGTGTTGGTGTCTGTGTTGGTGTCTGTGTGTGTGTGTGTGTGTGTGTAAGTTTGTGTATGGCAGGACGTGCACAAACATAAGCACAAAAGTCAATTAATTGAATAAAAATACATTTTTCTTTCTACTTTTTTTATATTTATTTTGTTTTTAACGGTAAATCTACAAAGGGAAAAAAGTTAGCAAAAAAAAGTAGAAGAAGAAGCAGCAGAAAAAGCCTGCTGAAAAAATATTATTGGTCAGCTGCGGGTTAATTGGGCGCACGCTGTGGGCGTGGCACACATTTAAATGTCACACGCAAAAATTTATACACAGAAAAAACAAAGTGTGCGAAAGAGACAGCGAGAGCGTGATGTGAAAGTGCAGTGAGCGAGTGTGTGGGAGGGAGAGAGAGAGAGAGGGGGAAGGGGGAAGGCATAAATTGGTTAGCGTAGGCGCAACTTTTGAACCTGGTCCAGCGATAAGTGTAAAACTTAATTAAATATGCATCGCACAAAAAAAGAGCGAGAGAGAGAGAGAGAGAGAGAGATATACAAGTTGAAGAAGACGAGGCAAGAATGTTACAAGCGAAGTGCATTAAGCTTGCGAGTTTAATTAAATTATTATTAATCTCATTTGAGTGTGTGGTGGGAGGAGCCTGACAATGGTAACAGATATATACACACAAACGCACACACACACACACACGCTAATTTACACTTTTTGCTCATCTGCATTTACAAGGGCATGAAATTTTAATCACATTTTCTGTGTGGGCAATAGGCCGCACACACACACACACACACACACAGACAAGTATATATCATATATATGCCACACATACAAGCACATAAATAGGCAATACATAAATTCGCTGCGTTTACCTATGTCTGTGTGTGTGTGTTTGTGTTGGTGTAAAAGTTAAATGCAAGCGTTTGTGTTGCTTGCTGCTAGCTAAATGTATGTATGTGTCTGTGTGTTTGTGTGTGTGTGTGTGTGTGTGTCAGGTTTGGGCTTTGCTTCACACAAGCTTCGACATTTGACAGCGAAGAAATTTTTCGAAAATTAGGTCGAACTGAATTTGGAATCAGCTTTAATTGTCACAAAATGTGGGAAAATTTTGTTGTTTTTTTTCGTTATTTACCTTAAATCAATATATGGAAATATATATCAAATTATAAATTTATATAAAAATGTATACAAAATCAAGCAATCAAGTACGTTAGTACATAAATAGAAAAAAAAAATATTTAAAAAAATTAAAAAAAAAAATATATATCTGATTAAATATTAATAACGCGGATCATTTAACAGACTTTTATTAATTTATTCACATAATTACTATTATTTTAAATTAATTTTTAATTAATTTTATAACATTTCGATGTTCTAGCTGAAGTTGGTGAACTAGCAGATACCCTTTAAGCAGCTATTATACAATATTCATTTTTAAGCTCTTTATGCAAGTATAGAATACAAGTTATTATATAGACTATCAGATACCCCTTAATTTAACAAGGCAAACATGAACTTCTTACCTCCCTTAAAATGTACTATTTAATATATTGTAATATCGACTTGCAAATACCCCTTATCACAGAATATATCACCAGATCATAGAATATATATTTTAATAATAATTAATAATTAATTTTCTCACAAAAATATGAATTCATAAGCTTCTTAAAATGATACAAAAGATATTTAATAATATCGACATTAAGAGGTATCTTATAGTAAATGTAAGTTATATTTATTAGCACTCTTGAAATTCTTCATATAAAATATAATAAGATCTAATATAAGACTGTCAGATACCACTTAATCTGCAAAACATTCATTCGTAAGCTCTCTGTATCTGTATCATTATATACATAATTATACAGACAAGCAGATACCCCTTGTCCTACTAAAACTAATAAGCATTCGTAAGTTGTCTCTGAAAATGTAGCATAGCATACAAATACATAGACTAGCAGATACCTATTAATTCGGCACGCAGAACTTGAATTCTTAAGCAATGTATCATATAAAACATACATACATATTTAAGCCATATAATACAAAATAAAATATAAACTAACAGATACTCCTTAATTTTCCAAAGAACACATGAATCCTTAAGCTCTATTAATATAATCTATATTAGTATTGAGTAGCAGATACCCATTAAGTTGATAAAGATGCTCTTCATACGAAAACTGTCTTTAAATTAATCATATAATATTTAATCATATCGACTAGCAGATACCCATTAACTTGTTAAGGAAAGCTCTCTACAAATTATTTATAAAACATAAAATCATATTGACTAGCAGATACCCCTTAGCTTGATAGACTTAACATGCATTCGTAAGCTCTCTTCAAATTTTGCTTATAATAGAAACAAATTGAAGATCTGAATAAAAAAATTGTTTTAAATGATATATGGCATACATATATTGTAAAACTTGATAACTTTTCAATTTCCTTATCTAGCAAATCCTTTCCATTTCTAGCATATATCAATTATCATCTCGTCTTCTCTGTTCTGTCCACTTATCAATTTCCCAGAATTTAATCTTGTACGATATAACCTTCTCTGTTCCTTTTCAGTCTGACATATGCTCAAAAATTAACAAAACTTAAAATAGTTTTCCACAATATGCCCGAGTCCAATTGCTAAGCCAATTGTGAAAACCACTTGAACCCTGCCTAAGGTTAGGATTTTGTGAGGGGCGGGGGTGTGGGTAGTCTTTTCCTTGGCTAACCAGTCAAGCCAACGGAGATGCCCAGCCGGTGCTTGGAAGCCAAAGAATCTACAAGTTCATTAAACTAATAGCCAACAATTTATAACTAGCTGGAGTGGACCAAGCCCAAGGAAATGGCTTTGCAGTCGAATGTCCTTACCCCATCCCGCTGCTGTCTCCCGGCCGAAGGACGACACAGAACTAATGGCCCACCTGACTGGAGAAAAGGTGAAGAGCTTGCGCCCAGCAAACTAATCCGCTTAATGTTTTGCCTATCTCTTAAAATATGAACAGGCCAGCCTCCATATTGTCTCTGTGTGTGTGAGTGTGTGTGTGAAGCTTCTTAAATAAATATTATTAGAAAAAGAAAAATATTTTGACAATATGCTATAAAATTTAAGCAAAGTCTTTGCTGCTGCAACTTCAATAAAAAGCCATTCAAGTTTTCCTCATGCGGTTGCAGCTGCAAATTGAACAAAGCAAAAGGTTTATAGGGGCGAACCGTAGGGGGCGTGGCTGCTTAAATGTTCACATTACTGAACAATGCCAAAAAAAAGGAAACAACTTTTTCAAGCAGTCACAACTTAAATAGCTCAGGAGAGAGCACAAAGGCAGATAATGTGATAAGCAGCTACGCATTCGGGGATCGACTTCCGGCAAACATTTGTCTACGCAACTACCCGGGAAGGGGCGGAGAGGAGGGTCGTGGGTGGTCTGCTAATTAGGTAAATTGAAAGCTAAAGTTTTGTCTGCCTAACAGACGTGCGAGCAACTCAAAGTTGAAGACACAACACATTTGTAACTTGATGAAAAACTGCTAGACAAAAGACAAAATGGCAACTGAGGGTGGGGCAGGGGAAGGGGAAGGAGGGGGCGTATGTTGGCTATGAATGTTCAACAAAATGTTTCTAGACAGCTGTTGCATGATACACGTTAGAGCTCACAATTGCAATTTAAGCAGAGTTAAAGTTGCTTTTTAATTAAGTGAATTTCGTTCACTCTTTAGGATGAATATGTCTTTCTGTCTCTTTTTTTTTTGTTGCTTCATTCAAGCTTTATTCTCATTTGCAAACTCTTTCTTTAAGTCTTTTTCTTTAGGCGACTCTTTAATATGTAAAAATCTGAAATGAAAAAACGCATTTTTGATGTAGCAAAAGTGAAAGAGCGTGTGAATATCCTTCTAGCTTCCTCTCTTTCATCCAACCTTTAGCTCAGACTATCAGAATATAGACTATATATAGACTATAGACTATATATGGACTATAGACTATATATGGACTATAGACTATATAAGACACTGTAGAAATTGTAGTGCTTAGTGAAAAACTTCAGTGACAAAGCATAAGGAAAGAGTTGAAATTCAAGAGAAATAGAGAAAAAAACTTAGTAGAAATATTAAAAAAGAAGTATCGGAAATTTGACTTAAGAAACTTAAACTCAAATTGTGAGAATCGCAGAGAAAGGCATTGCGAAAGACAGTCATAGAAATGCTGCAAAAAAATATTGTTGAAATTTGAAAGATAAGCAAGCAATAGATTTATTTCAACTCATGAAAATCTCAGACAACAGATCATAAATATGACAAATAGGCAAGCAAAGACTTAACTAAAACTCTTGAAAATCACAGAGAAGAGCACATAGCACTTGAGTTAAGGTGTGGAGAGAACGATGTTGAAGGAATGTAAAAGAAATATCGGAATTACAACTGAAAATCAGGCAAAGCCTATATTTTAACTTCTGAAAATTGCATAGAAGAGCACTGCAAACTTAAGAAATGGTGGGAGAGAGAAGGCAATAGCCAATGGCTTAACCTGAACTCATGAAAATCGCATATATTTAAGATTAAGTGTACAAGAGAAAGAAAGCAATGAAAATAATATAAAATAAATATCAGTTAAATAACAGATAGACAGTCAATGGCAAAAATTGTATTCTTGAGAATCACATAGAAGAACGCTTTACATTTGAGATAAATTTTACAAATGAATGTCAGAGAAATACCTTAAGTATGACTGCGGAATTGTCAAAGCTTCTACTTCAAATCAGTAAAAATATCTGACTTAAAAGCAGGTAAAGGCTTAAATTGACCTCCTGAGAATCGCAGAGAAGGGCGCTTGACATTAGAGATTAAATGTATGAGTAAGAAATAGGAATCGAAGAAAAGTATGTATCTGAAGTATGACATGCTGTTGTTTTTAGAGAGCGTGAGACTCGCATAGAAAAGCGATACTCATATGATTAAAAGAGTTGTATAACAGATATAAATTAAAGCAAAGAGTAAGGTCTGAATTGCAATTTTGCTGATTGTAAAAATATTTACAAAGGTAAACAAATTTAATAAAGTTACAACCAAAAAAATATATATGTATGCATACGAGCTTATATTTAGCAGCCACTTTTGACATATTCAGCCCAAACACACACATACACACACACACGCACACACAGGTATGCTAGCGTACCATTAATACCAGGACTAACTATTCAGTTTAGCTGGCAAAT
Organism: Drosophila gaucha; assembly: GCA_035045545.1. Taxonomy (NCBI): domain Eukaryota; kingdom Metazoa; phylum Arthropoda; class Insecta; order Diptera; family Drosophilidae; genus Drosophila; species Drosophila gaucha. Next base: position 233,501 of record JAWNOY010000292.1, read on the forward strand.
GTTTCCACGCACACGACTGAGCGAAGCTTTAGACAAATTTTCGCTGCATGCAGCATGCCGCATGCTGAGCTTGTAGTATGTCTGTGTGTGTGTGTGTGCATACAAATATATATATATATATATAAATATATGTATATGGTAGCGCACGCTTCGTTTGTGTATTTAATTTGCCACAAAATTGTATTTCATGCACGCCGAAAAAAAAATTGGATGAAAAAGGAAACTTGCGCGGAAAAGCTAGCCGAAAAAAGAAAAAACGAAAAGTTTAAAATGCTGTAAAAGCGTATTAAAAACTTTTTTCGACTTCGTAATGCAAGCCAAACAGCCAAAAGCGAAATGGCAACACCAATGTTGCACTTGCGACGGCTGCAGCTTCCTGTTTGCCAGCAAATCGCACGCGCAAGTTAAAAGCAGCGCCTCAATTAACCAAAAATGTTCCAGGGATTGCCAAAAATTGATATATATGTAGTATATTTTAACAAACTGGGCAACATTTTTGGTGGCAAATTTAAAAGTTTTTATTAAGTAAAAAATAATTTTTAAGCAGCTGAAGCTTTGCAGATTTAAGTATATAAAGTCTACGGTAGGTGGAGTCCAAGCCTTGGATATATGCTCCTATTTGTATACATATGGATATACTGGTCCCTACATACATATATGCACACAATTATATTATTGTGTAATCTAGACAGAAGATAGATAGACAGACAATGAAAAAAAAGAAGAGCTGTGTAGAGAGCGTAACTAAGAGAAGGACCAATAAAAATGGATGATGAAAGGGAAATAGGAATTGAAAAGAAGGTCGAATATGATACATAAGCTTAGAGTAGACAGAGAGAAAGAGAGGGGGGAGAGAGAGAGAACGAAAGATAGGGAGAGAGAAGACAGAGGAGAGAAAGAGAGGAGAGAGAGAGAGGAGAGAGGGAGAGAAGAGATAGAGCGAGACAGAGAACAGAGTGAGAGAGTAGACAGAGAGAAAGAGAAAAGATTGAGAGAGAACAGAGAGAGAAAAAACAAAGAAAAAGTGAGAGAAGGAAGAAAGAGAGAAGGCAGAGAGAGAGAGAGTGATAACTCAAATACAGAGAGAGATTTAGAGAGGGATTCATAGAATGTAAGAGACAGAGAAAGACTGAGAGAAATATATAGCAAAAAAACTAAAGAGTTAAAATTTAACCCAATCTCTGCAACCTAGATGCATTTTATGGTACGTAAATTAAAAGCATGCATTTTCGGGTCAAAAATTGATGAAAATCGAAGAGCGAGCCATAATTTAGAAACGAGTTACTTTAATGCAAGCGAAATGGAGATACTGATTAAACGGAAAAATAGATAAAATTGACAGTATAAACGAAACTTTATTATATTGTCGATAACCTTGTTAGTCATAAGTTCAAAAACTAAAAAACTTTTTGGCTTTATTGAATTTATATGAACTTATGAGAATCACAGAGGGGGCCACAATTCAGATGTGGGTTGGTGTAATGCAAGAGGAAGTTAGAGAGCAAGAAATTGAAAATTATTTCTAGACATTCACTTTATTTTATTAGTTGATCTCATAATCAAGGCATAAATTGAATTCACAAGAATTTATGAGAATCGCAAAGAGCGGTACAATTTGGAAAAAAAAATTTTGTGCATAGCACAATAAGAATTAAAGTTAATTCGGATTTGTTCTAAGAGTACATGCATATGGGGCTCATATCATATTATCCTTTTAGCTTCCGTAAAAAACAGTTTAATAAACGAATAGCACGGATTGTACCGCGTCCTTGTCGAAAAAGAAAGCAAAACGTAGCTGCTAATTGGTGAATTTAATCTGTTTACCAAAGTTTTTTTTGTACCATTCAGTCCAAGTCCAATAACAAAAAGGATATTCGCCTCACTCTCAGCTGCCAAAGCCAATTTCCAGAGCAAGTCAAAAAAAAAAAACAAAAAATAAAACATGACACGTAGCCGTGTCCAAACATCCATCAACAAGAAAAATCTCAAAAAAAGGCGAAAACACCCGCACAAATCGAATGAATGAGCGAAGTTGTGAGTCGGACTACCATAACTGAAAACGGAAAATCCTACCCCAGCTCTAACAAACAAAGCCCAATACAACTTCACACAATAGCTGTTTCATATTTCTCGCTTTTTCGCTTTCAAAAAAAAAAAACTATCAAAAATTCTGAATGAGAAAAAAAGAAAAAGGCACAAAGGTTAAATACCCTCGCAGAGAAAGTGCGTGATCTGAGGTAGATATTAATTTCTTAATATATATTTATATATAGAAGTTTAAGCTTAATTTTATTTATATTTTTATGCCTCTAAAAGTATTTATGATGAATTGCCTATTTTTGAAGTAATTTAAATAAAATATATAATTAAATATTTTTAATTTTTATACATTTTTTTTTTGTTCTTGATTTGTAACTGTCGTATTAGTTCATCAAGTGAATTAGTTGAAAGGTGATCGTATTATATATTAACTCAGTAGGGTTCGAACCCTGTTTCTGATAAACTATGTATGTACCAACGCATACCTTACTGGTCTACATAGACTAAAAAATTTTATACATTAAAAACACAAAAAATTTGACTTGAATCGATTAAGGTTGATATGAAAACCCCTTTAAAAAAATGTAAGCAAAATTTATTATATAATAAAAACAAAAAATAATAGACAGTTTAAATATTCTAGGAGATATTAAGTATTATCTTTACTATATATTTAAAATATATATTTAGATATATATGTGTTTATATATGTACACCTTGATCTGATGTAAATTTTAATATAAATTATAGAATATTATTATTCTTGTATAATATTCTGACAACGACGGTATATGAACTGAGTAAAAACTTAAGTAAGGCCCATCGTCGATTATCGATAATAAAACAGGTTCCTCGGGATAGAGTAAAATACCGCGAAATTTATTAAGTTTCAAGAACATAAAATTCTTTGTCTAAAAATATATTATATTAAGCTAATCTTTTAAATAATTATGATAATAAAAACTATGATATGGAGCTGCTATTAGCAAGATATGTATCTGGAAAATCGAGAGATTATAGATCTAGCTTTTGGTACTGACCAAAATATGTTCTTGCTCAGTATAAGTCTGTCTGAATAAGTCTTAGTTCCTTATACCATTCTATAACCCCTTTCCAATCAGTTACCCTTAAATGTTACATACAGTCTGAAAAAACTTGTATACCCTTTGTAAAGCTACCCGAAATGTTTCCAGCTAACATGCAAAAGTGCGAATGGCCGTTGAGCATTTCGATTTGGCTGTTGTCGAGGGGCAACCGGTTAAACGCAGCATGTGTCGGGCATATTTGACACATATCACATGGAGTTTTTCAGTTTTCGTTTATTATTATTTTTTTTCTTCTTGATGAGAACTGGCTAACTGCTCCTTGAAGGACTCGATCCATTGTCCATTCAAACGTGAGCATACAGACCAGCAGACATATCGAGTTTGCATTCTTGTTGCTCCGGTTGCCACGTGTGCAGAAAGGGTTAGCCGGACGGACGGACGGACGGACGGACGAAGGGAGGGAGGGAGGAATTCTGTCTTGTGGCGAGCAACTCTCGGCGTACATATTAAAAATTTTGCCTCGTTGAGTGGTGCGCAGAGTGCTCTGGACTTATGTAAACACAAGGCCCCAGTCCGTGGGGGATAAGGCGAGATAATTAGTTACTTTGTGTCGTTGTGGTTCCAGCATTTCCCCACAATCTTTCCACCTTCCGTTTGGGACTCTGCCTGATTTGTAGTGGATTGCTTCAAAGTGGCGCGTGCCTCGTTCCAGAGCAATCCGTAGTCCTCTGTCCGTAGTCCGGGCTTAGTTTGGTTTAGTACGCTACGGACGGTCCATTGGTGTCTACATTTATTTGTATTGGTTGAGTGTATTTGATTACGCTCTCTACGGTCCGTAGGGTTAATTGAATTTGCTTTTGACTTGCTCTGCCCACCAGACAACGGGCCGAGACCGTTCAACGATTTCCCATATCTATAAAGTCGATGCACACTCACACACACATCACAACGGGAAATATATTCATGAGCTGTTGGGACAGTTGAACGTTCTCTTCTCGTTGGCTCTAAGGTTTCTGTTTGCTTTTGATTAATTGCATAAAAAGTGGAAAATTGCCAAATTGTTTTTGGGCACATTTCGGCTCGGGCTATTTATAGTTGGGGCAGGTAAGCCTAAGCTGGCTGCTATGGATGTACCAGCTACACATCAGCTAATATAGCTCTTTAAAATGGATAGTAAATGCGTTTAAATACGATGGCCTTTAGATATGGAAGTATTAAAGAAATTTAAAAGTAAATCAGTTAATAAATAAAAAGATTTTAATATCAAAGAGAAAAATATAAAAATGAAAGATAAAAGATAATGATAAAAATATATGAGTAAAGATAGAGACGATGAATAAGAGTGCCAGATAACAGAAAGAGAGATAAAGTAATATTTGAATTATAAAAGATTAAGCACAAAATGGAACAAGTCAAACCTATGAAAATCGCATAGCAGAGCGCTGCGTACATGAGTGTGAGTGACAAAAAATAATAAAATAATATATCAAATATAGTCATGAAAATCGCATAAAAGACCGCAGCAGGATTTAAGATGTAATGTGAAAGAGAAAGCACTAAAGCAAGAGGTAAAAGAAATATCAAAAATATGACAGCGATCATAAAAAGCTTTAGTGTATGCTTATAACTTATAAAATTGCACAGAATAGTGCGGTAGCATTTCAGATGATGTGTGAAAGAGAATAGTAAACAAAATGTAAAAGATATATCAGAATTACAACAGCCTTAAGTAAAGTTGTAAAAATCACATAGAAGAGCAATGGTGATTCGAGATATGAGAATTTCATTTGAATCAAAAACAGATTTTGTATAAGTAAAAATAAAGATTTTTTAAATATTTTTTAGCTCGAAAATTATTTATATAATATATAAAAAATATATAATATATGATATGAAAAATATATATAGTCCGCTTACTAATAAATGAGTAACTGATTAAAACTTCTCTGAGAAAAAAAGTCAAATCAAGGAAGAAAAATAAAAATAATAATCAAGCTAAGCTATTCGAACAACTCTTGACTTATCCTTGAAAAACATCAACTTATCAAATATTTATCGATAACAACTTGTGTTTACATTATTTCTGAGCACTCAAATGCTTATTCTAATCTAGGTCAATCTTGAATAAGAAAATAAATATAACTATTGACAAGCAATTGTCACATGTTCATTTTAGCTTCTGGCCTCTATCAATGGGAAGCCAGCTGCTTTACACTCACACACACACATAGAGAGAGAGAGAGAGAGAGAAACATATGGAGCAGGCTGCATCCAATTACCATTCTTCGCTTAGTAGAATCCAATCATCCAATAAAGCGCGTTGTGTGTGGGCAATATTTGAGCAGCACTCGAAGCGCACACGAAATGAACATTGGCAACTGGCGCAACAATTGGGCAAACAGTTAAAGGCATTTTACACTCAGCGATCGAAGTATCTCACAGATACAAGATACTAGCTGGAAAGTACAAGCGTTTAACGCCAAGTAAATAATTTAGCGGGTGAAACGAAACGAAACTCTAGAACTCTACTTCTCGTATTTATTTGCAGTTTTCGCATTTTAAGCCGATAAAAGGCGAAACAGGACGTTAGATTCTGTGAGTGAGTGTCCTTCATTGTGTGAGTGAGTGGGTGAGTGTGTGTGTGTGTGGATAGTAAATAAAATGACAAGCGTTTGACAGAAGCACCGGAATATCCGTCAGTTTGGCGACGATGCGAACGATGCGCCCGTCCGGCCACGGGACACCAAAAGTTCCGTGAGTCGAGCTCAGTTTAGAAAAATGTCCTGCTGCACAACTGTCCTGTTTCTCTTGGTCTCTGACTGCCTGTCTCTCTGTCTGTGATGGCTGCGTGTGCGATGTTTGCTTGCGTGTTACAGTTACATTCATAATACAAAAGCATACGGGGACTTGGCAGCCATCACAGCATCATTTCCTACGCCATTTTTAGTCTCTGCCTGTGTCAACTATTCTAATAGCTTAGTATGTGTGAGTGTGTGCGTGTGTATGTGATTTACAGTTACGCTGATTGCGGGGATAATGCTAGTGCTCGCAGCGGAAGACTCTGCAGCTTCCCACACACACACAGGCACACGCACACATACAAAAGGGGAAGAGAAAACGCGAATTGCCAAACGGAAGTGAAAACTGAACGCAACCGGCAAAGCGGATGTTAACTTAAAGGTATAAAGAAATTGAATCAAAGTGAAAATATTGCAAAAATAAATAAAACAAGCAAGAGTGCTCTAAACGAAACTAATCTAACTAAAAGACTTAAAGATACCCTAGCACAGTTACATGAAGTTTGCTGTGTCTATGAGAGGCAAATGATTGTAAATAAGGCGATGATAATAATGACGATGCTGATGCTAATGCTAATGCTAATGATGATGTTGATGTTGATGGTAATGCTTATGATAATGTAGTTGATAACGATAGTGATAATGTTAATGCTAATGATAATGGTAATGGTTATGATAATGCTAATGCTAATGCTAAAGGTAATGTAAAATCGAATGTGAAGGCTAGTATAAAAGCTTAATCGAATGTGAAAGCTAATATCTAATAGCTAAAAAGCTAATGCTAATGCTAATGTTAATAGTAATGCTAATGATAATGCTAATACTAACGCTTCTACTAATACTTTTACTAATACTAATACAAACTCTAATGCTGGTGATAATGATAATGATAATGATGCTAATGCTGAAGCTGTGGCTGATGCCATTGCTATAAAAGTCAGCAAAGTGATTCCAAATATAACTCAAGTTTCAATTACTTTTTCGTGTTTTACTTTTTATGCTTATTCACGAGATAAGAAGAGTATATTGGTTTTTGCATGTTCACTCATGTAAGCATAGACAACTTATTTAAGAAGTATATTACGGAAAGACAAACGAACAGACGAACAGGAAAATACTATATCAACTTAACTCATTTTCCTGAACATGAATAAAGCATCTCAGATTCTTTCCTCTTTACCTTTACTTATATTTTCTAAGAATCAATATACTCTTTTCGACTCATCTGCAATGGACTTAGGGTATGAAAAGCGCAACTAAAGGCGATTGCATTTGCCGTCAGCTAAGTGCCGTCGACTTTGAACTATGACGTTGGCTTTTAGTGTATTAGGAAAATGTTAAAGCGCCGAAGTCGAAGTACCAGACGAAGAAGAAGAAGAAGACGAAGAGGAATATAGACAGTTGCAGCTACTTACAAGCAGGTGGCACAGCCACCCGCTGCTAATACATAATAATGCAATTTTACCAAGACAACGATAACGACAACCAACAAGGCGAAAGGAATTCATTTGGCTTAGGCAATGGACAGCAGCAGGATCAAACCCTAAGTCAAAGCCAGATAAAGAATAGAATGCGATTATAGACGGGCAAAGACTATAACTACATTTAAAAATAAATTTATGCTTAATAGTCAAAGATACAGAAAAGTAGCTTACTCTAGATATTTGAGATAAAGATTGTACAGAAATAGTAACATCTATTAACTTTTTAAATATGCACTCACCTAAAAATTCACAAACACCCAAAGCTTATTTTATTGGCATCTATTAAAGGAGGGAGGTTGACTTTTATGCACATTACTGAAAAAGACAAGAGAAGGAAAATTAGTTTAATATTATAAGAGTAGCAAAATAAATTGAAGATATACATGGGAAAGAGATGAGGTTTATAGAGAAAGAGACAGAGAGAGAGAGGGAGGGAGAGAGAAAGACAGAGAGAGAGGGAGACAGAGAGAGAGAAAAATTTAACTTTTGTTTTTATTTGAACTGAGTAGTGTTCGAACCCTTGGTCTGAACTGCTCTCGACAAAGGTTACTTGATAATAAAATAGCTATATATTAAAAGTTAACATGAAATACTGCAAGGCTAACTTGAATTCATGAGAATCGCCTAGAGAGGCAATTTTACAAATACTTAATTCATTAATTTTAGTCAGAAGCTAGCAACGCACAGAAGGAAGCTTCTCCAACTATACAAAGTATATATATTCTTGATCAGCAGGAAGAGCTAAGTAGGTCTATCTGGATCAATGCAAATCTCCTGCTACTACTACGCCCATAGAGGTGTGAAAAATCTGTAAAAACAGTATTTTCCACTTTGAAACTCAAAAATTAACAAATACCCTAAGCTCAACTGCTCCGACAAAATTAAAAAATATTATATACATCCACCTCTTTGGGGCGTGGCAAATAGGAAAAAATTAAATCTTCCACAGTTGTATACAGGTCAATAATTAGTAAATACGTCAATCTTTAACTTTTCTTGACAAATCAGAAAAACAATACTTATATCCCTTACAATTACAAGGTCGAAGTTAGCCAATCCCTCTAATTTTTTTTCTACAAACAAACATCATACATATATAGACAAATGATATGATCTGCATTTCGTACAATATCCACTCCATACTATAAGTAGATTTCATATCAAATTGAAAATGAGTTCTAAGTCGAGCATATGTAATAGATAAAGTTCAGCTAATCCAAAATTCATATATAAACTTCATATGTTCATAGAGTTTAAGCTCTGCTTATTACATAATCCTGCACGGCCCATTTACATTGGGACAGGGTAAAGCTGAATGTTTCAATTTAGTATCTAGCTAAACAAAATGATTATCACAACTGTCACACACTATAAATATATGTATATGTGTATGTACATGTATTTGTTTATGTGCCTTCATTAAGTGCTGGCAGTCGTAATTCCCTCACTTCCATTTCGGAATTACATTTAAGCCAACATAAATGTTATGCCATATTTATAAATCCCAAACCACAGCAGAGCTGACTCTGTACGTGTCCTGCATGTGTCTGCGTGTGCGTGTGTGTGTGTGTGTGTGTGTTTCTGTATACTTAAACCCAATTTGTTGGCTATTTTTATGATGGTATGTAGATTTTCATATGCATTTTTATTTTGGTCATTTATTGCTGCAGTGGACCCAGCTCTCGTATAAGCCATAAGCGCATTAACGCAATTCAATTTACTCTGTTTGCGTAGCAACAAAAACAAGCAAGGACAAACAACAGCAACAACAACAAAGTCCATCAAACAATGTAGGTGGCGCCACCTGTGTGCGAGCTGTAGCAACAAAAAACAATACAACCAGGTAAACGTATTAACTTCCGTTCACTTTTATAGGCACGGTCCACAAAACAAAAAAACTCCCACAAAAACCACACACATACACACAAACACACATACACGCGCATATGCCGAAAAGTCCATGATGTCCCTGAATCGATGTACACGTTTAGAGACCACGTCCAATGGCCTATTATCATGCAGCAGCAGCAGCAACTCACGATGTGTCCTCCTGCTGCTAACAAAGTGTTGGCTAACAAAGTTACTACAACAACAGCGCTACACTGAGAGAATATTTGAAGAGCTACAAAATAAATGCAAGAAATATTACTTTGCATATGGTTAAGGAATAAGTTCGATAAGTTGACCTATTTAGGTGACTAAATTCTGAGTAGCTGAGTTCAATTTTTAGATCAATGTATAGATATGGTATATAGTTCATATAAGAGTATGGAATTCTAGTTCATTCTGAAGAATAAGTTTTATTCATTCTTTTCATTCACTAGTTCAGTTTATTTTGGCATTTCAGGAACTTTATATACCATTCAAGTAAGTTAAAAAACTATTCATTTTGGTCAGTTATTTAGTGCTTCAGTTGTCAAGGACTAACACTTCAATAAAATGAACACTCCATGAGCATATAAAGAGCTTAACTGAAGAACTAGTTCATTGATAGTGGAACAAATCGAATCGTTCCAGCTCGATACATTAGCTGAGCACTGAGAGTATCAGCCATGAGCTACAGAACTCCATTGCGCAAAGATGACTGAATGAGTTTAGTAGTTCATATGAATAACCAGTTCAATTGAACTTATTTTGAGCGAATTCATATAGTTTCATATATATGCATCTCAGTTATATCAGTATATATAGAGTGAGTCTTCCTTAACTACTTCTTTATATACCTCATCTACCATTAAATTAAGGTATCAAATTTCCTTTTCTCACAGTGTATTTGGTCAGCTTCCAGTTACAGACAGTATATTGAGTCAAATAGCAAGTGAAAGGGAGAGAGAGTGAGATAGCGAGAGAGAGAGAGACATCGTGTTATACCCACAAGCAGGTTGTGCACAAAGCAATTGCTTGCTGCTGACGTGTAGTGTTATGTTTGGGCTATGTTGTGTTGTGTAGCGTAGTGTTATGTGTGTTATGTGTGTTATAGGCCTCCTGATCTGCCCAACTGCAACTGACAGTTTGTTCAATTTTGCATTGGAATGGCATCGTCCTCACATCGTCCTGCGCACTTTGCTGCTCGTCAGTCGAAGCTCCTGTTTTTCCCCCTTTTGTTTTTATGGGTCATCGGCACAAAACGAAATGCAAATGTTTGTGTGTGAGCATGTATTCTATATTGTTGGATAGGGGTAAAGACTCAGAGTCCAGGTGTGTGACATGTCTAAAAGGTGTATACGTGTTAAAATTTTGTAAGGTTGTTAGGATTTAAACAGTTTTTACCAATTTTAAATCGAATTTGATTGGAAAATACAGTTCAATTTCAGAGATAGCAATCGTGAAGTCAATTGAAGCTCTTAATAGCTGACATTCTCAGGAGTAACATGTACTCATATATACATAGAAAAAGCACTTAAGAACTTTTTATCAGAGTTGTTTTTACTCAATTCTAAGTTCGTCAAAAGTTTTTTTTTATGCAGGACATTTTTATAGTAACAAATTATTTTTAAATTTATATATTTGCAATTATAATAGGCATGAGTTTTTATTCAGTTTTAGCAAGATTAAGAGAGCTATTAAAAAAAAAAGAGTTTTTTACATATTTAGATAATAAATACCAAATTTGATAATGGTAGCTTTTAAAACGCTCGAGATCTAATTAAAAAAGCCATTCGATTTTAAGAAAATGAAAAAAAAAACTCGAATTGCGGGTGCTAGGAGTAAAAACTGCAAGTCTTTAAGCATATTCAGACGGACGGACAGGTGGACAGAGGAACGGAAGAACAGACGGAGGGAAGGATGCTCGGATGGACAGACAAATAGGTTAAGACTTACAGAATTTTCAAGACTGATCAGGAATTCACCATTTTTAACAGGTTTAGGATATAATATCACTCAACAGTATTAACTTTTCTTTTCTTCCTTAAAAAATGACAATATAACTTTCAGTAAACCAATTGAATTATTATCGAACTAACCCTAATAGCCATAAATTTAAGTTTCGAATCAAAGCAAACCAAAAACACAATTAAGTTAGTGTTCAAAGTGGATGTCAAAATAACATGGTCAAAAGTTAAGATTTAAATCAACTTATGAAAGCTTTCAACGGGGAAAACAGACAAACACAAGTGCATAAAGTAAGAAATCGTAGAGAGATAGAGTGCGGCAACATGTCAACGTAAACTTATCAGGCAACTTCCGGTGAATGCCACAACAAGGCAGGACACAGAACGTGAGCCACCCAGCTACATTCACACAAACACAAGCGAACAGGACAAGCCAGCCAATATCCTGCACAACATGGCAATACAATGCAAACAAACAGGGAACAGAGACTGGCACCTCCTGCATGTAAACCAACTAATGAAACTGTCAACTGGCCACAATACAGCCCCCAGGGGCCCAAAAGGCAGGGGCTGCCAGGGGGTGGGCGTGGCCTGTGGGTTGACTGAGAGTAGTTTGCGCCTTTCACTTTTCAATATGCGAAGCTGGCGCCAGCAACAGGCGGTTGCATTGCATCATTGGAAAAACGTTCATTAAAAGACGTCGACACCAAATTGATTGCCCAGCCCAGCATTTGATTAGCACTCAAGGCTTAAAACTTATCGGTCCGACGCCAGTTTTTTGTGCCAAACAACGCTCATGTGGCCACCGAGCTGTGAGAGCTATGCTAGCTACGACAGCTATTGTCAAACTGGGAAATTCAATTTTCACAAACAATAGGGGCAGAAAAATTGACGAGGAAAATGGCTGGTCAGCCAAATGGCCTGATTGGCAAAGAGAAAAGAAAAAAAAAAAGGAATGAGAAAGGAAAAACAGAAATGCATTTGAATTAAACTCGCGGTATTTTTAGCATTGTCATAATCGAAAATATGGACGCAGAATCGTTGAGTCAGTTATGGAAATGGCTTTTTCCCAGCCATTCACATATATGTATGTGCATGTGTGTGTGTATGTCTATTATGCATAAGCCGCCAGCTACCCCAAACCACCGCACCATCTCGCAGTCATAACGGAACAGCTGCTTTTATGCTGTACTACTCAGCCAAAAAGTTCGCATCATGCCCTAACCGAAAGCTGAGACTCCATTGAAATCTGAGCCCAGATGAAGCAGCACGAAAACAAAATGGTTCAGAGTCAATTTCAGCTGCTAAGCAAGTTGTTAGTTAGTGACTAGACAAAGTTAATTAATTAGTTTTATATATATATATATATAGATGTAGTGTCTGTATTATGTTTCATGAGCAGTCCTATAAAATTGATTTTAAAATCCATTTCCTTTGTTTTTTCTTTAATATAAAATAATGAGAAAACAATATATATTTTTTGAGAGCTTCTTGGAAAACTCATTAAATTGAAACTAGAGATTCTGCAGACAGCAGAAAAAATTGTAATTAAAAACTAAATTAAATTCAATAGAGTTTTGGTGGTAAATTCTATTTTTAGCAAAATTTTCTTGTTAAATGAAAGAACTGAATACGAATTTTAGATCGCAAAGGGATTTGAGATTAACAATTAAAAATCTTAAGATCCCAAAAGGATTGAGCTTGTATCAAAATTTGGTTTAAAAGTTTAAAGCTTATATATAATAAATAGTATACAAAACATAAATCATTTTTAGATTACATAGACTTTAATATATAATATATCATGTTACATATAATAATTATAAATAAATATTTCGTTCAGTATTTTATAAATATATTATTCCTATAAAAATCGAATTTTATTAAATTAAATATAAATAAAAAAAATTTTAAAAATGTCTTAAAATTTTTATAGTTTTTTTTTCATAAAACTCCATTTTAGTCTAAATCTTATTATAATTGAGACAAAATATTTTAGAAATTGCTTAAAGTATCTTCAAATTCAATTAAAAACCTATTTCACATATTTAAGGTTAATATTTTACTATAGTTATAAATATTTATAAACCGTTTTCCAATATTTAAACTATAATTTTCACCAAAGTTATATACATATATATATATATAATACACCACATTTAAGTATAAGTATAGAGTATTTCATTTCCTTTATGCTGCAGCTCAGTTAAAATAAAAATGAAAAAAAAAAACCGCTCAACCTTTCGCGCATATGGAAATTTATGACAGGTGGCAATGGCTGCCTGGCAGGCAAGGTGCGGGTGTATGAGAGGAGCGGGGGCAGCGGGAGGAAGCTGGAGCAGGAGGATTTGAAAGGATGGCGCGTTCTTTGGGGGTCGTTGGCGGTATAACGGATGTGTACGGATATGTTTTGCCGCTTGAGTGAATGTTTGTATATGTGTTTTTATAAAATAAAAGAGTGGCCTTATACATATGTATGTATGTGTGCGTGTGTGAGCGGAAGGTAGGCTGGTAACGGGTTTTTTGCTGGGTGGTTGAATCTGTCAACACGGCACTGACATAAACGTGCCAAAGAGTCCCCCCCACACATATACCAACGCCCACACACACACACATACACACACACACAGAGAGAGAGAAACACAGCATTTGTTTGCACATGTTTGTTGCATGTGTTTGACGTTAACACGACACAATTAAGTCGCTCAAGTGCGCCTATACACACACTCACTCACACACACACACACACACATATACACATATACATGCGAAAGCCATTATACATTTCAATTTTGAAGTGACACGAGCGAGAGAGACGCAAAACAATGAGAGTCCATGAGCATAGTCCGCTCTCTTTCACATGCGGCGCTAAGCGACAGCGAGAATTTTCTTAATGAAATTTCAATTTATGTGCCCGGCTTATGCCTTAGACTGGAAAATGAATGTGTATGATATGTAAATTATAATTATGAAGTGCCGTTTCTGCATTTTTCATACTCGAATTAGACGCATTGTGCGCTTCCTTTGCTCCATTTTAATTGCGCATATTTTAATTACACGTTGCCAAAGCTGAGTTCCACTTCCCTGGCCAATGGTGCAGACAAATTTTTGATGCAATCCAAAAAAAAATCGGAGAAAAAGTAGAAATTCACTCAACCGAAATTTGTTGTCAAAAGCTTTGAATGGCATTGAAGCGCATGATGCAAAGGCGGCTTCTCAGAGCGGATTTTTAATAGCGAAATGCAATTGCTTTGCAGTCTGAAATGAGCTCGAAGTGCAAGTGATAGTTGCCTTGAGACGGAGATTTTATATTGCTGCCAAGCAAAATGAAGCACTTGAAAAAAATTGAGTATTGCTAGAGATTGATATAAATAAAGAAAAACCTTTAAGAGCAGCTTTAAGCTATTGCATGGCTAACAGAGCGTATGAGTAATATATATATCGAATAGTAGCTGAAGAGCTGAGTGGCAATTCCATATAACGAAGAGTTGCAGAGGTTGATCATCCACAGACGAGAGTGGAAAAAAGCTAGTATATAAAAAGAAGAAGAAAGAAGTTGAGAGTAGCAGGAAAAAGTCAAGCAGATGTAAAAAAGTCTCGAGTGAAAAAAGTAGTTCAGTACGTCGTTAAGAAGTTCAATCTTTAAGCTTTAATAATAATAAAAGTAAGTAATAAATAAATATACCCTACAAATATGTTTAAATACCTTCAGAACGGAGCTGGGTTACCTTAGAAGTTGGATTTACACAATTAATTCACAAGTTTATGTTTAAAAAGTTCAAATATTATTGATGACAGTTGAATGAAAGCCTTCTAAGTTAAGTAAAATTTAGAGATTTTAAAATTTTGGCATTAGATTAGATGTATTTGATATATATTTCACCAAGTATATGTTCCGATAATTCAATATGTCAAAGAAATTCCATTATCCATTATTCGAACGAAATCGGGACGAATTTTCGGAATTCGACTGTACCTACAAATTTCAATCGAAAATATAAAGAACTCCCTCTTAAAGCCATTTGCCTTGCACACATTTAGAACGAAAAGTTGAAAATTAATCCAATTCGCCTTCGCTTGCTCGCAATTTGCTGCAACGCGTTGCCATTTAAAGTCGCCATTTGCCACACTCACAATTCTAATTAGCAACTCATTAGCCAGTCAGCCAATGCGCAACAATGCTCGCATAGCGAGGGATCAAGTGGATGAGCAGGGGAAGAGGGGGCGGACAGGCTGCTAATGGGATACGGCAATTGACGCTTATCACAAAAATGCAGGCTGTGTGCATAAAGTCAGCTGCTCTTCATTCCTATATGGGAGCTGGGGCACCTTTATTGTTTTCAGCTAGCGTATTATAAGTCATATGGTTGCATGGAAATTCGAGTCCTCCCCCAATGAATAAAGCACAGTAATGGAATTCAGTTGCATTGTCAAGCTAATGAATCAATGTATCTGTTGCTGCTCCTTCTATAATATGGCTAAGAATAGCAAATAGACAATGACTGTATGCATATATGGAGGGGGCAAAAGGTAAAGCACAACAGGTCTGTTTTTTCCAATTATCGATAAATAAGTAAACTGAAGAGTTGGCAAAATGTTCATTGTTCCCTCTGTCGGACGCTTTTTTTTGCTATTCCCAGTCACCTGAAACCCGTCAAATCAGCAGCTGTGCAGGCAAATTAAAACGAGAGTAAGAATCGAAAAAATACTACACTCGACAAATACTTAATGCTCTATGAAAAATCAAACAATTTATATATAAAATATTAAAAAAAAAGGAAAATAAATTATTTTTAAGAATGAGATTAAATAGCTTTAAAATCATTTATTTTTTGAATGCTTTTTATTTATATAAATTAAATTGATGGCTTTAAATTATATAATTGCAAATTCGAAACTTTTCCAATTTCACATCATCAAAAATTGCAACTATTTTTGAATACATAAACTTTCAACTTGTATTTCAAATAGCATGACAGAGTTAATTGTGGTAGCATATAAAAAAAAAAGAAGACAACTGTTGGCTGTCGAACGAGTTGTAAAAAGTGACCAGAACATGTAGACAGGGCCAAGTTGATAAACAAAGGCGTTAACTTGGTCTGAACTACTCTGGTCTGGTCAGGTCTGAGGTTTTGCACATGGGCAGACGTTTTAATTTTATCGAACGACAGGCAGGACAGGCAGGAATAAACAAGCAAAAACAGGAACAGTGTTGGCAGCGATAACAATAATCTAGCTATTTTTTCAAGTAGAATATATAATGCTGATAACTGGAATATTATATACGAATACCGATCTGTGGCAACAAATGCCGAGCTAGTTAAGCTTTTCCATTTAATCAGATAAATTTGTGCTTTATTGATCACATTTGCATTTTGCACAACGCTTGACTAGCTCTGAAAGGCGGGCAACACTGAACAGGACACATGACTACTCGTCAGCGGTTCCTCACAATTGAGCATGCTTCACAGCACAAACAAGTTGGGTGCAATGAAAGGGAGGAAGGGGGAAGGACACAGGACACAGGACACAGGCTCCGTGTGCCCATTGGACATTGATAAACTGTATTAAAAATGGCAAAGGACACGACCAGCTCTACACATGCGGAGCTGAGTGAGCGCATTTTACGAGCCGCTGCTCTTTAATTTAAATATGTTTCAATGCACAAAGCTAAATTAAAATGTATTTATAAAGCGGGGGGCGTGGCAGCACAGAGCGTGTGTGTATATATGTGGGAGACTATGTGAGCAACCCTTTTAATGACTATTTTTATAAATATGGATTACCTTGCGGCAAAGTCCTCTAATAAGGATAAGCATGAGCATGCCTTTTTGTGCACTTGCTTCATTTAGTACAACAACAACAACAATTATAACAACTAGAAGAGAGTGTGATGTATTTTCATTTGTCGCACGGTAAAAGTGTGGACCACAGCAGCTGCCAGAGTCGTTTGGCGAAAGCCGCCACAGATTTCAGAATGTACAAAGGACATGGCGGCTACACGGCGGGGGTAATTATGAAAAGTGCTGTCGAAATCGCTAAGGGGTGAAAGGTTATGTGCCTGATGGAATTGCGGTGTAAACTTTTTGCTAAGAAATCCACCCGAATCCATTAAATCGCAACAACATATTGTCACAAAGTGTTTCAGCTGACATAGACAACTTTATCTTAAGCTAATCAGCTTGTGTTTTGTATCTTGTAGCTTGTGTCTTTTCTTGTATCTTGAAGGTATATCTTGTATTTGTATCTTGTATCTTTTATTGAACTTTGGGTAATTACTTTAAATTACTTTCGCTGCAAATAATACAAAGCACTGATTTGAAAGTTAACTAGTATTGAATTGAAAATCTATGAAAGACGCAAGTTAGAAGATACAAAGATACAATAAACAAGTAAGAAAGCTCTAGTCGAGTCACAGCCCGACTACGAGATCCCCTGAACCAAGTCCGAGCTGATGTTTTAAACAACCTAGCTTACATCTTTTATCTATATATATTACCCTCTGCGCGCATATATGCATGCACACATACACACATGCACACATACACACATGCACACATATACACATGCACACATTTGTATACACATGCACACATATACATACCATGCACACAGAAACGCGCGCAGATTACTGCGTAGTTGATTTGAATGTATGTGTGCACACGTACAGGCTGCTGCCGCGTGCTTTTACAATGTTTCCTTTAATAACTTCTGTATTACTTAACGGATTTAAATGCAATTTTCTGCATTGAGTGCTATTAATTTATTGAAAATACGGTTTTCACTTAAAAATTTAAAAAAATTAAATTGTGGATTTGATAATTTTTTTTTTAAATAATTTTTTTTTGGGAAATGTGGAGCTGGTATCCAAAATATGAAAAAATAGAAAATGTATTTTAATTACAAAAAGCTAAAAACAAAATTTGGTAGCAGTAGCTAAAAATATGTAAAAGATATGGTCAAAAAACTGAATCTTGATAACGTTTTAAATCGATATCATTGAAACGGAAAAATTTATCGAATATCTAAAACAAACTCGATATGCGCGCTGTATACACAGACCATCATGCAAAATTTGAACTCTCTAGCTCTTATATGTTCTGAGATCGACGCGTTCATACATACGGACAGACGGACGGACGGACGGACGGACGGACGGACGGACGGACGGACGGACGGACGGACGGACAGACAGACGGACAGGGCTAAATCGACTCAGCTCGTCACCCTGATCAAGAATATATATACTTTGTGGGGTCTGCCACGCCTCCTTCTGCCTGTTACATACTTTTTGCAAAACCATTATACCCTGATTTCCCATTTTCAATGGGTTCAGGGTATAAAAATTCAAAGATACAAGATAAAAAGGTAAACGATACAATTTACAAGATATAAAGATACAAAATACTTAAGACAAAGATACAAGACACTAGATGCGAGTTACAAGATGCAAGAAAAAAGATATAAAGATTTAAGATGCAAGATACAAAGCTAAAAGTTACAAAATACAAAGATACAAAGATACAAAGATACAAGATGCAAGATACAAGAAATAAGACACAATATACAAGATAAAAGATACAAGATACAAGATACAAAATACAAGATACAATATGCTAGATACAATATTCAAGATACAAGATACAAGATACAATTTCTTTGATACAATATAAAAGATTCCAGATACAATATAGAAGACACAAAAATATAAGATATAAGACATAAGATGCAATATATGAGATCCGAAATACAAAATTTTAATATAAAAGATGCAAGTTACAAAGATATAAAGATTCAAGGATACAAGATACAAAATTTCAAGATACAAGATACAAAGATGTGAAGATATGGAAATTCAAAGATACAAGATACAAAGATACACAATATATAGATACAAGATAGAAAGATAAAAATAAAAGGTACGAGATATAAAGATACAAATATAAAGAAAATATTTCATATACAAAGATAAAAATAAAAGACAAAAATATACTAAAATCGACTAAAATACAGAAAATAAGAAATTACAGACACGAAACTCAATAAAGATATGAATTTTTTGCTAAGTCTTTAACTTTCACTTATTATATTCGTAGTCACAGATATAGATTAACAGATATATGTTAATGGCCTTTAAAAAAAGGTTTGTTTACAGACTAAGTAAGCTGATCTGAATCAAAACCTCTTTTCTGATAGTGTAGTAGATATATTCCTATCTTCAATGATTCCACTTCGTAATGTAACATTCTATGATTTAACCGATTCAACCAAAATCCCACATTTAATTAATCTGTAGAATGGGCTGAAACAATTCGCAACCATATTCTGTCAATCGACAAACTGTTCTAGAGACCCACATTTCGAATGCCTTGTTTGCCCAACGCAACACGCAATTTTGAATGCCGAGACCACAGGACGTAGAATCAACGTGCCGACGTTGAGGCAGTTGCCATGTCGAAACATCCATTGAATGTAACCCACAGACGTATCGATAAATCCACAAACCGACTCAACGAGAACTTCAATTAGCGCAGTTAACCAGCAAAAGCAGCCACAATTAGCACCACATAAAGGAAGAAGAGTTGCTTGCTTTTTTGGAAGGCAGCCACACAGAATGTCTCACTTAAAGCCAGAGAGACGGCGAGAGATCCCAGTGGATGAACTACTACTGTAGGGAAAAGTAACAGCAGCAGCAGCAGCAGCAATCAAAATGGAGCGACCAAACCGGAGGTTAAAACATTTTGCAGTTTGCTCAACCTCATAATCAGCAATAATGTGGGCACACTCAGCAGGAGCTGAAAGCTGCAAGCCAGTCACATTCACAGAGTTTCAGTTCAACAGTTCACAGTTGCGCCGCCCTGGCCGCAGAGCCAGAAATTACAGCAACACGAAAGCAAAGCCTCTGTGGCAGCAACGCCCAGCAAACAGCTTCATGGCCGTTTAGGTTAATTTCCCTTTGATGATGATGATGGCATGTTTTGCGCGACCATTCAGGCATGCAATGGACTTGCTCACTCCGACCAGCGCAGACCCAGCACAGGTGGGGGCGGGGCACCCGTTCCGCCCACACGGAGTAAATGAATGCGCTTCGCGCTGTGTGCGCTTCAATAGTTTTGCTACCACCTTCTCTTTCTGACCTACGGAGCCACCGACCGCACAGTCAGCTAGCCTGGTCTGCAGCTCAGCAAACTTTTGGGCATGCAAAGTAAACTCAAAACTTCTGTCTCCCTTTCTCTCACCCTCTCGCTCTTCTCACACTTGTTAGCTCGCTGTCCCTCTCTAGGGCTGCCAAGCTCAATATTTATGCCTGCAAACCAGCAAAGAAAAAATCAAATAAAAATTTTCAGCAGCGTTATAATAATCATGCCTGCATTTCCTTCACAAGATTTTTCGTATATAAAATATATGTATATATGTATGCACATATATAAGAATGTACGTAGTTATACTTAGCTGGCTAGGTAATTTGCTCGCCTAGACGGGCCGTAAAAAGGCAAATTCAGCGGGAAAAATTGAATTAGAGTTGGAATTTAAATAGAAAAGAAAACCCTGAAAGCAGTTTGGTAGTCGGGTGGATTTCTTTCATTTTTTTTTTGTGAGTGCCTTGTTTTTGTATAAGTAGAAATTATATGTGTTTTAATGATTTCAAACGTAGCTCAAGCAAAAAGAGGCTTAAATAAAATAAATATAGAGATTCGGGACAAAAATGTCTTGACTACAGAATTCTCTATATATAAGTCTGAATTACATTAAGAAAAAGCAGGCTGTTAAACTAAAATATGAACATAAATATAAGTTGGAGAGGAAGGCAACTTGAGAGAAAGAGAGAGAGTGAGAAAGAAAGATAGACAGAAAAAATTAAAGCGAGAGAAAGATATAATAAGAGATAGAGAAACAGAGATAAAAAGAAAGAAAAAGAGTGACAAAGAGACTGAGAAAAAAAGAAAGAGAAATAGAAAGAAAGAGAGACAGAGAGAGAGGGAGAGAGTTAGAGAGATAGAGAAAAAGCGAGAGAGAGAGAGATAGAAATACGCAATAAGAATGACAACAAGTAAGAACGTTGCAGTCGGGCGCCACCGACTGCGTCAGACTCTGTTCCTGTTAAAGGTGTGTAGGCTCAATAAATTATTTTTTTTTTTCGTAAATTTAAATTTCATGAACAGTAACCCACATGTCAAATTTTTATGCTCTACGTCTAAGACTGTAGGAGATACAGTTTTACCCTATTTGCCAAGCCCCAAATGGGCGTAGCTATATTTAACATATATTTTTGGGTAGAGGTAGGATACTAGTATATATATTCCAAGTCCCAACTCTTTGACGGAAATATTGCCGAAATTATCACGGTTTTAGTAAAAGATATAGTAATTCCCGATTTGCCACGCCCCCAGAAGACGTGGATACATAACTTTTGATTTATCTTAAGAGGAGGTCAACAGTATCCCACATGCAAAATTTGGACGCTCTAGCTCCAAAACTGTAGGAGATACAGTTTTATCCGATTTGCCACGCCCTTAATGGGCGTAAATATCTATAATATATATTTTTGATTCCGAGTGATCTACTTGCACATGTATTCAAAATTTCAAGTCTCTAGCTCTTAATACGCTCAAAATATTATAAGATTTATACAAATCGCTATATATATATTCCCGATTTGGTACGCCTCCAGGGGGCGTGGGTATATAACTTTTTGATTTAACTTAAGGGAAGGTCAACAGTAACCCACATGCCAAATTTGGATGCTCTAGCTTTAAAACTGTAGAAGATATAGTTTTATCCGATTTGCCACGCCCACAATGGGCGTAGATATATAATCTATATCTTAAAACGTCCGCGTGGTGTACACGAATATATATTCTAAATCCCATTTCTTAGACTTCAATATTGACTAAAATAACAGCGTTTTAGTCTTAATAGATATAGCATTTCCCGATTTGCCACGCCCCCTGTGGGCGTATCGGAAAAATACTCAAACTTGATCTGACGCGGGTACACACGAGTATATATTCCAAATTACAAGTCTCTAGCTTCTATAGTGTCCAAATGCTGCGCGTTCATACAGACAGACGGACAGACGGACAGACGGACAGTCGGACAGACGGACAGACGGACAGACGGACAGACAGCAAGACGGACATTGCACAAATCCAATAGACTCTTTTTCCCTTTGGGAACAGAGTCTAAAAAGAGAGAGAGAGAGATATATATAGACAGACAGAGATAGATATAAATAGATAGATATAAAGGTTTCATATCCATATATATATTAAGTTATTGAGATAGGGATAGGGATACAGAAATAGATATTTAAGGATTTTAATTTATATATTAACGAACCACAATCAAACAAGTAAAATAAATAAATACGAAATGGACAGAGCTAGAGACAGAGAAAATTAATGAGCACCCGAGTGATTGAAATACAGAAAAAAAGAAATAGAAAAGGAGAAAAAAAGGCATATATAACTACAATAATAAAATAATCTTACGCTACATATATAATAATCTTTACATATATAATTATATATAATCATTATATAAATACATAAAATTGTATGGCAGTCATTCAACTCATCGAAAAATGCAAATACCGTTCAGTTATAACTTAAATATCATATACATACATATATAAGTCAATATAAAGTATTTAAATTATACATATAAACTTAACACATTTAATTTGAGTATAAGTCTTGTATGCCTTGTTACCCCTTTTTCCTATGGCATGAAATACGTTTCAGCAATAAATCTATATATATTCATTCATATCTCTTATGCGTTAACTGATCTAACCCAGACCCAAATATTTTTAGCCCTAAAGCACTTTATGATTACAGCGCATCATCAAACTCAATTTAGAGCGCCGCCTGCCTCACCTGCCCCCCCCCCCCTCACACACACAAACCACTTTACTGATATCGACTAAAAATCTCCACTGCGGAAATATTGAAATCTAAAAAGCAAATAATTTAATTCGCTTAAACTTTCGTGCAGGGGCAGGAGCTGGGGCAGGGGGCGTAGACAGAAAGAGACGAGAGACACGACATAGACAAACGCCGCTGTCGGCGCACATCCGGGCAGGAAAATGGGGAAAACTGGAACTGGCGGCAGGACGCACACAGCCGCCATCAAATTTGAATTCAGCAACGTTGTAGATGGGCCGACGGAGCAGACGGGGGGCAGCTGGTGCTCTGGTCTGGGCCCGTCACGCATTACCAACCACTCAAAAAGCCAAGCCGAGACCGAGACCGAGACCGAGCCCGACACTCGACACTCGGCGTTTTTAGCGTTAGCTGTCAGAGTTGGCAAACGCATGCACTCGAAGGGAGTGGGACTGGCAGTGGCAGTGGCAGGGGCAGGGGCTGGGGCTGGGGCTGGGGTTGGGGTTGGGGTGTGGTCTAGGTTTGGGTTCCTGGACCGGGACAGTGTAGCGACATCCGCACGTACACGTCTCTGCAAGCCGCATCCTCATCCGCATCCGCATCCAGATCCGCCTTTTTGTCCCATGTCTCCGCTGTCTCATTTGCTTTCAATTTTTATTTGCCGTGTTACAGCCGAGCAACAACAGCAACAAAGTTGAAGTTGCCGTGAGGTATTTGACGCGTCGCCGTCGCAGCCGCCTAAATGCTTTTACGGCGGGCAGGTGACGTGGTACCCGCAACAGAGAAAGAGAGAGGGAGGGGGCAGTCGGAGGCTGTCTGTGGCTGCGGCATTGTTAGCACTTTTGGACAGGCAGCCGTGCCCCAGCTTCACTTGAGCAGATAATTTTCACTGTTCTGCTGATAATGATGATGTGCAAATTTCATAGGTTGTTTTTTCCATCTTCTTCTTGTTGTTATTGTTGTTGTCTTAGTGGTTGTTGGCAGCTACGTGGCAATTTAAATTTTTTTAACATAGTTGGTGCATGACAGTCGTGGCTTACGCCGTCTCAAAGTGGGCAATTAAAAATCGTCAAATTTCACGAAGGTCCTGTAGTCCTCAAGATGTTTGCTCGTTTATGCAGCCATGAATACGAATTAGGCAACGGCCGAGATTTACTGCCACAACTTTTTATGTACATTCAGCTGAGAAACTGCCAGTACCAAAGCTTGGACACATTTAAAAGCTACCAAATGAAGTTTCATTTCTTAAACACATTATCCATTGAAAATGACTAAACATTTTTCTTATCGGGAGGATGAGCAACAATCTAGCTGGCTGCCTGCGTTTCTGAGTTTTTGTTTTAAATTACTATACATGTCCATATTATCATTACTCAATAAACTTAAACAATATACTCTTTTCACTTCATTAAGCAAGCATTATAAATATTTTAATTATAAACATTTAATATTTATATGATTTTTTATAAATTTTATAAATATTTAATTGTTTTTTTCGTGATTAATGTTTTTTCTTCATTTATTTACCTAATAATAATAATTAAAATAATGATAAAATTAATTATTAAAATAGTTACGCAATAATGATAATTATCATGATCATAATAATGATGTAATTAACATGTCATATCAACATATGACATAATTAGCATGTTATTTGTTATGAAGTTGATCAAGATGATGACCATTATGCCAATGGTCATTATGTCAACGAACATTATGACAATGATCATCATGAGAATGAATGCCAGTGATTATTGTGAAAATTATCATTATGCCAATGACCATTATGCCAATGATCATTATGCCAATAATCATTATGACAATGATTAATATGCCAATGATCATTATGACAATGATCGCTATGACGATTATAATTATGATCATTACGACGACGATCATTTTGTCGATGATTAAAACAGTGATGATCATTACGACAATGATCACTATAACGATAATCATTCCGATGATGTTGAACATTATGTCGATGATCATTAGATGTTGATCATTAGGACGATGAGCACTATGGGGATAATCATTATGGCGATGATCATTACGACAATGAACATTATGTCGACGAGCATTAGGACGATCATCATTAGAATGATTATGGTGATGATCATTATGACGATGATCCTTACGGCAATGACATTATGTCGATGATCATTACCACGATGATCCTTACGGCAATGAACATAATGTCGATGATCATTAGGACGATGAGAATACGATTAGAATAATAATTAAAGTTGCCATTCCCAGATTAAGCCCCACACTGTGTATATAGTATAGAATATATTCAGACTTCAAAAAACTCTCGAGACCACGGTTTTTCTAATCGCTAATAATATAGTTAATTTTTCAAAATTAAATAATCGCTAAGAATATGTTTTTTCGTTCAGTGTAACAAATAATAGTAGCAGTATAATAGTAGCAGTGGGCACAGCCAAATTTTTAATCTGATTTGAAAATGGGACAGCTATTTATGTTGAAGTGTCTTAAGTTTTGTATACTTTTAATATATTTCTAGATATCAGTAAATGTTAAACGAAATACCAATGGCAAGGACACACGACAGCTACCCATCAAAAGGCAAATCGTATTTGACCTTTGAAGTACGCACACATAAATATATACAAAATTTGTAAAACATTTTGCTGTAATCGCGCATTATTCAATGAGCAACCCTCGTTATCTACTTGTATACTAATAGTGGAATATCGTACTCTGTCATCTTGACTTTACGATTTGCCTATTCAAATTTCCCTCGCGTTGACAGCAGCTGACACTTGCTGTCGCTTCAGAATTGTTCAGTCTGATTCTGAGTCTCAGTCTCAATGTCCATTTGCCTACATCTCTGACTTTATGCGCACAGGAATCTGTTTACATGCCAGCACGTCTTTGGTTAGGCCGGGGGCATGGTGGGGTGGTCAGAATGTCCAAATGTTGTGCCCCAGGGCGATGGCCACCGCTTGCTGCATTTCAAATCAGTTTAGTTTGCACGTCCTTTGGCGCATAACAAAAAAGAAATTGAATTTGGGTTGGCATGGCAAAAACGACAAGGACGACACTTTGAAGTCCTTTTTTTGTACAAGAAATAAGTAAACAATAAAAAATAACAAACAAATCAAGGGAACACTCAGAAGTCGTTAAAAAACGCCTATCCTATCCGTATCAATTGGAATTGCTTAAGATTTCTGATTCTGATTTTCTGCATTTGATTGACAGACCAACTGACTTGGTTACTACTTGACTGATTGACTGATTGGTTGAGATCTCTCTCTCTCTCTCTCTCTCTCTCTCTCTCTCTCTCTCTCTCTGTCTGTCATACTCTGTCTTTCTCTAGCTGTCAAGCTGTCAAATAGCGACCATTCGCTTCTAGCAACGTTTATAAAGAAATTCAGTGTTAATCACGACTGCAAACCTATAACAATTGTTGTTTGTAGCTCAAATTTTATTGACTTTAACTGAAATAAGTTTACTTTTAAGACAACACAAATATTATTTATTTCAATTGAAATTACAGAAACTAATCAAGAAAGTGAGCTTTTGTCTAGTGTAGATTTTCAGGTGAAAACACACTCTGCACATAGCTACATAGCCACTCTTACAATTGACACATTCACATTGTCACCACATTAACACATTGCTATTAACTATGAAGATTAAATAAATTAATAGATTTCATTAATTTTTACCCAATTTTGAAATATCTTCTGTAACTAAAAAATAAAATTTTGTAGATGCTTGTAGTTTTTTATCCATTAACCAATCGATATCTATTAAAAATTCACCAGCTGGCCACGGAAGGGGTAGCTTTTCATAACGTACATGAAACCCTTGAATAATCAGTGAACCCTTAAATAAGACGAAATAAATATAAAATATGCTGTACAAGGTTGAAAGACAAGACTTACCATATAGGGGCATGTATGATTAAGATTGGAAAAGCGTTTGAATATGTTATAAATAATTATAACAAAAGGATTATATGGTTTCCTCTGAAACCGGCAGACGTCAATTTTGGGCTTATAAAGCCAGGGCTTGTAACCATTTGTTTTTAAAAAAACCTGCGATTCAAGTTCAATCATATTGACAGGATGCAGAAGTGTGGCATTTAAATTTAGCACGGTTTTATTCCGATTAATTGCTTTCAGGCGCCATGTGTTGAAAACAACAAGGGATTCATTAAGAGACTTGCAGACCACATTAGTTAGCTTTACTTCAGCTGCGTACTAAAATATGAAATGTATGAGGAATTTACTATATGTATTTGTATATAAAAATATAAATATATACATTTACTTACAATAAAGCTCAACTTCACAACTAGACACATTAGAAAAATACCAAAAATAAATAACGCGCTTCTCATAGTTATACTCTGGCCTAACTCTTCGTCACTGAATGCCTGTTTTATTTAAAATTTCAAGTACTTCATTATTTTATCTAAATACCAATCATTCGATAAACTAAATGACATCGTTTAAAAAGCTTTTTATTTTGGTAACAATCATCATAATTAGGATACATATATAATAATATTTATAATAATATATTTAAAAATACATCTTTAATCTAGCTTATAATATAGTCAGAGTATTTTAAATATCATTACGCTAACTGCAAAAGCTAAGCGAATAAGAGTAAAATATTTCCCATTTATAGTGCTACTATAGAATCATCATACTATTTCCGATAACTGTCTTTCTGCAGCTGTTTAAATTATCGATAACATTCACTTGTTCAAATATTATGTCTTTCACATACAAAAAGAATGGCGGCATTAGCTGTGCGTATTTCTTTTGAAATGAGTAGGGAAACATCGTTACCGTCCATGGTTACGTGTATAGAACAATGCTAACTGACTTTCTATGACCAGAGTTTGAGAACATCATTGCAAAGCTGGAAGTTGTATTAAAGAAATTTGGCAGCCCAGTCATTTCTAGGCGACCGCTCAATTGACTTCCGAGACTATGCGACTTGACACAAAACCAAAACTTTGGAGCAGCTCAAAACTATCCGAGCCAGAAGATCACCGCACATATTGAACCAAATCATACAAAATCATACATAAATACATACCTACCATCAAACCTGAAGTTTCATAATTTTATCATTTTTCTTTTTTTCTTTTTACTGATATTAATCTTCTTTAATTTCAAAATAAACATTTGAAGAAATTTAGACTTTATATCAAAGAAAAAATCGAGTACTATTAAATATTAACCAGTTGGCCACGAAACACGGAATTGTTCATAACAAACACCCTCAAAACATGAAAATCATCACCCAACACCATTTAACTCAAACCCTCAACAATCATTAGCCCCTAAAAGTATCATATCAAAAAGATTTTATCAATTTCACTTACCACATAACGACATGTATTGGGCACTAATTTTCTTACATCATTAATCTTGCAGTGTTAACAGGTAACGCACAATATATGGGACTTAAATATAAATCGTCTATCTAAATTCAGTTCCAGATACTTTTACCCTTCTACCGAGAAAGACATATCAGATTTTCAGATAGGCCAGAATAGGTCGAAACCCAAGCTTCCGTTTTTAATAACCTTTAATATTTATTGACAATATTTACCAGAACCAATATACGATTAATCTTATTTCCAAACTGAAGTTATATATTTCTTTGTTCCTTCTTAAATCTTCCTTAGCTTCAAAGTAGATATTTGTTGTTAGTTGTATTTTTCTATCATAAAGCCAATTCATTTCAAATAAATACTCTCCCGTTGGGATGGGAAGTTGTAAGTGGTCATAAATAATGTGAAACCCGTCAACAAACAGTGATTCAAGATGCATAATATTGATAGGATATAGGAGAGTTAATTTGAAGTTAAAAACTGTCTTCTTTCGATTGATTAGCTTGAGACGACAATTCTTTATTTATCTTTACCCACGATTAGATAGTTTGACATTAGATAGTTTGATTTCGGCTGCATTCTAGAATATTAATTATATTTGACCAAGCTCTTTAAATTGAATGTATTTTCAACTCACATTGAAGCTTAATATAACAACTAAACACAGTTGAAATATACTTATAATGAAAATCAGTATGTGTTATTTCACTATGATCACGCTTTGTGCAAACAAAAACAGTTTGTTTCTGTCATTCATTCTTTTTATTGTTTTTTTTGATTGCTTGTTTTTTTTAAGCTCCAGCAATCCCAACTGTACGACTAGGAAACATTCTTCAACGTACACCGATAAAATTAAAACAATATTTTAAAAATATGAAAAACAAATCGATTTTCATTGACTTAATTTTTTGACATTGTATAAAGTACCAAAACAATTTATATTAACTCTCCTACAAACAAAAACAAACTCTCATAAAGTATATAATACATACATAGTGATAATTTAAATAAAATATGTTTAAATGTATATAAAATTCATTTAGTTGCCTTCATATGTATATATTCATTCTTTAACTTGATAGGAACATTTTGTATAAGTTTGTGGCCTTTTATCAAATAACCAATTGATCTCTAATAAAAAATCACTAGATAGATAGGGAAGGCGTAAATGGCCATAACTTATGTAAAAACCCTGAAGAAACAGATTAACCTTAAAGAAAGTGATGCAGAAAATAATACTGTAATGAATAGAATAAGAGGAGAGGAGAAAATTTTCTTACCGTATAGGGACAGGTGGTAGACAGATTGGTAAAGTTTTTGAACAAGTTATAAACTATTATAACAATAGGATTATATGGCATCCTATGAAACCGACACACATCGAATTTTGGCTTATAAAGCCATGGACTATAACCATTACCTCTAACAAAAAATTGAAATTCGACATGAATTCTGTTGGCAGGATGCAGCAAAGTTGATTCATAGTTAAAAACTGTCTTGTTCCGATCAATAGCTTTAAGGCGGCAAGTAGGTATAAGGATCCAGGATTCATTACGCGACTTGCAGACCACATTAGCGAGCTTTACTTCAGCTGCATTCTAGAATATTCAGATTTCATTTTTAATTCAGAATGAAGTACATTTTCAGAACAGAAACTTACAATGACACTAAATTTGAGAACTCTGCTTTAACTGTCAAACACAAAATGTGTAGAAGTTATGATAGTCTAAAATCTATATCGATTTACTGATTGTTACGAACTACTAGCTTTAAGCAATTATTGAAATAATAAGGCAGTCTGGCAATTAACACATTTTGCAGATGATATTTAAAAACAATTAGAATTCAGTCGAAATAACTAGTAGGTATACTCTAGTCCCATTTTAATACAAACAGAGAGTTCATCATAATTACTTTGAGCCTGAATGGCTTTACACATATAGCTTATGGAGTCGGTAAAGCGTTCTTCTTTCGTCTATTTATTTGGAATGCAAATTTTGCTTAAGATCCACTAAAATTGTAAGTACGTTTGCCATTAATATATCAACTGCTCAACAAAGTCTTTCAAATTATGTTCTCAACAACATGTTACTGCCATTCACATTCTTGTATCATTCACGTATTTAATTCCTTTTCAAAATTTTCCAAATTTCTGAAAAGAAAATTCTCATTGAAAAATCTTTTCCAAATATTTTACACATTTATATTCATATTTAAAAATATTTTTGTAGATTTTACAAATATCCTTTCTCACATCAATTTCATTTAGCCAACTATTAAGTCTTCTTTAACTTGAAAATAAAATTTGGTAAAAACTTGTGGCCTTTTGTCAATAAACCATTTGATCTCTATAAAATATTCACCAGTTGGCCACGGAAGGTTAAGATTCTCATAGCGTACATGAAGCCCGTCCAGAATAACATAACCCTAAAAGAATATTTTTGAGATGATATTGTTTTGAGAAAATTTTAGGGACTTGTCTCACCACATAAGGACACGTATGATTGACATTGGAGTAGTTTTTAAACAAGTTATAAAACTTTATAACAAGAGGATTATACGGCTTACTCAAAAACCGACAAACGTCAACTGTAGGCTTATAGAGCCAGGGCTTGTAACCATTTGCTTTGTAAGAAAACTGTGATTCATATTTAATCATTTTGGCAGGATGCAGGACTGTAGCATTCATATTCAAAACTGTCTTGTTCCGATTAATTGCCTTCAGGCGACATGTGTTAAAAACAACCCAGGATTCATTGAGAGACTTACAGACCGCATTAGTAAGCTTAAACTCAGCTGCATTCTAGAATGTTAAGTGTGAAAATCAGTTTTATAATTTTTTATCATTTTCACACTCACATTGAAACTTATTTTCAAAATAAAGTAAGCTTGAAGTATACCAAAAGCAAATGCCACGATCCGCATTGCTTGACTATTATTGGACTATTTAGCATTAGAAATATGTATTGCGCTATTTACAAAGTCAAAATCCATTAGCTGATTGATCAGAACATCAGCTTTTAACAATGTCACTACATTAATTAAAAATAAAAATAACAAGTAAGAAAGCTCTAGTCGGGTCTCAGCCCGACTACAAGATCCCCTGAACCAAGTCCGAGCTGATGTTTTAAATAACCTAGCTTACATCTTTTATCTATATATATTACCCTCTGCGCGCATATATTCATGCACACATACACACATGCACACATACACACAGGCACGCATATACACATGCACACATATACACATGCACGCATATACACATGCACACATATACACAGGCACACATATACACGTGCACACATATACACATGCACACATATTCTCATGCACACATTTGTATACACATGCACACATATACATGCCATGCACACAGAAGCACACAGAAAAAAATGTATTTTATTTACAAAAAGCTAAAAACAAAATTTGGTAGCTGTAGCTAAAAATATGTAAAAGATATTTTATAAATTATTTTGTAAAATGTGGAGTCGGTATCCAAAATATAAAAAAATAGAAAATCTATTTTATTTATAGAAAGCTAAATGACAGTAGCTAAAATTATGTAAAAGATATAGTCCAAAAACTGAATCTTGATAACGTTTTTAATTGATATCAGTGAAACAAAAAAAGTTATGGAATATCTAAAACAAAGTTGATATGCGCGCTCAATACATGGACGTTCGTGCAATTTAAAGTCTCTAGCTCGTATACATACGGACAGACGGATATGGCTAGATCGACTCAGCTCGTCGTCCTAATCAAGAATATATAAACTTTGTGGGGTCTGCCACGTCTCCTTCTGCCTTTTACATACATTGTCAGAAAACCATTAAGCCCTGAATTCCCATTTTCAATGGGTTCAGGGTATAATTAGGAGTAGTAATTAAATTTGCCTTCACCAATATACATATATTGACAATTAAATAACTTATTATATAGCATACATGTATACACAAACATTATTTAGCGTAACATTTTTAAAATTCTCACTTCTTATTTTGAAACACGGGTATAAAAAACAAGATTTTTTTTAATTTAATTTTTTGACATTATGTTAAGTACCAAAACCATTTACATTATTTCTCTGGCAAAAACACTCTTAAAATAGAACAGCTAATGTTATATGTTTATTTTATTTTTTAATAAATTCATTTAGTTCGCTTTAAATCTTCTTTAACTTCAAAGAAAAATTTTGTATAAGATTGTAGCCTTTTATCAAGTAACCAATTGATTTCCAACAAATATTCACCAGTTGGAAAAGGAAGACGTAAATTGTCATACCTGATATGAAGGTCCTTGATAATTAGATCACCCTTCACGAAAATGATGCAGAAAATAATAATAATAATAATATTATAGTGACAACATTTAGATGCATTTTCTTACCATATAGGGACATGTGTGATTAAGATTGGAAAAGTTTTTGAACAATTTATATATTATGATAACAATTGGATTAAATGGTCTCCTTTGAAACTGGCACACGTCGAATCTGGGCTTATAAAGCCATGGCCTGTAACCACTTGCCTTAACAAAAAATTGCGATTCGACATGAATAATATTTGCAGGATGCAGTAAAGTTAAGTTAGAGTTGAAAACTGTCTTGTTCCGATTGATGGCCTTGAGGCGACAAGTATTTACTAAGATCCACGATTCATTAAGGGACGTGCAGACCACATTAGTGAGCTTTACTTCAGCTGCATTCTAGGATATTACAAAACTATGAAATTAAGTTTTATAAATTTAAGCTAATTTTAAACTCACGTTAAAGTATACTTTCAGAAGTACACACACATAAAAAGTGCTTAAAATGCAAAAAGGTATCTGCATAGCTTCACTCCGGCCTAACAATTCAGCACAAAATGAGCTTTGTATCATAATGTCATACTATTCATTGGGCTAAATAATAACCATAATAAATACACCAAATTGCTACATTTAAAAACCATTTAGATATGATTTAAATGAAAACACATTATCTATCTTACGCATAAAATTGTATGCTGTTTCTTGGAATATTAGCTTGCAACATTCATGTTTCCAAATCTTTTACCTGGCATTCAAATGTATTAAAATAAGACAGATTATGACTCTGCTACTTAAGCCTATCACGAGAAAGAATATATAAATCAAGTAAGAACTTTACAGTCAGGCGTAACCGAATGGATACTCGTTCAAGATCGTTCGAGTATAACGCTCTAGTCGGGAGTGCCCGAATGCAAGTTCCCCTGAACCAACAATCCAGCTTACGTTTTTTCATACGTACACATACTCACACTAATACAAGCACTCACACATGTATTTAACCATATAACAGATACAAGTGTAAAATTGAAAAAATGTAATAATTTAAAAAAATTAAATAAATTATAATTAAAGAACCAGTATTCTAAAAATAGAAAAATCCGAGATATTAAATGCAAAATTTGCAGAGTTTAGTCTAAAAAGTTAGATAACGTTTTTAATCGATTTCATGGAATCTAGAAAAAAGATCGATTACAAAGTTGAGTCCTCGCTATATATATAAATACTTTATAGGGCCTAACACGCCACCTAAATATGACCATTATGCCCTGCATTCCCATTCTCAATAGGTTCAAAGAACAAAACTAAGTAATTGAAAATAGATCCCATACTATTCACCTCTAATATTTATTAGGAATATTTATTTATAAATTAATTCAAAATTCATAATATTGTTATCTCTTCCTCTAATCAAATTAATTTAGTTAACTTTTAAGTCCTCTACAACTTGGAAGTAAAACTTTGTAGAAACTTATGGTCTTTTATCAATTAACCAACTGACGTCTATTAAATATTCACCAGTTGGCCAAGGAATGGGAAGATTCTTATAATGTATGTGAAGCGCTTCAAGAATAACATTACCCTAAAAGAATATTTTTGAGATTATTTTTACTGTGAGAATATTTGAAAGATTTGACTTACGTATGATTAATATTGGAAAAGCTTTTAAGTATGTTATATAACATTATTATATGCCTTCTTAAGGAAGCGACAAACATAAACTTTAGGTTTATATAGTCGGGCCTTTTTAGAAAACTGTCCCTCAAAAATAATCATATTAGCGGGATCCAGGACTGTGGCATTAAAGTTTAAGACTATCTTGTTCCGATTGATTGCCTTCAAGCGACAAGTGTTAAATTTGACCCAGGATTCATTAAGAGACTTGCAGACCACATAAGTAAACTTAAATTCGGCTGCATTCTACAATAGAATATCAAAATAAATCACAAATTTTATATGCCGTTTAAGTCTTACATTGAAGCTTAATTTCACAGCTACAAAAACTTGAAAAGGACCAAGAGTTAATAGCCCCATCCGCATAGCTTTACTGTCAAACTGTGGAAACAATTTGCTGATTGTTGCGAACTATAAGGCTTAATTAGTCAAGTATTCGGGGTCTTCTTCAATAATGGTTGCTGCGTTGCTTATACTTTCTTCCGAAATAGTGAACTCATTTTCAAACTTTTCAACTTCGATTTACATAGAATATTTATTGACAATACGATAAGCACCAAAGCATTTTAATCATTGATACATTATTATAAAATATAGAAAACAAATAAAGGTTTTATACCAACTTCGAAATGTCTTATCGTTTTTCCAAAAGTCCTTCCTCTAATCAAATTCATTTAGTTCGTTTTTATGTCTTCTTTAACTTGAAAGTAAAAGCTTGTGGAAGCTTGTGGCCTATTATCAATAAACCAATGCATCTCTATTAAAAATTCACCAGCTGGCCAAGGAACTAGAAGATTCTCATAATTTACATGAAACCCCTCAACAGCTACATGACCCTGTAGAAAAGTTTTAAAATAATATTACTTGGAAAATATTGAAAGGATTTGACTTACCACATAAGGACATGTATGATTAATATTGGTATATTTTCTAAATATAGTATAAACCATTATGACAAGAGGCTTATATGGTTTGCTGAGAAACCTGCAAACGTCAATTGTGGGCTTATATAGCCAAGGCTTGTAACCATTTGTTTTGTAAGAAAACTGTGATTCATATTTAATCATGTTGGCAGGATGCAGGACTGTGGCATTAACGTTTAAAACTGTCTTGTTCCGATTAATCGCCTTCAGGCGACAAGTGTTAAATTTAACCCAGGATTCATTAAGAGACTTGCAGACCACATTAGTAAACTTAAATTCAGCTGCATTCTAGAATATCAAAATATCTGAGTCAGATATCAGAATATAAATATCAAAGTCTTACATTGAAGCATAATTTCACAGCTAGAAAAAGCTGAAAAACTCCAAAAATAAACAGCTCCGTCCGCATAGCTACACTTTGGCTTAGCTGTCAAACGAAAAACTGTTTAGACTATTTTAGATTTTGAAGCCAAAAAGAGGTTGTTAGCCATAATTGGTTAAGTATTCGGGCAAATGGAGCGAATCATTGTATTGAAATATTTTTTCAATAATAATCACTTATTGTTGATTGAGACTTAAAATTAGAAACACTAAAAAAATGCCAAAAGTTAGTCAGCATTGTTGATGTTACTTTGTAGATAATATTCCTGTCCAATATTAGACTGCAGTAAGAAATTATTTGTCGAATAACGTCTATTGAAGATTTTATGAAATTTTCAGAATATTTTACGATTCAGTTTATCGTCGTGATCGAGAATAAGTAATTTAATAATTTATAAGTAATTATTATTTATTGATATTTCAAGTGTGCTTTCCCAAATCAAATTCAATTAACTACTTATACCCTGCACCACCCTGTTGGTTGCGCCGCCCAATTGATGAATACTTGTCTTGAGATAACTGAGTCGCCACATTTCTCCTTTCCTAAACGCTGGACACATGGTCATGAATGGAAGCGGCGTCTATTCTATTCTATTTCAAATGAAGCTCTTTGGATGCAATGATGGCGGATCGTACAATCTTGGATTGGAGTCGATCTTATAGTTCCGAAATAGATGATTCCAAATTAATATTTTCAGATTTATCATTGCCTGTGATCAGCTTCAAGTCGTCACCACAACAGCAAAGTATGCCCAGTTAACTCTCTGCCGATGCCCAACTCAGTTAATCGGCATCTAATCGACTTTTCGGGGTCTTCTTCAGGAATGTTTGCTACTTTGCTAATGTTCAATCTTTTCAACTTCGTTGTGGCCAGAAACTTTGCGACTTTCAATTTACATAGAATATTTATTGAAGTACGAAAAGCACCAAAACATTTTAATCACTGATACATTATTATAAAATATATAAAACAAACAAATATGTCATCGTTTTTCCAAAACTTCTTCCTTTTATCAAATTCATTTAGTTCGTTTTTATGTCTTCTTTAACTTGAAAGTAGAAGTTTGTGAAAGCTTGTGGTCTTTTATCAATAAACCAATTTATCTCTACTAAATATTCACCGGCTGGCCAAGGTACGAGAAGATTCTCATAATTTACATGAAACCCCTCAACAATTACATCACCCTATTGAAAAGATTTATAATGTAAAGACTTGGAAAATATGAAAAGGATTTGACTTACCACATAAGGACATGTATGATTAATATTGCTATATTTTCTGAACATACTATAAAACATTACGACAAGAGGATTATATGGCTTGCTAAGAAACCGGCAAACGTCAATTGCAGGCTTATACAGCCATGGCTTGTAACCATTTGTTTTGTAAGAAAACTGTGATTCATATTTAATCATGTTGGCAGGATGCAGGACTGTGGCATTAAAGTTTAAGACTGTCTTGTTCCGATTAATCGCCTTCAAGCGACAAGTGTTAAATTTGACCCAGGATTCATTAAGAGACTTGCAGACTACATTACTAAACTTGAATTCAGCTGCATTCTAGAATATCAAAATATCTGAGTCAGATATCAGAATATAAATATCAAAGTCTTACATTGAAGCTTAATTTCACAGCTAGAAAAACCTGAAAAACTCCAAAAATAAACAGCTCCGTCCGCATAGCTACACTTTGGCTTAGCTGTCAAACGAAAAACTGTTTAGACTATTTTAGATTTTGAAGCCAAAAAGAGGTTGTTAGCCATAATTGGTTAAGTATTCGGTCAAATGGAGCGAATCATTGTATTGATATATTTTTTCAATAATAATCAACAATAAGTGAGTCCTAAAATTAGAAACACTTAAAAAACGGCAAAAGCTTATCAGCATAGGTATAACTGTCCAATGCTAAGCTGTAATGAGAATTGTAAACAGCGTTGTTTGTAGATGTAGTTTCTTATTGAAATTTTCAGGACATAATATTGACATCCAAAATATTTGTATATGCAAAATCTCAAGTCCCTACTATTCGAACTACGTTTTTTCAGTTTTCGTAGTAATGGGGGAAGGCATCAAAATCTGAAATAATAATCTGTATTTTCATCACAGATGGTGTCTCTAGCTTATATGGTCTTCAAGTTATGGCTTAAAAACGAACTCTAAATATCGATTTTTATCGATAATATTTAAGTAGAATATTTTATCGAAAAATTAAAAATAAACTTTTATTATATTGCGTATTGTTTACAAGAATATACATATATTCCAAATTAATTTATATTTCAAATGTTCTTTCCCAAATCAAATTCAACTAACTTTTTTTTAATCTTCTTTAACTTGGAAATAAACTTTTGTAGACATTTGTGGCTTTTTATCAATTAACCAATTAAGCAATATTCGAGGAAATCATTGAAGTGCAATATTTTTCAAATTATATTAAAAAACAATTAACAGATAGCTAATCAAAATTGCTCGACTAATGACTGAATGACGATAACTAGATCGTCTGGGTAAAATGGTATATTTATAGATATAATTAGGCAAACAAAAATTCTTCTTATTTGTCAACGATATATACAAATACGTGAACTAAAAGCGAAAACTATAGTCAAAACATAATAAATAACTAAATAAAAGTTGCTCCCATATTATTTACCTCAAATATTTATTGACAACAAGTTAAGTACCAAAACCATTTACATAATAAGCTATAACATATTTATAGCAAATAACCTCCTTTCATCAAGTATCAATTAGCTTTTCATTAAATCTTCTTTAATTTGAAAATAAAACTTCATGGAAACTTGCAACTTTTTCTCAATTAACCATTTAGTATCTAAAAGATATTCACCAGTTGGTACAGGAACGGGAATGTTCTCAAAACGTACATAAAACCCGTCAAGAATTACATGACCCTGAAGGAAAAGTATAGGTTAAGAATTATGAAAATATTTCAGGGATTTTTCTTACCACATAGGGACAGGTGTGATTGATATTGGAAAAGCTTCTAAACATATTGTAAAATATTATTGCAAGAGGATTATAAGGCTTGTTGAGAAACCGACAAGCGTCAATATTGGGCTTATAAAGCCACGGCTTGTAGCCATTTGCTTTATAAGAGACAGCTGATTCCATATGAATCATATTGGCAGGATGCAGAACCAAGGCATCAAAATTAACAACTGTTGTATTCCGATTAATTGCTTTGAGGCGGCAAGTGTTAATTTTAACCCAGGATTCATTTAAGGACTTGCAAACCACATTAGTAAACTTAAATTCTGCAGCACTCTAGAAAAATAAATCTATATCAGAAATTATGTTAATTAAACGCATGTTAGACTTACATTGAACTTGAGTTTCAAAACAAGAAGGACTTGAACGACACCAAAAATTAATAGTTCGATTCTCATAGCTACACTTTGGTCTAACTATCCAACACTGAATGACTATTTAACTATTTTAGATTATGTTTTTTTCATACGCCAACTCATAACCATGACCGACCGTAATATACACATAATTACCTTGACTTAAAAACTATTTAAAAATAAATGAGCTGTAACATTTTGAATAGTCTGTCTGCCTTCAATACATACGAAAACAAAAACAGACATCTAATGATAATATGATATATATTTGATAGATGGACAGAGAGTCAGGTGGACAGACAGAATAGATCAGCAAGTTTGATTCTAAGTAAGAATACAAATACCTTATTGACCGGGAATCTTATACTCGCTCACGAAGTTAAAAGAGTATATTGGTTTGCTGTCCATGCGTCTGTCTGAATGAATTCAAAGTATTTCGCGTCTTATAAGCTGTTTTAAATATTTTGGATGGACCCGAACATAGGAGCTTGTTAAGGCCGAACATTTCATTGAACTTAGCTGTTTTTGGCGCGTGAACGAGTATATATGCAGTCGGTTGGGCCCGACTACAGCGTTCTTACTTATTATTATTATTATTTTTTTTTTTTTTTTTTTTTTTTTTATTTATATGTTTATTATTAACAAGCTTTCAGCTACCTTTAGTGGCAACTTAATTTAGTTATACATTATTATAACATGAAAAACGACTCATTTATATTTCGATTCATAATTAATTATATTTTCTGGATTTTTCAAATGTTCTTTTCAATTTCAAATTTATTTAGCTATTTTTCAAGTCTTCTTTAACTTGAAAATAAAATTTTGTGATAACTTGTGGCCTTTTATCAATAAACCATTTGGTATCTAATAAATATTCACCAGTTGGCCACGGAAGGTTAAGATTCTCATAGCGTACATGAAACCCATCAATAATCAGAGTACCCTAAGGAAATATTTAAGATTGTACTATTATGAAAATATTTAAATGATTCGTCTTACCACATAAGGACATGAATGATTAAGATTAGAGTAGCTTCGCAGCACTTTGTAGAATATTAAAACAACAGGATTATATGACTTTTTAAGGAACCGACAAACGTCAATTCTAATTTTATACAGCCATGGCTTGAAACCATTTGCTTTCTTTAAAAACTGTACTTCAAAACTAATCATATTGGCAGGATGCAGGACTGTTGCGTTAGCATTTAAAACTGTCTTGTTCCGATTAATGGCCTTCAGGCGACATGTGTTGAAAATAATCCAGGATTCGTTAAGAGACTTGCAGACCGCGTTGGAAAACTTAAATTCAGCTGCATTCTAGAATATTAAATATATCATATATTGGAATTACTTGAACTGTTTCAGGCTTACATTGAAACTTATTTTCTGAACCAGAAAAACTTGAAAAACACCAAAAATCAATAGCTCGATCCGCATAGCAACACTCTGCCCTAACAATCCAACACTTAATGTGAAGTTTAGTCTTAAATTCAAAATCAATTTGTACGATTTAACAAGTTATTTGAGCAAATTACATTCAAAAACAAGTCAGACAAACTTAATCGGCAGTACTCGACTCAAAGATATGCTATATTCGGTGATCATACAGATGAAGTTGCTAATATGGCTATTAAGACTTGTCTGCTGATTCTGTTGGAGTTGGGGAAGGATTTTTCTATTTATTTCAATAATTATTAATTTAATTTAGCTGCATACGATAATAGAAAATTTATAATAAATTTTATAAATATCATGGAATTTAAAACTTACATTGTAGCTGTGGCTACTCTGTCTGATCGTAATATAAACATAATTACCTTGACTTAAAAACTATTTAGAAACACATTAGCAATGAATACGCATAGTAACGCTAATGTTTTTATATTTTGAATAAATAATAAACTTATTTTGCGTATGGTTTGATTTGTTGGTACATATTTGTTTGCGTTCTTGCGTGTTTCACAATAATTTTCATATTCTCTGCCTAGGTTTTAATATATTTATCTTTTGGGCCTCTTATTTGAAGCAACTTAAGGAACTACATATAAGACTCATATAGGTTCTAAGATCGACTTGGCTGTCAATATTATATCCTTGGCTTGGGAAATACTTTATCTTTTCGAACAAAAAGGCCATTAACATCGAATAGCTTGAATTTAACATATATACTCCAGTTTACCACCCCAACCAAAAAGATATAATAATTATAATAATAAACAAGTAAAATTGCACTAGTCGCGACTGCCCGACTACGAAATCCCATATACCTTTGTTCGAGTTTGCATTTTTACATACATACAGAGAGATATGAATGCAACAATCAACTTTCTCTAACGCGCGAATACCAAATCAAAATAACGAGACTCAGACTCGGACACACTAAAGTCACCCACAAATCCTACATTGACCGCACCCCTAGGACATGCTCGCTCTGCAACCAAAACATTTCAATAGAGCACATACTTGTCACCTGCAGC
Organism: Drosophila gaucha; assembly: GCA_035045545.1. Classification (NCBI taxonomy): domain Eukaryota; kingdom Metazoa; phylum Arthropoda; class Insecta; order Diptera; family Drosophilidae; genus Drosophila; species Drosophila gaucha. The sequence continues at coordinate 275,101 of JAWNOY010000292.1, forward strand.
TCCCTCAAAACACAAAGACAAACAATATTTCAAAACTCCAAGCCACTACAATGCCTCTCAAACCCCACACCCCCAAACACATTAAAAATTCTAAAATACCTGAAAAACACTAACCTGCATTTCAAGATTTAAAACAAAAACACAACATACACACGCATTATAACATTCAAACAAAACTAAATTTAAGAAACTGTAAATATGTACATACTCTAGATTTAGACTTGCACGAGCTGAAGGCCTACGCTGCCATAGCCAAAAAACACACGCTAGCATATAATTTTAATTATAAGTTAGCCCTAAAATAAATAAATAAATAAATGAATGCAACAGTAACAAAAAAACAATTTGTTTTTCAACAAAAAATGTTGACAGCAGCGGGATTTGAACCTGCGACTATTCGATTGCAAGCCACCATCTCTAACTATAACACCACACTCTTCATAATGTTCTCAGTGACAAAGACGCCACTAAAGTAGCAGCGGCGAGAATTACAATGAAACTGATATTGCGACTTAACAAATAAAATTCAAAGAATAATGCACACATTTGAATGTATGTGTGCACATGAACAGCCTGTATGCACAGTGCGCACTGTGGCGCTCGCTGCCGCGTGTTTTTGCCGATTGACAAAATATTTTGTTTAATAACTTCTATGTAACTAAACGGATTTTAATAACATTTTCAGAATAGATTTCTATCATTTTAGTGAAAATACGGTTTTACTTAAAAAATTAAAGAAATAAATTAAATTGTGGCTTTAATCATTTTTTTTATGAAAAAAAATTAATTTTGTAAAATGTGGAGCTGGTATCCACAATATAAAAAAATAGAAAGGGTTTAATGCAAAGTTTGGTAACTGTAGCTAAAAATATGTAGAAGTTATAGTCCAAAAATTGAATCTTGATAACGTTTTTAATCGATATCAGTCAAACAGGAAAAGTTATCGAATATCTAAAACAAACTCGATATGAGCGCTGTATACATGGACCTTCGTGCAAAATTTTAAGTTTCTAGCTCTTATATCTTCTGCCTGTTACATACTTTTTACAAAACCATTATACCCTGGTTTCCCATTTTCAATGGGTTCAGGATATTAACAGGTAAAACTATATCTTCTACAGGTTTTCACCTAGAACATTCAAAATTGGCAAGTGGTTTAAGCTTAGCTGTTTTTGAACCATGAGCGAGTGTAATGCAGTCGGTTGCGCCCAAATTAGTGTAACCCGTCAAATTATATATTTATATTTCGATTCATTATTAATTATAATTTATGAATTTTTCATATCTTCTTTCTCTAAATTAATTTATTTTGTTTTAATCTTCTTTAACTTGGAAATAAATTTTTGTGACAACTTGTGGCCTTTTATCAATAAACCAATTTATGTGTAATAAATATTCACCAGCTGGCCACGGAAGATTTAAATTCGCATAGCTCACATGAAGCCCATCAAGAATCAGAGTACCCTAAGGGAATATTTAAGATTATACTTCTATACAAATATTTGAAGGATTTGTCTTACCACATAAGGACACGTGTGATTAACATTGGAAAAGCTTTTAAACACTTTATAAAAGATGGAAATAACAGGATTATATGACTTCCTCAGAAACCGACATGCGTCAATTTTAAATTTATACAGCCATGGCTTGAAACCTTTTGCTTTTTGAAAAAACTGTACTTCTAAATGAATCACATTCGCAGGATGCAGGATTGAGGCGTTCATATTTAAAATTGACTCATTAAGGGACTTGCAGACCGCGTTAGTAAACTTACATTCAGCTGCATTCTTTAACATAAATTATATCATATATTGAAATTACTTGAACCAATTTTAGGCTTACATTGAAACTTATTTTCTGAACCAGAAAAACTTGGAAAACACTAAAAATCAATAACTCGATCCGCATAGCAACACTTTCGCTTAACTGTCAAACACTTAGTGTGAAGCTTATTTCATAGTCTAAATTCAGAATCAATTTGTGGAATTTACTATATTATTTCAGCAAATGATATTCAAAAACAAGTAAGAAGAACTTAGTCGGAAATGCTCGACTAATAAATACCCTGAATTCCTCTTATATACAGATGAACATGCAGACATGGCTATTAAGACTCGTCTGTTGATCATGTTGAAGTTGGGTAAGGATTCTTAAGTCTATTACGCTAATTATAAAGTAAATTCAGTTGCGTATGATGGTATAGAAGTCTTATTAAATTTTACACATTTCATGAACTTTAAACTTTCAATTTAGTTCTGGATACTCTGTCTTATAATTTTTATTTTATTAGATTAACTCATCACCATGACATATTATGAGATATATATAATTACCATGACTTAAAAATTATTTAGAGCTAAATTAGCAATGCATTCACACACAAAAACTAATGTTTTAATATTTTAAATAAGTATTCAAATTCATATATACCTAAATTCATTTAGCTAATTTTTAAATCTTCTTTAACTTCAAAATACAATTTTGTGGCAACTTGTGGCCTTTTATCAATGGACAATTTCGAATCTATTAAGTATTCACCAGTTGGCCACGGAAGGTTAAGATTCTCATAGCGTACATGAAGACCGTCAATAATTATATACCCCTAAGAGAGAAATTAAATTTAAAATAGTTATGGAAATATTTTAGGGATTTGCTTTACCACATATGGACATGTATGATTCACATTGGAAAATTTTTTAACCAGGTTATAAAATACTAAGACTACAGGATTATATGCCTTTTTAAGGAACCGACAGACGTCAATTTTAATTTTATACAGCCATAGCTTGAAACCATTTGCTTTTTGGAAAAACTGTACTTCAAAATGAATCACATTGGCAGGATGCAGCATTGTGGCATTCATATTTAAAACTGTCTTGTTCCGATTAATTGCCTTCAGTCGACATGTGTTCAAAATAAACCACGATTCATTAAGAGACTTGCAGACGAAATTAGTAAACTTAAATTCAGCTGCATTCTAGAATATAAAATATATCATATATTGGAATTACTTGAACCGTTTTTAGGCTTACACTGAAACTTATTTTCTGAACCAGAAAAACTTGGAAAACACCAAAAATCAATAGCTTTATCCGCATAGCAACATTCTGTCTTAACTGTCGAACAATTAATGTGAAGCTTATTTCATAGTGTGAATTCAGAAACAATTTCTGGAATGTACTACATTATTTCAGCAAATGATATTCAAAAACAAGTACGAAGGACTTAGGCGGAAGTGTTCGACTAAAGAATACCCTGAATTCCGCATTCATACATATGTGATATGGATATTAAGACTTGTCCGTTGATCATGATGAAGTTGGGTAAGGATTCTTCTGTCTATTACGCTAATTATAAAGCAAATTCAGTTGCGTAAAATAATATAAAAGTTTTATAAAATTTTACACATTTAATGAAATTTAAACTTTCATTGTAGCTCTGGTTACTTATAATATTTGTTTCATTAGATTAACTCATTACCATGACCGATCATGAGATATATATAAATATTATTTAAAAATACATTAGCAATCCATACACACAAAAACTAATGTTTTAATTTTTTGAATAAGTTATAAACTTATTTTACATATAATATACAGACAAACTTGATTGGCTAGAGTTTTGATTCTAAGTTAGATTCTAAGTAAGAATTATAGGGCGGGAATCCCCATACTACTACTTACATTTGCGCTTCATTATTTGAAGCAACTATAAATATACAAGTTTTATGAGCGACTTGTTTGTTGATTTTGAACAAGCAGAACTATACTTCATGGGGTCGACAACTCCTCTTTCAATGCGTAGGAACAAAAATTGAAGCAAATTCCTTTTTACATAATTTAGTTATTAATTGAAAATTTGTTAAGTACTAAGCCATTTATCATAAATTCCTTGCCCAACCAACCATATAAAAAAAACTATATATTTATAAGTCGATTCATAATTAATTATATTTCATGGATTTATCAAATGTTATTTCTCGAATTCAAATTAATTAGCCAATTTTTAAATCTTCTTTAACTTCAAAATAAAATTTTGTGACAACTTGTGGCCTTTTATCAATGAAAAATTTTAAATCTATTAAATATTCACCAGCTGGCCACGGTAGGTTAAGATTCTCATAGCGTATATGAAGTCCGTCAATAATTATATATCCCTAAAGACAATATATATAATATATATAATTTTATGGAAATATTTCAAGGACTAGTCTTACCATATATGGACATCTATGATTCACATTGGAAAAGTTTTTAAGCAGGTTATAAAATATTAAAATAACAGGATTATATGCCTTTTTTAGGAACCGACAAACGTCAACTCTAACTTTATACAGCCACGGCTTGTAACCATTAGCTTTTTGAAAAAACTGTACTTCACAATTAATCATATTAGCAGGATGCAGGATTGTGATGTTAGCGTTTAAAATTGTCTTGTTCCGATTAATTGCCTTTAGGCGACATGTGTTAAAAATAAACCAGGATTCGTTAAGAGACTTGCAGACCGCATTAGTAAACTTAAATTCAGCTGCATTCTAGAATACAAAATATATCATATTTATATTTTAATTACTTGAACCATTTGTGGACTTACATTGAAACTTATTTTCTGAACCAGAAAAACTTGGAAAACACCAAAAAGCAATAACTTGATCCGCATAGCAACACTCTGGCTTAACTGTCGAACACTTAATGTGAAGCTTATTTCATAGTCTAAATGCAGAATCAATTTCTGGAATGTACTATATTATTTCAGCTAATGATATTCAAAAACAAGTAAGAAGAACTTAGTCGGAAGTGCTCGACTAATAAATACCCTGAATTCCTCGTTCAAACAGATGAACATGCAGACATGGCTATTAAGACTCGTCTGTTGGTTCTGTTGAAGTTGGAGATAGATTCTTCTGTCCATTACTATAATTATAAAGTCAATTCAGTTGTTAGATGATATAAAAGTTTTATTAAAATTTAAACTTCCATTTTACCTCTGGTTACTCTGTCTTATTATATTTATACCCTGAACCCATTGAAAATGGGAAATCAGGGTATAATGGTTTTGCAAAAAGTATGTAACAGGCAGAAGGAGGCGTGGCAGACCCCATAAAGTATATATATTCTTGATCAGGGCGACGAGCTGAGTCGATTTGGCCCTGTCCGTCTGTCTGTCCGTCTGTCCGTCTGTCCGTATGTATGAACGCGTCGATCTCAGAACCTATAAGAGCTAGAGACTTCAAATTTTGCATGATGATCTGTATATACAGCGAAAATATCGAGTTTGTTTTAGATATTCGATAAATTTTTCCGTTTCAATGATATCGATTTAAAACGTTATCAAGATTCAGTTTTTTGACAATATCTTTTACATATTTTTAGCTACAGCTACCATCTATCTGTAAATAAAATGCATTTTCTATTTTTTCATATTTTGGATACCGGCTCCACATTTCACAAAAAAATTTATTTAAAAAAATTATCAAAGCCACAATTTAATTTTCTCAAACCCGTATTTTCAATAAATTAATAGCATTCAATGCAGAAAATTGCATTGAAATCCGTTAAGTAATACAGAAGTTATTAAAGGAAACATTGTAAAAGCACGCGGCAGCAGCCTGTACGTGTGCACACATACATTCAAATCAACTACGCAGTAGTCGGCGGAGGTGCTTCTGTGTGCATGGTATGTATATGTGTGCATGTTTATACAAATATGTGCATGTATATACAAATGTGTGCATGTGTTTTTTTTGTATTCGTTTATTTCTTAAAATTTAAAAATGGAGTTTACAGGAACGGGTAGCGCATGATGCCTGCGGGACGGCCGCAAAGCAATGCTTCGCAGGCGCTTTGCGCCACCTGAGTCCTACTCGGCTCGTCGTCTGGTCCTCTCGATCCTGCGGAGCTCCGTCATAACCAGTGCCGCGAAGACACTGGTTGAGCGCCACGCTTCCTGAGAATCCAGCATAATGGACACCAGGTTGTTTTTCCTGATGGATTGACCCACTGCTTCCTCTAGCTGTCGCCTCTCTGCGGAGAATCGTCCACACTCGAAGACAATGTGGTTTGCGTCTTCCACGATTCCTTCGCCGCACCAGGAACACTCATCTGTGTTGTCGTGGCCAAAACGGAGCAGGTAACTCCGGAAACATCCGTGTCCAGTTAGGATCTGCGAAAGATAAAAGTTTACTTCTCCATACTTACGATTTATCCACGGCGCCAGTTCCGGGATAAGCGTGTGTGTCCAGCGTCCTTTTGACGACTCATCCCACTTCCTTTGCCATCGAGCAATGCTGAGAGTTCTCTCCGTGCTCCTAGCATTGCTGATGCGTGTGGTCTCGCTGTTGTTGCCTCTATTTAATTCATCCGATTCGATGACCAATTCCTCAATTGGGAGCATTCCAGCTATAACGAGTGCTGCATCATCAGAGACTGTTCTGAACGCGCAACTGACTCGAATAGCACATAGGCGGTAGGTGGCTCGTATACCTCGGCTGTAGCTTGGAGTAGCCATCGCTTTTGACCATACTGATACAGCGTAAAGAATGATGGACCTCGTAACACTCATCAGAAGATGGCGTCGTTGTTGTTTAGGTCCCCGTGTGTTCAGCATGATTCTTGTGAGTGCTCTACAGGATCCGGCTGCTTTCTCATGGATATACTCCAGATGTTCACGGAACGTCATTCTTGTGTCTAGCATGACTCCAAGGTATTTTATTGCTCTTTTTGTAGCAATAGTGGTGTTGCCAATCTTAACATGGGCCGTTTCCACTTTCTTCCGGCTACTGACCAGCACTGCCTCGGTTTTGTGCGCCGCTAATTCGAGTCCTGCTCTCATCAGCCAGTCTTGTATGCATTTGATACTGCCGCTGCATATCTCCTCTGCATCCCTAAGTTCCTTTCCTATGGTAACGACGGCTACGTCATCCGCAAAGCCAATGATGTGAGTTCCTGCGGGTAATTCTAGTCGCAGGACTCCGTCATACATCACATTCCATAGGAGAGGACCCAGCACTGATCCTTGGGGTACTCCGGCTGTTACGTCATGAGTTTGAGGGCCATCACTAGAATTGAAAACTAATGTTCTCCCTCTAAAATAACTCCTTACCAGCTCACGGAGATACTCAGGGATGCGGAATTGATATAGAGCATCCAATATCCTGTCCCACCTGGCTGAGTTGAACGCGTTTTTCACATCCAGCGTCGCTATGATGCAGTACTTCTTCGTCCCGTGCTTCCATCTCGTGCCTTGGATGGCTGAAGTTGCGAGGCCAACTACTTTAGTCAACGCATCCGTAGTTGACTTGGCCTTGCGGAAGCCAAATTGATTCGGTGACAAGTCACCTGCGCTAGCAATCGCGGCCTCGATTCTGGAGCAGATCAACTTCTCCAGAACCTTTCCCATGTTGTCCAGAAGGCAGATTGGCCTATAGGACGATGGTTCTTCAGGTGGTTTACCTGCCTTGGGAAGAAGTACCAAGTTCTGGACTTTCCAGATTGCAGGGAAAGTTTCCTGAGTCAGGCACTCGTTGAAAAGCTCCGCGAATGCACCTGGGTGCAAAGCGAGAGCAAGCTTTAGTGCGCAGTTTGGGATGCCATCTGGGCCTGGCGCTTTGCTGGGCCTAAGGCTTCTAGCAACAGTCAGGATTTCGTCTACAGTTACTGTATCTATCGGACTGGATGGTCTCCGGATGAGTGACAGCGACTCTGTCACTTGGATGGAGTTTAGTCTGCGTGGAAAAAGAGTTTCCACGATATACCTTAACTCCAAACAATCAGTAGGCTGCGCTTGTTTGCCGGCGTAAAGTCTTTTGACCACCGTTTTATAAGCTTTGCCCCAGGGGTCAACTTCTGCTGAGTCACACAGTTCCAAGAAGTAATCACGCTTGCTAGCCCGTATGGCCTTCTTTAGCTGACGTCTTGCAAGTTGGTATTCCAACTGCTTTTCAGCGAAAGAAGGACTACCACGGGCACGCTGATATCGTCTTCTGGTTTGGATGCAGGTACGTCGAATGTCAGCAATCTGCTCATTCCACCAATACGTGGGTACTTGGTGACGCCGGAATTGCTTACGCGTTGCCATGCTCAAACTGCACGCATTCTTTATTTGAGAGACCATTTGGCAGGCTCTATTTTCTACGGTGCCGGAGGTGGCAAGAGACTGGATAGCCTCCGAAAAAACAGCTGGATTAAATGAATCTACGCGGTAAGCTTCACGGTAGCGAGTTGTTGTACTCGCTGCTGGCTCTCCTATTGTGCACAGTATAGCCGAGTGGTCGCTACCCGTGTAAGCGTCGCAAAGTTTCCACTTTGCTTCGCTGAATAAGGATGAGCTGACAAAAGTTAGGTCAATAACTGACCCATAGCCCGCACGGCTAAAAGTATATTCGTTACCAGAGTTCAGCAGCGCCACTTCCAAGGAAGCAAAGCTCTCTAGTAGCGCCCGTCCTCTGGCATTGGTCGTTTGGCTGCCCCATTCCATTGCCCAGGCGTTGAAGTCACCCGCAATGATAACTTTCCGGCCCCTTGCATCATCTACGAGGTCATCAATGATGGATTCAAACTCGTTTAGTTGCAAGCTAGGGGCCAGGTAGCAGCTGTAGATCCACAGGCTGCCGTATCTGGCGCGTACGAACCCGTTAAACGACTTTACGTTTGATAGTAAGGTCGTTGGGGCTCCGCAAATCCACAGCGCAGCCTTGCCGTTCCTGTCGGCAGACCATGTCCTTTGGCAACTGGTCTTGCAGTGGTGGGGCTCGCTGAGTATGGCAACATCGATGCTCATTTCCCCAACAGTCTGCTCTAGAAGATCTTGAGCAGCTATGCAGTGGTTAAGATTTAGCTGTAGAAATCTTAACATTTCATTTTCCGGACAGCCTCGAGGTACGATGGACACTTAAAGCTGCCTGTCGCGTGCTCTTGGTTTTTTTCGCCTTTCCGAGCGCATAGGCCGCACCTGGGTGGCTTGGTGCAGGTTCTTGCAACATGACCCGTCTTGCCACACCTAAAGCAAGCACCTTTCAGGTCCTCGCTGCTTGTGCAGTTTGCCGCAATGTGCCCAAAATCCTGGCATTTGAAGCAGCGTTTCGGTTGGTCGATAGCGCGTACGCGGCATACGACCCATCCTATCCTAATCTTTCCCATTTCGATTAGCTCCCTGGCTTTTGTCACTGGGAGAGTGAGTGTGGCCCTCTGTTGTCCACCAAAAGCTGGTCGAAGCGACCTTACTACGTCGTCTTTTAAGGACGACTCTTTCAAAACGGTTTTGACCGCCTCCAGGACTTCTACCTTTGTTACGAGCTCATCCAGATCGCGGACTTCCACTTGGGCCGAGTCCGTGAGCGTTTTTACAACTGCTCGGCTGCCAAGGGCCTTGCCTACAGCTTCTTGTAGCACTTCAGCGCTGTGCTCCGGTTTCCTGTTAAGGCGTAGGAGGAGATCGCCCTTTGACGTTTTCCTGATGCCTTGAACATCGCCACTTAGGTGTTTTAGCGCTGGGTCCGTCTTGACCACTCTAAGCATATCTGCATAAGAACAGCCATCCACTCCCGTTAGAGTAATTGCATCTGCTCTGGTCCGTTTTGTGGCCTGCTTTCGTCCTTTAACTGTTGATTAATGTGTGCATGTGTATATATGTGCATGTGTATATGTGTGCACGTGTATATGTGTGCATGTGTATATGTGTGCATGTGTATATGTGTGCATGTGTATATGCACGCCTGTGTGTATTTGTGCATGTGTATATGCGCGCAGAGGTAATATGTATAGATAAAAGATGTTAACTAGGTTGTTTAAAACATCAGCTCGGACTTGGTTCAGGGGATCTCGTAGTCGGGCAGACCCGACTAGAGCTTTCTTACTTGTTTTTTATACCCTTGCAAAAAGGGTATATTAATTTTGGTCAGAAGTTTGCAACGCAGAGAAGGAAGCATCTCCGACCATATAAAGTATATACATAAAGCTGCAGGTATATTTTGGAATCATCCGAATCGGATGACTATATCCTATAGCTCCCATATGACAGATCGGTTTTAAGAAATGTTTTAGTGGGATAACTTCGACCTTATTAAAGTCAGATACTTGAAGTTTGGAATATATACTCCTGAGTTGCACCCAAATACAAAAAGATATAGATTATATAGCTACGCCCTTTGAGGGCGTGGCAAATCGGATAAAACTATATCTTCTACAGTTTTGAAGATAGAGCATGTAAATTTGGAAAGTAATATACTTTTGGCCTCCCCTTCAGATTGATCAAAAAGTTATATATCCACGCCTACTTGGAGCGTGGCAAATCGGAAAAGTCTATATAGTGCTTAACATAAATCCTTCAATATTTTGGACGCTGTTAAAGCCAGAGACTTGAAACTTAAAACATATATTTGTATCAACCACCCCTAGAAAAAAAGATAAAGAATATATATCTACGCCCATTAGCCCATATTCTACAATTTTACACCTAGAGTTCCAAAATTTGACACAGACGTTAGGCTTGGCCGTTTCGAGAAAATTATAAAAAATTACATATATCCGCCTCTTGGCGGCGGAGAAACATACAGCTTCAAAATTTAATATTTAGGTTACTGTTGCCCTGCTCAATAGATTGCTCAAAAATTATATATATCCAATAGTTGGGGAGTGGCAAATCAGAAAAAACTGTAGGGTAATTGCAAGGGTATTACCAAACTTCGGCATGGCCGAAGTTCTCCCATCTCTCTAGTTTTTCATTATATTAACTCAAATGTTGAAAGCTTCTCCGCAGGTTGGTTCGAGCGCCTCCTTACGTGCGCAATTCAGTAATTCATAGAGACCTTGACGTGCCGTCGATCAAGAACGAGATCCGTAAGTATGGTACTGAACCTGCTGGACAACAGCACACACACCAGGCGTCTAAAAAGATGCCACCCCCTGGACCTGCTCTTCAGACCAGAGATGGACTGGTGATAAAAAAAAATAAAAAAAAATTAGATTAACTCATCACCATGACCGATCATGAGATATATATAATTACCATGACTTACAAATTATTTAGAAATACATTAGCAATGCATACACACACAAAAACCAATGTTTTAATATTGTGAATAAATAATAAACTTATTTTGCTTATAAAATTCAGACTTGCTTGGCTAGAATATTGATTTTAAGTAAGAATATATATACACTATACGGCGGGAATGCTCCTAGTACTATTCACATTTGCGCGTGATTATTTGAAGCAACTTTAGGAACTACTTATAAGGCTCTTACAAAATTTAAGATCGACTTGCTTATTGATTTTGAACAAGCAGAACTATACTTCATGGGGTCGACCATGCCTCTTTTTGCCTGCCTTGTCTTGCAAAACAATATACCCCGAATTCCCATTTTTAATACTTACGAACAAAAATTGAAACAGATTCCTTTTTATATAATTTAAATATTTATTGAAAATTTGTTAAGTACTAAGTCAACTTTCATGAATTCTTTGCCCAACCAACCATATAAAAAATATATATATATATAAGTCGATTCATAATTAATTATTATTATTACAAATTGATTTAGCTAATTTTTAAATCTTCTTTAACATCAAAATAAAATTTTGTGACAACTTGTGGCCTTTTATCAATGAAAAATTTCAAATCTATTAAATATTCACCAGATGGCCAAGGAAGGTTAAGGTTTTCATAGCGTACATGAAGACTGTCGATAATTATATATCCCTAAGAGAGAAATTAAATGTAATATAATTATTGAAATATTTTAGGGACTTGTCTTACCACATATGGACATGTATGATTCACATTGGAAAAGTTTTTAAGCAGGTTATAAAATATTAACACTACAGGATTATATGCCTTTTTAAGGAACCGACAGACGTCAATTTTAATTTTATACAGCCATGGCTTGTAACCGTTTGCTTTTTGAAAAAACTGTACTTCAAAATGAATCACATTGGCAGGATGCAGGATTGTGGCATTACCGTTTAAAACTGTCTTGTTCCGATTAATGGCCTTCAGGCGACATGTGTTAAAAATAACCCACGATTCATTAAGAGACTTGCAGACGAAATTAGTAAACTTAAGTTCAGCTGCATTCTAGAATATAAAATGTATCATATATTGGAATTACTTGAACTGTTTTTAAGCTTACATTGAAACTTATTTTCTGAACCAGAAAAACTTGAAAAGCACCAAAAATCAATAACTCGATCCGCATAGTAACTCTGGCTTAACTGTACAAAACTTAATGTGTAGTTTATTTAATAGTTTTCAATTCAGAATCAATTTGTGGAATTTACTATATTATTTCAGCAAATGACATTCAAACCAAGTAAGACGAACTCGACTAATAAATACCCTTAATTCCGTATTCATACAAATGAACATTGAGACTTGGCTATTACGACACGTTTGTTGATCCTGTTGAAAATAGGGAAGGACTCTTCTGTCTATTACAATATTTATAAATTAAATTCAGCTGCATGCCATAATATTCAATTTTTATCAAATTTATTTAAATTTAAAACTTGCATTGAAGCTCTGGTTACTCTGGCTCATGAAATGTTTTTTTCATTACGCTAACTTATAACCATAACTGATAATGGGATATACATAATAACCTCAATTTAAAAACTATTTAGAAATACATTACCAATGCATACATACTTAAGCTAATTGATACATATTTTGAAAAGAATAATAAACTTGTTTTGCGAATGATACATATTTGGCGGATGGACAGAGAGTCAGACAGGCAGACTAGATCAGCAAGGATGTTGATTCAAAGTAATATATATATTTTATGGCTCGAAATAGTGTTGCTAACCTTTGCAGAAAACATTCTACCCTGCATTCCCACTCTCAGTTGAAAATATTGATAAAATGTGAAGTAAAACAAACATGTTAAATTCACATTTACTTAGCATAACTAAATGATAATAATTAACATAATTTGCATTAACATTCACATAATTAATAACTCTAGCAGAAGTTTATTATAAAAATATAATTATTATAATTAATATAATTATTATAATTTGTTGTTTTCTATTAAGCAACAAATTAATTTTAGGTAATAAATTCAGGTTGGGAGAGGAATTGGAAGATGAAATGTCATAAATTAATCAACATTGAAATAAGATTTAGGCTAGTTAAAATTGATTATCATAATAGGATTATAAATCTCCCGTGGAAAACTCTAATTCGATTTGCTGACTATTGTCAATATTACCTTATGACAAATTTTTATAATATTCGAGCAAATAAAACATGTCAATGTAATGGAATGTTTTTCAAATGACATTCATTGGCATTGCTCGGCTAAAAGATACCCTAAACCCATCATACAGGCAGATAGATAAGCCAATCGGGTCAATTTATTATACATCATTTTTGATAGATTTTTGAAGTCTTCTTTTTCTAATCAAGTTCATTTAGATAACTTTATATGTTTATATGTGACGTTACATGTTAGCTTAAAAAAATATAGTAGATTTCTATACCCTGAACCCATTGAAAATGGGATTTCAGGATATAATGATTTTGCGACAATGTATGTAACAGGCAGAGGGAGGAGTGGCAGACCCCATAAAGTATATATATTCTTGATCAGGACGACGAGCTGAGTCGATCTACTCACATCCGTCTGTCCATCCGTCCGTCTTTCAGTCCGTATGAATGCAGCGATCCCATAAACCACAAAAGTTAGAGATTTGAAATCTGAAATAAATATTCTTGTATACCATAGGCAGAAAAAGTTTTTTTTTCGATAACTAATCGTATTTCCTTACTATCGATAATAATCGATATTTTGACTTTGTTTTTAAGCTATAACTTAAAGACCATAATAGCTAGAGACACCAAATTAACTATGTATGTTTCTGCGATGTAAATATATATAGACTTTTCAGATTGTGGATACCTCCCCCCATAAGCTCCAGTAAAAGAAACTTATTTCAAATACTATGGAGTTGGGATTTCGCATATATACACATTTGGATGTCAACATTCTGTACTGAAAATTTCATTAAGAGTTTAATTTCTCATAGTGCTGCCCATCATGCAGCCAAAGCGCAGCCGCTTAATCTACTACGCAGTAACCGTAGGAGGCGTTTATTAAAAACTAATAATATTTTCGATCAAGTACAAATAACACTACGTTTAGGTTTCAGTGGCAAGAATTAACTACTTTCAGTTTATTAAATGTTTATATTGAGATATACTTAAAGCTTTATATAAATTACGGATTTAACTTATTCTATGTACGTGTAGCTTAGTATCTATTCGTATTGGTATATTTAACCGGATGCTTAGTACTTAAAAGTGTTTAATAAACTCTTATTGCGAAAACATTTATTAAGCACTTAAAGATTTTAATTACTCTTACTTACTTTCTGGCTAATTGGGGTTAGTTGACTGTCTCGAATTATCTTATGTTCTAGGAATGGAGTGGACTTATACATAACTCGTGTTTGTGTGTACATGTGTGCGTTTGTGTGTGCGCTCAGAGTGTAATATGTATAGATATAAGATGTAAGCTAGGTTGTTTAAAACACCACCTCGGACTTGGTTCAGGGGATCTCCTAGTCGGGCAGATCCGACTAGAGTGGTCTTACTTTCTTTCTTTTGGGTCCGAAATGTCAATTATTTGAACATGAGGAACTACATATAAGGCTCTTATAGGTTCTAAGATCGACTTGGCTATCAATATTATATCCTTGGCTTGGGAAATACTTTATCTTTTCGAACAAAAAGTCCATTAACATCGAATAGCTGGAATTTAAAATATATATACTCCTGTATACCACCCCCAACCAAAAAGATACATAGTTACATTTAGATAGTTTTTCAGCTAGAACATTCAAATTTGGCAAGTGGATTAAGCTAAGCTGTTTTTGAACCATGAGCGAGTGTAATGCAGTCGGTTGCTCCCGAATGAATACAGCTTGCTTGTAATTATTGTAACTCGAAAAAATATATATTTATATTTCGATTCATATTTATTTTTATTTATGAATTTTTCATATCTTCTTTCTGTAATTAAATACATTTATTTTGTTTTAATCTTCTTTAACTTGAAAATAAATTTTTGTGACAACTTGTGGCCTTTTATCAATAAACCAATTTACATGTAATAAATATTCCCCAGCTGGCCACGGAAGATTTAAATTCGCATAGCTCACATGAAGCCCATCAAGAATCATAGTACCCTAAGGGAATATTTAAGATTATACTTTTATACAAATATTTGAAGGATTTGTCTTACCACATAAGGACACGTGTGATTAACATTGGAAAAGCTTTTAAACACTTTATAAAAGATGGAAATAACAGGATTATATGACTTCCTCAGAAACCGACATGCATCAATTTTGATTTTATACAGCCATGGCTTGTAACCGTTTGCTTTTTGAAAAAACTGTACTTCTAAATGAATAACATTCGCAGGATGCAGGATTGAGGCGTTCATATTTAAAATTGTCTTGTTTCGATTAATGGCCTTAAGGCGACATGTGTTAAAAATAACCCAGGACTCATTAAGGGACTTGCAGACTGCGTTAGTAAACTTACATTCAGCTGCATTCTATAACATAAATTATATCATATATTGGAATTACTTGAACCGTTTTTAGGCTTACATTGTAACTTATTTTCTGAACCAGAAAAACTTGCAAAACACCAAAAATCAATAGGTCGATCCGCATAGCAACACTCTGACTTAACTGCCGAATACTTAATGTGAATTTTATTTTATAGTCTTAAATTTAAAATCAATTTGTGCGATTTACCAAATTATTTGAACAAATTACATTCAAAAACAAGTAAGAAAGCTCTAGTCGGGTCTGCCCGACTACGAGATCCCCTGAACCAAGTCCGAGGCAGTGTTTTAAACAATCTAGCTTATATCTTTTACCGGTACATATTACCCTCTGCGTGCACCCACACACGCACACATATACATACACAAGCACGCGCGCCGCTTACTGCGTAGATGATTTAGCGGCTACGCTTGGGCTGCATTCTATGCAGCATTATGAGAAATTCATTGTTAAATAACTTCGGTTCTAGATCTACTTTCTTAATGAAATTTTCAGGACATAATATTGACATCTAGAGGTGTATATATACGAAATCCCAACTCCCTAGTATTTGAAATACGTTTTTTCCACTTATGGGGCTAATGGGGAGAGGTATCCAAAATTTAATAAGTTTATTATCTGTATTTACATCACAGCAACCTACATAGTCAATTTGGCGTCTCTAGGTATTATGGTCTAAAAGTTATAGCTTAAAAACAAAGTCAAAATATCGATTGTTATCGATAATAAGGAAATAGGATGAGTTATCGAAAAAAAAAATAAACTTGTACTGCGTATGGTATACAAGAATATATATCTAAAATCTCAAATCTCTAGCTTTTGTGGTTTACGAGATCACTGCGTTCATACGGACGGACAGACGGACAGACGGACAGACGGACAGACGGACAGACGGACAGACGGACGGACGGACAGACGGACAGACGGACATGGCTAGATCGACTCAGCTCGTCGTCCTGATCAAGAATATATATACTTTATGGGGTCTGCCACGCCTCCTTCTGCCTGTTACATACATTGTCACAAAACCATTATACCCTGAATTCCCATTTTCAATGGGTTCAGGGTATAACAAGTCAGACGGCAGTATTCGACTCAAAGATATGCTATATTCCGTGATCATACAGATGAAGTTGCGAATATGGTTATTAAGACTAGTCTGTTGATTCTGTTGGAGTTGTAAAAGGGTGCTTCTGTTTATCAAATTTTACAAATTTCTTGAATTTTAAACTTACTTTAATGCTCTGTTTTCTCTGTCTTATCATATTTTTAAAGCCAGAGCCCAAATGGGATTTCAGGGCTTAATGGTTTTGTGACAATGTATGTAACAGGCAAAAGGAGGCGTGGCAGACCCCATAAAGTATATATATTCTTGATCAGGATGACGAGCTGAGTCGATCTAGCCATGTCCGTCTGTCCGTCCACATGAGCGCAGCAATCTCGTAAACCACAAAAGCTAGAGATTTGAAATTTTAGATATATATTCTTGTATATATTTTTTTCTCGATAGCTCATCCTATTTCCTTAATATCGATAACAATCAATTTTGGCTTTGTTTTTGGGCTATTTCTTGATAACCGTAATAGCTATAGACACCAAATCTTACATGTAGATTTCTGTATGATGCCGCTTTCAATTACCCCCTATTTCAAATAGTAAAGACTTGAGCTTTTGCATTTACACAAATTTGGATATCAATTTTATGTCCTAAAAATTTCATTAAGAAACTATATCTAGAAACGATGTTATTTAACAATTAAATTGTCATAGTTCTGATCAGAATGCAGCAGCCGCTATGTAAACTAAGCAGCAATCGGCGCGCGTGCTAGTGTGTATATGTGTGCATGTGTGTGTGCGCGCAGAGGTTAATATGTATAGATAAAAGATGTAAGCTAGCTTGTTTAAAACACTACCTCGGACTTGGTTCAGAGGATCTCCTAGTAGGGCAGACCCGACTAGATCGTTCTTACTTGTTTTTCATTAGATTAACTCATCACCATGACCGATCATGAGATATATATAATTACCTTGACTTAAAAATTATTTAGAAATACATTAGCAATGCATGCACACTCTAAAACTAATATTTTAATATAATTTATAAGTAATACACCCTTTTTTGCATATAATATCTATATATATCTGTAGACTTGGGGAGGGAATGCCCCTACTACTTACTTACTTACACTTGCGCTTCATTATTTGAAGCAACTTTAGGAACTACTTATAAAGCTCTTACAAAATTTAAGATCGACTTGCTTATTGATTTTGAACAAGCAGAACTTTACTTCATGGGGTCGACCATGCCTCTTTTTGCCTGCCTTTTCTTGCAAAAACAATATACCCTGAATTCCCATTTTCAATACGTACGAACAAAAATTGGAACATATTTCTTTTTTACAAATTAAATATTTATTGAAAATTTGTTAAGTACTAAGCCCATTTTCATAAATTCCTTGCCCAACCAACCATATAAAAGATATGTATATTTCATGGATTTATCAAATGTTATTTCTCGAATTCAAATTAATTAGTTAATTTTTAAATCTTCTTTAACTTCAAAATAAAATTTTGTAACAACTTGTGGCCTTTTATCAATTAAAAATTTTAAATCTATTAAATGTTCACCAGCTGGCCACGGAAGGTTAAGATTCTCATAGCGTATATGAAGTCCGTCAATAATTATATGTCCCTAAGAGAGAAATTAAATTTAATATAATTATGGAAATATTTCAGGAACTTGTCTTACCACATAAGGACATGTATGATTCACATTAGAAAAGTTTTTAACCAGGTTATAAAATATTAAAACTACAGGATTATATGCCTTTTTGAGGAACCGACAGAGGTCAATTTTAATTTTATACAGCCATGGCTTGTAACCATTTGCTTTTTGAAAAAACTGTATTTCAAAATGAATTGAATTGGCAGGATGCAGGATTGTAGCATTCATATTAAAAACTGTCTTATTCCGATTAATGGCCTTAAGGCGACATGTGTTAAAAATAACCGAAGATTCATTAAGGGTTTTACAGATGGCATTAGTAAACTTAAATTCAGCTGCATTCTAGAATACAAAATATATCATATTTATATTTTAATTACCTGAACCGTTTTTAGGCTTACATTGAAACTTATTTTCTGAACCAGAAAAACTTGGAAAACAACAAAAATAAATAACTCGATCCGCATAGCAACACACTTGCTTAACTGTCAAACACTTAATGTGAAGCTTATTTCATAGTCTTAAATTCTGAATCAATTTGTGGAATGTACTACATTATTTCAGCAAATGATATTCAAAAACAAATACGAAGAACTAAGGCGGAAATGATCAACTAATAAATACCCTGAATTCCTCGTTCAAACAGATGAACATGCAGACATGGTTATTAAGACTCGTCTGTTGATTTTGTTGAAGTTGGGGAACGATTCTTCCTGTTACATACATTGTCACAAAACCATTATACCCTGAATTCCCATTTTCAATGGGTTCAGGGTATAACAAGTCAGACGGCAGTATTCGACTCAAAGATATGCTATATTCCGTGATCATACAGATGAAGTTGCGAATATGGTTATTAAGACTAGTCTGTTGATTCTGTTGGAGTTGTAAAAGGGTGCTTCTGTTTATCAAATTTTACAAATTTCTTGAATTTTAAACTTACTTTAATGCTCTGTTTTCTCTGTCTTATCATATTTTTAAAGCCAGAGCCCAAATGGGATTTCAGGGCTTAATGGTTTTGTGACAATGTATGTAACAGGCAAAAGGAGGCGTGGCAGACCCCATAAAGTATATATATTCTTGATCAGGATGACGAGCTGAGTCGATCTAGCCATGTCCGTCTGTCCGTCCACATGAGCGCAGCAATCTCGTAAACCACAAAAGCTAGAGATTTGAAATTTTAGATATATATTCTTGTATATATTTTTTTCTCGATAGCTCATCCTATTTCCTTAATATCGATAACAATCAATTTTGGCTTTGTTTTTGGGCTATTTCTTGATAACCGTAATAGCTATAGACACCAAATCTTACATGTAGATTTCTGTATGATGCCGCTTTCAATTACCCCCAAAATTAAAAAGAAACCCTATTTCAAATAGTAAAGACTTGAGCTTTTGCATTTACACAAATTTGGATATCAATTTTATGTCCTAAAAATTTCATTAAGAAACTATATCTAGAAACGATGTTATTTAACAATTAAATTGTCATAGTTCTGATCAGAATGCAGCAGCCGCTATGTAAACTAAGCAGCAATCGGCGCGCGTGCTAGTGTGTATATGTGTGCATGTGTGTGTGCGCGCAGAGGTTAATATGTATAGATAAAAGATGTAAGCTAGCTTGTTTAAAACACTACCTCGGACTTGGTTCAGAGGATCTCCTAGTAGGGCAGACCCGACTAGATCGTTCTTACTTGTTTTTCATTAGATTAACTCATCACCATGACCGATCATGAGATATATATAATTACCTTGACTTAAAAATTATTTAGAAATACATTAGCAATGCATGCACACTCTAAAACTAATATTTTAATATAATTTATAAGTAATACACCCTTTTTTGCATATAATATCTATATATATCTGTAGACTTGGGGAGGGAATGCCCCTACTACTTACTTACTTACACTTGCGCTTCATTATTTGAAGCAACTTTAGGAACTACTTATAAAGCTCTTACAAAATTTAAGATCGACTTGCTTATTGATTTTGAACAAGCAGAACTTTACTTCATGGGGTCGACCATGCCTCTTTTTGCCTGCCTTTTCTTGCAAAAACAATATACCCTGAATTCCCATTTTCAATACGTACGAACAAAAATTGGAACATATTTCTTTTTTACAAATTAAATATTTATTGAAAATTTGTTAAGTACTAAGCCCATTTTCATAAATTCCTTGCCCAACCAACCATATAAAAGATATGTATATTTCATGGATTTATCAAATGTTATTTCTCGAATTCAAATTAATTAGTTAATTTTTAAATCTTCTTTAACTTCAAAATAAAATTTTGTAACAACTTGTGGCCTTTTATCAATTAAAAATTTTAAATCTATTAAATGTTCACCAGCTGGCCACGGAAGGTTAAGATTCTCATAGCGTATATGAAGTCCGTCAATAATTATATGTCCCTAAGAGAGAAATTAAATTTAATATAATTATGGAAATATTTCAGGAACTTGTCTTACCACATAAGGACATGTATGATTCACATTAGAAAAGTTTTTAACCAGGTTATAAAATATTAAAACTACAGGATTATATGCCTTTTTGAGGAACCGACAGAGGTCAATTTTAATTTTATACAGCCATGGCTTGTAACCATTTGCTTTTTGAAAAAACTGTATTTCAAAATGAATTGAATTGGCAGGATGCAGGATTGTAGCATTCATATTAAAAACTGTCTTATTCCGATTAATGGCCTTAAGGCGACATGTGTTAAAAATAACCGAAGATTCATTAAGGGTTTTACAGATGGCATTAGTAAACTTAAATTCAGCTGCATTCTAGAATACAAAATATATCATATTTATATTTTAATTACCTGAACCGTTTTTAGGCTTACATTGAAACTTATTTTCTGAACCAGAAAAACTTGGAAAACAACAAAAATAAATAACTCGATCCGCATAGCAACACACTTGCTTAACTGTCAAACACTTAATGTGAAGCTTATTTCATAGTCTTAAATTCTGAATCAATTTGTGGAATGTACTACATTATTTCAGCAAATGATATTCAAAAACAAATACGAAGAACTAAGGCGGAAATGATCAACTAATAAATACCCTGAATTCCTCGTTCAAACAGATGAACATGCAGACATGGTTATTAAGACTCGTCTGTTGATTTTGTTGAAGTTGGGGAACGATTCTTCGGTCTCTTACAATAATTATAATGTCAATTTAGTTGCGTAAGATAATATAAAAGTTTTATCAAATTTTACACATTCCATGAACTTTAAACTTTCATTTTAGCTCTGGTTACTCTGTCTTATAATATTTTTTTCATTAGATTAACTCATCACCATGACCGATCATGAGAAATATATAATTACCATGACTTAAAAATGATTTAGAAATACATTAGCAATGCATACACACACAAAAAAAAATGTTTTAATATTTTGAATAAGTAAAAAACTTATTTCGGGTATCATATACAGACAGACTTGATTGCCTAGAGTATTGATTTTAATTAAGAATATATATTCACTATAGGGCGGGAATGCTCCTAGTACTATTTACATTGAGGAACTATATATAAAACTCTTACAGGTTTTAAGATCGACTTGCTTATTGATTTTGAAGAAGCAGAACTATACTTCTTGGGGTCGACCATGCCTCTTTTTGCCTGCCTTTCCTTGCAAAAACAATATACCCCGAATTCCCATTTTTAATGCTTACGAACAAAAATTGAAACAGATTCCTTTTTATATAATTTTAATATTTATTGAAAATTTGTTAAGTACTAAGTCAAATTTCATAAATTCCTTGCCCAACCAACCATATAAAAAATATATATATTTATAAGTCGATTCATAATTAATTATTATTATTACAAATTGATTTAGCTAATTTTTAAATCTTCTTTAACTTCAAAATAAAATTTTGTGACAACTTGTGGCCTTTTATCAATGAAAAATTTCAAATCTATTAAATATTCACCAGATGGCCAAGGAAGGTTAAGGTTTTCATAGCGTACATGAAGACTGTCGATAATTATATATCCCTAAGAGAGAAATTAAATGTAATATAATTATGGAAATATTTTAGGGATTTGTCTTACCACATATGGACATGTATGATTCACATTGGAAAAGTTTTTAAGCAGGTTATAAAATATTAACACTACAGGATTATATGCCTTTTTAAGGAACCGACAGACGTCAATTTTAATTTTATACAGCCATGGCTTGTAACCGTTTGCTTTTTGAAAAAACTGTACTTCAAAATGAATCACATTGGCAGGATGCAGGATTGTGGCATTACCGTTTAAAACTGTCTTGTTCCGATTAATGGCCTTCAGGCGACATGTGTTAAAAATAACCCACGATTCATTAAGAGACTTGCAGACGAAATTAGTAAACTTAAATTCAGCTTCATTCTAGAATATAAAATATATCATATATTGGAATTACTTGAACTGTTTTTAAGCTTACATTGAAACTTATTTTCTGAACCAGAAAAACTTGAAAAACACCAAAAATCAATAACACGATCCGCATAGTAACTCTGGCTTAACTGTCCAATACTTAATGTGTAGTTTATTTCGTAGTTTTCAATTCAGAATCAATTTGTGGAATTTACTATATTATTTCAGCAAATGACATTCAGAAACAAGTAAGGCGAACTCGACCAATAAATACCCTGAATTCCTCTTATAAAAAGATGAACATGCAGACTTGGCTATTACGACACGTTTGTTGATCCTGTTGAAAATAGGGAAGGATTCTTCAGTCTATTACAATAATTATAAATTAAATTCAGTTGCATGCAATAATATTAAATTTGTAAATTTAAAACTTGCATTGAAGCTCTGGTTACTCTGACTTATATGTTTTTTTTACGCTAAATCACAACCATAACTGATCATGGGATATACATAACAACCTTAACTTAAAACTATTTAGAAATACATTAGTAATGCATGCATACAATTAATCTAATATTTAGATATTTTGAAAAGATTAATAAACTTGTTTTGCGTGTGATATTTATGTGTTGGACTGACAGAGGCAGACTAGATCGGTTTGGGTATTGATTCTTAGTTAGAATATATATTTTTTGGCTAGGGATGGTGTTGCTCACCTTTCAAGAAAACACTCTACCCTGCTTACCCATTCTCAATGGAGGGTATACAAATATCAACAACAATATAATAATGCATTAAATATACAATATAAATTTATGCAGTTTTTATTTGCCACCTAAAAATATTGGTAATATGCAAAGTAAATAATCATTTGCAATTACATTTACTTACCATAACTAAATGATAATAACTAACATAATTTGCATTACCATTTACATAGTAAATAACTCTAGCAGAAGTATGTTAATTTAATTCCATTTAAAATATCTTCACCTTCAAAATATAATTTTATTATAATTTGTGGTTTTCTAGTGAGCAACAAATTAATTTTAAGTAATATTTCTCCGGTTGGGAGAGGAAATGGAAGATAAAAAGTCATAAGTTACTCAACAATTATCTAATTCGAAAAAACTATATATATATATATATATATATATGTATATATATATATCTTATATATAATTAAAATTGAAATAAGATTTAAGATTTCGGGCTTGTTAAAATTGATTATAAAATAAGGATTATAAATCTGTCGTGGAAAACTCTCATTCGATTTGCTGACTATTGTCAATATTAGCTTTTGACAAATTTTATAATATTCAAGCAAATAAAACATGTCAATTAATGGAATGTTTTTCAAATGATATTCAATTTATTATACATAACCCATGAACCCATTCAAAATTTCAAGATTTAATGATTTTGTGACAATGTATGTAACAGGGAGAAGGAGGAGTGGCAGACCCCATAAAGTATAAATATTCTTTATCAGGACGACGAGCTGAGTCGATCTAGCCATGTCGGTCTGTCCGTCTTTCAGTCCGTATGAATGCAGCGATCTCATAAACCACAAAAGTTAGATTTGAAATAAATATTCTTGTATACCATAGGCAGTATTTTATTTTTTTTTTTTTGATAACTCATCCCATTTCTTTATTATTCATATCTATTCGCTTAGTATCTATTGGTATATTTAATTGGAATTGGAAACGTTGCATTCGGTTGCGAAACCGGATGCTTAGCCTTTAAAAGAGTTTAAGAAACTCCTATTGCGAAATCGTTTATTAAGCATTTAAAGAGTTCAATAACTCTTACTTACTTTCTGGCTAATTGGGGTTAGTTTACTGTCTGGATTTATCTTGTCCTCTAGGAATTCAGTGGACTTATATGTAACTCGCGTGTTTGTGTGTGCATGTATGTATCTCCTAGCGGGAAGACCCGACTAGAGCGTTCTTCCTTGTTATCAATAAGGTACTGAGCCTTTAATAAAAATGCATCAGCTGGCTAAGAAGATAGAGCTCTAGGGTAAAAAATATTTTGTAATATTATGATATAAATTAAATTTGACTAATTTATCCAGATTTACTAGATTCGAACCCTTATTTCCTTATAAAATATAATATAATTCATGAGTCGGTAGTTCAAAATGCAGTTACAGATTGCCTTTGACTTTAGATTTTCTTTATTGTACACAAATTTATGCAATTAATATATTCTATTCTAGATTTAAAAATTTATTTATTTTTTGTTAACGTTCTTGAATTATTTCCGAAACATTTCTCTAATTAGTTGCTAAAAACCTGTTCATTATATATTTAAACTGTTTGTCAGGTGTTCAGTGTCTGGAAAAACGTCCTCGACTAAATTGAAATAAAGTTTAAATTTAACATGAGATACGCGCGCTCTCTAACTGTCTCTCTCTTTCTCACCTCTGTTCGCTTTGAGCGCGCTTAATATGCAAATTGCTTCGTTTCTAATTAAAATAACTGTGCAGAGCTTTTGGTTTTTAGCTCGTTTCGAAAACACATTTTTGGCCAACTTGTTGTAGCTGCTGCTGCAGGCCCCAACACAGAAACCCAAACGCGGCATTATTCATTTTCCAGCATCCGCCACCCACACGCAGACATACACAGAGAAGGGGGCTGGGGCACACTGGGCTTTAGCTTTGGGATCTATTAGCGGGCAACATTGCAGCCGCCGCTAGCATCCGTCCCGCAAAGGTGTTCTGGCCAAGTTTTTTGGGTTTTGGATTACAAAATATTTTCCATTAGAGTTGCTTACGGCGACGATATGCGGCAATTAGAAAGGGCTATGCGTAGGTTGTGTTTTTTCTATGCGCAACTGCGCTTTAATGAGGCTCTAATTAGTTTCGCCCAATAAGGTGCCAGTTACTGTAATTATGATGCGAAAATTAAGAGCTCCACATTATATATAGCTCAACTAAACGCTTAAGTATAATTTGCTTTTATGAAATTTTGCAATTTATGAGAGAGCACAAAATGAAAAAAAAACAAAAGAACTGCAGCAAACTTATGTAAACAACAAAAATTATTTGCTCTATGGTAAGAAAAGTGAGTTTAATGTTTCCTCAATATCCAAAAATCTTTAGTCTTCACAAAAACTTAATAACATAAGTAAAATAATCTTGCCGTATACAAAAAATGCATAGCTAAACTTCTTTTCTAATTCCATTCCAAAATAAGTAAGAATGCTCATGTCGGGACTGCCAGACTATGAGATCCCCTGAATGTTTGTTCGGGCTAATAAATTTTATATATCTACAGACAGAAGATAATATGAATGCAACAGTAAAAAAATATTTTTATTGAAAAATAAAATGGTGTCGCTCGCAAAGAGTGCACGCTCTTCAATGAATGTGTGCACACGTACAGAGCAAAGGCTTGAGCTTAGCGCTGGCTGCCGCTTGCTTTTGCCAATTGACAAAATGTTTTATTTCATAACTTCTGTGTTACTTAGCGCATTTTAATGAAAATTTCAGTATTTAATCCTTTTATTTTATGAAATATGCGCAAATACCCAAAAAATTAAAAATTTACAAATTGTAGCCCATTTTGCAGCTGAACTTTAATTAAATCAGTTTAGTAAAACTTATAGATGGCATCTAAAATGTAAAAAAATCGAAATTGTATTTTATATGCATGAAGCTAAATTCAAAATTTAATGGCTTTAGCTTAAAAGATGTAAGAGATATGCTCAAAAAGTTGAATCTCGAAAATATTTTTAATCGATTTCATGAAAACAGAAAGAGTTATATATTATTTAAAATAAAGTTAATATGCGCGCTATATAGGAGGACCTTCGTGTCAAATTTCAAGTCTCTAGCTTTAAGGACAAGCGGACAGGGCTAAATTGACTCAGCTTGTTGCCCTAATTAAGAACATATATACCTTATGCGGGTCTGCCATGCCTCCTCCTGCCTGTTACATACTTTCAACAAAACCATGATACTCTGATTTCCCATTTTCAATGAGTTCAGGGTATAATAAAGTGCAAATATTTGTTTTATGAAAGATAGAATCGTTAGGAATTTGTAGACTTTGAACACAAACAAAATCAATTGCATTTGCAGTTCCCCTTTGAACTATGGAGCTTAATTAAAATTGCAATTTAGAGTTTGCAGTTGGTGGGTAAAAAGAACAACACCTTTCCAAATCTGCGCAAAAACTTTTCAATTAATCTAAGTAATTAAAGTATTGGACCAAATACGAGCGATAGAAACCACATGCCTCGCATCGTCTGACAATAGCTGCAAAAGCCCCAAAACATCTGCAACAAATCAATTTGCAAGAACTTTTCCATTGTGTTTGCAACTATTTTTATTGGTCGCTTTAGAATGGCAATGCTATTTGGCCAGAAGTCTGGTCATGTTGGCTTTTCACAAACACACACACGCACACATATACACACAAGGACAGCAGTATATTGATTTACTTTTCCGATAAATTGACAATAGCTGGGCACAAAATGGTGGCAGGAGAGGTAAGGGGGTGGAGGGCCAAGTTGAAGTGCTCGCCTAACCATGTGGCGACCCAAGTGTATGGTGTCTTGCGTCGGATATCAAAGGACTTTAAATCAAAATTCAATTACACTTTTCACTGATGCTCTTAAGACTTGAGCGGGCACGTCCACCCGCTGCGAAAGCGAACCAGCACGAGCCTTTTTACCTGTTCGTGATAGTGAAAATCAACAGCAGGCATCAGGGACTACAAAATTAAATTGCCGCTATACGACTAAAATATACACTTTGTGACAGTTTTGTAAATTACATACAAAAATGGCATATGGAAAACAAAATGTAAAGTCCCAGCCTCATTATTTATTAATTGTATAATAAACTGTATTTTAATAAAAATAAAATGCAACTAAAATGCCATAAATTTGCATGAATTGAATAATTTCCATAAAAAAAAGATGGTTTTGATCTCATTTTGATTACAAAAAGTTGAATCAATATTAAAAATATAAAGCTGATAAAATCCCTAATGGAGTAATATTTCGTTTTGTTAAATATAATCGCTTAATCTTATTGAAAGCTATATTACAACCACATATACTAGAAGGCTGACCTCTATCATTTTCATACCGAACTTAGTTTCGAGGGGGTGTAACAAAAAGCGTGTCGAGTGTTCGACCAGCTCTGACATTGAGTTCACAGTTTACAGTTGTTCAGAGTGTCTTTCGAGTGCTTTTGTTTGCTATGGTCGTCAACACAGGATGCTGTTTCGATGGTGCGCTCTCTGGCACCTGGACACGCCCCCCAAAAATGTAGCATTCGCAGCTCGTCAATTTGTTTGATATGCAAACAAGAAAATCACCATCATGTCACATTTGCATTTTAAAGAGAGTTCATTTTGACCATGCACACACGTACATATATCGATAACACTTTATATATGTATATATATATATATATATATATATACTGCGAAAATTAGCTTCCTATGCAGCTCGGTTAAGGTTCTCCAATATGTTCCTGGGCTGTAACAGCACAAATTGCATTTGCACACACACATACATAGATAGAGAAGGGGGCAAAGGGGTAATGCAATGCCGAGCACTTACAACAACTTATAAATAGCCTCAGTCTGTGCAAATTTTCACATTAATTAAATTTTAGCGACAACGACGAACACAGAGGCAACCCAGCCGAGAGCAGATCCCAAAAAATAGAGACCTGCGACGGCGTCAACGGCCAACACCGTTGACATATTGAAGGAAAACGACAGATTTAGTACATAATATATAGACAACAATATACATAGACAACGCACAGCCTAATAGACAAGTGATGCTATGTAGCAGGGTTGCATTAAACGCAGATGGAGCAAGGCATACAAAAAATGTGGTTTCCATCTTATGAGAAAATATATATTATCAAAATTATAACAATAATATGAAAAGTAATGATAATGATAATAGTAATGAAAATTAAAATGAAAATGAAAATGGAAATGATAATGAAGATAATAATGTCAATGATAATGATAATAAGTTTGAAAATGGAAATGATAATGATAATGATAATGACAATGCGAATGAAAATGGAAATTGAAATGATATTGATATAAATGAAAATGAAAACGAAAATTGAAATGGTAATGGAAATGGAATGGAAGTGATAATGACAATGACAATGATAATGAAAATTATAACTAAAATGAAATGAAAATGATAATAGCAAGACAATAACAATGACAATGATAATGAAAATATATATGAATATAAAAATGAAAAACGAAAAATGTAATTGAAAATAAAAATCATATTTAGAAAGAAAATACTATCGATAATGATAATTATAAGGATACTATTAAAAAATATATAAAATCAAAATATTCGTTTGAAGAATATATTATAGAATTTGCAGAGAAATATATATTTGGAAATGACGAAAATAATGAATTACTTCTTGTAATCTAATAGAAATATCTGTTAAAGAGCTATTAAATTTGTATTCCAAACTTTAAATATAATCACTGTGTAGAAAAAAATTCAAATGAAAAGAAATTTTTATTCAAATAAAAAGATATCAATAAGAAATGCCATTCATTATGATGTTTATTGCACTAATGAAGCTGTCTCAAATCTAAAATGTGAATACATTAAATTATTTGCTTTTGTTATATTGTCAGTCGATGGGATTCATTGATCCAATGCTATCAACGACCACTTATTGGGCTGCATAAACATTTCAGCCGGAGTGCGGACACTCCAAGTTATATTCTTTCTTTTTCCACTTTTTTTTCTGCAACGCCAGCCCTGTGAGTGCGCGAGATGCCCTTGCCTCCGGCACCGCACTGTCCACTGCATTTGGCAACGCGATGAAAATCCGTTGGCCGAGGCACTCGCCGTGCTACGCCCCGACTCGCAGGCAGCCGATGAGGAGGCACTTACCCAGTGCCAACTCGAGTTGTCTATATTTAGCTGCACTTTTTGCCTCTATTCTGCAGTTGCTGCTGCGCTTACAATGCTACGCAAAAATTTGCAAAATTTCAACAGCAACAACAACAACAATAAATACAAGTACAAAATATTTGCTGTAATTATTTTTGATTTTGTAAATTGTGCTTTGGACCAGCATTTAGAAATGCATAAAAGATTGTTAATTTAATTGAACAGGGACATGTTTGTCGCTTTATATGTGGAAGCATGTCTCAAGTGTGTAATATGCAACGAGCTAATTGGCCATTGGAGCATTCACGACAGCATATCTGGGCAATTATGTCATTTGTTTTAGAATGCAATTTAATTTCAATTTAATCATATTCAATTAGATAAACAATGTGTGACTTAGCAGCTGAACAGTTAGAACAGAACTCTTAGCCATGAGGAAGCATATTCGACTATTTGCTTAAATATAAATATAAATTTCAATTTTATGGGTTGAATGTGAATGTGAATGCTTGTTAGGGAGAAATTCTGTACTCTATTCTATATTGGATGCTTCATTTGATGGAAATGTTTTCCTTTAAATTAATTTCTTTTTCTTTCAAGCATAGATAGCTAGTACTATATTCAGTATAAGTATTAAGAAGTATATTCCATGCCATAGAATGCCTTTGTATCTTAAGTCTTCCATGCTCTATTAAGAGTCAAAAGGCAATCCTTACTTAGACACATCAAAGTCGGTATACATCGAAACATCTTTGCTTCTTTAGCCCCCTGCGCGCTATATAGATTCATAATCACCACTAAATTTGTATCTTTCTTCTATAGGTCACCTTATTGGTTCATTGTAATGTCAAGTAGCAACTTTCTTATAATGAAGTAGATATACATAGAAATATCAAAGGATCTTAAAAAAATGAATCTACTACTAAACTATGTTCAGTCTCCACCTGAAAAGCCATGCCATAGATCACATATGACTTTGTAATTTTAGTCCTCTGTGCCCTATATTTTCAATATTCTTATAGAAAGCTTTGAAGATTCACAATAACTTCCAGAAATCACATCTGTAATAAGTATATTGAATCATCTACGGATTTGATTATTAACTCAACTACTTATACTATATTTAGTCTCAATATTAAAAAGTGTTGAGATTTGAGGTACGAATAATAAGTAATAATGATTTTAACGTTTGTTATATTTTATACTAACAATTTATTTAAGTGAATTATAAACTAGAGGGATAGGATAACTTAGGCCATGCCGAAGTTTGGAAATACCCTTGCAATTGTAAAGGATACAGGTATAGATTTCTCTGATTTGCCACGTCCCCAACAAATGAATATATATATATTTTATAGTCAATCTATTTATAATTAATCATAATTTTCTTGATGACGTGGATATAAGACTTTTAGATCAAACTGAACGCGAGGCCAAAAGTATATTACTTTCCAAATGTGGATGCTCTAGCTTTAAAACTGTAGAAGATATAGTTTTACCCGATTTGCCACGCCCCAAAGAGCGTAGCTATATAATCTATACCTTTTTGTATGGGGGTGCAATTTAGGTGTATATATTCCAAATTTCAAGTCTCCCACTAAAACATTTCTTACAACCGATCTGTCCTAAGGGAGCTATAGTATATAGTCGTCCGATCCGGATAATTCCGAGATATACAATGCCTGCAGCAGATTGAAGCCTATGTGCAAAATTTCAGCTCTGTAACTCTAATAGATTGCGTTGATCCAGACAAACATCAAGATCAAGAATATATATATAATTTATAGAGTCGTAGATGCTTTCTTCTCTGCGTTGCAAACTTCTGACCAAAATAAATATACCCTTTTTGCAAGGGTATAATAATACAATTTTAGGCAAGTGACTTAACTGATAAGGAGCTTAGAACAGCTCAGTAGGTTAAGCAGCGCTTGAGTGCATTACTTACGGAAACCACTAATTGATGAAGACTAGACTATATTATAATATTAAACTACAATAGAATATTCAACAAAAGGTTTATTCAATAGCGCGGACCTTTCATGCCTTTATATCTTTAGACCACAAAGCCTTATGAAGAGTCATAATAACCATTCCAGCTGTATTTTTCCTTCTTCCTTGTAGTTATCTTATTGATTCATTGTAATACCACGTAACCACTTCCCTATGATGAAGTTACTATACACCGAAATATCTACGGATGTTACCAATTAATCGAGTACTATGATCTTCTCTTCAGTTGCCATTGGTTATTAAACTCTTAAGCAAACAGCTACTACAATCATCTCGCTTGCTATTCCTGTGCTTGATGCAAGTTGTCGACCTCAGTTTTAATGAAATGTTGCGGTTAGCTTACCTCAAGCTATAGCTGTAGCTGTAGCTCAGCGGAGACCACAGCCAATCGCTAGCTCCGAAAGTTTTAATGAAGCTCGCCTGGAAACGATTGCCAGACATCAATCTGAAATGCCAAGTGAAGGAGCGTGGTGTTTGGTTTGAGTTGGGTTCTGGTTCGACGCTAATCAAATTAGAATTCCCCAGCAGGCAGACACCTTGCGCTATATGAGTGGATATTATCAGTGAGCGTTGGCTTTGCGGTCAGCCAAATGCCTGTCGAAGTCAACGTCTCGCATATTACTTGTCATTAATTATTTCTCGCTCTCAAATTTTAATGAGCGGGCAACAGAAGTCAAAATGGTTTTTTAAGCAGCTAGTGCTGCTGTCGCTTTGCGCTGACAAATCGAATGTCACAATATATTGCCAACTTGTGTGGCATGCAGCAGCAGCACTATCAGCAGCAACAACAATGAATTCCACAGAGGCAAACTAAAGCGCACGCAGCAGAGAACAAGCTACTTAAGTGCAAAAAATGTAGCATACTTTTCTGCTGCACATGCTGGAAAGACGGCACGTGATTGATGTGACATGAACAGGAAGAGAGGAGGGGTGTGGTCGTAGGTAAAGTAACCAGAAAAGCAACCAAAAAAGTAAGGAGGAAAAAAGAAGAAAAGAAAACGTTTACTTTAGAGCTAGCAAAGCTTACATGCTCTTTACATGGCCATTAGATATTTTATGCGAGTTATCTTCAGAAATAACAAAAAGCTCAGCGATAAAAGTTTTCGTTTCAAGACAAAAACAATGTGTTTGTCACTTGATGCCAGGGATTTGATATGATATATGTGAAACGTATTTGACTTTACCTCAGTTTTGATTGGAATGAAATGCTGACAATGAGAAGGGAATATAGATTTTTTATACCCTGAACCCAAATCGGGGTATAATGGCTTTGCAAAAAGTACTTACTTAAAGTATTTATATTCTTGATCAGGGTGACGTTCAGGGACCTCGTAGTGGGGCAGTCCCGACTAGAGCGTTTTTACTTGTTTCTAATTTAAAATGAATTAATTAATTTCCTTGAAACTTTATTTCTCATTATTTATTTATATTAACATCTGCTGCCTTTAATTGGCATTGTCTTGTGACAAAGCTAATTTATATACTATATACTTTGCCTTGCCATTAGCTTCAATTTTAATTTTGCAGCAATTTTGGCATGGCAACGACAGCCAAGTTTTTTAGGAAGATGCATATCTTTGTGCAATTGCGAAAGGTCGGCGATGGCTGTCAAAGAAACAACAAATAAAATAAGAAAAGGAAATCAACAAAGTGCGCAAGTTGCAAATCAAAAGATGTGCATGCCAAAAGGAAAGGCAAGAGCGAAGGGAGAGCACGAACTGCTGAGAGACCGAGTAAAAAGTAGCTGCAGATAAATGAAAAGAAAAGGGATTTTGTGCAGAAAACGATATGCAATTTTTTTCCATTTCAAGAGGTTTGGGCAACTGGCAGCGGACTGTCAGGGACAGCACGAAATTGGCCAATTTACATGCGTTTGTGTTTTTTTAGCCAAGAATAAAACGAAGATTGAACTTCAATTCAGAATTGTCTGTATGTGTGGGAGGGAATACAAAGTGGAATGGTAGCTGCAGCTGCCACTCGCTTCAAGTGCCAGCCAAAGAGTTTAAGCCCAGCCAAGCGATGCACTCAACTGGCATTAAGAGACAAAGGCTGAGATGCAGAAAGAACTGGCTATATAGCATGGCAAACGCTAAAAATGTATGTGAATGGTAGAGAGAGAGAGAGTTTAACCCAGACAAAACGCTTCAAAGCTGCTGCGAAAATAAGCAGAGAGCAAGCAAAACAGGTAAACAGGTGCCGGAGTCCGGTTTATACACAATTTAAAAGCATTTAGTTAAAGTTCTGCCGCACATGGGGCGTATGCGTAACGCCACTTAACTAACATTGTTGCTTACATTTGGGTAATAAGCTTATCGTGCGCTTCAAAATGTAACTAATGATGACTACACTCACGAACACTTAACATATCTGTTGGTTTACAGTCGATGGCTCTTATGCACCATGGCAACCATGGGGCGTATGCGTGATGCGGGAACTCTCAACTGCGAGCTGAGCATTGAATGCGCCAAGTTTTATGGTATATTCAATTATGACAGAAAGAAAACTTTATGAAAATCAAGAGAAATGTACAGCTTCAGTAAATCGCAGGATATCTGTGTATATTCGAAATGTTATCTATCAATAATTCACAGTAAATATGCGATATGTTATCCAAGACAAACTTGACTTCCGTTTTAGTTTATTGTAATAGTAAATATTATACTCAAATTTAAGTAAATCAAAAGAAAATCACATCTTCAATGATTCAGAGCATATATGTAAATATATATAATATATTCGAAATTTTATCTATGACAATAATTCGCTGTAATCAGATATTTTATCCAAGACAAACTTGACTTCCGTTTTAGTTTATTGTATTAGTAAATATTATACTCAAATTTAAGTAAATCAAAAGAAAATCACATCTTCAATGATTCACAGCATATATGTAAATATATATAATATATTCGAAATTTTATCCATGACAATAATTCGCAGTAAATATGCGGTATTTTATCCAAGACAAACTTTTTGAAATTGTAAATATTTTACTAAATTTTAAGAAAATCAAAAAAAAAGCACAACTTGTATTTATAGTATATTCGAAATGTTTTGTAATACAATAATTCACAGTATTTATATGAAATGTTATCCAAGATAAGCTTGTTTTATGTTAGTGGTATTGAATTTGTATTATACTAAATTTTAAGAAACTCAAAAGAAAAGCCAATCCTTTATAATTTCCAGCATATAAATATATATATTCAAAATGTTATCTCAGGCAAAGCAATTATGGAAAATGTTATTTTAAAATGTTTTACTTTCAATTTTAGGTCTCATTTCTTATAATATCATATTTTTCCATTTTCAAT
Organism: Drosophila gaucha; assembly: GCA_035045545.1. Classification (NCBI taxonomy): domain Eukaryota; kingdom Metazoa; phylum Arthropoda; class Insecta; order Diptera; family Drosophilidae; genus Drosophila; species Drosophila gaucha. Next base: position 310,025 of record JAWNOY010000292.1, read on the forward strand.
TTATATTTTAGAAAAACTTAAATCCATGTTTTTCTTCCATTCATTGTGAACCGATAATTCGTTCTAGCTAAATCAAAAACTTCAATTCGTAAAAAAACCGTCCCCTTGAAAAAAATTTGTTCGAATTCCTGTTCGATCGAATCCTGTGTAATTCGTAAGAAATGTGAGCCCTTACCATTTCGAACTATGGGGATTCGACTGTATGTAAAAACTCATCAACATTTTAGCCGAACTTCGAACCATCTATGATATTTTAATTTAAAAAAAACAAATACATATATTTCATCTAATCATCGTAAAATATAAAAAATATATAAAAACTCACCAACCTTTCAGCGGAACTTCAAACCACCTTTGATATGATAACATTTTGCTATCCAAGATAAACTTTTAGTTTCAGTTTTCGTAATTTTTCATTTAAGCATATTTTATTTTTCAATTAAAATTAAAAAAAAAACAAATACATATTTTTCAGATATTTATAGTAAAATACAAATATATATATTTCCTTTTTTAATTTAAATTTAAGAAAAACATATATACATATTTTTCAGCTATTCATAACAAAATTTAAAAAACACATAAAAACTCACCAACCATTTAGTCGAACATAAAACCATCTATGATATGATAACATTTTGCTAATTACATGTCGTATACGTAACAAACAATTTAAAAGTTACACAAAGAGTGAAAACCACACACTTGTCACACAAACTCTGCTGCATTGGCCAGATAAAAAGGAAAATTGGCCAAAAAAATGAAAAAAAAAAAAAGAACATGTCAACGGCAGCTAGGACGGGCACGATTCGCTCTGAGCGAAAAAGCATTTAACAATTTTGCTGGAACAATATTCAATTTCCGTCTGTCTAATAAGTTTTTGGCTAGCACCACACACACACATACACACACACTCACACATACTCACTCACCCAGTGTTTCAGAGTCATGTAATAAGCCAAGTCCAACTGGCATTCCTGTCTGTCTGCCTGTCTGCCTGCCCGACTATCAATCCAGACAAGTTTGTAAGGCCCGACAAAGTTCCATTACTCAAACTCGCATAGCGACGCACATTTTCCTTTAATTTCCTCTTTGAGTTTCAACGCCAACTAGCTCGTCACGAAAATTGCTTTCCTTTTCAGCTTTTTCTTTTTCTAGCTCACTGCCACTTGCAAAATGTCAGCTTAAAGCATCGATGCATAGCCTCAAACTTTAATGAACACCCGCGAGACTATGCAAACAAAAATGTAACGGCCAACGGGCCACATAAAATGCATTCGGGTAACTAACTTGAAACAGAGTGAACGCGTTTATTTGGTAACCAAATGGATGCCAAAAAACCCTATCCAATTTTTTGTGAAACACAGGTGGCAGGTGCAGACGTTTCCTATAGCCGACGGCAAAAAACATATATATATATATATAGTTGAAGTATTGTCAATGGAGAGGGGTTTTTTTTATTATCGGTACACGTTTATGCGGGAAATACAAAGAAAACGTGAAAAGCGGGTTGTATGACAAAATGTGAAAGGATTTTATGGCAAGTGAATATATTTATGGAAATCGGAGGAATAATTTGTTATGCATTTAAATTTATTAATAATTGAAATGAATATTAAAAAATACATAATTAAATATCAGGATAAGAGAAGAAAGAACAAATGAATTTGTTATGATAAAATGAAAAAATTTATAAGTATTTATTGGAAAAAGAGAAAAGAGAATGAATTTATGATTTATGATTTTATGATTTTTAAATAAATTGAATAAATAAAATAAAGATAAATATAAATAAATTAATAAATAAATAAAGAAATACAAGAAATTAAATTAAAAAATAAAATAAAATAAATTGAACAATAATAATTTATTTTTATTACTATGGGTAGAGCGGATCAAAAATAATCTACCTGCAAAATTGGATTATCCCAGCGTAAAGTCTTAGAAAGATATAGTTTTTGTCAGGGAACGTAATTATTTTAAGTTAAATTATTAAAATTAAATATTATTGATTGCATTTGAATTCTTTTTGTTTTTCTTCAATGATAATCATTATCTTTATATAATTTTATACAACTTAAAAGAACTTAAGGCAATTCGTTTGACGAGAGTTCGAATCCCAGGCAATATGGCATGGTTATATTGCTTTTGTCTTTAGTAGTTTAGATCTTAAAACAGAAAAAACCAAAAACTTAAGCGTTGTCACAAAGGCAAATTAGCCATCCTAAAAAGTCAAAGATTAATTAGACATGTGCTTATAGTTTATATATGTTTATAGAGTCAATTGATAAGACAGCTTAAATAAAATAAATAAATAAATAAAAAACAATTTATACCATAATTATTATTTTCAATCAAAAAAGATTTAACTTAAAAACTATGGGTAAAATGATAATCATTGAAGAATATCGTAAAAAAACAGAAATTTTTAAGTCATGACAAAAATGCAGAGATTGAACAAAAATGTATATATTGGTGCTAATCATTATTTTCTGTGTCCACTAAAAGTTTGTGATTTTTTGTTTGAAAAATTAAATCCTTGCTTATTCTCAATTTGACATGCCCTGAAGAGCCATATGTCAATCTAAGGAGTAAGGAAACTGTAACTTTTTGTGAAATATTGGGGCTCTTGCTATTCAACTGTATAAGATATAGTTTTTTCGATGTGCCCCGCCCAAAAAGGCGTATACAAAAAATTTTAATACTTAATAAGACGTATGTACCATAGTCCCATATATATAACTATATGTTCAAAATTTCAGTCTCTAACTTCAAAGAAATGCTTTGCGTTCCTACAGATGGACGGCCAGCAGACGTGCATTGCTCAAAACCTATATACTCTTTTCACTTTATGATCGAGTATGAAAACTACACTTCTGTAGTTTAGGAATAAATGTTCATAGTTAAGTTGTTTATATAGAAAACATGAAGAAAAGAGGATAATATACAGTAATATCTATACTGTATTTGAATACACCTATGTTATATTAGAACAAAATAGTTTTTAAATAAATATTGACATATTATTAAACAAATTTTTTTATCAATAAGAATCAAAAGTAGAAGTAAGATTTATTGAAAAATAAATATAGCTATATACAAGGAATTGTGCATAAATAAAGATATATTTTAAATATGAAATGTTTCAAGAGAATTCCCTTTAATGTCAAAGTATCTAATCACATATGCATATCATAATACAAAACGTACTTAAAAAAATTGTATAACAACTAATAAGAAATCATTAAATTCAGAAAATATGCATTAATATCTAAAAGTTCTGGTTTATCTTGGCATATATATAATCTTTAAATTATATATGAAAATATGCATTAATATCTAAAAGTTCTGGTTCGTCTTTAATCTTTAATCTTTAAATTATATCAAGCAATATTTGTATATTATTATTTTTAAAGAAAATATGTATATAGTAAGCTATCGCATAAACGTAGTTGCTAGATGATTGCCTTAAGTAAAATCGTGATGGTAGCTGCCTATTACCCCACCCACAACTACGCCTTCCTGCTGCCATAGTCAACGGCCGTGCGACTGTAATGCAAATAGTTAGGCGCAGACTGTTTGCCAATCGGGCAAAGTTGTAACTGGGATTGGGATTGGGATTGCGATTGGTTGGGGTTGGTCGCAACATTGCGGTCGCATTGCCCCACGAAAGCCATGGGAATGACAGACGATGTAAAAGAGTTCATTAATATTGCACGGTGGACTGCCGACAACAGCGACAACACAAACACCACGAACAGAACGAACAGGATAGCACATTTTGACTGTGCGCACAATTATTTTGTAATTTGTCATATTTTGTAGCAAAAGCTCCCCTCCCCTCCCCTCCACTCCTCGCCCACTGCCAACGTCAGAAGTAGCAGAGGCCGCCTACGCCGCGGTGCCTTTGTCCAAAATATTTTCAAGTAGCAAAGTCTCGGGCTCAAGTGGCCTAGGACGGCCTACTAAATAGGAAATGCGGGCTCGTTGGCGCATGGCTAGCAGCAGGAGAGTGGGGGAGGCGAGGGGCGGAGGGCGTGGCAGGGTACCAGGGTATCCTACCAACAAGCTGCATAATTGTTTGTATTTTACGCTTTACATGAAAGCTAAGCAAATCTTTTGTTACACTGTCTACAGCAACAAGGCTGCGCCTCCTTTAAACAAGCCACACACACACACACGCACACTCACACACACATGCATATTAAACGTGCCCGCCCCCGCAACATCTAGTAACCCTTCTTGCAGCTTTTGTTGGCCTTACGCTTTGTGTGCATATTCTAAACATGGCAGCGCTTGGCGGCTACCTCAACCTACTTTCGGGGCCAGACTGCGTTGTCGCCGTTGTTAAGACCTACCCACATAGTCACGCCCCCGCCCTAGCCCCAACCGAAACGTGCTGCAAGTCAACAGTGAGGCAGTCAGTCAGGCATTTTTGTTGTTGTGCATATTTACCTAGCCCGCTCTTCAGCGTCCACATCATCTGCAGTATATATATATACTGCACGAGCTAGGGCATAATAACTACATCATTAGGTTTGCAGAAAATGCAAAAAAAAATACTCTAGAGACGACTACTTTACAGTACATTTATATATATAAATACATATAGATATTTGTATATATAATTTTGCCTTAAAAACTGCCTTAAGCTCAACTTGAGCTTTAAGCAAGTATTTCGCATAATTATTTTGCAATCCTTTAGAGCATTAAGTTTTCGTGCTTGTTCAGTTATATATATATATATATATCATTCGCCATAATTTTCATATGCAGCAGTTGGACCACGCAATCCCTCGCCTCCCAAGCGGCCATAACTCTTGTCCGTTTCTTTTGCTCTTGTTTTTATATATATTTTTATATATATACACATTTTTTTTGTTAAATTACATGCACATATACACAGTCAAATATTTATTTAAAACTTATGCCCGAGGCCTTTCATTACTGTGCACGTAAAAATATATTTATATATATATTTCTGTTCTGCATTCTGTAGTTTCGTTCTTTTTTTTCATATTTTACTTTTGATATTTTCCCTGGGCAAATGTACAGCATGTTGCTTTTTACTCGCTATGGTCTATGTTATTAAATAAACTTTACTCCTATATTTCCAATTTGTTATACCTACTTTTTTAATGGGGCTTTCCGTCAAAATCGTGGCTTATTTACTTTGCGCTAAGTTCGTTATTTCCTCATTTCCATATTTTCTAGTGTCTAGTGTCTAGCGGAGTTCTAATTAGTCGTCCTTGCTGTACGCGTCCTTGCATGCGCCCATTGTCCTCGCCGGAGAACAATGCGTTATGACGCAGTGAAGCCAGGGCAAAAGTTGTTGAACATTTAATGGGATTTACCCACCAAATTGTTTTAAATTACATTGCCCCACAGCCAGCGAAGCGCAAAAGAGAAATGAAAGAAAGCTAAAAAGGAAATGAAAGCTGCTCGAAGTTCAGACTAGCTCAACAGCAAGATGCTGCTTAGCATTGAGCTGTTAATTAAAATGATACTGGGTATACGAATCAATCAAAGGCGGCTGACATTGTCTGACACTGAATGGAAGAGATGGAATGCCAAAGAAATTAAATAGAAATTGAAGAAGAATTGTATAGAAATCGGAATAGAATTGAAAAAAAGAGAATGTTTCGAATTTCATTTGGAAGATCTTAAACAAGAATGAGAGCAGGAAGTGTCCGACTAGCTGGTACCCTGAAACATTGCTGTTGCTTGCAGCTGTTCCAAAAGTTGTTAATTCCTTACTTCGAGCATCAAGTGGAACACATTTCATATTGATTTAAAGATTTCTTAATTCTGCGGCTACTAATGCAAACTCGAATACTTTTTTAGAGAATTTTTGAGTCAAATATCATGTCCCCTTATTTACTCCATGTACCCATGCTGCTCAAAACTTTAGATACTTAACATTGTTTAATCGATTGTAGATTTCAAAGTCAACCCCTTACTATAAAATAAATTTGTCAATAATATATATAAATTATATTCACTTCATATTTTAGCATCTAAACTATTATGCAAAGTAATGCTCAGCAGGTTAATAGTGTGGATCGATATCTTCTCCAAAATTTCAATCAATTTACCTTGTAAGTCCATAAAATTCCCAGAAATTCCCTAAAAATTCATTTTGCCTAATGTTTTCGCAACTATGTTGATTTAATATATATATTGAATTCAAAGGAAATCAGTATTTGGGTCGAAATTCAGTTTTAAAGACTCCAAAAACGCTTACCCATTACTTGAAACTTCCATACATTTGTCAAAAATGTATATAAATTCAAGTTCAAGATCAAACTACTTTAAATTTGGCATCTTAATTGATTCCATATTCAAAATTCGTATAAAAAGTAATATACAAAATGACTCTAGGAGTTTGATATTATTGTTCGATTTCTTATACAGACGCCATCGATAGTAGCTTATTCTTTTCTCCACCTTCCATAAATCAAATCAAATCATAAAATCAACATACAAAATTAGTCTAAAAGGAATCTCCAAAGAGTAATTGTTATTGGTTTGATATGGGGCACAAATTTCTTGACGAAAATCTCAAGCAGTTTGCCTTGCAAAGCCTCAAAAGTCTATAGCCCCTCAGTTCCACTAACCCTGTCTAAAATGATAATAAATTTCACTTTTTTTTCAGGATATTTCATCTACATTGTTTCAGCATTTACTTATGAAAATTTGCAAAAAAAAATAGTGTATACCTTAAGACTAGATATGAGATTCGATTAATTTGTCACTAAAATTAAGTTCATATATAGAATAAACAATTTTTGTAGAACTGCTTCTCAAAATTAAGTGAACTGTCAATTGTTATCGTTATCGCATGTTTATCGATGCGCATAATCGCAAATTGACACGTTCAATTATCGATAAACTGCTGTCAGAAAATTCATTGAATTAAATCTAGAAAATTGTGAACATAAAACTCACCTGTCTAAATTGTTGTTGTTGAGATTTATTTAATTATGGGTTTTGCTATGTAAATTTTAACGCTAATCGAATAAAACGGGCTTTGCGTTTAATTATAAATTCTTTGGTTTAGTTCATTGATTGGTTTTGGTTTCCGTTAATTGGTTTCGTTATTATCCCGTTTGATAATTTGGGCGCCAAAGTACAGTCAGCAAACACACTCACACATGCACATAGACGCGCATATGGTCAGACTGACACGCTCTCACTCGCTCTTTCTCTCTCTCTTTCTCTCTTTCGCTCAGTTGGCTTTGTGGATCTGTGTTTATTATGACGTTTGTTGCGGCTCGGCGGCGTCTGTGGATTGCCTCTGGGGCAGGTAGTTGATGCAGTTTGTTTGTTGGGCGACGTTTATTAGATTGCGAGAGGCTGGCCAAACACTGTTTATGTCGTGCGTACGTGTGTGTGTGTGTGTGTGTGGCCAAATTTAAATTTGGCTGTCGGTTTATCGGCTGTTTTTCGTTGGTTTTGTCGTTGAGGTGAAGCGCACACAGGACATACACAACTTGACTGAGCGAAACTGCACAAATAACTGAATTGAAATTTCGTCGCACCGAGCACTGTGTAAGGGCAAATCGTAGCAGAGCGCATCTGTGTGGGCGTTTGACGGGAGAGAGGGGGGAGGGGGGGCTGCATTTAGGGGTTCTGCGGCAACAATTTTGCCTATAGCTTATTTTCGGCAGCACACACGAGCAACAACAACAACAGCAACGAACACGAAATTTCTTACAGCAGCAAATGCACTCGAGTGCATTTTAATTGATTTTTTTTTCGCATGCACTTTGGCACAGCGAGTGCGAGGGAGAGCGCAAGCGTAATCTCTGTGGCTTGCTCGTTTGTTACACGCGGCGTATGCGTAACATTTACAGTTGCATTTCGCACGCACCTTACATTGAGTGAGTTTTGTTTTCATTTCACGCTTTGAGTGAGTTTTTCTGTTCCATTCAGTTGCGATCTCTTCAGCGCCCGTTCTAGGTCAATTAATGTTGTCCGTTTCATATTTTTCAAGTTTTAATTACCCTTTTTATTTTCAATTTCAACAGCCCAACCAAGAGAAAACAAAAAAAAATAAAACGTATAAACTTGCTGTGGCAACAAATTTTTAATTAATTACATGCAAAAATCCAAACCAAAACGAGTAGCCTACGCTTGAGTGGCGAGCTGGTCAAACAATTAGCATTTTATGCCAGTTAAAAAACGTATAATGAAGTTCCTGAAGGATGCGGCTTGCTTCCTGGTTCGCTCTCGCCCTCTCTCCCTCTGTCTCCGGCCATATAGAAAAACTTTTTAATATGTAAAGTGTTTTTTCAAGAGGGATGCGTTGTTTGAAAGGTAAGCAGCCCAACAAGTTGGAGTGAGAGTAAGCAAGCATTTAAACTCAAATTTCCATTCAAATAGATGGAAATCTGTGTCAGCTTTTGGCAGTTCACGTAGATTGTTTTCGAGTGCCTATTGACTCGAAATATGAATCAAAAATTGTCAAGCCGTTGCAATATCTGGCCCAAGTGCTTGCATTCAAAGCATTTGACATACCCATTATTATACTTTTTATGCAAAGAATCTATTGTGACAATCATTACCTTTGGCTGGAGGATAAATAGAGCCTTCGATATATTCTCTTCTCGTAACATTCTTTTATATATCATAATACCGCAATACATTCTGCTAGAATGATAGAATAAATCGTCTTTCTCTCTTTTGTGTCCGCATTTTCTCTCTCATAGAAAATGAAGATAAAAGCGATATTCAGAAAGTAAGAGAAACTCTATAATTCTAATTTTCTCTCTGATTCTTACTCTCACCTTCAGTAATGCACTATCATCGTCTATATCTCTCCTCCCGCTCTCCCTCTATCGCTCTTTCTCTCGCGCTCCTTATCTCTATCTCTTATCTCCCTCTCTCTCTCTCTCTGTGTCTCTTTCTTGCTATCTCCCCCGGGCTGTCTCTCTCTCTCTTTTACTCTATTTCTCCCTCTCTCTCTTTCTCATTTATCTCTCTCTCTCTCTGTCACAATCTCTAACTCTCTCTCCTACTCTATCTTCCTCTCTCACAATTTATCACAGTGTCTTGCTCTCTCCCTACCTCTCTCTTCCTTGTCTTTCCCTCTCTCCCCTGAACTATCACTCTCTCTCGCTCACTCTCTCTTTCTATCTCGCTTTCCCTCTCTCTTTCACTTTTACTCTGTCTCTCTCTTACTCTGTATCTCTCTCTCTTGTACTCACACTCGCTTATACCTGCTCTCTCTCTCTCTCTCTCTCTCTCTCTCTCTTTCTCTTTGTTTTTCTCTTTCTCTTTGTGTCTTTAACTATCTTTCTCGTTCTCTCTCTCTCTCTTTCTCGTTGTATCTCTCTTTCACTGTCTCTCTCACTTACACTCTCTTGCTCACTATAGCTCTAAGTCTCTCTCTCTAGTTCTCTGTTTGTTCTCTGATCTTATTCTTTCCAGCTTTCCCTCTCTCTCTCTCGCTATCTGTCTCCCTGTCTTAAATATCGCCTTTCAATTCGATTCTCACATATTAAAGTAAGGCTTACAAATGAATGATCTGCAGTGCTTCATCCTTTCTCTCAACCCAAATAAAATAGGGTATTTATGTTATATTCATTTTATTTTGCCTTCACCTTACTTTATGCCATAAACAGTTATTTGACAAACAGCAAAACTAATAAAAAACTCGTTCTAACTAAAATTCAGTAAATAAAATATTAGACAATACAGGGTGCCGGGACAGTAGAAAGCACATTTGAGTTGAGACATGCGCAAAGCGACAGCAACTCAAGGGAAACTCACTCAAAACTCACAACATGCAATAAAACACCTGAAGCCAAGCAATGCAATCGCAGACAGGCAACCAGCAAAAAGAAGGCAACAAAAAACAAACGTCAGCTGCATACAATACAACCCAAGGCACAAAATGGCATTGGAGCAAAATGCTAACGAACAGCAAAAGCAACAACAACAACAAAAGCAACAGCAGTAGCAACAAAAATAGCTAAAGGTACAAAATTGGAGCTATGACATTTGCTGCTATTGTTGGACAGTGTAATAACACACTCCTACACACGAGTTACAGTTAAAAATTTATGATTTTCATAGTCGCCATTTGTAAAATTTAAAATAAAGTTGAACTGAAGGTTTCAGAGCTTGGATTATAAATGAGCTTTAAAATAAAATAAAAGAGAACTAGTTCAGGGGCTATAAATGTAGATAGATCAAAATATATATGCAAGGGTTATAAATGTGGATAGTAATAGTGCTATTAAGTGCCACATAAGTTTAGCATGTTCCAATTTGATGGGTAATTTGGAAAGTTTAAAGGAAAAGTCGTAATGCTGCTAAAAACTGAAGTATAATAATAATATTTCCATAATATCCAAGTAAATGGTAGCTACTTAAATTGTTGGCAATTTAGGCAAAATAACTCAGCAAATTGGCATTGTAATAGCTGGTTTTAGCAACGCAGTAATATTAAATGCTTAGCTGGTAATTCTATGGAAATATCTCAAATATAAATTCTGATTAGGAAATTCACAAAAATTTCATTAAGTTTTTCTTTCCCTCATACGAATCTATAAGTATTCCTCTATAATTATATTTGCATTATTAGAACTATGTCATTAGTTTGATGACTCAAACTCCATCTTAATTAAGCCTGTTGGTAAATAATAATTATGCCCAAAAAATATTGTTTCTAACATGTCCCTCAATCGAACCCAGATAATTATTCAGGCAAAAGTCCTTCACAATGAACTTAGATTTCATTGAAAAGCGCCAGAAAAACATTTTTATAATTATATATCTGTTCAAACTGTGTGGTAAGTAATAATTGCTCACAGCTGACCTCATTTGAAGGGCGTTGATGAGCATTGACCATTCGAACCGTTCGAACCATTGAACCTCAAAGAGTTGGAAATCCAAACAATAAAAAAATCACCAGAGTTTATATTTTTTAATATCATGTCATCAAATTTTAAGGTTAATGACTGTGTTTATGGAAACAGACGTAGACTCTGGTGAATCCCTGAAAAAAAAAAAACAAAAAAAACTATTTCAAATGCGTAGCGTAAGCAAAACAGTTCTGAGTCATAAAATAATTGTATGCCTATTTAAGTAAAATACCTTGTAATTGGACACTGAGAATGCGAACTTTGCTAAATTATATGAGAACATACCTTTTTAACTAGTATACCCTGTAATCGATTCCACTCAACATTCACTTTAACAATATAAATTAAGATAAAATACTAAGCTCTACTCTATAATATTTATTTGATTTTTTCTAATTTACAGGGTATTTGCTATGCATCAAGCGTTTTTAAAAATGTTTTTTACTATATTCAATTTAATTTTGTTTTTTTTACTCTATCAAATTATAATAATACCATGCAAATGTAATATAGGTGTTTACATGTGTAAAAATTACGCATACGCACTGGTGGACACGCTCCAATGAACAAACAATACGCTAACCAAAGCCGCAACCATGATGACCAATTGATGGGCAAGGGTGAGCGATTAGACGACATTTAAAATCGTTTTATAGTCTTAATTATGTTTATTATATATTTATGGCGTATATATAAAAGAGGCAACGCTGTGAATTTAGCAAACAGTATTCACGAGAATTTCAGCGGGATTAAGCACGAGAAATACTTTTGGAAATATGTCATACCAACAAATAACCGCTAGTCGCAGCTTTTGGCTATACGTGGCGTTGGTAGCTGCGCTGCTGCAGTGCCAACTAGTTTACTCTCAATACAGTGGATTTCCGTACTATGGCGGAGGAGGCGCGACGGCAGGCTCTGGATATGGGGGTGGCGTGTATGGCAACGGCTATGGATATGGTTATGGCTATCCACAGTACTATTCATATCCCGGCTACGGGTACACATATCCTGGTTACGGCTATGGAGGCGGCGGCGGAGGCATAGGTGGAGGAGGCATAGGCGGAGGCTATGGTTACCCAAGCTATGGCTACCCCGGCTATAACTATGGTTATCCTTATGGAGGCACGAGTAAGTAGAACGCATCACATATATTAAGAATTCTGTCGGGTCTCCGTATGAATTATATACATGTATTAGTGTTTTGGACTTGTTTTCTATTATAGACACAGCCTTTGCGAGCAGCAGCGGCGGATTCGCCAGCGCAAGTGCTGGCGGCGGTGGCGGCTACTACGGCTAAAAAAAGCACTGAACAAATATTTAAGCTAATTAGTCACAATTTGTACATATTGATTAAGTATCGTACTTAAGTTGATTGTGTTGTAGTATTAAATTCATGATTTTATAAAAAACTAACCAAACCATAAAAACCAACATCTTTGCTCTTTAATACTTAATGTAATTCAAAAATTCACAGAATTCATTGAAACAACAACTAAGCAGCCATTTAAACCAATAACTTTTTCCCGCCACATAAAGAAATCGATAACAAAAACAGTGCTGCAAAATGTGATAATATTGCCCACCTATCGTTATTCGGAAAGGCAGCCGCATATCGGCAACTTTTACTTTTCTGCATTTAATTAAATACTGTGTCCAATAATAATTTTACAAATTATTATAGGCCAGTTTTACATTTATTGTCAACATCATATCGATTCACCCTAAATTGCGCTACTGCAAACTATCGATAGACATCAGCTGTTCTAAGATAAAAAAATTTAAAATTTACTTACACTTACACATACACTGTTCTAACGGATGGATACATAGGTAGTCTTGTAAAGGCCAAACAAATACAAAGACTTCGCGTGCCTTTTGTCCACTACGAACGCAAAAGCCTACAAAGTAAGCTATAATTGATAGTCTAAAATTGCAATAGACTATAAAAATAACATAAAATAATAGTAAAAGTGAAGTATCAGTGCCAAAAAGAAAAGCAAATAAAAAGTGAATGTCTGTGCAAAAACATAACATTGCGTAATGGGGGCACATACAACAAAACAATTGCATTTAATTTATTGTTGTATAAACGTGTATGTGTGAGAGAGTGTGTGTGTGTGCATTGTCTACTGTGACTGTATATCTTGCTTGCATCTGAGTGTCGTTATAGTTGTGCGCATGTTTTACTTGGCCTCAAAAACTCGTGACCATTTGTGACAGTACATACATACATATATATATATATATATATATATATATATGTATATATATAAATATGCAAAGTATGCATGCACTTAAGTTGCCGCCAGCTCCTTGGTAAAAATCAATTAGCTTAATCTACATAAAGAATATACACATATGTATGTACGTGTATAAGCTCTCTTCTTCTGCATTTATAACAACAAAAGCACTGAAAAGTGCTGTCTTCACATTTTTTAGACAATACTGGGGGTGATTTTTATTAGCTCTTTCCCTCTCCGTCTGTCTTTTTCTCTCACACACGCTCTTCGTATCCTCGGCATATTAACTTAAAAGACAACAACAAAAACTATCGGCGCTCACCGTTCGCCCATCCCCCTCTAGTAGACAAGTTTTTGCAATCGGAAATTTCCACAGTCGAATCAGTGAAAAAACAGCTGATGCTTGTCAAAACTTGCCGCTACATTTGTATGCGTGTGTATACGTATGCAAATGCGCATGAGTATGTGTGTGCGCATTAAAAGAGCTTTGAAAGATAGTCTCGAACATTTACACAACACTTGCACAGTTGGCATTTGGCTGCACGAGACGTTTAATTGTAAATATACATAAATTTGTAGCTTTTTATTATCTGCAACGTTTTAAGAGGGTGTGTCTCACGTTTGGCTGCTTATCAAGTGAAATCACGCTACCACTCGCCGGCTGCCGCCAATGTCAGACCCCCAATGAACGAACGTTCAAGGTTGCTGATAAACGCTGCTTTGCTGTTCTATAAATGGCATTAATGAACTGTTTTGTTTGTGTACGTTTTTCGTTATCTCACAGGGCAACGAATTTCATATATTTACATAACACAACGCGCGACAGGCCCCACACTCACCTGAACCATTCCCAGCTACAAGATGTTGCGATTAATGCGTAATCCGATGAAGTCCGTTCTGCCACAGAACGCACTTAAAAGGTAATTTATTACAAAACGCCTAATTAACATCCTTTATACTAATCTTTACATTTCGACCAACAGCCATGCACGCAGCCTTGGCAGCGTGGTCGTGCAACCAAAGCTGAAGGATGTCAGCGTCTTCAATGAGCCAATATTGGAATACAGAAAGGACTCGGCGGAACGCAAGGCTTTACTGCAGGCATTGAAGACCACTGCGGCAACATGTGAAGAGGTGCCCATTGTTATTGGCGGCAAGGAATACAAAACGGACAAGGTGATGCATCAGGTGATGCCCCACGACCACGGACACAAGCTGGCTCGTTTCTACTACACTGATAAGAAGCTCTTGGAGCTGGCAATCAAAACGTCTGTGGAAACACAGGTCAAATGGGATCGTGTTCCATTGGCCGCTCGCTTGGATATTTGGGAACGTGCCGCTGACTTGATGGCGGGCAAATATCGCCAGGAGCTGAATGCAGCAACCATGTTGGGACAGGCCAAGACGGTCATACAAGCGGAAATCGATGCGGCAGCAGAGCTTATCGATTTTATACGGTTAGCATGTAGATTATATGTTATATACATGTATGTCATGAATTTTATAAATCCCCAGCATTCACGCTTATTTCCTGAAGGAGTGCGTCAAGTATCAGCCCATCAGCGAGAACATTAATATCACAAAGAACTCTATGCGTTATCGTGGCATTGATGGCTTCATAGCCGCAGTCAGTCCATTCAACTTTACCGCCATCGGGGGCAATTTGGCCTATACACCCGCAATGATGGTAAGTTCTAGAATCGAAGTTCCACGACTCATTTAACATTCTATTTTTGTTTGCTGCAGGGCAACTCTGTGCTGTGGAAGCCTTCGGACACGGCTCTGTTGTCCAATTGGCGCATTTTCAACATTATGCGTGAAGCTGGCGTTCCCGATGGCGTGGTCAACTTTGTGCCTGCAGATGGGCCCGTGTTCGGGGACACGATTACCGCCTCGCCCCATTTGGCCGGCATTAATTTCACCGGCTCGGTGCCGTAAGTTTTCTATTTCTTTTTTGTGTACTCTTCACTTTATTGATTTTCATATTTGTTTCCGCTTCAATTGTGCAGCACATTCAATCGGCTGTGGAAGCAAGTGGGCAACAATCTCGATAAATATGTCAACTTTCCGCGCCTCATTGGCGAATGTGGTGGCAAAAATTTCCACTTTGTGCACTCGTCAGCGGATGTGCAAACAGTGGTTACATCCACAATACGCTCAGCCTTCGAGTACAGCGGCCAAAAGTGTTCGGCCTGCTCGCGCATGTATGTGCCAGAGTCCTTATGGCCAGCAGTAAGCATTTGTATATATTTTATATAATTGCGTATTGTAATAATGATTTTCATCTGTCGATAGATCAAAGAGGGACTGGTGTGCGAAGTACAGAAACTGAAGATCGGCGATGTGCAGGACATGAGCACGTTCACATCGGCTGTCATCGATGACAAAGCATTTAAACGCATTACTGGCTACATTGAGCATGCCAAGAAAAGCCCTAACCTAGAGATCCTTGCCGGTGGCACCTATTCAGATAGCAAGGGTTACTTTATCGATCCAACCGTAGTACAATCCAAAGATCCCAAGGATCGGATTATGACTGAGGAGATCTTTGGACCCGTGATCACTATTTATGTATATAAGGAAGCAGATTTGGCCGACACCATGAAACTGGTGACCACCACAACACAGTTTGCGCTCACAGGCGCTGTTTATGGAGAGGATGAGTGAGTGTCACAGCTTAACAAAAAGTTAAGATATTCCCCATTCATTAACATCTATAACTTTGTCTTGTAGAAACTTTATCAATTGTGCTTTGGAGGAATTCAAAATGGGAGCTGGCAATTTCTATATCAATGACAAATCCACTGGTTCCGTGGTGGGTCAACAGCCGTTTGGCGGCGGTCGCAAGTCGGGCACCAATGACAAAGCAGGTGGACCACATTATATACTCCGCTGGACATCGCCGCAGTCCATCAAGGAGACGTTTGTGCCGCTGCGCGACATAACCTATCCCTACATGAACGAATAAGGGAAAAGGAAGCAAATTACAAAACGACAGGAATCTCATTTAAACCACTAACTCATATATTTATATATTTTATATATATAAAGGGAATGTATATGTATTTTGTTGAACTATTTTTAACATACGCACCTTCCTAGTTAACCGAAACATTTGTATGTAGTTAAATGTTGTATCAAATCTCTGCTGTATTTTTATCGCCTCGAACAACCAACCAAATGCCGAAAGAAGTTGTAAATTGATATGCTGATTACATTTAAAAACTCACACACACACTTACACAAACATCTAATGTAACTCGAATTATAAAATACCTTTTAAATTATAAAGTAAAGTTTTTAAACCAATTGTGATTATTTAATTATATAATTTCGAATTATTTGATTTTACTCTGCTTTGTTGTCACAGCCAACGCAATAAAGTTCAATGTAGTTACTATTGCTAAATAACTATAAACAATATATATATACAGCTTAATGTATATATATCAAGGTACGCATACACTATATACACAAACTATTTGACAATACCATTAATATACTAAATGTGAAAAATATGAATATAAATAACAAAACACGATACGTAGCTAAACATAAACACAAAATTTAAATTCAGTCAAATAAAATTATAAATTCAAAATTTTGTTAACTTTATATTTGCAATGCGCTGGGATAAGTATTAATATTATGAGGCTAATAGTATTATTTATAAAAAAAAAAAATGAGGTAACGTCGAAAATTATATTTAGAGAAGAATCAGTTTTATATTTATAGTTTTTATACCCTGAGCCCATTGAAAATGGGATATCATGGTATAATGTTTTTGTAACAGGCAAAAGGAGACGTGGCAGACCCCATAAAGGTTATATATTCTTGATCACGTCGATGAGCTGAGTCGATCTAGCCATTTCTTTCTGTCCGTCCGCATGAGCACAGCAATCTAGTAAGCCGCAAAACCAAGATTTTATTTTAAATATATATTCTTGTATACTATACGCAGAACAAGTTTAGTTTTTTTTCAGATAACTCCTCCCAATTCCTTATTATCGATAAAAATCGATATTCTGACTTTGTTTTTAAGCCATAACTTAAGGGCCATATAAGCTAGAGACACCAAATTTAATATGTAGGTTTCTGTGATAAAAAAACACAATTAAAAATTTCAGATTTTTGATACCGCCCGCCATTAACACCAAAACAAAAAAAGACCTATTTCAAATAGTCAAGAATTGAGCTTTTGCATTTATACACATTCGGATATCAATATTATGTCCTGAAAATTTCAGAAACTACATCAAGAACCAACGTTATTTAACAATTCATTCACAGAGGTTAATATGTATAGAAAAAAGATGTAAGCAAGATTGTTTAAAACACCACCTCGGACTTGGTTCAGGGTATCTCCTAGTCGGGCAGACCCGACTAGAGCGATCTTACTTGTGTTTAGATCAAAATTTGTTTGAAGAGAAAAATGAGACAAATGTTTTTAAAGAAAGTTTTCGATTCACGGTTCGAACCCAGACAAGTCTATGAATCCGGCTTCAAGACTTAACTTTACTACCTTCGCAGTATATATAAATATTTTGTAAATCATCTACGATTTAGTTGTCATTCGATCTTGAGTAAACTTATGTACTTAAAAATCCTAGCTAGCTGAGTGGTTTTTATGAAATGTCCTTTTAGATTGTAGCAAGCATTATGTTTAGTATCATCTGAATTTTCCTACAATTCATAAGATATCTACTAATTTTTTTTATTTTTATATTTACAATCGTTTCATACAATGGCTCCTCCACGTAGTCCACGTGTACTGCCGCGTTTACGCACCAAAACGGCTGCAACCCAAACGCAAAAGTTCCGCGATTTATTCGAATTGATATATTGCGACGATGATGAGGAGGAAAACATGGAAACGAGCGATGAAGCTGCCGGCTATATAACTGATATTGAGGTAAGAAGCTTAAGTATTATAACTACATTTCCATTAAAATAATTTGAAATCGAATTTCAGGCCGATCATTATCTGAGTGGAGATATAGATTTTAACTATATGGGCAGCGCTGTAAACGGATTGCACAGACCGTTTCACAAGATGGCGCCGAAGCCCAGATCCAAATTTCTAAAGTGTTTTAATATAATTCTATCCCTTGTCGTAGTCACATTATTCCTATGTTGGATTTTTGAAGCATAATTGAATGTTTCATACGTTTATTACACATAATTCACGTGTTCACTCGTAACAACTAAATTGTTAGTTGTTCTTTTAGTAATTGCTTTACAATAATAAGTTTAATGCAACAGAGCGTAACTTAGTTTTAATTTAAGTTCAATGTGGTTTGTTTTATTTTATGTACGGACGTTCAGCAAAGCATACAATATTAATCGAATTTACAGGGTAAAACATAGATTTTGCGTTGCAAATTCAAATGGGACATATAATATGCAGTTTACTGAACGTCGGTTCATAAATATATAGTCAAGTGCAAATACTTACGAAAATAAACATAATATTTAAAACTTGACAATTCATATAAATAATATAATTGAAGTTCTGCTTTACAGGTTGTTGGTGTTGGGTTGCTTTTGGTTTTTTACAAACTAAATCTTTAAGGTATGTAAAGTATATAAGTATTAAAATATGTATATATGTTATGTGCTAACATAAATCTAGTCAAATTTTATTGAATTGACGCCCGTGTCAATCTGACCGCCCCGATAGCTGCCGCGCTTCTTTTTGGTCTTCTCGTGCTTGAAGGATTTGCCGCGTGTGAATTTTAGATCCATGTTGGCGCGCTCTCCCCAAGAGCCGGCAGCGTTTTTCTATATTTTTGATTTTTTTATAGTATATAAAAATGTTTATTATAATTTTGTATACAGCAAATCTTATGTTTTGCGAGTGTGTGTATATGTGCATCTGTTTATGTGTGTGAGTCCCAGAAATATTGTTTTATTATTGCTGGAACACTATTCCACATTATTTTTGTCCATTTATATAAAGTTATTTCAATTCGGGCTCGATTCTCTGGGGTCTTATGCTTGCATATGTGTTTGAACTAAATTAATGTATTAATTGTCGAAAGTTATTTTCTTATTTTGTTTCGGCGTCGAATCAAAAGACTTGTTGCCAAAACCGCCACCGCCGCGACCACCACCACCACGTCCGAATCCGCGTCCGCCACGATCGCCGCCACCGCCACGACCGAAGCCACCGCGTCCGCCACGATCACCGCCACCGCCACGGCCAAAGCCGCCTCGACCTCCGCGATCTCCACCTCGACCGAAGCCTCGGCCACCACCACCGCGTCCACCACGCTGTCCATCAAAGGACTTGCGCTCAAAACCGCCAAAGCTCCTGCGATCGCCGCCGCCGCCGCCTTCTTCCTCGCCGTTTTGATTATTGCTCTCCCATTTGCTACGGTCTGGACGACCGGCAAAGCCAGACCCACCGCGTCCGCGTGGTCCATTATTAAACTTCTTGAAGCCACCGTCCTAGAATAAAGCAACACAAAATGGTTAAACACAAATTAGCCAAGCTTTTGGAAATGGCAAATACAAATTTAAATAAGGAAAAGGCGAACGCCACAAACGCTTTGAGATTTGAGTTCGAAAGGCGCTTTTGCTAATTTGTGTGTAACCCCTCTGTGGCTGCTCCAATGAAGCCCAACCGAAAGTCTACCCAAATGTATGCTTGTGTCCCACACTTATACAGACACACACACACACATACAGCGCGCCACACTCAAATGCATTTGTGGCACTCACCTTCGCCTCAAAGGACATGTCCTGCACACGCATATCTACGAGCACCTCCTCGGTGCGCACACGCCGGAAAGGCGACCTCCGACGTCCGCCACTGCTGTTATTTAACTGTTTGTTATTGTTGCCGTTGTTCGTATTGTTGGGCGTTGAGGTGAAGTCATTACTTTGCTATTGTGTGTTTTCCAAATGGTTATTAAGTTTTCAGTATACGGATTGGTTGAGATTAAACTTCTGTTAGGGTTTTGACAGAGGCGTTAAGCTCAAAATATGAAATTACTAAATACAACCCTAGTTTGTTCGATTTACAAACTTCTAGCTCGATTAGAATAAGACTATTAACTCCTTAGATAGATTAAATATTTAGTATCTCAGCATATGAAAGACATATATACGGTTAAAATATGTACGATTTATAGACTTCTTCTCACCTAACTGAATGTGAACACATTGTATAATATTCGGAAGGCACCAAATAGATATATACAAGAAGATACAAATGGATATCTAAAGTATATTCAGATAGATTATTATCTTAAGCAATTCCCAATCCTACATGTTGTATACGAAAAATAAAACAGTTTTTACTAGTTATTGATTATTGCTGGCAAGCATTTCGTAACTAATTTCAAACAATCCTTAGTCCTGGTTTAATATTTATACGAGTCTAGCATTAAAATACTTTGATCTATTTTGTAAAATTCATTAAAGAAAACTTGAATATTTGCTGTGTGAATATCTGCCCGTTCTCTTAGCATTTTTCAATAAATACATGATTAAATATTGCTGGCTAACTCACCTGTTGTTCACCCGACTTGACGAAATTATTGTATTTCTTGTTGGGTGTTGCTTCCTCTGCGTCGCCACCGCTGAACTTGCGTTTCTTGCCAGCACTATTGGCCGCCGGTTCTTGCTTATTGGGCTTCACTTCGCCAGACTCCTCGCTGCTGTCGCTATCGCTGCTCTCTTGCTTTTTGGCCGGGGCAGGTTTTTTCTTAGCTGGCGGCTCATCCTCTTCGGAAGAGGAGCTGTCCGAGCTCTCATCTTTTTTAGCCGCTGGCTTTGCTGCTGGCGTGGCTGCTGGTTTGGCCGCCTTATCCTCATCGGAATCGTCATCTGATGAGGACGATGCTGCCTTCTTAGCTGGTGCAGCTGCCTTTTTGACAGCCGGTTTAACGGTAGCGGTTTCTCCTTCGGAGCTGCTGTCCTCCGAGTCTTCAGACTCAGCCTTGGCAGCTGGTTTTTTGGCAGGCGCCGCTGCAGGTTTCGCAGCTACTTTCTTGGCCGGCTTCTTTTCCTCCTCTGATGAGGAGTCAGAACTAGAGTCAGCCGCTTTCTTGGCCGGTGCAGCCTTAACAGGTGTTGCCTTTTTGGGAGGTGCCTCCTCATCAGAGGAATCATCGCTGCTGGAGGCGGCTGCCTTCTTAACAGCAGTTGCCTTTACCGCTGGCTTTGCAGCCGGCTTCTGTTGTTCCTCCTCCGACTCGCTGCTGCTGGATGCAGCTTTTTTCGCTGCGGGCTTAGCAGGTGTCACTGGCGTTTTCTTCGGTGCCTCGTTTTCAGATGAACTATCTTCCTCGCTGCTCGATTTGGCTGCCTTTTTGGGCGCAGGCTTTGCAACTGGCTTCACGCTCTTAGCGGGCTCCTCATCTGAGGAATCTTCGTCGCTGGATGATGCGGCAGCCTTCTTGGCTGGAGCTGCCTTTGCCGCTGCTGCTGCTGGCTTTGTCTGTTTCTTTTCATTCTCAGAATCAGAGTCGCTGCCTTCGCTGCTAGTATATTTAGGCTTAGGAGCCTCCGCAACTGACTTCTTGGCAGGCTCCTCATCGGAACTGTCCTCACTGGAAGCTGCCTCCGCTTTTTTGGCAGGTGCAGCCTTCACTGGTAATTTCTTGGCAGGCTGTTCTTCCTCCGAATCATCTTCACCGCTCGATTCAGCCTTTTTTGCCGAATTTCCATTTGTGTTGCCATTGGCTATGGGTTTCGCTTCCTCAACTTCATCCTCATCACTATCGCTATCGTCACTATCGTCGCTATCATGTTGCGTTTTCTGCACAGGCGGTATCTTTTTTAAGGTTTTGCTTTGATAAAAAGCCAATATTTCTGTCAGCGTTGGTGTATTCTTTCCCACAGTATTCTATAAATTCACAAAGCGAAAGCATTAAACAAAACTTGTTGGGTTAGGGGAACACGTGTTTTCAGCATGGCGCTCTTGAGACATATTGAAAGGGTACATATGCTGTCTCATAGTAGGATTTTATAATTTATCGAATGTACACATTTGACATTTTCCGACGCAGCCGCGTCATGAACACATGCATCCAAATTGCATTGCAACAGAAAAAAAAACAAATACTAATACACATTGTTGTAAAAAAGCCGGAAGAACTTACCGCTTTTGCTTTCTGCTCAAACACTTTTGCAAGGTTTCTGTCTTTAGTCTTCAGATACTCATGCACAATGGCATCCGTTATTTTCTGTAGCTCTGCCATTTTAGTGACTTCCACAATTTTCTTTTTTTATATCTCACAAAAATCAAGCAACGACTTACTCAGTTGCAGTCACAATAAAAGACATGAAATTGGACAACGCACACACACGTGTTGTTTCGATATATTCGATAAGTTCTATGTCATGCGACTTTTAGTTTCCCAACACTTGCAAAATAGTGCTGATAAATGCAGCACTCAATACAAGCATTGGGCATTCGAGTTTGATTAGAAAAATATACTTTGTACTTAATTTATTAAGCATGCAGTTCATAATTTAATTTTTTTTGAACAAGTATTTTGTAATTCTCCATAACATAAATACATTTTATATTTTCCAATCATATAATATTAACTAAATCTGCTATCATTTAGTTCATAGTTCAATACCAGTTCGATTAAAGTCGCTCCGAACGAAGTTTCACAGCTCTATTTTTCAACACTGCCTACAAACAGCTGTCGTACATTTTGTTTGTTATGAGGCGAATTTGTAAAAACTTTGTTTCACCTTAATTAAAACATATAGCCAAAAACTCGCACTCCTTTAAACAGTAAGCTATTGAAGCAAAAAACATTTTAGGGTATGTGTATGTGTTAATACTCGAAAAACATTGAAAGTAGTAAATTCAAAATTTACAGTCATGGCCGAAGAGCCGTCAAATGCACTTGCCACGCCCCCGACGCCCAGCAAACAAATGCCAGATATATTTAAATTGAACAATGATTGTCTCGACTGTATATTCGAGCGGCTCCAAGATCTGCGCAGTGAAGTCGCATTCGCCAGAGTTTGTCAACGTTTTCAATGGGTATGTCTGAATCGATGGCGAGGCTCTCATACCTACGATCAGCTCGATATGGAGAAGTGGCGCGAATTGCTGCCAAATTATGAGGATCTGTGCTATTTCATAAAACAAATGCGTCCCTTCATACGGCACATGACTGTGTCCAGTTGTCTGTGCACTTTACTGAAGGACCTGGACGAAATGCAAATTTATGTGCTGCCCAATGTGACAAGCTTCTATTATGATCCAGAGGATGTGGATTGTTATCCATCGGATCGCAGCATTTGCAAAATGGCTAAAATGATGCCCAATCTGTTGCGACTACGTCTAACGACGCCCATTCAAGGGCGTTACCTATCCAACTTTAGGCATCTACAGGAGCTGCACTTGTACGAAGATCAACATAAGGCATATGAACTGCAGCAGGAATATCTAGATGAGATCTGCAGGTGAGTGAAAACTATTATAAACGCAAATATCAATTAAATCATTTATTTATTTTATACCTACCAAGTCAATTGCCTAATTTGCAAGTGCTGGACATTCGCATGTACGATGTTATAAGTAAACTGCGGCTCAACAATTGCGTTGACTATCTCCAGAATCTCACCATTTTGAAGTTAAATTTGGCAACATTGAAATCAGTTTTAACCGAGGTGTTAAAGCTGCCAGCACTGAAGCAATTGGTGGTACTGCTCGACACCGAGTTTTGCATTCCACCATTGGCCAGTGTGGATAGTTACGATCATAAAATACGTGAGGTGCACGAATTCTATGAAATAATGGAGCGCAAGGCAACGGATATTATAGGCGTTGCCGTTGATGGTTATTACATGCCCTTGGAGCCCGGCTGGGATACGGACTTGGCCATTTGGACCCATCTGAAGCTACAGCGATTGGCAATTTGTAGCTGGACCCATTCCGTGGACTTTCTGGAGCGCTATACCTCCATGTCAAATTTACAATTGCTCTGTCTACGCAATTGGACATATTTGTGCGACGATATTCTACTCAAGTTCATTGAGTTGTGTCCACAGCTTCAGCACCTCGATGTATCCTATTGTCGAGAGCTGACACCCAATTTTTTGCAACGTGCACTCAATATTTTAAAGAAGCGCGAGCCAAACAAACAAAATAATAGATATTTGCGTACTCCGCCACTGCTTATATATTATGTTCTATGCGGTTTCGAAGATTATGTTGATGTCAAGGTGAGACTTTTTGTTTTAATATTGTTGTAAGTATTTCATTTAAAACTCACTTTCATTACAGGAGCTTAAACATTCACCGGATTACAAGGAATACATAATGTTCATGGACGCTTTTCCTGTTAGCTCTGAACGAGGCCTCAGTTTCGTAGATCGCGGCTATCAATTTGATTTCGAGTAAAAGGATATGCATTCGAATTTCTCTTGTACATAACAAATAACTCGTCAGTTTATTGTAAATTCTCTAGTTTCGTGACATACATTTATTGTAATCTTATGTTTTTTGTGTTAAGCAACCGACAACCAACAAAAAAAACAATTGCAGGCACATTATTAATTATGTACATAAATCTATATGTACATCTTATTTAAGTTCCCTGAAATGCAAATATTGAAATCTTTTCGGACACACAATGTTTTTCTTTTTCTATTTAACCGCAATAAACATAAACATCTATAGTTGGCTTAAAATCCATAAAAAAAAGAGGACTTTCATTAAAAATATAAAGTATTTAGATAAAATTTGCAAGTTCTCTTGACTTTGTGCATTCAAAACGTGTAAGTTATCTTGTCTAGGGCTATCGATAAATACTCATATACAACTCTGATTCAATTTTGTATGGCTGTGCTGCATACTTCAAATATTCCAATGACAATTATTATTTTTATACATTTTTAATAAATAGGTTTGACTCAAATTAACAAGTTGAAATTATTATGGACAAGAAACAAATGAAAACTCGGCAAGGGAGCGTACGCTTGACAAACACCACGAATGTCTTAAAATTGATCAACGCTGAACTGTATAACCCACAAGTAAGCTTAAAATTATGATAAACAGTATAAATAACATAATCATGTTTTGTAGAACATAGTTTTACTGGGCCTGGGTCTTGTGACAGCTGTTGGTATTATCGGATATACAACTTACGTGCGCCACAAATACGAACGGCTTGGCTATTATCTAGCTCTGAAGGAAGATGGCCGCACAGAGTTCTTAAAGAAGACATCCAATTGGGAATCATAATTTACTGATTACATTATGATTAATTTTATGACATTCGAAACGATATGCTTGCGTTTCTGATCTTTTTGTTACTAAAAACTTAAAAATAAAGATAATTGTATAATAATATGCTTGCTATTTCAATGAGAAAACTATTATAAAATAAATGGATGGCTAACACCGATTATGGCGGAGTATATAGTACAAATTTATCAATATACATTTCCATTATGCATAAAGTTTTGGAATATGTAATTAGGAATTATGTGAATCAATAAC
Source organism: Drosophila gaucha (assembly GCA_035045545.1). Taxonomy (NCBI): domain Eukaryota; kingdom Metazoa; phylum Arthropoda; class Insecta; order Diptera; family Drosophilidae; genus Drosophila; species Drosophila gaucha. The sequence continues at coordinate 335,617 of JAWNOY010000292.1, forward strand.
ATGGTTTAAAAATTGCTTCAAATAATAAGTCACCACATTAGCGATGACTCGATATTAATCGTATGAGCAGCAGCTCGATTGCGCCTATCGATAGCCATCACAGTTGTGGTCTGTTGTTTACTAGAATTGTGCAATGTGCTCCAAGACTGTTCAAGATAAAATTGATATATAACTATGAGTGAGAAACCAACAGAAAAGCCCGGTGAGGGCATACGATCCATTCGTAGTACTGGCGTTTTCAGATTAATAAACTTTGAACTGTATACGAAACCTGTATGTGCTTTATTAGTTTCATATTCACAAACACTGAACGAATCTTTTATTTTGTAGAACAAAATTATAATGGGCATTGGACTGACGGCAATCGCCGGAGTTTTTGGCTATATAGCTTATATGCGGCACAAGTACGAGAATATGGGTTACTATGTGGCCATTAAGGAAGATGGACGCGAAGAGTTCATTAAAAAGAAATCCAATTGGGAAACTTAAGAATTGTTGTTGTTTTTATCTGGAAACTATTTATTACTGTGTAGCAACAATTTGGTACATACATGAGTTTATTGCTATTGTAGTGGTTGCCAAAATATATAATCAAAAATCACAATAGTAGAAAAATGTTTTTTTTTAAACTTTGAAAAATTTGCGCACGTAAAGAAAACAGCACTAACATTTCATGTTAAATCAAATACAGGAAGCTCGAAAGTACATAATAAGGGGTGGGGGTCCTGAAAAACCAAAAGTTGACTGTTTCGCATTAGTTGTTTCTGTTGTGGTGCAGTGAACTCCTTCATTATCTTCTTTTTTTGTTTGTTTTATGTTGTGTTTTTTTGTTGTTGTTGTATCACACATTTAACAGTTGATGGCATATCATTTAGACGGACAATTTGAGCGCCTTGAGCTCCTCCAAATACCTTGCCTCCATTTTAATTTTGTTTAACTGATTCAATTCCAGAGTTTCGCCTTGACTTTGTCGCGACTTGAGCTTCTTAATGTCCGATAACTTTTTGGCCACACTGCGTATCTTGCGATCCTTATCGCTATTGCTATTATTATTGTTGGCATTATTGTTCTGCGGAACATTGCCATTGGCATGATGATGACGCGGTGTGCCCAGCTCAACCGCATTTTGCTGCTCATGCTGTTGATGATGCTGCTGCTGCTGCTGCTGTTGGTACTGCTGCTGCTGCCTGGGCAGCGAACGCTGCTTTGGCGCTGGCCTGCGCGGGGATTCACCAATAGTTACAGCTGACCCTGTTGCAGACTCCTGCTGCTGTTCCAGACCGTCAATGGAAGCTACTCCAGTTGCAGCCGCATCTGCTGGTGTGGCATCGCCAGCTTCACGCTTGTTGTTGATGTTATTATTGCCCTTTGCTTTGCTGCCGTTGGTATTTCTCTTCTTATTTTTGCCAACACCTGCAAAGAATAGAATAGAATAGATTAGTTATGGGAAAATCTGTATTTAAATAATTAAGAAACAGCTTATGATGTTCTACAAAAATGACCGACGCTGGATCTATTAATGATATTTTCGTCTTCCAGAAGTCTCGAATAATTAAAGAAAATAATAATATAATTATTTGCTGTTTCAATACAGATAAGCTATAGCTCTCATGATCCTCTATTGATAGAAAATGTTTTTAAAATATGAAACAAAAAAGATCTTAAATATTTCGCTTTATAACGCCCTTTATAAGAAACAGCACAAAAGAGTATACAAATAGAAGTATTTAAATCTTGAAAATTATAATGCTAAGTAGATAATATTAGTTAGTTAATAAAAATGTCTAAGCGGACTAAATATCGAGAGTATAGAAAAGATGACCTAAATGGTATTGAGGTGCATAACCATTGAAATGTTGGTAGGCAATGTACGTTTTTTACTTACAGCCACGTGCTCTAATATCCTACACAATGCATTTTGGTTTTTGTATGAGTGGAATGGAATGATGAATCTTTACAATTTTAGTAGCGCTTATGCTGGTAGGGTCGGTAGCGTCGATTGGGTCGCGTCGAGCTGGCACTTGAGCTGCTATGGCCGCTGTTGACCACGCTCGTTACCAGCTGGCTTTGGCCCTGTTGTTGCTCGCCCGAGCCCTGGCATCGCCGCATTATCGGATTATCCAAGTCATATTGTCTATGCCAAATTTTCCTGCTGCTATTACCTGGTGCTGCTGCTGGAAGTCCCGGCACCGTCGGCTGCGGCAAATACTTTTCCGGGTTTTTTCCCTCTTTTAGCAAACGCAAATGGGGCGGTGTGTAGGCCTTCTTGCTGGCCTCTGGCTGACTGGACTTGATGCCCTCATGTTTGGCCTTCGTTATTTTGGGCTCGGCAAACGTATTATCCACATACTGTTGCCACTCAAGTCCAAGCAATTCCTGCCCTTGTGGCCACAATGTTTCATGTAGCAATGCGCCCGAATAATGATATACCTTGAATCTGTTACATAAAATTAGAATTTAATTGAATTATAAAACGAATTCGTTTTCTATTTAACTACTCACCCATTGCTTATGCGCAGCCGGGGAGCTGTTGTTGCAGTGACAAACCACTCGCCATTCGGATGCCATTCAAAGTGTGTAGTATCGGCACATTTTAGGTTGGCGATCCTCTCCCGTTTGCTAACATCCCACACTTCAACGGCGCCGGGCAGATTGCCAAAGCCGGCGAGCACAATGAGGTTCCCAAATGGATTGAAGTAGGCGCAGTTGCGAGGTCCCTCGCCAAAATCAAAGATGACATCGCATTTAAGATTATAGAGTGCAGCCTTGGATGGCATAAAACCATAGACGACAACAAATTCATTGGCTTTGGGGCTCCATTTGACACTGTGCACGGGGCCCTCCTTGGACAATGGCACAGAGCAAGTATCGCCCTTGGTGGCCATGAAATGCAACGCCTGATTTCCATAATAGGAGGCACCACTCTTGTCCACCTCCGTGCTAGTTAGAAGCAGCAGGCCACTGCCTCGCTTGTTCCACAACATTTCGATGCGATCCGCTTGAAAGAAGCTCTTGCAGGCAACTGTTTGGTTCTGACCCAAAGCTGGATACTTGTAGAGCTTACACATGGATGGTGCTCCCTTAGCACCCGGTGTATAAAACGCCAAGAATGGGGGACAATTGCCCGGACCGAGGGATAACATACCGCCACGACTGCTACCAATTTTGCGTGATGCGCTGGCAAATCCTTCAGCTGGACCAGCTGCCAGATCATAGAAGAGTGCCTCTCCACCGACAACTAAAGCGAATATCGATTCATCAGATGACCACGAGGGCTGCCAATCCGTTTGATTCTTTTGAACAATGGCAAAGACCTCATTGCCAGAGGCGACATCATAAACAAGCAAATTCGCAGCGCCTTCGGGACGATCCTTCGTAATGGCATAATGCTCCCAGGTGCACAGATAATTGCCGCGTGGTGAGAACTTGAGATAGAAGGCCTTTGGACGCGGCAGCGTGCATTGTACCGGCCAGCAATCGACGTTGCCAGTGTTGGAAGTGGGCACGTGTAGCACCTTCACCTCGGCACCATTCGAGTATGCAAAGTAACGACCATCCGGACTAAAGCAGATCGAACGCGAACTTTTCGTCTCCTCTCGCGGCAAATTGGGTTTGTGTTCGTATGGCTGCTTTGCACCAGCTGACGACCACAGCTCAACAGCCACGCTAGAGCGAACTGCAAATAGGCGGCGAAAAAAATTAGTAACCAATACATATGTACATATACACGCGGTTAGGGCCGTCGCACAAAATGCGTTTTATATATGCACTGACGGCGGCCCCAACTGGTGCGAACTATTGAATTACATGGCGAACTTATATCGCTAACATATGGTATACAATTAAATGGATATTATTTATCGTATATTTACTTGCAAGGGTAGGAACCACACCGTCTACAGCCGCAGCCATTGTCTTCAATCTCTCACACACACACACACGGTCACTGGCAGCAGTGTTGGTCAACAGTTGTTTGTGTACGCACGGTTGTATTGTGTTGTAATCGATAACGCTAAAGCAACATGCATTGGGCGCGCGTAAAACGAACATCAACCAAACGTATTCAAAAACTGCAACAAAATTTTATGCTCTACGTGAATTTCAAAACATTTTTAGACTAAAGAATTTTGTTACTATCAAACTTCAAGGCAAACTTTGTGCATAGCACAAAAATTTGTGATGCCAGCTAAGGCTCTACGACTTTCTCTGTATATCAAATTCTATACGCAACTTTAAGAGTTTTCATTTCTCTTTTTTTTTTTTTTGTTTTTTTGGCAAACTATTACGACAGTTAATGTGTAAGTTGTTAAAGCATAACTAAATAAAAGTAACGCACAATTGGCATTGGAACTCGTTCAGTTACTTTCGCTGAAAATTGTGACCAAACAACGAACCACTGGCACAGTGGTGCACTAATTGGAAAATGTTTAAAATAAGTTCGTTATAAGTTGTTATCAATAAGAATGCAAGTACTACTAAATGATTAAAATAGGTAAGTTTACAATGTAGTTAATAACAAACAGAATATATTAGGACCAATATTTTAGTAGCTGCTTAAGAACGGCAGTAGCTTTGCCCCACTGTTTGACCGTGGCAGCTGTCGATGACACCTGTGTGTGGACAGATAGACAGACAAGAGGCAGACGAGAAACATGTAACGGCCACTCATGTTTCAGTTTGACAATGTTTTCATTGTTTCAATTGTTACTATTAATTTTATTTTATTTTTATATACGCGTCTATATGCCTGGTGACTGCGACGACAATTGACTTTAAATTTCTTGCATTTACCAAAGAGAAATGTTAACACAACCACAACTTTGAAAGTTTTGTAACTGATGTGTGTGTGCGCTCGCATGTGTGTGTGTGTGTACATCTTTTGATAATAACCATCACAAATTGAAACTAATATAGCTTGGCAAACGGCAACGGCAACTTTCCCAAAATGAAAAGCGCCTTTAATATAGACGGACATATCTCTCTCTCCCTGTATTTAGCCATATATGTACATATATACAGTTGTGTTCAGAAAAATAGGAACGCGCATTCATGTACCAGTAAAAGAACTTTTTCGACAAAAGTCTGACTTTGAAATTGAAAAGGTGTTCACAGTTTTTGAAGAGTGGAATGTCAACAACTAAATAGCGAAAAAATCCCGTTAGTTTTGCATTCCATTTTTTTTTTATAGATGATTTTAGACATATGCACCGAAAATTGGTTGTTCATTAAAATAGGAATTTCGACTTTTTTTTGTAAAAAAAAATTTTAAAAAATGAATTAAAAAATTTAAATTATTGTCATTAGTTAGTGTTATTTATACAAGAATTAAAAAAACCAAAATATGTTTGAAAAAGTAAAAAATCTTAATTTTTAAGGGGTTGACGCTATTATTGGTCGGTGGAGATGGGAACTGCAATGTATTGCCTATAAAATAAGTGCTAGGCATATAGAAAATCAAAAATATAGTTTGCTGATCCACTACAATGGTATAAAACGCTATTTATTATAACAGGAAATCTGAAAATTGAGGTGCTACACGAAAAACGACGCCAATAGACGATATACCCATTTTGCGCCATTGTGAAAAAACCCGTTAGAATCATAAAAATGTATAAAAAAATATTTAAATCAGTCTGTTTATACAGTCATAGTTCGTCTTCAACTGATCGAACAAAATTTCAATGCCAAAAGTACCAGGGAATGGATCATATGGGCCTAGACGCATGACTTAAATTTGCAAAGCCCCATGTGGACTTACTGGGTAAGCAGTGAAGCAACAAATTTTTGACGGATAAGTCCAAAATCATACTTTTTTTGGTGGATCAGGCTCCACAAAGTAGATTCGGCCCCAATAAATATCGGGGACAACCCACAGTCCACCCATTAGACAGTTTTCCACGGTGGACTGAGTATCATGATATGGGCCTGGTTTTTCTCCAAGTGGGTATGGCCTATATATGACCTGGATGGCTACGTAGACAAAGCTGTGTTTTTAAATAGATTAAAGAAAACATCCTGCTATCATATGAAGCTTGAAAAATTCCACTAAAATGGATATTCCAGAAGGATAATGATCCAAAGGTTACCTGCAAGCCACCAAAGGCTTAGTTTGCATCCGAGAATATAATTTTGTGCTATAGCTATCTCAGTACCCGAACATGAATCTATATAAAAACTTATGAGGATTTGTTAAAAGACATCTAGGAACTGGAAATCCCGCAAAAAATGACCAACTTTGGCAGCCTGTTCGAAATGGAACACCCAAATCCTTTTGAAGCGTGGTCAGGATCTTTCCGAATCCATGGTACACGGGGGCTTAGCAGTTTAAACCAATTAGGGTCTCAAAACAAAATGTTAGGACATAACAAATAAAAAGTAGTAGTTTAAGTTAATTTTGACTTAATTTTTTTGAATTATTTAAACTTTTTAGTAAGCATTCCTATTTTAATGAACAGCCGAATATTTGAACAATTTTTTCTTTAAGTCCTGGTGGGCAAATAAAAAAATCTTTTTAGCCAAAGTTGTTTTAAATAGTTTAAAATATATGTAAAGATTCTTGTTTTCCTTATTTCATGTCGATATTTTGTATTAATCATTAGATATTTAACCAATTGCATGAAACTCAACCGCGTTCCTATTATTTTGAACACAATTGTATGTACATTTACAGAATATGCGATTATATAATACTATTAATTGTAATTCAATTAAATGCAGTACATGGCTCAGCCATTTCGCAATGCTTTCGGTTTTCATTAAAGCAGGTGAAAACTCTAATGTGTTAACTGATAAAAACTGTGAATTAAAAATAAAACAAATATTTGTAAGTTCTTACTTGTTGGTTTTGAAATTTGTAGAAAAGATCAATCACAATCTCTATGAGTCATGCAACAACAGGCACAGAGGGCAATAAAAGGCACACACACTATAAAAAGCAAACAACAGCTGCAACAAACAATTGCAAAAACTAAACCAGCTATTACTGTAAGTTTCTGGTTATGCGTTAGCTCCATTTTGAGAAATCAAATTTTTGCTAATAATTTTGAAATATTTCTGTCGCCTAACTTTAAAGTAAAAGCACATTTTGTTTGCTCGTAAGCAGGAATACCCCTACTCAATCAATAGCAAAACTAAAGCAAATCTTTTGCTATGCAAAAAGGATGCAAAAACTTAAATTAAATCTTATAAAACAAATTGATTTAGATATTTATATATTTATTTCAATTTAGGCTCGATACAAAAAAAATTTAGACACTCAAAAATTGTGGCTCTTATCCATTTGCTTAAATTGCCTAGCGTCTTTGTCCTTGACCTTGTCCTTGTTGTTTTTGGCCTTGCCCTTGTTGATTCGTATCCTCTTCTTCGTCCTCATTTCTTTTCTTACAGCAGATCAGACAGCAGCCTAAGAAAGCCAAACAGGGACAACACAATATCAGAATAACACAGCAACAGCACAGAAATATGAGAAATACAAAAACTCCGATAACCGAATAAATGATATTCCATGATTTCTTTTTTAATGCCATTTTCTATTCTTGGCCTTACTATTGACGCTGTCAATAGTACACCCATCAAGCTGAAAGCCGCAAAATTAGATTTTTCAATTTTCCACAAGAATTTGCCACATACGATTTCTAAATAATTTATCGAAAAGCTAAAACTGAAGACTATTCCAGTCGCACACTCTGTTACAAATATAAAATAATTTTAGAACCTTTTTTTAAGTACCATAAAGTCAGCAGACACATTCTACCACAAATCGAAGAAGAGTGAAGAAGTTACAGCTTTTCCCGATTTCCCACGAAACGCTAGTTTATATGAATTTATATTTAAGATTTCAAGTCTCTAGCTCCAAAACCGCTTCAGATATAATTTGATTTATACTAAGATATCATCCGATTTAAATATTTCTATTTTTGTCGATCTTTAGAGGAGGTCAACAGTAAATATGGCTGTTTCACCTCAAAGTCTGTCACAGCTTTTATAGGCGTACACTAAATCATTTTGTCTGGGGGTGAAATACATGAGTATCCCATATGGATAAGTCGAAATTGCAAATCTTAGAAAAAATGGACTATTATTTCCCGATTTACCACGCCCCTAGTGGGAGTTTCCAAAAAAATTGCAAATTTCATAGTCTATAGAAGAGTGTACTATGTTGTTTTCATACAGACAGGCGGACGGACAGTCCGACAGACATACATACATACATTACAAAAAACCAATTTATTCCTTTCACTTCGTGAACAATTATGAAAATATAAACATAATATAATTTTTTCATTGCTAAAAAATATTTAGCAGCACTTTAAGCAACCAATGCAACTATTATTAAATATTATAAAATTATAAATATTTTTTTAAAAAACTTAAATAGTTTTCAAAATAGAGATGGAATCGAGTCCCAAAATAATTTTTCATTTTCTCGCTCGATCGTCCCGAAAAATTTTGAATTTTTCCCGAGGGTCTCGACATTTCCCGAAAATTTTTTCTCAATATTTAGAACTCTTATGATGGATACAATTTTTTATTTAAAAATAATATTTTAAAAATTATACTAGAAGTAGAATACACCCTCTCACTCTTTGTCGAAGATGTTGGAACATCAAGTACTTGCCCAGCAAGGATTTGTAACAATGGCAATTCATTGCATTGTTGTCAAAATAATAAAATATCTTAACTTCTCTTAAATTTCACATGATTTATGTAAGAATTCATTTCCTCTTGAATATCATTCTTCTGTTCTTTGATAAATACAAGTAAAAAAAATACTTTCAAGGTATTTCTGTCTAATAAATGAAACTTAATTGTTTATAATATAAGGAACAGATATTAAATAAAGAAGACTGGAATTATATAGAAATATATATATATAAATATATATATATATTTATGTATGTAAATATTTCCGAGTTTTATGTTAAATGATGAATGAAGATTTGTTGAAAGATAGAAAAATATAAACTAAACTATTTATATTAGAATATATATTTAAGCATTTTTTTATCATTCTAATTTTTTTATATTTAAATATTAAACAGTTTCAAATATGATTTTAATCGAAATAATAATTATATTATAGTAAGCATGACAACAACTAAATACCCTCGCTCTGACTCTCATGATGAACGATGACGACTGACAGTTGACAAATTTCTTCAAAGCTTTAAAATCGATTACGATTACATCTGCACATACATTTACATATATGCATGTATGTGAGTATACGCACATTGTGGCAGACACTCGTCGAAGCCCATTGATGGCATTTGAGGTGTTTGTCATTCGCATTTGCTGCTGCAGTTTTCCGCAGCAGCATAGCCAGACCGTGGCCAATGTTAAGACCCATCCCAATTCCAGAGTTGGCAACAGGTTACGAGCAATGCGCCTGCGTCGCAGCGCAGTCGCGTCGTCGCAGTGGCAGCGGCAGCGACAGCGACTGCGAGCGAGCTGCCGAGCGACGGCCAAGTGCTTAAGGAATGGTAAACGTTACCTGTGCACCTCAGTCCAAGGTGAGCGCTCGTGCTGTTCGGTTTGGTTTGGTCTTGGCTTGGTTCAAATATTGCCGCGTTCTTCCACTCCTCCTCACTCACAAGACCAAGACGCTGAGCTTGAAATTGAAATTCTTTTGTGCTGGCCCTGAATCGTGTGTTCGCTCTGTTACGTGTTTCGATCAAGTGCGGTGCGGAAAGCAAATAAAATTTGTATACATAAAAAAACATAAAAAATACAAAAAACAAACGCTAACAAGCAACATAGCTGCTGCCAAGTACAGCAGACCAACAAACACACACACACACAGTTTTAAAATGGAATACCGGTGCTTAAGTAGAAGTTCTGTCAAAGTAAGTGACCCCAATAAGCCAACAAAAAAAATCCCACTAAGCGTTCTCTAGACTTAACTGCTCGACCTGAAGATACTCTGTAGATAGCTCACAAGATTTGGTACTTTTCCTTAATATATATTTAGTCTCTATTTATTTCTGATCTTTAATATATTTATGATATAACAAAATTTAACAAAATGACTTTGTTCCTCGACCTAAAGATACTCTGCAAATTGTTCATATAATTTGTAAATTTTGCTAAATATATATTCTATTTATTTCTGAAAATATATGATAAATATTTATGTTCAACAAAAAAAACTTACTGCTCGACCTGAAGGTACTTGTAATCTTTTGCTAAAGATTTTTCGATTTTCTATATATTTATGATATACTCATATTCAACAAAATGACTTTATTGCACGATCTGAAGAAACTCTGCAACTAGCTATTTTAAAATATATGATTTATGCTGCTTATAAGTCCAAATTTATTTGTGATCTTTAAAAATTGTATGATAGTTTAAAATTTTTTTAGTCTTACAAGAAATTTAAGCAATTCACTCGATTTGTAGATTCTGTAGATAGATCTATTAATGATATAGATTTGATATGATTTGACATTATATGATATGATATGATATGATATGATATTATATGATATGATATAATATGATATATATACTCTCTACTTATGTGTGATCTACAAAAATTGAATGTTTTTAGGGCATTCATGAAATTCGTCAAAAATCTAAGCAAGATGTAACTAGGCTCCATTTGAACATACTCTATTAATCTATACCCTTTATAGTTTCTAATTTTTTCTTAAAAATATATATACCCTGTTTATTAAAGATTATTAAAAGTTGAATAATCATTAAATATCCATCATATTTTAAGTGTGAAAGCTCTTAACTTCACTTCTTCTTTGTTTCACACATGCTAATTAGCTCTGACTATACCATTTGATGGCCTTTACAAGTACAGGGTATAAAGAGCGACACCAGCCAATAAAGCGCCCACAAGGAAGCTTCGGCTCAGCTAAAGTTGAGCTCTCGAGCTGCTGCTGCTGCTGGCTGACTCTCTGGCTCCGGCTCTGGCTCTGGCTCTGTCTTTGAGTCTTTGCATTGAACTTGGCATTGTTCTCAGTTCAGTTGGCGCTGTCGTCGTCGTGTCTGTATTCCTTATGACGCTGCAAACCAGTATGCCATAAAACTCTGCATATAGACGACCATATACACATATGCATATATGTAGGTGCAGGCACATCATTGCATATATGTGTATGTGTGTGCGTGTGTGTGCAGCCCAACCCATCTGACAGCAGAGAGTCACCCAACACCTTGGTGGTCCAATAAAGATTGAGTAAAATTTTATTTGGGCTCGGCTGCAGCTAGGCTGGATGCAGGAATTTCTGAAGCTGGCGCAGAATAGCCAAGCACGACCTATTTCTTTGGCCAGCCAATCACTTGCTAAAATTATCACCTTTCTTTGACTTTCTTTTTACTGCTCTGCACAGTCGGGCTCTTAACGAATTTTTAATGAATTTACCTTGCTTGAATAACTTTTACTAGCTGCCTGTTTTTTTTGTGTTTTATTTTGTAACTCGTGTCACGTCGAAAACGTACATTTATGGCTTTTCCATGAATAGATTTTTACAAATTGCCAAATGCGGAAGTGCTGCAAATTTCGGGTAGCTAGAGGCAAAGCTATAAAAATTGCAGGTAAAGCCTGGACTATGCAAGTTTTTGCATAAATACTAAAAAATCTTTTATAAATATACTAAAATATTAAAAACTAAAAAAATGCATATGAATTTGTAATATATTTTTTTTAAATCAAATTTTTTTTTTGTAAATAAGTAAAAATTTTATCAAACATTTTTTTATTGGAAAAGTTTGAATTCTGAGAGTGCTTAGCTAATGAGTTACGAAGGCAACAAATTTTTATAGAAACATAAAAACATATATGCATATACATTAAACATTATAAATGAAAATTAATTATGCTTAGATATTGAACTCTTACGAATACTCTAAAAATATTAAAAACAATCATAATAAGCAATCTACCTTATATACCTTGTCTAATACACACTTTAGCCATAAATCTTTTGCCAATCCCAGTGTCTGGGCTTAAAACGTGCTCGCTTAGAAACCGTGATGAAGATGATTCAAAATAAATTCCCAGACTGATTCAATGAGCCGCTAGCAGTTGGCCCAAAGCAAAGCACAAAGTTTGTTTTTCGAAAAGTAGGCTAAACATATTCATACTTTGATTTTTTATGTTGTCCCGGGATTGTGTTTTCTTCTTCTTTCCATTTGAAGCCGGTCTTTTTATACAAATACAAACAAACGCACACTCGCACACACACACACACCCTTCGGAGCGTGAAAATCTCATTCATGCGTGCCTCTGTCGTTGTTCTTGTTCTTCTTCTTGAGTGTGACGAAGACGAACCCAACCTTAAAACAATTTGAATATTTGCAAAAACGGTGTATAAGAGAGAAGAATTAAAAACTGTAAAACAAAGAAGATAACTCAGTTTCTGGGTCACAATGTTGGCATGAACACAATTCATTCTGATTGCCGTTTACCTGAGCAAATATATAGTTTCAAATAGGATAAATACGGAATGCTTGTGGAAGTTCACAGTATTTTCATAAATGTGTGTTAATTGGCATAGTTAATGTAGCGCCAAGAACTAACAGTACTTGCTTAACCCTTAATTGATGCGACGTGTTTGCTTCAAGCGTAGCTATAAACAGTTTTTTTTTTGTCAGAAGTGCTCAGTGAAATCTAAAAATATTTTATATATAGTCAAAGAAAAGCGTAATGAGTAAAAGTGTCAGCGACTGTAGCTAATTATTATTATTATTGTTATCATTATTATTTCGGTTCTACTTAGGGACGGCGAAATTTTTGTTTTATTTGCTCTTAACCTCATTTCCACGAGTGATCGCCAACCGACAGCTGCTTCTTCTTCGTCTTCGTGTGCTTCAGCCGGACAATGGCCAAAATACGCACGCAGCATGCGAAGTAGCCCAAAATGAAAGCTGTTGTTGTCATCGTGTGGGAGGCGGAGAGAAACAGCAACAGCAATGGCAAACCGCAGCCATTGCACTTGTCTCTGTCTTTCTCTGTCACACCGATTGCTAGCTGCTTCTAACTGTGCTTCAAGCCACAAAGGCTACTTGCGTGTTGTTGTTGTGGTTTGTGAGTCTGAGAAAACGTGCTTTGCATGCCTAGAGAGCGAAAAAAACCGCATTGAAAGTTTTGTCGCTTGGGGTTATCACGTCAAAGCGTAGAATCTTGCTGTTGTGTTGCCAGCTGCAGGTAAACTACAACAAACAACAAAAAACGGTCTAATGGGCAACGGTTAAAAAAAATCACAGATATGTTGAGAACTGTTCAAGTTGCGACCTGCGCTGCAGCACTGCATTTAATTTATCGTCATCGTCATCGATTGACAAATGTAAAACATGCACTTGCCAGTGATGGCAACCTGTTTGAAAGAATCTGTGTTACTAATTCATCGATCCTGCACAAGTTGTTTTTGGCCAGCAAACAACAAAGGCCTTGAAAATTGTGCCATGCAAACAAAACAAACAAACAAATAGCAATTTATTTCATTTCATAGAGATTACCACCGCTGCTGACTGCCATTCAGAATATGGAACTCGCTGCGTGCCGACCAGCTGGCATCGCTTATCAATAAACCAGTTTCATGTTGTTTGCTATTTGTTTGCTGTCAGTAATCTGTCGTCGCCCCATTGCTCTGCTATGCTTTCAAGAACCAATTTTCACTTGAACTATAGCTAAGAGCCACAGCGCAGCGCTCCATATTATTGTCTAGGCCAATTTGTGCTTTGTATTAGAATTAAATATTGTTTATTAAATGTTTATGCTTTTCCAAAAGCTTTCAGCTAATAGGCGAAGATCCAAGAGTGCGACATGTGAGTGATTGAGCTACAGAGAGAGCGAGAGAGACAGATGAATGTAGGTCGTTAACCTCGTTATAACGGCACCTTATGTATATGTATGTAAGAGCTCTCAAACGTACATACGTACATGTGTATGTGTGTACGTGTGTGTTTGCATGTGTGTGCTCTTGATAGTCTTTGCTGTTTCTTTTGCTGTAGTTTTAATTCTTATTCTTTCTAACCTGCCTGTCTGCCTTGATTTTTATTTGTTGTTGTGCGTTAAGTCACCAACAACAAAAGCATTTAGTGCGTTACTGCCGTTGTTGTTGTTGTTGTTGTTTTTTGTTGCTGTTATGTAAGCATCGCTAATGACTGTGCATTAGTCCGAAATGTTGAAATTGTCGCCGTGAGCGCCTTCAATGGCTTTTTGATTAATGCATGATTTTACAATTTCTAACCCAATTATATGAGTAGAGAGAAAGAGAGAGAGATGGGCAGAAAAAAGCAGCTTATCATAATTATAATAATTATTTGCATGTTTTTTATTCGTCCCGTCATTGGCGCGACAATTTCAATGAACTCCAAATGTGACTGTTCAAAAATAAAAGAAAAAGAGTTGCCACTCATTACGCTCCTTTCTGCTTTTCACCCAGCCATTGTCCGCATCGAATCGTTTGATTGAGAGATGCCAGAGCGACTGCCTTAAATGTGAAATTAGTTTAGCTTAGATGTGGTACTAGCTATGTGTTTATTATGATTATTAAACGAAATTGTTAGGGTCCGTCGTCGTCCGACTGTCTGTTAAAAAACAGAAAGTTTAAAACGGGCATTGACAATGGCGCCTTTAATGACAGAATTTGACAAAAGGGCAAGCACAGAGTTCAGGTGAGAGTGCTGTAAAACCTGTGCGACTTGCACAGCAACAACAAAAGCGACGAGTTCATTAATTTCTTGTAATGAATGTGAAAAGAATTAAATAATAGAATTTCGCTTTCATTTACTTCCCACCAGCGACGAAACACACGCAATGGGCCATAATGAATGAAACATTTCGTCAAATGTGCAATTGAAAAGAAAGTTTAGTTTTGTCTTTTATTTTTTTTTTGTCTGTGCTTTCGCACGCAAAAGAAATACAAAACAATTCAAAGCAAGCCGACGGTCACATATCATAAAAGAAATGTTTAAACCAATTTAAAAATACCTTTGCATTGACATTGCAATTATTTTTCATTGATAAACATCAAATGCTGCCGAGGACAATGCACGTTACGACTTGTCGGCGATATTCGATAGTCGATTGCCGACTATCGCTGTCGGGCTCGAGCTTATTATCTTTTTCAGCATAACACACGTGAAATGATTTCTCAGCGGGCATCTCATTTTATTTTTTTTTTAAAGCAAATTATGTGCTGCTGCAATTTGATTCAATCGAAACTGGTTTTTCGGCACTGGCCTCTTGGCTTTTTTTTTTGGTCAGGCCAACACTTGATCAACAAAATCTGCACAGAGAAAGTGAAAGAAAATACCAAAAAAAAAAAAGAAGAGAAAAAAATCAAAACAAGGCAACGATACATAAAACTACGAGAAGTGGCAATAAAAAGTTCAGACCGTATTAGAAGCCAACTTTGCATGTTGTTGAAAAATGTATTAACATTTTTCTTGTTGCTGCCTTGCTGTCTGTTTGTTGTTGTTGTTGTTGATGTTGCTGTTGCCGCCTGCTGTCTGTTGTTGGCCGCGCCAATTGGAATTTCTTCTTTTGTTTTTACTTTCACGTACGGATATGGGGGCGATTGCGGTTACCATGATTATTTATGAATTCTACTAATTTGCTTAGCGAGCGGCCACAAAAGTTGAAGCGGGTCAAGACTGCCATTGCCTGGCTTTGGGAAAAAAGAAATTCGTTTTATTGAGCTTGAGGAATGCTCATAAGAAAACTAACTGTTTTGTAAGCTCTCGATTCTCAAATGGTCTTCTTCTCGTTAGCATAGTTTCTTAAAGTTAAATTGTGAATATAATCAATGATATGTATGCTATAAATAAATATGCTATCCAGGGTATTTTGGAGTTTAGCATTTGAGTTTATTGTCCTAATGCTTCATGACACAGCAATTTTTTGCCTGTTGCTTATTGGCATGTTCGCTGTAACCGTTATAAGTACAGGCTTGTCTCTTAACAATATCGATAACATATTAAATATGCATTCATATATGTATGTAAATATTTTTTCTCTCTTGACAGCATCTAACGGCACTCTGCGTCATCAGCATTGCACTCACCTGCGCCAACGCAGCGCTGTGGCCCAGCTTTAGCAGCAGCAGCAGCAGCAGCAGCGCAGATGATGCGCCCACCAAATGCGCCGGCGCGCGCGGTCTGAAATATTTGTCTGGTGATGCGTTGACAGATTCGCTAGACTGCCTGGGTCCCAATAATGCGCCATATCCCAGGTTTGTACATATACATATACATACATATGTAAGTGTGTGTGTGTGTGTGTCACTGACTCATTAGGCTTTCGGTCACAATGCAAAACTTTCTTTTCTAACGCCTCTGCTATAACTCTGCTCTGTCTATCGATTGCAGCGCGGCCGTTGCGCGCACATTCTCCAATTGGAACGGAAATTCGCGACGTGGACGTCAAAGCAAATTGCCCAGCACATTGGATCCAGCAATAACCACGAGTGCACTGTTGAGGGCCTACGATGAGGTAAACAATGAGGCTATCGGAAGCAATCGTTATGGTAAGTCGGTCAGCCACAAATGCTAATGATTGTGTGGCCGCAATTGATTGAATGACTTGATTGATTGTTTGACTCTCTGCTCGCAGGTCGTTCGCTAAAGAACGCCACGCCGGCGCAACAGTGCAAGAGCGATACGCCAGCGCGACTCTGCAAGACGCGCTACAATACAACTGCGCCCATGTATGGCGTTAGCTTGACCTCGGGTCAGCCTGTGACCATTGTGCAAAAGTTCCCCGATCTGCTGCAGCAGGTGGTCTTCGAGGTGTGCGAGTAAGTATTCAAAAGGCGATATTTTTAAATGTACGTTAAAGATGCATCAGAGTCTGGTAGCGTTGCCAGACTGTTGAATTATATTTACTCATATTGATTATGAGAATAGTAGTGTTTCGGGAAAACCCATAACGTTTATTTAAATGTTTGCACTTGCATACAGCGAATTATTGTATGATGTGCCGTTAGAAAAAATTGACTAGTGCTGCCAGACCGATGTACTTTGTTAACTCTTGATTATTACTGTAAGCCAATCTATGCAGCTTTTGGGAAAGCTCTAAATGTCAATTTCAATTTTTGCTCAACATACATATAAACAGTTTGTGGCGTTGCCAGATGGATGAAATCTTGATTTGAACAGCTTATGGCAAAGCGTCAAACGTAGATTTAGATGTTATATTAAGCATATAAAAGCGAATTGATCAATAATCTCACTTTTTCTTTAGATCCTCTGAATGCGATGTGGTGCGCGGCGAGTGCACGCAAACGTATGTGCCTTATTTATTCCTGGTTATACCTCTCGGACCAGTTACGCTTACTGGCCAGGACTATGTGCTCGTGGAGAGCGGTTGTGTGTGCAAACCGAAATATTCGACGGGTGCCGCTCAAGAGCCGAACATGATACCGTAAGTGGAATGGAGAGTGTAATTACACTGGTATACAACAGCAACCAAAAGAACTGAGCGAGTTTATGGGGATGGAGCGGCTAAATTTACTTAAATCTGGAATTATTTTTTGTAGCAAAATCACATTTTCAATGTTTTTTATTCGCTTATCATTTGTCTCTCTTCATATCGCTGTTAGAATGAAATAGGCTTTTGCTCGAAAAATAATGCTAAAATTGAGTTTTAACTTAAAATAATTCACGTAAATTAATTAATATTAAAATGAAGAAACAAATTATTTAATTTGTGCTAAAAAAAAGAGACAAATGAAAGAAAAACCGCAGTTCGCTGGCAAAAACAAATTTAGTTCATAATTACAAATAATAAATTAATTATGTGTAACAAGCCCTTTTAACGTTTTGTTAAAATTTATGTGTATGTACTAATTTTAAATTAAATAAATTATTTTAAATAAACAATTGAATTATAGTTGGCTTAATATAAAAGTATCGATAATCACTATATAATCACAGCGAAGTGCACTTTTTGAAATGCAAAATAATTATAAGTCGAATGCGATATTTTTGGCTAATTCAAGGTGAGTTTCCATGGTCAAGTATCGCTTCAACATTATAGTCACCACTATCGATATGATTTAGCGTAAAGTGCATGCGCTACCGCTACAACTATCGCTCATCGCTTGCTTGCCGTGTATCGTTTTGTTTCGTGCCAGCTCTAGCTACACGCATAAATTTTTAGCGAAAATTTAGAAAACGAGCAACCGAAAGTTAACAAAAGTGCAGCGCAAGCAATTTTGCGCACAGTTTAATAGTTACGTTGTGTAATTTACACTTATTGCAAAGTTGTTTTCGAGTATTTAGCGCCGCATACTTAATCGCCCCGCACTCGCACTAACACACACGCGCTGAGTGTTTTGTGTGTGTGTGTGCGTGCGCGTGTGTACATGTGCATGTGTGTGTATAGGTGACAATTTTGTTGCGTGGTGCCGGGTTACAGTTAAATATTACAGAATTTTTGTTGATTTGCGAGCGCGCGCATTAAGTGTGGCATGAAATAAAAACATCGCCAATTAGCCGGCCCAGTTAAAACCATTTAACGCTAGCGAGTGTGCAAGTGCGTTCAGCTTCAAAATGATGTTCACGGTACGTTGTTGTTACGCCTTATGTTGGTTCGTTCTAAGGGGTGCTTCAAATGCTGCCCGACAAACAATCGATAAACGGCGCTGCAGAACTGCAAACCAAGAGAGAAGAGCAAAAAAAAATGAGTGTATTTTCATGATCAGCAATGCTTATGTTTTAGCATGCAATTTTTACGCTCTTTGCGCCTCTTTTACTCAAGGGCAGGCTCTGTCAATGTGTGCGTAAAGCAAAGGAATAAAATTTCACTCTTGATGCTACATGCTAGCCAAGTTCGATTTGGCAGATCCTATGCAGAATCAAAATTGCACCCAAATTATATTTGTAGTATTCTTTTTATGGCATCTAAATATTTGTTATTATTTTTACTTTTGTTTTTAGGGCACCAATCAGCAGCAGGACACGCGCTTTAGCGACAAGGAAAAGAAGCTAATGAAACAAATGAAATTCGGAGATTGCCTCAATAAGCGCGTGGACATGTCCAAAGTTAAGCTAGATGTGCTGCGACCTTGGATAAGTAAAAAAATCACTGATATTCTACACATTGAGGACGATGTTGTCGTTGAGTTCGTTTACAATCAGCTGGAGGAGGAGAAATATCCCTGTCCCAAAAAGATGCAAATCAATATGACCGGCTTCCTTAACGGACGCAATGCCCGCCAATTTATGGGCGAGCTTTGGGCGCTGCTGCTCTCCGCTCAGGACAGCGACAGTGGCATACCCGCAGAGTTTATACAGCAAAAGAAGGACGAGATACTCAAGCGCGAGGAGGAGCAGCAGCAAAAGCAGCGCCAGCAGCAGCAACGTCAACGTGACATGTCACGCTCTCGCTCCCGCTCCAGATCCCCTTCACGCTCACGGGACAAGCCGCGACGTCACGACAGATCAAAGTCTCGCTCACGCAGTCGCTCGGTGTCCAAAATGGCAGCTGCCTCCAACAATGGCAGCACGACTGCCGCGCCCATCAACAGTGCAGCTCGGGAGGCGGCAGCAAATGCAGCGGCCCGCCTTCGCAAACGTGGTGGTGGCGGCGGCGGCGCGGGCTCACCCGGTGCGGCAGGTGGAGCAGGAGGAGGAACAGCAGCAACTGCAGCAGGTTCGGCGGGTGGTGGCGGCGGCGGTGGACGCGGTGCATCGCGAGAACGTCGTAACAGTCGCCGCCGCTCACATTCCCGCTCACGTTCCAATCGTTCAGCGCAACGAACGGCCTCCACGGACGTTGGTGGTGGTGCTGCCAAGACTTTAAATGGACGCCACTCTGTCCAGAAGACATCGCCAGCAGCTGCGTCCAAATCCAAAACAAAGGCCAAATCGCGCTCACGTTCTCGCTCGCGCTCTACGCGCAGTCGCTCCAGGTAGCTAAGCACAGTGAAAGCTGCGAAAGAGATGTTGATATCCTTAGGGATCAATTACTAATTAATTAATTAAGACAATATCTTTAACAATCATGTAAAAGGTTTTAATTGCCTAAAGAAAATGTATTTAGAGCTTATACAAAGCAAATGTTCTCGAAGCTAGTTAGATAGATTGCAAATAATCGCATACCAGAAATATTTTAAGAACCAGTCTCATTCATAAGCAAATGATATATATATAAGTATGTCTATAAAGAAAATGCTTTCAGACGACATAAAGAAACAGAAGTAAGGCATTTTAAGAAATTAAACTAAGATCTCAATGAGTTATTTGGATATCAACATCTCAATTATTTCTGTGCATATGCAACAAGAAAAACTAATGCATTTATCTATTCACAGATCCCGCAGCGGAGGCAAAGGTTCGCCAGCGGCACGTTCTCGTTCGCGCAGCTCTTCGCGCTCCTCGGCACGCAGCAATCGACGTCGACGTAGCTCGCGTTCGCGTGCCAGCAGCATCTCGCTGTCTCCTGAACGCCAACAGGATCAGCAGTTCGAGCATCGACGCAACAAGAACAGCGTGCAGAATAAGCGACAATATCGCAACAATCGTGATGATTCCGCCAGCTCCATTGAGCGTGGCGATGGTCGTGCCAGGCAATTTGGCGGCGGTGGCGGCGGACGACGACCGGCACCACATGGCAGACGCTTCTCGCCCCGCGGACGCAGTCCCATGCGTCAGGATAATGGCGGAGGTGGCGGCGACAGACGTTTTCAGCGCTCCAATTCGCGACGTCGTTCGCGCTCCCGCATGCTCTCCAGATCGCCCATGCGATACTCCAGATCACCCAGGCGGTAAGAATATAGATTTTGATATAGGCATATTTATGAATATGTACAAATGAGAGCTAATGATAATACTAATCATTTTGTCAGAGTAGCCAAGCTATGATTATTCCTACAGATGTAAGAATATAATGTACATATCATTTATCATTTATATATATATATATAGAGCTAGATAGTTGAGTAGCTGGAAAAGGTTTACTCCGTTTACAATTAGTATTCGGTTTCTAATCCCATTCTACTATATGGTTGCTGGGTTGAGTTAAGTCGAATGCCTTAGTTAGTTTATAGTTTGAGGTATGATAGTCTTTATAGGTTTAGATTGTTAATGATATGTTGTATAATTCAGATGATTTAAAAGAGTTTGAAAATGGAATTGATTTTCATATAAGATATAGTTAAATAGAGTTGAATCCCGATAAGTTTTGCCCCACTAAATCGAAAACCTCAATTATTTGTAAAAAATAATGTCCCCTTGAATAAAACTCATACGAATTCATGTTCGATAGATCGAATTCCTGAGCAATTCGTAAAAAATGTATTCCCATGTCATTTCGAATTATCTGAATTTGACTGTAGGTTGTTTATATGAGAGGTCTATATATCAAATGTTATCCAATAGATTAAATGATAAATTCCTAAAATGTAAACCCTAAAATTTAAGCCCTGTAATGTTATATGATATTACCGAAATTGCAATTATCATGGCTCTCATTATTAATCTCAAATTCGCAAATCTTTTAAATAATCTGTAAAAGAATCTAAGCAAGCAAGCTTTTAAATTTCCTTCCCAATTTAATTGGGTTCCTTAAGAACTGAACATTTTGAAAATTCCCTTACTTTTATATTATATTTAAAAAGTAACTGTTATGTTTATGATGTATATTGACAGTATGTATTATCTGACACAAGCAGCCTGTCATTCCTTGTGTCATCTCAGTTGTCATAGTTTTTCTGAGGACAACGATAATTTCTACTACTCGAAACAATCTGCTGTCTCTTAATTGCTCTCATCTGAAGAATTTTGCTCTCGGTACTTCATATATTAATTACTATGCATTTTTTTCCGAATTATCATTCGAACAGATTTAATAATCGCCGACGTTCGCCGCCAATGCATTTCCGTGGAGGCGGCGGAGGTGGTGGTGGTGGTGGCGGCCGAGGCGGTGGCGGAAGAGGTGGCGGTAACCATCGTAACATGTGGCAGCAGCAATATCGCGGCAACAGTCCCAATCAGCGTGGTGGCGGACGCATACAGTGGCAGGCCAGGCACAACAGTCCCAATGGTGGGCGGCGCTTCGATCGTCGTCAGTCGCCGCCCGGAGGTGGCAGCGGCGGTGGTGGTGGTCAGCATCGGTACTCACGGGATCGCCGCCAGAGTCCTGGCCAGGGCGGTCCGAATCAGCAGGGACAACAGTTCCGCAAGCAGTTCTCGCCCGGACGTCGCTTCGATCGGCGTGGCTCGCCGCAGGGCAACTACAATCGCTGGGATCAGAGTCATCCCGATCAGCGCCAGCCCATGCGCAATCAGCAGCAGCCGCGCATGCGCCGCTCCAGCTCGGGCAGCGCTAGTCCCGCTGCGCGTCGCCAGCAGCAGCAGCGCAGCGTCAGTCCATTGCCCAGAAATCGCAGTCGCAGCCGCAGTCGCTCCAGCGGCCGACCTACGAAACGCAGTCGCTCCAGCGGCCGACCCACGAAACGCAGTCGCAGTCGCAGCCAACGTAGTCGCAGTCGCTCCAACTCACGACAGCAGCCGCGTCGGCGCGCCAGTCCAGCTGCTGCACGTCGTTCCGTTGAGTTTGCCGGCCCGACCGTCAACACCATTGATCTCTGTCGTGAAGAGCCGTTGCCCCCGCCGCAGCTGCAGCAGCCAGAAAAGCAGCAGTCGCAGCCGCCGCAGCGCAAATCGGAGTCACAGCAGCAGCAGCAGCCAACGCAGCCTCAGCCCCCAGCGAAGTCGCAGTCGCAGTCGCAGTCATCGCTTCGCAGTCTGGCCAGTCTGTCGCGCACACCGTCGCCGTTCCTTAAGTCGCATGAGCGCAACGCTGTCGCAGCACCAAAGAAGGCACGCGACAACAGTCAGAGCAGCAGCTCGGACAGCAGCGCCGATGATAGCGATGACAGCGAGGATGAGGAGCAGCAGCAGCAAAAGAAGCAGCGTCATCAGTCGCGTCGCTCAGCGCCTAGCGGCAAAATCAGCTTAAAGGCTAAAGCTTCGGCAACGGAGCGGCCAACAAGCAAAAGCTCCAGCAGGAAGGCCAAAGCGTCGCGCAGCTCGGGCAGCAGCAGCAGCAGCGAGCACAGCGACGAGGACGACAGCAGCGATGAGCGACACAAGAAGAAGTCGCAGCTGAAGCGTAAAGAGGAAACGACTGCAAGCAGAAGCGAGAAGGAAAAGGAGAAGCAGCGTCGAAGCGGGGACAAGAAACTGCAGCGCAGCGCGTCCAGCGAGGAGAGAGCAGTGACCGCAGAAATGCTGGCCGAGAAGCAGAGAAGCTTGGACAGGAGTCGCAAGCGAAGTCATAAAAAATCGAGAAGAGACGGAAGCGGCGGCAGCGATTCCGACGACGAGCGTTTGCCCAAAAAGAAACGCAAGAAGTCAAAGAAGGCAGCCGATAGCAGTGACAGCGACTCGGTTTCGGAGGACGAATCGTCTTCGAGGAAGAAGAAACACAAGAAACATAAGAAGCACAGCAAGAAGAGCAAGAAGCATAAGAAGCATAAGCGAAAGAGCAGCAGCAGCGCAAAGCACAGGCAAGAGAGCAGCTCCCAGAGCAGCGACGATGAGGACGAGGAGCAGCATGCGGCGAGGGCTGCTGGCAAGCGGAATGGAAAGCTGCCGCTGCTGCTCACTGGCGGTCCCGGCATCAATGAGGACTTGGAGAAGCAGCTGCGCGAGCGTGCGCTAAAATCAATGAAAAAGTTGGACTGATCAACCATAACAACAACAACAACAGCAACAACAAACGGCTACTAAAGAGAAGAAGAAAAAACAGACTAAATTAAAATGAAGCAAGGAATGAAACGTTAAGAAAAAACGATCCCTCATTACAAATAAATACATACGACACACAGACTTTCAGACAGACATGCGTAGCCATTTAAATACTAACGTAACATTCATAATTACATACATTAAATAATATTTCTAACAATTTATTTCATACGATTAAGTCACATTGCGCGTCGAACCTATTATAAAACCAGAATTCGTGCATGATTAATACAATTTGTATTATGTACAAAAACAAGAAAATTTCTCAACACAAAAAAATAATAACAAATAAAAAGCCATTGTGCTTTAACCAAAAAAAAAAGCCCTTAAAAATCCATAAATCAAACTTCAGAAAAAAGTTTGGTTAAATGCATGTTGCTAAAGTTAATTGGCAGCAATGTTTGCTTAGAACACTACCGTTTAATGTCTAAGTAGGTTTTACAAAATGTAATTAATGATACCTAAAACGAAAAATGTGTACGTTTGAGAGCATTATTAATTAAAGTAATATATAAAAAATAAACAATTGTAAAAGAATCAATTCAGTATTTTAAATTTCCAAATTATTGGCGCCCTCTATGCAACTCTAATCAGCCAAATATTTGACAGTACTAATTCGTAGTGCTACGGTAACACTTAAATGACCCGATCTGGCAGCGCTGTGCGCAGCTGTCAAATGCACTGACAGCGCGTCAACTTCCTTTCCTTTTTTACGTATCGTACGAGATGGTAAGGCTGAAAATATAAATGCAATTTAAATACACTGCCATCGACGCGTAATACAAACAAAAACCGAGTGAAATATAAAACAAATGACGCTACAAACTGTACAATTGTTGAATATGTGGGCATTTATGTGCAAGTTCGTGCTTTTTATGAAAAAACTAAGCGTTTTTGTTTGTTGTTACAGTCGTTTGCCTGGAAGTAACTTAAAAGATTATTATTTGGTGTTTGTGCATTATTTTTGTAGGCTCGTGGACCTAAGAAACATTTGAAGCGTTTAGCCGCACCCAAGGCATGGATGTTGGACAAATTGGGAGGTGTTTTCGCCCCACGTCCATCGACCGGTCCACACAAGCTGCGCGAGTCGCTGCCGCTGTTGATCTTCCTGAGAAATCGTCTCAAGTACGCTCTAAACGGTGCTGAGGTGACCAAAATCGTCATGCAGCGTCTCATCAAGGTTGACGGCAAGGTGCGCACCGATCCCACCTACCCAGCTGGCTTCATGGGTAAGTCGAACCACACTTCGCTATCCATTTCAGTTGATTAATCGTTGTTTATCGTTTAGATGTCATCACCATCGAGAAGACTGGTGAGTTCTTCCGTCTGGTCTATGATGTGAAGGGACGTTTCACCATCCATCGCATTTCCGCTGAGGAGGCCAAGGTGGGTTTACATTCGATTAGGATAGCATACGATGGGCTTTATCGAAGACCGATTAGTGTTTTTCCATACGCGAATTGGTTCAAAATGAAGCCCAAAGCAATTTTTGATACGACGGTCTCTGATCCTGAGCATTTCTCTAGCCGTTTCAGTAACTTTTACGTGCAATTACAAATTCAATTAGAATCAATAATTTAGGATTTCAGAATTTTTGATATATTAACGTATTTTCGTCTCTTTGCAGTACAAGCTGTGCAAGGTGCGCAAGACACAATTGGGCGCTAAGGGCGTGCCTTTCCTGGTTACGCACGATGGCCGCACCATCCGTTATCCCGACCCTCTGGTGCACGCCAACGATACCGTGCAGGTGGACATTGCCACCGGCAAGATCACCGACTACATCAAGTTCGATTCCGGTAGGTTCTATTATCAAATATTTCGTCATCTTGGCTGGTTCGAAGACCACAAAACGCTTAACACCAAGTTGCGTGGTTCAAATACAAAGCCAAAAGCAATTTTTGATACGACGGTCTCTGATTTGTGCATTATGCAGCCATTTCAGTAACTTTTACGTGCAATTACAAATTTACAATATAAAACATAAAAGATCATTCAACTTAATACGGAAATCTTATTTCAATCTACAGGCAACCTGTGCATGATCACTGGAGGCAGGAATTTGGGACGTGTCGGCACCGTTGTTAACCGTGAGCGTCATCCCGGCTCTTTCGATATCGTGCACATTAAGGATTCACAGGGTCATGTGTTCGCCACTCGTTTGACCAACGTTTTCATTATTGGCAAAGGTAACAAGCCTTACATCTCGCTGCCAAAGGGCAAGGGTGTTAAGCTGAGCATCTCGGAGGAGCGCGACAAGCGTTTGGCCGCCAAGACCCACTAAACAATATATGCCAGCCGGACAGAGCAGCAGCAGATTAGGGGACAAGAGTAAATAGGATTTTTACTTTTAGCATAACTCTGTACGTTAAAGCTACGGAATTACAAAAACGTAAAGAAAAAGTATTTGTTGTCTTTTTATGGAGTGGAACATCTATGAGAAATCCCAATGAACATTTACAAATTTAAACTAGCCGCCAGTCCCGACCTTTCAGATGTTGCCATTCAGCTATAGTAGGTATGAGTAATTGTTATCGATATGATTTATTTACTAATGAGCAAAACAATGAAAAGAGGAAACATGGCAAATGTTCGCTGTATATTTAAAGACTGCCAATCTTTATTTGATGTATCTCTATAGGAATTTATAATGTATTGAAATAGTTAACTTATACATACATGTTATCGACATTGTACAATTGACATTTTCAGAAATACCCTTAGTTACATGCAGATAAGTTTTTCGCGCCAAATTACTTACGCTTATCAATTTTCAGTGCTGTTTAATGCTATACGTTTATATAGGGCTGCAAAACATCGATAATAAGCTAATAGCTATTCCGATATCGATAGCAAGTTTTTGTCTTTGTGTGTAATGCAGTGAAAGGCTTGCGCACTGGGCAAAAATTAGTTAAAAAGAAACTGGAAATCAACTCGCCCACTGAAGTAAATCCTAGGTAATTTATACTAATAATTGGAAGCCATAGAGCTGCTGGTGCCCACAGGCAAAGACAAGCAACTAAACTGTGTATGTGTGTATCTTTCTGCTTGTGTGTACTCACACACACACGCATATATACATACGTACATACATGCCCCCATATATTGGCATATGTATGTTTGTATGCCTGTTGGTCATATGTTAGCATGTCTGATAAACTCTGCTGAAGTGAATCATTTGTTTGGCTCCAGCTCTAGTTTGTTTGTTTGTGTAATGCGAAGCGCATTAGTTTGTAGATAGTTGCGGTAGCTAATGTCGAGCACTCTACATTCGCAGACAGTCGCGTCATAGAACCCAACGAGCACGCACCACCCACAAAAAAACACGAAGAAACACCAAAGACAGATTTTTGCCCGACCCTTGAAGCCATCGCACACACACACACACACACTTACACAGATACACACATACATAGTACAACAGAGAGCAAAGCCGAATTATTATGGCGCAGGCATTGAACAATCCAACGAGCAGCACGCATCGCGACTATGGTGCCATATCCAGTGCCACGCCCGAGGTGAGCTTTGCCGCTGCCTCGAACTCGGGCAATTCCGGCTTCAGTCCCACGGAGTTTGTGTCGCTCAGCGAGGATATTGGGCACAATATCACGTCGATCAACACCAGCACCAAGCAGCTGGAGAAGCAGCTGAAACTGATCGGCACCGCAAAGGATTTGTCGGCGCTGCGAGAGAAGATCCACAGCATTAATACCAAGAGCAATGCACGGGTTCAGACCACCAGTCAGGATTTGCAGCGGCTGCAGGCTGTCTTGCGCCACGGCGATCGGCAGCAGAAGCTGCAGCTGGAGAAGCTCACTAGAGAATTTCAGGATGTGCTTGAGAAGTACTCCATGCAGCAGAAGCGCATCTCGCAGGCCACGCGACAGAGCTATCAACAGGCCGCTGCTGCTGAGCGGGAGTCGGACATGTCCGCCAGAACGGAGCTGCTGCAGCAGCAGCGACAGGAGCAAGCGGGCCTGGAGAGGCAGCACGATATGCTCGTCGAGCGTCAGCGCCAAGTCGAACAAATTGAGTCGGATATACTCGATGTGAATGTCATTATGAACAAGCTAAGCAGCTTGGTGGCCGAGCAGCGAACGGTGGTGGGTGAGTACTCGTCCACATTGTAATCCTCTTAAAAGTTGAGAATATAATGCAGAATGGGAAACTAATTCCTAAATTCGATTATCGATCGCCGAAATTCAAAATAGTTTTGATTACAAATTCGATTATCGACTATCAAAATTCAAAGCAATTTCGATAACAAATTTGCATGTCAATTGCCAAAATTCGATAACAACCATGTTATGATTTGGTGTAAGGCAGCTGATTGAACAGCTGTCGATAAATTTGCCCAAATTATTTGGGGAATACCATTATCGTATCGCATAATCATAAATGCAGAAATCTCATATTAATATCATGCTCGTCATTCCTACAGAAGTATTCATAAAGATTATCATTTCATCTCGCAGATAATGTGGAAACGCTTATCGATAACACGGCCGCTGACGTGGAGGAAGGCCGCAATCAGCTTCAAAAGGCAGCAGCTAGTCGTAATAGCCACCGCCGTAAGATATTGATACTTTTAGTGATTGCTGTGATAATAGGATTAGTTGTAACTGGCATTATAGTCGGTAAATTGAGTTAATTGTTTTATATACATGTACACACACACACACACACACACACACACTCACACACTTCTACATACATACACATAAAATAATTAAAAGTTTTGTAAAACTATTTTTATAAAAAATAAGGCATTAATCACAAAGTGAGTAAAAGGCGCGCGCCAAGCGGGCAAAGACAAAAACAGCAAAGAAATTCAATACAAATACGAGTTTAAATCCGAAACGCGTTGTAGATCGTAGTTATGTGTATGAGAAAAGAAAATAATTATAAATTAAAATATATAAATATATATGTAAAAGAAAAACCATTTAAGATTTAAAGATAACACAGTAAAAAATGCAAATATTCAACGCTTTTAAATGTTAAATTATTTCCTGTTGAACAAGCTAAAGAAACAAAATATCAAAACAATAATTTGCGTTTCGCATTGAATGTACAATTTGTTTTTGTAGTTAAGCAAGCAAATAATATACGTTGAATAAACTCGGTTGATTGCTTATCGGTATATATGCTTAAGATATTAAATGATAAATTTATATAATCTGATTTGATTTTATGTACACAATTAATTAACCAAAGCCATTTAACCCATTGTTGTCCGAATACAAATAGAAACGGGAAAATTAAAGACGATTTCATAAGCTTAAGTGTGGAGCAGCTTTTTTTAGTGAGGACAACATCCCTAAACGTGGAGTTATGTTAAATAACAGCAGTAGCAACATGCTCTTTTTCGCGTTAACATAACATATCAACATATCTGCCGACCACCACAACTTATCGACCATCAGCTGTTAAATATTTATCAAACACGTGCGAGTTATTTTTGTGAGAGTGCATTGAATTTAGTAATATTATAATGCCACAAGGTAAATTTAAAAAGGCTAAGCTGCCTGCGGCTATACAAAACAAGAAGAAGCAACAGAAGCAAGCAGCCTTCACGCGCAGATCAAGTGAGTAGCTAACTTTGGCAACAGGTTGCAAATTGCTTACATTCCGAATTGCCGCTTTTGTTTTCAGACGCTCCCATCCAAGCCAAAAAGGGCAAATTCAATGAGACTCAAAAAATCAAAGCTGTCATTTCCAAATCAGTTAACAAAAGTGTCGAAAGTGAACTGCGTTCGCGTGCACATGAAGGATACATACAGCTCAGCAAAGCCCAGGAAGCAGTCGCCAAGCATCATGCGACGCAGGCCGCAGCCGCAGCGACAGCAGCCGCCAGCGCAAGCAAAGCTGCGATATAGACTTAGGCAGGCATGGAGGTAAGTTTAGCTAAAGTTAAAGTATGCTATAATAGGTTGTATTATTTGACATTGTTGTTATTGCTA
The DNA here is from genome assembly GCA_035045545.1 of Drosophila gaucha. Lineage (NCBI taxonomy): Eukaryota > Metazoa > Arthropoda > Insecta > Diptera > Drosophilidae > Drosophila > Drosophila gaucha. The sequence goes on from JAWNOY010000292.1 coordinate 365,295, forward strand.
AAATGCTGTATAGCGACCGATGCTAAAGGCGCTTGAGGGAGGATGTTAGTTTGCCCGTCTGCTCGGCTACCTGTCTATAGTCACTTAGTAGACCATGTTCGTCTGCTCGTGGAAAGAAAATTTCGTCACTTGATAGAACATCTCTGTCTGCCTGAAGTCCGACCTGTTAAATTCCATGGATTTTGTCTACCTGTCTATAGTCACTTAATAGATCATGTTCGTCTGAAATCCGATCTGTCGAATTCTTTGAAAGCTGGTCTCTTAGCTTGAAAGCTATGATCCCAAAACTAAGCTGAGCCCTGTATACGTGATCTACAGAGCCTATACATCGGAATCTGCTGAATTTGATATATAGTATAGCACCCAGAGAAACCAAGAGCTAGTTTTTGCATTGAAGTACTTCTTCTATAAGAGCATTTTAAGTTCGTCTTACTAAGATAAGTCTTTTTTATTGTTTGATAGCAATCAAGGGAAGAAGCTAAGTTATTCTTCAAGTTGAACCTAGATTAACTTGATTCTTAAGCATTATATTCGCTTTAATCCGTTCATTTTTAATACGCCCAATAGTTTTTAACCACTTTTTTTTTAATAATTCTAAATGGATACCAAATACGAAAAGAGGGATGCATCCAAACGTCATTGCCAACGCCGAGTGCTGTTGTAATTGCAGGCTGAGTGCAGTTCATTTGCATGCTGTTGAATATGCAGAGGACACTTCAATTCTCGCAGCATAAAACTAAAAACGTAAAACGTTCCAAAAACCCCGTCGCAGCCAAGCAGCGCACCACCTGGTCCACACCTGGCTGGTTGTCGCCGTGTGAGCGAGCGCTCGCTCATTTGCATACGATTGAGTGGGTGAGGATGAGGATGGGGATGTTGGGGGTGCAGAATCAAAGTGCAATACGAATCAGCATAGAAAAACAAAGGCAACAACCAATTGACAGCGGATTTTTCGCGTTATTCCATGCGGGGCGAGGGCTAATTAAAAGCGCATCAAAAGCGCCAAATTTGCATAGCAAACGAAACGAGACGTAGACAAAAATTAAATAAAAATTGTTAGTCGCACATTTTTCATTTTCCATTTTCCATTTCACATTTTTACTTTTCACTTTTTTCCCGCCCTGCCCTGCCAATGCCGTAAAAGTTTTTTTTTAAAAAGTTCGAGGGGGGCGGCACAACACGCCCAATAAATGTCAGCGCACCAAAACTTTGTTGCCAAACTATTTTTATAATTAAACAAACACAAACTAATTGCGATAAGTAGCAAAAATGACTTGGCAATTTGTGAAGCATTCCTTCTGCCGCCTGCGGGCCATAAATTATCCAAATGTCAAACTTGCATGTTCCTTGCCATGTTCGTTGCCCACTGACCACTCCCCCTCTTCTGTTGATGAATATTCCTTAAGTCAGTCAGAGCTAGCTGCAATCATTTGAGGTGTTCAGCATCAAGTTGCTGTCAATTTAACTGATTCTAAAGCTAATTCGTCTCTTAACTTTAAAGCTAACTAATTTCGTCTTTTTTTTGCAGATAGCGCGTAACTCGAAGTCGTCTGGATCGTAATACTATACCATAGTATGGTAACTCCTGTAGTTTACAAATTAAGTTCTTGTATATACATTTTTGTGTTTCTTAGAATATCTCGAGGAAACTTTTCCTTCACTAATTATACTTTGATATTTAGAAATAAATAAATATTTTTTTATTAAATCAACATAAATTTGCTGATTATTTTACGAAGCAACAATACCAAACATAATCAGCTAAAAATTGAGCAGGTTGTCTGTAGAGTATCCCGTTTCTATTACCAACTGACTTAGCTTTCGTCTTTTTAACCATTTGAGCATTATATGGCTAAAAAGTAAGTCTTATTGAGTAAAGCCAACTTAAAATATGTTTTAAATGGTATACATGAATATACTACTATTATTATTATTATCTCTATAGATATTCTACAGTTCTATATGAAGTATAGCTCGTTAACTGCCTCTCTTCATGGTAAGCTATTATCTTTTAAAATAACTTGATCTCATTCCACACGTACAGCTGTGCTCACAAAAATAGCAGCGCAGTGGATGCTAACAGGGATTCCAATTTTTTCCCATATTCCTTCTAATAGATTCAATTCTTGGACTTTGCTTTTGATAAAATGGAATATAAACATAAGAAAAATTAAAAAATCCCGTTAGTTTTGCTTCGTTTTGGCCTGTTTTTCATACTTTTATGCTAATGCACACGAATTTCGAGGTTCACAAATATAGAAGTCTTTGGTTTAATTGCGACAAAAGTGAAGACAAAATGAATCAAAACAGATCTGAACCTGTCGGTAAGCGATGTTCGGCGTAGACTACTGGAGCAAAAATTAAGTCCAAGAAGTAAACGGAAAGTCCCTCTCTTGACTTCCAAACATATTAAGGAACGTTTGTATTTCGCCAAAAACCCATATGAATTGGCCTATCAAGCATTATTAACAATGGAAATTCATTCTCTTAAATTTAACAGGATTTATATTACAATTAATTTCCTCCTAAATATTATTCTTCTGTTCTTTGGTTAATACAAGTAATTTGATCGATTATTAAGTTTTTTATCGGGACCCGCGGGAATTTCGGGACCAAGCACTTATCCCGACCGTCTCTTCACAATCTTTCCCATCACGCCCGATCCATCGGGATCGGGATTCCCGATCCCGACACCCCTCTCTATTACCAAGACCGAATTTTATTATTATCATTAACAAAATACTTTCAGCCAAATATAGTTTATGTGTTTTTCTTGATAAACAAATGCTTTAAAAATTCTTAAAATCTTTTATAAGATCATCTTATAATATATATTTAAGAATATAAAATATTTTTTTTGATAAACAAATGCTCCAAAATTTCTTTAGGTCTTAACTAAGTTTTAAGATCAGCTTTTAATATATCTTTAAAAATATAAAATATTTTTCTTTATAAAGAAATACTCTAAAAGTTCTTAAATAACTTTATAAGATTAGCTTATATATTTAAAAATATAAAATATTTTATTTTGTAAAAGAATCTGATGTGTAAATTGCAAGAAAACTAAATTTACATTTTTAAAACATTTTCTATAAATTTAAAGAATTACATTAAAAGTAAATGTATTTTTTGGGACTGTCACACTTGATAAACTGTCAAAAAATTGTAAAAGGAAAAAGGATTAAAGTTTTTCTAGACAATTTATGGTTAACTGCAGGTTTGATTGATTTGCTGCTGTTGCTCTCTCACAAGGCTTAAGGTTTGCAGTAGGGACTGCTATAGGGACACCCACACAGCGATTGTCACACTTTTTTACAAAGGATAATGAGCATTACAAAAGCGGAAATCAGACGAGCAAACATCCTTTACAAGTATTTTCATTTAAAACATATTTGCCCCGAATGTGTGTGTGTGTGTGTGAGTCTGTGTGTGTGCCTTGAGCAGCAAACAAATGAAATGAAATGGGGAAGAAAAAAAACTGAAAGAATGGGAAAAAATTATTTGAATATCGACGTGTGGCCATTGTCCACTGCGGATCGGAATGTCCAGCCGGGCCTACCTGCGGCTGCCTCATTGTGTGCGAGGCGCGCATGTAAATTTGTCCAACTCGATGCAAAGACAAACACTTGAAACGCTGCCAGGACACATGGACACATGGACAATCGGCCACGGCTTGTGGCCACCTGCGGCATTTATTATTATTATATATAGACATATATATACAGTTTTTTTGCATACAATCGCGACTGGGTTAAGAGACATGTGTGTGAATTTTGATTTATTCAACAAAAGACACAGACATTTATATGCAGGTTTTACTTTTTTTCAATTTTAAATTTTGTTCAATTTTTCACTTTTTGGGTGCGTTTTTGCTTGGCCGGAAAATAAGCTATCAGTCGTCTATAAGCAGGGTGAAACTATTCAATTTGTTCGATTTGGGCATGATGAAAGTGAGGGCGTTATATATATAGAGCGTCTATTAAAAGAGTTCAATAGTCGTCAAAGGAATTTTTGGAGAATAGATATAATATAAAATTTATATACATTTATTTTAAGCTTATAAATATACATATATATATATCATTTTAGCAACAATAAAGAAATGCATATTTTAGTAATCAGTTAACTACAGTTTCAATGCTGGGATAACCAAATTTTAGAGTTAGATTACTGTTGATCCCCTCAACTCATTTAATAAATTATATGGTCCATTTTGACCGTGATCGATTGTATATACAGTCGGTTGCGCCCGACAGCAAATACTTGATTAATATACATGAAAAGGTATGATATGAATATGTAATAATAAGATTTATATATTTAATTTATATTTATATTTTATATATTTATGAATACGAATATATTATATATATTATATGAATATGTAATAATAAGATTTATATATTTAATTTATATTTATATTTTATATATTTATTTAGGATTTTATGTATTTCTGTTTGTATATTAAGAACAGCTATTTTACTTATCACTTGAATATCTTAAATATATAGCTTAGCTTTAAGAGGGTTGTAGAAGCACCTCCGACTACATATATGTATTTATATATTTAATAAATATATATATATTATTTATATATCCTTGATCGACCTGACGAGTTTAGTTGATATAGCTATGTCCGTCTGTTTGTCTGTCTGTTCGTCCGTACGTCAGTCTGTCTGGATCCTAGACTGTTGAATTTACAGTGCACACATTTTGCACATTGATTTCTGTCTGCTACAGGCATTGAATATTTTGGAATCATCCGCATCCTATATCCATGCTATAGCTTTCATGGAGTAGACCGGCTTTAGGAATTGTTTTCGCAGGGAAATCTTTGTCGCTATTGAATTCTAAGACTTGAAATTCGGAATTTGCGGTGTCCCGCCCATACAAAAATATATAGAATATATATACTATATGTGGCAAATCGGGTAAAACTGTATCTTTTACAGTTTTAGAGCTGGAACATCCAAATTTGGCAAGTAGGCTATTGTTTACCTCCCCTTAAGATCGATCGACCTATATACTAGAGCTATATACAACTGGGGAATGTCTACATAATGTTTAACATAAATCCTCTAATATTTTAGGCAAGAGACTTGACTTTGTATAAACCATCTTGTCTGTCCTTCTGTCAGATCAGATTACACTCCTTTTTTAAAATTGTAGATCTCTTTTACTGTAGCTATTGCAGATTTCGTAATGATTCGGATAGTACGACTATACCATATAGCGCAAATAGGATTGATCGAGTCAAAAAATGATTTTAGTAGCGAAAATTATCTTTTGTCTCGAGTTTGATATTCAAATGAATCAAATTAAGAGTTGGCAAGGGTATACAATTTTTCGGCACTGTCCAAGTTACCCCAGCCCTCTAGTTTTTTATGACTTTCTGGCTGAGTTAAAATTTACGCTTATTCCTTTTTATACCCTTAAACAATGTTCGTTTCTGTGAAAGGTATTTAAATGCTAAGCGTAGCCATTATGAGCATTTTTAATACGTATATGTTTTATGTAGCGCAACGGCGTTGATATCAAATTGTATCTACAACTTCAATTTAATTATAAGCCACGCACGGCTCATCAAATTTGCTGGAGCAACCGTTGCAGGTGCAAATGCAGAACAGTCCGCGAGACAGACGAGAGACAGTCGCCAGCTAGTCGTCAGTCCTGAGCAGCGATCCCAGCGCACATTTTCGGTTCCACATTATTATTATCCACGCTTTGGTCCGGTCTCTGCTCATTCCCGCGCCCGTTCCCATTCCCGTTCACGTTCCCGTTCCCGTTCCCGTTCCCGTTCCCGCTTATTGAACCGGCCGGCCGGACCGCAATTCATTTGCAAAGCGTATCCAAAAATGTTGATGGGATTATTATATGTTGCTCTTGAATGTTCAACTGCAGGTGGAATCTCAATATACCTGTCTCTCTCGCGCTCCCTGTCCCTCTGTGTGTGTGTGTGTGTATGCAGGTCTTTATCTTTTTAATGTCGTGGATTGCTTTGTGTTTTGCTTAAAGCATTAATTTATGTATTAAAAGTTAGAAATCCGTGTGGACAGGTGAATTTTGTTTTTTTTTTCTTTTCACATACATATATCTGAGGTAGTCTTGCTACAAATATATAATTTGGTATTGCCAGTGAAATTGTTGATTATGTATGGAGATGATAATTTTAAGGACAGGTGAGGCAAGCTTAACGGCAATTACACCTGAGAATTCTTGAAGCAAGAATGTGGGAAATTTAAAAAAAACTTTAAAAATGAATTTTTTTAAATTAAATTCTGGAAAATTATAAAAATGTTTTATGTAAAATAATTGACATTTTTTTTAAGTAAGCAAGGTATTCTAAGTTAAAACTAGAGGGATGGGCTGGTAATACCCTTGCAATTGTAAATGATATTGATAAAGTTTTCTCTGATTTGCCAAGAAGAGATCAAGATTGACGTATTTACTAACTTTTGGATCTTTAGGTGTAAAATTTTAGAAGATACAGCTTTTATCTTGCCACGCCCCTAAGGGGTGGATCTATATGGTTTTGAGTCAATCTATGGGAGAGCATCTAAGGAGAGCAACAGAAACCTATATGTAAATTTTTTTTCATTAGCTATACAACTATGGAAGATATAGTTTTCTTCAATTTGACACTCTTCAAAGAGGAGGATGTTTTTTATAGTTTTGTAGAAACAGTCGAGCTTAAAGTATTTGTTAGTTTTTTTTAGGTGTAAAAGTTTAGAAGATAGAGTTTTTACCGATTATACTACATAGATACAAGGGTATATATTCCAAATTTCAAGTCTAAGACTTCAATAGCTAGAAACTTTTTTTACATAAACATTTCTTTCTATCTGTCCTATGGGAGCGATAGGAAAATACAATAAAGAAAGAATGTCAGATCTGTTGCTCTAATACTCTAGGAGGAGATTGCGTTGATCCAGACAGACAGACAGACAGACAGTAAGACAGACAGACGGACACACAGACGGACATGGCTATACCAACTCAGCCCGTCGTGCTGATCAAGAATATATATACTTTATATAGTCGAAGATGCTTTTTTCTATGTGCTGCAAGCTTCTATCCAAAATTAATATATATAATTATATATAATGATTGCTTAGCTAACAATCGAAGGTACATACTATCTTCTCTCATAACTTTCTTATATTACAGAATTTTTTCTGTTGCTTGTTCTCATAAATTTGATTGGTTTTTAGTTTAACGATTCATAAATTTGATTGGCTTGTTCAAATCGGGAAACTTTTATTGATAAATAAGTTAAAGATATGAGATGCTTTTTCTACTTCCGCTGGCTGCAAATTTAAACTAAAATCGGAAGCAACAAGAAAAAATCTGCTGCACCGGATGTAAATGGGACCCAGCTGCATGCCAAAATGCAATTGTCATCAATACGACAGCAACAACAACAACTGCAGCAAGGATTACAAAGCCAATTCATAAAACAAAGGCAACCGCCAACAACAAGCAAAGGCAAAAAGCGAATTTCAATAACGGATGTAAATAAACCGCATGAGATCGATTACCTCCCCAGCGTGCGAGCAGCGGCAGGACACGGCAGGCTCACCTCTCACCTGCCCGCCTGCCGCCAGGATAACAGATGCGCATACAGGTACAGCACACAGCACACAGCATACAACATTTTTATATCTGGCATGCAAAAATATCAGTTAACTGCATAAACAGTGCGACGCGAACGAGCTACAGAAAAACATTTAACCAAGAATTTACCATAAATGCTATGGAAATCAAGTGTGTATGACATTGGAATACCCTGTAGCTTGTTGCCCAAAAATATGAATGGGAAATCTTTAGTTACTCGAGCAACTGACGAAAATGATTGTAATAAAAAGTTGTATATGCTATAATAAAGAGTTGTATATGCTAAAATAAAAAGTCCGGGATGGTCGGGATAAGTGATTGTTCACGAAAATCCCGCGGGTTCCGATAAAAAAACTAATAATCGATAAAAGTACTTGTATTTATCATAGAACAGAAAAATATTATTGACGAGTAAATTTATATTATATAAATCTTGTTAAATTAATCAGAAGTTCAATTTTTTTGAAATTTCGACAACAATGCACTGAAATGCATTGCTAGGCAAGTACTTGATGTTCCAACATTTTCGGCAACGACTGAGAGGGTGTATTCTACTTCTAGTAGAAAATGTTGAGAAAAAATTATTTTAAATAAAAATGCTAATCCATCATAAGAGTTCTAAATGTTGAACAAAAATTTCGGAAAATGTCGGGACCCGCGGAAAAATGAAAATTTTTAGCTTATAAGCTTTAGCTTATAAGTATAAAAAATATAAAAAGGTTATGTTCAATCTGTATGAGGCTCGAAGCATAAACTTCTTAAACTATGGATGAAAATGTTGTATTTAAATATGTTAAAATGTTAAATATGCTAAAATATAATGTTGTACTATACAATATTTACGGTATATTTATTTATATTACAACAGAAATGTAAAACTGAAAGAACGTTTTTGATTTGATTTTAAATTTTATAAAGTAACTGATTATCAACTGATTCTCGTAAGTCCCTTTTCTAAGCTCACCCAAAATATATGTACATAAAGTTATATATATATATTATATATATATACATATAACAAGAAAACCTAAAGAACTTTCTTTAGTAATAATAAAATAGACTCAATCAAATCAGCATACCCGCTACACTTCATATCGACTAGGGTATCAACAGCTGTCGAACCGAAAAAAATCCCGCCTGTTGCTTACAAAAAAGTGCCAAGTTAAAATTTATTTAAGCCACAGACACTTTTGCGTAAAAAAAAGAAAGAAAAAAAACGCAGCAGCCGCCGGCGCAGAGGCCACTCGTTAAGCTCGACTACAACAACAACAAGAACAACAAGGAAAGCTCATTAAGGTATTGCACCTGGCGCATCTTGAACTGAAATTGAAACTGAAAACTGGTCCTGGATCGTTTTCTGTCTGCGTTTGCGCCAGCTCGGAAATGGAGCTTGGGGGCGATATTTTGGCCATATTATAAGATAAAACTGCGGGCTCTCATCAATAAATGTGTTGATATTATTACGGTAAACACGCTGATGCATTTTAAATTGAATTTAAGATCACTCCACTCTCTCTAATTGGTCCATAATGCGGGACTCTCTTCTCATCATCATCAGCATTACCAAAAGCGAAAAGCGATTTGGCTTATTGAAAAGTCATCAATCGAATGGGTAAAAGTTTGCACGTGGGTTTATTATAATACAGGTACTATGTAGGTACTATGGACCAGCTTATATGACCCATTTTTCTTATTTTTCAGCTGGCCAAAATATTGTTAAGGGCCGAATTCCTTGGAACAATAATAATAATACAAAAGTCAGTTCTCATCGTAAACGTATGATCTCTGAAGGTGCCAGAAAAGGTGAGAATGCCGACAAAGAACGCCTACAGATGCACAATGCCTCAATAGAAACAGGCATTGTAATGCATTAATCATGAAACCAAAATGTAGCTGGAATACCGTATATATATACATATACAGATATATGTCCATGGCCACAAATGTCTCCAATGCTTTAATAAAGTCAGCCGAATGCGAATGCTTTATTTATGGCCTGCAGCTGAAAGTAAAACACATCCTTGCTTGTGGTCAAGATTGGGAAACAATGGTCGAGGGTCGTCTGAGGCTGAGGCCAAAAGTCATTTGAGATTCGTTAAAGAAAAATTACACGACGTTTTGTGGAGCAATTACCAGGTGTAAAAATGCTCAAGGGCGTGGACTAATTGTTCGACTCGGTTCAACTTGCGAAATGCCGCATGCAGCACACACACTCTACATCTCTCCCTCTCTCTTTCTCTCTTTGATAAATGCAATGGGCTGGACATAGTTCCGAACTGGGTTCTTCGTAATCAAATGCAGAGACTCGACCAACGTTCGGCTGTAATTTTGTGCCTGCTTTGTTCGTTGCTGTTGCCCAATTGTTTGGCCAGCCTTTGTCGGAACTTTTATTGAAAAGCCTCGTCTATTGCTATTGAGAGCAGTTAATTCCCAAATCCCAGACCCTGCCGCTGCCTATTGTGATTTTTGCGGCGCTACTGAAGCGTTATTAATGCTGGTCCAAAAGTAGGTTGCAACTACTGTGCTGCTTGACTTTATGCCCACAGACTATGATTTGACAGCTGAAAATACGTGGAATAACTATAGAGAGTCTGAGATTTGTGATCACTCAGGTATGCTAAGGTAAAAGTATTATAATATAAAAGTATTGCAATAAAGTCAGCTGTTATTAAATTCTGGATTGATACAAAGCATATTGAAATTGAATTATCACTAATCTGATCTGTATACATATATCTCTTTAGAATTATTTCTCACTCTGAGATTTTTGGTCAGTCAGGTATGCTAAGTATTATAATGTATACAAACAAAATTAGTTTGTATACAATATGAAATTGAAATAAACTAAATTAAAATTGAATTATTTCCGATTTGCATCTCACTATTTAGTATTAGAATTATCCCTGAGTCTGACATTTTGATCAATTAGCTATGCTAAGGTAAAAGTATTATAATATAAAGGTATTAAAACTATTTCATCGTGTGTTTAATGCGGGATTGAGATAAAGCATATTGAAATTAAATTATCGCAAATCTTAAAATCTCAGTTAAGAATTATCTCTTAGTCTGAAGCTTTTGAAAAGTCGTGCATGCAGTGCTAAAAATATTTGAATACAAAAGTGTAAAAAAACAAAAAAAATCCGCTCCGGTATTTAATGCTAGATTGAAACAAAATATATTTAAAAAGATATATTTCCAATTATTCCTGAGTTTGAAAAAGGAAGTATTTCAAATCGGTATTGTTTTATTTAGAATTAAAATTATCCGAGTCTGATATTTTTGTTCAATTAGGTATGCTAACGTAAAGGTATTACAATGCAAAAGTATTAAGAAAAATCTCCACGTATTTAATCCTAGAGGCAAAGATAGAGGTTAAAGATAATACAAATTAAAATAGACTTTATCTTCGGTCTTACTTTTGGAGAGGATATATTAAAATTGAATTATATCTAATAAACCTTACTATCTCTAGAATTATTTTGATTCATTAATATGCCTCCTTCTGTCTGCACACTCTTTACCTAATCCTTACAATCTTTACCTTTAGGTTATTCTTATTTGATTCTTAGTTTACCAAATGCAACTATATTTTTGATAGGTCAATTTTTGTTCAATTTAAAAAAAATTAAAAATGGGCAAGGGAAAAATTTTTAACGAGGCAGAATAAGTTTACATTTGAGGTTACAAGAATATTCGCTTATCTATTTCCTCAATCTTTTTTTTTTTTGAAATCAGTTAAGAGATGGGCAAGTCTCATACATATATGAAAGTTGATTAAAATACGCTTAGGGGGTGTCCTTTTAAAGTGGCAAGCGATGTACATATATGTTTGAGTAAACACTCTGTTGAGATCTGCTGAATGAGAGATCTGCTGTATAAAGAAATAATTAAAGATATACAATTTTAAAATTATATTTTCTTATATACAATACTTTAATGTATTTCATATTTCATATACATAACATTAATAAATATGCTATAAAAAACTTTTTCTAAACAAAATAAAAATTACATTTATGCATACTGTATATATCTTAAAATATTTCATATAAAAATCATATAGATGAATATATCAGTTGTGAGAGAATATAGTTTTTATAGTCTGCTTCCATTAAAAGAAGCTTAAGGTCGCTTAATAAGATTTCCTTGAAATAGCTATTCAGACAACCAATTCACTTTTTGCGTAAATGATCAACTAATAAATGATCTAGAGCTTGCTGAAACTAACTGGAATTTCTGTATCTTTATGTAATAACAAAGATATGACTATGAAGGCTATACAATATATTTATTCATGTATTTTTACTCTTTACTAACTATCTGATATCTTTTTCATTTGCATATTAACTCATATAGTATATGCTCATTCATATACGTAACTATCTCGGGGACTACACAAGTGAGAGATCTCAAGTATTTATTTTTATCATATCTTATAAGTTATAGATATTCTAGATAAAGCATTTGCAGCTTTATACAGGTTATCTCCTAGTCTCGCACTCTCATCAAACTTTGTTTTGCTCTTAGTATTTTACTCTTTACCTGAACTCTACCTCTTCCTTCTTTTGTGTCGTCTATTATCATTGCCAATGATTTCTGGGCTTAGGCCTGTTTGCCTGCATGCACTCAATTTACCTTTTTGCCTTTGACAACATCGACGAATCGTTTATAATCGCTTTTTGCCTCACATCAACTTATCGGGAATCCATCTAAATTTTGCACATGCCAAAAAAAAATGGAGTGAGAGAGGGATGGAGGGATTGCTTTATGCATTGCAAATGCAAAACACTTAACTGGGCCCAGACCACCGACTATTAGGGCCAACCGCTATCTATCAGCCGCATCGGCAGGCAGCTGGGCGAATAGCTATGAGCCATTTCCGAGACTAAGTGTTGGGTTGTTCCTGTGCTACGAGCCACCACCACCAACAGCACCACTTCCACTTCCTTGGCATTGTGGTTGGGCTTGGGATGTATTCAATATCGGTTTTTTATTTTGGCAAGCGTCTCATGTGACATAGCTGCTGTGCAGAGGAAGTAGGTGTATATGTTGTGGTTGATTCAAGCATACATACACACATAGGATACCTGTCCTCTTTTGGAGTGGGAGTTAAGGGATGCTGTAAGCTGATACGAGCACGTTGGAAGCGCGCAATTTTGGCATTAGTCTAAAATGCGGTCTGGCATTTAATTTCTATTTCAACATTGCATTGAAATTTGAGCGCTTACCACAGGTGTGCAGTCCATTTGGGAATACACGTTGAGCTCTGGGATCGAGCTGAGAACTAGGAACGTTGCTGCAGGTTTTATGCTTGCATTTGTTCGTGCTCTTTGGCCACGCAATTCACTTATGTGTATTTAACGTTAGTCCATCGCTTATATATTTATATTGCCTTTGAGAATTTCAGCTCAAATTGTGCGTGGCGTTCAGCAGTTGACATGTCACGGCTGCGCTGGGGCTTACCTGTGGGCCACTCGCTCTTGGCGCTCCTTAAAATGTCAAATGGTCGTGTGTCTTTCTTTCTTTCGGTCCTCTCCGGCTGCCAGCGGGAACGTCACATGTGGCGTTTGCTGCTAATGGAAATTGTGTGGCAAGCAACTGACGCACGAAGACTTCCTGCCGTGTAACTGTAAATTTATGGTAAAAAGCTGTTACCTGTGGGCGGAGCTCGTCGGCGTTGTATATCAGACATTTTGGAGGCCTTTTGGCTTCTGGTTATTTGTGTGGAAAACAAATTTTTGTTATTTTACTCAAGCAACATGCAATTTTCGCACAGTTTCCGATTGTGGCTAAGGGTATAATTGCTATATCAACAAGATTGTGATTGTGAAAAGAATTTTCTCTATGTCATTAATAATATATATAGAAAATTTAATACTTATGTTAGGGTAGTAAGCCTTTAAGTGTACTTTTATTCAAATATGTTTTTTCATTATAGCTAATTTTTGGCTTCAAAATTTAAATGGAGTATATAAAGTATTTTAGGATACTTTTCTTAGGACTTTCTGTTCTGATTGTATACGGATCAAGAGTATATCTTTGTCTAAAGGGCTTTCTGAATCTTTTAGCAAATTGAAATTGAGTATGTTTATATGGTCTATTAGGATCTCATTTTTTGTACTTAGGGTGATCTGATCTGTTGGAAAATGAAAGAAAAAGTATATTAAATATATTTCTATCTATTTTTCTATACTTGGTTTATCTGATGAAATGAAATGGTCTATATATATATACTGGATATTTAAATATCTTTGGTTGGATCTGTTTGCAAATAATATAAAAAATAAAGAGTTTTTCTGATCCCTTTTTATATGGAAATAGAAGACTCATATATAATAGAGTGGGACTTATTTCTTTGTAATAAGAGCTTGTCTGATCTATTTTTAAATGACATTTAAATATGTATTACATAAAGATCGCTTTCTATATACTTAAAAATTGCTTATATTTTGGAAAATGGAAATTCTGTATCCAAAGATAAAATAAATTTCTTTCGTTGTACGAACATTGCTGACTGATCCAATAATTTTTGTAGTTTTGTCTATATTTAGAGCTATAAAGTTCTTTAAAAAGATTTCCAATGAGAGAGATTCTTAATATATAGTATATATGTGTATATTTAATAACTTGTCTCTTCATCTGAAATAAATATTTGTCATAATCAAATAATAAAAAGATATTTAAAGTGTATTACAATTTCGTTACATTATTTTTTTTTATAGCTTTTTTCCTTGGTGTATCCTGACTCGTATGCGTTGTGCGTCCTTTTCTGTTGGCCTGCGGCACGTGGCATGTTTCTGCTTCAAGTTCACACTTAACAAACAACTGTACTGAATGCTAAGGCTGCCCTTTGGCCTATGGGTTATGGGTTATGGGTTGGTTGTTTGCTTTTTGTCTGTGCTCTAGTCTCCATCGCATAATTTTTCACTTGTATCCTTTTGTATGGGTCTTCCTTGCACACATGCAAAGCTTAGGGCTTATATAATTTTATGTGCCTTTTTTTACTCTGTTATACTTTTGCTTTTGCTTTTTGTACACACCCACACATGGACATTTCCATTTCAATCTTTAAGTGTGTGTGTGTGTTGATAAATTTGCTTAGATTATTATCCTTGTGCGGTTTGCTTTCTGGTGTTATCTTTGACTGTAATTAGTCTCGAGCTTGTTTGCGCCGCATTTACACAAAATGCTTTTTACGGCGCCACGCACGCACAGGACCAGGGAACAGGACGTCTGATAATGTACAATAGAGCTGAGAATACATTTATTCTTGTTGGACTTGCATGAAGCTCGACGACTGTGGTTGGGCGCCCAACAAATTGGTTTTCCTGTGAGGCAGGCAGCCAGCTTGCTTTCTAGATCAAAAGTTAGTTAAGACTCGAGTTGGAAATGTAAAACATTGAACTAGTTTTCCAAATGTTAATGATAAAAGTTTATTATTACGATAAGAGAGTTTTCTCTTTGAGCTAAATGTCTTTAACCATTTATGTTTTAAGATTACAAATTTGAATTTTGATGCAAGAAATGGGTGTTTCAGCAAATAGAATTGTCATTATGAAAATCCGCCTACTAACATGTTTATTTCCGCTCTTTCCTAAGAACTCTCTTCACAAAGAACTTGTCCTTAGATCAGTGTAAGCCCGTATTTCCATTCAAACTTCTAAATATTTGCACTGTTGCCCCTTGGTATAATAACTAAATCCTTGCTTGGTCCTGGTAAATATGTTGCAACATGCGTTAAGACGCTTAAGTCCAGCTCGTTGTGGCTAAGCCCTGGAATTAAATTGGATCAAGGAGTTGCCGAAAATGCGCCCTGAAGGCAAAAGGTGAGTTTTCCCTGCCAGGGCGTTTTTCTTTTTCTTTTCGGGAATCGATCCTTTTTTGCTACTCCTCCTAGCTGGTGGTAGGTGTGCACCGCATAATTTTGCACTCAATAGTAAATAGAAACCTCAACTCAGTTTTTTTCCTCGCCCTGGCGAAGTCCATCAATCATTTCTTAGCCGCCCGTCAGGGCAGCCAGGCACATTAGCATTTATGAAGTTTTTCCGGTAAATTTTTATTTCTTTTTGGTCTTTGGCCAACAAATGGCTCATTCAGTGCTCGCCTGGCTGGTTGACTTTAATAAGATTTTCATAATTTCATGCGCTTGTGCATATTTGGAGTCAATTAATGTCAAAGTAGTTTGGAAGCGCTGCAATCGATCAAATTATGAATGCAGCGCAGGGGAGGCGTTCAAATTTCTGCAGAGGGAGCAGCAAATATATATATATATATATACTATATTTATGAATATGAATGATGATGAGTTAGGGCAACTCTATGTGACCTTTTCTCTTGCATTATTATGCAATGAAAACGATGAATTCTGATGGGTGTTGATGTTGGCGATAAGGTGAAGGTTTTGTGGGAACATAGTGACAACAGCTAATGATTAGACTGCTTCTGCTGCATTGCTCAGCAATTCGATATGCTCATATTTATATATGATAGTTAAGATTCTTGGATAAGAAAGTCAAAGCAAGTCAGTCAAATGGAACAAATCGAAAGATGTTTGGGAGAAATGTTTCTAAGATAAACTTTTGATGAATGGATGCAGCTTAAGAATGTTAATTAGAATTTTTAAGCAAGTGAGAGAGTTCTAGTGAGTGATTGACTAAGAGATACCCTGAGCTATTTATTGAACTCAGACCTGTAGATGAATACAAATACACGGACAAATACACAAATGCAATCACATCCCTTGTTTCACAATTCAAGCAGTCCTAAAATATATCTGTATTTAATAGTGAGTCTTATCCAATTTTTGGGGGAATAGAGGAAGTATCAAAAAAATGGAGCAGTCGCAATTTGTGTATAGAATCTACATACCAAATTTGTCAACTTTATCTCGAAGAATGTACGAGATATGTTCAAATAAAAGAAGATGTTCATGGACTTAAAGAAAGTGGGTAAAGCTATTTATGGGACATCTTTATCTAATTTCAATATTTTAGCTTATTGCTGAGGACGTCGGCGCGTTCTTCAAGATGGATGGAAGAATAGCTAAACGGGCGGAAAGACAGCCAGACGGACGGGTGGACGGATGGACAGACGGACAAAAGGAAGGACGGACTGACAGAAGAAAGGGCGGAAGGACAGAAGGAACAGACGCACAGAAGGAAGGACGGAAGGACAAAAGCGAGGACGGACGAACAGAAGGACGGACAGATGGATAGGACAAATTCGATTCCACTCTTGATTCTGATCAAGAATATATATGGTTTATAACATCGCCCTTGCCATCTTCTGCTACACTTTTTCAATAGTTTCATTGTATCAAAAGAGAAGTTCAAAGAAGTGGATATATAGATACTTTCTCCTGTTATATTATTAATGTTGTTAATTAACAATAATGTAATTTTTCATATTGATAGTTAAATAATATGAATATTTTACTAGTGTACATAATATGCTTTACATATGTATATATTATAATCGAAGGATAAACGCTGGTATATTTCTTCTTTATGCAGTCGTAGCTCTTTGTATAGATTATTGTTGATTTGCTGCTCTTAAATAATAAATGTTATTTCAATAATAATGATTATTTTTTATTTGTACTTGTGCAGCTCTCCCCAAGCGTTGGCCATGTTCTTTGGTCCTTTGGTTGCAGCCCATTGAAATCACGCACAAAAACAATTCATTAACTAAATTAAAATTAAGCAGGATAACCCGCAAACATTTAAATGGATTTTATTGGTATGTATGTTGAGTTGTTATATTAAAAGCGGCATTTTAAATACCATTTCATTTGATGCACTTAATCCAATTGTTGAGGCGTGTAAAAAAAAAACAAAAGCATCACCATATCAGGTTAAATAATATATATAATAATAATAATAACCGACATGCTAATTAGTTAATTTATAATTTCATATAAACTGCTCATTTGTGAATTCAATTAATGTTCATACGCGCGTGTCAAAGTGGATTAAGCTCTAATTTAATAACTGACTAGTGCGATTGTTAAAACAGCAGATATGTTTCCAAATTGAATTCAATAACAATGCAACGGACATAATATGCAATTAGAGCTGGCGTTGAAATCGAGCTGCTAATGCACTTCTTCCTGCACTGATTTATGACAACTGTCGAGGACTTCGAAAGGACTTGTTACAGATACTTTTGAGATGGCCCAACATTTGTTGACACATGTCTGCATATCCAGGGGTAAACCACAGACGCGCTTACAAGTCACAGGCACGCCCACAGATGTTGCTACTTAAAACTAGCTGTCAATTGCCCAGGATAATGCATTCCTTTAGTGTAATTTATGCCAGTCAGCGCTCAAGTGGATATATAATTCCGAGTAGTCGCGTCTACGCCTGCGCACAGCTGTGATCCCATGACTGGGTCTGGCTTGTAACCAAAGACATCGCCTTGCTTTACATACTGACGGCTGTGGGCTGTTCTTGTCGGCCACGCCAAATGCCAAGTTAATCATACTGTTGACTGCAACTGCAACTAATTACAAATCAATTTGTAGCAGCCCCAATAAACGAAACGAAACCAAAGCTAGTCAAACCAATTCCCCACAGGAAATGAATGCGGCTGGTGGTTGGCGGGCAGCCACAACCACCTGCCGTTTTATGTGGTTGCCTTTTTGACAAGTCTATTAAATGTTAGTGCATATATATAGTTCATACTACTGCTACACACTATGAACTCGAAGCGTAATTAAAAACAGCAAATGAAAACTGTGCGTCATAAATCAGCGAGGCGACTTTGATGTGCTGTTACCTAACAAACTCATAAACAGAGGAGTATTCAAGTATCCAAGGGATGTGCGAGTAAGACGATTTCTGTTGCTTTAAACAAAATTTTCTCACACCTGGCCAGCCCTAGGTGTCTTGACCACATAACATAAACTATAGAGTGATTTGCTTTAAGCTTTGTGAGACGCGTAACCCAGTAGGGGGCTATTGCTGGGAAAGCTGGTTGCCTGTAACCTATTTCTGCAGGGGTTGCAAGGCAATATGCGGATATGCAGAAGAACTCATTCTTATGGAAACAGGTAAGTTCTTATTCACAATCAGAAGAGCTCTTGAAGTCCTCTTCTTCATCAATTAAAAGGTAAAAAACGCAAAAACTCGTGGATTTGGTGTTATACTCAACAGACATCAGAACATCAACTTTTAATAGAGAATGGAGTAAGGATAAATATATAAGGACATTTCAGTTTCGGCCATATGGTAAACAGAATTCAACTTTTGATATCTTTAAGAGCTGTGGGAGTAATTGGAGATAG
This sequence comes from Drosophila gaucha, assembly GCA_035045545.1. NCBI lineage: Eukaryota > Metazoa > Arthropoda > Insecta > Diptera > Drosophilidae > Drosophila > Drosophila gaucha. The sequence goes on from JAWNOY010000292.1 coordinate 384,196, forward strand.
AAAGAACGTTTTCCATTGTGACTGTCCGAATACTGGATAAACAGGCAAGTTTTTTGTAGCTTAAAAGACCTTTCAATTCTCGTTAATCTGTCTTTGAGCCTAAGGGTAATAGCTCACATTTTTCTTGGTTAACTAAGCAGATATCTTAAGTTTTATTACTTTTACAAGAGAATATATATATATATATATCATAGAATTACATTTTAGTTTTGGTTATATGTTAAACAGAATGCACATTTTGATTTTTGTCTGTGCTGTGAGGAGTAAGAGGAGACAGAAAGAAAATTTCCCACTGTGACTGTCCGACTTCTGGTTGAACTTGTTACTGGAGAACTTGCCAATTTTTTTGTCGCCTTCAAGAATGGTTATAGAAACCTTTCAATTATTGTTAATGGATAATGTTTCTCTGATCCCAATCGTAAAAACTCTCCTCATTAGGTAGTGTGTTAAGCAGACATCTGAACTTCTCCTACTTTTAAAAGAAAATAGTATAAGGATAATCATAGAAGGATTAAACCTCTTTATCCTGTCTTATAGCTGTGAGGAATGAGTGGTAACAGAAAGAAAGCTGTCGACAGTGACTGTACAACCCTTGTAAAAAACAGACCGTACTTTTGAGTAAACTTACCTCTAGAAATCATGGTTTTTTGTTGTTGAATGGTTATAGAGAATGGTTACAGAGATCTTTGATTATCGTTAGACTGCATGGTACCACTATCACCTTCCGTTAGAGTCTGATCAGTTGGTTTGCTTTAGCTGATCTAAGCTAACTTAACCTAACCCAATCCCAAGCCTCATTTGTTGCATGACTTCACCTTACTCAAGCCAACTTAAGCTTAGGCACATGTTATATAATACAAAATAAATATATTAAAAAGAGCGTCATAAGCTCAGCTGCCTGCACTCTTGAAATAGCTTCCTCAACTTTCGGCACAAGAGTACTTTCCTGGCTTTATTAGCACTTGGGTTTTAGAAATCCTTTTCTTCGCATTACGACGCAAATAAGTACTTCAGCTTCAGTGCCTCATCATTGTGAACGAAGAGCTGAAAGCATTTGTCTTCTAATTATGATTTCAATAGGTCTTTTTTTTTGGCAAAATCAAAGAAGGCGTGATTCGCCTCTCACCCGTCCGTCAAAGAGCGAAGAGCGTCTTATAAACAATGCCAAGGTTCGCTTAAGGCGGCAAATCAAATCAAAGAAATAACAAACAGCCCAAATAATAATAATAATAAATAAAAAAGGAAAAGGAGTTCGAGCAGTACAAGAGCTGGCCCCGAAACTAAAATAAGTGTTTGTATGAACATATGTACGGCATTGTTGACAGGGCTCAGACCGCAAACAAAAGGAGTTCTCTTTCTTTTTTGTTAGCCCACAAAAGGAGCGGAAAAAGCGATCAAAGAGGCGCAGAGCTGCCAAAAGAAGTAAGGAAAAAAAACTTGTTCTTGAACAAAACGCGAGGTATCAACACATATCCCCGCTCTATACCCACACGCTGGTAAGTCGTGTGTGTGTGTGTATTTGCGGATTCCCTTTGCGGCCAGCTTAGGACCCTACTCATCACCATCATCTGCTTTTGTTGCCAGGACGATGCGGTGTCTTAAGCGCTTTAAGCGAAATTAAAACATTTCACGCAGCAGGCGAACGACATTTGTTTGCTGCTTGTTTGTTATGCAAACATTGCCACAGATTTTCGCATTTATTTAAGCTAAATACACTGCACGAAATTTTTATTGTGTCTGAAAAAAAACAAGTATTTGGAATAGTTGATTTATTACATTTTTTCTTTACTTAAGTTGAAAAGGATTTCTTTTGCATCTAGACAAACTAGCTTCAAACATTATTGTTAAATAGAACTTAGATAGAAATACTAATCCTGATTTGATAATATATATTATTATAGTCATTTTTATTAGATAAAAGTTCATTCATTTCGTATATAAATCTGAAATAATTTTTGATTTTTCCGGAGAGTTTTTCGAGTTTTACAACTTTGATTCAAGCAATTAGTTCTTGGCGTTGCAGAAAAAATAAATTATTTTACTATTAGAAAGTAAGAACTTATTCAGTTTATTGATAGATATGATATGGTTATATGTGGTATATATGTATGCACATTCTTTAGCAAACTAATTTGGAAATATGTTTTCTTTACTTATTTATTTTATTTTAAGTATTCCAAAAATTGTTTTAATATAAAGTTTTTCAATTTTTAAATTATTTATTTGTCTTTTGAATAAAACCTAATTTTTTTTTATTCATTAGACTCTGTTCCCAAAGGGAAAAAGAGTCTATTGGATTTGTGCAATGTCCGTCTTGCTGTCTGTCCGTCTGTCCGTCTGTCCGTCTGTCCGACTGTCCGTCTGTCCGTCTGTCCGTCTGTCCGTCTGTCCGTCTGTCTGTATGAACGCGCAGCATTTGGACACTATAGAAGCTAGAGACTTGTAATTTGGAATATATACTCGTGTGTATCCGCGTCAGATCAAGTTTGAGTATTTTTCCGATACGCCCACAGGGGGCGTGGCAAATCAGGAAATGCTATATCTATTAAGACTAAAACGCTGTTATTTTAGTCAATATTGCAGTCTAAGAAATGGGATTTAGAATATATATTCGTGTACACCACGCGGACGTTTTAAGATATAGATTATATATCTACGCCCATTGTGGGCGTGGCAAATCGGATAAAACTATATCTTCTACAGTTTTGAAGCTAGAGCATCCAAATTTGGCATGTGGGTTACTGTTGACCTTCCCTTAAGTTAGATCAAAAAGTTATATACCCACGCCCCCTGGGGGCGTACCAAATCGGGAATATATATATAGCGATTTGTATAAATCTTATAATATTTTGAGCGTATTAAGAGCTAGAGACTTGAAATTTGGAGTACATGTGCAAGTAGATCACTCGGAATCAAAAATATATATTATAGATATTTACGCCCATTAAGGGCGTGGCAAATCGGATAAAACTGTATCTCCTACAGTTTTGGAGCTAGAGCGTCCAAATTTTGCATGTGGGATACTGTTGACCTCCTCTTAAGATAAGTCAAAAGTTATGTATCCACGTCTTCTGGGGGCGTGGCAAATCGGGAATTACTATATCTTTTACTAAAGCCGTGATAATTTCGGCAATATTTCCGTCAGAGAGTTGGGACTTGGAATATATATACTAGTATCCTACCTCTACCCAAAAATATATGTTATATATAGCTACGCCCATTTGGGGCTTGGCAAATAGGGTAAAACTGTATCTCCTACAGTCTTAGACGTAGAGCATAAAAATTTGACAAGTGGGTTACTGTTCATGAAATTTAAATTTACGAAAAAAAAAAATAATTTATTGAGCCTACACACCTTTAACAGGAACAGAGTCTGACGCAGTCGGTGGCGCCCGACTGCAACGTTCTTACTTGTTTTTTATTATTTTTTAAAATATATTTTTTTAAAGGTATTTAATTTTTTTTATTTGAATTTTTTTTTTTTAATTTTTTAGGAACGTTTTAATTTTGTATGATAAACTCAACTCTATTTAAATGGAGTGCGCACAGACAAAATATATATTAATAGTTATTTCATTTAATAGAATTAATATTTAATATAAGAACGTAGGTTGCTTAAAGATATAGGCCTTTGTCTCGGCATTAAGCTTCGTGTCATCAGGATTTGCTGGGGAAACAGTCTGTGCAAAGGCACTTGACTGCATTCTCTGAGTGCACATATGTGCAGAGTTTAGATTTAGAGCATAACGCTTATCATGTCCAGCATACTGTGTGCACAGCCAGCCACGTAATCAGCACAGTTTAGATTACGCGTGCCGAGCTCTGCAGCCGTATAGAGGCTATCCACGTGCTGGAGTCGCAGCTCGGCGGCGCTTGTTGTTGGCCTGTGAAAGGCGTGAGGCCACTAATTAGATCTGGAATTGTGTCCAGGCGAGCGGGGTCACTTCAATATAGCCCCAACTTACATGAATAGAATTTTGAATATGCTGCCCAATAGGCCGTTGTGGGCATCCAGCGGTGCGGCGCTCACCTCACAGATGGTGCGCAGCAAACAGGCGCTGCCATTGTACCCATACTGACCCAAATAGTTAGCAATCGCTCTGTAGAAGTCGTGACGTGTAAACCGGGGCGGTGTCGAAATCGAACGTTTCTCCAGGTTATCGCCAGTGCGTCCATCTATGGGCGTAACATCGCTGCCGATGCCAAGAAAACCCTCTTCCAGATCCCACTTTAAGTTAAAAAAGGCATTATGGCAGCCCAGCGGGAATTCAAGCACTGCTCACTTACCCTATCGATCCATTCATTGTGAGACTCATTCGACGGCAAGCCATAGTTCGACTCAAAGTTGAAGGCCATGTACACATTGCGATACGTCAGATCCAATGGAATTGCCACAGCAGCTAATAACTGAATGATGAATGAAGTTCTTATAATCAGTTTTCGGATTAAAGCCAACTTTTGCTTACACCTATCGAACCGCCACGTGGAAAGAACAGCATGGCATGGGCCAGATTCAGAGACAGTAAAATTAGAATAGCTCCCACTGGGAGGTAGTTACGTTTAGAACTCATCTCGAAGAATGCGCTAAGTGAACTGTTTGCAGTTTTCAGTTGCAAGTTGCATTGAAGTTGGGCAAAATTTGCAGTAGAAAAACCCAACAGAGGCACGAATGACAGCAGTAATGTACAGGGTGTGATTTTTTAGCAAAAATTTGAAATGTTAATTGGAGGGATTGTTCTAGAACAGTTTTTCCTTATATTTCATTTTAATTGAACAAAAATAAAAAATTCTTAAAAAAATAGTTACAGAAACATATTGCTTGTATCTATAAAAATGACTATATTTATATATATGTTTACTTATGATTTAATTAGTTACATTCAATATTATAAAAAATATAAATTTCAGAACGTTATGCTGAAATACTTTATTAAAGATAGTTAACTATTTTAGCATAATATTCTGAGTAAAAAGTTTGAGAAAAAATTAATATATATACATATATATATATATATATAGATATCATATTGTAATCTCCGTTGTAATATTATATATATATATACAAATATTTGTTTATAGGGTGTGTTATATATATTTATATCATATAAGACATATATAATTTAACATATTTAGAGACCACACTGATTCCTAATACAGTCGAATCCCGATAATTTGTCCACCACTAAATCGAAAACCTCAATAATTCGTTAAAAATGCTGTCCCCTTAAAAATACATTGTTCGAATTCCTATGTAATTTGAAAAAAATGTGAGCTTGCCCTTTCAAATTATAGGGATTCGACTGTGGAATACATATATATATTTATATCATATAAGGTATATAATTTTACAGATCTATAAACCACATCGGTTCATAATATCTCAATTTGATTTGAGCGATTCATCTTACAGAGGCTTAAAGTCTTTAATTTCACGATACTTTTTAATCTAAATACATTTATATGTATATATATATTATATATTTCTTCTCAAGAGCGTAATCTATAGCTAAATATATAAATGTATAATGATACAATACAATATTTTCCATCACAAGATTGATAACTAACGTATTTATATATATACATAATATAATAGTTATATATATTACATATAAAAATTGAATTTATAATTCATAGATTTAATGCATATGTTTCTATCTTAATTTAATATTTTCACCTTGCCAATTCGACACATAAAATTATGAATGAATTTCCAGTCGAGTTGGGTAGTCAGGCAGCTAATCCAAAGAACTTGGCTATAACTGGAATATGCAAGTTTTACACAGTTTCCGCATGAACTGGCCAAATAACTTGGTCATCCAGCATCCAGTAGCCAGAATCTAGAAACAAGTCTCGGCAGAGTGAAAAGCGTCAATTGGCTGGTGCTAATTAATAGAATTTGTAACATTTCTTTTGACCAAAAAGTTGCAGACAGAAAGTAGAACTTATTGTTTTTATAGGCTAGCTTCTCATTTTGAATACCCTGCGGGGTTAAGAAAAGAGTGTAATAGGTGATTTCCATGAGGGGGATTTCGATGAGTTCAAAGATAATTAAAAATTAGGCAAATATTTGATAAATATATAAATATATATATATTTATTTTTTTAATATCCCCACTTCTGTAGACTCTTTGCAGGGCATTTTCTAGTCGTTTAGTCTTGCCTATTATTTTTTATCAGTCATAAATGCGTTAGCTAGAACTTTAAGTTATTTTTTTTTATAGGCTGTGAGAATCAGTAATGCGCTGTTGGGCAAAGCATAAGCAACGTGCGTCTAGTCTAAAGATTTTTGATTGAAACCTAAATAATATATTTAAAATAGAGCACAATGAAAACGAGAGTACTGCTGTGCATAGGTAGTTGTCTGTGTATAAGTATACTAAGTAATTTCTGTTCAAGTACGACAGCTACTTATGGCAGTCTCTCAAAGTATGAGCGTAGCAAGAGATCGCCCATACCATGGCTCATATTTCCAACCACATCGCCCACTCGCGTGATGGTGAGCTCAAACATTAAGATTGTGATTGAGGTGTAATTAAACGAAACTCATTTGGCATTAGTTCATAGGTGGCATTGGTATACCGCTGGAGGATCTGGACTATGAGGCCGTCACAACTGGCTATGTGCTGAAAGCGGAATACTGGCTGCCCGAAACGCCGGAGTCGCTGCGTACGCCCACCGCCTTGCCCATTAACCAGGTGCCTACATTGGGATCGGTAGGTGCACGTAGGCATCGACCCATGCTTGAGAACTTTCTGGTCGGTGTCGATGACTTGGGCAAGAGCACCAAAAAGCTATTCACCAGAACTAACAAAGTTCTCAGCAGTTACCGCTGGACGGTTTATAAGGCTCTGGAAGGATTGGCCAAAAGGCTGGGCTATCAGGGACGAATTTGTGTGCTGAAAAGCATTTGCGAGGCAGCCGAGGAACCTTTTCATTTCACCAACGGCCTCATTGCAGAACTCTTGCATGTGCTGCTGACGTAAGTTAAGTCTTGAATTAATGCTAGATATGTGCTAAGGCTTAAGTTTTTCTCTAGGCCCTCCTCTTCGGTGGATAAGCTGTCAGAGCATGCGGACAACGAGTATTACTATGCCGAGAAGGTGGGTCAATCGGGCGCCGGCTGCGAGCGCGTCTTCAAGGAATGCCAACGCAGTTTGTTGCAACACTTTAGCCAGATACACGATAATCTAGATAGTTTAATATTTTAGACAATAAATATAGAAGTGAAACCAATTGGCGAATTTTTATTTGGAGAGCAAAGCAGAAATTATAAAAAAACAAAATTTTTTGTAGCAATTAATCTCAAAATTAGTCTACAATTACTTTTTCTATAATTCAACTCCTTAAATTAGCCTAAAATATTTTATGTCTTCACATTTTAATGATTTCGTAGTAGAATAATTTTTTAATTTAATTCTTTCATAATCATTTAAAAAACTAGGCTAATTTTTAATAGATTTATAAATTATTTCTCGCAGTGTATTTTATGTTACCTTTAGACTTTCTAGGTGTTAATTAATAGAACGCGAGAGCTACTGTTTTTAGAAAACTCACACATTCCCATATAACTAAAATGAGCACACACTGGCTTCAAAAATATTGTGCCTAGCTACGAAACCCAATTTGTTTGTGTGCCAAATTTTTTTTTTCATTAGTTGACACTTTCGTTTTTATTTTGTTATTAAGTTTCTGATTAAAAAGAAAGTAAGTTACTTTCTTTCCCAGAACTTATAGTCGAGAGTTAAAGCTGAAGCTGTTCAGACGGAGTTTTAGGGCAGCGAGCGAAGGATATTTTACAAAAATAATTATGATCCTTTTACATTTGCTATTATTTATAGAGCTTAGCTTCCTGTATTTAACAGTTGTAGTAGCTTATGGTAAAAACTTTACCTCTGAGCTACATAATGAAAGTGATTTGTTGGTGCGAAAGGCGCGTTGGCTGCCCCTCATCTATCCAAGCTCCCATCCAGCTAGACTTAAAGTCGGTAAGCTAATGAATCGAGTCTTTAGATTGCTAATAAGTTTTCTCTGCAGTTCATAGCGGGCTTTGGCATACCTGTAGATAATCTCAATTTTGAGTCAATTACCTCTGGGTATGTGTTGAAGGCGCAGTATTACTTGCCCAATCGAGCTAAGCAAATACGCGTGAAGGATGTGCACGATATAACCGATCGACAGCTAACGGATAATGCCACCATATTCCAGCAGACCATGCAAAAGAGCGACGAAGAGCTGGGTATAGTCCCAAGTTTTTTAGAAAATACCAATCAGGCTCTGAGTGGTTATCGCTGGGCTATATACAAAAGTTTTGAGACCATGGCCATTCGGATGAAACTCAATGGACGGCAGTGTATTTTGAAGAGCATCTGCGAGAGCTCCGCAGCGCCATTTGACGAGCGCAACGGACTGCTGGGAGAGCTGCTACACATTTTGCTAACGTGAGTAAGAGTGATATTTACTAAATTTACTATTTGCATTGACTTACTCTATACTTAAAGTCCTTCCAGCTCAATAGATGCCCTGTCAGAGCATACGGATAATGATTACCTACAGGCCGAGCGCTTGGGTCATGCGGGTGCCAATTGTGATAAGGTTTATGCTAAGTGTGCCAAATCTCTATTGGAGCACTTTAGCGATGTGCATCATTTAGGCAGTGAATTTCTTAAAATACTGGGTTGAACCATATGAAAAATATATAAATAAATATTTTAATTTAAAATGGGTTTGAAAAACATTTGTGAATTTCATATTTGTTATTATTTGACACCTTCAATACCTTTTAGACCGGGTCTTGACTTTCCGAAAGTTCCCTACCTTGCACCCTACAATCCTCGCATCCCGTAGCTTATGTATACCTTTGTTATTTTCCATATCCTGAAACAAAATAAATAAATAAATTTACTTTCCGATTAGATTAAGTTTCCCAAGAAAGGTAAGAGACACTACTCTTAACCTTTAAATATGTCAATAAATGTAATGATAAACAAGTAAGAACGTTGCAGTCGAGCGCAACCGACTGCGTGATACTCTGTTCCCTTAAGTGCCTTAAGAGCACTTTGTTTTTGACTTGAAACTGTCACGCCCACAAGAGGCGCATGTCAATGGTCTTTAGTCAATTAAAGAAGAAGGGCAATAGTAACTTATTTCTAAAATTTTGATGCTTTTTAACGATTTGCCACGCCCCAGAAAAGCATAGCTATACATACCTGATCTTTTTGTCTAGGGATGCGATGCATAACTATGTCTTCTTAATCCAAATTCTTAGACGGCAATAGTGGGGAAAATAATAGCATTTTTGATTTGAAAGATAAAGTATTTCCCGATTCTGAAAGTATTTAAAAAATCTTAACACTTAACACCTATAGCACACACGAGTATTTAATTTATATTTCAAGTCTTCAGCTCCAAAGGTGTCCAAATGCTTTACGTTCATACAGTTTGACAGATGGATGGGCAGTAAATTGCTCAAAATCAATATACTCTTTTCCCTTTTTGGGAACAGAGTATAAAAGGATTTAATTTGAAATTTGATATGTAAACTTTTCAAAGTTGTTTATTACTTAAAGCCTCCATAGCTTAGTCAAAAATGAACCGATTTTAATAATAGTTACCACTTCTTTTTTGGTTTCCCTTGTAGCTAAGTTCTGTATTAAAACATATTTTTCCGAATTTCATATACCTTAATAACTCACTTTAAAAAAAATTGTTTGCTAAATTTAGAATTCTTGCCTAATTAATATTTGTTCTCATCTCAATCTCTTACAGATTTTAAAATCAATTATTCTATGTATTCCAGGTCTATCTAGCTATTAGTTAAGACAAATGACTTCCCTGCTTGGGACACCCACATTGAACGCCAAACTATGATTAAGAAATTAGCTCTTCATACTTTGGGTACTGTAAAGATGCCTGAGAAAACAGCACTTGTGGCATTCTAACAACTTCCTCTCTTCTGCAGCAGTTCAGTGTCAAGCGTGAAATTTATGCAAATTTGTACATAATAACTCTTTTTGTTTTCTATTTATGGTTTTCTGTTAGCTGCAGCTTTGACTCCATATCCATCTGGCAGCCACATCTTCAGCTCTTTCTCCACGCTCGGGTGGTCGCTTTTTCCACCTATCACAACGTACGCATCTTGCAGGTCTTTAGCCTAGGCCGGGGCGAACGCATTGTCTTTTAATTTAATAATTATAGTTGGGGTCAGGGCACAGCATTAGCTACTGGGTCTTAAGACCCACCACCGCCGATTGTACTGCCCTGGCCAGCAAATAGGCGTTTAAATGCAAATGTCGGCGCTGTAATTAATACGCATAATACGCACATTATGCTAATGCCAATGCTATAATGACTTGGCCCAAAAAAGATACAAAACTTCGTCTAGGAGAGACAAAAAAATATGCTTTTCACACTTAAAATGCAGTCGATGTTTGGGCCTCAGACTGAGTCGGACGCGATCATATATTCGTCACTGCGATCCATTGTTAATGTTGTTACGTACTAATTAGCTTTGACAAAACACAGAAAACAACATAGCTACTAAAAAATTAGTAGGCAAAGGGACTGAGGCTGAGTCTGGGACTGGGCTCTGTCTATGGCTTTGGGGTCTTGGGATCTGCGGGTCATCGTCTGTGACTTTCTCTAATGAAGTTCCCAGCGAGTGGCTTTTAATTTGTTGTCTTCTGGGCTCTGGTACACTTGTGCATCATTTCGAATGATGACAACATATGATAAGAGCTGCATATTTGACAGGAGTCTCTTTCCCCCAGCCCCAACCCCGACAATGAATGTGTCTGCAGTCGCTGGATCGTAGGATCCGCCATAAACTAGAATCTCTGGTCGAGATAATCACAGCGAGATGTTGCTCTTGCAGTTGTTGTTTTTCTTTTTTATATTTATTTATTTAGTGCAGCTTAATAGTTTCCACAATCCAAGCACCTTTCACAAGTTTCATGTTGTTGTGATTACCTTTAACCCTTGCCAGTTGGTTTTGGGGCAATAATTTTTATTTCCATTGCCTTTCTTTGGAAACAATTTGTACCAACATGCAACTTAACGAAGTAATCAGTGTATGTGTGTGTGTGTGTGTGTACCACAGGAACAGAGTCTGGGCTAGAGTCAGATGCTTATCCCGCCAGGTTGCGACAACTATTTTATGACCTTATATGCAAGTGGAGGGGCCGAGGGGGAACTTTGCTGTCTGCTTTATATGGCGCATGGCTATTTTTGGTAACACCTTTTATTTGCCTTTGGCGAAAGTAGGTGCCCGTCTCGTTGCCAGTTGGCAGTTGCCAGAGTTTTGTTCTTTTTATACCCTGAACCCATTGAAAATGGGAAATCAGGGTATAATGGTTTTGCAAAAAGTATGTAACAGGCAGAAGGAGGCGTGGCAGACCCCACATAGTATATATATTCTTGATCAGGGTGACGAGCTGAGTCGATTTAGCCCTGTCCGTCTGTCTGTCCGTCCGTCCGTCCGTCTGTCCGTCTGTCCGTCTGTCCGTCTGTCCGTCTGTCCGTCTGTCCGTATGTATGAACGCGTCGATCTCAGAACCTATAAGAGCTAGAGACTTCAAATTTTGCATGATGGTCTGTGTATACAGCGAAAATATCGAGTTTGTTTTAGATATTCGATAAATTTTTCCGTTTCAATGTTATCGATTTAAAACGTTATCAACATTCAGTTTTTTGACCATATCTTTTACATATTTTTAGCTACAGCTACCAAATTTTGTTTTTAGCTTTTTATAAATAAAATACATTTTCTATTTTTTCATATTTTGGATACCGGCTCCACATTTTACAAAAAAAATTTATTAAAAAAAAAAATTATCAAAGCCACAATTTAATTTTTTCAAATTTTTTAGTGAAAACCGTATTTTCAATAAATTAATAGCATTCAATGCAGAAAATTGCATTTAAATCCGTTAAGTAATACAGAAGTTATTAAAGGAAACATTGTAAAAACACGCTGCAGCAGCCTGTACGTGTGCACACATACATTCAAATCAACTACGCAGTAATCTGCGCGCGTTTCTGTGTGCATGGTATGTATATGTGTGCATGTGTATACAAATGTGTGCATGTGTATATGTGTGCATGTGTGTATGTGTGCATGTGTGCATGTGTATATGCGCGCAGAGGTAATATGTATAGATAAAATATGTAAGCTAGGTTGTTTAAAACATCAGCTCGGACTTGGTTCAGGGGATCTCGTAGTCGGGCAGACCCGACTAGAGCTTTCTTACTTGTTTTATTTTGCTTTTTTTTGGGCAATCATTTTGTGGGCCAGAGCTAAAATGTAACAAATAGCTGTAGGTCGAGGTCGGGACTCGAGACGGGCACTACGTCCCGCATTCGCTCCACATGCATATATCTGTAGTTTATGGACTTACGTACGTTAGTTATGGTAAGTTAACAACTGCCTCTCTGGTCAGGCTAATTATGTGGGCATGAGATGCCAGTTTAATAAAACATAACAGACAAATAAACTAGCCACAATCGGCACAAATTTTATCTTATATGTAGCTTTAGTAGACTTAAGACTAAGCTCTTAAAATCTTCTAAAAATCGTTAAGATAAAGAATATTTAAGGCATAACTTTACAGCAGGTCTTTAAAAGGCATTTTATGAAGCGCGTAATAGCTTAATTTGCATTCATCTTGATTAAGTCATTAGCTATCGCACAACTTCAAGATCAAAATATCTGAAAATATGTTCAGAACTTTACAACTACCATTAAACCATAAGGAATCGCACGGCTATACATTCAGCCAACTCTTTTTTTACACGGTTGATACGTTCTTTTTAAAAGATTGCAAATGAAAATAGTGTAAAAAAATGCATGCGACATATAATAAGTTTGGGGATATGTTCCATAACTATCAAATTTCGTGTAAGATAAAAAACTCACAATATTTTCTCAAAAGAACATGTAAAAGAATTAATAATGAAATCCATGTTATATACATAAGAATTTATCAAATAAAAACAGTTTATTTTATTTTAAGAATAAAAAATTAAAATTAAATTGGAACTTAGGAATAAAAATCAATAAATTTAAATGTTTGATATTCCCCCAATTTGTATTTCTGTAGGACACTGTAAAAATTATAAAATAAAAAAAAGATTTATAAAAAATAAAAATTTCGTGTTACTTAACAATCATGTATAAAAAGACCGTGTAAAAAAAGAGTTGGGTGTATATAGTATATACATTTTCAACTTGTGACTACTTGTATTTTAGATTCATATCTGTATACATCTTTAACGGTGCACCGGAGTCATTTTCCCATTTAAACTTTTGATTGCAGCCATTAAATTACGCATCTTATCGTTTCGTTTCGTTTGTGTATATTCCATGCTAATTAGAATTCAAAGATGTTCACTTGCCGATATGGACATAATTAATTGCATATAATTTAATACTGAATACACCAATACATACTTAACGTCTCACTGATTAAGTTGTATCAGTTGTGTGGCATCAGCTTACCTCTGTGTGAGATTTTACTTCGGCTCACAAGGCGTATGCGCATTGTCATCATAACTTTGCCATTGCGGCGGGAATCTGATGATATTTTTGCATAATTTCGTGCTGCAGTTTATTATTTAAACAACGTGACTAAATTTACGTAGTGCCGTAGGGCAAGTGCCGAAATAACAATAGGAAATGCAAGAAAGGCGGGCAGTTAAATAATAATAGCCCACGTTGTTTTTGCATATGCAAAGTGGAGACCAGACAATTTTCGCATGATAAATCGTTAAAAGAATATGAGAAAGCGCGAATTGTAACTGAAATAACACACACAAGGAGAAGGAGAAAAGGGGCAGCACATCTGCTTCTCACCTGCATCTCACCTGCTCTTTTGTTTATGCAAAAAAGCTATGCAAAATTGGCGCTACGTACGTGCCAAAGAATTTCATGGTCTGGCAACTTAATACAGGCAGGCGCTTCTGTAGCTCTCTCTGTGTATCTCTTCTATCCGAAAAATGCCCCAGCCGCAGCCCGTGCCATGGCTCAGTTCCATATTCATGAAAACACACACGTGTGTGTGCGTGTGTGTGTGCGGGTTCCATTCATCTTCTGTTTGTTTTGAGCTGGCGCTCACGTGTAAATTTTCTCAAATAAATCATTAAAAGCTGCGCCACAGCCGAGCAGAGCCCAGCACATTGACATTGTCGGAGGCGCCTCAGCTCTTTTGAAATGGACGCCTTTAATAATAATCAACGCGGGAGTGCTTATTGTAAGTGCTCAGGCGAGCCTGAGGCGACCCCTCTCTCCCTCTCTCTGGGGGCATCCACTCTTTTCATAGAATTGCACTTTGTATGCTCTATTCATAAAGCATACGCCCAGGCGCCTCGTCGTGCCATTGCACTCGACTTGTGCGTGTGTGTGCGTGTGTGTGTGTGTGCATGTGTGTGTTTGTATGGGTTAGTTAGTGGCACTTTAGCGCTAAAGTTTATACATAAATTTGTCATTGGCATTCAGTTACCTGGCTGTGCATACTTCAGCGCATTTTCTAAGCACACGCAAACATTTGTCTTTCCTTTAGTTCCCTTCTCTCGCTCTTCATTCATATTCATCTATGTTTGAGTTTCTCATATATTCAACTTATTGCTTTGACTTTTTATATTCATCGTCAGCTTGAATATGTCTTTTTACGTTTTTAATTTTCAGTTTTTATGATAGAAGGTCTTACGGCAGTTTGTGGTGTGAAAAATGGCTTAGGCTTGGCTTTGCTTGGATATAATTTATACATAGAATTTGTTCTGTTTCATATATTTATATACAATATATATCAAACAGCCTGGCATCTTTACTGTTTTGAGCATATGTAAGGTTTCTTGTTTCCAGATTTAAAATTAAATTTAAAATAAAAGGATATATTATTAATCAAGGGCAACTCGTGAAAAGCTGCTGAAAACATATTATTCTTATACCCTGAACCCATTGAAAATGGGAAATCAGGGTATAATGGTTTTGCAAAAAGTATGTAACAGGCAGAAGGAGGCGTGGCAGACACAAAGTATATAGATTCTTGATCAGGGCGACGAGGTGAGTCGATTTAGCCTTGTCCGTCTGTCCGTCCGCCTGTCCGTCCGTCCGTCTGTCCGTATGTATGAAAGCGTCGATCTCAGAACCTATGAGAGCTAGAGACTTAAAAATTTGTATGACGGTCCATTTATCACATATCAAGTTTGTTTTAGATATTCGAAAAATTTTCCTGTTTCACTGATATCGATTAAAAACGTTATCGCGATTCAGTTTTTTAGCATATCTTTTACATCTTTTCAGCTAAAGTTACCAAATTTTGCATTTACCTTTTTGTAAATAAAATACATTTTCTATTTTTTTTATTTTGGATACCGGCTCCATATTTTACAAAAAAAATTTATTAAAAAAAAAATGATCAAAGCCACAATTTAATTTTTTCAAATTTTTTAGTGAAAACCGTATTTTCAATAAATTAATAGCATTCAATAAGAGCTAGACTATTAAAAGTTAGCATACAGCGCGCATATCAAGTTTGCTTTAGATATTCGATAGCATATCTTTTACATCTTTTCAGCTAAAGGTACCAAATTTTGCATTTAGCTTTTTGCAAATAAAATACATTTTCTTATTTTTTTTATTTTGGATACCGACTCCACATTTTACAAAATGAATTATTTAAAAAAAAAAAATAATCAAAGCCACAATTTAATTTTTTTTAATTTTTTAAGCAAACTCGTAGTTTTTAAAAAATAAAAGCATTCAATGCTGAGAACTTGTACAAAATCCGTTTAGTAATACAGAAGTTATGTCTTTGTGCACATATACATTGATATAAACTACTCAGTAATCGGAGCGCGTATTTGCGTGTGCATGTGTATATGTGTGCGTGTGTATGCGCGCAGCGGGTAATATTGTATGTATAGATAAAAGATGTAAGCTAGATTGTTTAAAATATCACCTTGGACGTGTTCGGCGGATCTCGTAGTCGGGCAGTCTCGACTAGAGCGTTCCTACTTATTTAGATTCGATCTGTTTTATATTCGATTCTACATAAGAAATCAAACTCACATTCTACAGCCTGAGAATTTTAGCATACTTGACTTATTGTTGATAGGAAAATAAATTTGTGTATAGATTTTAGGATAAGTATATATAGTATATATATATTTACTATCTACTTAGAAATTGCCTATAGCATACTTCCTTTTAATTGAAGCTGAGTAAGGAGAAAGTCTCAAGGCAGCTACCCTCAAGATTAGCGACTATGAAATCCTTAGCTAATAAATAATTATCAAGCCGGAAATGGGTTTCACATAAAAATAATGCACTTTCTTAAAGGATTTTCTCAACTCTTAGCTACTGTCTAGCAGTTTCCCATGAGGAAAACCCTTTGTAAACTGAAAAACCCATTATACAAGGCGTGAATAGAGTCGAAACGCAAGAAGAAATGTTCGCTAAAAGGATGTTAATAATCGACAAAGGACTATTGGAAGCAGCATAAATTGTAATTTCGGCACATTCATGAAAGAAAGGGATGGGCACACAAAACGGCGGCGTTATCACCTTTTAAGGACAAACAACACAGGAGGTCCTGGGCGCAGGCAAGTCAGAAATGAAGGAATGCATACCTAAATCCTATGGCTTATGTGGGCTCGTTAAAATTTCATTCGTTTGCCGTTCATTAGCAAAGCTGTGGTACATTTCTCCAGAACAAACTGGTCCCAGGTCTCACTCAAAGAACGGCGACGGCGGCGGCATGGAACTGATCTGGTTTAAATATTACAGTGGCTGCGGCAGTTCAAAAGGATCGCCGCGACGAGCCTACAACACATTTTGATTAAGCATGAAGTTTCAGATCCCTTTGTTTTTTCTCCGCATTAAAATTCTTAATTTATATCTGTTGCAGTCGGCCAGACGGGCCGAGGCAAGGCAGAAGCGTAGAATCATCATCAGCTGGAACTTGAGCAAACAGGGCTCAAGTGCAAAGGCGCATTAGGCACAGTCATTCCCCTGAATCGCCTGAATCGTCTGATCTCTGAGCAAACTCTTGACTATTTGTGGACCGGGTGTGAAGTGCCGCACATTATTTTTTGGGAAAAGGTGGGCGATCTCACCGATTCCAATTCGATATGTATATGTGTGTGTGAAGTGGGTGTGGCTTTGACATTGGCTTTGGCATTGCCCTTCATAGCTGAGGCGCCGCTAGTGCAACACTTGCTCCCTGATTGTGCAATAAAATTGAACAACGGGCTAGAAGGGGGCGTGGCGCTAGGCATTGCAAATTGCCCGACTGCCATCGACAATGGCCACAGCTGCGCCACATTCGCTGCGCTTTTCATTCCGTTTATTTATGTTCATGTCGCGATGCGGTTTACGAGAAGGTGCCAACTCATCAGCCAGAATATGCATCCCATCTACAAAGAGCTCGGAGAGATCTCAATTTGTTAAGCAGCTGATGCCAGATGGCGCTACAGTCATGGGCATCGTGTTAATAAGACTTTAACAGATTTCTTATAAATTATGTTGATATTAATGGCGAGGGTGTAGACGGATATAAAAACAACGACATCTATTTATAAGAAATGTGTTAAGGGTGGAACGATGAGAACACATTCTGCAGGCTGTCAAAGATGTTTTAATAAAAAATTACTGGGAAAAAGCAGTTATATGGCAGTATGCTTTAAAAATGATCAAATTTGTTTAAGAATTTGCAATAAAAACGTGTAAGAATTGTGTAGCTAATATAAAATAAGAATAAATTAATGCTTTTAAAAGTTTTAGATTTTTAAATAGAAGAAAAATGCAATTACAAAATTATTTCTATAGTCATATGTAAAAATATATATAAAACAAGTAAGAACGCTCTAGTAGGGTCTGCCCGACTACGAGATCCCCTGAACCAAGTCCGAGGCGGTGTTTTAAACAATCTAGCTAACATCTTTTATCTGTACCTATTACCCACTGCGCGCACACACACACGCACACATACATACACAAGCACGCGCGCCGCTTACTGCGTATATGATTTAGCGGCTGCGCTTGGGCTGCATTCTGGGCAGCAGTATGAGAAATTAATTGTTTAATAACTTCGGTTCTAGATCTACTTTCTTAATGAAATTTTCAGGACATAATATTGACATCTAAAGGTGTATATATCCGAAATCCCAACTCCCTAGTATTTGAAATACGTTTTTTCCACATATGGGGCTAATGGGGAGAGGTATCCCAAATTTAAAAAGTTTATTATCTGTATTTGCATCACAGCAACCTACATAGTCAATTGGTGTCTCTATCTGTTATGGTCTTTAAGTTATAGCTTAAAAACAAAGTCAAAATATCGATTGTTATCGATAATAAGGAAAAAGGATGAGTTATCGAAAAAAAAAAATAAACTTGTACTGCGTATGGTATACAAGAATGTATATCTAAAATCTCAAATCTCTAGCTTTTGTGGTTTACGAGATCACTGCGTTCATACGGACGGACAGACGGACAGACGGACAGACGGACAGACGGACAGACGGACAGACGGACGGACGGACAGACGGACAGACGGACATGGCTAGATCGACTCAGCTCGTCGTCCTGATCAAGAATATATATACTTTATGGGGTCTGCCACGCCTCCTTCTGCCTGTTACATACATTGTCACAAAACCATTATACCCTGAATTCCCATTTTCAATGGGTTCAGGGTATAATAAAATAATACATTTTATTTAATAATAAATAAAATGAAAAAGTATAAAAAATAAAATAGTTAACAAATTAAAATAACATATAAAACGAAGTTTAAAATGTTTAAATAAAAAAAATGTTAAAAAATTTCTAAAATAATAAATAAAATAAAATTTAAAAAATTAAATAGTAAAATTAAATAAAATAAAGTAATAACTAAAAATAAAATGAATAAATTAAAATAATAAATAAATTAATAAAAATTAATTAAATGAAGTAAAATAAAAAACTAAAAACATAAAATAAGAAAAATAAATTAATAAAATAATAAAATATAATAAAATAAAATAAGAAATAAAATAAAAAATAAATAAAATAAAATATTGAATAAAAAATATACAAAAAATTCAATTTATATAAAATATATTGCAAGTGTTACTCTGAAAACTGGTATGGACTCTGGAAGAGCTGTTCTTGTCAAAAAATTTCTAGGTACAACAACTTCCATTGTAATTTATTTCTTTTTTGAGTTTCGTGAAAATTTTAATTTTTTTAAATAACCAAGAAATAAGCATAAAGCAGTTAGAAGCTAGCTGACTTAGAAGAAGATTGAAGCAAGGTAGAAGAAAGTTGGGAGCTAGCTAGAGGAAGTACCTAATGCTCGTATAACACATTTGGCAATTAAAACCTTGAAAGTCAAAAGGAAGGAGGAATATAATATAATATTTGTGAAAAGTAAATCTATATTAAACATATTGCCTATATTAATCAAACTCTTAAGAATTTTAGATAAAAAAAGAAAATGTAAGAAAAAATCCTTCGTAGACCAGTTCATTAGATATAGGGTTCGAATTTCGAACCCTACTTATTTCATAATAATAATATGATCAATTTTATGAACAAATTCACTCGATTATATCAGAGATAGCATTCCATGAAACAGCAGTACCGTTTCTACCCTATTCTTACCTTGATTGAATCTGATGCCTTTTTACTGACTTACGTAACTCTGTTTCTGCTGCACCTAAAACATTTAGCTGAGTCTTAAGCCTGATCCCATGTCGGAACCACCCACACCAGACTCAAGTAACTTTGTTATCTGATGTCATATTAGCTAGAGCCCAGCCACACCCCTCAATCTACACTTTTAACCCACAATTTCAAGGGGCATATATCACGCGTGCCTGTTAAAGTTCTCCACTCCGCGCACATTCATCAGCATCAGGAGAATCATTACCGGCATGTGTTACTTGAAACTTATCGCTGGCTGCGCAATGTCAATGTCAGCTATTATTATTTCACTCGCGTCTCGCGGGAAAATTATCGCTTGGGATTAGCCCGAATCGCTGCGGAGGCAAACTTGTAATGTTTGTCATAGCTCAACTAACCGAAAGAAAAGAAAATCTCCGACAAACATTTGTTCAACACCTACGAGTGGGAAGACAAGAAAACAACAGACAGCTCCACACACATGTCGCGTCGGGCTTTTGCTTTCAAGGCTGCGGCTCGTCTTGATGATATATATTTAAATATTTAAAGTGTGATATATATATATATATATGATAAGCAACATCCTGCCCCTACCCACTGACTGATGATGCTGGAAGACGCGGGGCTGGGTCCTGGGCATAAGATAAGAGACGTTTGCACAAACGCCCGAGGTGTTAGTTTCCACACCCGTGTTGCTGCGGTTCCAACTGGGGTGTGATATTTGACAGTTGCCTTTCATTTAAGTGATAAGAATTATTTACATTTCTCTTCTGCTTTTTTGTTGTTGTTTTGTTTTTTCTCTTGCATATTTTTTCTCATTAAAAAGTTGAAGCCCAGCCGGAAAATTATTGCCATGTGCTGACGGTTTTTTCTGTATTCTCGCTTTATTTTTCCTTTTTTTTTCGGTTTGTTTGCAAATAATTACCTCGAAATTCACATGCCGACGGCCCGCCGCTTAAACCACTCAGCGAGGCGTTATGGAAAAAATTCATAAAAACCGAGTCGCCTGCATATTTTGGATGCTCCGCCGGTTATCCAGGGCGGTGCGGGTGGCAGCATTATATTTATGCATAAATCCTTTCACACACTCCGACAGACAGCGAGAGGGACACAAATACATTTCAGGCAGTCGTGTACAAAACACAAGTGTAGCAAAGGATGTGCCTGCCGTTTGGCCATTGTTTGTTCCTGGCAATGAGCCGCACATTAAACCGTACATAATTAAGCTGTCGGGATTATTTTGATGTGTCACACGGCGACAGGCAGCTGATAGCCCGGCTCTGGGCATTAATTTAAGCCAACTTTTGTTTTGAACTCCCGAGTTGTTTGCATTTTCCTGCTGCACTCTGTGAGAGTCCAAGCAGCTGGGTCTTCTGATAAATGTCGACGATGTCCTGCAAAATCAACAGGCTACAGGCTTTGACTTAAACAGGAAATGGAATTCGAGAAGCACACATGACAGAATAGCTACACATGAAGTCATGAAAGCTTGATTAGAAGGAGGACTGAGGGGGGGATAAGATCTTTAGATGCAGCTAAATGATGGATTTCTGTGAATTTCAAGAAAAACTATAGAATTTTCATTTAAATATTCTATATATGAAATATTAAAAATAAAACGGATGTACTTCAAATTTTTAGAAAAAAAAAAGAAAATAAAAAAAAAATATTTCTATAGTGAGATGTAAAAATATATAAAACAAAATAATCAGTAAAATAAAGTAATAATTAAAATAACATAATAAATAAAATAAAAATAAATAAAATAAAAAATAAATAAAAAAATACTAATTAAAAAAATATATTTAATAAAACAATATATTGAAAAGAAAATTTATACAATATATATTTTATATGATATTCTGAAAACTAGAAAGGCTGAAAGGGAAAAAAATTTTGAATGCAGCTACAAATTAGATTTCGGGGAAAAGTAAATATTTCTCTTTTAAGTCTTTTGTTTATGTTCTAACAGAAATATTTTTTAAAACTTCTAAAAAATTTGGCATTATATTTCAAGATAAAGGCAAATCTTATTGATTTGGGCTCAGCTAAGTCATTTGTGCTACTGAAATTTTTAAACATATTTTTAAAACTCAATTTCATTTTCAAATTAAACGTATGCTATTTAATGATATTTTCTTAACTCAATTTTAGTAACTACAAATTCAAATAAGAAATTTGACCCGCAAACATTTTGTCCTAAGAACAAACAAACAAAACATTTCAATATACAGAACACAACATTTGATTTAGAAACTGAAATAAAATCGAAAGAAACAACATTTTTTTTTTTGGATTTCCTACACAAGAGACACGAGTGTTATCTATATGGGCGCCGGAAATCGTATAGTGCACACTTAAGTTTAACTTATGCGACTGACACTAGAGGGCGCTGCTTAGCATTTAAATGGCCGGCACATTTCCGCTCCGGTTCAAAGCGTCTTATTGTCTGAACAATCAAAGACTTAAGGTAAACACAAGGCACCAAAGAGTTGGCACTGACTTGTGCTCAGAGAGCATCCATTAACATTTAATTGGAAATCAAAGTGAGTGCAAAGGCCCGAAAAGGGCTCCCGATTAGAAATGCACATGCATTGTCCTGCATTTGTCTTTGAGGACTGCAGGCAGGTGCGATTCCTATTAGCATTCGTGAGTACTTCGGACCTCAGCAGTCAACAGTAGTTGCAGTGGAGACCAATGAAATTTAAATTACCTTTGAGGCTTCGTTCTCGGCAACAGTTCAATAGGTCGTCACACAGTCTGCGACTCTTTCCATTTCTATATGGTAATCAAAGGGCGCAGCTGAAGGTCTCCCGCTGACGAGCGTAGCTCAGAATTTTGTATCTTATGTAAATTTTTATTTAACTCTGAAGCGGACAAAGAAATTATTTAATTTACGCGTCACTCGAAAGGCTTATAGGCATGGAAAACGGAGTGGAAGGGGCAATCGGGGAGTTATTCGCATTTATTTACACGCATGTTGAGCCTATCGAGTCTTTCGGCTTTCTTCATTTTCTTTATGGCATTTTTTGTGGTTTTTACATAAATGCCAGCATAAATATCATTTAAGACTCCTTTGTGTGACATTATAAAAGGCAGTCGCTTGTTCATTCTTCTTCTTGTTGTTGGGTGTGAAGAAGTTTTCCTAAAGTTGTGAAAAATTGTTATTGATTTCGTGCCTATAGACAACGATTTCTGTTTGGCTTAGACCGGGCCATAAAAACGTAGTCGTCGAATGATCAAGGGAACAGTAGTCCAGGCCTGTTTTATGAATATTAACACAGTTCTTAAGTCTATAAATTGTTTTTACAAATTTTTAGCAGCTTAACAGCTTGGTGAAGAACACGCTATAAAATGTTCTCAATTCTTGAATAGTAGCTGTTAATGGAAACAAATATACTAAGGGATTTACTATTGAGAAGTGAGAACTATTAGGGCATTAAATAGTTAATTTATGCTGTTATTAAGAATAATTATTTATTTTTAAAATATTTCCTATATATTAATAATTTTGAAGTGTTCTTTTTTCTACATCAGGAATATTTTTGTAAGTCATGTAATTTTTGAGCTTGGTTCTTAAAGTTACCAGAACTTAAGACAATTCGTTTGACAAGGAGCCGGATTCGAATCCCAGTCAATAAAACATAGTTGTATTGGGTTTGTCTTTAGTAGCTTAGATCTTTGAACAGAAAAAGAAACCAAACAACTTAGAGTTGTAGTCACAAAGGCAAATTAGCATCCTAAAAAAGTCAACGTTTAATTAAACAAAGGTTTTATTAGAGTCAAATAATAAAAAAAAAAACAATTTTAAATTAATTTATATAAAAATCTTTCTTATTGTTTTTTATTTTTCTAATTTCCCTTACTTTGTAAGCTCTAGAGAAATCTTCTTTATAATAGTAAACCAGCTCTTGCTTTTTCTACATTTTCTTCTAATTTTCTTGTCTTTTCCTACTCTAGAAAGAACCTGTGCTAAACGCAATCACTTAAGAGCTCGACAATTATTTGATGACACCCATTGACAGCTACTCATCAGGGCAAAATTGTAACAATGAGTAAGGAATCACTGCAATTATCAGCACAATTTTCTCAAACAGAAAAAATTAAAAATAATCACCTGCTCTTTTACCTTGCTCCAACAGCAATCAAAACCTGCTTGGCATTTTGCTTTAATTAATACATTTCTTTCGACCGTCAGAGACAACGTCGAATCATTTTTTATGGCTAGGCGACAGGTAGTTCAACTCTCTGGTTGCCTTCAAGGATAAAATGGTATGCCTATAAATAAAGAAAAAGAAAAAGAAAACTGCCTGACCGTTATTAAATACAGGTTTTAATGCACACACGCAAGCGCTGGCACAAATTATAGGGTACATGCATAAGAAGAGAAGGTGAGCAAGTGGAGTCCTGCCCACAGCAGCCAGGACGATGCGTGAAGGCATTTCCTGATCCCTATCCTGACCTGACCGCAGGTGCATTTTCAACGAATGGGAAAGTGTTTTTCCCCAGCTTTCGCAATTAACTAGTTCAATGTTTGTACAACTCGGGCACGTTTCGAGCGCGGGCAAGCGCTTATCGCTCGAGCCACGCCCACATTTCAAATTGATAGCAAAGTGTATGAGGGTCATTTGGTAGTTGCAAAGCATTTTTAGCCGCGCATTGGCTGCTGGCCAATTGGAAAAATCGAAAATCGGATAGAAATTGGAGGCAGCTTGAAAAGCAGCTTCAAAGAGCTGAAGTCGCTCGTACGTGGCGTGGCACGCATTTGTTGGCCAAGTTAAATGCACGTGTGTGTGAGTGTGTGTGTGTGTTGGATACCATTCCACTGATAACGGCATGAATAATGTGCCGGTGCATTATTGCATTTGTCTTAGCCATACGGACCTCGACTGCTTGCCAACAAAACTGAGAACCGAGAACGGAGACTTGAGTCTGGCGAGTCTCTGCTACAGATGCGGGTCATTGGCACAGTCTCTCTCACGTGGCTTGCGTTGCTTTTAATTAAAAGAAACTTCAGTTTAGATAAGCGCGACTAGATAGAGAGAGCCAGGGCCCTGACTGTTGACAATATCGGCATTTTGGAGCTCTGATTCTGACATTTTGGGCTGGAGGCATATGCTTAATATACTTTATGTTATCATTGAAATACGACCGTATAATGTCTGTGCTCTGCCCAAATTCAGTTAGTCCGAGAAGCGAGCGACATTAATAATGTGATTTTTGATAGCAGGAACAGGTTGGGTTCCTATCAACGGCTAAACATGAGCTTTCCATATTAAATTTATGTTGGGCGGCAAGTTGATTGTTATTTTACTTTTGTGATAATCAGATTGGCTATTTGGGTTGAAAAGTGAAGACAAAAAAAAAACAAAGATTCCATCAGACAGAATATATTTCTGACAATCTACAAAGTTTCTCTAAATTATAGGAAAACAGCAAGAAGCGTTAACGCCCACACACAAGGGCTAGCAAATACCTAGAGTCTATTTCTCTTTGCGAAAAACAGTAAAGGTATACAATTTCACCTGCTGGGTGCTGCTGCAATTAAACTAATTGAATACTCGTATTTGAATTTCAAATCACATGAAACATCTTTCGGCAATCATTTTTGATGGATGATGATACCCGAACGGCTGCACGTCCACAATGTCAAAGGATAACCCAACAAGACGTAGAGTAATGCCCATATACACAAAATATAACAGACAACCAAAAAAACAAAACAAATATCGGCCTGCCTTGTCCGAGAGAAGAAAGACAGACAAAGATACAGAACAAACGAACGAAAATCCAGGTGCATTTACAAATTTGACGCCGATGGCTTTCAAAAGCAAAACAGGCCAGAATAAAACAAAAAGAGAGAAAGATGCACATTGCCAGATAAAATCATGATGATGATGGCGATGATGATGTTGGTCGACCACGAATGCGGTTCCAGAATGCACCTTGCAGCCCATAACCAGAACCAGTATCCAGAGTCAGAGCCCAGCTAATGATTTCAAATGCTAATCGTACAAGAGGTACGAGAGATACCTCCAGACAAGGGCACGCGTTTTATACCTGCATATGAAAAGTAAAGGTAGAGGCCGTAAGAGATACAGTTGCGGGTCGTTCGACTGCTTCGCTTGAAAGGATGCAGGTGGAAACTGATTTTGAAGAAACAAAGGAAACAAAAGGAAAGGGTCTTCTGTTTCTGGGGCGTGTGTTTGCAGTGAGCGCCAGGGCAAGAGCTTGATCAGATCGCATTTAGTGTTATGATACTAGGAATTCATAATCATGTATATCTATATACAAATTTCTTTTTATGTTATGCAACACTATTTCAAAGCTTTGTATATAAGATTTATATAAAGCTGCATAACACTGGCTAAAATATCACATTGATTAATAGGCATTTTGATAGGTTAAGTTTTTAATATCGGCACCCACTTACAACTCATGATACTATCATTGACAATTTTACTATTTAACAACACTAAAGCCTTTTTAGTCTCGCATTCTGAAAGTATCAGGCGAAATGGGGCTATCTCTTACTAAGCTGCATTTATACTCAAATTTTTCTACACCCAGCAGATAACATGATTTTCACACAACGAGCTATTCTCGTCATCTTCGTTTGAAGCTATACAACACTGTTTCAAATATATATTTGACTTGAAGATTTCTACCCACCTTCTCTTCTACTACTGTCTTTAGAGGCAATTTATTAAGCATTCACAAAGCTATTACAGCTAGTTTACCAACACCAATATGATAATTTAACAACACTAAAACCTTTTCGACCCACATTTCAAAACCAACAGGCAAGTGCTTATTCTTATTAAGCTATATGTATACACAAATTTAGGTACACCCCATCATTTATCATAATATTACCAAAAGCTTCATTTGCAGCTTTACATAGCTTTTGATAGTACAAAATATTTCACCTAATACGTCTATCTACAATGACTTCACTGTCTTTGACAGCAATTTCAACAAGTTCAACAACACTAATTTGATCCTTGAGCAACACTAAAACCGTTTTAACTTAGATTTCAAAACCTTTTAGCAACCTTATCTTATTAAGCAGCCTCTATACACAAATTTTCATACACCTCATCAATTCAAATGATATACACAAAAGAAAGAAAGCTGATTCCCAAAAGTTGAATTTGGCGCTGCACAACACTGGTTCAAATAACACGTTGATCAATTCGAGTTTTGAGTATGCAAAAAGTTTCTTATAGTTTTGCTCACGCACACTTCCTGTTCGCCTGCTGACTTTGACAGTTATATATTTGGCATATAGCTAGTTTGCAAACATAAATTTGGGAATTTCACAACACTAAAAGCTTTCGCAAACTCACTTCACATTTCAATTGCAGCTTTTGACGCGCATTTGTAATGCCATTTGGGTAAATTTTGCATAAAATATGAATATGTCTCGACGAAAAGTTTATTGAATACGTGTTTCCATTACCCCAGCAGCTAAATACACTGCTCGCTTCTCTCTCTGTTGGAGTCCTTCGCATGCGTCATAAATCACGCAAAGTTTTTTTTTGTGAAAAGAGTCTGCGAGGCAGCAGAAGTTTTATGTCATCAAGTTTGGCCAAGCAGAGACTTTTGAACTTTAATTTTGGAAGCGATCATAGTTCAATGAGCAAATTGCACGTTGATTTGTTAGACTTGAATGCATGGCCCGATATTTTTCGGATTCTAAGACTTCCATTCCACCGAATTTCGAGCTGCCTTTGTACCGCGTGATTAATGAGCTAAGACCGCTAAAAACTTTACCTTAAGCGCATAAAACGCAACGCAGCGAAAAAAAAAATGAGTCGCAAACTTTTCTCTTCTTTACTTTGCTTCACTCTATTTTCATTTTTTTTTGCGTCCTGTCGAAAGTTATTAAAATCAACGAACCGTTGTCGGAACCTTTCAGAAACCCCTGGCTATAATTAAGCGGCAGGCAAATAATTCTAAAGAAGTTCAATAAGAAATCAAATTTAATAGGCGTCTGTTTTTGAAAACGAAAGCCTCGCGTGACAAATGTCATTTGAATTCAGATTTGGATACCCTCGAATGCCAGACGGAGCGAGCACTTCAAATGTTATTGGGTTTTACTGGGCCTGGTTGGCGCTCAACGTATAATTTTCCAGCACGCAGCTCTTTGGGGGCCTTCCTAATCGCCGGTGAGAAGTACACCCAAGCAACACATCTAACCGGCCCGAACTGACAATTGTTTCTAATTATGGGCTTTACGAAAAGAAATCAAATAGCATTTCATGGCATTTAAATGTAATTTGAGTTTGTTTCGCCTGCCAACTACCGTGATTAACTATCTGAAGCGCTTACAGTTGGCATTTCTATGTATTTTTGATATTTTTTCTGTATTTGTAGCACTGCCTTGAGTAAATTGAACAAAATTGCTTTAAATTTGTTGCCAATGCAGAACGTTATCTGAAAAAATAAAGATTTTTTTGCTGGGTTAAGGAATTTTTTGTATAACTAGTTCATAATTAGTGTATTTAAGTTTTTAAGATTTTTTGTTCATATAAGGTAGTAGAATACAGTGAAACCTTAACGACTTATATAAAAAGTTTGACTTTAAAGATGTTTTGGAAATAATAGTATGTATAAGATGTAAAATTGATAGAAATAATAGATATAATAAGAATTTTTGGCAGCTTTTTTGTCTGACACTTTTTCTATTAATGTTTAAAAAGTAAATAGATTTAAGGGGAAAAGAAACTAAATTGGGAAGAAGATTCATCATTTTTACAATTTTAATGATTTTTGTGGGATGATTTCTTCTAGAAATAATTTTAAAGGATATTTTAAGAATTTCTTTCAAACATTTTTGTAATATTTTCTTATTTCATATTTTTTGCAAGACTATTTTAAAGCTGCAATTTAATAAATAGATTATTCAAAATGAAAATATGCATTCAAAAATTTGTATACAATAGATTCTGGGTTAAAGTGATTCAAAAACTACATATTAACAACTAGGAAATAAGTTTAATATATATATATACAATTTCTTTAAATATAGTTATATATATGTTAATTTATAATCTGTGTAGTTTAGTGTAGACTGCAACTAATAAAATATAAAATTTTCAATTATTATAACCAGTTACCAGCAGTTGCTAAGCTCAACATCGAAGCTGAAATTTCAGCAGCTGCTGTTAAAATGGGCAGCACTTCCTGCTAATGGCAACAAACTACATAATAATAATTGTCAATTGCCGACACGTACGATGATTACACATGTTCTGTGAAGGCAGCTGCTAGTACAGGCAACGAGAAGCCAGCCAGCCACAAGCCAGAGAAAGAGAGAGGAGCTGAAGCTGGAGCTGCGTTAGAAGGCGAGACCGGGGCAGAGCACCAACTAATGTAATATGTGTAATATGTGAGACAGGCCCTAAGTAGCCTTAAGGCTGGATAACAGGCATTATATGTGACACACACACACACACACACACACACACACACACACACAGAGTTGCACCTTCCGAGTGTTGTCGTAATCCTCAATTAAATTTTATTCTAAAGCAATTTCGCAAAGTAGTTTTTCTTTCATTTTTCTTTTTGGCTGTCGCCACACATAGCCAAAAGATAACCAAACAGTGGCCCAAAAGGAAAATTTTCTAATGGCATTTTGGATATACGTAAACGTATTCGTTGTCGATTTTTTGGTTATTGTTAAAATTGTCAGGGGCATGCTGTAAATAGCCCCGTAAACATGAGGATTAGCCGGGCGTTTGGCTTTGTACACAGACCGCTGCCAGGACTCTTCCTCAATGGCTAAAAGTGTCACTCACTCGAAGACAAATATTGCACAACGGGCAACAAAACAAGGAAACGGAAATGCCGCAAGATTGGCCAGGCCAATAAAGGAAACTCTGACTGGTATGTGTGTGTATGTGTGTGTATGTATGTGTGTATTTGTAATCCTTGCCTTGTTTCGTCTTGGCCTTTGTGCCAATATTTATGTGTCATTCACAATTGTATGCATGACATTGATGGCTGACAGCGGCAGCTACAAAATCCAATTGCGCAGCTGTTTCGGCATTTCTTTAGCTCTAAGTAAATATGAAACAAATGTACACTGTGACTTTGCTTGTTTTCTTAGTTATCCTTTGGGGAATTTCCCATAGTCGATCGGCTGCTGAAAAATTGTCATGAAATTGGCTTACAATGGGCTAATGCATTGTCATGGGATTGCAATTGCTACGGCTTGGCATAGAGAATGCATTTGTGGCACTATCTTGGTCAGATGTTACCACCTCTCCAGTTACAGGTAGTTAGCTAATAGGCGTATCTAATGTCTTGCGGAAGACTTTTGTGCTGAGCAGATACAGGAAGTGGAGAGGACATTTGTGAGGAAGTAGGGAGGAAACAGGTTGTAAGGTAGCTAAAATTATGTTAAGCTTAGCTAATTTATTATAAAGAAGGTTTCTGACAACTTATTTTTTATTCTTAAATTCTTAAAAGAAATTTATTTAAAAAGAAATTTATTAGAAAAAATGTGGAAATTTAGAAAAACTTTAGCTGAGAGAGCAGCAACACGACGATCATGTAGGGATTCTATACAAGTTTTATGATATAGTAAGGAAATTGGGATTATTTCGTGAACGACAGATAGAAAGTAAATAGTATATATAGTAGTATTGGAATTCGAAATATTCAGAAAAGTAGTTAAGAGTTAAATATATATAAAAAGTTTAAGAAAGTTGTCAAATCCTTTACTTTTCAGTAGCAAAGTGAGGATAAGAAAACTCAGAGATCACTTGCTTGCGCTTCATATTGTAACATATTGCAAGAATCAGTAAATTTATCTATCATGAACAGCTGGAAATATAAAGATAAAACAAACGGAAGTTACAGTAAGCATATTTTAATTGAGAGAGAATGTATAACCTTTACTCACCTATCGATTCATATTTATATTTCTTATAGACACATAAATCCTATCTTATAAATAATATATGACAAACAATTTGTATACTCTATAAATTTAAAGCTCTTGCCAAGTACAAACGCAATCACATTCACAGTTGCTTAACTTTTGTCTCTAGAGTAAATATAGTTTTAACAACACTTTATAGCTGACACACAAAACTCTAGTTGCTTTTTTTCGACTAGCTCTAAAATATAGTATATATGTTGCCATATTTTTGTTTTATCACTCGAAACGTTCGAAACGTTGTGAATGAAATTTGTGTTGACTCTGCGACAAATCGTTGCCAACTCGAGCGACATTCCACAGCAAACATGGTCAAAACTCTGACAAAAAAAAAGAACGAAGAAGAGAAATCAGAGCGTCTCATAGTTGGAGCCATTTCATTGACGTTAATAAATGACCGGAAGGACATTGTATGGCATTGCCATGGCGTGGCAATAAACAAACGAAACAACAGCAGCGGCAGCGGCAAAAACAAAACTGCATGTCCTGCATAGGAGAGGATGGACCAGGTCCTCGGACCAGGTCCTGTTGCATTTTTGGCCAGCCGGAAGTTTACTGCAGCGTCGCACCCTTTTTGCTTTGGCTCGCTTGCTTTTCTCTTTATATTTGTCCTTTTTTCTTGTTTTGTGTACCCTGTATGCATGCAAAGTGTGCAAGATCGGGTATATAGTTCACGTGCTAAAGTATGTAACAGGGAAATACAAAATCAATTGCACGAAGCGAACTCTTCGGAATTAGGGAGTAGACTGTTGCATTTACAACGGAAACTTTTGCAAAATCGTTAAATATCGATGAGCAGACTTCAGTTTTAAGCAAATCTGGTAGCTGCTAAAGTGAAAATAAGAAGGTGTGGTCTTAACTCATAGATGTCAAAAACTACAAAAACTAGAAAATCAAAATTTCTATATTTTATTCTTATAATATAAATATTAGTCCAGATATTTTCTCATATTCTTAACATCGCTAAAAATTGATATAAGACTAGATATTTCTTTAACAGTTGCTCAAAGAATTTAGGAGGTTGATACAAATAGAGTATTTTGGTTTACTTAATGACTTCATCGTTAAGAGTAAGATTCTCAAGGACTTTAAGAGGTAGATAATAAAGAGTATTTTGTTTTCTGCGTTTCTTCATTGTTTAGAGTAAGATTTTTTATTATTCTCATTTTTCGCTTTATATAAATGAAACTTGTATTGGTACAGGATATCATCTAGTCGTTCAATTTTGACCGGCGGCGTATTCTTTTTTATTTCTCTGCCATTTGCTTGTTGGCAAATTTTTCACAGACTAACGCGCAGCAGCTGCTGCTGGCAAGGATGCGAGTGTGGGAACTAAATCTTCAACTGGCAAAAATCAATCGTATTTAACGCAAAGGTCGGAAGTGCTTGCAATTACTTTAAGTTGTGCTTTGATTAATTGCAGCATATACGTTTGCTATTGCAGTGTATGTGAGCAGCACGGAAAGCTACTCTAGAGCATTGGCTCTTCAAATTATTTTGGGTAATGCATTTGTCTGTCTGAAAGCCACAACAAGCGACAGCCAAGGCGAAGTCTTGAAATAAATTTACAAAAGGCCGCAAAGCAGCAGAGTGCGTCAAGTGCTACACTCTTTGGCAGTAGATGCACTTGAGAGACAAGTCACAGCTTGGCAGTCAACATGCGAGTACGCATGTCAATTTTGCATTAAATAACTAAATCAAGCTCAAACAAGTCGCCCACAGACCTTCACTCGAACACACACACACACACACACAGATTAACTGGAAAGATGGGCTGTTTGAACGGCCCAATGCAGCTGGTAGGAAAACAAATACGCGTAGTGGCAACCAAAGTGGATGCCAAATAACCATAATGGTGTTTATCCACAAGTTCATTTCGCTGTTTAAACATGCCTCCGAATTTACCGACACAATAAACAACGGCCAACGCAATGGCCCAAACGGAGGCGCCCAGTTCCATTTCGTTTCGTTTTTATACTCGTTCACGAATTGAAAAGAGTATATACGTTTTGTGTAATGTTCGTCTAAATACTTGAAATCTGGTATATATACTCGTGTTTAGTCTTATCTGATAAGTTGTCTAAAATTGATAGCTATGCCCATAGGAAGCTAATATATTGAAAAATAGTAGGTTTTGAGAGATATATTAGTTCTATAATCAAGAAATATATGTGTACATATTTTTTGATGATAGGGAGCATCTTATATATTTCTAGCAAAGTGGGAAAAATGGTACATAAAACAGTTTTAGATCTAGAAACTAGAAGCTATGCTGGTGAGTCAGTATTGTGCTCCACTACAGATTGTTTCATTAATTAGATGAGGTATATATATATAAATTTCTTTCATAGTTTTATAGTTTACAACCAAATTTTAAAGTTATAATAAATCTTCTTTAAGAATGAATTCTTAATTATAATAAACTAAGTGTAGGATAGAAAATCTTCTATCCTGAGCGAGTATTAGGCAATCGATTGCATTTGTTAGCATCGTTCTTACTGGTTTTCACTTTGGGGCTGCCGCTGGCCATAGACGACTGACACCGACAACGGAGTTGGGCCTGGGCCTGGGTCCTGTCCTGGGGGTACCGTCATCAGCTACGGTAGCCACTCGCCGTCGTCAACAAAATCGAAGTGCATTGCGCTGTTATTTTAACGATTATGCTGATGAGCATTGAGCATTGAGCAGCGAGCAGCGAGCATCGACGGCATCGAGGCAGCGACTACAACGACGCGGGCGATGATCCATCAGAACTCTAGACATGGAAATGCAATTTGTGTAATTTATGCGGACCAGACTCGGAGTTCGAGTTCGAGTTCTCAGTGATATGTTCGATTAGCCGCGCGATCCGTCAGATACAAAATGCTGATTATCTGAATAGAGAGCCCCACACAGACACTCTCGGCACTTGTCTCGCACACAGCTCGCATTTTGATTTATGATTTCAACGGCTGAGCGTACAAATTAAAAGCATTCCAGGTTTAGCATGAGTTTTTCTTCATTTTTGGGCATTTTTTTCGTTCTCTTTTAATTCTTGACCTGCAGCAAATGTTGTCATCATTCGTCTAGACGGCTGGCAATCATCAATTAATAAAAAACGCAGAGCTAAGCAGCAGCCTCTGCCACATATTTGGGCACGTCAATCAGACTTATCATATCATTTGACCTGTGCGCAGACAATTTAAATGTCAATTAAAGGCAGGAAAAGTGCATCATTAAATATAAATTATGAGGGTATTAGCTGAAGCTTTAAGACGGTAGCCAAACAGGTGATTCGTAGAGAGATATTTGAAGACCCCATTTAAGTTTAAGAGGTCAAGCAGACGGGGTACTAATGGAAGGGTTCCCTATATATGAAATCGATTGAGATTTGAACACTATTCATACTAGTTGTACTTATATTCTATAGTCTTATTAT
The DNA here is from genome assembly GCA_035045545.1 of Drosophila gaucha. Lineage (NCBI taxonomy): Eukaryota > Metazoa > Arthropoda > Insecta > Diptera > Drosophilidae > Drosophila > Drosophila gaucha. Next base: position 418,231 of record JAWNOY010000292.1, read on the forward strand.
AATTTTATAGTAGATGCAATGAAAATCACAGAGAGTCGAGTTTTAATGGCTGAAGATTGCAAGATGATGATTACAGATAAATCGATAGTCGAGCATAAAACGTATTATAATACTTTATTCTTTATACGATATATGGTAAGCACTTTTTGTATTGTACTATCTAATCAATTAAATTATAATAAATTGATGGCTTACACTGTAAATATACTACTGGTGTATTAAAGTAATATTCCATTTACTACAATTTTCATATAACAGTTGCCTCATGAGTTCATTCTAAGAGATAAAAATTTTAATATTATGATTGTAGAGAAAAATTTAATTATAATATTCTAAGCCTTAAATAATATGTGGCTTATACTACTTATATATACTATACTATATATATAATCATATTCTAGTACAACAATTTTTCTGGCTCAAGAGTTGGTTCTTAGAGATACGAGCATAGGTTCATTACTAGAGACAAGATGTTAAGCATTTTGCTCAAGCTTGTCATACGAAATTTGTTCTATAATATATACTATATATGTTATATACTACTTGTACTATACTATATCAACAATTTCTTATGATAAAATGCAATGACACACACAGACAACTGAATTTAGAACGTGGCTCAGGACTTCTCTTCAATGAGTATCGAGTGCAAGATGATGATTAGAGAGAAATCGATAAACTTTTTGTTTAAGCATAACTCATACGAAATGTATACTATACTATACTAAAATGTTTAATATATATGATATATACTACTTGTATCACACTATATTAACATATTCTTATTCTAAAGGGCTCCACACAGACAACTGAGTTATCCCTTAGCTCATGGCTCAAGAGTTGACTCCAAGATTGCAAGAAGATAAGGATATTAATACTATCATATACTATACTTTAAACAATATTTGTTATATATTACTTGTATTATACTATCTTATCACATTTGTATACTAAACTTCAATGCCACACACAGACAGTACACCTTTAGCACCTGGCTTAAGATTTGACTTCAACTGATACGAGTATCGATTGCAAGATGATGACTTAAGAGAAATTCACAAACACATTGTTCTAGGCATTATACATATGTAATTTATTAGCCATCGACCAGCAGCCAGTGACAGGACAGACGCGATTGACAACTGCAGCTGAGGATATTTGTGGATAAGGATATGGTTGTGAGTGTGCTGGGATGCGGGCTGCAAGGCGAGAGCTAACAAAGGGCAAAATGTTTAAACTCAACACAAAGGCGACCATAATACAATCATAATTGCATTTTTACAACAGCCAAGGGTATCCAAGGCACAATATACATTTATTGGCAGTTCACACCAAGGACGCACATAAATCCCCAGCCAAAGAAGGATAAAATAAACAAAGAGAGAAAAAAAACAAAATTAAATTTTTATCTAATATAAACGCGCAGCAGGCAGCAGTCCTTGTGTTTTGTATCTTTCTCTTCTCTTTTTGCAAGGCGATATGAGCTGAAGGACCTTCCTGGAAGCGTGTGTACGCACACATTGTCACTTTTCACACCAATTGCCAATGTGAATGTGCATGTCCTTGGTCCAGTCGAGCATTAATTTGACTTATCCCAGCTGAGCAAGTAGCTGGCAAGGACACGCACTCAGCTGGAAAAGTGCAATTAATGGCGAACAAAGGCGACTCCCAGGACACACACGACTACACGCGACCAACGCTGACCCAAGGATAAACAGTCCTTGCGCATAATTAGCCCAAAAATGGGTTAGGACAAGCCAACGCGTATGTCCTTGCAGCACAACACAAATTGCCTCTATGCGAGTCAAGGTCTAATGCAGCCTTGCAGCAACAGCAACATTATCGAAGAATACCATCCTGCGTCGTTATCCTGCGCCGCTTGACTTGCCCGTTGCTCTTAACACGCGCCGCGCATGCGTCAAGCAAAGGACGACCTTGCCAAAGGCGAACGCTGGGCGTGTGCTGATAACTTCAGTCTTATTAACGACCTTCTTCAAGGTCAAGCTGAAGATCCTTGAAAGTTATGCCACCAAGACGCTGATATCTTAATGTTTTGTGAAAGTAAATAGAGTTGTTAGGGATTGAAAAGCAGCCTGTGGAGTTCCGCAGAATATCTGCACTTAAATTTATCTAAAATAATTAGTTCATTGAAACAATTTTCAAGGTTGAACGTAATTTGCAGATTGAGTGAAATTTGATTAAGTAACGTTTTGGGTTTTTTCTACAGTTTATGGCGGTGCTTGTAAAGTTTATGTCGTATAAGGAAGAGTGAAGCATTTAGAAAAGGAATCTAATAGACTGGAAAACTGTGAAAAGTCATTGAGAAAATGATGTGTGATTTTTTCAGTGTTAAATGCTGTGCACATACTTGAGAGTTATAAGAGCTGGATATTGTTTATTAAAAAATTTTAGAAATTTAAAAATAATAACTTAAACAAGATTCAGACAACCTATGTAAAATGAGGAGAAAATTTACCTTATGACATGACCCGCACGATTTGGGTATAAGCTCATTTACTTCTTAAAATGAGTATATTGGTTTTGAGAAGATTTAGGCTGTTTGCCTAAATACTTGAATTGAATATATTCTCTTTCGTATATCCTCTTCTAATATATTCGTTCATTTCTCAAAAAGAGTATATTAGTTTTGTGTATATGCTCTTTTAATATAAATACTCATTAATTTCTCAGAATGGGTATATTAGCTGTATAGCCTCATCCAGTCAAATAGATTTCTGTATATCCTCTGCTCATATTGATACTCGTTCATTTCTCAAAATAAGTATATTTGTTTTATGTATATCCTCTTCTAATATTAATACTTGTTCGATAAAATAGTATATTGTCTTTGAGCAAGGTCATGCTGTTGGTCTGAAACTCGTTAATTTCTTAAAAAGAATTTATTGGCTTTGTACAAATACTTGAAATGTATAAATACTTGATATATGGATTAAATGCTCCTGTGTACACCCTTTAATATCCTTTAATATTTAGTCTATAAAGCAGATCTTTTAGTCCATTATAATATATACTCTTCCATTTCTTAAAAACAGTATATTTGTTTTACTTGAAATTTGGAATATATACTCATCTGTATATCCTCTTTTGATGTTAATACTCGATCATTTCCTAAAAAGAGTATATTTATTTTCTGTAAAGTCTTGCTGTCTGTCGACATACTTAAATGTGGAATATATGCTGCTCTGTATACATAATACCTAATATTTAGCCTATTAGAAGAGCCTATTTCCCCTATTAGAAGGGAAGTTTATATTTATACAAAATTTAGCACTAACTGAATTGCTGAATAGCATGTGCCCCTTTACCAAAAGCGTGCCTCGCCTAGCTCTGCAATGTCTATAAAATTCCTAACAGATCTGCATAGCCTATTCAATTCTTATCCAATCTATTTTAAAAATAAGTCTCGAATTTCTCACACAGCTTAGCTACCACATTGGCGAGGAAAAGGCTGTTGTTGGTGGCATTTCCCTAGCTACACATAAATCAAAATATTCCAACATGCTGACAGAGCCATAAAGACCCACCCATAAAGGTAACCCCTACCCCAGGCTAGCTACAAAAATCCAACCGAACGCCTGATAATTATGTAGAACGTCTCTAATGATAATTACTTGATTTGCACAACGTGTGTTGATGTTTTCATAATGGATGCGAGCCGTACTCTGGCATAAATTACAAATGCATAAGGCAAGGGGCCAACAAGGGACTCGCCATGTGGCACGCAAATGTTCGGCCCGAAGTCGAGTGGCAGATAAAGTGCCAGATCGATAAGAGTAGAAAGGATAATGATGCTGTGGGTCCGTCTGCGTGATAGTTCAGGGTGGGTTTCTTTCGACTCTTTTAGGGTGTGTGGCAGCTGCCGCTGCGCAGTTGCTGTTGCATAAATGGCGCATGCCTCGAAAACGCGCTTTAATAACTTTTCACTTTTCATTACGCACTTTTCCAATTGCGCATCGAAAGTACTCCAAATGTCAGTGGGACTCGCACTTTATGTGTCCCGCATGGAGGCCCTTATCGATATCGTTTCACTTTTTGGTCAATTTTGTTTTCCTTTTGTTTTCCAAAGTGCAGTCGCTGGAAATTTATGAGCTCTCCGGCTGGCAACAATTTGCAGCAAAACATTAGCCATGTCCACTTTTGTAGCATTTGCAATAATTTTTGTTTCAATATCCACTTGAGCATGGTTTTTCCATGCCTATATGGGGGTTACTTGTCTGTCCAGCTGTTTGGCGAGGGTCAGTTGCATAACGATTGAGTCGATTTGTTTCACGTTTCCTGAATCGATATTGTTTTGCTCTAATTTGACATTTTAGAGTTTATTGTTTTCCATAAATATTATCGTTTAAGGTTTTCATTTTTTTAAAGAAATTTTCCTTTTTTAACCTATGAATTTGTAGAGCATAATTTGACAGACGGTAAAATTGTTCTGACAATGTATTTGCATAAAAAATAGTATTAATATACATAGGGTAACTTTAAGGATATAAATTTAAATATATATAGTTTTCTCTGATATGCCACGACACAAATACACAAATATATATAGTTTTCTTTATAAATTTATAGAAGAGGTAATTATTAACTCATTCTTCCATATTTTAGAGAAAATACAGATTTGATAAATTCTCCACGCCCATTATAGGCGTCGCTGTTAGAGGACTTATGTTAAACACTCTAAACTTACTTCTTAAGATCTTAAGGTGATGTCAAGCTTACCTGCCAAATTTGAAGGTTCTATCTCTAAAGCTGTAGAAGATGCGCCCCAATGGGCGTAGGTATATATACTATATGTTTTTGTATGCGGGTGTCCATGACGAGTGTATAGTCACAATTTCAGTTTAAGACTTTGATTGTGCTGAACTTTACCCTACTAAAACAGTACTTAAAGACGATATAGTCGTCCGATCTGGATTATTCCAAGATATACAAAACTCCAGCACTGCAGTTTTAAAACTCTAGGAGGAGATTGATCCAGACAGACGGAGAGACTGACAAACGGATAATATCAACACAATTCTTCGAGCTGATCAAGAATATATAAAGTTTATTATATATACCCTTTATTAGATAAACTCTTTTTGGTAGTGCAGAAAAATATTAGATAAGTTGCTTAAGTAAACCAGCTAGGACTAAAATCCCATGTTAGAGTATGCATATATAGAAGTTTTACTATTTTTCTTTAATGCACTTAGTTTCTTATCAAATGCTATAGTATCTTATCAAAAGCTGCCATTAAATCCACAATTTCTACAGCTCCAATGAAGTATTTACCTTTCGAAATCCCTAAATCAACTCAAGCACTTACTAAACCCTCAGCCAGTGCAAATCAAAGATAAGCTATGTTAGTTAAAATTACAAATCAAAAATAAGCTTAATCTCTATAGCTTATTATAGCTTATTCAAGAGATCTCCGCAGATTTAATACTCATAATTACTGAGCTGCCACAAAATCATTTTTAATTCGCTACAAGCTGCGATTAAATGGGAATGCTCAACACCTTATTTTTTCACGCTGACTTTTCCAAATTATTTTTTTTTCAACTCTTCTTCAGCGAGCGAGACTATCAACAAAGGCTAAAAACTACTAAGACCTAAGCTTACTTAATGTGCCCACTTTGAGCGGTGTCAACACCGAGTTGGCTGCCATTCCAGCCGGGCCCGGGCAAATGTTGCTACTTAGTGCTATCTGCTGCGTAGGAGCTGGGGCAGACTACTTCGTAATCGGCTTAGAGCAATAAATTGTTCATGGCACGGCCGTGGACGGGCAACGCCGAGCAGCCGTGGCAGCCGAGTCGAGTTGACAAAATGACCAACAAAATGCAACATTTGCCAGCAAATGGATGCGCTGCAGTAGCCACAGCAACAGCCCCTATTTTCTTTTCCTCTTTTTTTACAATTTTTCTTTTGGTTCTGTTTTTTTTCGTTAGGGGTTTTTCAATTTACCGCAATGATTAATCACCGATTGCCCCTGCACAGAACGCGCCCATATATTTTTTTCTAACACATTTCCGGGGAGTGTTTCGTTTTTTTTTCAACTTCAGATATTTGTCATAGTTCATAATTTAGATATTTTTGCCCATGGCTCAGGCAACAACAATTTGCTACACGTTGCAAAAAAGAGAAAAAAATGGTAAAGGGGATCGAGAAACTATATAAAATGTTAGCTGCATATGTTACGGGCAGTTCAAGTGCATTTATTTGGGGGTTGTGTTTGTTTGTGTTTGTCATGTAGTTGTTGTTTTTTCAGGGATTTCATGATACTCCTGTTTATTTGTTTAGTAATGTTATTGGAGGGTCTGAGCTCTATTTGATTTGGGGGTAGCTCGTGTTAGTCCCAGCTGTGGAACATACTTAAATAACAGTGCAGGGTAGGTCAGTTTAGTAGGTGTTGATGTGGTTGTGATTCCATTGAGTGTGCTAACCAAAGGGTTTGTGCAAGAGCAACGATTATAAGTCAAAAATGTTTATAGATATTGTATTGGCTTTGTATAGAACATGGTGTAATTAGGTGAAGAATTTTAGTTGGAATAGTTAAGATAAAAGAGGAAACTGTATAGTAAAAAATTGTAATTTAGGTGCAATTAGTTTAAAATAGATAGATATGGAAATGAAATACTCTTTAAAATAATAACTATAATATAATGTATTAAGAAGAGAGCAGAGCGAGATAGAGTTTTTCTATTAGCTAAGACAGTACTACGTTCTATTGTACTATTGTATAGGCTAAAACAGGCAGACTAAAGGCAGACTTACTTAATAAGTTTTACTTGATAGAATTATCTACTACTGTTTTTGATTTGATAATAATCAAAATATCTTCCCATCTTTTTGTTGAAATTCCTATAAATTCCAGTTAATATTGTAATTTTAATAAAGATCCTCATTGTTCAGCTCACTAAAGAGAGACTTAAAGAAGTCATGTATGGAGGACATATCTATATAATTGAAAATTAAATACTTTTTTCTGAGGTGTCTTTGATTTAATAATGCAAAATATATATCTTTTCATCTATATTAGTTAGTATAATATAATATTAAGTTCAAATTCTATTAAGAATCCTCATATCTACATCTTAGAAAAAAGTTATCTACCTGATAATGTGATATGGGGGAGTTATCTAACTTTTTTCTCAGATGTTCTTGATTTAATAACAATTAAGATATCTTTTAGCTAGTCTAGCTTATCTATCTTTTTCATCTTTTCTTCATTTGATAATATTTAAAAGATCTTCCCTATAAATCCAAATCATTCATATCCCTTTTAGTTAATCTATATAGAAACTAAAGCTAAGCTAAGCTAAGAGAGACTTAGTTAAGAAGTCATATATAGAGGACTTATCTACCTTTCGTCTGAGATGTTCTTGATTTGATAATATTTGAAAGATCTTTCCATCCACATTGGTAAATTCCTATTAGTTAGTATTGACTCTATTTGACAGAGTCTCTGACGATGAACATTTAAATCCACTGGCTGTCCACTCTATCGGCTTTATATTCAATATTAAATTTTCACTTTTCAAACTATTTTTCCCTTCCTTCTTTCAATATTATACAAAAATCTTTTCCCAATAAGTCCGGCTTGTAAGTGAGTTGAGAGGTTGCCACTTCAGGGCAATTTGGCAAACAATTTTGTATTTTGTTGTGCGCGCGGTCAAATGTCAAAAAACACCTACACGGAAAATATGTTAAAGAATCAGAGCAAACAGAAAACAAATATTGTAGGAGTATGCAAAGAGGACAGGCGACAGTGTTAGAATCTGAAAAGCAAAAATACCATGATGAGTCCTGTGAAAAGAAAAGGAAAATCCTTGCTGATTTTGACAACTTAAGTTGGTTGTGCAAGCACTTGGGTAGAGAGTGGAGGAGTGTGTGGCAAATGCCTCAAGTGTTGCACACAACAACATCTTTTCTTTTAAATTTTTGTTTTGTTATATATGTATATTTGTGTTGCTCGGAGCTATCCTTAAAGGATCAAAGCTGAAATTTATACATACAAATGTCACACCTACAGGATTATGTTGAACAAAACAAATGCTGCGTGTTTTGCCATTGACTTGAAGAATTCTTTTTCGGTTTTTATTTTGCACATTTCGTTGTTGTTGTTGTTGTGTTGTTGTCACATGTGTCCACAAGCATACGCACACTCACAAATTGTTAACAAGATTATGTTGCGCTAGGCGCAAAAAAATTTTTACTTTCATTCTTTTTTTGGCAACGAGTTTCAATGGCATGTTTCGTGGCGTGTTTTCGTTACTTGTTTTTCTTGTTGTTATTTGTGAATATTACGACATGTAACAGTTATGCGCATGCCTTGCCTGAAGCTAATCTCCAGACCCAATCCAAAGTTTTGTCACACTTGCTGCCTAAAAAACATCGACACAAAAGGCAATGGCAACGGCGTCAAAAGTGGCTGGACGAGTGTAAAACTTTTTGTTTTTTTGTTGTTCTTCTTGTATTTTTTTATTTAAAGCCTACTTGAAGGCGTCGCTAAAGTGAATTGCCTCGGGGCTTGGGGCTTTTGTGAAAAAACATTGCGTTCGCAATGTGACAAAGAAAACATGATACTTCAAATTGAACTTGAATTAAATTTAAGCTTAAAGTTATTTTTACTCGAAAGTAGTGATAACTTTTAGTTTTATTTTTTAAATTATAGTATATGTTGGGAGACTGTGACTTATTAGAGCAATAAATTCTGCATATTTGATAGTTAAAGTAATCTAAGCATATCCATGCATTTAGAGAAGCTAAAGTCTTTATTTGAAATTTAGAATATTAAATCTTTTAATAAATCCTCGTTCTTTACTTCAGCAACTATTAACAAAATTGCGCACAATATTTTTCTAAAGCAAGCTAAAAGTGATAGCTAATAAGTGGCAAGAGGAAGAATTAATAGCATTGTCCGAAGCCTTTCCAAAATATTGTCAACGCCGTTCGTTTGAAAAATCCGCAATTACTTATGTAACTACCCAATCATAACATATGTAACAACCAATATTATAATATTATATTATTAAATTTTAATTAATACTATTATTATACTATTAAAGAATACATTTTAATTTACGAAAGTGGTTTTATAGCAGAGGTGAAAATGCCTTCAGGCTAAATATTAATAGACAATATATTAAATATATATAAATATATACTAAATAAATATTTATACATTCTCAGAAATACAAAAAAATATTACAATTTTCATGTGTTTCACATTTCAAATGCAAGCTTCCCGATATGTATGCACAGAGTATCTTTTATTTTACTACAGATTTATTGTTTTGTTCAGAACGTTTTGCGGATTTTGAATTCCCGCTGGACCCTGAACTGAAAAACTAATCCCATTAAAAACTGAAATTCAGGAATATTGTTAAAATCTAAGCAATAGGCATAAGGCGGCATGTTCGACCCCCAAAACAATTGATATTCTTAATCACGGTCAATTGCTGTATCGATTTAGTTCTGTCCGATCTTCCATCAGTCTGTTTGTCAGTTTGTTTGAGCGCATGGATCTTGGAAAGCTTCGAGCTGGAGAAAAGTAGTTTATATTAATATATTTATATTAATATATTTAAAATACCAAAGATTTTATCCACCGCCCACCCTAACCAACTTGCAGCCAGCATAGTTACAAATACAACAGAAGACTGAAAAGACTACATTCATTAGACCTCAGAACTTAATCCAAACAATTTAGCGTTGTAATAACAAAAGCAATTAGCCATGAAATTGAAAAAAAAAAATGGTTAAAAGAATTCAATGCAAGCTACTTTTTGGTTATCAATTTTTCAGTCGACTCTAGTAAATATGTAATATAATTTTTAAAAATATATTTTAAAAATAATTTGAATATTATTACGCTTGGTATTAAATACTGGATTTAATTTCTTAAATAAATAATGTTTATAGTATATATTGCTGCATTAAATTAGCTACTTATTTAGGACATTTATTTCTTTTTCTTGGCAGCTTAGCAAAATCATTTCAATATTCATTTGATGGCTCCATCGTAATGAATATTTTCATTTAATTAGGCAGGACTTTGTTCGCTTGTCAACAGTTTTATGCTAAACTAAACAGCAAGTACTTATGGGAGCTGCTGGCCTAGTTTTTGGACATCAGCCAGCCAGGCAGGCAGGCAGGCAGATTGGTAGTCATATCCCAAAGATACACAGCCACATACAATGAGCGACAGAATTGGCAAGCAAAAAATAGAAGAGACTAAAAACTACTGCTAATTATGTGTATTTTAACTTTTGGGCATCGCGTCTTTAGTAGATGAAATGAAAAGACGACGACGATGAGGAGCTGCATAATTAAAAGTTTACATTTTGCTATTTAACTTGCCGTGTGCAAAGAATCAGATACAACATCATTTTCATTTCTTTTGTACGCCTGCTTCACATAGTTTTTCCATCGTGCTTGGACAAATAGCTGTAGCTGTGCAGCAGGCTGCTTCCTTTTGCCAGTGCGGGGCCATCTTGAAGTTCGCACAGAGCGGGTAAATAATGGCCTGAAAGAAGTAGAGTTAAGGCGCTGCCACAAAGGACCCTTTAACATAGGCTGCTGCTGGTTGCTGCAAATGCAGGAAACAGGATATTGGATCATTTAGTATTAAGGCAGCGCCTCCCGGCACGTTCCGCACAATGCGAAACAAGTTAAGCGCAGCGCGAACAATAAAAGCAGAGGGGCGGCGACAAGGACGACAAGGACTCCAACGACGACGACGACAATGAGGCAAGGAGTGTAGCGTTACGCTTTAATAACTTGCCGCAGGATTAAGTCCTGTGCAATGAGATGATAATGCGGCTGGGCTTTTGGCGCCGCAGGAGGGCGCGCGCGAGCTCCTCAGCATTTTGTAGGCGGTTTGCGGTTTTTGGATAATGTTGATTATGCCCGGGCGCCCATAAAAGTGTATCCCCAACAACAACACAAATTATATTACAAAATGATTTCAGTGGCCCCTACCACTCCATCCCCTCCCTCATGTCAACCTACTGCATATTTGTCGTATCGTAAATATAAACATCATCAACGCATCATGAAAATAATTTTGCCTGGTTTTCTTCTCATTTTTTCCTAAGCTCGGCGTAGCTTATTATTTCTTTTATTTACATAATATATATTTATACGCAGCCATGTGCGGGTATATAGGTTCAGTAGGGGCTCTTTGGCTCTGCCCTTCGACACTCTGGTGTGCAATTTACATAACACAGCTAACAAATTCTCTTCTTGTTTGTTTTTTTTTTCGCCTTCTTCTTATATTTTGTGAGTTTTTGGCATTTGGTGGGGGGGCGTGGTTTATGTGTGCTTTGTCTTATTTGTCATGTGGGCGTTTTTTATGTGCTGTGGGAGGTGTGAGTCTGTGTTTGATTGGCCTGGTAGTTGTTTGTTGGCGTTTGGTTGATGTGATGGCCATAAAATTAGTTGTCTGCTCTGAGGAAGCGAGCTGCGGTTAGGTTAGAGATGTGCTTATTAATAGCTTAAGGGCTTTCGCGAGCTTAATCCTCCATGTGAACATTACAACTTTATGTCTATTTTCTTTAAGTGCATCTGGACAAATGGGAATTAGACATTGAAGATTTATCAAGGATAAGCTAATTGAAATTTTTTTGTTTAATTTTTTTACTCTACTTTTAGAGATCATAAATCAATATAATATCTAAGCTAGCTGAGCTAGTCGGACAGATTTATAGTTGTGTCAACATTGATCTCTAGATCTCTCTCTGTTGATATATGAATACATGTTTCTAAAAAAAACTTTTCAAGTATGAAGTAAGATATCAAGTAAATTTGTATTATTTTGAACTGAACTCAGTAGGGTTTGAACTAGAGATGCGATTGGGATTTTCGGTAATCACGCGGGTTCCGAAAAAATTGTGGGGATGGGAAAGATTCTAAAAAAGTCCGGGTCAAGTGTTTGATCCTGAAAAGCGGATCCCGATAAGAAAATTAATAATCGATAAAATTACTTGTATTTATCAATGAACAGAAAAAAAATATTGACGAGGAAAGTAATTCTTATATAAATCATGTTAAATTCAAGAGAATGAATAGGCATTTGATGTTCCAACATCATCGTCAACGGTGTTTTCTACTTCTTATAGGAGACAATTTTCAAATAATACAATTTTTAAATAAACATGATAGATTAGCATCAGAACATAAGAGTCCTAAATGTTGATAAAAATGAAGGGAAATATTTTTCAGCACAATTGGTCGGGAAAAGCTAAATTGATTTCGGGAGGGAATGGGTCGGGAACCAATTCCTTTCCCGATTCCATCTTTAAATTGGAATCAGTAGGGCTCGAACCCTATATCTAATGGCTTATTTATCAATGACTAACCCGCTGCTTTTCTCTTCTCTTTTAGATCTAGCTGTATTTAACAATTTGAAAAAACATTTCAATTCGATTTTAATTCTCTTTTAGTAAAAACACATTTATATAATTTCTATACTTCATTACTGGACCGCAAAGCGAAGCCTTTAAAACAATTTCAAACAAAAGCAGCTGCGTCTCCTTCATCCTTAACACTGAATATTTCTGTCGAGCCATAATCATAACAAACAGACCGACTGTTGAGAGGCTGAGAGGTGTCTGGTATTTGGCTAATCTTAGCCAAAAAACCATTAGGCAGGGGCAGAGAAAACTATTTGCCAAACAAACTGGTTGCCCGATAAAGTTTTATACATATACGTATATATAAATATATATATATATTTTTATTGTTTAGCAAAGGATTTATTAATGTGACCAGAGCGACTTCGACTTTGTCTGGGCAAAACAAAAACAGGATTTGTGTATTGTGGCTCAAATTGGATTTGCTTGTTTGGGTGCCTCGAAGGGACGAAGGAAGACTGCAATTTGGTCGAGTTACGTTGACTGCGGGCTGCGAGGCGCTTATGTACGCTCCACTGGGCAATGCAGCCTTGATATCCTTCCCTCTCTCTCAGTGTGTGTTTGTTTGCAGCCGGGCTTTATCTGCGGCTGTATCTGTATCTCAATATCTGTATAGCTGAGTATCTGTATGTCCGTATCTATATCTATATCGCTTACGTGCATTTGACAAGGTCCTTGTTGTGCCTTGTTGTGATTATTTGCCAGAATAACATCAACAGCCATGCTTCAATGTGTGTCTGTGTGCGCGTGTGTCAATGTGTGTGTGTGCTTGGAAAGAGAGGCATTTGTTGCGTTGAGTCACAGCTGTCTCGTGCTCTGCTCTTGGTTTTCATTGCGTTTTGATTGGATTTTTCTGTAGCTATTGCAGCTTCAATTAAGCATCGGCCTATATAGACGAACCATGTTATGTTTGTACTCTAACTTTGTGTACTTAAACTTAGACAAGGCTTTTGTAACATATGTTTTGGCTGATAGAATGACTGAAAAAAAAGATTTGTGCTTATTATTTAATATAAATAATATTTAAAGATATATTTTAGATCAGATGATAAGATCTGTGTAAAAATTTGTATTAATATTTTTAAGGTTTGACAATGAAGGTTCAAACATACGCTCGTTTAATATTTTTAAATTTTTTCATATATCTAAATAAACTTGTTTATATATATTGACAAGAAAATGAAAAATTCAAAAAACTTCAAAATCCAAAGATTAGATCTCCCTAACAGATTCCTGCATTAATAATATACATAATAAACCTAATTGCCTTAATGCAATCAAACATTTTTTTCTTTCTGCCAAATGTAAAACTAAATTAAGTTACTACTTAAATTAAATATAAAGATTTTCATCAAAAAGAAAAAATACAGAATAAAGAAATGTAAACTATGATCTTTTTGACCCAGACTGGGATTCTAACTAATTTTTCTATATATATAATATATATATAATTTAAAAAATACTTTTTCAATGGCAAAGTTTGAATAAAGTTCAGCTTTATATATCAGACAGCTAGCATTAAAAAAAAAATTATTTTTAAAATATATCAAACAGCTAGTCTTAAAAAGAATATATTTTTAGCATATAAATAGAATATATTTTGGAGAGCATTAAGTCGTCGTCGATGCATTTTTCTTCTTTTTTGTTTTGTGATATTTTATTGCTGTCGCAATGTTTGTTATTTTTGACGCCGAGGCCGACAACTGCACTGCGATTGCGGTTTGCTTTGGTTTGGGATTGGGTTGGGTCGTGGTCGTGGCCGTGGTCCATGTCCTGGAGTTGGACTTGGAACCACCCCGAAAAAAAGCTCGTGAGCTGCCTTTTGTCTGGCTGTCAATATGTCAATTTTGGCTGCTCCTTTGCGGGCGCACTTTCTATGGCAGAAATTAAGTTGTCATTGTGTTCAGTCGTTGCGTTTCGCATTCATTTCGATTTCATTTTCGTTTTGATTTTCGTTTTCATTTTGATTTCGATTTTGTGCGATTTTGATGGCTTTCGAGTGCGGACACATTATATTTTTATTAAAAGCAATCAGCGTTCGGCTCGTTCCGTTTGCCGTTGCCTTTGTCAACATTTGTTCGCTTCGATTTCCGCGCCTTGATTAGCCTTATTTAGGCAATTAAATTCATATGTTGCATTTGTGCAATTTTTCTGTAATTTTTTGGGTTCATTTTTTTTTCTCATTTTGTGTGTTTATGAGTGCTGATTGTGTTGCATGTGCGGGCTGCAGAATGATTGTGGTACAGTTGGTTTTATGGGCTTGTTAAATGACCTGTAGTTAGGGGAAGCTGATAAGCTGTCTTTGATAGCGAATTATTCGTGAAACAAGCAATAATTTATGTTGGCTGAGTTGGAAATATTCATCAAATGGAAATGATTTTTATGCAAGTTCTCAAACAGAAGCAATGGAAAAGATGTATTAGAAAATGCTTCAGTATAGTGTTTATAATCAAGAATTGTCTAGGAACTCTCTTACGAGGTTCAGTCTTATTAAACTTGGCACTGTTCTATCATCTTACAAAGGATTTTTTTCAATTTATGTTTAGTATATACAGAGGGCAGTAATTTCCCATTCCTTCTATATATTTGACTCACTTCGACACTCGAACAATTCTTCTTCTCAACTTATTTATGCATCATAAACTTGTTTGAAAGACTCTAAGCCCAGGCTAAATGCAGCATTGTGATTAATCAACTTTGCGTGAGGCATTTTCCTGTGGCTGCATTTAAACTCAGGCGAAACGCTATGCAAAATGGCAGCTGGCAATGGGGCAGGCAGTCGTAACTCAAAGGCAGACCGAATGCCAAACAATGCGACTTTGTCTAAGCCCCACGCAGAACCTCAAATGTGTCCTTGTGCATGTTATTCACACACACACAGATACACACACATTTTGTAGCCAATTGCAATTGCAAATTGAAAGCCAAAGCCAAAAATGGTTTAAGCGCGACAAAAACCGCGCGAACGCAGCTGAGGAAGCTGAGAAGCCAACAGATTGGCCTGACTTAAACGGTGGCAGAGCATAAATCCTTGAGCGCAGCGCTCGCAAGTCATGTGGTTTTTTCAGATGGGGACAGTGTGATGAGGGGCGAGTAGGGGAAAGATAGGGAGGGGCGGAGGGGTTAGCGGTAACGCACCATTCAGCCGAGTGGTGCATTTGCCACAATTTCCGTTTTCCGGCTGCAGCTCAGATTCACTTTTTGCATATTGCTCTTCGACTGGGTTGCCCTGTAAATAGCAGCAACAACAACAACAATAACAACAACAACAACAAAAGCGAATGCAAAGTGAACATTTTGCGGTTATACCCCGCCCGCTTAGCCCCTCGCTCTCCGCTGCCTCCGCATGCTTTTCGCCTTACCGCAACGCATGCATAAATTATTATTGTTCTCGTCGTTCGCCACTTGCTGCCAAATGTTGCTGCAACATTTTAAACTGACCCCGACAGAGGTAACTTAGCTAGCTGATTGTGCTTGAAGTGTATTAAGGAGAGTTGAATATATTTTGAGAAAACTTTTTATGAAGTTTGGATATAGTTTAGAGACTGTTCTCAACTAAACTATAAAAATCAATGCTCAATACTGAGGTGAATCAATATATGTAATGTCTAAGCAGAAGTTTTTAAATATTTATGATATTTATATGGATGAGTTAATAATTTGAATCAATTTTCTTTGAAGTTCGTAAATAGTTCTGGGATTAACCTAGGCAGATCAGTTGTCAAAAAGGGTTAGTCATTTAAAGAAGTGATCAATGAGAGTCATGCTGATGAGCCAGGTGAATGAAAATAATATTATCTAAGCAGAATAATATATAATAATATATCATACATTTATAATAGCAATTACGATAATACTATTGACAGGATACTAAAAAGTTATTTGATAGTAGAACTCTAAGATATAATCTTACTGTTTGACTAAAAACAAATGATTAGATCTTTCAATATGAAAGAATTGTGAACTATTTGCTAAATTTATTTATTTGCATAGATTGAATTCAACATTATAAAAATAATTACAAACTTAAAAAGAATAAAAATTAAGAATTAAACAAGATTTACTTAAACAGCCCAAATATCATCCCGACGATGTCGTGAAGGCAATGTTTTAATTATAGGAAGACAGTTCTAAGCGATGACACTATAACAGAGGACTTGAAAAGGATTGATTCGTAGATTTAAAGGACGAAAATACCTGTTTGGTGAGGCAGGAAGGGAGAACTTAAGGAAGAACTTAGATGATGGATGGAGTTAATGTCATCGATAATCAACTTTTGCAAAAAGATAAAACCAAGAGAATTTCTAAGATTGATTGACGATAGATGATCAACGCAACGAAGCCTATGGGAGTAGGAAGGTAACGTCGATTGGGAATCCAATTCTAACCACGTAAATAAAAAATTAAAAATTTGTTTATGATTTATATTCCTAACTAACTTGTTTTAGTTACATGAAAAGTAAAATATATATTTACAGCTCTGTGAGGGTATTTGTAATTTCTTACTAAAATTCACCGTTTTTTGTGACTTATTCTTGTAGCTGCTGTTGCTGGTGTCCAGTACATCGATACGTCATCGTTTTTCCATGCGAATGACAGTTGGAAGTGGTTCGGTTGTCGCTCCTCCTCAACGTCGTCCTCGTCGTCGTCGTCGTCCTCGTTGCTGCTGCTTTTGGTGCATGTCTTTTGGCTGCTCCGGCTGCCACGCCCACGCGGGCCACAAAATACATATTTTGGCCGTTTTTGTTTTGCATTTTTATTACACAAGCACACACACACACACACACACAGACGCACGCACACAAACATTTCGCTTTGCGGTTTTTATCAGACACCAGCGAACGGAGCAGAGCAGCCCGAACGAGCTCCGAGATCCACAAAAGCTGCTTTAATTGGAGTCGATGGTGTTATTTATATAAATGTTTGTCATTTCTCTTCGTTCGCCCTGTTTGCATTTCATTTTTTTGCTGGCAGTTTAAATTGTAGGCGTCATGTGATATATTGGCCATATTGGGACTTGGGCCAGGCCCGGCCGGGCTTGACCCGCTGCGGTCTGGTTTGCTGGTTCTGCTCTGGTCTGGCTAACAGCTGACCTTGTTCCATATTTTTTGTTCTTTTTCGTTTCCATGTGGAGCTTAAAGTTGAAAGCGCTGTTAAAGAAAATTGAAGTATCATGTAGATATGTAAAAAATTTGACCCAGTTTGGCCAGAGAAAGGATTGAGAGTTGAGTTTCAGCTGGTGGAGAGAAAACAAAAATGTTGACTAACGCTGAGAACTTATTTAACTAAGGCAAGTCTTTTATAAAATAATACATGAAAAACCAAAGATTTTTAGAGATAAAGATAAAATGATTAATTTGAATTGTCAGTCATTTTAAAGCCATAACAAATTGACAGAAAATCACGTTTTTCAATGGCTACAACATTTGGAAGCTCTTTGAAATATCAAAGTAAAGACCACCACGAATTCGTATCCAATGTCAAGTTCAAGTCCATGCGCATGTTTTGTGCTCCATGAAGGCCATTAGCTCGAGCTAAGAAAGTGTCAGCCATAAAACCGTGAAATCACATACAAAATGCATTTAAACGCCCCGTGCCATAGCCACACACAAACACACATACACACGCACAGCAAATTCCAAATGCAGACAGTAACATTTTGGGTTTAATTAAAGAACAGCCCAAAAAAACAAGAAAATGTACGCAACATATTTTAATTTAATGCCTGCGAGTGACTTTGTGACAGGGAGTGGGATGTAAGTACTTCCGTTTACAGCTCGACGTGCCGGCTTCTAAGTAAAGTGGAGCTCCAATGCCAATGCCAATGCCACACGCACACACATGATACACACACACACACACACACATGCACCAGGACAACAACAAACGCTCGACTCAATTTCAGAAAATAATTTAACGACTCCATTTAAGCATGAAATCGCAAGGCGCTCGGCGCTCCTCCCAGTCGGCCCCCCTTTGGCTTATTTGGTAGGCGGAGCCAACTGGAAGTCGGTGTCCTAGACAATAGGCAACTGCCGGGCCATTCAACGGCAACTTTATCACTAAGTGGGAAAATCTGTAGAATTTTAAGTGCATGTGGAAGCAGGCTGAATGGAGAAGAGCAAAGAGAGAGAGAGAGGGAGAGAGAGTCTGCAGGACGAAACAGTTGTCTATTGTTCCAGCAACTCCAGTTGGGACTTCTTTCTTTTTTCATTTTTCTTTTTCCAGCTCAAGTTCAGTATAGAGCGGAGATCCTTTGTTGTTGTTTTCAAGGTGTGCTAAGAGGCGTAAGCACAAAACAATTTTCATTTACTCTACGTTTTTAATCATGCTTAAAGGATATGTCAGCGACGCTCGTTATACAGACAACATTCGTCAGCAGGATGTCAACGCAAATTCAAGTGAAAAAAAAGGATTGCCACCGGATGAATGCACTTCATTTGAAGTAGAAGTAGAAGAGGTAGAAAATAAAACCTGAATCGGAATGCAATGCAATGCTCATTGTTAGACATTGACAGGTAAGCAAGAGGCGGACCCACAGCTCAAGTCAAGCCCAAAGGATTAGAGTTGTGTGTGTGTGTGTGTGTCTCAAGACATTCAAATGACAAATGCTGATGATCATGTTTTGGCATATTTGTGGTCGCAGTCAAAGAGCTCAGCCCACAATGGAAAAACGGAGAAAAACCTCAATAGCGGTAAATCGTTAAACGCTTTGCCAACTTTTCCAGCTAAAACGGCTCAGCTGACACTTGCAGCTGCCACGACCTCTCGGTTATGATAAAGTTGTACTGCTCACAACTTTGATGCCGCCGACAATCCATTAATTGTGTCTGCAGTTTAACACCCAAAGGAACTTTCAACATATCTTCTTCTTCTTTTTCTTCGGCTTCTCATGTCGTTGCTCGAGTTCTCATTTTTTATTTTCACATGGAAAACCTCTCTTACCCCCTCTCTCTACCACTGCCTTCGAAAAACCGTGTACATGCATTTCTATCTAATTAAAACAGGTGTTTTAATTATTGCAGCCATTTAATTTACCATTTTTTCACGTCTCTTCTTCCTCTTCTTCTTTTTGTTTTGATCATAAACGCCGGCGTCGCCTTCCCACTTGGCACATTTTTATGGGACCATTAAAAAGCGTTGCAGTTCCTTGGCCAAGCTGCTCATTAGGAGCAGCTCCATGCTCCAGATATGATGAATTTTCATTCAGTTTGCTTTATTTCGGGCCCATAAAAATGGCCAACAGGCAGGCGTGTTTATTACTTTGTAAATGTATTTTGTTTAACTATTTTTTATTGCAATTAGATGGCGCACAAAGAGGCAGCTAGTACAATATGTGTAGATACATGTCTATATATGTGTGTATACATACATACATATATACGTATGTGTACGTACTTATAAGTATGCATGTTTTTTGGCGTCCCACAACTTTTGCTGACTTGTTAATTAGACGTAAAATGTGCAAAAAAAAACTTTTTGTGGTTGCTTTTAGAAGCTCAAACTTATTAAACAATTTTTTTTGTTATGATTTTAGGTAAATTAAAGACATATTTTCAGATTTTTCATCCTCAAATATGAGCAAAAAAGTTATTAAAAAAATGTATAATAATTTAAAGTAAATTTTTAGAAATTTTCCAATATTTGCCTCAAAATTTTGAACAATTTTGCAATACATTTAGCTAAATTTTAAAAATATTTCGTCTCTTTAGAGCTTCAAATACGAGCTAAATAATAACGTAAAAACATTTGCAATATTTTCAAGAAAATTTTAAAAGTATTTTCAACTTTTTTAATCCTTTAAAACTAGCATAGACTCAATAAAAAATATTATCATTTTTAATAAACTTAAGAAATATTTGCATATATGTATTTCACAGCTCTAAAAATTACAACAAGACCGAGAGTTTAGAGTCGTAAAGAGGGTTAGTTGCTTCTAGAATTGGAGTCTTTGTATATAGCTCTATAGAGTATAGTATCACTTCTTTTTTTTATTTATTTCATATTTGCTATAAATTTTCTTCTATTTTGTTTCTTAAAAACTAAACAGCTTAAATTGAAAATATAATATATTTTTATTGATCCATCAATTTATTCCATCTACAGAACCCAAAGTTTTTCTAACTTAAATAAGTCTCACAAATTACATTTCCTGCTGCCTGTTTTTTGTTTTTTGTACACTCACATTTCCTGCTGCTATAACAATACCCTGTAATAGCCAGTCAGCAGCTCCTTGGCAGCTCAACTTTCTTTTGTTAAGCTTGGACATTCGGAGCGGGGTCCACACCCGGCTTTACGTTATTACATTGTTATTTAGCTCAGCAATTTTGTGTACCTTAACACTAATCAATTTTTAATGAAATAACATAAACCCTTTTTGCTGCCCTGGCCATACTTAATCAGGCAATAATAACATAAATTAAATAAACAAAGTCACGTACAATCAACCAATAATACGGCTGGTAGAACTTTTATTTTCTTAACGTTTCGGTAAAGAAAGAAAAAAGAAAAGAAGAAATAGTTTTCGAAGTTTGAAGAGCTAACGCGATGATGTGTGTTAAATTTCACGATCTCTACGAGTCGAACAATAACAAGAGCAGCTGTTCGACTGCGATCTGGATCGGGGCTGGGCAATGGGCAGCAGAATATTGCAAGTTCATTATACAAACACCAATCAAACATCGCGGCTTGGTTCGGGACAGGTATGAAAATCCAATTAAAACCGCGTAAAACGTAGCAACAGATGATGATGATGATAATAATGCTGCTGCTGCTGCTGCTGGTACTGATGATGATGGAGCTCTCTGGATGTGTGATGGAAAACTGCAAGCTCATCGTACTTCTCACTCAATTAGAACAGAAAATTCAAAGGAAACGTGTAAACAAAATAAATACGAAATCAAGCAAGAGACTCAACTCGTCTTTGACTCCTGCCTTGTCGATTTTTCCCGCCCTCAGTTGCTGTTGCTGTTGTTGCCTCTCGTTGCGCTTTCCGTCTAAAAGGCTTGAGTTGATTTTGGAGTGGCCAACACGGCAGGTCGGTCTAAACCGAGCCGGGCAACAGAGGCACTTGAAACGTTTTTGGCATTCTTCACCTGTCAAGGCGGTAGTTTCGGACTCTTGGACTCCGACACCGACTCTGACCACCGCCTCTCTAGCAGCTGGCCGCGGCAAAGTGCAATAAGAACGTCTAAAACCTCACACTTCACAACTTTTGCCGAAACATCAAAGTTGACGTACACAATGGCCATTGATGTGATACAACTGAAGTGCAAAGAAAACAAAACACGAATCCCTAGCACTGAGGCCTCTGCCCTCAGCTACCTCTCTCTCTCTCTCTCTCTCTCTGTCTCTTTTTCACTACATAACAAGCTTCAGGTCTGCAGCCAACTTCGACATCGACATCGACATCGTTGGCGGTGGCTTCCACGTTGTCGTCAGCTTCAACAAGCGTAAAATATTCTCAGAATTGCAACAACTTTAGTTCAGGCTCAGCCTTTTGGGCAACATTTTGACAGGCTTGAGCTCTTGTGCTGTCCGCTTAGCAGGCGCGTCTCCAGATTAAGCGCCCAAATTGGGGCCGTAAAATGCAATACATGTTAAAGTCAAATACATTAGCTGTACTGCTCGATGAAAGGAAAATAAAGATTCGTTTTTATAATATAAATATTTAATTTATTTAAGTATACATATACTTTATTAATTTTTATAAATTTACTTTGTCACAGAAAAATTCTTGAACCCTGCAATACGAATTAAAGTTTTTTTTATGGTTTCGACTCAGCTGTTTTTTGAGTGACGTTTGCTTTTCTTTGATTATAAAAAAATTAATTATTATTTTAGAGTTCAACACAGTTCACAAAGATTCTAAGCTCGTAAAAAAAATATATATATTTTATTATATAATAATAACTGCAAAAAAATATATCTATCAGTTTTTCATTTAACTACTTAAGCAATAAAAGTTATATTCTAAAAATTTTATTAATATTTATATTTTATTTTCAGTTTTTTTTTAGTTAAAATTAAATATTGTAAAAATTATTATAATACTTATTCATAGCTGGAAAAAAACACAAATCTCTCAGATTTTCATTAAATTACTTAAACAATTAAAGAATATGTAACAAAGTAATATTATTAAAATTTTAATATAATATTTGTATATATTCTTAAATAGAAAAAATATATATTTCAGTTTTTTAAAAAAATTAAATATTTTAAAAATTATTTTATTTTGTATTCATAGCTGAAAAAATAACATAAATCTGTCAGATTGAAATTGAAATTGTAATTGAAAACTCAACCAATTAAAGAACCAGAAAGTTGTATTCTACGAATTTAATTTATTCCAATAATTTTTATATTATTTAAATTACTTTAAAAATGAAAGGATCAGCAAATAAATGATTATTCTAAAATTTGATTTTAATGAAACAACTATTTAAATTTATATTTATGACTAGAAAAACATTTACCATTTACAACCCCATAAAACATTAATCTTTTAGTTTTTCATTCAGTCAAAATATAATATTTTTAAAAAAATGGTTTGTTATATATTTATCACTAACAAAAAACACAAAAATCTATGAGTTTTTCATTAAATTACCTAATCAATTATTGATTTAGTATGAAAGTGAAATAAATTCTTTAATATGATATCTTTGTTGATCCTTGCGGCCTTTATTTTTTTGAATGATAACAGTAGCAAATGTATTTTTTGTCGAAACAAAATTCCGAATTTGTAGTAAAATATGGCAAAACGACCTGGCTCCGTTACCGATTCCGCCGGTCGGCGCTCGGTTTTGAAAAATGCGAATGCCTTACCGCCACCGCTGGATGTGAATAAGATAATCAAGGATCTGGTTAACTGTGAGAGTCCTGTACGGGGCATACACCTTCATGAGATGCAATTGCAGTTTGTGTGCACCGAGGCCAGGGCCATATTCCTGAGGGAGCGAACGCTGCTAGAGATCAGGCCGCCTGTGAAGATCTGCGGCGATGTGCACGGTCAGTTTTCGGATCTGTTGAGAATTTTGCAATCGGGCGGCTATCCGCCGGACGCCAGATATCTGTTTCTGGGCGATTATGTGGATCGCGGTAAGCTTTCCATTGAGACGTTCACCCTGCTCTTGGCGTATAAGGTGCGGCATCCGCATACGATTTGGCTTCTGCGTGGGAATCACGAGAGCGCCAGCATCAATCGCATCTATGGCTTCTATGATGAGTGCAAGCGTCGGTATTCGGTGAAGCTCTGGCGCTACTTTGTGGACACTTACGATTGCATGCCGCTGGCCGCATTGGTGGGTGGCCGAATCTTCTGCGTCCATGGCGGCCTGAGTCCCAGCCTCAAGGCATTCGAGGACATACTGGCAATCAAGCGACCCTGCGAAGTGCCCGAACACGGCCTCGTCTGTGATCTACTGTGGAGCGATCCGGATGATAAGGTGCTGGGCTGGGGTGGAAACGATCGTGGCGTCAGCGTCACCTTTGGCGCCGATGTCGTTCGCAACTTCTGCTTTCGCATGGGCATCGATGTCATATGCCGGGCTCATCAGGTTGTCGAGGATGGCTACGAGTTCTTCGCCCGCCGTCAGCTGGTGACCATCTTCTCTGCACCCAACTATTGCGGCATGTTCGACAATGCAGGCGCCGTGATGGTCGTCAATGATGATCTAATTGTCAGCTTTATCATCTTGCGCCCGACCTATTCGGTGCGACAAATGGTGGGCGCCGACCAACAGGCCATGATGGCAATGGGCAAGAATCGAAACTATTAGCCGGATTTTTCAGATGCTAAAGAAACCATTAACGTTTGAAATGTTTGTGCTGTAATTAAATATGCAAGTACACACGGTATAGTCCAGCTTTTAAATTTCAATATCATACAATATGTATTTGATATGCGTGTTTTATAAATAAGTGTAATACTCTATTGTTTATTTAGGAAAATAAACAAAGAAAACGAAAAACAATACAATATTTTTATCATAGAATTTGGATTAAAGACTTGTAATATTGTTATTCCAAAACCAAAAGCAATCTGTATATTTCATATGCTTTTCTTGTGGATTAATATCTAATTCGAAAAGGTCTAGTTTTTATTATTGAGACTGAAATAAAATAGAATTGTTCCATTTCATCGTATTTGGCCGAAGCTTTTGCTTTAGTAAACAGTTTTCAGAACTTCCTTCAATCCTGCCTTTCACTGCCGACGAAACCCTTTCTAATTGTCGACCCCATTTTCACATGTGCCGCTACTGTTGCATTTGCGCAATTACCGACAAACTTTAGAACAACAATGTTTGGAGCATTGGACAATGGCAGTGGCAACATCCACATCCACATCCACATCCACAGCGACATCCACAGCGACATCCACATCGACATCTACATAGACAGCACGACGTCTGCACTTAACAATTTCGGCAATGTTGCATGTTTCGTCGTGTGCTGAATGTTGCATAAATAAAGCGCAGATCACACGCAAACAGAGGCTTCAGCTACAGCTACAGCTTTTCAGCATTTCAGCTGAAGTTGTAGACCGACGTTTGGCAGCGGTTTTAGCTGCTTTGCTCGGTCGACTGCAGCACACGGACGACACGGACAACATCAAAGTGTTGACTTGACATTTTGAACGACATTTTAACCTGTTTAGCCGTTGCGGCCAAGCTAAACCAAACAAGCGTAGCCAAAGCCAAAGCCAAAGCCCAAGCCATCGTACCATGGCAGTGGCATCATTGGGGACTCGTTGTCAAGTCAGGGGCACAGCCAGAGCCGAAGCGCTACAGTTGCCGAGGGGCAAATGGAACCAGCGAAGCAAACAACATGCCATGCTGCAATACGAATGACTGCACGCCGTTCCAAATACCCTAACTAACTATGGATGGCCAACAACGACTTAAGACAAAAGCTGTTCAAATTGTCCATAGATTATTGCAGTAAAATAGTTGTCTAAAAGAAGAAGAGAGGAAAATTTGAAAATTGAATTTGAATTCGAATTGGCAGGCAAGTTTATTGGATATTTGTCCTAGACAAGGGTCATAGCTAGTTTGATTCCTATAGTATACCATATCTTATAATACCTATCTGTACTTGATATATATATATTCTGTCTGTTTAGTATCTTCCATTATACTACACAGAAATCCCATAGCCTGAATTAAATGTGCTCTTAGTTTGATTAATCTTTATATTTCACCCAACTATCTTTTTTATGAACTTATTACCTAACTACTTATCTTAACTATATATGTATAGACACTAACTATAACTAATAATATAAATAATACGAATTCTAAATATATGCCTTGAGCTATTTATATTTTCATAAAAGAGAGTCCCAATCACTTTT
Source organism: Drosophila gaucha (assembly GCA_035045545.1). Classification (NCBI taxonomy): domain Eukaryota; kingdom Metazoa; phylum Arthropoda; class Insecta; order Diptera; family Drosophilidae; genus Drosophila; species Drosophila gaucha. The sequence continues at coordinate 444,004 of JAWNOY010000292.1, forward strand.
TTTTATCTAAACCCTTATTCGATTTCAAAGTGCATTTAATATTCGTTATAATCTAATAATTATTCTCAAGTTATCGCTGTTTGGATTACTGCTGCTGTTGATGATGACGCTGATTCGTTTGGGCCGTAATGTTGACTCGACTGGTTGGTTGTTTGAGCTGTTGTTAATTTTCCTAAAATCAAAGCACAGAATTCACAGGAAATGTAAGACCCGTTGCTGCAACAGCAACACCAACAACAACAACAACAGCAACAGCAAAAGCCATGGTGTTCAGGAACAAGAAGTAAAAACTGGAACAGAGTTTAGCAAGAAATTGCATTTGGTTGGCTTTATGTTTACAAAGTCTCACTAGGAATGGCCATTTGGTCGTTAAATGGCTCGTTTTATGTGTTCATCGGCCTGCCTCAAAATTAAAATATTAAAATTTATGAACATACAATTTTGAGGCCTAAGGTGAAGCTGGGCAAAAATGTTACCCCGGCCCTGATTATAGTCCGCGCAAGGAATCTGGCAAACGTGGATCTGAGCCTTTGCATGCGCTGTTGTTAGCTGCTTAACTTAACTTAAACGTAAGTTAGCCTCTCGCAACTGATGTGGCGCAGATGATAAATAATCCACGCAAAGAGCCGTGAGCCGTGAGCCGGGCCGTCCAGCTCGCGCCTGGCCCATTGCTCATCCGGCAGGTGCAAATCGCATGTGACAGCCAGACACTTAACTTTTGTGCGCTCTGCTGTCGAGTGTTGCCAGCCAAGTCGAGGGTCCCGCACTTGCAGTTGCACTTCTGCTAATGCAAACACGTAAGCCAACTGACCAAGCTGCAGCTCAAGCTCCCGACCCGGCAGCCAGCAGCCAGCAGCCAACTGAGAACAGCGGGCAGACAGCGTCCAGTTTCGCGTTCGGGTCCACTCGGGCTCTGTCTGGCCTGGTATGGTGCCAGTTGCCAGTTGGCTAGAACGCTGCCTGCCTCATTTTTTATCGCATGTTAATCACAACCTTGTGGAACCTCTGTTTGCCTTGCTGCTGCTGTTGCTGTTGCTGCTGGCTAAGCTTGTTGGGGCCATGCAGACCTTAAGCCCTTTTGTTGTATGGATTTTTGTATGCTTTTTAATGCACTAGCCAGGAGTATAATTACTTTGAGGTTAAGCTTGACTTGCCTAGAAAAACACCTGTCTAATTTGTACAAGCAGCTAAGCATTAAAACATTAAAACTGATCTTTGTTATTTTGTATATATTATAATTTTTGTTGTTCTTTTTTCTGTTTTTTATTTATTTTATGAGTTAAAATATTCTCAATAATTTAATCAATATTTTTTCCGGGAAGTTTATTTAATATATATTTTTAGTATTTAGCATTTAATATTTTTTTAATTTTTAATACTTAAAATTTTTTATATATATATTTAAATATTTTATTTTTTACATAAATATATATATATTTTTTAATTCGGCTTTCTGTTTTAATTAAGTTTTTTTATACAGTTTTAATTTACTTTTGAGTTTTTTTTGGTCTGAATTAAGAAATGTTTTGTAACTTTATTAAAATATATTTTTATTTTTTTTGGTTGATAATTTTGTTTGTTAACCAGTTTCAATTTACTTTAAAGTTGTGTTGCTTAAAATTAAGAAATATTTTATATCTATTTTTTTATTAAATATTTTCTTAAAATATTTATTAATATTTTTTTTCGCTTTATATATATTTCACATTACGCAGGCTCTACAATTTCGAAACTTAAACTTATCTTGAAATATTTTACTTAGCTCCCATGCTCTGATAATAATTTATATTTATTTTCCAGACATTAAATGTGTAGGCTCTTAAAAAATCTCTCAAAAGTATCTAAATACAATTTTTTCTGAATTCCACTAGCTATTATCATTCAAATTTCATTTCCATTTTTTTCACAATTTTTCACTCCTCAGGATAGAGTGTGAAAAGTATGTGAAGATTGCCACAAAATTTTCCAGCTTGGGTTTGGGCTACCTTTTTGTTTTCCTTGGTAGGTATGCATATTTTCAGCTGGCTGTCTGCTGTCTGAGAGCGCTGTGGCTCTATTCTAAGGCTCGCATAGACGAGTGAGCCTCGGCTGTCTTGGCTAAGTGAATGCAATTAAAATTGACGTTAATCTGCTGGAATTCTGATGTTTTGTCATGTTTGCGCGCTAAAGATGTTATTTTGTTTTGACATGCTCTTGGCTTGGCCTGGCTGCCTTCCAACCAGCAGCCCAACTCTGCCAGACTCTACTCCAGGACTGGGCAAAGCAAACACAAGCACACACACACACACACATATATATATACACAGTGCAAGCTGGCAACAAGGAGCCTGGAGTCAGGGCAAGAGTCAGAGTCAGAGCCCGAGCCACTTGGCCACGTTGTTGTCGTGTACATGTAGATCAATCTATCTAACTAACGCGTTTGGTGTTTGCCTGCTCCATGCTTGTTATTTAAATTGTTATATTATTTGTGGCTGGCTAGGCTTGGGAACATGGGAACCACAAGTTCCAGTGTCTTGGCTTGTTCCCCAGCTTAACTTTAATCGAATTGTCTGGGGAATTGTATGAAGATGCTTGCCCAATTATGGCTGGCTTGTAGCATCTACTTTTAAAAGACTGTCCACTTGTTTATGATTGCATTCTAAATCAGCTAATCAATTAATTTCTATATACTCTATATCGAATGTATTTTAAATAATAAATATCAGTTGTGCTCTGCCGTCCCATACAGAAGTAGCTAATAAATCTTGAGCTGTTATCTACGGCTCTATACACACACTTTTAGCTATTATTACTGCAGTATTAAGACACCCAAATGGCCGCTGCTTTGTTGTCTGCACAGATCCTGATCCAGATGCCGGCCATAACTGCCATTAACATTGGCACTTAATTTACTTTCAGCCAAAAAACCAAAACAAACACACAAAATGACGCTGCCAGCCAGCCAGAGAGCCATTCAGCTATCTTATTATATTTGGTCAACAATGTGCGAGACCCAATATGGGAGCCACACACAGCAAAAAAAAAATACAAAATACAAAGAACAAAATTCAACAACAATTAAAACCATTTTCAAGCAAACAAACAGCAGCATTTTCCGACCTGCCCGCCAATGTCCAGTGTCCAAGACTCTCCGTGCTTATTTATTGGAGTCTTGCACATTGTTTGCGCTGCCAAAAAAGAAAAAAATCCTGCGGGCAGGCAGGCGACCGAGGGAAAGTAAACCAGGCAAAGAATAAGACACACACACACACACACCGTAGATAGAAAGGAAAGTAGCTGTGTGAATGTGGCGTATATTTTAACAATTTTCAATTTTAGCTTTTGTTCGCAGCGCGCGCGCTAACAATAAAAAAGGCAGAAAACAGAAAGGAAAAAATAACAAATACATTGGCTGGAATGCTGCCTCCATCAACAACAAAGCGAACAACTAAATTTAAGTGCCTTCATCTTATCTGCCTTTTGAGCGCATTATCCTGGTGGTCCTTTGGCCTCAAATGGCAGGACTCAAAAACAACAACGCTTCACTCGGCTCTGCTCTGTTCTTCTGTTTGCTCGACCATAAATTGACTTTTATTTAATTTGATCACTTGCAACATTTTCTACAATTTTCACGAGCTTTTCATCTTTAATTTCAAATGCATAACAATTCAATTTGTGAGTCGTTCAAGTTGTTTTCCCCCACAAAAATTGCCCACCTTGACGAGCAGCTGTTAAGTAATTCGTCTAGCTCCAACATTTGAGGCATGGAAAAGGGGACCTGCTCCACTGCGCAGGCGTGAATGCGATATGTGCTCACCCTTTTTATGCTGATTATGCAATTATAGCTTGAAAAACCCAAAAATAAAGACTAAACTTTGCCGATGGGCATAGCCGACTGCGTAATACTCGCTTACGGTGGAAAATCTAAAAAAATTTGTTAGAATAGATTATCAATCAAACTTTTTCTCATTCATGTCAGACTCCACCAGTAAGCGGGCTTTTCTATCGAGCCCTATACAAATCCACCTATATTATCTGAGAATTTAAGCTCTAAAACTATAAAACAAATACTTTTTACCTATATTCATATATAATCTTAAAATTACATCAGAATAGTTTAATTAAGTCTAAGTTTCAAATCAGATAAACATACTTTGCCTAAAACCCATACACTCTTCTTACTCACTGAACGAGTAAACCTCATAATTTCTTTGTATAGGTATTTGACAAATTTTGTAAAACTCAGTTGGGGTAGAGAAATTGATTTCCGGCGCATTTCGTTGCTGCTCGTTGCGCTTCGTCGCTGTCGCCAGGCGCTAATGAGCTGCAGCAATCGCGTTTTGTGAGTCGTCTCTAGTATCTGACAGATACTTTTGGGCTGCATGCCACGCCGTGCCATGATTAAAATGTTTGTTCTGCTTGAATGCAGGCGCAGTTACCCAACAAAATTATTGGAGAGTTGTTTATATTTGCTTCCGTCTGCGGGGCACTCGAAGAGGGGGCGGCTGCGAATTGTTTTAGAAGCTCGTTGCATTAAATTGTAATTTTTAATTAAAGCCAATTTATGTTAATTGTTTCCATCAATAGAATGTTTAAATGTGGCATAAGGCGTGAAATTGTCTAATTTCCTGTTTACAAAAGTGGGCGGGGTCTAATGTTAGTTTCAATCAAAATATTTATAAGATATTAAGAATATTAAGATATTAACCTATAAGATACAGAAATGAATTTAATGATATATATACAAATGTAAGTGATATACTCGAATTCTTTAAATATTTGTTATCAATAGCAAAGAATTTCCAAGAAATTGAAATTGAATAATTTCCTGTTTATGCTACCTATTTGATTTGGGATAAAAAATAGTTTATAAATATATAAATATAATATTGAAAAATCGAATCTTTAAGCTATGCAAAATAAGTTCAGGATAAATAGATGTAACTGGAATACTGTTTCAGATGGCTTAAATATGTATTATAAATAGAAAAGAGATTCTATGAAATTGCCTTCCATTTGAGTCGGAATTAATCATAGTTAAAGTCAAAATATTGAAGAGTATCTAAAAGGCAAAAAAAGTAGTTCAGGATAAATATATGTAAGTGGAATACTATCTTAAAACATTTATTGTCAAGAGAAACTTTTTAATTAGATTTAAAAAACGGTAAAAACTCAGCCAGATCAAACTTCAAACAAGTTAAGAGACCCTCAGCTGTACTTATCTTTAATGTATGAATATTTATTCCTACACTTCCCTCCTTTTTAAGTTCTTTGCTTGCTGTCACTTTGTTAAACATAATCATACATTTGCATACTAAATGGCCCAATGTCAGATCAAAACAAGCAGCCGATAGATCAAGTCGAGAACGAGAGCTGCTGCTACTGTATTAAAACTTGAATGCACTTTATCTATTTGTCAGCTCTAAGAGAGAGAGAGAGACAAGATCTAGAGCTAGCCACTTCCCAGGCCATTCGAGCATAAAACTTGACATTTGTTTAGAGTCGAACTGGCGCACAGGAAACAATGTCTTTTGACTAGCTGACAGACAGATCGTCAGGTATTTTTATAACATATGCCCAAATGCAGTAGCGACCCTCTCCCTCTCCCTCTCTTTCGGATATAATTAATCGTGTAGAAAAGCGTCCGAGCTTAAGTCATCATAATGGCTTCATCAGACTCTCATGAACGAACCGTCATCTGTCAGCGAGGCGGCCTAACTTGTCGCTAGCCGGATTGTTGGCAGCTAGACAGAGCCTAGGCCGAGGCCCCCACAACTAGCTGCGATTGGAGTGCATTGCGCTCATAAATTACAATTTATTATGACATCATTTTTTACGGATTACCAAACAGCCAATGCACTCGCTGCACACATGTGCATGTCGATTTGAGGACTTTTGCTTTTGCCTTTCCTTTTCAGATATATATGTATGCTTGCCCCATACCACGACGTTCGACGTTCCACGGTTATGCGGCATAAATTTTCATGGCAAACGAACGTATTACGAGCATTTCCTTATGGGCTCGACTCGCATTGAATTGTCAGCGCCTCTGCCTAGTCATAATTTAGTGCGCGTATTCGACTTCTTCTTCGATTTGTACCCTCATCCTTGGCAGCTTTGTGTACGCCATGTACCGCCCGGCCTGTCCGCACTTCCGACCGACGACTATATCAGGTATGTGGACATATACATGCAAACATACATATATGCGAGTTGTCTGTATAATAATATTATTGGCTTTTGGCATTGCGACTGCTCTGATTGTCGATTTCTTTTGAACTGCCAGCAGCCTTTCCGCTGGCAGCTGTGCGTAGCTTCAATACTCATCTACTTTTAATATCATAAAGCTATGATTTATTATGGGCTATTTGGCGTGCTTAAAGCAGCAATGCAGACGTTGCAGTCGTTGCGCCCATTTAACATATTATTTAGTTGCATTCAATAAGCAAATATTCAACTGTGGAGGGTTTTTAAAGGGGGATAACATGATATGTTATTTGAGAGCTTTATTTTCAATTGAATATATTTTTACAAAATAATACATAAATAGTAAAAACTGTAGTATATATAATAAATTTGACTGAAATTATGAGAATGAAATGTTTAGCTAATATTTTGATAGTTTAAGATACATTTTAGATGAACTATGTAACATTTTGTGTTGAGGTCAAGGTCGAAAGTTGCATTATTTTCCTTTTCATTTTTCATTTATACACATTTATTCAAAAAATGCATCGATAACCGACGTTTAAGCTTCCATGTACTCATTGTTGCCATCTTGCGGCTGCGGAAGGTAGAGAATGGATCTACTACATGGGCTTAACATTGCGTCGCTGGCTAACTGGGAGGCGATGTTGAAGGAATCTGAGATGGTAGAACATTTGTCTGCTTGGAAAGAAGTCTAAGCATTTTTTAAGCACGTTGCCATATCCTTAAATCCATAAAAGACTTAATTTTATAAACATTTTAAAGCAAATTTCAAATATTCTTAGACTAACTACATTAAAAAGGTTTCTTTTAAGCCCCATCATCTGAAGAAACTACCTAGGCAATGACCTTCCTGCCACTTGAACCACACTAAGGCAGCATCACTTTGAGAGGCGTCATCAAAAGTAGGCACCTTGATGAACTTGCAGCTCTGTGACTTGAGCGGCTACCAAAACTGAGAGAATTAATTAAAATGTGCCTCTGTCGCACTATAAAACGATGCCAAGACGCAGATTACCCAAATGTGGCACACTCAGAAAGAAACACGAGCACAACTAACTCATTACGCAATGGCAGGAAAACAACTTTATTACACTTAAAAGCATTTAAAAGTCATTTAGAACAAGCATTAAAAACGCAAAAAAAGTCACAAAAAAAGAAGCAGATGAAGACCCAAAAAAGATACACTAAGTACTTGAAGTGCGCGGCAATTAACAAATTTGAAATTGAGATAAGAAGGAATCAAGTTGCTGCTGCTCTGCTGCTGCCACACAGCAAGGGGCAGTCAGCTTTATGGCTCGATTAAGTTGTTGCGATAACCGTTTAATTTATAATGAAATAACTAAGTGGACCCACCAGCAAGGATATTGCAGCAACTCGAACTAGTTCATGTCGCAGCGTTTAGAGAACAATCTCAGGACACAAATATATAAAAATCTAAAGCATTTTTCAACGAAACACATATAAAAGTGTGTTTTTCTTTTTATGGACACAAAGGCACCAGAAACCCAAAAGATTGTGGTCATTGATTGGCTGCCACACGTAGATTCTAATTTTCTAGCGAAAGATAAATGAAGTCTACCCTCTGACTTCTATAAAAATGATCTTTGGTTAACTGAAAGGAAACCCACTGCGTTGCACCTTTTGATTCCTGCTTCATTCTTTTATGTGCATTGTCATTTTGTTCTTTCATTCGATTATAATAAAAATCAAAATAAGTTGTAGTCCGTTGGCGACAAGCCGACTGCAACCTACTGGGATTGGAGTCTGGGGACAGTTTTATTTTTCCATGGAAAAACCTCTCGTATAGACAACAGTTATATAAATCGTAATATCTTGATAACTGAGCATCAACGTGGTTTTGTTTTGATTGCCAACAAAAATTTGTATTCAAATAATCGTAAAATATTTCAATAAATTTGTATGCGAGTCGAAAGATTTATTTATTACTGTTATTTATTTATTATTATTTAATTATGGCTTAAATGAGCTGCAATTATGTATTTTATATTGATTGCGGACTGCAAGTGGAGTTTTAATTTGATTTTGATTTCATATCGACTGTTTTAAATGACCAGTTTCTAGATAAACAAGTTGGTCTGTTTGCAATTAATTGACAAAGATATTTAAATATGATTATAGCTAAATTTACATAAATAAATGTTGCCTTTCTATTTGCTTAATTGCATAAATATTATGTTGATTGAAAGTTATTTCTGCCATTTTCCCAGGCTTAAGAGTAAAATATCTTTTCGTTTGCACAAAGCAAACAAACAATAAAAACAATTTTCAAGCCGGCACAGCCTACTGTAAGAGAAATATTAACCTAAAGATACGCTTTATGCAGCTCAAAGGCCATAATCACAGTCAGAGCCAGGCTAGGCACTTACTTTTAAACCTCACTGTATCCTGTTGCTGTTGCTGATAGCGTAGGCTACAATTAAAGAAGAACCTTCTCAAATATATCTTCGGCCCTGTCTTGGGCACTCTTCTCTAGCAAATTGTGTGCGAAAAAGCTGCAGATGCGAATTAAATGATAAAGCTGGAGACCTCAAAACACGCGCCTCGCCAATCAGGCAAAGGCATATAATTGCGAGTTGCTGGCGTTTTGCTACGATTTAAAACAGTCCGCAGCAGCTAGAAATTAATACACGTGCAAATTTTGCGCCAGCAGCCGTAATTATTTTCCCATTTGATTTATGCTATCAAAGCTGGCAGCCAGGCACCCAGGCCGAGTGGAAGAGTGGAACAGGGCACAAACAAAATAATGCCAAACCAGAGTCGACGCATTTCCGAATCACTGACCAAATGAGCAGCCGCTGCCGCCGCCGCCGCCGCCGCCGATGCCTAAGCTGGTCTGCGAATTCCAAGCCAAAAGCCATTCCTATACACAAGTATCTCGATCTGTATATGTGTGTTTGTATCTGAGTTGAAGTCAGCCAGGCGTATGTGTGGCGCTGCGGCTGCTAGCCGCCGGTCAAAAATGGAAAAAAAGGAGAAACATATTACCACACGTTGCCACACTTTGCAACTGAAGCCTGGCTGTTGCGGCCCTGCGTGAGAAACACACCTGCCTAGTCTCAAACACACACACACACACAGACTCAGTCAGACACTCGACCTGTATCTGTATCTTGAAGTTACGTTTTGTGTGTGCGGCCTGCCTTTGGGCTCTGTTTGCACACGCATCGCTGCCATCGAGAGGATGTGTATTTCCATCTCTGACTCTGACTCTGACTCTGTTTTAGTCTCCCTTCTGTATGTTCTTTTTACGCTACCCTGCCTTTTTGTCGCTCAGTTGCAACGGGTTAGCCACGATGGCAAATGGCTGCCGGGTGAGCTACGCTTGACTTGGTTAATGCCACTTGACACCTATTATGATCTGGCTTAAGTCGCAGTTCAGCTTAAAGTTGACTTCAACTTATTTTAAGGCTTTACTTTAACCTGTGTCGCTGATTTGATTAAAGTCAATTAAGTCAAATTTGAAATCTTCATTAAATACCAGAAGTGCCAGGCTCATATTTCATTAAGAAATCTTATATAAAACTTGGACATGGTCTTCGTGCTTTTGTAGAGGGAATTTAAATTATGATACCATATGTATATACGTACATAAAAATACATACACTGGTCGGCATATATATTTTGCCATAGCGATGCTTCAGTTTTTTTTAAGTAAAAACATTAATTGACTTTACTTTTTTATAGTTACTTATAATGCATAAAACTATAAAAGTAACATTTCGTAATTTGTTATATTGAATTTAAATTTTTGTATATATTACTACAAAAGCTCTAGCAGAAGAATTTGCTGTAAAATTAGTTGAATATTTTTCGGATTATAGCAAAATTTGGTTTTTAAAAGATAAATGTAGATATATTAATATTTTCATATAAGATCCCCACATTTATACTCGTTCACCAAGGAAAAGAGTATATTAGTTTTTCTTTTACAAATTTTGATTTAGTTAAGAGTACTATTGCTATAGTGGTAGTAGTAGTAGTATTAGTAGAAGTAGATGTAGTAGAAGTAATAGAAATAGATATAGAATAGTAGTAGAAGTAGTGTTAGATTAGTAGTAGTAGAAGTAATAGAATTTGCAGTGTTAGATTAGTAGTAGAAGAAGTAATAGAAGTAGTAGTAGTAGTAGTAGTAGCAGTCGATTAGTCGAAGTAGAAGTAGTAGGAGCAGTAGTAGTAGAAGTAATAGAAGTAGTAGTAGTATTTCTAGCAGTAGTAGTATATTAGTAGTAGTAGCAATAGTAGTATATTAGTAGTAGTAGAGGTAGTAGAAGTAGCAGTAGTAGTATATTAGTAGTAGAAGAGGTAGTAGAGGTAGTAGAAGTAGTAGTAGTAATAGTAGTAACAGTAGTAACAGTAGTAGTAACAGTAGTAACAGTAGTAGTAACAGTAGTAACAGTAGTAACAGTAGTAGTAACAGTAGTAACAGTAGTAACAGTAGTAGTAACAGTAGTAACAGTAGTAGTAACAGTAGTAACAGTAGTAGTATATTAGTAGTAGTAGAGGTAGTAGAATTAGTAGTAGTATCAGTTGTAGTATATTAGTGGTAGTAGATGTAGTAGAATTAGTAGTACTAGCAGTAGTAATAGATTAGTAGTAGTAGAAGTAGTAGTAGCAGTAGTAGTAGATTAGTAGTAGTAGAAGTAGTATATTAGTAGTAGTAGATGTAGTAGAATTAGTAGAAGTAGCAGTAGTAATAGATTAGTAGTAGTAGAAGTAGTAGTAGCATTAGTAGTAGTAGAAGTAGTATATTAGTAGTAGTAGATGTAGTAGAATTAGTAGAAGTAGCAGTAGTAATAGATTAGTAGTAGTAGAAGTAGTAGTAGCATTAGTAGTAGTAGAAGTAGTATATTAGTAGTAGTAGATGTAGTAGAATTAGTAGAAGTAGCAGTAGTAATAGATTAGTAGTAGTAGAAGTAGTAGTAGCATTAGTAGTAGTAGAAGTAGTAGTAGCAGTAGTAATAGATTAGTAGTAGTAGAAGTAGTATATTAGTATTAGTAGATTTTAGTTTTTAAACCCAATAGGAACAAGCAGAAAAAGTTACAGATACAAAAACTACTTAATCCTCGAGTGGAGAGCCCAGCATCTAGTGATCGTTAAATTATGATTGAGGTTAGTATTAAATAATAGATATAATTTGTTGAATAAAATATAAAGATATTCTGTACTTAACATTTCTCTCGCTAATTCATTTCCAGTTTTTCTTTAAAACTAAAATATGATCAGCTATTGATCAATTGCATATCTCGAAGCGGATATGCAAATCGCAAACAGATGACTCTCTATTTATGTAGAATGCTGACGAGCTCCTGGAATGCCCCCATATCCGCTCCGTTGTAATTGTTTAGCTCATTTGGTTTCGCACGCATAATTTATGCAAAGTTATCAATGAGATTTGTTTGGACAATGAGCGAAACAGACGCCGGCTTACCGGAACGTGTGTTGTGGCAGCAACAGGAAAAGCCAGAGATTTGTTTATGCATTGAGAATTGCATAGGAGACGGTCAGGCAACTTTAGTTGCATGCCAAAAATAGCCAAGGAGCTATAGAGAGAAAAAAGTGACATGCAGCTAATATAATCTATGAGATACGCATATCGCGTTTGAGTTATCTGAACAGCAGAGAAAAAAACAAATCATGTGTCAGGCAACAGGCAACAGGCAACGGTCTGCAACTGCAACTGCAACTTGATATGCCTGTCTTGGACTCTGTGGGTCTGCGCCTTGGTCATCGTCATCATCGTGATAAATGCCGACTGATAAATGCGTGTCGCAGTCACGGGCACAGACAATGCGGAGACACATGTTTGCATAAAGTATTTTTTGCATGCAGATCGGCTAGCGGACGGACGGACTGGGATCATTGCTCATGGCGTAGCCAGGCAGCGACTCGCTGGACATGGACACATGTTACAGCGCAGTGTTCACAGCTAACTTGGCAAGATACGAGTCGCATGCGTTGCGTGATCGCTCGCAAGCTTAGGGCCCTGTCTGTGGCCTGGTATATGGCAAATCTATCTCTAAGATTGATTATAATCGGTAGTCAAGTGTCCAGGTTTGAGGCTGCTGCTGGCTATTTATGACCCAAGTCCGAGCAAATTATAATTTATGAAGTCTACGATATCAGCTTGCACTATGCGTGCTGACCATGGCCCTGTGGATGCGTAAATGTATCTCAAAGATACATTCATGGTATTTTTGTTATTTTATGTTTTTCTTCGAGTTATGCCACATGCTGGCTTCACATGGCACTGCATCATCAACAATTTCATATTTTGACAGCACGTTAACGTCATTTATTAATTGAATCCAATGTTAATATGCCTCAAAGACATTCTCCAGCTTTTGGTTGTCGGTCAGTTTCTCTCTGGACCCCACCCCACATTGAGGTCTGTTTTTGGTAATTATATGTGGCCCGTTCTCCTGTGTTTTTCGATGGAAAACATTTTCAAGTGGCGCCTGGGTTTTCCATTTCATTGGAAATTAACCAAGGTTTGAACTTAATTTCTAGTGGTAAAAGGCATGTTGTGAGGCCTAATCGTTTCGAAATCTAAGTTTCTATTTTTTTCCTATCTTCAATTTCACACTGAAAATTATCAGGTCGAGCATCAGGTGTAGGCCAAGTTGTGTCTCTGGTGTGGGCTCCAGTTTATGTTGTGAGTCACAGTTCAATGGAAATCAAAAGTGTGGGTAGGGCGTGTGTGATTCGATATGGGCGGAACTTCATAAAGAAAGTGATTATGGTGAGCTGCCAAAGATGAGTTAAGTATCTAGATCTTCTATGCTAGAATATGCAAAGTAGTTTCCATTAAAATTGGGTTTCATTTAATGCAGCTGGATCGATTACAAAAAAGAGTTGTTATTATAAGCCCGAGTTCAACTGAAAGAAGAGTTCTAGGGAAAAGAACGGAATATTATAGTCTATGTTTTTGAAGTGTAAGATATAGTTACGAACTATAAATAGAAATGGTCTTTAGCTGAAGTTTTAGATCTCAATATTTGGTATCTTTATATACATATATTCTTATATATGTCTGAAGATTATTATAAATACATTCTCTAGTCTCTTTTAGCATTACTTTTCGTTTCAGCTCTTGTTTTTATATTTTAATACCCTCTCATTCACAAGTCGGTCGCTTTTGATATCAAGGTCTTATTGCACCAGGTTGAAAGTCGAATTACCTTTAATACCTTCTGAAATCTCTTAAATACCAAACACTTGATGACGTTTTTAGTTCCCAGCCAGCGATGCATTAGCAAAGCTCCATGCCACAACAAACAACAGCTTGAATGTGTGTAGACAAAAAGCCAGAGAGAAATAACACAAGTCAGCAAATGCTCAGCAGCTACCTTTGAACAATCAAACTGAGAAATGTGTATGATGTACGTATATGTATATATGTATAAAGGTATATAGAGATGTGTGCATGGGCATTTACTTACTTTTCATGGCATCGATTTAAACTTAACCTTTGCCAGGGGTAGGCAAGACGCAGTCTCTGAGACTCCATTGTGCCCAGTTCTTTGGTCCATTGTGTACTCACTTCCGTTGCTTTCTGTTGTTGTTGTTGTTGTTGTTGCTGACAGCCTTCCTTCTCGACGTCTCATTGCATTTAACGCTCATTTTTTGATTCATTATTTATTGTGATTTCTCTAAAAGAGAAGAGGAAAAAAAACGAGTAGCACCAGGAGACGACTTTAAACCGGAGCTGTAGAAAAAAGTGTGAAGCGAAAATAGGTAGGAAAATCAAAAGTAAGTACAAAGCATGAACAATGGGACAATGAGACTTCTTTCCGGTTGCCCAGGCGTTGGTAACTATTCTATACTCCATTCTCACTAACTGGCCTTTGCACATTTGGAATATGATTAATTGCGAGTCAATTGATATTTTATTGGATCGAAGACAATAAGCGTTCGGAAACGGGGCCCAGAGATTGCGGAAGTTGCATTTAGCATGGTCCAAACGAGCACCGGAACTGCGTCTGCGTTTGTGTCTAGGATTGGAACTGGGCTTGTTTAAAAATGTTTGCCTAAATGCTGACAAATGGGCCTGGAAAAGTCGGCAGCTGAAATCTATGTTCAAAGTAGTTAACCGACCGACGGACGACGTCAACGTCGCGCCGGGCAAACAATGTTTTTCTCTTCTTCCTCTTGTTTAGTTTTTTTTATTCATTTGTTAGCCTTAACCCGTTGCAACTAACAAGTTTCTTGTTAAGACAACGGCTCTAATAAAGCAACAACAAGCAAATGCGACGGCAACGGCTCAAAGCGCATGCGCAACCAGCTGCGTTGAATTTGATACCCTATAAAGAAGAGCTGAGAAAGGGTAGCATATATTGTGTATAGGAAGTGTGATAGTGAAAGAAAATTTATATAGAGCTGGATTTGGTAAATGTGATTAGCTTCAGATTTGCTGAAATAAAATCGATTTATGAATTTTTAAACTGTTTCGATTAAGAAATTCTTTAAAAATATAATATATAATTTTTTATAAAATATTTGATTTCAAATAATTTCTAAAAAAGCTGTTGTATGCCGAACATTTTCTATTCTTGTATATAGGATAGTTTCGAACTTGGAAAATTTAGAATACTTAAAATTTGATTTATAATTACCTTCAGATTTATAGAAAATAAAATAGAATTTTGAATTTATTAATTGTTTCAATAAAACAATTCTTTAAAAATATATATATATAATTTTTATAAAATATTTGACTTAAGTTAATTTTTAAATACGCTGGTTTATAATGGTTAGGAAAATTTTTATTTATTTATATTGGCTTAGGAAAATTTAGAAAATTAAGAAATTTCTAGTAGAGCTGATTTATGACTAAATCTTTTGATTGTTTTGAACTAGTTAATTTTGTATATGAAGTTCCAAATTTAATATTTTTATATATAACAATTTTAAGTTAAATCTTAAGTTAAATCTTTCTAAATATTTATTTAATAATTATTTCTAATAAAAGAAAATATAAGAAAATCTGCCTAATATACTTTTAACTGCAAGATATTTTAAAGAAATCCGTTTTGGTTTTTATTGCAAGGCATTTTCTAGCACAGCTTACCCCATTACCTTCTCGATTCGGTTGGATGGCTGGTCAGTCTAAGCGTTCCCATAAGTTACCTCGCCCTTTGCTTTTCTGTTTGCCCAAAATGCGTCGCTGTTGACTGTTGTTGACTGTATTTTCGTTGGCTTCGCTGGGTTTTTCATGCATTATTTGCATTTATGCTTTGTCGAATGCAACGGTAGTTGCAATGTTTTACCTAATTACACATGGCTCCCCAAATCTGTCTAATTGTTTAAGTGCTTTTTAGCATTTTACTAAACAATTTTCATATGCACAACGCAAACAAATATTTCCAGTTATTGTTTAGATGCGATTACCTTTACCTCTCTCTCTCTGGGTGTGTGGAAAACAAGTTGTTAAAATTTTTGTTGTTAAAATTTATTGCCAAGCAATTCTCACACATCGTCGCAAATTGAAAGGCAACTCAAAGTGACGTCGCCTTAGTTGCCATTAAGTGTAACGTGAGAGCCCAAAAAACTTTCTGTGCACCTGCTGCAGCTATTTGTGGCATTAGATGTGGATCAAGTACAGCTGTGTTTATAGTGATTTAGTAAAGTTCTTTTCTTTCTATAATTAGTCATAGCACTTCTTGCCTCACATGTGGCAAGTGGCAACCTGCTGTCGCCATCAAAATATAATTGCTGCAAGCTTTTTTTTACTAATCTGTTGCGGCATACTTTGATTTTTGGGCATCAGAAACTTTCTAAAATTTGAAATAATTATTTCAATTTTATATAGCTGTGAAACTGAACTTAAATATCAATATCTAAATTGACTTTTATAAAATGTTATTATATTTTTAAGAATAATTCTGTTTTAAAAGTCTGCAAGAAGTTTATATATTTTAGGGAAAAACTATTGAAACTTTACTTAAAATTTTTATTTATAAATTTAGTATTTTATTTTTAAATTTATATATATATATATTATACAAACATTTTTTAATAATTTATTTTTTACTTTTCTAATAATTTTTTATTGCTAGATAATGCTTTCACATCCTCAGTGAATCACAAAAAGTATTTTGTTTTGATGGCTGTTTGGTAAAATGTCAGTATTTTTTGTGCTGACTGATGAAATAATCCGCACATAAATTTATGCTTTTGCTGAATGAATAATTCTGCAATTCCATAAAGAGATTCAGCTTTATCTGCAGCTCTTAGTTACTTTTGACATATTTATTGCATTTATTGCCGCTTCAATATTTTTGGACTATTTACACTTACGTTGTGAACCACGAAAGCTGACATTGATGGCAGATATTCCAAAAAAAAAAACAGAAAATAATTATTGGTTACAGTGACTGCCAAATGTTGATTTACTAGATACAGTTGTCAATATGCAAAAACTCTCTCTCTCTCTCTTTCTCTCTTACTCTAACAACAAGCTGCAGAGATTTTCATTTGCGTAGATTTAGCCAAATAATATTTTGCATACTTTTACAAGAATTCAGAGATAGGAAAAATATGCAAGTTATGCAACCGGCAAATGCCAACAAAACCCCAAAACCCATTCAGCATGTTGGCACAAAGTTATGGCCATTTATAGTTGATTTTCTTGTTGTCACAGTTGTTGTGCGTGTGTGCGAGTGTGTGTGTTTGTAAATAGTTGAACAGTCTGCATATTTTGTTGCTCACGTATCTGTATCTGTGCCTCGCTCTGGGCTATAACTCAAAAATGCATCGAATGCCGAGAGCAGAGCAATAGACAAGCATGTCCCAAGTATCAAATGACACTATAAATAACTATTCGCTGCGTGGTTTTTCTTTCTTTCGGGGGCATGTGTTGAGCTGCATTTGTGTTGTGGAAAAAGGATTTTGCCTAACACTTTACCACTTTGAAGTTGTTTTCGATTACTGCGCGAGTGTAATGAGTGTCCTGTCTGGGATATGCATCCATAAGATACGCGAGCTACTGCCACCTCCATCCAGGCATATCAGTTTTCGCCTTAAGTGTTACGTTTAAGTAAACCACAGCAATTGATGTCCACTTGACATTTAATGTTGCCTAAGTTGATTTTCTAATGAAATATTTCGGCTATAGGTTTTTGGCCTACGTGCTTCGTGGCTTAATTATGCCAAGTGCTCGGCAAGACTCTAAAGTACGTCAAATAATTTCGACAACTTAGCGCTTTTTATGGTTTTGGCCACAAAACTCGAAGCATTTCGTGTGTTTATGTTGATGGGCTGCCTGGCCTCAACTGTGCGTCGTGCTGCAGTTGCAACAGCCAGGAGCCCGAGTACCGCGCTCTTGCCTCAGATAAATTCCTTAGTGAGTGAGTTGCTTTGAGTGAGTTTTAGTCAAAAAACCGGTTTCGCTCTCTCTCAGCTGGTTTATCTGAGCGCTCGTTTGCACCACTCTGCGGCACACTCACTCGCTCTCTCTCGCTCTGAACGCTCTCTTTCTCTCTCGTGTTCGGTTGCAAGGCCGCGTCGTGGATTATTTACGCCTGCCTTGCAGCTGCCGCAGCCGTAGCTGGAAACACTCGGACCGAGGTATCGTCAATGCGCTGCCTGCTCAGCTAAATCAGTGTAGTTCGTTGCCTCGTCGTGTTCGGTTGTCCACTAGCCCAGCACCGACTGTGTCTCTCACTTTGGCCAACAGTTTGCCAAGACTTAAAAGAACGTAACAACGTGTGACAACAACTTGAAGCGTGCAGCAAAGCGAGCCACTGGATTATCGCGCACGATTTTCAAAACAAAAAATAACTAAACACACAAAACAACATCAAAATTTAAAACATACACAACAAACAAACAAAACATAATTTTTATTTCAAAATAAAAATTATATACAAAAGTTATGAATTGGCTAAATAAAATACATTTTTATTAGCTGCATGTGAAATTTTGAGTTCAGTTCAAGTGAAACTTTCAACAAATTGGCAAACACAATTTCGTTAAAAACAACAAACAAACAAATTTTATTTTGTTCTTATAATTTCAAAGAAAATTAAAATTCAAAATACAAAGCATCTGCAGACTTCAACAAATTGTTGCTGTGCGCCATAAAAATATTAAAAGGTAAGTCGAGTGCTAGAAAAGTGGTAGAAAAAATTATAAAAAACTGCTTCAGAAATATAAAATGTTTTAAAATAATAAATTTAATTTTCAAAATATATAAATATAAAAAATGCATGAGAATATAATTTTTTGAAAAGTTAATCAATTACTTAAAATTTATGAATATATAGTTTTTAAAAAAATTAAATAATAAAAAAATATAATTATCAAAAAAGTGTATGAAAATATAATTTTTTGATAATAAAAAATATCAAAATAAATACATTTTTTTATATATTGCAAAATAGAGTTTAATTTAAAATTCAAAGTAATAAATTTTGTGTTCAAAAATATAAATAGAGCAAATTATAAAATATATTCTATATAAGACAACATAATTTATGTTGCTCTAGCCATATCATATCTATGAAAAAGTCTTAAAAATAGCCTCACTGCAATAAAAACAGCTAACTAATTTTTCTTTTCTATTGCAATTCTCTTCTCTCTCGCAGCATTATGGACAACTAAAATCAAGCAACACACAAAAAAAAACACACACACACATTCTCATCAGAGCGAAATTAACCGCAAAACGTAAATCGACGCCGGAAGGCGCTAACCACAACAACAACAACAAAAGCAAAAACAACAAAAAAGGCAACAAAATGCAGCAGCTACAAAAGTTGATCTGCATCTGCAGCTGCATCTTGGTCAGCATCTGTGTTAGCCAAACGGTGGCGTTGGCAAACTGCCCGCCCGGCTGCCAGTGCGACGATAACACCTTGGTGGTGCAATGCGGCGAAGGACAGCTGGACGTGCTGCCCATAGCATTGAATCCCTCCATTCAGCGACTGGTAATCAAGAGCAACAAGATCAAGACCATCGACTCGTCCATACAGTTCTATGCGGAGCTGACGTTCCTGGATCTGTCGCAGAACCATCTGATGACCATACCACAGCGCACGTTCGCCTACCAGAAGAAGCTGCAGGAGGTGCACCTGAACCACAACAAGATTGGACAGATTAGCAACAAGACCTTCATTGGTCTGTCCGCCGTGACGGTGCTCAATTTGCGTGGCAATCTGATCTCAGAGCTGCATCAGGGCACCTTTTCGCCACTGCTAAAAATCGAGGAGCTGAATCTGGGCGAGAATCGCATTGGCTTTATCGATCCCAAGGCCTTTGATGGTCTGAAGCAGCTGCGCATTTTGTATTTGGATGACAATGCGCTGACCACAGTGCCAGATCCCGTGCTATTCCAGGCCATGCCCAGCCTGGCTGAACTCTTCCTGGGCATGAACTCCTTGCTCACCATTCAATCGGGCGCATTCCAGGATCTGAAGGGCTTGACACGCTTGGAGCTGAAGGGCGCCAGCTTGCAAAATATCTCCCATGACAGTTTCCTCGGTCTGGAGGAGCTGCGCGTCTTGGATCTCTCCGACAATCGGCTGCCTCGCATTCCCTCTGTGGGCCTCAGTCACTTGGTGCGCCTGGAGCAGCTTTCACTGGGTCAAAATGATTTCGAGCTGATCAGCGAGGGCGCCTTCGTGGGCCTGAAGCAGCTGAAGCGCCTGGACATCAATGGAGCTCTGAAGCTGAAGCGCGTGATGACAGGCGCCTTTGCGGCCAATGGAAATCTGGAGTTTCTGAATTTGTCGTCCAACAAAATGCTCGTGGAGGTGCAAGAGGGTGCACTTAGTGGATTGCCTCATCTGCGTCATGTTGTACTCAAAGCCAACGCCTTGACCTCCCTGGCTGAAGGTCTATTCCCATGGAAGGACTTGACTACATTGGATCTGTCTGAGAATCCTCTGTCCTGCGATTGCCGCGTCATGTGGCTGCATACTTTGTTGGTGGCCAAGAATGCCAGCCAGGAGGATCAGCTGGCGGAGCTGCTCTGCGAGTTTCCCGAACGTCTGCGTGGCGAGTCCCTGAAGCATCTGAATCCCACGCTCATGGGTTGCACACACAGTGATCCACGCAAGCAGGCACTGATTGGTGCCCTGCTGGTGGGCTCTGCAGCCACGATCACTGCCTTGGCTCTGGTTTTGTATCGTTGCCGTCACAAGATCCGTGAGTACCTCAAGGGCGGAGTCTGGGGCAACTCGGCGCTGGGCCGCAAGGAACGCGAATACCAGAAGACCTTCTGCGACGAGGACTACATGTCGCGTCTGCAGCACCATCCCTGCTCCCTGGGCATACACTCCACCTTCCCCAACACCTACACGGCGCCGCACCAGGCAACCGCCGGACCTCATCATCACTATGGCATGTGCCCCATGCCCATCAACGATCTGAATGCCGTGGACGGCCAGCACAAGTTCCAGCAGCTGCAGGTGCCCATGTCGGCCACGCTGATGCACGAGAAGAAGCTGAACAACAACAAGAGCTTGGCGGGCACCATCGATGACAGCGCCAGCTTTGTGCTGCACATGAAGACGGCCACTATGGGACGCGATCCGCAGCAGCAGTTGGCGCAGCAGCAGCAACAGCAGCAGCAGTCGCATCCGCAGCAGTCCAAGCTCAATCACTATACGAAGCCACAGTTTCTGGCAGCTACAGCGACCGTAGGTGACTCCTGCTACTCGTATGCGGATGTGCCCATGGTGCATGCCCCACAGCAGCTGCGCATCACCCACGAGCACTTTAAGCAGCGCGAACGCGAGCCACGCGACTTCGACTCGGATGCCACCGGCGAAATGATGGATCCCAACTACATCTACAGCAATGCCCATTACTCTCTGCCTATGGAGCAGATGGGCCGCATCAAGACACCGACGCCGCCGCCACTGCCGCCGGCACTGCCGCTCAGGAATGGTCTGTGTGCCACCACTGGACGTCGCTCCTTCCAGCTCAAGTCGACGCACAACAACAATACGAGCACCATGCGCCAGTTCACGCACTGATCCTCGGAGCACTATCGTCGCAGGCAGCTGAGCATCTATGCTTAGTCGGTCGTGTCGTTGTCAACTGTGATGCCAAAATAAAAAGCCTCCCCTCTCCCAAATGCCCCCCCAAGCACTTACGCGTAATATGAAAAAATTGTAGTAGTAGAGCACATAAGATACTAAAGAGCTGCGTTTACACGTCTCAGTTCAACTCGCATTAAATTATTAATATATATATAAAGATAATTGACAAGGATTTCTCCTGATAAGTATTTATATTAGGAACTGAACACGTGCAAACGCTGCTTAAAACATAAGTTAAAACAAACGAATGAAAACATAATTAAAACTTGATAAAATTCTATTGTTCTGTAAATAAGCACCAAAACTCAATGCGATCTCTTTGCACTTTAACTACTTACTGTCTTTCTACTACTATTTTTTCATTACAAATAATTAAAGCAAAAGCAAATTGTATTTATTTAGCATAATAAGCGCTAGTTCTTAAGTCATACAACAACAAAAATCAACAAAGCACTGAGAGTCACTTGTAAGTTTAATTTAAATTATTGAAAACAAAAATTGATTGTAAAAACATCAAGGAAAGCGTATTTATAAGCCATGACTATGTATTTATTAGTTAGTGAAAAAATTTATGCAAATTTAAGCGAATATCGTAAAAAATATATGCAAAAAAGAAAACTACTTTGAAAACTGAAAACAAAAATTCACATTTCATTTATTTTTTAGTTTTGTTGTATAGCAACGATGAGCTTGCAACTTTTTTGTGGCCAGCAGGTGGCAGCTGGATGGGCAAGGGGTAGGCCTACATATATATATATATGTATGTGTATGTGTATGTATGCTTTATGTAGTGCAACGCATTCAATTGAAAATTATGCACGCACTCATAGGCATACGCTCTGCCTCTCTCTCTCTCTCTCTCTCTCTCAGTTGAACTGCGTATCTGTTAGATACTTTTCACAGATAGTATCTGTTAGATACTCTTGCGCCACGCTTGGAGGCACAGAGCGCTGTCAAAGTTTTGCAGCTTGTTACTTTTGCATAATACTGCATTAATTTTACTTTACTTGACTCAATTTTAATTAAATTGAAAGTTAAAAGCGGCAAGTGCGTCATTTTTGTGATGGAAAATTTTTATCCCGAGCCTGAAAGTAAAATTAAAAGAGGTAATGTAAAAGTTTAAATTGTCAAGAGCAAATTGTAAGTGCGTCAAAGTCTGCCTTTTACTTTATGCTCGTATGCACATGTATCTTAATTATTATATATATTTACACATATTAAGCAATTTTGAAGTACATAAGTCTAGGCTGAAAAACTTTAAAAAGTTCAAAAATTTTTTTTTGGGAAGTAAAATTTTTTTTATAAAATTTTAGTTGCAACAATATAAATATTTTTGTGCACTTGTAAAATTGAAATATATTGTTTTATTATTTTTATTTTTTTTGAGTTTCATAAGCTTTATTTGCTAACCTCACTGAATAGACAAAAATACTTAAGCCTGCCATAAGTAACATTTATATATTTTGCTGAAAGCCTTGCTCGCTTTTAAGCCCACTTTGCTCACATTAGGCCAGAGTCATGGAAAATGCAACTGTGAAAAAGTGAACAAAAATCAAGCCAAGAGATCTTTTGATAATCTTTCAGACAATTTCAAGCAAATCATGTGGCGGTTAATGTCTGTTACAAATAACGAAAGCCCAAGCCTATTTATACAATTAAAAAGTGGAATCGAGCGAAGAGAAAAAGATAGAGAAACCAGAACACAAGTAGAGGCATGTACTATAATAACAATAAATAAATAACAAAGGTAAATAGCGGCAGGCCAAAGCCCCAAATGGCCAACAATAAAAGCGCTTGAGCTGCGGTGCTTAAAGTAGCATTTCAAGAACCCAGGCCCAGTCGAGTTTTGAATTGAACCGACTTAAGTTGAGTTGAGTTTGGGAATTCATCATCAAATTTCGATTAAAAGGCGCGTGGTGCGATTGTGTTGCCCCCGAGGGGCAAACAGCCAACAGCCAACAGCCAGCAGCAGCCAGCGGGTTAGCGGGTTAGCGGGCGGGGCAACTGTGTAGAGTCATTCGCACTATTCAAGCTTCATTAGGAGCTAAAGTAACGAAAACATTTTGATTTCGATCATTACAATTTCCTTTCATGTGCGACCAGGCCCCTAGATCCGAAGCCAGTCGAGTGAAAGAGCTACTGAGCAAGTTTCAGTTACTGTTCATTTGGCCCTGTGTTTGCATTAAAGGGTTACTGGATTAAGCCGCAAAACCGGCCACAACTCCAAACAACTAAGAACGATATGTTGTTGGATGCTACCGACTGCACGATACTCGTTCACGGTTTAAAAAACAAATAAATTGATTACAAAATCTATATTTTCGGATTTGCCACGCCTTAATGAAAGGATCTTATAATTTACAAGACTATCTGCAGAGGGGACCAACAGTAATCCACATTCAAAGTTTGGTGATCAAAAATTTAATCTCAAAAAAAAATTTTTTTTTTTTGATTTGCCACGCCTATAGAGGGCGTAGAAATAAAATTTTTGGTCGATCTGGTAGGTCAACATTGAATCACTTGCCAACTTTTAGGGTAACAGCTGTATGTTTTCCCTCGACTTGACACGCCTCCAGTGGGCGTAGCTATATAAAATTGACAATTTTATTCCGATTTATTATATACGAGTATTTAAATTCAAGTACATATTCCAAATTTAAAATCTCTAGACAAACATTGTTTATAACCAATATACTCTTTTCATTACATGAGCGAGTATAACAACAGCCACGAAAATAACAGCAGTCAAACAGTCCACACGGACGTAATCATTAATTCCCCAAAGCGCAGACAACAACGCCTGATGCTCAGATATGTAGTCGATCCATCTACAGATTGTTTGGGGCTTTGGCTTTTCGGGCCAATTCTGAACCAGCCAGAATACAGGGCCAAAATAAAAACTATGCTTTGGGCAGTAATTATGACGAGCCATGGTCCAAATATTGGAGCCATTGTAATGCGCTCTGCATGAAACATGCGGCTGCTGCTGCTGCTGATTGTATGATGACCATGTTGAAAATGCTCATTAAAGGTACTTCAGAAATTAAAGCATTTCACAATTGCGTTTACGGGCAGGTTAACGCGCCTCCATTCTCCTACCGGGCTCGCAGTCGAGCGCTTTCGATTCGACGCGCTATTTATCAGCTGTTGTTATCTATTGGCCAGAAGTTACACAAAAGCTTTGCGGGGCAATTAAGTTGAACGTGGCTCGATTTGGGTCAAGTTTCGAATAGCCTTTTATTTTATTTTTTTGGGATTTTTGGGGGCGTCTTGACACGGGTGCTGAAAGTATTCAAAGTATATTTTCTTTTAAGCGTCAGTTTTGAGTGGAGAGATGGAAACTAAGCTGAGAATTTAAGAAAGTAAGTGAGGGTTATAAATACATAAATATATACATCTGCAGTTAATTCGGGAGAAGTGACCAAATTCTTGATATTAGAGCCTAAGAGTTATTAAAAGCTTTCATTTCATTTATACTTTTCTAGACATGTTTTCAAGACATTTCACTATTTTAATCAATTTTATTTTAAGCATTTTGTTATATTTATTTACATTTTTAGTTTAATTTTAATTTATGCAACAAACATAATTTTTTTCCCTCAAACTTATTCTCTATAATTTCGTTTCATCTTTTATCATTGCTCAGGCAGAAATTATGCTTATTAACGGTTAATGGTTAATATTTTAAATTTTAATTTTACGATTTTTTAAGATGTTTCATAATAAAATTTTATTTTAACAAATAAAAATAAGGCTTATAACAAAAATTAAAAATCATGTGTCGTGATCCAAAATGTTTTTATTCACTCATAATTTTAGTCTATGAAAAATAAATAATACCACTATAATATTGTTTTAAATGTACATAACTAATTTAAGCTTTAACTCTGCAATTCCTTTTAATCTTTTATATTTTTTTCCGGAAAAATGTACGCTTATAAACTAAGTATAAGACTTTAAATTAAATGTTGTTATATTTTATTTAATTAAATTCTGTTTTACTAAATAATAAAATTATAGCTCAAGACTTTAACTCTGCGATTACTGTTCATCTTTTTCATTTTTCCGGAAAAAACGTATACTTATAAACAGAATTGAAATTGAGATTTTTAATATTTTATTTAATTAAACTCTGTTTTAATAAATATGAATTTATTTTATAAAAAATTATAAATCATTATATAAATTCATTAAATCAATTAATACATAACTACTTTCCGGCTTATACTCTGAAAATCCGCTTTATCTTATATTTTAGCTAGTTACAGGTAAATTCAGGGGCGTGAAACGCTAAGCCGCAAGAGCTCTGTCAAGCCCATCAACAACACGCAGCAACAGCCGCTGTAGCCGCATCCGCAGCAGCAAGAGCCGCAACAGCCCATAAACTGTCTGCTCAAACGACAATTTCCATTTGACAAAAATTTCTATCTATTGGGTTTTTTGTTACACCTTACAATGATCGCAGTACGAGCAATGCTCTGGACCCCGTGCGGAGCGCCATGAAATTTCCCAACAATGGTTAGCACTCTGTCCCGCTGAGCGGAGAGACGAAAGACCGTGACGCTCTTGCTCGACTCACGCTGTGCTTAGACTCTGGCTAGGGCCTTGCCCTGAGCCCAGTCTTGGGTATCTGTGAAATGTGAAATTGTGTACGCACATTAATTTCTCATCATTGGCATTGGCATTGAGGCAGCAGTGAGGCGGTTGGTTGCCTGGCCAAAACAGGGTGACTACCGCTGAGTATTAATGGAAACGTTATAGCAGATTAAAAGGTAAGCAGAGATACAAACGAAGACGACAATTGCAACTGTTTTGTGATTTTAATGCGAATTTTTATGCTATGGCCATACAAATGCTATTTACGATGTATTCGGTTGCACTTCACACACACACACACACACGAACACGCATACACATGGGAACAATAACAGTTAGTTTTTGCCCAGGGTCTACCTAACTAACCCATAGATGCAGGGAGTGCAAGGCGTGAGCTACCTAAACTCGGCTCATTATGGTCAATCTGATTGTTCAGGCAGATTTTCATAGGTTTTCCTATTGCCTTTTATGGGTTGTGTAAGATTTTCTCAAGGTAATCAATATCAGCTTTCAATTGTGCGCAATTGTTTTTAATTCTTTAGTTTATGAG
Organism: Drosophila gaucha; assembly: GCA_035045545.1. Taxonomy (NCBI): domain Eukaryota; kingdom Metazoa; phylum Arthropoda; class Insecta; order Diptera; family Drosophilidae; genus Drosophila; species Drosophila gaucha. Next base: position 470,405 of record JAWNOY010000292.1, read on the forward strand.
GCATAAAATTATATTATTTATTGTATTTTGCAGGAAGAAAAAGGAATGCTACACAAGAATAAAAGGTAGGAAAAGTATATATATATATAAAATCCAGAATTGTATACCTTATATTCAAATTTATGCAGTATGTTTTACAAAAAGTACTTTCTTTATTTATATGAAAATGCGTAACAAAAATTCCTGCAAAAAAATTCCACCAGCTTTGCTATGCGACCTTTTGACCTTTTATGCATTGCCATTTGCTGCACCCTACTTAAGTTTCAGCTCTTTTTTTATGAAACGCACTTCAAAAAGAATTATTTTTTCGCAGCACTTTAGATAACAGCCATAACAACAACAACAACATTGTGCGAACATTTTTAATTAAATAATTATTAAAGTTGTTGCAGTTAAAGAAGATTTTTATTTAATTTTTCGGACGAGAGCACGAGATATTTTTTGCCATAAAGCAATGCATATAAGTGTTGAAAATATAATTATGCCAAAAGAGTAAGCGAAATGTGCGTCGGAAAAAATATATAAAAAACATTTCAAACTTACAAAAATTAAATGAAAGCTGCTTGGCCATGATGGGAATACCCTCACTTAATATGATATGATTAATTAATATATAATTAAAATTGTCTTTCAATTAAAAAAAAACTCAAGATAAATGGTAAGAGTTATTAAATGAAAGAGGCGAAGATATTCCAATTCATCGAGAATCCAATTGGAGTTTCTATATTAATTTTGAGTTTTGGTATTATTTACGTGTACAATAACATACGTTATATGTTACGCGATACGTCATATGTTATACGTTATACGTTATAAGTTACATGCTATACGTTATATGTTATACGGTATATGTTATACCTTACACGTTATACTTTATATACTTCCCAATCAATTAACATGTCAAATTTTTACCAAGCAGTTGGCAACGCATGCAAAATATAAATTATATTAAATTGGCAACGCGACTTAAGGACTAAATCTTATTTGAATTTATTATTTCCATTAGGAAACGGAATTTCATTTAATATAAGGAAATAAATTAATTGTGTGTCTCACATATTATTTAATAGACTTCAATTAGTATAGAGTATATATAAGTACTATATATTGATATATGATCCTTAACATTCTTACTAACGGCAGGTGCACTCTGAGCTACAGGAAATTTCGTTGTCGGCCAAAGGATTTCGACCGTCTAGGCCAGTCGGCTTGTTGGTAATAATGTTAAATTGCTTTTCAATTATTTTATAGGTTATGGTAATATTTATTTTAATTAAAAACAAATACGAGCACTGCAGGCATGGAACCAGAGACCAGATAGCCTGAACCCCTTATGCCAATATTCGAGCAGGACTCAACTGCAGCTTTGTTGCTTGCGCCGCTTGTTGTTGTTGTTGTTCTTGTTGCTGCATAAAAATAAAAACGCATGCAAACGTAATAAAATATAAAAACAAAAAAGATAAGCGAACGCGAAGTTTATTTGCAATATAAAAGGCAACAAACCAAAAAAAATATACGAAAAAAATCAACAGCAAATTATGGCAGATAATGTTTTGTATATTTTGTATCTGGTCCAGGAACATGGAGCCTGCATCCATTTGTGGGCATGGGCGTAGCTGCCCGGCTGGCCCAAAGCGAAGTTGCCGGCAATTTTTGTTTCCAATTTTGCAGCGCCAAAAAAATGCTGAAAGCTTTACAACTTTTTAATTGAGTTGTCCGATAAAGTTAATTTGCCAACGAAATATAACTGCAGAAAAACTCAGGTTGCATTCCAGCTCCTCTAGAAATCATTTGCCTGTAAAACTAGTAAATTAAACAAAGGCTTTGCTAAAACTACAAATTTTCTAATATTCAATTACTTAAAAAATTGAAACTGCATTTATATACCCCTGCAAAAAAGGTATATTCTTTTAGTCAGAATTTGGCAACGCACAGAAAGAAGCATCTCCGAGTCGGGAACTCCGTTCATATAAAGTATATAATAGAGATGGGCGTCGAGAATGGGATTTTCGGGACCCGAAATTGTCCCGAAACAATTTTCGGGCTTGTTGGGAAAGATTCTAAAGAATTCCAGGGCGGTCAAATAAGTGCTTCATCCCTACATCAAGGTGGCATGGTAAGAGATTCTATATAATATATATATATATTATATATTAACACTAACTAGAGGCGTGGCAAATCGGAAAGTCTATATACTGCTTAACATACGTCATCTAATATTTTGGGAGTTGTTAGAGACAAATTCTTGAAACTTAAAACACATATATGTATGAACTACCCCCATACAAAGCATATATTAGTATATATAGCTACGACCATTTGAGGCGTTCCAAACCCAAAAACGATCACATATGTACATATATGAACCTTGATCTCTTCTGTAAATCAGAGAAAACTATATCTATATCCTTTACAATTACACGGGTATTACCAAAGTCCCGCTTGGCTGAAGTTAGCACATCCCACTAGTTTTGCTTAATAAAGAGCACGAAGCACAAAATAAAATAATTCCTCTTTGTTGGTTTTGTGGAATTTGCCGAAAATCTATGCAACTTAATTTGATACATTTTGTAAGTACTAAGGTCCATCATTGAGATAATTAAATGCAGTTGAACTGCTAACATATTCCTGCCATACTCCTCCCCTCAATTTGTTGACGTGTGAAGCAGAGGCATTTTACAGCTTGCTGAGCACTGTGTAAATATTAATATTTTGTTGCCAAAAATATGTGTGTGCTGTGTTTGCCACTGCATTCTTGTTGGATTTGCCAATCGGGCTGGGGGCACTGTTTATATGGTTGGCAACACTTGGCAACATTGAAATTTCAAATGCGAGAGCTAACGAGTTAACATTGGGGGTCGCTGCCAGGGGGCTTAGTTACACACTCACACACACACACACACACACACAGAAGCAAATTATCATAAAGAACATAATTTTGTGCTATTTAAGGGGAAACGTGTGCAGAAATTTTAACGAATTTACACCAACAACAACAAGAACAACGGCTGCCGCTGACAAGAACAACGATGACAACAAAGTGAATACACGCAATGCCGACAACTGCGTGCGTTGCCTGCATTAGGAAAACTTGCAATTAAAACTCATTTCGTTGAAAACGCGATTTTGCAGCGTAAATTCCATTTAAAAAGTTTCATCGCCAGCAAAACTCATCAGGCAGCCAAAAACCCAAAAACTTCCCCCGGCAGATAACCAACTTGATGATAAACGAAATGAATTTTAAACAGTATTCATTGAGGCATTATCAGCAGCAGCCAAAAACATTTGCAACCTCCCACCCCCCACTCACGACTGCCACGTTTGATGTCCTGCGTAAGGGTATCGCAATGCGGTAATACATTTTGTTAATAGCCACATGGCAGGGTTGGCAGTGGAACATGTTCTTGTTGCGAGCACATTTTGAAACAGTTTATTAATATTGAATGGATAACGGGGTTACTTAACTTTCAGATATGAATCTTTGTATGTGGGTGGGCTAACATTTTACCGAACCCTTCCTTTCATATTAATAAAAGAGCAGAACGTTTAATGGCAAGTAGACTATCTTAAGTGTATAATGAGATCTAAGCTATTGCCTTCTCCTGTCTATCTTAGCTTACTTGAGGTAATGTATGAGTAAAAGAGATTAGCAATATATATTATATTATTATCTTCTTACTAAACCTATTAACCTACGTGCTTACAGGTTAAATCAATTACTAAAATAACTTTATACTTTCTTCTTTCTTATTCTACAGATTTTCTGCAGAATTATCTTTTATTATTTCAAACGTTCGTCTATAGAAGCAACTCGCATACTCTACATATTCTAATTGGAAATACCCCGCAAGGTCAAGTTCGACTGCCTCCACTTATTCTGATTGGCAACATCAAGCAGTGTCTGTTTCTACATATTCTCAGTCATCTGCTTAGAAAGAGTATTAGAAATTTTGGAATATCATATCAATTGCCAGTGCAAACACATTATTTTGCAACTTTCTCGCAGCGAATTTGTGTGCCCAGTTGCCATTCGCACATCAAAGAGAATTTCCAATAATACAAAACACTTGCCCAGCTGCAACTCCAACTGGGACGAAATTCAATTATGAGTGGACTCTCTCGCTGCGGCTTCTACTCCTGCTACTACTCCTGCTTCTACACCTGCTCCTGCCGTTAGTGATTTGGAGCCTAGTTGATTGACGAATGCATTTGAAGAGCGCTACGTGCATTGTTGCGTTAGTCCCGTTGTTATTTGGTCATCAAAGTGCAACATTTTGCTGCAGTGGCACACATTTTTGAATGGTTCCATCAAAAATATACTATCTATGCATCAATCGGCCCCTGGCAACCCCTTTTGCTATTGTTTGACTGCTCTGATGAGTTTTTAAACTAGTTATTAAACGCTTTTGCTGATTTGAATTTAGACGAAAGGTGTTCTCTGTGTATTGCTATATAACGAAATACCCTATAAACTATTAAAAATACTGCTAACGACATATGAAGAGTGGGTTTATCTTTATAAATACATGATTTATATAAACTTAGGCAAGAATAACTCAAATATCAATATTCATATCATACTCAAGGCACAGGTATGTTTTAGAATTGCTTACAGGGTATCTTTTAGTCCCATATACTTTAGTTTAACTGAACTTTGTTTATTTGGCATGTTTGCCTATGTGTCGGGCCTTTGATTTTCCACGGCTTTTGGGCAAAATGAAAATGGACCATGAAATTCTATAAATTTGATATTTTGTTTGGTGTTCGGCGTCGCGCGCTTTTGCCAAATTGAGTTTAGTTTTGCGAATGAATTGTTCTCGGCTTGGCACAGTAAATATCATTAAATTATAGTCTAAATTTGGCTGAAATGCATTGTTCAAATCAAATTGAAAATGATTTCCTTGATAAAATATGTTTGGAATTGTTAGAGCTAGTTGGCAATGACAAATTAATAAATAATTGAAGCGCTCTATGAAGTTATTATGTTATATTAAATATCCATCTGCAAGCCAACATCAATAGACTAGCCGTTAGCTTTGTTGTTTCATCTTTAAGTCCCTTAACTTTCCAGCTACCGAAATTGCCGTTTCATCAGTCTAAAATGTCAAATGCCTTTCTCGATTCTTATCTTTTCTTGCCAACTCTTTGATCTGGCTGTAAATTAATTGCTCAACTTCCAGATAACTTGAAACTCTGAATAATTTCTTCCATACCTTGACAAAATACCGCGGTTTCTTCGGCATTTACCAAAATCCATCGAAAATCATTTATTAAAATAATCACATCAAGCATGCAACAACGACCCAAGAACCCGAAATAAAGCTGAATATTAACAAAAAAAAAAAAAAACAGAAATAAAATGAAGAAAATTAAGAAAAACCAACCGTGACAGATTATGCAAACTAATTACACAAAATTAGTTGAGATTTATGCGTTAAAAAACGTAGCCAAAAAAAGTTCTTCAAAACCAAACAAAAGAAAAAAAAAATTCAGAACAGAAAGAGCTTCATAAGCTCGAACACATTTATTAATCAATTCAATTTTTGCCGCTCGGCTTGAGAGCTTGGGGACTTGACTTGGCTTGAAGCCCGTTCTCGGGTCGATTTTGGCGCCCAGAGACAAGTGACAAATCGTATGACATAATAAAGAAAAAGGGTTCAATTCGGAATTTTTTTTAAACTTTTGTGGCTACAAATTTGTATGATGTAGCGCTTAATTGGTGATTAACCACCTGTAGCTTGTGGCACGGCATAACCTGACTGTCTCCCCCCCCCCCGCTCTCTCTCTCTCTATCTCTCTCGCTCTCTCTCTATCTGTTCGATTGCATTCTAAAGTGTCTTGTTTCGTTACGAAAAATCGTGCCTGGACCTGCCCCCCGCACTACCCAAAGCCAAGCCTTGGTTTGTTTTCCAGTTCGTGTTCTCCTAAACGTTTTTAATAAAACGAAACTGGGCTGCAAATGAAGACGAAGTCTTTGCCTGCCTCCAAAAACAAATGTCACTTCGGTTTGGCCAGAAGAACTCTAGTTCTCGAAAGCGAGGGAAAAAGAAGAAAAACTACAAGATTTATGGTTACATGCTCTCCTTGTTGTTGTTGTTGTTGTTGTTGTCTCTCAGTCGCTGTCAGCATTGTTTTGGTGGGGGCATTTCCGTGGAAATTTCAGCTAGGGGCCCGTCGGTTGGGAAAATAATTCATTTCGATTGCAATGCCATGAGATTTGTCAAAGCCAATCCATGGCACTGAGCCCAGCGCTTAGATTATCTCTCTATTAATTATCGTTTATGGCCTGTTTGCTGGGGTGCAGCATATTGTCAGATATTTTGTGGCCCAGCTTTGGCTGCTTATCAGCTCTTTCATTTCATTTTAGGGGGCGTCACAAAGCACGGCCGAGGCAAACAAAGTCTAGTTCTCAGTTACTTGTTCCCATGCAGGTAACCCTAGATAACAAGTCAACTCTTACCTGAGAGGGGAGTTAAACAAAATGCTAAGCCAATATTGAGGCTGAGCTAAACATTCGCCCCACAATTTCAATAGCTTCAGCTTCAGCCTCAGCCACAGACCCATCTAGAGCAATTGCCACTATTAGCATGCTAATATAAACATGGAAACTAAAACTTATTACAAAACCCATTAGATTTTTTTCTTTTTCCGTGAGGCGGTGGACAAACGTATGAAACATGCTGTGCTCTTACGTTTTAAAATATTAGTTAGGGTATATTGAATATGAAATATGATTGTAAAGATAGATGAGAAAAGTGATTTATATTCTTGTCTATAACTAGCTTTAAAACTATCTTGTAAATATATTTAACAATGATATCAATGTATTGGCTAAACTGTCTCAAGATATTATCCTTAAAACTAGACAAGAGTTTAAGATATAATAATATTATGCTGAATATGGAAAGTATAATATTTTATAAATTATTGAGAATGTTTCACTACAATATAATCGCATCTTTATCATCTTATATCATAAATGAGCTAAATTTGTATTCACAGATGACCTACATTTTGATTCCAATTAGTTGGAGGTATGGATTAACTTAAGATCTAGATTTCATATTTGAATATAATAGAATATTCAAATTTTCATAAGGCTGATGGGCATTGAACAGGTGAATCTGTCTTTCAAAATATATCCATTATAAATAACTTCAGATATTTAACTATTTTTACTCTTAATCTTATAGGTCTTGAGTAACCAAAGATATGTTTTTTTGTAAATTGTTAAGAAGTAACTTTAACTATCATACAATATATCTAAACATTTTCTAGATTTTACAACATTACAGCTTAGGATCATTATAGAGCTAAATCTGTAAATATTAATATATCTGTCTTTTAAAAAAGTCCATTATAAGTTACTTCAGATATTTAACTATTCTTAATCTTAGTCTTATAGGTCTTGAGTTCTTAAGATATTCTTTAACTTTTGATAAAAAAGTGACTTTAACCATCGCATATCTATACATTATTTTGATTTTATATATTCATATATATTTTTCATAGTGTTGAGGATAATTATAAAGTTCAATCTGAAACTTCAGATATTAAAATTTAAATCTAGCTTCCTTTTTTATCAAAAAAAGATATTTTACAATACTATTTTAATGTATAATCTTAAAATATATCTTTTATAATAATATTTAAACATATATTTCATCAAATTTTTCATAAAGTTGAGAAGGAATATAGTTGAATTTTCCAATTAATTATATATATAGACCATTTAAGTATACCAAACCTTCACTACTATCTATGACACCGTTTTGATAAGGGTATCGGCTATTCGTTGTCTTGTATTTAAGCACTTGCAATCAATTTTTTTATTTTTTCGGCTGCGGTTACATGTGGCACCCGGCGGCGCTTTCGTGTGCTATCTAGGACCAATCAATGCCAGAACTGATGATGTTAATCTGAACCCGCACTTTGGACTGCTGCACTGCTGTGAGCGTGTGGGTGAGTGGGTGTGTGAGTGGTGCGGCCACCCATTTACCCTTAAGTTAAAATTCATTTGAATATACAACATCCTATTTCAATTTAAATTCAAATCCGCAAACATTTGCCACGAACGTTGGACTTGGACTGACAAGGGGCCACGCCCATTGGACTCTGGGTAAGGGACAGTAGCAGCAGCAGCAGTGGCCATATCAAGAGTCGAGCAGTGCAGCATCCTTCTCTTGCTGCTGCTGGCTGGTCGTAGTAGTTGTGGACGCTGCAAAATGCCACTTACTCCAAAGTGCCGCAGCGATTAACATCTACGACCTGACGGACGACTGAGGAAGATGGGCGGCGGGTAATGGGAGACCATGGCGATGAGACGAGATGGCAACTAGCTACCAATTCGCCTGGCTCCAGCTACCTACCGTTATTTGCTCTGCCCTGCTGGGAACTGTCTCTGTGTGTGTGTGTTGTATCTTTTGCATATCGCGTGCTGTGTATCTTCAAGTATGAGTATCTCGATGGAACTGCGGCGACACCAATAACAACGTACCAACTACTACAACCAAATTGCAAAACCAATTTAAAAAATGAAGAAAAAAAACCTTAACATATATTTGTAGATAGTTACAGTTACGTTTCGTTAGGTTTTGGCAAATCTAAATTGGAATTTGTTTTCCGAGCGAAACATTTTTTTCAATATTTATTTTTTATATTTAATTATTGAAGGGGTTTTTAGCACATCATCATCTTTTGCTGTCTGCCAGCAGAGATAACGAATTTAGCATGCAAAGAATTTTTTATTCCATTTGTGTTTGGATTTGAATTGCCAACGAGTAGCTCCGGCTGTCTGTCAATTTAATTTGATTGAGCATTTGCCACAAGTATGGAAATGTGCTGGAAATCGAACACTTGATTGTGTTAGTTTATGGTTTATGGCTTAAAAATATAATATTTCAGCATATAATATTAGAGCAGGAGCTCATATATTGTATTTCTTACTCATATATGCAAAAATTGAATTTTTCATTTGTTTACCTTGCTGGCCAATTTCTAAATATCTGTTGACATTAATGCCCAATAAGCGCAAATGCTTGACCATAAATCTGCAGCAGGCCTCAATAAATTAAATACATTTTATTATATTTTTTTTCCGTATGAGAGACAATGCAAAAAAAAAACGGTCTCATCGCAAAGTCAAAGCTTATCACGATCGGGACAATACACAGAGATTTTTACTTATAAATTATTTAAATGGAAAATATAGACAGAGAGAGGACGAAAGAGAGAGTGAGGCAGAGAGATCTGTGAGCTGGACGCGGTCTGTTTGCAAATGCGGTCGGGAAATGTCATGGAAAAGAGTATCGACTAAATATCGCGAGCTGTATGGATAGATAGCGATGGAAGTAAGTAAAACAAATTCACAAAATCGAACATGAACAAAGCAGCAAAATGATAAGATCACGATTGTTGCAACTGCAACGAAAGTTGGCTGGCTCAGTAGCAGGTTGTATGCCAGCATGTACAACATGCAACAAAAGCGGACACAACAGCAACAGAACAGCAACATTTAATTGCAAGCCACGTTGGCCCAAACAGAAACGGAACGTGAGTTGCCATCGACGGAGGCAGAGAGGGAGGTGAGAGGCAGCACCAAGTAGGAGATGGGGATAATGCTGACCGCCTTCTCCTGTGCCAGTTATGTATGTGCACGTATGCAAAGTTTATCTGACAGATTCGCATGATAAGACCCGGCCAGCCAAGCAGCCTGATCCATGTGCATGTGGATCGATCTGCGCCTCAAGTGAAATATCGCCAGCGGCGCAGCTTCAACTGGAGCAAACGATTCCTCGCCGTGGGCCAAATTGGCCAAACTCAGCCAAAGATGAGGACACGCAAAGGGACTTCAACTTGCAGTTAAACTTGTTGTTGTTGTTGTTGCTGGCCTAACAATTGCTGCACTCGGCAATTGTTGGCCCCAGCCTTTTAATGAGCAAATAACTTGCGTTTTGGCTAACGAAATTGGCCTTTGAATGTATGTAATATATGCAAGAAGAGCAAGCGAGCAAAACTTAAAGAAATGATTACTGAAAAGACTCAGCTAGTTAGTCTGACGATAGTTATGGCATGAGAAGTTACTCGCCCGTTAAATTCTATGAGACTGAGAGATATTTTTCAAGTAAAACTTGCCTTGTTAGCAGAGTCTTCAATCTCAGCAAAGAATTTATAGTTATGTGGTATAAAATATCTGTTTGAAATGGGAAATGGAAATTATTTTACGAGAGCGAAAAAAATTAAAAAAGTTGAAAGAGAAAGAGAAAGAGAAAGAGAAAGAATTATATGTATATTATATATCTTTTAAAATTCATCTACTCTGCTTATCTATTCTTTTTATGTATTAAATAGTTAACTCCATTTCCTAATATTCTTATGAATTAATTTAATACTTTTGAAGTAATCTCATGCATTGATTATGAACTATTCAATTAAAAGCATTTGTTAACTGATAAATTTTATTGCTGTTCCTATTCTTAATCCAAAATTCTCTCTTGTACTAAGTTTTTCATTCTCCTCTCTTGTGTAAAATGAATAACTTCTGAAAATTGATTAAACCACTGTTAATATATTTATATATTTGTAGGAATATTTTTACAGTCAACTCTTTTCTTACACAGTAAATACAAAATTTTGTTTATGCCCAATATCAATTTATACTTATATGTGTTTTGTAGTAAATTAAAATAAATTACTTTTGCTATACAAGTAAATTTTTAGTATATAATACGAGTTTCATTATTACTTATTTTGCACTGTTATTTTCATCTTACACAGTTTTTTAAGGATTTATCATATCTCTCAAGCATTTTTTTATACGATTTGAAGTTGCTCGCTATGCTAACGAACGTATCTACCGTATATAAAAAGAGTTGGGTGTATATAAAGGGATTTTCCCATGTATTAATCTAATATATGAAATAGATCCATTGTCCAAATTATGACTGTTATCAGCTCTAAAAGATCAACATGCGTGTAGCATATCTATAAAACTTGCCTGTTTTCACTAATATCATAACGAACCCTTTTTTAGGTGCCCTGACACTGGACCTCCATGTAGAGTAGGCTCTAATAATACCAAGCTGTCAGTTAAATCAATTTAGTTTGCGTGGAGTTTCACCTTTTTTCTTTCTCGGTCAGCTCCGATGGGAGAACCTTTTGGTAATTGCATTAAATATGCAAACAAATTTCTCATGCATTCAAAAGACGTGCCAGCGAAAGCGTGAGCTCCCAAGTGTTGTTGGCCAAGGCTGCCGAACCAATTAAATGTTGTAGTTTATGTGTCGAAAACACTCAAATACACACACACACACACACACAATCACAACTCATAGCCAAAGGATATGCCGCCTCTGCTCAAACAGGCATTAAATTATAAAAACAGGAAGGTATCCCCTGATGTTTGGGGTTTGCGGATTGTTGCAGAATCGGCACAAAGTCTTGTCGGATATCTGGAGGGCAGCAGCCCGAAAATAGTGCGTGTCTTCGTTACAGATTTACAGCAAATAAAAATAGCTGACAGGGGCTGCCCTGGCTGTGGCTGCAGCTTAGCCGATGTTGGGGCCAGAGGACATTGCGTATACGCCGCGTATATTGTGTCCTGTGCGTTGATTGCCAGCATAGAAAATCAATTCGAGCATATAAATGTGGGTCATGTGTGTGAAAGTGTGTGAGTCAGCAAATTATTTCAAACTCTACAAACAGACTGCAACATAGAGAGAGAGAGAGATAGAGAGAGGGAGAGAGCTTAACTTGGGGCAAGTTTGAGTTACACGCATAATTTAAGTGAATTTACGCTTCAATCTCTTTAACTCCATGCTGCAACTCGACGGTGCAACGAAGCGTACGGCCAGCGGGGGCAAAAGTTTATTTTCCAAGCCATAAAAGACAATCGACAAAGCATCATCGATGACTTTGGCCCAACACTCGCATAAAGACATTTCCAAGTGCAATCAAATTCTACACTCGAATAGACATTTACACATTTGAGCCCCCTCGCATACCCTTTCCCTGCCGTCGCCCTTGGTACTTTGTCACACTTTGCTGCTTTCTTTTCTTAGGTTAAGTTGCCTGCAATTCGCTGGCCCAGAATCTTGTCAACTTTTGGGTGAAAGTGTGTTTGGAGATTTTCAGCAAATGTTGCAACTTTTTGCTTCTTTCTTTTTATCGGTATTGCTCTTGGGCGTCAGGCTTTAGTATTAAGTAATGGAGCGTTATTAGAAGCTGACGAAAACTTTGCTCCCACAGCCTGACGTGCGCTATAAAAACAAGAAGTTCATATGGTTAAGTGAGCCGCTATATAAGAAGGGCTTTGCAATTGGCCCTTAAAATTTCTTTACACAATTGTTGGGAAAGTCATAAAACTAATAAAAAAATGTTGTTTTTGACAAATAAGAGAGCAGCTATAAATTGAGACAAAATTTATTTTACTACCTACTGAACGTTTGTATATAATAGATTGATTAGAGAGAGAGAGAGAGAGTATATAAAAAAGAAAAAAAATATATATATAAAAATTGATTTTTTTTTCTTCATATTTTATATAAGTTTTAATTGTATTTTTTTTATATTAATAAATTATGCTTTTTAATGTTTTATGTTTAAAATATAAAACAAAATATTTTAAAAAATTGTGTAGAAATATTAAATATGGAACATAAAAAGAGTAATTTTAAATAAAATTAAAAGACGTCAAGAAATAACTAAAATTTTAATGCACAACTATTAATATTTTTCCACATTGAAAAAAACCTGTCATATGTTATCGATTTTTTGTTCTTTAAATGAACAGAAGATAGCTTTTCTTTGAGGTAGCTGCACGTGGAACTTGAACATTATCATAATTGCCTTCTTACCCAGCATTCACATAACAATTCCATCTTCTAACTACTTGTGCTTGTCTTCTCTTCGCATATCACAAACCAAGCAGGCAATCAAGCGGCCCATCAGGCGCCAGCAACTTTTCAAGAGGTTTCACCCTCTCGAGCCAGCTTCAACTCCGAACCCCCCCGTCTTATGCTGAGCACCGAGTAGAATAAGTCTGTCCAGCGATTTGGTATAGCTAAAAAGGCGGAGGCCAAATATTTGCTGGGTGGAAAGCGTAAGGAGAGTTTTTCTTGGCGTTTGCTGAAGTTTTCTGTGCGCGTTGCATATGTAAATAACTCTTGAGAACATCATTGAATCAACTTTTGTGAGCGTCTTCTCTTCATCTGTCTGTGTGTGTGTGTGTGTATGAGGGAGTAGCGCCATCTAGCGGCGAACAGGCTTATATTGACTTCGGTTGTCGGCTCGCGTTCGCGGCTTTTATAGTGTGTTTATTTAGCACTTGAAAAATATTACTTTTTCGCCAGCAATAATTTTAATTGCTTTGGCATTCGAGGCAGCCCCGACTCAAAGGGGATTGGGATATGAAGCCCCTTGCGCCTCTGCTCCCCTGCTCCAGGCCCCCTACTCACTGCCTGCATTCACGAAAGTTAAGTGGCAAAAGTTTTCGCACTAAAGTTGAAGTTGGCTTTGGGTTTCTCTCATTGTTGTTGTTGTTGTTATGTATTTTCGTTGAGCAAACATCAACGCCCACGACAGCCCTCGCATATTATTTGAGTTTGTCCCTTTTAGTTGTTTTATTTTTTCGCTGCTCCATTTTTGTTTTTTTGTTTTTTTTTTTGTTGCACACTCGTACTTTGATTGTTTTGAGATTTCGCGGCAACACATAAAGTTCCGCCTGGGAGCTGCGAGAGCGCTGTTTCACTTTTTTTTTATCATTGGAAAACAAAGTATCAAATTTAAATAAAATAAAAGTTGAAATTGAGATTAGCGCAAGTGCTGGGAAATTAGTTTTTGCATTATTTAACTTTTGCAGCCATTTCACTTGGCTGCCCAGTAAAGAGGTGTTATACGACCTTTAATTGAGTCTAGGGCTTTAATAAAGCGATGTAGTTATAGAAATTCCAATTTGCTTATTAATAAATCGCTTTATCTGAACTTATTAGCTTATAAGACTTAATTTTTGCACTTAATATATTGTCTATATTATTGAACTTTGAACTGTTAATCCCTTGTTTTACATATTTTCTTATAACTCTATGATGACCTCTAGACAAACAAGAGCAAATGCCTTTGTGTGTATAGAAATTTATATTTATAACTAAACCTTTAAATTGCCACACAAATTGCATCAAATATTTAGTTGCCAGCTGGCTGCACAAATACTCAGGTGTGTGCCCACATCTATATATGTGCATACCTATGTATATATACTGCCAATAAATAAACAACAACAAATATTTTATGCAAATTTTCAATTTAACAGAACATTAAATGCACAAATGCCTTGTCCACAAACAGCCTAACACACAATTCTCAGATACATAAATAAATATATATATACATATATACATATATAGATATGTGCTTAGTTTGTACACTTGATCAATAAGAAAACATTTAGTATATATGTACATTGTGTTGCTTGTAGAGCACACTTGTGGCTTAAATGGCGTAAGCCACCGCATCGTGTCCTGTTCGATGCTGCATTTTGTGGTAATTTTCATAATATTCGCATACACCCTAATGTTATTAGACTGTGGGGAATTACACAAGACCAGGCAAACACGGACATTAAGCTCGGCCAATATTGAGTTAGAAATCACTTTGTAATATGTTTGCATTGAGCAAGGTGTGAGCTGAAAACACACACCCACCCACACACACACACGTGTGGTTGGGGAATTTTGAAATGCAATTATTTGGCAAGGAGCTGCTTTTGAGCCATCAATCAACAGCTATGTCAAAAGTACAGTTGACAATTATTGTGAAAGTAGCGATAGTTTCTTCGATTAAATTTACACATCTTAAGCCTTGCCCCATCTGCCGCCTGCCGCCTGCCACTTGCCACTTCATTAGCTAGCTGTGGGAAAAACTTTGCTGCTCTGCGAGAAACTTTTGCTGGCAAGTTCATTACAACAATGTCACAAGCTTTGGCTCATTTTCCACTCATTTTACAATATTTACGCTAGGTGACAGGCGCATGATTAATACGGGCCTGCCATAAGGTGGCCTCCATGTTATTAACCATCCAATAAGCGACTTCTGCTGGAGCAAAGAAATGAAACTTTTGCCATTGACCAGTGGCCTTGACTAGATTGCAATTTGACAAGCAGTTGCTAAGCACCAACTTTGGAATACCCTTGAGTAGGAGAGATAGCTGGAACTGTCGGAGGGCAATCAAAATTAGAGTAGCAAATTATATTTCAAGATAATTTCAGAGCCTTGAAGCAAATCTGTGCCAAATATGCCTTTTAAACTTTTGCCACAACGCCTCAACACCTAACCTCAAAAAAAGGAAAAGAAGAGGAAGTAGGGTTCTGGTCAAGTGACAGGCATATAGAACTTAACACACACATCCTTATCGGAGACGAGCGGAAATTTTCAAAATTTACCTCCTTAAGCAAATACCCCAATTTAAACCGCATGATTGATTGCTGCTGTATTGGGGCACCGGGTGGTGTCAAGGTGGGGCGCACGCTGGGGGGCATGCCACTCAATATAAACAAAAACTTAGCTTTCGAAACTAGAATTTAGGGAGTGGCTGTGTTGTCGCCTGCTTTCTTGATGAAGCCCTTTTTGCTGCCAAGTCATCACGGACATTGCACTTTGGCTTTGACCATCGAGATTTTCTCTCTCTGTGTGTGAGTGTGTGTGTGTGTGTTGGCTGCTGGCATCCTTTGGCCTTTTTGGCAAGGATTCATTTTGAACGATTTGCCTGTTTCCTGCTTGCGGCGGCAGCTCATTTATAAAATCGTTTTAGTTGTTATATCATCTGTGCATATGAATGAGCAGCAAGGGTAGCATGAGCTAAAAGAAGGTGAAGGCTCTTTAGAAAAGGTAAATTGAAGAATATAAATGAAAACTACAAATATAATATATAAATTCTATATCTATTTAACATTCTCTTTGCTAAAAGTTCACCTGAGCACAATTTATAGGGTACTTGCTAGCCAATCATTGTATCATTCAGCTGTTGCCTTGCCCTTGTTGCTGGCATTTTGAAATTTAACAAAGGCTGGGTTCACATAGGGCAGATCAGGATATATGAAAAATGAATGCCGCCGAGCCTTCATGCAGTGAGCAAATGGCCAAACGGGAAATCCTTTATGGTAATCCAAGATGTTGCCCGGCGTTGCCCCCTCTTTTATGCGGTTGACATGATTCACTTTAACGATAAACGATAACGATAGCTAGCTCGAGCTCTAGCAAAGTCAGCCAAAAGTAGTTCGAGATAAAAAGGACAAAGCGACAGCGGCAACAACAAACTTGGCGACAACTTGGCAGCCTCTTTGGCATAACATTTTGTTCCCTTTTATTAAGGCGCCTTATCCGCATCTATTTCCTTCTTTCTGTTTTCATTTTTTAAAGCAATTCAAACGTTTGAATAAACATTTCATTTAATTTTGTGCGTCGCACACAACAAACTAAAATAATCAAATAAATAAATGGAAAGCACGCGGCGCAGTTCCTTTCTTTTGTTGTAGACAGGACAGCAACAAATTTTGTCTCGCGGCGCCGTCATTTACGTAAGCACGTAACAACGTAATGCAGCCTTACGAAGTTGTTGTTACTGTTGCAGACACAGGCAAATGCACAAAATGCTTTTATACCCTGTATGTTTGAGAAATGTTATATAAAGGATATTGCGCAATAGTTTTGAGAAGTGATTAGATACAATTATAAATTATTAATAAATATATCTATGTAAAAAATATACATATATCTATATATGCACCCTATGTCATCTTTAATTTAAATTTCATTTTAACTATTCCATAGCCTGTTCTACAGGGCATCACATTTGCCATCACTTTCAAGCTAATTTTGTTTGCAGTTGCATTTGCAGGGAAACTATAACAGGAAAAAAATATACATAAAAATATTCTAATAAGAAATTCAATTTTCAGCAACATTAGAGCCAAAGTTGAGAATTGTGCTACGTGTTTGCGTGAAAGACAAAGGCAAAACCATTTTTACCTAAATTACAATGCCGCAAGCTCTTGCTGCTAGCAAAAGTTTTGTAAAATGGGCGCAATTTTCCAAACTGTTATCAGGCTTGTGATCGGTCTTTACAGTCTTGTGGAACATATTATAATTCCGCTTAAGGAAACTCAATTGAAGCGAATGAAATCAATATAGATATTTTTATTAAATAATTACTACATTTTGTGTAGTATATTTCTATCTTGTACAGTTTGAAAGCATGAGTCAAATTTTTCAAGTTGGTTATTGTAGAATCGACCATATATGCACGTATTTATTCTATATATTTTTCAGCTTACATCAATTTATATATTAGGAGAGATAAGAGTTACTGACTTGAAATGTTAGTTATATATTTGAATAGTTCACCTTCATATAAAATATGATTATTATTTTAGTTTGAAATTTTTGAATTCGAAAGAAGTTTAGGGGATCGTTGATTATTTTGATAAGACACATGAATCACATTTTTACGAATTACACAGGAATTCCATTTAAAGAACAGGAATTCAAACTTTGATTTTTTTCAAGGGGACAGAATTTGTCCGAGATATTGAGGTTTTTGATTTAGTGGGGTTCGAATTATCGGGATTCGACTGTATATTCAATACATTTTTACTACGGATCTCTAATATTGATTTGCAATTCAAAAGTCAAATTCTTAAACTTGGCCAAACTTGAAAAAAAAACAAGGGATACATCAAATGTTTTGCCAAAAATTGGATTGAGCTTGAAATCAGACACTTGTTGAACATCAAATAGCTGTAATTTGGGTAAATGGTATACGGTTTGAAAAAGGTAGGAATTTTTGAATTAGAGGTCATTCCTTCTTTCGATCCACATTTAAGAATCTAAAAGATGCAGGTAGTTTTATAAAGATTTGTCAAAAATCTGGGTTGATCCAAATATCATTAGTTTCTACCTTTCATGACTGAAGTTCGGCTAAATAAAGTCCGATCTTCAAATAAAACCTTTTATTTTATACTCGTACGGTTCGGCAATATCGGTTTGTAATTAAAAACTCAAATGGGATCGCGTCAGAAAACAGCCACTTGTTGAATTTTCAAATCGACGTAACTTGGTTAAATGCCGTCCGTATTTTGTGAAGGGACTGCAACGTTCTTACTTGTTATTTTTGTAATTTTTAAATAGCTTGAAAAAGAATTCAAAGCATTAGTACATGAGTGACAAATATTTTAATTTATTGCGCAGCTAATCAGTTATTCATGAGGGTTGGAAACTAACACCAAATCCCCATGGCTGCAGCCGAGCCCATTGGGGGAAACACGGCAGTCGGTGTACTAGGGCTCACCCTTTTACCAAGCACTTGGCACATTTGTGCTCCCATTTAGGCAGCACACCCACGCACACACTTTCACTTATTGCGAGGCCTTTCCTCTGGGGAGGCGGCCCAAATGGCAGTGCAGCACGTAAAGCCGACATAAGTCGTGCTGCTGCCCCCTTTGCCACATTCAACTCCACCTTCAGCTCGAACCTGGCTGTGGAGCCACCACCTTTTCGCTCTTTCACACACTGAAGAGAGGCAATGTGTGTGATCAGCAATTCAGTTTGAGTTGGAACTCCTTGTTTTGCTCTCTCAATAGGATTCGTCCTGCTGCTGGGAGAAGAAGGCGAAGTGTTTCAGGAGCTAAGCCTGCCTGACTTAGACAGAGCTGTTGTTGTATCGTGCCTCAGTGTCGTTAACTCGCGCGTGTCTGCGTCTGTCCGCATGTCTGTCCGTCTGCTTGTTTGCCTGCCTGTAGCATTTTCACCTGTCAACGATATTTCATGCCCACTGTGCGTTGCATTAGAAAACGACAACAGCTGCTGCCGCTACCCCTGACTAGCGCCCTGCTTGCATCACGCAATCGCCCCAAGAAGCGTCGCTCAGGTGGAACGACGATGACGACGACGGCGTGCAACATTTTCTCTCGCCTTGCCTCAATTTGGCTTGAGGCTCCGGCCGCCTCTTTTCTTGTAGGTTTACAATTTTAATACTCGCTTACACAGTAAAGTAAAAAGAGTATATTTGTTTTGTACAATGCTCGCTTTGCTGTCTGCCTGTCTGTCCATATTAACTCAAGCTTTTATGAATTTTTTTTTCTTAAAATCAGAGCGTACAATCGAGAAAACGTTCATTTTTGAATATTAAATGAATATAACTTAGGTAATGTACTATATAACTGATTATATAAAATAATGATTGTAATAATATTAGTGAAAAGTCAAACAGAAAAGCCGTTAGTTGCTATATAGTTAATTATTTAGGAAAAAAATTTATATATATAATTATTAGTTTTATGTTAAACTTTATTTCATTAAAATTAATGATTATTATTCAAAGATAATTATTATCATTAAAGAATAAAAAAAAAATTAATTTTTTTTGTAAGAATTTAACTTATATTGATTTTGATTATTGATTACGATCCCTGATTATATTATGATTTTTATATAGTATACCTACTTCAATGCATGATGATATATTATTATTTATAAATAAATTCCAATGACCTAGCTTCTAAACCTTTGAACTAAAGGTGGTATCGATAGTCGACGCCATCTGTAGTCAACGATTGTTATTTAAAAACCATCCATAGTGGACGATATCACATAGATCACAGCTTGAATATCTTAATCAGGGGAGCACAATTTCCATTCTATTTTTTGTCTAATTCCGGTTGAATCAGAAATGAAATAATTTAAAAATTTATTTTAACCTACTCGTATCTAAACAATTCGGAAAATATAATTTTGTAACAAATTAAGCTGCTTTTCTATAGCGAGCGAGTATCACGCAGTCGCTTGCATCCGCCTGCAACATGCTTACTTCTTTTGTATTGCAAAATTGTGCACATGTCCTTTGTAATTTTAGTTGCGTGTACAGGCGTTGTCGTTGTCCTCGCTTTGCGTGCAACAAAATAACCGTTTCGCTTCCTATTGCCGCTGTCGCAAACGCCATAGCAACAACAGCAACAACAACCGCCAAAACGCAATTTTCGGCTTTTGCATACATATTTGTTTCTATGTCCAAGTGCTTGCGAAGCCAATGTCCTGCCTAGTCCACAATCCCGAACAGTACAGGACATAGATATGGAAACGATTTGATTTGTCATTTGACTTCTATATTTATGTTCGATTAGCATTTGTGCTTAGGAAAGTTAACTGATTTTAGTTTAGTTTAACTTTAGTGGCTACCTTTCTCTATATTTGCGACCTTCACTGTAGAGTATCAATTTAAAATTCATTGAAGTTTCAGAGCAAAAAAAGCGAACGCCCTCGCCTCGGGCTGTTTATAGGATTTGTCAGATGCGACACGTAACACACAATTGGGAAAAAAAGGAGAGGGTATTTTGTCGCATCATTGTCGTCTAGTCACTCGGACAGAGGGTTGATTGCCTTTTGCAGTCTGTGCAGCAGCACAACACAGAAGCGTTTGGCGTTTGGCCGTGTCTCTGTGGCATCAATTAAAGCATTACAATGTCATAATCAAAATGACAAATAGAATTACGCATGATGGGAATGGCAGCAGCCGACATAACCGGGCTCAGACTGGCTATCAACCCTGTCTGTCTGACAGTCTGTCTGTCTGTCTGTTTGTCGCTTTTTTTTGGGTGGTTGGTGTCACTTGCCGTTTGGTTGGGCAATCGCTTGAAACAATTTCCCAATTGTGCCACCTATTCAAATTGCTGCTGCTGCTAATCCTTTATAAGCCCAACAGCGACAGCCAAGTGAGCCACGTTGCAAGCGTGGCAAGGTGCAACCCTCTGGCCTGGCTCTGTGTCACCCCTCCAAATGTCGCTTATTATGGCATTATGGCAATTGTGCGTGGATTTTAAAGTCTCACACGAGAAACACCTCGATTAGCAGCCACGATGACAATGAGAAAAAATTACCAATTACGAGTATTTTGCACATGTTGAGGAAAACTCCCAAAAGTTTTAATCACACTTTGGCACACGCTTCTTCCATTTAATTTTCATTTTCATTTTCTCATTCTTTTTTTTTGTTTTTAATTTGCGTACAAATTATTTGTTGGCTCTACGGCATTTTGTGCGGGCTTTTGATGCTGTTTGCCGCATTTTCCCTAGTCGCAGCTGCTTCGAAAGTTAGGCTAAAGTCTCAAAGACTTCGACATCACTTTTTATTCAATTATTTAGCCCGGCTCTGGCCCCTTTTATTGTTTCTGCTTCAAACTTGTGTTCTCTGACGCTTTTATATCCTGTACATAAGCCAGAATCTGTTTAAATAAAGGCAAAAGACAAAGAAGAAATAGAGCCATGGCATGATAGCTATATATATATCCAAACAAAATTGGTCTGATGATACATTTATTTATTAACTATTTTCAAATACAATATACAGGGTATTTGCTGTCGGAATATTGCACATTTTGATGGTAGCTAAATGATTGGTGGTATTTTCTTTGGCTGCCTAAATTTGGAAATTGTATTGAAGAAACCTTAGCAGCTGCTTGCTTGAGGCCTTTTCTGGAAACTTTGATGGCCAATTTGTGTGCTAGCTCATTGTGAGTGTAAATTTAACGATCATCTGGATTATTAGATTACGTTGCGTTTGATTAGATGTCAAAAAATTGAAAATGGCTTACAAGAGTTAAATAATACTTAACTCTGCGTAGCTATGTTGGATTATTAATGAATAAAGTTAGTATCGGATGCAGCTAAATCCTTTCAGAGTATATCTTTATATAAAATAATATTCCAATTTGGAAAGCTGTCAATTCTCTATGCTATCTGAAAGTTAAATATTGTAATTATCAATATAGACATTCCATATTCATTAATTTATTTATTTTAAAAAAATTCTGATGGAATAAAACAGAGATAAATTATTTTTATATATTAAATAATAATATTAATATTTTTCTTATGTTAATTCATATATTTTTATTTTTTTGTTACCTTCTGTTGCACACGTATAGTCAACATAAATAAATAAATAAATAAATAAACAATTTGAAGCTCTGTTAAGCTTTCTCTATGCTGTTTCCATTAAGAATTCAAGCATTTGATCAAAGCATGATTTAGTTTCGAGCTGATTCGCTTAAGGTTGTTAATGCATGCAATTTAATGTGCTTCCAAGTGACCTAGTTGTAGCGCTGCTTACATAAGTATTTGTCGGAAAACAGATGTTGGACGCAAATCCGCACTCTTAAAATTGCTATGCTTAACCCTGAGTTAATGCAAAGCAGCTGAGCCAACCAGCCAGCCAACCAAATAACTAGGCAACCAAGCAGGAAGGCAGCCAACCAAGCTTGTTATCCAGAGTTTGCGCTTGCGAAACATTTCTAATTTTTCAACGTCTGGCCGAAGGATTTGCACCTTTGTTTTTTTCGCTTTTGCTTTTGGTGGGGCCAGTTGCTGGCGCTGTCTGAACTAATATCTAATCTAATGGCAGGCCAACAGCATTTTATGCATATCGACAGGCGCTTGTTTGATATTCCGCAGACAGCTGCTAAAAGAAAATTGAAAAATTGCAAGCGCAAAAATATTTTTTAATATGCAAGTTAGTGCGAAGTCGACACACAGGAAGAGACAGAGAGAGAGAGAGCGAGAGAGAGAGAGAGGGCAAGCCAACGAAGCAAAAACTTTGACTGGCTTTTCTAATTGTGCAACTTCCGTGGCAAAGTGTGCGGCTAATGTAGCCGATGCTGCTGCACCTTAAGTGCAGGCCACTCCCACTGAAACACAGCTTTTCTTAATGCCCTCTCACTTATGCGGGGAGATTGAGGCCACTCTTTCGGGGCACTTCATTTCTCTTGGCCAGGGCAAAAGTGAAAAAGGCGTTGCCGCATAATAAATGGACAATTTGCTAGTTGAAGCGTGGAGCGTCCGAAAATGCCCGCAAGGATGTGGGCGAAATGCTGCTCTATTGCTTATCCTTATTGCCAGTCCACCTCCCCTCAAGCTTGCCCTGTTGATGCGGTTATAGATTGCCTGGCCCTAACCCTTGGCTAGCCATAAAATTATTTTGCAACAATTTCTTAGCCCCAGCTACTTTACTTACTTGCTCTCGCCCAAACGCTCGCTCGCCCACTCCCACGCTTAAGGGCATTTTAATTTTTGATCTCGTAAATTCTCACAAGAGATAATAATAATATGCGTTCAGGTTACGCATTTTTAGTGGCATACCTGCCTGAAAACTTTGTTGTTTGCCCTCGCCCTGCCCCCCGCTCAGCTTCCATTATTGACTTATGAGCCATAAGAGGCCACAACTTGTGCAATTATTAAAGTTTAGCTGGCTTGCCTTCTGCTCCCCAACTGCTGGCCACTAAATCATCTCTTTGATAAGCAATTTGATTTATTTTATAAAAACAATTTTGGCTCTTTGACAGGCGCTTGGCCAAAAATACAACGCAAGCTTTTCTAACCGGACTAAACTATTTTCCACAAAAAAAGAAAACAAAGCACTCACAAAATGATTAGCTAACTGCACTCAAAGATACTACGTAAAGGAGTTACAATTAATTGCATTTGGAATAAGTTTTTCTCTATCAGAAGACTTGTGAAATTCTTCATACTTATTTAGAAGAAAAAAATGAAATATATATTTTATAGATCTTTTAAATATTTTCTTTTGTCTCGTATTAGTACAGTTAATCTTGTTATATATCTTTTATTTTACATGCTTATATATAAATCCATTAAAATGACTTTAGACTCTTAAAGCATATATATACCAAAATAGATTTCACTTCTTCTTGATATCTTGATATTAACTTCATGCACCTTGCAAGCCCACATTTTCTTAAAGCAACAAAGGGTATTCCACAACAAAATCTAGCATCCGAACGATAAAATATTTTGTTGAGGTATTTTTGATGGCAAATCCCCTAGCTACAAAACAGTCAAGCCAGGCTAACCGACCCCCAACAACAAAAAGACGGCAACAACAACAATAGCAAATGGTATTAACATATTTTAAACCTAAATTGCTGGACTTTTGTTGTGGTTGTTATTGTCTTTGTTGTTGTTGTTGTAGCTGCTGTTGTTGCTGACGTGTGGCATGTCAAACATGAAGTGCAAATAGCTTGCAGCTAAATATTTATATACAATTTTTAGTTACCGACAGTATAATCATTTTTTTTTGTATTCCACCTCAATTGTGGCTTTATCTCTGGCCAACTCATCCATCTCCAGCTCAAGAGTGAGGTTTTAGTGCTTGACTCTGATGGCAGAAGTTTTCGGCTGTCAGTTGACCAAGATAAGCATTCAAAAGCAGAGCTTTATTCACAAATAATCAATCAAGTGTCAAAGGAATTCTGACTTAAAAGCTTTTAAGTTTAAACGTTGAACTAACAAAAATGGTATCTGTAATAGAGTGACTCTAAGTATTTACACCTACTATCTGTATATCAAATTTCAGTTAACTTAACTTACTTTTCTTCTGCCTCAAAGGCTTTTTAAAGTTTTGTGCTCTTCCTGGAAGCAAATTAAAATTCATTGAATGCACATTTCATTTATTAAATACGATAGCCCACGGTCTTCTTTCTATATACAGTAGCTGTTGGCTTCTATCATTCACACCCGTCTCCCACACAATGCCCTTTAAGTGGAACTGCTTAAAATTTATAAATGCAAGGGATTTCATTTGCTTCCAAAATATAGTAGCTATATATATATATAACTAGCTGCTATACTATACACACAGCTGCTTTGTTCCTTTGTCTGAACCTTTAAGCCTTGAGGTTGGCTTTCTGTTGGACTGTCCGGCTTTTGGGCAACGCTTCAAATGTTGGCAAATGGCTAAATTCGTGCGCATAAAGTGAATTGTTTTATGGCCAAGCCGCTCGTCCAGGGCATAGTCTTTGAAAAACGAGTTAAACACGTGTCGAAAATGGCTGTGTTTCCCTTTTTAGGACTTGCCCCAACCACCCAGTTCGAATTCCTCCTTATTGCATGTGCCATCCACAGCATAGCATACATTTGGGCGCTCGCTGGTAATCGAAGTGAATGTGGGTTGCATAGTTTATGGCCCCATTGCCTTGTCGTTCATAGATTATGGATGAGCTTCATAATGAGCCAATTTATACAAGCGCTCATAGGCTCTCTGCTCTGCTCAACAGTCGCCGTCTCATAAACAATTCCACCTCGACTGCAGCCTCTTCAACTGGCTTTTGCTCTCTTTTTTGTTAGCTTTCTTTATTTCTTGCTCCTGGTAATGATATATGAAACCCAACGAGTTGTTGCCAAAAACGCCATTTGTTTAAATGCGAATGGACAGGCAGAGTCAGCTTTAGCCTCAGCCTCAACCTCAGGCTCACAGCTTCCATTTGAATGCGTCGCACAAGGAGCAACACATGGCACTGGGTAATCGCATGTGTGGAGCTTTCGGACAGCTGTTGTTGAAATTCGGCTACGAAATGTTCTCGGTTGCCTTAGCTTGATAGCTGCTGGTTAAGTGCACGCGTCAGGTGACAAACTTCTTCTTACATTTTGTTTTTTCTCTCTTCTGGTTAGCTGCTGTTGTCAGTTTGTTGTAGAGCAAGGACACGAACTGGAACAACAGCTGTTGCTTCTGTGCTGATTTGCAGTGGCTTCTCGATGCTGTTTTGCCGGCTGCTGTGCATGAGCTGCAAACAAGTTGACTGTGAAACTTACTGAGCAGGAACTAAAATGAACAGCAGACACTTAAAGAGCTTAGCTCCTTGGCAGGAGAAACTGTTTCTTAATATATGCCCTATTAATATATACCCTATTAAGAAACAGTTTCTACTGCATATATATACATTTACGATATGTCATAGAAAGATCATTTGATCTGATGGCTGCTTAAAGTTCTGGTATTGCATTGCAACTTTTATCGACATTCAATTTTAAAAAATTGCTTAGACTTAGGGGAAAAAGTCCATCGACCTTCTATGCGATTTTCATAAATTGAATTGACTGCAGCACTAAAATGGAAATGACACATTTGTTACGAATTACACAGGAGTTTGGTTTATCGAGAACGATTTAATAATTTTTTTATTTTAAGCGGACAGCATTTTATACGAATTCTTTGAGGTTTTTGTTTTGGCTGGGGACGAATTGTAGAAATTCGACTGTGTTTTAGTTCACGGAAATCGATTAAGAAAGTAATTTAAGTCGCTAAAGAAAGAGAGGAATAATTTGATTTTTTTGGAATATTTCATAACGTTTATATATTATATATATATATATATATATATACCTTATGCATCATTACTAAAATTTTTAATAAACTTTATTTACATCTTACAAAATATTCCTAAAAATTAAATATAAAATATATATATTTATTTAATTTTTCATTTAATATATATTTTTTAATAAACTTTATTTACATCTTACAAAATATTCCTAAAAATTAAATATATATATATATATATATATATATATATATATATAAATACTAAGACATTTCGCAACATTGTTCAGGTATATATATATATATAAATACTAAGACATTTCGCAACATTGTTTAGGTATAAAAATATATTTAATTTTTAGGAATATTTTGTAAGATGTAAATAAAGTTTATTAAAAATTTTAGTAATGATGCATAAGGTATATTTATTTATTTGTAATCTTTTATAATAGTTTTATAGATATAAAAGTTATTGTAATTTTTAGTAGTATTTTTAAGATATTAGCTAAATTAATTAAACCAGTTATAACTTATAAGATGTAGATATAATAATCTATACGTTTTAAAATTATTTCAACAAGATTTAAATATAATAATTTAAAATTTTTAGTAATGTTTCAATATATACAAATATGCTTAATTATAGTTTTTAGCAGTATTATTTTATTAATATAAATAATATAATTTTTAGTAAAATTTTAGATAATATAATTTAATATTCAGTAATACTTAATATTAGTTATTTTAAACTTTTAATAATATTTTAAGATGTGTAATTATAATTAGTTATAGATTTTAATAGTTTTATACAAGACATAAATAAAATGAATTATAATTTATGGTAATATTTGATAAAACATAAATATATATTATTATATTTTAGGTTGTCTTTTATAAGATATATTTCATTATATTTTTTTCTACTTATCATATTAATATAAAAAAACATTTATTGAACAATTTATTTCAATTTACTTGTAACTTAACTTTTCCATGCATTTTTATTTGCGCTTTAACGTTTAGAGACTCATCGCAGTTCGTCAGAGGGCCCGTGACACAATGTGCTTCAGCGCTTTGGGGCTTCGTTCTTATTGGCATTATTCCGACGTGTGCGTCTGGTTTTTGCCAGCTAATTTTACGGTAATTTCCAAAGCATCGTTGCCAATTATTCACTTGCGTTGACGTTGGCGTCGCTTAAATTGAAAGGATTACTTACGCATCATTGGAGCGCACACACACACACGCACACACATGCACACCACAACACAGTTGGGCTTACCTCGTTTGCCTGCGCTTCCCTTAGTCGCACATTCATTTTGGTATTGGCATTTTTTCATTACCGTGTGGCGCCGCCTCTGACATTGAACGCTGGGCGCGTCTGCCAGGTAACTGGCGTCACTCAGAGAGCAATTGAAGCGATTTATTGGTGTCATATGACAAGCACTTGCCCTCCTCTTCGGGGCTTGCCTGTGGCCCACCTTTTGCCAATCAGAGTCCTTCTGCTGGCGTGTAATAAAAAGTTCAAACATTAAAACCCTGGCGAATGCTTCTTATAACGAGTTTCAAGTATCAAGCTGCAACGATGCCGGGCTGCCAGAGACGCAGCCAGCCAGCCATTCACGCGCTTTGTGCGCCAATCAAACAAATAAACAAACAAACAGCCAAGCAGCCAGACAAACAGTTGGCCACGTTTGATCTTCGCAGACAGCCTGTGGCCAATGGCAAAACATATTGAATTACTTTTCAAAAGTATCTTGCTATCAATGTATATATATCATCCTTATATATAAATATAACTTTCCCCGCCTTAATCAGATATCCAATTTGTTAATTTCTTGTCAACATGACTGAGCCGTGATAGCTGCCAGTTGAACTAATTGGCCAACAAGGACTGGCCAAAAACGCTTAGCCTCTTTGGCCATTTAATATTTTTATTTAACACCATTTTCGATTCATTCCATTTTCCATTTTCATTAAACGCCCTCTCTCTGGCGCTGGCTCTTTGTTTGTGCGTTGATTTATTGCCATTTGCCTCCAATCGGCATTCATTTTTCAGCGGTTATTTGCCCTTTATATATGCGTCCGCATCCTTTCGCTGCCTTTGCCATCCTTTGCTCTGTTTATTGTTGAATAATTAAATTTTCGCATAAATTCATCATCATCGATGGCTCGGGACGTTTTTAATTTCCTTTGACAGCGTCACACTCTGCTGTGTGAGGCAAACAGTCTATAAAATGAGAAAAAGAGCTCTTCATTAAGGTTTGTTAGTCCACGACCACCCACTTTTGGGAAAACCGCTTTGCAAATTGGCTTACAAAAAGGATGAGGTTTTTTTTTACATTTTACTTCGATTTCTGCTTGTGTTTTATATGTAGTAAATGATTATGTGAATTAGTTTTGATAATTGAACTAATTGATTGCATATCATATTAGCAGAGCTGCTCTCTTTCCATACTCAAATGCAACTGATATTTTTTAGGGTCTTAGTAGATTTCCCCTGCTTGAGCAAACACATCCGCTTTGCTGTCAGAAACGCAGTCGAGTGATTCAGCTGCTTGGAAAATATCTTCAAGCCATAAATGCTCATGACGACATCCCAACTAATGAGCTCTGACATAAAAGGTTTACAAAACAAACTATGACAAAATGCTAAACTATATAAACGGAGCTCATATGCGGCCCAGTGCCTAATGCCAAAATACTTAAAGAACAGAAAGAGTGAGAGAAAGCGGGAGAAAAAGAACAGTCTTTATGACAGCAACCTCTACAGAAACAATCTGCCCCGCTCGCCCAGCTGCAACAAAATTTTGATAGATCTATTTGTAGTCTCCGCGCTGTTGTTGTTGTTGTTGTATTTGTTGTAGCTGCCTGTTAAATGCGACAACTTAAAATCCCATTTGATGCACTCTTCTTTTATGATGCAGGCCGCCCTGAGCCCTTAGCTGTGGGAGCTGCTGCTGCTGCTGCTGCTGTTGCTGCTGCTCTACCATTTCAATCTTCATAAACTTGACAAAAATCCCAGCGACCGACGTCGACGAACAGAAAACGAAAAATTATGTTCCATTAATGGAGCGAATGTTTTCCTTTTATGGGCTGCATATAAAATGTAAACTACTTAAGCGGCAGCAGCCCGAGACTCCAGACTGCAACATGTGGAGGCAGCAGTAGCAGCATCAGCAGCAGCAGCAGCAGCAACGGCAGCAGCAACTCAGACATTTACAATTTTTGGAGTTAGAGTATGTGTATGCTCCTGTCTGGATGCCGGATCCGCCTTGAGGGCTGCACGCTGTGCAGTGCGCCCTGTCTCATTATGTCGCATGTGACACTGTTAATGATTATATGTATATATATATGCATGTGTACATAAAAGGCTGCCATGCCACGCCCTCTCGTAGAGCCAAAAATAAGGCTGGCTGGCCCCCCCTTTTCATGCATTTGGCTGGCTTGTTAGGGCAACCCGTCGACCCCACAATGAGGAGCGTGACGTGAAAATCTAGGAACAAATGTTTTGGTTCCCACTTGTGAAAATCCCCAATGCGACAGAGACGACAACGACGACAGCTCGCAACTGTGGTTGTTTCCTACAGTTGTTGCTGTTGTTGTTGTTGCTGTTGTTATTTGTACCCAGTTGAAGTTTCATTAAAAATACATAAAAATCAGAACGCATTTGCCTCCAGGCAGACAACAACTAATGCTAGAGTACAACAGGGACAACATTTCGTTCGCTCTGTGTTTCAAATGCGAAACATGCAACAGGAATGTGTTAGAGGGCTTGGATAGTGGCATCAGACTTGATTTGTTTAACAACAGTTCAAAAAACAAAACAAAACACAAAAAAGACTAAAAACTAAACTGAACTAAACTAATTGCCAGTTTGTCTTTTGTTTTGGGCTCGCCCACAAAAATCACATGAAGAAATCCTGAGCAATCGCTGCCTTACACCATAAACCACAACAAAACAGTTACGAAAAGCTGTGGGAAAAGTTTACAGTTGTTCACAATCTTGATTGGGTTTTAATTGTGTAGTGCTAATTTGAGAGTTCAAACGCGAACTCGATTGTAATTTTCATGTTCCCAGTTCTGTTCTTGATAAGCCAACTGGAAGTTGGCCTAACTGGAGCTGCGTAATTGCCGGCATTGGTTAACAATTAATTGGGCGTCACGTAGGAATATTTGAAAAGCATATACTACATCTTCTATTATTTATAAACGTCAAGGAATTACAGCTCAGTATATTAGGTGCATTGACTTGAAAGTCAATTGAATAAAGTTGGAAGTTCTTTTTCAATATCATATCTCATTGCAGTGGTGTCTAGGTATGGAGAACACCCAATATAATGAACACCTCGATATAGTGTAGTAGGATAAGCATAGATCTACCATCCCTAATATTTATTATATACGGTAGCTAACGTTAAGTGATAGAATGTATTATCGATAGTAAGAAGTCGAAGTGACGATCACTAAAAAAAGAGAAAGAACAAAAAGAGATCATTCAAAGTTGTGCTTTGGGGAAATGAGCAGATACAAAATAAGACTAATTCTACCTACTACAATAGTGAACTCTTACAAAGAGTAATCTAAATAGTGTATAATCGAAAACCTCTAAATTTTGAACAAAATCTTGAAAGCAATTCGAAGCAAAAAGCAACAAAAGACGAAAGGAATCAAAAAAGGATTAGGGTATTCCATTTATTTGTAATTTTGCTGTTGATTGTTATAGACATAAATGGCTATATTTTTATCGAGTGCAAGCCGATTGTTTTTGAAATTAGGCTATATTTTTTATTCCAAAATATCAAAATAAATGTTTTTTTTTGCTTTTTTAAAACTTACTTTTTCAAGTTAAAAAATTTCTTTGGAACCATCGATAATATCATTGGTTTAAACCATCAATGGAAAAACTATCGAGTAAGGTCACCACCTCTACTGTGAAGAGGCCTTGCAATAATTAGTTCACTATATTCAGAAACTATTGTAGTTAACAGTTCCTTGCTATTCTCATTGCATTTCTCTGTCAACTGCTTATTCGTTTTAGCATAGTTCTCATTGATGAGCTGCTTTAATATCAATTACAAGCAACTATGCTCCATGGCACGCACATGCCGCCTGTTCATATTTCCAATAACGCTCAGAGGCCCATTAATAACCCTGGCTAGGAAGCCGGCCAGCCAAAGGACTGCCATGTTGTTAATAGCCAAGAGGTAGACGTGGCTCGTTGGCAAAGCGACAAATTTGCACTAAATGCAAGTGCAGTCCCACCCACATGCAGAACTGCTTCGGCTTCGGCTTGGGTCTGGGTCTGGGTCTGGACACCACCCACCGCTCAGGCACAACGACTTAACGGCAATTAATGCAAATGAAGGTGGATGTGGTTGCACACAGGCTCTGATATCGTATCAAGGGAGAGGCCTGGCACAGGGCTTCGGCTGTCGGGCATTTGACGCACTTGTGCATGCCTAATTATCAGGACAATTTGCTCTAGGAATTTGCCTATTAATTAGCTATTGCAAACGGCCATAGACATTGATGGCGAACACAGCCAAGTTTGGATTTGTCGGCTTTGACTAATGCACTCATTGATTATAATGAAATCAGACTGAAAACCCATGCGTGTGTGCCTGTGTGTGTGTGTGTGTGTGTGTGTGTAAGACGTCTTTTAATTTGCCCACGCTCATAATTAATAGCCAACCACCGCAGGCTTTAATAGGATTTAATCTCAAAGGCGATGCTCATAACGGTTTGCTCTACGACATGCCGAAAATGCGGTCGAATAATTTCGTATGATTTATGCTTATGCTGTGTTTTTAAATAAGACTATGTCGACTTTTAAATGCTCTATGTGTTATGTTGAGAAATAATTATCTATGTATATAAAAATGTTAAAGCTGATGGTAAAACTGATTGATTCATCAGCTTCAACTTTAACTGAGTTAAGAATAGGAATATTGCTAGAAAATTAATTTTCTTACACATAAAACCTGCTTAGTTCGGGTAGTTCACATATCTGTATACCTAGTTCTATAAATTTAAAGGATTTATAATAAAAATGATGTCTTTCAGCCTTTAGCTAATACAGCTTTCTTTGCTCTTCTCAGGCAAACAAAAATCATCCCTGAGAAAAACAATTTTTTTTCATTGAAAGTCATTAAAAAGAAACGCGCCAAATAATAATAATAGCAACAACAATAACAACAATAACAACAATAACAACAGCATCCGGTCGTGCGCGATGATAAAAAATCGTATATCCTTGTACTTATACAAAAACATTATTAATCAATGTCCGCTGGAAAAATTCCTGTTGCCATGTCTTTGACAGAAGTCCTGGCTGCGGCTCAAATTTTGGTTGGGGGCCACGAGCCCTAAACTCGCGTCCCTCGGGAGCACCCAATGAGACGCTCATCGCCTGGCTATCGAGTCCCGGGGCCGAGGCATAAAGCAGCTTAAGCCCAAGGGCCAAGCCACTTTTGGCCAAGGACAGCGTGCCGAGCGAACTTTGCTAATTTTCTTTCCTGTCACGTTGATTTTTTGTTTACCATTATAGCTGGCTGTTGTCGCCTCCGAAAAGGACATCTTGGCCCCATCCCCCCTTCCAGCTGGAGAGGCAACCAACTTGATTTACGTTGCAGACTCCAACGCCAAGCTGAACGGCATTTCAATTAAATTTTATTTTCTATGAGCCCGGGCGTTGAAATCAATGAAATATAATCGAATTAATTACGTCTAGTAGCAGCAGGACTCGCTCGACCCGGTCCATAGGTGCGCTGCCACATTTCGTAGCGAGTCCCGCTTCGTGCCACATAAATTTGCGATTCGGCTGCGTTTCATTGCCCACTGATTTGGCCAGCTTTCGGATTTGTATTATTGTTAATGGCCAAGTTGTGTTTTGGCATTTCAGTGCTGGCCTTCTCCAGCTGCTGACTGGGCAACGGGAGCACGTTCCATTGGGGTGGCAAATCCAAATGCGTCCCTGCTTCTCGTTCATTTCTCGTTTGTAATTAGCATTCAGCTGGCGAAAAGTCGCCTCTTTGTTGCGTAATTAGCTGAGTTTTGATTTATCGCCAGGGCCGCACTGTTTGGCAGCTTGTCGTCAGCCCTCACCGATCCCAGGTGCCATGTCTTCTGTTTGCCCGCCCCCCCATTTCTAAGGAGCAGCGAAATTTGTTATGCAAATATTTGCACAAAATTAAAATTTTTGTCAAACTGAACCTTAATGCTCAGATGCGTTCTCGTTGCAAGTTTGTAAAAATAAAACAAAAATTGAAGATAAATTACAGAAACTTATTATAGAAGATATCAGCAAAGCTATATAAGATAAGAGTAAAGTATACAGGGTATCTCTTGATCTTGTTTTCCTTTTCCCTTTACAATAATGTTTCATCATTATGTGAAATATAATGCTGCATATATAATATATGTATATATAAAAGAATTTCATTTTAGCTTCGCTTACAAAGGAATCGCTATAATGTTTTTTTTTCAACTTATAATTAACTTTTATGATGTAATTAAAAATGCTGTTTAATGTAATGCAGCCTATCCAACAAGTTAACTCTGCTGCAATGTAAGTCGGCGTGATTATGATGAACATTTTTGCTACATAGGTAGGCAGGGGCTGCTGTGGGCGGGGCCGCATGGAAATCTTATTAATCTCTGGTGCAATAAAAATGTAACCTCATAACTGCAATCTGCATACATTTCACTGCATAAACGAATATGCAATATACACTATACTGCCTGCCAGCCACAGTCACTGCCACAGCAACATAGCCTGCTCTCTCTCTGTCTCTGTGCATATCGCTGTCTCTGTCACTCTTTGTTGCACGGCTCCCCTACGGCAATGCAATTATGCGTTTGTCCAGGTGGCTCGGACACCGATACAAAGGCCAGCTTGACCAGTCGATAATTAAATAATTTTAATGCAATAATGCTGCACGCATGGGCATGGTGTGGGCGTGGCAGTCGCAAGAGAGAGAGAGAGAGAGAGAGAGAGAGAGAGGTGTATATATATAGCTGGGGCTGCACTATCAATTTGTACAACGGCTTAATTGATAATCTTTGGCTATTATTTAAATGCGAGCACGTCGGGGCTTTGATTCGATTCAATTTGTTGCGCTAACGATTCCAATTTGATTGTGGGAGCACAACCCCAAACACTGAGCCAGCAAACAACAAAGGCAGCAGCAACAACAACAGCACGAGAGAAAGCGTGTGATTGACCAAGTGACGGACAGGCTATGAAGCAGCCTATTATTTTATAGGGAGTATATCACAATAGCATGTGTGTGTGTGTGTGTGTGTGGCATCTGACGGGAATATAATTTGCGTTTGGTCAGTTCAAGGATAAACTGGCATTCAAACAATCCATTTGTTCAATTTCATGCATATGGAGTGAGATCTGGCTATTCAATCAGGCGACTAGACTACAACAGTTGGGGTCAATAATCCAGCTTTAAGAGGATAATAACAGAAACTTACCATAATCCCGACCAATATTCGGATTTGCCATAGAAACTATAATAGAGAGCTTTTACAAAGTGGTCACAAAATGTGCAAAACGTTAGAAGAAAATATAATTAAGCTAGATCAGACAGATTTGCTGGGGTCTGTTTTAATATAAACTACTTTACCACTCTTAAGAACTGTATTTCTTATAAAGGTACTGCATATATCTGAATTAGTTTCAGCTGGCCTCTGTTATATATAATTGCAATAGGAATTCTTAGTCAAAAAATTTGCATTAAGAATCAATTGGAAAATTTGCTGGTTTTTTGATGAACTTTTCAGAATTATAAGTATTTACTGATATAATTTGCATATAATTTAGTATTTCAATTACTACATTTCAACAATCTGCCATAAATATAAACTCATATACTCTATTGCTTAAAAGCTTACCTTATCTTTCCTACCCTTAAGTCTAGCTGGCTTTTTGGATTTCCTCACTCCAAAATATTGACTGAAATTTTGTTTTATTGCTGCGCCACTATAGAAGCTCAAGTTATTTACGCCTAAAGTGGCTTTAAGTCCGGTATTGCAGCCCATAAAAGGGCTTACGCCAAATTAGAGCCAGTTTGAAACGTCAACTTCAAAGCGCACAATCGTCACGGGAGGTGGGCGTGGTCAGTGCTGGCGGAATGATTGCAATACCTGCAGGCCTGCAGTGTAGCTCTAACCCTCTGACCTCACCCAAATGACCTGTTTTGTTTTTAGTTACGCTGTGGTTCGCTGTTTTCTGCCTTTTTATGCTACAGCCCGCAGCCAGGCCCCAGCCTCCACTGGCCAACAAGGCCACAAACATAGTAGCTGAGAACGGGGGCATCTAGGCAAATGCATTCAAAGCAAATAAAAAGCTAATTAAATTAAAAGCTAATTTTAGAGTGAAAGTAAAGCGCAGCAGCTAGCCAGGCAGCTTAACCACATCGGAAAATGCCCTGCCAAGGAAGGGTATTTCGATTTGTAATGAATGTCAATGACAATCAGAAATAAATTGAATTAGAATTTGTTCACTAATTTTTGAGAAATTCCAAGAATCTTACGAAACTGTCCAGAATGCTTTACAGTTGAACTTAGCTATATATATATCAGAGCCTTTAAATTTCGTTGTATGTCTTGACTACTTTTACGAATATGCCCACTTTGAGATGAGTATTTTGATTTGGAAGAATGACAATTAGAATAAAACTTAATTAGAATTTCCTCACTCTTTCGAAAGTTCTCAGTTTCCTTTAGTTTTATATTCTTGTTAGAGCATTTGGTTTTCGTTATAAGTCTTTGTGTACTTTCTTTAAATATGCCCTGCCAGTGAAGGGTATTTTGATTTAACAGAAGTTCCTTACTAATTTTCGAAAAATTAAAAAAAAATCTTTTGAAACTTTCCAGAATGTTTCTCAGTTTAACTTAAGTACATTTTGGTGAAAGCATTTATATTTCTTTGTAATTTTTTCTTTCAATATACTCTCCCTATTCTATTTCGATAGAATAAAATTTATTCAGAATTTCCTTACTAATTTTTGTGAAAAATGGTTTTGTGGAAATGGTCGCAGAAAGTTTCCCAATTTCCCTCAGATATATATTTTTGTTAGATTATTTAGTTTTTGTGTTTTTGTCTTGCATGCCCCTCCCTTAGAAGTGTATTTTGTTGAATGTTAATAGCAATTAGAATAAAATTTCAAAGCTAATTTTTGATAAATTCCAAGAATCCTTCGAATCTCTCCAGAACGTTTCTCAGTTTCCCTCAACTATATATTTTTGTTAGAGCATTTAGTTTTCGTTGTTTTTGCATGCTTTTTTCAAATATGCCCTGCCTGAGAAGTTTATTTTGTTGAATGTTAATAGCAATTAGAACAAAATTCATTTCGAATTTCATAACTAATTTTTTAGAAATTCTAAGAATTCTTTGAATCTCTCCAGAATGTTTCTCAGTTACCCTCAACTTTATATTTTTGTTAGAGCATTTAGTTTTCGTTGTTTTCGTCTTGTGTGCTTTCTTCGCCCTGCGATGCTTTTATTTACCAATTTAAAAAATTAAATTTTATGTTCAAGCCAAAATGATATGATAAACGCCACAATATGTTAAATTTATTCTAAAAGTCTTTAGTTTATGGTCTGCTCGCTGAACGACAGTGCCTACAAATTGTGTCCACGGGTCCGCTGCTACGTCGTATGCTTCAATAAAATAATGCCCGCTGGGGAACATATGGCAGTGCAGAATTTTATTACGCCGTTTATGGCTTTTCAGCGTTATGATGATAGCGACAGTGGAGGGATGCGTGGGTGGTTAGAACAGGGCAGAGGATGAGAAGGAGATGGAGGGAAGGGTAGCTGGATCTCGATGGCCAGCGCGGCCGTGCGCGAATATTTATTGATGTCAACATTGGTGAGAGGGGGTGGGCAGGGCAGTTGGAGTGTGGGCGTCACTGAATGTGGGATGAGCTACGTGACGGCATTTTAGTATTGAAACGCGGTCGGCCGCTATCAACGCGCGTTGATCTAAACGCTTGACAAGCCTCGGCGCCCAACGGCGTGTGACATATGTCGATGCAGGGCGGCAACCCTTTCGCCTTTACGCTCCTACGTACGATAATAATCGGTATGAAGAAAATTACTTAATTTTTTCTGTTTTTTTTTTGTTTGTTCGCTTTTTTATTCCCATGCACATTGAGTTGTTAAATTTAGCACGCGACTCATAATTCAAACGACGTCCTTTCGCTTGACTGTTTGGCTTACCTGTGCCACACATACACGTAGCCGCGAGGATGTCGTGGGCCGCCCCTTTGAGAAATTTGTTTATTGCGGCACTTGAGCGAAAGTGGCATCATCTTCCAGCAGCCATTACGAGAGGCTCTGCCTGCCTCTGAGTTGGATTCTTCAACGTGCCTGTGCCATTTGTGCCTTATCCTTCCGCTTGTCTGCTTGTTTCTGCTTTGCTTTGCAGAAATCGTTAAAGAAATGACAAATAAGACGCCGCACTCCTATCCCACTCTCTCTCTCTCTCTCTCTGTTTCTTTCTTACGGCCTGTCAACGCTTTGACGCTGGCTTTTGTGAATGTTGTGTTGTTGTCGCCGTCGCTAAAAGTAAACTAATATTTCATTTGAAAAATATATAGCAGAAATGTCTTTTGTACATTTATTTTTTGACATGTTGTTTTGTTTTTCACTCGCTTTTCCACCGACTCTGCTTCATTGCATAAACGCACGTTCGCAGTCGGCGAGTCCTTGAGTAGACTTCGCGCTCAGATTTACGAGTATAGAAAACGTTTTCATTTGAATAACAAGCTAACAAACATTTTGGACAGCCTCAGATCCGGCTAAGACATTGCTTTTTTTTATAATAAAGATGAAGATGGAACTCTCGGTTGTGACAGGCTCTATGAAATATTGGCTTCGGCCACTTGGGAATGCCATTCAACAGCATTCTGACTGGGAACTTAATTGAAGAAATATGAGATAAGAAGAAAAAATGGTGTAAACCTCAAATAAAAACGTTGTGCACATGGAATAATAAATAGAAAATGGAGATAATAGAGAGCAATATGTGACGGGATATTCACTATTTATCAATCTAAGTATGTCTTGCTGAAAACCTTACTTTTTGTTAACCAGTTTCAAAGAATTGTTTTGTTTATCAAACTTTTTCTTATATGCAAAAATATATTTAAAGAATTTAATTAGAAATTTCTAACAAGAGAGAACAATTCACTTTTCAAACAATTTCGTACTAAGCTGTTTGCTTTTATAAATCCTTTTTAAAAATATATATTTTTTATAGAATTGTTAAGCCTAATGACTGACCTAACAAGCCCCACATTTGCTCACAAAGAACAGCTAGGGAAAATAGTTCTTTGCTTGCATGGAACCTCATTGCAGCATTTCATCCATATGCGCCCTATTATAGTCCCATAAAAGAGTTGTATACCCTTGATAACAATATTATAATATAATATAAAATACATTCACTTGAGCTTTACTCAAAAAGTAAAAGAAATGTTGCATTTATATAGCAATAATTTTTTTATATTCAATCTTAATGACTAGAGTATTTATCAGTCTGGCACTGCTCATTTATGTTCTCGTTTTTGCGCGGTTTCTGGTTAAAATCAGGCTGCCCAGCGAGCATTTTTATATGCCTGCATATTCCTTTTTAGCATTTTATATTATGATGCCCATAATAAACCTACTAAATTCTATTTAACTTTTCTGAGCCTTTGCAAAACAGTAAAACATAATAAAAATGCTTTATAAAAGGCGCTGCACAAAAAATAAAAAAAAAAGTAAAAAAAATGCAGGCAAATTTACGCTATGCTCGGCTGACTCTCATGTGTGTGTGTGGAAAGCTTTTTTGATATTTTCAGGCAGAAAATTGATGGGGAAAAACAAGTTTTTAATTAAATTATGTGTGCAGTTGAATGTGAAATACAAACAAGTAAGAAAGCTCTAGTCGGGTCTGCCCGACTACGAGATCCCCTGAACCAAGTCCGAGCTGATGTTTTAAACAACCTAGCTTACATATTTTATCTATACATATTACCTCTGCGCGCATATACACATACACATGCACACATACACACATGCACACATATACACATGCACACATTTGTATACACATGCACACATATACATACCATGCACACAGAAACGCGCGCCGATTACTGCGTAGTTGATTTGAATGTATGTGTGCACACGTACAGGCTGCTGCCGCGTGCTTATACAATGTTTCCTTTAATAACTTCTGTATTACTTAACGGATTTGAATGCAATTTTCTGCATTGAATGCTAGTAATGTATTGAAAATACGGTTTTCACAAAAAAATTTGAAAAAATTAAATTGTGGCTTTGATAATTTTTTTTTTTAATAAATTTTTTTTGTAAAATGTGGAGCCGGTATCCAAAATATGAAAAAATAGAAAATGTATTTTAATTATAAAAAGCGAAAAACAAAATTTGGTAGCTGTAGCTAAAAATATGTAAAAGATATGGTCAAAAAACTGAATCTTGATAACGTTTTAAATCGATAACATTGAAACGGAAAAATTTATCGAATATCTAAAACAAACTCGATATTTTCGCTGTATACACAGACCATCATGCAAAATTTGAAGTCTCTAGCTCTTATAGGTTCTGAGATCGACGCGTTCATACATACGGACAGACGGACAGACGGACAGACGGACAGACGGACAGACGGACGGACGGACGGACAGACAGACGGACAGGGCTAAATCGACTCAGCTCGTCACCCTGATCAAGAATATATATACTTTGTGGGGTCTGCCACGCCTCCTTCTGCCTGTTACATACTTTTTGCAAAACCATTATACCCTGATTTCCCATTTTCAATGGGTTCAGGGTATAAAAAAACAAAAAAAAACTACTGAGAAAATTCCCAAATACACAAAAATTATGCGGTAAACAAAACGGAGAGCTAGCTAAGGGTGGAGTCTAGGTGCTTGAGGGGGCTTGGCTGCATGCATGCGGGGGCAGCTGCCCTTGAGGCAGCACAGTTTCATTAATTTTCCAAAATGTCAACAACTAATCTGCCAATTTGTTACTTTTTTTTTGCTGCAGCAGCAGAGAGAGAGGGTGAGGGGGAGAGTGCTGGGGGTATTGGATTAGCAAATTGCTTGTACGCCACAGCATCAAAATCCTGTTTACTTTGTCAACATGTGTTAAGCCATGAAAATCGAAGACCAGCCAGTCAGCTGACCAAGAGGGTGAGGCTGGAGTGGAGGAAAATGCTAGTTGGTTTTGCTTCTTAAGCGCGAGTTTCAGCTGTCTCAGCGAGGCGATTAATATGTCATGACAATATCAAAGCTAATTGATCAGCCAGCCAGAGAATGACACACGCGGATCTAGAGACAATGTCAACTTGGTAATTAGTTGTGGACCACGCTGCTCAGCTGACACCAGGCCAACTTAAGGATGCTGCCTAGGTGCGTGCCCCAAGCAATTATGCAAGCTTTGCTGATGATTGGGCAACAAATTGAAGAAATTTGCTAAAATGGCAAAAGACTAAAAAACTATTCAAAAAGTGAACTCTTTACGATGAATGTTAATATATTTCTTGTCTCTTTTCCCTTTTCCTATTTATACTCTGAAATTGGAAATGAAAATTGGGAAAACAGGGTATAATGGTTTTGTTAAAAGTATGTAACAGGCTAAAGGAGGCGTGGCAGACCCATAATGTATATATATTCGACAAACTGAGTCGATTTAGTCCAGTCCGTCTGTCTGTCCGTCTGTCTGCCCGTATGCAAAAACGCGGCGATCTCAGAAGCTATAAGAGTTAGAGGCTTGATATTTTATATGAAGGTCTTCCATAGATTATCGATAACTTTTTCCTTTCCATAATATCGACTAAAAACGTTATCGGCATTCCGTTTTTTGACCATTCCTTTTACATCTTTTAAGCTAAATTCGTCAAATTTAGCATTTAGCTGCTTGTATATAAAATGGAATTACAATTTTTATTATATTTAAGATACTGCAACTGATACTGACATTCACAAAGTTGTAAAGCTGCCTTTTGTCATAGACGAAATAAAATTACCTGAGATTTAAATGGGAATATTTAACACAAGGACTACTTAGCAATAGCAATAATCTTAAGAGACTAAAAATATTTCACCTCCTGGACCTGCCACATAGAGTAACAAATAGATAGCCAAAAATATAAAAATAAATAAATATATGAATTGATTTAATTTGAGTTAAGTTGCTTGACTTATTATGTAGTTTCGCATACCCAATAAAATAAAATAAATTTGTATATCATTTATTATCAACTGTCTGTGTCTGAAAAAATGGAAGCTCTACCAAACGTTCAGGCAGTCCCGACAAGAGCGTTCTCACTTGTTTCTATTTCTATATACTCCAATTTAACTCTTTTAAATTGCTTTACACACACTTCACATCTCCCCCAACTTAGCTATTTATATGCAACGAGTCCTTGAACTCTTGCACATATCTCTATATTGAGTCGACTGCATTAGTGCACCACTCGAAGCACTCGAACCACTTCACACCAGAGTAGTACATGCAAAGTACACCTTGAACGCCCGCATTCCTCTTGTTTACTCTCTATCGGCCGATTGATAAACCTCAAATAACAGTGTAACGCTATATGTAACCCGTACCCTAACAACACAGTCCGTTCTAACAGGCACGAGTCCTATTTGCTCGCCCCATGCATATCCGTGTCCGTGTCCGTGTCCATGCTTTGGCATTGGCATTGCTGTGGCCGTGTGATATGCGCATTTGTTAAGTGAACTGTAAATACAATTCCACATATGATGCCAGTTCCTGGAGACGGAGACGGAGCATCAGTTTGCACTGCGCTGCGAACCCATTTCAATTTATGCGATACCAGCGATAACTCTTTTGCCCCGCTCTCCGACTACTCTTTGCCTAGACCTTCTGTCTAAGGGTCGCATGCAAAATATGGAGCTGTGGCTGCACCTTTGGCGGCGGCATCGATGGCAATTGACGGCGCGTGCTGCAACTGCCTGCCCCCGTCCGTCCGTCTGTCCGCCTGCATGCTGTTTCAGCGGGGGTGCGCAGACCTTGATCCAATTTTGACGCTACTTATACCCCTACCCTCCCTTATTGTTGTTGTTGTTGTTGTTGTTGTAATGCGTCGCAACGGGCGAGCGTCTGCATTAAAATAACATTTTTCTATTGGATTCAATGCTTCAACTCTGACGCCGGGCAAAGGGCCATGCTGTGTGGGGGGCGGGGGCGGTACCCAACTCGAATATATTTTATTTCATGGGTGTTTAAATTTTAAAATAACAAGCGAAGGCAGCGTCGCTCACTGACACGTGGCCATAAAGAGGAACAGGAGGGGGGCCGGGGGCGGGGACACCAGGTGGGGTTAAAGTGTATCCGCCGTTGGCCATAAAGCTCGCGCTACATAGCGGGGCGACTTGTTGTTGTTGTTGTTGTTGTTGGCATTGCGAACGCGTGTTATTGTTGGGGGCAAGTGTATTTGTTTATTGGCCTCATTGCCGCCGCTTCTACAATTGCATTTGCCATGGGCAACTAAACATTGGTCCTTGAGCTTTTCGTCCTTTTCGTCTTTTTTTCCCCGACTGGGGTTACAAGCGCTTGGCTTACGTCTAATGCGACTTAAACTTTATGGGCTTATGTAAATTTGGCAGGTGCCCGTGGAGGGTTTGTTTTTATTTGCAGCCGCATGTCAAGCCAAGTGCCTGGCATCATATTTATTTCAACCAAAAACTCACGCTTCATATATCAAAGCTTTGCCTCCCAAAAAGCTATCTGTCGCTGTCCCTGCCGCCAAAGAAACTGAAATATTTCGTAACGTATACTAGACTTTATATAATATATCACATCTTGATATGCTGGAAAAGGAGTCCCATGATCTCTCAGTTTTTAGCCTAGTGCTCTATAAAACTTTGTGTATTAACAAAACAATAATATGCATATGAGAGTAAGGAAAGTTGTGTTCTACTCGTAGCAGCCATCCATCCATCTTAACACCATTTTTTTGATGCTCTGTTGATTTGTCCAGTGGCTGGCCTATCTATGTATGCCTGGGACTTAGGTGTAGAGCTGTGCGAAGCGTTTGAAAAATGGCAAAGTAGCTTTTCCTTTCGCACTTTTGTTGACTGAGCGACCTTTTATGTAAATTCCGCAGCCATATGCATTCGCTTGTAAATCCGCAGCTGTTGTCAGTCGCAGTGGCCATTAGTCAGACGAAGCTGCGCCAGAAGTGCCCTGAACGCCCCGCCTCCTGCTGCCCCCAACCGTTAGACCATTAAATGCAACAGCTCAAAGTTTGTTGCTGCTGACTTTCTTTCTGCCTGGCTCTAAATGAGGTGGTGGTGGGTTGTGCCCCGGAGCGGAAATGCTTGCACAATGCCAAATGCCGACACGCGCACAGGATTTGCTGTCACTGACACCCTCAAGTCCCATCCCCATCTGTCCGTCTGTGTCTGGGACTCAGCTGCAGCTGCCTCCCCCGAGATATTCCACTCGTTGCATAATTATCAATGTGCGCTCTAATGAAGGCGACAGCATAAAGTATGACGAAGGACATGTGCCGGCAGTCCAGCTCCCTGGATTTATGGGCCTAAGCAAACAGCAAACAGCGAGTGTGTCCGAACTTCAATTTGCCCGGCGCCTGCCAAAATTTGACGCTCTTACGCAATTTTTCTTGGCCCATTATGTTTATTATTGT
Organism: Drosophila gaucha; assembly: GCA_035045545.1. Taxonomy (NCBI): domain Eukaryota; kingdom Metazoa; phylum Arthropoda; class Insecta; order Diptera; family Drosophilidae; genus Drosophila; species Drosophila gaucha. The sequence goes on from JAWNOY010000292.1 coordinate 514,266, forward strand.
CTTAGCGCGACGCTTCGGCCATTTCGGGCAGGGAACCGGGATCAGCCGTGCATTATGCTTATTGCTTGGCCCCCTTTATTCTTTTTCTGCTGGTGACTAGCTCTTAAATGTTTGCACACAAGCGCGTTTATGGTCGCAGCTTCCTGCCGTTTGCATTCATAATCCTAATGGAATTGATTTCCGTACTGATCTCTGCACTGAATGGTCGGATAATGTAGGAAAATTGCGGTTAGTCAAGATGCTGTCCTTTGTAAGGCAACCCCAGCCCCCCACATGGCTGACGACCATATGCCAAAAACTTTGTATGGACCCAAGGGTCGCGACTTGGCTTTCACTTCAATTCATCGTGCCTGGCACTGGACAATAAATGAGTGCTTATAAATCAAGCGAATGCTTATTATATTCATGCAGTTTTAAAGAGTTTTCCTACTGCCGCCTGCTGGTTGACTCTCTGTGTGGGTGTTTTTGCTAGATGCGTGCTGTTGCTTAAGAGCAGGAGTTTTATCCTTTTAGTAGACACATGGCCTGCACGCAGAGGTCATTGACCAGCTAACTGAGAGTATATGGGCAGCTGGTGGACAGCTTAACATGACTTTAATATAATAAGTCCTCACGATTTTTAGTTTAAGGACTACCTCAATTTGTTTATCTTCAATTACTGCTAAGTAAAACTAATTTCATTCTCTGAATAAACACATTACAATTATATCTAGCATAAAACTTATCTAACTGTTTGTTTATCTCAAGCTCTCGACCACATACACAGGCAAAGAGTGCAAAGTTTGGGCAGTTCTTTAATTAACAACTTTTGCTAAACAAGGTGACCCGCACACACAAATAACTGGAAACTATTTATTTAGCAACCAAAATGTCAGCAGTCTTAAAGAAATTAGAGCTTAGAATATTAACTGGGTGAAGCAGCATGTGGACATGGCTAAACACAATAATTTGCTTTTAATTTGGCAGTTTCCACTACAAATGAATATCCTGGCTGGCATCCAGGGCAATGTTTCGAACCAGGCCAATAATTTCACTTGAAATATGCAAACGCAGAGGCAAATGAAATTTCCAGCTCCAACTGCGACATATCAATAAAAGAGGTAGCTGCTCCTCTGCGGACCACACACACACACATACACTCGCACACACATCCCTTGCTATAAACAAAAACATGGGCAAAGAAACAACTCACATTTGGGGCAATCGTCATTAGCAGTAACCGAGGCCGCAGCAGCCGAGCAAATGAGCTTGGGCTTGGATACACCCATTCCGAATGAATGAATGCCAGTATTCAACATTGTCCCGTGTCATTCACTTTGCGGTTGCTGGGGCTATGCACCGAGTCCTGGGCGTTGCTGGCTCCGGATTTTCAGTTTCGGTTTCGGCCTGCCCAAAAATATTTGCCGCGTCGGGCTCTGGCGCTCCGCTTTGGCTGCCTTGGTGACAATTGAAAATCCAATAAAGGTCGGCCCTCTGCCTGTTTTCCCTCGGCTGTAGCTATTTTAATTTAAACGAGGTTGCCGCCTAATCACAAAACCAGCGTCGTTCTAAGCCCAGCCTGCCCACTTCCACCAAAAAAAAAACAATAGCTGCCCCGCCCCCACCTAGCAATACACATCCTGTGTGGCCAAAATATTGAAGTAATGAACTTGCTTTATGTCAGGTCTGGGCACTCTGTGGGCTCCATCAAAATGCCACTAAACTTGAGCGTAGTTTGAAGCGGGGGCCGAGGACTCGCACTTTGAGCTAATGGCCACATAAATTTTCCTCTCTGCCATCATTTTTGATTACATGGGCGTGGCCGAAAGAGGGCGCCCCAAGGCTGACTACAATAAAATAGTTGCACTCTAGTTTAACAAGTCTGTTTCTTTGATAAGTGGATAGCTAGCAAGATTTATTAGTGCTCTAATTCACAGTGATTAAATATGAATTACAGCAGTACCAAAAAAATTGTTAAGAATTCTATTTTCATGGCATTCATGAATCAATATGCAGCTTAGTTGAATGGAGCTCAAAAATGCATCCCTGACTTGGCACCAGCTTCAAAGGACGTCATCAATTCAAGTATTTGGCATTTTTCTTGGTCAATTGTGTTTATGTTTACTGTACTTAAAAAGCTGGCAGCTGCATTGTCTTTCCTGGAATACTAAAACTCTGGGCGAGGCATTGCTAAAAATCAAAAAAGCCTTGATTGAAATGGGGGAGCTGGCCAAACAGCAGGCGTTTCAGTCACTTGGCCCCACTGCACACATGTCAGCAGGTCCTTCAACAGCTTTTTGCCCAGTTGGGCACTCAGATTAGGCAGTTTGGTTTTGTGGGGAAGTGGATCAGTAACAAGTCTCACGACAGCAACACCTACGCACTGCCAGCCACACAATGGCAACATACCACAAAACAAGTGTCGAGCAGTTAAGTTTTTGCTTCGAAAAGCATGTGTGTTTGTATGTGTGTGTGTGTGTGTAGTTACTGTTCCAGGGCCTGGTGTCAAATGCAAAACCGGATGCGGAAATGCAGGCAGCCAGAGACGAAAAGAGCGACAGACAGGACACCAGCCGGCAACCAGCCTGGACATCCAGATCCAGCCAGTCAAGCGGGCAGACAAATCAGCTTTGCACACACACATACACACACGCACATATATGCACGTTGCGGACACTGGGACAGACGCACAGTTGAGTGATTTTTCGATTATCATTTGCACGCCTTGGGTGACAAATCAAATGCTCAGCAAGTGCATTGAAGCTTGGCTCAGGCCCTCATCTGGGTCTGCCAGGTTGGCCGATCATTTGTTTTTGTTGTTGTGTAGGTATGTACGTTGACTGGTTGAGTTTACAGGTGCTTATAAGCAGAGCGCTTCAATGGCTGCGTGCGGTCGGAAAAACTGCACAAGTTGTGTGATTTGTGACGAAAAGTTTGCAAAACACTTTCTAATCTGGCCAAGTTGAATCTGTAGAAGTTTCTACTTTCTGCTGAAAATGTATTAGAAAATTGCATCTTATTTGTTTTCCAATTAGAAATGTCATATATTGAAATGAAAATTCATTTAGTGTAATTTGGCATTATTTCAATAATTCGGTTTAAATGCTATCAAACTTATAATATAATAATATTAATTCATGTTTATGGCAAATTGGGCAATTCAAATAACAATTTATGCTTCTGTAGAATGCCTTCGGGCTTAATTTTCACATATATTTTGGAGCAACTTGGACTTGGGCCATTATAGTAGTTTATAGTTTAAGTTCGCATGTACAACATGACGTATGCGCGTTATTAATGCGACCAGCATAAATAGCCATGCAATTTATATGCGCATTTTATGACAGTGCACATATGCATATGCAAATGCACTTGCAGCTGTCTCTCTCTATGTGTGTGTGTGTGTGTGCGTTTGTGTGTGTGTGTGTGTAACTGTGTTGATTTTAATTACAAGCCTAGCATCGGTCTGCTCCTGGGCCAGCTTTACTCTTGGCTTCGGTCGGGTCCTTCTATTGAAATGTACGATTTTAATTGCACTGCGAAGGCAAGCCAAGGACAACGTTTATAGCTGATGGATTTTGTTGGTTGTAGGCAGAGAGACGATTGACAAATTAAATTGCTTATTGATGAGCGGAATACAAGCTCTGCCTCCCTCTCCTTGTGTGTAGAAAGGGAAATTGCATACGTCGGCTGCTTTTAGGCGTCGACGTTCTCTATGAAAATGAAATAAGTGCATAATGGAAATTTGCGAAAGCCAATTTCGTAATAATTTAAATTGAATATTTATGTTGTTCTTGGCAACACATGTGTGTGTGTGTGTGTGTGTGGGGCCACTTCATTTACAATCAACTGCAGCCATTGTGAGCAGCTATCAGAGCAAGCGAAATGTAGATATTGCCATGCATAGTACATTAGTTTTGAGTGCGCTGCCTATTTGCATATGTGTATTTGTCTTTTGCCAATGAATTTCTAAAACACACATACACACACATAGAGTCGGGCATGCCGAACTTCGACTTCGTGCCCTGTCAAAACTTCAACTGTCAAAACACTGATGAGAGATCCATTTAAATTAGAGCTTTGTTTGTATTGCATTAAGCCCAGGCATATTTGCTGTGTCTCTGTGTGTGTATCTATATACATATATATATGGAATATATCCATAAGAACCATTAAAAGCATTTACACTTGTATTTGTCGAGTGGAAAAGTGGCCAGAAAAATTGATGGCACATTATCTAAAATGGTTTATGAACTGTTTTGAGCATGAAAATGTTGCACATACGACACGTTGCCACACAAATATTTCACAAAACTAAAAAGTAAACACTTTGCGGTTGATAAAATGCTCTAGCAAATTGCCACAAAATATCTTTGGCCAGTGTAAATGAAAGCAATCTGAGATACTTCTGTGGCTAAATCATATTTAATGCATGGCAACAAATCGATAAATCAGAAGTGTGCCTAAACTAATTTTTGAATGTGAGAAACATTTGCCCAAAAATTGCAAAGATAAAATATTTTTGGGTTTTTATGTATGTTAAGTAGTTTGCAGAAGTGTTTCTTAATGGTTGAGAGTAAAAGATTTTTTGCTATAATTTAATTAAATGGAAATATTAGTGAATGTAAAGAAGTAGTATAAATTTATGACTTTATTTCACACTCAGTCATTTGAAATTTACTGTTAAGAATTTTCAAATAAAATATGTAAAAGCAGCTTTAATTATTTAATGGTTAAGTTGAGAGTAAAAAAGGTTTTGTCATAATTTAATTAGATGAAACTATACTAATATTTGCATATTTTCCATATTGTAAAGAAGTAATATATAATTATGCATTTATTTCACACTCAGTCATTTGAAATTTACTTTTAAGAATTTTCAATTAAGATATATAAAAGCAGCTTTAAAGGTTTTACATTATATTCACATATCAAAAGTATTTCTTAATGGCAAAGCTAACAGTAAAAGATTTTTGTTATAATTTAAATATATGGAAATTTTAGTGAATGTAAAGAAGTAGTATATAATTATGCATTTATTTCACACTCAGTCATTTGAAATTTACTTTTAAGAATTTTCAATTAAAATATATAAAATCAGCTTCAATGGTTTTATATTATAGTCACATACCAAAAGTGTTTCTTAATGGCAAACTTGAGAGTAAAAGAATTATGTGATAATTTAATTAGATGGAAGTATTAGTGAATGTATATAAGTACTATAGAAATATGCATATATTTCATTTTCAATCAATTACTTTAACAAAGTATTCATCAAAAATAAAACAGCAGCTCAAACTCTTATTTATTATCTTCTAAGTTCAATGGTTTATCATAAAAATTCACTTGAAAAGCGCAATAAAAGTGAAAAACTCGATTAACATTATTCAATTCACAAAAGTAAACCCAATCGAAGACCCTGAATTGTCCATTAAAACACTTTGAAGCCAACGAAATCAATGGCTAATCAATTGAAATATGCAGCAGAGCTAACACGTGCCGCGCTTTTCTTGGGGCCAAATTGTCAACTTATTTCAGTTTGCCCACCTGACCCCAGGGTTTTAGGGTCAACTCAAAAATCCATCAGCAGCTTAACACCTCAGAACCCTGAGCTGGCGAGTCATAACTTCTGCTCCATTTACCATTCGCTCCATTACGAATTCTAAGCAATTTCCTTATCAGCTTAGATAAAATCGTGGCCGGCAGTGATGCGTTGCGAATCCGAGTCCTGCCATGCAATAATAATTAGCATAGGGACAACGAACCACTTCAAACTCTGAAGTTTATCATTTCGGGGGAACGTATTGCTGCCACTTATCGTCGTCATCGTCAGCATCATCATCATCATTGGCGGACGAATTCATAACTTTTGTGCATATTATTAAAATATATAAGCCTGGTCGCTGTGAATGACTCCATCGACATTCTCCCTGTCTGTCTGCAGCCATTGTTCAGCTGGAAGCAATCAAAAATGTTGATAAAATAATTTCAAATTCCATTTATATCCTTAAGGACAATTTGGCATTCACCGGTACTAATAATATTATCAACAACACTGTTCTCGTTGTCGCCTCGTTGCTGTTGCTGTTGCTGTTGTTGCTGAATTCATCGAAACTCGCTTTTGGAACCTGTCCTGCGGCGCATTTCCTTTTGCTTCCTGGCAGCGCTGGCGCTTTCGCAATTTGTCAGCAATTGAAATTCACCAAACATTTTTGAATTTGTTTGGCTGGCTACACTTTGGCCGCGATTTGAGCTGTGGAGCCTCGCGTTCGGGTCTCCGTTTCATGGGTGCCCAGCAGGCACATTTTGCATTTCTCTGTCCCATTCATCGATTGCCTTGGCGTTTGTCCTCCTGTCGCTTGTCGCATTTGCTGTTGCTGTTGCTGTTGCTGTTGTCGTTGTCATTGCATCTCGCCGCTGCCGTTTGGCTGTAGCCTGCCTCTTACCGCTGTGGCAGCCACGGCACCCACTGTTTTGATTTTTATCCACAGCGTGAATATGCAAATTGCCAATGAAACCAACAGCAACCAGCAACCAGCAACCAGCAACCAGCAACCAGCTAACCAGCAACAAGGCGAGCCACTCCACAAGCTCCAATTGTTGGCTGAATTCTCAGCTCGCTGCTCTAAAAGCTTTTTGGCCAAATGTTTTTCGACCAGTCACAGATAATCAAACTTGCAGTCTGACAATTTTTAGCACAGACCAGGCCCAGGCCCTAGGTAGATGCCCTCCAGCATATTCAATGTGCACAAATTAGAGGGGGACAAAGCAGAGAGAGGGTGTATGCTATTCAATCTAAATGGAAATTTTGAGTTATGCCCAAAGTAAACAATGAGTAAATTATGAGCGCATTGATTAAGAAATCAATGAGTGAAGTAGGTATGTGCTATGGATTTTAATAAAAGTTTTAAGGTTATTATAAAACAATCCTTCAAAGTGCTTGCTCACTGTACAAACTATAGAAGATATTTCGGCTTTTTGGCATTTTTCACGGTTTCTCCCAAGTCACAAAACTACTATCAAACAATTTCAAACAGCGGGAGCAACTATATACGTATATATATAAAAAACGTGAAAAATTCAATTGCATATTCAAGTTTTGCACTTGAAATTCACAGATTTGTATCGAAGCGCTCATATGAATAGCCAAAGAGTCTCAGAGACAGTAGCTGCTAGCTTCGCGTGGCTCGAGCTGCCTGAGCTGGGCCGCTTCCAGTCCCGGCACGAAACGGAAGCAGACGTGGAGCCCGAAAGGAACCACAGGGTGTCTAGCGAACAACGGGCGAGATAAATCTTTAGCCTTTGAACAAATGTTTGTGCATATTTGAACTTGCCAGCCCAGGCAAACCAATTTTAAATTGGCAAAAGGTTAAGCCGAAAAACTAACAGGCAAGCCAGGGGGGGGTAAATAGCAGGGGGTGCAAGCCCACGAGTACAAGCAGATGGAGGGGAAAGAGAAACTCCTTCTGTTTTTTCGGGAGGCGGCTACGTTGCTTGCATACATAATTAAGCTGGTCTATGCATATTGGAATGCATTGATTTGATCATCAAAATGCCTTAAGAAATGTGAAATATCAGTGGACTGGTTACGTGTTTCTATCTGGGCATCTATGTATTTGTATTCCTTTGAAAGTTTAGTTGTATACAAAGATTTTCTCTCGGTGCCCTGCAAATTTAAGAAAATTAACTTTAATTTGAGGCAGGGCACTTACTTCTATGCGATTCTCATTAAGTCAAGACAGTCTTTCTGTGCTTTTTATGCGTCTGTCTCTCTCTCTCTCTCCTTCTTTACTGATACTAATGAAGTTTAGGAAAAGCCAACTTGTTTTACTGTACTGTCTTTCTATGCAATTCTCATAAATACAAGTCAGTCTTACTCTATGTATGTATCTATGTGCCTCTTCTCATTTAAGTATTCCTCTCTATGCTAATGAAGCTTATTCCCATGCATATTAGAATGCATTGATTATCAAAATGCCTCAAGAAAGATGCCTCTACCTATGATCCTTTGTATATGTATTCCTATGAATGTTTCCTTATATATAAAAATTTTATCCCCCTGCTCTGAAAATTTAGATAAATTTACTTATTATTGTGACACTATCCTTCTATGCGCTTCTCATGAACTAAAGGCAGTCTTTCTGTGTTTTTTTCCTCTTTTGCTTTTTGTATTCTTTTCTCTTTTTCCTAATCGCTTTCTACTAATGAAGCTTAGGTCTAGGACTTAGATTTGACCAACAAGCACTGCTCTTTTATGCAATTCTCATGATCTAATTTTGCTTTTATTATTCCTCTCTCTCTCCTTTCGACTAAACCTAATTCAATTTAGGTCTAACTTTTCGGTATACCCTCTAAGTAAAATTGTGAATACACAGCTATCAGTATTTTGCATTCTACTTTTGCCTGCCGAAAAGGCACATACATATGCCAACAAAACGAAGATGAATATGATAAACTGTCCAAAAACTCGATTGGCTTCTTGGACTGTGCTTGGCCTTTCAACTGTTCAGCTCAAATGAGCCGTTAATGCGAATCCTTTTCGTTTATTGTATTAATGTATGCATGTATGCCTGCGAGTATGGCTATTTGTGGAGGGAGTATGAGTGTGTGCTCGGCAGCTCGTTAAATTTCATTCAGTGCGCTATGAGGGAACACAAAAATTGGCATAAAATGAGCTTTTTGTGATGCACAAAAAGGAGTAAAAAGTGAAAAAAACTGAGAAGCTTGTTTGCTGTGCGCTGACATTCATGTTGCCGTTGCTGTCGTTGTGGCTGCTGTCGATATCCACGTCATGCTTGGGCATCATCGTCATCATCATCAACATCATCAACATCGCCATCGCCATCGCCATCATCAACAGCCAACAAACAGGCAGTGCCAATCGAGTGAGGTCTTTCATCCGTTTGCCATTGACAACGCTGAGAGAGTGGACAGCAGCGTTGGCATTTGACCGGATATCGTGCCGTTCGACATTGGCCAATAATTCGCAGCTCTTGGACGGGTCAGAGATTGGCGCACATATGCAACTAATTGATATTATATGAATGATATGTTAAATACAAATGGGCTACACATGGCCTGATGAAAACAATGACAGCAAAAACCAATTGCCATTATTTATATGTACTCAAAATAATGAAAAAGAATTTTTTTTAAAAAGCCAATGGATTCGCAATTAAGCAAAAGACAGAGGCCAGAGCTGGGGCAGAGCAGTGACAGATGAGAATGCTCGTATGCAATAAAAGGCATATCATGTTGAAAAATTGAAAGCAAGTTTTCATTAGAGTATCAGAGCTATTCATTTGAGAGGATAACAAGATATGTTGTTGAAGGAATATTTGTATAAATTCTATATTGTGTTTATAGATTCAGGAAATAGATTAGAGAAATAAACAAGGAAAGTATTTATTATAATGTAACTTTATTTTTTATATGTTTGTTGTCTTGAATCTAATTTCTTACCATCTTCTATTTACCTTTATCGGAAATAAAGCTGCTGCTCTTGGACATGTTAAGAACCTTGTAAGCTCTTTCAGCTGACTTCTCACCAAGGCTCTCAAATGTCATGTCTTCTCCGGAGAGGGGGCGGTCAGCATGAAGTCCTGGTAATTTGCATAGCCCATTCTCCCATTGCCTTAAGAGTGCACTTACCGTAACTCCTACACTTTGGCCAACTTAAATGCCAATTAGCTGCCATTTGGGTGAAGTTGGCACTCAGAGACCGTTGCTGGCAGCCGCATCGTCCGCTCATTAACAATGCCAATTCGAAAAGTCTTGCCAAATCCAAATGCAAATCCAATCGGGCTACAATGACGCGTCTAATTAGTCAGGTTGAGCTGCGCCCCCAACGCCAAATCCCAGGCACGTTTTAGTCGCCCCGTCGCTGTTCTGTCCAGCTCAACGAACTTTCACACCCCGCTGTGGGTCTCCGAGTGTCGGATGTCGGGTGTCGGGGCATTATAAAATATTTCTCGCTGTGGCGTCCACATCGAGTGGGGAATTAAACAAATTTATTTGCAAATCGAGCAGCGACTCGACTCGAGTCGTCGACTCGACGCGGCAGCTACGTAACTTAATTTTGGGCAATGGCTACGTTGTCCGTTCATCGCTGGGCGTACGGTCCTTGGCTTGGCAACAATTTATTAACACTTTTCTTGCTCGTGCTTCAATTCCCCCGACTGCGTGACTGGTGCATAGTGTCTGCAGTTGACCCTTCGCCTCCAGACATTAGATAACAATTCTCTTCCGTTTGTGTGCAGCCAAATCCTTGTCGACGTCTGTTTCGGCTGTCGGGGTCATGTAATTTTGTTGCAATTTTTAGCATGCGAACGCGGCACGAATGCCGAATGCCGAATTCCGAATGCCGCGTTGTTCTGCAGTCCAAACTTGCTTTCCAGTTTTTAATTAAAAAGGTTAGAGCGGGTTCAATTTATGCTGATGTTGCAAGCGGCGAACTAGCAGCGGCTAATCTCCAAATTGAGAGAAAGACGTTTCAGCTGCCTCAGCATTGGCTCCAGATATTCAGCTGCTCCAATTACTGCTGCAGTTGGAGGCTGGTAGTAGTTGTTGTTGCTGCAACTCCATGACAGTTTATTGTTGTGACACATTGACAAATGCTTTTACACGCCACAAATCGTTAGACTCAGTGCGCCCTAAAACACATAATACCCATGCCAAAATGGCATGCCAATTAAACGGAGAGCTTCGCTGTAGAGATGGCCGAAAGTCGTGCTTATTTTTGTTGTGGGAGAAAGAGAATTAGCTTAATCTGAAATGATATTAAAGTCGGATATATATTATAAGGTGGATTATATAAAACTTGATCAGATAAGAAGTTTTTAAACTGATCTATAACTGGTTATGCTAGCTAATTGACCTGCTATTTAGTTGATCTATTATCTTTCCTTAATCAATTTCCATGTCTTAGCTGATTTCTTACACTCTTCCCAAGCTTTGGTCTTTCAGTTGATCAATTTCTTTACCTATAGTCATTTTCCTCAAGTTTTGCTAGATCAGTTGACATGTATCTTAGCTGATCTCATATACTCTTCCCCAGCAATGCTCGTTCATATCATAAACTTTGCTAATGTCTCACATCTTTCCTCAGCTTCGATTGATAAGTTTGCCTTACAGTTAGCTGATCTCTTGCATTCTTAGCTGATCTCATATACCATTTCCTAGCTTTGATCGATCCCTTGACCAATATAACAGTTGATCTTTTAACACTTTTACAGGCCTGGTGGATCAGTTGACCAGCCACTCAGCTGATGTCTTACAATCTTTCCCAGCTTTGGTCTTTCATTCGCTATCTTAGCTGATGTGTAGTCATATTCCCCAAGTTTTCCAGGATCAGTTGACATATATCTTAGCTGATCTCATGTACTCATCCCCAACTATGCTCTATCACATAATCAATATCTTTAGCTGATCTCTTACACCCTTCGCCATCTTTAGCCCTTCAGCCGACCAATATCTTGGCTGATGTATTATTTTCTTAGTGTTGCTTGATCTATTTGCCTAATGCTTAGCTAATCTCTTACATTCTTCCCCAGCCTTACTCGATTGATGAGTATCTTAACTGATCACTTGACTATTATCACTCTTTCTAGCTCGATCAGTACTTAAGCTGATCTCTTACACAGCTCTTCAGCTTTCTTCGATCAGTTGACCAATATCTTCGCTAATCAACAGCAATCTTTATCAGTTTTGATTGATCAATTTGCGCAATACTTAGCTGTTCTATTATACTCTTGATCAGCTTTATTCGATAAGTCGATCAGCGTCTTCATTGATCTCTTCTCCAGAGATGCTCGATCATTTGATTAATATCTAAGTTGATCTTTTAACTCTTTCTTGCTCGATTAGTATTTAAGCTACACAGTTCTTCAACTTTCTTCGATCAGTTGATTAATATCTTCGCTAATCAATTACAATGTTTATCAGCTTTGATTAATCAATTTGCGCAATACTTGGCTGATCTCTTACATTTTTCCTCGATCAGTTGACCAATATCTTAGCAGATCTCTTATACTCTTCCATAGCTCACTTGACCAATATCTAACAATTTCTTTTAGCTACATTTTTTGACTATACAAGTCTTAAACTGCAGTTACTTTCGTGACTCCAAGCGAGCCCTGTCTCATCTCTAGAGCTACTGGAAAGCATTGCTCTTTGTTCAGCAACCGCTTTGCATTTGTTTAGCTGGTTCCGGCCTGTTGCCTGGCAATTGACATGATGATTTTGGGTACAAATTTTCGGTCCGTTGTTGTGGTCAACAGCAGTTGGAGTAGCAGCCGCAGCAGCAATAGCAATAGCAATAGCAATAGCTGCCTCGTGTGTTCCATTCATGCAGCGCCCGTGTGCTCATGTTTTGTTCACGTAATTGACAACAACAATTGACAATCGGGTGCAATGTCCATGCTTCGGTGCTCCTGCTCCAGTTCATCCAGTTGCTGTAGTTGTTGTTGGCCTGTCATTATCCTGCAGCACACGGCAATTCTTTTTTGCCCGTGCGCCTTTTAGCCGCTGTCTGGTGACCACCTGCGGCGCTAAAACTAAACATTTTCAGTATTCACAATTCAGTTGTTGTTGTTGTGTCGTCTGCAAAATATGTTGCGCCATGTTGGCTGCGGCATGCAACTCAGCAATTGCCAGCCATTCATTCAATTGCATTATTTATTGATCGAATGCTGTTGACACTCCAGCACTTGCCACAAAACATTCAGCGCAGCGAACCTCGATTACAAATAGCGGATATTGCAAAGGTAAATTATGGCTAGTTTTGCATAAAAATCGTTGCAAGAATTGATAGGCATTAGTCAACACTTGTAACGAGTTTATGAATGTGAAATCAAACTCAATGTATTTTAAGATAGGCTTGTATCTTTTAAGATATGAAATTGAATGTAATTTATATATATACTTACTAATATAAATGAGAATTTTTTAATAGTTATAAATCTTAATAACTTTTTAATAACTCAGAAATTATCTTTCTATAAAGATATATATATATATATTCTAAATATATATATATTCTAGATTTAAACTGCATTTAATTCCTGAATGGTTTGATTCTAGATCAAAATTTTATAACTAAGGAAATGTCTATCAATATAAATATATTTAATAATATATATATTTGAGATATGAAATTGATTTTAATTTACAATATACATACACTGCTTATATATATGAAAGTCCCAAAATTTTTGTAATTTTTAAAAACATTTTCATAACTTAGAAAATGTCTATCTATGTAAATATATAAATATATTCGAGATATAAAATTAAATTAAATTCTTATATTTGTTAATTCTTAATAACAATTCCATAAGACAAAGAAAATATTTATCTACCTATATTTATTAGACTTTAACAGGAAAGCCCAACGCTTTGGGCTTAAATTTTGATTGCATTCATTAAATATTTTTTAACTATACCTTCAAATGTGCCCCAACTCATATCCTTAAAGGGGAAAACAAGGAAAAAGTCTCTCACCATAATGAATCAGAATGGGTCATAAAAAGCGGCATTGCGTTTCACAAATCCAGTAGCCCTATCTGTAAAAATATGAATAACCATTCAATCAAGCGGCAAAAACAAGGAGCCTATCTGCTGGAAAAAATATGACCAGTCATTAATTTCGATGGATTACATGCGCTGAGCATCGCCCGGAATCGCAACCAAAAAATGTGCCTCAAACGGGTAAAGAAAGGAAAAAGCATTTAAAAGCAAGCTTAATACTCTGCCAAAAAAAATGAATTTAAATATAAATCTACAATTAAAATACAAATTAAAAATAAAAAATAAAAAATATTTAGCTAAATATATAAAATTTTAAAGTCTTCTACTAGGGTATTGCAGATGGGTTGTTCAGAATTTTGGAACAGTTTATAAATATGGCACACCCAGGTAGAGGCGGGCGTCAGTCTCTGCGACAAAAATCACCTCAATTAATTTAATTAGTCTGCGGTTGTTTCGCATTTGGCAGCCGAATACCAACTGCCGTTTTGCCTGATGCTCTTTTATTTTGGCAACTGCTGACTCTGAAACGTTCTGATGCAGCGACCAGCAGCCATCAAGTGCACAGCAGGGCAAGCTGGCCATGATTAATGTGCCTGTGTTGCCCCCTGTGTTGCGCTCCGGCCAGGCTTTATGAGAAATCAGCGATAAAACGCTTGATAAACGATATTGAACGGCGAGTGACATTTGACAGTTGGAAACGCAGTTCCGAATACCTCGATATCATCTTCCACACGCGCATAATTAATGCTGCTCAGTGGATGAAAGCAGTCTACTCAGTTTTATGGCATTTATGGCTACAAATATTTTGATGCTGCCCCAAACTTTTAAGTGTTGAAATTTTATTCTAGCTGAGACTTTTATTGCCGCGGACTTTGTTTCGGCACATAAAAATGTAAACAACTCCATTGATAACCGAACAAAAAAAGCAGTTTTGTCTCTTGCATTTCCTGCACTCAGTTGGCTTTGCTGGATATTGAATTTCAGCTTCAATATTGGCTTTAGTCTACTGTGCTTAAATTATTGATTGATTTCGATAGCGTGTGGGGAGATCTAAGAGATTTATGTATATATCTTGATACATTGATAGGAGAAATCATAGCTTAATTTGTTAAAAATATGAATAGGTTAATATGAGCTAAAGACCAGCTGACCTGCTCTCAAGCTACTCTTACTTACTGAAAAGAAACTTCAGTTGCTTATTTAAATGTATGAAAATCGCAAAGAGAGGCGATTTTGATGTATCTTATATCTGTTTGTATTTAAGTTACCTTCTCTTAGCTCAAAATATTTCCTCACAGTTATGACAAGAAATACATCACACGAGAAATTCATCGCTCTATCCTATCCACAATATCAAATCATTAAACCTGTCGATCACAGCGGTAAATTCTAAGAGTGGTTATAAAATATTTTCTTGCATTAGTAAATAGTTTTGATTTTTCTTCACGATTTACTGTCAAGTGTGTGTGCGTGTGTAGAGCTATGGATTAAACGATTTTATTTTATATCAATGGGTGACTGTAAAAAAACATGCATTGGATTAAATGTGCGGCTTCAAAAGCACTCGAAAGATAGGAGGAAAAGAAAAAACTTCAACTCGATGGCAATACGCAACGTGAAGCTTTTGAAAATTGGGAGAATCACTCGTATTAAAAATTTCAAATTTAAATTGATATAATTTAATTTGGTTGGAATTTCTCTTCCGGCACATATGCATATATTTGTGAACACTCTGGTATCGCCATTCAACTTTGACAAATCATTTCCAGCTACAATTTCCTCTCGAGCGGCAGATAAAAAAATTAACGTTTATCATTTTTATTACGGTATGCGGCATGCACTCAAAATGCAAATGTTTTTATTTTTATCAACTCGAGCGTTTGCTTTATAGAGACATTCGTTGGCCCCCTTTGTAGCTGGAGCTACCGCACACATCTTCCGATTTCCTTTATTTATCTATAAATATATATATATACATACACTTTTTGTGGTTTTTGCTATTTCATTTTGATTTATTTTAATTTGTAATAAATTACAACTTTCAACTGTGGTTAACACAATATTTATGCCTGTGGGCCAGCATCGGATGCTCCACCTATGCTTGTATTTGGCTTTAACATATTCGAATCAGTCGTGGCAGCGCTTAATGGTTTTCCAATGTTAATGTGCTAAGCGAGAAAAAATTGTAAAAAATAATAATAAATAAAAGTGAGAGTCTATCGAAAATGAATTATGAAATGTGAGTCAAGAGTTGAGAGTTATTATTGAAATACGAGCACATCGCAGCGGTAATTCTCTTCGAGCTCAAATGTTGACTGTCATTGCCAACAGCCTCTCTCTCTCGCTGCAATCTAGCAATGCTTTGAGCAATATGATATACGACTCGGTTATAAATATGCCTGCTGGGGAAGGTGTCGTGCACAGTAGCTGCTTTGGCTAACCATTTGTGGTAAGTCTAACGGCTATCAGATGAGCAAGCGGGTAGCTAGAGTCGGGCTATGGGTAATCGATCTTTAAAGGTGATATATGGCAAACTATTGAACTCTAATAGATTCAGACTTTGTGTTTAAGAAACTTCATTTCTTAAAATAAACTTCATTAAATAAAAATATATTACTATAGTTTAAAGTATTCTATGCCATCAATGCTGTTGAATAAACCGTTTCGTAAATAGGTCAGTTGATAGATATACTCGCAAAACTTCTAACGTGTAACTTTTCATAATTCAGTTACAGAAAACTTGACTCTAAATCAAATTTTGTCAATTTCACGTCTAGCAATCAACGAATTTATGTTCACGCTATCCATGTTATCTACGAACCCAATTTCATAATTTCGCTTTGCATAAAATGTCATTTTTGCATGGGAATAACAGATTGTTGTTCGATTTTTAAACAGCTGGATCATTAGAAATGCAAATAAATGTGAACACAATTTTGGAAATTCGGCAACATTCAACTGCCAAAGCAGACAAATTTATGGTCTCTGTCACTTGCGTTCACACAATTTTGTGGTTTTAACTGTCCAAATGCATCAAAGCCCATCAAATGCAATGTCCACCCACGCAGCGATTGTGTCAAGCGTGAATTATGACAATGCGTTCGGAAGTATGCCCCCTAACAAACAAAAAAGTCAGAATATGTTGGGGAGAAGAGTGAAAGCTGGCGATAAGGCGTGACATGCGCCCTCCAGCTGGGGGCTATGCATGTAAATAATTACTGCAAAAAGCCAAAATAAAAATGTATGTCTAAAAAAACAAAATTTGTCTGCATAAATTTGGAAATCATTTGTGGACGAGAGAACACAAATAAAATACCAAACTAAATTAGTTAATTAATGCAGCACAAACACAAAGCTGAGCAGAACTGGACGCGGGTCGTCATCAATCATGGCTCTGACGGTTCGGTCTTTGGTCTTCACTCTAATGGGCCCGGCTCAATTCTTTTGCTTGTCTTTTTTTGTGCTTTTGTGTTGCGGGAAGTGTGAGCTGCTTTCGCTTTCACTCACGGCTCGATTGACGTTCCAATTGGCCGGGAGGCACAAATATTCACCAATTAGATGCCCACATATGCGACAGGTAAAATGATTAAGCGCCGGGCTACAGCCAAATATTATCTATAAATACCCAAAAGTCCAAATAAATTATGCGCAGACCAAGACGTCAACTTTAAAAAACCACAATGTATCACATTTCGCGCTTTGCGGTTGGCTTTTTTTTACGCCTCTTTTGAATACGCCTCTAAGCTGAAGGCAAACAGCAAACATCCATTAGTCCACGAAATATACCTAACAAATAAATTAAATATTGTGAAAAATAAAACTCAATTGTTGCCTTTCTTGTATGTCAATATCTAAATGCCCTAACCAAAGGCTGGCTCTGATAAACTATGTTTCGGAAACAGTAAATTAAAATACAATAATCCGAGTTATAGTAATTAAAATTTCTAAAGAAATTAATCTGTGTCTTTCTGTGGATATGTATGGTTGTGTGTCTCTACTCTCCTTTACAATAATGCAGACCTAGTCATTTCATTAATGTTGCCTTTCTGTGTGATTCTTATGATATCTTAAAAAGTATTTTAGCCCGAGTTATAGTAATCAAAATTTCTAGAGAAATTAATCTGCGTCTTTCTGTGTTTATGTATGTGTGTGTTTTTATTCTCCTTTACAAAAATGCAGACCAAGTCTCTTCTGTAATATTGGCCTTCTATGTGATTCTCAAGAAAAACAAGTAGGTCTTACCTAATTTTCTTGATTTATTGTTAAGTTTCACTTATTTAATTGTTGTTTTCTTGAATGCCAGTATCTTAATGCCCTTACTAGAGCCTGGCTCTTAGAAAAAATAATAATCCGAGTTATAGTAGTCCAAATTTCTAGGGGAATGACTGTATGTCTTTCTGTATGTATATATGTGTGTCTATGTGTATATCTGTGTTACCTTTACAAAAATGCAGACCAAGTCTCTTCTTTAATATGGCCTATCTATGTGATTCTCAGGATATCTAAATGCCTTACCAAAGGCTGGCTCTAAGAAAGTTTCTAAAAGTTGACATTAAGAATAAGTATAATAATCAAGGTTATATAGTCAACCTAATTTATATGTCTATGCATGTACATATATATGTGTCTATCTGTGCAAATGCAGACTAAGTCTCTTTGATATTGTATTTCTATGTGATTCTCACGAATACCAAATAAAACTTACCCGACTTTCTTGCATTGTTATTAGGTTTCACTTATTCTCACCCAATTTCATTGATTTCATTTCAGAACTTTATATTTATATAGCTGAATTTTCTTCCTACTAATAGAGTTTTTCAAACCTGACCACAGCTTAAATATTAAAATGAACAAATTATTTGATAATTTCAATATGCTTTTCGTAACTTAGAGTATCGTTAAGTCCCATCTCTGATTGACATTTGTAAGCGTCTGTTGTCCCCCAAAGGCTTTGGTCGCACATTCCCACAAACCCTTTGGGTCTGCTCATCTGTTGGGCTCTCATTATGGGGGCGGGCAGGTGTACGACGTTTCTGTTTATGTTAAATTTACATAAAAACCCTCCCAAAAATATAATAAAATAATAAAAGGAGCGAAAAAAAACCGTGCGCTGTGCATTTTTAATTAATTAATTAAGGCAAGTTTCGTCGCGTCTGTGCCAATAACGAGGCTATCAACGTCGACGCTACTCGTATTATCATTCCCCGCATTCTAATCAACGCTGCTGATCATCGCTGAGCTGAGCAGAGCGCAAATATTTGTACTTGGATTGTGCCGGCTAACTAACGCTGGGCATTGCTGTCACTGTGTTTGCATATGCATGAACTTAATTTTAATTAATATTTTATTATCTTAATTATGCATCGCACCTTGCCACCGAGAGCTGCGCCCTTTTGCCGCCAGTCGCTAGTCGGCAGTCGCCAGTTTAGTTTTCGACCTTTTGCTTAACAAATTATGGCCATAAATAAAGTAAACGAGTTAAAAGTGGTTTTGCGTGTAGACAGCCGACACGGACATAGACACAGGCCCGAACCGAGAGCCTCCTGCGCGGGCTTCCTGTACGCTCCGAGTCCTGCTCCTGCTTCTGTCTGGCCTCGGTCTAGCCGCCGTCTGTTGGCGCTTGGCTAATGTCATTTTCATATTGGCTCGTTCGTTTTTTTTATTTCTTCTAACCCTTTGGGTTAATTCCTTGACAAATGCGCTGAGTGCAGTCCACAAATTTATTTGTACACTTTGCTGTTGTTGTCTTTGGTTAATTTGGACTGATTTATTGCTTTTTATTAGTGCTGCTAATTGGCTTAAAGTTTGGCTGAGCTAAAGCCAGGCAAGACTTAGCTAAAGCTGCAGGAAGGTAAGCAAATAAATAATTTACATGGATAGCAACAATAAATGCGGATTTAATTGTGAAATTATGTGTTTAATAAAAATGCCAATTAGAATTTCCTAGTAAAAACAAGTCCATGAAAAACTTCAAATAGAATCTCTATATATAGAATATCTGAGAACTGTTTCTTCAACTTCTTGTTTCTTCACAAAACTTTTTGTCAGCTTCTCTGTCAAAGCCTTGCATTCTTTCTGTTTCCTGTCCAACGTTTGACAAGACATTCTTTAATAAAAATATGTATTTCTTTCTTCATATCTCAGCCAAAAATGTTTCATATTTTGTGCAGTTGCCGGCCAATTAAATTTTGCCATTGTGACCATACAAAAATATTTGGGCAGCCAAACCAAAAGACTGTTGACGCGTCGGTTGACAATGATGTTGCCTCCCTTTTTCAACGCAAATTCCATGAAAGCAGTCAGCAGTCAGCGCGTCAACGTGGAATACTATAGTTCCTGGCCAGATCCTGTAGTCGGCTTAGAGGAACATGAAAAATTTAAACAAGGCAACTGCGACGACATCGAAAGACGAGCCTCGACATGGCTGTAGCTGTGTTTTGTCTGGCTACAAAAATTGCAAGTGACAAGCAATTCATCATTCATTCGGTTTTTCGAGTTGACTGACTGACTGACTGACTGACCAACGAGGAGGCGGAGTTGGCTGCCTGCCTGCCTGGCTGGCTGGTTGTTGGCTCCTTTTTTGTCTGCGGCAAACCAATTTTATGGCCAGCAACTTAAAGCATAGTCGAGGCATTGACAATTTAATGCATTTAAAGCTAACACAAGTTGGCCAGAACAATGGCTGCAGAGGCACAGTGGTACAAAACATATAGATAATATTATAAAATTATCTTTTTGCCTTAGATTATTATATATAGCAGCAGATTTTAAGGCACACAAATATTTGTCTTTGCATAATTTATGCTTTTGACCCACTGTGCAATGCCTAGTATGGCCCTTTGGAATTTTAAATTGCTTAAATATGTATGTGCGTGTGTGTTTGCTGAGCAGCTGACAGCCACGCCCGCCCCATAGCCCTTGCTCGAGATGATGTCGTCAAAGTTCCAGCCAGAAGAGCTTCAGGTCTCGCTCCACAGGCTCTCCGATTTCCCTCCCCCTCGGTTGCACCTCAAGGATCAATCAATTTTTTAGCACGACTTGGGCTGATGAAGTGCCGCCGCTGGGAGCTGCCAGCTTTGCTGACTGTTTAATATTCAGTGAGTAGCACCGCCAAGCGCGACGACCAACTGCACCAATTTGGAGGCTGCCCACTGAAGCTGCCTGCCTGGCTGGTTGCTTGACGGATTTTGATGCATTTTTATCGCTCAGCGGTGCAGTTCATAAATTTTTAAACGTTCGCCTGCAAAACAAACAAGCTGCGAGCATCGGCCACATCGAAAATTTATTCATTGCAGCCAAGACACACACACGCATGTAATCAATTTTTATTTTAGAATTCGCTCAGCAAGGTGCCGCGCAGGTGCAAAAGTTCCTTAGCTCTATTATAATTGGATTACATACAATTCTGTTCGATTGGTTTGGGTTCCGCAAAGGACCTTGCTTGATGAGCATACGCGAATCTTCGGCTGCAGGCTGTTGTCGTGTCTGGTCCGGTCTGGGAATGTGTGGACCTGTCTGGCCCGCTGGTCTGGCATTTTTAACGAGCGCCTCGTTGAAGCTGCAGTCATTTATAGTCTCTGTTGGGGCGTCGGCTGCTCTTAAATGACAACGGACGGGCCTTCCCTCCTTGCTCAAAAAAGGAAGGCTGGGGAATTGCCGATGCTGCGTGTGGCAGTTGCGAGTGTGGCAGCTCGGAGTGCGCCATAAAACGGTTAAAAGTGAGGCAGTTTGTGAGCTTTAAACGCAGCTGCGTCGCTTTCAGCCAGCTTAATGCGATGCCTCTCACTTGCCTCCATTCCCTACGTCTTTACGCACTGCGTTAATCCTCCGTTTAACCTTGAGCTTAAACTATTTGTGTTTCAAGTACTTTTTCACTTCAGATAATATGGCTATTGTAAGCTTAAGAAACTCTCGTTTTAAAAGTTTTACAAACGCATCTGTTGCATTACTCTGATTCTCAGGTAATCTCTGATCTGTCGAAAAATACGTTTTTCGTATGGAAAGTTTTACTGTTTGGGAAGATATGTTCACTGATATCGATCGGAAGTAAGACCTAGGTATGAAAAGTCCTTTCATTCTCTCTCTCTTACTGTAACTCTATTTAAGTCTAAGTAGTACTTCAGCTACTGCTCAATTTAAGTCCATTTTGTTACTGAAAAGTTTTTGGTATCATTTTTATTTCTGTCATGTTTTTAACGAAGCTGATTGAGAAACTCCTTTCTTGGGTAGGTAGACCCATTTACTGTTTACTCTATGGACGCGATGATAAGGACGTCTGGTGGATTCGACCCGTGCGCTATCTGTGCAATTTCCTGGTGGGCAGCGTGTTGGCCTACTTGCTATGGATACTGTTTTCTGTTAGCGCCAATTTCGGTAAATTATTGGCAAAGGCTGTGCCGGAAGAGACGGTGTTGTTGGTATTCATTGTGTTCAACGGACTCTCTTATATGCTAAGTCGCAATGTGCGTGTGATTACATTGCTGATGTTTGTGAGCCTCTTGGGAAAGGCGGGTCAGAGCTATCTGCGGGCTGTGGCCTTTGCGTTTGTCATTGCGGGCCCCATTAACAATCTGGTGAGAAATGCGGACGAGGTGGCCCGTGTATTTGCCTGCACTACAATACTCACATACAATCTGACCAAGACGCGTTTCGATCTGATGGCCAAACCCTTTACCAATACGCTGCAAACCATGAGGGAAGACCTGGACGATATTCAAGGCAATTTCAAGGAGTTGCAAACTATTCTAGACGATCTCAAGTACGGCGTGGAATATACGAACATCGAGGATGATAAATTTGGACATAACAAAGAGAGGAGAGCTGCCAATGCCACCGAATCAACTTTTAGCAATTCCAACAAAAAGGTGCCCAAAGCTTCCGCAGTGCAGGCGCAATTTGTGCGCAACATGAGAAATCGCTGCAAACATCAGCTGCGCAGTGGGCACCGGGTTTGCCGGGAAATATTTCTACAGGGCTATCGCAAGTGTGCCACCAATTTTCCGGACTGGCTGGCAGCAGTGGTTTGTTGGCCGTATCGGGTCGATGTCATATGTAAGATCAATATGTTTGGCAATCCCGACAAAGTCTGCGATGCCTCTAAGGTAAGCAGATTTATATAACTTATCCAACTATCAAAAACAATTTCCTTCCTTTCCCCAAGGTGGTGCCCTCTAACTTTGGTGAGACTTATGTGAAGCTATTGGTCGCTGAGCATGAGCTCTACGATAATAACTCCAATATCGAGGTCACCTATCAGCTGCAGAATATAACAACTTCAGAGCAATTGCTGAGCGCCAAAGAGACATCCGAGCAGTTTATGAAGGAATTTGAGCACAAGAGGCACGTCTTTCACACCGTCATGCTGATAATTGAGAAATTTATGTACCTCTTTGTGCTGATCGTGATATATACATCGATACGTTACCAATATCTGTATTGCACCGACTTGGAGTACGACAACATTTACATAACGGACTATTTCAAACACGTGGATGAACGACGCAAGCGCGAAAACAAACGTTCTGTATTGCCCCTACGGAGCCATGAGAAGCCCATGTTTGTGGACTCGGGAAAGAGGGGCGAGGGGGCAGCTATAAATATTTTTAATTTCTTGCACTTGTCTTTGGAGATGGTGACAGCGGGCATATTTATTGTGTTAGATCATTTGGTTGTCACTCTGCTTCAAATTATTCATCAACGATCGCTGATCACCTATCGACAGCAGGGCGAGCACGAGGTTCGCTTTAGAGTCAGTACTGCTTGAATAGCTTTTTGAGTGTAAATTTAATTAGTTTAAACATTTCCCAGATCAATGGCACTGGACTGATGGCCCGCTTGCTGCGTACCACCATGAGAAACTTTAATATACACGAACGCGTCTCCACCTCCCTCAGCAACGAGGAGTGCCTGCCCGTGCCACATGTACTCCCGAACAGTTTCTATATAGAACTATTGCTGCTTTACTTGATCATCATTTTGTTGATCTATCACAGCACCGCCTTACTAGGTTTACGTCGCACCATTTGCAGCTTCTTCTACTACAAGCGGGAAAAGAAACGCATACTCTTCCTCTTCACAACAATGCTGCGCACTCGGCTCGATAATGTGGAAGTGCTGCGCAAGAGGGCCGAGGAGAACTTAGCCTCCAGGCACCTACACGGTAAGACAAATATATTTTTGATCTTGCGCCTCAATTATCCGCAACACTTTGGCTGGCTGGCTCGTTTCAACTGCGCCAAGCGGAGATGTCTCATCTGCAATGTTCTGGAGAACAACAAATTTGTCATCTGTGAAAATTGTCATTTGCCATACTGCAAGTATTGCTGTCGGGAGCTGAAAAACTTCTGCATCTACTGCGGGAATCTAATACACAAAAGTTATGATAAGGCTGACGACGATTCTCTCGAGAGCAGCCAGTTCGATGTACATAGTCGCAAGAAACAGTAGTCTTTAAGATATGGGAATTTCTCGAAATTACTGCAAAGTAGAAAAGATTAAGAAAATTAAAACAAATATATTTAATCATTAATATTATTAGTAATATAATATATATAGAAATGTATTTCGGAAAAATCGTCAAACGTTTCTAGATAAAAATTGTAATAACAAGAAATTCTGAACTTTATATATATTTATATAGTATATACTATACACACTACTTACTGTTATACAATATATTATTAAATATTTACATATATATACACTTGTATAAAATGTTCAAAACTTTTCTAGATAAGAATTATATTAAAAGGAAATGTCTGAGATTTAATGCTAAAATATATTATTATATTATAAATATTATCCATATATACACTTTTATATATTATTTATTAGGCATTATAGATAAAAATTTGGTGAGGAAAAGACTTTATGCTAAATATTATTAAACTATATTCATATGTATACAGTAAATAAAATTATTAAAGAGTTTTCTAGATAAAAATTGAAAGAAAATGGAATGTCAAAGAATAAATTAGATATATGCATAATACTATCTATGTATATACACTTTTATATTATATTTAAAAAAAATTTCTAAATAAGTATTATAAGAATAAGAAATTTTCATTAATTTTCAAGTTTTGTGATTAAGGGATTTTATGCTATATAATAAAATACTATCTATACATTCACTTATGTTAAATTATATAAGAAGGAGAATTTATGCTATATATTATAATACCATGCAAATCAATAGACGCTTGTATAAAATTCCTATAAGTTTTCTAGATACTAGTTTTGTGAGAAATTGATTTTATGCTATATATTAATTATCTATATATTCATTTATATTTTATATATTCCAAGTACATTTTCTTTGAATGCATCTAGAGTTTCTGCAATTCTCGTCAATTTGTAATAGGATCTGTGCAGTAATTGTCCATTTTCCAGTCTACAGAACTTAATTCTTGGTGGGTTTTAAAAGTGTGTTGTGCGTCCCTTTAGAGCATTTCGAATGTCTTGCAATTGGCCTGGAGCGATGTCTGGCATTTCTCGTCTTGTGTTTGGCAGCATTTCTTCAGCCGGGCACTCAGCCTTTTGGGGGCACCCTTTTTAGTCGCTTGTTGTTCTGCACTGGTCCTAATATAATTATGCACATGTCTAGGGTGTTGTTGTTGGCTGTTGTCCTTAGACAAACTTTAGCCAGGCATTATGCAGCCCCTTTGCTGATACGATTATGTCTGCAGAAATTTCAGCACTACGCTCTGTAGCAGCAGCAACAGGATTAAGTTGCAAAATTGTTAATTAAAAATAATAAAAACGCTAATTGAAGAAATGCCTACAGCCAGAAGAACTCGGAAGTCTAAAGCAGAGCCAAACTTTTTCGGGTGCCCAACGAAATTGTCTAGACCTTGTTGTAGGTGGGAAGTTGCTCAGATGCTTTGGGGCACTTGGCGAAACAGTTGCAAGTTTTGCGACAACAGCAACAGCAAAGAGGCAAGGCAAGAAAACGTCTTTGTTTTAATATTCATGCGGGCCGCACTCGTGCATGTAGTTTTGTGGGCGTGGCTACCTCAGTTACAATAAAATAATTATGCAAACAAAAGCAGCAGCAGAAAGAGTCGCAGACATCGACTGCCAGTTGAGGGCGAGACCGCAGCCACAGACATCTGCGTCTACGACTGCGTCTTTCCATTGAAATTTCACACATTTCGCCTCAGCCAGCAACAAAAAAAGGGAAAGAAAATTTATAAAAAAAAAAATACGAGAAATATGCGCAAATTTTCTTACGAAAAGCAAATACCAAAGCGTCAACGTCGAGAGTCGTGAAAACCCAAAGCAAGCAGCCAGCGCCCGTCCGCCCGTCCGCCAATTGACTTCCTTCGCCAGACTCGGCGCTTTTCTTCTTCTCTTTTTTTGTGGGCATGCCGTGTGCGAAGGTGATTATTTGACGTTCACACCTTGTCCGCCAGTCCGTAGGACTTGGAACTGGGCGAGGTCGTCGCTTGTCTCCATCTCCATCGTCGACTCCATTGTTGGCGGTTGTTGTGATCAGCCACAATAGTGACAGGTGTGACAGTGGCCCGACAGCGCGCAGGGCGAGTCTGTGGGCAGGCAGCCCAGTTTTGTGGAGCAACGAGGCGGCTATGAAGATGTAAACTAGACGCGACGAGACGATGAAAACTGTAAAGCAAAAAAACGAAAATTATTTCCTAGAAAAGCGCCGATCAGCTGCTAAAGCGAGCGCACCAATAGGGCAGCAAAAAGGCAAGCGGGCAACAAAAGATACCCTCTACTGGCATATGTATATATATGTAGAAAAGTATATGTGTATATTAACTCAACTTTCATTTAAGCTTAAGCTATATATCATATGATATATATATTTCAAAATAGAGTCTTGAATCTTACAAGCATTTGTTTCCATAAACTTAACCCAGCTTCCGAAAGACTCTCTCAACACAATTACAGGGCATCAAAAAGTGAAAAAAATTACATATATATCTAAGGGGCGAATAGAAAAATGCCAAAGTGTTGAAAAAATGTAATCGCATCGAGTCTCTCAGTTGCTTTTATCATGCGCTCAACTTGGCGTTGATAATGACGATGATGGTTAAGGTGCTCGAGGTCGGTTGATGATGGTCAGTGCATCGCATTGTTCTTGCGGTTTGGTTTTGCAATTTACGAGGCCAGGCAGTGAACTATTTAGCAAAAGCTGTTGCTGCATTATGCAGTCCGGGCTAGGGAAGAAGGGTAATGCGAACTGCAAACAGGGAGCTGGGCTGGCAACTGGCAACTGGAATCGGGCGGCATCTCTGTGGCTGCATCAGCAGGTGGTAATGCGCAGAAATATGGTGCTGAACATTTCAATTAGAAAACGGCGAGTCTGAAAGAGAACTTTGAAACGATGACAGGCTGTCGTCGCCCCCATTAGACCCATAGTCGAGCGACCAGGTTCATTTCACGTCCCAGACGCAAACGTTCCGCCTTTGATGTGCGCTGACGAACTGCTGCGCCTGGTTCTGGGTAGAGAGCTCTGTCTGGGTGCCGCGTTCTGGCGTTTTGGTCTGGCCTCGTCTGGTCTCTCTACCTGCATCGCGGCTATTATTTCAATAAAAATTCTTGAATATTATTTCAAGTTTGTTGCGGCAGGTTAGTTAGTCGTCTCGTCGCCATGCCCGTATTTAATCTTTATAATTAAAATTTTAACAAAAAATTACCAAGCATAAATATGATGAGAAAAAAACCAGCGCCTCTCTGGGGTGCAAAGACGCGAACGTGTTAAAAATTGATTAAAGTAATTGATTTGTAAGAGCTGGTCAGCCAGCCAGAGGTTGGCTTGGGGTAAGCACGTTAAGTTCTCAGTAAATTAATGTTGCTCGAGCTCAGGTAGTTTGTTAGCGGGCAACGAAGGAATGCTGAAGTCGGGCAAAGGTTTTGCATATTTCATTCAATTTTTCTCGAATAAAAGTGAGGGATGACTTTATTATTATAGCTCAAAGACTTTAATGCTGCAAAACTTGTTTAGTTTTCGATAAACTCGTATAATAATTCCTTCATTGGTTTCCCCCTCGCTGCATCTAATTGCATTCCACAAACAGATAAATGCACTTGTTAACACACGCATTCCACAAAAGCAACTGGCTTCGCTTTGATGCCAAATATTCCTTTATATTCAAATCATATTCAAACCACATAGAAATCTCAGCTTTGTTTTGCAATTTTGCAAGTCAAACTTTTACGGCGAACAGGCTGCAACAGCACAGATCCAATTTCACACAGACCCAAAAGCCGAAAACCACAGCACCACAAATCTTTCACTGCAGCCGCACCAACACTTTTTTTCCACTTCTTTCTTTCTGTTGGCTGTGGTACCCCAGTTTTTCGCTATATATATTTATACTCTAACAGAAGAAATGAGTTGTTAAGCAGCACAGTTGATGCAGTTCGAACAGAGTTTATATCTAAGTATGTATGTGTGTATGCAAATCTAAATTTTCATAAAGGGCTGATTACTAAGAGCTTGAATATGCCTCACTATTTATATTCACCAATATTCCTCATTATAAAGATTATACTAATCTAACAACTTATTAGGATTATAATTTCTTAACAATTTTTCTATATTTATTTAAATAATTAACATATTTTTATTTAATCAAATAACTGTTTTCTGCATAAGAGTGTTTAATCTTCGACACCTCTGCATATCTGTTTGAATGTATTTTTTTTTGTAGTTGGCTAAAAAACCCCAAGCCGAAACTCCAACAGAGCTTTGGTCTCTGTGCGTGTGCAGCGCTCTGGTTGAACTCAAACTTTTGTGCCAACTGCTTTTGACTCTTGTTGGAGCTAGCACGCGAGCTGTGGAGCTGAATTGGTGACGCCTTTGGTCTTTCACACAACCAGCCAACAGCCAACAAGCAAAGCGCGAAAGAGTTAAAAGGCACAGAGCACAGAAAAACGCCCGAGTCGAGGCATTTTCACCCTATTATTTCGAGCAATTTCATCAAAACTAGACGGGGCCGGCCTCTGCTCCAAATTGTAACCACAACCAGCTACCCAGTTGCCAGTTGCTAGTTGCAAGAGCTAGTGCAACTCCCAGTTCCAGGTTCCGTCCAGCTCAGGCAACCGCTGCTTTTTCTAGCTTCGTTTGCTTTTCCACTGAATGTCTACTTTTTTTTTAGGTTTTCCTTCGTTTTGCTGTTGTGCTCTCAATAGAAGCAGGCAGCAGGTTTCTTTCTTTTCAATGGCCAGCTCCGACTGTCGACTGTTTTTCTTATTTGGTTTCCACTTTTATGTAGATTGGTATTTATTTTCCACGCGAAAACTGAAAGAAACACAAAAAAGCACAGAGTGGCAGCGGTTCTCACACTATGCGATTTTGTTGCCGAGTGTTCCTGCCTGTAGTTCCTTAACTCTCCTCATCGCTCTTATTATCGCGTCAAGCTCCAGCAGCAGCAACACCAACAACAGCAAGAAAAACTAAAATGCTGCCAGCAGCTTCGCTGTGGAACTATTTTGCGGTCCGTTGCCTGACAAATGGCAGCAACGCCATCGTCGGAGCATTTAGCCAAAGTCCAGGGAGTCGACGTCCACTGCCAGCGCCAGAGACAGAGTCAAAGCCAAAGCCAGAGCCAGCCACTGACCGCCTCTGGGCCTAGGCTCTGTAGTCTACTTTTCTTTTATACTCTTTAGTAGAGGGTATGTTGAGCTGGGCAGAAGACAGGCAGCAGTCACATACCTAAGACAAGAATATGACATGTACAAGGATATGTATAATTACATATGCAGATAGATAATGTATAGGAAGATATATACATGCATAGAAAATTGATACGATATATGAAAAACGTAGGTAGATACATATATAGAAAGATATATATGTAGACAGATATAGATAGACAGACACTTGTATATATAAATTAATACATAGATGTTTAGATATATATGTACGATATATATACAGATATATTTAAAAAAAAAGATAGATTAATAGCATAGTAAATAAATATAGATAGCTAGATAGCTAGAAAGACATACAGATAAACGAATAGATGGATATAGAGAGAGGAGATAGGAAATTCGAACAGGCAGATATATAAATATAGATTTTTAGGTATATATATACATATATGTATATAGATGACTAGAAATATTTAGAAAAAAAATTATATATATAGCGAAATAATAGAGAAGTATAAGTAGCTGGATAAATAGATAGACATATATAAAGATAGATAGATAGATTGATTGATACATAGCCATAAATCAGATAAAAAGTTAGTTAATAGGAAGATAAATAGAGAACAAGTAAGAAAGCTCTAGTCGGGTCTGCCCGACTACGAGATCCCCTGAACCAAGTCCGAGCTGATGTTTTAAACAACCTAGCTTACATATTTTATCTATACATATTACCTCTGCGCGCATATACACATGCACACATGCACACATACACACATGCACACATATACACATGCACACATTTGTATATACATGCACACATATACATACATGCCATGCACACAGAAGCACGCTCGCCGATTACTGCGTAGTTGATTTCAATGTATGTGTGCACACGTACAGGCTGCTGCAGCGTGCTTTTACAATGTTTCCTTTAATAACTTCTGTATTACTTAACGGATTTGAATGCAATTTTCTGCATTGAATGCTATTAATTTATTGAAAATACGGTTTTCACTAAAAAATTTGAAAAAATTAAATTGTGGCTTTGATAATTTTTTTTTTTAATAAATTTTTTTTGTAAAATGTGGAGCCGGTATCCAAAATATGAAAAAATAGAAAATGTATTTTATTTATAAAAAGCTAAAAACAAAATTTGGTAGCTGTAGCTAAAAATATGTAAAAGATATGGTCAAAAAACTGAATCTTGATAACGTTTTAAATCGATAACATTGAAACGGAAAAATTTATCGAATATCTAAAACAAACTCGATATTTTCGCTGTATACACAGACCATCATGCAAAATTTGAAGTCTCTAGCTCTAATAGGTTCTGAGATCGACGCGTTCATACATACGGACAGACGGACAGACGGACAGACGGACAGACGGACAGACGGACGGACGGACGGACAGACAGACGGACAGGGCTAAATCGACTCAGCTCGTCAC
Organism: Drosophila gaucha; assembly: GCA_035045545.1. Taxonomy (NCBI): domain Eukaryota; kingdom Metazoa; phylum Arthropoda; class Insecta; order Diptera; family Drosophilidae; genus Drosophila; species Drosophila gaucha. The sequence goes on from JAWNOY010000292.1 coordinate 544,845, forward strand.
CCTGATCAAGAATATATATACTTTGTTGGGTCTGCCACGCCTCCTTCTGCCTGTTACATACTTTTTGCAAAACCATTATACCCTGATTTCCCATTTTCAATGGGTTCAGGGTATAAAAAGAGAAAAATATATTACAATAATAATTATATATTTATACAGATAGATAAAAAAAATGTATATGAAAATATAGATAGCTGGATAAGTAGATGAGGTGAGTCTATAGATGTAAAGAAATAGTTTTCTATATATTTAATTCTTGTGATTGATTTTAAAATCTATAAATTGAAAATATTTTCTTATATAAACAGAAAATCTTCTTATAATTAAGACAACATTTTTCACATTCTTAATGTTCTTCACTCTGTTCATTATCTGCAAATATTTTTTGCCTTTTCATTAAGTTTCATTTCATGGTTAAGTACATTACTCTTTGATTTCAATCAGAATTTCGTTCTCTTTGCAATTAAGCGCATTGAAGAGCATTTGTGCTTCGTCATTCCACTTCAATTGTGTATTTGCTGCGCTCGTTGGTAATTAGATTTAGTTTAGCGCACAGATTTTGATACGTTAATTGTAAATTGTGCAAATACATATAATTGTGTGCTGCCTGAAGATAGCTGCCTCCGATTTGCCTGGTTGCCCTGGCACTCGCACTCCAACTTGGACTTGGACTTGCTTTAGTTTTGCTAAATTAGCGACTGCTGATGCGACCCAGCCCCGCTGTCTGCTTCTCTCATTGTGGCGTGAAGAAGACAAATGCCAGGCATTCTTTTCTCAAGCCTTTTGGCTACGCTTTTGATATGTGACCGAGCCGAGAACTGGGCATGACCGCTGCAGCTGAGGCGCAATTAATAGGCACGACAATTGCCTCAGTTGGCTCTGGTTCCCACGTTGAATCCATATACACCATCCGCCCATACTTATATATGAGTCAACAAATCCATTTAAATAACAATCATTAAAGGTTCACAGCAGCCTAATTGGAGCTCAATTCATTTTCGATAATATTATATATATATAATAGGCGTGTCCTATTCAAGCTGAATCCCATTATCCTGTTGTGGTAGCCGCATCAACTCAATATAATGATTGCAAATTAAATTCTATTGGCACAAATGCTCAAAAGGAAACACTTCTTGGAGCTGAGACTGAAATATGCGAGGGTTGCACAAGAAGTTTCTAAACTAAAATAATATAAATAGATATATTTTAAAAACATATTAGAATTAATTTTTAAAACTTCAAAATAATTTTAAAATATAAATAATTTTAACTTAATTTTTTTTAAAACTTCAAAATAAGTTTAAAATAGAAATAAATACTTAGAGATATATCAATAAATTTAGATTTTTTTTAAAAACTTCAAAATAAGTTTAAAATATAAATAATCATATACTAGATATATCAACAAAATTTTAGATTTTATTTTATAAACTATTAAATACGTTTAAAATATAAATAAAAATAAATATAGATATAAATAAGTTTTCATATATAATTTAAAAAACTAGAAAATATTTCTCATACGCCCCTTTTAATTTGAGGACAAATCAAATTATCTGAGTATGAAAATACAAAGGTCCAATTTAATGAAGATGATACAAGAAATTTTGACTTTACTTTTTGCCAGCCCCGACATACTTATATAATAAAGCTGAACGAGTTGCACTTGGATATGTGTATAATGGGTCTCAAAATTCCAGGAACTCAATCTTTTTGCTACCTTTGCCCAAATTATGCGCTTCAATTTAAAGCTGCATAGTATACTGATGCGTAGTCAGACCGATATCCACTTGCTATACACTTTGGCGGCCGCTTTTCGCAAAGAGATTTCACCGGAATACAATAACAAAATTATCATTGTCTCCTACATCATTCGCTTAATGTGGATCCATCAATCTGTGTCCATGCGCGCGACTGTCAAACACCGATGGACGATGAAGAGGAGAATGGCGGATGGAGACGACTCCGACGGACCATCAATCGCATTAAAACCATAAAAGGATTGCTCATATGTAGTCAAGACTGAGAACTGGCGATTCATTGTTGTTGCTGTTGTTGCTGCTGTTATGGACTGTTTATTTTCAGCTTCTTTTTTACAGGCGACGGCGGCGGCTGTTTAGGCAACTGATGAAAAAGAATTTTTAAATCCATTGTGTGTAGTGTTAAAAGTGCCCGAAATGTGGCAGTGTGTGTGTGTGTGTGTGAGTCTTGAGTGGCGAAAGGACAAAATGTCACAAAAGCGTGACGATGTGTCGTAAAGTACCCAAACACTAACCCAAAGGGCTGGAGGCGAAGGGAGCTGGTTGAATGGGTTGTGCTGGGTCCGGTACGGCGTCTGGGACATGGCTTTTTACTACTTTGTGTTTGCTTGGCTGCGCTTTTTATGATTTCCATGTGCCACACTCGACTGTCAGCAGTCAGTCAGTCAGCCAGTCAGCCAGTCAGCAGCAGCAGCATGCCTTGGATCCAGATACACATCCCAGCTCGCGCTCCACTGCCGGCTTAATCAGTTCACTTCTGTTCAGTTCGAAAGGTTGCCCGGCACAAAGACTCGTTGGCATTGGCTTGGCATTTGGTTCAGACTCTTTGTTATCCGAAGCATTCATGTGCGACATACCAAGCAGACACACACATATATATGTATGTACATACATATATGTGTATATATATATATATATAACCGATATCTGAATATTTTATAATGGGCTCTTTGCTTGGTTTTACGGCAGCATCTTGCATGCATGTCTCTGCCTTGGGCCGACTCTTTAAGCGTTTGTTTGTTGATTTTTCAGCTGTCCAATTAGTCATTTTCATCGGCTTAAAAAGTTTATTGGTAGCCACGAAATGCGATTTTAACTGTCTGCCCGCCCGCCAAGATCTTCCCTCTTAATGCTTTTTATGCTGCGCTCGAGTGGTCCGCAATTAAAACTATAAATGTCCAAAAAAAAGTCACGATACGCCAGCCTTTATGGCCAATATATACGTACTTAAGTATAAATAGTTGTTGTTAGCCCACTTATTCGACTGTTCGAGACAAAAGTCTAGACAAATTTTGCAGTGCTTTTAATTGCATGTTAAGTGCCAGTCGAGCAAAAGTGGGCGAAAAGTTGATTTTTGTGTGAGCTATTGAAAATATTGGAAAACTGAAATCAGAATGCACTAAATATGTAATTGAAATGTTTGAACAAGGAAAAACCCCTTCAGAAATACAATAGCTGATCAAATTTAGTTAACAGCTACCCGCATATTTATAGAATAAATTCATATTCTCTTGACTAAATTGAAGTTATTTCAAGTAAATATATTTAAGAGTATTTGTTGTTCAACATGTTGTACACTTAAGATATGTAAATATGTATTAAAATCAAATTAAATTAAAATCAAATTAAATTTTGTAATTGATATGCAAGTATAAACAAAAATCGTTATCAAACATTTTCTTCATAGAAATTGTATAAATTCTTTAAGAGCTGCTATGCTTATCTATAAAAAATAATACAAATAGCAGATTTTTATTCAAAATATAAGATTTTTTAATTTAAAAATAAATATTTTAGCACTTTTACTTACACAGACACTCGCATGTGTATTTGCTTTCATTTTCACATCGTGTCTTCTGGCCATAAATACTAATAAAATCAAATTAAATTTTGTAATTAATATGCAAATATAAACAAAAATCGTTATCAAACATTTTCTTTATAGAAATTGTATAAATTATTTAAGAGCTGATATGCTTATCTATAAAAAATAATACAAATAGAAGATTTTTATACAAAATATAAGATTTTTTAATTTAAAAAGAAATGTAAATACACAGACACTCGCATGTGTATTTGCTTTCATTTTCACATCGTGTCTTCAGTCCATAAATACTATTTTCATAATTTATGCTCTTTAAAAGCATTTTAATGAAGTATTTGCTTGGCTGCGTTTGCTCGTTCGAGTTGTCTTAATAGTTTTTAGATTGGCCTACATAAAATACAAAATGATATACATTAAATTGTGAATGACTAACCCCTTTAGGCAGGCACTTGTGATATTCATTCATTGCAGTTGCGCTGCTTGTTGTCTCTGAGCGTGAAATTCACAAGAAATTAACACAATTAACACTTTAATTGCAAACTTCCGTTTGCGCTACTTTTTCTTTGGCAAGTTCCGCCAGCGAGCTCTGCCACTGGGACAAAGACGACATCGCATCGCTCCAAGACTCAATTCGCAGTGTCTCTGGCCTCGGCGACGGCCTCGACGTTGCATCCTTTTTACTTTTAGTTGTCGCCGCTCCGCACATATGTCTGTGTATTGCACATAAACTGAAAGACTTTGCTCTCAGTGTAGACTTTGCCTCAAATGAAAGCAATTAACACTTTAATGACACTTCCAAATGCCCCGCACAAAGGCGCCGAACGAACTTTTGTAGTAAAAGAAATGTGCCTTGGGGCGCATTACCTACATTTTGCCAGCTCTACTAAAAACTGTATTTCGCATAGGCTTTTCCTTTGAGTAAATATCAAAATGTGGCAACTGTCGCTCCGGTCACATCTCAGAGTCCACTCTCGTCATTAAAATCGAAATTGGCCAAGCAACCAATTGGGTCTCACTTCTATGCAGTGCTCGCCTCTGGCCAAATGCATAGACGAGTTATTATGCGTTTTCCTAATTAGAGAGGAAAATTGTTAAATTCCGTAGATGACAAGCTTTTGTCTTTTATATATATGTGTGCATGTGTGTGTGTGTGTGTGTCTGTGTGCAGGAAATTGACAACGTCTTCTGCTCTCATTCTAGCTTGCAGCTAATTCATATATTCTTGATTATAGGCCAACATTGTGGATGATGTGTAGAGGCTTTGCCAGAATTTGATTGCTTTTCACATTTAATGCGCACACTTGACACTTTTCCTTAGCTCAGGTCTGTGCCGCAGGGAAACACAGAACCAGTCTTTCACAATTGATCTCGATTCTGCAATACGAATCAGCTGACGGATATCGTAGCTAAGCTTGAAAGTACGACATTTAGGAATTCAGTTTGAGATTGCAGTAGAAACTATCGAACTGTGTGGATTAAGAGGCATTAAGCTTATATAATTAGTAAGAAATATGAATGACTATAGATCAATAGCCAATTCAAATTTTAAGACTAGTTTATCTTATATTACAGCTGTATTTTGAAAATTCCTTCCACTTACAAATATTTGTAGGAAAGCTCATAAAAATTTACTTTCTTCATTTCTTAATACAAAATTCAAGCTAGATTGCTTCCATGCTTAATTTCCGTTTTCAATTACTTACCCCTGGATAAAAGAGATGCTTAAAGTCTAAGATAAACAAGCAGGGAGTGCAATATTAGAGTATTAACTCAGCTGTTTCACATATGTGTGAAATGTCGAGTCTCTAGCTTTTATAAGTTGGGAGATAAACGTGGTCATACATACGGACGGACAGAAGGACGGACGGACAGACAAACGGACAGATTGATATGGTCGACTCGGCTGTTGCTCCTCAAGCATATGTACATATACTTTATGGGGTCGGCTACGAGTCCTTCTGCCTGTAACAGAGATTGTACCAACGAGGGAAATTCGGTCATCCGCGGGTCCCGAAAAAATGTTCGGGATCGGGCGGGATGGGAAATATTCTAAAAAAGTCCTGGACGGTCGGGATAAGTGGAACGAATTTCTTTCCCGATCCCATCTCTAGTAACAACTCTTCTTTATCAACTATACCCAGAATTTCCAATTTCAATGGATTCAATGTATATAATATCCCCAATACCTGTTTCCTTATTTCAGTAGCAGTCAAACTATATTTCATTTAATAATCATTCTTACTAGTTCTTAGCTCTTATCAAGCTGAATATATGCTATCCCTTATTAAAAATACTGTATCTTCTTCTTGATTATCTCCATAACAGTTATGCATACACGTAGGTTAATTTGAACTGACTTGACAGTTATGGCTCGGTTCAAACCTATTCGTGGCAGCTTCCAAGTTTTTTTTGTTATTTGAGGAGTGAACATCAAAAACCTTAAGAGCTTCCTTTCAACATTAAACTCGCACCCGCCGTGAATAAAACATATTTCAGCTTGTGGCGCAGTTCCGTTCTTCGCTTGTTGCCGCCTTTTGTTGAGCTACGCCCTGGTCCAGGGCCCACCCGGAGGCAACTGGCAGCTGGCAACTGGTAACTGGCCTGTCAATGCAATAAACGCAACAGCCAAAGGAGCAACAGCATCCTAGCCCACTCCAGGGCTATTATTGTTGTTTTTGCTGTTGCTGTTGTTGTTGTTGCTTGCCTTTTTCATGTTTATTGCAAGTATTTCAATTCGGCGTTTCTCATTTTGGCCAGAGCTGGTGAGCTATCCTGTTGCCTGGCTTATTTGCAACAATTTTTTTTTATTTTTGCCAGTGCGCCCGACAAACAACAAAGCAAAGCCGGAGAGGAAGCCGCAGTCGAACTCGGAGTCGGAGTCGGAGTCGGTCCCGGAGCCGGAGTCTGGGTTGGGCATATTCTTATTTGCCTGCTGGAGCAGCTGCTGCTGGAGTCTCGGCTCGCAGTGCATATGGCAAACGGCTTGGCTGGACACGGTAGATGCTTTCTGCTGCTGCCCTGCTGGTTTTTCTTCTTTACATACGCTGGGCGCCATTTTGTTTGCTTCTTTTTGGTGAAGGACGCGTTTCGAAGGGGAAGGGGGTCATATGTTTTCGGAGCTGGGACGCCCACTAGACAGCCCGCTGCGCTGTAAGTAATTTGTGGTTTCAGGCAAATACTCTGATGATGTTTTTCTTAAATGCTTTTTTCGCTACCCTAGTCCCCCAGCGCCTCTGTCCCGCTTTTTGGTGCTTCCTTCCGCTTTACGGGGTTTTCTGTGCAAGCTTTTCTATGGTCGCCTTCTTTTTACCGAGCTGTATCGTTAAAAATGCCTTAAAGGCATTTAATTTCTTTTGTTCATTGGGCGAGCGCTCTTCTAATGGGAGGGCAGCTGCGAAAAAAGGCAAACCACACACACACACACTGAGAGACCTCGGCCCCACAGACCCAAACCGAAGCAAACAAATCGACGTTGCATATCCTGCGCTATAGTCTTCTGTCCTGCTTTTAACAATTTCAATAGAAAATTAAAACGCAGCGGAATTTGCTTTTCTCTTTTCCATTCTTGGTTTATTCTTTTTTTTCGCCCCTTCTTCTCTGGACGTTAGCTCAAGAAAAATTGTTGTTCTCTGTGTGTGAGTTGGCACTTTTTGTTACCCTGAGCCTCAGCTGGACCGCCCTGGAATGGGCCCTATGTAAATAGGCGTCGGTTTTTGGTAGCCCTCTACAAATTGCACAATGCTGCTTGCAAGGCAAACGGGAGCCGAGGGGAGCCAACTCGCTTTTTATTTGCCCGTCTGTGGATAGGGTAAAGTGTTTGCAAGCTTTTGGTAGCCTTTGTTTGCAGTTTGTTGAACCCGAAAGGGGTTGGCAGGCAAATGTAAAGATACAAATGTAACTACTTCGGCGTTTCACTTTGGATTAACTCAATTCTTTGAAATATGTACTTAACAAATACTGTTTTGGCACTAATTAAAAAATCCCATTGGGTTATTAGGGCAGAATAATAATCTTGATGAGTTTCAATTCAGTATTCTTTCAATTTGGACTTTAAGGAGTTCGTGAAAACTGAGTCAAAACTTTGTGAAAACAGAGTAATCTTATTTATTAAAGTAATCTTATTTATATAGAGTAATCTTATTTATATTACTTATATTATATTATATTATATTTATAATTATATTACTTATTCTTAACTTTTGTCAGCCATCAAAACGTTTACTAATATTTAGATTAACATTAAGTAACGTAGTGTTAACTGCAACGTTCAGAGACTTAGTTCGAAACACAACTCTTGTAAAGTCCCGCAGACAGTGAAACCTTTACGAATATAGAAAATTCTTTGTCAGTCAGCAAAACGTTTATGAATATTTAGATTAACATTGAGTATCGTAGTGTTAACTGCAACCAGTTTTATACAAACCCTCATTCTTCATTTAAGTTCAGAGACTTAGTTCGCCACACAACTCTTGTAAAGTCCCGCAGCCAGTGAAACCTTTACGAATATAGAAAATTCTTTTAAATATTGTGGAACAACCAATTCAATTTTCATTCACTTCTGCTGTGCTCTTTTGCCTTGCTTCCATCACAATTACCATTGTCTGAACGCCCCGCAGCCAGTGAAACCTTTACAAATATAAGAAATGACTATATGAAATAAATATTTGCATGTCAACTACAACCAATTAGTTCTTCATCCTCTTTCTTCTATATTCTTATACTTTGAATGCTTTTCAATTCTCTCAAAGCCCAGCAGCCAGTAGAACATTTACGAATATGCAAATCTCTTGTTATTATGTTGTTATTATTATACTGTGCTTCAATTCTCTGAAAACTCCGCAGCCAGTAAAACCTTTTCGAATACAATAAATTCACATTTACTTATTGTATTAACTTGTATGCTGTCAACTTTCACTAATCCCCTTAACATTCTTGCATGTCCATAAGTATTTCCTTAGCTTTCTCGAGTTGCTTCCCTTATTCTGCAAAACTGTCGCAATTCTGATGCATCGCTGTCATCTCTGACATGCTCTTGTCCATGTTTATTAATATTGTGTGCTCTTATGTATTATCCCCGCAACCCCCATGAAATTTTCATCATGGTCAATCATGGCCGCCATTTTCATTTGATCCTTGCTACCCCCCATCGATGCTTTGCTTAAGTGAGCCCAGCAGACGCTCTGAGCTCAAATACCGCAGCCACACTGTTAAAGACCATATTTCGATTCAACGCACTGCGGGGGGGATTATTTCGAACGTAACTCTCATCAGCTTTGCGCTTAGGGCCAAGAGCACAGTTTCTAACCCAAAGCCGAAAACCAAGGCGAATCTTTATGCAATCAGGCAGACAAGAAAAAAGTGTTCTAACTTTTGACTGAACGAACGAATAAATGAATGAATGAGTGCGTGAGTGAATGGAGTTGAGTTCGTGGGGAATGCCATTTTTTCATTACGACAATTTACGACCAAACGCTTACTCGCTTCGAGGGGGGCGTTGAATGAACATGAAATCAAAACGCGAAACATTTGCACAATGCGAGTCCGATTCGGGTTGGATTCTATTTTTATTTTTTGGCATAGCTATAGAGACAGCGGCTATAAATTGCAACCCTTTGTGCGAAATAATAGCGGAAATGGCACGGAGAACACACGCACCCGTTCGAAAATTACAGTTATTAATGCATATGGGGTGCCAAATACTTTAACATTTGTTGTGTTTATGTGTGTGTGTGTGTGAGTGTGTGTTTTCATACGTCCACGTAACGCCCCGTGGATTTTCTCCCTCTCATATTTTTTTTTAGCAGCACGACAATATAATTTACTTTGACACTTCGAGCAGTTACTCCTTTTCCTTTTCCGCAAATGTTTCGCAGTTTTTTCTTTAATTTTTTTTGGTGTGACATGTCACAATAATCTGACAGTTTAATTATATATGCGGATATTTATATACACTTCCCCACCGTCCGTTGGCGTAACCGTAACTGAAACCGAACCAGAGCCCGTAACCCCCTTTGGCAATTTCCTATACCATTTCTTTTGCTCCGGTTCCTTACGTATCGTTTAGCAATTCGTGGTTAAATCAATTTTGCACACTTGGTTCTCAGCTCGTTGCCTGCTGCCGGCTCCATTTGCTTTTCATTTGACAGTTTTGGGTCAGTTTTTCCAATTTTCGGGGCATTTCTTTTTGTGTGTTTCTCGCTGAAAGGTTACGTCTAGGCTAAAGATTTTTTGTCGGACTTTATTGTTGGCATCGGGACTAGTGCAGAAGTCATGAATTACTTACTTACTTTCATTTGGTTGCATTGAGGGCAAGCTCTAGAGGATTGCACTGGAGGTCGATTGAGATAGGTGACACATAAGGCGATATATAACTTCCTTAGAGAATTACCTAGAATCAAGATATATACAAATATGTATATTGTGTGATAAATATAAGAAAGCAAGAAAGTACTTTCGTTTCCTTTCTTCTATTTTCGTTATAGTTCTGCCTTTGTCATCTGACATTTGTGGGCTCCGTGAACTTTGGCTGCCATCTACATGTTCGCTTAGCCCATTTAAAAGCTTTACGCTGTTGTTTTCGGCACTTCCTGAGCGCTGCTTCACATATGGGTCCAACGGAACGAACTTCCGCAGCCTTTTGATGGGAGCAACTGCTGTTGCTGCTCAAAAATTCGATACATCATTCATCAAACGCGTGGCGTGGGCCATCAGACAAAAGCTATCCCATTAGAGCCAAACATAGTTTCGAAAGAGAGAGAGCAGCTCTTAGGTTTGCAAGTTTTTCGCCCGTAATCCCTTTCTAATCGAATTACGGCAAATCCCTTGAGCACTTTTTGTGCATTAAGGCAAATTCAAGCGTAAGAAACTAATTTGAGGCGCGATGCTTATGCATATGCGCACTTTCTGTTCTCTGTTTCTATAAGGATACCAGCCAGCCATCTAATTTAATAGAGCTGCGCTCTTCCATCAGTGGAAAGTCATAAAACTGTTGCGGCTATCCAGATATTTGAGAATTGATAAAAAGCGTCGATTCAGTAAAAACTCACAAGAGCCAGATTAGCGAGCAGTCGGGGCAAGCTGTCTGATTATATATATATAGAACTTACCCCTAAATGGGTGTTGCTTTTTTTTTTGGTGTTTCCCACAGGACTAGCCAACCACCAGGCAACACCCACCCCAAGCTGCTGCTCTCTGATCACATTGTTTTCCCAAATCGGATTTTAGTTTTACACTAATTTCTTTGGTTTAAGACTCGCTCGCTCAGCGGTCCGCAGCGGTCCTTGCTGCTCGGCATCTGATATGCTCAGTCCTTGGTCCTGGGTGCTGGCTGCTGGGTGCTGCTGTTCGCTGCTGTTGTCTGGTGGTATTATAAACGCTTCGCTGGACATTGCTGGTCCTGGGCTGATGAATCCTCTTTGATTGCACTAAACTGCAATCGAGACGAATGCGCAAAACGTGCAATGTCATGCGGCAGGCTCATCTGGGCTAGCTCCGCTTCCTCCGGTGTGCCGTATCCCTCGATGTACCAATTTCAGCGCCTGCTACCCGCTTGTGGTGTGTGATAAAATTTTATTCACTTGACGGCTGACTGGCCAGGCCCTTATCACAATGCTCAGATCGTGCTGCGTATAGCCCTATCGGGGCTTTACTTCTAGCCTTCGCTTGCTGCTGCACATTTTTATGGCAAGAACAATTTAATTGGCTGGCAAGAGATTCTAGTTTTTTCCTCTCTTTTTTTCTCATTTATTTTGGGGGACACTAAGCTTACATTGTGCCAGATTTTGTGTCTAAAAGTTTGGCCAAGTTTGATGGCGTTTGAATTCCGGCTGAGTCATCTTGGCTGAGATTGATTACAAATTGCATTGGGCAGTGGGAGAGCAATAAAACTGCAGAAAGCAGTTCAAAAATGTTGTAAATAAATATACGTAGAGCAGAAAAATCAGATTAAAAAGCGATTTGACTTGGGTAAGAAGGGAGATTAAGAGAGTAGATATTGAATTTGTAACTAAAGGCATAGATATTTGTATTCAATTAGGCACATGGGAGTAAAATTCTTAGACAAGTAAATAGTTTCAAGTAAAAAAAGTAGTTTTATTAAACTTTCTGAAGATTATGTTCTATATTTTAAATCAAAGAGCATAGCCCATATCTGTATATATTGTATTTCAATAGTCACATTGGGGCAAAATGTCAATAATTATACAAAAAAATTCAAAGACAAGTTAAATGATTCACGAAAACAAACTAGTTCATTGTGACCTCTATATATCAAATCATTCGAGACAATAATTGTAGAAAAATTATTCTTTCTACAAGAGACAGCTTCAATAAAAGCAATCTAGTTCTATTGAACTTGTTTCTATATTTCAACTTAATATAGCCACTAAATTGGTATTAAATTACGCACATTGGGGCAAGCTAACAATAAAGTAAAATTCTTAGCCCAGAGACTGCGTCAATAAAAATAGAAACTAGTTCTATTGAACTTGCCAATAAATTTTTTTTAAATTGGGGCAAACTGCAAAAAATTGTATAAAAATGCATACCCAAAAGACAGCTTCAAGAAAAAGATACTAGTTCTATTGAACTTGCTTCTATATTTCAACTCAATTAGGATAGCCAATATATTAGTATTAAATTAGGAATAAACTGACAATAATTGTAGAAAAATTCTTAGCATTCAATAAAAAACGAAAGTTGTATTTAACTTTACGAGATAAGTTTAAAGTCTAAACAATTTCATTGAAAGAGCTTATCATTTGCTATATGGTAACTCATAAGGAAACAAAATGAACTAGAAGAGTTAGCTCTTAATACACTCATTTCAACTCCTTTGAATTGGTTAAAGCCACTGACTCACCTACAGCTGGAACCTGAAGTGCAACTCTGGACTCTTCTTCTATGTCGAGGAGAGTCTTGAGCGGGCAGCTGGTTGCTGGTTGCGATGAGGCCAACATCTTGACGTGATCGTTGTCGCTCCAATGGCACTTAAAATGCCAGAACTTATTTCCATTTGGCTGGGCAATTATAATATTTTGTCCAGCTCACCCAGGCAGCCTCATAAACTCTCGCCTCCCTGCGTTCGCATTCACAAAGAAATGCAAAAAGAAAAAAGACAAGAAAATGAAGAAAAAAATGCGTTTGCGTTTACCTTTTTGTGATTTGTGTGTTTTACTCCATGAATTTTTCGTAACGGGCTGCCAGACATTTCAGTCGACGATGAAAGACGTCTTAAATATAATATTGACATTTCTTTTGCAATGCCTTTGCTCTCTCTTTTCTTTTTTTCTCTTAGCATGCGCTGGCTCAGGTTTCCAGCGGGTCCACAAACTTTGACTTACGCAGTACAAATAATTATAGACATTTTGGTCGCCCGCAAGATATAAACGAGAGCCAGCAACAGAGAGGTAAAAAAAAAGGGTTAAGTGCTTTGCTTTGAGTGTCGTTTACATTTTTGCGGCAACTGTCGCATAATTTGCTTTGAATTATTTAAAAAGCGAGCTGGGTTTTCATTTTCGTAGAGGGTCCACTGTACCATGCCTAATTGAAAATGCTAGACGGCATTTTAGTTGATTTTCGGTTTCGGTTTCGGTTTTTGCCACTCGCATTACTCATAAAGCACTGCAATCCATCAATTAGCAGCTTCCCTTTTGGTCTGCTGTGTGTGTGAAACCGCAGACTCGATTCGGTACAGAAAAAAAGAGAAAAAATGAATGACTCATTGCGCTTTCATCAGTTGAAGCTGCTGTCAATAACTCAGCCAAAACGATCCGCTATATTATGCACAATTGTTGCGGTGCGAGTTTCAACACATTCAGCCGCAGTCGGACAGCAACTCGATAAGCAACTCATCTCAACATCACTTAAAACGATTCACGAGCCTCTCCTTTTACGTATATCCCATCCGTCTGGCCTTTGTTATACTTTATTCAATCGATAATTAGCGCGCAGCTCTTCAAATTTATGTTGTATATTCAAAATGATGTTACTGTTTCGCCAGAAAGTTGTCGCCTTCTTCTGAATAAGCCATAATAAGAGTTTTGCCTCGTAACTTTGCGCCCAGATCTTGAATTATTGTTATGATAATTGTGGACCACACGTTCCCCTTGCAAGTTATTTTTTTCCTTCTCTTCAGCGTCCGGCTCTGTGGGTTGCTGTTAATTTAATAAACACATTTAGTTGCTTTATTTATTTAATATTTTTTTTGCAGCGGAAATGCCGTTCGAGAAATGAGTAAACATAGATAAAGTAAGGTGTGTGTGACTCAGGTGTGTTAAAATAATGCGACAACTTTTAAGAAAATTATTAAGTTGACCAAAGACCTCGTGTTACTTTGTCTTGAGATAATGGCTAGACAAAGTTTCAAAGGCCAAAAGCTGAGTTTTATGAAAGTTTTTATGATCTTAAGTAGTACTTAATAGTACTTGATCTTAAGTAGTACTTAATAGTTCTTAATACCATTTTGATATATATAATTGCTATACTCTTCCTCTCACTCTATCTCACTGTTGCTTTTGCTTTGTCCGAGCGAGTAAGTTACTTACTTGACTTTATGAGAACCTCTTAGAAGGGTTACTCTTTCTATTTTTCTTTCTTTCATCTTCTTTATCACTGTCAGTGCTTTTAACTACTTGCATTACCTTTTCTCACCACTTATTCGCCTACTTGATTTTATGAGAATCGCATAGAAAGGCTATATGACAAAGTCAGTCATTTGCTATGTCCCTTTCGATCTCTTACTCACATTTCCTCTTTGTCTATCTTTCTATTTCCTTCTATTTTCATCTCTCACTTTTTCGACTAATTGAATTTATGAGAACCGCATAGAAAGGCCATATAACAAAGTCACCCATTTGCTACGTCTCTTTCGCTTTCACTCTTACTCACATTATTTATTTCTCTTTCCTTATCTTTCCATCTCCCACTTATTCGCGTGCTTGATTTTATGAGAACCGCATAGAAAGTCACCCATTTGATGCGTCTCTTTCTCTCTCACTCTTACTCACACTATTTCTTTCTCGTTTCTTCTCTTTCCAATTCTGCTTGTCTCTGTCGCTCTCTATCTCTATATTGTTTCACAAAATGCCATACTACCTAAAAAACAACACAGCTTAAAGCTTAAATTGAACTGAAGTCTAACAACTATATATGGACAACTCTTTCTTCCAATTAAATTGAGTGACTCTCAATGTCATGGATAGCAGTTCCATATTCTGTGTAGCAATTTATTCGCAGCTGGCCGAGCATAGGTCCAGCCATAGTTGGTCCCATCTGTGCCCATCCTGGTTGTTGTTATCCTTGTCGTCTGCGACTTGGTTGTGATTTTGACATGCCTCTGCCACACACGCCGCCCACATGGGTGCGGTTGTTGCCGTTGTTATTTGTCGAGCTCCCATGTCTGATTCTAGTTCTGTTTCAAGTCCTGCCTCTCCTATCCTGGCCATTCACTCAATGGGCAGCCAAAGCCAATTGTCAGCATGACAAACGGGTCAGCGACAGACATTTTGTTGCTTGTTTGTCCGTTTGCTTGCTTGTTTGTTTGTTTGTTTGTTTGCTGGAGATGTTTGCTGTTGCTAATCCTTGGACACAACAGAGAGGAGGCCCCAAACGCTCCGCTTGTCGTTGTGTCAGTCATAGCGTAGCCCTGAAATTATTGATAAATATTTGTCAAAGTTCTTTGCCGTATTATGCGCGAGTTCTTTTGGGGAACTGCTGCCAATGCTTGGGGGGAAATGCTATGGCTAAACATGATTGATTCATGTTTCGTTCACAAACGCAACACAAATAGACAAAGCAGTCCAGTCATGGAAGTTGGGAAGCGAAACGAAACTATGAATGCGATTTGGTATTCGGACTACTGCTAAATGCAGCAGCTCTCAAATCGAGCGTATGGCTGACTGCGTTGCACAGGACATCAGCTAGAGGGACGACGCTGACTAGTACTGACAATGTTGACAGCAATCGTATGTTTAAAAAGCATAATCCCAGACGAATGATGATGAATGGTCTTACCGTACCAACCGAACAACCACCCACAGACGCTCGCCGTCGTTTAACTAAATCCTTGATGAATGATGTTGCCAGCGCACTGGCCCCTGGTGCCTGCCGCCTGGAACCCGAATCCTGTTGCCGTCTACTGCGTTTTCATATTTGCAAGAGCGAAAATTCAAAGCGGCAACGACATTAGCAACATCAACACCCAACACCCAACACGAACACCAAAGCCACACGAATGTTTCGAGGCGCAATTTTCATTTACGCGTCATTTTAATGATGTTAAGTGATTGTGCACAAAACGAAAATAGACCCCAACGATACGACACGAGAGGCAGCAGTCGGGGCTCGCTTGTTGGGTCTAAGCAGACTTTTTGCATTTACCATCCAAAGTTTTCGTAAATATATTTTTGTACTCTGCACTGTATATTCGGGTTTCAGCAGCTTGTAATCCATTTGAAATCATTTTTCACTTTTGTATTTGCTATGGTCTTAGCTCTGGGTTGCTGCGAGTTAAGGACGCGGGGCTTCTCAGGTCTCAGCATCGTTTTGATTTGTTTGGTCGGATTGATAAATGATGTCTGCACCGCAAAACAGACACAACTTGCAGCGAGAGAATGGAAGGGAATTCAGTAGCATTTAGGAGAGGTGTTGAGTTGTTTTAGGTGAATTTTGAAACAGGGAACATAGTTGAGTAATACCTATTCCAAATGCTGGCTATCTACAATTGGATTTTCAACTTTGATTGAGTTTCATTCGATCTAAATTTCTCTACATACTCAACTTTTTACAATCAATCCACTCCTAATTCCGAATAAACTCGATTTCAGTTGAGTTAACAATTAACTGAGTTGAGTAATACATATTCCCAATTCAAAGAGCTTATTTCGATCAAACTTTAATTTGTTCTTATCATTCAATTTGTTAGTTTTGATTTAACATGATTTTGGCACAGTTGAGTTTACCGGAAATATAGTTTAGTAATACATCTATCTAGCTATCTAGAAATGGACTTTCTGCTTTGATTCAGTTTCATTCAATCTAAACTTCTGTAACTTGAAATCTTTCTTATCATTATTCTTCTAATTCCGATTAAACTCGAGTTTAACAGAGTTGAGGAACCTAGTTGAGTAATACCTATTCCCAGTTCTGGTTATCTTTAAATGGGTTTTTCTTTTATTAAGCTTCATTCTACCTAGATTTCTCGATAACTTTTTCCAATCGTTGAACTCCTAACTCGATTTAAATTAAAATTTGACAAGAATGAAGATGGCAGAGTTCTTTGATCCAAACTTCTCTACTAATTTAACTTTTTCCATTATTCAACTTCTTGGGTTGATTTCGACAGTATTGAGTTAACAGGGAAAATAGTTTCTAAATTCTGGCAATAAAAAGTACAAAAATGGATCTATTGACTGCACATTAGCTTTTCCAATTATTATATTTCTTAATTCCGATTGTACTCAACTTTTGACAGAGTTTAGCTAACTAGGAATAGTCAAGTTTTCCAAATTTTGTTTTAAAGAATATCTATAAGCGTATTTTTTTCCCAACTTCTCTACAAATTTAACTTTTTCCTATCACGCAACTTCTTAGTTCCCATTAGAGTGGTGATAACACAGCCACAAACTAATAAGTCCCAACGGAACAGACGCAGCCAATAAATATTTCAATTTCCTGCGATTTTTGGTTGACTTGACACCGTTTTGTATGAAATGAGTTATCAAGTTAATGTGATTTTGGGGTTTTAATGAATTTGCCGAAATTAATTTCAAGCTCAAGCGATTGCTGCTGCTGATATCAGTTGGATATATTACTGCGCTGGTGTCGAGGCATTATCGGACGTCGGGCGACATCGTTATGGAGCATGTGCCGATAAAAGTAATATCCTGTAAGTGACACGTGTCGATGCAGTCATGCGCATTAGGTTTAGCTAGCGTAACAAACTAACCTCAAACTCTCTCAAAGCGATTGTCAGCAAGTGGGCAGCACTCGGGCAGTTATAAAACAGCTTGGCATCCTCTGGCTAGCTTGTTACCAAGTGCAGGACTCCCATGTGCTGCAGCCTGCCTGTTTGTACAGCGTTGCTAATGTTCTCACTTCAATAAACAAAGTTTTTTTTTCCAAAAAGTGAGCAGTCCTGCCCTAAAATGCAATTGCATTTGCTGCGACAATGTCCTTAAGCCCACATCGCTTGCTGGCTCTATTTTCGAGGGTGGCTAAGCAATTCGGTTCGACTACGTGAATTTATGAAGCATAGCGAAAAGTGCAATGGTCGGTGCAAGGAACGGACAATGGTTCGTTCGTTTGCGCTGTGGTGCAGTGGTTTGCTCTGGGGTTTATCGCCCTTCAATAGCCTCGGCCCACCCTATGTTTACTCTGCTGTCGCTAATTGCTTGATATATGGTTGTACTTGTTTATACTTATACATATATGTATGTATGTATGTTGTAGTTGTTGCTGTTGTTAAGGCGAACAATTTGGTGTAAGTCATTAAGATGGGAATTTTCAGGGTTGCTCTAGCTGGTTAAACCTGTCTGTGGCTTGTTTTTCAAAGGTAGGTTGTTAAATAGCAGGTGGAATACAACTAAGTAGTCTCTGATTAACTCTAGTTTTGGCTATTACTAATTACAGCTGAAATTATATTATTAAGGCTTATATAGTTTTATACTTTCTATAAAATTTCCTTATAGTTGTCATTAAAAGCTTTTAGTATTTACATAAATAAGAAATAAACCAGCCAAATTTTTTTAATTTTTTTTTCATTATATTTTAACTTAAGGCCTCGCTTAATCTATTTGCAAAACTTTCATATGATAATTCAATCATCAGAAATTATTATGTATATGTGTATAATAGATATCATTAGAATATCCACAAAAAATGTTTACCTAATTAATATTCATATTTTCTTAATAGCCAACTTATCTTATATATGTATATATATCCGTTATTAACTTCTTCATTTCTCCATCAACTGACCGCAAACTTTTTAAATTACAAAGTTATTTTTCGCATATTTTTTCACTTAATAGTCAGTCAGTTCGCTTCCGCTTTTATCAGTCTTAACAATTGACCTCAAGGAGAATATCTTTGCCTTCCTTTTTTGTGTGTATTATAAAGTTGGGGCAAGTCTCACTTAATTTTTGTGCCATACACCTACTTTTCGCCAGTTAGCTATTCATAAACATCATTACAAAGTTGCCTCCCCAGCGATTAAGGCGACTTCAAAGTTTCACATAACTTGGCTCATATCACAAAAGCCCCCCAACCGGGCTGCTTGGCTTTGCCCAGCCAATCAAATTAACTACTTATAAAGTAATTTGAAGGAACTTTGACTCTGCGAACCCGAACACAATGCCAATGCGTCGCCGAAGCTCATGAAAAATTCTATTAACGGCAACACGATGCAGGCAAAGGTAAACCAGGTGGTTGCCCCAACAGCCTGTCGGCCCTGCAGCTGTCATTTGCTACGAGTATATGCATTTTTGAGCCAATCAGGCGATGCCGCTGTTTACTTAAGCATTTGCCCCCCTCCCGACAGCCCCCCCCCCCTGTATGAGGATCCTGGCAAGTTTACATTTGACACACCTGCTTTCATTTGAAACTTGCCACGGGGCAATAATTGCAACAACGAGCCGGTGCCGCCGCCGCCGTCGCCGTCGCCGTCGCCGCCGTCGCAATTTGGCCAACACCCGCAACAACAACAACAACAATAAACAACAAATGAGTGCAGTCTGTGGCCCCGGCATTGTGCAAAACTTGTGCCAGAGAAAGAGCCGTCGGAAATGCTGTTGTGGAGCTGAATCGGGTGCTCCTCCTGCTCGTCGGTCATGCTGACGGCTTGATTGAAGCCAGGCTGGCTAAACGCCTGCAAGCGATTTGTGCTGAATTGGACGGGTAGAGCGTGCGCCTTAAATAAACAATTCACATTTAATTACGTCTAAATTTGGTTTTGAGAACAAACAGCGACGACAGCCGCGAGTGCAGCCGGGGAACAGGAACAGGAACTGGAACAGGAACAGGAGCAGAACGCACACGTCCATGGGCGTCGTCAAATGAATGTCGAACAAATTGGCAACACACGCGATGAGAGAAAATATCGCAGGAAACGGGAGGCATTGAATGGTGAATGGTGAATGGCGGCCAGGAATAATAAACGGACCTATGCCCCGCATTCCTAGGGGATAGAATTATGGGTTCCTTAAATTACTTTATGCTCTCATTCTGCTACAGTTTTGCCAGGTCCTAGTCGCAGTCCTTTGGCACTTTGGAGGCGAGCCAGTGCTGATTGCATGCAATTCAATGAAAACTTTTTGCCAAGACTTTTCCTGCCCCGCCCCCGTTCCGTGGCTGTCTATACGGCTGGTCCAGTAGGTAATGCACCCTCAAATCGATAGTAATGGCGGTTTGGGGATGTCAGGAGAGGAGTGTGTATGTGTGTGTGTGTGTGAGTGCGTGCGAAGTAAATTCCCAGTCTCAGTTGTGCCAAAGCACTAAATAATTGCCCATATGTGGCCCAGGGAGCAAGTACTGAAAGACTGGCTGAAAGCCGAACCACCCTTTTCAACACCCTCTGGGGTTGCAGCTACCCGATTTCGTTGTTGTTTCGTCGATATTTCTTTTTTCAATTTATGCTCATTTATTCTATCAATTTAACGAAACACACACACACACACTGTGAAAAATCTATGGCTGACAGCACAAAAAGACAGATAGATAAGGCAAGAGAGTAAAAGAGAGATAGCTAACACAGAGAGAGAGAGAGAGATAGGAATATGGAAGAACAGATTGCAACTCGTGCGTAAAGTCGGTCCCAGTGTGCACAAGCCGAGAGTCAGAAGAAAGAGGGGGAAGGGTCGATCCACAGCCCGCGTTGTATTTTGAAAGCAAATATTTTCTGACAAGTGGAAGTCAGATGTCATATATGTACTGCGAATACGTATACCCAAGCCAAATGTCGTTCGTCTCAATTGCTACTTGACATGCACACACAGTCACATGCACAAACACAGTCAGAGAAGGTTTCGCCCATTCCAATCCAAGTGAAGTTGTCAAAAAAAAACAAAGAAACAAGAGAGAACCATTATGCTTAGCACGCCGATAAATATATACACTTGTTTTTGAGGGATTGTTTTTAAAGGAGCTATATTATATAGAAGTAAAGGACTGATAATTGTTGAGTTTTGTTTAGATAACTTGAAAAACAAAAATTCAATGGCAAAACTACATTTTCGAATCAAGTTTAATCATGTAGCCTATCGTCCCTAGTTACTTATTTCTATATTGCCTGAGGTAGGAAAAAAGATCGCATTAGGACCTTTCAGTACCTCACTTTCTTTTCTGGCTGAATCCACTAGGCTGTTGACTAACAGTATAATATACTTTGGGTGTATTTCAAGGAATCCCCCTTCGCTTAAGCGTTACATATTTCATGACAAAACTATAACACCCCTTGAAAGAAGCATAGCAAAACAGCCAAAATTCGAAAATAAATCGTGAAACCCAAGCAAAATGCCATTCGGAACAGGAAGTGTTTGACAAAAAGAAGGCAAAACTCAGGCATTAGAGCTATAACAAAGCTGACAATTATTGTTTGACAGCTGACAGGTTTATGGCGGTGCAGATTTCATGATCTGCCAAAACGTGAATTGAGAAAATAAAGTTTAAGGAATACGAGAAGCTCACACAATCTTCTTTAGACTAAAAACATTTAAATTGTATATTTGTGATCTAGCCAAGCTGACGCATAAACATAAAGCAAAAAGTAAAGGTAATAGTTCCGACGACTTGTCTAAATTAACAGCCCTATTATATTTCTTAGCCTACTTCGATTTCTGGCAACTTGTCTCACATAAACCCATCAGGCAGGTTCATTAGCAACAAAACTCAGCCCACCGAAGGGACGTGCAGCACAACATTTCTTATTATGAGACGTTTAATAATTTATGTATTTCCGATTTATGTCCGCGCATTTTTGCGTACGCTTTTTCCTTCCTCCAACCTCGAAAAGTTGGTCCTCAGCCTCAACCCGACAATTTTGGCCTGTTCGCTCATTTGTATGCGTGCAGTGTTGCGCAGCGCACTTATTGCGAGACGGGGACACTTGGGTATTAAAAAAATGCCAAAGTACTCAGTACTGTCGAACCACCCAACCACCGTGGGGATATCCACCCAGCCAGTCAACGAACCATTACTATTTTATTTTCAGTCTCAGTCAAAAATTGTATTATGCACAAGTTGTTGGGAGGTTGGTTCCTCATTATTATATGTACGATGGCTTGTAACCCCAACTGCCTCAATTGGGAAGCGGCTTTTTATTAAGAAATCATCGTTGATTGTGTGGAAGGAAATGATGTTGATTTTACATTTTACAAGATGGCAACTCAGACGACATATAGAGTGGGTGGCACACAACTAACCGGGGGTTGGCTTTCACTGTGGTAAGTTTATTAACATAATAGATGACATACTCTTCGGGGAGTTGTGCTCTTTGGAATGGGAACTACAATTACGTTTACTCTATTTGAACAGGTTTAATGGACGGAGCAGGTACAAAGTACCTGCCTAGCATAACTACGTATGTTCCTTATGATTCGGCCATAAAATATTTATCAATATTTGCATCTATAATGTGGAAATGGAAAGTAAGGGAGTAGGAGAGATATTAGGTATTGCTTAAGTTTTTGTAATTCCCAAATGCTTCAAGAGCTTGTTAAGCTAAGTAACCACTTTATAAGGCCTATGTTTCAGCAACTTCTCCTATTACGTCTTGCATTCCTTCTTTCCAACGAAAAAAAATAGAAAAAACTGACCTCAACTCAACTTAAAGTCACTCAGTTCTGATTATTCCGCTTGAAACTATATTTCGTCATGGCTTCCTTTCGCCAAACTTCTTGATGGCACTTAAAGCTTGGGCTCTTAAGCCGCCTCTTACCCTTTTGAACCCTGGCATTCGACATGCCAGCCGAAAATAGTTGCTGCCCCAGCCAAGAGAGCAATAACTTGTGCCACAGACTTGCCACAGACAGAAGGTTCAGTCAACTACCCGACCCGTTCCACAATGCAAACAAGTGCTACATGCGATATCTACGTATGAGTGATGACTCGTTGCAAAAATCTATAAATCTTGTCAAGCAGACCCCCCTCCTGCCATTACCCCTTCGTAGACAAAAGGCCGGCCCAAGCATTTGCCTCTTTTTTTGGGGTCAACGTCGACGCATTTGCAACAAAATTAACACTAAATGTTGAGGCAAATTTCCACACTAATCGCACGTGGCAAGGTCCCGCTTCTGTGGCAGGCTGATTGCGTCGTTCCGTTTCGTGGGTGTCGTGCATAATCGTTAATGAATTATGGGGCAGCACATGTGAGGCGAGGGCAACGAAGACTGTTTCTAATATGCGTGTAGCACATGTTTTTCGATGTTCTATTACTGGCCTACTTTGTCTGTGTGGGTGTGTGTGTGTGTGTGTTGGTCTTTAATGAAATTTTCTTAGGGCCTTTTGTTTTAATGCATTCCACACACCCAAAACCGCGCTCAGCCCTTGGCGAATGTTTTAGTTGTGCACTTTGTAACAATTTCCACCCTCGGCCATTCGCTGGCATTAGTCACGGGCTTATCAAGGTGCTGCCATCTCTCTAGCTGGGCTGGCCACACCTCGTTTTCCGCCAACTCCCCCTCACATTAATTGCCTTTCATAACAATATTTAATTTCTTCAATAAATTTACTTTGCTTTTGTTTCTTTTTGACTCTTCCCTAAGTGCATCATTCACACTTTGTTTGCCAGTTGGCATCTAAATAGTTGGATAGCCCCAGCTGTCTGCACCTCGAGCTTTTGCTGCATGCATAAAATATTTGGCTTCTTTTTCATTCGTTTGAATTGAAAAGCTTCTCGCAGCGATTTGTTATGCAAGTTTAGAAAACAAACAGCAAAAAATAAATAAAAAGGAAAAGCATCCATAACGAAACCTGACGCTCAAAATTTTACTGAATGCTCTGCTTGCATCTCATCACTGCATCTTCCACTTACTTTCCTCTCTCTTTACTTTTTTTTTTTTTGAGCATTTTTGTTTGTTATCAACTTTGTTGCTGCTGTAAAATGTAATTGCATATGCAGCCACGCTTCAAAGCGCCCATAAAAGGAGCCGCAGCAGCTGGCTGAGAGCGTCGCCAGCCAGTTGCCAGCTGGCAAGTCGGAAATGCTCCAACGCATATTTTTTTTTTCTTTGCTGCTATACCCTGCACGCTGGAAGTGCAAAAAGAGAGAGGCAGACAAGGCCGACTTTAAAAAAGTATTTGAAAGTCATTGTTTTCTAGCCTCGAATTGGAACTCTTTCATCTACATATCCATTTCAAGTTTTGTTAAAGCTTCCAAGGTATCTTCTAGCACATCATTCCCAGCTAAAGCACTCTGTATGCCTTTTTATATAAGCGTATAAATATATTTTTTTATATGCAACTTCATGTAATTACTTTCTGTTCCACTTCTGGCTATTAGGCCACCCATAGAGCGATAATAACTTTTAAAATCTGAAAAGCAAAGTTAAGGTATCTTTTATTATAACAAAATAATTCAATAGACTAAGTCTCTTAATATATTATACTATATTCAGCTGCTACTTCACAAACATATCCAATAGTCTCCTAAATGCAACCACATCGAACCACTCCAACACCTAAGCCCCTTTACTACCCCTAAAAAAAAAACTGCCCCAATTTGTTGTTGTTTGCCATTCGAAATGGGGAGGAATCCGTGTGTGAGTGAGTCGAAACTATTTTCGAAATGTTTTAAGCGATTTCGCCAAAGTATTTAATCCTTTGAATGTTTTATTGCTTAGATAGTGTTTACCCCGCTGCACAGGGCTTTCGAATATCATGGCCAACAACATCGGAACTTGGCCATATAAATGTTTATATGGGCTACATCTGTGTGCGCATAGTTTCAACTGAAAATATTTTAAAAAAAAATGGAAGGAGTCAAAACAAACAACGAACTGAAATCTCTAAATAATAAATTTATAACGAGAACAAAAATTTCAACGTTGCATTTAAAAACTTGTTCATTGTCATGTTGTTTGGATTCGGTTGGATGTTTACACACATTTTGTATCTACAGGACAGATATAGTTCCATTGGGTAAAAGCTGGTCCAATTTAAATGTTATGTGATATATTTTTGTGATATGAACTATTTATGTAAAGCTTATGATACAATATAGTCAATAAGTTATTTGATATTGTTTTAATTCAGGCTTCAATCTGATGTGCTGAAATTTAGATGTTATATGGAATTTCGTGATACGAGTTTTATATGTATATGAACAGCATATTTCTATATCTTCTGTAAGTTATTTCAATGATTTTGAAGCCAGGCTTTAACATAATGTTATGGCATTTACATGTAAAATGTGTTTTTGATAAATTATTGCAGAGACTAACGATTTTAGTTTATTTTTTTAAATTGAAAAATAATAATTATTTACATTTTTTTTTTAAATTTAATTTTTCAATAACTCTTTTTTTTTGACCTACATAAATAAATTATTATTTCATTACTCAATTTCAATTTTTTATTCAAAATTGTGGAATAACTCTTACATTTCAATGTTTAAAATAAAATAAAAATTGAAATATAACTCATATTTTTGATTGTTGAAATAAAAATTGGTAAATAATTCTTATTTTTTATTTTTATATTAATGATTGAAAAATAAGTGTTATTCCACAATTTTGAATAAAAAATTGAAATTTAATAATAAATTAATTAAAATTATGTTATTTAGGACAAAAGATAAGACTTAAGAAATTATTTATTTATATAAATTGAAAATAAAAGTTTATTCGATTTTTGGAATCCCAGCTTAAAATTAAAGTATTTGTCTGTTTTCACATTAGCTTTATTTCTCTATTTCGCTTTGATTTTTTTCAATCCCATAACTCTTATTTGCGATCCCTGATTTAAAGTGATGTGTGGTCTAAATATTTTCTAACTATATTGTATTCGAATTTGTTTGAACTCACGCTTCAATCTGATGTGTCAGTGTATCTTTTTCTATATCAACATTCTTCTCTATATTCAGTAAGTTATTTCAATGAAATAATAATAACATGCGTTATATATGTAAACACGTGTTGTTCTTTAATATCTTATATAAGTTATTTGCAATTGATTTTGGCTTGAATCTAATGTTACCAAAGTTTACATATTGAATGGAATTTTGACAAATAGTTGAGAGTTAATCTATAAATGTATACCCTCTATATACTTCCAAATTTTCTATAAGTTATTTCAGTTATTTTAATACAAGGCTTTAATTTAATTTAATGAAATGTAGATGTTAGAAGTGTATTTGATAAATTATTGTGATATGTGATATATTGTACAATATCTTCTAACCATAATTGGTTCATAATGAATTTGGTTTATTTATTTTTAAATTTATTTATTTAAAATTATTATGAAATTTAAGTGTCTTATAACGCTTTTATATTTAATTATGAAACAAGTTATAAAATTATGTTTGGCTACAAAATACTGTTTTGTCTTCTAGAAGTTGTTTTAATAAGTTTAAATTGGCTTTAAAAAAAATAAAATTTTATTAAAATTAGATTTAATATGAGACTTTAATAAATAGTTGGAATATGACCTCTATGCATAGGTTATTAAAAGTTATTAAAATTTAAAAAATCAAGTATCATAGAATCAATTTAGTATTATAAAACTCAACAGCACCTCAGATCAGATTTTCCTACATATGTATATATTCTTTAGATTGAATTTGAAAGACTTAACAGATAATTTATATTTATCTATATATTCTACATGCATTAGAAAAACTTTAACAGTTCTTCTATAGTTTTATAAGTATTCTAGATTCATTTTGAAACATTTTAAAGATATTCGATAACAAGCAACAAGTGCTTTAAAATCTTTTTTAAATTCCCTCAACAATTTCTTTTACTATTTTTTAAATATATTTTATTTTCGTCAACTTATCAGATATATATATATATTTATGGCGCCAACTGTTTAATGCATAAATTCTGTGTTCAGATGAGCGAAGGGGACTGAGGGATGTTTCGTAATTAGGCTTAAAATGTACTCGTACTTGTCTCTGGGATTATGTGCTTTAATATTATACGTTATTCAATATGTGTGTGCATAAAAATAAACGATGGGACTGCTTTGTGTTTTTCCCTTTTTTTCCTTTTTAAATTACTTTTGCAGCACACACTTTTATGAGGACACAAATTGATGGCGCTCTGTTGATTTATTGAAATGCTTTTTACCGCTGGATGCTACGTGTCAAAATATGAAAATTAAAATATCAACGCACGTCGGAAAATCCAGCACTTTTTCATGAGCTCTCTTAATGCAGCGCGTTTATTCAATGGCGCATTTCCAATAGCCGCCAGCTTAATGCAGCCAGATTTTTGGATCTATTAATTTCTCTTACTCGTTTTACATTTTAATCCTTTGATGCATTTACAAGTGATGGCAATAATTACGGCAGTCGATAGGTGGATCGATATATATCTCTGTTTCAAGCTGTCCTAAACATAGGCAAAACTCAACTCTACCCAACTCTGAAGTACAAAACTCGATGCTAATTAAATTCCAGAAAACACGACGTCAAAAACTCAACCGACTTTGAAGTTAAGGTCAACCAGTCTCGTATAAAGCAAGGAACCACTTGGGAACTTGAAAGTCGGTGTTGACATTGTTTGCCTGCCAGGCATTTCTTCTAATTGTATCTCTTGAAAATATGTATATAAATATTTGAAATATTTCTTTTTAATTGCACAAAGTCAAAAAGTTTGTTTTAAGCCTTTTCGGCATAATTACCGAAGAGCAGCCCGAGCAGCGCCCATTGATGCGAGTTACTGCTGTTGCTGCATCATCGAGTGCCGGTTGCGACTCTCTGTTTCTGACAGCGACTGAAGGGCTGGGGGCTGGGGCACTGTTGGCTGTTGCATATTCAACAGTCGAGCTCCGTCAGGCAAAAATATTACATAATTATACAAAGTAAGGCAAACACAACACACACACACACACAGACACACACAGGAGCAAAGTCTGAAGGACTCACTGACTGGCGTTTTGGTGTTTGATGACCCTGTTTATGAATACGTTAGCATTAATTAACTTTGATTTAATTAAACGTAGCACGGCCCAGGACCCGCCACGGTCACCTACAAGACGCTACTGCTGCCCGTCCCAGTCCCAACTCCTCAGCACGACTTGGCTTCTGTGCCAGCTGCTGCTGCTGCTGCTGCTGCTGTTGGTTAATCTTTTAACCAGTCGCTGTGCGCGTTGCGCCTTTTGCGGTTTGGCACCAAAGCTGGCAGCCAGCGCAGCCAAGTGGAAGAGCAGCAACAGAAGTGAGAGTAAGTCAGTGCTCTGTCGCCTTACCAAAGAGACCTGCCTGATTCTACCTCCTTCTTTTTTCTTTCTTTTGGCTTTGTCTTGGCACTCTTCAAGTGGAAAATCCTTTTGCCTATTTACGTGGCCTTAGCAAGTCAACACCGAAGGCGTTGCAAGAGCCGCACTCGGCTGTCTTTTGACTATGCCCTAATGTATTTTGCATAAGTTTTTTGGTGTTCCAAGGTAGATATTTGAGTTATTTGATGATACGATTACAGCAGATAACTAGGGAGATAATATGTTTTGGAGTTTTATGGAGTGAAATCATCATTCATGAATATGATCAATTCTAAATAAGGAAATATATTTCTATAGAGAAAGGAAACAAGCTAAACTTAAAGGTTTTATGATTAAGCTAAGCTCATTTGACTTTGTGAATATATATAAAAAAGATATATTTGTTGCCCAATGTGAATATTTAACTGATTTATAAATATGTTTATAGCTTTCAAGATTCAAGAAATAAGTCAACATTTAAATTCTTTTGGAATGACAACAAGATATTTTTATGAATATGATTCATGAATATGATCAATTCTAAATCAAAGCACTTCTTCCTTTAGTAATAAGAAAATGCTTTCGATTTTTATGAATATAAATAATAGAGTTTCTTATTATTAAATTTCATGAATATGATGAATAAAATCATTTCATTTCAGAATAAAATCATTTCTTCCTTTGGAGATACTTAAGCAAACTAGACTCAAAGCTGTTCTGATAAGACTTGTTTGTTTTCTATAGACATATAATATTTTTATAATTATAATATATTAGGTAATATAATATTTTTTTAAATATATATTACTTAATTTACAAAACATCTGTTTCCTTTAACTATTCCATCTTAAAAAGTCGTAGAAACTTTCTGCGTCTGACTTTCGTCAGATTCTCTTAACCTTTTTTTTTTAAAGGTCTGTTTGCATATCCAATTCTCTAGATCTAATTACATATGCGCTTTGATTGTGCCCACTCAATCCATCTCTTTCTCTCTCTCACTGTGTGTGTGTATATATTTTGCTGGGTGCTTTCATAAATTAATTAATTGGCCTGCGGCTGGTCAACAACGGCAACAGGCAAATAAATAAGCAAAAATATTTACTTTAATTTATGTGGCAAGTGGCGGCACAGAGCACTCACTGACTGGCCGAGACCAACTGGCATCGAGTGACTGAAACTGGGACCCTTTGGCCTAGATAGTCGCGCTGGCCAACCTGCCTGCTGTCCGCCTGCGCCTGATGCCATTTACAAATTGCATTAGATTAAAGCGCGATAAAACGCGAGACGCGTTCACTTGGCATGATTTCGACTTATTTGCACTTACAAAAGGGCCAACTAGCAAGGGAGGTAGAGAGAGAGAGGGAGAGAGAGCTTTGGAGGCCTGGTAATATTTCCACGCCTTGCACATTTTATAAAACCCCAGCGCTGTGGACGGCTCTTTCCGAACGGGGCATGTAGAACATGGTTAATTAGCAATTAATGAAGCGATAATGAAGCCAAGATAAACGACAACACCCTGACGACGACGACGACGACGATGATGATGATGATGACGATGATGATGATGATGATGGTAATCATGATGATGACAACGAGGCTGTTGATGTGGCATCAAGGGGCCCAGTGGAGGGCAACAGCAGGCCGCTGAAGACTTTGGCAGGCCGACAGCAAGGTTGGGCTGTGTGTGTGTGTGTGTGGATCCAACGGCCTTGACGAGGACTCCTCGCTTTGAGGATGCGGCTGCGGCTGCGGCTGCGGCTGCTGCTGCGGATGCGGATAAGCGGTAGCTGCCTGTTTGCTTGGTTTATTTTTTATTTTTTAGGCAGCTGCTGGGCATAAGCTGCTTCATTTGTTGCTTTTTTATTTTTATTTTTTGCTTTGCTTATTTGTTAGCCAGCCGTAAAATAAAATGTGTTTTTTAAGGGTCTCACTCGCTGTGTGTGTGTGTGTGTGTGTGTGGCTTGGGCGCGCGAAATTGTATCATTTCCATGGAAAAAAGATTTTGTTTTCAGGTTAATTAGTTTCCCGGCGCTGGGCATGAAAGTTTCCTGTCACTTGCAGTGGCAAAAGGCGTTGCCAATTAGATTTGCACGAAGGTTAGAAACTGGACACTGCTAACTAGATCGACGGACGAACCAATGGACGGGCGAAAGAAATGGCCTTGGTCAGAAATTTATTGTTTAAGTTAAGGTATCTTTAAATTATATAGGAATTGAAAAATCATAGAATATAAAGATCAGACTAAAGATATTTCCGCAATGCATGCCCCTCAATTGTTTATCACAAGCATTTTTTTTAAGTAGAATGTCAGATGTGTGCTATTCTTTTTTGCAATTATATTCTAAAATGGATTATCTTATTCAACCTGTTGTCAACTTTTGTATAAAAGTTTCAAGTATAATTCCTCAAATAATGTAGGTTTCGGGTTCAACAATTTGGCTAGCTATATGAATGTGTTTTGGGGGGTTATCTTAAGCAAAGATGAAATTGAGTTATTGATATAAGGCGTATACTAGATATTTCAAAAACAATTATCTACATAAAAGCAACGCTCGAATCAGTAAGCAAAAGTATAACAAATATTCAGAGTTAATATTAAATAACATCTACTTTATTGTTATATATTTTAAAAATATATTATATTTTGAAGTATTACAATAATTTTGAATAAATAATTATAAATAATATTATATGAATTAATAATCTATATAGTATATACTCGTGGGGGTATATACATTTTTTAAAGATATTTTATATTCTGAAGCATCGATTGTACGTTTATGATAAATAATTGAAAGTATTGTTAGCTAATATTATAATATATTATATATGATCTCAATGTTTAGTAAATATTTTTAAAATATTTTATATACTGAGTTATTATTCGAGTCTTTAAGAAAAGGACAAATATTCTGAAGTGAAATTATGTAGCATCCCCAATATTTCCGTATATTTTAAAAATATATTATATTTAGAAGCATCGGTTACAGGATTAAGATAAAGAACTACAAGGATTCTGACCTCTATACCTTGAAAACGTATTATATTCTAGGTTATCAATCGAATCTTTAAGAAAAAGCGTAGTATATTAAATTTTGAGGTAAAAAGAAAAGGAATCTTCTTCTTTTGTCTATTTATATCTCATGACACACATTGTTCGTCTGCTCTAATCTTCGAAACTACTGAACCGATTTTAAAGAAATGTTGTAGATATGAGTAATTTTTTCCAACTTAAGACCCTTCGCGAAGCTTGGCTGGGTCTAGTAATTATATATCTTTAAAAAAAAATACGAATCAAAAAAAAACTTAAATATTTTATATTCTGCATCACATCTTTAAGAAAAGGATTAAGAAGAATTTGAAATTCTTGCCACCATATGTAAATTTCCACTTTTATAATGTACGCCACACTCTGTTCCTTGTAATATCTTTATCGAAACCCCCAGAAACATACAGTTGGTATCCAATTTTTCTGTGTACTTATTATCGTGGCATCATATTAGCTACCAATTCTTTCTTCCCAATCTAGCTGCCACACTGAAACAGCGACGGCAACGCTGGCGAAGCTGCTGGCTGCCTCTTACTTATGACAGCAACAACTGCAACTGCAACAGCAACAAGAACAGCAACAGCAATTGCAATCCCAAAATGCGATCTAATTTTCATGTTATTTGATAGAAAACTCTTGTAGAAATCCGCTCGTTGTTCAGTTTGCTCGGCGCAGTCATGCCAAGAATTTATCACACAGCCCCAACTTTGAGTTGCATCAGTCGCTGCGAGTGCTGAAAAAAGGGGGTCCGTAACATCGTCTTGGACTGGATGCAGTGTATAGCCAACTCCAGCCACCTCCAACCACCTCCACCGCCGTCACCTCTTTGAATATTATCAAAAATGGTGTATCTGTAGCTGAAGCTTCCTGAATCGCATATCGGGCATGGCAAACATGTTGCAAGTTGTTGCTGGATGCTTCACTGGCGATCGTAACAACAGCAACTGTTGCTGCTGCTGTTGCTGTTGCTGGCGCTGTACGAGATTAAACAATGATTGCATTTTCATTTGCATTTTAAGTCACGGTGCAAGCAAAACCAAAGCATAAGAAGTCGAGGGTCGGGATCTCACTTGGCAAGTGTTGTTGCTGCCTGCTCCTGCTGCTGCCACTAGAGGTGAGCGCATGTAGAGTATATTTTTGTGCAATTATTGCTGGGTCGTGTCACGCGACCAGCTCTAGCTGCAATTGCAGCTGTCTTTTAACATCTTGGGGGCCGAGAAACTGGTTTGCCAAAACTAAACACATGCCGCCAGCATCGCCTGAGCTAAGATTGAAATGCAAATCAGTTAATGGTGTTCCTCAGATGCTGTTGCACTGTTGTTGCACTATGGCAAGGGCAAACACCATTCATTGGAGCTGATGTACGTGTCTGTCTGACTGCTTGCCTGCCTTCCTGCTGCTGCTGCTGCTGTTGTTATTTCTCAACATATATAATTGAGCTGGCCCTGGCCAACTCGAACGGCATCCTGTCGCAATCCGTATGACCCATAACTCAAAAGGCCAAATGTTTGGCTTTAATGCTGCCTTCACGCTCATAAAAAAGAAAATTTGTGCGACGTCGAGCGCTAATCTTTGTCATGTAACAGCTGCTCCTTTTTTCTGTCGGTTGTGTCTGTTTGCCTTTAGTCCTGTCCCGCCCACTCATCTCGATTACGAGGTGTAAATTTACTGAAGCACATAAAGCCATTTGGCGCGAGTGGCGCTCTCTAAGCCCCTCCTAGCTCATGGCCAGCTCAAAAGCCAATTCATATATTTACCGTTTTGCCCAGACGACTTTTAGGGGCGCATTATGCACTAAGCTTTTTGGACATTCAGTGCTAGGACCCCCAATTTCATCATCATCATCATCATTATGATCATCATGTGAGTGGGGTAGAGCTTTATAAATTTTGATGATATGCGGATTGTCCGCTCATTTTGGCTGCTACTTAACGTGTTGCTCGGATTGCGTTAGATAAACGATGCAGATATACCCCAAACAGTCCTTGATTGAAGTACTCACAAGAGTTGGCTTTGATGAAGAGAGCAATGGGTTTAGCTCGAAATGCAGTTATGCAGTTGACATTTAATATAACAGTATATTCTCAGTATAAAGTACAATAAGTAGAATTTGTTTCTCATTTTTATAAGGAAATAATTTCATAGACACCTAACTCTGTTTTTACACTGTAGATACGCTAGTAAATCGTGTAAAAAAATCACGTACGTTAAACAGCTTTAAATATTGAATGAAAAAACTCTAATTATTTTCTCAAAAGACCGTTCAAAAAAAGTAATAATGAAATGTATATTTATAAGTAATTATTTTTCAATTCAATTCAATTTTTATTTCACTCTTAGTATTGTTACAATGTTATATGAATAGTAGCTTACAATAACATAAGAGTATAAGCTAAAAACTAGACCTTTTATATTAAGATATTAATTTATAAGAATAGCATATGAAATATACAGATGACTTTTGGTTTTGGGGAGAAAATCTTTAATAAAAACCCCCGATTTGAATTTATAAAACAGAAACAATTATTTTTATTTTAGAGCAAAACATAGAAATTCAAATTGAATTTAGTAAAAA
The DNA here is from genome assembly GCA_035045545.1 of Drosophila gaucha. Lineage (NCBI taxonomy): Eukaryota > Metazoa > Arthropoda > Insecta > Diptera > Drosophilidae > Drosophila > Drosophila gaucha. The sequence goes on from JAWNOY010000292.1 coordinate 578,474, forward strand.
TAATCAATTTTGCAACTTTTGATCACAACTTGATTAAAATGATTAATTTCGTTAGTTATTAACGGCCTCTGTGGGGCTTTCTGTTCTTATAAAGTTATTTTATTTTATTTTATTTGCGACGACATTTTTATTCTCCAGTTGCTTATATAATTTTTGATATCTAGCTACACACAACTTAAGTTTACTTTGAATTAAGTTACTTTGAACTTGAATCAGATTTCAAGTCAAACTTTTTTTTAAAAAAGTTTTAAATATTGAAAATGTTGTGTAAGAAAGTGTATTTATTGATATTGCTGATCCATGTTATTTAAAAATCGTTCATAAAAAGAGCATGTAAAACACAGTTTGCTGTATAAATATTAAACTGTATTAAATTCACCAGAGATCACGGCTATTAAATGATATTGTCATTCAAATCTGAACGTAATTTTAGCTTATTCCAGTCATATAAAACAAACACATATTCTCTCTGGCTTAAAGTGATTGATGTAGGTGTTGAGCGAATATAATTTCAGCCTTTCAGACTTATTTATTGCATAAGCTACCCAGCACTTTCCATTTTTTTAATATTTTTTGCAATTTACTGCACCTGGATGGCAATCCACACATTTTTCATAGTGCGCCACCAAAGTCGCTTCTTCGCTGCAAAAAGTAAACATGCTCTACACGTTGCCCAGCAACAACAACGACTTCGTCTAGTCTTTGTTAAACAATCTATAAAATACAATCACTTTCAACAGGAAAATCAACAAACACGGCCACAGACCAAGCCGTCTGCCCTTTAAATCATGTGCAGATCGTAGGGAGCCGCAGAAAGAAAAACGTGCCTAGATCCCGACTCCTCTCAGCTAGCGCACGAGAGTAATTTCATATATATATATATATATATATTTCACACAAAGATCGTAATTATGGGTTCGTAAGATCTTTGCCAGCATCCCTGGTATGATCGACATCGCGAGTTGCGAAAATATATGACCAAAAAAAAAGCTGATGAAAGGGCAGTTAAGCAAGTCTTCAGCAAGAGCTGGAGCTGGAGCGCTTTATATGGTCGTGCATTAAATTTAGCTCTTGCTGTTGCTGATGCTGGCCACGCCCACTAAAGTGGCATGCTGTCCATGGTTATGTAAACAGGCAGGAGTCGATGCAGCAGGCGAGCTGTTAAAGGCCACCAAATCGCTTGGGCTTTGAAGATGATGAAGACAACCGACAGTCGACTATGACGAAGGCAAAGACTGATGTGTGTTTGGCCAAAGGGCAAAGGTTGCCACACAGCCCGCCCACCAAAGACACAAAGCACAGTGTGCATTAAGTGTTAATGTTGCATAAGTTGACTGCACTTCAAACTGAGCCGCGCTGAGTGGCAACTCGGCCAGCTGGGTGGCAAGAGTTGAACTAGATTAGCTATGTCCATGATAAATAGTGTCTATATAAACTGATTTTAATATGTGAACAGTTAAACTAACTTTCTGATACACTTAAAGTATTTTCTCTAAACTTTAAGTCTCGGGCGTGGCTTAACAATTTATATAATTATACTAGCATTATTATGCTCCATCAAGCTCAGAGCCGTAGCAATGCCGACCTCAAATCCCCAGTGCCATTAGCCCAAGCAGCAGAGCTGTCAACTACACACAAAACTAAAGCTACCCTTAAAATAAAATAGAAATAAAATATAAAAAAAAGCAAGGCTCCGATGCGCAATTAAAATGAGTAATAGAAGGAAAATCCCCAAACATGGAAATTCATTGAATGTGCACTGTGGGCTAATGAATTCAAATGAGCCGCCGACTTAATGTAACCTTCGCTTAGATTGAGTGGCTACATTTTAATTACACGAACGCTTACAGGCCGCCAAAAAACATAACAAGGCTAAATGGAAAGTCCAAAGGCGAAGAAAAAATCATAACATCTGTGACGTAACAAATGAGCGCTGCAGGGGGAATTGCCCGCAGCTCTCTGCACCCAGAAAGCAACCACTTCAAATTGCCATGCAACTTTTTAGCTGAATTAAGACATAAAGAACATTTCCTGCGGGGGGTTGCAACCCCTAAGCCCTAATGAAGCCATCAGCTATCGCACGTACCTCAACCGAAACAGTTGCAAAGAAATTTTAAGTGTGTTTACCGAGGACATAAATTGAAAAACTGACCATATGAGAGTTCAGTAACTCCTAACTGGGCCAACTTTGATGTGCGCCTCCTAAGCATTTGTTCAAATATTTGCAGGGCCCACAGTTAAAAAAAGTGAAACCCTTAAACAAGAGGGTATGGATGGGAGAGGATATCTCCAAAGCAGATTGAAAACTGTGCACAGTGGGCAGGAGATAATACAAAAAATATAATGGAAATTAATATTATGAAAAAATAAAGTATCTTTTATTAAAAATTATTCAAAACATTTCTATATGGAAGTTTAGATTATCAGGAATTATTAATGCATAAAAAATATACGTATATAATTTTTTTTATAAATAAAATATTATAAAAATAAATTTTTTATGTTGAATCTTATAGAGTATAATAAGTAATTTTCTTAAAAATATAATAAATATATAAAAATTAAACATTCTCATATATTATTTATACTAATTAATTATATTAGTATTATAAAATACTTAAAAAACATAATTTGAAAATATAAACTTTATTTTATAAGCAAAATTTTATACAAAAAATATTTTTAATTTTCAATTTTATAGAATTTATTTAAAATTTTTTTTATAAAATATAATATATAAAAAAAAATATATATGCGCAGGTATTATTTAATTTAATTAATTAGTTTAGTATTATAAATTATTGTAAAAAAAATATAAAATATATCAACATTTTTTATAAACAAAATATTATAAAAAAAATTTTAGTTGTAATTTAATAAAATTTACTTAGTACATTTGTTAAAAATATAATATATATATATATAAAAATTAAATATTCTCAGGTACTATTTAATTTAACTAATAAGTTTAGTATTATAAACTATGTTATATATCTAATATAATTTAATTATATATTTAAGTATTATAAAAATATTAAATTCAACATTTATTATTTAATTTAATATAATGCATCAATCCCACTATCATATATATTGCTCATATATAGATAAAATAATTAAATTCGTGCCCACTGTGCCGCAGATCGCACTGTCTGCCAAATGGCAGCAGAGTAACCACAGCGAATCAAGTAAGTTTATGCGGGTCACCCTCCACTTGGCATATGATTTGTAACAACACGAAAAGCAACAGCTAGCCAAAAAAAAATTGAAGAGAATAAAAAATAAATAAAAAAGAGCAATGCATTATCAACCCGGCCGCACAATAATGTTAACGAGCAGCGCTTGCAGAGATTACAATCAGTGACAAAAGGCGATGCAGAGTCGAAAGGATGTGTTTGCTCCTGGCTCCTGGCTACGGGCTGGACTCGACCCGTTCGCAAATGGACTCTGTCTGCTGGCGCATAATTTTTGGACTCTGTGTCACAGCTGCTGATGCAGCCGTAGCCAAACACAGATTTATCGCGGCCAGCATATGGGGCGGATTTCCAATCAATGCAATATTGCGGATGTGGCATATGTTGTTGGGTCAAAGACTCGACGCTGCTTGATTAGCTATAGCTACAGAGTGCCCAGCCATGGGAACGAGCTGCTGTAAATCCAAAACAGCTATTTAGCAGCTAATAACCACTTAGCTTTGTGACAATATGACAAAGTGATCTTCAGAGTTCACCAAGGTCTGTGCTGCTAGCTGATAATAAAACACTGCGCAGCTCCATAAAATACCTCAATTTGTTGCTTTATTATTTCGAACGGGTTTTCGCTGAATACACAATCTACATAATTAATTCAACTCAAGACAAAAAAAACCACTTGGGCACCAATATCGTTGCATTGATTTAATGAATTAGCCGAGCAACGCTCAACTGGCTCGTTGGTCTAGGGGTATGATTTCCGCTTAGGGTGCGGGAGGTCCCGGGTTCAAATCCCGGACGAGCCCAAGTAAAAGCAACTTTTTTTTTATTTTTTATTAAATAAATAGATGGCTCTTTAGTTGAAAAAGTTGTCTTAACTATTAAGTTCCGGTTAGCATTTGGCCTGATAAGAAAAAAAAAAAAAATAAATATTATATGTGCTTGTGATTATTTTTAGCCAGTCTCTTCGCAACTGATTAGATTTCACTTAAAAGAAACTTTAGTAGAAAAAATATGCCAATTTCCAAGACTTCAACCAGCTAAAGACATCAAACAATTAAAATTAATTAGACGTTATATGGCCTCTTAAGTGATAAGAACAATCAAAGGCATGCAATTACCTCCACTCAGTGCTCTCATTTACCCCATTGGAAAACTGCAATTTGGGCACAGAGGCGAGAGTTTCGATTACCAGACGATGTTGACAGCCTGAGCGACAGGCAGAAGCCAGCAATGGAGACTACTCGGCTGGAGCATTTAAAGTGCCAATGTCTGCCCCATCGCTGACCTGGGCTGGCGCTCTGCTCCGGTCTGGCTTTGTGGCTATTGAAAACCGACGCCCCACAACGCGCACTCGAGACACAGACTGATCCCCTGTCTGGAGCATCCAATGAATTTATATGCATTGGAAATTAACACAACAAACTTTTTGGCTTGGCTGACCAGCAGAGAGGAGACCGTTCGCCCCTCTCCTCCTCCTGATGGTCCCCCTTTGGGAGCTTATGTCTGTCATTACTGTTTAAAATGCAGAGACCAAAATCCATTTGCCAGCCAGTGGCTGGTGCACATGTATCCCATTTGGACTGATGTATCCGATTGCATCCATAACAGCTGGAAGCACGTAAATCCCATTGTTTCATGCGTTTTGCATGAGGAGTTTCCAAGTCTGTGCCCTGTCGATTTCAATGCCAAAGCCGCAGGCGATTCGGACTGGTGCCGGAGCTGCATTTGATAGGCCGTAATGTGTGAGTATTGAATACTCTTTTTTATAGCTGACAAATGCAGCCGGGAGGGTTCTCTCCCCGCAGCCAACAGCCAGCAGCCTGTGGTTAACTCTTCTCTCATCTTGGGTTGAAGCACGCGTCTCTGGCAACTCCCGTCGCCTGCGGACTCTGCAATTGACTTGAACCCGTGGCGCATCAATTGTTGGCTGCGGTTTGTGTGATTTTTATGATGAGGCCCCAGGGCAACAACATCAACAGCAACAACAACAACAACTGCGTGAGCTCGTTTTGATTGCCCTGCCGGAAGCGGCGCTCAGGTTACATTTTAGCAACGTTTAAGCCAAGCATGAAATGGGCACTGATATTCGAGAAGTAGCAAGTACAGTGGTAATTTGTAATGAACAAAGAGAGGCAAATGCATGTACATACATACATATATGTAAATACATTATTAAAGGAAAAATAGAAAAACAAATGAGATAAAAGCATTTTTAATAAATTTTATTTTGAAATTTTACTTACAATATTTATTTTAAATAAATTTCTTCTACTGTAGGCATACTTGTGTGAACTACTGTATGAGTAAAATAAATATATTATCTTAAAATAAGTGTTGCCAAGCCGCGAGCTTTTAACACACTCAAACATTTAGTCCCACGCACACACACACATTAACTCGCGCAATTGTTAAATAAACTTTTCCATGTTTTGTGTTCGTTTTATTATCTAACATTACTGCTTGTTCTATAAATAGCTCACACTCACAATTACTGAGGCACAAGCAACAAGTCGGCAGCTAGCTCGTCGCTCGCAACATGTCAGGATGGCCGAGCGGTCTAAGGCGCCAGACTCAAGAGCTAAACTCTTGCCCTTCATTGAGGGTTGTTGTGAGCGTTCTGGTCCTCTCTGAGGGCGTGGGTTCGAATCCCACTTCTGACAAAGTTTTTTATTTATTTCAATTTTTTTTTAATAACTATTATTAAATACTAAGTATTTTGTTAGTGAATAAAATTGATAGTTAAGCAGATTTATACATGTTTCTAGGGTTAAATAACACATAATATAATTAAGTTGGCGCGCATATATGTATAAGGGTACGCATATACACACATATACACTAAGTTACTTACTATCATTAAAACTTATAGTTCGTATATAATTTTTATAAAAATTGATCCTTTGTATCTGTCTGATATTTATACATTTTCTCCCCCTTGTCAACGTGTCAGGATGGCCGAGCGGTCTAAGGCGCCAGACTCAAGAGCATTAACTCTTGCCTTTCGAACAAAGGTGTACAATTGAGCGTTCTGGTCCTCTTTGAGGGCGTGGGTTCGAATCCCACTTCTGACAAATTCTTTTTGTCTTACTAATTTTATTTTATTATAATTAAATACTTTATTTTTATATTAAAAATATCAAGGTATTGATTACGCCATTAAGTACTTAATGCCGGCTACAACAGAAAATTAATAATATTATTTATATCTAAGATATAAGATAAAGCATAGGCACTCCATTACTGCTATAATTAATGTGTTTGTTTTGTATAGATACATATGTATATACTTATTTATATAAATATATATATTCTGGCTATGTATTACAGTTGTGACGTTAATTTTTTGCCCCGTTATTTTAACATGTCAGGATGGCCGAGCGGTCTAAGGCGCCAGACTCAAGAGCTTCGAGACTCTTACCTTTCATAGAAGGGTGTTTCTGTATGTGAGTGTTCTGGTCCTCTCTGAGGGCGTGGGTTCGAATCCCACTTCTGACAAAGTTTTTTTTTTCATATTTTATATTATTATTATGTTCTATATTTAAATTTTTAAGGAAGGTTAATCCCTTTTTATGTCGCCTTAGCTGTAGGAAATTAGTTTCCCCCAACCGATGCATATTAAATACTTATTTCATCTCTTTTCTGTACTTGTACTCGTATTTTATGTATATGCAGCTGCTGTTTTTTGTATTCGGAACTACCCATACTTTAATCCTGCTTCTCATAAACAAATTACCCGCTGTGCCTCCTTAAAACCCAGCACGCCTGCAACTAATTAGTTTGGTTTTATTTCATTTTTTTTTCTTTTTTGCTTTTTTGTTTGTCATATTACAAGACTATCTCAACACGAGTGTGTGCTTCTTCTGCCTCTTTACCTTAGTCGATAGGGGAATTTTTCATTCTGTCGACTGCACTTGAGTGCACTTGTTAAGGTTCTGGGCTGCCACATACGCTCGGTAAGCCACGACAGCAACAACAACAACAACAACAGCCGCAGCAAGAGAAACTACAACAAAGGTCGAAGACGCACGTGGTACAATGGGCACGCAATCAAACCCTCTTTCCCCCACCAACACTTGCTTGTGCAGTGGGCAACTCGAAACTCAATTTAAATCCAGTGCATATGCAAAGTGTCACGTAATTTCAATTACACAGAATGGAAAACGCAGCAGAGGAAACTGCACAAGAGTAGAGAAAAACTCTCGCCCAGTTTACAAACTAAGCCAAGAGCGACGGCGACGGCGACGGCGACGGCGACGGCGACGGCGACGACGAAGCTGGTGCGTGGCATGCCCCCAAAGTGGGCGCCCCAGCGCGTGTTGCATGTCAATCATGACTGCACCGGCTGCCCTTCAGACGGCACGGAGGAAGGAAAAGTGTGTGAGAAGTCTATTGACTTTGGACAACAATGGAGACGTGGCTTAGTGACCCATAATGCGTTTGCCAACAAGTCGCTTCGCTCTTTCCCTAACACTCTTTCTCGCTTCTCGTGGTCAGTAATCCACAGCCCACGTTTTCTACGTACACACATATATATCCGAGCATTGTCAATATCGTGTTTGTAGTATTAGCTAGCTCAATATAAATAGAGTATATGAGGGTCGATTTGTAAATGTAAGCATTTTTATACATATTTATAGTTATGCTGGTATTTATAGTATTATTTCTTATATATTTTAGTTATATTGTAATAATATATCAATGTATATATGTTATTTATTTAAGGTATATTTAATGATTGATCTATAATTCTAGTTTTTACATGTACTTTTAGAAGTTTCTCGTTGAAGAATTCTATCAAATTTTTTTAGGTTATGATTTTCTTCCATACATAAATTTTAAACATTTCTTTTACATTGTTTTTGTTTTTATTTTAAAAACAATTTAGTTAAAAGGTGCTACATAGACATATGAATACATAAATGTTGTAGGTATGAACTGCACGCATATTCTCTATGAATTTTCGTTTCTTTTGATTTTTAGTTAAATAAATTTGATGATAATTTTATATTCGAAGAATTTTATGTTTTTTAGAAATATGCATTAAGCTTTTATTTAATTTTCTAAAAATTCCTGATATTTCTTATAAAGTAAGTATATTAAAAAATTAATAATAGTCCCCTAATATGTGATATATATTGTGTACTTTTTTTTAAAGATATTTCTTACTTAACCACAAAAATTAATTTTATATTTAAGAATCTATTCAATATACCGTCTTAATATCAAACTCTATATATGATCTATGTTTTTTTAAAGATATCTGTTTCTTCTTTACAAAAATTAATTTTAAATATAAAAGTCTTATGATAAGACCCCATATATATGCAATTTTTTTATAATTACTCCTTACTTAGCCACAAAAAGTCATTTTATATGAAAGAATATAATCAATATACCGTGATAATGTCAAACTTTATATACATACATACATATATAGTGTTATATAACAAAAATGGTTTTCTTAAAGATATTTCTCTCAAAATATATTTTATATTTAAGAATCTTATAATAAGATGCAAACAGCTTCTTTTTTTGTTAAAGGTATTCCTTTCTTACCCATAAAATTCATTTTTGATATTTTATGAATATTTTTACGTGAAATTGTTACTATATGACGCAAATAGTTTATTTTACAATATTCCTTACTTCTCGCAATTTTATATTTAAGAATCTTAAACCAAACTCCATTTTAGATCAAATGAAGTCAGTAATTTCTGTATATTAGGACATCACATAGTCTACATTCTTTTAGATCTTCAATCGTTCCATCTTTTTTGTCAACCATTTCCGCTCTTTTATTGAGCAATCCCTTGAGGTAGTTGGAAATGCACTTGTCCGGTTCGTTAAAGTTACGGAAATAATGTTGATTCACATCGGGTCAGCGCGTGGTTCGTGCGACTGCGCAGCTGCATTTTGGCGTAACTAATTTGTTGGCGTTGCAAATCCGTTTTAAATGCTGCTTGTTGCTGCTGCACACTGAAATTGATTTACCCTTCTTCTTCTCGTTGTTGTTGTTGTTGATGTTAACTCGCTTGACATATGGACTTTCTGGTGGCGGACAATAACAACAGGTAGTAATGGCCATGATGGCCAACCACAAGCCTTTTGTTCCGCACAAAATGTTACACGTGTGCCACATGCAACGTGCCACACCTGCCCCAACTGCCGGCTACATATCACAGCCCTGTTGCATTTCGGGGGTATTTAGCGGTTTTCATTGCATCATTAATTTTGATGCGCGCGACCCGAAATAAAGCTGACCACGTGCTTAGTTGTCGGGAGAGCGGGGAGCAGGTTATTGAACTTAATGAGATTGGCTAGGGCAGTTACTATATGGGATAGTAGATGGTATAGATAGTTGCTTTATAGCTAATCGTATGCCTAGCTAGTTTTGCTCTGACCTTTGTGGCTCTGCTGGTGTTTGGCACTTTTTCAATAGCCATAACCTACAAAGAAAAAGAATGCTTAGAAAAATATTTCTCAACATTTTATGCCACTCGGTGCATGCCACACGCTCTCAAATAGACTGCGAAATACAAAAAAGAAATAGGAAAAAATCTTAGGCTGACACTGACAAGTCGTGTGAAGCACACCTGCAAGAGTCAAGCGCAGACCGCAAACAGAAACCGAACTGGAACGTGGCTTGGGGGGCACTTTGGGGCAGCTGGCGACGCGGGGGCCTGGGCTGAAACATGTTGCAAAATGTAGTCGTCGGCCCGTCAGCTGCCTCGTTGTGGCCTTAAAATGAGTGCAACATTGGCTGGCTGTCTGACTAACTGTGTGTGCGTATGTGTGTGTGTGTGTGGCACAGGCTGGCGTTGTGCCAAACTAGCAAACTTGAAGTAGCGCACTAACAAAAATGAATAGAAAAACAAATGGCACAGCTTGTTGCAAGCCCCCCAAGCCTAAGGCCTTTCGCTACTTGAGCACACACACACAGAGGCACACCCATACGCACGCATAAGAGGCAAGTTAGAGGGTGTTGCAAGGCATTGTCCTTTGGCACACCGCAGGCGCTGCGCGTGCACAACAACCACAAGCCGTGTGGCAGCGTCAACGGCTAGCCGTAACAATGTTGCACACTCAAGACGCGCCCGGCATTCGGCTAAGGCGATAATGTGACAAGGATAACGAGCCAGAGAGAGAGAGAGAGAGAGGGAGAGAGGGAGAGAGAGATCTTCTTCTTGTTATCATGCACCCATGCTGCAAGCTGCTGCTGCGTAATGCGCTCATTACGTGACGGCATCGCCAACGCCAAACAAACTGGCGGCAAGTGGCAAGTTGCAAGTGGCAAGTGGCTTAGTGTCTGCAGCTGGACTCGAGTCTGTCGCTATTTTTAACCATTTTTCGGCTTCGGCTTAAGGTCCAAAAAGCGAACACGACATTTTCATTCCAATGTGCATGCCTCAGCTATTGGTTTCCCAGCGCTGTTGCAGTTGCAGTTGCTGCTGTTGCTGCAGCTAATTAGACAACGATAAGCCAAAGGGATCTACGCATTGCACTTTTTTTTCGGGATTCGTTTTTGTGTTGCTGTTTGGAATGTGAATTTATTGTAAATTGATGAAATTGTTTTGCATGGCGCAGAATTCTAAGGTGAGTTTTAAAGGAGATTGGCAAAACATGGAATGCTGCATGTATAGGTGTATTATATAGGTAGCAATAGAGGAGATATAGCATAACAGTTGGAATTTACAGTAGGTAAGGAGTGTAAATAACAGCTATGGGAACTAATCTGTATGGGAAAAGAGCAGAGCAATGCGTTTTATTGCCCCTCTATGTGATTCTCATGAATGAAAAAACAAGAAAATAATTAATTCGCATTGGGAACTTATATGTATTAGGTAAATAAAAGCAATATTTGTAACACTCTTTTATGTGACTAAAATTTAATAAATATAAAGCAAATATAAGAAAAACTTAAATATTGCTCTTCTGAGGGATTCTCATAAATGAAGATACAAGCAAAATATAAATAAGATATGGGAATTATTAAATATATGTATAAACATAAATATATATATTATATAATAATTCTTATTATTATGAGTGAAGACACAAGAAAAGTATAAATATGACATGGGAATTACTATATACGTATATATTAACAAATATACATATATACATATTATATAATTAGTTATAATAAAGAAATGCTTTGCCCCTCTATGTGATTCTCATAAATTAAAATACAGAAGAAAAATAGACACTGACAACTAACAAATATTAAGTGAATATAAGCAAAATTGATATATTGCTTTTCTATGTGACTCTCATAAATGAAGACACAAGAAAAGTATTAATAAATCCACATGGAAACTACTATATATGTATATATATGCAATATTAGAATAAATATTATTTTATTTATTATAATAAAATGCAATAATATAATATATAATAAGTAATAAGCGTAAAGTACTCTGAGCAATAAAATATAACCGTAATAATCTACATTAAACTTTAAAAAGGAAACAAATATTTCATGACTGCCTTTCTATGCGACTCTCAGGAGTTCAAGTTGGCCTTACAGACGTGATAATTTCACAATTTATGGAAGCAGTTCAATAAGCTCAGCCTAGCTCTCTTTCCTTTTGAAGTGTTTTTATATAAACATGTCAAAGATCATATAAAAGTCTATCCTCCCCTCCTTTTGCCTTTTCTTTTAGATAAATAGACTTATCAATCGTTTTAATATGCATTTTGGTACAAGTATTTACTAAAATTGTTATATATAAACAATATATGGGATTCATTCTCCCTCCGTCTCTTTTTACCGCCTCTTTTTCTCGCTCCCTCCTTGTCTCTACCTCCCACTATTTACACTTTGATAAATAGCAATTGTTGTGCATTTCAAGTGCATTGACCGTCAACTTAACTGTCTTTTCACACATCAAAGTTGAGGTCTATACCCCCTGGTTGGCTAAATTAGCATACGGACAGACTGTGGCAAGGAGCAGCCAATTAACTAAACTGCGCCCAATTAAAAGTTAATCGAGCTTGAAAGGCCTGCAACTGCAGCAGAGCCAAGGCAAGTTGAGGCAGCTGCACTAATTAGCTCGGCTCTCACAAAACAGATTCGACTGTAGACCAAATACTGCAGATTGTGTGTGGACTGTGTGGAGTCGTTGAGAGACGCTGTCACAAGCCATAAATTTTCATAATTTGACAAAAATTGCACATAATTTCTAATAGCCGGTAGGCTTACGGCGATAAAAATCGCCTCGTTGCACAATCCTCGAATCAAAGGAGACTCGCTCTTCCTGACTGCTTGGATGGATGAGACTGATTGTGAGAGTTGCGGTCTATTAATTTGAAATGTCTTGAGATAAATTACTAAATGACTACCGCTTACGTGTGATCCATCCATCAATGCCATCATTAAGCCAAACATTTGACAGAAAACGAAACGAAACGACGACGACGACGAAGCAGACGATGATGAAGTTGCGAGGAGACGGGATTGGGATTGGGTTTGGGCTGTGGGCACTCTAGCTGCTAGCTGCTAGCTACTGGGAATCAAAGCCCAACAAGAACTGCTACTCAGTGAAAAGAAAGAGAGAGAGAATGGGAGAGGAAAGAGAGAGAGAGAGAGACCCCACAGTGTGTCTGTGTGACAAGGCGACGTCGTCGGCAGCGTCTTGTCTTTGTTGTCTTGGTCGCGGATTCCTAGCGATTCGTAGGGTGCTGTCGATAGGTATACTAAACATAGAATATCCCCCCGCGGGCTACTAGGGTCTATGCACAAAGGGCACCGCCTGTTGGTTCGCTGCAAAAATATTTGTGCGCCTTGTCCCTAGGCGGCCGACTGCACTCAGGCGTGTCCAGGTATTTCTTCTTGATTATGTTGATAAGTGCTTGCCACATATTTCTCGATTGCACTTGTAATAATTTGTTTGCCACTCATGTTTTGGCTTATGTTTTTTGTTGTTCTCGTCTTTTTGCTCTACTGTAATCAATGCCAATGTGAAGTGAGGCAAGTAGCTTCAGTCGCATTCCAAACTCGAGCTGTGGGAGCTGAGAGTTGGACCCGAGTTCCAGGAACTCGCCTGCGCTCCACTCAACGCTTCCGATTGCGTGCGGCCTTATCTTTTTGATTTTGTTTTTATTTTATAAATATATTTCTTCTTTTTTTTTTTTTATTTGGTATTTTAATGAGTTTGCGTAAAATTTTAACGATAAAAGGTCTGTTGATGGTAAAAGTTTTGGTTGTTATTAGCAGAATTTTAAAGCTTTGATCTTAAGCAGAGATTTTTGTATGTTCCTTTTTCAAATCAATAAAGCCCCAGTATATATGTAAGTCACAGTTTGCCAGCTTTAACGTAACGTATTGTTACGCTAGACGAATTCATCTTGAAAATTTTGCATTTCCTGTGGAGAGCACACTCACCTGTAAGCCTTAACACACCTGACCGCATGCGAGAGTCCAGCTAAAGTTGAGGCTCCTTTATTTTTATATTTTTTTCACCTCTTGTTGCAGCATCCTGTGTATAAAAGCTGCTAGCTTGCTGCCTAAGTAAATTTTATGTTTTATTATATTTAGGTCAAAGTTTATAATAGTTTTGCGTTTTTGCTTGCAGCTCAACTTTGCAGCACACAACAAAGTTGCAGCTTCACATGAGAATTGGATTTACTTGTGGAAAAATTGAAGAGCCTGGCTGGAGTGTTTGTTCAATACACCTGCACTTAATTAAATGCTCTGCAAATTGGATTTATTTTGTATGTCGTCTGTTGGCAAATCAATTACAATGCCTGCCCCACTTTCGGTTGCATTTAAACGCTTTTAATTGCAGCTTGCAACGTTTTGCTGCACGAAATGTCAACGACTTGGCCGAAAATCTATGTTGGCCTGGTCTGCAGGTGCCTTTACTTTACTTTACTTTTTGCATTCAAACTTCGCTCTGCGGCTAACCTAGAAAAAAACAAAAAAATACCGTCTTTTTTTAAGTTTTGATTCGGCTTTTTTTTCTGTGGTCTTTTTTTGTGCCCGCATTTAGTGAAAGGCACAAAAAGCACGTTGACGTCGTTGCTATCGTCGCTGCCTCGAGATTAGCCACACTTGTGCTCCATTTAAATGGCCTGGCAGCTAAATTATGCCAAGTTCTCTAGAAATATACCCTGTACTTTTATAGGAAATGATAGGAGTATAGAAGAGACTTAGACTAACTTATTGTTGTTGTTATTGAACTGATCTTAAATTACTTTAATGTTAAAATTATGAATTTTTTGTCCAGAAAAAACCAAGCTTATATAGATTCTAAGAGAAAAACATATATATTAAAATATGTTGAAGAGCCTTTTATTTATTTATCTCATATTTAAATTTAAACTGAAAAAGAAGATTATAATTGTAAAAGCTTTTATTCTGAGCTTAGCGAGCTTTTCTTATATTCTTATACCTTTGCAGCAGACTTTGATATTCCTCTCAACTTTCTCATCCGAAGTAATAACAATAAATTAATTGTTAAGTCTTCACGCTTAGGATATCTTATATTCATATATTTAAATAAAGACTTCAATTTCCCATTTTTGACAGAAAACATATTGTTTCTGTGCCTAGTACAGTTTTAGGCTTAGCTAAACTAGGGTATCTAATAGTTCAGCATTTTCAAGCATTTCCAACTCTCAAGTTACAAACGAAAAATGGTTTGTTAAAGCTCTTAGCCCTTTCCTAACTAGCTAGGTATCTAATAGTTGAGCATTTTTGGTATTCAAATTGATAAATCTATGTACAAGAAAATAATATTTTCTAGCTTTCAAATAAAACAAGAAATTTTTGTAGTAGTTTGCAGATAAAACTTACTTAGGGTATCTTCTAATTGAGCATATATTATGTTCATATTCATACTCCTATATAAGAGTCTTTACCATAACGAGTAGCTGGCAGTCCCGTCTTATCTGGGTTATGTCCAAGTTCAGCAGTTTTTCTGTAGAAAATTCTAGAGTATCTTTAGTTGAGCATTTTCAGTATTCACATTCACACTTCTTTATAAAAGCATCTTTCATTTCCAACTTTTAAGCAAAATCTATTAATTTTTTCCATTAGACGGTAGTCCAACTTTATCTAGGGTATTTTCTAGTTAAGCATTTTTTATGTACATATTTAATCTTCTATATGAAATCGCTTTGCCATACCTAAATCTAAAAAAATTGCTTCCAGTAGCTGGCAGTCCTTATCTAGGGTATCTTCTAGTTGAGCACTTTTAGTCTGGAAATTCTAACAGTATTTTTTTTTGTGTGGCATGCAGCCGTTGCAGCAGTTAACTGAAAAGTTTTTCTGCAACGGCTCTAAAGAAAAATAGAAAGTGAAAGACGCCGACAAACCAAAAAGGAAAAGAAAAAGAAAATTGCAATCAAAGTGTTTTTCCAGTTAATGTCGACGACGCCCTTTCCCTGGGAGAATGTCGCTCGATCTAGAAAAACTATCTAGCAAACTTTCGCCAGGAATTTTGCTGGGCGGCTCGATTCAATTACTATTTACGGCTCAAATAAAAGACTTCTTCAGAGACTAAATAAACATTTAAAATAAAAATATATTTTACTTTGCTAAAAAACTAAAATATTGTAGAGACTACACTGAAATTCTATAAGGAAGCTAACGAATTTTTGCTTAAAGTAAGCCCAATTTACAAAAATATTAAATTTTTAAATATTTCCAGCTAAAATAGTTGATAAAGAATATTCGTCAGAATTTTTAAAAAATTTAACTAAGAAAAACTTAACTCTAACCCATTTACCAACACCTCGTCTAATGTGCTGTATTACAAATATTTTTCTTTCTATATCTGGCATTGTTCAACACTTACCGGCTAACAGCAGCTATAGCTAACTGGAAACTAAGCACCCAGGGCAGG
The DNA here is from genome assembly GCA_035045545.1 of Drosophila gaucha. NCBI lineage: Eukaryota > Metazoa > Arthropoda > Insecta > Diptera > Drosophilidae > Drosophila > Drosophila gaucha. Next base: position 594,519 of record JAWNOY010000292.1, read on the forward strand.
ATGTCTGCAAAAACTGGAGCAAAAATAAAAGTTATGATTCTGAAATTAAAGTTTTGGGGCTGTAAACTTTACTGTGTGTGTGTGTGGCTATGCACATACATATATGTATGTGTGTGTGAGTAAAAGTTGGAGTGCAGGCAAGAGTTTTCAGCTGAATACCATAAAAAATAGCTAATGACAAAAGTGTAAGAAGTCGACGTTGTTGTAACTGATCCATATGGAAAAATATAGAAAGTTAAGAGCAAACTTTTGCAGTGATGTTCTCGAGAAAGTAAGACAAGTTTTTATATGTATTTTTTTTTAAAAATATCTCAATTACAATGTCTGAAATGGGGCGAGTGTTAAGCCATTAAACAGTGCTGTTCGCATATTTTAGAGCACATTCTTTATATAGATATTTGCAAATTGCAGTTGTATTAGTTAGTATTTGTGTGTGTTCGTCTCATCGGTAAGTGTTGGGAAATGCCACAAAGCAGCCACATGGCTTACATAAAACAATTGCACCTGCATTTAACTTCGACTCAATGCCAAAATTAATATGCTCCCATAAACTAGCCAGAACGACCAGTTCACTATATATATATATATATATGTATATATATAGCATCTGGCTGTGCTGTCCAACCAAGCCAAGGAAGAACACGAACACGCTGTTGAGGAAGAGGAAGAGCAGGAACAGCAACCGCAACTATGCACATGGCCAGGAATATTCCCTAGGTGAAAGTATGTGAAAGCATGCCATAAATCGTTTGCCTGCTGCTCCGATGTTGTGGGTGGCTATACAACAGAGATAAACCTCTCTCTGTATGTGTGTGTGTGTGTCTGTGTCTGTGTGTTGGTGTTGGCTAAAGCTACAGGCGATTAGAATTGATGTGGGTTACTAAGCAAACATGAAAGGCTATTACGTTAAGCGTTACGTTATGTTACGTTGCGTTGCGGCATTTTATGAGCTGCCTGCAACTCTTATTGAAAGCGAAATAGTTTTAACTTTTGGTATTTCTGGTAGACACAGCTCGGATCAGAGTTTAACTATAAATTTCAGAAATTGAAATATTGCCAATTTCTATCTTCTATTTTCATTTTCAGTCATTTCGTTTAGAGCTTTGCCAATTAGCTCACAAGTTCTGCTAATTGGGGGAAGGTGAATGTGCGTATTAGAATCTGTGGACCGGAAGTAAGAGAGCTTGGGAATTTTTGATGAGCAGCTGTTGATGGAGCTCGCATTAATCTTTAGCTGATTGGTGTAGAGCCAAATTGGTAAAGCTCAAATTTGAATGAGTTTTGCTGGTAAATAAGGAAAATTATTGAGGTGAGAGAATTACGAAATAATAATGACGTAGTAGGAGATACTCTGAAATATGGCAGTTCCTTTATGATTCTATTTAAGATTTCTTATATAACATATAATTTAAAATTGTATATCTAAAGCCCGTAACATATTAAACTTGAAGTGTTCCAATATTCCAAATCTTCACTTTATATTAACTTAATTTTGGGATATCTGACTAGATTTTCTTGATTGTCATACATTTTTTTCATTTTTTGTTTTCTAGCTAAGATTTTTATTTAAATATTAACTGGTTTTAAGTTTTGAACCTTTTCCATTGTAAAATTAATTTTTAAAATCTTAAGACTGGAATCGTAAAATTGTGAACATTGAAAAAACTAAACTATCTTAAACTATTCGAGTTCTTCCGAAAAAATCGAAATTCAAAATTCATATTTTTTGATACTAGTTAAACTTGGTATATATGTATATATATAATTCGAAATCTGGAGAAAAACATGTACATATGTAATATATATATCCATATCTCAAGATTAATATATAGGTATATATTTTCAACTCTCTTCAGATTAATATATTTGTATGTGTTGCATATATTTTTAACGCTCTCCAGATTTCGAAGTTCCCGAGAGGTTATCGTAGATGCTTTCGAATGCCTATTACATACATTTGCACACAGTCAATATACCCAATTCTTACAATTTTTAGTGGCTTCAAGTGTATAATGAATAAAGATGAATGAAATATTGAAGGCTTACACTGAACAAAATTGATTTTATATAGATTCAATGATAGTAATCTATTTCATATAGATTACTATATTTCTTTACTCTATTTCATATAGATTACTATCATTGAATCTATATAAAATCAATTTTGTTCAGTGTAAGCCTTCAATATTTCACTCAACTTAATTTCTCAAGCCGCAAGTACTTAAAACATGTTCCATTCTTTCGGCTTCAAATGCAAGCCGCACAGAACTGTCATGACCCATTAAAAAAGACCGCATTATTTAACAGTGTTGTGCAACGCATTCGAACACCTGTTGGTCAACGGACCCAAACAAAATACCTTTAAAAAATGTACATATATGTATGTATGTATATACATATGTAAAAAAAACACGCCAATTTGTCGTACATGCTGGGCGACAAGAATTTGGTAAACTGTCAAACAGCCAACAACAAATAAACCTCAAACGAATTCATATTTCTATGCACATGTAAAAATATATCTGAAAAAAAAGTAACTACTACAAAAGCAACAACAACTGAACTTACAAGTGTATAAGTGATATGCGCTTTACATGCTGTTGTTGTTGCTTTTTTCCTATTCGCTTTTTGTCCCCTTCTCGCCTATGACAGTTCTTTGACATCCAACTGTGATTTTTGGACAGCAACAACAAAAAAGCTTTCGTTGTTGTAGTTGTTGTAGCTGTGGCATATGTAAGTGTGTATGTTAATTTGATTTTGGTGTCAAATGCTTTGTTATTGCGTCTGTGTTTGTTTTTTTCTCTCTCTCACTCGCAGTCTTTTTTTATGGGCTGCACTTGGCTTTGCGCTTTTATAGCAAGCGCAGTTAGTACGTCAAGTGCTGTCGCCCTCTCTCCCCCCTGTCAGTGTTTGACTGTCTCTGTCGCTCTTTAGCTGTGTGCATATGTCAATCTGTTTGATTTGTTTTTGATTGTGCGCACTTATGTCTTTATTGACAACGGCGTTTGGCTATGTTATATAAATAATTTACAACATTGAGCAATTTGTAATTGAACGCACACACACATAAACATATTTGTGTGAGCTTTTGAATAATTTTCATTTGCCATCAAGTGCAATTGAAGAAATTGGCATAAACAAAAGCAAAGCGCAAAAATGTTTATCGAGTGTTAGCTGTCTGTAATTGATGCACTTGTCACATGAATATTTCAAATTAAACAACAACAACAATCACATAAATTGCATTTTAATTTGGCAAACAGCTAAAGTGACCCACAAATACTTGGGGACAATGCATTTTCAATTAAGAACAGGTACAAGGTAAGTGCTTAATGCATATTGATTTATGCAAATACTACAACAGAACATTCAATAGAGAACTCAGCAAGTGTTAAGTAATAAAAGCGATCATACATACATATATGAAGTTTTTTAACGTTCAATTATGGAAAGTATTATAATTAAAATATATATCGAGAATATTTATTTACATTTATTTTTAATTCTTATTAATTTACAGTACTGTTGTAAATAAATAACATTTTTTTAAATTTTTTTTAGATACTTACCTAGTTATAATTTATAATATTTTTAAACATATGTTTTTTAGTATATATATATAATTCTTTATAAATTATAATTTATTTTATAGCAAAATTTTTTAAATTATTTTTTTGCTATCTTAAATTTAAATACAATTGTATTAAATATCTATTTTATTTAAAATCTTTTTTTACATTCTGAATTTTTTAAATTCCTAACTTAATAATTCAATTCATTTTTAAACTAAATATTTTGTTCAGTTTATCAATAATTCTGTCTTGATTATATTGAATTTCATTTTTGGTTTTGGTACCACATTTTTAAAAATTACTTTTTATACACATATTTTGTATATATACATATATTTTATATACATGCAATAAATATTTTTTTAATTTAATATTTTCTTACAGTCTGAATTTTTGTTTCTTTATTTATCTACTTAATAATTAATTCAATTTTAAACTAAATATTGTTTTTTCTATATCTATATTTGTTTCTCAATTATAATTGATTTTTATTTAAATTTTTGATACCAAGGTTTTTAAAATATCTTATATATATTTTAAATTTAATTTATTTAAATTTACATTATTTTCAAATTAATTAAATTTTTATATCATATCAAAATACCTCTTAGATAAAGGTGTTTTCACTTTCTGATTCCATAATTTTTACAAAGTATCTTTGGCCTTACGAATTTTCGTCAATTTTCCTTTGCTTTTTGCTTCCTTTTTTTCTTTGTAAGCAACATATAATAAATTATTTTCGTAACAGCGAACAAAACAAGGTCATTTATTATGCCGCAAATTATTTGTCACTATTTTTGTGCACTTGTTATTATATTTGTGTGCCTATTGCAGATGAAGGGTATATTGGTTATAAGAAAGCATATGTAACAGTAAGAAGAAAGACTCTCAGATATCATTAAGAATATATTATGAATATTATATAGTAATTATGATAATGATTATGATGATTTGGGTAATGAGAGTAATGATAATAATAATAATGATCATGATTATGATCATAATGATATTAATCCTCAGGGTGATAACGAAATTCATAAATGTCATATAGTTTTTCATTAGGATTATAGTAACTGTGTTCATTATGATAATGATAATCTTTTTGATAATTTAATTTATAATGATAATTATTAAAATTTCACACAGAAATGCATTTGTACATGGAAAAAAAAACAAATAAGGATCATAAATAGCATCAAGCTTAAAGAAGAAGAAGAAGCAGCAACGCTATTTTAAAACTAAGTGCGTGGTATCTGTCTGTCGATCACACCCGATCAAATCGCTTTTACTTGTTGTTTTACATTTGGCACACTTTTTTTTCGGTTTATCGGGTCGAAACGTGCGCCACACACACACACACACACACACACACACACACACACACACACACACACACACACACACATACTCACACACATACAGATTTGAGATGTGGGCACCATAATTAATTTGGCCACAAAGACATCCAGAGCCAACAACTACCGTGTGGCCCCCAAACAATGGCAAACAAATTGATTAATGACAGCGTATTAAACAATAATCGAGATAGGCCGTCGCACGGGACCTAAAGAGGCGCTGCGGAGCCGGTGGACGGTGGGCGGGGTCAGCTACCAAAATCCAAAAAAAAATATGATTCGCCCACGCGCAAAACTTTTTTGCGCTTACCACACAGTGAAAAGGTTTTATCAGCAGCCAAAAATTTGTTGTTATTGTTATAGTTGTTGTTGTTGTTGCTATTGTTATTGTTGTTGTTCGCTCAAAACAATTCATTTAAATAATAGCTGGGCCACTTCCCAAGCCCAGTTGGAGGAAGCGATTCATTTTTCATACGAAAAGGAAATTAATAATGTGTAATTAATATTTTGGTTAAACGGAATTGTAATATATGTGCATACCTCTGCTATATATTGTAGGAATGTGTGTGACAGTGGAGCTTGGCTAAAGGGAAAATGAGATTGAAAACAGTAGTGAAATGAACCAGTAGAGTTAGAGATTCTAGTTCAATTTGAGCTAAAGACTGAACTATTTTACTGTTCATTTTTGGTCACTAGTTCAATTTGTGAACTATATACATATATATATATATATATAGCCATATTTGTCTGACAGTGGAGCTTGGCTAAAGGGAAAATGAGATTGAAAACAGTAGTGAAATGAACCAGTAGAGTTAGAGATTCTAGTTCAATTTGAGCTAAAGACTGAACTATTTTACTGTTCATTTTTGGTCACTAGTTCAATTTGTGAACTATATACATATATATATATATATATAGCCATATTTGTCTGACAGTGGAGCTTGGCTAAAGGGAAAATGAGATTGAAAACAGTAGTGAAATGAACCAGTAGAGTTAGAGATTCTAGTTCAATTTGAGCTAAAGACTGAACTATTTTACTGTTCATTTTTGGTCACTAGTTCAATTTGTGAACTATATACATATATATATATATATATATATATATAGCCATATTTGTCTGACAGTGGAGCTTGGCTAAAGGGAAAATGAGATTGAAAACAGTATTGAAATGAACCAGCTGAGTTAGAGATTCTGCTTCAATTTGATGAATAATTTCAAGAGGGAACTACTTTACTGTTCATTTTGGGTACTTTGAACTATATACGTATTTTGAACTATATATGTACAATTAAATGTATATACAGGTATAACTGTGACATTATACCTTGGCCAAAAGAGCAAATTGAAGAAAACCAGAAGTAAATGAATAAAGAACTGAAACTGAGTTAGAAATTCAATTTCAATTTAATTTAATTTAATTTTAATTTTTGATCACTAGTTCAATTTATGAACTAGATATACATATGTTTAAGCAGTTAAGCTTGGCTAAAGGAGAAACGTAAAATGGGAAGTATAGAATGAAGATGAAAGATGAATGACAGTGAAGAGTAAAGAACTGGAACGAATCAGTTGAGTTGGAAATTCGAATGGAATGAATTTTATGAACTTTTTCAAGCGTGAACTATTTAATAGTTCATTTTGGTTACTAGTTCAATTTATGCACTATAAATATATGTATTGGTATATATTGGTAAGACAGTGGAGGGTAAAAGTGAAGTAACTTAAGAACTGAAATTAGGCTTTTGATTTTGTAATTCTAGTTAAATTTGAAAAAAGTTCATATTGTTCATTTTAGTCACTAATTCAATTTTTGGATTATATACATAGATATATACATATGTATGTATATTTTATAGCAGTTATTCTGCTGCTCACGATCAATAGCTATAAATCTGAAAAGAAGGTATGTTTCAGGAACAGCTGGAACATATGGTTCATGAAGAGGTGAACAAAACGAATCATTCATGAACGATTGGAGCACTGAGTATACTCAGCATCAAAAAAGATTATAGTTTATGATCGACTGCTTAATAGGTTAATAGCAATCTATAGATTGTAGCTCGTTCATGAAGTATCAAATAGTTCAAAAGAACAAATCGTTAACGAACAGGGGAAAAGCTCAAAAGAACAAATCGATCACAAACAGTTAATATCTTAAGAGAACGTTTAGCTCATGAGAAATGAAGAAATGACATTGTTCATGAACGATTGATAATCCTTGATCTCATATTAGACTGTATTCTTCACTGTTCACTGAACTAGTTCGATAGTTCATTTCATCCACTCAAATTGAACTTTTGTAGAGCAATAAGCATCAGAGTCATCAGGGTTCAAACCCTTTTACTAAATGAACTTATGAAAATTGTTTCTTTTCCTTACCCATAAATTATTCTATAATAAAAATTAAAATAATCAAGTAAAATTTCTAAAATTATTTTAAATGGTTCAAGCTCTTTTATTAAATAAGCTCCTCAAAAATACTTTTTAATTTTCTTTTTCTTTTTAATAAATCAATCTATAATAAGAATTGAAAAAACGTAGAAATTTTTTAAATATTTTTATTAGTTTATTTGATTTATTTTTATTTTAAATATTTATCAATATTCTTTGTTCAATTAAATCTTCTTTTGAAATCTTATTATTAATAATTATTTTTCATTTTGTTTAGGTTTTTCATAAAATAAAGGATTAATTGAAAATAAATTAAAATAATTTTATTATTTATTTTATATATTTATCAATATTCTAAGTTCATACTAATCTCTTTTTGAAATCTTATTTTTCAAGAATTATATTAATTTTTTTATGGACTTTTCATAAAATAAAAAAAAAAAACAAAAAGTTCAATATAATCTTTTTTTAAAATCTTATTTTTTGAAATCTTATTTTTCAAGAATTATATTAATTTTTCAAAAAAAGTTCAATATAATCTTTTTTTAAATCTTATTTTTCAATGAATTATTTTAATTTTTTTTGGATTTTAAATAAAATAAAAAAGAAGAATAAATTTAAGCCTAATTAACAACACTTTTTCCAATACTTATTGTCACATCTACTTTAAAATGCATCCACTCATGCCGAAGGCTCACTTCCAGCGACTCTTCAACTGTAATTAGTGCTACTCTGGTTTGGCAAGCACTTGAAGCAAAAGAGTTCCATAAGGATCTTTAATTTCAGCTTGAAAGCATATTCTAGGCATAATTCGTGTGCCGCATGCAAACGGATAATAAATATGTCGCAGACACTTGAGGTGCACATACACACACATACATATATATATATACATATACATATATGTATTTACTCCCTGAAGGCAAACTTCATTTATGCAGGCACACACACAGACACACACACACACACAATGCAACAACCCCCAACGAGCTGACAGCAACCCCCAAGGCATATTCTTTAACCTCTCCTCCTCCTCACCCTCCCCCCTCCCCACGTCCCTTCTCCCCTTCTTCATGCATGCACTTGAATGTGCTCAGGCTTGCACTCTCTCAATTATGACTTAATTCGTATCTAATGGATATTTTCTGTGAAAATTTCATGATTAATCGCTGCCTGGAGGCCAACAGGAATATCTTTGGGGGTTGCGACTGCGACTGCGACTGCGACTGCGACTGCAGTTGTTCACACATGTTCACAAAAAAAAAAAGTGTTGCCAACTGTGGTTGGGGGCGGCTCGGGCGAACTGTCGAACAATGGCGCACCACTCCAACCACGTGCACCACCCGCAGCTCCGAAACTTTTCAAGTTCTTTTTACATTTTGAAAATTTTGCGATTAATACTCGCCTCCCCCCACTCCACTCCCCAAATTGTGGGGGCGTGTCAGGCGACATACTTAGGCAGCATATGCGACGACGTGTTGCAACTTCCGGGCCGCAAAAACTGATGGCGTTGCATTTGTGGCAACAGCCGGCGAGAGGAATGTGACTTTGATACCCTAACCCCAAGTTTCTACATGGTTTGGCGCTTTAAAAACACAAAGAAAACGAAAACAACAACAAACTCATAGTCGGCTTTTCTTACCTATGACACACGAGCGCCATCTGTGTGCGCTTAGCGGAACTAGCACGTTGAGGAAAAACCTGCTGCGAATGCATTTTTATCTAAGCGAGAGCGCCAGCATTTGAGCATTTGAGAGAGTAACTCCAACAGCTTTGAGTGAAATGAATGCCGGCAAAACAGAGCACATGCTTTGCTTGCTCTCACGCTCTCTATCTCTCTCTTGCCTCTACTGGCTCTCTGTTTATCTTTGGCAGTGCATTCTTTTTTGTTGTTGTTGACCGCTCCCAAAAATTGCGATTTGCATATTTTGTGTGCACTTCAAGCCGCACTGAATTCCTATTGATATTTGCTGATAAGCTGATAAGAATTTGTAAATTATTAACTAGTTAGAAAATATGCAGAAATCCAATTGGAATTTGCATGAGTGAATGTGCATGAAATGAAATAGAAATTAGCAAAATAAACAATTTAAATAAAGCATAGAATCTATTGTATGACTTTTAGATAACATATGAAATTTATATCGAAATGCCTGAAACTATCTACCAATTCTCTAACTACTTTCCAATAAGACCAATTTGCTTACTTAACAACTTCATTGAATCAGCGCATTATATGTCTCACATGGTGCTTTAGCACACCTGTATGCCCACTGCACACCTATTGTAGACCAATTAAGCACACACACACACACATACACACTCTCATACACCATTGACACCCACGAGTGTTGTGAACGAAAGACAGCCGAAAAATAAAAGCGAAAACAAACAGATAGCCAAGTTTCAAACCACAACTCAGTCATTTATCTAGCTCAATGAGAATCCAATTTGAGTTCAACTCGCATGCTCTCTCGTCTTTGCGCTCACTCACACGCTTATCAGTTGCTCTCAGATACTTTTTGCACTACCCAATTCGTTGGCTGCGCTTCGTGCGCTTCGGCTGTCGTGCGCTCGTCGCTCGTCGCATGCCGAGAGCGCGCGCGAGTGTGTGAGAGAGGGGGCTGCTGGCAGATATTTTCAGTTCATAAACAAGTTTCGTTGCGTGCGATGCCCGCCGCGCTCTCAGATACTTTTTGCCAGTTGAGCCGAGTACGTGAACGTGTCTGGACGTTTTTATGGACAAGCGTTTTGTGGAGAGCCACCGAAACTGAAACCGATACCGATACCGTTACCGTTAACTAAAAGAACCGAAACCGAAAACTAAACCAAAACTCAAACTGAACCGTTAGACAGTTGTGCGTTGTTCGAGTGCAACGCGGTAATTCGCGCTCGTGCAAATTCAAATTCTCCCCTCACCATCACACACACACACACACACACACACACACTCCTCTCTGCTGTGCCTAGTGATGAGCGTTAACCCGTTTGCGGGACGGCGTGCGTGCGTGTTGTTATTGTTGTTGTTTTTTTAGGCAATTGCCAAAAAACGCGTCTTTCACAGTTACATTCGCCATTCACAACAACAAAAATACGAGATAAAAACAAACGCGAGCAAATTTTGCGTGTTACTTTGTTGTTTTTGTTCGTTCCAAGTGCTTTTCCTCACTTTCCTCAAGCGTAAGTTTTAATTAAGTTAACTTTAAGCCATATTAATGTCCAAGCATCTTAAGTTCTAGCTGTTTTCTTTTTTTGCCTGTCAGTACGCAGCTTGCATGTAATTTATATCTTTAGCCTGTCGATCGATAAGGTTCTTTATGAGTTTTTCTGTTTTTTTTTTTGTTTTGGTGAAAATTTACAATCATTAATTATGTCGTTCCCAAAAAAAAAACACAAAATATTTTCTGGTTTGCGTTTCGTTAGAAGATCTTAAAGCTTGTGCGATTCCTGGAACTTGGGTGTTAGGTGTTGTCCTCTGCGTGTTTGTTCTTGCACTTAGATGTGAATCTCTTGCGCTCTTCATGAATGAAGCTCCGATCCATGGCTGTATGAGTGTGTGTGTGTGTGTTGGCCTTTATGTGGAAACGCTTGACACTTCTGCAGAACAGTAACCATTTTCCCGACTTGTTCTTGAGCGTTGGAAGCTGTTGTTGATGTGTGTTAGCTGGGCGTGTTTCACTCTTAGAACAGTTGCTTAATGGCCTAAACGTGAGCTGGCATAACGTTGGCCTAGGCCTGTGTTAACTGAATGTTGTATAACATGAAGAAGAAGAAGTGCAAATGTTGGCTCTGTCTGAAAAGCTAAGGAATTGCCTAGAAATTTGTAAAGCAGCAATATGTTTTATATATATTTCACTGAAAACTAGTTTACATCTGGTTTCTGTCTCTCTCTGTCTAAAGTGGAAACGAAGTCCATATATATGCTAATAAGTTCATCTACGAATTTCATATAATTCCTATATTATTATATATATTTTTTGTTCTGAATTGATTTCAATCAGACTTACCCATTCGCATCTATTTTTTTGTATCAAATAAAAAAAAGAACTCCAATTCTTGGATCTGTCTGAAGTGGAAAATAAGTTCATCTATGAATTTCATATATTTCTGATTTGAGTCCAATAAGGAACTGCAAATCTTGGCTCTGTCTCAAGTGAAAAAGAAGTCCTTAAATGAGCAACTATGAATTTCATATATTTTTTATATAATTCTTATACAATATTATATAAATTTAGCTAAAAAAGTGAAATATATATTTTCTGATTTGACGCCAATTAGATTTAAAGATTCACAAGTTATTTTTGGATAAAATGTGAAAAAAGCTCCATATCTAGGGTCTGTCTGAAGTGGAAAATTATGAATTTCATATATTTCCTATAATATTATATATATTTAATGTAAAATAGCGTAATATATCTTTTCTGATTTGATACCTGTCCATAAATAAACATCTATGAATTTCATATGTTTCTTATATTCTTATATAAATACTGTAATATCTCTATTTCCGATTTGATTCCAATCAGAACTACCCATTCACATCTATTTCAATTTAAGTTCTTCCACTTCGCTGAAGTTTGTATTGATTACCTAATTGAACGCACTGTCAAGCGTTACACAACACTTGCACCACTGCTAACAGCAGCTTTTAACACTACACACACACACACACACGCACACGCAGAACTTTTGTAATCGCATTAGCAAAACAGTTTGCAGTTCGCAGTTTTCCACTTGCAACATATGAAAAATGAATTGAGAATGAGAATTTATGTTTACAATAAACAGAGCTAAACAAACGCAGCTAATTACGCGCCCGCTGACTGCCCACATCAGCAGCAGCAATGCGATCAAAGACTATATCTAAATATATATGTATATATATTTATATGTATTTTCCCTGTTTTCATGCCACTTGAGCGTGTTGCATAAGTGAGCCACAAATTTTAACCTTGATTAAGTTGACGCTCTAATGATGCTGCTAATGCTACTGACGGCAGATTACAATAATGATGTTGCTGATGATGTTGCTGATGATGATGGGGGCAGCCATAACATCATTTAGGGACGTGGGTCTCCGAATCTCGTGTTTTTAATTGCCGCCTAGCACTTAGCTAATGTAATTTATATTACTTCTTATGCTCTAAAAGCTTTAAGTAGCCAAAAAAGAAACAACAACAACAAAGTGCAGCAGCCGAGTTCTAAAAGATACCCGAAATAAAGTGAGGTAGAAAAGGTGAAGAAGAAGAAGAAGAAAAAACTTTTGTTTATATTTACCTAACATTGTACTTGAAAGATATTTTCGTTACTTTGTGTGGCACTTCCCCCACTTCATGCCCGTTTACGGCTCTTTCTGTTTGTTTATCTAATGGCTAAAAAATATTTAAGCTGTAAAATTGTAGCCGTGAGCTGGCTGAAAGCAGGGAAAAAAAGCAGAAAAGTTCTGCTTTGTTATTTACACAAGTCATAAATACCTTTCGAGCGCCGAAGTAGAAAAAGTATGTGTAAAGGTTTAGATTGAGCCAGGAATTGAAGCTCGGACTTGCAGCTGGAAAATCTGGTCTGGGCTCGTCTCAATGATAAAGTCGGACATAAAACTTGAATAAAACACAATTTTCCTCTTGCTATATTTGAAATTTATGTAAATTTTTCCAGCTCCATCTCTCTCTTTCTCGCTTATCTTGACTGTTTTTCCTGTTGGTAATTAAAAAGTTTTTGCTGCTTGTCTGCTCAGATTAGCTAATGCAGGTTAATATATATATATATATATATATATATATATATATAAGTGTGTGTGTGTGTGTGTTTGGCCTTGAAATTTGTTATATAAATATGTTTAGTATTTAGTTTTTGGGCGTGGAGGCCACTGATAAGGCAGAGAGAGTACTACAAAATGTGAGAGCTGGAGTTGGTCTTAAGTAGCGGTACCTTTGTTTGGCATAAAGTGCCGTTTTAATTAGATAAGTTAGCTTCAAATGTGGGCAGAAGTTATGAGAGTGCTTTATGTGCATATATTAACATATAAATTTATGTGTATATGTATTTATATATATATAGCAGGCTTTCTGTGTTGCTGTCTTAAGAACTTCCCGGCTCTATCATTTAGCTATTGATTCTTTCGACTTTAACTAATTACAAATGCTGTGATTAAAGCTTTTTAAAACATATCTATAAGGTTTGAAGTAGCGATGGGCGTCGCGATCGGGATTTTCGGGATCCGAAATTGTCCCAAAACAATTTTCGGGCGGGTTGGGAAAGATTCTAAAAAAGTCCGGGACGGTCAGATAAGTGCTTGATCCTAGAAATTCTACAGATATGCTTATGAGTAGAGGTATCCCAAAAGAGAATATCTAGAATCTCACGGGTCTCACAGCATATGTATCTTTAGAATCTCTTACCTTATTACTCTTACTGTAGAATCTTAAAATATAATTTAAACATTTATATATAAACTATATATTTATCTATTATATATATATATATATATATATATCTATTATATTGATAGATACATATAATATATATAAATTATATTTGTAAAGGTTTCTATTATTTCTTTAAGAATTTTATTATTAAATTTGTTGGAAGTTGTTGAAACGCAGAGTTTAGTTTGGTGTTTTTGATATATACTATATTTAATAGCAATGAAAATATATCAATATTGTATATAAGTATATTTTACTGAATATACTATTTACTATTTAATTATATTTAATATTTATATAAATATATTTTTTAATATTGTTGAATAAAAAAAATCTATTTATTGTTAGTTATTAAAACATTAAACTAAATGTTTCTTTTTGTAATTAAAAATATTAAAAAAAAAATAAATTGTAGATATATATATTAAAAATAAATAAAAGACTACAAATATTCAAAAATTAAAAAATATTTTAAATATTTTCCCAAAATATTTAAAAAAGAAATATATATTTAAAATAAGAAATATTTGCAGCATATTTTTATTTAACTCTCATGTTTTGTCTTTCATAAACTTCCATTCATCAAAAGTTCTTTCCATAAAGACTTAAGTATAGCCAGCCGAGAATCTAATGGCATAGACAGCTCCGCTTAGTGAATGGTAACAAGTTGTTCGATGCCATCTTTTCTGTTCAGCTCAGTAATTATAAGTCAGTTCAGCACATGTTCATTGACAGGCTGTGTTTAGCATACATTTGTCTATGCCCTCAATCCATATTTCGCAGCACTTCCAATTCTCAAGCTCACACATTCCAGAACCATATCATTTGGTCAATCAATTAAGCATTCTGAAATGCCGATCTTCGGGTTCGAATTGGACTTGGACTTGTCTAATCAGTTGTCGTGGCTGCAATTAATAAAGGCTACGAGCAGATTTCAGTTCAGAAGACTTGACCTTGCCGTCTTGAACAAAAGATCATTAGTTGGAGCGACTAATAAAAACGTTTGATTGCCCATAATTATGGGCAAGTTGAAAATGACAGAGGAGACGCCGCCGGGTCTCAAGTTGTTGGCCCTTGTGCCAAAATTAGTTTAAACGTCTTGAGACGGGCGGAAAAACTCGTTGGCAAACTTTCATGTAGCATGCATTTTATGGCTTAATTAAAGAGAGAGACAGAGAGAGAGAAAGAGAGAGAGAGGGAAAATGTCTACAAAATAATCTAGATAAAGTGATGTAACACACACACACACAGGCTAATTGCGCTTGTGTGTGTTTGCTGTGTACAACGCGTCGTATGCATAATATAATTAATAACCATAAATGTTAATTGCGCATACGCCACGTTAGACAACTATTTGCCAGAGCCAAGTTTGCTTTATTTGTGTTATTTCGCTTTTTCTGCTTCCAGACAGCTGTGCGCCTGTCAATAACTTTTCGTCAGACTATTTATAGACACGTGTCCTGCCGTCCTGCAAATATGTTTGCCTAGGTGAAAAGTGTGCGTTATGAAAACATTTTCACGGCTCCTTTTCCCGTGTCCTTTGTGTGTGCTTTGTGCCCAAAGTTTTTGTCAGTTAATTAAGCAAATATTTTTTTGTTTACCGAGTTAATTTGCTTTGTAGACCCAACCGAGGGACCCTAACCCATTGCTTCCAGCCCCAAATACTGTTGACATGTGCGGGTGGCTTAGATGTTGTTGTGCTGGAAATTAACTTGGCTTAATTTGCGAGTGGCTTTTGGGCCAAAAAGTTTTGTAGCCTAAGATAGTTTGGGGCATTTAATCGCTTGGCCAGGCTTAGTGGCCCAGCTATTTAGTCGAAAGCCCAAAAGCATTTAATTTTAACTCGAATTGCTTAAACAAGACTTTAAAGACAGCCATCTCTCTCTCTTTCTCTCTATCTCTCTCTCTCTTTGTGAAACTTGGCTGCTGATAAAGCAAAAATTTAGCTTTGCCACAAGTATCAATAAACCCATAAATTTTACAAAAAAAGAGAAACAGAACACAGAAAATAAATAGGAAAGAAATTGTTGTTGTCAGCCCAGAGATTTATTATATATGTATATATTTATATTCGAATTCGTATTATGTTTTATTTGGACTGCGCTTGTTTTCCGGGGGCGTCAACTATGTGGCCACAGCTACCTTCTATTTTATTTTTATTTTGTTTTTACTTATCTATTTTGTCAAGTTCGAGTGTAACAAATTTTTGCATATTTTGTCATAAATTTTGTGGTCCCATTTTACGATCATGTTTTTGCCCATGTTTTGCTCGTCTTTTCTATTTTCTGTTTTCTGATTTCTACGTTCCAAACAATGTTCAACTATTAAAAGCCTCGACAAATTTTAAAATGTATTTTCATCGTTTTTATGGTCAGCTGTATATATATTTAGAAATGTTTATATTGTTTATTTCTTTCGAGCACATATAAAATGTGCAAACAGATGGTTGGGAGGAACTTGACACATGGCCATGCCAGGAGGCGGGCCAGGGGGCGTGGCTTACTATAATTCATTTGGTATAAGTCGAAAGATTAGAGATTAAATGGAGTATGAATTGGGTAATGAGGCGACTGAAAGCTGTTGGCAAAATGCGTAGCAGCTAAATGTGTTCTATAGAAATGTTTTCTGAAATATATATACTACCTAGAATATTACTCAGGCGATATCAAATGAATCAAACAATGAAATAAACGATACAGATTTTATGGGATATCAGTTTCACAGCAAGACTTCTCTGAATCATCTATAATCTTTCCTATATTAATTCCTGTTAATGTATTATAATATATGTAAACATAAGAGTTCTGTTTTCAAAGTAGCTCATTTGTTTAACTGTGCAGCATATATTCTTGCTTCCATCCAGACTAACTTTTGAAGCTCTATTTATCAAATACTAAATTCCTACAACTTCAACTTATCTTTTATATTTTTATATATACTTTTGACAAACTCTTGTAGACTAACTAGAATTTATTAGAGTATATTTATATATAGCTTAAGTTATTTTTTGACTTATGAAGTATTTATTTTTCCAAATTTTATCAACACTTCTCTCCATCTATCCTTATTTTAGCCTGTTTATATACATTTTAATATCCTCTTTATGCTATAAAGATTTTATAAAAGTTAAATTTTCCAGATTTCGCTTTGTTCTTTTACACTCTCCAACTTTCTATATTTCCCTCAACAAACCTAATTTTATATATTATAATGTCTTTCTATTGTTTATATATATATATATATATATATATATATATATATTTCAAGAATGATAATAGCTTTCATCAAGACTTATCTTTACTTTTGCAGATCTGTTTATCAGTCATTAAAGCTCCTCCATGTAATCTTATTTTTTATATTTATGTGTACTTTTAACAAACTCTTTTATACTTACTAGCATATATAAGGATATATTTATATAAAGTAGCTAATGCTTAGACTTATCAAGTGTTTCTTTTTGTAATTTTCAGAAAGATTTCTCTCTATCTATCCTTATGATAACCTGTCAATGATCTATATTATATCTATATACATTTTAGTATCAATTTTGCTATAAAGATTTTCTAAGAGTTCAGTTTTCATATCAGCTTTTCCCTCATTGGTCATTTAATCATATTTTCTGCCCTTTGCTGTCTAAATTTCCCTCCTCAAACCTAATTTTATATATTATAAGTTCCACTTATACCAACTAAACTCTATTAGATCTTAAAACAAGACTTTGCTTTGACTGTTAACTGTCTATATTTCGTCCTTAATCCCCATCAACCCATTAGTATATCTATATACATCTTCGCAAATCCCTTTTATACTAACTAAATCTTATTAGACTGCAATTATTCTAGTAGCTTTCATCAAGACATTGCTTTGTCTGTCAATTATACAATATCCCACCCTTACACCCTATCAAATACCAACCTATTATAATATCTTTATACATCCTGCAATCCCTTTTATACTAACTGAAATCTATTAGACGTCATTTTATATGGCAGCTCATTGTTTGACCTTTCAAGCATATTTTCTTGACTTCTCTTTATTTGCCCTATTTGCTGTGCTGTCTATCATCGATATATATTTCCCTGCCCTCTTTCAAAGTCTATCTTATCTATACATTATTTCTACATTATATTCTGGTTTGCTGCTAGCTGGGACCAGCTTGGGCCTTGTCTTTGACGCCAACTGCTTTGGCTCTGGCAAATATTGACCAACTCGAGCGGCTATAAATAAGTAAATAGGGTTTCGTTACCGAGTCGATATTTCTCCTCAAATGCGCTTGCACAACAATTGCAGTCACAGTTCATAGAAATCACAACTAAATGAGCAAGAGGGGAGGGACAGCGAGAGGGTAGGGCTGACTAGTTGTCACGCCTTGGGGGCTAGTCACCTACTCAGCTACGCGCTGGCTGCCTCGTCTTTTTATCTTATCGCCCGCTTATCAGCAAAAATGGGAAAGGTAAACACTGTAGATAAGGCAAAGCTGACTTGCTGTCGACTCATTTGCCTGCATGCATCTGTATATATATATATATATATATATATTTGTATGTGACGCATAGCATATTGATGGCCGCCAGCCAAAAAGCATTTAGAAAACTTTTAAATGCGCATAAAATCAATTTAATGGCTCGCAACGTTCATCAAAATGCCATCAAATTTAAGCAAAATTTAATTATTAACCCATTTCTGGCCATATCATATACAGCTTCAACTGCCCAATTACTCAAAATATTCTTCTCTCTCACTCTCTGTCTCCCTCTACACCAATGCCCCGATCGGTGTGAATGGCACGTTCCGAGCGTTTGGCTGCAAAGAATTTTACTTATAAATGCAATGGACAGAGCCTAGAGAGGATTTATATATTTGTATGTAGCTGTATCAATATTCTTGTTTTCGTGTCCATACTCGTTCAGAAAGTGAAAAGAGTATATTGCTTTTGTGCAATTTACCCACTAATTATAGATGTAGAACTAAATGCAGATATAAATAGGTATATCAATATATTTTATATATGTAGCTGCCTTCACGTAGGTCTTGCTTTAGTTTTCATACTCGTTCAGAAAGTGAAAGGAGTATATTGGTTTCGTCCGATTTCCCTTCTACTGTTGGATGTAAACCTAAATAAATGCTCGAATATATCAATATATTTTATATATGTATGTACTTAGATGCCTTTACGTAAGTATAGCTTTCGTTGTCATACTCGTTCAGAAAATGAAAGGAGTATATTGGTCTGTTAGCAATCTTTGGCATATCAATTTCAGATAAAGAATATCAAGTTTATACAGCTACGCCTACTAGAAGCGTGACAAATTGAAAGAAAAACCTAAGTCTTCCAGAATTTCTCATCTAGAATTCCAATATTTGGCAAAAAGAGTTACCTGCTCTATAGATGAATCTAAAATGATAGATTCGGGCAGATCGGATTAGCCTTATCTCTCACAGTCTTACCTCTGTTACCATCTTCAGATATACCTAAAACTTTTATAATCCTTCCCAATTAATAGCGATTTTCGACTAACTTTAGCTTTATTTGCACAACAATCGAGTATTATGCAGTCGTTTATGCGCAACAGCAATTTATAAAAAATATACATATTTTCCATTTTACGTGAGTGCAATTTTTAAACAGATGCTTGCGAACAGCTGGGCCAGTAAATTGTTTTAATTACATTTATTATTATTTTAACTGCTAACCGAAAAATAATAGACCATATATTGGGTAATTAATATAGCTCCGGTTTATTTTGAAGTTGTTTCTGTTTTCTGAAGTTTTTTTTTTGATTGCGCTGTAAAACTTAATTACAAAATATATGGTTTTAATAGACTCTGACTGGGTCTCTGACTCGTTATTAAACTGATTAGTCGAGCAGAAATTAGAAAATTGTTTTGACTTTGACTTGGTTATTTGCTGAGAATTGTGAACTCTTTGAAAACAAGTTAAATTGCTGAAGTTAATTGGAAGTTGTTGAAAATTTACAATTGATAATTGCATAAGAAAATATTGTCATTAAAAGTCAAGGCTTAAGCTGAGGTAATTGAGATAAGAAGACAAAGGTAGCAAATTTTGATGTGACTTTGATAATGGAACTAAGGCAAAGATATTATCATCTTCTAATTAAATATTTAGTCTTATCTGATCTATGTTTTATAGAGGTAATGGAACTGGTTAGCATAGCTTTAGAATATATCTAGTCCGATTCAATCTATCTTAAATAGATACAGTCTAATCTGATCTAAGTTGTGTATAGATAATAATATAAGTATTGCTAAGCTCTATCTATATCTAGTCTGATCTAAACTAAGTCTTATATAGATATTAGTATTGCTGTAACATTTATATAGTCTTATCTGATCTGAGTTTCATAAAAATAATATAGCTTAGAAATAGCTCTAGCATATCTAGGATCTGCTCTGATTTGATATACATATATATCTGTCTTAAATAGATACTATATAATATTTTATATATATAGTCTGATCTAAACTAAGTTGCATATAGATAATAATAGAAATGGTGCATAGCTTTATCTATGTTTAGTCTGATTCGATGTAAGTCTTATATAGTTAATATAATTTGCAACTGGATCTAACATATATATAGCCTGGACTGATCTGGGTTTCATATAGTTTTTATGCTCAACTCTAGTTTTCAAGACCTGTTTTTAAATCGCTTACATCATATCAATTAAATTTGAATAGCCTTCGGCTCATAAACAGGCATGCAAAATGAATGACATTTTCCCATGATTTACACTCACATATATATAAATATATATACTATATATATAGTATAGCAGAAATTTGCATTTAGCTTTCAGTTTTGTTTTGTTTTTGTGCATTAATTTTCGTATTTATTTCTCATGCATGCGAAACGTGTTTCGCAATGCCAAAAATGACATTCACAGCCATTTGACACAGTACCAAAAGTGTTTTACAGTCTAGTCGAAAGTCTGGGGTGCTCTTTAGACAAATGACTTCATTTGTTGTTGTCGTTTGTTGTGGCTTGTTACCTGTGCCCGCGCTCTCAAGGTGAGTCAAGTCGTTTGTATTTAAATTTTCTAAGAGACGCTTTCAGCAGCTGCGAGAACTTTGCATAGTTAATTAATAATTTGTTGTCTCATTGTTCGGACAGGTGGCGTCTATGGCTGACCACGCCCCCTGCCCCCACTCCGTCATTTATCTGAAAAGTTGGAGTGAAACGCACGCTCATCGTTAAATATTTAAATGAACTAGATTTTCACTCGATGTGTGTGTGTCAGCAGCGCCCTCTACCGACCAGTTATATTTGCTTTTGTCCATTTGATAAACAGGGGTTCGACCCAATAATTAGTTCCACTTAAACACACATTAGATAAGTGAACCAGGAGAAATGTGTGGACATTTCCTCAGCTGAAATTGATTAAAAGTAAATATTTCGTATGAGACTTTAAACTCTCTCCATCTCTCTCCCTCTTTGTCTAACTCTTTCTGTTTTGCTCGTTGGCTAAACCACTAATTGTATACTAAACTATTCAAATTGTTTAGTTTTGAATCCGGCGGCGAGTTACCAAAAAAAATTATATATTATTGATTTTTCTATGCGATTTGTTGTTTGTTTCTGCTGCGCTGCTTGTTTGTTTGTTTATTTAATGTTTGTTTGACTCGAAAATTATTTGGGTTAAGTCAACAGAAATGTAATCAATGAATAGACGAAAGCGCCGAACAGCACTGGACAAATATCCAACGAGATAGAGTGAGAGGGATAGAGGGAGGGAGAGGGATTGCCCTGACGAAATCCAAAGAGTGAAAAATGAAATTGAAATCGAAAATCAAAATAAAAATATTTTAGTTGGCTGCGTAATTGCTTCCTGGTTCATTGTCGTTGTTGTTGTTGTTGTTTCTCAATTTGTTTATCAATTTTGGTTTTTAAATTATGGTCTTTATGCGGTTGGGCTTGCATTCAGAAGTGTGGACGGTATTTGATCAAAGTTTGTTTAGCATAAGTTTTGTTTTGGTAAGGTAGGTTTAACAGGCCTGGGTCTGGGTATCTTCAGAGTAGGAGTGTAATAAGGTATTATTGCTGAGCAGAAAGTGTAAGTAGACTATTTAATGACTAAGCTTACTTAAATTATCTTAGGCTAGTAATCTTAGTCTACAAATCACCAGAAGAACTTTTATACCTTATTATCTAGCAGAATGTCTTAAGAGAGAGTTAAAGAAAGTCTTTAGAGATTTTTAAAAGAATCTGCAGAGAAAAAGATGAAAGTTCTCTGTTTGAAGGGAAAGTCAGTTCTCTTCACTTTAGAGAACTATTTTAAGAATAAGAAGAAAGCTCTCTTTTTTCAAGTGATTCAGAGAGATCTTTCTTTTTCTTTTTTTTTTAATTTTCGCTGAAGTATATTTTCTAAAAATTGTCTTCAAAGTCTCTGAAGATTTTCTTCAGCTCTCTTTGCTTTGTTTTTTTCTCTGAGGGTTCTCTTAATTTTTTCATGCAGATTTTCTTTAAGCTCTCTGAAGATGTTTTTTTAAAGGAAGCAACTTTTCTGTAGACTTTCCTCAAACTCTATAAATATTTTCTCAAACTCACTCTTTTTTTTGAAGATTCTTTTCAACGACAATTTCTTTTTTTCTTCTCTAAAGATCTGAAAGGCTGTCTAAAGACTTTCTTCAAAAAGATGGAAGTTTTCTGAAGATTATTTTCAAATTCTCCAAAGAGTTGATTCAACTCTCATTATTTATCATTTTCTCTAAAGATTCTCTTCCAACTCTTCAATTACATTCTTTCTTGTCTCAACTTCTCCTTTTTCTGAATATTCTCCTCAAGGCGTCTAAAGACTTACTTTAACTTTGTCTTCTTTTTACTCTCGTTTGAAGATTCTCTATAAACTCTCTAAAAACTTTCGTTTCGCCGTTTCTTTAAAGACTCAGATCTGAGTAATACTTAAGTTATTAAGCGCAGTCTTGAAATAACTAAAATATAAATTAAGCCTTGTTACCTGTCAGACTCTAAGACTTTCTTCTCTGTCTATACAAAATCTTTCTGCTTACATTAGATAATTTTGCCTTTAAAGTCTCTGCAACGACTAAATATTCCAGCATTTGCTATTTGAATGCGAGTTCAACTTAAATTTCTTAAGCTATGCAGAAGCTTGCGCTCGTGTCTTATCTCTCATTGGCCTCAACTTGGGCACAGTTCAGTTGTCACAGCCTGAGCGGAAGTCCTGTGCTGCCGATGAGCCCGACAGGGACGACCCCTCGGGCACTTAACAACAGCTACATGAGAATTGTGCGCCAATTAAAGGCAAACTGCGAGGGTTGCCAAAGAAGAACTTAAAGAGCCGCCAAGTCGTACTAATAAGGAGCTTAAGCAAAAGGCAAATGTGCTAAAAGGTTTGCACACCGTCGAGCAGTGTTGACAAACAGCCATAAAATGTCAGTGGAAAACCAAAAAAGGCAGAGAGTGGAATAGAAAGAGGGAGAGGGCAAGAGAGCTGGGCTGCACGTAAACAAAGGGAGCACGTTG
Source organism: Drosophila gaucha (assembly GCA_035045545.1). Classification (NCBI taxonomy): domain Eukaryota; kingdom Metazoa; phylum Arthropoda; class Insecta; order Diptera; family Drosophilidae; genus Drosophila; species Drosophila gaucha. Next base: position 617,764 of record JAWNOY010000292.1, read on the forward strand.
TGCTGGCTGAAATAAAATGCTAAAATTATTCATTTTGCAAATAAGCAGCGTAAATATTTAATTAACAACTCAGCAAGCACACACACAGAAAGAGAAAGAGAGAGAGAGAGAGAGGAAGGGAGAGGGAGTGGGGGTTGGTTGGGTGCATAAATGTGTCTCATATGTGCGTCGTCTTCTAAGGCTTCGCCTGTATGTGTCTGTGTGTGTGTGTTGGTAATATAATATTTATTTATGTGTCGCAGGCAGTCAAAGTCAAGCTACGACGCAACTGTCGCCACCTCGTGACGTCACAGCTTCAGAGCAATGGCATTTGTTGCTATTGCTTTGACGAATACTTTAGATATCAGAGAGCAACGGGTCGCGGCTTTAGGGTCGCTGACACGATAACTCTTATCAGTTAAAGCGATCAAGTTACAGCTGCTTGAGCTACCATTTAAAGGTGATTCAGATTTATAGTTTGGGATAGCTCAGGTAGCGCAGGAAGTGTTTGGGCTGTGATTGGGTAATTTTTAATGCGGGCTGGTGTTGGGTATGGTATTGGACTGAATACTTACCAGCAGCTATGTAACTCTTTAGGAAGACATCTATCAAATCAGATTTGACTAAGACATTTCATTGCTGAGGTAAGTCTGGAATGCGGGCTGGGCTATATGGATCACAAGTCATATACTCATATCATTTTCAGCTGCTATGTAACTCTTAAGGAATACATCTGTGGAATTTCAACTGAAGAATATGTATTTTATATGCCTAACTCAGGTAACTCAGCAAGTGTTTGGATTATGATTAAAATTATTTTGTATATAAGGCTTCAATTTAAAATAGAGCTTTTTCTCTACTCATATTAGTCTTATACTATGTAAACTTGCTAAGTAAATAAGAACACTGCATGATAACTTTGTCATATCGTTAGTCATACTTTTAATTAAAGATAACTCGGGAAATGTTTGGATTAATTTGAATGGTATGAAATTCTGCAGTGACTAGTAAATCGAATTATATCTCGCTGAAATTCCAGTCATATCTTTAATTTAGCTATCTTAGGATGCATTTCTGCTATAATTTAGGAACTTGGTATGCTGTTCAAATAAAAGAAGGTAACATAGAGCTAAGACATATAGAGCAAGCCATGTTTTCTACTCATGTGAGAATTCAATTTTGTTTATGTAAAAGAAATTCTATTAAACATTATATATAAGATATTATAAGCATGGAATTTTTTTATATATACAACTTTACCATTCAATAAAAATTTTATTTAAAACATAAATATTTAAAAAAAATGGATTTTTAGGTATAGTTTTATAGTATATATATATTGCATAGTATATATAAAAATCTATTTTTTTAGTATTTATATGTTTAAAATACTGTTTTTATATCAAGTTTTTCTGCACCTTCTAAGAATTTTCCCACTTTCTGTTCCTTAATTTGTTCACCTTTAAGGTAATATTCCTTGATTGCTTGCAGTTTCTAAGCATTACTTCCCTTCTTTGATTACATTTAAGGCCATTTTCTGACCAATTGCAGATTTTCAGAGAACATGGCCTCAAACCAAACGCTTGACTGACCCAAAATACCCAAAGTAGCACTCCCGTACCCTAAAGTCTCCAGGCCTCGGGCTTGTATGCCCTGACTAATTAAATTAGTGCAGAAATTGTTGCTGTTATTCTAGTATTTGTTGTTGCCATTGTTATTGTTGCTGTTGTTGTTTCGCTTTAATTGCTCCTGTGTTATTTTGGTTGGGCTGCAGAAATGACTTAATAGATTGAATGGCAGCGACCTCCGGGCCACGCTGCTTAGGAAAATTTCATTATTTTCCGAGTGAGCCCAGCAAGCAGAAGGGAACTTAAAGCCGCTTTGCGAAAATCGATGCGGCAGCTAACTAACAAATTCGTAGCAAAATGAAGTAATTAATAACAAATATGTTTATACATTTTGTAAGCCATCAAAAAGGCTGAGCTCAGCACGTGCCTGACCTGGGGATTTTATGTGCAGGTGCTTAAATATTCCATTAAAAGCGCGTTAGTCTAGAGCCCTGGAAGTTAGCTGGATCCAAAGACCCCCGACCCCCAGACCCCCTCCAAAGTGAACAGAAAAGAAGTGAGTGTTGGTTTATTTCATTGTTTCAATGCGTTGCACAAACAACTCGTAAAAGTCGGCAAATATTATTGCCTAGGCTTTTGGGGTCGGGCTATTAAAACGTCATCATACAAAGTAGAAGGGGTTGAGCGGGCGTTTTGGGTAGTCGGGCATAGCCTCCGAACTGTGAATGATAAGTCAAGACACGCAACTTCAAATCGTGCTCCTGCTTTTATTGGCAGTCCAATTCCCAGTACTCCCGCTTGACGTATTTATTATTTAACACCTTTCAGAGGAAGAGAGAGAGAGAGAGAGAGAGAGAGGGAGAGAGTAGCTCAGAAAGCATAAGCCGAAAACCTTATCCTATAAAATGTTGACCTTTTTGCACGCACCCACGGCCCATCGGCCCACGCAAGCTGGGTGGTCTTTTTTGTTGTCTTTATGGGGTACTCTAGTTTTTACGAGTCGGCCTCAACATAGGTTAGAATATTTAAAAGTGTGCTTAATTATGCTGTGAAAAAACAGAAAAAAACAGAGGTACAATAAAGAAATTCTCAAGACACGCCACCAACAGCTTATAAAGTGTTTTGTTTGCAACCAAGTAATTTCTATAGCGTGACGAAAGCTTTTTCTCGGAAAAGAATAGCACAATAAATTTTGCAGCTTAATTACACGGCATAACGGTTTGATTCAATGCGCTAAAGTTCAAAGAGTTTGCAAATACTGCAACAGCTTTTAATTTTTTATATACCCAAAGCAAAAACATAATTAAAAGAGTTTATGTGTATGTTCAATTGCATGAGTATTAGTGAGCTTTTGCAAAAAAAAAGTTGTTTTAATATAATTTATTGATAAGCTGAGCTGTAAGCATGGCTTTGAATTGGCAAATGTGTGAAATAAGCGTGAAATTGAGAAAAAAATGAGCTTAAAGCTCGAAGTGAGTTGCTTCTTTATCTTAAATATATAATGCTTAATCTTGAATATATAACACATCTTTAAAATATCCCTAAAATCTTCAAGATCTTCATAAGTATGCGCATATGCATTAATGTGCTTTTTTACTTAATAGCTCTTTAGATAATATTTGTAGTTACTAATGAGCTTAAAGCTTTCGCATTTAAGCGTATTCGTGTGGAATATATTTGAAATTGAGTCAAATGAGAGAGCTTTAACTTCGACTCAACTTATTTCCACCTCTCAATTTAAAAGTAGATTTATCTTATATAGAAAATAATACAATATATTCCCAATGAAAAAATATATTCTTACAACTCACATTAAAATAGGAAAATGGATTGCTTTTCGAAGCTTTAAGGCTAGTATATATTAGTAAGGTGCTTTTAAAACTTATGTGCTTGCGTTTATATGAAATATTAAAGCTTTAATCTTGTCTTAACTCAATTCGACCTCTTAGCAGATATTCAGCTCAGCTTTTTTTTAAATTCAGAAAACATGTTTTACAGTTTCTTAAACTACCTTCTAAAAACTTATCAACTTTATCTTTAAGGAATACTATAAGTCTCCTCAACTCTTAGTCTCCATTAAGAGTCTTCTCTAAGTCTCCTCAACTACTTATATAGTACTTCATTGATACTATCTCTTCTATCAACTTCTTATACCAACTTATCCTCAAGTCCACTTTAAATGCGTTCTAACTGTTCTTTTAATTTACTCTATTTACAGTTAAATGCCAGAACGCACAAATTTCATCAGAGCCAAAGCCACAGCTGCTAACTTTTGGGGTAAGTTCCCAACCACATATATACATATATATATCGATCTAAACGCTCAACTGCCCAAGTGCAAATGTCCCCGACTCCAAATGTCCCAGAGTGTCCAATCCGCTCTGTTCACGTGTTGTTTAACACGCTCTGGCGGCTGCCTGTTACCAATTTTGTGCCCCTCCTCCTCCTTCTCCAGCAGTAACCCAAACCTAGACCCCAAACCCGTCGCTAGCTATTCATGTGCGCTATCATAGATACTCAAATTGAATTACAACAACAAACAGGGGACTGACAGCCGAATGGATTTGGTACGAGATGTTCGTTCGCATAAAATATGCAATTGCAAGTGCGGACGGACATTGGAAGAAACTATGCAGACGACGGTAGACGGTGGACGATGGACGGTGGACGGCTCAGGTGATATATCGCCAAACTAGTTTACGCAACATGTGGCATGTGCATTTTGCATGCCACAAAGCGAACAAAAAATGGACATTTTGACATGTGGCGGTGCCTCAAGATTTGCCACAGATAAACTGCAAATGGTCACAGCGACTGGTTTGCAAAGTGTCTTTTAAATACAAATGTTATCTGCTGACCGCCCGACAAAATATCAAGCTGCACATGTGTGCGTGTCTCTCTGTGTATGTGTGTGTGTGCGTGTGTGTGTGTACGTGCCACATTTTGTGGCTGCTACAATTTTTAATGGATTGACAGCAGACAGCGAATGCGCATTAGAAACCGGGCGGGTCCCAAAACGAATACCGTATACCGTATACCGAATACCGTATGCCGTATGCCGTATGCCGAATTGCAAAGTCATGCACAGACATGGGCATCAGTTGAACCCCTGGACAAGCAGCAGATGCTGTTGCCCGTTGCAAATGCAATCGCAGTCTCCAATTCCTTCCCCCCTCTCCCCTTTGGCTGGCTGGCGTCAACTGCCTTTGCATGCCAAATTTTCGCATAGCTACTGCAATTTTCTTTCAATAACTGGCCTCCGTCCAGCTAGTTGGCTGTGGCACGTACTGGCTTAAAGTATCTGTTGGTTACTTGAACTCTAGGTATCAGTTGCCAGCTCCGCCCCGCCTCCTTCTGCTTCTGGGGTGCCAATGGGCGTTGCGTTGCGACTATTGATACTGCATATATTTATTTTAATTGCATTTGTTGTTCGCATCGCATCGCTTCGAGTGGCTTCTCGAGGTGTTTGCGCCGATAAACAATTTCGAATGTTTTCCGACCATGACTTTCGACTTGTTTTTTTCTTTCTGTTGCTTGTTTGCAGTTTAGCTAATTGGCCAATTGAATGTTAGTTTTGAGTGTTCGAGTTTCGTCTATTGGTATTTCAATGAAGATCTTAACAATCTATAGCCTGCAACATTTAAAATGATATCATTAAGCTATAAATGTTTGCATAATGGCACATTCCAATTGGAATTCTGCAATTATTGTAATTTATAAAGTTGCAGTTAGCTAGTGAGCTTAATAATGGTCAAGTGTTTAACTAAAGGTACATTGGGAATTTGAGTAGTTTGTGAGTTACTTCGCATACTATTGAGCATGTTAGGTACACTTGGAGTGGAGTTTGTTTCTAAGGTACGTAAGAGCTTACATTACATAAATATATTGTTGAGTGATAAAAATTCGAGTGCATTTACAGGTATATCTTAAATTTAAAGCACAATTTCAGTAAGGCAAGTAGGTACATCAGAATATTCTCAGCCATAATAAGTACATTTGGAGTGTAGTTGATTTTTAAGGCAGATAAGTGCCGTCTATCATTATGGGTACATCTCAAGTGCTGTTGGGCGCTAAGGTACTAAGTGTACCTTCTAACATAGTTCCTAGAATTTGACGTACTAAGTGTACCTGTTGATAACTGAGGTACATAATTACAGCCTTTACAATTTGGTAGATTTTCATTATAGTTGATTCATGAGGTACGATACAGTACACGTTTCCAAAATAGGTACACTTTGAGTGAAGGTAGACTTTAAAATAAAATTGATATCTATTGAAGTTTTATGCAATTTAGAATTATTACTTAAGTAGGTATATACCGAGTATTATTAACTAAAGTACATATATTCCATTTTTCATCAAATTAAAAATCTCAAGATATGAAAAATCTTTTCTTTCAAATCTATCGTTTGTTTTCGTGATTTTATATATTTATAAACAATTTTTCACTTGCACTCAAATCTAGATACTTGTAGTTTATAAACATTAAATGCAAATTGTTAAATATCGCTTTATAAATTTCTAATGCAAGATACATATACATAAATATATTTATATATTTTTGGCTAAAAGCATTCTTCCATCTAAAAGTCTCTTTCAAACCCTCGACAACTTTGAATGCTTAGCCAAGCCCAGCTTCTGTCTGCCTGCCCAGCCCCATCCTGTTGGCTTAAATAAAGTTAAAACGATATCTGCCTGAATTATGCCCACTCAATAGAGATAGAAAGGGAGAGAGAGAGAGAGATAGAGTAAGGGGCATCGGGCAGGTCTCATAATTGATATTCATATGTGGATTTTGTGTTTGTCGTTTGACTGCATCTCATTAGCATCGCACATCCTTATACGAGCCGGAGTATGTGTCGCGTTACCTGCGCTTATAAATAAGCACATAATCAGGCGACAAAAGCGTCGAAAACGTCGACAGCAGCAGCATGCATAAATAAATAAATAATTTGCAACAATTACCATAAGTTGCGCTGACATCTTCCTCTTTGGAATTCAAGTTATGACTAACTTAGCGTAGATACCACTTCAGCTCAGCTCAGATGATGTTGTTCGCTATGATGATGATGCTGATGCCCAGCTACCAGTCGATAAACATAAATAGCTGCCACGAGCTATCATAGCGAGAGATAGAGAGAGAGAGAGAGAGAGCGCGAGAGAGAGAGCTGCCTAAAATAACAAGTCAGCAGCAGCAGTGGAAGCTGGTAGTAAAGTGTTTGACTTTATGGCCAAATGGGCGACAGACGCGGCTTTTGCGTGGAGTCGGCTTTAATTAGCGCTCGCCTCACAATTAAATAATATTTTTTGCCAGCTATCTCTCTCTCTCTCTGTCCTTTCCTCTTAATCTGCCTCTCTTTTTGTGTGATGCTGCCGACTTGTTAACTCGCTGCCTGACAGTCTGCCAACAAGTTTTAATTACCAGTCAGACGAAAACAAAAACAAAAAAAAAGCAGAAATGTCTCCCGGGCAGTTAGTTTTTGATAGTCGCTGGCTTTTTAATGACACTCGACTTGAATGCTGCTTGTTTTTTTTAACATTTTTTATATGTTTTTTATATATTTTGTTTGCATGCAAATACTTGCATTTCGAGCGTATTTAACGACCTGTGATTCTTATCCACACGTCGTTTATTTAGCTGTCGCTCTTCATTTGTATGAAATACTATACAATATAAACACATATATACGATATATCTATAGTTCTTTTGTTGCTAATTTTACATTTCTGAACTAAGGCCCTTCAATAGAATCAGTCGAGCTCTTTATGACTGGGTGTTGATTGTCTCCATTGACAGATTGACATGCATTTTGTCAATAAAACCAGCAGCACTTTGCCATTCAGTTTTGATTTTGATGAAGGTCGTTTCGGTTAGCGCTGTAAAGTGACGGAAATGTGGCCTTCAGCAAGTCTAATAAAAATCAAATACATTTAAATGATATCAATTTGGTAATGCTCTAGATTTTTTATTGTATTTAAGTTATTAAATAAAACTAAAATTAATTTAAGCTTGCCTTAAAGCAATGCCATAGTTTCATTTTCCATTTTTTTTATTTAAAGAGAAAACAATAATTGATATTATTTTTTATAGTTTATTATAATGTATAAAAGTAGAAAAATATTAGTTTCGCATTGTAAATATTGAATTTGTATTTTTTTTAAACTAAAAGCAAGCGTCATAAGTATTTTGACAGCATTTTATTTAATATCTTGAACATCGAGTCCACTTGAGTCTGCTTAGCTCATTTTCATTGTAGGCAGCTACTTCAACTACAATTTGCAGACTACCTTCAAAAGCATCCGGACACGCCCAACTGGCCACGCCCACCGCCGCAATACGCGAATGTCTGCTTCGTTCTTATTTACAACTTGACATTTCACTTGCCAGAATCGCGGCACTTCAATGCGCCCCAATTGCATTTTATGACAGAACGAACTGACCTACTTAAAGGCACTTTCCAACAAACACATACACCCGCACACACACACACACAAGCACGCATTGCTGGATCGTCCTTTTCAATCGCATTATAAATTTAATGTGTTGACCTTTTTGCCGTTGTTGGGGCCTCCGTTCGACCGCAATTTCAATAGATTGGCTGAAGAAATCAGCGCTAAAGCGTAGCGAAAAAGGACTCTTAAGACCCTCGTAAAATTTAACTAAAATGTCCATAAGTAGCTGGCGGGGTCGACAGCGAGCTACAAGTGAGCAGCAATTCCAACTGCATGTATCTCTCTCAGTTACTCACACTTGGGGCAACTCAGCCAGGGTTGTCGCATTTCACGCTGACTGCACGACGCCCACGTCACGCCCCCTTTTTGTCCAATATCCTGAGCCATTTCCTGCTTAGATTTCTTTCTTTGCTGTTGCGCCTTTTGTTACAAGGTCACACACACACACACTTTATTCTTGGCACACGCTCAACTCTTGGCTAAAAATGTTCGTCACAAAAGCTGCGTACCGGGCTTAACAAAAATAAAAAGCAGAGCAAGAAAAAAAAGGAAACTTTGTAAAGAGTTCTTCGTTTGTTGTCGTTGTTGCTTGGCATTGAATAAAACGTCTTCAACTAGAAAGCAAAACATTGTAAATTGTTTTTCTTTGGCACACACACACATACACACACAACAACCAATAAGGAATACCCCTAACCCTCTCTGTACCACATGTCGTGTGTTATTTTTTTGTTACATTTTTTTAGGGGGCTGTCATCTGAGTTTCTTCTTCGGCTATGGCAACTTTTCTTGTTTCAATGTTCTTCCATTGCAAGGACCACACGTTTTTAAGGACTGTCTTTGGCTATCTATCGTTCGATATACAAGGCCTGCTGCGCTTGACTGAATCTATTTTTTTTTTTTCAAAATATTTTATTGTCTATTATTTTGGTTGTTGTCCTTCGTCGCTTCGGGCTTGGAGTTTTATTTAAAGCTTAACGCCGGGCTTTGTATTTATTGTTTATTTATTTCCTGCGCAATTTCGTTTAGTCCAAAATAAATATGTGTAGAATGTCTTCAAATTTTATTTTTAAGATACGCCTTTATGCACAAATCAATAACAAGATTTGGAGAAGCTTTAAATCTTGAAAGCATATATTTACCTGAAATCTTTAGAATCATTTTTGTTGGAATTATAAAATAATCTTAATATGGAAAGAGAGAATAAGAAAAATGAGAGCATAGAAATATATATAAATAAATCTACTTTAAATAAACAAAAAATGAGGAATCACTGTTCGAATTTGAGATGCTTGTAGATTTCATATATAGTTATTCATAGATATATATAAATATATTTTTATAATAAAGTTCTTAAATGATTGAGATTGCTATTCCAAAATATTAATCAACAGAATGCTTAACTAGTTAGGTTCGACTGCCGGGAAGTTTATTGAAATATGTTTTACACTTAGTTGAAGGTTATATTCTTATACTTATTTTCTAGATTTCTCATAGCTATAATTATAATTTAATATAAAGTAAAGCTGAATGAAAATTGAATAAGATTCAGGGTAGTATTTGCTAGGTTGAAGTCTATGGTTATAGATGACCAGTAAATTAGAGAAAAGCATGTTATATACTTACATATCTATATATCTATCATCATACCTCTTTCTTATACAGTTATATACCTTTATATGTACCTATATATCTATATAAGTCCGTAATACCTATATACCCATATACCTAAATACCTATATACGCATATACTATTACCATATCAATTCATTATTATGCATATAAAACTGTATATATGTATATAACATTTCACGACTTTTATTGAGATCTTTCCACATTTATAGCTAATGGCAATTCGTAAAACATTTTGTTTGTTAATCTATCAAATTGAACAAATTATTGTTAATTTTAAGCGTTTCAAATTTTCGCACATCTCATCGGATCGTGAATTGTGGCAATTAAAACATTTGCCACGCACTCTCATTCACACACACAGACACACACACGCACAACAAATTGGCATCACGACTGCGAATATAATATTTAAAAAGTTTAATTTTTTTTCCAATATTTTCCATGGGTTTCAGTCGAACTGTTCAGCAAAAGCAACTAATTGACTGGTTGGCGCTCATAAAGGCCTCGAGTCTGTTGAAGGCGCGAAACTAATGAAAAAATCATCATCAGAAAGTGAAAGAGACGGGGAGACTAGTAAGAGAGTGAGAGAGCAATTCGAATAATTACGGAACGTTTGAAAAACATTGCGTTTTAAAGCCATTTGCCACTAATTTTATTACATTTTTTTGTTGTTCGTTTGTGCTGAAATGATTATTGCAAGCAATAAAAATAAAGGAAAAAAAAACACATAGAAACAGAAAAACATGGCAAGGAAATGGAAAAGCAGAAACACAGCTGGGTAGCATTGCGTAAGTAAGCAAAAGGAAAGCATCCTTGAAATCTATTGTCTGTCCTTGGGGTTCAGAGTCCAGACAAATGCAATGAAGCGGGCAAATGGCCAAAATGGCAAAAAAGACAAACAACAAGAGGGGAAAATCAAGGGAAAATGGCAACAACTGATGCCCAGCCCTAACATAATTGAAAAACATCAAAACAAACGCACAGACATCAAAATGAAAATCAAAATATCTCTTAGATACAAGATAAATGCAATTCCCAGCTGAAATTTTCCTAACCAATTGCCATCTCAGAAATTTCAGTTCAACTCAAATATATATATACCTGTTAACATGTATATATTTATATATAATTAGTATAAAATGTTTTACTCGTTGTTTGTGCTGCAAATGAAAAGAAAACAATTGAAGAACAACAAGCAACAAAATGAGGCATGCAACAGAGAATGCCAAGGATCAATAATAATAATAATAATAACAAATATTTCATATATATATGTACATATATAAATATAAATATATATATAAATAGACTTGTAAGCAAATATTTTGCCACAAATTGCAGTTCGTAAAATAAATAAGTGAGAAAATGGAAAAATAAAGGATTTGCCAGAGTTGGCCAGAGCCAAATTTCATGGGTGGAGTTCAAGGTTCACACAAAGTCAACAATTTTACAATTGTTCGTTGTATGGCAATTTGAGATTTTCATTGAGACTCTTTAGATAAACATAAATATATTTTATTTCGATATGCATAATAAATAATTTGAGCAAATTAATTGGAAAAAAACATGAAATTCTTTGTTTGTTGATTTTTGTAGGGTATGCATGTAGTCAAATGTAATTATTCAATTGCCTGAACAATCGCTTTTTGTTATGTCACACACACACACAGAGAAGCATACATGTTTATATATGCAGTTATTACCGTTACATTATAATAATGAAAAGCTTTCACTTTAATGCAAAATCCGCAGCTTGTCAAATGCCGCAAGTAGCTATCTGTGTGTGTGTGTATAGAGTGGCTGCAAAAAGTAAATGCCGCAGCTGTAAAATTCATGTGTGAAGACTACCCACACACACATACATACAGCAGCTACTGTTGATGTGTGCTCCAGTTACTGCTGCTGCTGTTGCACGTAGGTTTGCAGTGTCCATAAACAAGGACACGCACGCAATTAATTGCAGAATTATTTCAAATTTCATTACATGCTAAAATATGCAAATTGTTTGACGTTGGCGCTGGGCGCATCCCCCCAAAAGCTGCTACTATGCTGTCCATGCAATTAAATGCATTTGCATACATAATAAATAAATAATGCAGCAGCAGCAGCAAGCCAAAAAAAGAAGAAAATACTGAAATGCTTTTTAATTATCATTTTAATGTGTTTATGAAAATTAGAAATGTTCGCTAAATGCGCGCGAGAGCGAGGGAGACGTAGAGAGTGTAGACTTTAAAGCTTCGCAGTGTTCAGTGTGGAGTGAGTGCGAGGGAATTTTTGAGGGACAGCTGCATTAAGGGACATTAACTGCAAAACATACTACAGCTGCCCGAAGGCGAGGGTCTATGCAGCTGTGTGGCGGGGGTTGGTTGTTCCAAACAAAAATTGAAATCCATTTGCAAAGTAGCAAATGTCCATTACATCAAAAACATTGTTGTTGTTGTTGTTGCCTGTCTGCTGACTGTTATTGTTATTGTTGTAATTGCGCCTGTTTGCAATTTTGCTGTTGCTGCTGTTGTTGCTGTTGCAGCATAAATATTGCATGTCTACAAAATATTTGGGTTAAAATTTTGCACACACACACACACACACACACACTTACTCAGAGAGGCATGCATATAAAAAATGTTTTATTTGCATGATTGCACACAAAAAGGGAGTGGGAGCAAAAGAGAGGGAGAGCTGCCGATGCCGCTGCCACTGCTGCCACTGCTGCTGCCAGTTGAGTGTCAGTTGAGTGGCGTATTTGCTGCCAGCGGCGACAGCAGCGTCGGCTGCAATCGAATTGTTTGTGTAATTGTTTCTTTTATTTTATGTGCTTTTTTATTTGCACAATTTTTGCTCCCTTCCATCCTTTTGCCGATTGTGTTTGGCAACAACAATAACACATATAATAATAACAGCAAACAGCACAAACGCACCTTGCGGTTTCTGCGGTCGCCGCGTGCCGCTGCTGTCACTGTTGCTGTCCCACTCGCACCAGCCATTGCATGCGCTGAGTGAATTGGACTGTGAGATACCAAAACGCAGTCGACAGTCGCATTTGGAGCACAGAGAGGAGAGCTTTTTTTTCGCTTTATGCTTTATGCATTATGTCTGAATGGTTTAGAAATCGTTTTGGGACTGCGGCACTTTGTTGCTGGTTGTTTGATAGTTTTTGTAATAGGTCTCCAAAGAGATGTTATCAACAAAAGTTGGACGTGTTGACAGCTTTCGAGTGCTGTTAAAGTGCCACAGAGATGAAGGTGCATATATGTATTTGTGCATTTAAATCTAACGTACGAACTACACAAAATATGACAGACAGCAGACACATTTTTTTGCAAAAATATAAATACATAAAATCATAAAAATTCAACTACCAACTATCGGAAGTAAAAAGTCAGTTGACAGACCAACTCAAAATACCACAATAGCAGTGACGTCACATAGCACAGAAATGTATTTGCTTTGAGCTTTGCCGCTGTGCAGGCGAAACAAGAGAATGAGAATCAGTCATAAACATGAAATCAGCAGTGACAACGCATAATGAATAGAATAAAAGGAACATCAACAAAGCAAATGGCAAACAGTTAGGCAAAAAGCTTTAAACGCCGTTGTGGCTATTTATAAACGCATAAATACATACGCCCAACTTGTTAATATTTGTGTGTGATTAATAAACGGAAAACTACTCACACTTGTAAGCTTTCATACTAATACTTACTCAATCGTAACGTTGTTGTTCTTGCTCATTAGGTTAGCTGATAGCCGCTAGCTGCCACGTTTCATGTAGACTTTTAGACAAACGCTTTTCAACGTCCTCGATAGTATAGTGGTTAGTATCCCCGCCTGTCACGCGGGAGACCGGGGTTCAATTCCCCGTCGGGGAGAGACTGAAATACGTTTTTTTTTAAATCTTTTTTTAATTTTGAAAAATTCACAAGCAATTAATTAAACTGCTCTGTCAGACCAGCTGTATTTCATTGATTTTAAATGTTTTTTTTTCACACTTTTGAAAAAAAATAGAAAGTTCCAGCAGTTGGCAATGTCAGTTCGGACCCACAGGTCATAACTCGCTGAAAAGCTAAGCACACAAGGCCGTTTAATAGCCACACCCACCCACACATAACGACCGCCAAAAATGCGAGTGAAAAGTGCGTTCCGATTCATTTAAGCCCGAAAAAATTTACAGAAAAAAAGCAAAGCAAAGGCAAACAAAATCTGCGCAAAACCGCAAAACAATAGTCGGAATAGTTTTGGAAAAATCTATGCCAGTGGCATTTTGCCCCGCCCACTGCTCGAGAGGCGGCAGACCTGTGCCCAGCGGACCACAAAAATCACGTTATTTCAATTTAAATTCCCAACAATCGCTGCTGTATCAATGGGTTTGACTCCCGGTCCGGTTATCTATTGCCTTGCGTGTGCGTTTTGTGGCATTCTTGAAATGCTGTAACTTGGGCCAAACTTTCGACCCACGCCCACGTGCAAAAATTGAAAATAATCCCCAAGCCGAGTGCGTAATATCGCCAATTTATCACCAGGCGTTAGGCTACACGCAACAACAACCACAACGGCAAATGAAAGTGAGTGTGGGCAGTATTTGGGGCATGGAGCGGGCGGGGGAAGAAGCTGCTGCTGCTGGTCTTTCACTCTCGTTTGGCTGCGTTTTTGGACGCCTCTTCAGTTCCATTATCGGATACGCGGTCTAATGAAGAATTATGTTCATAATTTCCAAATTTATCGCCTCGACCCTCTGACAACTTGTACTACGATCATAGAGATGATTATGATGATGATGCTGGCTGTCGGAGCTCTGTCGAGTCGGCTGTCTAACACTTAAGTGTGTCAAAATGTTGTCGCTATGGAGAGCTGCCACACACACAAATTGCTGTGGCATGCAGGCATGCTGTCCCTGCCCCTGCCCCTGCCCCGTCCATACACAGCGTGTTAGTTACAGGGCGACACACTTCGAAATATGTGTATTATTTATATTTATGATGCCTCCACTCCCGAGCTCATCCTAACTCAGCTCCAATCATCAACTCAGTTTCTGTTCTCTGTTTCGGTTCACAGTTCAAAAAGTCATTTCAAGTTTCGTGTTTCAACAAATTTCAAGTGAAAGTTTTTCGAATGTCTTCCTCTTCCTCGTTCAGAGAGTGTGTGCTATTAATTTACACTTAGTGCAAGTTCTCGTTGCGTATTAAATTTCGTTGTCAATCCTTTAAATCGTAACAGCTGACAAAACATTTTCCATTTTTTGTAGTCTTATTTTTGTTGGCTTTAATTGGAAATATTTTTAGATACTTTTAATTTAGTGTCTGACTCCGAACGATTTCGTCTCTCTGTTTTTAAGTGCAGCGGCAAAATTTATGGGACAGCATATTAAATTTATTTGTTTGCTCTTCATTACAGATCAAATGCAGACCAAATTTTGGGTGGATTAGTCGACGAGTGGATACACATGTCGAAGAGCATCAAGAACTTTATGGGTAAGTGTCCAGAGATTGATCTGGAACTTGACTTTATAAATAATGTATAAGCTTATGAGATTTGACGGCAGGCAATGCCAGAAGTGAGTAAATATATGTAAAATAAGCTGATCTAATGAGAAAAGCAATTATTTCCCAACTAAAATAATAATCTAAAATTATATATTAAATATTAAAATCTTATTGCTTGAACTTAACAAATTTCAATTTCTAACAAAGTCAATTAAGAGAAGTTTATTTAACATAAATCAACTTAGAATATCATACCAAGTCAAGGCAATGCAATTATCTTAAATCATGTTTCCCCCTCGAGCTATGACTAATCCTTAATTATATTCACACATTAGCAAGATTTCAAGGTCGGGTCCATTAAATATTTTTGGCTTATGACAATAAAAACAGGTTCCAAATGCAAAATACGCTAAGTACAAATATAATTTATGGCCAAGCAAAAAGTATCTTTGTCTATATATATAGTATGTATGTCTGTTGTTTTAAGCTGAGCTCAGACATTCAAATTTCGTGAATTCACATTTAAGAAAAACAATTTGCATAATGCGCAAATGTTGCGCTCAATTGGGCATAATTCGTGGCACAACTGAAAGATATTACGAAATTGAGTTGAGATACATTTTGGGGGCAAGCGGAAATGCATGCAACATGTTTACGAGCGCAGATACTTTGCCTGCAATTCGTGAGATACTTTTGTTTTTGCTGCAGCCGAGGATCCAGTTCTCGAGCATCCTGCGCCCTGCAAAATTTGACGCCTCTTTCTTTTTTTTTGTTCTGTGGCATGCCTTGTGGGAGGCATGCCCCTCCCTCGACCGCTGCGTCTGTCGTCGCCTGTTTGTTATTTACCGACAACTTTATGGCCACATGTCGACGTCGTCAACGAGAGAGCGAGAAAAAATTGTCATCATAAACAACAGAGAAGAGGAAAAAAATGAAGAAAAAATTTTGCTTAAATTTCTGCCTCGTTTTTCTGTATTTTCTTTGCTGTTGTTTTTCCCGGCGAGCATGTGTGAAAAATAAGCAGTCGCTTGACTGTTTTTCCCCTCCGTCCCCTCGGTATGTAATGTTGGGGGCGTGGCTGGGCTCGAAAAAGCGCCGCGGCGTCTATTTAATGAAGTGCCATCCCAGCCAATTCCAAGCCCTGCCCAGCCCTCACTTGGCCTAAGGCCTTAGCTCAATTGTTGCTGCCACATGATGTGGCAGTGTGAATTTTCACATGTGCCTCTCAGCTGCAGCAGTCGCCAAAGCTTCACAAAGCGCCTCCATTGAGTTGTTTATCTTGTTATTCGCCCAAGGTGCTGGCCTAGAGGTTTTTGCGTGGGCGACAGCTAAAATGAGGTTGGCAATGGAACAAATCATATATAGAGAGACCACGATCTGGGTTAGAATGATTTGATAGCTGATCTTAAATGGGTTTTATATATCCATAGGTGCTAAATATGATTTTGTTGATGAATCGCTATTAAAATACTTATTGCTCAATTAATAATTGAAAGTAAAAACAAAGTTTTAGATGTTTTTTTGATTAAATAAAGATGGGCTAAAACATACTTTTTATGCCTCTTCTTTTGGAAATAAATAAATAAATAATAAAAATAAATAAAGCCTAAATATCAAATTGAAAATATAGGATACTTAAGCTATTCTCTTTAGTTTTAATCAAATTTTCGTATTCAATTAAATACACATTCTATATTCTGCATTCAAAATTTGCCTATAATTAGACTCTGTTCCCAAAGGGAAAAAGAGTCTATTGGATTTGTGCAATGTCCGTCTTGCTGTCTGTCCGTCTGTCCGTCTGTCCGTCTGTCTGTATGAACGCGCAGCATTTGGACACTATAGAAGCTAGAGACTTGTAATTTGGAATATATACTCGTGTGTATCCGCGTCAGATCAAGTTTGAGTATTTTTCCGATACGCCTACAGGGGGCGTGGCAAATCGGGAAATGCTATATCTATTAAGACTAAAACGCTGTTATTTTAGTCAATATTGCAGTCTAAGAAATGGGGTTTAGAATATATATTCGTGTACACCACGCGGACGTTTTAAGATATAGATTATATATCTACGCCCATTGTGGGCGTGGCAAATCGGATAAAACTATATCTTCTACAGCTTTGAAGCTAGAGCATCCAAATTGGCATGTGGGTTACTGTTGACCTTCCCTTAAGTTACATCAAAAAGTTATATACCCACGCCCCCTGGGGGCGTACCAAATCGGGAATATATATATAGCGATTTGTATAAATCTTATAATATTTTGAGCGTATTAAGAGCTAGAGACTTGAAATTTGGAATACATGTGCAAGTAGATCACTCGGAATCAAAAATATATATTATAGATATTTACGCCCATTAAGGGCGTGGCAAATCGGATAAAACTGTATCTCCTACAGTTTTGGAGCTAGAAGCGTCCAAATTTTGCATGTGGGATACTGTTGACCTCCTCTTAAGATAAGTCAAAAGTTATGTATCCACGTCTTCTGGGGGCGTGGCAAATCGGGAATTACTATATCTTTTACTAAAACCGTGATAATTTCGGCAATATTTCCGTCAGAGAGTTGGGACTTGGAATATATATACTAGTATCCTACCTCTACCCAAAAATGTATGTTATATATAGCTACGCCCATTTGGGGCGTGGCAAATAGGGTAAAACTGTATCTCCTACAGTCTTAGACGTAGAGCATCCAAATTTGACATGTGGGTTACTGTTCATGAAATTAAAATTTACGAAAAAAAAAAAATAATAATAATCATAATGTAAGCCTCCGTAAAACAAATTCTAGTTGACCTAACTGGGGATTGAAGCAGGGTCTTCGCTACCACAACGCAAGTCTGTTTAACCAAATCAAAACACTTCCAAACTCAGTTTGGCACATAGCCACGCAAGAGACGCCGTGGTGTTGTGGGTAGAGTGGTGGCATGCGAAGCGCGTGACCCAGGTTCGATTCCCAGCGCTGACGCGTGATATTATCATTTAATAAAATGTTTTTTTTTTATTTTTTTTATAACTTCTATGTTATTTAATGGATTTGATAAAATTTTCAGCATAAATCCTTATATTTATTAAAACAAATTCTAGTTGACCTAACTGGGGCAAGTCTGTTTAACCAAATCAACACACCAAACTCAATTTGGCGCAAGAGACGCCGTGGTGTAGTGGGTAGAGTCGGTGGCATGCGAAGCGCGTGACCCAGGTTCTATTCCCATCGCTGCCGCGTGATATTATCATTTATTAAAATGTTTTTTTTTTTTTTATTATAACTTCTATGTTACTTAATGGATTTTGATAAAACTTTCTGCATAAATCCTTATATTTTATTAAAAATACGGTTTTACCTAAAAAATTAAAAAAAATGTAAATGTGGCTTTATTTGCAACTAAACTTTTATTAAATTGATTTTGTGAAATGTGGAGCCAGTATCCAAAATATATAATAAAAACCAAAATAGTATTTTATTTTAAAAAAGCTATATGTAAAATTGTATGACTGTAGCTAAATTGATGTAAAAGACATGCTCAAAAAAGGAATCTCAATAATCTCGCATTCAAACATACGGAAAGACGGACGGACGGTCTACATATTTATTGAGCCTACACACCTTTAACAGGAACAGAGTCTGACGCAGTCGGTGGCGCCCGACTGCAACGTTCTTACTTGTTTTTCTATGTAATAAATCTTTTTTTTTCATTTTCTTTATTTGCAACTTGCTTTTATGACATCAAGCGAATTTTTTTGGTTATAGAATCGATCGTATTATTAGGAACTAAACTCAGTAGTATTCGCACCTTATTTCAGATGACTTTTGAGGTTTTGAATCCTATATCTGATTACTTGTGTGGATTCGAACCCTAAATTTTATGACTTGTGTGCAAACAAATACCATACTGTTCTAAGAAGCCTTCATAAGTATTAAATGCTTCTTTTTGTTTCTTTCTATAATTGATTTGATTTATTAAAATTATATTTAAGGAGCTTTCTTGCCTTACACACTATTTCTTCTCCTTTCCTTGCTTTCTGATACACCAAAATTTCTATACATTTTTTTCCCAATTTCCCAGCTGCAAAAGCAACCTTTAAAAGTTTTCCCTATATTTAACAAATCAAGTCTTATGTAACTACATTTGTCAGCTGTATCAATAACAATTTTATATTCTCTATTTTTTACTAGTGTAATCTACACACACAGAGATACATTCATCTAAAGCCTCGACAGGCAATTTGTTTAGCGCACAAATATTTATTTTAATAATTCTTTTCGGTTTTTTTTTTGTTGAAATTCCTAACATGTAATTGTCATTTTGTCAGACAAACAATGGGCTCAACTTGCCGAGCTGTGGTGCCTCGAGACACCGCCCAGCAGCAAGTGCTAAGCTCTCCATTGTTTGCCAACGTTCGGGCAACGTATCGCAGAAAATGCGCAACGGCCGCATAAATAACAAGAAATTAGCAGGCAAATATGTCAAGTCGAAGTCGGAGTAAAGTAGGCAAAAATAAGACTTGAGAATAAATCTGGAAAACTTGTTTCGGTTTTTGTTTCTTTTCTTGAGTTGGCATCGAAACACCTGCGTTTGCTGTTATATTTTGGTTCAAGTACTAAATCACCTGCTTGGTAAAAGTTTATTTTTATCTAATTTGAATTTATGCGCGTAGATCTTTTGCGCTAGATCACAGAAACAGAAACAGAAACTGGTTTCGGTTGGCCCCGCTCGTGATTTATGCCACACGGTCAGAACTCACAGCCAGATTGTCACTGCAAGATATAGGCAGCAATGCGATGCGGCTTATTGAAAATGATATATGCTAGATGCCCAGCCACTTGATGTGGATTCTATGTAAATTGCGTTCATTGTGACCGGCGACCCCCAAAAGTGCGGCTCATTAGCCCAAGCAGCAGCACAAAACTTGAGTCCGAGTTACGTCTTGGACTATATAAAATTAGTTTTGTTTGCATTATGTATTTTATGACTAATTAGATTGGATTTCAGCGGCTTACAAGTGTGTTGAGAGCGTAAGTTTTGAGGAAAAGCTGAAGCTGAAGGTTTGCGGTCAAAATGGGACCTAAAACGACCTTAAGCTTAAGCTTGAGGTTTAAATTTGAAGAAGCAAGGCTTGAGAGACATTTAAAAAGATATGTGATAAAAAGATATAAAGAAAAGTCGAGTAAACCTGATATTAAATACAATTTTGAATGAATAAAAAATTAAGAATTGCTATTGAAGCAGATAATATTGAATTGATATTAGAATATTTTGATAAGAAAAAGAAAAGTTTGAGACTTGTTTTACTAATAAATTAAAAGTTTGGAAAATGTTACAAAAATAATCAGTATCTTAAAAGTTTAAGAAGAAGAGACATCATTTAAGGACTTACAATTATTTATTTATATATATCAAGATATATGTAGTTATATATATACCTATAAATACAGCCACAAACAGTAGTCCATAAAACGCTCCCTCTCAATTGAGCTCTCATTTAGAATAAACATAGACTCCAATATTTTCTATTTATAGGGAACTAGCTATATCCGACTTCCATTTGCCATTAGCAATATTACAATTTGAATAATGCATGATTTGTTGCTATTAAAAGTACTTTGGTGCCCTTAATAGAACTTCTATACATTATGATGATATATAGAAGCGATTGCAATTGCTTTTTTTTCCAATGAACAAAGGATTGGCTGGCTGGCATATGCCCTTTAACAATGTTTCTTTACAATATTTAACCATTTCTACACACTTCAGACACGCACAAAGCGCAACTCGCATTCAGCCAAGCATTTCATTGATTTTGCGGAATCTCTGCTGCAACAACAGCAACAACAATTCATAATACTACAACATACAACATAATAATCAACAGTGAGTGAAGTAATTGGAGCTCCAGCCGCGCAGAGCTCGTAGAGTTCAACAGCAGAACCTCAGCGAGGGGCAGGGTGGAGAAGAGGGAGGAGGGGCACATATAAATCTCGAATAAAAAAGAAATTCATCTTCATAAAACAAAAAAAAAAACCGGCAGCGGCTGTCGATGCAGCCGGACCCACAGACCCAGCTGTGTGAGAGATAGTTTACTTGCGATAATCACACCAATCCAAAAAGCACCACAGTTGCCTGAAAGACCCACAGCCCCCTGCCCCTAGCTTCCCTCCCTTCCCACTGAAACGTCATAAACACTTGAAAAACTGTTCAAATTTTGATGTACCACTTACAAGTGGAGCGACGGCGACTGGCTTCGATTTCTGCTCTGTTTGATACCCTGCACTCACAAAGTGTGTGAAACAGGGCATGATGTGTATAAGAGATTTCCCATAGTCTGATCAATAATAGTTAAATTGCGTGTTTAGTGGCTCGTAAATCTGAGCAGACTTGGCTTACATTTAAACAGGAACAAACAGTCCATCAATGTTTATGGCTTAGGGTATTTAATGTTCGTCTACCTTTTTATTTCACTTCTTTTTTTATTGGCAATGAGCTTGGATTTGTGGCGGCTTCTTTTGGTTTGGCGATCTTGTCGAGCAGCTGCCTCCGACTCCTGCAGCATTCGAAAATTACATTTAATGTGTTGTTGCACAGATTTTGGTCTCGTTTTTCTTTCGTTTTTTCTTCTTCTTGTTGTTTTGGGTTCTGCCTATAGAGGCGTGAACCTGTTGAAATACGTAGCCAGCTCGAAATACATAGTCCAGCATCCGTTCTGGCCGCAGCTTCGGTGCCGTGGGCTATTTATCTGTGCGCTGTTGACTGGGCCAACGCATTTTGATTGTTTTCTTGGCCCACATCAATAACAACAACAACAGCATAATTATTTATTATTGCGTTTAGAACCTGTCGATTTAGTTGTACTTTATTAGATATTTCATCTTATTTGTCTGTCAGCTAGTCGACCTTAATCACATTTGAAAGTTCGAGTTTTGGGTTGATTTCGGATTTGTGATTTGAGATTTCGTGGATTTGTTAATTGCCCCCGACTTCTAAAGAGACTATTCGGACGGCTTTCTTATTTTCACTTGGCAGCGCACTTGGCGCTCTTGGCTAATTGCCATATTAACCTATGGCCCCCATGCTGTTGCTGCTGCTGCTGCTGCCGATGATGATGATGAAAATGATAATGATTATGATGTTGGCTGCGTGCTCGATTTGTATGTTGCTTATTTGCAAGATTGAACTGTGCTCGACATTCTGTCCAAGTGAAAGTAATTAGTTGGCGTTGCCTTTGGGTGAAAGCTGAACCTTTAATTGTTTTTATCTTCCCCCTGTCTGGCTGCCCCATAATCAATCAACGCTCCAGCATTCGCATGACTTTTGTCGATGGGCCCCTGCGGTTTACTTCTCTTTTTTCTTTCTTTTTGGGTGTGTCTGGGGTGGTGAATGGGCTGTGGTTTAGCTGTGTTGGGTTGGGCTTTGGTGTGCTCCCAAAAAGCAGCGAAAGTGATGTTGCCTCATTTGTGGCTGATCGCAAATGTGATTACAAATAGTCAAGGTAACTTGGAAGTTATTTAAATTAGTTTATGAAAATCTCTGCATTCGCTGATCTTAAGTGAAAGATACTTCAGCTAATAATCTTTAACTAACAGCTTATGTTAAGTGATTTATATAATATATAGATTGGTATATGAGAAAAAAGCTATTCATGCTTTAGAGAACTTCTCAAATTTGTATAATTTTTTGAGATATCTTTTATATATATATAATATCTGATAAATGAAAATTGAGCTTAATATTTATAAAAGTCAAATGTAATTTATATATTCTTTTTATATTATTTTGTTATATTTTATTATATTTGTTTGATACATCATACAGAAAACAAATAAAATTGCAAGAACTCTTCGCTTATTCTAAGCTTCTCTCTTTTATAAATCTCACATCTTTCAGCCGTGTCTTTTTATATGAGTCCCAAGCATTTTGAAACTCGCTTAGTTAAGAATCAATTTAATGATCAAAAGTTCAGATAAACATTTGATTTATTTTTGCAATCGATTTTTCATTGAATCGCAGTATATTTAGCTAATGTGTTTTGAGTTTATTTATTGACTTTGACATTCTAGAACTTACTTTTGCAATCTGACATTGTTAACCTTGTCAAATCTGAATTGTTAACCAACTACGTTAAAGTCTTTAAGCTTTAAGCTAATTGGCTCTAATTGCTTAACTTACTCTTGAGTCTGGCCACCCAGTAGGCTTTCTCGTAACTTGTCTCCCAATGCGAACGCGCTCTCACGCTGCAAAGCTCTGCATATAACATACATCAGATAACGATCCTTGGCCTGTCTCCTGGCTGGATTGCAACCCCGAGCACAACATTCCGAAGCGTCTCTCGTTAAACTGTGCCAGTTCAATCAGAACAGGCCATGATCAACGATCCAGCGATCGAGTGATGGCCCCCATACGAGCATAAACATTGCAACCGATCTGGATCAGCTGCAGCTCGATATATCCCGCAAGCAGCAGGACCGGGAGCGGGAGCTGGAGCGAAGCTTGCAGGCAACATTCAAGCAGCGCTGATTGTCATAATTAAGGATGTTGTATGTTGGCTGGCATGCCACAGACGCGCTCCACTCGAGGCACTTGTAAAACCAACAGAGATAACCGTAAGAACGAGTTTTCAAACCAAGACAAAGCTTCCGGTTGGCGGCTGTGTGCAGGTTTCTGCCTCGGCTCTTTCCAAGATCAGCCGAAACATCTCATAATTGCAGTTAAGCAAAATTATATACCACAGCGCAGGCCGAGATCTTCACAGATCTCTCACACATGTGTCATCCGAGAGGGTGGGGAAGAGAAGTGCTGCAATTCCTTCACTCAACTTCGCTTCAGCTCTTTTGCTGACTCTGACCCTGTGCCTGTGCCTGTGTCTGTGTAAATATGCCAGCGGTGCAGATCTTCACTCTGCTGTGATCCAACACAATTATTGCAAGTGTGCGTGTGTGTGTGTGTGTGTGTGTGTGGTTGTGGCTTAGGCAATCTGTGGCCAGCCGCTTGCCGGCCTGCACTCGAGACAAATGTATATCATTCATCAAATTAAAAGTTCAACAGCGTTGCAGTTGCCAGTTGCCTGCCAGTTGCCGTGAGGCAACATCCACAGCGAGGGGAGTTTAAGAAGTTTGTCAAAAATTATACGAATTTTTTAAAAGAAGAAGGAAATTGTAGGCGTAGAGGTTATAGCTCTTAAACGGTTGAACTCTTATCAATTGGCAAAGGAAAATATGTTTCAGAAAAGATTATCTTGAGTTGATCTAACAGAGAGCTATGTGTATATGTACTTTATATATATTATATGAGAAACCTTGTCAGAATTAACATAAATTTTAGCTTAGATATATATTATACTATATTATATATTTGAATTAGACCAAAGGTATTATAGTTCTTAGTAGATGAGTAGCTTAGTTACCCAGGAAGTCAAAGAAGATCTTCAAATTTGAATCTCCAGCTATTGTTTAGATAGTTGTTGAGCTAACTTAAGCTGAATTTATTTTGTAACTATATTTTATTATATTATTATATTTGGTAACTATATTTTATTATAATTACCATAATTAAAAGTATTATATATAACTTACTTATGACATATATAATCATAAGACTTGAATAATTCTTGTTCAAAAATCCCTAATTAAAATATGTCTTAATTTCTGAAAGAAATATTCTAATTTAGTTACTATAAATATAAATAGCATATATAACTTTTTTTTGCATATATGATCTAAAGATTTGCTTTATTTTTTCTTCAAAAATTCTTTATTAAAATATTTTAAAGTTTCCCAAGGAAATAAATTTCATAATTGAATATCTCGAAAACAATTACTGACTTAACAGCTCAAGCAGCCCTCGCTTATGTCAGCACAGCAAAATGACCGCAAGTCAAAGTAACTGACAGAGCAACTGTTGCTGCTGTTGTTGCTGCAGTTGCAGTTGTTGCTGGCGTTGCTGGTGTTGCTCTATTTTACAGCCGGTCTTTGTTTAGTCAGAGAAGGGGAGAGTGAGGACTCTGTGGCTGCCAATCATTACCCTGGCCTGACGTCTGTTGCTCATCTTTGGACTCCATTCACTCAAACATCAGCCGAAGAGGCTTCTCTCACTAAATCTCTCCCCCTTTTTCCCCCAAGTCCGGGGGCCACTTGTTGGCATTGCAAGTTAAGAGCCCAGCTGCAGACCCCGGGCCAATGCTTATTAAGAGGGCTTTTCAACTTGAATGGTTTCCTGAGCCACTTTAATACAATCTATATGGACGCATGTATACACACACACAACCACAAATATATGCACACACACAGATATAAATTTTAAAAAGGCTGCATGTCGAGCTGTTTGCCCTTTGGCCCCGCTCACAGATTTGTCTTGTCTGTATTTTAAAATAGCATTTATGAGCTTAGACGGCTTAAGAAATTTTATTGGTTATTAGTTTGTTGCCAGAATTTATGTCGCACAAATACTGATACTTGATACTTGAGAAATCAGAGCATCTAATGAGCTTAGCACGTGTTGGTCATCCATTTCAGTTCAGCTGCCCCGCCTGCCTCAGCTTTCTGTGTCCTGGTTAGTTATCATCCAGTCGATGTTCGTATCTTGTTGTTATTGTGTTGAGACTTTAATCTTTAATTGTGTGTGCTTGTGTGTTTTGGACATGCGAATATTTCTGTGTTGGCTTTGGTATTTATAATACCAATTCCAAAATCTGGCCAAGACACGACGCAAGCAAAGGCTAATTGCAGACTTCTACAAACAAATTTCATTTCTATTTTAAGTTAATTGAACTTTTATCAAAAATAATTTATGTAATTGGAAATATTTAACTAAATTAGAAAGTTAACATACTTGAGCTAGTTTTAATGTTTATGTGTTAATATGTTTATATAGTATAATATTTTATGTCTATATTTTATTGCCAACATTTTCGGTATACATTTTTTTTAATTTTCATTCATATATAATATAATAATTGAATATAATATACTATTAAGTATTTATCTAAATTTTAAAGTATCACATTTAACAGATAAAGCTACTTTTAATTATATACACGCATGCTGTAAAATATTTGAAGTATTCCTATGATATTCTATTCCATATCGATATTTTATTGCCAACTTTTTCTGCTTGATTTTTTTGAGAATTTCAATCCACTTTTTCCTAGCGTAAATGCAATTAATTTTTCGCAATGGCCAAACAATAAAAAAACAACTTTTGCATACCATTCTGTCTATTGGATTTGCACAAAATATACAGCAAAAACTTTTTGCATACCTAACAACAATTTCCATTAGCAAATGCAACCGCAACGTACCACAAAAAGCTGCTCAAAAGTTCTCTGTGTAGTTTTTATTTAGTTCGTTTTCTCTATGCAGCCCGGCCTCGCTCTACTAATTTTCGTCTAATAATTTGCACTTAACTGTTGGCTGAGCTTCGGGGTCCAGGTTTCAGTTACTTTCATCGAAAATTCCCTTTCATAAACAAATTTTCAAACGCGCTTCTCAAAACGGACGACGATAGTTTGTGCGAAAATCCAGTTGATGGGCAGCATGGGGGAATTGAGATATACAGCTGGCTGTAAGGGGCGTAGCTGGCTTAAATTACGTGCAGTGCACAATAGTTCAATAACGGATACGGCAACAACAACAACAAAAGTAAAAAGCCACAGACAGGCATCCAACAGATACGCGCCGGCATGTTGAAATATTGCAAAAATACTGAGATATATCGAGCGAGCTTGTGGAGAAAACCAAGTTAAGGCCAACACAAAAAGACAGCTACAACAACAATAGCCATAGCTAGACTTTTTATTTACATTGTCTACATATATATATATATATATATATATAGCACACACGACTACTACAGCAAATAGTGGAGCAGGAAAAGCACACACTGAAAATATTTCCCGTAGCGCTTACGGCTTTTTTGGCCTGACACTCGACATAAGTTATTATTTGCCCTGGCAATAAGCAGTAGGTAGTTCCTCTATATATATATGGAGGGGCAATTCCTGCCACAGTGTCCAGGATGTACAGCTCCAGTTTGCTAGTCAATTGTGCTCCGGCCCCTCGCTAACTTGTTGTTGCTGTTGTCTTTTGGCTGTCTTGACTCTGTCTCTCCGACTCTGTATCTGTCGCTGAGTCTCTGTTTCTGTCGCCCGCCTTTCAATACAACTTTCATGGGCCACCGCTTGCAATTGGCGAGGGTTGCTTGAGAAGTTACGGAAATAAACTAGACAAAATAATAAGCTTTGAGAAAATAGATTTCTGCTTTGTAGAGGTATACATTCTAGTTGAGTCTTATATGTTTTTTTTTAATATAAAATCTACTTTTTGGGTGAACTTTGTATCTTTTATGCACGTTTTGACAATTTTATATATATAATCCGACTTTAAAAAATTTCAATAAAATCAGAGAAAAAAAAATAACATATTACAATTAGAGTCCTTCATAGAAAGTAAATTTTTATTTGATTATATATTTTGTATTATTTCTTCAACTTTTTATCCAACTTAATTAATAAAATAATGAATCTTTTTTGCTCAAACTTCTAAACCAGAATATTATCAACTTGAATAATATTTTCATATCAAAGTTCAAAGTTCGAAAGCAGAATATTATCAACTTGAATATTATTTTCATATGTCTTATAACCTTTATCAATTATTTGCTTTTATTCCCATCTACTTCTCTTTATTGTCTTATATATTTAATATTGCTTATATCAACTATTTGCTTCATTCTTTTCTCTATTCCAATCTTCTTCTGTTCTGAAGCACCTCTCGCTTTGGGCTTACATTGTTTTTGCTATTTGGAGTTGGCTTTTGTTTGGCACTCCTCGGCTGGTAAATAATGGTTAGTTTTTGATTTCAAACAATAATTCAATGGCATAGCAGAGCAGAGAGCAGCCAACTGGGGTAGAAAAGTATCTGCGACTTGGTCGCATCCGCTGAGGGGCCAGCAGTCAATTTGGTGGCGCTTTGCTGACCATTTTTGGGTGGCCCCGCAGTTCGAAGCGTTGCGACGCCTCCTCGAGATACTGTGGAAAGCCGCACGCGTTCCTCTGCTCACTGTTGCTGCTTCTGTTGTAGTTGTTGTTGTTGTGGCTGCTTTTGGCCATAAAAAGTAAGACAAGTTCCAGAGCGACGCGTTGCCAGGCTGTCGCCTCAGTCGCCTCTTGGCCGGGCCTGGCAGCTGAAGCTGTTAGATACAATTACAGTTAGCTGCTACAGACGAGACTCACTATGTATAGCTAAAGCTACGTAGTGTCGAGCATTTGGCGGCACTTCTCTGTGGCTTTTGATGTCGAGCTGCCCCTCCGGCTTTCTAGCAACTCATGTGCGGTCCTCGATCTGCAATTTCTCTAGTCTCTGTGAGTGTGTTTTATTTTCATCTGATATGAACGCCTGTGAGACGATACACAGACTCGGTCAAAGCCAGATTTTATTGTTTCAAATGTAAAATTTCTGCTTTGATTCGCTTATCGTGGTTAGCCTGCATCTGTATCTCCATCTCCAGCTCCATCTCCATCTGCATGTGTTTTGGTTTAAGCAACTGCAGATACTTTGCCTGCTGGCGTCGCACAATTTGATACATATGCAAATGCCTGAGCCATGTGAATCATCAGAGATACGTTGGCTTTGGCAACTGCGCATTAAACTGCGACAAGTGTTTTTGGTCTGTGGAAAATTGCATAATTGCCAAGTGCCGTGGTCAGCCCATATATAATCGCCCCATGATTCATCAGTGTGCACACATTTACAGTTTGCAACTCTGATCTGACCTTAGAGATATGCAAACTCTGCCCAAAGTTGAAGGCAGTTCACATCCATGAGTTGGGCTATATCGATTGCATCAGTTTTGCCAAATGTTTTGATAGCTCTTTTTACTGCAACGAAGTTTTGATTACTTTCAGATGAACTTGCATTTTATGAATGATTTCTAGTTGAAATTTAATACATATATGTATTTAAATATAGCTAGATATTTTCATAAGTGAGTATGAAAGCGAACCCTTTAAAGTTACTCATTCTGTATCATTTGCCTTTCTACGAGATTCTCATGAATTCAAGTGAGGCTTACAGACTTTCATGTTGTGATTCTAGGTATCATATTAGGAATTTGTATTCAAAGTTTAATTAACCTTAAATCGGCTCATTTTCTCTCTCAGACTAACTAATCTATTTTCTTTTCTTTTACAGCCATGTCCGCATACATAAGACAGCTTCCTTCGACAAATTGATGGCAATTCCTTTGTGAGATTGTGAATTCTTGGGTAAGTACATACTTAAGAGTAGCAAATTTGCGTAAGGCTTATGGAATCATTGGAATTTTAATACTCCAAAATTGCGGTTGTTGCAAAAAAAAAAAGTCAGACAGAAATGTAAACATGAATGAAAATTAAAAGATCTGAACAAAAGCCAATGGGTAGAACATATGAGCGCGAAATTAACTTAATCCAATCAACTTTTTTGAACGAATTCTGTTCCCAGCGAAACTGAAATAATATTTATGGCATTTGGCTTGTTGACACAAGACACAAGAGGAAGCGAATGTGCCTCAATTTCATTTAAAGCGTAGATATTTACATGAGAACTGAAATGGAATCGCTGTTAATCGCCTTAAGGGCTGGTAAATATTGTCAAAGGCAACAGTTCTTAACTTACGCCTGCACAAAATCAATTGATTTCTTATTTATAAAGTGAATGTGAATGTGATTGTAAATGCCACACGTTTCACATACAGACTATGGCTGGGACTCTACCTAGCTGCTAGAGCGATAGCAATTCTGTGTATATAAGAGTTTTTGGGAAGCCAAAGCCGGCACCTTCTAAGCTCTAGACAAACAAGACGCTAAGGCAGGAAAAAGCCTCGCCGGGAGAAGTAAACAAACAAGACCATAAATAAATTATTTACATTGGCCCAACGTTTGACTACACGAGAAACTAGGCTGGGGGAGGTGGTAAATATTCTTTATTTTTTTGCAAAATCAACAAAACTGAAATGACAAAAAGGCAGTCGGCCGGCAAAAGCTGACAATGCCATAAGACTTGGGAGAC
Source organism: Drosophila gaucha (assembly GCA_035045545.1). Taxonomy (NCBI): domain Eukaryota; kingdom Metazoa; phylum Arthropoda; class Insecta; order Diptera; family Drosophilidae; genus Drosophila; species Drosophila gaucha. The sequence goes on from JAWNOY010000292.1 coordinate 647,918, forward strand.
TTGGGCCAGCTACGTGGCGCATTATCAAGGCAAACAGAGGCATAATGGACGCGCATAATGGAGCATCCAGGACAGCATAGCGAAAAAAACAACACAGACTTAAATTGAACAACTAATAGTGGCAGCAAAAAAGCAAAAAAAAAGAGAAAAAAGGGCGATATGTGTGGTCTGGCAGCGAAATTAAATGAGCCAAGGAAATGGACCCGAGCTGTCTTTACGAATAGAACAGAGGGAATAGTTAGTTCGCCCGAATAGGGCTGGCTCATTGTGATAATAAATAAATAAATAGCCGCAACGATTTGACTTACGGGCTTACGGGGCTCCATACGCAAAATACAAAACAGAAAAAATAGAAAAAACTCCGGCCAACCGCTATAAATACATCAGTGGGCGTGGCTGGGCTTAAATGCTTAATGTGCTGGGGCTTAAAGCCAACCCTAAGCTGAACATTAAAGCTAATGCAACTGCGATGATTTGCATTTGTGCGGATTATAGAGGAAATTGATAGAGGAAATGCGCTATTTGTTAAACTATCGGTAATGAGGGGAATTTAGCAGATATATGGTTATTTTTTCACCTGATACATAAAGTATAGCAAGAGTTTTGCGAATTTGAAATAAAATATATCCTCGATAACAATGCTAAGGTAATAGATAAATGACAAAAATAGTAAAACCGGTTCAAAAAGCAGCTAAATTTACTTAAATATTGATAATTAAGGCCTAGCCACGCCCCAAAGGGCGGATCATATTATATATAGTTCTATCTGTGAAGGAGGTCAATAAGAATTCAGCTGCAAAACTTTGTGATGCCAGCTCTAAAGCTGTGGAACAGTTAGTCAAAAATATAAAAATATTTAAATATGTATTGATTTCATTGGAGGCCTCTAGCTTCAGTAGCTCTACATGAGCGTTGCTATAACAAATGTAGTATATCCCCATATGTCACGCCTTCAGTGGATTCCGTACTCAAAATATCTCTGCACTTTATAAGACGACGCTTCCACAATATATGTATATATTCCAAATTAAATAGTCTACATATCACAGATAAATGAATAGACAACAATTCGGACATTGCACAAAAGCAATATACTCTCTTTACTTTCGTAAACGAGCAAATTATATGATGTGACAAAAAAATGCTGTTTGCTGTCTGGGAAAATAAATGATTAGTTTGAATTTTTTAATATTTAATTCAAGCAGCTCATTATCTCGATTTCTGTTCATGTTCTTGCCTCGAAGGCAGCTCAATGCGCATCAGCACCCAATTAACCTTTAAAAATAAATTATAAAAAATAAAAACAAAAAGCATTTTTGTTATCAATGGAAGCTTATTTCATATATATATATATGCATATATATGCATATTAGCATGTATTTCCATTAGATAATTACGCTAAACGTTATGCGCATTTATTTTCCATTCATTTTGCATATTATATGTGGTATTATTTAATTTTAAATTAATAAAAAAAAACCAAAAAAAAAACGAAATATAATAAAAATGCATTTTAAGTTTTCTTCGAATGCTGCTGGCAGTTTATTAAATATGCAAATCGGCTCGGGCTTAAAACTTAAATATGCAGCTTACAAAAGACCGAACTAGTTAGCCAGCAACATTTTATAAAAGTGACCAAATTTTTGCATAATGCGCCAAAAAGCTTTTCGAACTGACGCGTTTTTTTATTTAAAATATATATCTTCTGTTTTTTTTTTTTTACTTTTTTGCCCTGTCAGCTAGATTATATGGCCATAATAAATGAGATCGACCCGCTGCTTTGACCCTAATGAGCTGCACTCGCTTAGGACAACTTAAACACATATCCCCGCCCCCCCCCCCTCGAGCGCATCAAATCAAATTTGAATACGAGCTGCAGCTGCAACTGCCAACCAGACGTTAACAAATTTCACATGATGTCATTAGCTTCACTCACCGCCTCCCCCCTCTCCCTCTAAACTGACCCAATTTATTGAAATCGCATTTTATGGCAATAACAAAACATCTATGCTGCATTTTTGCCTGCAATCGAATAGATTTTGCCTAAATTATTATTTAATTGCACTTTCAATTTTGCAATTTGTGCCACAGCTCAATTTGTCAAAGTATTTTGTTGTTTGGGGAATTGCTGAGACTTAAAGCTTGAGCAGTTGTATTTGATTTGATATTCAATTTAGCAACGCAAAATCAAGATTCTGACGCATTAAGGTTAGCAGTAGAAAGTGAATTGCATGCTCAAGGCCAAGTGGACTTTGGTTGTGCATGCTTAAGGACATTTATTATAAAGCTTAAATCAGGGAGAGAATAATAGATTATCTTTAAGGAAATGTGGGCAGGGAAATCAATGCAATAAACTTGAATGGAAAATAACTTCAAAACAATCCTTAAGAAATGTATTCTTGACTTAAGAGTTTCTGCTCTAACGGAAAAATGTTATATTTTAAAAAAGGGCAAAGACAATAGAAATAAGTAGACGAGAAATAGCGAGCAGAGAAGGACACGAAAGAAAAGAGAAATGAGGAGAAGAGAAATAGTGAGAATGATTAGAGAAAGAGAGATAAGTGACAGAAAGAGAAGAGAAATAGTGAGAGGCGAAGAGAAAGAAAAATAAGTTATTAGAATATAATATATTGGAATAGAAGAAAATAGAAGTAAAAGAAAGAGAAGAAAGTAGAAACGAAAAGAAGGGAACAAAAGACAACTAAAGAGGGGAGTTGATAAGTAAAGAGAACTGAAGAGAACATAACTGAACAGAAGAGAGAAAGAAGAACTTATGAGAAAAGTAGAAGAAACAAATAGAGAATAAAAGAGAGAAGTATAAGAGATGAATTTAAAAAAAAAATAAAAAAAATTTGACTTTTGCTTAAGAAATTATAAAGATACTCCTAAAGTCCAGCATATACGCTGAGTTTATTTATAAACTAGGATAGTCTTAGAGATACTTGAAAATGCACAAAAGCTTTTAGAAAATCTGTATATAGTTCTTCCTAAAGCTTCTCTGCATTGTTTTGAGTGAAATCTACCTGTTTTAGTACTTTAAAAATACCAAAAACTCATTCCTTCAGTAGTTTTCCCATACATAAGAGCTCGTCCTAAATATCTACCAGCTCTAGTATTTTAAAAATACCAAAAGCTCATTCCTCCACTAGTTTTCTAATATATGTATAAAAGCTCGTCTTAAATATCTAACAACTCCAGTATTTTAAAAATACCAAACTCAGTAATTTCAGTCATATTTTCTTAAGAGCCCTTCTCACTCCTCTTTTAGCCAACCGCGCACTTCCCATGCCCTTTTAGTTCAAAACAAATCGGTATAAATTACCTAAGACTTCACAAATGTATGCACGCACTTTTGTGAACTTCAAAAAGCGTTTTGTGTGCTCTTTTTCGATGCGACTCCACTCGGAGTCCACCCCCTCCAAGGCGCCGCTGGGCGTGCGTATTCCCCAAGTTTGTTTACATTTTGGATGGTTTGTTGTAATTGCTGAGCGTAATTTATGCGAGCGCCGGGGCCAAAGTCAATGTCGTCGTCGTCGCCCAGCAACAAAACGAAAATGAGCAGCAGCTAAAGAGAACCGAAAAAGCGAAACCAAGTGCAAACACACTGGCGACAGACGACACGGAAAACCGTTTATCTGAGCAAATGTATCTCAAGGCAGTAATTACAATTTATTGTTGGTAATTATGTAATTTCAGATGCGACAGATATATATGTGTGCAGTAGTTGCTAGCTGCGACAAACCAAGTGCGTGTAAACACCAATTGGGACGAGTGCGTGTCTAGGTCAGTTGTTGTGTGGTTCCCACTTGCTGACAAACCAACTGTCATTTTCATGCGTGCGCATTTAAATGAGTCTGAGAGCTGAAAAAGAATGCATTGGCAGTCACTTTGCTGGGGCTAACAGCAGCTGCTGCCACGTTTATTGACGGCTTGTTAGCTATGGGCAAAGGTGGAGGTGGAGGAGGAGTAGGAGGAGGCACATTGCATGCTGCATGCAAGCAGCTATGATTGCTATTTGAGGTACTCTCCTCTGGTTGATCTTCCACGCTGAGTAGTTAAGCTCTTACCTGGCTAGTTAGCTTTTTTTTTGCTGCACTTGACTCGCTTGCCAGTTAACAGGGGAATGTTGTCATTTCCGCTGCTTAGTCCATTGTGACTTACTTTTATGTCAACTTTAGCGCGTTATACACGCATTTCCGTTAAGCTAGATTGCGATTGAGAGAAACAAGTTCTATAACTCATTTTAGTGCAAGTCTTCTTATTTGCCACCTGCTCATTAATTATAGTCCACAAAAAACGTTTATTTCCTATTTAACTCTATCCGAAACACATTAGTTATAGCTGTTACCTCTTTGAGGCCCTTAAATTAAGTATTTCCGTTCGAAAAAATTTAAAATTGTAATTTAATTTGAACGCAAACAGCAAAAAATAGAGTTAGAAACGCAGCTTCATCAACGGCATTAGTTTGCACATATTCAAATCAACTACAGTTTTTTGCTGATTGAAAAAAAAATATCATTAAAATAAAAACAGCCAAGTGTTGGAGCAGAAACAAAAAGGCAGGAAATACGTTTGGCTAACTGTGCAGACAGCAAATAGAAAAAAAGAAAAGAAAACTGAAGCTGGAAATCATTGTTGGGTTACGTTGGGGCCCGCTGGATCATTAACATACATTTGAAAACGCAAATTCCTATGCTGCGATGACTGTCTGTGCCTTGTGTGGGTCCTCCGCTCTCCCTTCCTCCCTCTCCCTTTTGGGTGATAATGTGGTCTTGGCTCTTGGCTCTGCGGCTGCCACATGAAAATTTGTAAGTATGTTAGACTTGTCACTTGCACACTTTATGCCCATATTTGTCACATTTGCGCCATGTTCGCCTCGGACTCGCGTTCGGGCTGGGCTGGGCTGGGCTCGGGCACGGCTACCCGGGTCCGGACTCAAACGTAGAATGGCCCGCGGCAGAGCGTCCGGCGCTGCTTCTACATGGTCTCTAGTCCTTGGTCGTTGTCAGCAACGTTGTCGTGGTTGTTGCTCGTTAGTTGCGCATCTGATTTGCCCAACTACGACGGCAACGACATGGAAATTCATGCGCTTTTCATATATAACTCAAAGGGTATATACAGTTTGAGAAAGGCAATAGAGTTATGCAGCTGATGGAAATTGAATAATCTAATGAAAATGCTTGGCATTATTATATTTTAGCTATATAGAAGATTATATATCTGTGTTTTATGCGAATATATATTACTATTTCATAATACTTTATATAAGATATATATTAATTTATTTGTTTCAATTTTCTTCATTCTGAATTTGCATGACTTGAAAAGGGCAAGTTTTAGGATTATGAAAAAAATGTTTTAAAAATTTTAATATATATTAAAATATACGTGTAAGGAACTATAATTTTAAATAAAATATTATATCTTAAAATTTATAATATATAAAAAACATAGTCTCTGTAGTTAAAACTTGAAACAGAAAACAAATATTTTTATTTTTACTTACAATTTCCCGTTATGTCATAAATATTTTCATAATTTTATTCAAAGAAAGTTTATTAAAGTTTTATAATCAGAAAGATTTATTTAGAAAGAGGTAAAAAGTTTAGCATGGGATGAAAATTTCAATGCTATATTAAAAGTTATCAGGAATGAGGTTAGAATCCTACTGATTTTGTATATAATACGATCACTTATCAATTAATTCGAAACAAAATAGAAACATAAAAAAATTCTATTCTACATACTATACTCACTCTTGTCTCACCTTTGCAGGGTATTCTTGTAGTCGCTCAGCTGCACTTTTACATGCTGACTTGTTTTATTGTTTTGCTTGCTGCTGTTGCGGTTGTTGCTGCTGCTGCTGCTGCCGCTGCCGTTGGCCATATTTGTATGAATAAATGCGTATTTAAGCACATACTTACAACACTTGCCATGTACATATGAAACAGACCCAGACCCAGCGCCAGTCCCCCCCTCTTCCCTCGTCCCTCGTCCCTCGTCCCAGCAGGAGCTGCAGACCCACTCTGCGAGCCGTGGCCGAGGCAGAAGTTCCAGCTGTGGCAGTCGCAGTCTCTTGTCGCAGCCTCTCCAGGCGCGCGCTTTGCATTTCCCTTTGCGCTTTTCCATTTCCACTGCTTTAACTCGCTTGCGGTTTTCGTCGTTGTCATTGCTTTATGCTTCTTTTAGCTGCGACCTGCTCATTTTTAAATTTGCGGCATAATTTTTTCGCATTTTATGTAGCTCGCTGAAAATAGTTTATTAATTATGCTCACACAATTTGCATACCAATTTTTCCCCCTCTTCTTCTTCTTGTTCTATTTTTTAACTTTTGCTTTGCGCTTAATTCAATTGCAAAAATGCGTTTGGTGTAGTTAATTGCATAAAAGATAATTATTCATGTTTGTTTAAGTGGAAATCAGGGGATAAATATGTTTTAATTAAAATTAATAAATTTCGGTTGACACGCTAAGAAATATGTTAGCTATGGCACAATGGTTGTATTTTTTGTACAATAATATAAAAGTATAACAGGGATGTTATTTACTTATAGTAAGTATTTGCTTCTATTTCTCTATTTTTATAGAAATTGAATCCCTTCGCTTTTTTATCTCTCTTCGGCTTATGTTGGTCTCGAGAGAGAAATTACTTTTGCAGTTTCTTTTTGTGCTGTATCCTTAAATATATTCAAACATATATATTGAAAAATTCTTCTGCTAATTATATTTAATTATAATAAGTGTTTTTATATTGAAACATATATTCTTGTAATTTTATTTAATTATATTAAATGTTTTCATATCGAAACATAACTTCTTTTATATATATTTCTCTCTCATTTGTATGAACCTTGCCTCTCTTCTCCCATTTTGAAGTTTTCCTTCCTAATTTTTTAATTTTTTTTCATTCTAAGATAAATTTATTATTATTTTTCTTCTCATTCTTCAAATTATTCTTGTTATAATTCCGCACTATCTAGCGTGCGCTTACATTTCTCGTCTCTCAGTTTCCTTTTGCGCTATATCCTTAAACATTTTTCCATTCAAAATATGATTTAAATGTGCTTTTACAAACTGTTTCACAAAATCGCGTGACTCTTCATTTATAGCCGAATAAGGAATGCTTTAATGAATTTTTTCGCTTATAACCATGAACCATTAAAAAATTAACATAAATAATTTAAAAATATTGAGTGCGAATGAAAAAATGTGTACACACATACATATAAGTCGATTATTTTAATATATACATATATATTTTTAATGCATATTTTAAGCTTTGTCATAAATTGTTGGCATCAAACTGTGACATTATTAACAATTTAGCACTGACGCAGCTGCAATTTGTTGTTGCCTCCATTATTTATAGATTCTTTTTGCGACATATTTATATCAATGCAGTCAACAACTACAACAACAATGAATTAATATAATGCAATATGTTTGACAACAAAGTTCCGGCGTTGAAATTGAAATTGCAAAAATAAATTGCTAAAAAAATGAGAGAGAGATAGACATAGAGAGAGAGAGAGAGAGAGAGAGGGGAGAGTGGCAGCTAGCAAGTAGCGTGCAACACATTTTGAATAGTTAATGAGCAACAAAAAGTGTTAAATGTTCATGACGTCGACGTCGACGTCGCTGTCGCCGTCGCAGTCGCAGTCACCGTCGCTGTCGTTTGTTCAATTGTGCTGAAAAGTCAATTAAAGGTAATCAAATCGAAACTGATTGCATTACAACACCAAAAGCAATCACAAACAATTTTAATGCCCATTTATAATGTCGCGGTATTTGCATTTGCCAAATGCACAAATTAATTTTGGCGCGTTTTAAAACGCCTTGAAATTTGACAGTCAAAGCGTGTTTTTAATCGCCTCAAAAAGTCGCTTGTGCTTTGTTTATGCAAATGCTGTTAGCTGTTATTGCAGCTTAAATTAGCATTGATTTTGTTTGTTTTCTAGCACACAGAAACTTGATCTTTCTGTTTATGCATATACAAGTATAAATATTTTATCGCTGTCAACAGTTTTCAATGAATTCTCAGAAGTTAAGCGCTTTATTTATGCCTTGTTAGCTTTTCAGCTGAAAGTCTGCGCAGCTGCTGCATTTGATAACATATATACGAAATTTAATTACAGGTGTGAAATTGTAGGAAGTGTGCAAGAATTTCAGAGTGACATTTAATGCGCTGCATACCCTGTACTTGAGTTGAAGCACGTCTGCTAAGAATTCCGATGCATTTTCGTGCGTTCAATTTAAGCACAGAAATTGGCTTCCGCATTGAACCCGGGCCGGGCCGTTGGCCCCACTCGGTCTGGCTGCAGCAATTGCGTGACAATTACAACAGCTGCCGCGCCGCCTCTCTATGCGCTTCTCATAATTACTGATGACTTTCACATGCCGCCGTGTCTGTTGCGCTCCAGTTAAGCTGGCAATGCGTAACTTAATTAATACCGAAGCGTAGCTCAATAAACTATGAGCATAACAACAGATCTAACAGTTTGTCAACTTTCTTCATTAATTTAATTACAGTTTTCAATTGAAGCAGCAGCACACATCCAGAGTGCATAAATCAATTGATTTGGGTCGCTCCGATTACCGATTGTTGTCGTCGTCGTCGTCGTCGTCCAATGCACCCTTTGCAAAATAATGTCGAAACATCAAAGCAGCAGCATTTCACATTTCACATTTGAAATGCAGAGAGCCACATCATTCATTCATTTGAACACTTGTACATCTGTTCGTCTATCAATTATTGTTTGGTATGCGCCACTTGAGAGTTTCTCGGGGTTCGCAAAGTCTCGGCGACGTTTTCCACTGCACAGTTGACCGACTTTGAGTTGTTGTTGCTGCTGTTGTTTGTGTGTTTGATTTTCATTAAGTCGCTCCCTTGTGCCATTCAGTTGTTGTTTCTATGCAGCTAGCTGCCCACAATCCCCCAGCTGGCAACAGCCAACTCTCGACTTGAAGCAACTTGCAACTTGCAACTCGCTGCTGCGCAGTTGCAATTACTTGCGTCATTAAGCAGCAAGCGACCAATGCCGGCATTGGGTTACTTTCTGAACCTTTTGTGTGATTTATATTACTTCCAGTTTTCAAGTCACTAAAGATTTTCAATTGAGTCGCCGCCTGCAACTTGCTGCAGCTGCAACATTAACAACTTGCAATTAGTGTACAGCCATTTCAGAGCTGACCCCAAAATACACGGCACACATGTAGCACAACGCAAAATCCCAGACAAACTCTGGCTAAACAATCTTATAGCAAGCTAAGTTTGGCAAACTTCCAAGAAATGTATTGAACTTTAATTAGTTTGGTCTACAAGAAGTTTTAGGGTAAATGGTTAAGCATAATAGTAATATTACATAAATGGTATTCAGTATAATTTAAATTTCAGTTTTCAGTTTGTAAAGTGAGTTTCAGAATTATGAAAATCGCATAGAGACGCTGTACTAAGTGGAGATAAAAGCAAATAGAAGCACTTTATAAACTTATCTTCATTGCATCTCATATATATTCCATATTTTCAAGACATTTCTAAGATTTCGATCTTTACATTCTCCCACACTCAATTTCCAATCATTTTCAGCAACGTTTTCTCATTGAATCCATTTTCCAAATGAATTCCTCGAGTTGTAAACATGCCGCGCATACGTCATCTTATTGTTATGTTGCTCACTTTCTTTCTGGTCTTTAGCACGCATTATTGAATTAATTAAATTCTTGCGCTTCAATTAAAATCTTATTAAGTTCTCGCCGGCCTGTCCGCAATGGCTATGAATAATGCGTTGAGGAGTGGACAACGAGCGAACTGCAAAAAAAAAAACAGCTGCCAAAGCTTTCTTATTCACACTTGGGTATCCGTTGCAAACACAAAAATCGAGGGAGAAAGAGAGAGAGAGAGAGAGAGAGAACCAAGAGACTGAGCCGCTGTCTGAAAGCCTGGCAGTCTTCGCTGCCTGCCTGGGCATAAACATTTTTCAAACAATATATATATATATATATAAATGTCCTGGTAAAAAACGGCGCCTGCCTCGTTGGTCCTTTTTGTGCGCCATGTGGTTGGGCTGCTCCGCTTTGGCTCTGTTGGAGTGCGAGCTGTGGTTCCAGTTGTTGTAGCTGCTGCTGTTGCACATATTGCTGCTGCATTCTTCGCATAAATTTTTCCAAACGCACTTAACTCACGTCGAGGTCTACACGGCGCGGAGTCTTTAAATGAGTGTGGTTTCACTCTCTCCCTCTCTCTCTTTCTCTGTCTGGCTTGTGCATAAACAATGGCACTGTTTAAAGCAAAAACCTCGACTATCCCCAATCTCTGGTTCCCCGAATTCCCGGACAAGCCCATCGCACATGTGACGTTCCTGCTGCGGCTGCTGCTGCTGCTGCTGCGATTGCTGGTGCTCTCCTTCATGTTAAATTCAGATGCTGCAGCGTGCGTGAGTTGTGAAAAAGGGAACATTGCAGTTGGGGGCTGCCTGCCATTGAAGGCCGGTTGTAGGCAAAACTTTTATACAACGTTGAGCCTGAAAATTTAAAAGTGAGCATTTTAATGCACAGTGGTTTGAGGTAAAGCATTTCACTAATGAAAATGCATTTGAGTTTAATTAGGGGTTGGTAGCTCGAGTAAATGTAGGGAAATATTTGGGTGTATTTTGCATTTTAAAAGAAACATTTATTTATTTTTTTGCAAATAGATCTTTCAAATTAAACTTTTTTTTTAATATCTGAAAAAAATCATTTATCAAAATAGCTTTAAAACAGCGCTAGCTTGCATACATTTAAATAAAAGTGTGATAATTAATTTGAAAAGTTTCAAAATTGCATAGAAAAAAAATTTAGGTTTTTTTTGCACTTGAAAGAAACATTTTCTTATACTTTTTCTTAAATCAAAAATATCTTCTTAAATTCAGTTCCCTCATTTGAGGCTTACATATTTAAATATTTGAAAATACAATCATTTAGCAGAAGACTTTTAAAGAAGCCATATTTTGTATATTTACAAATAATTTTAAGATCAGCTTGAAAAGTTCTCATCTATATATAGATATAATTTTGGGTATATTTTGTACTTCTAAATAAACTTTCATTTTATTTCTATTAAAAACATCTTTCTTATTTTCGGCTTTTACTTATTGTTTAAATATCTGAACTGTCATTTATCAGAAAAGCCTTAAAAGAGCTTTAGCTTTAGCTTGTTTATATACAAATAATTTTAAGATCAGCTTGAAAAGTTGTCATATTTCAATATGTTACTTGCCAAAGTCTTTGTCAGAGCTTAAGGGATCGAAGCTAATCAATACTCAGCTAAGTGTCAAAAGCTGTCTTAAAGCTGCATTTCAGCGCTCTTCTGCCTTCACTTGCTGTTTCGGAGTTTATTGTTTACAACGGGCTGACCTCCATTGCCGCCCACAAGCTGCGCTGGGCCGCGGCTTGGGGCCAACTTGCGAGTGCAATGGCCAACTAAATCACCGCAACTGGGCAACTAAATATCAAGCGCACTAAATTTCGCACACGCCAACTGCAACTAAACCGACTGCGATGCCGACGGAGGCACCGACTTTGAGCATGTGCCGGGGCTTCCTGGCCAGGCAACGTTGGAATCGTGTCTAGTTGCAACTTCCTGGTCTCTGCTCTGCTCTGCTGCTCGTTCTGGCCCTTTTGTTATTTCCTTGCCGTCCACTTCGCCATTTTGTGGCGCACTTTGCGCCCGCCCCGCGATTTCCCAAAGATTTATGGCGCTCGCCATTGCCATGGCGGGGGTCAACGTTTGGCGGGCGCTACTTAGTCCAGGTAGTCGCCTTTCCCCGTCTCTCTCACCTTTTGTCTGCCAGCTTGTTGCAGTTCTCGCGTGCCGAGTCAGCAACAAATGCAGAGCGTTGTCTGTGCTCTGCCTTCTAATGCCTGTCAGCATTGTCGCAAAGACGCCCTAAACCCTTTTTGGCCAACTGCTGCTGGCGGTAAATCCTTTACGCGTTTTTCAGTTGGCCTAATTCCCGTTTCGTTTTCGTTTCGTTGCATTTTTTTCTTCTTTTCTTCATACATTTGCCTACTTAGTGCTTAATTTAAACACAAATCCGATCTGTTAGCTGACTTTTGTCGATAAGCAGCCTAAGTAATGGCAAAAGTTGGCAAAGTTCCCAAGTGGTGCAGAGCTCAAAAGCAAAAAAAAAAGTGTAAGTGTATGTGTGAATATATGTGCATATAATGCTACCTGGCAATGGAAGTCTTCTTCACGACTTTTGCTGCTAAAGTGCTGGAAAAAATATAGCTAACAGCTTCAACTGATTTGCGCTGTCTAAAATATGCTTATTAAGGCTTTGTAGCTTATATTGATTTTTTACTGGAGTTTTAGGTGTTTTTGGGTCAGAGTTGGGTTTCTGTCAGAGCCTTGGAGAATAGACTTACCCCAGGCCTTATTGACCTAATTCACATTAGAAACTGTGCTTTCTTCTATGAACTAGGTTTATATACTAAAAAGTTTCTCGTTGGATCCTTCATAACTATCTTATAAATACATAATCTATACAAAAAATATATTTTTTCTTTCTTATATATATGTATATCCTTAAATATATATATTCAACACATAGAATAATATCCTTTCATTAGAAATTATCATACTCATATTCATTTTAAAGGAAATCTATCTAGGCTTCCCCCTATTCCAACGTTTCTTATAAATTGGCGTAAATCCAATATCCTTCCAATATTCTTATACATAATATAATTCTGATTACCTTCACAAAGAGTTTTCCATTCCTCTGTTATGCCATTTCATTCTCTCAAATTTTCTCCCTTTTGTACAACTAATTTAAGCACAGTTTTATTTCTAGTTAGCTCTGTTGGCTGATCTTTGCATTAGCTTATCTGCTTATAGCTGCAATTCTTACACTTTTCTCACTTTATGCTGCTGAACAATTTATAGTTCTGGCTTAAGTCGCTCTTAGGATAAACATTGTAATAAAATTTTCGTAGATGCTTGCCTTAATTTTCAACTCCGCTGCACTAAACGTTGCTCCAAATCCATGGCAAATCTCCAGCCGTGCAAAGTTTATGTTCGACATGCTCTTGCGATGCCATATGCCCGTTTATCAAAAGCCACCCAGAGCGAAGCAATGGCCAGGGAGAGCTGGAGAGGGAGGGAGTGGCTGCCAAAATGTGGCAGTATATTGCAAGTGGAGCCAGCTAGTTTTCCGTTTGCCATATAAATTTGTTTAAGACATATAGCAAGGATCAATAGCATGGATTTATTGTCTGCCACACATAACTTTGCCTTGGCTTTAAAATGCCAGACGACGAATCCAAAGACTGCGAAGCTCTAGGAATGCGTGTGGCAAGGTCGCCGACTAAAGTTTCTTACCTACTTTTGGCCTGTCGCCGTTTTATGGGCACGAGTCCAAAATATAAAAAAAGAGAGAAGACCAAGGGGAAAAAAATTATGGCTAAAATGGCGACGACGTCTAGCCCACACTCCGCCCTGGATACGCTACTCTCCAAAGTGCCTCGACTCTGACGTCTGCTTGCGGTCGTTTATATGTAAAATATTTGGTTTACTTTATGACTGCTTTGGGTATTACTCTTTACTTTCCAGCCATGCCAATTCCCTTCCTCACTCGCTCCCTGCCCTTACCATGCAGCCAAAGTTTTTGGCCGTAAAAACAAAAAGACGCAGCTAGGAATTATGCCATAAAAGCGTCGTCGTAGTGCCAACCTAACCAAATTCTTGGCCAGAGCTGCAACTGGTCCGTCTTCAAGTCTCCAAGTCGCGCCGTCGTCGCTTAGTTGGTGTCAATGTTCAAGGGACACATAAAATACTTTTTTCAGCTGAAGCGTGGTGCTTCCCAGAGTTATACAGTGAGAGATTACAGAATGACGAAACTTGCCGGAAACATACCAGCAAATGAGCCAAAAGTAGCCAAAAAGCACGTTTAAAGCACATTTTGGGGTTAGTTGTGGAGCTAATTTGTGAGCAAATTGAATTCAATAGGTCTAACTTAAGACTCTTTAACTGAAATTGAAGTAAAAATATGAATTTTTAGTATACCTGAGCAGGCAGAGAAGAATTTCGAAAATTATATTTAAGATTGAATTAAATTTACTTAAGGAAGTTATTATGCAATGGATTCTTGAATTTTCATACACATTTCATTTCTATTTTCTTTAACTTTTCGACTTTAAAGGTATCAAATAAACCCTATTGAAACAAATTTAACAAATTGCTCAACACTTTCTAGCTCTTTCTCTACACTATAAAAATCGATTTGAAAGTAAGTTCTGAACCCATTTGCATTGATTATTTATCTTGGCTATGCCAATAATCAAAGTATTTCATGTTTTTTTTTATTTCTCTGTTGATTCTTGCATTACTGGCAGCTCAGCTTGCTTTCTCTGCTGCATATTCTTTATGAGAAAAGCAACAATAAAATTGAATTTCGATATAGCTTTGTGGTTACTTTTCAAAGCTTTAAGTATTTCCCAACCGAACTATTTGCGATCTGCAACTCGAGCTCTGCATTTAAATCAATTGCTAGGCAAACTCGCAAAGCAATCTGAAACTCGCAATTGCCAAGTTGCAAGTTGCAAGCTGCGAGCTGCAAGTTGCTACTGCGATTACTATTACCAAAAATTGAAAGAACATGTGTGACGGAGACGACGACGACGACGACGACGCGCGCAATGGCATTGTAAAGCGCCCTCTGGCGTCGGGCGGCGGCAGATACTGACTTCTCTCGTTACGCCCACCCGAATGGAGCCATTGTTTCGTTTTCTATTTCACAGACGACTGGATGCTGGCTGCTGGCTGCTGGCTGCCTCCATCCATCGACTTTCACTGGCACACAGCCTTCAGCTGGGGGATTGGGTGGAGTAGGAGTTTTTTCAGTTGTTTCTTTCTTTCTGAGAAGTGTCCCAAATACCGCGCACAACTTTGCAGCGTGCGTGAGCTTCAAGTAGTCGCTGCTTTTTTTTTGTTTGCCTTATCTATTGTTGACTATTGTTGTTGTTATTTCTAGAGCATTGCAAATATTTGACTGTGCTTGTTTAGCAGCAGAAAGTATCTTATAGATGCACACGCGAAGCTCAAGTCGAAACTGTAAACTGTGCAAATAGTTAGTGAAGGGAACGGACTGTTCAGCAGGAAACTGTGCCAAGAGACGTATGGCACAAAGCAGGATAAATTTGCCAAGTTTATCATAGCAAAATGTTGTGGAAGGAGCAAGTGTGGGGGCAGGGGGCGTGATACGTTGGCAAAACATGAGGCAAAGCATGAGCATAAAATATTGTCAGCGATATTTTAACGCGCGCTCAAGCGAAATTGTCATATAAATAACACCAGGCATAGGGCGAAGGGACGAGCAGAGGAACCTACCCGCGCCCCTTCCTCCCCTCCACATTTCCATCCTTCAGCCACTCTCTGGTGCGGATATGGCAAGCGGGTCTTCGGTTTTACTGTGCTATTGGCTGGCGTTACTTTGAAATATTAAACATTTGGCAAAGAACAACAAGCCGGTTGAAGTTTATTGCTAGCGTTGATGGGCGTCGGCAGTGGGCGTGGCCGGGGGTGGTCTGGCAGTTAGTGGAAATTGGAGCAGCTCAAAGATGGGCAGAGGAATTAATAAAACTGGCAAAATAAAGAGTTGGAGAGAGAGAGAGTGGGAGGGCATCTGATTTCGCTTAAAACTCTGTAGACTTAAATAAATAGAAAAACTAGGGAAAACTTACGGTCTCCCTCTCCTTAGTCAAGTTTCCTTCCACCCCATCTCTATTAAATCAGAAACATGCATTTATTTAGCAATTTCCTGCCAATGGCAAAACAAAAGAAAAACTGTTGCAAAAGTAAATTTTTTTGTTTTTGGCAAATTTTCAAAAACTCACCCGACTAAACAATAAGCAGCAACAAAGCGAAGCGTTTGTAGGGGTAGATAGGCGAGGGGGTTAGCAAACGAAAAAACGGAAGTCATCGCACAAGCGAAAGCAAAGCCTGGCCTGACCGACCGGCCGAGCAGCAAGCCAACACTGCTAGCTGAAACAGGCTAGAGGACAGCTGCTGCTGGAGGAGCCGGCGGGAGCAGGGGACTGGGACTGCGGCGGAACCAGACAGACACATACAATAAAAGAGTGTGTTTTTTTTCTACCTTACGATTTTTTTTCTATTTTTTTTTTGTGTGGCATAGCCGCAAGGCTACACAGCCACAGTTGAACTGACAGCCAAACATTTATAACAATGGTCAGTTGGTGGGAGTTGGCTCGCACCCGGACACGGACACGGACACGAACCCGGACACAGTCAGAACTAATAAATGAGTTCAGCACGGGGCAGCAGTCGAAAAAGGTTTACCCGACGCCCAACGTAAACCAAATAAAAATCTCTAAAAAAAAAGAAAAAGCAAATCTCGGCGGCTAGCTATAAAATATTTAGAGCATACTTTTGAGCTGCAGACACGTCTTCTGGACGTAGTCCAGCCCTCGAGCCGGGTGACAATTTTAATGGTGTTGACTAAAGAGTGAGGTTAGAACTGAAACTCAATTTTACCATTAAGAGAACATTTAGTTGAAGTGAGTGTTGGATAGGTGCGAAGTAATATCGAATAAACCAGTGTTGTATACGACAATATTAACGGTGATGACTAAAGGTGCGAGTCGAGCTACATTTAAGACAACAACATTAACAGAACATTAAATTAATGCGGTGAATGTTTAAGGGTGGAGTAGAGAAAATACCAGTGTTGCATAAGACAATTTAAAGTGTGTTCGAGCTGAGAGTGAGGTTAGAGTTGAAACGCAATTTTAACATTAACAGAACATTAAGTTAAGGCGGCGAGTCTTGAAAAGAAGAGAGTAGAGAAAAATCAGTGTTGAATAAGACAATTTAAAGAGTTTTGACTGAAGAGTGAGGTTAGGTAGGAGAACATTAAGTTGAAGCGATTGTTGGAAGGAAGTGACTTGCGAATAAACCAGTGTTGTATAAGACAATGTAAAGTGTGTTGACTACAGAGTGAGATTAACTAAAGAATCAGCTTCGAGCTGAAACTCAATTTTAGCATTAACATTTAGTTGAGAGTATAGTTAGAGTATAGAAAAAGTCAGTGTTATATAAGACATATCAAAGTGTGTTGACTAAAAAGTAAGGTAAAAGCTGAAACACAAGTAAACAAATGTATTTAAAGTGACTCTCTCACTTAGACCTTTTTCAGACAGTTCGTCTACACATGCTAGCTGCTAGCCTGGAGCTCGCTGCTCTGTTGTCGCTGTTGGTTTTAGGCCCGGCTGTTGCTTCTTTTGTGGCCCTGCGTAAGTGTCTTCCCGTTAACGTATTGTCTCGCCCGTAACAAAACAGACTGCTAACAGCCATCATTTGTAGGGACTAAGCCAACAGCTCGCAGCGAGTCGGGTCATGTCCTGATGCCTGCTTTGGGCCATTTAACAACCTGGCCTGCGGATTGCTTTGGCCATTTAGCAGCATTTCAAATTTCACATTTCAGCAATTTAAATTTGATTTTCCAAGCATATGCAGCACCCGCCCCATTGTGTGTTGACTGACTGCTTAAGCAGCTGCTACCCGCCCGCACGCAGGCTGACAGGCTAGTCCTCACCTCCTTTGTTTTGCTCTGCTTGTATTTCATGTAGCTGCTGTCAGTTGTTTTTGTGTTTTTAACGGTTTGGCTTCGAGTCGAGCTGCCAAAAAGCAAGTCGCTTTATGGCATATGCATGATAATGATGAGAGACTGCACAGTACCCAGAATCCGGGACCTGACGCTCCATTTTTGTGGCGTTGTTTCATATGATTGCGCCCGAGTCGCTCGCGGGTGTTTATGTGATATTTACATAATAAAAACGAGAGTCAAGTTGGAGCTGAGTCGAGACTCGCAGTCTCGAGAGTTGCTGCCAGCATTTATCCTTTTTGGTGCAGCGCAAACAGCACAAAGCCATCAGTTGTCTGCACCACCCAGCACCACCCGCCTCTGCCATGAAGTATGACCCACATCTATGATTATTTTCATGACGCCTTCGGGGCCGAACCATTTCCATGCCGAACAATGCGTAAAGTTGAAAAATATGAAAAAGGGAGCTCCGCAGCCGAGTCAAAGCCAAAATATCTGAGGTTGGGCGTGGCCAACTGCTGTGTTTTTGTTTATACGCACAGAGGGCTAACCGAAAAAAAAAAAACAAAAACCAATAACAAAACAGAAAAAAAGACAGAAACCAAAAATTGTCTTTTCTCTTTGTTTTATTTATTTGATAGACCATTTGGGGTTGCGCCTTTTGCCCATATCCTAGCTGGCATCCTTGAACTTCTCGGAGTTGTGCGCTAAATTAAGTTTCCTTTGCCATTTTCTGATAAATGTCCCCGAAGCATACAAAGTGCAAGTTGTTTTTCAAGTTTCGACCAAACTAAACTATGTGGCATATCTTTGGCCTCGTCGCCTTCGGGGAGCTGCCCTCGTCCGGACATTGAATGGGCTTCGACTTTGGGGACTCTGCAGCTGGGCACAAAGGGTTGGGTCACTTGCTAAAAATCCGATAACAGAGGAAGAGGGGCAACAGGCCAAAGCAATTTCTGTGCGCCACAACTTTAACTTTGCGCGTGTGCTCTTGAAAATTAAAGTAGATAATTAACACTGAAACTTTAAGTTCAAAGAACATTCCTGAACACTAGAATTAAAGCAATTTAGAATATACTTACCATTTTGTTTAAGAGTAATGCAATATGTGGGTGGGAAAATGTTATGATAATTTCTTTACTTATTTCGGTTTCACATTGTGCATCAGAATTTCAAAAAACTTCTGTAAAATAAGCTTAATTTAAGTAGAAAACCAATCAGACTACTTTTGTTCTCATCACATAAAAAGATTTAAGACAGAAAACCTGTGGAACAGTTAGAAAACTACAGATACTATTACACTTAGAGAAGCTAGGACATTCAGGTCAAGGGTTCTCTACCCGCTTGCAGGTCAGGGGCTGCTCCCGTCTAGTTGTCCATTAAAGCTGCATTTGCTTGGGCACCATGTTAAGCTCTACCATTGCCAGCTTCCATTTGGCTTTGCCACTAATGCGAAAGCCGTTGCTAATGTTGTTGCCATGGCCATTTAAATTGTCTTCATTTGTTTACTGCCAGGCGGAGAATACAAAATAGAGATACAGCTAGGGAGGGGCAGCGGAAAATAATCCACAAAACTACCGATTAACTTGCCGGGTAGCCGACGAGAGATGGCAAATGCAGCTGCCAAATCCAATGAAAATCCAAAAGCCAAGCAATTTTGAACTCTAATGGAAAATCAATTTAAAGCGCACATACTAAACCTCACCCCTCTTAATTCCTTCCCTTTGCAGGCTAAACAGCAGACAGAGCGCCACGAATGTCGGACGCCAAATACGAAAGCCATTGGCAAACTTGGCTAAAACGTATTTAACCCAAAATAAAAGTGAGTGCAAGAGAGACGAGGAGACATAGAGAGAAGCAACTGCACTACCGGACAGACAGTCAACGTCTGGTCACAGCAAAGGCAACTAACCAAACGAACCGCACCACAGACTAGGCACACACCGAGGGAGTAAAGCTCCAAAGGGGGCTTGCCGACCCATAGACAGAGACAGAGTTGCCGAAACAGGAACAGAGACAGAGCAAGAGAGAGGGAGAGGGAGAGCAACGGGCATATAATGAGCAGACGAGGGTCGTCGGCAATGGCAACGGCAATTACCATGTCGCCGTCATCGTTGCTGTCGCCGGTGGTGCTGCTGCTTGTGCCGCTGCTGGTGCTGCTCGTGCCGACAAATGGCCTGGCAAATTGTCCAAATGGCTGTGAATGCGATGACGAAACCCTGAAAGTCAACTGTGGTGTGGGCACGCTCGATGTGCTGCCCATCGCCCTGAACCCGTCCATACAGCGGCTGGTCATTAAGAACAACAAGCTGAAGACCATCGACTCATCGATGCAGTTCTATTCACAGCTGACATTCCTTGATTTGTCCTACAATGATATGGTCACAATACCGGAACGCTCGTTCGCCTACCATGCCAAGCTGCAGGAGCTGCACCTCAATCATAATAAGATTGGACAAGTGACGAACAAAACCTTTACGGGCCTATCCACAATCACAGTGCTCAATCTGCGGGGCAATTTGATTGCCGAGCTCGAGTATCGCACTTTCTCGCCCATGGTCAAGCTGGTGGAGCTGAATCTGGGCCAGAATCGCATCAGTCACATTGATCCGCATGCCCTGGACGGACTAATCAATTTGAGCATGTTGTATCTGGATGATAATACACTGACCACGGTGCCCTCGGAGCTAACTTTCCAAGCGCTGCCCGGCCTGGCGGAACTCTATTTGGGCACCAATTCTTTTATGACCATTCCGGCTGGTGCTTTCCAGGATCTGAAGGCTCTAACGCGTCTGGACTTGCGTGGCGCGGGACTGCATAACATATCTGGCGAGGCGCTCAGGGGTCTGGAAGGTATACGCTTTCTGGATATCTCCGACAATCGCCTGCAGGCGGTGCCTTCGGCTGCCCTGCAACGTCTTGCTCGCCTCGAGCAGCTGTCGCTGGGTCAAAACGACTTTGAGGTAATTGCAACGGGCGCCTTTGTGGGTCTGCGTGAACTGCGCCAACTGGAGATTACGGGGGCTCAGCGTTTGCGCCGCGTGGAGAGCGGCGCCTTCACAGACAACACCAATCTGGAGCACTTGAATCTCTCGGCCAACAAGCAACTGAATGAGCTGCTAGCCAATACCGTTGGTGGTTTCCCACACCTGAGCACTGTCATCTTGAAGGAGAATCAACTGAGCACGCTGTCCGAGAGTCTGTTCCCCTGGTCGGATCTGCAGACGCTGGACCTCTCCGAGAATCCCTTCGTGTGCGACTGCAAGTTGATGTGGCTGCGCAATCTGCTCATCAGCAGGAATGGCAGCAGCCAGTACGCTCCCGTCATCTGCTCCTATCCAGCCAACTTGAAGGAGCTGCCGCTGACTCAGCTGGCAGAGCCACTGCTCGGCTGCACCCACGGCACGGGCAACAAACAGGCCATCATTGGCATCATGGTCGTTGGCTGTGCTGCGCTGATAACCACCTTGGCGCTGGTGATCTATACTTGCCGTCGTCGCATACGCGAGATGCTCAAGGGCCACTCGGCGCTGGGGCGCAAGGAGCGCGAATATCAAAAGACCTTCTCCGATGAGGAGTATATGACAAGGCCGCCACCTGGCTGTGGGGGTGTTCATCCCGCGTCGGGCTATCCCTGTCCCAGCAGCTACAACTCGTCGCAGTATTTGGGCAGCCGGCCGATACCAGTCACCGAGCTATAGCTAGAAGCTCCACCCCCACCTCAGCTGCGGGGTCGGGGTGGTGCCCCCTCCAGTCACAACGGTCCCTCGCCCTCGACAAACTCAGGAAGCGCGCTGCAGCAGCTACAAGTGCCCAGCGCCGTCGATGCATCGCATGCTCCATTCGCCCAACTCAGCCACATTCACTATATGACCAACAATCCGCAGACAGGAACAACAGCAGCAGCAACAACCACACCGCGCTCCCATCACTCCCAACAGGACATGCGGATGCTGGCCAATGGCGTTTGCGGCGGCAAGGCCCTCGGCCTAAATGCCTCGCTGCCTCGTCACATGGCCGGACGTCAGTGCGGCGTGCAGGAGAGCACCCTGTCCCACTATAGCCAACCACTTGCCAATGGCCATGCCGGCATTCGCCTCACCCAGGATCACTTCAATCACAATGGCGCCGTTTACGCCAAGCCCTGCGATGCGATGGCCGATGCTGGCTATATACACAACAATTCGCATTATTCGCTGCCGCTGGATCATGATATGCCGCCGAGTCCCACGCCCACACCGCCGCCGCCGGCGTTGCCGTTGCGCAATGGCGTGGGCATGGCTCTGGTGCATGGCAATACCACTGGCCGGCGTTCCTTCAATGCCAACAACAACAATGTGGCAACTCTGTCAAATAACAATCCAGTGTTGGTCAACGGCAACAACAACAACAACGGGAGCCTGCGCCGGTATCACTGATATACGCTAAAGTCGTGCGGCACCTTGGGCCGCACCAAGCCGCAGCAGCGGGACGGCGACATTGAGCTCTACCACTTCTACAAGGGCTGATGCTGATGAGCAGTTCGGAATTCGAGTTCGAATTGAAATGGGGTCACATTGTGTTACTTTAAATATGCATTAATTAATATTTATGTATTGTATATTTAGTTACTTTTATTCAGGCGTAATCATGTTGTATAAATTAGCGTTTAGTTAAACTATAAAAGAAAGGCAATAGCAAATGCACTCAGCTGTTGTGTAAATACAGTTTGGCATGCACTCGACTGTTAGCAGCTGCTGACGTTTACCAACACTGCTGTCATCTTCTTTGACTGCTTTGCGCAGGGTCTTTTTTTCGCATCCAGTGATTTATCCAATAAGTTTACTTAGAAATTTAAATTCATGTAAATAATTAAATGCTATGCACAAAAGAAAAAACATTATAAAATTACTAAAAAAAAACAACTTAAAACTAAATTTGTATACAAAATATATACGCTTCTAAGCACAAGTCATTCAAAATATATATATTAAATACATTTAGCATAAAATATTGCAAAATAAAACAAAATAAAAAAACACAAAACTACAATTCCAAAATAAATTTAAAACAATTAAAAACCAAACAATATGTAAGCTACAAATTATAAGCGAAATTCAAAGATAATTGAAAAATAAATAACATAAAAAAGAAAAACATTTTCATAGTTAATAAATTCAATATAAATAGAACCCAGAAGGTAAACTTAAATTACTTATTGAATTAATAAATATCATAAATAAAGAGGTTTATGAAAGGCAGCAACAAATAGCAACTATTATGCAAAACTACACAATATTTATAAAGAAGGTACTACAAATTGACACAATATGAATACAAAAGCAATTTATGCAACATAATAAATACAAAATATATATGTGTAAATAAAAAATGTATGCTCGAACAAATTTAATTTTCTGTTGTTTTTCTCTATGGCCATTTGGCTGATTGGTTTCTCGTTTTTATTATTTATATTTATATCAGTTTATTCTATTTTTTTTTATTTTGCATCATTTTATATCCCTTGGTTCTGGGCTTTGTTTTGTTGCGAGCTGGTGGCGCTTTTATGGCGCTGTTTTTAATAATTGTACATATTTAACAATTTAATGGAACAAAAAGCAAAACACATACAAGGGAGTTAAACGTAACCTAAACTAAAACAAAAAAAAACCTATGGATAAAAAACAACTAAAAATAAATAAGAATAAAAAAGAATTGTAATTGAAAAACCTATTCAAACGTAAATTCATATTCATATTTCATAATACGACAAATCTCACATCTACAAACATTTACATAAATATATATTGAAAATAAATAAATTAATTTTTATAGACTTTAAGCAAATTACAAGGGACACGAATAGTTAAAACTTTAATCGTTAATTAAAACGAAACAAGGAATAAGAACTAAAACACAAAAAAAATAATATATGATCATATTCTACTATTGTACAAGTATTACAACTGCTCTTAAGCAGAAACAAAACAAAGAAAATAAAAATAAAAAATATATGGAAACCATTAAAGAAACTCTCGATTGATAAAAGAAAAAAAAAACAATTGCAAGCTGTTCAAGAACTAGAATATAAAATCAAATAAACGAAAAACTTAACATATTCAATTCTTCTCAACGAACTTTATTGAAAATCATTCTAGGCAGAATAATATATATTGATAAAAATAAAAGAAGGTTGTTTAAGCTTTGCACAAGTTCCGGAAATATGGATTGCGTCCCCTTGTACAGGCTATGGTCTGTGGAATTGTAAATGAGCTAGTGCCGTAGATGCAGGCCATTAGGAATTGATGGACTCCGCTGTCATAGAATCTGGAGGCAGCACAACCTACGGCATTGCTCTTCCCCTTCAACATAGCAGAGATGGGGCTAGCTCGCCGGCGAAAAAAGATATTTTTAAGTTCTGATTAGTTGATCGTGTGCTTTATCTTACCGTATTATAGAACTTGCCAGCTCTTGCCGTTTGTTAACTTGGTACTCAGTCCACCAATTCTGAAGGGTGCCATTCAGCAGCTGCGCATCCGATTGGTCGCTAAACTGTCCAGTGTAGGTAGTAAGTGCTAGATTTTGACCAGTTATCTTAAAACCATCAACCCTGCAGCTGTCATGTTTTATCCTGCACTGCATAACATTACTTTCCGCTAAGCTGGCCAGCTCAGGACTCCACTTCATTGTTGCCATACCCCAGCCCGAAAGATTCAATGCGGTCGTGGCTGCCAAGTCCCGTAAATAATTGTGAATGTGAAGAATATGACTCCTTAGTTCTGCATTGATGAATACAAGGAAGGGCTTGGAAGATCTGGAGCATCTTAAGGACCAAATCTAAAAAACATCGAGAGTGAGATTGTAGGAAAGAGTCCCATATGCTTACATACTTTGCCACGACAATTCCGATTCCAATTGATGTCATATTTGACACGTTTCCACCTCAGCGCATTTATTCCCAACCGTAAAATGTTCGGGATGTTAAGCGCAAGCTGAGCACCAATGCCACCAATGTTGAGCTGTGCACCAAAACCGAGCAGTCCCTTCGTTGGGATCCGTTCAATGATGCCATACTTTCTACTATGCGAGCCAAAAAGATCGCTGAATGATATCTGTTCATTGTTGCCATTGTCTCCATCATTGCCATTCTGTCCATCTTCGCCATTCTGTCCATTATTCCCGTTCTGACCATTACTACCGTTCTGACCATTACTACCGTTCTGACCATTGCCATTCTGTCCACCATTCCCGGTCTGTCCGCCATTTCCATTCTGTCCACCATTCCCGGTCTGTCCGCCATTTCCATTCTGTCCACCATTCCCGTTCTGACCATTATTTCCGTTCTGACCATTGTTTCCTCCATTCCCGTTCAGACCATTGCCATTCGGGCCCCCATTCCCATTCTGACCATTGCCATTCTGTCCACCATTCCCGTTCTGACCATTATTCCCGTTCGGTCCATTGCCGTTCGGGCCCCCATTCCCATTCTGACCATTGCCATTCGGGCCCCCATTTCCATTCTGACCATTGCCATTCTGTCCGCTATTCCCGTTCTGACCATTGTTCCCGTTCTGACCATTTCCATTCTGTCCACCATTCCCTTTCGGACCGTTTCCATTCTGTCCACCATTCCCGTTCTGTCCACCATTTCCATTCTGTCCACCATTCCCGTTCTGACCATTATTTCCGTTCTGACCATTGTTTCCTCCATTCCCGTTCAGACCATTGCCATTCGGGCCCCCATTCCCATTCTGACCATTGCCATTCTGTCCACCATTCCCGTTCTGACCATTATTCCCGTTCGGTCCATTGCCGTTCGGGCCCCCATTCCCGTTCTGACCATTGGTATTCGGGCCCTCATTCCCATTCTGACCATTGCCATTCTGTCCGCTATTCCCGTTCTGACCATTGTTCCCGTTCTGACCATTTCCATTCTGTCCACCATTCCCTTTCGGACCGTTTCCATTTTGCCCACCATTCCCGTTTTGACCATTATTCCCATTCAGACCACTGCCATTCGGGCCTCCATTCCCATTCTGACCATTGCCATTCTGTCCACCATTTCCATTTTGTCCACCATTCCCGTTCTGACCATTTCCATTCTGTCCACCATTCCCTTTCGGACCATTATTCCCGTTCTGACCATTATTCCCGTTCGGTCCATTGCCATTCTGTCCACCGTTCCCGTTCTGACCATTGTTACCGTTCTGACCATTTCCATTCTGTCCACCATTCCCTTTCGGACCGTTTCCATTTTGTCCACCATTCCCGTTTTGACCATTATTCCCATTCGGACCACTGCCATTCGGGCCTCCATTCCCATTCTGACCATTGCCATTCTGTCCACCATTTCCATTCTGTCCACCATTCCCTTTCGGACCGTTGCCATTCTGTCCGCCATTCCCTTTCGGACCATTATTCCCGTTCGGTCCATTGCCATTCTGTCCACCATTTCCATTTTGTCCACCATTCCCGTTCTGACCATTTCCATTCTGTCCACCATTCCCTTTCGGACCATTATTCCCGTTCTGACCATTATTCCCGTTCGGTCCATTGCCATTCTGTCCACCGTTCCCGTTCTGACCATTGTTACCGTTCTGACCATTTCCATTCTGTCCACCATTCCCTTTCGGACCGTTTCCATTTTGTCCACCATTCCCGTTTTGACCATTATTCCCATTCTGACCATTGCCATTCTGTCCGCCATTCCCGTTCTGACCATTGTTCCCGTTCTGACCATTTCCATTCTGTCCACCATTCCCTTTCGGACCGTTTCCATTTTGTCCACCATTCCCGTTTTGACCATTATTCCCATTCTGACCACTGCCATTCGGGCCTCCATTCCCATTCTGACCATTCCCATTCTGTCCACCATTTCCATTTTGTCCACCATTCCCGTTCTGACCATTTCCATTCTGTCCACCATTCCCTTTCGGACCATTATTCCCGTTTTGACCATTATTCCCATTCTGACCATTGCCATTCTGTCCGCCATTCCCGTTCTGACCAATATTCTCGTTTTGCCCATTGTTCCCGTTCTGTCCAGCGTTCCCGTTCTGACCATTATTCCCGTTCTGACCATTGCCATTAAGTCCATTACTCCAGGGCAGACCATCGCCATTTAATCCACTGTTCCAGGGCTGACCAATGCCATTTAGGCTAGTATCCCAGGGCAGACCATTGCCATTTAATCCACTATTTCCAGGCAGACCACTGCCATTTTCTCCACTATTCCAAGGCAGAGCATTGCCGATATTTCCGCCAGAGATTAGAACATTGCCATTTTGTCCACTATTCCAGGGTATACCATTGCCATTTAATCCACCATTTCCGGGCAGACCACTGCCATTTTTGCCTGTATTCCACGGCTGACCATTGCCATTTAGTCCACTATTCCAGGGCTGACCATTGTTATTTTGTCCAGTATTCCAGGTTTGTCCAGTATTCCAGGCTTGCCCATTATTCCAGGATTGTCCATTATTCCAGGACTGTCCACTCAAGCCAATCTGACTCAAAGGATTTTTCTCGTTATTACCACCATTCAGACCGAGTTTCGGTATCTGTCCATTAAGGTCAAGTTTCCCAACGAGCGGCATCTTTAAATTTAAGGATGCCTGTTTACTCGAGGACTCAGCATTGAAGCCATTCTGTCCACTGAGCTTGATCTTTTTGCTACTGCCAAACATTTCAATATCGCCATTATTCCCAGTATTAGGGGCCTGTCCATTAAAGTCAAGCTGGGAAACATTCGGGATCTTTATATTGTTGCTATTTTGCCCAAGTAGCGGAATCTTCAAACTACCACCATTATTCGACCCGAGCCCATTGAGGCCAATTTGGCCAAGCAGTGGGATCTTGACACTACCCTTCGGACCATTACTCGACGTCTGTCCACTGAGGCCAACTTGCCCAAGGAGCGGGAGTTTTACATTTAAAGCTGCCTGTTTACTCGAGCTCTGAGCATTGAAGCTGCTCTGTCCACTAACCGCGATCTGGTTATCATTGCCAAACTGTTGCATGACGCCATAATGCGCACTATTCGCTGACTGTGAGCTACTCGAGGCCTGTCCACTAAAGCCATACTGCCCCAAAACTGGGACGGTTAAGCCTGTCTTTCCTTTGATCTCGGGCGGTCCATTACTTACAAACTTTGGATTGTTTAAGTTAATGGCAAACTGTCCATTGGACGGGGTCTGTCCTTTATTGTCTTGTGGCCCATTGTTCGGGATCTGTCCAGATATGTTAAGACTGACTTCTCCAGTGCCGATATTCGGTAGACTATAACTATTCGTCTTTTTTGCCCGCCAGCTCGATGTATTGTTATTGATTCGCACAGAGAGTTCTTCCGAGCCTCGAAGTAAGGGGCTCTCACCAATTTTTCCAGGCTCGAGTCCCGGAATAGGCGGAAATGTATTTAGTAGTATTAAACTTAAGGCCACACTATAGAGGCACATTTCTGCAAAGCAATTATACAAAATTATAAATAAATATTTCAATAAGGTGAATTTTGGAGAAAGAGGGAATATATGTAGCAAGCATTCATTGAAAGCCCACAGAACTTAACAGTTTAAGGAAACATTGTTTGATGTATGCTTAGCTTTATTTATAGATCTTGCGAAAAGTTCAAGTTGACAAGGTTAGACTTAAGGTAACCCTATTTATTTTCGAGAATAAAGCCTTGTCTAAGAAAGGATATGCAGCACTTCGGATGGCCCTTGGTCTTGGACGACCTCAAGACGACCGAAAGAATCAACTGTGGCGTAGTTGCAGGCCATTAGGAATTTATGCGAGTTTTCTAGATAGTATCTGGAAGCAGCACAACCTACGACTATGTTCTTATCCCAACCAATGGTCTCCTTCTTGCTAGCCTTGTACTCGCTCCACCACGATTGAATCGATGCCTTTACCAACTCATCATCGGATCGGGCACCCACGTTGCCCGAATAGGCATTAAGCGCTAGGTTCTGTCCGGATGATTTGTATGCCTTGGACGCACAATCATCATGGGAGACCTTGCACTGCATAACATTAGCTTCCGCTAATTCGGCCAGTTCCGAGTTCCAGCGAAGGGGTATCAACGGCTGAGGTGCATCTGCTGTATTGCGCAAAAAGTTGTGTATGTTAACAATATAATCAACTAATGGGGGACTCATGAAAGCCAGAAACGGCGCCGGCCTTGTCGGGCAGCTCAGGGCCCATGCCTAAAAAAAAATTTGTATGAGCCTCTATGCAAGATTTTAATTTAGCTACCTACTTTCGGTAAGCAGACATTCTGTTGTGCGATGGTTGAGAACGGTTGTCCGTTATTTAAAATCATTTGTAGGTTGCCCCATAATAAATGGTTGCCATCTCCATGTCCTTGTCCAGAAACAATCCCCAGCACCACGAGAAGTGAGAATAGTGACAAACTAAATTTCATCATGTTGAAGTAACTAAACGAAAAATATATTTGTAACTAAATATAGTATATATTTTAAATGACAATTTATCAAGGACTATTTAAAATTTTTGAATATCAATTAACTACGGTTACAATATGCAAAGATCATGGAAATATAAGGAAATCAACCACGCTGAAACATTAATTCAACAGGCGATGTCTTAAAACTCTAGTTGAGCCAAAATGTATTCAGCAGATGTACCCGATAATCTTTTAATATACACCTCAGTTGTGTGGTTGGAGAGCACAACAAAACTTTATCTCAAATTTACAAAACTATAGAGTCATATGACATTATGCTATAAAAACCACAATATGTATATATATATGCACATATATATATACATTAATAGTAATAATTTGTCCCCCGTTAAATTGAAAACATCAATAATTCGTAAAAAAATGCTGTGCCCTTGAACAAAATTATTCGAATTCCTGTTCGATAAATGGAATACTTGTAGAATTCGTAAAAATGTGATCATATTGTCAATTCGAAATATCGGGACTCGACTGTATATATATGTACATATACAGCCTGCTCTTCATTTGTTTAATTTTAATTTAATTTATTTTCATATTTCACATATTTTCTTTGCAGAAAATAATTTTGTGTACGCTTATGAGTATTATATTTTCGTTTACGCATTGTATGGTAGCGTGGCCGAGCGGTCTAAGGCGCTGGTTTAAGGCACCAGTCTCCTCGGAGGCGTGGGTTCGAATCCCACCGCTGCCAAGTGATACTTTTTTTATTTTAATAAATAATTAATATTTAAGAAACTTGTACAATTAAATGTTTTGCCAACTACTTAGGCCATTTATCAAAACTGGCCAGCTGTTTTCTCCACACGAATATGTTAAGCAGCTAAACGCTTTTCTAAGCAGCAGCAGCAGCAACAGCAGCAGCGACATGTTGGCACTCATCTGCATAATTTAATTACATTTAACAATAACAAAGCATGCACACACACACACACGTGGGACACACAGTGCGTGCAGCGTTTTGCACTAATAAGTGCGAGAACAGAGACTAATTCCCTGCTCTTCATCTTTCCCGGTCTCTCTCTCTCACTCTCACTCTTTTTTCTCTATCTTTCTCTTTTGCTGTTGCCATGTTACTTGTCAAGCGGCACACGACGAACAGCAACAACAACAACAACAACAACAAATCTCAAGTGTAGAACGCGAGCGACGCTCGCATAAACAGTTACACATTTGCATGACACGCCTCCTGTGCCCGCCGCCTCCCATAGGTGTTGCTGCAGCCCCTGCTGCTGCTGCAGCTGCTGTTGTTGTTGTTTGTGCATATGCGACATTAGCGCACGCAAACAACGTACACACAATTAGAAGAATTAACAGTAGTTAAGGCAACAACAACAACAACAAATGCCAGCCAACTTGCGAAGGGGCCGAGAGCGGGTTGAGACAGGGGTAACTAGATGCACCGTGGTGCTGCAGGCTGTTGTTCTTGCTGCTGTTGTTGTTTCCTCAATGCTTGTAATTTAGTTTTAGGGCGCATAGAGGAGGACCAGGAGGGGGGCCGTACCAAAACGCGTTGCACTTTTCGTACTTCGCATAGTTTGCACTGCTGCGACGGCTTGTCGTCTGCCAGGATACGCTTGTGTCGCGTGGCGTTTGCGGAGGTGGAGGTGGGGCGGAGCCGGCCGGGGACATGCTGCGGCAACTTATTGGCCACAACATGCCAACTTATTAGGCAAAAGCGCAAAAGTTATAAATTGTTTTACGAGGCGCACATTGTTGCGGGTATAAATATGAGCATAACATAAGGCGGAGCAAGCCAAAAAGTTAGACTGCAAGGACATACAATGAAGGCAATCGAAGAAGAGAGAGAGTGGGAAACATTTTAAGCTTTAAATTAGAACTCAACTGAGTCTAAATAGGTATTTAATAGAATTTATTAAGTATACGTAGTACTTATGAAAGTTTTCTCTCTATCGAGTGTGCTTATCTGTGCTTATCTTGGCAACCCACTTGAAAGGCATAAATTATCACCTCTATCGTTCAGTTTCATTTACTTCCTTATCCGCATAAGCAGCTAACCTAAGTTTTAATTTAAAAGTTTTCCGCCTTAAGCTTGCAGCAAATGTTTGAAAGTTGTTGTTGTTGTTGTTGTTGGCGCTGCTTTTAGTTACGGTATTTGGCTTTCTAGTTGACCACAGCTGACTGACCGGAAATCCGCACAACACGCACCACAAGCCAACAAATGGGCGAGGTCCCAGGTCCCCAGGATCTATTGTATAATATCCGTTCGACTATTATTCTAATTTGTGCCCGAAAATTAAAAAGTTGCCATGAGCAACTGTTCTCCCTTTTCGGAGGGCTGTTTTTCTGTGCTTTCAGCAAAAATTTCATGCAAAATAGAAAAACCCAAAAATGAAAAATAAAATAAAACGCCCTTTCAATAAGGACAACAACGGCTGGGATCCTTTCCTGTTTTCCTATTCAAAATAAAGCGAGCGCATCAACAAAAATACCAAAAGCAGCACAAAATACTCATAATATGCACACTATACGAAATAAATAGAAATATATATATATGCATATATATTATGTGTATAGAAAAAGAGCATGAAAGAATTAACATATAAATTAGCACAGCAGACAAAACGACCGAGTGGGCGGGGGGCGTGGCTGCTTTTGTTTTGAAAAGAGGAAGCAAAAAAACACAATTTCTCTAGCATAAATTTTGGCAATTAAAAATATTTTTCATACTCTACGCTTTTCCTACTGTATTTCCCTGCCGTTGACCGCATTTCGTTGGAAAAAACTTTCATTCGAATGTGGCTGGCCCCAAATATGTATGTTTGTGGAATTGTTTAACTTTCAAGTTGCAATACCATCTTCAAGCTAACCTCGTCAAAGCATTCAAAAGTCCCCACACACACACATACACACACACACACGCATTCGCATATAGGGATATATAAGTATGTGTGTATAAACTGCTGACACCTTTGAAAAATTTTCACGCTAATAAAACACGAAAAAACATGCCAGTCACAGCTGAGCGAGATGGCATGAAAAGCGTGGCCCAACCACACGCAGAGAGATAGAGAAAGGTGTGAGGAGAGGAGGCAATGGGGAGGCAGCAAAAGCCACAAGCAAGGGGCTGCCAACTTGTTTTGTATTTTTCGCCCCATTTTTTGTCAACACAGTGAAACAGAACCAAAGAGAACGATACAGAAATTTGTTTTAATGCCGCGCACTTTTATGCGCTTTCTTTACAGCTTCTTTTCAGTTTTTTTTCTCTTCTTTTTGGCCCCTTATTGTGTTACATTTGTGCAGCGACAGCAGTAAAAGCGTTTCCCCCCTCTCAAGCGAACCGCAACTTGTGCAACATCATAAACCCATTTGCGTTTTTAATTAGTAACAGCGCGTTGCCACAATGCCAGGACATTGGTCAGGGATATGCGTGTGGAGCGATGCAGCGGGCGCTGGGACTCTCACAATCTAGATGTCACAGAGTCCCAGTCACAGTCACAGTCGCAGTTGCTGTCGCAGTTCCGTTTCCAGTTACTTTTGTGTGCTTGCAAAAAAGTAAATGACCATGCAAAATTCGTCCTGGGGCGACAAAACTGAAGCGTAGCGAATGAGAACTGATAGCGACTGAGGACAACACTCGAAAAGTGGAACAAATAAGGTAACAATTTTTAATTGCCGCAGCAAAAGAGAAGCCAACGCAGAAAAATTGTTGCAGCAAAAATTATTATTAAGTTGTGGTTTTTGTGGTCAGTCCTTCAGTCAGTCAGTCACTCAGTCAGTCAGTAACCCGCTCAGAAACTAGCCAGCGGGGGAGCTGTTGAAAACTCAAAGCTGCAACGGCAACAAAGTTGAATAGTTAACTTTTTTTATTCGAGTGGAACAGTTTTCTGAATTGATGGCCCGCAATTTGGGGCAATAACCGCTGCCAGCAGTTGCATGGCTAAAATGATGTTCGCCACAGATAAAAGTAACTGATGATGTTATCAGACTAAGTGCAGGCTCTCAATGAAATGCTTTGCTTTCAGATAACGTTGGCAAAATCCTCTAAGCCGATTCTAATTATAGTGCCACGTATATTCTATTTCGATTTTATATTTGTAGAGTTACCTATTGATTTGCTTTAGATCAATGTATTCCAAACACACTCACTGCACAAGTAAAACTCGTGTCGCTCCACGTAAGCAGTCCTTCTTATACAAAATTGCTACTCCATACCTAATCGAATATTTTATCCTTTACTCGAGTGTACTTAATCTATTTATAAACAGAAAATTGATTTCACTTTCCTTATATAATTTTAGATTATATAGATATCAATAGGTATATCAAATCAGTTTCTTATTGGTGTAAAGCAAAGCTAATTTAGTTAAATGTCACTTCTAAGCTAAAGTCTTATAAAAAATTATGTTTGATTGGATGAGTATATATGTATGTGCATACTTAAAAGATATATAGAAACGAATTTCCTCTTGTTTCTATGGAAGAATTTGGAGAGAGATTCAATTTCCTATTTTTTTTTTAGAAATTTTAACTTTAATTTTACCTACAAAGTATTTTTTATAATTTATGGTTTTATGTCAATTTATCAATTGCACATAAATAATTGCATTTAATTGGTGAAAATTCTAAAAAAAATATATGATATAGAAGAACGCAAGCGGAAATAATATAAATACTATTCCACTCGTAGCCTAATCGATTAGCTACGGTCGATTTCATAATTTTATAAACAAATTTATTCGCATAGCCTTCGCCTTTTTGCCTGGTTCTTTGTGGTCGGTCTGTTGCTTTGGCCTTTCGGGCAATGTATTGAAAAGTAAATAATGCAATTTGCTACGCAAAAATCGGCAAGACACGGAGCGAGCAGGGAGAGCCGAAGGCATTGCTATTGTTGTCTTTGTCTGAGCTGCTGCAGTTAAGCAATTATGTAATTTTTAATAGTCGTCGTTGACGTCGGGGCAAAACGTTACGCAATTTATGAGAGGGAATCTGCGCAGGGGGGTCGCTTGTAAAAGTCAAAGCATAATTTATTATTGTCAGTCGGCGGGGCTGAAGAAAATGTGACGGACAAGGCGAAGCCACCCTCAGAACAAAATGATGAAAAACGATTAAAATGCGTCAAAATGTAATAAAAGCAGCAGAAGCAGCAGCAGCAACTGGGGCCGCATATGTGAAGGTGGAGCAAGGAACACAGGACACAGAGCAGCGACCCACGAACCGCATCACAGCTGCGAAATGCAAGCGAGTGACTTACTCGACGCTGCTTCTGATGTGACACGTGCAACGCTTCACGGATTTCGCAGCGCACTCACGTCCCGGACTCAACTCGACTCGACGCGACGCGACGCGACGCGACTCGACTCTGGACTCCATCCCCGGCTCAACAGCGATTCCGGGTATTCCGGCATGTGTTAATTGTGATGCTGTTCTGCAGGCTGCTGTCAATTGGCCCTTGGCGAGCAGAGCAGCTCGCAGAGCAGTTCGCAGCTCGCAGAGAAAGGAACTCGACTCTCTCACTCCATTCCACCTTCCTCCCTTGCTGCCACACTTGTACGTGCAACGCCCTCCGCTCGGGTCGAATAATATATGGCTTGTATTTTGTGCCAACACATGGGACTGGGCATGGTACTGGATACTGGGGGTACAGGGGAAACTGGGGGCTACCGGCACGGACAACATAAACTAGCGGAACTCTGGACCGGCGCTCGGAACTGGGAAAGTATTTGCGATTGCCGGGCAAAGCGTTTAGTGCACACATTGGTCATGTCCATAAAGTTGTGAGTTTAATAGCTGCCAAATAAAAAGCGTCGAAGCGTTTGCCAAGAAATCTTATATATAAACCGATTTTTACGATAGCTGCTTTAATGATTTCCATTTCAAAATTGCTGCCCGGGCGAAGAAATGCCATTGTGACAAGGGGAACGTTTAGGATTGCGATTTTCGTGGAATTTGAAAAATCTTGAATTGGAAATATGGAAAATCGACTTGTATTGAGAATTCCTGATTAGAAATTTTTATTACCAACATAATGCTAATACTTTTCCTAATTATTTCGATTACGGCTAATAATACTAAAAGTTGTACTGAATGGAATCTATCAGAAATTACTACTGGGACTAGTACTATTGTTATTATTGCTACTTCTACTACTAGAACTATTATTAATAGTACTACTATTACTATTGGAAGTATTAGTATTATTACTACTACTTATACTACTATCTATTAGAACTAATAGTATTACTATAACTGATAACACAACTCTTTCTACTCAACTGCTACTGCAACTGCGACTACTGCTATTACTGCTACTACTACCAGTTTTACTACTACTACTTCTACTACTAAAACTTCTACTACTACTACTTCTACTACTAAAACTTCTACTACTAAAACTTCTACTACTACTACTTCTACTACTACTACTTCTACTACTACTACTACTACTATTAATGCTAGTACTGGAACTACTACAATTACTGTAAGTACTACTACTTTTACTTTAAGTACTACTACTTTTACTGTAAGTACTAGTACTGCTTTTACTGTTACTGCTTTTATTGTTCAAAAATTTTAATAAAGTTACCATGTTGTGCTTGAAACAAACCTAAGTTAAGGCAACCAGCGTGCACGATAGGCACATTCCGTTTTGTTTAAACATGTTAAAGCAGTTTCATTTAAGTTCTCAATTCGTTTGCCCTTTTTTTGGATAAATAATCAATTGCGTCTCTGTTATGAGAACTTCAATGCTATTCACAATGCCCTTGACTTTTCCAGGCAACGCCACAAAAGCCCATTTAAAGTTTCTTCTGTGTTTACTTCCACATAACTTGAGACGAACAACAAAAAAAGAAGGAAGTAATAATGAAGAGAAAAAGAGAAAGGGGAAGCCCATATAACATTATCGAGAACTATAAGAAGAACAGCGAAAACTTTTTATAAACAATCGAATACCAAACAGTCGCACTCCCTCGAGAAATGGACCCTGGGAACTGGAATCACACAAAGTAATTGATTGTTTATAGCAATACAATTTATGTGGCACAATTTGATGTGTGCTCCAGGCAGCAGCAGCAGCAGCGCAGCAGCAGCAGCGAGGGAGGAGTTGAGCTGTTACAAAATATTGACCATTTGCTAAACGATAATTCAAAATGTTAAATCGACAATTTCAATTTGAGGCAACTGCCTGGGGCTGTGTGCGCACATAGAATATGAGTATATGTACATATATGCAATATGTATATGCAGATGGGTCTGTCTTGTCAAAATAAACATAAACTCTACACTTAACAAAGGTTCCCCTGACCACCCTCAGTGCCCTGGTCATGGTTTCGCCCAAAATCAATCGAACGTGTAATAAAATGCATTTTTGCAATGCTTCTTTTGTTAGCGCGCGCTTCCCTCGTCTCCGCATTTCATTAAAAATATAAAAAACAAGTTTATATATAGACTTAGCCGACACCCAATCAGCTGCCCATTCGCCTATTGAGTGGGGGGTTCTGAACTTACCCTTTTGCTCTTTGGGGTTCAATTGCTGCATAACTGTTGGCCAGCAGTCGTTGGTAGTCGTTGGGGTCGAGGGCAGAAAAAAACCCAATACAGTTGCGAACATTAAAAAAATACAATCCATGTAGTGGTCACTGCTATTGTTGTTGCTGTTGCTCTTGTTGCTATTTTTACAAGCAATTTAAACAATCTGTTTGCTGTGGGTTTT
Source organism: Drosophila gaucha (assembly GCA_035045545.1). Classification (NCBI taxonomy): domain Eukaryota; kingdom Metazoa; phylum Arthropoda; class Insecta; order Diptera; family Drosophilidae; genus Drosophila; species Drosophila gaucha. The sequence continues at coordinate 684,647 of JAWNOY010000292.1, forward strand.
TAGCTTAACATGCATGTAAACAAGGCGCTGCGCATTTAAAGCTCAAATGTTGGGTTTTTCAATTTAAACAGAAATATATTTAAGTTCATTTTTTATTGTTGTCAGAGATAAGACTCGAAAATTAAAACAAAAATAAAAAAATAAATAAATTGTAATAAAATGATGTCAGATTTTTATATAAAAATATGTTTTTAAATTGTTTAAAAAAAAGAACTACAAAAAACATTTTTGTAATTAGTTAATAGGTATATTTTAATGTATATTTTTTTTATAATAAGTTACAACATAAATCATATGTTGTCAAATTGATGTTATCATTCAATTGCATATTCTAATTAAAATTTTATTGCAGCTGTAAATAAATATTTTTACATTAATAGCATTTCTGAATTTTTTCAAAATTTTTTTGGTCAATCTTTTATAGACAAGAATGTTGATTATCATCTGTAGAACATCTTAATTGTTGACTTGTCTTGAGCTTGTCTTGAACCCAATCAGAAGCTAATGCTATTCACACGCTGCCTGTTAACCGATATGGCAAGTTGGTAATTTGTTTTTTTCTCTCTCTCTCTCTCTCTCATCTCTACGCATAATTATGGATTATTAAAACTCAATTAAATGTTGGAGATTAAAAAAAATTGGTTGTTTTTGGCAAAGTCTGAGCTGTGCACGCTTCTATTTTTACATGCCATTGAGCTAAAAAGAAGGGGGTTGGGGGAGGCACCCACAAAGCAAATGTGTAGCTGGCTAAGCACCTGCCTCCCAGCAGCTGCTGACTGCTGACCCAACTTGACCAACTGGGCAATGGTCAGTCACACATTGAGTTGCCTTTTTTTTGTTTTTTTTTTTAGGTGTGTTTTGGGGGCTTTGATTTCGCTGTGCTTCATAATTATTATTTAATTTTGATTAATGATTTGTGTAATGCGGCGATTTAAACGTGACTTTGTATGAAAATCGCAAAAGGCAGCCAAATGCTGAAAAAGTTATTGGACTGTGAAGTCAGCAGACGACGATTCATAGAATCGAGCCAAGTCGGTTCGGAAAAGGGGGCCGCGATATTTGTCGGAATAGGAGCAGCTTAAATCAATATATATTGCCCTGTTCTTGCTCCAGCTCCTGTTGTTGTTGTTAATATTATAGTATTTTTTGCTGCTGCTGTTCTCGTTCGTCAGCGTCGTCCATAAAGTCTATAAAACGCTTTCTGATTGTAAACAATACAGACGATTTAATATTGCGCGCCCGTTTATTCGACTCGACTTGACGATTGGACTCCCCAGTTCCACTCGACTCTCCAGCTCGCTCCCAGCGGAAACTTCAAATAAGCAAACAACACGCTGAGCACGCCGCGTACCAGGAATAAACGCAAAAGCAATTAAGCAAGACAATATGCGACTATGAGATACCCTGGCTACTAAGCCCTTGCTGTTTCTACATATAAAATAAATGCTTTATTAAGTAAATTATAAATATAGTCTTGACCCAAGTTGACTTCCGCAAGTGACAAGTCTTCTCAGCTGTCTAGCATACCCTCTTCATTCGCTTAGCTTTATAGAGTACATAGAAATGAACAAAAAAGTTGAATTGAAACGCATGTGCGCAACGGATTCACACAAAGCAGGGGTAGCTGAGTTTTTTCTATGTATGTGAATGGAAATGAAAAAAGTTTAAGTTTAATTTGAAATGGCAAAAAACTCGACAGTAAACGAGCAAACGCTGAAAAAACGTCTAGGTTAAAAGTGATGAAAGCCCTGGACTAGGAAAAGCCAACGGCAATGCCAGCCAGAGGTATGTGTGCGTTGTCGGAGAGTTTATTGGCAGTTGGATGCTAGAAATATTTAACAATATCAATCTTAAGAGTCAGCCATGATTGAAATTGCTAAAAAAAAAGAACTTTCAATACGGCAGCTCTTGAAGGTTTTGTGATTATTGGGAAAACTTAATATTGAAGGAAATAAAAAACAAACTGAATGTTTATGTATGTATATATACATAAAAATTTAAGTATGTACAAGTGTGTGTATATATGTGTTCCCTTTTAACAAATGATGCAAGTTTTTTTTATATAAATTACTTTCTTTTTTTATTTCAATCGCTCTACTCTGCGATTCTCATGATTTAAAGTAAGCTCACCACCCTCTCTACTCCAATACAAAATACAATTTTAATAATAAGTGATATTCTATTTGTAAGATGTTTTACTAATTCAACTTGCTTTAAGTAGTTTACTCTTACTCATTAAAACAAACTCTCTTAAGCAATTTTAATTTTACTTATGTGTAGGCATACATATGTAAATATAAATAAACATATATATATTTATTTTTTCTTAACATTTTGTTTATTTCGGTCACTTTACTTCAGGGATAGCCGCGTTTAATCTTAAGGAAATAGCTATTTACATTAAATACATTTAAAAATATTTTAACATTTTTTTTATTTTGTTTTATTCACAATATTTAAAAAATACATTTGTGAGGCTGCTAATATTATTTACTTTTAAAGAAAACAAACTTTATAGTTTCGTTCCTTTACTATAAACATTTTTATTCACATTTATAGGCATTTCTTGATATACATATATATTAAAAACTAAAATGCAGAAATATTAAAAAAACAAAAAAATATTAATTTTTATTCACCCAACTCCTCCGATTTAGTCAGCAACTTTAAACAAATACAGTTCTTTTTGGTATACTTCCTGGTATCGATATGATGTGAATTCATATTTCTAACTGTTTGCTGGCATGCGAACAGGCAACTTGCAATCGGAGCCAGGCAAACCAAGGCAAATCATTAAAGTGCACTTTAAGACACAAGAGCGAGCCGTTCGACGAGCTTTTTGGCTCTTGGTGGGCCATAAATAATAATCATGACAATATTTAGCCCCAGGCAATGTGAACTGTTCGGTCGATTTGAGGGGCTCAGCAGCTCTGCTACTTCTAGGCACCGACACAACTGTTGAGGCGTCTTTTGTTTTTTGCCGCCGCCGTTGACAACGGCTAGAATTTGGAGGCAGCTACTGCCAGCTTATCAAAATTGCATTGCTGGCGCATCAGAGCATGGAATGCTAGCTAAAAATTGCTCCAAGACTATAGCAAATAAAAGCAATGTGAAACAGAAATGAAACTTACACTTTTTAGCAACAAAGCAAAGCCAAGACAACACAACAACAACAAAAGGCCAGACACTAACAAAAAAGAGCTGCATCTCCGTCGTCGGCATAGCCACAATTCTTGACATTCGTTGGCGAGATTAATGCGCCTTTGGTTGCAGCCGCCAGTCGGTAAGGGCCGACAGAGCCAGAGCCAGAGATGCTGGCCAAAGTTTTTTTTTTTGGCCGATGCGACGCTTGCATTGTCCGACCTGCGGCCTCGTCCTCGGTCATGGGCTCTCTGGTTGCGCAACCCGCAAATCGCAGAGGGAGACGGGACCTTAAATTGCTGGAGAGTGCGGGCAGAGCCTTCCACAAATTGTTAAAAATAATTTATATTAAAACGCAGCATAAAGACAGAGCAATGAAATTGTGCAAACAATTCAAAGTCGCGCCGAGAGAGAGAGAGATGCAGCTCGGATAGGTTTCGTTTTTGTGTGAGGGGCTGGGATGCCTTGAGGATTGGTGGAGGACAACCGAAGAGCAGCCCTGCTCCAGGAGTAGCCGCAAACAAATGTCCAAATGATATTTTGTCATAATAAATGGCACAACTATGATTATTTATGACTCCGAGTTGCAATTCCGAAATGCGATCGCTGCTCGCTGCAGTCAATTTAAGTCTCATAATCAGCAACAAAAAAAGCGGAAAAAAACTTCGGTCATGATTTCGATTTCTTGCTTGGCTCAGCTCAATGGCATAATTTATAGTGCCCGGCATATTGAATAGCGCTTGGATGAGTTGCACTTGGGTCCGAACCAAGAAGGCTGCAATCGCTGCCTCTGCTGTAATCAAACTGGAGCCGGAATTAGAAGACAACAGATGAAGACAGAGCTGCAGCTGCAACTGTGACTTAAGCCACGAACTTGCAAAAGTTGCTTCTTTTCTTCTTCTTCTTGGCCAGCTAACGTTTCTTTTAGTAGCGCACTTTTTATTGCCAACTGCAGTTGATTGTTGCGAGGCATCATTAGAGTCACGTAAATCAAACAGTTTGTGCACAATATGATTGTTATTGGGATAATAGTGCTGATACTTACCTATAGGAATTATGAGATGCCTAGTGAAGCATAAAATTAAGAAAAAAGTGAGTATTGATGGATTGATGTATATCAATCTGGAAGAAGAAACATGCTATAAATTCTGATCTATACTCAAAATTCAATATGACAGGAGAAATACATTATGAAACATTGTGAATGGGATTTCAGAGTATAATGGTATTTGTGATAATGTATGTAACAGAAGAAGGCGTGACAGACCCCATAAAGTATATATGACTTGACAAGGCCGACAAGCTGAATCGATCTAGCTATGTCCGTCTCTCTATCCGTCCACCTGTCCATCCGCCCGTCTGTTCATCTAAATCTATAAATATCTATATAATATTTCCATATTATTTGTCTACTTCTGAATTTATTCCACTATTTTATCACATTTCAACCAAAAATCGATTAAAAACTCATCAAAAATAGGAAAAATACTTCCAACATAAATAAATGTATAATTTTAACACTTTCCGCGCGAACAGCCAAACAAAAGCAACAACAACTTACACCCCTTTTGGATTATACATCGCAATGTGTGTGCCCATTTTATCCAAAACTAAACCCCACAATGCACGCACTTCAAAAGGAATTTAAATTATTTATTATTGCGAGCTAAGTGAGCAGAAGCGACGGTTCATAACTGTTGTAAATTACTTGGCCAGGTTGTTAATATTAATAACGCGAGTCCAACTTCACGAGGCGGGGGCGCTGCCACACTCGACTAGAGACTATTTCGATTGCCACAGAAAAGGGTAAACAATGCCTCCAGGTTGAGCAGGAACCAATTAAGCGCATTTCAAGTGCTACGAAAATAACGCCAAGTAATAACAAGGTGACGAAGCGCACAGTTCCGAACGAGAGAGTCCCAGACTCAACATTAGACTCACGTCCATTACATAATATATAAATATTTGGGACAGGGCAGGGATTGAGGCACAATAGCAGCGCAGCGCTGACATTGAAAAGCGACGCGTGCAGCAGATCACACGAAATTAAAAATAGACAGCAAAGAGTAGAGCAAATAGGGGAGAGAAGGACTGCTGATATTTTGGGGCAGAGAGTTGGGACTCATTCGACGCCGTCGGCAACATAAATTAAGCTATAGAACAGTGAGAGAGGATGAGCTGAAAGCAATACACAAAACAACAACAGCTGCAGGCTTTATATGTGTGTGTGTAGTTTCTGTGTGCTGCAATCTATTGAATGGCTGTACCTTTTAATTAGAAGTGATTTTCAAAATAGTAAAAAAAAGAGTAGTAAAGAAATTAGCCGAAATGAAAGTAGATTCTCATGTTGGAGTCAAAAGAAAAGCGCCAAGAACCTGACCCACCAAATGTGGCAACCAGAGCCACATCAAAAGGTAACAAAATAAAGGTTGAGACTCTGGAAAGCAACGCAAAAGTTAAATTTATAATATCACGTCCCCGCTCTCCAGGGCTCATTTCTTTCGAATGCATAGGAAAATTCTAATAAAAAAGAAAAAAACGGGCATGCGAATAGCATGCTGAAAACTTTGGGTTGCGGGTGGGGCGCAGCTTAGATTTGGAAGCGAGCTGCACGACTTGAACGTTTTTGATGAATGCGACGGGACGGTAACCAACAGAGCCGCCCAACTCCAGCTCCAACTCCAACTGCAACTTTAGCTGCTGCCTGTGGGACTCGAGTGCTGAGCACTCGCCTGATTGCTGAAATTCACGCGAACGGACCGCAGATCCCGAACCGTTGCGACCAAAGTTATGAGCTTTAGTTTTAGTTTTAGTTAAAAGGTTTCGCTGGGCCTCATAAACAAATTTTGTTAGCCATAGCCAGAGTCGGAGCCCAGGCAATGGGAAAGTAATTTAAATGCAGCGCAGTGCAGGCAAATTGTGGCCATTTAATGAGCGATTAGAGCGGCGGCATTTGGCCACATCGATGGCGACCAGGCACGACAACAAATGACTGGAGCCTGGCCACAGACAGCTGGACGGACGGCCTGGACCTGGACCTGAACGTTTACTCAGGTTTGTTGTTGGCGAGCCATTTGGCAATAAGTTCGAGTTGCCGTTATGATTTGAGTTAAGGTCTCACTCGCTTGTGGCTCTTGTGGCAGCTTGTCAAATTTGTTTCGACGCTTCGAATTGCTGCAAAGTAATGCCAGATCGAAGAGTCGATAAATTCCGCTTTATCTTTCTCTTTTTGAACAGAAATTATGCATATATTTTATTTGATCTATGCATCTCAGGTCTAGTCAACTGCTTTGATACCTTTTAATGATCAATCTTTAGGAAAAGTAAAGTATGAGAATTTTTGCTTCCTCTTTTGAGTTAAATCTGAAATGAATTCCTAAAATCCATATCTCCTTTCTAATCTATTTCCTCTTTTTAATCAAGTTGATAGATTTATATATATATAGATAGATATATATATATTTATATTATATATTATATATTATTATATATTATTATATATTATATATTATTATATATTATATATTATTATATATTATATATTATATTTTATTTGATCTATGCATCTCAGGTCTAGTCTGTTTTGATACATTTTAAAGACGAAAAAGTAAAGAATGAGAAGTTTTGCATTACTTTTAAGTTATATCTAAAAAATTATTATTCCTATAATCGATATCTCCTTCCTAATCTAATTCCTCTTTCTGATCAGCCTGATAGATTTATCTATATACATATTGTATATTTTATATATTTTATTTTATTTATTCTACAAATCTCAGGTCTAGTCCACTGCTTTGGTACCTTTAACGATCAATCTTTAGAAAAAGTTAAGTTAAGTTAAGTTGAATTTTGAGTTATATCTAAAAAAAAAACAATTTCCCTAATCTAAGGTAATTCCTCTTTCTAATCAGCATAATAGATATATATATATATATTTTATATTTTATATATTATATTTTATTTCTTCTACAAATCTGAGGTCTAGTCCACTGCTTTGGTACCTTTAACGATCAATCTTTAGAAAAAGTTAAATTAAGTTAAGTTGACTTTTGAGTTACATCCAAAAAAAGAAAACAATTTCACTAATCGATATCTCATTTCTAAACTAATTCTTCTTTCTAATCAGCTTGATAGATTTATATATCATGGCAACTCTTGACGCTTCCTTCAACATGTTCAGCTTATGTGCAGAGAAATTTTTCGACATTTTAGTAGTACCTCTTCGCATGTCGTTAAACATTTATTTTGGCATTGTCTTCTGATTGGCAAAACCTCGAACATAGATTGTTCCCATGTCGCTGCTGTGGCTTCATTTGCCGTTAGCTGAACCATTAAACCTCTGGTTGATTGCCACGCCCACGCGCATACACACTCACATGTGAATGAGATTGAAGTTTTTGGAGAGCCTGCAATCAGGCGCATAGCTCAATTCAGCAGCTAGGACAAGCAGAGACGTGGCGCACTTTTTAAATTAAAAACTAAAATCGATTGACATTCAATTTAAGCAGGCAACAACAGCGCTCAACAGCGCTGACTGCGTCTTGTCTTGGAGCTGGTAGCTGGCAGCAGGAAGCAGCGAGAGCATGCAGAAATGGGGAGTGTAGGATGTCTTCGTCGTATCTCAAGTCAACATTTGTCGCTATAAATTTGCCACTGCGCAACTTTGCACATTTCCTTGACTTGGCCGTCGATGCGTGTGCGTGCGTAAGATTTAGCCTAGAACTGAAGCGAGCTGACGAGCTGGTAGCTGTTAACTGGAAGCTGCTAGCAGTCAGCGTATGCCATTTCCTTCCTAACGACAACCTTGCAAGCAACCGAAGACATTTAATACACGCTGACATGAGCGCCAGGCAAGTTGGTTGACTGGTTGGTTGGCTGGTTGGCGGGTTGGCAGCCACACCGGTTCACCGGGTCTTGACTGTGCATGTGTATCTTTTGCCATGTGGCTTTACGCCAAGTCGCGTGCAAATTTTGTGACACTTCACCCACGGGAGCGCTGCCAGTCCTCGGCTTCCCGCACCATTAATGCTGCCTGACGCTGACAAACTGTTCGCGAATCAATTTTGAAGCTCTGAAGCTTTAACTTCAAATGACATTAGCTGAAAATATCAAACTTTAAATATTAGAATAGGGCTTTGCTAAATTAAGAATAAGATAATCAATTACATTTGCAACTTTAAAGAGCTTATATCTTATAATTAACTTTATTTCACATAAATTGTAATTTACAATCAGTTTATCTTTTTACATTTCTGCTTTTATTCAGTGTCATTTGACCTCAGCGTAACTGAAAGTGTCCCGTTGGCAGGGACAGGAAATTGCTGATTAAATTTGAACGCAGCATTTGAAGAGGCACAAAGTGAGGCAAAGGCGTGGGCGGGGGGGCAACCCTTCATTAGGCGCGACTCGACCCGCTCATTAAAATGGAAAAATCTGCAGCATGAAGGCGGGCGGCGCTGGCTGCTGGAAGCTGCATTCATTAGACAGCCACTTGATGGCGTGTGCATAATTTGCAACTAGAGTTGAGCTGCAAGAGCTGAATGCAGTGTAAGCAACAGCAACAGCAGCAACAGCAACAGCAGCAGGAACAGCAATGCGCAATGCGCAACAAGTTGCAGCCGCTTTTAATTGATATTAATTTAATTGACACTCGAGTTGAGTTTAGGCCTCTGCATTTCCCACTTGCCTCACTCTCCGCCTCGAGCTTTGACTAATCGACTGACATAGCGTGGGCCTCTCGACTTGCATTCGCTGTGGCAGCTTCAATAAGCTTAGCATGTTAACTGTTTACACTCTTAGACGGTACAGAGCATGTTGCAAAGGAGCGAAAGGGGAATTCTTTTTAAAGTGCATTTTATGAGTTTCCGTTTAAGTTCAATTATGCTGGGTTTGCTTTGATGATTAGCATAATGAGCAAGTGGCGTGAAGCGAGGGGCATCAAGTGGCCTGAATAAACTTGGCCAAAGAGGGAGTCGACTGTGGGAATCAGCTGCTAAAACAAAAACTGAATTCTTGTCTCTTGGAAGAAAACTATTTGTAGCGTAATTTAATGCAAGTCAGCTGCAACTAGCTTTGTTACAGATCGAGCATTTAGCTTTACTAATGAAAGATAAAGTTAGAATAAACATATAATAGTTTCATATATATATATTATGTGTTATATATATATATATTCTTAACAAAAACGGTATTTTAGTTTCTGAAATATATTAATTTCCTTCGTAATTTAGTACACGAAAGCGGCAACTGGCTTTGTTACAGATCCAGAATTTAGCTTTACTAATGCAAGATAAAATTAGTATAAGAATATACATCTCTCATTCGATATATATATTTTCTCAACAAAAACTAAATTCTTGTCTCTGAACGAAATCGATTTACTTCTGTGATTTATTGTACGAAACTTGTAACTAGCTTTGTCAAAGATCGACAATTTATTTTTATCAGTGCTAGATAAATTTACATTATATACATATATAAATTTCAATATATAATTCTCTCATGCGATATACAAATATACAAAAATTTTCCAATCAAAAACTGAATACTGGCCTCTTTAACGCATCCGATTTTATTGAGTAATTACCATTACTAATGAAAGATAAAGTTAAATAGTGCAAACATATGTGTATTTCAATTCATAATTGTCTGATGCGATACACTTAAATATATTTTCTAAGCAAAAACTGAATTCTTATCTGTTGAAAGAACTTATTGCAAGTCTGAACTTATTGCAAGTCAGCTGCTACAGACACTGTCTCAAAATGTTGTCATATATGGACAAGTTAGCTATACTTATGGTACGTAAAGTACATATAGAAATTTGAAAATATATAATTCTCTCATGCGATTTACATATGCATATAAGGTACATAAGGTTTCCAACCAAAAACTGAATGCTTGCTTCTTGAAAGTATACAATTTTCTTGCGTAATTTACTATTATGCATTTACCATGCGTTATTGTGGAAGATAAAATTATATTTTTGGAAGATAAAGTCATATATAATGCATATACATATGTATATATATATGTATTTCAATATATAATTCTGTCAAGCGATATTCCTATACATACTTCTCGACAGAATACGAATATCTTGTGTAATTTTATTCATGTTAGTTGAAACTAGCTTTGTTAAAGATTAAGCAGTTAGCTCTATTTAATTTTGATAAAGTTAGGTGATACCAATATAAATTTCTAGATATAAGTCTCTCATGATATTTTCATATTTAAGCATGCCGTTTGCAAATAAAAAGTTAATTCTTGTCTCTAAATTAAAGCATTTGCAAGTTGATAACATTAGATTAATAAATTATTAGACTAATTATAATTTGATCAATTATATAGATTTATATCTACAATTCTCTGATGATATATGATATTTAATACATAACATACATATTCCATGTTCTTCCTCCTTTGTCTTTCATTCTTATAAATTACATTTCTCCCTGTATATCCCACAGATCATTGAACAGTTGAAGCAGAAACTTGTGCCTAATTCATCTCCGAATCATAATTCGATTAAACAATCTGTTTTAGTATTGTTGTGGCACACGCAATGGATGGAGGTGACAATCATTGCGACATCAATAAAATATTATCTGCACACTCGATGCAGAGCTGATGGACGGGTGTAAGTGGAAGGGGCGGGCAGTTGGTTGAGTGGTGTTAATGTGCTGGCTAAACGGGTTTGCAAATTGCAGCCGCATTAAATCCACTTCCGGTTGGGGCCACGCTCCGCCCGCTTCCGTTGTGGAGACACACTTCGGAACAGGTGTAAACTCTGACGCCCCGACACGGGGACAACACATTTGGCACCCATTCAAGTGTAACAACAACAACGCACATGGGCATGGGCAGGGACGGGGGGCGGGGCATGGTCATGGGCTAAACAAAAGGCAGGCACATCAAATTGAATAATTGTTGCATGGACATGCATTGAGAGATGGAGTGGACTTTAGATAGCTGGACAAACAGCCTGGACATGTGATCGGCAGCCATGTTGCTAACAAGCAACAACAACAAGCGTAGCTAAAGCGACTTCAATTCAATCAATTGAACGTGCCGCGAAAGGCTAGCAACAAAATACAAGCATTGACCTCGTCCTGCAGGACATTCGGACGCGCAGCAACTGGCGTGTGAAATTCACATTGTTGTAGGTATCAGGCAAGAATATTGTTGCACGCGACAAATAGCGAACATGTGAGATTAACAGGCAGAAGGGACCAGCACACATCAGCTCTCTTACATGTTGCAATGGTTGTCCGACTGTCCGCATGTCCATTGATTGACTAGGATACACGTCACTCTGCTGGCAGCTCGTTTGGCTCGCCATTGTTGGGTAAATTTGTATAAAAATGCGAACACGCCGCATCGAAAATCAAGCAAATAAAATCTATGTAGCTTGCAGACAGTCGGCTGAAGGCACAATGATGCCTGTGATTTTCAATATTTACAACGGGTTGCCAACACACATACGTACGTACGTACCTTTAACAGGTGTTGATATGTTTATCGACTGGTTTTTGGTGGCAGTACCTGCCAGCGAGCTACGTGCGTGCAATTTGCACAAATTGATGATGGCCAGCCACAAAATGGAGCAGAGACGGCACGACCTCAATTCCCCGGGTCTGTCTGCCTGCCTGCCAGCCCCGACTGTTGCAATATAGAGTTTCAATTAAACAATTAGTGGACTATTATTTGAATAGACGTAGGCGGCGCAGGGGCAACTGGAGCTGACCCTGTGTGTGCACCTGGGTCCCTTAGTTGAATGCAAGCAATTGATAATTGATTGGTTTTCAAATGTGGCGATTGAGCTGGAGAAGTTGCCAAAGCATTGCTGCGGTAAATTAAGGAGATAAAGGATACGGCCAGGTGATGCGCAGGTAAGCTGCTTAATGAACTGCTATATAAGCAAGAAATGTAAGGCTTATATGAATATATATGTTTCTGAAAGCATTTTATTATACCTAAAGAACTTGCTTTAATATAAATTAAGTTATCCAAGAAGCATGAAAGCAGATCCCAGTCAAGCGTTGCTAGGACTTGGTGGATTTGATGTCATGCAGATGCCATTCCGTTATTACCAATAAGGGGTTCACGATACGAGTCATAGACACCAAAGTTGACCTTAACTTAAGACTTCAAATAATTTTAAGTGATTAATATTTAATTTTAAGTAAACACTGCTATTTTTACGAACATCAGTATTTGAAATTTTTGGACTATTTTGTTAGTTTCTGAAATACTAAAACTTTTTTTTCAAACTAAAAATTAATTTAGTTAAATATATAAATATAAATTCAAAATTTTAATAAAATTGGTGTAATTATGTTAAAAGACCATATGATTTATCAACTTTAAAAAAAAAACTTTTTTATTTATTTATTTATTTTTGTGAACACAACTGTAATTGAAATTGAAATTATTGCAGGAGTATTAAGGACTGGACCCAAAAAAAACTATCATTCGAAGATTGGACAGATATGCCTGCCACAACTTTCATGCTTGATTCAATGCTGTTTTGGCAAGTTTCTGAAAGACACTGTCACTAATGACATAGTTTAGAGATTCGAGCTAGAGCAAAAATTTCGTATAATAAAAGTATTTTTTATTGCTGGTAGACCGCGTTATTTCGAAATCAGTGTATATACAAATAATTTTTCTAATTAATATAAATGTTAAGTGCTTATTGTTATATATGTTGCTGAATGCATTCGGGTTTTCCCATAAAAGTTCCTTTAATATTATTTTGCCTTTACATAAGCCTTTTTGTTAAAAAATACAAATTGTAAAGAGTATATGCATATAGTATATGTTTCTGAAAACATTCGATATTCCCTCAAGATCATTTCTATAATGTATTTTCTTCTTATATATAAATCGTTTTCTTGAACAATATAACAATATAATATGTCTGAACCTTGTCAGCGTGTGAGTTCTTTATGATCTGCATTGATAGCTAACAACCCAGCCGACAAGTCGACTGTTGTTCTTGCCAAGCTTTATAGCCAGCTAGTGCATATTTTACACGTTGCTAATTTCCGCCAAGGCGGCGACTGAATACCCAGATGGGACTAGTCAGCCGGAGACTAGTCTCCCCTGGCCACAACCTCGCTTGAACCTTAACAAATAGCGACGAAAATTGCAACAAATGTGTTACGAATGCTTCGTGATCGTCATGACAGAATGTCGCCAGAAACAACAAGAACAATAACAACACAAACAACAACAAGAAGCAGAGTATAGTGGACCAATGAGGAAATCGCGCTGCCTTGTCTTGAACCACTAACATCACGAGTTGAACTCTTAACAGCCTGAGAGAGTCCAGGTTTGAGGCGAAGATGCTGATGATGAGGACGTTGCCGACAACGACGACAAACACAACGTTGGCCAAACTTGACAACAACAATAACAACAACAACAAGATTAGCGCGTTGATGAGGCTGCCGAAATGCCAGAGACCAGATACCGAATACTGAAGACTAAAAAGTGAACAGGGAGGACGCTTAACAGCAAACTGAGGTGGTTTGTAGTTTTACTACGATTTGCTGCTGAGGTTGCTTGTTTTTGCTATTTTTTTTATTGTATCTCTTTGGCGATTACAACGTTACCAAATGTCTGCTGCTGCTGTTGTTGTTGTTGTTGTGACTGATGCAATAAATCGCTGACATTGTTGTGTTGCGGGGCCTGCGATAAAATTAAATCGTAGCAAGCCAAGATCGTGTTGCTGCAAAGGGCCAGATCCGAGCACTGCTATGATTAAGGTTCAAGCAATGCAACTGACAAAGAATGCCCAAGAAATATTAAAGAAGTAGCAGCAGCTTCTATTTTAAATAGCTAATAAAAGTAATTATTATCTCAATATTTAAAGACAAACTTTCAACTTCAGCCACTACATATTCTGTATGATGTTTGGAGAGCAGTTGCTCTACTTTCTTCTTTACCCCAAACACTGTATGTCTTATCAATTTCATATTGCCAAACCAACACGTAGAAAACTTTTTGAACAACTCGTTGCGTATCTTTTGTGTGTATGTGTGTGTGTGTGTTCATGTGGGGGAAACTTCTGATGTTTGGCATTTTGAGAATCCCCAAAAGCGTTGCGTTGGCGTATTCTAAACTTTGCGCCACTTTTTGCTCAGCTAAAGTCATTATCATTAAAGCCATACTTTTTGGCCAGGCCAAAACTTTCACTTGGCAGGCGGTAGCTAAAAATATTGTAAATTGTATCTAACAGATACTTTATCGAGCCGCAGCAGAAACTTTTGCCATTGTCCGCGAGCGTAATACTGACACACACACACATATGGGAAACTCTGCATGAGAGCTGAAAATTGCAGTTACATAATGAGAGTGGGAGTAGTTTGGCAAAGGGTGTGACAGAAAAGTTATTCTTTAGTGCGATTCGCATTGGCAAATTATGAGCATGTGGAGAAAACTTGTTTAATGTGAAATTTATCGAATCAATTGCGAGTCAAGGCTAAAGGGAAATAAAATAAAATGGGAAAACAATTCCGATTAGATTTCTAATTTTGAAAATTGGTCTATAACAAATATTGCATGTCATTAAAGTTGTCTACATAGTTAGCTGTTTGGATTCTTCAACAACAACAACAGCAAGTCAATTTCCCTTCTAATATCAAGAATTTGGAGCCCATGGGGCAGCCATAAGAGCCCCTGCTACACAATCATAATATGTCTTCATTGGCCAGGAACTGACAAGCCCCGAACATAACGATGGAGTTGGGGCTGGAGTCTTAACCCCCGGGCCATGGAAATCAGCGTCGGGTTCTTGCCATAAAATTATAGCACTGCAGCGACAACAAAAAGCACAAATCGATGCCAAAGATGCCCGCGCTCGGGCCTGGCCAAGGCATTTATTTGGCTCGCATCTAACTGTAGCAACGGAAGAGTGAAAGGCGACCAAAAGTCGTTGCTGCAGGAGGAGAACATTTGCTGCCAGCTGCTCGAGTTGTGGGTCCGCCTGTCAGTCAGTCCGTCCGTCCGTCTGTCTGTCGCTTGGGCTGGTAACCTGATTCAATGAGTTAGCGAATCTATCACTTTGCCTGGCCGCATACGGGCCTTTCTTTTTGCCAGGCTAAAACTTGATTGACCAGCCAATATTTTCATAGTTTTTTCTTTTCGTTTTATATTTTCCTTGCAAGTATTCTACATATAAATACCTTTACACTCGCACCCATACTCGTACTTTCTAAAGCACCCCAAGCTGCCCCGCAGTTGTTTTATTACAAATTGGAAATTTGTCTTAAATGCGCTCAAAGGCGCAGATTTAAATGCTGAATGCAGTAACTGGCAGCAGAGAGACTGTGCAGCCAGTGGACCCACTGTGGAAAGTCACAAAAGTCATGCGAAATTTGCATACGACTCAGTTACAAATTTGTTTGGCGCACTTATCGCCTCCCGAACATCTCAGGAGGCAGCCACGACAAATGTTTAACTACTTTTGCTACATTGGCTGTGAATTTGATTTGTCTTATGCAAGCGCTTAATTAGTCAACACGAAAAACATGCCGAGCTCTCTAATGGAGGCTGTATTTTAATAGCTACAGGAAAGGTTAAACAATTCAGTTCCATTAAACCAAATATTCTTTTTGCTGTGAACATGCATCAATTTGATCCCTGCCAGCTACACATAGCTAGAATTTTGGTAATTGTTTTCATATTTTTATAATAGCTCAATATGCATGAATAAATTTGAATCCATCTAAAAATTTGCATCAACCAAATTTTTATTGCACCATAATTTTTATCATATCAAACATTTTTTAATTGGTCAAATGGAAAAATTTGAATATTCATTAAATGCTTTTTATTTCCAATAAAGCGCTTATATTTTTGATATTTTAAATTGAAAACTAAACTTGATATCGTGCATAAAATCGCATATTCTAAATAAATAAATAATTTTTAATTTGTATCATAATCTTTTGATTTGAATATTCATTTAACGCCATCTGGCGTATTGCTTATCTTCTATTTTATTACTTGCATATTTATAGGGGCAGACTTGGAAGAATAAAATTGAAGTTTAATAAAATTGAAGCCTGAAAGCGTGCTTTATTTTGTCTATTTGTTAGGTTTACCTGACGAAGTCTATTTTCTTTTAAAATACCAATTTAGAAAAAGTGATAGCCATGCGAAACAATTCAAGAAAAATTTCTTCTTATATCTTATATTATCTTAATATTAAAAAATTTAAATAGACTCCTTATAAATTCAAATTGATTGGCCAGCACGAAAATCGAACTAGACAAATTTACATCGTTTTTGTGTGTTTTGGTCGACCATGCTGGTGAAAAATGACAAGGTTCTGGATTTTAATCGAAAGAGGAGGTCTTCACGATAATTATCCAAAATATTGTTATCTAAAAGTGTCAGTTGGACGCTGATTTTTTTATGTTTTTTATGTGATTCTCATGAATTTAAGAAGGACTTTCAGCTTCTCATGCTTTCAACACAATTGTCAGAGATTCAGCGGAGGGCGGCTACTATGAAGGTTGACTTAGCTGAGTTGAACAAGGTAGAGTAGGTGGCTGTGTTATATATTTGTATGTAATCAAGTTTTTTGTAAATGCCATCTTTTCATATTTATACAATCATATAATTAGTATTATTTAATCAACATTTTTTTTCAGTTGTTAAGATAAATGTAATTCATCTCTGTATTTTTTTCAATTTAAGCATATTTAAGCTTTAAGCAATCTTCTGTGTATTTTCTGGCAATAAAACAAACACATGAATTTAATTTAATATTTGAATGTAACTATATGTGACTATATATGTATGTAACTATATATGTAAGTCATATCTCAAAGACTTCTTGCTTGATAATAGGTATGTATGATTTAAGAGCTCTGTTACTTATTTATATAAATATCGATATACTTTCAGCACCTTTACTTTAAGACAAGTCTTTAAAAACATTGTAGAGCAATAAATGTATTTTCTGGCATTTCCGTTTAAGTTATCTCTTCACTCTAAATATAATTATGATAATTTAACAAATATCAAATATACTACTGATATGATGTATCTGGCTTTATTTTGCTGCTCATATGCTACAATGCATAAAAGGACTATGCAACAATGTGGCGACTATTCCAGGCGACTGTATTTGCAATTAGCAGCCCAAGCAACTCCTTTATTGTTGATTCTGTTGTTGTTGTTGTTGTTTGCAGTGACAAATGCAGCGCCATATGGTGGTACAATGACCCACATTATGGGGCGCTTTTATTAGACGACAGCGCGCGATGCACAAAAACAAAAGAAATCACAATAGTCGCAAACAATGGCCATAGGACGACAACGTTGTCAACGTCACGGCACACACTCATACATACAGAGAGAGAGAGGTACACAAACACATGTGTAGACAATGCAAATGTGGCACATGGCATGAACAGGACATTAAACTCGCAAAGGACTCGCCAAACGCAAGGCATATTGCAAAGCAGTTGACTAAGAAACTTAATTAACTGGAACTTTTCATATGGTCATGAAAGCGGATTTCGGATCTCGGGTTTATAATGTAATTAATATTAATATATAAATTATATAAATTAAATATATAGAACATAAATATATAAATGGTAAATATCTTATAAAGTCAATAATATTTATTCATCCACGAATCGAAGGCTATATGATTTTGATGGACTGAAATCAAATTGAAATCTGAAACAGAAATAGCCCTCAGACGTCAGTTTTTCAAGATCTTTAATCTTAAGACGCTGAAAAGTTATTTTGTATACAAAAAGAGTTAAATAACATTTCTATAAATATGTACAATATATCTAAGCGGAAAAGGTCAAAGGCCTGTACTCTTAATTTTTCATGTTAATCACCCCCACTTGTGACATATATTGAAGTATATCTAAGAACAAATGTTACATAATAATAATAATATAAAATAAGATTTTATTGTCAAAAATACCAAATGAGTATTGGATTTTGTATTCCTCATTCCAAATCTTTTTTTTATATTTTTCAAAACTTTTTACTTGTCACTGAGATCATAGAATAAATATTATTTATAGCACTTGCTAAACAACAGCCCTAATATCTTCCCACTCTTACATCACTAATACCTCCTTCTACTTCGCCAAGTTTCCTTCAATAGACAACATCTCGCCGAATAATTGAGTTTTTTTTACAGATTTAAATAGGAATTTGTTGGTAGAAAGTCTCGAAAAGCTAATATATTAAGCTAGTCAAATTACAGAATCGAATTCAGCACCTCAAATACTTTCTAGCATTATCTGTTGCTTAGTTACTAAATTTCATCAGATTTTGATAGGCTGTGTAATTATAAAACCAGTTCAACTCTAGAGATTGTTTAGTAAAAGTGTCCAACATTTTTTGGTATACAGGAAAATAGGGCTAGAGCCCAATTAATTTTGGGTAATATCATTTGGCATTGTGACTCCAAATCCTTGCTAATTGCATTTCTGATGAGTTCCAGTTGAAGGTGATGCCCTCAATGTGTTGAGGGATCAGTTGGGTGGGTCAACCACGACAATGACAACAGTCATCATCATCACCAAGAGGAGGAGGAGAATACCGCAAATGCCAGCAATAAGCGACACATGCAACAAAATGGGGCCAGTTTTCACCTGCAGTTAGAGCAGTTGGCCTGTGGCCAGGTGAAACAGCTCGCAGCACGCAGCAGGCAGCAGGTTGCAGGTTTCACAGTTGCAACTGTGCCATGGCCTTTCCATGTAATTATTTGTAATTTGTTTGCCCAAGTGTTTGGCGCCACGTACTTATGCAGATCTTGTTGTGCTCAAATGTAAGTAGTTAGTTAGTTAGTTAGTTGTTGTCCTGTTCTGTAAACTTAAATGAGCTTGAATATGGCTGGCTAATAATGTGCTCACAGCGAGAATGTCGTAATTGTAAGCGCCACTTAAGAGATTTTCCCTCCTCCAGCGCTTTTGTCTGCTGATTCAGATTGATGATGCCACCATATTCCATTGACAGTCGCATGGGCAGCGGATGCGGAAACGGAAGGGCTTTCACTGACAGACGACATTAAGAAATAATTAACAAAACGACGAGTTTCTGGCTCGCCAAATGCCTCATCTAAAAGCCTATTGCGTAATTGTCTAATGGACTCGAACTAGCGAGCCCCAAAAGGCAGCGAATGGCAATATTTGAGCTCATAAATTATAGGCAATGTACAGTTAAGCCAAGACAAAGTCTTTAAATGGCTGTTGATGGCGCTCGGTTCGAACTCCATTGCTAATTTCGGGGGCTTAACAGTAGGGGATGCCCAAGAGAAGAGTTGATGAAAGATTTTAAGGGCAGACAATTATCGATAATAATATACATATATGCGATTATATAGATATTTTTTGCTTTCCTTAAATCTGAATACTTCAAGCAATCAAATCTCACCACCAAACATTCGATTTTTGCATCCCTTTCAATTTCTTTGCAAATATTTCAATAACAACATTTTTTATGTGTAAATCGAATTATGCACAGAATTTAAGTGGAATTTCTTTTTTGCGAGACGTTGCGTGAATTTGCATCAATTTTTCTTTACATTAACAGGCGTAAACAGCTTCAGTTTGGGGGTGTTCTGTGGACCATAATTGAGTTAATAAATCAGATGCCAGCTTCAATTACCGCTCCACACACAAATCCAAATCCGCGCGCTTACCTCAGAAATGCTCCAAAGCGAGTGAGTGACAGGAATTGTTCAGCTCAGGTTCAGGTTCAGGTTCGGGTTCGGGTAGCAGCTGGGACAACAGCTACTTGAGAAAATGTCATTACCAGCCACTTGAAATATTCAATTTTCTATTGAAATGCTAAATTCGCTCAATATTTCAACATCTGCCGGTCTACCTCCCTCCCTCTCGCTGTCTGTTGGCCTGAAATCGAATTCAGTTTGGGCATATCGATGACTGATAGCTGTTAGTTTCAAATGGAATGAAATTTCACAAGAAATGGTCAAATATATTGCAAACTTAATGAAACACTGAAAGTTGTTGGACAAAGAGCTATCATGTAGCTAAGCTAGAGTTCAGTTGAAGTCTGTTTCCATTGCCTTAAAGGCGAACTCAACGATGGCAGGCAGAAGCAACGTGAAACTCGTTTTTCTCTCAATGGAAGCACAGCGTGAACGTGCGAACAAACCGGACATCCGTTTATGGAACGGATGTTGCCTGATCTCCGGTTTGTTGACAGCAGCCGCTCCCTTCACAGCTGCTTACGTCCTCCTTGTTGCTGTAATAATTTATCTTCACTTACATTAAATGGCGATTTTGAGGCTGTCTTTTCACTGGCAATAAAAACACAATTCGCAATCCGTTGCCAGCCTGCATTTGTTGTGCCCGCACTGTCATAAATCAGTTGCGAGGGAAGTCGTGGTGGAGGCAGCGGTGGAGACAGAGACTGGCAGTGGGTCAGGCACGGTAATTGCTTTGGAAAAGTGGGTTAAGCTGAAATTAGTTGCTTAGCAGGCTCAGATAGGAATCATCTTCAACTGCTGCTGCTAGCTGCGGCTCATAGAAATTTTGATTTAGCTTTCGATGCGACGCAGTTACCGCCAGCAACAACTTTTTACAACAACACAACGACAACTGGCACAAGCATATATTTCATGCCAAAGGGACCGGCAGGGGCAGACCCTGAACTGGAAGTGGGACTGCAACTGAAACCGAAGCGAGGCGAGGCGAGGCGAGGCGAGGCGAGGCGAGGCGAGGCTCTGCTTCTGGCAGCAGGAACATGCATACTAAATTTTCATTTGCTGGACAGCCAAAGGGGGCAGTAGCTACAGCTACAGCTACAGCTCCAAGTGTTCAGCTTCAGAGATGCGCATTTAAATATGTGTTGAATTATTGTTCTGCAGTTGGACTACATGCACAATACATAAGTACAAGAAGGAAGTTTCGCCCAGTTTATGGGCGAAATTCGCACAATGAACAACTCTACAGCAGCGCATCCCAGTGCGATTTCCACTCGTTGCTGATGCTTTGTATCTATTAAATTAAATTGCTTAATTTTCTGCACTGCATACTGTTAATAGAGAGCGAGAGAGAGAGAGTGAGAGAGGCAGAACATCAAATTACAAAACTTTCATCATTGTATGACATAAAATTATTTGTTTGTTTGTTGTCCTTGTATTGTCTTGCTGCCAGGCAACATTCATTTCAGTTGTTTAGATTTTATGCTTTCGCATTTTATTTATAGGAAACTGTGTTGTAGCCTCCAGCTCCATTATTTACATACTACACTCAAGTTGTGCGACTTGTTGTAAAAATAGTGTTACAAGTTTCGGAGTATGTTTCTGAACAACAATAATCAAAATAAATGGACTCTGCTGTGAAGCAAATAAAAAGTAGATAGTCAAACAGGCTCTAGTGTATAAAGCATTAATTAATGAGCAGAGCTCAATAGACTAGAAAATTATGGAATGCATGACAGTCTATATATATATGTAGGCTCTACATACATAATCATCATCATAATCACTATTATCACGGCGAACTTCCAACTCAATTCAACTTTAGCAGCCAGCCAAAGGAGACGAGACAACAGACGAGTCGCAAGCGCCGAGTCGCATGCCAAAAGGCATCGGGCGAACCCATAATTCATTAAGACTTTGAGTTATTCACAACTTTTTCTACTATTTTTAGCAAATGGCAAAACGAGTGAAGAACGTCTGACTAACGCCTGTAGACAAAACTGATAAAGAGCTTCGGCTGCCTGGCTGCTGAGGACTGTTGGGGACTGTTTGGGGGCTGCCAGCTGGCTGTGGGAGATAACTTGGCTACTGTTAATTTGTATACCCTGAAATGAGAAATAAGGGTACATTGGTTTTGTTAAAACAAGGACGAGTGACAGATCCCATAAAGGATATATATTTTTGATCAGGGCGACGAGCTGAGTTGATTTAGCCCTGTCTGTATGTTTTAATGCGTCGACCTCAGAACATATAAGAGATAGAGACTTGAAATTTTACACGCATATACGAGTTTGTTTCAGTTATTCGATAACTTTTCCTGTTCCATGATATTAGTTCAAAAAGTTATCGAAATTCAAACTTTTTGAGCACATCTCTTACATCTTTTAAGCTGAACTCACCAAATTTTGCATTAAGCTTCTTCTATATAAAATACAATTTTGTTTATTTTTATATTTTTGCTACCGGTTCTAAATTTTACAAACTCAACTTCATTTGAGTGCAGTGTAGAAATTATTTAAAATTTTTTGAATTTTTTAAGTAGTTTTGCATATTCAATTAAATAAAAGGATTCAAATCAAAAAAATTAATTTAAAATTTACTAACACAGAAGTTATTAAAGAAAACATTTTGTCAATAAGCAAAAGCAAGCACCAAATGCAAGCATTTGCTCTATACGAGTGCACACATACAGTGAAATGCATAGACTCTGCAACAGGAGAGCGTGGCGTAGCGGTAGAGTCGGTGCCCTGCAAGCGAGGCCACCTATGTTCAAATTCCGCTATTACTGTTGGATTCACATTACTATTTGTCTGCACATATATGCAAAAAAAAGCAAGCTCGAACAAATGTTTAGCGGACCTCGTAGTCGAGAAGTCCCGACTAGAGCGTTTTTACTTGTGCTCTTGATTTTTTCTTGTTGCCAGCCAGGACTATGTTTGAGAAATGAGAAAGAAAAAGCTTCGCTTCTTTAAGGTGTAAATTGTCGAAGCCATAAACAAAAGGCTCCAGTTGCAGCTTCTCTGCATTTCGCACTGCGCTTTTGAGCTTTTGTTTGCTTGCCTTGGAAATGCTGCATTGTGTATATTTGGCTGGGCAATGGGGCCCCAACTAGCCCCAACCGCTGGCCAGCTGCAGAGCCACGTTTATGGTAGAGCTTGTCCTGCAGCCGCTTGTGAACAAAATGAAATTGTTTTGCTGCCGCTTGGGTTTTGAGTCCTTTTTAGTATGCCGAACAGATGCTGCTGCTGCTGCTGCCAGGACGCCAGCCCTGGCCCTGGACATGGCTCTGGTTCAGTGCGCCGCGTTGCACAGAATTTGTAATTGCAATGTCGGTTAATTAAATACAGTTTTACTTTATGCTACCCGCCAACACCTCCCCTCTGCCTTTGTGTTGTTTATCTTTTGTACACGGCCAGTTTTTATATTTTTCACTTAGAGCCTAGTGCAGCGCGGAGCGCACAATTTATCATTCGGTAGAATTTCCCGACTAACGAATTGAATTATTAGCTCTGGTTGCGGAAGTTAACAGTTCAATGCCAAGAGCAGCAGACTGGATGCGATAGAACAAAAGGCGCCGCCAATAAGAAAAGCGAAGTAACATAATTAAAAAGCTGAAAACTTTTCCAAAACTCTACCCAAAGAAAGGGGAAAGTCACATGCACAACTTATGGAAAAGGGGCTAAATAGGATAAAGTGCTTTAATATTTAAAGATTCTAGGTTTATATCTTTACTATATATAATCATATTAAATCTTAACTAAACTAGGGTAAAGAGATTCATTTACAGTCTTCCACTTTTGAAACTTAAACTTGTTTGCTAAATCTCTCTTTTGGCACATTTTTTACACACTGTTTTTTCAATTTTTTCTCTGTTGCCTTTTCCTTTGTACTCTCGGTTCGTCTGTTAAACTGCCATAGCAATTACGGAAACATATGTTCAACAATTAAAAATGTTGTTCATACGCCCCGTGTGCCATTTTTTTCTCATTTTCCACACACAAATTTGGCAAAGCTCATCCATTTTTCTTCTCTTTTCT
This sequence comes from Drosophila gaucha, assembly GCA_035045545.1. Lineage (NCBI taxonomy): Eukaryota > Metazoa > Arthropoda > Insecta > Diptera > Drosophilidae > Drosophila > Drosophila gaucha. The sequence goes on from JAWNOY010000292.1 coordinate 708,542, forward strand.
GGTTTCCCTTGCGGAATATTTTCTTTGGTCTTCGGTCTTGTTATTTTTACAGTTAAATTGTCTTCTTTTCGCTTTGCTCTTTCTGGTTCGCTGCGACATTTGTTTTCGCACTCTTTTAATTATTTCTATCTACGAATGTTTTTAACTGAGAAGAACGAAGTGGAATGCCAACTGTCTATATATTGATATAATATATTTAATTTGTTATCAATCTTTAAAACGATGCCTTTATTATAAGCAACCAGTCTTTAAGGCACTATCAAACTCTTGAATCTCTTTCAAATGCTTGTTAAGAGTTTTGTAGTTGAGTCATAAGAACAAGGACAACTATATTATATGTAGGTCTAGTCCGGATCTGTCTGATTTGTAATTCACAGCAGCAATTTGAACAATAAATATGAGCTTGGCTTGGGCAGGAACAATCAAATATTATTTATTTGCCATTTAAACATTTAACATTTGCCATATACTCATGTTAAGTAACATGTGGCCCCCAGACCCCTCCCACACACTTTTCCTGTCAGAGCCGAAAATTTATGTAAATTGTGCGTTTCTTGGCTAGAATGGCGAACATGGCGCATAAATTGGCTTATTACGCTATAAATTGTATTTATTTTGATGAAATTTACACAAGCACCCTCCCTCGCCCCCTCCTCCGCCTAAGGCAAACGCCCGCATATATGCGGGCAAACGTCTTTAAGCTTTAAATCAAACGACGCGCTTCATAATGAAACGCAATATCGCGGGCGCCCAATAACAAATTAAATATGTATGTATAAAAGCGTGCGAAATTTTTTGCGGTTATCGGAAATGAGATACACAGAGCCCAACCCCAAGACGAAGGCATTAGACTTAGCCAGAGCCAGAGCCAGGGCCCTATTGATTTCGCTGCTTAGCGACGTTGATGCTTATGGAATTTGATTGGCGCTGTGCGAAAGCTGATGCCAGGATAAGCACGCTCCCATGCACAGTGGTTCCCAAAGGGGGAGGGGGCGGGCAACAAGACAGGGACGACGCATTTAATGAATATCAAAATTGCCAATTTCAATATTCGAGCGATTTCCACGCTACATGAGCTGTGTTATGCCCGATAAGATTGCCAAGATGTGCCATATAACACATAATGCATATGGGTATATATATGCATATATATTTATATACTTATGGTATATGTATGTGTGCATGCAAGTATTATGCCGATTTCAAAGTCATTGGCGTGTGAATTATGACAGTCATTGGTTAGGTGCGATTTGATGGCGTGGAAAAGTAAACCACAGCCCAGTGGCTCATAAATTGGCCCCGAAGACCAACAAATGCTGCTGGTACAGCCAAATGTCGGGCAAGATATGCAAATGACAATGCACTTCAGCCACAATTTGGATGAAAACTAGATATTGTGGCTGTATCCTGTTCGCTTCCATCCGCCATACACATAAAACAAAACGAGCATCAATTAAAATGTAGAATTAGTCAGAAATACACAACGTAGACTGAAGGGGAGGAGGGGGATGGGGATGTTGGGATGAAGTTGCTGTTGGCATTCCGCACAGCCGAAAGTTTTCAATATAATTGGCCAGAGGGTTACACAGTTGCGACTGCGGCTGGCTCTGCTTTGAAGGATGTGAATGCGGCTCTGGGCTTATGCCTGGGGTTGTGCTTTAGTGTTATTGCCGTCATTGCTAGTTGGGCCAAAACTCATAAAATCAAGTCAAGAGTTGTGCTCGTCGTTGATATTGTGTTGTGTGGAGTTTCAGTTGTTGGCTGTTTGCTTGCAAATGAAGCTGAATGGGACTACATTTTGGAGTACTGGAGCCTGGCGAGTTCTCTGTTGCCTAATGAAATTTGCAACCACCAACAGAAATAAAAGAGTAGCTACATAAATGGGAATTAATTTTCAGCGGCATGACAAGCCGAACAACTGAGAACAACAAATGGGCTTGGCCAAGAATCACATTATTCACCCAAATTGAAAGCAGGGATTCAGCGGCAATGAAATTACAAAAAAAACCTGATAAAAGGGGGAACATCTTAAGAAATAAAAGGGCTGAAGCAATCCCTCAAATATTGTATAGAAAAGGTAATGAAAAAGCTTGCTTTTATTCATTATATATAAGTGCATATATAAGTTTAAAGTATATTTACCTTAAGTATAAATTCTAATAATCTTATCACTCATCTCAAATAAATATCTGCTTTTGCTTAAGCGAACGCTTAATTCCATTCGAATGAAATGCATCTTATCTCTGATAAATATTGCTGATGCTCAATGTGGAAAGACATAAGCTAAGCCTAGTTTAGTCCTCAGTCTGGCCCCACTCTCGGGACGTTTCAATGCCCGCCCCTGGCGTTGGCTCTTGACTTCAATTCATTTAACTGTGTTGAATTAAATCACAAATCAAAAATCAATTACAGTTATTACGACAACGACTGCTACGTCGACGATGTCTGCGATTTGCAATCTCTAAACGAGCGCACGACCCGCCCTCCGATAGCACCCCAAGTGCCAATGCCAGAGTCCCAGGGCTCTATAGCCTCCCGCCTTTGCCCGTATCCCAATCGCAAAAGTCGGAAGTGCGAGCCGTAGCCGTGTGGCTGCGGCAGCTGAGGCACATTCCTGCAATCTGTTCGTGCGGCGCACTGCCACTGCCGCTGCTGCTGCTGCTGCTGCTGCCTTTTTGCCATTTGCTGGAAGTGACTTTTGTCCCCCGGTTCAACCCGATGCCTGCTCCGGCCGCCCACGGCTTCATCAATAATGATGTTATCGGTTACGGAGCAGACAGCAGAGGAAGACTACGTCGACATCGCCATTGGAAACGGCAGCACACGCTGCATATTTATTTAAAGTTTTATGGCCAGACCCCAACGGATGGAGATTCATAAGAGAGCGGGAGTCTAGTTTGCAATATCTCTCTGTTTGTTTGTATGTGTGTGTGTGTGTGTGTGTGCGGAGGTCACCAGGAAGCAATTCAAACTGGTTTTTAATTTCGATTTGATAAAGATTTTAATATTGTTAGCAGAGAAGCAACATTGGAATTAATGTAACGGATGTTGATTGCTGCCAGACAAAAACGTTTAAGTTCGATTGATATATATATATATATATAAGCATACATATTTATTTTTTAGATCAACTGAGGTAAAAAGTGATTAAATAAAGTGATGGATGTGAAAGGATTGTAATAAAAGGACTTATATTTATTAAAAATATAAATAATTTGATTATAAACAAGTAAGAACGCTCTAGTCGGGACTGCCCTAGGTGTCCTAGGTGATGTGTCAAACAATCTACTTAGCATTTGTTCTCTATACATATTAACGCCTACACGCACACACACATGCACAAGCAGGCACATGCGTCGCTTACTATGTAGTTTATTTAGCGGCTGCTTGGGCTGCATTCTGGGCGTTACTATGAGAAATGAATTGTTAAATAACGTCGATTCTAGATGTACTTTCTTCATTAAATTTACAGAAATTAATAATGACACCCAAATGTGTGTATTTGCAAAATCTTAAGTCTCTGCTAGTTGAAATACGTTTTTTTCAGTTTTATGGCTAATGGGAGGAGGTATTCAAAATGTGAAGTGTTCATAATCGGTGTTTTGAACACTGGAATCTATATAGTCAATTTGGTGTGTCTAGTTTTTATGTCCTTTAAGTAATGGCTTAAAAATAAAATTAAAATAACGATTGTTATCGATAATAAGAAAATAGAATGAGTTATGGAAAAAAACTTGTACTGCCTACGCATAGGCATAGCGTTTGTGTTACATACATTGTCCCAAAAGCATTATACCCTATATACAAAACCATTATTCCATTTTAAATGGGTACATTGTATAAAAATAATTTTAAGGAACTTTCATTTATGACAGTTATATATTTAATATGATACATGTATGTCAGCTTAAACTGACTATCCGTTTTGTTGTTCTCACATTCATTTTTACTTGAATTATTTATTTTAAAAAATATTTTAAAATTTATTTTGCAAACTCAGTATTGTTAGCGAAAAATACAAAAATATTTTATTGTAATCCATCAATTTATTCCTTTGCACCAGCTGTAAGAATTTGATTACAGTTCACAAAAAAACACAAATTTATTTTATTTTGTATGCAAGAATTTGGCTTAATAATAATAATAATTCAAATATTTTATCTGTCGAATCTGGCTTTGCTATTCTTACAGCGCATAATTGAGTTTATGTGTTAAAGAATGCTTAAATTTATCGTATGCATTCAAAGCATTCTTGATCTATTAGCGACTCGCAATTGAGTCTTAATTTCACCATATATAATAATTATACTATATTATTTAACAAATACTATTTTCACTTATTTAAATTTACTATTCTGTTAATCCAATCCAAAGCAAGTAGAAATATTTATTCATGAAAATTATGATTAACTGATTTAGAGAATAGTTTTAGGTAAGAGCAACAGATGATTTAATTGAATATTTATAGTAATCAATCTACTCAGCTTATATGGAATCATATACAAATAGAAATTAAAACTTCTTCTCTCTAGCTTAGCTTAATGGCTATCTCTGTGCTAAAGACACTAAACAGATAAGTTCATTTGCTGCCCATTGCTTAATAAGCGACGTGTCAACGCCAAAGTAAGTGAAGCGAAAATCTTTTCGAGGCAGCTGACATCTGCTGCATCATCGTCGTCTGCACTTCGCGCAACATTTAATTAATTGTCCTGCCAGACCATGGTGGCATACAAAGCAAGCTAGTGCGAGAAAGAACACTAAAGCCAATTGCGTCGCAAGTGCACCATAAATGCCACTGCTTGCAGCACCCAAAAGACGACGACGAACTGCTGACAGCAACCGACAATAATAACAAAAGCCGCATCTACTGCTGCTGCAATGGCCTTAGCTTGACGTTGATGATGAGTCCAAGATGCGTCCAAGTGCTCAGCGGGCAGCAGGCAGCAGCAGCTGCTGTCGGCAGTGTGAGCACTAAAAAGGACATCGCTGCAAACGCTTTGACTGCCATCATCTGGAATTGCAGCAACAGCAGACGCTCCTAATGCCCAGCAAAGAGGTAAACACTTCAATAAAACGTGTGTGTGTGTGTGTGTGTGTGTAAGTGAGTGAACAGCAACAAAGCAATTATCTGTCCATCTTTAGTCGCGACGTATACGCAATTACATTCCACATACGCCACGTGATGTTGCAGCCACGATAAAGCAGCTTGCTGCATCGCTATTGTGAGAGTGCAAAAAAAGCATTCAGAAAGTCGAAAGTTTTTTAGGTTTTATTTTAAAGAAAAAAAATGCTTTAAGCTATTGTAGTATATTTAAAAAGTCAGACATTGGCAATGCTATTAGTTTTTCTTGGAGCATATCGATTAGATGAAAAGGATATGTATTAAATTTGTAGTCTTTACAAGGAATTGGAATCCCAATACCTAAAGTCTTAGTTATCAGACTATACGAAATACAATTCATATGCAATAGTGTATATAAGGCATCACAAAACGTTCTCTAGTTCTTGAGCAGGCAAATAGCATTTGGCTTAAAATGGCTTCATTTGCAAATGCATGCGGTATAAGCTCTGAGTTTTAACAGCCAGCTGTGAGCTGGAGCATATTTGCAGCTTTGTGGTCGACTGCTTTGTGGCAAGTGGACTCTAAATTATTTCATTTGCCTGCCCTACACAATTAAAAATCAACAATACAACCTACTTCGAATCAAGTTTTGAGTTTGCCAACGGCGATTCCATCAACAAAATTCCATTTGATGGCTGGGCCAGCAAAGGAATATTCGTATGAGCATGAGATAACTATAGGCTCGCACACAAAGAGCATTTGAAATGTCCAAAGGAATTTTGCGGAAACAAGTCGAAGATGTAGTCGAATCCGGCAAATGGCATAAAATGACCTGCAGCTAGAAATTTCCAATTTAACAAATGACAAAAATTGTTGCGCAAATTGATTGCATTGCATTGAAGGCAGCAAAGGGCGTTGGCCGTTTAAGCAAAGTAGGTTAGAGGGAGAGAGAGATAGTGAGTAGGAAAGAGAGTAAAGTAACGCATGTTGCTTAATCACATATCAATTGCAAAATGTCTGACAAGCTGATTGACTGACTGACTAATTGGTATTTATGGTAGTGTATACCCTATGAAATCAACAGTAAAAGGGGTAGTTTGCTGACAGGAGAACATAGCTAATACATTACAATATTCTTTTCACTCAAATTTAACTCAACTAATTACTTCACAAGCGATCATAAGACCACACTCAGAAAAACTCTCAAGAGGCGAGCCTTATTTTAAGTAACTCTCTGCTAGGCTTAACAGGGCGAGCCTGCTCCAGCGCTCGATCAGTCGAGTGCCAGGCCTCCAACTAGTCGGTCGCAGTGCAGTGCTCCACTTATTTTTTTGTTTTTATAATTTATAGTTTTTGTTTTGTTTAATAACTTAAAAATAAATATATTGTTTTTAGTTCATAAGTTAGTTTTCTTATTTATTTTGTGTATAACAATGATTATCATAGTGTCGACAATGAAGAACATTTCTGACGATGATCGTTATCATAATGAAGATAATGATGATCATTCTCAAGATGATGTTTAAGATGATCATTATCATAATGATGATTATGGTGATTGTTATTATTATAACGATTATGCTGATTATTATTATTCCATATTATTATGTGAATGATGTTAAAAATGAAGATCATTATAAGAATCATGATAACGATAAAGGATGATCGTAATCATTACGAAGAAAATTATGTTCATTCTCATGATAATGATTAAGATGATCATTATCATAATGTGATTATGGTGATTTTTATCATAATGATGATTGTGTTGATTATTATCATAATAATGTTAATAATGGCGATCATTATAAGAATTATGATAACGATAAAGGATGATCGTTATCAGAATGAAGAATACGATGTTCATTCTCATGATAATGATTATGCAGACTATTATAATAATGATTATCATGCTGATTATTATGAGTATGATAATGTTTTTTTTTGTAGGCGAACCTGGCGTTATGGCTTTAGCCAGTGGGCTGGATTGATATTGCTGTTGCTGCTAATAATTATCAAAATAATGATTATGATGACCATTATCATAATTATAAAAGTAAGGATGATTGCAATGATCATGATGATGATGAAAATTACATATTAATTTTTGCATTTGCCAAGATTTCATTATCATGATAACAATTATAGGATTAATGCTGAAAGAACATGAGCAGAAGGCGCTGAAGCTTAAGGCGTATGGGGGAGTAAGCTTTACATAAGTATGTTTATGCATGAGCTTGTACGATTGTATTTGTGTATGCATACATATACATACATTCAGGTTCTATGCTCCTGTGCAAAACCAATCATGCAGAAGGATGGGTATTTTGAGGTGTATATAAACATTTATTTAAATACACCTTTTGTAATTTTATTCAAATACAGCCCTTAGCTATATGCAGGCAATCAATAAGTATAAAAGTGATAAGAGCAAGTTTTAAATAGGTCATGTGAGACATTATAAAATGAATGCAAAATATGACAGAGATTGACGGCTTTGCTATCAAAGACTATATTTAACATAAGCGAAAATATGATAATTAAAAGTAAATGCAGTACATAAATTATTATAAAGCTGTTAGCAAAGCTGCAAAGTGCCTTAAAGAGAAACGGCCTAAGCTTTCGACAAATGCTCTTACCAACTACTATATGCCACTCGTTACTCAATTCGATTTATTTTGCGACTGCCGTTGAACAATCAATGCATATTAATTTGTCAGTTACGCCCAAAAATAGTTGGCATTGGAAATTATGTGCTGAGCTGGCGGCGACTGGCGACGATGCCGCAGACAAAGTGACGACAACGCGACCAGACAGGCCATAAAAGGAAACTGGAGCTGGGGCTGAGGCTGCTGATACTGCGGCTGCCTGCAGCAATAACTCAAATGATAATCATAATAAAGAGAATAAAAGAATGAAACGAGTCCAGTCGACCTCTACTACGGCAACAGCTCAGGCCCGGCGCACGTAAGTATGCAACAAAAAACTAAGGCGGAGAAAGTCAATTTGTTAAGCTGCAGCAGCAGCAGGCAGAAAGGGCGGCTCGACATCGGCCAATGCGTCACAAGTGAAAGAGAGAGAGAGAGAGAGAGGGGGAGAGGAAGAGAGCTGAGATAGAGGCAGCTAAAGTAGAGCCCGCACACGATAAACTAACCGAGGAGCCGCAACTTTTCTTTCACTTATTTTATTATAATAAAATTGATTTCTTGCGTAGGGACGAGCAAGCGGAGCGACAGCAGCGCTGGCATAAAAATTAATATAAAATGAAAAGTTTGAAATTTATTACAAATTGAATTGATTTATGCAGCCCAGCCCCAGCCCCAGTCCCCTTGCCATTTCCACTTGCTGGCAAAAAGGTGACAAAGTGAAAACTTTTGCCATCGCCTGCGCTCGTTGGCAAATTAAATTGGGGCGCTGCTTCGATTGAAGGGCGCGGCTGGGATTTATGCGTGAGGCGTTAATCAGATAAAATGACTAAAGCCAGTAAAAATCTGCGCATGAATATGCAATACGCATTCCGTTTCCCCTTCCCTTTCAATTTCCCACTTCTGTTGTCACTGCGGATTCGAATTCTCGAGTGTGCATGCAAATGCGAGTGCCCCGCCTAAAGTTATGCGCCCACACGCGTGCTGTGTAAAGCTCTGAACACACACACACACACCTGCTATTATACCACATATTTTTTAAATATATACTATATACACACACAAGTGCAACAAACAAAGGTAAATAACAACAATAACAATTGCTGTGCACGCCGCAGTGCACACAATTAAAATAACACTTGTTAAAATATTTATTTTATGTTGCATGTTTTACACACACACATACACAACTCAAATAAAAATGAGCTGTGAAAAAATTAAAGCGCTGACCCTGCCAGAATGAAGTTTATGTAACCAGCAACATGTAATGCAGAGATTGTACGACTTTTTTTTGCTGTTGTTGTTGCTGTTTTTGTTGTCTAGTGATATGCATAAAATTACATGTTAGCAGAGTTATGAGAGTGCTAGCATGCCTGCAAGCACTTTCAATTTTTAAACTCAAGTTTTAAAGGAAAGTAAGAGCTTGACAAAAAAATATTACGAAAATATAATTAGAGATTTTTTTCTTTTCCAAATGAAAATTTGATTTATAATGGAGTATAATGAATATGTATAGTGATAAAAATCTAACAACCCTCAAGACCTGCTAGAACTGAACTAAAATAAAAACCAAATACCTTTCCCTTAGTTTTAAACCTACCATGTACTCTTAATTATTTTGCAAAGCTTAAAAATTAAAAATAAATCCGACTATATTAAATTGCCCAAAATAGTAATCGTAATAGTAAATCTGTAAATAAAATTACAAATAATATTAAAAAAAAACTTAATAAAATATATATAAATCTTACACATCATATCACTTAAACAAATCTTTTTTTTTAAATAAAAAACTAATTAAAGTTAATGAAATTTATTTCAATCGAAACCTTTGAAATATCGCACGTGTCGATGCATGACGGACAGCAACTGAAGTGGAAAAAAAACGTGTTTTCAAACATATTGAAATCAAATTAATTACTTCCCAATAAACACAAACAGCCGCATTAAAATTAACCAAATGATTTTTCTTCAATTAAATATGCATTAATTCATTTAGTCAAAATAGCTAACATTCCATTGTAATTTAATTTCAAGCTCGACTAAAAAACTACTTTAAAAACTATAAAATTCGTCTGGTGCCGTTGCAAACAGGAAATGAATATACCGTTGGTAAATAACTGAAGAGAGAGAGAGAGAGAGAGAGAAAAAACGATAACCTGTGTCACATTTGGAACGGAAATATGTTCAAGTTAGAGAATATCAGAAACACACAAGCAGAAAGCAGCAGACGCTGCTGCCGATTGACTGATGCACATAACAGGAACTATCAAAAACTATTTCAAAGAAACCTGAATACCTTTTACTGAAATATGTGAGAGGTATACATAGTGCTAAGACTAAAGTCAAGTGAATCTATATAAGAGAAAGGCAGATTCCTAATTGTTGTTAAAATGAACTTCTTTTTATCAGATTATTGATAACTTTTTTCGTTTTCATGATATTGACTTAAAACGATTTATCGAGATTCAGTCTTTTGACCATATATTTTACATCTTTTAAGCTAAATTTATTAAATTGAATTTAGCTTTTTGGATATAAAATACTGCTTAGATTTTTTTTAAAGTTTCAATACCGGCTGCAAATTTTACAAACTCAATTTAAATGAAATTCAGCATCAGCCACAATTAAAAATGTTTTGACTTTTTTAGGAAGTATCGCATATCTCATAAAATAAAAGGATTTAATGTTAAAAATTTAATCAAAATCCATTAAGTAACACAGAAGTTATTAAAGTAGGCATTTTGTCAAACGTTCAGGGTTATAGTAGTTGGGCAATCATAGCATATGTACCCTACTAGCGCAGGGTATTTAACGAAGTGACAGCAGGTAGCAGGTAGCAGCCAAAATGGAGCATTGCAAGCACACAAAATAAAAGCAAATGCAACAAAACGAAACAAAACAATACATGGCCAAAAGCCAGCGAAGTAAACGTGAACGTTGTCGAAAAGTTTACCAAAAAAAAACAGAAGACGAGGCGAAGGGATCTGTGAAGGACCTGTCGAGTAGCAACTGTAACAGCAGCAGCATGAGCAGCAGCCAAGTGGCGGTCATTGTGCGGCTGCCTAGACAACTGAAGCTGAAGTTGATGCTGAGTCTGATGCTGGACCAGCAGCTGGACAACTGTCAAAAGGACATGCCACGGCTGAAGAGCGGGGCGACGAGGTCATTTCCATGGATCAACATCCGCTGCCTGTCCGTTTAGAATGTCAATTGAATCATCGTTGGGATCTTTGGCATTGCTTTGACAATTGAACTTTCAGAAATTGCTCGGCACTAAATGCAATTAGAATGCCCTTTTTTGTGGCTTGTAGTTTGTTTTAAACTAATTTGCCCAGACTTTGTGTGTTAAAATGGAAAGTGTCAAACGCAGCATTGATTGTCATTCATTATGCAATCAATATTGATGACTGTGTGGCGAGAGCAACGCGGCAACCACTGAAAAGTGACTTGCCAATTTTCGCAGGCGAAAAAAGGTCCCCAGCGAAGGCGGAGTAGATGGAAAAACCTGCCCTTGCCTTGCAAGCCAAAAATGTATAAGGGAAACTATAGGGCATGCTGAATTGACTGAAAAGAATATAAAGAGAGTTTTCTATAGTGATAATTGATGTAAATTTAATTGATTTATAGTAAATATGAAGTAAAAGTAATATATATAATATTTACAGAGAAATTAAATAAATGCATTATCCTTCTCATTTCAATTCAATTCAGTTTGCTTTCTCTTACAGGGCATTTTGTAGTCTATCTTGGTGAGCCTTTAAAATTTTATTTGACTTTTCCTGCTGACATTTTTCATGCAATGTCGCGCGTTGATTGATGAATGAATGAAACATTGTGTTGCTTCAGTCCACAGTTTTTTCAACCGTAAAAATATGTCAAGTGGACAAGAGACTCGGTCCCTTCGATGCGATACGAAACTTCTTTTATCCCAAAATAAATCACCTTTCTATTTTAATTCCTATTGTGCTTTTTAATCAAAATCACATGTGCGTCACAGAATAAAAAACAAACAAAGTTTGCCGAAACTAATATCGAAAAAACTTATACAAAGCAGAGAGAAAAGAACTTTACGTGGGCATTAGATTCGTTTTGCAGCTGTGAATTGAGTCCGGGGCACAGCTGAGCCCGCCAGCCAGGGACATAAATCAAACTTAAAGTAAAACAAACGGGGACCTGTGGGCCTTGACGACATTAACTAATGGTGAGCGCTTCAGCTGCAAAGCTCCTGCTGATAAGGCTGGTGCCTTACCAGAACTAAGCAACAATCAACAAGCGTTTCTGAAAAATTGCTCGAATATACAGAAGTAAATGTTGCATCATTTAACATTTAAACATGCTAAAATCATCGTAACCCCCGCAACCTTGGCAGCTCACGTGTCTCTGTCCCAAATATCTGCGCTGCATGCGCTTGTCAAATAAATACACAATAAATGACACACTCATTCAAACAAGTCGCGCGCACCACAGTGAAGCACCACCCAACCTTTGGACCACTCAAGTGTTTTTGGGTGTGCCTGGCCTCCTTACACACCGTGGCAAATTTAAGTGATTGAAAGGCAGTCTCAAGCTATCGCCGAGTGTGAGCGACTAGCAGATACACCACACCATACCGATTCTCCACATAACGATAACCGTCTTTCAGAGTGGCGCAGCCCCACACCTCGCCACGCCCACCATTGGCGCACTTGAAATGCTCTTAGTGCATTTGGTTTTACGCTTACATTATTTGGCATAAAGGGCGCGAGCATGAAGATGTGAAGCAACTTGAAAGCGAATGCCGACTGGCGTGTTTCCACTGTCTAGGAGCAAGTCGCATCAGCAGTAGAAATATATAAAATAATACGAGATAAAATATATAAAGAATTTGAAAAAGTGATAGAAAACCAGATGAACTTAAAAAGAAAATTACTTAAATTTTCAAAATAAATAAAAAAATAAAAAAAATATTTAAAATTTTAAAACAACACAAATTACCTGCAGTAAGTGCTAAAAATACATATTAGGTTTTAAGTTTTTAATATAGCTTGTTATAACGAATAAAAATATATATACATTTTTACTTATTAAATGAGGTGACTAAAATAATTTTATTAAAATTTAAAAAAATTAAAATAGATCTCTGATAAAAAGATTTTTTACTTTAAAGTTTTTAGTATAGTTTTATATTAAAAAATAATTTAACAACCTTTTATTAAAAAAGTTAATTTTTTTTGAGAATTCTTACAGTAAAGTTTTTTGTGTTTTGTTTTCAAGTTTTTAAAATATTTTTAAGTTTTCAACATTTAAATAATTTTAATAATTTTACATTTATTTTTGAAAATTTATTTAGTTATATTTATTACATAAAATTAAAAACACTTCATAAAATTCTCAAAAATATATGTTTAAATTATTTAAATTTTTCAAATGATTAACAAAAATTCTTATGAAAAAGAGCAGAAAAAACTTGAAGGAAGTTTAAAGGGAAAACCGGACTTTAAGGTAATGGTATTAAAGTTTAATAATATTTCATAAAAACCATAAAAAAAATTGAAAAAATAAATATCTATATATATAAAAATGAATGTCTGTCTGTAAGGCTGGAAAATCTTCGAGTACACGCCGCTGAGAACCGTTCGTCTAAATCGTCTGAACAACGAGAAGTAAGGTTAGAAACTGATCGAGTACGTACTAATCAGACCCGTTCTTCTGAGACAACTGAACTACGGGAAAGAAGGCTGCAAAATGTTCGAATAAGCACTGCTCGATCGAGACGAACACTGCACGCTGATTTGAATCTTAGTGCATTCCATTATGACAGTAATCATGATTACAGTCTTCATCCAAATGTCGTCATTGGAGATATGGATGTATTGTAGTGCACTCAAAATTAAAAAAAAAAGCTTGGAATGATCTGCGCCAGGGGAAAAGTTAAACTACCACAATTACATTCATCACCCGCACCACTGTCAACGTCAGCTAGTGTATAATATTTCAGTAAAACATCAAATTTGAAATTTAAACAGCATATTTTGAAAAAAAAGCTTTGCTCTACGATATGAATTTCAAAGCTGATTATATTTCATACCTAGCTGAAAAAAAATTACTTAAAAAATATATATAATTTTACATTTATCGAAAATATATTCATAAAATGCTTACTAAATTTATTAAATTCTACATATAGAATATACATTTCAAAAATATTTACTAAAATAAATCCAATTGAACTCCTTCTCCCAACTGCTGCACAGTGGAAACAGTTTGCAGAACGTTTGTAGGATTGTGTAAATTGTGTATGAATATCGTGCGCTAAGTGTTTGCTCAATGTGTTTTCATTGTGTGTGGGGGTGAAGTGTGTAAAGCTAAGTATATGAGTGGGTGGGTGAGTGTGTGTCTGTGTGAGTGTGGTAGCATGGTGGTTTGTATTGGGGCGGCATAGCTGCAATTGTTTGAGCATGACTTGATTACGCGCCAGGTAAGAGGCGGCGTCTGATTGGAACTTGCGTATGCCCACCAAGAACTTGAACGCACTTTAAGTGGAGCTGCCAAACTTAGAGCCCGACTGCCATTAAGTGGCCATTTCTGTTGCTAATGGTTGGGGTGGGGTTAACTCTGGACCTGGATCATACATCATGTTAATGTGCAAACGTTTAATGCAGAGGAAGACAAAGAGAGAGACAGAGAGAGAGAGACGGAGAGGCTGTGGCATCATCAGTTATGGTGTCAAATCGAAATACACCAAGGAATCGGCATTGATAGCACATGTGAGTATATATGTGGCATGTGTATCAAATGCCGAGGGTCTGTTCTGAGCCATTGAGCATAATGTGCTAGAATTCAATTTGACAGCTGACAGCAGAACAAAGCGCGCCCAGACTGGCGACTCTCAAGAGAATTGGAATTTGTTGCGATTGCGTTCGCTCTGCTTTGGATTAATTTAATTAAATGTCGCTGGCTGACTTAACCAATTAATGTGGAGGAAAATTTAAAAATTTAGCTGCCCCGGCAATGGCAAGTGACAGTTGCGAACGCATCTCGCCAGCTCCAATATTATTTCCTGCTTGAGCAAAAGTTTTTGCACATTTAGCGAGTTGTTTTTCTTTGCCCGTGTGACACACGCTGTGAGTGCTCAAAAGTCCGAGTCGGTGTCCGTTTGTCCAGACTTGACTTGCAGCTTATCAACATAGCCAACATAGCTAGCTGGACACTTTAGCCTCTTCAGCTTCTACTTCTTCTTCGTTCCGTTGAGTGCATTAATACGCTTGCATAATACTTTAATGTTGGTGTCTTGTCTGTCGTGACAAACGGAAAAGCTGCTGCAGCTAGAAAAGCTAGAAAACTCTCTGGCACTCTGCTTGCAAAACTTTGCTGTGCAGGAAGCGCAAGAAAATTAAGAAAATACTCATCGTTCTCAACGCCGGCATCTACTTCTGGCTTTTGCTTCCTACTCACTGCTTCTTATGCTATTTACGACAGTGCACATTGAAATTATACGAAACGGACCCCTGTCCCCTGCCCTGCCCCTGCTCCAGCTCCAGCTCCTGCTCGACTGCCATTTGCTAAAGCAAAAGTCAACATGATGCCGGGTCTAAGCCAAAAGCAAATGTCCAAAGAAATTTCAAGTGTTGTAAAATGGCAACATGGATTGTTGAGCAATTTGTGATTGTGTGTGTGTGTGTGTGTGTGTGTATAGCCCCGAAAAAGTTTGAGCCACACACAAATGGCCAGGCAAAAACTTTGGCTCTGCTCCACAATCTGAAAAGGGGCCTTGAACGGGTCTTGAGATATGAGCACAATTAAAACTTAGCGCAAAGGCCAGTTCCCGTTTGCCGCATATCAAAGCTGAAACGCTGAATGATAAGCCAAATGCCGACAATTTACTAACTGAACAAAAGCAACTCAAATTGGGCTTCAAGCAGCGTTGCCACGAGTGTTCTCTAGTAGTTTGCTAGGCTTTTGCTCGTATAGCCAATAAGAAATGTATGTTAATAATAAGTAACTAATTTTGAGTAGAGCTGCGAATATAAAGAATGAAACTGTTTGGTAGATAGATATTATGAGCTGAAATATATCTACATATTTATTTATATTTACGTATACTTAATATTCCCTTGCTCTGGTTTACTCCAAAAGTTAGGCAGATAGTCTTTATTGCATTGCTCTGCCCTGTTCCCTCCCTCATTGAAGACAGTGTTTACCCATCGGTCGGTGGTCAAATCAAAACTTTTTAATACAAACTCAAAGTGAGTGAAGAAAACTTACGCAGGC
The DNA here is from genome assembly GCA_035045545.1 of Drosophila gaucha. NCBI lineage: Eukaryota > Metazoa > Arthropoda > Insecta > Diptera > Drosophilidae > Drosophila > Drosophila gaucha. The sequence continues at coordinate 724,502 of JAWNOY010000292.1, forward strand.
ATTGGCCATAAACAGGATTCAATGAGCAGTAAAGCGGCAATAGATTTGAGTTATGGTTATTAATAATGGCACAACAATACAGGGGGGGCTGCTTCTATCTGCACAGCTCATCAGGATAGACAGGACACAGACTCGCAGAGCAGACGGAGAACATGGCACATGCAGCAATGCAGACTTGTCTGGTCTAAAAATACAATATAATATAACGGCGGGCTGTGTTGTGTAGCACATCATGTTGTTGGGTTGCTGGGCAAATGGGAAATGGGGCGCAGGCAACAAACAACAACAAACGTGTATACATGGAGCCAATCCCCAATCTTTGCTCCCACATTACAACGTGTGAATCCAATATTGGGTTCTGGCCCTGGCTCGTCTCTGTGCCGGAAATGCCTTTGTCTGGCTTCATAATATTTTGCTCGTTACTTTTTAATATGACTCACAACAACATCCGCAGCATCCGAAGCCAGACAGGCGCTGACAAACAATGCAAAAGACCAAAACAGGAGATATAGCTGAAGCTGAAGCCGAAGTTCCCCCCACACACACATATTATCTACTCTAACGACAATGCAAAAATCTATCCAGAAGTGAGAATTTTATTACCATTGCTAGGACTATCCGTCGAGCGAGGCGTAATCAGTGCATGTCCCTGTCAGCATCCAGCACTCCTCATTCCCACCTTCGAGCTTGGCATGGCATGAAAAGAGTGTCGGGATTACTCATAAAATTGCGATATCTTTTGTCACCTTTGTTGGACCGCAGCCGCAGGGATGAATTATGTGAGGGGAGAGTTGAATGCAGGATTATTATTGACAACGCTAGGAAAGGGAGTGGCGACCACTGCAGCTAATGGATGCCTTCCCAAAGGACCTCGCCACTCCCCAAAGGGCAAAGCTCGGCCATTAGCATTTATTGCTTATGATAAGCTACCCCCAAAAGAAAACCGTTTCTAGCCCCAACTCCAGCTCCAACTCCAGCCATGCAAATGTCGAAGGCTATCTGTGCCACGTCTGCTACTTCGATAACAATTGAATTTCACTTGAACGAAAAATGTTTTTGCTTACGCATCAGCCAGTCATCCGATTGCACACAAATTTTATTTAAAAAACATGCTTGACCGCACTTCAAGTGCAAAGTCAACAGGCGGCAGGCAGCAGCAGACGTCGACATTGAAAATCGAACAGTTCGGATCATTTGCTGAGCTATGCGCTATGAAATTTCTAATATTTCATATTATTTTGAGCTGCTTTCCTTGTCACAGACCCTTCAATGACACCTGCTGCACCTGCTGCTGCCGTCTGTCTGTCTCTCTGTCTGTCTGTCCTCTTTGAGGTGGAGTCCTAGGGCTCGATTTCAAGCTCCAAAGCGTGTTCGTTGGCAATTGAATGATTTGCTTACAGTGAGTATTGTGGCTACAAACAGATATGGGGTTATGAAAAAGTGATAGAATAGAAGATATCCTATATGGTAATCGCGTTGTCTTTATATACTCTTATTATTGTCTTTTTTAACTTTAAAGATACTCTGTCTCTATATATTATTTAAAATTCTTCTTATATATACCATATCCTGGCAGAACAAAGATACCCTATATGGGAACCATATAATCTAATATCATATATCATATCATTTTTGAACTTTATAGATTCTCTTTCTCTATATATATACAGTATTTTAAGTTATTATGCCTGCTACTTATATTTTCCTACACATATGTATAATATCCTGCTAGAATACCCTGTATTTTCTATATTTTGCTTTCATTTCTTTAACTTTAAAGATACTCTCTCCCTCTATATATATAATATTTAAAGTTTTTTCCTGTTAAATTAACATTTTTATAAATATCATATCCTATATATCATATTCCTTTAACTTTAAAGGAACTCACTCTCTCTCTCTCTCTCTGTCTTTATAGTTTCTCTCTATATAGCTACTCTGCCTGTTACATATATTTTCTTATATATATCATATCCTCTCTTTCCCTTTTCATATAGGGAATTGCCAAAAGTTCACAATGCATTAACAACACGACAACATTTGACATTTCAATATTGCAATATTGAAACCCTTCGGTGACACGTATTAAAAAATTTGAAGCAGCTGAAATGTGGCTGAGGCAACGGCTGTTGCTGTCTTCCATGGCGTGCCAACAGACAATTTTGAATAAATATCTTGAAACTTGATATTATATGCCATCAACTCACTGATAAGCATTTTGACAGCAAATTAATTTGAGGGAAAGCAAATAAACTTTAAAGTATTACATTTTAGCTCACTTACTGCATAAATTAATGATAGCTGATATCTTAAATAGCTACTGTTAAATAGTTAAGCTGAGAGGGAAAGCACTTTGGATATGTGCACTTAGGTAAACAGTAAACACTGCTTTCAAGCAAGCCTTCTTGCGCCAATCATAATTTCGCCATCTTTAGAGTACCCATAACACTTGCGCCTTAAATGAAACTTTCACTCGACGCGCTAACAAGCGACTCATTGGCGCACGGAATGAGGCCAGCTGGTGCTGTTGGCAGGCCTCAGTCGAAAGCTCGGGTTGGCAATTTAAGAATTAAGCAAACTATGTGCTGGGACCCCACCGAAAAAGGAAAGGAAAAAGCACACTTTAACTAAAATTAGAAAAATACCGTTGACTGCAACGAACCGGCCATAAAAACTAGCGCAGGTTGCAGGCGTTCACATTGACGCCATTCCGTAATCAGCACTTGCAACATGCCAAGAACGTCAACAGCAACAACTGCACAAGAACAACAACAAGCTAACGGGTAATAAGCAACAACAGCACTGTAATGAAGCTATCAACCGTAAGATGGCGCTTAGGCACGCAATCATACTTTGGGGCCGAGCAATGGGAGGCAAGACCAAGCCCTTTCCACAGTGTGTTTGAATGTGTTCCAGAATTGGTATTCTCAAAAAAATGCAGAGAGATTAGCTAACCAGCTTTAAGACTTAATCAATTTCATATTATTAGAGATATTTGCCGTTAAAAATTTCCAATTTATTTAGCTTCAGCTACGGCCGATTTCGAATTATGGAACATCGTATATATCATCGTGTCCGCTCGTTATCGTCGCTTGCGCCACATCACGCTATGTTCAACACTCGCGATGCGGCATACACGGCGTATGTTTAATATTTCCGCAGCAACTATGCGCATATTCATTTTGACGACGCTTTGACGTCGCCATCGTCAACGCGGTACGTTGACCGCTGGGAACCCGAAGCTGTTGCTACATTAGCGTTGCTGTCATGCATGTTCCCAGCTCCTGCCCCTGTCATATTGCATGTCCCATACGCTAACTCGTATACCCCGTGGTTGTGACCTAAATTCGCAGTTTATGAAAAATATATGTGTGTAATATAAAATGTAGCTGCATGCATAAAACAAAAAGTATGCGCGGCGCTCCCGCTTCATATTTTTATTTATACAACCATAAAGTATATAGAAAAAAAAAACTGGCGCTGGACGAGTTTATAAAGCATGTTTTTTCTTGTCGAGCGCCAAATGACGACAGTAATGGCGGTGGCAAAAGCGGAAATGCCCCCAAGCTGCACTGGCAACATCACAGAGAAATCACATTGCGTATACGTCATGTGGCACAAAGGCAAGGAGCTAGCAGCTAAGGGTGGATGCCACCTTCAACTAATGCACTTTCCCCCACTGATTGGCGTGTGGCAAAGAATTTTGGTGAGAATTGCGACATATTCTAATTTGGCAAGTTAAAAGTGATAAAAAAAACGCTGTAAAACTTTAATAAAACCGAGCCAAATAATTTTAATCAGCATAACAGAATATTAAATAAGCTTCTTCTCTGTTAATATTTTCTGAAAAGCAGCTGGGAAACAGCAGCTGACAAGGGCCTACGCGGCGTATGCGTAATTTATATGAAATACATCAAAGCACTATTGTTGAGTGGCATTGGCGGTGGAGTGTGAATGTCGGAGCGGGCGTTGATGTGGCAATGAACGTTTAACACTTCATTAAAAGCCATTCAGCAAAGTTGTAGACAATTAAAGGCAAGCGATGGCACTTAACACATTCCCAATGTTCATTGACCGGCAAACGAAATAAAAATTGCAACAGCTACTTCAGCGCGAATGCTTCATTAAACAGCAACAACAACAGTAATGTGTACAAGGGCAATAGACAAAGTTCCCGGACCACAAATTACACTTCGCTTGGCACAGCACAAAATGGCGTAAAAATTGCAGCTGCCTCAACGTCGAGGCAAAAATATTATTGAATGTGTGTGTGTGTGTGTGTGAGTGTGTCTGCTGCCTGATGCCTTCTGTATTTTTTATGATGCTTGAAAATAAATAAACACTCAATACCCAATGCCAAAGAGCAGACAGAGCAGAACTTACAGCAGCCACAGACAGCCACCGCGCACATTCAATAAATCTTCAGGCTGTGTGTGAATAGTCACTTGAGACGCGGAGGGAGCATTCAGCAAAAGAGCTCTGAGGAGCTGCTACGATTTGAGCGGCTTTCATTTTCATTCCATAATGGCAATAATCGCGTGCCCAACTCCATAATGATGATGATGATGTTGATAATGCTGCTAGAGTGTGTGAAAAACGCAGCTTGCACGTAGCCAAAGCGGATGTCTGCTCGGGTGTTAAGGATAGAGACAGAGAGAGAGAGCGAAGGAGCGAGGGAGCAGGCCTCTAATAGTCTCACATGCTCTGCAGCACAATACATAACTCAGAGTCAGAGTCAGAGTTGGAGCCAGAACCAAGACCAGGCCCAGGACCAAGGCCAATTCTGCACTTGAAAGCCACGCAAAAGACAAAAACAAATAAACAAAAACAAACAAAGTAAGGACAACAGAAGTGGATGTAGTCCTGGAACAACGTAAATCAAACGGGGCGGGACAACGCTACAAATATTCAATCTATAATGGCATTTACACGACTAGGAACAGGATATGTAATATCCTTTTTTGGAGCTTCTCGGCTAGCCTGAAATTTGTAAACTCACTTCGCCTATGGCCAAACTTATTTTCAAATAAATATGGCCCTGCCTCTTTTTACCAGGCGCCATAAATCTCAACAATTTCCGTTGTCTGTGGTGGGGTGGGACAGGGCAGGGGGTCAACCAGCTTGGAGCTAGTTGGCTTTGGTTCGATCCGTCCATGGATTTGGTATTACAATTTATGCACACGGGATGTGCCTCTAACTCTTTGCTGCTTTATTTACTACTCGCATTTCAAGTGGAGGGGAAACCTTTTCTTGTGCCCTTCGGCATATGCAAAAAGCTTGTTAATGGATTTCGTAAAAAGCATCTCGAACGGTGAAGTTGTCTGGCCTGAGAGGTCGAGTGATTGCATACAAAAGTTAAACTTTGCACGAAACTCAAAATTTATAAACAAAGAGATTAATATTTAACTGAAAACTTTCAATGTGGAGTACAAATAAATAATTGACAATTTTTTTATCTCAAAAAGATGCATTCGCACTTAGAACTTAAGGTTTATAATTACATATTTTTATACCCTTGCAAAAAGGGTATATGCACAGAAGGAAGCATCTCCGATTATATGAAGTATATACATATATACTCGAGCTGAGTTTATAGAGCCATCTGTCTTTCTGTCCGTCTGTCTGTCTGTCTGTCTGGATCAACGCAATTTCCTTCTAGAGCATTACAGTTACCGTGCTGAAATTTTTGCTCATAGACTCCATTCTACTGTAGGCATTGTATATCTCGGAATCATCCAGGTAGGACGACTATATCCTATAGCTTCCAAAGAACAGATCGGATTTGAGAAATGTTTTAGTAGGATGCCATTGAAATTTAATACTTAAAATAATAATATATACTTGTGTATCCTAACCTTCTACAAATCGATATAGCATATGTAGCTACTCCCACTAAGTGCGCGGAAAATCAGTAAAACTGTATCTTCAACCATTTTACGCCTTCCCTTTAGTTATATTTTCATTAGCATCTAATAAAAGACCTTTCTCAATGCCAAGCTCTATTGGAAACTGCTCAAATCGTGTACCTTTTAGGTTCACATGCCTGTCAATTACATAGATGGGTGCGAACTGTGCCTGTGGGCAATCACACACCAAAATTTTGACAACTTGAAGTGAACTTTAAGTCGAAAGCTGGCCAAATTTGCAAACTCAGCGCTGATGCAGCACGAAATGGAGCCACACTTTCTTTTTGCCATCATCTTCCTGTATTCCCGCTATCCTCTCTCTCTCTGTCTCGTTCTTGCCCTTCTGTCTGGCAGTGAGACCTGCTCTATCTGCTCGTCTGTCACACAGTGTGTCACATAATATGGACAATCACTAACCACGCAAGTGTCAAACAAACAAAACGAGCGCAAGGCATCCGCACCCGCACATGGTCACCCCATTTGCCAGGCTGGCAAAAATTTGCAAGCAAATCCTATTTTCGCATATGGGGTGCACTCACTCAGAGACAGGAGCTGCTCGTAGCGGGGGTGGATGCGAGACGGGGCAAAGAATCAGACGGAATGAACCACATTCGAGTGCTGCGGGCGGTTCAATATTTTTTTGGCGCTCGTTCTTTGCAGGAGTCATGTGCTCGTGTGTGGGTGACTGAGGAGAAGAAGGGGAAGAGGCAAGGGGCTGTTACAGCCAGCTGCTGTTGCTGCTGTGCACACATCAATCTCGCCCTAACTTTGCAGATACGAATCTTTCATTTTCGTATTTCCGTTCAAATTTCGTGTAACTGAACTGGAACTTTAGAATGAAAAACTGAATCTTTCTTTTTTTTACTACTCTCCGACAGACAGTTGGCTGGAAGAGCCACGGAGACTCGATTGGCCATGGTGCCGCATTTTAATGTTGCCCCGGAAAACACAGTCGCATGTATCAAATGGAAGACAAAAAGATACTCTTTAAGATTTTCCGCTACTATTAAGAGACTGGGACGGTAATCCAAGCAACTCAACTGAAGTAAATTAAAGTCTAAATTTAGTTAGCAGAAAAATAGTTGATATATTTAAATACAGTTTAATATCAAATTTGATATCTTATGATAGAATAGTACCTATATATTGAGTACTCAGCCAAATAAAATTGTTTCTCCACATTCTCACTTCACAAAATGTCCGAGTCCCTGCCTCGTCTTATAAAATGTTCATCTAATGGACGTCTATGTCTGTTGGCTCTCATTCTCAAATATCAAATTTAAATTTCTTCATTTTGTGTGCAAGTTCAAGCGCCAAGTCCAAAATATATTTTTTTCTACTTTTCAATGTGTGTGTGCATGTGTGTGTGTCTGTGTAATGCACAAAAATTCAGGTCATGTGCGACCAAAAGTAAGTGGATGCGTTCTTATCAGCGCACACAAATGTTTTATCTCGCTCGGCGCGTGTGCAAAGCATCCTTGCTTGTGGCTGGCTGCCTGTCTGCCCCATTCGCAAATTGATCAGGAGCGCACTGATGTAAATAGCCCAAAGCCCGTGTGAGTCAAGGAAATATATATCTATATATATAGTCTATATAAATGTACGAATAACCCTTACGCCTAAGACAATTCCTTAAAATAGAGTTCTAGAAATTGGTTTTTCGTTTTTGTTTAATAAAGAAGTTTTCGTAATAAAGAAAGTTCATAAGAATACAAGCAAAAAAAGTATATTAATGCTACATATATCTATATATATAGTCTATATATATATATTAACTTCATTCAATGCTGAAGCAAAGCCAAAAGAACCTCCATTTAATGCAGTCTTAGATGTGAGCGAAATTGTTTTTCCCTTTTAGACTATTTTCCACATAAATATTATTTGAAAAGAATACGAACCAAAAAATGATATTAATGCTTCAAATATCTTTATATATAGTCTATATATACAAAAACTCATCTCTAAGGCAATCCAAAAGCAACTCCATTTAATGAGGCTTTGAATTTTATTTATTATTATATTATATATTATATTCCATATTACTAAATTTGATATGAAGATTTAATTCAAGCATTAAAGTAATGCCTCACGTATAATTAAATTAATTACATATTATTTTCATTAGGTATTTTTGCTGTATCTAGTTAATCCGCTCCTGGCTGATTTGGTTGGTTGGTTGCCTTTCTGTTGTGTTTTGCCAATTGTCGGAAGTGCCTGCGGCTCTTGCATAAGTCACATACACACAAACACGTATATACACAGACACACACACACACACATATAATCTAGCATACACACATGCACACAGCCAGTTAGACACTTTCTTTTGCTACTTGAGCTTCCGTTTCCGCTTGCCCTCGTCCCTCGTCCCTCGTCCCTCGTCCCTCGTCCGTCTGATCCGTCAGCGCTGTCTGCTTATTTACTTATGCATAGCATACAACCTTAAACATAATTTTGTTTGCTTTGGTGCTGTTTTGTCTCCTTGCTTTGCATGCAGTTCTGTTTTATCCAATCCACCAATGCCACTCCCACAGTTCTTTACTTTGTTGTGCTGCCTTTTTTATATCTAGCGTCAAATTTTATCTATTTGACTCGTGACACGCTCTCACAGCAGGAAACCACATAAAAAAGGTTAAGTACTTAAAAGTTGAAACTGTTTTTAAGGTCAAAACATAAGTTAAATGAATAATTTTCTTCGACTTTGGTAACTCGCTTTCATTAACCTTCAATAAATCAGGAAAACTTTTATTGATTCTAACAATTAAAGCTCTTCACATTTGTGAATTGTCGAAGTATTTAAAATTCAAATTGCCGCATTTTGGTGGACTTACAACCACCATGTCCTGTTCCCGCAGCTTCTTAAGGCGTTGCTCTATTTCCTTGAACTTGCTATCCTGATCGACGGTGCGATTCGAAATGCGAACATATTTGAGTGCATAATGCAGATCTGACATGGGCAGATCATTATTTTTGATAAACAACAAAGCTTCCTCTGTCTCTCTTTCGGTGAACGTCTAATAACATTATATATAGATTCAAATGTTTTTAAAGATATAATTTTTACGATACCTCTACAATTTCCGGAGAATATGAGAATGATTCAGCATTAGACATTAGGTCATCTACGTCCTTAGACATTTTGTCTTGATTTAATTCTCACTTTTAATAATTTTCACTTGTATAATGATGATTATTTGATTTCAACACATTTAAAGCAATTTTTTGTTAGAGTTTTTCTAGCATGGGCCTACTCTGTGCACACAAATCCCTTGTGCGGTCAAAATAAAACGTCAGCAGTTGCCAAGCTGCCATGCAAGCCAAACAAAATCAAACCGAACCAAACCAAACCGAAGTGAACCGCATTTTGCATTTGCAGTTTACTCGGTTAACCGCTTTTATAGCGGATTTAACGCATTTTCCATTTCCTGGAACTGGCAGACCTTTTTTCACCCCGCCCCTCCCACTCGCCACAAACCTTTGAAAACGTACCAAAACATGCCAAAATGTTTGAATCGAACAATCAACGCAAAGGATCCCTCAAATTCCTACAACACCACACATACACGCGCATTTCCCATTTTCCATTTTCAATTCTGCCTGTAACTCCCACTCGTATGTCAACGGTGCATGCATTTCATTCAGTTTCTATTGCTTTATTTCTCCGACATTGTGTGAAAGTTTTGGCTTCTCTGCGTTGACCGCCTTCCAATATTACTTTGTTAGGCGCTGCGCCACAAGCGACAATGTTTTGTGAGCTGCCAGTTTGGACACTTCAATATTTTGGATATATACTTAAAGCAATTTAATTGAGGATAGAAATTGAAGCATTTGGTAGAGAAATGTTGGGCAAAATTGGATATTTCAATTGTGGAAAGGTATTAAATGGCAGCTATAGTCTTCATGGACACATAGTCCAATTGTTGAAAAGCTGTCTAACGCATTAAGCAAGCTTCAATTACCCCAACTCATATGACTGTTATATGATTTTGTAAGATTTTGAATAAGCTTGACAGAGGATTTGATAGGCCTACTTTAATAGAAACTCTGAAATGATGAACAGAATTATAGACTACTGCAATGTATTTTGATTCATCGTCTCGCACTTCAATCCCCACCACATTTATGTAACGAAGAACTAGTAGCAGAACGCAAAGGCCAACGCCTGACAATGAAAAGTTCCAGCAGTGGTAGATCATTGATAGGCGATAGAGCAGAGAAAGAAGTTGACAGGCGAAGATCAGAAGTTGAGAATAGCAGTCGAAGTTGACTAAAAGTAGAACTGTACATTGTAGTTAAGTTGAAAGTGGTCAAATAATACTTGATGTTATTAATAACAATAAGTAATATATAATAAACATACGGGTGTTCAACTGTGTGCATCCTACATCTAAATTTTGTCATTTTAAATTATGATTAAAAGCAATACTGTAGTAGCTTGAAATATATAAGATTTATCAACTGTAATTACTACAGGCCTGTCTGAGTATATAAGTTCTACAAATACATCAATTCAATGAAAAGTCAACTGAAATGTTATTGGGAACAGAAACAATTTTTAAAGATTCTAATGAAACCGCTAAAAACATCGCATAAACATTAAAAATAATTTTCCTGATATAATATCCAAAAATTTTTAATCTGATTCTATTAGCTTAAATATTACCTGTGTGGTTGGCGGGCATCAGAATACCTCCACAGCATGTCTTTGCTTGTCGTAAAAGGCGACTAAAACAGACTGAGACTACTTCCAGTCTCAAAAATTATTTATTATTATACTGAAATAAGTGAAAATGTGTTTTCCTCGGAATCTAAGAGCTGGCTACTCAAACAGAGTACTCATATTTATATAATTATAAAAGTGGTAGAAAACAGTGTTAAATAATTCCACAAACTTAAAATATTTTTAATTCTCGTTGAGAATCGTGGAGAAGTATTGACACATCACAAAAAAATTTTTTTTTATTTTAAAATAGCTACTTTATTTAGAAAAGATTGATTGTTGCTTTGCCTGCTTGAGTCGTTTGCCATGCGAGTACCCCAATTCTTGTTTTTGCTTTACCTACTTCATATAGAGATGGAGATGAAAACATTTTCATTCAATTGCCTGCTGTTATATGCAAAATATATTACGCATATTTTTGTTTATTCTCATGTATGCTATCATATTGCTTCTCACATAATATCGACTCTTCTATGCTGAATATCGCATTGTTGTTTCTGTTATATCTATTTTTGTATGTGTACTACATGTGTGGCTGTTCGTGTGTGTGTGTGTGCATGGTTGGGAATGTATGTGCCAACATTTATCCATTAATTTGTGCAAATAAAGTTGCCACAACATACGCGCACTCACGAAACCGCAATTGAATCGGGGACAGAAGCACAGACAGAGAGAGAGAGAGAGAGAGTCATGCTATCTCTGTTGTGCACTGCGAATATATGGATACGCTGAAAGGTAAACAATTTTAATTTATTTGCCCAATAATAAACCCATCAAATAGCATTGGGAGGGGGCTCGCACACAGCGACATTCCCTATTGAAATATACAAATCAAATATGTTAACACGCATACGCCCCGTTAACAGTTCATTGTGGGCGTCGTGTGTGAGTGTGTGTGCGTGTGAATACATACACGTGTAGCCGCACAATAATAGATAGCAAATTAAAGCGCAATGCTGGCAGGGTTAAGCATTTGCTTACAAAGGTATCTAATAAGCCTCAACGACAAGCGCAGAAAGGTGAATAATATTATATTTAGTATAAAAGCGGAGCTTCCATAAAGAGACTCTGAATGTAAAACAGTTAATTAAGATAGTTCATTGACATTCGAGCTTGCAGACACACATGGCCAGCTCTTCATGAATAGCAAGTGCAAACTTTTTGTCTGTCAACTTTGCAGCTGCGATTAATTTGTTGAGGAAATCAAGTGCAGGGGTCAAAGATGAGAAAAACTGGCGGAGACTTAACATCATGTTTTACTTGATTCTTCTGGCATCTGTCTTGTTCTCAGCTGATTGCAATTTTTAATTGTCAAACGCAGTCGAGTGACAAATGAAGGCAACTCTTTCATGCAGGAGCAGCAGCAACAGCAGGAGGCATCTTTAATGACAACTGATATTTTATTTAAGAAATGCAACAGCTGAGCGTACGAATTGTTTTCCCAAAACGTTGAAAAATGCATGATGGAAAGAAAACAAAAGGAAAGCTGGACAGCAGCAGGACTCAGCAGGAGGCGGCAAGAAACACTTGAATGAAATACATCCGATTGTCATCGCAGGCTGTCCAGATCTCCAGATCTAAAATGCAAATGAAGCTGTCTCGCAATTTCATTTCGAGCCGCGTTTGTCTGGGAAGCGCGTTCGCTGCATTTAATTAGACATTAATATGGAATGCTTTTAACGCTTTGCTGCGGTTAAGTGAAAGTTCAGCTTAAGAGCTTAAGCCGGGGCTAAGTTTAATGTTCCGACCGTGTCGAAGGGGCGCCACACGCAATTTGCATTTGCATTTTTGGGCACTTGCTGAAATTGACTCGACCCCCTCGCTGGCTGGCATTTTGTGGCTTTTGTCCCCCCCGCTCACCTCTGAACGTTCTATCCGCGGCATTGCAAGTGAGCAATTTATTGTTTCAAACGGATTCGTCGTGCCAAAATTCGATTACTGGTAATTGCCTATTGCCCGAACGCCAGACAAAAGCGCAGCATAATTGAATTAAAAGCATTGCAAAGCTCAAAAGCGTCCCACGCCCCTCGTCCCCCGCCATGATTAACGTTTTAAAGCGTAAAGTGATTAATCCGCTTGCTTGGGCGGGCCGGGAGCAAGCAGGAGAGGCAGGCAAACAAATGGGCCATACGACAATATATAAAACACCCAGCCTAGTTACATCCAGCACAATTAAAACTCGTTAGGCATGCTTTTATGAATGGCTCTCGCTTTTAATTGCATAGCATTAATTAATTTAAAAGCAAACACACATTTACATGTATTTTTAAAACAAATGGCATTTATTCTCTGTATTGCCTGTGCCTGGGATTCTTATACAGGTTTTATTTTATTTTATATGTATAATTGTGGTTATGGTAAAACTTTCTGTGCATGTCATCAATTTTGCCAAGCTCTCTTTTTCTATCTCTTGCCATCTATCTCTCTACCTATCCATCTCTCTCCTTCTCCGATTTTGTATATCTCTCTTTCGCTTGCTTTCGCTCTTTTTATCTCATTCTGTCTCTCTCTACCTCTGTCTATCTCTCTTTTTAATTATTTTATATATATCTCTCTCTCTCTCTCTCTGTTGTGTTCGCTCTCTTTCTATCTCTATCAATCTTTCTCTTTCTCAATCTTTCTCTTTCTTAATCTTTCTCTTTCTCAATCTTTCTCTTTCTCAATCTTTCTCTTTCTCAAGCATTATCTTTCTTAATCATTCTCATTCTTAATCTTTATCTTCGTCTCTCTCTGTCTCTCTCTCTATCTCTGTCCCTCTTTCTCTCTCTCTCTTCATCTCTGGCTCTCTCTATATCCCTTTCAATATATATTTCTATCTCAATATATCTGTCTCTTTCTTTTTATTTGTTTCTGCCTCTTTATAAGTTCTTTCTCTATTTCTTTCTTTATCTGTTTGTATATATCACTCTATTTCCCTTTTTCTATATACCTCTCCCTCAAATCACTAACGCTCTCTCTTTCTCCCCATCGTGTACTCTTACAAGCACGCATCGCCTTTCTCAGCGATTCTCTCATACTTTACTTATACTTTAAACATTTCTAATTCTTTCGCCATATATTTCTTAAACATTCTCGATAATTTAAGGAATGTTGCAGCTTTTAATATAGTTTTCTACAACTACTCTCTATTTAAGTGACCACAGGAATAGTTTTGTTATCTGTGTGCTATGTGAAGAGTTAGTTCAATTATCGTTTGCAATTTCTTTCTTCTCTCGTGGTCCAAACAAACTTTGCAAATCAAATAAACTTCGATGTGGAAAAAATTGTTGAGGTGCCGCCTGAGGCCTGGGTTAAAACTCGAAAAAAGTGAATGGAAGAGCAGGAAAGGAAAACTGTTAAGAAAACTATGCCAACTAAAGATATGCACTTACGTATTTAGTATGTTTTTGTGTGTGAGATGTGTGAGTTCTCTAAGCAGAGCGCAATGCAAATGGATGCGATTGAAAGTTTCCCCGTTCTCGGCACTTTTTCTGTTTGTTGTTGACTTTGCTTTCAAACGAGGTTTGCTTTTTGTCCACACTCAACTTAGTGGGCTATGATTGAAATAGTTATTTCTGATAGCACTTCAGATAAGTACGTAACAGTAAAAAATCAAATTCTTATTCTTTTGCACCAATTTTTCGGTTAAAGATATTGATAAGTTAACGCACACAATGAACGCCGACAATTGCCGCCCGAAATGCTATGAAATCTACGAGGCCATACGCAAAAGCAAAGAGTATCGCTACATAATCTTTCGACTCGTCTCCGACAACGTTGTCGAAGTGGAGACTGTGGGGCCGCGGGACAACGACTACAACCAGTTCCTAGAGGATCTCACTCGCAACGGACCCATCGAATGTCGCTATGGTGTCTTCGACCTGGAATATACCCATGTGTGTGAGGTGACCAAACAGGAGATCAAGCGAGAAAAGTTGATGCTGCTCTGCTGGTGCCCCAACGAAGCTAAGCCCAAGGGCAAGATACAATATCTGAGCTACTTGCGTCAGTTTATGGAACATCTAAAGGGCGCTCAGTATTATAAAACTGTTCGGGAGAAATTGGAGCTGTCGCGCGATGCCGTCGAAACTTTTTTCCGTAGCAAGAATACGAGGCAATAAGAGGCTTTGAAACAGCATTTTACATTTACGTTAACTAACAATTTCTACAATGTTTTACGCATTCATTTTTTTAAATTAGAAGTTCCATTTTTTATAAATTTAATACATGCTATGAACAAGAGATGTGCTTTGTGAGACAATGAAATCAAGAGCTTTAAGCCTTTAAGCGTGGATTTCAAAATTGTTATTTGTACAAAATTTTGAAATAAAGTAAATTTAAATATATTATTATTCGAATCGGATTAAGCTATCTACTAATACAATGAAAGCAAGCGAATGTTTTGGTTTTATATTAAATGTTAAATTCAATGTTTGTAGTTTATTATTTGCAACAGACGGCGATTGCTGTTGTTTATTTGTTCTACAATTTACACCTCCAAGGACAACTGATCGCAGAGCGTTGACAAGGACACTGCGCAGCAAGTCGCTTTCAATTTAGCAGCAAACAGCTAAAGTTTTCACTGCACTGGACAATAAGCAAGCGCAACTTTGCCTCAGCACAAAAGTAGGCAACGAAAAGTTGCTGCAGTTATAGCTGGGCGAACAGGGATGGGACAGGCTGCAATGCGCTAACATAAAAAGCCAAGTGGAAAAAGCAAAAGTTTTCACTGACACCGAACGCCACAAGTAAAAGGTGTTACTTGTCCACAAAGCAGGTGCAAGGGCAGGAGTCGAAGGAGTTTCGTTATGCATCCGCTCCATTGTTTTGTAATGGAGAAATATTGTTTAGCATGCGGCGACAGAAGGAAAGAAACAATGTAGACAGGGCAAACACGGAGGGGACTAGATAGAACTGAGGCTCGCGACACGGTTGCAGCAGAAGCTGCCCGAGGAAGTTGCATGCGGCCGCACAGCCGCTTGGAATATTATGCATAATGGTTTTTGGTCTATTGACATTTATGGCATTGGACTGCTGGAGCGCTGCCGGCGAGAGTTTGCCATCATCCAGTTGGTATCGGGTGTACGCAATGCGAAAGTTTGCCGCGGCCAAAGTTAAAGTAGAGTTCCTTGTTGAGGTTACTTAGCTGGCAATGGAAACGAAAGTTAAAAGCCATGCAATTGAAATGGATACGGAAAAAACAACGGAAACGGGGGCACGTTATAGTTCGCCAGGTGAAAGCTACTTATGTGAAAGTGAGAAATTGCAGCTGCAGTAGTTCCCATAAAATTATTTGATAGCAGCATTAAAAACAAAAGCTCTATAATAACAAAATTTTGGAAATGGTTTTTATTGCATAAAATAAGAAATTTTGTTTGCTTTTAGTTCCCATATTAGGAAACACAAATTTTAAAAAATACAAAAAGAAATCCAAAAATTGTAGTTAAAAATAAAATGTTAAAAATAAATATTAATTAACAGCAAGTAAGCATAATACTCTTTATTAACAGAGCTATGTAAAGCCACTGTAAACAGCTGGAGAAATTTAATTAATACAGGACATTCTATTCAAGTCAAAAGCTAACTTAAGTCCTTAAGGATCATAAAAGGACATAATTATTAAAGTTCATAGGGACCAGTACTATCGATAGTCATTCAAGGATTTTCAGGATTCCACCAAAAATTTCGTCTCAAATTTTTGCAATGCATATGGTCAAAAAACGGCTACAAATGTGAAAAATTGTCAATAACTTGGCCGTGACAAGGACAATTGGGATGTCATTTGGACCGTATAAAGTTATTGCTTTGCTGCTTACCAATTAGTAATCAGAAGGACGAAAGTACTGCAAATGGCTGAGATATAAGAGTTTTTGTCTCAGCAAAAAACTTTGGATAACTCGGCCATATGCTTGCGTATCCTGACGCGAAAAGAATCAAATTAATTGGCGCAACCAAGACTATCAACACGCTAAAGGACATCAAAATCGTCCTTGTGGTTTCCGAGATATTGCTTATTTTGTGTGTTTTAGTCGAATTCCTTAGCAACCGCACTAGGCCAGCATATGAGAGATGACAAGTCCTGGATCCTTAGATGGCCCCATAAAATATTAATGTAAATCGAAAAACGAGGTCCTTACGATCCTAATGCACCACGTCTTTTCGTCCTGCGCAAGGACTATTCCGAGTTATGTCCAAAAAACCAGGTCGCGGAATATCATCAATATCCAAAATTTCGTTGCATACCAGTAAGGGGTAAAGCAACATAATACAATATCCGTAATTTATTTTATAATAGTTATTGCAAGATTTAGCGATGGAGTCCGCAAAATATTTCATCATAAATCTATATTCCAAACCTAACTCGATTTGCGTAAAGATTGAGCCAAGATAGAACAATTTTTCATGACTGAGTTCAATAAAGGCAGCCCCAAAAGTATCCAATGGGAATGTACAAATCGCATGCAATCCAATTTATTATGTGCCGTGCAAAAGTGTACTATAGTCTTTAATTAATTTATTGCTACTGCATTTGATTTTTTGCCTAAAAGTATGCAAGCATTTTTAAGCACTTCAATGTATTTGTTCACCAACCCTTCTACTCTTATATTTTCCTTTGCATACTTTGAAGAGCAGCATTTAAAGCTCTGTAAGTAAACAAAATAGCATAAAGAAAATAAACTTTAACTTGGCTATATCCTAGCACAGGACGAGAAGATATAGTGCATTTGGTTTGTAAGGACCAGCCCTATCGAATACCTATAAAATATTATGGGGTCATCTAAGAATGCAGGACTTGTAATATATTAGTTCCAGTCCACCTCCAGCGGCCATAGAAATTGCAGAAAAGACACAAGATCCCTAATATTTCGGAAACTGCAAATACTATTCAGATTTCCTTTGGTCCGTTGATAGTCCTTGAGACCCCAATTAGTTTGTTACATAACCTGACCGGATACACAAGGATACAGCCGACTTAAATGCTTTTTTATCTGTGCAAAATTGTGATGTCATCTCAGTAGTTTTAAGGACTTTCGTCCTTGTTGCTGCAAATTCTAAATTATCACCGTAAGTTCATTATTTGCTCCGAATGACATCCCGATAGTCCTTCAAATGGCAAAGTTATTCCAGTTTTTAGGCAATTTAGATCATTTTTTGAGCATATCCCTTGAAAAAAATTTGAGATCGACTTTTCGGAGGAATCCTGGATATGCTTGAATGCAAATCGATAGTCGTGCTTACCACGAGCTCAGAATGGTATATCCTTCCAAGAATCTTAAGGATTTGGGCGAATTAAAGGTAAAGAAAGAATGTCCCTTTTAGAAAAACTACTTCAAGTCAGAAATAATTACTTAAATAAAATATATGTATAAATAAAAATAAAAATATGAATGTATAAATTTATGGGTATTTGTGGAAATATAAGTTCTGTATTAAAAATTCGTTGGAATTGAATTATTCTACTTTTTCTAGCCTTTACTAATGGCTTAACTTTGTCAATGCGCTCTTTGATGTCATTCGATCTAATACTAGTAATGCGAGTATTTAACCCACATCTGTTCTAATACCAATAATGAAATTAATTTAAGACTCAGTCATTATAGCTGCCAATTACGCCCGAGCTATATAAATCGTGGTCATATCATTAAACTGCTTAATACGCTGCCACAACAACAACAACAACAACAGCTATTTATACGTAATGATGACATTTGACATACACAGACACACACACACATATTGACAACTGGTAACTGGGCAAAGTCCAATGCACTATCATTAAAAATTTATTCAATTTAAATTTGCCAATTAACTTGGTCAGGGCACACCGGGACTAGTCAAAGCGGGCCCAACATTGTAAATATGACAATTTTTCAGAGAAAAAAAAAACTAAACCTAAACTAAACGCTGACAACGTTTATGGCCAGGCCGCTGTGTCAAATGGAGGCAACGGAGTCGTTTGTTTGGTGGCATAAAAAGCATTTTGAATAATAAATGCATAATTCCTAGATACAAAAGCGCGTGCCATAAATATTCCATGATAAATTATAGAAAAGCTATTAGGCCAAACAAACGATGGCGCACCCAAGACCCGCCCGAGTCCTGTTGGTCTCGTCCTGGCTCCTGTGTTACGTTGCGTTCACAATTTAATGGCTGGACTGCGTTTGACATTTTTCAAATGAGGCTATGCGGAACCAAAACAGTTAGGCATGTGCATACAGTGATTGTGTCGGTGTGTCTGTGTGTGTGTAGCTGGGGTAAGGTATGCTTTTATTTATGTAAATTTGCGTAAATTACCATGAAAATATTTACGGTAAATAGAGCATTTTAAATATTAAAGATAAATGGCGTTGGACAGACTTGCGTGGGCGCCTGCATTTGACTTCAACTCTCGCATTGCTGCATTTGGACACCGACCGTCGGCGGCGTCTGGGTGCCCCCAGCTGAGTTTGAAAAGAACTGCAACATACAAGTTTCAGGCTCTGCATTTAACACAAATGTAAATACGAAACCGGAAACGGAAGCATCAGCACTCAGCACTGAATACCTTTGACGACATGGCGAACAGCGAGAAACAAAATATGTATAAAAAAAAACAAATACAAATAGAAAGAGCTTCAAGAAAGTCGACTTAAAGCTTACTCTTGTAAGAAAATCGAAAAACTGGCATATATTATATGGAAATTACATATAATATCATTCATATGATATTCATATGCCATAGCTGGCCTTACAGTACCCCATCCGATCAACCCAATCTTCAAGCACTTTTCGATTGTTTATACTTGAACTCCATTATTGACTACTTCGATTCCATGTTTCAAGGTCTCAATCGCTTCTGTATTTCTTCTGTATATAGCTCCTCACAAAAAAAGTCCAACGGCAACAGTTTTCAGGCATCCAATTGACTGAATATTTATGTTACAGAAATTGTTTATTCAATTTAATATACAGTAAACATTTATTTATATAATTTTATAATAAAAATGTATATCAATTTTTAGTATATATTTACTTTATCTGTATTAAGATAAATTTAATTTTTTAATAATAAATACATTTTTGTATGAATATAATTTTTTCATATTATAGTAAATGAATATTTCTTTTTTTTTTAAAGAGATCTATTTATTAAGTGTATAAGCTGTACAGTCATATTTTGCGAATTAACTACACATGGAAGGGTAATTTAATAAAAGCTGAACCCCACAACGCAGCATGTGGATACTATGCAAGAGGTAATCTTATTGACTTAAAATAGTTTTTGGCAAATTTTTTAAAATCAAAAATCTGTAAGTCTTGCAAATGGAATGATAAAATCGGTATACTCCACTCAAATCTAGACTCACCTCACTTGGCAAAACTGCTCAGCATGTGTGTGTTGGGATTCGTCTTGTGGCTTAGCAGTTAAATTAAATATTCTTGTCAAATGCAGCAGCAGTCAGTGAGTCAGTTGCAAATGTTACTCAAATATTTGCACCGCACTTCATAGATTTTAGGCTTTTAAATAATAAAATACAACAGTAGCAGTAGCTACAGGCAGAACAACAAGTAAAACCCAAAAACTAAAAGAGAAATACTATGCTGAGCGCTGAGTGCTGGCAGGACGAAGACAAGGACGAGAATGTCGGCTCCTATTTCGACAGCTTCCCGTGCAAAGTGTCGTTTTTGGTCGAAAAGTGCTCTACAGTTTAGATATTGTGTGTGTCTAGTGTGAGTGTGTGGGTGCTCTGTAAAACATTTGCTTGTGAAGTACGTACTTAAATTGCATTCAAGCTGAGCAGCATTCGTCCTCAAGTAATTTAAGTACATCGCACAAGATCTATACAAATGCTCCGCTGCCATCTGCGGAGCTCTTTGAGTTGAGTTGTTAAATAAGTTGGCAGGACGTGTGAATGAGTTTTTAAATATGTGTCGAATTCATGTTGAAAGCCTGAGTGCGGCCTCTCTCTCTCTCTCTCTCTTTCTCATTCTATCTCTCTATTTATATGAGGCAAGACAAATGCTTACAAAATTCATTGCAGCCTGAGCAAATTGTGTGGAACGAATGCAGGCGACAGCTAACCGGAAAACTTGAACAGCAGCAAGCAAAGCCACTGACACAGTTATAGCTACACAGAAAATGTTAAAGAAAACTTTAAAAGATTAAAATTAGATTTGGAATATCCCATAACAAATGCCTCCATTAGTTTTATTGTCAATACAGCCTATAAATCAAAGGCGAGATATAAATTTATGTTGCTCACGTTAGCGCGATATTAACATAATACAATGAAAGGAGCTCGATGCGTTGATAAACAACATTAGATAATGCGTTGGGCCTCACAAAAATGGCAATTAACAGTAGCTGCCACGCCCCCAAAGCGAACCCCTGCCAAGTGCAGCGGGCGCCAGGTCAGCATTAGATCTAGCATTGAGCGATAAAAACTAATATGGCCATTAGCAGAAGAAAAGGCAAGTTTATTTAATTAAAGAAGAACAAAATAAATATAAAAGCAAATGTCTTGTTCATTAAATTTAACCAAGCAAGAAAATAGATAAAAGTAAATATACAAATAAAGGAGCACATTCGGAAAACCCTTTTGGCCAATATAGCTGAGGCTCCGCTGCCTATATGAGGCCATCTTCCAATTAGCCTCGGCTCAATGCGAAACACAATGAACAACAATATATTTCGAGCTGGCCATGGAGCAGGGACTTCAACAATTTCTCGCATTACTTCCGCTAAATTAATGCCGATTGTGGTGGATGGGCAGTTGGCGTCAGAGCGTCGCCAACTTGACAGAGAGAAAAAGAAAGAGAAAGAGAGAAAGAGAGAGAGAGAGAGAGAGGAAGAAGTCGAACTTGCCTGGAAATAAACAATGGAAAAGTTTTGAAAAGTTACCAAGTGAAATTGAGGTAGGTAAATATAACAGGTATGCATACACATACATAGAAGATTATTAATTATTAATCTGTGAGTCATAAATACAAAAAAAAGGAAATTTTCAAGGACTCGCTTTGCTTTAATTGAATTGTAATATAAAAAGCCGCTAATAGTATTCCATAAATTTTAGAAGTTTTAAAATTTTTAGTTAAAAGTCAAAGCAGAAGTTGAGACTGCCTAAAAAATTATATTTTAGTATTGAAATGTACAGAAAGTTTTCGATTCTGAATGAAGAAAATTTATGACAATATAAAAAATAATATTAATTATATTTTACTATAATAACATATAAATTTAATAATAAAACAAAAATTTACTTTATTATTAACAAATTAAAAGACAAAATCAGAGTATAATTAAAGAAGATGTAAATATATCCTAAAAAACTATAATTAATTTAAAAATATGTAGTTGAAATTTTCCTATTTATATAAATAATTGATAATACTAAAAAAAAATATTATATTAATTATTATTATATTATATAATTATTATATATGTATAAACTCTTTACTCAAATAAACATATAATGCAACTTTAAAAATTTATAAAAGTTTTGAGTATTACTAAAAAATATCATTTATGCATATGTATTATATACAAGCTCTTTAATCAAATAAATATACAATAAAAATGTATTAATTTATATTAATTATTAATATGTATTCTTAAATTTTCTGTATCTAGATAAATGTTCAATTTGTTAATAAATAATTATATATTGTATGCTAATATTTATATAATAAATTATTTATTATTTAATAAATTAAATAATTGGTAACAGGTTTTTAAAAAAATATATTACAAAAATATATAGCTTATGAATATTTTATATATATATATATATGTATATGAACTTAAATTTGTAGTCTATTTTTAATTTTTCTATAGCAAGATAAATCCTTAATTTGTTGATAATAAAGTCAATTTTTTATGCAAATTATGTAATAAATAAATAATTATTTAGTTAGTTAAATAAATAAAAAAAGAAAAAATATTTAAAGAAAATATCATTATTGAATGTGTATTATACTATATAAAAATTCTAAAATCATGAATAATAAATATTTATAAATGATATTTCAAGTATATTTTTCCTCTTTCTGTATCGAGGTAAATTTTTAATTTGATGATAAATACGTCGATTTTTTATGCAAATATTTATACTTAAATATTATACACCGTGTGAAATGACCAGGTAAAATTGCATATATTTCGATTCAAACTTGCTTATAAAATATAAAATATATTTTATATGTATTATTATATATATATAAAATAAAAAAAAATAAATTCAAATAAATTTAAGTCAAATAGTTCTTAGCGAAATACCACTGAAAAAAATACAATATTTCTATATAGAGTATATTTTTGCTCAACTAAATTTGCGTGTGGTGCCACAGTTCGCCGATGGCCCGCTGGGCAAATGTACATTGAACCAGGGCTGCGTTTTACTTTAATTTCTTTTCGCCACGCTTATTATGTATTTTTTTAATTCTCCTTTGCTTTTTTCTGTTCTGTTTTTTTTTTTTTTTGTTATATTTTTCGATAGCGCTGGCGACTGTCGTGTTGCGTGTCCCAGGGCCAAAGTGTCGTCGAATTAAAATTCATGGCAGCGCATTTAACTGGCGCTGAAAAACGCGCCCAAAAGCTGCGACGGGACATGCCCACATGCCCAGTCTACAGTGCCGGCTCGTCTTTTACAGTGATGTCCAGTTCAGTGTGCACATAATTTCTGTTATTTATAGTCGGCCATAAAAAATGAGGTCAGTGCGTGGCAGTCGGCGTCGCAGTCGACGTCAATGTCTGGCAACGACTTTTGCCTTAATTAAAGTCGTTAAATCGCATAGTGAGGTGCGTTTTCCATTTCTGTCAATATGAGTGTGGGTGAATAAGTGAGTCTGTATGTGTGTGTATGTGAGTGCGACTTTAAATCAAATTAATAAACTGCAACTAATGAGCAGCTCATAGATTTAAATGAGCTCTTCAGTCAATGGACTTGGACTACAAAAAAGGACTAAACAAAGCCCCGCAAAAGTTTCTCGCGCAAAGCTTGAGAGAGCCCATCAAATTGCTGCAGTCGATAGCGTGAAGAGACTTACCCCTAACAGGCAGCACTTGAACTTGGCTCACGGCTGCTTTTAATGGCCTTTAAGTGTTTCGGCAGCCAGAAATGTTGGCCAGCTTAATCGGCTCATAAACAATTACTTAACATTATAACACAATTTTCAACTTAATTGTGCACAATTGCAAAAAGTTCAAAGGTTAAGTGACTGCAACAATGAAAGCAGCATGCCAGAGAGTGACCGAGAGAGAGCGAGTAAGCGAGTCTCGGGTCTGAGAGAGACTTAACATAATGAGCGTGGAGTTCAAATAATATCAATTAACTGCAAGTTACGTGCTTCGGCTAATTATCTCGCTTAATAAAGCGCCTAATGAGTGGAAGCAGCTGCCAACGCCCAGCTGCCAAAATACAACAACAACAATGAGAGAGAAAGAGAGAGACAGAGAGAGCGCAACCTTGCAGACATAGTTCTCTCCTTTGTGGCTCCCACACGCTTTTCATAATTCGACTACCGAGACTTTTATTTCAGCTCGTTCTTTTCTTCAGCTCACTTTTTTCCTTGATTTTTATTTTTCTTTCGGCTCTTCAGCTCTTCTTCTTTTGTTTTTTTTTTGGCTAGCCGTAAAAAATAATTAAACTTAAATCGCTTGGCGGCTTATGAAATTTAATTGTTATGTCTTTACCGGTTTTTGCCGGCCTTGTGGCTTTAAGACGCGCGCCTTTGAGCAAGCATATTTTTTTTTGTGCTTGGCTCGCATTAGTTCATTTGCATTCGCATTCGCCTGCCTGGAATGAGTTTCAACACGCTTAACTAAGCAAATTTTTTACACTTTTTAAACAAGAAATAATAAACCGTGTGTTCGGCAAATAAAGGCCAAAGTTCTTGTGTATGTTTGTGTGTGTGTGTGTGTGTTAGCATGTGGAAATGTGTGTGTGACGTTTGAGCTCATTAAGAAAATTTGTGCGGTCGCTTTGGTAACTATTTTCACGCTAGAGCATAAGCATTTCGCCAGGGACGGAAAAAGCGACAGGGGTAGGGGCATATATTTTTCATAGAGGGATTGATATTCTTCTGAAACATATATATAGTCGAATCCCTATAATTCTAAATGGAAAATGGGATCACATATTTGCGAATTAAACACGAATTCAAACGAATTTTTCTTAAGGGGACAGCATTTTTCACGAATTATTGAGGTTTTCGATTTAGCGGAGGACGAATTATCGGGACTCGACTGTATATTATGAGTTTTTTAAGAAATAAAAAACATTTATATTTGAATCAAAGGTCATATAAATGGGGATAGTTCCTTAAACTACATAAAAATAGCTGACAATTTTTTTAATCTTCTTTTAAACTATGATAATTCAAGTATATATGCCGAAAACTTCTTTTTCAGGCACATATTTATCAAATATTAAAATGCCCTTTACTATATCTTTCTTTACCATTTCCTTCTTGCTTAAAAATTAAGCCGCCCATGTGCAGCTCTTTCACAGCATTTGCACGAATTCAAAGTGTTGCGTTGGCCAAACAAAAAGCAAGTGAACTCTGCATAATTATGAGCAAAATCTACATACACACATATATATAATACACAAATATGTATATACATATAGTATTTGTATGTGGAGCGTACAAATATTTGCCGTGCATACAAACATACACACACAAAGGCGCCGTGCAAGTATAATTTATATTAGCAGAAGGTTAAGTGCTGGTTAAATATTTAATAATTCAACCAAAAATGGAAAATGGATTCATTATGCGTATTTAAACGCACAAAAACTAACCGAAATAAATATTTGACCTTAGCTGTGGGTATTGGGAAAGAAGCGAGTATTTGCAGTGTAAACAAAAAGCATTGCATATTTATGAGCGGAAATACAATATGCTATTCTTTTTGGCAAACATAAGTTAAATAGTGTTTAAAGTGCAGTTTTTGGTTAAATTACATTTTTGGCTGCCCATAGAAAGAGAAGTTTATCCAGCTCTATGGCCTAGCTGTCATCTGCTGCTGCTGTGCGCAATATTTTATATCCTGCCTGCAGCTCGAGCAACTCTTTTGCCTGGCAACAAATTATCAGCAGTTAGCACAGCTAAAAGGCATTACAACACCAATGCCAACCACTTAACCACACTCCCCACCACAACTTCAGGCTGGATTCTCTTGCCGTTTAAAAGCCCGTTTGTCTTCAAGTTGATATGAAGGTGTCAGGCTCTCTGGCAGCCATCAATTGAGGCAGGAGGCAGCATGCTCTCAACCACTCGTAGTCGTTGGCCCAGTAAAAGTTTAGGTAAACCACATGTTACATTTTTCTTTACCAATCAACAGCCCTGGGCGCATTTTAATGGCACTCAAGCGAATGTGCTGCAACTCGTGTCCTTGCAACCCACACTGGGAACACTGCAAACACAGCAAATGTACGTAGAAGTGAATGAAACCCAGACCCAAGCAACCAACCACAACATCAGCAAAAACAAAGCACAAGAATTGCAAAGACTGCAGGCAACATCAAAAAATAACAACAACAAACATCCACACGACGAGCAACAACATGAATAGAGACAATGCCATCTTCTCAGCATTGTATATGAGCCGCAGGCTATTTGTCAAACCAGTTTCCAACGTTCCACGCCCCAAATCAACATCAGAATGGCCAGGCAACCGCTCAGCTCTGGCAATGGCTGTGGGACCACCTGTCGTATGTGTAATGCCTCGACTCAAAAGGGAAATGAGGTTAAGGTCCTTGCAAGCAAGCAAAAATGCTAACGAAATTATTAGACGAATTTGTGACAAACTTCACTCAGTTGGCCGGAAAGAGAAAACAATGACATTAAAACTGAAATGAGCTTGGGAAAATTTCCGAAAAATCTGTTTGTAAATACAGTTAAGAATTTGAAGTAGAGAATCAAGAGTCAATAGTGAGCCAATGTCAAAGATAATTCGATTTTTATAATTATTTAAAATTTATTAGATGTTTTTTCAAGGGGTTGATTGATTTAAAATGTATTCAGTATAGATTATACACTTTTTATACCCTGAACCCATTGAAAATGGGAAATCAGGGTATAATGGTTTTGCAAAAAGTATGTAACAGGCAGAAGGAGGCGTGGCAGACCCCACAAAGTATATATATTCTTGATCAGGGTGACGAGCTGAGTCGATTTAGCCCTGTCCGTCTGTCTGTCCGTCCGTCCGTCCGTCTGTCCGTCTGTCCGTCTGTCCGTCTGTCCGTCTGTCCGTCTGTCCGTCTGTCCGTCTGTCCGTATGTATGAACGCGTCGATCTCAGAACCTATAAGAGCTAGAGACTTCAAATTTTGCATGATGGTCTGTGTATACAGCGAAAATATCGAGTTTGTTTTAGATATTCGATAAATTTTTCCGTTTCAATGTTATCGATTTAAAACGTTATCAAGATTCAGTTTTTTGACCATATCTTTTACATATTTTTAGCTACAGCTACCAAATTTTGTTTTTAGCTTTTTATAAATAAAATACATTTTCTATTTTTTCATATTTTGGATACCGGCTCCACATTTTACAAAAAAAATTTATTAAAAAAAAAAATTATCAAAGCCACAATTTAATTTTATAAAATTTTTTAGCGGAAACCGTATTTTCAATTAATTAATAGCATTCAATGCAGAAAATTGCATTCAAATCCGTTAAGTAATACAGAAGTTATTAAAGGAAACATTGTAAAAGCACGCGGCGGCAGCCTGTACGTGTGCACACATACATTCAAATCAACTACGCAGTAATCTGCGCGCGTTTCTGTGTGCATGGTATGTATATGTGTGCATGTGTATACAAATGTGTGCATGTGTGTATGTGTGCATGTGTGCATGTGTATATGCGCGCAGAGGTAATATGTATAGATAAAATATGTAAGCTAGGTTGTTTAAAACATCAGCTCGGACTTGGTTCAGGGGATCTCGTAGTCGGGCAGACCCGACTAGAGCTTTCTTACTTGTTTTAAATATTTTTAAAATATATTAAGAGATTTTATATTGCTTTTGTCAATGACTTGATTTAAGATCTACCTTGTAGATTATTATAATTTATGTAATTCTGACATAGTTTTATACAATCCACTTGGAGTTTTCTGGACTGTTGAGCAAGCTGTCAATGGCAGCACACAAATTGCATCAGTTTACAACAAGGCGGGCAGCAAACAAAAGTGCTTCTCGTGCCGCTCGCATAAATGCAAATTACTTGGCTCACAAGGGACAGAGAGATGCGGAATCCAGAATCAGAATCAGCATCAGCATCAGAATCAGAATCAGAGTATGGCTATGACTATGACGCATTGCGTATGTCGTTCTGTATGTAGGTCCTGCTGTCCGCCCGCTTGGTCTATCTCGTTCGGTCTGTCATGTGTATGACAGGGGCGCGCTTAAATAAATTTTACAGCCTGCAAACATTTAAGAAATGCATCAGCAGCCGCCGCGCGTCTGCCGCAGGATGGGGATGACAGCTTGGGCCTGTGCAGGCCAGTAAATGACAGCGTTGATGGACAGTTTTGTGCAATTGCATTGCATATGGTTAGGCGATGTGCCAGTGACAGTCGCAGAGCCATCAACAAATGACTGCTGAACGACAACAACACAGAGTGCCAGGAATGAAGCGTTCCAGATAGCGCGAATGAGCATTAAACTCCCAACATAATTATATGCAAATGCAGCGCCCCAAAAACTTTGCTACAATTAAAAGCTAAACGCACTGGACGATAGCGTCAACTTGCATTTGTCAATTAACCCACTGAGCGCACAGTGGGCGAAAAATACATGTAAGTATATAAAATTATTCTTATAAATACATAAATATAATGCAAAGTTAATATAAATAATTAAAGCTTATAAATAACTTCTATAATTAAGAGCAATAATAAATAATTATAGTTAACCTGAATTAGAATAATGCAAATGAATTATAATTATAATGATAATGATAATAATAAGGAGAACAATAATGCTTATGATTTTGATTATGATTATGATCATGATTATGATTATGGTAATGATTAAGATTATGATAATGATTATGATTATGACTATGACAATGAGGATTATAATGATAAAACTAATGCAAATGCCAATGATAGAGATATTTATTATGATTATGATTATGATTATAATGATGATCATAATTATGATTATGATTATGACTATAAGTGATGCTAATGCTAATGCTAATGTTTATACTAATGTTAATGATAATGCTAACGCTAATGCTAATGCTAAAGCAAATACTAATGCTAATACAAATACTTATACTTATGCTTATGCTAATGTTAATGCTAATGCTAACGCTAATGCTAATGCTAATGCTATTGCTTATGCTTATGCTAATGCTATTGCTAATGCTTATGCTAATGCTAATTCTTATACTAATGTTAATGCTAATGCTAACGCTAATGATAATTATACTTATAAATATAATAATAACAAAAATTCTAATGTCAATGTCGATGATAATGATAATAATAATGATTATGTCAATTGTAAGTGTTCAAAATGTCTTAGTATTCAAATCAAATATCGTAGATATTAGAAATTTTATAACCTAGGGTTAATTGGAACGGCGCTGAGTAACAGCACAGCCGCAAAACCGCGAGATATCTAGCCAATTTAGTGTTATTGCAGTCACATAACTCCAGAGATTGTCCTGGACGCTGTCGTGCTTAAACAAAGGCAACGGCAATGGCAACGGGAACGACAACGGCCGCACAATTAGCACTCGGAAACAGCTCGGCAACTGGGGATAGCTGTGAACTGGGAGCTGGGAACTGGGAAGCTGTTAGCTAGATGGTAACTGTGAATGGGTTGCTGAGGAGCTAGCAAATGCAGAATAATATTGCCGACGCACTGGCGAAACGGAAATGTAACTGGGAATTATTTAATTTGCAAACTACAATGCAGAAACGACTCCCGGCATTGTTTTATGTCATTCTTTGAAGTGGTTTCTCGAGCGCATTTGCTGGCATTGTCTCTCTGCAACATAATTGTTATGATAACTGCAGCACTGCAGAGTGCCTTTGAGTCCTCGCCCACTCAGCGGAGTCACTTAGGCAAATGTCAGCCATATGCAATTCGACTTGCGCTTCGGCGCACAGCAGACATCTCAAAGGCCGTAAATTGAACCCGCGTCTACGCCAAATAGTCTGTTCGCCTGTTCGTCTACCTGAAGCATTTATCAGATGCAGACAGCCGCACGTATATTGCGAAAAACAATGCCATTGCAAAATAGTAATATTTTTTTTTTGCAGATGAATCTTTTGGCTGTTGTCTGGCACGCAAAAGCCAGCGACGTCATCGCCTGACACTTTTTGCAAGCCTCGCTGACAAGTTAATGAAAGTCTGCCAGCGCGCTGATACCCAAACAAAAACGAAATGTCGTAGAGGTTCGACAAAGCTGCCATAGTATAGACTCCATCTACTGAACTAAAGAGATGCTAAAATGGAATCACAAAACAAATGCTGGAAGCAAATAAAATTGATCTTTAAATGCAAAAACTTTTCACTTTTCGAATAAAAGAATCAAAATACTTAAATAATTATTGGTAAACAAGTACTTGGCAGGTTAATTTGCACATTATTAAGTATACGCATCGTCGACCTTATAATGAAACTCCTGCTACATGCCTGCCAGCCTGCCTTAACTGTCATTCAATGTCGGCAGGTGCTTTGCATAATTATTGGCCTGCCAAATGAAACGCAAGTCCAATGCCAATGCCATTGCCTGGTATCGAAATTAAAAGCCATTTGCCATAAAACTGACATGCTAATTAATGTTAAAGGAAATTGTAATTGGAAATGCTTGGCAGCAGGCGGACTTCAGTGGTGGGTACTGCGAAACACGCACTGGCTTGCCACTGGATATGATTATAACTTTTGGCCACAAATTCAACAAAGTTGCAGACTAAGTCTCACATAAAACAACACATACCTACACATATGTATGTGTATGCGTGTGTTTAAACGTGTTCTCATATATCGCAAGTGCCATGCGGGGGCATTATTCCCGTAAAATGTTTGCAGCACAGTTTTGTGCTCCGCAGATAGTTTATAATTTAGAGCTTACAACGACGGCAGCGTCGGCGACGTCGGCGGCGCCAAGTTAACCACACAAATCATTATAGCCACGATTGTGAGAATCGCAGTCCGCGCTGCCTTTTTAAAAAGGGCTCAAAACGAAACAAAACAAACAGCCGAGGCCGAGAGAGAGAGAGGGAGAGGCCACAAAGTCAAATCCTTTTTAGCGCCATAAATTAAGTTCATTTCCGTGCTAGACGCAACACGACAGGGCAGCAAACGTATGCGGTTTTCGGAGCGAGAGAGGAAGCATGCAACAGCATGGGGCAAGCGGAAGGTAAAGGCAATGCGACGGCTCTGCTGATTGAGCAGCACAGACGTCTGTACATACCTTTAAATATGTATGTATGTGTTGAAAAGAGAGACTAAGCTACCTGAGTTTAATGAGTTGGCAGAAGCGATTTCTTGTATACACTGTGAACATTTAGAAGAGGGTAGCTAACAATAGAAGACTCTGGATCATATGTGTCTCCATTATTTAATGTATCTCTTAAAGTTTTCTTTCCGGGTTAGCAGATTAAAGTTTAGAAAGAGGAGTTATTAACAAAAGATACTCTCAATGTAGAAAGATGAAAGAAGAAAAAGCAGAAGACTCTTGATCACTCGTCCCTCCGCTTAACTACAATAGTTACTTAACTTTTCCCTAAAACTTGCCTGTATTCTGATTTTCCCACTCTCAAGATAGCAGATACAATTTCAAGTATATAGATATAGATATCGTTGATAACAGAATATTCTTGAGAGTTCTTGAATGCGCTTTAATAGTCGTATACTTAATTTTTCACAATAAGTTGTTTACAATTATTTTCAATCACTTTCACTATAGAAAGAGGAAAGAGGAAAAGCATTTGTCTCTCCGCTTAACAAGTCGTATACTTAGCTCTTCTCTTAAAGTTTGTTTGAAATCCTTTTCTTCCACACTTAAGATAGAAGATACAATTTATAATATAAATATATCGATTAAGTTAATATCAGAAGATTCTTGAGCGTTTGAGAATCTACTTGTAAAGTGCATTACCTTTCACTCTCAAGATAGCAGATTCAATTTCTAGTAGGCACAACGGATATTTAGAAAAGGCAGTTAATAGCAGTAGTCTTTTGATCATTCGCCCCTACGACTAACTTAACTTTTTAGTTCAACTAATTTATATTTAGTTAATGCCACTCTCAAATCTAACTTAATTTGTTCGCTTAGCTAAGCACAGCCTCTGCCTTACTTATCTCTGGCAACTATTGAGCACATTTTCTGACACTTTATCGAATTTCATATGCTCACTCTGAGCACTTCGTAGTCATTTTCAATGGTGTTTTCAAATATGCTACAAAATGTTGTCAGAAAGGCAAATCAAGTGCCTGGGATACGATATTTACGGAATCTTCATAATTGAGCACTGACAAAAATACTTGATGTGCTGCAAAGCTGTCAACTGCTGCACGTTTGCTGTTATCGACGTCGTTTGGCACCGTTGCCCCGCCTCTTGCTCGAATCATTAAGCACACTGGGCCGCACAATTTCCACAGCCAATTCCGAAGAGACCCAGAAAGCCAACCCAGCCCAAACAACCGACTACCAATTTATATGCTCACAAAATGCACGTTATCATTGCCACTCGTATATCGCATAGCAGTCTGTTTGGGTGTGTGTGTTGAGGAAGTGGGCGTGGCTCTGCTCAGGTATGCCGCCAGCACAAATCTGAAATTGAGCATGGAATTTTCGTATTTGCTAGTCGGCATGCGTGTGCGTGTGTTACCTCACTTATAGCATGCAAATGTGTGTGTGAAGGCATTTCTTCCTCTTGATCTATCTCAGTTTGTCTGTCCCTATTTCTATATTCTATTTGTGTGCGTGTGTGCTTTGGCTTGTTACGTGCTATTGGCAAATATGACACATACGACATGTTGAAAAGGAATCTTATCAGTTCTTGGACTGAAGACTTACTAAAGTATAAAGAAAGTATCTAAATTGAGATAGCTTTATATTGAGTAGAAATTTTAATTTATTTTACGATTTAGTTGAGGATTTCTTATATATATATATACAAGCTATACAGAGAACTTGTACTTAAGTGTTATATTTGTTTAAAGACTAGAAAACTAGTCTTTACTTCTTTACTCAGGCTATACTGTATTACTCTTAATACTCTTCCACTGTGCAACCGTGTGTATACTTAGTTCTTATAATAATTATATGATTATCAAAATTTAATGTTATATTAAACTATCTTCTTAATTTACAGTCTATTTTTGAAGACATTGCATAATTTTCATTATCAATTGCAAACACTTTTGAGGATTACACCATCTTTGCGGAGCTAATGACAATTACGCGCGGCACACTCATCGAGTGATTTATTGAGCCAGCGAGCATCTAATACACAAGTAGATGACTTACTGTTCGAATTTCTGGCTTGTTGTGTCGACTCATATATCATTGTGTAGTGCGGCTTGCAAATGCCAACAGCAGTTACGTTTAGGCGCAACTTTCTGTGGCAATGTCTGCGCTTGGCATTGACACATGCCACGCCCTGCGCCTAAGCAGCTGCCACCAATAGCCATAAGATGTGTGAACAACTTGAGCTGATATCTATCACACTTGTGCAAATAAAAACAGCTTTCATATCAGAAGCACAAAAAACAATAAAATTGACTAAGAAATAAAATAACAATGTGATGAAAAATTCCAATAAATTTGCTCCATATGTTGTGAAGGACTACGAATCATACGATTCATTTGCGCATATTACAATGCTATTTGTTAGCCATGACAGCACGTCAATCATATGCACTGTTAGCCAACGAAAACTTTTCAAATGGCTTAGGATATTCATTATTACATTTGTAATGAAAAGAAAGCAAGTTTTTCACTGTGGCATCAGTAATATGTTTTGCATATTCTTGCATGCAATTAAAATAATTAAAATAAACATTCCAAATGATAACAAGCTAAGCAAGCACACTCACACACACACACACACTCGATTAAAATATCATCATCGCTTGCTCATCAATTTATTTCTGACTATTTTCGCTTTTAAAATGCAAATGAAATAAAAGCAAAATGTACGAAAAATATTTATACATATATGTATATATATATATATATGTGAGTGTGTGTGTATGTGTGAGTAAGGAAAACATTTTGAATGCAATTTTGTATTTATGACTGCACACAAAACGCTGACCATTCGTTGCGGGTTAAGTAAAGGCACATTTTATGAGTTATATTTTGTATAAGAGTACTTGAAAATATTTTTATAGCACAGATTTTGCTCAACACTTTGTTGCCATTTTATGATGCGAACGACCTTAGTAGAAGCATGAGTTTTGTATACGTCAGCTTATTAGAGCGTAGCGAAGCTTATACCAGCTTCTTTAAATTATAAGAACTAATAATATTTAAGAATTATATGAAATTTCTTTTAAGAACATTTAAGTAATAACAATTAATTTTGTTAGTTTCCTTTAAAAGACTTTTAAGTTTTTATATTACAATCAGCTAGTTCAAATTATTTGTTCTGAAATTATCAATTATGTGTCTGCATATCGTTGGTTCCCTCAGAAACACCCTACTTAAAATTATGTTATAAATTGTCTGAAAATGAAATGAATTATCTTCTAAATTTTAAACACTTTTAAAGTATAGCTTTTCATTTAGTTTATTTGCTATGAAATAAAATCAAGTTCAAATAATTATAAAATATACATAAATTTGAAAATTAAAATAAAAAAATTAATATAAAAAGTTTAAAACTAAATGATATATAAAAGGAAACTAAAAACCCTATCAATCATACATCCCAATTTTATTCTGAAACGCCTTATCTTACAAGCTATTTTAAACTATATGACAAATTGTTTTAAATTTAAGTAAAATATCTTTTAAAATATCTCTATGCCTCCTAATAATTTAATAATTTTGCTTTTCTCTGAAAAGCTCTCAAACTCTTAATATTACTAGAAATATTTAATATATATTTAATTATGCCCTGTCTTATAGTACATTTCTCCATTTCATACAATATCTACATACTTTCATCTTCTCTCACATTGAGATAACACAACTGGTTCCTGATGAACCGAGGACATCAAATGTATAGGGTGCACATGGCACATCGCATCAAAGTTTTAGCACTCGCCTGGGCACATAAAAAAGTGTTTACATTTCATTCATAAAATATCAATTACGTGCATGTGTGGCAGCTAAGTGACACACACACATATGCACACACGCACACTCAGGCACACATACTAACATATGAGTGCGTGGCTCTTGTGAGTCAAATCGATATTACACAAATACGTGAGGACATCAGGGTTCATTGCTTAAGTTTCGCTCTGTGTGACATTTTGGGCGCAATATGGCGCACCACGCACACTGATGGAAATTTAACGAGTTGCACGCCAACAAGCAGCAGCAGCAGCAGCAGGCATAAAATAGCAGGACAACGCCATACAATAGCTACACATTATAATCAGCTGTCAGTCCGATAGCAAAGAAGAACGTGAACCTAAATGCTCATAAACAACTCGTTGGATAGTTGACGTGACAGCTTTGTATTTCACAGCACAACCTTTGTTGTGGCATAACCCATAAAAGATTTGGGTATAAAAAAGTTGATAATTAGTATAAAAGTAATTTGATTTGAGTTTAGTCTATTACTCAAGTTCCGCCTTTCTAACCTATTCTCGTAATATTTATTTAGGATGTAGTATATAGTATAGATGATTGGAATAGACATAGGGAGAAACTGTGACAGAAAATGAGTAAAAAGGGCAGCTCCTATCCTTCTATATAGTATATATAAACACATAGATCCTATATTAAGATAAAGTCCATAAGTAAATATCTCTCCTTGCGGCTGTCTTTCCATTTGCAATATTTTATTTTTTTCACACAATGATAATCTTTTATAGGGTGTATAAAAGTACACCTCACCCACTTCCCTTTTTCCATTTTTATTTCCACTGAATATTCACTGTTACTAGTTACTAGTTTTGCCTTTCTAAGCGATTCTCATGATATAAACATAGGATATAGTATAAAGTATACGGTATATATGAATAGAACAGACACAGAAAAAAAACTGTGGCAGAAAATGAGTAAGCAGAGAAGCCACGATGCTTCAATATAGTATATATATACACATATATTCTATATTAAGATAAAGAGTTCAGTCCATAAGTAAATATCTTCCATTTCAATTTTGCCATTTTTATTTTCACTGAATACTCACTATTACTCAAGTTTAGCATTTCTAAGCGATTCTCATGATAATAACATAGGTTATTGTATATAATATAAATGAAAAGAATAAACAAAGAAAGAAACTGTCCCACGATCTTTCAATATAGTATATATATAAACATATATTCCATATTAAGATAAAGAGTTAAGTCCATAAGTAAATATTTGTCTTCCCATTTTCAAACAAATCTTTTTTCATATAATGATAATCTTTTAAAGGGTATCTAAAAGTGCACCTCTCTAAATTGCTCTATTTTTATTTCCACTGAATACTCACTAAATGACATTCAAAATTTGGCTTTAAAATTCTATACCCAAATGTGTCATACAATCAATTATTTAGAGAGTTTAACTCTCTCGCTCTCTCTCCAGTCCGTTGAGCATAATTATAAAATTATTGTGAATCGCATTGCGAATTGGGGCTTAAATTACTTTAAAATCGCAGTGCTGATTCATAAACTAATTTCAGATTTATTTTTTGCAGTTAAAAAAGGCAATTAGAACATTTAAGCATTTGCATTAACGACAAATGTTAAACAAAATATTACACATGTTATTTGCATAGGCAAAGGTATTAAGCAAACTGCCAAATTCGCGCATTAAAATCCTCTCAAATGTTAACACATGGCCAAATTCAAAGTCAATTAAAGGACTCTAAAGCGGAAATGCTCTCTAAATGGGCTTTCCATTTATTAATGTCTGTGCGTTTATGCAAAACTAATTTGCTCGACACTATTTATAAATTTGTTAAGTATTTTCGGCCAGACAAATTAGTTCAAACAACAACAACAACAACAACAACAACAACAGCGACAACATTTGCATGGCTGCTGGCAAAAGTTAATATTAATGTAGGATTTCCTTTCAAGAAGAACCTCGCATGCAAAACGGCTTATGAATAAAGAAATGTTGGGCGCTCACACACAAACACACACTTACCTCACAGCCCCTGGCGCTACGAAATATTAACATACTTTTTGCATGGCGGCCCACACATGAAGCCGAAGCCCGAAAAAAGGTCCCAGGCAAAAACTTGTTGGTTGACAAGCAGCCAGCTTAGCCATTTGGCAGCCAATTGTGTGGCCTAGACGCTATTGTTGTTGTTGTTGTTGCTGTTTGCCCAGCTGACACTGCGGAAGGAAGAAATTTTCAGCACATCTGAGCAGCGGCGCAATCTTTGGCTGAAATTTACCTTTTTTTATGATGAAGGTCGAGCAAAAGGTGGCTGTTGTCTGGCCTTTATGAAATATTTATTATAGTGAGGACATTGCAATGCTTTTGATAACATTATATTTGCAGCTCTGTTGAAATATTTTCGGGTTCTATTGAAATCTCGGCTCAATAAATTTTTATCAACTCGTGACTATTTAACCGATATTACCATATACTTTAACTATATGCTGCCAACTGTTGGGCCCCAGAGGCAATGGCAGCTGCTGCCATCTGTGCAGCTTATTGCACAACAATGATTTACAATGCATTGTTAATGCGTTTTTAATGAGTGCTTCATGTATGTATATATGTAGATATTTAAAAAAAAAACACAAGAGAAAAAGAAAAAAGTTGCTTTCGCCTGAGAAACTTGTCGCCAGAGATTTCTGCTGGCAGAGAGAACGACAAAGTTGCAATCCCGATCTTCGCGACGACGTCTTGCCGCAAAGCCGCCTTAAGCGCTTCAAACTTTTGCTGCACTCAGTCATTAACATTAAAGACATTCCATGTCGCCGCTTTTTGGTTAGCTGTTGCTTGCCATGAAAAACTTTCCCAACTGAGCCACGGCACATGTGCAAAAATGTGCGAGGGCCCCCAAAACTCTTTCGGCCCGCCTGCACTGCATGGGCACATAAATAATTGAGTGGCGCCCCAAAGTAGGCAGCAAAGTGCTGGGCTGCAGGTGCCGCAAGCGAATGTGAAAAATGGCTCGGAATAGATAGGAGCCAGCTACTTAGTTATGCCAATTCTGTGGGCAGACACTAAATGCACGAGTTACTGGGGAACGCTTTAACTTAGCAGACAATGTCGCATCAACGCGCTCAAAAATTGAGTTACGAATTGAAAAACTAGTGCGAAAGTAAAAATAAACATTTATCTAACAAAAATGTATTAAATTAAAATGGTTTTTCAAGCTGACGAAAAATTTTGTAAAAATAAATTTGTCTGGCCTTTTTAAAAACTCTTTGAAGCAAACCTTGTTTTAAATAAATAATGCAGCCTGTGGCCTACAGCTTAATAAAAATAAGCTCAGGCACACAAATTGCACTCCAGCGACCCACAAAGAAGTTAAACAGATTCCCAGACAGACAAAAGTAAACAACCGACGATTGCAATAACATTTAAGCGATACAAATAAGAACACGCATCAATTTTTTAACAAAAAAGGCAGTCGCAAAACAAGTGAGAGTGTTCTAGTTAGCAAAGATTGACTAGAAAATACCCTAAAGCATTTATTTTTGTTCAGTTGAATTTTGATAGAGCGAAAGAGCTTGTCATAGAAAACAAGACATATAGTTTCGGAAAAGTTGCTTGTTATAATCTGGAAGTACGGAGTAGAGATGGGATCGGAAAAGACATTGGTTCCCGACCCATTCTGTGTCGAAATCAATTTTCCCAACCACTTGTCCCGATAATAATTGAATCGCGGATCGCGACATTTTCCGACATTTGTTTCCAACATTTAGAATTCTCAAGATAAACTAAAATTTTATATATAATAAATATATATTTATAAATAATATATAATATTTATAAATAAAATTTTATTAAAATTTTTTTTTCTACTTCTTATAGGAGGAAGTAGAAAACGCCCTCTCACTCGTTGCCGAAGATGTAACAACATCAAGTTCTTGCCAAGCAAGCATTTGTCACAATGGCAATTCATTCCAATGTTGTCAAAATAATAAAATATATTTGAAATTCTCTGAAATCTTACATGATATATATCAGAATTAATTTGCTCGGTAATATCATTCTTCTGTTCTACAAGTGATTGATTTTTAGTTTTCTTATCGGAACCCGCGAGAATTTTGGCATCAAGCACTCATCTTGAATGTCCTGATTTTGTTCAGTTTTAACCTTAATCTTTCCCATCCCGCCTGATCCCAAAAATTTATTCGGCAGCCACGGGATTCCCAAAAATCACGAAAATAAGGCCATAAGGCAAAGAACTTACTTATCTTAAAGACGATAGTTTTTGAATCGTCTCTCCATTTACGTTTAAGTTATTATAACTTAATTAAATAACAGAGTTTATGTTAAGTAATTAAGTAATTGGATGATTAAAAAGCACAAAAAGCTTTGAAAGCACCCTTATAAAAATATATAATAAAATAAATAAAATATGCTTATTATATAGGATATACCCTATATACTTATTCTTTGCACATATAGGGTATTAAAGAAAATGAAAAAATGTTTATATATATTGTATATTGTATGTATAGCTAATTTTTGGCAACGTTTACGTGGGGGTTTTATAGCCGCTTCTTAATGTTATGTTTGGCTTTATGGCTGCCATTTCAAGTTGCCGCTTGGGAAATTTACTGGGAAAATTGTGACGACCAGGTTGAGCAATTAAAGTTGTAATTCGGCAGCATTGACGTTCAATCAAGTTGTTTTCAATTGTTTTTCAATTTCCGTTGCCATAGCAGTCATTGTGACTGGCTTAGCAACCAACGATTTTGTTGATTGAAACGAAACGTTTTAGGGAACTTTAATTTGAGGCAAAACACTTGAAGAAACAAGCAGCAAGATGAATATCAGCTCGACAATTTGGTAAGGCAAATGCCCAATATATATATATAAATATATATTATAATTCATTTGTAGTTGGTGCAACAACTATATGAGCGATAGTATTTCAAATGTGGGTCCCGATGTGCTCTGCCTGCGTGAGGGCAATTTGCTCAAATTCACACAGCTCTCAACCATGAACGTTAGCTATTTTCGGGCGGAGACGGCTGCAACTGGCCTGCATATTAGCGTTTTTGCTAGCCACAATCGCTTTCCACTCTTTGGCTTTGCCGAAAGCGTTCTGCATCCCAATATTCATATTTACAAATATCCCGAATTGACCAAGTTCACAACCTTAACGCGTAAGCAACCAATATCTTATCTATAATATAATATAATAATAAGAAGATTCGTTATAGCCACCTCGACTTTGATCTTTACATTGATCAAATTTTCTGAACTGGATCTGCTGATTGGCATTGGCGGCTATCCCAGATATCCGATTTGCATATATAACTATCGCACCAGCACAAATATACTGGAGCATTCGACTTTTATAGTGACGCCGCCGCACTCTATAATCCTGGGCATGACTAATTTGCCGACAATAGTTCAGTACGACAAAATGAATATGCGCCTTACATGCTATGAGATGTGCTTCATCGAGAAGGATGCGTATTTGCACGAGGTGTCCGCCGTGGAGACGGGCAAGAACTATATCAAATCAGTCCAGAAATTTATGTGCTTCGGCGATGACAATGGACTCTATGTGGTCAATGATTTTGGTGAATTCTCCCAGGTCGACATACCCTGTTTTGCCATCAAGTCGCGCTGGAAGCCCACCTATATAACTGCGGAGGGAGCCGGCGAGGTGGTCACACGCGCGCACGCGGTCACAGCGCATCGCATGGGATTCCTGATCTCCAATAGCAGCATGGCATTCTACATCAAGAAGAAGGCGGGCAACTTCATCGTCGAATGGACCATCGATGAGAGCCTGATCCACATTAGCAAATTCATAAGCAATCATAATGGAGAGCTGTTTGCATCGGGCGAGCATGGCAGCATCGATCGTGTGGTGGTCGACGAGAACGAGGGCAAGCTGCAGCCAGTTGTTGTGGCCGGGAAACCCATATTGGCATTTCGTGTGCTCACCTGTTTCAAGGAGGAGGTTGTCCTGGTGTTGTTCAGCGATGGCTGTGCCATGATTGACCTGCCGACTGGCAAAATTAACTGCGAGGTGCCCATTCCGATGTCTTGTGCCATCTGCGTCCATCGCATGCAAGCCTATGCTGCTGTCGGCACCCTGGAAGGCAACCTGTTGCTCATTCATTTTGAGAAGACAACACTGCCAATTGTTGTCCATCAGATCCAATGCGAAACACCCGCTGTATTTCACATGGCATTTCACGACAATTGCATCGTGTTTCAGGACCTGGGCAAAGGCATCCACGTCGTGAACGTGGAGTATCGGCCACCCAAATTGACGCACTACTTCAGCTTCAATGATGACCAGCTGATGAAGCAGGTGTTTGTGCACAGCTTTCTGCTGGTCGAAGGCCCGCGTCTTCTCGTCATGATTTCACGCGATAATACCCTCAAGAAGCCTGGCCATGCCGAAGAGATGTGGATCTACAACTGGGGCAAGGACAAGCGGCTGCACCGGCGCGAGTTGCCTTTGCCCAACACCTACGTGGCCTTCTTCGTCCAGCCGCCGATGGGCCGTTGGGTGCAGGTCGAGATTGCCTGTATTGTCAAGGATAGCACGATATTCGACATATTCATGCTCAACGAAAACAACGATCTCCTCTGGGCCTCGTCGACCAAGTCGGCACACTTTGGCCACATCATTGGCGTCTGCATGACCAAGCATCTGCTCACCTGGGGCGTGGATGGCGTCATGGTCCACTTTCGACAGCACAAGCGCTCCAGGCAGCCATTCATGATGTCGCGCTTCGTAACGCTCTTTTTCAGACCACAATATTTGATACGCGCCAGGGAGTGCTACAATTCAAAGTAAGTATTGACTAGAGGGATGGACTAACTTCGGCCATGCTGAAGTTATGTAATAATAATAGTAACGATAGAATAATAGAAAATAATAGAAAAGTAA
Source organism: Drosophila gaucha (assembly GCA_035045545.1). Lineage (NCBI taxonomy): Eukaryota > Metazoa > Arthropoda > Insecta > Diptera > Drosophilidae > Drosophila > Drosophila gaucha. The sequence goes on from JAWNOY010000292.1 coordinate 766,283, forward strand.
TAGAAATGGTAATAATAGATGTAGGTTTATCTGATTTGCAGAGAAAATAATTGTTAGTTTTTGTTAGATTTGCCACGCCCACATGAGGCGGATATATTTAATTTTTGGTCAACCTATTGCGGAGACCAACAGTAAGCTATGTCAAATATTTTGTCTCTAGCTATAAAGCTATATATATTCGCCACGCTACAAGGAGGCGAATATATATATATATATATATAATATTGTCAAAGCCGTCAAGCTTAACGTATTTGTCAGTTTTAGGGTCTGAAGATGTAAAGTTGTCGAAGATACAGCTTTTAACTATTTGCCACGTCTGTTAAGGGAGTAGATATATATGCTATATATTTTTGTTTGGGGTGATCCATATAAATATTGTTTCAAATTTCAAGACTCCGATTTTAACAGCGCCCAATATATTAAATGATTTATATTTAACACTATATAGACTTTCCCCAGGCAGTTTGACTACGAATTATTCAAAGATTCAACACCAAAAAATTTTTAAAAATTGCATAAGAATTGCAAGTGATAGAGGGATTCAAAGTTGATCAAATTTATTGTCGGAAAAAACATGGCAGAAAATATGAAAACAGCTTTAATAAATTACAAGCAAACCTTTTTGTATATACAGTTATTTTTTAGGAATGCTTATTTTCAAGCAGCTATAAAATTATGCTCCTCTTTTAAGCAACCTTTATTTTGATCAATACCTAGATTTCATTACTTTTTTAACCTAAGTAGAATTTAACTTTTTTACATATTTACTTTTTAATAGAGCTGGCAATAATTGAAAAATGTTAAGCATTGAGTTCTCTAACAACTTCTAATAATTTTTCCTCTTAATAATCATTTTAGTTACTTAAAAATAAATGTACAACTAAATTAAGTTGAAACTAAAGGTAGCATGAAACTTCTTTAAATCAGGTTTGTAAATGTAAGCTGCTTGTTTCAGAAAAATTAGCAAAGGCTTCACTGTGAATGCTTTTCAGAAATAGACTCGATATCCAACAGATAGTTCTGATTGTGACTTATTGATATACTAATTAATCTCTTCGCTTTCCCTTGCAGATACCTGTTGGTATTGAGTGCTACAAACGTGATGTGGGTTAGTCGGCTGCCCTCGCTGGCCGACAATGTGCGTGAGAACTCAGAGATGCCGGTGCCCGAGAAGTTTATAGTGCAGCAAACGGCGCTGGTAACACGCGTCTTTGTGCCGCTGACTATCAAAATGGAGGTCAAGGAGGAGTACACCCATGCGGATCTGTTCAAGCGTGAGAAGGTGCTGCAAATGATCCAAGACTTCGCTGCCAAGGTGACAGCGCTGATTGACTATGACATTTCTGTGACGGGCAAGTCGCAGGGCATATTCAAGAAGTTTTGCTACCATTACAAGTGGCTGGAAACTGTGACGGAGGAGGCGCATAGGTTGTGCGAGCTGGAGCGGGAGTCACTGATGCGCGCGATTGAGGATCAGTCGCGCATTCGAGATTGGATAATGAAGCTGGTGACGAGCGAAGCTATCAATATTAATTATAAAGTACGATCCATATTCGCAGATGCGAACTTTGAGAGTTTTACTTTGTCGCGCAAGACGCATATGGACGCAATTGATAAATATAGGTTCTACGATCTGGAGGATCATATACGGCTCTCGGCGTTGTCTATTGAAGAATTGGAAGAAGACGTACATGCAGAACCATTTTCCGAGGACGAAGTAGACACCGGAAAAAAACCCGTTCACGAACTAAAACCCTATGTGGTGGAAGGTCCCTGCGTCTACGATCACATAATGGCACCACAATTTCAGTTGCAAGACCTTAACACAGTGACCTCGAATCAACTGTACAATGAGAATTGCAAGTATCGCTTTTATCTGATAGATCCCATGAAGCTGGAGTTCAACAAGCACTTCCACGAGGCGCAGCAGCTGAAAAAGGAGACCATCGACAATGTGCTCAACACAAATGGTGTCCTCATTAACATCTACGACAATATGAATTGCATGCTAAGACTTTTGAGCATGGATTCGTTTACGCCGCCCGAGCTGACAGTGCCGGCGCTGGCCAAAGACGAGGTCATCAAGTGCATTTTGGAGGTCGATGACTGTGAAATTAAGGCAATCAATCGACGCAGACGAAAGACTATTGATACGGGCGGAAAGAAGGGTCGCTTGCTGCTGTGGTCCGTGGAGTTCTGGGCTCGGGCACTGATCGTCATGATGGATGGCGTCATTGAGAAACTGTGGGAGGAGGAAATCAAAAAGGATATACCTGTGCCAGAATTCACGCTGAAGAAGCAGCCGCACGAGTATACGCTGGAGGATCAAAAGATTTATCGCGCCTACGAGGAGGCTGTTAATTTACTCCAGGAAGATCGTCGCAAATATTTGCGCATTCTGAACGAGAACGAAGGCAAGACGCTGCAGCTGAAGACCAAGCAGATTCTCAAGCTAAACCAACGTGTCGCCGAGCTAATGCTCCTCAAGCTCAAGTATAACTATGCCCAGAAGCAAAGCCGCGTCCGCATGCTAAATTTAAACAGCATGCATCACACACGCGAGGTCCTTCGTGATAAAATCAAGCGACATCGGAGCGATATAGATAAACTGAATGAGTACATAAAACGCTATAGTAATTTGCTGGACTTCTGGGAGCGAGCCATGCAGGATGTGCGCACGCGCCTCGAGGCCCAGCAGACCCGAGATCGTGCTCTGGAGCGACAGTTCCGGGGCAACTTCCTTAACTCTGTGCCACATGCCGCGCACGAAATGACAAAGCTCTTCAAGAAGCGACCCAAGCTGTCAAACAAACTGTTCAGCTCGGCGCTAATTTGCAACGAAGTCGCCATAAGACTCGGGCCCAAACAATCGAATCGTGTGGCCTTTCCCATGCCTAAAGAGATATTCGATTTTCTGGCCTATGTCGCCGACAATGATACACCCAAGAATTGTCCATCCTCGGTGGATGCCAAGGCCTGGGATGCTTTTGTCAAGTTGCGACGCCAGAAGATCGAAAGCGAGCTGCGCCTGAAGGGCATCGGCCATCAGTTGGTGGACAGCCAAAGCTATTATAACAACCTCACCAAGGATATTGTCGGTCTGAAGGACACCAAGGCTCAAACCCAAAAGGAAGTGGACGATACCATACAGCAGTATGTAAGTGGATTAAGCGCTTATAACAAATAATTAGACTTAAATTACAACTATTTTTCAGTTGGAGGTCCTGAGAAATATGCCACTTCAGTTGACCTTAACACTGGGCCAGGTGGAGGTCCAGGTTCACGGTTCAGTCAGTGCATTGTCCAACAGCGTACTGATGCATGTGGATGACATAAATGATGTTAATCGCATGATTAAGGTAACTAACTATATAGAATATTTATAAATATGTATGTAAATTTTTAAACCTTCACAGGACGCCGGCAACAAGAAAATAAAGTCCATGCAGCGCGTAGCTATCTTCAGACGCCAGGTGATCTTCAAGGAGTGGGAGCACAAGCTGTATAAGGCCAACATAGCCTATCTCAAGTATATGCTGGATGCCATTGAGAAGTGCAAAGTAACCATTGAGTTTCTCAACATTTTGCGCAACTGGGAAAAGGTGAAGCTCGAACGGCAAAAGATGATGGCAGCCGGTGCCATAGAGCGTATTATAGAGCAAAAAATTACAGTCTTCAGAAAACAAATAGATCGAGTGTAAGTTTGTAATCGCCCCACTTACAACCACATTTTATTATAATACTATTTTAGCAACATTAAAATTGATGAGGTCAAACAGAAAACTCTCGAAATTAAACGTCAAAATCATTTAATTGATTCCAAAATCGATCGTCTCAAAGTGGATGTTGCTTTTCAGAACTCAATGCGCGACACTATGATGGAGGATCGTCGCGATCGCGAACAACGCGAACGGTAAGTAATGTTTATAGACTTTATTTTATAATAGTTAATATTCCTTTTGCAGCATGGATCAGATTAAGACACATCGTCAGCTGTTGGACAATGTGCGTAAGCATTATGCTCATGTCTTGGAATTGCAAACGATTTTGGAGCTATTACGTCTCCGCACATACCCGACGCTGGGCCCACCTTTGCCACAATGCCATCCACCCGTGCCGGAGCATATTCTTCACTCTGTACCCTAGATTAATATATGTCGATTTTCAAATCGATTGCTGAAAATAATTTTGGTTTTTTTTTTTCATTTACTTGGATGCTCATTAAGAGTTGGTTTTCAAGTCGTTTATTTAAAATATTTTGTTTAGATTGTATTCTGTTATCTGTTGAATTTAGTTGGATATTCCTTAAGAGTCGATTTTCAAATCGATTTGCTGAAAATAATTTTGGCTTTCATTTATTTACTTGGATATTCCTTAAGAGTCGCTTTTTAAAGCTCTTTTTTGGTGGATTTTATTTAGTTATCTATTTTATTTATTTAGGTAAACATTATGAATCGGTTTTCATCAATTTCTTTTAAAAATTTTGTATATTCGTTTAATTGGCTATTCTTTAAGATTTAGTTTTCATGTCAGTTTTTAATAATGGTTTTCAAACGATTGTTGAAAATAAATTTAGATTTTATTTAATTAAGTTGGATATTTTTTTAAAGTTGGTTTTCATATCAGTTTTTAAGATAAGTTTTGAAATGGCTTTCTTAAAATATGTTTTTATATTTTATTCAGTTATATATTTAATTTAGTTGGATATTCATTTAGAGTCTTATTTCATAACAGTCTTTTCAAATGATATGCTTTAATTATTCTTGGATTTAATTCATTTCGAGAGTCAAACCCACGGTTTTAGTAGCTTTCAATGCCAGCTGCTCTTAAGCCAGAGCCAATTGATTTTCAACACCTTCGATTTTAATTAGCCAAGCAGCTACCGCAGACAGTTTTTGCAGTTACAGTTCGCTGAGCTGAAGTGGAAATTTATTAGCGGTTTTTAGTTTAGCAAGGCTGCTGAAATATATATTCTGCAATATATATATGTATATGTATTTCGGGTCTCCTCGCTCGGTGTCTGTCGCCACTTGATTTCATTTGTTTGTGTCTGGGCAAATGACTAGCAAGGCATAAAGTCATCGTCTGTCTGTCTATTCGAATTCGCTGTTAATTTCGCTGCTTGTGGCTTTCGAGTGGAAAATAAACTTTTCAGACCAAATTTTCACAGCTCAACAGCAGCAACAACAACCAGGGAGCCCAGAACTGATGCCAATAAGTGAGCATCCGCTTAATTTCAAGCACGCAATTTTACATTAAATTGTTTTAATGGATTGCACTCGAAACTAAGCGTCGGCAAGCAACAAAAACAGATGCTGTCTGGACGGGCATATGAAGTGCCTCTCCCATGCTCCCACATCGCATATTCAAGCCAATTTGATGAGCTTTAATTTGCAATTTTATATGCTACCATATATGTTGGAATAATTTAGCTAATATCAAACTCTGCGCAAATACTAGATTAATCAAGTTAGGCAAATAAGCCTTAAATTTAAATTATATATATTACACATTTTCCGATCAGCCTCAATCGAACTACAATTTTTTCTCTTTTCAACAATCTAGCAGACACATAAATAACATTAATATTTGCGTAAATAGCTTAAAAGGCCGATATTACAATAATAAATTGCTGTGTTTACTTAATGCAAACAATATGCAGACAGTTGCCAATGAGGCTAAAATATATTGCATTAAGATCGGGGCCAACTGTTTGCAGTTCGCCAACTGTAAATATCATTTACATATTTACAAAATGTAAAATGAAATGAAGCCAGCCAGTCGGACAGCCAGACAGGTCAACTTTGATTACGAACATGTCATGTAATCAACGCTTATCAATATTTATATGTGTACGAACATGTAAATGCTAGCTCAAAGTGCCAAACTGTACTTTTTGTGTCAATTCTGAAATGCTAATCACGAAAAACAGACATAGTCGAACAGAAGTCGAAGATTTTATACACTAAACCTAGCCACTCTATCTATGCAACAAGACTTGGTGAAGTAGAAATCAGAATTTCGTTTTATTAATATCTTTTATTAAACCTCAAATACTATGTCTCAATTAGATTCTCAAATACTTATTAAGTATGGCACTGCCATCAACTTGCGTGACTTGTTTTAGAGCAAAACGAAGCTACCCGCTGCAAACATATTTCAATGTCAACCTTGGCCCCCGTCGTTTAACCTAAGCAATGATTAGACAAAACTTTATCTCATTTGTATTTTGTAGTACAAATAATTTTTATTCATTTGAATTTATGAAATTGAGAGATTAATCTTTTTGTATACCCTGTAATTTATATATACACAAATATATATATGTATATAGATTTATTTGAATTACGCAAGACACAGAAATGCAAAAGGTATACATATATATTTATGTACAGTCGATTCCCGATAATTCAAAATAGCAAGGGGATCGATATATTGAACAGGAATTCGAGCGAACTTTCTTCAAGGTTATTTTATTTTTTACGAATTATTTAGGTTTTCAATTTTGCAGGGGACGATTATCGGGACTCTATTGGTTATATGTATATATATATATATATTTTTTTTTTTTTTATTTAAAATTATATTCTTCAATGTTTATGAAGAAATTGTATATAATAGAGTGTATATATGAGAGCTCTCATATATGAAGAGAAGCTATTATCAATGAAAATAATAGATAAATTAGGATTACGGTGAGAAAGTTTTAGCCAAATTTGATGTCTGCAGCTCTAATGATCTTCAACTTATGCTTCAAAAACTAAGTCAAAAAATCGTTTCTTTTTATTGGTATAAAGGAATTGGATTAGTACCTCAAAAACAATATTAATACTGTATACGGTAAACAAAAATTTATATTTAACATTTCGAGTCTCTAGCTTTTGTAGTTGACGAGAGTAATACAGAAGGAATAATGGACAAATGGGTCCGTCCACTTGGCTTTTGATTCTCAACGAAAATATATATTTTTACAAGTCTCCTACTTCAACGAATAATATATATATGTTCAAAAACCACTCCAGCCTGAAATAACATTTCTAATGGGTTGAGGGTATAAGAATATGGAGCACCTTATCAAAAAAAAAAAAATCTATGAGCTAATATGCTCCACGTGTTAATCACCGACGTAACCCCTCAGCAGAGATCAACTCGAAATCAACAAAAAAAGGTAAAGTAACGGTAAACGACTGCCCAATACTCTACTAACATAATGCCATTGCAGCTTAAATCAATGTCAAATATAAATGTTGTTTGTTGCTGGGTTTAAAATTGTCTCTGGGGTAATGATTGTAGAATATGAATTTGTTTTCTAATTGCTTTCAGTTATAAGAAGTTGATTCAAACTGTTTTCTTTTACTATCTTTCTGTTTACACTTATCAATACCCTATAGTTAACAATGTAAGTAAATAAAGTTAGCAATCTTAGCTAGAAGCTATTACACAAACACAATCAGAAAATGCACTTTGCATCTGCTGATTAAAGTAGTTCCCGATGATCGCTGCATATTTAAGTGCATTACAGGCGATGCAGTGCGCTCAGTTCTCAATAACAAGTTCAGTTTTTAAGATCTAACTAAAGAATCCTTTTAAAATGGCCAAATTCGTGTTGATTTTCCTAGTGTGCGCCTTTGTTGTTGTAAGTTATCGAACGTTTGTCTGACTGTGTTAAGACTCTATAAGTAATTGCATCTTATAGCTGTGCAGCGCAGAAGAGGTGAAGAAGGAATCGAACTCACTGGATGATATTCAGGCCAATATTGAGGCTCGTCTGAAGGAGGTCAAGGATTACTTCAACGAACACATTGACCAGGCAAAGGTCAAAGAGTTCGTCGAGAAATTCGGTGAAAATGCCAAAAAGTTTATTTCCGATACCCAAAAGGATGCTGAAAAACTGACTGATAAGAAAGAGTAAATAATGCACATAAAAAATGGAAGTTAAAGTTGAAAACTTAAAAATAGTTAAGACTCATAGCCCAAAGGCTAGCTTTAAAAATAAACAAAAACAAAAGCTTTTGCAATTTTAACTAAAATCGTATAAAAGTGTTTACATCTAATAATGAAAGTGGGATGTCTGCTACAGAGAAAGGCAAGCGTACAGACGAGGTTAATTGAATAAGTTAGCGCTGCATTAATACTTTTTTTATATTATATTATATTAGGTGGTGCTGGCTGAATTTATGAATTTATTGGAATTTATTTGATTTTTGCTATCTTAAACAATTTTATTATCATATATTTTGGATTTATTTGATTTTTTTCAATCACATACAAAATGTTTTATCATCTACAAATGTTTGACGTATGTTGCTCACGTTTTTCAATTCTTTACATATTATAGTCTAAATGTCTGTATTCATATTGAAATGTGTGAAGCAGCTTATCAAAAATATTGAGAAAGAGAGCTATGAGCTTCTGTGCTCCACGTGCTCTTCATTGACGTAGGCTCAAGGCTGAGATCAACATGAAATCAACAAGGAAAATCTAAGTATTTGATAACCGGCTGTCCAATGCTCTTTTTGGCAGTGTTATTAAACGTAGTGGAAGAAGTTTATTCTTAGTAGAGATGTTCCATTTGCTCTCTACTCCTTTAGCAACGGCTTCCACCTGATCTATTAGCTCTTATACAAACATAATTAGAGTGTTTCGACTTCACTTTGATTCAGCTGATTAAAGTAGCTCCCGTTGTATTTAGCATATTTAAATTGTTCTCAGGCGCCGCAGAGCGCTCAGTTCTTGACATCCAGTGCCTTCGTTAGCATCTATCAAGAGATTATTATTAAAATGGGCAAATTCGTGTTGATTTTTCTGCTGTGCGCCTTTGTTGTTGTAAGTTAATGAATGAAGTCTGATTGGGAAAGACTCTCTAAGTAACTGCATTTTATAGCTGTGCTGCGCCGAAGAGACAAAGAAGGATACAGCTGCTGGAACCGATCCTAACCCTTTGGCGACCATTGTCAGCCAAATGAAGGATTTCATTGAAGCGAACGTTGACAAGGACAAGTTGAAGGCGATGTTCGACGAATTCAATGAGCACAGCAAAAAACTAATTGCTGATGGCCAGAAAGAAATTGAAAAATTGACAAATACGAAACAGTAAATTTAAATAAAATATAAACTGAATTTATATTTGCGTTTTTGTTAATATGACATCTTTAGATTGAAGGTAAAAGTTGAAGTTGTTAAAAGTTTTTCAAACCAACAAATATTGAAAAATTATACTTATTGTTGGCATAAAATCGAGGTAGATTTGATATATATATATATATATATATATATATATTTAATATTTTTATTTGCTTTAAAAATTATGCTGCATAAAAATGTGGAAGTGAAGGTTTTTTTTAGTTTAACAAAATTTCGTTCGCATAGCCAATCATGTTTTCAGAGCTGATAACTGCGGAACTCGTTTCATTGAGAAACAAAGTTCTTCTTCTTGAAATGTGACATTATTTTGGATTGCTGCTTAGTGGTTTAATTAGTGCTCATCGCATCGTTTGACTGCTCGGAGCTACATTAAAATCAAAAAATCTATAATTATGGCAAAGATTGCTGCGTTATTTCTGCTCTTCGTGCTATTTGCCGTAAGTTGTTTTTAGAATCCACTTAGATGTGTTTCTAAATGAATCATATTTTAGTTCTGCAGCGCTGCTGAGGTCAAGAAGGAAGACAATCCATTCGAACCCTTCAGCTCCCAATTGGAAAATGTATTCGCTAATCTTAATACATTGATGAAACAGTACATGGATCCGCAGACTGTGAAGCAATATACTGACGATCTGATTGAGAAAAGCAAACAGTTTGTGGAGAAAACCAAAGCGAACTTACAGCCAAATTTAAATGCAACATTTGTGCCTTAAACATTAAGAAAGTTTATCGATTTGGCTTAGTTTGAATTTTTAATACAGAGAGAATAATTCTACTCAATAATAAAAATTATAAATCATGCAGCATTGAATTTAAGTTGATATGAGAATACTATCGCAATTAGTTATTTATGTTAGAGCCACAAAAATGCGATATGTGGTTTTCTATGAGCTCTGTGGGTAGAGATGATACTATTAAAACTATCGACCTATCGATTAAATATAGTTATGATCATCGTATGTTCCTATAATATTAATTTGTACCTCGAAAACATTTATTTTATATATTTTCCTTAAATTTGAAGGAGATAAATAAATATCTTCCATTGATTTTTCTATGATCTGCGTACTTTTTTTTAATTTTTAATTTAATCCGCATTTTGAAATTGGAATACAAATGATTTTACATTTTATTTGCCTTAAATTTGTAGAAGATAAATATATTTATATAGAAATACGAAGTTTATAATTTTTCAAATATCTGCGTATGTTATTATTTTAAGTATTATTCTGAATTTTGCAGCCAACAATATATGCTTACATATTATATTTGTCTTAAACTTGAAAATAAATATATTTATAAAAGACTAACAATTCAATAATTTTTCTTAGATCTGCCTATGAAATTTTGTTCAGTATTGATTTGATTTTGCCTCAAACTTGCTATGATTCGGTTCTTGATAGAAATTATGTAAAAATGTAAATAATAAGTCTCTTTATGAAAATATAAACTAAACATGTGCCACGGAGCTTAGGGCCGGAGTCCAACAAGCACACACGATTCCAATCAAAGCACAAGCTGCTGCCCAGACCTATGACACACTGGGCCAGACGATACTGATAAGTTGTCAAAATCTGTGTGCTGCTGTCCAAAAAACACGAGAAGAAGACGCAAAGCGAGGTATTCTTACGAGTGACTCGACAGCGGTTAAGTCAGTACTCAGCTTCGTGTTCAACTGTGCAGAGCTAAATTCTTCTCCAAGAAAATCAATTAAAATGGCCAAGATCGCTGTGCTGTTCGTCCTTGTTGCACTCGTTGCCGTAAGTCCAATGGGCGTGTCCATCTGTTTGGTGTTTTTTTATATGGTGTTTATATCCTGTTCGTAGATCTGCAACGGAAACCGTGTGGTGCGTGATGTTGAGGCACCCGCTGTGCCAGCAGTTCTGCAGCCCCTTGTTGATGAAGCCAAGAAATTGGTCAGCGAGGAGAATCTTGCAGTAAGTAGAGTTAAAGTTAAGATTGTTGATTGACGATTGACTGATGAGTGTGCCATGCCCATATACAGAAACTGAAGGAGCAGACTGCTGTGCTTGAGAAACGTGGCAAGGAGTTCAGCGAGGATCTGGGCAACTTGCTTACCACCTGGGCCAAGAAGATCACCGCAGATCTCGAGCAAAAGAAGCAATAAATACATACATAACATACAACGAACGATGCTAATAAATGTTTAAGAACTTGCAAAACAATCGACTTCTGCTCCTCATTTCGATTTAGTTCAACATCATCCAGAGTCGCACTTTAATCCGTGGCATGGCCAGCAGGCGGTAAGTAGCTGTGGGACAGCTCATGGGCAGCAGCTTGAACTCGGAGCTCTGGCCGGCCAGGTTAAAGTGTGCCTCATTCAGTAGCGGCTCCACATCCATCAACTGCTTGGCCCGCACATGTATGGCCGGCAATGTGGCAAAGAACTTCACCAGGAGTATCCCACGCGGAGTCGACAATAGCTTCAGGCTGTAGCTAAGTCGGCGCTCGGTGCCAGTGCCGATTACTAGCTTGACGCGCAAACGCCACGTTTCCTCGAACACACAGATTGATTCGGACTGGAACCGGAGCTCGTCGCTCAGGCGCGGACCTAGTTGCGGCCAGCGCAGATCTAGGTCCTCATACGAAATCCTTTGGGCACTCAGCTGTCGATGGCATTGGATGAGCGGCTGGATAGCCATCTGCTCCATCTGATCGATGCTGGCCAGAGCGTCTAGAATCTCATCGCTAGACATTTTCAGATTAGCGCAGCTGGCCTCGTGCTGGGCACTGTCCTGCTGGCAACCCATCCAGGTGCAGCCCAGACAGCGGTATTGGCACTGCACCAAACGCTTCACACACTCCATTTTCAGATGCTTGGCCAGGCATTTGTATTCCATTTGCTGATCGCATTCGGTGCAGCTCTTGGGCAGCTCCCAGAGCGTTTGACCCACGGCCAGATTTTTGGTCAGCTTCTGCCAGCTAATGTGCGTGCGGCAGTGCGGGCAATGGGCATCGCGATTGTTCAATGCCGCATCTGCCAGCAGACGAGTCGCACAATCCTCGCACACGATATGCCCCAAGCTGCACTGGTAACTGTCATCCGGATGGGGCAGCTCAAGGCACACAGTGCACAGCATTACCTTGCGCAGGCGTTCGCTCAGCTCCGGTTCGGAGCGCGTTAAGTCTGTACCCGAGCCACTTGGTTGATCTGCGCCCTCTCCATCGCTCGGCGGCGCCTCAATGTTCAGGCGCTGGCGCTTACATGGCCTACCGGCCTCTTCCTCCATGTTGGGCATGCTGTGTATTAATTTGGATTTTGCGTGTCGTTGTTTGAGTGCAAATGCTTCTGCTTAGTCAATAACTGGAGTTTAGGATATTTTCGTTTGTTTGTTTCGAGTGTTTTTGATTTTCGTTTGTTGACCTGGCTCCCAGTTTGTGAGCCTCAAGTGGCAGAACATAAAGCCAGTAGCCCAGGCCAACCTAGATCATTGTTAGAGTTTGACTATGAATGGTAGTTTTATATACTGATGTTTATGATTAATTATACTAAAAATATTTTATTTATAAAAAATACATATATCCGAAATATATTCAAATTTATACAATGTCATATAAAATCAGACTTTAAATATAATATACTTGTTAAAAAGCTTAAATTTTTTCAACTTCAGCTTAAGAGATGATATAAAATTATATAAAAAAGAATAAGTTAACGTTTACATTTTTCATAAATATTGCTATTTTATAATATATTTATTTAATATTTTTTTTATTAAATACTATTTTAAGTCCGGGTTTGTAAAGCAAACATTTGAAGGCTAAAGTAGGTCATGCTCAAATAAATTATTAATCCAATCTAAGCTATATAAATATATATATATATAAATAATAAAAATATATATGTTTGAAAATTAACATTTATAAGATTATATTCCCACTACCAAAAACTAATTTGGTAATTTTTCCTGGGTTATCACTAATATAACCCTCGGCAGATCTTAAGAAAAATATAAAAAAAATACAAATCTTTAGGCCTTGATAAGCTGAGCTAAACAAAAAAAAATGTTTTGATACTCGTTCAAGAATTTATAAGAGTATATTGGTTTAATACAATGCATTGTCAAGTTGTCCACCAACCTGTCCAGATTTTGAAAATGTTGATCATCTGACCGTAAAAAAGTCTTAAAAAGTGCTAAGAGGATAAGATAATTACTATATCTTTTGCCACATAGGCTATGTAAAATAGTAAGATTAATGCAAATCTGGAAATACTTTATCGTCAACAATTTTAGAGCTATGATTACAATTTCCTCCATATGTATAGATATATGTCTATGTCGTGGCAAAACATCGATTTATACTCAATTTAGCTGTTTTTCGATCATAAACGAGCATTACGCAGTCCGACTGCAACATTCCTAAATTTTTTTTCTTATTTAAATAAAATAGCTGTTATATCATCGTTTGCTTTGGGGGCTGTTGATAACAGGAAACACGCCATGTGAGGCAACTCAATTTAGACATTCATTCTTTAAATGTCAAAGTCAACTAATAATTGAACAAGGCGGCAATCAAGCGTGAAAAATGAGTAGAAGTGCCAAGCATTTTTTAAGAAACTCACGCTCTCTCTTACACACACACATACACTACGCCTCTCTGTCTGTGTGTGTGCTCTTGTGATTTGCTAAAAAGCAAACAAATAAATGCTAAATTACATGCACAAAAAGGCGACAGCTGTAAAATATTTGCCAGTTATTTCGCACACCTGTCTGCACAGCGAGCAAGGTAAGAGCCATGGCCAAAACATGAATAATGTACGTTACTCTCTCCCTATCTCTCTCTCACTTTCACTGTATGCTTGTGTGCTCAGCTCATGTCATCCATTCGCCTCAGCCTCGCACGATTGCATAACATCAAAGTGGATTTTTGCTTCCCATTCAAGCGTATCGCTTTTCTTAGCCGAAATAAAAAATGTGCTCAATAAGAAACGCAGCAAACTCTTGATACCAAATTCGCATTGTATTTTAGACACATTTCTTTGGCATTGTACTGTGATATTTATATATGTTTCAGATTTCTCAATGATGTCAGGAAGAGATTTGCAAGTAGAAAATAATTTGTTTTTCCATTTTTATTTATAATTTATTTAAAAATTGTTTTTAGTGCAAGCTTCGCACAGTTCAAAGCAATTTAGTTAATATACTTTGATTAGATAAGCACTGAATTAATAATAAAGTTGACTTTCATGAAGCAATTGTCTATGTGCTATAATAACACCAGCTCAAAGTTGTACTTGAGTGAAAATACTATATATAATAGAATCTATATCTATTTACCTCTTTTCTCTATATCTTAGTCTGATATGTTTCTAGCACTTTTTCTCTATTCCTTTAAGCACATTTTGAACTAAGTTAAATATTTAAAATTTGATCTAACAATGCTGAAGTGTGTTGACACTGCAAATAGTATGCACAAAAGCGGACAGAGCCGAGTTCAAAATAAATCACACATATGCCATGTGTACGCATCACAGAGTCAGTTAAGTCGCCTGCTTGTCAATCGCTTGTACAGCAACTCTTATTTAATTAAAAATTTAATATATAACACACAAAGGGGTGAAAGATGCAGGCAAAAAACTGCGTAACCTATTTTGTTGTTGGCTTTTAAAAGGAATACACAAAAAATACACGAACACAATTGCAACTCTCGTTTCAAAACAATATGGCAGACATGCGTGTGCCTGTAGCTATTTGTGTGAATGCATTGTAATGCTAATTTAAATAACGATAAGCCCAACAGCAACATCAGCTTTAACAACAACACCAACGAAAACACCAACACACATGATGGCAGCAGCGACAACAATGGCAACAATAATAGGAAAACAATTTGACATGCTGTGATTTTGCCATCGTCGCTGCTATTAATACCCTATCTATTTATGAGTCCTGTCTATAGGTCGCTCATTGTCTATGAAGCAAAGACAGGTTTCTAACTGGGTTTTCGTGCTTTTGTCTATTCAAGACTATTGATTTTGCATTGAATTGCACATTGCGAATATCGATGAGCTGAAAGAGGTGTATGTGGAGGAGTTGAAGAATAAAAAGCCGTACTCAGTTGTTGTTTGTGTATTTGTAATCTACTTTATCTAGGGTATGACGTCACTTTACCTTAAACTTGTGCACTCAAATATTAAATATCTTATTTTGTCTCCCTCTCTCTCTATCGCTTACAAGCTCTTTCTCTTTCTATCTTTGTGTGTTCTTTCTCCCTCCCTTTCTCACTCTTTTTCTCTCTCTTTCTTTGTTGCTCACTTTTTGTGTGTCTCTTTCTCTATATTCTTATCTTTCTTTCTCTTTGTATCTCTATTTATCTCTATATATACATTTCTTTTTCTTTAACTGTCCATATGTCGATCTCCCTTTATCTTTCTATTTATCTGGCGTGCTTCCTCTCTATATATATGCCTATACATCTTTTTTTTCTATCTCCTCTGTTCATAAATCTTTCTGTGTCACTCTCTCTCTCTCTAAATATATATATATTTCTTGCGCTCTGTCTCTCTCTCTTTTTCTATCTCTATCTCTCTCCCTCTATATCTCTCTATATCTCTCTATATCTCTCTATATCTCTCTTTATCTCCCTCTATCTCACTCTCTCTCTCTTTCTCTTACTCTATCTCAATCTATCTCTATCTAACTCTCCCTCATCTTCTCTTTATGTCTCTCAGTCTCTCTCTCTCACTATCTCTCTCTCTCTATACTTCTATCTATATCTCTCTATCGAAATCTATCTTTATCTAACTCTATCTCCCTCTTTCTCCTTTGTCTCTTTTTTCTCTCTCCATATCTCTCTCTTTCTCTCTCCATCTCTCTGCCTTTTTTCTCGCTCTCTCTCGTTATTCTCTTTGTTTCAATCTCCTTTTATTTCTCTATCATCCTACTGCTCTACTTCAACTCTCTACTATTTCTTTTCACACACTGCATATCTCCCATCTACGATTATTTATATTCTTTTCTTATCATATTTTTACATAATCACATAAAAATAAACAAGTTATTCAGATCCATCTTCTATATGTATACAAACATATACATATGTACTTGTAACTACAAATAAGCCTAGCAAGAGTATTATGTCTGCGTCTAAACACTGCGTATTTTGCTCCAGCTAGATAGACTGTCAACGTCGATATAGCAACACCCACACACTCGCACTGACACACACCCACATACACACACACATTAGCGATGTGTGCAAAAACAAATAATAAAGCCACTTGCGCAAAAGATGAAAAAAAAAATAGTTTTGCATGCTGTTGTGCGTTGTTTCTTTGTTGTTCTTGTTGCAGTTGTTGCTTTTGTCGTTGTTGCGTGAGCGTGTGCCATGCCAGCATAGAGCAGGCATTATCCTTTCTATCACTTGCCACATTTTCGCATAATGCGGCGTAAAATAGCATCATTGTTGTTGTTGTTGTTGTTGTTGTTTTGCTGATGCTGCTGCTGCTGCTGCTGCAGTTGCTAACAATGAATACATTTGTAATGTTAATGGAATGCAACGGCAACGGCAACGGCAACAGCAACAGACGCAACAACAACAAACACCGCAACTAACAACTACATCAGCAGCTATTTTACAGCTGTTGTTTGTTTCCATTGCGTTGCGCTGCGTTACTTTGTGTGTTTGTCATTCAATTGCTTTGTCATAAAAGTTAGCCCAAGCCCCACGAAAACATGGAGGACAAGACAACGCCCTCGAGCGACAAGTAGAAGCAGCATAGGCACAGTACATTTTATTGTTTGTCAAAGTCTGTTTTTTTTAAATAATAGATAAAAATGAATAATTCTATTTGTCATTGCGAAACTACACAATTATATGGGTCAAGCTAATTTAGTTAATTAGAATCAAGGTATATTTTTCAAAGGTTATTTAAAGTTCTGTATGCTAATTTGAGTGCAGAAAATACCTTCAAGACAGGGACCGTAAATAATGAATATTTTTATTTTTTTAAACAAAAAAATCACACACCTAGAAAAAATGGTAACTACCAATACATATACTTTTGTTCAACCCCTGCATTTCCCTAATGACTTATAAATATCTGATCTTTAATGATAATCAATATTTTTGAGTAATTTATACAACTTAGACTTAGTTCAAGCCCTCAGTAAAAATTAGTAAAAAATCTGTAAATTTTTCAAAGTCTGTAATATTTACTGATTAGCTGTCTGCGTCTTGCTCTCTTTCTCTCCCCCTCTCAAACACACATACATTTATGCCCCTCTTTCAGTTAGTGTGTTTTAGCAAATTATTGGTTAAAATTTTTTTCACATTTTTTTAATATTTTTTATTATATTTTATAAATGAAACAAATTGATTTAAAACTCATAGGTATTTAACTCAATTTGGTTTCCTTGTATATGTATGTAAGTACTGAATACCACTGAATTTTGAATGAGGTTAAGTGACGCTTTTACCATTTTGCATCCACTGCCATTAAATCATTCATATATTTGTAGATAACCTATTAAATTATTCTATTTAATTAACAATAGGCACACATAGATGGACAGACAGACGGAAATGACTGTTGATCCTGAACAGGAATATATATAGAATTGATAGGATCAGAGCTGCCTCCCTCCGACTGTAACGTAAATTTGCAATAAATTTTCCTTTTACCCGTTTTTCAATGTATTTAAGGCATACTTGTTAAATAATGCTGGACCATGAGAGTTCCCGAAACATGTCCAATAGTCAGTAGAAAGTAAAACATGAGTGCGAACTTAATATTGTTATCGCACAGCTATGTATGAGCTCTACCTGAGTAAACTAGAATGAAAATGCAGCATAGTTACCTCATTATAAGATTTTTGACAATAGCCTTCTTTGTCTTCTTCAGTTTAAGTTTTAGTTACTAAAGTGTATCTATTTTTCTTAGCCTGTGTTATTACAACTTAAAACAAATAGCACATATTTAGAATAAAACTGAATTCAACTCAGAGTAATTCAATACACAGACAGCAGCATCTTTGGTGCAAAATGACATTTACGAAAATCACTTTTCTATTATGTTTTCAAATCACGATTCAATTCTGTAGTCCACTTATCTCATTTGGGTATATGTGTGTGTATGTGTGTAAGAGTCTGTGTTTGCGCCTAGTGTTGCGTATCGATGCATAAAATGATGTAAAATTTTTATTAGAAATATAAACAGCAAAAAGGAAATGCAAGTCACACACAAACACACACACATATGCACGCACACAGACGCACTGGGGAAGCCGCAATAAAGAAATAAAAAGCTATTCAAAAGCAACAACAACAGCTGCATCAACATAAGCCTTCTGCTTGTAGTTGTTGTCGTCGTCGTTGGCAACGACAGCAAGAAAAAGCACAAAAGCATCTGCATTGTAAATGCAACATAATGCACAATAACAGCAACAACACACACACACACTTACTACTATTAATGCAAAAAGAGAGAGAGAGGGGAGGGAAACACATTTGCTGACACTTCCGAGCGCGTTCTACAATAAAAACAACAAAGTATTTGCTATGACAAGTATTTAAATTTTGCTGCATTCAACATTCTTTCTGTGCTCCATCCATAATAGATTTCAAGTGTAAGAAAAAGAAGCAATGCGATCTATATATATATTATATATATGCATTCCTGAAGCAACTATAGAAATATGCATTAAATATATTTATGTAACTAAAACCCAGCTGAAATTCTGCTTGACTCATAAATTTAATTATGCCGTCGCCTTTATATAGTTACTGGTTTTTACACCCTCTAAAACTCATTATATACATAAACCAACTAAGCTCTAAAAAAGGCTCAACCCTAAAGGACAGCAATGAACTTTTGATTTGACTAGGTGTCAAATCTCGAACAACTTTAATGATGTTCAGCCAAAGTGACAAAAAGAAAGCAAACTGAACTGCAAGGCTGCCTTTTGTGAGCACGAAAAAAAGTTGATAAATAAATGTGGCGTGTGTGGCGGGTGTTGCGTGTTGCGTGTGTTGTGTTTGGGGCTTTGAGACTGCATGAATTAATGCAACATCACGGACGAAACGCCGAGCCACAGCAATGGCAACATCAAAAGCAAGCGTTGCCAAACACCAACACCAACACTGACGTCGTCGAGTGTTCCAATTAAACTCAACACGTCAAACAACAGCAGCACAGGCAAAGTCGTCGGACAGCAAACGTTGAACGTCAGACGTCAAGTATACGCCATGCTGGCTGCCATCGGTTTAGTTTGCTGTGATGTTTGTGCTGTGGCGTGTGAAGTGAAGTGGAGTGGAGTCTGGTCGCCTCTAACGATAGACTCGTTAGTCACGCGGTTACATTTCGCCCAGAAAACGCTGCGTATCCTTTAGTCTTAAAGCAACTCCTGCTCTGTCCTCTTTTTATGTGCAGTCTCCATAGCCAGCGTGTGGCTTGTTTTGATGGCTTGTAACTGCTCATGCATATTCATGTAAAACGGCTGCCATTGCCATTGGCATTGGATGTGCTTTTTGGCCAACAACTGCAAATCAACGCGTACTCAAAGACACTTCTGAGCTCTCAGCTGAATATTGTTGCAGTCGAAGAGCTGCCATCAATGCGGATTTGCCATGTTGAATATGAAACAGCAACAGCAGAACGTTAACTAACTGCACTTGATGAACCAAAACTTGCAGACCAAAACTTGTAGCTTGACATTCGAGGCCAATCACGAAAACTATACCCAAAAGGTGTGAAGAGCAGCGGATTCAGGCAAGCTGCAAGTTATAATCAAATAAGAGTAAGATAAATTTAATTTCTTTATATTTTAAGAGACTTCAATACAGCAATGCAGCCAAGTATCTGGGTAGTTTAGCCTTGAAAGGTCACATGTGGCTTGTTGGCGAAAGGTCTCAATCGGTTAATATATGAGGCTATAATGAAACCGATATGGACCAATGGAATTCAGATCAGACCAACTGTGACATCAAACAGAAGTTCCAAAACGGAGCGCTCGGAAACAAATCTACTCCACAATGAGTTCGGAGTCCGTTTGGTTCATGTGCAGAATGCTTTGCTGACCAAAGACACTTAAAATCAACCTTCTAGACAACAGCAGCGTCACCCTCCGTCCAAAAAGATTTCACCCGCTGGAACTAGTGATGTCGAAAAAACTTCATTAATAATTTATTGAATCATATGCTTAATTGAAGCTCCGCGATTAATCACTGTTAATTGAGGAATAAAAGGATACTAATCGATTAGACGATAACCGATTCTACGTATGAAAATGGCAAACAAGACTTTATCATCTGACTATGCTTGGAGCCACCTAACGCAAATATCCTCATTATCAATGAAATCTGAAATAATTACCAATATATATTACGAGCACTAATTCATCTCCCTTAACTGAAACTTGAAGCATTTTACAAATTCAATTAAGAGTAAAATATATACAATTACAATTAAGTAACATTTAGTTAAAAGTAAAGTTTCTGCTCATATTAATGATCCGTAATAATAAACAAATGTGTCAGTATCTGCCATAAATATTTAAATTAATATATTAATAAAATATTTAAGCAATATATATTACGAGCACTAATTCATTTAACGAAAGTGAAACTTGTGAAATTTTACAAATTCAAATAAGAGTAAGAATTATCCAATTACAATTAAATAACATTTAGTTCTTACATGAAAGTAGACAACACGGAAAAGCAAAGTTTCAGTTCGAATTAATGTTCCGTAATAATTAACTAATATTTGAGTCTTTGCCATAAATATTTAGTTTAAGATATTTATAGCATTGTCGAACAATATTGTAAGCAACTCTAATGCAATAAAGTAAGTAAGCAAACAGTATAAACTAAGTTTATAGACAAGGCATGATATCGTGTGCCTTAACATGAAATAGAATATCTCATATTTTATAGAATTTCGGGTTCAGTTCATTTAATGTGTGTGTTCATGAATTTCTGTGTCGGCAGCATATGTGATTATTATTTGCAGTTTACAAGACGACATTCTTGTGTTCAGCTTTCCTGTTTTTGCCATGTCAGCCCAAAAACTATGCAATATTGTTCTAAAAACTTTCAGACAAAAGCAGTGCGAGTGAAAGCTTCAATAGTTTACGTTGGGCACCAACTGCTAACCAGCGCAGACGCCCCCAGAAAAGTGCAACCAAGTGCGCTGTCATATCGCAATCGACGCCCAAAACTATGCAATGCCCATTTGCCAAAAGTTTGTTAGCCAAGGCCCCTCCCACTTCAGGGGGAATTGAGCGGGGACGGCAGATAAAGCTTCTATCCGTTGCACGCTCAATGCTTGACTTTTACAAATTTAATTCAGCAAGTTATGACAAAGTTTTTGTTAAAGTTTTCACGCTCCCGCATGTCCAACTGTCAACTAACTGTCTACCGCTCTCACTCTCAGTCCGTCTCTGTCTTACTTCCATTCTCTACTCTCTTAAATGGAGCTGAGCCGTTTGTGATACGCTGCTTAGCTCTTGAGGATTTGCCAAGCCGATTTCATGTTTGAATATTTGCAAATGCGTTTGCAGATTTTAGAGTTCGGCACAGAAAAAAGAGATGAAAAACCTTTTTGTTGTAATGTAAATGCTGTGGATACGCACACATACATACGCTCACACACACGAGGAGCTCAGCTCAGCTCACATTTCAAATGTGCCAGCGTGTGTCGGAAGGGGAACAAAATGTCTTAAAAGCTTCCGCCTTGCTTTACATGCCGGCTTAGACTTTGGCCCCGCCTCCCGAATCTGCTTGGCCCTACGGCTGGCACACATGACACCAGACAATCAATAACCATTGACAAGCCACAAACAACAACAGGCGCATTAGTTGCGCAAATCCGCCAGCCCTAAAAGTATGCAAAGACTTTTTTATAGCTTGCTCAAACTGCAAATCGACGTCGACGTCGACGTCAAGAAAAACATCGTGAATGGCAATCGACTCGACGTCGATTTCGAATTCATCTTCGATTTGGCTTTTTCATATGATTTGATTACGTTTCGGATTTGGCCCGTTGCACCGTTCAATTGTCAATCGAAATACAATATTTCTGCAGGCAAATATATTTATTTTATGGCAACCAGACAGACGGGCAGACAGACAGACGGGCTGCCAGACCACTCAAGTGTTTCTATCATAATAATATGAAAGATGGCCATTATGTTTATTTTTTTAAAGACGTTGTCAAAATATACCATTTTCTTTTCAAAATAAAAATCCATATTTTAGTTTGTGGTAAATTTTAAAAGCTTTTAATTCAACTTTAACTGAAATTGTAGAATTAGTTAATACATCAAGAGAACAAATTAAGCAATATTTCGTAAGTTTATCAATTTTTTTTTTTTTGTTTTTTTTTAATTTCTTTGTTTTGTCATTTGACTTTATAGCGCATGTCTAATTAAGCCTTGACTTTTTAGAATGCCTAATTTGCAACTGTTAGTTGGTTGGGTTTCTTTTGAGTTCTAAGATCTAAACTACTAAAGACAATCACATTCCATTGCCAGGGATTCGAACCCGGATCCTCATCAAACGAACTGCCTTAAGTTCTGGTAAGTTAGGTCGCTTGTCTACTGTGAACGCCTATCAATAAAAGAAATAAAAATTTAATTTTTGGTCTTTTTGCAATATACGGGATACCTATAAATGTCAATCAATAATATAAAAATAATAAAAAAAATTTGAAAATTAATTAAGTATCAGAAATGCATATTTCTAATTATTGTGAAAAATAATATTAAGTAAGAATCTTAAAGAGTTTCCTCTCATCTTTAAGTTTCGCATATTAAAGGCAAGCAATAAACCCCTTTTACTGGTGATTGTCTGACGGCTAACACGTCCGATGCTTGAATGGCTTCGAATGCTTCGAATGCCTGCAACCCGCATGTCAATCACTGAGATTGGAGTTGAAAATCCGAAACCGTTTGATATCGCAGCGCAACGTCTATTGTTAATGGGGCAAATGACGCGGGCCGCTGTTTCGATGGGCTTCGATGGAGGTGGATGCTAAGCAGCTGCACGTGACTGCCGAAGTGATTGCCGGCGATGGCGAAATATATACACACACTCAAGCTTCGCCCCTGTCGCGGCCAGCTCTCAAATTCTTATCAACCCCCAAACTTTGGCCACTAACTTGTGTCTCTCTGTGGGCGTTTTGTCTGCATTCAGCGTGTGCGTTTTATCTTTATGGCTCAAATCACACACGACACAGCACGATGTATTGCCCACCCCCAGGTAAAACTTTGGCGCACTTAAAGTTGGCTCATTAGAGTTAAAGTGTTATTGTGTTTAGATTTATTCCACCTATCTATCTATAGTTAGCATGCAATGTATCTCCAGTCCAATGTGCGTGCCAATCGCTTTTTATGAGCCCAAAAGGTGTCGAAAATTAGCTCATTTAAGGGTGTGCAAACCCCAATTCCAGTCATGAGGCTATTGTGAATTGTCTGCACTTAACTTTCGTATCTAATGTGTTAAGTATCCCGACTCTTAATACGAAGTTCTTTCAGCTTGACTCTGAGGTGGACAATACATTTCCTGTACAGAGGCATGCACTGACTAGAGAGCAAACGCTATTTTGGCGATAAAAGTTTCACAGTTCACAGTTATCCAATAGTAGTGCTAATTGCAATGCATATGAACTATAGTTATTCACTTAAGATATTTTTTTTAATACATTTTTCCAATTTTATTACGTTTTATTATATTATATTATACATTTATGCATTATATTATAATTATAATAATTTTTCCTTTATCTATTGAATTTTGACTAACAATAATTTGATCAAAATTTGATATATTAATATAACATATTTTATTTTAATATATTTTAATATAATAAATTTTTTATTGCTCTTATTGCTATTTTCTATTGCTGGACTGGGAGGTCGCAAACCCTTGCAAGGTGCTATTGATTTTTGGTATGCTATTTCATCTTTTACTAATAAAATGCATAGAAGTCTGTTAATGTTCTCGTTTCGAACATAAAATGGTTACTCTGTAATAGTTCTTAGGGTCTTGAAGCCAGGCTAGGAGCCATAGCTCTAGAAAAGTTCTCTTCGCTCAATCAATTACTTCGTATGCTCTATAAAAGTGTGCTTAAAACACTAGTGCATGCCACAGCAACGTACGCCCACATGTGGCATGTGCCACACCTACTCTTACTATGAAACATTTTGCAATCAGTTACTATTTTTATTTTTTTTTGTATTATTTTTTTGTTTTTCTAGCTGCATAAGTCGATTCAGTTGCGAAATTGCTGTAGTCCTTCAGCTCTGGCTTCAGTTTCTGTTTACTCTGTATTTCACTTGACTTATAAGCTTCCATTTATTGTTGAGAGCTGCAGAGTTAGGACTGAGTGGCGCTGCACTGTTACAGCCACGACTGGTATTAATTATCATTCAAACAGTTCAAAATAGGAATCTCACTGATATTTAAATAGCGCAAAGTTACCTGCTCACCAATCTGTTGGTACTCCCGTAAACAGTTATTAGTAATACAGTCGGAACTAAATTCATATGTGGAGAGCCATAACGAATATGTCTGAACATAAAAGGCGTAACATATCACAGAATAATGCGACTCTAATGAATTTTCCTTTCATCCACTCACTACAAAACTCAACGTATCTAAAGGCAAGATCAGTTTCATTAGAATGTCTAAGTTCTGTAGTTATCCAGTGTTTGGGCTCCTGCTTTTGAATGTTGTTAAATGGACCCTTGCGGAAAATGTAGCCATGACTATCATTGGAAAAGTTTTGCAGCTCAGTGAGGAACCAAATACTGTTTTATCACCCAAATTATTAATCGATGGCCTCTTTCAACTCTATCTGGGGGCTGAGGGCGAAACATCAACTCAGATTGCAGAATTTCTGCAAATTAAAAGTACTGCAGAGCTCGACGCATGGAAAAGCTTTTATGAACATAATAAGAGCTTAAGTCAATCTGGGGATGTAACATTATATACGGCTAATCGTCTCTTCGCTGCCAAACATGTTAAAATATTGGATGCCTATCAAAAAATATTAAGTAGACTCTTCAATTCTAATATGGAATCTGTAGACTTTACGAAATCCAAGGAAACAGCTGCAAAAATCAATAGCTGGGTAGCAGCAAATACTAATCACAAAATAACCGAATTGATTGACGAAACTGAAGACGACACAAAAATTATGCTTCTTAGCGCCATTTACTTTAGGGGATCATGGGAAAGAAAATTTAAAAGGGCACTTACGAGAAAACAGGAATTCTATACATATCAAGTCAATGGAAAATGGAAAGGAGAATTAGTTGACACGATGGCGGACTCAGGAAACTTTAAATACAAATTCGTAACTCAATTGAATGCACATGCCCTAGACCTGTCTTATAGCAACTCAAGCTTATCGATGCTTATTCTGCTACCAGATGATATGGATGGCATTGCAGAAATTCAAAATAACTTAGATAAAGTAGACCTCGAGGAAATTTCACCAAAAGCACTTAAAACATTACATATCACACTTCCGAAGTTTAAGTTGGAATTTAAAAGTGATTTCAACGATGTTGTTGAAAGGTTGGGCATCACGAAACTATTCAATAATGCTAATCTAGGAGCAATGATTGAAGATGACGACAGCGCATCTGTGAGTAAAATCTTACAGAAAACATCAATTGAAGTGGATGAAAATGGTGCTGAAGCCGCAGCTGTTGAAGGTTTGTTAATTCAATTTAGAAAACTTAAAGATTTATTTAATACTTGATTATTTTAGTTGAGAATATTTATGCGAGATCTGTTTCTCTTGTTACTCGTTTGGAAGTGAATCATCCATTTGTATTTTTCATCAAAGACAACAAAAGCGTTTATTTTGCTGGACGTGTTGCTAGTTTATAGATAATTTAAGATCTGTATATTGTGGGATATTTTAACTTACAATTTTTAATTTAAATTGACTTTTCTAAGCCTTATTAGACTTTGCCAATAAAGAAATTATATTTTAAAATAAACCTCTAAGAAATACTTGGTCTCAAAGCAGAAAAAACACTTATCACAATTTGGAAATACTCAATGCAGATATTTGGCTGTCTTAACACCTATGTATCGATCTAACTCGATTATGGTATCTTATCTAATGTTAGCCAAATGGCTAAAAGTCTATTCACACAGGTCACAGGTTTGATTGATTGAAATACGTGACACATGGTGGAATAAAACATAAAAAATAAAAAAAAAAATAAATTAATTAAAAATAATAAATAGTAATAAATAAATAAAAAAAAAACATAAAAATAAGAAAAAAACAAAAAATACAATAAAAATAAAAATAGAAAGAAAACTAAGAATACATATATAAATAATTTAAAAATAATATTACAATAATTTAAAAATTAAAAAAAAAAATAAATAAATAAAAAGTAAAATTAATAAAAATGTTCTCCAATAATTTCCCGGCAATTCCTATTTCATAAGTTTGAAAACCTTATCAACAACTAACTACCCAGCGCATGTGCCTGTCGCATTAGACGATCCTTGTCTTCAATTATAAACTAGCTGCCATTTTGTCTCACATAACTAATTTATAATGATAAAGAAGATCGTCATACTAAAATATCAACTGAAATTTAACTTAGAAATAACTTATTAATTTATTATTTAAAAAATAAAGTTAGTACTGACAGCTCCTTTGAAATACAGTCTTTGATAATATCTAATGATCGCTGACCTTCTCTTGGAGCTAGAAATTTTTTTTTTGCATGTCTATATTTTATGCTAAAATTTTCACCACTATGTATGTATGTACTATTTTCCTCGCTTCTAAAGACTTAAAAATTATCTCTTCAAGCATTCTGGAAATTCTGGAAAATTTGTGCTATTTGCAGTTGAAGATTTTAATTTTTTGCCAAGTCTGATTTTGCGGAATCTATATTTGTTACTCATTTTTAGATAATAATTTAGAAAATAAATATTTCATAGCTGAGTTAATAAGTCCCTGCCTATTTCTTAAGTCAAAAGCAGCTATCAGACCATCTACGTTAGTACTAATACTTTAAGATCTATATTCAAAAAAATTAAACTGAGTTTATAATATGTTCCTGGTTGAGGTACGGCAACTCTCAGTCTAATCTATTATCAGTATCTATTACTGGCATTATATTAGTATTACATTTTCAGTGTGTTCAGGTTATAAGAGCCAACAACAAACACTACTTCCTTCACAATCGTCAGAGAACACACGTTCTCTTTCTCTCTTTTTCGGTTCTCAATCAACCATTCCGTATGCTCTATAAAATTGTACTTAAAACGCTGCAGCATGCCACGACTACGTACGCCCACTCGCATGTGGCACACCCACACCCGCACAAAGAAACATTTTGCAATCAGTTACTATTTCTATTTTTATTTTGTGTTATTTTTTGTTTCTCTAGCTGCCTAAGTCGATCCAGTACCGAAATGGCTGTAGTCCTTCAGTTCTGGCTTCAGTTTCTGTTTGTTCTGCTTTTCACTTGACTTATAAGCTTCCATTTATTGTTGAGAGCTGCAGAGTTAGGATTGGGTGGGGCTGCACCGTTACAGCCACACCCACAATACGTTTGCAATTTCGCACGTACGTGAGATAATTTTAAATTGTTTTAGGCAACTTTTTGCATAGCATTTGCGAGGCGCACTCAAGGCATTGCCACGCCCACCATCCTGTGCCTTTAACAGTTTTTTACTTTTCCAGCTTGTCTTTTGACTTTGCTCTCTGAAAACCACAAGTTGAAGTGATGGGGTAGGGAGTGACTGACTAGAAGATGCCCTGCCAACATCTTAATATCATAGAACTAGTTACATCAATTATGTATTTTATTAATACCAAACAAAAATTATTCTTAGAGCTTGTAGAACACAAAAATATTTAAAATTATTTTAAGATATATTATTTTGTCAACAAATTTAAAAGACCCTACTTAATTTGGCATATGAACTATCAAAAGGTATGCAATGCGCTTTGTTATTACTTTCCTTTACGCGTTGGCGAGCAATGCGCCCATATTAAGCGCAGCTGACGGAGGGCACACACACAAGCACAGATAGGGCGAAGCAGCGAAATAGAGACACACACATATATACATACATGCACATGAACATGTCTGACTGACAAAGACACAACGAGACAGCTGTTGATGGCTGCTGCACTCTGCTCTCGTTCTCTCTGTCTCTCTTGTTAGCTCTCTCTCTTTCTCTCTCACTTTTCCCGTTATTGTCGTAGCAGCATCTTTGTCGCCATCGCCGCTGTTACATCAGCTTGAAAATTAGTTGCTACTTATATGCTTCACTTAGTTTTTCTTAAGTAGCACGGATCAAGTAATATATGTACTTATATGTGTGTGTGTGCGTGTGTGTGTGTGTGTATGCTGCTTAAAACTTGCACTGCCTGTGCAGGGATTATTTTCTCTTCTTTACCTGCACATTTTCTACTTAAAAGACTGTCTGTCAACGTGATTGCATGTTAGCAGTATCTACATTGTCTCTTTCTACATTTTGTCTCTTTTGCTCGCGCAACTTTGCTTTGGGATTTGCGGCTTGACGCAGTCATGCTGATGGCAGTAAGCAACTGGTTTAGTTAGTATGGATAAAGCTTTAAGGGCAGAGCAAGATGTACTTAAAATAAGGCAACTGTGAGCACCAAACATATTCTCCATCATGAAAGCATAAAGCTGACAATTAGACTGTATTATACGTATTATCAAAAAATATGTGGATAGTTAGACTTTATCATAATGCTGCTCTTCCTCAACTCGTGCTCTGTCACGATAATTGCATTACGCAAATTGTTCAACAATGACAAACAAATGAAAAACAAACCAAAGCAAATGAACGTGACAAATGCAGCAGTTGCCCAATCAGACAGCCTTACGCCTCTGTTGCCATGTGTCTTTCCCCATTCTGCTCTCACTTTGACATCATTAGTTCTATAACACGTCACACTTTATGCGCTTTATTGAATTATGTGCAAAGCAAACACATAATATTTCTCTCTCTGGCAGGTTTCGCAGGTTTGTTAAGTATACGCCCCGTGCATCGCATCATAATTAAACTCGAGCTTGGTGCATTTCTCATTTTACCTTTGCTTTGCATTTTATTTGCATTCTGCAATAATTTTGTATATTTTGCGAAATTAATCGGGAGACACTTATAGCCCCCACCCGTCAATTCCAGGCCAAGTTAATCAAATTAACAGCGTATGTTGCAAATTTACATTACCTTATAAATCGAAATTGTATTCCTTTATTTAATTTTTTAAACTATTGTAATTACTACCATTTTGAGCCGGTTTCCCTTAATATACAAACCTTATAACCTTGACTATTGGGCATATTAGTTTTGCTAAAATGTTTGCAACAAGCAGAAGAAGGCGTAGCTGACCTCATAATGTATATAAATTCTGCATTAAGATGACAAACTGTTATATACATATATACATATATTTAATATGTAAATTTTCGGTATCAAAATTGTATATACTGTTATATACTGTTTTAAGGCCGGAGTTCAGGATATCTCTTGGTCATTCTTCTGATTTACTCAATACATTGATTTACTAATTTTTGTTGAACCCAAACTCATTTCTTTGAAATTTTATTTTAGTATATTATATATTAATATTAATATATATCTTTAAATTCACATTTGAGAATAGTCAAATAGGATAATAATAAAACTAGAAGGCATCACATATCATATAAGATACACAGTAGCTACGACTCTTACTACAAAATTTCTTAATCAAATAATTTGAGTATTTTAATAATTTGGAAAATAATCGATAACAAAAAAATTTAAGTGAAGATTGAATTCTTTTTTTATCTCCCAAATTGTTGATCGACTGCCGCTTTCAACTATATTTGGGAACTGTTGATTGTAGATAATCTATCAGATTTCTCCAATTCCTTCAGGGACTTTTACAAACCAAAAAATAACCTATACAGTTAAGTAAACTACAATGGAAGCCCAGCATGGCTAACTTATTCCAAGTATGTACATAGATCTTGCTCTTGCAAAAAGATTTTCAAACAGTCTCCTAGAGAAAAGATATATTGACTTTTGGGGTGATAAATATTGTTAAATCAGTATTAGAACAAAGTGAATGGCATTTGAATATTTTAAAACTGCCTGAAAAGAGTTTCGCTTTTTACTCTTTTTAACGGATACTTGCTACGCTAATCCTTAGAATTAACTTTTGATTAAATATAACCGGAAATAATTATATATACAGATAGTCATAACGGATAACAGTGCAAATAAGAGGCATTACATATCACAGAATAATGCGTCTCTAATGAATTATCTTTTCATTCACTATAAAAGGCACACGAATCTAAAGACAAGATCAGTTGCATTAGAATGTTTAAGTTCTCTAGTTATCCAGTGTTTGTGCTCCTAATTTTGAGTGTTGTTAAATGGACCCTGGCGGAAAATGTAGCCATGACTATCATTGGAAAAGTTTTGCAGCTGAGTGAGAAACCAAATACTGTCATGTCACCAAAATTATTGATAGACGGCATGTTTCAACTTTATTTGGGGTCCAAGGGCGGAACATCAACTCAGATTGCAGATTTTCTGCAAATTAAAAGCATAGCCGAGCTCGACGCCTGGAAAGCCTTTTACGAACATAATAAAAATTTAAGTCAATCTGGGGATGTAACGCTATATTCGGCTAATCGTCTCTTCGCAACAAATGATGTTAACATATTGGATGCCTATCAAGAAACATTAAGTAGCCTCTTTAATTCCAATGTGGAATTAGTGGACTTTTCGAATTCCAAGGAAACTGCTGACAAAATAAATAAGTGGGTGGCCGAAAAGACAAATCACAAAATAACCGAATTGATTGAGGAAACGGATGACGAAACAAAAATTATGCTTCTCAGTGCCATTTACCTTAAGGGATCATGGGAAAGAAAATTTAATAAGGGACTTACGGAAAAACAACGGTTCTTTACGTCTCAGGTCAATGGAAAATGGCAAGGCAATTTGGTTGACACTATGTCGAGCACAGGAACCTATAAATATAAATTCGTGAAAAAATTGAATGCACATGCCGTAGACTTGCCTTATAAAAACTCAAATGTATCAATGTTAATTCTGCTACCACTTACTATGGATGGTATTAAAAATGTTGAATATAACTTACACAAAGTCAGCCTCGAGGACATTTCACCAGAATCACATACCGCATTTCATATCGCGATGCCAAAGTTCAATTTGCAAATTAGTACGAATTTAAATAGTGTTGTTCAAAAATTGGGCGTCACCCAAATATTCAATCAGCCTAATCTGAGTAGAATGTCTGATGAGGGCAATTTGGCTGTGAGCGAAATATTTCAGAAAGCTACAATTGAAGTGGATGAAAATGGCGCTGAAGCCGCCGCTGCTCAAGGTTTGAATTTTACTTTATTTATTTTGAAATGAAAAGATTTTTCTAATTTTTTATTCTTTCAGTAATTAATATGGTCTTGAAGTCCGCTCATTTCGCCATTCCACTTCTTCAAATCAATCATCCATTTGTATTTTTAATCAAAGACCAACATCAAGTTTATTTTGCCGGACGAATTGGAAGTCTATGAAAATAAAATAAATGAAACATTTAATATGTTTTTCAATTGTTTGGGTCAAGAAAGAAATAAAATGTTTAGCTTTTGATAAGAGCCGAAAAGGTTAGGTTTGGCTAAGCAAACACGTTTCATTTTTTGCAGTTTAAATGAATTTGTTTTTAAAAATTATAGTGTAAAATGGTAAGAGTAAAGAAGTTGTCTATTAGAACTCGATCCGAGATTGTTATCAAATATAAATGTAGTGTTTCAGCGAAAGATTTTTCTAAGTTTGTTTATTTGGAATGTAAACTATTACTTGGCATTAATAACATTCTTTAGTAAGCCCAGTTAAATTGTCAATAGAATCGAAGCGGATGATTAGGAAAGAAATCGTATGGATGCTACATACGTCGGAGATTGAAGGACATTGATATATGCGAACATATACAGGGCGATAAATACTTGACATTTCCGATGCAAACAAAACAAAATAGCTTCTCATTCGTATGGAATACGAATGGACAGATGAGGTGACTTGTCAATTCAAGTGTTCATTTTGTAAACGTTTTAAGCATTTTCCACAAAGGAAAGGAACAGGGTGATTGGTATTTAAATATTGTAAAACTGTGAAGAGTTTCACTTTGTTAAGGAGTATTAGTTACGCAGACACTTCAAATTAAGTTTTTATTACGTATAACCGGAAATAATCATATATCCATACAATACGAGACTAATGAATTATATCTTCATTGGCTATAAAAGGCCGACGGATCTAAAGACAAGATCAGTTGCATTAAAATGTCTAAGTTCTCTAGTTATCCAGTGTTTGTGCTCCTACTTTTTAGTGTTGTTAAATGGACCCTGGCGGAAAATGTAGCCATGACTGTTATTGGGAAAGTTTTGCAGCTGAATAGGCAACCAAATGTTGTCATGTCACCAAAATTATTGATTGACGGCATGTTTCAACTTTATTTGGGGTCCAAGGGCGGAACATCAACTCAGATTGCAGATTTTCTGCAAATTAAAAGCATAGCCGAGCTGGACGCCTGGAAAGCCTTTTACGAACATAATAAAAATTTAAGTCAATCTGGGGATGTAACGCTATATTCGGCTAATCGTCTCTTCGCAACAAATGATGTTAACATATTTGATGCCTATCAAGAAACATTAGGTAGACTCTTCAACTCTAATGTGGAATTAGTGGACTTTTCGAATTCCAAACAAACTGCTGAAAAAATAAATAAGTGGGTGGCCGAAAAGACAAATCAGAAAATAGCCAAAATGATTGAGAGAACTGAAGCCAGAACAAAAATGATGCTTCTTAGTGCCATTTACTTTAAAGGACTATGGAAATACAAATTCAACAAGGCACTTACGAGAAAACAAGAATTCTTTACGACTCAAGTCAATGGAAAATGGCAAGGCAATTTGGTTGACACGATGACGATCACCAAAACCTTTAAATATAAATTCGTGAAAAAATTGAAGGCACATGCCTTAGACTTGCCTTATAAAAACTCTGATGTATCAATGCTTATTCTGCTACCAGAAGCTATGGATGGCATTGAAGAAATGCAAAATAACTTAGATAAAGTAGACCTCGCTGACATTTCACCAGAAACAGAAAAGTCATTACAACTCTCATTTCCGAAGTTTAAGTTGGAATTCAGTGCGAATTTAAATAGTGTTGTTCAAAAACTGGGCGTCACCGAAATTTTCGGTCAGCCCAATCTACGTAGAATGACTGACATAGATGGCTTGGCTGTGAGCGATATCGTTCAGAAAGCTACAATTGAAGTGGATGAAGATGGCGCTGAAGCCGCCGCTGCTCAAGGTTTGAATTTTACTTTATTTATTTTGAAATGAAAAGAGTTTTCTAATACTTGATTCTTTTAGCCATTTTTATGGGGTTGCTGTCTGCTCAAACCAGTTTTCCACTTCATATCAATCATCCCTTTGTATTTTTAATCAAAGACCAATATCAAGTTTATTTTGCGGGACGCGTTGGAAGTCTATGAAACAAAAATGAAGGAAATATTTAAGAAGAATTTAAGAAGAAATAAAACTGATTGCTTTTGATTAGAGCCTGCAATGCAATTCAGTTGTATGTTAAGCTCTTAATAAACCAATTATTGCTTCCCATTACCGATCACTTTACAATGTCATAACGAACCGCATACACACACACACATATATATACATATACATATAATAACTAAAGAGCACTCAATTTTGATTCAGGTCAAGAGAAGCATTCACCATTTCATGCCATCCTCAGCCATTCATGTAATGACTTTGGTCAACAACTCATCAAGGATATGTCAACGCTGTTAGCTCTGTCTCTATCTCTCTCTCTCTTTCTCTCTGTCTCTGTCGACTTATTGCTCCGCGGCTGCGGTCAAGGCTCAGCGGGCATTCAAAAGCACTTAACTCGTTAGCGGTTAACGCTTTATTGGTAAGCCAACAGAGACGAGCACAATAATTAAACAACATGCGACTTACATGACCTGTCAACACACCTGGAGCAGAGAAGCAGGTGCTGTCGTGATTTACAATTGATTGATTGAATGATGGCTGCCACAAATCTTAGCGAAAGCCCAGCCATTTGTTACAATTCTGCCAACTTGTAGTTTCAATTAAGCGAAGCTAATGTGATTAACTGATTCAATCAGACGAACATTTACATTTCATTTCATCGGTTGCCATAAATATTTATATGTAAAGCAACAACTATAGTCTATAGATATTTATGCCATAAATATTTATATGTAAAACAACAACTATAGTCTATAGACAATATATAATCTTTTTAGTTACTTATCTGCTTTATAGCAACACTCTGCTCCCTTAAATGAGTTAAGCGCTGCCAGCTAATATACTGCGGCTGCTACTTAATGGCGTATTAAGCGGTGGCTAGACGCTTTTTTCTGCGAGACTTTCCATCCAATAGCACACATGACTCAACACACAGGAAATGCTTGGGTACTGGGCAGGGCAACGTTGCAGGCGCTGCCGAAATAAAAATAACAAATATCCTTAGTTAATTGAAATTCCTTAACTTTCTCAATTAAACTTTCCCGCAATGCTTTCAACTTGCCCTCGCAGTCGCCACTCGCAAGCTGGCAAAGAAAAAAAGAAAAAAACACTCTTTCCAAGTTTCGCTCAATCTATATCTAGCTCTATATCTTTCTCATTCTGCTGTGTCCAACGCGGCGTATGAGCAATGGCTACAAAAGCCTTCGTTGAAAGTGGCCAACCTGTGGGCGTTTTTCGTCGCAACTTTATGAACTTTACAATGGCATCGGCAGCAGCTTCAGCAGCTTCCATAAGACTATTTGAAGTATGTGCAGCGAGCAAATGCTGGCAACAAAAATAACAGCACCAAACATTGTCTGTAGCCGCCGTTTTTATACTCGCTAACGGAGCGGAAAAGAGTATATTGGGTTCAAATGGACATCTGTTTTATTAAACTTAAAACTTAAAAGTTAAAGACCTACACTTTTAAAATTTAACCTGCCTTTGTCTCGATTACGTGTTCAGAGGCCGTGGCAAAACTAAAATTACTATTTATTTTAGATTAAGCTTGAGACTTAAAAAATTTACAATTTTTATTTATGTCACATAAAAATTTCAAAGTTGTATATCTAGGTAATGAAAATGGCAAGTCCGAAATCATTTACAGCAAGGATTTTGAATGCAATCATAAAGCTTTTGCATTTAAACACACATCTATATAAATAATTTATGATAATTTATGATATATACATTTTATTTTATTTATAATTTATTTAATAGATTTTTCATTAAATGACCAGATAAACGTATAAAATTAAATTTTATACCTTTGTTAGAATATTATGATATATAGATTTATTTTATTTCTAATTTTAATGATATTTGATTAACTTTTTTATTTTTGCTATATTATTTATATAAATCTTCTTTTACTTTATATTTTTATAATAGATTTCTTATTAAATGATCTATAAATTTCCATCTTATATTAATCTTATTTATGATATATATATTTTATTTGATTTATAATGTATTTATATTTTATTTTATTTAATTTTACTTTTTTTATTAAATAATCAGATATTTGATATTTATATTACGTTATTATGTTATTTATTTTATAATTTATATAATATTTGATTAAAGGTATGTCTCATACCTATTATTGTAACTTATATTTTAAATATATTTCTGTTATATCATTTATATAATATTAATTTATTTATAAATTGTGCGATACATATTTGATTATAAATAGATGTTTTGGACCGTGAGCGAGTATTGAGCAATAGTTTCCGTTCGACTGCTATGCTTTTACTTATTGTACTTGTTGTCGTCTGCGTAGCAGCAAGAAAGAAGAGCTACTCAGAAATCAACACAACTTTTTAATACCTACACCTATTTAGAATGCTAGCCTCTGATAGTGTGCAATATTCTGGATGATTTGAGTATGGTGTACTTAGTGTCATGTAACAAATGTATTTCAGTTTCATTCTTGATCAATCTCTACTGTGGTAAAAGCTATAAACTATACTAGATTGATTGTGGTTGACGATCCCAAAAATAAATTCTCAGAATGTCTTCGTCGTCTCCATGCCAACTGATGACAATATCTTTCGTGATTAAAGCCATCCGATTCGTTACTTTAATCGCATGTAACTAAGTAACTTCTAATTCAACTTTCAAGCCAAACTACACAAATTCTAAATTTATGTGTAAGATAAATGTATATGAACTGATATACAATATATATTCATACAATTTATATAATTTATAAACCCTATTTGGTATTAAGTGCAAGTATGCAAGAAGTTGAGAGCTTGCAACAAACTGAGGAGGAGTCATCGTCTGCGTCGCGTTAGTTTATAAAAAATGCACAAAGCTGCCGTGTTAAGAACTCGCTGGCTGCTAAAAGTAGCTGCCTTACGACGTCTATGGCTCATTCTTATCAACTTTTGCCGTGCTTATAACTTCGCCTACTTCACAGCTGCGTCTGTGTGTGTGTGTGTGTTAGCCCAAAAGGACTTTGTTGGCTGCACGCGACAAGCAACACCATCCAGCCATTCAGGCAACTTCTGCTAACAACAATAATTGTTAATAATGTTTATGAAAAGTTGCCCCTTCGCATCGGCTTCGTCCTGGACTGCCTTCGCCTTCGCCTTCGCCTGTTCCTTCATCTTGGCTATGTCCTGGGCCATCTTTTCGCTTTGTTTAGTTGACTGTCTTATTTCCTTTTTGCCTGTTACCACCGGTAGCAATTGTTGTTGTTTGTTTTGTTACTAGTTGGGCAATTGCCTTGAATGGCAAGCATTTTATATTTGTTATGGCATCGGAGCAGAAACCAGATGCAGCTCTACGTCCAGCACGTAGAGCAACAGGGACCTGCCTTAGTTTAATGATATTTGTTTATTTATAGCTTGTTATATGCGGAAGTTTTTTCTTAGATTTACATGCTGTTTGAGGTTTTACTTCAAGAATTATAATTAAGTATATATAGTTGAGAGAGATAGATAAGTATATATAGTATAGAGAGCGCTGAGTCCCTATGCTCTGTAGCTAAAGCTATTCAAGCTGTGATCCTCTAGGGAGATAAATACTTTAATTTGAACTATAAACCAGTAATCGAAGTGGCATTGCTCAGCAGAGACGACACCTTTGTCACAGCATTTGACATTGAGGCACACCATCTCTCGTGCCCCTCTTGCCTCATGCCTCTTGACATCCGACGGAAATGCTCTCACAATGGGCGCCAGCTGGAGCGAGCTTCCGTCGAATAAACAGCTGGGTCGAGGAGCACCAGCAGCCATTTGAGCCAAAGACGGTTGCTTAAGTTGTGCGCCAAGTGTTCAATATATCAATCAAAGGTGTTGAAAATAAATGAAAAATGTGTCGAAAGTTTATCATTGCACGGCGAGGTGCCCGTTGCGATACGACAACGACAACGGATTTTCCTTTGCAATTTTCCGTAAGCGCTTCCAAACAAATGGGGCGTAAAAATAAAGTAGCATGAAGAGGTAGAGAACGACATGAAACTTTTCTTCAAATCGATTAAGCTGTGACAACCTGCACGACAACGCAACGCAACGCAACGCAACGCAACACGCCCTTCACAAGCTGTTTAAAGGTTAACTTTTGAAAAGTGAAAAGAATTTTCCACCACCCGCCGCAAAATATTACAAACAGTGGCAAAGAAAAGTCAGAGGCAACGCTTGAGGCACAGTTGGAGCTGCAGCTAAGTCCCGAGCTGCATTTTACCTATGCAGCGGAAACTATTTTGAAAATCTGTCGAAAATTGTGCACTGGAAATAAGCCCCAGCACACAAATAAATGCAACGATGCGGCGCGGGGCCATTTGCCAGTCAAGTTTCTGGACCAAACTTTAGCAAAGCAGCCACAAAATATTCGACGAAAAAAAGGTAGATATATAGATACTCTTTCTTTAAAGCATACAGAAAATGTAAAATAACTGAAAGTGATCTATAAAAATAATTTTTAGCGTTTTTTAGTTGTTATCAATCCATAAATTAAGTCTTATAGATGAGAGCTTTGTAGAGAGAAGAGTTAAATAAGTAGAAAGAGTAGGCATGAAAGCATGAGAAAAGAGAAAGCATGAGAAAATTAAGGAGAAGAGAAGAAGAAATATTATATTTTTTTTAATTTTTTTAGTATTATCAATTCACAAAATAAGTCTTAGAGTGGAGTGCTTTGTAGACAGAATATAGATATAGATATAGAATATAGTGGAATATATATAAAATATGGATAAGGCACCAAGAGAGAAACATATATAGCTCAAATAAGATAAAGAAATAATTTTGAATCTTTTTAGGTATCATCAATCTATAAATGAAGTCTTAGAGAAGAGCACTTTGCAGAGTGAAATAAGTATAAAGACCATTCATAAGAGCATGAGAGAAACAGAAAACATATAGCTGAAGGAAGAAAAAGAAGAAGTTGAAATATTTTTTGAAGTTTTTAGTTATTATCACTCCATAAATTAAGACTTAGAGA
Source organism: Drosophila gaucha (assembly GCA_035045545.1). NCBI lineage: Eukaryota > Metazoa > Arthropoda > Insecta > Diptera > Drosophilidae > Drosophila > Drosophila gaucha. Next base: position 804,997 of record JAWNOY010000292.1, read on the forward strand.
TGAGAGTTTTGCAAGAAGAAGAAGAAATCAATTTGAATCTCAATCCATAAATGAAGTCTTAGAGAGGAGAACTTTGCAGAGAAAATTAAGGAGAAGAGAAGAAGAAATATTATATTTTTTTTAATTTTTTTAGTATTATCAATTCACAAAATAAGTCTTAGAGAGGAGAGCTTTGTAGACAGAATATAGATATAGATATAGAATATAGTGGAATATATATAAAATACGAACATGGAACCATAAGACAAAAGATATAGTTGAAGTAAGAAAAATACAGTTAATTTGAGAGTATTGCTTTTACAGGATCTGCGTCTCTCTCGCTCTCTATCTCCCACTCTTTCTCTAGCTCTAAAGAGGAGAGTGGGAGATAGAGATTTCTAGAGGATCTGCATCTACCTCTCTTTATCGCTCACTCTATCTGAAGCTCTGAAATGAAATTATATTATAATGAGGGAGAAAGATTTCATAAAAGATTTTTAAAGGATCTGCAACTCCATCTTTCTCTGTCTCCCAGTCTTTCTCTAGCTCTACGCTTCAGTAATATTATAATGATTGGAAAAGATTTCAGAGAAAGATAGTTAATAAAAGATTTTTACAACACATACATATCCCTCTATCTCTTTCTGTCTCTCTCTGTCTTACATTCTTTCTTTAGCTCCACTCTTAAATTATAATATAATGAGAGAGAAAAGTAAAGAAAGAGTAAAAGAAAATCTTATTAAACATTTCAAATGATGAACATACACAAGCATCCAGCAGTGTATCCTATTCGTTTAACAGAACTAGTAACTCTTTTCTTTTTGGCAAGTGTATCAATAAAATATAACGTTAACTAACGGCAAGTTATTGGCGAAAGTGTAGCACAAAATTTTGCTGACTGCTGGCAGGAGCAGAAGAGACTCCAAGCGAAAATCGAAGAGAATCCAGCCACCCGTTCAATGCCTTTGGCTTAAGCGCCGCACTTCACTTAACTTTTTTTCGGGACAGGGTGGGGAGAGGGCGAGGTGGGTTAGGTATTCTCCAGTGTTTTGCTTTTGGTCAAGTATGATTGGAATTTTATATGGAGCAGGTTCGAAGGACCTCGACGACGACGACGACGACGTCAAAATGGCCAACACGTAGCAGCAGGCAGGAGGCGAAGCAGCTCAAGTGTTTGACTTTTAGTTGGTTGGGTTTCTCGATTCGAACCGAGGGCTGCTTAAAAGCATTTTGCAGAGCATAGCAAATTGTTACTTGGTCAATGCTCGTATTATTATTAATTTATGTTTGGCGTAGTTTCGATCAAATCAATAAAATAGTCACGTTTTTGCCCAGCAGCAACAACAACAACAGGCAGCATCATCTAGCCGGAAACAATGGTAGGACCGGAAGAGCGCATCTTCTTTGCCACAAACAAAAGGCCATTCGCAATTTGTTGCGAGACGCAGGCGAAAAGAATGCTTAATTTATGTGAGCTTATCAAAATGGCGCTAATTGAAAATTAGCCTGTTATCATGCAATTATCTATGGACTCATATGCCCAGTCTCCATGTGTGGCGAAATTCAATTTCCACATCACATAGATAAGCTGCCAAATGAAGCTCGCTATTCACTGGCGGAAGCACGAACTTGGCTCCAGCTACTTTATATAGGATATAAACGAGTATTTTGATTTGTGCGCCATCAGATTCATAGATAAACCTTGCACAAATTAAGGCAAAGGAGGAGAAGGGGAGACTCCACATAGCATGCATGACTCATGCCGGAGTTTGGGGGAGGGAGAATGAAGCGTTAAGTTAATAGACCATGGTACGTAAAATTTATGGCCAAATAACCGCAGTCTTTAGCCAACAGCTGTGGACGGAGTAGCTGAATGCGTGAATTGGTTGACAATACGGGTATGTAAATGTAAAAAGGGGTTGCTTTCAGATAACTGGGCAAAGGATTTGGCAAAGAAAAAACTTAAATGCACGGAAAATTGAAAAACAAACATGGGGGAGAAAAACTTGCAAACTGAATATGAGTGAGAATATCTATATGAGAATGTGTTCCGTATTAAGACTAACTATCTTGTAGAAGTACATGAATTTGTTTATCCATTACTTGATTGTCGCATAACCTATTAAATTCAACTGCAATGCAGTCAGCTCTTTATAAATCGCAAGCATCAAAATTGTCATGCAATAAAAACTAATCAAATAAATAAATAAATAAAAAGCAAAAACAGTGCACAGAGAGAGAGTGAGAAAACGGAATAGCAATTGCGAAATAAATGCCCCAAACAATTGACAATAAACTACACGACACACACACACATGTACATAAACATGTTGACATATAGCACATACAAATGTACATACATTCATGCATATATATATGTATGTTGCTTGCATGCGTCAGTGATATAAACAAAATTAAGAGAAACAAGAGGCAGCAGCAAAAAATGCTAGAAAAGACAAAGCATCAGAGCAAATAATAAATAAACTACAGTTCATGTCATGTCAGCAGGCAGAGGACCAACAAACTACCAAAAAAAAACAAAACAAGTCAGCAGATGGCAGTCAGATGTAAGCGACTGCTCAATACTCGTTCTCAAAAGTGGATATTTTAGTGTTTTCTAAGTGCCAATTGGCGGACATTTTAAATTTATAGCTCTAACTGTAGAGAAGCAGCGATCAAAGCTCTAAAGCTTAGGATGAAATAGATTTTTCTGTTTTACCAAGCCCCTAAGAATTCAGTTAAATTCATAAACATAAATCAATTTACAGATAAACTTAAGAGAATCTAGTGAAATTTTCAAGTTCTAACTGTGGAAGATATATAAATACTTATATACAGTCGAATCCCGATAATTCATCCCCCGCTAAACAGAAAACCTCAATAATTTGTTCAAAAAAGTGTCCCCTTGGAAAATTTCGTTCGATTTCCTGTTCGATAAATCGAAATCTTGTGTAATTCGTAAAAACTGTGATCCCCTTGCCATTTCGAATTATCGGGATTCGACTGTTCTCTCTGATTTACCTCATCTACAAATAAGCCAGTCTAGACGCATATATGTTTTAAATTCCAAGTCTTTAGATTCAAGAGATATAGAAATTTTACATTATTCCCAAAAAATCTTAAGTCTGATAAGATGAAGGTATACACGCCTATATCTTTAAAATTTCAAATATCTCAAGTCTCTAACTCAAGCTCCTATACGAACAGACTGTTATTGCGCAAACCCCATATACTCTTCTCGCTTTGTGAACTTGCATATAAATGAAATTGGAAAGAGACAGCAACACAAAAGAAACGAAACGAAACGAGGAAAAAGAAAAACTACGCCGAGTTATAAAGATGCGTGTAGTTAAATTAATGAGTTCTTTAAGTTGGGTAATTTGTGCAGGCCGAGAGTAATTGAAATGGGCTATATGTTCCACATTCAAACAGAGCCTTGAGTTAAATTAAGAATGGCATAGACATAGATAGTCCGAAACACAAATGATATTTTATTTGTAAGTTAAGGAATTGTTAGGCATGTAGATTAAAATTGTATAAAATAAATCATACTCACAGCTAATATTAATATTACTGCTGTTCTTTACAGCTATCCAATTGTGGTTCTTGAAGCTATCAACCAAATTAAAGGTAATCGAAACATATTTAGGTATTATCTCATTTATTACAGAGTAGAAAGAATTCAAAAAAGACTATTATATTCCTTTTATATCTTTTCAGCATTGGAATTTATTACATTTTAAGTTATCCAACACTGGTTCTTAAACATTTCAAGGCAAGGTCTAATCAAATTGCATCTCTATCTGAGAAAGGCATTCTGTGCCTTACCATAAAGTGCAAGGACCTTAACTTTTACAGATTTTCAACACTGGTACGTATTTTTTTTTGTATCCAACACTAGTTCTTGCACATTTCAAGCTTTGGCTGGGTCGAAACTATATATATGTAGATCATATATAAATATTATCATGTTATTCTGTGCGTTAACACTAACTACGAGGCTATTATAAATAAATAAAACCCGTACTATTTCACAGCTATTTAACACTGGTTCTTGTATATGTGTATATACTATATATATATATGTAGATGCTTATAATGTCATAACATTCTGTGCCTTATAAACTACAAGACTATATATAATGTGTGTGTTGGGAACCCTGCCTTTTTTCTGATTTTCACCACTGGTATTTATCCTGTTTTTCGCTATCCAACACTGGTTCTGTACATTTCAAGCTTTGGCTTTGTCGAATAAATATATCACATTATTCTGTGCCTTACCACAAGCTACGAGAGTATATCGAGTCAGAAATCCTTTAAGTACTGGTATTATTTTAAGACTACTCAACCCTGGTTCCTGTATATTTGAAACCAAATTATAAGTATATATCATAAACCCCTAGACTATAATATTATATGCTTTTAAACACTGGTATTTCAACACTGGTTCTGTACATTTCAAGCTTTGGCTTTGTGGAATAAACATATCGTATTATTCTGTGCCTTACCACAAACTCGGAGGCTAAAATGAGTTAGAAATCCTTTTAGTACGGGTATTATTTCAAGGCTACTCAACACTGGTTCATTAATATTTAAAGTAAAAGTATAATCTACTGATGTATATACGCTTAACATAAGCGCCTAGACTACAATATGTCAGAAAACCTCCCTTTTTACTGCCTTTCAACACTGGTATTTATTCCATTTTCCAATACTGGCTCTTGTACTTTTCAAGAAAAAATCTAATCGGCAGCTACAATAGCATTTGTGTGGCTTATCACAGTCGACTGTAAAGCATTTCACATGGCATTCTCATAACTATCTCTGTTTCTTTTGCCCCCTATTTTTGACTCCAATAAGCCGAATGACCCTGCGGGCCGCGTTTCATCATACTGAAAAATGTCAGAGAATCGCCAAGGGAGTATGGGGCTATGGCAGCCGTTCGATTTGGATTGCTTTGGCACGTGCAGCCTCGGTATGGGCAATCGCATATACGCGATTTATATGGAAGCCCAGTGCTCTGCTATTGCGATATTGGTAAAAACCGTCGATGATGACACGACTTCAACGCGCGAGCAGCCTCAACTCAATTATCAAACTTTGGATGCCAATTCCAGTTAGCTCAGCCGCCGGTTCGACGTCAGCATCGGCTTCAGTTCAGCTATTCACTCATCCAGCCTCCGGTACTCACACGTGCAGGCATATTTTTCGAATAAACAAGGACCGTGCCAGGACTCCGTGTCCGTGTCCCTGTCCCTGTCCCTGTTCGGGAGTGCGAAGTCGGTTGAGTTGGGAGTTTCGCACAAACGGCAAACGGAAATGGATTTTTGATTGAGTGCACAATAAAATGTGAAATGCATTTTACAGCTGAAAAACAGGCAACAGAAACACACACACACACACGCACACATTAATATTGCTCACCATCAACTGAAAAATGGAGTTTAGCCATATATATGCGAGTAGTCCCAATACTTATCCATATATATATATATATATTCATTTTATATCTTTCTTTTTGCGTCCATCCGAAATTGTTGCAATTGAAATGAAACTGGATGTGCGGCATTATTGCAAATTGAGCGGCGAACCAAAGCGTTTGCCCTTTTATATACCCCAACCGAATCGACCCAGACCCTCCCCCTTGCCACGCCCCCCAAAGCGCGCTCCAATACCATTTTAATTTGCGCACAAAGTTGCGATTTATTTGCTTTGGCTTCCATATTGATACCGCCTTCATGAAAGTCAATTTATTTCATTATAAAGTGCATAGGTTTTTGGATCTCTCTCTCGTTTTATTTGTTCCTCTTCTTCTTTTTTTATGGTGCATATTTGGCCAAATTTATTGGCCTCATGGCTAACAAATTGCGAACACAATGTCGAAAAATTATTGCCTCGACGTCGTCGTCAACGTCATCGTGAATGCAATAACAAAAATGAAAACCAGGAAATATATTCAACTTTGAACTGTGGGATTTATACCCTTTAAAAATTCATGAAATACCTATGTATTAAGACTATGTACTTGACCAAATAATACTTATTTTTATCAGCATGTCTTTGAATGATAATGAATTTGAGAGTTCTTGTTCCTTGTTCCTTCAGTATAAAACTGAGAATGCCTCCTTCAAAGGGTATCTTTTAGGAATTTAAAAGAGTTAGTCTATAAAGCTAAAACGAAAAACTTTTCATCGTGAAATAATGCAGCACTCTGGGGACTTCAAATAAATTGATGAATTTGTTAAAGCCCATAGAAATACTGGGGAAAAAGGATTAAAAGCAATTTACAAATGGATTTATAAATTGATTGCTTGACTGAGAGCTAATTAAAAGCTATGCATTATTGGAATTAGAGAAGTTAAAATGATATAAATGGAATTAAATGAAATAAAACAAAAATATTTACTTTTTTTCTAAAATAATTACTAAACTATTAAAATGAAATTAAATTTAATAAAAATAAAATATTTATTTTTTCTATAATAATTACTAAATTTAAAAAAAAAAAAAATAATATACAAAAAATAAAATATTTTTTTTCCTAAAAAATTGAATTCAATAAAATAAAATTAAAATAAATAATTATGTTTTTTCTAAGCTAATTACTTAATTATAAAATCGGAATTAAATTTAATAAAAATAAATAATTTTGCTTTTTCTAAAATAATTTCTAAGTTCTAAAAATAGAATTAAATAAAATAAAAAAAACTTTATATAATAATTAAGTTATAAAAAATAAAATAAAAAAAATTATAAAAATGGAATTCAATAAAAATAAAATATGTTCTTTCTTTAATTATAACTATATTATAAAAATTGAACTAAATTTAATAAAAATAAAATATTTGAGTTTTTCTATAATAATTTCTAAATTATAAAAAAAAAGGGAATAAATAAAAAATACAAATAAAAAAATATGGGTTTCTTTAATAATTTCTAAATTATAAGAAATTAAATAATAAAATATATTTTTTATAATAATTACGAAACTATAAAAATAGAATTGAATAAAATAAAAATAAAATATTGTGTTTTTCTAAATTAATTACTAAGTTACAAAAATTAATTGTAAATATAAATATTTATATACATAATTTTAAATAAATGTATTTTAAATAGCTATTTATTGAAAGTCAACTAAAAATAATGAATCAAAATCAAAAGCAAGCAGCCTCTCCGTAGGGTATTCAGGCAAATAATTACATATAGCTATATCTTGAAGATATTGGTTCTGCTTAGCATAAAAGTAAGTCAATAGTAGACAGATGAGTAACAGAGCGGAAGAGGAGATGTCGAACGCTTTTGGCATTCAGTCAGTCAGATGCACAAACGTTGCCAATTTCGATGTGTGTATATATGTATATATATGTTTGCCCATGGCCAAATTGTGTAGCCAAGTTTCGTTGGCTAAGGACATGCGTCTGCCATAGCTATCGATGACTGGCAGTGGGACTGGGTCTATCCAAAATTTGGTCTAGACGTTGTCTAATGACAAACGCAAACCACACAAAAGACGATGGCTGAAGATGTTATGCAAGTCAGTCAGAGCCAAGTCAAATGGAAATGTCCTGCCGTATGCTGCTGGCCTTCGTCCTGGCCTCTGTGCTGCTGACAGTGAATGCAAAATAAATAAAATCAACTTTAAATAAAACTCATCGATGACTGTGGCTAATTCCTATTGACAAAGGCATCGAGAACATTTTAGATTTCAGATTCATAAAATGCATGCAAAATGAACAAATCAAATGCCCGAAAAGACCAAAGTGGAATTGGCGCATCATCATTATTTATGCGAACCCAGAAAATAAAAAAAACACAATCAATGACGCTGCTTGTTTAACTTTTAAAGCGATTTTTTAATTTGCATAGACAGTGAAAAGACTGGCATTGCGATTTAGAAATTAATATGCGAATGAGCCAAATAAAGAGAACTTCAACAATATTCCCATCTAGTGAAATTTTTGCTTCTTTTTCGCTATAAAATAGAAATGTTTGTCCAAAAGCAGTTTTAGTATTATTTTCGAAACGAACATGAAGCGGTCTATCAATTTTCTCTGTGGAGGTGCGTTAAACAATGTTGTAAGATTTATTTATTGTGTGTTCCTCAACTAAGCTAAGAATGGGAAAGAAGTTTAAATTCCAAATTGTGTTTTATATGTGCTTAACTGAAGAAAAAAGAAATTATTTTATATATATAAGCAAATTTAGCCTTCGTAAAAAAATGGGGTCTGCGCTGTCACACAAATCTTCGAAAATAGGGTTTGAACCCTACTGAGTTCGTAACAATAAGATCAATTCTATCAACACTTATAGCCTACGTAGACCAGTGGGGTATGCACATAAGGCACATAAGTTCTCCGAAATACGGCTCGAACCCTACTGAGTTCGTATATAATAAGATCAATTATCAACTAATTCACTTCATGTCATAATACGACAGTTGCAAAACAAAACCAAAAATAAATAAGAAACATAATTCTATCAACAAATTCATTCGATGTTATCAACGACAGACGCAAATCAGGAATATATATATATATATATATATATATATATTTAAGCAAATCAGAGACTTAAAAGAATTTAAAATTCTAAGCTCTAACATATATATATATGTACATATATGAGCAAATCAGAGATTTAAAAGAATTTCAAATTCCAATCTCTAAAATATTATTGCAATTTCTTTATATTGCTTTATAGATGACTAACATATTTAATTTCATTACACTGAAGTCCATTTGCATAGATTTTCGATGAATTCCGTGCTTTTTAACCAATATTCAGACAATCTCTAGAAAAGATTGCCTAAAGATCTAATCCAATTGGAAATGTTAAAGAAAAGTTTAAATTCTCTATAGATCTAAGGTTTTTTAGTATAGAAATACCAATTCAAAATATATAAACTATTTGAGCTGACAATACTCAGAAACAGTTTAGCCAAAATGGGGACAAGGCCAGCATTAGCCGCGACTATCCATAAATGTGTTTGCCAGGACCATCCATACCTTCCACGAACTGTGTCCCAGAGGGTTTTCGCGAAAACCCAAAACCCAAAAGAAACGCCACAGAACCCAAAAGTCGCGACATTCACAGATTTGAGCCGCGCTTAGACGCTCGACGCTTAGTTGGTAACCGTAATTGAGGCTTAAGACTGGACACAGCCGGCGGTATGCGTGGGTCCCAGTCATAAAGCCATAAAACAATCTATGGAAATACCCAAGCGAAGAAACGTTGCGGAAAATATCCACGAATGAAAAGCCTGAAAATGCTCTTTACGACCTACACGCGCCCGACAATCCCAAGCGCTAATGAGATGAACTACCTGGTAGGACATTTGCTGATTTTGTGGGTGGCTACCTGCTTGATATATAAGGAAGAGCTCGGCAGGTCCTGTCATTAAACGCAAACGAACTGTCAAAGTGTGAACACTGAAAGATGAGCAGCCACAACCTGGAACAGAAATCAGAAAAGAAGCGACGTAGGCAGCGCAAGAAGAAGAGCTCCGAGAAGAGACAGGAACAGGAAAAGCCCCAGCTACATACACCAAAACGATTCAAGATGTCAACGAGCAACATTAGCTTTGACTATCACCTCTTCCTGTACCGCCAGGAGTTGCGCCGATCCACAACGAACTTCTCCTATCTGCGTCTGTCCCGGGCCAAAATCATGCTGACCGCCGAGCTCATAGCCAAGAATATGTGCAACTACAACAAAATGTGCAGCGTGGACGATCTCAAGATGCTCAGCCGCGAGGTGCAGTTCAAGAAGCGGCTCTGCAGCCAAGTGGAGCGCCTCGAACAGTTCCAGGAACTTGGCCTCACCAATGTGGTGCTCAATGGCAAGAGGACGGCGCTATAGGGGGGCGTGGCTTAGCATAGGGCTGGGCATCATAAGCATAAGTTCACTTTAACAGTTTAGTTTGTAATATTTTATCAAATAAAATATGGCATTTATATGAATTTTGGTTTGACTCTTCATAACTGCTTCTAGCTGTGCTGCTCTGCAACGCGCTCTGTGTGGCCCAAGAGCTTGTGCATCCAAATGACAGTGCAGAGGCGCTCAAGCTCAAGACTTTGCTGGAGTCCTCGCGTGGCAGCACAACCAAAAAACCAAACAGCAGCTCCACAGTCAAAGCCAAAACGAATTTGGGCGGCAGCGAGGAGGAGCAGGATTACAATTTTCATAATGATCGACTGCCGGCTCTGACTGAGGATGAATTCAACAGCTTGAGCCATGACGCCAATCCCCTGCATTTCCTCAAGCAGCTGGCAGAGCCGCAGGCAGATACAACCTCAGCTCAGGTAGAGTCAACTACAACATATGCAGAACCCACAAAATCTCAGACACAGGTAGCTACCACTTTTTAAGCTATTTACTCGAAAGCAGCTGCTGTCATCTGTCTATATATTGGTAGCCATAAAATATATTATTTCTATTTTCTAGGAGAACAAGCCTGACTATGCTCCTAGCGCACCGATCTACATAACCATACCCATCTATATCAATACCTCGGGCCAACTGCCGCTCAGCCTGGTCATTGGGGATCAGGAGCTGCCGCTGCAACGCCGCAAAAAGAATCCCTCTACCAAATCGCCCAATTCCTATTTCAATCGTTTGCTGGCACAGATTGAGCCACCCAAGAGGCGCACCACCAATCGACATCGCAGCCAGAGCCGCAGCAAAATCCAAGCGCTGAAGGAGCACAACCACCTAGAGCTCCACAAAAAGCTAAGCGAAAATACGAGTAAGAACTAAGGAAGTTTTTTGTTTTTTTTTTTTTTTATGAAAAGCTTTTTGTGTATTTTGCAAATTTTACAGCTAACAATAAATAGTTTAAAATAAATAGTCGAGGCGAGGTATTTGAGTTGGGGTTTCCTAGACTGCATTGCTAACAGCTGCGGCTTCTGTGGGCTTCACAATAGTTTCCACTGGAGCTGGAGCCGCCGACTCGACTGGCTTTTCGGGCTGTGCCGCTGGAGTCGGTGTCTCGGGCTTTTTATCCTCCTCCTCCGTGACAGTTGCTGCTGTGGCAGCGACAGCTGCTGGTGTCTCCTCCTCATCGTCCTCGGCGGCATCAATCACCTGCTCGATGGTTTGCTGTATGAAGTGCTCGAACAGCTGGAAGTACTGCAGGGCATTGTTGGCCACCTGCTCGGTGGGCAGACCCGTGGTGACCTTTTTGAGTGCATCACGGATTAGCACAAGCACGGGCTTACGCGTGGTGGTTGTCACTGAACTAGTGGTGGGTATAGTGGTGGCACTCTCAGCGTTTTCTTCAGCGGGTGCAGCAACTTCAACGGGTGCAACGGGAGCAGCTTCAACTTCAGCTGTTTCCTTGGCTGGTGCCTGTTCGACAGCCTCGCGACGTCTGCGTCTGATGAATGACTCATCATCATCATCATCCTCTTCTTCGTCATCGTCGTCCTCAGCGGCATTCTGCTGCTTTTGCGCCACCTCATCCTCATCATCATCGTCGTCCTGCTCATCACTATCCGCGCTAGAGTTTTGCGCTTGCTCAGCTTTTCTCAGAGCTGGGATATCACTTTCCTCCACCTCATCATAGTTGATCTGAGCTGGTGCGGCATTCACAGCAATGGCCAAGATGAGCAATGCAGCTGCAGAAATATGTAGTTAAGGCTGGGATTCTAGAACTTGCTGGAATAGTACTTACCCAACGTCATGTAAATGTGCTTAACCATATTTGCTGCTTAGTTCGGGCTAATCCTTGTGGTGCGGTACGGGAACGGGGCACAGTTGACTTTTGCAGTTTTGCGGTCTTTATGAGCGAATCCAGCGCTTTGCTTTCGCTTTTTATAGTCATGCGACGGCTGCGGTTTGGTCTCCAAAATGAAAGTATGCATAAGGCCAGGCCAGGCATGGCCAGGCTGGCGCTCTTTTTGTACTGGGGGGGTCTGGTCTCTGAGGCCGGCCAGCGTCCAAGCCGACGCTTTTACTGCAGCGAGCTCTCTTTTTGACTTTATTTTTGTTTTCGTTTACCTCGTTTATTTTATTTTGATTTTTTTTTCGTCTTTCTTCTTCCTCTACACAACACAAAAGAAACCGAAATCATTTATTCAAAACTCGGTTTCTGGTCACTTCTTTCATAAATTTGTTGATTTATGCTCGAACTTTTGGCCATCTCTCGTCTATTTGGCTTAAACATTAACAGCCATTTGCCAGTTGCGGGCGTTACGAGGCAGACTTATTGCTATTGTTATTGTTGTTATGGCCATATGCAAATATGCTTAGGCGACACAAGATTTACAATTTAAAAGAGCCTTTCTTGTTGTTGTAAGTACAACAAAAAGCATGACGCACCTAATTGACTGATTAAATTTCATTTTTGTCTATCAGTCAATGCTCTGCCTAATTATGTAATAACTGAGCTCCCACACCATCGCATCGGGAACTTTCTAATGCATTTTGAAAACTTTAAAAAACTTTTCCATAGTGCTTAATTTGAAAATCAAACGCATCTGATAACAATGAAAGCAATCAGGAGTGAATCACGCTAAATATGGAGAAAGCAATTGATCAACATAATCTGGCGACGAGATATTCGTTACTGATTATTGACTATTCAAATATATATATTGATAAATTTAAGACAAATAAATACAAATTAAAAAAGCTAAGCTAGAAAGGTGAAGTTCTCTCTAAGACAAAACTGGGTCAATAAATCAAAATCAAACAAATTTTACGATTAAAGTTGAACTTTTCTCAACAATAGAACTGTAATTAGAACATCGTTTACAGTGTTTATCCACAATGACTATGGAGTACGCAGAAATTGGAAGCCCAACAGCGAGTCGAACAGTTTTCTAGATGCTGATAACAAGCAGCTTGATTGGATGTTAATTTGAGGTAAATAGTCAGATACTTGAACGCACGATGAGCTCCTAAGGCGAAAATAATTGTATGCGGCCGTAAAACGAGATCAGTAAACCTTTCGGATTGACCCAATTCCGGAACCGGCTTTCGACGTCAAAGCTGAGCATCGAACGGGTGGGCGGGGACCTGTGGCATAGTGGTGGTGGTAAGGTGATAAACAGCTAACCAGTTCGAGACCAACAACATTCTAGATGCTCAGAAGCGAGAAGCCAAAAAGGGTATACGGAAGACCACATGAGTTTGCATAAAGAAATTTCACCAAAAACTCAACTTTGCGTACTTTCGTTGCAGACAAACAGAAACAGAAGAAAATACAGCAACAGCTTTTTTAAGATTACCAAGAAAACCGGTAAAGGAAAAAAGAACTCCCCGCCCCATTCGAGCCAACATACTTAAGAGGCGACACACCATAAGAAGCGATCAGTTATAGTCCAAGCGAGCAATCGACAAGATCGTTCCAGCTGCACAGAAAGAAACAAAGATGAGACCATATCAGGCTGCCTGCATCGTTGGTAAGTGGTGCTATCCATTCTCAGGTGGTACCGAACCAAATTCAATATCATTTTACCTGTTGCAGTGGCCGCTCTGCTGCTGCTCGCTCCTGCCAGCACCGAGGCTAGGCGCCGCAAGCACAAGGGCGACGATCATCACGATTCACACAAATCCAAGTCCAAGGTAAAGTGGTCCAGTTCCTCCGATTTGAGTGGTGCTGCCAAGAGCCAGGTGTCCACCGAGGAGCATGGCTACTATGTGAAGCGCACCTACACGCCCCTAGTGGGCGCCGATGGCAAGCGCAGGAGTCCGCCCTACCTGGCCATACCGATTGCCTGGTTCGGCTGTGACCCGACCAAAACGGGCTGCCAGCAGCTCAGCAATTCAGGTGCCATCAACAGCGCTGCCCACGCACTCAGCGAGGGTTACCTGTGCGACGATGACTGCACGGATGCCTACGAACCCATCTGTGGCCGCACACCCAGCGAGGTGGCTGTCTTCTACAACAAGTGCAAGCTGAATGTGGCCAAGTGCCGCACGCATGGACTGTGGACCGATCTGCCCTACGATCAATGCCAGCAAACGTATCCCAAGGAAACTGCCTACACAGACAAGAAGTTCAGATGCTCGCCATATTTCCGGGACAACTCTACAAATGCAGCAACTGCAGCTGTTGCTGAAAGTCAGTCCGACAAGGAGAGCAAAGAAAGCAATGAAAGCAGCGAAGAGCAAAAGAATCAGGACAAGAAGAAGAATAAGGACAAGTCGGAGAAAGTAGAGCCCATTACGTTGCCCTTGCAAGTGCTTGTGGACCCCGTGCCCGTGCCCCTGCCTGTGCCTGTGGAAAGCATTGCTCTGCCCCCAATGCCCATGAAAGTTGTTGCAGCTCAAGCTCAGCCAGCTGCTAAGCCACAATCGGTAGCAACAGTTGCTCAAGTTACAAGTTCTTTGCCCTCAGACTCAGCTGTGACTGTGGAACGGGTTGAAGACAAAGTTGTGAAAGCTGCGGCGCCTGTGGAGCCAATCAAGGAGCAGGCCAAGCCCCAGTCTGACAAGGATAAACTTAAATATGTGGTCTCTTAAAAACAAATACTACTTCAAACTTAAAAGATTAATTTATTTATTTTAGTATTTAATAAATATAAAAATAACAAGTAAGAAAGCTCTAGTCGGGTCTGCCCGACTACGAGATCCCCTGAACCAAGTCCGAGGCAGTGTTTTAAACAATCTAGCTTATATCTTTTACCGGTACATATTACCCTCTGCGTGCACACACACACGCACACATATACATACACAAGCACGCGCGCCGCTTACTGCGTAGATGATTTAGCGGCTACGCTTGGGCTGCATTCTGGGCAGCATTATGAGAAATTCATTGTTAAATAACTTCGGTTCTAGATCTACTTTCTTAATGAAATTTTCAGGACATAATATTGACATCTAGAGGTGTATATATACGAAATCCCAACTCCCTAGTATTTGAAATACGTTTTTTCCACTTATGGGGCTAATGGGGGGAGGTATCCAAAATTTAAAAAGTTTATTATCTGTATTTACATCACAGCAACCTACATAGTCAATTTGGTGTCTCTAGGTATTATGGTCTAAAAGTTATAGCTTAAAAACAAAGTCAAAATATCGATTGTTATCGATAATAAGGAAATAGGATGAGTTATCGAAAAAAAAAAATAAACTTGTACTGCGTATGGTATACAAGAATATATATCTAAAATCTCAAATCTCTAGCTTTTGTGGTTTACGAGATCACTGCGTTCATACGGACGGACAGACGGACAGACGGACAGACGGACAGACGGACAGACGGACAGACGGACGGACGGACAGACGGACAGACGGACATGGCTAGATCGACTCAGCTCGTCGTCCTGATCAAGAATATATATACTTTATGGGGTCTGCCACGCCTCCTTCTGCCTGTTACATACATTGTCACAAAACCATTATACCCTGAATTCCCATTTTCAATGGGTTCAGGGTATAAAAAGAATTAAAATAGAAAGCAATAATCTTACTACATTATTAAATAAGTTTGCAATTTTGTCTTGACAAATACGAGGGCGGTCTAAAAAATTTCCGACTCAACATAAACAAAAATAAAAAACGGAAAAAAAGAGTTTTTAATAAAATTAATTTCTTAAAATGATTTTGATTTTGTATAACTACAATGAAGAAAAGAATTTCTAGCTTGAAGAAGATAAATCAAAATTATATCAAAGAGAAATATAATGAAAAAAATATATAACTTTGTGTAAAAGGTATTTATTAAAAATAAATGAAAATGAAATTGAAATTGAAAATATATAGATATTAAGCTTAGCATTTTTTTGACACATTGTTTTTTAGAATGAAAAAAAAAACAATTTTGGCTTAGCATTAATAATTTGAGAAAACTTGATTGATAAATATCAAATAAAATAAAATAATAAATAAAATAATAAGTAAAATAAAATAATAAATACAACAAAGTAATAAATAAAATAAAATAAAATAATAAATAAAAAAGTAATAAATGAAAGAAAAATAAAAAAATTAAATAATGAACAATAAAAAAAAATTATATTTTCATAAAAAATTTACTTATAAAAAATGAAACTTAAAAAAAAATTATTTTTATAGTTTGGTTATTATTTTGAAATACTCGTGGTTAGGATGATGAAAAAAATTTGTGGCTTAGCGACTACAAATTGAGCTTAAGTCAGTAATATGACGATTTTTTAAGAGTTGTGCTGCCTTGGTTGAGAAATATACATATGATTCCCCTAAAAACCATTCGATTGAGGCTTCCAAAGTAATGGACGCTTTGAGACATTCAGGATCAATAATATAAATAGATCTTCAATCTCTAATTTTTTTGGTTATAAAAGCTTCTAGAGCTTCTTCTACAGCTCAGAATTGCATTTCCCATCAAAAATCTCATGAAAATATTCTATGATACTGTTTTTTAACTCTTATTCACAAACACTTTATAAAATTCATATCTAAAATCTAATTTGATAAAAGAATTTCAAATATTAAGAGTTAGCACAATTAAATAAAATAAAAATGAATTTCTTTTTATGTATTTTCTTAACAGTAAAAGTAATCTAAAAAGCTGTAAGAAAACTTTTATCTCCCATTTACAGATAAAATGTGGGCGGCTTAACTACATAGTCCCTTGAGAAAGCAAGAGAATGAAATGCATTGGGCACATTTTATAGCATCATCTGCATAGGTGCAGTTCGTTGAACTGTCAAACAAGTTCTATGGAAGTTCTAAGAGACTTGATTGACAGCAACAGCACTTCAGAAGATCACAAAAAACATAGAGAACTTTGCAGCAGGTTGTCCCTCAGCCGACCTATAAAAGATGCGACAAATGCACCCACTGCACACAGAAGCCAAGCGACAGCAATGGCAAACGCAACTCACAGAGCTAAAGCCTTCAGCCGGTGGCTGCTGCTGCTGCTGCTCAGCGGAGGTGAGTAAAGGAAATCCAAAAGAAGTTTTCAAAATCTCAAAACTTCCCTCTCTCAGTGCTCCTCAGCTGTCAAGCGGTGCCCATAGATGCAACAGATCAGCCACTCGTTGAGGCACGTGCCCAGAAGCAGGATCAGGATGTCCTGGATGTGGATGATGACCTGGACGGACGCAGCGCCTATGTCAACAATCAGTTTGTGCCCAGTGATCCCGTCGAGTTGGTGGACGATGAGCAGAATGCGCCGCTCTATGAAATACTGCAAAAGCAAATGGAGCAAGTGCTGGCGGCCACTGGACCCGATGTGCCCATCTATCAGGAAAACAAGACGAAGCCACAGCGTGTACAGCAGCCGCCCCATAAACCACACTTCAGCAACACCAATGCCGCCGACGCGGATGACGATTATTTGGATGAGATGGCAACAGAGCCGGAACAGGGCTATGGCAATGCAGAGAAACCAGATGCAGCAGCCGGCGAGGAGTTGCCGGAGGCTGGCTATCAGGCACCACTGCCTCATACAACCACAAGCAGCACCACCATACGTAATCGCCCTCCACGCAGACGCACCACCACCCAGTTGCCAAGAACAACGCGAGCCAAAACGAGTCCACCAACAAAACTGACAACCACAACCCAGAGCTCGGTCAACCACACAGAGCCAATCTCGACGAGCACTGCTGCAACGATCCACAAGCCTCGACCCACCTCCAGTGCCAGCAACATGCTGCCACACGATCCACAAATCTATCAGCACAAGCGTCGCATCATCTTCAAAACCATCTCGACTGGCTCCCAGTTCGTCAACTCTCCCATTGGTGACCTCATGATCAAGTTCTCCATAGGCTTTGCCAAGCCAGCGCCGGGCGTGGTCGCGCCCTCAAATGAGGCGCTGCGTGCGCTGTCCCAGAACCTAATGCGCAACATAGAGCTGCAGAAGCTTAAAAGAATCAATAAAATACAAAAGGATTAATAAATCGTTCTATATTAGCACAACAATCTATGAAAGTGCATTCGAAGTTCAACAATGTCAGTGGGATAATTCACAAATGCAGCTTAAGAGTTAAGTATTAGCACAGAGGAAGATACAAGTTATCAAAGTAGTTGAACTACGAAGTTTTAAGCGAAACATACTCAAGAACAAAACTGTTTCACAAGAATTTAGAATAGGGTTTTTAGTTTTTGTTAACTTTAAGTCAGGTATTTGTTAAATCTCTGTATCTTTGATACATTTTTATACATGTTAATATAACAGTTTCTTTAAGCTGCCTGATATGTATTAGATGAACCTAAGGCTGCTCATATTTCAAGTACTCAATATTCTCAGCCCTAGCTTTTACAAACATGAAAATTATGGAATATCTAAATATATTTTCTAAAGTGTTAGTATGAAAGTGCTTTTGCTTAAGCTAAAGGATAGGAGAACCGGTGCAATTGTCCTAATCGTAGTGTTCGAGTCTATCGTTTGCATTACATACATAAAAGTCACCTTGTTTGCTTTTAGCTTAGGAATCAATTCTGATCTTAGCGCACGGGCCAAAACTTGAGAGCCAGCAAGGGCATTGTTACTCCAATGACAATGGTAGAGATGAGATTGACGCTGTGGTTGTCGAGGATGCGTAGTCCGCTCACATGACGCACACCTTTGCCGGGCGCATCCACAATCTTGCCCTGCGCATTTATTCCCGAGAACTGCAGCAATCCGCCCAGCACCGAGTCCAGCAGCGAGCCACATAGACCCGCTATGCCGCCAAACAGTATGATGGGCCACTGGGGCGGACTGATGAGCAGCATTTTGGCATCAACTGTATAGCGCACGGTGGCAAAGTAACCGAAGCCGACGAGCAGGCCGCCCAGCAGGCTGACGACAACGCCAACGAGCGAGATTCCTCCATTGGTGCCACGTGGCACTCGACGCCAGCTGATAATCGAAATGGGATCGCGTGTGGAGAGCACACTGCCCAGCTCGCTGCTCCAGGTGTCGCCGTTGCAGCAGGCAAAGGCGCTCATTACGGCAATGCTTAGCCAGCTCGAGCGATACTCCTTGGCGAAATCAATGGACCGTTCTCCGCTGCCGCAGTCAATCAGATAGAGCAATGCCAGCTGCGTGGCCATGCCGCCGTTGCAGAGGACCTGCACCCAGTTACGTTGTCCCTCGCCCTCCTTGAAGTCGCTCTCGAATTTGCGCTTGAGCTGCGCCCGAAACTTGGTCGCACGCGACGAGCTAAAGAAGAAGACCACGAGGCTGGCAAAGAACGGATGACTCGCTATGGACAGCGTGAAGGCGACGACCACACCCAGAGCGGCTCCAGATTTGCTTACCGAGCGGCGACGCAGCGCCACCGTCATCAGCGCTAGCGGTGCCAACGTAGAAAACAACCAGCGGGTCGGCGATATGACCAAAGGCTCTATTAATAAATCAAATTGAATCGGCTTATCAGAAAATGCAAATCAGTCTCTACCTTCATAATCATAGCTCCAGAATTTCGAGAATGCCACGTTGCCCAGCCACATGAATATGGAGATGGGCACTGAGAGGCCGCAGAATATCAAAGGCATCCAGTCGCCGTTAGCCATTGTACTTAATATTATATTTATTTTCTCCAATTTATAAATTTCTTTTCAAACGTAAACAAAAAAGTGACCAGTTTATAAGCAGTGTGGCCAAGCGAAATTATTAAAAAAAAAAAATGGAATAAAAAATACTAAGACAAAGATTGTTGGTATTAAACGAGTTAGCACAGGGTGAATCAGGAACAGGCGAAATTTGAATTTAAGGCGCCAAAAGGCGAGTTATGAATCTTATGTTGAAAAATGTATTTATATTTAATTGTATCTTTATATTATTATTCTAATTTGAATTAAGTATTTAAGAAATATTGAAAATTTGCCAACAAACAAATAAATAAATGTCACTTTTAGCTTATGCTTGACTCAACGAAAAAAAAAAAACATTTTTCAATTTTCATTGATAGATGCTCTAAATAGATTTTTTGGGTGCATGCAAATTTATTTCAATAGGCCTAGGCAATTAGTTATTAATGAAAAGTTTGCTTCTTGTTGATCTTATCAAACTAGGTTGTTTCGGCTCTCTGAGCGCGTTTCAATTAAAAATATCGCTACCCTTGAAACAAGCTGAATAAAACGATCAAGCCTTTAAATTTATGTACAGTTCAATACTCGTCTATAGTTCAAATAAATAAATGTTAAATAATTTTTTTAGTTTGTTTCTTTTTTTTGTTTTTGGTGACAGATAAGCTTAACATTGGACTGCTTAGAGAGTGTGTTAGGGCTCTATTTATAGATATGACGATGCTGTCAAGGAAGCGCAGAGGTTATCAAGCGCAAATTGCTTCCGCTAAAATACATTTTAGACAATCCAAAACAAAACACAGCCCTGGATCTACAATTGCAACATAGATAGACCGACCACTAAGCCACATGCATATTTAATGAGCCGGCCGGAGGGGACACACACTTGAAAATGGAAGTGTATGAAGAGTAGATGAAGATACACACAATTGAGTATCTTCATATGCTAATAAATGGCCGCACATTTCCCTAAAATGGGTCAAAAGTCTCCCCCATAGGCGACGATGTTGCAACGCAGACGCACTCAATGGGGCGCCCCGAACCAAGTGATCGATTGACACGATCAAAGTGTTGATATGTAATGCCATAGACATGGACTCAAATGAATGGACGGCGACGACGCTATAAAGCGGTACAGCTCGACATACAGCTCTAAGTGCTTCGTCTCTGTGTGCATGCGTGTGTATGTGTCTACATATGCGATAAGGCAGAGCCAGGCAGCGCTGTCTGTGTGTGTGTGTGTGTGAATCCTCAATAAATATTCATGCTGCCACATGCAAATGTATTTGAAATTGCTTGCTTTCAATGAATCGAGCTCCAGCTCGAGAACTTTACGTCTCCATGCTCTGGCAACGTTACGTTATTCGCAATCCAGCAGTTGTCGCGTTCGGCTGCAGATCGGAACTATCACTTGGATCCTACACGCAAGGCGAAGAAGTATGTGTGAATAAATAAATATAAAGCAGAAGAAAAAAACAAGTTTTGTGGAACATAAATTATGTAACCTTTATCAAGGATATTCGATATAAGACAAGTGAATCAAATTCAAAGATATTATCACTGCATCTCAATTGTGTCAAGGATAAGATGAGATAAGAAAAATATTTTTCATAAGGATATGCGATAAATCCTTTAAGAAATCAGTAAACACTTTTATTTATAACAACTTGGAGATTATTTAAAAATTGTTTTAATAAAAGTGCGAGTGTTTTTTGAGGTTAATTTTTAAATAAAAGTGAAAGTGTTTAAGTGGTTCTACTATAATACGTTTCATAACATTTGTGATTACTTCTAATATCCTAAATTTCATATAAAAATAAATATATTGAAATATTTGTGTATATCAAATATATTCATTAATCAAAAGACTCTTCTCATATTTAAAAAAAAATATATTTCCAAAGCATTAATTTGCCAACACATGTTATTACATCATATCAGAAAACATAATTGGGTCCAAGAACAAATATAGTTTTATAGTTCTTATAAATGTACTTTTTTTATATTATTTTTGGCATTTGCGTGCTGATTTGAATAAAGTGTCTTTGGTGATAACCCCTTGTGACAGATACTGAGAAGAGCAACGATCCGCACTTGAAGGAAAAACCGACAACTAACAATAAAATAATATATATATATATATATGTATACATGCAAGTTTATGTATATATAATCGAGTCAGTGTGTTGATAATACGATTCAATTTCAATTCACAGTTTGCTGGTTGTCTCCTCTTCGAGCACGCGTTCCAATTGGATTCAAATTAGATTTATTGAAATGTTGCCCTTTCGATGGGGCATGCTGCTTGGCGTGCTGCTGCTCATAGCATACACAAATGGAGCGGCCATTGTAAGTGTCAAAATATTGTTAATGAAACTTGAATTAAATTAAGTGTGTGCGAGTGTCTAACAAACAGAGCGAGAGTGTGGGAGAGAGATAGATGGAATATTAGAAATATTCGTGAAAGTAGAGTAGTTCAATGCACATGAACTCGGCCCAAATAAAGTGAGATAAGAGCAAATCGTTGGCAGACTTGTGACCAAGGTCAGTTTTGGAAACAAACTGAGCCCTGATTTAAGATTAGCCTGACATTAGCATTGAACTTAAATCATTTAATTAATTATCAACTACAGGATCAATCATCTGTGGATGATGATGCGGAGCTGAATCACCTGACTGAATTGGAGCGAACGAAGAGAAGCGGCAGAGGCTAGTAAGTAGCCAAATAAGTCAAAACTGAAAAAGATATCTGAAAACAAGAATATTTACATATTATCAACAGTGTCCGAGGACAAACACAGTCTCAATACTTAAATTTCGGCAAGCCCGAAGAGGATGGCAAGGCTGAGGCAGAGGCCAATGAGGGTGGTTCACGTTCAACTGTTTGTAAGTCGTTAATAGTAGATATATAATTCAACTAACTGATTAATCCGTTGCATATTTTTAGCCGGTAGCCATGGCATGGGTCAAGCTCAGAGTCAGTTCTCTGCTGGAGACTGCAGTGACTGCTCCGGATATCAAACGGGATATCCAGGTTCTGGAGGTTCAACCCAATATCCAAGTGGTCCCAGCGTCTCTGGCGGTCGCATCGGTAGACCCGATGCCATAATTAGCCTACCAGGTGAATAACTATTTAAGGCATTTAAGCCACTAGTGAATACATCGCTGGTATACAATCAACAGGTGGAGCCGGAGCTACAGCTGGAGGACAGCCAGGAATAAGTGGTGGTCAGCCCGGCTATGGTACGCAGCCAGGAGCTTACAATCAATTTGGAATTGGTGGAACGGGGCAGCCAGGTTACGGAATAGGTGGACAGCCTGGAACAGGAGCAGGACAGCCAGGTGTCGGCGCCCATGGAACAACTGGACAGCCTGGAGCAGGAGGTCGACCTGGGATAGGTGGCGTTCAACCTGGAGCAGGAATCAGTAGTAAGCCCGGTGATGCAGTTAGCGGCAATCAGCCTGGAGTTGCTGGCCAACCCGGAATAAGTGGTGGTCAACCTGGATACGGAACTCAGCCAGGAGCTGGAGGACAGCCAGGAATAGGCGGAAGACAGCCCGGTGGTGGTCAACCTGGATATGGAACTCAGCCAGGTGTTAGTGGCCAACCCGGAATTGGTGGTGGTCAACCTGGATACGGAACTCAGCCTGGAGCCGGAAGACAGCCAGGAATAGACGTAGGACAACCTAGTTATGGAACTCAGACTGGAGCTGGAGGACAGCCAGGAATAGGCGGAAGACAGCCCGGAATTGGTGGTGGTCAACCTGGATACGGAACTCAGCCAGGGGTTAGTGGCCAACCCGGAATTGGTGGTGGTCAACCTGGATACGGAACTCAGCCTGGAGCTGGAAGACAGCCAGGAATAGACGTAGGACAACCTAGTTATGGAACTCAGACTGGAGCTGGAGGACAGCCAGGAATAGGCGGAAGACAGCCCGGCATTGGTGGTGGTCAACCTGGATATGGAACTCAGCCAGGGGTTAGTGGCCAACCCGGAATTGGTGGTGGTCAACCTGGATACGGAACTCAGCCTGGAGTTGGTGGACAGCCAGGAATAGGCGGAGGACAACCCGGTTATGGAACTCATCCTGGAGCTGGACAACAGCCAGGAATAGCCGTTGGTCAGCCTGGAATTGGTGGACAGACCGGAATTGGTGGTGGTCAGCCCGGATACGGAACACAGCCGGGAGCTGGAGGACGACCAGGAGTTGGCGGTGTTCAGCCGGGATACGGAACACAGCCTGGACAAACCGGAATTGGTGGTGGTCAGCCCGGATACGGAACACAGCCTGGAGCTGGAGGACGACCAGGAATTGGCGGTGGTCAGCCTGGATATGTTACTCAGCCTGGAACAGGAGTACAGCCAGGAATAGGCGCTGGACAGCCAGGAATTGGTGGTGGTCAAGCTGGATATGGCACACAGCCAGGAGTTGGTGGACAGACTGGAATCGGTGGTGGACAACCTGGATATGGAGCTCAGCCCGGAGTAGGTGGACAGACTGGAATCGGTGGTGGACAACCTGGATATGGAACTCAGCCCGGAGTTGGTGGGCAGACTGGAATCGGTGGTGGACAACCTGGATATGGAACTCAGCCCGGAGTTGGTGGGCAGACTGGAATCGGTGGTGGACAACCTGGATATGGAACTCAGCCCGGAGTTGGTGGGCAGACTGGAATCGGTGGTGGACAACCTGGCTATGGAACTCAGCCCGGAGTTGGTGGGCAGCCGGGATACGGAACACAGCCTGGAGTTGGTGGACAGACTGGAATCGGTGGTGGACAACCTGGATATGGAACTCAGCCCGGAGTTGGTGGACAGCCGGGATACGCAACACAGCCTGGAGTTGGTGGACAGACTGGAATCGGTGGTGGACAACCTGGATATTTAACTCAGCCTGCAGCAAGTGGACAACAAGGAATAGGCGGTGGTCAGCCTGGATATGTTACTCAGCCTGGAACAGGAGTACAGCCAGGAACAGGCGCTGGACAGCCAGGAATTGGTGGTGGTCAACCTGGATACGGCACACAGCCAGGAGTTAGTGGACAGACTGGAATCGGTGGTGGACAACCTGGATATGGAACTCAGCCCGGAGTTGGTGGACAGACTGGAATCGGTGGTGGACAACCTGGATATGGAGCTCAGCCCGGAGTAGGTGGGCAGCCGGGATACGGAACACAGCCTGGAGTTGGTGGACAGACTGGAATCGGTGGTGGACAACCTGGATATGGAACTCAGCCCGGAGTTGGTGGACAGCCGGGATACGCAACACAGCCTGGAGTTGGTGGACAAACCGGAATCGCTGGTGGACAACCTGGCTATGGAACTCAGCCTGGTGCTGGAGGACAGCCAGGAATAGGAGGGGGTCAGTCTGGATACAGCACATACCCTGGCGTTGGGGGTCAAACTGGAATTGGCGGTGCTCAACCTGGATATGGAACTCAGCCTGGAACTGGAGGACAGCCAGGAATAGGTATTGGGCAGCCTGGAATTGGTGGTGGTCAACCCGGATATGGAACTCAGCCCGGAGTTGGTGGACAGCCGGGATACGCGACACAGCCTGGAGTTGGTGGACAAACCGGAATTGGTGGTGGACAACCTGGATATGGAACTCAGCCTGGAGCTGGAGGACAACTTGGAATAGGCGGGGGCCAGCCTGGATACGGCACACAACCTGGAGTTGGTGGACAGACTGGAATCGGTGGTGGTCAACCCGGATATGGACCTGGAGTTGGCGGACAGACCGGAATTGGCGGTGCTCAACCTGGATATGGAACTCAGTCTGGAACTGGAGGACAGCCAGGAATAGGCGGTGGGCAGCCTGGAATTGGTGGTGGTCAACCCGGATATGGACCTGGAGTTGGTGGACAAACCGGAGTTGGTGGTGGTCAACCTATATACGGAAGTCAGACTCGATATGGGACACAACCTGGATACGGAACACAACCTGGAGTAGGAGGGCAGCCTGGAGTGGGCGGTGGTCAGGTTGGATATGGAACACAGCCTGGTTACGGAACTCAGCCTGGATATGGAAGCCAACCTGAAGCAGGACAGCAGGGAATTGGCGGTGGGCAGCCTGGATACGTAACACAACCTGGTGCAGGAGGAATTGGTGGTGGTCAACCTGGATATGGTACCCAACCAGGAGTTGGTGGACAGACCGGAATTGGTGGTACTCAGCCTGGTTATGAAACTCATGCCGGAATCAGAGGACAGCCCGGAACAGGCGGGTATGGAACTCAGCCCGGAGTAGGAGGTCAGCCCGGAATTGGCAGCCAAATTGGTCAGCCTGGAATAACTGGTACTCATCATGGTGTTGGTGGTGGCCAGCCGGGAATTGGAGGTTCACAGCCCGGCTATGGACAGCCTGGAATCGGAGGTGGACAGGCTGGATACGGAACTCAGCCTGGATACGGAGTTCAGCCTGGCACTGGAGGACAAACCGGAACTGGCGGCGGTCAGCCTGGAATAGGCGGAAGTCAGAGAGGATACGGATATCAGCCAGGTGTAGGAGGACAGCCTGGAGTTGGCAGCCAAATTGGGGGCCAACCTGGCTCCGGTGTTGGAGGTAGTCAGCTCGGATATGGCCAGCCAGGAATTGGAGGTACACAACCCGGCTATGGACAGCCTGGAATCGGAGGTGGACAGACTGGATACGGAACTCTACCTGGAACTGGAGGGCAGCCTGGTTACGGAGTTCAGCCTGGAGCTGCAGGACAAATCGGAACAGGCAGCGGACAGCCTGGAATAGGCGGAGCTCAACCTGGAATAGGAGGCGCTCAACCTGGCAGTCAAATTGGTGCTCAGCCTGGCTCTGGTGTTGGTGGCCAGCCTGGAATAGGTGGTTATGGACCTCAGCCTGGAATTGGAGGACAGCCTGGAGCTGGAGGTGGGCAAATAGGAGTTCCCGGACGTTACACAGATGCCGGAACGGCGATTGCACCGGGCGGTGGAATTGGTAAGCATTAATTAAATACACTTAACAATTTTCTTACACTCGTATCCAACAGGCGTTCCTGGAGCTGCTGGCACTGGCGGTGCTGATGATGCTTTCTCACAGGCAGAATCTGCCATTGGCGATGGCCAAGCATCTGCCAGCGCTCAAGGCAAGAAGAATGGAGGCACTGCTAAGACTCAAGTATCTGGCAGCTACAGCACGGGCAGTTCCTTCAGCGCAAGCGCAATGACCTCTGACGCAGATCGTGCTGCAAGTGCGCAGGTGACAGGCAATGCAGAAGGTGCAATGAGTCAATCTCAGGGCTCCGGCGGTCCTTCCCAATCACAAGCCCAAGTCCAACTTAATGGCAAGGATGGCGGTACTAAGGCCTCGTCACAGAGCGGCGGTATCATACACCAGAGCCAGAGTGAAGTGCAGGCCAATGATAAGGGTGGCCTGGCTGATGCACAATCCAGCGGACCAGGCCAGACCTCATCACAAGCACAAATTGGCTTCCGACCTGGTCAGGATAATACCCAAGCGAATACCTCAGGTGGTGGACAAGCGTCAGCTCAATCCGGCAGCCACTCCGGCCAAAGTCAGTCCCAGATACACGGCACATCAAGGTAAAGTCAATCATTAAATAAATATTTTCTTAGTTAAAGGACTCTCTTTTGTCTAACAGCTTTGGCGTTTCCTACCACGGAGCTGCACAATCTGCATCGGGAACTAAGGAGCAGGTGGCCACGTATCGCGAACAGAACAGAGAGCTCTTTAATACAATCAGTCAGTTTGGCAATGCAGGAAATGCGTAAGAATTAAATGTTTTATTGAAAGACAAAGACAAACCTTATTAATATAGTAACATTCGTATTTCCAGCGTTACCGATCGTGTTGACGCCGTCTTTAGCGGCCCAGCCATTGCTCCAGAATCTGATAGAATACCCGAGATTCAACTTAAGTCCTCGAAGACGAGCAAAGAAGAGGCTGACAAAGGTGAAAGCAATAAACTGGATCAACCGCAGCCCCCATTAACCGATGAGGATGAGACAGAGGATGACGAGGAGCCTTACGATGAATACGATGAGGAAGATTACTATAATGAGAAACCTGTGAAGCTTGAAGAGGTCCCCTTAGCTGCTAAGCAGGTCACTGCTCAGCAGCCTGGTATAGAGTCTGCACCTGCAGCTGCTCCACTAACTTACATGCAATCATCACCCACTCAGAAGCAGCAGGCGGTGGTCACCAATCCCAATGCAGAGCAATATCGAGTGGTGCAGAATCAGAACGGACGCGTCAACACATATCCAGTTCGCACCACCACCGAAAATGTGCCCAGCGGTTTCCGAGGCACAGTGAATGTGGAGAAGAAGTTCCACACTAAAGCCTTGGAGCTGCACAACACTGATAAGAAGGTGGATATCAGTCTCGAGGATGATGATGCCAAGGCACGGAACGGTGCCGCCCCTAAACCACGTGCACCTGATAGCTATGTAACAGTCACCAAGTCAGTGACTGGCAGCATGGACAACTCAAAGAACCCGCCACAGGAGAACAAAAACTTCCAGTCCACATACTATACGAAATCGTCGACATGCGGTTACTTCACCTTCTCCTGTAATATTGTTTACGGCGCGAACGGACGTAGTAAAATCTGCCGTCCCAAGGCGCCGTCGAATGGGAAGTGCTAAGTGCTAAGGATGCCAACAGCAGTTCAATGGGGCTCAAATTTTAATCAGCTATAGCTAACCTCTAACCTGTTTGTATTTGCCGCACATTGTTAAGCATTTAAGTTTTTGCTAATAATCTTAGAGTTTTACTGTCATTTCATACTTCGTACACAAATTGAAATTGTAATTAATATTTAATGATAATAAACAACACACACACTGCCGTGAAATGTTCGTCGGAAGGCCAAAACGAGTGTTGTATTTAATTTGATTCAATTTAGCACTTTTTAAAGCCGTTTAAATTTGCCTACGTTGTAAATATAACTAAAGTGCTCTAATTTTGAATTTAAATTTGGCGGCTAAGCATGTTGGTATATCGAACTCAGGAAAGCTAAACAAAAATATCGTTATTTAACTATTGCAACGTTATCGACCTATTGCGATAGATTTGGGTTGCCAATAAAAATATCGATAGTAAAACACATGTCAAATCTATCGAGCCGGCAATTTGTTTTGTGTTGCCGAGCAACAAAATATTAAAAGTTTATTCAATTTGTTGATCTCTTCCAAACAATTCGATTCAATTGTCGAACAGAAAGCTGAAAATTTTTTATTTATCACTGGAAGTGAATTTAAATAGCAAATCATGGGAGAAACTGAGAAAATCGAAGTACGCGACATAACACGCATCGAGCGCATTGGCGCCCATTCGCACATTCGCGGCCTTGGACTGGACGATGTGCTGGAGGCGCGTGCCGTTTCCCAGGGCATGGTGGGCCAGAAGGATGCTCGTCGTGCCGCTGGCGTTGTGGTGCAAATGGTGCGCGAAGGAAAAATCGCTGGACGTTGCATTCTACTTGCCGGAGAGCCAAGCACCGGCAAGACGGCCATTGCCGTGGGCATGGCCCAGGCTCTGGGCACTGAGACACCATTTACCAGCATGTCTGGCTCAGAGATTTACTCTTTGGAGATGAGCAAGACAGAGGCGCTATCGCAGGCACTGCGCAAGAGCATTGGAGTGCGTATCAAGGAGGAGACAGAGATCATAGAGGGCGAGGTGGTCGAAATACAAATCGAACGTCCAGCCACGGGCACCGGCCAGAAGGTGGGCAAAGTCACACTGAAAACCACCGAAATGGAAACCAACTACGACCTGGGCAATAAAATCATCGAGTGTTTCATGAAGGAGAAGATTCAAGCCGGCGACGTTATAACCATAGATAAAGCCTCTGGCAAGGTGAACAAGCTGGGACGCAGCTTCACCCGTGCACGTGATTACGATGCGACTGGAGCGCAGACTCGCTTTGTACAGTGCCCCGAGGGGGAGCTGCAGAAGCGCAAGGAAGTGGTGCACACTGTCACGCTCCACGAGATTGATGTCATCAACAGTCGCACTCATGGCTTTCTGGCCTTGTTTTCGGGTGACACGGGCGAGATCAAGCAGGAGGTTCGCGACCAGATCAATAACAAAGTGCTGGAGTGGCGCGAAGAGGGCAAAGCCGAGATCAATCCTGGTGTCCTCTTCATTGACGAGGTGCACATGCTGGATATTGAGTGCTTCTCGTATCTCAATCGCGCCCTGGAATCGGATATGGCACCTGTCGTGGTTATGGCCACCAATCGTGGTATAACACGCATTCGCGGCACCAATTATCGCAGTCCACATGGCATACCCATTGATCTGCTGGATCGCATGATCATCATACGCACCATCCCGTACACCGAGAAGGAGGTCAAGGAGATACTGAAGATACGCTGCGAGGAGGAGGACTGCATCATGCATCCCGACGCTCTGACTATTCTAACACGCATCGCCACCGACACCAGCCTCCGCTACGCCATACAATTGATAACCACGGCCAATTTGGTGTGTCGCCGTCGCAAGGCAACCGAAGTGAACACGGAGGACGTTAAAAAGGTCTACTCCCTGTTTCTCGATGAGAATCGTTCCAGCAAAATACTAAAGGAATATCAGGATGATTACATGTTCAGCGAGATCACCGAGCATGAGGAGGAAACTGCAGCTGCTGCCGCTGGCGGAGGAGCCAAGCGCCGTGTGGACACCGGCGATGGCGATGCACAGCCCATGGAGCATTAGTCTCTAATTGCCTGGAATAACTTTAATACATTCTCATCATAATTATCCGAGTCCCAATAAATATGTTTACAAAATGCGTTGTATCTATAAAAAGGAATGTTTTTATTTATTATATGGAATAATCTGTGGATCATAAATTGAGCTCATTTTTGATTGTAGCTCCTCTGATGGCCAATGGAATATATATGTGAAAGACAATCTGTATCTGAAGAATTTGATGAAAAATTAAGTCATGCAAGAAGTTTATTAATAATTTTTGACAAATCCAATTGCGTTAAACAAAGTGTTAAAAACTAGCTAAGATATCAATACAATATTTACAAGGCTAAAGAAATGTTAAGGAATTTCTAATTGATATATAAATATATATATATATATCCGATTTCATTGCTTTTCATTTTTTTTATTTAAATTTGCACTTTTCGTGAAGTTCTCTTATACAGTTCGTGAGCATATCAAAATATATATATTTGTTATTTACTTAAGTAGCGTATAAAATTGTCTTTATAGTTGGATAAGTCTCGCCGCCGTTTTGCATTTTTGTTGTTTGTTCACCGAGCAATGCAACATTTTTCATTGACTAGACATTGCTTGATTTAATGAACGATCGAAAATAGCTACACAATTACGGCACGTCTTTTTCCTTTTCGTATTCAATCATTTACACTCTATATATATATATGTGTATGTATGTATATATAGAGTTAAGTTTTGTGATTATTTGGTAACGGTTTCTCTTTTCAATTGTAAACGAAAGAAATGAAGCTGAATAAAATATTGCAAACGTCGTATTTTCGTACTGCTGCCTAATCCGTGGACTGCTTTACGGTTGTCGATACAGCTTCCCGATTCCTGGGAGGTTTGCCAGCGAAGTATCGATAGCCACGGAACACAGCTGCCCATATGAGCATGTAGAGAAAGCCGAAATAGTTGACTGCACTGAAGACCGTGATCCAGCGTTCGTATTTCAGGAAAACAAACGAGGTGAGACACCAACCCATGTAGACGATATTGTAGGATTTTAGGGACACGAAGTAAACTACTTTATAGATCGTGGAATCGTTTAACTTTTCGCCATACTTCGGCAGCACTTGTTTCGTGTAAACGTTTTCAATCTGTTCATAGAAAGCAAATATGTTTATACACGAATTATTATATATATAAAGTCCAGTACTCACCTGTTTCTCAGTGCTGACAATCATGTACTCCATGATAAAGGCCATATAGTAGCCACTGTGATAGCCATGCCAGACGGCCAGAAAGCTGAGAGCAGCCGCGTAGCTAATATTGCGATTGTTGAGGAACTTCAGGCGCTTGAAAATGTAATGAGCGACCCATTGATTGGTGTTCACATTGAAGCTCTGCACATAGTGCTGCATCGTGTTTCCGGTCTCGAGCAGCATCAGCTTAACGTTGCTGCAGCCCGACCAGTCGGGCTGGCCAAGTGCATCCTTGCCTTTGTACGTGAAGCCAATGCACATGAGACCGCCTTCTGCAAATAGCCAACACGAGATGTATTTGTACAGCGTGAACTTGGCCCAGAAGCCCAGATAGAATATGCGCTTGATGAAGTTCTGTTGCGCAAACTCCGGCGACAAGAAATAGTTATCCGGCAGAAAGGATAAGCCCACTTGGCATATGATAAGGTAGAGTACGCCCATGCCCAGGCGTTTAAGGCCCGCGTCCACACAACCGCCGTGTTCTCGAAACTCGCCATTGGTGAAGCTCTGGTAGCGTCGGTAGGGAAACTGCGGACCGACCAGAAAGCCACTGGGAAAGTAAGCAAATGCCAAAAGTTGAAGAAACGAAGGTAGATGCCGCAACGCTGTCTCCTTCTGATCCTTCGACAAGCTATCCGCCGGCTTCAAGCCATCGACCACATCAAAGCCAAAACCAATCATGCGCAGCGTCAATATGCAATGCGGCATAGTCCACAAGATGTCATACTCATTGCTGGCTGTAAAGTAGTAGCCCAGCAGCAAGTAGCCCATGTGAAACACAAAGTTGACGCCCACCAGCATATGCGGAGAGCCACGCAGCAGATGGGCCAGCGCAAAGGTGACGCTGATGGCCAGGAGCGAGTGATATGTATCCTTGCCATAGTTGAAATAACATAAGCTAATGCCGCAGAAGGCAAAGAACAGATGATGCAACGCCTTGTTCTCCAAGTCCACAATCACTTTACGATGAATCGCCGCAATCGGATAGCCTGAGGATTGCAATTGGTTATTAAGGAATTATATTAAAGTTAAATTTATTTCTGCTTACCCGCCATCAGCGTCAGCAGTAGGCGAAAAGCTTCGACGGGGACGCCAACGCTTTTGGCCAGCGTTTCGGTCAATTCCATTGTTGTTGTTGTCGTTGTTGGAGGTGCTGTGTGGATCGAAAGAAATCGTATTAGTAAATGTATGATGTCGATCGAAGGAAGCCTTATCAGTTGATATGCTGCGTTGATTCAAAGGAAGCCTTATCAATAAATGTGGTGTGTACTGCGGTTCAATGTGCACCGATTTACGCACGCCCATCATTATCACCATTTAAACAATGAAATGATCAGCTAATTTGTTGCTCTGAATCAGCAGTAAAATCTCAATTAGCTGCGCCCAACGATGCGAAGCGAGTCAGGGTCAACGTCATAGCAGAAGTCGCTAGTGGGTCATGGCGAAATTTGTGAGTGCAAAGCTGATAAGCAGGCCATTCGTTTAATATTTAAGATGTATTGATCGAGTGGGGCAACCAACAAATTTCAGTTAAATGCAAATAGTAACCTTTTCAACTCTATTTTTGTCGTTACCTTAAATATATATTTAGGGTTGAAGTACAGTTAATTTACGTAATGGCAGGTTTATTCATTAAGTTTGCCTTTTTAAACTCCACCAATCGAATGACTAAATGCTTAGCCGAAATTTAACACTTCACATAATTTGGAAAAGGCTTAAAAGTTGCTATGGCAAATAGATTAAATAAAACAAACACACGCCGTTACGTTATGTCTCCACAGCTGTTTTTTTTGTCGATAGTACTAGTTCGATTACAATAATTGGTTCACTGATTCATTTGTAGTTTATTAAGTGCTTCCAGCATGTTTAGAGGAGCATATGATTTTTATTTTAAAATTACAGTTAGTATAAACAAGACAAAATATTTTGAATTTTCACAACGCTGAATATTATTATTTTTTTATTCAAATTAAGCTAACATGATTTGCAGGCTAACAAAATAGCTGGTGTCATCCCCGCATAATTCACTTTAAGCTACGTTCGAACTGGTTCGGAGCTGAACTTCAGTACTCTAATAAACATTACATTAAACAAATTCGATATTGCAGAGGCCTGCATTTGTTGATTCATTAATTACAAAGCAAATTTAATTGATTGCTCGTTGGATGGTTCAAGGTTCAAAACCGAACTAACTACGTACGAATAACAATAACCGCAGCAGCTGTTTTGCCTCTGAGTAAGAAATTCTCTTCGTTTGGTTTACGTGTCACAACATGTTAATGGATTTTCCGCCCTTAGTATTGCAGCTTAATTAATGCAAAACTGGCACACACAGGCAGCAGCAGCAGTGGCAGGAGCATGCGACGTAACAATTATCCCTACCAGCCCCTAAATCAGACTCCAGCACCCAGTGCTCCCGCTGGACACGATGCACTGGAGGCGGAAAACGAACGCGCGGCCGAGGAGCTGCAACAGAAGATCGGAGCACTCAAATCCCTCACCATAGACATCGGTAACGAGGTGCGCTACCAGGACAAGCTGCTGCGCGGCATTGACGATGACATGGATCGAACTGGCGGATTCCTGGGCAACACAATGACACGCGTCGTACGGCTGGCCAAGCAGGGCGGCGGCTCCAAGCAAATGTGTTATATGTTCCTCTTTGTGCTCTTCGTTTTCGTGCTCCTCTGGCTGACGCTCAAATTCAAATAGTGTCGCCGTCTGTTATTTTTTACAAAATATATATATTTTTAGATACCCTACAATTTGCGTGTCTGAAATTGAGGATACCTCTGTGTATGCAGATTGATAAACATATCCATTTTATATACATTTTTAGCAAGATTGGTTCAATGTTTAATAGACCTCATTTATCAAATTTACAAACGATTCGTATTATTTTACTTATCTAAATCTTTAGATACTTACAAATGTTTTATTAGTGTAATGAGAGTACAAAACAACATACATACGTTCACATACACGCGCACATGCACATTCACACACACACACACACACACACTCGCGCATTAAGGTATAGATGGGCAAAACGTTTTGCTAAATATTGTTGCAGACAATAATGCCCAGGCATTAGAATTTTGTTTTGATTGATTTTGATTCGTTTACGATGCTCGCGTAAACCTTACAAATTACAGAATAGCTTTTCGAGTGCTATGCATGAAAGGTTTTCATCTTTTTACTGCGTCGATTGAATTCCGACTGCTCCAAAGCGTCCTCCACATCGCTGCTTAGCTCGTCGCCGCTCAAGAAATCTCCTCCATCCGGCGAGTTGCCCTCCAGGCGACGTACTGCAAATTGATATTTGTTTAAGTAAAGTTAACTAAGTATTTTTTAATAGGTTTTTATGTTTGGACTTACTTTGTTCATCCAGCATGCTGTTCTGTTTCTTAATTTCTTCGATGTCCTTTTGGTTCTCAGTTATTTTTCGTCGCAGCGTTTGAATGCATTCAGTGGTCTTTTTCAGTATTTGCGCACGACTTGCCTAAAGCGGGAGCAGCGAAGGGTTTAGTATTTGGGATTTAGATAAAGGAAAAGGAAAGGTTTTTGATTTGGCAATAATTAAGATAAGCCTGCAACAGAATCTTAGTCTGGGTGGTCAAAGATATCTATCTTCTTTGTTATTTTGACAAAAGATCTTCTTTGAAGACTTAAGATCGGCTATACTTTTTATACCCTGATCCCAGGGAAAACGGGAAAACAGAGTATAATGGTTTTGTTATACTTCTTATAAATATGCTCTTTTAATTTATGCCTTTTGATATTCTTCGATATTAATATACATCCTGGTAGACAAGTCAAAAGTCTAGTCTTATTCTAGCTTAATCATATACTATCTTATTACAACAAAGAACACGTTGAAGACCTTAGAATAGTTTAGACCTGTTTTCCATTTTATTCTAATAAAGAATCTCTCACTCCTTAACATAGGCATTTTAAAATTAAATCTCTTCGATAATAATTCATTTCTTAATCATAGTCTATCTCAATCCTTACTATCTATGTGGTCTTATATTTTAACAACATAGCCTTGAATAGTTAAGATCAGTTACCCATTTACATCTTTACTTCTATCAAAAATCTCGTAGTCCCCTTTATAAAATTATATTTCTTCGTTATTATTTCATATCCTGGCAGATTAGTTTACAGTCTAGTCTTAGTCTGGCTTGTTATTATCCTATACTATCTTGTTACAACAAAGGAACTTTGAACACCTTAGAGCACTTTAGACCTACTCCTCATTTTCTTAATAAAGAATCTCTCAAACACCTTTTTTAAAATTGAATCCCTTCAATATTATTTCATATCCTGCCAAATTAGTCTACAGTCTGTTCTTAGTCTGGCTAGTCATCATAGTCAATGAAATCATCAAACAGTCAACCATTTTCTTATATAGAATCCCTCGCTCACCTTTTCACCCTTTAACGTGGGAACTGCTTCGCGCAGGTTGGTGAAACTCTCTTTGATGTGATCTCTTCGGCGGCGTTCCAAAGCGTTGTGATGTGCTCGTTTTTCGGCCTTGAAATAATCAAAACAAACAACAAATTACAACCTTCAGTCTGTTA
This sequence comes from Drosophila gaucha, assembly GCA_035045545.1. Classification (NCBI taxonomy): domain Eukaryota; kingdom Metazoa; phylum Arthropoda; class Insecta; order Diptera; family Drosophilidae; genus Drosophila; species Drosophila gaucha. The sequence goes on from JAWNOY010000292.1 coordinate 840,938, forward strand.
GCAAGAACAAATGCAACAACAACAACAACAACAACACTAGCAACAAGCGTCTGTTTATAAACAAAGGCAACGTGTGGCACTGTTGTTATTATTGTTTTGTGGCTTGGAGGTTTGCTTACCGGCGTAAAATTAGCAGTGCTTGTGTGCCGCGAGGAGCCAAGGCCGTTATCAGAGTCCCCGTCGTCCTGCGAAGAGAATTTTGTGAATAATATAACTATGACGTCAATGGAACGTCGGAATTTATGCTTACGTCACTCTCGATGTCAATATCTCTGTCGTCGTCGCTCATACTCATGTTTGCTGCTGTTGGCCTTTACTCTACTATTTAAAGAAACGCAATGAATTTTTTTTGCGCTTTTTTTGGGCGTCGTAGAAGTTTGTTGATATTTTATCCTAGCGTCTCGCTCGCTCTGTGTGTGCGTGTTATTTATTTTGTTTGCCAGCGCACGTTTTGGATAACAATCAGTGTGGCAGCATACGGAAAATACCAAAATACAGAATACCAAACTCAAACAAAATACCAAACATTACAAATTGTATGCGCAATTTAATAGATATTTATTGTGCTCAACACCAAGTATACTAGTTATTGTGTCAATTATATGACTTCTTTTATAATATTTATAGCTATTTAACTTCATAATTTCAAATACCAAATATATGAATTTACTAAACTCAGAAATTTCTTCGATCGTTCCGTTTAGTGAATCGTTCATTAGAACTAAATCGGAACGATTCAACACAGTTTTAATGCGAAAAAATAAACACAATAGCGCGTGTTGGACCGTTTAAATTATTTAATTTCTTTTTATTTAGTTATTTATACAAAATTTCGCCTATTTTTGATGGCTTTTCCCACATCGAGTGCACAGCAAGCCGAAACGAACCGTAAAATCCTTGAAGAAATCCAAACCAAGAAACAGTTGCTCATCGGATTGGGTAGCACAACGAATCAGGTAAAAGTAAATACAATGCGGCTCTAAATTTAATCACCTGCTTAACAGACTTTGTGTGAATTTGCAGATGCCCGCACCGCAGCTGCTTGGACAGCCGACAGTGACAGCCGAATTTGCGCAGAGCGTGAGCGTTACGCCTAATGCCGCTGGCGGCATCGCCACGCCACGATCTGCATTTAATCCAACGAGCTCTACAACTCTGGGTTTCTTTATACCGCAGGATTCGTATTTTGGAAATAGTTTTATACCCGTGCTGCCACGCCTGGAACCAGTGCCGACCCCGCCAGCGCCCAACGCCAAGTAACTTCATAGAACAATACACACGTCCACGTCCCTCAACATGACCCGCTTGAAACTGAAAAAGCTGGAGGAGTACCTGCAGTGTGTCGATGGCTTCGAGAAGCCAAAGATTCTGCTCGAACAGTACCCAACGCCGCCCCACATAGCTGCCTGCATGACGCACCTTATGCAGGAGCAACACGAAGACATCGAAGGCAAACTGGTGGCTGATCTGGGATGTGGCTGCGGCATGCTTAGCATCGGCGCAACATTGCTCGGAGCGCAGCTGACGATTGGCTTTGAGCTGGACGACGCTGCCGTCGACATCTACCGCCAGAACGTGCTGGACATGGAGCTGCCCAACGTGGACTGCGTGCGTGCAAATGTTCTGCACTTGCCGGGCAGCAAATGGGACAATGCCTTCGACACGGTGGTCATGAATCCGCCCTTCGGCACCAAGCATAATGCCGGCATGGATATGCGCTTCCTGGATGTGGGCATGCGACTGGCCACAGGCGCCGTCTACTCGCTGCACAAAACATCCACGCGGTGAGTGAGCAGCTGAGAAATCCTTACAGAATGTGAATGTTATCAGAGCTATCAAAACCCAGGCTGTGATTGATCCTAAATGGCTTCAGAAAAATTCTAAATGCAGTCAAAATTATTTTAAATTGAATTAAATTCGCAGTTTTTTTTTCTTTTTTTTTTTATTACTAAAATCAGATGTTTATAATATATAGTTGAATGTTATCTTCCTAAGCAATATTATATATAATAAATAAGAAAACTGTATTTCAGCTATAATAATGATAAGCAAGTCTCTATATACTATCTATTTGTAAGCAAGCTTTACTATTTATATAGATCTAGTTTAGTATTCATTAAATATAAACTAATTTTTGTTTATGATCTCTATTTTGCAGCACTTACATTCAAAAGAAGTCGAAAGAGTGGGGCGCTCGAAGTAGCGTAGTTGCGGAGCTGCGCTATAATCTCGAGGCCAGCTACAAATTCCACAAGCAAAAGTCAAAGGATATAGAGGTCGACTTTTGGAGGTTCGATGTCAGCGAGCTGTGACACACGAGCTTGACAAACTACTAGCTTAGAAAAAAACAACAATTAAATGCATTTTTTACAGACATTTTAATAATACAAGAAAGATAACACGACAAAATTAGTTTAACAATGTTCAAATAGCTTGTTTACTCCACGTTGAAGACGACGCCCTGGGCGCAGGCCAGTTCGCCGGAGTGATTCAGTGTGATGGTGGCCCGTTTGCAGTACTGCTTCCAGGCATCGGAGCCGGATTCCCGGCCACCGCCCGTTGCCTTCTCGCCGCCAAAGGCGCCGCCGATCTCTGCGCCATTCGTGGTGGTGTTGATGTTGACGATGCCACAGTCGGAGCCCTGGGCGCCAATCCATTTGAAGGCCTGACCGATGTTCTCAGTGAAAATGGCCGAGGACAGGCCCTGCTCCACCTCGTTGTTCCAGGCAATTGCCTCCTTCACGTTGCGCGCCTTCAGCACATAGACAATGGGCGCAAAGGTCTCACGATGCACCACACTCGCATCATGGGACAGCCCAGTGATAATTGTCGGCTCCACATAGTGTCCCACGCGCTCCAAGACACGTCCACCAAAGGCAACAGTGCCGCCCAGCAACTTGGCCTCCTCAATCGTCGCCTTGTAGCTGTCGACATTCTGTTTCGTGTGCACGGGACCCACCAGGGTCTGCAGCTCCAGCTGGTGGCCAATGCGTGGCGCTAGCTGCGCGTACTTGGCAGTCAGTGCCTGGACGAAGTTGTCGTGTAGCTTCTCGTGCACAATGATGCGCCTGGTGGTGGTGCAGCGTTGTCCGCTGGTGCCGATGCAGCCAAAGAGCGCAGCATCTATGGCCATTTTGAAGTTGGCCGATTCGTCAATAATCAGTGCATTGTTGCCACCCAGCTCCAGGATGACCTTGCCGAAGCGTCGTTGCACCTCCACGCCCACATCTCGACCCGTCTGGCAACTGCCCGTGAAGCTGACGAGATTAACGCGTTTGTCGGCGACCAGAGCAGCACCCACATCGGTGCCACCTTGGCAGAGGCTGACCACAGCCGGTAGATTGTTGCGTTGCAGCACCTCGGCCACGATTCTGGTGGTGGCCACTGAGACGAGCGGAGTGGTGGGTGCGCCCTTCCACAGCACACCGTTGCCAGTGGTCAGCGCGATGGCTGCATTCCAGCCGAAGACGGCGTTGGGAAAGTTGTAGGCGGATATGACGCCGACGAGGCCAAGTGGACGCCAAGCCTCCAGGATGGTGTGATCTGCTCGCTCCGAATTGATGAGCTGTCCGGAATAGATGCGTGATAGACCCACGGCATAGTCACAGATGTCAATGAATTCCTGCACCTCGCCCTGACCTTCGCTATAGATCTTGCCCACCTCCAGGGAGACAAGCTTGCCCAGTGGCTCCTTGTATTTGCGCAGCTCGTCGCCGATCTGACGCACGATCTCACCACGAACGGGGGCAGGAACTTGGCGCCATTGCTTGTAGGCCTCGACAGTGAGGCCAATGGATTGGTGCAGCTCCTGCACCGTGCCCTGACGCACTGTGGCAATGGCCTGGCCGGTGCCCGGATCGTAGCTGGTGATGCTCTGTCCACGGCCCTGCCAGTTGCCCGAATAGACGCCGGGATTGTCACGCTCCAGTCCGAGATCCTTCAGAAAGCTGTACTCCGGCTGATCGATCAGGTAGGATGCACTGCGCAGCTGCTGCAACTGGCGGCCCAACACGCTGCCACGCCGACCCGTCAAATGTCTCAAATTCGCGATCATGCTGTGTGCTGTGCTCGGAGAAACACACAAAGAGAGTCAATGAGATTTATGGATTACTGATACGCCTGATACGAGCACCGTATCGCGCCGATAAGCGTCAACTTGTTGCTGCTTTATGGAACCTTATGGAAAAAAAATATTCCGACAGCTCGCCCCCAGCGTTGAAGTCTTCTACTGATTAGCACTGCATCCCAAGCACCGAGCAGCTACAATTGATTCCACTTACTTTTGTTGTCCACTTAGGTCTGCTCCCTGCACCGCTCAATTGTCAACTAAACCGCGGAAAGTTCGAGCCGAGCCAAAGCAACCGCTTATCTCGCATTGACTGAGCATTATTTATATATAAACAGGCATTCAGAGAGCTAAAATTGGGCATTATCTATAGAACTCTCTGTCTCTCTCTTGGTACTTGATAGCTTAAAGGCAGTTACACATTTTAAAAAGCAGATCTTATAAGGAAGATAAGGTTAAGTAACGGGTTATTATTGCAATGCTGAAGATTAAATACCCTCGCTGTAAAAATTGATTCTTATTATATTATATTATTCTATTAAAATGTGTACTATATATTATATAATCTAATTAATCTTAAGTATACCATAATATTCTTTGTAAGTGATACTCGTTGAATAAATAGGAATTTCCTTATTCTTATAATAAAATTCATAGATGTATAGATATTAATGTATATTTATTATTACATAATACCATTAAAAATAAAGACATATTTTTCTTTTATGGAACCTATGTATATAAAGATATATCTATAGGTCTATATAGTTGAGCTAGAAAGTATTGATCTATATACAAAAATGTATATAGATATATATCTATATGTACAGTATGGTCTTCCCATAAAATAGATGGATATATAGATCTACAGATATAAAATAATCTATTGTTTTTTTTTTTTCGATACATACATATGCACGTAGATTACCAATTTTAAGTGAGTCTATATATCATCTTTCTACAGAAAATGGATACATAGATCTATATACTACATATCTATATATGTATATGTATATGCAAAATATCACTTCTATACTAGATATATGTTTCTAAATATACTATATACGTATTCAACTCATAATTAGACCCCCAATTCTATGCTGATCCAAAAGAAAACTGGAACATAATTTCTCACATTACCTTTCCGCTTATCAAGTTTCAAATATCTAGAAATACCTTTACAAATTCTTCATGCTTCATCATTCATCATGCATTGTGTTCGTTGGCCTGGCAACATTTCAGCACAAGCTAGCTGTTTGCTCGATAGCAAATGCCTTTGGCTAATCAGTTTAGCAGTTCGACAGCGAAAGGAATTTGTAAAAGCCAAAAATGGAGGTGCTCGAGGAGGGAAATTTAATGGACCGCGTGCCCATTTTGCTGCAGCGTGATTTGGAGTTTTATCAGGTGCCGAAAATTGACCGCAATGCGAGAAAAGTGCTTTTGGGAAAACTCGTTAACACATTGTTTTTCACATGCCCATTCTGGCTTTACTTCATCAATAGACGCATCAGCGCGTGCTGCAGGAGCCCATCTGTCCGGGAGTTGTGGGCGGAAAACTCGACTTTCCACGCTATGCATCGTTTGCATCCATAAAACTAATACACTGGTGAGTTGTGCTGCTTATTTTTATTCTTATTCTAATCAAGTTGAGGCTCCTTTAGGTGGGAGGATGAATACTTTGCTTCCTATCGCAAGCATTCGGGTCTGCTGCATACCGAAAAGGAGCTAAATGAAAGCGATTTCGTAAGTGAATACTTAAAGTCTTATGTATCTATGTATCTATGTATCTATGTATCTATGTATTTATGTATCTATGTATTTTTGTATCTATGTATCTATGTATCTATGTATCTATGTATCTATGTATCTATGTATCTATGTATCTATGTATCTATGTATCTATGTATCTATGTATCTATGTATCTATGTATCTATGTATCTATGTATCTATGTATCTATGTATCTATGTATCTATGTATCTATGTATCTATGTATCTATGTATCTATGTATCTATGTATCTATGTATCTATGTATCTATGTATCTATGTATCTATGTATCTATGTATCTATGTATCTATGTATCCATGTATCTATGTATCTATCTATCTATTTCTCTAATTTATCTATCTATATATTTATCGACCTATGCAGAGCAGCGTTACGGTTAAAACCTCTGATCCAGATAAGTTTGTGAGTTTGGTAACCAAGTCGGCGGATCTCTTACTGGAGCACATACATCGACTATCGCAGGAGTCATTGGATCATGCGGATCTCTCTGTGCTCACGGCCACGATTGGCGCTGCTGCCTTGGTCAAGAACTCGTTGAGCGTATATATGCAGGCAGCCACGACTACCATATGCCCGCCCAAAGGCGATGAGAAAGGCGGCGCTTTAAAGCTGAGCTACAAGCAGTACTCCCAGATGTCCGAGGCATTGGCCGAACGTCTGCTGGATCTGCACTGCCGCCTGCTGCTGTTGTATATCATCCAGGATGCAGACTGCCTGCACTGGGAGGACTCGCAACCTTTCTTCGAATCGGAACGTGGTTCGTATACGGTGCAAATGTGGTGGCATTATATGCGAGGTACCAAGGCCGATCTCTGGAATTCGGTGCCACCAAAAATGGCACAGAAAATTTTCGCTGGAATGCTGAATGAGACGCTCAGTGTGCTGACGGTGCGCTACACGCAGATTGTGACGAGTGTAGCCCGGGCTCAACTGCATCTGGTGGACATCTGCAACATGCTGCTGTGCATTGCCGAACTGCTGCCCCACGTCTGCGAGAGTGGCGAGGCCTACGTCGGACTCCAGCTGAGCAACCAGAGCGTCATCGTACGGGATATTCATGCCAAGTGCAGGGAGCTATTCTACTGCCTGTTGCTGCGTGGTGCGCCATTGGGAGTGCTTTCCAAGGTAAGTTTATAGGAATATCGAAACCCAAATCCTAACTTCAAAAAGTCCTTTCAGTCCACTTAAATATTGACTTTCTTTTCCTCCTTCGGTAGGTCTTTCGCAAAGGCTTGGATAACATGGAAATGTTTAGTTCACGTCATGGTTTGCCAGCCGCTTGGATTATCTTTGCGCTGCCTCGTTACTTTCCCAAGGAGCAGTCCTGCCAGTGGGTCACTGAATTTGCAGATCTGACCACAAACACGGCCATTTCCTTGGATTTACGTGTGCTGCTGGCCTTTCCCGAGGCGCATTGGTCATATCTCTTGAAGATCCTCCTAATGAGAGATGCCTATCTAACGGGCATTATTATGCGTCATCTGATGCAGCATTTGCCATCATCGGAGAACTTTAAGAATGTGGCCAAGCATTCGTTTACCAGCGCTGAGGGAGCGCCATTGAAATGCGAAGCCTTTCTCTGCCGTGGCGAGTGCTTCAATGTCACTGACTCCATAGCTGCGGACATAGGTGAGGGAGGCATCATTTGCATTTATTAATTAGACTAATTCATTATTGTTACAGATCCCGTGGGGCAATCGAACTATCAAATTGTGCTCTCCCTCACATATCTGATTGTGGCCGTGGGCAAGGCTGTGGATATCAAGTCCTGTCTGATTAGAACGCTGGAGGAGCACGCAGTGAGCGGCTGGAGCGATTGCCTGGACAAGCGGCAGGTGTGGAATCAGAAGCGCACACCTTGGCTGGAGGCCATCATGCACTTTGTATATCCTGTGCTCGACTGCGTCGTCGAGATGCTGATCAATGCCGTGGAGAATGGCGCCAGCATGTATCAGGCCATGTCCTTGGCACTGACGTGCATCTCCGAGATTTGGGACTGCATGCCCGAGGGTTTGTATAAGATAACGGCACTACTGCAGGACATAATACCAGTTTCCACGCGTCCATTGGGTGATTCGGTGCTGCTGCAGGTGGTTTTCGCAGCGCTCTACACAGAGCTCATAAAAACAGCTGAATCACAGGAGCAGGGTAAGCTTTAGACGTGAGCTCAAAGTATTTCAAATATATATTTATCTCCATCTGCTTGACAGCAAAAAACGATGATAAAGCTGCCATTTGTTACTCGCTTTCGGAGGCCATTTGCTCCGTGGATGAGGACGATAAGCACACTGACCAGATCGAGCTGTTCCTCAAGCAGGCCAAGGAGAGCATCAATCTGGACACGGATTTCGGCAGCAGCTGTGGTCGTGGCGCTGGCGGCATGAGTGCTGTGAGCACCGTCAAAATGGATGATCTGGCCATGACCAATGCCGAATCGGAGCGCTTGAGCCACAGTCCACCGGCTAATTATGCCATGGAACTGGACGTGGGCATTGCCGACTATATCGCCGAGGTGCTGGCCAGCGATGTGCTGACCACAAACATTGGCAAACAGGCGCTTAAAGTGATCTATAACTATCTGAAGTTCAACAAAGATTGGCTGCTGGAGCAGCTGGGCACGGGCGACAATGAGCCAAGTCCGTTTCAGGGCGTGCTGGGGCAGAACATAAAGGAAGCGAAGACCTCGGTGCTCAAGTCCATGTTCTTCATAGGCAATACGCCCTTCGACCAGCTGCTGACGGGCTCGTTGAAGATCGACTACGTTAGCTGGCTGCAAATGCCGCTGTCCCTGAATCCGGAACGGACATGGCTGCATCTGACGCGTCGCTGTGACTTCCAGGAGGATAGCAAGCTCGCCTTGCCAGAGGTGGCCATGGTGGCTGGCATAAGCAAGATAATGAAACGGCGTAAGGACTTCGCCAAATGAGGCGGCTCGCCAGGAGCGCATCATTAGCATGGCGCAGACGCCGCGTTGTACCAAGTACCAAGTAAAGATGCCATTAATGGCGCATAATGCAAACAGCACGACAGCTTCTTACTTCACAATGTTCGCAACAAAATGAGAGATGCACGAGATGTAGATAAACCTGAAGCAGGCTAAAAAAATATTTGCTCCTTCAGCTACTCCTGTGTTTAATATATGCTGGGAAAAGCGGGCGGGGAGGGACTTGGCCTGGGTTGCTAAGTCCAAGGAATGGTGGCATTTTTGCTGCCGAAAATGTTTTTGTCCACACGCTGCGTGGATGGCGCAATTGTCAACTGCTCCGCGGAGCAGCAGCAGCTTCCGCCCATTCTCCGCAATTGCCACGCAGTGCGCCAGTTATGAAAATTACTGAAACGACGCCAACAAACACACAAAGTGATGCGCGGGGGCGGGCGGGCAATGGAGCTGATGCTCACGGGCAGGCGACTGAAGCATGGAAAACACACCAACACCAACAACAACAACAATATGAAGGGCAACGTGACAAATAAAAGCGAATCAACAAAGAAATTAAGAGTCGACTTTGAGGACCAAAGCCAAGCGCTGCTTTAGCGTGCAAAATATTTTGAGGAGAGCTTACAGAGGATTCGATAAACTTCAAATTATTATTTCAATAAATATATTAATAATATTAAGTCTACATAGCTGACTTATTATGTACTTTAAGGCTTTTGCCTGTTTTATGAAACTTTCAGTTTTTTTGTTAATATAAAAAGTTTCAAGGAACCAATTTTTTAAAATAGGTAGAAAAGGTTTTGACGGAAATTAAGGTTTTATAACTTATTCAAAAATTCCTTAAATAGAAAAATACTTTTTATCTAAGATTTCTAAGCTACAAAATGTATCTCTATATCATATATGATATACTACAAACATATTTTTTTATAAAAAGTAAACAATTTTCTTTTTTCAACATTTTCTATGAATTTTAATTTGAAAGAAAATTTATACAGCTGCTGTAGCAATTGCATTTTTTATTTTTATAAAAAACTAATACGTTTCTTAACTTTTTCTTATATTTTAAATGAAATAAGACTACATTAAGTTCCCACTTAAGGCAGCAAAAAACTGTTAAATCAAGTCAAATATAAAAATCTTTTATAAACAAAAAAAAATTGTTAATATAATTCTTACATGTAGCTATATATATTTTTAAATATTTATTTTTATATAAATATTTAAAAAAAAATACCCTTCTTTTTTATATACTTGAAATAAGTTTTAATTTAAAATGTATATATATAGTAATGAATTTGATTTCAGATATGTCTAGATTTTTAAGTTAATATATATATGAAATACTATATAATATTTATACTTATACAAAGCTAAATTAGCACACAATAATAATTTGTAGCTTTTTGAAATATCATCTGTTATCACAAAAGTTCTACGATCATAAACTTTATAAGGAACTGATGCCATGTAAAAACTTTCACGCAGCAAACAGCAGATATTGTTTTAATTTACAATTCAGTGCAGCAGCAATATCAAATAAGTTGCTCTTAAAGTAGGGCATCAGCGTTGGCCTGCTGGCCGCCTTTTGGCTAGAGAGTCGGGCAGCCTGAAAGGCGACCGAGGACGATTGCTCTATTCATTCACTTGGCGCTGCCAGAAGCGTGCGGACGTTGTTTAGGGCACTCTCTGACTCTGACTCTGACTCTAACTCTGACTCTGTCTCGGATTCGGATTCGGCTTTTGGCTCCAGAGTCAAGTGGCAAGTGGCACCTGCACAAACTTGGCGGACATTTTAAAAACTTAGCTGTTGACGTTCTGCGTGCGACGCGGCGCGGCGGGGCGCTGCACGGCGTGTGATGCTGGTAACTGAATGCTGCATGTTAACGGTAATTTGCAGCCATTAGTTGCCGCACACACACACAGACAGAGGCACACTCACACAAAGTGGCACGGTGATTAAATGCTGCGTTGAAAAGGAAAACGAATTATACGTGCAAACGCTGAAAGTGTCGGTCGCATTACGCATACGCAGCGTATGCTGGCTCAAAGTAAATGCTCAAATTCAAACGCGTAACGAGCTGCTTATTGTTTCTTTATTCGTTAGTGCTGCTGTTGCTGTCGTCAGTGTCCCCGCTATCCTTGGCAATCGTCGAGCAGTTGCTTGCCAAGAAATTGGATACGTTGCCGTAAAAGTTCACTTGATTTATATTCAATGCACAACACAATGTGTCTTCCAAGCTAAACCCCGCTGGTGTACGAGTATTAGCCGATGTATTAACGTGGCCACTGGACTGCCAATCTGTTGGCTGTTGCTCGGCAAATGTGCAACTGAAACGCTTAGACATAAATAGAAAATAACAAAAAAAAAAAAAAAAACAAAAAATAATAATTTATAAGTGCACCATGAGTCAACCGCATCAACAACATGAGCAGCTGCAACGACGTCGTCGCCATTGCCGCCAGCCGGTCGAGCCTTGCGACTGTTTACGTCCTGTGATAAGAGTTTTTGGTCTGCTGACTTCATTCGGTAAGCACACACGCACTCACGCATACACTTACACACTTGTGCATGCACTCAAGTGAAGTATATGAGCTGGAAGAATTTAAGCTGCATTTAACTCAGGTGCCGTTTAATATAAGATTAAGTAGTTAATCTTTTACAGCAACATTTAACAAATATTGTGTGAATTGCATTAATATTGAAATTTAATATTATATTATATATATTAATATGCATACATCGATGACAACATAGCTACTGACTTTATTATTTAAAAATTGATTATATTTATGGTTTAACTAGATGCCTGGAAATGAATTTTCCCAACTGCTGGCCATTATATGGAAACATAGTCAAACAGCAACTTCAAAAAATTCATAAACATATATATTCCAGTCGCTAAAAGCATGCAAAGTTAGTTTTGCAGTTGAGTTTCATAATGAAAATCTATCTCTACTATTCGTGAATTTATCCAATTTTATAGACTAGCTAAAATTTCATATTATTATAGTTTGAGTTAATTGAGTTGTGTTAACTGAGGTATTACAATAAAGATACAAACTTTATTATTTTAAATTGTGTTATATACATATTCAGTCAATAGGAATTACTCGAGTTAATTGTCTTTATTTAGAGACATAGTCAGCCTTAAAGTGTCAAAAAAATTATATTCATATAGCCTAGTCACTAAAACGTAGCAAAGCCAGCTCTGTGATTGAGCTTAACGCAGAAATTCGTTGTCTACTATTTTTTCATTCAGCAATTTTATTGTGTAGAGAAAACTTGTGTATTGTATATTATAGCTAGAGTTAATTGAAAAGCAAATTGCATAAGTAAGATTTTGCTATTTAGATATTACTGCTTGAATATTTAAAAGCTGAATATACATATAGTCGAACCAGATACCTGGAAAAGATTAACACCAGGTGTATAGGATATTCAGTCGAATCCTGATAATTCAAAATGCCAAGGGGATCACATTTTTTACGAATTACACAGGAATTCGATTCATTTCGAAAGAATTAGTTTTGAAGGGAACAGCAGTTTTTACGAATTGTTATGGTTTCCGATTTAGCTAGGGATGAATTATCGGGATTCAACTGTATATACACATAAAGGACTGCAGTCATATATAAAAGCCATAAAAATAAAAAACTTATGACCTAACCTTAGATAGAAATATCAGCTTAGTAATTGAGATTCCTACAGAAACTTGAGCAATTGGAACTTTGGCTGTAATGTATAAAAATGTTTTAAAATTAATTGTTTTAACTAACAATTTTTCAATTAAAATGTCAGTATTTTAAAATACAGTTAACAGTTAATTAAATAGCTAATAGTTTAAGTTACTCTTTCAACTGAATAATTGAGTGCAAACTTCTAGCAAACTTGAACGTTTTATATGAAAAACGGTTTATCATAGAACGTGCTCAACTTCATATATTTGCCATTTGAATGCAATTTATAATCTGTCCAACAAGCGCTTTTGCATATGCTACAGTTATTAAATTTGACTTTAACGCTAGTCATGCCATCCCTCACACTTCCCATGAGTGTAATCTGTATTCGGGATGGCCCCCACGTCTAATGCACTTGTAATGGTCGCTTTCAATAGAGTGCAACAGTCTTCAAGCGAGTGCCTGACCAGACCCAGCTGGGAAATGTGATAAATGAGCGATGCTTAAGTCCGTGCCAGCATCAGCTACTGCAACTACTTGGGTCAAGTTCAAAATGATTTTTCCAACAATATTGTTTTTGTTTAGCCCAAGTCTGGCTGTGCATTATGCAAAAACTCACAGTTCATAAACCTCAGCGCTGCGTGATGCTCAAAGATCTGATAACACAAAAAAAAGAGCTCTCAGGGCCATTAACAAGGCATTGGCCCTCTTGCTTTTATTTTTTTGTCAGCAGCTGCACTGGCACATCCTTGGCAAGTGCAACCCTTTATGGTTTTATCCCTATACACGGCATTTTTGTTGTTGGCTTTCTGGCGCCAGTCGCTTACCCTATCCAAAAAAAAAACTTTAACATGTCCCCTGCTCCACTTAATCGTCTAGAGAGCAGCGCATAATTTTTGCCTAGTTTTTATTTGATTTTCTATGGACGCACGTTTCATCGACTATTTATACATATATTTTTTGCCTTTAGTTGAAGCTCTCAAAGCGTTTAATGTAATTGGTTTGGCTTTGGTTTTTGGCTGTGGATTTTGGCCGAAACCTCATTTGCCTTTTATCTGCAGTCCAATCGAATTTGTTTTCCCGGCGCATACAATAACAACTTAATTAGATTGAATTTTGAGTATCTTTTCCCATTTCTCTTGCTTATGTTTTGCTTCATGTTGTTGCTTTTATTGTTGTTGTCTGAGTCATAATTTACACATTGAGAAAGTATGCGCTGATAGGCATAATATTGTTAGAATATATAATATATAACTATATGTATATATACTTAGGCAAAAGGGTGGTTAAAAAAGTTCTGAAAGTTGGAAAGTTTAATAAAAACCTCAAAGACAACAAATGCTTAGCAGCTCAGTTTTATTTTATATAGCCTTCGTAGACTAATGAGGTATGCTATGGCACACAAGTCCTTAGATATAAGATTCGAGCCCTACTGAGTTCAGTTTCGATTCCAAAGAACCAAAGAATTCGCTTAATGTCATAAACTACAGTTGTAAATTAAATAAAATAAAATATAAAAGTAAATAATAAAATATTTTGAATAAATAATTATTATTGATTATTGTCTCTAGAATTTTTATAAAATTTTATTATAATGTATTATAATATATTATATAAAATAAAAATTTATAAAAATCAAGTTTAAGTAATTTTTAGTTTGATAATGATTATGATTAAATCGAGAAATTTAAAGTTATATTTACTTTATGTTAATATGACTAAATAAACCTTAGTCTCATTTTTTTTTTAGCATTTCTTTACAAACGGATATCTTAGTCAGTTACTTTATTTCAACTGTTAATCTACTCTTTGACAATTCCAAGACATTTCTATTAACCCTCGCACATTTCGGCTTTGTCTCATCAATGTTACTTAGATTACATTTTTGCGTTTTGGCATATTTTATGGCCCCTTGGCGTTGCCCAAGCAAATGTTATTTCTGTAGACACAATCCCATATTGTTTTCTACGCATATTCTGTAACACGAAAAGCTCATAATACAACCCGACTCCAACTCCAACTCCAACTCGAACCAATACCCAATTTCTTGAGCATCCAACAGCCAATTTGTGGTCATTTTTCATTTCAGTTATCTGTGGAGTGGGCGTCGATGTCTACATGCATGGCTATCAGGCGGGTCTCTATATACTGTGAGTCTGAACACTTTGCTTTGTCGTGGATCATAAAATTTTAATGTTGGGGCAGTTTTTCAGCTCTGCTGGTGCTGTTCATTGAGATAAAATGGCTGATAAACATATTCCTGCAGCTCCAATGCGGCGAGTAAGTAAGGAAGTGGGCGAAGGAAAGGACGAAAGGAGGAGGCTCATAAATTTAATGTCTGCGCATATGTATTTATTTATTTTTAATTTTCAGCGATAATTACCACAGGCATGCCTCCTGCCTGGCCTGCTGCCAGTTGTCAACGTGTCTGGCCAGCTGGCGTCCGACGCCCATATATGTCGCCATGGGCGTGGCACTGATACTCTTTCCCCACAATCTCTGGCTGAGCTATGTGGCTGGCATGTTTCTGTTGCTGCTGGCTTTGCTGCGTCTCTGCACGCTGCTAAGATTCGGCGGGGGCGTTGGTCACTCCAAGGACGTGGGTCTGTTGCCACAATGCGATTTTGAGAAGTAGCACATGCCACATGCAACAAATTGGCGACCATTTAAAGTGCTTGTTTAATTGCTTGCAGAGTCTCCAGTTTTGTGGAAAGCGTGGAGGACGATTTCGCTGAGGTCAGCGTCTCGCAGCCGGACGACGAGGACCCGCCCATCGAAGATGAAGTTTGCTAATGGTTTCTAGCAGCAGTAAAAGAGATCTGAATTTAAAATACTGTTGTGGAAGTACTCTCGCATTTACCGTTGTATTGAAATGCATTTCGGTTTCTCATTATATACACTTTAAGGTCAAATAATTTTAGCTAGTACTCATATGAATATAAAATATACAGTGTATATAATTTGACATGCTCAAAACCATTTCCATATGACATACTGAATATATATATATATATATATATATATTTCAATTCAAATTTGGTTTAAAACAGTTTTTTATAATTAAACTCAAAGCTGAATTGTATAAGAATTTAATTAAAGGCTTGCCATAGCATTGAGCTTTTGCAAGGACTCGGCTCAGTTGATTGCTAGGCAAACAGTGCGCATGTCTGACTAGGTGGCAACGCCAACAGCAAAAGGAACCTGCTTCAGACGATTTTTGTATTAGATATGTCCGCTACAGTTTGTTTTAAATAAAAATTAGAAAAAATGCAAAGTTTGTACTGGGTAAAGTTTATTTATTTAGTAAATCTTCAGTTTTGACATTAAAGCCCCGCACAATCAAACTAACTTTAACAATCTGTGCCAGAAGACAATGTTCTATGGAACTGTCTAGGCAAATCTTCTAAGTATTCACATTCTCGTGTGTGTATATAATATTTAAATTATTTTTGGATTGGCTGCCATTACACTCACGCTTCAGTCTAATTGTCAATGGGGCTTTTGCTGTGGGGCGTTCGAAAAGTTTTCGAATTTTAGCGAAAGAATTTTTCACATTTGTTTGCGGTTTCTTAGTTTCTGTCGCAGTTTGTATAAATAGTTTGTAACTTTTAAAGTTAGTTCTTTTATTGGGTTGGTATCTTTACATGTTTGCTATGCAATAAACATATATAACATCATTTATATATTATTTTAGGTTTGCTTGTTTAACTTTTACGTAGTTTTCCCAATTGAAAACGTTGAGGTAGCTGCGTTTTGTTTTCGTTACAGTTTTAAATAATTAACTATTTGTGTTAGGTTCTTGATTATCCCTGATATATATATGTATGTGTATGTTTGTGATTGGTGTGGATTAGATGTGTTGGACAATTTGTTGTATCTTTTGTGATAACTCTCTCTCTACTAGATGAATCGAACCTCAATCTTCAACTTAAAAGTTAATAAACGAAAACAAGCCACAAAAATGTAACTACAATTTATTATAATTTTTTATTTGGTATATTTTATATATATATTATGTTGTGTGTATGTATATCGTTTATATGTGTGTATAATATTATGCATCAACATATACATAAAAAATAAACATCGAAATCGTAAATTAAAGTCGGACTTAATACAAAATAAAAATAAAACAAAATTTAAATTAAACAATAAGAGGAAAATGTCAACATTTCATCGAAACGAAAATAATAATTATTATTTTGGCATAGCGATAAGCGATTGTTCAGCTTGTGGCTAGGGTGTAGGGATTTGGAAATTCTGTAATTGTCTCTCATAGACTGGCCCAGATGCAATCTATTGAATTCACAAGCATTTGGCGACTTGGAGTTAAATGCGCATCTGTTGGCACATTCTCTAACGAGCGTTTTGGCAAGAGATTCTTCAAGGTTGTTGACTCCTTTGTAGTAGTAATTGGCTAATCTGTGTAGCCCGTGGTTAAAAGTCTTATGGTCTTAAACTTGAATTGACTAGAAAAATGAAAGTTGGCTTAGTCGGTTGCAACAGTAGTAAGCAGACGAACTACTGCACTGAATTCGTGTAGTTTAACCCCCGTCCACATGGCTGAACAATGCATAAACCATAATATAGTATATGTGTAGATAAGGAGAATTACGGAAATGAAAATTGTAGTAGACATTAAAAACTGTTCATTATGCATCATTGATCATCATCATTATCATCATTATCATTCATCATCATTAGTTATCACTTGCTCTTCTTATATCGTAAGACTAATAACTATCATTGGGATTCTTTCGCACTTTGCTGGCTCAGTTTACTCATATTTTGTTCGGGCCAATCTTTAACTTTAACTTTATTCGCCTGGTTATCGAAGCCGCTGCCGCTGCCTCTGCTGCTGCTCTTCCGTCTTCTGCTTCGATGCCAGCTTCACTTTATTCCACTCTATAAAAATATAAACATTTGCCTTACATACACGTACGTACAAGAGAAGGGGATTGTGGGTGTGTGTGTCTGTGTGTGTGTGTGTGGGGGGAGGGAGGTTTGTTTTGGGGGGTGCGGGGTTGCACCTTTCTCTATTTAGTTTTATGATCTCTGATCTCTGGGTGTGGCAGACGCCCTGAGCAGACGCCGTCAAGGCCAAGACACCAATAGCTGACGTCCACTGGCATTGACGGCGCACCGCTCCTTCGGGCATTGACTGCAACGACCCGCGTCCGCGTCGTCTACTGCCTCCTCGGAGTGCCCCGCAACTGCTACTAACTAGATGTTTAGTTTATCTTTTTGTTTTTTGTTTTAGTAGAACGAACTACACCAGGCATCGCCCGCTGTGGGGCTTAGCAGGCCGACCAAATTGCTGACATGATGCGACTGCACGGCGCCATTCGCCACAGACGCCGGCGATGCCATGTGATTCGAGCTGGGCAAGCACTGGAAGCAGTAGTTGGCGCCGTAATTGCTATCCCAAAACTGTTGGCCCTTGCACTGAAAGCGAACGGCAAACTCCAAACGCTGGCCCACATGCAGCGAATTGCCGAAGAGCACGAACGTAAACTTGTCGGAGAAGCCGTCGCAGGAGTTCTCCACATAGTTGGCCTGCAGATCCGCATAGCTGCGCCAGCCGTCCAGCGAGTAGCGCACATGCACAGATTTATGAAAGTCCAGATTGCGTACACGCACCGAACCGGAAATTGTCTGATTGATGCTGTCGGTGACAGCGGCATTCTCCAGCGACACCTGCTTTTCGCGCACCGCGTCGAGGAATGTGGGCAGTCCGCCCGGCTGCTGGAACAGCGGCATCAACAGCTTATCGGACTTGGGGCCCAGCTGCATCGGCGGCTCTGAATCAAGTATTTCCAAATCCTCGAACGCCGACTTCGGTATGGTTGGTATTTCGTCCAGAAATGTTTTCACATCCGCCAGGTCCAGGCCAAGGACATCGGCAAACCGCACGATCTTCTTCCGACCCGGCGTACCCGGCGGCGTCTTTCCCGTTTTCAGTGACGAGCAGCGTCGCACTCGCTGCGGCCGACAGTCATCCTCATCGTCTGTGGTGTCGATGCCGTGGCTCTGTTTGCTTTTCTCTTTGGCATCTTCGTCCTTCGCCTCTTCCAATTGTGCCAGATTCACGTCCACAGTTAGACTGCTGGTTACCGTGCATTTGTCCACCTCATCTGTGCCGCTGTCTGCCGTTTTTTGTTCCTCCTCCACCTTTGCCACTTCAGTTGCTGGCGCTATCTTGTCGTCGTCAAGTTGTTCTTCTTGTTTATTTTGTTCTTCTGGCTCATCTATGTGACCATTAAGCAGCGCTGGTTCCTCCGCTGTCGCTGCCTCCACTGGCTCCTCGCTGAAGCCGTTGTCTGGACTCTTGATGCTTTCGCTGTGTATATGCAGCTCGCTTAGTATTTGCGCCTGCAGCAATGCCTCATCTTCGATCTCTTTTGCTTGTTCCGTCTGCTTCAGTTCCACTTTTGCGATGAGCTGCTCCTCCTTCTCCTCCTGTTGATCGCCATTGGTCAATGGCTCATGTATTCCATTCAATTGCAATGTGTTCATATGTTCTTTGAGCTCCTGAGCTTCGGGCACTTTGCTGCGCTCCGTCTGTGTCGGCTGTGTAGTGGTAACCAGCGGCTCCTGCGGCACATTGCTTGTGCTGCTGCTGCTGCCCGCTGCGGCATCAAAGTAGGGACCGTCTGTGCTGCTGTGACTGCTCGCCGCCGAGGCGCACGCATAGCCAGACTCAGCCGTGGAGTTGTGCGGTGTATTCGAGGCGGTTTCTATTAGACGCAGGTACTCGCACTCATCCACTGGACTGCCTGGCGATTCCAGCTCGCAGTCAAAGTCGAAAAAGGAATCCGACTCATGGCGCAGCGGCTGCAGATCGGTGACAGTCTGTTCCGATTCGTGTGGATTTACCCAGGTGTTGGTGTTGCTGCCATTTATAATGGGCTCATCCTCTGCATTGGCGACCTCCTCGTTCGTCTGTTTCAAGAAACAACAAAATTTTTTTATAAATGATTAATAAATAAACAAATAAAAAGTCTTTATGCTATTTAGTTCATTAAAATTTTCTTTATATCTCATTTATTAGAGCTACTTGTAAATATGTATTTAACACAGAAAATGGTCCTACTTGCACTCCTTTGTGTAAAAATAGAATTGTATATCATTTCAACCGGCAAATTTAAAGTACTCTTCTTTGCCAGCCTGGTCCGGTTTCATGGCTTTTGCCCCCGGTCTCCAGTTCACCGGACAAACCTCGCCGAACTCATCGGTAAACTGAAAGGCCTGGATCAAGCGCAGAGCCTCCTCGACACTGCGCCCCACGCCCATGTCGTTGACCGAGATATGCCGTACGTAGCCCTGATGATCGATAACATACATGCCCCGATGGGCCAGGCCTGTGTTCTCGTCCAGCATGTGATAGTCGCGAGCTATCTTCATGGACTTATCTGACCACAATGCAATATCTATCTCGCCCAAGCCACCCATTTTACGCGGCTGCAACATCCAAGCGCAGTGCGCAAAATGACTGTCCGTCGAACAGCCAATCACCTCGCAGCCCACATTGCGGAACTCCTGGGCCCGATCGCTGAACGCCTGCAGTTCCGTGGGGCAAACGTATGAGAAGTTTGCTGGATAAAAGAGCAGTATCACATATCTGCCGCGATACTCGTGCAATGTCATCATTCGAAAACTTCCCGTTGCTGTTACCGCTATCGAATTGATATCAGGTGCCGCCTTGCGTAGTAAATTCATTTTCACGTTCGTAAAAATACGGTATAAATGTTGTGTATGTAAGTTGTTCGAAATCTGAATAAATCTACTTTAGCCCCATAGAGTTGAGCTAGGGTTTGTCACTAATGGGATTGCTTGGATCCAATATTTTGTTTACAATTTAACATAGACTACAAAAGTACTGTTATATAGGGTTTTCAAACTATAAGAGTTCGAAGCGGTATGCTAATGTTCCCTATCACTGTTGTTAAATATTAGATTCAAAGCATTTGAGCAACGTATATGAAAATAATAATAATGATAATGATAATGTTAATGATAATGATGATGATAATAAATATGATAATGGTTATTATTATTTGATAGTCAAAATAATTATGATAATGGAAATGATGATGATCATAATAATTATCAATGATAATGATAACGATAATGATAATGATAATGATATTTTATAATATATAATAACTTTTGAGTAATATTAATAATAATCAAAATATTGATACTGAGAACACTAATGTTAATGCTAATGAATAATAAGGATGAATTTGATAAGAAATTATGTCAATATTGTTTAGTAGTAATATTTTAAAATATAACAAAAGTAAATGTAACTCATGTATCTACTTATAGCTATAGCTAGCTCACCTGTGATCCCAAGGTGCGCAGCTTTGAGGACAAACTGCGCGCGAATGCCTCGGCACGTCCACGGCATGATGACATCCCTATGTTTGGTATTATGGAGATAATGCTGCAGGGCGGCCTAGTGTCCGGCGTGCTACTGAGTGTTAATGGTATATCGCTGGGCTCATTCATTTACGTCACGTCAATGTTTTGCGATGGGCGGTGGGGGCCAACGTCGGCAACTGCAACGATACATATAGATAGATATACTTAGATGACGTGTCTGCTGGCGTTATTATTTTCGTATATTGACTAAAGCCAAGAAACAGGCGAGATTTTTGCAAGTAAACAAATAAATTTACTCAAAATGTTATGCTTTCTCTTCATTTTGTATTTTTGGCGAAAACAGCTGGCAATTATTTTTTATAATTTGCAGCGCATATTTCATTTGGCGACTGAATTAATTTTAGCTGCCTGTCAATTATTTAAATAGCCTATTTGGGATGTTATGAGCAGTTGGCATTTGCACTTATGCATTTTATGCATTTCAAACATATTCACAGTTCGATAAAAATATTAAATGTTTATATTTATTTCTGTACAAATATTTTGGGATTATTGCTTGTGCTTAAGTTGTCTTGAAGTAAATATATGTGACACCAAAAAACCATAAAAAATGTATTATATCATCAGATAAACGCGTGACAATTCTGTATATGTAAATGAAAGCTTGAATGTTTTACATGTTTTTCTTAAAATAAAAATTAAATAAAAATTTTGATTTAGTTGTGGCACGTGGTCTTATTTTAAGCAGGTGACGCCCAACATTAGTTAAGTAATATAAATTAGGCACACCCCCCAAATAAACAATTGTTAAATACTAATTGCAGCTTGTTTTTTGAAGAACAATTGGCAGGTGGTTCGTTCTTTACTGTTGTCGTTTTTCAATGGGGACACGTGCTAGACTGATCAGGTGCTGATAGTCACGCCCACATATAGCAAACCAGTTCAGCTATAGCCCAACCCAACCAAGAAAAGGACGGAGAATGCACCAATCGCGTCGCTGTTAATTGTTAATTGGCCTTGAACTTTAAGGCGATCGACGACATTTTTTTGTTTTATTGTCTGTGAGCTTTTTTATACAGTTTTTTTTGGCAACCTGCATAGGAAGCTCAATAAGCATTGAACTAAAGCTTTGCCAAAGGCTACGAGAAGAAATTGCAAATCGCCGCCCCTGACAATCGATCGACAAAAGGAGGTCAGAAGCGATCTGCTTTAAATATTTATTGCTGAATACTTAATGCACAACTCAATAATGAATCTAGCTGTATATATGGCATTCTGACATCTGTGTGAATCATATTGCCACCTTTAGTTGCATATTGCGAGAGCGAAGGCGTCGCATTCACTTTGCTTCAGTCCCTTTTGCCTATAGCCAAATGAAAATTGTTTTTGGACCTCGTCCAAATGGCTAAATGCGTTTTGGGCGGCGGCAGATGACGCGCAAAACAGAAAGAGAGAAATAGTGAGAGAGAGAGAGTGGTTGACAAGAGCGAGATGGAAGAACGTCCATAAACTTTTATATAAAAACATTTCGAAAATTATCAAATTAATTAATTTATAAATTCCAGCTGCTGTCAAAAGTATAAGTGTGAAGTGAGCGAAAATATTTATAAGCAAGAATATTTTTACTGTAAATTAGAAAATTTCAAACTAATTATGAATACTATATAATTTATAGTCAAATGGAATCTCTATAAATATTAGGTGTTCACTTATGCAGAATTTTCCAAGTTCAATGCACTAATATCAAAACTATATCAGCAAAAGTATAAAAAAACAACGCATCATATACTAAAAATAAAAAATAGAATTTAACGTTCTATAATAATAAAAAGAATACTAAATAAATCTGTGGCATTCGTATAATAAATGCAAATCAGTCGAAACTAAGAATTCGCTAAAAATAAAAATTGAACAACGCATATGTATTTTTCCAAAAAGAACATTTCCGTTTTTAACTTTTCGATTATATTTTATTCATGGCAGGAAAATTTATAATGCTTTTCCACAGAATTTATGCTTTGTTTTGATGGGTATCTCACAAATTTTGGACTTGCTTGCAAGTGCGTTGTCTCTAGATGTCCCAAAAAAAAAAGACAATCTAAATAGATATTCGTACTTCTCAGGCCTGTTTGTAGTGTCACCCGTAAGCAGCTTAATTGAATTAAATTGGGCCAAATGTGTGGCCCGGCGTGTTAATCAATTGATGTCTATATATCTAAAGTGGGACCATAACATCACACGCACACTTTGCATAAAGTTTGATTAGTTAACTTTGTTTAGTGGTCAAAGAAACTGAACCAAACAAGCAAATAATAAAAGAGAGGCGCCTCTAAGGTGTCAATTTAAAGATAGAAGATATATTGGCAGACCCGACCGAAGGTCAAGCATAATAAATATACATATATTGATGCAGATGTGCCTTTAGAGCCTCGCCTTCCAGCTGCCAAATGAATTAGTTGGTCGCAAGTGTTAAGCTTAATAATCCCATTTAGCTAGAACCACTTAAGCTAATTCTATTTCTGCTTTGCTTGCACCTTTCTATTTGATAACTTACACATTTCAGTC
This sequence comes from Drosophila gaucha, assembly GCA_035045545.1. Classification (NCBI taxonomy): domain Eukaryota; kingdom Metazoa; phylum Arthropoda; class Insecta; order Diptera; family Drosophilidae; genus Drosophila; species Drosophila gaucha. The sequence continues at coordinate 864,365 of JAWNOY010000292.1, forward strand.
GAAGGAAATTTTCAGTACTGTAGTATCTGGCTATAGGGAACACCCTACATATATGGTAGTGAGCACCCAAATTTTAATTTTAATACTCTAAAGAGTGCACAATCGAAAACCTCTAGACAGTGAATTAAATTTTGAAAGCAACTTCCAGCAAAAAGCAACAAAAGCACAAGTAATCAAAAATGAAAAAGGGTATTCCCCTAACTTGCATTATATTTGCTGTTCTTGAACTTAACAGTTATGTTTTTTGTCGAGTTAGTGCAAACCGATTGTTGTTAGAAGTAGAATTTTTATGCGTACTTAAAAATGTTAAACTCTTCAATTATATTTTTCTACTAATTTATTTTAATGATCTCTTGAAATTACTCAGTGTATTTTGAGCAAATAAAAATATGTTTTTAAGCAATTTAGTTAGTTCACTATATCCAGACAATACTGTAGTATCAAAAAATGTAGCTAGTGGCCTGATTAGGTCTATTTTATTTTGTAATATTTACATCTCAAAGATGATATTGAACTTTGAATTTGTATACAAATACTTATTTAACTAATAAAAATAGTTCTGTCTGGCTTGACTAAGGCATATACATATATTAACTACATAATCTAATGCGACTCTGTTGTAGGCTGCAATTAATTAATATTTTACAGCTCATTAAAAAGTTTTCTAAAATATATCAAAACAATCTTTCAGAATATGCCATTTATCAGAGGAGAAAATTGGAATCACCTAAGATACAACTCTTCTTTTATTGCAATTCCAGAAGTATTTCCTAACTGTCAAAGCTTGTTACAAAGTCTATAGCTATTTCATGTAGTTGTCATGTCACTCATAACTATATATTGTGAATCGAGAGTATGGTTTGAGTTCACCTGCCACTGACATGACTTCAAGGGTGCGGGGGCGCTGTTAATCATGCCGTGCCGGCGTTTCGATTACAAGCGTTGATAACAAATTTGCATTTATTTATAGCCATTGATTTGAAAACAGAGCGCACTTTATGACCCGATTTGAGCTGAATCGAATTGAACCGAACCGAACGGCACGCCACGAAATATGGCTCTCTATCTCTTACTCACATACACCAACTGCTGCTGCTGCTGCCTGATCGCTTGGTAACCCGTTCCCGTTCACCGTTCAGGCACCAACTTTTATATATATTTATACGTATTTACTTGTTACTTTATTGGGAAACGACAACTTTACGGACTCGAACTGGGACTGCACCACGTCTGCGGCGGTTCTGTGGCGAGCATGCACTGAAAGCGTTTTTTTAATTTCTTTTTTTTTTTGGCATTAAACGAACTTGCGCTGATTGATAAGGCAGCAAAATCGAAGCACAGCAAATCGCACCGCCAGCGTCTGGCCTGTCACTGATCAACTCTGATGTGCCTGTGCCTGTGCCTGTGCCCAGAGTGTATGTGCATCTGTAACTGTAGCTGCATCTGCATCTGTAGCTGTGTATCTGTGTATTTCGCGTATCTGTGTGTTTTTGCCTGAGCTCGTATGGGTAAGCGTAATCGCTGCAATCCCAAAGGTAAGACAAATGCAGCGACAGATGCGACCCTCTGCCCGCACCTTAACGCTGCCATTGCCAAACAGCCGCTTGCATAGAGAAATGCTCGTGATCAGCGACGCGTCGTTGTCTGCTACCCTCTGAGAGAGACAGAGAGAGAAAAAGGGCATCACGCTATGTTGATCAACTGTGCCACAATCATTATGATATTGAGTAAATATAATTCTACTAAGAAGTTTGCCAAATTGCTAAGGGAAATATTTTGAATGTATTTATTTTCTAATAAGACAGAGAATTATTATTATATTATATAAAATTACTTCCATAGAATAGTTTCTCTAGAAGCAAAAATCTAGACAGGAAAAAGATTTAATTTAACTTTTTTTGTGTATCTAGAAATGGATTTTTGTATTTTAAAATATCTTAAAAAGATTTGGTTTTTGTTTTTGGCATATGATTTAGTTGATATTACTATTACTTCCATAAAATAGTATTTCCACTTACAGAAATCCAGCCAAAAGGAAGATTTTATTTAACGTGTTTTTTTTTTGTTTTATAAAAATGTAATATTGTATATTTATAGATATCTCAGCAAAATTTAGTTTTTGTTTTTGATATATAATTTATTTTATTTTAACATTACTTCAATAAAATAGTTTTTCCATTTGCCGAAATTCAGTCAAGAGGAAGATTTAAATCTATTTCTATTTTTGTTATCTAAAAATTAATTTGAATGAAAATTATATCAGCTTGATTTAATTTTTAAGTAAAAGATAAACTTTTTTTTTTAATTATAGTATTAATGTTTTTCAAGGGTATTTGAGCTTCGATGATTTCGCTTTTCAAAATGCAACAATTGGCCATTTTACATGAGCAGAAATAGTTTGCAAATATCTGTGGTGGTATTTATGATAGGAATCTTGCTTATCAGCAACACTAATGGTTATCGACGTAAACCACTTGTGTCAAATGATATCCTGCTGTGATTGTGATAATATGTTATCCAAAGGTTGCGGCTATTAGATTTAGCTATGTTCGCTTCGTTATCAGTTAACGGTTTTAACGCTGCTGGGATTTGGTTTTGGTTTGAACAAATTGATTATAGCAATATGGGATTTAAGAGATAAGTTATATGAAAATAAAGAAAAGAAAGCAGCGACAAGGGTAATATTAAATAATACAAACTAGAGAATTGTGTATTAGCTTTGAAATTACTTTGGCTCATTTATCAAAAATAGCATTAGCAACAGAAAGGCCTTCAATTATCCTCACACGTTCTTGCATAATTATTAACTGTGTCTGTCTATATGTCTGCATATAATATATATAAACTTTCCATACTTTAGTTTGGTTTTCTTTTGGCTGTTCGCTGATGTTGCCACCCACTTTAAAAAATTGGCCAAAATATTCTACAAGCCACAACAGCTGACTGATTTTTGTTATTTATAAATAAACCAGAAAATATATAAATATATGTATATATTTTTTAATATTTATGGTGAATTAGCCAAATTGACAATCGCACGTAACATGCGGCGGTGCTTTTTTGGATTTGTGTCTACTGCGCCTTTAGTTGCGACATATTTGAGGAGCAGGAGCGTCGGAGCTGTGGAAACTTTGGCGGGCACCCAATCGATTGTTGGTTAATTTTTCGGATGTCAAAGCAATCAATAGATTATGGGGCTCATAAACAAGCGCCACGTTTCATGTCAACTTGCGTCCATGGATAGCCCTAAGTCGCCAAGTATCTCTCAGCTATGTGGCTCTGTGTGTGCGTGTCGCGGTCAGTGCGTGTGTTTTTATTTTTTTTTTTGTGTGGGTGGTTCTTTTGGTGGGGCAGCGCGTGTATTTTATTTATATTTGTATGACATTGCTACCCAACGAAATGTCAAAAGCAAACAAAGCCAAGCACCGCCGCAATAATAATAACAAAAACAACTACAACAACGATGCGAAAAACGCTTGTGCCGTTTCGGTTCCAGACACACGCACAGATACAGATACATTTGCACAGATACTTTCGATTTTCACATGCTTTCGCTTTCCGTTGGCTTCGCTTACAGCTCGTGCTTTGATTTGAATGGGCTATTATTGAAGCCTGGTGAGAGAGTAGTCCCTAAGTGTTGTTAAAGATAGTGTCAAGGGCTGGTTTGGTTTGGTTTGTTTTGTTTGTCCTTGTCATCAGATAGAAAAACACATAGATAAATAGAATAGTAGGTGTAATTTTGTGCTCATATCTGTAACAACAGTACTTAAGTTGTTTTGCTGCCTAACTATATTTGGGGAATATGCAAAACAGTTTCCCAAATATAAATATATTTCACATAAAATAACTTCTGTTATGAAGCTGAGTATTATGTGTGCTCAGTTAAATCACTGCAAATTCCACAAAAAAAATTAATTATTAAAAAAAAAGTTACTTCATTTATGCATGTTCCTCTCGTAATCCCACATTAAACAGTTCAATGTCAAAGTAAGCTCTACAGACTTGTTCATAATTATATAAATTATTACTACAGCGATTCCGCATGGCTAATTTGTGTAGGTCAAAAACAGCTACACACGCACACAGGAAGCTTGGTGTGTGCGTGAGTATGTATGTATATTGCGACTGTTCTGATTATTAATTTTTACTAACCTGCCTATAAGTTGTTCTTTTTCAGATCCAATGGATTTCCAAGTTTTTGGCCTGCCCGTTCACGTTGTAATAAAAAAATATGTGTTGTCAAAGCTGTCGCATAAATATCGCACATATATATGTATATGTATATATAAAGCTGGTATATACAGTTTGGAAGTCGTCGTTATATTTGGCTATGTATTGCGTGCTTTGGTATCGTTATGTATATGCACAGAAGCCTCCGCCTTAAAACTGTGCCAAGGAAGTGACCCAGCGATTGGGGCTGACGTAGAAGGATTTGCCTGGTCTGAACTTTCACTTTTAGTGCACGCACACCCACTCTCGTTTAATTGCACGGTTCGGGCCCACAGATGGCGCTAGTTGCTTAGATAACACTTTTCTTTTTATATTTTATACTCAAGTTGTGTGCACTGTCTTAAAGGCGGATATGTTTAGGATTAGACTTTAACGGCGGCTTTTAATTTTTTTTTCTCGTATTTTTACGATTCTCTCTGTTTCACACACGCGACGGCTGAGAAAGTTGTGGATATAAAAAAGGAGCTAGACCGTCGGCTTCTATTCGTGGTGAATGTCAAACACGCCGAGATACAATAGCTCACGCCAAATACGATATACAAAATTTCAATTTCAATTTAAATCCATTTCTGTATTTTGCCAGCGCTCGTCGTGGCAGCCGTGGCAGCACCGCCAGTTGTAGTGGCAACGACGGCGACTTGGTCGCAATAAGAGTGTCATTCAAGGGCATTGCAAGGTCGTAGCAGCTCACAGCAGTCGGCAGTTGCGTCTTTCGCCCACTGGCGGCGAGCTACGCTGCTGAGAGTACGCAATGGCATGGGCCTTATTCAGATACAGATACAAAGATACGAGCACTTTTCGCAAAAGAGAACTTGTTCACATTCAGGGAGAGCGCTGCGAGCATGAGTATCGGGAGTTGGTGAGCAGCTACCCGGTAGATCGCACGCTGCGCTTTAATTAGTATTCATTTGTCATCAGTAGCTGCTACTGTGGTGCTGCTGTTGCGACCGTATCTTACAGTTACAGTAACGCTTCAACTCACGAATTGCTTTCTAGAATTTTGTAACTGCCACTAGACGCGTTGGCTGCTGCATTGCGCTACGGTTGCGATTCCAGCCTGCCTGCCTGCCCGTGCGGTTGTCCTGTCGTGTGGCAACTGACGATTCGAATTCAAGCGTGTTGCAAGCTTTGCGGCATGCCTGAAACTCTCATTTTTCTCTATACTTTATTGGCTCTCCGGCTGGCACAGTGGGCGGGCTTGGGTGGTGTTGCGTGTTCTGCGAGAGGGAGAGCGTATAAAACAACATATATATTTGCTATCGAACAGTGGTATAAAAGCATAGCGAGATGCAAAAAAAAAATGTATTTTAATAGAGTGTTCATTTTACTACGTGGAAGACTTACTTTCAGAAGTAAAGATTCGACTTCTTAAATAAAAATGTTTATTGAATATTAAAGATTAAGGACTCACCATGGTTTATAGCCTGGGCAAGTTCAGCTTACCAGCAAAATTAATTATTTACCTATTCCAGAAACGATTTGCAATTACCTTGTTAAATTAAATTTGTCCCACTGTTGCATGATATGCTTCTCTCTTAGTACTTTTGTACTCGATCCCACTCTCTCTCTCTCTCTCTGTCTCCTTCTCTCTCTTGCTTCACCCAGTCAAGTGCGGAGCCGGCATTTTTTATTACTATTTTAAAATGTTATTGTTTTGTTTAATATTTGCTAACAGCAAATTTTCATTGCATTGTTTAGTTTTCAGTTTGTTTTTAATTTGCCCCTTATTTATTATTTTTACCAGCTGCCAGTTTGTCTATGCTGTATTGTTTGCATATTGTACATGCTTGTGTGCTTGTGCCCCTGTATGTACGCATTGCATATACATATGTATGCTTGTACATATAGTATTTAATACCTTGGATGTTCTGTGCTCTTTTCTCTCATCTTAAAGGTGCGTTGACCGCAATTGGCCTGCTTGCTGCAATAGTGCAATTACTGTAGTCTATATGTGTATGAGTAGTATGTAGATGCAGTCTTGTATATGTATATGTATATGTGTACATGCTGGAATGGGCATTGCATTCATACTTAACTCGCAATTATCCAAACAATCAAGCGAACGAAAATAACGCTGCTATGCTGTGTATATTTCTCTCTTTGCTTTTTATGGTTCTCTTGGTCTGTTGTCATGCTCTTTAGATAATTCGCTCTTTTGTTCCACTTTCAGCTGTGGGTCAAAAGCTACTTTCGCTTTCATTTCAATGCGACGGCGCTCTCCTACAAAAAATTCATTCTTTATTGTCTCCCTCTGCCTCCACACCGAATAGCGGACGTCTATGAGAAGGTTTAAATAAAAATTTGCTTTAAAGCGGCTTTATTTAGCGCGTGAAGTTAATTTGGTTATAATTATTTATAGCAATTTGCGGCCCGGGCTTATGTATTTTATCTATTGTTAATGTTTAAGCTAATCGTATAAATTATATATATGGATTAAACTAATGTTATTTAACTTTAAATTATTTGTCTACTTTTAGGCAAAAATTCGAATGAAACATAAATTTTTATTAAATATTATAAAATATTATATACTATGTATAATGCTTTTTTGTAAATGTTAATTTAAAAAAAACCAAGAAGTAAAATTGTAATTATTCAAATAGATATTTTTATTTTTATAAATAAATAAGCTTTTTACTGCGCAGCTGCTTTGCAGCCCTGGTAGCAAAGCAGCCTGGCGTGTAACAACCCTGTTCTAGTAACAGCTGATTTGCTTTGAAGTTAATTGTGTTTACGTGCTGTTTGTTGGAAGTTAATATTAAGCTAGGAATAAATTATACACTACGTTTTTCCTGCATCGTTATTGTCGTCTTACTCTTCCGTTTCACCTAAGAGGTAGGCAGAAGCGACGGCAAGATCAGATATCCCAGATGTCAGCCAGTTTGGTGTGCGCCTCCAATTCCCTGACTCAGCAGTCTACGCAGGTGCCCGCCCTACCAATTCAGCAGCATCAGCTTCTACTGCGACAGCAGCTCTCAGGGAGTGATGGGGCAGCAGCAGCTCCTCACGTAAGTGCAATTTTCATTTATAATTTCAGAAGGTCAATCAATCAGAACACCAACCCACTTTCTGGTTGTCATGGCAACCGTTCACATGTGTGTTCTGGCTGGGAGAACAGCTGATGATCCCCTGCACTTGCATTCATTGCAAGTAGAGCATATCGCAGCTTCCATGTTGTATGTAACCAATGATGTAATCAGTGAAATGCAATGAGCTAGGGTCAAATTTATTAATAACAAACGCTCACAATGTATTTGTAAAAGTTGACATGGTTTTGCATCTAACACTTTCATGATTTTTTTTTAGATCACTTAAATTTTCAAATATACATAAACTCTGCACACTTACTTGTTTTGTATTTCATTTGATTGCCTTCTCAGGCCACTTGAGCCTCTATACATAAAGAAATTGAAAATTGTAATGCCGTTATACAAGAACTTGCCTAACCAGTCTATCGTTTCTATAGTTCGAAATATCAGTTCTCATTTGCTTGCCGAGGCGACACTACACAGACTCCGAGCTTGAAAAGCAAAGTGAAATAGATTTTTAACAACAAATTGCCTCTGTTTTAACTTGTGCTATTTTCTTTTTAGATGTTAATAGAGGATGAGGTTCATGGAGTAATTGAAATCCCCAGCCACATAGAGGAGATTGTGAATCATGCCATATTTCAGCGTCTCAAAAGAGTTCAACAAACGGGATTACTCTCATTAGCGGTCAAGCCAGAGTCTACGCAGACGCGCTTCGAACACTGTATTGGGTAAGCTAGCAGCTATATGATATATGATATATGATATAGAATATAATTAACATAATATTGCATTTAGTACTTATAGAAGCGCACAGGATTTACTGACTGCTTTAAAGCGCAATTCCAATTATGAGCGGGAACTGCCGGAATGGTGCAGACAGTCGGTTGAGATTGCGGCGCTGCTGCATGACGTCGGGCATGGTCCATTTTCGCATTACTGGGAACAAGTTTGTGGCAAAAGCTTCGATGTGAGTAACTGTTTATATTTGTAATACGGCAAATTATATTACTAATTCCTTAGCATGAGCGAAACGGACTGCTTTGTGTGGATCAAATATTTGCTGATATGAAAAGCGAGATCTTGCGCTCTCTTCGCGATGACAACAATGGTCGTGGTGTGCAACTAATAAAAGCGCTGATTCTGGATAAAAGTGAGCTGCTCACATTTCCAATGATGGGACATGGCTACCTCTTTGATATTATCAACAACAGTCGCAGCGGTCTCGATGTGGACAAATGGGACTATCTACGGCGCGATAACAAGCGACTGAAGGTGCTAAGTGGGGAAGAGATGCAATTCGATGATGTATTTCTCAAGGCTCGCATTGCACCCGATGGGCAATGCATTGAATATCGTTATGATGACTTCCATCTGATATATAAGCTCTTTGTGGCACGCTGGCGTCTACATGTCTCCGCCTATCAGTTGCCCAAGGCACTGGCTTTTGACGATGTCTTGTGTAAGATTGTGCGGCGTTGCAAGCCGAACCTATTGGATGTGAGGGCTGATACAAAGGAATGGCTTGATTTATATGATGACCGTGTAATGCAGTTGATTGACTGCGATCCCCAGACAGTATTTTTGAAGTCTCCAGAGCGTTGGATCGAGTCAACTCCCTGTGAAGGCACAAATGAAGCTTGTGTATGCGTAAACCGTAAAAAGACAGGGCCCGGCGTTGACATGCATCCCGATGACATCTATCCACTGTATGGCGACAAGAGGTAGGCTTTGTGTTTCCCTTAAACTAAATAAATGCTATATATATTTCCTTTTCAACAGTAAAAAACGCAGCATTAATCGACTAAATACCCCGACCATTATCGCCGCATGCTATACTTTGCAATAGCTTAAAGAAATCCATTGAGAAAGCAAAGGGCTTAAGAAAGCCAATTTATATTCTGTAATGTTTTTCAAAACTTATATTTTTCTTTTTCTTTTGCATATATGTTTTTATTATATTTCTTTAATACTTGTCACCATATTTTTTACTTAATAAATTGCATTGTGTTATTTGTTTGCTCCTCAGTAATTATGTATTTATATATATTATACCACTAACCATACGACACATACATACTCGTATACATATGTACAAATGTGAAGTGGATTTTGAGGACCCGAAGATCGAACCTCTTCAAATTTTCAGTTTCTACAATTTCAGCAGTCACCCAGGTTTATGTACAGGCAAAACAATTGTGAATTGTGTAACCGCTCATGGTAATAAAATTCGATCGATATTTTTGTCAAAAATTGGATTGTCTCTCAAACCAGCGACTTGGTGACTTTGGTAAATGTTGTCCGATTTTTATAAAGTAAGCCTCTTTCAAATACTACTGATCCGTCTAGTGATCAGTCTAGTGATCTATTAGAATCGAATAATTTTATTTTTTTATGAAAACAGGTTCGATTCTGATATTATGAGTTTTGACTTTCCATGACTGAAGCTCGGCTAAATGAAGTACTGTCTTTTTTTACTCGTTCGGATCCGTACTAAAGATTTGCATTTAATACATCAAGTAATATAATTTTGGTAATTTTGAAGGTGAAGCAATCGTTTTTTGTCAAAACTTGGTTCAGTTCCCAAATCTGCAACTTGTGAAATTTCGAATAGCTGTAACTCGATTAAATGCAGCCCGATCTTTAAACGAGTGTTCTCTTTGCAATTAAGCGGATCTCAATTTTCTAATTTGCTGATTTTAATAGTATTTTAGATAACCTGATTCTGTCCTAAAATCCTCAGTGTAAACCGTTAATTTACTTCATATAAACTCTGTTAATTTCAATTTGTTCCTTTCATACTCAATATACTAATTATGAATCATTAGTTTAACGTTTTTGTGCATTTAAAAATGAGGGAAACACAATGTTTATAGTTCTTAAGATAACATTTATTATTTTACAGTTTGTGAGCTTAAAGTTCTTAATTCTAGTTAAGATTAGGCGTTTAAAAACAACAAATTTCAACAGTTCACTTGAAGACATCACAATTCGAATGCATTTTTCATAATCACTAACTAAACAATATAAATATGTATATATGTTATTTTATACTTGATAAACATACGAATAACTTTAAAACCAATTTGAAATTTACAAAATGATTAACAATTAATTTCTATAACATGCATGGGTTTTAATGGGAGGGTAGCGCAGTTGACTACAGGATCGATTATATTTTTATACAAATGTGGATACATTAAGCATTAAGAGGCGACTCAGTTGCGTCCCAATGCCGCAGGATGCGCTGTTATAATCCGCTGAGGCAAATGAGCGGCCAGATATTGCTTATGCAGTCGCTGGCGACAGAACTGATAGAACTCGATTTCATTGGTAAAATTGCGACGCACAATATCCTTGACATGCTCGCTGACTGGCGGCTTGAAGTTGTTTTTGTTGATCTTGGTTAGATACTCGGCGCTGTCTGGGAATTGCAAGAGAAAGATTAATCTCAATTTCAATAGATTTCAATAAATTGTTTTACTCACTTGCATAGATATCTCGCACGCCCTCAAAGAAGCGTGGCACATATTTCTCTAGCACGGAGAGCGTTGTATTAAAGTCTTCCAGGACACCAACAACTGCATATTGTTGCTCCACAGCAAACTTGGCGCGCTCCAAAGCGCCTACCGTATTGAAAGGACTGTTGAAGGAAAGAAAACTTATCAAAAATGTTTATAAGAGAGAATTGGGTTGAACTCACGTGCACTCGTAATCGTGCCCGCAAAAGAACAAGCTCTGCCGGCGATGATCGCCAATGCCCTCAACTGTGACGCCTTGGGTGTAGGTGCACTCCTGATCCCCGCTGAGCACGCAGGTCTCGAAGTCCTTCTTCAGCCAGGCTGGGTGGGGCAGCGGCAGGTCGGGAAATGCTGCCTTCCGCTCCACAAAGTACCAGGGAGCCCGCACATAGTAAAACCAACTAATGACCCGCTCCACGGGATCGCGCACCACATTCAAATAGATGGGCGTTGGCAAATTGAACTTGGTGAAGTTGGTGAAGCACACGTGCTTGATGAACACTGAGGGCTCGGGCAGCTCACTGATGACTTCGGCCATTTCCTGCTGCTGATCCTCGGCCAGGCGTATGGTCTCCACTTTCTGGACTGCATCGCGATGAAACTGAAAGTTATTACGCTCAGACAGACGACGTAGCAGCTCCATAAACGTCTGACTACCCACTTTGGGCACGCGATTGAAGAAGACCAGCTCCATTTGAGCCTTACGCGTGTTGTTCAGATCGCGTACATTAAGCGTTGCCATCTGACGTAATAGAAATAGAATGTGTTAGAATGGAGAACAGTTGTGAATGATAGATAAAAAGTTGCCTATTTGCTGTGCCATTTTTTATCAGCATAAACCATAGTTACCTCACATTCCTTGGTGTTTGATATTCTGCTCTAAATATGTTCAAAAAGAGATTTAGAAAGAAAACAATATATCTGTAGAAACAGCTTTAAGCTAAAAATCCAGGGGAAAATACAAAGGCATTCAGCTTCAATTGTTCATGAAGCCTTAAAGTTATTTGCTTTAAGATATTATTTCCAAAATATAACAAAATATATTGTAAATATATAAAAATATTTATTTGAAATGCATTTTTGATATAAGTTGGGATTTGACCTGAGATACTTAACATATTTGAATTTCAGCTTTAATTGATGCTCTTATCCAGTTGCAGTGCAAAATACTGTTTATATAGATGCTGCTTGCAGAAATAATAGAAATCATATTCCCTGCTGAAATTACGTCTTACCATGGCCCTAACATCGGCATCCACGGAAAAGCGCCGAAACTGTTTTTTGTAGTTTGGTTTTTGCACTGTGAAGAGAGGATTGGGATTGGATTGGGAAGTACTTGGGATATACATAGATAGATAACCTACAGTTGTATAGAAAACGTGCATGATTGAAATACCGCGGAATGTACTTCTCCAACACAGTCAGCGTTATGTTGGGCTGCTCCCATGTGCCTACGACAGAATATTCCTTTTCCACATTGCGCTTGGCCACTTGCACCGCATGGCGGGTATTGAAGGGTCTGCAGTTGGTATGTAAGTATTGCTGCATTCGAGGTCCATATAGGGGGTATATCTAAAGCTTTACTCACACACAATCCGCATGATTGCCGCAAAAGAACAAAGATTGTCTCTTGAAGTCCTCCACTTCATCTCTCACTGAATATGTGATATATTGACACTCCGGACTGCCGCTGCGAACGCATTCGTTGAAGCTCTGCTTGTACCAGGCGTCTGTCTGCTGGGGATAACCCGGATACATGTTACGGCTTATAATCTGCTTGTATAGAGTGCGTTGCTGGTAGAAATTATGTATCATGCGCTCGACTGGATCTCGGACTAGGGATATATAAATGGGCTTGCGTTTGCCATATTTCGCAAAGTTGATCCAATTTCCGTGCGTTATGTAAAGTGTGCCCTTTTCCAGCCGCCTAACCCAGCGGGTCTCAGTTCTCTCCTCCTTCGGTGTGCGCATGCGGCTTATACTCCTCACAGGTCCATTGAGCACTAGGTTTACATCATTGTGATCCGATAATTGTCGCAGCAGTGGAATCATTAGCTCTGTGCCCACGCGAGTAGGACGATTGAAGAAGACGACTTCTAGACGTGCTCGTCGTGTATTATTCAGCCGGAGCGTGGTTACATTGACAAGCTGAGAGGGCATTTTGTAGCTAGATATAGCTTTGGATATATTTTGTAATCGACAACACACAGATAATTATAACTAAGCGTATGGTGAGACACAGATAATGTGGACACAAACTATGAAATTATAGACTCTAAAAACACACATGAAAAATAAGAAAAAATCTTTTATTTTAAAAACTGACAAATACTAAATATTTATTATAGATAACTTTGGATTACTTGAGATAAATGCTCTAATAGCAATAGTTTATTTCTATGTAAAATTGAAGCGTTCCAGCTCTGCACGCTTCAGTGCTATATACTGCTTAAAGAGACGCTGTTTGCAGAAATAGTAGAAGTCATATTCATTGGTAAAATTTCGCCTGACCATAGCTCTAACATCTGCATCGACTTTGGGCTTGCGATTATTTCGATTTCGATTCTGAAGTGATTTCTGATACACTGCAAGAAGTAGAATATTGAACTTTGGCTCATTCACCGTCTTAAAAGCGGCATCTTACGTGGATATAGCTTTGTGGCACGCGCAAAATATCGTGGTATATAATGCTCCAGTACGGTTAGGGTTATATTTGTTTCCTCCCAGCTGCCCACAACCGCATATTCCTCCTCAACCCTACGTTTGGCTATTTGTACGGCGAGGGGTGAATCAAAGGGTCTGCAAGCATTCGTTTAGCTTAAGAAATTTCTGGCCTACAAATTTAACCCATTAACAATTGCTACAAATTTCAAATCTTCTTTTTTAATTTAAAGCTCTTACTTTTAGATTTTATTTAAATTACAATTGAATATTTTTGATAAAAGATAAAATAGTGAAATCTTTTTTAAATTTAAAGAGCCGAACTTTTAGAATATATTTAAATTAAAATTAAAATTTCTTTGATATAAGATAAAACATCGAAATCTTTTTCGAAAATTTTAATATCAAAAGTCTTGGATTTTATTTAAATTTGTATTGAATATTTTTGATAAAAGATAAAACAGTCTGAAGTCTTTTTCGTAGATTAAAGATCAATCCTCGAGAATTTTATTTAAATAAAAAAGAAATATATTTAAGTGAAACTTTCAATATTTTTTGTTCAAGGCAAGACCTCTTAACTACTGCAACGGGAATTTAAAGAAATGTTCTTTAACAAGTAAACATTTTGTCTAATTGGAAAGTCTGATACCAAGAGTTAATGGGTTAAAAGTGCCAAAGGGGTACTCACAAGCAGTCCCGATCGTGACCACAAAAGAAAAGCGACTGTCGCTTATAGTTGCCCACATTGTCTTTCACCGACTGGGGCACATATTGGCACTCAGCGTCGCCGTTGCGGACGCAGTCGTTGAAGCTTTTCTTGTACCAGGCGGTGGGCTTGACAGTAGCCTCTGGATGTTTGCGATAGAATATGGCATTGAGGTAGGAATTGCGCACATAATAATACCAGCTGATCATGCGTTCCACAGGATCACGAACGAGGTTTATGTAAATGGGTTTGGGCAGATTGTATTCATTGAAGTCGATCCACGATGTGTGCTCAATGTAAGCAGTGCCTGGATCTTGGTTATAAATGTGAATAGCTCGTTCGGCTTGTTGTCTGGGTGAGAGCAGACGTTGGGCCTTTTTCCTTAGGCCCAAGTGATCGACATCAAAGTTGTTGACATCTTGTAGGTCCTCCATGAATTCCAATAGAGATTCGCTGCCCACTTTGGCGCAGCGTGTGAAGAATAAACGATCCATTTCAGCCTTGGCGGTGTTGTTTAGCAGCGCTGGTGTCAGATTATGCAACTGGCAGGAGATTGGATGGGGAGGGGGTAAGGATTAGAGGAAGGACGAAGGTGTAGGTGACACACACAGGATTAGACACAAAATGATTTTGGATTTGAGTGCACTCAGTTAAGAAACAAAAAAGTTTTGTTTGTTTATCAATTTTCATTTACTAATAATTTTATTAAATGCATTACAGCTGCAGAGCTCTAGACCCAACTAATTCAACAATCCATGCTTTTCCAGCTCATGCAAATTGAGTGCCAAGTACTGTTTGTATAAACGTTGCTTGCAGAAATGATAAAACTCATATTCATAAGTAAAATTTCGTCTAATCATCTCCTTGACCTCTGGCTCAATATAGGGCTTACGCTTGTTCTTATTCCGATTCACAATCTTGTTATTATGCACTAATGGTTGGGGAGGAAAATGGGGTTAAGAAGATCAAGACGATGGAACTGGCAATACGACAACCTACATTCATACATCAGCTTGGCTCCGCGAAAGAATCGAGGTATATAACGCTCAAGGACGGTCAAGGTAATGTTCGTGTCCTCCCAGCTGCCCACCACTGCATAATCCCGCTCCACATGCTCCTTGGCCATTTGAATGGCTGTGGGCGAATTGAAGGGACTGCAAAGGGCACGGGTCAAGCATTAGCCAGAGTCTGAGTCGGAATCTGAATACCCTTCTCTCTCTCCCTCTCTCTACTTACATACAATCGGCATGATGGCCGCAGTAGAAGAGCGATTGTCTTTTAAAGTTCGGCATGAAATCCTTTACAGTGTGTGGCACATACTGGCACTCGGGATCTCCGCTGCGCACACATTCATTGAAGTTCTTCTTGTACCAGGACACGGGCTTTATTTTCTTATTCGGCGATTTTCGGTATTCGATGGCGTTCTTATAGGCGCTGCGTGCGTAGTAGAACCAGCTGATGACACGCTCCACAGGATCCCTAACCATGTTCATATAGATAGGTTGCGGCAGATCGAACTCGCTGAAATCCAGCCAGTTAATGTGCCTTATATAAATGGTTCCCTCTTCCATGCTTGATACGAATTCTGCAGTTTCGAGTTGTTTGGGCTTTGGCATTTGCCTTACTGTGGGTTCATGCAATCCGCTGCGCTCCAATATCAGGTTATCATTGTACTCAACCAAGGAGTTGAACAACTCCAGCATTGCCTCGCTGCCCACCTTGGCGGCTCGATTGAAGAAGAGTACATCGACTTCGGCTTTTCGTGTGTTATTCAGGCGTTCGGCACTGAGATGTTGCAGCTGGAGGTCAGTTGGGAATAGTTTTGGGTTTTATATAAAACTTTCAACTCGAGAGTTAGTCTTGCACTAAAAGCCAAGTTAGTGGGCGCAGATCATTTAATATTTATAGCATAGATGTCTTGGTTCGTCAAACTGATGACAGTTCGACCAAGACTTAAGCGAAAGGTATTATACAGCCTTCATAAAGATAACCATTTAAGTAACGAGTTTTCAAAGAATTCTTAAATATTCTAATATATTCTATATTATTATATTAGGAATAAAGTCTTGCTTAGATCTTTTGAATTTTTATTTAAATAGCTGAAAATTTGACTCTATATCTAAATTAAAAATCTCAACTAGCTAATCCCTTACGGCTAGCTCGCTGCCAGCCTTCATTTCAACTAAACTACTATCCACACGCATCAGTTCATTCAATTTTAGTGCCAGATATTGTTTATGCAGTCGTTGGCGACAAAATTGATAGAATTCGATTTCCCGCGTAAAATTGCGGCGCACCATGTCAATGATTTCCTGTGGAATGTGCGGCTTCATGGGATTGTCGTTCGCTCTCTCAGAGTGCAAGCCCGCTGCAAAGTGCGTAATTAGTATCCACAATTGGACTTCGACTTTTCACAACTTACAGTAGTACATTTTGGAGGCATCCGCAAAGTAACGCGGTATATAGGCCTCCAAAACGGCTAGGGTTTCATTGGTATGCTCCCAAGTGCCCACAACCGCATATTCGCGTTCCACATTCTCTTTGGCCAGCTGCAGGGGCAGGCGCGAGTTGAAGGGTCTGGAGTTGGGCTAATTACAGAAATCGTCGTGAAAACTAAGACATTCTCTAACTCACGTGCATTTGAACTCGTTGTGACCACAAAAGAATAGGGTTTGACGGCGATGATCGCCCACACGCTCCAACATCGAACCCTCAATGTAGGTGCAGACCTTTTCGCCCCTGAGAACGCACTGATCGAATTCGGTGTTGACCCATTGGGGATTGGGCATTTCGCGATTGGCCCGCCGACGACCGGGCACAAATATCCAAGGGGCGCGTATGAAGTAATACCAACTGATGACGCGATCAACCGGATCACGCACCATATTGATGTAAATGGGTCGCGGTTGTTCGAATTTGCTGAAGTTCAGATAGTTCACGTGGCTGGCAAAGACAGTGCCATCCTCGAGGCTCACTATATTCTCTATCCAGTCACTCTCATCAGCGGTGTCTAGCAAGGGTCGAATGCCACCAATTTGTGGATCTTTATCCACGTCATAGTCGTGGACCTTGCCCAGGGCTCGCATCAGCTCGATTAGCTGAATGCTGCCCGTTTTGGGTACACGATTAAAGAAGAGCACGTCGATCTCTGCCTTCTTGGTATTATTTAATTCATTGGCATTCAGCTGCAGGATCTGCAAATGATCGAGGGGAGGGCTCAATGCGAGTCTGCGATACAGTGAGTGCAAGCAGCAAGCTAACCAAAAACCGTCTTCAGATTAGTAGCAAAAGGAAAAGACTCATTTTTCTTTGTAAAATTAACTAGTTTTTATAGCTAATACTAGAGGTTCCTGTATTTATTCCAATTTAGATTAAGCAATATGAATATTTAGATTTGATCATTGTCAGAAGAGGTACTGTCCTCAACTTGGCTTTGCTTTGTGATAGCTATATACTGCTTATAGAGACGTTGCTTGCAAAAGTGATAAAGCTCAATTTCGTAAGAAAACTGTTGCTTCAGATAGGCCTCCACATCCTCATCTAGGTGATTGTCGTGCGGCGTGGTATTTATCATAAATTTATCCTGATGCGCTGTACACACACAACAGGGAAATATGCATTAACAAAAGAGGAGACAAAGAGAGAAAGTAAGACAGAGAACACCTACAGTAATAGTGTTTTGTGGCATCGGCAAAGAAACGAGGTATATATGCCTCTAGCACTGCTAATGTTATATTCGTATCCTCCCAGCTGCCCACAACGGCATATTCCTTTTCCACATGCAACTTGGCTATTTGCGTGGCCATCTCAGAGTTGAAATTCCTAGGGAATAGCAGCAATTAAGCCAACGGCAGTTCAATTGATTGGGCATTACCTACGTGCAAACATTCTGATTGCCACACAAATGCAAACTGAATCTGCGCCAGTCGTTGTTGTAGAGCAAATGCGGATCGAAGATGCATTCGGGCGCAATGCGCTGTCGAACGCAATCATTGAAGCTCCTTTCGAAGAACTGCTTGTTCTCTTTGGGCTTTTTGGGATTGCGCAACAGGCTATTGGCATAGATCACAGGATGGCGATGATAGTAATAGGCACTTATCACCCTCTGTATGGGATGCCTAACTAAGTTTATATATATCGGCCTGGGCATATCGTGTGCCGTAAAGTTGATCCAATTTGTATGCTCTACATAGGCAGCTGGCTCCTCGATGTCTAATAGTTCTGCGGCTACCTCCGTCTCCTCTTTAGGGTTGTATACAATCTTCTTAGTGGGCGGTATCTCATTGCGATAGGTAACAAAACCATTGACATCACCCAAATAACCCAAAAGTTGTGTCATACTCTGACTGCCAACCTTTTCTAAGCGATTAAACATTATGAATTCACGTTCGGCTTTGGGTGTATTGTTCAGTTGTGCTGCTGTCAGAGTACCCAGCTTGAATAGAAGACAAAAGAACGGCCGATCAACAACATGTGAACCAAAGAAAAGAGCTAAGCAAAGCAAGTTAGTGGAAGAGTAGAGGAAGCTCTAACTAAAATCTTTTCCATGAAATTCAAAGTATTTATAGCCGATCAGAGCTCTAAATGTCGATTTATTGCAAAATATTGATGGTATAAACGTTGCTTACAAAAATTATAGAATTCGTATTCGAATGTAAAGTTCGCACGCACTAAGCTCTTGATGTGCTCACTGATTGCTGGCTTCCAGTGATTGGGTTGCGTTAAGTCGTGTTTGGCTGCTGCTTTATTAAAAGTTTCGAATTAGTTCTGGCTTAACTGAAGTTCAATATATTACCAAAATACAGCTCTGTAACACCTTTAAAGAATCGTGGTATATAGTGCTCCAGCACACTCAAAGTAACATTGGCATCCTCCCAAGAACCTACGACGGCAAAGTGCCGTTCCACATGCCGCTTAGCACGAGCTACAGCAGCTGGTGTATTAAAAGGTCTATTCAGATCAAGAAGTACATTAGATTATCAATATCTGATAGTCAAAGGAAGCACACCTACTCGCAGAGGGGCGCATGTCCGCAAAAGAACAAGCTCTGGCGCTTGTGATCCCCGGAATCATGCTGAAATCCCATGGCATAATCATAACGACATTCGGGATCTTTTTTCAAGACACAATCCTCAAAGCTTTTCGTATAAAATTCAAGCTTTTGAAATTTTCCTTTCGATTTATACATGCGTAGTGCATTCCAGGGCGTACGCTTATGATAATACCAGCTTATAACTTTCTCTACGGGATCACGCACCTAATCATATAAAAGAGTCATAAGAAACTGAAAGATACTTCGGAAAAGTATCGTACCAAGTTCACATAGATGGGATGGGATCGAAAATCGATATAGCTGACCGGTTCGACATAGACAAAGGCAGAGCTCTGTCCGAGATTGGAAACATATTGTCGCAAAGCTGATTGCTGCTTAGCAGTCAAATGGTTTGCAATGGGTCTGGAAAACGGAGTGTGCTCAAGGATTAAGTCATTGAGCTCCCCTAGGCGGCTGAGCAGTTCGATTAGGGTTTTAGCTCCCGTTCTGGGCACACGATTAAAGAAGAGCAGCTCGCTGTTGGTCAACTGGGTGTTGTTGAGATATTTGGCATTGAGCTGCCACAGCTGCAAAGAGTCCATGAGAGAGAAAGAGAGTGCTAAAGAGAGAGAGAACCACAAACAAAACAAATACACAGAGAAGCAAACAAAAAGCTGAAGCTGTCTGTGAGATGCGTTATAGACAGGTTGGGTTTTGAATAAAGATATTTAGGAATTTATTGAATAATAGTTGGCATGGCTTAAAATATATATATATATATATACATATATATACTTCCGTTTAATACTCATAATCATCTTTTGAATCACCGCCGCGCATCTCCGGCATCAGCAAATAGTCATCCTCGCCGAAGCTTTTGCCGTGGCTAAGTGCCGCATATTGCAGATACAGACGCTGTTTGCAGAAATCGTAGAACTCAATTTCATTTGTCAGATTCTTGCGTAAAATTTGACGCGTCTCGTCGCTAACGATGCGTGTGACGTTGTTTCGATTGACGCGCGAAAGGTGCTCCTGACCCACTGCAAAGTTATGAATCCATTTTGCACATACATAAATAAAAACGTGATCAAAATCTCAAATGGGCTTACGATAATATGCCACCTTGGCATTGCGGAAGTAACGGGGTATATAGTGCTCCAGCACGGTTAATGTGATGTTTGTATCCTCCCAAGTGCCGACCACAGCATATTCCGCCTCCACCGTGCGCTTGGCCTTCTGCATGGCCATTTCCGAATTGAAGGGCCTAGCTCAAGGATGAAGGATGTCAGAAAAACGCTTGAGGTCCGACATTTGACCTACTTACATGCACAGTTTCTTGTTCATGCCGCAAAAGAACAGAGTTTGCCTGCGATGATCGCCCGCTGGATTCCTCACCTGCATTTGCTCAAAGGTGCAGTGGGGATCATGATTGCGCACACAAGTGTCCAAGTCCAAATTGAGGAACTCATCCGATGGCATCTCAATGGCCTTATCGCCCAACTTGGCCTTCATATCGTTATAATACCAGCGTGCTCTGACATAGTAATGCCAGCTGATAATCCGCTCAATGGGATCGCGCACAAGATTTATGTAGATGGGTCGAGGCAGATGGAATCTGGTGAAATTGATGTAAGCGATGTGCTGGCTATAGACGTGTGGCTTGGGCCGCGTTAGCAGATCCCCAATCAGATCCTTCTGACCCTCCTTGGGCAACATGATGGTCTCTTTGGCGCTACCTTTATTCCGAGCATGCATAAAGCCATTGATCTTTCCCAGGCGTCGCATCAGCTCCATTAGCGACTGGCTGCCCACTTTGGGCACGCGATTGAAGAAGACAAAGTCCGCCTCCGCATTCTTGGTGTTGTTTAGTGCATCTGCAGCCATATTGTACTCTGGATCTTCATCTTCATCATCATCCTCATCATCTTCGTAGTCTTCGGGATGGATGTTCTTTGGCATCGCCAGCTGCTTGTCGTGCTTAGCCTTGTGCAAATGGTTATGTGATGTATGTGCTATGTGCTGATTATCGAGTTCATGCTCTTCGTGCAGCTTCTCGCCGCTTCTGGGCGCGTGCACATTGTGTCCACGTAGCTGCATGGAGTGGACTTTGATTAAAGATATCTATCTGAGCTGCAGTCCCAAACAATAGAAAGCTAACTACACAGTTGGAAGAGTTTAAAGAGTTGAAAAGGCCAAAAAGTGGGGCGAAAGTTAGAGTAGCTTTTATTCTTGAAATCTTATTCTCTAATTGTTCGATCTTTCTCCATTTGCACTGCTAAATACTGCATATTCAGACGCTGCCTGACAAACTGATAGAACTCAATCTCCTGCGTTAGATTGCGTCTGAGGAGCGCTCTTGCCTGCTCACTGATTGTTGGCCTAAATGCATTCCGATTCACATTTTCAACATTGCTTTGCATCGAATAGTACATGTCCTTGGCACCCGCAAAATATCGAGGTATATATGCCTCCAGTACAGTTAAGGTTGTATTCGTATCCTCCCAGGTGCCTACCACAGCGTAGCGTTTCTCCACATTCCTTTTGGCCTGCTGCATGGCCTTCTGGGAGTTAAAGGGCCTGTGAAAGTGGTTGTTTGTGCTGAGCTGTGCTGCTATGCTGCGTGGGTTGCTCGATGAGTTATATGTGACTAATAGTCAAATGAATTGGGAAAATATCCTTGCTTATAAAATATATTTTCTTTTAAAGAATGTTATTCCTCGAATATCTATATCATATTATTTTTTTGTAGTCTGATAATTATTTCTTGCATTTTTAATTCATATTTTTTCATCTGATTCTGAGACTTGTTTCATGAATTTCTTTTTCATATAATTTTATTCTAATCTGAGATTCTTTCTTCAATTTATTTATTTAATTGTTACAGAGAATTAATTCTAAATAACAATTTCTTATAAAGCCAGAGCAGCAAAGGCCTGCAGACAATCTTCTTCAATTTCTTTTTCATATTATTTCATCTGATTCTGACCATTAATTTTTATTTTATATTATTTCTTCCTTACCTAAAATTTTATGCTTGAATTTCTATTTATTTCATCTGATTCTGAGACTTGTTCCATGAATTTCTTATTATTTCATATTATTTTTTCATAAACTGAGATTTGTTTCTTGAATTTCTATTTCATATTTTATCTTTTGATTCTTAGACTTGTTTCATGAATATCTATTTAATATTGTTTTTTCCTAAGCTGAGACTTGTTTCTTGAACATCTAAATTGGATTTTTATATCCCAAATTATCCAAGGTCAACAAATGCTAAATATGTCTTGGTCCCAAGAAAGAATGTCAAGTAAACCTATAATAGGTTTCAGAATCAACCCTTTGCCACATAAAAGCACATCGAGCAAGCCACATGGAACTGTCTATTACTCACATGCAGAGTTTCGGCTGTTGGCCACAAAAGAACAGGGTTTGTCTTCTATGATCAGCCAGATTTCCCATATCCAGTTGCTCGTAGACACACTCCGGATCATGATCGAGAATGCAGCGATTGAAATCCTTTTTGAGCCATTGCAACGGAGGCAGCTTGAACTCGTGGCCAAAGGTGTTAACACGCTTAGCCAGATACCAGGGCGCCCGAGCATAGTAGAACCAGCTGACCAGTCGCTCGATGGGATCACGCACCAGATTTATATAGATGGGCCAGGGCTGTCTGAACGAACTGAAGTTGAGAAAGGCCATGTGCTTGGTGTACGAATTGGCTGTGCTGCAATTGAGTATCTCGGCTTTTAGTAGATTGCGTGCAAAGCCGGTATCCATGAGTATCGTTTCGAATAGATGTTTGGGATCGCGCCGCGCCTGAAATTTGTTGCGCTTGGCCAATAGCTTTAAGAGCTCCATCAGCTTCTCGCTGCCCGCCTTTGGCACTCGATTGAAGAATAGTGTATCCAGTTGGGCCAGCGGCGTGTTGTTCAGCTGTGCGCTGTTCAGGTGTTGTAGCTGCCGGATTGCAAAAGTGGATGCCATTGGCAAGTGTTGTTGTTGTTGTTGTTGTTTTTGTTACATTCACAATCACACAGACACGGGCACAGGTACAGGTACAGGAAAGACGAGTGGGTAGCACAGCGAGTACATAAGTAAATGGTACACATAGAGATGGAGGCTATAAGCGGATTTAAGTTGAAGCAACAGGCACAATTGGGCAGTGGGGCAATAGGTAACCTGTATTAAGCATCAGGCATCTGGCCTGGGCACAGTTTTTTTTATTTTTTTTTTTATTTGCCTATAAACCCATCGACGTCAACAAAGTGGTTTTGCGCAACTGACACTTAGCTAAATGAAAATCCTAGTCGTGGACTTACCTTATACGCGTTTAATTTTTGTAATTATTATAAATCGAATTTCTATCGCTTCTATGACGCAACTGGCGCATCTGGCACTAACTCAATCATAACTTAATACGAGAAGGAAAAAAAAACTGCGCTAACAAAGATTCAAGACTGAGTCAAAGTGTTGTTTTGTGTTAGTGTAAAGAGAGAGAGAGAGAGAGAGAGAGAGGCAGATATATAGACCAGAGAGAGAGAGAGAGAGAGAGAGAGAGAGAGCTATAGCCTGAGCTAGAGAGCGAGAGCTAAGGACTACAAAAGTTTTCTAATTTATTGTGTTTATATGTGTATGTGTTGTATGTGTATGCGCGTGCGACAGAGACAAAGAGAGAGAGGGAGAGACAGAGCGCGAAAAAATGGGCGAGAGCTATGACATTCGATGAGCTTATGAGCCCGTTCACATGATGAGTGAGACAGACAGAGAGAGAGCGAGAGAGAGGCAAACAGCAGGCGAGACACACTTTCAAGTAAATATCAAACACCAAGGAGCAGCAGCAGCTACCTTTGCGACGCTTTGAAATGCTTTAGATGGTTTCGTCGATTTTTTATTTATGGCCAACCAAAATGTATGCAATAATGTTTACGACAAATGTATGGCAAATGCGGATCATAAAATATATGCTATATATATATGGCTTGCTCTTACCTGACCGGTGCTTTTCAAATATTGATAGGTGCCGTGCAGCGTATTAATATCATCTTGTTCTGAAAGCGGAAGAGAAAATAAGTTAGGTGGGAATATATTAAATATATATATATATATAATAAATTTATGGGTGTATAGCGATTTCAGCTATCTTTCTTGATCAATTAATCTAAAATTCCATTAAAAATATTAATTATTAAAATTTGTATTATAGTATATATACAATGAAAGACTTTTTGACTGCTTGAAACTTTTTCTACTATATAGACTTCATAACTGTCAGATAACTAAGAGATCAGATCATGTATTTTTCTTTAGGAAACACAAATATCATTTCTTCTGATAATTAACAGATAAGACATTATAACTATTCAATATTCAGATTAAACATATATTTTCCTTTAAGAAAGAGAAATTTCTGTCTATCAATTTTTCTGATAATTGAGAGATCTGACCTTATAAGCATTAAATTTTCACATTAAACACATATTTTTCTTTAAGAAACACAAGTTTCCGACTATCAAATCTTCAAATTAAGAGACCAGACATTATAAGCATTAAATTTCCATGAACATATATATATTGAACATATATTTTCCTTCACGGAACTCAAAAATTTATCTATTAATTCCTTAGATAATAAAGGGATATGACTTTTCTGATAATAAAGAGATCACTCCTTATAAGCATACAATTTTCCCATTAAGTTTATATATATATATGAGTTTTTATATATATCATTTAATGAAACAAAATTTTCCATCTATCAATTTGTCTGTTAATTAAGAGATCTGACCTTATAAGCATTCAAATTCCATATCAAACACATATTTATATCCTTTCTATGCTTTGCACAAATTTCTGTCTATCAATTTCAATTACGTAGTTCATGTCTCCCCATTGACCTTAACCGCTCACCGAAGGCAGTGCCAGACTCCGCCCCGTCTGAAAGTCTGTCAATACTTTTACTTTTTTGGCAAAGTGTTTATGCAATATTTGCAATAGGGAAGAGCACTCGATTGCCAAGTGCTACTCGCAAGACGGCAGAAAGATATTAAATGAATGTGAGTATAATAAATATGCAAGATCATGAAGATTCCTTTCACTTTCTCAGTGTAAGAGCTGGGCTGCAGGATGATCTCGGCTATCTGGGCATATCAGGTCCCGTCTAACCGCAAGTGAACTAAAGGTAAAAGAAGTGTTATCAACCATTTCGAAAGTTGGCCCCCAGAAGATATTTCTCCAATGTGTCCACTACGCTACTATTACGCTCGGCTTCACAGTGTTGCAAGGGCAATTAAAATTTTAATGGCTGTACATATGTCTGGCCGGGCACAGACACAAGATTGTGAGTTGAGAGCTTGCAATTGCACACTAAATGACTGCAATTCAGCATTTGGACAGGCGGAAAACGTCTTGATATTTGTGCATAACTGCGGTTGAGTCCAAAAGGAACAAGAAGTGAGATGGGAAGTAGATTGTGTAGTGTAGTGCAGAGTGGTGCAGTGCACCACTTTCGTTTTGCGGCTAAGCATTTCATAATTTGCCCCCGCTGAAGCCTGATGAACAAGGAAGCTGGCGTCAGCTCGATTCCAAATCCAATGCCCATAAACCAGATTCGATGTGTGTGGAGCTTGGTCGGGTTTTGGCTTTTGGTTTTTGGTCATTGGTTTGGTCAGTTTCACTGAATGATCTGAATGAAAGTCGCCAAGTCGAACTGGTTTTTTTTTTTAGCTGCCATCGCACCCGTATCCAAGTCACTGAACCAAAGTGAAATACATTTTGTGGTCTGCCAGAGCAGCGAAGCCTTTTTGTGCTTCGCGTTTTTTCTGGCACTTTTTGTGCGGTCTTGAAATTGGGTTACATGCATGTACATAGTATCTTATGCTGTTGCATTAGCTACACCCTCTCTGTTACTCTACAATTGCACAAATCAAGTTTTTGCTTTGCTGTTCTTAGTCATTGACAGACTTGCAGTTAGCTCCGGCTATTGGCCATTTGTGCATTCAGTGAAGGTGAACCACATTACAGGTGTCAGCTACAAAGAACAAAAAGACTCGTAATGAGTTTATGTACCCACTCAATCAATGGGAGGTGCTGTACATATATATATATACATATATATTTCAATTTAATAGCCCAGCATGATAAACACAAATAGTGAAACAATTTAAAACAATTAAAGTCATTGCAGTTGGAAATTATTGACTAGAAGAATTGTTGTGCTAGTTTATGTAATTGTAGAGCTTTAAATAAGGAAAGTCAAGTTATACTTAAAACAGTTTTAAGCAGCAAAATATTTATTAAAAAATTAAATTACAAATCACTGTTTTATTTTTTAAAGCCAAATTTCAATGTTTGTTTCTCTTTACTTTGCTTCACCCCCTTTTTTTTTGCTGCTGCTATTATTTGCGGTTTTTATAGTTTCAACAGCTTTTAACTATAGTATTGCCTAGCCAAAGGCCAACTACCTGGTTAACTGACTATCTTGTGCTCCAATTGGAAATAAAGTTTGAGTCGGTTTGGCTAAACCGCATTAAACTGGTTTGCATGCAATTACCAGAGCCACATTTGGTTTGAATTTTACTTACATTTGCTTATTCAATAAATACAATTTAAGATTCAAGTAGAAATGATAAATAAAATTTCTTTAAGCAAGCAGTTCTTAAGAGAATTCAAATATCAGCTAAGTAATATGGAGTAATTTTCCATGTATATATAATAAATATAAAAAATAAAAAAAATAATAAATATATTAAGTATTATAAATAAGAAAAATATATTAAATATAAAGATATTATAAATATAGTAAATATAATAAATATAATAGAGTAAAAATATATATATAAGTAAAATTTAAGATTGAAGTAGGAGCTGTGTAAAAAATTCTTTACAACAGTTCAAATGTGAAGTAAGTTTCTGCATATTGTATTATCTAAGCTAAAGAGGAAAGTTCTTTGAAGAATTTATATATAAGGTATGTAAGTAATTTTGAACATAGGTTTGCTTATTTAATATATACCGTTTAAGATTGAAGAGGAAATTTTTTATAAAAGTCTCTTTAATAAAATATGAAGTAAGCTTCTGCATATTGTATTTTCTAAGATCAAGAAGAATGTCCTTTGAAGAATTCATATATTAGGGAAGTAATATTAAGTAATTAATTTAATATATATATATTTGCTTATTCATGGAATATAATTTAAGATTAAGAGGAAATTGTTTAAAAAAGTATCTTTCATCAAATAGTTTTTAAAAGAATTCAAATATGAAGTAAGCTTACAGAGGCACAGAGGAACAATCTTCAAAAAATTCAAATATTAACTAAGCCTACGGAGATAATGCCATCTAAGACTAAGAACGCAGAAGAAAGTTGGTATATATTCATTATATCATATATTTTAACTATATATATATGTATTATTTTTATATATTTCCAGAAATAATGCCAAGTAATCTTATAGCTATCTATATATAATTCTTATTTATTTACAATAGCAAAATCAAGTAATCTAATATGTTTCTATACATTCGTTATACCATCCATTATAACTATATCTATATATATTCTCTCATATGTACAGAATTGATCTAATCAAATCTCACATTTCACCTACATACATTTATCTTTAAGAACATCTAACTGCCAACTAACTGTGTGTTAACTTGCTCATTAGAGCAAAAATAAGCCGCAAATGAACAACACACAACATAACGTTTTGCCTTGTTCGTTAATTGGCCCAAGTCAAGTTCAATGCGGTTGCCATAAAAAAGAAGATTTAAAAAGCAAAAAACAACTGAAGGTGTCATCAGCTTGACTTGTGTGAGTGTTTCGAGTGTACTCGCATTTGTTGTTCAAAGTCGTGTGAGTCAATTATATGAAATATTTATGAATGAATGAACGAGTGCTTGGCTTAGGCTAAAAGGCTGCAGCAGACAACAAATATCTCATCAACGTCAGGCGAAGGTTTTTCTTTTATGTTTATTTTTGTTTCTTCTCTTTTGGCCATTAGCCATTTCGCATGGCTTTGAGCCTAAACAGACAATTTGTATCTGTCGTCTGCGGCTCGCAGCGGCGCAATCGACGCGTGCGCCGTCCCAGCACAACAACAACAACAACAACAGTTACAATAACATTAACAACCATAAACGTGGATTCAACAGCAGCTGCGCAATGGCAACCCACAACTGGCTGCTGACGGTATTCGTATTGGAGCGCATCTGCAGACAAAGCGACGTCAGAGAGTTTGGAGTTTGAGTCGGAATTATCATCATCGTGATCACATGACCGTTGCACAGTGGTTCACGCGCGCAGTTTATTAGCTACAACATTTATTAGATGAGCTGATGTTACTGTTATTATTTTTATATTCTAAAAGTGAAAAGGTTCTATATTATTATCAAAACTTTATATTTATTTATATTTTATGAAATGCATAGAAATTAGTTTTGAATTGTAGCTTTATAGCTTTTAAAATCAAAAATATTGTAAAGAATTAGTTCCATGCATAAGAATATGGACTTTTTCTTATAACACTTTAGTTAAGTGATGTGATTATGAAAGAATTCTTCCCGTAGATTCTGAAGAGCACTTCTTAAAAGAACAAACATCTTAATTTTAATATAAAAGCTTGAATTAGAGCATTACAGAAGATTCAAAAAGTGAGAAAAAACGTTTCTTACCACTTTCATAACACGATTTTATACTTTTGTAAAAAGGATATATTAATGTTGGTCAGAAATTTGCAACGCACAGAAATGTTTTTGTAGGACAAGTTTGTCTCTATTGAAGTCTTAGATTTGGAATTTGGATGTACCCATGTATTACACTTCCAATAAAAATTATATAGTATATATAGCTACGCCTAAAACTACATCTTCCGCAGTTTAGCTAGAACAGAGAAAACGGTTTTAGAATCTATATTTTCTAAATTTTACATATTTACATTTATATATATACTCTTAGTATTTCTTTTTCGCTGCCAACTTTCGCATATATTAATTAAAAATGCATAAATTGAAGAATTTCTTTTAACTTTCAGCCCACTGTGCAATGTTCACTTGCCTTTTGTTGCTGGCAATCACCGCACTTAGGCGTGAAGCAGCCGTGTCGCATTATCCCCGCAGCCAAAACCCCCCCTCCCAGCGTGCCGTGTTCATATAAACACGTATGTATGGATCTGTCCGCTAGGTATTTGGCATACTCGACTCGACTCGACTCGACTCGTATTTCGTCAGTGGCAGCTGCCGTAAGCAGCTCCGACTAATTTGCAAGTGGAATTGCAGCCTAGACGAACCCAAGCTTCCGGCATTGAAATTAGGGTTTTGCATGCGGAAAGTTTGATTTGATTTGGAATCGCGTCTTGCTTTTTATGAACGTATAACGCTGCTGCTGCTGCTGCTGCAGCTCAGATAATAATAGAGTTATTAGTTAGTTGGCTGGACATAAGTATGGGTGCCGTTACCCAGATTCTAATGATAAGTCAGAAAACTCGTAAAGTATACAAATAACTACATTTGCTTTTGACTCAAGTGGGGCGCGTTGTTCAAACTGTGTTCGTGCCCCTTGACTCACAATAAAGAACAGTGTCAAGTGTCGCTCGCAGCCAAATGAGTTTTTGAAGTTTCAATTGACATATGAAATGTGATCTGCTAATAAAAATACAAACATAATGGAAAAACCACTTCATAACTGTGACTGAACAATAGAAAACATATCATATTGAAATTATAATGAGCTCGAATACCCAGCCCTTGCTTTTCTCTAATCATATTTATTTACAGATAACTTTAAGCTATAGAAATGTTTGGCTAATAATTGCAATTAAATTACTATGAGACCTAATTTATTCATCGCGATTAAAGCATATTCCATATATCTAGAACATATTCTATAGCAAAACATAATCCACAATTTCCGCAGCTTAAAACTCAGCTCTCGCTGTAGTGGGCTTATGAATATTTACTAATTGAATTACTAAATATATTTTATATATTTTTGAAAATGCTGCATCATTTATCTACACATATGTATTTTTGTCTAACATTTTTGAATGCTTAACGCATGTCAAAAGGTTAAATTGGTGTTGGGAACCCATGAACCCATAGACCCCTTTGGGCCAGCTGCTCGCTGGCATAGCTAAATAATTAATAAATATACTGAAATATATGAAAAATAGATGTGCATGGCTGTTGCATGCTATTATTATAAATTGCAAGTGCATCTATGGACATATAGCCTCGATATATTTATTATGCTCATTTTAATTGAGTGTTTGCGTGCGTGCGTGTGTTGTGTCATAATTTATGCATGTTTAAAGAATCGCGCTCTAATTTGGCTTAAAACGTTCAGCTAATTTATGGTTGGCCAGCGAAAACATTGCACAAAAAGTGTTAACAAAAGGGCATTTGGACTTTTGTTTATTGGCTGGGTCAATGTGGTCATTAAAAATCAATTGGGCGTAACCGCAGCTCGCTCTCTCTCTGTGTGTGTGAGTTTCCTGTGTTAAGGGTTTATCTGATGCATCTGTATCTGTATCTGTATCTACGCATGCTGCATGTACAATCGAGCGAAAACTTTGACACAGTTCGAGCCTTTTGGCCTTGTCAGATGCTGGCGTTAGATGCGTTTGTGTTTAGATTCGTATCTTGGTTACTTACTGCCCGCATCATGTCCGCTTATGTGATTGCCAGTTAGTCCCAGGGCCGAGAACTCGGATGGCTGCAGCTTCACCTCCATTTCCTTCAGACGACTGTTCAATTTGTTTGTGTGCATGAACAGAAAGAAGGTGCACGATATGGCCAGCAGTGCAATCAGCTCCACGGAACTGCAGAAAATACAGAAAAGAATATGAAACGAAGTTATTGAAACATTGTTAGTCAAAGGTTGGCTGGCGCCTTGTCAGCCAAAGCATTCTATATTTATGTAGCCGTTAAGCTTTTGTAATTTACGCCAAATTGGTTTTTAGCATCTATTATTTCATTTACACTTCGAGTCGCCGTCACACACAGACGTGCGGATACCCTCACAGCTGAAACCCCAGTTTTGCCGGAGCTCGCGCAGGCTCTTGCCCTTTGGCTGCCCCAGCAAAAGCTACAAAGTATGCGCTGTGACAACATTTAATTAAGTTCTGACAAGCCAAAAACAAAACAGCAGAGAACACAACAGCAAGGGACAAGGGGTGCCAGCAAATGCAATGCAGCAAAAGAAAGCAACTATAAAAATTATACAAGAAATTAACAAACAATATGGGAGGAAAGGTGCACAATGCAGACGGCACAGTGGGTGCCAAGAGCATTTCTATTCAGAAATCTATTAAAATAATAAAATTATATATATATTAATATTAATATATATTAAAATAATAAAATAAAAATAAAAATGTCTAAAAAAATCAATTTTTAGCATAGTAATAAAAAAAACATTTTAAAGATAATATTAATTATGATTGTAGACCATTTTCAATGATTTGTTGATTTATTGATGATGATTGAGCAATTTAAAATTGACTTCATTGACATACTATGTGACCCAATAGACTAAAATTAAATATTTTATATTTTTAAACTTATCTCAATTTTGATGGATGATGATTGAATATGATTGATCTGCACGAAATTGACTCTTTTTACTTTACTGTCAAGTTTTATGGCAAAAAAAATGTCTACTCATATTATGTTTTTAGGATATTGCAGATGATTGACAAAATTAATTCATTTACTTTAATGGCAAAGTTTATGACTAAAAAAAACTGTCATTGCTCATATGTTTTTAGACTATTATTAATGTTGATTGATGATGATTGACTCTGATTGAACTGCATAAAATTGACTTCCTGCTAATTTTTATTGAAAATCACTTTCGAACATTGTAAGCCCATCATTAAATACATAAAGTTGCAATTTTCTTTGTATTATCTTTCGAGAACTCCAAACAAAAAGTTTTAAAGCAATGAACAATTTGGTAGGTTCGACCCATTCCATAGGGGCTAAGCTGGCCGCCGCAGACCGGAAAGAGCTTCTTGTTGTCCCTCATTTTCTTTATTTTTGTCTGCACACTTTTTGAAACATTTTTCGCTGCTTATTTTGTTTTCTATTTTATATTCTCTATTCTGTTGGTTGATAACAAAACAAAGCTAACAAAGCAACAAAAATAAACCAAGTCGAAATTGCAATGCAAACTGTTTTCTTTGGGCAACTTTTTTAATGCAGCTGTCGAGGAATCACAAAAGAAAAAATTAAAAGCAGAAAATATTTTTTACTGTTTGCTTTTGTTGGCATAAATCTACCGGCAGATAGCAGTAGCAGCAGTAGCAGCCGCAGCAGCAGCAGCATCAGCAGCAGAAAATAAAATAAACAAAAATAAAGAAAGAAAACAAAACGATGGAACAACTAGTATCAAAATAATAATGACAATAAATGCGGCTATAGGAAAAAAAGTATATAAATGCTAGGCCAGAGTTTTGTGAAGTTTCTCGACTGATTGTTGTTGTTGTTGCTGTTAGGGGGCAGTTGCTGGCTTAGTTTTCATCAGGTGCAAAAAGTAATTTATTTCAAATGACTGCACTGCCTGCCACAGAGCGGAGTTGAAAGTGGAGCCAGTGCCAGAGCTTGGGACAGCTGGGCAAGTGTAGCCGAATGCCTGCTCCAAATCACAGAGCTAGAAGCGAAAGGCTGACTTTCATGTGGCCAGCAGAGCCAGGCAAAAGTCAGGCAGGTAGTCAGTCAGGCAGTTAGACAGTCAAATGAAATGTATCTGACGGATACACCGTCACCGGTTTGGCCATAAGGCGCTTTAACTTTTTGGCCACCTGCTGTGCGCACTTAGCTCTAGTTCTGAGCTTCAATGGCCGTGGGTGTTTATTTCATTAGCGCACACACATACACAGTTGATGCCGAAAGTTTGCGTACCAAAAAAACATTCTACTTATGTATGTTTTGTTTGACGACAATGCGCTCCACCGCATTTCACTCTCTCTCTCTCTCTCGCGCACTCACTCTTCATCTTATTGTTAAAGTTGACACTAAAGTGCGCCGCAAATCCCACTTAAGAGCTGCTTCTCAGATGTCAGCCACGCCCCCACTCCTACTTTTACTTGTTGTTCTGTTTAACTTTTCTTCTGTTTCTTCTTTTTTCCGTTGGTAGAAATTTATTGACATTTTGTTTTTGCTGCGCCCCGCCCCAAAGGGAGGCATGGCGTGTAAATGCCGAAAGTTATGTGATTATTAAAATAATTTTACGTGACTGCGTCGATTTCTTTTTCGGACATAGTCACCACATTGTGCCGAGCAACGCCGACTCCGACTGGAATACGGATTCGAGTTTCAGTTTGAGTTGCCAACAGCCAACAGGCAACTGCCAACAGCCAACTGGCAACTGGCAACTGCCAAATGGTGACTGCAGTTCGTTTGCTGCCACGTAGCACATGTGCCTGCCATTAGGGACCTACACTTGGTTCGTTAGCGTTTTTTGTGTGTTGCTGCGAAACGAGTTCTATTTCTATTTCTATTTCTATGTGTTGGGGATCGTGGGAGCAGCACATGTAGCTGGTAGCTATACAAAAAATTATACGTCCGAGCCGTTGGAGGATAATGCTGAATTGATGCCATTGATCAGAGCCAGCATATAATTTAATTTAGTAATAATAATAGTCACAACTTAACAGTTAGATAATCAATTTATTGAATTCATTGACTAAAACAATATTTATGCAAATAAAAGCAATTTTTTAGTATTGTGATTATGATAAATGTGCTCAATTTTTAGTTTCTAGCTTAAAATATTTGTGAAAAAACTTAAATTAGTATTAGTATTTTGTATTCTCTGCTGAAATTTGAATATGCTGAATATTTCTACAGCTAGAGCTAATATAGTTGCTACAACTGCAACTCGCATTATCATAAACAGTAACTGAATCCGTTTCTTTGAGTGATCCACAGTCAATTTATTCGAAACGAACTGCAAATTTATTTAGAAATTCATTGAAAGAACCCGCTCTTGAGTTGAGAGTTGCGAGTTGGGAGAGCTATGCCCCCTCCAGCTATTTGCTGCACACAACACTGAAATGGCGCACGCCTTTCACTTCCACTCTTGCCTAAGTGAACGAAAGAAATAATAGAAATAAAAAAAACATAAGCAAATGGCAACAGCAACAGTTGCCGCATGCAAATTGCTCGCCATTTCCGTTCATTGTCGTTTATACGTAAGCACAACTGCATCATAAGTAATTTAATTAAACGATGGTGAATTTTCCAACTAATCAAACAGCAAAATGCAGTCAACAAATTGTGGCACGTCGACCATTAGAAATGATACACAAGCCAACTAGTTAGTTGACTTCATGTGCAGTCGGCGCAACGAATATTCCCGTAAATTGGCAGAAATCTTAGAGTCATTTTTGATTTGAGCATTTTCTGAAACTGTTTGCGCAATCATTATTGACGCAAATGGAGATGCCGCACGCAGCATGTGGCAAAATGATTTGGCTTCGGCTACAGCTACAGTTTCAGCATCGACTTCAGCTTTCAGCATCCAGCTCAGCTTCAGCTGCAGCTTCAGCTTGAGTTTAATTTAGTATTGGCATCAGCTTCAGATACAGTTTCAGCATCGACTTCAAAGTCAGTCTTCAACTTCAAATTTAGTTTCAAATTTCTGTTTAGTTTCAGCATTTGCTTCATCATTAACATCACTTTTGACATCAGCTTCAGTATTTAGCTTCCTCTTTAGTGTCGTTTTCAGCTTCAGTTTTAGTATTCAGCTTCAGCTTTGGCTTAACATTTCAAAGAATCAGCTTTAGCTTTTGTTTCAGCATCGGCTTTAGCGGTAAAACTGAAATCAGCTCTAGCTTCAGTCTCAGCTTAGGTGGCGGCGTCAGATCCAACTTCAGACTCAGCTTCAGTATTCAGCTTTAAGTTAAGCATCGCCTGCAGCTTCAGTTCAGTTTATTTATAATCAGCCTCAGCTTCATTTTAAGTATGGAGACATCAGCTTCTGCTGAAGATTTAATTTGAATATTCAGTTTACAATTTAGCATCGTCTTCAGCTGTAGCATCAGTATTAACATCAGGTTCTCTATTTAGCTTTAACTTAAGCATCGTCTTTAGCTTTAGTTTTCGTACCGGGTCCAGCTTCAAACTTACCATTAGCTTCAATCTCAGCTTTATTATTCAGCTTAACCCTTGCCTTAAAGCTTAGAATCAGCTTTAGCTTTTGTTTCAGCATCGGCTTCAGTTTAAGCATTAACGTCAGATTCAACTTCAAACTCAGCTTCAGTATTCAGCGTTAACTTTAGCATCGTCTTCAGCTTCAATTTCTGTTTTTTTAGCATCTTTCAGTATGAACTTAGTTTCAGCAGCTTCTTCAGTTTTTGTATACACATCAGTTGCAGCTTTAAATTTAGCATCAGCTTTTGCTTTATCTTTAGTTTTAGCCTCGGTTGCAGTTTTAACTTCAATTTTATGTAGTACCGAAATCTGCATCAGCTTAAGTTCCATCATCTGCTTCAGTTTTAGCATTATCATTGATATTAGCTGCATTCGCTTTACAATTGACATTAGATTCAGATTCATAACTCAGCTGAACTTTAACATCGTCTTCAGCATCAACTTTAGCATTGTTTTCAGCTACAGTTTCTGTATTGACATAAAATTCATTTAAAATGTAGCATCAAGCTCAGATTCATCATCAACTTCATTGACTTCATCGACATCAGCTTCAGTTTGAGTTTTATTTTGTATTATCTTTAACTTTAGCTATGGCATCTGCTTTAGCTTTAGTAGCTTTAATATTGACAGAATCAGCTTCAGTTTTATTGTGAACATCAGTTTTAGGTTTACTTTTAGCATAGTCTTTAGCTTCAGCATCTGCATTGACATCAGATTCAGCATCAGTTACGGCATCTTCTTCAGCTCTAGCATCAAAATTGGAATCAGTTTTAGCTGGAGCTACAGCATTCCTTTCGGCATTCGCTTCATCTTCAGTTTTGACATCAGATTCGGCTTCAGCTTCAGCATCTGCTTTGGCTTCAGCTTCAGCTTCAGCTTCAGCTTTAGCTCCAGCATCGACTACAGCCTGAAGCAATCAATAGATACTCGAACTCATTAGACAAGTTTCGAAAGGTGTTTGAACCCGGCTTTGATAGTTAAATTTATTGGCCCGCGGGCTGCTGCGTTCAAGTGGCGCAGGTTGAAAGAACTCGGCGTGGATAAAGAATTATGAATATTGAGTATTTGCACGCGGCCCTGACTTTGACCAAAGATTCTATTTGATCATTAACATAGAGCAAACCAAAAACAAAAAGCTGGCCAGAACCACTTTGGCCATGACATAATCAGCTTTGGCATCGACTTCGGCTGCGGCTTTTTAAAACTAGTTTGGCCCCGGGTCAGAGATGATTTGGCTTATTTGATATGCGAAAAAATTGTAAAAAAAAACGCAAATTAACCTTTGTTCAACAGAAGTTCAATAAACTTTACGACTCTAAATTTGGTCTGGGCAAAAACTGAAAACCTTTCGCTTGACTTCATATAATTATGGCTACTTCATTAGCCAATGGCCAGTCGCTATTGTCAACTGGGGTCAGTTTAATGAGGCCTACGGATGCTGTTGCGCAATAGCACTGTGAAAGGCGTTGCGACTAAGGTCGCTGCGAGAAGTGGACAAAGAGCCGTTGGATCTTTATGGATAAGAGCTAAACTAAAGCCGTTAGCTAAAGTTACTTGGGAAATATATATAGCTGCTGTCCAGAAGGTTATTGCGTGAGGTGTCGAGGTCAGGATAGATCTATGCAAACTGTGAGAATCATGGAGAATAGCAAGCTTAACACGAGAGCGAAAGGTATAACAGAAATAAATTGTAAATAGTTGTAGAGAGGAAAGTTGAAGAAGCCAACGATTTGTTTCGAGATAAAAAGTTGAATTGAAAAAATTACTTAAAATTCCATTAAAGATATTTTGAGCAGTTAAAAGCAAGTTAGAGTTAGGGCACATTTATTAATTGGACGAGGGATATTTAACATGGCGCAAATGTCCAAATGTTGACCCACTGAAAAATACAGTAAGTTTACCCAAGGTGGGGTGGGCTCTGTGGCACAACCTAAACAATGGCAAACATTTTTGCTATTTTTAGAAAGATTTCCCTGAGTTTGTTGATTTTCGGCTGTTATTTCTTTACGCTCGCATTTATGACAATTACTTTGTTGCGGTAATTGTGGTTTTTTATTATTTTGTGGTTCTCTGCTTCAAAATTTATGTTGATTTGTTTTTAAATGCCGACGGTGTTTTGTTATTAAAACAAACAGATGAAATGTAGTTCAAATGTGGCATAGGATTTGTGAAATTAAATTAAAATAAACACAATTGCAGAGACTCTCAGTTTTGAAGTTTCTCAATTGCCAGACCCTCCCCCAGCCAGATCTATAGCCTCCCAGGCGTTGTTTTTCTGCAGACTTCAATTAAATCATATGCCAAGCTCTGCTGTCTTCATGCAGCATAAAATTGTTGTATTTGTCATTGTTGTTAGCTGCTGTTGTGTAGCTACTTATACAATAACTAACTCTCGGCCTAGTGCAAAATACAGAGAAGAAGAAGAGCATAACAAACCTAAAAACAATTGCGTAAAAAATTCACATGCCTCGAATCGCTGCTCTCAAAGATTATACAACTTTCTAATCAAAACAAGCATTACATTATTATTTTCATTATTATTGTTATTGTTATGTTTTTTTACTTTGCTCTCTATTTATATTTATTCGCTTGCTGCTCGTTTTGATTTCTCGATTTTAAAATTGATTTCAATTGGTTCAATCAGCCCAAAATAACGAATGCTCTGCACTGCAGCTCTTCTCAGATTTCAGCTTTCCGAATCTTTAATTTTACCGGTTTGTTACGCACTTTCTGGACAA
The DNA here is from genome assembly GCA_035045545.1 of Drosophila gaucha. Classification (NCBI taxonomy): domain Eukaryota; kingdom Metazoa; phylum Arthropoda; class Insecta; order Diptera; family Drosophilidae; genus Drosophila; species Drosophila gaucha. Next base: position 902,434 of record JAWNOY010000292.1, read on the forward strand.
AGTCGGTCAAGTTTTTGTTGCCAACGAAAATTTATCGACACAGAGCGAGAGAGAGGCACGTAGAACGTTTTAATTACAATTGGCCTAGTTTTGTACAGAGATTTTTGTGTAGCTCGACGTACTCGATGCTGCCTCATGGCGCTGCTATCAGATCCGAGTTAATAGTTTAATTGCAAGTCGTGGCAAAGAAACTTGCCCAAAGCGCATTTACGGATTGCTACATGTACTATGCAGAGAGTGATTGTAGAGGCCCATAGAATTGAATAGTTTTTTTGTCTATAAAACCAAGTCATTTACAGCCTACAGAAAATGTTATTTTATAGATCAAAATTTGTATATGAAAAACTGACAGAATTCTTAAGAAAATTAGAAAGTTTATAGCAATAAACTATATATTAAATTTCTCTAAATTATTATATATATATATACATTTTTTTTGTCAATAATACAAATTTCTTACAAGTCATTTTTAATTTTCTAAAAATTATTATATTATAAATTAAATAAATTATTATGTTATTACTTTTTCGCATAATTTCAAAAACGTTCCAAAGTTATTTATATATATTTTTTTTAAATCAATTATTTTATATAAATTTATACATGTAATACATATATATACGTTTAATATATATTATATATACATGCTTATACTCATATTCTGCTATGTGAAAGCTCGACTTGGTTTAGATTTAAGGAGCGTTCGCCTTTGTTTCAGCTGCCCATTATCTTTGGACATGTTCATTAATAATTTCATCTATAATAATTGCAAGAGTCGAAATATATTAATTATAATAACATTAACATAAAACAATAATTACCCCAAAAAGTTAATGACTTTTCGGCATTGAGGCGTTAAGGCACACCAGAAAGTAATCAAAACATAATGGTTAATCATTTTATGAATGCGATTATTGTAATAAGCTGCTATCTAGCGGTTGGACATGACATTTAATGCTCTTAGCGCCTGTGCAACAACAGTTACAATATGGATATTGGACCATGTATATATCGTATATCGGGGCAGGCGCTGTTAACCAAAGTAGCGTTAAACACGCACTTGGTCCGAAGTTGAACGTGCCAGCTAGTTAGTCGAGCGTGCTATCCCTCTCTCTCTCTCTCTCTGTCTCTCTTTCTGCCTCTCCATGGCATGACAGTTGCATATCCATCAGCTGCTGTTGAAATATTTCACGTATCTAATAGAACGTGATCTCATAAAAAAAGCGGCAATGGACCGTCTAGCGTCTACCATAATATGCTTGTTGGCTGCTCTCTATTTCATGATTTCAGATTCAGGCGTTGGGAAAGTCTTCGATTTGAAAAATCGATCAATCGCTGCGGTTTTCCATGCACCGACTTTCAATTGCAAATTGTCTGATGGGGCATCCGACAACAACAGCGTGCAACATGCGTTGCAATATGCAACAGTCCGTTGAGGCCCCCATTCAGATTAGCGACAAATTGTTTTTTCCAGCTGCTTTCGTTTCGCGATTGCAGCGACAGTTGTGCCTCCAATATTCACACAGTCACAGTCACAGTCACAGTCATGGTCATTGAATATAAGTGTCAATCTGGCCAACAGCATCATCATCATGACGAACGTCATTAGCAAGACGATCATTATGATCAGCTAACTAAGCTGTTGAATGTCTTCAAAAAACAATTCTCTCGATTGTTCAAAATATTTGCAATGAATGGAAAGTAACTCATGTTGAATAACTAAACTCAGTTATATTTGCTTAAATATATATATCTATATACTATTTATGCTCATATAAAAGGGTCTCTTATGTATACCCTGCACTTATTTAAATTCGGGCATGTAACAGTCAGCTGAATGTTTATCTAAATCCATTTTATATATATAGTCTAGCATGATGCTTTATAAAATATATTAATAAATATTATTTTAAATTGTTTACCATAAAACAGCTTTTAATTCCCGCGCTTTAACTTAATTCCCAGTCACATCAATTAAACAAATATTAAAAAAAAAACAAGTAAGAACCCTGCACTTGGGCGCAACAGACTGCATTATGCTCGTTCACTGTGAAAAGACAGCTAAAATTAGTCAAATAATGATTTTTCGGATTTACTACGGCCCTACTGATAGTCCCGTAGAGGGGATCAACAATAATCTAACTGTAAATGTTGATTATCCCAGCAGTAAACCTGTAGCTCTTCAGATCTACCACCCCCCAAGAGGCATATTCGTGGAAGATATAGTTATTCGTGATTTGCCACTCACATACTTAGTTTTTGATCGATCTTTAGATTAGGTTAGCAGTAAGCCAATTGCCAAATTTCATGCAGTTTTAGCCGACTTGCCTTGCCCCTTACATGTATAGCTATGTATATATTCCAAATCTTTTTATGTAGAGGTTGCTATAAGACTATATGTTCTAAATTGGAACTCTAAGATTGCTAAACGTTTTTCCGTTAATTGATATAGTATTTCCCGATTTGGCACTGCCCTAGAAGGAATTTCTAAAACATCTTGAAAGGACTTTATAAGGCACTTTTATAGAGTTTTGTTATTTATGTTCAAAATTTCAAGTCCTTAGCTTCAAAGGTATCGAAATGCTGTGATGCATAGACGGAAGGAAGGACCGATAGCAAGACGAACATTGTACATAACCAATATACTCTTTTCACTTCGTGAACGTGAATCAAAATGTAATAAATAATGTATTTAATCTCAAATGATATGCATGCCATATGTTTATGGATTTCGTAACAAATTGTTATATCTCGCATAAGTACCTTAGCCATAACAACCTGTGCCGTAACGCATGTGATAAGTGTTGTTGTTTTTTTTTTATTTTGGGGGTGCCTTGTTTATAAAACGTTGTCTAACCCATTTTCCGCATTTTATAGTTGTGTGAAAACGTGAAGCGTCGTGCCTCATTTGGCTTGGATTAGTGCGCAGTCCGTAATTAAGTTGTAAAATCTATGTACGTGCGGCTTTTTCAAGTGTGCCCCATAAAGTCCTAAGTACACAACAACCACTGAGTGGAGTGTGGAGAGGGAGAGTAGGTTGTGTGTAAGCCAAAAACAAAAAAGACAACATGGAAAGAAAAACTTGATGTCAAAATGCTTAACTGCAATTTCATTAGGAGCAGCATTTCTGTCCGTCGCCCCTCTTGCTGTTGAGTAGGTGTCGCTGTGCATGCAGCGTGCCAACGTTAGGAGCTCCCCTCGCTTGTTTCATATGTCACCGGTTAACACACTCTAATTGTCATTTTGGCTTTTCACGTCAACTATGAGGGCCGCACTTCAATTTGGCCTTTCCAGCGCTCTTAATTGACTCAATTAACAATTTTCATAATGTTAACATAAAGCAGCGAATCGTGTTTGTTTGTCCGTGTGCGTGAGTGTGTGTGGGCTTCAAATTTTCTAATCAGCTGTATGCTAAACTGTTTGCCAGCTCTAAGCCTAATTGTAAACAATTAGCGAATCTACGCAATGTTTGCGAAACGCTGTCAGTTATTTGCAATGTAGGCAAACGGTAAGCTACTAAAATTAAGCTCACTACAGAAATTGGAGAATCAAGGGTATTGGTGAAATTATAGTGCAATAGAATGGAGTTTAAGCTATGTCGATTATTATTTGTGAAGATCTCTTTGAAAAACATAAAAATTTATAAAAATCTAATAAGTGCTAAAATATAATAATAAATAATAACTGCTACGAGAGTATGAAAGTTTGTGAAGAGAAAGGTGAAGGTATTTAAAATGGATGGATGGACGGATTGACCGATGGATGGATGAAAGAAAGGAAAGATTTATGTATGACTGGCGGACGGACGGATGGACGGAAGAGAGGACGGATTGATGGTTGCGAAATGATTGAAGGAAGGACGGATGAATGGATGGATAGACGAACGGATTGACGGATGGATGAACGAACGGATAGACTAAAAAAAAGACAGATTGATAAATGGATAGACTGGCGGATGGACGGATGGACAGGTGGACGGATGGCTGAAAGAGAGGACTGATTGATGGTTGGATAGATGAAGGGATGGAAGGATGGATAGACAGACGGAGGAAATGACTGACGGACGGATGGATGGACTGGCGGATGGACATGTCTAAGTCAACACGGCTGTTGTCCTTGATCATATACTTTGTACAGCTGCTCCCTGTTACATACATATTAACAAAATCATTTTATAAATTATGAAAACATGAGTAGTAATGTGAATGCATTTATGAGAATCGCAAAGGGGGGATGTACTTATATAACAATTACTCTTAAAGTATAACATTGATTATTATTATAAGAACGCAATGTAATTGCAAGCTACAATCATTCATTTCAACTAAAAAAATATATAAACTTAGCAAAAAGGAAATTACAATGTAACTCCAAAATTCAATCTTAAAGTAGTTGCTATCTTAATCCCCGCCTTTTTCTTTAAGTATACTTTAGCTGCACGCAAAAATCGTATTAAATGTGCTGCTCCAGACTAGCTGCTCGCTGCTTCGTAGATCTTGTTCGGTTTGGCTCTTAAAGTTGTCAGCAACATGCGCAACAACAAACAGAGCGCAACTGCTGCCAGCAGCAGTGCAACTGGCAAATCCGAAATGCACTTCAGGCCACGGCCACGCCCATGGGGCAGTAAAATTTACCTAAGTAGGCTGCTGTTTTTGCCAGCTCTTGAATTGGCCAGAAGGCTGTGTTCAGGAATTGCAGCGGCGCTTAATTCGGTGTGCGGATTGCAGATTGCGGATTGCGGATTGCGGATGCGGATGTTTCGTGTGGTCGCCAGGCGAAAGACTTTGCCATTTGCCGGAGTGCAATTTACTCAAAAGTTTTACGCGTTTTCCTGCCACAATATGTTGCAGGGAGCTGGGAGTCGAGGCGCGCGCGAAAAACGCTCAAGACAAAAAAGCCCTGGTGTATGTCAGTGTATGTGTGTGTGTGTGTGTGTGTGCAAGAAGCAAGGTTCACGCCCACTTTTTAACTTGGCATCGCACGTGCTGCTTGCAGCGAATGTTAATAACATTTGGTGGCAACAACAACAATAACAATAACAACAACAACAACAATGGCAACAGTAAAGCGAAATTTACGCACTCGACAACAACTCGACGCTGTTTCGTTGTTGTCGTCGCTTCCTTTAACGAGCTCATCCTTGTTGCAACTAGCGTACGTGCCACGCCCCGCATACAGCCGAAGCCAGACACAGCCGTCTTCTGCTTACTTTTACTACTTGACGCTGTCATTTGCGGCATTGCAATTAATTTTTGCTTGCTATCTGTGTGTGTGTGTGTGTGTGTATGTGTGTGTAGATTTTGGGGGCAGGATGCAGACATGCAGCTTGGCACACTAATTTCTGATCTCTGCCGCAGCAACAGCAACAACAAGAAAGTTGTCAAACGCTACTCATTTAACGCCTGCATGGCTCAGCTATCGACAAGAGGAGTCAGCAGGAGGCGGAGGATTAGGAGGCGGGCTTCCAATTATAGGCACACTGAGCCCGGTTAGCTGTTTGGGCCAAGATAAGCGTATGCCTCGTTGTTGTTATCAATTGAGCTCAGCTGCAGGCTGCACAGAACTTAAAGCGAGGTAGTTGGTATCTGCTTAATGAACGATTCTTTAACAAACTTTAATAACTTAAAAGTCTGTTCTCTCAATTTCCTTTCAACTTCTGCAATTTACTCGCTTAGCTTCAATAATTCCCGAAAATTATCGTGCATGTCTTTGGCTCTGCTTCGATTTGCTTAAACTTTCGCCATGTGGCATAGCTGTCCGCCCACTAGCCACGCCCAGCAGCCATAATCTAGCCCCCTGACAATTAGCATAAATGCATTTTACACACACACACACACACAGACACAGAGAGGGAAAGACATGTGTGCATGCAAAAGGAGAATAAGTAAAATCTGCGAGGGAAATTGCTTAATTAATTTCCAAGCGATTGGCATAAAATTGAAAGCATGCGAGTTGCGAGCTCGGCAAATAAAATTTAATTTTAATGCAACTTAGAGTCGACTAGCCAGGCTCCATGCATGTGTGTGTGTGTGTGTGTGTGGGCAGCAACTCCCTTGGAACGCATTCTGTTTGATATTTTTATGTGTTTGTAGTTGTTTTTTTGTGTTTTTTTGTGACTGCCGCATTCGGCGGTAAAACGAGTTGCAGACGATGACGACAACGACCTACTTTAAAGCCTGAGCCTGGAAAGACGGACGGCAGCTGTCGATGTCGATGCTGTTTGGAAGCTGGCGCCACTTTCTTTGGCGGCCAGTTGACTGGTTGACACCAATGAATGGCGAGTTTTCAGTTTGGAGCGGCTCGAATTATGCCATTATGCTAAGACTAAACTGCAAATAAGCAACATTCTGTCATGTGAAAGTCCAGGCGTAATAGTGGAAATGCCATCTGTAGCCGCAGCCACCCAGAAGCGTTATGAAAATGAATGCAACAAGCTGTCAGCTGCCGGCTCTAATATTGTAAATTGCTGAGCAGAGTAAACTAAACGGGATTTTGTAGCGCACTGAAAGTCTTAAATTGAAATGATTTTTCTAGCGGCAATCGAGAAAATTATCAATTTACACCGACTTGAGATCTCATTTCCTCTCTCTTTTACTGAAGGCCACTTTTGTTGTGCTGCGATTGGAAATGCAAGGGAAAAGTGTGTTTAAAAAGACTTTAATGTGCGTTCAGCTTGTAGAGCAGCTCATAGAAAGCAAGCTTAATAATTACAGCAGGAAATTATATACTAATCGGAGATGATTAAGTGTTTACCCTAGAGGACATGTGCGTTTAATAATAGAAAAGTGTGGTTCGATATTTACTTTAGGGAAAACTTATATTATGATAAATTGAAATGTTTTCGAATATTTAAACTCCCAAGGAGAAGCGTTGATCAACCCGGCGTATACTTAATTTGCTTAATAGGTACATATGTTTATACATATAGTATGATAATTTTTTGGTATTTAATAGAAGAAGCGGGCGAGGAATTATAAATAAGCAGCCGAACAAAGGTGTATAGCTGTGCTACCCTGCGTATTGTTTATATAAATCATAGCTATTGAGATATAGAATTATTATACTTTTAAAACACTCCAAAAATATTACTAAATAGGCTGTAGGCCAATGGAAAATCCTAGAGCTACCCTGCGTATACTAAATGTGTTTCATAGATATATAAATGAATTGATCAATTTAATATATAAATTTTATTAAAATTAAAACATTCCTATTTTTATACCCTGAACCCATTGAAAATGGGAAATCAGGGTATAATGGTTTTGCAAAAAGTATGTAACAGGCAGAAGGAGGCGTGGCAGACCCCACAAAGTATATATATTCTTGATCAGGGTGACGAGCTGAGTCGATTTAGCCCTGTCCGTCTGTCTGTCCGTCCGTCCGTCCGTCTGTCCGTCTGTCCGTCTGTCCGTATGTATGAACGCGTCGATCTCAGAACCTATTAGAGCTAGAGACTTCAAATTTTGCATGATGGTCTGTGTATACAGCGAAAATATCGAGTTTGTTTTAGATATTCGATAAATTTTTCCGTTTCAATGTTATCGATTTAAAACGTTATCAAGATTCAGTTTTTTGACCTTATCTTTTACATATTTTTAGCTACAGCTACCAAATTTTGTTTTTAGCTTTTTATAAATAAAATACATTTTCTATTTTTTCATATTTTGGATACCGGCTCCACATTTTACAAAAAAATTTATTAAAAAAAAAAATTATCAAAGCCACAATTTAATTTTTTCAAATTTTTTAGTGAAAACCGTATTTTCAATAAATTAATAGCATTCAATGCAGAAAATTGCATTCAAATCCGTTAAGTAATACAGAAGTTATTAAAGGAAACATTGTAAAAGCACGCTGCAGCAGCCTGTACGTGTGCACACATACATTCAAATGAACTACACAGTAATCGGCGAGCGTGCTTCTGTGTGCATGGCATGTATGTATATGTGTGCATGTATATACAAATGTGTGCATGTGTATATGTGTGCATGTGTGTATGTGTGCATGTGTGCATGTGTGCATGTGTATATGCGCGCAGAGGTAATATGTATAGATAAAATATGTAAGCTAGGTTGTTTAAAACATCAGCTCGGACTTGCTTCAGGGGATCTCGTAGTCGGGCAGACCCGACTAGAGCTTTCTTACTTGTTACTAGTAAATATCTGAGCTTTAACTCGTATTTTGCACCACCTTAAAATCCTTAATTGATCTAAAATGCAGCTTTAAATGGAAAAATGAAGCTCATGCCATTAAAGTCTCGGAAACAAGTCAATAGCTAAATAATTGGCGCTGCCCACTGGAATCAATTGCACTTGAGGACCACGCCTAATGCTCGCACACTTCACAATTGTCAGCTTCTAAGAAAAGGCCATAAAAGGCCGGCAGTTTGCTCTAAAAAGAATCCGAAAACTGCAATAAAGCAGTTCAAGTTTTGCCATTTGGTTGTTGTTGCCAAATATTGGCCAAGACCAAACCGAATGCACTTTCAAAAATAAAACCGAAAAAACAAAGGCAAGTCGAAGCCAATGCCGCCTAAGCAACCGAGCGGCAGCAACTGCAGCAGACCCCGAACGACCCGCGCACAAAAGTCGAAGACAAGTCTCGGAGCAACAAATTGAAATTGTAACAAAATGCTCACGACAAATATGCGGTTGCTGTGCATGGTTACAACTTTTTTTTCTTTTTTCTTTTATTTTTTTTTTTACAGCGCTCTCATGCGCTCCTATGACGCAATGGTCGAATTCGAGTCATGTGCTCTGCCATTTGTTTGTTGGCTTTGGGCGGCGGCTAACCACAGGACGGGGCGGGGCAGCGGCCGATTGGGGCAGCGTCTAGGCCAGGTCCAGACCCGGTCCAGCATGGACTTTAGTCTGCCTTCTTTTATTTTTTTTAAACGCTCAACTATAATTAAAACTTTAAAACTACATTTTTGTCTCAGCGTAGTTGAGGAGCGGTCACAAAACAATAAAATTGTTGCAGAAACACAAATTAAGTCGACGCAAATGAATGTACGTACATACAAGAGGTCGTCGGTATTTATAATTAAAATATTTTTTAATATTTACAAAAAAATAAATTGGAATATTTTGCTGAATAAGAAAAGAGAAACGGGTTCGCTAATGGTAAGATGTACAAAAAGAGTACATAAAACAATTATAAAAGTGAGGAAATCGGAAAGAAATTTAAAAGGAATATATAATAAATATATACAATATATTAAATAAACAAGGAAAATTGAGTATATATTATATATCCAATATACAGACCGAACGACACGAAATTATAGTTTATATGCAAGAAACTAAATGTAAAATTTGGTGACTTTAGCTTTAAAGATGTAAGAGATATGCTCAAAAAACTAAATCTCGACTACAGTTTTAGTCGATATCATGAAAAAGAGAAAAGGTATCCATTCCTTGAAACAAACTTGATCTGTGCACTATATAGGAGGACCTACGTGTAATATTTTAAGTCTCTAGCTCTTTTAGGTTCAGAGATCTCCGCATTCATTCATACGGAAAGACGGACAGGGTTAATACAACTTAGTTCTTCGTCCTGATCAAGAATATAAATACTGTATAAGGTCTGCCACGCCTCCTTCTGCCTGTTACATACTTTTAACAAAACCATTATACCCTGATATCCCATTTTCAATGGGTTTTGGGTATAAAAAGAAATGTTTATATTAAGAGTTTACGATAAATATTTTTTATATATACGGTATATAAATACATAGCAAATAATTGTAAATATTCTCTGTAATTGACAAGCAGAATTTAATCTTGTGGCGAGTATTTCGGAGGTTCCTTACGATAGACCTTTGAGTACAGTGTCAGCACTTCCTGTGAGACAGTCGATTCAGTATTCGAGGAAGTTTCAGATGCAGGCTGCGATGCAGGCGCCGATGCAGCCTCCGATGAGGACGGTTGCAAATGAGATACGGACGAGTCATTAGTATAAGCCGGATAGATTGTCATGAAACTTTCGGATAGATCAGAGTCTTCGCTATTAATGTCAATCTCGCCTGCTTTCTCAAAGAAGGGTGGCCCACTGGTATACAAAGTTGGACGATCCGCAAAGCTATTTGAGATTTTATCAGCATCTGGTATCCATTCCTTGACCGAATCACTATCTCCACTTTCGCTCAGTGGCACGGTGCCAATTATTATGGGCACATCGATGTTCCACTTCATATGGAAGCCAGTGAATAAGACAGCTAGTCTTAGTTTGTACGATACGTGTATTATGTGATTGTCCTGCGACGAGGGCGGCACTGGTGGTATTTCGTACTGGGCATTGATCGCGCGCTGGCTCTGATGCTCCACAACCTCATTCTCCCTATTTCCGTCCATATTCGTCGTGACGACTCGACGCGTATGATTTACCCTAAACACGAATGTTTGTACAAGACTCATTGTGAAGGCCTTAACATCAACGCTTTTCGACATATTATCCACATCCACGGTATAGTTGATTGTTTGACCTGGCGCATAGCCACTAAATGGTATGTGGAGAGTCACTTTGACAGATCCCGAGTTGGGCCAAAAGTTTCTGCTTTCCTCATACTCAATGGGTGTCAGCATCTCCGAATGATGGTTCAGATCGTAGGTCTGAATGACGGCTACGGGCTTTTTGAACACCTTCTTGAATATCATACGATCTAGCACGAGCGACAACTCATACGAGATCTTGCCGTACCTGCCCATACACGAGGTTGGGCATTGCCGTGGCAGGCGTAAGGAAAATGGATAGGTGTGCGTGCCTTCGGGCAGTTCTCCCTTTTCGAATACATTTTCCCGATGTCGCGTATACGACTCAACCGCACTGGAGACAAATCTTTCGTGCCTGATCTCGTCACTTGCCGGATCTCGTCGAGTCTCTTCGAAAGCAATTTTTGCCAGGCCAACAAACAATATATAGACTCCGGTTACCGATTTCGGCATAGACGTTTTCAATATAATCATTCCCGTTATTTTCTCACCACTGTAGAAAATGGCATTCGGCCGATCGAATCTAAACTCACAAGACATATTATGGAAAAATAAATTTTTTAAAAATTTCATTAATTATAACTTGAATTTAAAATACCATTTCGAATTGAAGAATATTTAAAATATTTTCAAAATTTTATTTTTAGCTTTATGCACAGCCACCTGAGATTTAACAGTATTTATAACGGCAGGTTATATATAAATTTATATATATATATATATATTAGTATATGAGGCTTCCTACCAGGTATTGGTCCAATAAGGAGAAGATTTTTGGAAAACTTTTTGAGTTCCAAATTGAAAGTTTTTGAAAATGTTAAGTAAATGTGAAAATTATAGAAAGAAAAGAGCTTTTGAAAATGCATTTGGATAAACTTATAAGTAAATTTTGGATCTAACTTTAATGCAGTGCCCAATGCAATCTCCTGATATGAAAAAAAAAACAAGTATAAAAAATTGTTTCGAATTTCGCATTAATTTTGTAAAATAAAACCTTTTTTTTTTTGAGAAATTTCTGTAGATAGTTTCGTATCGATATTTGTGGATGTTTTAAATGCAGTCAACGATGGAATCTCCAGAAAATCAACCGAAAACGTTTCGAATTTAAATTTATTTTTATTGGAAGTAATTAAAAATGATATAATACAAAAAACTGCCTTTGAGTAAGGCTACCTTCAAGGCATAAAACTTGACTATTTGCGAGTGCCCGGATGATGAAGGATGCTCATTAATATCTCTTTGTGTTTGTAAAATACAATTAAGTATTATTTACCACATTTTTATGTTTCTTGATTAAATTTAAATTTCCTACTCCGACTGACCAAGTCCAACTTGATGGATTATCTTTTGTTAACCTGCTCCTTAAGCTATAAACCAGTTGAAGATTTGCTATTCAGGAAGTTGACCGATTGTTGCCCGGTCGCGTTGCCAACCAAAAAATGTAAGTTAGTTGCACGCATCAGCCATTCGATTGGCAACGCGAGTGCATCGAAAGGCAGTCTTCGCCGCTAAACAAAGATGCAAAGCACTCAACTAAGCTTTACTTTGGGATTTATTATTGATTTTTGTTTAATTTTGGTGAAAGGTGCGCAGTTTGCGATTTGCTTCAAGTTACGTGTGGGTCGCAGCACCTGCCACCGGGCAGAGCATCAACGGCAGCGGGCGGTCAATTGAAAAAGCAAAAGAAAAGAAAAATACTACGTAATATGGCCAAAATGGGAATGCCCTTAATACGCCTGGGAAACAAGAGTTTTGGCCTCACAGCACGTGGCTGGTAACACATTGACTAGCCAACAAAAAAAAAACAATGATGGAAGAGATTTATGATTTACGAACATGATGTTCAAACTTCAATGTTTCTTCTTTTAGCCCTGCTGGTTGTTGTTTGCTATCATTAAAATCCATTTTTGATTTGGCCTTTCACAACAATCAACAACAAATAAGCCGAGCTACGGGTGGGTCTCAGCATCCTTCAACAGCACAAACACTTTACAGTGGTTCATTAGGAAGAATACACCTAAGAGGCAAATTACATACTATTTTTTAAAAATAACTTTCATTTTAATAGATACCATGTTTTATATAGATCAATTTGTATAACAACTGCAGGAGAAATTAATTAAAACCAAACTTCATTAGAGCAGTTTAAATTGCCTTTAGGCAAATCTGTTATACTGTTATACAGTTTGTTTTTGCTGTTTTACTTGAGCAACTGCAGCAGAAATTAATTAAAACCAAACTTAATTAGAGCATTTAAAATTATCTTTACGCAAATCTGTTATACTGTTATACTATTTGTTTTTACTGTTTTACTTGAGAAGCTGCAGCAGAAATTTATTGAAACCTTATTAGAGCATTTAATATTATCTTTAGGCAAATCTGTTATACTGTTATACTGAGAACACATCAACAGGCTGCTTAACTTAAGCAGCTGCAGCAGAAATTAACTTAAGCCAAACATCATTATATAATATAAAATTGTCTTTAGGTAAAACTGTTATACTGTTATGCTAAATAACACATCTCTTGGCTAGCTTAATTTCCTTTTTCTGCTTGACTTGAGCAGCTAAACATCATTAGTTCATTTAAAATAGTTAGTCTGTTATACTGAAAACCAAACTCTGGGATGTTTTAATTTCTTTTCGCTACTTTGCTTGAGAAATTTCCAAACCTAATTTTCATTTCAGCGAATATTATCAGATGCTTGCATAAAATTTGATTGTTTTCTGCTTTTTTTCCTTCTTGATCAAAATTTCATGCAAGAGTTGTAAAAACTGTTATTTTTTGTGTGTTTTCTTAAGCAGCGGCAACAAATTTCAATTTAATTTATCTACTTTTTTTTTTGATGTAGCTGTTGTTGTAGCTGTACTCACAGACGAGCGAAAGTGAGTAACTACCTGGCGTAAAGTATGGAGACAGCGATGTAGACGCAGAGTAGAGTCTTCCAAGTATGTAAATCACCTTAACTACAGCACACGGCGCAGATTTATGGGCGCCAGCTACTTGGCGAGCAGAATTTTTTATGGCACCCAAAGAGCGTGGAGCGTGGAGCATGGAACATGCCCGGCTTACCAAAGAGCGTACAACACCGCCGACGCGGTGGGTGGTGCGGTGGTTGCTCGACGCTGGTGCGACCATTAGGCAATGTGGCCGCAGAACTGTCACAATCGATTAGATGCCGCCGACGCCGCCGCCGCTGCCATAAAAAAGAAAGGGCGTCAAGTGAAAGCAAAGGGGCGTTACGATTTGCCTTCAACTGCAAAAGAGCAATTAGCATCAAGCAGAATTTTGATGCAGCTAAAACTCACCCACTAGCTAACTATATATGTATGTATATATATTTGTAACTCTTACATATATATCGAACACTTTGGAGGTGCTAAGTGGTTTTTTTCGGGCAGCTGAGTCAGCAAATTAAGCAAATTTTCAAAGTTCGGCTTTATCGAGGTATTTAACATTAATTTGTAGTTCAAGTGAAAACGGTTAAGTGTTATGACAAGTGTTATATAGTGTTATTTAGTGAATAGTCTCATGGAAGTTTTTCAATTAAAGCCTAAGTAGTTTAACTATCATAATGCTCTTATAATTAACATGTTTGCTATATATTGTTAATTTGATTATTGGATCTACTAAAGTTGAGTCACAAAATATCAAAGTGTGATCAAATCGAGGTATTTAACAAAGATTTTTAATTTTTTTATTTTTTTTGATATATTATTTATTGCCAAGAATCAGGGCCAAGTGCCTCTTTAACAAAACATTTATCTTATATTATTTTACATCACCAACTCAGTACTGTCTAAGTTTTCCCACTATGTAAATTTACTCAAAAATTTGTGTATTATTGGGAGGGCACCAGGGACACTTATAATGATTTTTAATAAAAGACAAGAGCAGTAAACTGTTATATATAATAAAAAGTTACAAAATTAGCGGCTATAACAAGTAAACTCTAATAAATTAAAGTGTTATATTAAGTGGAATGTCAGATTTTACACTAAAACCTTAGAACGACAATCAACTAAACTGTTATAATTTTATAATTAGAAATTTGACGAATGCTCTCAGTGTAGCCTAATATTATATTATTTGTCGAAGAAGAGAAGGGCAGAAAACTGTTATAAATTCGTAAGTCTTATAAATAGCAGTCATAAATAAAAGTGTTATATAAAGTCTGATAGCATTTTTTTTAAATTATCTTACTTTTGAATTGAATTGAAGAAGAGAAGCGCAGAAAACTGCTAAATATTAAAATGTTATAAATAGTAGTCATAAATTAAAGTGTAATATTAGGTCTTATAACAGTTTTTTTCTTTTCAATTGAAATCTAAATCCATTAGCCCATTATCATAAGGGCAAACATTAAACTATATATCTGTTATATGATTTTCATGATATATTATAGTTATTTATATTTAAGTTGAAGTCAGGTAAGTGCTTAGCGCGTGCCAAAAACACAACAACAACTACTGTAACAATAACAAAATGTACAACATTATCATTAACATTACGCATTGCCAGCCCCGCCCACTAGTCGGTGCTCCTCCTTGTCCATATTTGTGTATCAAGTGAAAGCTATTCACTTAATTTCCACTTTTTGCTGTTGTTCGTTATTTTTAAGCCAAAACTGTTGTGTTGCACATTTTTCACATGATTGTGTTAATCAGTTTTTACCTTATATATTGTCTGCTTTTTTTTTGTATTTTTCAATTTAGACTTTACACGCTGAAACATTGCGAATTTGGCTGTGACTTTTGACCGTTTTACATAATATAACAGTATAGCAACTCCCTCGGCGGATGGGCGTAGGAGTTGCTTTTGGTGGTCACCAAAACTATGCGAAAGTTGACGATTTACTTTTACCCCCAAGTTCACGTTTTTTATTACAACTAATAACTGTTAGACTACAGTCTGGCAATTTGGAGTGTGGGCGTGCATGTCTGTGTTTCACCTGACAATGTCTATGCCATCATCTTAAAAATTTGTGTGACCAAAAGGCGTTAAACAGTTGCGGTTATAAAATTGCTATAATAGCTGGCTACAATGTAAACAATTTTAGGCTTTCACTCGAAATAAATTGCGTGCGAAAAGATCTGTTAACATGCCAAGCTAACATGCGGGTAACAGAGCAGCATAAGCCAGCGACTCCTATATATATGTAAATATTCAAGTGCATAGCATGTGTGTAACAGGGTTGCAGCAGGCGCAGCCTGTGAATGGGTGCGAAGAGTCCAGACTTAGCGAGCGCCAGCTAACTGTCATTGCTTTCGCTGAAGTCGCGACGGCAGCAGCAGCAGCAGCAGCAGCTTGCACTTTCTTGTTGTAAATAAAAAGCACAAACGGAAAAGGCAAAGAGGCAAAGCAAACTGGCAAACGGAATACTTTAACGGCGACAACGTTGCCGGCTTACAGTTAATTAATTGTTTGTACACACATAAAATATGTGTGATTGTGTGCGTACGTTGATTTGGCAAACAGTCACACCTATTACAAGAAAGCTGTAATAATTAGCTTTTGGAGTGCGCCCAACTGCTGCGAATGATTTCCATTGAATCTCTGCCAGCCAAATCATATAATTGCCATCCAAGCAGTGCGCGCAATAATTGCTGTCAAGCAGTGCAAGCAGCGCAGCGGCGTCGAAAAAGAAGAAAACAAACAACAACAACAACAACAGCAATGATAGCTGCCAAATGCAGTCGTTGAGATATTGGAAGAGCGGGGAAGAGAGTGCGACTTCGTTCACGTGTCGCGCAGTACAAGTGCAGAAGTTCTAATTAATTATACAATGCTCGTAGCACGTGACGTCACATTTGCTGTGCGGTAATAATATAATACAAATAAAAGTGAACTATATTGACAGTTGCAAGTATTGAGCGCTGCATTTCAATTATTTCATATGAAAAGCCAGCAGCAACAACGATTTTTTTGTGACATATGTATGTATGAACATATATACATACATATGTGTACATATATACATGTATGTGTGTACAGCTATGATGAGAACTGGCGAAGCGACCACAACAAAAGAATTTAAAGATAACAATAACATGACAATAATATGCTTTAACAGAGCTGCTTCTGTTAACATTCTTTTAAGCGCAGCTGTTAATTAGTATCTCTGTAAGCCATTTAATTTAATTGTTAACATCAAATTATAAATAACAAACGCAACGTAAAATGGCTAGTTAATTAATAAGTGCATTTTTGTGAATGAATGTTTAAATGACCACTCAAAAGCTACTCCCAACGCCCCCACTCGAAGGGTTCTGTTAATCAAGCGACGGAACGATTTTGCAATTAATTAATTTAATTAATGTCAATTAATGGCAGCAACAACAAAAGCAAAATGCCCACATAAATATTTGTAGTTTATTTTGATTTTGTTTTGAGCACCTTTTCACTTGCCACACACACACAGCAAATATTTATTTAATTTTGTGGCATAAACAAAAGTTTTTCTCTCAATTTTTTTTGTATGTCGATTAATTGCAATACCAATTAAAAACTGTTTACCAACTGATTGATTGAATGATTGACTGATTGACTGACTGGCTGACTAAATGGTAAATTAAAATAGCAACGACCCAAGCGTAAAAATTGTCAAAATGAGCGTAAAATTTAATGCAAGCCTCCTACAAATGTATTTGCAATTAATTTATATTTTTTTATTTATTTTCTTATAACGTACGGCTATTAAAGCATGACAACAATATTGTATAATCAAAATAAAATACGTGTTTAGCATGCTGTATTTATTTGAACTTAAAATTTCTATAGACAACTGCAGTTTTTTAATTTATTTCGATTATTAAAAAATTGAAATAATTGAAAATAAACAATATTATTAAAATTAAATTAAATATACAAAATTAATTTAATATTTTCTATATGCTTCATATTGAACTTAATTATTAAAACTCTGGTAATTATTGATATTTCAGTAGTAAACTATTTATAAAAATTGATTTTGTTTATTAAAAAACTTTTAACATGTTAAAATCATTAAAAAAACATTTAACATTTATTCAATTACCAAATATTAATACAAATCTTAAGTTATTTAATTTGTTTTGCTGAAAATATTTTATCTTTTAATAACTTAATTTTTTTGTTTTTTAAATAAGCTCATAAGTAATTAAAAATAAAAATAAAAAAAAAATAAAATAAAAAAATTTAAAAAAATTAATATAAAAATAAATTTTAAATAAAACAAAATAAAAACTAAATTAAAAATATATAAGAATTACATAAAAAACACAAAACAAATTTATGTAAATCATATCTCTGCTTCATTATTATTATTTCATGATTGATATTTCAGTAGAAAATTTTGTTTACAAATTTAAAAAATCGTTAAAAATTATGTTAAAATCATTATAATGACAAAAATTATCTAATTTAATTAAAATGTAAAATTAATAGACATTTTAGGTTTTTTTTTTTTTTATATACATTTTATTTATATTGTTTTTAAAATTTAATTTTATTTTTAAATAAGCTCAGAAGTAATAAGAAAATGCTTTAAAAAACAAAAATTAAGAAAATTTCAAATAAATAAAAAAAAATTAAAATAGATAGATATATTTTATTTTTTTATTTTTTAAACTTAATAAAAAAAATATATAATAAAAAAAATTATTCTAAAAAGAGAAACTAAATAAAGTTTAAAAAAATTTATATAAATTTATATATATATTTTAAAATAAATAAAAAATTTAAAAATATATATATGAAAATTACAAATATAAATAAATTTAAATTAATCTCATCTCTGCTTCATAATAATTTCCATTAACCAAAAACTGTTAACTGTTTTCATTTCATTAGCATTTCTTTAAAGTTATTTATCATTTTATATATTTATTTCTTTTAACTGAAGCAAATTCCCACACCTCCGAAAGACAACAACAATCAACGCCTTTTTTAAATACCAATTAGGCCATAACAAGTGTTAGTTCGGTATATCATTAGCTTACATCTAATGCGCTCTCAATTGCAACACATTTGGGTCTTGCCACAAGTTGCACAATAAGCGGACGCAGCGAACGTGGCCAAAAACACCTTAACTAATGGCCCGCTATAGCCCGGGCAGCGCCTAATGAGCGGCCAGCCAGCTTTTTGAGCGCTTTAAAAGGCAGCCCAGAACCCAGCCAGAAAAGAAAAAAAAACAAACAACAGCAAAGAAGAGGTATTTTAAGGTGCGCTGGAGGCTACTTCAGATACTTGAGTTTGAATTTGAGTTTTAGTTTGAGTTTGAGTTTTCGAGGTTTTTCTTTTTGGCCAACAGAAAAAACTGGCCCCGAAATGAAATATGACTGCAGAACAATTGAAAAACAACAAACAACAAATGCGAGTTGGCTTCAAGTTATTTGAAACTGGAGCACGTTAAGAGAATTCTGATTGGATGCCTAATGCAGCGGCAGCAGCTGCTGACCATGAAATGCGTTTTTTTCTTCATTTTTTTCACTTGCAATCGGTTAAGATAAAAAAATATAAAAAAACGTTTCACTTTTGCTCGCTGCCAGTTGAGAAAACCGAAAGTTAACAACTGAGAATCAAGAATTGAGTGCACGTCAAGTCTCATTGGACTCCAATAAGCAATTATGACCGGTTTACAATTACATGCTTGAATCCAATTCGAATTCAAAAGACAGCCATAAAAAACAATTAAAACTATAACAGATATTTGTTCTTAATTTCAGAAATATTTTTAAAAAGATTTTAATATATCTATTTATTCCTAACAACTTACCGCTTCGGATAAGGTATGCGCCTGTATTTGAAGGCATTTTCCACATCGCGCAACTTCATTTTGTAGGAGCGATCCGCGTTCACAGACATTTACACGACACTCACACAGACAGCCACACACACACACACACACGCACGATATGTAGTACACTCTCCGATTATGTTAAGCAGCTTTTCTAATTCTCTTCTTTGGCACTTTGTCACAAGATTACAGTTATCGTAAGTGCAGTAAGCTTTTTTGCGATTAACTGTTAACTGTTAACTGACAGCCCGGCACTGCAGCGGGAGAGTAGACGTGTGAAGCGCACAACGTTCGCGGCACAACTGAATGTTCCTGTGAGCGTTTGGCCGCCTTTTTGGCCAACTTCAAATGTTGATCAGCTCTTCAGCGGCTGCGACTGCGGCGTCGCCGTCTGCGTCTGCGTCTGCGCTGAGCGCTAGTTACGTTTACCGTTTGTTGTTGCTCCGGCAGCAGCTGCTTTTACCATTTTCTTTTGCGCACTCATTCGATTGGGCATCTCTTCGGCCGACGTGCGCTCTCTTCAGCTCTTTGCTAGTGGCACAATATGCTGGGACGCCACTGTGCGCCATTTGATGTCTGCATTTGGTTTTTGTTATTGTCACAAAGTTTTAAATGTTTTTTTTACTGCCTGTTGGCATCAAAATCCACTTTTTGTCCATTATTTGGGTCGCTAATATTTAAACAGATTGTGAACGTACCAAAAGCCACACAACTACACAAATAATAGTTAGCAGCAATAATTGATGTACGTCAGTCTTTGAACAGATGTTTTTTTTGGACCCTTCTCTGGTTTGGACCCTTCTTCATTTCCTAAATACACCTTTCTTCTAGAAATATTTATCTTTGTATATGTATGTGTGTAAACAGGTTTACCTTTGAGCCATCCAATGGACCAAAACTTGACCTTTCTGGGCATAGATTCGCATTAATTTATAGATATTTTTGGTTCTTGCTTCTTTCAAATTCATCTGCGGATTTATTTTTGCTCATTTGTTAAGCAAGAATCTGGAATTTCAGTAGAAATAAATTTTATTTACAATTTCAGCCAGCCCCTCACTTGTGGCTTATGGAGCTCATTGACCCTAGGCTTAGGTATGGTTATTTCCATAGCAGTGAGAGCTAAAAGAATGTGTACTGCTAGCAATTATTGATATCTGCTTAGATCTACAGACTTTTATGGTATTTTGTAATAAAAATATGCAGTTTTTAATATATTCCATTTATAATTGCCTAACAGTAGCAATAAATATAATTTCTTAATTAATGTTTTTGATATTATTAATATATGTTTGCCTGAAACTTCTATATTTACTGTATTTCCAATTTTAAAGTACTCATACTTTTTTGTAGCAGTGTTCCATTGCAATAACTCCGTTTTCCTATTGTATATAGATATTTTTCAGTATTTTCTTTACTTACTATTCAAAACTCTCCAACAATTTCCCATAACCATGCATGCATACTTTTTGTTAGTACTGTTAAGTTGCAATATCTCATATATCGTGCTGTCAAAATTTTCGCATTTTTTATATGTGTAGATATTTTTTTACACCATATTTACTTTGTACAGAAACCTTTTTTTAAGTCTTATTATCAGTGAATGCACACTTTTAGATAGCACTGTTTCTATCAAATATATCAGTTTGTTTAGTGTTAAAAATTATTATAATTAATATAGATATTTTTCTATAACTTCTTTTTTGCTATAAGAAGCTTCTCAACAATCCTCAGCTTGTGTAAGCATACTTTTACTGTTTTGTTATGATATCTCAGTTTTCGTACTATAAGAAGTAGTTATTATTATATGATATTTTGCTACACTTCTTTATGCAATACAAGAAATTCTTCTAGAGCTCTCATTACCTATTCCTATTTTACGAGTACATAAACTTTTTTCAAGCACTGTTCTGTTGCAATATCTCTGTTTTGCTACTGTTCAAAGTTTATAGTATATACTAATTATTTATATAAAATTTATTATTCACTATGAGAAATAATTCTCAACAATTCTCACCATTTCGGTACACATACTTTTTTCAAGAACTGTACCGTTGCGATATCTCAGTTTTCGTACTGGCGTCTGTCGGCTGTTGGCCAAAAAGTTTGAGCTTTACCAAATTACTTTTAATTTTTTTTTTGATTTATTTTCTTCTTACTTTTTTTTTTGTTTAAATAAGTAGAGCTGCAAAAAATTGATTGTTTTAACTTTTTGCAACAAGCTGAAAATTCATGTAAATTTCTTGATAAAAAAATCCAAAAACGCAAAGTCAACATAAAATTATACAAACAGCATAAAAAATAAATTAATTGTCGTTGTTTATGTTAACGACAATTAGCTGAGATAACCGCGAGGCGAATATGTGTGTGTCTGTGTGTGAGAGCGAGACAGTTGCATTATATAAGCCAGATGCGCAGCATCAATTGAAATCGATTTGCAATCATGAATTGTTTGAAGAAATTTCTGTCTTCTGTCAGCACATTGCGAAGATTTGTTGTCGAAAAGTGAATTTGATTTGTCATTTTTGCCACTTAGACGGCGACAAACCACAATCATCATGATGATCACAATCATCATAATGATGATCATACAGAAGGGCCACACCTTGCGCTGAACAGTGGCTGCAAGCTGTTCGTTTACCAGTTGCAATTGTCTGGCAATAAGTTTTTTAAAATCGTCGTCGTCGTCGTCGTCGTCGTTGTTGTTGTTGTTGTTGTTGTCAGTGTTGTTGCTGTGTTAACAATTGTGCTGAACTGGCAACTCAATTGTAAACAACTTCAATTGGCCCTCGGCGCAAATACAAATACATTTGTGCATGTTTGTGGACTCAGCAGCAGACGCACAACAGCTGCGAGGTGTGCTGCAAGAGTTATTTAAATAAAAACATGAATAAAAAATAAAAGTTTTTCAAACATTTGTAATTTTAGTTTATAAACTTTTTTCAACTATTTAAAAAATAAAAAAAAAAATTGTTAGTAGATGAAAATGAAAAGGAAAGAAAATGCATTTGAATAATGTGGCCTTAACTAACTTTTATTGGAATTCGCTGGTAATTTCTATCGAAAACCTGTTAGGAAAAGATAGTTAAAGTTTATTTGTATTCAACAATTAGACTTAAGCTACATAAATATAGAAGCATTAATAAGAAGTACTCTCAATATTAATGTTACTCAGTACTTGAGTAGTGAGTCATAGTCAAATATTCCAGTCATATAGATAACTGAATAAACGACGATTTGGGGCCGAGTCCCAAGCTACTCATAGCTCATAGCTACCAATTATTCTTGAAGAATAATATATGAAAAGGCTGGAACTATATTCTTATTGTAGAGTAGTCAATCGCTGTTAAATAGAGAAATGAATAAAAGAGGATTCGAACCTGAATCTCCAGTTAGTAGTAGTAGTTAGTGACCACGTAGTCTTTCAGAACAATTTACTAAAAGCTTGAAAATATATTCGTATATTCGACCAATAATATTGTTTATAACTCTCTTGTAATTAACTTCACATGCACCTCTCGTTCTCTTAGTTTTTACACTTTTACACTCGTTCATTAAATAAAAAGAGTATATTGACTCCAGCTTGGTTTGTTCCAGCTAGAAACATAAAATTTGGAATGTATAATAAAGTGAATCCTCGCCTTATAAAAATACGCAGACAATGGGTGCTTCTTTTTAATACTATTAACTGTTGCACTATAGAAGCTAAAGACTTTGGAATTTGGAACATACATATATTTATTCGTATAGACCATTGTCGCAAAAGCAAAAGCTTCTTTCATATTTTTCAATATATCATATTTTTCAATATATCAGATAGAGCCACAAAAGTCAGTAGCTGATAAACCCAGTTATAGATTAACCAAAAATTCTATATATATATAGATCCCTCTGGGGCGTAACAAATCGAAAATAAGTCTTTAGATCTATGATCAACTAGTTTTCCAGTTTAAACACTTACTGTTGTTCTCTACAGATAGAGAAAATCTTAAATGATCTACCCAAAACTGGCAAAATTTGGAATATATAAATTGATATAGACCCTGAGCAGGTATTAAGCAGTCGGTCATGCCCGAGACTTCAAAGTTCTAACTTGTTTCATTTTGTTTGTTACCCGGTTTCGCAGTTAGGCTTATCAACGCCATTTGGCCTAGTCTGCAGGTGATGCAGGTGATGGTCAGGTAACACAAGAGAGAAAGAGAGAGAGAGAGAGAGAGATAGAGAGAGAGATAGAGAGAGAGAGAGTGGAGTCAGCTGGGGGCAATAAACAGCGCCACAGTTGAGCAAACAGACGGGCCACATGACAAGGAGAGTTGGCGTGGGCGTGGCAAGGGAGTAGGTGTAGTGGGAGGGGCAGGGGCAAAGGAAATGGTACCTGTGGCTGTTTTGCAGGTTTATGTGTTATGCGGGTCCGGCAACCGAGTTAGAGCCACGCCTCGAGCCTTGGCAGTTGCCTTAACTTTAACACCGTCCAGGCGAGGCTTTTGGCCAAGATGAGAAAAATCAAAGCCTCCAAATACAAAACAAAGCTAATCCCATTTGAATGAAACAAATGTTTGTTTATTTTTAAAATTCTTGTTTAAGTTTGCTTTTTTTTGTTTTTTGGTTTTTAATTGTCCCGTTTTTGTTTTATTTTCTTTTAAATACTCGTTTCATCTATTTGATTCAGTGCGTCATCATTATAAGTTTTGGTTGATTTTTTCTTTCTTTTTCTCATACTATATCGTACTATTTATACTTATATAATTTCTTTTATATATTCCATTTCTTTTCGTTTATTTTTTGTTGTTTATCATACAAGTGAAACTTATGGCATACAACGGAATTTATGAGCCCATTCGAGGGGTTAAATAATGAAAACTATTTTGAAATATTTGACAGTTTTTCTCCGCTTCTATTTGACTATTTACACAGCTGCTGTATTTATTTGCATTCCACTTTTTGAATATTTGTGTGTGTTTCAAATAAATTATATGCCATGTTTTTCTTTTTGTGCTGGCCATAATTTAGTTTCGTGCACGTTTCTTCTTATTTTTTGATGGATTGAAATCTACTTTAAACACAGTTGGCACACAGTTGAAGGAACGTGACTGTGACTGTGACTTAGTGATTGCCGTGACATTGTTTAAAGCTACTTCTTGCATATGCTCTGTCACCATTTCTTATATATCGTATATATATATATATATCTCCAGTCTATAGACAGAAATTCGCAATTTGGCCTAAGCACCAATTATTTTTTAATTGATTTTTGCAATTCTTTTTCTGCTTATATTTAAATATTGTTTATTATTATTTGTGTGTGAGCAAACAGAATAGAAATTATAATATATTCTCTCTTCAAATTTTACAATTTATTTATTTTTATATATGTTTAATAAGGAAAATTAAATTTTTCATATTCAAATACTTTTTTTTTACAGCAATTTATGAAATTTTCAGTGATTTTCTTATTGATTGTTGCTAAGTTGATTTTCTATTAATTTCCATTTTCTTCTCAATATTTTTAATAATTTGTTTTCCTTTGTTTTAGTGCATTTGTTAAATAAAGTACTTTTGTCTTAAATTTTAAATGAGTTCCTCATTTCGCTTACGAATTCTAATTGGAAAAACTGCCAAAAAGTTTTGATTGTTATTATATACGGGTTCTATATATATTTTAGTGTATCTTAGTGTCTAGAGTACTGCATACAATTGGCATAAATTTACTCTATAATCGTATATCATATACTTTCTTTCTATATATCTGTGTGGTGTTTTTGTTTTGTATTTTTACAAATTGTTTATGTTAAATGCTAATTTATTTATAATATCATTAGGAATTCGTAGCTACAAATCAAAAGCTAAATGAGATGCGCCTTACAAATATCGAGTCTTAAAAGTTTAACGAAAATCGAGTCGAAACTTAAGTTAAATAAATTGTCAAAAATTATATTATTAATATTAAAGTAGTTTTGAAGACATTTTATGGCAGTTTTAACTTTTGTGTTTTTTGATAAATGTGTTTTGCTGAATCTTAATTATGTATATTTAATTGAATAAATTTATAACAATTAAACCACTATGTGATGTCTTTATTTAGTTGGTGTTCCTATGTGTGCATGTGTGTGTATGTGTGTGTGCTGTATTAAAAAGAACGCATGTGCTGCTTTTTTATTATTTATTATAGACTATGCCTATATAAATATACATACTCATAATATCGTATGATAACTCTGCCTCAGTTGCTGAATTGAATGGCTTAGTCCTTATATAGTTATATATATATATCGTATATATATAGTTCAGTATGTGCTTGCCGTGGCTCACAACACTGTCGAGATTTTCCCCTCAGCTAACAGTTATATAATCGTAACTATTTCTAACTTTTGTTTATGTTGTCCTATGCCAGAGTGCATAAAGTTTTCTAGAGTTTTTCACTTTTTATTTGCTCACTTAATTTTTGTGTCTTTTATACAATTTAATTGTAAATTCTGATCTCGTTTGCTTTATTTAATTTTTTTTGCTAATTGTAACTAGTTTTTTTCAGTGTGCTATGTGTGCTATGCTGAATATGCCATTGGCTGCCTTTTAAGTACTCTCTTAACCATATTTAAGGTACCTAACTTACAATAGTTTTTCTTTTGCCTTTACGCAACTTAAATGAGATTTTGAAATTAGGCAACTGCATAAAAGTTAAAAAAATATTGATTTGAATACTTCAATTGAAAATAAAATACAATTTAAGTAAGCTATTTTATACTTTTGTAGAGCAAAAAAATAAAAAATTATTATAAATGATAAACAAAAAAAAATTTTTAAAAATTAAATGAAAGTAAATATTATTATTTTTTATAAATATATATTATATATAATTTAAAATAAAATTATTAAAAAATAAATAGTACAATATAAAATAGAATTATCAAAAAAATTCATAAATTATGTACACATATACATATATTTAGATGTATGTATATATAGCAAAAAAGATATTTATATCAAAGTCGACTTACGTTTAAGAAATATGGAATCAACAAAAAAACTGAAAGAAATCATTCAAAACAAATAAATTATTTTAAATTTTTAGTAGAAGTAAATTTTGAAGATAAATAGTTTTGACAAATGGGACTATTTATTAGCTTACCAATAAAATGTCATATAGATTTTTCGATAGCAACAAAACTTTTTAATTCCTTAAAATAAATCATATTTAATTTGCTTAACTTAAGAATTTAGCAGAAAATATTTGAAAGGTTTTGCTTTTTGACTTTGAGTAATATTCCAACACAGTTTCTAGTCATATAAACTTTTAAACTATAAAAATTATACATAAATTGCTTTCATTACACAACTTTGCTCAAAATATTCATTAAATATCTGGAAATATTTATATATACAGAAATTGTTAGGCAGTGTTCATTTTTTTAATAAAAACAAAATAAATAAAATGTCTTTAGTTTAAAAACGCAATGCTATACACATAGCTATTCGTATTCGTAATTCTATTCTTATGTCTACACAGACACACACACAGAGAGAGATATACTGAATTTAGGTTTTCTATTCCATGAAGCGCTTAGAAAAGTTACGAACTTACAATTTAGCTTTTATTTTTAGCTCTCTTTCTCCCTGTTTGGCTCAATTCTTAAATCCCATTTTTGCACTCACTCTCAGCTTTAAAACCTCCATGCCAGATCCTGCACCGGTCCAGCAATAATCTCCAGTTGCATCTGCTCTTGCTCCAGTTCTAGCTCCAAGTCGTGTTCCTGCTCCAGCTCCAGCTCCAGTTTCTGCTCCGGTCAGGCAACGCTTAGGCCTTGCTCCATTTGCTCGTACATGCCATAGCCGGCGGCAACATATCACACGGTGGTTTCTCGATCCACATGTATGTACTCGACCGGCTGAAGTGGATGTCAGGACGCTGGATCAATGTAGAGCGCCTCCTTCTTGAAGTCCTTCTTCAGAGTGCCAATGTTGCAGGCGGCTGGCACGTTGCCATTGCCATTGGCGCCGTTCATGAAACCAACGCCAACGCCGCCACCGCCGACGCCACCCTTCTGCACCACCGACTTTTTTCGCTTGCGCATCAGCCCAAACATGCAGAATATCAGGCAGGCAGTCAACGCGGCTGCAATGCAACCCAAAGCCGCAAACACACCGCCGGGCAACTCCAGCAGCTTGCGCGCCGTGCCGCACTCCTCCTCGGACTCATCAAAGCCGCTGGGACAGTTGTGATGACCTGCAAGCCAGATATATAAAGCATTGATTGAAAAGAAATCTGTGGTCGGTCAGGTTACGGGTTCGCCCCATCGTCGTTTGCCAAATTGAAAGACCCTGCGGCTGCCCAATGTCACTTGAGTGCTCCCTGGTTGGTTGCCTGGTAGAGCCCGGACTTGCGCTTGGGATTGGTTGGTTAGCTTGTTTAATGCGCTGCCTTTTTGGTTAAGCAGCTCAGTTGCAGACGCGCCTGGTTGCCCATAAATAATTGAAGCTAAAAGGCGACTCCTGTTCTCCCTGCCCCCCCTGTGTGCCCCAAGTGCGCCAGCTGCTGCGGCCAAACTTTTATAGAAGATATTTTTGGGCGGCTTTGGTGGACACAACCCGCAGCTACTTGCAACAGTAGCAGTAGCAGCTACGCTTTGTGCAGTTGTCAGAAAACTTTGCCTGATTACAAAAACGTGGCCAGCAGCTTGCAATGAAATTAACAGAGTAGCAACCACAAGTGAAATTTTTGTTGCCTACTCGCAGGCGTCGAGCGCTTGGACAGCAAATGCAACACGAATTGCAATGACCATGGCCAGTGGCAATGGCAGCCAGCCCAAAACAGCCCAAAAATCACGTACACGTAATGCAAACTTATGTCTTGGCGAGGGCTGACCAAAGAGTTGTCAAATATTAGACAAGAAATAGTGAAACTCTAGATGAGGCAAGAGAGAAACAAAATTTGTCCATATAGTATTTTATGAACTGAAAATGAAATCTGTATTAAAATCTCATTGAAGGAGATAAATGCAATTACTGCATCATATATATTCTTGAGCTATATCAATATATCAAGAAGATTTAACTTAATCGTTATGTATAATATTGGATATTGGATATGTTGAAGTCAACTGAATCGGATTATGAAATTGTTTTACGAAGTACTTTTTACTCTTTTGAACATATTTTTCAGAGAGTCATATATGTATAACATTTTATCAGCATATGACAACTTTGTCATATGACTGTAAGATTTATATATTTTATTGACTTTTGTTTCAGTAGTTTTTAATGCATTTTTCAGATATTTGGAAAACAAACTCAGCGACTTCAAGCTACACTGTTCTGTCTAAATATCTGCATAAGTATCTGAAATTAGACAACTATATTCCTTGACTTTTTTGGTACGTTAAATTGTAAGAAACCCTTATAGGTCCTAAATATTTCAAGGATATAAAACCAAGCATATATAGTATGTGCCAATTACAGTTGTCTTTTCATATTCATATTTCTTTATGCTCGCTATCTTTGAGTATAATCTACTAGTTTAAATATCGGTTTTCTATATATATTCTAGCAGAGTATTGACTTTTATTTGCATGCAAACTCTTCCTTCATTCCTTCCTTTGCTTTCGTCTTCGGATTGACTTGATTCTGTTCTCGTTAACATTTCTTCCTTCTTCCGTTAATGCTAAAGTTGGTAAATCTTATACAGTCAAGCAGACCTGCTTTAATATATAGATATCACATATAAGTAAAATACTCCTAGATGATAAATATATTCTAAGCATTCACTACGAATTAATATCTTAAGCTTTTTTATATGACTATTTGTTGTGCCCTTAGCCAAATATTCGTTTTCCGCCTTCCACCCAATATGTAGGTTACCTACTATCAACCGCAAACTGTTGTGGCAACCCATGCAATCTTCACTTACCATCACACCACAGGCTGGCTGCTATG
This sequence comes from Drosophila gaucha, assembly GCA_035045545.1. NCBI lineage: Eukaryota > Metazoa > Arthropoda > Insecta > Diptera > Drosophilidae > Drosophila > Drosophila gaucha. The sequence continues at coordinate 931,624 of JAWNOY010000292.1, forward strand.
CATGCATCAATTTCGGGGCATTTGTACTCGCAATCCGACTCCTTGGGATAGAAACCAAATTCGTTCAGCGTTTCATTGGCTGCTGCGCTGGTCGCAACGCTTCCAGTGCCAGCGACGCCGGCGCTGCCAGTGCCCACAACGGCACCACCTCCACCTCCAGATGTTGTGCCACCGCCACCACCAGTGCTGCTGGGTGGTGCGCCCAGGCCAGTGGTTACGCTTGCATTCACATGCAGGTCCAATTGCTGCAGCAGCGCATTCTTGGTGCGATGTATCTCCAGCCATGTGAAGGCTATGTCACCGGGCTCCTTGAGGATGGGCTCCAGCACCAGGCTGATGGGCCTGCAAGGAAAACACAGAGAAACGGGGGGTGGGGGAAAAGTGAGTGCAGAACGCAAAATAAAGTTGTAAACATTTTTGGCTAGTTCCCTACCCCGTCCCTAACTCTCTCTATCTCTCTCTCTCTCTCTCTCTCTCTCTTTCTCTCTGCAAGTCCAATTCCAAGCCCTGTGGCTGTCATGCAGCTGCTCGCCATGCTCCACATAACTTTGAGTCAAGTTTTTGGCTGAAAGTAAGGAATACCCCTGCTCGGATATCTCTTTGGCTCCACGGCCGTCAGTTGCTCAAGTGCAACTAATTACGCGAAACTCTCTCAAGTTGCCATAGACAAAATACTCGTTTATTATTCACTGCGCTTCGACTGACGACGCAAGCAGACAGACACGATGATTTTGCCATTAACATTATAGCATTTAGTATGCTTAATGCTTTCAAGTGCAAAATAAAGCCAAAGCTGCAATATTATTAATATTAAAGCAGTTGGCTTAAGACCTAGAGACAGGCGTCAATTAATTTATTATGATATAGAGATGTGTTTATCGAGCTGCTGTTGTTGTGAAACGAAACGAAGAATATAAAGAAACAAAAAATTAAGTCTAAAATATATTTTGAAATATAGCTACGAAAATTTGAAAGCTAGTTTTGATAATTCCAAATATATTAGAGTGTTCCTTACAGAAATATTTAATGCCATATATATCTATAATAATATTTTCTCCGTACGAACGTTTTATCTCTTGATGCTAAGAAAATGAATAATATGAAAGCAAGTATTTTAAATTCATTATTTAAATGAAAATTAAATTAAATGGCACACAAGTCATCATATATAGGGTTTGAAACCTGAGTACTTACTGAGTTGAGATCGTAATTATACGTTCAATTCTAAAATCAAAAAATCGCTTGATGCCATAAGCGCTAGTTGCAAAGCAAAAAGAAAAATAAATAAAAATATATTCAAAAATATTATAAATAAATATAAATCAATATTTATAAGAAAATCTATTTAAATGATAAATAGAATTTAGTCACCAAGAATAACTACCTTAAATTTCTTTGAAAATTGGTTAATTTCTATATCAAACACATCAGAAGTTCTATGTAATATATCATATATTTATACCATATATCTATACCATATATCTATACCTATGGTATCTTGAATTTTGGTAAAATATGGAATAGATATATGGTAGATATATGGTATACATATATGGTTATATATATACCACATATCTATAGTATATGGTATATATACATATATGGTATACATATATGGTTATATCTATACTATATATATCAACATATTACCGAACTTCAAGATTGAAACTCTATATAAAATATATTTTTGATTTTTATGCTAAGATAATATTAAAAACTAAACAATTTGCTTAAAAAGGAATTTATTTTATGCGCTAAAACTATATTTCATTACTTTCATTACTAGAGAGAAATACTCTATACTATACACATGCATTCTATACTAAGCTTTAAAATTCTGTAACTCTAAATAAAAAATGTGTATTTTGATCTTGATGCCAAGACTATCACTAAGGAAAAAAATTATAATACAATGAAAGGAAATATTTTGATTTAATTATTTACAGAGAGAATAGATTTAGTCATCAAGAACTATCTTCAATCACTTTTAAACAATGTTTTTCTATAACAAACACATCAGAATGCGCTATAGAGCAACATTCAATCTATATAATCTCTGCTCTCAAAAACTTGTGTTTTTAATTGACGACCAAACAATCCGAACTCCAACTGCATATAAAATACATTTTAGCTCTCGAAGCAAAAAATAGATATTAAAAGTTTGCAGGAAGTATTTTCGACAATATCCTGAAACACTTTAAACGCAAATGGTTTTAATGATATGCACATGTGAGCTTTGCACGTTCAGCCATTAGTTTCCAACCAAAATTTATATATAAAAACACATAAAACATTTTAGTAGTAGCTTCAATTCGAAAAGCCTCTCAATGTTAGTTTTTTGCGTTTATTTTTATGTTTTCAGCCACAAACTAATTGCAATTTAACAACTGCTTGACCATCTAACATTCCTGCCAACTCTCAATTTGTTGAACTTGCCGATATACCTGCACTCCAGCTATTTGGAAGCTCTTATGAGCTCGTATCTAAAAAAAAAATATATAAAACAGGCTGCTTAAAAATGCAATAACAGGAAATGGCTTCAGCGGCTACAACAAAACACAGGAAATTGAGCACAAAGAAGGCAAAAAGAAACCATTCAGGCAAACAAACATGGCCGACAGACACTCACACACTCACACACTCACACAGACGTACAGAGAGCTCGTTGAAAAGCATGCAAAAATATCCATTTGAGGGAGAGGGGGAGGGGGAGAGGTCTGGAGCTATATGTGAGGACTGTGGCAATTTATGTTCAAGGTGCGTGCTACGAGAATGAACTCGAACTTGGTCAGTTTTGTGCTGCTGCTGCCCCAAACGTGTTGCCATTCAATTTTATGTGCAACTGCAGCTCAAATTTGTCGCCAACCATAAAATACAAAAAAAATATACGAGAGAAGCGTAAAAAACATATAAAACATACACATGGCCATGTGGAAACATATTTATATGACACCCCAAAGGGTAATTGACAGTGTCCAGCCTCCAGCTACGGCTACGGCTACGGCTGCGGCTCTGGCCACACAGTGTCGGCTAATGAGCGTGTCGAGCCTTTTAGATAATTAATCGAGTGCTTTGCAACTCACTCACTAAAAGCCACAATGATAACCGCTGAAAATGAGAACGAGCATGTTGAATGGGAGGTCATGGTGCGAGCGAGAGAGAGAGATGAATACCAAAAAAGAAGCTTTGAAAGCGCTTTAAAGACTTAAGTTTACAAACTTTAGTTTAAAGCTTGTGAAGAAGATAAAAGACTTTAGGATGATTCATTATTAAAAAAAATAAAGATTTGAAAGCACTTTAAGAGTTAGAGAACTCAGCATGACGGTAAGAATTAATTAAGAACTAATTAATTATTTAAAAGAAAGCTTTGAAAGCCCTTTAAACCTTTACGTTTACAAAATAAAGTTAAAAGGTTGGCAAATAGATTAAGCCAGAATATGTCATTTATTATTTAAAAGTCAGCTTTGAAAGCATCTAAAACCCTTAAGTATACAACATAAAAGCTTGGCAAATAGATTAAGCCAATTTGTGCGCTTAATTATTTAAAATAATGTTTTGAAAGCACATTAAAGCTTTATTCGCAAAAGGCTTTAAGTATTTTTAAAAGCTTGTCATGTAGAAAAGTCAGATAAACTTTTTAAAAATAAGCTTTAAAAGCACATAAGAGGTTAGACATTTGTAAGAAGCTTGAGTCATTAAAGATGATTATTAAATAAAAAGAAAGTTGTGAAAGCACTTAAAAGCTTTACCAAAATATAATATTATAATTCATAGTGTCAGATAAAGATAAAAGCTTTAAGCGAGTTGTTCTATATGGAATGTGCGATGAAAGCACCCTAAAGCTTTATGGAAAATATACATAACCCAGCTTTGTATCAAGCTTAAAGCTCAAAGTATTCTTCATTATAAAGTCTTTGAAAACTGTGATTTTATCTGTGAGACTTGGTGGACGGAAATTTAGATTAAGCTTAAAGCTCATTTCATATAAGTGTAATATATTTCAATCTTATTCATTTATATTCAGCGTTTTCCACTTACTTGTTCATAAATAACGGCTGTCCATTGGTCCAGTCCTCGGAGAATATGTGGAGGGACGTTGGCCGGGGACCACTCTGGGCCGGACAGACCACACGCATGGGCTTCAGGGGCCTACCCGAGTAGACCATCAGTCGGTTCTTGGTATGGCAGCGCATGGCATCCTCGGAGGTGGGATCGACGGGCAGATAGGCGCCCCAGGTTTGCACGAACAGTGAACGCTCGGGCGATTGGGCTTCGATGTACCAGGCGAGGCCTTCGCAGCTGGCGTCCTGTGTCTTCAGCGGATACTTGAGCTCATCTTCGCCGCCGGCGCCTTTTAACTTCAGCTGCTTGCGACAATCGGGCTGCCGTTTGAACTCATACGAGGCAGAGAAGAAGACATCGGCAAAGTCCTCGGAAATGTTGAGACGCGTCACCGTAAAGCTCAGCTCCATGATGCGCGAGTGCGAGACAAAGGTCAATGGTGCATTGCTATACAAAGCACTGGAATTGTCGCAGAAGCAGCCCAATTGGATTTTCACATCTCGGAAGGGCACATCGTAGAGGCGCAACTCAGTGATGCGACCCTCGGGATCCAGCTGATTGCAACGTGGTCTGCCCGTATGCAGATCCGAGTCGGTGGTGCAGGCGGTGCCCTCGCCAAACGAAACATTGTGCAGCACCAGCTTCACGCGCTCCGAGGTGCCCGCCTCGAACCGATACAGACAGGTGATGTTCTTCGCCCCGCCTCTGCCGTAGAGGAACACATTCCGGGGCACCTGAATGTTGCCCTTGCGCTTGCGAAAGACACGCGAGCAGAGCGGCGGCACAGGATCCTCGCCACGTCGGCCCGGCCAGGTTTCGCCGCCTTGTTCCGTGTCCACAAACTCGTAGTTCAGTGCAAATTGAGCGGGAAACAGGGCGGTGCCCGTGTGCGTGTGGAATTCCAGTTTCTGTGAGAAAAAAGAAGAAGCATGGGCCGGAATTAGTGTGCGAAATGTGCACTGAGAAAAAAAGTATCATATATGCCTCACATATTCAAAGTCAAAACAGAAGTCTTGCCAGCAAAGTTTTTATTGACTTAACGTATGACCCGAATTCTTGATTTCTTGATTTCAGCTTGTTAGCTGTTGATTTTCGCTCAGTGTAGCTGGCTCCGCCTCAATTTGGCGTCAAAATATTTGCAGTTCATATTTGCGACATTCAAAAAGGCTAAGCAAGCTCATTGCGGTCCCCTTGTATTTGCTAGGCCCGCAGTTAGAGCCCTAACCACGCCCCCTAACCTGCCCGTGACAGCCCCTACGCCCACGTCGCAGAGGCAGCCTCTGCTGTGTGTGTGTGCTTCGGCGAATTTGAATTTTGCCAGCAGGCAAAGAAGCCGGCGTGGGCGACTGATTCCCCACGTTGGATTCGTTTGGCTCCGTTGTCGTTTGTCGCTTGTCGTTATTTGTGCACGTCTGGCGATGCACTCGAGTGTTTAATTTGATTAATTTTGTCAAGTTTTAAGCAAATACAAATTTGCACTGTGCCAAATTTGTTGGCTTGCCTCGCTGCCAGGTAATTGTTGAGGGAGCCCAGCTGCAGCTGACTGTTTAGAAGACTAAAATACAATAAACTCGAGGCTCTTTTTCTTTTCATTTCTATTTTTCCTTTTTTTCTTGCTAAATTCAACAAATTGTACTTTTTTTTTGGCAAAGTAAACAATGAACTTTCCAAGCCAATGCCCGAAAGCAGGCTACATTTTTACGGACTCTTATTCGCTTGCAGACACAAGCGTTGCATAATTTTAGCTTTAAAGTTAAGGTGGAGAAATAACTAAAGCATATCTTAAGAGCGTTTGAAAAATATATTCGAGGTAGAGAATCGATTGCTCTTGAGAAATTAGTAAAGTCTTTTAGAAATCATTATTGTTTATTGATAATTTGTTTACCAACACTGGTTTAAATGCTGGCTATGAAACGTTATATTAAGTTAGTTTTAAAGGCTGACTGGTTCATATTTGGAACTGATTGGATTGATTAATCGAAACTGTAACAATTTGCTTATGCAAGTAGATTGAGAAATTTACTCTTCAACAGTGAATTTTCAATTATATTTATCTCTGATTTAGTTAAGCAAAATATCAAAAAATATTTTAAATATGTTTTATTAACTAGGCTCAAAATGATTTTTTTATGTGTAATATTTTCATTATCTAAAATAAATTTAAAAGAAAATCGAAACAGAAAATTTTCAATAAATAATTTAAATTTCTTTTCAATAATCAAAAAAAAATCAAAAAATGAGTAAGGAATGTTTTATTTTTAATCATATTTTTCTCTGATTTAGTTAAACTTTCAAAATATCGAAATATATTGGAAAAATATTCTTTTGCAAGGTTTATAATAATGTGTTACAATCATGTGTAATATTTTCATCCACACAAAAAGTGAGAGAATAATCCAGATGGAAAAATTTCCCCTATAATTCGTAAATTATGTTAAATCATATTTCGAAGACACTTAAAAAAATTTAAAAATAATTAAGAAATGTTTGAAAATCTGGTTTACAAGTGTATTATCTTTAAGTTGTTATATTGTAACAAAAAATTTTCACAAAAACAATGAAGAGATCATTTAATGAACTTTTCCACATTTTTTATTACATATTTTAAGATTCATAATTTAATTTTATTTTTTTTTAAGTTTCTTAAATTTTAAGTTTAAAATTTTTTTTTTAAATGAAGATTGTAAAGAAAATTCCTGCAAATTTCCCTTACCATAATGAAAGAACTTACCAAATCTCTGCCAGTGCTCACGTAGCTCTCCAGCGGGCTGCAAGGCCGCTGCTTGTTGCCACCCATCAGAGCGCTGCTGCCGCTGACGCCGCTGCCGATGGCCGTGTGATCGCAGAGCTTCGGCGTCTCATAGTCGTAGATCTCCAGCATGAGGCGTCGCTTGCCCTTGGTGCTCATGAGAGAAACGGCGCTCTGGCTATTCTTATCAGAGCTTACGACTGCTGCAGCTGAGGCGCCACTGCGATCGCGATCCGACTTGCCAGCCGATATATAGTTGAGGCTATCCTTAATGCCACCCAGTTGTTTACCCGCCGCGCCAGCACCGCCAGCCGCGCCACCTGCACCGCCCTGATAGCCGCTGTACTTGTTCTCCTGATTGAACACACTCGACTGGGTGGGTCCATAGATGTAGGTGTCCACCGGGTTCCAGGCATTGTCAATGTTGACGCGCAAATTGCGATTCAGCTTCGGATTACTGGCGCTATAGTAATAGCTGCCATAGTTGCTTTGATTCAACAGCGTCGGCTTGCCTCCGTCAGCAGAGGATGCCACTGGCGGTGGTGGCGGCGGCTGTCCTGTGGTCACACTCGTCGATTTGATGGGCATGTAGGTGCCGTAGCTGTCCCACATGCGCAAACGCGTTATCCAAGGCGGCAGATCGCTCTGAAATGTTAATAACATAATGTTAATAATGTTAATGTTAACAGAGCTCTCTATTAAAGTCTTATACATAATTCCCAACGCTAAATTCTTTATGCCCAGCTTTCATTTTGTCTGCCGCATGTTTTTTTTTAACTTTATCTCCCTCTCTCTTTCTCACTCACTGTTCTTTGTTGCCCTCTCTCCGCTTGTTAGTTTTCTGCCTGTTTGTCTTGTTGTCGGCAAGCTCGCATTCTGTTAGTGCTAACAATTGCCCCTCCCCCTCTTCGCCCTTCACTCAACATGTTTGTCATATGTCACATATTCAAACAGCGGCAATGAGAGTCAGTTCCAAGTGTGAGATATTTGTCTTTTCACGTTTTGTCACTGCTGTTGTCATGTTTTCATGTTGTTTTTGTGCCTCTTCTTTAGCTACTTCATCTGCTCTGCTCGGCTCAGCTCGGCTCGGCTTCTTCTTCATCTCCGGCAGGCTGTTTGCAGGCATTAAATATTTTCACTAGACGCCTGTTGGAAATGTTTTCCTTTTCGTGTCTAGGCAGTGATTATTGTTGACTGTGTTAATAATGAAAAGACAGTTACAAACAGCTGTGGCTTACGTAAGGCAGAACGGCAAAAAAAAAAATCACAGTTGGAGAAGTGACAACGAGGCAGCAACTTTCTGTAAGAAGATTTCAACGGATTGGCTTTTTGCTGTTTTCATTTTTTTCTCTTTTTAGTTTATCTTCAATATTTTTATTTGTATTCATAAGCACTTGATTCAATTATTTACTTTCATTTCAACGAGTTTTCTTTTATATTTTCAAATATTTTTCTATGCCTTCTGCCGCAAAGACACTTTCGTTTATTTACCTTGAACTTGTGGCAAGCCCCTGGGACCTGTGACTCCATTGCTGGAGCATATGCAAGAATTTTCCTTTACCTCTTCTTACCTGTGCGCCACCTGCTCAACCTCATTCTTAACCATATGACAGTTTCGAGCAGACTTGTAAAGCTGTTAAGTGTCTTCAAATTGGAGTTGCTGTAAGCCTAACTCTTGTCGCGTTTCCTGCTGGGGTGTTCGCTCTGCCCCCTCCCTCTGTCTCCCTCACTCTCCTTTTGACAGTTCGTGTGCACACGTGCACAACTCCACTCGCTGAGGCAGGGGAAGGGGAGTCCGCGAAACGTCAACGTGTTTGGCTCTCATAAATGTCGCGGCGTTATTTTGTTTTTTTTTTTTTTTTTTTTTATTTTTAGCATTGTTTCGCAATCTCCCAATGTTTTTAGCTCTCTCTTCGTTCTATCTGTTTTTGTATGCCATGTTTTTTGTTTGGAGTTTTAACTTTGCTTCTTAATTTAAAAAGTTTTCTAGCATTTTTTGTTGTTGTGCAAATTCCCTTCAATTTCGCATCTGCCCACGTACCAACTCTGCTTGCTCCCCTTTCCCCTCTCCTCGCTCTCTCGTCTTATACTCCAAGTGTTGATTGTCGTTGCTGTTGTTGTTGTTGTAGCTGTTATACCTGCTGTTTGTTTTTGTCGCTTTTGTTGCTGTTACAAAATTCATGAACTGTTTTTGCTGCCGTTGCCGCTGCTGCTGTTGCCCCTGTTTTATTTTACACATATTTTTGTTCTGTCACTTTTTATTGTTCCACTGGCCGAGTGGAGGGAGAGTGGGAGCAAATTATGGAGCCACCAGAAAGAGAGAGGGCGACAGTTACTCTGCAGTTGTTTTTACGCTGTTGGCAGCTTTTCATTTTTAACAATTTAAAGTGTAGGTGAGGCAACTGCAATTGACACGGACACTGCATCCAGCAGCGACTAAAACAAGGATGCGAGCGATTGTTGTCGCCAATCCTTGAAGTGGCAGCGGGCGAACTCCTGCTGCCATTCACATTTCTTTTTTGTACCCTGCCAAACAAGTGCGCAGAGCTTAACGAACAGCTGATGAGCTCTCATTTTTTTTCTTCAGGTGTGTCTGCATCGGGATTTTCGAAATTAATTGGTACTAAATTTAAGTCCTAACAATTTCTCAAGTGCTTGTAGAAAAGTCTGTTGCCAAAACAAAATTAGATGCTGCCTCTCTTTGGTGTCTAGACAGCAAAAAAAGGGACCTTGAAAAAGTTGCTCCAACTTGAAGCAATTTATAGCTACGTTCGAGACAGACAGGTGAAGTCTGCCTAATAGGCGTTAGCTTGTTCTCATATACGACAGCAGGAGGGAGGCTGCTATAAAAAAGTCAACTCAATTATAAAGATTAAAGCTTGAGTTGATTCCTTAAATGCTTTTCGAGTATGAGCAAAAATAGGCTTAACAGCTCATATTGCTAGCACTTTAAGGGCATGTTCAATAACTGTTATACTGTAATACGTCAGGCATGTTAACTTACATAGGTTTTCTGCTGTTATTAACATTTCATGTATAACTTGAATGCTTCTCGTTGTTATAAACAGCTGTTGTTATATAAGATAGAAGACTTGCTGTTATTTACAGGGATAACATGCTGTTACTGTTATTAAAAGCGTATGTGACAATAAAGCTGTAAGAGAATGTGTATTTTCTATTGCTGTTAATCTTGTTATGTTATTCTGCTATCAATGGGTTAAACTTAGTTACTTAATCACTGATCTGTTAACTCTCATAGCCAAACTGACTACTCCATCACTATACTTTCATTATCCTCAAATCAAATGTTACACAGCTTATGTTATATTAGACTTATGTCATCAACATTCTTGCTGTTATATGCAGAGTTCACTTTCTCCTTCTGTTGTTTAATGTAATTTTTATGTTATTAATCTTAACATTTGCTTTAGAGAGTAGACATTCTGTTGCTGTTATTAACATTTAATATAATATTATCGCTGTCAATCTTCACATATATTATACTCCGCTATTATTTAGGAAATAAATTTTGTTATTTAACCTATAAAACCGTTTAGTTCTTTATTGTAAGCCCTTCTTTCATATATCATAATATATACTACATAGCTTATGTTATAACTGATGCATGTTACCAAATTTCATACTGTTATATATTGTTCTTGCTATTAATAACATTAAATGTTCTACTCTTGCTGTTAATCTTGACATATTTTACTATCCGCTGTTATTTAGGGAATAAACTAAGTTATTTATCCTGACAACTAATCACTCTGCCATATGTTATCAATATTCTTGCTGTTATTTACATTTAATGGTATATTCTCGCTGTTAATATTGACACATGTTATATTAATAGACATGTGTAATGAAAAGGTCGTAGTGTTATAAAGTCATATTGTAACATTGGTCACATTCAGTTGCTCTTATTAACAGTAAATGTTATACTCTTGCTGTTAATCTTAACATATTAACAATAACAACATAGTTATTTAACCTAACAACTAATCACTCTCATATATAATATCAATATTCTCGCTGTTAAATACATTTAATGTTATGTTCTCGCTGTTAATCTTGACATAAGTTATGTTAATAGACCTATGTCATGAAATATAGAACTTTTACATGCATAGCTACATTCAGTTATTAACGTTTAATGTTATTAACGTTTAATGTTATACTCTTGCTGTTAATCTTGACATATTTTACACTCCACTGTTATTTAGGGAATAAACTTAGTTGTTTAACCTAAAAAAAAGAATTTACTCTTTTATTATCGTCGCTTTTGACCCACTCATCACTGCGCTGACTACTCCAGCTGTGCCCTTTTTATTGTCTGCTCCAAGCAGCTGTTATATATGCGAATAGTTTTAATGCAGCTAGCTTCTACCTTGACACAATTTACAGGCCGTTAGACAGCCAGCAACAAGGCACATTAAAAATGCGCTCAACACCCGAGTGACAGAAGGTGTTGCCTTTGTTGTTGTTGTTGGCACTACTCGCCACTGGTGTTGCATTGTTGTTGTTGCTTGTGTCGCATTTTGACGCAGTTTCATTTACCCTCAGGGTTGACTTTAGAATTTAGACTTAAAACGAATGACGAAATCCTTTGGCCACATTCTCTCACAAGCTCCGGAGTCCTTACTTTATTACAAGCTATGAAGGTGTGGGTGGGTAGGTGTGCGTGTTTGTGCTTAGTTTCATTCACACAAGCGGCAACATTTTAATTGGGTGAGAAGACAAAGTGTCGCTCGACTGGCACTAATAGCATATATAGAAATCAAGACAATAGTCAAGTGAATCTGCCTCTGGCACAGAGCGCGACGCGTTTAAACACACAATGCAAACAACTCGGATACTTCAGCTCCGGCAGCTCCTGCAGCTCCTCCACCTGCAGCCAACACCCAGCCCCGCCCACAGCCAACATACATTTTATGCATTTATGCAAACTGTTACGAGCCCAGCTTCCACCCCCCAGCCCCCACCCCAAATCTCGATTGGAGAGAGAGAGAGGCGAGGTCCTCAAACGATTTCACTCACCCGTCCCAGCGTATTGTTGTCGTGTATCGCCTGCTGCAGTATCTGCAGATTGTAGCTGGTGAACGATAACCAAATCAGGTCACCAGGATATCCGTGAAAGTGGTACGTGCATGTTGTGTTCGGCGGAAGCGTGTGACGCGGACTCACAATGCGTCCCATGCGGCCGCGACGTGAGAATAGAACATCATCTGCAATGGGCCAGACAGAGATAGATATATAGATGGATATAGTGAGTGGGAGCGTGATAAATAGAGATTATGATATGCATATGTGCAGCTTTCACAAACACCCATATATATGTAAATAGGCGCGTGTGTGTGAGTGTGTCTGTGTGTGAAGTGTGGTTTATACTGCCAACTCACGGCCGTATCTCTTCGCATTTTTTTTTAATATACTCTAAGAATGTTGTATGACAAGCGGCTTACAAGCGATTTAGGTTAATTTACACTGTGCTCGCAGACAGTCATTTTATTTTTTCCCATATACCCCTAGATACATCATTGTATATGAAAAAAGAAACACTTTTGCAAAGGCACATCATGTTTGCATAGAATATATGCCAAAGCCAATAGAATATCTTATCATATTTAATAAAAAGTAACTTTAAACGTCAAAGCGCTTCAAAGAACACTTTGGTTATGATATCAAAGCAAACAAAATTAATAATATATGATATAAAACAGAGATACTATTATAGGTTACATGTTTTTTAAGGGGACATTTGTTTCTGCTTTCGTTTTTTATACAAGGCAGTCGGAAAAGTTTGCAAGCTAATAAAAAATGTATAAAGAAATGTAATTTGCAATTGTCTATCGAGGGTATATACTAGGATTGTGTTAAAACTGTATGCTTTAACTTGAAAATGAAAGTAATATGAAAAGATACATTTATTTAAAATATTTTGTCATTCTTGCAACTATCCTCTTACATTGTAACTCTATCTTTCTATCTTCTTTAATATTTACCTTAAGGTAGGCAGTCTTAAAATTACCTCGATTATACTATACGCGCTTAACAGACTTCCTTGCTTATTAACCTAACAGCTTAACATACGTAAGATCAACTGTTCAAGCGTATAACAGTATACCAGTAATATGTTAATAAAATTTAATATATTTTATCGAAAAGTCTATTAAATATCTCTACTAAATGAAAAATTCGAAATTTTCCATTTGATATATTGCTTTTTAACATAACTGCTTAACAGCAGTGGAATTAGCTGTTAAAGGGACTTAGTAAAAAAAGCGTATAACAGTTTATTTTCACAATACTAGCTATGCTAACTATCGAAATGTTTATTTAATTGTTTCATTAAATTCAAAATTCAAAAGATTATGAAATGTAGTTACTTAACCTAAAGAAAATATGCTGTAATAGTCAAATATGCAGGCGTATAACAGTGTAAAAATTTGGAATGAATTTCCATCAAATGAAAAATATTAAATTGTCCAACGATGCCTCAGTATAACAGATCGACATCAATAAATTCCAGCTGTAATATCATATAGTTATTATGCAGAAGTCTATTAATATCTTGATTAAATGTAAATTTGGAGTTAATACTTTCTCACTATGCTACTCCATTAAGAAGATGTGTTTAATAAAAAGTTTGTTAAGTATCTAAGCTAAAAGAGAATTTTCAAGATTTGCAATTGATACCTTGCTTTGCATCCTAATTTCTCAAGAGAAGTTAGTCAAAGTGATATATATATGCATACAACAGTATGACATCAATATGCACTTTCAGTTAGTTGGCAAAGTTCTATCAAATATCTTCATTTTATGAACAATTATAATTGTCAAGTTTCAAATAAGTGTCTTATATAAGTGATATCCGATGTTAAAGTGACATCTGTAGGCGTATAACAATTATAGCAGTCTGCAGTTACTTGACTACTCCTGTTAGAACATCTTACTTACTTATCGATAAGACTATTATTAAGTGAGTAATGTGTCTTACTAAAATTTTACAAATGTCCTTTGAAAATAAGCTTGTTGAGTAATTTGTTTTAGCAGCTTGACTGGCCTCAAGCCTTATTTGCAGCTTGTATAAACATGTTGCAGTTGTTCAAAGAAGCAGCTTATAAACTGGAAAATAGAACTTTGACTGGGTTAACAGTGTTGTTTTTACAACATTTTCCTGCAGCATCAAAACAAAATTTGTACAGCTACTAAGTGCAACATGCGTGAGCTAATATTGATATATATATATATGTATATATATGTTGGGGCTCTTGCCTAATGTTGCAATTGCAACACTTAACTTTAATTAAAGTTGTCCGAGAGGCAACATGCGAGACAAGCCAGAACGACAAAGCCAACCAAGCAGCCAAACAACATCCAGAGCACAGTTGAGCGCTCTGCCTGGGGACTACTTTGGCAACTTTTGCTTCAAGTGACAAATTAAAAACAGCAAAGAGGGAAAATCGAACCAAGCCAAAAAGCGAAGGCGAGGCGCGCTTTTCAATTGCTCAAAAGTCGCACGATTTGTTGCAATGCGCCAACCAGCGGGAGAGAGAGAGGGGGAGGGGAAGGAATAGCAATACTTCGAGTGGATGTGTCAAGGTGGCTTGGCTGAGTGGTGCGCTCTCTGTGGAGGAAGCAAACGTCAACGGTATCGATGATAACACCTGTGCCGCCGCTCCAACTGCTGCGACAGCTTTTCAACTTCAAGTTGGGTGTTTTGATGTTGCCGTATTGAGTGGCAGCTGGCGGCAAAAGTTGCAGCTGCCACATAGGCAAAAAGCTGCCAGCCGGACGGAACACGAATAGGGGTCCATTGCAAACTGCTGTGGCATGGCATGTGTGTGGCTGTATTTGCTGCCTCATGCCACAAAGCTAATACATTTTTATGAGCTTTTTATTGTCACATTGCGCTGGTTGAGCACAATTCTGGCCCATAAAGCCCAATGCGAAACGCCTTGAGTGGGCACTTAAGCCAGCTTTAAGCGATGTGCTTGCTCAAAATTTAAGAACTCAATTTGTGGCATATTGTTGGGATTGTGCTAGGAATCTAGTTGACGGATCTAAAGTATTTAAAATCTAGACTAAATTTTAAATATTATTATCAAATATTTACATAACACTCACTCCGTGGAAAGCGCAACTGAATTGAATTTGCGATTTTAATAAAAGGGCATATATATCGGCCGGGGGGACTTATGCTAATTTGCTGGCATAACCAATGCCAATTCGGGCGCATAAAATATGCGTGCTGCCTGTAACGAGATAGGCTCGAACTGCATTTTAAGCAGCCATAGCGAAAGTCAACCATGCAACTTCCTTTGCTGCCTCAAAGGCTGATGAATGCGATAGATACTCTGCGCAGTAGATAAGTTTTTGTATGGATTGTTTGTTGCCTCCAGGGCGCAATTGTATTTAATTTGCGCAGCGGTCAATAACAAATCGAAACATAACAAAAACACAACAAGCAATCAAATAACATGGCCAAACACCAGTCAATCAAGGGAGAGAGAGAGAGAGAGAGAGAGGGAGAGAGGGAGACTCACTGAGGTACCCAAACACTCGACCACGCCCACAGCCGCACAATCAATAAAACTAACACCCCATAATTTAATGCCCAAACGCGTTGCGTACACAATTGCGACTACATTTTGCGGTCGGGTCCAGCAAAAACCCAAATGCACTCTAATAATAAATCGCAAAAATAACAATTTTATTGGCACGGCTGCGGCGGTACGTGGCGTCGGGCATGCGAGCACCTGCGAGTCACCTACTCGCATATAGTCGAGTCGCCCTTTATGGCACGCTGATAAGCATATTATTATTATTATTACTATTATGGCTACTATATGACGACGCTGAGTTTCGGCTCCGGCTTGGAATCGATGCTGCAAACTTTGGCGCCGACACCGACACCGATTCCGATTCCGGGCCCTGAATTATTTCCGTGTACGCGCCATTGTTGTGTTGGCCGAAATTTATTACTGCCCCTGGAGCTGAGCTCGCACCACCAAATCCACCCACGCCCGTCTGGGGCACGAATGTAATTTTGGCCGTGCGCAAACGTTAACTAATTCACATGGCGCACAAAATAGCAATGATTACAATTCATATAGGCAATGCCACACCCATACACGTACATACATACATTTCGTTCAGAGCTTTACTTATCATTGAGTCTCATTTGAATTTTGACAGTTTTCACTGCTGAATTGTGGCTGGTAATGAACATGGAATGAAATACTGTTTAAATTTTCCAACGAATATTAAAAATATTTCATGTTTCAATTTTAGTTTGATATAAATAATTTTAAAATTTTTAATTATGTGCCAAGTGTATTTTTTTTTTCGTGCTGGAAACTCCCCTTAAAGCTGCCATGCCTGCAGCTTTTGCAAACAGCCACCGACATATATCAATGCAAATGAATAAAATGCCATAAAAACCAAAAGAGCACCACAAAAAACTTGTATTTGTTTTCGGGCGCGTAATCAAAAGCGAGTCAATTACGCTTCAAGGCGAAAAAGGAAATCAACAGAGGACATGTCGATAGATACAAATACATATACATATATTTATATGCCAGAAGCTGGGCAGGGCTGAAGCTAAACTATAATTAATATCCTGCTGCATGCGGCTCAGTAACCAATTTATTTGATTTATTTGTGATTGTGCCCATAATTAGGAAGAAAATGTATGTGGCTAATTGCAAACGTTTTCTTTTCGCAGCAACTAAATTGCCAATGTCTGCCTATTCACAACTTCTATTTACATATATATATATATATATATATATATTTTTTTTTTGTCAAGCAAGCAGTTGTTGTTTAGCTGATTGTAATTTTTCGTAGTTGCTGATAATTGAATCGCTTCGCTGGCTGCCTACTGAGGCATGACTAACTTCTTGTTCAAGACAAGGCAAAGTCAATAAAAGTACTTTAAATATTTATTAAAAATCAAATAAATAAATAGAATTTGTAATCTAAAGTTCATAACCAGCCGCAGAAACAAAACACAATTCATTGACAAATTCATGTATAAATATTTATATTACACACGCACACAGACTCACACACACACATATACTAATAAAATGTTGCCGTTATGTGCAAATATGCTAATTTGCTGTTTGCACAGCACAGCCCACACACACACTGGAGCCTGCCACGCCCATGCCTCCTTCACTGGCAACACCCACGGCATTCTCGTTAGTTTCGATTGCCAGTTTGTCGTTTCATGCTCGCTTCTTGCATTTTGCCGCTGATTGCATACAAAATTGCAACTCAATAAACAAACTAAACAACAACAGCAAATACATGCCCCTCTGTCTGGCTCATTCAAGCCATCCGCCCCCCGCACATTGTCAGCCAAATCAGCCAGCCAATGACCTCATTTGAATGCATCCGCTTCTATTGTGGTTCGATTTTATGACAAAATTATAATAATGAAACGTTTTCGTGTTCGTTTTCCCCTCGATTCAGATCACAAATTTGAAGCTAATGAATATTTAAAGAGAATATCTTAAAATAACTATCAATTTCATATAGCATACAAAAATAGCAAACATAAAAATGTATCAAAATCAATCAAAAATCTTTTTTTTGTCAGCAAAATTGAAAATGAATAAGTGAGTAGTATTTTTTTAAAATTATATAAAATATATATATATCAATATGAGAAAGTTAGAAAATACCTCATATCTTTTAGTTCAGTTATTAATACGAAAATATTGTATATTTTTGCAATAATGAGGAATGAGGAATAAATGAGGAAATTATTTTAGACAATTTTGTAATTTATTACGTTTTTATTTAATAGATATATGTACATATATGTATACATAAATATTATAAAGAGAATGAAACTAGTTCTTCGTTTTCTTAAAAGTGACCTTATCACAATTTTGAAGATATGTCTCAAATATATATCTGCTATCTTTTAGTTCAGATTTTAATATGAATTATAACATAAATTGTAAGGCATAAATTTTAAGATTATATAATATATTTATATTTCCATATATTAAGGTAAGAAATAACGCATTATCC
Organism: Drosophila gaucha; assembly: GCA_035045545.1. Taxonomy (NCBI): domain Eukaryota; kingdom Metazoa; phylum Arthropoda; class Insecta; order Diptera; family Drosophilidae; genus Drosophila; species Drosophila gaucha. The sequence goes on from JAWNOY010000292.1 coordinate 949,484, forward strand.
ATCATGAATATTCAGTTTTTAGTTAAGTTCAGTTGATGATATGAATGAATATTTCAGATATATAATAATAGTAGGATATATTAAGCTCTTTTTCAATTAAGTTTAAATATAGAATTTACCTTAAATATGTTGCACTTTTATACAGTTTATACTCATTAATTTGTTTTCAAGCTTCAAAGTTCAACCCACTTTTAAGCAGCCCGTAAAAGTATACTATGAAAAAGTGAAAAAGATTTTGAGCTCATATTTAAATTTCTTGGGCACACATTAAACAATGCGAAATTTTCCCACTCAACTTCCCGTTATGTGTTTCACATATTTACTTTGATTTCATTCCAGTTTTTTTTGTTGCCTGTTGACTTTATGAAATTAAAAAGTAAAAATTTCAACAAGTACCCGCAGCTAAAAAAAAAAAAATATGAAAAGATTTGTTTAAAGTTTTGGCCCCAAAGTTTTGCCTGAACCGAACCGAATCGAGCTGAGTGGTTGGTAAAAACCTTAGAAAACTTTGAAGGGTTTGCGCCTGCAACAACGTTCGCCCAGTTGTTACACAGATTCGTCGCTCCACTTGCTCGACAATAATCCGTAAATCAATAAAAATGCCAAAGCAACTTCCGCCAATGTGGAAATGTATCTATTGTACTTAGCCCGTTGCGCCTTCCTTGCACACTCACAAGCACACATACACACATACATATATATGAAAGATACATGTTGATATGAGCAGACAATTTTGTATGCTCGCATCCTTCTTGGGTTTATTTGTAAATAAAATGTTGTATATTTGCCTCACATTTGAGCATATTTTTAGGGCTCTGCTATGTCTAGTATACATATATATATACACATATCTATCCATACAAATGACTGTGTAAACGCTTTTTGGCTTCAGCGGAAATGTTCCTCAGCTTGTACAGTAATAAATTTATAGCATCTGTGATCGCTGTGTGTGTGTGTGGGTTGAGTTTGGCTTTGGCATAAATAATTTGCAGCAAATCTCACAGCGATTTCATATAATAATTTATTATACTCGCATCACATAAAATAATTCGAAATCTTTGAAGCTTGAGTGGGAGTGGAAGGAAGGAAGCGGCTTAGCTTTTGTGTTTATGTCTTGTTTGGTGGCAATTCGAGTGTCAGCAAGTTGATTAGCGTTAATTAGATGGGCCAGTTCGGTTGGGGCTGTGGCAATTAAAACAACATTTCGGTGTGGGCATTGACAGCGCATTTGATTAAGGGGCGTGGCTCATTGTCTCAAGTGACAGGCTAAATATATCAAGCGAAAGAAAGCGATTGGCAGCTAAATCGCAATGGCAACTAAGAGGGCTTTGTGTACTAGATAATAATGAAGCGTGCTCGAGTAGAGATTATAAATATATATATAGTTGGGACTATAATAGAGAGAAATCTTGCTTCAATATTAATTATCATAAAGTAATCCAGGAATATTATAATAATCAAAATGAAACTCATGTTTCAATTTCATTTATGTTTATTATGAAGAAAATATCTTCAATTTATTTATAGCAAGAGAGAACGTTTATATAAATGTACTAATAATTCTAATCATCTATCAGTAGCTTCATTTCGTCTGGACAACAATCTCATATTTACGTGTATATATACATATTTGAATTTCAAATTTTGTTTTCAATGACTTTATAAACTTCTAATGAGGTAATCCAAACAGTTTGATTGACATGTGAATGCGCCCAGAGCCGTAAAACAATAAATGTTTTTCTTATACAAAAATAGCAACAGCAACAGCAGCAGGTGCAATAATACCCAATACTACTGTTTGGTATCTGGTAACAAAAAATAAGTGAGAATGCCATAGTGGTAAAAGCTCGACTATGATATACCCTAAACATTTTGATCATATATGATATATATACCATTTGCCGAAAATTCGTTTGTCGCAAATCAACATTTTTTTCAACTTAGAATGACTGTAACTCGGGTAATTGAAGTCCCATTAAGTGAGAGTAAACTATTATGAATTTGTGTGGAAACCATTTAATAGAAATTTCATAGCTTATAGCTAATATCAGTAATATCATAAATATCATAATCCTCATTAATGTTAATTAATCATCATCTACATAATTAAAGGAGTTATCACAATTATCATTTCACAAGAAAATTAATAATTATACATTAATCGCCTTCATCTTAATCATCATTATTATTATAATAAGCTCAACATCTACATATTATCATCATTCGTTTGGAAAATACAGAAGAAGGAAAAACACAGAGTCAACGGACAGTAAATGCAAGCACGGAAACAGAAGATACTCAAAAGACACAGGCCTCTAGCCCACTAGAATCAGAAGCAGGCAAAAAGGTATGCGAAAGAGAACTGAATCGCTGTCAGAAAGTCACAAAGAAAAATACAGCTCCAAAAAAACCAAGGAAATCTGATTCAGCGAAGGGAGAAGGCATGAAGGAATCAGTCAAACAAGGGAAGGAAGGGAGGGAAGTAAGGGAAAGAAAACGAAACCATTATCCTGTTATTATCATCTTTATCACTATTACATGTATCATTTTAAAATATTATAACAAGTTAATAATATTATTGCAAGCTAACACAAATATTATTATTACAAATTTACATAAGTTTTAAGTATTTTTATATTTAAATATTTAGCAAAAACAAAAGTAGATTAATCGACTGTAAACTGCGACTAACCAGAAGCAGGTGGGGCAGTGCTCATAAGGCTTTAAGGAAAATGGTATATTGGCTTATTGCATTGAGCAATAAGAGTATAAAAATGGTATTGAAAAGGTACAGACAGATGGACTGATGGAAAGGCGGACAGTTAGATCTGGTATAGAAGATATATAGACAGCCAGAAAGACAAAGGAAGAGATGGATCTGACTAGTTCCGCTGAGCATATATATATATATATAAAGTTATTGAAGATGCCCACATACACACTTATAAAGCTCCTTTTACCCTGTTGAGGCCCTCCCAAACGGATTAGAGTATACAAAATGTGGCAGCACTTTGGCCAACATTCCGCGGCAAGTTCAATTAGGAAAATGTGGTGCTCGCGCATGAAACATTTATAATGACCAAAGGGCGGAACGCGGCGGGCCCAAAGCAAAATACAAACAGAAAGCAAAGCAGCATAATTGTTTTGTTATCGACAAACACATACATACTGACACTTACGCACACACACATAACGAAAATGTTCGCTAAAAATAAATTATTGCGGGCTGCAACATGATTTTAATTAAAGTTTTAACGAAAACCAAATATTTATCGTTTCATTTTGCTTTCAATTGTGCGCAGCGCGGTTTTTGTTTGTTCAGTGCTGCCCCCCCAACAACAACAACAACAGCAACAACAGCAGCAACAAACATCATCATTAAGGAGCCAACAAATTCAATATGCATTGCATTTAAATATGTAAAATGCTAAAAGCGAGCGAAACAATTTATTATGAACAGCAAAGGTCATTTCAAAGTTATAATAATGAGCTCGATGCGAGTGTGCGTTGTGTGTGTGCTGTAAATGTAATGTGTGATAAACCCCCTAATATAAACATAGCATGTAACACGGGGCGTATGATTAACCAAACTGCAATTGCATTTCGTTCGGAGTTCGTTTTCGACTGCATTTGTATTCATTTCATTGATTGCGCAACAAAATCTGTTGCATATTTAATTTGGTTTGATTTTCATATAACTTTATCAATTACGTTTAATTAAATGTAGAACTCCAACGGCACTGGACCGAACCTAAACGTATTCAAGCTGCGAAACTGAAGTTTCATCTCTCTCTTTCTCTCTCTCTCTCTCTCTCTCTCTTTTACTCTGTGTGCTGTGTTGCCTTTTAATTAAATTTTGCATGCAAGTATTACGTTACAGGCTGTCATGTTTAAAGTATGCCTAATTTGATTGAATTATTCGCTTCGAAGCGGTCATAGTGCCAGCAAAAGCTAATCCTATAGATATGCAGTGGAATATATATGAATTTTAGGTTATATATCAATTAGCTTTTGATAGTATCAGAGGCTGTTTATGTCCAATAAAAGCTCCTGCTTTAGTTTTGCTTTTAGTTATAAGAATATTTCTGGAATGTGACGAAGTTTTGGGAGAAATGTAATTGAATTTAATTATGTAATATATATGTAAATATATGTATATGATCAATTTATAATAGTTTGTAAAACTTTAAAGAAAGCTGCTGTTTTATATGATTAACTTTTAATATTTTTGAGTGATCTAATAGGTTCCTAAGAGCAACTCCTTGTTTTTTTTTTAGAGATAAGATTTTAAGTGCCTTTGAGTTATGTTAAGAGAGAACAAATCTTACTAGATATATACTTGAATATATTTTTATGATAAGAATTTAATAGTTAAAAACTTCGATAGATCCATTGAGTATGTGACTTTTAAGTTTACTTTAAGATATAATACTTGGATAGAAACTACAGTAGGAAAAGAGAATGTATTGTCAGAAGTATACTTTATGTATGTGTATACAGTCGAATCTCCATTATTCGAAATGGATCACATTTCACAAAAATCTGGTTTAATAAATAGTATGAACGAATTATCATGATTTAACTGTATATTTATATTTATGATATGGTTTTGCTAAGCATCTTAGAACTTTTACTATATATATATAGAAGGAAAGATTGAGAAAGGAATTCTAGACACAAAAAATACTTAGTAAACGTATCTTTCTAAAGGAACCGCAGAAGTAGAATGTATGTTTATAAGCGACCAAGATCGTATCTAGTATATGTATATACTATATAAATAAATATATATATAACAAAATTCATGCTTACATATTTCTTTCCAATACAAAGGAGGTCTAAAGAGAGTATATATTTTTTTATCGACCTCAGTCCAATCTCTGTTTAATTCTAACAAATCTCAATTTGTCAGCTAATAAATAAAATCCCCACGTTGCTCATTCCATTTCTTAAATTGTTTTTAAAATATCTCACAAAAGTTTGCTTTAGCAACTTTGTTTCATAAATCTCTCTGCTAATCACAGCCTAAATATAAATGTTTTATTGAACTTTCACAATTTCGATATTTATTTATGTTACACTGCGAGCAGCTGCTGTGATTTATGTTGATGTTGTGTTCTTTAATGCTTTTTAAGACCTCACTGCTGATTAAAACTATGATAGATATGCCCTTTTCATGCCCTTTCTAATGATTATCCCCATGGACAGACACATCTGCGCCAGTTCCCAGCGCATTTAGCGAAAATCCAATGTTTGAGGCATTTCACAAAAGTTAAACGGTCAAAAATTAGGAAAAACAACAAAACGCGGCCAAAAGCTGGCGGAGGCACAACAAACAAATAAGCTGCCAAGTTAATGAGCGTAGCAACAACTCTGAGCCATAGAAAAGCAGCTTCCGATGAAAAAAGGGACAACTTAAGTGGGTGGCGGTGGGCGTGGGCAGCTAAGATTGGGGGCTTTTCTCATTACAGCTGCCAAAATTGCGAAAACTAATTTCAGATGAAGAGAAATTTGCAAATAAAGCAAGATTGAGAAGTGCAAAAAAGAAAAAAAATAGAAAAAAAGGAAAAGAAGAGGAAGCTAACGTTGCGTTGGCCAGTAAATAAACCTACTCAAAACTTATTAAGTGCAAATTAATGAACATTAGTGTCTGCCACATTGCACACACACACACACACACACACACAAAGAGAGAGAGTCTTCTTATGCTGCACAGTCTGTGATTCGAGTTGCGCCCAAAAATTTCATTTAATAATTTTTCAATTAAATGCAGCCGGCCGCTGGCCAGCAAAAATTGTACGAACAAAAATTGTACGAAATAAAAAGCAATTTAAGAGCCCAGCTTATGGACGGGGGCTTACAATTTACCGCAATTAAGTGAGTGTATTAAGGGCATATCTATAACAGAGCACACTTGCATAAAGCAGAAGAAACCTGCTATTTGTATTCTGTTTAAATTCATTCAGTTTTTTAATGGATTATTTGTGAATTTTAATATGTTTACGCAGCACGCGAAAATCGTGGATGAAAATATGGAAAAAGCTCGGTAAACAATTTAAATCTAATTAAATAAAAGCGAGTACGTTTCAGTCGGGCATTACCGACTGCTCAGCACGCTGTTAACTGATTGAACGCTGTTTTAATCTGATTAAAATAATAATTCGAATTATTACAATTTACTTTTTATTGTGAAGCGAACTTAAAACACAACCATTTTCATAAAACGCAATTGAATCGAACTTTTTACTTGATTTGATCTACAGAACGATAAAGGGAGATCCAAGGAGGAGGGTAATGAAGCCAGATTCTTAATTTTATCATATTTAAGCTAATGTTCAAATATAAACAAAATTTAATATAAACGATATGTCATATTTTCAGCTTAAAATACATTAATACATTTTTTTTAAGTACTGAAAATATCAAAAAAAAAAAATTTCACAAATCTATCCTTAGGAAACGCAGTTGGTTGATTTCTCCTGACATATGATATTTTAATCTGAGTCTTAAAAGAGTTTGGCAAATGAAAATTGAGACCGCCATTGGTTTGAGCCAAACTCGCAGTCCCTTTTAGCTGTCAGATCAACTCAATTTGATTTCGTCTGGCCTCGAATCAAATTAAAAAGCCATTAAGTTAGCTTAGGTACGCCCCCGAGCTAATGAATGGTAGCCAGCCCCGCCCGCTGCTCAGGTTTCATCAACTTTGAAGTGGATGCAACTTTTGATTGCTGTAAGACGCGCTGCCCCAAACACTTAGCTGCCAGCAGAGTGAAATGTTGCGGATGGAGATCGAGTTGGAGCTGAGTGCTTGGGGAGTGCGTGCGCTCAAGTCGCTCAAGCAGCATCATTGATTAAGCAATATATTTATACATATATATATATATCAATAAATTATAAATAAGACAATGCTGCAGAATCAACGCCGCATTTCATAATCAGCAGAAACAGAAACAGCAAGGGGAAAGGTAACTCAAGAATGCATTTTATGTGCAGCTGACCCCATTTCGGGCTTCATTGACTCGGTTTTGTGTATGTGCTGTGTATGTGTGCGTGTGTGTGTGTGTGTTGTGCTCATTAATATTCGCATTTAAGCTGTGCCTGACAATTCTCCTGCCCTTTGACTTCTTATCACTTGTGTGTACTTACCCGGATTCGATGCATTAATATGAAATTCACAAAGATTTTTCGTGCCCTGCGCAAAATCAAATGAGTCCGAATCGGTGAACAGTATATCCACATCCAGTTCGAAGCCACGATTGGGTATACCCTGTTGCAGTGGTGCAGAGAAGGGGCTGGAGTGAAAAGCCACCAACATTTCCGGGCCACTACAAAAAAGAGAAGAGAATTATTGATGAGATGTAATAATAAATCCTGGAAAATGTTACTGAATTGTAATTGATATTTTATGACTACACAATTAAAGTTTTAAAAGAATTCAAAACTAAAGAAAGAGAAAGAGATTTGATAAGAGATAAGAATAATAATGATAAATCATAGAAATTGAATAATTTAATTTTTTATTTTATGCCTTCATTATTAATTTTTAAATTATTATAAAACATAATTATAAAATAAATAAGACTCAAAAAATATTAAGCAGAAAAGGGTAAACTTTTTAGATTTTCACTAATGCTAAGCAAGAAAAATAATAATTAATAAAATAATTTAATAATATTTAGTGGAATTCTTAAGCAACTTTTATGCATATTACGTATACGCAACATTCAACAACTTAAATTAAAGGCTGTTTCTCTTAAATTTAAAAATAATCAATCAGTTTATTGTTTCTTATAATACAGAAAGCTAATAAAACAGAATGAAAAAATATATTATTTAGTAGAAATATCTAAAAGCTATTGTGCATATTGCGTATACGCAACGTTCAACCACTGCCCGAAGTGGACACTCAAAGTGGAGGCGTGCGAATAGCTGTTTCTCGTAAATTTCATTTGGACAACCCGACAATCAAGTAAAGTCCGAAAGCTGTTGGTCAAAACTATATACACATAAATCTAGATATTTATTTATGTATAAACAAGGAAACTAACAAATGTTGAGCTTGCCAAGCAAAGGCTGCCGCGCATAAAAGTATGACGCAGTCTCTTGTTGTGTTTTGCGCTGTTTTGCCAGCAGCTTGCTGCCACGCCTCCTGCAGGCCGCTCAAGCCCCGCACGCCCATTTAAAGTGTCCGGTCGCCTGCTTGTTTGCATTTTCGTTGCCAAATTAACTTTTTCGCCATTGTCTGCCGCTGAGCGGCGGGACACGCCAAAAGTTTTAGGCAAATTTTTTGGCATAACAAGCGACAAGCAGCAAGTAGCGAATCTTCCAAATGCGGGCCAACAATTTTCGGGCCGTTTGTCTTTTGATTTTTGGCTAAAAATTATGAAATGACAGCCGTGGGTGTTGCACCATTTGTCGTAGACGACGCGACGCCAGCACCAGCGCACACAGAGGCCAAGAGTCGCTATTTTGCAATTGTTGGCCAGCGTTGGCAATGACATCGAGTGCTCATAAAACTTGGCCACTTTTCGTGGCAACTGCTGAACTAAGCATTTCACTGCCTCCAAACTAACAGTAAAAGGCTTTAAAAGTGTTACAACTATGGCAATTTTATGGTGAGAGAGTTCTCACTTAAATGAAATACGAGTCAAGAGCTTTAAAACCATATGAGATATGCGTTCAATAAAATTGCTAAAATCGTTAAAATGGTAAAGGGCTCGAAACGAAATGTATATCCAATTAAATTTTAATCAAATTCATCTAATTGCTATTGAAATTTTCGTGTTTAGGCCTGCTCTGGCAATTCGCAATGGTTTTTTTGGGTTTGCGCTCATTAATTTGCCAAAGCTTTTCAATTTAAATTCCAAATTGAATTTTTATATGGGCGGCCTACGCGGCGTATGAGTAATATAAAGAACATAAAAATGAGAGGCGGTTGCAGCTGGAGCAGCTTTAGCCAACACCTGGCGCTTGTCAAGGCGCCTCACGCGCCGCACGGCCAATGTTAAAAGCCATCAAATATGGCCAACACAAATGGCTTTTTAATACGTGTAAGTGTGGCTAAAAGACAGCAGTCGACGAGCAGTCGAGCAGCAGAGCTATGGGTGCTCTTATTATTCAAACACCTACACAAGGACACGAACAAAGTAAGGGTCTGGCTAGGGGACACGTGTGTTGGAGTTGGGGCTGGGGCTGGGTGTGGCAGCTGCTGCAACATTTCTTCTCTCTTCTTTTTGTCACTGCCAAGTGCAATAAACTGCAAATGAAAAGTAAATTAATTTTTAATAAAGCGCACAAATGTTGGCTTTACCTCACTGTCGCTGTCTCCGTAGCGTGGTGCGTAGCACTTGGGTACTTAATGGCCTGCGGCACTTGCGGGTGTCGTAAAATCAACACAAAACCAAGCACACGTCGCCAAGCGTTGTCCCTTTGCTGGTGGTTATCAATGCGTCGCATGAAATACTTCACTCTTCCCGCTGCCCTTCGCTCCCTTTGCCCACATTCGACGTTTGGTCACGAATTTGCACATGCCCCGATACCGAAATGTCTGACCGCAAATGGCAGCAGCCCCGTCTTGTGGTGCGGCGCCCACACGAGAGCGTCGAGTGAGAGGTTGGTGGCTCTAAAAGTGGTATATGGCCCGGCCAGCCGTTTGAAGTGAGGACTGAGGGCTTGTGTGCGGATCGAGCTGGTTAACGGAATTACCAGCAAATTTGATGCTCGCTTTGAGAAGCAAACACAGTTCAGTTAGGCCGCTAATTGAACTAGTTCTAATAATGGACAAGCCTGCCCGTGGCCAGTTGATTAAGTTCGATAAGCCAGCGAATTTGTGTCAAATTAAACAAGCCACTGGGCAATATGAGCTAATAAAATTGTTTAAAATAAACTAGCCTGCAGCCAGGCAGCAATCAAATAATGTTCTAGTGTCCAAGCATTTAATATATAACTTTATTTTATTTAACAGAATATATATTCAAATTTAAGATTGAAATATTATTGTGATGTATGAAGATCCCCGGCTGCTTATTCTATAAAGCATTTCAGTTTCTTTACCAATTTTAATGACTAATTTCAGAAATAAATGCAATGATATATATATACGAGGGCGGTCCGATAAGTACATAGCCTACAAAAACGAAAATTTTGGAAAAGTGATGATTTATTTCTCAACTTAGTCTCTTCAGCGCTGCTCCAACTTGTTTTACCCGTGTGACAAATACGTTTTCTCGAGGTCCGCAAAGTAGGCTTCCCTAGCAGCGATGACCTTCTCACTAGACTCAAATTTCTGCACAGCGAGTGACTTTTTCGAATCTGGGGAGTTCATAGCTTGACTAAAATTTTGACAGTAGCTGTCTACGAGAATGTTTTACACGATAGTAAATTTCCCTTGCGATAGTAGAGCCATCCGACAGGGAGGCTAAGTTTTTATCAGACTGCCCTCGTATAACAAAAGCTCTTCATTTTTATAGACTCTTAAAATTCCTTAAAACTCATAAAATATTTAAAAATAAACTAGTCAGTATTGTTTTGCTTTAAAATAGCAATAGCAAATACTCACATTTAGGTTAAACATTATAGTTTTCTTTTCAATTTATTATCTACAAAAACGTTTATTTGTAAAATTGCTGGCTTAAATTTACAAAGCTTTCTCAATTTACCCCAATTTTCTAACGGTTTGCTCTTCATATTGATTTAGCATATAAAATTTTATACCGAATTAGTCAAGAAATATATATGTACTTTATGCAAATGCTTGCTTTCATATTCCCCTCATCTCTAACTGCATAAAAACGGTTGTATGCAAATTATATGCAAGTTTAAATTAACTTTGACAAATAGCAAAACTCATTTCAAAGTAAACACATAAGCACAGGAACTAGTTCCAAATATACACTCAAACTAAATGCTTAAGGACTTAACGTAACATATTTACACACACACACACACACATACTTATGTGCATATATGCACACATGTAAACTTTCTCTTCAGGTAGTCAACTTTAGCTTATAACCACGAGACATCAAATAATTTAAAACAGGCTAAAAGAGTTAGGATCGAAGGGATGAAGTTTTAATACCCTTTTTGAAATATTTTATAAATTTATATTTCCAATTCAAATATGCGTATATATAAAGTCTAGCCGCGGCAAACAGATCAGCATTATATATAAGTCTCAGCTACATGAAAACTTTCTTGATGAAATTATAATACCTTTTCCAAAGTGTATTCAAGCCGAGAAAAAAATTAATATGCTATTTAAAAAGTTAACGCTTTGCCAGCTTCTGGCAAGTGCCAAAAAAATATATAAAAAAAATAAGAAAAAATTAACATACTTTGCCAACACTTAGAAAAGCAACAGCTGCTTGAGCACAGAGCGGGGGAAAAAGACGTGAAGCCCAACAGGAAAAAGAGTTCAATAGAAATGCGCAGGCACGTCAAGAGGAGACTGTAGCCTGGTTGCTGCTTGCAGCTTGTTGCAATTTTAAGTTGCACAGGGAAATTAATAATTTTCATGTGGCAACATTTCCACCCGACACCCAACACTGTCACGAGCTGTGTGTGCCGAAAGTCAGGCGGGAAAAGCAGGCAAAAATTATATGACTGTCATGTCTGAGGTGTCTGTAAGCCAACACTCACACACAAGCAGCTGATGCAGCCATGCATTTGCATGTGTGTGTGTGTGTCTGTGCATGTGTGTGGGTGTGTGTGTGCATTTATAATTCGTCTTCTCATGTCGCGCAAGACGTTGGCTGGCAAAGGAAGCCGCGTGGAGGACAACTTTTGCAGCGAACTTAATGCCGTTTTTCTTCACATTGGCATGGGGGCGTGGCCCACATCCTTGCAGCGCAGGAGCGTTCTCATCCTCGTCGTCATCGTCATCAGCAGTGTGCATTTTACGCTATATGCATTCTTGATGCGCTCTACCCGAGCTGTGCATGTTTGCTCATAAGATTTTCAGCTCTCTCTGTCTCTTTCTTGCAATTTTCACAGCCCTCTCGACGAAAATGTCAATAAATGCCCGAGTGCAACTCATTAAGAGATTAAGCAACAAGGTGAAACGATTCTCATGATCATCATCATTCAACATCAGCTGCGATGCCTGAGTAACTTTTAATTTGCAACTTTCAAATATTTTTACAGCTGCATAAACACCGCAGACAGAAAAAATAACAAAAACAAAGAAACGAAATGGAAATCCAACAACAATCAAAGTTCAGCTGCATGTCTCAAGAGTCAGCGAAAAGCGCAAACTTTCCCCAGTCGAATAACAATAACAAAAACTGAGAATGAGAATGTAAAGTGCCAGATAAATGGCCGAAGGACTGAGCAAAGGCACAGCTTGTCCACTCCCTCGTCAATGCCATGTGGGCGAATGGAGGCGAATGGAGGCGTACTCTGCACTTGAATCACAGTCAGGCGCATTATCTCTCTTTCCAATTGTATCGTATGTTACTTTCGAGTGAATCGTTAAAAGCTGACCGTAGCCGAAAGAAGATAAAAGGAATAGAAAATGTATTTAGCAAAAAGTGGAGACGGGAAAACTAGCTGAAATACCTGATGACAACAAAAGGACATATACATATTTGATTTTTATTCAAAATGTAAAAAACTAATAACTTTTTCCTAAATCTTAAAAATATAACCTTTATGATATTATATATGCTACATTCAAGTATTATTAAGTATTGAAAAATAAATTGAAAAACTTTTCACCTGCAGAAGCGAATATAAATCCTAAAAATGTTTTTAAATGAGTTAAACAACGAACACTTTCGTATTATTCCAAACTTTATCTATATAAGAGCATGATATAACTAGTTTTAACACAAATGGCAGTCATTCATTTTGTTTTGCTCTTTAAGAATTTATAGTGTTGCATTGCTCTAAAGAACTTGGCACCTAATGAGCAAAGATTTTACCCATTGCATAAATCACATGCATCAAAATGTTTTCAATAGGCGTGTATTTTGTATAGTCAAGCAAAAAGTTGCAAACGGCGCACACATAAATCTATTTATGTGTATCATGTATGTGTGTGAGTGTCATGTGTGTTTCAGTGTGTGTGTGTCTATTTAAGTCTGTCTGTTGGTTGCTTTGTCTGTCTGCAGAGCAACCCAATTTCCGGTTTTTCTTAAGCATTGCGCACAATTGCAAGGCACACACAAAGCACCATAAACAGTGTCTATGTGTTTGAGTGTGTGTGTGTATTAGTATTCGTATGTGTGTGAGTATATCTATGTGTAACTGAATTGGAACACATGCGCCCCAGGCCAACTGCAGTGCAGTGCACTACGACTGCGGTCGTATCACACATACACTGTCACTCACACACACACACACACACACAGACACACACATACAGACACCGCACACTCATTAAAATGGCGCTCAGTCAGTTCGTATGTCTGACTGGGCTTGTAAATGTATTATGAGTTTGTGCTCCGCTCATATTTAACTTTTTCATAAAAGAGAAATGGCGTTAAATAAATGGCTGACAAGAGTGCGACACACTAGCTGCATGTACACATGCAGAGTATGCTACAATTTCTGGCATTTCCACTTACCGTGACACGACACGAGGCAACCAATCTCCGCCGCAATATTTAGCCAGCACTGGATCATTCGTGGAGCTGCCGTCGTAGAATATCAAATGATCTCGCTCGCCCGTACAGTCCGACCAGGCGCGTATCGAGCGCGAGGTCTTATTAAAGCTGGCAATGGAGCTGCAAAAGTCAAAAGTTTTTACATTTATAGTTTAAAATATGCAAATATTCAGTAGACAATCACGTAAAAAAGCAAAAAATCGGAATAAAAAACTTAAATTGCAATCAGTGCTAAATGCAATGCAAACATTTTCATTTCGCAAATCCTAAAAAAAAGCAACTGTCAATGCGTCGCACATGGGCGAAGCTGTCAAAGTTAATAACCTGCAAAGCGGCAATTGATATGTAGTAAGACGGCAACAAAATGCTCTTCTTTTTTATTGAGAAAATATAGTAAGCAGATATTTTATTTTAATTTATAAAAATTAAATATGCTGAATTTAATTTAAATTGTTTTGATTTTTATCAATTTTTATTATTTTATTTTTGACAATACAATTTTATTTATTTTTATATTTGCTTGGTAATTTTATTTAATTTAACTTTATTTTATTTTATATCAATTCATTTTGTTCTTTTATTTCATTTTTTTTTATTTTTCTTATCTTATATATATTTGTTTTAGTTATATTATGTATATTTTATTTAATATTACTTTATTTTATAATATTTTAATTCATTTAAATGGTGTGTCTACAAAACATAAAAAATTTAAAGAAGAACTTAAAAAATATATAAATTTTGGCTATAAAAATGACAAAAATAAATTGTATTTATATAGCGAGCTGGGGGTATTTTACTTGATATATGTATGTATATATCTATAAGCCGATATGAAAAGAGATTTCGTCTGATAACACTTTCTCGAAGTTCAATCTCCCATTTCAGCTATAGACTCTATTCGCACACAAAATTTGTTAGCTCTTTTAATCTGTTACAACATCACTCACTTTGGCCAACTACTTTGGGTGCGAAGTGTGCATAGAAATCGCGACATTTAATACAGGTTTGCATTTGAAATGGGATTGAGTTATAGCCATTCGTTCAGCTGTCAGTTAGCGTTGGGCTTTACTGTCTGCTTCTATCTCATTTGAAATGCATGCACTATATGCAAACATTTAATTGGAATATACAAAATACATGGCAACAATAACAACAGTGCTCAACATTCATTCCATTGCTCGCAAGTGTGAATTGCAGTCGCAGGGACAATGTGGAGTTGCAAGTCGCATTGCAATTTGCCAAATTGAAATTTGTCATACGAATGCAACACGATTCTCTTCTCGATCCACAAAATGCTAATGCTTATTTAATGTGCTGCATGCACATGCCATAGAATTTGGTATTTCAATAGAACGTAGTAGCTAAACTCTAACCTCGAAAGACCTAGTCCCTACCAATTCGCCTGTAAGCTCCGCTTGCAGGCTTTCACTTACCGCTTTACTAAGGCTTTGTGCTGATTCTCTTGGCTGACGGCAATCATGGCATGCTTGCTGGTTGGCACTTCTTTCTGGCGTATGGTCCAATAGCAGGTGACATTCCTTGGATACATACCAGGATAATTTGGACTTTGCAGGCGACACTTGTTACGATAGCATTCATCGAATTGCCTTGTACAATAGGTGCCGGGTGTGACACGTCCCAATTCCAATGGCTTATCGGGCAGTCCATACCTGTAATGTAAGCCCCACATACCATTAGTACATACATATATATAGTCAGTGTCTTTGTGTGTGTATGCATTCCAGGTGTCGTTGAGTGTGCAAGTTTAGCATTTAATTTAGTTTAGCTGCCTCCACTCGGCAGTATATTTGTTTGGTATTTGGGGGCATGTCCGTCCGGCTGTCTGCTAGCCTGCCTGCAATTTGCATAAAATACATCCTGGCATTTTAAGTTGAAAATCCTCATTTGGCCCAATGTTTGGCCATTGTTTGGTTTGCTAATGGTCCGTATGCCGGACATTCAGCCGTACATTGAATGCATTCTCGTCTGCAGCCACCACCCACTCGTAAATATTATTTTTCCGTGTAAATTGTGTGAAATTTGTTGAGGCGTAAAAATACATTTCAATTTATAGCACTATTGCCATATCCGGCACAATTGCCAACTGCCAACTGGCAACTGGCAACTGGCAACGGGCAACTGGGAACTGGGAACAGGCACAAACAAAGAACGCGACACCTACACGAAAATTTGACACACGTCTGGGCTGGCGGGCGCAAATGGATTGCAGCATGAATCGTATATGGCATGCCACGTGTCCTGGCAAGGAGCTGCTGCTCATGTTTTATGCAGCATTTCAACAAAAGTGGCATTGTTCGAGCAGCAACAAGGATTTAGCCCGCCAACGATGGCTCAGCTGGCAGGGCAACGAGTGCGTTAAAACAAAGGCCAAACTGTCAGGCGTCACAGCCCGCTGCTGACATTAACTTGCCGTGCTGTCCTCACTCTTAACGGTTTTGCCTCTACTCAAATGACAAATTACAGCTATACCATACTAGTTGCAGGCGAAACAAATGCTTTGCTTATATATTCTATAACCTTCCACGAATTTGTTGATTACTTTTCGACAGAATTCTAAATTTAGCAAAAGCCAAACCTGTTAAATAGATTATAAGATAATATTTGTTGAGCTAACAGCTTTATTTCTATAAGAAATTTAAAGACTTCAGATAGTAATGACTCTATAAAGACATTTACAATTGTATAAATGCCAATACTTTTTGGTTTATTTTCAGCAACTTACCTCACAACTGCATCGGACTGGCTTATAAATTTGTATCTGATGCTGAACTCGAAGGGTTTCTCGTCTCGTAAATTGCGCGGCGGATGAAATACCTGCAAGAAATTGCCAAAAAGCAGATATTTTATTAAAGGACCAAGCAACGAAGCTTTTATTTTGTAAGATTTGCCATGCAATATTGCTGCATGCCGAAATGAGATGAAAATTGAGTGTGGAAATAAAAGTATATATATATATATATGCATTGGCATTGGCATCGCTGCCAAATGCGACAGGAAATGGTGTGCCGTCAATTGTATGTGACAATACAAAGGGACATCGATCCGAGGGCCCAACGACGTGGCGATTGAGCTGGCCAAATTGAAATATTTATTTGTCGAAAGCTGAGCGACAGCTGCCAAGACAAAGAACAGTTTCACTTTGCCTCAAGTTGAATGATCTCTGATTGAACTCTTGCCTTGCTCTGATGAAAAACAAAAAACGAGAGAAAAAACTGTCGTTTGCACACGCAATTTTCTTTTAATTATGCAATCTGCAATCTGCGCCTTCGACCACGTCAACTCATCGTCACTTGAAGCAATTTGTTGCACTGCGAGCACGAGCACGGGTCCAGGCCAGTCCGGCAATCCGATTGAAGCATGAATTTTTATTAATTTTCATAATTTATGCGCTGGCGTTATTCTGCCAGCTGCGCGGCGTTGTTGTCCATTTGCTTTTATGGCCGCACGTTTATTTAAATATTAATCAAAAAGTGGCAATGGCTGCTCAAGTAAACATTACGCATACGCCACGTATACGCGCAAGTTGTTCAATTTAAAATTAAAAACAAGAAAAACAGCGCTTGACCGAATTCCTTATACGCTTTCAATAGGTCACATAGCTGCTTTTCATTCGCTTTCAATTGGGTTGACAGATTTTTTTTTTTTAAATATATTTAAAGTGTTTTTCTGTCACATGAAGCCAAGTAAACAATAATATTAACTGAATGCTTGTAATAAGTAAAATATATAATTTTCACATGCGATGCGGGTCGTTCGGCGTCTGGTGCCTGGGAATTGTCAGTGCTTCACTCACCTTTACTGATGCTGTCACCGTGGATGTTTCGCTGAAATATAATTGCGGTCCGGTGGCCTTGCCGCACCAGGAACCGCCCGTGAATGGACGCCCCAGTTCGCTGAGCTGCCAAGTAAATAAATAAAATTTAATTAATTAAAAATCAAGTTTATTTCGCACAGAATGTTATTAAGGCAATTCACCAAAGGCCCTTCTTCTTTTTTTTGTCACATTTTAAAGCTCACGCATGCAAATGTGGGTTAAGTTGCGCTCCATTTTTCACAACATTTTTATACAGGCAAATTTATACAGATATATGTGTATATATAGATGGTTGGTGGGGCAAGTGAAAAATAAATAAATACCGGCCCGAAACAGCAATCCATCGCCAGCCCAATCCCAGTCCCATACAATTTCAGCTACTGCAACCTGACCAGACGCAGTCCCAGTTCCCAATCCCAGGCCCCGTCCAGTTCCGTTCTGGCATCTGGCATGGGTAATGGATTATGACTGTTGTATAAATTTTTATTTGTTGGCGCCATTTGCCGGTTCGTGCGCTCAATATTTGATTGTTTTCCTTTCGCAACTGCAACTGCAGCTGGCAGCTAGAAGAATGAATGCTGCACTAAAAAAAGTATAAAAAAGCGTAGCATACATTTGTGGGCCAAACGCCAATTTCAGCTTACGCTAAAAACTGTTGGCATTTGCAGAAGGTGCAGCAAGCTAAAAACAACAGCCAGCTTGCCTGTTTCACTGCCTAAAATCAAATCAAGTAACAATAATTGGAATAGGTCCTACAGCAAGGCTGTAAACTATGCCGACTTGCACCCGAAACACGAACTTACTTTTTACTATGGTTCAAAGTTAAAGTCAAGCCAAAAGAATATTCTTATATATATATACCCCTATATATACCCTTACTTAAATATTTTAAAAATCCTTCTTTTACTTAATTTAATTCATGATAAGAAAATAACAAAATAATAAGAAAATTAATTTTAATTATTTTTCTTAATTTAATCTCTTTGATCTTACTATTTTACTTTAAGTTGAAAAGTACTCAACTTTCTCTTCCATTCTATATCTTATCTCGAGGTATATTTTACTTAGTTTAGACTGACTTTAATTGATCTTATTTAATCAATCTAACTTTACCCAATTAATCACTTAGCAATATACCCCACATCGACTGCTGCATGAAGTTAGGGTATATATGGAAAGAAAAAATTGTGAGGGCAATTGACATTCATAGGCTGCCGTAATGTCGCTAATAGCAACCAAGAATGGCCAACCACATCGTCAATGGCGTAGAATTGGGTACGAAGGGAAAGTCAACGTTTTTTTTCCTCATGCATTTGCCTGTGATCCATAGGTTCATCTGCTGGACGGCAGCCAGTTCATTTGCACAGTGGCTATTGGTTCTCGATTGGCAATGCTTATGAATGGGGTTGGGGTTCCAATTGATTAAGTTTTTAGTTAATGGGTTATTTGACCGAGCAGGGGTATGTCGTTGTCGTTCCACGGCACTGCCGCTGCTGGTCATGTGCTGCGGTTGCTGCTGCTACTTGCTCCTTGTGCCCCTAGCCGAGGCTCAAACAACAATTTTTGCTGTAATTGCAAGTCGCCATCTATGTCGTTCATTCCAGAGCTCTGGCCAATATTTGTAACTGGTTAGAGTTGCAATTCACTGCTGTCATATGAAATGGCCTCGACTAGCAGCAGCAGCAGCAGCAGCAGCAGCAGCAGCAGCAGTAGAAGGAGCAGCAGGCATCAGCCAACAGGCCTCACTGCTCGGCATAATGGTAATTTTCTGATTTCGATTTTGTGTAAATTCATTGCAAACTGTTCATCCTCTCTCTCACTCTCTCTTTCGCTGTCCCTATCTATCTCTCTCTTTTGCTGGCAGTTTTTGTAGCTTGCCCCTTAGCATTGGCAGCACTGTATCCTGCCCATCATCATCATCATTAGCATCATCATTATTATCATGAACATCGTTGTGTCCATTGTGTGCAGTGGAGCGTTATTAGCATCGACTTCATAACGAATTATTGGAATTTCGTTGCTGTCTCTCCTATCTACCCCAACTAGTTACTGCCATTCTTTTTGTTGTTGTTGTTCTTGTTGTTGTTGTTGGTCTTGGTTCTTGTGGCGTTTTGTTTGATTAGGTGTTGGTTTTAAATTGATTGAATTATTATTGCGGTCAGTTGGAGAAGGCTTCATATGCATGAATTTATTGTAGTTAGCCAGAATACGAGCTGTTGACTTTGCATAAAGCTTGGCCTTAAAGTGATTTCTCGAAACTGCATTTAATTTCGCTTTTAATGTAAAGTCCTTAAGTAAATTGCGTAATAGCTAAAAGCCCATTTGGTTATTTCCCTGCATCGATGTTTGTTTTGTATACATTGCATACAATGCACCCTTAGCTGATTAAACTTGGCTCGATTCAGTCTGATTCAGTCGACATTATAGAGCCGCCATTGTGCTGGCGCTCGCATCAGCCGCATAATTTAAACAATAGCCGATAAAAAGTTTTATCTGCACAGTCGTCGGGTGTCGACGTCGTCGCTTCATAATCTGCCAACAATAAACAAAAGCCGCGCGAGAGACTGCAATGGCTGGCAGTGATTCCCCTGCTTCTTCTTCTTCGTCTGCGTATTGCAGGTTTAATTGTGCAACAATTTAAGCGCATAATGACATATTCGCTCCACTGTTTGCCTCCCACGCACATACAGCTCCAACTTGGCCGAACTGTCTGAATTTCTGTTTGATTTACTGCAATTTAAAACATTTGCCACAGTTTTTTTTTCTCCCTCTTTTTCCTGTCGCTGCTATTAAAAAATCATTAAATATAAATTATGGACCAAGGCGAAGCTTTTAATTTGCAATTCAATGCGAGGCCGAATAAATAAATAATACATATTAAAAATAAAGCAACGAGTTATACACTTCAAGATACCCTCCTCCTCCCTCCTCTCACGCAATGGACCATTACTCAATGGGACATATCCGATTTAACTTATGCGCCTTCCAGGGTATAGGACATAGACTAACCTTTTTTTTTTCTTTTGCTGCTTTCTTTCTTTTTGGCTATGACTCGTAAATTTACGACACAAACAAATGCCGCCGGGCGGGGCAGCAAAGGAGCAGCAGTGGAAAGCATGTCCAAGAAGTTTGCCAACTTGAATTATGAGCTTGTCTATGGCACACACACACACACAACTACTTGCATAGATGTGTATATACATATACATATTTATAGATAGAAGAGCTTAAGCTGCCATTGACAAACTGGGTTTTTGTTGTTGCCATTGCCGTTGTCTTTGCCGAACTGGACGAACCATGAAGACTAAGCGGATGTTATGATTGTCAAATATTGAGTCATTTACTCAAGCTGCCCTGGCCAGGCCAAAGGATAACGTGGCCGGCTAGCAGCCTTCTCTCTCTCGTTGTTGTTGTTGTTGTTGTTGTTGTTGTTGATTTAGGTTAATACGTTTATGCATAAACTTTGTTATTTATGATTAACAATATTAGCAAATAAACAATGCAGCGTTGTTAGTCAAGTTTTAAAGCTGGCAATGTTGCAAAAAGTGTTGCTAAATTATTCAAAATAATTTGGAGAAAAGGTCACACTGCGAACTTTGCCTCCTACAATATGTATGAGGCAAACTGTCTAACTAAATTGAATAACTGATTAAACTCTTACTTGGACCCGTTGTCCGGCTACACCCGTACGCACACCCAACTGTTTGCCACTCTCATATATATTACAGAAATCACATAGGTAGATTGGAATAAATATGAGACGGTCAAGAATTTATGTGGCCGGGCCATGACACGAATAATTTATAAAGGGAAACCGAACGATGAAAAAACTGAAGCTGAAAAATAACTGGGAATAAAAAACTGAAACCACGTCAGCAGTTAAAAATGTTTGCCTTAAATAAATAAAAACAGGCGCCGGAGCGCGCCAGCTACGATAAACCCCGTAACGAATCGGCCAGAAACGGGGAGAATGACAACACAAACCTGCGGTTAGTTACGAGTTTATAAAACTGCAACAAGGCCCGCGCATATGGCAAAAAATTGCAAATATTTAACTGCATTTTAAAACCTTCAAACTCGCTGCGCAAAAAAAGAGGCGAAATACGCCTCGTTTCCATCATTCCTCAAATCCGCCCCACAACCAGTTCTATTCCAGCCGCAGCTTTCGTACATACATATGTCAAGTGCCAAATGAAACCTCAACAGACGAGCAGACCGAGTGAGAGACAGCCGGACGGACGGACGGACGGACCGAGGCTGGACAGCAGCTGGGCCAGCCTGGATCTGGATGAGCTGGACGGCACCGCAAAATGTCAGCGCACGCCCCACGCTTGTTCACAATTTATTGTCACAAAGCACCAAGCGAAGGACGTGCGGAGTGGGGCGTGGCAGGCAGAGAAAAACTGCAGCATCAGTCGCCAGCGCTAAACTAATAAAGGACCGCGGCCATTGGGAGCAGCAAGTCCGGGAAGCATCAACTGCCAGAGTTCACTTTCAATTGGAGAGCAGAGCTGAGAGCAATAGGAAACATACAATACACATGTTTGCATGTTGCCGAGCTGAGCAAAAAAAAAGAAGAAGAAGAAGAGCTGACGCAGGCGGAACCATAAGCGATAATGTCAGTTAAGTAAAAGGGAAATCCTTATGAACTATATCAGAAGAGACAAGATACAAAAAAGCCACAAAAAAAATCTAAATTACTTTTTAGCATTCATTTAATGTTTAACCCAGCCAAAGAGAAAATCTTTCTTTATTCTTACTGAAAGAAATTGAAATAAAACTCAGTCAGTTAACTAAAAGGGAAAACCCTATGAACTATATAAGAAGAGACAAGATGCAAAGAAAAAACTACAGAAAAATATAAAATACTTTTTACTATGAATCTTTAACTAAATCAAAGGAAAAATCTTGGTTCTTTTAGAAAAATATTTAGAAATAAAACTAAAGAAAATTTTCTATAATTAATTAAATTAAATTAAAGCCAAATTCTAGCTTTGTTTTTAAAAAAATATGTATAAATAAAGCTATAAATAATTTTATATATAAAATAAAGTTCGAGCGAAATAGTAATCCTGAGTATTTCTAATCGTCTTAAAATCCTTTTGCTTGAAAACTTTCTCATTTTACATGAAAATAATTACATGAAATATTTGATGCCTAAACCAAATCAAAAGCAAAGTCTAATTTTATGCTTTCACAACTATATATAAATAAATATCAGATAATCTTATAGTTAAAATATAATTCAATGTCCTGCTCTGCTTGAAAATTTTCACATTAAACTACAAATTTAATCTTTAATCAAACCAAAAGCAAAATCTTTTTTAGTTCCGTTTTAAAAATATTTTAAATTATGTGGCTCACAATTTTACATTTAAAATGACTTGAGTTTCAATTTCATTGTTTTATGCTAACATAACTAGTTATTCATCTTAAAACCATTCTGCTTGAAAACTCTCTCTTTTACATTAAAATATTTACTTAAATTACATTAAGTTTTAACTAAACCAAATGCAAAATACATATTTAGTTCTATTATATAATGAAATTCTATTTGTATTATATAATGAAATTCTGCTTGAAGACTTTCTCATTTTACCATGAATTTAATCTTTAATCAAACTTATATTGTTTTAAGCTAGTAACAAAACTTACTGAGAATTCTTCTTTGAAGCTTTAACCAAACACAAGCCAAATTCCATTTACATTTCAAGTCAAATATATAAAAATAGAGTTTTTATATAGTATTTCATTTGAAATGAAATTCAAGTAAAATATTTTTATTTGCAGCTAGTAGTATTTGTCTTAAAACCTTTCTGCTTGAAAACTTCCTCATGCCACTGGAAAATAATTACACCTGAGGTATTACTTCAAAGCAGCTGTCCTTTGTGTGAACTCTTGCCCCAAAAGGGAAAAACACTTTGCGCTCTGCAATTCAACACTTTGCCCTTTGCAAACTGCTCGAATGGTTCGTGGCTGCTGCCGCAGCCCGCAGTGCGCACAACTTAAGCTTTGAAATTAATTCGCCAGGTAGATTAAGGCAACTAAAAGCGCATGCAAAGTGCACAGTCGATAGAAAGCTACATATACATACACTATATATGTATATATATATATTGAGTTGTGGGTACGATAAACCCATGCTCCAGCCCAGTCAATAGGTATGTGAACTTCGAATTGCTTTTGCTGCTGCAAAACTCCATTTAATGTAATGCACCAGCATCAGATTATCAAAGTACACACACACACACACGTACACAGAGAGAGATTTTTATATGGTATACGAGTTTATGGCATATATATACATATATATATATATATAAACAACTGTAGAAATGTATATTTGAACATATTGCACAAGTCAATTACAGGGATTTGGTACATTTTATTTGGCCAGGGCTTTAGTTTTATTTTAGCCTCGCCCTGCTCCCTTCGTAATGTCAATGGGGCGGGGTACAGAGAGCAAAATGTCTCGACAAAGTAGCAATGTCAACAACGTGGAGCCGCAAAAGTTGTGATAAAAATATATGTATGTTAAATAGTTTGCTGTTCCTTCTTTCCTTTTTATTCGTACAGCAACAACAGCGAACAGCACTGAAACTTCAATCTGCGGACAGAGCCGGACACAAGACGCAGGACATGAACACAGCAATGGTGTACAGCACACACACACACACATACAGGCACACAATTCAATTCAATTTGCTGGGCTAATGTGGCATTTGTCAACAGAACCAACAGAAAATTACAGAATTACTCGGACATTGATTGAATCGAACGGAGCGCCGAAGCGACGACGCTGCACTGTACCCAATACTCCCTTATCCTTGGCTGTCTCTCTTTGTGTGTGTGTGTGTGTGCTTGGCTGGCATAAAATTATAGTTGAACGCAAGTTCAATAGCAGCGGAGCAAATGGAGTGCAAGTTACAGCTAGCAGTGAACACGAGGTTTTGGTCCAGGCGCCGCTTGCCTGCCGAGCTTACGTAATATTCAATTCAAATTTTAATAAATTAAATTTGCACTCACCTGCATGAAGCCCTCGGGACAGCCGGGCAGCTCACCGGTCGGACTCAGATTCGTTTCATAACCATCCACATCCGTATCAACCATGCCCTCATCGAAGCGGCCCACCGTAAAGCCATCAAATATGATCTGCGAATGGATGGAGAAATATATGTATATGAATATAATTTGACTTGCCAGCAAATAAAAATGCAATCAGAGAGTATATACGACTCAAAGATGTCCTGCAAATTAGTGACCAGCGAGCATAAATTTAAATGCTAAGAAACTTTAGTGACAGCTGTATATAAGTGACAAGAGAATAGAAAAGAAATGCCTATTCGGTTTCATTCAGGGAGCTTAGCATGTTTAACAATTTCAATAAGCGCAATAAATGAGTATATTCGACTTAAGGATACCCTTCATATAAATGACCAAAAAGCACAAGAGATTATTAAGACACTTAAGAAATATAGCTGTAGCTTAGCATATGTAACATTTTCTGGGCACAGGATATTCTGGGTATATACGACTTTAATACACCCTGTTAATAAATGACCAGATAACAGACGAGAAATGCATTTTTTTTTTGTAAATATAACTGAAATATTTGCAATAACAGGGTATTCAACTTGTCAATCAATGAGTATATACAACTTGAAGATTCACTGTTTATAAATGATCAGAAAGTTGAAGTGAAATACTTGTTCTATTTTGTTAAGGAAAACATATCTAGCAATTACTGTCTTAACAGGTTATTCAACTTTGGGAACAAATATAAATACAATCTAAGAATTAATAAGACTTTGGGGATACCCTAGATTTAAATAGAAAAGAAACACATATTCTTCTTTGATAAGAGAGGTCAGAAACATATATTTAACAATTTATTTAATTACAGGGTATTCAACCTTTCAATAAATATAAAGGTAATTTATAAGTATTTACGACTTGAAGATGCCCTGGAAATAAAGTGACCAGGGAACAGAAGAGAAATGCTTATTAGTTTTTGTTGAGAAATAACTGAAATATGTAGAATTTCTGCAATTACAGGGTATTCAACTTGTAAATAAATGAGTATTTTCGACTTAAATATACACTGTTTAAAAAGGATCAGAGAAAAGAGGATAATTTTCTTAATTTTTTGTTGAGAAACTAATAAACATAGCTGTGGCTTAATTATATCAATGAGTAAATACGATTAAAAGAAGCGTTGTTAATAAATGACCGAGTGATGGAAAGAAATACTTATTCTATTTTGTTCAAAACGTTAAGAAACATAGATGAAGCTAACCAAGTGTAACAATTTCTTCAATTACAGGGTATATAAGTAATATTTTATACTAGTTTGGCTCTGCACACGTTAAAGTTATGCAAATGAAATTCAATTGCGAAAAGGGAACCGTAGCCACGCCCATGCCCACGCTGGCCTCTGTTTGCATATTAGATTGCCCATAAAAAAGACAACACACAGCAGGCGCCAAAGAGCACGCCGAAAGTGAAGCAAGGTCAGGGCGGACTTGAGAGGAGTCTTCGAAATGAGAAACGAAAAAAGAAAAATATGGGAAACACAAATATAAGTTGAGGGCTAAGCCAAGTCAAGTGTCTGTTGCTATATATAACACCCACACATATACCACATATGTATATATTTTAATAAAATATGCAAATAAAGTTGCGTGTGTTTGGCATTTTGCAAATTGCAGACAAAACTTCGAAAAAGGGTTGAACTTTCTGAGGCTTTATCCATTTTTTAACAACACCTACCACATAAACAGTCACAAACAGCAAATATAACGAAACACGATTTTAATTTCGAGTATTAGACAAACTCAAGCACGTACTGGTCACATAGTCCATTCACAGGCATCATGATGCTAACCGCAGCCTGGACAACTTTTCAAGGTGCTCGGTGGATGGGACATCTGGATGCCTGGACAGTGGCAAGTCTCTGGGGCAAGTAATTTATGTGTATCTTCTTTATGGAGTTTTGCATGTTAAATGAAAGTTGTGGCAATGTTGTTGCCACATGCAACGCTTGTAAGCGGGCAATAGTCTTATTTCTCTGCACTTTACAGGTCGAGTTTTACAAGCTGCTAAAAGTTGCAAACGCATTCGCAACTGGACTGCCCGAAAGACTAGCTATTATTATTACCTTTTTATGCAAATTGCACTTAACTAGGGAATAAGAAATATCTGTAGTAAAAACTTGTTCTCATCTCAAATGCGAATTGACAGATGATGCTAATACTAGTAAATTTACTGAATTAAACCAAATTTTTATACAAATACAACTTTATTAACAAATTTTCAGAAAGAAAATTGTGAGAATCGCATAGAAAGATGGCAAGTGGAAGAGTGGACTAAGAAATTATAGTAGGACAGTAACGGTAATTCACGAAGACAAATAAAATGACAGACAAAGACAGAGAGAGGAAGAAACATAGAGCGAGAGAGAGAGAGAGGCAGAGGAAGGGTGGGAGTGGAAGAGAGTGAGTGGAGAGTAGGAGAGTGCGAAGGAGCGAAAGATAGACAGAGAGACGGTGAGAGACAGACAGAAAGAGAGAGAAACAATGAAAAGAGGCAGGGACAGAGAAGTAGATACAAAGATAGTAGTACATAGAAACAAGCACAGAATGAGAGAGAGAGTGAGAGACAAAGATATGTGAGATGAGAGAGAGAGGCAAATACAGTGATAGAGAGAGAGAAAAACAATAGGGATAGAAAGAAAGAGAAAAATTAAAAATAGAGCAAATGGCTCTTGAGCAATATTAAGAGCTATTCGCTAAATTTAATATTACAGGTTATTAAAAAACTACAAAAAAAAACAACATATATCATTTTTCAAACATAATTTCAACTATAGAAAAAAATTGTAGCTCGTTTTCTCATTCTCTGCGTAATCAATATTGGATAAAACACCAACAAAATACGCCGTCATTAATGGCGTTAGGGAAAAAACACATTTGTGTATGAAAATTGCTTACAAAATAAACAAGTAAAAATCTGGATTCAAATGCATAAACAAATATAAAGAGCACATTTAAAATATTGTGTAAAAAAAGGACACAAAATAAAATGCAAATGGAATATAAAAATATATATAATGCAGCCATGGGAATTTTATATGGAAAATATCTGTTGATTTATGTGGCCGGTAAAATTCGCATGGCTTTTATTGCTGGCAATTTAATATTTGCAGCATGCTAAAAATGTGAAATGCTGGGAAATACGAGAAAATTTGCCCGCAGCATTTACCGTATCTTATTTTTTTATATTTTGTTCACCATTTCCATCTAGCTGAAGCTTTAAGTCGCCCGTCCGACTATATGAATCCATCAGGGGTGTGAAAAATGCGCGCAAATTACAGAGTGCAGCTCAGGATATTTGATTAAAGCATAAAAAATTGAAGTGAAGTGAAAAAAATGATAGAAAAAACGCATCATGCCAAAAGTTTGGGGGCAAAGTTATTTCCATTAAAAATTAGCCGCGAGCAAAGTTGCAGCGATATGTACTTTAAGGGGAAGGAGGTCGGGCACCTAGGGTTATTTAAACTTTTGCTCTCGCTGGGAAACACACACCGACAATCATCAATCAATATGTACGACAGGACACGCTGACAGACAGGACGATTGCGAAGCCCAGGACGCTGTTGTCCCCCCTAAGCCGGCGCGTAACATTATTATTTCAAGCCATTTCCCACGTAGACGAGCAGCAGAAGGGGCAAAAAGGGTGTGAGGGAGAGAGAGGCGAGAGAGGGGCGAAGCTAACTGGATAAAGTGAAAGCCAAGCACATGATTTATATGCATTGCGAGCAGAATCTGCCACGTTTATCAGCGTGGTCTACAAATGCGGAAACACAAAATAAAAGTTATAACTTATGCATGACAGATTTGGTGCAAGGTGCAAAGCTGCCGAAGCAGCCAGCAAATTTTGCATATATCATTTTATAAAGTAGAGGCAATGCCACTGCTCGGGATTACGTCAAGGATTGAGGGCGACGCTTCGCTGTCCTCCATCTCGCTGTCTGTCCTATTTACAGGCTTGCCAACTGCTCCGACTCCCTGGCAAGGGTAGAGAGAGCGTTTTGGAGCCGAGCCACCCTAAACTCACAACTAACTGCTTATTGCGCTGTTACGCAAATTGCATGGAAATCAATTATTTTGTAAATTGAAATTGACGTTTTTCTGACAGTTCGCCAAAAATGTTTTGAAGCGTGTCTAATTTTATTGTCAACGCTTATGCCATTCCCCCGTTGGCCTGTTTAAAGCCAAGATTTTGCTTTAAGCGAAAAACTCCCCCAGCCGTTTGAGCTAGGCGACGCTTCTGGGCTCTAGCTCAGACTATATACAGTCATACCCCTAATTGAGCACGCACATAAACTCGGAACACCGAAAATGCCAGACATCCATCATGGTGTAAAAGAAATGGAAACGCACACGCAGAAGGACCGAATCAGCAGATAAGCGAAACTAAAATACACTGCAATTGAAGGGGACTAGTTGTGAGGCAGAATTATGATTGAAATAATTCAGAGAATATATTATGAAGTAGATATAAGTATTTTATATACTTTGTATATTTGTGTTATTTTGAAAGGCGCTTGTTTATTAACGGTATAAGGGTATTTTATATTTATTTATTTATTTGGTTAAGCTGCATTTACGTGTTCAAATAAACAATATAAAATTAATTGAAATAAAATTTCAACAAGGTTTTAATGGACAGCTTATATAATATTACGAAAAAGGTTAACTTCTTACGCAGTCAGTGATATTTTAAGGATTTATAAATAAGAAGTTGGTCTTAATAGAAAACTTAAACAAAATTAGTAAATAGAAAATTATATTATATTATAAAATATTATTATAAAAACATTAACATAAATTACATACATCCATTACACAAAAGTCATCAGATATACGGTTTGAACCCTATTTCAAGTTATATAGAAAAAAAACTCGTTTGATGTCATACAAAAAAGTTGCAAGACAAAGATAAAAAAAAATAAAAATTAAAAAAAATATAAATATATGTATTGTATTACCCATTATTTAAAAATGAAATTATAAAGGAGGAAATTAGTAATGTAACTAAATATAAATATAAATTATATGACAAATAAAATAATTGAAAAAAGAGAGCATAAAATATAAACTATTTATAAAACTTAAAAACTTTATAAGGACATGAACCTAAAATCTCCGTAAAGCTAATGTTAAAGCCAAGAAATGAGTGAGGTTTGCTTTTTTAAACTTACTTTAAGTAAATAATTAAATTTCAAAAAGCAAATTTCACTCATTTTTTAGTTACTCGTATTGAAATAATTTATGTTTGTATATAATGCATATTTTTATACAATAATATATTTAATTTATATTTTCTTTAATTCACAATTATTAAATATATTAAATATAAAATGATATACAGTTTTTCTTTCTTTAGTATACAATTTCGATTCATATTTAAAGGTATATATATGCCTATGAAGTTAAAAAAGTAAGCTGCAAAAAAAAAGAAATTCTTGAAGAACTGAAAAATTTGTCTGCAAATGTCCCTGGTTTTTGGTTAGGGTATTCCAGCCCATATTCGTGTTTGTTTTGCATCTGCAGTGTACTGAAATATTTCACAGTGCTGTGTGGGCGAGGCACAACTCCACTTTCAACTGCAGTTGCAGCTGCTGCTGTGGGAGTGCGTGAGTGCGCATATATACAGATAGACATCTATATATGTGTGTGCTTATGTGTGTGTGTGTGTGTGTGTATATGTGTGTGTGTAAAGCAGTTTTATGTCGCTGGCACACGCAGCTAATCTTTGGCCTACGGCGTGCATAAGCCAACAACAACCAGGCAAACACTAGAGCTAACGGAGCCCTCTGGATGTTGACTCACCTGGACTATGTCGCCTTGATCATGGCCGGACGCGGTGAATGTCAAGTGGCACAGGAACGGCAATTTATTCCACTGTGGCGTTGGCACTTTTATGGCATAGGTGCGTCCAATATCACCATAATATGTCCGATTGCAGACTGTGTGTCCGTGTGTGTGTTGGTTGTGGCAGCAAGGATAAGAAAAGGGATATATATTTATATTTATATGAAGACAAAGCTATGTGTATGCATATGTGAGGGAGGGCTCACCGGAACAGTGCTTGGGCTCGTCACTGCCATCGGCACAGTCGCTGCGTCCATCGCAGTATTTGTCCAGGGGCACGCAGATGTTGCCGCTGTTCCCGCTGCCCTTGCATGAGAACTCCGAGACGCGACAGGCCAGGCACAGGCTCAACGTGGCCAAGAGAAGCAGTAATAACAGCTGCCAAGGCTGGCTGACGCCTTCCTTCTGACGTGATCTGAGCATCTGCAATAAAAGCAAAGGGAGTTGGTCAAAAATGGAAATTTTAAGAAAAACAAAATGTTTAATTGAAAACAATTTCATTTTATTGCAGATATTTTGTTTTAATTTAACCAATTTATATTCTCAATTTAAATCAAATATTTTTGGAATATAGAACAACAAAAAAAATATCTCTTAAATTCTAGATTTGATTGTAAATTGTTTGCTGTATATAAATTTCTATCTAAGAGGTCAATTGCAGATATTTGAAAATTTCAGTTTTTCTTTCATAATTACAATTTCCATTCAATTTAATCCACAGCCATCACGTGCTGCGTATAAGTGAAAACTTTCGACATAAAAGGGCATTTCCCATTACTTAGAATCCTCGAATTTTCCAGGCTTTTCACAGCTTTCAGCTGCTGTTGTTGTTATTCTTTCGGTTATTGTTGTTTGTTGTCTGGCTAAAACCGTGCAGACATTTGAACGTAACTACTTCAAGTTTTATGTTGCCGTCAACCTTTTTTTCCAGTGCTAAGCACACACACACACACGAACACACCAACACACTCATACATTTTATGGGGCATACGTGGGCCTGGGCATATTGAAAACTCAGCATTGTTATGACTTTGTGGCAATGGAGAGGGGCTGAAAAATATGTGGAGAAAGTGGTGAGGTAAGAAAAAACAAGAGCATGAAGCGTTGCAAGTCCAGGTAAATGGCAGGGGCAAAAACTGTTATCGGTAGACGGTTATCGTGGATGGGGCAAAAGTTCTTAAAGCGTACTTGATTGCTCAAATCCTTTGTGTATCCTTTTAAGCCTTTTGTTTTCCATTATGCGCCGGAAGTGTTGTAAACACTTCAAAAGGCAGCAAAAAAAAGAAGAAAAAACGAATCAGCCACGGCCTGGAAACAATACCAAACAACTTCTACAGAGACTAGCAGAAGGCAGTCTCAAGCCAAGTCCCGCCGCCTAGCCCCCACTTCCCCCGGCTGACTGGCCCGATGTGGACAACATGCCGAGACAGCGAGTCAGCGGGATGCCGTCGCCCTCCGACTTGGCTCTATGTAAATTTGACGACAGTTTTAATAAAAATAAAAGAAGGCACGGAAATAAAGCATAATAATGTGTGATGACAATCCCAACTCAGCAAAAGGGGGCATTAAGCGGAAGGTGCGTGTCGAATGGGAAAGCACTCATAACGCTTGGATTGCCCCATTTCTGAAGCCAGAAGACTCCGAAGTGGGCTTCCCTCGGCCTGTCAATATGCTTCCCGCCTGAGTTATGTTATAATTGTGTATATGTGTGTGTGAGTGTGTGTGTGTGTTTGTCTGTTGGGGAATATTTTGCATAAGCGCAAGTGAGGAGCTGGGGGCATGGAGCACTTTAAGTTACTGAACCAATGCCTGGAGTGCCGTCCAGGGAATGCAGCACTGCTGCATGGGAGTTGGCGTTGACAGGAACCTGAAAGTGGCCAACGAGGAATGTCAAAGGAGGGGCGAGAGATGATTAGTTCGTGGCACACAAGGGAGTTTACAAGAAAATATATTAAACAATATAACATAAAAAGGTTGCACGAGCAGCAAGTGCTCTGGGAATTTACGGAACACATGGCAAAGACACAAAAGAGAATAAATGAAGATAAAGTTTTTGTTGTCGAGAGCATTCAGATAGCTAACATAGTTGGCTGACATAACTGAATAGTTGCTATAAAGTTTTCCCCTCTCTCTCTCTCTACAGATAGTTTGCATGAAATGATGAATGTAATTGACAGAAACCCGATTAATTTGTGAGCTTTTGATATCAGCACTCTCGTAACTGCCAACAATAATCCATACTTCCGCTTGGGCTATTTCCAGCGACATTATCTACGCCCAACTGCTCGAGCTTATGCCTCTGTGCCATTAAAGGAGACAGACAGAAAGAGAGAGAGTGGTGCCTTCATCGGTAATCCAATCAATGCACTCTCATGCCTCGACACAATCAAATTCTAGTTACCAAACTGGAGAGATATGCGTGGCACAATTAGAGAGCACGTAGAGAGCAAAAGGGAAATGCAGAAGAAAAAAATACTTAGCCAAAGGACGCTCTATGCGGACACACATGCTCCACAACCAGAACCAGAACCAGGACAATGACAATGACGAGCTTCAGAGCAAACTGGCAAACTAGCTGAGTGGCAGGCAGCAGGCAGCAGGCAGCAAGGCAGGCAACATTTGCCACAATTGACAAAGAATTTATGCGATGCTTATAAAAGGCTTATGGGGTAAGTCCTTTCACCCAGACAGAGACAGACACACACACACACACACACACAAACTCCACACATATGCGAACAGAGACGAAAGAGAATTTCACTTTTTACTCGCTAGAGAAATGACGATGTTGGGGTAGCCAAAGTGACAACAGTAAATAAAGCTGGAAGGAGCCAAGGCAAGTGGAAAAGAAGAACTGAAAACTGAAAACTCGCGCGAGTGCTCCCAGCGAAATTGCTGGAAAATGATGTTGCAAATGTGAACATTTGTATTTCGTATATTTGACTTTTCTGCCACTTACATTCCGGGCCAAACGGAAATATTTTATTAGAGAAAATACACGACAGTCAAATGCCACGTGATATCAATAAGTTTCGTAGCTAAAGACAAATTGAAAAGAAATAATAACTTGACATTAAATTAAGTTTTATTTTGCTATGCAGCTGAAAATGTTAAATATTTAAGCTTTGATCCAAGTTAAACTTTAGCAGTCCCCACACAACAATTGTAGAGGGTACCAAAAATAAAGAAATATAATTAAATTAGCGACGAGGGACACCAAAATTGTTGTATTAAAAAATCCCTAAAAAACCGGCATCAAAGCCTGCAACAGCAGAAGTAAAAACAAGCGAGGAGACAGCGCGGCAGCTTCAATGGCCAGAAGGCGTCAGGAAATTAGCATAACAAAGCCATTAGAGGCGCGGCGCGAGGAGCCCAAACGGCAACAAATATGAACAACAAAAGAATAACGCTTGTGATTTCAAAGGCCAACGATGACGACGGCCAAGGCAATGCCGACTGCGCTGTCGCTGTGCCACTGACAGTGGACCAAGGACGCAGCCCGAAACACAAGCGCAGACTACAAATGTCACCAGCAGCAATATCACCGGCAGCGGCAGCGGTTGCAGCAGTTGCCATTGTGGGGGCGCCCGCTTAAATTCGAGCCCTCCTCCTGGCCCCTACTGGGTGGCAGAACTACAGTTCTGGCCATAAGCGGCGACCCGTCTCTCGTTAACATTGCCTCAATTTCGCTTATACTTTTTTTGTATTCCTGCTGTGGCCCGTTACGTGCCCGGCTACTTTTTGAGTAATGGCCAAGATTACGCTGCAGTGTGCAGGCAGAAGATAGATGGAACAGCTGGAATACCAGCAGCAGCAGCAGTAGGAGCATTCGACTAGGGCGTGTCTTTGGACAATTTAAAGTTGGTGTCACGCATCACACTTTGCTCTAATGAGTGTCGTCGTCGTCGTCGCTGTCGTCTCTTGGCCATTGCAACGTGATTTGGCGCCATGGAATGCCGCAGCTCAATCACGCTCGTCTGCAACGCGACGCGAATCATCTTGATGTATTGCAGCGGCCATGCGGCGTATGAGTAATATTTAATTATAT
This sequence comes from Drosophila gaucha, assembly GCA_035045545.1. Lineage (NCBI taxonomy): Eukaryota > Metazoa > Arthropoda > Insecta > Diptera > Drosophilidae > Drosophila > Drosophila gaucha. The sequence continues at coordinate 983,912 of JAWNOY010000292.1, forward strand.
GCCAGCCAGCGAGCAAGGGCGGCCAAATGCATTAGTTAGACTGCATATATGTATGTGTGTGTGAAAGGGAAGAGAAACCAATGTTGCAATGGTGCTAACATGAATTTGAGTAGTTATATTAAGTCAGCCTCGAGGAAATCTGTCTGAGTTCAAAGCACAAAATGCGATAAAATGCCATTTATGTCTATCACTTCAAGTCATTCTCTCTCAACATATAATTCTTAAAATTCCCAACAACTCCGCAAGGACCATAAATACAAGAACTCAATGTCTCAACTGAATGTGTGTGGGAGCTATCAAAAATATGACTTATTTGACATTCTATTGTTGTCATTTGCTTGAAATGGTGCGACATGATTGGACTTATTTCCACATGCCATGACTTTAACTATATCCCAAAGCTGACTCAACTAGTGCCTGCCCCCACTGCAAGAGCCACTACCATTAAAGTTACAATCATAAAGCTGCTGTGTCAGCGGGCGTTGGGAGACGAGGAGTCGAGGAGTCGAGGCGTCTCTGCTGAATGCGAAAACTGACATTAAAAATGTAAGTTTAATTTTAAAGCACTACGATGCGTTGCAACTATAATGGGAACGATCCCAGTGGTTCTTGAGTCTGGCGCACATTTCGCATAAAATGCCAAATACTTTTGTGAGATCGTAAAGCCAACGATTGCTGCCAACTGCACCAGCACTGACAACAATGTATGGCCAGCCACCATTTTATGCCGTTCCCCACAAAAAAAAAAACGCAAATTTGTTCAACAATTTTAGCCGCGCGCTGCAAGCCAAACAAATTGCATATGAGCATTTTCCAATTTACATTTTTTCCGCGCTTCCGGCTGTTTTGTATGCACCGAGTGTAAATTGAAATTTCCGGCCAAGAAATGCAAAAGAATAAAATGTAAAATGATTCATAATAGCATAAGCTCCAACAGTGCAATGAACTCATCCCTGGCTAATAGGCAAAGCAAAAGCTCAGCTCGGAAGCTGCTTGCCATCTTGAGCAGAATTCAAGGAGCACAGACGTTTAAAGCCTCGAGTCATGACACAGGCCAAGCACCTGCACTGCAAAAAACATAAATTTATCTACATGAAATTTATTTAAAAATATATTCAAACAAGTATGGATGATAAAGTCGGAACTACCCGACTGTGAGATCCCCTAAACGTTTTTTTGGAGCTTACATCTTTTCACGCAAATGCATGTACATATTTAAAAATATTTATCGACATAAAAGAAAGTATGAAATTATGAGTGCACACGTATAAAGAAAATTCTTGAGCTTTGCCCTCACAGCCCCATTTTTTTGCCAATTGACAAAAAGTTTTCTTTAATAACTTCTGTGTTACTTAACGATATTTGATGCAATTTTCTGCAATGAATATTTTTATTTTATTGAATATTCGCTGATACCTGTAAAAAGTAAACATTTTTAAAAATTGTGGCTACATTTGCCACTAAGCATCAATTAAATTGATTTAAGATTTAATGTCTTTAATGTCTGTTCTAGATCTAAATCGACTCAGTTAATGAAGAATATATATACTTTAAGGGGTCTGCCACGCCTCCTTCTGCATGTTACACACTTTTAACAAACAGTATACCCTGATTTCCCCTTTACAATTGGGTACAGGGTATAAATATTAATATATATAACATCTTAGTAAAAACATATTCAAAGAAACTAAGCTTAAAGTATTTATATTGAAAGCAACATTTGAAACTGTAGTAAGATTGATGGGAATAAATATATGTCATTGTTGAAGCCATACATTTCTCCATGTGTACTGGGCGACATAATGAGCTGGTAGGCAACATATTACGCATACGCAGTGTTCTCCGGTTACAGGAATTGAAAGCAATGCCATGTAGAAAACACTTCACAAACACAACTGACATTCAGATGCTAAACTCTTCCCATTTTGGACGCTCGTCTTGTTCTATGGCCCTGGACCAGTCACTACCTTTTATCGTTGATTTTAGCACAAAACCACAAAAACTGAAACAGACAGTCGGACAGAGAGACGAGACAGCGAGACAGCGGGACAGACAAACAGGCTCTGGCGAAAATCTTATGAATCTTTGAACATACTTTAGCACTTTGACACTTTGCCGACGGCAAATGGCAAATGGCAATGGCTGCGGCAGCGGCAACATTTTTGGGCGCTATTTTGACTTTGTCGTGAGCTGGCAGAGACCAGCGTGTGGTGCCATTAAATATGGAGAGCAGCCGAGGGTTTGGGTGGATTTATCTACGTGTCGTGCAGCTGGCTTAGCGCCTGTCTTAGATTAATAGCAGTCGGCAGTCGGCAGTTGGCATTGACGATGCCATTGCGTGTGGGCTACGTGCCTGAGTGCGCTTTAATGTATGCTACGTTTATTTTTAGGCTCTGATTCGAGATCATGTTTATAACTCGCAGCTGAGATTAACTGACAATTGTTGTTAGATAAGCAAATACTTAATACATATTGCAAATGTCCCAAATAATGACTGCAAACCTTAATTGACACGAAAAATGCTGTTCAAAATATACAAGTAATATAGTCAAGAGTTATTTTTATACAACACCCGGCAATCCATTCAATCTCACACGCTGCGAATATATAAAATTTGACAAAAATTAAATGAAATATCGAATAACACGTTCAGAGACAAGCTCGGATTTGTGCTGGACTGTTATTTTGGTAGTGGCATTGCAACTAAATAGAAAATGTAAAATTTATAGAAATTCAAATGCAGTGCCGCCTCCACATAAAGCCGGCTTAAAGTGCTCACACCAAGGCCAGGTCAGGGCGGCTGCTATCAATGGCAGGCGCTGCTATTGCCGTTGCCATTGCCAAAATGCCAAATTTGCATATAAAGTAAAATTGAAAATGCCAGCGGGAATGGAGAACAAGACCCAAAACCCCAAACTCTAAAACGGGCCCAAAAGAAAGCCAAGCCAAACCAGAGGAATGCAGCTCTCAGCTAACAGAGCATAACAACAATAACAACAACAACAACAATTGCATTGGCATCTACAACTACTTCATCTGGGCACAGGCGATGGCAACTATTCGGAAGCGTTTTAAGCCGCGCTAAAAGGCGTTCCCAAAATATTTACATTGATTTCCTGGTGCTGTGCTGCTCTTGCAGTCGGAATTCAAGTATAAATTGCAGCCACTTTATATTTGATGGGCATCGAGCGCAAATGCGCGTCACGTACAGCGCCACAGACTCAAAAACCAACACGCCGCAAATCAAAACGGACCACGAAACACCCAAAAAACCCACCTAACAAAAAAAGTAAGCTGAAAGGGAGCAAACGAATGGGATACTGTAAAAAATTCCAATATTTAAACTTATGCAAAAGAAGAGTTTATATTAAAAGTATAGTAATTAAAGTCAAGAATGCAAATAAAAGTTCGGAAATAACAGGAAAATTAATATAGGAATATTAATAAATTATGAAGAGCTACTAAAGACTTCTAAGAATAACATAACAATAATTTAGAGCTTATTTGAATTTTATTTTAATTTAAAATAGTTAGAAAACGGAAAAACAAATTTTTTTAAAAGTCATTTTTAATTTAATTTTATTTTTACTAACATACGGTTAATTACTTAAGTTCATTTTTTCATCAATTTTCTAGAAAAAACTTGTTAGAAAACATAAAAATTACTTAAGTTAATTTTTTTTTTATCGATTTTCACACAATGTTAATTAAGTTCAGCAAAATAAGTTGAGTTTTTCGCTCATCTATTTAAAATTGATTAGAAAAACAGAAAAAACATTTTTTATTTTTTAATAATTTTTAATTATTTTATTTACATTTAGATGTGTTTTTTTTTTGAAGACTGAAAAGATAAAATATAAATAATTATTGGGAATTCTAATTTTATTTTAATATGATAATAATTATTCATATAGAAAATTCTTATTATTCATAATTAATTTGAGTTTTTCTTATACAAAAAGTATATAAAAGTAAATAAAATCTAAATCAATTTTATTTCGCTTTAATTTTTATTCATATTAATATCTGTCTTTTCTAGACTTAGAAGTATAACAAATAAATAATTATAAATAATAATAATTGCCAATCTAAATTTTGTTTGGATTAAATTTTTGTTCATATTTAGAGTGTTTAAGTAACCCAAAGTTAGTTAGTAAAAAATATAAAAATAATTTTTTTTTAAATTAATTTTAAATTCAGTTTAATTTTTTTCATATATAGATCTGTTTTTTTTTGTAAAAAATAATAATAGCATATAAATAATTGATGGAATTCTAAATTTTATTTTAATTTTATTTCTATACATATCAATAATGTTTACGTAAACCTCAGTTAGATGATTTTTTGTCATAGGAAAAACAAAAAAATAATTTATTTGTAAATCAATTTTCAATTCAGTTTAATTTCTATTCATTTTGATAATGCTTAAATAATTCAATAGCTTTTCGCTCAGTGCAGTCGACTGTCAAAACGCGTTGCACGCGCAGTTCCACTAACTATTCTCAGTCGCTTCGCTCTTTTTATCTGTCAGGTAAACGCTGCGAGGGAGGCCCGCAACTAACTGATACAAATTTGTTACACGTACAGAACTCAATAGCGTTCTACACACACACATGCACACTCACACTATTTGTGTGTCTGTGTGTGTACGTGTGTTCGTTAGCCTAAAATCCGCGCTGGCTATAAGTCTGCCATTGTTGTTGTTGTTGTTGTTGTTGCGAGACGAGCTAAAAACTAATTCGAAATTCATGGGCTCGATTTGCATTTTTGATTACTTGAATAGACCACATGCAGAGCGGAAGCGAGATGGCTAAAGGAACAAGCCAAACAGATAGAGATGGAAATAGAGCAATGGCAAACTAGCATTGTCTTGGCCTGGTTAGCCCACACACACACACACTCGCACACACACTCCAATGGGACAAAGCCTACGTAAACTAACGAAACCCCGCAAAGGTGTGATATTTATATTTATGAACGCAAATTGTACGGCAAACGCTTGGGGAATTTTTCGTTAGTTTTAAGTAATTGGGCGCCATTTTTATGGCACATGTTGAGCTGGAGGAGGCGGTGTTGCGTGCGTGTGTATGATATGGTCCCATAGGAAGCATAGCAAAACACACATAAATATTAAAATAAAAATAAAATTATAATGTATGCGATATGGTTTAATTGGTTGCAGTAAAACGTGTCACCCTCTCTCTCGCTCTTAGTCTCTCTCTCTATCTATCTGTATCTCCCTTGTTGCATATGTGCATAAAATGGAAGCGTTACAATTTTTTGCAGCTTTAATTAAAAGTGTGGGATAGAGAAGCTAGAGAGCAGGCAGCAGGCTTCAGGGGAATAACAGAATGTAAAAGTTTTAACACATATAAAGGGTAGCTATAAAGTTTGCAGGTAGACTATAAAAACAGGATTAACAACTGTCTGAACTATAAAAATTTAAGAAAGTTATGAAATGCCTTTAGAACTGTGCATATTACAACTATAAAATTAGTTATAAGCAAAAATGTGTCTTTCATTATATAAAGAACAAAGCTTTTAGAAGAATTCTGTGAAAGTTTTAGGCATTTGCTAGGCTTTTGTCTGAAATAGTTGAAATCCTATGCCAAGTCTCATTTCTCTTCTCACTTATAGCTCACTTATAGCAAATCGTTTCATTAGACTAAAACACTTTCGTTTCCTACATCAAATGGTGTTAATTTGTTTGTATTTCACTTTCTATTCATGCCTCACTCACAGCTCACAGCTCACAGCTCGCAGCTCGACGAATAGCTATATTTAATTTCGGGGCACCAAAACTTTCAAATATGCCAAAGTTTCGACGCTGTGTCTATTGCCAGTGGGCCGATGATAATTGTCGACGTGTTTGCGTGTCACCTGTATATTAGGAGCAGCCACTGCCATTGCCATTGCCACTGCCTTTTGCCGGCAGCGTTTGCGGCAGTCAATGACTTAATTAGTCGAAAATTTCAAGAATTTCTGCCACCCTCAGCCCACGCCGTCGTAGCTGTCAAAATGTCATTCGAGTGTGCTAGGGAAGACCTTCTTCTATATATTAGCTTTGTTGGCGGGCAAGCAGATGCGTTGGTGTCACATAAATTACTTTAGACATTGGCGTTTTTGTGTGTTGATTTCTGATTATTATGTGTCCTTTTGGTTTGCCTTTGCGCTCAGCACACACGTGCCTTGGCATCTTGTCTAATCAATGACCCTTATCACCGTCTCTCACCCGTCCACGGCTCGTGACTTTAATTAAAGTTCAAACTGTCAGTGCGGACGTAAATTGAATTTTAATGTGCGCTGCGTATACGTTATACGTTGCGTATACGCAGCGTGTACCTAATACAATCGGTAGCAGCGTCGACTTTGTCGCTCTCGCCTTTAATGTAATCAATAGACAAACAACAAACAAAACAACTTAGCCTACATTGCGAGAGCACACTCGAAGAGCAAGAGAAGCAGCCAGCTAGAGGCTCCAAATTTGTGTGCTCCCCTTTTGTGTGGCCTACATTCAGGCGCTCAATCAACGCGCATATATGCATGTATGCAAATATTAAAAGCTGCCAGCTAAATTTAAAGCAAAAAAATGGGGATTTTAAGAGTTAGTCTACTATGCTTTATGAAGGTCTTTAAGCATAAACTAGTACACCCAACGCTCTTTTTACACTTATGAAGATCTTTAAGCACAAACTAGTACACCCATCTCTCCTTTTACACTATCTTTTTATATACGGTGTTGGAATTATGCGGATAATCAAGAAATATATATATATACCTTAAATGATTACACCCAACTCTTTTTTACACGCTCTTTTTACACGGTTTACACCCAGATTTTGTTCTAACATCAATCCCTAAACATTTTTTTTATATATTAACTTTGACATCAAGCTAAAGTGGAAGTTTCATAGTAAAAAAACTGATGTGGGTTTTGAAATTAGGATAAATTAATTCGAGAAAGCCCTTTAGAATATTACACGATTCTTTAAGGTTGTGAAACATATCCTCATATTTTTTTCACGATTATTCCATACTCTTCTCAGGAACGTGTAAAACAAGAATTGGGTGTATAATTATAATAGTCGTGAAAATTGAACTAATTGCTGAAAATATGAGAGCAATTTACGCTTGCTTGGAATTTATTGCTTGACTGTCATATAAATATATCATTTGATATTTTCATTATTAAGTTGACTGTTTGATTGGATTCTGCTCTCATCGGGCACTTGCATTTGGCTTCACATTTGCTGCCATACTCAATGCTTGGAGCGTGTTTATTGTGCAATTGCTCATATTTATTGGCTCTTGATAAGTCCACACTTCTACTGGCTCGCTGTCTGCGCTTAAATGTGTGACCGACAGACTGACTGATAGTCCTTGATAGCATGTTGGACGTCCGCTTTTTATGGACACAGTTTTCGAATGACATTTTGTTTATTCATAGGACGCGCTCATCTTGCATTTCGTGTGTCATATGTTAGCCGGATTTTATCTGCTTTGTTGTTGTCGCTCACAGTGATATAAAAAACTGGGCTGGCAATTTATTTAGTTTTCATGCAAATCAAATTACAGAGACAAAAAACTGTTTTTATTGCTAACTCTACTCGTTGTTGCTATTTGGGCTTTTAAGCGCCGGCAATTGAAATTCTGTTTGGCTCACATATTTGTTGGCCATAAGTGCGTGTCGCATGGCCTGGCAGCAGTTTGTTAGAGGTTTTTAATTAATTGATTGCATTGCTCTGACAGACCACAAACAACAAAAAAACAGCCAGTCGTTAGACAAACTGAATTAAGTGAAACGACTCTCGAAATTGGAAGCAAGCAATTTGATTTGATTTAAATATAAATTGCTTGATTCATATTTAAGTCCTTTTTCTTCAAACAATACACGCAATTTTATCAATTATATTTGCAGTTATTTATGAGCGGAGCATTTTCAATTTGATATTTATTATTTTTGACGTACCTTTTTTTACTTTGTATCAATAAAATCTGTAATTTTTCATAACCTGGCAGAGACGTTGCAATCTTTTGATTTTTCATTTCGGAAACTCGAAATGACAAACTTCAAATTAGCTGCAAGCTGAGGCAACAATTCAACAAGCAAAAACTATATAAATTTATCAACAGAGGAAGCCAACATATGAAAAGCAATTTCTATAACCGAAAAATTGCAGCCACATTTCAAGTTTGGCCACAAAACTTCAGTTGTCATTTGGCTTCAGTGTATGTGTATATACGTGTGTGTGTATGTGCCTGTAAGCTTTTCCCTAAATGAAGGAAATTCGTGCAATTGTCTTGCCTGGGAAAAAGAACGAAATGTGCAGCAGTCGAAGCATTTGACCAAATGTATGTATAATATTTTTGTGGTTCTGGTCCAAAATTCTATGAATATGCAAAGTGAAACTAAATGGCGTGTAACAAGCACACACATACCCAGCAAAAAATAAGATAAACCGTAAAAAAATGCACACACAGAGAAGCTAGCAAAAAGAAAACTACTTTCCTAAAAAAATGAAATAAGAAAAGAAATAGAAATAGAAACGAAAACATATTAAAGACTGGCGCCAAGTTGATCAAATTGATGCTTGGCTTTTGGGCCAACAGCCAAGCTGTTGCGGCAAATATCTCTACGACCATGCGAATATATAACTTATAAAGTTTCATACACACACACACACATAAAAAAAGAGAAAAATTTCGAAATGAAGAAATTGCAATTGCATGTGAGTCAGCGAGCGGAGCTGTGAGTTTCAAGAACTCTTCCTCTGTGGCTATGGGCCAGGCGCAAGCCACGTAAGCAGAGCGCAACGGACACGTAACATGGATGTTTTCCACAATTGTTTCGGTTGTTATATGACAACAATAACAATAGCTATTTTCACTCCTGTGGGCCTGCCATGACACAGTTCAATTTCAATTCGAAGAGTTAGGGAAGGCGGAGCGTGTCCACAGAATCGATACCACAGCTGAACTGAAACTTAATCGAAATGATGTACAATATCTAAAAATGATTTTTGCAACTTTAAAAAGTAATGTATTAAGAGCAAGCTTTCAGCTTTATGTTAGATTAAAAATTGATTTCTTTCTCATTTCATCTCTTCCTATTAATATTGTAGTATTTCAATGTATATTTCACTTAATTAAATTATGTTTAATGTACAACACTTAAAGCAAGTTCATGTTTTGCTTCTGGCTATAGCAAACACTTGACAGACACACACGCATATTTGATCAAACAAATTAACCCGTATGTAGGCCACGTCAATTTTAATGCTTGTACGACAGAGCGAACATTTTGGTGTCTTTGTAATTGGCGACAGCAGCTGCATTATGTTGTCCAATGTCTGATGTGTTTCTGTGTCTGTTGTTTTGCAGGAAACATCAACAACTCCGATGCGGAGTCTGACTTGGATGCTGCATTTGACATGTGTGTGCATGCAAATTTCATGCATCCGTTTCCGGCAGCTGGCTGTCGGGAGACTTTTTGACAGACTTCTCGAGCTGGAAGCCCAAAATGAAATATGCACCTAATTAGTGGGCGACCCTGTGCCATTTCTCACTCAGTGCGCAGCCAAAGAAAATTTTAATTATTTATGAACACATGCAATGGGCCAAATGGCGAAATGTCCAAATGGCAAAGGGGCAAACGGGCAAAGAGTCCAGCCAGCATTTTTCATTAGTGCGGGCGTCGAGTGGCCAAAAGCCCCAATGCTTTACAATATAATTGCGAGCGAGCAGCGGCCAACAAAACTCTGGCCTGACCGCCGCTGCGGCCTTGAGCTCGTACGTAATTTGTTTTAGCCGAGTTTGTACGCTTTCACCAAGCCCCCTTCCACTCTACAAAACATTTTCAACATGCAAGGCAAAGAGCAGCAAATATATGCACATATACGTACATATATCATACAAAGCACGATATATTAAGCGCATACACGCAAAAGCAACAACAACAAAAAAGGAAAAGGGCAGCAAAAAACGAAATAAAACATTTAAAAAACGAAAGCCAATAAAATGTTGCCTACAAGAGTTGGCTGACACTGGATAAACTCAGCCCCAAGCTTGCTAGCGAGCAGTCAGAGTGAAAGTATTACGAATTGAAGGCCACAACATGTTCGTAATAAATGCAGGCATTAAATTATGTTTTCCGCTTCTCCTGCCAAAAGTCTGTATTGTAAATGAGTTACAATAACAAATAACTCAGGAGTTACGTTAACAAAAGGACTATAGCTATAAAGAGTTGAATGTGTGTGACTATGCTGATAGTATAGAGTATAGAGCAGAAGTAAAATTAAGAGCTAAGTTTTATAATGCGAACATCTAATACCCTAGTAGATGTAATACAGATGTGGAATATGGGATAGTTAGATGTACTCTTATATCGATTATATGAATACTTGTGGAGATATTATAAACTACCAAGCTGTGATGTACAGGACGAAGATCTAATATTCTAACAGATGTAATACAGATGTGGGACTTAGAATACTTATTATTATTACTATCTTGTTTAGATCTTATAAACGACCAAATGATTTATTTGGGGATGATCTATTACCCTAACAGATGTAATACAGATGTGGAATGTATTCTACTTTCGATTATTTAAAAACTTGTGTAGATATTATTGGGATCACCAATATGGTTCTTCATGCAATTTATAGATTGATAATTTGTAGGTGTGGCAGTCAATTTTGAATTTAACTCAATCAATTTTGAGTAGCAGCAAAAATTGAAACATAGATGGCGCTGCTTAGATCCTCTAGAAACTCTTTTAGAAGTTGCTTTCTCATATTAAATATATAAAGTATAAAATGTTTCCTTACTTTAGTGTTTTTATTAATCTTTAGCTAACTTAAAAGTAAACTGGTTATTTTTAATAAGGATTAGCAAGATGATGATGAACCAGTAGTTGAACATTTTTTCTGAAAAAAGAATATTGAGGTTAAAGAAATAGCTATATAGACAATCTACTCACTTTTTGGATGTTTATTCTAAAGATTAATTCAAATATGAAAATTCGCTGAAAACCAGGAGATTGTTGAAATAGCTAAATACTCGCTTTTAGGCTGCTTATACTTTTTTTAGTGGTTTGGTTATAATCAACAATTACATTCCCTCAATGCTGATAACAAATTCTGTAAAATTTCTAATTTTTCAAGCCTGAAAGATAGATATGCGAAAATCCACAGTTTAAGACTTTTATAACTGTATTCATATACTCTCGTACAAGTACTCCTATAGCTCAAACTAGTTTATCGAACTCAGTCGCGTTTTAGTATTTCACTGCCATAAAAAGCAGCACAATGTGATAAATTCATGTAGCTAAGAGTTGGCTACAAGTAACAGCTCTGCCTAACATATCCAACTTGGCCTCCGGTAGCTACATAAATGACCCAGAAACGGAAAACATTTTAAATAACAAGTGCAACACTGTTGGCGCAACAATTTCCAATACAATATGTACTATTTGTGTTTGGCAGACAGTTTAACAACTAAATGCCAATGCAACAAAAAATACAACATTCTATTTTGTTCACATATAACAAAAATTAAACTAAATAAAAAGTAGCAGAAAAGCAAAAAGCTCTCTGCGAGAGCGGCTCGTGTTTTATGCATGGCGGGGGTGGAATGTGATTTGCCCATTTCTGTTTTTAGACCAACTGCGAGTTTTGCCTATTTAAATTGCTGCTGCTGTCGCTGTCAATGTTGTTGTTGTTGTGCCAACCACTTTTAGCTTTCAATTCTGGACGTTGCTTTGCTCTTATTGATTTTTAAGTTTATTGATATACCCTTAAACCTTTAAAAAAAGAATAAAAAAGAGGTATGTAGAACTAGGCAAACGTGAAAAGTTTTTGTAAAACATTTTAGATTATAAATAAAAATTGTCAAAAAAATAGCTAGCAAGAGTTTCACTCTTAGTGCCTAAAAATAAATAAAGTTTTTTATTTATGTCATATGATTTATGCTTGTAGGGTATCTTCTAGCTCATATAAGCGCCTTTCTACTTGACATTTTATATATGTACAGAAGATATGTAGACAAATGTTTTGTCACAAGGTTTTTCCATATTTAAACCCAAACCCAGTTACACAAACACGATTCGGAAATGACCCAAATGCTTAAATCGCAAGCAAAGAGCATCTGACCCGAACTGTCAATCAGTCTGCTAACAAGGCAGTCAGTCAGTGAGTCAATCGACTCGTTCGCCGGTTCCATTTTGCTTTACTTTTTTTAAACGCCAACAATTTTCTATGCCAAGTGCCACCGACTCAGTGGCTGACTGTCCGACTTTTGTCGTTAACATATAGCAAGATCCATTCGTGCCGCTTCTGCTCGACTATTCCTATGTGAGATTGTGTTAAAAAATCGCATTCCTTTTTGACTTTTTGTGAAACGGAAATTGAAAATAGCGCCACGTTCGTTTGGCACTCTCACAAAATGCTCATATGGCATGAAAATTTAATTGGAGTAAAATGCTGCCGCACAACTCTCGAAAACTAGTTAACGTTGCAATAGAAAGCAAAATGCAGAAAGAAGCAGCGCTCCACAAACAACAAAAAAAAAGAAGAAAAAAACTGGCACATAAATCAACAAGAGCTTGCCATGGAATTGAGTTGTGCATATGGCATTAGCTTTTAAATATAAAAGTGTATATATTAAGGAGCGTATGGATGTCAAGTGAGCATATATAGAAATTGCATGGCTAGACTCCAGCTTAAGATGCAATTAAATTCCGTTTAAAATACATTTATAAATGTTATCAAAAACAGTTTATTAAAGCCTGATAAAAACACAAATTAAATTACAAAATGTAAGTTTAGTCCTTCAGCATTTGAGGACACAGTTTCGTCTTAATCAATAATGGATGGCAGAGGGAGTGCACGAAGTAGTATTCTTTTTGTCCATGGTGCATATTTTATGTTGGCTAAGTAACTTTCTCGTGTTGTCCTAAAGGAAAATATCAAACACAGTTTCGCCCACGTTGCGTATGAGTTATGCATTATGTTCTTTCTGGTCGGGTCGGAACGGGTCTGGTCTCTGTTTTGTGCGCTTGTTTGTGCAACGCATTACGACAAATATTTGCGCATTGGACAACAGCATATTTCTGTTGTTGCTGTTGCTCAAGCTCTAGCTGGATTTTTGGGTTTTTCTTGCCTAGTCGAAGCAAAACGAGGTCAGTCCAAAATCTAAGCCCTTAGCTATCCAAACAGCTGATGTCAGCACAACATGCACTGGGCGTGTATGCGTGTGTGTGGTCAACTTAACGTGTTTTCGGTTTTTACTTTGATAAATCAGTTGGTTGGCCTGCAGAGCAAAGCAGACCTACAAGTGTTCTAAATAGGGGCGCGGGCGTGGCAAAACACTTTTGGCTATGATTTATCAGCAATGCAGCCCGCAGGCACTACACAAAGTTGCTTACAACACTTGACTCCGGGCACAAATGAAGTGTTTATTTAGATAGCACACAACGAGAGCGAAAGCGAGCATCTAAGATATTCCTACATTTTATGCATACTAAACTGGTAAACCGAATAAATTTTGTGGTTCTTGCTTCAGTTGCCAAATATGCGACGGCTGCTCAAATGCCATACCAATCGCACTTTCAGAGATTCTGCCATGTGTGAATGAATCATAAAGTTATTCTCAATCAACAAGCAGCAAAGTGCTCTGAGTGCCCAGAAAGCTGCTAAATGGAGAACAACTCGATTTGAATAATAAATTGATATATTTTTTTGTGAAGTACCTTTTTTTCTCGGTTTGCCAAATGTCATTGTGACAAAGTCTCTAAATATGTTAAATGTCAGTTAAAATTATTTTTAGATATTATTTCTAAAAGTGTCATGAAATATTTAAATAAAATAAATGTCAGTTAATATTATTTTTAGATATTATTTTTAAAAGTTAATTCAATGAGAGTTTTAGATCCTGATTGAAGAGTCTGTCAAACAGAGCTCTCCGATTTTTCTATTGCATTAATTGAATTGTTTTAATAAAAAGTTTTTTTTTATCAACATAAAATATAAATGAGGATGAATTTATCATAGTTGAAATGTGAACCAAAATTTGAAACTAAAAATATAAATAATTCATATTATATGTAAAATTTAGATCATAGTTGAAATTTCAAACTAAAAAAAGAAATAGATCATATTAAAAGTAGAAATTAAGCTAAGCACAAGAAATTCTCCTTATGCTTAAAGATCGAGTTAAATATATACAATATAGAATTCACAGTGGCAGATAAAATCTAACTAAAATATATGGATTCATTTTTCATATTAAAAGTAGATTTCAAGAGAGATATACGATATTTATCCAAGCTCTTAATATTGGAGTAAGAAAACAAATTTAAAAAAAATGCAAAGAATATCTAAGCAAAAAAATATAAAATAATTTATTTAGAGTGAAATTAATATATTATATCATTCACAGAGGAACCCAAAATCAAAGCAAAGAATGGATATAAGTTATTCGTATTTAAGCTGTGCTTCGAAACTTATACAAAAATTCTCTTAAATAGTTCAGCATTGATGTAATATACATATTCTCTTACAAAGACCAAGGGCTCAGCGGCTAGAACTTTTTAGAATTTGTTTTAGGTTTACTTTAAATTTAAGAAAATGTAATTCCATATTTGATCTTAATGTTAGTTTAGTCTTCAATATACTAGAAATTCCTCTACTAATAAAAGCAACTACAGCTTCATTAGCTCACAACACTTTATGTCCATAAAGATTTTGCAGACGCTCACACAAAATGTCACAGTTGGAGGTACCAAAAATTTTCAAGCAATCTCTTAACACTACCTGAAAGCATGGCAAAAAAAACCTTTGCCTTCGTATTGTAAACGATTTTCTAGTTTTTTATGGCAGCTTAGTCAACGAGAGACACAAACTGTGTCATGCCACCAAAAAAAGATAAAAAAAAAATGAATTTTCGATACGAAAGAACAAAATAATGCAGAAGCTGATGCTCAGTTCGTTGACCTACAAAACAGGGCCAGTCACATGACCTGTGCTACCACACTCAATGGGGTCCTGGCTGCTGCTCTTGTTCTTGTTGTTATTGTTATTGAAGCCGGCTTAAGGCTGTCTGGCATTTACTTTCGGGTGTGAGTGCCTGTCCTCTAAGACTAAACTGAAAGATAAACTTATAGACACACAGGGAACTTTGCAGTTCGTTGCTCTGCATTGCCGTTGAGCTGCGACTTGTCTCACAAAAACGCAAGTAATACGATTTCTCTGATATTCAGTCGACCGATTCGACATTCCATTCGCATTTCTTTCTGTTTGCTTACTTTAATTTGGGTTGAAGCTCCTGATGCGGCTGCTGATGACTTTTTGTTGTTGCTGTTCGTTTTGAATATGTGGCAAGCGCTGTTGTTTGTGTTTGTTTTTAGGTTTTTGCTTGTGACATTTTGTCAGTGTGACCGCACAAAAAATGTGACCTTGAACAGGCGCACACACAAACGCACAAACACACACACGACAGACAGTTGGACAGATTTGGCTGTCGGGCAGGTTCAGGCAACAGTTTTATGGCGCCGCTGCAGCTGCCCGAATTCTGTTCTGTAACATTTTAAAGCAGCAGCTTAATATATTTGGTATCCTTGAGAGCGTACGTAGATAACGTGCAATCAATAAAAACACACACAGACACACACAGGCGAAGAGCGCTTAAGCGGTCACACGCTGCGTATACGTAACGCTAGCATATATTTCCACTTTTTGAATTTAACTTTGGCTTTCAATTCAATTGCACACAGACGCACACACACACTGAGATACGCGGCGGCGGCACCGAGGACACAAAATTTTGTGATTTAGGCTTTACTCTTTGGGTTTTTTTGGGCCCGATACGCGAAAACGTTTTTTTGCGCTCGAGCTTCTGCACGTTACGCGTCCTTGTTCCAACTACTGACGTTCAACGCAACGCAACGGCCACAACTCGATTCGCTGACGGGTCCTGGACGCCCCCGAAAGCAGCAGCAGCAGCAGCAGCAGAGCCAGCGACAGCGTCAGCATTCGCTAAAAGCTTTTACACTCGTACTCTCAGTCTCTCGCTCTCTCTCTCTCTCTTTCTCTCTCTCTCTGCATTCCATTCAGCAAGAGCTGAAAAGCTTGCGCTTTCTATTGGCCCAGACTCGCTCTCTCTGCACGTGGCAAGTCTCTCTGTTGTTGTTGCTGCTCTTCTCAATTCGAGTTATTTTCGTTTTTGTTTTGTTTGCCTGATTCGTTGGCAAGGTTAACAACAAACGCAGCTGCCTGGCGCCAAATATCCCAAAACATCTGATTCCTGTCAAACTGCTAGACATGCGCAATCGCTTGGACAGCTCGAAAGTATTTAGTAGGTTGCCCCCCATATTAAGCCTGTCAAATTTCATGGTATGCTAGCCCCTATACCATCTGTTAGAATTCTCTAATTGATTTCCAAGCATATAGTGTGAGTAATGGAAATCGAGACATGCTTATAAAGAAGATATTTAAAATTGTTTTTAATAATAAAAATATTCAGTTAGATGCATATTATTCTGGGTAAGTTCATTGCTCTGATTATACATTTACATATTTAATTTATGAGCTGAAATTAAATTCATAATTATAAATATTCATAAAACTTGCACCCATCGAATTCGATCTGAATATAAATAGAATTTGCTTTGCTGTATAATGACATTTATTAATAGCTTTAAAAAAATTCATTTTTATAATATACTAATTTGCATAAATTATAAAAATATGATCATGTACAACTATCACATATATACTCATTATAATTTTTAAGCTTGAAAACAAAATTTGTGCAAATCTTCTTGGTTTAATGTTTGTTCGCGTAGCCACTGTGAGACCGTAATTGCTACACCTGCAACTGTGGACCAACAGCTGCCAGCCACATGACTGGAGTTGCCATCCTGCCAGTCTAAACTAATATTTAAAAGCCGCAGCATTTCGAGAAACCGACCAAGCGCCAATTACGCGTGTGCCACCCCAAAAAGTATGCTACAAAAAGTCGAGGCGCCGGTAACAAGCGCAAAAAGTACGCAAAATAGCATCAGCTCAGGAACCAGCAACTAGAAACTGGCAACTGGCAACTGGCAACTGGAAGCTAGCAAACAGCAGGTGCAACTCCAACTATTGGTGTTGCCGGCCAGTTAACAAGCCCCAAGCCTGGTTGCCAACAAATTTCGTGCATATTTCAGAAAAGTTGCGGCATTTTCAACGTTGTCATCGTTCCTGCCTTTTCCAACTTGCGTTATTTTTTATTTTTCTTTTTTTTGGCAGCCGCGTGAAAATCCGAGAGGTGACACTTGTCCAAATTATCTTGCAGGATAAACCAGCGCACTTAACGTGTTATCAGTGCAAACGATGCCAGAGCACACCCAGAACTCCAACATGAGGCGCATTGTAATCAAGCGCAGGCAGCTGCAACACTCGAGCAACAATCACTGAATGCCCCACGCCCCGACCCCATCTGACATGCAGTTGCCTCCAGCTCCAGCAGAGTCGCAGCTTCGGATATATGGACCAAAAACCAGCATACAGAGCCACCACCATGGACCACCACCACCACCACAACCAGGACGTGGCGTGCAACGGACGCTTGAGAGTGTGACCAAAGCCGCATCCAAATGTGTATATGTGTGTGCGTGTGTGTGTGTGTGTGTGTGTCCGCAGTCGACAGCTGCCGCATAATGCAGAACATACACTCTCAGCTGAGGCCAGAGCCAAGCTGAAAATGTTCAACACGAAAAGGAGTTATCACGCTGACAGGACGAGGCCAAAAGAGAACGCAAACGCGAAGGCGACGTGGCCCTAATAAAATTATGACAAGCCTCTGATGGAGAAAAATGAAGCAACCGCGCTGCCAAGGACTAATAAAGGAGCGTCAAAACAGCGAAAGAAATGTGCCTGAAGCATACTCTTTCTGTGGCAACTTCAGATGCAACTTGAAGAGGGTGGTCCAGGCACAAGATTACGCATTATAAATATATTAAAAAGGAAACAAGCTATATTTCAATGTAATACAAAGCTGATATGAAGTACAGCTAGAAGCCAACGTTAGTTGCCATGGACGAAGGTATTCCTCTCTCAAACTCAAATTATAATATAATAATTAGTTTTAGCATTTTGTATAATCCTTTTCTCTGCACTGTTTCAAACTTTACAGCAAACGCTCAAAACTATGCACAAAGACCGACTGCCCTACCTTAGCTGGCCTGGCCAAAAGAGCTTTGTGAAATGCGTCTTGCAAAAAGTAAACCAGTTGGCAAAAAAGAAATATAGAAATAAAAACAAAAGCAAAAACAAGCGCAGCTGTAACCGCAGGCCGTGCGACACAGCAGACAGTTGGGGCGGGGTTCAAGCGGGGGCGGCAAAGCCGCATCCTTCAAGTCGGGGCTAGACATTGCAAAACGCTCTCATCGGAAGAGGAGGTCGTCAACGGCTGTCAGTTTTGGGCCGCCTGCGACTGAAAACTGAAATTCTGAAAATCTAAAATGAATGCAGAACAGCAGCAGCAGCAGCAGCTGAACAAAAAATTGAAGTAGCCGCAGTTGTTGGCCGGCAATGAAGTTGCCTGCAGTGCCGGCGCCCGAAAGCCACTCCAGCAACTAGTTCTTTGCCTTTTTTCGGATATGATGGAGCGGGCTCTTCGGTGACCACTTCATAATGGCCGTCGATTAGCGCAAAAAATGTGGAGCTTGAGTCGGCTTTTGCGGCAGCTTTAGCCCACCTCGAAATGACTTTAAAATGTGGCCACAAGCCATTTAAAAGCGCCCCACCATATCGCTGCTCCCCTTTTTGTGTCGCGCTGGCATGTGTGGACCAGTTATGACAAAGTCAGCGCCAACTAATTACACATGAGGCCGGTGCCACCCGAAACCCCGTAAAATTCCTGTTGTTGTTATTGTCCTGCTTTGATAGTCGCATAAAAAACCCACCGCAAGCAGCGTTCCTGACAACAACAGCAACAAATATGGCTACGTAGTTGGGGGCTACGAACATGGCACATAGGCAACTTAACCCGTTAACGCGTTAAAGAGCAAACGAGTGGTTAAAAGCTATGCCAGGAGGCAGCAGCACAAGTAGCGGGGGCGTGAGCCAGGTCCACAATGGCAGCCGGTTGACTGGCTGACTGCTTTGCTGGCTTGCTTGGTTGAGGCTGTACGACGGACGAGAACGTAGTGGTTGGGTGATGGAGCCAACCGGGCTAAGGGTGGGGAGCAAGTCAAAGACTTTTCGAGTGGACTGCAGCACACTGCAGAGGTTAAACACTAACCTGATGACGGCAAACACCACACAAAAAAACAAAAACAAGAAAGCTATACAACGTGGCAAGCAGAATTTGGGAATGCTCTAACAGAGGAGCATTGTATGAAGAAGAGATGAGCTTACAAAAAAAACAGAACTAATTCCGCATTTTATTGGATATTTTAGGAGACATTCTAAAAAAGGGATAGGTCTTTAATAACAACAGGTTTCATGCTGTATTTTATTCGATATTTCAGGATACATTATATATGAGAAAAAAAGTCTGTAAATAAATGGCTTCATTTTGTATATAATTTGATATTTTGGGGGACATTATATAAGATAAATATATATTTAATAAAACCAAACTAATTCTGTATTTTAATTGATAAATTTTAGGAGACGTTCTATAAGAAAAATAAGTCTTTAATGAAAACACGTTTCAGTCTGTATTTATTAGATATTTTAGAAGACATTATATATATAATTTATTTAACATTTTCATACCTCTCTAATAAAAGAAAGGTAACAGAGATTTCGAAATATCTCTACAAACTCGAAAAGAATTCTTGCAAATTAATCCAAGAAACTACAAGAAAATTTAATTTGTATTTTATTTGATTTTGACTTTCAAACAGAAGAAAAAAGAAGAAGTTTTATGTTTATTCATATGCTATCTATATATCTACGCAATAGGCAGGGAGTATCTATTATATATATCAAAATACCATTAGAAACTCCAAGAGATTGACGAGAGCCTGTAGCTATGGCTTTAATACTTTGGCCAAATAAATAAATAAACTAAAAAAAAAAATAAATAAACTAAAAGAGAATTATATCAATAAAGATACCTTTTTATTAGTTTTTTAAAAAAACTCAAGGGGAATCAAAATTAATAAATTAATAAATTAGCTTATTCCAAACAATATAATCTTCTCATTTGAAGATTGATTAGTTTGTAATAACTTATTCCGAACAATAAAATATTTTCCTTTGTAGAACGTTTCTTAACTTTATCTACATTCAACTGTAACCAAGTTTTGCCATTCAACAAGTAATATCTAATGTCTTTCCAAGTCAACAAATGCTGCGACTCCTTCTGAAGTTAGTTCACTAAAAATGCTTCTGTTTATGTAAATATGTTTTGGACCTAACGTAGTCGCTGGCTTTTGTGTGCTGTTTGTGTGTTGTTCCTGTTGGTTATTTAGTCACTGTGCCGGGCATGTTTGGAGTCGACGAAAATCAAGACATTTTTGAAGGCTGAACTTTGCCAGGTGAAAATTTCTGAGTGTGTGTGTTTGACTGCTGGTGGCTGCTCGCTTGGAACATTTTGGACAACTTTTGAGTACCATATTTACCACTTTAAGGACACATTGTGACATGTACGTGCAGCAAAATGGCGCAGCAAGCATGAAATATGAAAATATTATGACTTCTGGTGCATTAAAAATGTTTTTCGTCAATGTTTTTGATACATTTTTTTCCTTCTCCTTCTCTCTCTCTCTCTCTATCGTACTCAGCGACACTAAAAATTATGTTGCACGACTCCTGAATGTTGTTGATGACTGCCTGCTGTGGCTTCTGTGATGGGTTTTGCTCTCCTCTAGCCTCGCACGGCCTGGCTTGCTTTTTGCCAGTTGCCAGTCCCAGTTGCCAGTTGCCAGCTACCAGTTGATGTCGCCTTGCTGACAGCCGCATGACGCGTCACCAACACCAGAGACGACAACAACAACAACAACAGCAACAACGTAATCACTTTGACGTTGATGAATAACATCAACACTTTTTGGGCAAGCCAAGGGCTGGCAAAAGGATTGCAGCAAATGTTTTATTTTTACATTTTCTATCGCAACTTTTTCAAGCTGCATTTGGCCAACGACTTTTTAATCTGTTGAAGGAGAAGGCATCATAAAAATGTTGCTGTAAATTTCAATTCATATCATAATATTTACTAATTGTGCAAAAAAATACAAGAAATAAGCATTACAGCACTGAATCGAAAGCAACAATAACTCTTCATTTAATGTTACTTAATAACATAAATACTTAATTTTTATTTATTCCCCTCAAGACATAGATAAATATTTATTTGAGGTACTGTATAAAAACTCCTGATTACAACAGCTATAAATTCTGGCTTCTTCAAAGCCTGACAGAAGCAAAAACAATCTCCGTTCATAAAACTTAAAGTATTATTGTTGTTGTTGTTGCATAATCCATAAGTACTTTTCTATACTACCTTGTTTTTGTGCTGTTTTTCTGCACTGATAATGGAGATGCTTAGGTAAAGGCTTTCAGCTTGTAAATACATGCATCAGGCATACGCCAGCCCGTTCTTTCTCTGTTGCCCTCCCCAACAATTCGACCTCTTTTCAGCTAACCCAAATGACTTTAACCCCAAAGCCTCTTACAAAGCCTTTCGACGGCGCATAAAACTAAACCAAAACTACACTCAGCTCAACCTCAAAACTAGCTAACCAACAAACCTTATTAAAATGTGAGCTACACACCCTAAACTGAACCTAACCTGCCTCAATTCCTCAGCCCGCCGGCACCGTTCGTCCCGATGCACGTAAGGAAGCGTATAATTTAATTAAATTATCTGGGCCAGCTGCAGCAGCAGCAGCAGCAGCAGCATCAGCAGCAACGAAAAATGTGCATCAAAGTGCACTTAAATCATCAGCGAGGCACGGCGACACACACAGTCAGATAGACGACGACCCCTTCCGAATGAGCCTCCTTCCCCCTTTCCCCATCCTTTCAAAATGGCGTTGGCTAAGTGCCGTTGCATTATAAGCGAGAGAGAAGCGAAGAGAAGTAAAGTCAGCCAACCAACCAGCCAGCCAGCCAGCCAACTTTGTACTTTGACTTATATTAGTGACCGGAAATGCAGCTTTCAAGCTGCGAGCAGGAGGAGGAGAACAGGATCAACGCAGGAAGCACGGCCCGCCTCAATGACTTGCCAAAGTGGCATAGAGCGGAATGGGAGAGGCAGCAGCATCAGCAGCAGCAGCATCTCATTCCTTGTCAAATGCGTACATTTTTGAAGATTTTTATTTATTGCATGCAGAACGGCATTTGAATTGCAGTAGATTTATGAGAATCGACTAGAGCAGCTATAGAGCTGAGACCTGTCAAAGGCCAACAACTAGGAGATATTTAAATATCAGAGAGAGCAACTGGGCGAAAAATATTTGACTGCTGAGCTGGCCAACACAAAACTAAAGCACTTTGAAAACAGCTGCTCAGCTCAACCTGATATGCAACTTTTATCTTAATCCAGGTCTGCAGACAACACCTTGACATCATTTCTGAATTAATTCTGGTTATGCTATGGGAATAGCTTCATTTGTGGACATTTTTTTGTTGCAATTTATGTCAAATCTCTTGGCGTGCTATAATTGTAATTCCCATTGGCAAACAGCTTTGACATTTGCTATACGCTCGCAGCTGACATACAAAATGAGATAATGCGTGTTGCCTGTAAAGAGAGCAAAACAGAATACTGAGGCAACAATGCTGTAGCGATTTGTATTTAATGCGAAAGATACGCATTTGCGACACTGTAACATTATTTTATACTTTTATTTAAATTAATGATATAGTCAGGTAAGATATATACTGGAATAGTCAAAAGCAGACTTACAAATATTTGATTGAAAACTGTTCGTGAGAGAGCCACTGACATGTGGATAAACGATTTGGGAACGAAATATAACGAAGACTTGCATACAACAAAGTTGTGCAGTAGTCTTGGATCATCGATAGACGATATTGAAATTGCCAAAAGAAGGAAGAAGCATTAAGCAGTATAGAACAGCAAATGTAGAGAGAAAGAGTTGAGAGATCAGCAGTGGAAGTCGAACGAAGTTGAGCAGCAGTTGAAGTTTTTAAAGATCGGAACAGCAGATTTAAAGTCGAACAAGATTATAAAAAAGTCTTGAGTGCAAGAAAGTTGGTTTGTAGGTTGTGGTAAATTTGAATTGCCGAATCAAACTTTCTGTTAATCTTAATAATAATAATAATAATAACAACAGTAATAGTAATAATAATAACAATAACTCATATATATTAAACACTACAATTGGGTGCTCAACCGTAGTTATGGGTTAGTAAGTATATTCATTTGCATAAGAATTCATTTCGAATTTTGTATTTACAGTCGAATCCCGATAATTCGTCCCCCGCTTATTGGAAAACCTCTAAAAGTCGTAAAAATGCAGTCCCCTGGAAAAAAATTCGTTAAAATTCCGGTTCGATAAATCTAATTCCTGTGTAATTCGTAAAAATGTAATCCTTTGTCATTTCGAATTATCGGGATTCGGCTGTACATGTATATCTAGCTATAATCAAATACAAAACATTGTGACATAAAACATTTTATTAAATTGCATAGAAGGATGCATAATCATACA
Source organism: Drosophila gaucha (assembly GCA_035045545.1). Lineage (NCBI taxonomy): Eukaryota > Metazoa > Arthropoda > Insecta > Diptera > Drosophilidae > Drosophila > Drosophila gaucha. Next base: position 1,007,583 of record JAWNOY010000292.1, read on the forward strand.
GACTTAGCACTAACACTCCTCCTGCTGCTCCTTTTGTAATGAATAGCATAAACACCACTTTCCTAGCATGAAAAGTTGCTGACCCTACTTGAATTCATGAGAATTTCATATAAAGGCGATATCTAAAAACTCTTTTATTCTTAAATTGCAGCTCATATAAAGGACTTATATTCAAATATAAATAGGATACATGAACATATAGTAAAAGGTTTAAGCTCATACATACCCACATATACATATACACACACAATCAAGTCAAAACACATACACATGCCAGCGTATTTTGTATAGTATTAAATACAGGAAATTAAAAAGCCAGTGGGAATACTTAAATTGAGAATCGAGTAGAAGGGCAAACGTTCAACAACAGTGAGGAGTCATTAAAATGTGTAGCAACTTCAACATGCCTTCAACGAATTCTCTAGGTCAAATTATTCAAGAGAATGAAATACAAGGAATTAAATGAAATCGTTAGCCATTTGAAGTCTCATTCTGCCTTTCGCAGGCTGAACCACTTCTATAGCAATTATTATTTAAGTGTCTGCCCCGATACTCGTATTTCGCGCACCCACAATTACCTCGATAAGCGCTGATGGCGGCCCTCACCCACAAACAATATAATGTTAGAATTCATGAAAACTTAATTAGAGGCTTATGCGGCGCATTTGGCAAAACGTCAACATTTGCATACCGCATTTAATGTGTTCAGTGCACAGATATCGCAACCACAACAAACCGACGCATGCCTGTCTGTGTGCTCTGTGCAAAATACTAAAATTAAATGAGCTAAAATTAACATAAACAATAAAGCGATAAGCAACAAATTTGCAATGCCGCCAAATTGAACAACTAATTTGGTTGGACAGTTAGAAATTCAAAAAGTCGCTTAGCAGCGGCCCTCAAAAAATATGCAGTAATTGAAATGTGCATGCCGAACTCACACACATACTCATAGCTCTAATAATGTGATATTAAATTAAATTAAAAAATAACAAATTGAATTAATTATTCAATTTTCATTATAATTTACGAACCAGCTTATCACAACAATAAACTAATTGCCAGAAAATATGCAGACAATAAAATAAAGCTTCACCAACTTTACGCAAAAACAAATTCATATTGAACCAATATTATAGTCGCATCAAAGTAAAGAACTCTCAATATTAATCATGACAGCAAGTCTCTGAGCTCCTGACGCGCGCCTGTCTCTCAAAGGATGCGTGGGTTCAGCTCTGTTAGTGGCAGAAACATGATTAGTACAGCATCAGCAATGCCCCACAGAGACTCCAAACGCCTATGTAAATAAGTTGTTGATTAATTTTGAAACGCTTTTTATACAAATAAGCTCGCACACACACAGCGTAACATTTAGAAGTGCGAAGCATGAAAATGGAATTTTAAGTTGTTCTTTGGTGTTGTTGTTTGCTTGTAAAATGTAATAAACTCATGCGACTTAATTAAAATGAAATTAATTAACATTTTCCACATTTTCCACTGGCAACGGGGCCATTTTAGGGTTAACATGTTTGTAGCACGTCAATTTCTATTCAAAACAACACAAATGCCACACATGCGAGCACGAGGCGTATGCGTAATATGCAGCAGCTCATTGCGCATACGCCGCTTTGTCTTTGTGCATAAAAGATTTGCATTAATTTCAAGCTAAAAACTTTAATTTTATACGCAGTTCTGTTCTTCGCTTTATGTCTTTGGCTCTTTGTGTAATTTATACGCGCGAAAAATGTTTGTAAAGTTGCTAAAGTTGTTGCTGCTGCTGGTAGCTGTGGGCTGGGTGGTTGGGTGGTTCGTGTTGGTGTCGGCTCTTCTTTTGCTGGTGCCGCATCTTTTGTTTTCAGGCTGCTTCTAATTAAAAACAAAAGTTTTTTAATCTGCTTTATGGCATAAGCAAATAATTATTCACAATTAACTTGCACAAAAGCACGCAAACATGTCATAACTTCTTCTTTTTTTCTATTTTTAGGCAAACTTATTGCTTCGAGCATTTGCATCTAAAAATAATTCTACATATATGTGACTTGCTAGCGAAACGTAGTCTTTAACATGAAAGTTTAAGCTATTGATAAAATCTTGGCGAAATTAGTGGTGAAATAGTTTTGCGGAACATTCTCCACAGTCCACAATGTTGATTAGCTTGCGAGGCGCCTACGTGTTGGCCATAGATTTGATGCTCGGCCAATTGGCAAAGTTGTATTTACTGTTACATAGCCAAGAGTTATGCAGCTGCAGTTGGCCTGCTTAAATATGTAAGCAATCCATTAACCAGAAACTTAATCAATTGAAACTAGTTTGGAATTGCAAATACATTGCCAACACAGCAAAAGCCAAATGCAAACGCCTAGGCTCCCAGCATCCAGACACTTCGATAAGCCATTGCCATCATTCTCAAGCTGCCCGGAGAAGTTTGCCAGCATCAAATGCTCGTCTGTGTGTTTACCAAAGGTGCGTATACTCAATCCCCAGTCTACCATTGCCGTATCTTTTGACCAAAAACCCAACAGAGACCAAGTTACAGGCAGAGACGCCAGCTCTATCTCTGATATGACTGTCTCCAGTTCGTTTGCCTTCGTTTGCCAAAAGGTAACAGATAAGTTTTCTGATTTAAAATTGCAGTTTGAATTGGGTTTTAATTGTATTTCAGCTCTGGGCTTTTGGCCTTGGCAAATTTGCCAACTGCCAACTGATGATGAAAATTAACGCAAAACTCAGACCAAACTATTGACTTTCCGTGCAAGGTGTTGAATTAGCCAGTTTGCCTGATAGCAGTTTGCCCAACTGTGAATTACCAAATAGCTGCCATAGCTGCAATTCATTTATGTGCATTTACAATTGACGCTTGGCAGCATAAGGGAATATTCTATATATAAATCAATTTATTATTAAGCAGACAAATAAATATTGATATTCCTAATTGACATTAAGACAAATTCAATAAAATCAAATAAACTAGACATATAAAACATTTGCTGTCTCTGCCATATGACTTTCACGGCGAGGAAAAGAAAAAGAAGTGATACTTTAATGTATTTTGCTGAAATTTATGTGAAATATCAAATGTGATCAACTTGAGAACATGTTGGAATGATATAGGGCCCGTTGCGTAAATTAATGTTATCAAAATTTTGTGATTTATATAACTGCGGGCCGGAGTAGGCCACACACAGTGTGAGAGGTGCTCTTAGCAAAACGACAACGGCAGCAGTTGTAGCTTCACACATTAAAATATTACAACATGAACTGGAAACATGAGCACAAGGCTGAGACACACACACGCACACACACACTCAACAAACATAACAACAGCCAAATTATGATGTGTCAGCGCACACACAAACACACACACAGACACAACAACATCATGAGCATGTATGTAACTTTGGTGCTCATATTTTGGTAGCTATAAATAAACTAAATTGCTAAAGTCGAGTCGAGACACAAAAGCTGGAGTGGGCATCGGCTTAACAGCAGATTAAACATAAACGCACGGTGGGCGCCCACGCCCACCCCCTCCACATTGTTATGTACGCAATGCTGTTAACGTTTATTAAGTATGCACATTATCCATGCGATTGTTGCCGGGCCATGTGCATGGCTCGAAAGACAAGCGTATCCACACCTGGGCATACAAGCAGAATACGCTCATTAGAACTGAGCTAATTGATTTGTGAAAGACATATTACTCAGAAACAAGCCTATTAATTGATATCTTCAGTAGAATGAAGTGGGCTTGTTCTATTAAAGAGTCTGATATAGGACTACATATAAATATAATATATATTTACTTTCTATAACATACCAAACGTTCATTAATCTAGCTTTAGGAATGCTCAGAAGTGCATTGGTCGAGACTTGGCAATCAAATTAGTTGCTGTCAAAGATCCGGCCAACAAAAAGAAAATCATGTCAAGCTGAAAATTTTTAAGCCCAAATGTTAATTGGGCTCATGACACGGCTCGACGGCACATAAATCATCAAAATGTGAAGCCAATGCACCGGACAAGGCAGCCAGCAAAAAGAAAAAATATGTATATATATATATATGTATATAAATATATATAAAAAAACATTATAATAATAATACCAAGGAAGCATTGACCAGGCCAAGAGGCAAAGTCTGCCGGGCGTGAGCGAAAAATAAAAAATTATTATATTTTTTTCTTTAGGGTCTAACGAAACGTAACGACAAACGCAGAAGCTTGAAAATAGAGAACGTAATAAAGTAAAATACGTAGTGAGAATATGCTGAATATGAATGCTCTTTCGATTATAGAAGCTGTGTAAGAAAAATTAAGTGCTAGAGATTTTATTATAATTAAAATAATTCAAATAATGTTTAATATTTGATTTCATTTAAAATGAATATATTATTTAGTCCATATAAGTGCATAGATACAGCTTATCCTCACTGCTTTCTTAAGCAGAGCATCAAAATGCGCTTAATGCCTGACTAACTTTGACTAGTTGGACAAGCCCATACAAACCAAATTTTCTCATACAAAAAAGATGAAACGAAGAGAGGCAACAAAATGCAAAAAGAATTAAAAAAAAAACTCTTCTAAAATGTAGACGACGGATAGATACTCTTGAAAACTGAAAAGACAGAATAGCTTATTAAGATATTAAGACTAGCAATGTTTTTGGCTGATGAGGGATCCAAAAGGAAAAGTTTAAGATTGACAACTATTTCTTTTATCGTCTTGAAAGCTAACATGAGAATCATACTTCCTGTCATTGAAAATTTCTTATTTTGAGGTACCTAACCTTACATTTGGTTCATGAGTTTATCGATCGTAAATGAATACCCATAATGCACAATCAAGTGTGGGCAAGTGCTTTACTATCTAGTAAGATAGTTTTCTAGGAGCTGTAATGTTTTAGTTAGTTAATGTAGTTATAAGTATAGTTACAAGCCTACGTCTCAAGGTTTTGTAAATGCCTTCTTTTCGTTGTTTATACAACAACATATACATGCCAACATATAATATTAAATTAAAAATTGTTTTTCAGTTGTTTAGATAAATATAAATCATCTCTGTATTTGTTCATATGCGCTGCTTTAATCAATCTTCTGAATATTTTTTTGCCAATAGGGCAAACAGATTAATTTAAAAAAAAACTTTACATTTGTATCACTATCTTCAAGTGGTTCATATCACTATCATTGTACATTATTTTCGGTTGCAAGCTTGGACTAACATTCTTATATTCCTGGGATAAGAAGCAGGTTATCAAATCAAAATCCTTTCTCAAAAATCCCTTTTAATCCTTCAGCAATATGACACATAAATATATTTCTTATTGCTTTATCCCATAAATCTACATAAAAATCTAAAAAGAAAAGAAGATGCACATATATTCACAACATATTTATAATATCTCAGATCTTATCGTGGCTTGTATTTATTGGATCTGCCTGAAAAAAAATCTGCTCTTTTCTATAGCTCCGTCTTGCATAATTTTCCTTAAACATATCTCTGCCTTTTGCATCATTTAGCGCTTCATCATATCCTATCCGCTCGACTTTTGTTGGGTACACAAATTGGGGAACTTTAGTTCCAATGAAGTCTTTGAAGTGAAATGTAAGTACAACGTAACTTAAGCAGTTTTACATCTCCAAGCAGCATGAAATTGATTGATGGCGCTCAACGTGAAAAATGAAAAATGATTCGCGCGTTTCGCCTGGCGGGGATTATGAATTGTGGCACCACTTGAAACTAGGAAAACTATGTTGGCGTTTGGGGGCAAGCGCCATTTGAACCTTGTAACGGAGGAGGCTGTTGCCCCTCCACGGAAGGACGTGGCATTGATTAAAGTCGCGCTGTCACCAAAGTCAAAGTTAAGCAGGCATTAGCCAGCCAGCCAAGGGAAACAGATAGCGAAAAAAGGAAACTTGAGATGGAACTGAGAGAAATGCGAGAACATTTGCTGGACGCACATTTCCGTCGGCCTAGACAACGCAGCAAAAATGACAGCTGATTGGCTTCCCGTTTGGCTAGTGGGCGGTGGGCGGTGGTCGGTGGATAAGGTTCCCTTGGTTCGGGGGCTATTCTATTTAAATGCGCTGCCGTAGCTAAGTTCAAGGCCGGCGTGTTTTTGCCTCTGGGCCGTTTCTCTGTTAGGTAGCATAATTAATTTTCGTTTAATTGCTAGGCGCTAGTTAAACTAACAAGCGTGCAAAACACACGACGTATCCCCCAGCTCCGACTCACCAAGTCCTGTCCGCTCGCCATGGCCGGCAGCATTTCAATTAATTAATGTGCCAACATTTGTGGGCGTGCGTCGGCACAAAGGGCGTGGGGCGAGCGGTCGTTGTGGGTGGTATGTGGCACAACTGTGTGACAGCGGCAAACACAAGTTAGCCTACATATAAAGCGAGAAATCAAACATGGCATTTCTCCCTTCCTCTCTCTCTCTCTCTCTCACTCCCTCTCTTTATGCATGAGTGACAAAGACACACATAGACAGCATGAATGGGATACAGCACTGCCTGCCGCTGTGCCCATTGAAGTGGGCGTGGCAGCAGTAAGACTGGGAATGCTGCTGCTTGTGTGTGAATGCGTTAACGACTTCCGATAGTTGCAAAAGTTTATGCGCGCCCCCAACTCTCATGCAGCGATCCCCAGCAAAACCCTAACACCACGTCTCAAAAAGCGCCGCAGGAAATGTCTGATAAACTAAAAAGCAAACACGCACACATATATACCTATACATATATAGAGTGCGAGGGGAGCAGCAAACGTAATTGCCAGGCGGAAGCTTCAAATGCTCAAGAGCTTAAATTTGATCTTTGAAGATTTGAAATTATGTTTTTAGAGTGCTCAAAAACATTTTTAAAAAACTTTGTATTATTATAAAAAGGTAATAAAATATTTAAGAAGAATTTCAATCAGATTTTTAAAGATACATATGCCTTATAAATTTAAATCAAAATATTTGCAAAATTATAAAAATATAATAAAATATTTTACAAGTACTTAAATAAGATTTGAAAATATATATATGACATTTTTTTTAAAGCTTCAACTACATATTAATGAAATTACATACAGTTATTTTTGCAGGGCTCAATAAATTTTTAACAAAATCTTCGTGATATTTTAAAAATGTAAACAAATATTTTACAAAAGATCTATTCAGATTTTTGAAGATATGTTAAATGAAGTTATAAACTTGCTCAATAATTTATAAAAAAAAAAAAATTTGTTGAATTATATAAAAAAAATAAAAAAACATTTTTGAAGAGCTTAAACCACATTTTGATAGATATTTGTTTATGAAAAATAAATGGATAAAGATAAACTGCTCAATAAATTCAAATATAAATACTTATGAAATTCTTAAAAATATAAATAAAATATTTATCAATGAATACGAAACTTTTTTGATTTGTCTTAAGCACTGATCAGCTTTATGTTTAATCAGCCCACTTTATAAATTAAACATACATACATAACGTTCACATATTTATACAAAATGACACACACACACACACATACATGCATATGTTTGTGAAACACATGTTGCCAGCTTAGCGGGCAAACTCTGTTCTCATTATGTAATTGCAACTGTTTGAAGTTCTCTGCTACTGCTGCTGCTACTGCTGCTGTGACTACTCGTATTTCTCTGTGGCCGCTGCCATGGCCACGGGTTATGTGTCGTAATTTGTAATCTTAAAAACGGTGGCAAAGAAAATTTGTTATCGTTTTTATGTTTTGTTTTTTATAAATTGCCACAGCAACGCGGCAAATGGCAAAGCAAAGCCACAAGAGATACCAAAAGGGTTTTATGCGTCTATCATATTAAGCATTTTTCATCAGCTTTTTCTTTAAGCATGTGCGTCTGTGTGTGTGTATGCGTGGTACGTGTGCTTCGTCTAGACACTGTTCTTTGCACAGGTAGCCAAGCAAAAGTTGAGTGAACTGCAGAGCTAAGCACAAAATACGCTTAAGTAGAAAAATACCAGTCGACTGCCGCCCTTTGCTGCTGTTGCCGCTGCTACTAAAGCATGTTACAAAATATTATATTAGCAAACAAAAGCAGCTGCAGCAAATACACAACACACACACACATACACTTACACACTCTATGAAGGCAAACACAAAATACCACAAGCGCAATGCGTCGTATACTTAATACGTGTGGCAACAAAATTATATTGAAATTACAAAATGCTTATGTCGGCAAGTGGCTATGCTGTGGTTGGGCACTGTTCTAATATGTGTGTTGTGGGCGTGGCAGGTTGTTAAAGTGTCTAGCCGTGAAACCATTACAGGTTGCCATGCGGTTTTATTAGGAACGTCTAAGACAGGCCAAATAGCTCATACGCCAGGTTGGCTGCAAAATTAAATATAGAGTTGTATCTTGAAACGAATCAAAGAGCCATAAGCATAAATTGTTTATGCATACTTAATTTATTTCTTCGCTATTCACATTCGATTATAAACAGCTACTTAAGAACTTAAAGCATCTGTTGCTATTTGCCATTATTTTAATGGTCGACAAATCACTTCCCCCTCGCACATAGGCGCATTAGGCGCTCTTGTTTATGCACAGAGAAAACCAATTACAAACATATCGGTGATGGGGGCGTCGACATCAGATGCAGCCAAGTGCTAAGAATATCAGGCGCTTTTATACAAATATTTACACTTCGTTAACTGTCAAAGACACCAACAGGCGGAACTTACACGGTAGGCGGAGGAGCATTTAAAAACCGCCGATTTTGTTATATACACTTCTTCTGCTTATTTGTTCTTTGCTTTGAAAAGCACTTTATGCAAATGCCTATAGAAAATGGCAAAAAAAAGAAAAACCAAACATTTTCTGGGCCAACGCGCAGAATGGAACAACAAAGCGAAGCGAACACAAAACCATTTTTGGGCCCTAAACTGTTTGCACCGCCCCAAAAGTTCATTTGGGTTCATTTGGTTAACTCAATATAGCTGACTGTGTGTAGTTAAAGTGAGCGAGAGCACACACAAAAATTATGCCATTAAAATGCATATTCAATTAGCCGAAATGGCTGAAAACGAACGTGTGAACCAGAAGTACGTGTTCCACCTTTGCCACTGGCCAACACAATGGCACTGGCAACTGCAGCCGATGCCGAAAAACGAAAAGCGTTGAGGAAGAACCGCAAACACCTGCTAAAAAATTCCTTTAATTAGCGCCGAACAATAGCGCCGCCCACGACGATGGCTGACCAAACAATGAGCGTTAAATTCTATTCAATGGCAGAACTGAAAGCACAGCAAATAATTGAAGTACTTGACGTAACGATGGACCAGCAGGAGGCTGCATAGAAAAAGGGACGGCTAAACGGAAAGATGCAGACTAAATGGCGGACAAAAACATTAATGAGCTGCTTTGCCGTCGATGGACGAGAAACGAGAGCCAGGAATATGTCATCATTTGATGACGACCTGATGCTGTTGACGATGATGAAGTTCCTGATGATGATTAGAGCTTACGTTTTTCCTGGCTCTTTATTTTAGACTGTTGCTATTGTTGTTTTTTGCATTTGCTTTTTTTGTTAGCTGCTGATTGAGCGCAGCTTGTGCTGTTGACAGATATTGATTATGTTTATGTTTTATATTTATAGAAAAATATATTATCTAAGAGTGAAATTTAAAATTGAAAATAGTTAGAACTATGAAAATTAGTTTCTATTGTTAAAATTGTGAAATAATTTAATAGAATATATTCTTATTCATATCCTGATGACTTCATAAGCTTTTCTCGTTTAAATTGATAAATTCATAGACTAATTCTCTTTAAATTGGCTGCAAAATTTGCCAGCTAATCTACTCATGAAAACGAACTTCAATTTGTCTCCAAAACGGATGCCTATATTTCCCCTACGACCACTTATCTGCTAAAGCCGTCAACCCTTTTAATTTTCCGCACTAAATCACAGGACAACATTCCCAAATGGAGTAATAAAATTAAGAATAGGATGCACCGCAACGGAACCCAAAACTATTTCTGAAGAGTGACGAAAATACAAGTCAACTCTCGACCCCCAAAGCACACCCAGCACAATCGCAGCCCGCAATCTAGACAGGTGTTTGGTTGGGTCAGCGGTTCAACGTACGCTCAAGAGGAACTATGACTAAAATAAAGAGACCTCAACTATGTGTGTAAACGTATGAGTGTGCGTGTGTGTGTGTGTGTGTTTGTTGGCACAATAATTTATTTTTAAAAGCAAGCAGGCTTCAGCTGCCGTCCTCGGCAGTTCCGACTACAGTTCCACGCGCTGCCAAAGTCATGGGCCAAATGTGGCACAGCTGAAATGTGAAACAGAGCAAAACAGAAACAATGAAAATGGCAGCAAAAAATAAAGTGCACAAAATCTGCAGATAAGCGGACAGCGTAAAAGTTTCATCTTCCAATCAGCCAAAGAGAAAGAGAAAGAGAGAGAGAAAAGTTGAGTGCGCACAAGTGAGAGCAAAAGCTCAACTGAATGAGTGTCAGAGAGAGAGAGAGAGAGAGAGAGAGCCTCTGGCTGAGCACGTGCTGTGCGTAAAAATGTTGTGATACGAATAGAAGAAGCGGAAAATAAAGCGTATTGCCACAAAACAAAGCTTGGGAGAACAAAAAAAAAGAGAATAAAAACTATGCTATAAAATGTGATATGGAATAGCAACATATGACAGCTGTCATGTTTAAGTCCGCAGCAGCCAGCGCCAGCACAATGAAAGTTGGGTTAGGTTGTGGAATTGTAAGATTAAAAAAAAGACGGAAGAGGAAAAGAATTGAAAGGAGGAAGCGCCTGGATGATGTGGCGGAAGAAGTGATGCGGGATTAACAGATACAAAGGATTATAAAGTTGTCAATGAATAACTGAATGAAGACAGCTAGATAAGCCGACTGGGAAGCTCTATGAACTGCTGTGAAGGCAGTGATGGCTAAAATCATAAGAGCTGAAATATAAGAAGTAATTAAAATGGCAACTGGAAAGTAAAAGACAGCTATATAATAATATAAATTTGTTTTTTCCTTTTTCGAAATATTTATTACGAGTATTCAATAAATATCTGCCAAGTTGAGTATCCTTTTTCGATCGGTGTCATAGAAATTGTAATATAATTTAACTTAGATTGCATTTCAAAGAAACCCCCCACAGTCATACAGAGTATGTCGCAAATAACTTTGTTTTTTTCTTCCAGTGTCTGCCCTCGCGACAGGCCATCAGCAGCCGTTGCCAAGTTCAATCCAATCCCATTGTTTACTGAAGCACAGACTACAGCAGCAGCAGCAGCAGCTGCTGCGAGGCAGGTGGCACCGAGAAATGCGAGAATTTGTTGCATTTGAAACCCAAATCGAACGGGTTAAATGACGCGTAAAATGCCGACAGCAGCAGGAGCAAAGCAGCTGGAAGCAGCCCGCACCCAGTTATAGAAAGTTAAGCTGAGGTGGCTGACAGCGATATTCAATACGTTGGCCAACACCATAAACTCTGGCACGCACATAAACCTGAGCCGCTGCCGCGTCTGCAGCTGGCAGCGAGCACAGCGGGAGCAGAAGGAGGCAGCGACTTGCCACAGAGCTGCTGCACTACAACCACAAACTGCATGTCAACCGCAGCAGCAGCACCAGTAGCGGCAGCAGTAACATTGCCAAACAGCCATAAAAAAAATATACACACAGAGCAAATTAATATTTTATAACTTAATTAAAAACACAAAATAAAAGCCTCATATGAATATGTGATAATAAATAAAATGGTAAGCGGCACGCAGCGTGCGGAGGTCAGTGCGCACTTTCAAGTTGAGCCGCCGTGGCCATTTTCATTATTCATACGCCGCGTTCCACGCAATGGAAAGAGCTCGTTTCTAACGTAAACTCGCGCACAGTCAATTTAATTTTCATTTACACTTCATGCATAAAAAATAAATTGCAGGCGCAGCGGCGTCTGCGCCAATTGATGAGCAAGCACGACAAAAAGCTGATAGCTACCATGTGTGTATGCCTGCATGTGTGTGTGCGTGTGCATAATATTTACAAAAATGATTTCCTCGCTGCGCTCCGCCAGACCATTAAGCACGCCACACCGCTGCGGTCGAGTCGAGTCGAGTGCAGCGGAAACGGGATACGAGCATTTTATGGATAAGGTCAAGCGACATGGGAAGCAGTGACAGTAACACTGTAACAGTAACTGTTACTGCTCACAGTGTCAGTTTAAATGTGACACTTGACAAGCTTGTTTTACAAGCTATTTCATAGATTATCCACGACACAGCGACAAATTGTTGAGCTTCAAGATTTTCCTATCTTATATCTATATATCCTTTTTCCTTTCAACATTTCATTTGAAATTAAGTGTATCTTCCTTTTTCAGGCTATTTTATACCCTTGCAGAAAGGCTACGTTAATTTTGGTCAAAAGTTTGCAATGCACAGAAGGAAACATCTCCGAGTTGATATAGCCATGTCCGTCTGTCTGTATGTCAGTCAGTCTGACTCGATCAACGCAATCTTCTCCTAGAGATTTGAAGCTTCTTTCCTCAGGAGGCACTGTATATCTCGGAATTATCCCGATCATACGACTATAACCCATAGCTCCCATAGAATCGGTTATAAGAATTGTTTTAGCAGGGAAAATTTTGGCGCTATTGGAGTTTTAGACTTTAAATTTGGAAAATATACTCATGTATCCCATCCCCATACAAAAATATATAGTATATGCAGCTGCGTTCAATCCTTTCCAATTTTTTTACTTAGATACTCAAAAATTGCAATTTATACTCTTTTAAAAATTTATCAAAAATAATATGTGTGATAAATCAGAGAAGACTATAAGATAGAAAAAGGTACTATCAAACTTCAGCCAAGGTCAGCTTATTTCTCTACTTTTTGTTCACATGCTCAAGATAATATTTACAGTTAATCAGTGCAAAGGATTCACGTATGAGTTGGCCTAACAATTAACCAAGTTTATGACCCAGATAGACCGGCTCGGCCATTTGAATGTGGCTTAAAAACCTAAAGCAACATTGTTGCCTGACTCTGGTTGCCTTCCGCCTCACTGACCGCACTGCCGCATCAAATAGTTGGTCTGTCCGATATGGCTGCCATGTGAAGCACTAAAATCCAAACAATGAAGACAACGCAAGCCACAGCAGCAGCAGCAACAATGCACATGCAATGAAAACATTCACGTGTTGTTGTGTTATTGTTATTGTTGTTGCTGTTGCTGTGAGCAGAGTATAAAACAAACATGACAGCGGTTAGCTGTGGATCCTGCACCATAAGCAAACCAAAATCGTAGGCAAATTTAGCTGAACTGAAACGCGAGCAATTAAATTGACGATTGTCCTGTTTGATGATTACAAATGAGATTAATCCCCTAAGGACATCCAGCTATTGAATTGATCGAATCAAAGTCGCATCGTCTATTGCCGTATATCGACTTTTGCTTAAATGTCAGTTGAAAATATTTTGTTAGTAAAGATAAATTTTTAAGTAGTGTAAAATCAAAATTTTAGTTAAGGTATTTCGTTATGCTCAGATTTGCAGGCAGTTTTGTTGCATCCAAGGCAAAGTAAGGAGCCAAACTCAGCAGAGATGAAAATCATTTATATTCTCACATTTTTTCTTAGCGCCCTAAAATGTCCCGTTCGTGAGTACAGTGGTTGTCAGAAGTCCGCATTTGATGGTATTAAAGAGGCAGCGCCCGTTGAAGTTTTTATGTTAAGAGATCTATATTCGCAAGACACGCATGATAAAAAAGTAAATTTAGGAATTGGTGGTAAGTTTATTCCACTTTTCATATCAACATCTCAGTATTTCTTTGCCAGCCTATCGAAATGATGAGAACGAGCCATTCGTTCTGCCAGTTGTCAAAAAGTGTGAGCTGGAAGTGGTTCAAGACACAAACTTAAATCATGAATATCTACCTATTTTGGGCAATGCAGAGTTCACGAAGGCAGCAACTGAGCTCATTTTGGGCAAAGAATCCAAGGCAATTGAGGAAGAGCGAGTGAGCCACCAGTTGTCTATATATAACTATACATTAGCGCACAATAAACTATCTTTATTTAGACTGTCGCAGCTCAAACTCCTTCTGGAACCAGTGCACTTCGAATTGCATCTGAGTTTATATGCCAACATATGAAGAGACGCACCTGTTACTTGCCGGATCCCACATTTGGAAATCATCCGAATATACTGAAGGCAGCTGGCTTCAAGCAAATCAAGTCATATCCCTACTGGGATGACAATAAAAAGAAAATTGATATCGCCAAGCTGTTGGCTACACTTTGCAAGGCGCCAGAAGGAGCTGTAGTCTTATTGCATGCTTCGGGACACAATCCCACGGGCATGGATCTTTCCGTGAAGCAATGGAAACAAATTGCTGAAGTTGTAAAATTGCGTAAGCTGTTTCCGTTCTTCGATGCGGCATACCAGGGATTTGCAAGCGGTGATCCAGATTACGATGTCTGGGGAATTAGACACTTTGTCAACGAGGGCCTTGAGACACTGATAGCACAATCGTTTTCCAAAAACATGGGCCTCTACAGTGAGTGGTTCTCAGAGCTTGATTTCATAGTAGAGAGATTATTTCTTGATTTCCACTAAATTTAGATGAGCGCATAGGCAATCTAGTTGCCGTGTTGAAGAATAAAGAAAATTGTGCAGCAGTCGCTTCTCAGCTAACCACTATCATTCGAATAAGCTATTCAAATCCACCAGCCTTTGGCAGTCGGATTGTCGCAAAGGTCCTCACGGACGAAGAGAATAGAAATGAATGGTAAGTGATACTCGAAAATGACAGAATGATATGACATGCTATTCCCTATATGCAGGATGAAGTCGATTGGTGAAATGGCAGGACGCGTGAAGAGAATGCGAAAGGAATTAGTCTCAAAGCTCAAAGAGCTGGACACACCCGGTTCGTGGGATCACATTGCAAAGGAGCGTGGAATGTTCACATTCCTAGGACTGAATCGTAAGTAGAACAAGTTTCTGAAAAAAACATTGAAAATCTTAAATACTTTTAATAGCGGACCAATGTGACAAACTCATAAGAGATAAACATATTTATTTGCTTCACTCAGGGCGGATTAATGTGTGCGGTCTGACTGACAAGAATATTGATTATGTGGCAGAATCTATAAATGAAATAGTTATGCAATCCGTTTGTGCGGAAATGAAGAAAAGCAAAAAATTTAAGGACCAATTTATTAATGATACAGACGAAAAAAAAGAATTCGAATGTGAAATGTAAGACGAAATTAAAAATGAAATTCGAAAAATAATTGAAAATAAACTGATATTTATTTGGAGTGGTATTATTATTTCAATATCGATTGCTATCAAAGATCTAGTCACCAAACAATAACCTTTTATAGCACTTTAAGTTAAAGAAAGATCAAACACGCAAGTTTTTTAATAAAATTATTTTGCATTTGACGCAACTGAGGCATGATGGCAGTTCACTGAGCCAAGCTACACTGTTTGTAAATCTGAACGCACACATTGTCTACATAGACTTTGAAAAAGCATTGCCAACAATTGCATGACGTCAATTGATTTTACGCCGCTATTGAAAAATTGCCTTTATTTTCGAGGAATTAAAAATATATTCTGTAGCCTTCAAACCATTTATTTTACCCCAAAGCAAAGAAAAATCTGAAGTCTCTTATATAGCCCACATGTTCTTTTTGTGCCAGGTAAATTCAATGGACGTGAGTTAAGCGGATCAAAGGAGTCGTAAAAATGTGCCTTTCAAGAAGCTAAAGAGTTCCCGCGTTAAAGCATTTTTTAATTGGCAAATTAATATCAAGAAAATAAGAAAATTTCTTTTTCTGAGAACTGCTAGAAGACTGAAAATTTGTATAATTGAAATCTGTTTAAAAATCTAAAGTATTTCTGTGGCAAATACTTCCGCTCTGCCAGTGAAGGTATCTCATAGAAAAGTTGCATTAACCAAAATAGAATACTAATTTACTGCCTATATTTATTAAATATTTATTAAAATTATTCCTTGATAAAATAAATTTAAAATTTTTTAGCATTCATGTAAATTTATATATGTAAGTAAAAATTTAAACTACCCAAGCTTTATTTCAATCACATCCATTGGAAACAGGCAGCCACAAATAAATCATTACGGCAAAATGTTTTATGCCAATATATATATACATCATATATATACAGCCCATTTGTGTGGGTGGAAATATTTCAATATTTGCCAACAAGCATTTTTTTCGGTAATGTTTCAATTAACTTGAGCAAAAATATTTATGAGCGAAGCACATGAAATTGTTTTGCAGGCATAAAAAGCGTTAGGCAAACAGTGAGCATACACAAGCCAAACACCACAAGCACACACATGCACACACTCAGCTACGCACGCCATCCCTCTCACTCTCGCCAGGACAACATAATTTGAGTCTATGTGGCGTGTAGCATACTTTTCCGCATCAGCCTGACGGACGCACAGGACCAACAAAGACAACAACCACGCATAAAAGCAATCAAGTGTCGCTGAAAACAAAGCAAAACACGGCCAAAGAGCAAGCATTAACCGTTGAGGTGCAGGGGAGGTGAGATTTTTGGGGCAACAACAATGGTAGCTTATGCGTAACAGACAACACAACGGTAAATATATAGTTGGGAGTGATTTTAAAGTCGTTATCAGCACAATTCCGACAGCTATCAATATTTTTCCAATTAAAATAATTTAAAAAAAAAATAATAATTGGTAATTAATTAGTACAAAATAATTAGTAAATAAATGTGGCAAAATATATTTATATATATAATATTAAAAAAATATATACAAACAATAAAAATAAAAAACAACAAAATGGACTACAAAAATATAAATAATTTAACATATTAAAACTTGACAAAGTGAGTTCCACCAGTTCATAAGTTTAATGAAAATTGAGTAGAAGATCAATATTTATAACTATAAAACCTAAGGGGCTTACTTGAGTTCATGAGAATCGCATAGGGAGGAGTTATCTTAAAGTTCTGTAATATACAATATTAAAATACGATCTTCATAAAATGCTATTGAAAAGATAAGAAAACGTTGGATAGGACAAAAGTCTCATCTTTACATGCACTTAGGTGAGATTTGTAAAAATTCCATTTAAAATGTATCTGATTAAGAATTTTTGGGCTATTCTAAATTTCGTTGGTATGCCAAATAATTTGTTGAAATAATTCAGAAACTGTTGTATGGAACACGAGGACATATATACGCATCAGATGCTCCTGCTGCGGCTGCTTCGTCCGTCCGACATCATCAACATCGACAGCATCCACAGCGACCAAAAATCAATGGACTGGAAAATATTTATGATGCCCACATATGGGCGACTGGGGGTAGATGGGGCGGAAGGAGACAGACAAGCAACTCCTGGGAGCTGCCAGCCGCCTGGTGTGAAGTTGGCCAAAATGGCAAAAGTTGACATTTGGGTATGCAAAGTGCCGGTTCGTAGCTGGTTCAGAGGCAAGCAGAGCGGAGACCGAGCATTTGCCTGACAATTAACAGGCATAAAAATAAGTTGCAACTGCCATCGATGAATAAATTTTGGTGCAATATATATTTTTTTCCTTTTAGGGTCCTCGCTCCATTGGAGGCGATGCCGCAAAAGCATTTGCCGCTTCAGTGGCCACCCAAAGGCATTTCAAATATAAATCGCAGCTAAAGAGCTGCCATTTTGTGTTTGGGTATTTGGTTTCAGTTTTCACTATGTTTTTTTTTTGTCTCCCTCACTCTCTCCCTCTGTCTTACTCTCCCTACTCCCTGCTCCTATAACCACTCTATAGTTCTCTTTTTCCTTTTCAGCTCCACAATTTTCTTCTTTTGATGTTGCCACTCGATGAATGTGTTGCCTTTTGTTCGAATTTATTGTCTATGGCATAGCATCCAGAATGTGGGCGTGGCAGGTTCAACACACAAATTGTATGCTCCTTGCAAAGTTTATCGATCTAGAAACCATTTGTGTGTTGTTTGCCTGGGCTGCATTTGTCTGCTCTCCCACAAAAAGTCTTGTTGGACCACCAATAGCTGTTCTTATGCACTCCCGCTTTATATTTTCAATAGTTCACAGGGAAGCTGAGTAATTATTTATGTTTGAGCAGTCGAAAATGCTGAGCAGAGCAAATCTGAAACTTTCCCATCTGCAATTTGCAATAAACAATCATTAAATGCTCAGCTTTTGCGAATATGATTTAAATTAAAGATACAGATACCTTTTCCATTTCTATGTACACCGAAAAGCCTAGTGCCTAAGTAGACTTAATTTCTATGCAAACAACAAAAATTATAGCAATTACAAATTATTGCCTCAGGCAGGCTAACCTATATTTAATTGAATAAAATTCAAAATCAACGCGTGGGCAGCAAAACAGGTGAAAGTTTATCGCCATGACAGTACAGCTTATAATAATTATCAAAGCACAGCTCGAAGTGAGAAGAGATGCTGAAATCCCTTGTTATTGTATCTATTTATTTAAAATTTCTTATGCAGACACATACAGATACTATTACAGAATAAGATACAAATACAGGCAGAGATGCTGATACAAAGAAATATATAAACGGCTATAAATACTAATTTATATTGTATTCACTTATCTGCAGATACATATAAAGATACTTATGCAGTTAGATAAAAGATAGATACATTCACACATTATACATAAACACAGAATTAAATATAGAAAATATTAAAAACCTCTGACATCAGCTTAAGCCTTTGCATTAATTCAACTACATTTATTTCTGTAAAAAAAGGAGAAATAATCAAAGAGAAATACATCAATAAACGTCTGCAGCTGCCGTGTGCTGTCTGAGCGCTTCGACTAAACCTTAAACCTTCACATAGCAGACAGCTTACAGCTTACAGGCCGCATACCGCAGAGCTGAAGCCAACAGCTTTGAGTGTGCTTTGACGCCTCAACTTGAGGCGCAAAATCAATAGCAAGTATCAAGATGAACCCGCCGAGGAGCACCAGCATCGACACAGTTCGATTATTTGGTATAACAAATTTGTTCAATCGCCTGTCAGACGTCTGTGATGAGAGAAAGCAATCTGACGAGACGCCGTTAATGCGCTGTCATTGAATTTTTAATTTAATTTAGCTGTGGGCAACGTCTGCCATGCACAACAAATACAAATGTTGCTGCGCCAAGCAATTTCTTTTATTAAACATAAGGCGCTGATTTCATTGCATACAAATCGGCTAATCAAAAACAAATTTCATTTGAATAGTGTTTGAAGTCATCGAAGTGGCGTCAAGAACGTGACATCTTACCTCAGATTGCGGCCAGGTGATAGCTGGCTAATAATGAGAGTCAAACCGAGGACCGCCATAACCGCAGAGCTCGCAACCGCCAGACGAGCGATTTAAAAGCTGTCGCAACCGCAGCGGCAAAAATTATGCTATTAAAATATATTTTTTCAATTAGCCAACACGCTTTTTATCTCTCGCTCTCTCTTTCATCTAACTCGCTTTCATTTCTCTTTTATCATTTTGCCTGACTTTGGCTTTTGCAACCCTCTTTTGTTGCTCTGTGCAGCCCTTTTTGGCTGTTGTCTGTCAAAATGTTGTCAGCATTATTAAAAGGCACAAGCTGCGTATACGCAATGTAATTTTACTGTGGATGTGCGCTCCTAATTAGACGGCCAGACATATTTGCCCCAGCCCCCAACATACATACACCAGCCAGGCCTTCGAAAGACAACAACAATCAACAATGGCAAGTGGCAAATGGCAGCGAGCAGCGAAACGTTCCCGGCTTTATGTTAGCAAACAAATTTTAATTAAAAACCACAGCGCAGCATTGTAAAAAGTGCCAAAAAGTAAAGTTCAACCGCAAAATGTTGCAAAATTATGCGGGCGCCCGAAAAGTTTAATGGAATTTTGATTTGCTGCGCGAAACACGAAACTGGAGCAGCCAAAAGGCGTCAACATTTGCATAAGCATTGATAATGATTCATGGCGTTACCGAATTGATAAGGGAGCGCCACTTTGACAATAAATACACTATAATGACTAATAAATACCCTGCCATAGACAAAAAGGGGAGTGGTTTGATGAGGTCTATCATAATGTTAAGCTATCAAGTCTTTAAAATATGAAAAATATGTTTATATAAAGCAGACGAAAAAATATATAGTATATCTAACTTGATGATTTGTATATCATATAACATTTTATTTACTATGAATTTATATAATTTCATACTATTTTTGTTTTTTTTACTTTTACTTAGAATATTATTGTAATTTCATTCAGAAATCTTTTGTTATTGTATAAAAATTATATTTAAAACCATATTTCGAACGATTCAAATTTTGGAGAGAGGTTAAGTATATAGTTTATAATTACAATCTGCAACATTTTCAGAGGAATATAAACTATTTTTGTATATTTTTATTATATATTTAAACTATGTAAAAAAACTTATAGCAGCAGAATTCCATTTTCTGATATTGAATCCACTTATTAGACCCAAAAATATCCTTTACTATATATATACGATAAATTACATATTTTAATTATATTTCTTATATCTTTTACTTAAAAATTTAATAAAATGTACTTGAAAAGCATTTATAGCCTAAAAAACTCTTGACAGTGATAAGTAATGAAAACTAGATAAAGTCTCTAATCATTTTTAAAAAAACTTTGGATAGAGTTCATATGAATAGCTGATATTGACAATCCGTAAAATTTTCAGCAAAAATGTAATTATTTTTTTGAAATTTTTAAAATATCTAGCTCGAATCTTCAATATTGGTTTCAATTATCAGATTCAACATATCCAATTATTAAACAGACGCCAACGACATAAATATACGAGAATAATATTTAACACTGTTTATAAATTAGTTATGTTAAAAGTAGTAAATCCAATTTTTGAATTATATTCCGCACAAAAAATATATTGTTTATCTAATTAATTCGCATTTGCAAAATCTGCCACGCAGCAGATTATTAAATTTTAAGCACATTTGACAACATGCACATTTGCTGGGGCCATGCATTTCGCTAAAAAGTTATTATCCAAAGGGCAAAAGTTAAATGCTGGGCGTCAAAAGCTACAACCTGTGTCCTGGCAACGTAATTGCGGGGGGCCCACAATGTGTAAATATGCAGGACTCTCGGCAAATATGTATGTCGTCTGCGTGTGAGCAGGATGAACTTTGCTGGCATCTTCAATTCTGGCACATGTGTGACTGTGTAAGATTTTAAAGATATATTCGCATGCATACGACCATTTCAGGGGACATATGCAAACGTATGTGCATTTTGCAGCACTAATCCGAAACTTCATTAGGCCAAGTGGCTGCCGGGCAGTGGAGGAAGGGCGAGCTGGGAGGCAACCCCAAAAACTTTACCGTCTAATAAATTGAAATATAAGTAACTGCCATGTGAGAGCTGGACCACAATTTTCATTTGTGTTAATAACGCCAACGGTCAGCTTTGATTGTGCATTTTGTGCCAACAAGTTTTTTGGGGTGACCATTCTAACAAAAACTTTCGACTGCAGCACACACAAGAAGAAGAGAAAGAAGAAGAAGGAAGCTCTATTACGCAGCGTCTTGGCGACGGTGATGCCACTCGAAAACCACTTGGGCAATTAGAGCTAAAAGTTTGCGCCTGGGCCCAGCAGCTATGACAACTTTCGTCAGGCTCCGGGGAGTCGAACTTTTTTTTGCGCCAGCTCCCCACTGCGGTAATTGCGTGCGTATTGTTGAACATAAAATCGGAAACGGGAAAGCGAACGGGAACGGGAACGGAAACGGGGATGGGGACTAAGAATCGAGTCTATGCAGCCTTAGGGTGCGCCCCAAAAGCAATTACCGAACCGCCGGCACTGCCAGCAGTAACTAACTGCAGTATGCAGCTCAAATGCACTGAACCAGGGGCATCAATCAAAGCGATTTGTCTGCCGGCCAGCCACTGGGTTGGTTGGGGGCGGAAAGATCGAGTGCCAAAAATGTGAAACGTAATGCATTGCAATCAGTCAGGACTTGACGACGCCTGAGTGCATATTCATGACTGACCCCTGGCTACACTCAGCATAAATTAAGTGCAATTCGAACAATGTTTCCTAACCTACAGCAAAAATAGGGAACTTAATCCTCATCACAGTCATATATTTAGATTAAGGTCCAAGTCCAAGTCGAGGCACATTTTTTTTCAGTTTAGTCAAGCACTTTTCCTTCTGAGCCAATGTGGCGTGTGATTGCTTTGATTTCCAATAAGTTTCGAAAGCTTCACATTAACATAACGCATTGCCAGAAGTGGGCTTGTGGGCAGTTCCATGTAGAATGTCATGCATACAGTTAAGTGCAAGTATATTGAGCTCGAATTTAATATCCTTATGCGACGCACAACCGACAGGGAAATGCAGACGAAGCAACAATAACATTGTATGCGAGCAGGCAGGTAAACTACACCTTTGTGTTGCATAAAATGAAAACAAAGCGGCAAAACATGCCAAGAAAAGAGAGAACAAAAACAGCAAAAAACATGTAGTAAACTACGGCTAAGATGCACGAAGTGATTGAGAGCTAGGTTGTGGGCTGTGCCCGTGTCTGTGCCTCGACATTAACCCGACACCGCAAACGATGTTATAGGAGCAACACGAGATATGTGGGCGGGAGGCGGGGCATGTGCAAGTGAAGTGAAGTTGCATCTAGCCACCAGATTATGACAACAATAAAACGTAGCATAGCAATATACAGCAATAAAAAAAAGGTGAGTGATAAGATAAAGAGGTGAACCACAAAAGTTAAGAAACAAAATTTAACAAAAAATAAAGTATATGAAGAAAACAATTAATATAAATATATTTAGACCATAAATAAGGCAGTGAATTATAAATATATATATAAAATATCAATGGCAACTTCTCAGTCTGCCCTCGCTTGCAGCACAACGTAATACTATCGTTAATGTCGACATACAAAGATGGAGGTAAGCAACTTCTTACCCACTGCAGCACTTCAAAGCTGCTTCGCCAACAATAACTATGCGCATGCAACGAGTGAGATGAAAAGATAAGCAAAGATTGCGAAAATTGTGTTTTTCTATGAAGAGTGGAAGCAGAGGCAGTCTTCGGCAAAGGCAGCACAAAACAAAAAGAAAATACCAAAAAAAAAAAAAAACGTTGCCTCTATAAGCATTCAATTGTTAGACCGGAACCAAAGAGTGGAGCAGAGGGAGAGCGCATGGGTCCATTTGCAGCAACCCTTTCACGAGTGCTCAATGCTACTCAATTTCCGTTACACGCCAGTGCGCGTGTAAGCAGCATGTAAATATGAGAAGCGGCCGATAGATGCCAGAGTTATGAGATGCAATCGTTGTGAGTGGCTAGGAGTTTTGGTTTTGGGTTCGAGCTCGAGTTCGAGTTGGGATTCGTGTTTGCGGCCAACATAAATCAAAATCAAATTTGAGTGCTGTTTAGTCAAGTGGCTGCAAGGCAAGCGGAAACAGTGCCAGAAGTGACCAATAAGTGGGTCAGCCAGTCAGCACAAAGTGAAACCCAAAAACTATTGTGCTGACTATTTCCAATCACAGAGAGAAAGAGAGAGAGAGTGGGAGCTGAGCGCCGAGTGAAACAGAGAAGCGACCACTGATTGGGTTGCTCAAGACAATTAAAAGCCATCAAAATTCAACAGTTTAGCATTAAAGAAATACGATAATAGGGACCATGATTGCCAAATAGAGCAAGTGGCGTGAGCAAGAACATAATCGTGATAGACATGAAGGATGCAAATTAAAATTATTATTAATTGAACAAAAGAAAAGAAAGGAAGTTAGAGATATCTTTTGAGAAGGATAGTAATACCTATAAATTATATTCCTGAAAATTTAAGGGATTTAGCTTTAAAGCAAAAAATATATTTGAATAAAATAGATAAGATGGAAAATATAGGATATAAATATACTTACAATGATAATATATATAACCTAGTAAAAATATTAAGAATAATAATAATAATATAAAATAAATGAAAAATATATATATTTAGGTTTATAAATATTTAAAAAATAGTTATCTTCTTATGGGCTGCAAACTTGATATAGACTCCACCTTGCTATTCTTAGCTGAAAAAATAAATAAATAAAATAAAAATTATATATAAAACTATATATATATAAAACTAAAGGCAGGCTTAAGAATCAATAAGCTAGTTTTAAAAATATAATAAATATTTTAATATATATATTCATAGGATAATAAATATTTAAAATATATATTGAAATATATACATATATATATTTCTAAGCTCTTCTTATTCCTAGAATAAAATTCTACCTTGCTATCACGTGCTCATCTCTAGCTGATGGCTTCATTAAAAACGTTTTGTTTACGCGGAAAACAATTTGCATTTTATTGGCCGCACGAAAGGCTGTAACCCGGGCAGAAAGGCCAAAAGTGATAGCAGCAATCAATGAAGGATAGACAGGCAGATAGACGGATAGAAAGACAAGCAGATTGTGTTCCACGATGGGGATAAGAGATTTGCATTACAAAGTTACGAGATGCTCAATGAAAAATCACTTTTGCCGGCTTTTTTGGGATGCGGCTAGCAAATCAAAACGTTTTAGATTAAAAGTGCCCACTCATTGGATAGGCAAACTCCTTCTGTCTCTCTCCCTGATGTTTGTTGTTATTTCAGCTATAAATATGTATAGTTCAAAGTGTATTAAAGTTGTGTTTCAGCTGGGAGCTAGAAGAACACAAAAAAAAAACGAAAGTTTGTCCAGAAAAGCCAACTTCACTGATTGCAGCTTGGACAGAGCACTGAGACAGCCACAAAGAGAGACAGAGAAAGAGAGAGAGAGAGAGTGGTTGAGTGGGTGTGCGGGAAACGAAACCCATTTGAATTTCATTTTCGTATGCAAATTTTCAATAGGTTTTTATGCTGTTCGTTTGGTTTGAAAACGGAAACTAAGCCACAGAAATATGCAAGTGAATGGCTGTTGCCGCTCAGCCGCCGCTTTGGCCATTTGTGCACACGCTTTGCCTTGACTTTCATGGCAGCCCGGCTCCACCCGCAGCCTCCACCCCAGATGTATCGCTCCTTAGTCGGTTACGAAACAATTGAAACAAGTTTGCAATCAGTGCACAAAGTTTTTACCCCAACACAAAACACAGTGAAACAGCAGCACAAACAGCCAAACAACGGGCAACAGACACTGCAAAGATACAAAAACGCCGAGCAAATTGTGCGGCTGCTTTGGCTTACCCTGACCAAGCCCGTCATCCCTCTCTCTCTCCCTGTCTCCTTTTATCTGCTGGTCAACGCGTTTGACTGTAAACAAATCGAGACGCGCCTAAAAGTATGCAACAAAGGCTCACAGCACAATACAAAGCAGACTAGCCACAAAAGACGCTCGCTATGCTCTTTAAATACCCTTTAAAGCTTCACAGGCTACACCTGGGCTATCAGCTAAGAATAGTTTAATTAGCTTTAACTAAACACGGCTTGAACGACAATAGGTTTCGGGATTAGAGATATAGTAAAAGTGCTTGATGAAGCCTATATGCCCTAATGGAGAATTGTGAGAACAGAGTATTTAGACAGTTGTTGTTGTTGTTGCCGTCTGGTCCAATATCTATAAATCAAAAAGCGTACAAAAGCTCTTTATTTCCTTTTATACAATAAGTCCTGATCCCTTAAACAAAAGTTGAAGCAACAATCAGCCAAAACAAACTGGCTACAAACAGGCCCTGCCACGCCTCTAAGCTCACAAATTGAAACTTAAATTTGTTATTTAAGTTTGTCAAATGCCACACAATAAAGCCGATAAATGGATGCTTGATTGATTTGACACACACACACACACACACACACACACAAACAAACATACACCCACACACGCACAAAGAGCCTGCGATTTGTCAACAAATTTAATGTTTTTTAATTACGCTTCATTAGGAACACAATGGGGCATTGGCAGAGCATTTGCTATCCTGTTTACGTGCTCATAAATATTTAGCATAATGAGTGTGGCATGAAATGAAATTGAAAATGACGGCATTGAGAATTGAATTGAGGCATGTGATTGATTGTCAGGCAGCTGCCTGCTGCTGTTCTTGCGTCTGCTGCATAGAATCCTTCACGTTCTCGTTTGCTGTCGTTGTCGACACCATAAATGTCGACTTGTGTCACAGTCACACCTACACACGCACACACACACACATGTACAGACAACGGAACAGACAACAGTGTGGCATGGTGGGATTTTTCGGGCAAAACATGACGTATGAAAGTCGTAACAAAACACTTTGATTGATGATTGAAATGGGCAACTGTATTGGTAACTGTAGATTTTGCGAGCGTATGTGTGCCTGTCTGTGTGTATGTGTGTCTTTGTGTGTTATTCTTGACCGCAAATCGTTGTCGCAGCCACAGCTATAGCACAAATGGAGTTCTGTTCGTACAGGTACTCATACACAGACACTCGCAAACATACACACATCACCGCACAACACCAGTAAGTTCATGATTCCATAATGTCTCTGACATGTGGCTGACTCAGACCATCTCCCACCCCTCTTCAAATCACCCTCAGTCACTTTCCTCTCTCCAACTGCGTGTCTGTGTGCGGTCATTCAGTTACAGGTTTGAGAGTTAATCCGACGATATTGTTGTTGTTGTTGTTGTTATTGTTGTAGTTAATGCTGTTGTTGTAGTTGATGTTCTTTCTGTTGTTGCTGGCATGTCTTTAAAATGTTTCAGCGGTTGCTGCTCTGTGGCTGATTTTGGTTTTATAAATACAACAGTTATATAGAAGTAAGAATGCTACAGCTGCGATTGCTCGACTATCAAATACCCTAACCAAATAAAAGGCAAACAGGCTAGACCATATGTTATATGCTCTCAGTTTCCCATTTTAATTCCTACAGCTTATATAGCAACATTTACACTTAACAGCATAAATAAGTTGTAATTGGCAGCTGTGAACAGTAAATAATAAAAAAAAGACTTTAAATTCATTTAATTGACACATAAGAAGCTTAAGACGGAAATGATACTGAATATGAAAACAGAAAGTAATTGAATTTTAACAGAAAGAAAAACTTTTTCATTTAACACTTTACATTTTGCAGAGCAAGAAAATGCTCAGCAGGATTATGTAAAAGGTTAATTTATGCGAAAAGACAATAATTCAATAAATGCTAAAAATTATTTCAGTTTTAGTTCTGCTTGAAGGACACTTCAATCAGCAAAAAGCAGCCATAAATAATATCTTAAAGACAATGTGTTAAAAGCAAACGGCAAACTTTAAGGCAAATGGAATTAAAAGCCAAACAGGCCAAGTCAATGGCAGGCATATATATATATTATCTATTTGAATATGCGAAAGCATATACAAAGATGAATTTATGTACGTTTGCAATCAATTTATTATACGGCTGATTAGAGCTTGACTCACCTTTCCTCAAGTGAAGTGCGTGTAATTAAAAATAAATAAAGGTTGCATTAAAACGAAACGAAGAATAAAACACACACAGTCTTTGATATTTATGTGTGTGTGTGTGTGTAAGTTTTTGTTGATGCGTTTGCTTAGAAATCACAAATTGATATCTTTTTGTCAGTCATCTTTAATTGAGCTTTAAACTAGCTTAAATGGCATTAAGTGAAAGTGAAAATTAAGTTTATTTTATATATTTATCATTTATTTTATTTGCATGCTAATTTTCAGCTTGTGTCATTGATACTTTACTTCCGCTTTTGTCTGCTTTGGGCTTATGCAACTAATTAACTGCCCATGTTCGGGCTAATTGCGATATTATCCCTGCGACAAACAATGAGCTGACAATTACATTAGTATTATGCAATAGACATCAAGCCAGCCAGCCAGTTACAGGCAGTTTAACTGGCTTCTGGGAATTTTCTTCTCAACTTCAAGTCCAGCTGCGAACCCCACTTTCCGGCCTCAGCCCTCTCGCTGTTTGTTCGTCCTTTCGATGGCTGTAATTGACACTTTGGTGCTCCCCTTGCCTCTGCAAACGCAAAAGACAATTGTCCTTATTACGCGTCCGGCTCAAAGGACAGTTCGGAAGGTAACGCTGCTGGGCACGTTCAAATTAACGGCCTCCAATTCGCCCCACATATTATGCAACTTGCCTAAACATTAGTTGGCCCGCACATAACTCATACGCAGTGGCTGCCGCCGAGACTCAAATTAACCAACCCCTTTTACACCCAATCTGCAAAGAACAAAGGAACTCATACAAATTTAACATGGCTTGTCGGCAACCTTTTTTTTAATTTTCACTAAGCCCAAAACCCGAAATCCTGTAAAAAGCAAAAAACAGAATAAATTGCCACAACGCCATAAAAACGGATGGTTTTTAACAGAGGCACAGCTGGAGGGGGCTCGGAGAGTTTTAAATATTTAAAGCCAAAATGATTTTTAGCACTTCACAGTTTCTATAGCTTTTGGCTACCTCATTTTCACAATCGCTTCAAATATATAGTTGCCATAGGTCTAAAATTCTTAGAAACTTTCTGCCTAATAGACCAATTGTCTGTGTGCCGCCTCTGATCGGTAAACACTTAATAATAATTGAGCTAAGCTCTAAAAATATAAAATAAATAAAACCAGACTACATTAAAAAACAGGCCAACAACAAAAAAGGTTTCACATTGGGTTTTTAGGCCATAAGCTGCACGTTTGTGCGAAAATATTTACAGCTATGCGCCGTTTAACAACTTAAACTGGCAAAGGTCGAAAGTGACCACCCAGCATGAGATGACGATGGGTGGTGGTTGGCGCAACCCACGCACATTTTTCACATAATTTCCTTGGGGATTAAGTTTCCACTTGGCTTTGCCTGGGAAGCTACCGTGTGCCTCGCCTTTATTAATTTTGTGCCACAAAGTAAATAGAAAGGCAACCCGAGTAAATTTCATTAAAGACGCCGAGCAGAAAACGACGAAGGATGAAGGACGAAGGAGGCAGCAAAATGAAGGCGGCAATGTAACTAATAGATAAAGCGCGATTACGATTACTCAGGTCACAAATCACAGGGGCGACAGCCGGGCAGGAAGACGGCTAAGAGGAAATGACATTTGAAGTCGCTTGGAAAATGAAATAACCAAAATCGGTAATAGGCACCAACGAGTGCCGCCTGAAGGTGAGCGAGACGGCGCACTTGGGCTGAGTACCAAATGAAATTACAATCAGTCTGGCTTTAAAATGAGTTTAGTCGTCGACCAATCGTTCGCCTTCGCCTTTCACTGCATGCCTTTTCGGGGTACATCATGCAGCTGGCTGAAGCAACTTCCAGCATACCCTTTGCATAAGTGCTAGCTGCAGGGCACAGGCGCCAAAAATTTATGCGCACACCTCTGTGGAATTTATACATACAAAAAAGGAAAGAAAATGTTTGGAATGGTGGAGCAGCAGCAGCAGGGAACTCAAAGTCGCTGCTGCGACTTGTCCATGCCAAGGCGCGCACAAAATGGCGACAAAAATGCGAGAGAGAAAAAACTTCTTAAAGCGTTAAAAATGTGAAGTTGCGGTCTGCAGCAGCCAGGCAGAGGAGAACGCGAAGAAAGGCGAAAAGCGCCGCAGCAAAAATGAAATATTTCCGCAATTTTTGTGAACGCAGAGAAAAACAAAAAAAAATAAAATAAGGCAAAAATAGTGAAAATCGAATATAGTGCAACAAAAATGGTCGATTAATCAATACCCTGTAGAAGGGAAATAGCAAGTTATGTGAAATAGAGAGAATTAAGATATAAATATAGTTTATAAATTAAGTTTGAATCATAATAGACATTATATTACTATACTTATTCAAGGAAGCAGAGTTAGGTATACTCAAAAATATCTTTAGTCCCAGCTGTTAAATTTATCTAATCACATTTCATATATGCCAATTTTAGAAATCTTCAAATCTTGCGTTCATCTTATGAAAAGAAGCATGTGAAGCAGCAATTTTACTCAGCTATACTCAAGAGACACATAATTAACTCTAATTCTATGTAGATTCCTCCATTAACATTAATTATACAAATGCTGCTGACATCAAAAGTAACTCCAAGCAAATAGCTCTTGCACCTGTTTCCTGTTGTCTTTCGTCTTATCATAAACCAAAATCTCTGACACAGCTTAATGTACTGCCCCTTGGCTATAAAACCCCCCAGCAACAGTCACATAGTTAAACACAATCGCAGCGACAAGTTCAGTGCGGCGCAGTCATGAGTAAATTATACGAAATATTTGCCGGAAATAATAAAAAAAGTAGAAAAACTTAAATATTGAGGCGATGCTTTTATGGCTAGGCATAGTTCATTGTTGGTGGGGCATGCCTCAAAATAAATTATAGACAAAATCAAGGCAATTAAATCAAAGGCACGTCAGTAACTCAACTCTCATGAATATGCAACAAATGGGGGATTGCAAGGGGAGGGAGCACAGGATCAGCAATATTTTCGTGATTGAATTCATTGATGAACAACAGCAGCAGCTGTTGCTGCTGGGAGGGTCTGCAATCGCATCAATTGAAGTGTATGCAAGTGATTGGCCACATGTGGTAAGCAATGTGGAGCAACAGGAAGCTGTTAGCTGCCTGTGCTCCATGTCCATCTGCAGTCGGAACAGCGTGAAATCTGTGGCTGGGGCATTGAAACAAATCACCTTGATTGATGATTGGCATTTTGTTGCCAAGTGGATAGGGTAGGGGTCCAGAAAGCTGCTTGCCAATTTCCCCAATGTGATTCCCTGTCTGACTGACTGTCTCACTATCCCTCTGTCTGTCTGTCTGTCTGTCTGTCAAAGCCCCAAAAGTCAACCGCAATTAAATGAAAAGCAGCGGCAGCAAAGGGCGTTGAAATGTGCGGAGCGTTTCGGTTGGTGTTGTCGGCCAATTTGAGCTGCTGTTTTGGTTTATTGCTGCAGCAGCAGTCGGCATATCTGTGGGGGGAAAGGTAAATTAAAGGGGGCGACAGGAGGCCGCCTGCTGGTGAGTACTTGAACTGCAGTTGTCAACGTAACATGCGGCCAAACATCAAAGAGACGACACTTGCCATTAACTCTGTAGTTAATCGAATTAATATCAGCATTTGACAGTTTATTCAACTAATTAAACTTATTCGAGTGATGTCTATGGTTAAATAATGGCAGATAAACGAGAAGTAATGAGAGAGATTGAAGTATAGGGAGAGCGAGTACGAAGTTTATTAGGCAAATGTATTAAGATAATAAAAATATATATCTGCATGGCCTTAACAGGTTTGTTTTCTTATAAATATACAAGTATTCATATACAGTCGAATCACGATAATTCGTGTCCCGCTGAATCGAAAACATCAAAATTCTTAAAAAATGCTTTCCCCTTGAAATAAAATTACTTCGAATTCCTGTTCGAAAAATCGAAGACTTATGTAATTCGTAAAAAATGATATGATGGTAAGAGGACCATTTCGAATTTTCAGGACTCAACTTTATATAAATATAATTAAGCAGAAATGCACATACATAAAAGTTTAATATTCACAAATTGCTGAAAATAAAATAGGAAGCAAAGAAAAGATTAATACATATATGAATATATAGATGATTGTTTCTTCCTTCTTAATTTAATACTTCTTCTACTCCTAATCCATCTCGAGGCTTCATTGCCTCTTTAAGTCTTAGCATGAAAAATTTATAAGCTTACTTTAATTCTTGAGAATCTCATGGAAGAGCAGTTATTTAAAGCAAAACTGGCAGCAAAGCAATGTATTCAAAGACTGTGTCTGGTAATCAAGAGCAGACGATTTATTAATGTACATATATTTGTACATACATACATACATATTTTACTAACTTTTCACATATGCTGATGAAGTTTAAAATCCCCAATTATTACATACATATTATTGTTAAAACTCAAATTTTTTACAGATATGATTGATGCATTCAATTGAAAACATCGATTATCGATCTCCAGCTCTAATCTGGTATTTGCAGAGCGGAAACGCATATTTCGCCACACACATCAACACACATTTAAGGCCTCATCGCTACCTATCGATTGTAGCATAATCAATTAAACGGCAAGGAAAAAATAAAATCAAACAGCGCTCAACAATTTATTCGCAGCCGACAAACCAGTTAAACGTCATCAAATTGTATTTTTATGTTAAGACCATTAATGAAAACCGGAAGCAAACAGAAAGCGAAAAAAAAAAGATTGGAGGCCAACGCGAGCAAAAAGTGAAATAAAATAATAATAAAATGCAGCATGAAGGAGTGGGGCAGGCAAAAAAACATTTTTGCATTTAATGTGAACAAGACGGACTGCAGGACGAACTGCAGGAGTAGCTGCAGGATGCAATGGGCTGCTGTCGGCGGCATTGGCAGCACTTCGATTAAGTAGCTCTGTAAACAGCAGCCGGGTGGCTGGCTGGCTAGCTGGCTGGCAGGACGCCGCCCTCCTTCAGACAGCAACAGACCCCAGCCAGACACTTCAAAATGCATAACTTCTGAATGCCAGCGAAGAGTGCGGAAGCTTAATTCTCTCTGGATAGCCAGGCAAAGGGGTCGCTCTGTCCGCTTCTGCCGGCTTGTTTGCCACGCTTTTAATGCTTTTTACGCTTTACTGGTTTCCTCTTCGCTTTGTTTAACTTTGCAGCACCGTGAAAATATGCAACGCTATCAATACAAATAAAGCTGATTAAGCAGTTGGCCTTGTTTTATATACGCATTGCATAAGTGCAAACACAGTCGTCTACAACTTTTGCCAGCAAGAGGCCGCAATGCGGCTTACTTCACTTTTTAGGCCATTTGTCAACAATATTGCGCCTAAAAGCATGCGGCAATATTTCAACAGCTTTACTCACTCAAAGTCAAATTAATGACGACAAATATAAATGCACATACATACACATATATACATAGTATATATACATTTGCATCTAGAACAAGGGCTGAGTGAAATAGTTTTCTGCCCATGTGAGCAAAAGAGAGTGAATCAAAATGGGAATTTAAATCTAATATGTATTTTTTTTTTCTTGATATGTATTAGGACATCAGGATCGTATTAGTTGTTAATTGATAGTTTTATATACAAACTCAGTAGGGTTCTAGAACCCAATTTCTTATAACTTATGTACCTTCTCATATAAGATATAAGAAAATTTCTTATCAAATTATATTTCATCAATTACTTATTTAATACTTTACAGTTTCTTCTCGGAGATTCATATTATAAGACATAGATATTTAAAAGAACTTTGAACTTCAAATTAAAATTTTTCAATAAGGGACCTACCTAACTTGTCGACTGGCTCTTCTCAGAGAGTCATATGATATAGCCATCCTATGGTAAAAGGATCTTGTTTGTATGTAAAAAAGGTGTTAAGAATGAAAAATATCAAGTTTGACTGAGATAACTTGATAAGTCAATATGTCTTAGACTCTACTGATATTAAAATATATTTTTATTAGGATGTACTCAGAGCACTTCTTATTGGCCTTTTATCATAGTTATCATAGTTCTTATTTAAATATGAACATGTTTAGTCAATTAACTATTTAACATAAATGTTGTTACTTAAGTTAATTATACTAACTTAAACCTAGGGAATGGGGCGAGACCCTGGCAGCTTTATTGCGAGCCGGTCTGAGTGACCTTTCAGTCGTTCATTATAACGACTACAGTAAATCTACAAAAGCTAGACTAACGAATTTAGAGTTTCATCAAGTCTGAGACTTGGAAAATATACACAAAAAAATTAAATATACACAAACTGCTCATGTAAGATAATTATTTAATAATCTATATTAAACAATTTGCTCTACAATAAGTTTTTAATTAAAAGCATCTAACTTGCCACAAATGCGGAAATCTTTTGGAACCGAAAACAATGCTAGAGCCGAAATTAAACAAGTGCAGAGCCGAACCAGCTCAAAGAGTGCAGCGGAGCCAGCCCTAAATGCTTCAAACGTCTTCTCAAGCGGTTTCTCATCTTTGTACGAGTAACTAGCGCAAAACTTTTCGGCTGTTTGCTTATTTGTCGTGTAATTAAAAGGCTAGAACATTAATTTCGACTGCAGCAAGAAGTGCGCAATGCAGACATAGCCCCGAACCCCTAATAGAATCTACTCCAAAAAGCCTTACAAAGCGGTCCATGATAAATCCCCAAGATTTTGGGCCAAGTCACAAAGCAGCCGAACGAACTGACGAACGACTTTGCTGTTCAGCTACAACTTATTTTTATTTTCATTCTCTCAGCTGCTTTTGGCTGCCTGCACAAAGTCAACAAAGTGCCTGACGCAAAAGTCCGAGCAAAGGGAAAAACTCCTTGCAATTAGCGCTGGCAAAGTTCTTAGTTTGTAATTGATTTGCAGCAAACTGTTTGACGCGGCCGCACTCGCACTACAGCGAGTTCTTTAAAATTTAATGCCTTGCCCCGAACGCACTAAAGTATGCAACACAATTGTTATTGAACACGTCGCAGCCAACACAAATGCAAGCGGCAACAGCCATCGTAAAAAGCAAAACAAAGAGCTTTTCCCTTCTCCCCAGCTCTCAAAATACTAAAAAGCGAAACAAAAAACGTGCACTGAATGGGCACACGGGGAAGTAAGAGAAGTTACTGATACGTATAAAGATGCGATATATAAATAGATTATATTGATAGCTTAACTTAATGTTATATATTGTATATATTCAATATGTTTTAGTATGGACTATCATAGACAGACTTAGCATTCTTTATCTTGTATAGCAGGTAGTCAGGTAAGTCTTTGGGGCAACCCTCGCTTAGTCACCTCTGCTCCCAAAGTGCAACAAAATGCACGGAAGCATAGAGAAAAGGCAAGAGCAGCAACAACTGTGGCAGCAACAGCAGCAGCTTTAGCAAATGGTTGTTCGGTGGACGATTTGAAAAATTCAACGCAAACAAACGGCAGCAGCAACAACAACAACAACAACTGGCATAGCTTTGCACTTTGTTAGGTGCAACTGTAGCTGCCCCATTGATGACTTAAAAATCACACAAAAGTTGCCCTCACAGCCGTGCAACACGAAACAATAACACCCAAGCAGAAGTTCAATTGGAGTTTAGGGGTCGAGCAGCTGAGCAACTTGCACCTTAACTTGTTTAGAGCTCATTTTGTGGCAAGCGAAAAGACAGCTTGAAATTGCTTTAAAGTGAACCAAAGTGGGAAATGTGTACAAAAAGTGTAAAAGCGCAAGCGAATCCATCAAAAAATTAGCTCAGACCGACGCCGATGCCTCAAGCGACGACGCAACACCCGAGTTGAAACTCATTTGCGGCACGTCGTCAAGTGACGCGTCCTCTACCAGCGCCAACCACGACCGCCAGAGGGCGCCAGTCAGCCAACAAAAAAAATATACAAAAAATGTATATAAGCAAAAAGGTAAATAAAATTGTTGGCTGGAATATTTTGACAAATGCTGCAAATTGCAAAGGACTGACAGTCAGCCAGCCAGCCTGCCAGCCAGGCAGACGCTACAGCAAGCGAGTAACACTTAAAGCTATGCCAACGCCTTTGACACGCATCGCGGCGCGAGGCTTTGATGTTAGAGGCTCGGCTCGGAGGCTGAAGTTGGAGGCCTGCAGAGGCCCCGAATGGCGGCTTGGTTGCCAGCAAATATTTGCTAAATGCAAATTACTTTTGACGCTCTGTGTCATGAAAACGCAAACGAAATGATTGGCTCCCACAGACTCGTAGAAGTGCCTGGCAATCAAAGGCACCAACAAAGTAAAATAAAAATAGCAACTTCAGAGATCACAGCAGAGCCTCGTTCAGGTGACAGATTACACAACAGAACTCAGCGACACTCTGGCCTTACCATTTAAAATGACATTTGACTGGCTTACATTTCATTTTTAGAGTGTTTTGCTTTGTTACTCAAAGCTAAAACAAAACATTTAAATCCGGTAAGAAGAAATCGTAAATGGTATACATTTTATTTTCAAATATATTTTTATACCCTGAACCCATTGATAATGAGGAATATGTATTCTTCTTTACCAGAACGCAGAACAAGTTTATTTTATTTTTTAGATAACTCATCCTATTTCTTTATTGTCGATAACACTCGATATTTTGACTTCGCTTTTAAGTCATAACCTAAAAACCACATAAGCTAGAGACACCAAATGAACATTTCAGATTTTAGATACTTGGAGATTTTTTTTAAAATAGTACATCTAGAACAGAAGTTATTTAACAATGAATTTCTCATAGTTCTGCTCAGAATGCAGCCCAAGCGCAGTGTGTGCTTTTCAGTATGTGTGCGTGTGTATGTGTGTTCAGACGCTTATATGTATAGATAAAAGATGTAAGGTAGATTGTTTAAAACATCATCTCGGAGTTGGTTCAGGAGATCTTCTAGGCGAGCAGACCCGACTAGAGCCATCTATTTGTCTGTATTGATTTTCTACATAAATGGCTTTTGAAAAACATAAAAATTATCTATGATAAATTATATATTATATAAAAATATAATAATATAAAATATGTTGTCAAAACTCAGTAATCAAACGCCAATACTGTTTTCCGAAAAATTTTGACGTAGTTTATCCTGTAGATTCGTATTAAGTAAGTCAAAAACCTTCGGAAAAGTATATT
The DNA here is from genome assembly GCA_035045545.1 of Drosophila gaucha. Taxonomy (NCBI): domain Eukaryota; kingdom Metazoa; phylum Arthropoda; class Insecta; order Diptera; family Drosophilidae; genus Drosophila; species Drosophila gaucha. The sequence goes on from JAWNOY010000292.1 coordinate 1,044,194, forward strand.
GATTCTTGATTTTATCTGAAAAAATTATGTTTTAAACTTGTGTCAATATTAAAAATCAATCAACTAATGATAGACTTCTGAATTTGTTAAAGAACTTATAAGTGGGAAGGCTAGTTTATCAATCATCAATCATAAGCCAAATGCTAATATTTTTTTAAGAAAGAAGGTCACCTGGCAAACGGCTAGAAAAATACAACTTTTAGGCATATATCTTAAAAAATTAAATTAAATTAATATAAGTTGTTAAACAAATATTAAAGTATACTCAAAATATTTATTTGTCTGACGAGCGCATTAAATTAAATTAATATAAGTTGTTAAAGAAATATCAAAGTATACTCAAAATATTTATTTGTCTGACGAGCGCATTGCTGCTCTTATGCTTATGATATTATGATATTATAGTTATAAGCTGTTTACATTTATCAACTTTTATCAACTAGCTATATATATATATTTTGAAAAACCCAATTAATCACTTCAGGGTAATCCGTACAGCATTCATGGGAAAGTGTTGCAATTGTAAGTAACAATTTGAAGTTCAAGTAGTTGCCATGCAACAGCTAATCTGATTCTAGCTTCCGGTCGTCGACGATGCCTCGGTGCATATGTTGCCGCAGACATCCAAATGCAACTTCATTGCAATTAAACACTCAATTTGCAGTCGCTCTCTTTGGAATGTTTATAAATGAAATTTGGGCAAAGGTAAAGTTTGTGCGCCGCCGGTGACATGGGGCGATGAAAGGGCGGCAGGTGGGTAGCAGCTGGCAGGACTGAGCTGAAGGACTGGAGACAACGTCAACAGAAGTCGCAAAACAAATAGTAAAAGCAAAATGGCGCCCCGGAACTTTGCTAGTTGTGGACTCGGAGTCAAGGCAGGGGCCAGGTGCAGAGGCTGATGCTGCGCATTTGCTGTAGATTATTACAAAAGTTTAAATACACAGACAGATAGAGCAACGGCAAGTTGTGCTTATATAAAAGGCCTCTGGTGTTTTGAGTTTTGCTTGTCGACGACGACCAGGCCTGGCCCCGTTTCCGAGCCTGGCCAGCGAAGCTCTCAAGGAGCCAAACTCCGTTCGAGTTGATGCTTTCAAATAGCCTTGGCAGCTACAATTGCACATGGCAGAGTTTTGCGAAGAGCTCGTGGGCTCGAGTATGTCGTCAGATCGTAAATTGTTTGCTTAGAAGTTTGGAGATGTCAAAAAGTGGGTAACGGCACAGATCAGAAGAGGTTGCTGCAGGTAATTGTGCTTGGTATCGGCTATGACATTGAGCAGCCAACTAATTGGCTAAGATAAGCTTTAATTGATGGTAAAATAGTCAATTACTTATGTTACTGGATCTATATTTATATATATGTATTTATATATCTATATCTTCTAAGCACAAATATTTTGTGTGTCTCAGCATTAGAAACAAATTCAAGTTAAAATTTCCCTTAGGTAAACACAGTCCTACCAAAACAAGGGGAAGTACTAATTGCTATGTCAGGAGCTTAGTTGAATTTCTGGCAATTTCCTGCCAGGAGCTTCCAATTCCCTTTCCAGCTGTGTGTGTGTGATTCAAGCCTTTTGTGTATCTTTAAGCGATGTCTGGTTATTTCCGGGCGTCTGCTGCTGGCGTTTACTTTTAGTTTTAATTTGACAGCCCGCATAATTTTGCTATGATTTGCACTTCTTAATTAATTATTTTTCGCTTTCGTAACTAAATGTGGATCGGAGCTGTGTCAGCAAATACGAACCACACACACCCACATGCATGTGTGCCACGCAACCCTTCAGCCCCAGAGCCAGGCAAAACAAACTTCGACAGAAACTTTCTCCTTTTCAATTTTTCTCTTTTCTTTTCGTTTTTTTCTTGTTGGTCGCATGTAGCCTGGCAGACGTGAAGATTGGTTTTTAGACTGTGTAGATGGAAAATTTGTGAGAGATTCGCAAATGCAGTTGGCATTTCTTGGCGCCTTTGACACATGCGGCGTATGCGTAATATGCGTAAAGCAAAATCAATCCGCCAACCAAATGGCTTAGCGTGCAAATTCCCAGCTTATGTCAATTGACGAGCAACGATGCAGACATACCCAAATGCTTTTTGTTTCATTTAAATAGGGCGTGGCTCCCTTACTTTTTTTTTCTAATAATACGCACGATGGCTGGCTGGCAGCATTGTTAAGCCCTGTCGCTGTGTGGCTCTGTTGTCCACCCCCGTTGACACGGACTGCTTTGGCTGCTCCGTCTGTCAATTGCATTTAGCTGGCTATGCAAATTGGCAAAGCGTTTGCCATTTTCCGTTCGACGGCTGCTCATTATTTAGACGCTTAACGCACGTCGCTTTGCATTAGGTGATTAAGTTGTGCAGCGCCACCTGGCGGTGGGTGCTGAAATTACGCTTTGTGCGTTTTTGTGTCGTTGCCGTCCATTGGCATTTTTGTAGAGCAATGCGGTTTTTGTTTTCACTCTCCAATTGTTGGCGCTTCCACGCTTTACACGCATTCAATTTTTCCCTTCATTTTTCTCGCTGCGAAATCCTTGGCGGCGGGAGCCAAATGTCAAAGTGCCGGCAACACCCCCACACCCATACACACACACCGGCATGTTGTTGTCATCTATACATCTCTTCCATGCCCGTGCATGTAAATTGCTCTGGCAAACAAATCACGTAGTCGGTGTACCAAGCTCCGTGCAAGGCTTGTTGTCGTCCCCATATCAAAAGCCAAAAGCCAGACTGTTGGATTTTCGCAGCGAGGTTTTTGGCTGAAAGGCTGTAAGCCACCAGCACCTGCAACCACTTGCCCAAAATCGAGGTAGAAACGCTGCCAAACAACCGCAACGAAGCCGTCAAACTGGCTCTTCGCTTGTCTGCCAAATCTTGAGTTTTCCAATCTTAAGTCTATACATTAAGTGTTTGCTATGAAAATTTTGCATTTCACACTGTAATATCTAGGAATATATATTTTGTTTATCTACAAGATATATATATCAAATAACCAGCCACATATTTTTATAGCAATATATCTTAACTAACATAAAAATAAATTGAAGTTTTCACAAGACGAGATTTTAAATGAAAAATAATCTTGCATGAAATTTCTAGTTCATTTCCTACTGAAAATTCGAATTCCTTCGAAAAGTCTTTCTAATTACACGTAAATGTGCATTAAAAGTTTGCACAAGAAGCCGATGTAAAATCAATTACCAAATAGGAAAAAGTCGACAACGTCGAGCAATGATGCAACAAATTAAAAAACGCATGTGAGGAAAGCTAATGAAATGTGCCAAGGACGGGGCCTGGGTCCGGGTACGAGCCTGGCTGGATTTTCAGCTGGAATAAGTGAAGCTCATAGAATTTCTTGTGTCGAGTACTTGCCAAGGGCGGAAATTACCAAAAATGTGCCGAGCGCAACAAAAACAAGAATAATGTGAACGAAAATTAAGGCAAGTGGAGTTAAAAGTTAAGCCAACAAATGAAGATGAGGCTGCCATTGGAGATAGAGAGATAGATCTCTGTATGTGGGTCTGACGTATGGCCTATCGTACGCACACACACGCACTCATCCAGGCACAGACAAACTGAACTCTGGCGCAATTTTACGCAACAACAAAAAGTTTAATTGAGGATAAACTTTGCTGCGTTTGCGTTGCTGTTGAAAATCAACTAAGGCAGGGAAGTGGGGACGTTGAATGGGCGGGGGGCGTGGCAAGCTTGTGCCGCTTATCTTTGCCGTTTAAGTTTTCGCTTTCAACTTTGCATTAGTTTGCAGCACAGCCCACAGCCCTTTTCCTTAAAGCTTAAATTTGTGCAGCACACACAAGAGAAATCGAATGAAATTATTCGAACATTTATTGGTCGTTCGCCTTTTGTTTGCCAAAGCCAAATGAATGGCAAATATGAGGGAAAAGCGCATGAGAAACGACCTGAACCTGAACTCGGGCCAGCCACTGCAATTGAGCTACGGTGCAGGATCTGACCTCCCACACACACACAAGAGAGAACAAGGACATGTGCCATAATTCGTTTTAGATGGACGCAAGTGAAAGACGAAGCACAATGAAACACAAATGACCTGAATAAAAGCGTTGCGCCACAAACGATTGACTCGACCAACCTCAACCCAGTCGGAACCCAAAAAAAACATTTTAGAGCTTTAAAAAGGGGACCAAGGAGTTGCTTTACGGAATTTTAAATACACTTTCTACTATATAAAATACAATACAATGATTAAGAATATGATAGAATTTATAAAGTATTAAAATAAAACAGTTCTAGTTTGATTAATTAAAGTAAAAATTAAATTTAAAAAAGAAAATAATATAAAATAATATATCTAAAAAAAAATATACGAATACGTTCCTTAGTTTTCTAATAGAAAATTATAGATCTGATGCAAATAAATAAGTATTAAATTCTGTTTAGAGTTTCGGTATTCCTGCTAATTTTGTTTAACTCATATTCGAATCTATTTTTCCACCCCGACTATCACTCGTAGTTACCTTAAATATTTGAAATTTGGAAATGAAAAATTTTTTTTTAAATTTATATATTTTTTAATTACTAGTTTTCTGTTACCTTTAGGGGCAACTTAATCTAGTTTTACATTGGAGAAGAAATCATTTATTTCTTTAAATATATTTTAAATTTCATATTCCCCAATATCTATTTGCTATCAGAAGCTTACCTGAAAAACAAAAATTTCCCATGTTGCAAAATCAATATGAAAGTTGTTGTTCCCCGCCATAAAGCTAAAAAAAATGGACCAAAGCTGCGGTCTAGACAAACAATGGAGAAGCAGTTTTTACTTTTTTGTACCAAGTTGAACGATTTTTATTAAAGGCTATCAGTCATTGAACACACACGTTGTTAATCCTTGTTGAGCTCTGAGCTCCTACCACAATGCTGGAGCTGCGGCATAGCTCAGCGGAGCTGGTCCATAAGCCAATGGAGCTGTGTACTTGGCAAACACAGGTGCCGCATAGGGATGGGCAATGGGCGCCGCAAATGGAGCAGCGAACGGAGCAGCGATTGGCGCCTTGAGGATGGGTGCAGCGAAGGGTGCAGCGAAGGGAGCGGCGAATGGTGCGGCAACTGGTGCCACATGTCGGAAAACTGGAGCAGCAACTGGTGCCACGGCCCGGACAACTGGAGCAACTGGCACTGGAACTGGAGCTGCAATCACGGGCGCAGCTGCGATGCCATTGAAGGTTCTGGCCACCACTTGACTGCTGGCAGCGGTCACGACCGGAGCAGGTGCAGCTAGGACGGCAGCAGGAGCCACTAGCGGTGCATGCAAGAATCCTGGTTTGCCGGCAACGCAGGCAATCAGAGCGCAGAGGACAACGGCCTGTAGAATAGAAAAGCAAGAATTACTTAGATAGTATCGGAGCATGCCAAAAGCAAGAGACTACTAACGTATTTGAACATCTTGAATTGATTTGTTTGATTGAGGATGATTTGCTGACTTGCTGATGGTTTGAAAGCGAATTGCTAACTGATGTCAAACTGGGGCCATGCAGCGCATATTTATACGTGAATAGGCGACGCATTCGTTGGTGGAGCTACTTAAAATGCGCCCTGCGTGTGACACGTTGTCCATTATAAGTGCGGGCATTATAATTGGTAGTTGAGCTGTTGCTGCTGGCTCCAGCAATGTCTTTGAGGGTCTCTGCGGGCAGCTGACAAAACCCGAAGGGCAGCCAATTTCGATTGCCGCAGCTAATTATACAAAATTTGTATGAAAATCAAACTGCATGAAATTTAATTGAACGCATATACTTGATTAAGAAATGTACAAAATTAATATCTACTATCTTTAAAAACAAAATAGTTCATATATATAAAAATACCTTTTAAAATTATAAAGCGAAATCCAATAAGAATTGCCAAATAATAAACAAATATGTTTATTCCCACATTATTTATACATACATATATACTTGCCTTAAACTTACTTGCTATAAAATCCTATAAAATGTGACGTCACAATCGCCACTGTGTGTCAACTTTTGATTCTAATGCGACGAGCTTCCGAGCTGCAGCTGAGCACTGCGCAGGCGACACAGAGCGCATAATAACAATTGTAGGATTTTCTATCTCTTTTTTTCCGCATGTCATTTCCTATAAACCGATGTTCTAGGCTAAGCCGAACAGACGATCAAAGCAGAATGCGATAACATAACTGGTTTTCATACGCACTCTTGTTTTCTTTTGCAGCCTGTTGTTGCTGTTGTTGTTGTTGCTTCTTATGGTAAATATGTGCATAACTTTATGCATTTGAGTTTGAAAAGCTTGCAATGAGAGCTCGAGTAAATTACTTATATATTAAGTAGTATAGTATGTAGTATTTATTATTTAATGTAGGAATATGTTAGTCTTTTTCATAGTATCTAATGTAGAATTCAATTTGGAATTCTATTTAGTATAATGTGTAGTATTTTATCGAGTCTTATATATAATATTTTATGTTTAATTTTTTGTGGTCCTTTTTATATTATTTTAAGTAGTCTCTTATTTAGTATTTTATGCAGTATATTTTATTCGTCTTTTATGTACTCCTTAATATAGTATTTTATCTAATATTTAAGCAGAATTTTATGTAGTTTAATGAAGTATTTATTGTAGTATTTTATGTGGTATCTTTTATAGTGCATTATACAGTATTTTATGAAATATTTTGTGTATTTTGTAAATCAATTTATTTAGTACTTAATGTAGTATATTTAAAGGATTTTATGAAGAATGTTATTTAGTATTTCAAGCAATGCTTTATGTAATATTTTATTTACTATTTTTGTAGTACTTTAAATAGTATTTTATTCAGTATTTTACATAGTATTTTATGTAGAATTTTAAATTGTATTTTATGTAGTATGATATGCAGTTTATTTAATAATTTAAATAGTATTTTATTCCGTATTTTATATAATATTTTATGTAGAATTTTAGATAGTATTTTATGTAGTATAATATACAGTATATTTAGTACTTAATATAGCATTTTTGAAGTACTTTATGTAATATTTTATGTAGTATTATATGTATAATTTCATATAGTATTGTATGTATTATTTTAAGTAGTATTTTTTGTTGTTTTCTTTGTATGTATGATCAACTAACGTCTTCCGTACATGATTATTCCTTCCTTAAATACATATATACCAATAAAATAGTTCAGTTGCCTTTGCACTCGCTTCAAATGTATTTCATGTACCTTAAAATCTACATTGCAATATTTGAATGCTAAGCACTTAAAACCCAATTCCGCTCCAGACAGTGAGGCGATCAGCTTGGAGTCCCGTTTGGTTGAGGGCAATCGACAAATAAAACATTTTGAGCACGTACAAATGGGCAAAGCGAACTTAAAATTATTGCTCGCCCACAGTTCAGGTCAGCAAATACACACGAAAATATATGTATGTATATGTAAACAAACGAAGGAGTGGACGCTTTTGCTTGTTGACACAAAATATTATTTCATTTTATTTTACACATTTTTATCAGGTCAAGGCTGATGCAATTCGAGTCATACTTTAAGGTTGAGTGAGCTTTTGGTAATAATACAATAAGTAAATGTTTGATAAACTATCAGAATGAACAAAAAGAGAAAATAGAAAGAGAAAAAAACGAATAAACTCATCTATAGCTATACTATTTCTTCTCATCTAAAGAGGAACAAAATATTTCAGCCTTCAACTGCAGCTTTAAGCTTATGCATTTGATAGAAAAATGCAATATTAACCAACGCCAAAGCACAGTTACCGTTACAGTTTGCCCAGGTGTCTGTATTTTTGCTGCCTTGCTTTACTTTGTCTGTGCGCTCTGCATGCTAATTTAGACATTTTTTCTCTGTCTGGTTTTTTATTTATTTTGGTTTTCTATTGCGCGTCCGGCACGTGCGTTTTGATTTGCTATAAAAATAAATCGAAAACGAAGACATGTCATCAAACACAGTTTCGCTTTTCAAGTGGCAACTCCAAAAAGCAATCACAAATTCCTCAACATGTTCAAATACGTAAGTTGTCTGCGTTCTGTGTCGTTCTGCTGCTGATACTCATCACATATCCTTTTCTCTCTCTCGCTCTCTCTTCAGGCCGTTGTCCTCTGCGCTCTGATTGCCTGCGCCGCCGGCAAGCCAGGTCTGTTGCACACACCGCTCGCAGCTCCAGCTGCCATTTTTGCTGCACCAGCTCCTGTGGTAACTGCCACCAGCAGCCAAGTGGTCGCCAGAAACTTCAATGGCATTGCTGCTGCTCCTCTGATTGCCGCTGCTCCAGTTCCAGTTCCAGTTGCTCCAGTCGTCAGGACTGTGGCTCCAGTTGCTCCTTTTGCAGCTCCTCTAGCTGCTCCCCTGGCAGCTCCACTTATTGCTAAGTACGCAGCTGCGCCACTTGCTGCTCCCTTAGCTTCTCCACTCTACACCAGGTACGCTGCTGCTCCTCTGGGTGCTCCACTTGCTGCTCCCTTAGCTTCTCCACTCTACACCAGGTACGCAGCTGCTCCGTTCGCCTACAATGCCCCGCTGAACTATGCTGCTGCTCCATCACCACTTTTGATTTGAGAAAAGTACCCTGTGATTATATGTAAAATAATATGTATATAAGTATTGTGGTAATATTAAAAAAAAAAATATTTTAAACAAACTCTTTATTTTGTGAGTTTTTATGAATTAAAATATAATTTAATAGTTTCAGCCAAGCTTGAGAAATATTTATAATCCTCTTCTAGTTGATTTCTTAAGGATAAATATTGCTAGCACCTAATGAATTGTTTCCAATCCTAATACTGATTTAAATGCCAATTGGAATATTTTTAATAACAATAATTTTGGAATATTTTTATATATAAGTTTTATTTTTATATTTCATTTTTATGATCTACTTTGTTTTTATATAAAATCTGTACATATAAAATGTTGTTAGCAATTGACTTATTTAAATATAATTTTAGATATAAATATTTTGAAAGTCTTTTTCATGAATTCAGTAGGGTTTGATCTCTATGATCTATGTTCTAGCGTAGGGCCATCTGCTATACAAAGTTGATACTAGACATATAGAATTAACTTTTTCATAAAAACCGTAGAGCTGTGCTGATCGATTTTCAGACTTATGTTTGAATCAAGTATCTGATATAATCAGATATTTGGCCCATCAAAGGCAGCTACATAGTCCATCTTTTATTTTGTTACATATTTTTATTGTATTATAATTATAAACAAACTTTGTCTCGCAGCTAATAGTTAACTGTTCATTTCCCCATGACCTTGACATAAATGCAAGTTTTTACCAAAACAACTTCAAAGTTGCTTTTGGACACTTTAATGTCACGCGTCTCTTCACCGGTGTTGACAATAATTTTAACGTGACCTACGTGACTCGCACTCCAATTGGACAACGGTCGTTGCCGTTACCAAGCTTTTGTTTATGGCCAAGCCGCAAGTCCAATTAGGATAGCCAATGGGCATACAGATATACGTAAAGCTGACATTATATTTGTTTCTTTGATCGATATTCAACATATTTTGATATTTATTGTGGGCTTAAAAGTTTTAAAAGTAGAAGTGAATCGGCATACTTGGCGATCAATTAAGGGTGTAGAAAATGGTCTAGCAGAGATAGTCTAAGAGAAACATTAAAAACAGTTATTGAAAATGCAACTGTCGCTAGATATGGGAACACTGCCTAAATTAAGATGATAATGGATTGGGAATGTAAACATATTACAAAAGGCAAAATGATATCTGCAAAAACCTTTGCAAAACTAATCTTACAACTGCATTTTACGCATTTTTAAGCCCCAAGATGTGTTATACATTAATCAATGAGAAATAACATAAAGAGCCATGCGAGTTGATAATGGCTACAAAATGTTAACCTTAACTGTGCTTACCAACTGCCTGCGCATATCAATGAACTACATGAATCACAATTGGATGAAGACTGTTTTAGGGTATAAATATAGAGTGTCAGCTGCAGTTGGACATCAAATAGTCTTCAGCTTCTCCTGACAGCAGCACCACCAACAAATCCTCAATATGTTCAAATACGTAAGTTTAACAAGGAATATTCAAGGAATCTATAATTAAACTCCTTTTTCTTACAGGCCGTTGTTATCTTCGCCATCATCGCCTGCGCTGCTGCCAAGCCTGGTCTTCTCCTTGGTGGACAGCTGGCCTACAGTGCCCCACTGGTAGCTGCTGCTCCCGCTGCAGTGGTTGCGGCTCCAGCTCCTTACGTGACTGCCACCAGCAGCCAGGTGTTTGCCCGCAACTACAATGGCATCGCCACTGCTCCAGTGATTGCAGCTGCTCCCGTTGCTGCTCCAGTTGCTGCTCCAGTCATCGCCAAGTATGCTGCAGCTCCATTGGCAGCTCCTTTTGCAGCTCGTTTGGCAACTCCTTTCGCAGCTCCTTTGGCATACAACTCACCTCTGACATATGCCGCTGCTGCTTCCCCTGTTCTGTTGTAAGGACATTCCCTTTAAATAAAATACATATAAAATATTAAGATACTTTTTGTTTAATGGGTATTGGAAATTTCAGTGGAATATTTGAACTATGACTTCATGGGGAGGATAAAATGATCCCCAAAACCTGGCTATTTCACTCAAATAGTTTATTTCTGAGAAGTTTCTGGTTTTGATTTGTTATAATTATGTAGAAAAACCATTTTATCGAGTCCTGTAATTGTATGAAGTTTTGTGATAAAAAGGACTTAAATATTCATTAAAATCTAATAAGATATAATTGAAATATGTCTTATTTAATCAAGTTATTAAAGTGCAATCTATAATGCATCTTCGAAAACTCTATTTCTTAGCGGTTCCAATGTCTGTTCACTGAAAAGGAGTATTATGTAATGAGATGCCCAAGTTCAAAGGATGCTCAGTAAAAGGCATATAAAAAGAATTTTTAAGTGTCATATACATGGTATATTGTTTTATCCTTTATTAAAATTATGATTCGGCACACTTAACGAAAGAGCTAGTAAAAGATTTAATTGCTCTTCTCATTAAAACACTAGATTCATACGATGTCATTCAATTATATCAAATGCTAAAAACAAGTGACTTTCTTAACTTAGAAAGTCTCATTATTTGGACAAAGTCTTTGTTGCTATAACAATTTAAATTTGAAATAGAAAACTATATTGTTTTGATTCTGTATGGATTCATAATTGATTTAATGATAGTTTCGATAATCACAGTTGTATTCCTTAAAACAAAAGAGGTGCCGGGGCAGCAGCGTAGCCAAGTGGAGCACTGTAAGCCAGAGAATGAGCCAATGGAGCTGCGACATATTTGGCGATCACTGGAGCAGCGACTGGAGCAGCTAAGGGAGTCACATAGTTGGCAACCACGGGAGCAGTGGCTATGCCATTGTAGTTACGGGCGAAGACCTGGCTACTGGAAGCGGTGACATATGGAGCAGGAGCAGCAATCACTGGAGCAGTATAAGCCAATGGCGCTCCAAGAAGACCAGGCTTAGCAGCAGCACAGGAGATGATGGCAAGGATGACAACGGTCTGCAAATATGAAACAAATTAAGAACAGTTAATAAACAAGAGAAATTGAACATACGAATTTGAACATATTGGCTTGAGAGCTTAAAAGTCTTTGATGCCATTCAATAGTTCGAACTGTGGTATTTATACCAAAGAAGACTACGAATTTGGCCTTATAGTTGCATTTTATAAATTTGTGAGTCCCACGACGTGTTATACATTAATCAATGGGAAACAACAGAAATGATAATGGCTACAAATTGTTAACTTTAACTGTGTTTACCAACTGCCTGCGCATATCAATGAACTACATGAATCACAATTGGATGAAGACTGTTTTAGGGTATAAATATGGACTGCCAGCTGCAGTTGGACATGAAACAGTCCTCAGCTTCTCCTGACAGCAGCACCACCAAAAAAATCTCAATATGTTCAAATACGTAAGTTTAACAAGGAATATTCAAGGAATCTATAATTAAACTCCTTTTTCTTACAGGCCGTTGTTATCTTCGCCATCATCGCCTGCGCTGCTGCCAAGCCTGGTCTTCTCCTTGGTGGACAGCTGGCCTACAGTGCCCCACTGGTAGCTGCTGCTCCCGCTGCAGTGGTTGCGGCTCCAGCTCCTTACGTGACTGCCACCAGCAGCCAGGTGTTTGCCCGCAACTACAATGGCATCGCCACTGCTCCAGTGATTGCAGCTGCTCCCGTTGCTGCTCCAGTCATCGCCAAGTATGCTGCAGCCCCATTGGCAGCTCCTCTGGCTTATAGCACGCCTTTCGCCTACAGCAGTCCCTTGGCCTACAGCTCACCTTTGACATATGCCGCTTCTGCCCCCGTTCTGTTGTAAAAATTAAAGAAATAAATTATTTTGAATGTGACTGCGAAAAAATACCTAAAATTTAAAAGACACTTTGTTGCAAATATCTTCATTATATTTTGAGAGTTGACAGTACAGATGAGTATGAGTTCGATGAGGTCAGGTTTTAAAATGAAAGACCCCTAGAAGCGGATAAACAGTCCTTGTAGTCAAGCTAATGGTACCATAAATTTCTTAATGACTTTTAACCTGTAAGAAATATATTTATGATCTTGATTCAGTTGGTAGCTATTGACAATACAGATTGCTTATTTTTAAGCTTGCTATATGTAAGAGAATTCTTCTAAGCTTAGCTTTATTTCTAAAAAAACTATATAATTTTATTGTTATAGCGGCACCAAATCCTTAAGCATCATGACAACTATCGATTCCCATTCAAGGGTCTCTGGCAACTAAAATATCGCCGTAAATCTTTGCAAGGGGTATATGGTCGAAAAATGGTTAACACCTACCTAAACTTGGGCATTAGGCAGACTATTGGTATGTCCTTTTAACCAAATAAAGCCCCGTCCTCCTGATTAATATTCAGCAATCGTAAGGACATAACTCCTAAAGTGCTTGAGCTATAACGACTGCTTTGTGCAAAGAAAAATTCGTATAATATTCATATAATCGACTGTATCCCTGCGTATTCTTTCAAATATGGTCGTGAAGACCATAGACATAGACATAGGGAACAGAAATCGGCGATTAAGCGATTTCCTTAGTTCTCGTCAGTCCGGCTTATAGATCGAAAGCTGAGATCATTACAAATTCAAAAATCAGAAAACATTTAGCCGAGTTACAGCCATTTGAAGTTCAACAAGTAGCCAATTTTTGGCTCAATCCAATTTTCGGAAATGCATATTTTTCAAATATGTTCAAATTTTAGAATTTGACTTTTTATTAGCCAATCAATATTAGAGATCTGTTCGAAATGGAAAATATATATTATTCGAAAAACTTACCTTAAAAATTTGAGTTACATTGAAAACACAGAAATCTTTTTTCCAGCATGAAACTGACAAATTAAGACATTGCCAGATGTAAAATTAACTTATTTTCCTTTCATTATTTATTATTTATTATATTTTGGTGAAAAAAGTTTATAACAAACTTAAAATAAATATATTTTAATAAAAGAAAATGAAGCGAATAACAACTTCAATTTCAACAATTGCTTTAAAGTTCATTGAACTACATTAAGTTCGCTAAGACAGCCCTTTAAGACCTTGACACACATGCAAAATATCAATGCCACATGAAATATTCGACATCAATTATTTGGTCAGCGTTTTGAACAATTATTTTCCCCTACGTACGTGACTCTAATACCAAATAATCAAAAGGTGCGGAACAGTGGCTCAAACTCAATCAATAAAAATTTAGATTAAGCATTTTTAGTTTTATTTTCAGTCGTTTGAACAGATCTTACAAAAAAACTGGAGCAGGAGCAGCATAAGTCAAAGGTGAGCTGTAGGCGAAAGGCGTGCTATAAGCCAGAGGAGCTGCCAATGGGGCTGCAGCATACTTGGCGATGACTGGAGCAGCAACGGGAGCAGCTGCAATCACTGGAGCAGTGGCGATGCCATTGTAGTTGCGGGCAAACACCTGGCTGCTGGTGGCAGTCACGTAAGGAGCTGGAGCCGCAACCACTGCAGCGGGAGCAGCAGCCACCAGAGGTGCACTGTAAGCCAGCTGTCCGCCTAGGAGTAGACCAGGCTTGGCAGCAGCGCAGGCGATGATGGCGAAGATAACAACGGCCTGTAAGAAAAAGGAGTTTAATTATAGATTCCTTGAATATTCCTTGTTAAACTTACGTATTTGAACATATTGAGATTTTTTTGGTGGTGCTGCTGTCAGGAGAAGCTGAGGACTGTTTCATGTCCAACTGCAGCTGGCAGTCCATATTTATACCCTAAAACAGTCTTCATCCAATTGTGATTCATGTAGTTCATTGATATGCGCAGGCAGTTGGTAAACACAGTTAAAGTTAACAATTTGTAGCCATTATCATTTCTGTTGTTTCCCATTGATTAATGTATAACACGTCGTGGGACTCACAAATTTATAAAATGCAACTATAAGGCCAAATTCGTAGTCTTCTTTGGTATAAATACCACAGTTCGAACTATTGAATGGCATCAAAGACTTTTAAGCTCTCAAGCCAATATGTTCAAATTCGTATGTTCAATTTCTCTTGTTTATTAACTGTTCTTAATTTGTTTCATATTTGCAGACCGTTGTCATCCTTGCCATCATCTCCTGTGCTGCTGCTAAGCCTGGTCTTCTTGGAGCGCCATTGGCTTATACTGCTCCAGTGATTGCTGCTCCTGCTCCATATGTCACCGCTTCCAGTAGCCAGGTCTTCGCCCGTAACTACAATGGCATAGCCACTGCTCCCGTGGTTGCCAACTATGTGACTCCCTTAGCTGCTCCAGTCGCTGCTCCAGTGATCGCCAAATATGTCGCAGCTCCATTGGCTCATTCTCTGGCTTACAGTGCTCCACTTGGCTACGCTGCTGCCCCGGCACCTCTTTTGTTTTAAGGAATACAACTGTGATTATCGAAACTATCATTAAATCAATTATGAATCCATACAGAATCAAAACAATATAGTTTTCTATTTCAAATTTAAATTGTTATAGCAACAAAGACTTTGTCCAAATAATGAGACTTTCTAAGTTAAGAAAGTCACTTGTTTTTAGCATTTGATATAATTGAATGACATCGTATGAATCTAGTGTTTTAATGAGAAGAGCAATTAAATCTTTTACTAGCTCTTTCGTTAAGTGTGCCGAATCATAATTTTAATAAAGGATAAAACAATATACCATGTATATGACACTTAAAAATTCTTTTTATATGCCTTTTACTGAGCATCCTTTGAACTTGGGCATCTCATTACATAATACTCCTTTTCAGTGAACAGACATTGGAACCGCTAAGAAATAGAGTTTTCGAAGATGCATTATAGATTGCACTTTAATAACTTGATTAAATAAGACATATTTCAATTATATCTTATTAGATTTTAATGAATATTTAAGTCCTTTTTATCACAAAACTTCATACAATTACAGGACTCGATAAAATGGTTTTTCTACATAATTATAACAAATCAAAACCAGAAACTTCTCAGAAATAAACTATTTGAGTGAAATAGCCAGGTTTTGGGGATCATTTTATCCTCCCCATGAAGTCATAGTTCAAATATTCCACTGAAATTTCCAATACCCATTAAACAAAAAGTATCTTAATATTTTATATGTATTTTATTTAAAGGGAATGTCCTTACAACAGAACAGGGGAAGCAGCAGCGGCATATGTCAGAGGTGAGTTGTATGCCAAAGGAGCTGCGAAAGGAGTTGCCAAACGAGCTGCAAAAGGAGCTGCCAATGGAGCTGCAGCATACTTGGCGATGACTGGAGCAGCAACTGGAGCAGCAACGGGAGCAGCTGCAATCACTGGAGCAGTGGCGATGCCATTGTAGTTGCGGGCAAACACCTGGCTGCTGGTGGCAGTCACGTAAGGAGCTGGAGCCGCAACCACTGCAGCGGGAGCAGCAGCTACCAGTGGGGCACTGTAGGCCAGCTGTCCACCAAGGAGAAGACCAGGCTTGGCAGCAGCGCAGGCGATGATGGCGAAGATAACAACGGCCTGTAAGAAAAAGGAGTTTAATTATAGATTCCTTGAATATTCCTTGTTAAACTTACGTATTTGAACATATTGAGATTTTTTTGGTGGTGCTGCTGTCAGGAGAAGCTGAGGACTGTTTCATGTCCAACTGCAGCTGGCAGTCCATATTTATACCCTAAAACAGTCTTCATCCAATTGTGATTCATGTAGTTCATTGATATGCGCAGGCAGTTGGTAAACACAGTTAAAGTTAACAATTTGTAGCCATTATCATTTCTGTTGTTTCCCATTGATTAATGTATAACACGTCGTGGGACTCACAAATTTATAAAATGCAACTATAAGGCCAAATTCGTAGTCTTCTTTGGTATAAATACCACAGTTCGAACTATTGAATGGCATCAAAGACTTTTAAGCTCTCAAGCCAATATGTTCAAATTCGTATGTTCAATTTCTCTTGTTTATTAACTGTTCTTAATTTGTTTCATATTTGCAGACCGTTGTCATCCTTGCCATCATCTCCTGTGCTGCTGCTAAGCCTGGTCTTCTTGGAGCGCCATTGGCTTATACTGCTCCAGTGATTGCTGCTCCTGCTCCATATGTCACCGCTTCCAGTAGCCAGGTCTTCGCCCGTAACTACAATGGCATAGCCACTGCTCCCGTGGTTGCCAACTATGTGACTCCCTTAGCTGCTCCAGTCGCTGCTCCAGTGATCGCCAAATATGTCGCAGCTCCATTGGCTCATTCTCTGGCTTACAGTGCTCCACTTGGCTACGCTGCTGCCCCGGCACCTCTTTTGTTTTAAGGAATACAACTGTGATTATCGAAACTATCATTAAATCAATTATGAATCCATACAGAATCAAAACAATATAGTTTTCTATTTCAAATTTAAATTGTTATAGCAACAAAGACTTTGTCCAAATAATGAGACTTTCTAAGTTAAGAAAGTCACTTGTTTTTAGCATTTGATATAATTGAATGACATCGTATGAATCTAGTGTTTTAATGAGAAGAGCAATTAAATCTTTTACTAGCTCTTTCGTTAAGTGTGCCGAATCATAATTTTAATAAAGGATAAAACAATATACCATGTATATGACACTTAAAAATTCTTTTTATATGCCTTTTACTGAGCATCCTTTGAACTTGGGCATCTCATTACATAATACTCCTTTTCAGTGAACAGACATTGGAACCGCTAAGAAATAGAGTTTTCGAAGATGCATTATAGATTGCACTTTAATAACTTGATTAAATAAGACATATTTCAATTATATCTTATTAGATTTTAATGAATATTTAAGTCCTTTTTATCACAAAACTTCATACAATTACAGGACTCGATAAAATGGTTTTTCTACATAATTATAACAAATCAAAACCAGAAACTTCTCAGAAATAAACTATTTGAGTGAAATAGCCAGGTTTTGGGGATCATTTTATCCTCCCCATGAAGTCATAGTTCAAATATTCCACTGAAATTTCCAATACCCATTAAACAAAAAGTATCTTAATATTTTATATGTATTTTATTTAAAGGGAATGTCCTTACAACAGAACAGGGGAAGCAGCAGCGGCATATGTCAGAGGTGAGTTGTATGCCAAAGGAGCTGCGAAAGGAGTTGCCAAACGAGCTGCAAAAGGAGCTGCCAATGGAGCTGCAGCATACTTGGCGATGACTGGAGCAGCAACTGGAGCAGCAACGGGAGCAGCTGCAATCACTGGAGCAGTGGCGATGCCATTGTAGTTGCGGGCAAACACCTGGCTGCTGGTGGCAGTCACGTAAGGAGCTGGAGCCGCAACCACTGCAGCGGGAGCAGCAGCTACCAGTGGGGCACTGTAGGCCAGCTGTCCACCAAGGAGAAGACCAGGCTTGGCAGCAGCGCAGGCGATGATGGCGAAGATAACAACGGCCTGTAAGAAAAAGGAGTTTAATTATAGATTCCTTGAATATTCCTTGTTAAACTTACGTATTTGAACATATTGAGATTTTTTTGGTGGTGCTGCTGTCAGGAGAAGCTGAAGACTATTTGATGTCCAACTGCAGCTGACACTCTATATTTATACCCTAAAACAGTCTTCATCCAATTGTGATTCATGTAGTTCATTGATATGCGCAGGCAGTTGGTAAGCACAGTTAAGGTTAACATTTTGTAGCCATTATCAACTCGCATGGCTCTTTATGTTATTTCTCATTGATTAATGTATAACACGTTGTGGGGCCATAAAATTCCAAAAATTCAGCTTTAAGCTCAACTTAGTAGAGCTCTTTGCAAAAGAAATTGGGCAGCCCAAATATTTTAAAATGATATATTGAACTGAATATAAAGTATTCATAAACTTCAAATTCAGTTCAAATTACAGATCGTTGCCAGATTTGCAGTCATCGGTTGCTGCTGGGCTATGCGATTTGCTCTCTCCTCTAGGTGCAATAGTTGCTGCTTCAGCATCATATTTGACTGTTCCAGTGTTCCCTGTTGCAGCCACATTGCCTGCTCTTTTGGCCTATTGCGCTGCTTTCCTCAGTGCTGCTCTAAGATGGGGCTTAAGCAATTTCAAGCTAAATAAAAAGTTATCATCGACTGCATATCCTTTAAACTGCCTCAATGTTTCAAAACTGTTTACTTTGCTCATACACACACACACACATGTTCTTTCTCTCTCACACACATATGCTGAGAGCTGTTTGGCTTATCCTTGCGCGTGGCTTTTCCACTTGGTTATTTGTTAGTTTCGCGAATTTATCTGAAATGCTTTCATGGCGCATTTCATGCATTGATGCACAATTTAAAAAGCCATTTATGGGTTCGCGCTTGCTGATTGACGATAAAATCCTTAGCATGCGAGCAAAGCAGTGCCAAATCCTTTCCATATGTTATCGCTTGCTTGGCCCCGAATTTGTTTAGGCTTTGCCACAACGGACTTTTTGGTTGGCAGGCGCCCGGCACCCGGCGCCAGTTGCCAGTTGCCAGTAATTTGATTAGTTGCAGCTTGTGAAGTTGTTTGTAATTACAAAAACCGAACTACAATGACAGCAGCTGCGTAATTGAATTTACCTTTCGGTTGGGTTTTGGCAAAGGGTAGAGGAGGAGGCAATGGCCATAGCCAAAACTGGCAACTGCAACCAGAATTGTGTGAAAAACTGTGCGACTTTCGCGTTCTCCTCTAAATAATTAAAAGTTCGTCCTTGCCCAGGCAACGCGTTGGCCGCCCATTTTGCGTTTTTGTTTGCCATTTGTAATTGCTGTTAATGGCAAAAACAAGCAACGGTACATGGCCTTTGTTAACCGGGAAAAAAAAACCACCCAGCCCGGCCCAACAAACTTGGCAGCTCGCAACGCTACACGGATTTTGCATTAAAAAATCACGCGCCCAACCCAGAGCAAACTCCGAAAGGCGACTGCGCTTCCATTGCCCAGGACATGAACTAGTCCAAAAGTAGAATTCATGTATTTGTGTTAACAAGAGAAAATTGACAAATAGCGCCAGTCACACTTATAATAATGTTGAAGAAAACTTTTTGTTGATAATTTGATTAGCTTTAAATATTTGAAAATATGAATATATTTAAATATGATATAGAAAGCTGAGGGTTGTGAACTGAAAACTTACATTTGAAGTTTAAATATATGTATACAAGAAAAATTTATGTTGATAATTAGTTTTAACTATACTATACTATGCAAATATAGTAGAGATTGTGAACTGAAAATATATATGGTACAATTCGTATTCATATCATGTCAGCATACAATGTAACATGTTCATTAGACAGAAATTGATATTTATAAGAATTTTTTTATAAATTAAATTCCCTTTTTCACGTATGAAAACAACATGTTTTTGTTGTGTCAGAATATCTCTAAAATATTGTTCTTCAAAATTAATAAAGCCTATCCAAGAAAACAGGCACTAAATCAAACAAGATATATAAATTTACAATGGGAACTTTAATAGCATGTAATCGATGTGTCTTTAATTAAACATGGATATTTAAAACTAATCTGAAGAGCTATAATGTAAAAAAAGTGTTTGAAAATATGAATATTTAAATATTTGAAAATATGAATTTATTTAAATATGATATAGAAAGCTGAGGGTTGTGAACTGAAAACTTACATTTGAAGTTTAAATATATGTATACAAGAAAAATGTATGTTGATAATTAGTTTTAACTATACTATACTATGCAAATATAGTAAAGATTGTGAACTGAAAATATATATGGTACAATTCGTATTCATATCATGTCAGCATACAATGTAACATGTTCATTAGACAGAAATTGATATTTATAAGAATTTTTTTATAAATTAAATTCCCTTTTTCACGTATGAAAACAACATGTTTTTGTTGTGTCAGAATATCTCTAAAATATTGTTCTTCAAAATTAATAAAGCCTATCCAAGAAAACAGGCACTAAATCAAACAAGATATATAAATTTACAATGGGAACTTTAATAGCATGTAATCGATGTGTCTTTAATTAAACATAGATATTTAAAACTAATCTGAAAAGCTATAATGTAAAAAAAGTGTTTAATCTGAAATAGATTGAAAACTGCAATTATATAAAAAAAAATATTTAATTTACCTCCAATTGTCATATTTAATTTTTATACTCTGTTGCCAAAGTAAAAAGAGTATATTGGTTTTGTGCAATATAAGTCTTGCTGTGCTTTGAAGCTAGAGACTTGAAATTTGGGACATAACCCGTATGTGCTGTGGGCTTATAAAGTATATGCTTAGCATATGCCCATTGGGGGCGTGCCAAATTGGAAAATATCATATATTTCGATTTCCGACATAAACGCTTCTATTTTCTCCATAATTGCAGTCTAAGAATTTGGAATTCATAGTTGCGCATCCCAGCACTAAATAAAAATGAATGACATGTAAAGCTACGCTTTTCTGGGCCATGGCAAGTCGCTAAAAACTATATCTTCCACAGTTTTTAAGCTAGAACCACAAAATTTTTAGAAATACGTTCCTGTAACCCTCCTTCTTAGATTGACTAAAAGCCATTTACATACACCTCTTTGTTTCGTGACAATTTCAAGGGAACAGAGTGTCACGCAGTCGGTTACGCCAGACTGCAACGTTTTTACTTATTATATCTATGAAAGTTTCCCTAAAGTCTCATCGCTCTAAAATGAAGTTATTATATATAATAAAGCCTACATCCATTATTTTTAACTCTAAGTAAGCTCCCATAGATGTATTATTTTAATATAGGCACCATATATGCATATATATATTTACTTTCAATGACCTAGTTGTAAATTTGCTGCTATTCGAGCCGTTCCTAATGAGCCAGTCGAAATCGAGCCCACTCCGACCTTTGGCCGGCTTATCGTCCTTGCTAAGGCGACGTCCTGTGCGTCTGCCTGTCGCTAATTAGGCTAAACAAATTATGGAATATAATTAATAGAGAGCACGGGAAAGCAATTAACTTTTTGCGATAAACAACTGAGAGAGGAATTAATGTGCTCCTCAATTGTGAGCAGATTTATTGCTATCCCCGGGTCAGCCAACCCAGGCCCAGTGAGAAAAAAAAGTAACGAAGATATATTTTACAATTCACGTAGTGACATTTGCATTTTTGATTACTACAATATTTGCTGCATTGCTTTTTGTTTATTGGTAGGTGTTGAGTGGGTTGTTGGTTGGCTGGCGTGAAACGTGTCAAGCAAATAAAAAAGGTTGATAAATGGAGGGCCAGCCCAAAAAAGGGGACATGCGCCTATTTGGATGGGCATGCGAAAGGTCAGCAAGGCCTTAAAAATGTTCCCAGCCACACTTTGGGTTATTTCTTTATGCAAATCATTGCGAGGGGTCGGGCGGCATTTGCATTTGCTGTGGGCGTGACAAGGCCTGATTATGTTATTGTTGGTATTGCTATAGCTATTGCTGTTGTTGGTCAGGGCTTCGTCCACGGTGTCATTTGCTTAATTTGTTTGTCGCGCTCACACACTCCCGAACAGATTCAATCAAAACCGTTTCAGGTCCGAAGACAATGGCCAAAGCAAAGTTCAGCCACAATCCAGACAATGAGCCATGTATTATATTTCCAGGCAATTGTTAAAGTTAGGAGAGCGGGAGGTTCGCTGTGGGGCTTTTGCTTTTGGGGGATGCGGTTTCGTGTTCAAGCAGCAAAACCTTAAAGCAAAAATATGGTAGAATGGAAACCTCTGCGGGGCAAAGCAATAACAGCCATACGCTCAAAGGGCCAAACGAATGGGCGGCGGGAATCGGGGTTCAGGGCAGGACTCGGAGCGTCGGTCGGTGCTGACGTGTTTCGCTGCAGCGAGCCACACTTAACCTTGGCTGTATACGGCCGAGGACACGCCACTTAACTTATGAATTAAATTCCTGCGCTCCGCAAATCCTGTTGTCCTGAGTACGGCATATTTTATGGCCCAGCACTCACAACTTTAGCCCAAAAAGCGCTGCGAGCTGCCAAAAGCTCGCGCTCTTCGCAAAGAGAGCGCGGGAGAGAGCGAGAGCTTTGCGTGTGACTTTCCATTCAGCGTGCTCTTTGCAAGCAAATCATGTCTCTTTCAGTTAAGTTTTAAGAGAGCACAGATTTAATTTTGTGGAATTGTTTGTTGGGTAATCTCCGAAGGGCTTTATATTGCAATGATTGATACGATGGCTTGTTAAATATATTATATTTATATACATACATACAGAATCATTGGTACTTTGTCACGTAGGAAAGAGAGGTATGAATGTGCCCTGGCACTCGACCTTCGGTTTCACTGGAATCACTGCCTTCGCCTTCCGATGATTAGCCGTGATTAGGTAGAGCTTCTCCAGCATAGTATCAGCCAGCGCAACTGTCATTGCGTACACATGGATCGCACCTGACTCGTACACCTTTGCCGCCACACTAGGTATACTCTTGTTCACATAGTAGGCATATCTTAAGCTCTCATGCACTGTTCCAGAGCTCAGGCAATACGTTTGACTGAACTCCTCAATGCAGACCTGCCACGCAAATTGTGCGATGTGTATCATTTGGGAGTGCAAAGCGTTATGCTGAGGCAGACTTATGGACTGAGCACCGCCTAGAATTTTGATCAAAAGACTCTGTTGAGTGCTTGTGAGCAAAGCTTTGCTACGTGCATTGCTGATCAGAATGCTGCCATTTCCCCAGATCCAGGCCACGTGACCCTCCTCGTAGCTCTTCTGCAGCACCTGAATATCGCTGTTGTAGATCGCATTGTCTAGCTCCAGTGCTAGGTGATTGATGTCTATTTTACGATTCACCTGCAACGAGCTATACGTTCTCACAATCCTCATTTCGATTTGCATATTTGTGCGTTCGACTTTTCTCTTAGTCGGCGGTCGCAGAATTCGCAACTGCTGCAGTCTCTGGTCCAGATGTGTGGGCAGCGCCGGCATTTGCAGGACACGCTTCAAGCTGTCCAAGCTCTTTTTGCCAGGCTCATTAGGCAATTTGCTGCGCAGCCGCTTGCCCTGCGGATCACGAAACTCGGTCATGTTCTGGTCAATGATGTCCTCAAACTCATTTAATCTAGACTTATAGCTGTTCTCCCACTCACCTAGAGTTTTCTGTAAGTCCAACTTAGCCCCTGGGACTTTACCCGCAGGCTGCACCTTCGCACTCTCACTAATCTTTTTTTCAAAATCTACAGGCTCTGTGGCAGGCTGATCATCGGTGGGCAACGACTCGAGTCGGCTTTGCACCACCCGCGAGAGATCTTGGCCCAGTTGTTGCAGCCACTCTTGCACCGCATCCTCCTTAGGCGCTGCAACCAGCGGCGGCTGCTTTTCTCCATTTACAATCACTAGCTGATCCTCTTTCTGGCTGATTGGCTGCTTCTGCACCGCCGGCAAGGATTTGTCATCCAATATTATCAACTCCTTCATGTTAATATTAGGCTTTGGTAGCTGCTCCGACGGCTGCTCCACAATAATTATCGAGTCGATGGCTTTCTGCAGATCCTCATTATTGATGGCGACAACTGGAGCCACAGCTTCAGTTACTCTCTGCTGCTGCTGCGGCGTTTCCAAGGCAGTTCTCTCTGATTCCGTGGGCGTATTCTTTGCTTCTTTTATGGCTGGCTTGACGGCCTTTCCTGGCCTTAGCTGCATTGAAATTTTAGTCCTTAGCAGATCTTGGAGCGCTTTTCTGCTTTCCTCAGCCCTGGCCATGTTCATGAACATTTCAAAGGTTTTGATGTCACTGAGTGGCGTGTGCAATCGCCTCGACTTCAGAAAGTCCAACAAACTCCGCTCTTCGTCCAGACTTAGATCTAAGCTCTCCAATTCCATGCATGATACACTCGTTTCCTCCTGGTCTAAGTTCTGTTTTAATTCGACTCCGATGTCCAAATTTTCACTCTCGAGGCTGGCAATGAGCTGATCGACATCAATGTCACGGCTGCAAAGACTCCAAGAGGTGTTTCGTTTCACTGGGCTCACAGCAATGAGCTGTGGCGTCTCATATTCAGTTTGAATTTTTTGGATGCAGCAAATTGGCCACTCTGGTTCGGCACCCAGCTTGGTCGCCTCAAAGCTTAACCAAATGTCCTCCGACGTGGGCAAATAATCAATGTCACTTTTCACAATAGCCGACGTGTGCTTTAAGCTCTGATCGTGCAGCAAATCCACATTGTTAGTGGGTGACCTTTCGTCGGCTGAGGATTCTGAGTTATTGGAATAGGTAATTTCTTGCCTTCTCTTCAGCTTGGGTATTATAAAGGTCGAGTATAGCCGTACGGGTTGGCTGACCAGCATCGGATCAGTACCTGACAGATTGAAATTGAGCTGTGCATTGCGGAAAATGTAGGCAACCGGCAGATATTGGCCCAACCTCCACAATAATGAATTTCTATGAAAATACTATTTGTTTTTAAACGCATTTGCCAAATATTAAATCTTAAACATACTGTTCAATATTTTCGTATACTGCCTTCTCGAGGGGCACTGCTTCCTGCTTCTGCTCCGGCTCTGGCTCTGCCTCTAGCTCTGGCTGAAGCTTCGGCTCTGGCTCTGGCTCAGGATTAAGCAGTAGATATGGCGGCTTATTCTGTCTGCTGCGATTACGCTTGTGCCTTTTATTGTGTTTTTTGCGCTTTTTATTGTGTTTTTTTTTCCGCTTCTTTTTTTTCTTTTTGACATTTTCATTACTCTCTAAATATTGCGGCACTTCATCATTAACGTTATTTAAGACGGGTTTGGGTTTTTTGGAATGCTTCTTATGCTTTTTCTTCGATTTGCGTCCCATGGCATTATAATTTCCATGGACTGTTCAATAAAAATTGCGCACTTGCAAGACACTCCATTTATTTGACACGGAAAAGTGTTGAAAACGACTGAAAGTGTCTAATGCATAGAGAAAATAGTGTTGTATAACAAATTTTTAAAAAATACGTTTATCATTTGTGCTTTAATTGATATGAAGTTGAAATATGTACAGTGTTTTGATAATGTCTTCGAAAGCCGACAACTTTTTGCTTTGCTAACGAAAAAAAAATATGTGTTAAAAACAAACTAAAAGAGCAATAATGCAGTTCTATTAACTGCTTCATTTGCTTATTATTAATATTATTAATATTTAATTTAATTAGATAAAAAGTTGCAGTTAAAAAATAATGAGAAGTCATGTTTTTGGCTCCAATAAAGTCTTCGTACACCGTATTTTCGTAGTTCTTTACACGCAGACAAAAAACGAAAATGATAACTGTTATTTTCAAGTGTATGCATAGACCAGCTTGGGCATCATTTTCTAACAAGTTCATAAGAAATTTGAGCAGATTTGACTGTACATTGTGATTATGTATTTAAATGATTACCTAATAATATTTTATGAAAATTATTATGAGAAACTAAAAAGGTTGCATTTAAATTAATTAAAACTAGATTAAGTTGCGACTAACGGTAACAGAAAACTTATCTAAATGAAATATCAAAAAAAAAAGTGAAGAAGATTTTTATATTCAAGTTTTATATTTTTAAAGAGTAAAAGATATAGATATTGATACGAATAATTTCCTAAATAAAGACACCTTTGCTAAGCGAAATGAAAGCTTTGCAATGCGGAGTCTCTGAAATTCAGAATTTCATGCTAAAAAACACTCTGTACTCTTATTTTAAATGTTTACATATTTTAACAATTTAAGTTACAATAAAATCATGTTAACATGCATTTAATGCACTGTTCAAAAAAACATTCCATAAAAAGTTACTTGACTCGGACGAGCATTAGAAAGTTTTTTTTGGTCCGCCCCCCACTTTAAGCATTTAAAACTTTATAGGACTTTTGATTGGGACACTATTTCTTAGTGTCTGCTACACACACACACAGATGAATAGTCAGGTAGTTAAAACTTTTATATTGAGCCTGAGCGGGTAGGAATTATTTGTGATTTTTGTGTTTGGAGCTGGAATGGGCTGGGATGCTATGCTGTCTGGCTAAAGTTACAGTGACTGCAAAAGTACTCTGTCACTGCTCATTTGTTGCTAATAATTATAAAAGTTTACACAATTCCCCAAGTGACATGCACATATGTACACACATTATGCACCAAAAAAGTTGCAGACAGTCTGTCTGCAGCACGAGGAGGGCGTGGCTGGGCGAAGGCGGATGGGCAAAAGTTTAGCGCCGCTCGCAATTGTTTAGTTTAGCTACATTTGCTGTTGATCAAAAATGTTTGTAAAGTTTTTTAGTGTGGGCGTCTAACAATAACTGCTGCCTCCGATTACACAGAAACTGGGGAGCTCTGGAAATAGTTTTGGGCAACGGCAGCCTAAAAGCATGAGGTATTAAATTTTTATTTGCTAACCTATAACAATTGCTTGAGAGCTCTCTGAATGCTCTTTCAAGTAAGTCCGAAATGCTGCGCTACTTATAAGTCATTCCGTTTTGGACCGCAGCCAGGCTCAGGTTCCGCAAGTTTTTGCAAACAAGTCCAACAAAGCCATCACCAAATTGCCCTAAAAGCCTTTTCAAGTCAAAAGTTTTCTCTGTTTGCGCATAATTATTTATTTGTGAAGTCACAGAACAAAAACAAATATATGTA
Organism: Drosophila gaucha; assembly: GCA_035045545.1. Taxonomy (NCBI): domain Eukaryota; kingdom Metazoa; phylum Arthropoda; class Insecta; order Diptera; family Drosophilidae; genus Drosophila; species Drosophila gaucha. Next base: position 1,071,235 of record JAWNOY010000292.1, read on the forward strand.
CGAACCGAAAATAAAATTAAATGGAAAACGAAAAAAAAAACTATAAACTGCAATTATAGAATATTTCTTCCTCTAGTTCCAGCCAAGCCGTCGAGTAACTAGACAAAGCTATCATATTTCCTAGCCCACTTCTTACCCTTGCGTTTCTTAGGCTTATCATCATCGACTTCGTCAAACAGAATGCGCTCCAGTATTTCCATTTGGATATTCAAAATGTGTGAGATAGAGTAAGTTCGTTCGATACGTTCCCTGTATTTTACCTGTAGCAGATCTTCGTCGGTTTCAACTTTGACAGCTTTGCCGCGGCCAGCTTTTTCGGCTTTTTCGCGCTTATCCAAAAGAAATTCAATATTCTCAGCAACTGTGCGATTATTGCGTCCATACGGTTTTCGAAGAGAGAGCATCTTAACAAAGAAGCTGATCCAATGATCATGCTCTACACGTAAGAATTGAAGAAATGTAATTTGTAGTTTGAATTTTTCATCGCCCACAACCTTCGCATCTGTGAAATGTTCGAGAATCAATGTTGAGAAGACATTGATCAGCAGGACAGAGACCACAAATCCCAACAAAGCATAGATAACATAGCCCAAAAATCGACCACCATGAAAAAGGTCTGCTGGTTCGATCTCATTGGTGAAGCCAAAGGAGAAACACAATGCCGAAACAACACTTTTCAAAGCATGCGTAAAATGGGCGCTATTGTTGCCATTGATGGTGGATATCGCGATGCCAAAGGCGCCCAGCAGGATCAGTATAGCCAGGGCAGTAATGGCCAGGGACTTCCAGGCCAAAGACAGAGTTCTCGTAAACAATTGAAATACCTTGGCGAACTGCATCACCTTCCAGAGCCGCAAAGTCGTTGCGCAGACCAGAAATCCAGTCAATATATTGGTCAGCCCATGCAAGCGTGCCGGTACACGAAAGTCGAGAAATTCGAGCTTATTGGCACCCTCCATTCTCTTGAGCATTGATCCGACTATCGATGCACGCGACACAATTACAATAATCACAATAATATTCAGCACAATTATGAACAGATCCAGTTTATACCAAATGCTGCGAAAATTCTTCGGCTCAAACCACACACGACAGACGAAGGACTGAATGAACTGCAAGAATGTTATCAAATATAAGAGCAGTACCAGCAAGCTCACGTAGGGTGTCTGCAGGGTATCGCCAATCAGCTGAATACTGTCACAGTTCACATCGGGTATTATGCCGCCAAAGGGCGTTCGCTCCACAAACAAAGTGCACACACTGAACATATCTGCATCGACATTGTAGAGCGAGAAGTCCATGAACACCGCCGATGTGTTATAGGTTAGCCAATTGTAGTCCGTTAGAAACTCCAGTATCTTCAGGCTGTTCTGATTGGTGCGCGAGAGCAAGGCGACATAGCCCATGAGCTCGGGATAGCTCTGAAATTTGCCAATGTGATTGTAATTGAGCACAACATAGGTAAGCAAGTCCTTCTCCACCAGCGGCAGCCACGGCTCATAGACCCGCCAATATTTGTCAGCATAATTCAGTGGCTGGTAGGGTAACTGCCATTCGGGCTTATATGGTTGATTTGTATATTGGGGCTGATCGAAGCCAAACTGTTCCTTGGACAGACGCAGCTGGCGCAGCCGAACCACGCCCAACATTTTATTCTGTTGGCTGTGGATCCACGTAGCGCCATTCACATTGAAGGCCTTCACAAGCGATGACTCTATGAAATCGAACAGTTGATTGAGATGGTAAACCTCCTTCAGACCAATATATTCCGAATGATTATTCAAAAATAGCGCATTCAATCGGGCTGTATTGTAGTAAGCCAGCTCAGTCCGATGGACGAGCACAACTCCCATTAGTACTAGAAAGTATTTACCATAGAGGAATAGATCTTGAGCTATATTCTTGTACTCCAAATTCAAGGCCTCATTGCGATAACGCTCTGTAATCAGCATCTGAGTTCGCATTGCCTTCAAACGGTGCTTCAGAAAATTAATCCGATTATATTTGCGATCAGCGTCCTCCTCGTCTGCGTGCCTGCGAAATTTGGCCATGCTTCGCGGCCAGCAGGCCTGGTCAATGCCGATCAGGATGAACTTTAACGGTTCTCCAAACATCACCTGAAATAACAGCACTATCACAATGGAAAGAATCATGTTTTTCGCATTCTGCGTCTCATGATCAAAGCCCGAAAAGTAAATCATCAGGAACATGCAGATCCCGATAATGCCAGCTGTGAACACAAAAAAAAGGTGGCGTTTAGTTTTATCTTGCATGATTATTGTTTGTTTCTTTTTGCCGCTTTTCGTATTTTGCTTTAGTTTTTATTTATTCTTTTTTCCGAACGATGCTACTAGCACAGCAAATATTTTGAAATAGTTTCAAAAAGCGTTTTTTGAACTTAAAAAAAAATTGCTTGAGACAAAAATGCTGCACAAGTAGGCAACCTTTCTCCAGTTCGAATCTAAGCCAACATTTGCTGTGAAATAACTAGAAAGATAATTTATTATAATTTATTTATTATTATCTAAGCCACCAAATACTTGTACATAATACTTTAGTTAGCCCCCAAATACTTGTATATATTGTAGTTTTTAGAGTTTTTGATATTACTTAAAAAGTAAAGAACTAAATACTTACATATGCTTTTTAGATTAATGATATTACTTATAGAATAAAGAACTGTCACTTCACTGAATAGTAAATATATATTATATTATCTTAGCCCCAAATACTTATATATAGTTTTTAGAGTAATGATATTGCTTATAAAATACTATACCACAATGATAACTTATAATAGGTCTATCTATACATTAGCTCAAAACTAATACTTGCTGTTCCTAGCTCTAATGTAGAACATATCAGATTTTTTCCCATTTGCCACTCTCATAACAGGCGATATATATATATATATCAATCCATAGAAGAGGTCAAAAAACTTTGATATTTCGATCTGGAAGCAGTATGCACACGTTATTTTAAAGTTTTCTATTTTTAAATATCAATTTTTTTTTATTAAATAAAGTTTCCTACTAACTTCAGTGGTAACTTAGTCTAGTTTTACATATTCAAATTTCAAAATATATTTATTTATACATTTAAGACCAAAAAACTAATTTCAAAACGTTAATTAATATATTGATTCTCGAGAAGAACAATATATAGTTTCAAATATTTTAGCTCTCTAGCTTGAACGCTGGGCAGGCAGCAAGTAAACAATTATATTAACCGAAGAATAATTTTTGATGATTTCACTTGAATCTAGACTGTGATACGGAATCTGATTCTGTTTCTGATGGACCACCTGATCTCATACTCTCGAGAGAATCATCAGTGCTCTCTTCTTCCTTAAAGAGCATGTGCTCAAGCAGCTCCATTTGGGTTTGCATTAGGGCTGCAATTGTGTGCATCCGTTCAACACGTTCTTTGTATTTGCCGTGCTTTAAAGTCTCATTTCTACTTTCTAGGCTCTCTTCGCCTTCAACTGGAGCCTTGGAGTGGAGGGCTTGGTACGCTGTTTTACCTCCGTACGCCTTTTCTTTACTTTGCAAAACGATCTCTATGTTCTCTTTAACTGTGCGATTTTTCCCTTTGTATGACTTGTTCAAAAATGGCAGTCTCCGAAAGTGTCGAAAAAGAGGAGCGTATTCAACCCGTAGAAATTGTAGAAAATTAATGTTATGCCGCACAGTTCTTGCATCTCGCCTCATCCGGACATTTCGAAAGTACGCATTGATTGTTGTAGCAAAAATGTTCATCATCAAAATAACAATAACAAAGGCCAGAATGGCATACAGAATTAAGCCCAGATATCGGCCACCATGTAGAAGATCTTTGGGATTAATGTGTCCAGTGAAACCAAAGGCGAAGCACAAAGAGGAAACAATACTATCCGTCAGACTGACAAAGGTAAAGGTCATGCTGCCATTCACAATGGCAACTGCCATGCCATAGCCAATCAAAAATACCGCAATTAACACAGCTGTGCTAGCCAAGGCCTTCCAAGCCTCATACAATGTGGCCGTTATCATCTGAAATACCCTGGCAAAGAGAAGCACCCGCCATAGCCGCAACGTGGTTATGCAGACAAGGAAGCCCTTCATGACGACGCTAGCCTTATGCAATCGTGTCGGCACTTGAAAGTCAAGATAGATAAGAAAACTGGAACTCTCCACCTTCTTGAGTAATTGGCTTAGCATGATTTTCCTCGTAACTAATATGACAATCAATCCGATATTCAGCCCAATGATCAATAAGTCCAGCTTGTTCCACATGCTGCGCAGCTTGGAGGGATCGTACCAAAGCATCACTATAATGGACTTGGCGAACTGTATCAATACGAGTAAATATAAAATGGTTATAATAACGACTCCCACTCCCACATGATTAAGCACAAGCAAATTCACGCTGCTAATGTCCACACCGACCTCAATGGTCCCAAAGGGCGTACGCTCGATGAGCAGTGTGCCCACGGTGAAGACATTTGCATCCACATTGTAGAGTGTAAAGTCCACGAATAACGCCACTGTATCGAATGTTAGCCAACCCATATGATCCAAATATCTAACAACCTTCATGCTGTTGTTGTAGCTGCGCGCGAGCAGTGCCACGTAGCCGTAGAGCTCTGGGAAGTCGTGCACATATCCAGAGTGATAAAAGTTTAGGAAGAACTTTTCCTTTACGGTGCGTATGGGATACATGGGCAGCCATGGCTCATAGATTCGCCAATATTTGTTTGTGTAGGGCATACGTTCATAGGGCAATTCCCAGCTGGGCATATAGTCTCTATCGTCATACTTTTGATCCATCCAGCCCATGTGAAAGTTTTCCTTTCGACGCAGCTGCCGCAGTCGAACCACACCCAATTTACTCGTATGATCGCCATACAACCATCTCAAGTTTCCCGTCGTTTCGAAATCTGGCTCAAAGGCCGATATGACTGTCGACTCCAAAAACGTATACACATTATCAAGGGAATGCACTCGTTGCAATCCCCAGGTGCGAGTTTGATTCAATAGAAAAAGTCTCTTCATATGTCTAGTATTATAGTAGAGCAATTCATCCTGCATTACGAGCACGACGCACATCAGCAGTAGGAAATATTTGCCATAAAGCCAGAGGTCAATGGCAATTGCCTGATACATTTGGTTCAGCGGCTCGTTGCAGTGCTTATCCGTGGCCACCAGCTGAGAGCGCAATGTGGCTATCCTCATCTTTAGGTAGTCGGTACGTGTGTGAACGATTGCGCTTGTATCCACTACGAAGCTTTCCCGGTGATGGGGCCACCACGCTCTGTCGATGGCCAAAAGTATAAATTTGATTGTATCGCTCAGCACTAAGAGCAGCGTAATCACCAGAAAAGTATTTATACAAATGTTCCTTATCTTTACCATCTCGTGAGAAAAGCCCGAATAAATTGTTACACAGATCAAACAAATTGCCATTATAATTCCGGTTGCAATTAGCATGACGTAATGCCTCGCGAGCGTTATCACTTTGCCCATGATTATAGATTAACATTTCACAATTGTATTAAGAGAAAAATATAAGATAGTGTACGAATTTGTGTTCTCAATGACATTATTATGAGTATTTAGAGTAGTTTGATTGACTTTTAAAAGAAAATTTCCTAACTACACCCAACTCTTATTTTACACTCTAGAAACGTTCCTTAGAAAAGCGTGTAATTAAAAATCGTGTAAAAAAAATGCATGCTACATTCGGTAAATTTGAGGATATGTTCTACAACTTTAAAAAAATGTGTAAGATGAAAAAACTATAAATATTTTCCCGAAAGACCATGCAAAAGAATTATGGTTGTATTTATAAAACAAAATCTGAATTTTTTGAATACATAACATAAGAGTTCAATTGGAAATTTGGAATATAAACTTACATCTTGCATATTTTGCAACTATTTATCGTCGATATATCAGATATGCTTAAGAACAATTTGATTTTTTTTGTTATAAAGTCTGTTATTAGCGAATAGATATTTTATTTCTCCAATTGCTTATATAATTCTTTGTATCCAGCAACACAAAACTTAAGATAACCAAGAAATCATGACTAAGAAAATGTAATGTAAGGTTGTAAAACAGTTAAATATATATATATATATATATATATATATATATATATACACAAAAAAAATTTCGTGTAAGAAAGGAGAGTAGAGTAGAGTAAAGAGTATATTCTTATTTGTCAACCGAATTATTTCAAAATCGTATATAAAAAGACCGTGCAAAGAAGACTTTAGAAATTTTAAGTTTAGAAATTAAAAGTTTTCTTTTTAAATTTGACTAATTTATTTAACCCTTGCCCCATCCTTGGCTACATTTAAGACTTTCGACTTTACATATTTATTTCGCATTGTTATTACGCCCATTATGCAGCTACTTTATGGGGTGTGGCGGCAATGGGGCTTAGCCACCCACAGGACACTCATTTTTTAGCAGCAGACATATGGCCAGGGCAACAAATCTACTTAGAGAAGCGAGAGACAAGCTCAGTCACAAAACTTTGGTGTAGAAAACTTTTGAGGCTAAGTGCAAGTCTTTGGAAAAACTTAAATTTTTTGTTCTTTTTATTTTTTGTTTAAGCGTCAAGGCGACTAACACATAAAACCATTTGCTGAGCAGCTCGACTCTGCCGGCTGCATTGCCCAAATCGCTTTTTGTGGTCAGCTTACTAACGACTTTTCGATACGGAACGGAAAAGTTTTGGGCTTGGCCTAGTTGATAAAATTGTCGATAGCTGGTGTGCTCACCTTGCGCCGTGTGCCGTGCGGCACACCTGCTATCGTCTAATCTCCGATAGCTGGTGCGACTGAGATGGCCTGCATATTAATAAGCTGCACAAATGTTTGCAGGCTGCCAGATCCTGCTGCAGTTCAGTCTATTAACCGGCACAATAGACTTATGCTCTACTGCTGTCACCCCAAAAACCGACTGCCAGGCATGCAACATGCAAAACATGTTTGCCCATCCAACAGCAGCAGCAGTCGCTGCGCTGCCTGACTTCGGTTAGCCAGGCCAAGGCGCAACCAGTGCCTTTCTTCACTCAAACTGTTTGCCGTTTAGTTTCGCATAAAGCGTACACACTGTAAAATGCATAAATCTTTGTTGGCACTGGCTCGGGCTCGGGTCGTGCTCGAGTCTCAGCTCTATGCGTCTGCTTTGGCGTCTTGTTTGTTGTACGTTTCATTTGTCAAAAAAGGTTTTTGAAATTTTTATTGTTGCGGTGCAAACCCAGACGAGCTCCCCAGGCAAGTGGTGCGTAGCTGGTTAGCTTTAAATGCAATAGACTTCCTCTTGCTAGATTCTTAATTCAATTTGAAGTGCTTAAAAATAAAGGCACTAGACTCTCTGATGCCTAGCTCGAACAACGCTTTTCCATTAATCATAAAAACCAAGCTACAATCCACATATGAATGTGGATTTATCAGGCATTGTTGGCTGCTTAAACTGCACAAGAAACGTTTTCTCGGGCCACCAAAATCAAATTAAGCAAAATTAAACGCAACAACAAACAGACAGGGATAACAACGCCAGGATATGATTCCGTTATTTAATATTTTTTTCCTCCTCTATTTTTGTCTTTTTTTCCTTTTTTGGCAAGCACACAACATATGCGTCCCGTTGACAAATAAAGTTTACAGATATGTGCATAGAGCATGCAGAAAGCGGGGCAACAGAGAGAGCCAAATGTTGGGCACACAGTGAGAGACAGATGGGCAACGCACAAGAGTAAACAATGGGCAACTGGATGGTATGTGATGGGGCCATGCATGGAACTCCGACTCCGACACTGACTCCGACTCTGACTCCTAGTTCCACTGCTAATGTACACAGACAACAACTCCCCAATGAAATAGTTTATGGTAAACCGCAATGCGAAAAATGTCACCTCTTGGCAAAAATGAGCAAAGCCAAAGGGCGGGCGAGATTCAAAGATACAAAGCAAAACAGAGAGAGATAGCAAGAGAGAGAGAGAGTGAGAGAGAGAGAGGGAGACTGGGCTGTGGTGCAGCTGGTAAAATAAGTGCGGAAGTTGTTTGCGGAGCTGGCAAAAGGCAAACGGAAGCGGCCTATTGGGCAATGGCGGCGCCACAAGCGGAAATGAGCCAACTTGGCTGCCACATAAGGCGCTAGTCCTGGCGCTCAAACTCAAACAACACCAGACAGCTGACAATTCCAACTCGATCTTTAATAATAATGTGTAAACTTAAACTAGAGTTTGACTTAACTAAATTGTAAGCTCCCTGAGTTGTAGCAGCACTTGGATTCGATGCCAAATAGCAAGGCCTTCTATGGTCCACGCAGCGGCGGCTCTGTGAACTGCTCGTTCTGGGCATCGCAGCGCTTGGCATCCGCCTCGGTGGGCACCACATCCTTGGCCAGCTCCAGCAGCTTGTCCAGCGGACACTGGAACTCACAGCCGGGCACGGTCAGTTTCTGTGCCGGCGCCTTGGGATTATTGCGGAAATAAATCTCCACCCAGTAATCACCGGTTTCTTTGTTCTTGTGCAGCTCGAACAGCGCCATGACCGAGTAGCGTGGCAGCTGACGCTCCCAGATCTTCAGCGCAGACAAAATATTGACCACAGTCGAGTCGTGGCCTGTGTAAATAAACAACTTGCGCCTGTCGGGCTTCAGCGTTTCGTTGCGCTTCTGTTGCATCTCGTTGAACATCTTGCTGAGGAATGGACCTGCTTTGATCTTTTGCAGCTCAGGCGTATACACATTATACACATAACTCTGTTCGGTCAGGAACTGCATTTTCTCTGGGAAATATTGCTTCGTCCATTCGGGCAAATCCAGACCCCATTCCTGTTCTGCCAACAAAGTCAGATACAGCGATTGCACATCTTCTGGTTCTTTGAAACTGAGTCCGGTGTGGGCTGCCAGCTCCTTGAACATATCGAGATACGGCTCAATTTCCTTCTTCACCTCGGGCAAATCGTAAACCTCGTGCAGCGCTTCATAGTACCGAGGACAGGGTGTGCGCACAAGCAGTAACTGAGGATTGATAGAGATAGTTTATTAATTTAATCGAATTTGTATTCATTGTGGAGATAATGAAAGCAGGCAAGAGTTAATTTCAATTGAGCTACAAGTTATATCAAACTTTTTAAAATGAATATTTATAGATTTACATGTAGGGTCAGGCTACAGAGTTACTCGAAAAGAATCATAGCTCAAGTGTTCTGTACTGTATTATATTATACTTATATATATAGGCTATATGTATTATAAAACATTATAAAGAAATTTGTATTTAAGATTAATATATGAATATAAAAAGGAACAAACAGACATGGCATCAAGTCAATTTCGAATACCGATGAAATATATATTTGTATATATTTATCTTTATATATATTACAATTGCCGCTGATTCCTACTTTAGCTACTCACATAAATTCGAAAAAACCATACCATATATACCCTTTTTAACTAATTTTCGATGAGCTTAAACACATAGGAGCATGGAATGATGGCCAATTTAGTTAAGCATATTTCTCAATTATATTAGTTTTAAAACTTTTTTAAATAGGTAGATATCTTAAACAAAAGTAAAAAAATATTTAAAAAAAAAAACCGAATCAAACCTTAGTCTTCTTTGACTGAGAAATAAGTAAGATTTCAATATTCATTAAGTAATATGGTATTGAGTTATAGTAGCAGAGGGACAAAACAACGCGCTGACGGACATTTCTTGGTCGTCTCGACTCATTATTGTATGCAAGAATATATTATTTATTTATTAAACAAAGTAAATATACTATTTGAATTTAATCTAGTAGGTAAGCTTTATGATGATTTAACGAACACTAGTTGATAGGCACTTTGACTCTATATGTAATAATTATCGCATATTTATATTTGAGTGTCTCACATAAATTTCAAAAGAAAACCAATTATACCCTTTTCACAAATTTTCGATGTGCCTCAACAGTCACATACGAAGTTTCATTATAAACATAGATAAAATTAATTTTCCTTGAAACAGATCTTTACAAATGCTTACGACATTTCTCAATTAAATTAGTTTTTGAGCCATTTTAAAAAAAATAGTTTTTCGATTATCGAAAAATAGATGAAGGGGAAAAAAGCCGAATAAAGCCTTAGTCTTTGTTGACTGAGAAAATGGGTTATAAATCAATATCAATTGATGATGGCATCATTATTGATTGGTTGACATACCGTATCCTCATTTAACTCCTGCGAGAACACCGGAATGGGCTGCCAATTGTACTTGCTGTTCCACTCCATCGCTGTGCCCTTGGGTGGGAAGAAGCTGGCCAGCACCGTTTGCATGGTCATGTGTGTGCGAGGCACGCCCGTCGCCTGTGCGTGCACCAACTGAAGATGTTGAGGATGATGTGACCAAGAATGGGTAGAAGAACGGGTGGAACGTTAAAGAAATTGAGTGATGAGGCAAGCGCGCTTGAGCTTTGCAATTTGTAAACGTCCGCACTATCAGACACCCGTTTCCCGATTCCACAGCGGCTAGCGGGAAATGGGGAGTCGGGTGGTTCGTTAGCGTTTGGTTACTCACATCGGGACTGTAGTAGGGTGCCAGGAATTTGCCATAACGCTTACGCAACCAGCTTCCAATGTTGAACAGCTCGCGTTTGCCATTCTGAGCGTTGATTTATTACATGGCATGGGCGGATGGCAAGTGAGACAACAGCCGGGGAATCCACAAACAGAAACAGAAGAGAGAGAGAAACAGAGAGAGGGAGAGAGAGAGAGAGACATGTAGCTATGTTATAAAATAATAAATGCCTTGCATTTTTGCAATTGCATAAACATATGCATGTGCATATGTTAATGCAACACAGATGCCAGATCCTCTCCCTTTGGCCGCACTGCACCCTGCTCATCCCCTCAGCCACGACAAACATTTGCATTTCAATTTATTTAAATGCTTTGCTGCGTGGTTTTCGGGCTGAACGGAAAGCTGGGTGGGTTAGGTAGCTCGAGGTTCGCTTTTCACAAACTTCTTTTTTTTGTCTGTTTTTGTTTTTAGTTTTCTCTATTTTTTGGGCAAAAGTTTTGCTGCAACTTGTTCTCGACTCACATTTGTTACTTGTCCCCAGCCAAATGGATAGTAGGTTTCATTTACATGGGGATCCATGGGATATGTGTCCGCCGGTGTGCGTGGTCCATGTCGAAAGACCTGAAAATTGTACCAAAAACGTATGCAGTGTTAGTTACGAGTTTTTAACTTTCATTTCCATTCGCCGCTTTAATTAGCTCTGCCTAGGCCTCAATGACATTGGTTGAAAATGAAACTCAAATAAGCTTAGCTAAATGTAAGCTTTATTATAATTAGCTTAGCTAATAAAATACATATTATAAATGTGTGTTTTATAAGCTGCTCAATCATTTGATCTAGCAAAAAAAAAACACTGACTTTTCATGTTGTTTTCATTTTCCAGATTAGACTTGTTTAATCGCGCTATTTATAGCCAGTGTCATGGAAGCATTATTGAACAACTCTAAGCTTCTTGAACCGCAACAACTACAATTAGAATGACAAATTACAAAGGCGCACGCGACTTTTGATAAGAAATGGCGGCAACTACACAACTCGTGTGACCCGCCGTGGAGGAGTACCCAAGCGAATAGCCATCCCCCCAACCAGGCCCAATCCCAGTCTGGTCATGCACGTTTAAGCTGGCATTACAGCATTACAGATTTGCGGAAGTATTTGTGATTCGATTTGAATAACGCGTGGCCGGTTTACTGATAAGCCCGAAGGTCAGCAGCCTCGGACCTGACTCTGAGTCCGCTAATCTCTATATCAGTTAATTAGGTTTCCAGAGCATCAATATTCGAGCTCGACTACGTATAAAAAAATGTTTTCAAATATTTTGTGTATAAGAAAAGTGCGTCGCAGTTTGTGTTGCGGCTACAAAAAAGGTTGGTGGACAGGTTTGCTTTTTATCGTTTGTTTTCATTTTTTACTTTTTTTGCCGTTTGGTCGGGCGAAACGAGTAGCTAAAATTGTAATTAGGCATGTAGCTGGTTTGAAATTGATTTGGTTTTTTGCTTTTGTTGATATTTGTGGCATGGATGATGCTTATAACTGCTTTATGGACCAGTTTTTAGAGAGCTTGTTCAACACAGCTATGAGTACGTGTTGTACTAAGTGAAATACAACTAAATTACGAATATGTAATATGAGATAGATATTAAATGCACTTAGCTATTAAGAGCAATTGTATATTTTAAAAAATACCACACATATGCGTCAAGCATAACTGAAAGCTGAAATAACTTTGAGCATATGATAAATGCATAACTAATTGGAAATTCTACTTGGTAATTAGAGATCTTATTATCCAATATAGCGTAACTTAGAGATGCCATCGTGTTTCTATATATATATATATATATTTTTTTTTTTTTTGGAACATAAGCTTAAAACATATTATAAAATTTTTACCTAATATTTTTTTACATTCAATGTTTTCAAGTGCGTATTTAAAAAAAACCTTTTAAAAATATAAATATTTATATAATATATATATTTTTTTATATATATTAAAATCTTTTTACTGAAAATTTTTAAATTATTTTTTGAAAAAATTTCACATATTTACATATTTTTAAATTTTTATATAATTTGTACAGTTTAATTTTTTTAGGTGTATAATTTGAACAAAACGTTTAAAAAATAAGATTATATAACAACATATTTTTGTTTTAAATTTTAAAATATTTTCATAAAACAAGTTTATATTATTTTGTAAACAAATTTGTTTGAATATTTGAAAATTTTTTTAATTTTGGACTTTACTTTTTTTTAATTGTATGTTTTTTACAAAGCATTTTATAAATAATAATATATGACAAAATACTTTTTTTTTTCATTTTTTAAATATTTATAAAAAACAACTATAAAATATTTATAAAAATATTTGTAGCTTGTGTTTCAGCTCATGTTCCAACATTGACTTCTTTATATTACATATATTCCAACACATATTCACAGTCAAAGTCACAATAGCACGTATTTACATGACTTCATGGCTGGCTGCTCATTAATTCATGATAAAAGTTCGTATAATATAATCACTGGCAATAATTCTATTAGTCTGTGGCACAGTAATCAGTGTATTCTATTATTAAAACACTTGCATGATCGAATTAAAGATCAATTAAAACAGCTGATATAACACGAGTCACTTGATTTGTTTTGTTTTGATTTCAGCTGTTATAGTTTATGGTTAAATTTATAGTTTATAGTTAAGTAAAAACATTTATTATCAGCCTTCTACCTTTCGGAACGCCTTCACTTTTCGTTCTGATCATACATATAGTATTTCTGACACAGAGCTAGGTCTTATCGCGCGACATTCGTCTATTACCTCCGCTCGAACCGTACTAAATTCATATTATGCCATGCAATAATTAAACGCTACGCTACACTGTGCTACAAAGTCGAGGCAGTTGGGCTACAAACTGCCAGCGTTAACATATTATTTATCAGCAAAAAAAAGTTTTTTTTGAAGCGCTAAAGCTATATAAAATGCCCAACACTTTCAATGCCAGAGACTTGGAATTGTATTATCAGCTGGTTTTTCTTGGACAAACGTGACGATAATAATTAACACACACTAGTTGTACCTCAGCTGGGCATTCTTAATGACTTCGATAAGACTTCGTGTAAGACTACTAAAAAATAGCTTTAAATGTAAATTGCGAAGTTAACTCAGGGAATTTTTTTAGTACAGTCACTTGATTTAGAAGTTCTTTGAGGTTTCAGATTAACTGGTAATTTTGAATAAATATCTTCAGAATTTAGAATAAAAGAATTTTCGACATTCTACTTAGAAGTTCCTTGAGCTTTGGGCTAAAAGGCTATTTTGATTGTTAGTTTGGATAAATATATCTTGAGCTAAGCTAAAAGAAGTATCGAAAAGTTCTTAGAAAAAGTTCTTTGAGCCTTGGGCTATGAGAGAATAGTTGTAAGATTTTATTTATATATTTTTTTAAGGGAATTTTAGAATACAGACTGGGTAGTCTTATAAGCTCTGGGTTTAAAGGAAATTTTAATTTTAAATTTAAGATATGTATGATATGAATGAAAGATATATACATATATTTTGGCAATGTTCCTGATTTTCTCAATCAACATAATATACCTGTCGTTAGATCCAATTAATTGATTTGATTGCTTTCAATATTTTCCTTATGTTGATGTCTTCTAAATGATATAAAAATACAAATAGACTCTTCTAGTAAGTAAGCCCCAAACTCAATCAGTTAATCAATATACAAAAGCTTTAACTTGGACAACTTTTTCGCTCGTAAGCTCAAGCCCTGCTTGACAGTGTAATAAGCGCAGCTGTTGCTTCACAGCTGTTTTATATATATAGACATTTTTTTTTTCGTTTGATAGTGATTTGCGATTGGCGCTCGAACTTACCACATGCAACAGCTCAAGCGTAGACTCGTCGGTGCCGGGATCGGTGAGCTTTCCGGAGATGACCGTGGAGTGTGTAAAACACAAGATCAGCAAAGTTAATGCAATTAAGCCGCCCGTCATCGCTAGACAATGCCTTCGAGTGAAATGCGAACGCGGCATTTTGGTGGAGACGCTTTATATGGCTTTAGCCGGGGCTCGAACTCGGGGGTATTCTCCGTTTTTATTGTAAGTATATGAGTGTATGTATATTTGCTTGGCGCCAATAGCAGAGGCCGAAACGTAGACGCGATCTGTACGGCCACAAGCGCACAAATCAGAAGAAGCACAAACAACTCGATTCTTTTTTGGCTTTTAGTTTTTCGTTTGGTTTTTTGATGGTGTTTTTAATTATGCTGTTCATAAAACAAAAAGAGACCACAAAATAAAACGTGTTATTGTTAATTTGCAAAGTCGTTATGGAACGGGTTTCAAAAGAGCGCCTTTCATCATTCATTTGAATAGCTGTATTTGGGGTTCTATTTGTCTTATTCCTGCTGTTATCATCAATATAAACAGGCAAGAAATTTGTTTCTGTTTGTCTTTGGCAAACACAAGAATTAGTTGCTTGATGAGTTTTCGACTGAGGCTGATAAGCGTCTGAAACCGGATAACATATCTAGCTCAGCTGTTCGGCGGAACACTTATGCCGTACTGTCTCATATAGATTCGCACACCAGGGCAAAGCCCACAGAAATTATAGTCTGGCCCAGCCGAGAACCAGAACATATGTCTTTTATCGTTTCATTATCGCCAAATGCTTTCGTCACCGTCGTCGCTTTTCGACTATTATTACTTTTATTCTCTTTTATTGTTGTTGTTGTTATTGTCGAGTGTGTCTATTGTGTGTTGCGTGGCTCGTAAGTGATCGTACATTGAGCAGTCGCCACAACAATGCCTCAACACTTGAGGCGTTTTAAATCGCGAGCGCGATTTACATTTATAATACGCACACACACACTGACACACACATTCAACTCTGGCGCCTGCCTAATTTTGATGCCCCCAAGAAAATCGTCACCAGATGCTCCCCCAGTCGAGCTGTAATAAATCTCAGCTCTTTTTTCGGATTTGTTTGCTTTGTTAGCTTATCGAACATATGTTAATTATTTAATATTATGCATGTTGTTTTTGTGTTGCGCTGTTCGTTGGTTTATTGTTTTGTAAATTGCGCCTCGCATCGCCAAATATAAATTTACATCTCATTTTTATTGCTGCACGGAAGTTGTTTGCATCCTTTTTTGGGATAAAAATCATACTTAATTCACTTTATGCACAAAATGTTCGATTGCCAACTGATTGATTTAAGATCAACTACAGCTGATTTTATAAGAGAGCTATAAAAAAACCTTTTACTACACGTGTATTTCATTTAAAGGCGGAGCTGTTTGAGAAATATGTGAAAAAACACAACTTGAGGAATTTAAATTAAATCAATGCGTACAGAAAGTGAATTTTCATATATGTGTTTAAGTTTGTAGGAATAAAAAATAATATAATCATTAATATATATGTATATATAAAGGAAATATATATATATAAACGGAGTTGTGCATACCAGCAAAAATATTTAGATTTTCTTAAACAAAATTTTATAAATAAATTGTGATATCGAAAAAGATCTTAAAATTGTTAAATAGTTTTTCGGGGCAAATATTTTTATATTCCTTATATAAATAATAAATAAATTAAAAAATTATTCAAATTTTTTTTTATTTTATTAAAATTACATTTTAAAATGATTTGGAAATTCTAAGTGTATAATTTACATTATATTTTTATTTACTTATATACATAGATGACATTATTGAAATTATATATATATTATTAAAATTCTAGTTTCTTTTACTTTTTTAAATTAGCATTAAATTGTATATTTAATTTTTACAATTTATTATAACTAATGTAACCCGGAATTTTTTGTCAAAAAATGTTTAGCTAAATACAGTCTGATAAATTTATCTATTAAAGATAATATTGGAATACTGTAAACAACGCTATGTCACTTAATTCAACAAACAAATTCATTTAGCCTTCACCTTTTCGAGTCTTATCTTATCTGCGAAATTGTTTCAAACATATTAAGAGTAGCTGAACCATAGAACTTATCGAACTACCTTCCGCCAGGTGGCGTATCGCACGCACACCCACTTCCAGATTGACCTGGGCTGTTCGTGTGGCGTGCAAATCAATCAAACAGCGAATGATGCGAATGCGAATAGACTTTAATGTTGGCCTCTTATATAAGTCATATATATTTAGACTATAGTTAATACTGCTAGATCGAGCTGAGCTCCACTCATTTGTGATAGCTGATGCGGGTGCCATCGCTGGTGCCCTTGGCGATGCACAGCTGCTCGTATGGTGCGTCGGGCAGCACGTCCTGTGACAGCTCCAGTAGCTTCTCAATGGGGCACTCCTCGTCGTAGCCGGGCACCTGCATTAGCTGCGGTGGCTTGTTGGGATCATTTTGGAAATAGATCTTCACGAAATACTCGCCGCTGTCCTTGCGTCTGTGCAGCTCAATGGCAATCAGAGCCGAGAAGCGAGGCATTTGATTATGCCAAACGTTCAGAGCGCTGAGCACATTCGAGATGGTCCAATCGTGGGCACAGGATATGAACAGCTTTCTGCCCGCTGGCTCCAATTTGCCAGCTATCTTTGACTGCATGTGCTTGAAGATGTCTTCCAGATAGAAGCCACCTTTGAGCTTACGCAGCTCCGGCGTATACGCATCATATGTATATGATTTGGCGGCCAGTGGTCGCATTTTGTCTGGGAAGTAGTCCTTTGTCCACGCCGGCAGCTCCAGGCCATAGGCCAGCTCCGTTTGCAGCGAGATGAATATGTTCGTCACATCGTGAGCGTAGCTCACATTGAGTCCCGTCAACTCGGTCAGCTCTTGCAGCAGCTCTGAGTTCTCCTCATGCAAGGCGAGCACCTCTGGCGAATGCATCACCTCCCAGACGGCCTCCTCATAGCGGGGACAGGGCACCTTCTGGCGCAGTATCTGGAAATAGATTTATATTAATACCCATTAATGGACTTTGGCTCTGCTTTGCCTTACCTTGTCGCTGGCCTCGGGCTCCATGAATATGGGTATGGGCTGCCAGTCGAGCAGCGGATTCCACTCCATGGCAGTATTCTCCGGCGGGAAGAGACCAGCCAGCACCATCTGCAGCGACATAATGGTGCGTGACGATTGCGTCGCTTGGGCCAGCAGCAGCTGAAATAATTAAACCGATTAGCTGTGCATTTGACTAAGATCAGATTGGGCATCTCACATCTGGCTGATAGTAGGGCTTCAGCAAATTTTTGTAACGCTTTCGCAGCTGCTTTCCTATTTTATAGAGCTCCACTTTGGCTGCCTGTCGAGTGGGAGTATTAATTTAATATATATTATTTTAAATTTAAAATTATTTAACTCACATTTGTCAGTTGACCCCAGCCATAGGGCTCGTAGGTTTCATTCATATGCGGATCTTTGGGGTAGGTGTTGACGGGGGTGCGTGGACCATGTCGAAAGAGCTGTCAAAATAGAGAGAATATATAAATATTTAAATAAAATATTAATATGCTAAATAAGGAGTAAAATTTAACGAATTTTTGTTAAATAACCTAATACCCTATGAAATTACTTGATATGAAGTATTTATTATTTTAAGTAACAGTTTATAGATGAGTATGAAAATGAGCTTGATCGATCTTATGTAATGAGTGAGAGCTCCTCTCTTGCTTCATTTATACTAATTAATTCACTTTCATATGTTAGTTACATTCTAAAAACCCAGCTACAGGGTATATTTAAGTCAGTAAGTCTCCATGACGCTTCCCTTGTTCAACTGCCTCATTAACAATTATTTTTTTTTAAGTTTCTTGTTGCATTCCAATTATATTAATTAAAGTACAATAATTAGTTTTGCACAAGTATTTATGAATTTGCTTAACAAACCGATTGTATGGATTGCTTAAAACAAAGTTTTCGCCAGTTGCCATTAAGTATACGTCACGTTTGCTTAAACTGGTCTAGATTTGCTTCAAAGTTGAACTTTATTATAAATCTAACAATGGGCTGCTAGTTAATACAAAATTTATGCATTTATATATATAATTAAATATATTTCAACATCTTTCTTAATCAATTAAACACTTGACATTAATTATTCCATGTGGAATAAACTATTCAAGTTTTATAAAGCTTAATAATTGTTTATAAATCAAGTTATGATAATTGATACTAAATTAATTTTATATAAGTATATATATCTGTATATATATATTTACATTAATGAAATTAAGTATACGCCAAGTGTGCCAGATATAGTTCAACTTGCATTGCATAAGCTAACGAACTTTAAAATAAATCAAATTCTGACTTTAAATTATGCATTAGAATTCATAAGTTCAACAACAATTCAGCATATATATACCTTATACATATATTTTAATAGCTTTTTGCTGCCATTTAAGTTCAAACACCCTAAATTCAAAATTTCGATCACTACTCAAATACCTCTCAGCTGCTACGCTATCTGAGTGCTTAAATTAGAGCCTCTTTATGATTTAATTATCTAGATTTAATAGTTCATAAAAGTGGGAACATACATTTTATAATTTTATGGTCTAGAGCCTACGAGTCACAATGTATATAAATTATTTTTGGCACTTTAACGAGCGTATATATAAAACTATATATATATCTGTGTGATATATCGCACAAACAGAGTGAAAGCAATTATAAGACTTGACATTTATTTACCACATGCACAAGTTCCAGCGTTGAGTTTGAATTGCTCAGTCGTTGTTTGTACCCATCCTGTGGCTCCTTGATGGGCACAATAGCTGCTCTCCCAAGTTGCAGGCAGAGCCACAAACTAACCAAATACTTCAGCCACATTATAAATAATTTGATTTATTTGAACAGATATATATGTATTTGTATATATGTATATAGAGTTTAATTTAATTTGCGAGCTTCCAGCTTCGTTGAGACTCACGCGTCTAGTGACTGCACTAATAGCAGCCGAGCAGCTTTTAAGTCGCGATTATGTAGAACGAGAACTCGAGAGAATAGAGAATATATATATTTGCAGAGATAGCGAGCGGCGTGAGAGATGACGTTGCTCGATAAGCAAACAAACGCTGCACAATAAATACCTTTAATAACACATAAAATTAAATATAATCAACGCGAAATTAGCTAATTTTCCCAAAAAATCGAGTCTGGCAAACAATTCTTTTTGGGATTTTTTATTTTATTTTGATTTTGTTTTTTTTTTTTGCCGCTGATTTCATGAGCAGCTGTCATCATCTAATACTGAATGCCGTACGCTTTACAATGCTTTGTCAATAAATTGTCACTGATCGATTTTGCGTGGCGGCGGTTCCACAAAATCGGCGTTACGAGCGCGACAACGCTGCTCCATGGGCTCATTGGGCAGCACCGATTCGCTCAGCTCGACGAGTCGATGTAGTGGACATTTCAGCTCGCAGTCGGCCAACTTGAGCTGCTCCAGGCAGCCAAATTCATCATTGCGCAGAAATATCTAGAAGAGGAAGATATTACCTTAACAATTGCTAATAGTATAACCTGAGTTAAATTACCTCCACATAGTATTCCCCTGTCTTGAGATTTCGATGCGTTTCAAATATGGCCATAACAGCAAAGCGCGGCATTTGACGCTTCCACAGACCAAGAGCGGAGAGTATATTGCCCACGGTCCAGTCGTGGCCAGTGTAGATAAACATGCCACGATCCTTGGGCTTCAGTGTGCCCTCTTGCTTTGCCAACATCTCATCGTACATTTTGCGCAGAAAGGGGCCGCCTTTGATTTTCTGCATCTCGGGCGTATACGCATTGTAGATATAGCTCTGCTCGGCCAGGAATTGCATGCGCTCTGGAAAGTAATCCTTGGCCCAGGCGGGCAGCTTATAGCCAAACTCCTGTTCGGCTAGCAGTGTTATATACAAGGAGTTCACATCCTCGGCATCGCGCATGGCCATGCCCGTCAGATTGCTTAGCTCTCGCAGCATATCTGCATAGGGCTCCTGCTGAGCAATTACCTCCGGCAACTTGAACACCTCGTCGCGTGCCTCAAAGTAACGCGCGCAGGGCGTGCGCACCAGCAGCAGCTGTTAAACAATTTTACATTAAAATTAAATACTTAATAATTAATTAATAAAATATATTTAATTATGCATACCGAATCCTGATCCAGCGGCTCTGAGAAAATGGGTATGGGCTGCCAGTTAAGCTGCATATTCCACTCCATGGCAGTGCCGCGCGGCTCAAACATGCTGGCCAGTGTAGTTTGTAGCGACATCATTGCTCGCGGCGAGGCTGTGGCTTGTGCATGCAGGCGCTATATAGTATAGAAAATATATATTAGGCAGCTTTTTAAGATATGTAAGCAAAACTTACGTCGGGTCTGTAAAAGGGACCCATAAAGTCACCATATCGTCGATGCAGCCAGCGACCCATGTCAAAGAGCTCCTTCTTGCCACGCTAAGAAATTAAAAAAAAAATTTGAATAAAATTTATTAAAAATTATATAAATTAAAATATAAATTGAGAGTTCTGAGTTCTAGAAAAAATCTTGAAAATTACATATAAGTTAAGTAAAATATTTTTTCAGTTTAAATGCTTTTAAATGACTGTAAAGTTAAAACAATTTAAGAAATTTATAATAATAATTGAAAGTTCTGAGTTCTAGAAAAAATCTTGGTAATTTCGTATAAGCTCCAAGAATATGTCAATTTAAATGATTCGTTGACTAAACCATTTTATCAGGTAAAATACCTTTGTTATTATATAAATATTAAATTAAACTATAAAAAAATATGTAAAATTAAAAATTTCAGAATCTATACTTAATTCTTAACACCAGGAACAGAGTTTTCTCATTGCTAAATTTTATTTTACTATTTTTACAACTCACATTGGTCACATGCCCCCAGCCCGTTGGCTTGAAGGTGTCCTTGATGTAGGGATCGTTGGGAAAGGTGTCGACAGGTGTGCGTATGCCATGTCTGAAGACAATGTGCACCAGCTCCAGCGTCGACTCTGTTGTATTTGGACGTGTCTTGAGGCATTTGTTCAATCTGTTGTGCTGGGCCCAGGGCGGCTGCTTGGCCTCGCCCTGTGTGTTGAAGACAGTGATGGCAACGATTGCCAAGACAACGCCAGCAGCCAGAGTACTCATTGTGAGTATTTGTTTGCGCGTGCAGCGACCGAATATCATTGTGATAAAGTTGTTTCTTATATAGTCAGCGATTAAGGCGGAAGACGATTTGAAGGCGTGCCGACGACCCGAGTCGAAAGTTGCAGTGCAAACGTGATTTATCGGATCAGATCGATTTGGAGCGTTATTATTCCAAATGCATTCGCAATGGAGTTGTCAACGGATCGGACAGCGTGTGCGTCTGGCGCGTGCAGTTGCTAACGCTGCTGACACTCAAATAAAACCTAGACAAGTGGATGCGGAGAACTTAAACACTAGATAAATCAACGGCCGTGCGCTTGGGATTGTTTTGTTGTCTCAACTTTTACAGAGAGAGAGCGAGAGAGAGACATTGGCGTGTGCTGACTAACCAGACTAACTGTAACTGCAACTAGCGCCGATTTTCCATTGAAATATCGGGCATAAAGCCGAAGCAATTAATTGGATATTTCTGTTAACCATACAATTACCTTAGTTGCAGGTCTGTGCATCGGGACAACTAATTTCCCACGTCTATTTTTAGACCCGGTCATATCATATCCAGTTTTTGGCATTTCTCCTTTTGGCAGAAAAATCTTTAATAGTTGCTTGCAAAAAATTGTTCAACAACGATATGAATTTTTATACCAGTTCCAAATGGTTTGATTGTTTGCTTATGAGAAGATTTTTGTTAGCAAGCGCATGCAAATTAATATAATGAGCATTCAAAACAATCAGACATATTCAATTTGCTGCTGGAAAATTGATTACGAGCCAATTATTTCTGTTGATTAACATGAATTATGATGGTATAAAGACGCTGCGGGATGAAGTGGGTAGTATATATAGTAGGGAGTTAATATTATTCAGTCAAGTTTGTATAATTGAATTAGAATAGAAGTTATATTTGAATTTATGTATTTGAACTAAAGTATAGAATTCAAATTTTATATGAATTGCATTTTATTAGGTGTTTAAGAAATTTCTATCATTTTTTCTAGTTTCTAGTTGTTTGGTGCATTTTTCAAATTTCTTAGGTAATCAAACCTTTTTTTAGAGCCAAGGCCTTGAGCTTTATCACTCTTATTATATCAAGAAACAATGTGGTTTAATTGCATTGCCAAAAAATACAAAATTTGTAATTGTTAGAAACACTTATACAAACTTGAGTATAAGATACCTTAATAAGTTTGCAGATACTTGAAATCTTGCTTGACTTTTGAGATTAAGATACTATTCATATTTATACTACATATATTATGTATATATATCATAAGTATTTAGATCATATTGTTAGAAACACGTATACTCGATTATAAGATACCCTAACAACTTTTGGGGGTACTTGAAATCTTGTATGAGCAGCTGACTTTTGAAAACAAGATACTACTCATATTTAAAATATTTATATTAGGTATTTATACTAATTACTATTTATAAGATATGCTCAGATGGAATCAAAGATTTTTTTCATTTAAAGTGTATAAACATACTACTAATATCTATATAAAATATGCTCCAAAAAACCCTTTTTTCATTTACAGGGTATCAAAATAGTATTAATATTTATATAAGATATGCCCTGATGGAAACAAAGACTTCTTTTTATTTACGGGGTATACAAATACTATTCATATTTATATGAGACATGCTG
Organism: Drosophila gaucha; assembly: GCA_035045545.1. Lineage (NCBI taxonomy): Eukaryota > Metazoa > Arthropoda > Insecta > Diptera > Drosophilidae > Drosophila > Drosophila gaucha. Next base: position 1,094,569 of record JAWNOY010000292.1, read on the forward strand.
AAATGGAATCAATTTTTTTTTTTTTATTTACGGGGTATACAAATACTATTCATATTTATATAAGATATGCCCTGATGGAAACAAAGACTTCTTTTTATTTACGGGGTATACAAATACTATTCATATTTATATGAGACATGCTGAAATGGAATCAAAGAATTTTTTTAGTTACAGGGTATAAAAACTCCCAAAAACCCCATAGTAAAAAAACCCAAAATTAAGACTGACTGTATTTTTTGAAATAAATTCTGTTTGGTTTTTCACAATATTGTTGTGCTCTATTGACACTGAGCTGTTGTCATAATTAACTGTGTATGCATTGTTTAAACAAGTTGTTTGGCTCTTTTGTGGTCGCTATAACAAGTACATAGACAAGCGAACCAAAGAGTGATATATAAGATAACTGTATATATTATATTTTTTGCCCACATCATTTAGTATCTTGTTTTCGTAGTGGACTAATCTAGTTAGCTGGCTGCTCGGCAACAGTTCAGAATGTTCTTTAATTACTCAATGCTCGAATACACTCCCTCGTCGTTGCCTTTTAGAGGTTAATTAATAGATACCGTTACGATTCGTCCACCTCAATGCCTTTATAGAACTTCCGAAATATGCAATTAGCGGCTGAAAGAGAAAAAAAAACAAATGTGCTGAATAACTTGAATTGGTGACAGCGCAAAGCATGAGGCCGTCAATAGACTTGAACTTATGTCTGGTTTTACTTTAGTTTGATTTGATTTCATAATTGTCAGCATACCTGCAAATACATTGATACAGAAATCGACAGCAGACACAGCAAATCCGATCAGATCAGATAGAATCAAAGCACTATATCAACGAATCAACGCAATTGACATTTGAATTGCATCAGCTAAGCGATTAGAACTAATTAAATAACAAATTTTGACTTGGCCTTGCCGCAAAACGGAAGATCTTTGAAACCAGATTTGTAGAGGAATTAATAATTTATTGCTCTATTTTGTGTGCAAAGTGTTTTAAAACTTTCATTTAGCTTTAACAGCTACGTTGACAGATTGTCACTTGAGAGTTGACACTAATTGAAATAAATAGTTAAAGTAAAAGTAGTTAAGGTACTTATCTTTGAAGAACATCATTATTACTTTCGTTTTGAAATAAAAAAAGTAAACATTTTATGCTACATTCGTCTTACTATCCTACTTTTTGTTCGTATGAACATAAGATTCGGCAGCTATTGAAAATAGAGGCTTAAATGTTGATATATATATTTTTGTATAACAATGCCAAATAGAAGTGTCAAGTCATGCCTACAGATGGCGTGCTAGAATCCCAAATTGTTATATTACTGTTGGCTACCTTTACCTCGACCTTCTTTAATGGTTTCAAATCAATTTTTTTTCAAATAGTATAATTTTTTGTGCAGATTCCAAGTAACTATCTGCATACATCCATTTTTTTAAGTTTTTACTCTCTCTTCTCTGGCATTTCGATAAGTTATACCTTATTTTCTATTCATCCAAAGACTGTATATGTATAGTTTGATTTACAGAACAGATAAATTGAAAAGTCTTTAAAGATATTTAAAATTATGAAAGGAAAAACAATTCACAATTTCCGTTTAACCTCCTCTACAGATCGACCTATGAGATGTTTAACAATGCTTTATCTTCCATAGTGCTAGAGCTCGACGCATAAATACAAAATTTCTAAAATGAAAACATGTCCTATTTTTAATAAGTTATGAAATTTTCCAAATCTTGAACAAGTATTTCGTTATCAATTTCAACAATTGCAACGTTGCTGATAAAATTAAAACAATGTAAAAGTTTATATGCAACAAATTCGAACTGAAAGCAAAGTCATTTATGTGAGGCTTATTAAAATTTAATCTCCATAAACAGTAAACATAATAATTAAATATACTTCAATAGTCAATACACAATTCCACATTCATTTCATATCATTTATAGATAAAAAATACTTTTTGCATGAAACAAACGCGAGATTTTTATCATTTTTTTCGCCCATTCATTCCTTGGTCGAAATTTCTAACAGTCGATAGTTACACCAATTGAACTTTAATCGCTGTGACTTTTGTCATTGCTTTATCGTTCAGGCGACAACATACAGCAGTCAAAAGCGACATCCCTCCCGCCCTTAAATGATCCCCTTGCCAAATAAAAAATGAATTGGTGAGGATGGAGAGGGGGGATCGCCAGGGGCGGCCAAAATCCCAATATGCTGGCTTCAATTGCGCTTTGTCTCATTGAATAGCCGCTGCCACGCCCCTTTTATATAGCAGCTTTGCGTGTGTATATGGGCGTTTAACTACGCGCATTCGAATTTTTATGCGCGTCTGTTAGAATTTTCAGCTATTTCAGCGAAAAGGCACGAAAAACAGAAAGGAAAAAAATAACAAAAATGAAACACAGGAACTGGCGAAAAATTTGTCGTACAAATCTTTGAAATGGCTCCGCTGAGAACTATTTCAATGCGTCGAATCAATAAATTGTGCCAGGCAATCGCAACGCTTTGTCTGACAATTTGGCTGGCATGTTTTTTGGCGCTTCTCCCGCCAAAAGAGCCATTGCCTCAGTCAATAGTTTGTCTGCCCTAATCGTAATTGCATGCCTGATAAATATTAATGTAATGTGTGCGAAGATCCTGTGCCCGATGCCATTTCCTGACAGCTTGGCCGAACATTTTCCTAAATACCCTGTAAACATCATATGGATGGAAGAGGGTTACCACTGTCAGAGGTTTATAGCATCTGTGGCTTAAGAAATCTGAAATGAAGAAGACTTAGAAAGCGAATTGGATTTTCCTATCCGAAGAGATTATACTTATAGGATAAGTATCTACACTTTATATATATATTATATATATATATTCATATATTAAATATATATATTCAAATATACAATAACTAAAGTCGTCTACACTTAGCTTTTTGCTTCAGCTTCTCTGAGTGCCATCACTAATTTTTCTTTTTATGGCATTTTGCCATTTGACTTTATTAAACCTTGACTTATTTGGGATGGCTAATTTGCCTTTGTGACTACAACGCTTAGTTGCTTGGCTTTTTTTTTAATGTATTTCTAAGATGTCAACTACTAAAGACAAACACAATACCATCATGGCCTATAGCCTGGGATTCGAATCCGGGCCCTCGTTAAACGAATTGCCTTAAGCTCTGGTAATTTAGGCAACTCGTCTACTGTAGACGGCTCAGAAAAACCTCTCTTCATTTTATGAGAATCGCATAGTAGGGCAATATTTTAAAGTAAAATATAATTTGCAGCCTAAACTAGTTCCATAAGAGACCTCACTAATAAATATACAGGGTACCTACTAGTCGATCTCACCACTCTACTCCATTTCTACTCGTTCTAATGTGCATTTTATGGGCGCTTAGCACGTGGCCAGCCTACTTAGTTCGCTCGATAGATTTTCGAAACCCAACAGCAAATACTCATGAGCATGTTTGTTAAAAATAATTTTATTTGTTTTTTGCAAGGGCTACAAATTGCGCAGCTTCCCCGATTAAAGTGAAAGTCATTTGCAAATTGTTAACATTGATAAGAAGGCCACAAAGTCGAACACGCGCTTTGAATGAGAGAAGGAGATGACAATGAAAGAGTGTGAGAGAGAGAAAGAGTAAAATGTGCCACAATTAATAATAACTAGTTATAGTTGAAAATAATTTTCACAAATTTATTATCGCCTCTTTCTGCATGACAAAAATGATCGAATCTCGAGCGCTCTTTGAATAATGTTTAATTGCATATTAATTAGCTGACTTAACTTTTTGGAGCTGTTTAATCGCGCTCGTATCATGTGCTTTACAGCAAATTACAACCAAATTATACACATAATTACGCTTTAATGTTCGCCCTAGCCATGCCCCCGGCTAAAACGCCCACGGCCCACAGTAACGCATCAATGCAAAGTAAAATTGTGTGTAAAAATGTGATAATTAACTTAAGTCCCCTGGGAATTGGTGGATGGGTTGTTGTTGTTGCCAGTAGCTGCTTTCTGCTTAAATACGTCACACACATACACACACACACTTATAGAAGGGCTGTCCTTTTATGTGCTCGCACATAAATGCATAAATACGAACACAAACACACTCATTGTCAGTTAATTATGTAAAATTCCGAGGCGTATATTTTCATTTAAAAAAAATTGTTTTTTTATACATAAAGCACTTTCCATTCATTCCATTTTCCAGACACGCTCACAGGTTTTCAGCCCACTCAACACACCTACAAATAAGTAGATGTGGTATACATATCACAATCAGCATCAGAGATGAGCGTAACATCATTCTTAGAAATTTATTTAATGATAGCTAGAGATTTTAAATTTTATTTTATTATACATTTTAATCTTTTCTAATCAAGAATTACAATTTATGAACATACAAGATTTTAGACATAATTATTTAATGTCAATTTAAAGCAAATTAAAAATATTTAAAAAACAATATTTACAAAAATATTTATAAAATAAATTAAAAATAATATTATAATTTAAAAAAAATAAAAAAAAAATTTTGTGAGTAAAAAATACTTGTCAAAATATTTATAAAATGAAATAAATAATAAATAAAATATTAATATTTAATAAAATAATAAATTAATAATTAAAAAATAATAAATATTTTTTTTTAATTGATTTAGATTTTATTTTATTTATAATTGTATGTAATAAGAGAAATCCTTAAATATGCGGTAAAAGAATATTAGTTCCAAGCTTAATTTTTTCACTATGTCTTCCTCTTGAGTGCAAGTTAGTTAGCTAGTTAGAATAAAGAGAACTATTCTTAATACTTTATTGAAATATAAATTCGAAAAAGTCTGCTTCTTCTGCTTGTTTCGCATTATCCAATTTTTACATGTGTGCAGCCTGATGATCCCTATTGAGAAAGTGGTAAGCTAGCTAATCAATAATATTTTCTACATCATAATTAGTATATGCTATATGACTGACTGTATGCTAACCATTCTGAAACTTAATCTTTTTTTAAATAAAAGATTTCAAGAAGAGTTTTTCAGTATTTTTTGTACACCAAAACATGCTTCTATTCTATTAAGGTAATCCTTGCTAAGGATATGTTGCGTGATGTCATGAGCGCATCTCAAATATGCCAGTCACATTGTCACAGTAATGTTGCTTGCTGTTGTTGTTGTTTCTGTTGTGGTTTTATGAATTTAAATGATGTTTACCCAGAGCAGCTGTGCAGGTGTCTGTGTCATTGTGTGGCGGGGGCAGGAGTTTGAGGTTCGTTGGCCGTGTGAGGACTCCGTCCGTCATTGCGACTTACACATTTGACTTTCTTCATTTGCTTTGTTAATGAGCGTCTCATAATGCATATAATTAAAAACAACAACACAATAGAACACACACACACACACACGCGCGCAGAGAGACGAACGTGGGCAATTAGTAATTCTCGTTAGGCAAAGGTTTTTCCTTCCTGTTTGTGCCACCATCCGTTTCGAATGCATGACAGTTGCTCTCGGTGCTAATCCTTTATAAATAATGCATTGAAATTTTGCTTATGTAGACTGGGAGACAGAGATAGAGATAGAGTGAGAGTGAGAGCGAGTCTCGGAGAAAGCAGCTGGGAACGCATTTTACAAGCGCTTTCGCTTGTCCTGCCGGAAGTCAGGCCAACGAGCCAGATCCTGAGCTAAGCTCCATTTAATTCAATTTGCATAAAGTGCTTGGCATTTTATTAACCCACTAAACGTAATTTAGTGCCCGGCCAGAAACCTGAGTCCGGCCAAAGCCGCACGCTTCAATTGCCCCGCTGATGAAGTGCCGGCCGAGCCAGGCCTCTATACGCCTCCATTGTGGCCCCTCCTCGCTCCTCCCCCCTCCCTCCGCCATCCAGTCTTGGCCCTATCCCTGGGGCTCATGCCGGCCCCAATTATTGAAAGTCCGCAGCGCAGCTTTTGTTGATTTTACCGACCTTGTGCCTAGTCGACCGTTAAGTGGAGCATTTGTGGGCAGCCTAACTACGGATACGGCCGCAGCTCTTTGCTTCTTTGCCCTTAACGCCCTCGCCGTGCCCGCCGCTGCATTTTGGCCAAGATTTTTATTTGGCATTTATGTAAAATCGAGTCAAGTCCTTCTTGGCCACTTGAGCTAACAGAGAGAGCGACTGGGCAATCCATTCAAAATGGCTCAATATGGCTACTAATAAATACTGTAATACAAGCCATTTATGCAACACTTAAGATACCAGACTTAGAAGTACAACAAAACGTATTAATATAAATGTATTTAATTATTAATTATAAATTATATAAATATAAAATTTTGGACTCTTAAAGATGGCTTTAAAAATGGCAAGCAAGCGAATTCATATTTTATTAATGATATATGAGAGTCTACCTGCCGGAATGTTAATGTCTTTGGAAGGAAGTATGACAAAACATTGGGTATGAATTGTTATATTGTATATCAATACACTGTGCCTCCTTCTTGCATGAGAGCCAGAGACTTTGTGTCCGACCTCAAGCCCCCATATATGGGAGATAGAATATAGAATTATTGCTAATAGAATACTTTGAAAGACTGGATTGTCAACCAAATAGCCTGAGTGTCTAGGTATAGCAGCCCAAAGAACTGTTAGCATCCGCACTAAAACTAGAAGAAGACTCGGACATCACCCTACCATTATCAAGACTTACAGGAATTTTGACTTAAAGTTTTAGCTGTGATAATAACATATAAATACAGTCGAATCACGATTCGTCGCCCGCTAAATCGAATGTATCGATTGTTATTTCCCGTAGCCTTAAAAAATATATTAAAAAAATTCTGATAAGATTAAGTTTCATATAACCGAACACCTATCTGTAAATATGTAAAAAAAAAAAAAAGTTTATAAATAAATAATATATTAAATTATTCATTTTCTGCTGATATCCATAAAAAATATATAATAATAAAGTTGATTTGTGAATGTTACGAAAAAAATTTCCGCACACCAAATACCTATTTGGCAAGCATGCAAATCTCATTTATGCCACACACACTCCCTAAATCATGCGCCTCTCTCTCTCTCTGTCTCCTTCTCTCCTTTTATCTATCAGCAGCTCACTTGCTTATGCAAAATGAAGATTAATGCTCACATAAACACTAATTGGTGACCGCACATGACTCTTGTGTCTTGACCTGGTCCAGAGCTACACGCCCCGCTCATTTGCCTACGTTGGACAGCTGAGTAATGCCACAAATTATGCCGCCCACATTGTTTTCTGCCAAAAGAGAGGAAAGAGAGAAAAATAAGACCAGCTATTGGGCTAGTCACCCATCAAATACTTGAAGCGCGAAATATAAAACATAAAATATGATTAAGACATATAAATCCCAAAAACCCAAAAGAAATAAAAAGAACAAGAAAAAGAAAAAGAAAAAAGCCAAGCGAAGCAATGAAAAATCACAGAAATATAGCCAACGCAAGCGTTTCGGACGCCCCAAAGTAGGCAACACAAATTTGATATGATTGGTTTTTGGCGTGGCTTATGAATGCCGGGCGCCCAAACGGGAAAGGGCTAACGAAGCGAACGATGGGTGCGAAGGGTACATGTTCTACCCCAAAACTGACCGCTCATAAATTACAACAAGAGCAGCAACAACAACAGCAGCAAATATTATCAACGTATTTCGGGCCAAACACACACAAATGAGCAAATATCAAAAGCTATAAAACCATTTAGTCAGATGAGCGTGAAATTTTTTTGCTCTGTGGTAGTTTTGGCTCGGATCTTGTGCGGCTTTTAAACAAACGACAAGCGTTGAGGCCACAAATTTTGCAACAACTGTGCGACGTTTTATGAGCACGCCACGCCCACAGAATATAACGCAAACACAAGAGCATCAGCAGCAGCAGTGGCCAGGCCACTTTCTGGGGCAGCGTTAAATAACATTTAAATGGCGGCATAACACGTATACAGGCCAAAGGGGTGAAAAGTGGGCGGCTCGTTCGCTTGCTACCCAGTTCGGTGGCTGAGGCTGAGAAAGCGGCTACAGTTTTTGGCGGTTTGCCTTGTCTAAGCCTGTCCAGTAGCTGTTGTCCTGGTGTCCTGCTGCCTGCTGGCTGCTTATGACGGCAGCAGGAATTAAATTTCATTTAATGTGTCGACGGCGGCGAAAACTTTGCGCACACATGTGCTGGCCAACATTTGATGATAACAAAAGCAGGTCAACACTTGCACCACCCCCACCACAGTAGCACCGCAACGGCAACCAGCAACCAGGGCTGCTCTTGTTGTTTCTGGCCTGTGGCCGGCCTGCCAGAAAAATTATGATTATTTTGCGCAATTAAGCCAAATTATATGTATTTATGTAGTGTAGTCTGAGATTCGCTCGAAGGTCGTCGTCAATGCCAGCATTTGCGGTCATTTGAGTGCTTTAATTGTGGCCAAACAGCTGCTGCTATTACTGAAAAGGACGCAACATAAACACTGCTAATGGGAATGCGAAAAGGAGCCCACAGAAACTGACTGCTGATATTTTAGAATTGGTTTGTCCAGAAGTTATATATATATATATATATATATATATATAAATATATAAATGTATATAAAGGCCAAATTCTGTTAAAGGTGTAGTGGGTGGCTTCAAATACGATATGCTTACATAATATGCTTTAGCTGTAAACAAAATATTATGAAGCTTTGAAGACAAACAGTTGATTTGAATTATCTACAAAAATCATATAAAAGAAACTATAGGCGACAATTTAGATATTAATTGAAGTCTTTAAGGTATATGCAAATATTGCTTTTTTATATATTTATATATATATTTTTAAATATTTCAAATTTAAACTTCATCTATAAATTTTATAGAAATTTTCACTTATGAAATATTTTTGACACAAACTGTCTGAATCTTCATTTTCAGATAGTCATGCAATACCTATTTGCTATAAGGGCAAATCTGGTTTATTTCGTTATATTATAAATATGTATATAAGCCACAATTTGTCTTATTTATATTTATATATTTAAATATGCTAAGGCAGTAAAAAAAAACTCATATTTATTTTACAATAGTGCGCTGTAATCCACCACACTCTACCTTTACAAACAGTTCACACTGATACATAACTCTCACTTTCCAATTAAATTCGCTTGATGTCCTCAATTTTATATATATATATAATTGATTGCAGTAGACAAAAATGTCTAATAAAATGCACACAAATAGGCTTGGATCACCTACACCCCTTTGACCGCACGAGTGTTAAGCTGTAAAATGAATTCGTATAAATAATTTGTAAATTTGTTGTAAAGGGTCTGCAGCCTCTAGCTTAGCTATTAGTTAAGGTAAGTCGAAGCAGCAGTAAAATAAAATACATTTTAAATAAAATGATTTTACTATAATAAAATAAAGATGTCAAATATGAAAACGTTACTCTATGAACTATACCTAAAGAGATACCTATATGTCATTAAAATGTAGCAAAAATGTATGTTCAAGATATAAGTGCAAATAAAATAAAATTTTATTATTATAAAAGTAAAGAATTCAGTTAAGAGATTAGTTTCTGGAAAGTGTATATGAGTTGTTATAATTATGGAAGAATCTTTCTAGCTTACATACCTATGATTTTTCAAGAGAGAGTGCTTAACAGCATTTTTATGCTTGGCATCTGAAGCGAATCCTTACATCTAAAGCCTAAAGAGTTCCTATTTTTGCATCTGTCTATAACTCAGTAGATTTTACTTGAGTAGACAAATGCAGATACAGTGTAAGCTTTTATTCCTATACAGCATCTCAGCCACATTACACACACTTTAACTAACACTATCATAAACTTTCTCACACCAGCTAAAATTTATGTTTAACAGTCACACGACTTCATTGCTAAATAGGATATGTAGTCACATATGCATATGCTGTGTGTGAATTTATGATTGCATAATTTGCTCAAACTCGATTGCTGCAATTTGTTTTTATGCCTAAGCCTTCGTTTTTATGACACTCAAGAAACGATTCGCCCTTCCGGGTGACTTCTTGTCTATGGATGCGACATTTAGCCCAGTTTTACGGCTCGACCTCATTGCCAACGATTTTCCGCTGTCCCAGGCGGCGTATGCGCAATATTTCAGTTTGTTTGCCGCTTGTTGCTCATGTCCCCGTCATAATCGTAATCATCATCATCGTCATCATCATTGTCATAATCGCCGCTGCATCTCTTCATCTCCGTCATCATATTCACAACTTAACGTCCACTTCTCCGTCAAACAGGCCGTAAAGTGGCATTTCCGTTGTCGTCCTTCGTTTGGCTTCGTTCGCTGGTTCGTTTGGCTCCTTTTTTTGTATGCAGCATAAAATTAAATTATTTGTTGCATAAGCTGGGCAACCGACTCAGCCCTCGACCTCAACGTCCCCCCGCCTTCGGCCACTACAAAAACCAACGAACTATGCACCAAAGTGCTAAGCCATGAGAAAGTGTGCACTTGAAGCGGCACAAGCCGCATGCTACATAGCCCATAGCCACGCCCACTTTGCTGTAGGAGGCAACTGCAACTGCAACGTCGTTGTCGTCGTCGTCGTCGTCGTTGTCGTTGCAGTTGTCGTTGACGGCAGCAGCACATTATTATACTTTGAGCGGCGCCGAAATCAGGCAAAACTTTCTGTTCGGCCGCTACTGCAGCTGCTTTTCTTTATTTTTTATTTATTTTGTCATAACAGGAGTAGGACGACGAAGACGCCCTTAAAAGAGGGCAACAGTTTTTCCACGCATTGCACTTTTCGCAGTGAGCGTCGCCTTCGTTTTCATTACATTGCGTTTCATTCATTTATTCCATCTCTTGCTGCTGCTTTCATTCATTTCGGACTTGGCGATTTAATTCGACTTTCGACTCGTTCGCTCAGTAACTCCGGCTCCCAATTTACCCCCAACAGGCGCCCAAGGGCTCTCGCAAGGGAAAGTGATGAAGATTGTATACTCTAACAATAGCTAAAGAAGAAGAGATTTATCAATTTATGATTGGGATGATAGGAGAGCCTTTATTCAGGTGTACTATGACTATATAAAATATGTGTACTGTAATCAAGAAAGTTTCTACTTTTGAGAATCTCATTGAAAGGACTTATATATTTCTTAGCTGATATCTATAAAGTTAAGGAGATTGCAACAGTTGAACTAAGAAATAGCTGAACTCAAAGTAAATATTTTTTTTTATATTTTCTATATCTTTTTGTAATACAAGTATTGTATAAACTCGCAAATACTCTATCTGTTAGGGTATTCCAGTAAACTAACAAAGTGCAATGTGAACTCTTTGTATAAATTTCACGGCTGGTCTGATGGGTCTCAGCCAACTCAGCCCGTCTGGGCATGCGTTTGTCTTGCGAGCAGCTCACCTGGCCGCTTTCACCTTCCCAATTTAATTTTGTTTTTTCGATTTTACTTTTTCGTTAAGGCAGCCGCAATTTCCACTGCTCATTTGCATATTTAATGAAACCGTATAAAGCGGCAAAGGGTCGGATTGGTCAAGCGTAAGTACGAAGTCGAATTATGAGCCAAAATGCAGTGTTTTTTTTTTCGTTTTTTAACACGAGTGCGAACGTCAGACATATAAATATATATCTGGACACATGGACACATGTGAATCTTATCGAGGGGGAGAGCGTCCTGCAGCAAATTGTCAACAGCTCGGCGCGTATCATGGGAGGGCATATTTTCTGTAGACAATAAATGCATCCCATCATTTACATAGGCAGCTTTGCTCCGGACTTAAGAGCTTATTCCATTTCGACGCTTCAATCAGTTTGACCAGATGCCAGATTCTCGGAAATCTTTGCCTTGCGGTCTCGTAACACTTGCAGATTTATGTGACCGCAAAACTTTGCTGCACGGCATAAATTAATGTTAAAATTGATGAATTTGTATGAGACTGTGGGCTAATCGGATATTTGGTTAATATGCAAAGTTTTTATTAGGTTTGCAAGTGAGCGCCACACAAAAAGACAAAATTTGAGTTGTGTACTTAATTTAAAATTAAAGTTGAAGTGTATAATATAGGGAAGTAGCTATACAGATTATGTATTATTTTAATTTAACGGCTTATTTTGGCATATTAAAAATCTAAAATTAACTAAAAACAAAAAAAAAATTTTCAATAAAATATTTAATATTAAAAATGCCAACATTTCATATAATTTCAAACTTTTACAAAAAGTAACGTCTTTTATTTTAGCGAATTTTTCAAGCAGTGCTAAAATGCTTGGCTGCAGCCAGTTTATCAAGCAGTTTATATTGGACATGAGCAAGCAGTGCACTGCTTTGTAACTGACTTGACAATGGCTTTCAAACTTTAACGCTGCGCACAAAAGTATGCTTTAATAAATTGAATACTTTAATTTTTAACCATATTAAAACACATTTATTTAAATTTAGCTCAGCTTAAGCTTAATGTTTATTTTATTTTTTATAAAGTTTTGTAGTTATATTTTTAAGAGTTTTTAGAGGTTTGTTCATTGTCTAGTATCAGTTCAATCTACCACCATTTGCTGCCTGTATCCTGTTTCACATCCACATAGCTGGTGGCATGTCCATGACCATGTCCGGCGTAGCTGCTGGCATATCCATGACCATGTCCGGCGTAGCTATGATCATATGCCTTGTGCTCCTCGTGGTGAGCGTGTCCGATGTGCTTGACAACAGCCTGGAAGCCATTGTGGTCATCGGCGGTGTACTCCACGATGCGAGTGCGTCCGTCAGCCTCCTTCATGGTGTATCCGCCCTTTACCTTGTCGCCATCACGTGTCTCCCACTGCTGCTTAATGTCGCCGGTCTTGGTATCCTTGACGCCATAGTCGAACTGATACTTGGGATGGTGATGAGCCTCCTCGACCACATGGTGATGCTGTGGTGCCCAGTGCTGTTGCTGTGGTGCCCAGTGGTGTTCCTGTGGTGCCGGTGCCCAGTGCTGCACCTGCTCGTGGCTGTGCCACTTCTTGGGCGCCTCATGATGCGTCTGTATGCTGTAGCCCACGCCATGGCCATGCTCGTAGCCACCATGTGGCAGGTAACTTGCAGCTGCAACTCCCAGCAAGGCGCAGCATACCAAAATCAATTTCTGAGCCATTTCTAATAAGTTTCTTAGACGGGATTTGTAGCTGGAACTGAGCTGGCTTTGTTGCTTGGCGTAAAACGCAAATGGAACTGTGATGCCAAACGAACCGTTCCAAACCTTTTTATAGCTGTGAACAACATTCTCGAGCCGAAATGAAATGAAGTGAATTAATTAGATTTCTGGAGGTTAAATAGGCTAGCATAAGTAAATTACAAAAATCAAAAAAATGCTTCAAATATTTGTGCAAATTTTCATTTTCCATTTCCACATAACATATTCATAATTTTTGGTTGCCCAATTAAAAGGGGCCCAAAAGCCACTTCAACGCAAAAAACAACAATTAATAAATGGGGCGTTAACAGACCAAAAACCACACGGCAACGCTTGAACAACCATTGTTGTTGTTGTTGTTGTTGTTGTTGTTGCTGCTGCTGCTGCTTTTGCTGTTAGAAATCAATCAACAAGTGTGGCCCGCTTTCAATTTTGACCAAAAACAACAAGCGCCTCGGCTGGCTGCATTTGCAAGCCAAGCTTCAAGTGGTTTGTTTTTTGCGCCCCGTTAGCCAAAAGCCGAAACTCCAAATGACCTTGAGACGCATTGCAGAAGGGGGCAATCGATTTGGCCATTAATACCAAAACGCTCAGGCGTCTAGTGCTTCCGAATTAGAGCCAAACTAAAGACCGGCTAATGAAACTGATTTGTTTTTGAGCATAAAATTTGATTAATTGTTAATAGCTGAATTAACATGCTGTGAGGTGCCAAAAGGGAGTGCTGGGCACCTAACGAACTAAAAATAGGCTCGTTAGCAGCAGTTGAAGGTCGATTACAAAAAACATATTCTAATTAATTAATCGACATTCACAAATCTGAAAACTTATGAAATCAAATCAAAATGAAATATTCTTTGACTTTTTTCCAATATAAAGAATATTTTTCAAATAACAAACTCCCGTTCGATTGTTTTATATTATTTGCTGAACTTAACAATTAATCTTGTCTTTGTCAAAAATATTACAAAAAAAAAATTAAAAACAATTTTTGATCACATTTTCTTTAATAATTATGAAATTATGAAAAAAACTAAAACATATATATAAATATTTTTTAATTATCAATATATGAAAAAAAACTATGAAAAAAATATTTTAAGTATATATACATTTTTTTTAATTAAGTATATGAAAAAATCTAAAAAAAAATCTAAAAACAAACACTTTTTTATAATTAATTAACTTGGCAATAAAAGAAAAAAAATTTTAAATATATTTGTATGTGTCCATAACATTCGCTCAATCAGAACTTAACAGAACTTCCAATTTCAATCTCTTTTCGTTACAATTGCATTCCTTTTTCAAAGTCGAATTTGTTTAATTTGTTTTTCCAACAATGGGCCAAAAATAATTTATTACATTTTCTATGCAGCTCAGCGCCCAACGCGTTAAGCTACAATTATAAGCAACTAATTAGCCAATCGAAGGCAGGTGAATGGCTCTGACCCAGCGCGAGGAAGAGAGAGGTAGCGACCACCCGATGGGCCGTGGCAGCGCTATAAAAACGACTTGTGCCAACAACCAGAACCAACAGACATCAGCACATCGTCAATCCGTTCTCAACTAGAAATAATAATGAAGCCATTCTGTGGAGTTTTTGTATTTGGCCTGTTGGGCTTGGCTCTGGCGGCGCCGCACGGACATGGACATGCGACCAGCTTCAGTGTGCTGACCAAGCACGAGGAGCCGGTGCACAAGAGCTACGGACATGGACACATTGATCACGGGTACGGATACGATGCCTTGGGCTTGGGCTATGCTGGCTATGGACACGGCTATGGACATGGCTACGAGAAGCACGAGCCAGATCATTATCCCAAATATCAGTTCGACTATGGTGTCAAGGATGCGCACACAGGCGACCACAAGAGCCAGTGGGAGGCAAGGGACGGCGACAAGGTGCATGGCAGCTACTCCCTGAAGGAGGCCGACGGCACGACACGAGTCGTCGAATACACAGCCGACGATCATAACGGCTTCAATGCGGTGGTCAAGAAACTGGGACACGCCCACCATCCACAGGTCTACAAGAGCCACGGACATGCTGACATTTATGGTGCGGGCTATGGCTATGGACACGATGTCGCCCACTATGGTGGCTACGATCATGGACACGGACACGGACACGGTCATGCCAGCAGCTATGTGAGTGTGAAACAGCTCCATTAGAAATCTGATGACGACTTGGAGCGAAAATATGTGAATATATATCCCGATCTGAACGTACTTTAATTGTAATCCATATGCAGACATAACAAATGACCAAATGAGCTTTATACCGTAATCTTAATAGTATTTTTTATTGAAATATAAGCAAAGTATATAAAAAAGTGTATATATATACTTTATTAATCGATCTTAAGGGGAGGTCAACAGTAGCTTACTTGTCGAATTTGCGAATGTTCTAGTTGTAAAACTGTAGAAGATGCAGTTTTCCCCGAGTTGCCATACCCCTAAAAGGTGAAGATGTATATACTATATATGTATGGATACACGTTGGTCTAGTTGATCTTTAAATGGCTATAAAAACTTTAAAAATTAATGAAACGATCTGATTTTTTATAATTTAATTTTTAAGATATATTTAAAAAGGAACTCACAAAATCTTATTCAAATTGCTTATTCCAAATTTTAAGTCTTAGACTTAGCTACTAAAACAATTTTTTATCCTAGCTATATCTGACATACAATGTCTGCAACAGAAAGTATACCTATGTATAAATTTCAGTAATGTAGCTTTAAAAATTTAGGAGGAGATTGCGTTGATCCAAACAGACAGACTGACGGACTTGACTATATTAACTCAGCTCGTCGTACTGATCAAGAATATATATACTTTATATAGTCCGAGATGCTTCCCTCGGTGCGTGGCAAACTTCTAACCAATATTAATATACCCCTTCAGCAAGGGTACAAAGAAATATGTTTTAAAAGAAAGTCTTTTAATGGGAGGGCATAGTTTTTGTGCAAAAATAACTTAGATCTTTGAATTTAGACAGATTTTTGTATAGATATTTATGATCAATTAAAATGATATAGAACTGAAAAAAGATTTAATAATAATAAATGAATGGAATTTGTGTGGAATCTAAAACTTTTGAATCTAAAAGTGCAGATAATTTCACACTTCTTAGTTTAATTTAAAATCCTGCAACATCAAGCCAATTTTTTTTCTCCATAATTCAGTAGAATTATCTGAAAATACGTCTGCTGTCTTCCAAAGTCATTTAAAACTTTTTTACAAAGTCCTTATATCAACGAAACATTTCGTGTTGAAGAGCTGCTGTTCCTTCCAGCTCTCACTCTCACTTATGCCTCTCTCTAACTCTCTTTGTGCAACTCTCTTTCTCTGACAATACCTCTGTGACAAACTAAAAAGTTTAAAAAATTTATTAGGGTCCATTCTACTTCAGATTTGCTTTCAGCATGACATCAGCCTTCGGAAAAGTAAAATCTAGTTCTTGATTACAAAACCCACCTGAAATTAATGTAATCAGCTAAAGATATCCTTTAGATACAGTTAAAGTGGATTTCAATCATTCACATTATGCATCCCATCCATCTTAGCCAAATGGCTGTTTCTGCTTGAAACAAATGTGGCAATAGCTTGAATGCAGTTTCTCATGGTTAGGATTAAATTAACTTGGCTGGCAAAAATTCCCAAGCCAATCGCTATTAATTTATGTTAAATCCAAACGTAATCCTGCCTGATATAAATTTTATAACGCCAGTCAACAGCTGCGTTGGCAGCGCGACGCCGACGACTTTTACTCGTTTGCAGCTGAAACCAAAAGTGGAGACAGCCAAATTGCTGTTTGGATGAGGCTGCTGATGCTGATGCTGCTGCTGCCTGGTGATAGAGAAACGAAAACGAGTTTTCCGCAAGTCGCAGATGGTGACTGAGGTTTCATATAATTGTCAATTAGACGGAGCTTAGGAAGCGTGCTCTGCTCTGCTCGGCTCAGCTCTGTTTTGCTCTGCTGTCCACATGGGCGCATCGCTGCCGCCTCGCCTGATCTCTTCGACAACAATTGTGGAACCAGTTGGGCCGGAAAATCTTGTCGCCGGGAAAACGCTTTGGCGCATTGCCTGTGTTGTGCCGGTCGTCTTCGTTTCAGTCTGCCTATAAATACTTTGGCAATGTCGCGCAAACGCTTTAATTACGTTTTTGTCCTTGACATTGAACCAGTGTGCGACGAGCAGCAAGCAGCGAGCAGCGAGCGACTTCGACGCGTTTTACGTGCGATTTAAATCGCCAGTGTGACGCGAAAAATATTTTGTGTGTAATATTTTAAGTAAAATATTCATAAAATATATAAATATAATACTAATTTAAGTGGACGCCATGCGTTTCCATGTAAGTGTGAAGCATTTGACAATTCTGTGTTTTGTTCGTTAAACAACAATTTTGGTTTCAATAAGAGCGAAAGTGCTTAGCGAAAACTTTCACCCCCAAAAGTGAAAGTAGTGCAGAAATCCAAAGCAATGTGCATGCAAATGCATTTATTTTTAGCAACATCATCTATTGCACTTTTATACGTAAACATTTAGTTTTTTTTTTAATTTTTTGGCAAACAAATAAGATTCTTGAAAGGAATGAAAAAGTGAGTTAAAAAATTGGGAGTTGAAAAGCGGGCTTTAAATACTTTTGATTCTCAATTCAGTTGTTAGGAAAAGGGAAAGTTGCTTACTATTTTTTTTTCTTTCTTGGCTGTTTTACATCATTTACTAGATTTAAATGGACAAGGAAAATTTTGAATTTCAATGAATTTTAATAAATACTTGAAGGTGAATATTCAATTTTAAATCTCTTTAAAGAAAGCGGTATTAAATATGCATATTATTGCATATAGAACCGCTTTGGAGTTAAAGGTGAATATAACAAGCAACTTATTAAAACTTCTTGAGGAAGTATGGATTGAAGAATAGTAATACAACTGCATATTGAGTAGATTCAAATTGAAAGATGAATATGAGAAAAATTTTTTGAATCTCTTTGTGGATTGAGGATATATAGAATCGCTCTGAAGTGAAAGATAAGCAGCCTTTTGCATCTTGTTGAGGAAGTATTTATTAATACTAATGCATATAAAGTAGATTCGTATTGAAAGTTGAATTTGAGAAGCATCTTTGTGCATGTCTTTGAGGAAGAATGGATTAAATTAAAAAAATAATTTGAGTATTTAAGCTTTGAACTGAGAGATCAAATTCAAATACAAGTCTATCCATTATAAAACATTTTTTTGTATATGCCTAGAAATATATTCTGGAAGAAACTATAATATAACAGCAAGTATACAAGTTGTAGTGAAATCAATTCAAATGGAAAGTCATTTTTCTCCAAAAGAGCTAGAAGCAGTTTTTTAGGCAATCGTGAAACCTCTCATGACAAAACTTGTCATATAAAGCTATTCATATCTGTAACTGGTTGGAAGTATTGCACAGATTTTGAAATTTAAATACGTTTGGCTTGCGGAATGACAAAAATTCGAAATCCAATTTGTGCACAACATGTATACACATTCTGATCGAATGCCAGACATGTCTTAACAAATTTATCTTAAATGCGGTCGATTAGCTAGCATTATTATACATATATTCCCAACTGCCCATGCGTGTGTGTGAGTCTGTCTTTGGTGCAGCCACAGGTGTACTAATTAGCCAGGCTTCATCGTGAAGCAATGTGAACTAACTATGCCTGGGCAGAAACCCGAAGAAATTGCCCAAAAAAATGCTGCAATTTTTGTAGCCCAAAAAAAAAAAAAAAAAAATCAGTTACAAGTTGTAAATGGCAATTGGCAACAGGCAATTGAAATTGAATTGAATTGTACGTGGCGTCAACTGCCATCCTGCCAGACCTGTTTTCATATCCAAGCTACTGGTCTTAAGCAAAGCCATCAATCTCCAAGCTGAAGCCATTGCTGTCACATCGTACATACAAATGTGCGTCTGGCGGAGCCTAATTTTGGGTACAGCGAGGCGTATGCGTATTACCATTACCATTTGACAACTGTCACAACGCTGTATGACATGCCCAGTCGGGTTGGGGCTTGAGAAATGTCCCAATGCATCTGAACATGCGTCGTTTGGCTGTTTGCCTGTTTGCCCGTTTGCCCGTTTGGCCAATTAATTGGTCCATGCTCGCGTAATAATTTTGTAGCCAATTTATTAACTGTTGGCTGTTGGTCAACTTGTTTTATCGTTGCATTTATTAAGCGCTCCACTGATAAAAAACCGCACATTCATATTTCTGTTAAATGCCTTAGATAACGCGTCAGCCGACTCCATCCCCCGCCAGCATCAGCTGCCTCCTCCTGCTCACGGCTATGCTTGCGGTCAGCCTCTGGACACGCCCAGTGGCCTGTAAACGCGTCACAGCCGCACCTGTCGTCGTTGCCGATGATGACGAAATGATGGAATATGCTCCACAATTTGTAAGTATCAAATACCCCGCATAGCCCCCAGCTAATGGTAACTAAATATGGCTGACGAGCTCATCGAAAGAAAACTGCCAAGTCACGCACAATGGGCCGGAAATTAATATCTGCTGCTCAAAAATGATCTTAAGCTTTGCTTATTTAAATGAAATTTTTATTATATGATAGGAAAAGTCAATTTGAAGATATTGCAAAGACTTTATATAACAAAAAGTGAATATTTTTTTACTGTATGAAAATATATATTTTATATATTACTTAAAACTATAAAATAATCAAAATATATATAAATACTAATAATTAAAAGTTATTTCTATATTTGTATAGAACTAAGCTTATTTTATTTTGAAAAATACATTTGCCAAAGTTTTAAATCCCAAGTATTACCAACTGGATGATACTCTCCCATAATATACTAATACTTATGTACATCAGCTAAATTGATTGAGATATACGAAGTTTTCGGATAAGCCATATAATCTCAAGGTAGTAAGCGACTTCATTGTATACAACTTTACATTAATTCAGCTTAAATAGTTTTTAAGGATAAACAGTCGGTAAATACACTCCTTTTACTCCGCAAACAAGTATATGAAAATATTTCCGACTCATTCCCATTTTCTTTTTAAAATTAGGGTATAAGAAAATCTGTTTGCATGTAAAATGTGAAGTCTCCAGCTTCAATAGTTCTTAAAGCTAAACAGACAAACGCAATATGCTATTTTTGATTTGTGAACGAGTATGTAAAAATATTTAAAACTTATCCCAACTTTTTTTTTAACGATCTTCAGTCTGAAACAGTGTTAAAGAAAATCAGATTACATATAAAATATATACGACTTTATTTAAAATTTCAAGTCTTCACCTTCAATAGTTCCTAAAAAAACACATACCTTCGGAATATACTCTGTTCGCTTTGTGAACGAGTAGGAGCTGTGCCAGCTTCTTTTTTTAAATTATCGTCTTCAGTCTTTAAGAAAATGTGATTTTATATAAATATAACTTAAAGAGAGTAAAGCTAAAAAGCTTCTTCTTATATTATATTAGATTTTTTTAGGGATTTCACATGCTTATATTATAAGACATTTCAGTTTTAGCTGTAACAGGGAATTTAGTTTTGCAAATCGTTTCAGTTTAGCTTAATTTGATAACTTTTCAAATTTATATGTAGCCTTCGCATATTTGGCAATTCTTTCAACTACCGACATTATACACACACATATACACACACTTATACATATATATACATATATATTTAAGTGCGTCAAACGCATTTTTCGCCATTGCCAGCTATTCAAAGTGAATGTTGTTCATGCGTTTTATGATCGTCCCCACCCACAAGACATTTTTTCATGTGTGTTTGTGTGTGTGTGTGTGTTGCCAGATCGTCGTCGCCCACATAAATCAAGCGTGGAAGTGGCATGAGCTGATCTGGTCTGGCCCGAGCTCCGTCCTGGTCTGGGGCCATTGTTGATTTCTTTCTTTTGTGGGTTGCTGGTAGCCGAAAATGCGTTTTGCGTGCAGCACACGATCAACAGCGATCGCGAGAGATCGAGAGATCGAGTGCTGGCGCCATATATGGCAAACTCACGCAGTTTTGCTGCACCTACTCGCGCACGGGGGAAGGCCGCGAAAGGAGACAATTGTTTTCATTGTAACTGTAAAGCTATGACAAGGCGCGTTTAACATTTTAAAATGTTTTTCATGTGCTGCAGCAACAAGTTGTCGCGCCGTCTCCGTCTGTCCGTCTGTCTGTCTCAGCTGTCCGCCTGCTGCAACGCCTTGGATTGTCTGACAGTCTGACAGTCGGTCTGTCTGTCTGCTGGTTATCAGAATGTTATGCATATGACTGTGTGCAGTCTCCCACGATCTGTCCGCTGCCGCGCTGTTGCTATGATGCGTATACGCAATTTACATGTAATTGCGCATACGCCCAGTCGGCCAGTCGACCAGTCGGCCAGGCCATCACATAAATTCAGAGCGCACGCGCAATTTATGAGGCTAAGTTCACACGCACCCACCAAATTCAGCAAATTTAAGGCGTTCAGTCGACCACCAACTGGGGCGCACTCTTGGGTGGCCAATGGTCAACAGCCTCTGCCTGCCGCCTGCCGCCTGCCACTTATGCAACCAGCACACAGCACACTGCACCACAAAAAGTAGCTTTGATTAAAAACAATATTTTTCTCAAATAGATTTGATTTTGTTGCAAGCCTTGGCTGCTCAGGTTACGCACTCGCAATGTAATCATTTGTTTTCGTCGGACAGCGACAGCCAGCAAAAGCAAATTGATAGGCAGCCAACAACTGAAAACTGCTGCGAGACTCGAGACTCGAGACTGGAGACTGGAGACTGTTGCCTGGACACGACTCTGGCCATTTATGGACGTCTGCGCTTAATTGACGCCAGAGCCAAAAGCACGCGAAATACTTTTGCAGTTTGCCTCATGCTCCGCTCTGACAGAGGTGCTAAAATAAAATAAAATAAAATATTAAAGAGACACAGATAAATGACAACGCTCCACATTTATATTAATTGATTGTATGTAAAGTTGAACCTGGCTTTATGGAGAGTTTCAAAGTTCTCTTGAAAGGCTTTAGATAGCTGCTCCTATTCGCTTTCTAAAGGCCAAAAACACTAAAATCTTTTTATCTAAATATCCAATTAATAATTAAATGCCAGTTGACTCGATGGCGGCTGCAGATCAAAAGATCATTATACATATACACATGGACTAGCCCAAAGAACAAACCCAACCCAGCCTCCAGTGGCTTTCAAACTGTGCACAGCGCGCGTTCTTGCCTTGACACAATTTTTAGCCAAGTCTAAACCAAAACGGTGCTTATATTTTTTTGTATTTTTTTTTGTCGTGAATACATATAAATTCTACAGTTTTTTGTGGCAGTCATTGGAGTATTAGAGCAGCAGTGCGTGTGTGTTTATTTGGCATTATTTTTATTTTTCTTTGTTTTTTTTTGTCAATAGGTGTGGTCAACGCATTTTAAAGGCGTATTAATAAAATTGTATTAATACATATATAATAATAGTATAACTATTTAGTAAAAGCATATAGTCTGTAATAAATGTAAGTCCACTTACAAATAAAAACTTAAGTACGCAAAGATATGCACCCATAAGTAGAGAACAGAGAGATCTATAGTTGAAGACAGTTATTATCTGAAAGAAAGTAAAAGTAAGCACAGAATTACCTTTAAATATATATATACATGCATACATATGCAAATATGCGTTCTTACATGCTCGAATTTAATATATATATACATCCATATATAAACAAATTTACACATATATTCATACATATATACAGACATACATACATGAATATGATCTTACCCATATTGCCCATGTACTCCTTCTGCTTTGGCTTCCCCTACATTTGACTCCTTAAACACATATAACCAAAACCTACTTGAATATCTGAGAATCGCATAGTAAAGCCCTTTTTGAAATGATGTTTAACATAAGCTACAGAGCAGCTGGCTGAGCTATGAAAAAGGTGAAGTACATGTGATATATGTTTGCTAGCAGAGAACAAACAGCCACATACATACATACATATTGCATACTTACATATAAACATACATACATACATATATACATACATACATATATACATATATACATACATACATATATACATACATACATACATACATACATACATACATACATACATACTTACTTACGTACAAGCATACATACAGACAGACATACTAACATACATACATACATACATACATACATATTTACATACTTACATACATACATACATACATGCATATATGCATACATACATACATACATAAATACATACTTACATACATACACACATAAATACTTTCATACTTACATACATATTAATTTACATACATATTCTACATATAGGGTCAACGGTCAAGTTCCTGACTCTAAATTACAGAAGAATATGATAATGATAATGATAATGACAAAAATGTATATATACATATACATATGTGATATTTGATATTAAATATATGAATATACAATATAATTATATTTTGTTTTACATATATCACGAATATAGAAATAAAATTTTACATTATATAAAACATTTCCTACACCCAGGAACATCCGGAGTACGCGTTTAGTTATGGCGTCAAGGATCTGCACACTGGGGATGTGAAGTCGCAATGGGAGTCCAGGGATGGTAACGGTGTCAAGGGTCATTATAGCATTCTCGAGCCAGATGGCTCCATACGCACGGTGCACTATACAGCGGATGCCAAGAAAGGATTCAATGCCATCGTGAAGACAGTTGGCGCCAATTCGCATCCGATCACAGAGACGCCTGAGGGCGAAAGTAGTCCCAACGATGATACATCACAGTCAAAAATTAATCATTACAGCAAGGATCAGGAGCACATTGTCCTGAGCTCCGACATCAAGCCGATAAAGAAACCCATTGAGGATCTGACGCATTCGCATCCGAAGATACCCAGTCTGATAGAGTTCAAGCCGCATGCACGCATCAAGCAGGTGCCCATGGAGCTGGAACCGGACATCAGGAATCGGCTGCAGCAGGCAAGGGATAACTATTACAAGGAGATTGCAGCCGCACACAACTTGGAGGATTACTCGCAAAAACTGCAGCCCACGTTTGCGGTGCAGGAGAGCGACTGGAAGGCTGTGATTGTCAACGACCCCAAGGAATATCGTCCGCACTACAGCACAAGTCAGCCGCATCAGCATCCCTACTACGAGCACTACCAGCCCAAGGAACTGCCCCAGAACTATCTGCACAAGCCGGCAGCACCACTGCAGTCGCTCCACACAAGCTACGCGCCGTCCAAGCTGCGACCCAGCAAAAATCCCGAGCCCATCTCCAATCACATACACCAGAAGAAGGTGGTGCACACCACTCCCGGGCTGAAGCACTACAAGTACAAGGGCGTTACCAAAAGCTTTGGTCGTCCCGAATACTCCAACTACTTCCAGCGGAAGCCTAAGAAGCTGAACGGCAAATCCTTGCCGCCGCCCCATCATCGAGCTCCCCGTCCTGAGGGAGCTGGTCCCGTGCTCTTTCCCCAACCCATAGAGGACAACGATGATTTTGAGGAGATCTCAGATGATGAGCAGGGTGCCGCCTCCGCCAGCCTAGTGGAGTCCATGGTGCACCGGGACAAACAGCACATGGTGCCCATGTATGCCAGGGGTCATCGGTTTGCCGAGGCAAGCTATAAAAATCTGCAGGGCGTGTGAAGGATGCTGTCGTTGAAAGAGATGAGGTGATTTTTTGTGAACTGTTTCCTTTATGTTTGTTAAATTTATATTATTTATGCGTAATTTATTGTTGTATGTTTAGTTAACGATTTTTAAATAAATGAATTTCTATAAAATAAACAAGAAGTCAAAGGCGTCATATCAAATTGTGGTGAAGTCAGCATAAGTATTAAGGCAACCCTCGCATCGGCTATTGATCTATAATTTATAATTTTAATACCCTGAAACCATTGAAAATATTCTTGATCCGGACAACGAGCTAGGTCGTATCCATCTGTCTGTCCGTCCGTCCATCCATCCTTCCATCTATCCATCCGTCTGCCCGACCGTTTGACCTTCCGTCCGTCCGTCTGTCCGTCCTTATGTATAAACGCCTCGATCTCAGAACCTATAAGAGCTAGGGACACCAATTTTACACCAAAGTCCTCGTATACAGCACGCAGATCAAGTTTGTTTCAGGTATAATCGATAACTTTTCCGGTTTCCATAAAATCGATTTTTTGAGCATATCTTTTACATCTTTTAAGATAATGTCATCAAATTTTGGCATTTAGCTTCTTCTAGATAAAATACAATTTCGATTTTATTTACATGTTTTGGATACCGACTCCAAATTTAACCAAATCAATTTAATTGGAGATCAGTTGCAAATATAGTCACAATTTTAAATATTTCGACATTTTTATTGATACATACAATCAATTAATGACTATGGCGATTAAGAGCCATAACCTTGTGTGTTTGGTAAGCACGCAATAGACAAGTGCTGCATCGACCCTCGCACACTCGCACACACATACATATATAGATTTGCCACAGTTTTTGGTGCAGTGTCATAAACATTTGTCATAATTAACACAAATTAGGCAGCATTTGAATGCGAACTGCTGCTGCTGCTGCTGCATTTGCACCCTGCCCACCTTCGATGGCTTCTATGCAGGTAACTGCTGGCTAATCCAATTAACTTAATCTCGGATAACGAGTTTGAGTAGACAGCTAGCTACACACACACACACACACACACAGGCGAATCGAATGCATGGTCGTACGAGTACGTACCAGGTATTCTAATTAAAAGTACTTTTTTTGTCAACGCAACTTTGGCATTGGCTTGGCTCGACTGGGCTAAAGTGCGTTCAATTTGTAAGAGATCTACTATCTGATACATAAACATATATATGTATTGCGTATTATAGGTACTAGTATGTAAAGCATGTCAAATGCCATCCACGTTATACTTTTCAATATTGATTGCATGCACACATACATTTGCATGCGAATATGCAAATGGCTCCCACATCGAGCCCCGCTGATTCGAGAACAGCATTCTAAGCCGTTTTCGGAGTCAACCAGTTCGCTCGAGGGAGAGCAAAAAATGACATGTTGATCCACAATTGATGTGCAAATTGTGGGCAAAGTGTAAAAAAAATCACTTAGCTCGCGTTTGGACGCGTGAGAAATGTCTAAAAGTCAAACGAATGCAACAAATTCGAAATTCTGAGATCTCAGCTCAAAAGCTGCAGAGGCGTTGCCCCAACGCTCCCAATTAAATAATTTACAATTTTTCTAGATTTGGCGCCGCCTGCGACGAGGCGACATTGAACGACTACGACTATGACTCAGCTGCGACTCTTGAGACTTAGATCCGGTTTGCCAGCTAGCAAAAGCTAGGCATAGTATAGATCGGCCGACACGCACACCTATTAAGGATCTGGAGATTGCAGCCGAGAGTCAAGAGAATGTCAACTTCGTCGAGCAATTAGCTGGTAAAACAAATGTGAGACAATTTCAAAAATTCCATTACGCACACACATACAGATGCAGGTTGGCCAAATCGCTTGGATTTTGGCGGCTTAGAATAATTAATGCCCCCGCCTGCCAAATGGCCGGGTGTTAATTTATGGTTGTCTACTCAAATCGCATATCGTAAATCGTAAATATGCTATGTCCATGGCATAATCGCAAAGCTCACAATTGCAGCTACTCACTTGAATGCTAGAGGTTGGGCAAGGCGACAGACAGACAGACAGACAGACAGTCACAGCGACAGACGCAGATCAGAAATCAGAAATCATTTTTGATTGTTACTTTGCTTGTTAGCAATTTCCTGCCTACCCACAATTTGTTCATATTGTTTACAATTCTGTTTTTATGGCAGGTTAAAGTTGCAATAAAAAATGCATATATGTATATGTAGTTGCAGTTGCAAAACAAAAGAAGCGGGAAGAGTGGGAAACGACATCTGTCGTAGAAGTCAAAAAGTTGCCAGTGGGAGTTGTTGCAAGTCTGAATTATATGAGTTAATAGACGAAACAGCTTTAAATGTTAAATGGGGCTTATAGACAGGAGTATGTAAATGACAGCTTTAATAACATAGAGCTTCACACTAGAAAGTTCAAAAGCAGAGCGAAATTAGACTGCTAAATCTTAATTTGACATACAAAAGAATACACATTAATGATATTGTTAGATCAAATTATTTAACTTAAGTATAAGATGGTGTATGTATCATCGTCGTCCATATCTCCTCAGCCATCAGCAATGTTGCCCTGCTTTTATTAAAAAAATTTCAATTTTGTAAGCTATACATTTCGATATTGAGGTAAAAAAAATAGGATGATTGTAGTGCAATAAGGAGATGGAAGGTAAGGAAAAAATATAAATTCTAGAAGTCGTTTCGGCAAGAAAAGTCACATCACTTATTATACATTATATTATTTATTTTGATATTTTGCCGCCACCCTAAAAAGTGCCGCCCTCGAAGAACATTCCCAAGGTTCAACGTAGCTTCTCCAGATGCCACAATTATCCATTTTTTGGAAAAAGAAAAAAAAATAGTCAAAATACAGTTGTCTACAAATACCTGAACGTTCAAAATGATCGAAATTGTCGGCTATATATATATATAAAAAAAAGTAAGAGACAACAAAACATAAAAACCAATAAAGGCCAAAAAAAATCGAAAATCAATATACTTAACCCATGTAAATTCAAAATTCGCGTTATATTTTGAACACACCTCGTACAAACACATGTATATGTAAATATGTAAGTCCATACAATGTTTGTTTCATATACAAAAATAAATCAGTATCACATAAACTATATCTATTTCAATTCAGGGTAAAATTTTTAGCACGTTTGAAAAAGGAAAAGTTTAAGTTATCTCAAATCTTATAATATCATTCACCATATATATAAACATCATCCCAAAAAATAAAAATAAAAATGTAATAAATTATTATTAAAATATAATAAATTTCGAGTCGAATGCCCAAGCATTAAGCTTAGCTTTAAATACTAGATTTAATATACATATTAAATTATAAAATTAAAAAATAAAATCAAAATCCTTTTGTTTTTTTTCAACTTCACTATTATGCAATAAGAAACGCAGCAGCACTTTTGTGTATGATCCAATAAAACGCCTAAAAACACGACAATATCTAAACAATTGCAGTTGTTTCACATAATTTAAAGGCAAGCATTTTCACAGCATGAAAAACGTGTTGGCAAAGCATTTTCCCAGAGCCCAAGGTGCATAAACATAGAGCATAGCTACCTTAGGCCATAATTGCAAGCAGCAGGCTGGCAATCCTGTGGCTATTAGAGCGACGACAAAAATAACACGTATACGCAGTGTTGTACGCCCCACACACACACACACGCACACAGAGGCGCACTTAGAGTGTTAGATACCCAACCCGTTCGGCCTTTCAGCATTTTTTATTGCGATTTTGCACTTTTGAAAATGTATGAAAAAAACAAAAACTGGTTCAGATTTTCGATGCGTGTAGAATTAGATTCAAGATTTGGGTATTGAGTATATTCAGAGATTTGAGATTCGAGATCGTCAATTGCGCAAATTGGCAGGCGGTATTAAATCGGTAACTTTATGAATATGTGTTGGCAAATTTTGAAATGTTTACGCACGCGGCATGTACAACATGCATTTCGATTTTCAATGAGCGACAAACAATCTAGATAGACACACACACATACACACACAGAGAGACACACGGGCACAGGTCGCTACAAAGTTGAGCTCATATGGCTAGCGTATGTAAAATAATCGACGTGAAATTTTTTTAAGTGAAATCTAGATTTTTCAATTAAATATTGATGCTGTGCGGCGGGTGGCACAGCAGCTGAAGAGGAGGAGAATCAGGAGGGGTTGCAGGAGGAGGAGCAGCAGCAGCCATGGGAGCAGGAGCTGTATTAGTTGGCTGTGGTTGTCAAGCGGATTTCGTCATGATGTTAAGTAGGCATCGGTCGTATGTGTTAGCCATGGCCAGCTGTAGTCGCCGTCCGTGTTAGCCAAGTGCCTGCCCGTTGGCAATTACGTAACGCCCCGCGGCCAGAGCTCGGTGCGTGTGTGTGACAAATGCGCGACGAACTAAACTCGACCAGTCCAGCCGAAGTAGGTTAAAATTGCAGCTGACTAGCCGTTGGAGTTTGTGCAGTTTGTAGTTTCAGAGTTTTACGTATTGGTTTGCAAATGCAAAAATTAAAATTCAATCAAATTGCGAAAGCCCAAAAATCCAAAAAAAAATATAATAAAAATATATATATATATATATATATATAAAGAAAACGACAAACGCCAAACGGTCAGACAGATAGACTCAAGACTCAAGCAAGCAGCCAGAGCTGAAACATGTTTCATGTTCAATTAACAGGCCCACAAAAAGTCCCAATACCAACGACAGCCTTTCACTCAATACGCTGCGTATGCGTATTATTCTCCATTTTGGTGCGATAAAAAATCACATCATGACACGAAATAGTTAATTGGTCCATAAGGTTTATCGCCTGCAAGCCAACTGGCATCAGCATTCCTTCTGGTCTGGCCAGCTTCGATGTGGTCTGGCCTGGTCTGGTTGGGTCTGGTCTACATGGTCTGCATGGACTTCTAATTGAAATGTCAACGCGTGTGCTGCTCAATCAATTTTCCAGCTCTGCTTATGGTCAGTCGTCGTCGGTTTTTGCCTAGATCGCCAAGATTTCATATCGATTCACAATATTGGCTCGCTTTTAATTGATTTGCACGTTGCATGTGGTGTCAGCCGCAAGTCAGGGACAAACTGTGGCAGCTCTGAAGTTGAAATGTGTAGTGGCGACTCATAGACAGCTAATTAAAAACAATATTTGATAGGTATTTGGATTTTTTTCTATTTTATTTCGGCCAAAAAAGGAGTTAACAATTGACAGCATCTATATCCTGAATTGAAAATTTGATCGATTTACAATTAATTTTTTAAAAATATTATTATATAATATGAAAGCAGTAAATGAGTCGATTTTCAATGTATATAATATTTAGTTAAATAAAAAATTCCCTTATACTACTTATTCTTCTAAGTTAAAAAACAAATTTTATAAATAAATATATATCTTCAGAGTTAATAATTCTTATCGGCATATATTATAACTAACCAAATTTCAGTTAATTATCTAGATGTCTTGAGGTAAGTATTCATCATCTATCTGCAGAGTCTGTCCACTTGGTCATTTCAAGACAATACACAACAGTTAGCGAACACACCCCCGTGCATTTTGTGCGCGTTTTTAAACGCGCCGATACAAAAGTCACAAAAGTGACCTTAATTGCCAACAAGTCAACACTTGGTCATATCGCCAGCTATTCTATTAGTAACTTATGTATGTGAGTCTTATATGTGTGTGCACGCATACACACTCACACACATATGGCGCCTTTTATCTAACTAATGCACAATCAAGGCCCCAGGCACGCACAGACAGAAACAAAATTTATTGATAGCGACATTAATACCACAAGTTTGTAGATTTTCTATTATTTTTATTTATATTTTTTTTTAGCTGATTGCCGAGCAAATTGCGTATGAATTTTAAAGTCGGCTGCATTTTTGCTACAGCTACACGCAATGGTCGCGATTAAAATCTAAATCAAATTAAGTCGCTTTAAAAGCATATGCAAAAAAGAAAAAAAAACCTGGCCAACAATGCAGCAGGCGCAGCAGCAGCAGCAGCAGCAGCAGCAACAGCAACCATCAAGAGAACTGGGCATAAAACGCACCACGCGCAACTTTTTTGAAGCCGAGGCGTTTGCTATGATCTAATAAAATGCCAGAGCCCGATCAGCGCGAAGGTGGGGCCAGCCATTAGACGTTGCAGGTTGCTGCGAGAGAACCCCATAACAAAGAGAACTGCCAGCTGCCAACTGCTTAGTCGAGCAGTCATCAATTTTTCTTCAGGCAGTCAGGCCGTTGCAGTCGCAGGTTTTGAGCTCTGACTCGACTTGACTTCGCTTTTCCTAACTGCAATATTTTTGCTGGCGATTTTCTGCTCGTTTTTCCAAGTCGTTGCTTTATTTTGTTTTTTTTTTTGTTTTTTGATTTTTCTGTCGCTAAACTGGTGCGTGGCTGCTGCGCATGCGTGTGAGCCAAAACTGACCGAACGTATATAAGCGATTATAGGGCCGGGCTGGCCAACAGTCAGCCGCGTTGCTCTACATCGAGCGAGCGTTGCGTGTGCCGTGTGCCTTTATATTTCGAATACGAATCAATACGATATTAAGTATACGCATCAACGAAGGACATTCATCGTGAAACGTGGGATTAAACTATAACAAGGATTACAAGCTTGTGGAATCTACTGTACATTTGAATTTGTGAAACATAAAATACAATTATATAGTGCGCTCAACTATATCAGAACGTTTTTCTAAGTGCAATATAAGTGAAATTATGAAGGTGGGTTCCCAGATCAAAAAGCGGACTATAAAAACATTTATTTTAATTAAATATTTATTGCTACGTAAGCAATTCGCAATGCAAATTCTGTGCTTAAAAACAAATCTTTAAAATTTATTTTGGACTTTCTTTTTACAAAAATAAGAAAGCGTGTCCTTATCAAGATCGCAAAACTAGGATATGCCATGCAGCTTGAGCTAATATATTAATATCACACACGAAATATAATTTAAAAAAATTTAATTTATTTTAATTTTAAAAGTGAAATAAATATATATTTAGCTGCTATTGGCAGGATAACAGAATTTCAGAGAATATTCTAACTTTCGAAAAACATTTTAGAAAAGTTTAATTTTTTTTGTCAGTTTTAGCATCCCAAGCTTAGCTAAAAACTCTCAAGTATTAAATAGAATGTCCTTGAAAATAAAAATCAAAAATATTTATGTTGCTAATATATATTCTATGGCTTATAAAACATATGGATAGGGATAGGTAGGGACTTCATGCAATTTTTTCATAATCAGGCTTCGACATTTTAAAAATAAATAATGTTAAAGAAATTTAATTTTGTTTTGCTGTTAGTTTTCAAATTAATTTAAAAACTTTTTGAAATCTTGGTAAATGCATATATTTTCATTTTGCCTATTTATAATATGATTTTTGAAAAGAAATTTCAGAATTAGCGTCTCAAGCTCAATTACAAATCTTAAATATTTCTTTAAATATAAGATCCTTAAGAAACAAATATTTATTTTAAAATATATATTTTATAATTTCTTATTTAATTCTCTTGATAAGAACTTTATTTTGTTTTTTAAATTATTTAAGTAATCTCTAATGCTTTTTAATTTATATCTTTTTTTTATTTTCAAATTAATTTTAAGGATCCTTAAGAGATTTTTGAATCATATAAAAAAAATATTTTATGTTTAATTTTTTTTTTTTTCATTTTCAAATAAGTTTAAAAAAATTTTAGACAGTCTGTTCTTTGACTATTTATATTATCACTTTCAATCCCAGGGAAGAATGTATGAGTAATATATTTTTTAAAATTGCCTGAACATTAAAAATATACTTTTTGAAAATATATTTTATTAAGTGTAGAACAGTCATAATTCAAAAATATAGTTAAAAAGTTCCCCAGCTTTTGATAGAGAAATATTAATTATAGTGGAGTGAGTATATATATATTTATAGTTGAACCCAGCTTAGTTGTAGTGAAACAACTTTATTTTCATTTCAAAATAAATATTTATATAACTCAAAAATTAATAAGATATTTCCTTCAATTAATTTCTTATTCTTCTTTATATTATCCCAACAATATTTCTTTGTTTTCCCCTAATATCCGCAGCTCCGAGTCTTTATGCTGCTGAGCCTACTGCTGAGCTCAGCACTGGCAGATCCCTCACCCACAGTCGCGCCAGCGATTGTGCCCTGCATTCATGCGGGTGGTGCTGCTGGCTACTCGTATGCACCGCCGCCAGCTGAGGTCAAGTTTTCGATAACGCCAGGCGTAACCAAGTACAGTCAAACGCCCTCCATTTCCAGCTACTCCGAGAATGGACACCTGCTGCACTCGTCGGTGGGCAGCGGTGCTGCCTCCTATGAGTCCACCGCGGGACTTTCGGGCTACTCGCACGGCGGTCTAACCCAGATAGACAAATACGTGGCGCCCGTGCAGAAATCCCTGTTTACACCCTCGACGGAATATGGTGGACCTGGCATCACCTATGCCGACAAGTCGCCAGCTGCAAAATACGCCACTGTGGTGCCTTCTGGCATTGAGCTGAAGAATTTGGTGTCGCCAGCATTAACTAAGACATTGCTGACTGCTCCCAATCTGGAGAGTGGCTATCTGCCACCTTCGCCGTCCTTGACCAAGGTGTCCACCTATTCCTCGCCCGGCTACACCTACAGTCATTCCACGCCAGGTGTTTCCAAGCTGGCTACCTACACATCGCCCTCTGCTTCCAGTGGAGCATACTATGCATCACCCGTAACCACAAAGGTGGAGACCTACACCTCCCCGGGGTACTCCTACTCCAAGGCGACACCTGGCTTCTCAAAAGTGGAGACCTTCAGCTCGCCGGGTTACAGCTACTCACAGGCGTTGCCAGGTGCTGCCAAGATAGCCACCTACTCGCCCTCGATTGCCTATGGCGCCCCTGCCATTGCCAAGGTGGCCAGCTATGCTGCGCCTGCACCTGTCCTGAAACTATCCTCCAGCTCGTCGCTGCTGTCCTCGCACGGCACGGGCTACTCTGCCAGCTATGCGCCAGCACTTGCCAAAACCTATTTGCCAGCGGCGCCCGCTATTGCCACTCAATATATTTCCGCACCTGCCAAGGTGGCCACCTATAGTGCTCCAGCAGTATCTACTTATTCAGCAGCTCCGGCCATTAGCAAGCTGAGCACCAGCTTCAGCGCCAGCGGCTCTGGCGCCATCTCCCATCAATATGTTTCCAAGCCCGCCTTGGCCACCTATGCAGCTGCTCCAGCTGTGACCAAGGTTTCCAGCTATGCTTCACCTGCCATTAGCAGCTACTCCTCGGCACCTGTCAGCTATGCAGCACCCTCAATCTCCACGTATTCCTCAGCTCCCTCACTCGCTAAGGTGGCAACCTACAGCCAAGCTGCAGATGTTTCGCATCAATTCATTTCCAAGCCCATTGTGGCTGCCTATCCCGCAGCTGCTCCAGCTGTTGCCAAGGTGGCCTACGCAGCTCCAGCTGTGGCCAGCTACTCTGCTGCTCCCGCCGTTAGCTATGGCAGCAGTGGACATGGCGCTGTCTCCCATCAATATGTCTCCAAGCCCGCAGTGGCTACAATCTCTGCTGCTCCGGCCTTTGCCAAGGTGGCCAGCTATGGATCCTATTCCACAGGGCCAGAGATCTCCAAGGTTGCCAGCTATGCAGCACCTGCAATATCTACATACTCAGCTGCCCCTGCTGTCACTAAAATCTCCTCCAGCTATGGAGGCACTGGACATGGCGCTGTCTCCCATCAGTATGTGTCCAAGCCAGCTGTTGCCATCTCTTCCGCTCCAGCCATAGCTAAGGTTGCATCCTATGCAGCTCCAGCTGTGGCCACCTATTCGACTGGTCCTGCAATCTCCAAGGTTGCCAGCTATGCAGCTCCCGCCATTTCCACCTATTCCGCTGCTCCTGCCATCACTAAGATCTCCTCCAGCTATGGAGGCACTGCACATGGCGCTGTCTCCCATCAGTATGTCTCCAAGCCAGCTGTGGCCACCTATGCAGCAGCTCCTGCTGTCACAAAGATTGCCAGCTATGCTGCTCCAGCTGTTCATAGTTACTCCCAAGCCAGTTCGCACCACTCCAGCGGCGCCGTCTCGCATCAGTACGTCTCCAAGCCAGCCCCAGCGATTGCCAGCTATGCTGGGCCAGCAGCTACTTATGCCACTGGTCCAGCTATAGCCAAGGTGGCCACCTATGCCGCGCCTGCCATATCCACTTACTCCGCAGCTCCCGCCGTCACCAAATTGTCCACTAGCTATGGTGGCTCTGGACACGGTGCCGTCTCGCATCAATATGTCTCGAAACCCGCTGTGGCTACTTATGCATCCGCTCCAGCGGTTACTAAGATTGCCAGCTATGCTGCTCCAGCTGTCCATAGTTACTCCACTGGTCCAGCAATCACCAAGGTAGCCAGCTATGCTGCACCGGCGGTGGCTAAGGTGGCGACCTATAGCCAGGCTGCTGATGTCTCCCATCAATATATTTCCCAACCCATTGTTGCTGCTTATCCAGCTGCAGGTCCAGCCTTTGCCAAGGTGGCCAGCTATGCAGCTCCTGCCATATCCACCTACTCAGCGGCTCCTGCCATCACAAAGGTTTCGACTAGCTACGGCAGCACTGGACATGGCGCGGTCTCCCATCAGTATGTCTCGAAGCCTGCTCCAGCGATTGCCAAGGTGGCTTCCTATGGAGGCAGTTACTCAACGGGTTCTGCTATTTCAAAGATTGCCAGCTATGCAGCTCCCGCCATATCCACCTATTCGGCTGCTCCAGCTATCACTAAGATTTCCTCGAGCTATGGAGCCACTGGACATGGCGCTGTCTCCCATCAATATGTATCCAAGCCAGCTGTTGCCATCTCTGCTGCTCCAGCCATTGCAAAGGTAGCAACCTATGCAGCTCCAGCCTTGTCCACGTATTCAACGGGTCCTGCAGTCTCCAAGATTGCTAGCTATGCAGCTCCCGCCATTTCCACCTATTCGGCTGCTCCAGTTATCACTAAGATCTCCTCGAGCTATGGAGGATCTGGACATGGTGCTGTCTCTCATCAATATGGTGCAGCTCCTGCTGTAGCCAGCTATGGAGCAGCGCTCTCCAAAACATATTTACCAGCTGCGCCTGCAGTTGTCGCCAGCTATGCAGCTGCTCCAGTCGTTACTAAAGTGAGCTCTGGCTATGGTGGAACAACAGGTCATGGGGCTGTTTCCCATCAATATGTATCGAAGCCAGCTCCTGCCATTGCCAAGGTGGCTTACGGTGCTCCAGCCATTAGCCACATTGCCAAAGCTCCAGTTATTGGCTCTGGCTATGCTAGTACCGGCCACGCTTTCTCGCATCAATTCGCGTCCAAGCCAGCGATAGCTATTGCCGCTGGTCCAGCAATTGGACATGGTTACTCCGCATCCAAGTTGGGCTTGGGCCTAGGCTATGCTGCCTCTGGACACGGTGGGATCTCCACTCAATATGTCTCCAAGCCGGCAGGAGCTGCCTTGCTGTCAGCTCCACTTGCCAAGCTGACGACTGCACCAGCAACTGGCCATGGCTATGCCAGCAGCACGGCCTATGGAATCAATGCAGGTAAGCGAAACTACGGAAGATTACTAGAAATGATGTTAATGCTAGCTCTTCAGGCAAATTATCTTTAGGCTCGTCGGGCGCACATGATGCCTCCTATTACGGTGCCATTTCGCTTGGTCATGGCGCCGTCTCACCTGCTCTCACCTACCATGGTGCACTGTCGCATGCCGCTGGTGGATTGGCGCATCTGGGCGCTCCGCTGGCCGACTACAGCCTTGGCCATGGCATTGGGCCCTTCGGCGCTGGCTTCAATCGCTATGCACCCAGCGTGTCAGCGCTGACTGCCCATGCGCCGCTAACATCCGCTGCTTACCTGAAGTCCGCACCTGTGGCTCAGCATGCGCTGCTAAAGGTTTTGCCGGAGAAACATCTCGAGCATTTTGTAAGTATGAAATGTTAGGTTCATTAAATTGAAATTACCATGGTTGCTTCTCAGGATGCGCATCCACGTTATGCCTTTGAATATGCGGTAAATGATCCTCACACCGGCGATAACAAGCATCAGCGGGAGGAACGCGATGGCGATGTGGTCAAAGGCGAATACTCCTTGGTCGAGCCCGATGGCAATGTGCGCACCGTCAAATACTATGCCGATTGGGAGACGGGCTTCCATGCCGAGGTCATCAACAGTCGCGACCAGAACAAAATTGTGGCCAAGCGTCAGACGCCAGCCAAGTCGTGAGGTGAGATCAATGCAATTACTACAAATATTTAATCTGGTTAATATTTAAACAGCGCCCAGTTAATGGATCAGTGACTTGTTTTGTTTGACGCCAGCTCAACTGTAAATAGCCTACGATTCAATTTTCTTCTCATTAAACATTAAACGTATTTATGTAAATCCCACAACAACAACAACAACAACAGCAACCGACAGCAATACGACAACGAAACAGAGAGCCGCCATCTTGCACCTGCACGTTCCCGTTACTCGTTACTCATTATATCTATCTCTTTTTTGCTCATGTGATAAGCGTTTCCAATTGGACTGCTTGAACTGCTCTCTTTCTCATTAAACTGCGCGTTCTTATAGATGTGTCTATGTGCACACATACACACATATCAAAATGTCTATACGTGTATATATATTGTGTAAATTGTAAATTGTAAATTGAATAAACAACATTTAAGAACGCTACAGTCGAGAGCGCTCGACATTGAGATTATTCCTAGATGCTGTTGATTTTAAAGAAAATATCTAATATATCTTATATATATTATTATTTTAGGCTAAATATTTGTCTACGCAGATCGACTAAAGAATTAGTTACTAAAGTTTCGTCTAACTAAATTATAGAAGAGTATCTATTAATCGGGGATTTCTGAAGAAATGGAAAAAATATAAATAATTCCGATTTTCCACATTTTTCTTAGTAGGCGTGGAAACATAAATTCTTCGGAGGTCATCAGCAACTTGGCAAAATTTACAGATCTGTAGAAGACAGAGAGTAACACCATTTGCCATGCCCTCAAAGGAGGCGCAGTCTCAAGCTCTTAGAGAGCCCAAAATATTATCGAATTGATGCAAATCACTATATAGAAAGTTCCAATTAGGCGTCTAAATAAATCAATGCTTAAGACCTTATAAGATAAGGGTATATAGGCATATATGTTCCATAAATTGGGTTTCTCTCTCCAAGATTTTGAAATGTTTTGCGATCAAACAGACAGATTGACGGATGGACAGTCAGGATGGACAGATGGTTCTACGGACAGATGGACAGGCGGACAGATGGTCGGATGGACAGATGATCGGGCGGCCTAACGGTCGAACTGACGGACAGATGCACAATCGGAATTACGGAAAGTCGAACAGACGGACAGATGGACAATCGGGTTGACGGACAGTCGGACAGACGGATAGTCAAACAGTCAGAAAGACGAATAGTCGGACAGACGGTCGGACGGTTAAGGGGTCGGACGAAGAGGCATCGCACAAAACCAATATACATACTCCTTTCACATTCGAGTTCAATAATTATATACTAAAATTTCGCGAGGATTTTTGGGAATGATTTTCGAAACATTAAGTATCTATATTTTCAGCAACAGTAAGTGAATTTGGATATTGTTAATAATAAAAATAATATAAAAAAATTTATATCAAGCCGTCATTTATGTACATGTTTAATAAAAGAAAAGATAATTTCTAATTATTGTAATATTTTCGCTATATACTGCAAATTTAATTAGCTTTCGATTAACAAACAAAATGAACTTCATAATTTGGTAATAGGTTAAGCAGCAAATCACATAAATGTACTTTTGTTTTCGCCGTAATACACTTGTAGTCTAATACTATATTAACTTGGCCTAGAAGACACGCCTCAGATCGTCGCCAATGAAGAAGCCGAAGTCTGTGGGCGCCGCACGATGCGGATTCAGTGTGCAATATGCTTGGAAGATATGTCGGAGCAGCCGACTGGCCTGCAGCTTGATGTGCGAGCGACGCTCGTCACCAGCGGGACTCAGATCCAGGTGGGCGAGGAGCCACTGGTTCTTCAGGCTGCGAAGCTTAGCCTCCAAGTGGGCGAGCTCGCTGTTCGGCTCCAGCTGCGGCACATGCAGCGGCTCGAGAGCTGCAAAGCTCTTGCACAGCTCATTGTCCTGCAGCTGGACACGCAGAGCGCGCTCCTGGCGGAGCGCCTGATGCAACATGTTCAGCTCCCGGTTGCAGATGCGCGTCGAGCTGGTCACGCAGGCGGTGTCCTCCTGTTGCTGCTGTTGCCAGTGCTGCTGGGCGAGCTCCAGGGCGGACAGCTTGTCGTTGAGTGTGTCGAGGGCGTGCTGCATGGTCGCCTCCTTGGAGAGCATGGCTTGCTCCAGTTGCTCCATGCCCTCGGCCATTTGGGTGAGCGTTTGGCAATAGTCGTGGCTGAAGCGATGCACCTGCTTTTCGGCCATCTCTTTGCGTACCTGCAGCTCCGAATAATCCTGTTGCTTCAGCTTGGCAGAGTACTTCAATGCCTTGAGCTCCTTGTCCCGCTCGACCACAGACTGCTCCAAGCACTTCACATCCTCGTAGTGCCGTTTGATTTGGGCGGCGCGCTGCTGCAGCGTATTGCACGTGGGATGCCGCACGTATTCCGTATTGACATCTCGAGGCTCGAGCAGCGTGCAGAGCTCCTCCAGCTGCTCCTCCAGCAGCTGCATGCAACGCTGACTATATGCATCCAGTTCCCGCTGCTCCAATTCCTGCGCAGGCGCATATTTACTATAGTTCAGACTCAATATACGCCAGAGCTTCTCGTGCGCAATGCCTCCATTGGACTCCTTGGTCGCCTCTCGTGCGGACACTCCCAGCATGCTGATGAGTGCGCCCAGCGCCTCGTTGGCTTCCAGGATGCGTTGATAGCGGGCACACTGCATGCCCGTCCAGGCCGCGGTCGTCTTATTGGAGCTCAGCTTCCGCTGCAGCTTCTTCAGCTTCTGCTTGGCCGCACAGCTGTGCTCCATGAGCAGCTGCATGCAGTGGAACGAGGCGGTCTGCTCATCGCCCAGCTGTATGATCGTGTGCAGCATGCCCGCATTGGCATTCACCGAATCCATGCCCGACTCGTACACCTCGATCAGTGCACCATACAGTTGCTGCTCGTCCAAATGATCCACCAACGTCTGCGGCGGCATCAGATTCTGATGCAGTCCATTGATGTAGTGCAGCACCCGACGTATCGGCTCGCAATTCGTATGCTCGTCCAGCTGGCCGGTCTTGAGCAGACGCACAAACTCGTCCAGCTGCTGCTCCTGCGTCTCCAGATCCATGCGATAGATGGCCGCATGCGTGCACAGCTCATAGTCGCAGTGGTTGAGTCCATAGCGGAACTGCTGCAACACCAACTGCAGACTTTTTAGCAAATAAATGCACTGCGCTCGGAAGATATAACGCTGCACGGAGTAGCCCTCAAAGATGGCATCGCGACCTGGCGGGCAGAAGAGAGAAAGTAAAAAAAAGAAAAGATATTTAATTAAGATATACTTAAGATCGCTAAACTATTGACTTTATGAATAGCTGAAATCTATTTCAATGAGGTCAAGCTATGTGCCAATTGGGAATATGCTGATTGGGAACTTAGCTGGTATACACTGAATCTGTATTCTATGGGAATTTTCGTTAATATTACCATCTCATTATTTTGGAAACTTCTCCTTAATTTCCCACTTGTCTAAGTGGTCTTATCACGTTGATGGTGCCAATCAAATATGCAGACATTGATGAAGTTCTCAATCATTGAATAGTTTAGTCTTTGGAATCAGTTGGTACTAACTGGAGATGGGCGTCGGAATCGGGATTTTCCGGAATCCCGCGGGTCCCGAAAAAAATTTCGGGATCAGGCGGGATGGGAAAGATTCTAAAAAAGTCTGGGACGGTCGGGATAAGTGCTTGATCCTGCAATTCCCGCGGGTCCCGATAAGAATATTATTAATAGATAAAATTGCTTGTATTTATCAAAGAACAGAAGAATTATATTGACGAGGAAACCAATTCTAATATAAAACCTGTTAAATTTAAGAGAAGTTGAAATATTTTATTATTTTCACAACAATGCAATGAATTGTCTTTGTTACAAATGCTTGCTAGGCAAGTTCTTGATGTTTCAACATCTTCAATAAATGGTGAGAAGATATATTTAACTTCTAAAAAAATTTTTAGAAAATATTATTCTTAAGTAAAAAACTGTATCTATCATAAGAGTTCTATGTGTTGAAAAAAAATTTCGGGAAATGTCGGGAAAAATTAAAAATTTGTCGGGACAACCGGGCAGATAAATCAGAAATTATTCCGGGATGGGATGGGTCGGGAACGATATATGAATTCGCTAATACTGAACTGGCAGGCATTCGAATTTTTCATTGCTCTCCCATAGAATTATTGAAGTTACTCGTTGAAATCGCACACGTTGCAATACCTTTGTCTAATTGGCTTATTATTCTTATCAGTTAGATATATTGAGTAAGTTTTAATATATTGTCCACATTCTTCCTTAGTCTGATTGGATATGTAAGTTTGATGTTACTGAATTTGCAGCCATTTGACTCCCACCTTATTTCAATAAGAACCAACGTAACAGATTTAATGAAATCCTCAGAAGTTACTACTCTAATTTGCGGACATTTGAAAACTTCACATTGATTTCGCATCTTTACGCCCATTTTGAACAAATCGGACTTATTGGATTTTATACTTTGATGTTACTCACCGAATTCGCAGGCATTTGGAAACTTCTCATTGATGGCCTGGCACACGATTTCCAGCTTCTCGTTCATGCGCTCCAGTAGCAGCATGACCAGGACCACATCGTGCTCACCGCCACGCAGCAGGAACTGTTCCGGCACAAAGGCCAGCACATGGTCCAGATGCTGACGCTCGAGTCGCAGCTCCACGGCCTTCAGCTGCTGTTCCAGTGCACGTCCGTAGGCCTTGCTCACGCTGAAGATGTGCTGGTAGTCGGCGAGGCTCTGTTGGGAGGTCTCCTCCTGCTGCGATTCGTTGGCACTGCTGAAGTCCTCGATGGAAAGATTGCCGCCATCTGTTTTGAGTTGCAGCTGCTCCTGGAGCTGACGCACCAGATCTCGAAACTTCAATATGGTCACATCCCGATCGTAGAGGCTTTCCAAGGCAGCGTTCTTCTGCTGCTCCAGGGACTTCACCTGCCCGCTGAGCTTATCGATTTCGTCCCGTAAGTCCGATTCCAGTTCCTGATTGCTCTCGATGAGCTGCTCCTGGATTTGTTCCAGTGCCTCCAGTTCGGAGACCTCGTCTTCCAAGAGCTTAACACGCTCGTCCAGCTCCAGCTTGAGCGTGGCCAGCTGCGTTACCATGGACTCGGCACCTAGTGAGGCATCCACCTGCTCCTTGAGATCCATGAGCTGCATTTCCATTTGATCCACGCGTCGACTCTGCAATTCCTTAATACTCTTCAGTTCGTTGATTTCCGAGTGTTTCGTTTCCAGTTCTTTGTGTGTGCGCTGTGCCAGCTGCTTCTCGTGCGCCAGGGTATCTCGCAGTCGGACCACCGTCTCACGCAAACGCTGATTATACTGCTCCAGTCGCAAAAACTCGCCAGTTGTCTGCAGCGTCGTCGTGTTCGTCGACTGCTTCTCAGTCTTCTCCAGGCACTGGTCTTCCTGGTTGTGCTCCTGTTCCTGCTCGGCCCGCAGTATTTCCAGATCCAAGCTGAGCTCGTCGTTGCGCTCCTGTGCCGTCTCCAGTTCCATTTGCAGCGTCTCCAGACGCTCCTCAGCCATTTCCTTGTCCAGTGTGAGCAGCTCCACACTCTCAGCCACATCGTCTAGTTCCCTCTTGTATTTCGCTATGGTCTCCAGAGATTCGCGCTGCTCGTGACGACAGCGCTGCAACTCGCGCTGCAGCAGCACCTGCTGCGTCATTATCTGAGACTTGAACTCCATGAGCTGTTCGTTGTGTATCTTGATGCGCTCCAGCTCCAGCAGCTTCAGCTTGTCCTCGCTCTTCTGCACACGCAGCAACTGCAACTCCTCGCGCACCTGTCGCAACTCCGCGCTGTCCACAGGTGGCGCCACTGTGCTGGGCGTGCGCAACGCCGGCCCAGGCGTAAACTGCGGCCGCAATATCTCCAGGAAACCGGGCTCCACAAAGGCAGCAGGCGCCACACGCTTCACACTACTCGTCGGACTCATGCTCGTCTTGCTGCGCTTGGGCGCGAGGGCCATAGGCACGGGCATGGCCAGCGTCAGCTGTGCCGTGGTGCTCTGCGCCTGAGCTGTCGTCGGCTTGGGCTGACTGATGCGCGTCGGTCGCAGCTGTGTATAGGATGTGGAGCGACGCTGATTGCAGGTCATTGCCGGCGGCGTCAATATCGCTCCAGTCTGCTCGAACTTGGCCAAGCCAACAGCTTGACTCGGCATCGCATTAGCAGTCGACTCTGCTGCTGCTGCATTGCTTTCTTTTTCCTGTTTCGGCTGGCTAGGCTGTGGAGGAGCTGCAGCTGGAGGAACTGCAGCTTCATCAGAAGGCTGAGCAGCTGCCGGCAGTGGATCTGGCCCAGACTCTGTTTCCTGTCAAAGAGAAAAATTCTTATTATAAAGAGATTTTTTAATTTGAATACCCTTGCAAAACGGGTATATTATTTGTGGTTGGAAATTTGCAACGTATAGAAGAAAGGAAGCAGTCCGACTATTTGAAAAGTATATATATTTTAGATCTAGATCATGTCCAACCATCTGTCCGTCAGTTCGTCCGTCCATCACCTTTCCGCCCGTCCGTTTGTCCATCCGTCTGTCCATCCGCATGTCTGCCTGCCAGGATTAACGCAGCCTCCTCTTGTAATTTAAAAGGTATAGTGCTGAAATTTTGTATATAGGCTTCTTTCTGCAGCAGCAACTGGATATCTGCAGCAGCAATTGTATATATAAGCTCCCATAGAATAGATCGGGTTATCAAAATGGTTTTAGTAGGAAAAACTTCGGAGCTATTGAAATATATACTCCCACAATTAGATAAAAAGATATGGTACATATATACTATTT
This sequence comes from Drosophila gaucha, assembly GCA_035045545.1. NCBI lineage: Eukaryota > Metazoa > Arthropoda > Insecta > Diptera > Drosophilidae > Drosophila > Drosophila gaucha. The sequence continues at coordinate 1,138,488 of JAWNOY010000292.1, forward strand.
GAGGCGTGGTAAGTCGGAGAAACTATATCTTCCACAGTTTTATAGCTTGAGCACTATAATTTGAGAAATAGTATTACTGTTGCGCTCCTCTACAGATTCACCAAAAGTCACAGATATACGCCTCTTCGGAAAATACTATGTCTTCCACAGTTTTACCGCTAGGACCACCAACTTTTGCAGGTATATAACTTCTCTTGCTCTTCTCTACTGATAATCAAATAATTAATATGGTCTGCCCATATGGGCGTGGCAAATCTTAAACTTGAATATCATTTCTGTGCAAATAAAGAACATTTTGCAGGGTATACAAAACTCGTATTACCTTTGGTGGCGCTTGCGGCTGCAGCTGAGTGGAAGTTGTCCAGGTCTTGGAAGTTGTCATGGTGAAGGTTGCATTCTCTGCTGGCTTCTTGCTCAAACGCTCTGCCGATGTTGTTGCCTCCCTTTGGTTATGCTGTGGAGTATTTAATAATTTTAGCTAAATGCCACAACTCCACCCACATCTGGTATACGCTTTACAGCTGTCGGCAGGCGGTCGTGACTCACCTGCTCCTCTGCTGACTGCTTGCTGCGCTGCCTGCTGCTGCCAGTCAGCTTCATTTTGTTCGCGTCGCGTTGCATACTGTTGTCCTTTGTGCGATTATTGTTTGCTGTTTTTCTTAATTCTTCCAACTGTTTGGCGTTTAGCAACAGCTGCAGCTGCTGGGCACGCACAAAGAGTCCGAAATTGGGAGCACATTTAAAGTAGGTGCTGCCGTGGACGGTGCCATTGTTTTTGCCACGCGGCTCGTCCAGCACAATACCGAACCACTGACCGCCAGCGAATGTGGTGCGACCCACATAGGCGACACGGCCGCAAAGTTGATTCTTGCCCGTCACTTGTACACGCTGGCCAAGTTTCGGTTGAGCTGTTGACATATTCATGGAGAGCTTACGTCATTTTGGCTTAACGCATTCGCCCGGCGCTATATATCGAGCGATGGCGTGCCTAATCCCAGTTAACAAACCCTACCAAACTGCACTGCAAAACTGATGCGTTCGTCATTTCGTTTGCCCCACCCCCAGGCAACTAAATCGAAGGCACGGCCACAGCGCAGAATCGTGAACTTTTGGGTGGTTGGTCGGAATATTCGTGTGCTTACAGCACGTGGCTGGCAACAAGACTCTGGCTGCTGGTATTTTGGGAGCAACAGCTCCAGATGGGATAGCGAACTCGTTAGCAGGACTAAACTATTTGATTATCTAAGTAGCTGTGAGCATAGCCACAATGAATATATAATATAATACATAATAAATATAATAAAAAATTTTTAATAAACATTGCAAAAATAAAGACCTTTGTCACTATTCACTCCCTTTAAATATAAGAGAAAAAAAATTTTAAATAAGAAAAAAATATTGTAAAAATTCATTATTTATCTTGTTCCAGTGTATGGGTTCATTAGGACAAATTTAAGCAACTTTTATCAGAGCCAACATAAGAGCTATCATTCGAGCTAAACAAGGCCTTTTTAAACTGAAATTGTTAGCATTATAGACCTAGTAGATACCCATCAAACATATTTATATATCTTTTCAACACAATCTTATTTTCAAAATTTCTTTCAAATTCCCACTTAATAGGACCTTCAATAGGTTTTATATACAACATTTTTAGCTTTATGGACCTAGTAGATACCCATCAAAAATATTTATAAATCTTTTTAAAACAATCTCATTTTCAAAATTTCTTCAAATTTCCCACTAAATAGGACCTTCAATAGAGTTTTTATATACACTTTTAAGCTTTATAGACCCAGTAGATACCCATCAAACATATTTATAAATCTTTTCACAACAATCTCTCATTTTCAAAATTTATTAAAAATTCCCACTAAATAGGTCCTTTAATAGGTTTTATATACCAAATTTTTAGTTTTATAGACCTAGTCGAAACCAATCAAAAATCATATTTCTGTAGGTTTTCATCTCAATCTTAATTTCAAAATTTATCGAAAATTCGAATTCTTTATTGCTAATTTACAATCTTTCAAATCAAAAAAAAATTTAATGTAAAAGAACAAATAACTAATTTAACATGACGTCTTAGCTTATTAAAGAATCTACTTTATATAGATCAGCGACAACTGCGAATTTTGTAATAATATCTGAGTTATTGAAGATACTATGCGTGTTACTGCCATTGTCAGTTGGCGCACTTCTATGACTTCTGTTTGTGCAAAAACTTATCATACGATATCTGTTCCTCCGTGAGCATAGCCATAATGAGCTCAGCCTCATCCCCAGAAATTGTATGCTTCAAAAATAGAGAATTTAGAAAAAAAAAAAAATTTCAATCTATTACGAAATTTACCTCAGCGCCTGGAGGCCGCTCGAACTGGTCCTTGACCATGCCCAACACAGCTTCAGTTAGAACAGCCTTAGATTTCTTTTTACCATTCTTGGTGTTGGAGATCTTTGGATCGCTCGAGCCCAACGTTGTCTCCTCAGTCGATGTTGCTGGCTGGAGTTCCTTGAGCTCGTTGGCCAGTATATTGATGTGTTCCATATTTAGCTGATTAATGGGACGCATATCGCTGCCCACCTCACGCTGGCAAAATTGGCACTTGCCTATAATCTTCATCTGCTTCGCCATGGTATTGGGAAAAAAAATTGACAAGAATATTTTATTTTGAAAAATAATTCGTTCTGATTCAGCTGTGAACGTGTGGGATATAGATATGAAATAATATTTCACTGAATAAATAAATCTGTTTCTGATCAAAATGTCGATTGCCTACTAGGTTATTTCTAAAAAGTGCTTGATGAATGACATCAGCTTCAGCAAGCTGATTTTTTTTACAAATAATAATAGTGTAATTGTTTAAACCTATTGCGAATTTATTGTTATTATGCACTGATTTACAGGTAGGGCCCAAAAAATATAACTATTGACTATCGGCAATATTTTTCTCGTGCCTAGATTAATACGTGTCGCCAAAAACTGTATCAATGAAGCAGATCCATTAGAAGACGTTTCGGCAAATTGGACAGGTGGATTTGCTGCTGGTGGTGAACCATTTGTACTGTAAAATAAAATTAGGGAATATAAATTACAAGAGTTAAGAGTAAATGTGATTAAACTTACCAAACAGGGTCCATGAAACTTCTTTTTGCAGGTTTTGCACGTCAATTTGGGCAGTTGGCAGGTGTCTTGGTGTATGACCGTATAGCAAACATAACATTCCTCCACGCCCTCGAATTTCTTATCCAGATTGTTTTTCCATAGCGTCAGACCGTCATTAATGGTGCCGTTCTGAATAACAGAAAATAATAGATATAGAATGGAGTTATATTATAAGTCAGGCAAGCACTCACCTGGTGGGTCAAAAAGATGGTCAGCTGCATGCCCACATTGCGGGAATTGGCACGCCCTCCGATTTGCTTGCCACACTCCACTTTAACAGCACCGAGCGGATAATTAGGCGCCAGCGTTATGACGAGCTCCATTCGTGCCTCATCGATAGCATAAACGGCCAGAACCTCTCGAGTGGATGTGTGCACTGTCACCTAAAATTGAGCAGAATTGTGAAACCCATTATGATTCTGTAAGAAGATATGTTTATAAGGAAACCATTATACCCTGAATTCCCATTTTCATGATCGCAGTGCTCCATAAACATTCGAATCTCTAAATATAATATATGTTTATGCCAAACTTCAGCCGATTCCAAACCAAGCGAACAACAGACACTGATGACAAACGAACGAAGCCTTACCAGCGAGGCTCAATCAAGAATAAAGCTACTTATTGCTATTGGACCCGCGGTGCTAGACGAGTTTCATGCACCGCTCGTAAACGAAAGGGAACCAAGGTATCGCACCTACAACATGGTACCGCTCGAGGTGTTTCGGGCCATTGTCATTATTTTGTTGCTCGCCTGCATAATTGTGGTGTTTGTGTTGCGTATGAGCATTGATGATACGGTGTAAATAAATCCTGCCAGTGGAACGGATACCCACCTGCATATTCTCATGTTTTTCCTTGCGATTGACAATTGCCTTCAGCTCCTCGCTGCAGATCAATGCGCTCACATAGTTCGATGTTAGATTGTCCACAAAGTTCTTCTGCCTGGATTGGCTGGTGTTCCACCATTTGCGCACCACAGCGGGCAGCTTTCGCAGCACCTCCGTATACAGATGGCAGGCATATCGTTCCAGTGACAGTTGGGGATCTGAAACAATTCAAGATTTATGAATCTAGGAGCAGGCCTCTACGAATAAATTCAAAAAATCATCATCATCAATCACATTCCATACAAACAAATCCATGTCATCGTACCTATTCAAAATATTTAGTTTATGATATATATTTTTGTTCTTTCGTTCGTTTCGTGGGAAAAGTAATAATTTAATATCAGCAATGGATAAGAAACCATTGAATTTCTATCAAATCGCCAGTGAGGCGCCGCCAGGTCGCGAGATCAAGCTGGACTCCGAAAAGACCGTGGCCGAGGCAATCAACTTTACGAAAATGCCAAGCGATCTGCCGCCAACAAAGCGCGAGACCAAACAAGATGACATCACAGTGGCAGATGAGCTAAACGCTCGCCTGGCCATGGTCCAGCTGCGACCGGATCGAGCCAAGCGCATTAAACGATTGGTCAAAACGGAAATACCAGCACCGCAGCATATGTACAAATTCTTTTGCGTTTGCCCCCGCTATCATCCGTGTTATGTGCCCTGCCAGCACACCGGCCAGATTATCATCGATCGTGATATGCTCAAGCGGGAGGAACACACCTGCTTTCTGGCCACGCCCAAAAAGAACTTTCTCTCGCCCCAGCGACTCAAAAGGGCACGCTACATCACCAAAAAGATCTATGTGCCGATTTGCACTGCCCGCATGGAGCGTTTGGCCAATCCGCATCCAATGCGCGTCAAGGACACATTCAATTACTTCAGACACATTCTCTCGCAACGTCATCTGACGGCGCTGGAAGAACAAATGAAGCCGAAGCCACCGGTCGAGACGATGTCCATGGAAAAGGCAATGGAGTATATGGAAGAGGAGACGCGACAACGTCGCGCCCTTCGAAGGAAGCATAAAAAGCGTTGCCAAGGACTTAAAAAGCTCATTATTGAACGTCAACGCAAACAAATGATGAAAATTATTTGTGTGCTCTTCGAAGAGATGAAAGATTTCCTTCTAAACGATCAGTTCATCATTGATGAGCAATCGCCCCTCTCCTCTGTCATATTGGAGCGTATCAAGGAGTTTACGGGTAAGTGAACCTGAACTAATTGAAAATGGGATTTCAGGGTTTAATGTTTTGGTGACAATGCATGTAACAGGCAGAAAGAGGCCCGCCCATAAAGTATATTTATTCTTGATTAGGACGACAAGCTGAGTCGATATAATCATGTCTCACTGTCTGTCCGTACGTCCTATGTAGGTTTCTGTGATAAAAATATTTCGATACTACCCCTCATTAGCCATCGGGTAGTCCCGACTAGAGCGTTCCTACTTGTTTCACGTAAATATTGTAAAAATGTCTTAAAATTCACAGAACAAGAATTCTATACCACAAGTAACTTGCGCGACTATCAACGCATTCTGGCCAATAATCTGACCGTTTGGATTAACAAATTCATTTCGAACTTGAACATATATATGGCACCACAACAAATACCAGTGGCACGTTCGATGCACGGTGAAAATGATGAGACATTCGTGCCAGTTACTGATTACATTTCGTTGTCGGAAGAAAATGTTGATGAAATGCAGGAGGATCTAGACTTTGGCATGACAGATTATGAGACCTTTGGCGAGGATTATCTATTATTGAACGAGAATATACCCTCGGAAGAGACGCTCATAAATTAAGCCAGGCGAAGATTGGAGAGAGATCAACTTACCCTGCAGCTGGGTCCAACTGAGCTCTTTGAATACACCATTGCTGTGCACTTTGGCGCTATGATTTCTCAAGATATCCACTGGCATGGCACGAAACAGAAAGTGCAGAAAATTCTATAAAGTGTATACAAAAATTTATAGTGTGTTAGACCCAAATCGAAAGTTAAATTATAGTGCCATTTAAAAACCGTACCTCCTCGTAATGGTTCTCATTTAGCCAGCTCGTGTAGACGGAACGCAAAGCAACTGGAGACTTCGCACAGCAATTTATAATACAATCCCATATCAGCAAGTAGCTGTAGGCATTGTGTCTATCAATTGGCTCCAGATCCTCCAGTTCAGTCACCTTAAAAGTGAACTCCTCCAAGTACTTGCTTATGAGCGCATCATATCGATTCAAATAGTCCTCGAAACGATTGAGAAAATGCCATTTGGCAATCGTTGAGGAGGCAGCTTCAATATTATCGCTTTGCTTCTCATATTGCTCAATGTCGTCTGCCACGAATTGTGGCGTTAACTGCCTCAGAGCGTGAACTGCGTTCAATCGAACACAATGCTGTGTGCTGTGTAGTTGCTTAAGAAGAAAGTTGCACAGGTGATCCAGAGATAGCGTTGAGTGTGGCACTTTGCAGAACTAAAAAGAATTCGTATAATAATAAAATAGGACATTTCCTTATTGTAATTGATGTAGCTACCCCGTAAATGAAACTATAGTCCATCAGTTCCAACCCAGGCATAAGACGCTCCAAGAAAGCTATGTGGCAACCACGGAATTCTGGTTCCACTTCCATCTCATGAGTCAGCTTATAATATGATTTGAAGAGCACAACATTGACCTCCCTGGCAAATAGGCTCTCCCACTCATCGATCACATTCTTAAGTAGTTCCGTTGAGCTCTTTGCCTTCTCTGAGCGTATAAAAGCTACAAGCGTTGCAAATAGTTGAAACACAGCCACAATGAAGAATGATGTCTGAGAAATAACAAAATTAATGTTATGGTAAGTATATAGTTTATATAGGCTTTCCCACCTTTGGATCTTTATAATTTGCCATAGATTTGGAAACGGTAAGCACCCAGGAGCCAAGGCCAATACGTATGGCATCCCAGTTCTTGATGGTCAGCTCATAGGGAAAGCGTAGCAGGATCTCATTAAGCAGCTTAATAATTTCCACGGTATTTATCACGGACTCATATGGTTGATTAAGTAAATCGCTGAGAAAAAATAAAATTTCAATAAAAATATTATAAGACTTGGTTTTGTACACCTACACATTATAGTGCAGCAGCTCTTTGGTTGTGCTCTGCTGGTCCCCAATACGGGTTAAGAACTGCAACGCTGAAACAATATATTGGTGATCCGTTTTCTTATTCTCATCCGATTCGAAGTTGTTGAGCAGCAAAGAGCGGAAGACAGCTGCCTTCGACCACATATCAGTTGGTTCCATTCGCATGATGGCGCTATTCCAGTTGATTGAATTTTGCGCGAGTTTCGGCAGCAAGTGCTACAAGAGAAAACGCTTTAGTAAATGGTTAAAATATTCATATATTTTGCTCACCTGCAGCGTTAACACATAAGCATTGTTCGCGCCTTGCGATAGAAACAACTCGGCTAGATCTTCGTGCAGCAGAATTGTGGCGCTTTCCTCAAAAGACTTGTAGTGATTGGTGTTAATCAGATAGCCCAATAGGCGATAGATTATGACGCTCTTTTGCTGCAATGCTTCCTGGTGCAGCCGCTGTTTAATAACGTCCACCAATTCACTGATGTTGCCCAGAAATCTGCACACCTGTTCGGATAGGTACAACACCAGTTGCTCACTGGCGGCGTCGACGTTGTGGGTGAGTTCTAGCCAGGCATCGGCAGCCGAAGCCACATGCATGCACTGCAGCATCTCTACAATTAAGCACTCGCTCCACTGCTTGAGCAGATTGGCATTGGGATCACAATAGTCTTCGGTGAGCTCATCCTCGCATTCATGGGAAATCTCCATCGGCTGCGGACTCTCAACACGACACACCAGCTTGCAGATTGTCTGGAAATTAAGCGCCGCTCTTCGCACCAGCGGAACGACTTTGACCTCATCAAAATCTGCACAATCGAAGGGTACACCAGCGCTAATGGAAGTGTGCACTGTCTGCAGGTAGGTAGCATGCTGTTCGAATTGCAAAACAATGTCGTTTGTTTTCAGTTCAGAGCTAAGGAGCGCCACCAAGGTCTCGTCTATGCGTTTAAAACGCTGCACCTCATCTTCGATGTTCTCCGTGGAGCAGATGACAAATTTGGCCATAGTCTCTGCCATGTCTTGCAAGCTGCTGGAATCGTGATCTGTCCTCACAACCAGTTCCTCCACGATGCGTGCACAACTGTGCAGTAGCTCGTCGTTGATTTCAATATCCTTGCTCGACAGCGCATCCTGCCAGCATGTAGTGATCTCCCACAGCGTATCCTCCGACAGATAATCGCTGGCTTGTTGCTCCAAGCTAAACTTATACAATTTTAAAAACACCTGCTGCCGCACGGGCAGCGAAGAGTTCGTCTTGCTGCATATGACGGGCATAATTTGTGCTATAAAGCTGCCGCACACCTCGACCATATCGTTTTCAGCCATCTGCTCCAGCGGCTCGCACATGGCCAGCAGTATATTGTCCACTGTTGCCGCATTTATTAGAATATCGCCAGTGTCCGCCTGAAAGAAGCATTTGTGCAGCAAGTTCAACTTATCCCGATTGTTATCCATCACCACCTCCTTAGCGATGCGTGTGATTACGGCACACGTGTCTGGGCTGGCGAGCATTTGACGTACAGCTGGCTCTCGGCATAGTGGATACGAGAGCAGACGATGCAGCAGAAGATTCTGAACATGCTGTTGTTCTATCTGTAATACAAGAAAGTATTAAGTTTTCAATATTTGTTCGAGTAATTTCTTCTGCTTACCTTCAAAAGAGTGTCAGCAATGTACTCGAAACGTGCCACCGGCTCCAGATGCGAAAGAATCTCAAAGAGAATATCAACCACCGACTCGCAGTCATCGTCATTTAGTTGCTCCAGGAGCGAGACAAATTTGTCCAGCGTGGCACGCAGTTCGCATCGTTCTGTTAGACTTTTATAGAATTCGGCATCTGTGAACATTTTGGTCAGCGTGCGCACTTGGCTAACGAAGCGAGCCGAGTTGCTGCTGCTGCTCGCCTTATCCAGGCAAATACGCACAAGTTTAACCACCAGCTGCTTGAGTTCCTTTTGTATGAAGGCGGCCGCATCGTGAACCTTTCTAACGGGCGTCGATTGCTGGGAAATAGGCTCAGTAGGCTTTTCCTCATCTGCCTCCAAAAACTTGACGCTCTGCGTTTCCAAGCTGGGATTGGCCACATGCAGATCCTGCACCAGCAGCAACACATGCGACAACAGCTGCTCATTCACATCCTCCACGGCGAGATCGTGTGTGACCAGCTCAAAGATGCGCGTCCAGAACTGTTTCAGCAATTGTACATACAAGGAGCAGGCAGCCTTATCAGCATTATTATTGCACTCACGATCCCAGAATGCAACCAGCGCCGAAGTGTGTTGAAAGAAGTACTTGACATGATTGCTTTCGCTGTGCAGCAAGTTGCCAATGGGCTCCAATATCTGCTGGTCCAATAGGCCAAAGCCAAACTCTTCCACTGCAGCAGTACGCTGCGCGTTGTTGTTGATCTGCTGCAGCATAAAGCGCAAGCATTCAAAGTACGCTTTGTGGATGATGGAGATGTCCGCTTTGGAAAGCGGTGGCTCGTGTGTACCCACGACTGCTGTCTTTAGGTCATCGAAGAAGCGCTGATAGAACTCATAAATGTCCATGTCCTGCAAACTGGCGCCTGTGATCTTGGACAGAAACGGAAGCAGATTTGGACAAATGGCCTGAGCATTGCGATTGAAGGCATTGCGCAGCAACGACGAGAGTTTCGGCAGCAGCGCTTTGCGAATATTGAGCGGAGTATACCTAAGGAAATAAGAGATTTATATAAGTATTGAAGAAGTAAAAGCAAATCTTTAATCATACCAATCCTCATAGTTGCTTTGCAGCAACAAAACGCAACCCCAAACGTGGGGTGCGACCAGTAGATCCGCATCGTCGATGAATTGAAAGCTAGTGGTAATGAGTTGCGATTTTTGTGGTGTGAGCACTTCAAGCAGTTTGGCGCATTGCAGCATATGATAGATGCAGTCAAACCAAGCAGCTCTGCAAAGAAAAAGAGAGTAAGTAAAATTGCTGCATAATTTTTTTAAATAGCTATTTACTTTATGGCAGGCAGCTGGTGCTTGGCAAATGTCCAGAACTTTTGGTGTGCTAATAGCGTGGTTAGTCCCTGCTTCAGCTGCTCCTGCTCCTCCGTGTCTGCCGTTTGCTCCATAAAGAAGGCCAATAGCTTTAAGCTGCCAATGACAACACGCCGATACTTTTGCTCTGCTTCCTCCGGCTTAAGGCTTTTGCCAATGGACAGTGTGGCTGGCGTATGAAAGGTCAAATTTCGCGTGCAGTATTCAATTATTTCACTCTGACAATGCAGGCACACTTCGCCCGACCGTGCAAAGGTCTCGCGAAACGAACTGCTGGCAATGCTCGCTACGGGCGCATAGCTGTCATAGCGGCTGGCCAGCCAGACGGGCACCAGTTGCTTAAGATACGGTGCCATGGCTCGTTTGCATTTGGAGACGAACAACTGCTGCACGAGCTGCGTTTGCTGACGCACCGCGTGTTCCACGTCGTTGGCCAAATTGTGATAGAATTTCGGCCATAGAGGCAAAATGTTTTTGAGTCCGTCCAATTCGGATTCGGTTATGAGCTCATGCAACTCCTGCAGTGCCTTCTTCTTTGTCATGGGATCCTTTTTGGATAGCTTGCGCAGTATGATTTGTGTCTGTGGACTGATGCTGGCGTCGAATGTCTCTGGCATTTGTTCCGCGCTGGCAAAGCCAGGAGCAAAGGGCACCAAATTGCCATCAGCTTGAACCGGGAAGCCAACGAATATGGGCGTTGTTGTGCCCAGCAGTTCCGCGGAGCGGCTGCTGCTCGATGGCTAATGACGGTTCCACGAAAATCAAAAACAATTAGTCATCGTGTGCTGCTCATAGCATGGTTTTTGCTTTTCGCTTACCTTTGCATTGTTTTTGGTGCGAGGCGTTTGTTTCGTTTTTCCACCCATTCTAACACGTTGAAGTAAGTTAGCAATGTGACCGCACGTACGCAAATATTAAACACATCACATTGCACACAGTCATATGTAAGCGTCAAACAGCTGTTTGGTATATCTATAGCCACAGTATTTTTCAGTATTTTCCAATTTCAATCATTTTTAAATATTGCACTGAATATATATCGCTATATATATTTTAATCATACAACATCGCAACCTTCTCTATACTCTAACCGTATCCTCTTCAACCCAAAATATCTGATAAAATACTATCGATATCTTTGCACTAATATCGATAGTGGCGCCAAAAAGACCATTCGCTAGTTTCCAGCACAATTTAGCCGCACGTGTTGCATTGTTTTGATTCGGTTTTTATTAAATAAATTGCTTTAAAATGTCTAAGTTTTTATCATATTACAATCTATTTCCCATACCGGATCCCAAAGAGTTTCTGGGCATGGCGGCGGACAAAGAAATCGGGAATGTAATCACCACGGTGGCTCGCAATGTTGTTGTGATATTGAATGTAAGTTTTAATGTGTTTCAAATGTAACAATTTATATTTATATTACACAAACAACACCAGATAAGCACACATAAGCAGCTGCACAGTTGGTCCATGCCAGAAAAGTTATCCACAAAGGTTGTATATGATCCGCATAGTCAGAAATATGTTGGAGTCTTCGGCAATCATTCGATGCGTCTGTGGGATGTGGACACTCCAGATATATCCAAGTGCAAAAAGCTAAAGGTTTGTTATTGATACATTTTTATCAGATTGTTTTTAACTGTCTTTCCGCGCAGTTTCAAAAGAGCATTGGTCATGTGGTATACACTGATAAGGAGGCCGTCGTTTTGTATAGCAATGGCTCCTGCGAGAAGCTTTCCCAAGCTTTGGAGTCTCGCAAAAGTCAAAAGGAGAATACGGCGGAGCAATTGACACTTGCTGCCAGCAAAACAATGAGCAAACCAACTGTTCACACTTTCGGAAGGGGACAGAAAGTGCTCACGTATTTTGAGAAAAGAAATGCTACGGGCGAATTTTGTCTGATTAGGCGCTCCCTCACCAATTCCCACAGACGTGTCTATCAAATAAAGAGGGAGACTGTGCGCCTGACCGGTCATGCTGTTGTTGAAGGCGACTCAGGGCCACAATTAATGACAATTTGTAAGTTCTCATTCTCATTTATTTCTTCTCGAACAGAACACTAACTCTGTCTTTTCCGTTTCTGTCAGGGTCTGATAAGCGCATCTTCATGCTTAATCTCTCGGAGCGTTCCCACGAATCGGCACCTGGTCAATTTGTGTCAATGCTTGCCGAACTCAACGTGGAGAGCAACTTGTCGGTGCACGGTCTGTCGCGTAACTTTGCGGCTATCTACGGCGCCAACTATGGCCAAGAAGGTGCCTCGCTGCTTGTCTACAACACTCAGTTCAAGGTGGTGAATGCCAAGCAATACTTTAAGGTCTACTTGGACTTCTCGCGCTTATGGGCGCGCGATGAACATATTCTACTGGCCATGGGCCAAAACATTGCCGCCGTGCACTATCGCATGAATGACGAACTGCTGGTGGATATGCTGGGCTCACAGTTGAACGAAACCCATTTGACGCCCATTGAGTTGGATCATATTAATGAAGAGGAATCGCTGGAAGCGGCTATTAAATTTGCGGGCAGCACTCGTTTGCCCAGCGCGATGAAGCAACCAAAGGAGTCAAAGCAAGCCTTGAATCTGCTGCGAGCCAATGGCAGAACTGTGGCTTTTGAATCCCCTGAAATATCGCAGAAAGAGCTAGACGAAGTCATCAAACATCATGTGGATGGGGAGGTAATGCAAGTCGCCAACGGATTGGAGGATGTGAACATAACCCTGATGTCCAACTACTTTGATGAGGGGCCACAGAATTTGGCGGTACAATCAATAGTCAGGCAACTGGAGCGCAGTGGAGCTGGCGAGCAGGAAATAACAGAGAAACTCTTAACATTGTTTATTAAGACCCGAAACACGGAGCATATTCTGATGTGTGTGCGACGATACACAAACATCTCGGAGTATATGCTGGCCTGGTGCTTGCGCTATGCTCTGGACAACACTTCAGCGGCGCTCACCAATGGCGATGCCATGGAAACGGACGATAAAGTAGCCGAGCCTGCTAATGATGAACTGCTCAATGCGGTGCTCGCTTGCAGCTTCAATTCCACTGCAATTGAGAAGCAACTAAAGAAGCGTCTGGAAATGTCTCACGTGCAGCGTCTGTTGCGTCACTTATATGTACTGGCTACCGATCCGAATGTGCTCCTCGAGGAGCGTCCCAGCCACGATAATGTTTCCCTGGGCAACATGCCCACAGAGCTGCAAGCGTTCCAATGGCTCAGCGCCTTGCTAACCTCACACATAACGCTCTTAACCATCTCCAAAGACGAAGAGCTCATGGCGGTGCTGGAGCAGTGGTCGGAACTATTCCAGATATATGCAAATACTTTGGAGCCATTGGCAAAGGTTATGCCAATGCTGACCAATATTGTTAAGCGACGCCGGCCTTTAAGTTTTTACTCCACCTTGTGGTATGGCATTGAGAAAGTGAAGCTTTACTAACTTACATTAAAACTAAAGTTTTCTGTTCTTAAAACAAGTTATTGTTAGTCGTTAGCCAAATAAATGTAGAATTAACGCCAAATATTTAACTTTTTTTTTTGTGAAAGATGAAAGTTGGTGGGAGATCTTTGTAGCTAAAGATAGGAAACATCAAAAAAAGTTTTTATATATCCATAAAGCATATAAATGTCAAAAAATGCCTTAAAAAACAAGCAATTTGTAGACTTACAAATTTGAATTGGATTAAATCTGAACCAGAAACTCTTAATATTCACATCTATTAGCCTGTTGCAAGCACAATTATCCGCATCATTAATAAACATGATTTTTTATAGCCACTATTAAAATGGCTCAAGACAAACCACAAGACGCAACGCGATGTTGAGCGTTGAAGCTACTTGCGACCAGCTGCTGCTACTCTGACTAATAATCAAAGCTTAGCATTATTCTTAGCTCGCGTGGAGCAGATGCTTGGGTGCTGGCCAAGTGGAGAGCTTCGGGCTGTCATTTGACATGTTTTCATCACGACAATGACAAACCACTTAGTCAATTTCAGCTGTAGCTTTGGCTCCACAACGTGGTCGGCACTTTCTCTGCGCCTTTCTCAGATTTGAATCCCCACTTGAGAGCGATGACCAGACAAAAAATAGTAAAGAAAAAACAGAAAACTAACAAAAATATAAATTGGGGGGACCGAGTTTAAAAATAGCTACCCGTTTGATTCATTTCGAGTCGATTAGACGTGGGCCGGCAGCTCAGCTGAGTCAGGCTAGGGGCGTCTAACATAGACGCATGGACTTATATGGCATTAGAGAGTTAAGTATTTAAATTACAAGAGCCTTGGTTGGCTGGCGAGTTAAAAGCATCTTTTCTTTATTTAGTTTGATTGTAAGCTGAAGATTTATCGCATGCCTGGGCTCTTTGGGGGGAAAAAACCTGCTTGTAACGTCATAAAATCGAGATAAATTATTTAATTTTCGATTTCCTAAAACCATTAAGCAAAGGCAGACGCCTAGCTACCCCAAGCTGCCAAGTCACAGCGAGACCAGGAGAAAAGGAGATGCACATAGCAAGCGATAGAAGGAGAGAGATGAACAAACTATAACCCTTATGTATAGTCAGACTGATACTTCTCGGGTTCTCTATATACACACACACATACATGCATGCATGTTGTACCTTATATATGGCCATATTAAGGTTCTTTTTTTGCTGATGCTGCGCTGCTGCTGACCGTTGGCTGTCTTCGTCTTCTTCTTCGACTGCTGCTGCTGCTGCAGTGCCAAGGATACAGATACAGATACATATACATACAAGCATACGCCTACCTGTGCGCAGGTAGCGCAGGGCAGGTAACTCTTTGCCCAAGCAAACAGACAAACATCCACACACACAGACGCACACAAGTGCAGATGCAGATGCGCGTTACTTGTTACAAACAAACGTTAAGATGAGGGAACGACAACGACAACGACTCCGACTACGACACGCTACCCCCAACAACAAGAGCAACAACATTTAAGCAGCGTCATGATCATCAGCTTCAAGCCCTGGACGAAGGCAATGGCAAAGGCACAGCAGCCAGCAGCCAGCAGCCAGGGCTGGGCGAATGTCTTTGATATTGAAATTTACTTGCTTTAATTTCAATCAACTCTAACTCGTACATAAAAGCATATCTACTATATATTATCTATTTGAAAGGTAAGTGTTTTCTATTTCCAATAAACACACAGAAATCAATCAAAAAAATATGCAGAAATATATATTTCTAAAGTTTACTAAAATACTGAAGTCATTTAAGTTCTTTTAATTAAGATTTAGTTAAGCAGCTTAGAAACCTTCTTCACTATTCCTAAATTCTCCCATAAATACTTGACTAACTCATGATTTTATCTCACTAAAACAAAAAGTCTCAGAAACCTTCCCGGGCATATTAAAAAATTATTTGAAATTTAAATTTATATAGCTGTATTTCAGTTTAAAATTTGAAATATATACCCATAAAATATATTTAGTGAAAGGTAAACGTAAATATAAATACGATCCATATACATGTTATACAAAACCAAATCTAAGCTTTACTATCTCAAACCACTTTTCTATTTTATCACAAGTTAGATCGAAATCAGATCATTAGCGTATGCAAATAAAAGCAAACTAAATGATGGTCTGCCAACTGAGATAAAAGATTCACTCGGTCAATAAACTTTGAGCTGGTCATAAATGCTCCACTTTAAAAGAATTTAAACTTTATATATTTTAAATTTAAACTTCAATATACAAATCTTATTATCATTATTTATATTTCTATAATTTCTTTTATTTTATATTCATATTTATATTATATATTTAAAATTATTAATCTTACATATAGTAAGTATATATTATTTTTTTGCATACTTCATAATTTTTTTTTATATCATTTATTTTATTTATTTATAATTTATATATTTATAATTCATTCATTTTTTATATCATGTATAATTATAGATATTTTAAATTTAAATTGCATATATTTTTGCTTGTTTATTTTAATTTATTTATATACAACATTTAAAAAAATTAGCACAATTTATATTTAAGAAATGTATACTATAAATGTATTTATTTATATAAAGATTTTCAATAATTTTTTTATTGTATATAAATACATAAACATATGTATTTTTATAGATTTTTTATATTGTTATTTTTTTGTAGATTTTTATAAAGGTACTTTCAAATGCAGCCCTGGCAAAAACCTGACCGATTGCAGCTGCTGTTGGTGTTGGTGTTGCTGTTGCTGCTGCTGCCCGTGTCCGTGGGCTTCTTTGAAAGCTGAAACGAGTGACTTGGACACCACTTGGCTCGCAATCCGGCCTGTGCCGTGCCGGTGCCTGTTGCCTGTTGCCGGTCGCCTGTTGCCTGTCCCGGTTGCCTGTACAAGGCAGCTCTCCTTTGTCCATTCCTTTTAAAAATGTTATTCATTTTGGTTATTTTTGTTGCTGCACACACACACACACACACACCCAAATGCATATAGATAGTTGTGATTGTGAGCGCAGCACTCTTTCCTTCTGCCTTCTTTTTTTAAACGACAAACCGGCCGGCATTATTTTTAGAATTTTTCAGTCAAACTTGTTACCATGCTGGGCGAAACTGGCTTCGAGGCATCAGCCACAGCCACAGCCTTAGCCTCAGCTACAGCTCCAGCTAAAAATGCAATGAAAATGAAGCTGCGTCTCTGATTCTGGCTCTGGTCTCCAATCTCCGGTCTTTTGTCTCCCTGCTACAAGCAAAGGTAACTCTGGCTGTCAGTCTGGCTGTCTGTCTGCGTATGAGTGTGTGTGTATTAGTGACTTGGCATTGTTACTGTTCTCTGACTTTTTAATGCCAATGCCCAAAACTCGTCGACCAACAAAAAAAAAGAAAAAATTGTATCGATCGTTGCCTTTGCCGGGTTTCGGTGTTTTTTTTTTGTGTTCGCCTTTTGTGTTCTGCTTTTGGCCCGTACGCTTTGCTTGAGCGTTCTACGCAGCAGCAGCATCATCATCATTATTAACATCATTATCATCATCGGCAGCGGCAGCAGCAGCAACAGCAGCAGCATCAGCATCTCAGCCAGCGCCAAGGGGGTACAGTTTCGCTTCGAACTGAAAAGTTATCATTTATTTTTTTTCTTTCTTTTTGTTTTCGCTTTGGACGCTTTCTTTCGGGTTCGGAATGGCTGGGGCGGCCTCCTTAACAACATTTACTTAATTTATTTTTATTTTTATTTCATTAATTTGAGTTTTTTTTAATTGAACGTCGCCGTCGCTGTCGCTGTTCTCTTGCTGCTTGTTTCACAATCAGATTATTGACTTTTCTGGGTTTTTTTCTTACTTTATTTGTCCCATTCGTTCTTTGTGCACATTATTCAAATGTATGTGGTAAGCCTTTGTTTAGGCCAAAACATGTTTTGTTTAATGACTTTTTATTAGTTCTGGCTCCGGGTCTGGCGGAATACTGAGCAGCTTAAACTTAAAGCACTATTCAAGATATTTATATATGTATGTAGCTATATGCTATATAGATGTGGTCAAGTAAATATGGTTCAAGCAGTGCCAGCCACTTTTCTATGCATATTCAGTTAAGTATCGCAGCTCAGAGGCTTGGCTTGGTTTGGCCAGCTAACCAGCTCGCATTATTTGATATGCTTATGCTTATTAACTGGTCCAATGGACTGTTGCCGCTTGGAGGTATGCTAAATCATGAACAAAAGCCAATAATAATTTTGAAATGCTGTCTATAGAAGTTATCTAGATATAACTGGCAAAGAGAATGTGGAGTCGATAGCTCTTAATGGAACTACAACAATTCCCTGACAGCTATGTTCTATATATAACATTTTCTTCACCTATTTTGCATATGCAAAACATTATTGTTCAAAGATATCGCTGAGAACACATACTAATTAGTTGGAGAATTTGTATTATGTAAATCTTATATATTATAAGATGAAGTATTTGAGGTGGACTTCTTTTTTTTATATATGAAGATTAACTGGTTAGTTCCGGAAGAAAACTACTTTAACTATAGAGGTAACTAACTACATGAATCTATGTATAAGCATTTAACTATATAGCTAACTACATGAATCTATATACAATATATAACTTTAACTATATAGCTAACTAACTACATGAATCTATATATATTTAAATGTCAGATAAATGTATTTAAAGTTATATATTTTGGCACTTGCCACACCTTAAGGTCTGTCGGTAGAGAAGGCTGTAAGCCTTGTTGCAGCTGCAAACCTTATAGATACTGCTTCTAAAACAGTGGAAGATATAGATTTTTCCGTATGCCACGCACCCGAGAGGCGTAGTTGTATATACTGTATATTTTCATTTGGAAGTGGTATATACAAATATACCAAATTTCAGGTCTTTACCGCTATATAAAATATCATTTATGCTGTAAAAGAAACACTAATTCAAGACTTGCCACCTTCTGCGTGGGCGAATCCAAAAAATCTTCGCACTTTATCGGACGAGTAAACACCTACTCCAAATTTTAAGTCTCTACCTTTAAACGCGCAAGGACAGCTTGATGGGACCCAAAATCCATATGCTCTTTTCATTTAACGAGTGAGCATAAGAATAAAAACTCCAGATAAATGTAATATTTGAAAGTTGTTTAATCTTATAATCCTATCCATAATTATAATTATTATCTTATGAATTGAACATTTCATAAGAAAGCAGAATCGAGCAATATTTTTTTTGTGTTTTTAAATGTAAAACTTTAGGAGCAGACCCTGTTATAAGACAACACCTATGACCCTTATTCCTGCATTAACTAAGCGAAAAATAGATATAGATCAATATTTTGGCTATTGTACATGAAAATACTTTAGGCTTGCAATATTTTCAGTACATCTCACACTTATATTTACAAAATTAAAGTATATTATCATAAATTTTGTAAAAATTTATCAAATATAATATGTACATTCAACTTCTGCAACGAAAATTCCCAGGACGTCTGCTTTCAAAAAAAGGCGACCCAGATCCAAAAAAAATCAGGTAACCCCCGCGGACTGCTTTTTGTGGGGATTTTATAAAGTAAGGTTTACGTCGTCAAGCCTTCGACTATCGACGAGCTTAAGGTAAACATTCGTGCCCAAATCAAAGCTATAACACCCGAGATGCTCGAAAAGGTAATGGCAATCGTAGAAAAATTAGCACAATTTGTGATTGATAATATATTGTATTCAAAACATAGTCTAAATATATTGTAATGAACCAAACCAAATAAAAATACCTCACTTTTGGAAATCAGTTTTTTTTTTATTTAATGTTTATATAACATAGTAAAATATGGCGAGCCCTGGTAATATAAAAAATAAATGATAAATTAAAATGTTATACTTGAAAATCGAATATTATTGTCTTATATATATTACATCTTAGTTTACTTGAAAAACTCACAAAACAACAAACAATATGAGAAATTAGTATTAGTACTAATCAATAAACACACAAAGCTTCAACTAAGTAAACTTTGAGAAAATAAAACCTCATAAATCTCGCTAAAATTTGAAAGAGAGAAAAATCGCATAACTTCCGCATTGACTGGTAGTTAAAATGAAGTCAAGTAGTAAATCAAATTTCATTTGGTTTTGGCATAGTCGCAGCTACTCAGTGTCTCTAGAAGATCACACGGCCCACAGTTCAAATCTGTGTTCCCAAGTAACGAAAACCCACAAAAGACAAACACATTGACATATTTATATATCCATATATACACACATTAAAGTCAAATATTTTCTCTGCAACGTTCCCAGAGGCAAAGAAAAAGACACCAAAAAAATAAAAATAAAACAACAATCAGCGAGCCAAACCTCACGCTCGCTTGCCAGACAAATCGGGAGGTCGCGACGTTGAAACTTTTCTGTTTCTGTTTCTTGCCTCCCATTTTTTTTTCTTTTTGAGTGGAGGGGAGTTTGGGCTATGCAAACAATGCAAATTTTCTACGATAGATGTAGACGTTAATTGAGTGAGTGGGTGCTAGAGAAAGAAAGACAGGGCGCAAGAGAATGGGGTTAACGTTTGGCGGTTTCTTTTCGAATGTCAATAGGTTAAACACAAGTTCGTTGCCTAAGTCTTTTGTTTTTGTTCACTGAATGCTTTTGTTTTTAGGTTTTCCAACTTAGCGCTAACTGTGCCGAGCTTTGTTTTTACTACTTTAGCTGCTGCCCACTCAGCAGTTAATCATTTGCCAGAGAATGTTGTATGCATAAATGTCAGTCAGTCAACTGGAAACTGAAAGGAGGAGGCGTCAATTCTGACAAAAATTGAACTCATCTATTGCGGGTTTAACAGCATAAACTAATTGCTTACCATATCCGCCAGCGAACGACATTCAAAGTGACTCACTAGCTCAGGTAAATATATCATTTGTTCATATATATATATATATATATAGTATTCTTTTGTGATTTTTGGTGCATTGCGGTTTTCAGGCTTTTGTTTTTTGTTTTTGGCTTACAATTTAAAATTCCTGTGCCGCGCTTGTGCAAAAAAAAAAAAGAAAAAAGCCCAAAAGCAATTTGATCTTTAAATTTAAGCACGTTTAAATCAAAAGAGCTCACAAATACCAACCAGCCGAGCGATCATGTGTATAAGTATTGCGTGCTGTCTTCCACAGTTGTCTCTGTGTCTGTGTGTGTGTGTGTGTGAGCTGTGTATATAAGCACATGTAAGGCCCACACAGACAACGCTTTGGAGCAGCGACGCCAGCAGATGACTTTGTGAAATTCGAAAGGCGGCAGCGTCGACGTATGCACCACTCCTCCCCCCTCCGCTTCCCGCCGATAGCCCCATGGTGTATACTGGGTACTCGTACTGCTGGCCATTATGTACTTTAAATTTAAATTCAATTGACTTCTTTTATGATGCCAACGGGCGGCGGCCACGCCAAAACGTGCCAAGAGCTGCGCTCACGTAGCCAGGCCGTTGTCATCGTCTCGATCTTCGAGCCCGGTCTTCGGTGTTCGTTGCTCGTTGTTCGTTGTTCGTGGTCTTCGTTTCTGTCTTGGCTATGCGGTAGCCTCTGTGCTCAGCTCATTGGCTACGCCTCTGCTTTTTGCCATTTGCCTGGCAACTTTAACGGCCATTTCTTTGCGTTGTCGTTGTTGCCACGCATGCGCAGTGAGCGGCAGCGCCGTCTGCGTCTGCGCCTGCGTCTCTGTCGCTCTACCTTGGTAACGTATTTTTCGTTGTTGTTGTTCATTTTTTTCTGCCAGTTTGATCTTTGCCATAAAAGTGATTTTTTCCCCCTGCTGGCTGTTGCGTGGCCATTGCGCTACAGCAAATTGTGTGCTGTACTTTTGTGCCAAAGAAGCTGCAAGATTTATAGATTGAAGCGCTCGCCCCTCGAGAGTTCAGCAAAAGGTTAGCATAACAATTGAGTCACTGATTTAAGCTCTGATTGAGAAATGTTCTTCGCACTTGGCAGCCAGTTGTTTTATTGGGGTTAATGAAACACGAGCACAAAACTCAAGAAATATGCGCTCAGTGGGAGACGGCCAAACGATAGACGTGCAGATAAGAAATCAGTTAATGTTGAATTATTTATGATTGTTATATATGCATCAATGTGTTATGAGTAAGAGTAGGGCATTAACATGGCTATGCTAAGGTATTATAGAGATATTGCACAGCTATCTTGAAACTCTTTAATTATTTAATTTAAGTTAAATAAGAATTTTAAAACTTTATCTAATTTTAGAAATATATGATAACAATATTAACTATATAAATTTAAAATATTACATAGGTTTTGCGGGTCTGACAAGTGGTTTTTCATATAATATAAGTTTTTCAAAACTATTCATGTATAAAAGCATTCTCGAAAATTAAAATATTTATATAAGTACAAATGTATTATTTAATATTTTTATATAATAATTTTTAAATACATATTTTAAAAATTTTCGAATAATATTATTTTTTGAATATTATTAATTTCATTAATTAAATATTTTTTTAATATGTATTTAAAATATTTATATGTATTTTAGCAAAATAGACAACAGAACACAGTCTTAAACTAAACTTTCCTTTATATATGGAATGGAATGGAAAAATGACTTAAATTAAAAATTTTATTAATTATAAAGATTATTTTTTAACTTATATATATATATAGTTTATAATTTATAATTTATAATTTATTAAATATATTTTTATATTATTTACATAATTTTAAGTATTATTATTATTTTAACCTAATATTGTTTTCCTAACTTGTTTAAAATATTTGTATATATATTATTTAAGTTTTAAATCCCAAAATTCAAAGAATTGTACATATATATTCCTACTAATACTTAATTTTATATGTTTTAAGAAAATATTAAAAATTTTTAAAATTATTAAAATTTTTTATCAATATTTTAAGTGAATTAGAAAAGACTTTTATTTGATTTTAGATATCTAATATATGTATAAATATATAAATTGAACCTCATATCTTAATTGTTCTCCAACTCAATTTAAAAATTTAAAA
This sequence comes from Drosophila gaucha, assembly GCA_035045545.1. Taxonomy (NCBI): domain Eukaryota; kingdom Metazoa; phylum Arthropoda; class Insecta; order Diptera; family Drosophilidae; genus Drosophila; species Drosophila gaucha. The sequence goes on from JAWNOY010000292.1 coordinate 1,161,190, forward strand.
TATAGTCCAATATTTTGCCAGCTAATCTTATAGTTAGATCAGACTATTAGCCAATATAAGCTGTCAGTTTTTTTGCGCCTGGTATAGCGCACTTTTAGACCCGCCTAAGTCATACGCCCGGCTCACAATTCACCTCTTAACTCTTGATCAAGTTTCTGTAGGTTTTTACGTTGACTATTTCTCGTTTTAGTTTTTTTTTACTTTTTTATACTTTTTTACTTTTTGGCAAAAGTCAACTGTGCGCCATTGCCTACCAGGCAACAATTTGCTGCAGACCAGCAAAAAAAAAACGTTCACATTTGTGTGTTTAACTGGTTTTTAGCTTGGATTATTTTCTTGGGCTATGGCTGCCATATACAGGGTGTCGCAGCTGATGCTGCGGACTAGAGCAAAATAAAGTATCTTAAATTAAAGATAGTCTTACTAACGAACTGTTAGTCAGGCTTAATCCATATTTTAGTTATGAATAGTTCATTTCTGGAGGCAACACCCTGTTTGCTCATGGTAATGTTAACTTTTGTTAATTTTAGCTTGCGTACAATATAATTTCAAACATTTTTCACCCGCATTGTTGAAATTCAAAATCAATAGCAATACACACACACACACACATATACAGATAGAGAGAAGCCTGTATGCACATAAGCTGAAACGCAGTCATTAGGCAGCGTCTTTGAAACAAGTCGGCTGTCTATGCCGATTCTATATGTACATATATATAAATATATATAAATATATATGTGTACATATGTACACCTTGCCTCACACACACCCAGACACAATTGTACTTGTCTTTACCTGTGCCTCTCATTTGGCGGGAAATCATAGCCACTGCGCGCTCTCAAAAGCAAAAACAAAAAACCGAAAATCAGGTAACCAACTCAGCTCAGCAGCAGCAGTGACGCTGGCGTCGACGTCGACGTCGACACAGGTAAGCGATCGGATCATCGACGTTGTCGTCGTCGTGGGCCACACCAACGCAAAAGTGGCTCACACACAGAGACTCGCACACCTTTGCACAGGTAAATCTTTATATACCTGGCCGCTGCCAGCGCTGACGTCGCTGCCGCCGTCAGCAACGCTGCCCGTCTCAAGAAGCTGATCTGGAGCCCGTTTGCCGTATTTTTACCAAAACTGAATTTAGTTTAGAAGCGTTTGGCGGCGTTGAAGGTGTGTGCAAAAGCGCAATCCGGTGCCTTAGCTCTGGCTCTGCCACCATAGCATACCATAGAGAGCGCTCGCTACAGCCTACTGACTACAGACTATACATACTATATGGAATCAGAAAAGCCATTAACATTACTAACTTAGCGTCTGTTGTCTGTGTCAACAACTCGAAATTTTCTCATTTAACAAATTTTCTCCACAAAAAAAACCAAAGAAAAGAAAATTAAACAACAACAACAACGACAACCGCAAGTGTTTCGCAGTTCAAGTGCAGTTACCAAATCGTGTGTCAACACCCAATATATATCTGCGATTATACATATATATATCTATATGTGTATGTATATGTATTTATATGTTAAAGATCGAGCAACTCTAACGTTTCCAGAGCAGCGACGGCCAGCTGCCATAATTGAGTGGCGCTTGGAGGGTTCTTCAGGTATGTCATTTGCATTCACAGCTGTTAAATATATGCGAATCGAAATTCCTATACAACGTGTACATCCGGCTACCAAACGACCCGTACACGTTTCCAGAATTTTCAAATCTTCTCGTCGTCATCATCATCATTATCGCCTATGCATAGGCAATTTTTGTGCTCGTGTCTGTCGTATTAAACGTGTTTTAGGGCAATCGGCAGCGGCAGCGGCATCGACTTCGGCAACGCTTTAATATCCGAGAATTGAGAATTGGAAATTGAGAATTGAGAATTGAGCATTGAGAACTGAGCACATTCGTCGCGTTATTGCGAGGTAGGCCTCGTCAGAGCTCGGCCTAATCAAACTTGCGGCATCTCGAGTCCACGCAATTTGCATATGTGTGTACATATATATCTGGTATATAGTAGATATATGACATGATGAGCATTTTATTCCTGGAAACTAACTCAACTTATATATATATTTGTCTTGCGGTCAGTCTCAGGCATAGACTTCAACTAAATTTCTTCTCTTTTTGCCTGCTCAGAGATTTGCGTCATCTGGCATGAGTTGGAGGCTGCTAACGTAGTAGACTAGGTGCGGCTTGTTTGTAGAGCCGCAAAGTGTTGAATTTTAAGTAAATGCTAGGTAGAATGTGCAAGACCATTAAAGATGGTCGCTACAGCAAACAGAAACAGTTAAAACTCAGGTAGAAAAAAAATGATTTGTCTAATTTCTGTAGTTAGTCGAAGTTTAACTTGCATATGATAAAGAAGCTTAAGTGAATATTTATTATAATATACTAGACATATAATCAACTTTTGAGATATATATATGAGATCTATACATTTTTTTTTTTAAATTCCAAAAAATACCTTGAATTTAGTTGAATTTTCATAGAGAAAAAAACTAAAGCAAGGTCATATTTCAAGGAGATGTTATAATTAAGTCCGGCTAGGCAAGTCGAACAGTTTGCAAGGCCATTGAGTTTGACAAGTAGGAGTGGCAGCTAGCACTCAACAAGAAGGGACAGAAGAGAATGTCAGTTAAATATAGCAAATCCTTTCACTTAAAGACAGCTACTCTATATGTGATCTAAAATACATGTGATTTCAGCCACAAACACTTTCCAACTTACATTTTTAGTAGTTAGCAGCTGCAACTAGCTGCCTTATGCCGACTGTCGTCATATCCATTGCACAATTTAACCAAAGTGGAGGAAGTTAAATAAAATAGAAGAAGTGAAGTAAGATATTTCAGACATTTCAGGCCGTTTCGTACGTTTTGCAGGCTTTTCAACATTTTCCGCCGCTTTATGTTTCAACGATTATTACAATGAGCGTCGAGTGTGGAGTGTGGAGTGCGGAGTGGAGTCGAATCGAGTCGAGCGAGGCGCATAATTGTGGGAACCTACGGTTACGGAACGTTCGTCTAGCTAGCAGTAGACAGACATAGGTAAGGCCAGTCAGCCACTCAGCCACTCAGCCAGTCAGCCATTCACTTGGCTTACTCACATTTTGCCGGCGCTATAATGCCAATGCAGCCAAGCAGGCAAGGCAAGGCAAGGCAAGGCAAGGCAAGGCAGCCCAAACAACCACCCAACCAACAAAACAACCTGAGCACAGTTCAGTTCAGTCCACTCTGTCGTCGTATCGTCTTGTCGTTCCAGTTACAGTCACTTGACCAACCGAAACAATAAGAATAAGAAGACGAAAAATGCTACAAACGCTTCTGCTTCTGAGACGTTCGGTTTTTGGTCGCGGGCATAATTGTTGATCGTCGTAGCGTGCATATTTATGGGAATATTTTTCGAAACATAAGACGTACACACACACAGAGACACAAAAAATCATTGCAGCTCCCCTTAGCTATGTGTATGAGCCGAGTTCTGGACGAACGCGCGCGCGACCAACTTTGACCTTTTTTATATTATTTCTTAGTTGTATTTGTTAGTCGCCCTCCCCTTTAAGTTGTTTTTTTTTTTGTTGTTTGTCTATGCAAAATGCATAAAAATTCCACGTAGCATTTCTCAATGCAATGCCAGTCAACGGCGACGCCTGCGCAAAAAGCCGCCGCCGCCGACGATGACGACAGTCGACGGTCTCCGCAGTCGTGTGGGCGCTACCAACTCGACAAGTTGTCGAGTCGAGAAAACTAGAAATCCAGTAATCGAGTGAATGTTGCCAAATCGTGCGCGCGAAACTGAAAGGCCCAAAAAAAAAAAGAAGAAAGAAAAGCCAAAGGAAACGGGCTTATGAAAGACATATATCAGCTAACTAACGAGCTATATATACAGGGTGCTATGTTGTCTTTGGTTATCTAGCTGTATGAGTGATAAATAACGTCATAAAGCTAGCTTACCGAAGTTAATATTAGTGTCTGTGCGACGTAACACAGTGCGTATACTTAATCACTTTTATAGCTACAAACTCATATATCTATATGTATATATATCGATCATGCAAGTGAGTAAACTCTCTGGTATCTCTCTTTGCGCTTCGACTACAAATATTTCCATTTAATGAGTTAGTTGGCTAAAATTAATAAGGCAATACAGTAACAAACGACCTTTGCTTATAACATAAAAAAGTTTCAGTTTCAGTTTTTTTTCTACATTTTTTTAAATGACGTAGCTAATGAGCAGCTGATTTGTTGAAATCAATATGGCCAGCATTTATACTATATATATATATATATATATTTGTATAGATTACTAACTGCTGCTGCATTAAATATCGCATTGGCCGAGCGAGCTGGAAGATCTGTTGACCATGGAAGACTGCGAAAGAGAAAACAGCGAATTAACTTTATGTGCGTACTTTACACTCGAGGCGTTAAATAGGCCAAGGTCTTTATTTAAGTAGTTGGCCTTACTATTTATAATAAAAAAAGGTATTGTGTATACAAGAAAAAAGTTTAATCACTTCGTAAATCATATTTTCCGAGTGAACGCTTATACTTAAAATTATCTTTGAATTACAAAATTATATATAATAAATATAATAAAAAAAATAATAGCTTTAGAAAAAGAAAACAAATTAAGTTATTGAATCGAGCTTTAAGCTTAACCTCGATAAGCAACTGGAATCAAAACATTTTTATAATCTCTATAAAAATGTACAAGAAATCATCAAACTTTTGAAGTTCCGAAGTAACCGTTATATAATAAATATAATAATATATATATAATATATATATAATAAATATAAAAAATTAAAATATTAAATTAAAATATTCAGAGCTTTAACAAGTTTTAAAAAGGTTTTATAAATTTAAAAATTACAAAATTTTTTAGTAAATAAATATTTTGGCTAAAGATCTAATATATTGCGTCTCGAGTATATGAAAATATGTAAAGCAAACCATATTCCCAGAGATGTAAACGCATAATTATTATCATTTGAAAGAGTCAAAATGAAGATACTTGGTTAGGATGGGGACTATAAGGCTTACGAACCAAATACCTATGCAGGAACTTGGCTTGAATATTATAATTATATTATTTATAATCCTCGTACATAAAAACCTATCATAAAATATGAACCAATTTAACACAAGAAACTCATATAAAAAAAAAAAAACAATTCAGAGTGCTTTAGTCGGGAGCTCCAGATTAGCAGATGCTTTGAATGCTGTGTCTAGCACCCCTTCCAAACACATTACACCCAAATGTGCATAAGAGCCAATGCAGAACTTTTTACCTATAAAAATATGTTATTTTAGATCTTAGGGGAATTGCTGAAGGTATTAAAAAAAGTAGTACTAGTAATCTGAGAATACTTTACTTTAGTTTGGTGACTCTAGCTCTTAAAATGTACTAGATACGCTCAATTAACAAAAGTTCGATGTTGATTTCATATTGATTTCAAGGAAATAGAAAATGTTACCGATTATTCGAAACAAACTTGATCTGATGATGACTTAGACCCCAGATCTTGAAGTTTTCTGTTCAACAATCGACAGACGGACGGAAGGATGCTCAGACGGACAGACAGTCGGACAGGTCTAGATTTACTCGGCTGTCCATGCTCATATAGAGTGTACTTTATGAAGTCTGTTAATCCTCAGGCAGCCTGTTACATACATTTAAACAAAATCATTATTTCCTGATTTCAGAGAAGAAATGGGCATCGGGATCTGGATTTTTGGGACCCAAAATTGTCACGAAATAATTCGAAATAATTTTCGGGTTGGGAAAGATTCCAAAAAAACCGGTACAGTCAGATAGGTGCTTGATCCCTAGATCAAGGTGGCATGGTAAGAGATTCTAGAGATATGCTTATGAGTAAAGGTGGGAGTCGGAATCGAGATTTTCGGGACTTGCTGGTTCCAAACGGGTATCTCTGGGATGCCGTCGTCTCAGAGCATATCTCTAAAATCTCTTACCATGATCTCGTGACCGGACTATTTTAAAATCTTTCCGAACCCGCCTGATAGCGAAAATCGTTTCGGGGACAATTTTGGGTCCCGAAAATCCCGATCCCATCTCAGAGTATAATAGAACTTTAAATTAATCTACTTAGAGTAACTATCAAAATTTCGTAAAGAAAATCTTAAAGATAAATGCAAACTTAAGTAAAGTAACTTTAAGCTAACCTTTGATTACAGACAGTTTTATAATATGATTATACCCCATCAACAGTCGCCTTCATAGCTGACTGGACTAAAGGCCTATGCTAAGTCTGAGAACAGAATACATACACTATATGACTAAGCTAGCAGCATGCAAATGAATCTAGCCATATTTGTAGATGTCTGCGTGTGTGTGTGTGTGGAGAGCTGGCAATAAAGCGCAACATCTGTGCAGTATGGCTAAAACAAATTATAGCCACTGATATTCAATATGTAGGTAAGTAAGTAAGTATATAAGTAAACGTAACCGAACGACCCGACTATATCATACAAAACTGAAAAAGAGAAAAAAACACGCAACCGATCACACTTGCTCTACACAAACAGCGAGTGTTATCTGTATATACCTTGTATAGATATATATACATATACGTATATTTAGTATAGATCTCTAGCTAGTTTTATATAGCAGATGATGTATGATGGGAATTTCCGTTACTTTCAGTTCTCTCAACAGTTCTACGTTTTTCGATCGATCTGTCTGTCTGCGGCTTGTCTCTAAGTCAATAAGAAAAATATATATGCATATATATGTATATATACAAAACAAACACTTGCGCCTTTTTGTTGTTGTGGAAGTAAACAGATTTCATTATTTATTATATTATTAATTTTTCATTTTATGTATAGTTTTTTCTTTTCTTTGTTGTTGTTGTTGTTCTGTTTTAGACACAGACTCATGGCAGAGTGTTTAGGTGTCGTAATACGAATTAAATATCACTAAAAATCAAAACAGAATTTCTTTAGATTAGATTTAGTTTTGTTTCGTTCTTTTAGAATATCGCTACAGGATTTGGCTCTAGTGGCCAAAACTTGTTTATTTAATTTGAAATTTCAAGTTTTGTTAACTAAACTCATCATATTTAATATTTTGCATTGGTTTCGTTTTGAAGTTGATTTTAGATACTCTTTCTTTGTTTTCTTCTTTTAACAGTATTTGTTTTTTGTTACTAAATTAAACTGAGAACTTAGGTTATTAGAAATAAATGCTAAAAATACAATTCAAATAGTCAACACCATAATTATAATAATAATAATCATAATAAATTTATTATACATACATACAAGCTCAATTATTAATTCATTTCATATATTTTTTTTTTTAATATTTTTAACTAATTTTAAATGTTTGATTTGGTTTAATTTATAATTAATTTAATTTTACTTTGAGTTTGTTAGAATTTGCTAAGAGTTTTAGTTTTTTGTTTTTCATTTTAATGCTTTAATTAAAAGCCTTGCCTACAGACACACACGTACATACACAGTTAAATAGTTGCTAACTTAATTCTTGGAAGAAAGTTTTCGAAATATATTTTGATTTGTTCATTTGAAGTGTTTTTAAAAAAGAGTTGACAACTGAAACCATGTGGACTATATATATAAACAAGTAAGAAAGCTCTAGTCGGGTCTGCCCGACTACGAGATCCCCTGAACCAAGTCCGAGGCAGTGTTTTAAACAATCTAGCTTATATCTTTTACCGGTACATATTACCCTCTGCGTGCACACACACACGCACACATATACATACACAAGCACGCGCGCCGCTTACTGCGTAGATGATTTAGCGGCTACGCTTGGGCTGCATTCTGGGCAGCATTATGAGAAATTCATTGTTAAATAACTTCGGTTCTAGATCTACTTTCTTAATGAAATTTTCAGGACATAATATTGACATCTAGAGGTGTATATATACGAAATCCCAACTCCCTAGTATTTGAAATACGTTTTTTCCACTTATGGGGCTAATGGGGGGAGGTATCCAAAATTTAAAAAGTTTATTATCTGTATTTACATCACAGCAACCTACATAGTCAATTTGGTGTCTCTAGGTATTATGGTCTAAAAGTTATAGCTTAAAAACAAAGTCAAAATATCGATTGTTATCGATAATAAGGAAATAGGATGAGTTATCGAAAAAAAAAATAAACTTGTACTGCGTATGGTATACAAGAATATATATCTAAAATCTCAAATCTCTAGCTTTTGTGGTTTACGAGATCACTGCGTTCATACGGACGGACAGACGGACAGACGGACAGACGGACAGACGGACAGACGGACAGACGGACGGACGGACAGACGGACAGACGGACATGGCTAGATCGACTCAGCTCGTCGTCCTGATCAAGAATATATATACTTTATGGGGTCTGCCACGCCTCCTTCTGCCTGTTACATACATTGTCACAAAACCATTATACCCTGAATTCCCATTTTCAATGGGTTCAGGGTATAAAAATAAAAGTATTTATAATATACGAAATTCCAACGGGCTGAGTAAATTGTTATTACTAGGAGTTCTCATAAGGCCAGAAGGATTGGCTCATCAAGTCGAGTCCTTCGGACTTGGAAGAAATAATACAAGACAGAGAGAGAGAGAGAGAATTGAACATTGTACACACTAAACTACGGACCTTTTAAAAAATATTTGAAATTTCTTTAAATTTCTTATAATTTGTTTTGTTTTTTTAAATAATTTAATAGTTCATTTGGTTGTGCTACTTTGTTGATTTTCATTAGTTTTCCTATTCATTTATTATTACTTTTTTTTGGACCCAATGCAACTTGCTTGAGTGAGTATTCAATTGTTTTTTTATCAATCTATTATTCTGTATTATTGCCCGTTTAAAAACATACACAGTAAATTCCTCTAAAATGCGTCTGTTTCGGTTGTTGTTGTTGTTGTCTTCTTGTCACCTATATAAAGTAAATAGTGTTGCATATTATTTTATTATATTTTGTTTTATTTATTAACGGGGCCTCGCTAATCAAATCCGACTTTGCCGCTTTGCAATTAAGTGTAGGGTTTTTTGTATTCTGTACTTTTTTTGTCATTATCTTTCTCTATTTGTATATGTATATATATATAACTATGTATATATGCTCTATGTATATTTTTACCCATTCTTATGTGCAGCTTATGTATTGTTTCTGTTGTGTTTTTTTATTACATTTTACACATTCAGATATTTTTGTTGTTTGGTGTTTTTTGCAAAATTTAATGAAATTATTTTACGTTTAACTCGAAAATCAAATTTTAGAGATTTGTTTTTTGTTTTGTTAGATTACATTTGTTACTTTTTTGTTTTTGTTTTTTTTTGTTTGTCTACAACAAATTCAATTTTTTTGGTTTAAAAACTTTTCAAGTTAGACTAAACGTAAACGTAAATTAGCTTCAGCTTCTTCAGCATTAAACGTAATCCATTGCTGCCTCAGAAGGATGCCTCCACCAGGTAGGTGCCATCCATTGGCTGATTGTTTTGGCTATTTTGAGCATTGCTGGCAGCTGGCATATACTTGCCGCAGGCCTGTAAAACAGAGCAAAACATTAATTAGATCGGAAGCTAAGAAGATGTGATATATGTCTGCGAGATATTGTCAATATTATTATTATATTATGTTAAGTGTATACAAATTATGTTTATTTAATGTAGCGCTGAAAAGAAGGCAACGAAAATCAGGCAAAATCCTAGACATTCAAGGCATACAAATATCTCTAATTATTTACCTGTTTTACTTATGTAATGCCAGATATTGCACTTTTAAAATTATACTTATGACTTATATGCAAAATAACTCTAATAATCGTATTTAAAAAATATTCTTTTAAATTACTGTGGTTTCCTAAACAAAACTTTCAATTTAAACATAATTTTAACAGCTTTTCTTATATGCATACAATCTAATCCATTTCTAACATTTTTTAAAATTAAATTTAGTTAATTGATAGCTCTTTACGTAAGCTCTTTTCTAAGTATTCCTTGGTAACCTCAAGCACTTAAATTTCTAACATTTTGCTTATTTTGTGCGCACCCTAAAAGCATGCAACATTTTAGCACAATAAAAAAGTGTTGCCCGCTGTTAATGAAAACGTAGCATGCTTTTAGGCTGAGTTTTTATTTTTAATATGTGTTTGGTTTTGTTGGGTAGAAATAGTGTAGTAGATGATAAACACACAAACAAAAGTAACAAACATCTAAGTACTTAAGATAAAAAATTATTTTAGCACCCACCTGCAATTGAAATGCACACTCATACATACTCACACACACACTTTAATAATTTGTCACACACATACAACATAAAATAGTTAAGAGGATATTTTAGTATATACAGTTCAAGGCTTACCTGATAACGCTGAGAACAACAGCGTCCGCAGCAGGATTGCAATAGACCTGCAGCGCTGTTTGTCGAGTGGGCGGGACTAGCCATCGGCGAGGGCGAGCCCGGTCGCTTTGGCTGGCCATTATAGGGTATTTCTAACTCGACAAATTCACGATCCTTTTATATTTGAGCATTTGAGTGTGAGTACCAGAAGAATTTTACAAAGAGAAACGTAGAATACATAGAGTACAATGTTTGGATTTACTTTTTTTTTATCTTGATTTGTTTTTTTGTTATACAATTCGACACAAATATACAGAATGGAGTTAGGATGTTAAGCCAGGTTATAAACACTCACACACACAGACAAAGACAAAACACAAACACAGGATTGAATAATATATATTTAGTATAATAATAAATACTTATAGAGAGGTTTAGTCAAAACAACAATCAGAACAATAAAGCTGGGTAGGGGTACAAAAAATTGTCAAACATTAGAACGCTTAAATGTACAGTAAAAGTGAGAGAGGGGTTGAGGAGGGGGTTTATAATTCGGCACCTAAGCAATGACAATTTTACAATAACACAATAAGAACTGTTTTTGTTTTTTTGTTTTGTTAGTCAGCCAAGTGGTTTAACAGGGCGAGGGCCAAGTGCTTAGCGCGGCGAGCGGGCAGCAGAACGAGCATGAGGCGGCAGGGGAAGGGAGGTGTTTGTTTTCATATTGTTATCAAAGCAAGCACGAGCGAGCGACTTTTCGGTGCGATTTTAGCTAGCGGTGTAAAACGCGCGCGTTTTTTTTTACTTTTCGGTTAGTTAGATTTGATTGATGTGATTGTTTATTGATTTAGAATAGTTGCGTTGGGATCTGTGACGATATGGAAATTGTATATTGAGCTCTTTTATATATATGTAAATACTTTCAGTACTTAAGCTGGAATGTATATGTATGTATTATTCAGATTTTAGTCGAAAGCTATCTTTGATTATCTTTTGTGACTCAACTCTAGGTATTAAAGGAATCTTACAGATATGTTTGCTAAAATGCTTTTAATAATGCATGCTACGTATATATTTTTATGAAAATATATTGATTAATAATCCAAAAACTAATTAGAGAACATGTTTTCTATTTTATATCTATTTTATATCTCTCTAAAAATTTAAAAGCAACTGAAATAGTTTTGAAATCAGTTTCTAAATTCTACTATTTGAAGAACTTCTTGCTATAACCATATTAAATTATGACGAAAGCTCTTTAAATTAAACAATTAATCGTTCAGTATTATAGATATTCTAAAAATAAAGTAGAAATTTTTAATGGAAATTCCCTCATATAAATTCCATATCCATTTACAATTTCAATCAGCAAATCTCGCATATATTCCCCTATTTGTTAGGCGCTCTTTTATTTCTAATTGTAGAATATTTCCATATTTTTTGTTAATGCTCTTGTTTTTATTTAGTTTAAGTCAGTTTAGTTTTGTTTTCGTTTTGTGTTGACAGCCATCGGTTGCGCTGTTTCAGATCTATTTTTTTATGGCATTCGCTGCTGGGCGCCTCTTCAAGCATTATATTTATCCAATATTATTCAATAATGACCAATTAAAAGAACTTAAAAAATCTTAAATTAAAATAGAACAGAGCGCATAGCTTTCAGCGCAAATCGTTTTCTGCTTTTAGAATAAAAATAAACATTAAATGATATTGCAACGCGGCAATGATAGAGAGAGAGAGAGATAGAGCGAGAGAGTTAAGGAAAGAGAAGAACAGAACATAAGTTAAATTCGAAAGCACTTACTTTTTCAAGAACATTTAGGATTTACGTTTCGCTTATGATATTTTTAAGGATAGAAATGCGAAGTCACAGATTTATTTTTACTTTTGATTTGATTTTGAAATTTATTATGGAACGCGCTCGCTGGTTAACTATTAACCACATCCCATATGCAACATGTAATAAACATGAACTTAAACTAAAACAATTAGAACAAAACAAAAACACAAAATGGCACATATATAATATATATACTTATATTGATTTATATTGAATATACAAATGTACAAAACCATAATCAAGAATTTTGCACATCATTATTAATACAAATGCTGAAGTTTTTTCTTTCTTTTCTTTTTTTTTAATATTTATATGCGTGTATGTGTGTATATGTTTGTTTTGTATATGTACGAAGTATTTGATTAACGAGCACGCACAAGATTTCTGAACTCTGGCACAGCAAATCCCGTACAACTATCAATTGAATTCGTGTTAAGTGCGTTCGGAGTTGTTGCGGCTCTTGTCGTGGTTGTGGTTGTTGTTGCTATTCTAGTTGTTGTGTCGCTTGTCATTGCTTGCCTAACGAGCAGAAGGCAAAGGTGCGAATTTTGGACTACTAGAAAGATGTTCAAATGTTGCTACATCTGTCGGAAAAGAGAACACACAGAGAAACGAAACAAAGATGTCTGATAAATAAACATGTAAATCAAAAAGAACATAGAAAACGAAAAGAAAAAATGGCGACGAGAACTCGGTACGACGTGTTTATTTTCCGGCTAAGTCCTGTAAATAAAATCGAACATATTACGTATACGTACCGTTGTCTTTTCGAGACACCGCAACAGATGATGATGCTGCAGCTCAAAGATATCCTCATCCCGATAATTATCATCCAGCTCAATGCCGGACTCCTGCGCTGCCCAGCGTGCCTCCGCCGCCTTCTTCTTGTTAACAAATGCCGCGCCCGACGAGGCCTTCGCAATGCGAATGCGCGCCAGCCGAGCTTTCTGTAGTTGTTAAGATAATACATTAGTAAAAAGAAAGATAGAAAGACTGCGTGGGTGCGTGAGAGAGACATACCCGCTGCGCTTTGCGCTTATCCGCACGCTGGTTCTGATGATAAATTCTACTAAAGTTCGATACAATAACAGGTACAGGTAAGGCGATCACCAGCACTCCGCTGAGTGAGCAAACTCCGCCAACTATTTTGCCAGCTATTGTCTCCGGCACCATGTCACCGTAGCTAAGTTTTGGAAGAGATCGAAAAAATAAATTATTTAACTTCAAATAGTTATTAAATGATTAACAAAAAAGAGCTTTAAATTCAAGCGATAGTCAACTAGGACTATTTGAAAACTACGGCATTAATTAGCTGTTTTTTTGTGACGAAATAAGTATTTTTTGTCATTTTGAAGAAAAATACTAATTTCGATTTAAGCAAACAGGTCAAAAATGGAGTTTTTAAGGAAATTTGCACTGACAGTCCAATTTGAGTTAAGGGTTAAGTTGGCTGCGCCAACTTGAGTATACCACTTTGCCATTTTGAGTGTGCTTTAAAAACATTTCAAATTTTCGTTAGTAGTATTTATTTTAACAACTACTTACCCCAACGTCGTCATTGTGACAATGGTGTACCAGAAGGCCGCCGGGATCGATGTAAAATTGGTGCCATTTACATTTTTCTCGGCATAGAACATGACGGTGGCAAATATGATGATGGCCATGGCCAGTGAAAAGACGAGGAAGCCCAGCTCACTGGCGCATGACTTGAGCGTATAGCCGAGGATGCGCAGACCCTGCGAGTGGCGGGAGAATTTGAAGATGCGAAAAACGCGGAACACACGCAACGTAACAAAGGCGCCGCTAACATCATCGTTGTCCGTGATGCCCAGGCCAATGTAGTAGGGCATAATGGCAACTACATCGATGATACTCATCACACTGCGCACAAACTTGCAGCGATCGGGCGCCGCGAACAGACGCAGCAGATACTCAGCGGTGAAGATCATCACGCAGGCGGTGTCTAGGCAAAAGAACACAATTTTGTAACGTTCGCCGCAGGGCAGAGTTCCGGCACGTCCAGGCCGATGGCCGCAAGGCACCGTCTCCACCACGTTGGCCATGACGGAGACCGCTATGAAGAAGCCGGTTACATAGTAGAAGACCAGCGCACTGGTCGATGTGTGCGGATTCTCAAAGGCACGCCACATCTTCTGGCGTATATTGGTTAGCTGCTGTAGATTCTGATCCCCATTCTCCGACAGCTTGTCATCCATGAGGCGTTCGGCGTTCTCGCGTTTGCGATCGCGATAATCCTCATAGCAGCAATCACCGATGACATCTGGCAGGATGCCAAAGAAGGCTAATTCTTCGTCGTAGCTGGTGAGGCATTCGTGTTTCGGATAATGCAATTTCCCGGTGCGATAATAGTTGAGTATGTGCCGAAATATGTCCGGATCCCGATCAAAGAAATACTCTTTGCAATCCTCATCATAGAAAAATTCACGCTCATTCGAACCGAGCAATGTATCCGGATACTTTTCAAGCGTATTGCGCCATGTCTCAAATCGACGGCCGGACACATTTATCAATAGCTTCTCATCGTCTGTTTTGCGCCGATCCTTCGGCATCGGAGGCGGTGGCAATGGATGCGTAGCTATCGGCACCCAACCGATGGCCGCCGCCCGTGCAAAGGGCAGCCAAGCGGCGACCGAGGCCATACTGTGTGGTGGAATGTTTCAGTGTCCCAAGACGGTTCCGGGGTGGGACGGGGGACGATATCGAGGTAATCAGCGGTCAATGGATGCTTCTCTCTCTTCTCTCTCTCTCTCTCTCTCTCTCTCTATTTCTCTCTTTCTTTGTTTAAGGCTCTTTATTTTAAAGTGGAGCGCTACCTATTAATATTTATAATTTGGCTCCCTTGGACTTAGTTCTAGTTAAAGCTTTCACACTTATCGGCAGCTTGCTTTCTATTGGGCTTATTTACTTTGGATTGATTATAGTTTATTTTACTTCCTGGGTTCTTTTAGGGGTGATTCCTCTTAGTTCTTCATCAAGGCTGTACATGCTGCTTTAATATTATTGTTGTCTTGTTGCTATTTGCAGCTGCTTGCCACGCATTTCTTTATTGCTTAAACGTATTGCTGTCATTTTCGCTTTTATTGTTTGCGCCGGGGATATGGAAAACTCGATGGTTCTATGCGATGCACCACTGCAATTTCGTAGAAAAAATAACAAACAATTAGTAAGAAAAAGCACATAAGTCATTTACACATATTTAAGCTACATTGGTCTGCCCCCCCACACACACACACACACACATTAGCAGAGCCGGAGTGAATTTTGAAAATTATAGCCACCCATAGTTCCACCCACGCACAGTGGGCAAAATAGGAATGCGACACGCAATAAAGAAAAATGTAATTTCAATTATTCATGTGCAGCAAATGCATAAGCTATTTATTTATAGAAATGCCAGCAAACGAGCCAAAGCAATGACTACAAAAGACACACATTGTCACAGATATGTGTAAATGAAGAATTTTTAGAAAACTCATACTCTGTTTAGAAAGTGCTTGAGAGCATATTAGTTATATAATATATATGTATATATAATATAAAATATATATATTTGCATTACTGCTCGAATATAAGCTAAAACCAAATAACTCTCTTGATTCTGGGGCTAATGACCGCGATTTTAAAGGAGCGAAAATAAAGTATTTTTTAAAATTTTTGATGCGTAACAACATATTTTTCTACTTTATTTTCTATTTATAAATACCACCTGAGTATAAAATGAAATTTTAAATTTTATGACACCGTCTCGAGAGCACATTAAAATTACTATAAAGACTTCATCCAAATAATGGAATTGTTTAAGATTTTGCAAAAACAGCAAGCACATGTTCAACAATAGATGGCGCCACAAATTTTTATGAATTACCACAAACAAAGATTTCTGGGGTCTGAACTTTTGGAATTTCCGGTTATAAATGTATATAAATCTTAACATAAAATTTAAAGATTTTCAAAATGTATTTCGAGTTTGTTTACTTTATGTGTTTTTCGAAGCAGCAGCAGAGTTTTGTACCTAATACCTAATAATAATGATTCAATGGCCCAAATGCAGCAACTTTTTGTCTAAATATTTAAACAAGCCACACACAAGAACGCCTCCCGCTGGCCAAGTACAGAAACATATATTGATACAGATACAGATACACATTCGAGTACCAAAAGTTTTTGGGCGATTTTAATGAGTCTCTTGTACTTTCCCCATAGACAAACGGACGGACGGAGAAACGGAACGACCAATCGACCCATCGACCGACTGGCTTCCATCTGTCTGAGCGCGTGGGCGAATGGGTGGCTTGTGTGTGGGTGGTGCTTGATAGCTTGGTTGTGCTTTGCCACAATTCGTACCAACAATTTATGTGCATTTCTATACAGTTAACACCCCGAAACGGTCCCAAAGTCATTTTGCAACTACAATTAAAACGCAAACATCTTTTACGCTAGGCATTAAGTATCCCATCTCTCTCACTCACCCTCTGACATTTGTCTTAGCCATTTGACAAAAAGTCATTTGTTTCCATAAATGTCACATTTCTGGCGTGCTCTTGAAGTGTATATAATGTGTTTCTTTGATTTATATAATATTTACGAGCATGACTCGATAGTTGTTAGCCTTTAACAGATGAGACGGGTCGATATGCACTGAAACATATATACATATATAAATATTATATATATATTTATATAGGGTAGAAAGTGTTTGCATATTTATGGGGGCTGTCAAATGGATTATGAATATTATTATTAATGCAAACCAAGGTGGGGGACTTTATGTCTTAGGTGCGCTGTCCGTCCGCAACAGAAGCCATTAGAAGTTATTAGTTATTTGCTGGTCGTTAGAAAGACGTTTATAGCCCAAAGGCTAGGGTTACACAAGATTCGAATAGGATAGCTGAGGTGCCATCGGTTTCAATGTCAACACATATATATTTATCTATGTGAAATATAGACAGAAGTCAAGGTGACCAAAGGAAAATCAAATTTAATATGCAAAAAGTAGAAGTCAAATAATGAGGACGATAAGAACCTTGAAGACAGTTTAATAATATATATATAACAATTATATATAACTGAGCGTTTGCATATATGTAAATATATATATTTATATGAATACTTGATCAGAATATATTTCAGATAAGATGATAATAATAGCTAGATAATGAAACCTAGTTCCAATACATATGTACATATAAATATATGTATATGACTGTATGTATGTATATGTATATATATGAATGTATATATTTGTACATATGTATATGCATATGTATACGTATATGTATATGTATATGTATATGTATACGTATATGTATATGTAAATGTAAATGTATTTGTATATGTATATATATGTACATAATTTATATGCATATGTGTATGTATGTATATGTATGTACATATATGTATATGTTTGTTATGAATATGAATATGTGTGTATGTATTAATATGTACATATGTATGTATACCCATGTATATATACACTGATGTTAAGCTGAGACTCATTGAAAATTTTAAATTATATAAAATTCTTTTCAAACAATAAAGTTTCATCCATGAAGTATCAAAACGTCTTCAACCTTCGTCCAGCCCATTACACAGTTAATAAGTTTGACTTTAACAGGAAACTTTTGCTACAAGAAAACACCAATACACGCACATTAAATTCTACAATATTGTTTGCCTTTAGATCAGAGAAGTTGACTTTGTTGAAATTATGTAAATTGGATAAACTAATAAAGTAATTGCATTTTATAGTTTACATTATGAGGATGTCGACAGCTCAAAGTGTCTAGTCGCCACCTGCTTATCACTCAAAATCAGCGCACATGAAACTACAGACCAGCACACACACTTACAGAGATACACGCCCACACACACACACACTTCAGCTGGCACACTCTTCAAACAGTGGACAGACTCATCGAATGTTAGACACTGACAGTTCTGTACACACACTTCTGCTTTGGCTCGTTACCTCAACGCTTCAATCAAACCGAACTACCCAGTGGGTTTTTAGCAGAGTGGTTGGGTGGCTGGGTGGTTGATGGCCTCTCTGGCTGCTGTTTGGCGTTTGTCAGCAGCCGTGGCAGCCGCCGTGTCGGCCCTTAATGTTTTAATGCCACATTATCCTATCAAGAATTTTGCTGGCATAGGTCGACCTTGCTTTCGGTTAGTGTGCCCAAATGGAAATTAATCAATGCCGTTTGCTTTGCTCTTCCATTGATGTTGACGTCGTCTTTTGCTGACGTCGCTCACTGGGCGCCTAGTTCAACAACAATCACAACAATCTCAACAACAACAACAACAACAGCTAGAATTGACGTGTGCGTGTTGTGAGCCATCAAAATAAATTGTCAAACATCAAATGGCTGGAAAAACAGTCCCAGCAGCCCAAAAAATAGCAACAACAACAACAACACCTTATGTGTAGACGGCTAAGGGTGGGCGGGGCGCAACTTCCGTTACCTAAACAAAGGCGCCACATGTCCTTATTTTGCAGGCTTCATTAATTATTTGCATAGCTTATTTTAGCCCTATTTTTGTTGGACGGCGCCTAATTATTTGTTGTTGTTGCCTTAGCCCATGCTACTTTTTTCTGGTTTCTGCATTTGGTCTCAAGGTTAGGGTAATTTTGCCTTATCCTAACACCGAGTGCAGCAACTGCGAACAGCAACAACAATGAGCAGCAGTCTCATAATGATGCACATTCATCCATTCACAGCGCGCGCCCATAAACCAACATTGTATACAATTTGTCTTTCAGTTGTTTGTCAGTTGCCCTTGCGCAAAAAAAAGAGAGAAAAGAAAATAAAATATATAATATGCATAGTAGGGGTGATTGACTTGTGCTTGAGCTTTGCGATAGGCACAAAACATAAACATTTCATTCAAATTTTCAAATAATATGCATATTTAAGAAAAAAAACTAAATTTATAAACAATGGAATATTTCAAATTAAGAAATTATAATTTGAGTTCAATTTTGACAAGGTTACAAAAACATGAAAGTATTTTCATATAATATTCAAAAGATCTAAAGTTACATTTTCGATTGTAGCCTACGTAGACCAGTGGGCTACACAAGTTATCAGATATTGGTTTCGAATCCTAAAGAGTTCAGCTAGTAATAATACGATATATTCTATAACCTACAAATTAGGTTAAAGTCATAAAAGATTGTTTTAAAGAAAAATAATAAAAAAATAAAACTAAATAGACCTAAAAATGTGAGAATCATAAGGAAAGGCAAATTTTTAAAAGAAAAAGAGGAGAAATACTGCAATATTTATGTGTTATTAGCAGACAGTACTCGAAATCTATAGTTTTTTTATGTCAAATATGTATATATATTATATCAAATTATCTTACATCGGAATTCATCTGCTTTTCTAAATACAGTCGAATTAACTATAGTTCCTACCTCAATAATTCGTATAAACTGCTATTCCCTTAAAAAAATTCGCTCGAATTCATGTTCCATAAATCGAATTCCTGTGTAATTTGTAAAAAACGTGATCCCTTGCCATTTCAAATTATCTGGATTCAACTGTATATATCACAAAGCACTTATATTATCTGCTCGATTTGAAAAGCTCTTTCAATGCTTTGTAAAAATATTTAAGTACTTAAATAAACGTCAGAAATTTCATTCATTGCAGTCTTAATGTAAATCTGTTTATATTCAGGTATACTACAAACATTTGTACATATATAATCGAAAGACATTCCGACTTCCATGAGCTTTAAGAAATATCATCAATTAAATAGTCAAGAACATATGTCTATATATGTACCGGAATATATAACTGCCAAAAGTTTCTTAAATACGGAAGTATTTGTAAATTAATTCATTTAATAAGTTATGTAAACAGAAGTGTATTCACAATTCGGCTAAGCACTTTCATTAGCTTCATTATAATTTTCACAATTTTGTGTTACGCCGTTTTTTTTGTAATTTTGTTTATTGTTGAGAGGTGCGCACCCCCTACCCCATAGCTGCTTGTTAGTTAATGTATGAAATACACGTAAAATTTACGGAAATCCTGTGCATTTTTTGCGAGGAACCCAATTACGAGCCTTATTATAATGACTTGACTTTTGCTCCAAGACTCTCACTCTCTCTCTCTCTCTCTCTCTCTCTCTCTCTCTCTCTCACACTCACTCTGACTGGCTGGCTCTCACGCACGCTCTCTTGTTTCTTGTTTCGGAACCGCCAAAATCCGCTAATATGCTAAAGCTATAGAAAAAGAGACGTTGCTGGGAAACTGAAGATGCTTTCGAATCATAAACGCATTTTAATGTCTGTGCATTTTCATTTTGTATTTTTATAGACAATACGTTAACAATGTTTACATTTAGTTGTTTTCTATATTTAAACAACAACAGCTCACACATACGCACCCAGACATACATATTGTTGTGGGAACTTTGTTTACAAGCAACTTTTGTGTGTTTTAATTTTTGAGGTCTGCGTTGGCGGCATTCGAAAAGCCAAAACTATTGAAAATTACCAAAAGCAGGAATAGACCAGAGAGCCGCTAAAGCGAGAGGGCGAGAGCCGAGTCTGCGCCTGCCCAGAGGCCCCAGGGGGGACGCATTTTTGGTTGTGGGTGGTTAATTTGGTTTGGGTCGCTAGGCGGTACTTTTCCTTTCTTTTTTTTTATATATTTATTTTATTTTATTTTTTTTTTTTGTTGCTCGTCGTCGACGTCGTCTTTCGGTGTCTTCGTTGTCGGCTCAACATTAAACGTTTTGCTGTTTCTGTCTCTGCGACTTATGAGCATTTTATAATTTTGGGTCCGGGCTGCTTAAGAGATGCTTATGTATCCATTTCCCAGTAGTCCAACAACTCAATTGAGTTGGGTTTTTCATTTAGGTGGGGGGCGGAGTCTTGCTTAGTTGCTGTGAGATATTGAAAAACTTGCCTCATTGCGGATATTTACAATGTTGATTTATCATTTATAACGGCACCAAATGACAATTCCAACTAAGGACATGAAAATTGATGGGCCCAGCCTAATAAACAGCCAGATGGCTGTTTTGAATTGATTGATGACACAAAGATGTTTAATGAATTATTCCAAAGAAATGAAATGAATAAAATATTAAATTTCATATTAAATTGGAAAATTTCAATTTAATTTAACAGCTTTAATTATTAATTTGGATTTGAATTCATTTGAGAAGATATTTCGCAACATAAAATAACTTTATGGCTCAACCAATGCGGCGTATGCGTATTATTAATTTAACACATTAAGCATACGTCGTGGTGTACAAGTCAACATGGAGCATTCGATTGCAAGCGATGCCCAATTTAATATTTAAATTGCGTGCACACACACACACACGCACGCACATAATCTGATAATACGAAATCCTGCAGCAGAGCAAACTTGGAAGGCCAAACGGGACGCAGGTCATGTGCACTTTATTGGCTCTAACAATAAACTAGATGCCATTCAAATTAATTGCAAAGCTCATAAAAAGCGAAACGACTTTACAGAACGAATAAGAGGAAGACAAAGAGTACGAGAAAGAGAGAGAGAGAGAGAGAAAGAGTTATCAGTGGAACGCATCAGCAGTCCCGAAAAACTTTTCGGTCGCATTTAACGCCCCACTGAGGAAAAGGCGAACGAGCAGAGAAGAGGAGAGGGAGTTGGGGCAGGGGAAACGGAAACGTAACCGAAACAAAAACGTGCAAGTGACCCCAACTCGGATAATATGCAGGATATGTAGTAGTATGGAATGGGCTGCTAAAGGCAATGGCGTAATTTATGTAGGCTCGCTAAGCCTTTCAAGCGTGAAATGTGATTATATCTGCAAATAATCTCACATACTGCTGTAGCTCAAGATGTATGTATACGAAGCGTATGCCAGGGCTGCCAAGCAGCACACATATCCAAATCAAACTTGAGTGGCTCTGATTGAAAAGACTTAATGAACTAGCTAATAAAAATGAGAAATATTTTAAATTTAATTTACTTCAGTAAAAGTTCAACTTTGGCAAATAAATCATTCAAAAACCAAAATGTTTACATTATAAAGCATAATTATTGCTTTGCTTTGCATATTCAGAATCAAATAAATATTAATCAAGGCTGTGCCATAATTTTTTTTTATTTGTAAACATTTGTACACCTAAAATATAGAAAACTTGAAAACTATCTAGAAACATTATTTGGTTTGTTTTCTTTAAAAGATTTGGGTTAGCAGAAAATAGTTTCTGCTCTGATAAGAATACAGTGCGTCAAAGTTTTAAAAATCCTTGAAAACTAGCGCGAAACCAAGGCAGAAATTAAAGCTTTCAAGGGATGTGCATCGCTGCTGATACAACAACAACAACAACTACAATGCAGGATGGCCGTAGCAGCAGCTGCTGTGCATCAAGCGCGTCATAAACACACACAAACACAGCTGCACGTGCATGCCAGCTATATAACTGCAAGTGGTATGTATATATTTGTGTGTGTGTGTGTGTGTGTGTGTGTATTTGTGTTTTAATATGGCTTTGTTGTTGCGCCAAAAACCAAGCCAAGGCTTTTTCGCACATTTGCGCCAGCAAATGGACTGTTTGGACTCTGCTGCTTCTGCTTCTGCTTCTGCTGCTGCTGCTGCTGCCGCTGCCGCTGCTGCTTGCTGCTTACTGATTGCTGCTGCTGCTGATACTGTGCGCTCTTTCTCTCCTACAGACGACCTTCACTTTCACACACAGAGTTTTTAGTTTTAGTTTTCGTTGAATGACTTTTTGCTGCTGCTGCCTCTGCCGCTGCTGCTGCTTGATGCACATTAAAATTAAAAGCGGCTATTTATTAATTAGGCCAGCAACTTGTTGTTGTTGTTGTTACTGTTATTTGACACGCAACGGGACGTAATTCCAATTAGAATTGCCTAATTTATTATTATCAACATGATTTTTTATACAAGGACAATTTTGTATTCCTTTTCATATTGTTGTTCTTGTAGGTGCTCCTACAAGAGGCGACCCGACACTGTCGTCTCCCCGTTCGACAACCACAACAACAACAACATTCGCGCGGATACACACATTTTCACAAATCAAAAACGCAAACGAATGTTGCCACACACACACACACACACACACGCACATACACACTAAAACCACCCAACCACCCACTCACACACACAGTTGCTTTTTGAAAAAAAAAACTCGCTCACACACATACAGACGCACAAATAGCGAGTCTAATGTTCTTTATTATGGATTTTCCGCTTCAATCTGTTTGATTAAACAATTAATTTATTAACATTTGAATAAGGTTTTTTGTTATTGTTGCCTTTTGTAGTGTCTGTGGTCATTGTTATGCCACACACACATACATACACACCTAGGCACACACGCGCTTACAACCAGGCACTTACACTTACATTCATGCAGATTTATATGTGTGAGTGTGCGTGTGTAGTTTACATTTTTACACTTGCTCTCGTTTTAGCTTTTTTCACGCTGCCCGCACATTTTCGCCAAACGCTTTTGGCTTTTATTTTTACACTATTTTTTGCACATTTCCTTTTCAGCGTTTGCTTGCAATTTGGAATTTTTCTATTTTTTTTATTTTTTTTTTCTTTCTTTTTTTGTTTCTTTGCTTAGCTTTTCCTGCACGCACGATTTCCAAAAGTCCCGTTGCGTTCAAACGTTCTCGACAAACTGAAAGAACGGAAAGTGAAAAGCGCGCAGTAGCAGCAGCAGCACCAGCAGCAGCAGCAGTAGTAGTAGCAGCAGCAGCAGAAGAGCGGCAGGGTTGCTGCTGCACCCATCTGCGCCTCCTACGTTAGTCGCCTGCTGGCCACACTGCGCTCTCTTCGGCGGGCAATCCGGGACGCGCGCTCTCTCTCCGCGCCGGCGCGTTTCCACCTGGCGCAAGTGGTGGTCACTGTTGATGTTTCAGCTGCTACACAGTGGGGCCGAAGTCCAGTTAACTAAATATAATGTTAACAGGATTGCCCATTGTAACATTTTAAAAAAGGATTTAAAACCGCCGGAATGTTTGTAAATCATATCGACATTACATTGATTATATTCAATGTCTGAACTACAGGGTACTCTATAGTCGAGGCTTTTTTTTTTTATAATGGTATATGGTATATATTTCTTTAAGTTAAACAACAACTGCATCTTCTTCATGTAATTAAAATTTAACTAAATATTTATTTCAGTGCAGGGTGTGCTACAATAACAAGTTGGCATTTTGATCAAACGAGGTGGATAAAAACTATTTGCATGAGTTTAAAAATATCACTGTTTCAATAAACTAATAAGGCTTCTGCAACAAATGGGACTAAGAAAATTTTAAAAGATTCAAAAATACCAAAATTTACAGTTTACATTTACATTAATTACATGCACTACTTTTGCGGCTTTGGTATTTTTTATGATTATTTAGCGGTTGCACCGGAGGCTGTCTCATTGAATTGCTTGTGCCATTCTAGATTCTGTTTGGTCACGGATTCGCCTCTCTTCGCTGCTTGCTTTCCATTGTAGATCATAATGCCACATCCGAGCACGGTTAAGCCAATCATAATATTTGCCAACCTAATGCGCATCTTGTTGCGACAGCGCTCCATTTCGTCCTGGCTGTAAAAATGTGAATCCCAACTTTTACATTTGCAACTGAATTTCATACGTTGTAATTACATACCCTACAAACGTCGGCACATCAGCTGTTGTTTTGTATTTGCCAGTCCACACTAAGAAACGTCTTTCCAAATCATTTGGCTGATGATTTTTAATAGTTTGCCTCAAAGCTTGCGTGTTGCTGAACGAGCGTTGCATCAGCATATTTGATGAGCGCTGACCCAAAGCGGCAATTAGCACGGACTTAGTTAACATAGTAATGCCACAAGCAGATTGATCTATTATAAATCAAAAGCGGCTTTTAAGAACGCTTAAATTGGATATTCTATCGCAGTTGTGGAACTTTATGCAATATTCGTGACAGCCAGAGTTGTCGCCTCTCTTAGTACTACACACTTGTTGAACGTTGCCACTGAGGCGAAAAGTTTGAATGGCACAATAACAATCCAAGTCGAGATATTTTCAATATCATGCAAATAATATGTTCGTTACATTTCATTGATAAAGTGCTCATTAAAATACATTCAATAATTTTAAGAGCCTATTAATCGATACATTAAAATTCGTATCTATTTAATTTTAAAATTTGAATTACTTCCTTAGCGAAAAGGTATCGCCGTAGATAGTATCGCATTGTTGGTTCAAATAGCTATCGATTATTGTATCGATTGTACATACAGTTAGACCGGCAAAGTTTTCCAAAGATGTTTTATAACGTTCTCAAACGATCCGTTCAAACACATATAAAGAATGTAAACAATTATAATTTTATAAGGCTCAGCAGCAGCAGCTCTGGTGGAGTCAAGGATGAGATCAAGGATGCACTGGACATTGAGGCGAATCTGTTTGAAAACTCAATGTTGCAGCACCAGCCGGTGAACACGCGGGAGGCTTTACGCAAGCACAAACCAACATTAATCAGTAAACAAAAGAGAGAGTCACCCAAAAAGCGAACCGTAACTGATGGTATGATAGCGACGCCATCAGTGACCAGGACTCTTCCACTTCCGCCGATAATTAAGCGTGCTGCTGCGCCACTTATAAAAGACAGCGAATTGAATTTGGAGTTCACGCGACTCACCTTGCAGGACCCGTTGATGAGCACCTTGCTGACTGAAGTGCGTTCACGCAAACGTCGTGACAAGAACAAACAGATCATAATCGAGGGCCGACGTCTTATAAAAGAAGCCCTGCAGTCCGGGCTGAAAATGCGTTCGTTATTCTTTAGCCAAAAGGATCAATTGGCGTTGTTGCGGGAACCGGTGGCGGAGGCTCAGCAAAAAGACAACACGAAAATCTACAAAGTGCCGCAACATGATCTGAAAACGTGGTCTGCGCTGGTAACGCCACCCGGACTCTTGGCAGTATTCGAACGCCCTTCGACGCATGGTCTGCAGGAGCAGAAGGACAAAAAACCCTTACCCATTACAGTGGTATGCGACAACATACGCGAGCCCAACAATCTGGGCAGCATAATACGCACCTGTGCTGCATTGCCCTGCACCCAGGTAGTGGTCACACACGGCTGCTGTGATCCCTGGGAATCGAAGGCATTACGCGGTGGCTGTGGCGGACAGTTCCGTTTGCCCATACGCGACGATGTGACTTGGGAGCAGCTGCCAATGCACATACCTCCAGAGGATGCTGACAATTGTCATGTCTTCATTGCGGAGAACAATCCGGGAAAGCCTGCTAACCGGGCAGACGACACTGTGGACTATGCCGAGCTGGGTCAGACAGGAGCACACAATATACTCATTATTGGAGGCGAGAGTCATGGAGTTAGCGACGATGCTTACAAGTAAACATAATATCACATACATGTCGAGAGTTAAGACTAATCTATATCGTCTTCTAGATTTATGCAACTGGTGGGCAACAGAGGCAAGTGCGTCCATATTCCTCTGGCGGCGGGCATTGACAGTCTAAATGTTGCATCTGCACTTACATTAATATTATTCGAGCTACGCAGAAAACTAATCAATAAAACGAATGGTTTGAAAGATTAGTCAAAATAATTATACAATAATATTGATATAGGTTTATGTCAAAATATAAAGTCTATTCGACTAAACGGATTCTTTAATTTAACATTCTATACTTTGTTATTTTCTATTTTAAATCCTTTTTTAAATAACTTTGACATACTACAAATTTATTGCTAAATTGTTTCACTTATTCGTTTGTGCAAAATAAAAAAAATTCAACTATTAGCTTCGATTTCCTTGTACACCTCACGTTTATATTCGTCTAGGCCGCCTTCGATAGCGCGCACTGTACGATTACCACAGACCCACAATTCCTTGCAAACAACTTTAATTAAACGTTCGTCGTGAGAGACCAAAATAACGCCGCCCTACAAAATAAAAGATTATTAAATTAACCTACATTTTCTATATTACTATTGATCTTTAGATCATACCTTAAATGCATTTATAGCTTTGCCCAATGCATCGATTGTTTCAATGTCCAAATGATTCGTCGGCTCATCAAGCACCAAGAAATTCGGTTCCGCTGTTTAAAATTGTATTGAATATTATAGTTTAAAATATTTATATTTATTGATACATACCCATGCACATTTTGGCCAAGGCCACACGCGATTTTTGACCACCAGACAAGCTGGCAATGCTCTGCAGAGCCAATGGACCGGAAATACCAAAGCTGCCTAGCTGACGACGATATTCCTCATCGGGCCGGCCAGGGAATAGCTCAGCCAGCACACCCACACAGGTGACATTCATATTTAAATGGTCTACGTGATGCTGAGCAAAGTAGCCAATGCGCAAGCCGCGATGGAGCACAATGTTGCCATAGATGGTGCTCAGTTGACCGACAATAATCTTAAGCAGCGTCGATTTACCCGCTCCGTTCTCGCCCACAATGCAAATACGGGAATCCGAAGTGGCTGATAGATTAACACCCTTAAATATGGGCAACGGATCCGTGGGATTGTAGCGGAACGTGACCTCTGAGATAGCCAGCACGGGCGGATTAAGCGGCTCCACTTCGGGAAATTTGAGCGTTACAATTGTCTCCTTCTCCACGGGCTTCAGCTCAGGCCTATCGAATTAATTATAAAACATATTAAATCATTTTGAATATAGGAGCAGAGCTCTCCACCTACAGCTTCTCTAGCATCTTGATTTTGGACTGCACGGATGAGGCACGGTTTGCATTGTAGCGGAAGCGATCAATGAACTCCTGAACATGTGACCTGTGCGCCAGTTGTGCCTCATACTCACGTCGCTGAGACTTGAGCTTTTCCGTCTTGGTCTTCTCGAACTGCTCGTAATTGCCCCTGAAAAGGATAAAGATAATGAGCATAATTTAAGTGATTACTGTAATCGGCATGCATACTCACTTGTATGCCTCCAGCTCCTGGGAATGTAAATGGATGATATCCGTTGGTACAGTATCGAGAAAGTTGCGATCGTGAGAGACGACCAAAGTGGTTGTTGGCCATGTTTGCAAGTAGGTCTCCAGCCAAATGATGGCCTTAATGTCCAACATGTTCGTCGGCTCATCGAGTAGCAGCAGATCCGGCTTGGAGAACAGCGCTCGAGCCAAAGCCAAACGCATGCGCCAACCACCTGAGAATGATTTCGTCGGCCTCAGCTGCATGTCTGCATCGAAGCCCAGACCCTTAAGTATCACAGATGCGCGAGCCACCGCCTTGTCCGCCTCAATATTCTGCAGAGCGGCGTACGTTTCGCTTAGTTCGGTCGAGAGCGTCGCATCCTGCACACCACTGTTCAGGGCAGCCAGAATTTCCTTTTCTCTCGTCAAGAGACGCGTTCGCTCCGTATCACATTCAAGCACACTTTCCACAGCCGAGGTGTCATCGCCAACCACCTCTTGTTCCACATGCAGCACGGAGATGTGCGATGGAATTTGCAACTGACGCTCAGCAATCATACGCAACAGCGTCGTCTTGCCGAGTCCATTGCGACCAACTAGACCATAGCGACGACCGAAGGATAACAATAAATTCGCATTTTGCAGAAGAACCCTGTGAATGAATAAAGCAGTAAATGGTATTAGAAATATGTGGAATTCGGGAGTGTTTGTGTTTACTTACTTCTCACCAAAGGCCAAATCAAAGTTTTCAATTTTAATGTCCATGGAACGATTGAGGCCCTTCTGATCCAGTTTGATGTTCTTTTTGTTTGTCACCTGAGAAGCTGTGGCCGTTTGCAGCTTAACAGCCACCGGCACAACACCCAGCTTGGTCACCTCTTGTCGTTTCTCCTGTTTCTGCATCAACTTCGCCTCGGCTTTCTCCAGCTTCTTAGAGTCCACTTTCTGCAAATGTAAAATTGCATTTACCATGCCCAAATGCTGCGGAATGGTTACTCACATTAGCGCCATCCTTGTTAACCACCCAAATACTTTGCATATCCTTGTCCATGCGCTCCATATTCTTGGCCATCTCTTCAATGTTAACCGGCGCATTGAGCACCTTGCGCTCGACGTTCTTCGAGTTGTTCTTCATGATATTGAAAAATTCATCACAAAGCCCTCGTATGTTGTCCTCAGACCTTTCGCCATCGATACCCTGAAGTATGTCGCCGACAGCGTCGAAAATGTCATCGCACGTATCGAAGTCTTCTTCGCTGCCCGTTAGGACGCCCTCTACATAGTCCTTCATCTCATTGTCTATAGCCGGAAACTCACGTTGCAAAATGGTTGCGTATTGACTCATCCTGTCGGTGTTGCTTGTTGCTGCTGTACACTTGACCTTGATCACGCAATCCAATATTGGTTGCGGCACAATGGGACACTGTGGCACTGGCCTAATTTAAATAAATTGATTATTATTATTATTTGATTAAGCACAGCCCCAATGTGTTGGTCGTTCATCAACGTGCCAACAAAAAAGAAACCCCGAAGCAGGGTTGCTCCACTCAATTCGAGATATCGATATGCCAATTTATCTGAAGTTTATTATCGAAAGACGTACTATCGATATATGATAACGAACAGCCTTTTGAAATGACAATGGGAATTTCGCATGTTAATGAAAATATATATATTTTACTTTCAAATTTGTGTTAGAAGTTGATAACAATTTTTTTTTAAATATACATGATATAAAACTAATCGCGCATTGAGTGTACTACTTGTATTGCTCAAGTAGTTTGATAAGCAGCCATAACATAATACATAATAATTTAAAATAACAATGCTAAACGCTATTAAAAGAGGGGCCTTGGTTTTTGTAAAACAATAATAAATGGAAATGCATATGTAAAACAATTTTAAAAAGCATAAGTAATTTGTCTATAAAGATGGACCGTATTCATAGGCATACATGCGTAAATGTGTATAAATAATTGCAATAATCATAATAATCATATATGTATAAATAATTGCAATAATCATAATAATAATCGTACATAATGTTAAGTTGCTCAAAAAGTTGTTCATAACAATTTACAAACTAGAATTACTACTATCACCGTTTTATGCGCTTTACAACTTACTACCTAAGGCTAAACATAGATTTATGAATAATCTTTCTTTTTATATAAATAGTACGCAATGCCTCTAAAGTCGATTTTATGTACATGGCTACACATATTAGCATCCACTAGGCGCACGGCGTTGCCGAGATGCTGTTGCTGCTGCCGTTGCAGTTGGTTTTGCGTTGTCGGGCGCCGCGTCCACTTAGCAAGTAGGACAAATCGATTGGCTGCTCCTGGGCCGTCTGCGCATCCAGGCACTTGAGCTTCATGGTATTCAGAACATTCTCCAAGCGTGAGCGCTTCTTTTTAAGCACCTGCATATCGAATAGAGTTTGAGTATAACTATTGCAACAATTTTTATGTTCAAATATTAACCTGTCCATTGGGCGCGACTGGCTTTAAAACTTTAACAACGGTTTCTGCGGCT
The DNA here is from genome assembly GCA_035045545.1 of Drosophila gaucha. Classification (NCBI taxonomy): domain Eukaryota; kingdom Metazoa; phylum Arthropoda; class Insecta; order Diptera; family Drosophilidae; genus Drosophila; species Drosophila gaucha. The sequence continues at coordinate 1,191,858 of JAWNOY010000292.1, forward strand.
GCTCCTGTTGATGCTACCGCAGCACCCGCTGCCGATCCTGTCTGCCCAGCTTGTGTGTTTCGTTGCTTTCTGTTGCCCGTTGCTTGGCTTGTCTTCTGCTCCTGTCTGCTCATTTTTATGGATGTTGGTCCTACTTCTAAATCAGTCTTTTGCTTCCTCGATTTCAATAACGATGGATCCACATCATGTGGCTGCAATTGATTTTAATTAATGAACTTCATTTTATTATGAATATTTCTTATTTAACTTACCGCATAGCTCTTTGAGATCTTGAGTTTATCCGGAAACTTTCTAAACGCATAGCTCTTAGTGCACGCCGGATGATTGGCCTTGGCCTTCGAAAAGAAGCGCGCGGTTTTGTCCACGCGCAGCTCACATATGTAGCAATGATCCTCGTCGTTGCACTCCATTGGTCGGCCTTTGCAGAATGTGGTGCGATCCAGCACCCAGCAGCGTCCAATTACTAGCTCGATGGGCACCACCTCGTACAAGGAGACGCGAACAACCTCATTTGGATAGAAGCGCCGAGATGGCTCATGGAAGGTCTCATGTGGACGCAAAAAGTGGTGGCCAAAGATGAAACGTTTGCCAGCCTCGTTTTTCCACAGATGCTCCACACGAAAGATGTCACACTCTTGATAATCAATCGCTCCAATGGTCTCATACGTATGCTTCTGACTCGGCAGCACCTTGCCTGTCTCATCCTTAATGGGTATGTCGCGCAGCACGTAAACTGCGTCGCCCTGGCGCACCTGAAGCTCGCCACGCATCAGCGATAGATAGTAACGATGCCCCTCCTCCGTGTACTCATCCAGTGGTATTTCACGATCCACATCGCGCGGCTCGCACCGTTCGCACTGATAGTTATCCGCATTGATATCCGCTTTTGTGCACTCGGTATGCTGCCAGACCATGCACTTGGCACACTGAATCATCAGACCCTCATCCTTATACAGGCCACATATGCAACGTATAACATCTTCCTCGTCGGTAGCCGGCAGCTCTGGAGGAGCAACAGAAGCAGCAATAATAGCTGTATTTGTTTCTGTAGTTTCTTTTGCCTTCTGCTGTATGTTGTCCTTTGACTGAACATCCTTGGCCTGCTCGGTGTGCTCCTGCTTGGGCTTAAAGCTTTGCAGTCCCTCAGGCTTGCCAAGTATATCCAGCAACTGGGCGTAGCTAGCTGCCTTCTGCTGCTTGTAGCTTTCCAGCAGCGTTTGCAGCGCCTTTGACTTCCCCTCATCGTCGCCGTGCAGTTGTCGCGCCTCAGTGAAGAGCTGCTGCATCTGTTCATCGTAAGCCTGTGGCGTCTTATAATGTCCTTGCTCCACCTGAGCTTGTATTGTTTTAAAGTCGAGACGTGCAGTCTTTAGCTGCTTCTTTTTCTTGCTGCTGGCCAATGTGGAAAGCAGCTCAGACATTTTGGGAGATTCAAGGGCTGTGCAAATGTCCCGCAATACCACCGCCATTTTAGCCATCTTTTCCAGCTCCGGATCTTGTACGGCCTGCGTTAAGCCACGCGTTTTCATGTTGCGCGGCGTGCACAAAGCGGAGATTTGTGCGGCCAGCAGTGAACTGGATGACGGCGTCGATGGGCGACGACCAGGTAGCTCAGCCTCGGCAGCAGCAGGCGAGCCACCAGCCTGCGCCTTTGCCGCAGAGCGTTTGGCTTTGCAACGACGAATCTGTAAATAACAGTAAATGTTTAAAAAAAAAAAGAACTGTTTAAATTACAAAGAGTACGTTATTTACCTTCTCGAAGTTGCGCACCAGAAAGATGTTGCACTGCTTAACCAGTTTCTTTTCCTTTTCGGAGAGCTGCTGCACGCGCGCCACTACCATTGCCTCCTTGGCCGACTGCTGCTGGCGCTGTGCATGCTTCTTGGCCTTGTGTTTGCGCTGTCGCCCATTTTGATTACCATTGGATTCCTTCGCTCCAGCAGCTGCACTCTCCACAGCAGCAGTCGTCTTCAGTTCGGCCGGCAGCGGTTTAATGCGTTGGTATTTGCCGCCAATGACACCTCGACACTGCGGCATATTGCAGCGACACGGCTGACCCTCGGAGGGATTGAAGAGTGAAAAATTGTAATCGTAGGTGAGCTCCTCGCCCTGCTCAATGGGACGCTTGGCGAAGAGCACCATGCGCGACAAGCCATTCACGCTCCACTTTTGCATCTCGCAGTTCGGTTCGCACGAGTGATTCACAAACCGGCAATCGCTGCCCATGCGCTGTCCATCGATGACCAAGCCGCCATCCAGGTGCAGACAGTAGTGATGCGTATCATTCAGGTAAATACTTGCCATGCGCTGCTTGAACTCTCGCTCAGTGACTACTTCGCCCACGTACTCCAGTATGTAGGTGCCTTTGGCTATGGGCAGTTTGGTGCGAACGCCCCAACCCTTGTCGGTGGTCATGAAACGTTCCACGCCCGGCGCCACCTCATGCCGTTGGATCTTCTGATTGCGACACTTGTCGCCCGCTGGGCAATTGCTGGGCGCGCACTCCGTATACACCATGCGGTTCAGGCAATTGTCCAGGCAGGCGCCATTTGCTTGCGGCTTGCAATTGCAGTTGGGATGATCGAAGCCAGCGAGATTGGGACGCACCGACTCCGCATAGACATTCGTGCGTATTTTACGATAATTCCAACTGGGCACCACATGCCTCGTAGGCAACTTATCGTGGCTGTAGGCCCACCAAATATCATAAGGCAACTCAAAGTCGTTGATTGTGCGTCTAAAATAACGTTCACAGTAGTTGGGCGATGGCAGCAAAGCGCTGCCCAGCTGCTGTGGTTGCTGCTCTCCATCTGCAGTTTTCCGATTTGGCTGCTTGACTGCGACGGATGTGGTGGCGGGAATCGTTGCTGCGCCTCCAACAGCCAACTGTTTGTAGTAATTGGAGAAGAGTCCTGCCACCAAAAAGTTCTTCTTCAGTTTCGTACGCTTCCGCTGCGATGCAGTGCTGCATTTATCCTCGCTGGTATCACTGCAGCTGGCATAGTCGGTGGCCACATTCAATGTGGACTCGTGCGCAGGCAACGGCTCGTGCTCAGTGGCTGGCACTGGCTGCTGATTGCGTTTGGCTGCTGCTTCAGCTGCAATTTGCACCTGGTCATCGCTAGTGGGCACTTCCACCTGTGATCGCTGTGGCTCCTGCCGCTTGACTGGCTCCTGTTGCTGCATGGTTTTGCGTCGCTTCAAGCGTATTTTACAGCTGAAATTTGTATTGGGATCAATGCCTGCGGGCAATTTAATGCTAGGCTCCAGTTTGCGCTCCAATCTGGGCAGCACTACGTCCGCTTGTTTGGCAGCGCGTCCGCGCTTTTTGGCCGGTTGCACCTCCAGCAGCTGTTCTACTGGTGGCTGCTGTGGCTTTTGCAGCTTGGGTCTGCCTCTGCCGCGTGGCCTGCCCCTGGTTGCACTGCCTCCACTGTTTGCTGGCGTTTGTGGACGTTGCAAGCGCTCCAGCGCCACCACCGATAAACGCGGCGTGCGCTGATTGCTGCTGCGTGCCACAAATGTTTCTCGTGCCTCGCCTGTCTGCGGCACACGCTCGCAATCCATGGTTACAGCTGCAGCAAGGGTGCTGCTGCTGCGTGTTTCGCGAGCGGGCAACTGTTGCTGCTGCTCCAACTGCTGCTGCTGTTGTTGTTGCTGTACAATTGCCGTCTGCTCGACGCTCACCTTACGCTTCTTGCGCCGCACGGTGGGAAAGCCGGTGCGATTGATTTTCTTGCGCTTGCGCTTGAGCAACAAATTGCCGCCGGTCTTGTGCAGCAGCGTTTCCAGCACGCGTTGGCATTGCTCCTTCTTGTTGGCATCCTCCTTGATGTCCAGTGCGGCGAGCAGTGGTGACTCTACTTCCGATTTTGTGATAACCGACTCATTTAGCTTGGCTATGGGTATCTGTATTTCCAGCTCCACGGACGGCTCAAAGATGCCCGGCGGCGGGCAGCTGCTGCTGCCAGCTGGCGACTGCAGCTGCTGTGGCAACTCACGAGCAGCTGCACCCGCAATCACCACAGTCGTGCTCTTTGACTTGGCTCCTTGGCGACGCTGCTGCTTCAGCGAGCACAGCGAACTCGGGCTTATATCCAGCAGCTTGCCTCCGCTTATGGAATTGTTGTCAACGACAATGCGCAAAGGCGAAGCGTTGCCAACTACAGAGGATCCGCTTCCACTTGCCTCCTGGCTGACCAGTAAGTGTCGCTTTTTGGGCGTCAGCTTTTTGGCATTGAACTGTGCCTGGGATTTGCTGTTGGCGCTGCTCTTGGCCGCTGCTGCAGCAGCTGCCCAAGCTTCCGCATTCAGCTTACCATTGCTGGCAAAGGCCGAGGTTACCTCGGCGCCAGTTGTCACCAAATAATGACGCTTCTTCAGAGGCAGCTTGTGATCGTCGGGACTAGAACTGTTGCTGCCGCCGCTATTGCTACTCGATTTCTTATGCCGTCGCTTGGCACCGCCGTTGCTGCTGCCGCTGCTATTGCTCATAATGCCATTGGCATTGCCAGCGCTGGCCGAGAGCATGGCAAAGTCGATCAGTGGTTCGTTGAGTTTACGCTTCTTCAGTGCCCGCTTGAGCGGCTTGTTGGCTGCTGCTCCAGTTGTGTTGCCGCCACCGCCATTTAGCAGTGGCAACGTAGCCGCAATGGGCGCCGCCAGCGTGGCCTGCAGCTTTGTCGCCTCAGCAAGCAACTTTTCCTTGCCACTACTCGCCGTCAAGCGATCATCCTGAATGCGGCAACGAGCGTGAAATGTGCTCGCAATGATGTCAATTTCGGTTAGCAGCTTAGAGTCAATGTTCATCGATTTCGTATGACTGAAACTCTTCCTACGATGCCGTCGACGCATCCGCGAGACACCGGACACATAACTGCTGCACATGCTCGCAGCGGACGAGCGTCGACTTTTTATTTTGCAGGCACTTTTGCTGGGCACTATTGTATCTCCGCTGATGGAGTGCTTGCGCTGCAGCAACATTTTACCTAGAAAGTAGAAAGTATTTAATAAATTATAATATTCTTATCTTAGATAGATGTCATACGCACCCTGTATAAAGTTATCTGCTGCTGTTGCTGTTGTCGTTGCTGTTGTGCTGGCTCCTGCAGTAACACTATTAGTCGGTGTCTTTGCGGCTCCACTGAAATATTGACCAGTTGCCACAAATCTATTGATTTCGCCATATTTTTTGCTGGCACTCGTGCTGGGCAAACACTTGAGACTTGGTTTGCTAATGTACTCGTTGCTCTCCTCGCTGCTCTGGCCGAGCGAGAGTCCTGCCAGCTGCAATATATCCTGATCGTGTTCATCGCTCACCGCATTCGATGCCTGCTCATGCCCGCTCCTCAGCATGGAGGCGCGTCTGCGTCTACGCAGCGATTTGTTTGATTTACCAGATGATTCCTTACAGTCGCTGCGATAGCCACAGCTCTTGGCGCGACTCATGCGACGGCTCGCGCAACTGCGACTGCTATAGCGACTCTTGCAGCTGGCATCGGATTTGTAGCCCGAATTGTGATTGTGCCGCTGATGCCGCACGCTGCCGTAGTCCGAGACGTAGCCGCTTTTGGCTGCAAGGATCTTGCTGCATATTGTGTTTGAGGTGCCACCGCCGGCGCCGTTACCATCGCTTTTATAGCCGCTGACGGTGCGCAAACGAAATTTCTTATTCACGTCGATCTTGCGCCACAGAGGATCCACTTGCACCTCCTCTTTGTTGGCCTTCTTGTTGCCCTGTCGTCGCTTGCTGCGCGGCGGCGGATACAGCACACGCTCTGCCGTTGCGTACATGCGCTTATCCAGGTAGGCCATATCTATTTTGGGCTTGGCGTTATCGCTGACCAGCACCTGCTGCATTTTGGGCGACGGTGTGGTGCTGATAACACCTGAGTCCGCGGACTCGTTGATGGTGGGCACAGCAACGGGAATGGGAGCTGCTACGCTGGCGGCAACAATTGGTTGCAACTTCTTGGGGCGACCACGTCGCTTGCGTTGCTGCTGCTGCTGGGTGTTGTTGCTACTGCTGCTGGCATTAGCTGCTGATGCTGCTGATACTGTTTGCTGCGTCGCTGCATTGGCTAAGCTACTTGTGCTGCCGGCGTGATTTAACATTTGTGTCTTCTCCATAAAGTCCTGCAGCAGCGTAGACTGATATTGCGGCAGATGTTGCTTGATCTTTGCAGCAGCGGCACCTGCAGCAACGCTGCTGTTGTCCTCAGCGTCGCTTTCCACACGTTTGATGGCCGCCTTGACCAGATCTGCTGCTTTGACCAGATCCTCGTTGTCGCTGCTCGTGATGCCCATGTGGTTATCGCCGTGGCTTCCGCCAATGGCTGTTAGCAGCAAACGTGGCGCACGTTGCATGTGCACCTTCAATGGCAAATCATCCTCGGAATCTGAGCTAAAGGCAGCTGCAGGCGTGCGATTTGTTTTGCCGTTGTTATTGTTATTGTTTTTATTATTATTGTTGCTGATGTTGCTGCTCTTTTGCACAATCTTCTTGCGCTTGACTTTAATCTTTTTGGTTGTGTTTACAGTTGATAAGACTTTATCTTTCTCCCTCTCTTTATCTCTATGCTGCCTGTCCTTGGCATCCGTTGAGCAGCCGCTCATTTCCTGAGCCTCGCTCATTTTACGCACCTTTGTCAGCTTTTTGCGCGAAATGCTTTCAGCTGTCGATGCTTCCTTTCGAGCTGTTGAATTTGTAAAGCTTGTTGCTGTTTTCGTTGTAGTTGTTGCGGTTGCTTTTGAAGGCGGGTTCCGTATGGCCGAAATTTTCATGCGAAGTCCATCAATATCCGAACGTTGCACGCTAAATTGTGTTGCTGATTTCGTAGACTTCGATTGACTCGACTGATCCGTAATAGAGTCGGTTTCCTGAAATACCAAAAGTATGTTAAATTTACCTAATTAACTTTAATTAAAAAACCTAATTCACACTTAAGTTTATACGGTGTTTACTATACTATGAAACATAAAATTGATATAATATTTCAAACAACAAAATTAGTTTTGTTTTTTACTCAGCTTAGGGGTGATTATTGGTGTAACTTGCTTTGTGAACGTTGTCCTAGCGCAATTCAATTAATTATTAACAATTCGCGGGATATAATATAGGGTTTGAAATGTTAACTGCGAGACAGTAGCTGAGCTGGGATTATTACATAAATTGTACTATGCATATTTAATTTTTTTAAAACTTACCTCATTTTCACTGCCGGATTCTTGTGTACGTTGCTGCGCTTCGAGAACCTTTTCCTTTTTTGCTGCTGCTGATGCCTCATTTTGGCCACTGCTCATATTTCGACTCGAGGGCGGAGCTATGTACGTATTAAAATATCAAAACTATATTAACCTGGTCCCATTAATTACAACACGTTTAGAATTTTTGACAATTTAACTAGGTCAAACCGCAAAACGCGACAGACACAAACACACACACACATTACGCACACAAACAAACAGTTACGGTTGAGGGGGCGGGCGGAAATACCACTCACTCACACACACGCACGTACGCACACACACATACACTTACGTTTTGTAATTTTTTGTAGCGTTAATTGATTATGCACACTGATAAAGAAATTGTTATTTGAGCATATGCATATGCTTTTTGCGCCTTTAATTGCATTGCATTCAAGTTTTGCTTGCTGCTTTTGCTGCTGGCTTTGTTTTGCTTCTTAAAATGGCGCCGTTTTCACCCTGCAGTCTCGCGTTGAATTTTCACTGCTGCTGCTGCTTTGTTCCAAAGGTGCGACGCGACATGCTTCAATGTACTCAAACTTAAATTGCTAATCATACGAAACACTTGCACTAATTTTTAATAGTTAATGGCATTACGTTTGCAATATTTTGCATGCTATAATCTATAATTTTAATAATAAAACAAAAAAGCCACAAGGTATGAACATAAATAAAGAAAAGAAACTACGAATTAGCGATGGCAAACGACCCGATATTTTTGTTTGCATCGATTATTCAGCATATGGAGTTATTCGATTCAGAATTGAAAGTGAAAAGTTGCCTTTACCAACACTGTTCCAAGTTATAATTAGAGTACCCTATACTCTAAAAAAATATGGATCAAATAATTAAATATTCACAAATCAATTTCATCCCTTGCTAATGTACCTATCTACTTAATCATTTTACTGCTAGTGGTCTAAAACTTATCGAAATATGTTTTAGTTCGATAACTCATCAGAGCAATCGACAGCTTTAGTCTGACATCTCTACCCGTAGCAAGAGGAAGACAAATACTGTTGCTGGGTGAAAAAAGTCATTGTTTATTTACTAAAATGAGTAACAAATCGTCAAAAACAAATAGCGCCGCCAGCAGCATGCTGTACGGCTCCAGCATATCAGCCGAGTCAATGAAAGTAATAGCAGAAAGCATCGGCGTGGGCTCCCTATCCGATGACGCCGCCAAAGAGCTAGCCGAAGATGTTTCCATTAAGCTGAAGCGGATTGTACAGGATGCCGCTAAATTCATGCACCATGCCAAGCGCCAGAAGCTGTCTGTGAGAGACATCGACATGTCGCTTAAGGTGCGCAATATTGAGCCGCAATATGGATTTATGACCAAGGATTTCATACCTTTTCGCTTTGCCTCCGGCGGCGGACGCGAGTTGCATTTCACCGAGGACAAGGAGATCGACTTAAACGAGATAACTGCGAATAGCTCGGTAAAGATACCACTGGATCTAACGTTACGTTCCCATTGGTTCGTTGTGGAGGGCATACAGCCCACTGTGCCGGAAAATCCGCCACCACTGTCCAAAGACTCGCAATTCCTAGACTCTGTTAATCCCGTCATCAAGCTAGATCAAGGTCTCAACAAAGATGCCGCCGGAAAACCCACGACTGGCAAAATACACAAGCTCAAGAATGTGGAAACAATACATGTAAAGCAGCTGGCCACGCACGAGTTGTCGGTGGAACAGCAGCTCTACTACAAAGAGATCACCGAAGCCTGTGTCGGATCGGATGAGCCACGGCGTGCCGAAGCCCTGCAATCTCTCGGCTCTGATCCTGGCCTACACGAAATGCTGCCCCGCATGTGCACATTCATTGCCGAGGGCGTCAAAGTTAACGTGGTTCAAAATAACTTGGCGCTCTTAATTTATTTGATGCGCATGGTTCGCGCCTTGCTGGACAATCCATCGCTCTTCCTAGAGAAATATGTAAATTGATACTTGAATTACTAAAATGTTATCGTTGATTAACTTTATACTCTTTTCAGCTACACGAGCTGATACCCTCTGTTATGACCTGCATTGTGTCGAAGCAGCTGTGTATGCGGCCAGAGCTCGACAATCACTGGGCCTTGCGGGACTTTGCCTCCCGGCTAATGGCACAAATCTGCAAAACATTCAACACGCTCACAAATAATCTGCAAACGCGTGTTACGCGGTAAGTACATGAAATATACGATGTCATTGCATAACAACATATTCTTCATCTTTGTAATCCTTACAGCATATTTAGCAAAGCGCTGCAGAATGATAAAACCCATTTATCATCACTCTATGGCTCCATTGCTGGCCTCTCCGAGCTGGGCGGCGAGGTTATCAAAGTTTTTATCATACCACGCCTCAGGTTCATCTCGGAACGCATCGAGCCACATCTGCTAGGCACCTCGATGAGCAATACAGATAAAACAGCTGCTGGCCATATACGCGCCATGCTCCAAAAATGCTGCCCACCCATATTGAAACAAATGCGCGGAGCACCGGATATTGTTGAGGAGTATAAGATTGACTTTGGTTTTCTGGGTCCATCACTGTGTCAGGCGGTGGTCAAGGTGCGCAATGCGCCAGCGAATAGTACAGTAGCCTTATCCTCCAGCAGCATCAACACGGCGCCCATAACAAGCGCTGCTCAAACAGCGACTGCCATTGGACGCGTTTCAATGCCCAATTCACAAAGACAGGGGTAAGATATCTAGCTTAACAGAAGCTATATGTAACTAATGGGAAATGATTAGATTAGGAAAGGGAATATGTCTAATATCTATATATATGCAATCTATAGATATGCTATATATAAACTAGCTTGAAGAAATAGTTTAGATAAAGCTTGTGTAGTATATAGAAAAACATGTCTGCTTAGATTTCTTGAAATATTAACAACTTTTTTCTCCTTTCTTTTCTTTAGCAGCCCCGTCGTTGCCGCTCTGCCTCAAATACGCGCCATTCAGGGCAACCAGCAGCCACAAAAGTTTGTGATTGTTACACAGAACTCACCGCAGCAGACGCAGGCGAAGGTGGTGCGCCGTGGCAGCTCACCGCACAGTGTGGTGCTGTCCTCGTCGTCGGCGAACGGCGCCAATGCCTCCAATTCGAATTCATCATCGACGGGCAGCGGCAGCGGGGCAAATAGCTTGCTGACAGCGCGCGGCAATAATGATAATGTGTGTAGCAGTCCCGGGTACCTGCCAACACCCTAAAAGTGATCCACTCTAATAATGCTGCTTTATACGCATTTCAGAGCATTGTGGATGCCAATTCGTTGATCATTGAAACGGAAATTGTGCGCGCACCGCCCGAACTGGATGATTTATCGCATCTGGAGTAGCCTTATTCTCCACAACCCACTTTAGTTATTTAAGTGCTAAACTTAGTTAATAAACACAGCATTGACCAGCAAGCTACCCCTAAGAAAAACACTTATTTACAACTGTATGCCCCCTCCCTCGCTCCTACTTGGTACGCATGCAACACGCATGTGCGGGCGCCACAGAGCTGGCCAGCCATCGATTTTTAACCAAAGCACACAGCACAAAGCAAACTCCTTGTACATACCCATTCAGTTCGCGTGTGTGTGTTAGACAAAGGCGAAAGCTCGAGCAAGGCAGTTAGCAAATTTTTTAGTGAATTATTTTAGAAGCAATAAATTGAGTAGAAGAAGGTGAAATGCACGCTAGATTTGCGGATCCCGAGCCCGCCTCGCCGGACAGCGTGGACAACATTGAGGAGGAAACGCTGGAGGCGCGCATCGAGCACTTCAAACAGAATCCCAATAACATGGCCATGCTGCACGAGTTCATCGATGAGGTGGCCCAGCGTGCCGAAGCGGAAGCCAATAAACGTGCGCTCGAATCGCACAAATTGCAACAGGTTGGCTAACCATTTATTAACCGTTTCAAATCGAACCTTAGTCTATATATGTACATCTTTCCACAGGGCAAGGAAAAACGACCGAGTAAGTAGACCAAGCCGAGCACCCATAGAAAATGTATATTATTTTTACTTCTTTTGTTGCTATGGAAACTTGAAGTGTGCACGATCAAAGTCCGCCATGCATTTGCTTGTGTAGTAGACCTTCGCGCATGTGTCCTTATAGGCTTTCTCTATAAAAAAATGTAAGGAAGTAATATATTATTATATGGAAATTATCTAATTGAGCAAGTTTTAAGTACAATTTCTGGAGAGATACTCAAAAATTTACTTTAAAAAAGACTTAAAAAACACTTTTGCACACAAAAAATTTAACTAAATATTGTAAAACTCGCGTTTTAGTTAATTTTCTATATACAAGACTTGATATACGATGGCATAGGTCAATTTGATTGCATATTTATTGTATATAACTATATAAACGAGCGTTGTCTGAAAAGTTACCAATCTGTTAGGTCAGAAGTTTAAATATATATATTAAGTTTTACTTTTCAGGTCCGAAAAGTTTGCGACCTTACCGAAAATTCGATATATAAAAGAGGATAGAAATTCTTTTCGTTAAGGTCGTAAACTTTTTAGACTAGAAAAGTCAAACTTAACGAAAATGTGCTATAGATAAAAGTGGATAAAAATTTAATGTTTGTTAAGTTTGCAAGCTTTTTAGATTAAATAAATCAATCTTAACGAAAAGATAAATAAATAAGGATAGAAATTCTTTTCATTAAGGACGTAAACTTTTCAGGCTACAAAAGCCGAACTTAACGAAAAATTCTCGATAAACAAAAGAGGATAGACATTTATTTTCTTTAAGGTCGTAGGCTTTTCAGACTAGAAAAATCAAACTTTTCTAAAATGTCTAGATAAATAAAAAATAACGAAAAATGTTTGATAGATAAAGTATAGAAATTTGTTTCGTTAAGGTCGCAAATATATCAGACCTCTATCGTATACCTGGTATACTAATATAGCTGAAAACTGTTATACTCAACATCTGTTATACTTTCCATTCTTAATGATTGGACAGCTAGTTTGACCCAATTTTTTATAAATATAATTGAAAAAGAGAATACTTTGACTTACGTTCATCCCTGCAATGGTTTAGAGCTTTTTGTGCTGGCTCCTGCAGCTCGGTTGGCAGAATGATGGGCATCTGGGCAAAAGCCTTGTTCACACTGAAATCCCCCTTTTTGGTCAGAGTGCCCGCCAGCTGGGCCACACATTTCGTATAGCACTAAAAGGAAATGAAGGAAACACTCAATTGTAGAGCATCAGTCAGCCAGGTATAGCCGTACCAGCAAATCTTGCGAGGGTTCCAAGTCGAAGTCACCGTCACGTATGCGATCCAGAATATCCAGTGGCACCTTGAATTTGGCCAGACAGCCGTTGCGCATCATGTCCAGCGATTGAAGGAACTGTTGCATGTTCACTCCGCCGCACAGCTTCGGCCGCAGCAGGAGCAGGCCGAGCAGCAGCAGCAGCTGCCAGGATCTGTGGCTGCAACTGGACAAGCGATCGGGCCTCATGATTAGACGCAAATGTGTTGCATATGCATTGCACGCAATGCTTTATAAGCTTGCCACGGGGGCGTGGCAGGTAGCAGTGACAGGTTGCAATTAAAAAGCGACATGCGTGAAATTTAATTATTTATTTTCTATATGTTGTCATTGGCGTCATGTGAATGTTGAATGTTTACATTGCACTTTTCCTGTCAGCCTCTCACCGAACCCTTTAATTTTTGTTTGTTTTTCATTTGTCCGCCTTGGCACTAATCTCTTTAGGTTTCGCCATACCAGATTTTAAGAACGGCAAAGTCGTGAATCGGGCTCGTGGCTTTGTGGTGCGCATCTTCGATGCCATCTGCAATTGTGCCAACAACAATGCCGCTGCAGCCACGACGCGGTTCAAGCTGCGCAGCAATGGAGCAGGAGGAGGAGCAGCAAGTGCCCCAGCTGGTGGGAAGCGTCAACAGTCACAGGACGAGCCGGAGACCTTGATGCTCAGCAAGAAGAAGCCATCGGCGGATGGCAAAAAGAAGTCCAAGGGCGTCACCATGGCCGCGGATGTGGAGGCGGGCGTTCGACTGGTGGACTAAAGGATTATCCTACAGAAAAGCAAAAGCTACCCTTTTTGAGTCCAATCAAAACTATGCTAGGTTTATAGCTCACCAGCAGACGGAATGACCAAAAGTTCTAGGCATTGATTGAAAATTGAGCAATTACTGTTAAAACAAATAACGAAATACGGTCACACTTTAACAATTTCAGTGCTGCCAATAAGAAACAAAACCAATATACTCTTTTCACTTTGTGAACGAGTATAAAAATATTCATTTTACAGCTACATTATTAACATAACCTCAAATAGTGCTAACCTCAAAAATAAGTTTGATTGAAAAGTGAGGGATTGCTGTTAAAAATAACGAAATATGGTTACACTTGTAGGGCTGCCAACAAGTTATTCACATAACCTAAAAGTAGAGCTAACCTCAAATATTCCGTAATTATTTTTCGTTATATTTAAAACTAAACTTGAATTTGCTTTGCTCAACACAAAATCGTCTAATGCACAATTTTAAGTCTTCCCCCTGGATTCGTAAACTCCATGGCACAAAATATACTAAATTTATATGAATGTGTATATCCGCATTACTTTATGATTTCGTTAACCTAAATGTGATCCAATATCGATTCGACTGTAAAAAAGGCACAAAAACCACTTTTAGGTTAGAAACGATCATTGATAAATGTAACTAGAAAAGAGATCTCATTTCACATACTGCCCTCGATCTATCTATCTATCTATCTATCACGTACAACACAATCAGTGTAAGGCATTACATAGGAATTACAAAAAAACAGAGCCACTCACACAATAACTGGCCTTTCAGAACTCCACCTAATTATAACTTTACAAAATATATATATATATATCAATTGATATCGGAACCCTAACATATTCGTAGATGTGTATTTCTATTTAGCTATGCGTGTGTGTGTAGTAGAGAATGTTTTGAAGGTTCAATACTTATATACATATATATATACATACATATACAAGCAGATAAATGTGTACTGATTTTATATACATATATATGTACTTATATAAAACTTAGATATATTTAGTTATTTACACCGCAATACCAACTCTATATATCGCATAGGTTTCCACACGCTCTATTTATATTTTTGTGAGACCCCTTTTGGAAACTACTTTATAAACTATCTATGCCCTATCTATAAACAATCAAAAAACCAACAAAATAACTATAAAAAAAATAACGGTAAAATAGCTAAAAATCTTTATAAAACGATTTTTATAAGATCTACAACACTGAAGCCTGTAGAAATATATTTTTATTATTTCTTTTTCAAAGACCGCAATAAAAGAACATTTTTTAAATTATTTCTTTAGTTTTTGTGCATTGCTTTAAAAAAAAATATATATATATGTGTAATATGTAATAATAAATACTGTTGTATTAAGTTAACAAAATATCAGCAATAAATTGAAACAATGTTTCCAAGGTGTTTATTCTGCGTTTTCAACACTTTTGGAGGGCAAAGATTTATTTATAATTAGGATAAAACTTTAAATATAACATATCAAATCTGAAGCAGTCAGACTATGTATATTGAACACAAGTACAGTACAGCCTGCCTGGGCAAGACACACATAGCTTCGATTACTGTTCAAATTACTGAATTATCCAAAATATTGAAATATAACAATTTTATATTATTAACAATGATGAAGCATGTATCTGCCTTACTATAAGTTACCCTGAAGCTTACTCTAAGCTATTTCTTACATCTATGTACATATCTACATACTATATATGGCTTTAAGGCAACAGTTAAAATCTTCATAGCTTTGTCTTAATTACTTTAAATTTTGACCGTTTTTTTTTAAGCTGTACCAATTTTGATGATCAATTGTATTTTCTTGATTTGTACTTCAGTATAAAAAGTTTCTTGAGAGCTTTAAAATGTTTGTAAAATTTCATATCAAAATTCACAAAAATTATGATCAAATATCGAATAACAAATGTGGCACAGTTTTTCTGTACATGAAATATAAGTACAGTACAGCCTCTCTAGTCAAGGCACATAGTTTCGACTAGAGATGGGAATTGGGATCGGGAATCCCGTGGGATCGGAAAAAATGTTCTGGATCGGGTGGAATAGGAAAGATTCCGAAAAAGTCGGGGACGGTCGGGATAAGTGCTTGATACCAAAATTCCTGCGGGTCCCGATAATAAGATTAATAATAGATAAAATTACTTGTGTTTAGGAGGAAATTAATTCCTATATAAATCATTTTAAATTTAAGAAAGTTAAAATATTTTATTATATTGACAACAATGCAATTGTTATAAATGCTTTTTAGGCAAGTACTTGATGTTCCAACATCTTCGGCAACAAGTGAGAGGGTGATCTTTACTTTTTATAGGAGAACATTTTGAGACAATATTATTTTTAAAATCAAAATGTTTATCTATTACAGGAGGTCTAAAAAATGTTGCAAAAAAAATGACGGAAAATGTCGGAAAAAACTAAAAAAATATTCGGGACAATCGGGCGGGAAATGTTTAATTGATATCGGGACGAGATGGGTCGGAAACCAATTTCTTTCACGATTTTGAAGGTATTTCAAGGTAACTAGTTTCCTATTTCAAACTTTTTTATTACATTCTTTAAATTGAACAGATATTCGAAGATATAATGCATGGTTTGTCCCTCAGACTTATTCTAAATTTATCATTTATTCATATTTGATATCGAGATCCGATTTTTTGGAAAAATGTCATGTGCAAAAAATTTGTTTTTCAATATATTTAAATTTTGTCAAAGCACAAATTTGTATCTTTAAAAATGAGATTTTAAATGGAGTAGGAAAAAATAAATAGGAGGGAGTAGTCTTGTACTTTTAGAGAATCTATATACACTATTTGGTGACTAACTTTTAAAATGTGCGAGCAAAGAAAAAAAAACTGCAATTCGATATCGATGTCCATTCGTTTCATGAAAAGAAAATAGTTACTGATAACTCAAAATAAACTTTATCTATAGGAGCTAAATGGGGGCTTTTGAAAAAATCATAAAAAAAATTTGATTTTATTTTAAATACATAGTATAGATACACAAACCTCTGCGAAATATCAAATATCCAGATTGGCGAGTGTCTACTTTAGGTAGGCTACACTGTATATATGTATATTAAACATTTAAGGTCTTTAGCTTTTGTAGTTTCTGAGATCGGAGCAATAAGCCAGCAGAGCTAGAAGTTAATACGTTATACTTTATAGTATTGGATTCCGTTTGCTTAGAAACGTTATATAACAATCTTAAAGTTTTCTTAATATACAGTAAATAATGACTAAGTTTCAGGGCATTTGCTAACTAATGCAATTAATCTTGCTATGCTTAGTCGCGTCTTCTTCACAATATTTCTCACATTCCGGTTTTAGAAGATTTATCTATTATTTGATGCTTAACTGACACTGGGCTAGCATATAAGCCAATTATAGAAGCTGAATTTAGCCGGCTATTTATTTGCCGTATATTATCTTTGGTAATAGTTGAGCCGACTTCTATGGAATTAAAACCCGCCCAACCGCATCATTAACAATGCAAGGCACGTACACAATCGAGCTAATGGACAAAACAATGTCAGCTGGAATACATTTTTGGAAACGGATTATCTTCTAATATGGGTAGCAATAGAAACTGGGTCTAACTGCCAAGCTCATAAGCATTAAAAGGGACCGGCATGCCAGAGCTGCTCTTCACTGATAAAAAACAACTAAAAATATACTGAGATGTATATTATATATATAAATATTGCTATATATTTATATATAAGCTGCCAGTCGTAGTCCGCTCTCCAGAGCTTCAGCTCTTGATAGAAAAATATGCCTCAACGGATTCCTGTCTGCGAGCTTTAAAGTACGCGACTTGGATATATCATACAAGGAAAATATATAAAATCTAAAAGTGTCAACGCATCAAACAAGTTCACCTGCAAGGTGAACCATTGTAATCAAGCCTGAGAGAGAGAGAGAGAGAGAGAAGGAGAGAGAGTAGAGCTGAGTCTCTGGTAGTTCAGCTACATCGGTTGTATTAAAAAAAAAAAAATAAAAGCTCGATTGCTCGCAACGGAAGCGGCACGCGATAAAAATTTTAATTCAATTTTGCAGTTGTGAGAAGCATTTTTAGTTTTCGCAGTCAGTTCTCAAGGCAAAGATGAAGTGCTTACAGCTAATTTTCGTAGCGCTGCTCTGCCTCAACTACGGCCAGGCGCTGTCCAAAAGCTACGCCTCGGATTACATAGGTGGGTATAGGGATTGGATTAGTGAACAATTTCTAATTGAATTCTCCACAGATCTTCTGGATTTGGAAGATAATGATGAATTCCTCTGGGGCGCCGCAGAGAATAAGCATTATAGCCGTACTAATTCCAGTGATGCTAATGCTAATAATAATGATAGCTCCGGCATAGCTAGTTTTCTAGCACGTCATCGATTAAGCAAGCGGCAGACATCGGGTGAAGGTACTTCCCCAATACTGGTGAGTTATAAAGCCATCTATTATCCATTTATCACCCAGAACTTTGAAAATAGTTTCGATATTTATAAGTGCTATAAGTTTAAATAATGTTAGAGCTGGCTTTAAACCAGTCTAATTGGAGCCCAGAATTACCATATGTAGTTACCAATAACCAAACTAGTTAGTTACCTCTTAAGTTAAATTTAAACACATTAGCCTTATTATGTTAAGCTAGTATGAAATTCGGATGAAGAACAATAGGGTAAGAGTAGCCTAGTTAATAGTGCCTGATTAGGAAATAAATTTAACTTATCGTTGATCATCATCATCATAACTTTCATCATAATGATCATTAAGATGAAAACGAACATAATGATAATCATAACTATCATCATAATGATCATTAACATGAAAACGAACATAATGATAATGATCATTATGATGAAAGTTATGATAATGTTGATAATGATGATCAGCGATTATTATCATTCATGATTCATATCATCAGTATCATCATAATCATAATCATCATAGTCATATATATAATTATATCTACTCTTATCATAATTATCAATGTGAACATAAAAAAAATCCTAATGATCATTATCGTCATAATGATCGTTATCAGTATAATGATCATTATCAGCATAATGATCATTATCACCGTGGTAATCTCTACAGTTAAGAACATCATAATCATAATCATATTGATAAGTATATCAATTCTTATCAATATCAAAAAATGCACATGAAAAAATAATTCATAATGATCATTAACATAATGATTATCATCATAATGATTGTCATCATAATGATCATAATCAACATAATGATTGTCATCATAATGATCATTATCATCACAATGATCATTAACACCACAATGATCATTATAATCGCATTCATCATTACCATCACAATCATTATTGTCATAATTATAAATATCTCCATCATTATTGTCAAATCAAATTAATCATCATTATAATAAATAAAATTAAATTATTCTTAATATTAGTAAAATTATTAAATGTTTACTAAAAAAAGTACCAAAAACACTGCACTCCACTTCGACTGATCAGCAGCAGGTCAGGGAGGCGACTGAAGAAGGGCCGCAGCCTGCTCGCCCTTTTATAGCTGACAGAGTCACTCAAATGGAGTTAAGCTCTTTGAGTCTTTTTTGAGTGGGTTTTTGAGAGCTGGCAAAAGGAACACTCAGGAGTGAAAAGAATATGAAGAATGTTACAAGTATTCAGGCAGAGACAGAAAACAGACGAACATGGCTAGATGTACAGAGCTCGTCGGTCTGATCAAGAATATAAATATATATATATATATATATATATATATATATATATATATAGTATGTAGTCATAACTTATATTCATATATATAAAGACAATACTTTTCAAACTCCGCAGGAAAACAAGGACTATGGAGCCTGTCGCACATCGCTTGGCGATGCCGGACGCTGTCGTCACATCATTTACTGCCGCATGCCGGAGCTGAAGGATGATGTCTGGCGCTTGGTCTCCCAGCTATGCATCATTGAGAAAAGGTGAGGTGTAAACTATACAATCTGATCTCAATTAAACATTTACTCCCTCACACAGTTCCATTGGCATTTGCTGCACGGATCAGGCGACTACGTCACGTTTTAGTCCGCAGATTGTGAGTGGTGCCGCTGAGGATACACCGCGCATTATTAATCGCCCCGAGCAACGAGGATGCGGTATTACAACACGTCAATTCCCCAGAATAAGTGGCGGTCGTCCAGCGGAGTCCGATGAGTGGCCCTGGATGGCGGCTCTGCTGCGACAAGGGCATTCCTATGTCTGGTGCGGCGGTGTGTTGATCACAGATCGCCATGTGCTGACAGCGGCCCATTGCCTCTACGACTGTCCCAAGGAGGACTTATTTGTCCGACTGGGCGAGTATAATACACATGTAATTAACTAAACGAGATTCAAGATTAATTACTGTGTTACGAGCTCAAACTTCTGACTTATCCAAACAGCAAGTGAACGAGACGCGAGCGCGTGATTTTCGCGTAGCTAACATGGTGCTCCATGTGGACTACAATTCCTTAACGTACGAAAACGATATCGCCATCATTCGCTTGGAAAAGCCCACACTGTTCAATACATACATTTGGCCCATTTGCATGCCGCCGCTGAATGAAGATTGGACAGGACGCAATGGCATTGTAATGGGCTGGGGCACACTCAACCTCAATGGTCCACACTCCAAGATACTTATGGAGGTGAAGCTGTCTACTGATGGCATGTTTCACTGAAGATAATAATCCTGTTTCCAACTTTGTAGGCCATCTTACCGGTGTGGAAGCAAGAGGACTGCCAAGCTGCTCATGTGGTCAACATTCCAGATACGGTTTTATGCGCTGGCTTGCCGGAGGGCGGGCACGACAGTTGCCAGGGTGATAGCGGTGGACCAATTGTTATCCAATTGCCTAATCAGCGCTGGGTCACCATTGGCATTGTTTCCTGGGGATTGGGCTGTGGCCAACCCAAGCATCCAGGCGTCTACACGCGCGTGGATCGCTATCTGGAGTGGGTCATATCCAATGCGGATATATAACATGATGAACAGTTGTTGACATTTACATTCAATTTAATTGGCATAAGATTAACAAATGCTTTGCTCTAAATACATATACCTATGTAGATACTAATAAATCTGTTAACATACGTCATATCTAAGCAGTGTATATATGTATATGAACTCAGTGTGTGTCCCCCAGGCCCAACCCAAAGCTTAGCCTAACTTAGTTAAATATGACTTATGAGCTGGCAGGCTTTGCAGTTGCTGTGGCAGCGCTTGGTATGTTGACACGCATCGCCTCAGATGTGCTGTTGCTGGTGTCGCTCCTTATTGCCGTGAAATCTGCGTCAGAGAAAGCAATCTTATAGACATCATCGTATTCACTGGCAAAGTGCACTTGCAAGCCATCAGTAATGAAGCTGGGCAGCTCCTCAAAGTCCTTCTTATTGTCAGCAGGTAAAATAAGGCAGGTGACTCCGCTGCGACGGGCCTATAAAGAAAATTTTAGCTTTGCTATGGTTTAAGTTTGTTGCAATTGGACTTACCGCGATGGTCTTTTCCTTGATGCCGCCCACGGTTAAAACCTTGCCCTTCAGTGAAACCTCACCCGTCATGGCCACATCCGGACGCACTGGCTTTCCGGTGGCCAAAGAAACCAAAGCCGTGATTATAGTAACACCGGCGCTGGGTCCATCTTTAGGCGTGGAGCCTTCCGGCACATGCAGGTGAATGTGTCTGTGAAAACAAATAAATAAATTCACTGGTTTAATTAACGGATGAAAGCAGACTTACTCCTGCTCCAGGAACTTGTTCTTTGGATCGTAAGTGTACAAAAAGTTTCGTGCCACAGTCAGTGCAATTTGTGCGGATTCCTTCATTACATCGCCCAGGTTACCAGTTAAGTGTAACATTCCTGTATTGGATTCGGGCTTCTCAACGCGCATGTGACGCCTGGAGGTTTCAATGTACAACGAAGAGCCGCCCATTGCTGTCCAGGCCAGGCCCATTACCACTCCAGACGGCGTTACGCTGTACATGCGATCGGAACTGAAGACCTGTTTGCCCAGGAACGTTGTCAAATTGTCGGCATTCACGGGGAATTCTTCGCCCTCTTTCTTGACTAGGCGGAAGGCCACCTTCCGTATGACCTTCTCAATTTGCTTCTGCAAATTACGCACACCAGACTCACGACAATAGCTGCGTATAAGCATATTCAGCGCGTCCTCTGTTATGTTGATCTGCTTCTCCGTCAGGCCACAGTCTTTCATGGCTTGTGGTATTAGGTATTGACGTGCTATAGCCACCTTCTCTTCGGCCACATATCCGGACATTTCGATTAGCTCCATGCGATCCCGCAGCGGTTCGGGTATTGTATCCACTACATTCGCTGTGCATATAAATAGCACACGTGATAGATCAACGGGCACGTCCAGGTAATGGTCAAGAAAATTTGAATTTTGCTCGGGATCTAGCAGCTCCAACAGTGCAGAGCTCGGATCGCCCTGATAACCCCTGTTAATTGAGAGATAAATTAATAATTACGGACTAATTGTTAACATAAATCATTGATTAGTCTACTTACTTGCCAATCTTGTCAACCTCATCGATAAGCACTAGCGGATTCTCTGTTTTCGTCTTCTTCAGGCACTGTATTAGTTTACCGGGCATAGCACCCACATAGGTGCGACGATGACCCTTGATCTCAGCAACATCCGTCATGCCGCCCACACTGAAGCGGAAATACTCGCGATTTAGGGCGCGTGCTATGGACTTTGCTATGCTTGTCTTGCCAACGCCTGGCGGTCCATGGAAGCACAAGATTTTGCCCTGCGTTGTACCCTTCAGGGAGCTAACAGCAATGAATTCCAAAATACGTTTCTTAATGTCTTCCATGCCATAGTGATCGTTGTTTAAAATTTCGGTGGCTTTGTCGAGGCATAAGTTTTCGGGACTAATGACGCCCCAAGGCAACGAGGTAAGCCAGTCTAGATAGTTTCGGGTAACGCTAGAGTAGAGACATATTATAGAGCTGCACTATATATAATAAGATGTTAACTCACTTAAATTCCGAGCTGTGACTCTCCAAGAAGTTTAACTTAGTAAGCTCTTCGTCAATAACAGTTTTGATGCTCTCTGGTACAGTTTTGTCCTTGAGTTTTTCGCGATACTTTTCGCCAATGGCATCCTTATCATCTTTTTCAATACCCAGCTCCTTTTTGATCACCTTCAGCTGCTCCTGGAGTATATATTTGCGATGCTGCTGCTTGACCTTCTCTTCCACTTCACGTCCAATCTTTTGCTGCAATCGCGACAGTTCCAATTCCTTTTTAAGCAGCGCCAATGCAAGCAGAAGCCGTTCTGGTATCTAAATAGAAAATATTTGAATAAGCTTTATCATAGGAAAAATATATGTCAATAGCTAACATCAGTTTCCTCCAGGATTTTCTGCAGCTCGCTTGGCTCACCAGCGGACAGGGAGGCGCCCAAGTCACACAAGTATATGGGATTATCAACCACACGCTGATTCTGATGCAGCATTTGCTGTAAGCTTTCTCTATAATTATAAAAATCGGCATGCCTATTAGATAAATGAATTCTTATTATGGTCGTGTGCAAAATGCTCGAAAAAAAAACAACATATATACATATATATTGGTTTATGTAAATAATACGAAAACTATTTACCATCAATAGATTATATAATACGCCTAAAGAAAATGCTAGAAGCGGCATTAAATTTAGTGTGAGATATTGAAACACTTCTATATTATAAAAGATTTGCGTATTTTAACGTTTTCACTTACCTATACAAAGGGTTCATGGTAATAATATCGCGCAAGGTTTTTATAATCTCCTGTGTCAGAGCCTTGACCTCTTCCGTTTGTTTATACACCGGCTGCTTGACATTTTCCACTTCTACAATAAGCACGGGTGGCGTTGTTGGGGCTGTTGATGCTTCCGTGCTCTTATCTGCAGTATCAGCCGCTGCTGATTTCGCATCCTCGACTGTCACTTTAGTTGGTTTGGTCGGTGGTGTCGAGGGCTCTACACGGCCGCTAGGCAACGGTGCTTCCAGCGTTTGACGCTGGGCAATCTCCTCAGCACTGGCCGCTTCATTCACCTTCTGTGTTTGTCGGCGAGGAGTGCGACCTCGAGTCTTACGTGCGGCTCGATTTAGCGATTTGCCAGTTGCATTAACACCATCAGTCGGTTGATCTTCAGCTGGGATGCGTAATTTTATATTAAAGAGTGGATAATGCAAAGTTGTCATTTTCACTGGGAGTTAAGAGACAACGCAATTGTCATAATATTTGGGTGGTGTCTGTAACTGGCACCTACCTGTCTTCGATGGCACATCATCCACAACTTGTCCGGTTATCTTAATACGTCTATGAGCCACAACGACCATGCGCAGCTTATCACCCAGATCTTGTAGTTCCTGTATCTGAGCAAAGGTGCCCACAGAATAGACATCGTCTAGATTGTGTATGAGCTCCTCTTCGCCGTCCGTTTTCTTGAGAAACACGCCCACATAAGGCTGATTAAGCTTCACTTTCCGACGCAAAAGATCCATTATGATAGGATTGGACACCTATGTAAATAGAAAAGGAGTTTTAGGCACATATGATTGTGAATGATTTATAGTTAAGCAATCAACCTCAACTATCTTCATGAATCGCGGGAACAGGGGATTTCGTCGCATCGCTAACATCGGCACGTGGGGCCATACATCGGGGACGGCAACTGTCGCAGGCAGTTGTTGCGAGTCACGATGATCGGCAAGAAGTTCAGGCTCCCCCTCGGCCATTATGTCGTCTTCGTTATCATTCCGCTTTCTGCTGAAAAAGCGTTGGGTCTGCATCATAGTAACTGCACCATTGAATCGCAGCAGTCTCACTTCGTTGAAATATTCCACCATGCAATTTTGTGTGTGACGATGGCGAGCACAGGCAGCTACTGTGGATAAGCCCCGAAGGACGGAGCGGGCACGTACTGCACGTGAGAGCATATTTGCAATAATTTCTGTGCACAAACGAATGGCAATTTATTAAAAAAAAAACTAGCCGGAGCCGCAAAGAATTAAAGTGTAAAATGATTATGTGATAGCGCTGATGAAATGACAGCACCGCGCGAGTAAATATCTGCTTAGCAATCGATAGTGGTATCGATATATATTATTTACCAATCATCTCGTTTATACGCTTCAACAGTGTTCGCTAATTTAAGTAATTTAAGTCAACCCCCAGATAATAATTTATTTTTACATATTTCCTTTTATATCATTTGATAGCAATTAAATATTAGACCAATATAAGACTTAGAAGCTTCGATTTTCACATGTAATTTAACGATTTAATTCATTAATCAATCGTAGATCATCTCTTGGTGTAATTTTTCTACATAAATTGATTATTGGTGACATAGACTCCATCTTACTTTTAAGTCGTCTCAATTTCTCTGTCCCTGGGAGACCAACCAGGTACTTTCGTCCCTTGAATTTACCTATGTGCACAACAGATTATTCTTTGCACAATTCGTTTCATGTCCTCTGCCATAATTATAATCAATTTTATAGCGTCATCTCATCTGAACTCTCTCTTCCTTTAATCAAATCCTTGCTTTCAGTTCACTTTCGGGAAATCACTGACAGTGCCTAGCTATGAGTAGGGGCATAGCCAGCCGGACTGGCAAAAATCTCCCCCATCGTTATCAGTGATTTCCCAGCTGGTATCGCTTCCTATTTTCTTTTTTAATTTTTTAACGCTATTAATTTCAATACTAATTTTTGTTTAAGTTTCCTATTAACAAAACCTTTTGATTTATAGATCCCAATAACATCACTGACTACATTGAGCTGTGATTTGGGGCATAGCTGGCCGGTCGGGCAAATAAAATTCCCCCAACGGGTCGGTGATGTTATTAGGGTATACATTGCTGTAATTTTACTTTAGGCTATCTGTTTATACTTTCTTAAATCTTATTTTTTACTTTTTATATATTATTTTTGTTTTCGTTGACACTCGTCTTTGTCAACATTATTAAATAAATAAATAAATAAAATAAATGGGAACAGAGGCTAATGTAAATTTCAACCTCAATCTAGATTCGTGATAAATCAAGATAAATGTTTATTTACATCGATGTTTTTTAAATCTCACACATCACTACAAAATATCGAATTGTCGAGTTGTCGCCAACAACACATCCATAACAAAATCGAAAGTAAATAGAAAAGTAGTGCAATTATTTCATATTGTGAGGACAAAATGGTATCGCGTTTCGATCAGCAAAAAACCAAACACCAGCTCTTCCATGTGTCGCTCAGCTTGGCCACCATACTGATATGTATGACCTACATGCAATATCGTCGGAATTGGGCGCATCTAGGGAGCTTTTGGGATTCACTAATTGTGCCGATTGTATTCATTGGCGAACTGCTCAAAGTAATTCTGGCCCGTTTCTTTGGGCGTATTGAAGATGGCGTGCTAACGGTCAAACAGCGCCAGAAAAAGGCAGCATATTTCACGCCACGCGAATTACTCGGCGGCCTAACGTTGCAATTTTTGTGCACGCTACTTTACGCATTTATTTGCATCATTCTGGGTGCACCAGTGTTGGCTAATTATGAACAGACGTTTGTGCTGTCGTTGTTGATGACACTCCTCACAGTTTCGCCCACTGTGTTCTTACTCGGAGGTGGTGGTGCTCTGCAGGTGTGTTTCTGTGAGAGGCCGGACTTTATAACCAAGTGCGAGGACACCGCGCTGCATTTATTTAAGTACAATGCGCTCGGGGGCATTCTGGGCGCTTGGGCTGGCAGTGTGGTGGCCCCGCTGGACTGGGGACGCGACTGGCAGGCCTATCCCATACCGAATGTGATTGGCGCCCTGCTGGGCAGTGCTCTGGGCAATATTTATGCTTGTACGCATGTGTTGTATGCGTGTGGACGTGTTTACATGAGCAAGAAGCGTGCTTAAGGCCAATAATGTAATCAATATATCCTGCCACCAAGAAAATTACGTTGCGCTGCCATCACATCAACATCTAATGAAGCAAACTGCATCGTTGTCTAGTCAACAGCTTATGATTTACATACATACATATATACCAAAAAAGCAATTAACAATACTTTAATGTTACAAGTTTAAGCAATTTATTAGCATGTACAATTAATTCATTTTTAAATCAATCAACTAATAAACTAACAATTAACACAGCTTCGGCCACAAACCATTTTTTTGTATACGTCCGCCCCCGATTCCATTATACATTTTATATATACATACATATAAAAGACACTGTAGAAATAAATGAATATAAAAATTTGTACATGAGGATGTAGCAGAACTAACGTGTCAATAAAGTTCTGTCATATTTATATTATTGTATAACTCATGTAGATTAACAATCAATTTATTAGCTATGTATTATTAGATCTGTATAATCACATGCAAAAGACACAATATTTGGAACGTAAAGAAGTTAACCTAGGCTCTGGCTGATAGCACAAATGTCTCATCCTCCAGCAGACAGCGCTGAGCCACATAGTGTTCATTAGGTTCCCAGAAGTCAGCCATGTCATCATCCGCCAATGGCTCACTGGCAGATTCGTTGCCACTGTCTTCAGGCAATTGGAATTCGCGCTTGTTGTGCGCTTCATCTGCGGGCTGGCGACGTCTTAGCAATGCGTCGCCAATAACTGGGCAGTTGCCAGTCTCGTAGAGATTATACAGCTTTATAAAGTGCAGACCACTGGCCACGCGTTGCACATCACCCCTTTGCACTAGAGCACTCCAGCTGAGTGCGATGGTGGCATGCGGGTCATAGCTGGCAATGATGGCATTGAACTCCTCCGTGCTTATGTTGGTATTGAAGTAACATGTCTCCTCGTTGGCCAGAAAGCTGTGCGGTTCCTGCAGCTGAGGCGTATGCTGCTCCAATTGCTGGGCATGCTGTGCAGGCATAATATCTAAGCGTGACAAACGTTTTTGCAACAAGGTCTTAAAAGCTGGCTTATCTTGCAGTTTCTCCACATCTTTTTCCTGCAGGCGACACTGAAAACTGCAACACTTAGTCGATTTCAGACACTGGGCACCAGCTTGGCCAGCGCTCAATTCCATATTGTTCATAACTGCAAAATAATTGGATAAGTATTGAATTGCCAACTCTTTGATTCCAAGTTGACTTACTATACAATTGTTTGGGCTTCAACGAATAATCCCTGGAGTACAAGGACATGGAGTTAATATACACTTCTGTAGACTGTGCCGCATTCACATTCCTTAAGCTCACATCTAGACCCAGTTCGCGGCTAACAGCATTACTGACCACACAGGTTGCTTCGGCTTGGAGACAACTTTGAACCTGCACCTGCCAAATGTGACGTACCAGGCGGTATTTAATGTGCGCATTCACAGTAGCCGGCAGCGCATAGTAGAAGAGTAGACGTAGCGTAAAGATGCCAGCTGTGTGTGGTGCCTGCACCCACATGGATATTGTGTGTCCCTGTTGGGCGTCTAGAGCAGCCTGTCCAGTTCGCTGCAGCAAGCGAAAAACGCGCTGACGTCGTATTTCCTTATCCTTGACCAGTTTGTCGTTTGAGAGGTCCCGCAGAGCTGCAAAAAAGGACATAAATTATATACTCTCGAGTCGTAATCAATTTTTACCTACAACTGAGTATAGTAAGAGGCATTTCGGTATTCTGCTGCTCGAGTAGCGTCAGGCAACGCGGATTGTCGCTGCCCAAATAGATTTCCTCGATTGGTGCTATGCCCAAGTTGCGCAACGTTATTGAAACTGGCACAATTTCACCCGCAAGCAGCTCGCTGGGCACAGGACTAAAGCTGACGCTCAAGGCAGGCACCTGGGGCACCAATTTGATACTCAGCCTGTTGTCCAGCAGCGTTTGCGAGGATTGCTTTGCCATTGCCGGCTTTATGCGTTGTGTCTCAAACTGCAAAAGTCCTAACAAACTAGCCGTTGGCTCCGCCTTGGCTGCCACGCGACAGACCACACCCAGTATGGACAGACGTCCGGTTAGCTTGGGTGTCAGCTTGAAGTGCAGCAACTGTTTGGCCTGTTCTGCCAGCTCCAAGGCTGACAGGCAACTTGTCTTAATGGCCGCACTAACAGCCGCTTTGCTGGCGCTGTCTGACGACTGTTCATATACGCAGAGATTGGAGAGCACCTCCTCGTTGTCCAACGTCAGCCGCCACAGCAGATCAATATCCGACAAGGTGATGGCACAGCGAACACTATTTGATAGAGTTACAGCCAACTCAATGGGTTCGCCTTGCACGGCCAAAGGGCATTCTGTGGCCGGCTGTTGCTTGGTGAACAAATAACGCGAAGGCTTAAACACAAATGGCTTATTGGATGCGGCTGTAATGACGAGCATTTCCTCAATCTTATGCCAAATAGATTCGTCTTCAGTCATGTTTGAGTTAATGTCTATATTGCTAGCCGGCACTTGAGGCGGTTGAACACTTGGAGGCTGCACAAGCGTCAATACACGCACCGACGATTGAACAACTTGGGGCAAAGCGTGCGGCAGAAGACCCAGTTCCGGACTGCGCTTAAGTAGCTCCTGCAAAGGATTATAGCTGTTAGTTGAGTAAATCAATAGATAATGAAAATATTACATTCTGCGTTTGTATGTACTCCTTTAGAAAGCTGCTCTGCTGATGTGCACTCTGCAAGCTGCCCGGGCGCAACAAATGCGCAAAGGAGCGACTCGCCTCTTCCAGTTGTTTTAGCATATACGCCTGCTTAGCCACTGTGTACTGTATGTGATCTTCGGCCAGACTCCACTGACGCTGCTGAAACACCTGATACGCCTGACGATAGCAACGATACGCGTGCCTGCGTTGCCCTGCTCGAGAATAACGATTGCCAGCAAGCACAATGTGAAACGCGTACTTGCGATGCATGGGCGGCTGTGTCACCAGATAGCAATAAGCCGCCTGCTCAAGCAACAAGGCGGAACGCAGATCCGACTCCTCGCTAGTCATGCGTATCAGCTGCTTAGCCACCTCACCATACTGCCGCGCTGTCTTCAAGCACTCCATGCTTAAGAGTGTGGCTCGAGTTGCAAATTGCTGAAGCCTATTTCAAATTAAGATAACAATTAGACTAAGCAAAAGGAAAATTAACTAAATTACTTACTTGCACACAGTCAAATAGCTTACGATGGCATCCTCCATGTAGTCGTACGTCTTGCGATGCGCCGTGCCCAGCATAAAGGCAGACAATGCAGCCATTTCCAAGGCGCCCGCATAATACTGCCAGGCGGAGTCTGCATTGAAGTCTCGCTTGGCCTGGTGATACGACTGAAAGGCCAGATTATAGTGGCCAAACATGAAGTACAGATCGCCCAGTTTGCGTGTTTGCAGCTCCGCTGATTCGTTCGTATAGCTGTAAAAGAAATATCTTTTATCTATAAATTTATGAACCTTATTGAGTAACTTACATGACCGCATTTTGATTGTTGGCACCAGCTCCGGGCTTGCTGGTGACGAACCAACGTTTTGTGGCACTCAACAGCGATTTGCTGACACCCTTTTTATTGGTAACTCCCTCGCTGAGTGTGACCACTAGATGCTCAATGTAAGGTATCAAAGCGCGCACCGCATAATCCTGCACGAAGTGGCGCAAATTGTCAACATCGCGTGCAGCGAGGCAGCTGCCATGGGGCGCATCTGCATCCAGCTCGTTGGCCCAGACATTCGGATTGATTGTCTGCGAGGCGATGCTTTCGCTGCTGATGCTGAATTTCGAGTTGATGGCCTCTGTGGCGCTCTCTTGCATGGGACTAAGCGGATGCAGCATGGTCAAATCGCTATCCTGTGCAGCTTGGCTATCGATTAGCTGGGACATTTGCATGGCTGGCATGCTGATCACCGAAACGGCATCCTGTGGAGATTTGGGCGCACTTAGCTCACTGGATGTCATTTGATCGGCTTTCGGCTGCCGTTTAATGTAGTTTGTCCAATAGTCCGGAATATCATTAGCGGAATTCCCATCCATTGAATTAACCGAAACCAAGAAGCATTTGTTATTACCAAACGTAGACTTTAGGAGCTCAAATCCCTGCTGCGCCCGCGATAGGTCTCCTTGGCTGGCCTCGTGCAGCACCACATAGCTGTTGAGCACTTCGGTGGGCTGAAACCATTTGGGCAGCTTTTGTGGCGTGATGTTTTGCATTTGCTGCACACGCTGCGTCAGTTTCTGGGCAGTCTCAACAATCTGTGGATCGGCGCTGGACAACACAAGCAGGCAGCTGAGCAAATGGCGAGTAAACTCATGCTCCGCTGGAAACTGTACGGTTAGAAAGGTTTCACGCCATTGCTCAAACCAGGGTTCCGCTGTGGGCACCTCCAGATCAATGCCAGCTGCAAAAGTTGTTCGAGGCGTGACTAAATTGTAGAGTAAGATATGTGAAACCAAGTTTACCGATTGTAGCGACTCTTGTTTTTTCATTGTGCGCATTCGTCACAGACTCGTTGAGCATTTTACGTGCCAGCACAGTTTGAGGTGGCCGCCAGTCCACGTCACAAAAATTGAGCCGCAGGCCACGCACAGAGACACTTGTTCCCGACACATCCCGAAAGTGAGCTAAGGGGAAATTAACAAGAAAATACTATTATTTTAAAAGAAAACCTTCTCTTTAGTTAATAATCAATCCATTTTCCTTGTTAATCATCTTGACTTTAATTAATGTTGGCTCCATTCTCCATCCTGGTATTCCTATTAATTTTGTTTACTCACCATCATTTGGCAGTTTGGCAAAGGGCTGCAGCAGCTCAACGAAGGACAAATTGTTGCGATGACATATTTCATCGGCCAAGTTGCTGCTCAGCACGCCAATTAATGGCGAGAATATGTTCTTAATTATATCACGCGCATTATAGTTTTGGCCTGTCAGATGTATCATATTTTATATATTTTGGTTTATATCAGCACAAACACAAAACACCTCCCAATTCGGCCTATCTTTCGTGGTGTGACCAAAATTTTATTCACTGTTTAAACTAAAAGATGTAGCGCTTAAAAATACTAACAGACTGGTCATACCAAAATTAAAAGTTCGATTGAGCCGCACAAACAAACGGCTGTTATAAATGCGATTTGCAGTTTTTTTTATTAGAGGATTTGCGGTATTTTTGTAAAACATGTATTAGGAATGTGATTACAGTCAAAAAATTGTGAATAACATCTGAAATAGGTAACATCATATTTGACTATCGTGTGTTCTGTTTTCAATTAAAATAATATATTTTTGTATTTTTAAGGTTGCCAGACTTGCATCGCGTTGTTTCGAACAGACTGACCGTGCATTGACAGCTGGAATTGGCGGGAAAGCCTTATATCAGCTGCTGTCATTAGTCGTCCACTAAATTTATCTACTGCATTTTTATTTGCACCATACCGCAAAATAAATCGAAAAATATTTGAAAAATTTTAAAATTAAATAATTTAAAGATTCTCGGCCACTCAGAACACAGTTGGATTCGAGTTTGTTGTGTTTCTATTAGCTTTTGTGCAATTTCAAGAGCGCCCGCAAAAAAGCGCGCCGTTCAGCGTCACCTTTGTCCAGAGAAGTCTTTAGCCCCTGCGCGTACAGTCAGCATGGCTAAGGTGCACATCACGAACGTTGTGGTGCTCGACAACCCGAGCAGCTTTTTCAATCCGTTTCAGTTCGAATTGACATTCGAATGCATCGAAGAGCTAAAAGAGGATCTCGAATGGAAAATGATTTACGTTGGTTCCGCGGAGTCCGAGGAATATGACCAAGTGCTGGACACTATATACGTTGG
This sequence comes from Drosophila gaucha, assembly GCA_035045545.1. Lineage (NCBI taxonomy): Eukaryota > Metazoa > Arthropoda > Insecta > Diptera > Drosophilidae > Drosophila > Drosophila gaucha. The sequence continues at coordinate 1,223,958 of JAWNOY010000292.1, forward strand.
CCCGGTGCCCGAGGGTCGTCACATATTCGTCTTCCAGGCCGACCCGCCAGATGTTAGCAAAATCCCCGAACCAGACGCAGTTGGTGTCACAATTGTTCTATTAACCTGTTCGTATCGTGGCCAGGAATTTGTGCGTGTCGGATACTATGTGAACAACGATTATGCCGACCAAGAGATGCGCGAGAATCCACCTCCGAAACCGCTCTTCGACAAACTCACACGCAATATATTGGCCAGCAAGCCGCGTGTTACACGTTTCAAAATTAATTGGGACGACGGTCACAGCAACAGCAATGGCAATGGCCATGAGAATGGACACGATGGCCATATGATGCACGACGACGGGCCATCCACGTCGACGGCTCAACATGAGGCGGCCATGGATGACAACAGCCTGGCAATGCCAATGGAGAATGGTGTCAAGGCACTCAATGAGAACTCAAATTCGCTTGCCATGGAATGTTGAGGAAGCGGCCGCAGTCTAACTGTAGCACACACATACACACACATACACGTTCACACACAAACACATACAAAAATACACTCACAGTGGCGCAGACTTGTAAGCCCCCCGCCCAAACCGAGCTCCTGGTCCCATTAATTAAGTACTGTAATTTAAACCTTATCGCTGTTAAATAAATTAAAATATATATCTTAATTTGCATACATATCATTACTGTGGCCATTATTCCTCTCGATATGTTATCGATCAATGCAGAGACGGGAGTCATGCAAAATTAATGCAAAAGAGATGGGAACTGACTGATTATTTCTTATCCTAAATTTATCGGAAAAGAATCGAACATTCAGATCTAACCGTTAAATTTGATTATATTATCTTAGTTTCCGTACTCTTTTAAAAGATGGTTAGAGCAGATAATTTAGTTTGGGAATTAACTTGTTTTTTGGTTCGGGGGTAAATTTCCAGATATAAAATGTATTTATTATTTGAATTTGTGTTTAAACTCAAAATCGTCAGATTGAAATTCTTGAAAAATTCTAAAATTTAAATATATTTTTCGAATTGCAGTCTTTATACATATAACCAATCTTTGGATTTTTGACAAAGAGAAAATAAATTCTAACAAAAAACAAATCAAAAGAAAAAAAAAATTTAAATATTGCAACAATGTCACATCTAAGAGATTGGAAGAACGGCCTCAGATGCAGGGTGAAACGTTTGACGGACATCAAAAGTGGAACTTCTCTCAGGTATATACCAAGTCATAGTACGGAAAGCTCCTAAGTCCCATTCCTTATTCGTTAGTCGTAAGTATTTGGAAGAGGATGCGGAAAATTTGTATCGTCAACGAAAGTGCGATCGATTCGAAGTAAAAAAGAAAGACAACAGCATACTAAGAATCAAGAATCGCACTGATATTGAGGCCGATTCGGTGGGTTCCACCGTAGGCTTAACCTGTTCCAATTCGCCAATTGCGCGACCCTGCGATTGCTTGGAAGAGGAGTTGCATGAGTCAACGATTGCCCAGGACTTTGCAACATATCTTAAGGCATTCGCTTTGATTTATGTGCTGCCCGAGGAGGAGTGGACCGCCGACAATATCGACAAATTGCTGGTGGAGGGCGAAGAACTTTTCCAAGCCAGCTCGGAAACAGATGTTGCCGACGAGCCACATCTGAACGTGTCCAACATCTACACCAGCGTAGAGCAGCGCATCAAGCGCAGCTTCAAGCTCGAGGGCCACAACTTTACGCTCGAGCTGCGGCCCAGCTATTCTGGAGATAAGAATAAGCCAGTGGATCGGCGTCCTCCGCACATTATGAAGCATCTTAAAGTGGTGCTGCGCAGCTTCTTTCGAACGGCTCACTATTGCTTGCTGTTGCATAAGGCGGGCTATCTCCTGATCTGGCGGCGACGCAAATTGTACTTTGTGATGGATGTCAAGGGTCGACGGCCCGATGATTTGGTCAGCGCCCGACCTGGGGTAGCGATGTTGGTTTGTCTACAAACCCTGGACAATGTGATCCATTTGGTGAGCAATTTAAGTGGTGACAATCCGAACGGTGCGTTCAGCATCCGGGAGCTGGCAGTGGTGCGGCTGGTGACACCCGACGGACGCACCTTTCTGCGGGACACTAATCAACGTGCCCTCGAATACCATGTGATCGACAATAGCTATGCCTATCTCAAGAGCAATTTGCATTTGTCTCTAGATCCGGAGGCTACGTTTCGTAACAGCAGCAGTATTGTTGTGGGCGTGGCTGCCATATTAGCTGCCCAAATCGATCATCCCGCCTCGTGGAACACGTACAGCTTTGATCGCCTGATCTGCTATGGCGTCGAGCTCTGCCGCAGTTGTTGGTGCGCAAATGTGAGGAAACGTTTGCCCATTAACTTGGACGCATTTCCCACACAGCTGCGCCTTGGACAATTTGTTGCGGAGATCAAGCTGTTGCCGGAAGTTGGTAGTGGAAGATGGCGTTGTGGGCTTCCAACTCAGGTGGGAGCTTCATTTATCAAAGCGAAAGTATATAAAGCGCTTTCTATTTTTTTTCCCGTGTCCCAAGATGCTCTATAAAATTTTCTTTTACTATCTTTTACTTTCCCACCTTTTAATTTAGCTTTCCTTTCTTCTTTCCAACCATATGTGTTACTCTGGAATATTTTGTTCCATATCTCTTACTTTTTGTCCTTCCAATTCAGCTTGCCATAAATGCATTCTATCAATCTACTCCTACTCTGTTATATTACATGTATATGACATATCTTTTATCTTTCCTCTTTTCAACTAAGCTTTCCTTCCTTCTTTCAATATGCCAAGCACATTCCTAATACTCTGTAATATAATTTATATACCATATATCTTGATTTCCCTCTTTTTAATTAAGCTTTCTCAAAAGCTTTATCAAAAATAAACCATGTCTTTTAGTTTCCCTCCTATCACATAAGCTTTCCTTCTATTCTTCAATATGTAGCCAACCACATCCCTCTTATTCTGTTATATTATATGTATACCATATCTCTTATATTTCTTCCCTTCATTTTAGTTTTCCTTCCTTCTTTCAATCTTTCTTCAAGCCTATTCCTGGCACTTTGTAATATGATATATATTCCACATCTTTTAACTTTCCTTCTTTTAATTTAGATTTCTTTTCTTTTTTCAACTTTTTCTTAAGCACATCCCATCCTCTCTCTTTTAGATCCTTGATTTTCGTGCTGTTTCATATTTTTCTTTTAAAATGTACTTAGGGCAACGATTTTGAATATGAAATACGCAATGTCCTGAGGGACCATGGCAACGCTTTGTTCCAGATCAACAATCAAATTTATGCCATATGGTGCAAGGACAACTTTTACTATTTGCTCGATCCCTATAGGCATATAGTGGTCAGTTCGCCACCGAACAAAGGTGGAATGAAACTAGCCAAGTTTGCAACGGTTCGAATGTTTCGGGATTTGCCTTCTATGCTCAATGTGTTCCATCAACTGCTGAAGGAGTCCAATCGCCATTCGCTATTTTTTATACATGTGGTGCGCATCAAGAACATAGCAAAGTGTCCGCCAGGATATGCACTGAAGCCAAAGCCAGAGCACGCCTACTGTGTGGTGAAGCCAATGAACGAGTCCATAAACTTTCCAGAAAAATTAGGAAAATGCGCCCACATACTCGGCGAGATCAGCGATTATGAACCAGACGTGATAAGCACGACAGAGGACGCAGCCGAATGGGAGAACTTTAAGATCGAAACTAAGCCCGATGATGATGAAAGAGAGGCAGGCGGCATGGAGGAAGTGGAGGTGGAGGTGGAGACTATAATGCCTGCTCACCTCAGGCGAGACAAGCACGTAAAGCTAGCTCATTTCGAAAAGAAGAACAAGACAACTACCAAGGCGACACCAAGCGCAAATCCCCGAGCGGTAAGTAGAAGTTCCCTAAAATCAGCTGACTTTTTAATACTTACCTTCCGGCAGTCACATAAACCTAGGATAACAATTGCAGCAGCTGCACCAGCACCTAAAGCCCCCTCTAGGCCCCGAACTTCAGGTGGCTTAGAGCAAGTCGTGGCGTCCGTTGTAAAGCAAACAGAAGCAAGTGTCAAGAAAAAAGACTTGACCTGGTTTCTCAAGCCAGCTGAAAAGAAACCAATCAAAAAAGTCCCACCCAAAGTACAACAGGAACAGGAGAAACCAAACAAAGTTGTTGATAAATTTAAAAAACTCGATGCCAAGATCTGTGCCAAATATCTTCCCATAAAAATGGCACAGTTAAACCTTCCGAATTGCAGCCAGTGCACTGGTGATAACTCTAAGTGTGATGGAAGTTCGAAATGCAATGCTTCCACTGTCCAAGAGACCATTAAACCAAATAGCGAGGTATCTGGCAATAATACATCGATAATGTATCCTGTCTACACCAAATATCCATTTAATCTGACTGTCGCTGGCTCTGAGAGCGGCACCGTGGAGAGTCTGAACCGCTTGCTGGATTCGGCCTTCAAGGTAACGAACCGGGTATTAGCCATCACGCCGTGGGGCAACTATGTGGTCTTCAAGCACAACACAATCGAATCGGATGGCAAGTTAAGTTCCATTATGTTTTACGTATTCGATGGCTGTACCTGCAACATAGATCGCTTCAGGCACTTGGATCTGAGCCGGGGAACTGCCGGCCTATTGGCCTTCCAGAATCAATCTCAGGTGGTCTGTTATATGATTGATTCGCGGGAAACGAGAGCAATTCAAACGTTGCGCCTTCAGCTGGATCAGGCCTCAAAGCAGCGTGAGGCGTCTCCCAGTCGTGGTACATAATAGATGCAAGGAAAATTGTTTTTAATCTTGTTTGGATGATTTTAAAGTGTTCAAATTTCGCATATATAGTAAATAAAGTCAAATTTTAATCAATCTATAAGAAAAACTTGCCGAGAGTTCTATTATGGTTCAAGAAGGTAAAAGTTAAGCCCATATAATTTAAATGAAAAGTTAGTTTTACTTTTTTCGGTTTTTGTTTTAATTAAGTTTACATTCTAATTCGTATGAGTCGTTAAATTTAAACTTAATATGGAGTACATTTACATAATGTAGAGAAATTTCCTTTGCATGCGACGCATCTTACGATAGCTAAACATCCAATTAGTGTGTAAATATATATTGGTGTGTGTATATTATTGTTGAGTGTATATGGAAATATTTTAAATTTGTAATTCGTTTTTGTTTTTAAGTATATAATATATATTTATTTTTGTTTTCGCAGCGTGATTTGCGCTTTTTGAGTGGGTTCAAATTAACTAGAGCGGACAATTTATGGGATCTGTAGCAAGTGATCCATTATTTGTGGAGTATAAAAGCGCACATGTTTCACATCATATTGTTTATATTATTTTTATGTATATATATGTTGTTTTCTTTTTTTTTTTTGTCGATTCTCAAATATCTGCTTTAAGGCACTGAAGCTTTGAATTTTGTGCATATCGAAAAAGTAAGTAGGATTTCCGGTAGAGAGTTCCTTCAAATGTCCTTTGAAGAAAGTCCAATGCGAGCTACAAAATTATATTATGCGCTTCTTTAAAAAACATTCTCATCGATCTCTTAGCAAATTTCGTTATATAAAAAATATCCCTGACTATTTTGCGTTACACATATATATTTATCTTATTTTTCACGGTTTTTTCTCCTATATATTGCCTGAGGCCAATTCTATAACCTTTTTGTCTGTTTTGGTTTGATTTTGTATTTTTTTTATATTTTCTTTTTCTTTTTTTGCAGTTGGGAGCGTGTTGCGGTTAAGCTCTTAAGATTGAAAACTACTTAATGACTAAACTTAATATACATTACGGCGTTCTTTAGATATATATTACAAAGGCAGCTTAGAGAATAAAACAAAACACATAAATCATAAAGTGTGGAACGTAGGAAATGCAATCCAAACATAAAATAAAATTAGCCCCTAACCCTTAAAAGCGAACACAGATATTGAGGTTGAGGCTGAGGTTGAAAAGAAAAGCGATCAACGCTCAAGGATCAACTGGCTTCCCATATATCATATAAACTAAAGAGACAATGCACACAGATATCGGACATGAAGATACATATATGTATACATATATATGTATGCTTGTATGTTTGTATGACATATGACATAGATAATACCATACAGTTTTGAGGTTTTTTTTGAGTATATAGAGATAGTTGATTTCGGTTAATTGTTGTAGGAGCTGTTCTCACTTGGCTATGCATAACTAGCTTAAACCATATTCACGGCGCCGTCGGCCTCAGATGTTGGTATGGATATAATATCGCTGCTGCGTATGGCGCCCAAGGCTAACGCTGAAGCTGGCGCCTCAATGACCACCTCTTCCAACTCCTCCTCGCTGGAGTCACTTGAGTCTGGCTCGCTGGAGCTGTTATGTGTGTTGTGTTGCTGTTGTTTTTTCAGTTTTAGATCGGCTGGCATATCCGTATTGCTTTCAAGCGTCGAGTGCTGGCTCGAGGGCGAATGACTGTACTCGGAGGTGTTCTCCTCATCGGACACAATGACCACATTGCGCTTGTGTATGGCAATCTTTTGGGACAGCGGCGCTTTATAGCTGCGCCTCGGCCGCATGCCACGTCCAATGGGCAGGCGTCCAATGCTGCAAAGATTCAAGAGTTTAGTATGCTAAATGTAAACTTTAACGCAAGTAAAATTAAAACTTACCTTCTTCTGCGCAGCGCATAATTGTAGTCGGTATCCTCTCCCTCCTCATCCGACCAGCTGTCCTCGCAAAGCGGCTCCTGCGAGGACTCGCCATTAGCATTGCTGGTGATCACTGCTGCATTCTCTGCTAGCTGCTGCTGCTGCTGTTGTTGCCTTGCCTGCCTTCTGCTCTGCGTGCTGCTGCAGCGACTCAGGCAGGGACTGCTATTCACACCCACATCACGCAGCTCCGGCGCCGTTGTGGTGTGCACACTGCCACCGCTGCCCCCGTTGCCGTTCTCAGTGGAATTCGATTGTATGGAGTGGCGGTTCTCGTTGATGAATTCGATGACTTGGCGGCCTAGACGGTCGAGATTTTCATTGTCGCTGTAGCAGCCGGTGATGTCCAGGCGCTCGTTGCTGTTCATCACGTCGTCGATGAGCTGATCGGGACTGGAGCAGGCATCCTGATAGGTCAGCTCGCTGTTGCTCAGCGAGTTGCCATTCGATGGACTGGCGGCAATCGCCGGTGAGTTGGAGCTGGCTGCAGGGATGTTGCCACCCAGAACCTTGGCCTGCGCCATGGCGGTGGCCAGCTGCTGGACCCGTTGAAGCTGCAGCGGCAGCTGGCGATGATTGGGTGGGGGCTGTGGCACCTCAGCTAGTTGCTCAACGCTGGGACTTATGTCCGTCTCACTGACATCCATGGCATCCGTTTGTGTTTGCCGCTCGACCAGCTGAACCTTGCGATTCTCCGGCTCGCTCTGATACCGACGATCACGCGTCGGACTATATTTGGGCGGCGCGGCAAAGGAACCCGAGCCATTGCGTCTATGACGCCAAGTCTTCTTGTTTTTGTTGGACATGCTGCTGCCGCCGACAAGGATGCTGGTGCCGACAGCACAATAGGATTTCGGCTGGCAATTGCCATCCAGTTGCGCATATAGCACACACTTCACGGGACTCTGCAAGGAAAGCAATATGAATAAGTTAATCTTTATAAAGATAAATCTTATAAAAAAAACTTACCTCTGGCGTCGTCTCGGGATCGGGAGTTGAGGATTGCTGTTGTTGAATTGGTTGTGCTGGTGGCGCATTCAGTCGTCGTCGATAATGTTGCATTTTCCTGAGAGTGTTGCCCAAACGTCTCGTGGGCTTATAGCTGGAGCCGGGCAATTTTCGTTCCCGTCTGCAAAAGAGCATATAAATATTTATTAATAATGGTCATTAACTGAACAGATCTTGTACTTACTCGGCAATTTCCTTCTCCTTCTCCTGCAGCTGTGTCATGCATTCGCTTAGTTCGAAGAACAATTGATTTGTCTTTTGCAGCTTGTCCTCGTAGACCATGCGAATGTCCTGCGCATGTCGCCATTCGGCTGTGCGACGCTTTATCAAATCCTGCTCGTATTTGTGTATGCTGGTGCCGTTCTGAGTGATCTCCTTGAGGTGGCAGCGCACCTCCTCCTTCCAAGACTTTTGTGTCTCGAAATATTGCTTTTCCGATTTGCGCAACAGCTCCGGCCCGGCAATGTCCAGATGGCTAAGTATTTGCCGGAACGATGGACGATTACGCGGCTTGCTCTTCCAGCAGAGCTTGACCAGCAGCTTGAAGCCCTCGGGACAGGTGCTGGGCACCAGTAGCTTGAGTGAATTGTTGCCCACGCCCCAAATAATGGCCGATGAGTCGACATCCTTGTACGGTATTTCACAGGTGAGCATTTCCCAGAGCACAACGCCGTACGACCAAATGTCAACCTTCTCGGAGCACGGCTCGTTGCGAATGACCTCGGGCGCCATCCAGGCGACAGTGCCTGCAAAGCTCATCTTCGTGCTAATTTCATTCCACTCGCGACTGGTGCCAAAGTCGCTGATCTTCACCACTTCATTTGTACTAATCAGTATGCTATAAGGATTACAGAAAATTGAGACGTTTCAGAAGATTTCTTTGCTTTCAATTTTTCTAAACTCACTTGGGACTCTTCAGATCTCTGTGGATGATCTTGTGTGAGTGCAAATATTGCATGCCCTGTGCAATTTGTTTAGACCAAGAGACTAAACGGGACGGCAACATGACCTGCTCCTCCTTCAATATATTCTGCAGCGGACCATACGGACAATACTCCATGATGATGCAAAATACGGGCGATTGCGTAGAAACGCCTCTGCAGAAAACAATTATTATGTTTATTAGACAATCATTAGTGATGATGAGAGTATAACTCACTTGAACTTGATAATGTTCTCATGGTCCAGCTTGCGCAAGTGCTTGATGTCCGTTTCCTTCATCTCCTTCACTTTCTTGACAGCCACAATTTCATTCTTCAGCTTGCCACTGAAGACCGCGCCCTGGGCACCGCTGCCCAGCCAGTCCAGATCCGTAATGGCCTCGAAGGGTATTTCCCAGTCTTCACTCCGCTGGTTTTTCACCTCGATGACGCCCGCCTTACCAATAAAGGATAGCACGGGCTTCATACAACCCAACAAGCCGTACATCCAGCTAATCGGCTTATCCGGATGACCAAACGCACTGGCCAACCCACCACCACCCACATGTGGTGGCCAGCGTTGCTGGCACGTGTTCTCCGCACTGCTGTCCGTGATTTCAGCATAGTTGTTCTGATGCTGCGGTGCAGCTGAATCGATGTCCGCTGATTTAAAGGGCAAATCAGTGGCGGCAAGTCCTAGTTGTCCAAACTCATCCTGCAGGCAGACCATACTACAAATGAAGAAAGGAAAGGAAAGAAAGTAAAGTAAAGGTTCTTAAAGAGGATCCCTTATCCTTTCTGTTTTGACAAGGATTTTCTTCATAATTTATAAAAGACAGGTCAGCGAACGAATCTATCTGAATCAATGAAATTCATCTTAACATATCTAAAAATAATACTCTAATACGATCTAACAGAGTTTTAGAATATCTAGCAGAAAGTTATGTTTAACCACTAAAAGTGAATGTCTACTGTAAAATTTAAAAAATATATCAGTTCACGTTTGAAATTAAATCGCAGAAATAATCGTCTATCGATAAAAATAAATCTTATTTAGTTTTATAAGCAAGTCATAATAAGACCTACGTAGTTTATCACAGTAATAAATAAATTTCGTACGATAATCTAACTGTTTCGGGTGTTTCTATATTTACCATTCTAATGACAATAATAATGATAATGTATACATGTATGTGTACATAACGAAGAAGAGTGATCGCTCCTCTGCCAGTTTCTCGCAATTTGCTTTCAAGCAACACACACCCAGACACTTACATGCATGTGTGCTTTCCTGCCGAGCTAGTGCTTGGAATTTATGTTATTTTTTTGCACGCGATAAGATAAACAAAAACACCATTCACAAAATGTGTGCGAAAGAGAAAGGACTATGTGGGGAAAGAGCACGCGTAATATGCCCAAGAGTCGCTGCCGCACCATTTTTTATTCAGGTGAAAAACATTTATCACAACAATAACAATCAACACGGGGTAAAAAGTCTGATGGGGCTGTCAAATTGAAGCGACATTCGCGAACACAAAAAATCACCTGTTGCTCGCTTCACACACACCCATAGACACACATAGATTGGACACCTACACAATCACAAATCATCTACCGAGTTCGTGCAGATTTTGTTCCCATCATAAGTACGTATAGACATCCCGCTCGCACCTCTTACGCCTGTGGGAGCGATGCGTTCTTTCGTTCACATGCCGACCCGCCGACGCCACCGTCGTTAGCACCAGACCTAATGTCAAAAACCTTTTAATTACTTATGAAATTTTGAACGCATTTATAAATCGCTGCAGCAGCACGTTTTGACCTTTTGTTGTTGCTGTGGCGGGTGACGCGTAGTTCATAGAACGCGGAAACCTGGCTAGTTTAAGCTTATTTTTTTCTGCAAAGCGCAGCAAGTGCAACGAATAACGGTAATTTGATGGCGTGAGTCAACGTTACGGGCCGCCCACATTTGTTTTTGCAGTGTTGGCAAAATATGGAATTTACGCTAGGCAAACAGACGTCACTAATCACGATGACTATCGATAATTATGAAATGCGATCGCTAATCATTATCCCTTTTTTCAAGCCTTTGTTTACCTTTTCTCCTTTGTTACTATCTTATCCGGAGGCTCTGTGCGTCCGAAAATTGGTATGTAATAAACCATTGTAATGTTTTTTATTCGCTGCTTTCGCGCGTATTTCCACGGTTAATTGTGTTTGTTTTCGCAATTAGTTTTGTTGCCTTTTGTTGCTGCTGTTATTCACAAAACTCATTCATTAATGTGACATCGCGGTGCTGCATTAATGCAAATTTTTACACTAGCTCTTTTAGCGGTCGCCGCCAGACGTTTTTTACGCACTGTATAAACCCGAGTGACAATAATAACAAAAACAACAAGTGTTGATTAAAAACGTTCGTGTGTTCGGTTCGTGCCAAGCACGGCCAGCCACCAAAACCAAAGCACAAAACAACAACAAATACGTTTTTGGCGTTTTTGTCGTCTGAAAAAAAAATGACGTCAAGGTAAGTGGTAAATGGTGTTGGTGTTTTTGTTGTTGTTGCTATTGCTATTGTTGTTGCTGCTGCAGCGTTAATTACAAGACCAAGAACTGGCTGCGTAACACTTTCGTTTTGTTTGTATGTAACAGTAAATTTCATGAATTTTTGCACAAAACGTTCAAAAACTGCGCCAGCGCTTCACACAGGCACACATACACACACACACACGCACAAGTTAGCAACTGATTTGGCGATAAGCAACGCTATTGTTATTGTTGTCTGCACACACAGATACGCGGACACGAAGTACAGAGAGTTGCATTAAGGCAGGCTCACAGTTTGATTGACACGCTGTCTTGGTGCGACAACCAGCTGAAGCGATTGATTTTCGCGTACTAAATTGCGAGCGTGTGCGCTGGAGCATAGCCACCAAACGAGCCGCTCGCATCACACATTATCAGCACAGCTTTGCGCTCTTTTTCTCGCTTTGCTCTCTTCTTTACACCGTTCATTGTTATCAAGTTTTGTTATTGTTAGAGTGACCAACTTTGGGAAGTGTTTGCATTGGGCAGCATGCGGCGGTCGCTTCGACGGAGCTTTGAAACCAGTTTTTAACGCAGGTGTGTGAGCGTACATGTGTGTGTGTGTGTGTGTATGCTGCTGCTGGGAGCCAAAGCACGTAAAAATGTGTATGTATGTAGAGCAAGTAACAAGGAAGCTTCTAATTGGCCCGTTTAGGCTTTTCAGTGTTTGTTTTTGTTTATCATTTCACAACGAATTTTGCACGTGTTTAATTTGTAATGCCATAATAAATAATAAGTATACAGGTCAGTATTTTAATTTAAGAAATTTCAATTGATGCATGTAAATTCTAACAAAATATCCCTCGCGGACATGACCTTCACCAATAACAATTTGGGTAATTTTTAAGGGGTAACTTGACATGTTCGATAACTTACCTTCTGCGCAAATTATCGGTTTGATCCAACGATAGGTTTGGACTGCTTCCATGATGCCTACGCCTGCTGTAGTGCAGTTGTTGCTGTTGGTGGTGCTGCTGCCTGGAGGCCAAATCATCACGACTTTTGCTTATACTGTCGCTGAATGGCTGCATTGTCCGTTAGTTATTGTTTTAATTTACAGTTCTTAGCACCCTACGACATGCTGGTTAGGTAGGCTGTGAAGGATAAAAAAAAACACAAATTCAAAACTTAAGTGCAAAGTACAACATGGACACACACAAGCGCACTTGCAAACATTTTCATCAATGAACCAGCACGAAATCGATAATATAACTGAACGACGTCAAACGCCCACTCGCAGGATGCGCGAATATATACAAATATGTATGTACATCTGTATGTATGTGTGTGTGCATTTGTTTTGTGCGAGGGGGAGATTCGGGCACGTTCAGTAGCATTGGCGTCAGCCCCCTCCACGTTACGCTTAGCAGTTAAATCAAAAAGCGAAAAGCGCAAAACGGCAAAAAAAAATTACAACAGACGTTGGCGACGACGTCGACGACCGACCCACGCAAACGTCAACGATTGCTTAGCGAAAGAGAGACAGAGAGAGAGAGAGCGAAAGGCTGAGGGCCGAGAGGGAGAGAGTAAAGCTTTAAGCTACCGCGGAAGCGCGTGATAAAACATAAGAAGAAGACGAAGCGGCAGCCTATCAAACAAAATTTCAAGTGCACCACACAGACACACACACTTGTCACATAATTACGTACAAATATACAATGCATTTCACATCAAAAAAAATTATACAGCTATGCACATTTCCCTTTCAAATGCACTGCTGTTGTTTTGTATGCCTTTAAATGGCAAATTGCACAAAAGAACAAGCGCACACATACATACGATTATGTGAATATATGTATGTAGCCATTACATGTATATAGCCATTTATATTTGTATTTCCACTTCTTCTGCTTCACCTTTTGCTTTTGCTTTTTTTTTGCTGGCTTTTAACTTGGCTAGAACATAACAACAATAAGCAACTACAACGAAATTTTGCTACACACACTAACGAAACGCACACTCGTACACATATACACACGCACGGTCTCTCACAGTCAATTGGAAACCTTACAGCGCAGCTTATAGTTGTGTGCTGTTGCTGCTGCTTCTTCTTCGTACGTTGCTTCGGTTCAAGAAAATCAATAAATTTTTATTTGCACTTTCCACTGCAGTTTTGCACAATTTTTGAATACTTTTTCATATGCATATAATATAATATGCCTTCACTTACATTTTATTGGTTATTTTGTCACTATTATTAATAAATGTAAGTAAAAATTGTACAAATACAAAGACTGGTTGGCCTTTGGTTGCGCTTTAGATAACGTTCCGACCAACCAACCGTCCGCACCAAAGGTAGATACAAATCAACTAACACAAAAAAACTGGCGCACGCTCAGCCTGCCTGGCCGAGAGCTAGCAGAAGTTGCTATGTACCAACAGCCACAAGCTGCTCAAGCGGGCCAATTTCCTCCCTCAAAACCAGTTTGGAGCGCAGGTTGAACTGCGCATGTGCCTTAATGTGCGTGTATGTGTATATGTGTGAGAGCGAGGGAGAGAGAGCTCACAACTGAGAGCCATGCCATGGCCAGCGAGCGTCGGCAACCACTAACATTTGCAAGCTGGCGTTGTTGTTGTTGTTATTGCTTTATGCTCAGGTTTCTGGCCAAAATAAAGTAGTAGTAGTGGCCGAAGTATGCGCGATCATAAGGCACTGTTAAAGCTCTGTTAATGGCTGTTACAAAAGCTCGGGAATTTAGAAAATGTTAGCTTACGAAATGCTTGTAACTAACATTTAATAAAATAACTGAATTTTATTTTGTTCTGTATGTTGGAAAGTTATTTAAATAACAAATTGTGATTTTTTTATCTTAAAAACTTTTGAAGTAAAGTTAATGAAACTACGCAATATTGACTCAAATATTAATTTGTTAATTTTTATTAATTTAATATGTTAAAAACCTCAGATATCATATCAAGATAGTCATCTATATTATATTTGAGTCTCACGCATTTAATGTCACTTCCCATACATATTCTCAGATTAGAAGCAACTGCATTGCTGATAAGAAGCGGCAACAAGTTTTTATAGCTGTTGACGTTTACCTATTTAATGATATTTGCAGAACAGGTAGAAAACTTTAAAAAAGTGCAGCAGGTAGCATAATTTCTATGTAAACAACGATGACTCACCCAGGGCAGAGTCGAGTCCCAGAGAACTCTCCAAAACCCGATTCCGAACATATTTATGTGACAGCTACGATCGCTGCTTCACTTGTTCCATCTCTCTCGCATTGCGCCCTCTCTTTCTCGCTTAACATTGTTAGAGCTGTGTTGGCCCCTTTTCTTAAGCCTGTTTGTTCGTTTGCTAAAAACAACAACAAGATTCTCAGGAGGTCCAGTAAATTAATATGCTGCATGCGTTTTCTTTTGGTCCATTGCGCATGACTCAATAGCCAAGTATTTGTAGACGGACAGGGTCCGCTGCCAAAACAAAGAAACCCATAAAAAAGGATTTCATTTGAAGTCGAGTACAGGTAGGCAAAGGTAACGAGGGTTGCCTTTTGTGCAATTGATGATAATGATCAAACCTGTTGATGGGGTGCTTGATAAATATTGTGTTTAGATACAAGTAGTATAAGATTATATCTATTTGATCAGTTAAGATGGTAGTTTTATTATAGTAAGGAAGGGGACATTAGAGAGAAAACGTTTTTAGAACTATTTACACACTGTAACATTTTTAAGAACATTTATTTGTAATGTAATAAAATAAAACCCATTCGTCTGCTTTTGCTTGAGAATGTTTATTTCCAACTTAAATACAATAAAGGTTAAGTATCTTAAATATAATAAATCAACATGGCTTACACACAACATCTTCTTTCTCAACGTCTAGGTATAACTACGTAAATATCTAAAAATATGCCTCGTCATAAAGCATCATGAATTTTCATATCAGTTTTGAATATCAATTTAAATTGCGAATGATCAAAAATAAATGTATGTGACGTGCTGTTAAAATATATATATATAACAGTAACAGTGCTGTTAACACCGCTCTTTTCTTGAATTAACAGAGAGGTTATCTGTTAATGTTTGCGCTTGGCACAGGTTGGTTTTAAGTTGATTGTTGTTTTAGTCTGTTAAAGCCAAAATGATAGAAAGATTTCGATAAGTACAAGATCTAACTGTCACCATTAAGGAAGTTTTGGATGGATAAAGTCTTATGAGGTTCTTAAATGGAACAAATGGAAAGTAGGCAGTCGGAAGTAAAATACAGAAGAGAAATGAGAGATATCAACTGTATTCAAATGAAGCTTAGTTTAGTTATCTTTATTTTATACTCAGTTAAAATTGATAATGATAATCAATAAGCTCTTCAGCAATGTGATAAATGAGTTAACATGCACTTTAAATGGATTTCGTTTTTGGATATTTGTTGTATATTACCGGAAGGGATGGGGGAGCTGTTGCGCATGTACTCAGTAGAGCTTTAGGAATAACGTTGATATAAGTATAGCTACGAATAGGCATTTCACAGTTAGATGTAATGGCGGGGTACAAATCGAATCTATAAAACAGTAGTCACAAAATATACATACATATATATTAATATATAGGCAATATACATATATATTCAAATGCATTCCGATTAGGCACAATTGAGCTGCACCAAGAACAGCTAAACGAAATAAATAACAATTATATATTGAATGATCTTTCAAGGAACTCAATTGTGATCCTAACGAAATGCTCTATAATATAACTTATTTCATAATTATAATTAAAATGTTCACAGAAATTGTTGGTTTTAACGCACTTAACGGCGACTTATATTATAATACGAATACAGGGTGCTTCAACTAAATGATGTCAAGTCGGGGATTATGAAGCCACCCAGGATTAGATGTAAACCGAATTGCACTTGAATTCAATGAGTAGCCCCCATTGAAGACCCAATCGAATTTTTATGTATTGTCCATCTCACACTACGCTTTCTTTCTTGGTGGTTAATTGGCTCGGTTCGCGGGATATTTTTTTTTATAGAATGTTTTGGTATAGTTATGAGTATTTATTTATATTATGGATACAGCATAATAGACACTGTAAACTGGGAGGACTATCTTAACTGCTAGATAGATAATCTAGGAAAATTCCTCAATACGACTGAGAATCATTTAAAGTTTAGATTTGTTATGCTCCAAGTTATCTTGGCGGTTATTTGTATAATTTGCTGAACGTTTAAGCTACAACCACTTTAAATAGATCTTTAAAGAAACTCTGCCAAATTCTTAAGATCCAATGGGTAATATTAACAGAAACAGATTGTTCATTTTCTATAAGGGAGAAGTTGTTCGATTAACTATTTGGGATTTCTCTCTTTGAGCTTTTACATTCTTCTTAAGGACCATTTGATATTACAGCTTTCCAGATCACATCTAGCTCAGTTACAAGTATGGTATGTACAGTTAATAGTTGCTCAGGTTCAGTTTGATAAGGAATTTGTATATATGCACTATGTGTATGTATGTATGTATGTGTTACCCTGTAGGCTTTCTCTCTCCTCTGCTGCTTGCATCACTTTCTCTTTTTTAAAGTGTTTCTTTTTTATATGTAGATATAGATTCTCAGGTACGCGCCGCATTTCTCTAGTTAACATTCTGAAATGTTGACATTTCTAAAGGAACTTCGTTCGCGTTTCGAGCTTTTAGCTTGTTGTGAAATTGTGATTCGGAAATTTAGAAACTCGATGGCCCATTGTGCTCATCGGTTGGCTCACTCGCCTCAGCTGCCACGCCCCCATTGTTATCAATAGCCACATCTACAACATCATCATTAATATCGTCGTCATCATTATCCTCGTCGCTGGAGTCGACAAAGTTGCGCATTGTGAGCGCCTGGAAATCGTTCAAGGCCTGCTCGAAGAGATCTATGGTATGCTGATTGGTCTCGATGACCTGTTGCGTGGTGTCCAGCAAATCCTCAGTGGCGCTCCGCATGAGATCCTGTATGGAGTTCGAGTGCGAGGAGGCCAGAGAACGCCCAGCAGCAAAACCCACGCCCACACCCAACCCCGTACGCGACTGCTGTTCATCACCTGTTGCACCTGTTATGTTGGCTGTGTGTGGATTGGAGTAGATTTGCTCACCGCTTAAGTCGTTGACGCTGTCGCTGATGTTGCTGGCGGCCAGGCCACGTGTCAGTTCATCCGCCGCCGCCAGCGTGGAACCAATTATGTCGCTAGCAATGCGAATGGCCGCATCCCGTGCGGCAATGGTCGATATAAATGTCGGTGGGCCGCCAGCGGCAGCAGCCGTTGGCGTTGGATTGCTGGGACGACTGAAGACCGTGTCGCTGGTCACCTGATTGCCCTCGATGCGTAGTCCTGCGACGCCCTTTTTGGGTATGGTGGCCAGATCACGTTTGACGCGACGGCAGCGGGCCGGCTCGTTTTGACGCTGTTGTACCAGCTGCTCCAGATCCACAATGTAGACGTAGCCGGCGACGAGTATGGTGCAGGATTTGTCGCCCTTTTTGAAGGCTTCCTCAATGTCCTGGCTGGTGCGATCGTCGTATTGCCACCAACCTGTACAGGTAAGTAACGTAAATGTTTCACTATTGCTTTTTTCCATTCGGCTTGATCACATTAAGATTTCTTTTTCTTTTTGTTGGATGGATTGTTCGGGATTATGGATTATGAGGGATGTGGAGGTTAGTATTATGTTAAAGTGTGTTTCAATCCTGCCACGCCTTTGACACCTGGCGCCGGCTCTGATTTCTTGCGCCGTAGTATATTACGCTTTCTGGTGGGCTGCGAGCGCAACGTTTGCGTCATGCAGACCAGATCAATGACATATAACTGGCCGCAGATGAGCTGCTGGAAGCGACTAGGTTCGTCTGGAGTGCTGTCGTACTGCATCTCAAAGTCGGAGCCGTCTTCATAATCAATATCAATGAAGTCATTCAGCTCGCTATCAACATTCGGACTTCTAAGCGACCTCGCTGGTTTGCCCCCTTTGGCAGCTGGAGCCGTTAGCGCAGCTTTATTGATTTTGTATGCCTGGAATGCCTGGTAGTACATCTCAAGTTCCTTGTTGGTGCGCACATCGTAGGCCCACCAGCCGCCTAGGGTTTTGTGTGTTGGTTTATGGTCATGTACATGGAAGATGTGGTTGGCCTAGCAGAAACCGTC
The DNA here is from genome assembly GCA_035045545.1 of Drosophila gaucha. Classification (NCBI taxonomy): domain Eukaryota; kingdom Metazoa; phylum Arthropoda; class Insecta; order Diptera; family Drosophilidae; genus Drosophila; species Drosophila gaucha. The sequence continues at coordinate 1,242,299 of JAWNOY010000292.1, forward strand.
ACCAAAACAAAAAAAAACACTTACCATTACGTCCCTCGTAATACCATTGATAGCCGTCCTCTGTGGCGCGTGTGGCACAAATGTCATCAATGCCATTCACCAGCTGCGGGTGATCCAGAAACTCGGCGGGAATCTCTCGACGACACATGGCACAACGACGATTCTTATAGGCAACGCCCTAAAAAGAAAAATACGATTAATCGTAATCGATATAAAGTAAAATAATTAATTTATAGCTTATTCTTGTAGGAACTCTCGAAAGTATGCTATGAAAAATTTAAATGATATAAGCAATAAGAAATCAATAAAAATTGATTTGAAATAATTGTAAATAAATTAAAATACATTGTTATTAAATTACCATAGAAACTGAATTTGAATTTTTGTTGATTGTGGAATAAACTAAAAATAGTTTCCTTAAATAAATGATATCACAAAATAAACATATTAATTTTATTAAAATAATCTACCTTGAATAAATAAAAATCTTGTTACTTGTTACGAATCGTACGCTTATAGGCATTAAATATCGGCTAGATTTAACGCCTATATGCTGCGCATATAGCTAAGGCCCAACGACTTAAATCAATTCGATATTGCTATGCGGAAGGCAAAATTATATTGAATTATTCAAGCTAGCGCAAGCTCGACGAGCTTTGGGCACCCATAAGGGTTAACAGCAGCGACGCAGCCTTGAACTTCTCTCGTGCGTGCGTGCGACGCGTTGGGCGCACGCGTTTCGAGCGTGTTGACCAAAATAACAAAATTTTAAATGAAACGCGACTTGAATAAGCAAATGTTTCCGGCTTAGCGGGAGAGGGGCTGCTAGTACCTACCTTAACGCACAAGAAGCAAAAGATGTGACCGCAAGGTAGGCGCGCGGGATGAATGCAAGTTTGCAGGCATATGGGGCACTCCAAGGTGGCGGTGGGAGCGGATGCGTCAGCACCCGACGTGAAATTAGAAGTAACCACAACTGCGTCTGAAAAGAAAATATCCATTACAATATAAATAAACATGAAAGTGTGATTGTTTTTATTTTGTTTGTGTGTGTCACCTGTTTCTGTGTTTGCAGCTTTGAGTGCTTCACCTGCTGCAGGCGTCGAGGTTGCAACGACAGCAGCAACAGAAGCAGAAGCAGAGGAAGCAGCAGCAGCTGCCGCTGCCGCCGAGGTGGATGGTGAGACGCAGAGATCGATTGTTGGCATTTCAGGATGCACAATGCCCACAAATTGCATATCGTCCTCTTCGTCGTCGCTGTTGTCTAGATTAATGATGCTATTGTTGACATTGGTTCCGTTCTGTTCCGTGTTGTTGCTGGCGACTTCGTCGCTGCTTGTTGCAAGTCGTTTCGACATTTTATTTCTTAATGATTTGCACAGACACTGAACCAGGCGTTTGCACAACGCTTCGAAATTAAAATTTGTTTCTTTCTTGTTGCTCTCTTCTTCTTCGCTCGCACAACCACATACACAACTGTGGTCACCCAAATAATAGCATTTGTAACATTTTCTGCAATGTTATTAACAGCGCGTAATCACACAGTACAGCTGTTATCTATCGATTATTTCGTTACATACATTTTGAATGTTGCAAGTCGCAAAAAGTACGTTATAGCAGTTTAGTTTGTTGTTTTTTTTTCAGAATATTTCCGATGTTCGAGTGTTGATTTTGTCAGCTACTGATATGATATTGATATTTTGATAGTTTGTACTAGGTAAGGTAGGATATGTTGACACATAATTAAATCTTAAACGAATTTCTTGATCAACGTTGCTAATGATATCGCTGCTGTTAAACTAAATACGGTTACAGTGTTGAGCAAAGCAGAAGTTTAACAGGGCGCTAACTTTAAATTGAATATACGCAGCTTGATATATTTTGCATTTTATTTGATAAAATTACCTTTTTACAATTTAACTGCAGCACATTAAATTCAACCGAAAGCCAATTAAAATTATGCGCTTCATTACATGCAACACCTTTCTGCACAATCTGCTGGGCCCCACATACGAGCAAATTTAACTTCATAAAAATTGACAGCCCTTATAGTCGACAACAATAAAAAATAATATTAATAAATATAAAAAAAAGAAACTTCATTGCTCGTCACATGGCATCACGCACATTTTAATATGCAGTCAGCATGCTGGGGAAAAAAAAATAAAGGACACTACAGGACAGTCATACGAAGCCCTTTTGAACTCATTACATGAAAATCAATTTTTGGTTTATTTTTGCCGCATGGGCGACACAGCTCTCCACAATTGCATGTCATTTTTTGTCAATTACACACACGCACACACACATACACAGAGTGAGAGAGAGAGAGACACACGGTCAATTGCCTAATTGCGCGGCTCCCGGGCAGACAAACGCGTCGAACTCAACTGCTGACTGTCGTCGACGAGTTTTGTAAATTACTCCACACATGTTGCTGCTGCTGTTGTTGTTTGAGCCTTTGGGCTGTTTAATGCACGTGCCTCACTCGCTGCTGCCATTTAAAAATGTGCTTTGCAAAAAGGAGAAGTTCGTGCTCTGATTTGTCTCTTTCAGTGTATGCAAAAAACTGTTTAATATGCGACGCAAGTTCCTCAACTCAAGCGTCATTGCCATTTTGTACTCTTCTTTTTGGTTTAATTGTTCCCCCAGTTGTGGCAATTGAATTTTTTAGCCAGCAAACAAGTAAAGCAAATAATCGTCTGGTTAGCCACAAAAGAAGAGAAAAAACCATTAAAATAACTAAGCTCAATCTTAATGTAATTATCACAAAAAAAAACCGTTATGACCAGCTCTCTGCCAAGATTATTAAAAGGGCCGCCATCAAGTCATAAGCATAAAAATATTACAACTTGCACCATATTTTTATCCCCCAAAAAAGGAAAAGTCCTTGTTCTTGCTCTTGTCCTTGCTGCGGCCTTTGTCTACTTTTCACCCTCTTTTTGCCGGGTTTTGTAATAAGCTACTTTTGCATTGCTCTTTATTTTATCATTTGACTTGCACCACCCAACCACACATTTTATTATCATTTTTTTCTCGCTTGTTTTTTTGGTTGTTCTGCAAATCCCTTTAATCAAAGAAAATTGGCTGTTCACACATGTGAGCCTTGGGCTTATTATGAAGCGTTTTTTTTAGCACGCGCTAAGCTAAGCTCTAATAAATTTACGAGCATTTAGGCAAAAAAAAAATAAAATAAACACCAAATTTGCACAATTTCCTATTAAAATGTTGATTTTACAGCTTGAGTATAAAATTGTTTTCCCTTATGTTTGAAGGTTCTAAATTACGCGATAGTAAACATTTAGTATACTTGATATTTATTTGATATACAATTTTTTGTTAAAAATATATATATTTATTCTATATTTTTGATTGGGCTTTAAATGTACGTCATCTAATAGTTTTTTAAGCTCTTTTAAATAACAATATATTTTTTAAAAATTATTTGATATGGAAAACTAGGTTCAAAGACTAAAAATTAGAAAAGAAAGTTTGCATTCATAATTAGAGCCATCAACCATTTATTGGGCATGGATCTCTACCCTATAACTATACTATACTTTATTATACTGTACGATGAAAATGTAGGTTAGGTATCATAAATTTTTTAATTTTATATATATTTATATTTTTATTTATATATACAGTGAACCCTCGATATAAAGAACTTCGAAAAACTCAATATGGAATTTTTGATAAATTCCTTAAAAAAACCTGATTTTTGCGAAGTTGTTCATAAAAAATGTACTATAGGTATAAAGAAGAATTTCTGAGACTGAAAGAATATACAACGAAATCCCAAAAAAAAACTAAATAGATTTTTTTGCAAGCCGTAAAGGGTTTTGCTAACGGGACTAGTAAAAACCTCAGCATAACCAAGTCTTGCTTTAATTGTCTCTGTATAACGAAGTCAAAACAAACATAACCAAATATTTTAATAAACTCTAACTAAACAAATCAAATGTAAATTTTTTTTTGTATTCACCCCACTTCAGTGGAATTTTAGTATTATTTTAATTTAAGCAGATGAAAACAATATTTGTATGCAATACCAAGGTTTTACTAATAAGTACTCGTAGAGAATCAATAGATATAACGAAAATTTTTGTGATTCTCCTCACATTCGTTCCATCGAGGTTTCACTGTATATTCAATATCATATAAAATATATTCATGCCTTAACAAACAGTTTTTTTTATATCGGCAATAAAAACACACAAAAAAAGCCCTCAACAACTTTTCTCGCATCAGCTTTAAACTCACTTAGTTTCTGCGCTTCTTTAGTTGTAAAATTTAGTGACAATTTCCGCGTAATCTAAACCATTTCAATTTGCCAGTCTGTGTCTGTGGCTCCCAGCCAAAATCTCGTTGACAAACCATCAACTCGACACTCAGCTAAACCCTGCCCATTTAATGCGCCCCTTAGCAGCACGTTTCCCCCCCTCCTTTATACCTGACAAGTTGTTGTGCCGCCTCGCCCACTATACTGTTGTTGTTTACTCCTCAAGGCTCAAGACTCAGCTGCGTGTCACTGGCATATTGATTTTAAAGATTTACATCAGGCCAGCATAAAAGCAAGCAAGGCAGCTCAGGCACAACAGGTGACAGAAAGCACGACGCCCATAAGTAGGCAACAATTTTTATACCCTGTAGTTGGCAAGTGGAAAATGGAAGTTGTGTGATGGAAAATCTTTGAAAATGGTAGATAAGTGATATATGATGAATCATATTCGTGGAAGATATAAATTCTATGATTAATAATATTCGGATATGCGAAAGAAGAAGATTGGAAGATTCAAATATGAATGAGATACAATAAGTTGAAATAGGAGTAAAAGACATTGTTAATTTTGTTCTTCAGATTCAAAAATTTTTTGAAAATTGAAATATATTAAAAATTGAATTCTCTTAAGGCATATTTTAATAAAGATATTAGCTTTTCATCATGATATATTCGTATACATAATATGTACATATATACAGTCGAATCTCGATAATCCAAAATGGCAAGGGGATTACATTCCTTACGAATTACACAGGAATTCGAACGAATTTTTTCAAGGGGACAACACTTTTTCGAATTATGGAGGTTTTCGATTTAGCGGGGGACGAATTATCGGAACTCGGCTGTATTTTCTTTGAGCTCTCTGTTGAAGGTGCTGGGGTTAAAGGGATTAAGTTTGAGAAACAAAATAAATATTTACGTCATATCAGCCACGCTTTCCTTTAAAAAAACCTACCAGACCAGTTAGCATATATTATATTCAAAAAGTTTACACAGTATTTCTTAGCACAGCATACTTCACTTCTCAGTTTTCTTCCACTTTTTGTCGCCCCATTTGCTCGAGCTGTCAACAAGGTGCAGAAGCTGCCTTCGGCGGGGGCGAGCAAAACGTTTCGATTTGTGACTTTTATCGCGTTGTATTTGATTTTTATTGTTGTTGCAATTTGCTGACAGCAATTGAAAAGCAATTGAAAGCGATATGCCAACAGTTAACAGTTAACAAGAAGAAGAAACAGGACAATAGCAGGAGCTGCCAAGCAGAACCTGTTCAGCTAATTAAAAGTTTGCCCATTTAAAGAAAACATTTCTTAAGCAGCAGCCAGAAGTGCGAATGGGTCATAAAAAACGCGATAAGCAAATATTGCCCAGGGGTGGGGGTTAAGGGTCTACTAAATCAAGGCTCTAGAGTTCCAGGTCCTGGGTTAATGCAACGTCTTTCAAGCTGCTTTGATTGTGAATAGAAAAACTTACAGACCGAAGCTTATCGGACACAGCTAGAGTTGGGGGCAGCAAAAAGGGAAACTGTTTGTCTACTACTCCTTGTTGTGTGTGTGTGTGTGTGTGTGTGTGTGTGTGTGTGTGTGTGTGTGTGGGCAGGGGTGTCAAAAACCACACGCCGCTTGGCTGCCTTTTGTGCTTGCGCCTGTTCTTTTGGCTTTTGTCCATAATCTTTGGCATTTTATCGCCGTCCATCTGTTGATGTCTTTATTAAAAAACCAGAGAGAAAGTGGAACAAGCAGGAAAAAATGCAATTTTTAGCCCATTTTTTTGTGGGTTTTATTGCCAGACGGGACACAACCTAAGCATTTTATTAGCTGTCAACTTCTGAACTTCAAACTTCAAGTTGTCTGCGTGTCCTTCTGCCCTTCTTCTTCTTCTTGTTGTTGTTTTCCTCAGCAGGCGCTTCACATAATTAAATAAAGCGTTAAAATTAAAAATCAAGATTTTTTCCCCATTTTTTTTTGTTAGGCGGAAATATGTTTAGTCTGGAGCAGGCGCATCCTTTGGAGCAGCAGTTGCCACCCGTGCGATAAGCGGCAACATTTTTGCAGTCCTTGCTCACATTCCTCTTGAAACATCCCTGCTGCTACTCCCTTCCAGTGTTAATTCGTTTTTTATGCGTTTGCGCCTTATTCTTTTAAAGTGCCAAAGTCGTGAAGATAAGACGAAAATGTTGCGACATTTTCCGCCTTGTAATTGTCCTGCAGGATGCGCGGTGTCCAAGTTTATTGCCTAACGACCGCGGCACGTTCCCATCCACTGTGGTCTTTTTATATTTTAATTAAAAAATCAAGAATGCCAACCTTAATGTTGACACAGTCACAAGCAAAGAAAGCGGAAGAGAAAGAGTGCAGAAAGTGAGGCAGATACAGAGAGAGAGAGAGAGAGAGAGAGAGTAAGAGTGGGGGCTGTAGAAGTGCTCACTTATTGGCTTTATGACATTGACATTTTGGGCATTGACACATTTCGGGAAAGGCTTTTCACTTAAAGTATTTAACTGGCTATAAAACAGTTTTACGAAAATCATGATGTTTATGAAGAAAACTTTTGCCCAGTTCTGAATTCCCTTACTTATGATTATTTAGTTCACATATAACTAAAAGAGCAAAGGAGTTGGAAAGACTTACGCGTAGTCGGAAGCGTAGCATATATGAGGAGAAAATATTGAATAAGGAAATAAATATATTCAGAGTCATAAAAGTATTAGATTTATTAGACACTAGCTATACCCGGCGCGCGTTGCTACGCCAGATAGAAACGTTGACATTGGTTAGGTTGGTGAATGTAAATGTTGCACAGTTGCACTACAATCCATGGCATACTAATTTTTATGACAATCGGTTGAACGGGGCAGAAGTTGCTACTGTACAGTGCCACCTGGAGGCGAGTGGCATCAATGAGCATATCACACAAACCTTCTCCGTGGAAAAATACATATGTATATATACCAATTTTCAAAATAATTGGTACAGTAGTTTTTTAATTTCATCGTGGACATACAGACAGATATTCATTTATATATATATAGATTAGCACCTCTTTCTAAGTCTTCTTCTTATCCAATTCTCCGATTTCATCAGAATCCAATCTTCCTAAAACTCCTTATCCTACTTTCTCTTATATCCCTTCTTCTGGTTATCCTCTTTTCGCGTTTTCCTATGACACTTATAAAGAATCCATGAAAGCTTTGTTTCTATTACTTGAATTCACGAGAATCACATAGAAGAGCACAATTGAAGGTACTGTAGTATGCTCGGTATTGTAATGACATACGCCTAACCTAATGTAGTGTATTATACAATATATACAATACATAAAGCAAACACATAAACATCCAGTGCAATTGTAATCCGATCGACCACTTATGTGTGGGCCGACCAAGGTGAATGAAAAATGCCGCGTCTGCACTTTGCCACTTAGTCAAGAACCTTATATGAATAAAATCATAACCAACCCAATGAAACACACTCTTCCATTTCAATATCTTTTGTAAGATTTTACAGTACGATTATGTTCTAATGTTGTTATGTCTAATGACACAAGGGAACATACATACTTGCATCATACATACATTCATACATAGATATATACATACATACATACATAGTTACATACATACATACATACGTACACAAATACACAAATATATACATGCATTCTTACACAATTACATACATGCATACATGCATAGTTACATACATCCATACATCCATACATCCATACATACATATGTACATATAAGAATACATACATACACTTACAAACCCACTTACATACATATATTTCCCTCTGTCAATCAATCAATCAATTGTTTAGGCTAAATGATAATTGATAACATTTGACAGGTTTCTTAATTAATTAAATAGAATATGATTAATGGGTATTAAATTTGAAATTGTTTTAATTTAAAAATATCCAGATACATTTTAGTTATTATTGAAGCTTTGCACATAAAACATACATAGAATATATATATATATATATATATATATATATAATATATATTTTCAGACTTTTGTTATAAATGCTATTACGTAGCTTATCATATTTTAAATGCTATTTATATATGAGTAATTAAATAATATTTGCTTGAGCTTTCACATGGATAGAATGGTCTTCTTAATAATTTGAATGCTCTCCTGCATTTGGGCCTCGTTGATGACCAGAGGAGGAGCAAAGCGGATAATGTCTCCGTGGGTGGGTTTGGCCAGCAAACCGTTGTCCCTAAGCTTCAGGCAAACATCCCAGGCATCGAATTCTGGAAGAGATTAATGATGAAGTTAGTTAGGTGCAAGATAAGATGAAGGTAGCTATAACTTACTGGAGTTAATGACAATGGCATTGAGCAGACCCTTGCCCCTGACCACGGAGACCACATCCTTGGGCAGCTTGGAGAGTTCTGTGCGCAGGAGTTCACCCATCTTGAAGGAATTCTCAGCCAGTCGCTCCTCCTGGAGCACCTCCAGCGCGGCCATAGCTACACGGCAGCCCAGCGGATTGCCACCATAGGTGGAGCCATGCTCACCTGGCTTGATGCAGAGCATTACCTCATCATTGCAGAGCACAGCTGAAACGGGATAAACGCCGCCAGACAGTGCCTTGCCCAGAATGAGTATATCGGGACGCACATCCTCGTAGTCCACAGCGAGCATGCGACCTGTGCGAGCGAGACCCGTTTGCACCTCATCGGCTATCCAGAGCACATTGTGCTTGGTGCACAGCTCGCGCACCTGGCGCAGGTAACCTTCGTCGGGCACAATGACGCCCGCCTCACCCTGAATGGGCTCCACCATAAAGGCGCACACTGTGGGATCCTGCAGAGCCTGCTCCAGAGCAGTCAAATTATTATAGTCGATCAGCTCAAAGCCAGGCATAAATGGTCCAAAGCCTGCGTAGCTGGTGGGATCATTCGAGGCGGAGACGGCGGCCAGTGTGCGGCCCCAGAAATTATTACGAGCAAAGATGATCTTGGCCTTGTCCGCGACTATCTGTTTCTTCTCATAGCCCCACTTGCGAGCCAACTTGCAGGCCGTTTCGCCACCCTCCACACCTGTGTTCATTGGCAACACCTTGTCGTAGCCAAAGAACTTGGTAATGTATTCCTCGTATTCGCCCAGAACGTCCGAGTAAAATGCGCTGCAAAGAGAGAAGATAAAAAAGAGCTTAAAATAAATATTTAAAAAAATAAAAAAAACCTAAAAGGCAAAAATAAAATAAAAAAAAATTGAAAATCTATTAAAAATATAATATAATTATATTTGTATATAAAAATTATTTTAAAAAATACATGTAAAAATATAATAAAACAAATAACATAATATAAAGTATGTATATAACATATAATATATAAAGACATGTGAAAAAAATATATAAAAATTAGATTATTATAAAATGAAACCAAAGAAAATATAAAAATATGATAATAAAAAAAAATTTATAAAAATTAAAAGATATTAAAAATATATCTACATATATATAAATACAATACATAAAATATAAAGCATATGAAGAAAATATATATGCAGACAAAATATATGTAAAAAATACATAAAAAATAAGAAATGTATAGAAAATACATGTATGATAATAAATTTAAAAAACATATTAAAAAAATTTTAAAATCAATTTAAAATGTACATAAACTACATAAAGTATAAAAAGAATTGAATTAATGCAAAACAAAATATATGAAATCAAATATATTAAATATAAAATATTATAAAATAAATAATAATAAAATAAAAAGCATTAAAATTGACATATTTTAAAAATAAAAAATATTAAATAAAGAATATAAAAAAGAATATAAAATAAGAAAGATTAGATTATTCACTTGATTTGAAATGAATAAATCGAAGCTAATTAAAATTCGCAATATAATATTTTCCGTTACTGATAACCTCTAAAGATTCAACCTCATCGACGTTATCAATCAAATGAAATATATTTTTCATACTATAACTTGCGTTCCATAAATCATAATTACAAATTATATATATTATCAAAGCACTTAAATATATACACTTCGTCTGAGTAATTGGTTATTTAAAGCCGGTTAGAATTGGTTTTCTTTAGTCGAACGAAGGTTTTTCGTTGTCAGGGTCTGAATGGTTCATAAACTTAGGTCATAAAGAGCAATATGTTGATTAATCACTTCTTGTTGTTTTTAAATGTCTCAAGTATTTTTTATTTGCTGCTCTTTAAAATCTCAAGTATTTGCACTTGCTAATTGCATATAGGGTATATACATATTGAGATAATACAAATTTGGTTTCATTTATCAGTTTAGAGGTTTAATGACATTTAATAAGTATATATATAATAATTGAGAACACAATTTTTAATCTTTTTATAAATATCTAAAGTAAATTAATATATAATTAGGCTAAGCTTACAAATATTTTGTGATCTATTAAAAAAATAAAAAGGTTTTGCCTAGTTTAATCAGGAAACTAATTAAATGTATATTTGTATAATTTAGTGATGTTTGTTCTATATATAGCCTTATTTTTTAGACTCGTGATTAGCATAGATTATTTTAATGTATGTCAAATCATCTTTTACGATTTAAATAAAGCTTTATTAATCTTCATCTAAGACACATTGAACTTGGACAGCAAAATTAAAAAGCATGATTATGCCCTTATAGACGGTATACATAATGTGTAAAATCACAACGATAACATAAAAATTTAAAAATATAAAAAAGTAAAAGTCTTTCTGAAATAAATATATATATATATTATAAAAAAGTAAACGTTTTGCACATAAAATACAAAAAAGTTCTGAACTTTTTTAACATAAAACAAACAAATTAAAATTTACAAATTATTAAAAAATTAAATAAATATACAAGTATGTTTTAATATTTGTGCAGCTTCTCAGCGCTGTGCCAATTAATGTGAGTTAGCAACACAAAATTTTCACTTATCAATGATAACGAAATCGTTTTGTCACTGATAACTAAAAAAGAATAAAAATCCACTTGAAATGGTTTATGGGCTGTGCTCAATGGCCAATTTTGGCACAGCAACAATAAACATAACAACAAAGAAATCAAGTTCAATGAAATGTTTAAAAATAAAGCTCATAAAGCTTCAAATGAATGTGCTCGATAAGCTTTAAAGGGGGCACGTCCGACAACAGCAGGGTGTTTCACTTACCGTGACGTCAGCGCTAGTTTCTGTGACTGCTCTGTTAGTGCCTGGATAATCTTGGGATGGCAGTGGCCTTGGTTGACCGCCGAGTAGGCGCTGAGGTAGTCATAGTAGCGCTTGCCCTCCACATCCCATACGTGCACACCCTCGCCCCGGCTAAGGGCCACGGGCAACGGATGATAGTTGTGCGCTCCATATTTCTGTTCACGTGCAAACACCGTCTCGGAGCGGCTGCTCTCTGTCGACGTTGTCTCTTTGGGCTGTGTTCTTTGGGCCATGCTGCTCAGGCGGCTGGCAATGCCGCGTGTGCTCAATTTGGAGAACATATTTAGGCTATATTGGAAATAATTCTTCTTGCGGATCTGACACACCTTCACACTTGATCGCTGCCAGCGGCTTACTGAAAGTTCGCTCGCATTGCCAGCCGGCTATTTATACCTATCGTTTGTTTTTTTGATTTTGGCGAGTCACGCGATTCGTGATAAGCTTTTTTAGTACAGGCCCCCAGCGTAGAATGTAAGAGGGAGACAGGGAGAGTGAGGAAGAGAGTGTGAAGGAGAGCGGCTGCTTAACACTCTCAGCTTGTCTTGGCTTTGGCAGCTTAGCCCAATGACTTATGTGCCTTACATATCTGCTTTAGCTTTTTGGCGCCGTCACACACACACACACACATACATGTTTGAGTGAGCATAAAAATAGCTCAATTGATGCTTTGCAGCTGTTGTTGTTTTTGCTATTTGCTGTTATTGTTATTGCGTTATTTTCTACAGCAATCAGCAGAAATTTTCCATTGCTCAATTAAGCAGACAGCTTCTGCCAAAAGCTTTTTGTTTGTGTTTTTAATGCCCTGTATGCACTGATCTGATTAAAAAGGGTATATGTAGTGGGCAGTAGAAAAAGCTGAGAATATGTTCTTTGTCTGTTTGCTCTTCTCATTGCTTCTAAGACCTTTGATCTATTGTAGTTGGAAAAGCCTAACTATCTTTTAAGATATAATAGCTAGAAATACTTATGAATAAAAACTGATCTATGAATGAAACTAAATTATATTTAAGTATGAATTTTCCATAGTAAAGAGTTCCAAGAGGCACCAGCATAGCTGATTCCAAATTCAATATTACGTTCACACGCCAACTCGTAGCTGCTTACAGGGTATTCATCAGTCGGGCATCTTCGACTCTAGCACTATTGATTTTTGAATTGAAATCTACACACATGTGGGTGGATTACTGTAGTCATGGAAATTGTTAGAGCTTTAAAACGCAAAGCGATGCGCTGCTCCAAAGTTCAGCCGCGTCTTGAGGTTTGCAGAAATTTTTGCTCCTACAAAGCTTTTGTCACCAACAGCTGTTCGAAGAGTTTAGTTAAAGAAATTCTGATTTTTTTTCTAATTAAACTAATAAGTATTTATAGACGCACGTTTCTAGCTGATAATATTTTGATGAAAGTAAATGGGTAATTAAATCTTTGTAAACAAAAATATTGTTTTAGCAAATTATTTTTTTGAGAGCTAAAATATTGTCGAATGATTTTTTATCAATTGTGCTAATTCAATGTAGAACAAGTCCTTCATAATTTAAATGCTATATAAAACCTTGAAAGATTATGGATGTTGGGTTACGGCTAAGTTTAATGATAACGTTATCCAGCTTAAGTCGCTCTTATCAAAATCAACTCTCACTGATTAGAAAGATATCAAATATATCACATAATTTTACAAGATAGATCAGAATGCATTTACTTTGTTAGTATTTTATATATTTATTTGATTTTTCATAAATATTTTACGCTTAAAATGTACAACTAATTGGCTTAGTTATGATAACTAATTTCATTTGTATTTAACAATTATAGCACATTCAAGAATTTGGAGTACTAAAAAACAAAGAAAATTATATTTATGTAGAGCTGCTCAGAAAGCAGCCGAAAGGCAACGCAATTGCACAAAACATCGAAAGCTGGAAATTTATTTTGTTAATTTCGAAAATGCGAAAATAAATTCCAATACGCAAATTTACATAGCAAAATAAAAATAAATAAATATTATTAGAAATTAAATATTGCTCGCTGTTGGGCGGCACCGCAGAAAGGAATCGAGAAAAAAAACTGTTGCCCGCTTTTGGGCGAGCTTTTGACATGTCCAATTAAACATGATTTTCGCTTAACTTGTTTCATTAGCTACCACAATATTTGAATTAATTAACTTTAATAAATTCACGCTTTGATTGCTCAATTCGCCGACTACTCCATGGCCGGGGTGGCAACGCTCTGCTGCGGCGACTGTGCGGGCGATGGCGATAAACTACGGGGCGTATTCGCCGCATTCGCCGCATTGGCCTCCCTCTGTGCATGAGCCTGGCTGAGCAGCTCCTTGTTGAGCCTATAGCTGCTCATCACATTGGCGCAGCTCTGATGGAAATAGAAATTGCGACCGCGCAAAAACGCATCCGTGTTGAGATCCTTTATGCCTGTCTTGAAAGAGAAGATACACAAAGCAGAGCATAGCTTAGAGTGGTAATCAAACTTAGTGGGAGAGTCAAAGAGAATGAGAGAACGTGTGTGTGTGTGTGCGCGTGTGTGAAGCATTTAAAGAAAGTGCAATGAAGAGACAGATGGTGCAAGCAAGCTCAAAAAATAAGCTGAAACAAACTGAGAAATGAAACGTTTTTTTCATTGTTCGGTTCTAAGTCTGAGAGAGTGAGTGAATGAGAGAGTGTATATGAATGTGTGTTAAGCATGCAAAAATAGTGCAAAGAAGAGTCAAGTGGTGGAAGCGAGAGGGCGCATACACAAAAAAGAACTGAAGCAAACTGAGAAATTACCTTACAAATGAAACATTTGTTTTCATCGTCCGGTTTAAAATCCGAACTAATTCCCACCTTTGTGTCCAATTGCGTTAATCCCGGCACGCCCATTGACGACAGCTGCGACAGGCTGTTCTCCATGGACTCTGCATATTTGGTTGCTGTTGTCGTATTATTGTTGTTGTTGTTGTTGTTGTTGCTGTGCGAAATGTCCATTGGCCCCGGTTCGGTGCTGCTGACCTGTGGCTCCGATCGCGGACGCTCCTCATTGGGTGAAATATTCTCTAGGCTAATGGAAGGAAAGTTGAAATCAGTTCAATAAGCTAATTAGCTATTTAGCTGATTTGCTTACCGGCTGCTGGCCACATTCTCCTCCAGCCGTCGCTTGAAGCTGTGCGACTTGGTCGTCAATTTCACAGTTTCATCGTCATCCACAATGACATCCTCATCGCTGTCGTTTTGGCACATGGCCGTATCCATCATTAGCTCCTTGTTGTTGCTGCTGTTGTTGTTGCTGTTGGTGCCGCTGTTATGCTCGGCCACGCCCACGCCGCAGGAGTCCGCGTTATAATAGTGATGTGTGGTAGATGACAGCTCGCTGACGTTTTTCACTGCACGGCCAAGGATTCAAGGATCAATTAACACTCCCCACCAAGTTGGCTACCGACTTACCGCTGATATGTGCCTGGGTGCTGGGCGTTGTCTCGCCCGACCAGCTGACACTGCTACTGCTGGCTGCCGTCACATTGGTGCTCACATCCTGCTCATCTGCATGCGCGTCCTTCTGATTAATAACGCATGCCGTGCGATAAAGTATACCATCTAATTTGCCCGGTTGGGCGTTCGTATTGTGCATGCTGGAGGGTGGCATATTGGGTGGCCCTGGACCAGCTCCACCCGCTGCGGCTGGCAGCTCCGAGCCAGAGTCCGGCACATCATCGTTGCAGCTCTCCACATCCACCGTTTCAATCTCATCCTGCATCTTGGTGTCCTCCTGCAAGCAAAAGAGTTATTTATAGAGAGACTCAAGATATTTCTAGGGGAATTACTTACCTCTGGAGGCAGCTTGCCCGTTTCCAGCGCATATTTGCGCTTGCATATGGGACAGCTGCTACAGTAGAGACTCTCCATCATGTACATCTCACCGTATTTACGCTTGCGCACCTTCAGCCGCAGCCGATTCTGACGGTTGTTGCGAATACGCTGAAAGGTCTGAAAAAGGGCAAACCCTAAGTTGCAATGACATAAAGAGTTTTCCATCATCGACTTACCTCCCAACGATTGTGGCTGGTGCGTATGGCGTTCTCCTGGGCCGGACAGGGCGGAGCAAACATGTAGGTTGCCTGCAGATTGGCTCGCTCGAAGCCGGCGCTCAGCTTGTAGAGACGATCCAGCTCGGTGAGAAAGTGCGTGTGCCACTCCTCTGGGCTCAGTTTCAGTCCGCAGACGGGACAGAGATCGGGAATGGCGCCGCCAGCAGCTGCCGCCTGCAAGCCGCTGACGAGGCTCAGACCACCAGGCACCGCACGTAATCCGGCCAAGCTGGCCAGCGCGGCATGATGGGCCACATGATGGGACAGCGGATGTGGATGGGCATGCGCCATATGATGATGCGTAGGCGGTGGCAATTGACCCCCGCCCACACCCACATGATGGCCATGATGCTGATGCGGATGATGGTGTCCCGGCGACGACTGATGCGCCGCCAAATGTGTGGCCATGGAGACGACTGCGCTGCTGGTGGCCGCTGCCACGGCCGCCGAACTAATGGCCGCTGCTGCCGCTGCCGAGCTGGTCGAGCAGGAGGACGAGGAGCTGCTGGATGCTGTCGAGGAGGAGGCAATCGTATGCGCTTTGCTCACATTGTGCAGATCTGAAATTAGCCATGCCGCATTCATCAATCAAAGCCGCCGCAATGCCAACTGGCAATAAAAATTGAAATTCCACCAGCTACGCGCATTGATTTCAATTCTGGAATTCCACAAAACCCAACCCTCGCCCCCACGTCCCGCCCGCGCACTTCCGCTGGCCCATAAATTTTCCGGCCAATTTCTAATTGCATGCTACACATTTTTAACACGTACTTAGCCCAAATTAATTGGCGCTCGTTATTTTATTTTCAAGGGGGGAGGGCGGTCATGTCCTTCGGAGCTGCTGCTGAGCTGTTGTCCTGCTGAACTCTGCTCCGCTCAGCTCCACTCAGCTCAGCTGTCAGCTGCACGTACAGGGCAACAAAAAAAATGTGGAGAACAAACCACAATAAATACAAACTGTTTGCACATCCAGTCGAAAGTTCTGCACGTGACTGTGGCAGCAATTAAAATATTATTACAATAAAATTTAATATGTTTGTTGTTGTTGTTGCTGTGGCAAAGGCCTGGCAAATGCTTTTTGGTCTAAAATACTCGCAACATAATATGCTGAATGCGTTGGTTAACCGCGGATAACAGTAACAGAAACAGTCCACAGACAGGTCAACAAAATGGGCCCAAAAGGATGAACGCAAATATTTGAAGTTCTCGACGCGAGTTGCACATAAATTAAAATATTATTTAAATATCTATTATTGAAAATTATGAAAAAGTATTAAAAAAATCAATAAAGTTGTTTCTCTATGCTGTGTGATCAAATGAATGGATTAAGCAAATGTTTAACTAGTTTCAATTCATTGAACGAGATTTTAGAGAAGTTAAGATTGGAATTTTCGAGGGATTGAAGAAAAAACTACAGTTTTTAGTACATATTAAACAATTTTGAAGTGTTATTTGGTTTCTTATAAAAAGAAAATTTAGTCCCATTTTCAATGGGTTCAAGGTATAAAAATTTTAAACTTGTTTCTTAATAATAATAATCTAATAAGTTTCAACTCATTGAACTAGATTTGAGAGAAGGAAGGCTTGGAATTTTCGAGGGATTGTAAAAAGTTTAGAAAAATAATTTTGAGCCAGTTCGAATATTGAAGAAAAAAGTAATATCTGTCATATTTTCAGTTATACTTCACGCTGTGTAGGGGATTCCTTAGAACCGGAAGATTTTACAAGGATATATAAGAAAACTTAGACATTAGAGAAAATGAAGGGGAAACGGTTTACTCTAATAAAGTAATTTAAAAAAGTAGGTAGAGCCGCATCAAATAAATCCCGAAAATTTTCAACTTATAATGTAATGCAGGGGATTCAGATGAATTGCTAGGTTTTAGAGAGTGTTAAGAGGGCTTAAACAACTATGAAACGTAAAAAGTTTTCTCTAAATATATTATTTAAAATAAGACTATAGTTTAAAAAAGTTACTTCTCAAATATTTTAGCATTAATAGCTTGATTTTAGAAAGTTTTTTGAGAATTTGTGGAGCAAATATTACAGAACTATTAATAACATCGAAAAATGACTTTCGACTAGATTAAGTGGCCCAAAATGGTAACAGAACACTACTCATAAATGTAAATATGTAAATAAATGTAAAAAAAAGAAAAAAAAGAAATTGACAAAATAAAGTTAGATTAAAAATATTAGTTTTTTTTTACATGCTACGCATTTTAGTTAACTCTACAAAATCCTTTGATTTTAGAGAACTTACAGAAAAGTTTTGAGAGTTTTGAAATGTGCAAGGTATCTTTTTAAGAGAGTATTGAAAACCTAATTGAAAACATTAACTAAAAAAACTCTAAAAATGTATATTCAAAATATATTCGCTTAAATTTCACGCTTTTAATGAGCTTAGCAAATTAGTTTAAACCAGGGACTATGTGATTTTTAAACTTTAAACTGACTAATTTAAGCACAAACTTGAAGTTTATTGTGCACTGCCTTTCTTTGCGATTTTCAGCAAGGTAGCTTACATTTTTTTTGTCTTTTCACTTAGTTAATGGGAAATATTTTTTGTTTACTAAAAAAGTATGCAAATATTTACAAGAAACTGCAGTAACTTAAAATCAAAATAATTCCAAATCAAATCACTGTCTAGTATTTTAAATAAATAGCCAGAAATTCCTAACAGTCACGTGCCAATTGTGTTCGTCCCGCCAAAAGGGAGGCATTCCATATGAAATATGACTTTTATGGTTTGTGGGTGTATGTGTGTGTGTGTCCCATTAATATTACAGAAATTAATATGAAAATTCCAAGTGTGCATTGGACATAATACATCATCGGCACAACAATAATAATAATAATAATAATAAGTAATGCTCACAATAACAATACCCAACAATGCAATCAAAGCGATTTGCAACACTTGCGCATCCTTTGAAGGAAGCCAATGAAAAAAAATGAGCGGAAAAAAAACGAGATGAACAATAAATGAGCAAACATTATGAGTTTCAAGCGTCTCACAAGGGTAGTTAGGGGTAGCTTTAGCTGCCTTATAATTGGCTCAAGGGCCAACAGCAGAGCAGAAGAGTTGCAACAAAGTTGCCAAGGCTGAGTAATTAGCTGGCTCGTGCCGCCAAAGGATGCGCCTGCTGCCTGTGGTTTGACTTTGTAGTAAAGTGGCAGCAGGCACAAAAACTTGAACTCTCCTGGCAGGGGCTGGAGACATTTCAATAAGCCTTTTGCGACATTTAAAACACTTAAGCAGCACCCTTGTAACCCTTCTTCGCTTTATATATGAATATGTAAGGCTCTTCGCGCCAGGACTTGCAGGAAAGTCATGTGTTTAACGTTAGTTGGCTATTGGCTATTGGCGTTACTGGAGGCTGCGCTGCATCTGCAGCTAATTAAAAGTGTATTATTTATTTTAATTAATTTATGGGCTTAGTTTAGTCAGCTACTCGCATAAGCCAAAAGGTAAATACGTAAGTTGACATTGGGGAGAGGGCAAAGAGAGGCAAATTCTGTATGCGGAAAACTGGTTTTCCAGCTAAAGTCCATAAGCAAATATGAAAATCAAACAAAAAGTTGGTGTTGGAGAGTAGTCAGTGGTGCACTTGGAAGGGAATTTTAAAAGACAAACATAAATTATAGAACAATATATATTTATAATTTTGAATATAACAGTAAAAATCACAGCTAGAAACTGCTTTTCCACTGAAGCAATTCTAATCACGTGCGAAAATATATTTTCATAAAAAAGCAGCTTTATTTAATTTGCATCCAATTTACTAATTACTTTAAGCCTATTCATTTTTGTCAAAATTGAACTGATTTTCTGTATCATCATTTAAACTGGATTTAGATTTAGAAAAACATTTATGCTTTAAAATATGTATCATTATTACACAATTTTCAAATTTTCCCAAATATGTATTCTGAAACAGTTTTTTATGTTTTTTCCTCAAAAACTAACTTTGCTTTTAAGATAAAATGTACATCAAAATATGTATCATTGTTACATATTTTCAAAACTTTGAAACAAAAAATTGTGAAACACTTTTTTAGGGATTTTTTTTTCAAAAATTAACTCTGCAACTTAATCTTGAATTTATTTTTTATATATGTTTTATATGCTTTTTTTTTTAATTTGGAAATTATTGAATTCTATGTAAAATCATTTTTATATTTGAAAATAAAAACTGCTTGAATTAATTGCATTAACCAACAAGATTTAGTAACTGACTAATCGGTTTTTAATTTTTTTAAAGACTTCTTATGTGCTAAAATCGAATCTGAAGAATAGTCCTCAAACATTAAGTTTTGAAGATACTCCAAGCTAAAAGATATTTGCAGGTACATTTGAAATCCTATAATATCAAGGCAAACACATACTACTTCTGGCATATGACAGTAGTACTCTATCCTCCAAAACGAATTTTATTTTTTCAAAAATCTTGATTAATCGAGATTTCCAAAGATTTTGGATAAGTAAAGACTGATTTTCAGTCCTGTTATTAGAAAATCAAGTTATTAAGAGAAAAAAGTTCTATAAAAACATTGATATGACTTAACTTATTTTAGAATGCAAAATTTAACTAAATTATATAAATAATTTAAATTAAATTTAAAAACTGCTATAAAATTTTATATATATTTTTATAATACCAAAGTTTTTGTTTTTCAGTTTAACAGAGCGTCAATCACATAACCTTTGCATATGGATATATCTTATTAGCGCAACCCTCCGGCAGCTGCGCCACTGCCTAACATTTGTTGACATAACTTCCTCACCCCTACCCTTCCCCTCCGCTCACCTCTTCGTATAGCCCACTCTTTCCATTTGCATTCATATTTATCATGTTCATATGCTGCTGGAGTTTTGGGCATAAGGCGCTTAAGGCCGACACCAATTAGCAACGCATTTGTAGGCAATTTGTTTGGCCCAGTTTTGAGTCGCAATGCGAGCAGCTTTAAGGGGCTGCAACAATCAGGTAAGCAATTGCCTAAAAATTGATTTAAATGTCTGCTCGAGGAAGGAAGGAGAGAAAACTAATAAAATAAAATTGTGGAGTGCGGCCTGTCGCCTGTCTGTCCGCTCGTCCCGTCTGCCAGTCAAAGTTAAACCAGTGAAGCGTTAAAATTGCACACAGAGAAAAGTTAGATGGAAACAAATATGGCTAGATTTTGATCAAAAAAAGGCAACAACGTGGCCCGCCCACATTTTCTTATTTTTTACTTTTATCGGCAAATATTTTGGCAACATGCAAATTTGCAAAGTTCGAGCGGAGTTGCTGAAAGTAAAACCCCAACTTACGTCTTAAGTCCCTGGGATCCTGAGAATTATTGCTGCGCGGACTTTCACCCTTTTCAACGGCATCGTAATCCTGTGATCCCTCCATGGATTCGTGAGATGTGCACGTGGGACTGGCCGAATCCGTGCGAAATGATTCGTTGCCATTGAAGAGATTCTGCAAAAAGACAGCAAAACACAAATTCAATTTCACTTATGACAACTGCCAATCTAAGCACGATTAGCAACGCCTCTCTTCCAGCTAAAGCTTCAGCTTCAGTCTCTTTGTTTTTGTACCCACCTGATCCAGGGATATGCCAATATACTTGGGTGGCGAGAAGGCCGACGGCAGCGAGAAGTTCGACAGCACCGACGGCTTTCCCAGCTGCGAGCGTTCGCTCGCAAAATAGCCGCCCGGAGCTCCGGCTGCAGCCGCTGCGGCAGCTGCTCCATTGGCCGCCAACATTCCATGGTTGAGGGTCTGCAGCAGATGCGGATGGAAGTTGTGCAGGAATTGGGTGCTATAGTTGCCGACTAGTGACATGTTGTGTAGATCTTTGGCGTCAGGTAACTAGAACAAGCAGAGCAAGGAATGTTGATTAGTTGAAGATGGAAAGTTGAGATAAAGACTTAATGTAATTAGAATAAAAGAAAGAAAAATAAAATAATCTAATTAGACATTTAAGAATGTTAATGAATATATATAAATATGTTGACATACTTTATTTATGTACTGCATAGCTGATTATGGAGAGTTGAAAGAAAGGCTTGAATATTATATAAAATATAATTAGAAATTTAAGAATGTTAAGGAATAGATACAAATATATTAACAAAGGTGTGTACTGAAGAGTTATATATGAAGAGTTGAGAGAAAGACTTGGATGCTTATAATATAGCAGTCAAATATATATGATGTAATAGTGAACTTTAGATAAGAAATATCAAATATATATTTTGCTTTAATTATCATTTTTACTTCGGAAATACCCTGTATTTACTTGATACTTTTTAAATAAATTTATTTTATATTTTAAATTTATATTATATTAAATACAATATATTTACGTCCCTAAATATATTAAATTTCAAAAACGGCTTCTATTTTGAATAGCAAGTCAGAGTTTGAATTTAAATAGTCCTAAAACAGCTTTGGCTGTCCACAGTAAACGAGTTGCCAGAAGCAACTTGACGAGCAACCGGGTTCGAGTCCCTGGCAATTGTCTTTAGTAGTTTAGATATTAAAACATAAAAAAAACTGAAGAACTAAGTGTACTAGTCACAAAGCCAAATTAGCCATCCTAAAAAGTCAAGGTTTCATTAGACAAGCTCTATAGAGTCTATAGAGTCAAATGATGAAAAGTTAAAAACAAAAAAAATTAAATAATAAGTTTTAGGGGAATTAACTCATTTGACTAGTTTGGATTCTTGAGTATTGTAGTTTCAGTACTAGATGTTAGCTTGTTATAACATTTTTAGAGCTTTTGCTATTATGCTTATAGCTTTGAGTATTGATTATAGCTATGAGTAAGCTTATATTGAGAAATAGTTACCTAAAATAAAAATTTATCTACCCCATTCAATCGCCTGAACAAGAATATATATTTTTTTATTTTAATATAAATATCATTTTTTCTTTACTATAACTTACTATATGCTGCTGATACATAATCCATTCTTAAAATAATATTACAGTTCAATACAGATGTTTATATGTAGCATATATTTACAGAATACTTCCCTGTGTATTATTCCCCTTAGTTTTTTCAACGACTTAACACTCATTTTCCCACACTTTTCCGCCTTACTTTCCGACGCATTGCAGACGAAATTTGTATGTAAATTCAAATTTTTGGCAACTTTTCTTGTGGGTGGGTTTTGATACTTGTCACACATGTCCTCGCTTATGTTGCTGTCTAGTTGAGTGTGTATGCGTGTGTGTGTGTGGATGTCCCAGACGCTTAGCACTCATCAGGCTCAATTTGTTATAAACGGTTTCTCTGCTTATCCTTTGTCGTTTTTATCATCAGTGCCCAAACCCTTGAACCCAACCCTCAAACTCCTCCATATCCCATATCAGTTGCAAAGTCTTTTGTGTGTTTGCTAAATTTTCGCTCGTTATTTTACACCCCATTGGTGGCACCCAAACACACACACAGAGACACACTCCCACTCCCATATGACACAGTTTATGTGCGACAATATCGTAACTCGAAAATCTCTCAATTTTGCGCCGTTTAACATTTATTTGTCGTAAATTAAACATTTTTTGGCGCATATTTTAAGGCAGCTCAGTTACTGATGCGATGTTTCTATATAAGACATAGAACTATATGAAGTGCATTTTATACTAAATTGCTTGAGATTTCCTAATAGCTTGTTCTTCATTAGGATTTATTTCTTAGATCTACAATCCGGTAACTCGACTTGCTTTGCCATATGTTGCCTTTACTTCACTTTCTTCCTTTCATTCCCACCTTCTATAATTGGCCAATTTTTGTGCCTAGTCATGTAGCTGGCATAATTTTCACCTACTCCTGCTTCTTAGTCAGCTTCGCATAATGCGCATATTTTACGCTCACTTAGCTTTTCAAAACTCACGCAAAGTTATTAAGGCAAATGTGTTTTGAGATTGGAAATGTTTTTAAGTGTGAAACGTGATGTAAGCAATAGAAAGACGGTTGAAGATTTTCATCAAATTAATGGGGATATATGAAAGACAGTAAGTGCTGTTTTTTTTAGTGAGAAATGCTTTAAATATTTAAAAAAAATATTTATTTTGTATTGGCTTATATAAAAGAAAACAATAAATAAAATATTAAAAAAAAATTTTTTCTTTGAAAAATTTAAAATGTGCTTTTTAATTTGCGATTCGTATAGAGTATTTTGTTTTTGTTAAACTGATAGGCATATATATCTCTCTCATGTACTAGTTCATGCTTATTAGTATTTTGATCTTACAGGGTAGTTTGTCTTTGTGTGAATCTTAAGTTATTTGTATACTCTTTTAAAAAGATCTTTTAATTTTAGTCAGAATTTTGCAACGCACAGAAGGCCGTCTACCCCACCTCCATATAGTATATAAAGTATATAAATCTGCATCCATTAGGAACGTGACAAAAACTGTATATTCTGCAATTTTACACCAGAGATCCAAAAATTAGTAAATACATTAATCTTGATCTCTTCTTAGCAAATCAGAAAAACAATACTTACAATTACAATTACAAGGGTAGTATCAAACATGGTCGAAGTTAGCACTCTAGTTAATATTATTATTTGAAGAGTAGACAAAACTCGAGTCAACATATTAAAGGCATGGTTACAAACGCCTTCGGCTAATATCTTTAGATGTTAGTTAAGAAAATTCAAGCTTCGTTTTATATTGAGTTTTTTACACTATTTAGTAAACCACATTAGACACATATTTATAAGTTTTTACAATATATTTTGATTAAAGACAGATTTATACATTCTAAGCTTTCACATGCTAGAAATTTAAGTATTGAACGCATATTAAGGGTATTCCATCTGCCTGTAATGCCTCTCAATATCCTTATTGCCAATTACTGATAATTAAGCGTCAATAAATTAACGCTTATCAAAACGTTGACATAACAAAATTAGCAGCTCAACCCCAATTTTAGCATATCAGGTGCTCCAACAGCAGCATCATCATTATCATTATCATCATCATCAGCTGCAACATTGCTAATGAGGCAAGGCGGGGGGTGTCGCTTTAAAGCTGTTGCCAAACACAAACAAATGCAAGTCAGCCCCCTAAATTTACGCCAAATGAGTTAGGGCAATCCATGTGGATATGGAGCTGTGACTGGAGATGGGAGTTGGAAGTTGGGATTGAGGTGTGTTGCCAACCGCATGAGTTGCATTTTGGCTAAGTCGGTTGCCGGCGAAGCCCCCCAATGAGTGGCACTGATTAAATGCCACGTGCACAGATGCTGCATATCATATAGCAGGGGCCGAATTCCGAGTGAGTTCCGTCCAAGTGGTCAACCACTGTCGACAACGCACAACTTGGCTAATTTGTCAGAGTTTTATGGAACGAGCATTTAATGCAATATGTAAACTTTGCTTATAGAAATTTTGCCATTGATTTATGTGCAGCAGGTGGCACTTGCCACCCCTTGCCAGCCCCTGTGCCACATGCACATTCACAATTCACATTCTTTGTTTGCATTTGCATTAGAGAGCATTGAAATGTTTCGAGCCTTGTGATTTGTTGCCCTTGTTGCTGGTGGAGGGTTGGCGGATTTGCATAATGCGCTTGTTCTTCTTGTTTGTTCTTGTTTTAACACTTGAATTATTGGCATTTGACACTGAGTCGAAGATTGTTGTAAAGCGACTCGCAGCTGCGACAACAACAACAACAACAACAACAACAACAGCAGCAGTAATAATAGCTTAATTACAACAACACGATAACGAGTGGCAAACAGGCAATTGCCCACATACAATTGCCAATTTCGCTTAACTTGGTCATAAAACACAGCAACAGACAACGGCAACAAACTTAGCCCCACACAACAAATAAATCTCAATTTGTGATCGGGCCACAAATACAAGAAAATGCCTCAAAATGAAACCAAGCAAACGCTTAGCAATTGGCAATTTTCTCGAACTAACTGTTTATGGCTTCAACCTGCAGCTTTTCGTTTCTTTCGATTCGACAGCAGAGAATTTAAACTGAAGCAAATGAAGAGACGTCTCTACTTATTAGAAATTAAATCTTCCTCTTCTTCTATTTCTAGCAGCTATTAGACTTGTTTTTGCTATAAATAACGCAAAGGAATCTAGTTTTTCAAATATATCACATAATAGTAGAGTGTGGAGCAGGGTTTAAAATTTGAAATGCTTACAAGTTAAATAATACATTTGATTAAATTGATTCAACAAAAAAAGTATGCTGCGGAAAAAAACAGTAAAAAAAATGCAAAAATTTTTTTATTGATTTATATTATTTGAGAGTAATCTGCAAATGTTGCTACCTACAATGGTGGACAAAAGTATTTTGACAACACAATGCAAAATGTTAATTGCTATTTCTACAATCTAAAAGAAGTTACGGTATCCACTTAATTTTTAAGAAAGAGAGAATATTGATAACGAAACGCATTTGATTTTTATAATTATTTGCGTGGCAGAACTTGATTCTTTGGGTGGACAAAAGTATTTTGACAATTCAATGTTGTTTAAGAAAATTGTGGGAAAAAGTTAATTTTAATAGTAGTAACAAAACTATTAATAAGAACCCTCCATTAACATCAATGACCTTTTCCAAGCGCATAGGAATTGATTTTAACAAATTTTGTAATGCTTCCAGTAAGAAATTTTTCCAAAGTTCTTCAACTTCAAAAACCGTCTCTTCTTGTGTTCTTGATAGGTGTGAGCTTCGTCTTCTTTATAAACATATTTTTTTTACATTTATATTTATTTAAATATAAATATTTATTTTTGAGTTTCCTAAATTGACATCTTCTTTAAGCTTCTTATTAAAACAAAAGAATCTTTTCAGACTTCTTCGTTTGTAGATTTAAATTTCCAAAATATATCAATTATTCTTTTATACTTCCTTAAACTCTTCCCAGATAAGCTTGAAGCCGCTGATGTTTACAAAGCTCCAACAAAATCAATTGATTGTTTCAAGGTCTGTTTGAAGTTATGTTTCATAATTATTATAGTATATGACAATAGTTATTAATTATTTTTTTATGAGAACAGGTTTTTGTGGTCGTTCGTGTAATACGAAGATTAAGCGTTAACTTCCTTATTGACTTGAATATTTACCAAACATTATATTAACATTTATATCTTGTACATATGTATATACATATAAGAATTGTAGATGTTGTATATAACTTATGACAATGAATGAATGAATTCCTGGAACTGTTACATTTTGTTATTACTATAGCAAAGTATACTAATAAATTTAGTTTTTCTGATTATATTATCAGAAGACTTAAAAGACTACACCAATTAGATATTAGAACTTAATAAATCAATTAAGTGTTGTAATAACAAAGGCAAATTTACCATCCATAGTATAGAGTAATAAAGTGTAATAAATTAATTTTTAACTTAATTTACTTTAATTACAAAATATTAAAAATTACATAGATAACATTTTTTTTAAGTTTTTATATTTATATATTTTAGTATTTATTTGAAAATTGCAACAAATTTGTATAGGTTTCATGCAGACGCAATCGTTTAGCTTCACTCCCTGCTTAAAGACTCCTATATATACTATACCTTCCCTAACCAGTTATCCCTATATGATTACAGCTTGTTACATGCCTCGTTGCCTGTGCAATCGGCGAGCTGCCCCCTGATGAATTGCTATAAATGAAATTAAGCGCACTCACACACAACATAAACATACACATACACACACACACACACCTACACCTACACAAGAGTGTAATAAGTGCAAAAAATAAGGTATTACATTTCATATGTTGGACCAGCTCTGGCACTCATAACTTTTCGTGCTCGCGCTCAGGTCGGGGTTGCTCAGGGTCTGGCTCTGGCTCAGGGTCTGGCTCTGCCATCTTTTTTGTGGGGTCAGTCTGTTTATCTTTGTTGTTGTTGTGTGTTTGTGTTGTTGTGGTTACGAAAATTGTTATGGTGTGTTGTACATTTTTCCTACAATCATTTTTTTGTGCCTTGTGCTCGGGTGGTTATATTGTGAGCGAGAAGTAGAACCAGATCCACATTAAACCATTTGACATTGCATTTAATATGCTTGCTTGGTTTGTTTTTATTAATTTTTATTGTTAGGGCTATAAATAATGGGCAATAGCTCAAGAAAAGTATCTCGTATCTATATAGAGGAGAGGGAGAACTCAGATATAGTTAAAGGTTAGGGAATTTCGTAAGAGAATGCAAGTAAATAGCAAAAAGCGGAATCCAATTGGACTCCCATTCGAATTATGATGAAGGTGTTATAATAAAGGAATCTAGGCTGAGCTCTCTGGATAAACTTGATTTTCATATAGGTTCTTTCTCACTGCCGACCATCTTCTGGCCCTCCCATATTATCCAACTCTCATCTACAAGTTCAGGACATATTGTTGTCATGTTTAACATATCTTAACGCAACTCAATGCTATGCAGAAGTTCGTTGCCAATGCCAAATGCTTGGCAGACCAGTTAAGTTAGTTGGCTGGCTGGCAAGTTATTCCAAATTCGTGAAAGCCGACTGGCTCATCTTCGAGTTCGAGTTCTTCATCATTTGTAGCATCAGCGTCAAGATCATTGCTCATGTTTACAATGATGACAGACAGCGGGGGCAATCGAAGACAGCGAGTGGCTCGAGCAGATCGCAGCTCAAAACAATCATAGCAGCATCCACTAAAGCTGGTAGCTGGAAGCTGCGATCTGAACCTGGTAGCTATCATAAATCTGTTCATCGCAAAAATCTACACACAATGGGGCGTTTGCAAACGCATTCGTCGATCGAGGAATGCGACTCTGAAAACTGAAACTGAAACTGAATCTGAATCTCAAAACTGACTGACTGTCGACTTTCGATTGTCTCGAACGGCGACTCTCGTAGCGCAATACACTAAGAAAAAACAACAAGCGATTGATCTTGTTTAACATATATGCTATATATAGCTTAATATTAGGAAATATATATGTGAAAATGAAAATGAAATAATTTCCTAAATAAATAATATTCAAATTTTTATCAAATACTTTGAAATGTTCCTACTTTTGTGATTTCTGTGCTTGATTTAGATCAAAAATCAAACCTAGATAATGTTTTATAATGAAAGAAAACTTGATTTAAAGAATATTTAGATTATAATAATTTGTTTTTAGATTTGATCTGATTTTTCTAGGGAGTATTCAAAGTCCTACTCTATATATATATTACACTATATTTGTACATATATATTATATATACTATATTTGTATATATTTCTCAGTGTAATGTTTAGTTGTGTTTGGTTTGGTTGTTTTATAATGCGCATTGTTCTGTGTGCAGTTGGCGGTGCCCGGTGTGCTGCTGATTTATAGCATCTGTGTGGATCGACGACGAGGTTTTTGGGCTACTACTCGACGGCTACTACCATGGCAGTGAATCGCCGTTGAGTTTATGATTTGTCATAAATATGTCGCCGTGGCGGCGCACGTTGAGCGAGCGGCTTAGATCCGCAGCGGTTGGCTGATTGGGCATTGGGAACGGTGTGGCTGATTGGGATTTTTACTTACTCTTGCTGGAAACGGACGTTGGCCACGCAGTGCCTCATGCAAACCGGAAGCGGCCTCCGATAGTACAACAAGCGCTTGTGATGGCAAATGGCTGCTAACAAATGCGTTGCTTTCCATCTGCAGCTTTTGGCTCACTATTCTTGTTGGTGGTTATATTTCTTGTTGTTAATTTGTTACGAATTTGGCACGGGGCAGCATAACGCATTAACTTTCACTTCAAATTAACAATAGTAATTGTAATTGTAATTGTAATGCAATTATGCATTAATTGGCACTGAATGCAAAATGCAAGTTAATTAAATTACACATATATATGCATATGTATGCATGTGTGCACATATGGATGCGTGCGTGTGTGTATATGAGCAAGTATTTATATGATATATTTGTTTTTAACACGCGCACGACGGCACAAAACGTTTAACGCACACTCACAGCTCAGCAGCACTCTGTTGGTGGCACCCGCACGTACGCGCTGTAGAAGTCCAACTGGACCAACTATTTTCACAGCCCGTTGAGCTCTGCGCTCAATTGTGTGCGCTGCTGGCGCAGCTGCTGCGCAGTCGCTCGCTCAGTCAACGCCTCTGTGTTGCTGCGCTCTGATTGGTTGTTACAACCAACCGGTTTGACTGTGTGCGCCAGCTCGCTCTCTCACACAGCAACGACGCCTGCTGAGGCTGCTGGTGCTGCTAGTGCTGTTGTTGATCTCCCCTCTCCCTTGCTGGCATTTACATTATGTTAACCTCTTCAGTCAGTTTGTTTTTGTGCATTATTATTCCAAAATGGTTGCATAGCTGTTTGTTGTTGCTATTGTTGTTGTTGTTGTTGCCTGTTTGTCTGTTTATCTGCTGGTTATTGTACGCCTGTTTGTCTGCCAGCACCTGGGACTGGTCCCCGCACTGTTCCCTGTCTACTTCTCTCGCTCTCTTCCCCCTCTCTCTCTGTTGACGTTTTGTGTAAATAAACCGTATGGGAAGCATTTTGACTTTGGATTGCCTGCTGTTGGCTGGTTGGTATTTGTTGTTGTTTTATGTGTTATTGTTGTTGGCCTGGACAGTGGCTGCAAGTATCTTGAAGTCACTTTTTTTTTGCTGGCTACTGGCTGCTGGCTTTTGTATGCCGGACACTTAATATAGCACATTACTGTGGTATTTATTGGCCAAGATGAAGGCGAAAATTCTTATGATGATATGATAAAATAAAGGGATCAGAAGAAATGTTGCACTTTTAACTGTTTTGCTAACAGAAAGAACGATATTTTCTACAGTTTCATATACTAGTTGAATATAAAGAATATTATTATTATTAATAAAATATTTTACTTGATATATTTTATAGTGCATGATAAGCATTAGAAAACAGGTTCTGCTCCCTTTACTCATTTTCCTTCGTTTTCATTTAATTTAATTTCAATAAAAACATGATCACTGCCTCACTTTATATATAATTGTATGGATATATGTAAATGGAAACTTGCAGTTCTAACTACTAATAGTTCTAAGAATATATAAAATGTAAAAATAATTTTTAGGGGAAAATTATACTTTATTTTATTTACACTTCAAAGAGAATCCAATACTTCCCTCGTCTTTTCAGCCCACTGTAAACTGTGCAGTCAACCCAAATAGTTGTGCCACAGCATATTAATACGACGGCAACTACAACAATTACAACACACATACATGACAACAAACAGTAACTAAAAAAAAAAAAACAAACAACAAGAGCAGAGCTTTAACTAGCCAAGAGCGAGAGCAAGAAAAACAAGCACAGACTAATGGAAAAACGAAGCTGTTAAAAATGGTTTTGTTGTGATTTTGAAGAGTTCCGATTTATTTTTTTTTGACCAACTGCATAAAATTTTTGCTTGCAATTTGGTCGCACAAAAAGAAAGAAAGACGGAGAAAAACGCCTGAGAAAAATGGGGAGTGGACAGGGAAAAAACTGAAGGCAGAAGTGGCTACAAAAACACTTTTGACATGTTTTATGGGTACAGAAGTGGAGCCTGTCGGGCAGTTCGCCCCGTGATCCCCCAGTACGATATAGCATTGGACATGTCTTTAATTGGTGCCTAGTAAATTTAGCTTTGACCATGTTTGGGCCAGCTCGGACTGCGAGAGATGTGACGCGTAGTCTTGGCTAATTTTTTGCTCATTATATTTACATTTCAAGAATTCCTGCACAGCCCAGCACTTTATAATTTTGCTGGCATTGCTTGGTTTATTACCAGTCCAGAGGTTAGAGAAAGCCAGTGCGAGCGACTGCGAGAGGAGGTCGAAGAGAGAGAGAGATAGGTGAGGGAGTGCCAGAGTGGGACAGCTAGGGAGCTGCCTCTCGCTCTGCGCATGCGCTCGAACATCAGACTCCGCTTCGAGGTAGCCTACATTATGTGCCTAATACTATATATGCTAGTAAATACATAGGGGAGGACTTCACTGAGCACCGAGAGCATCGAGAGGTAACCAAGTGCCGCGACTACTGCCCATGTACAGCTGCTCGCTTTTTGGACTCAACTGCATTTGGCTGGCAGTAGATTTTTCATTTTATTTATGTGCTGCCTGCTGTCCCTCCTCCCTCCTGCTCCTCCGACCCCCTCTCGGCTACTTCTCTGATTGCTCAGCAATGTATTTTTTTCTTGTATTTCTCAGTTTGTCAGCTTCTCGCTACAAAATTAAATACTTGTCTTTGTTTTTTATGGCAGCACTCGGTACCGAATGGGAGGTAGGGGGCAATAGGCGTGGCCACACGTGTGTGTGTGTAAGTCTTGGCCATAAAGCGAGTGCCATTTTGGCCTGACAGCTAATTTATGTAGTGGCTAAGAAAGCAGCTGCTGCGTTTTCGGCTTTTCCACACTTCACACACTTCTTTAATAATTTTGGCAAACAATTTTCTATAATTTAGTTGGATTTCACGCTCACACACCAAAAATTGTCTTTTAATTAGTTTTATTTTATGTTTGGTTTGTGGACTCAAAGATAGCTATATAAAAATATACACATGTCATAAATACAAATTTAGAAAAATATTATAAATATATGTAGAGATATTTATGAACAGCAAACATTTTCGTATGAGATAATAAATAAAGCTGCTCAAAAAAAACTGGAAAATCGCACATGAATATGTACTTGTTATATGCAGCAATAAAAAAATATATTTGTATATACATATATAATATTCTGGTAGATTGAGACTAAAAAAATAAAATCGGACAGACAAGTAGACACGCTTTTTTCTTATTCAGCTAGTCTAGAAAATGAATATTTTTTGATAAAAAATAAAAAGAACACAAGCAAAACTCCTTCGGACGAAACTGCCTTAATAGACGTTACCCTGAATCCCACCCTGAGTTCTTTCTTATGTATTTCCCATGTACATATATACTTAAAACTTAACCGATTAAGAGCCGATTAAGAGCTATAACATTTTCTTTCTCATGGTCTGAGTGTTGGACTGACTTTGCATACAAATTTTATTCAGATTTCAAAAACCATGTTGAAAATTTTGAATCTCGAGTTTAAAATATATCGTAAACTATATAGTAGCCTATATATAATACATAAAAATATATCTATTTTAATGGATTTCATGGAAATGGAAAAGCTTATTCATCATTTGTAAAAACTTGATCCAAGGGAGATCTACTCACAGACGGACAAGGCTAAATACTCGTTTTTAATGGTATACAAATGGAAGCCTCTGGGATCTGCATGAACTTATGAGGATCACTAAGCAGAGCAATAAATTGGCAAAAAATTAAAAATTATGGAATGAAACATGCGATAGTACTATTTATACAAGTAAAGGTATCATTTATTTTATTTTTTCAAATACTAAAAATATAAATTTTGGATATTTTCAAAATATTTTGAAAATTATTGAAAGAAACAGGCGAAAGCATTATTTATATAAGTATAAATACCATGTCTTTTTGCAAATACAAAAAATATAATAAATTAAAATATAAAGTACTATAATTGACAGACTTTTCATCTAGAATTTAGAGTCTAACCAAACTAAAATATATATTTGAAAATCAATTTTATTGATACTTATATATTGCATTTCGCAACTTTCTTCATTCATCCCTATGAGTATTTTTTGCCTACAGATTATTTGCTACTAAGCGCTAACTACTCCTCAATCCCCACAACTGTCACTTTTGTAATCCTCGCCTCCCTCATCCCGTGCACCTGCTCGCTGCCTTTGTCCTTTTTTTATTTTGCTATGACTCCCCCAAATACCAGTCAGCCACGCCCACAAATTAATTGAAACCGCAATACAAGTGCAAAGCGTTGGCTGTCAGAGCCAATTCCAAACGCAGTCAAACATCTGCGACTCACATAAAAAAAAAAAAAACAAAATATGTAAGCAGAGTCCAAAAGTATAAAAAAAATACCCCAAAAAGCAAAACCGAATCCTACACAAATCCCAGACAAATGTGCAGTGGTGAAAAATTCACCGATATATTCATGTAAATATGAATGGAAATGAATTACAAGCGAAATAAATGTACGAAAATTGCATGAAACAAAGCAAAACGTGCAATAAAAATCATAGTAAAAAGTGGCAAAAAAAAATTGGCAAAGCGCTAACATGTTTGTCGACGGGTGGGATAGAGGGGGGGAGAGAGAAAGGGGGACTTTTGTGGCTTTTTTGGTTGCCAGCGCAATGTTGACATGTTCCAAATGCAATTTTAACAGGATTTGCAAGGACACATTTGCACAAAGTGACAGAAAAACGCAGGCAACAACAACAACAATCACAAAAAGTCAACCCCCGTTGTCGGATGAATAGCACCCGCAGCTCCTGCCCGATCCCTTCGTGAACCTTGTTGCGTGCGTGGCTGGCATAACTTGCGGCTTAAAGGGCTCAACTTGTCATGTCGCCTGCCGCTGATGTCCGCATTGATTTTCCACTTACGTCGACTCTCTCTCTCTCTCTCTCTCCCTCTCTGACCCGGGCCAATCTCCCAAACTCCAATGCCCAAACTTTGGGTCTCGGGTCAGCTGCGGTCTTAACGCTTCATCAATATGCTTTTGCCGGGCGCCGCTAATTTTCGCTTTAGTCAACCATCGAAGCAAGTACTACGTGCAGATTTATGTCCATTCCGAGCTGGACAAAACAAGTGGCTGCCCCCACCTTTGAGAGTGAGTTGCACACCCACACTCAGTCTCGTCTATGCGTGTGTGTTTAGTGTTAATCCGTCAATGATAAGCTCAATTTGTTGTGGTCACTCAGCGACAATGACCGTTAGAGCCTTACCAACTTATTGTGTTGCATGCTTTTTGGGGCACACACACACTTACACAAAGATAGACAGAGGGAAAGGGCACAATATCACACAAAGACCATTAAAGTTGTATTAGACCATGTTGCTCACTTGTTCCGCTAGAGATGCGGGCGTGAATAAATATGTGTTTTGATATATGTGAGAGTGGATATAGAAACCTTATTAGAAATGCGTATTGAAGAGATGTGTCTTTCAGATGATATATTGACTTTATACAGCCGGTCCACTGTGTCAAACAACGATGATAATCGTCTAGATACCAAATTTTGATCAGGAATTAGCTGAGCCTATTCGGATTTCTTGTGTATCCAATAGAATTAATTCCCTCAAAATCAACAATTTTTTTACATTTATGTGATATAATCAAAAAATTCTAATTTTGTATCATACAGACATTTCGGCAGTACATAATATATGTAACAATTTTTTTTGTTAAATAATTTTAAGTCATAAAGTCAATTGGATCTGATTAAGAATGTAAATTCTATTTTATAAGTGACTTTCATTATATTCAATATAAAAACAAATACTTTAGAAATTGGGTATTTTCTTACATTTCCTTAAGTAATTTGTCTAAATTGTAAAAAAAGGCCTTGATTCCCTGTTAGGCTTTGAAATTTTAAAACTTAGATAAGTTTTACAACAATTTCTGAAGTTAAGATCCTGCTAATATATTATATAATAAATATTATTTATATAGAAATCTTTGACAGCCTTCTAAGGAATGACAATCTATCGAAATTCTATGGAAACTCAAATTAAAGTTCTTTCTGATATATACACAAATGAAGGAGATCTTAAAAATTGAAGGAAGAAACTTTTCAGTTACCTCAGAGCCATCTTAGTCCCCCCAAGCACTACTCATTAAAGATGGCTTCATGTCTTAGTTGCTTGGGCCATCTCTAGGCGGGGGCTCATGCATCATCATAAGTAATTCCAGACGCGTGGACCCAACTCTTGTCTGTGTATACTGTGCCGTCCTGAAGATTCATCACACATGTTCCCTTTGGCTCCTTGGGCTGTTGTCACAGCCTGTGCAGTAATTTAAACTTTGGCTATGGGAGAGAGACTCGCTGACATCGGTTGGGATTTATGTGGACGCGTTTCGCAGATATATGAGCGACTATATTATAAAAGTTTTGACACGTTTAGTGTTAGTGGGCTTGATGAACTTTTTTTTCTACTTTTGCGCCAAGTTGTTGTCACTTTATGCACACACGTGTGCCTGATGACATCGGTGGTTAAAGTTGCTGTGTTGCCGTTGACGTTGCTGTAAGCCGAAGACCACAAATGAACCAGGCAGGCAGCCCACTAATTGGCTTAGTGCATTAAAATAACTTGCCAATAGTTGTGGCCAGACTGTGACCTCCGGCTGGCGAAAGGCGCAAACAATGCGACGTTGTCATTGCCCAAATTTATGAGCCTCTGTGGCTAATTCACCAGATAGCAGTCAAAAGGCCTTTGTCCGCCACCCAAAAATCGTCCTGGGCTTAACATTAAGCCAAGCAGAAAGGATTTGCCACGCAAGTCAACAAGATAAGCTGCCTCGGACTGGCTGGAATGGCCACTAGAAAATGGCTCCAAAATGCGGGGCTGCCCGAGGACTTTTCAGATCATATGTCAAGCTGGGCGGCAACTGTCTCTAATTATACAAAATTATTTATAATGGCCAAAGAGCCGCCCACTGCCAACTGATTCGAGCCAAGTTTCGCTTCGAAACGTTTGTAAAAACCTAATTAAAAGTGAATTATTCATTCGCATTCGTTGGGTGTGGGAGCTTAACACTCAGTCAAACAAAAACTCGTCTGCTGTTGCATTTGCTATTGTTGTTGCCATATGTTGCACGAATGAATTTTGTTCAAATTTGCTTTGATTAATTGGTGGTCAAAAGTTCAACGAACAGTCACAGCGGTTGCTAAGTAGCGGGAGGCTGCCTGATTGTGGCTATGGGAGCTATAAAAGCTGTGTGAGGTCTTCAGATGGTTGCTCTACTAAAAATGATATATGTGATGTTATATTTATACATCAGTGGTATATAAAGTATATAAGAAGTTTTCATACCATATTTGGAGAAATTCAATTTATGTTGAACAAATTTTGTGGGTAGATCAATATTACACATTCTTGAATTATTACTTACAAATTTTATTTTTATTTCTCATCAAGTTTACACTCTCTGCCTGCCACAAAGAAGCAAATCGTTGATATCTTTATGCAGTACTATATAATTCATGCTTTTTTATATACATAGCTCAATCTACAATAGCAAAATTTGTGCTCAAATCAATATTATATATTCATTAAATAGTCTAAGTTTTGTCTCTAAAGACGATTCTACTCTCTGATTAATAGGAAAAACTATGCTGAATAGCTCTTTTTGTAGTGATACACCAGTCCGCCAAGCGCAACAATCCTAAGTTCTATACATGCCTATGACTGATAAAATAAATAATTTTTTTTTTTAGGTTTTTCTTAATATCAAAATAATTATAGGGCTGCGTGATTGGTATTTTATATATAATATTTACATATATGTATACCGACTGCATAACCCTTTTGTTACTGCTTTATGAACAAGGCTTAAAGCATTAAACATGATATTATATGACAACATATTTCGAAGTTGTCAACAGATTTTAAATATTTTATGAAAAAGGCTTAAATCATACATATAAATAACATGATATTTTATGACATTTCGTAGTTGTCAACAGATTTTGAATCAGTTCGCATAATCAATTCAAGCCGAACTTTAACTTAATCTAAGTCCACTGCTCAAAAAACAAGATTTTTACTTAAAACCTGGATTTCATGGATATGGAAAACTAGGTTAAATAATGAAACCAAGGTAAGCACCTGCTGATCAACTGTTAATCGAGCTACTGACAATTTTCTATTTGCTGCTCTTTTACTCAAAGATATAAGAAATAGGTATATCTAATATAGCTATACCTATAGAAATACCTAAGATAGCATTCATATATGAATTGTTAAAAATAAGCACTTTCATCTGAGTAGCCAAAACTTGAAAATGTGAAATAAATTTAAAATAATAAAAAATAAAAAATAAAATAATAAATAAAAGCAATTATAATCTCATCATTAAGCTGACAATTTAAATCAATATTGCTATATTTAATGAATTGAAATTAGCTTAAAAATTAGATAAGCTAACTCTTTCAGCTGCATTTCTCATCATTTTGAGCATTTGCCACGGCTCCTCCACCTTGAAAATGCATTCTGCCTGTCCATGAACATTTTCACGCCAAATTGTTTTTTATGTGGCGCCAAACATTAAAGTCCAACAATAAACTGAACAATTTTATGTTGTGCGCCAATTTAAAGGAACTCATCAGGCGACGTAAACATAAAAACCAAATGCAAACAGTTGGCAGCCCTTGGTCTAGCTGGAGTGGGGGATGCAAAGGGTTGCTGTTCGAAATAGTCGCAATGTTACAACCCAATAATAATGAGCGCAATTAAGCAGAGTCTGCAAGAAGCTCTGCTCACAAGCAGCACAGCTTAATGTGTGTCACAGAAAATTAAATTTACGCTAATCGGCTGAGTTGCTGCCTGACCCCCAAGCCGCCCTCCCCCTCCGCACCTCCCTTCCTCTTAGCTGATCATCTGATGGCAACAACAACAACCTATCTGTGGCATGTGGCAGCAGACATGAAATTAAATTGTCGTTTTATTGTTTGTCAGACTTTGCACGTTGAAATAACTGAAATATTTTTCATACGCAGCCGTCGCGTCGCGTCCCTTCGGCCAATTTGTTTGTTTAGATGGGGTTAAGACATTCCCATATATAACTTGACTAATCTTTTCAACGACCCCGTCTGACGCCCACGCGCGTCCAGACCTCGACCTCAGGCACAGCCCTATGTTCCCTTCTCTCTCCGCCCCCTTTGTTCGTGTGGTTTTTCCGCCCTGTTTTCCCAGCCAAAAGGTGGCACCATATGGCAACACTCTGCATTCAGTTTAGTTTACACCCCGCCCTTGTTGTTGTTGCTGTTGTTGTTGTTTGTGAGTTATAATTTTCAATGTTGAAATTGATTTCCGATTTGTAAGCTTGTATATTGTTTGCGTTGTTCGATCGCGGTTGGCCTTTGTGAAGGGGAACAAAACATTGTTTGAAATTAGTGAAATATGATTTGGCATTTTCCTTTTACTGCTCGTTTCAGTCTTTTCTTTACTTTTTGCACAATTTACAACTTGTTGATAGATTGCATATGGTTAGTGCGATGTTTATGAAGAGTCTTCACTTTGCTTCTTAATTTTCCATATGGTGTGTATTTGTGTAAAGTAATCACTTTGTGTTTGTTGTTGAATTCTATAACATAAAAATAGTTGAAGAGCTGTTATAAACACTTTTGGTAAGGAATTTATACAGAATACTTGAGCAGATATTTAAGAAAAATATAAACAGTAAAGAGAATATATTAAATAAATAAGATATTGAAATAACTTTTGTCTAGGTGTAATGTAAAGGCAGGCAAAGATAGCAGAGTTATCTTAATAACAGGTTGTACTTACAAGTACATGAACATTCGTGAATAGACCTCAATATGTTTGACTTAAAAAAATTTTTAATTTCCATAACTTTAGTTACATGTTAAAATATTATTTTTAGCGAACTTCAAATAAAATTTTCACACTATATTAAAAATATTCATTAATATCAATAAATTTAGTTATACAGTCG
Organism: Drosophila gaucha; assembly: GCA_035045545.1. Taxonomy (NCBI): domain Eukaryota; kingdom Metazoa; phylum Arthropoda; class Insecta; order Diptera; family Drosophilidae; genus Drosophila; species Drosophila gaucha. The sequence goes on from JAWNOY010000292.1 coordinate 1,281,384, forward strand.
AATCCAGATAATTTGTCCCCCTTTTAAATCGAAAATCTCTATAATTCCTAAAAAATGTTGTCCCCTTTAGAACAAATTCATTACAATTCCTGTTCAATAAATCAAATTTCTGAATAATTCGTAAAAAATTTGATCCCTTTGCCATTTGGTATTGGTAGTGATTCGACTTTATTTTGATTATTTTGCAATATTATTTTTCCCCAAATTCATATAAAATGTTAGACTTAACAAATAATATTTATTAATATCAATAAATTAAGTTATTTTTGTGCATATATGTTATATTTTTTTTTTCAACTAATAAATAATAAATAATATTAAATGTAATGCAAATGCATATTATTAATTATTATAAAATAAAAAAATGGTAAGTTTTATTTTCTAGTATTATATTTTTTAATTTTCTTTTAGCAGCAAGGTCACAAATTTTCATACCACCTCAAGAAATTATTGTTGTCTTTAGTAAATTTAAAGTAAAGTATTTACTCAATTTGAAACACCTCTACAGCTGTTCTCAGAATTGAACCCTTTAAGATGTTATGTTTGTTACATGCCCATCAACCTTTTGGTTAAATGTTCATTATACGCTGTGCTTAGTTATCGACGCCTGATGGCTCTTTGAAACAGATTGTCTGCCTGTTTATGAGCCATGAAGGCATTTAAAAGCGCATCGCAGCTGCAATCAACATTCAACAATCCAGCCAGCCAGCAACATTAGCGATATGTCACTGTACTGTAACGTACCCATTGGCTTGTCTCCTGGGCCGTCATATTGTTGCAATGATGTTGCCCGTTATTGTTATATTGTCATTAGCATCGCGTTGCTGAAAAAGGGGGAAGCTGCGTTGTTGCATTTGCGTCAGCTTTGTCTGATTGCAGCATAGCAATTGCTATCCACCTCCTCCTCTTCCTCCTCCTCCTACCAAGCAGTTGTCCTCATCAGCTAAATTTCAAGTGTCAATTTTCAACACCAACCCACCCGAAGCCAGAACCCATCCAAAAGCAGCAAAAATCCCCTAAATTTAACGCGCTTTGACCTTTTTTCCCTGGTATTTACAAGTATCTTTTCACATTTTTTTTGGCTTGGTATTTACAATTTTTATTTATTTTTTATCTCTGCTGCTTTACACATTTAATTTGATTTCTTTTTGAAGTTTGAACCGCGCTAAGATCCAGCATGGGGCGTAGTCGAAGAGGGTTTTGTTGTGTTGGATAAGTTGAAGGAACAAAGCTCGCTGCGAAAGTGCCTAACAAAAGTTAACATTAGAATTCAAATAGATTAGATTAGATCTGAAACCCCCTTTAGGCTACGCCTCTGCCTGCTTTTGGGCTAAAAAAAAGTCCCACAGGTGTCGCCACTTTGCCGCTTAGCTGCTCATTTACTCGCGGACTCGCGGACAGCAGCCAGCTAATTGTGCAAGTGGCCTCAAATGTTGAACATTATTTAATTAAATTTGACTGTTAAGACGCTTTTTTATGCTGATTAAGTGGCCAAATTGTAGAAGCTAAATTATTTTTGAAGACGGCGATTCGTTTGAAGTCCTTTTTGGAAACAGAATCTTTTTTGTTAATTTGCCATGAGAAGCTGTCGAATTATTCAACGGAAATTAAAAATTGTGCAGCCAGACAGACCACTCACTCCACCGCCCCCGCAAACACTACTGCTGTCTCACACTACTCATGCTGGCTCGCTCGCTCCAGCGAACGGCTGGCCACTTGCAAATTAAGTGAGTCAACAAAGCACTTTGCGGATTTGACAGCGAGATTCGTCGACTTATCTGCATAAAGCGCAGAGTGGGATTCGTGCTGATATACCCAGAATATATATAGATATATATTTTTTTAAGCCAATGCTATTTGCATTGCGGCTAACACAGACACAGTGAGCCAGCCAGCGGGGGCAAAGATATGGCCAAAGGAGTGGGGCAGGCGCATTTCGTATTCGAAAAGCTAACGAACTCGAAATAATGCGTTTGAAATTTAAAAAACGTGCAATTTATGTTAAAAATTTAAGCAAACAGCGTCCGAGCGCTGCTGGCCAAAAAGATTTTTAATTAATCATTCATTTGCCATTTTTCTTCGACTGTTTGAGTTGTCTATGAAAATGGCATTAAACGACAGTCGGAGGCCGGAGAACTCCGCTTTCCATGTCGAACAAGCAACTTTATTTTCTTGACTGCGGCCAGCCGACCAATTAAGAGAAACAGCCGTTCGTTCAGTTCGTATAAATCGCATTAAGCTGGCTGAGCTGACAGCTCCAGGTCCCGCCTCCCACCTCTGCTGCTCCGCCCACTCTGGCCACTCCGGCCGGGGGTCAGCTGTTCGATTTGTTTGATTCGCTTCTTAATTGCCCTCGTTGTCGATTGTCCACTGCCTCACTTGACCGATGCATTAAAAATGGCTTAAAAAATGGTTGGCAAAACCAAAAATGGTGTTTATTAAATGGATTGATGGACAACAACAACAAAAATAGCAACAACAATCACAATGGCAGTACAACATACTCGTAATGGGCAGCAAGCCGGTGACATTTTTGTTTGGTTCATATTCTGATTTATGTTGTTTGCAATTTATTAAAAAAAATTTGCAGGCATTGAAGGCAAATTAAACAAGTTGGAGTGATATAGTTGGGAATTTGCGACTTAAAGATACCCTCGTGCTCTTAGGCAACTAACTTTTTATTTCTTCTGCTTTTTTATATGCTATAAGCTAAAATTCTTTGCCAGAAACGAAAGAGCTTTAAAATGTATATTATTCGATGTTTGGGATTAGAGATGGGCGTCGGGATCGTAATTTGCAGCACCCGACATTTTCCCGAGTCAATTTTTAGGCTGATTCTAAAAAAGTACGGGACAGTCGTATAAGTGTTTGATCCCTAGACCAAGGTGGCATGGTAAGAGATTCTAGAGATATGCTTATTAGTAGAGGTGGGGGTCGGGATCGACATTTTCCCGAACGGGTATCTCTGGAATGATGCCGTCTCAAGCACTTATCCAACCGTCCCGGACTATTTTAGAATCCTTCCCATCTCCCCTGATACCGAAAATCGTTTTGGGACAATTTCGAGTCCCGAAAATCCCCATGCCGACCCCAACTTGGGATCTTCTTTTAACATAGCTTAGGTCATGAATCAGTTATTGCTGACTCCATCATATTTTGCCTTTGCCAATTTATCATATCTATTTGGTAAAGAGTCCTGCTATCGAGTTGCTAATAATTTTAAATTAAAAAAAAAATCTTTACTCTTGAAGTTATAACTTTATATCATGCTACAGTCTTTGATAGTCAGAATAGTTAAGGAAGCAAGTTTTAAAGTATGACAAGCAGACGTAATTCATATTAAAATGTCTGTTGATAGTGAGGAAGTTGATCTTTAAGTTGATCTTTAAATGCCTGTAAAAACTTTAAAAATGCAGGAAATAATCTGATTTTGTAGAATTTATTCCTTTTAATATATTTAAAAAGGGAGCTTAAAAGAATATTATTTAAATTGCTTAACTTAATGCTAGTTTTTTAGCAAAGTTAATAAAACACCAATGTATCCACTTTTGCACTTTTACAATATGCTGTAGATATACATATATGTATATACTTTATACATGGGTTAAAAAAGACTTGTACCGCCTGTAGTCATATATAAGTATAGAATTGATATACCTTATCCATTTCCTATGAGTACAGGGCATAAACATTAAATTATTTTCTATAAAAAAAAAGCCCAATTGCATATATATACTTAAATATTTGAGAGAGAAAATTAATAAATGGGTATTAAAGGGCAGAAATTAAAAAGATACTTTAACCATATTTTAGGTTAAGCGATATATGTACTGTGTTTTATTTACATAGTCGAAGATTTGAGAACTAAGCAGAATTTTATTATTCTGTTTTATAATAAAGAACTTTTCAGGAAATAGGTAGATCTCAGCCCATCAGATCTAACTACTTTTCGAATAGTTTTCAAGTCTTTGGCTAGGTTAATAAAGCAGAATACATAAGTCTATATGATTCCAACTATGAGCTAATGCTCTATATTGTAAAGTATATAAAATGACTTCGCTTCAGATCAGACTTAGCTTTCGACCTATTATACTAAAAACTCTTTGAGTGTAGTCGTATCTCGTATCCCCTTGAATACCGCCTTCCGCAACCCTTTGCATTTTCTTGACACATCGCATCAATTACTCACATACGATTGATATTTAAAGCATTGCAACTGATCTCCGGCATACGCCAATAGACTTTTATCGCCCATATGGTTTGTGTACAGTTCGATTCTATAAATCTCAACAGCCCACAGAAGCCTGTGTGTGAGTCCCCTCTCTGCTAGATGCCCTTCAATTCCTTCAACTCTTGAAGCACTTTGAACTCAACGCCCCACGTTCCACGTTCACATGTTGCCCCATTGGCTGTTGACTTTTTGTGGTTGTGTTTTCTTTTTTGGACTCGGAACTTGTGCCCAAGGTCCAATGCACTCTCACGTGCGATTGTCACACCACTTGCTGGTAGTGCGAGCATAGCCGTGGGGCTGGGGTTCGACTCTTTGTCTGGGTCTTTGTTGCCGCGCTGCTGTGTAAAGTGGGAATGTAAAGTTGCTTGCATTAGGCCAGCTACAAGCCGCCAAAGCGGCCCCAAAAGACTCCAAGTCCAAGTCTGAGTCCGAGTTCGAGTCAGAGTCGGAGTCGGAGTCCTAGCCATTGCGACGGCGACGGCGACGGCGACGACGACGACGACGACGACGGCGGCGGCTCACGACTGACACGGGGTATTTGCATATAAAATTGGTAATATGCAAATATTTTGATTGTCTTTGACTTTGTGCGCGCTTATAAAGAATCTTTGAGCTCGGGTCGCTTCAACAATTGAGCGCACAGTTGGAATTCTTGGATTTCGCTGGGGCCAGCAGCCAGCAGCCAAAACTGGAGCAGCAGCCAGCCAGACAATCAGACAGACGGTCAGGCAGTAAGGCAGACACTGAGGCTGGCTGTTCAAGCTACTGTGCAAGAAAAAGTTGTTGCTATCTTGAAAAATTGTGTATTTTGGAACACCTGTGTTTGTCTTCTGGCATTCATACTTCGCAGATACATATTTCTCGAGAAACTGGCAAAGCTATAAAATACAGATTTTACTCCTCGAGCCAGCGAGTACTTTCCATACAAATCCTATGCAAATCTTGAGCATGGGCACCCGAAAAAGTGTTGCCCATGGGGAATTAATTAGCCTTGGGGCGGGCAGGCGCGCGTTTAGCAATAGTCCCCAGCCATATAAGCCAGCTAAATTTGTGGCAGACACAGCGACGACAGCGACAACGGCCAGCCGCCAAGTTGTTGTTGACAAAAATTGAATACAATACGGCAATGGGCCCGGGCTTAGAAGATGGTCAAAGAACCGGTCGAGAATCCAATCGAATAATGCTAACAACTGACTCTGGACAATGGGCTGAAAACTTTCGAGTTACCAAAGAAAGTTATTAATTTGATAAAACTATATAAAATATATATGAATATATATATTGTCTTTATAGGTAGGTTTATAGTGAGATTATAATAAATTCGGTAAAGTAGCTTCCGATAAGAGTAGTATTTAAGATACCTATTTAATTTTTTTAAATCTGTGTAATTTCCATATAGAAATATGAGTCCAGTAAAATATATATATAATGCAACTAAATTGGAAACGCAAACTTATTGAGATAATAAGATTATAAAGCTCAATATCTACTACAACATTTTGGGTACTTAATGAATTCTTCTCAAAAAACAAAAGATTTATGTATATATAAGGTAAAGAGTATTAAAGTAATTATAATTATATATATATATATAGCTATATATAGCTATAGCTATAGATATTGTATATCTATTCTTATTAGACTTTGAATAGAACGCAATAACTATTGTATAAACATATACTTGCAAGCAGTAAAGTTATTTGGATATATTACAATAACTGTCTTTCTGATTCGATTATTGATGTTCTTCCATCATTCAGCGCACATCGTAATATTTTCAATTTCTACCAAAATGTTTAGAGAAAATCTAATATATAATGGTCACAAGCACTAAATTAATATTGATCGATACTAAGACTGCGAATCTGATTCGATTTTTCATATTCCACAACCGCTTAAAGTCGGAACTTCAATTCTCTCCAGCTTACCCAATATCTATAACATTTAAATATTTTCGATTCATATCAAACGGTTATCGAAAATATCTAAATGACAAATCGATCGATTTTTACTATGTATTTGATTAGATTATTGAATTTCGTGCATCATTCAGCGCTTGCTTCAAAATCTCGCACAGCCGACTTCTAGTAGATTTTCTACTTTAATATTTCCAAGTTTTATCAACACTTTATCAGAAAACCCTTGCACATATCGATTAATTACTGCTACTCCGAATCTGATTCGATTATCGATAGTCGCTTCAATCCCCTCCAGTCGAGTACTAACCCAAGATCTACTGCAACATTTTCGATTAATATCAAACGCCTTTCAATGATAATGATATATCAATCTAAACCTGCTGCTGCGTATCTGATTCGATTATTTATACTCTCTTCAGCAGACTCCTAAACAACTTTTTACATCAATATTTCCAAGTCTAATCAAAAGCTGATACGAAAACCTTAATGTATCGATAGATTACAGCAACTGCAAATCTGTTTCGTTTATCGATATTCGCCCATCGTTCAGCGATGTCATCGCAATCCCCTCCAGCTGGGTCCAGCTAGTCCTGGGTCTACCTTAGGCAGCTCCCAGCCTGCACTTTGGCGGAATGTTAAATGCTAAAAATGAACAAATAATGACGAATGCCGGCAGTCGCCGTTGCCGTGGCTTCACCTTCGGCTCTGTCTCCTGCTGCTGCTGTTGCTCCTGGTCCTCCGGCCAGTTGGCTCCGCAACCAGATTCACTTTGTCGTTTGTGGCAAAAGCCGCGCGCGCTCGCGATTTTCGCTGGAAATGTATTGGGAGAACAGTGGAGAAAAAAAGAACGTCGCAAGATTTATGCGCGCGCCATTGCGCATCATAAGCTGTCAAAATGCTTTTTCGGCGATTTATTAGCACAAATTGAGTTTTAAAAGAAGCTACCGTGGTCTGACCAAAACTGGTCAATGCTGGTCAATGGGCAGCTGCCCCCTCTCTCTTGCTCTCTGTATGTGTCTGCCACATTGCGCTATAGTCAGATTTATAGTTGGGACCAGCCGGGCGACAAGTGCTAAGCGGCTTGTCGTAGTTGCAGCAACTACTCCTTGTTGTTGTCGTAGTTGTAGTTGTAGTTGTAGTAGTAGTTGGCCATGCAAAACACGCAATCTGTCTGCGTCCATCTTCAGCAGCACCAGCAGTCGCTCCGGCATCCGTGAATCTCTGATTCTCTGGCGATTGTCAACGGCTTTTTTTTTGCAGCTGTGTGCGCCTCCTGCTTTTGGCAAATGTAAAAATCTTCAGCCACATCGGGAGACTGGAGAGAGAGAATGGGCCTGTAAACATGTCAACAAATAAATCGTCATGTAAAAATGGCATTTTAAATTGTTTTTGACATTTGTACAGTGGCTGCCAATGAAAATGAAATGCGGACAAGAAAATCTTGAGTCTGCCAGTCACTCAATACCTGAGCGGGCAGTTACTGGATATTGCATCGATGCATCGAGTATCGAGTATCGGCATTATAAAGCCTTTGGTATCTCATGTTTGACATGAAGATAGTTATGTGTTGACAGTTGTTGCTTGCTCTGCTGCGGCCACATTATTTTATTTCAATTTTCGGGCATTATATAAGTCATTGATGAGCACAAGAATTTGGCAAATAACTTTTTATATTTTTAAAACATGTTACTTAAGATAGTATTAAACAACCTTTAATGGGCAGTGAAATGATTAGTTAATAGGAACTATAACATCTTTGAAATAGAAATTACTCCGGCTTAAGCTTTCAGGCTATGGCTTGTATCCAGTCTGTGAAATTGTAATGTAAACCTAATGCTCAAAAAATATCGTTAAAATCACAGATAAGCAGCTTAAGAAGTCATGGAGCGAGTGAATAACGAGAGAGGGAGGAACACTTAAGAGTCCACTTAACTTCGATTTTTAATAATTTAAAAATTAAAAAAATACAAATAATATTTAAACAAAATTAGTATGAAAATGATTAATAATCAGAAATATCAATATTAGGAATTGATTAATTTATAGATTATGGTTTTATTTTCAGGCGTGACTAAGTAATTGGAGAGATGAAGATAAAAGCACATCTAAAAGTCAACTACGATATTCAAGAACTTAAAATTTTAAAAAATCGTTAAGAAATTATTGAATAATCTTAAAAACCTATACTACGGAAGGAGGTTTTAAAATTAAAAGTCAACCTGCAATACGATTTTTATGAATAAAAAATTATAGAATAATAAGAATAAACAAATTGTTACAAAATTATTTAAATATAGGAAATATCAATGTTACGGACTAACTAAAAAAAAAAAGATTGAGTAGCAGAGGAAGAGACAGAGAGTGAGGGAGAGAGAGAGAGAGAAAGAGATACACATAAAAAAGTTGTATTTCTCTTCGACTTTCAAGAATTTTGAGTTATAAAAAAAGTAAAAAAAATAAAATTATTATGCGTTCTTGTAAAATATTATAAATATAAATATTTTGTTATACATAAAGAAATTTAGTTGTAACTATTTTGCTTATTTTGGAATTGTAATTTAAAAGGTATAGATATGTTATATATTTTATAGTCAAATATCTTAGCATCAGCATCAGCAGCAAAATACAGTTAATAGATGTTTTTGCCCGCATCGATAAGCAGGAAATGAAGCATACGCCACATGACCCGGTTTAGTTAGGCAGTTGCAACCACTGCCTATTTGCCCGCATGCTCAACTGGCCCACTCATTTATCAAGCTTAAAGGACTTGAATGTAAATGTTTGCCTATGTCGCACTCTCATTAGGTACGAAGTTGGCTGGCTTTCTTTTTTGCACACACGCACACATGCGCGCGAAAAACCGCAGGATACACACCCTTGCCCAAAAGGAGAGGAAAAAATATGCTTAGAGGAGTAGCGGAAAAATAAAGTCACATAAAATTAATAAGCAAGGACGAGTCCTGGCAACTTCTTCCTTGCATGTGCGTTGCTAACATGCTAAATTATTGCAATATGAATTATGATATTAATTTAAACGCTTGGCCCTGCCCGCCGCTTATTAATGTGACATGTAATGTGCCTGTTATTACCTTAAGATTATGATTACTTACCTACGTACCTCTGGCCTCTGCTGTCGTCACATGTGTGTGAAAGGATGGGGAGAAGGATGAGGAGGAGGAGCTGGGGGCGCTGAGAGCAGCTACCTGCTGTGCTTGTGGCTTGTGCCTGGGCAAAATGTGTGGCATTTTCATTTAAATGGGTGCCCCACAAAGTAATTGAAATGTAGCCAAGAAGTGGACCAAAACTTCGCCGATTCCCCGTTCGCAGTTGCTGCAACTTGTTTGTCTTGGCAACACCTTAAAGAGTTAACCACTCGCCTTGACTCTGGCACAGCAAGCGGTCTACAACTTGTTGTGGTTGTCAACATCATCATCAGCATCATCATCAGTATCATCATCATCATTATCATCAGCTTGACTCTTTTTTGCCGCCTCGTGAGTTGATTTCCAAAAGTCGCGCCTAAGTGGCCTCATTTTGACATCTTGCTTTCAGTTGGGAAGTTGCGGACTGGGACTTGGGCTCAGTACGTTTTGGCCATGGCTAAGGCAGCTGAGCAGGCTGCACACAAGTGAGTGATACATGGCGGACATTGTCTGCAATAAATACTTAATGCTTACCAAAAATATACACATTAAAAGTCAAAGTCCCGGCCGCAGCAGCAGCAGCAGCAGCAGCAGCCACATTGACGTCTTCATCTGGGCCGTCTGGCGGTATTCATTGCCATTTTTGGTATTTCAATTAAATTTTTTTATGACAACATCAAAACTCTATCATAATTCTAAATGTCGTGACATGAAGCTTTGTGCCTTTTGTCTCAGCGCGCTAAGCAATGTGAGGAGATGGTTCTTTTTCTTCATGTTATTCTTGGCTTTTTTAAAGGAATTCCTAAAGAGTTTTGGCAGCGAAGGTGGTAAGGTTAGTTGTGGCTAGGTGATTAAGATTATAGCAAAAGTTATTAACAATTTTACAACAACAAAATTTGATTGGACTAAAATATCAATTTCATTGTTTAAATATTTTTGCTTTTGTCATAAGCCTCAGCTAATGCTGCTCTGCTGATTTTTTAACTGCTCGTGCTGCCCTCGCTGTAGGGTATCTTTTGTTTTTATTATTACCTTGATGCTTTTTGTCAGTAATTGTAATGGCTGAAAGCCTGGCCAACCACTTAAACTTGAAACTGTTTGCCTCTCCGTTCAGTTTGTTGCTCGTTTAATGATGTGTGAGCCTGGAATTTTGCGCGCGGTGTCTGTGAAGTGGTGGCCAGTGGTGCTTGCCGCTTGGTGCCTGTTGCCGCGTCTCGGTGCCGACCAACTGACTGGCATACCAATTTATAATTTCTTTTAATAAAGTTGACATTCAGCCAGGCCCAAAACAGCCCAGCCGCCTGCTGCTGCTGCTGCTTGTATATACTCTTTTTTTGTACGTCTGGCCGAGTGGATCATGATCGCAATAGCGTCGCCTCACCTTGCCCAAGGTGTTGAACTTGTCGCGCCTGGCATTTTGGCACTTTCCTTCGAGCCTGCAGCTCAGTCCTTGCCAGCTGGAGGTCTTCTAACATATGCGACGCGACAATCACCCTATGTAAAGTGCGCCAAATGCCTTCCGCTAAAGCCATTTGTTTCATCCGCAGGACTCCCCACACACACACATACACGTGTCTGCAAATTCCGCAAATATCCGTTATCCGTTTCCTTTATACGAGATTTATTTATTGTACCTATCAGCATGTGCAAATCTTTAAATTTAAAAAAAGAACCCAAAAGAATTCGCCCGCCTCCTTCCGCCTTTTTCCGCTTCATCCCGTATCAGTTGCAGTCGAAAGCCCATCCATTCAAGCGCAGCGCTTTGACCATATTAGCACCCAATTCCAATTCCTAGCTATGTGCGTTTATCTGTTATCCACCCGAAAAAAGAAGAAGAGAAATGTTCATAAAAAAAGTAAAAATTGCTTTAAACTAAGGCACTAAGCACTTTTAGCCCGCCACAACTTTGTCAAGCGCACATAACAAAGTGTTATGTGCCTTCTAACTAACACAATGTGGCCGTAAAAATACCCTTTCAACGCACCGCAAGCCCATTCCACACACACACACACCTAGCAGGCACAGTGGCTCAAAGTTGATGAAAACTATTGTGATTATAGTGTCTTAGTTTGAAATAAGTTTTATGACTTGATATGATATGAAATGAATTTATAAAAAAACATTTCTAATATATGAGCATATACTCATTTCAAATCATATCAAGACATATAGCTCATATAACTAGTTCAAATTGAAAAGAGTTATATGGTTTGTTATAAAGTGAGTCATATAATATGCAATGGGTAATATGGGAACAATCCTAAATTGAAATGACTTATATGATATGAAGTGATCTAATATGATATTATATAATACTTCTTTTCTGAAATAAAATGGATAATATGATAATTGATTTAAACTCAAATGATATATATGATTTGAAGTATGACTTGATATGATACATATGATATAAATTAATATAATATATTAAGTTATTAAATATCCTTAGCTCTTCTTTATTGAATTGAGTACCCAATATGTCTCATACTAGGTTTAACTAATAAAAGTTTTCTTATGTTTTTTCTTAATATTTATGATTTCTAATATAGACTTTTCTTCGTTTTACGGAATTTCCATTACGTCTTATAAGTACTATATACTATATAAGAGCTTATTGTTGTCGTTTCTTCATTTCATTATTGATTTTTCAAGTCTTATACTAGACTTAACTACTGAATTACTAAAGTTTTTAAATTTTTGCAAATTTCATTGATTTCACAATATATATAATATGATCATACTATGGCTTATACTATTTTCAATTATTCAACTAAGGTTTAACTATTCCATCATTAAAAGCTTATTTTTGGGTCTTCTTCGCTCCATTGACTTAAATTATATGTTTTCAACCTACATATGTCTCATACTAGGTTTAACTATTAAATTATTAAAAACTTATCCTTAACTCTTACGTATGTATTTCAATGTCTATTAACTATTGCATTAGTAATAGACATTGTAGCATTGACTTAACTCTTCTTCATTTCATTATTTATTTTCCTTATATTATATTATACTTTATATTATTACTCTTGCTTTAAGACCCCGTTCAATGCTTAATTGTTATATTAATAAAATTAGTACTCAAAGACATTCCACATTTATATATACATTAATATTTTTCGTTAGACCCTTTGACATACTGTGTACCACTGTGCGCCAGCCACTGTCACCACAGTTTGCGCGAGGGGGTTGAGGGTGTTGGCAGTGTGAAAAAAGTAAATTTTTCAAATGTAACGCTTTTCGTAGCATGCTTAGCGGGGCGAGTGAAAGTCGTTGGCAACAACTTTCGAGCGAGGGGAACTTGGGAGTTATGTTTATATAGACGTGTATGTGTGTGTGTGTGTGTGTGTGTGTGGGTATCATTGTTGCTCTATGCGCTGTGTTGATTTTTATAGTTTTGTCTAGCAAAACAGTTGCAGATACTAAACCCCCAGTTTTTGTGGTCGTTTTGTTTTCTGGACCATTTGCGTTTTGCTCAAGTATTGTGTGAGTGTATATGTATATGAGTATGTTTGTGTTTGTGTGTGTGTGTGTTGTTTGAGCGTTTGCATCAAGTTGTAAATTTGGCGATTAGCACCCCTTTGTGAGTTGGTCATGTGGGGCAATCTAACAACAGGCAAAGGCTGGGCAAGATGCGCGCCGTCTGATAAGTTTGCTTAAAATTAGCATAGGCCTGGAACAGAAAGCAGAGAACAGAAACAGGAACAGGAGCTGCAACTGGACGTGGCCAGAAAGCCAGCAGCCGCCAGCAGCCAGCGGACACTCAAAAGCAAGAAACGGCGATGATCTTGTCGCTGCTGCTGCTGTTGCTTTATGAATAAAACATTTTGGTGGCTGGGTGAACGTGGTCCACAGTAGCAATAGCAGCCGCCTTGCCATCGCAATTGAATCGAACTGCGAACTGCGGCTGCAACTGCCAGCAGCACAAATAGCAGCAGCAACAGCAGCAGTTGCTACAAATGTTTTACAAGCTTTTCAGCGCTTCGTTTTTGTTGTTGTTGTTTGCCATTGTTGTTGGTGTTGGAGCAACAGTTCCCGGAAACAATTCAGTTTAAAATAAAAAAAAAAACAAAACAAAAAGTGCAGGCCCGCTCGGACCGCTCTGTCTCGCAGTCGCAACATTATGAACATGGCCAATAAATCGTGAATTGTTCGAATGCTCGAAATGTTGCATGTTTGATTTCTGCGCCACTTGCATTTAGTTTATGATATTATAACCCGGACAACGTTTGACATTTGGCGCTCTTTATTTATGATAACAGCCAAACAGTTTCCACACACAGTCGCAAGCTTGTAGTTTGTCAGCATTTTGTCGCCGTCTTTCGTTGTGACTTCGATTTTTCTCTCTCTCTCGCTCTCTTTCTTTCTCTTTTTCTCATTTCGACCCAAAGCTGGAGGCTTTCATTTCAAGCTAAATCAATTTTTGCAAGTGAGGAAATGAGTCCGTTTACACACTGTAATCACAGCAGAAGAAGAGTATGCGTATTAAGAGTGCATTGCCCTTCAAGCGCATCTCAAATTCAGATTCAAGTTTTTTTTAAACAATTTTTTCACTTTATACCTATCTACAAAGTTGCCTGCAGCACACAATTTGTGGGCGTGGATGCATTGAGGCATGTTCGCAATCGTCGTAGATGTCGAGGGTGGGGGAGGGGGAGTAGCTGCTAAATTGGTTTAACTGTGGCAGCAGTCACAGTGTAACACACATTTGCCCGCAAGCATTAAAAAATATTTATATATATATTATATATATTTTTCTTAGATTTTTTCTAGCAATGCGCCTGCCGGGCGAACCCGTTAAATGAGCCGCGAAAATAGTTTCCGTCACAGCATCTTGGAAATTGCTTGCTAAACGTTAAGGCGAAAAAATTGTGAGTTTTCATTTGAGCTCTTCAGCTGATTGGGTTGCAAAGTTGCAAAGGGTGTATTGAAGAAGCACGAGATTACCTAAGTGGGGAAATGATTCTAAAAAAAATTCAAATTCTTTTTAATAGTTTATAATATTTCCAGAAGTACATTATTTAAGTTTACGGTGGCATGTATTAGGCTACCAGATTCTTTATAAAATATAAATATTATAAAATATAAAAAAAATAATTTAAATACATTCAAATGGCTCAAAAAAAACATTATTTAATATAAATATTACTAAATATAAAATAAAGAAATATGTGAGGAGATTGATTGTATATAAATTCTTTACTTTTATTTCATATTTATATTTTAATATTATAAAATATTTAATAAAGAGTTATGTAAGCCACTTGATTGTATTTAAATGCATTTATTTATATATGTATGTAATATTTATAATAAAAAAGGCTTAAATGACATATTGTATATTGGGTCATCATAACTTAAATGACATGAGACTAATAGATTGTCATTTAGTTTATGTCGCTTTACTTAAGATGTTTTGTATTTTGTTTTATATTTTAGAGTAAAAAGTAACATAATTATAAACACCAAAAGTTTTCTAAGCAAATATATTTTAATATATTTTCGTCTTAAATATAGACAAAGATTTCATATGCTCAAAAAATGCGAGTCTCCAGCTAATCATATTGGCTTAAAATTTAGTTTCTCGAATTTAGTTCTAACATTGAGTTTTATAAAGAAATTTTATTCTGTATGCCAAGCGATGGCAAGACGATAAATAAATATTTTATTTTAAATGTTTGTAAGTTAAAAGATATTAGAGAGCATTCATGAAAGTCTGAGATGAATTCTAACTATATCATAATTCTTAGCCCAAAGAACTTACAGAGTTATATGCTTGATAAAAACCTACACCTACTCTTCTTGTTTTAACATATGCCCTTCTTCCTTGAATAAATAAATACCATATTATAAATATGAAGCTGTCGCAAATCATCTAAAAATTACAAATATTATTGGAAAAGCAAGTTGTTCTTATCATTGTTGCTAAACCAATTCATTTTATTTGCTAATTTAAAATGTAAATTCCCCTCAACAATTGATAACCCTATAATTTTGTGGTACCTGTGTCGGCCCACACCCATATTTGATTTAATTAAAACTCACGCACTCAACCGTTGAGAACTGAAATGCAAATGAATTGCAAAAACAAATAACTGAAGAGAATCAATCAAGCGTGGCCTCGAATGGCGAGCATTTGCCGCCCTATCCCAGAGGTTCCGTTTATCGAGCTTCTCGCCGTTTGATTAGCTTTCAACGGCTTCGAACTTCCGCCTGAAAATGAAAATGTGTATTAAAAATTTTCACTTTTACATACATTTCGGCAGCAGCTGCGCCTGCTGCTGGTTAAAGTAACCACACCCAATGCGCCGCCATATGGCAAATGGCCCCGCCCCCCAAAGCGCTCTATGTACATCGTCGGCACTGTAGTGTCGTCTCGCTTGCACTGCCAGTTGATTGGGTGCAGTAGGCAAACCGGTTTATACCCGTTTCGCATGCCGCTGGCCAATGCCAACGAGCAGCCATTTTTCAGTGCCAGCTGTGCTGCTGGCCAAATAAGAGCAGCAACTGTTGTGTGTTATATACCACATAGACGACGTGTGCCACATAAACATAGCCAAACTGCCAGCGGGTTGGGTGGCATGCGCAAGTGCTCCACTTGGGAGGCAACTCCAGTTCGCTGCGCTGCTCAGCAGTTGTCCAAATGTTTGTGCACAGATGCTGCAAACAGAGACCAAAGGCAGGGTCCACGTTCAAAGCATGCCAAAAGAGGGCTACATCAACTGCTGAGTGCCAGCTGCATTGATTTTTATACCCTGCCAAATGGAGCGCCAGAGAGGTAGGTTAGTGTATGTACCGTTATGTCTATCAGCTGGGAGAGATCTTGCTCTATAGGCGAGCACACATACATATATGAAATATGTTGAAATATAAGCTTAGTGCGAAGTTAGGGCTTTGCTTATATGATTATGATATATAGTTTCCACTGCAGATCGTACTGCTATAGTTATCCCTAAAATTAGAAAATATTCCCCATCCTATGTTAGAAAATCGTCAATTGAATGATATCCCAAGATGACCAGGTACAATTGCCTAGATTTTAATCCTACATTTTTTTTATATAATTAATCCAAGCATCTAATATTACCAAAAAAATTTAACACTTGTCTTTTTTTGAAAAATATATACATATATTCTTCGTTCACTATGTTGTTGTTCCATTTTATAATTGTACACATTATATATATATTTTTTGTTATTAGGGACTTTTTAACAATTTTGTGTTTTAGTTCCAGTTAAGTCTACCGGAAGCACACTAAAGCTTAACAACATTCCAGTTTTCTATGTACAAAAAAGAAATCTTTTTCGTTGTTTGTGTGTGGCAAATTTTTAAAATGACAGATTAATCATAAATCAAGATAATAATTCGGAAAAAACATGCTTCAAATAACACTTAAGAACTAATAACGCGCAACGCATTGAAACCATTTTTGGGGTCCGTCGAGATCTTTCTCTCTGCATCCTTCGCTAGCGAAGGAATCCTAGTGATTACGCAGCGCTTCATTAATGACCCGCAGTATATCAATTTGCAGATCTGTGAATGCCACCGGCTCCAGTTGTGCACTTCGTATTTTCATGGCAACGGCCTTGAAGAAGGCCCCAATTTCATCCTCCTCCATAGCCATAGAACAGGCGCCCAGCGGAAAGACAGCCTGACTAGATGTTGATGGCGTATTGGCTGCATTCTGATAACGTGTGCTGGTCGATGTGGGCGTATGCACCTCCAGTTTTTGGGTATACTCGCTAGCCGTTTGTAGTTGCTGCTGCAGCTGCTGCGGCTCCAGACTGCTGCCCGTCTCATTAAGTTGTTCCGACTTGGATAGAGCATTCCTAACGCTCTGCACGGCCATGTAAACGGAATCCTCATCATTTTCGTAGGTAACTACATGCTGTTGTTGTTGTTGCTGCTGTGTTTGCTCAGATGTTGGCGTCGTGTCCATGTCCTCATTGTCGTTCTCTTCGTCTTCATCGTGCACCACATCGCCATTTATATAGTTTTCTATATCCATCTCATCATAGCTAGCGACGCACAGCTCGCTGGGTTGCTGCACCTCCTGCTGTTGCTGTTGCTGCTCCAATGTGACGGATAGCTCGGCTTTGTGTGGACCTGTTAGCGTCGGCAGTGTGGACATGTTTAGCTGCGATGAGCTACTGGGCGATGTCTCCAAGGTGCTTGTATGTGGCTCGGAATGCGGCAACGGCGATTGGACCATGTGCTCCTCCAGTTCACTAACAGGATCGTGCTTCGGCAGCAACATATTCAGCGTATCCCCTTCGCTATAATTAGTATAAAACAAATCATGAATTAATTTACTTTGACCAACTTTAAATTAAGTCAACGACTCACAGCGACTTATGTTGTATATATTTTTGTAGAAAACTTAGCGAATCATAGTGCTTCCAGCGCGATGTAACATCGACATTTAGCTGCGTTTTCAGACGTTTGTACTCCCGTGCATATTGGTCCCGCAAAGCCTTCCATTTCCCTCGACATTGCTTGACTGAAACATAGAGATAGCATATATATATTTTATAATATGGAATATATAAAACTGGCTTACCTGGCTTTTTAAGCTTGCGTGCTATTTCATCCCAAACTTCCAACTTTAGTTTTACATTGCGATAGTTTTGATTGCTGTAGTTGTAGATCATGTCCTCCTGCTGTATCAGCATGATTAGCTCCTTCTCAAAGTAGCTCTCGATATTGAGAAATGTGTGTATGGGATCATCGTCCTCCTCATCCGCGTTTGTTTGATGATTGTGCGTGGACGATTGATTCACAACGTTGCCAACATTCACACAATCCATCAAATCACTGTAAAGAGTGTCGCTGGCCGTTTGATGCGGTGTCTCGCAGGTAACCGTTATAGATGTGGCTGAGCCAACGCCATTGCCACTCGCATCTGTCAAATAGTTCCAGTTGGTGTCCTGCTGCTGTTGTGGCTGCTGCTGCTGGTGGTGTTGCATGACATGGCTAGCTATTAATGCGCTTAGGCCACGCGTTGAGTCCGTTTTCTTGTCAAGCGTAGCCACAGCGCTTCCCGCTGCTGTTGTCACCGTTGTCGTTGTTGTTGGCACAAAGCTACAAGTCTCTAAGAGAGAGCCACTGCGATCCTCGATCTTGATGCTGGCAAATTTGCTGGGCTCGGCGGATAAGTTAAGATTTTGACTGTTGCTGCTGCTGTTACTAAATGAATTGTTGTTGTTGTTGCTGCTGTTGGTGATTGTTGTCGTTGTGGTTATATTTGGCAACGTTATAGCCGTCAATATGCCATTGCCATTCTGGGAGCCACGGGAGCGATAGCTAAAACAAAGTTAATTATAGATAATATATAAATATTAGACCGAGTTTAGTTAATTTTACTTGCGTGCCAGCGCGTAGGGACGCAGAAAGTCGAGTTCCTTAAAGTATTTCCACTTGACGTTGCCTTTGGTATTAGCTTTGGCGCGTTTTAGCTCTCGGCAGTATTGATCCCTCATTGCCTTCCACTTGGCCTTGCATTGGGTATCTGCTCATACATTGATTAGCATTGATTAAGATTTAGATGTGAATAAATTGGTAGCGTACCTGTCAAGCCCACTTGATTGCCAATTTCATTCCATTTCTCATCCTTGCTCTTTGTGCTGCGATAGAGCTGATGCTTGGGGTTGTATAGCGCCTGCTCCTGGGCCACCAACGTGATGAGGATCAGCTCCTTGGGTGTGTTAATTACGCTCTCGCAGAGGCTGTCTATGCTGCTCATGTTTGCAAGGTGTGCCTGTGTTGTAACGCTAACAAGATTTTCCGTGTGCTGCGGCTTCTGCTTTAGCAAGTGTGCCACATCGTCTGCTTTGGCCATGTCCGTGTCCATTAGACTTTGACTTACGAAGGGTACCGAAATGCGTTTTATGTTTACAAGGGATTCCGTTTGATGTTGCTCCGCCATATGCGCAACTTCGCTGGCACACGGTAGTGTTTCCATAATGCGCTATAATCTTAGTATCTGTGCCTCTGCTCCATTTTGGCGGCGGCCGAGTGTTGCGTTAATTATTAAACATATAAGCAAATCCTTGTGGTCCCAAGTTCTTTTTGTGACTGAACAGCTGTTAAATGGCACGCTTAACAGCTGTGCTTTGATGTTGATTTCATATCGATATATATCGATGACTGAAAGTGTTAATATATGAATGCTGAAAATGTTAAGCATAGTGTTGGCATATATATTTTATTAACTTATATTTTTCCATTATTTTATTAAATGCAATTAGCATTATATTTATTTTTATTTTTCAAATGTATGATTTTAATTTTATCATTTACAGTTGAGGCGTGAGGAGCAATTCTGTTAATTTGTGTAAGCAGTGCTGGAAAACTGCAAATTTCTTACAGTTAAAGAGCATGCGCGTGTATGAGTTTGTAATAAGGGCGCAACTTTTGAATATTTGCTAAAATTTGTATTTGCTTGCACCTTACCAAGTAATCCAATTAGTTAATTGCATTACCGTCTTAAGCATTGCAACGAAATAATCATAACAGTGTAAGTTAAATATTTATTTCGACATTAGTTTGTTCCGCGACGCGTTCTTGATTGGTCGACTGTGCTGTAACGGTTATTTAAAGTTTTTGTTGAAACGGTTTATGAAATTTAATGCGCAATCATGCCGAAAATTGATCCAGAAACCCAAGCACTTTACGATGAGATCAATGGCATGATACAAAAGTTTAAGGTCAAGCTCTACTCCATTTAAATTTGTAATTAAAAATTTACTTGGTATTTTGAATTCTGTAGGATGATCAAAAGGCGAAGGCGGATTGTACATTGGCGGACAAATGCGGGGACATGAGCGATGTGACCAAAATACGCTTTTCCTCGAAAAAGATATTGAAAGGTCACATCAACAAGGTCAACTCGGTGCACTTTGCGGGCGATTCACGCCACTGCGTCACTGGCTCATTGGATGGCAAATTGATTATTTGGGACACTTGGACAGCCAACAAGGTGCAGATCATTCCATTGCGTTCTGCCTGGGTAATGACAGTGGCCTTTTCGCCGTCGGGCAACTTTGTGGCCTGCGGCGGCATGGACAATCAGTGCACCGTCTACGATGTGAACAATCGAGATGCATCCGGAGTGGCCAAGATGGTAAGAGAGCTGATTGGCTATGAGGGCTTTCTGAGCTCATGTCGTTTCCTGGATGATGGCCATTTGATCACCGGCTCGGGTGATATGAAAATGTAAGTCTACAGCTATGAAACAGATGCTTCATCATCATTGAACTAACTTTTCACTGCTTGCAGCTGTCACTGGGACTTGGAAAAGGGCGTCAAGACAATGGATTTTAATGGGCATGCTGGCGATATTGCTGGTCTATCATTGTCGCCCGATATGAACACTTATATAACCGGCTCAGTGGACAAAACTGCCAAGTTGTGGGATGTACGCGAACAGGGACACAAGCAGATGTTCTTCGGCCACGACATGGACGTGTCGTCCGTCTGTGTAAGTTTTCCACTGCCTGCCAAGACTTTGATTGCTATTCGTATTTGATTGACCTCGTTTTAGTATCATCCAAGTGGATTTGGCTTCACCTCCTGCTCGGAGGATCAAACAGCGCGCATGTACGATTTGCGTTCGGACCAACAAATTGGACTCTATGAGCCGCCCAAAAAGGACACGGGCTTCACTTCGTGCGGTGCGTATTTGCATTGTTATTTTCCTATGCTTCTCTCTCGCCTTCGCTGCTTTCGCCTTGACTTTAGACGATTTTTAATCTGATTTTGTGCCCATTAGCTTTATCGACCAGCGGTCGCTACGTATTGTGCGCCGGCATTGAGGGCAATATTCATTCGTGGGATGCAATGAAGCAACGGCATACAGGTAGGTGGCAAACGTCGCGACGCCTCGTTGGCTTCAATTCTCTTTCGACTTGTATTGATTTTTGTCATTTAATATCTTCTTCTTCTTCTTCTCCTCTTTAGGCACACTGTCTGGGCACGAGAATCGAATAACTTGCATCAGTCTCTGCCCCAACGGCATGTGCCTAGCCTCAACCAGTTGGGATCAACAAGTGCGCCTGTGGCTCTAATTTCTACGCTCCACACTTGGTTCAATATGCATAGTTTAATAGCATTATTACTTAAAGCAAAAACCTTGTAGCTTATTACACGGCTTAATATACTGGCATGATATCAAGAATAAAGTGCATGAAAAATTATCACCTAATCAGTTGAGCTTAACTTAAATTAGGCGAGTTTAAAGTAGATGTTGAGAAAGCTGTCAACATATAAGAAATAAATATGTGGGAAGGCCAAATCAGTCAATCAATAAGTCAGCTGGACTAGACTGTAAACTAGGCTCAATTAGATAGTCTATCAGCCAATTAGTTACTCAACGAGTCAGAGAACTTTTTATTCAGTCATCAATTCTGTTTGTCAATTCTGTTTGTCAATTATTTAGTTATTAAATCAGTAATTCGATCAAACGTTCAATTAGTTATTGCATCCGTCATTCAAATTAGTTATTCCTTCAGTTATTCAGTCTGCCATCCAATCATTTATTTATTCTTCATTCATTTTTTAATCAGTAATGTTATCAGTCATTCAATAAGCTTTTCAATCAGACTCTCATTCAGTTATTCCTTCAGTCATTCAATTAGTCAGTCAGTCAATCAATCCGTTATTCAATAAGTCATTTAATTATAGAACTAATAATTCAATCAGACGTTCAATCAGTCTCTAAATCAATCGTCACTTATTTCTTCAGTCATTCAATTACTCAGTCAGTCAGTCAATCAATCCGTAATTCAATCAGACTCATTCAGTTATTCCTTCAGTCAATCAATTACTGAGTCAGTCAGTCAATCAATCCGTTATTCAATCAGTCATTTAGTTATAGAACTAATAATTCAATCAGACGTTCAGTCAGTCTCTAAATCAGTCATCACTTATTCCTTCAGTCATTCAATTAAGTTATTCAATCAGTCATTTAGTTATAGAAATAGTAATTCAATCAGACGTTGAATCCGTCACTAAATCAGTCGATTAGTAAGTTATTCATTCACTTATTCACCCAGTCAATCAGTTATTCAACCAGTCTTTCAATCTGTTGTTTAATTAGTCATTCAATCAGTTATTCAATCAGTCACTTATTCCATCAATCATTTAATCACTCAATTTGATTCATCAATTAGTTTACCCAAGTCGAAGTTTTTTAGTTTCCAAGGCAATCACTTAACTGTGTTTTCAATCACTCATCAATCAATGATCAATTAGTCTTTTAAATAGATCAAAGTACGACTTAGATATGCCTCTGACTTCAACAGTTTAATACAATTTATAAATTGGAAACAATCTCTTTATAACGATACTTTCTCTACCCTTAAAAAAACCAAATTAATTTCGTTCCCTGACATTTTGATGCAACGGATATTGCGGTATATAAGATTCTAAGCGTTGATTGCGCTTCAATGCGCATTCCTGATAGTCCATCCATTTTGAATACTTCTTGTCGTGGCACATCTCCGAGTCGCCCTTGGTGTACAGTTCGCGTCTCAGTTCCATGTAGAAAGCATTACCCACCTGCTTGTGCCTGTAGACATGCCGATCGATCCACCTTAACACCTTGTACTCCACATACGGAATGGTGGAGCCCATGCAAACGGTGCTTAGCTTGCGTTTGGGATTATAGATGCGTCTTGGATTTGAGGCAACATTGATGTGCACATATGGCCGGTCCTTGGGGTATCTCGTGTCTACCAGGCGATTGCTATATGTCACTGGCCACGGATTGTATACCCAATGGGCACTCTTGTCTGGGCTTAGTCTTGGCAATTTTATGATATCCTCTGATTGAAGTTTGCTAGATTGAAGTTTGACGGCATGAGATTTTGGTTGTTCCGTACTCTTCGGGGTTGATTGGCTGTTATTAGCTTGATTCCCTCCGAATAGCAAATGAGCGTCGTTTCCAAAGGGCTCATGGATCTCAGTTGTAGAATTTGGCAGCGGCTGAGTAACCAAGTCTGGTATAGTAAAAATCTGAAAGGAATATATATTAAACAGAGATACCTATATATGTATATCTATTTTTTATACTTACCAATAAGCCAAGTAATAAAAAACTGTGCAAATTTCGGCTGCTCATCTTTCTTATTCTTATTCTGCAGTTATTGAAGATAAATCTCTATTTATATGTATATTAGTATAAAAATTGGAATTTCCTTTCTGTGAAAAACTTGTATTTCTGTCTTGTGTACTTGAAAAACATATATCTGTAACTGAGACTATGGGGCTTGTATTTTTAAAAACCATTGCAAAGCTAGCTTGATTAAAGAAAGATTTCTACAATGAGCTATGCAAAGATACTTTAGTTTTTTCAATCAATATATGAAATAATATATGAAAACTATATAATAATAATAATATATGAAAAATACTATTCTGATAAGAAAATATAGAGTGCTTAAGCAGAGACAGATGAGAGAGAGTTCTCTTCGTGTGAGAGAGATCGAGAGAGAGAGAAACTCCTTGGCAGTTCCTTCATTTAATTACATATTAAATTCCATTTTCCTATTTTTCTAATCAGAGTTTCATAAATAAGTAAAAATTAAACACATTTTATTTATTTTTTTTTTAATATATTTTTTATATTTTTCTTATAAAAAATACTTATATAATTACAAAGAATTTTAGCTGCTGCGAGTTTTTGGCGCGGTTTTTTGTGAAAATAGTTTTTCCTTTTTTTTTTAATTTTTATATAACAAAGTAGCAGCGTTTGTTGTTCATTTTTTAAGTTTTTCTTTTTGTAGTTAATTAAAACAATTCACTTTATCATTCAACATGATCAACAGAAAAGTGAAACAAAAGTTGGACTGTGAAAGTAGAAAGTGGAAAGCAAGAAAAGACGAAAGAGATACACACAGGAATAAAGAAGCAATAAAGAGCAGAGATGATTTGCATAAATAATAGAGTCGTAAGGCCAGGTGTGAGTAGAGGTGGGGGAGGCGGGCAGGGGAAGAATAAAGATAGATAGATATATTTATTGCTTGTTGTGTAGGTTTTGTGTTTAGTTTATCAGACTCTCGGTTGAACTACTAATGCGTTGTTCTCTTGTTGTTTTTGTTTTTTGTTTTTTGTTTTTTTTTTTGGAAAAGAAATTAGAAAGTGAGAGAAACTTTGGCATTAGCTTAAACGGAGAAGCCATCGCCAGTGGGATCGAGGATCCAGGGATAGTTGTTGGGGCACTCCATGCACGTGAAGAGGCGCAGAGTCTCGCCGGGCAGCTCGCGCGTTGTCAGCGGGCAGGCATTGGGCAGGGAGCAGTAGGGCTGACCCTTGACATCGCATTTCTCCTTCCATTCCTGGAAGTCGCGCAGCGAATTGAGCTCTGTGGGATTCTGCATCCATTGGATGACCTGCAGATTGGTCACAAAGAACACATCGTTGCGCGCCAGCATCTCCTCGATGAACTTGATCAGCTCATCGCGATACTCCTTCTTGGACTTGAGCCACGAGGCATGGAAGTGCAGGCCGAGTGGGGCACGATTGCTGTTGTAGTGGCGGTTGAAATTGTGGCGCAACAGACGTGCGAACTGCTCGCCAGAGGCGACGTTCGAGCAGGAGTCGACCATGTGGCAACCGGGCAGCGACTCATCGAATGTGGGATCATCACGACGATCCAGCTCATTCATGACCATCTCCCAAACGGGATGGCTACGCGACGGGCAGTTGTGGGCATTGCCGTTGCACTTGTGTGGCATGCGGAAGTACAGGGTATATGGCCAGATGGGCACACGGCCCAGCGAGGCGGTAATCGAGGCATCGTACACAAAGAACTGATCGGCCATCATCTCGAACTGCTTGTTGCCACCCACACGCAGGTAAGGGGCACGCATGCCAATGATGGAGCCATCGGTGATGTTGGCAAAGCGTTCCACAATCAAACGGGAGCCCGCCATCTCGGCCAGCCAGTCATCGTAGCTGCCGCCCGACCAGTAGTTGGGATCATCCTTGTGCGTTAGCGAAAAGACGGAGATTTCGTGACCGCGACGATGCAGATCCTGGACAGCCGAGTAGTTGGTGTACTTGTGCGAGACGAAGAAGGTGCCCTTGATGGAGCAGCTATTGGGATTCTGGTGCTGGCCGTTGAAGATCTCATCGTACAAATCGATATTGTCCACATTGACGGCACCGTTGAACGTAATCGTGATCATCTGTGGCACCTGCTGGGGCTCAATGCCGCCGGGAATGCGTGTGCCATCAGCCGAGCAGAAGCAATCGGGCAGAGCGCACTGTGTGGGATCGCACTCCGGAGCACGGTTGGGATCCTCGTCAACAGCTGTGCAGAGGAGTTACAGTTAGTTATGAGTTAGAGGGAGAGAGAGAGAGAGAGTGTGTGTCACTTACAGCAGGCATTCTCATCGGACTCATCCTTGCAGTCGGGCTTGCCGTTGCAGAAGAGCTCCTTGTCCAGGCACTCGCCATCGCCGCAGGACAGCTTGCCTTCGGGACAGATGGGCTCATCTGTCTTCAGTATGGGTTGCGCCTTGCGGGGCTCTATAGAAAGTTGAAACCAAGGTTAGAGATTGGCCAAGAGATTTTATTTGATTGTGGAGGAGTGTGTTAGTGACAACAAATGTCTAAATTTTGAAGTGAGAAGTATATACGTGATTGTGTGAGGGAGGTTAGGATTGTTGTTATTGTTGTTGTTCCAAAGTTCACTATATCTACATATATATATAATATATGTATATATATTTATATTTATATTTATATTTATGTTGCTGTCCAAGTGCTATGTACAATTGTGTTTTATTTAATTTTTTTTTCATAGTGTCAGCACACTTACTCTCTTTCTCATCGCAGTTAGTCACCTTGGCTTTCCAGTCGCAGGTCTGCTTATACACATCAAAGGCCAAGCCGGAGGGGCACTGAATTTCTTTCAGGCCCGACTTAGTACATCTAAAAAATAAATTTGGGTTTGGTTTTGTTGACACTTTTCTTGGTTCTTGTGGTTCTTTGTTTTGCAGTTTCCTCAACTAAATTTCCCTTCAGCTAGCTAACAGAACTTTGGCACTGGGTTTTTTATTCGAGTGGGGCTTGGATTGGGTTTGGTTTCTTTTTTTTTGCAATGACAACGATCGTTGGTTTTTGATTTTTGGTTTTTTAGTTACAGAGAGACACCAAATGAGCTGCGCGAAACACACACACACACAGTTATAGACATAGGTAGATAGAGACAGAGAGACAGATACAGAACAGAGAGTGTTAGAGAGTGTGTAGGAGAGAGTTTTTGGGTGGCACAGAGGCGAGCTCTTTGAAGTATACTTTTGGGCACTGGGCTCAATGGCTGGCGCGGACACACCCCACTTACTTTGATCGATATCGCAATTCTTAACATTCGTCTTCCAATCGCACAGCTGACGCAACACATCGAACGCCAAGCCGCCAGCACAGCGGATCGGTGCCAAGCGTTTGCTGCCATCTTCGCGGCCATTGTCGCACCTTTAGTTTTATTTATATATATTTTATTTGGTTTGTTGTTGATGTGAAAACAAAACAATATCCCCAAACAATATCAATCATCATCGAAGACTGTTTAACATGTTTCAGCCTGGGAATCTATAGCCTAAATGCTTACCTGTACACTTCTCGGCAATCACCGTCCGTGCTCAGACGGAAGTATTCATCAGCGGCACGATCGGAGCACACTTCCTCAACATCTATGCCCTCCAATTTATCTTGGCCATCTTGAGAAAAGAAAAGACAAGAAATAATTAGTAAGTGTCATAACTTAGAGGAATGGATTTAAATTTTATAGATATATTGCTTACTTATATATATATATATATTCTTTTATCTGGAATACTATTTATAAATCTTTCTTATTATTATTATCTTTTTTCAAAACATTTTTTATTTTATTACTTTCTGTTAATTTTTAAATGTTTTCCTTTTGTTTGCTTTTTAATTTTTTAAGATAAAAATATAATAATATATAAAATAATATTATTTTGTGGAAAAATTAATTTAAAAATATTTTATTTCAGCATTCGATTTGTATTTAATTTTAGTTTAGCAAAAATTCCGCAAAATTTTATGAATTTTTTAAAATTGTTTTAAAGTTTTTTGTATTTATTTTGAATTTTTTAAGTAAAGTTAAGTGGAATAATTTGTTTGAATTTTTTTATTATTATCAGTTTTTTATGCAAAAAAAATTATTTTAAAAATATTTTAACAGATTATAGAAAATATATTATCAGATTAAAATTTTTTTTTTGAATTTAAAGTTTAATAAAAAACAGGAATTGCACAAAAATCTATGAAATTTTAAAATTGTTTAAATGCTTTTAGAATTTATTTTGCATTATTTTAAGTAAAAAAGGGTGGAATAATTTTTTGAATTTCTTATTATTATCTGTTTTTAGTGCAAAAAATGGTTTTAAAAATATTTTATTCCACAATTCAATTTCGATTTAATTTTTGTTTAGTAAAAACAAATATTCCGAAAAATTCTTTGAATTTTTAAAATTATTTTAAAGATTTTTTAATTTATTTTGCATTCTTTTAAGTGAAGTTAGCTGGAATAATTTGTTCGAATTTTTTTATTAATTCTTTGAAGGTTTTCAATTGAATTCAAATTTATTTTAAGCAAAGCAATATAAATTCTAGGAATTTCTGATATACTTGCATTTATTATGCTAATTTCTTATATATATTTTTTAATGAATTTGGCAGTCGTTATCTTGTCACCATTTAATTATGCGCATAATTATAGCTAATCGACAGGTCTTCGCATTTATGGCCTGTTCGCACTTGCTTTATTTTTTTTAAGTCTTTGGCTAACAGCAAAAGCGACTCCTAACCGGTTTAGTCTAAACGACTTCTAAAAGCCAAACAACTCTCGTTTTTGTTTCGCTTTGCTACTTTTTGTTAGATTTATCTCTCAGCTCGCCAACGAAAGGGCAAGCGAAATTGCGATAGCCGCCGAGTGTAAGTGAGTGACGTCTGCTAATGGAGCCTGTTGTTTACATCGTAAGGTGTAGCTGCTGCCGCTGTCGCTGTCGCAGAACTGGTTTCTGTATTGGCTAATGGCCGCTGCTTTTGTTGTTGTTGCAGGCGAAACACGTTTGCAGCTCAACTTAAAAGGGTATTGCATAAACAACATTGGAGTTGTCGCCTCCAAAAATAACAGAAAACGGAACCAAACGCGATTATATCAAAACTTGCCTATGCTAATTTTTTATGGCCAGCTCCGGCTTGAGCCTGGTCTCTTGCCACAGTTTCTTTTATGTCTTTTTATTTCTGGTTTCTTCTTTGATTTCAGGAAATTGCATGAGCTCTCTATATATCGGCTGATCCGCTATCCTGTGGTTTTGACCATTGCATGTGGCTAATGATTTATAAGAGCTAACACTTCATTTTTTTTTCAAGTTTGTTTGCCTTGGCCAACGACCGAGGCAGAAAAATATTTCTTTTGTTTTGTTTTCTTATTTTGCAAAAAACAAAAAATAATTTTTTGCTGCTCATTGAGTTGGTAAAGGTCAAGTGGGTGGCCATGCCGACGTGGCCAATGTGTATTTATAATCGGTATATAGTTATGCATGATAATAAAGAGAGATCTTTGCTACTTACCAACAGCTGCATAGCAGAAGAGCAAAACGCTCAAAATTGGCCACCAACGCGCCATGTTCGGAAACCAGCGCTGGCTGCAAATCGAAGAAATCGAACAAAAACTATAAATTAGCAAAAAACACACTTCAAATGGGCACTTTAATAACTATATGAAAGTATATATATAGCGTGAGCTATATGCTCGTCTGTACTGGCAAAGTTGGTATTACTTTTAGCGCTCAGCAAATGTTGAAACGACGTTGAACTGAGGTAGGCGAGTGAACAGAGGGCACTCTTCCAATACACAGCCAAGCTTACACTAGGTGTTGTCCACGCGCAACGAGTTCTATTTATTAAGCCGTGGTGTGTGTCGCCATTTTAGGCGGTGTGGTGAGTTTCGAGCCGACGACGGCGACAGCGCCGGCGCAGCCGAATGCAAAGCTTTCGAAGGGGTAACAGAAACACACTTGGACGCTTTGTGGAATCCATTTCGAAAATGCCAAGGCAGCTCAAGCGCTGACTCTGTGTGTGTGTATCTGTGAGAGTGTGTGTGCGTGTTTGAAGAAAGGTTAATTAGCTTGGGCGCAGGTGTGAGCTGCTTTTGGTGTGGCAAATGTGGGTGCCAGTGTCTGCTGCACCTCTCGCTGCGTTTACACCTTTGCCAAAGCTGTGCGTGACTGTGTGTGTTGGGCTGCCAACTCAGCTGCATAAATCAAATCAATCACATCAATCAAATCCATCACATCCATCATTGACTGACCCTGAAATTGCGTCTTTGGCTCCGCTGTCATCTTGTGATTCTACGAAGCGACTCGAAATCTCGATTTCGTAACTGTTTTTATACACTGTACGCACAGTGTAGCGGGTATATAGGCATGCGCACGCAAGGAATGCAAAATAGCAAATTATTGCTTAAACCAACTTCGAGTTAATCAATTTTATATTCCTATTAAATGTCAACAACAATCTTGATCTGTGTTTATCTAGGATCTAGGAACAGTGCATCTGTCAGTCGAGAGGCATGTTCTTAATGACTTCTCTTTGAACGTGTTGGCTTACACGTTTTGTTGATGCCGCGCTTGTTGAGTTACTTTTTATTTTCACCCACACTCGCGTGGCATGGCAAGTGGTTAGACATTGTCGCACCATCTGCATTTTAACGGCTCGCTTGAGCCGCTTTGTCCATGAATTGCTCATTCCGATCACAAACAGCGCATTAAATTCTTGTTAACGTGGCTAAGACAACAGGCAAAATTAAAAAAGAAAAAAAAGAAGGTTAATAAACCGCCTGTTGACTCCACCGTCCAGTGGCTTCCAGCACTTTAACTGTCGCTGACTCACACGCCTTTAATTTACCTTTAAATAGTTTTATTTTCTCTTGTTTGTTTTCATTTTTTACCTTTGGCTTTACCTTTTGGTGATCACGAAATTTTTAATTAATGGCAAATTGATTATGCGCTTGTTCAATTTTGCAGTCCCGTCTGGTTATGTAAAGATATGCAGGCGGACAGGCAGACAAGCAAAGGGCCAAGTTACCTGGCTGGAACCAGCCTGTTATTCAATAAGTTAAGAGCTTTTGCGAGATGACGATGATACGCTGAGAGGTCTTTCGTCCCTCCGTCTGTTTGTTCATCTGCCAAGAGCAGTGCATGTTTACGGATATAAAATTGTTTTCGACGAGCTTATGTTTACTCTGAATAGGAACTAAACCAAACTTATGTAACTGAAGGATTATTATAATTAAGCTTGAGTAAACTTACATTGCAGAAAATAAATTTCTTCTTTGGTAATGTATTTTTTTGAAATTTATGATATGTTTTTTTTAAGATTTTTTATAAGTAGATTCAGATAATTTGATTACTTATTTAATTCTTATACAAATAGTTTATAAATATTTGCTTAACTACGATCTGCCTACATGTTATAATTAAGTTTGAATATACTTTCGTTACAGATAATTATTAATATTCTGTGATATTGTGTCTTTTTAAAAAAATTCAATATTTAGTATGTATTAAACAATTTTTGATATTTATTCTTTTACAAATAATAATTAAATTTGTTTTAAAAATAATTTATTATTATTTCCTTTACTTTTCGAACTGAATAATTTACTTAACTTTTTTATTTAATGAAAATAATTAATAGTTAATGAATATAGTTATTCTTGCTTTCATTCATTGTTTCAACTAGAGAATTTATTATTGAAAATAAGTTTTCAATCCTTTTAGCTTACATGATCTCATTTTTGCATTGGTTCAACGATCATAACAAAACTTTTTTGTTATTTTCAAAGATAATTAGCAATAACAAAAATATATTGTGCCAAAATAAATATTTGTAGCAAATATTTATTTCTTTTGTTTACGCATTTCTCAAGTAAAAGCAAAAAATCTGCATACACTTTTGGCATTCAGCAAATATTTGCCTTAATAAATTTGACTTGCAAATTCTAAGATACAAAAAAAAGTTTGATGAATAGCACTTTGATCGATTGTTCTGAGTGACAAAATACTTTTTTATGAAATGAATTGAAGGCTACCATAAAATGTTATTGGAAAAACAAAGCTATTTTTTTTAAATTATATTTTTTTTTTGCTAAGCGAGTAATTTTTTCTGATCAGCTTTTTTGTTCTAGAACAGACTTTAAGTGAACTTGCCTCAGACTTGATCTAGAAAAGAATGGCTTTATGTGCACAGACACATATATATATATAAATATATATATGTACCTTGTTGCATAGCTATTTCCTGAACTTGAAAACAAGTTTGTCTTGTACTAGAATATAGCGAATAAAATAAATGTATGCCGGTCAACATGGCGTATGCGTGATTTGTTGCTGGATTATTCTTGAGATTGCGATGCATTTCAATTGCATTTTAATTGCCATTGTCAATTAGCGTGCATCAGTAAAGGGTGCGACAGCTACGATCCAATCTAGAGATAAACATATATACTTCAAGTATTTATATTATATATATGTTTGTGGAAGATGCCACAAAAAAGTGGTTTACCTTCTTTGGCAAATGTTGATTGCAGTCTTATATTTTTTTTCGCTTTTGATAGTTACAATTAATTTTAGTTGGCAACGGTTTTTACACTTTGGTGATATAATCGCCCGCATATGCGAGCATGCTGATTATTATTATTACTCTTTTTTAATCAACTGTTAAACTGGTTTTTCAATTAGAGTGAAAATGTTGATGATGGCACCTCAAGCGTTCGTTCGGCATTGAAATTAATTTTTATTTTTTTTTCGATGAGTGAAAACCTTTTTTTTATGGATTTACATAATTATTTGTGTAGTCAAGATTGCCCTCGATTTTAAAGATTTTGTGTTTGAGCATTATGGTCGCTATAGTTGATTTTTAAAACGAAAATTAGCAAAATGAGCAAAAATTGCAGATTGTCTTTACCTAATTTAATCAATAGTTTTTATTGATATTGCGTTACTAATTAAAGTTTAGATTACAAACAAACTTAGTCGACAGCTAAGCAATTACAAGACGTAAGCTCATCAAATCAGCTCGAGAGAAAATGAGCAAAAGAGAAATTTTTGGAATCAAGAAAACCGAACAAAAACGGAATTGTTAATGAAGGAAATGTTCGACCGAGATGAAGATGAGCCTGTAAACATTAAACAGTAAGCTGTAAACTGTAAACTGTGTGGAGTGTAAAAGAAATGCATAACCATAAAAACACACACACACACATGAGTTGCATAAGTGTGGCTCCCTTTCACCCTGGTGCTCTCCCCAAATCGACTGGATCGCAGAGACAGCGTTTAATTTATGGCAAGTGGAGACCATTGGAGGCCCTATACCGATCATTTGGCTTTCGGTTCGACGATGTTTAATATTTAAAAACGCGAGCTGTATTTTAATGTTTATTTTTCAATTTACATTTGCTGGTCAGCTTTGATCTGCAAAGTGCTCTCCCTCTTTGTTATGCAATCAAATCACCTGTCAATATATAAATTGTCAACTCTGATTTCCGATTAGTATATTTTTTGTACAGATTTTTATATGCATAGCATTCAAGGTGACACTTAAAACACACTCCGGAATCCGTTTCTTAAAAGAAAAAAAACATGTCTGGCCACTAAAAATCCAGTTAACTGGATGCCTGGCATCTGACATACGTATGTCGACTTGATGACCGGTTGACCAGCTCGAATCTCTGTCCCAGAAGTAGGAAGCATATTCGAGAATCTGTTTGCCAAGCTGCTGGCAAGACAAGGGCACCTACGTCAATCGGAGGCGGACGCACACTGATTGAAAGCCAATGCAAATGCATTGAATGTTGATTTAAAAAGATTGATTTATGAGTTGCTTTAACAAATAAAATGGTAATTTATGTTTGATTGTTTCTCTGTTGTTTATAATAAAAAGAAACATATTAACAGCAGATTGTGTTAGCTTTTCAAGCAAATATTGGCTATGCTTTGAATTTATATTCATATGTAAGAAATCTATATATTTTTTATATGTGTATCGAGACTCTAGTTTACATATTATAAGAAAACAGAAATGCTTTGATTTCAAGCAATTATCTTTCAGTTTGACCGACTGTGCTTTAGCATTAAATTGTACAATGATAAATAATAAATAAATTTTTGGTATTACCATTAGATTTTTTGTTACATTTTTAAGAATATCTCTTGCATATCGAGTATAAATATTACAGTTTAGACCACTGCGCATTGGCTTACTCCTGCATTATTATAATTATACTGCAAACTTGTATGTTTTCAATAAATAATTTAGTTAACTTTTTCAATCTCTTACTGCTTACATATTCATCATTTATACAATACTTTGAGCCCACTGTGCGCTCGCTTTTCATGCACGATTTATGCAAATCGGCCACTTTACAACTAGTTCACCTTAGCAAGAGTAAAAGTTTGCAAACACATACACTTATACTTAGACTTACGCATACACATGCAGTTGTATCTGTGAATATGAACCAATGTGTTCATTGGGGAACTTGTTTTCGTTGACAAAACGTTGATGGAATATGTAAGGATTATAGCAGACCGAAGTAAAAGCAAATATGATTTATATATTAACTTAAGATATTGCAAGTATCCATGGATAATTAGTCAATATATTTAATGGACATGGTATAAATTACACATCTTCTGAGTTGCCTTTTCGGTTACTCCCAATGCAAGCTGCTTACCTTGGCTGGTGATAAAAATTATGCATGCATCAGAGATCACAAGAAAAAACCACAAATATATATAAAATATATATAAGTTTATATGATAAATATTTAACCGCGAAAGAGTCAATTTAGCAACATTTGTAAGCCACATAAATTTGTGTGGACACATATAACTTTGGTATTTCCATGACAGAGTCGAAATTCGCAATGCTTGAAATTAATTATCGACTCTGCGATTTGTTGTGATTGCGTCAAGCGTCGGCGGGGCCTGTCGCGAGATTCCCTATATGAATTAAGAACCTGTTGCCGACAAAACACCTCCATAATAACCGGCACAAAAATTGCAAAAAAAAGTATATATATTAATATAAAAGAAGCAGAGTATATTTAATAAGCTTAAGTTTTGCATTATACAAATATTGATATGCTGGCCAACAAATTATGCATATCAAATATATATGCTAAGTATGTCTAATTCTAGACCGGTTAGACCCCAAAAAAAGTAAAAGAAACCAGTCTAGGAAACACTCAAAATATACTAATCAAAAAAAAAGAAAATTTACATATGAAACTGAAATCGAAACTGAAAACCGAAATCAGAAACGCGTTTTGTTATTCAAATTTTTGTTGGTTTTGTTGGGATAATACGAAAAACTGGTTAGTAAGTCAGTGGGTAGCGCACACAAATTGGGTTGATTGTTGGCTATATGCATGAATATACATATATATATATATATCTATATAATTGTCTGTTGCCAGGTAGAAGAAACTGTTGCCAAACTCATCTTGTGCATTATAATAGCATTTTTATGGCTGCTACTAGGCGAGATTAGCATCACAATAATCAAAATGATGAAATATACTTTTCATTTGTTTCGTTTTAAATTTGTTGTTTTTGTTTTCTTTTTTCTTATTTTGTTTTACTTTATTTTTTATTAGGTATTTTTTGTTTTTTTTAAATATACACATACAAATTAACGTAAAACTACAAAAATGAGTATATTAAAAAAACACAAGTTTTGTTTTTCTTGCTGTTTGTTGTGTTGTCTTTTTGTCAATTTTTGTTGTTCTTTTTGTTTGTTGTTGTTTTTTTGTTTTTGTTTTTTTTTTTTTTTTTAATAACGTAACACAGCAGACTTAGCCGTGCGCGTTTTCGTAGCGTCTTCAAACGCGGCACAGTCAAAATAAAATGTACAATATATAAAAAAGTCTTGAGTATATTGAAATAATAAAAGTCGAGTTGTTTAGGTGACTGTAGGAATTTGGATTGGGGCTGCTTGAATGCTAACGCACTAACTCTTTCGCTCTCTTACTTGCACGCTCTCTCTCGCTGACTTAGAAGAAACCATCGCCGGTGGGATCGTTGACCCATGGGTAGTTATTGGGGCATCGGACGCAGGTCTGCAGATTGATGGTCTCCCCGGGAACCTCCTTGGAGGTGAGCTTGCAGGTGTTGGGCACCCAACAGGCGGGCTTGCCCTCGACCACGCACTTCTCCCTCCAGGGCTCGAAGTTCTTGACCTCGCTGATGGTGCGTGGATTTTGCATCCACTGTATCACCTGCGTCATGGTCACAAAGTAGACATCATTGTGATTGGCCAGGATCTCATCGATCCAGTAGAGGAAGGCATCGAGGAACTCGGGATTGTTCTTCAGCCAGGCAGCATGGAAGTACAAGCCCAGTGGAGCACGATTCTGATCGTAATGGCGATCAAAATTGTGATTCAAGAAATTGTAGAACTGATCGCCCGTCAGAATGTTCGAGCAGGAGTCCACCATGGCACAGCCAGGCAGATATTCATCATTGGCGGGATCCTCACGACGATCCAGCTCATTCATAACCATCTCCCACACAGCATGAGATCTCGTGGGGCAGCTCTGCAGATTTCCGTGACAGCGATGGGGCATACGGAAGTACATGGTGTAGGGCCATAGTGGAGGATTAGACAGAGGAGCCGTGATGGTGGAGTCGTAAAGGAACGCCTGCTCCTCCATCATGGTGAACTGATTGTTACCGCCCACACGCAGATAAGGGGCACGAACACCGACAACCGAATTGTCCGTAATGTTGGCATATTTCTCAGTGATGATCCTCATACCGGCCATTTCCTTGGCCCAATCGTCGACCGTCGCATTCGACCAGAAACGCTCCTCATCATTGTGGGTGATCGAGTGCACAGCAATCTCATGACCCTTACGCGAAGTTTCTTGCACCGCCGAGTAGTTCGTGTACTTGTGAGAGACGAAGTAGGTGGCCTTGATGTCGCAGCCATTGGGATTCTTGCGGCCCTTGAACATCTCCTTGTACAGCTCAATGTTGTTGTTGTTGATGGCATCGTCGAATGTGATCGTGATCATCATGGGCACATCCTTGGCGGGCAAATCGCCGGGAATCGAGGTGCCATCCTCCGAGCAGAAGCAATCGGGCAGCACGCAGACAGCGGGATCACAGGGTGGAGCGCGATTCGGATCGTTGTCGATGTCTGTTGATGAAACAACAAAACAAAAAACAACATAAAACAAAAATCAATTATTAGGCAAAGGGAGAGAAATGTAGAAAATATATAGAATTGGATAAAATAAGTTTGGTATCTTAAGAAGTAGATTAGAATTGAGTTAAAAACTTGTATTGTATTATAACAGATATCTGTTAAAAACATGCTGTTAACTCTTATACTCAGCTGCTTAACATAAAATGGTAATAACAGTTCGCTGTTCTGTTCTGCTTCAATTCTAGAATGCAAAAAGCTTTCTAAGCCTGATATACTTCAATAAGACACAATCTACGCCTACTTTTAAAAATATATATAGTTTTTTTCTCAGTGTATTTACATATTGGCTAATCATTTGTATTCTGTGTGGGGCGTTACAATAAAGTTCAATCAACTTTATGGAAAATGATTTCAAACAATTAGCTAACTGTACATGGGCGGGCAGGCAGTTCAATGAACTGCATCGGGCTCTGGAAAACCAATCACAAATCAGCCGGGCGTCGGGAAAACCGCCGTCGCCAAAACGCAAAGTGAATGGAAAATGTCTGCACAATTTCAGTATCTCATATATATACTTGTTGTTGTTGTTTTTTTTTTATTTTATTATTATTTGGAATCTACTTTTTAAGTTGGGTCTTCGTCAATCAAGCGAAGAGCCCGGCTTTGTAGCTGCTTTGGCATGCAGCCAACGTTCACCTAAGCCCGGAGCAGAGGGCCGCAGTTGTGTTCGGTATCTTTGGCTTTCGGTCAGCCTCAGTACACGCCCACGTGTTTGCCATTCATTAGCGGTCATATGCAAATGCTTATTTGCCAGCGTCATTTGTAAGCCTTGCACTTGCACGGAGCTCGGAGCATTGGCGCTTGGCGCTTGGAGCTTGGAGCAGTTGCTCATCATCATAAATCAGCTGCGAAAGTTTGCAATAAAAGAAACGCTTTGACGTAATTTTGTTGCTGTTGTTCGTTTGGCACTTGCCAAAGTGAAATGCCAGCGAGACACGCAAAGGCCAAGCAAATCAAATAATAATAAGAGAAGAAAAAGAAAACACTTGTGTTTTTTTCTTTCTTCTGTTTTTTCACTTTTAGTTTTAAGTTTTTTCTGCTATTTTTTTTTGGTTTTCGAGTCAGTTGTTGCAAGTAGGTCGCACCCGGCTTTTGTCTCCGCCTGACCTTTTATTAGTTTGCCTGTCATTCACTCTCCCTCTCTTTCACTCTCCGTCTCTTTCTTTGGGTTTGAGTGCCAGCTGTTGGCATTTCTTGTTGCCAATAATCTGTCGTTATAGCCAAGTGTTATGTCATCGAGCATCGAACCGGTTGTGCAGCTCAGCCTCTGAATATTCCCTGGCATTTAAACGACTTTAGGGTTTGTCTGTCGGTTTGCATGCCATTTCTTTGTCCGCCTCTCGTTTCGCCCAGCTATTTGTGTACACACTTTGTTTTTGGCCAACTGCGAGCTAAATGCGAGCTGGCTTATTGATTGTCTTGCATTTCTGCTTCAAGAGGATGTACGTAGCTACAGGCCGATTACGTGATAAGTCAGCCAAAGTGGCATATGGCATTACAAGTGAGCCATCACGGATCTTACACTTTTGTTCAGTTATGAAATAGCGATAGCGATGTAACAGTTAACATAACTCTCAAGGATTCTCGGGAAATGAAGTTGACTTGACTTACATTTTACAGACTTTTGCATATTAAAGAAAGAGTTTTGTTTTTATTAAAATTTTGAGTCTTCAGCAAAGCAATAAAACACTTAAGAATTTTAATCTAAGAAAAAGGCAGAAAAATTTGATTAATGGCAATAAAAAAAAACTGATTTTATAACAGGAATTTGTTTTCAAAATTCTGTGTTTATTTTTATATATAAATATATATTATTCCTATAAATAGCCTCGATTTCAAATTTTATATTTGAATCATAAAAGACAAAAATCTTTTTTTGGTTTCTTCATTTTTCTACATTGTGTTTTTTATAGGTTTTTCTGGGCCTATCTAAGCGTAACTATCGTCACTTTATACACCTAATTACCTTCGCTTCGACGCTTTGCTGCACATTCATGATTTGTGGCTTTTAAATTGCAGCCCAGTTGAGATGGTTGCCATTTAAATTGGCTCATACTGTGGCTCACAGTGTCGCTCACATCGTGGCTCTGACTGTGGCTTCCTTATTGCCTTCAACGTGCATTATTCAATTTCAATTTCAATTTAAAATTCAATTGTTAACAACTTAATGGCTCGCTGAGCATATGAAATGTTGCTGCCATAGCCAGCGGCTACTTCACATTAGCCAAGACACGATCTACGATCTACGATATACAATCTACGATCTATGGGCGGTGGAGGAGGTGGAGGTCTTAGAACTGGCAATGGCCATTTATTTCTCGACTATTGTTTGGCATTTGATTTGCTCATTAATGCGCATTTATATGCGGGCGCCTCTTGAGAAATGTCGGCATCGTGTTTTGCAAATTATTAATATAAACTCAAATGGGGAAAAAAGCAAAATGAAAATAAAATCGAAGCAAAAGTGTTGCCAAAAGCCACAGAGAAAGACTCCGAAATTGTTGTTATTTAAAATTAGTTTCGGTTTTTACGCTATTATAAAAAAATATAGTAATAAATAAATAAATAACAAGCTGCTCGCTCTTTTGTTGCTATTATTATTTTTTTCTTTTGGTTAGTCGGCTTTTTGCAATTGCTAAAAATACAGCATTTTAAGCCGATTATGTAAGCCTAATTTACACATGAATCGAACGGGCTTCGAAACGCCTTTCGGTAGCTGCGCCCCATGCCAAGAAGAAGAGGTGTGGGGAGGGAGCTAGACGAACATTTGCTTTGCTTTTATTATTTCTTTTAAGTCCAAGGTTAAAATTAATTATTGATTTATTTAACATTTAGATGTTGCATGCGAGATGTGTGTGACTTAAGCATGGCTCAAGAGTTGACTCCAACTATATTATATATGATTATATACAAATATTTTATCTATCCAGATGATGCAAAATGCATGGCCCAACCCAGTTTTATTTTTTATTTTAAGTATGGATCGCTGATGAGATCAGCTCGAAGTTAGTTTCTTTGACATTTTAGCTACCATTTCACACTTGACATTTCCACCCAAATTAAAATATTTATGTGTGTGTGTGTGTGTGTGTGTGCATAAGAAAAAAGTTGAACAGAAATCAAATAGATTTCTATGGGCTTTGCTACCTCTGAAGGGCTTTACGAAACCGGTCTAAACTTGCTGCAACACCTGCATAGCACGTAGGCGGACCCTGCCCCCTCCCCACCTGTCAGACACTTGTGTGTTGCATAGCTTTTGTTGCTGTTGTTGTTGTTGTTGTTTTCATTATATTCAAAGATTTTGAGAGTAGTTCCAAAGACCGCTCAGCTCCAAAAGTAATGTTAAATGCCGTCGACCGGTTTTAAGGTGCGACTCTGTCTGACTGGGGCAGGCTTAAATCCAGCGAGCGGCTCAAAGAAATTGACGCGGCACACAAATGTAAGCCACTAGAAATGTTTTTTTTTCTTCTCTGATGATGGGGTAATATCGGATTTGTAGCCCATCCTATGTAAGCTTATTTCTTGACTCTTTGCTGAATCATTGCAGTCAATCTTTATATTTACATATACACTTATTAAAAACACTTAGCATTTGTAAACTTACTGATGTCTGTTTTCTAGACTAGCTTGAGTATGATTTATGTGCAAAACCTTTCACTCTCATTAATATTCGCATAAAAGAGGGTATTATTTATAATTTATGAGGCAATAAACTACATTTTTCTTGGTATTCAGAGTGTTGGTTAGCCAACCTCTCTCTCTTAAATATAAACTGATATTTCTGAACTCACCGCAAGTATTCTCATCGGAACCATCTGAGCAATCCTTCTCGCCGTTGCAGAACAGACCGCGCTCAATGCAGTTGCCATCGCCGCAGGCAAGGAAACCATCCTGGCACAGAGGTTCGTCTGTGTGGAGCAGAGGCTTCACACGACGCTCCTTGTTCTTGCTCTTGCAGTTTTTCACAGACTCCTTCCAGTCACAGGTCTGCTTCTCAATATCGAAGTACAGACCAGCGGGGCAACGAATAGCTTGCAGACCCTGCAAGTCAAAAGAGCAGAGCAAAAGCCAAGAATATTAGTTAATGCAATATAGAACTGGAGCTAATTGAGAGAGAGAAACCTACCGATGAGGTGCACTGAATGACGTCGCGACAATTGTCGCCTTCGCCAGCTACCAGACGAAACCATTCGCCGGCATCTTTGTCCTTGCACAGCTCCTTCTCGAAGGATTCCTCCTTCTTGGGCTCCTCAGTTGTGGCCTGACGTTTAACACGAGCCTCTGCGGCATTGGCTGAAATGGGAAAAAATTGAAAAATTAGTTTAGAAAATTTAAAAAATTATATGCAGAAAATATAAAACAAAAGGAATTTAGTTCAAGTGCTTGATAGTGAAAATTATTGAAATATTAAGTAAAATAAAAAAAATAAGAGAAATGAATTGGAAATTCTTTTAAGAATTAGACTAGAAGCATCTCTAATTGTTTTATATTTATAGTAAGTCGAACCTATTTATGAAATATTGAAAATATTTAATTATACATAAGTTGATTTTAGTTAACACTTATATTTCAGTTATCAATTTTAATTCAACAGCTGATATTTAAAAATTTAATTTAAAATTTATTTGAGAATTTCGAAAAAAAAATCAATCAAACACTTTGCTATTTGCTTTGATAAGTGTTATTGCAAAACCGGAAGAATTTAAATTCGATATTGCCATGGATTTTGGTATTGCAAATGTGGGTTGCTTTGGCGACATATGGCTGGCACTTCCTGCTATGTATCTATATATATATATATATAAATATATGTATATATGAAAAACAAAAATGAAAACCGACATTTATATAGACATAGACATATGTTGATGCAGACTGGGCCTAACGGCATGTCGTCTAGCTGGTTGTACCTCTTGGGGTTGGCCAAAATATAAAACACGTTTGCCATTATGAAATACGATGTCACCAATACCAGTGCAAAGAACCCGCGACATGGCAGACTCCATAAGCACAGTCCAAAAATAACAACAACTGAACAGAAAATAAAGAAATACTTGTTGCGCTTGGCTATAACTTTGACATTTTGCAGTCACAGTTGGCAACAGTGAAAGAGAAACAGTTGCCATATTTGCATAACTGTTAACTGCTAACGGTTAATTGAGAGTCGGCCATGGCACGGCAGGGCAAAATTACACACAACACAACATGCTGCGGCACATGTAATGCATGTACTTAATAACACATATTGATCGATGGCCTGTCAAAGTCAACAAATGCATTCCATAAATGTCGAAAGTCCAACTCGACTTCAATCCGAATCTGACTTCAAGTTACATTTTTAGGTTAAGCTGTTTTTGTACACTGAATCTCAGGATCAGTTGTGGAACCCTACAGAAATGAAAGTTGTTTTGCCAGTGCAACAAGTGGTTGTTGTTGTTGTTGCCAATCAATTGGTTACGCGTCCTTTTTTACATAATCAAGGTTACAAACAGGCTGTAAATTTAAGTACAGCCAGCTTTCAGTATTTTGAAGGCCATTTTTTTTTTATTGATTGACAACTTCCGCTGAACAAATGCAAATTGCTAGACAGAGCAATTAAAACGAAACCCACTCTATAACCAAGTTTAA
Source organism: Drosophila gaucha (assembly GCA_035045545.1). NCBI lineage: Eukaryota > Metazoa > Arthropoda > Insecta > Diptera > Drosophilidae > Drosophila > Drosophila gaucha. Next base: position 1,323,618 of record JAWNOY010000292.1, read on the forward strand.
TTTGTTTAATATATGTACTTAAGAATAGTTGAAATTTTGTTGAATATTTTCTTATGCTTACCTGAGCCAATGGCCGCCAAAGCCAAAACGGCAAAAACAACAAAAAGTTTTGCCATTTTGGATACGCTCTACAGTTGATAACACGCGCACAGTTTTTCTATTTTTTTGTCAGCAGTTTCTTATTTTTTTTTTTTTTGATTATTCGAACACTATGTTAGAAAAACACTCGAGTTGAGATCAGCTTTGAGCAGCGGCAGCAGAGTTTTGTCCTTCCGTTCGCTATCAAAGCTCCATTTACACTGTTTGCTACGTTGTCGCGCACAATTTCTCGAAGCTGACGCCAAAGCCCAAAAACCAACTTAAATTTGCTTCTTTTATTACACGCGGCGACGTCGGCGACTCTCTGGCCGTCGATCTGCGGCCGTTGGCGGTGTGGTGAGTTTTGGAAAGTTCGTGCGCAAGCTTTTATTCAACACAGTCCCAACTGGCTGCAGGGGCAGCAACACGTTCCACACGCGTGAGCTTTTCAACGGCTTTCGTTGCTCGGTTGCACAAGTGCCGTTCGAAATACGCTCGTGACTTGACTGTCGCCCAGAAAGAGAGAAGTGCGGCACGTACGCGACACTCTTTTATATGCAAAATGGCAGCAGTGGCTTGGTATTGGTTGCCCTGGCCGTGGTCGTGGTGAGTAACACCTGCAGCGTGCTGGCCGCACCGCTGTGGACTGCATCTGTGTGTGGATGGCATTCGCTGCTGCTGCTGCTGCTGCTGCCCACTTACGGCTGCAAAGCTTAATTCTTTTTTAGCGCTTCGCTGGCACATTCCAGAAACTCAAATCTGGGCGTACCCTCATTAAAATAAGTATACGTACAGTGTGCATATGTACATAAACAACAATCATAATTAACCGTTACTTTTGGGGTACAGAAGTTTGAATACCCTAGCTGATGAAAAGCGATGTTGACTTTAAATTGATTGTATTTTAAAGAGAGTAGAGCTTGGAGTTTCTGATAGCTTTCTTAAAAGCAAATCACTGGCTATAAATGCCTTTACCCGTAGTAGGTTTTTCTAACAAAATTCAGAATTACTTTCAATCAAAAAAATAAAAAAAGAAATTAAAAATATTTTTCTTAAATTTTTTTTAAAATTTGCCTAAACTTTTTTAAATATTTGATGGTTTTTCATGCTAAAATAAAACAATCGCCGTTTACATTTATCTTCACCAATAAAACTCCGCTTTACAGGCTTTCAAAATCTATGACATATACCTTTTAAATTGAATTATAATATTCCTTGCTTATTTTGAACGAATTCAAAGCAACTTTTTTTGGTGTTTTTATAAATATTCAAAAACCGGTTTGATTAATAAGAAACCCATTGTGATAAGTACTTCAATAACAAACAATTCGAAGTCAAATAATGTCGCTAGGTTCAGGTGTTTATCACCTGGTAGCCAATGGTAGCATTTCCTTTCATATAGCTAACTATCGTGTCTGGCATCTTGTCGTTCCAATTTAAATCCGCTTTTTGTCGCTGCGACCTTGATCAGTTTAAAGCCAAATTAAAAACAATAATGGCCCATAGACGGCTGTTGCTAAATGACAGAGAGGCGTCTAAAGGCGTGACGAACTGCCAACGTCGTCGCTTCAACTTTAAAGTGTGCCAAAGTGTTTTTTTTGCTGCTTGTCATTCACATACGATTCGACTAGAGACCTTTCTGAGCTGTCATTGTCTATTTCGAGTTTTTTCTTCTTCTTTGTGATTTTTTTCTTAATTTTTTTTTTTTGCCACACTTGACATTTGCAAAAGAGGAGTAAAAAGTCAGCCAACAACTTAGCGCTTAGATTTACATATATAAATATATATATACATACATATAAATTATAATATCGCATAGATATTTCGATTTGCTCGGTTTCCGCTTCGGTTTTTGAAGAAATTTACGTCAATCGCGGAACCAGTTTACGTTTTTCATTTAAATGTGTGATAAACTATTTCTACAGAACACCTACAAAAAGTCTTTAAATTCTAACGAAAAGCCGCATGCAATTAACTTGAACCAAAAGCATTTGAAACTAAATTACTCCTTGAGGCACTTTTGAGCATCTATCATGTGGTTTACTCGTGTTTTGTCATTCTGTGCTTAAATATACATTTATATATATGTATGTAAATAAAAATCGAAGTACTAGTCCGTACCAGGATGCTTTGTTGTCATAAGCAGTTAGTCTTGTGGTCTGTTGCTTTGTCTTCAACGAAACCGCAAATCGATTGTGTAAATATTTTATTTTATATACGAGTATAAGTACACAAACACCTTTTATCAGCTTTGTTGGCCAGACCAGGCAGCTGCCTGTTAATGAATTGTTTCTATTATCCTTAGCAAACTTTATTAAAAGTAAGTTATCTAGCTGCTGGATATGGATATCTATCTGTATGAGTATACGTAACGCCATTAAGTATACGTACGACAGAATAAGTCTCTGCTAGGCAGTTCGAATTTTTAAAAACAAAAACATTCCATAGGGATAATTTTGATGAAAAATATATCTTTACTATATATACAACTGCCTAAGCGTAGCTCTTACACTGCTCAAGTTCAAACAGATTTGGCCTTGTCGAATAGCTGATGAATTTTTATATAAACTTTGATACACATATCTAAAAATACATAAATTTACTCATGGTAAAAATATAAAAACAAGTGCTTAAATGATTTCGGCCTCGATTTTATTTAAAAAAGTCACATTTGTTTCCACTTTGAATTTAAAAAAAAGCTTATTTAACCAACTTCATTTTAATGCCATAGATGGCGCTAATAAGCAAAGCTCGTTTGTCTGCAGTTGCTGCTCAAAATAATGAAAGATAAACCAGACTAAATATACAAATTTCTTAAGTCCACATAATAATAGCTATAATTTGTTCTCTATTGTGTGCTATTTAAACAGCTTATGCATAATGCAGCAGTAGCTCTTGCCGAAATTTATAGCTCCTTACCAAACACCAAAAAAGAGACTGCATTCAATTATATTTCAATTAAGTTTCAATTATAGACTTTTTGTGCAGAAAATGAAAAGTTTTCTGCCTGCCACCTTGTCCTTGGCAAAGTATTAAAACATAAAATTATACAGCCTGCAAAAGTATATATATATATATATTACGTACTTTCCGACTTACCGACAACAACTCAAACATATACAGTGTGAACGTATATAAGTAGTTTTAGTGCCAGCTGAGCGGAGCGGACAAATTGCTTCGATGACCTTATGTATGCATAAATATTTCAACCGCTCTGGCTCTATAGCTAGTTGCCAGTTTCAAGAGCAAGGCAGAGTCCTTGATGTGGCAGAAAACTATTTGCAAACTGTAAGGACAAAAGCCAGCATGCAATAAAAGCTTCCTTGCCCATACCCCCTCCCCCCTTTGGGTCACCTAAGCGACGCTGTGGTGGTCAACAGGTTGAGGTAGAAACGTTTGCAGCAAGCTTTTTTCTTCTTTTCGGTAGCCATGAAAATTCAATTAGCGCCTGTGTTGCTAATTGATGGCGCATTGAAAGCTTTCCACTTGTTGAGAAAACCAATTGAATTGTCTCGGCCTCACGTGCTACGCCAAGCAATAAGAAAGCTCAAGCTCAGCACGTGCCATGTGCGAGTGTGTGTGTGCGTATGTGTGCGCGTGTATGTGTGAAAGCACAACAAACACAAACACGAGCTCCTCGCCAGCAACGAAGCTTTGCACGAGCCTCGAACACGCACTTGAAGTTGAGCAGGCGACAACAGTTTGTTGCTTAGCCTGAACGCCAACGGACGTCCATAAAAACGGATGCGATGTAGATAGAGTAACGGTATTCGCTTCGTTTTAGTTCATGTTTCCTTTTCCGTCTGCCGCTTCGTTAGCTCTTTAAGCAACGGTCAGTCGCGGAACGGGACGGGCAGTCAACAAAGTAAAAACAAAAAATAAGAAACAAAAAACAAAGCAACAACAAAGGTGAATAGAAAATGGAGTTGCTTGGAATTTCAGTTGCGTGAAGTAAAGTGAAGTTAAACAAAGTAAAGTAAATGCGAAGTAGCTAAAGAATTCGATCGTCCAGTGCAAATATATTTTTTAATGCCAAACAAAGTCTTAAAGCAAGACTTAAATAATTTCTGCGACAAGGGGCACAGAGAGAGAGAGAGAGAGAGATAGCGGGCAGAGAAAGTAAAGCTGAGAAAGTAAAGCTGAGGAATAAAACCTGTCTGAAATTAGAAATGTTGGTAAATTAGAAACTGAATCCCTTTTAAGCCTCTTGCAATTGCAGCTTTTCTGAAATATAATTTCAAATTCAATTTATAAACATTTCTTTTTAAGCAACTGCATTTTTAAATTTGCATACCAATGAGGTATGCTTTGGCATACAAGTCATCACAAATAACGCTTCGAACCCTACTGAGATTGTAATTAATACGATCTATTCTATCAACAAATTTGCTTTATGTCATAGTTACAAATCTAGAGAGAAATAATTTTAAAAAAAAACTACATTTCGCAGCTTTGATTTTTTGCTCTAAGCCGAAGAAACCAAGCGTTAAAATGAAGGTTCCAATCAGCTAGCTAGTCAAGTTGTGGTCAGCTGTTTTTTAAGACCTTGGCTAAGTGCTGAGTTTTCCCAACGGTTGGGTAAACAAGCAGCTAAAACGTGACTTCGGTCAGTCCGTGTTGAGTAGTAAATAGGCTTTTTTCACAGCCTTTGCAGGACAGGCGACAGAAGTTGGCTAAAATCGTGTTACCAATTACTAAGTAGCTGACTAGCAGGCAGTGACAGTCGCCAGCTGAGACATGTAATCAACGGGACCATCAACAATTTCGGGGAGCGTATATCGTATATAACGTGACCAAGTTAAGGCTCATATTAGGGCATGTCAGCAGGCGCACAAGGTCAGCACCGAACTGACCTGCGGCCAGTTGAAAGCAGCACCACTTTAAGATTGTTCAAAAATTTAACTGTTGTCGTGGCTTTTATGAGCTTAAAAGTAGGTTGCATTCTACATGGGGGAGCATTAAAAGAGAAGAAGAGTATCAAAATGGTTTAAGTTTACAAAATTTCAAAGCATTCCTAAAAGAGTTTGTTAACAGAATATTTAGCTCTAGAAACCTAATAAGAAAACAAAAATATTTAAGATTTTTGTCAAGATGAAAGTTTTCCAAAATTTAGTTAAGTCTAGTAATTGTATTAATATGATATCATGTATAGAAATATAAAATACTTTACCAAATTTTCTTCATTAAAATTGAATTTTATTCAAATCTACTTTTAAAGCCAAGCAAAGAAGGACACTTGGGTACTTTTTCACGAATTAACTGGAAGCTCCAACTAGTTATGAAATGGAATATATGTATGTATAGGAGAATATAGAATATATTCGCTTGATATATTTCATGTCTAGGCTCGTACGCGTTTTAAGCGTATTGCCCGGGGATATTCTGTGCTCGTGAGCCAAGGCTATGTGCATTTGAAATGGCCAACGCTTGCGCCACAATGAAGGCAAAAGTAAACAAAAGAGGCGTGTCCAACAACAGCAACAATAGTGGCAAAAAAGGCAACAACAGAAGAGCCAAAAAAAAATGAGAAGGAAAACAGAAGAATTGTCGCATGTAGCACACTGGGCTGGGCCGAGGTGGGGACCTAGTTGGTAAAAAGCGTTCAGGCGGCCCATGCAGGCCAGTTGAGCGAATGAATGACGTCATAAAGCATATTAAATGAGTTTACACGCGCGGTGCACTACATACTTTCTGGCATGTGAGCTGCTGGCAAATGGCGACACTGAAAAGCCATTAACAAACGCCTAATGACGCACTCGAGACACGGACCGGGGCAACCAAGAGGTGGGGGGAGTACTCATATGTGTGTTTGTAGAGTATTAGCTGAAGCTGATAATGACAATGCTGAGGGCTAACAATTAAATGGACATGCGAGAGTCAAACTCTTTTGCTGGCTGACAACTTACCTAGCTCTCTCTCTCTCTCTCCATTTCTGTCTTTCTCTTCCTGCTGTCATGTAATGAAATTGAAATTGAAATATTAAATATTCATCTAATGCAAGAAAAATCACATCATCTTTTGCGTGCCATATATAAAATGCTCAACAAAAGAGCAATTTATCAGCATCCCAGAAGTGTGCTACAAAATGTGTGAAAAATAACAAAAACAACAACAACAACAACAATTGTAATAACAAGAAAGGCACACGCGTGTAATTTGTCAAACAGCAGACACACCTCTCACCTCTCACAGCGTCAGGTGCGCGCTCGCTCGTTTTTGTGTGTGCGTCTAGAAAACGCGCGCGCTTTTTAACGCTTGTGCTTAAATAATGGATGCAGGCAAAGGATTAAGGCGTGCAGCTTGTTAAATGGGTAAGTAACCTGACAATGAGAGGGCTTAATTATTGTCGTGATGGACACGCTTACCCCAATAAACCAATGAGTATTATCGAGTTGCCAAATTAAACGTGTGTGCGTGTGTGTGTGTGTGCGGTGCTTGTATGTCATCTGAAAAGCACGTGTAGCTTATTAAATATGCAGGCCAATACATATTTAAACAGTTACACACACTGCAGAAGAAGAAGAAGAGAAGGAAGAGGAAACGCGCAGAGTTTCGAGAAATTTGCAAGGCCTGCGGGCAGCGCTTTTATCTTCGCTGGCGAGAGCATGTGTGTGTGTGTGTGTGTGAGTATGTATATGTATAAAGTTAACTTCTGCATACCTTTTAGGCGCATTTTTTACATCATAAAGCTTGTGTGTATGTGTGTGTGTGTGTGTAAAAGATTTTTCGTAAAGCGATGATTATGGGCCCTGCCCAGGTTCGGGTTGGGCTTTGCTTGACCTGATTCGACAGCAATGACAGGCAATATCCTTACGGTTCGATAAAAAAGGGGCCTCCAGTGGGATCAGACACTAATTGAAGACATGTGAGACGAGCTACGTGACAGACAGCTACGCTGAAATGGTTTTAAATGAAAATACATTCAGGTAAACACAAAATACACATACGCCCCATGGCTAAAACCTGCAGGCTGTACAAAAACAATTGCAAGCAAATCAATTCAGTAAATAAATTATTATTTTAGCTATTCCCATCCAACATTACGAATTGATAAGAAAATATTCTACTTAAAATAATATTTGTATAAAATATGCCCCGAAATAACTGCAACGAAAATTCCAGCAAAAACCGCAGGCACAAAAATAGCAAACCGAAAAATGGTTTCATTATTGTTGCTGGCTTTGCGCTCAGTCAGTAATTAAAAGCAAATCCATATTCATTTCGTGCCCCAACCCTAAACCCGCCTCGGGTTGCGCACGTAAGTATGCTATAGAAAAGTATACAAGAACGAAAAAAAAGACAGCCAGCCGAAACAGTGGATAAAACAGTAGCAGAAGTGCACACGACTGGTAAAAGCAGGTGCAGAGACTCGCTTTGTTTATGTGTGTGTGTGTGTGTGACAGAAAGGACAACGCTGCCTGAGCCGCAGATAAGCAACTGTCTGTGTGTGTGTGCCAGCATGTTTGCTTAGCCGCAAGAATCGGAGCCAGGTTCGGTGGCGGTGTCAGTGTCGCTGGGGTGTGAGTGCCTCGCTCTTTTGGGCTCCGACTATGTCGGCCTATTTGCGAGCCTTCACTTTGCATGTTGCAAACAATTTGCTGCCGTTGCGCCGTTGAGCTTGGCTGGCAGGCAGGATTGCGTCGCGGTCGTCCTTTTCCTGCCATTTAGTGCCACCACAGCACAAAATGTTCGTGCGACTAATTTGTGAAAAAAAATCAACAGCAACAACTATAACAACAACAACAACAGCAAGTGGCACGAGACGTTAAAATCAACGGTCCGTGGGCCATTAAAACGGGGCCAACGAAATGCGCAGCTCGCTTGTTGTTAATGAGAAATAAACATAAAAAAGAAAAATGTAACAGTAACACTGACAGCAATAACAATGTGTGTGTATGTGTGTGCGCCAGCAGGCATCACTTGAAATGTTAAAGGGATAAAATTGCGGTAATCGCCAGCACAAAGCTAATAAAAAAATTGTAAAATATTCAACAATTGAAAAAGCTTTTAAGACCCCTTGAGCTCCCCGTTTCATAAGCCAACAGCAGACATATGGAGCACGGTGTATAAGCCCGTCTTCACATTTGGCGCCAGACACCGAAAAGTATGGTATACACACACACATACACGTATATTTCATATGAAGTAATCGCACTTTGGTTCGCCTTTTGTGCGTGGGCAAAACGCGTGCAACAAATAAAATGAAAAGCACGCATTTAATATAAGCAAAGGAGAGATCAACTTGTAGGTAGAAGCTGTGGGCGTAGCATATCCGATAGCCATATAAAAAGGAAACGGATTTGCGGTATTGAATGGCTAAGGAACGTATATCTGACAGCTTTGCATAAAGTGCGTGAAATCCTTTATTGTGTTTACCATAAATCGACAGAGAAGTAAACAAAAATCTGCATTTGACAGCAGCAAACTAACATGTATGCAAATAACATAACTTGAATATATGGAAATCACATGAAAGTATATGACGTTTTAAATTAAGTAAATTGCTCTGCTAGAATAAACTTATTCGAAGTTGCCAAACTTCGAATAAGTCATATTTCATTCTTTAAACATTTTATGCCACTTTCAGCACTTTCAAATCTTGTTTAAGGCACCAGTTGCAGCTGATAAAATAAATTTTCTCATTTGACAAATCACAATTTAAACAACAAGTACACAGGGACGTTTGAAAACAAAATGAAAGTCAATCGAATGAAAGCAAAAAAAGTTGCAATCAACAATTTTCCGAACATTTTTTCGCTCACGAAACTTTTCCGCATGCAAAAACTTCTATCAACAGCTGCAAAAAGTGCGAGCAACGTCTGATTAAATTTTTAGAAATATATTTTGAAATTGAGACTGAATCACATGGGAAAATTTATAAATTTCCATTAAGCTTTAAAAGGAGCTTGCACTTTTAATAAAATATATTTGTATTTATTTATTTTTATATACATATGTACATATATTTTAAGCATTTTCTCAAGTTTCAATATATTCTTTATGCAAGTGATTTATGTGCCCTTCAGTTAGGCCACTTTTTAAAGCGTTTGCGAAGGCTGTGATGTTTTGTTTTCATTTGCGAGCGATTGTGCTGAGGGCAACAATTTCGTACGAGCCGGATGAGAAGCAAATCGGCCATAAGCCGATTTCGCTGACTTGGCCAACTGTCTTTCGGGTATTCAATGTCACGCACATGCCTCGCTCAACATATCCTTTTGTCCGCCACGCGTCCTTCGGCAAACAAAGGCCTATCTGAGAAGCTTACACGCTTATAAATAGCCAACACTTGAAGCGTTGCTCCTTAATAGATAAGCAGCTCCATAAATTACGCAGCAAGCGAGTAAGAAAAGCGGCAAAGGGGAAAGAGCATCAGTAATTACTTAGGTGTATAATTAGCATTCAGATTACAAAGCAGATGAAAGCACAATATAGCTGCGAGCGGCAATGCTCGACGCGATGATATGCTCCATTTAACATACTTAAATTGTTGAAAATCGCATAGAACAGCAGTGAGTAAAAGAGAAATAGATTAAGTGGAAAAAAGATAGAAGTCAAGCGGAACTTGAAAGCCAACAATCTGTTTCCAGCTCTAACTTTAACAATAATCTTGTTGAAAGTTACCCAGCCTTAAGTTAAGAGAGAAATGAAGAAAGTAAGTTCGCTTTTTACTTACATTTTTAAAAGTTTTGATCTTTCTACAGGGTATCAACTGCCGGAAGTTGTATAAACTTTATATTGAAACTCTGTGGCGTTTGCTCCAACAAATTGAATGCATTAAATTATGACCAAAAATTGCAAATTAATTGAAATGAATGACGAACTTTGTAGGCACAACAACAAACACAACAACAAAGCAAACACACATACACACACACACACACGGGCACCTTGACAGTTGCGTACAGCAAATAAACATTTCAATTATGTCGCTGTGGGTAAACTTTTTGCGGCGGGTGTTTCACAAACTTTGATAATTAAGCCGCACTCGCTCGCTCTCGCTTATAACAGAAAGAGATGGCAACTAAAAGAGCACATTGGCAATTAGCTGGCAAAAGTCTAAGCAAAGCCAGCAAAAACTCCAAACAAATGAGCCAAAGCCAACATAACAATAAGCGCAGAGGGGGTTTGTCAATGGCAAAGCACTTCCACGAGCGAACAATGAAAGGGGAACAACAATGGCAGCAGGCCATTTCCGGTAGGCATGTGAGTGCGCAGCAGTCGCCAGGGGGCGCCAGAGTGTTCGCTTTGTGTCTGTGTGGGTGCAGCAACAGTTTGTTGCCTCGCTTATCTCTTTGAAAACAACAACACAGGACAACGACTACGACAACGACACGCTCATAAATTTTTAATTAAATTGTATTTTTTTTTTCTTTCCTTCTTTTATTTTGCGCAAGCTACAAAGCACAGGAAAACGCACTGATTGCCTGTCTATCTGGCAGCGTACCTAGTACACATGTGTGTGCTGGCTTAGCTGTACGTTGCCGTGCAATTGCTGCGATTTGTTTGCCGTCTGCCCCGAGGGCAAATTGAGTTGTTTAACTTGCAATTGAGTAGCCCTCGAGGCAGCGCGTTACTCGAGCCAGTGAAACCACATTAAATATTTACTATTGACTACACACTGACTGTGAATTAAAGTATCGTCGCTCCGAGCAATTTATATATATGTATACCCCATACTTGAGTATCCTTCACTCACCTACTTAATATGTAAGCCAATCAATATGTGTTGTGGCTCGCAGCGCTTTGGGTGCAAAATGCAAGCAGCTGCAGCTTACACTAAATGTAACATGCAATTTTTAATTTAACAAATTTACACTTGCAAACATGCATAAAAAATATGTACCATATATGTATACATGTACACATACCTGCATTATTGTAAACACATATCCAACATATTTGTATTGAATTTGTTCGATTGCCATAACAAAAACTAAAAGAAAATATTTCGCACATACCATCAAGCTGAGCCAAGGTAAACTAGGCTTCTTTGAATTTACAAGAATCGCAGAGAAGAGCATTATTTGCAAATTATTTTCAACGCTGTTATCAAATATGTCAAGGAACAGAATTGCGATCTTTGTATAATATTGGTCTAACAGAACATACCTATATGTATATATACCTATATATATACCTATATACCTACATACAAGCATATATACTTAGATAAAAATAATTACATACATACATCTACACACCTACAGACCTGCATACATCATATATTTCACTGGATAACCACAACACAATTTAAAAAAAAACTTTATACTTATAGTGAAACCATAGAAATCCTCCAGGGCCTACTTGAATCAATGAGAATCGCATAGTAGGGCACTATTAAATAAAAAAAGGTTTTTTTTATTTTACTTTGCTGCGGGCGCAATTATCAGAAAATTTATTAAATATTTTGTGTGCGTTTGTCATAAGAGTAAACACAGGCATGCAATAAACGAAATCACAAAAACATGCGAAAATACATACATACATACATTGAAACAAACTGGCATATATACAAATACACACGCTTTTATATGATCAGATAAACTTGGATTGCACTGGATAGCAAAGAAGTTGCATACATACATGTATACTTACGAACATGTGTATATACATACATATGTACATACATACATAATACATACATAAAAACCAGCTTTAATACAAATATACTCACATTCCCATCTACATATGTACACATATTTGCATATTCATATACATACATACATATGTACATGCGAACATACATACATACATACACATATATCTACGTACACATACATACAAGCATACATAAATACATTCTCACATTTACATACAAACATACAAACACACATGCATAAATTCATACATATATACATCCATGCATACATACTGACATACACACATACATACGTACATATTAATATACAAACACATATACACATATACATACATACATACAAACATGTACACATGTATACACACACATACTTACATAGCTACATTAACACACAAACATACATATGTATATACACATATGCATATATGTATACATACGCAAGTACATATTTACATTCACACCCACATCCTTACATATGTACATATTTGATCTAGCCAACTTCGTAAATAGCCCTATTTATTCATACTAAGACGCCCTATTGACTCAATCAAAATTACGCACTGTTATTAACCAATTGAAGTATCCCCCTCTCGCTTAAGTCCCCCTTGTGCCTAGACCATTAGCTGGACGCATGTGATTAATTTGCCTGGCAGCCTGTTGGCCCACGTGCTCCAACGCAGCTGTCAGAGGAAATAATTGATCAAATGTCCTGATATAAATATATAAATATTTAATGTCTGTGCCAGAAGACGCAGTACACTGAAACATTGTGAACGCATTGCATCGATGTGGGCGGCGGGCTGTGGACTGTGGCCGGGGGTGTGTGTATGCCATGTGTTGACGCCCACGTTCCGATTGCCACGTGAGTAGAGTTGAGCATGTGAGCCAGGATTTTGCTAGTGCGCAACTGTGTCCACTAATCGGGGTCATATGATAAATGATATAGCCCGGCAATTGCGGTCAAACAGCGAGGCCTCCTCTTGCTATAACTAAAAATGAAAAGAAAAAAAAAGTAGAAGTAAAATTAACATAATTTGCCTTTATAATTGCTCACCCTGCGAAGAGCACCACGTTGTTGGCTCTGTTTGTATTTGTGCTAGGTGTTTGCCGTTAGCTGGCTTGCTGCTGGGTAATTTTGCATGCAAATAACTGGAAATTAGTGTAAGTGCTCACTGACATGCCACACTGTGGGCGAACAGACGGCCAACTGGCAGCGCGCAGCTGGCAACTGGCAACTTGCCCCTGCCTCAGCTTCAAGGTGAGCAGCAGCAGCAGCAGCGACAAAGATAAACAGACGATGGCAAAATAAAGTGGCAAGCGCTTAAACTAATGCTACATGAGTGAGTGTGAGTATGTGTGAGTGTGTGTGTGTATATATCCTGCATGTTAATCAGATATGTGTGTGTGTGTGTCGCTGCATCTCTGGCTGCTGTTCAGCGCTTTATAAAACCCATTAAAATGCAATAAGCGCATAAAACGTTTTTACCACTAGCTTTGGCGACTGCTACCAGATTTAAAGTAGTGTTGGAATATATATAAGTATATATATACATATGTGCTATATATGTATATATTCTTAATATAGCCTCGTAGGTTTTATGGTGTATACAATCAACATACTGCATATGCATACTATATGCTATAGACATTACCTGCCACAATTTATGGCTTCGACAATCAACGTAGTACTTATTCTATAATATATGCAATTCATTTTCCGCTTGACTTTTTAAGTTCTCACTTTTTTATATGCAATTGAGAAAGTTGCTTCATCATAAATATGTAACGCATAGAGAGATGTGCATGGAGCAAAATTAGTTCACTCTAATATAGTTATGAAAAAATTATTTCACTCTAATAGCGCTATAATTTTTATGAAAATATAATTGGGTTTCAATGATGTTTTACCAGAGACATATCTAAAAAGATTTGGAATTCAGAAGCATTTGTTTAAGACAAAGCTGAAAATTAGCTCATGGCATATTTAATTATATAGAGAATATAAGTATACCTTTAAGAGTAGTCTAATATATGATTCATATAATTTATACTTTTTTTATACAAATATAACATTTTTTCTCTTTTAACTTATTCACTTTTTTAACTTATTTCATTTTTCATTTTCCCTAACTTTTTTGTATTTATATAAATTTGCAAAAAAAAAAATGTATCCTGGCATATAATTATTTCAACTAACCGACAACCGCAAAAATTTCAACTGCGCACGTGTTAAATTACATGAAATTACGCCAACTAAAACCTAATTAAATTAATTAAAAAAATGCAAAGTGGGCGTTGGAGAGACATTAAGCGAGAGTGTGGGCGATTTTACGTGGCGTATACGTAACGTCATGACTGTGACGCATGAGAAAAACTAAAACTCAAGAAAAATGGGCTTATGCTCATGTCACTAGCAACATGATTGGGAACATGCGTAGGGATCGCGACTTGGGAATGGGGATCGGAATGTCAGCGAGAGGGCCACAAATTGGCCGATTCCCGTGCCGTATTGTTTACAACGTTGCCTCGCATATTAATTGCCAACTTAACAAAAATTCAGGCCACAAAACAGCCGCACTGGCTCCCTTTACACTTCGCATCCTCTTGCCGCCTTTTTTGGGTTTTGTACACAATTAATTTGCGGTACAAATGCTGCATCGACGCTGACAACTGCAATTACATTAATTATTCAATGGCAACCGGATGACAGTTGGCTTAAATCGAACTCGAATTGCAGATGAGCAGCAGCTGATGCAGAGCAGCGAGCCAATAGCAATTCAATGGCAACTAGTTCAGCTGGCAACAGAGATCAGGAATTATCACAAATTATTACTCGATCCTTCGATTTCAGCAATTAAATTCCGAATTAATTTTAAGACTTTAAAAAAAATGAGAAAGTTAGATTCACGCCCGCATTTCAATAACTGCCGATCTTTATATGATTCAAATTAAATATAGATATTTAATGATATTTCATTTTATTTTTAGGTAAAACAAAACGTGAATCTGGAAAAGTGAATATAGATAGTATATCGGATTATACAAATTGACCTATAAAGGAGGCAAACTGTAGAAGATACAGTTTTATCATATTTATTCTATATATTTTTTGTTGGGGGTAGGATACATGATTTAATGCCAAACTTTTCCCTACTAAAATATTTCTTAAAACTGATCTATCTCAAGGTAGCTAAAGGATATATGGAGTGATCCTCTCTGGATGATTACTATGCCCAAAATTTCTGCTTTAAAACTCTAGGAGACAGGCATGCAATTCTAATATATATGTATATATTTTATAAAGTCGGATACGGTTACGAAATTCTGACCAAATTGAATATATCATTTTAGCAAGGCCGTAAAATATATATTTGCATTTTTAGCTATTAAAACTTAGTTAAAATATAAAAAGTCTAAGTAAATCAAAGTTATGTTTCCAATTAAATATATTTGTATAATATTATCAAATAGAATATCGATAAATCGCTGTTCCACAAATAATGCATCATATGCGATTGCAGTACTTTTGTATTGACTTAAAAAAAAGCCAGATGACTTCAGTGTGATGCTCAGAGCATCAGTTAGTTATTGCCCCTTTGTCAACGCTGGGAGGATTGGCTGGCCATGTCAAGACCATGTAAACGACATTGTAGCATGCTGCAGACTTTCAGGCGTCCGTGGCATGCATGGGCATTCGGACTGACTCTGACACTGCCAACCAAGTATGCGCAAATTAAATTTCCACAAGGAGAGACCAGGAGGAAGCGGGTGAAATTGTTGAACAAGCAAGGCGACCACATAAACTGCTATTTCCAATTAACCTTAGGCGTGGAATTTAACACTCAAAGTGTTGCCACATGCTTGAGGACTATCACACACACATACATACACATACAGTTACTATTGCATTTGTGACTCGGAATAAAAAGACAAAATGAAAAATCAAACATCAGTGCAGCTAAAACCTTGATGAATACAATTCGAGCTGGCAGATAGATATTCGAGACGCTTGGGGCGTGGCAAACAGACACTCGAACAAGTTAAACTCACTTAATTGAATTGAATGCCAAATGATGTTACAGACTGATGCCAAAGCGCAGTCAAGTGCAAGGCGCTGAGCTCAACAATATGGCAAATGGATTGTGTGTGCCCGTTCGTGTGGATGTATATATGTGTGTGTGTGCGTGTGTGTGTGTATGTTAGATTATGACCTGGTTACCACGCCATATTAGCGTGTCAAAATGACATCAACTTAAATCAACTTTTGGCCATTGTTTGCGCCGTTGTGCTATAGACATGGCATAAAACGATAACGAGAACGACATCGCCAAAAGCTAAAGCCAAATGTCTGTAGACAATTGCAGCGGGGTGCGCAGGTGCGGTATTTTATGATTCTCCTCGGTTGTAACTGAAAAACGCTCTAGGCTCTCGCATTCGCAGGGAAACAAATTTCCGCTAGAGAAAGTTTTGCGTAGCTTTTGAAACTTGACTTATTAAATTCGCTTTGACTTTTTTGGGAGTCTCAGAGAAGGACGTTTTAGGATTTTCCTAATTTGTATAACTGTAGTTTATTTATTTATTTTATGATACTGAACTGATCCACATATAACCATATTATGAGTGAATCTAACTTATTTGAAAACTTACATTTAAGTTAATTCCATTTTTCATAGACGTCCCAAAATCCTCAAGGTTCATGCTTTTAGTATGTATGTGTGTATGTATGCAGATGTATATGGATGGGTGTATGTGTGCTAAATGTTGAAATGCATGTTTGCATGTACTTATATTTACTTATGAAAATGCAGATCAAGTTTATGTTTATGTTTCGCTACGATCTAAAATAAACAAAAACGTTTTGATTATCATTCTACTTATATAAATATACATATGCTTTATAGTCTTTTCTATTATCATACACTATTATCATCACTCATATATATATAGAGATGGAGATAGATATATATACATATGTTTTGTAGTCTCACTCCCTTCAAAACATCCTATCTCTTATGTATCTCTATGTAGCTTTCTTCTGCTGTTCTCATCCACTGTATTTTTTTGTCATTTTAGTTATGTGACTACTAATAGATGGCAATAAAATAATTTTGGGTGTGTATGTGAATTTTTGGGTAAGTACGACATATTCGAAATTACATATATTATAATACAAATTTTAGTAGATAGCGAAGTCTATTGCTGATAGAACTTAAAAGTTACTAAAATCGCTAAAGTAATAATTGTTTTTGTCGATAAATGGCTAAATTAATTAAATAAATAAATATCTTTTTTTTCTACCTATGTAAAGAAAGTATTTAGACCTAAAATGAATCGAATTAAGCACAGGTTTCTTTAGTTAATAGTAAAACAATTTTTATAAGTTTTCCTTCACTTCATTTATAATACTAATTTTTATGGGCAACCCTCGCTAACTGTTGACAGCCCGGCTAAAATTTGGCCTTTGTTTTTATTACCTTTCCACACGAGACTGTCAAATAGCGTCTGGCCATAGTTTTCCCGCTCCTCGATGGTACGTAGTCGTGGCAGCTTTAACACGTTGACATTTGGCTTATTAAGATAAGACCTGGTGGGGGTCTTTGAAAGGTATAGAGACACGGCCAGGCTAATGGGCAAATAAGTTATGCAATAAATTTAATATGCTTGTTAAAAGCACTCAGCTTCGATTATCGATAAGCCTTCGGAGAATATGCTTTGAGAACCCTTTTCGTATTTCGCTCTGCATTATCAATTAAAAGGCAATTTATCGTACTAAAAACTCAATGACCTCAAAGTCAGCAAGGAGCAAGTTTTTATTTAATTTTTTGGGCAACAGGCAGTATTTGTTGTACTAGTTGTTGCTGTTGTGGGCATAAGTTTGTGGCAGAGCTCAAAAAGGCGCGTCGTGCCACGCATAGAAATTGAGTTGCCCCCAATTGAAAGCATTTGTTGTTACTGTTGTGGCCACAAAATGGTTGGCACACAACAACACTTAAGTTTAAGTGACTACTCGAGACTTTTTGAGAGCTCACACAAAAGCGGCAGCAACAACTGAGGCTGCGGTTGAACGGAGGCGGCGGCGGCGGCGGCGGTGGCAGAGTCGCCAAACTGCGTGACCGGAAAGTGTTTGGCGTTTCCGGTTGACGCAGCCGCCAACGAATGAGTTGTGGCGCTGCCAACAACTGGCGGCAACACTGGACGGAAGTTTGCCACGTAGACAACAACAGCAGCAACAACTGCCAAGTGCCACAAATGCTGCACGTGTTTGTGCCACAGGAAATTTGAGTAACAAAAGCTGAATGCGACACAATAATACTCTGACCCGTCGTAAAAGCTAAATGGATTAAACTTTGTCAATGGCATTTCAAACTTGAATGCTGTAAGACTTTAATTAAAAAGTCCGCTTAAAGTTTCTTTCGCTCTAACTCGTGCAAATCCTTAAAGATCTCGGAAGAATACATCATTCTAAGCTCGTGGAGAGCAGAACTTTCGATTAATCGATAATTCTTACCTCAAAAAAATCGATTGTAACTTAGACATTTGAAGGACTATCGGTTTGTAGTTTATATCAAATTAGGTACTCGTGATCCCGATAAGAAATGTATGGCAACAAGTACGAAAATCCTTTAAACTGCTGAGATATTACGACGATACTTTTCAGTGAAAATAGCTTATAACTCGGCTGTATCCTTGTGAATCCTGACAGCTAATATATTAAATTAATTGGAGTCCCACGGACTATCAAGAGACTAAAAGTCTAAATAGTCCTTCCGAGGTTTAAGGGATTTTGAGAATTTTAGGCAATTTCCATGGCCTCTAACAGTTAGCCTGGAACAAAAAATCTTCGCACACTTTTAGGCAGAGCTTTTAAGTGAGTGTAACAATTTAATTAAAATCCGTAGTAGTTTTGTACTGCATATCATTCATTTGATTGTATTCCATTGGCGCCTTCCCTCTTTTGAGAATGACTGTAATGAACTGGCTGTTGAAAAATTATTCAAAAGAGAAAATAATGGTCAAACATTTATTGATTTAAAGTATAAATATTTGTTGTGTTTCATTTAGCTTAACAATATTATGCATCTACATCTACAATGTCAGCAAATTAAAAGCCATAATAATGCTTTCATATGTTTCAAAAAATGATTTTTTGAACCAAAATATTATATTTATGTAACTAACCTACGTTTATTAGCATATGCATCAAATCAAAACAATTTCTAGATTCGTCAAATTATTTATGCTCTAAAATTACTGTATATTTGAACATACTCATAACACATCCTATATTTAAACAAAACAAAGAAATACCCTGCGTACAATACTCCACACGTTCTCGTGGCGCTTCGGGATCGCTTGCTGACCAGGACCAAAGGCCAGACCAGTTGCAACGAATGTCACGTTTCGACCATAAAATGTGTTAAAATGTTAATACAGCACAACACACAAGAACATGAACATCAACAGCAACAACAACAAGAACAGCAACCGCAGAAGCCCTAACAATGAAAATGGAAACTCACAAAAGCCACAAATGGGTCAACTACTTGTATTGGTTGTCCTCTTTTCTTTTTCTTTCTTTTTTTTTGCTTTTAAGCTGGTCCGTGACGTAGCCTCCATTTTCATTTCCCGTACGGCATGCAAATTTTAATCCTGCGAAAATGTGCCTTTATATTGGGTTTTTACTTACTTGTAAAAGAAAGCTTTGCTCCATAAGGCAAACGTGGCAAAAAGGTGGCCCATTGGCCAGAGGTAGAAAAAAGTTAACTTAATTGCTTTTGCATAAAGCAGCCGTCAAAAAGCAGCTGCGCCATTTGCCAGTCCAGCGCGGGCGAAGAAAGCGAGCAAAGCCGAACAAGTGGGTAAGTGAAAAATAAAAAAGAAAAACGAAAATGCAAAAAATAGAAAAGGAAAACTCTGCTGCTGCTGCCAGTTGAATTGGCGCTCAATTGTGCGGAAAAAATATTTCCATTGGCTGATTTGCGCGGCCCGCGTAAAAGATGAAATGCAGTCGAAGGAAGAGGCTGGCAACTGAAGTCCTTTCAAATTGCCTTCTCATAGGTGCCTGGAACTGAAACGCTTTGAAAAAGTTCAGCCAGATTTAAGTTGAAAGTTTGAGCACATTTTGTTTGAATGAATAGATTTTAAAAAGATATTTTGATAAATAAAACAGTTTTTCAAAATTTACCTTAATTGTTTTTGAGTACTTCTCATGGCAGCTATATGATATAGTGTATCGATCCGTCTCATTCTGACATCTGTGATATCTGCACCTGCCTGCAACAGCAGTAATATAGCAAAAGTAAAAGCCCGATAATTGAACTTAATTAGAGATTAGACAATGTTATCTGAACAGAGGACAAAACGGTTTTCCATACTTATGTCAGCTAATCAGAGACTAATCTGTTTGATGTTCAGGCTTTGGCTGACAGACCGAAACGAGCTGAAACCAAACCAAAGGCAAACGCATTTAACTGCTTTTAAAATGTCTTAGCAAATAAGCGGTTTCCATTGGACATTTGGCAAATGTATGCGTGAGTGTGTGTGTGTGTGAGGGCGCTTAACGTTTGTTTTAAAGGCTTAGAGAGTCTTAAAAGTGTTGAATTAATTTGTGGTTGGGGCTGACAACAAAGTTTTGGGGTCTGGGTAGGATTATGCTTACTAATAGGACATCAATTGGGAGCCCTTAGACTATGGCAAACTACACACTTGGGTCAACGTACGATTTGATTAGGTTTACCCAACTTAATTTGATAAATTGGGGTAGGAGCAGGCCAACAAACCGACTCCCACAGGAGACTTTAATGGCTGGCCGAAAATTTAGTAGGTTCAGTGTACGCATTTACTGAACTTTCTATATAACAATAGCATGCAGGTATGTACCGTACAGTACACACACTTTCTTAACGAACGAACAGTCAAATACTTAATGGCAGGTAAACGACTCTGCCTGCCCGCAAAAGTATGCAACAATAATTTACACATGAAAACGCAGTGCAGTTAATAGAAGAAACGAAAAGTAGTGATGGACTACGGAATACCCAGTTGAGAAAATTTTAGTTTAATTTTCGAAAAGCCAGATTGTAAGAAATGTAAAGAAGTGATAGACCACAGAATACCCAGTAGAGAAAACTTTACTTTGATTTTCGTAAAAGTCAGATTATATCAAGTCTAAAATAAGAGACATTAAATTGGAGTGGTGGACTACAGAATACCCAGAAGAGAAAACTTTATTATGATATCGTTAAAAGCCAATTATATAAAGTCTTAAGTATAAGAAATTAAAAGAAGTTATGGACTACAGAATACCCAGTAGAGAAACCTTATTTTGATTTTCGTAAAAAAACAGATTACATAAAGTCTAAAATATAAGAAATGAAAAGAAGTGATGGACTACAGAATACCAAGTAGAGAACAGTTTACAGAAATTTTCATTAAAGTCTAAAATAAATTGCTTTAAAATAAAGTCTAGTATTTAAATTTTCAGTTAAGAGTTGCCTAAATCTTCTCTAGCTCACTAGCTTAATATACCCCACATACCGTGCTTTCACAGGATATATATAAGGCGGATTGTTGCCCACACAGGCTACATAAATAATTTACTTTCACACGTGTGTGCCTTCTTGAATGTCTGTGTGTGTGTGTGTGTTTTTGTTGTGGGCACTTTGACTAAATGGCGTGCAATAAAAATTCAATTGCTTTGTCTGGTTGGCTTTTGTTTGGGTCTTTTTTCTAGAGCTGTGAAAAAACCCAAAGCCTTATCACGTGTGCCATTCAATTAGGAAGCAGCTGGCAGCAGGCAACAGAGGGCAGACGGCAGACGTCGGACGGGGCTAGGCAATCAAGGCAAATGTCCTCTACGAAATGCTAATTATTCATAATTGCCGCTTATTAAATATAATTTGGGGATTCCGACAGACAAGGCCGTCGCATTGGCTTAGCTGTCAATATTGTACGAGAGCGTGCTGGAGTAACAGGACAATGTGATAGCGGTGTTATTGCAATGTCCTTGCACTCACACAGTCACACTCACACGGGTTTGGCTTGGCCCTGACCTTTGACATTAGCTAACTGGGAACTGAAAACAGAACTGAATTGGCTTCGAGCAACAAATTTGCTTATAATTCAAAAACATGCCGAAAAAAAAGGAGAAGTAGCCAAAGAATAAGAGAACACCAAACACAAATACATAAAACACAAACACAAATAAAGAAGAAGAAAAACTAAATTAAAAAAGATGTATGACGAGACCGGCAAGAAAAACACGTTAAGCAAACACGATAACGATACTATATACACAGTTAGATATAAGTATTTGTATGTGTGTGCGCAACAAGGACAGCAAGGACAACGGGCGACAAGGCGCGCGCACACAACAAGGAACACAAGAAATTTATTTCAATTTAAAAATATTCGTCACGCGCAACACAAAAAGCGAGTTAAAAGCTCGAACCCCCTACAACCTCTACCGCCCTCCTCTTCTGGCTCTGGCTAACAGACAGTGCGGGGGCGTGGCCATTTGTATAATTGCTGGCGTGCTTGGGCTTAAGAGCAGAGCGAGTCGGGAGACAGCTGGCTGGATCAGACATTTAGTTTAGTTTATGCCACGACACGCTCCAAGGACGCGCCGCTAAAGAAAAAGGACATTATCGTGACAGGCATTGGACTGAAAAGTTTATGGCGCTAGCCGCGACGCTGCCGTAATTGAAAGAATATCCACGATTTATGGCTGTACATCATTGATATGCCCGGCCAGGCAGGCCACTGGCAGTAACTCACAGCGAGCTCCTGCCGCCGAATCCTTGACCATGGCACTGTAAATGCTTGTTGACATCGATTGACATGGCGCACAAAACACAATGGCGCACAATCAAAAGAACCGACTCTGGGACTCGCTGCTATAAACGAGCGCAAAAACGTGCATGTTTTTATATCCGGGGGGTTCGAGGGCCGAGGTTAAGGCCGGGGAACCACGTGTTGTCCTTCAATCGGCATGGAATGCAACAAAACACTCACTGCCAGTCACTGAATGGCAATCGAGTCGAGCACGGGGCCAACTCAGGTGAAACCAGCTAACCTTCTGTGTGGGAACTGTCAACTTGGTTTGTTGTGGCTATTGTTGCCATTTACATGGCGAGGGGGAGGGGCAGACAACCAGCCACAGCTGGACTACAATCTATTATATTTTCAAATATACCCTTGAAAAGGATATAATTGTTTTGTCAGCAAATGTGTTGCGTTTCTGATTAAGCTTCGTTGAGCCAATGACATTTGTATTTACACCGGAACATAGTAATAATAAAGCTGTTATCGACATTTTCGTCAAGCAAAATGGGTTCAGAAAAATTTTGGTATTTTTCAAAATAAACTTAGGTTGATATATTACAAAATATAAATAACAAAAATTAAAAAAAAATATTTTAAAAATCTTGTTGACAATTTTGTTTAAGTAAAAGAGTTTTTAAAAAACTGTAATATTTTAAAATAATCCAATTTTTACATACACTTTACTTTATACACTTCCGAGAAGAGCTCTTTGCTTCTCTGTCTGTCTCTTTCTCTTTTGCTCTATGTTTAACTGTTACTCTTTGTCTCTTTTTCTTTATCTCAAGTTCTCGTTCTCGCTCTGTCTCTATATTTATTTTTCTCTATATCTTTCACTCTTAATTGCCATTCCATTCTGTCTCACTCTCTTCAGCCTTTCTATGCGATTTTTAGAAATTTAAATTATTTATTTCACTAATTTTTTGTGATACATTAAAAATGATATATTTTTTATATATATATAATATAGTACATATATATTTTTTTAATATATATCTATATGATATACATATGATATATATAGGTTATATAGATCTATAAAATAAAAGTTATATATGCTCAGTTGAAAAAAAGACTTGCTTTTTTCTAAGTTTGTGAACTTGTTTCACTTATTATTTATGCATTCAGCTTGTGCATCAAGAAAAAACATAAAGTTTTTAGTCTTTAATTACTTAAACAGAAAAGTTTTTACTAACCTTTACTTATTTGAAAGTTCCAAAGGCTTTAAAACTGCCCTTGCAATGTCCCTAAACTGACTCTCGAAACACTAACTGAGCCATTGATGGTATAAAGTGGCATTTCCTATTGCCGGCTTCCATTAGCCAGAGCTGCGTTCGATCCGAAGGACGACACTGCCTACGCATTTGCCAAACTAATAATAAGCTGCAAGTACGAGCTCGACCACTAATCAGACCAATCGAAGGCAAAGCTCTGTCCATGTCCTAAAGCCACACGCAGCTGGACCTGCTGGGGCTGATTTATATTTTTTCACTGCCATTGCAGAAGCGTTCATCCATGTTGCAGACGATGTCCTTCAACTTGACCAATGGCTAACTAGAAGGCCGCCTGACAATGTGGGGGGTCTGCACATAAGTCTATGGCCGTGCGTTTGCATTTCGTTTGAGTCAAATGTCCTTGTCAAACCCTAATGGCATCGTCGCCATTTTCCATTCTACGTTCTCTATTGTCCTTGGGCTATGTGTTAATGTGGCACAGTCAAGGCGCATTTCCTGCTACGGCAATAATGACGTAGACAAGCTCCTTTCCATTTATGCCCCTTGCTAGTTGCTCAAATCGAATAAAACATGCCAAAGTTTGCTTGTATGCCGGCGAGTAATTGAAATGTATTTCATCATGTCTAAGTGTGTGTGCGTGTGTGTGCATTCCACTTGGAAGGCATGTGTAGCAGCTCCTAGGAGACAACATGATGCTGTCAATGGCTACAGACAAATGACTATGACTTTTTTTCCTTTTTGCTTGCTTAACACTCATCTCACTTTTCTCTCTCGTTTTCTTTTCAGAATTTATGCCTGTGCAGTTTTCCATCGATTTTCATCTTGCGCCAACAACAGACTGGGGATGAAAAACCAAACATATGAAACGGATTTGATATTAACAAAATATGCAGGTAAAGTATGTGCAGCAAAAGGCTGTGCTATCAAAACATGAAATCGAACAAACAGAAATATGTGCAGCAATCAAAAGTGAAATAAACAAACGGAAATCCATTTTTCAGCTTAAAGCTATGCAAATTGAGAGACAAATCCATAGAAGTCTACATATAGTACTGTATAATATTCAAACGATTATTGAAACAAGCTTTTCAGATGACAAAAAATTCTTTTTTATACTTAATCATATATCATATAGTCACAATTATATATAGGATGTGTATGTTATATATATATATATAAATACACCTCTATATAAATTATATCATTGTCTGCACATTGTGGCTATTATTTAAAATTAATTTACTTTAAAACCCGCAAGTAAACCTTACTTGTAATTTTATACTGCAGGGAACTGAAGTTATTTTAAGACCTTAATGCGCGTTGTTGCATTGGGGCATTATAATTATACAGTTTTTTTTTTAAATAACCAACGCTGCAAATGACTTGTTTATTTTTCCTTATATAGTATATATAAGTATATATGAATAACACTGGGTACTTTTTAACCCTGAACTATTTGCATGTGTCGACAACTCGTGCATGACGACCTAATTAATTAGTTTTCTGATTAATACTATAGCAGCTAGATTATAATATATATATATAAAAATGAATATAGTATAAATAAAACTTTAAAACTTGATTTTTAGTCAATAAAGTATCTATCTTTAAAGGCGTCGAAATGCTACGTATTCATATAGACAGACAGACAGATATATGAACAGACGTATAACGGACGTTTCATAAATCAAATATACCATTTATATATAAAATATAAAATATATATATATTAATATTAAATAAGAATTTATTATATAATGTTAGAAAAAACTAGAAAATAAATATTTTGCCTTTAAGGTTTATTAATACTAAGAATATTTTAATTCTCTAACTGTACACATAATATGCTATGCTAACAACATCTAACCTTAATGTTGTCAAAAGTTTATATTTTTGCAATGTTTTTTCTATATTTTTTTGTTTGTTAGCTTATATTGGCCTGCCCCACACGAAGCCCAAATACCACGCACATAAATTGCAATAAGAAGTCGCGCAAACCAAATAATACAGCGCTTTATAAATGGAAAATAATAATAACACAGAGCGCAACGGAGTAAACGAAATCCCAAATGGAAAAGTGCCGACAGGTATTCACATACACAAACAGACGTAATTATATATGTGTGTGTATGTGTGCACATACATATGTATGTGCAATAGGGCTAACACAAATATTTATTGGCGCTGAGCGCAAATTCATTTTGGTTTGTTTAAAATGTACACGGTCACACTTTAACAAGCACAGGGTCACACTTTAACACGAATTTAAAAAGGATTCAGATTGAAATTATGTGGAATTTTTACAGTAGGGACTTAATAATGATAAGTGATAATGCTCGAGTAGGGAAATCCCACAAATCTTAAGCTCAACAAGTTTGAGTCGATAAAACAAAAAGTTATATAAGTATAAGAGTTATCGATAGTTGATTATGAATTTAGTTATGAATTTTTATTAATCGAATTTAGTTTCGAATATATATACATACTATAAAATATATACATGTATATGAGATATTTGAGAATATTGAAGTTATCGATTTTTAATGGTATTAATCGATCGCTAATATTATTATATGAATTTTTATTGATTGAATACAGTTTCGAATATACGTACATACTAAGAAATCTACATATATACATATACGCATATATAATATATTTCAGAATATAGAAGTTATCGATTTTTAATGATATTATTCGATCGCTAAGAAGTGCAGCTCAAGCCAATATTCTATAAGAATCTTAATTAAAGGCATATAGAGTATGTATAGACTATGTAGCCTTCGTAGAATACTGGGGTATGATTTGGCACACAGCTCATTAGATATAGGGTTCGAACACTACAGATTTCATAATGATACGATACATTCTATAAGATGTCATAAACGACAGTTGCCACAAGATATTTAAAAAAATTAAAGTAATCGATATTTATTTATAAATATTTATAAATTTATATTATAATATAATAAATTAACTATTACAATTAGTACGAACTAAAAATTTAAATAAAGTCTTATTATTTTAATAGAATATAATCACATATAATCGATATGTATGTCTATATTCAAGATATTTAAGAAAATTTTAAAGATCGATATTTATTAATATTTATCGATGCCGGAAAAGAGTAGGTAGATCAATTATCTAATATGAAATTTAAGTAATAAAATAAATTTACATACATTAAATATGTTAAATAAAATGTATTTATTTAGTAAAATTGAGCTATCGATATTGATCGATGCCTGTAAAGAGTAGCTCAAGTTAATATTTGATATATATCATATACACTCTCTGTATATTTGCTCTCTTTAACACAGCTAGAAAGAGTCGCTCTAGTTATCAACTGTATTCAATTTCCGTTCGTCCAATTTTGTTGCACTTATAATATGAAACTAATCGATTAAGCTGTGCTAATCGACTTTGATTTATTTATTTTGATTTATATTTTTGTTTTGCTTCATTTTGTTGCAGAAACAAGAAAAAAGGCGCGAGCTGCGCCTAAAGCGATTCTGGCGCTCGCCAAAAACAACATCATCGGAGGATTCGACTGGCTATGAGAGTCCGACGCGGACAAAGCCATCCAGTGATGCGCAGCGTTTCAATCATCTGCACTACACGAGCCTCTCCCAGGGGTCGGGCACCACCTCGTCCTCGACGACGGCGGCGGCGGCGGCGGCAGCAGGAGCTGCCAATGGGGCATCGGGCAGCAGCAGCAACAAGCCGTCGTGTTCGCTGCCGCTGCTGCAGGTGTGGCCCAGCCAGGTAGGCACAACCAACACACGCTCGCTGTTGTCGTTTCAATGTATATGTGTGTCTGTGTGTGTGTATGCAAGTGTGTGTGAACTGTGAAATGTCAGTTCGGATAACGAAAAATGATTTCTGTTTCACATTTGGTTTAGTTTTTTGTTTTCATGGATATCTTTCTATTGAGGTTGCGTTTTGTGTTAATTTGTTTTCAAACTTTTTCTCTTTTACCCAACCCCCTCGGCCCCACCCACAACCAATCCACTGCCACTTGTGCAACAAAAACTATACAATATGTTTCTGTGTGTGCGTTGCGTGTTTGATTCGGTTTGGTTTTGATTCCTGGTTTTGCTGGTTTGTTTCTGGTTTGGTAGCCGCTTTTGCGACAGGAGGGCTTCGTTCAGTTGCGCCGTAACAGCGGCCCCGAGGGCCAGCGGGTATGCTTTCGTTCCTATAATACATCAAGTCTCTCTCTCTTTCTCTCACACACACTCTCTCTCTCTCTCTGTCTCTCTCGCTATAGTCTTCTGTTTTTTAATACTAACTACTATTAATACCTTTACTACTACTCCTACAACTACAATCGTAGACTTTTTTGCATGCCTCGATTAACATTTATAAATATTCAAAAGCAACGGGCTTTTCGCTCGCTCTGCCAAAACCCAAATTTTTTGACCAAATTTGTAAAAAAAAATAAGAAATTATTATATAAATAAACCCATCGATATTACTTGAGGTTTTTTGCGTACTTAAAACACGTTTGTTAAATAGACTACGTTTTTTTGTGGCCCATTTTGTCGAATTATAGTTTTTTGTAACTAATTCCATGCACAACAATCGGGGATTTATTCAAATTTTAATACATTTTGTATATAGCTTGAGTTGATTTTTGATATTAGAGCAGCGTTTATATATTTCAAATTTTTTATTTTTATTACTATATTATTATTATTATTGTATTATAAAAATTATTTTATTAAGATATTTCATTCATTTATTTTTTATAGTTTTTTATTATGTAACTTAAGGCATGTTTTTAATTTTTGTTTAAATAATCCATTAATATGAAAATTTAATTTTTATAAATTTTTTTAAGATTTACTATTTTTTATCTATCTTTTTTATTATTATTTTCTTGGTCTTCGGCCAAAATATTGTTAGCGGAGTTTCCTAGAATTTTAAAAGTGTATTGTGGATGCAGTTACCATCAATTTATATAAATTTTGTTTATTTTTAATTTATTTGTAGTTTTTTTTGTTTCATTCCAATTTTTAAACCAAAAAACTCTTGATTTTTACAAAATTTTTTTCTGCAAATATTAAACGCAAATATTTTTGTTAATTGAATTTCGTCCAAAATAATTCATATTTTCATTCCACATTTTTTTCCTAACAAGTTTTTAATTGAATTTTAAAAAAAAAAACCTTCCCTCTATTTTTCTTATATACTAAAATTTCAATATTCATAATAATTTCTTTTAAACATTTCAATCTGCAATTTATTTTCATCAAATTTTAATTAGATTTAAGAAAAGAAAGACAAGCTCACGTCAATGTAATTTTATTTTTAATTTAATAAATAAATATTTGTTTTCATCAATTATTTTACACTACTGAGTAAAAGTGAATTATAAAAAGTTTGAGTTTTTGTAAAGCGTCGTTCATAGACAAATCGATTAAACCTGGCACATAAGCAGTCTGAACTTAATTGAAGACTTAACCCGTAAACACTAGTCACCTTGTATATAACAGTAAATGTATATTTATCTAAAACACAAGAACAAACCATTAAAGAACACAATCTTAAACGAAGCAGAGAACTGCCTCCCACAGCTGCTCCCCGCACAAATGGCTTACGAATCCCCGAAAATCCATCCAGTGCACCTCAAGGAGCAAACTTTGTTTGTCGCTTTGCTCAAGTCTTTTGCCATTTACAGGACTCCCCGCGCGGCGAAGCGGATGGCCAATCCTTCATCTTTCCCGCCATTGTGGAGACGAGTGTCGGCAGCAGCATTGTGCCATCCACCAGCAGCAGCAGCAACAACGACAACAACGACAGCAACAACTCCATCACGACCAGACGCAGCAACAATCACCTGACACTGCGAACGGAGCGCCGCAGCTCCCTGTACTGTGATACCCTGCACGCCGGTGACTCAGGCATAGACTCGGTGCAGGCATCGCCCTCACCCAATGCATTCATAGCGCCGCCGGGCGTGCATGGACTACCCGGTGGCCATTCGGGCGGCAGGTCGTGTCATGTGTCGCCAACGAGCACGCCCACGCAGGGATCGCCAAATCTGTCGCTGGATCGCCGGCACATGCGGAACAGCATCTGTGTGGTGCCCAGTGGCGGAGCGGCCAACTATAGAAGGAAATCGAGTGCGTTACTGCATCCGGATCATGCTCGTCTGTTTGCACTGAGGATGAAGCATGCGGCTGCATTGGAGCGGGCGCAAACATCCCCGGATCAGACATCGATTGAGGATGCGAATGAGTTTCATGACAATGGGCTGGCCACCAATATGCGTTTGTGCTCTGCCTCGTCGTCGACGACGTCGTCGCTGACATCCGTGGCAGCGGTCAGCCTGGGCGGGGGTGTGGCAGCTGCCGGTTGTGGGGGCGGCAGTGGTGGTGGCAGCAGTGGCGGCATTGCCACCGCCAGCAGCGGCGCCTGCTCCTCCTCCGCTTATGCTGTCGGCGCGGCGGGCGCACAGCAGCGAGTCTCCGATCCCTGGCTGCAGCCACAATCCGATCGTGACTCGCGACACGGACACCAACACGACGGCCGACGGCGTTCATCGACAATGACCGCCCGCTATTCGCTCTTCGATGCACTCGATCTGGAGTACGTGCTGCTCCGGGCGGCGGCGCGCGGCTCTGTGGGTCCCTACTCGCTAAGCGAGTCCATACACAAACTGACCTTCACGCAGTCGCTGGCATTTCCAGCGCTGGCGCGCGGTCTGGCCACCAAGCGCCGGAGATCGGCTACGCACACCAGTTCCAGGCCGCTAAATCCGCACGAATCGGGCTTGAATACGTGCGCAAAGGTTGTTACCGCTGTCGTCCTGGTCGCGATCTCCTTCATGGTCTTTCTCATAGTGTACAAATTTGTGCGCACGTGAGGTTTGCTCCTGGCCCCGACGCCAGACTTCTCCGTCACATATCAGACGAGCACCAGGGATGAGGTGGATGCCTCCACCTCCTTCCTGTTGTCCTCATCAACGGCGGGTCGCAGTCTGGGCAAACATTTGTCGGGGTTCAGGAGCCAGTTGGGCCTCAAGCAGGCCGACTTTGACTTTGAGTAAGTTCTGTCAGACGGAAATTGTAAAATGCAGTAACGAAAAATTTTGTGATAAACTTTTCAGATGATAAACAAATTTCCACAAACACACACACCACACACATACCAACAAAATCAAGGCTTAAAACTAGTAAAAGTTAATCGCTTGCAAGTGTTTCAATTGCAGTAATAGCATTATCATAGTTAAGCATTTTAAATTTAATTATTTTTATATCAATATAAATAAATATAAATGCTAAGTGCTTGAAGTTCGCTTCTAAAAAAACGCGCGCGATCAGAAATCGCTGGCAAAACGCGCGCGCGATTCTTAGTCGCTAGCAAAACGCGCGTGTTTCTTCTCGCATTTCTTAGTTATAGCAAACACAATTCATTTCATTGTTTAAAGTGCCTGACTAACTTGAGCTATCGAATGTTTTTTTCTTGATTTGAAAAAATTAAATTAGTAAATCCCATTTTTAATTGGCAGCAGGTTCAACACAAATACAAACATTTTTAATACCTTTTTCTAGTCCAAAATAAAATTGTAATAAAATTGCATAGTTACAAAAGTTTTTTAATGCCATACATATTAATGTGGTTGAAAGTTGGAAGGGAAAAGTGAAATATAATTTTAAATATGGAAAATTTTATCATATTTAATTTATAAAATATTTTTAATAAATATTTTAATCATATATTTATAATAAGTTTACTATTTTAATTAGTTTACAGGAAACTACTTCTATGTCATCGATCCTTTTGGATTTACTCAAATATTTTAAATATATATGTTTTGTTATATATAGTTAAGATAACAATTTCAGAGCTGTTTCTTTCAAAAAAATTTGCTTCCTAATATATTTTTAATGTATTTTTTTATATGTTATTTGATAGCTATATATACATTTTAGAAAATTCCCTTCCATTCTCAAAACCCGTTCTTAGTCTAAATTCAATTATTTTATTTAGTGTTTAGCATAAAGCATATAATTATATAAAATTATATTGTATTTAATTAAATTTAATAAAATTAGATGTGCATATGAAAAGGCTATTTAAATTTGTACTGAGTTGATAGATGGCTAAATATATTTATGAAATTACCAAAAAATTAACGCGCGAGGCATATAAAATTTCAATAATTATTGTAGTTATTTATATAGTTCTATACATATATATATACAATGACAAATATATCTAGTACATATGAATGTTTATAAATGTATATTTAAGCGGCTTAATTGTGACAAAGCACTTGCTGAAATACAGATGGAAACAAAAACTCTCTCTAATCTTAACTTGCTGCCTTACTCTATCCAAATAACAAACCCAACTCGAAATTCATTTATAACTTGCTGCCTTACTTTCCTAACAATTTTTACAAGAAAAACAAAACCAAAAAACTATACCAAAAAGAAATAAATAAAATTAAAGCACACACCTCTTAAAATCTCAGAGCCTTTTCCATTTTCCACTTTCTATGAGCTTGGCTTAAAAATTACGCAAACGTTTTATAGAAAAAATAAAAAAAAATACAAACAAAAATGTTAAATTAAATGTTGAAAAAAAAATATTCTATACAAATTTAAATGCTGGCATATAATTAAGTTTTTTTCTCTTTTTATATACCATATATATATTAATGCATAATTAATTTATATAATGAATGAAAATGTAACATAATTAAGAATCGGAATGGAATGGAAAAACTTGTTGCAAAAGCTCGCGTTAATTCATGTTTAATTAAGGCCTCGCGTTTGGGCTTTTGGCATAACTAAATATTTATGGCAAATATATGTAAATGCAAATAAATATTAAATGTCCACAATAGAAGGCTGCCACAGCAGCCAAAGCCAAGGCCCAAGCTCTCAAAAAAAAATTTAAATAAATAAATTAAAAATTAATTAGCCGCAACAACTGTAACTGAAGTAAGTTTGAAACGTGCAACAATAAATATTTTCAAAAAAATAAAAAAAAAGAGTTTTAATTGCTTTTAATCAATTAAGTTAATTGACAGTGGGTGGCTTGATAGCTGCCAGCTCGCTCTGCTAACTTTGCTTACTTTTTAACAGCCGCAACAAACTTATTTGCAGTCATCAATATGAAAAAGTAACACTGTACAACAAAGATTTTGGCAATGGAGTCCAGTAATATGATTCTAAAACGATTAAAACTAAATATTGCCAACTAAGAGTTGGGACTTGGAGTATATATATATTCGTGTATTCAACTCCTAGCCAAAAAGATAGCTAAAACGCCCAAATTTGATTCGATTGATCAAAAATCATTGACATACGCCTCTTGAAGGGGCGTGGCGAATCGAAAAAAAACTATATCTTCCACAGCTTTAACGCTGGGGTATCCAAATTTTGCAGCTAGATTACTTTTGATACTACTGATAATATTTGATTAAATTACGGCGTCTTTTCACCGTGAACGAGTATATATGCAGTCAGTAGCGCCCGACTGAAACGTACTTACTTGTTTTTTGTAGCTGCAAAGAGTTCGAAGTTAAAAAAAATGGTTTTGAAGGTCCATGTGTCAATACCTTCCAGTTGGACTTATGTAATTCCAATAAGCTTTTTAAACTCAACTCAATTTTTCCTAAAATTGTGAAATAATGTAGGTACATATTTCTGGTTTTCTCGGCATTTTTCCACTTTATTCACCATAAAATTTATTATTAAATTTATTAATTTATTCTTAAAGTTTTTATTTTAGCAAAACTGCAGTAAAATAAAATTGTGTATCTAAAACATTTTACTTCAGTTAAACTTTCTATGCTGACCTTCGAATTGCGCTAAATGTCAGTAGCAGAAATAAAAGATTAATGATGATCTATCAACTTAATTGGCCGAACAAGGACAATGGCAAATGTACCCAAAGGAAAACACTAATTGAAGCACATCCAGAGAATATCACAGACAATTAAAATCATTAGTAAATGCGATACATATATTTAAATACCAAGTAGCCGTAAATATTTGTTGAAGTGTAAATTATAAATTATAGTTCACTTAATACAAATGACATTTCAACGATAATAAATTGTTGAAATAGTTTACGTTTAAATAAAAGGCAAGTGTTCGACTTTGGAAATATCCTGGAATTAAAAACTTAAAGAGGTTTCAATTGCTATCAAGTGAATATATTTATATATGAAGTAAGGAGTCTTCTATCAGAGTAGCTATAAATATATGAATTTGCATAAGTTTGATGTTGCTGCAGATGCCAGTTATGTCCGTATGTACAGGGTATAACAGCTGAGCATTTGGATTTGCATAACAACTTCTGCATATATTTATATAAAATCGATTTCAATAGAGAATGAAAAGTTTAAATTGCAATTGGTAAATTTTGCGGTGCAATACACAAACAGAAGCGATTTAACCCAATGGCAAAACATGCGGACACACACACACAAGCACACACATGTACACATATGTGCGCAATCTGAGCATCCAATCTCAACTAGAATTTCTTCTGAAACAATTCTCATCTATTATGCTTATCTGTCTCTGTTTGCCAAGCAGCTTAATACGATTTCTCTGCTGATAAATTGCTCGTCCTTGTCGAGGCACATTTCCTGCTCGAATCGTAATCTAAATAATTAAACAAACTCAATTAGATGTGTCAGAAAATGAGACTCACATATGTCCTATGCGAGTCATTGACATGGAAGCTGTGCGTCAATTCGGTGTTGATTTGATTTTCAGCAAATGAAATTAAGTAGAAAGACAGCAAGCGGCTTAGACACAGACTCCATGGAAATGCTTTAAGCCAAAAAAAAAACAGTTTCCCTATAGAGAGACTATCAAATATGTATATGTAGAAGACATTTATCAAGGTTAGGCAAATATTCAATTTATTTCAGCAGCCTGATCTATGGAACCACATCTAGTTGAATGGCAACAGCTCAGCATATTCTTAGCATATGAAAGGCATAAAAATAACTGCCGCTTCTGTCCTCTGTGGTGACATTTTTGGCTTTTGTGCGAGTCCAGTGCATAATTAAAGGCAAAAATAAACCGAAAGTAGAGTAACCACAGAGAGCCAAAATGCAGCAAACAAAAGCAACATTTCAATAGGAATACACTAGCCGGAAACGAGACTTTGTGGCATATAATAGTAGTGTAAGTGTGAACACATACACACAGACACACACACACCCAAACACACATACACATATGCAAACTTGAATATA
Organism: Drosophila gaucha; assembly: GCA_035045545.1. Lineage (NCBI taxonomy): Eukaryota > Metazoa > Arthropoda > Insecta > Diptera > Drosophilidae > Drosophila > Drosophila gaucha. The sequence continues at coordinate 1,358,587 of JAWNOY010000292.1, forward strand.
TATATATATATATATATATATAGGCAACTGTATTGACTCGCACAAACATTTGTATAATGCGAATATCGATGTTTTTCCGCAAAGCTCTAAAGAAATGGATATATATGTTGTTCCTGAAAACAGTTTTATTAACAAATTTCAAAAGTATCAAAGTGTGCTATTAAAATTGTTCAAAAATTTTAAAATTAATCCAATAAATTGCCTTTTTAATTTATATTTAAAATTATCATATTTTTCACAATTTTATTTTTTAATTTATTTCAAATTCATCGAAATTTTTCAAAAGTTCCAAACTATTGAAATAAATATCAGAAAGTTATTAAATTTTTTAAAATTTCATATGTGTTTTACTTTAATTTATCATCTTTTCCTCCCCAAAATATTATCAAAAAATTTCCACATTTACAGATTAATGAAAAAAATATCGTTTTTAATCTATTTTTTGGCTTATTATATTTTTCTAGACTTTATTTTTTTTTAATATCAAAAAACTATCCATATTTTTCAAAGTTTTAAAATGAGTCAAATAAATTCCTGTTTATCTTATACTTATATTTCCATTTATCATATTTCCATTTCTAGATTTCCAAATAATTGAACAAATATTTTTCTTAATTAATATTTTTCTAGATTTTATTTATTAATTTACTAAAAAATTAATAGAATTTTTAAAAATTTTATATATATATATTTTTTTAATTTATCATCTTTTCCTCAATTTTTTTTTTAATTTATCAAAATTTTATCGAACTTTTTCGAAATTTTCATCATAACCAAACAATTTTTCTTTTTAAACTTATATATAAATTTATGTTTATACTATATGTTGTTTTTACATATATTAAAATATGAAAGCCTAACGCTTTCTGCTCTGATGTTGCCTATGGCAAGTTGCTGCTGCTAGTCCTCATTATTGAAAATAGGCTTAAGCAAATTACTAAAAATATATTAGATATTTACTGAAAAAGATCTAGTCAACATTTCAATATACAAAATATAGTAAGATATATTCAAGAATTTGAGCCAAAGCTTTGTGTTTGATGATTTATAGCTGAATTCTACCTTCAAACTCTTGTATTTGAAGCAAAATCATTTAAAATTTAAAAAAATATGTTTCCAAATTATATATCAAATTGTTTTTTCAGCCTTAGCCTTAACTGTAAAATGTAAACAAAATGCTTGTTAAACGTAAAAAAAAAAGATTTGAAACGCTTCATAATTTTTTGGCTATGCAAAAGACATTTTGGGAATGCCCCCGAACTGTATGTGAATGTAATATAAATGTCCATTTTATGCGGCCTCTCCGTTTGTGTTAGCCGACGCGGCACTTGCATTAAAAATGCTCAACATTTTTTTCCTTTTGATATGGCTCGGCTCGGTCATATTTTTAGCTCTCAAGGTTGGCAAAGCGACGGATGCGATTGCGGATGTGGATGATTTGAAAAGTGGGTAGGCAAGCAGTTAAGCGGCGGGCAACGATGTGGGTTAAACATACACACACGCGCACTCTCACACACACACACACATGAAGCGCCTTGAGAGCAAAGCAAATGCAGCCGCGTCGCAGGTGTTGTTGGAATTTTTCGAAACTTGTTGCCAAACGGACTCTGCACTCGAATCAACCTTGACTCTGAGCCGTGTCCTTGAGTATTGTGAGCCTTGAAAAATTGAAAAATTGTCGAGCGACCAAGACGAGCTGCACACACATATATCATTTTGGGGCTTTTTGGCGAGGCCAATGCAAAGGACACTGATATGCAAATTGTTCTCAATGTGAATGCAATTTGGGCATATTTACTCTATGGGAATAAAAGCTGCCTAATAAATAACTTAGTATATACAAAGTATGATTACTGGCCGAACTTTATTTCTATAAATAAATGTAAATATAAATATATATCTTTAAAACAAAAGGCTGAAATCTTCACTTAATCTTAAAATCAAGCGAACAATATCTTACAATTAAGTTAAGTTATATTAATTATTATCGGTCATACCGATCTTTAGCTATCTCTATATACAAACATCTTGAGTTTTTCTAGACCTTCTCGCATTTCAATTAAAATTGATTAAAGATACACAGCAAAAAGGTTAAAAAGACCCACGCAGCACAAAATGTAAATAACTTTTGGCCAAAGCACACACACAACATATTTGTTGGCTGACAACTGAGCATTTTTTGCTCTGTGCATGTTTTTGGAGCTTAGAGACACGTGTACAAACACACACACATGTATATTTTTTATGCATGCGTTGTCACAACAACAACAACAACAAAACTGCCTCCTGCAGCAATGGAAATTAGTCCGTTTCATACATTTTAACTGCTGAAATATGTATGCTACGAACCATAAACATATTTCAAAGAAAGAAAAATGCTCGTGCAACAGTGCAACAAAAATGAGAGTGCAGCAGTCAGCATTGACCGACGAGCAGATACCCTAATATAATTCAATCTGTAAAAGTAAAAATACAAATGCAAATTTGTACATTTGTTGAGTTTAGTTAACTCGACGTTGTTCTTATCAACAATAATAATTTATAAACTCACAAAAAGAGACTTGATTGCAGAATGGAGAATGAAGAAAATGCACGCGAAATGTTTCATTCTGGTCGAATATGTCCAAAGGTAACAAAAGGTAGGATAACATTATCTAGGTCTCTAAGTAAATTAAAATGAATTAAAATTTGGGAAATTGCCATACAAATTATTAGTATTAAATAAATATGTATATTATTATTATTATTTAATTTCATTTATGTGAAGTATTTCTATTTCAAGAACCTCCTGCAGACTACGCTATCGACTACTAGTTTATATACGCCTTGCTTCTGATACCAAGCTAACAAAAGATCTCACATAACCAAGAAAATAGTTTATCTTCAATCTGTGCCCTGTGTTTCTTCCGGGCTTAGATCCTTACTATGGTAAATGCGTCCAATAAAAAATAATTTTTCAGTTCATTTGTACTTATAAGCTTTAGCTGGCCATTTAAGCTGATCTTTATAAAATATTGACTATTAGCCTACAAAGTAACCAGTCTTTAATTGAAAGCTTCCTTACACCGTCTTAAAACTTTCTATACTTCTATAACTTTTAATTTTTTCCAGATGTTTTAACTAGATTTTTGTAAAAGTTTTCGTGCTAACATATTATGAATCCCAAAGTTTAGATTTAAAAATTTATAGTCTTCAAGTTTAATTTTTAAGCAGCTCTAGCTGTTAAAAAAGTTTATATTTAAAAATTTATAAGCTGAATTTTAATTTTTAATTAGTTCTGGCTGTCGAAATAAGTGTAAAAATCAATAGTAAAAAATGTACAACAATTTGAACAAGTAAAAATTTTGATTTACATTAAATCGCCAAGCCCTCCCTAACTTTCAATATTTAAAATTTCAATATTATATTTCATATTATATATTTCAATTTTATAACTCTGTCAAATCCAAACCGAGCATTTCTGCATTTAAATTTGATTTAGCTTAACAAATACATTTTCTTAACGGCTTTTCAGCTAGTTTTATTCAGCAAAAACCTAATTCAGAATTCGCTAAAAACATTTTTTTCTGGTTTTTTTCGAAGCAAAGAAGAACAGTTATATTAAATTTGTATAATTTACTTGTTATGACTTTTCCAGCCAATTAGATCAACTTAGCTCATTATGCTGCTTAAAATAATATGCTTCACTCTACACATACACACATACATATATACCGCAAACACCCCCTATTTTCATGGGTGCTAGAGTAGATTGAGAGAAAGGAAAAAAGCGGCGTGCAGCGCCTTTTTTTTTGTTGACCATTGTCGTCTATTGCTACTAACACGTCGCAGCGAGACAATTGGAAAATCGTCAGACAACGCCTAGCTAGGCGTGACGGGGCGTAACATGGTAGGGGGCGTTGCGGTTAGGGAAAGCGACACAAAGTCTACCACAGGCTGACTGTCTCAGCTTTTTTGTGTGTAGGTATGGGAAAAGTCTAATAAAACTGCTTAATAACTTGCAAAAGAATATAAGAAAGAAAAACTTCTTTAACAATTTAAGCACGTGCAATAAAACATAAACCAAAAGCAAGCAAATCGCTTGCTGCATATAAAAAATATAATAAATGTCCCTCAAATTGGTTTGGCTTGAAATCTGTGACAGAAATAAGTCTAGTTTCCATAATAAAATAGGAATATTTTTTTTTTTACATTTTGTTTCTTATTATTTTCAAGTAATCTGCAATTTCCATTTTAAAATTTTAGCTGAACTATTTATGTGCACTCAATTTTGTTATTGTTTTCGTTTTTGCTGGCCCTTGGCTAATGTCTGGCCGTGTTTTTCTTGTTTTTTAATGAATATTAAATTTCACTTCAGCTGGCATGCAGCGCAATAAGAATAATTTAATAAACAATTTTGATATGTAACTACTTGCTGGCAGCTGCTTTTGATTCAATGGACGCCAGGAGCTTCGGGCAAGGACAACAGCAAAAAGGCACCACCCTCTTATATTTGGCTGGTCGCCAATCCACAGGTTGTCCGGGACGCGTTTCAGTTCTCTCTGTGCCTGACAGCTAATTGGGGCCAACTCTCGTTCTTACGACTTTTTTATGGTTGCCATACAAAAGGTTCTGTCCGCATGGACATTAAAGGGTCCTTGTCGGCACCTGAGTCTTCTTCGTAAGACAATTATGAAATGACCTTTTTATGGCCTATTATTAGCTTGGCCCAAGTGGGGTATTGTGATTGCGTTTGTAACGGGCATACAAGCGGAAGAGGACTCAGCGGACAGACAACATTTTTATGCTTGACAATATCACAAGTGCTGCCTGTTATGTACGCAAATTTTTGTGAGTTTATATATAACATAAATAAATGAAGATATTACGCGGTAGAGAACAGAAAAAATCAATAAATTAAATATACATATGAGAATAATAAGTGAGTAGTACATAAAGACGAAGGCGTGCATTTACGTTAATTATTTATTTATATTGGTATGAGCAGCTTTACTCTGATATTCGCTTTTCAGCATTGCAAATGTTATGCTGTCTTTAAATATATTTAAGTTTTTAAAAAGTTACATTTTATTTTACTTTACGCCTTATTTAACAAATGCTAATTTGCAAAAAAACAAACAAAAGCTTGTGCAAGCAGTGTTAAATGTACTCAAATTAAGAATCGATAGCTTTATTTGCCGGGCTTCTGCCACTGCTTACTCAAACTATCGCACAAGCACTAGCTATCGATATTACCGATACACCAAGGATGAGCGAATTTAGCAGCAATTTGGGAACATATTCTATTAATTCAAATATTTAATTTGAATTTAATTTAAATAATTATAATATAATAACAATACATTTAATAATTATTACAATAGAATATTCATATCACACAGCTAAAACAGTGACTCGTGAGAAGTCACTACTATCTGTATACTTTTATACAGCTCATCGCTAACACACTCCGTTTCGATTCGATAAACAATTTTTGCCGGCTAAATAAAATAACCAGCTGTGGTACAAAGCATAAAAATGCAAAAACAAACAGATGAGGAAACTTTTCAAATGCAGGCTCTTGAGATACGTGAGCCAGACGAAGCCTTTGATCCGCAAAAACCGCCACAATCTGGCGAGGAGTTCCTGACGCACATGCTCTACGAACGGAAGCGTTGCCCTGCGGTGGTGACAAAACGCTCCACGAAAATCAAAAACAATATGAACAGCAATGGATGCGAAATGCTAACCAGCGTAAGTGATGAGTTTTTTTACATGTTAAAGTGAGCGTTTAACTAGTCTGTTTGCTTTAGCCCCCTTTGCCGCCACACAGATGTCTGCTACCTACACCCGAGTGGAAGGATGTCCAAATCAAAAACTTCAACAAGGCACGCGCTCGCGTTGCTGCACTGCGTCTGGAATTGCATTCACATCAATATGATCAGAGCATTGAGCCGCCGCTTACGACGGACGTGGAAAAATGGCAGGAATTCTGTCGCACACAGCAGCCGCTGCTGAGCACGTTGCTGCGCCTGAGTCAAAGCGACTTGGAGCTGTTGCTAGAGCTGCTAAGCAGGTGGCTGCAGGAGCCCAATGAGGCAGCACTTGAGACCGTTGAGCCAAGCACTTCCGCCGCCGCGAAGCCCATAGACTTAACACGCGATGCTTGGCTGGCGCGCTGGTTATATGCGAACCTGGTCTGCCTGCATCTGCCATTGGAGCCCCATGTGTTCAGCACCTTGCGTTATATAGCACGATCCTGTGTGCTGCTGCGCAATCAGCTGCAGCCAGAAGACCTTGAACGTGCTGTGCCTTACAACCTCATTATAACACTGATTGTCCTGTGCTTTGCTCAAACGGACTTTAACGTCTACCTCTAAGAAATGTTCCAATTCATTTTAAATATAAGCGCATGTATTTCTAGACTCTTAATAACTCTCAAAGAATCTTCTGTACGTCTGGCAGATGTGGCAACTGTTCTCATGCTCAACCGCACCACTGACGACCATGGCGTGGCTGCACTGCGCCGAGCTGGCCATTGTACTAATTGTCATCTGTGATTGACTGCTGAGCTGTGTGCTGCTCGAGCAGGTGGACAGCCGGCGTGGCTGGTGCTCGAAAGAGATTTGGCTGCTTGAAGTGTGGCCGTAGCTGCTGTTGGAGCTGCAATTCGATTCCTTGGCATGGCACACGGGTTGCTGTTTGCGTGGCGGCTCCAGCCGACTCAGGCATCGGCTCTCCACATGGCGGTTGCTCAGCGAACGCTGCAAGTCCACCTGGCAGCATCTATGCTGTTTGTCCCGCGTGTTCAGTTCCGCTGACAGCTCCACTTTGGGCGCCAGTATGCCTGGAAAAGCGGAGGTGGCCTTCATTAGCAGCTGGACGTTAGCGGAGTGCTCGCAGCAAAGTGGTGGAATCGGCGGCTGCATTAAGTCCGACAATCTGCCCACATAGTAGGCCAATCGGCGTCCATTTTGCCACAAAGTAATTTCCAGCTGCTCGGATCTGAGCATCTGCCGCATCTGGTCGAGAGAGTTTACGCTCCTAAAGTAACCTTCCATGGTGAACTGGTCATGGCAGAGCATAGGAAAGCGTGGCTCCATGGCGCCAGTACGAAAATAGTAGCCCAGTGTCTTAACAGTGGCCTCCAAATAGCCGTGAGAGCACAGCCAGACGCCCGGACAGGTCAGCTGGAAAAATCAAAAGAATTAATCTGAAGTCTTGCAAATAGAACGAAACCAACCGCATGCAGCTGCAATACGAGGCGCATGTAGAACCTCTTGTGTGACATTGTGGTTAATGCTCCTACTAAGTGACCGAATTTTCAAAGGCATTGTATCCAATTGTTGGGGTTTGGGGAATTTTTGTATTTGTTTTGACTGTCGGAACGTTGCCAAGGGCAGCAAAGCTATTTCAAATATTGCGCGCCTACTAGCGATTAATTGCGAACGCAGCGCAAAGTTATCGATAACAACTAATATGCGATAGCAAATAAATACCCACAAAAATAAAGAAATGTGATAGTAGTTTTCTTAATCTTAACAAAAATATTAAGTCTGAAAGAGCTACGAATATTATAGGCATAAATATGGTATAGTAAATCGTGGGAAAGAAGATATCACACCTTCGATTTATGCTATTACCAGTTGCTTCAAGCTGCATACCTGCCTTCAAAATAATTGTTTTCTGTGCGAATGTCAAAAATGTACGAGAATTGCGTAGATAAATACAATTGTCACACGTCAGTTTCTTTGATTACCTTTGTTAGCAGCTGTTGGAAATGTTGCGCCAATTATTTATATGTCTATTGTTAGTCCTCCTGAAGGACTCAAGCTGTGAGCAAACACCAGAGGAGGAGCAGGGCGTACGCTATGCCAATCGCTGCGAAGCCTGCAAAATTCTTGCCGCCGAATTGGAAGCTCGATTAGGCGAAACCGGCAAATCGCACGATGTCATAGAAATCGGCTACTCCGTGGACGATGTGCGTCCCAAGAAGCGCACCGAGTACAGACGCAGCGAGCTGCGTTTGCTTGAATCCCTGGAAAACGTGTGCGACCGTGTGCTTGAATATAATTTGCACAAGGAACGCACGGATAGCACACGATTTGCCAAGGGCATGTCACAGACCTTCCAAACGCTGCACGGCCTGGTGGACAAGGGCGTCAAGGTGGACCTCGGCATACCCTACGAACTGTGGGACAAGCCGCCCGTCGAGGTCACTCAAATGAAGAACCAATGCGAAAACATGCTCGAGGAATACGAAGATGCCATTAGCGATTGGTATTTCAAGGAGCAGCAGCAGAAATCTCTGCAGAAGCATCTGTGCGAAGATCATGTGCTAAGGCGAGCAGAGGAACGTGAGTGCCTCAAGGAGCAGCTGACACTGAAGCCACAGGGCAAGAAGCGTAAGCCCAAATTGGAAAAAGAGGATTTGTAGTTGATATGAAATTAAGTTAAGAAGAGCTTGTAGTTAAGCCTCAGCATAGCCATCTAGTGAACAAAAAGGTTATAGTTAAGATAGAAAACTCTTACTGTCCGTATTCCGTATGCTTCCAAACTGACTGAACCACAAAGTGTAACTGACCCACTATCGATTGGCACTCCAATTTCATTAGCAGCCCTTCAAAAGTGGGTGGCAATCGACTTGGGAGGAAGGTAACCAAAATAATGTCTACATTTTGAACTACTTCGTTTATACGATGCACTTTTGTAACGTGATAATAAGAAAATGTAACATGAAGTTTTATGTTGCTTTACAATACATATAAGCTGAAAGTTTGATGAAATGTTTCTGCATTTATGTTTCTTTAAGAGAAAGGTAAAATGTTGATGCTCTATGATTAATTTCAAGGTTCTAAGATCTTTTATATCACAAAATGTAACATGAAATTTAAGAAATGTCTCTGAATAAGCTAAAATATTATATAAACTGTTCGATGAAATGCCTCTATGCTTATATTATTTAAAATTTAAAGGTTTCATGAATTCCAATATCATTTGTTGTAATATAGGCATTTTTACAATGAAATTTAACTGTAGCTTTAAAAATTTCTTCAATTTATGTTAAATAAGCTAAAATTTATTAAGTGAAAAGTCCTTCAATTTATGTTCCTTAAAAACTGAAATTGAATTTTATGTTTGTTTAAGCTTAAAGCTTGTTTTAACATGTGCTTTAGCAGCCAGTTGACAAGCTCATTGCAAATGTAATTCTCTTTGATTTTATTGCGCTAAATTTACCATCACGCTTTAAGGACTTCATATAAAGTGTAGCATATGTATTGTAACTGTGTTGCGTCTCGTTTCTTTGTGTATAATAAATACGTTACGTATGTTTATTATGAATAAAAAAATAATTAGTTTTTCGTTTAATTTTCGTAGGAGTTAGCTCATCTTTCTTGCTGCAGTTGTGTGGAATCACTTTGAAGTTTCTTAGCAAGCGTCAGTCATTAAGTAAAAAGAAAAGAAAAGAAAAGGATGCTGTCCAGTCTTTTTTCTTCGTTGGCTGCGACTTGGTTTCGTAGATCCAGATTGGTCAGATCTTTGATTATTTTAAACTTGATTATGCTTAGAGCTTCATCACATCCCACGGGTCGTCCATGTAGTGCAAAATGGCCTTCTCGTGCAGCTTGTCGCCGAAGACCTCGCGCAGCAGCCGAAGCACCTGCTCCTCGATGAACGCCACCTGATCCTGTGGACAGTAATCGTCCTGCGCCGAGTGCGCCATGGTAATGGCCACTGGAGGCACGGGCAGACGCTGCAGGAAACGCTTGAAGTGCGCAAAGTATTCCTCCAACTCCTTGCTGGTGCTGATGTGATGGGGCAGTCCATTGTTGTCCGTGGTGCTGCCCGAGTCGAAGATGAGCAGCCAATCGATTTCATCGTCCGGATATTTGGCCTGTAGCTGCTCGGCCAGTTCGAGAATCTTGGCATAGATCTGTGGTGTTATGACAGACTCGTCTGGTTTCTCGAGCCCCTCGAAGCTGCGCTGCTCCTCCAGATGCCAAAAGATGCGCTTCAGTGCGTCCAGCTGCTTCTGTCGCGTCGTTGCTGTGGCACAGTAGTCCGCAATTGTGGCTGTGCCTGCCTGCTTGGCCGGCTCCACGCTCTCAAAGTGAAAGATCTCCGTTAGCTGCGCATAGCAGTTGGCGTCTTTGTAGATTTCCAGAAACGGATTCGATGTGCTGAAGAAGTCTAAGTCAATGTCCAGTATGAAGCCCGCTGCATCCTTCTCCGACACGAACTGTGTGGGATCCAGCGATTCGCTGTCTGCGTCGTGCACCTGCAACTCCACAGAGCGCGCCTCCTGCAACTCATCGCTGGTGCAATAGTTGCCCTCGGCTATGAAATAGTCCAACGGACAGTCCACACCAATGCGATCCTCTTTGTGCCCGATTTTGAATTCATGCTTGCCTGTGGGTATTTGCTGGCACCACGAATTCTTCAGCCAGACGACGCGATTGAAGTGACCTGCGTGGGGAAAGAGAAACAACTCATTAGCTGTCCATGGAAGTAGGAAAGAGAGTGACTTACCAGCATATAGGGTGGGCATAATCCAGTTCTCAATGCTCAGCTCGTTGAGCATGACGTCCTTGTCATAGCTGGCACTGGCTGGTATATCGCGTGCCACTACCAAGTCTGGGTGGGAGTCGAAATGGACTATGACATTCCGTTCCAATGGCAAATGCCGTGTGGCCAGGCATCTGTAGATGAACTCCAGCACATCGTTGTGATAGTCCACAATGAAGACGGGTATGCGACTGAATTTACGCAGGCTGCTCTGCGTACTCTGTGCCCGCTCCACGGCAACTAGTTGAGGCGCCTGCTCTTCAGACTCCTGCTCCTCCTCCAGCTTCTTTTCGTCTGCATCCTCAGCGATTTTCTGTCGCTTGATTGGCGGCGGCGTCACCTCGCCTTTGCCTTCCCCCTTGCCACCCACAACGCTTTCACTTTGCAACGGCGTCTGCAACTCCGCCGCCGTACTTTCTATTTCCGTCGTATCCGATTCCATCGTTGCAATTTGAATATAAATCTACAACTTCAACTCTTTTGCTTCTTGCTGCAGTTGACGGCGCGTGCGAAATGACGCAGACTATTTCACAAAAAATATATCAAGTATATATCAGTAAGGCAGACGACCTCGACGCTCGGCGTTCGACGCCGTTTGTTTTAATGCAAACAATACAAATACAGTCGAAAACGATTTTTTGGGGGGAAAAAGTGGGATTGTGCAAGTGGGAGGCAGAGAGACGAGACAAAAAGCTAATGAACCCATTAGTGATGGAAAAATATCGAAGTGTTGCCGTGTATCGATAGAGTCAATTGCTATTGGTGCTGCCACTCACTGGAAGCCAGGGCTGCTCAAAATGCAACAAGTGGGCAGCTTCCCAACAAGTAGCTTCCAACTGGTGGTGAAAACGGCTAAAGCTAAGCTCTGTTGTCATTTTTTAAATTTATTTAAATTGAATATTAATTTAAAATCTTGTTATTTAATGTTTTTAGCTAAGCAATCGAGTAAAGAAATTTATATTGCCAATATTCTTTAAAGAACTCAAAAAAAATGTGTCAATAAATATTTAGTTAGTTGTCAGAGAAGAGAGGGTGCACGTTTTTCTGTATGCCAAAATCAGCTTTAATTTGTAGTACAATTAAATTTTCACTAGACAATAATAAAGCTTGCACTGCGCAAAAGCTTTGCCAGCCCACGCGCAGCAGCAGCGGCGGCAGCGCAGCTTTTCATTCATAAGTTTTTGCCGTTTTACTATACACGCTACCCACACACACGTGCTTATATACAACTGTAGTGTACTACACATACATACATATACAGTAAACATGGCAGTTAAAAAGGGAAATGGAAATCGCCCTCGTTGGCATTTTTGTTGGCTGAGTGGAATGCGTAAAATGCTGCTGCCGCTGCTGCTGCTGCCGGCTTCGTCGTCGCAGTCGCCGTTTCTGTTACTCACACACAATATGCCGCTTAGTGTGGGTGGAAATGAATGGCGTGCTGGAAGCTACGCCGGCAGCGGCGTCAACATCAACGTCGACATCGCTGCCTGCGTGCCTGGCTTGCGTGGGCGTGCAATTCCGCAGCGCGTTATCAAAAATAAAATGTACACACACTTTGGGGTATATAAATATAAGTGTGTGAGTGTACGTCTGTATATATGTATGTATATATACACATATTTTTTTGTCAGGCCAACGGGCGAGGCTGCCGTTGCGTGGGCCGCGCTGCCTTGCTCTCTGCGGCAAATTACAATATCCAAGTGGCAAGTTTTTGGGCCGTTGATGACGGCGCACTTTTATGTGACGCCCACACGTCCGCACGCTCCACATTTGATTTTTACAAATTACGTGGGTCAACATAATTAACGGCCCTGCCAACCGAATGCGACTGCGAATGCGAATGCGGTGCCCAATGAAGTGAGCAGCGGAAGTGACAGAAAGCACCAACAACAACACCAGCAACAGCAATTTCCAATTGAAAAATCAACTGGGAAAGTTCACATTTTGGTTTATTGATTCAATTGGCTGCAATTGGCAATGCGGGCTTACAGTTATTTGTTGTTGTAGTTGTATTAATTACAAACACACACTCAAAGGAGCCCAAAGCTAAACTCCATACACATATCCACTCACACACACACACACACACATGCACACTTGATGATCGTCGTCATTGTTGGAGTCGTCGTCGTCGTCATCAACTGAATTTCACATTGCGCTCTCAATTCTCGCAATTAATTTGCCTCCAGCTTGACCCCAAAGGTCAAATACAGCCGCATTAACCTTCGTTAGCCCCTTACGGCCCAATTGAGCAAAGAAGGCAGAGCGACATTTTTCTGCTTGACGCTCTAGTTTAAAAATACATGCCCATAAAATGAAACCAACCAACCAACACCCCAAAAGAAAAACCTTAAAAAATGGCAAGGAACATGGCGAGGTTCACTAAGGCAATTGTTGACTAACAGGAATTGAACGTAAAATAAAAATGAAGATTAGCAAACGCAATTGAGCAGAAAAACTTTCAGAATTCAATTTGCACTGCTAGACGATAGACGAGAGCTAGAGCGGAGGACATGCATATATCGATATGTTAAGCGTGATTTATACATTAGTCCGACTATCGCAACATGAGCTTAATTTAAATGATGTATCGATGGCTGCGAGTCCCGTTTGAGCTGAATTACAAATCAATTTTCATTCAACGTAAATTGTTGTTTTTCCAACTACTGAGAAACCCCTATACAACACAATACATCTTCTACGTTCTTGGAACGCCTTGAACGACCCCTCGAATGACGTCAAAAGGATTTTTTTGGCGTAGGTGTTTAAAGCACAGCACGTGGAGAAGCTGTTGGCTGGTGGATGATTGCGATTGTTCGGCTGACTTGTTAAGCTGAGTCACCCCAAGACCCTGGCACAAGAACATTCACATACACACAGAAACGAGTTGAAGAAGCCAGAATGTTTAGCATACAGATGCACGAGGCAGTCAAGCAGCCACTCAGTCAGTCAGTTAGTTGGCCAGGTGTAGGTTTGCTTTATATCAATCGTCAGTTGGGCTGACAAGCAAACTGTGGCGTCATTGGCTCACACAGCAACACTTTAAACAAATCCGCAACACGGCCCCCACAGCTGGAGCAGTTGAAGCAGCCGGCTCTGGTCAAAAAACGTCAAAAGCGTTGATCGCCGATTGCCGACTGGCGCCCACAAACATCCGCTGCATGAATCAGTTTTAGTATTATAACTGCAAGACTAATGCTGGACAGCCTCCACAGATACACGCACACGCACACATGCACAGTGGCCTGGTATGCTGCGGATCAGACCGGAAGTATGCCAGTTTAATGGGCTTGATATATGAGGCAGAGAGAGCGTATATCGTGCTTTTGCAAAGTTCTTAATCCCTTTAGCGTTACTTTAGGTCAGTTACTTAAGCGATAATGCCACTTGGGGCAAGTGTATTGCTGTAGCAGCCAGATAGCACACTTCACATGACTATGATTTTAGATTGTAAGCGAACAAAGTCAAGAAATTGAAAGTAAAGTGTTTGAGCACATTTATCAGTATGTCTATATATTATATGCTCATGTAATGCTAAGGATGAGAGAATATAACTATTGTTACTCATTTATCATATTTACTGTTTTCAATAATTATTAAAAACTGTTAAACCCTTAAACTTGTTTAAGGGATTTTTTTTGTTGGGATAACTTCGACGTTATTAGAGTCAGAGACTTGAAATTTTGAATATATACTCCTGAATTGCACCCCAATACAAAAAGATATAGAGTATATAGCTACGGCCTTTGCGGGTGTGGCAATATCTTCTACAGTTTTGAAGCTAGAGCATCCAAATGGAAACTAATATACTTTTGGCCTCCCCTTCAGATTGATCAAAAAGTTATATATGCACGCCTTTTTGGGGCGTGGCAAATCGGGAAAGTCTATATAGTGCTTAACATAAATCATCTAATATTTTGGATGCTGTTAAAGCCAGAGACTTGAAACTTAAAACATATATTTGTATCAACCACCCCTACAGAATATATATCTACGCCGATTAGAGGAGTGGCAAATCGAAAAAAACTGTATCTTCTGCAATTTTACAGCTAGAGTTCCAAAATTGTCATTTATATTAGTTCCCAAAGATATTTCATCTACCAAGATGTGACTTCGGTTTACTCAAATACCAATTTTCATTCTTTTATCTATTGATCTATCTATTCCCTGATATATCTCATTTACTAAGAACTGCTATTTGGTTTATCTTAAGTACTCTTGACTAATTGGTAGTTAAGCTTGACGGATTACAATCAACATAAATTATCATGACTTAGTATTTATTATTTTTGGCATCCAATCATTATTTTTCCACCAAATACTATGGTTCCTAGAATTCCTTGTCAGATTTGCAAATTATATTTAGATATGGGATCACACTTAGTCAAGGAAAAAATCGTGTAAGCATTTCCACTTCCCAGAATTTTATTGCTCAAGAATAAAATGCGTAAATCAAAGCGATTCACCTTCAACTTGTGTCGATATATTTCACTGATCTTATACTATATAGAGCTGTATAGGATGCTGACTAAGCCGTAAGCTGAAAGAATGAAAATCAGCTTAGTCAGCTTTTGATTCCTTTGGAATACCTCAATGACAATAACAATAGTATTTGAGATATACTCTTTGATAAACTAGTTTTCATTGTTATAACAGATTTGGTTACAGTTTAGTTATGACGTCATCGTGGCTATAGCTCAATGAAATCTTGGTATGCACTAAACGAATATCAATTTGCACATACGCAATTTTTTAATATATCGCTCAATTAAAGTTCAGTTTTTCAGGTGGCCAACCAATAGCACAGGTGAGTCACAACCAAACATTAGTCAGCTCCAAGTCAAGTGCTGCCAAATCAGCTATTTCAGGGTACATTTCAGAACTAGCTAGACAAAAAAAAAAAGTTGAAGCAGCTATCGGCGTTATCTGCTCGTTGTGCTGCTTTGGGGCGCGTCCAGGGACGCACCCCTGTACTGGCTGACCTTGTGGGCGTTGTTTTCTACTGGTTTTTTGGAGCGCCAAGGCCGTGACATAGACTGCACTTTGATGTTGCCAGGTCGCGTAATTTATACCGCAGGGCTTACCTAATTTTCAATTTTCTCTCAACTTGTTTCCAAGTCCCACGCGTTTTTTTTTTCATGCCCAGCTTCTATTTCCAGGCGTGTCGCAGGCTCAAGCCCTACCCGAACCCCTCCGCCGCTGCCGCCGCCGACGCCTTCCTTCGAGAACGCGTGGGCCGTGCCGCACAAGTGGGCTGGCCGGCACAGAAGGGGGTTGGTTTGCGATGGGGGGGTTTGTTCGGGGCGCTTAGCTGTATTTGCCTTTTGCGTGGGACTTTCATTCATGAAAATATCTGCTTCGAGTCACACTTTTGCAGCTGTCGCCGTTGCCTTTGCCGTTGGGTACATAAAAAAGCACGTTGTGCCTTATATATACACATGTATGTGTATGTGTGTGTGCATATACATATGTACATGAGCTTGGGCCACAAGTTCGCGTTGCCGTTTGGCCGCACTGCCTCCCTTGGCAAGGCAGCGCCTGCGCCTCGACTGGTTTTTCGGTTTCGTATGCTTGTGTGTGTGAGTGCGTTGGGGTTGGGGTTGGGGGTCTGTCGCTTGGGGCCGCCTTTGGAGAAATTTTCTGCACGCGCATAGGCATATCCTTGAAATGCTGAGGCTTGGGCCATGTTTGTTGCTGTTGCTGCCTTTTTGCAAATATCAGGGTCACGGTTATAAATTTAAACATTCTGCTAGTCTCCAAAAACGACCCTGTTGGCAACCCATGTCCTTGCGGACATTGTGCTCATGCGTGTATCTGTGTGTGTGTGGGAGAGTTAGCTGAATGTTTCAACTTCATTGATGAGTTTTGGGCGCTGTTCAACCACAGTCTATCCACTTGAAGGCTGTTAACCGCCCCGCTCAACATTTACGCAGTTGAGCTTCCACTTCAGCCAGCCAGTTACAAAACCCCGTCCCTACCCCCACTTTTTGCTGCTCCAATGGGTTCGGATTCAT
Organism: Drosophila gaucha; assembly: GCA_035045545.1. Taxonomy (NCBI): domain Eukaryota; kingdom Metazoa; phylum Arthropoda; class Insecta; order Diptera; family Drosophilidae; genus Drosophila; species Drosophila gaucha. The sequence goes on from JAWNOY010000292.1 coordinate 1,375,146, forward strand.
AAGCACTCGCTGGAGTGTAGACTCAATACATACAAATGTATTGAATATGTACATACATAAATACTTGTGCACATTCATATATAACATATATGTATATATTGTTTCTATATAACATCACAGCATGCGGACACACGTACATATACACACAGCCGCAATGCATACTCAGAGCCATATATTAGGCAGCTAGTTTGCTGCGAACTCAATGAATCAACACACGCATTCAACACATACCAATGCACAAAAATATCAATGAACTTTACACAAACTTATGAGCGTGTGCTATGCGCACATGCGAGGTTTCTGTTGCTGTTGTGGGAGAGCCAAAGCAAGAGCAACGCAATGAAAGTAAGTGAGAGCTAGAGAGAGGGAGGCAGAGGCTGAAAAGTGAGCGGAGAGCAGTAAACTGAACCAGTGAAAAGGCAGGTGAGAAATTTGAAGATAAGAAATTGAATGCCTAATAAAGTGAACTAAGAAAGACTTAAATTTCGGAAGATTTAATTTAAATGTGTTTAGCTGTGTTAAGACATTTATTATCATTTTTGTTTATATTTTTCTATGCTCGTTGATTTATTCAACTTGATACACGCACCTACAACAGTCACATTAGATTTCCTAGCAGGCTCGCTGTGCAAACTCACCTTCTACAGCTCTCAGACACACACACACACTCTCTCTCTCTCTCTCTCTCTCTGTTGTATGCGAGTGTGGGTGCCGCTATTCATTCGCTCACTTGTCGATGCTGCTAACACAGTAGGAAATTCGGTATGATTTCTTTAAGTGAACGTATTTATATATCATTAACAAATGTTATTTTGAAATGCTAAAAAATCTATTTTAAAAATACTCTACCTTTTCTTTGTTGAGGAATAATATTGCAGAAGGGTAAATCAAAAATCACCTATTAAATATTACATTCTCAAATAATGTTGTTTTCAGTATGTTTATCGTGTATGACTTAGCTGCTGGGTCTTCAAACCCATTTTTCGCGCTCAGTGTTGTTTAACAGACTCGACAAGTACACATTTGAGTGTAACAGTAAAATAACAGCGGACGCTGAGCATAGGAGAGAGAAAACACCTCACAGAGAGTTTGAAAAGTCATTTGCACAACTTGAGGTAACATGTGCGGCAAAATGACCAACGAAATCGACCCGAGAGAGAGAGAGTGAACTGTACAGAAGAGTGCAACAGGAGCACAACATTTTCTTAACATTCTGTTAGCTGTACGTTTAACATTCTGCTTGCTGCAATAGCCAACTGTAAACAATTTTTTCGTTTACTTTTTTCATTCCTTCAGCGTATCTGTATCTTGTCGCTTGTAGCCCGCTCGCACGCTGTTCGGTGTTCGGTCAGTGCGCGTTTTTTAGGCTCTGTTTATTTCATTTGCTCAACACTCAACTTCGACATACACATACAGTTAAAGTAATACATACACGGTAGTGATTTGGCGGGCTTGTGTGCGTGCGAATGGGGGCCTACAACAAAACATAATAAAAAGAATTGAAGTGCGATACAAAAGCACAAGAAAAACCATAGTGCAAAAATATATTTATCAACTAAAAACAAAACAAAACAAATTGCACTTTTATTATTAACGAACGCTTTTTGGAGAAACAACAGAAAAGCGTTTGGAAAATTCTACACAAAACGTAGCTGGAAAAAGATTTCATTGTAAAAAATTGTGTTTCGTTGCTTGCTTGCGTGCACGCGTATGTGAATGTGTGCGTGTGTGTTTTTTTTGTGAGAGCGAGAAGCACAACACAAAAAGGAAAGCAGAAGCAGCAGAAATATAAAAAAATGTGCGCCAGGCAAATGAACCAGCAGCAGATGATGTAAACTTTTTGTTGTTGTAAAGTTGGTGAAAAAGTTATCGAAAAAGAAACGAAACGAAAAAAATCAGAAAAACAACAAACTAGAAACGCTTTATTGAGAGTGAGTTTGTGAGAGTAAGTGCATTTGGGAGAGCTTTTCAAGATGCCGGAAACGGAGTACGAGTGCTGCAGCAAAGAGTGGCTCCAATCGGAGCTGAGAGCCAGCTGCGACCCAGCCAAAAAGCTGATCATACTCGACTGCCGCGGCTCTCAGGAGTACAGCGAGTCGCATATCCGAAGCGCCGTTAACTTTAGCATACCCAGCATTATGTTGCGTCGCCTAGCCGCTGGCAAGATCGATTTGCCATCGACGATCAAGTCGCAGGAGCTCAAGGAGCGCATCCAGGCGGGCTACAAGCTCAGCCCCTTCATACTCTACAACGATGTGGGCGTGCCCCAACAACAACAACATCAGCAGCAGCAACAACAGCAGCCTCAAGATGTTGCCGGAGCTTTTGCAATGTATGGAAATGGCAATGATGCCACGATCAACGTGCTCTATCGCCGACTCAAGCAGGACGGATGTCGCGTGCTCTCGCTGCGAGGTAAGTTTCATAAATCAATCATAAAATAATAAATAAGCATTTCTGCATTCCTGAGCCTAGGCAAAAGTATTTCAGAAATGTTACGCACACAAATGACTATATATACAAATATTTTTGCTCATTTGTTTTATTTTCGTAGCGCGGCATTTTTAGCACGAAAAGCAAACGCAAAATCAAAACAAAAGCTACAACAAAAGTAGAAATAAATAAATATAAAACAAATCATAATAACGCATAGAACAAGCCATAAATAAACATTTGGTGCTCGGCATTATGTATTATTATAAATGTTATTATTAGTACGAAGGCACGAAAATAACCAAAAACAAATGATCGACTGATCTATATCCTGCACGCTAATAAGAACCGGATAAAATCAGTTAGAATATAGAGATTTACTGATTTTAAAACTATAATGGTCAAATTGTAGTCTATAGCTTATTCATATGAATCGACGCTTTGTAAAAAGATTCCTAATCTTATTAGAAAACTAATATACTCATTCTTCACATCTTCGCACTGTATATTAAAATTAGGAAGGAAAAATACTAAGTTGCACAAAACATACATATATTTCAATTGAATAGAATCGTGTTTATAAGGTGTGCTCAACGCTGATAAGCGTAACGCCGGTTCTAAGAATAGATCTAAGAGACAGGCAGACAGATTAATATATATTATTATATATAGTTTTAAATGATCTTCGAAATAGCTTTCGAAATACATTTTGTGGCGCCCACATATAATATATAATGTGTGATGCTTTGAACTTGTTTGGATGGCTGAGCTTAACGTCTAATACTTTTGATTGATTTTATAAGCTATACGAGTTGATTACCATTAACAGGTTATAAAAGATGATTGTCTATATACATATACTGATTATGATTTGTGCCTGATTCCTATATAAATCTTTTAAACTGCAATATTTCATTTAATAATATAATCTATCTGTTTCGCTTAATTCAAATTCCAAGAAAAGGCTTTCTATATATATTTATTTATATATGCATACAAATTTGTCTGAATATATTATTATCTGACTAGTTGCTGTTGCTTCTGCTTGACTCTGGCTTCATATTTATTTTTATCACTTCAATTTCCGTTCGTTTACAAGCGCCCAAATATATGTGTGTATGTGTGTGTGTGCGTGCGTTGCTCCCCTTCCGTTGCCAGCTGTTTCGTTCCAGATTCGCCCTTCCCCCCTCCCTCTCTCTGTGTGGCAAAAAGCTTGTCGTAGCTGACGTACGCACGTTCAATTCAGCGTGTGCTAATATCGCAAATTGACAATAGGGCGTCAATAAATGGACCGGTCGCCCTCTCCACCAAAAAAAAAAAAATAATAAGTGAAAAAAGAACCGTCTAGCTCTCCGTTCCATTGTTTATTCGTTTCATTTTGAAAATAGAACTTGAAACGCTCGGGTGCTTAATTAGCATAAGATAAGGTCACCAAGAAGAGGTCGTGACGTCAGTTGCGCTGTTGCTTTAGAATCCTGCGCCTACCTGTGCAGCAGGTAAATTTTGAACAGCAGTCGGGACAGACGACATATAGGGAGAGTGTTAAGCAGATCAGTTTTACGACTGGAAATTCCTCGAGCTGGAAAATCCTCATTTGACATTTTGTGTAAATTCTAGCACCTTTTTGTTCATTAAAAAGGATACTTCAAGTGTTGTCCATTGTCGGGTTCTGCTAATGATGCCTGCTAAATAATAAATGGTAAATGAATTTCTGGCCCTCTTGAATGGCTGTCGGTGCAAACAGCAGGCAATCGCGTCCATTTGTACTGCAATTTTCATACTTATGAATTGCCTTAGTTTTCATTTTATTTTATGCCCCGATAAGCGCGAATTTTATTGTAAACCTTTACTGTTCCGTGCTTTCATACTCATCCCCAGTATCATTCCCGATGCCACTTGGCCCAGTTCCAAAAGTGGGCTTATCTTATCTCAAGGGGTTTGAGTCCCCTTCCGTGGTGAATGCAAATGGCAAATGGTATATGCCATTATAGCTTGATTAAAATATCAGTTGGATATATGTACGTATTGCATGTGATAATGAAATAATGGAGCGGAAGGGATGCCCGTTTGGAAAATAATCGTGGCATTGTGATTAGCTGAATAAGAAGTATAATATAATGTATGTATATAGAATGGCCATAGAGTGGGTTTCAAATATCTACTACAAAAAAAAAATTTATTTAACTGATCTTTATCCACTTATGAAAGTGTTGAAAAACTAAAGGAATTCAATCCGATTCCATTTGTTGGAAGTTCTAAAATTCCAGTGATTGGAAGCATTTACATAAGCTACACACTGAAGCTTTTGTCCCTTTTGCACACATCCTGCAGCGTAGCAACAACAATAGCTGATTTTGAGTTGTGGCCAAGTTAGCAAACAGTTTAGCCTCCTGTTTGCCAGGGGGCAACAAACCGATTGTTTAGTTTCCCTTAAAGTTCATGTTGCTAATTGACCTTGAAATGCAATTAAATCGGGCTATTATGTGGCACGCTCTCGCTCCCCCTCGCTCGCTCTCACTCTTTGACAGGATTGTATACGAAGCGACTTCATTATGACAGCCGGATGCACTGTGCATTAATGCTGCTGTTGCTGTTGCTGCTGCGAAATTCATTTTAATTAAATGCCACTTTGTATGCATTTCTCGGAATTAAAACAATTAAGATAGGGGCCAAGTGTCACAGTTATGCGAAGAGAGCCAATGCTTGTCTGTTTATGTGTCTGTGTGGGTGAGAGCGCAATTGTGCACATCAGTAGTCAAGTTTTGTAAACTAAGCGCTTCCGTTGCATGAAATTTAATTCAATTATATTTAGCAAAGTTTCAAACCCAGCGCATCAACATCATTTACGCTCCTTTTGCGTTCAGTCTCTCATTTCTGCTCTCTTTCTCTCTCTCTCTTGCTCGCCCTGGCCCTAGCAAACGTAAAGTCAACGAACGATGCGTTGCGGTCGTCTTCGCAGCCGCCGACGCTGACGCCGCCGCCGCCGCCACTTTTATTGGGGAGTTGGAAGTTGAGTTAAAATTATAGACAGCGGCGACGTCGGAGAACTTGTCTGACTCTTCTTCTTGCTTCTTGATTTTTTTTTTATAGCCATGCGGATACAAAGCTGCTCCACTGTTCAGAGTCTGCCTAGTCTGCTCTGTCTGTCTGGCTGCGACTTCTCTCTGCTGCAGCGTCGACCCTTTTATAGAAATTGAACTCGGCTGCTGCGCATGCGCAGCGACGTCGCGTCGTTGCCATAAAAACAACTCTGTGGTATGCATTTCCACGCGTCGTCGTCGTCGTCGCCCGCGTCGTCGCATTCGCATTTTCCCCAACAAACTCTCCATGCATACATATGTATGTATGTATATAAATATATACATATACATGTACATGCACATATGTATGTATACATACATACATATGTATGTATTTTTCTGCTTGCGGCTCATTGGAGAGTTGTTTGCCTCATTTGTGGACAAGTTGCTTTAATTTTGTTTTTGGGCCTAAGCAATTTTCACAAGTTTTCTACTTGCTTTCCACATACTAACATACAACACGTGGCATTTCACAGCTCACACACTTACACACACACACACATATATACAGTCGAATTCGTATTCATTTCTGTTTCCAAGGCCGTTGCTTGCCTCATTACAATTTGATGATAGTTCATCAGAAGAAGCTGCGCTGCCTCCCTTCCAGTAACTTCTACATCTCCTTTCCCTCCTCCTTCCAAGCTGCCACAACAGCTTTCAACTGGTCTGCCTTCACCGAAAAACGCAAATCTGCCAGCAAGGCAGCTGCCTTTTGGCATTGCCTCATGCTGCTGCTGGGATTTTTGAGCTGTGAACTTGCAACAAGCAATATTTACAAACATACACACACACACATATTCGTGAATGATGTATAACAAAACATAAAATAAAATTTGACTGAATTGTCACACTGTGCGGCGGCTCATTTTTGTCGGTTTGTGTTGACACCAAACAACCACAAAAAAACTGCCCACATGCAAAATGGACGTGAACGTGTCCAGACGCAGACAGACGGACGATGCGACAGACACCATCTCTACGTTGGCGTCTTATTAAGCAATCACACACAAACATACATACACATCCACATGAAGGTAGCCCGGCAAGCACTCGAAAAAGCATTTGACAATGTTTTGGAGACACGTTGGACAGCTGGAACGGAACAGTTGGCTCTGTTGGTCGAATTGGACGCGGCCTACGGCTGCTCGAAAACAGAGACAAACATTGTTGTTGTCGCCGGATTTGGGTCAAAGTTTGTGTGGGTTTTAATTAAGCAGCCGCCTAACGGCGAGACCCACATTGATTCTCAGTCTCGAGCCACCTGCGATGGCGGAGGCTGAGACTAACATACACATACAGTATGTACATACACACTCATATTGCAAATATTTGCAAGAATTGATGATCGAGAACAACAACAACAACAGAAAAAGAAAAAGAAGAAAAAATGATAAAGACGACAAGCGACTTCCGGTCAAAGCGCTGCGAGGGCGTTTCGTGGGTCTTTTGTGCTGCATACCTCGGCGTTCCTCACATGAATTCAGCGGAAGTTTCCAGGGCGTGTGTTGCACATAACATAAACACAAAAGCGCAGAGACTGGAAAGAGTCAAAGAGTCGAAGAATCAGTGGCGCATTGCGAAATACAAACGATGACGACGACGACGACGACGAAGTTGTACACCACTGCTCCCTTTACCCAACTGCTGCCGCCTGCCTTGGCGGGGGAGCTGGAAATTGTTGTATTCTTGGAATTAGCAAACAACAACAACATCAAAGAGCGACAAAGCAAAAAAAAATAAATAAAAGAGGAGAAACGAAGACAACGATTGAATTTTAGCTTTGATTCCGTGGGGCGAAAAGGAATAAGAAATATGTGTACATTCATACATACATACATAAGTAAAGGCGGCATCGAAATGAAATGGAGCTAAGGCTGCCGTCGACGTCCGCGTTGCGCGCCTGCATGCATAAATCTACAGTAATAGCAACAACAACAGCACCAACAACATGAACGCATTTCATCAAAGTGCAAATTAGCAGCGTATTCCAAACGAGCCAGCAGCAGCGGCTACCAGAAGAAGCAGACAAACGGACAGCGAGCAAGAAGAACGGACAAGGAGAGACCGACAGACTAAACGCAAGAGAGGAGCAGAATGCTTACAATAATTCTGTTTGTCAGTTTTTCTATGCATGCATGTGCGTGTGTTAGTGTCAGTGTGTGAGGTTCGTGTCTTCACTTAAGGCGAGCAGTGAATGCAGTTTTGAGCTGCTGTTGTTGTTATTGTTGCATGCGCTACATAAAATGAATGAAATAATAGGCAAGCTCTGTGCTATGGGTGAGACATATAACGGGAACTAGCGTCAAGTGAGAAAAGGCTGGAAAATGTAAAGCATTCTGCATACCCAGCAGAGCACTACAAAAAACAGAAAAATGTCGCTAAGCTTTAGAAATTGAAGATTAAAACTAAACTTTAGAGAGCGAAAAGTTTACGTTTGACAGACGAAAGACAAACACAAAGAGAAAACAAACAATACAACATTTAATACATAGACAACATTTATCCCAATTACTTACAAGCTGCGCGACTTTCATAATTTTAATAATTGGAAATTCAATAACGCAATTGATATTTTTTCTCGAAATTTTTCGGCTGATGAAATATTCTTTTAGCTGCTGCCAGGACCTTTGCTGCACATTCGTTTTTCCGATTCTCTTCTTTTTCATCTTTCTTGCATGCAATATTTATAAATGCCAGGCTCAATACCGCCCAGTCCCTGCCCCGCCGCCCTTCTTTTTACCTGTCTTTTGTGGCGTTTCATTTCGAAATGAAATTCTGAGCACGTTGCCCAATGGCGGCGCATTCTGATTAAATGATATAGGGGGAGCTGCTACTGTTTGAATGTTGTTGTTATTGTTGTTGTTACTGTTATTGCTTGGCCCTTTGTTATGTATTGACCATCATTCTGCTGTAGCTGTAAACAATGCGACTTTGTTACCCAGCACTTAGTTTAATAAGAAGTTTTATAAACGTGTTTTCTTGCTCAAAAAATCAAGGTCCCTTTTGGTCAATGGGAAAATAAAGTTTTAGGCAAGTTATATTTAGAAAATTGCACACTGGGTCAAGTAGTTATGATATTTCAATATTTGATTAACATAGGGTATCTCATAGTCTATCAATGTCCACTTGTTACATGATTTCTTGTTGCGCGTGGCGCTCTCTCTGCAACGGAAGTATCCAAGTGCGTCCAATGCAAACAGAAAATCAATAAATTTGATATAAAATGCGACTCCAACTCTGTCGCTATCTCTATCTAACTCTCTTAACCTCCCTCTCATTCGCTTTCTCACTCCCTTGTACGCTCTCACCCTCGCTCTTGGTCTGTTGCTGCACTTGTTGCTTGCTCCAAGCCGAGAGCAAGTCCATTTACAATTACTGCCGCCGCAGAAACAGGAAGCTGCACATTAAACTTGACCCCATTTGCAAAAACTTCCCCGGCTAAAGGGGAGGAAACATTCCTCTCCTCCTGCCACAGCCGAAAATATACTCAAAATGTTGCATATACAGATTTACTGCTGTAGATACAGATACATATGTATGTATGTATGCATGTATATATTCAACAGTTACACAGCTGTAGATACAGTTACAGTTACAAGCACAGAGATAGATACTGTAATTCTCTCATCGAGCGCAATTTCAATTATACGCAATTTCTCTCCACTCCGCTCCCTTTTCTCTCCAATTTCTATGTAATTTTGGCAGCCACTTTAAAATATGTTCTTTTTTTTTGTATTATTTTGGGTTAGGGGGCGCAAACAACGTTGCCGAATTTCATGTAATTGCGTAGCTCGGCAAAATTACACATAATTAATTAATAATGTACGGCAGCTTTTATACGGGGAAAAAAGAAGGCAAAATGATCCCTCAGGATACTCGGCTAATACCCTGAAAGCTGCGGCTCGGCTTCTTGTTATTTATAGCTGCCCTAGAAAGCTGGGCAGAAAGACACACAGTTCATAGAGCCTTTGCCTATTTACATTTTGATTGAATGGCTTACGCAGTGTGACATTATGCCAAGACAACGAGCCCCAGCAACAGCAACGGGACTTAAAGCTCCAAATATCTAATGTTGACTACCAAGTACGCAGCCTTTAAGTTAACAGTTGCATTAAATCCCTCGTACATTGTTCTTTTCAATGTTGTTTATTCAATGTTCTCTCATCACCTCTCACACTCGCTCGATTAGCATGTGCAACAATGTAGAACGAACGCTTCACTTACTTAGTTAAAGGCTAGCTCTACACGTCGACTAACTAGTAGCCGGCAATGCGGAAGATAATGCAGCAACTAAATAGCTAAAAAAAAATAAAAATTATGTCGCACGTCCGTTCACTTACTGAGTTGTATAGCTACCCTTCCCCCATGTCAGTTCCATAACTATCTTTCAACAGACTCGCTCTGCAAATTTCATCAAAGAATCGCTCAATCGCTGTCAAATGCGAAAAAGAGTATATAGAGTATGTGGAATAGATCTTGCAATTTTCATAACTGTAACAATTACCCGAATGCAAACTCTCATACTCCTCATAGAGTATTTCCTAGTCGTGACTCTGATAATTTTTACATGTTTTATTACAGCTAAGTATTTGGCTTATTACTGTGTGCATGTTTGTATCTGTGTGTGTGTGTGCTAGTCACGTTTTCAATGCGAAATTGCTGTTTAACAAATAGTTGCGTGCCAAGCGCTGCCTCTATACATATGTACATATGTACATGCATAGCCTGCGCTCTTTCACTCTTTATCTCTCTCTCTCTTTGTCTTTCTATTTTTTGTCCATTCTTTCTTTCTTTCACCATGTGCGCATAGTTTTTCTACTTTCGCGGCGCATTCATTCATAAAAGCATTTGGCGTTTTGGGCGCCCAACTTTGAAGGCAAGCGGCTTATGTAAAGGCAAACTCTTTCTTTCATTTTCGCAATGTATGTATGTGTATGTATGAGAGTGTGTATATGTTTGATTGTGTGTATAGCAGGTGTACACGCCCCAAAGTCCAACAATTGCATCAGCGGTAGCCAGCATAAAAAGCTGGGAGCCGGTTCTTGTCTATGCTAACATTTTGCTCAGTTCAGAGCTCAGCTCACATCGTCCCTTCGTCTCCTCGCTCTCGCTCTCTTTCTCTTCTCATCATTCGATACAAAATATTTAGCCCGCGCGGGCGTTGGTTTTTTAGAATTTTGGTTAACTGTTGTTGTTGCATTCATTTTAAGCTACGTTCATTTTTGGTTTAATGTCCGTAGGTGGTTTTAGCGGCTGTGCTTGTTCTCTTTGTTGTTGTTGCTGTTGTTGTTGGCCGCGTGGGCGACGTTGTTGTCGGCAGCTTCTGCGAGCTGCTGTTGTAACTGCGTCGTTGTCGACGTCAAGTGCTCAACCATTGCACAGTGGTACAAAACAGTTGTTTACATAAATCAAATTTAAAGAGCGCAAAAGGTAATCTAAATTCCGCTTTCTGCTTGAAATGTTTAATTTTAATATAGTTGCTCCAAAATAATCTAATGCAATTAGTTTAAAGAACTTGGCAATTCTTCTTTATATTCGCACACTAAATTAAATGAATTTTAAATGAATTTCCTTACGTGGAATTTTTTGTTAGGATTTAACTGCACATACTTCGGGTATAAAAGCGTGCACATACCACGAATTCCGCTAAATAAATTTCAAATAACATTCCGAATGGTTTATTTAATTTTGTTCTCTGGTATTTCCAAAGTGCGTTTCTGGTTAGGCTGTGGATTTCACGTGTTTGTCAGAAGGATTCGTGTTCTGTGTGTGGCATTCGCATAAAACAAGGAGAGAATTTAATATTACGCATACGCCATGTGTGTGGCCATGTCAATACACACAGCGGCAGTCGCTGGCACCCCCGTCTGCCCCTCTCCTTGCCCCAGCCACCATTTTAGAAATGCAGTCGGCCATGTGTTGCACAATGACAGCAACGCGTACTATAAATACATATGCGTATATATATATACATGTATATGTATATAACTGGGTATATAGCACGTCTGGCTCCCGAGCTCCATGAATGAAAAGACAACGAAGAGAACATCGCCTGCAGTTCAATGCTATTTGTCAATGAGTCAGACTCTGACAGAATAACAGACATTATATATGTACATATATAAAAAAAAACAACCCCACAGTTGCATTTGTATTTGTCTGTAGTATCTGTGTACATGCGTTACGAAAGCCATAAAAAATCAAAATATATAAAAGTTAAAAAAAAAAGAACCATCCCAAAACTGATGTGGCCCCATTTTGTTTACATTTCCACAGACGCCCCAAATTTTCCAGTTTTGCCTTCGCTTTATTTTTGGAGCAACATTTTTTAGCTGCTCGCATAAACAAAGTCCAAGAGGAAAAAATGTGGGGAAGCAATAACAAAAAAACGAGAACAAATAAAGTACTGGGGGCAAATGGAAATGAGTGCCAGCTAAAAGGCGAAAATATTAATGACTACCACTTCCGCTTTTGATGGGGAAATTATTTAATGCATTGCACAAGAAACTTTTGTTTGGGTTGCGCATACTTTAGTTTTGATAGCTTTTTTTTGAAAAGGTTCTTATTCATGTTAAAATAATGTCATAAGAAATTGCCATTAAGCAAAGAGCAGCCCACAGACGCAGCCACAGCCGGTTGACATTTTAAACACTCGTGCAAGTTGATTGATTGATTACAGCATGATTGATTGACCGCGAACACGAGCCACTGCCCACAGAGCAAAATGTCAGGCATGACCTACACAAATCCCTCAACATCTTCGGCTTCCTTTTGTTTAAAATGTGCGCTCGATAAACCTGTAATAAATTTGTAACTTGAAATTGAGTTGTGAAAACTTTGAAGGAAAGTTTTACTTAAGCTTCGAAAGCGCAAGGAATATTGTTAAATATACAAAAACTATATCAGTTTAAAAAACTATAAGTTCTAGATTCTTTATGCTAATCAATTCTTTTCCATGCAATTCTTATATATGCAATACAGTCCTTAAAATAAAAAGGTCCTTTCGTCCTTTCTCACTCTTGATATTTATGCGCTCTGTCTCTATCCTTTCTCTTTCTTTCTCTCTCGCTGTCTGCCTCTCTCTCTCTCCCTCCCTCTCTCTCTCTATTTATAACCTTCTTTTTCTCTGTTCCTAGTTCTCTCTCTCTTAGCATCTCATTCTGACCGTTCTACGCGATTTTCATGAATTTAAATAAACAACTTAGCTCTATTTTCGAGTGTTCACAGTAGCTCAAACACAAACGTTGCAAAAAACTCAAAGGTCGTTATCTCTTATCGTTTTTGACAATTGTCTCGAATGCCGTCCATTCATATCTTTTGTCTAGATTCATAGTATATATGTATATGTATATGTATGCATGTATACATGTATATGTGGATGTATGACTGTGCTTATCACATCCACCACACACCTGTTCACAAGTCTCAAATACAGCTGTATGTGTGTGTGTGTATTTGTCCACAATTCTGTTGTTCTGTTCTCTGTATTGTTTCATTGATGAGTTCACACAATAATCACAGCAGCAAAAACAACAACAATGACAAGATTCGCGTACAGTGGAAACGACCTTCAAAACGTGAAAAATGTAAACTTAAAACAGAAAAACAAAAAACAAAACAAAAACCATAAAAACAGCGACAAATAACACAACAAAAATAAATAAATAAATGACACTAACAATATGTGAGCTGGAACTACTTAAAATACATACATATCGCCTATTTATTGTCTCGTTCCTTTTGTGGTCTTTAAAACCGGATTTGAACTAAAGCTTAGCACAGCTCTAACCCCTCACCTGGCAGCGCTGTCTGCTTACAACTCACCCGCTCTGTCAAACACCTGGTTCTGTACACACACACATATACATACTTATATATATATATATATAAAGTATTTATATATACCGACACCCACCCATGGCGAGTTTTTTTTGGAATATTTGCAGCCACCGCCCACGGGATGTGCTTGTCATGCTAAGCGCAATATTTGGATTATTTATTTATTAAGGCAATAACAACAAAGACGAAATAACATTATAAATAATACATGCAAGTTTTTACAACTGGCGGACAAAAAAGAGAAAGAATTGTTCGTTTTCAATTACCCTGTAGGCGACATAAGTGTGCAGCGGGCTATGCTTAAGTCGCGCCTCACCTTGATAAGTTTATGTATATAGTGTATAGCTTACAGGGTATCTGCTAGTCGTGTTATTGTGAATTTTCCTGGCTCACCTTTTCATTTTTTTCATTCATTGTTTTTTCGCCACGAATTGCTTGTTGTTGTTATTTGTTTGTTTGTTTATAATTTTATCACTTTTATTTTATATTTTATTTTATTTTTGTGTTGTCTCTTGCCCTGATGGGGCTTATCTACCGACTCTCTCTCTCTCTCTGTTTGTTTGTTTGACCGTCCGTCGTGCGCTGTAAGCGTGAGTTATAAAATAAATATATAACAAAGTGAGCAAAAATTTGAGGAGCATTCACTAAAGACTATGCAATGACCTGTAAAGGGCTGTTTTTAAAGTAAGAAACTAGAGATTTTAAAACGGTTATAATTATTATTAAACTTAATATTAGTATTTCTCAAGAAAAATTTGTTCTAAAAATTAAAAATAAATATTATATGTATTTTTATTTGAAAGTTAAATTAATTATTTTTAATTCTTTGTAAACATGTTTTTTTTTGAGAACATATAATAAACATTTCCAGCCTTTTTAATGCTAGTTGTCTGGGCTTATCCCTTATTAACCTTTCTAGGGTATAAAAACGTGAGTTAAGTAACTTTTAGCTAACATAGCCGCTGCTTTAACTTGAGATACAAACACACACACACACACATACAGAGACAAACATTCACACTCACACTCACGCCCACGTAATCATTGGAGCTGTATTCATTCCATTCACATTTACCTATTTATTACTCCCCAATGCCAGCGTTCCTCTCTCTCTCTCTCTCACCCTCCCTCTGTCCCCCTTTCGCGCCGTTCCAGCGGAAGTGACGTAGGCGAGCTTTTGTCGCGTAAACAGTTAGACAAGCGGTCGGCTTGGTTTCCAGTTTGATTGCTGGAATGGGTGTTCGTTAGTGGACTACCCTTTTGGGTAGCTTATATACATATACATATATATAATTTGGGCGCTAGGCTAATTAATTTGGCTCGCAATTGGCTCTGCGGTTGGGTTTTGCGCCCTCATCCCAGGCGGATGACGCACTGCACTTAAAGTGTGCCCTTTAGTGGAACGCCAATCCGTTGAACCGTGCCACCGGACACGTACGTACGTCCGTCCGGCCGCCCGTCCGTCTATCCGTTCGTGGCGACTCTCATGGAGCCAAAAACAGGAAGCGCTACACGCGCAAAATATGGCAAACAACAAACAACAATGAAGAAACAATTGAATATCAAATAAATTTCTATTTATAAAATTTCTATTGTCAGCATATATTTTATGTGAAGTGGGTAGAAAGCACTTCAAGACGACCAAAGGGAAATATATATATATGGCAACAGCATATATATATATCTATAGCTAAAAACTTTACAAGACTCTTAAGTCAATGGGGTCTCAAGACTTTAAGCTCTTTTTAAATTTTGTGAAAACTGAATCGATTTTTGTTTAACCTTTAGAGAGTTTTATGTGAAAAGTTTCAGAAACCTTCAATTTGCTAATTATAGAAGTCTGGCTTTATACAGTCTGCTGTGCTGTTTGCTTATTGTATAGCATGTGACCTCATTATATTTAACTTTATTCTTGATCAGTGTCCATATAGTCATATCCGTCTGTCTGTCTGTCTATTCCATGCTGACTAATATCTCAGCTAAGGAGCTGGTGTCATGATAGCTCAGGCTTTTTGTTTTATTTTCGTGAATTTATTTGAGTCGGCAGTTCCGAGCTTGTATATTATATAGCTGGGAACATATGTGTTAAAAATGTATATCTTATACAAATAAAAATCTTTTTACTTTTAAGAAATCTTGACGGAACTGATAATAGTCATATATGTAGTATGTAGTATTACTACATGTAGATTCTTATATAAAAAACTATTCTATCTTTGAAGATATCTACATGAAAATGAAGATTTGTAATCATTGGCTTTGCTGTTTTTAGTAATAGTCTGCAAAATTTGATTAACATGGAACTACTATATACTCTTTATACCATAGTTGTCATATAAAAGATCTGCCGAAAATGTGAAAAACTTTTTTGTTTTTTAATACATAATAAAATGCAAAACTTGAAATATTCTACATATTTACTAAACTGTATCAATATCAGAATATTATGGCTATAAATTCTATCAAAATATATGTTTTTGTAAACAAAACTTATCTTGATCAAGAGCAGAATTAACATATCTGCAAAATCATATGAAATCTGACTAAGATCTTATATAACTCCCATATCATTTGCTTTGTAATTCAGGTCTTACCTCGAAACGCTTGAATGCCCTATGTCCAGAAGAGTATTTAATCTTCTCTATTTCGAAGATAGTTTCTGTTCGCAACGGAAATTGCTATCAAATGCAGTTTTGACTTTTGCCTTTGCTCCGGCCTCGGTTGCTGTTGCTGCTGCCAGTTGGGCTAATTTGGTTGCTTGTGGTGCGGGTGGCTATTGCCTTTGGCTTGCCTCCCTCACCCGCATGCCTGGCTATTTTTAAAGGCAATGCCGGCTGCTTCTTGATAGCGTATACAACCCGTTGGCCCACTGGCAGATAGCTCTCTTGTTGTTGGTGGTGTTGCTGCTGCTTTTGCCTCTGTTGGTGGTGTTCAATTTCAAATGCGGAATCGCATTTATAATGCGCCATGTAGGAAATTGTATGCTTCCGTTTTGTGTTATGACAATTCGCAGCGAACGCAGTCATCATAGTATTTCGCCCCTCGCCCAGTTCGGTGCCGGCTTGCAAACTCGTGCATAAATATAGAAAGAGCATTTCCGTTTGTGCCACGATTTTCTTTAGCGTCGAGTCGCGTCTCGTATGGCAGCCACTTCCGTTTCTAATTGGAATCTACGACAACAACGACATCGCAACGAAAGTCGTATTTTATTTTATGAATGAGCCACGCAAACGGCAAGAATTTCACGCACGCTCCAGCGCACCGGTAGATGGGGCAAGTGCTGTTGTGGCAAGGGGCGTGGCTGGGCTAAGCTGTGTGTAGAATAGGTGTTGTCTTACCCATACAGCAAAAGGACACACTTGGCTAAGCATAACGAAATATTTTTCAAGCGTACAAAAGCCAAACAAAGCACGCGCATAGTTCAAAAGCATACTTAAGTTTTTTCTTTTCTATATATGTATCTGTATCTATAGTTTGCATATGTATCTAAAGTTTCATATTTATAATATCGCTCTCTCTCTCTTTCACTTTGGTTTCAGATGGCTTCTCCAGTTTTCGCCAAGCATTTCCGGAGTGGTGTGAGGATGATAACCAAGCGCACAACAAAGAAATGGAATCTAGTCGCAATGCACAGGCCGATCAGTTAATGGGTCTAAGGTGAGTTTGAACTTTGAAGTGTTTTACAGATAATCTAATTTAAGGGAAAGTGGAAATGGGTTTGAATTTTTGAGATATAAGCATTAGATTGAAATGTTCATTGGCATAAAAACAATAGAAGTGTACTTGACTATAATTTAAGTGATGAAAGTTAGCTCTGGCTTAAGGCTAGATTCCTTTTTCTAGGACTTGGCCCGACAGTATTAAATAAAATAATTAAATAAAGTATTATATAAAATGCTACAAAAAGAATTTGGGGCTTTCTTTTAAACACAAAGAAACTCAGAAAACAGAAGTCTTATGGTTATCTTTTCTATGCGATTTTCATGCATACAGAAATGTTTGAGATGATTCTGATTCTGTAGTAAAAGACAAGTGATACAATCCAAAAAATAAGCAACTTTGTTTAATAGAGCGAATAAGTCAAAGTTGTATAATTAGGTTGTATAGATTGTTTCTTATTAATGTATGTCTCTTTTGTGTTATATATACATATACATATATGAAGGAGACTTAAGGATAGCCAAATTAAAATTGTTTAAATAAGATTGTATGTTAAGTGGAAAACTTTTCAGAGCCTCATTATATGATTTAAAAAATACCTTTCTTGAACTTCCTACGTTTTCAAACATTAAAACAGAAGTATATAAAGACTGTACTTGAAATTAGTATTTTTTGATCATTCATCAATTAATTTCACTAAATATCCTTCTCTCTTAATTCTCTTATAGATCACTACGCATTTCCACGCCACATTCCGATTCGGCGTGCAGCAGCTCTGCTGAGTCTTCGGACTGTGAGAGTACCACACATCATCATCATCATCACCATCATAATTTCAATGAGGCGCCCGTTGAGATAATACCCGGCCTATTTCTGGGCAATGCCTCGCACAGTTGCGATTCGAATGCATTGCAAAAGTACAATATTAAGGTAAATAGCCATAAATTCCATTTCAGTGAAGATCTTAACATTGTTTATTTACTTTTCAGTACGTGTTGAATGTGACACCCGATTTGCCGAATGAGTTTGAGAAATTGGGCATTATTAAATATCTGCAAATACCCATTACCGATCATTATTCCCAGGATCTGGCGATGCATTTTCCAGCTGCCATACACTTTATAGGTGAGTTTGCTAAATGCTTTTCTTTTTAATATTTATAATTCTTAACTGGTTTCTTCTTTTACTTTGCAGAGGAAGCGCGCTCTGCTAATTCGGCGGTGCTGGTCCACTGCCTGGCAGGTGTCTCTCGCTCCGTAACGGTGACACTCGCCTATTTGATGCACACACGGGCGCTCAGTCTGAATGATGCCTTCATGCTGGTCCGTGCCCGCAAGCCAGACGTCTCGCCCAATTTCCATTTCATGCAGCAGCTGCAATCCTTCGAAAGCCAACTGCGTTTGAGTCCCTGCGATGGGCAGGCCATGGATGAGGGCGGCAGTGTTAATATCATTGGACCCACAGCTGGCTGCTCCTCGGCCACGGTGCTGTCTGCCAATCCTAGCCTGGTTGCTCGCTGCGGTCGCGGCTCGAAATTCTCATGCAATTGCATTGCCCCCGACTGCAAGTGCATGCAAACGGGTGGGTTTATGGCCGCGCATCTGGCCAAGGCAACTGGTGTCTCACCCGATTCGGGCATTGAGTTCGATCGCTGGACGCCATCGTCGGATACGGGTCTCAAATGAGATCAGTGTGTGGGAAAGAGTTTTGTGCTGCCGCCCAGTCAAAGTCAGGAATCAACAGCAGCAGCAGCAGCAGCAACCAGTTCGCCGCCACCGATTGGCCTGGCATGCAGCAATGCGGACAACATGTCACCAGCCAGCACCACCAGCTCGTCCACCTCAACAACAACGACAGCCGAGGCTGTCTCCGTGGTTGAGCTGGTGCCCGTCAACGCGGTGGATGCCACGAACGAGGAGCCGTAATAACTGGGAACGATGTAGAAGGCAAAACTCCTTTTCCTACTTTGGTTGTCGAATATACACACACACACACGGACAAAACAAACACACACACACACATAAATATGCATATATAAAGAATATAATATAATATAATTATAATAATAAAATATAATTTTTAGTTAATTTTGTAAGTCTAACACACAAAAAGAAAAAGAAATGAAAAGAAAATAGAAAGAAAATACAAATAGATATGGAGGTAATGAAAAATGAAAATAACATTTGAAATTTATTCACACAACCACTTAAAGGATATATATAAAATATATTTATATATAATGTATACATACTTATATGAATGAATGTATTTAACTCGTAAGCCAAGTCAAAACAAGTTGAATATGGAAGAAAAATGGAATTAATATAAATAAAAAGAAAACACGAAACGCGTTATTTATAAAGTTTAAACTTAAAAAAACAAAACTGTTTTTATGCGCATGGCTTTTTTAATTTTACTAAAACCAACGTTTATAAATTAAAAATGTGTAATTGTTATATACAAGTAAATAAGAATACAATTTATAAAATATATTCTATAATACAAATACTGAAAGCCAAGTCATATAAATGTAAAAGAAAAACAGATTTTCCATTTGGCAATGAATCGAAGAATTGCAAGCGAAATATTAAGCACTAAAATGAGAAATAAACTAAAAGAAAACAATTATTATTTTTATTTTCGATGCATACAACAAAAACAAAGAACAAGATGAAAAATACATTAGCTGCAACAGGGTTTGGCTATTTTTCTAAAATTTTAGCATTGCTGGGAAATGGAGTTGAAAAACATTATTTAAGAGACACTCCTGTTGTTCTTTTTTGATTTTTGGAATAGTTTGTAAGATTTTTAAGAGAAAAAAATTAAAAACAATTCGAAAATGATATTCTAAAAACGCTGAAATGTGCAAAGTTTTGAAGTACTCCAAAGTGAAAAGGCTTTAAGGCAAGGCAATGAAGTAACATATGGATTCCATGTATGTATGCATATATATGTATATGCAGTCAGGCAATGTTGGTACAAAAAATGATCAGGTGTCGTCAACACAAAAAACGGTTTACAATTATATAAACTACATAATAGAAATATATATATATATATATATATATATACATATATATGTATGAACAATAAATATACAATACATATGAATCACACAAACAAAGAAAAACCAGATAAAATTTTGAGAAAAAAAAGGCTGTGCGCAAAATATAAAGAAAAAAACCAAAACACAAAACATGTTGAAATGGTTTTTGAAGGAAATAAAAATCCATTAAACTAAGTGAAAATGAACATAAAAACAGATATTGGACAAACGAAACATATAGCGAAAAAGAGTCAGGTTTTGTATACTTTTCAAGACTTCAAAATTGGAAAATTTTTTGAAATGCTGAAAGAAAAGTTATATATAATGTTTGTACAGAATATGTTAGAGAAAAGTAAGGATAAGTGGTTGAGATTGGCATAGGGTATACAAAAATGGAATATACACTGAAATATAAAAGGATCTGCTTATGAGGTGTTATGTTAAAATTGGCAGGAATACATTTTTGTAAACATTATGTTAAGTAAGAAGTACAGTATGCTGCGCTGTTAAATGTCTGTTAAAGAGCTGTTAAGCTTCTGATGGAGAGCAGACAAGCTGTAAAGTTCCGTTAAACAAGAGATTTGATTGTTTTTTAAATTCAAAAACTATATAAATTTGCTTGCAACGATTTTACAAGAATTCCATTTTCATTTAGCAGATTCCTTGAAAAGTTGATGACAAAAAACAGTCTGACACTTTAAATTATAGAAGCGAACGTCGATGAATTTTTAGTACGACATTTGTGAAGGCAGCTAACACGGAAAGAGTTCCTCCATTGTAAGTTGAAAGAGTGCACACAATTTGACGTATACCAAAACGATATATCGAGTCAAAACTTTTCCTGCTGGTTGGACAAGCCCCATTAAAAATAAAATAAAAATGCATATATATACCAATTGAATAATGAAATTTTGCAATAATTTTTATGCGCAATCCAAGCCATTTAATTGT
This sequence comes from Drosophila gaucha, assembly GCA_035045545.1. NCBI lineage: Eukaryota > Metazoa > Arthropoda > Insecta > Diptera > Drosophilidae > Drosophila > Drosophila gaucha. Next base: position 1,396,155 of record JAWNOY010000292.1, read on the forward strand.
TGAATGCCTCAGTCAGTAAATAATATTAAAAAGAAAATCGAAAAACCATTTTAAAAATACAATTTTTAAATGTTCCACAAATGGAGCATGCAAATATATATCTATATATTTGTGTGTCGACAATTTTGCAAAAGTTATTAATTATTAATAAATATAATTAAATGTTCGCTGATTCAATGGCACTCCACAAAAAAAGAAAACGAAACAAATTATTGACTAAATTAAATATTGTACATGGAGCAAACATTGAAAACGAAATTGGCTGCCAGGCAGCATATTTGTTAAAGAGCTGTCCTCCCACGATTTGAGGACGAGAGTTAGTTTTTACATTTAAGTGAACACAATTTTACATATTGTACATCTGAGTGTTGAATTTTTTCATCAATGTTTAGTATTTTGCGACAGTGCCAACATTTTTAACAAATAACTATAAAAAAAAATCAATTCAAATTGTACCTTGAAAAATGTCCAAAAAATTAAAAAAAAAAAAAAAACAAAAAAAAAACAAATGCATTAAAATTTAAATTTAAAAAAAATAACGCAAAATAAAATGCGAAAATTTGTTGTAGTACAAGAGCACAAACTATGTTTAAATGCCCGATTAATAGTCGTACAATAAATATGAAAGTCTCCACGTAATTAACCAAGATTTAAAGTGAAAAAAATAATCGAACTAGTTGTGTTTTGCACATTTTGTAAATTTTACAACACAATCCAATGAAGAAAATCCGCAAAAATTTGCTAATTACGATATATATATGTATACATATATATATATATACATATATACAAGATACAAACAATATACCTAATAAAACCGTTTATAAGCCCGCAACTCCAATGTTCTTTTAATATGTTAATTTTTTTTTTAATATTTATTTCAAGTGTTGCACTATTGACTTAGTTTAAACACGCAGTAAACAAATTAGAATTACAATACAAATTAGTTAGTAATGAAGATATTTGGATGAACCAAAAGTGTTCCGTGTCAACGTGAATCTAAATAGTTTACATTTCTGTAGAGAACATCTCTCTTCAGCCATATACATTCAAAAGTCCATAGACCACATTAGATTAATATATTATAGCAAGTTACTTTTCACTTTAGCTTACAGATCCACATACATTTGAAGACATATACACCTTGTTAACATACAATTTAAAAGTTCACAGGAAACACAAAGTAGGATATCTTTCCAGTTGAGGAACTACACGTTGCGTGTTTCTATAAATGCCTAAGCAACAATTAACACATTTATTGTCTAAGCGTCCAGCAGACGATTTCATGCTAATCCCTTCTTATAGACCCTTGTTGAAGTAAACGCGCTTGGGCACATTGCCGCCAGTGCGTTTGACCATGTCTTTATAGAGTTCTGGCTCGAAGGTTCGCATTGTTTTGCTATCTAACCCGCATTGTTGCGGGAAAATCGAACAGGCCGTGGGCACCATGAAGCAGAGACTACAAATGACAAAATTCCATAAAACATTAGTTAAAGAAATTTGAGAAGTCGTTTTGTTACTTACAAGCATCCCACCATGAGTGTTTGGAAGGGTGCATTTATCCACTTGATGCGTTTGTAGGCAGGCAGCTTCTCCAGTCGTTCCATGATGACGGGCAGCACCAGCATACCCGGTGCTGCCATCGTAATTCTCGATATGATCACCTCGCTGATGCCTTTAATGGCAGCCAGGCGACTCTGACCGACAACCTCGCCATCGAGATTCTTCACCTCTATGCCGCTGAGTATCTCATTCTGACGCATAAAGGGAATGTTGACACAGTTCGCTGCTGCCACAGCCGCAAAAGGAACATAACGTTGCAGCAACGGTGTTGCCTTCTTCGACCAGTAGTTCTTGCAGCCAATTGCGGCAATCAGAGCTGCACTAGTTGCCGAAACAAAAGCTATGCCCAGCTGCGTAACGCTGGTGGGTGAGTTGGCATTACGATTTGTATAGTTGACGACCGCATTGAAGGATTGATTGAGAAACTGCCAGAGCACAACAGCGGGCACCGTGCGATAGAAGGCCAACATGCCGCCCGTAATCAACATGCCCCCGGGCACCTAAACAAAGAAACAATTGACAACATTATTTGGCAAGTGTAAATCTATGCAAATGACGTCAACATTTTGCTATAAATAAATGTATAGCAAGGCTGCAGCTGACTTGTCACGCGACTTGCCTGAAAACTCATGCGACCGGCAAAGTTCTGCAGCTCGCCCGTATCCGGGTGAAATGCCGAGCTATATAGCTTTAAATTGTACTTGAGTTTATCTGGTGTTAAATTAGCCGACTGATCGCCTGCTCTGTACTTGTCCACCGTTTCCTTGGCCTGCAGCAAGCGGTCGCTGGAGACCAGCACCGTGCGCGGATCCGTCATCCAGGCATAGTACTGAAAGCGACCCGAAAACGTCTTCAAGTCGAACAGCGGCTTTTCCACGTCGATGAAACCTGCAAGCGAATTTCTTTTTTTTTAATAACCAATTCTTTTTTAATTTGAGGAACAACTCACTTTCCTGCGCCATGTTGCTGGGAATTTCAACTGCTATTACGTAAGCTTCGCTGTCTGCGTCGCTGCTTTCAAATATGCACGATTTATTGCCCCAATTTCTGTCGCGAATCCTATCTGTGCGTCGTTTAGTTACAATTGCACTTCAGTTGTGTGTACTTAGGGCCGAGTGTCTGTGACTGCGACAGATTGCGAGCAGGTGTTTCGTTCTCAGCTGAAATTCAGCTGTTTAATGCAGTTCAATGCTGCAGTTTTCTTTTATTTTTTTGCTGGCGCAGTTCCAATAAAATTTCAGAAGTGTTGTTGCAGACGCCCCGCCGGCTGGCAGCGTTTTTTGCACATCTGTTGGTGACTTAACAATTGGGTAATTGATCAACTTATATTGTTATTTATATAAATATATCTTTATACTCACAAACACACACACACAATCTAATCTGTCTTAATACATTCTATTCTTCCGTAATTTAGCTGTTTTTTCCCAGTCTTTTTATTTATTTTTTATCCAACGATTATCCGATTAGGCGGATATATATCGATATAATAAGACATACGATAGTTTAAAGTGCGCAAACTCGTCGCTTAAATATTAACGGTCTATAATATAGGTTACGGTTGAGCAATTGAGTTATTATGGCAGTCATTAAATTATTCACTTGAATGATGTATTGATAACTTAAATGTATTGCCTTTGTTGAAAATTTAGTTTTATTTTTAGCTCTTTTTAAAAAACACAATGCCTATACGTACACAAATAGAGGTATCCAATTACTGTTTGCAATTAAATTTACTTATAGAGACTTTTGTAAATTACTAGCATACAAAGCTAAGTACACATACAATTTTGATACCTGTAACAACCACGGTTTTCTTTTCGGACAAAAGGCTCAAAATACGCTACAAAGCATCAGGTAATCTTTCGTACTAATATATTATCGAAACATTGCTTGCTTGTTGCTCATCGATAGCGCTAACGATCAAATTGCCATTCACAAGTGGCGTAGGCACGAGTCTGTGCATCCCTGGCACAATCGTGTTTCTATTGTTGTTGCCTTCTTTTCACTTTCGTTGCGCATTTTGTACACAAATTTCGCGATTTTAAACTAATTTGCATTAATTGAATAAGCGCCTAAGCGCTATGTAGGATTGTGTAAGATTAAAGTGCAAGCGTAGCGACAATGAAGTCTTGTTGCAGCGGCAGCAGCAATAGCAACAGATAATAATAGAAACGCCGCAGCGGCTCGACGCGAGACGAAGTGGAAGTTGGCTGCAAAAAACCGGAATATCAAAACTGGTCCGGAGCCAAGGACACGTCGAGGTTCATTGCACTGCGAGATGCGTTTGATACAGCTGTTGTCGCTATGGCTGCTCTGCAGCCATGCAACTGGAGCTAATATCCTGGCCGTGCTGCCTAGCGTCTGGAGATCGCATTATCTATTTGGGCGCCGACTGCTGGAGCAACTGGTGGCCAGTCCACAGAATCATTCAGTCACGCTGATAAGCCCGCATGCATTGTCCGAAACAGATGCGGGAGTAGAACTCTACAACATACGTGAGATACGCATCGAGGATCAGGATCTCAAGCAGAATTGGCTAGATATGGGCATGAGCTTTGAGGCAGAGCAGATGCACGCGCAGAGCGTTATGGAACGCTTCACTCGCATGATTTATGCGGGCACCACAAATGTGGATCTGCTACTATCGGATGCACAGGTGCAAAAGCTGCTAACCAGCGGCGAAAAATTTGATCTACTAATCGTGGATTTGTTTCTAAGCGACGCATTGCTTGGGTAAGTATAGAGAGCAAGATGGTATATAGAGCAGGGTCTAAATTTGTAATATTCTTGTAGTTTTGCTTATTACTATGGTGTGCCCACCGTTGCAATCAGTCCCACCGGTGCCAATTCGTGGCTCAACAACATGTTTGGCAATCCTCAATCCTCTGCTCTGGATCCGAGTAATTTTCTGCCCTATACGGAGCGCATGAATACAAAGCAACGCATTGCAAACATGCTGATGAGCACCTTTGAGCGCTTGACCTACAAGTGAGTGGAAGACTTTTAATTGTATTCATTAACTATATAGCTAGCTAAACTTGCTTATTTTGTACAGCTTTTTCCATCTGATCTCACAGCAATCTGTTTACTCGAATCACTTTGAGCTGCTGGTGCGTGAGCTCCCTAACTATCGCGATTTGAGCAAAAACCTGAGTCTGGCTTTGATCAACTCGCATCCTGCAATGGACTATCCTCGCGCTTATTTGCCCAACATGCTGGAAGTGGGCGGACTTCATCTGCTGGACCGACAACATCTTAAAGTGCCAAATGTAATTTAAATTGTTCCAATTACGACTGGAAAACTTATTTAAATTTTGATTTAGCATGTGCTGTCGTTTATGGAGGCTGCGTCTAGCGGTGTTATTTACATGAGTCTGGGCGCCGAAGTGCAGACAGCTCAATTGCCCAGCGACAAGCTGTCCACATTGCTGGACGTCTTTACACATCTCAGGGAATTTCATTTTCTGCTCAAATGGGAAACAGAAGAGTTTGTGCAGCCGCTGCCGGATAATATTATGATCAACAGCTGGTGGCCCCAGCAGGCCATACTGGGTAAGCTATAGCTCCATATACCCTGTATATTCTCAAGGTCACAAAGCATTACTTAAACTTATTTGCCTTGCAGCTCATCCGCAGGTCAAGCTGTTCATCAGCAGCTGCGGTCAGCTTAGCGTTTGGGAGTCCATTGCGGGAGATACGCCCATACTTGCCATACCCATACTGGCCGAGCAGGAGGTGCTGGCCAAGCGGCTGCAGCAGAAAGGCGCTGCATTAACAGTCGCCTACGACGCTATTGCCTATGATGCACTACTTCATAGCATACGGCAGCTGACGCTGAATGAGAGCTATGTGCAGCAGTTGGGTCAACTGAAGGGGCGACTAAATTTGGGCAACTCGGAGGCTTCGGCCAGAGCGATTAGTCACATTGAATTGATGTTGGACACAGGTGGTGGTGATTTTCTAAAATCTCATGCGAATACGCTCAACTTTTGGCGCTCTGAGGGCTTGGATGTGCTGCTGTTCATTACACTGGGCATTTGTGGGATTTTGACTGTGCCGTTTGTGGCCACTTGCTGCATACTGCGTCGATCATATTATAGCCAGGCAGCACAGGACCAACAGCAGCAACCGTATCGTACTGTGCTGAAGAGCGTGGGTCGTGTGCACAGCTACGGGGATCCCAGCAGCTGCACTGCCGGCTCAACGGAGCCATTGAGGAGAACGCGTTCGGCACAATCGTTGTCGGCGCGCTCCAGCTGCTCCAGCTTCAGTTCGACGACACCGACAACGCCGTCTAGCAATTCGACAACACCGCTGGATCTGACACCCCCGCCGCCGTCTGCTGCAGCGCCTACTCTGGACCTCTATGTTAATCAGGGAGTTTATACAACACAGAAAACATCACACGATGAGAAGATGGAACAAGCGTTTTTATAGCCATATGGATAGTTATTGGCATGGCATAATGATATATCTCTAGATTTCGCATCTTATCACTATACAAACTGAGTATAGATGTAGGCAACATATGTATTTACTCGTATCAAATATCTCTTATATATCTATCGATAAGCATGATTTTATGTATCTGTGTTGGGTTGTGCACCCAGAAAATGTCTTTCTGTTATTTTATATTATATAAAAATAGATTAGAATGAAGTCGTGATCAGAAATGATATTTTGTGTATGTAGTTTTTAACGATATTAAGTGTACTGTCCGATTCTATATAACAGCAATACGCAGTTAAAGTTGTTATTAGTATTTTTTGTTTATTGGCATAATATGAATTGCAATTAAAATTCGTTTAACGGTATTTAAGGCAATCAATCAAGTGTTTGGGAGGGAATTGAACAAAGGTTTACTAATATATTAAAATTTTTAATTTAATAAGGCAGATTTGTATATTTTGTAATCACATTATTTAGCATTTAAGCAGGCTTCAAAAAATATTATAAATTTGCAAATGAAATGATTGTTGTTAACTTTTTATTAAAATAACTGTTGCTTGATAAATGTTCATAAATTGCTAAAATGTTGATTTACTGATTGACTGATTGATGAAAGAGCGACCTGAATGGCCAGAGCTATAAAACTTACATTTTTATAAAAGTTCACTTTTGGGACAATCTCAATCAGAAAGTTGGAAAACTTTAACTGAATCGCTGCCATAAATACAGATTGAATATACATACATACATGAAATAATGCAAATTTTCAATTTCAGCAGCGCAATGCCGGTTAATTGCTTCACAATTACTTCTAAAGTCATGTATTTTTATATTTGGTTGCAAAGCTTTTAAAATATAATTATAAAATCATTTTTCTTAGCTTCCCTAACAAACTAATCAACTCTCACTTTTTAGCAGCTTTAAAGGCAATACAAATTAGTGTACAACTTTTTTAGGCAGCACTTTAATTTAGCGTATAAATCGAAAGGAACAAATTTTTCGATTGCTTGTTTTTATTTTTCTATTTTTTTTTGTACAACAAAGCATTAAAAAACAAAACCTAGTAGATATTATTAAAAAAGACAACAAATAAACTGATTCTTCTTGGGTAGCATTCAAGTGTGAGTAACAGTTAATGTTAATTACGGGCGGCGATGCCAATGGAGGCGTGTCCACTTAGCTGCTCCAGTGGCGGCGTCTTCTGTCGGCTCGCTTTTATGTGTATGTGTATGCACTTCATTTAAGCCGAGTGCGGCACAAGTGTCTCTAAAGGATGTGAATGCGATGCGATCCGTTGCGACGGGACGGATGCTAGGGGTCATAGTAGGGAGCTGCCTTAGCACGTGTTTGCATTCAACATTTAAGCCGTGCATAGAGAAGCACACACCCAAAGAGAGAGAGGGAGACAGCAGCATAAGTGGGTTTTGGCAGTTGCCGATTTGGTGGCATAACCACCCACCACCCACCGCCCACAGCTGGGCCAATTATTCAGTTGGCTCCCTCCTTGTTGCACGTTAGTAAAAGTGTAATTATGCAGCACGCTTATGTGGCAAAGGTTGCCACTGACTTTTCAGCAGTTCCATTCAGTTTTTAGTCCCGATGCCTTTATATGAGCATATTTATACTCTGTTCCCAAAGGGAAAAAGAGTATATTGCATTTGTGCAATGTCTGTATGAACGCGCAGCATTTTGACACCATAGAAGCTAGGGGCTTGTAATTTGGAATATATACTAGTGTGTATCCGCGTCAGATCAAGTTTAAGTATTAAGTATTAAGCAAATCGGGAAATGCTATATCTATTAAGACTAAAACGCTAAAACATTAAAAGATATAGTTCCTATATCTATGCCCATTGTGGGCGTGCCAAATCGGATAAAACTATATATATATATAATTTGTATAAATCCTATAATATTTTGTGCGTTATAAGAGTTAGAGAATTCAAATTTCCGTCCGTCCGTCCGTCCGTCCGTCCGTCCGTCCGTCTGTATGTATGAACGCGTCGATCTCAGAGCCTATAAGAGCTAGAGATTCATATCTCTTACATCTTTTTAGCTAAAGTCACCAAAATGCACTTTCTGTTAATAAAATAAATTTTATATTTTTTTAAATTTTGGATACCAGCTAAGCATCTTACAAAATAAATTTTAAAAAAAACTATTAAAGCCATAATTTAATGTTTTGAAATTTTTTTAGTTAAACCGTATTTTTAGTAAAATAAAAGAAATCAATGCTGAAATTTAAAAAAAAAAATCCGTTTAGTAACATAGTTATTAAGTTATTAAGCAAAACATTTTGTCAATCGGCAAAAGCACGCGACAGCGAGCTCCAATACGTGTGCACACACATTCAAATGTGTGCGTTCAAAGGTTCAGGGTATCTCGTAGTCGGGCAGTCCCGACTTAAGCGTTCTTACTTGTTTTTTTTTTTGAGTATCAAAAATAAAATCTGCTTAAACCTTAAATATATCAATACATACATACATACACATACATACATATACATGCATACAAACACGCAAACATACATACACACCTAAATCACTTAAGATACACTCTCACACTTACACACATAAAATGCAACTAAAATACTATGCAAATCGACCAAGCCTACTTGAATTCCTGAAAATCCAGGAGGAGGGCGTTCTTTTAAGTAACACGTGTACTTATCTTATTACTTACTCAATCACTTCCTGAGTCTCATTTTGATCTCTAACATTCTGTCTGTCCTCCCAATCTCTCTCCCGATTGTGCTCTCTCTATTCGGCTTTCACACACTCTCTTATAGCGCTCTCTCTCTCTCTTTGCTCATGTGACATCAAGTCAAAGTTAATAAAATTTTTGATTTTTCGAACCATCAAAAAATCAATGAATAAAAAAACAAAACTTTATTATTAATTTATTTAGCTTTAATTTCATTAAATAGTTAAGGACATTGACATTTTGTTGGCATTTGTAAAATAATTATGTGTGGGTATTTAGTTTGCGCATTGTGCTCCATTGAAATACAGAACTATAAAAATAAAATAAGCTAAACAACTCAATTGCTAGGCCCTGTGCATGGCGATGTGTGTACAAATGTTTTATAACATACAAAAGATATTTTAAATGAAACATAAAACTGTGTTTTAATACGTAAATATTTAACTGAAAACCCGCTGTTAGGAAACTTTTGCACGCATCTCTCTGTCTCTGTCTGTGAGTGTTTGTGTGTGTGTGTGTGTGTGTGTGTGTGTGTGTGTGGGTTAGAAGAACTTAAAATAAATAAATAAACATACATACAATAGTTAAAGTATTTCCATTGTTTGCGTTTTTAGTTTTGTTTTGTCGCGCTCAAATGCAATTACAAATAATAAATAATTATATATTTTATACAATTTGACAAATAAAGCACAAAGAATATCAGATTTCAAGTGTTGCCATAGCTTTATATAGTTTAAACATTTTCTCATAGCTACATTTTAATAAGTATACAAGCACTCGTCAAATTTTGCATAAAAAGTTTGCTTCTTTTTTTTTGATTTTTGTTTTTTTAGGATTTGTTTAGCTAATTCTCAATATCTAATATATGTGTAAGTGTAAGGCATTATTTTGTTTGTATATATCGTTCAATACATAATTCTGATTTTTGATCCATTTTTCTTTTTTTCGTTGAATTTTTGTTAATGTTGTTTTTTTTGTTGTTTATTTTATGGCTAATTATCGCTGGCTCTTGGCCCCAGTTTTTGATCCATTTTGATTTTGATTTGATTTGATTGGAGAGGGCGGGCAGGCTTTACATCAACTTCTGCTTGGCACAGTCTGGGCAGAGAATGTCGGGTCCGTCGGTGATGAAGCCGCGTCCCACCAAGCTGGCCTTGCAGCTGGCACAGACAAAGCAATCGTGATGCCAGTGACGCTCCTCGAACGAGATGAAGCGAGTGCCGCCAATGCCTGTTGAGATAAAGGCAGAGTATCATGAGTACCATGTGTATCCACACAGCAATGGCTGCTTGCTACTCACCTGTAATGGGCTTTACGCACGAGGTGCAACGCTTGGCAAAGAGCTCGCCGAAGCACTCGGCACAGTAGGGCTTCTCGTCGCGGCTGGTGAAACGTTGCCCGGCCAAAGTGATGTTGCAGTGGGTGCAAGTGAAGCACTCGCGATGCCAGGGCTCGTTCTTATAGGTCACGCCGCCAGAGGTGATGACCTGCCAGGCAAACAGATCTCAATTAGTAACTATACAGATGTCTATATACTCCATATGTATGCTCACCTTGTTGCACTTGATGCAGCGCGTGGCAAACTTCTCTTCGTAGCAGCCGGCACAGTAAATCTCCTGCTCCCGTGGTATAAACGACTTCGTTCCAATGGCCGTCTTGCAGACGCAGCAGCAGAAGCAATTCTCGTGCCACTGCCGGGTTTTGTATTCCATTTTCTTAGTGCCTACAAAAGATTATATCAATTTTAGTACTTTATTGAGACCTTGAACTTTGTCGAGAAACACAATCTATTAAAAGGCCCCAAATTCCAGACATATTCAGGCCAAATCCATCACAGAAACCCAATCAGAATTTATTTTCAATAATAACTAAAAAAATATATATAAATGGGAACTATTATTATTGGCTGCTGACATGCAACTGTCGAAGAGCCACCCCCAACCCTTGCCCCAAAAGGCCGCTACCCCTACCCCTACGCCTCGCATTTTCATAACAATTAATGCAAAAATTATTCAAATTTGCGAGACTTGAGAGACAAAAGCGTAATATGAGCTGCACGATATATAGATATGGCTTATATTGTGGCTTTCAGCACTATATATGATGGTGTGCATAAAAATCTGTTTCGTTTATTTATTGCGTGCTCAAAATTCGTTATAAAATAAGGCTGAAGCGAAAACTTTTACCAAAATGTGGGTTCACTGACTGCCGCCAGCCAATCAAAGCCACAGAGCAGCCTAATTGACTGGAATAATGTCAGGGCAGCAATTCTATTGTTGTGCTTTAATTTTAGGTTATAAAAAAAGACACATTTTATATGTTGGCAAATTATAGCAGAACAAAAAGTTACCTATATATATTGCATGACAAGTTTATGTTGCAAAAGTTATATATTTGAAGAGAGAGGTATACCCATATGTGAGAAAGCTAAGGAACTTAGCCAGGTTATGCGAAGACGAGTTCCGTTACTTCTAATGTTAACTAACAGAGCAATAACAGTGTCAAAGTTTTAACAGACCGTATTGTCGCATAGTATCTATCATGCGTGTAGAATTTTCTTTCCCTATCAATCAAATTTCACAAAATTATGGCATTACTTTTGGAAGTTACTTTGCATAGTTAGCATTTCCCTGACAAGTATATTTCACAAAATTTAGTTGGAATACCATTACCATCAATATGTTAACAGCTAAAGTGAAGAATTTCCTTTGTAAGAGTTTCCTTTTGCTAGCATTTCCCTGATAATAATATTTAACTACATTTAATTGGAATTTCACTTACATTAATATCTTATTGGGTTTACTTTGCAAGGATATTTTGTTAACATTTCCATAACATTTAGATTTCCCAAAGTTTACATTAATAACTCATTGAGTTCCTTTTAGAATTCATTTTGCATAATTATTTTGTTAACATATTCCTGACATTTCTATTTTACAAAATTTAGTTGAAATATCATTAGCAGTAAAAAGTTAGCAGCGAAAATGTAGAATTCAGCTGACTTCAAGAATTTCCTAACATTTCTTTTTCAACAAATTTTGTTGAAATTTCACTTGAATTAATAACTCGATAGCTTTCTTGGAGAATTTTTCCTTGACAATAATGTTTTACAAAATATAACTAGAATTCCACATCAGCAAATTATTAGATGTGTAATATTTCCTTTAGTTATAGGGAAGTTTTGTTAATATTTCCCTGGCATTATTATTTCAACAGATTTTACTGGTATTAAAATTAATTATACTGGTATTATAATATAATTATATTAAAATTATTGTCACATTAGCTTAATTGTAGAATTTCCAAATATTATTTTTTCCAACAATTAATTAATATATTAATATATAATTTACAATAATAACTTATCACCTAACGTAGAAGTTAGGAACGAAATTTAGTTGAAGCTTCACAAATATTAAGAGCTTCAAAATTCCAATAAGAATTCTAAATGATACTTTACATTGGCTGGTAAAAATGTTGAGTATTTTCATTTGCCGATTGGAGTTTAAGATTATAATTAAAAGTTCCTGGTAAAAAGGTTTCCCAATAGGAAAACCTAAGAAAGTTTTAAATGCAATTTTCAAATTCGAATAATTTATAGAAAGCGACTGACTGATCCTGACTAATCGTATGATTTATATGTATAAATGCAAATTTTCTTTCAGTGTATTTCTTGGCGCCCAATTACTCATCGCAGCCTGAGCAGATCCGCTCGAAAGCTGCGATGACGTTATAGAGAGCTCTGGCTACAACACCTCAAGCTAATCCATGGGGGCGTCTATAGTTGTTTATTTCTATTTTTTTTGTCTTCTCTTTTTGCTTTTGTGACTTTACCAATTTGGCAATCACTCGGGCTATTTAATGGTCAGTAATATTGATAAATTATGATGTATCGCGCGGATTTAATTAACATAATTTATGAGCAGCTTGCGCTTCCTAGCCACAGCCCACGGTTTATGGGCATCATTACCTGCTTTGGTGGCACGGGGATCGCCCAAGCGGCAATAGTCACCCAGAGAGCAATAGAAGCTGCGATTCTCCTCGACGGCGCTGGCATTCGGTAAAAACATGCTCAGGACGGCAATATCCTCGTTGTTATCCTTGGCCTTCTTGATGCGATCGGCGCCAATTGTTTTGGCTTGCAAATGCAAACGCGATTTCATGCGAGAGCTCAAGACATCGACGTCAGTCATGATTGACAGCTGCTAACTACTAAGTGAGTGCGAGTGGGTTACTTAAATGCAGAGCCCGAGTCAGAGCCTGCAACTTGCAACTGGCCTAATAAGTCACGACTTGGCTTAAACAGAGCTTTTAAGAGTAGCATCTCGTTCTAAGATGCCATCATCTATTTGGTAACTGGGTCAGCCCGATCGAAACTTGAACTCGATTTTGGGTGCACAAAAACCAGTTGGCACCAAAGCTAACAGATACTCTAACGATACTCTATAAATTGCATAGACTCAGAGAATAAAAAGCAAATTTGGCGACGTCGAGTCTCCAGCTTCGAGGCAATGACATCACATCCAAAAATTTGCTGGCTAAGCAACAAGTTTCATTAAAACTTAGAGAATGTTTATAAATAACAGACAAGCAACAACAACAACAGCAACAACAACAACAGCGACGCGTTCATAAATCATTAAATAATTAACTTTTTACAAAAGTAAAAAGAGGAAAACAATAACAAAATAAATTGCTTAAAAATAAGCGCGTGCGCAAATCGCGGCAGGAAATTGACAGGAAATTGAGTCAGTGAAGATATAGAACTATATATATATATGGATATATATATGGGCAGGTAATTAAGATCTGGCTAAGAATTTAGGTGGCATAGCTTGGATTACCTCGCGCAGCTAAACCACAGCCACTCGAGGCAGCATTCGTTGGGTTTCCTCTCGGCATACATAATTATAACTAATTGAAGCCCAGTCGGCTTGCCAAGCGCCAAAGATTTCGCCCACGACTTGCCACAAACGCCCACAACAACAACAACAGCAAAATAGATTTATTGAGAGACGCCGCCGATAGCTGAGGTCAAGTGCGGATCGGAGGAGGCGACATTGAAATGCTCCAACTATTATAGCCTAGACATCGCGAAGTCAACAGCTCCAAGTGAATGATTGACTGATTGATTGATGGATTGCCGGCTTGAGACAATGCCTGGGATTACGTGGCCGAAAACCGAAATGGAAAGTGTCGCACGAAAACGCGTTCTGAATTTTTAACAATTTTTCAGAGCTCAGCTTTTTTTTTTTGTTTAGCTGACATTGCGGGCGGTCGAGCATTCGAATTACAGTTACTCCAATTTTACTCAATTTGTCGGAGTTTGCATTGAAATGCAGTTGATTTATGTAAACAGTCTTTTAATGATTTGTTAAAGCACAAGCTATTTAGCTAAAGGAGTTTTAATGCACAGATCTGGCAACCCTGCTTAAGTATCTAAGAAGAATTCATAGTTAGATGGGAAAGTAATGGTATTTAGCTTAAGAAATTTATGACTAATTGTCAAAAGCTAACTAAATTCTATATATAAGTAGAAAGCTCGAATCCTAAAACTAAAGTTTGGTTCTGTTGAAATAGAAATTGCATATTCATAAATAGAAAAGAAGTGATTAGTATATAAAATTAATACCTATCTTATACAAATCTAAAAATTGAAGCTTAAAAGGGCAAGTCTGGCAACTCTTTTCAAATATAAACTACTAATTCAGTGGGAAATAGAGTAGAAATTCAGATATGAATAAATGAGATTAATCAACAATTTCTGCTGATTTGTCATATTATAAACAAAATCTGGCAACTCTCTGCGAAGATACATAGCAAATGTGGAGTAAATTTGAAATTTAACTAGGTAAAACTTTTAAAATATTTCTACTGAAGCTTAAAAATAATACATAAGCTCAAAAAAGTAAATCCCACAGATTTCGGAGGCTGTCACGCAAAAGTCTGGTAACGCTGTGCACATAGAAACAAGTTTAAGGTCAAGTGATGAGAAATGAAAAACTTATTTGAAAAAGCGACATTTTCTGCAGCTTTTAGACAAAAGTCTGGCAACCTTGCTTGATATTTGATCAAAAGCAAACTCAAAGCGAATAAAATGCAATCAATTTAAAAAGTCAAGCAGCTCAATTTAAGCTTAAATAAAGAGACCTTTATGTAATTAAGCAAACACTTCCCGCTGACCTTTTCATATTAGCCAAGTTAAGCAAATGTCTTTAAGCTGGTTAAACATGACAATATCACGATCTGATCTCGCACAAACCTATCAAAGATGTCTCTTTGTTTTAGCCATTTGACCCGCCTGTGCAAATGTCAACAGCTGCAGGGCACAAGACACAAAAAAAGAGATTTATTAGTTTTGTCAGCGAAAAGAGAAATTGAAATTGAAATTGATTGTTGTTGTTTTTTTTTTTTGTGGTTTGTCTGATAAGCCAAACAGACAAATGACAAACGATTCATTTGCTTAAGCGCCTCTTACATATATATGTGTATATGTGTGTGTGTGTGTGTGTGAATGATGTAAAAACTTGATCAAGGGCTTGAGAGCGGGCGTCTTATTGGGTCAGCTACCTTAGCTTGCTTTACTTTTATGCTCTTATTTTGTTGTTCTTCAATTAATTGAGGTTCATAATTTCAATGCGATTTCATTTCTTGCTTTTTGATTTCGATTTCATTTCAATTGGCATTCAATTGCAGTGCCAACAATAAATAAAAAAGAAATGCCAACTCAAGTGGGTTTCGACCTGACGCTTTGCGTGCATATTCATGATTATTGTTGTGCCTGTGTGTGTGTGTGTGTGTGTGTGTGTGTCTGTGTTGCTGCTTTTCATGTTTTCCATTTAGCTCTTTAAATGTGGCACACGTCGATGCTATCGCCACATTTTTAAATGCAGCCCAAAAAGCAGCTCAAATTCGTTTCCGGTTTTGGTATGCAATTTCTAAGTGGAATCCAATTGGATTCCAGCAAAGTCTGACTCGTTTAACATACTGCTGGCTGGGCACACATTTTGATGCTATATTATGCAATGCCTGTCAAACGTCCTATCAAAATTCAGATAAACTGTCACAAAGTGCGTGTGGGCTGTAGATAAATTGCGCATACGCAGCGTGCACCAGCTTGTGCTGTTCAATATCAGTTGCAAGTTTATGACTCTTGTGGGGCAGCTGCAGTGGAAATGTTTACAAGAGCATTTCCTTAAACAATTGTCTTTGTTTAACGAAAACTTGAAGGTGCAAAAATACTTTTTTTCTCTTTCGTTTCTTAATTCACGTTGTAAATAATTTTAATAGCTGCGCTGTTTATGGCAATTGATAGCGGAGATGCAACACGTTGCTTGGTGCACTGTTCAAAAAGCCAAAGACACAAAATACAGTTACACTCAGTTACATCCGCGGCACTGGATAAAGCGCTCTGAAAGCCGTTTTGAGACTGAGAACAAGCGCCAAAAACAAAAAGCCACAACGTAAACAAAACACCCGCTGTGGTGAGTTTCACTGAGTTGTGGTGAGTTTTGTTGTTCGAGTTGCATTCGGTTTGAGTTCGAGTTCGAGCAAAAGATCGATGGGCAGCAGCTACAAAACAAGGCTGGAGCTGGGTGCAAGGTGCCATTTAGGCTCAATTATGAATTATTTTGACAGGCGGAAACTGGTTGCAGCAGATTGACAGACTGATTGACGGACTGACTGACTGACAGAGTCGACTGACCAGCCTAGCTAGCTGCTTAAGTCTTATGCAGATGCCTCGTCGAGTGCCTTGCCAATGCCCCTGATGCTGCCACGCCCCTACGCTCGAGGTGAGCCGCACGAGGAAGCCAGTGCCAGTGTGGGAAGCTGCACTTACTTGGTAATGCGATATGGAAATGGAAATTGTCAACCGTTTAGCACTTTCAAATGCCGCCCAAGTGGGAAACTGCGTGCATAACATGCCCCATTTATAGTTAGACAGGCAGTCGAAGCCCTAAAGGCCTCTCTCCATATACGGCTGACATTTATTATTCGTTATGTTCTCTGATTAATTGGCCGACTTAGACGGAAATGTCTTAACAATGCGTGGGTTTCCGTTCAGCTACCAGCACACACATATAGAAATCAATTGAGTTGCAATAAAATTGATCTTCAACTACGCTTCGCTTATTTTTTATCTGCCAATCAATTAAGCAATTAGGCAATTAAACGGTAAATGGCTGCAAGTGCAGCAGAAGAAGCTGCGTGTTGCCTGAAGTGCAGTTGCAAGAGCTGCTAAAGAGAGAGAGAGAGAGAGAGGGAAAGAGTCGCTTTAGAAACTATACTCAAAATGTCAATCAATGATTTTAGCTCAACTTTGATGCTTGTAATTCTCAAGTGGTTTAAGCGTAGGGTAAACTAAATGGGGTTACCTCTTGCCGTTCTACTTTTTGTGAGTGTTTACTTCTTCTTATACCCTGTCATTATTGAAATTGGCTAGCTACAAAAAAATTCTCTAAATATTTAGCTTACCTATATTCCATAATACTCATCCCAAATCGAAAAAGAGTATCTTCGAGTTATTCACTTTGCACTAGCACACATTTTATTTTGCTGGACAGTAAAAGCCCTAGAGAAAATGTTATTCAAAGACATTGCATCTTTATAAAATACTTAAGCTTCTTCCTTATAAAAATCTACCTCACGAAAATATATCAACTTTAATCCTCAATTGGCTTAGTTCATCAAATATCTGCCAGTTCTGCTAAGTACTTCTAAAGACACAGCCGCCTAATAAAAAAACACAATAGCTATATAAAACACATTAATTTAATTCCACACGCTTATCAACAATCTTCAATAATAATTCTTCAACACGCTGAGGCAAAAGCTATTTAAAAGCCACAAATCATGCGCAGACAACAAAAAAGTATAGAGAACAAAAAATATAAAAAAAAACAAGTTTCATTACCAAATAAAAATTTAAATATGAATTCTATAAGAAAATATAAACACAAATATCGGATGAGTCAGAAAAAACGAATTAAACATATGCTACACAATTTGCCACGAATTAACATAGATGACATAGCCAATGATATTTTATATATACATATAGTCTTGTCCGATTAATACTATGTGATATGGTGAGTGGGCGTAGCAATGCAAACAATTTGTGGCATGGGGGAGTGAACGACTAGCAGATACCCTGAAGATTGAAGAAGATCGAAAAATCTCCTTGGTGGAATGGACGAAGGTATCCAAGGAGGAGGTTTAGCTTAGCTGAATCTATATATTAAAATTTGTTGACTAGTTTCTAAAACATATAAGATTTCATTGGAATAGTAAAAGATATCGACGATTTCAAAACTAGATTAGTTGGTGTAAGATCTTATAATTTCTAAGATAGACTTGATCATACAAAAGGACAGAGATGGATGGAAGGATGGACGGACAGACGAACAGACGCACCAACAAACGGGCAGATAGAGGGACAGATAGACAGGCGTACGGACGAACATACAGACAGACGAAGAGAGCAAGATAGATTTCGTTATTGATCCTGAACGCACCTCCTTCTGCCCGCCACATACATTATAACAAAACCCATTATACCCTGTTTACCCATTTTAATGGCTTCCAGTTTGTAAAAAAAGGGTAATTTTGTTATGTCCACAAATGAAATTGGCAAATTAACAAATAGATAATATATTTGATTAGACAATTAGTTAATGCCTGAATAGGCAAAGCAAACGCGGCACCTTCAACAAACAGAAGTCGGATTCATTTGAATATAGATATAAGTATTTGTATATAGACATATTCAAATGTCATTGCAATTGGCAGTTGCGCGTGTGGGCTGACATTGCTGACATTGATCTTAAATATTTATCAGCCAACTCTCGTAATTGGCAATGTCAACGATGGACTACCAACAACAACGACAACAACAACAGGTGAAGTACCATTTTTGGTAATACCTTCAATTGGCTTAACACCTGATTGATATGGGAAACGTTGCGAGTTGCTGCTTCTCGTTTTGTTTATCAGCTTATGTATATGCATATAGTACCTTCTCTTAACTAACCCGTATTTGTTTTGAGTTTTGAGTGGGACACAAACAACTGGAGCGCTTGTCACATTTAACACCTTTTGTTAGCCTCACTCCCCATGCCAAACAATAAGAAACAATGTCAGGCACCTGCGCGAGTTCAGGGCCTGCCGCACAGCTGCTTTCGGATTGTGCTACATTGTCGAGCGTGGGCCGCTTCACAGCTGGCAATGAACTTGCATTCGCCTCGATTCGGCTCGGCTTGACTTCACTCGACTGGACTGACTTATGTCTCGAGCATCTCGAGCACAAAACTTGGGCACAAATTGCAGTTAAGTCAACGTATAATGAAAACAAATATCGGACATTTACGTTCGACTCTGTCGGACGTTGCACGCACTCAACTGTAGCAGGTTCATTAGTGGAGCGCTTAACTAAAGATAACACGACTACAAATATACCCTGTAACCA
This sequence comes from Drosophila gaucha, assembly GCA_035045545.1. Taxonomy (NCBI): domain Eukaryota; kingdom Metazoa; phylum Arthropoda; class Insecta; order Diptera; family Drosophilidae; genus Drosophila; species Drosophila gaucha. The sequence continues at coordinate 1,415,338 of JAWNOY010000292.1, forward strand.
GCACAAATATTAACATCAATCAATCACTTTGTGCTGTAGAGACTCTTATCGATAGCACAAGTACCAACATACATAAATTACTTCTGCCTGTAGATTTTTTTCTTGTTATCTTATTATCTCTAGTTTATAATAATACCCTGCAAATAGCTGAAGCATCAGTAGAGCCTTTCCTTAAGCATATTGCCAGCTAAACTTTATTTACAGTTTAAATGCAATCAACAGTAAAGATAAAAGATTCATGTGCTTACAAAAGCTCACTTCAGCTTTAATCACAGAGCTTTCAGTGAGCATTAAGTGTGCTTTATGTAAGCTTTAAATGGGTTGCAGTAGACGTTTAATTAAGCTTGAAGTATTTACGCTTCCTGAGCTTACAAAAAATCTGTTTTCTGTTTTTGGACAATACCTTAAACTGATTATAGCTTAAAAAATCTTCAATAAGCTCTAAGCTCATCAGATATTTAGTGAAATTTAACATAGCACTATATTACATCACAAATTATCATTTAAAAGCTTTAGGCTCTTCTCTAATATTTTTCTTATTGAAGCGCGTTTAATTGTACCGATATCTTACACAAGCTTGACAAAGCTCTAAGCTCTACACACTTGTTTATCGAGTTATATGAGTTTTCAGAAAGTTAAAGCTATTTAAAGAGACTAAGAATTTTCGCAACTGCATTTGTCAGCTTCTTCCAACTCCCCATTTATTTCAGCCATCGCAGCATACCCCACATAAGAACCTCTCTACAGGGCATACAATATGCGCCTCTGTTATTCACGTTGATTTGGCAGGCATATTGGCGATTTATGGAATGTGTCGCCAGTTGGCAACAAATTGCCCTGCGAGTGCAATTAATTTGGCTACACAAAAATGTATTTTTTTCCTCCCTCCCCCAACAAGACGGGTTGCAGCGTTCCATCATTTTCGACTTGGTCTATATGCTATTTTCAATGGCCGCCACAAAGTATGCACCAATTGGCGGCACAGCTGGGGAACTCACCTGCACGGAACACCTCGCCGCAGCCGTCGCAACGGGATGCGAACTGCGCATCGTAGCAATTGCCGCAGTAGATCTTATCGGCCTTCGCTCCGAACTGCTTGTCGACCAGATTCAAATTGCATTTGAAGCATAGGAAACAGGCCTCGTGCCAGTGCTTGTCTTTGTACGATAAATCCTGAGAAGGGGAAGAGAAACCGAATTTAACTTTAATGGAAATTTATGGTAATAAAAATATGCTTTGATGTGTTTAATAGATTAGTAGAATACCTATGGCTTGTAAATAATCTTTATAGATCGCCTTTCCTTGTTCTCAAATCTTGTGTGATTCAGAAAAAAAGATAGCATATGAAAAATAAATCTTAGAATTTATACATACAACAACAATATTGATACCAAATTTAGAAAATATATTCAATATCTATCTGATAATCTATATGTATGTAAACTTTATTCCTTTTATATCTGTAATTATTTATGTGCTTCTAAATAATTGTTTCAACTAACTTCACATTTCCTGCTACTATATTATATTGCTTCAATATCTTTATTTTAGAATTTTAAGATATGTCTATAATTGATATTATTACACTCTATATATAATCTGTCTATTCTCATCTACTATATAATTTAATTGTTTTAAAATTACATGTCTATTAGATGATCTCAAAGATCTCTGATCGTATTTTTATCTAAATTCACCCATTTAAACTACAAGATAATCTCTATTCTTTTCTATTTCATAAGTATCAAAATACAAAATACAAAATATAATGTTATTCAATCCCATTGCTTCTAGATATATCTATTATATTAATTCCATTGCTTCTAGATCTATGTGTTATATTTTGCAGAGAATATGTACATAATATGTGATGTCATTTTATCTTAAATCTATTTTCTAATCTGCTTAGAGAAACTTTGAATCTAATTTGCTTAGAGAAACTTTAAATTTAATTTCAATTAAATTTTGTAAGACCCATTTTTGCAGATCAGATATTTTCCTCATCTGGTTATATTGGATATTGGACTCACTTTCGAATCGATGCCAATTATCTTGTTGCACTCCTCGCACGTATTGGCGAATACATTCTCGTAGCACTTGATGCAATAGGGATGATCGTCCCGGATGACGTAACGCTGTCCAGTGAGGCTCTCATCGCACTGCCAGCAGCAAAAGTGGCCCGAATGCCAATCCTTGTCCATGGCCTTTGTGTATTCGCCACTGAAAATTAACTGCAAAAAGGACGAAGACGATGTAGGCATACAAATAGGAGCTCAATCAAAGACATAGACATATATTAATGGATAAAGTCCATATTGAATAATCAATTTGCGTGTGGGTCAGTGTAAAATGTTGTAGATATATGTAAATATATATATGTAGTATTCACTGGGTAAGTAGTATATTTTTGCGTGTTTTCTGTGGCAATACTCAATAATATGTATGTATACACTTGTTTTCAGTTTATTTCAGTTTTTGAGTGAAGTTTATTTGTTTTGTTTTTAGTTTGTTGTTGTTTTGTTGTAGAGTGTATGTTGTTGGTTTTTGGTTTTTGGTGTGTAGACATATAGACATTTATAGACAACGACAGCTTTATGTGGGTACCTTTTAGTAAACAGTTTTGCCGAGGAAAGAAGGTAGTAAACGTGTCGTTCGATATTATATGCGAGTACTTTGGATAGTTTTTATTTGTGATCGATTCATATATTTTTGTGAGCGAATGTGCATGAGAAAGACATATTTGAATTTCGAAAAGATCGAATGATTTATTGTTGAACGGGTATACGATACATATACGAGCAGAGCCAGACAAGACAAATAAAAGAAACAGCCATCCAAAATACCAAAAAAATACCAAAAAATATCATATACGCTGCTGGATACTTGGTACTTTTTCTCTATACTTTTTTCTATTTTCCTCATTTTTTTTCTCTATTTTCTTCTATACTGAACCACACGTAACACGTTCCACCTACCCCCTTTCCTCGTTGGTGGCATCCACCTCGCTGATTTGCACTTCGGATTCGCGACGTTTTGATGTTTTCTTGACCTTCTTCGTTTTCTTGACTTCCGTCATCGTTTGCATAATTTCCACGTCCGCCATTTTGTGCCGCAAAATCAAAAACTCAAATCTCAAATCAAATCCCCCAAAATGAAAAATAAAACAATTTGCACCCAAGTGACCGACTGAACTTTCCTAAAAACTAAAATGATTTTAGCCGAAAGTTTTCGCGAAACGTTTTGAACTTTGCCGAGTCGTGATGCCAACTGACGCGTTTCTTTCACAAAATATCCGAAATCTTTTCAAAAACACACAAACACACAAAAAATCAGAAACAGAAACAGTCTAATAAGAAGGAAAAGTCTCGCGTGTATCTAGTTTCGCCCCCAGAGGCAAGTGTATAAATAAAATCTCGGGGAGTGCCGCAGAGCGCAGCAGCTGCTAGCTGAGCGTAAGAGAGAGAAACAAAGATCACTGAGAGAGGCAGAGAGAGGGAGAGGAAGACCAACAGAGAGAGAGCGACAGAGAGAGAGCGAGATCAGTTGTGCTCTCTAGCTTATTGCTTTAGACAATGTTTAATCATTAGCAACTTTATGGAATCAAATCAAGTTTGCAATTTTGTTTGTTATAAATCAAACACGCATCTATAAATATATCAATAAATGTGAGGTGTGTGCGTGTGTGTGCACACACCTGCAGCAGCTGCTGTACACGTCATTTTACACACACACAAGAGTTTCACATTTTCGGAAAATTCAGTTTTCCTTTGTTGTTGGCGCTTGTGCACACGACACACAAGTCCCACACACACACGCACACTCTCTCTTTCCCTCTCTCTCTCTTTCACACTCTCCCACACTTGGAGCATAAATTCCTTGGTTTTGTCTGGCTCTGTCTGCAGCAGCTTTTGCCTTCCACACATGCAACATCCAGCCATAAAGAATTTTTAATTGATCAGCGAATTTAGCGTGGGCTGCACATATATGATTAATATGAGTTTTTTCCTAACTTTCCTCAACAACAACAACAGCGAAAAATGTGTGTTACAGCATTTTGGCACAGACAGAGCACACATTAAAATACCATTGGAAATTGTAATACGAAATTGCAAACAGCTGCAGCAAATATTCAACTGGAAACAGCTCAAGAAAATCTTTTAGAAATTTCTCACTAGATATTTGATTTGAATATACATATTTGTATCATTTAATAGTTGTCTGCATTTTCACAGCTGACAAATTTTTGTCAGTGACAAGCAAAAGGGCAAGTGTCCAAGGTAAATAGCTTTGCCCATCAAGTCGAAATCTCTATTAGATATATTTTGCTTGAACAATTCTATTTTACACATATAAATGTAACGATGACATTTTAAAAGCAGCCAATTTGCAGACAAGTCAGACAAGGCCAATAACAACAACAACATTTACATTTTCATTACAATTATTATGTTCAAATATCTATTGCATTGAACTAATCAAAATTAGCTAAACGTAGGCAGACCTAGCACGCAATGTGAGGTTCAAAGCCCACATAGTTAAATCGCACATGATCAAATTAAATACACGTAACAGAAATTTAATTAATAATTCACAATAATTAGTATAGTTGAAGTGAATATAAATTAGAAGGGCAAAGATCTCATTTGTAAAGTCAACCATAAAAAATACCTAATTGAAAGGTCTTTCGAAACTGAAAAAGTATCATTGTAAGAGCGAGATGATTGTATAATCTATATAGGGTATAGATAGATTACTATAGACCTATACCCTATATCTTTATCCGAAAGCTATACCTAGACCTAAGCCCTACACCCTATACCCTACACCCTATAACCTATAACCTATACCCTAAATAGGGTATAAATCTATCAAAGAAGCTGCAGGTTGCCCATCACAATCACTCTAGAGTAGGCACAAGATTCTTCGCTATTTAATCTGTAAAGCATCTTGGTCCTGAGTCCATGCCACAAGATCACAAGATAAGCCTATTAAATTCAAATTTGTTTAGCCGAAGTATCGATCTAAGACAAACTATTAAAGTTTTCTAAAAACATCTTATATCATGGGTAAAGACTTAACAAACAGGTAAGTATAAGATAAGTTGTACAGACTGAAGATACAATCCAAATTTGTACTATATATAATAACTATCTATAAAAAATATCTGGCTATACAGATTTTAAAGCCTATAAGAAATGAACTAAGAACTAAAGCCTATAAAAACATATTAGAGGTAAACCTTTTGCTTTAATACACATATATATATGTTCATATATAACATAGTATGCATAAGAATTTCAGCTAATGTAATCTTGAAGTCCTGAATTTATTAAATTTTTCCAAAAAAAATATTAAAATTATTTTTAGTGGGTATGACAAAAATCAACCTGATGAGAAAGAGAGAGAGAGAGAGTTGATACTACTTCATGATCTGATTACAGAGCATCTGCGAGTCGAAACACTGACCACATTTTAAAATTCAGATAGAGTAGCTACTAGTTGAAGTTCTCTTACAATTTTCTCCTAATATAAACATAACTAATAGATATTCTTTAATCAGGCAATATAAATGTATTTTATTATGTTATTTTTTCATTTAAGCAAAAGTAAAGTTAGTTTTATTATAAACAAAAATAACAATATATACGTGTTTATGGCATACATTTGGTGCATATTACGAATTTAAAATTGAGTCCATGTAGACGCAGAACTCGACTGAATATATGTATGTTTATATATATAAATAATTGCAGCTATTAATGCACCAGAGGCAGCAGACAAGAGCAATGAAGCAGAGTGAAATGCAATCTTGCTTTTTTTTATTTTATTTTTAAAAATTTATTTTCTTGTTTTTTTCATGTCTATAAATAAATGCAATTCGCAAAACTTTGATAAAAGTTTGCGTGTTTGCGTTCAACACTCGAAGCGTTAATTGGGTCATAAATTTAAAAAATAAATTTCCAGATTTCAGATATATTTATAAGATTTTAAATTTATGAGCAGCAAGCGGAGCAAAAGATTATGGAAAATCAGTTCAGCATAGGCCAAAAGTTCAAGTTGAAGTTTGTTTATAAATAAATGCAAATGGGATTAACCATTAATTTTATTTTATTTATTATTTATAAATAGATAAGCTATTAGATGGCATTTGGTCAGCTCTTGCACGCGGCACAAAACATCATTAATTATTTGGTCAAGCGGCTTGGAACCGAAATATACATCAATAAAAATCAACTATGGGGCATGCTTATATATAAACATGTATATTTAAATGAAAAATTGGAAAAGCAGGCAACAAAGGTGTTTCATTTTAGCCAAGAAAACTCAATTTTTTTAGAAATACATATGCTTAAGATAAATAAACAAATAAGAAACAAATAACAGACTAGTAAATACCCTAAACTGCGTCAGCTCTCTTTACTAAATTCGTAATCTTGTATAGGCACACATATACCCTCTAGCATTGGTAGGTGCAGGTAGTAGAAAAATATTAAATGAATAGAGAAAAATATTTTTAAGTACGCCAGGAAAAATGAATTCATGTCAAAGACAAACTATTGAATAAGACTTTTTGGCAAACGTATTTCGTATGTTTTCTCTTATTGCAACAAGAGCCATATGTACGCTGATATAGACATACATATATATACATTATTTGTTTGCTACGTACATCCAGATTACGCAATTGAAAAGGCCCTGTGCGAAAAACCATCAGAAAAAATAGCAAACAGTTTGAAGAGCAGAGACCCCCCAAAAGAACCAAAAAGTGTGCCCCAAAGTGAACTGCGTAAACAAATCATCCGAGTGACATACTTTTTGTGTTTTGTTGTCATAAATGTTTTAGCCCGAAACGAACCAGACACATTTAACATACTCAAATGGCGAAGATTTCTTTTGAATTTTTTGCTAAGAAATATGATTTCTCAGCTGCAAATTTTGCGCCTAATTTGACAAAGGATATGACATAAGATAGTTGACAGCATTATTTCAGCGACAAAGCAAATGCTGATTACTCAAACAAAACACTTTTCATCAAAGCAAAGACGTTTTTTCTTTCGGTGGAAAACTAGAAAATAGAAATTATATATATGGATTACGTTGAATTTTTGTTGCATGCTTTTAGGCGCCATGTAAAGTGCGCCTGAGGGGGTAGGTGCTAGAGAAGATATCCAATTGAAGATTTGTAAATAAATGTACAAGAAAAGTAGCTTAAGTAGAAGAAGGGAGATGCAGCATTCAAGAGATATCCTTTAAGAGTACATATGTTAGGATAATTCAGAGCATATGCTGAGATTAAGACAAGAGACTGATATGTGGACAGAAATTATGAAAATATATTTTAAGACTCTCAAGCAATGTATGTCAGATATTGATAGATACTCTTTCTATGCTGTTGAATTAACCATAATATAAGGGATGCAGGTAGTTAAAAGCTAGAGCTTTATTGACTTGGCTTAAGATTTATAGCTAAGTTGCCAATGCTTTCTCTAAGTTTAGTTTCAAAACATGCCAACTAAGATAATTGATTAAAGACACTTGAATGATTGAGTAGACAAGAGAGCTAGTCTATCAGACAACTGACTAAGAAAAATCTTCCAGCTTTTCAGACCTAGCGCATCAAGAGTAAGGGTGCAATTCCCATATCTAATTTAATTCCATAGTCAATTATTTAGACCAAACTGAATTGTAGTTGGAGCTCCACATATAAGTCTAAAACCATGTCTTAATCTAGTATATTTAATAATAAAATAAATCGAGGTTCAATTTTCGCGCTTAAGTCTAAACCATACTTCTATATAGTACATTAGAAAATAGTCTAAGAATTAGGTTTTTCATAAATTTAAACAGGTATTTGGCTATAGATAATAAGGATTCGAACGTCCGGCTTAACCATATATATGCTTAAAAATACTCACTTGAATTACGACTACAATAAATACAAGCATAGACAAGAATATAGAGTATGTTAATATTTGCCAAACCATAATCAGAATTATTTCCTATATGCTAAGTTTATGGTAACAGCAATAAACTGAAATTCTATATTCATGGACAACAAAAATAATTCCTTGAATTATAGCTACTTAAAAAGTGCTCCGAAACATGACAGTTTAAGTATTTTGTGACTTGGCTGACAAGAGCATTAAAATAAGGCCATCAAATGAGCTATATGTACTACCCAAGACATTCGGTACTCGAATCGATGACATCATGTGACTGAAACGAGCCAAATGCAAATTGGGCCAAGCATATGGTATATATATACGATATATACAATATAACTATACTATATATACTGTGTATATACATATATTATATGGCCAATTGTCTCTGGCTGAATGTCAGTGCACTTGGCTCATGCATTGGGGCCATTTGGATAACAAAATGATCTCAATGCTAGGGCATTTCTGCTGTCCGACGTTTTTGGCAGAAATGAGAATCGCGAAGCGAGAAACGAGGAGAGAGAAGCGAGAAACGAGCATAGAGAAAACACGCAGATACAAATAGATGGGAAAAATTTTAAACTACATTGAGCCGGGCGAACATTGCGTCAGATGCAGTTTCTAAATGAACCGATTCGATCACATATTTACATATATATTCATATATTCATATTTATTGTCAGCAGTTATCGATAAACTAACAGATATAGATAGCAATTAATCGATATCATAATAAATAATAACAACAATAATCCTGCTCTCAATTCGATATTTATAGATCGTTCGTGCGATTCTGGGTCTGGTCGTTAGTATAATACAGTGTAAGATCCCTCAGTCTAGCGGAACTGGAACTGGAACTGGAACTGGAACTGGTGCTGGAACTGGGTGCATAACACTTTATTTGTTGTGATTGTGTGGATTGTTTTGTACAGCGTGCGCGATTTGGATTTGGGGCTTATGAACATGTCTATAAGAAATAGATAAAGATTGAAATCAAATGTAAGTGTAAATAATATTCGAGTTATTGCATTGCAGCCTAGAAAAGCGGATAGAAATTAGCGTCTTTGATCAGATCAAAGGTGTCCACAACAGAGCGAGCAGGCGTAGCTGTTGCATTGTTAGTAACCAAATCGGAGCTGGGCGGCTCCTCGAAGGACGAGGCGGGAGTCAGGCACAAGCTGTGTCCGGCACTTAGGCTGGATAGGAGATTCTGCTGCGTTGAGGCTGGCGTTAGATTCGTGGAAGCCGACACTGTGATGGGCGCAATCTTGGCCAGCGCCTCGGCCAAGGCTGCATCAATGTCTGCTCCATTGGACTGGGACTCCGGGACTCCTGTAGACTCTAAGTCTGCAGACTCCTTGATTGACTTCCTGCGTTTCTTGGTTTTCTTTTTGAGTGTTGTCTCTGTCGTTTGCTCCAGCTCCGCAATGCCCTCTAGAGCTTCCTCGGCCACAAAGCCAATGCTGCTGCGTGGCGAGAAGAGCGCTCCATTGGCTTCCTCATTGGTGGTGCTGCTCTTGGAGCTGCGTCGCGAACGCACCTTACGCTTTGGTGTTTCAGTAAGGGTCTCGCCATCTTCTCTGGTCGCAGAGGAACGTCGATTAAATTGTTGATTGGTATCGGAGTCGTTGTCGTCGCGTAGTTCCTCTTCTGTTTTGGAACCCTTGCGAACTTTCTTCTTGCTCTTCTTCTTTTTGGGTTTCTCAAGGGTTTCTTCTGTGGTTGGTTGTTCAGCAGTTGTGGCTTCCATTCCATTTTCTTGCTCTGGCACCGATTCCTCAATCACAACGGACAACAGCTCGCGCTCTGGACTGCGACTGAATAGGGTGATGCTCTCGCCTCCTAGGCTAAAGCGACGTAGGTCCAGTTCCCCACTTGGCAAGGGATCGTATAGATCCAGTTCTCCACTTGGCAAGGGCTCGTACAGATCCTGCTCCTGCTCTAGTTCCAGTTGCTGTTCCTGCTCTAGAAGCTCCTCCTCTTCTTGCTGCACTATCTGCTCCTGTTCTAACTGCTCTTCTACTTCCTGACTCTCTACATTAGACGTCAGCACTTGTGACTCACTGTCATCCAGCTTAAAATTCTTGCGCCAATTGTATTCACGCTTCGGTGTGTAGTTCAGATCCACCTCAATGTCATCCTCAACAACCCCTCCTTGCAACTTCGGGCTGTAGCCATAGCGAGTACGTAGCCTTGTAGATTGCCGTGCTGCCACCTGTGCATCGCCTAGATAACGCATTTCCGTATCCCGACGCTCGCCCGCAAGCAGACCAATGGAAGCGTCGATGTCTCTATGCCTGTTGCCATCTTCAGATCTACTAAGCTCTCTGGTCTTGGCCCACAGTGCATAGCGTTCGCTATCCGAACTGGATTTCTCCTTGTCCGATTCGCTTTGATCCGCATTATCCGCCGGCAGCTGCTCCTGCACCATCGTCTCGTAATCTCTGAGTATGCCGCTCTGTTTGCGATTCTTCACAGCATCATTGTAGATCTGCTCTATGAATGAATCGGGATCGGAGTAGGCTCCACCAACAGCACCATCGTCTAGACTATAGTCTGCAAAGTCCTCTACATTGTCCACTTCTTCCCAGTCGTTGGCTTCTCGATTCGCATACCGATCCGCATTTCGCTCCGCCTCCTCGCACTCGGACGTGTCATGATGCGATTCATCTGTTGGCTGCGTACGCTCATTGTTATCCGAGATGCCCTCGTCCAACTCAAATTCGTATTCATCATCGTCGTCGTCGTCCATTTCGACTACAGTTTGTCGTTCGTCCTCGCTGTCATTACTGCTGCAGGCATCATCGTTGCCCGGGTATTCCCCGCATATATCAAAATTGTAAATGGCGCTCGTCTCATCGAACTCCGCTGCCTCTGCTTCAGCTGCAAGCACAGCTCGTGCCCAGGAGCCCTCCTCAGTATCATATTCCGTGTCTTTGTCCGACTCCCCTAGTAGTTTTCTGCCCTCCTCCAAGCTTTGCTCAAGGCTGTCCAGATCGTGCGTATAGAAATCCTCTTTGAGCCAAGTTCTTTTGCCCGTCAAGGAGCGGACTTCAATTTGCGAGATGTACACACACTCATCGCTGGGATACTCCTCGACAGGCTGCTCCTGGGCTAGCGAATAGCGTCTGAAATGATGATACTCCTCTGGCTCCAGATCTGCATACGGATCCAACTGAATTATCGCCGAATCCGAGGCCCGTCTCTCACTATCGAAGAAATCTGCATTCAGGTAGCGCGAAAAGTTCTGAAAATTGACGCTGGAGGCCGCCAGTTGATCCAGCAGCTGATCCTGGAGTTCCCGCTTAGCGGCCTCTGCATCAATATTCTGCAGAGCATGCCCCTCCTCCATATCCCGTGCGGGAGAACGACTCTGACTACGAGAGCGCTGAAACTCCGCTGTGCGATGACGCAAATCATCCAGCTGTCCAACGATGCCTTCTCCCACTGCCTCCTCCTTGTGATCGTCGGAGATTGTGCGATCGTACTCATTCGTCTTGGGCTTGGCGCCCAGTCGCTTCTCATTATCCCCGCCGCTGGCGCTGATCAGAGAATTGAGTATGGCCTCCTGCATTTCACGCTGTGCTGCTGCTTGCTCTCTGGCTACAGATAGATCCAGAGAGGGAGACGGTGTACGCGACCGATCAAATCGGGTGTTCTCTTGCCGCTCGTACTCGCTGCCCAGATCTAAGGATTCACCTACGTAGGTGGAACGCTTAAAGCCACTCACTACAAGCTCATCCTTCAGATCTCGTGCTGCCTCAGAGATGGTGCGTTCGTAGTCGTTGGGGTAGTCCGACGCGTCGGGGGAACCAACACGCAGCTCGACCTCCTCGCTGGCATTTGTGAACTGATGCAGCGCCTCCAAGTCCAGCTCCCGTTGCTTAGCGATGTTGGCCAGCACAGTCTCAAGCTCCGCGCTGTGCTGTCTTAATGTTCGTTGTTCGGCGCCCTCTAGATTGATCATCAGGTGGAATTGCTGATCATCTGCCCCATCAGTTGGGGACAATGAACGCGAACGCGAAGGCGACAACGAGCGCATATCCCGACTGCTACCTGGACGTTGTTCCTGAATTGGGTGATACTCCGGCTCTGGCGTTCTAGCCCGTTTCTCCAGCTGAACAAAGAATGCATCATTTTGTGCTATAAGCTTCTCTCTTCTGTGCTGCAGGCTGTGCTCCAGGTTAGCAGCACTTGGCAAAGGCGAACGGGAGCGGGAACGGGAATGCGAGCGACAGCGATTCAGACGCAGTTGCTCGAATAACTTAGCCATCGATTCGGGCGTATCTTCCGGTTCGTCGATGTGTTCATCGGGCTCTCCCACAACTTCAATGGAGATGGTGGGCAGGGGAGGGGGGCTGATGGCAATGACTGGAGCAGCTATAATCACATCGCCGCCTGCTGCTTGCTCATCCTTTAAGTGCTCAAGGATCTCATCGTTGTGCCGAATGCGCTTTAGTCGTCGTGTTTCCAGACTTCTTTCTATATTATCCGCTGTTGGCAGAGGCGAACGGGAACGTGAACGGGAGCGAGATTGCGAACGTTCACGGGAATTGCGCTCGGCACGCAAGTTTTCCACAAATAGACGCATTTCCTCACGAGTAGGCAAGGGCTCAGAGTCGACAACTTGCGCCTCTGCCATGTCATTGATCTCGATAATGGGCTGAGGTAGGCTTGATTCCGATTCGATGCGACCTCGATGATCCTCCCCATAACCATTAGTTTCCACTTCCATTGCGTTGTCTCCATGTTGTTGCTTCTCCTGCATGTGCAACTCCAGCTCATTGACAGTTTGTGGCTGCGTCTCAAAAACCATGGGCACAGGTGGATTACCCCCATTCTGAGGTACTTCATCTGCGACATTTTGCAGCTGCAACTGTGACTCTGTCTCATTGATGTTTGCCTCCAGCATTTGCAAAACTAGTTCACAGTTCAGTTCACCAGGTAAGAGACCCGCTTGGCTATCATCGTAGACCTCCAGTGTGTGCTCGTCATCCACATCCATGCGATTGGCAACGTTCTTCGGCTGTGGCGAGGGATTGCGTGAGGCGGAACGCGATCTTGAGGGATTCACGGAAGCCTGAAAGTCGTAGAAATCGCTAATGCCCTCCATGAGCAGTCCATATTGATCCCTCCAAGGACCCGTATCCGGCTGACGTATTGTTATGCTGGGCGTGGACTGGCTAGAGGCTGGGGTGGACTGGGTAACTGCCTCCGTTTCACGCCAACGTTCCTCGTAGTGATCCATTTCGTCGATGCGCGGACTGCGACGCAGACCAGGTGAACCGAGCCTCGGCTGCTCCTCTGTCGCTGAAGAGGTTTGCAGCTGCAGAAGCAAAATCAGCACAAAGCGCAAAGCAGAGGCAAATATGAAAGGCAAATGGAAAGCGGTTAAAGCAGTTGAAGGAGACAGAGTTAAGGCCAGGCGGGCATTGGAGGCAGGAACGCATGGGTTAAGACTTGGCAAAAGCACTTACATTGGATTTAATGTCGCTGCTACTTGATTCCGTTGCATTCGAAGACTCCGCGCTGACCTTGTCCTGATCAAAGTTGATCAATTATAATCAAATGATTGAGCTTCTTCACATCACTTACCAATTGCTCCTTGGAGCGCTGCTGTCGCAACGTATTAACCGCCAGTTCATTTTGTTCATCTGTCGCATGCTCAAAGGACGAAGCTTTGGGCATGTTTTGTGAATCGTCCAATACCTCTTCGCCGGAGGCTTGTTTCTCCAGATCCAGATCCTCTTCGTCAATGGACAGGGCCTTTTCTCGCTTCCAAAACTCCGTGTCCTTATAGTGTTCGGGTAGGACTTCACCCCAGGGATTTGTGCTCTCCTCGCCAAGCATTTCCAGTGAACCACTTGCATCCGTCGGCGGCTTCACGTCCTTGACAGGACTACGCTTGTGTCTCCTGTGATGAGATTTGACACGCAAATTTTGCTCTGTATACTTGATGGGATTGTAGTCCTCCTTCTCGCCATGTCGCAGTTCCTCCTCCTCCAGCGATGTGAACATCTTCAGCTCTTCGTCACGTGAGGCGCGTGACTCACGCGATGAATTGGAACTTCCGCTTGATCTTCGTTTCTTAAAAGCGCGTCGTCTTCCCGAACCGTCCTCACGCATTAGAGGACGACTCTTGATGCCATCTAGCGAACGCAAATAGTCCTCGGTATATTGAACATCCGGCACATGGTCCTCGCCCTCCGGCTCCTGGCGTTCCTCCTCTGTTCTCCGCTCCTCGGAGGGCTGTGTGCTAAACGAGGATTGCTGGCTGGAATTCGGCTCCACGGAGGAGCCCTCATCAGAGACACCCGGAAACATTAGAGTCTTCGAGCGCGTGTAGGGCTCCTCGATTCCTCCGCTCTTTTGCCCAAATTGTGTCTTCACCCGCTGCACAATCATCGGCTCTTCGATCGCCGGCTCCTCGAATCTGGGAGGCAGTATCTTCTTGATGCAGGGCTCTTCCACCACAGGCACCATGCCAGCATATTGTGCATCCTCCTCCTGTTGCGCTGCCTGCAGCATTCGCTGCTGCAGCATAACCATCTCCTCCTCCGCCTCCATAAAGAGACGCGCATTCTCCTCAATTGACTTTTGTTTCTTTTCCGAATCCATTTTGCTAGCTGCCAGTCTGCGGGAATCCTCCAATATTAAAGCCTCCTCCTCCAGTTCGCTTTCTGTGGCGCTTAGCTTCCGCTCGCGCTCTGCTGCCAGCAGACGCTGCACGATTTCCGCATCTCTTTGCTCCTGCTCATCGTCCAGATCGAGCAATTGGCGCTCGATCGCTGCTGCAGCATCTTCCTCTTCGATTAGGCGCTGAGCTGCGTGTCGCTGTTCCTCTGCTTCTTCGAGTTTTCTTTCATTTTCCTCTAGTTCGTGCTGTTCTTCATCGGCTCTTCTTTGCTTTGTTTCTCTTTCGTGCTCAGCCTGCAGCAATTTCCTCTCATTTTCCTCGCGTTCCCGTTCGACTTCTTGCAATTTTCTTTCATTTTCCTCTTTTGCGCGTTCAGCTTGTAGTAATTTTCTCTCATTTTCCTCTCTTTCTCGCTCGGCATCTAGCAGTTTTCTTTCATTTTCCTCACGTTCTCGCTGCTCTGCTTCGCGTTTCTTTTCGGCCTCAATCAATTTTTGCTCGTTCTCTTCACGTTCTCTTTCGCGTTGTTGTTGCTCCACCTCTTCGCGCTTTCTTTCGGCTGCTTCGCGTTCTTTTTCCGCCTCGATAAGCTTTCGTTCGCTCTCGTTCGCTTCGGCTGCGAGTCGTTCCTCCTCGGCTTTTCTTCGGTCCTCCTTCAGCCTGTGCTCCGCCTCCGCCAGCTGTTTGCGTGTCTCCTCTTCAATGCGTCGCTGCCGCTCGAGCTCTGCAGCGAGCGCCGCTCGTTTATCTGCCTCCGACTCTACACGGAATCCATTGCTATAGAGTACACCATCCTGCATGGCATTCCCGCCAGCAGCTGCTTCTATGGCCGCCGCCTCTGCCAGCTCCTTATCCAGACGCTCACGGAGACGCGGGAGCTCCTCAGCATCGGCAGCCGCATCGATGGCATCATTGTTGCCGCAGGGATGCTGACATGTCCAGTGATACAGATGACGTGCCACAAAGGCAAACTCTAAGGCTCCCAGGTAGCCAATCAGCAGAGAGAAGAGCAACTCTCCAATGCCGGTGAGCGCCTCGTCTGCAGCCATTCGCGTTCGCTTGCGTAATGCGCCGACTTTTTATAGAGTATACAGCAGCAATGCAATACGCGTGTGTGTGCGAGTGTGTGTGTGTATTCACCACGCACTCACAGACACTCAGACAGACAATCGAAACACTCAAAAACGATTAGGTAATTCAATTAGAATTTTTTTCGCCACGCCAAAACTCAGCGAAGAAAATCGATGAAAATTCACTTGAAAATAAATTACTTATATTTTCTATATTTATTCAGAATATATTTTCTTTTATATGTATATATATTTATATATTTTGCACACTTTTCACTTTTGGCTTTTCCGGGCAGCGTGGCAGCGTGGCAGCTGAGTTGCAGTCGGCGCCAGTTGTTGCCACCTAATCGATCGTCTTGCAACTGATTAATGCCACACAGCTAAAGGGCCGACAGCGACTGAGTGAATCACAGACAACAACTGTGGCAGGGGGCGTGGCTGGGAGGGGCGGGCGCACGGGTGGGTTTCGTTAACGTTAAGTATTTTGGCAACGAAATTGGCCCACGGGCTTTTCTTTTTTCGGCCAAGCGTTCGACTGCGGTTTCTAATCAGCGCGCCATGTAAATTGCGAATGATTTTTCGAATAACAACATATTCAGCAAAGGCCGACAATGAATAAACACACACGAACACACACACAGATATTTTTACATATATATTTTTCACATTTTCCATTTCTCTTAATTTTCGCATTTGTTGCGTTCACGCTTTTCATTTTGGCTATTTATGTTTTTTAATACTTTTCCCATGGCCAATGTCGTTGTGAGCTGCTGCTGCTGCCGCTGCAGTTGCTGCTGCCACAATTTGTAGCAACAACAACACTTAATTGCAATATCAGCAAATACTATAGCTTTGATATAAGAAATTTTCTATTTTTATTTTGTATTTTTCTTCTAATAAATATCGAAATAATGTGCCAAAAATAAATTGGAATGCCTGGGCGTTTGTTTCTATTTGATTTTTTGTTTTTTTTTTTGTTTTTCTTTTTGTGTTGAAAGGGAAAGTGTGTGCGACAGCCGTTAGAGTATCGAAGTGGGCGTGGCAGCATTTGGCTATATATTTATTATTTTCAATGGCAAATGAATGAGATCGCCAAGCGAAAAATAAAGAGATTAAATTGAATCCAACAGCTGGCACAGCGAGGGAGCAGCTGAAGAGCTCTTTAGATAATTTGTTATGCGAAAAGTATTAGAAGGTCAAGAACTTAAGATTTTTTTCTGAGGACAACACTCATCAATCTTAAAAAACAAATACACTGCAATAAGTTCTAATTATTGGGCAAAGAAGAAGAAAGAATCAAACGATCTTTTGTAAATTAAAATATTTAACGGTACACTGACAAAAAAGAAGTATGAGTAATAAAAACAAAAGCATTTGGAGAAAAAAATAATATTCGATAAGCTGAAAGAAAACATCTTTCAGCTTTCAAAATTTTCAACAAATCTAAACAGATTTTTCTCTTCTGAATCTTTCTTTTCTTTTCTGAATTCTCAAAAATTTAAAAAAAAATTGTAATTGGGAAAACTATTAAAAAAACTCAGTTTTATGTAAAGCAATGAAAAATTCTTTAAATTTCCACACGCGAAACAATAAAAGCTTCTATAAAGATTTATTGCTCACATGGATTCAAAATATGAACAGTTTGCATACTGTTAACAATGCTTTAACATTTCTTTAACCAACAAATGAGAAAGCACATTCAAACTTAAGATTTTTCTTTGCATACGGTCTTTAAACTCTAGTTTTAGTTTAAGATTATACAAACATTTTGTCAAACACTCGATTGCTCGCAGGATTATTCAACTTTCACTTACTTCCGAATGTAAGCTGCTGCCCTACGATGTCAACACGTCAACGGCCAATGTCACAAAGGAACTGTCAACTGGCCTCGATAAGGGCCAAAAGGTGCATTGACTAACCTTTCGAGAGACCAGATATGAAGTTCAATGAAAAAAGCGATATAGCTAAGGATTAAGAAGGACACACCTCTGTCATTAAAGCTAACAGAGCGTGCGACAGGCCATAAAAGCAAAAAACAAAACTGAGAAACTTAGATGAGCGACAGAGGCAATTAGAACCGTGAACAATTAGAAGAACCGCCTGAAAGTGTGCTAAGCATTTGTGTCTCTGTAGTCCGGGGTAAATATGTGTGTGTGTGGGAGACAATTTGGTGATGGATTCGAAGCACTCACCTCATCACAGCCCGTGCAGCGGGGTTTCAGCATTTCCGCGTAATGGCGCTCACAGTAGACCTTGTCATCGTGGACACAGTAGGTGAGGTCCACGAGCAACTCGTTGCAGGTGCTGCATGTGAAGCACTTGGGGTGCCACATGACGCTCTCCACGAATTTGGGCGCGGCCACAATCAAATCGCCAGCAGATATCTCATTCTCACAGTGAGCGCAATGCTCATCATAGGGCGCATCCTTAATAAAGGCTGCAAGAGACGTAAAATTGAGCAATGGGTATCACTTTAAGATATATGTATCAACTTACCTATATCCAATGCAATTTCGTTGCGTGCCGTCACAAAGTCCTCGAAGGAGGCCTCGTGCTGCACCTCTAGGTGCCGACAGTGCTCCAGCGAGAGATCCTGCTTGGGCAGCTGATAGGAGATCTGCTGCTCTCGCAATCGCGCTCCATCGCTGCCCAGCCGCGGCACCTTCTCATCTGGCAGCTGGTCGAAGTAACGATTCACTCGCGACGAGGCACGCACACCTGCTGGCACCCACGTATAGCCCAGATCACGAGGCTCCACGCCCGTATCTGCGGGCGAGATCACCTTGAAGCCCAGCCTCTCGTGCACATTCGTCGTCTGTTGCTGGTAAATCGCATGCGCCTCGCGTGGACATTTACACGATTGACACGTTTTCCTGGAAGAAAAAAGAATGAGCGATTATAAATGAGATGAGAGAGAAGATAATGCCAGAAAATACGATTTTGATTAGACTTAAATTTTCTTAAAATAATATTATATATAGTATATAAAATATATTATATATAGTATTATAATGGCTAAAAACTCTCGTTATATTTTTCCTTTTTCTAAATGATTTTTATAATAGAAATCTATACTTCCTAAATAGCACATGGAATAGGGAATATGCAATATGGAATATATGGACCATCGGGAACCATTAAATTTATGTTTTAGTTCATCTTATTTATACATTTTTCTGGTAAAAAAAACCCAATTTACTTTGTGCACTTTGTACACGAGTATGTAACTCTTAGGATTGAAAACTTACTTTAAAACTCAATTAAATCCTTACGAACGAAAATTTTACTAAAGCTGTGTAAATTTTATTAAAATATAAATATATTTCCCTTTAATTTTACACTAATTTTAAATTCACTTAAATATGAACTAGCTCAAAAAGTTTAATTTTCTGTTTCCACATTTAAATTTGTTTTCTTTTAGCTTATTTTAATCTTTTCTTCAAAATTTAATATTTATTTAAATTATATATAATTAACATTTAATTATAAAGTAAAATAAAATTTAAAAATATTTATATAAACACTTTTGTTTTCCATTTTCTATGCAATTCCATGTATTTCCCCATGAAATACTCGAAAATGTTCATACAAGTTTTTCAGTCCACTTAAAATAACGATTTCTATTGTAGTTCACACTTTTGCCGCTGCTCGTCAAACGGCGCTAGCGCAAGCTCATCAATCAGCGCCATCTAGCGGCAGCTTTCCGCACACGACGCCCTCTTACCTAACAATGAGATCGTAAATTTCCTTCCTATCGAACACCTTGCAGTAGACGCTGAGCACATTGAGGCAGGCATAGTGCATGCCCGTCCACGGGACATCGGAGGAGGCCAATGCCGCCCACAGGGGGCAATCAGCGTGGCGGTCCAGGTCGAGCATTTTCACCATTTTATGTACTCAACTCAGACGGTAACAGTTTACGATGCTCGGCACATTAACGTTAACTGTACTTTAAAGAAAACTTCTCTAGTTTATGATTATTTGTGGTTCTCGTTGTTAAAATATTATTGCTTATTAAATTTTCTTTTTACTTTTACTTTGCATTTGGTTCACTTTTTGGTTTCGCTTGCTTCTTCTCAGTTACGTTTTGTTTGACTCATCAAAAAGTTGGTTGAGTGCTGCTTGGGAGGCGCCTCCACAGAGAAACGAAAGATATGAATATATATATAAGTTAAACAGCTCGCGTTTGGCACATCTGTTTGGATTATTTGCTCATTGACATTTTGATGAAGGTGTTAATTTTAACCTTTATGCGAGCGCTCACACATTTACGACGTCTTCTGTTTACTTTTTAACAATTATTTTTCTGTTTAGTTTCATTTTCTTTCAGTTGCAATTAATTGTCTGTTTACTTATATTTGTTTTTTTTTTTCAATTAGATAAATACAATCAATGTCATAAAAACCGACCCACACCCGAAACATGAGTCGAGCTAAATGACCAGCTATTAAAAAGGTATTCGAAAAAAATAAATAAAACCAACACACACACGAAATGAAATAAAAGTTAAGGTAAAGGTAAAGGTAAGGTAAAGGCTGCGGCAGCAGCTCCCAACTTTCTGATAAGATTAATAAATGCGAAGAAAAAAAGGACGCACACACGAAATCATATTGGATTGCGTGATGTCATCAGAGACGGGGTGGGCGGAAGGGGGCGTGGCTGATACGAAAAAAGATTGTCAACTGCCACGGAAAGTAAAGCAACTCAGGTACGTAATAAAGTCAAAAAATAGCTGATGAGCAAGCCAGCCAGAGATAAGTCCAATAAGAACATAAAGTCGAATAAGAGGAAATGCATTCAAGCTGACCTTTTATAGACACAAAAATAAAGACAAGCGCCAACTGTCGCTAATTGCTCACGACTCAACGTCAATGCGGAAAATGCAACAGGTTTGCAAATATCTAACGAGGGGCCATCTCGCGGGGTATTTGAGGGGGCATTGGGTATCTAGTATCTTAATGCAAACATGGCATAATTTAATGGAATTATTCGCATGATTCATATTTGCAATGTCTGTTGCTATCAAGAAACTGATCAACTTATGTTTCTTCTGCACACGTATGAATCATTCTCAGATCAAAAAGAATATAATATTTTGATAAAAAGTAAATGTAGAGAAGAGCACGTAAAATATATAGCATCAGCTTAGATAACCTATTTGTTTATTATAGAATTTATGGTAGACATCATTTTGGAGAGCAATTTATAAGAAAAACAAAGAAAGAGGTATTTAAAATAGTGTGAGTTTCTTGGTACGTAGTTGAGTCAGTTAATAAGAAATATTATAATATAAATATTTTATGATAACATTTTTATAAACAAATATTTAATAAAATACCATTTTTTGAATATGGAAGAGTTCTTAATTCTCTTATTATATTGTGTAAATATATAAAATTATATATATACATTATTATAAAAAGAAGAGACTTTATAGCCATACCAGACGGCAGCTCAATCATAAAGAAACTTTAATCAATTTTAACAGTCCATATCTCGTAATCGGTTGGATCAGATGTCTATATCACATACTTGTCATAGAAACCAACGATCAATCATAGAAACCAACGAACCCAACGATCTACGAATAAAGTTCTTGTTTGAACATTGGGTTTGTCATTAAGATAATAAAGTCTTATCAATTTTGCACCTATACCAAGGTTGTTTGAAAAATAAAAATATATATATACAAAATATATATATAGCATATTAATTAAATTAAATTAATTTTAAATTTTCCAACGGTCTATATTATATAATTTTAACGTTTCTCTAGAACACCCTCATATATTATAAAGTTCTTTAGATTATTATACAAGCTGTAAAAAAATTAGTTTTCATATAGAAAATTGCCCTACTACCTAGATTTTTCAACGTCCTTCAACAATAACGAGCTCTACTATACAAGTTTGGACAGCTACATATATACATATGTATTTACAATAGGGTTTCAGGAAATTGATCATTTTTAAGAACCATTTCTGCAACATCATATGATCTCTGCAATAATAACATTTACAAAATGTGAATTTTTAGCATTTTATGACCTCAAGCCAAATTATTTTTATACCATTCCCTACTTAATCACTGTGCCACAGCAAACACATAATATTAATATCCCATCTATAAATAGGCGAAAGTCTAAAAATCGCTGACATTTACATATATTTAGCAATTCTATCTATAATTACAATTTGCAAAAGGCCAACTAAGAAAAGAAGCCCAAAGACCAAATTACTCTAGCTTTCAGCTCAGAATAGCGTATACCTATATAGTATAAATAGATAACTGTAGCATTGCACCTATTGCCACTCACACATATGTAAATAATCTCAGTTTCTTTTGTATTCATAAAGTTGTCAGATGCGCAGCCTTATCGCGAAACAAACAATTACTATGCCATTAAAACGTGCTCATTGCAGATTAAACAGATGTTACGCCCATATCAAATGAGCGCAAAAATCGAAAAGAAAAAAAAAGATTTCATTTAATTGAATTGCGACAGCAACACGAATTTATTAAATGATAGCCCTGAACAATCAAGAGAATTGGGCTTAATATTCAATTTATATAAATATGTTGTCATATGGGAAATAATAGAAAGATACCCTATAGAAATATTTTAGGTAGAAATGATCTATATATATTCAAATTTATCTGTAAAATGAACAATCTTGTTAGCGCAACCAACTTAATAAGCCTTATGAGCATTAAGTTGGCTGCGATTCATAATTAGGTGATGCCAAATAGCTGAGAAATTATTGAGTATCAAATATTCTATATGTAAAGTTGTTTAAAACCTTACTACTTCTTTTGATGACAATTTAAAA
This sequence comes from Drosophila gaucha, assembly GCA_035045545.1. NCBI lineage: Eukaryota > Metazoa > Arthropoda > Insecta > Diptera > Drosophilidae > Drosophila > Drosophila gaucha. The sequence goes on from JAWNOY010000292.1 coordinate 1,437,818, forward strand.
CGATGTCAAAGTTAAATTTTTGAAATATCTAATGGGTACTGTAGTACCATACTTTTATTATTTTATTACTTTTAAGGTTCTACCTTATTAGAGTTTTATCAATTCAAAAATTCAACGTTTTCTAAACATTTTATTTGAAATTTTATTCCCTATCGAAAGCTTCTTACATTTGCTTTTCTTATATTTCACATTTTACTTTAAAAGAGTTTTAGTTAAAATAGAAAATGTTTCTTTTCTTGAAAAACAATCCTAGCGAATTCCAAAAATCCAAATATTCAAAAATTCTAATAAACTTTCCTATACCGTATCCAAAGTCCAAAGTATTTACTCTCATTAGTTTCAATGTTTTACAAAGCAAAGCAATTCCAAAATTCTAATTTAGGATATATCTCTAATTGGCATTGTAATACCCTATCCAAAGTCTTAAGCATTTACTTCTATTATTTTAAAGTTTTTACTTTAGACAAGTTTTTGTTACAATAGAAAATGTTTGCTTGTCTATATAAACGCATACAATATATACTATATACATATATCAAACATATTTCTTGACAAGCGGATAAAAGCGTATGAAAATATAACGAACACGGCAAAAGTAGAAGAAGAAGAAGCAAGCGTCGAAGTCGCTGCCAAAGTTTTGCTGCCAAATAAATGTAATTAAAAGCTAACACACACACACACACGCACGGATAGATAGAGGTTCGTTTGTTGTTGCCCGCAGCATTTGCTGCTTTGCTGGTTAGAATAGAGGAGTCAGAGAGGGCGGTAGGTAGGCGGGGCAGTCAAACAATTACAATTGATAAGCACCAAAGTCACTTTCATTTATATATATATACATACATAGTATATATATATGTATATGTTTATACGCCATTGCAAGCAATTGGAAAAGTTTTTGGCGACAAACCGACATTTAAGGGCCACCCTAAAGACCAGCTGCAGAGTAAACGCCTGTCGGTCTAACTGTCTTTGCCTGCCTCTCTTCCAGACTCCCCGTCGGTCTGTCTGTCTGTCCCATTTCGCCGCTGACCTTCTTTGCCAACTGGCAGAGCGAAATCCAATTTTCCACTATAATTGAACATGTTGCGCCATAAACAATAAACAATAAACAATAAAAATGCGCGCATAAAAGTCAACGCCGTAGTGCAACAAATCTCAATTATGAGCTTCCAGCTCAGCGCAAGGTGTGTGAGCGAGAGATTCTCAGATTAAAAGTGCGAAAGAGACCGAGAGAGAGGGAGAGAGATGGCGTGCGTGATAGAGTAACTGCAGTTCAAAGCTCAAGCGCGCGAGCGCTCCCGTTCTCACACTCCCCACGGCACGCTCTCTTCGTTGCTCGCACGCTTTTCGCTTTCGATTAAATGACTTTTAATGCGATTACGACAACAACAACAGCAACAACAACAATGGGTGCTCTATTCTATGCACTTGACTGCGGCTACTGTCCCACATAAACTGAACTAAATAAAAGTCAGTTTATAAATGATGCGTGTAGATGGCAACCGCTAATTGAATCAGTGAGCAGCCAACCAGCGATAAGGTAGATAATTAACATATGCCGTTAAGAAGCAGAGGGAAAGAGAGAGAGGGGAGCTGGAAAGTGTGAGTGAGTGGAAGGAAGCCCACCCGCTTGGAAGTTAAGCAGCGGCTGTTGTCATGACAGCGCAGGAAAGCAGCTTCTAGTTTATGACTTGCAGACACACACACACACACGCATGCACTCTAATACGTAAAAGAATTATATTCTTTTGCAACTGTTACTTTAGTTTTATCTGTGTGTGTGTATGTGTTTGTTTGTATGTAAATGCCAAATTGCATTGCGCTTTGTGAATTATTACGGCCTTGCATGCACATTACTTTAGCTTTAGCATTTGCTTGACTCTTCTCTCGCCCTCTCTCTCTCTTTCTCTCTCTCTCTCTTTGTTGTGTGAGGGGTTTTGCAGTTCCGCGAAATCTGGCCACAATGTGTTACACAAAAAAAAACAAAACAGGCGCAACAAATGACAAAGCCGGATGATGCACTTTGATAAATGCAGCTACATCTGTATGTGTGTGTGTGTGTGTACATGTGCGTGTGAGTGCATATATGTATGTATATGAGCCCAAATGTTGGCAAGTCAATAAAGATCCTTTTAGTTCGCATACCACTTGTCACGTTAAGTGTAATGGATCGAAGATGATATCGGACATTCCGCAAACATTCCACAGACATTCCCTTATACCGTTATTTATGTCAGACAGAATCTTCGTCCTCACATTCTTAAAAGTATCTTTAATGAAAGTCTGTGTCGCATGAGAAACTTTTTGGGGTTTTTCTTAAAATATCGTTTATAACCAAAATTTCATTGAAATCGAGGTAATGTAGCATACAACCCTTTAAGACGTAGTCACAACTATATAGTCATTGATTTTCGAATACTGAAAAACTAAGAAACCACAAGTAATCAATATGCCTTGAAATTTTTTTCTGATTGCAGCCCGAAATTTAATTGTTTTGCCTTAAAGCAGTTTTCTCAAAGAGAAACTAATTAGCTACCCTAAAAAAATTAATCATCAACTAAAAATATAATGTATGTTTTTAAAAATGGCTTAGAGGATCCTAACTTTTTTTTGCCTGAAAAAATAAATATGTACTTTCAAAAATTATTAAATTTTTTTTTAAAAACAGTTAAAGTGGTTTATTCCACCCTATCTATATTAAATAGATCCAAGTTTTTGAAAGACCTCAATTAAAATTATTTTGTATATTAAATATTTAAAATTTTAAAATATATTATATCAACATGAGCTCAAATTTGCAAACAAAAAAAAAAAGATTTTAAAAAATTTAAGAACAACAAAATATATTTTAAATAAAATTGCTACCGTTAAAGTTTTAAAAAGATTTGAGTAACAATTTTGAAACCAAAAGCTGGTTTGGAAGGTGGAAAACATAATTGATTACGTTCATAATCGTATGTTAGACCAGGGAATTGTTTCAAAACAAAAACTAAAAGCCCTGTGATGGCCATTCTTTAATTCATTCTTATCACAAATTTTCTACTTTCATTTAAGTTATTTTAGAGTATTATTTAGTCAAACAATAATAATAAGGTAAGTCCCTGAGCTTCGAGGGTTTCTTTTTTGTAACTTTCAGAAAAGTTGGAATTATATATATTTTATTAAAAATAATGTTATTGGTTACCTACAACATTTCCCCATCACATTTGAAAGCAATATTTTTAAAGTTATATTCCAAGAATTTGAATTATTATTATGATTACGATATATCTTCAGACTTATTAAAATTAATTTCCGTGAATCGCCATATTTCAAACAAAGACAATTTATGGGTATTTTCATTCGAACGGATTATATATCTTTACAGCGTCCCACAGAGAAAAAAGTCATGCCAAAAATTTTACTTTTGATTCGTTCAGCCTGTCACCGCATAAATAAACAACAACAACAACAAGAACAATCAAAACAACAACAGAAATTTGCAAGAAATTCTTTGGTCAAACATCTTTTGGGCTACAGTTTTTCGATTTGTTTATAAATATAAAGAAACCGCAATTGGATAAATGTAAACAAAAATATGGCTGGCAATTGGCATTTTGTTTGGGCAGAAGAAGAAAACAACAAAAATATGAGCTGGTTTTTCGAATTTGTGAGCACTTGAACTTGAGCAGCCATGAAAAGAAGCCAAACACACACACATACGAACACACGCATTATCATCTTTTAAATTAATTAATTTATTTTCTTTTTATTTTTGTGGTCATTACACCTTTTTGGCCAACAGACAGACAGAGCACAGAAACAAGTCAACGAACGCCGAACGAAAGTCGCGTGGAAAACGCGCGCGTTTGCGTAGCGAGTGTGAAATAAAAAGGGCCTGCGAGCGATACCGACTGCACCGTTACACAATTCAATTCCAACTGAACTCTGCGTCGGCGTCGTCGTCTGGTCTGCGGGTCTGGTCTGCCACGCCGCTTGTCTCTGTTGTTGTTGTCGTCGGCGCAGCCGAAGCGTAGCATAAACGAAGCTCCCCACCACAGAAAGAAAGCAAAGCGAGCAGCCCAACGACGCATCGTGGGAGACGAGGCCAAAGAGCTCGCTCGGCTTAGCGAGAGAGGGAGTGCGAGAGAGAGAGAGAGAGAGAGAGAGGGGGGAGCGATAATGACATGGCACCTGCTCGTGTGTTGTTGTCGTTATGGTTGTTGTTGTTGGCTGCTGTGACTCTTGCTGCTGCTGCGTTTGTCGGCAGACGACACTGCACTTGCTGCTGCTGCTGCTGCAGCCGCAACCGCTTATTAGCAATGCGAATGCGTTAGGGCTTTAAAAATACTCTATGCTTATATGATATGTGTGAAAAAGGGGAGTCCTATGATATTGTGAAAATGAATATGTTTTAAGGTTTTAATATACCCTATACAAGTGCTTAAAATGAGGAGTAATAGGTATGTAGAATTAATTTTGTATTAGCAAATTTTGTATTCTAATATTGCGCATATGAAATATGTGACAAAATGAATAATATATATTGGATGTAGGTTATGTAACAGGATTTAAAAGAGAAATTTTGAAAACTAAAATACGAGAAACTTAACAAAGTTTTTGAAGAAACATTTTAAGAGCTATGAGAAGTTTCAACCTTTTTTGTGTTAGAGAGATTTCTTGACTGTGTTAGAGTTAGTTAGTGAAAAGTCTAAAGCTTTTCTTACGCATCTAGCTATAGCTTACCGCTGAAATCGGTAAGTGTCGAGTTTTTGTAATATGTGAAATTAAGATAGGTATCTTGATTGATGCTAGAAAGTTAGTTCGAACTATAAGCCGAAGTGCTACAAATCTATACAGGGTATCTTCCAGTCGAGTACACAGAAAGAAATTACTTTGACAGGTTATGTCTTGTCTTCCTACAAATTTAAATACAAAATATATTCATTCTCTTTCTGCCATGTGCACAGGGTATCTACTGATCGAGCATTTGCTTCAGACTCACTCTGACCAAACTTTCTTCTATTTAATATAAAAATATGCACATAGGTATATACATTTTTGGTTTTTGCATGCCACTAAGTATTTGTAGAGTATCTGCTAGTCACTTCAATTTGGACCACGTTAACTTTTATGAATATGAATACAAATATAAAATATTGATTATTCTGCATGACATGAATTCGTACAGGGCATCTGCTAGTTGATCACTCTTATCTAGCCTATCTCTGCTTCTTTTTTTTATGGCGTTTCTTCATTAATGCAACGCATGCCGCACACACGTGTGAGAATTGGCTAATGAGTCAACAGGTTGTCCGCTTGGCTGCCCCAAAGTGGAGTCGAACGAATTTCGAGTGAAGCCGCAGCTGCAGTTTTTCGAGGGGCGGACAGGGGCTGTGGGCGGGTCTAATTAATGGGCAGCGGGCGCTGCATTTATTATACAAATGTGGCCCAGGGATGTTGCAGCCGGCATGTTGAGAGAAAGGCGGCCAAGGTCAGAGTCAAGTCGAGTCGCCCAACTGTGGCAGCCACATTTATCAAACTGGCTTTGCTTTGATTGCCACATGCAACAAATTACACGTATTTATAAACAAAGCGGCAACTAAGTATCCAAAAGACCAATTGAAATGTTTAACATCTCGTTTAAGTGGAGCACCGGATCAGGGGCGGAGCAGAGGAAAGGCAAGTGGGGGCCAAACATTGTCAGCAGCTATACCAAATCCATAAAGACAACGCAAATGGCCCGTAAAAATATTATGATGCCATTGAATGTGGCACGAATTGCCGCTGAGGGCATATGCAACAAAGTATATGTGTAACTAATTGAATACCCTGTAGAAGTTAAAATGAGAATAGATTTTGAAATATCACAACTTAGGAGAAAAGTTGAAGAGTTGCTATTTGAGAGAGATTACTTCAAGTGGAAGTTTATATACCCTTAACAACTAAAAAAAACATAGTACCTATAATATGTTCAGCCGATAGTTCCTATAGCAATTATATAGTATGGTCATATGATTTAGAATATAAAGGTTCACAATTCTTCATATTATTTGAAAAAAAAAACAGAAAAACTCGCTACACAAAACTTGTTTAGAACTCTTTTTTATATAAAATCTAAAATCTAGAAAGTTTATCGATTTTGATTTAACCATAGAACATGAAACTATTGAAATAAAGTAAACGATATATAGTAGGCCGATGTTAACCAGAAGCTGCTAATATATATGGACCATAGTAAGCCTAATTAATCCAAGATTCGTAGTATTTCAATTTTTGATTTGATTTAAACATGGAATGTTTAGTAAAGCTTGTAATAGAGTAAAAAATATATAGTAGTTCGATATTAACCAGAATCTGTTTAAATGTATATAGGGACCACAGTAAACCTACTCTATCCAAGTTTATTCTAGATCTTTCACATAAAAAACAATAACTTCATATTTGACTGATAATTCCTATATTAGCTTTATGATAAAGTTGTTCGATCTTTTCACACATTTCTATGTATATACTGCCCTTGCAAAGTTTTGTAAAACGGTGACTAGCTTCCATAGAAAAAAGATAACATTAATTAACAATTAACAAAACATAACACCCTCTCTTCCAATGTCTACAGGGTATGTATGCTGCGACTTGTATATTTTTCTCTCAATGCATTGCTTTTCTTTCTCTTTAGCTCACTTTGCCGGCACTTTGTTAGATTTTGTATATTTGCACTACAAATAGGCGAACGGGGCGGGACGCTAGGGGGCGTGGCTGGGTGATTAGTGATTGGTTTGGGCCAAGTGTTTTTCATTCATGGCGTACGCGCCCAAAAGTCAACAGACCCTCAAGACTCTCAACAACTGTGATGGACAGCGCACGCATGAAAATACATACATACACACATGGATACATATATATCTATACACAAATATACATATATCTAGCAGCCCCCTACGAAACACTTTCCCTGTGACGCCAGCAAAAAGATCTAAGCACCCCCCTGCCCAACTACACCTGATCAACGGACGAGAGTCAGGCAAGAGATTCATTGCGAATTTTCTTCCAGTTTCTTTTTTTTTTTGCTCGTAATTTATGAGATTTGGTTTTAATGCAAACAAAAATGATTAATTGGCTTCCAATTGGAAAAAGGAGCAAAGAGACTGGCAAATGTATCTACAATGTGAAGCATGTCAGCGAACCAGCTAGACGTAGGTGTACTCAAGATTGATGACACCCCCAATCACCTCTATGCCTCCCCACTTTATCTCTTAATTAGAGGTCTTACAAATTGCATGCATTATTAACTTTCAGCCAAATAGGTGCTACAAGGTGGCAGCTGCCACTGTCCCAACTATCCATCAACTTGATAAGCAGCACCATTAAAAGTATATATATAGCATCTATATATGTGCGTATATATACCTGTATCAGGTAATCTTATGCATGTACGTATTCATATTCGATTACGAAATGCAAAACGTGACTTTGTCAACGCGGCTGATTAATTGATGGAGAGGCAGGTAGAGGGCGAGGTAGATGCCGGAAAAAGTTGACAATGCATAGTGAAAAAATTTACAAAATAAAAACAGATATCGCTTGATATACTGGCTAAGCAGAAAATGATGATACCAAGCGGTAATAAATATAGCGCGCAAACGCGGATATCCAATGATTTAAAATGTGATTTTAAGTGTTTTCTTAAAGCTAGCTTAGCTTTTACTGAAATGCAGTTGGAATAACCAATTAGTTGATATAAATTAGACACTTGGCTGAAGATTTTAGAGATTATAGTAAATATCCTTTTTGAATTATCATTATCATTATCAAAACTATAATCATTGTCATTGGCATAATTACAGATATAATCATTATCAATATAAATTTTACTCGCAATTATTATCCTTGTCATTATCATTACTGTAATCATTATTAAAATCATTATTTGTAATATATTATTAGCATTAGTAGAAGTTGTATTGGCTTTAGCATTAGCATTTCTATTAGCATCAGGATTTGTATTATTATTAGCATTTGCCTGAGCATTTGCATTTTCATTAGTATTTGTGCTTACATTAACATTAGCATCAAATTACCATAGGCATTACTATAAGCATTATAATTATTATGAAAATCATTCTAATTATCATTATTATTATCATTATCATCATTAATAAAATCATGATTTTCGTTATATCATTAGCATTAGCATTACTCTTCGCAATAGTATTTGCATAAGTATTAGCACTTGCATTAGTTTTAGCACTTATATTATTATTAACAGTTGCATTAGCATTTGTTAGCATTATTATTATCATTATCATTAGCATCTGACTACCATTGGTATTAATATTAGCATTATCATTATCATTATCATTGTCCTTTTCGTTTTTAAACCCATTATTATACGACATTCATACACAAAGTCAGTCTCAGTGTTTGCTTAAATATATACAGGGTATCTAATTGTTAAATTGAAAACCAAAACATTTCTTGCAAAAATAAGTAATGCAGATGTTAAATAAATTATAGAACATTACGCTTTATAAATAGCCCAATTAGCAATATATTGTTTTTTTAACATTATTCGACAAGAAATGTAAATAAAAACGAAATTCTATTTATTTTCTGAAACTTTTCAATTTGATGGAACCTTGGACTTGGCTTGGTCTATAAATTGACCAACTATAGATAAGAGTTCGCATTATATGCGAACATATATACATATTTTCATGAATGTATTTTCTATATTTTGGCCAAAAGCGAACTGTGTTTATTACAAAAGCCATCTATCAATAGATCTTACGGACCATAAATACAGCTACAAAAGCAACACAACAAATTTTTGGTGTGTGAACCTTTGGAAATGCGAATGTGGGTTCATTTGGGTTTGTTTATTTACCTGTCTGCCTGCCTATGATACATGTGGCTGTCATTTGCTGCTTTTAATTACATCTGTGTGGCATATACGATACACGTACTTGCGGATACGTTAAAATAAATGTATCTTACAGATACATTTGTGTTTTTTTTTTGTGCTACCTGGCATTACGGCCATTACATTAGATAATGTACTGCGTGTAGCCACTCAAAGGCAGCTAATGTTTTTTTTCCCTCACATATTTATTTATATGTATATACATATTTTTCAGACCTGATTTGAGGAAAACATCACATGAGCAGACATAAAATTATTTCTTTTTGTGTTTATTCCAAGTAAAATATCATTTGCTTGAATATTTCTGGGCAAATCGTCGATAAATGTGAATTTGCTTGTTTTTGGCGGGTTCTAACTCACGCCTTGCTATTAATTTGGTCCACGAGACGAGCAAACTAATTGAGTTTAATGGGGGTCATGTCTTGAATAGAAAAGCTCTGCGATTTATTTGACATGCGTCAGCTGCGCGCGTTTACCAACACTAACAAATTGCGAGAGTTCTTTCCTTGAAACTTCAATATGAATAATAACTCAAATGAGCGCGAATTGATGTAAAGCATACTTCTGAAATCAAAGAAACATATATTTTCCATCTTTCATGCATTTCGGCACCCAAACTCAACGATTGCCAAGAGATTGATGATCAATTAAAATACTTTTCGATTTGCCAGCGAAAATTCATTCCCTCACAATTATCGCAACAATAATTCATAAATTGCGCCCGCGGCAGTTTATACGCTGCCCCATTAGCCATAGTTCGATTAGTGCTTGGAAACGTGAAAACATTCGCAAATTATCGTTTAACGATCACGAGAAGTATTTTTACAATTTTACAGCAAATTACTTGTCCCAAAAGTTTTTAATGGGACTTTTAGATGATTTTTTAGATTTTTAAATGATTTTTGGCAGCTTATAAAATAATGAGATGAGGGGCATTACAAAATTTTCAGAAAGCACTTTTCTAAAAGTCCAAGTCCAAGTGTTTACTTCCTCTTAGTTTCAATAAATATCGCATAGCACTCACCGGTTGACAGACAGCTTATCTTCGCCGCCGCCAGATGGCGTCTGAATTAACGTCAGCCCGGCAGACTTTTTGCGTCTGATTGCCATGTGACGTTCGCGTGTGGGAAACTTTGGCTGTTTCTTGACCAACACTGGCTGCACCTCAAAGACATCACGTGGTCCGTTGCTTTGCATCTTCAACTGCATCTTACATAAAATGCAGTTGTTGTTGAAAGAGAGCGCGACGACAACTGAGCTCGCAAGTTTAAAATGTAAACAAAGACAACAGTTGACAGCTATCTATAGCGGTCATATTTAATGCGTGTGACAGATACCGATAAGCCAAGCGCACACACACGCACACACATGCACAGTTGCTCGAAACGAAAGAGCGGTTGAGAGAGTGTGAGTGTGAACTGCAACAAGCTGCTGTCATTTGCTCGCTCTCTCTCTCTCTCTCTCTCTCTCGCGCTCTCTTTTCGTATTCGAAGTTCGAAGTTCGAACACCGATATTCGAGTAGAGTTGAGTTTTAATTTGAATGCAGTTTAACTAAGCGAATTCGCTGACGATCGCGTGGGCAACGCACAAGTGCTGCAGAACAACTAAAAAACGAAATGCTAAAAACTAAGCCTGGAATTGAGCGTGAATCAAACGTGAAGACGTAGGCAGAAGAGCAACAGCAGCAGAGGCAGCGACGCAGCGAAACTCAAAACCAAACACGAAGCGCCGTTAGACAGCTTCGGCTGCATAAAATATAAAGCTTTATAGGCCAAGTATAAGCACGAAGTCGACTGTCAGTCAGTCAGTCAGTCAGTTAGTCAGTTAGTCAATGTCAGCCGCGACTCAGTTAACTGCTCAAGCCCTGAGTGAATAAAAAAAACAAAAATTGCGAACGCTGCCTTTTTAACAGTTTGAACTTCAGCTGAACCTCAACAGCTGAGCGCAATTACAACATTTCAATGGAAGCTCAAGCTTTTATTGGCGCAATCGGCATCAATTTAAAGCCGAAGCTGGCACAGAGAGAGAGAGAGAGACAGAGAGAGGAAGGGAGAGCTGCGCAATTTGCGAAGAGTAGACAAACAAATAAAGCAAGTCAAGGTCTCTGCAAGCACTTTAATTACCGTTGCAGCAACTGAAGAGCGGCAAATCGTTGGTGCGCCGAGTGCGAGCGAGAGGTGGGATGGGGCGAATGATCGCACGCAGCGCTTTATCATGTTACGCCCCATGAAAAACATGCGCAAAAACTAAAAGAGCATAAAACTGTTTATCATGTTTAGTTTTTTATGGACAGAGAGATTTGTTCTCTATTTATAGTTTTGTTGACATTATTAATGGCCATTTTCAGCAAATTAATTAAAAATCATTTAATTAATATATATTTTAATAATTACAGATAAGCTGATATATGCAACTGCTCTGTATATTTATATATTTTTCAATTATAATTTATGGCCAACATTTTTTGCCATTAAAGTCAAACAGAATGCTATAAAAACGAAATACAACCAAACAACAATTGAATTATAGCAAAGCAAACACACACACACACATATCGTCACAAACAAAGCGAATTGGAACAAAAACGCGCATACGCCCCGTATATCAAGCAGAAGTTTCGATTGCGTCGCCTCCCTTCGTCCTCTCCCTCTCTCGCTCTCCCTCTGTCTTCTCCCAATTGGCGGTCGGCCAGCGTCCAAAATGAAATTGCAAACAAAAACCGCAGTTAGACAAAGAGGCGGACGCAACCGACAGACAAACTAATTTTACAAATTAATAGCACAATTTGAATTTGAATTTGCGGCCGCATTGGCAGTTAAGTGCATTTCCCAATTGGCAACACGCAGTCCGATTCCCATTTCCAATTGGTATTCCAATTTGCATTTTCACATAATTGACTCCCTGAAGTGCATAATTATTTACGCACTCCAATTGAACGTATCTCAATTGATAACTAAATTCGAATAAGCGCATTTAATAATAATTTATGTTAATCCTCTAAAATACGTTTTTGGCCAAAAATATCTGGCCACATGGCATGATTTGTTACGCTTAAATTTAATGTTTGGTTTTTGCTTAGCAAGTTTTACGATGGAAAAATTATTTGGCAAACGTTTTGTCGCGGGGTTTTTTCTTTAGTTTTCTTGGCAAGGCAGCTGAAACTAGAGCGGGGGCGTAGTTGGAGGCGTGGCGGTGGGTGTTGACGGCGGAAATACGTTGAAACTATATTGATTTTGCTATTGAAAAACGATTTTGTGGTCAATCTTTAAAAATAGACAAAATGAGTGCTGTGAAAAGCGCCATCTAACGACTGTTGGCGCAAGCAAACGTACGAAAAGCTTTTGTTCAACTTTAACAGTGTCTGCCAAAATATTGGGACAGCTTAATTTAAACGGCTTAGCGTTTAGCTATGTTAAATATTTAAACTCAAATATGTTTAATGTAATATTTTAAGTAAATTAAATGGAGAATTCTTAAATATATATTAACTTAAATTTAAAGCAATTATTAGTTTAAGTTTTTCATTTCTAATAGAATTTCATATTTAAGGTCTGGGAATAAAACTTAACTTATCTTTTATACTTTCTGATAGTTTAGATTTATGTGGTATATTATGCTGTACAACTTACCTCCAATCATGGGCCGCAAAACCGGGGCATTCTGTTTTGCATTGCTCACAGCGAACACCGTCGTCGACCTCTCGAATTATGACACCCTGCAAATAGTAAATTTATAATTGGGCAATTAAATAAATGCAATACATATAAAAAATTGTCCATGCATGTTAGATAATTGTGCCAAAAGTGGTACTTAAGAATAATAAATTAGATAATCGAGCAGTGTCTACCTTGTAGAGGGTATTAATTGTACTTAGGAAGTGCTTATAGAACAACAAAACGGAATTGTAAATACTTCAAATATATATAGTATATAGATAACCTTATATATAGCACTTATTTCATAAGCAACTATAGAATCTGTGAACAAAGCCTTAAAAGGGAAAATGGGCTATGGAATAAGGAAATTCGACTATGGTATACCCTGTATATAATAATTTGCATACAATACTAAAATATTGTAAACTAAGCAGAACAAAAGCTATGATTATGTAATATCTTAATATCTTCAAACAGATACTAATATATTTTATAATTATAAATTACAGGGTAAAATTACTCATAAAAATATGAGTTAAATCCAATCATACACAAAACCTATATATATCACACATTTTTATCGCAGATTACAGAGTATATAAGCAGCTAAAAACTATTGCCAGACTTAAACACCATTCAGTTTACTTCTTACTATCTTCATTATTATTTTGTAGAGCTTAGTACAGGGTGTTCAATTAAGTCTAAGCTTGGTATATCTTTACAAAGCATATATATTTACAAAGCATGACTTATATTATTACCCATCACATTTTTTACTACAATTGCAGGGTATTCAATAAAATAAAGCCAATTATATACCTCTAAACAATATTTATAAATAAATTAAAATGTAAAATTCTTGTCAATTAAACGAATTAAAGCTTCAGATAGCTGTTACCTGCAATCCACTAGAATCTTCTATCATAGATTACAGAGTATTCAATCAACAGTCAATTATTGTAAGTTCTCAGTTTTGGAATTGAATTTATTGGAAATTCTTGTCTTATGCACTACATACTCTACAATCATAAATTACAGGGTATTTCACAAAACTAAATGTAATTTAACACTGCATTTTAACTTTGTTTTTGTAAAAAATCGTATTCTAGTTATCAGTCCGAGCTAAGCATACCTTTCCATTAGCAATTACAGGGTATTCAGGCAGCAAAATGCAATTTACGCTTACACAACCGTAATTCGTATTATGCTCATCTACGCTTCCCGTTGCCCCTAAAGCAGGGCGTGGCATTGCCATTGTTTGGAGCCAGAAATTTGAATCCTCCAAAAAAACATTTGCCAGTGAGAGGTCAAAAGTCAAAAGGGAGAGGAAAAGGCTTAAACAGGCAAATGCTTTGGCTGCTGCTGCTGCTGCTGCTGTGGTGCAGAAGCGACACTTGTTCCAAAATTACTCTCAAATATATGTGGAACAAAGAAAAGCAACAGCAACAACAATAACAGAAGAAAAAAACAACAACTTGGCACGTTTCCATTCCAATTCTGGCCATGTTTACATCTATGTGTGTGTTGCGTGTACGTGTGAGTGTGTTTGACTGCAGCTAAAAAAATAACTGTGCCGGCATTTCATTTGGCAGTCTTTTATGCTTTTATTGCAAGTGCAAAAGTTGACTTTTGCGAGCATTAATATGCAGAGGATGTGCTGTCCTTTGTCCTCTGTCGTTTGTCGCTTGTCCTTTTGGGTCGAACGTATCCATTGGCAGCCACAACAAACGAAAATCGATGTTGACCCAGTTCGCGGGCAACCCTGCAATAACAACACAAAAGGCGACAACTCTGGCTGACGGATGTAGGCATTAAGTTGCAAGTTGAAGGCAAATATTTGACGGCCACTTAAGAGGCGCCACAGCTGCTGCCCCTCGCGCCCCGCCCCCTTCCACCACTTATCACAAATCCCTCTTCAGATTAATGATCTGACAATTAAATATATCTATAATGCATATTAAAGGCCAAACAAACAGCTGCTGCTGCCCCACACAGAGCGAAAGTTTTTCACATTTGCCACAAAGCGCTTCAAAAGTATCTGAAAGATATAAAAGTATCTCAAAGGCAAATATGCAAATGTCTTTGCTACAAATTAATGAGCTGACAGTTGACAAATTTGGCTCTAAAATGCGGGCTTGCCATATAGGCAAGATCCCAAATATATATTATAATTTTTGGATTTTCACTCAAACAAAAGATCATATTTCAACAGATACTGAGGATATGCCTTATAAGAGCTAATAATAGCTGTTTAAAATGATCATTTACAGGGTATTCATTGGCATAAACAATACTGGTTATGAAGTATGATTGTGGAATACAGTCTTTAAGTTAGCAGACAACTTTCTTTTATCAAAGAACTTAATAAAAACTTAGAAAACAAAATAATCAATATTATACCGCTAATGCATAAGAAGGAACTACTTTTCGGACCTAAAATAATTGAAAAGCTCAAGTCTTTGAGACCCCAGAAAGTTTTAATGGTTAAGAAAGACATACAGAGTACCCTCAATGTATTTAACTAAGCTACAAGTCAAAGGGAATGCCGTTAATGTTATCTATATAAGGATAAATAACTGCGATCGACTCTTAATCAACGTCGAGAGCTAAGATAATGCATATTGCATGACTTACTGCATTCGACCTACATATGCGCCATGAGGAATACCACTAATGTTATCAACATGCAGATATTACTCTGTAAAAGACTTGAAATTGCGATATGCTACTCTAATTCTTAGAATACTTTTGTTATTGTACTAAGACTTCAGCATGCCTTCTACCCATAATTCAGTTAAGAAACATATGTCATATGGAATACCATTAATGTTATTACTTAAAATAGAAAAAAAAGCAAACAACATAGCTGGGATTTTTTTATCAAAGAATCTCTTTAATGTTCAAACAAAGATATACCTCCTACCTCAGGAAATCCCTAAAGGGAGTCCCATCAATGTTATCGATACACCGAAAAAGAGTTCCACTCTAATTGAAATCAAAAATTAATCATTACCAATTAGAGGACAGCTCATGACATAGCGAAAATCAACGAAAATAAACATAGAAAATTATAATTTATGTGCAGCTCTATGCAGAATGATGTCATGATCCAAAGTCGAATTCGAAATAGAGAAAAAAAACAAAACAAAACAAAAGCAAACCCAATTTTAAATGTAAAATAGAGTCCAAAAATACGCTGGGAACTATTTAAAGTGTCATGTAAATCGTATACGTAACATATAGATCTGCTAATTCAAATGAGAACTGAGAACTAGTTCGACCCACACAGACTCGCACACACACACACACAGTGGGTCACGCCCGCGCACTTGTGCCAAAGTTCTGGGCAAACAAATTTTTGAAAAATTTGTATCTGGGCAAGCAGCTCAGTCAACTTCAAGCTTCATTTTAGAAACTATGACGCGATGCAAGTGTTTGACTGTGTTAACAAAATAAATAAAATAAAAAATAAAAAAATACAAGAGTCGTAGGTCGACAACAACAACAGCAACATCAACTTAAAAACCGGCTCCAAGTTACTTGGAAAACAATCTACGTCTGAGCCACATATCGTCAAAAAGCAGGAGAACAACAAAATCCACAGAACCCGCAAGTGTTTGTTTATTGCAAAATACACAGCAACAATTAAAAGAAAGAGACGGCAAGACACAGAGACAGAGAAAGCGAGAGACAAAGAACAGCTTACTTTAAGTACAAAGTGAACAATTTACAGAGGCGCTGAATTTCGCAGAAATTTGTTTGCAGTTCGGTTTTGTGGTATTTTAAATACCCTGTAAGCGATTGCTTAACAGAGGGTATCACACTTGACAGTTGACATATGTGACAGCTAGAGAGTAGGCAGCAACCATTAGATACTTAGCTTATAGATCAGCATTGTCTCTGATGTGGAACTTTGATCTAAATGGAAGTTAGTCAAATTCTGATCTTTCGTAACTTTTTTTTATAATCAATAAATATCGATCTGCTTTGTTTTTTCGTGCACACCTCAGCGAATATGGGAGAGATATCAAAGTTTGATATATGTTTCTGTTTATTATGCACAGATCTAAAATATTATACCTTCTCTCATTTTCCAGTATATATACATAGATTGCCATGATATAAGCAAATTCAAAGCTTTTCATATCGATCACATAAGAAAAAGTTATTTACGAAAACATTTTTCGCAATAGACTTATGAAATTAATGAAAAAGAAAGGTAAGTAAAAGCAAATACAACTCTATATTAGCTGAACCCAATTTACAGGGTACATCCTAGTTCTATCTCATTGTATGCATTCCATTTTTCTTTGACAAAGTTTATCAAATTTTGGCATAAATTAACACGATTTGGTTTGGGGCTGCTGATTTTTACGGTTTAACCTGTTTGCAGAGCCACGCAATAGGCCAACTCATCCACTCATCCATTTAGGTAGATATGAGGCGAGGCTGTGACTCCACAGATTACCAAAGTTTACATTACATTTATTTTTCACAGTCTAGTTAAGTTTGCCACAAAGCTGAACTGAAAACAAACTTGGGCCTCTACTTAACTAGCTCAAGATCAAATGCGTAGATCACTAACTAACTCTAGTTGTTGCCACCATTTTAGCTGTTTGTTGCTTTAGTTGCTGTTGCCATGTTTTTCAGCTGGTGACGTCTCTGGCCTAAGCTCAATGCGAATGCGTCTAAATTGCTAACGACCCCGTTATGACCACATTAGAAAGTGTATTTGGTATATGTATATCTACACTTATAGTATATATATATATCGAGTTTTAAGCTGTTGATAGTAGAGCAAAGATTTGCAAATTAGTTTTTTAACTACTGTTTAAGTGGATTCGAGAAGAGACTGAGTAAGATAGATTAGAAAATGGAGAAAGAGAGAGAGATAGAGAGACAAGTAGGGTGAAAGGCAATGAATATTCTAGGAAATATCAATAATTTGTTAAAAATCATTCTCATTCTTATTCTTTTTCTCATTCTAATTCTCCTTCTCATTCTCATTCTCATTCTCATTCTCCTGCTCATTCTCATTCTCATTCTCATTCTCATTCTCATTCTCATTCTAATTCTCATTCTCATTCACAATCTCATTCTCATTCTCATTCTTATTCTCATTCTCATTCTCATTCTCATTCTCATTCTCATTCTCATTCACAATCTCATTCTCATTCTCATTCTCATTCTCATTCTCATTCTCATTCTCATTCTCATTCACAATCTCATTCTCATTCTCATTCTCATTCTCATTCTCATTCTCATTCTCATTCTCATTCTCATTCTTATTCTCATTCACAATCTCATTCTCATTCTAATTCTCATTCTCATTCTCATTCTCATTCTAATTCTCATTCTCATTCTCATTCTCATTCTCATTCTCATTCTCATTCTCATTCTCATTCTCATTCTCATTCTCATTCTTATTCTCATTCTCATTCTCATTCTCATTCTCATTCTCATTCTCATTCACAATCTCATTCTCATTCTCATTCTCATTCTCATTCTCATTCTCATTCTCATTCTCATTCTCATTCTCATTCTCATTCTCAATTTCATTCATTATAATTATCATCATCATTATCAATGTTATTCTCATATATATATTTATAACCTAACATATTTCAGCTAAGATTTCATATTTCATAAGTATTCATATAATAATATTTATAGAAATATTTCCGCTTTCAGCCCAATTCCTTGTTATTCATTTCTAAAAGATCTTCTATTAAAAAATCTTAGAATTTGAAATCATATTTGAATATCTTCAAAATTTATCACTTCAATTTTAATTACAATTTTTAAAGAAAAACGGAAATAATTTTGGTTAAATTTGAATGACACTCAAGAGTTTCGAAAACAAAGAGATGTCTTATAATATAGAAATCGAATGTGGGTGCAAATAATAAAAACAATTTGACAACAAACAACAAGAGAAATACATTTATAATAATTCCGCGAAAGGTTGCAGTTCAATTACCTTTAAGTCTTGCGCCATGTAAACAACTCAGCTTCTGAGAACGAAATTTGAATTCGAATTTCAATAATTAAATGCAATTGAGAAACGCTTTTGGGGAATACCCCTAATAAATATCTACATATATTGCTGATAAAGCAAAGGCTGCAAACCGGATAGAATGGATTACTTTTGAGTATTCGCCAATACCCCTCACATTTATTATTTAGAATTAGATTGCAGGAATGCCTTCAATGTAGTTGCTACTTAATTGCTTGTAAATGAGCATGTAGATTATGCATTCGTTGAATACCTTTAAATATTGATCGGGTCAACTTATTATTCGAGTAATCCAACAACAATCTAATAAATATATATATAATTATAAAATAAACTATGATTCATTTAGCTGCGATCAAACACATATTTGGTTTAAATCATTTATGCCCTCATCCATATGTATATATGTATATATATATATACCATTATGCACAGATATCCGTATATCATTTCACATCTCAAAAAGGTGCACAAACAAATCAACTGTTGACGTCATTTTTTTATACATATGCCGTTAAGCGTAGAACTCTGTAAAGCCAAATAGGGCCATATAATAAGCGCATCTGCTTTCTAACCAACCCCCACGGAATATGGTCAGGCAGCCAAACCGAATTGAATGCTCGTCACGTAACGCTCATCCATTGTCATGCACAGTTAGTCAGACGGGAGACCCAATAACTCCGACACTTACGACGCTCCATATTGACCAAAAAATTACAATACTTGTAAGAAGAATATGAAGCTTATAATAAAATCGTTTACGATTTACAATAAAAAATAAAAATAAAAACTACAGAGTTAAATTAAAGAAAAAATGCAAGAAAAACATAAATAAGAAAACATAAGAAAAGAAATTAAAAATAAATAAAAAAAAAATAAATTTTGTAATAAAAGAAAAAGTAAAAATAAAATTTAAAAAAAAGTTTTGTAGGAAAGTAAAAACAAACTAAACTTAAAGAAGAATTAAAAAACATAAAACAAACTTTGTAGTAAGCTATATATTTAAAAAACAAAATTATAAAAAATTAATCAAAATCTAAATATCTAAATAAAAATCTAAAATAATTAACAGAAAAATAATTTCCAAAAAATTCCTAACTAAAATAAATGTTAAAAAAAATATATAAAACAAAAATAAAATATTAAAACACTTAAAAATAATATTGTTAAAGCTTACAAAATAAACTAATATACAAAATGTTCAGTTTTTAGTTATTGTCGATAAGAATTAAAAATAACATTAATATCAGATCTAACGTAACAATAAAAACATTTTTAAATTAAAAAAAAAACAAAAACATTAAGCAAATACTTAAGTTGAGAAAAATTTCACTTAGGTTAATGATGACAAAATCTTAAAAATGCAATAATTATTTAAAAATATAATATAAAGTATGTTAAATTGTTGAAGATCTTAAAAGGCATATCACCATAAAGCCAGCCATAATTAACACCCAAATAAAAGTACTCATACGAGTTCGATTTTTGGTGAATAAGTTTATATATATAACTATATTCATATATATATGTGAATGAATGTCGTTTTGCATATACGTTCCACTTATTTCTTTTTGTTAATGGCCCTGCAACTACAATTTGTATAAATGTATATCTGTATATATCTGTTTATATATATATATTTATCTGACTATGTACATAAGAGTTAGTTGCTCAAGGAGACTGGGCGGTAAAGTTGCCTCGGGTCATAAAGATTTTGGAGTCCGAATAAATGATAATTAACAATTTACACAACACGCTGAATTCGTTTTCTCTCTCACTCTCTCTCTCTATATTTGCCTTGTTTGTACGCTTATTTACCTGATCTTAAGTTTTTTACATACAACAACAATAAATAATGCAAAAAATTGATTAGGTAAAGAAATTTTCGACTGGGGTACTTTGGACATGAATCAGTTGTTAGCACAATTCATATAGAAAATAAACAATATTAGTTTAGGATGACGCAAATTGTCGTCGAACTCATGATGTCTATAGAGAATTTTAATTGGAGATGAACGCGTGTCGCTATGAATCGCATTAGTTCAGCATGTGTGCTAATCGCATGATTTTTTCAGCTGAGTTTTCTGGTCGACTTGTAAAATATTGACTTTGGAAAGTTAGATGAGAAGAGGGTTTTAGTATATTATATTTGTTAATGTTTTTATAATTTTTTATATATTATTATTTTATTTAACTGTTTTTAGTTTAAAAATTCGACATGCACGACCTATTCCAAGAGTGCTGTTTAGTAACAACTTTGAGAGAACTAATCAAGCACGCAGTTCTTAAGAGAATTATATAGAGGCTCAATATCCAGCAAAAAGGCGAAGATTATAGAATAGTGAATATAAGCATGAAAATTAAATGAAAGAAGAACTTTATTTAATCTCAAACTTCAGATTTTAAGATTGTTTGAAGACTGAAATTTCTAAAAGATACAGAAGAATAAGACATGGAAATAGAAATTAATCCTCTATTTTTATGTCTTATTATAAATAAAAAGGAATCTCTTTTTTTATGTCTTTTTCTTCTTATACTCAAATACATTCGGAGCATTTCCATGCATTACATAACACGAACTGTCAAATTTTCGAATAGAAACGATTTTTATGATTTTATGATCTAAGCGAAATATTTTTGAAATTTTATAATTTTATAAAATTCATATTCTCACACACATTTTCTGCAAGTGTAGTTCAGTTTTCTCTTACAATTTGCTATTTGTTATTATTTTTTATAAATTAAACTCCTTTTTCACTCATACTATCACATATTTTTTCAGTATAGCTCACTTCTCTATTAAATAAATAATGAGTATTTCTCAGTTTTATAAATTAAAATTTTCATTCACTCCAACTACCACAAACTTTCGCCCAGTGTAGCACTCTTTCTCTTTCAAATAAAACTTCGAGTGATTTCATTTTGTTATTTTCATAAATTAAAATTCATTTATTAGTTATGCTTTATATTATTTTAAGTTTATAGATATATATATTATTTGATTTTCGTCTCGTTTCGTGTTTCTGCTGTTCGTGTCACGCGCTCAGCGCTGACTCTTGATCAGTCGAGTGTTCGATCTAACGCCATGGAATCTTGATTGGCGAGCGATTGCGTTGCCGTGCGGGGGCGGCTCTTGGCATTGGCTGCGGCTGCGGCTGCTGCTGCTGTTGATATTGCTGTTCGCGACGCCCCCAATTGCCGCCCACGCCCCCAGAACTCTGCCGAGAGCTGGACAAGGGACGCACCGAGACGGGCACAGGTGCATTGTAGTGGCCGCCGAAGTAGGTGGGAGCTGGCGGCTGACGACTGCTCGGCTTGCTGCCGTATAACTGTACGCGGGTGGGCGCTCGTCCTCGAGCGGGCGCAGGTGAAAGCTTACCCTGCTCGCTGCCAATCTGCACCAATGTTTGATAACGCCCGCTGCGCTGCTGCTGCTGCGACTGTTGCTGTTGCTGTTGCAACTGTTGTTGGTGTTGCTGCTGCTGCTGCTGCTGCTGCTGACTCTGACTTCTCCATTTGCTTGCTGGCGGCGGCTGTCTGGCCATGCTGCTGGCCAGCAGCCGCTGCGCGTAGTACTCTGTGGTAGGCATGGGCTTGGCCACGCCCACCGGCACTAGCCTGCCCGGCGAGTGTGGCAATATGGAATTCTTGATCTCAATGCGTATGGCTGAAGCGGGAGGCGGAGATGGGGAGACGTGCCGCAGCATGGGCTGTGCCACACGAAAAGTCTCATTGCGCTTGACAGGCGAGCGGGTGGCAGAGCGCGAGGGTCGATCGCGCAGCGGCGAGCGCGATTGTGGTCGATAATTATCGTTATCGAAGACGAGAAAGTCGGGTCGATTCTCCTTGGAGGCGGCACGTTGACTGTTGGATTGCGGTCCAGCGGCTGGCGGTGGCACCTCGACAAACCAGGCGGGATTGTGGGGCTGCTGTTGCTGCTGCTGCAGCAGGCGATCGCGAAAGGATTTGCGAAAACTGTTCAGGGTGACCGTTTTGTATTTATCGCGTTCCTCCTCCTCCAGCAAATCGTCATTCGAGTGCGTCTTCAGCTGCTCCAGCTGCTCGCGCAGATGCGTGGGCGTTTTGCTCTTGCGATAGGTGCTCGAATCGAAGCTGCCGCTCGAAGTGGAGCCTAGACTCGGCTGCCGTTGCATGCCACCAAGTGTGACATCTCCAGCTGTGGCAGCCTGCCTGCCCTTACCTTGCTGCTCGTACAGGAAATTGAAGGGATCGGCATGCGCATCGTAGTCGAGCATGCGATCCCCATCGCTGCGCCATTTGTAGTAGGTATTTGTGGCCGTATCGCTCGGATGGTGCTCATAGCTGGCCACCTCCTCGGGCGAGGGTTGCTTCTTGCGTTTGGTGAACGTGCTAAATTTGCTGAACACCTTCGATTTCTTGGACTTCTTTTCCAGCGTGCTGCTGTTGGACTCGTTGCCTCGCTGTTGCTCCTCATCCGAGGCATTCATTATAAACGTATCGCCGCGCTGTAAAGTGGAGCTCGTTGTGGAATCTCGCCTGGAGCTGATCACACTCGCTGGCCGGGAGTTGCAGTTGCGCACGGGCGTCGTGTCACGAGACGAACTCTTTCTGGACGAAGCCAGCGACGAGCGTATGTTGCGAAAAAATGACATTGTACTTTAAACTCGAGCCGGAGTTCAAGCCCGCGCAATAGTCAAGCAAAAGTCGCGACGCGGATCGGGTCTTTGGTTAGGTCTGGCTCAGTCAACTGCCACGGAGCAACTGGCTGAAACGGCTCGAGCATTTCGCCTCGGCTATTACGCGGATCACTAGAATTTCTGCAGCAATCGGGTTTTTTACTTAGTTCATACTTCGTTTCATTTCGTTTCGTTTCGTTTCGTTTCGCGTCGGCTTTATTTTATTTACTTTTTTCTCCACTTTTGTTTTGACCAATTTGGCGTATACTTAACGTCATTATCGTGCTTATTATTATGGCCATATTTCGAGTGCCAATGTGTCTGTGTGTGAATGCGTGTCGGTGTTTGTGTGTGTGTGTCGATCAGCAGCTGTTCGTGTGGGCGTTACACGGCCAGAAACAAACATGTTTTTGTGCCCAAATCTCAGCTTGATGGTTTATTTCGTAATTTATGCAAGCAGAAATCGCTCTAATTAGTTATTTGATGCAAAGCATCAACAGCTCATTTAGCACAGTTGAAATAACAACAACAACAACAACTGCAACACCTTAGCTGAACAGGGCTTTTGTTTGTTTGTTTGAAGTGCGAAAGCAAAGGCAATTCTATGGCAAACCATTTCACAGTGGTACAAGCTTGATGAGCACGAGGTAAAATGTGATTGCTATTTTATATTATTGAATATAAAAAAATAATTACATTTTGCTTAAAAAGAAAAAGAGAGAAAATAGGAAAAAGAAAATAGAGACACAGAGGGAGAAAAAAAGGAGGGAGACAGATATAGGGAATCCGAGATTGAGAGAGAGAGAGAGACAGAAAGACAAAGAGACAGATAAAGAAAAGAGAGAGAGAGAGAGAGAGAGAGAGATAGAAAGAGAGGGAGAGAGAGAGATCGACAGAAAAAAAGATACGAGATAAAAAGCACGAATTATGGAGACAGATTTAGGGAGATAGAGATTGAGTGAGAAAGAGCGAAAGAGATTATATTTAAATATTGCTCAATTACAATTTCATTCTTAAGAAGAGCTGAATACAAATTTCAATTGACTTTACCATATAACATTGAACCACTGTGCCAGGCTAGTCTGCAGATGCATATTACTACGATGACTAATATTTTATTTTTAACTGATCTAATAATACATATTTCCATTCACTTTACCACACAACATTGGCCCACTGTGCCGCGTTGTGCTCAGCACTTATCGATGGCTTTTGATGCTAGACGCCTCATTGTTCGCCTTAATGAGTGATTGAGTTTCGTGTGAGCACACTTTTGTCTGCCATCTGATTTGTTTCGCTTCCGATTCCGCAAACAACAAAAAGAAATAAACAGCTTATGGCAGTCATTAGATTGTATCTGCCGAAGCACGAGTGCTAAATGTTTGCATTTAATTATTTATGTTGATGATTATACAGATAAAGTACACCTGGCTAATTCCCACATGAATATTAATGCCTATAAAAGCCATTAAATAAAGGCAATTTGTTGGCCGACATCAAAATATATAGTATATTCGAATTTTAATCTGTTCAATAAGCTGACCTCACATGCAATTTATTTCGCTGCCTGCTTTTAGGCGCGCTCTTAACTGCCAACCACAACAGCCCGAAAGTAGGCAATGAAATCGGATGCAGGAGCCAGCGGCAGCTATTATATGAGATGTGTGAAATGAAGGCTAGCTACCATTATAAAAATCAAGTCATTTACACACTCGAGCAATCGAAAAATCGCAGCGGGCGCTGCGAAAAAGTTCACGCCATTTGCAGAAGCATAAACACGCACACGAATATCCCAAAAGGGAGCACACACGCACACAAAGCACTTACATATGAGTAGAGAACGAGGTGTGCTCAAGCAACATATAAGAGTGCGTAACAAAGGGTTATACCATAACATAACTATTCTAAAATATTTTTAAGTTAATTCCAATTCAAGTCAAGCCCTTTCAAATAGCAAGTTCTGTAATCAAATAAATTTTAAGTAAATTCATAAAATAAACACTATCTCAAAATATATCTTTTCAAATATCTTTAGTTACTATAAAATAAAAATTATTTAAAAAATATGGAAACATAATAGAAAAAGTACAGATATTAAGGGAAATAAATCTATCTATCAAATTTCCCATATCAATTTTTTAGACCTAACCGAAATTTATATTTATTTTAAAGGAAATTAAAAAAAAAAATTACCTGCTTGAAGTTTTTTAACATTTCTTATTACTAAGGCAGTAAAGCGAACTTGGATCAACATTTGCAAATTTCTTTTAGTAAGAATCGAATCTTTAAACAAACTATTTGCTCAAAAAAGGAACGAGCTCATAGCCGAAATATATCATATTTTACTTTAAAGATAGTTTGTCCTAATTTAGCAACAAAGCAAAAACAACTTTTGTGGAGCAACGCGCATTTGTAGATAAAAACCTAATTTTTATATTGAAGTTTGTTAAATAAATGATAAACATAGATAGATTGGATAGAGATTCCAATATTAGATATTATTTAAATACCAATAACTGGATTCAGAGATGTGAAAAAGCAACTAAGCAAATATATTCTAAAGGCAGTTATTTGGGTCGAGTATCAAACTCTTTCCTACTTATCAGAAGCTCTCAATTAAAAGAAATATTTAATAAACTATAAATATTTCTCATAAATAAGTAAGTGAATGAAATAGAGTATAGTATTCCAGTTTCGTATTCACTATTTTCTACTCAAAAAAAAAGTTATTAAAGAATTCAAAACTTTGTCAAATAAAAAGTCTTAAAGGTTAACTTTTTCTTTGGCTGAGTTTTAAGTGCTTGTTTCTTCTGCTTCTTCAACAAGTTTACACAGAACTTTAAAGGCAAGCCCCCCCCCCCCCCCCCAAGTGAAAATTTGTGGTTCTTGCCACATGCTTCACGCAGCAGTGGGTCAAAAAAGCACGCAGCCAAAGAATTATTGCCACGCCTAAATGTGTTTATTATGAAGCACAACTGAGTGCAATCAAATTGTTTATGCGAATATTTCAAATTTTTCCTGAATACACCAAAAAAAAGCAAAAAAATCAAATCAGTTGAAATAATAAATAAAAGAAACACAATTCGTATAAATAAAATATAGAATAACTTAATAAAAATATTGATTTCTGGAATACGAAGAGAAATAAACTAAAAGGTTTTTTTATATGAATACATATAAGTGGGTAAACTAAAGGATAAACAGGCACACACAGACACACAGTCTCCCTCTCTCTTTCATACATTTATATATATATTATATCTGTCCCAAAATGAAAGCAATTTTCGTGAATAGCTCCATCAGCTGTAAGTGGGTGCAAATACAACGAAATTTTGATTGGTTTCTTCTATTTATTTTACAATACAAAATGTATCTTGTTATCCCTTGAGATACAATTGTATCTTCATCTCCAATGATTGGGCCCCAATGAACAGTTGACACATTCGAAATGCATTTGCCCACAAGACAGACGCACATGTGACGACCATTTACGCTGGCGTCTGACATTATTTATCAGCTATTAAGTCATACCCAAGCACACACACACACACACACACACACACACACATTTGACAGCTGCTGGTGCCAATGTCAGCTAACAAAAGGCAGCACATATTCCCATTCATGCCCCTCAAGCTAACAACAACAACAGTCGCAAATAAGCCAAATCATGGGTGGGTGTTGAAATTGAAAATTGTGAATTGTATATTGTGAATATTGTCTCCATTGTTGTTGCTGTCGCTGTTGTTTGTATATATCGTGCTTTTGTATTTATCTGTGTTGATATTTATGTGCACATTTAGCACAATTAAAAATTAACACACACACACACGCATACAGGCATGCAGTCTGTCAATGACATGCCCACACACACGCACACACTTACACACGCACAACAATGCTAGAAATGAAGCAATAAATGAAACCAAACAAGTAAGAAAGCTCTAGTCGGGTCTCAGCCCGACTACGAGATCCCCTGAACCAAGTCCGAGCTGTTGTTTTAAACAACTTAGCTTACATCTTTTATCTATACATATTACCTCTGCGCGCATATACACATGCACACATTTGTATACACAAGCACACATATACCAT
This sequence comes from Drosophila gaucha, assembly GCA_035045545.1. Lineage (NCBI taxonomy): Eukaryota > Metazoa > Arthropoda > Insecta > Diptera > Drosophilidae > Drosophila > Drosophila gaucha. Next base: position 1,465,146 of record JAWNOY010000292.1, read on the forward strand.
GCACACAGAAGCACGCGCCCCGATTACTGTGTAGTTCATTTGAATGTATGTGTGCACACGTACAGGCTGCTGCCGCGTGCTTTTACAATGTTTCCTTTAATAACTTCTGTATTACTTAACGCATTTGAATGCAATTTTCTGCATTGAGTGCTATTAATTTATTGAAAATACGGTTTTCACTTAAAAATTTAAAAAAAAAAATTTGTGGCTTTGATAATTTTTTTTTTAATAAATTTTTTTTGTAAAATGTGGAGCCGGTATCCAAAATAAAAAAAATAGAAAATGTATTTTATTTTCAAAAAGCTAAAAACAAAATTTGGTAGCTGTAGCTAAAAATATGTAAAAGATATGGTCAAAAAACTGAATCTTGATAACGTTTTAAATCGATATCATTGAAACGGAAAAATTTATCGAATATCTAAAACAAACTCGATATGCGCGCTGTATACACAGACCATCATGCAAAATTTGAAGTCTCTAGCTCTTATATGTTCTGAGATCGACGCGTTCATACATACGGACAGACGGACGGACGGACGGACGGACGGACGGACGGACGGACGGACGGACGGACGGACAGACAGACGGACAGGGCCAAATCGACTCAGCTCGTCGCCCTGATCAAGAATATATATACTTTAAGGGGTCTGCCACGCCTCCTTCTGCCTGTTACATACTTTTTGCAAAACCATTATACCCTGATTTCCCATTTTCAATGGGTTCAGGGTATAAAAATCAAACACACGCCACATGGACAATGCGCTCGCTGCCTTCGCCCCTTCCAGTCTAACTTCCCATCGCCCCACACTTTCATGCTCCAAGGAAGTGGGCGAGCGTGTTTTTACAGTTATGAGCAACGGGCTGCACAGCACAGCTGGTCAACCGGCTAACCAGCCAGCCAGTCAGAGCTAGCCAGCTATCCAGTCAGTTGGTCTCCATGGGGCCACCTCTGGGGCCACAGCCACAGCTACTGCCTACGACTCTGACTCGGTCTCCTACTCCACAACAGAAACGACAACAGCAACAACAACAGCAACAACAACTATAAACGTGACCGGTTGCCGGCGCTGCACGTAGCCGCAGCCTCTGCGACCGGCGCACAAAATAGACTTTGGTACATGGAGATAGTCGCAAGCGAGGGTAGCTTAAGAAATTACTAAAAAGCTGAATGAATTATATAAGTAATGCAATGTCTAGTACAGTTAAATCAGATTGATGTAGTGTAGATTTCGTTGAATTGTCTCTCATGCATAAAAGTAGCTATTCTGATAGTTTTAAGCCCTATATAGCCGATAATAATAGCAAAAATAATGAGATAATAATATTACTACCTCATTAATCATAACTTTTTTCAAAAATATTTGATTTTCATTAAAAATGCACATATTATTTAAGAAGAACCAGATTGCAATCTACTTTAGTATGCAAAATTTAAACCTTCCAGCTTTATTTTTAGAATGTATGCCAAAATTATATTCTTTTTTCCCTTAGTGGGTTGTCTGTAAGCATATTTCAAGAATCGCCTGATTTGATCCAATTATACCCTTGCTTCTGTGAGAATATATAAAACCAAACACATTCCAAATTTGATCAAAAAAACTTATATTATAATAAAGAAAGAAAAAAAACATTTCGACTAAAATTTAAAAAAATTCTTAAACATTCTTAACTCTTTAGAAAATGATATAGCCATTGGACTAAGTGCTTGATGAAGACCTTAATCAAAATGGCAATGCATGAGCTTCCCTTTCAAAAAAGTAAGAGTGAGCTAAGATTGGATTGGCTAATATATATATATATTATATAATCCATAACTATTTTAATATCTTTATCTACAAATGACTCTCCCATTTAGCTATCGAACCACCCTCTTGCCACTTACACACACACCTCTTATCTACATAGGTGCCAAGTGGCACGCATGACGAGTGCCTTGCAGCTCTCTAGGAATGGAATGGGTGGCCGGGAGGGGGTTTAGCAGTTGCTCGAGCGCCTCATGACGTGCCTCATGACTGTTTTATTTGAATTTTTGGAGAAAGGCCATATGGCGTTTAACTGGATGGTTGGCGGGGAAGGGAGACAGACGTGGTTGTAGCAGCTGCAGCAACTGCTGCAGACACTCGACTCGAATCGTCGAATCCGCTGAGTTGTTGTCGAGCTGTTGCCAGGTTCGAGTGCTGCTCGAGTAGTTGGACCATTAACGAAATCCAAATGTTTTCTCCAGTCTTTGCCCAGTTAGCGCTTACGTTTGCGTTCGCGATGACGTCGAGCTTTATTTTTAACAACAAAAAATAAAAAAAATACAATTTTTGTTTAATTTACTTATTGGCAAACATAACTCGTTTCCTTAGCGTTATCTCTGCTTTTGCGATGGCGGCGAAACTTTGCCAATTATCAAAAGCCGCAGCGAAAACCCAATTGAGAAATGAAAAAGAAAAAGAAGAAAACTGTTTGCGCACAGTTATTATTAGACCTTATAGATATGGTCAACAAATTCTACTACACAACTTTTGTCATTCATTCACAACTGGGCGAACATACTTTTACTATTATTATTATTATTTATTTGACTATTATTACTAATTATTGCCATCATTACTATTATTTTTATTATTTCAACTACATTAGCTTTATCATTGCCATTATTATTATCATCGTTTTTCTCTATCATTGCCATTATCATTAACATAATGTTTTTCATTATCATTATGATTATAATTATCATGATTAACATTCTCATTATCATTATCATTCCAGTCTCAATTAAATTAGTATTATTATTGTCATTGTCATTATCATTGTTATTCTCTATATCATTGCCATTAAGATTATCATTATGCTTTTCATTATGATTATGATTATAAGCATCAACTATTTTATTATCATTGCCATTAGCATTATCATTATAACTATTTTCTACCCATAAAAAATTTTACAGTACTAATTAATACCTTTTGTACACATATGTATATCAAGAAATACACTTTCTTACTTTCATGCACCCGTTATATAAAAACATATTATTAAGACATTTTTAAACTTCTCCTAATTAGGCTTAACTAAACTAATTTTTGTTAGGATTTGCATTTTATACCAGATTTAAGCTCTAGAATATGAAAATATATTTGACTATTCGCAGATATTACCTTCACTTAACTTATAGAATATTCAAAACTCGACACCTTGCTTTAAATTTCACTCAATTGTTTTGGCGTTGACTTCGCAGGTAGATTAGCCATACTTGAAGCCTATTTTAAGCAAAACAAATCGCGAAATTATTGGAAAAAAAAAGAAAGTGTTTGCGTCCCATAAATGTTCATCTAATGCTAATTGATGCCATTTGGCGTTTGGAGCTTTCGTGGGTTCGGACTCAAATCCAACTATTTAATGATTATGCCAAACAGCTGGTCAAATGATTGAAGCTATGTGTTTCTAGCTGAATTTAACATAAATTTGCTATTTTTAATGCTCGATTCAAATTAAAAGTGTCTAAAAATAGCCAAAGGCTGCAATTAACTAGCGATATTGGGCCAGCTGTTCAGAAAGAAATCAACGCATTAAAACCAAAAATCAATTAAATTATGAAAATCATAATATTTATATATACGATATGAGCTGGGCGCCGCTCTCGATGGGCGGCCCGCACGCCAAGTGCCACGCCCACGCTGACAAATGTTGCTCGCCTGGGCAATAAATAAACGAGACATGCGAGAAACGTGACACGAGAGTTCGTATAAATTTTTATAGTACAGATACTTTTAACTATGACTACAATTTAGATGCACCATCAAAGTAGAACAGAAATCATTGAAATAATGTTTTAAATCAGGAAAATCGGTTACGTTTTGGCAAAGTTATGTCATCTTGAAGTAGACCTCTAGAACCTTTCTAGAAAATTTCAGCAAATCAAAATTTATCAAATTTTTTTATAAAATTTGTTTAAGTCTTTGAACCGCTTAGAATACTTTTTAGATAATTTTTTGTATTAACTTTGGCATTAACAATCATGAAAAAACCAAAATTTCACAAATAAAAAATTTGAAAAAATAATTTTTTCGAAAAAAAAGTTAGGGAGGAGTACATTTTTTTCCCCACAAATTTTAAATTTTTTTGTCAATTTTTAATAAAATTAAAATACAAAAGTAAAGTTGAGGCTAAAAAATAAAAAAAAAATTGCAGGACAAAAATCGATGCAGTTTTAAGAAAGTTTTGTATGTAAAACATATCGACAATGAATCTATATAATGGGCACGCTCCCATCTCTAAGTGGCGCAGAGCTTCAAGGGTAGGCTAGCCGCTGTTCGTGCAACCAGCTCGTTGCGCAAACACTGCCACATGATATGACAGACCGGGGCACAAGCCAAACTGGCCAAAAAAAAGGAAAAGCCATTCCACTGGCCACCTGGCAAAACGACGAAAGGTGCGCTCTAGCTGATAGAGCCACCCCCCGCACCCCCTACTCGACCCCAACCTATCGCAGCCAGCCAGTGCGTAACTGAACGTAGTTTTTGACTAACACACCCATGGGAAATATAAGAGCGACACGCAACAATTACCAGGCCGGCAGATGATTATGCTGAGAGCCAGCCATGCCCACCCAAAATGGGCGGGTGTTAAATTCTTTTTTTGGTATGCAAGCAAGTTTCTTAGGTATATATGTATATAACATTGTCTGGCTTGAATCAATGGGTGTTACCAGCTGAAGCTGGTTCTATGAAAACTAATAATGCAATTAAAAAGTTGACAAAGTTGTCAAAGTTGTCAATTTGTCGGACGTAGCTCAGCAAAGTGCAAGGTTTTTAATACGCAAATAAGCAAGCACTTGCACATATACATACATATATATCAGTATATATAGTATATATGTGTATATAAACATATACCTATCAGCTATCTAGCTAAGCCGCAAAAGCGCGCCATATCCACTTAAGCTAAACACATTATAGACATCTACTATATGAGCTCTGGCTGTGTTTTCACTCCTCTTCTTCTTCTGCTTGGTATTGGATGCTGCTGCTGATGACTCAGTTAAAGCATAGCCATAGTTTTTCAGCAGAAATGCCGAGAAGAACAAAAAAGAAATAAAAAAGGGAAAGAGCAAAAAACACGAACAGCGGCTGAAATTGAAAGTTGCCGCAACTGTTGCAAGGGAGACGCATGCAACACTGACGCGAAAATGTTGCAGTTGTTGCTTGACTACAAAATACCCAAAATACCAGAATGCGACAGCTCGTTATACTAAATCGATTTATGACACACAAAAAAACAGAGCCAAAACAACTTCAAATTATTTATGAACCAAGTTCAATGTACTACGAACATTTAAAACCAGGAAAAAACTTAAACTTATACTAAAAAATCTTTTATTATTTTTTTATTAGCCTCAACCAAGCAAAGGTCGCTTTTTAATCTCTGTAATTTGCAATGCTGAATCAGATTTGCTTTAGAATAAAGTAATTGCGAAAATTTGCTATTAATCTAACAGCTTCAAAGCGGGAATCTCACATTTATTTAAGAATAAACTTTAAAAAAAATTAATTATTATTGAAATTTTATATATTCTTTCCTCAAAAATAGTTAGTGTAGAATATATAAAAGTTTTCCGGGGGTTCCAGCTAAAAATTCAAATATAACTTGGATACTAACTAGCTTGATCTGTGGATCTCTTCGTCTAACAATATTACCTATATCAAAATTATGGCTAGAGCTAAAAATCTAATATATTTTGTCTATTATATTTGTAAATTATTTATATTTTTAGTTATTTATTATTATATAAATAATTTTATCATAGCGAGTGCACTTTTGTACTATAAGATTTTTTTTAACTAAAATCTTGGTTCAAGTTTGTCGTAAACTAGGTTCACGATTGGGTTTAAACCGTAAAACGTAACAGTTCTCAGTTCTCTGAAGTTTACAGATCTGTTTTAAGTTTTTATTCCACTTTAAAATCCAATTTGCAGAAATACTTTAAGCAGTGGAAGCTCTACAATTCAAACACAGAACTTCTATGCTAAAAAAAATATTTTATTATAAATTTTTTATATCTAAAGTAAGATTGATAATAGTTAGAGGTATACATAGATAAAGGCTTAGAGGTATATAGATATGTCAAAAAGTATAAGTATATATAAGATTTAAGTTGTATACATAAGTACTTATATATGTATTGTCAAATTTAATAAGACATATATAAACACACAAATATACCCCCTTAAGATATTTGAGTACAGGGTATAACAGCTTCAAGTGCAAAATAAAGATAATACTTGAAAATGGAGTCAAATTGTTGCGGCAGATAAATTCTAAGTGGCTGCATAAGAAATCGAAAATCTTTAACATGAACGCCTCGCTAAATTATACAATTAAATGAGCTTTTCATTATTATCATTATCATTAGCATTATTATTATTATGGCCGGCTCATTACGCTCGTGTGAGTTTAACGTACGGGTAATATAAAACGCGATTCTGGTTCGGATACGGTAAGCAGCATATATATATAGACATATATTGTTGCTCTTGTTGTTGTTGTTATTGTTATTCCTCTAGTTGTTGTTGTTCTTGTTTTCTGTAGGTTCTGCGATGATCTCATCGATTGCATCAGATTTCGCACGGCATGTCGTTATGTGGCGCACAATTTAAACTGAAATTCTTGTTGAGGTTTTTTTTCATTCGTTTTTTGGTTTTTTTTGTAAAACACATATGCAGAATATTCAAAATTAGCTGTTAGCACGACAATCGCGTTGATGATAGCCGAGCTGGGTATAAAAAGCAACAAAAATAAACCTCCATAGCAAAACGCATTAAAGGCGCGCCAAAAGCCAGCTACGAAAAAAAAACATATTTCTTCATGGCCAATGCCATCAAAATTTGCTGCATTGAACTATAAAAACCTACATGGCTATAAAAACAAATGTATATAGCCAATATATATACATAGCTTATATATATAAGTAAATAACTCCATTAAAAACTTCGGCAATTTGATTGATCTGCATCAGGTTCAAATGAAATTAACACTGCGCCTCTCGAACTGGAATTGTTGCAAATCAATCAGCAAATAAAATAACAACAAAAAACTTTCTTGACTCGCTCGTTTGTTTCGGTAATACTCGTTCAGGAAGGTGAAACGGGTATATAGGGGTTTTTTACTTCTTTAAAGTTACTAGAGCTAGAGAACTGATACTGGGTATATAAACTCGTTGATTGACTGGTTTTTTTTGGTATACTCGTTCAGGAATGTAATATAGGTATATACTTTTATCTACACTTTTAGAGCTAGAGTGCTGATATTGGGAAAATGTAACAGAAATGTAACATGGGGGTATAACCGTTTTTTCACTTCTTGCTTGTTTATTTCTTAAGCTTACAGATCTGATATTTTATATATAAACTAGTAACAACCCTAAACAGTTATGTGTTTAAAATATATTTTGAGCTACAATCATTAAATGTAGAAGGAGCACATATTATAAACTCTTCCACAGATCATTATAATATATAAGCTTTAAGCAAGTAACTATCAGTCAGTAGGGTTATTTTTTAACAATCTCTCGCTGTGTTTTTTCTAGTCACTCAATAAATATATTTTATATAAAGTTCTGACAGCATTTCGTTGACAATATCTTTGTGAAAGCAATGAAGCAGCTGAAAGCCAACCATAAATAATCTGATTAACATATCAAAAATATTAACAGTAAAAACTCTACAGAAAGAACTTAAATATTGAGATCAAGCAAATCGTAGAATATTCTTATTATAATCAAGATATTTAGCCATAAGTTGCGTTCGTGTCTTTTTTTTTTTTTTCATTATAACTCATTGACCTCTCGCTTAGCTTAAGCTTCGAATTGGAATTGGAATTCGTTGCTCGCTTGCTTTTATTGTTGTTATACTTTGTTTTATATATATATATATATGTGTGTATATATGTATATATATATATTGTATTTTGCATACCAAATGGGTTTTTGACGGTAGTGCAAATGCAAGGCGCAAAAAACAAAAGCAAAAACAGGAAAACGAATTGCATGGAATGTGTCCCTGACCAATGATATTACACAGATGACTTACTACTAAGGGGGTTAAAAAATATTGAACGCTTAATATAATCTAAAAGTTAAAGAAAAACTTAAACTCACTTCAAAGCGCTTAAGAAATGCCTAAGGATTGAATGTTGCTTACATTAATGACATTCCCTTTAACAAAGCGTTGAAAATTACGAAATAAGCAGATTTCTTCATATATGGAATATTAGTGGTATTCCTTATAACAAACAAATATATATGATATATTAATAACATTCTGCTTTTAAACAAATTTTCGATATTAGCTAATTTTTTTTTTTGCTTAAAATTCTTTATTTATGGTAAATTAATGGCATTTCCTCTAGCAAAGTTTTCGAAAACCTAGGCTATTTCCCAAACATTGTTTTGTAATTAATAAAATCTTTACAAATCTTTTCAGTCCTTTTCAACTACTCTATAAAAATTAATCTCTAATGATTTAACACTGCATTTATAACTATATTGCTATCGATATCATTATCATTTGTATTAGTAATGACATTTTCTTTTTATTTACTTATCTATATTATCATCGATAATTATATAACTTGCATTAGTAATTACACTGTTTCTATTAAAGCTTCAGCTTTTAACGAAAACCAAGTTATTATCTAATTTTAATACCATCAAAACCAAATTCTGTTAATTAACTAATAATACTAAAATACTATATTGAACAACATTGTTATCGATAACTTTTAGGTTGTTATAAGAAATACTCCTTTTCATATGCATTACAAAATTACCTTTTTTGCTTCATCTCTCTATCCAAATCTAAGAAATACATTGCAAATCATAAATTTTAGTGATATTCCCGCTAAACCTTCAAAAAACATCATAAGAAATAAAATGAGGCATCGCTGAAAGAATTATTGCCGGAATATATCTATAAACACAGTCCATATAAACACAAATACTTGTAGAGTATATATATAGCTGAATGATTGCTGGGTCGTTGTCTGCCTATATCTTATCGAGCTGATATCGATTTGAGCCATCCAAACGCCACTTGATTAGTCAGAGAGTGCAGAGAGGCCCCAATAAAGACAAATCTGATGTGGCATGTGATTTAAGACATGAATAACTTTTGGATTACCTGGCAACTGGCTGAATTACGACATAGGGCAGACAGATGGATTTATTCCTCTATATGTTTACCATACATATGTACATATGTGCTCTATATATGCATATATATTGGGTGGAGTGTATATGTACATTGTACATTGCACAAACAAATCGAATCAAACAAAAGCCCAACAAATGTTTATATTTTTTAGCCATGCCAAGAATACAAAGCACATTTCCACTCTTTTTTGATACTCGTTCACCAAAAGTAAAACAAGTATATGGAATTTAAGTAATTTCAATCTTGCTGTCTGTGAATCTGTCTGCTAGTAATAGTGGACAGTTAAAATTTTAAATATCTACTTCTGTTTATTCCTAACAGATAGAATTTAAAGATTTTTAGATACGGTAAAAATCTATATCTTCAAGATTTTAAGATCTCAAAGCCCAAAAGTGGATTCCTGTTGAACTCCTCTACAAATCAACCTAAGCTTATTAAGCCCGCCTACTAAAGGCGTGCCAAATCAATAAGAAAATATATCTTCCACAGTTTTAAAGCGAGATTCCCCAAGTTTTTAAGCTGGATCACTTTTCACCCGACTAACTCTACCGATAGACGCATAAGATATATACATAAATAGTACACCTATTAGGTGAAAATCGAAAAATATCGATATCTAATCAATTAAGCTGTGAACGAGTATTATGCAGCCGCTAACACCCGACTGCAACATTCTAAATGGTTTCTTTTTTGTATTTAGTTCGGTTTTTGCTCTTTGAGGTCGATCAATAAAAAGCACAGGAAACACATTTGGTAGCATTTAAAAATAGCTAGCTATTACATTGAAGGCAACTATCCCAAAGGACTAGGCACTCGGGACTTACCTTCTCCGCAAACTCCTCGCGCGGTCGTCGCGAAATTGTGGGCGCATTCATGAGCTTCTTTGTGGGCGATGGTGTCATTGTTAATAATTTTCTTTGCTTTTCTTCTTCGTTTTTTATATAAATATTTTTAGCACTCAAATTATTCTAATGCAATTTTAATTTTTTTTACTGTTTAACTTGTATTATTGCTTCTCGTTACACTCTGCTACAAGGCATTCGATTCGATTACGTTCTGGTAGAACAATAATTTAATTCACAGTAGTCACTCGCTAATTGGAACTTTAAGAAAATTTTAACTAATATATAATGTTTATTTTCAATCCAATTTTAAATTGGTTTGTGGAGTTTTTCATAAAATCATTTTAAAAACCTTTATTAAGGATATTTAAGATTAAAACATCTATTTTTAATATTTCCTAATAAAAGTCTATTTCTAAAAATTTCACATATTTTCTTTTGTATATTTCATAAATAAAGTCAATTCTTAATAGATGTCAATAATTATTTCTCTTAGTTCCAATTACCCGAGGGACCACTGTAATAATCATTTTTTATCACTTTGTCATATTTTTTGCTTTAAGCAAATTATTGCGTAGTCGGTTAAAAATGACGCTAGCGTAAAAAGTTCACCGTATTTTTTTTCCAATATTTAATTTTTTTTATATATTATTGACGTTTTGATTATGGCCTGTGTGCTGGCTGTGTGACGTGTACCGTTAGTTTCTTTTGTGCTTATTTTTACCGTGGTTTCATAATTATTTTTAGTACACAAAGCATTCGATATCGAAACCTGAAGCCGGCCGGCTTAATGCCAATTGGAGCCGAATTCGTTTTCGGACTGGCACGACCTTCAGCATGAATTTTTGCAATTCTAATTGGAAGTCAATTGGTTAAGCGTCGTTTTTTGTTGTTGTCGTAATTGTGGCCTGCAGCAGTGGCAAAAGGGCCGGCAACGTCATCAGCGACCAAGCGCAACAGTTTGTTGAAGGCGAAATGCTTACACACACACACACACACATGCCTAGGGAGAGCACTCACACACACTCAGTAGCACAGTCACACACAATTACACACGCGGCACACACGCACACCGGTTAAACTTGTTATCGCGGCAGCATGCAAAAGAACCTAAAACTCTAGGCCACAAACGAGTTCTGGAGCGGCACCAGCAACAACAGCAACAACAACAACAAAAAGAGGCACCCAGCACCAACACTAACAAACACACAAACACAACAAAACTTTATTTTGATATACATATGTTGGATCTTGTTGTTTAGTTTAATTAAAGTTTTATTTTAGAAAAAGAAACACTTAAGCACTAGGCCTGGGTACTTGGGTCCAGGCCAAGTGCCTGTTGCTTGGAAATTTACTTTAAATTAAAAACAAACGAAAGTAAATCAACAACAAAAATGAAACGAAAACACGACGCGACCAGCCGCCAACGCGCTGCAGCTTCAAACACTTCAAAAGGCGAGCAACAACTAACAGCCGGGTCCAGGGCCGGCAGTCGTAACTGCCGCTTCACATTCAAAAGCTAGAGGGAGTAAAGCAAGAGAAGAAAAAATGAGTAAGGCAAGGCGAACACTGAATACCTTGAAAATTACAATTACTATGAGAATGTCTTAAGCTGGTAAATTTACTTACTTTATATGACAATTATATAATAAGGTGGAGCTATAAAAACGATTCTTATATCTTTTTCACAATTTATTTCATTTTCATATAACCTATTATAATTCCAACATGTGAAAAATATATGAAAAATGTGTTTACTGATTAACAAATATTTCACAGCTCCACTTGAGTAAATATCTTTCTATGAATTTATATCAACAAACAATCAAAATTAGTTAACGTAACATAATCACTGTGCAAGTCGTATTGACTGTTCGAATAGTGTAGAAAGAGCGCATGCTCAAAAAGAGCGTAAAAGCAAGAGAGCGCTGCCGGCGAATTGCCCATTCACACTGGTTAAACAAGTGTTGCACACTGCGCAAAAAACTAAAAGCCAAATACTAAGCAAAATAGCGCCAATTAATATATATATAAACATAACCAAACAAAAATCAAATTTCGTAAGTGATCAGGTCTGTTTATTTAGTTCTTTACAAAAAAAATTGCATAAATATTCAGAATTGGCTACAAGAAACTACGCTATGCGAGAGTGATCTGTTTTAATTGGCACTAATACATAAGTAATATAGTAATATACTAATATCGTTTATCGTTATCGTTATGGTTAACTGTTAACCCAATGTTATTGCATTCTCCACTGTGCGTATTTGCGTTTGCAGCTCCTGGATATGCTGCTCGAACTTTTGAATGTCGCCCGTTATCTGCTGCAGACTGATCAGCACGTTCTTCATCTTCTCGCTGTCGATCTGGACCTCCAGTTCGCGTATCTCCTTGCTGACACTGCCGGTGTTGGAGACGCACTCGACCAGCTCGCTGCAATGGCCATGCAGCTGGGCGAGTAGCTTGTACGCTTTCTTCGCATGCAGATCGTGCTTGGCGCTCTGGAAGAGCAAGTCGTCTGTGTAGTTGAACTGGCGTTCCAGCTGAGCTGCAACCACATTGAGCTGCTTCTGCAGCTGCCGTGTGTCGTCCAGCACTCGGAAAATGTCCTCGCGCTGCTTGCGTATATTTCCAATAAATTCGTGAATGCGTCTTGTGTATTCCTTGCGCGGCGCCAGCTGCGTTTGTGTGGCACTGCGCAGGGTCAGCTCGTTGTGCAACTGCGTCCTAGTCAACAGCTCCTGCTCCAGCTGATCTATATCCAATCGGACACGCTGCACCTGCTGCGTTTCCTTAGCTGACTTCAGGCTTTCCAGAGTGTTCAGCAAGGGCGTCCTGTAGTCCTCCCACTGTTTCGTTAAGGTCTGCCGCTTGGCCTTGGTTGTGAGCAGCAGCGCCTCCAGCTTGGCCACGTTTTGCTCTGACTCCGCCAGCACCAGGCAGCTGCGTTCGTGCAACTTTAGCACAGCTTGCAGGCGCTCCAGATCGTGTACTGCTGCGGACTCGCGTGTCTTTAAGGCTGCGATGCAGTTGCTCAGCGTCTTGCGCTGCTTTAATAACTGCTCGGATTGTGTGCGCAACTGCTGCACTTCATCCGTCAGGTGCTGCACAGGCGTTGCCGGCGTTTCCGCACTGTTTGTGGCTTGCTTATCAGCTGGCAGCACACCTGGACTAGCCGGAACCTGCTCCTCCTCATTTGCCGGCAAAGCCATCACAGCCTTTGGCACCTGCTCGCCGCATCGTTCCAAATCATTTTTGTGCAACACCGAAGCAATGAGATCGAAGGCACTGCCATCCAGCTGCTGGAATAGATTGGGCGCCAGCTGCTCGAAATACTGTTGCACCTCCTTGCTGCGCTCCAGAAAGTCGGCTCCAGGCACATTGAGATTCAGATGTGGCTTAAAGTCAATACACTGGCTGCTGCAGCCTTGCTTGCGCCGGTTGGCCACGGTGCGGCAGTACTGAGGCACCCAAGGCGCCTTCAATTGGTCCGACAGCTGCATGCGCACCTCCCGCTGCAATTGCTCTCGCGCGCTGAGTGAGTGGGACTTGTCAGCCAGATCAACTTGCTGTCGTTCGCGTGGCAATCGCTCAATCAGATGCATTAGCAGGCGACGCAGCTCCACGGCGTTCGGGTAGAGAAATATCTGGTAGCCAATATCACCGCGATAGCCCTGCTCCTTGCAGCGGTCAGCCAACGTTGTCGCCACACTGAAACGTTGCGCCATCGCTCCACCTGGCAAGAATCGTGGCAGCTCTTGCATCGAAGGATTGATTTCCAGCAAACAGCTGGAAACTGCACGTACTACCTGTTCCGGTGTGAAATTGGCCAACTGATCTGTAGGCTCGATGCTGTCATCGATTTGTTGCAGCTGGTGCATAATTATTTTATCCACTTCGTCCATTTTTGCATTTATTTATGTTTATTTTGGCATTTTAGTTGAATTGGTCTGTTTTTCGATTGTCAGCAGGTAGTTATCGATACAGACTACCTCGAAATTGACAATCACAGTGAAGCGTAGACAAGAAAATACTAAACGTACATATAACAGCACTGCGTGTGGCGGTCGAATTTAAAAAGGCAGCAAATACCTTACATATTTCGAAAATACATTAAAAATTAAAAAGCAAACTATTTTTTTAACTGACTTTAGATTTAGTTCTTTATTTTTCTTTTTCAGTTCTTTTCATTTACAGCATAATGGAATGCAGTTTTTGTTTTCAATTGCCGATGGGCTTGCAATATGTTCGGCAAGCCACACACCCACGTATACTGAGAATTCGTTGCGAAGCATCTTTTGTTTTGACCAATCAATTTCTCAATCTTCAATTTTTGAAACCAAGCAAAAAAAAAACAGTGGGTGAGAAGTGGGTTACAGTTGACAAATATTGTTTTCCAACTTGTCCAATATTTATTATTATCTGGCTCTTGGATCAAGTGATATTACATACAAATATATGTTTCGATATCAGCGTTTATCCATTTTGTGGTTTTTTGATGTTGTTCTTGTTGTTGTTGCTTGCCACCCAGACATTGTAGAATATTAAATGACATCTGGCCACAGAGCATTTACAAGTTATATACATACGTGAGCACATAGAAAATAGATATATATAAATATATACATATATATATATGCATATATAAATATATAGACTGTTGAGACTGAACTTGGCCGAAGGCAGATCAAATGGTTATATATATCTGTATATACAGAGTTGTTCCATTTACTAGTCATTATTATTGGCCTTCTTGATAATGATGTTTAACGCCAAATTTCCATCTTCGGAGAACAGTTCCACCGTCGATTTGTTGAGTACCAGAAAATCGGCATTTGTATAGGTAACGAAACTTTCGCGTATGGAGCGCGGCTTGGACTTCCATTTGAGAGTGCGATTGTTGGCATCCAATGAAATGAGATAGTCAAAGTCGGCCGCATCGCGCATTGTGCCGATCATGCGGCAGGCGGCAAAATATTGCTGACAGCCCTCGCCCAGTTGCACCTTCTCAAGCGATAGCAGAAAATGACGGCCGTGACACGACTGAATCATCGTCCAATCGAGTGCGCCCACCTGATTGACATTGGTGGCCAGAAAAATGATGTCGGTGCCCTCCATGGTGATCACATTTTGATGCGTGCTAACGAAGTGCTTGTAGACATCCTTCAGGGCACCTTGCCACACGCACTT
Organism: Drosophila gaucha; assembly: GCA_035045545.1. Classification (NCBI taxonomy): domain Eukaryota; kingdom Metazoa; phylum Arthropoda; class Insecta; order Diptera; family Drosophilidae; genus Drosophila; species Drosophila gaucha. Next base: position 1,480,375 of record JAWNOY010000292.1, read on the forward strand.
CTCATCCGGATAGGGGCAGAAATAGGGGCGATATTCGCAGTCCTCCTCATGCGACTTCTTATCAGAATACGAAAGACGCACCCGACAGCCATAGCAGGCATGCTTGCAGGGAAAGATTAGCTTGGAGCCCACCTTCTCCATGGCCAGATTGCGAATGTTGCTCATCGGCACGCGGCAGACGGGACAGACGTTGAGCTTGTTGCGGCACTGGGAGCAAATGAGATGTCCTCTCGAGCATTGCATTATCGGAGGCATCATATAGCCAAAGCAAACGGGACATTCCAATAGGGAGATCAGAAATTCTCGCGTTGCCGTCTCTGTTGGCTTCGCGCAGTCGCTGCTGCCGACATTAGTGTTGGTGTTGCTGCTGCCGCTGCTATCGAGCTGGTCGAGCGCCGTCGTCGCCTCATGCTCCTGGTTGCTGTTGTCCTTGGGCAGCGCTGCCTGCGAACCATCCGTGGCAGGTCGCTGACGACGTTGCTGCATTTTTCTTGTTGGTCACTTCAAAATATATATATATATATAAATATATATATGTATATATATATATATATATATGTGTGTATATATAGGTTTGTGTGTGTGTGGTGTATATTTGTGTGTATGTGCAGAGGTGTGGTAGATGAATGCGTAGGTGTAGGCGTAGGTCTTTGTGTGTGCTTGAGTGTATGTATGTATATGTCTACATATGTGCGTGTGTATATTCCTTTAGACTAAAAGTGGAAGCTCTTCGTAATTTAGCGCGGCGCGATTAGCACATGCGAAACGCTGTTTGCGTATGCTTATCTACCGAAAACGTGGGGGTGGGTATGGGGGTCTATAAAAAATAAAATCGAAAGTTTCAGAGTTAATTTTTCGTACGCTTGGCAATTTAGTTCTGTTAAAAAAATATATTGGCATTCAAGATTACTAAAATTTTGTTCGTCTGTTTTGTGGCAATAGATTCATAGAAATGACTAGGCCTGCTCTAATCAAATGTCATTTTACCCTCCCTCTCTCTCCATTCCAAAGCTAAGATCATGAAAATGAAATTATTTGAAATTATATTCAAGGGGGAAAAAAATAGTAAAGAAAACGAAAATATACAAAAATTGGAATTGCGCACGGAATTTGGAAGAGCGCGTTAGTGATATCTGCAGTTCTCTTAGTTTTTTAAGTGCAATTGATCAATTGGGTGAGGGTTCGTATTCCAGAAGAATGATACAAACAGAATATGATATATTAACCATTTTACGGGTTTTAAGCAAGATTTGTTATACCAGTCGGTAGTTATACCATTTCAGTCCATTATGAAAATTTTCATATGCATACATACCTTTATTACTTCTTTATTTGATGCAGACAGCATTTGATCAAATCACTATATCCTGTAGGAAGTATTGGCTCTAAATACCATTAGCTGTCTTCAGTTTTCAAAAACAGCAGTTTTTGCATAAGAAACTTTCTTATCTTTCAGCATGTCTCAAGCAAACCCTTGAAACAACCAAAGCTTTCGTATGAATGCAAGATATAGACAAGATTTACTGAACCTTCAACTATATGAAGATAAAGACACAAATGCAAATTGAAAAGTAAGTTCTATGATATAAACTAATGTTGCTAAAGATATCTTTCTAGGTACCATGCTTATATGACGTGTGCAACATTGGAACATCCGTATCATATATACCAACTATAAGCTGAATCAATCCAAAATTCAGTTCATATAAAAACCCTTTGGGTGAATAGGAACATAGTCACATAGGTACCCTGCCTAGTCTATATATAGTATACAGGTTCAAACAGCATCCAGAATTCTGAATTTTACGTATTTTCAGAAATTTGCATAGATGTTACTTATTATTACTACTACTTAGAGCTCATATAACTTTCAATTTTAAAAAGTTATCATTTTTCTTATTTTTAACAAAGTACAGCAGTACAATTTTTTAGCTTACCAAAAATAGTTTAATGTTTGGACTAGCGAATGGTGCAACTAGGCAGGATCTACTGTATTTTTTTTTATATATCCGCTTTAACTCGTCATGTTCGCCGATAATTTTCTTGTTTTTCATTGATAACACTTTTCCAATTTTACTAATCACGTTTATTTTTCATCTTCTGTAGTTGTTGTTTTTGTCGCATTTGTGTAAGTGTGTGTGTGTTTCTTTTTGTTATTAAAACTAAATACATTGCAGTTGCATTTGAAAAAGAAAAAGGTAAAACCGCTTCATTCACAATTTCCAATTGCAATTTCGAAACAAAACATCAACTGTTCGGGAGATCGATCTAAATTATATCAAATTTAAACATTAGATTGCTTTTCTTTTCTGTCTTTTTTAGGTGGAGAGGGGAGCACTATTGTTATTGTTATTTTTAAAAAAAAATTAAGGGTGTGTGTGTGTGTGTGTTACGTTTCGTTTTGGCATAAACAAAAATTGTCGCAATCGCTTACAACTCTCGAGTTATTACATAATTATTATTATTTATATATATATATTATATTTTTATTCTTGTTAATTTCGTTAAAAGTGATGTTTACTTTTATAGCATTTACAAGTACTCTTTTCTTTTGTTTTGTATAAAATAATTTACATTAACTAAACTAGGCTGCATAGTGTAAACGTGTGTGGTGGTGTATGTGTGTATTGGTATGTATATTATGGATGTATGGATGTAAAGTATATTATGTGTTGGCTGTTTGTTGTTGTTGTTTGTGTGTTCGCTCGACTTACCAACTAAATTAAACTAAAAAAAACCCACAAAAAAACTTATTAAATCGCTCTTCAATATATATATGAAAATGTGTATGTGTGTGTGTGTTTTGTGTTTTCTTTTTTCGAAAAAATGAATACCCTAGAATCTAATAATTAAAGAGACTGACACAGTGACAGACAGACCTAACCGACCCTACTACATACATACACACATGACATGATGTAACTGATGTACCTCTGTTGTACATAACATGTTGCTGTATTCTATTCGAGTTGATCGTTTTAGAAACGATTCATACATATCCATCATCTTCATCCATCTTTACCTTCATCTTAGTTCTCTAGTTCTCAACAGACGCCACATTAGTTTTAGACGAGAGATATGGTTACATTGATGCCCAGATTCCCGTTGTCGGCAAACAGTTGCGCAATCGATGTGTCAAACACCAGACAATCCGAATTGTGTATAGCAGAGGCAACACCTTCGTGTATTGAACGCGGCATTGCCTCCCAGGTGAGGCGGCGCCGATTGCCATTTAATTCCAGTCGATAGACAAAGTTCTCAGCCTCCTTGCGCGATCCGATCAGTTGGACGATGGCAAAGAACTGTTGGTGTCCATCATATTTCTCTTGCTTCTCCAGCACGAGCATGAAATGATGGCCGAAGCAGGACTGCATCATTACCCAGTCGACGGCGCCGGGCAGATTGATGTCGGTGGCCAGAAAGACAATATCCTCGCCCTGCAGCGTTGTAATGCTCTTGTGTGACATCATCAGATGCTGCATGACTAGATCGAGCGGTCCCTGCCATTTACATGAGGCGCCCGGACAGGGACATAGGTATGGCCGGCATTCGCAGGTCTCCTCGTGCTCGGTCTTCTCTGTGTAAACGAGTGAGGCAGTGCAGCCGTAGCCCGAATGCTTGCACGGAAATTTCACATTGGAGGCGACCTTCTCCATGGCCAGATTGCGTATGTTGGCCAATGGGCCGCGGCATGTAGGGCAGCATGTGAGCTTTGATCGGCACGAGACGCAGACCAAATGCCCGCTCGAGCATTGCAATATCGGTGGCAGCACATAATCGAAGCAAACGGGGCATTCGAACAGTGATGTTAAGTCGGCGGACATGCCCGCATCACCGCCACCGGCGGACGACAGTGAAGAGCTGGATGAGGACGATGTATTCGCTGATGATGTATTCCCAGCACTGGAGCCGGTCGAGCTGCTCGTGTTGGTGGCCACCACTGCCGTGGCTGCTGCTACTGCTGCTGCTGCTGTCGGTTCACGGCGTTTTGGATTGATTTTATTTGACATTGGACTTCCTTGCTTGCACTATCTATCAGATGTGTCTGCGCTCCCACGATCCAAGTGCAACTGCAGCGATTGCGACGACCCGGCAATCCAGTCAAACAGCGTCTAACGTTACCTTCGTCTGGGTCACTGCAAATACAAAGCGCAATAACAAATGTCTCATATTAATTACAGTGAATACTTATGATATTTCATATATTTAGTATATATTGATATTGATATTTCTTTTAGTCATGCAATATGCGAGTAAATTGAAGGTAGCTATTGTTAAATGGCTTGACTAATGGTATTTAACTGCATTTTGTAGACAACATGTGACGCAAGAGAGAATGAATTTTTGATTTATGCCAAAATTACAAGTTAAAAGAAGTTTTATGAAACTCGTTTATGTTTAAGTTCTGGAAAATAGATAAAATAAAAAACTTGTTTTACAAACTTTGTAAAAGCCGACCCTTCCTTGAAGGAAAAATAAATGCAAGTAGGTAGAAAGAGGACTACATTTTGTTACTAATTGGCTTTGAATTTCAATCTACAACGATTTGCTTTCAAAGAGCTGTGGGAAATTTATTTAGAGATGTGCATAAAATACGTTTAAAAAAAAGGATTTCAAAGAATTTAGGAGCACGTAAATTAGCCAAACTTTCTGCTACTATAAAAAAGGAAAATAGATATTCATTAAACCTTTTTCAACGCCCTTCCTCAATGAGTCCTAACCGACCTTCAACTCGTCAAATTCTCTGTCATTTACCAAAATGTCGAAATATTCGATTGCATTCGACAGCGATTAACATTTAAATTTGAGCTTTCTTTGTTGTTGCTGTTGTTACATTATTGTTCCAAGGTTCGAACTGCTTAGAGCTGAAGTTTGATTTTTTTTTTTGGGCGGGTTTACGCGCGTGTGTTAAACCGCAAAAATACACGTATGTCACACACTTCTTATCAAAGCCGATGACAAATGCAGTAATTAGGCGCGGTGTCCAAGACGAAGCAGGACCGTATGCTGCACAGTGGTACAAGACTCAAACAAAAAAATTTTGATAACGTTTAATTAAAGTGTTGAGAAATGTTCAATAATCATACGAAATTTGTTATATGAAGTGTTGAACAACAGCATACTAGATTTGATGCATTTTGCATTTTCATGGGAAATTAGGTGTGGAAAATTTTTGATTAACAAACTAAACTAAAAGCTTTTTTGGTTTTTTTATATTTAAAAAAAAAATTAGGAATGAAATATATTATGTATTTAATAAACACATCAAAATCGATAAGTAACTTATTGAATGACGAATCACTGTGCAACGATCCAAAATTTATGCCTGCATATGTGTGGAGCATAAACAAATACGAAGCGACGCGAGCTGCGTCAACAATATGGACTTCGTTTTTTTTTTGTGGCAGCAATGAGCAGTGAGGAGCAGGGAGAGGACAAGGAGAGGGGCACGCGGGCCTAGTTGGTAGCGGCACATAATTAACATTTGGCTCTGTTGGCCGCGTACCGTAAGAAATTTCCATGCGGCGGGGGCAATTACTGCGACTGCTGTTACTGCTGCTATTGCAGCCATGAATGTAATTAAGTTATTTTTTTTTCAATGAGTTTGCAAAATCAAATAGAAAACGGAAAGCAGAGCAGATATGTTAGCAACAACAACTACAACGGAACAACAACTATGAAATTGTATGTAAAAATAAACAGCTACAAAATAATCATAAACGTAAACTTACAAAGCTCTGTGTGTGAGGCGTCACTGTATATATATATTATTATATGTGTAAGTGTATGTGTGTTTTTGTGTGTGTGTGAGGCTTTTATCAGTCAGTCAGGCAGCATGTGTGAAAATGTGTGTGTGTGTGTGTGTCTGTATTTATATACCGCTGTATATATATTTATATCCTCGGCTATATATGTATGCGCAAATCAATGCATTTACAATTGCAATCGCAGGTGGCCGCACTTTCAGGTTCGCACACGCACAACAACAACAACAAACGCACAACAAAGAGAGAAAATTGAAAATTGTTTTCGTCTTCATCCACCAACGATATATATATATATTTTTTTATTTTATATACATTCACAATTCGGTTCGGTTCGGTTCACCTTGCGCCAAACTCGAAATTCAGGCGTGCGCTAATTTCATTTTATTTTTTATCTAATTTTTCTTTTATACGCTCGCGCACACACACTCATTGAATAATATGGCTATATGTACATGTTTGCTGCTGCTGCTGCGGCTGCTTTTGCTGCGCTTTGTAGTTGTTGTTTTTGTTTTTTTTTTTCCTCAGCGTGAATATCATCTGTTTGGGTCGCCTTCGTCGTCCATCGGGTTACAATTTACATACGGGAGACGCAACGCCAAAGGCAGACAAACGACGACAACGGGGGCGGGGGCAGTGGCTTCTGCTGTAGCCAGTAGCCGTAGCCGTAGCTTGAAAATTTGTTTCTAATATGTGTGTGTTGTTGGGCCCTTTGCAAACGCTGTTCGTATTTTTCTTGCACCAAACACTTGCTCAAAATTTTGTCTATTTAGGCTATTACAATTGCAAGCACAACTATTTAACTATTAGCACGTCACACACGCGTATTTCTGGCTATTTAATTTTATCTTTAATTTGCCTAGTGCTGGGCAAGCGTATCAGTGTTGCTTAACGTTGTAGTCGGTATTTTTGGTATTTTAACAACAATACCAGCTTAACAGCACTATGGCACCTCTACTGGCAGCAATGCAAAATGTAGTATGTTAAAAAGTATTAAATGTCCAGTAAATTTAAAAACTGCTTATAAGAGAAAGTAAAATATACTTAGAGAGTTATAGATTAATTAAGTGAAAATTTGTGCAATTTATGTGCAATTTTAATATTAGGTATGCACATGAAGCTTTTCATGCATACTTTGTGAACAGCATACCATGCTATTGTTAATGGTATCTCAATAATGCAGTTTCATACTCCGCGGCAACCCTGTCGGGTGTAGCGTAATAATTTATCTGTCAGAAAAATAATTCAAAAGATTTTGTTTAGAGATAGAAACAAAACAAATTTAATTGGAACGCCATGTGCGTTACCAGCATCGTCTAAGCTTTTGAATATATAATATATATTCAATTAGAAATCAATACGCTCATCTGTCATTCTTCGTATCTGGAGCACGGACCAACCCCCAAAGTACGCAGCCCAGCAAAAAGAAAATCAAGGAAAAAAAGGAATACATTGTGTGAATTTGTGAGAAAGCAGTCGCTATGTTGAAGCTAATTTGCATATTCAATGTGCTGGTATTTTGCACCGTTGTTACCCTCTGTGTGGGTGCTTTAAGTGACCCGTATAAGGAGCTCGGGGTCAGCTCGACAGCATCCTCACAGGAAATTCGACGAGCGTATAAACAATTGGCCAAGGAATGGCATCCGGATAAAAGCGATCATCCGGATGCTGAGCGAAAGTTTGTGCAGATCAAAAAGGCCTACGAACTGTTGAGTGACATCGATCGAAGGCGTATTTTTGATAGGCATGGCATAACCAGCGAGGATTCCCATTATCTCAAGCAAAAGCATGATTATAGCGGCTATAATCGATTTGGCTTCGATCCCGTCGAAGAGTTCTTTGGTAAGCAATTTGGATTTGACCAGGACATCAGCCTGTATCACAAGCTCTCGGTCACATCCAACTACTTTGAGCATACCATCATACCGAAGAGCAAGAACAAATTGCATATTATAATGTTCTACAACGATTGGTGCTTTGGCTGTATACGAATTGTGGGAGCCTTTAAGAAACTGATCGACACCTTCGAGCCATTGGGAATAGCTTTTGCGACTATAAATGCAGCACATGAGCCAACTATCTTGCGTAAAACTGGAGCAGATGATATACCCAGAATGGTTCTGGTGCTCGGTGGCCATAGCTATGTGTATAGGGAGAATATCTATACACAGCAGAAGTTGGCGGAGTTTATACGCAAGAAGATGCCCTTTAAGATTGGTCAGCGTGTCAATGATGTGAATATCGATGAGTTTCTCAGTGGTTGGACCGATAATCGGGTACGCGCTCTGGTCTTGGAGCCGAGAAGCGTAACCAGGCTGAGATATTTGATAAGCGCATTTGCTTTTCATGATCGTGTCGCCTTTGGCTTTGTGGATCTAACGTGTAAGGCGTCCAGGCTCATGGCAGATCGCTATAAAGTTAATCCGAAGCTGGACACGCTCTTTCTGTTCAATGAGGACTCTGTGAGAGCTGTTGCGAGCATTTCCATGGCGGATATACCAACGCAAACGCTGGATAATATAATCTCAACAAATCAATTCTTATCCTTGCCCCGTTTGTCCTCGCAAGATGTGCTGGAAGGTGTTTGCCCAGCCGAATGGAATAGACCGAGAAAGCGATTGTGTGTAATACTGATAACAGAGAACTCTCCGGAGTACGATATAGCGAGGGGAGCACTAAGACACATCGCTCTTGAATCTGGCTACAGCTTGGAGAGAGTTCGCTTTGCGTATATGTATAAGGAGAAGCAGGCAGATTTCCTCAATGCCATATCCAAGGGTTCATTCGAGGACAATCTGCTGAGACTCGTCGTCATCTGGAGGCGTGATAGCACCCAAATCAAATACGAATGGGTGGACGGTGCCAAGCTGGACATCAAGACGGCCGACTATCTCAACAATAGTGCCATCAATGCGACGAAGCATGAGATTAATCTAACCATACAAAGGCTGTTGAAGACATCCGAGGCATTGACCTATGAAGCGTTCGTACAGAATTTGCTGGATGAGCATGCGCAGGGCATGTTGAGCAAATGGATCACTAGGCTACTCTATTTGGTGGACTATCTATCCGATAATATAGAGGATGAACATCTTTTTGCCGCCTTATCGCTATTGGGCACAATTGCATTTATGTTCGGCATTGGCTATGTCATGATGTACTTTGTGCGTGCCGAGGAGGAAACTCTCAAGGCTCAAGGACAGCTGAACGAGGGACAGTGCAACAAGCAGAGCAAACATGTGCCGGAGCTAAAGCTCTATGAGCTGAGGGCGGAGAAATATAATGGACTAGTGCGTCTGCTAAAGCCCGGTTGTCGCACTATTCTCTTGATAACCGATATGCAGAGTCGCACGAAGTTGATTCCTCCCTATCATCGCGCTGTTTGGCCCTACAGGCGCACCAAAACCCTTCTCTTTGGCCACATGCTCATCGAAAAGGGCTTGTCCTGGTATTCAGAACTGTTACGCTTATCCTTATGCACAAATCAAAGTCTACAGATCAATCCCAGAAATTGTGTTGGCACTGTTATAGCCCTAAATGGACATCGCAAGTATTTCTGCGTATATCATGCCAAGCATCCAGAATGCGCACGCGGCACCAAGCGCATGATCAAGATGACCAAACAATTGCTGGATCGCAATGATGACCCAGAGATCGGCAACTTCCTGGGAGTTAATTATTCCGAGGAATCCGATGCCGAATCGAATGTTCTATTCGAAGACAATTTGTTAGATGGTCTCAGCAATTGGCTAGATCGTTTGTTTGAGGGAACTACACACAGATATTACATTAACTATTGGCCCGATTTTCCCACAAAGTAAAAACAAATCCTCGTAAAGTATGTCTATGTGTAAATTACTTTGTCAGCCCCCAATTTCTTGTAAATCCTTTCTAGTCAATAAAAAAAAACAAGCGAACAAACAACATACATATTATGAACTCTCTCCTCTAAAACTAAAAAGATACTTATACAGCGGTGCAACTGATTTCGATTAGAGCAAGAAACTTGCCTCACGATGCTGTATTAACTATTTGTATTATCAATCTAAGCATAATCTATGTTTCATAACCAAAGAATAAATAAAGGTTAAGTGCATTATAAAATTAGTCAAACTCAAATCAAGATTGGTTTTATTCACTGATGGCTGTTGATATCCATCACTTATACATTATCCATAGTTAATACACAATATTTATCCATTAGTTAAACTCAAGTCCAGTTTATTTTACTTCGGTGTATGGGGTATTGTATATCTTGAATATGTTTTTGATATGAAGACTAGCTAGTCCTCTGGATGCTGCTTTAATCTCAACATAATCTATATCATAAATCTGTTTCATAACTAAAGAATAAAAATAAACGATAAGTGCATTATTATATTAGTTAAACTCAAGTCCAGAGTTCTTTTATTCGCTGCCGGGTGCTATCTTTGACATACACCCACAATTTCTCCATTATTTAAGCTCTTCTCTTAAAGTAAATGATGATCGCCGTGATCAATTGGGCTCCATTAGCGAGTGCAGCCTTATCACAGCGCGATAATCGTTGTGCGACAGCTGTCCACGACGCGAACGATCCAGCACGCGCTGCAGTCGCTCCAAAGTCTCCGAGTTGGCCGTCAGCTTGAAAAGATCATCTAGATATTTCAGCGATTCACGTGACCAGAACATGGAGGGCTTCGAGGCATCCGTATTGATGCGCGAATCTCCACGTTCCATGCCAGCCAGCAGGCGAACGCATTCGGATTGCAGCGGACGATTGCGTTGCAGGTGCAACTTGCCAATTGGCGCACGTTGCTGCATATTGTTGCAGGGTAATAAATGCTGTTGCTGCTGTTGGACGGGTCGAGGCTGTGCTCGCTGCTGCTTTGGTGTGCGCTGCTTGTTGTTGTTATTGTTGTGCTGCTCCTCGTGCTGCCAAATGGGCGGCGGCGGTGGTAGCTGCCTCTTCTGCTGCCCGGACGCCTTCGCATTCGGTTGTGTGCGTAGCTTTGCTGTGCGTGAATTGTTGTTGTTGTTGTTGTTGTTCGGCTGCTGTGTGGCAGGTGAGCTTTGTGCCCGTTCATCATGTTTCCATACAGGTGGCGGTGGTAGCTGCTGTTGATCCGACCATTTGGCATTGAGCAACACACGCTTGTTAGGCGAAGCATTCTTGTTAACCTCAGGTGTTACAACAGGTGGTGGCGAGGCAAGACGTTTCTTCCATGCCACCTGCTGACCAAGCAGCGCTGGCTCTATATTGAGCGTAGTCATCCGATTCTTCACATCCAACTTGGCATAGTTCTGCAGCAGCGTTTCATAGTTAGGATGCGGATAGGCACTGAATATGATGCGCCAATGCTCTTCGATTTCATTGCGCACTGCAGCAGTGGCATTCTCATCGCCCGCATGCTCGGTCAGCAGACGCTTCAATATGATCAACAGCTGATCCAGATGCATGTTGCCATTGTTCAAGCCCGCCTGACCAAACAATATCATGTTGAGCAGGCGTCGTTTGCGTTCGGCCATTTTGTAGCCGTTTTTGGTATTCATTTGTTCCAGCTCCTTGATGCGAAAATAATGGGTTTTGGCATTGCCCAAATCTCCAGATAAGCTGCTGATGCCATCGCGCATGAAACGTATGAGCACATCGATGCGCTTTGGTGGCTTTTGGCTTTGGAATTCGATGGTCTTACGCTTTACATCCTGATTACGACGTAACAGCATGAGCTGCAGATCCTCTTGGTTCTTCTTCATACCATATATGACCAGAACATAGCCGTACTCCTTGAAGTCCATGCGCACATTAACATTGCATTGTTTGGCTGAAGCATTTAGGAAGTGCCGACCCTCTGGACTAAATAAATATTCCGTTTGATCGCGTGCCATAAGAATTCTGGCCTCCGATGGCACATCTGGCAAGCTTTCAGATTGCGTAGCTGTTGAAGCTGCTGAAGGTGCTTTGCTGTTAACACACATGGAAATACCCTGGCTGTTGCTGCTGATGGTCATGTCATAGTCTTCAACTCCTTCATTTGCAGATGTGCTGAGTGGTATTACATCAGGTAGATTCTCCATGGGGCCTCCTTTTGCCTGCGTTGGCTCATCTTCTTGCTCAATTAGTGTTGTCGTCGAGCTGGGCACCTCAAAGTGCTCCGAGAAGCTGTAGTTCGAATCCGAGTCCAAGTCGTGTGGTGTGTCAGTGGATTTGGGAGCTGTTACAATCACACAGCTGCTGCTGCTGGGTTTTGTGGCTATTGTTGACTTGCTCTGATAATTGCTGCTAATCTCCTCCTGCTGAATCTCCACGACAGCAGTATTAGCTTCAGCAACTGTTGGCTCTTCTACGACGACTTCCAAAACTAAATCGTGCGTCGGGTCTGCTGGCAACTCCTCAACTATCGGAGAGGAAGCTGTAGCTGGTGTTATACGACGCGCTGCTGTGGCCTGTGGATTGGGCACATAGTCATTAGTGTAGAGTTTTAGCTGCTGGACTGGAGCAATCTTCTTGCGCTTCTCCGCTGGCATAGCCAAGCCAACTGCCTTGAGAAAACGTGCATAGCAGCTGTTCTTTGAAAATTCCGAACTCCATTCAAAATGAAAAGGCGTTTCGATGTCAAAAAACGAGCGTAAATCTGTCAGATAGCTAATGGGCTCGCTGCGATCCTTGTAAATCTTCTGATGCGATATAATACGGGAGGTGTAGTTCGTATAACGAAACTCGCCAATGCGCTGGCGGCACTCCTCAAACAGATGACCACGCATCGAGCAATAGCTACAGTGCTTCGTACGATACTGCACATTGCTCTCGAGGACTGCATTGGTGCGAGTCTAAAAACAGAGAAAGAGAGATAATTAGAAATTGTTTTAAAATTGAATTTATTGGACTCACTGTGGAGTGATAGCGGCGCCACTTGTCAGGGCACATATCGGTGCTGTGGCCTCGCATCTTGCACAGCTGGCAGACCATGCGGCTATGAAACGAACATTTGTTGCACGTCTGCACATAGATGGACTGTTTGGCGCCACACTGTGAAAGAGTTAAGAGATATAAGTATACAAACACACAGATAATTGCAAAGTTTCAAGACTGGATACAAAAATATATATTCTTCATAGTAATATTTTTATTTAACGTGCAACTTACACCGAGACAAATTGCATTTGGGCAGCGTGGCTCTGCATGTCCCGTCATGCCGCAAGTGTAACAAACGATGGGCTTGCGTGGACGTGGACACTTCGAACGCATGTGACCCATTTCAAAGCAATTCGTGCACTTCAGATGCGAGCGTTTGCGTGTAGACGGAAAGCGATCAGCACTGTTAATACGCCACTCGCTGCGTTGACCTAGCAAAAGAGCAAAGGTATCTTAATAAAATTTCAATTGTATTTAGGTATATATTTGCCTACCAGACATGGATTTTAGGATCTTCTGTAAATTAATATTCTCGCCATGCCAACTGTCATTGTAGAAGCGGCACATCTCATCATTCCAGCCTATCAAATCGCCTCCACGCAGCTGCTCTTTGAGCGCCGGTAAATTGTGTGCCACTTGCACTTTAGTCAAGTCTGCTTCTATTTCCAGCCTTGGTTCGGACTGTAGTTCCATATTATTCATTTCAGTTGCAGCTTCATTTGATTGCTTCTGCTCTTCCTCCAGTTCAATATGCTGCATTGTTGCGTCCGGTTCCGGCTTCGTGGTGCTTACCTCTTGCTGCTGTCTGTTGTTCTCGGAATTCAGCTTGTCTTTTGCACGCCTTCTATTGTCATCGATGCGCTTGAAGACTGCGCTTATTCGCTCTGTCATTGCATCATTCATCTCAGCCTCATCTTCAGTGTTTGCATCAGAGCCATCGCTGTCCATCACCTCATCGCTCTGCGGCTGCTGCTGCTGCTGTTGGTCATGTGTAGCCTGTTCCTTTTCCTGCTCCTGTTGGAGCAATCGTTCAGCGATTTGACGTGCTGTGGGCAGCGTCTCCTCTGCTGCAGACTCCGAGCTGGCGTCATCAACGTGCGGTTTTCTTGGATACTCCGGTTGTACTGCACTCTCCGAGTTGCGCCTTTGACTTATGCGTCGTATCTTCCGCTTGCAACGCTCCACAGCCATGCCACGTGCTATGCCCGGCACACCTGTTGGTAGAACACCAGCATCATCGCTCTCTGTGTCATCCTTATCGCACTCGTTATTGGGATCCGATTGGCTTTGGTTGGTGCTCGAGGCGCGTCGCTTGCGTAAACGCTTCGTCTTGTTCACGGTCGGCTCAACGACTTGTTCGATGTCGGTCGAATCCGACACTGAGTCGACGCTACGTATAATTGTTGGTACCGACTTCTGCTTGGCCTTGCAGTAAATACCGCTCTCTGTGAGATCTGATTCGCTCTCGTAGACATCGAGTGCACGGAACTGTTGCTCATCCACACGATAGTTTTGTTTGATTTCTTCGAGCCGCGATGGCGGCACAAACTCGTATTCCGAGGAGGTGTCTGCCCCTTGTTCCTTTCCATCCTGGCTGGCTGGTTCCGCTGCATCTCGGATGGCATTTTCGGTCAGCACCAGCAAGTCTTCGTCTGTGGCTCGAGCACGTTCGGCGAGCAGGCGACTCGTATCCTTTTGTACAATGAAATCATCGCTAGACAAAACGGAACTCGATGGTGAATTCAATTGCGATGACATGGCCATTTGCTCTATGACGCGCTCGCCGCTTAAACTAACATCGGCTGCATCCATGGCGTTCTCCTCCAGATAGGGCAATGTAGGCTGCTGATCCTTCTCGTCATCGCTTGCATCCACATCTATAATGGGCACCGGTGGCAACGGCACAATCACCACATCATCTGTATCTGAGGATTTCTCACTGTCCACAAGATCGATGAGTTCCATGGGTTGTTCTTTGTTTTGCTTAAGCTTCTTGTTGGCCTGCACGCGCTTTGTTTTTTGTCGTTTCTCTGCGAGACGCTGGTGCTGCTCCAGCTTGCGATTGGCCTTGCCAAATGGGCCAGGCTGCTCACGTTTAGTGATTGGCCAATTGGATGGAATGGCCACCAGCAGGCGTTGATCGAAACGTTCTGGTTCATCTACATCAGCTTTTGGATTTGAGGCTTGTAGTGGTTTTGGTGGTTTTTGTTCTTGCGACTGTTTTTTCTGCTGCTGCTGCTGAATCTTTGGTGATTGACGCATTTGCTGTTGCTGCTGCAGCAGTTGCTGAACAGGATTGAGAGCTTTGGGCTGTTTAGGCAAAGGAAGCGACTTTTTGGCATTGCTGAACTTTTTTGTCGGGGCCTCGCGCTTATCTGTAGTTGGGGACGGCTCCTCTGCTACGGCAGTAACTATAACGATGTTAAGAGTATAAGAAATGTAGTTATATTGTTATGAACGAGACACCTTTTTTTATTGCTGTAAACTGTAAGAGAGAAAATCATTGAAAAACAATTAGTTTTTTCGTTTCTTTTTATTTTTTCAATATCCTGGTGGATTGAGCAAACGTTTTAGATGCTCATTACGAATATCTCTGTTATCCGGTTGACTCAAGCTGTAACCCTGACGTTTAAGGTCATTCAGCTGCCCCTCATCGATGTGATAGAGTATGAATGCGTCCATTTGAAGATCAGCTCGATTGGGCCACAGCAACACAGCCACTGAGCTGCGAAAGTCGTTCACAGCCTGATGGATCTGCTGATGGGATGAATGCAAATCTTCAAGCATTGCTATATCCTCTTGTTCATTCTGTTGGCCTGTCTGCCCTGAACAGCGTTTTTGCATTTGCAATGCGTTCTCCAACTGCTGCACCAAACGCATCACAACAAATCGTCTATATCGCTCCTCAAAATGTTGCCGAGGCTTGTTATAGCGGCATGTATTGCGTCTGATTAATGTCGAGAGTATTGTGACTTCCACACATGACATCATAACATGCACGGCGACAGTTAGGACAATGCCGGACAGTAGATACTCAACAGGATATCGGCATATCTCATCCAACCAATAGAGCAGATCATAGCCATAATAGACATAATAATAGTCCATTAATGTAACAATGCACAGCAACTTCAGCATAATTAGAACAATAATATTGTAATTGATCTCGCTCATCTGACTGAGTAGGGCACGTGAAATGGCCATTATCTGACGGAGCATGGTGCTAGCCAGAGAATTCAATATGTAATTTTGAATGTAAATGCCTGTTCTACAAAAATTAATTTCAAATTTCTGGGCAACGTCGATACGAAAATGGAGATATATTGTAAAAACTTGCACAAGTTCTTGGTTTGGACATTAGATATATAGAGGATAAATACATGCATTTATAACAAAGAAATAATTAAAAAAAAAAAAAAAAACATTGGCAGCAATCCAAACATTTAACAAAAAACAATATACAAACATCTATTGATATATATACATATATGTATAATACATGTGTTCTTTGTCGGCGAAATGTCACACGTTTATACCACTGTATAAGCATATGTATACGTAAACAAAATTAAACTTACTTTCAGCTGTGCTCTTTGTATTTGCTTTCCAGTTATCATTCACCGTTGCAGTTTCGCTATTGCTATCAGCCCAGTAGCGAGGTTTTGCAGTTGCATTGTTGATAATTCGCTTGTTGCTGACAAAACGCTGTTGTTGCTTTTGCTGTAGGTGTTGTTCTTGTAGCTGATGTTGTTGTTCCATTTGCTGTTGCGGTGGTGGCATGCTCTGTGCGTCCATAGCCATATCCAGTGTGTGTTGTTGTTCGCTGGTTGCATCATTGTAGTGTATGGAGGCATAAAGAATTGATTCCAGCTCATTCAGTCGCTCGCTGTCCATTTCTTCAAGCTGCAAACAAAGAAAATTCACTTGCTTGTACATATGTACGCACATTCTTATGACATCCATATACTTACATCGCTCATCGTGCCACTCCTTGTAATAGTTTGCTTTCGCTATGTTTTTTTTTGACATTAAAAGGCGAATCTTATTATTTTAGTTTTTTTTTTATTTTAATTTTACACAAAACCACGTTTTGACTAGAGATGAATGAATTGTTGTTCTTGTAACGATATATCGGCACTAGTATCAAACATATCGAACGAGTGTTGGGCAACATAATAAGGCGATAAGTAACACAGCAACCCTAACTGCTTACAAGCCGGGCCACGTACAAGTGCAGGAAATTAACAAAAACTCAAAATACCAATTAAATGTAAGTTAAACAAATACATTTATGCACAATTACACTTAAAATAACGATTTTGTTTGATTTTGCAGCATGGAGCACATGCAGCGCTACGTTTCACCGGTCAATCCAGCGGTCTTTCCCCATCTAGCCACAGTTTTACTCATCATTGGAACATTCTTCACTGCTTGGTTCTTCGTATTTGTTGTCTCGCGGAAGAGCACGAAGGAAAGCACTTTAATTAAGGAGCTTTTGATTAGTCTGTGCGCCTCGATATTCCTTGGATTTGGTATTTTGTTTCTCTTGTTGACCGTTGGTATTTACGTATGAGAGGCAAGACAAATCCAAGCATTCCGTTTTTAAGATATATATATATAAATGTGCATGATTGAATAAAATTATATGTAGGCGTGTGAACGTACGTTGGGTTTTATTCATATACATAGATAATTTCAAAGATTCAATTTTAACTTAAAGCAATACCGAATATATTATAATAACATATCAATTTGTGTGCGGCGTGAATAATTAGTTGCACTAAATCTGCAAATGAAATAATAACTGCAACAAACGGGACAATATTCCAGCATTCCATTAATAACTAGCCAGCCAATCCAGCTTTTTGTCTACACTTTTGCATGGTGGCGCGCAAGATGAATTGCTTGCGAGAAAGCTGGCGCACATGTTTCAAGAACGTTTCCAGATCAATGACACCGCCGCGCAGACCCTCTCCCAAATAATATATGGCATCCTCTGTGGCAGCTTCGTCAGCGTAGGCATTAAGTAATCTATAAAATAAAAATAATCAATTGCACAAACGAAACAGGTAAATATTGTTTCCGTCACTAACTGTCTATATAAAGGCGCAGTTGTGGTTACTGCCTCGTCCGGATCAATGGCCTCTGCACTCTCGAGGTTCTCTAGACTCTTCTTCAATTCCTCCTCCTTGTCGCGCAACACGGTTATGTTCTTTTGTAGATCAACTTCCTCGCGTTCCAGGCGAGTAACGATGGCATCTATCTTGGCACTGCCTTCCACCAATTCTTGTTTGGTGCGATTCAGGGTTTCAATTTCAGCTTGATACTGATTTACCTTCTCCTGTATGCGACGTCTCAACTTGTCCTCCACGGCGCTTATAAGCGAAGCTTTGATATGCTCTTCCGTTATAGTGCCCGTTGAGCTAGGAGTCGCAGCTCCAGTGGGATTCTATGAGAAAAAAATATATATATATATATGAAAATGAATATTCATTATATTTCAAAGCTCTTACATATCCAGCGCTTCCAGGATAAACGCCCGGTTGCGGATAATTCATGTAGGGTGGATAGCCGGCAGCGTTGCCAGCCTGTCCGCCTGTCGGCGGATAGGGCATAAAGCTACCACCACCAGTTGGATAAGGAGGAAAGTTGCCACCACTAGCGCCAGTGGCGTTTGGATAAGGTAAAAACTGATTGGACGCACCTGGGCCGCCTGGCTGCGGCATGTAAGCTGCAAGTGAAAACATAAGTGAATAGAGTTATAAAATCGGAAGAAGTTTGCTTAGCACTTACAATTTGATGGATATGGCGCTGCGATCTGTTCCTTGGGCTTAGAGTAAACGGGCGGATGATCGCCGAATGTCACAATCATTACTTGTATAAGCGATAGAAGATCCGAGCTATGCGGCTGCCAGTCATGCAAATACGGCAAATACACCTTGCCATTGTGATCCACATACATGGACACCTTGATCTGCATCGTTGGCGTTGGCTTTACAAAGCACATCGGGGCATTTTGTGGATGGGTGTCCATCAGCCATATGCATATGGGAATGTAGTAGGTGTTGTCTATGAATGTAAGTCTCAGTCAGTGTAACATAAAAGCTTATCTTATTAAAACAAAACGTACTTTTGTAGACCACCGGAATGGTGCCTTGCAATGCAAATAAATCTTTTGCACTGCCATCGTTGAAAACTGGTGGAGAGAAAAAAAATTTGTTTATTTGTATTTGTAAATCTTACCCAGCAGCAAATTGTGCTTTTATCTCACCAAATTTTTGTAGATCATATGTCAGACTGCGGTATGTAGTAACGACATCGACAACGTCTTTCCTAGTGGCCGCAACATTTTTATACTGTAAACGAGAGAGCCAATTAATCAAAAAACGAATTTAATATTGCGTGTCGGACACTAGAGGATGGATAAGGCACATACAAAAAAACATGACTCATCGTACCTTGGATAGATATTTAGTGATTTGTGCCTCTTCTATGGCAGGCATTCTACTTCGTTAATATTGAATCGAATTTAGAATTAGCACCTGCTACTTTAACAATGATTTTAAAATAAATTTCTTTATAGTCGCTAAACGAAAACAAAGTCGTCAATTGAGTATTTTTAGTGTTGAGACAGCATCGAGTACTTAAGTGCACTTATCGCACACACTCGATACGATTAAGACATATCGATAGTTTCTCCATTACATACAAGTATTGACGAATACGTTACATTTCAAAGGATTCAAAAAATACATACTGAATGATTTTTAAAAAAATAATTGTTTATTTTTTTTGTGTTTAATTAGTTGCTACAAATATGGGAAATGATATGTTCATCGTAGTTTCTTTCTGTTCATGCCACCAAATGATAAATGGATCGATTTCGCTGTCAGTTTACTTTGTTTTAGGGATAATGCGGCGTTTGGGGCGTCTGTAAACAAATAAGAGCGTTTAAATCATAATTTGTAATGATAATAAAAAATAAAACGTCACCTCAATGGCTTGGCTTTGTATCTTAAGTGTAACTTTATTTGAATACTTTCGTTTTTTGTTGTCTCTTTACTCATTAGGCATATACATATACATATATATAAATATATATCGAGACATATATACATATATGTATATATATATATATATATATATATATATATAAATATATATATATATATATAAACATATATTACTTGTGTTTTTTGTTGGTTTTGTGTCAGTGTACTTAGCCAATGTTCAGTTAACTAGGCATTACTATAGGTATTGTTCATTTGTTACTTTTCTTTAAATATATATATATATATTTTATATAAATATGTATTTTCGCAATATATACATATGTATGTATATTATAAAAAATCATCATCGTCGTCGTTTTAAGCGCACTCGCTTTCTCATTGTGGGTGGTGGTTAGATTTTAGTTGTTAAATTTGTGAATTACACATATAAAAATAATTCATTCTTTCAGTTTTCCATGCATTTCTTCTCTTACGCCTTTTTCTTGCCTTTTCTTACGTTTCTCTTACGCTACACGTATTTTATTTGTTATAATATATATATATATATATGTTTATATTTATGTATGCTTTTGTATATGCTGGAAAATGTGGAGGAGGGGCCTCAGAGATAGTGCCTTACTACTAAAAACCATTAAATAGTTTAACTCATTCTTTTTTTTTTTTGTATCATCTTATCTGCTTTAAGTTCACATACATTTTAATGCTATTGTTAGAATACAAAATGGTTTCTCTCGTATATCATATATAATTTTATATATTTTCCATTATTTATGTATTTGCTTTAGATATATTATTTTTTGTGCTACATATTTGCATTATTTATTGCTTTAATCGGCGTTTGCTTTTTCCAATTCCAATTTTATTTTCTCTTTATTTTTTGGTAAATTAAATTTAAAGATAGCTTGCAAATTATTTGTCCAATTATATTCGTTTTTAATTTCAGTTAATTTCTCGATTCATTGTTTGGTTTTTCTTTTGGCACATTTATGCTTTCATTGCCGTTAAATTAGTTAAACAAGTGTGTTTCATCATAATTCTTCATAAATAACAACACATCGTATAGATACATATACATATATATAGATATTTATATACATATATATGCATGTACAGACTCACAATTCAAAATGTTTACGAAACGTAAGTGTTTAACAACAAGTGAAGCGTGGGCGTGGGCGTGGTAGTTCGTGCACAATACACACATAAAATATTTTAGATAGCAACGTTTCTTTCTCTTCTTCTTAAATTGTTTTTATTTCATATCAAATAAAT
Source organism: Drosophila gaucha (assembly GCA_035045545.1). Classification (NCBI taxonomy): domain Eukaryota; kingdom Metazoa; phylum Arthropoda; class Insecta; order Diptera; family Drosophilidae; genus Drosophila; species Drosophila gaucha. Next base: position 1,501,320 of record JAWNOY010000292.1, read on the forward strand.
GAAAAAATTGTACATAGGTTAGCGAGCGCAAAATAAAAATGGATTTGCACAAATATTTCAAGTCGATATACATATATATATATATATATATATATATATATATATATAATTTTTTATGCATTATATATATATATATATAGATATATATATATATATATTAAGTTTTGTTCTGTTCCACTTTTTGCTTGTGTGTATTTCATTCATTTATATACTTCTTTTTTTTTTAAGTGTATCGAGAAAAAATTTGTTCTAAAATGTCAGTCTATTGCGCAAGAATCTAACTTTTGTGCTTTCCTAAGTTTTAAATGTTGCAGTTTTCTTTGTTTTGTCTTCTTTTTTCATTTGTTTTTTTTTTATATATATATAAAAATTCCCTAATATGCATTGTCATTATCGTTTCAACTAATGCGACTCTTTTCGTATTGTTCGCTGTCCAACTCGTGTGGGTGTGTCTCTGTCTGAATGTGTTTATGTGTGTGTGTGTGTGTGCAAGTATTTGTGTCGCGCTGACATTTGATGTTAGCTCGATAAGACCTACATACATACATATACATACACATACATACATATGCCCAGAATTGGGAATCACTGTCACGCTACTATGCCACTACATTCTGATAATTGCTACAACTACTACGGGCTACTATTTTGCTTGTGGCTACGGCAAGGACTTAACCTAGCTTCGTGTACGCGTAGGCGGCAATAACGCCCACAACAACACCAGCGGCAATATATGTGAGTAATGACCTTCGTTTTTTCGCCGCCTGCTGATTGTCCTCGTTCTCACGCTGTTTGCGTTTAATTTCGTTGACTTTCTGCTCCAGATTTGCTTGGTATTCGTTGCGTTTTCGCCTCTTCAGCTCATCCCCGGTACTGCAAAGATTATATAGTTAATAACAATTATCTATTTATAAATGTATATTTTGTAGATTAATGTACCTCGCTGTCAAATCTATGCCATTGACCTTATGTTGATCCACTGCCGTTGGCATCTCGCTGTTGGCATTCACATCATCTTCGTGTGGCTGTAACATTGTGACATCGCCATTGACTGGATCTAATTTATGTTCATCAATGTTCTCATATTCCTCATCTTCATCATCCTCGTTGTCATCATAGTCCTCGTCGTCGTCATCGCTATCCGACTCCTGTTCGCTATGCTGTGGCAACTTGGGCAACGGCGGCAGTGGACGATTGTTAAGCAAACTGTCTGCCACTTCGGCATTTATGATCTCGGGCTGATTGATTATAATGTTGTTGAGTGCATCCTTGCTGTTCAGCGTCTGCTTGTCGGTGGTGATGCCATTGCCCTCGCCCATGCCAACATTGTCGCCATTTGCCTGCGCTGCACGCATGTCCAGGGAGAGCACTCCGCCTGTGATTGGTGCCAGTGGCAAGTTCAATGAATGAGAACGTGGAGGCAATGGAGGCGGTTGCTCGTCCTGCACGTGAGGATCCGTCTCAGTACTAATGATTGGTTCTTCGGCACCAAGGAAGCTCTGCAAAAGTAAATATCATATATTAGTGAATCGTTCCTCTTATAAACTATACAATTGCGTTTAAAGTTGACTCAACAAAAAGCGGCAAGCAAAGCTTAAGTAATAACAATTATTTACATATTCGATTTTAAAAATTTGCCTTTATATAACAAATTTATGATTTTGTACATATAACATATGTTTTAAACATTTACCTACAATTCACAAATTATCAATTCATAACATTTTAGTTTTGCAACACAATTTCTATACAATGTATTCATTTCTTTTACATCAAAGACGTCTTATTATACGTAATAGCTCGCTTTTTTCAACACATTCTCTATTTAAAATCGAACTTCAATCGCATTTTTTTATTGTTCCTTAATATACATACGGGATCGTTCAGTTTTTTGATGCCCTCGATTATTGCCTGATATGAAAAGTCCAACTGATCGGCCGTTTGTATAAGTCCCAGTCGATAGGTGCGCAACTCGCACAGCACATTCGACACATTGCATTCGCCATACTTATCCACCAGCACCAGGCAGCAGTCGACCAGGCAAAATGTGCCAGATCGTCCGATGCCAGCGCTGCAATGCACCACAGCTGGACCGACATCCTCCTTGAGTGCGCCGGAATCGCGCACCTGTTGTAAGAACTTTAAAAATGCATCCGGCGAACTGGGTATGCCAAAGTCCGGCCAGGTTGTATAATGGAATTGCATAACCTCGCGGCTCTTATTCGTTTCGAGATCAGTTAATCTAAGATAAGAGATAAATGTAAGATTGCTTTTTCAGGATTGCTATTCAGTTAGGGAATCTCACTTGAACCACCGCCTCACAAAGTTCTGATAGTTCTCGCATCTAACTAGTTCCACAGATAGTTTGACATCCTTTAGATTGAGCGCATGCTTAGCTCCGAGCTGATCCGGCCAATAGAGATGACATTTAATCTGCTTCTTCTCCACCAGCTTGTTGAGCATGAGAATCGCGCACGACTTCTGTTCCCAGACCATCAACCAAAAGTGACCGACCGTATCCTGCAGTGGACCCTGTGTCAGTATATATTGACGATCGGCACGATCCAGCTGCACAGAGATTGAATTCGAGAAAGATATTAGTTTGATTAAGGATAATTGATTTGGTTGCAAGGTATGTCTCACTTACCTTCACCAGGTTGGCATTTATGTAGTCAATGCTACCGCGGGATAGCACAATGCGCGAATGATCATAGGGATTGACATCTCTATATCGATTCAGTCCTCGATTCTGTGAACGCTCCGACTCCAGCGTGGTAAACTCTTCAGCTTTGGCAGTGCGTTCCGATTGTTCACATATTTCCTGCAAGTCAAAATAAATGATTATAAATTTTATCGAAACGAAATTGTGGAATTTAGCAGAGTGATTCACATTCATGCAGCAACCAAAAATGTGCATAGTATTTTTTTTTTGGGGTTGCCCTAGCGTGTTCGACAGCCAGTCATTCGCAAAGAAGTTGCCTCGTTATCTTAGCCTAGCGACTGACTCGCTTGCCCCTCTTTTCTTTGCCAGGCCGAGAGAGCTGGCATGACTAATTGGTCAAACTTGGCTAACGGTATTATCGTGATACTGTTATTTGTTATCAATTGTCGCAGCTGTAAGCCATCGCTCTTAATTCGCACCCACCCCTAACAACAAGTTCAATGTCATTGCTCCACTCAAGTTGAGTTTAGCTAAGAGCCAATTTCTGTCCACTTGGCTAAGTAGTTCAATTTGCATTCAATGAATATGATGAGTAAATGAGAGTGAGAGAGCAAGCGAGAGAGGGGAGGCTGATGAGTTATGACTAACGAGGCATGCGGCATTAACGCAGTTACTTTACTTTATTGTTGCTGGCTTTATTCGTTTTTTTTTTTGTGCTGAATCGTATGCGGCGCAGTTTTTTTTGATTGCAGTGCGAAAAAAATAAAATCAGTTGCTAATTGTCAGTTCGTCATTAAGTAGGTGAATCAGTTATAACAAGTCGTCAAGCCACTCCTCGATAATCAGCACAAATTGAGGCTGACGACTGTGGCGAGTGTTATGAAATTTAATTGAAAAGAACATTGCCCGATAACGTCTAGAGAGCAAAAGAGAGGGAGCCACAGACAGACAGAGAGGGAGAGCGAGATAAGCAGCTCAGGAACAATACAATGTTTGCGTATAGACCAAAAATATTTGCGATGAGCATCAATGCTCTTATCAGCAGTGTAACTGTTACTAGCCCCCCTTATCAGCAACTGTTTATCCAAGAAAAAAATCCAGATTCAATTTACTGTACACACCAATATAACGAGCATATACATACACATGTTCATTAAAATCATGAGAATCGCATAGAAAGGCTTTCACTATATCTTCTTTCCAAACCATTCTCCATCGAATACTTACTAAACAACAACTCAATCTATGTACATATAAGCTACAGGCGAAATTTAAAATTCCGCTAAAATCCACTAATATTATAGTTAATATACACCGTGTTTACCCACATGTTTTACGGGGCATAGGAATTGCATGCTGCATGAATTGCATTGCAACAACTAAACAACAAATAACGAACAACATAGAATGTGGGCAACGAGTTCGTCACAGTCTGTGCGATATTTTGTTGTTGTTGCTGTTATAATGAGCAGAAACAGAGTTGATAAAAGAAAAACCAAAAGACATAAGAAAGCAGCACAACAAAACGGTAAATGATTGTGGATTGGAGTGCCCATAAAGCATAACAAACAATTTCAACAGTTTTCTGCTACTATTATTATTATTTTTGCTGTTTCTGATAGAGGAGGAGGAGCATAATTAAATGGAAATGTTTGGTCGCACAAAGGAAACGCTTTCAAGTGAAAAACAATTTGGATTTCATCAAGCTTGGCTGTCGCTGTTGCCGAGTTAGTTGGAAAGTTAGATTATCCTCGCAGCGCACAAAGGACCCAGACACAGTCACACACATACACCTACAAACAAAGGATGAGCAGAGCAAAAGCAAGGCAAACAACAAATTGAGTTCATTACACAAAAATTCAAGCACACATACACGCACAAAGACTCTACACAGATACGCAGCAGGCAATGTCATCCTAACTGCGAAGTTAAATTCCGTGAAATCCAAATTCAAGTGAGTGGCAAAGAAGAAGCGGGCTGAAGCAACAGCTGAAGACACAATTCGCCTGAACTGGCCATAAAGCAGAAACTCCAGCTCTGGGCAAAGACGAAGCAGCAGCAGCACTGGAAAGCAAAGAGAGAAACCCAGGCCCAGACACTGAGACTCATGCCCTATATATGTATAAGTATGATGTGTCTGTGTATTTGAAAGAGAGAGAGAGAGGGGAGCAACTTCAGCTACTTGCATTGGCAGGTCCTGCATTGCCAATTTCATTTACGCTAGCACATCAAACTTTTCTCTTATGGTAGTTGACGCATCTTTTACAACACTAGAAACGTGTGGTAAGTGTTGTTTAATGCATTTACTGAAATGTAAGCAACAATTACATACATATGTATGTATTTCAGCGGGCGGCAATCAAAACAATTGAAATTCAAAACATACATATACACACACAAATACGTATGTATTTCCTAGAATTGTGTACGAATACCGACAACAAATTCGCAGAACTCCAAATGCTTGCGACGCGTACACCGCTTCGTTTTTTTTTCGTTTTTATCAATAATAATAATAAACGTCGAAATAATTTTTGGCAATCCTAATCTTAGACGTCCGCTTGACTGCATGCCCATTCAAAGTGCGAGTGCAGAAAATGGCCACGGTAATCAGAAATGAAGCGAATTGCAGGGAAAGAGAAGAATACGGAGAAACAGCAGCATCCAAGAGCAACAAGCGAGAGCGCATGCAAAGTGCAGCAGGTGAGCGTTAGCGTCGCTTTGCATGTGTGTGTGTGTGTGCATGAGTGAGTGAGTGAATGTGTATGTGTGTGCGTTTGAGAGAATGTGCTTGTGAAATTTTCGGCCAAACATTGCGCGAGCGCCACAAACTAAAGCCAAAGACCGGAGTTGGGCTGCTGCTGCGGCTGCTGACCAACGCCGACACCAAAAGCTACAAATACAGGCGCACGCTCACATGACAGCGATGGCAACAACAACAAAATAATAGCGCAGTGGGGCTGACCGTGAGCGGCGTGCCTACACAGACACTACACACATACACACACATGCATACATTTGTAGTTGTTTTTTGCTGTATATATGTGTATGTGATGGTGGAGGCATCGGCATCTGCAGAAGCCTTTTGCGCACTCATCACATTTTCGTGGAAATCGAATGAAAAAAGGAATAAAATAGTATGTGTGCGCCCAACTGAATGCCTGTCTACGTATGTGTGTAATGGCTATATTTGTGTGCGTGTTTGTTCGTGTTCTGCTTCTTGCCTGTATGTAGCTGTTCCTCTTTGGGTGTACAATATACAATGATATGGTGCTACACTTACCTTGTAGTATCGATTCCAACCCGATCCAGTTTTTTTGTCATTATATTCCTGTTCGATTTTCAGCCTAGCGGGCGTATTATCCTTTGTCGGTGTTGCTGCACGTTTCTCACTCATTGTACACTCAATGCTGTATATTTGTTGCTTGTTATTTTAGAATTTAGATTTATTTGTAATGTCTGCTGCTGCTGCTTGCTTTTCTTTTTCTTACGTTTTGCGTTTTGTTTTCGACACACCGACACACCAACAGACACAAACGACTCTGAAACAACCGAGTAAATAGTGCGTAAGAAAATTCGACTTCTGCGGCGACGGTCTGACGGTTTGTTAGTTGTTCGTCTGTTGCTAACACGCTATAGCGCGTGTGCTGGCAGCGATTGTAAATAAATAACTAACTATAAACGGTCAGCATTTGCCACATTATTCACTAGAAATTGCTTTTAAACACCAAATGCGTGCGTTTAGTCTTGATTAGTAATGTTTTTCTCTTTCTCGCCTTTTTTTCTTTCCACAAAATTAGCAGTAATTGATGTTTCGATGACGACGACTAACAAAACTTATCGCTCTATCGATAGGTAAAGGAGTGACAAGTACGGTCGCACAGCTCAAATAGTATAACAAGTTGGCATACCCATTTGCAATCAGCTGTTTTTAATCGCGTAATAATTCGTGGTTAAAATAAGTATGTTAAAAACGCGCATTTTTCGATTAATACGAGATACACGCTTGAGCGTGCCCATTTTGCGCGGCTTTCATCACGAATTTAGCAAACCCGAACCACAGAAAAATGTAAAGCCGGATGTAAAGGAACAATCGTTTGTAGCTGGCGGCGTGCAAAATAAATACAAAGTCTTCCGCGATGAGGAGGCAACGGAAATCTTCGATGTGGAAGAGGCGCGCTATCAGGAGCAAGATCTTCCCCTGGAAACCGAGCAGGATCAGTACATGGGGCTCAATTTGAAGAGTAAGTGTGAGCAGTCATATTTGTTTCCCATTGCTTAACTCGTCCTTTTCAGGGGGCATTCGCGGCGTTTTTGATGTGGACGATTTGGTTGAGCTGTTGCGCAAGGAGAATGTGGATGATATATTTGTTTGCTATGTGCCCGAGGAGCTGAAGTATGTGGATCATCTGGTTGTTTGCAGTGCACGCAGCTATCGCCACATGTTGGCCACGGCGGAATTTGTCCGCCGCATGTTTAAGATTAAGCGTTCCAAGGGCGACTTGCTGCCGCGCATTGAGGGCGAGAAGAGTCGCGACTGGATGGCCATGGATTTGGGTGAGTAGTTGGTATACGCACCAAAACTATTCCTTTTACATACTGTCTCTTCCTTAGGCAACATTGCCCTGCACGTCTTTTCGCCCAAGGCACGCGAGGATTACGATCTGGAATCCCTGTGGGCCATCGGCTCGCAATACGATCACGAAAGTCAAAGGCCACAGAATCCACTAGGCAACATATTCAAGGCCCAGTTGCCCAAGCCAGAAACGTAGTTTGTTAAAACAATATAAACCGGTTTTGTTTCTAAGCGCACAATTTTATTGTAGTTCCCTACCAGACGACAGTGTCATCCGATAGCTTTTTGTGAAAGTCATAGAGGCTGGGAAAGACATGATTGCGATGGATGTCCGTGCCGTATTTCTTCGATAGATACGAGTAGCTCTTCTCATGCACCAGTGCAGCATGCCAGCCCGCCTCCTTGGCGCCCAGATAATCCGTGGTGGGTCCATCTCCAATGTGCAGACACTCCGCTGGCTTCAGATTCGCCAGCTTTGACTCCTCCATCGCGCGCTCAAAGATAGCCACCTGTGGCTTCTCCGCCTTCGCTGCATACGAGTTGAGCGCAAAGTCCAAGTATTGATCAAGTTTTGTGTTGCGCAGCAGCGCCTCAAGTCGCGGGTCAAAGTTGGCTATGACGCCGACGGCCAGCTGTTTATCTGCTTCACTGTGCTTGCGCAGGGCCTTGAGCAGCTCCACGCTGCCGTTGCATGTCTGCCAGCAAATCGTTGTCTTGTACAGTTCCAGCAAATGGCTGGCGAAATTATCTAACTTCTCAGCGGGTATGGCTGCGCCGCTCTCCGCAAAGGTGCCTGCACAGCGCATTAAAGTGTGTGTTAGAGCTGTTGAACTTTGAACTTGCGCTGAGGGGCAGCTAAGGTTTATCGCTCACCTGCTATCAGCTGACGCCACCACTGCTGCCACTCAAGACGCGGCGACGTCTCCACCCCAAAGTTCGGATAGTCCCGATTCATTTTGTACCTGCAAGAGACAGAGAGAGAGAGAGAGAGAGAGAGAGAGGAGATCAGCTGTATTCCAATCGAATCCCTGCATCATTATTACCAATTGGCTTTGTAGTTCTTGGCCAGCTCGTTGTTGTCGCAGCGCGCTCCGAACAGTGCTCCAATTTCGCCATATTGCTTGCCGGGACTAGTGCGAAACTGCAGCAGCGTATTGGTCACATCGAAGGTTATCAAGCGAAAGCGATTCAAGCTGCGCATCTTTGCTTTGCCCAGGGGGTCTCTCAATTAGCTGCTGATAGCTGGTAGATTAAACTTGTTGTTGATTGTCTCGACTTGTGTTGCGAGCGAATGCTATTTGTGTACTACGTGAGCTGTGTCCATAATTGTTTTGTATGAGCCGCTGCTGCTGTTGTTTTTCTTATCAGCGACAGATTTGTGAATCTTTGCTTGTGTGTGTGTGTGCTTAGCCATTTGTTGTGCTTGTATCAGCAGCTGGTTAGCAATTTATTAATGACAATCCACATAACTGTCGGATATCAATAAACCGCTAAGCTTATCAGTAGTCAATTTTAATAATAATTATATTGATTTGCATTACAATGCTGATAAATAGATCTCTTATCAGCAAAAGCTCTTGCTTGAAAGGCGCGCGATCAGCTACATGGCGTTGCCACACCGACTGTAGCTTGTGGCTACCATGAGCAACAGCACTGCCAGTCTTAAATTATTATACTTAGCGAAGACAACAACCCAAGCACAGCGCGCGCATATTTAAATTCTAATTTGAATCGCTTAACCGTCAAGTAAACTGCAACCATTGTGCTGCCATTTCGAGGTCGACAACGTTTTTTTTTTACCAAAAATATGTGGCGCTGCTGAAGTTGGCATATGGAAGACGTGTCAGTTTTATTAATGTTCGTGGGAAGCAATAACAAGTCACATTCAACAACAACAACAACAATACTTGCACGTATCTGCTGTTTTGACCTAGCAAAGTGTCTGACTACCTGCCTCAAGTTGCGGGATTGCTGATTACTTTTTTACTTGTTTTTTTTTTGTGTTTGCAATTTTGCAAATGCATGAAAAATGGCTGATTTGTAAAAATAGTGTGACCAGATAGGAATAGAATATTAGCAAATTGTGTTGCTTTTGGTATGTTTTATGGTATTTGGTTGAAGTTTGTCTGAATTTTGGTATGTTCTTTGGTATTTTGTTAGTGTTTATGTTATTTAAATGTAAAAGATATTAATATTTAGTGTGACCAGCTAGGCTTAGAAAAAAACATGGCTTTTAGAATGTCCTAAGGTATTAAGCTAGGAATGTAAATGAGTTTTGGTATCTTCTTTGGTATTTTCTTAGTATTTTTGCTATTTAAATGTAAAAAAAACCTCAGAATCCAGATAAATTGGATGGCAATTGTATATTCTACGGCACCTACTTTACTTGCTTGAGTTTTGGTATGTTCTTTGGTATTTTGTTAGTATTTATGTTATTTAAATGAAAAAAAAAAACAGTTGAATTTAGGCTCAAGTAGCGGGAGAGCTAAATTTGTGTCCCTTTTATTGATGAGCAGCGGCAAAATGAGAGGAATCAAACATAAAGCATAACAACTTACACACAACAACACACACATAAAATGCCGTATAAGGTATTCGAACGAAATTCCAGTGAAAACACACATAACAAGTAAGAAAGCTCTAGTCGGGTCTCAGCCCGACTACGAGATCCCCTGAACCAAGTCCGAGCTGTTGTTTTAAACAACTTAGCTTACATCTTTTATCTATACATATTACCTCTGCGCGCATATACACATGCACACATTTGTATACACAAGCACACATATACCATGCACACAGAAGCACGCGCCCCGATTACTGTGTAGTTCATTTGAATGTATGTGTGCACACGTACAGGCTGCTGCCGCGTGCTTTTACAATGTTTCCTTTAATAACTTCTGTATTACTTAACGGATTTGAATGCAATTTTCTGCATTGAGTGCTATTAATTTATTGAAAATACGGTTTTCACTTAAAAATTTAAAAAAATAAAATTGTGGCTTTGATAATTTTTTTTTTTAATAAATTTTTTTTGTAAAATGTGGAGCCGGTATCCAAAATAAAAAAAATAGAAAATGTATTTTATTTTCAAAAAGCTAAAAACAAAATTTGGTAGCTGTAGCTAAAAATATGTAAAAGATATGGTCAAAAAACTGAATCTTGATAACGTTTTAAATCGATATCATTGAAACGGAAAAATTTATCGAATATCTAAAACAAACTCGATATGCGCGCTGTATACACAGACCATCATGCAAAATTTGAAGTCTCTAGCTCTTATATGTTCTGAGATCGACGCGTTCATACATACGGACAGACGGACGGACGGACGGACGGACGGACGGACGGACGGACGGACGGACGGACGGACGGACGGACGGACAGACAGACGGACAGGGCCAAATCGACTCAGCTCGTCGCCCTGATCAAGAATATATATACTTTAAGGGGTCTGCCACGCCTCCTTCTGCCTGTTACATACTTTTTGCAAAACCATTATACCCTGATTTCCCATTTTCAATGGGTTCAGGGTATAAAAATAACAAAAGCATAAATTCATTCATACCCAAAAGCCAGGCGACGGCGGCGGCTGCAACGACACCGACAGCCACCAACAATAGCGGCTGCCCCTAAAACCCAATGGACCAAAAGTGCTTGGCCAATCACACACACACACACACACACATACACACAGAGAGTTAAAAACTTCATGCGGGGCTTGTTGCAGGGTATCGGATCGCAGCGCAGATTTCTGTTGACTTGCGCGCCCACAAAAAAAAGAAAAGAAAGAAGAAAAATGCAAACTTTCTGCTTATTTAAGCTTTCGATGCTGCTGCGCCCAGTTCGCAGCCAATTTTCGTTCGTTTTCGCTATAAATAAAGTATCAATTTGCCTCGTTCAGAGATTTTGGGCTTCGGGTTTCTATGGAAGGGCGCGAGGGCGAGGGCGAGGGCGCGAGCGATGGGCATTCACGCAAATACTCTGTAAATTCCATAAATGCCAAAGATCGTTAGTGTTTTTGCTGTCATTCGGCTGCAGCCTTTTATTTATTTGGGCCAAATCAGCGATACCAAGAAAAGAGGCGAGGTATGAATGGAATTTGCTAAAAACTTCATTTTGCGAGCAAGTAAGGGATGCTTGTTTACCAGCATGAAATATTCTTTAGATGGCTCTCACATTGTTTATGAATTGTTTTTATACGTGTATTTTACAAAGTTCTGAAAGTTATATATATATATATATATATATATATATATAAAAGCCAGATTTCGTAGTATTCAATAAAACGGAAACGTGGAACAAGGTTCAAACTTGGCTTGATTAAATGCCTCAAATATCTTATTACCGAATAATGCTGCGAGGGTAGTCTAAGATATTTCTGAGCTTAATCTAGAAGATGAAAGGAGATAAAAATATAGAAATAGAAATAAGATTATAGAAGAATTAGGACGATCTGTTTTAAAAGTCTTGAATAAAACAAAAAAAAAAAAACAAAAATACACTTTCTATGTATAGGTCCAGACCATTCTCCATCATATATAAGTTGGACTGTGAACTGATCTTTTTATAGAATCAAATTGATATTTGTATAAAAAAAACAGGTTCATTACCTATCCAATTACATAAATAGTAACCTATACAATATTTCTAAGTAAACCATCTATATATGTCGATATGTAAAATATTTTGATTAAAAATAAAAAACTTTTGAGATAGAGACCGAGCTACAGAGCACCTATAGATGGGGTACTCAACTCAAGCATATATCTCCTAGCATATATACTCAAGAGATTCATATTTTAGCTAAAGATATATATAAATATATATAGATCGAAATCTATTATAGAATGTAGCGCATCTTGTGTATGAAAATATGTTAAGCTTGAAATATTTTCAGTAGATAAAGCGCAGGATTACATAAGAATTAATATCTGTGAATGAAATTCTACAAAATGTTTGACATATTTATCATAGAGATCAATGCTAAATACATATATACTCAATTCATGGATTTTTTTTAAGCCTGGTTCACTGAGCGAATCTCAAGGTAAGCTGAACTGAAATATATATATAGAAAGCTATCTTATATAGTACCTATATTATAAGTAACTAGATTGTAAAGATTCTAGAACTAAAGATTCTAAATCTTTCATTTCTCTTCTTTTTTTTTCTCTTTTTTTAGTTGTTAAGAATCAGGGGTAAAGTGCCTCTTTAACCTAACATTTACCCTATGTTTGAGAAATCACCAGCTCAGTATTTGCTGAGCTTTTCATCTCTGCCTTCTAGATGTCATCCACTTCCCTCCCTTGAATCCACCTTGATTGATCTCTATAAATATTTGCACTTAAACAAAGCTAAGCTAGATAACTGCAGACACATGTCCTAGCCATTGATTACAAAGTATTTAAGTGTGTTTCGCCAACTACTTCAGTTGCAAAAAAAAGAAGGTAAATGAGAAATAAGAAATAAAAAGGCCGCCCAACTTTCAACAAAAACTTTCCCAAGAAAATTAACCAAGCAGCCAGCTCAAGCAAGTCCAAGTCAACTCAACTCAACTCAAAGCCAAGGCAAGGCAAGCCAAAGGCAAAGGCGAAGGCAATGGCAAAGGCGAGCCAAAGCAAACCAAACCAAGCCAAGTCAAGCAGCCAGCCAGCCAGCCAGCCAGCCAGCCAACCAATAATAATAAAGTCAATGACTCTCATGGAATTTCATGTTGGCCCTTTTCGAAATGTGTCTGCCAGTCGGTCGGCCCGACTCCAACTCCAACTCCAACTTGGCTGCTTCGCTGGTCGTCTGCCCGTCTGCCCGTCTGTCTTTCTGTCTCTCTGTCTGTCTGTCTGTCTGACTGGCTGCCTGACTGCCTTTTAATATTATCTGCACTTTGGGTCTTTGGCTGCCGCCGCTTTTTGTTGTTGTTGTTGTTGTTTTGATTGGTCGTTTTAACCTGTTTGCGAATTTTTACCATGTTAATAAATAATTTTTAGAGGATTCGCCTGCTACGCTTAGGAGTCGCCAGCAGCAGGAGCGCCATCAGTAGCCAAACATTGCGAGCGAAACGACGATGACGACGTTGACTTTGACTGCATCTTGGATTCCGCTGGCTATGGGCAGTCCTTGGTTAAGATTCATTCCCTAAGCTCCATATAGAGAGACTTCCCATAGGCTTTACATAATCCACACTCTACAGTCAAAAATCCAAATTCTACTTCCATACTCTCTAGTTCCTAGTTTAGAGTTCAAACTCCATCGTCCATCATCGATCACACTTCATAGTCCACACTCCATGTCCACATTTCAAAATCCACAGTCTATTTTCCAAATTCCACATCCACATTCCATAGTTCCTACTTTATAATCCGAACTCCAGCTCGATCACAATTCATAGTCCCATTCATAGTCCCACTCATAGTCCCATTCATAGTCAACATCCACAACAGAAATCTAACACTTCATGTCTTATCTTTTCACACTTTTTATTCACATAAAGCCCACACTCATTATCCACACTGCATAGCACCTACCAGAGTCCACACTCCACAGCCACACAACATAGTCTACTTCACAAAGCCTATTCTACATACTCCACACTCAATGCCCAAACTCCACAAGTCTTCACGCCATTCCCACATAAAATCCACACCTAATATCCACATTTCATAGTTCCAACTGCATAGTCAATACTATATAGTCCATTCTTCATCCACAATACAAGTGGCTACATATTTGCACCGAATTCTATATCCACACTATATATATGCACATTAGTTCACAATCATTGTCTATATTCCATATCCCCGTTCCATACCTCATACTTCACAGTCCACACTTCATTATCCACACTTTATATCCAACACAGTGCAGAGTAGGTGCCCAACCTTAAAGAACTCGCAAGAACTGCACCACGTACCCATACTCATCACTTCCATGATAAATGATCTGTAGAGCCCACTCAATATTCCATAATCCATATCCTGTAATATACATCTTATAGCCTACGTTCCATTGTCCACACCTCCCTAGTCTCAGCTCAGCTCAGCTCAGCTCATTGCACACTCTACCTGTTAACACATCACTTTTAATTTTTTCGACCGTTTACCAACACTGGAGTTCAATTGCAATATACTATAATCTGGAAATCAGTGAAGTTCTTCGCTATTCACAATAATTTGCCTAAATAGTTGTGCATGCTTTGAATATATTCATTTCTCATTCTTTAGTTCTTTAAATAAGACAAGAAAACTTAAAAATTTCTTTTATATTCAATTATATTTCCAATAAATGTACAAAATTGCATACACTGAACAAAAGTAGAAATCGGAAAATCTTTCTCTATGATTTTTCTCATGCTCAAAACTATGCTGTGAAAAGCTCGCAAAAAAAGTATGCTAGAAAAAGCGCCTCAACTATGGTATTTAATCAGGCAATTAATACTGCTGTGAAGATCAAAAATGTTCATTTCAGTACATTTTTCGACTTGTAAGTTTTATAAACTTTAAGTAAGTTTTCATGGCGAGCTAAAACTTTAATAATTTTTGTAAAAGCTTTTAACGAGGAATATCTCTCAACAGCATTATTCTGGATATTAATTTGATATCATTTTTTTGTCAAAAATTAATTTAAAATATTTGTACAGCTATATATAGTGCTTAGTTAAAAGCTTTCATAACTTAATACCTTTTTGGCTATGGTTCTTCGTCTAGATACTTGTATGCCTGCAATCAAATTTAAAAATAATATTACTTCAAATTATCTTGCGAAATGTTCACTTGAAAATTGAGAGCTAAAAATGTTTCATGGCCTTCATACTTTAATAGCTTTATCAAAAATTTTCCGATTTTCATGGAGAATACTATTTTAGCATATGCTCTCTACATTTTTTTCTGCATATTAGAAAATCAATGTCTTCACAATATTTTTGATAAAATATGCAACTTAAAAATGAACGGAAAACTTTATAACTTTATCAATTCTTATGAAATGGAAAAAGATAATATTTTTCAATTCATGTCAAAAATTTCGATATGAGACACCCCTTAACCTTTAAACTCCCATAACTTTGTCAAAACTTGACCCATTTACATAAGGCTCACAGTTTTGATCATGAGTTAACCTCTAGCTCTACATTCATTTTAGTTTTGATAAAAATTCATGGTAAATATATTTACTAAAAGTTCCAGCTATTTTCTAAAATTTGATAACTTCATCAAAATGTATCATTTCTGATGAGCAATACAATTTTCTTCATGATTTGACCCTAACCTTAATTCTCTAACTAAAATAAATATTATAATTTTTTTAAAATTTTTTTTTTTATCAAATTTTCACGTTTAAAATTTAAATCTCCTATATTTCAAAATGTTGATTTTTTTTATACCCTGAACCCATTGAAAATGGGAAATCAGGGTATAATGGTTTTGCAAAAAGTATGTAACAGGCAGAAGGAGGCGTGGCAGACCCCACAAAGTATATATATTCTTGATCAGGGTGACGAGCTGAGTTGATTTAGCCCTGTCCGTCTGTCTGTCCGTCCGTCTGTCCGTCTGTCCGTTCGTCTGTCTGTCCGTATGTATGAACGCGTCGATCTCAGAACCTATAAGAGCTAGAGACTTGAAATTTTGCACGAAGGTCCATGTATACAGCGCGCATATAGAGTTTGTTTTTGATGTTCGATAACTTTTCATATTTCACTGATATCGATTAAAAACTTTATCAAGATTCAGTTTTTTGACTATATCTTTTACATCTTTTTAGCTACAGCTACCAAATTTTGCATTTAGCTTTTTGTAAGTAAAATACATTTTCTATTTTTTCATATTTTGGATACCAGCTCCACATTTCACAAAAAAATGTATTTAAAAAAAAAAAATGATCAAAGCCACAATTTAATTTTTTTTAATTTTTTAGTGAAAACCGTATTTTCAATAAATTAATAGCATTCAATGCAGAAAAATTGCATTCAAATCCGTTAGGTAATACAGAAGTTATTAAAGGAAACATTGTAAAAGCACGCGGCAGCAGCCTATACGTGTGCACACATACATTCAAATCAACTACGCAGAAATCGACGAGCGTGCTTCTGTGTGCATGGCATGTATATGTGTGCATGTGTATACAAATGTGTGCATGTGTATATGTGTGCATGTGTGTATGTGTGCATGTGTATATGTGTGCCTGTTTGTATGTGTGCATGTGTATATGCGCGCAGAGGTAATATGTATAGATAAAAGATGTAAGCTAGGTTGTTTAAAACATCAGCTCGGACTTGGTTCAGGGGATCTCGTAGTCGGGCAGACCCGACTAGAGCTTTCTTACTTGTTTTGATTATATTTAAAAATTTCTAATATAATAAATGGACTATATTTCTTCCTACTGGTCAAGTTCTCTTCAATAACTTCATCTCCCACGGCATCGCTAGCTCCATTTTCAGCTCCAACTCCAACTCTCTTTGGTGTTCTTGTCTGAAATTCCTGTTTCGTCTTTTAGGTTTTGTTTTTGTTTTGTTTTGTTTTTGTATTTTTTTTTGGTTTTTTGTGCCTTGCTCGCATCTCGTCTGCGACTTTGCGTCTGCATCTTCATCTACGTCTTGGGCTTCGTCTTGGTCGTCGACTTGGTCTTCTATCTTCTGCTGCTTCGTCTGCGTCTTGGCCTTTGTCTGAGTGCCGCTGTTGATGCTGTTGCTGCTGCTGCTGCTGTTGTTGTTGTTGTTGCCTCCGGTTCGTTCGTTTGTTAAATGTTTGGGTTTTGTTTGAGTTTATTGAGTGAATTCCTGGAAAAACGCAAGAATTTGTCTTTTGCCGCTGTGTTTTGATACTGGTTCACGAAGTGATGAGAGTATATTGGTTTTGTGTAATAGACGCCTTGGTGTCCGTTTGACCAGCTGACAGTCCGTCCCTCTGTCCGAAAAGCTTTTTGCTTCTACTGAAGGTAGAGAATTGATATGGCAACCAAACGAAAAATTATACCATTTAAAGATGAGACATCATTTAATTCGGAATCCCACCGAATCTTGTCATTTTACTCACAAATGCTCTACAGTTAAATTCCGATAATTAAATTCCCAATTGATAACATTCTTACTAAAGAAAAAAAATCTGAGTTTATTTACCCGAGTTACACACATTGAAATTTCAGAAAGGCTCTTTCGGGATCGGTCAGCTTTACCTTAAAAATTGTAAGGTAGCTCCTGGCCCTATTTCAGAAGTTGAAAGTAGGAATCCGTACGAGAACAACAAGGCAAGGTTTTTGTTAAAAAAGTAGCCTGTTTTCATAACGTGAACGAGTATTACGCAGTCAGTCGTGTTTAACTTGGTTTTTTGCTTTCTGCTCTGATGCTTTTACTGCTGATGCTGCTGCTGCTGTGGATGCGACTGCACTCTGGAGCAAAAACATTGCCGAAAGGCAGAGCACAGAGAGGGAGTTGAAGCTTGAATTGGAGTCTGGCTGCATAAGAAAAACGTTCTCAAGTTGTCTGGCGAGGCTTTGAGCTGATTTAGGGTGGACAGGTGATTAGGATTTTTTTGTGCGGTACACCCTAATGCACAGCACGATCAGCCGATCAGCCAAATCGAGAGACAAACAATATATAGACAAATGAGTAAGTCCCCTACTTAAGGCTTACACTTGAGAGCTTTTAGCTGAAACGAAATTCCATTTGTGATTTGTTTTTTTTTTTTCGAACCACTGCACAGTGGGGCCTCCCCCTCGTTGAATGGCATCCAAAAATAAGCGGAAATGCGTTTAGAGACTTGTGCTATTTTCGAGCGATGATTGAGTTGCAATGATTAAGGGTATATGGCCATCTAGCAGCTATATAGGAAGCATGGAATGCATATACGACTCTGTCTGTCTGTCGATTCTCGATTGGGGCCCCCAGCTCCTCCTCTTCAACAAAGGGCCCGGCACGGGCTTGGGCAGACAGCGACAGACGCCGCATTCCGGTTGCCACAATACGGCGGGCACTGGGCATTCCCAGACAATGCCCCAATAGACAACGCAACCAGCGAGACTGAGCGAGACAGAGAGAGGGCGAGAGTGAGCAGGAGAGGGCGAGTGAGTAAGAGAGGCAAAGGTTGTGCGATCTATATAGTCTGCTTATAGCTTCTATATATACACACATACATATACCATATAACTTTAAATAAAACTTTTGCTTGCTGTGCAACACACACACACACACACACATACACACAACAAATTTTTGTTTGCTTAGGATGGATTTTCCCTGTTGTTGATTTCTTTTGCTTTCTTTTCAATTTCTCTAGTTGTGTTCGGATCTTCTATTCTGTTTGCCGCTCTCTGCTTCTTACTCCTGTTTTTTTCGCTACTTTATTTAGACGCTCAGAAATGTTGCTATTTTGTTGTTGTTGTTGCTGCTGCTGGTTTAAATTTCTAATTTTGTGGGCAAGTGAATCTGAATTTGAATTTACGCTGTAGAAATGATCTAGCATGTACCATGCATACATATGTATGTACAGTGTGGCGTGGCTACGATGACAGCAAGAAAAGTTTTTTAAAATTTTCAACAAATTTTTTTCCCCATTTTAAAGATATCTATACTATATCTTAAGTAATTTATTAATATGATAAATAATAAAAATAATAAAGAAAATAATAACGATTTGAAGCTAAAAAAACAACCGAACCGAACCCTAAACCTAAATATATTTGTACTCAAAAATACTTTTTGTTTGATATAAATAACTTCTGAGATAGATATACAAAGTCCTAACTTTAGCATTTACTTAACTAGATGGCAGATGAATATTTTGAATAGATATCAAATTTAGCAATATTTGTATTCGAAAATACAAATTAAGACTATAATTTATAAAAGCAATTTGAAAATATATGTAAGTAAAGAATTGAGATCTGTATTTAAAATGATGAAAACATTTCCAGGTATATTAAAGCATGATCCAAAAATTGTATTCATCAACTGAAAAATCAACCCAAGCCGATTTTTAAGCCAGGAAACTAGTTCAAACCGTAAGCCGCACCATCTATCAAATTTTTTCGAGGCTTGCACTTAAGAACTAAGAACTAAGCTAAGGACTTTGCTTCTAAACAAAAGCTTGATCAAACTTCCTAGATACTGCAAAGACAAATGTTATCTATAAGCCAAGAACATCTTTCCAAATTTAAGACAATTAGAATAGTCCCAAAGTCTAAGAGTTAGTTCCCCTCTTAGAGATCAAACATATTTTAAGTATTTTCCAATATTCAAGATGGAGTATCTATGCTAAGCTCTTATTTTACTAAAGATTCTAACCTTAGCTATGCATATATCTCATATAATACAGATAGCTTTTCGGCCGTTCTGTTTCGTTAGTTCCTTATAGCGCGGATTCACTGTCTGCTGCATGCAAATAGCGCTCTCTAAACGTATGCGTCTGTCTGTCCCATAGATCTGTTCCGTATCCCGACGCGCCTCGCAGTCGCAGAGTCCATTACTCAAAAAAAGCAGATACATACGACTAGACGAGACCAGACCAGACAGAATCCAATTTGCAGGCGGCCAGGGCTAGGGCGCAGGGCGATGAAACAGTCGGGCACGCCCATAAGTAGGCAACGAATGTGGGTCAGGGCGAATGCTGGAAAGGATCAGGCAGGCGATTCGAACTCCTGGATGAGTGGATGAGTCACCTTTTTGTTTTGGGGTAGCAGCCCTGGCAGCAGGCGCAGTTCATGTGAACGAAGCGCCACCATTGCGACATTATCGCCAGGTCCGACGTTGACGTCGACGGCGACTGTGGCAGCGCCAGCGACGTTGGCGTTGGCGTCGTCTGCTGCTTCGCTTATTTTTGGCCTGTCGCTAGGCTATTTTTTGACTTTTTCGTCCACGGGCCGCAGTCGCGTCTGCGAGTGGGGTGGGGGATGGTGTGCCATGTGTGTGTGTGTGTGTGTGTATGCATGTATGTGTGTGTGCTGGGCTGGTCGTTCTTCTTGCTTTGCATGTTATTTTTGGTATAAACATCTTTATGTGCTTTTAAATATGCTGCGAAGTGACATTAGCTTTTGAGCGCTTTTCAAGGAGGCGGGGGGCGTGGCGCGGGGTTGAACGGAACGAGACAGACGTCGCCGATCCGCTACAGAAATAAAATTTGTCACAGACTGTTAGATCACAGATGTACGTATGTGTGTATGTGTGTGTGTGTGTGTGTGTGTGTGTGTGTGTGTGTGTGTCTGTGTCTGAGTATAAGGCTAAACATAGCCAACAGCGACAAGGGGCGCCGGGGGGCGGGCAGTGCTGCTTCTGTTGTTGATGTTTTGATTGATTGTTGGATAGAAAACAACACAGCTGCCCCAAGGTGGCGGGCTCCAGGCTCCAATTGGGAAACCACCAGCAACTTATTCGAGAGAGCTTTTATGAGTCTGCCAAAGCACAAAAAGCACAGGCGAGATCAAAGCTTAGATATTAGTTTTATAGACCTTGGGGGTAGATCGAAATATATTAAAAATGTATAATAATACTTTAAAATTAATAAATTGACTCTACAAGTGCCAACAAAATAGAAAAAGCTTAAAAAAAATAAAAAAAGCTAAATTAAAATACTAAAGGGGACACCATTTTTTACGAATTATTGAGGCTTTCGATTTAGCGCGAGGCCAAATTATCGGAATTCGACTGTATATATCAATTATTTATATTAAGGATACATAAAGTTTCCTATAATAAAATAAGATTCTTAGCTAAGCCTGGAATCTGAACACAGATCCTCAATATGTTCACCTTAGTCTGGAAGGGCAAGTCCCTATCCTTAGTCGAACTTTATGATATTGATTTTTAAGAGAATGTGGAGGATTTTAATGCTAATAACAATGTTCAGAAAAGTTAAATTTATAATATTTTAATAGATATAATTTAAAGCTGAATTTTAAAATTCATATTTATTCAACAGCCAGACAAGGCTTTAGTATATCGTGTTAAGGCTTCAGTTATAGGATAGAAAGCCAATTCTAGTTCAAGAACCCACTAGCTGGCAGTCTGCACAGCTCACACGTTCAACACACTATACACGCACACACATACACACACATGTGCGTTTGTCTGTTCGTGCAGATGCAGATGGAAATGCTAAGCGCTTTTCTTTTCTTTTTCTTTTTCTTCTTTTTTTTCGCTTTGCTTGAACATTTATTTTGGAATTATTGCGCACAGTTTCTTGAGTCATTCTTCCGCATTCTTTGATGAAAATGACCGTTGGACTTGAATGTGGATGTGGATGTGGACCTGGTCTATACTATACTGGCTCCAACTGCAGCCAACTCCAACTGATGATGCCAGCCTTATTTGGCAAAAATTAGCAATGCCTTTGTGCGATCCATTGTATGCAGATGCAGTTGGAGTTGCAGTTGGAGCTGCTGCAGGTTGGTTAAGGTAGGCGAAACTATGTGGCACTCCCTAATGCTGGCTGATAACAATGCGAGTCGAGCCGTGCCGAGCAAAGCGGAGCGCGGACAGACGGACAGGCCGACTGCATTCCAGGCATACCAGCGGACCGCATATCACATGGGCGACGCTTTTCATATTCAAATGCGACGTGGCCCAGAGCCAACGCGCCACGCACTTAACATAACAACAACAACAACAACAGCAAACAGCAGCAACAACAATGCACTCCAGTGGACAAATGGAGACGCAGTCTATGCTGCTGATGGCGTTGGCAATGGTGATGATGTTGTCGCTCCAACTTCAAAAGCTAAGCAAACAGCAAAGAGAGCGAGAGATAGGTAAAGAGAGAGAGAGAGGAAGCTGTGGCTGCAGCCCAAGTTGAAGCTCGTGTGGCGTCTAAAGGCAAAATTGTAATGCAGATGAAGCCGAGGACAGCGCAGCTAAAGGGAAGCTGTGAAGAGTTAAAAGACTTAGTTGAGAGCTATAGACGCGATCAAAAATTAGCATAAATAAATGAAAAGCACCTGATTTTGACTATCTGGATATTATATAAATGAACTTAGACGAAGACTAAAGCTTCATATTTTGCAACTTCTATTACATTCTTCTTTTTCTTCTTACTGTAAACCAATAATTAAGCCTAACTTCTTAAAAATAATGAGCTCAAAGCTATGCTAAACCCTCTACGACGGAGTCAAAAGCCTTAGCATATATCTAACCATATTTGATAGATTTAAATCAGATCATAAATATTTAGCGCATATATATTATATGAAAATATTAATGAATTGGAATATTTTCTATTTAAAGAGCGCATAATTGCTAATTAAAAAGATATAAATCTTGAACAAATAGGACAAATCAAGGCAGGAAATAGAAACTGTGCTGAAAAGAATCTTTGAGAATTTGTCAATGGATTGGCTTAGGAACCGCACCTCAAGGCAGGTAGCTAGAGCTAACAGTAAGCCGAAGTTACCTTAATTTTGTAGGCATGACAATCTTGTCTTAAACTACCGAACTCTAAATACCCTTAGATTTAATAACTCAACTGATCTAGTGCAAGAGTTGACTTTACCCCAATCTATAATTATACTTATTGATCTCTACTATATAGATATGCTATATCTAATTATGTCACTAATGAAAGAAACCATAGAATAACTAATCACTAATGGATTTTAGCCACAGTATAGACTTATAGATGAAGAATTTTAGACAAATTTTCAGTAATTTTCCACATATTTATGGAAATTTCCCGCAACCACTTAGCTAAGTTCCCACATCTGAGTTAAACTGCCAAATATTGTATTACAAACGTTTAAATGCGCCCTTTCATAATGTATACATTGCATTGTTTCTACATCTTTGTTCCCCTATATAACATGTATTTTATTAGGGCTGATAGATCGAAGCTATTGTGCGACTCGAGTCGATAACAGAGCCGAAATTAGTTCCAAGATTCTTTTTTATGTACAAGCCATGAATGGTTTCTCTTGCAGTTGGTTTTTTTTTGGTGAGAATGGAAAGTGTCTCACGCTGCAACGATCGATAAGAATTGATTGCATATTTGGTGTATTTACTGTAAACTCGCCCTTCTTGGGCAGTTCCTGGAAATCTAAACGGTTAACTTTTTGATGTCCTTCTTGAATTGGTTTGGTCATGTGTTTTTATACCCATTTACCCATTGATAATGTGTGTCAGCAGGGTATATTGATTTTGTTACAGTGTATGTATATATATATTTTAGTAATCAGGTAATCAATAGGTGAGTTGTTGACGAAAAGAGAAGAGAACATGAAAAAAAAATAGAATAGAGACAAGGCAAATATAAGATAAGAGAACAGAAGCAAAAAGGATCTAGTACAGGTATGGCATCTCAGGGTATATTATAGTCGCTCACTTCCTACTAGAGCACTCCTTACTTGTCCTCATTCGGTTTGTTTTGTAATCAACACATCACTTCCCACACTTGAGACGGGGCGGCAAGGACACAATATTGCGGCATTCTCACTTTGATATTGGCACACCCACCCACACACACACACGCATACACACAGACTCCCGCACACACGCACACTAATCACTTGACATTTTTGTTGTAGGGTAATCTGCGGCACACAGGAAGTTGTTGTCAGCAGAAATGATTGCAGGCCGGGCTGACTAAATGGAATGGCCCCTGGTGGTGGTCTCTTCCAGGAATTATCGACAAAAAAAAAACGATTTCAATGCATTCAAAAATAAAATGCAACTGACCGCTGCCTCTTCTCGAGAAAATCCCAGTTGGCAGTTGCGCCTCCTATTTCAAATGCCCGAGGTCTGCCTGCCAGCTCAATGGGTTCTACGAATTTTGCGAAATGCATCGATGCCGCTGGCTATGCCGATGCCAGACCCCGGCTATCGGTCTATATACCCAATCCTAATGCCAAATGGCAAATTGAGTGCTGACCAGCCACTTGGCCTGTCACACGCGGCGAGGCCTAAAAAAAAAAGAACATCGAAAAATATGCCCAATTTGTTTGTTATGCATTTTTATTTTGTTTTGAAGAAACGCCGCCTACAATGCAATCCCATTATTAAAAGCCAGACACTTGAGTTTTCTATAGTCTGGCATTTGCTTGGACTGTTCTAGGTCGTCGATCGTCTGGTTGCCTGTGTGTGGGTGTCTGTGTGTGTGTGTGTCTGTGTGGAAAGCTGATGCTGGGATTTCCCACTATGGCAATCGTATCTCTTAGGCTTTATGGTTTCTTGAAAGTTCTTGGGAGTTCCCAATACAAGAATGCAGAACGGCATGCTTCAAGAACTTAAAGTGAATCATAAATGAAAAAAGATACATGACAGGAAAGCAGAGTGAATTTGTATCTTTAATATTCTACTTCGATTTAAATTCCTTAACAGCAAATCTAAAAAGTTGTGAAAAAATGAAATCTAAATTGCTGTCTTTGTTTTACTATTTCGATTCAGATTGACAACAAATTCATGAATTAGGATTAAGATGTTGAACTGAATAAATATGTGATGGAAATAAAAATTATTGAAGTTTAAATTATATTCCATCTTAAGTTTCCTAATATGTAGATCAAGACAGTCAGGACCAGTTGTTATTAGAGTTTCTTGCCTTTACATTTGTATATACAACTATATTTTTTAATAGATCTGGCTAATTTAGATTCTTTCTCCTTAGGGTCGGATATGTTTCGGACTACCTCCTTCCTCACGTGCATCATCATATTCGTTGTATCCAAGCACAATCTACTTTTCTTATAAGAACCATGAAGGCAGGATGGAGTTACTTAAAAGTAAGGGCAATATTAACGAATACCCTTCTACGCAATTCTCAAGCTTTCAAGTAACTCCAACCTGCAGCTCTTTAATGACAAATAGTCTATTAAAAATTAATATCAATCGTTTTGAATCTATTTTAAAAATATTGAATAAACAAATTTTCCATAAGCTTTTTACAGTTGCTGCTGGAATTTTCCAACAGTCAATTCTACGGCAGATAGAACATAACTACTACAACTATTGCTTTGCTATATTTAGCAAAGTTGTGGGTTGTGTCCAGCTCACTAATAATAATAAGCTTCAACTGCACATTCTCTCTTTCTCTTTCACTCTCTTGTGATCCTAAACAGCTTATATTGTATAGAAGGATTAGCTCGATCTCTCTCACTCTCTTCTGCTCCCTCAGCTCAGTTTCTGTCTCATGCTTTTCTTTGTCCTCACCTAATATACCTTATGTATATGCTTAGATTATCACCTCGGCCCAATTGGCAAATAACAATATTCAAAGTCTAATAGGAAATTGTGAAAATCGTAACTTTTTCCTTCATGTGTGGCATCTGAAAGTTACAATCGTTGATGCCATGATGAATATTTGTCTATCTATTGCGGGCTGTTTGTCTCGTTTGGCCGTCTCCCAGTCTGTCTCTGTCTGTCTTTCTTGTCTATTATTTGCCTAACTGTCTGTCTGTCTATCAGCCTGGCTGGGGCCTGGTTACAACCACCCGATCTCTGACTCTCCCCCCCCTCTCTCTATCTCTCTCTTTCTCACAGTTGTGCGTCTGCTTTTTTAGTTTTTTGGTTGGGCCACATTACTGCATTCCACATGCGCAGTGTTTGCCTTGATGTTTTTAGGGTGTTGATGTTGTTGCTGTTTTTCCTCTTCTTCTGCCCATTTTTTTTCTGTTACAAAATCATTCATCGTACATATTAAAATTGTAAAAGGCACCAACACATACATATGTCTGTATGTATGTAGGTGCGTGTGTACATATGTAGATAGAAACATATAAAAATTCTTTGCATTCCAATGAATCATGCTGTTGTTGTTGTTGTTGTGTTTGTTGCTGTTCCTTTAACTGCGACAGCGTCTACTTCTACTTGTAAACTCTAATTAGGTAACATTGAAGTATGTGTAGGTATGTACACACGTCTGGCATGCCTCGTTCGCTCGCTCGCTTGTTGTTGTTGTAGTGTAGCTTTCAAAAGTCGCCACAAATTGTTTCGTATGCAAGTTGTTGCTGCCGTCGCGTAGCTGTTGCTGTTATTAGGCAGAGCAACTGCAACAGCAACAGCAACAGCAACAGCAACAGCAACAGTAAAAGCAAAAGCAACAACAACAGCGACTGTTTCTTGACACGCAGCGAACGCATGAAAACGAAGACTTAGTATCTAATAGAGATACGCATGTCTACACTGAGCGAAAATGTGGGAGCTCAAAGTACGAGAGCAAGAGTGGAACGAAAAGAATTTTGTGTAAATATGTAATTTTATAAATCAAGTTTGATATATCATTTGACATATCAATCAATTAATCTATCCATCTATCTAACTATATATGTATGTATATGAATCTACATATCTTCTCTGGACCCATCTACCTATAGATCTATACATCAATCCATAAATTTATCTATCAATTGACTATCTATCTATCTACCTATCGGTCTATCCATCCATCATGTATTTGATCTATCTATTTATCTATCTATGTATTCATATATGGTATGCATTTACTATCTATCTATATATATACCGACCTCTCTAACTATCTATCTTGCATCCCTATATAAATATTTATCTTTTTAACGACTGTCTATCTTTCTAAATATCTTTCCTTTCGTTTCTATTGTAGATTGATAAGTTTAAGTCTATATATTTATATTTCAAAATATCTATCTCTAAGATCAAACCATTTTATCTTAGATTATAAAAACTTCTTTTGACTACGAATTATGTAAATTACATTCAAAAGCTTAATCTCAAAAAAATGGAAAAAAAGCTTAAAATATTTTATAGAATCTATTAATATTCCAGCAGCTTTTAAATTTTAACAAATAAAACATACTTTGTTAAAGTATAGAAAGTCTGGATTCAAATATTTTAACTACTTTTCCTTGTCAACATAAATTTCATTGAAAGTTAATTCAGATCACGAATCTCCAGAGTTTCTTTCAGTACACGCAGCCGTATTCTCTTTTTGATTGTATTCTTGTAATTGTAAATAATGATGATAACGCGATTACACGGCTGGTTAAGGAATTTATTGTAATTCGCGGGTTGTGCAAAGATTTGGCCAGAACAAAAGCAAAGGCTAGGCAAGTGAATCACGGATGAACAACATTTGAAAATAAAAAGAAAAACATTCAGCAAATGTCGATAGATCTGTGTGAGAGAGTGATTAAAGGCATAGTTGAAATAGTTTCCCTCTAGCCCCCGCCCCTGCCTCTTTTAGCTGCCAAACATCAAGCAAAGTCCGTGTCGCATGCCAAGCGCCAAGCCTCAGTCACTGTCAGCAGTGGCAGCAGCAGCAGCAACCGCAGCAACAACTTCAGAAATGTGCATTCTGCTGCTGCGCCTGCGCCAGCTCCCCGCTCGCGACTCCCCCCTCTCCCCTGCTACTGCTGCTGCTTGCAACGTTGAAAATTGTGAATGAAATGACGGCGGAGGTCTAATCTCTTTCGCTTGGAATGCGGTATTGGTATTGTGAGTTGCCACTGCAACACTGGTTTGCAAAGTCTCCCCTTCCTCATCCGTCTCTGTCGCATTGCTATCGCTGTCGCTCTCTTTCTTTGCGCTCTCGCTTAGTCTGCGCTTCGTATTTGTTTTTGTATTTGCCGCTTCCTCGACCGCAGTGCGAACAACGTGATCAAAGTCTCGCAGCTAGCCCATTTCGTTCTCACTCTGATTAGTATATGAGCATGAGAGCGGGCGCTTTGGTATGCGTGCGCTCGCGTGTGTTTGTGTGAAAGAGCGCGCTCTAGTGTAGATGAGAATTGGCGCACATGTGCGCGTGTGAGCGATCAATTGGCGGTTGCACGAGTGTGTGAGAGTGTATGTGTTCGTACTGCCGTGTGCGGGAGCTATCTGTGTGTTAGTGCGAAGAGATTTACTGTGTGTTAAGTTTTGACATATTTGTTGTTGTCGTTTTTATTTTGAGAGTCATGGACTTGGGGTGCACGAGAAGTGGGAGGGCTTCTCGTTTGCTCTTTACTGCTAAGCGTGTTGTTGTTATTGTTGTTCCTATTGTTGTTGTTCTTTTTGAGAGCGACGAAAAAACATAATGGCGGCACATTTTATAGAAAAATTTAAAAATTGCGTTGTAGCAAATTGTTTAAACTTTTTCAACATTTTCTAGCATGCATTATATTTTCAATATAATTACATTTTTATGACTTAATAAAAGTTCTTAAAGTATTGAGGCTTACATATATAAAAACTAAGATTTAGAAATTGTATTTTACATTAATTACAACGTAATTAAACTACTTGTTTACAATATTTTTATGTGCATTTCATTAGTATGTACATATATTTATTACACTCTTTTTTCCACCTAAAACAATTTTTTAAATATATTTTTTAATGTGTTCAATAATTGGAACAAGTCTAAAGTCCACTTAAAGTTTTTTTATTTGTAATTATTTTCATCAAATTTGATGTATTAAATAACAAAATGAAGTTGAAAAATAATATTTCGCATTGTTATACACATCACTAACAACGATTCTTAAGAGAAACATATCTTAATTAAATTTTTTTTATCTTATTATTTTTAACCTTTTTTTTTTTGTAATTTTTGAAAGTAAATTTTCACATAATTTGCCAAACAATTCTTCATTATATTTGATTGACATGTCGCAATCAAGTAAATGAAACCCCCTTAACGCTCAAATAAGCTAGAAATAACGGCATTTCACATCCTTTTCCCATAGCTAATAATAATAGAGCTATGTGAACACCTTTTGGCAGATACTGAAAGAATTTCGAGGACAAAACAAACCCGAATTCCTGGCCAAGAAACAAGCTGTGATCGCCCCTTTTCTTTTTTTGCCGATGCGCAAAAAAAGCTGAGAAAATAAACAAAAAAAAAGCGCATAGCATGCAAATTTATTTAGCGCATTAACAAAACCCAGGCATAAACAGGATATGCACATGGAAAAAATGCGAGTAATTATGTATGAATATATGTTTGTGTATGTGTATGCGTATGTGTTATGTATGTGTATTATAATTAACATTTCTGGGAAAATTCGAATGAACGATGCGCAGGACAAAAGAGGCAAAAGACTCAAAGCCAAAGCCAGAGCCGAAGCTGATGCTGCGACTGCGGCTGCGACTGCTGCTCAGACTGAGATGCAGACACAAGCAGACAAGACCAAGACGCACAGCAATAACAACAAGCGGCGACCCCGACGACCACAACAACAACAACAACAAGAGCTGACAGAAAAGGTAACGAAAAGGGATTTGCGCCTGCGCCTCGCCTCACACATTTCCCATTATAAATGAGCCGAGGCGCTGCGTTCGCATCCACAACGAAATCCAAGTCCAAGTCCAAGTCCACGTTCACATCTTCTTCTTCTGCTTCAACTCCTTGTTGTTGTAGTTCTACTGGTTTTGCGAGATTATGTGCGGATTTTTGCAGTCAGCGTCGCAGTCGCCGTTACAGGCCCAACAAAAAAAAACTAAAATGCCTGCCACAAATAATCATAATGAACAATATGCCGGGCCAGAAGCCACGGGAATAACAGACAGACTTACCCGATTGACCAACCATTCGGACCACTCCGACCATTCGCCAAAAGCCGAATTCAAAAGAAAAACAGGAACGCCTTGCTGCCTGCTGCTCCGGCTCCTGGTTAAGCTACTGCTGCTGCTTCCTTCCTCGCAGATATCTCTACTGCTTGTTGTTCTTCTTCTACTGCTGCTCCTTGCACGTCATTGCGTCCCGTTTTTCTGGCTGAGTAGCTGCACGGCTTTAATTGCCTAATGAAAAGCACATAAACCCGTTGATAGCCATAATGAGCAAACATCTAGCAGAAGATCCTAGTTTGTCTATCAATATGATAATTATATGTTTCAGAGATCACCTGGGAAACAAGGAAATTATCATGTTTTTAAATAATAAAGTAGTAGCCATTATGCTGTATAAGCAGGAGTAGAGCAACTACGTCTTATACTTTATAAGTATGCATATCTTATACTGTCTAAACAAGAATATAGAATATTGCTCTTGTACTGTATGAGCAGGTGTATCATATAGCTCTTAAATTGTATAAGTAGGAGTATACCATTTAGGTCTTATATAGTTCAAGCAGGAGAACATCTTATAGGTCGTATAGTAGCTTATCATATGCTCTTATATTGTATAAGTAAGCATAGATCATCTAGGTCTTATACTACTTAAGCCGATATATATCATATAAGTCTTATACAGTCTAAGCAGGAATATGGGATAAAGTTAGCAATTATACACATAACTATTTAAAATCTAACCCGGAATCTCTTTGGAATCTATTGTTTAAGTTATATATAACATAAATATCTAAAGGACATTCAATTCTGATCAAATAGTAAGATTTACAGAAGATAACTCAATCCCAATAGTAAGCTTTATAGTAAATCATAAAGAATTCTTAACTTGCCGCTTTTTCAGTTTACTGATCTGAATGATCCATTGATTAAATAGAGATTCGAAGCAAGTGTAAGTATAGTTATATAAACAATTTGTAAACAATATGACATACTTTTAGTTAGGGCAGTTACATATATGATTTACCTACTAATAGACAATGAAAAATTGCAATATATTTTAGTTCGACTAGTGAATATCAAAGCTGAATCCTTCAAGTAGCTCACATATATTTTTTTTGGGAATATATTATAATTTATGTATATTTATTGTGCTGTTGGGCTCCAGAGATCTTCATCAAATTCAGTTCGACAATCCTTAGCTAGAGCACAAGTAAGGTCTGCTGTAGGGAAAGTGTGATTTAAACCTAAGACTCTCCTCCTTATCTACTTCTCTATTCCTATTCCAGTGTTCCTTAATTCCTCTACTAATCTGTTTCTCAATTTCTCTATTCCACTATTCAGCTATTCATCTATTCATCTATTCAGGTATTCATATATTAATTTATTGCTCTATTCATCTATTCCTGTATTCCTCTATACTTATATTGCCCTACTCCTCTATAGCTCTCTCTACTCATCTATTCCTCATCGTCAGAAACTCAAAAAGTAAATGAAAAGGTATCTAAGTTAGAACAGAGTCTGTATGTACCTTTGTCTTTCAGTCCTTGGACAATCCGATATGGATTGAGTATCAAGATTGACTAATCCTAAGAATTTTTCAAAAATAGTCAATTGAATAAAATATTCAAAGATCCCCATAATTTCCTTGGAATTTGATATGCTTATGCACAAATTTAAGCTTCCTCCAATTGAGAGATACCAAAAGAATCCTTTCAAAATCTGAATGAATTCCTTTTTCCTTGACTTCACAAGCCTTAACCTAGTTAGGAATACCAAACGCACATTTATTATATACCACAAAACGATAGAAATCTGAGTGCTAATTAAAGCCTATTGGATTACTATTTGGCTTAAGTAATAAATCAGCTTTTGCTGTTGCTGCTGCTGCTGCTGCTGCTGCTGCTGTTGTTGCTGCTGTTTTTGCGGAATCCGGATCTACATGGCTGCCAAATGCAATGCAATGATACCTGCTGGAGGTGAGAAGATTTTCTCTACTCGTAAGGCAGCATTCCATGCAAAAAGCAACAACAACAACAACAACAACAGCAGCAGCAGCGAGACAGAGTGCGAGAGCCTCGCAGACTCGGGCCAAAAACTTGAGGTGAGAGGACAATCAACTCGGCCGACAACAAAAATGGCAACAAGAGGAAGAATCAGAAAAAGAACCAAATGAAGAACAACAACAACAACAACAACAACAACTCGTGGCTGCTCTCGTGGCTAACTGAAGCGCTTGCGCCTATTTAATTTGGCTGCCAGTTCGAAGCTCCCACAGATTCCAGATTCCTGCTTGGGCAGCAGCCCCTCTACATCCCTCCGCACCCCGTGCCCTCCTCCCCCTCGCTGTTGTCTTGGCATCTTGTTAACGATCATGGCAACAGGATTCTGCTATTTTGTCGCTGC
The DNA here is from genome assembly GCA_035045545.1 of Drosophila gaucha. Classification (NCBI taxonomy): domain Eukaryota; kingdom Metazoa; phylum Arthropoda; class Insecta; order Diptera; family Drosophilidae; genus Drosophila; species Drosophila gaucha. Next base: position 1,533,387 of record JAWNOY010000292.1, read on the forward strand.
CCTGCGCCAGCATCAGCTAAAAATTATGCAGCCATCGTCGATGGCGGCGCGCACATTCCAGAGGCAGCAGCAGCAGCAGCAGCCCAAAAAGAAATGGACTGCTTGCAACACACACAGGCACAGAGAGACTCAACACAAACAAATTGTGGCAAACAAACAGAATAACTAAAGCCCTGCTGCTTCTGTTGCATGACCCCCCGGCTGCCGCCCCCAACTTTGGCTTTCTACCCAAAGCAGAAGTGCCACAATGTTGTCGCGGAATTTTTGTGGCTTTCTCCCGATCAGCCGGCTTTATTAGCCAAGTCTGGCACAGTGGTGCAACAACAACAACAACAACATCAACAACAGCTACTTGCCCCCGCACGCTTTGCACCTTTGAAATGCGAACGTTTTTGGCTGCTGCCATACGAAATTCCACAAGAATAACAACAAGCAGCGGCTGCGACTGCAGCAGCGACTGCGACTGCGACTGCGACTGCAATCAAACATTGTCCATGGCCCGAGCCCAATGTAGAGGAGCTGCAAGAGTAATAGCCACCACTACCACTACCACCGGCACCGCCGACGACGACGTCGACTTTTGGCTAGGGACTCCAGCGTGCGAGCGAGATGGCGATATAATGAAATGCAAAGAAAATAAAATAACAAATAAAAACAAAGTTTCTCACGTTCCTCTTCCTAAATTCTTGGAATTGCAATACATTAAAAAGAGGTCTTTGCTACGTCTCTTCGTCTGTGTGTGTGTGTGTGTGTGTGTGTGTGTGGTGTGCATGGGCGGACAACGGACAGCACTTTTGAGCCATGCTGCAGACCATACGCCCGTTCAACATATTCCTTTTCTCATCGATTTTTAAATCTATAAGTGAATGTGTCGATTGTGTGCACTGAGAGAAAAATACAGTAGCTAACTGAAAGTGCTTAATATGTAAGGATCATAGAGAGAGGGAGAGAGAGACATGAATATAGATCCTTAAAAAAAAGTATTATAATAAATTTGTTTTGTAATTGGGGCTAACTTTAAGTAGGAATTAGCTGTTTTGATAGTAGAGCAGAGAAATCCTAGACAGCAAAAAGTGGTGCCTGTTGAACTAATTATTGAACTTCTGAATATATTTTTTAATAATATTAAAAGAGTTCTTCAGGCTTGTTAAAATAGAGTTGAGCAAAAAACTGCACTACATATAATCAATAATATAATCAGATCTTAAAAAATCATCTTGTCTACCATTATAATTTAAACCTCATAACTTCATATATCTGAATATCAGAAGCAAAAGATTATTTCTTTCGTTTCAATCAGGCTTGATTGAAGATAAAGGTTTTCCATCCATATCCATAAAAACAGCCTTACTATAGGATCTCAGCTCTCTCTCTCTTTTTCTCTCTTTCTCTCTCTCTATCCCAACTTTGCTTTGCAGCACAGTTGCTGATGTTGATTTTGTTGCTGTTGCTGTTGCTGCTGCTGCTGCAGTTGTTGCTACTTTGGCAATATGATTTTGTTTTTCCTTTTCTCTGCTTCAATTTGATTTTGGACTGCATTCGGGCGGTCCAACGATCCGACTGGTCGTCGCAGTCGCTGCTGCAGTTGCTGCAGCTACAGAGCAGGAGACGGGTATTGGGGGGAGGTAAAATGGCCATTGGGGCATAATGAAAGTCGTCGTCGTCGTCGTTTGCTTCGTTGTTGTTGTTGTTGACGTCTTCGGCGGTTCGATCAAATGAATGAATATTATCATCGATGCCTCTGCCGCCCCTCTTGAATGTTGAACAACCCGATTTGATGACCATAGACCGTAGACTGTAGACCGAACGAGCTACGTAAAGAATGTCTGATATCTGTGTATGTGTGTGTGTATATATATGTGTGTAGGTATATTTACATTGCTGGCTTTGTGGCTTGAGCATTGGGGCTGAGGGTGTTGGTGGGGGGCAGCTGCTGCTGCTGCTTCTGCTGTTGCTGGTGCATAAGTTGTTGCCACTCAGCAGGAGTCAACGAACTTTATCAGAAGTTTACCAATTACTATATTTTACAGTCCAAATTTTCAGGTGTTAAGCTTTAAAAGTATTAATTATAATACTAGATTCAAAATTCCATATCACATTACTTTTTCAGCTGTAAGTAAACCGAAAATTCACTGCATAATCAAAATTGCTGATATAATCTTGGGATACACTGCAATTTCTTTATAAATAACATTCTCTATAATATTTCTTGTGAATTAAAATCGAATGATTGGATATTAGACTTATAGACTGTTTAGCTTAACCTAGAGAGTATTCAAATTAGCTTTATCTTAGAGTAGATATAATATTCCATATCACATTACATTTTCAGCTATAGGTTTGAAATTCTATACCACATTTCCTCTATATATTTTGATCAAACTCCATATCACATTACTTTTTCAGGTATGGGTAAGCCTAAAACTCACTGACTATGAAAAATATTCTTATTAATCTGAGTAAGACCGAAAGGGGAAGGCTCTACCAAGTAGAGCAAGGATGTATGTTTCACACATTCAAAATATTCGGTTGGGAGCGCCACAAGAGACCAAAAACACAGATAAACAGATAGACAGACAAAGAGAGGGAAAGTGAAGTAAAGCGGGGGAGAGGTGAGACCGACAGATAGACAGACAGAGCAGACACAGCAGGAACAGCAAAAGAAAGAGAGAGAGAGAGAGAGAGAGAGAGAGAGAGACAGAGAGACGAAGAGCCGGCGTGTACAAATACAGCAGTTGATATTTAACAAGAGTCAAAATTCCAGGAATTTAGGATTGGTTTTTCGGCTTGAGAAGCGGGGCCCGATCAGTGTTCAGAGTTCGGTTTGGGCCATAATTAAGTGGCCTTAAATGCCGCTAAAGGAATTTCCCGCAGGCGACATTATTATCAGTTCTCTTCTTCTTTTTTTAGGGGACAGACATTATTTTACTTACTGATAGGCCGCACTGCAGTTGATGTTGAAGTCGATGTCGACGCTGATGACATTTCCAGCTTGGTTCCCATCGGCAAACGTTTCCATATTATGAATGGAGAAAGAAGTTTTGGAATGTCTGCATCTGCATATGGATGCATATCTAAATGCTTATGTCGACAAACAATACAATGGACCATCAAATTAATAATATTGCCTTTACTATGGTCTATTCAGCTCTCCAGCTGGGTTCAGAAATTTTAATTGCTAAATGCCAACAGGTTGCAGTTCTCCGGCTTGCACAACATTCGTTCGTCATCATCATCATCATCAAGACACACACATTCCAATATCGTGACTTCATATCACAGTCAAAGCTAAACAGAGGTGTAGTTAGAAGAGGGGGTTGACCTAAGGTGAGTCTTCGAAAGGAAAGATCATGTGTGGGCTTGGCATTATGTATAATGGAGAGTAAAGGGTTGGATCTTATTGGAGATCAACCAATTCGGACTTAAGACCTGAGGACTAATTAAGTCTCTAGCTAGAAAAACTGGTAAACTCATATTATAGATAGTATCTAGCTATAGATTTCTGTTTTTATAGATGTTTTTGCTATAGAAACTTGAAAACCTATAGCATATTAGCGATCAAAGCTGAATATGATCAAGAATTACCTAAAGACCTTAAATATAAAAGCTTTTTATTAAAGAAAATTATTAAAGAGCTTTCTATAAGCTGAATATAATCAAAGTTCTATAAGGATCAGTCGAATCTCTGGCTGTTATACTTTCAGATTGTATATAAGTTATAAGTTTTCTGCTTTTATAGTGATTTTTGCTGAAGAAGCTTGAAAACATGTAACAAAAAACAAAACAGTGATCAGAGCTAAAATTGATCAGGCTTATAGGTATAGTCCTTGAATTGAGAATCTTTTTTAAAGAATTTTTTTGGTGCAGCTTCTTAAACTATGAAAAAGCAGGCATAAAAGACAATGAGTAGGCACCAGAGGCTTATCGAAGGATCAGTGAAATCTCTAGTTGCAAAGAAAGCTAAACCTTTGTTAAAGATATTTAAAAAAGTGAGGATTGTAATATAGCTATAAATAATGTTTTAGTTGATTGATTATTATATGACACAAATTCAATATAAAAGAACTATAAGCCATAGAAACTAGTACAATTTTTACAACTAATACTTGTGGCTTATAATGTTTTTTTTTTTTAAATTTGATATAAATTATCTATAGCCGTAAAAATTAGCATTGAAACGAAGAAGATCTAGTAATATGTAGAAAAATCGAAAATTTCTCTAATCAAGAACTATGGATCAGTGAAATATTTAGCTAAGAAAAGCATATTGAATTATATCGTAGATATAAGCAGAAGTAATTTTTTATATATCATAGTTGTTAAGCTATATCTATTCTTTGTAATACCCCTTCTCAGTTTAATTTTGCAACTACATCCATGTCTGGCAACTTCTTATTTGCAATGTAACTGCTAGTAAGTACGTTTGTACTTGTTCTCAGTCAAGTCAAACCAGTTGCACCCATGACTCAGACTTCGACTCCGATTGAGGCGCTGACTCTGTGACTGGTTACCAGGTCTCAGACTTGAGACCCAGACTTGAGACTCGAGACTCGAGCAGCAACCACAACTAATTGCATATGCATTTTGCATAATCTCATAGTAATTACAATAGTTCGATCTATGCACTCGGGCGCCATGGCAATTCATTCATGCAACCAGCAGCAGCGGCAGCAGCAGCGCCAGCAGCAGCGGCAGCAGCAGCGGCAGCAGCAGCGGCAGCAGCCCAGCTACAGCTCCCAGGCCCCATTCATGAAACCAACAAACAAGACTGTGGACTGTGAACGGGGCTTGGTTAATTCTTATATGTTTATATATGTGTGTGTGAGTGTGTGTGTGTGTATGCGAGCACGTAGTATGTGGCACTGCATTTCATCACTTTACCACTCAGCACAAACGAACGAAATAACACAAGAATTAAAGACTATCGAAAATATGACGAAGATTATATGCCCTTATAAGATATAGAGTTAAGAGGTGATGAGGGTTCACATGGGAACTATATGAGCTATGAACTTTACATATTATAATGCAAGGTTAAAGGATGAACTATGTGATGAATTTTGTAAAGAACTATATGATGATATATGCAATGATGATGATAATGACGATGATGATAATATATATGGTAATCTATACATAAATGCTTATGGAAAAACAGCAAAAGCTTACAAAGTATAGATCCCATAAAGGGTTTACCCTGATATTTGTTTAAAGAATCCTGAAAAAGCCATAAATTGCAATTAAAAATCTCTCTTCACAGGATTTAGCTTATATAACTATAGATATAGTAATCCGATGTGTTTAAGATCTTGGTAATTTGTTGCCAGCGTTCTGGAACTACTATATATCAAGTTCTATACAATATATAGTCTTTCAACTGTTAGATTATATGTAATTATGGATATAAAAGTCTGATCTTGTCAATATTTGGTGTATGAACCGAAAGCCTGCTTTGAACTTAATATACCAAGTTTAATCAAGATATCTCGAAAAAAAGTGTAACAATGCATGCAAAAAGCAATTTGTGAACTGTTTCCTTTTAGATAACTTTAGATATAGTAGCCGGATATGCTTAAAATTATGCCTATTTTGCGATATCGTAAACTCTAATGTGTTATGTTTCATTACAATACGAATTTTCCATACAACATCTTTGCTCTCGACTGAATGTTCCTTACTAAATATATATATAGTTACTGGTTCTTAATCAGATTTAGCTTATGTATCGGTAGTATGCTAAAATTAGAGTTTTGTAGGGATTTTTGGAATTAGGAAAAAACCTTACTTACAAGAACTTCATATTTGATTGATTGTATCTATTGCAGCTATATGATATAGTGCTCTGATACGGCTAATTTAAGCAAGTCAGACCTATGCAAATACTTATGAAAGTAGGAGATATAACATATGAATTATATCTTAACAAGAAGGATCAGAAATATATATAATTTCTGAAGTTCTCTCTGCGAAGATTCAAAAAAATCGATCTTAACAGATTGAATATGTAGTTATATCATTTATATGGAGCTTCTCTCTTTAAAGACTTCTGCATCTGAGCGTATCCCACCTTATGACAAGCTTATGATACTCTCTATAGAGCATATGCAATGAACGGGTATAAGAAGCAGATAAATAAGAAGCCAGAGATACGTAGATACGTGTATTGGTACTCGTCTCTAGCACTCGTAGCAGTTGGCCTGCATTCTTCTTGTAAGTATTTTACTTTGTTGTTGTTGTTGTCTTTTTTTTTTGACACCAATGCACTTTGGTCTTATCGCGCATATTTCATATATGGTTGATGGTTACTCTTGTTAATCTCCTTTGTCGTTACGTTGGGGTCTTTAAATGAGGGGGGTCTTGGGTGGCGACGGGCCACAGATAAAGCAGGGCACGCATTAAAATTAAATGCCCAATGCACTTGTCTAATACACACAGACATATATATATATATTATTTGTGAATATATATATATATATATATGTGTGTGTGTGTATAACAAAACATTTATCAATTTATTAATTTCGTATGCATAAATCTTGCGCTTTTTTATTCAATTTGAGTCTTTGTTGTCTGCTGCTGCTGCTGCTGCTGCTGGCCCTGGTCAGCAACAATGCAGCAACTACTCGAAAACAGGGGCGGGGTCTTTTGAGGGGGGTTTCGTCATTATCGTTGGAGCGCAGCACATTCGATCTTTGACTTATGAATTCTTGGAATGCAGCTAGTGCAGCACTTTTAATGGAGGCTGTCGCTCTCTACGACGCCGCCCTGGCTTGCCACGCCCCCCCATGCAAATAGAGGTCCCCAATCGAAGTCGAGCGTTTAAGAATTAAATTTTAAAAATTGTATAACTAAAATCTTTTAAATTGTTTTTTAAAGTAAGCAATTACTAAAAAATACTATTAAAATTATTTAAGATTATAAATTTATTTCTGTAGCAAGTTATTTCTGTGAGATATGTGCAGTTTTCTAGTTATGCAATTTGAAGTCTCTGTTAGGCTTATGAAGTTTATGAATGTGATTTTTTATTAAGGTATATTAGATAATATTGAATTATATTATATAGTATTATAGTATTTTTTATTTCTTTTTATTCCTATATATTTATATATAATATTTTTCAAAATGTTGCAAAACAAATTCATTTCAAATCAAAATGGATAATCGGCTTAGACGTTAAACTTGTCTTATTCAAAAGACATTTTTCTCTTTACATTCACAAATAAGACGAGAGGAAAACTCAAATTCATTATGCCTTGTTAGAATAATCTTTTAAATTTACAGTATGTAAAGTAATTTTGTAAGAAAGTATTCAACTTAAAGTTTAAAAAAGTTTTTAGACTTTTGCTAGGCAAGCACAATGGAAATTCTGGGCCTATTATAATGCATATTCTTAAGAAATTTATCAAATAAATATTATTATAATTTTGAATTGGCTATAATTAAAAACTGATTTGAATTTTATTTAATTTGCAATGGAAAGTTCAATTATATAGCTTCAAATTTAGCAGAAATTTCGATAAATGAAATTTACACTTTTGCTCAAAGGTTGTGATGTAAGCCTGACTTTACGACTGTAGATGATATATGCATTATATATTTTCTATCAATACATATATATATACTATATAGATATAAAAATAAAATTAATAATATATGTATGTAGCTATATTCGTTGAAAAGTAACTAAAAGCATTTAAAAATAAATTTCCAGCACAAGACGAACGCCATTTTGTCTATTTTGTAAAATTTCACAATTAAATTATTTCAATTAAAACAAAATATAATATAATTAATATATTTGTAAATTTCTATTTAATAGTTATTAATTATAGTTTAAAATTGAAAGCAATGTTGAATAGAAAAAAAAACAAACACACAAAACCACGTCAACCAAATTCACCTGGCGGCCATTTTGTTTTTTATACGCGACGCGTGAGTTTCTCTCGACTATATACATATGTGCAAGTATATGTATATACATGTGTATATACATAATATAGTATTTTGTTGCTCTCGTGTTGTTGTTGCTGAGCATAGTGTAAAACGCTTTGGGGAGGAGTACATTTGGAAACATGTGATTTTTTTTTTGGCATTCACTCTCTCTTGTGCTGCGAAAAGTCGTGCAAAAAAAGATTTGTGAGTAGGCGTAGCGCATGGAAACAGGACATGGCTACAGGGTAGCTGCAAGGACATCAGTTTAGTTAGTATATTTGTATACCTGACTTACTTTCTTAGTCTGGAATTTGGCTGCAAAGCGACGACATTTTGTCTATTAGTTTGGCTCGATATTGTGCACGTCATTTGGAGCTCTCTTGGTTCCGTATATATGTACATATATATATATGCATATAGTATATAATTGTGTGTGTATTGCGATCTTTATAGAATGAAATTGCTGAACTTTGTTGTGCGAGTGTGTGCTTGTGTGTGTGTGAGTGTGCTGCTTGTGTGTGCTACGTTTTTGAAAGAGCTGCGGACAAAATGTTCACTTTTATTAGTGTAGCTGTGTGTGCGTGTGTGTGTGTGCACGCCCCTATGAGTTGTCGACTGGCGACCCTTACGTCAGCATTAGCACGTGGACTATTATTAAAGCGTGGACTATTATTAATTAACTCCAAGTATTTAGGATCAAATTAATGCATAATTGAAAGTGTCAAGAGAAGGGGCAAGAAAAAAGGGGGAAAAAGGGGGCACAAAGTCTGCTTCAGCTTCCGATTCAACTTCTTTTTTTTTGCCTGCTGTTGCTTTACTTTGCCTTGCTTTGATTTGCGCTGAGCTGGAGGATGACAACTCGTAAACTGATATCAGTTGCGCGGTTAAAGGTTGGGCCCAAGTCTTTCATAATAGGCATATACATACATATATATACACACACACATACATATGTACATATAAATGTGCGTTTTAGTTCCGTTTCGGTATCAGCATTTGTCGCTTGTTAAAGTGTTGCCCATTTTCGGCTTAAATAATTGTGCCTATTTAATTGCATATTTGAATGTAAGTACATTTATTTGATATCAAATTCATTTCAATTTCATGAAATTAGAAATTGCCCCCATGGCAATCACACACACTGGTAGGCATATCAGGCAGCTCTCGTACAAACACACACACAGTCGCCTAAAATCGAAATGTTTTCTAGTATATCTGTATCTATGTGTTTGTGAGTGTTGTGGATGTTACACATTTCATATAGCACACACACACACACACACTCTCTGTGTGTGCTCCTCTTGGCTTGCTCTACACATACATATACTCTATACATATATATAAAACGAGGTATAACCAGGTTATGCTAGTTTATGTAGCAGAAAGAGGAAGAAGCAGACTAGTCGAAGCTGAAAGGCATATAGAATGCTGTTCAGCTCTGATCAAAGTGCTAACAGCAACAACATTAAGAACAAAGTCTTTACCAAACCATTTTTTATTCACATTCACTTATTTCTGTATGCTTACAGGGCATCTCGTAGTCGAGCACTCTCGCCACGAGCACTCTTACTTGTTTTCTACAGATTTCGTTGGGGTTTTGGTTGCTCTTTTTCTGTTGATTTCGATCGTATATGTGCGTGTGTGTTTGAGTGAGTATCTTTGGTTTACACTGTGCACAAAACGTGTGTCGTTGGGCTTAATAAAAAGTCTGGCTTGGTTTCCAGTTCAATTTGAAGAGTAAGAAGTAAAATAAACGCAGAATTTGCATTGAGTCTAACAAAATTTATAAAGTTTTCAAAGATCTTTCATTGATTAAGGTAGATTAACCTAGTTCTAAAACATTTATCGCCTAATTAAGGAATATACAAAGAAATATCTTAAAAATGTTACTTCCACGATGTCAAAATCCTTTTCAAATACCATATTTTCCTAATTCAAACAGTTTCCTTCAACTTTTTGACTCAGTTCGAAAGCATAATAGCCTCGATAATAGATGAAAATAGCTCAATTTCAAGTATATTTACAATTTTCTTGTAATGTTAAGCATCATAGAAACACGCTGCAGCTATGCAAAATAAATTCAAGCATTTCAAAACTCATTTATCAATATTTTAATGCATTGAAAATCAATTTATTACATTATTTTTTTTTGCATAGATGCAACTTGTTTTGCTTCATTTTCACTGATCGCTACAACTAGCTTAATCAATTAATTAATAAATAATTACATATTTGCTTGTTGCTGCTGCTGCATAACATATTAAGTATTTAAAATGGCATTTTGAGTTCTAAAATTGCGATTGATACGCTTAAAATGCAAATGCTAGCGCCGCCATTTTCTTTTTTTGCTTTGTTAATAAAATTTTTTACCGTGCCAAAAGCAATCGCACTCGCTCACGCACACATGCCCAAGTGGCCGCAAGCTTTAAAGAGCGTGAGAGCATGATTTCGCTTGCGTGTGTGCATGTGTGTGTGTGTGTGTGTGTGTGGTATCGGTGAGTTTGTTTTGCTATTGTTTGCGGCAGATGGCGTTAACCATTACATGCAAAGTCGCACTAACAGTGTCGACAGCAGCGGCACATTCATTCAACATTCAGACATCTCATCTAAGAGACCTAAACTTGTTGCTGTTGCTGTTGCTGGCTCTCGCTGCTGGCGGCGGCTGCGGCTGAGGTTGAGGCTGACGCTGGAGCAAATGGAAAGCAAAAGAAAAAGCCAAAGCAACTTGAAGCAATTCATTGATACTAAGGGACCTTGCTGCTCTCGCTGTCTTGCTCTTGCTCTTGCTTTTGCTCTTGCTCTTGCTGTGTGTGTGTTTGTTCGCTAGTGTGTAGTGTTTGTGTCTGTGTGTGCGTGTGTGCTCCGCCAGCCTAACCATGCGCCGCAAACTAAAATTCGGCTGATTCAGTACGTCACCGACAGCGCCAACGTCAAGAAGGAGGAGGCGGTGAACTGCTCTGCCTGGGCGCGGCTTACTCTAGCTAAACTGCTTGGGCTCTTCTTCTCCTGGTGTGTGGATAGCGGCGGCGGTGGCAGCAGCAGCAGCAGCAGCAGCAGCGACGACAACGGCAGCGGCGGCGGCATCAAAGTGAATTTCAATTAAAACTGTGCAAAGGTGTTGGTGTTGGCGTTTGTGCATGTGTGTGTGCATGTGTGTGTGTGTGTGTGTGTCGCCATTTAACTTAACTTTAATTATATTGCTAAGCAAACATAAAGAAAATTAAAAACTGAATTCCATTTCAACGCGATCGAGCTAAACGAACAAAAAAAAAACAGAAAAAAATAATTTGCAAATTTGCGACGCAGTTTTAAGGCCCCCCACCACCAAAAGTCGTAGCCGAACATAACGTAACGTAACGTAACTGCTTAAACGACGTTTTAAATAATAATAAAAGAAACAACTAAAATATAGATGATGGAAAGAGGGAAAACACAACAAAAACAAGAAAAAGCATTAAAAACAAACTAGCGCGCGACTTTTGAGCTTCGCAACTGAATAATTAAAATTAGAAGCGGAAAGTAAATAAAAGAAATAAAATTGAACCAAAAAAAAAAACAAGAAAAAGCAAAGAATTGAAATACACGCATACAGACAAATGCAAAAAAAAAAAATGGCGCAACTTATACAATCAAAAAAAAGGAAAAGAAAAAGAATAGAAACAAAAATGAAAAAAAAATGAAATGAAATTTAAATATTTGCATGTATTGCATATAAAATAAAAACAAGTGAACTTTGGCCAAGTGACAAATGACGATGATGACGATCATGAAGATGATGATGATCATGATGAAAAATCAAAATGATATAGAAATATCAATACTTCATTTCGAACTGGAAACTGGAGAGCCATTAACAGCACCAGTCCAAAGCCCCGCCCCCTGGCTCCTCCTTTTGGCTGCTATCATCTGTGATAAGCATTCGTCCACTTTGGCGGCGTGCATTGAACCAATTGTTGTATTTGTTGTAGTTGCCTCTTTTTTTATAATACCTCTATATATTTATTTAAAGCGCAAATGGTTTAGATACGACACAAATGTCGCCGCCAACACTAACACCAACACCAACACCAACAAAAACAACAACAAAGTAAACTACACAAACAGCAACAGCAACAACAACAAAGTCACACTCGCCTATCTGTTACTGCCGCTGCCTCTGCCTCTGCCGCCGATGCCTTCGCTAGCGTCGACGTTTTATTCGGTGCGTGTGCTGAGCATTTACTAAACTGGCACACACCAATACAAACGCACACGCACAGATCCACACATACACGCACACACACTCGCTCGACTGCTTGTGACAGTGTGTGTGTGTGCTGCTTATATAATCAACAACGACGACATCGCCATCGGCTGGCCGCGTAATGGCTTTGTTTGTAAGTATCAAGTAATTTGTTTAAAGTTTTACTAGTTGTTTTTTACGTACACTCACATATACATATACATACATATATATATTGCATTTGCATACGTATATAAATTTATATAGATATGTGAATGCAGCTGCGACAGCGCAACAGCTGTTTTTGGCTGCGCTTCTGACCGTGCATTACAAAACTGACAACAGAAAACAGCTGTTTGTGCAGCAGCAGCAGCAACAGCAGCGCAGCGGCGCAGCACAGCGCAGCTTAAGCAGCCAGACAGCGAGTCCTCCACTTTTACACACTCATACGCTCACACGTGCGCACATTGCGCTGGCCATGTGTCCTTAACTATGCGCTGGCTGGGCTTTTTGCGCACCAAAAATTAAGACACACACACGCACACATACACACAAATACAGTGGACAGACAGCCCAGACAATAGCAAGGCCAGCCTGCCAAAAAGCTCACTCTCACGCTCTCACACATACTGCAGCAACAGCAGTAAACACACACATACTCACCCACACAGTCGCAGGCGCAACAAGTTGTCGTTGTCTTTGTCGCTCAATAATTTTGATGTTCTCTTTAAGCTCACGCTGCGCTCTTTTCATGGCGTTGCCAGACAGTTGACGATGCTTAATACATATTCTTAATGATTGGCAATGCCTCATTAAGGCAAATTAATTAATAGTATTTAGCATAGACGACAAACATACATTTTATTTATTTTTTTTTGTATAATTAGCCACACGTGCTTTAATTTCTGGCGTTGCCACCTGACGCTTAGAATAAGTGCGCAAAAACGTTTATTTTTTTTGCACTACGCTTCTGTATTGTTTGCAAAGCCCATAAACTATAATACATAATAAATAGCCCAAGGCGCAATATGCGCAGCTTCAAAATATATATGTACGTGTCCGAGTGTGTGTGTATGTATGACAGAGACACATGGTTGGCAACGCGGGCACAGTGAAATGGATGGGGCACAGGCGCCTGTGCCGCAAAGCCTCAAAGTTCACAATGGACTGTAAATTTGCTGCCTTTGTATGTCCGTGAGCATGTGTGTATGTGTGTGTATAGTTGTTTATAGTTGTTGCTTTCTATTATAGCATGTACATACATACGTACACATTTAAATGCGCAATTAAGATTGGCACAGCGCAGCAAACAAAAAAAATATATAACAAAAACGAAAACTATCAACAGAATTGAACCAGTTTGATATGTTACGCATTTAATGAAACACCCTGTCTGCATTAACTGCTTAGCTGTTCGCTATGTTGGCAACGCTACCGCAGCAGCGGAATTAAAGCAGTTCATTAAGTAATTCGAAACACCCTATGTTTATCATTAAACGCTGCTGCAGATGCAAAGAACGTCATCGCCCACAGCTTTCAATTAATGTATAAATAATCGTAATGTAAATACATGGAAAAACCAACAAGAACAACAGCAGCGCGTGGAAATAGTTGCTGCTGACGTAGTTTGTGTTCATTTTCGTTTTCATTCAGTTTTTTCAATGACGTACACACGCTGCCGCCGCCTCCCCCTCTCTTAGCCAACACCACCCCCTTTGCCAATTACATGAGCGCAGACAACCTTGTAATAATTTTGGACGTCATTTGCTTTGTTGTTGTTGTTTGTTTTGTTATTGTTTTTTTTCACTTCACAACATTTTACAGTTTACATTTATCTCCGCACTTTCGCTGGGCTTTTGTTGTTATCGATAAATATCAACTCGTAAAAGTCAAGCCCTATATACAATATATAGATATGTCTATTTGTGTTTGCTTAGATCTTCTTTTTACCTGCAGTTTGTGCGTCATAGCTGAAAAATCAATAACAATCTACAAATTCTATTTATATAATACACACATAAATACATGCATATGTAGAAGTACATATATACATACATACATATTTTCCTTGTAATTTTTACTAACGCTTTTTTTATGTCTTTCTGTACGATTTGCCGTCTAGTGCTTTACTTGTAATACAGTCAATCGAATTTCAACAGAATCGCAAATATATATATATGTATATATATATGTATATATTTAGTCATTCATTACAAATCTTGACTCAGTTTTTGTTTGTAATGCCAAATGCAAATTTCTTAATGTGATATTTTTCCTAGAACTTTGCTGGGTTAATCAAATTCCCCAAAAACTAATAAAAACAAATGAGAAATGAAAAAAGAATGTCAAACAATATTTATCATACAAATATTCTACCATATCGGAACAAAAGAGAGCGAGAGAGGCAGAGACCCTTTATCATCAGGGTTTCTAAATTAAGAACATTAGCTTCGAGTTGATTGAGTAAATGGGTCAACGCTTTGTTACACACAAAATTTCAATTTATCATCCAATTAATCGGCGCTGTAGTAGCTATTTATATATATATGTATTCACAATCTTAACGAAATTTATGATTATCGGCAAGTAGAATAGAGATATATTCAGTATTTGGTCTGTTTCTCTTCTCTGATTGATCTTGCGTGGAAATCTACTTATTAATAAATTGAATTTAGAAGGAATAACTTTACATATTTTGGAACTATTAAATCTTTAATATAAACTATATAATTTGTATATAAGAAAAGTAATTTCTTGTTTTTGATATCGTAATCAAAATGTAGAAGAACTTTTCTCTTGAGATATTGCTGTACACAGTTTATTTTCGAAATTGGAAGAATTTGACTATGACATACCCTTTATATACAAATATTTATATAACTGGGAAATATAAAATGGACAGTAACTAAAATATATTTGATCTTTCTATAATATATGACAGATTACAACATATTCAAAAGAAAAACCCTAATTCTATGATTGATTCGATTTTTGATATACATAGTTGATTAAGACATACAAAGTCAACTTATATAAATCGATTATTATACGATATCGATATACCCTACCTACCCTAGCTAATAATCTATGGTTAGAGTTTAGTAATACAGTTGCAAAAGTGTTTCTTATCGATATCGATATCGATATTGATAAACATAATCAACATGCTATTTATATGTATAATATTGTGTAGGTAGACTAAATAAACATTGCTCCTTATATGTCAAACAAGTTAAGGTATGTCTGTTTCTATCTGTTGCATAATTAATCACAAAACCATTCAAGTCCACTTTTACACATTCTCAATGAGTGTAGGGTATTTTGAATACCTACATACATCAAGTACCCTAGACAGTCTGATCTCTAGCTACTTACTAGCTAGCCCGCCTTTAGTTAGTTACAGCTACATACACACACACACACTCATACTCACACATATATATACATATGTATATATATATATTTATATACATACATATGCAAGTATTATATGCACACCATATGAGTGGATACTTGAAGCCATAAAATATTCTACAAGTATCTTATCCGTAGTTGAAAATCAGACGGGGCATTCATGCCAGCCAATGGGGCATGCCACGCTGTTGTTGTTCCCATTTACTTCCGTTTGTGCTGCATTTGCTGTGGTTTCTCTCGCTCTATGTGTGTGTGTGTGTGTGTGTTTTGTTGGTTTTTGTTGTCGTTGCTTCAGCTTGGGATTTTCATTCATTAAATGCGCGCACACACACACACACACACACACACATGCAAGGCGACACGCCACACCAACTACACGCACACACACATACACACATACACTTAAATTCATTCATAAATTTATGCATTGCCTGAAAGCGACTGCCGCCAACGCTGACGTCGACGTCGACGCCGACGCCTCTGTCTACTGCTGCCGCCTCCGCTGCGGTCTCTCGTGTCGAACTGTTTGCCCCAATGCGTTTCAGCTTGTTGTTGTTGTTGTTGCAGTTAGTTTATCGCCGCCATCGCCAACGCCATCCAACGAGCCATTGAGACCCCCCAATCATGTATGTGTGTATATGTGTGTGTGTGTGTGTGTGTGTTTGTATATAGATTTAGTACATTGTAGTTGCTGCTGCTTGCTTCGTTGCATTTTATAGATTTGCTCTAAATTTCAATAAATTCTCATTGAGCAGACACACATTCCATATAATCCGTATCCCCCATGCCATCATGTACAGTTATGAATGAATGGTGCGCAAAAATATGAATGAAATATATGGTCACAATATTTCCGGCCTTTCGCTTATTTATAGAGCCTCTCCCTCTCCCTCTCTTTCCCACTCGACGCAACGCAACGGCTCCAAACGGCGTCTGCACTTCGGTGCGTACATACGCATATACTCTACCTGAGGGTATATTTTTATTTTACTATATTTATTAATCGAAAAAGACTTGTCATATATCAAAAAAAAAAATATATAACCTACGAAAACAACTCTGGGTATATAGAACTTTAGATTTTGTCAAGAAATATTCTAAATCATTTATATATCCATTGCAAATTATATATTAACATAGCATAACTCAAAGTTAGAGCATTCAATCGTCGCCTTGCTGCTCGCTTTTTTCCCTTCTCTTCTCACATGTTTTATTTTTGGCCTGTCTTCTGCTGGCATTTCGAAATGCAGTTGCACTTCCCACCTACTCCAGCTCCACATACATATTTCCATTTCCAATTCGGTCTCCCCCCACCACTTTCCACTACTTCCACTTCCCACTTCCTCATTAGGCCACACGCACAGGAAGTGAGCGGGAGGAAGCAGAGCGGCTCACACTTACGCATTAGTCACTTTTGTTTTCGTTTCTCTTTCCTTCTTTCTTGCCTTTGCTGCTGTTGCTTCTTTTACTACTTTTTTTTCGCCACTTCCTATCGATGCTTTGCTTCCCCTTCGCCTACCCCTTCCACCACCTTCTGCTCTCGCGCCTTGTTGCTGTTTCCGTTGATAAAAACATAGCTCTGCCTGTTGACGACGCCGGCAGCGAGGCAGCGCAGCGGCAGCGGTAGCGCAACTTGGAAGCCGTTAGTTTTGCTATTTATGGCGAAAGTGTTGCCCAGGCGAGTTCAATAGTGCTTTGAACTTTAGCTTTCCGCCTGGGAACGTGAACGGGACTGGGAGTGAAACGGTAACGGGAACGGGCAGGGGAACGCCAAACTGAAACGGTTATGCAGTCAAAATAGAGCGGCGCATTGTCTGGCCAATGCGAACCGCGGGCCATGGGGCAGGGGCTAACAACTTCCGCTGCGTCGCAAAAAACAAAATAAAATACGTTAAATTTATGAATATGAATGAGGAGGAGGGGGGAGGGGGCAGCAACAGCGTCGCACAGCTGTTGCAGCTTATGTGTGGGGGGAAAATGAGAAGAAGAAAAAAAACTGTTAAGAAACTGGGCCAAATGTCATTAATACATCTCGCGATCGAAGGCGGCGGCTGACTAGAGAAAAACAGAGATAGAGAGAGAGAGAGAGAGAGAGAGAGAGAGCGAGAGAGAGGGGAGGGGGAGCATGCGTGGGGGCGGCTGCCCACGTTGAAGTCAACTTCAAATCCACATCCGATTGCAGCTACTTTGTGGCATGGAATGTGCTATAATTATGCATGTGAGGCTGTCTGCAACTGCCTCTGTCTCTGTGTGGGCTCAGGAAGCGGCACAGAGCAATTGCCTGCTGTGCTGCTATTGCAGCTGCCCCCGCGGCAACTTTCCCTCCAGGCGGCCAGACTTTTGAAGCAGTCGGCGGTCATAGACTTACCCACACCCAAAAGCGAGCAGCAGCTGAGGGCATAGACACACAAACTAAATGCATAACTGCGAGGGGAGGGGGCAAGAGAGGGAGGTGGATAAGGAGGAGGCAGTTGGCGGTGCCATGCCACGGGGCATCATCGGGCCAGCGCCCACTGCAACAGCAGCAGCAACGGCGGCAACTGCAACTGCAACAGCGTCGCTTCAATGCATTTTTCTTCTCTAGAGGCGTCGCTCAGTTCGTTAGTAAGAGCTAGTTGTTGTTGTTATTGTTGCTATTGTTGCATTTTGATTCTGCGGCCAACACTTGTATGCTAATGCATGCAACATGCAACTGCCAAAAGTCAACTCTAAACGGAACAGTGGTACGAAAATTACCATTACAATTGAGTAAAGTCCTTAAAAGAAATTTAAATTAATAATAATATATAAATGAAAATAAAAAATTCTATTAAAATTTGTGAAAATAATTTAATAAATTTCCAAAAATTTTATAATTAGAGTACAATAAACCCTTCCATGCATCCAAAGTCCCCTAAGAGGTCAACACATTGCTTACCTTGATTTAAATAATTATCAATCTTAGGAGCTACAGATTTTAAACTATCCTTATATATAATATAACTCGGCACTAACTCTAAGACAAATCTATATAGTAACATAAATATAGGATCTGTATAACATCTCTTAACTAGATATATCTACCTTCTATTCAGATGCCTGAAAATCAAATCACAAAGTTTTTTAAATTTGTTCCACTATAAGAGACCCAACTATAATTAACCTGCCATATCTTCATTGAACCGATCAAAAGAAAGCTATAGTTGCTTATAAAGCAATTATCTGCTCGTATATATATAAATATCTGTATATATCTATATGAACTGCACGTTTGTAAAATTAATTGAACTCTTTTTGTGGTTTTTGGTTTTTTTTTGTGCTGACCGAATCAGACCATGAACTGAAGCCAGTTATTCTTTTGATCATCGAAGCATTAATTGAATTGCACCCATTCAATATTTAACAATTTCTATATAAGCTATAAGAAATTGAATGTTGCTATAGGCTGATTTGTACTGGAAATAGCTATAATAGGATATCTTAAGATGAAATTTTAGGCTTTAACAAATTTGGCTTAAGCTGAATATAGAAAACTTTTAGGATATAAACAGAGCTGTACTATATATACAAATATATAAATATACCATACTATATATAGAAAGCAGATACCAGACTCCAAAAGATTTTACAAACTTTCCATATCAATTTTTGGTTTGCTTTTCTATTAGCTTTAATCCCAATAATTCCTTGTTATTTCATAAAACCCCGATCTATAGTAACATGTCTGTTAATAATTGTCTCCCTTTTTCGCTGCACCTTGTGTCACTGTGCCGTCGCTTGGTGAGTTGCTCAACTAACCTGAGCCAGTTGCCCGTGTGCCGGCGGCAGTTACAACGCGCCTCACTTAATGCTTTTTTCTCTCTCTCTCTCTTGTTTTTTGTTTGTTTGTTGTTGCTTTTTGCTTGCATCTGATTTTCTCATGCATAAAATTGCACACGACATAATTTCCATGAAATGGCTAGCAGAGTCGGCGTCGGCAACTGGAACTGGAAATGGAACGGCGACTGGAACTGACACTCTGGCGACGTCAACTGAGACTAACTAGCTGACAGCCCCCAGGGCTTACACACAGCTCACTCTCTTCCTCCTCCTCTCTCTCATCACGCTTTGTTGCCATTTCACGCTGTCTAGCTGTAGCTGTCTCGCTCTGCATTTCGGGCAGGTTCGCTGCACTTTTTTGCAATTTGTCTAGCTGGCGGTCTAGTCACCTCCCCCTCCCTCTCTCCCTCTCTCTCTCTCTCGTGCTTAATGGGTATGCGCATCACGTGCAGCCTATTAGACGACATTATAAAAGCCTTAAAAGCACCGTTACGAGTACTTTATGTTATTGATAGCGAATGGTCTTCTTTATTTTGTACACTTGATTTTGAGTTCTACTTCTTCTTTGTCTTTTTTGTGATTACAATATACAATTAACCCATGACACTGAGCACTTGGCATTCCAATTCCAATATACTCAAGTATTTATTGTTGTTGTTTGGGCAGCTTTGTTGCTGATAAGATTTATTAATTATTTTTATGTTCTTGGCGTTTCTGATGTTGTAAATAGTTCAAACAGTCGAAAGTCCAGGTTTTGTTTGTTTTATATAGTTTTCTTTTATGTATTTTCTTTCATATAGTCGTGAAGAAACTAAATATTTATAACAATTTTCTTTACCTTCTTCTCACTTGCAGCTTTATCTAAGGCCAGCTCTGATTGCCACGCCTCAGCCCAACCTCAGACCCAAACACATTTTTCAGGTAATTGTTAAACATGTGATTCAAAGTTATTTGTGTGTGCGTGACAGGTGTGTGTGTACACCTTTCGAAATTCCAGAAATACTTGCGTCAAGTAGCCGCCGTTACTTGATAAGTGCAATCGTCCAGCCAACGACGACAGCTCGAGTGCTTAACGAACAGCTAAAAAGAAAATATTGTCAATGGGCCGCGTTCATTGCTGGCATTACAAATTTACACCTGGCGCCCCATTTATAGGGAACTTTCGATGATGCACTACGCTTCTTATCTGTCATACAAACAAAACCAACTGTACTACTACATGCAAGAAAAAAAGAAAAAAAAAGTCACAAGTCCAAGTCCGTAAAGTTGCTAGCAATTGCCACATGACGTCCGTTCCATCGTACTTCCCCCAACTTAATTCCACAATATTTGTCAACTCATTGATAAAGAATTTGAGCAGATGATGATCTAAGCAGAAGACTCCATAATATTTATAAATATTTATTATAACAGACTAGTCTAGACGGAATTCTCGTAATATTTGAGAAATTCTTAGGAACTATACTGAAAACATTCGAATGTTAGTTTAAAGAAGTCTTTAAAATTTACCAAAATTATGGGAAACGCGATGGAATAGTATTCCCGCAAGTATTCAGTTTTAAAGAAATTTGGGAATCAATCTAACTATCTATTATTTATTATTTATAAACTTATTTATATTATATACTTAAAGCTATCATAGCTATTCTTTTCAATAAAAGTGTGCTAAAAGTTCTTCCAGCTATCCACTGAGAAGTTATAAGATCTATCGCAAGTGCTTTTCAGAGAGTTCTTATGATTACTTTGATAATCTTTTGTAACGTATTTATAAAATGTCAAGAAACTTTTCTGGATACACTTTAAAAACTATAATGTTAATGCCCCATCCACTAAAGATTTGGAAAACTATCTGAATTGATTTTCATATACACCTAAGCACATCCATAGAATTTCGACTACATTTTTTTATACAAATCTATCTTAAAAGACTTATAAAACTATCATTTTAATTCCTCGCTTAACTATCCATTTGAAGATGTACTATGGAAAATTTATGATAATTCTCTGATTAAAATGCTGCCATTTGTTTTCACAATAATCTTATAACGAATTAGACATTCTCACCTAAATTTTTTGTTGATCGTTTGACATTATTATTTTTTTTCGATATTTTTTGGAATTTTTTTTAATACCCTTTCCTACTTTGTGTGCTCTGCATTTGGTATTCATGTCATGCTGCTGCTTCGGCAACTATAAATAACGCCTATTTTAAATTTAAAGAGTAAGACCTATGGAATTTCCTATAAATACCTTCATGACAAATACGAAAAAACAAAAAAAAAATCCGAAAACAAAAAATATACAGCTTTTTAATGCTCCCTACCCTTGCTTCTTTTCCCCTCTCTTCTGCTTTGTGCTTTGGTTTTTTCGTTGTAAGTGACCTCGTTCATGTAATTGAAAAAGACCATACACACACATACAAACCGTTGGAATTTGTTTTACCGTTCAATGGCAAATTTTGGTTGATATGCGTCTGTGTGTGTGTGTAAATGTGTGTTGTTTACGCAAAAGAACGAAACCAGCTACAGCTACATATGTACATATGTATGTAACATGCATTAATATGTATGTATGTACATATGTATATACAAGCATTCCATTCCATTCCACACACACACGCACATTAAAAACAACAACAATAACAAACCTTTTCGTAGATTACAACATTACAAAAAAAAAAACACCAAAAAAAGCTGAAGAATTCAACAAGCAGCAAAGAGACGTAAATTGACGTACGCAGCAACAGCAACAGTCACAGATACAGATACAAAGATACTTTTGTAACTTTGCTTCGGGCAGCGGCAGTGGCACGGGCAGAGGTAGGGGCAGTGTTGTTGTGGAATGCCGTTCTGTAAGTTTCATATGCATGTGACCCAAACATCATCATGGAGTTGTTCAGTATCACAACTTTCTAGCACACACACACACACACACATGCGCACGTATACAGAGACAGATACAACAGACAAACAGACATACACACACACACACGCACACAAATACTCACACATACACATTTGACTACTTTCGGAACAGACAAGTTGTATGATACAACCACATTATCGATGTACTCTGCCTCTGCCTCTGCCGCTGTCGCAGTCGCTGCTCGCGTCGCTGCTCACTGTTCGCTGTGTGCTGCTTGCGTGCCTATTCGTGTCTGTGCAAGCGCATGCGCGACGTTCCGTCCACACACACAAAACGAAAGATCGCACGAAGGAAAATTCATGTTTTCATTCAGTAAATTTTTGTAGCTACAGCTGCATGGTCGTTGCCGAGCTGCGCGCGGACGTTTCGCATGCAGACTTAGCCTTTGCCGATTTTGTGAGAGCGGATGTAACAACAACAAGAACAACAAAAACAGTGCGAAAAGTAAATATTGAAATGCAGAAATGACACTCAAACGTTGATTTGTATAAAAAAATATGCAAAGAAAAAAGAAAAAGGAGTTGTGTTAAATAAAAAGGCTTGTCAGCAAGGAGCTGCCCAAAACGGAGCAGACGACAAGCACACACACACACACACACACACGCAAGCAAACAGAGACACATATATACGTATGTACATATGTACATACACATGAAACTTGTGCGACCGCATTCCAGAAAGTTCAAATAACGATTTGGTGGACATAAGAGAGCGACGAGGAGAGCGGAGGTAGCCCACAGCATAAGCAGCGTGGAAAAATTAAAGTTAAAGAACTCTCTGCCCGTGTATGTGTGTGTGTGTGTGTGATTGTGTCTTGAAGCTTGGCATGCCTGTATTGGTGTAGCATGGAATGCGGTTCCGTTCAACTAGAAGAAGAACTAAGCCAAATAGAACTTGCGCTTCAAAAGTGAGTAATACATGAGTAAAAAGAAAAATGTGACCAGAAACTGGTTTCTGTTGGCCAAGACTTTGTGTCGTCGTCTTCTGCTGCTGCTGATGCTGTTGCTGTTGCTGTTGCTGTTGCTGTATGGGACATCCATTGACATCTAAGGAGCTCTTTGATTCTAACCTCTAAGTCAAGCCACATGGGTAAGCGAGTAAGCCTTGTGGAATTTGCCAGCAGTCAATGCGCTCTCTCTCACACACACACACACACACATACACAATCACATGCACACATAATGCCTCGCTGCCAGTTACAAGTCTCGAAGACAAAAGCTCGGCTTCGTCTTTGGAGACGAAGTAAAATATTTATTGGCTCAAATTGGATGCTTCGCGTCGTCGTCTGTGCGCGTGTGTGCATGTGTATGTGTGTGTAGCGTCTATTTAGAAATTCAAATTGAAATTTTTCAAGCATGCGTCATTCGGCAAGAGCGTATGTCTGAGCCAGAGTTCAGCTTTATGTAGCTGCAACTTCGACTTCAGTACGGTATAAATTGTCTAAAAGCAACAGCTAATAATCAGCACAGTTATAAAACTAAAGGCAAGAAAAAGAATCATTGTACATAAACATTTTTTTGTGTTGATCATAAATGTTGGTATTTATGCTCAACAGCACTTATAGAGTTACATTAATAATTTTTTATTACTAAATGATATGTTGCTTTTAAGCAATTTCTACTGTACAACAGTTACGTCGCTTTGGCGTTTGAAGCTTTATTGCGGCGCTCTGTGGTTAAAGCAATTTTGATGGTAATTGCGCACACGATACAGTTGCAGGCGATAATAAAGGGAACAGCGGAGTGAAATGGGAAAGGGACAAGGGGCAGGGGAAGAAGGGGAGTGGGCACTACCTCGTGTGCCTATCATAATTGCGATCGTTGGACTCGGCGCTGTGGGTCTTGGGTATCGCGGTCTTCAAACGCCATACAAAAGTTGCATCACTAAGCAGAAAAAGGCAAAATGAAGAAAAGTCAACCACCAGCATAGAATGCGGGCTGGCAACAACAAAAACAACATCATCAACAACAGCACAGAGAGCAACAGGAACAACAACATATACACACAAACACACACACACACACATAGGGAAGGCAACCAGAACCAGAAAAAAGACGAAGAAAGAGGGCGAGCGAAAAAAAAGGCAGCCAAGGCAAAAGCAACGGCGTCTGCAGGCAGACAGGGACAGACGCCAAAGTCCAAGTGGGCAGCTGAAAAGGGTAAAAAGGGAGCGCAAATGTGTGGGCTCTCTCTTGCTCTCGCCCCTCTTTCTTACACAGTCGCACACATGCATCGGGCTTACGGACAGCGGCAAGCTGATCCCGTTTGTACTTCTTGCTGTTGTTGTTTCTCTACGTTAAAAGCATGTCAGCAAAAAAAAGGCCAAGGAACGCCAACAGCGAAACGTTGGCGGTGGTCGGCTGCAGCAAGAACAACAACAATAACAACATCAGCAACAAGTTTAAGGAATGCCGTCGTCAGTTATCGTCTGGCCTATCGTTAAGCTATCGGCTTCGCTAACACTATCGATAGTCAAAGCTGTGCAGACGCCGGAGCTGGTTGGGCGGATGCTTGGAATCTGCTTTGGGAGCTGCGTAGACAAAGTTGTTGCCCGTTTTATTTTATGCACGACAATAAATGTCAATTAAAAATTATATTTGTATTAACGGGGCGGCAGGCAGTTCCTGACCGCCAGGCCTCAGCCATAAAAATGTGCTATAAAAAAAGTAACGGTGAATGCTACGGTCTGCTGAAGTTCGTGTGTGGCTCTCAGTTACAGCAAGAAAAAAAATTATTTCAGTGTGTATTTTGTGCTGTGTCCGCTCAATAGAAAGTTTTGTGTTAATAAAAAATGGCAGGCACACAAAAAAAGAAGCAGAAAAAAAAACATAAAAAACACTAAAAACTAAACATACACAAAATATGTCGAAATATAGCAACAAAAAAGAGTGAATGAAAAAATGTTGACCTAATTTTTGATGCTGCCGCGCTGCTGCCTCTGTTGCTGCTACTTTCCCACAGCTTCCCAGCAGATCAGCGTGTGATCATCATCAGCGGCAGCAGCAGCAGTGGCAGTGACGGCAGCAGCGGGCGCTCCCTTAGCCAAACAGCTGGAACGACGTCTAAATTAATGACTGTTAAATGAAGATTGTTGCTCCCAGCATTCCAATGCGTTGTCGGCGCTTGTTCACGCCTCTCTCTCTCTCCCTCTCCCTTTCGCACACACAGGGCACGCCTGCGCAGCAGCTTTGTCTATATTTAAAGCCTTAAGTAAGTTATGCGCACCTTTGATATTGGCCGTCCCGCTTCCTCCCTACACTTCTATATTTAGCGACCCCCCTCGTTTCGAATATTTGATAAACTCCCCTCGATAGCAATCGACATACATAGTTGCAGCTGTGATAAGTTTGAAATATTTACAGTTTATTTTTCCCTTCTTTCTTTTAGTTGCGTGTGCGCGAATGTAAGAGTGTAAGTGTGTAAGCGTGTTTGTTCGTATTCGTGTGTTTTGGGTGTGTGTGTGTGTGTGTGTGTGTGTTTCAGCGCCTCACTCTCAGCGCCACTAATTGTGTGTGCTATTTAAATTAAAAAGCAAAAACCGTAAGATCTTGCCCGAATTTAGTCGATGTCTTTTTTTCCCTCTTGATGCTCGTGTTTCTTTCTTTTCTTCTTTTGTTTGCTTTTGGTTTGCGCGTGTGAAAATATTAAGGCTATGCTCTATGAAAGGTTTATTGTTTTTGTTGTTGCTTTTTATTTTTTTTTTGGTGCAATGTGTTAAATGGCAGCAGTTAATTTTGACTTGACACACATTGTAATCATAATTAAGTATTAAATTTGGCTCAGGGCTTTGAGCCAGGCACGCGCGGTGAAAACTGTGAAATACTCGAGGTATGTATATATGTATGTATGTGTATGTGTATTGTCTCCAATTCAAGGAAAACGAACTAAATTGAAATTATTAAAAGTGCTTACTCCCTCTCTCTCTCGTGCGCGCTCTCTCTCTCTCTCTCTCTCACTCTTCGTGTGCCGTTTATCTCTCTATGATTTGACTACGAAACCGGTTTTCGATTTGGTTTGACTGTTTTTCATACAAGTGAGATCATTTTGAAAGCTGATTTTGTCAATGAATACCACATTCCACATTCCAATGGTTTTTGTGTGCCCTGCACACACACATATACACACAAACAGGCGCACACAGACGAACACGCTGCTAGAGATTCGTGTGGTGTTACAAAGCTTTGAACTAATGCCGCCAGCGCAGCCTCCAAGTGAAACTGTTGTTGTCGACGTCGCTGCCGCCGCTCTGAAGGTGAGTACAAAACATTTCGTTTAACTATGTATAGGTAAGTAGACAATGTGACTGGATCTGCAGTGAAATAGTGTATAACGCGAGAGAGAGAGAAACAGAGAGGGAGGGAAGAGGAATGGAATGGAAGCGCCAAGCTTTTGAACAGTGGGTCAAAGCAGCAAATCGGCCAACACCGACGCAGACGCCAACGTTTTTTATGCATATATGTATGTAGGTATGTACATATGTATATGTGTGTATTATTTTTATTTTTTATTTTTCATTTTCAACTGCGACTGTCAGTCAAGTCAAGTCAGCTCAAGGTGAGTCGTAGCTGGAGCTGGGGCGCCACAACATTCCAAGCATGCCGCCAGCGGCAAAACCGAATTCAAATCTAAACAACTTGATGTGTTGGTATTTATGCTTTGTTTGCGCATTACAAAAGGCCCCGATGATAAGGCAAAGCCACAGGCGGGGGCAGCCAGATAAGTAAACGAGAAACAAATTTGCTGTCTGCCTTCCTACCTCCACACACACACACATACATACATATATGAGCCATATATGAATGTATATGTATGTGTGTAGTTTTTTCATTCATGAAACGCCAATGGACTGCCCAACTTACCCTCAACCCACTCATTCCCGCCCCCGCCCTTGACTATGCCCCTGCCTCTGCTTCTGATTTCGAGTCGCAGCAAAGTGGAGCATGGAAAGGAAAGCTATGCGCACGTTGCCCCAAAGTCGTGATAAACATATTTACCAATTGATTATTTTCTAACACACACACATACACATATGCAGAGGAGCACACACACATACATGACACATGCTTTGGGTAGAGCTAATCCAATAGGTGCTAATCCAATAGGTGCTAATCAGCATAAATATGCAGTCTCTGGCTGTGAATTTCCGGGCGACTTTCTAAATGCCCATGTTGAACGGATCATAAACTCTGTCAAGAGTTTTAAGCCAGCCCAAATATTGAGATGATGGAAGGAGTACCCAACCACAAGGTCAAAAGCTGAAAGGACTAGACTTCTATAAAAAGAAGATCACGGATTAAGGTGTAAGAACTAAGATCGAAAAGGTATACCAGACAGATTAATTAAATTTTTTAAGCAAATTTTAAAAACTTAAATAAAAATTGCATCCAAAATGATCTAAAAATTACTTATAAATGATCATCAATTAATTAGGAATGTGTTAAAGAAACAAAAGATATTTAGCTTATTCTAATATCTATCCATTATATTAATACACTTAGAGAAAAACTCAGTAGTCACTTTATATATATATATTATATAGTATATTCTTAGTTTAAGTAAACATGCTTAAATGAAACATGCTAAAAATTTGATTAATCCAAGAATAATATGAAAAACTTTGAATGTAGTATGAGAAAAGATTATTATAATACAACATAAGAAGCTTTTGTATAAGAAAACTTTCTCACTGAAAAAAATACTGGAAATATTGTTTGATTTAAGTTTTTCTATTTGAGATATTTGAATTTGTAAATCAGTGCCAAAATCAGAACTAGAACATTTTCTATGAGAATATTTAGGGATTGTTTTTCAATTAAATTTGAAATTATTTCGAAGAGAATGTAGATAACTTATGTTTTTATATTTAAGTATAAGAAATAACATTATATAAAATATATGTATATAAAAAACTTTCAAGTATGTAAATATACCTGGATTAATTGATTTGAATCTTTTTGAGTTTGTATAATTTTATTATAATTAAAAAAAATGATATGATTAGCTTAACAATTACTATTTTTTTTAGTTATATACATATATGTAGATGTATGTGTGTATGCCATACATACGTCAACTGCCTTAAATAAAATAAATTAACAAAAATATAATAATAAAATTGGGAAACGTTTGAATTGAATTGATGACCATAATAAAAAAAGCAGATATATAAAAATAGTTGAGGAAGCAGGCAGCAGTTGTAAAAGTAAATATATGGCAAGCCCGAAATAGAACTAGATGGTAGAAACTTCCCGATGGTAAGACGAATGGACGTCTTTTATGACGGTCGCGATATTATTTAAAATGCGACACGTATCGGGAGGTGAGTGGCCCAGAGAAAGACAAGCAACAACAGCAACAGGCCGTGGCTAACAGACACACAGATACAAAGATACGCAGACACAGATACATATACAGACGGCGTGCAGACGCGTTGGTAAATGTGTCTCGAAATGAAAACATTTCACAATCCCGGATCCGCGTCGGAATGCGAATGCGGCCAGCGCCAGCTACGCACAGCAAACAGATACAGAGATACTCAGATACAGATACATTTGAACAGCTACAGATACATTTGAACAATTGTTGCATTTGCCATTAGAAGAGCGCGCGCACCAACTGCGCCTTCCGATTGCATTTATTTTTTTCTTTTAGTTGCTGTTGTATTTGGCTCTCGTTGTTGGCCTTCAATTGGCCACGTTTTGTTAGCAGATGTATCTCAGTACCTCGGTATCTGTATATCTGTATATCTGTAGATATTGTCAGAGCATTAACGTTGTATTTATATCCTGTCTGGCCGGCAACCCCTTCAGCAAACAACTAATTACATTTTCTATGGCATGAATGCGCTTTTGTCGAGCAGCTGGAGCAACTCAGCTCGTTCGCCAGCTCAGCTTATTAAGTTGCCATTAAAGAAGGGCAGAATACACGTGCGAGTACACTCAGCGAAAAGTAGCAAAGGACTCTACAAATTTTTATGATAAGAAATGATATTAGTTATAAACTAATGATAATTTTTTTAAAATGTATTTAAATGCATATTATAACAGCTTAGCTAATGTACTGTTTGTTAAGCAAGGCGCGAGAAGCAAAATGGTTCGAAGCAGGTTTTACTATTTGTATTTCATTTAAAATCTAGAATTAATCCTTGCAGCTTCAACCTTAGAATAGATTTCACAGCATGTACCCATAATAAACCAAACCTACAGCCTACCCAGTCTAACCCAACCATTCCCGAATCTGAACCAAACTATATGTATTTTTCAAAATGTTTTGATTTGATAAAATAAAAACTTCTCGGAGATCCATCTACAAATCTAAGTTACAGTCCCTACATCTACCTTACCATATTTGAGTAGGGATCAAATGTTTGTAGCTAGCGATCATATATAGCGCATCATGTATAGGAAAATATCTAAGGATAGACGTATTCCAATTGAAAGTTTGCTCATTTATGAACGAAAAAATAAAACAATATTAATAAAATATATAACAAACCAAGTTAAAAAACATAAACTGGGATTAGAAGTATGAAAAAAAGTCATATAATACGAGCCGCAATGGAGGCCAACAGAGTTGTCCATAAACTGAAGCACTCACAATTTTTTTCATTTTCTTCCAGTTTTTCGAAATCTAGTTTCATTCTCAACTCAATTTAAAGATAGAATTTCGAGATAGAAAAAGTTGTTATATTCTTTTCTCAATTTGCGGATATGATACTAAGTTTCTTTAAAGGAACTTTGAGATGCAACAAGTTTATAGATTGGTTTCTTGATCTACGATCTACGATCTTAAGTTTTCTTTAAAGAATGTTGAAATTTTTTATGAAATATCAGAATAGAATAAGATTTCTTGATCTATCTTGTTTATGTTTCTTCGACGGTTTGTATTTCCACTCCTAAATTCTTTTAAGGAACTTTATAAGAACTTTATAAGAACAAGTTCTTATTTAAAATATTAAATTTCCTCACTTCGATTTGCAGTTCCATTCTTAAGTGCATATAAATAAATTTATAGAAAGTTTAGATTTGACTTCTTCCGTTTGCAGTTCTGGTCTTAAACTTGAACTTTGAGATGAAACAAGTTTTTGGCATAGAAATGGTTGTTCCTTGAACAATTCAAGTTTTCTTTGTTTGTTTGTATTGTTTTTCTTTGAGTGTACTTGGTACTAGTCTTTCAGGTAGTCGAGCGCAGCGCTGAGGATCTATTCATATTCATAAGCACATTTTCACAGCCATCAATAGCTCGTAAAATGTGTGTGAAAATGGGGTGCCCGGCGAGCCGCCCGAAGAGCTGCGATCGCGATCGCGTTCAGGGTGGCTGCCCCTGTTCCTCACTTGGTTCCTCTCTTTCTCCACCTACCCCTGTCTCTGTCACTCTGCTGTCCTCCTTTGCGCACGTGTGCTTCATTGAAGTGGCAATTGGGCATATGGGAATAGGTTCTCGTTATTTTTTTCTTGTTTTTTTTTTTTTGATTTTCGGTTTTGGGTTTTTGGGTCTGGGTTGCTGTTCTGGCCTGTTGCCAGGCCAAGTTTTGTGCTTGAGCTTTTGTTCGACAAATGTGAAATGAGATCACTGTAAAGCCAACTCAACTACCCCCTCCCCCTCTCTCTCTCAGTCAGCATTAAACTTGATGCGCCATTGCGTAAGAGGCAGCGGCTCCTTTTTGTGTATGTGTGTGTGTGTGTGTGCGTGTGTGTAACTTAAACTGGAAGCGCCGGCGGTCGCACATGCGCACTCACATTAACTCAATATCTGAGCATATCTATAACTGTACTCATATAGCTAAGTGCGCCCTCTTCTATATAATTTATGTATATACAATCATGCATATATGTACATACATATATACATATTCATATATACATATGTATCTGCTGTTTAGATACTCGTAATTGGCTAATTATATGTATGTATTCACGTTTCTGTTTCTGTTTTTTTTTGGTGCGTTATGAATTTCATTTAACCATATCTTTAATTTAGAAATTGAAAACTTTTGTTCAACCAATTTGAAAGACTGACAGCCCACAGAGTTTCCGAGACATCTATCCATTGCCTACGTCGGCGACGGCGACTGCGACTTCGACTCCCTTCTGCCATCTCGCATTTCCAATTCCCGTGTCAGTCAGCGACATGCGGGCTGCCAGCGTTTTTCATATTTTTCACATTATGCGCTGGGCAAAAAGTGCACGAAATGTAAATTGCTTGATTTGTGGTCGCCCAGGCCTCCCCCTCTACCCCCTCGTCCAATACCCCTGCCACGCCTCTGGCAGAGTGCGTTGCACATTTGATAAAGATTATGGCGGCCCATGGCCATGTGAAAAGTGCAGCACTTTCTCCCAGCTAGCCAGCAAAGGCGGCAATCAGCCGCTTTTCCAGTTCAGCTCACATCGAAATCAAATTCAAGTGCCACCCTATAACAGTAGGGGACAGGGTAGGATGGATAGGGGGTCAACATATTATAGCGGTACACTCATAGATAAAGTTGCCTTATAGAAACAGCAGAAAACTCCTAGCATAGCTCTTTATACAGGCGAAATTAGTGAGAAGGAACTAGTCAAGACTGCCCGACTACCAGATACTCTGTGGCCAGCTTTCCATGATATATTCAGCATAAATTTATTATAGATTCTGTTTATATTTAGAACATATATAGGGATTCAGGATTCATTCAGCTTACGTTCGGCAAAGGACTACACTACAGATTATATAGATATAGATATTCAGCAGACATAAACCATACATACATCATGAATTCATCATACTTTAAGTATACATTCAGCAAACATTCAGCATACGTTCAAAATGCATTCAGCATATATTCAGCTCTCTCATTTTTTTATTCAGCATATATTCAGCTTACGTTCAGCTTCATTCAGTTTACATTCCTATGCAGAATGCATTGTTAAATTCAATTACTTTCCATTCAACTTAAGGCAGTGCTTCACTTATGCACTTGCAGAGGCTTTGAGCCCGCATATCGTATTTTATTTCACTCTTTGATGACTTTTGGATTCCCATTCTGGCTTTACTCATAACATCTTAATAAGTATTCAAAAAGTGCAGAGGTAGAATTAGCTGTATTATAATATTTGATATAAATTAAAACTTAAAATATTTCTCCAAGATAATAAGCATAGAGCCATATAAGTATTAGTTAAAGAAAGAGAAGGTACTCGAATTGCCTAATGATATACAGAGTTATCTAGAGAACTATATCAATATACAATTGTAACAGTTACTACACTATCTTTGCTGATTAATATTTTGCTTGGAACTGCTTTGCCTATTCCACTGTGCAGCCTTCATTCATTTCAATTGAATAGATCGGATGTAGGAGTATGCATGTGCAGGTAGCTAAGGTCAGCCTCATAAGTGCAGACAAACATAGCACTGTATATCCATGATTGTACTTAAATGCGCATACATAACTGTAAGCAAAGCTACTATGGAACAAATTGCTTACTCTAAGATACAATTTTCATATGAAAACTTAAAGAAACGAATAAGCTATGTTTAGTTAGCGTTAAACAGACTTAGATGCTTAAGATATGTACAATATTTGGAATACAGCGAGTGAAATATATAAACTAATTATCTTGTAAGTTTCATAAATATCTGTAAATAAATAATAATGTTTTTTAAGGTTTAAATATTCTGCTTGCGTCAAAGGGCGTTCATATTTCATATCACTTTGCCATAGTGCACGCTTTCCTTTTGAGGTCTCATCGGACGTCCGTCTGTCAGTCTGTCTGTCTCTCTGTCTGTCCGTCTCTGTGACTGTGCAAATTATTGTCGCGCATAAAAAATTATTGCAGGCCAGTGGCTGGCAAGGCAAGGCAAGGCAAGGCAGGCAGCAAAGCAGCCAGCCAAGAGTCAGATTCACAGTCGCTCGAAGCGGAAGTTCAACTAACTCATTTCCGGTTATGCGAGTGTGTAAGTGTCTGTGTGTGTGTTTGTGTGTGTGTGCATGTATACATATTTGGCCTGGCCTGATCCGGCGCACATACACACACACACACACACACACACGCGCGCGCTGCCCAATTCGCACACATTCATTCATTCAAACACCATTCATATTTCTAGAGCGAGAGCGAGAGCGAGAGCGAGAGAGAGGAGAAGCGGTAGCGGGCGTGAGTGAGGGGGCACTATGCCATATATGCTGCGCAAATACATTCTTAATTAAGTTGTAAATGAAACATAAAAAGCTCTAAATACGTCGCAGCGAGCACAGTATTTTTTTTCCGTCTTATTTCGAAACACTGTGAGACACAGAGACACATTTATAATTTTTTTTGTATTTTGTACATGCACTTCCGCTTATCACTAAAGATTACTTAAAAGGAATTTGGGTCAACAGCAAATGACACAACATAAAAAACAACAACAACAACAATAAACACACACGCACACACACACACGCTGATATAGACATAGAACTATTAAGACCTATGAAGACCTCGACTATTTGCGTTGATTTTGTTGTTGCTCTACATACAAAGTATTTTCGTTTTTTGCTTGAGCGTATAACAGAATAAGCAGCAAAGGACATAAACAGTTAACAAATAAGCTAAGTAAATAAATTCTTTAAAAAAATTGCAAACTTTGCATAGAAGTTGTCAAAAATGCTTTATAAGCAACTCCGCACACTTTATTTTAGTATTGTGTAAGGCGAAATTTTCGAGTTCGAAAAACTTTTCAAGACAATAGATACATACGAAAACGTTAAATACACTGCGTAAGCATTGATAAATAGATGGCGCTGTGTAATCCTAGCGCCATCTATGTTGACAGCTGCAATTACATGTGGACATAATGGCATAAAGTAGTAGCAGCGCAGTAGATCCAAAACTGTGTTATACAAGGGTTGTAAAACAGGATAATGTAGCTGGACAGCAGATGGCGCTCATAAAGTTTTTCAACATTGCCAACTTAATAAAAAAAGAAGTAATTAAAATTGTTTGAAAATTCGAAAATAACTTCAAATTATGACAGCTAGAAT
Organism: Drosophila gaucha; assembly: GCA_035045545.1. Taxonomy (NCBI): domain Eukaryota; kingdom Metazoa; phylum Arthropoda; class Insecta; order Diptera; family Drosophilidae; genus Drosophila; species Drosophila gaucha. The sequence goes on from JAWNOY010000292.1 coordinate 1,567,679, forward strand.
TTATGCATGTAGAATTTAATTTCGAATGCTCATAACTTTGCCGAAACTTATCCGATTTTAATGCGGAATACCTTTTTGGTAAGGGTTGAACGAATCTCAAGATTATTACTTTATTTAAATTGGAAATCAAAATTTTTAAACGGTTTTCTTGTCCAACTTTCTAGTTAAAAATGTGAAGTATTTTATTACCCTAGATATCAGAAACCCTGATGTGGTTAAAACATGACTGTTTTCTTTATCCGGAATATCTTTTTGGTCATGTTTTGAGATCAAAATCCATTTTCCATTTCATTTTAAAAGTATAATTTTATTTTAATTTTTTTTGTCAAATTTTCATGTGAAGAATTTGGACTATGGAAATCACGAAGATTTTCAAACAACTCTAACTTAGCTTACCTTTTTTGCCATATTTTAACGTATAGATTAATTTTACAGTCAAAATAAAAACTAAAATTTTTTCTATTTGCTTATCAAAAATTGAGATCAAAAATTGGTATATTCAAATACTTAAGATTTTCAACTACTATAACACTGTCAATACAATCACAATTTTCATGGAAAAGTCTTTTTTTTATCATATTTGAACTTGAAAATTAGATCTATATGCAAGTTGGAGAAACAACTTTATTTTTCAATTTCCTTGTCGAATATATGAGACTTACAATTGGTCTATGGGAAAACTTCAGATTTGAGATGTGCGTCGGGATCGGGAATTCGGGGATCCCGCTATCAAATTTCTAAATGTTGAACAAAATTTCGGGAATTCTTGGGACCTGCGGGAAAAATGAAAAATGTTTCGGGGCAATCGGGCGGGATAAGCAAAATTGATTTCGGGACGGAATGGGTCGGGAATCATTTTCTTTCTAGAATAAACAAATCAATATTTATTGGTATTACTTTTTTGAAATTATAGATTAAGTCTGTATTCAAGTTTGATTATCAATTTCCTAAAATTGTATTTAATAAATTTGATTAAAAACATTTCATAGACTACAAACTTTTTTAAAAAGAGAGGAATACCTTTAAGTTCATGCTTGGACTCTTAGATTGTTTTTCAATTCTAATTTAAAATCAAAATTATTTTAGATTTTCTTATCCAATACTTTACAAAAATATACAAAAGTTTCCTTTATTGATATATTAACTCAAACCATTTGCAATTAATAGTTCTGCTTAAGGCTTATCAAATCTAACGAACCATTTCATAAGTTCAGCTTAGCCTCATCTAGTTTTTACTACTTTTCCCCTAATTTCAAACGAAATCTCATTTCTATAAAAAAGCAGGCATTCAGCCTTATAAACAAGGTCGTTTGCCTAGGGTACACTTTTCAGCAGGCTTTGTTTCCGTTTTGCGACAGTTTTCGCAGTTAAGAGGATTATGCTCAGAGATTCGTCCTTTTGTTGTTATTTCTATTTCTGTCACCGTCTGTGCGAATTTATTGAAAATTTCCAAACTTTCAAATTCGCTTAGCTTTTTTTTTATTTTTTGACAATTTTTCTCCTTTTTTCGCACAATTTTACGGTTCACATTGTTGAATTCGGTTCGATTGACACTGACCCGCGCGTGTCAGGCGTTGCGTCGAGGTCGCCAACGGGGTTGGCAATGCCTATTAATGGGTTCAGCTAATGTGTCGCAACCCCTTCATCACAGATCACCTAAGCCTAACCCTAACCCTAACCCCTTCCACTAGATTAGATACACAAAACAAAAAAAAAAATTTCACTAAATTTTCCTTTTTTTGGCTCAAAAATTGGCAAAAATTTGGGTGCAAAAAAAAATAGGAAGAAAGAAAAAGCGAATGTAATTTATGAATTTCGCATGGTCCTGTGACAGTTGCTACTGATCCTTTATTTACACAATTGGCTGACCCTTTTGTGCGCCCCCCAACCCCTAAGCCTGAACCCTGAGCCCTTTTTGCGTAAAATGTCAAGAAAAACTTTTCACAAATTTTTGGGCTACAAAATTCGCATTATGCGCACCAAATTGCAAAATTTTCCGAACCACCAAAGGGTTAAACGGGGGACAGCAACCCTTTGCAGAAAAAGAGTTGAAAATTTTTGGACATTTTCAATGAAAAATGCAATTGATTTATACGTCGGCTGCAACCCTTTCTGCAGCTGCATCTAATTGTAAACTAAGACTATAAAATGTGAACCTCGAACCCTAAGTGAAGCCCTCACAAATTTCATTCCATTCTATCAAATTTTGGAGCATGTGACAATCGTGTGCTTCGCACGCGTTTCGATTTCGATTTCTATTTCCAATTTCCACTTCAAATTCAGTGCAGCAAAGCAGCTGCAAATGAAAGACGTAAAAGAGGGAGACAGAGACTAAGAGAGGGAGGGAGAAGGAGAGAGTCTGAGGTAGGGCGTTTTTAAAGCCATGTATCTACACACATGCATTTGTATCTGTATCTTTTTGTTTTTTTTTTTTGTACTTTTTATGTGTTTATGTTTGCTTATTCGATTTTTCGATATTATATATTGGCGCGTGTGTTTGTCCACGGGGCTTAGGCGTCCGCTGTGGAGGGATCGGGTTGCGCTATTTCCCATAAAAAGATAAGAAAAATTGTACATTTTTTTGGTGTTAAAGTTGACTCTTCTTTGTTGTCAGTTGCTCTGTTGCGGGGTTGATTACGTAATTTATGACTTTTCAATCGAGCCACGCGCTACAGGCAATAGTCACAGAGCTAGACTTTATTATATGGGTGTATTATCTAAAATTTATTAATGATACTTTCGAGAATTTGAGACTACGTATTTATGTCAAATGATTTCAGAAGAGAACTTGGATAACGAACCTTATAACTAAACATGTTTCATAGATCCTTATTTTGGCTACAATTCAAGTATCGTTCATCTTGTTTGGGAGAATATTTAAAATTTTAGTTAAATATTTTGCAAATTTATATATGAAAATGTTATAATTCTTATGATAATCTTCGTTAGGTACTTAATAGTGGCAATATTTTTGTGAAAACTCAATTTCATTAGACGAATCTCAAGGCATTAAGCATTTTCTAAGCATAAAACGAGCTTCTGGTGTTTTTATACTTTGTTTCCAAAGTGAAAAAGAGTATATTGGTTTTGTTTTTGAATGTATATATATGTATATATGTATATATATATATATGTATATGTATGCATATACCACTAAGTAATTTTTAGCTGTCTGTTTATATGTTTGACATTCTCTTTATTCTCTTTCCGAATTTCTAAGCCAAATAGTCCCTTGATTGTAAAGGAATCTTAATGAAACATAGGTATACATACATACATATATTTAGACATATACACAGCAGTCTGACAGTAAAGTTTACTATACCATATTATTCCCCTTAAAGAGTTGTCTTCGATCGCTTCACATTTATACATATATATATATACTTGATGAACATAAACAGCCAAGTCATATTTAGCTGTTCGTCTATATGTTTGACAGTCTCTATATATATCGTTTTTATCTGATTTCTAAGCAAACTAGTTTCTTAATACTAAAGATTTCTTAATGAATACGTATCCGAAATCTATATCTTTTATTGGCTTACTGTCAAATTTCTATGCCAAAAATTATAAACTATGAAAGTTTTTATATGTTATACTATGAAAATTTCTATACATTGAAGTCAAATAGTGAGATTTCCTATGCCATACTCTCCACCCCTTTAAGAATCGTCTTAAATCGTATATTATAAATATATATCAAGTGCCAAGTATAAAGATCAATGTAAACACCAAGCTATGTTTATGTGTTAAACTGTATAAACATACAGACAGTCTATATATATATATATATATATATCTTTCTAACTTTTTTTTCTAAGCGAACTAATTTCATAATTCCTTATTTCTATACATATATATATATATATACTGTCAATACCTTCCCTTAAAAAGATGGTTTATAACTTTTTTCTGAGCTTATAAATATAAGTCTATTAGTTATATTACAGTATCCGTCTGTCAAGACATCTCTATATATCACTCCCTCTTTCTCCATAACATTTTTAAAAAACAATTTTTTCTATAACCAAACCCCTTTTGAAGTCTTTCATACTAAACGTCGCCTGCTGTCAGCTCGCTGATGACGAACACATTTTCAAGTTTAACAAATATTTTGATTCCAGAAGCAGATAAAATCGAAGAAATGCTCAAGGCTGTCATTGAGCGAAGACTTGAAAGCCAATAGATATGAATGTGAGTGTGTGTGTGTGTGTGTGTTGAAGTATCTTAGCAAATACATTTCAGTTTTGCTGTTGCTTGCCGTTATTGATGCGTTGCTGCTGCTGCTGCTGTTTGTCATCCACAGCCAGGAGATAAAAATAAAAGTCTGCTGGCCAAAGGGCAAATGCGGAGATTGAGGGAAGGAGTGAGGGAGGGAGGTAGGTGCGGGTGTTGGCCAGTTGGTCAGCGTCTGATTGTTTGCATCGCCCCCTTTTTTTTACTTATTTAATATAAACTCAACACAAAGGCGGTTAGAACACACAAACATACATACTTACACACACACACACGCACACTTCTAAGCGGCTTACTTACGCACTTCAAGTCCTGTAGCTGTGCGTGTGTGTGTCCGTGTGATAGTGCATGAAATTTATTGGCGCATTGGGGGCGCCACTCTTTCGAGTTGTGCGTGGGCGACAGAGAGAGAGAGAGAGAGTGAGACGTGAGGGGCGAAAGGAGGCGTGGCACGGGCTGTTGCTGTCAAGTTGCGACGCTTATTTTTGTTTTGGGTCCGCAACGCGAGCCTTTTATAATTTTATGCCATTTCTTTCAATATTTATTTTGTTATTATGTTTTTGTAATGAGTTCTTGTTGTTGTCAGCAACAACAACAACAACAACAACAACATGCACGTTGACGAAATTAGGACAAAAATGTTAGATGATGACGTTGAAATTGGAAAAAATTGTATACATAGATTGTAGCTAGTGTGTGTATGAGTATGTGTGTGTGTGTGTGTGTGTGTATTGCCATGGAAAATTCCGACTGGCGCTGTGCACATAAATTAATTAATTTTGTTTTTGCCATGGGTTTCAGTTTTTTTTCTCTCTATCGAAATTTTATTGCTGTCATTGAAATTGAACTACTTGGGAGCGAGAGCTGCAGAGGGGAGGTAGGGGGTGGAGAAGAGGCAAGGGGTGGGTAGCAGCGCCTGCTGTTATAGTCAAAATTTGTGTTTAGTTTTTATTGATTATTTTTGCCTATGAGTTAAGCTAAGTCCCTGATTTAGAATGCAGAATTGAGTGTAGAAAAAATGTAGCATACTTTTCAGCTAAAGCTCAAGCAGGAACTTTAGAGACACGCAAATACCCATAAACACACACACACACATACATATATTTGTTATATGTTGTAGCTGTCAGTTATATCTTTCTATATATATTTGTATATCTATATATATCATATATTTCACATAGCTTTTACCTTCACTTGACTTTCACAGCATTTGCTCTGCATCAAAATCGATCTTCTCAGCTATTTTCCTTCCATTTTTCTTGAACTGCATTTGATTTTTCTTCACTTGAATTAATTGCCGCTCATATTTATGGCTATAAATAATTTGCACAGTGGCCCGGGTGCTCGACTTTAATTTGAAAAGCGATAAATAAGAAAGGCTCCCACATGCGAGTTGGCTATAACAAAAACTACAATAAGTACGCACACACACATAAGTACACACATACGCATGCCGTAAAATAAAACACAAATGAAAGTGAAAAGAAAGTAAAGAAAAGCAACAGCAACAACAACTGCAAAAAGTGCTGAACGCAGAGAAGTACAAATTGCCCACAAAATATAAAAACGAAAGGAAACCTAAGACCCAAAAACCCCCCACCCACTCCAACAACCAACCCCAAGCTCAAGCCGAAAGCCAAGGAGAGGCAAAAAAAAAGTTCAATTTACTACTTTTCACTTTGGCATCCGCCGCGTCGCCCGCTGCCTAATACGAAACACACGCACCCAAAAGGCAACAACAACAACAACAGCTAGGAACACCCTCATCTCAAAGGGCGACGAGTCTGAAATTGGAGAAGCTGGCTGCCTCACAGCAGCTGAAGCTGGTGTAGCAACAGCATCCTTGAACAGCCAGCCACACACATCCTCGACGTCCTCTCGCCCTCTCTCGCCGAAAAGTTTTGCCTTTTGCCTTTGCGTTAAATTTTTCTTTTTATTTTGGAATTTTTCGATAGTCTTACCGTATCGCCACACACACAAACACACATGTGCATATATATGTTCACGCACGCACATACACACACTTATGCATAAGTGGAAGCGAACACAAGCTACTCATTATGCTCAGCAAACATAAAATGCAATGGGTATATTAGCACTATGGGAGGGAATGCCGAATGTTTGGGCAGAAAATACAAAAAAAAATTTAACTTTATATATATAAAGTTTATAAATAATAAAATTTTAAAAATATTTATAATTAAACAATTATAATTAAAATAATATATAATAACTTAAAATTAAATCCTTAAATCTTAAAATGACAAGAAAGAAATATAAAAAATATAGTAGTTTAATTATTTAAAAAAAAATTTTGTCAGTGAAAGTAACATAAAATACACTGAAAAAAAACTGGTAAAAATGTTTAGGCAAAAATTTAGATAATATTATAAAAATTACAATATTCTATTATATTTTAATAAGAATTCTATATAGACACTATAATTTACTTATATGAATGCTGTTAGATCTTTAAATTTTTAAATTTACTTCTGAAATATATAACATCTTTCTCATTTCTTATTTTTACAGGGCATCGGGCAGTCGAAACACCTTGCGTACGTCAGCTTCCTTTATTTTCTTTAAGGTCAAGCCAGAATAAAAATAAAATGAAAGTTTCTTTTGCTGCCTCTGCTTGTTCTTCTTCTTCTCCTCTTTTTCTTGCCTTTTTTTTTTTGTTTTGATGAAAATTACAATTTTTCTCTTATTTTTCTCTCAACTTTCATACAAAATGTGCTGCCATCTTGTTGCTTGTTTCCTGCCTGGCTTCTGCCTGCTTCTTCTTCTTCTTTGTGTGTTGCCTATTACCTCTGCGTAACCATACATAGCTTGAAGTGTGCATGTGTGTGTGTGTGTGTGTATTGCTTGAGGCACTTTTGTGCCTGGCTTTGGCCTACACTCATCAACGTCCCACCTCCCACATGAGTATGTGTGTGTGTGTGAGTATTCGATTGAAGGGGCTAGCAGGCAAAAATCTGAAAACGCAACAAACTGAGCTAAATCCCAGTTTAGTTTGATGGCTTTCGGTTCTGGTTTGCTTTGGCTGCCCCAGCATATTGGAAAGTGAAAGTTCTATTCGGCTGTACTCAATAAAATGCTGACGCTTCTGCTGCTTCTTCCAAGCTGTCCAACCTGTAATAAGTTGTGCGAATGCAATGCCAAAATAGTAGATCTCTATATATGCATGACTGAGATTGAAAGTCTTAGAACAAATGTATATTAAGGGGAGATTGAGAGGGGGAGCGAGAGGGAGTAGTTGGAGTAGCTGAAAGAGATGATTAAGGATGGGGTTCTATAAATAGTGGGGGAGCTAGAAAGTAATATATATATATATATGTCACAAGAAAGTGACATAAGTATATGATATCTTAAATTAACTGCTTAACCTATTTAGGGTTTCTTAAACAAAATCTTCTATTCCAACTATATGACCTGGATATGGCTACTCTGACATATTTATCCATTTCCACTTATCCATATTTGCGTTCAGTTCCTTAGACTTAGGTTAGTTAATATAGTTGGAGAAACGATTATATATAAATAACTCGCTGTCTCTCTGGTTATCTATCTTATTCTTTCTCACTCTCTTTCGCTCTCTCTTAACTCTTAGTACAGACTGTGAATATATATTATTAAATAAAGCTATAAACAGAAAAAATGTATTGACGGAATTTGCAAGATCTTCGCTTATAATTCTCAAGCAGTTTAAGTGCATAGCAAGCTAGCTTAAACTTGAGATTAGGCAAAAATGTTTAGAAAAAAAAAAGATTGAAACAAAATATAAAGATGGTTATTCTTAACTTTGATTAATCAAAAATCAAACTTCAATTTTTTCGTATCAAAAACTCATAGACAGTTCATTTAGGCTAAGCTGCAAATAGTTTTATATGAAAGTTTTCATTTATTTCACTTGAAGTTTGTAGTTTCACAATTCGAATCCCCTTTTCATTAACATCTCTGTCAACAGTTTTTATTCACCAGTGAAATTGCCTTTTAAAATCATTCAAAAATAAATATAAAAAATCCATAAAAAACCGTTTTTATAAATTTTGACTGAAATAAGATAGAAGTGCAGAATGAACAGCTTGGGTAACCTAAAGCGTTGCCTGCAGCGTCGCTATGGCACCGTCGCCGTTGGCATTGTGATCTTTGCGCTGATCACGTTCTTCCTGGAGCACAGCTACGTCAGCCAGAGCCGGGATTTGCTTTACTGGCGTGAGCTGGTGCTGCTGTCCACGGGTCAGCCGTGTTTGCTGATCTTTCTGATCGCCACAGTCGTCTGTCCGCTATTGACATTAGCTCTGATCCAAAGGCGCCTCATACGGACCGTGGAGGCGACGATTGCCAGGCTGATACGTCAGTATCGTCGGCGTCGATTCGCGAATTTTATTGTGCGTCGGCTGCTGCTCCAGCTGGAGCTGGCCATGTTGCGCGTGCCCCGTAAGCTGGTGTTGGATGAGCAGTTGGATAATCCAAGGACGAGGATGCGCTATCAGCTAGCCAAGGAGGCGGCTTATCGGGCCGTGGACATCTTTCGACGAGATGCATCCGCGCTGCTCTTCAGGCGCTATGGCTACTCCGCCGAGGATGCAACCTTTGTGCTGCAGGAGGAGGAGCTGATGCTGATGCATGGCGGCTATGGACACATTGGACTACGAGTCGATAGCCAGCTGCTGCGCCAACTGCTGTATCCACACAGTCAGGACCAAGTCCAGTGCCGAAGCGCATTCTAAGTTTAGTGGCTTCAACCAAATTTCTCGTTTTGTTTTTACCATATTTGTTTTTTTGTGGATTTTTGATATTTTCCCTTTGTTATTCTTGCGTAAATAGATTCTTTAAAACTGGTTGCCGGTTGCGTTCTTAAAACTCATTAGCTCAGAGCTCCGACTCCTCCCACCCTGACTGCTCCTGCTCCTGTTCCTGTTCCCGCTGTTTCTGCTTCTCCTCGCTTAGTGCGTGTCATTCGCGTCATTTATTTAAATTGCCCCGTTTCGGGCCTAATGTGCATATGCCGACAAATAAAAACCTAAAATTTCCACCCTCAGTTTGGAAAATGGATAAAAAACAAACGCAACTAAAATATTTTCTCCAACAAAAATCCATAATAAGTTAAATTATTAAAGTTTGTTGTTGGTTTTTTCGGTTGTTGTTGCTGTTGTTGTTGCTGGCTGCCTGGCGTGCTCTGCGGGTTTTTGACACGACGAACCAAGGACTAGCGAGCATTTACAGGGCGACGCGCTACCTGAATCACTTGCTTTGACTATTAAATACCCTGTACTGTTATTATATTTAATTTAATGTTATTCTTACAATTATTATCTTTGTAATAAATAACATAATTATATTTATTATCATTATCATTGTTATTGTCATTGATATTATGCATAAGTTTTAGCATTAGCATTAGGATTAGCATTGACATTAGCATTGACATTAGCATTAGCATTAGCATTAGCATTAGCATTAGCATTAGCATTAGCATTAGCATTAGCATTGGCATTGGCATTGGCATTAGCATTAGCATTAGCATTGTCATTGCCATTGTAATTGTCTCCATGATTATCAATATCATTGTCACATTTATAATTGTTTTGTTTCATCATCAAGGTCATCATTATCATCATTATTATCCTTACCATAGTCATTATAATATTATAAGCATACTATTTCTTTAGTTACTACTTAGCTATTCAAAGCCGTACACTTGATATTCTATATAAAAATACCAAGCCTGTTTTTTGCTTGCATTATTACATGATATACTTACAAATTCTCAACTTACCTATCAAGCGGCATTCTCATCTATGGAAAGTAGACAATACTGCGAATGTGGAATTTGAGTCCTGTTTCTTCAATATTCCAAATCAGCTAAAGAGTACCGTAGTTCATTAAATATAATCCACGCCAGCCGATTTGCCATTCATGCAGACTGCATAGTGGTATATACCCTTTAAGTACTTTTGTTACAGGGTACAACAGCGACGACATTCGAAAATGGTGCCAAAGCATATGGTGACAAAATTGTTGTCGTTGTTTGTGTTTGGCGCCGCTTGTCGCTTGCCTCCGCCTGCTCAATTTAATTGAGACTCCAAATTATGTACACACACTCACACACACAAACACATAAGGTCTACGGAGTCTAGAAGGTATATAGAGTATATTTGATTGGTTGAGTGTCCGTGTATAATTCGTGGTTGTCGCTGCGGGTGTGATTGTAAAATCGATTAAAAACTAATTTTCAACTTGTATTATATTTTTTTTTTCAGTTAATGACCAGCCCTGTCACAACAGCTTTTTATCAGAGAGCGAGGCTATTGGGCAGCACTTAGCCCAACCAGCTCATTATGTAGCTATATCCCAGAGGAGGAGGCAAAGATAGCCAAGTGTTGAACGGAGCAAGGGCGGGGGTGGCAAGGCAAACAACTTGAGTGACGCCCCTCGCATGTTACTGTTTCCACACAATACACATTACATACATATGTATGTGTATTTCGTCTAAGTATTTGGGCAAAAATTATGAACAGGAAAAGTTCTTCTATCGAACTGTCACACACACGCGCCGCATCGACGGCCACACCCTCGAATCGCTTTTCCGTTTTGCAGCCTCCGGGCAAATGTTACCCAAACTCCGAAACAGAATCTATTCTTTAGAGCAAAAATTATTGATAAGACATTCTCGCATGTAATACAAATATTGACAGACTCTGATTTTCCTTTTTGGGGGGTAGTTGCTGCCAGTGGGTGGTGGAAAATGCGACTCTTCCGATATATGTATATATGCTGTTATAGACAAGCTGAAAGAAAATGTCAAAAGTCGGAAAAGCTGTCTTGAGAGCTGGAACAATCGGCTTAGAAGTTTTCACAGCAGAAGAGAAATCAAAAGCTTTCCTTGCCCTCACAGACTGTAATAAGAAAAGATGATGACACTTTCCACAAATAGATTTTCCTCTGCTTTTTTTGTTTGTTATATTTAATGGTTTAAATTCATACAATATATATATGTATATGGTTGTGTATATATATTTAATATAATCATTAAAACACATACAATTTTTAATAAATGCTCGCTTACAATCAAATGACAAAGTGGGAGGGGACCAGGGGGAGAGGGGATGAGTGTGGAGGGTGGGTAATGGGGTTATTTGTTGCAGTTGCTTTTGATTCTGGCTCAATAAATTGTTGTTACACATTACATATATATATATATAAATATAAATAATTACTTTTAAGTTTTTTGATTTTGTTTTTTTTCGGAATTTTCACACATAGTTTTACGTAATAACAAAGTTTTTTTTTCGAAGAGTAAAATGTTAAATATAATATATATTTATATATATGTATATTTGCCAATTGCAAAATAAATGTTTGTTTTGTTTGCTTGTTTTTGATTTCACATATTTAATATAATTTTTGATTTTTGCTCGTCTTTCGTTTACGTCGTTTTTTTGATTTCATGCTCCTAACTTAACCCAACATAATTTTTTTAATAAGAAATTTTTCAATGTAATTCTCATTTTTGCTTACAACTAAATTGTTTTTTAAATTTTGATTTTGATCTCGTGTTGTTGTTGTTTTTGTGTGTGTGTGTAGTTTTCTTATAGCTAAATAAAATGTTTTTTGTTTTTTGATTTTGTTTCGGCTGGCGGCCAAAAATTTTGATTTATGCTCATTTTAAAGGTACGTTGCAAGTTCTTTGTAAAATTGTTTACTTAGCCAACATATATAAGTATGTATACTAGATACTATATATATATATATAATATTTGTTTTAATATATATATTTCTTTTTGATTTTTGATTTGTGCGCTCTTTTATGAAGTTTTTGTTGTATATATGAAAATAAATTGTAGTAAATGAAATAAAAGTAAACCCAAGTCCTTGCTTTATTCCATTTTTGGTAATAATGTCATTTGATTTAATTCGCTTCGATTTGCATGGAAAATTTGGCAAATGGCGCGGAATATATTTTGCATTTGTAAAAAGAGAGTCAGGGAAAAACCACCCGTGGAAATTGTGAGGGAAAACGTCGCGTTGTCAAATAAATTGCATTTTTCATTTTTCACATATATTGCACACACACACACCCATATTTTTAAACATGCAAATTGTGGCAGCACCCCCCGGACGGACAAATTTTTTGGCCATAAAAATTGTTGGACTAGGATTAAGCCGAACAATGCCAAAATGCCAAATGCAAGTCCATTATAAATAGCCATAAAAATTCAATAGAAAATCGAGAAAAACATTTGCATGGCCAGACGAAGGACGAAAGGAGGGTGCCCCAGCGAGGGTTGCAAATACACACACACATACACATTACATGTATATGCGTATGTATATCTATAGAAAATTGTAGCTTTAATTGCATCGAGAGTATCGAATGTCCTCTGCGTAATCAATGAGATGAAATTTGCATGGACACGTGACAAATAATTAACGAAAGAGCCCGCGAGGCATCGGAGGGTTGACCAGACAGCGCTCAGTGCACGTTGTACACTCAGAGAAATGAAGTGTAGTGATATAAAAATGTAGCTAAGAAAATATAGAGGAATACTTAAAGATTTCCTTATAATAAAGTTTATTTTTATGAGACAAGTAGCTTGAGCTGCCAATATGTGTACACTCAGAGAAATTCAGGGGGCTGTTTTGAAATTCGCCAAAAGTTGAGATTAGAAAACTAAAAATAAAACCAAGCAGCATCTAGTGTAAAAAATACACAGAGAAATTTAGTACTTTCTATGAGTTCCATTTGCTTAGAAATCTAAAAATAAAACCAAGCAGCATCTAGTGTAAAAAATACATAGAGAAATTTAGTACTTTTCCATTTTCATTTGAATTAAAAAAGTAATAAGTTTCTATGTAGCTGAAGTACATCTAAGAATAATTTGCATATTTGATCGAGGATTCGATGCAATGATCTGTGCATGCTCTACACTCAGAGAAATCTAATGTCTTGATATGAATTAAATTGTAAGTGGCTTAGTTTTTAAAGCAATATAAGTATTTTGAGGACTGCCAAAGCAATTGCTAAATATAATGGAAATTTTTGATTGAAACATGGCTCAAATGGGAGGACTACAAGTGTAACAAAGTAGACTCAGAGAAAATTAGTGTAAGTTGTTAAGCTTTGCAAATTGTAGAAGGTCATCAAAAGTTGCTAATAAATATTAAAAAAAACATTTATATATTCATCAACAATATTTCTTATATCAACACGTCTTTTCTCTGAGTGCATGTACACTTTTAATCAATTGCATCACAGCATGTAGCCTGTATTGATTTTCATTTGTATGCAGTTTTTTTAACAACCAGCAGCTGCACAATTTGAATTTTCCATGGAAAGCGGAAAATGCGCCGCTTGACCCACACATAACGGCAGCAGTTGACCGTTCGCTGAATGTTTTTTTCCCATTTTCTTTACACACTTTATTCCCATTATAATACTTATCGCATTTTTATATATATTTCTTTTTTGGTTTTTTTACTGTAATCATTTTGGAGGGTTTGCATAGAAAATATATTTTTTAAGCAAATAGCCTAATCAGCCTTTGCGTGGGGGTTGAGCCGGAAGCGTTGCACACACACACACATACACACATTATTTTTTATGAGGGTGCCTCCGTTTGTGGCAGCTGCTGCAGGCGAATTGTGAGTGGCATATTTAAAAAATTAAAAATATGTTTTCGACTCGACTCCGACTTTGTTGACAAATTGCATTTGCTTGAAAATTCAATCAAATATCAATTCAATAATTTGCTATCAAAGGCGTTCAGCCGGCATAAACAACGAAGTGTGGACCCCTATCCAAAAGTCTCAGTTCTTTAAAGTAAAATAAATAAAAAAGGTTCACAATTGGGTGTGAACCTCAATTGAGAACAATCAACGACATTTTTTTAAGATTTTGTGGTAAATAAAATTCTAAGAGCGGAACTTGGGCAAACGAAAACAGAAGGAAATCAATCAAAAATATAGAAATAAAATTTTTAAAAATATTTTAATTTAAATTTTAACAAATACACGTATTTATTTATATATATATATATATATGTATATACATTACAAAAGAATTGGAATAAAATCATGAAAATAATTATGTTTAATTGTAAATGAAAATTATAAGCTATTATATATTTATATAAATACTGTTAAGTATTTTTTTTAGTGTTATTTATAGTATTTTTTGTAAGCTATTTTAGTTTGTCCGTTTGTTATTTAGTGTTGTACAGCGACGCAATTTTTGCTAAAAGGCACGCAGCATTTTAAAAAACACACGTTTTTAAAAAATAAAATTAAAAATAGCAAAAATTGACGTCGCTGCATTTAATGTTTATTGTTTTTTTCTCGTTTTTTTTTTTTATAGTTTGCATTGATTTCTCAGCCTGCGCAAATTTTTGTAAAGAACAAACGCCTTAAATACTACAAAATAATATACAAAAATGTGCGCTGACAACTGAAAAACCAATGCAACGGCCTTGATCTTGCTTGTGCTTGTATATTTATCATCTATAAGGTGGGCAGACCTAACCAAAATGGCCAGGCCATTTGGCTGGCTGCTGCCAACTTTGACTAGATTTGAATTTGTGTTTGTTTAGTTTTTAGTATTTTGCGACTAGCTTCGTAATTTGGTCAGTTTTTTCGTTTTTGGGGAATGCTTTTTTTTTGGAGTTTTCCACTTACAATTAAAACTAAATAATAATAAATACTTGTAACTAAATGCTAATATAAATTGTTGTGCTTCTTTTTGTTGTTGTTATTGTTGTGTCTTTTTGAGGTAAATTCACTAAAAATTTCATTTACTTCGCTGCTCTATAAGTTGCAGTGTTTTTTTTTATTTTTTTATAAGCATATAAATGTTTATATTGTGTTATATAAATTCATTTATTTAAATTATTGTTTTCAAGTCCGTCTGAGGTAGCAATTTTCTTTTTAACTTTCTTGGAATTGTTTATATATTTATTTTCGCTTTTATCATTATATATATATTTTATTTAGTATTTTATTTAGTATATTAAAAGTACTAATGGTCATTGTACTTTTGCCCTGAGTTGTTGTTGTTCGTGTTTTGCCTGCTGCATACAAAAATTACAAAAAAAAAACTTTACTGGCGCCATTTTGTTTTTAACTTTTCCAAATCTGAATCGGTTCTACATATAGCCTTGCTGCTCATCATATATATGTACAGTTAGTTTTTTTTGGCATAGGGTGTACTATATAAGATAAATGTGAAATTTGGAAAGAAGAATTAAGTAGTAAACTGTGTCTATGATAGTTAAAGTTTTGTGAAAAGAGCAGTATTGCAAAACGTTTTTCGTAGTAATCTACAGTGTTAGTTAAGAATGTGTTATGCTATGGAACTGTCTTGTATATATAAGCACACCATCTCTAAATCTCATTTACTTAGCTCTCCTAATTTTGATTTCGACTACAATTTTTTGATTTTTGAGCAAATTTGTGCATAAAATGTTTTTCTCTTATATGCTGAAGCTTGAATGTGTTTACCTCTATTTTCTGGTAGGTATTCCTAGTGTTAGCACTACTGTATATATAAATATTATACCGAATCCCTTAAGCCATAGACATACATATGTCCAACTATTCATATATGTTTAGGTGGCTACTACGATATATGTTTTGGTTATATATGTATGTATATATATCCTCTATACGCCCCTCTCTCCAACTCTTACTAGCGCTCTCCCTGTCTCTCCTGCTCTATTCCATGCTTTGCGACTTATGTATTATGTACGTATTTAATTTTTCTTTTTTTTTTGTTTTGACTACGTTAGCTCTCTTCCTTTTCCGTTTACGATACGTTAATGGCTTTTAAAAATTACTATTACGCATAGGAACTTTGATATTAATCACTAGAGATATAGATATATGTATGGTTTTTTGGTATGTTATGCAATGTTTTTACGTTTATCATTTATGGATTTATATAGAAAAATATGTTCTTAGCACACAGTGTGTTGCCAGCTGAAACGGACTTGTTATTGTTATTTTGATTATAGTTTGCTTCGTTTTTAGTATCGGGTTCCATGTTATACACAAAACGCATTTATATTTTTAATTTTTCATTCTATCGGCTACAGTTATGCAGACTCGATCTCTGCAGTGGCTGTAGCTATAGCTATTGTATATAAACTTTACTTTTTAATGAGCTCAACTAATATGCGCACTCAGTCTTTTGTAGTTCCACTATTTTGTCTTGTCTTCTTGTCGGTTTAACTGGGCTAGGACGAATACTGCCAGCCACCACTGTTGCTGGTCGTAGTAAACGCTTAGGCGTAAATGACACGAGCTGAATGTGTTTGCTTAAGCTTTAGATTAATCTTTGAAATGGACTTTATGTTTGTTAAGAGTAACAAGAAATTGTAAAATGTCGTTTTAAAAGAAATACAATTCTTTAAATAGCTTTCAAAGCTCATTTAATCTTTAAAGCTTAAATGTGCTTTGATAACAAAATATTTATGCTCTCTTAAAACTTAAAGCTGTTGTATTTTGTACTAACATCGATGTCTATTTGTTTCTGTTCGATATCTTTACTTCGGAGTAAGCAGCTGCTAAAGCTCGTTAAAGGTCGATTAAATGTGCTTTGATAACACAGTATTTAGTCTCGCTTAGAGCTGAAAGCAGGTATATTTATTACTCACTTCGATTTCTGTTTTTTTGACAAGATATCTCGACTTTTAGGTTAACAGCTGCCAAAGCTCATTAAAGCTGAAATCTCGATTATATGTGCTTTCATGAGTTAGAGCTTTAAGCTTCAGTATTTGGTCGTCTTAACAATCTCTGTCTACATTTGACATTAAGAACTCTTCTTTTACTGTTCCCTCAGCTTAGTCTCACTTTAAGCTCGTGTCATTGTGCCATGTTTGTGTGTCTGGTATATGGTTTTTGAACAAAACGGTTTTTGGGGATTTTAACTTACGCTGGCAACACTTGCGTGTTGTTTTTTGATTTCTGATTCGGTACCTGTTGACCTCTGTCGAGGCTTAGGCTGGGGTCAGCCTAAAGCTCAATGTGGTCGACTCCGAGGCGCGCACCCGCACCGGCAGATAGACGAGCGCCGGCGCAAACAGACCCTCCGCATCGCCATCGGCGGGTGTCAGGTGGAAGGCCTGCATCTGATATGCCTCCTCCGACTTGTCCGGCTGGGCATAGCTGGCCGGCTTGCCGTTGCCATTGGCCAGATCCGTGCACATCTCAAAGGGAGAGGTGGCGGCCGAACGTTGAGCTTGCAGGCCGTTGGGTGTGCCCGGCTTGGGTGTGGGCGTGGGTGAGCGCGCCTGGGGCGATAAGACGACTGCTGCTCCTGGCGAGGATATTAGTGTGGGAGTGGGCGTGGGTGTAGGCGTGGCTGCCTTGCTGTGGCTCTGGCTGTGATTGCTGTTGCTGTTGCTGTTACTGTTGTTGGTGGTCAGATTTGTGGGTTCGATATCGGATCGTTCCGCTTTAACGGATCGCTCTCTGTTGCTTGGCTTGCTTCTGGCTTTGGCTCTGTCCCGTTCCGGCTCCAGCGGCGCGTCGTTGCCATCGCCACCACCATTGTTGAGCAGCGCATGCGAGCGCTCGTGTATGAAGAGGAAAGCGTAGTAGGGCGTCGTGAAGGGGCACAGCGAGCACTGGTATTCCTTGAAGCGCGGCGTCTGCTCAAACATGCCAGGGAGGGGCAGGGGCAGCGGCATGCCCTTCGGCAACTGCATCTGGCCAAAGAGCTGCTGCTGCGCGTTCTGCAGCGCCTGGGCCAGATTGCTGGCAGCGCCCGTTGCACTTCCATTGGGTATCTTGAGCGTGGGACTGTTTGGCTTGCTGCTGCTGCTGCTGACGCCACCAACGGTGGCTGACTGCTCCAGTTCGCGCAGCTTCTCGATGCCGGCGGCGCCGTGTTCGTTCATCAGGTGCGTGCGCAGCCACTTGAAGCTGCGGAATTGGCGAGCGCAAAGAGGACAGAGCTCGTTGGAGTCGCCACGCAGCGGCGTCAAATTGATCTCCGGCTCCAGCAGCAACTGTTGCTGCGGTGGCGGTGGCGGTGGCTGTTGCTGCTGTTGCTGTTGTTGCTGTTGCTGTTGCTGTTGCTGCTGCTGTTGCTGCGCCTCGACTTTCAGGCCATTCTGTGCGCTGCCACGCGGCTGAGGCAGTGGCGCCCCATCCTCAATGATGCCGTGCGTATTGTGTTTGTGCACTCGCAGAAAGTACTTGCTGCAGAGCTCCTTGTTGCAGATGTTGCAGACGACGCCACCGATTTGTGCCCCGTTCTCGATTTCGATGCCGTGCATGCGTTGCATGTGCGTCTTCATGAAGTACTTGTTGCACAGCTCCTTGTTGCAGATCTCACAGTAGCTGGACGTCGGCGTGATTGTGTAGGCGGCGCGTGGCACCACGCCGCCAGCTGCAACGCCGCCGCCTGCAGCAGCGGCACCAACTGTTGCACGTTCGGGCGTGTAGAAGCCCTCGCGCAACGGACTGCTGCCCGGTTGGCGTCCCAGATGCACCTCGGCGATATGTTGCTTGAATTCCTGGGCGCTAACAAAGTCCCGCTCGCACGTCTGACAGCGCAGCTCAGTGGGCGTGGGCGTGGGCGTGGCAGCATTAGGCGAACCACCACCGGCCACCGGCGATAACTTCAACGGCAATGGTTGTTGCTGTTGCTGCTGCTGCTGTTGCTGGTAGAGCAGTGGATGTCCTTCCGGCAGCAACTGCCCCGCATGCTCCGTCATGAGATGCGCCCGCAGCGCATATTGATGCTCCAGCTCCCGCCCACACAAATGACAGGGCAGCGGACGCTTGCCATTGAAGTCGTTGAGCTGCTGCAGCATCGATTGCAGCTTCTGCAGATTCTGCAGTCCCATCACCGAGTTCGAGTCGAGCTTCTCTTGCGGCGGCTGCGTCGTCTCGTCGTAGGGCTCCAGCTTGATGCGCTTGCTCGGCTGATCGTCTTCTTGTTCCGGCTGGTGCTCCTGCTCGGCGGCTGCCTTGGCCAGCATCAGATTCAGTGGCATAAATGGCCAGCCGGCTTGCATGAGCGGCTGCTCCTCTTTGCCCGGGTCCTCGGGCGGCACAAAGACGCCGTGACGCTTCCATTTGTGGGTGCGCAGAAAGTAACGATTCGCATACTCCTTGCAGCACAGCTCACAGAATGCCTCCGGCAACTGGACGCCAAGGCGTCGCAGCTGCTCGGGCACCCAGTTGGCGTCGCGTGCCTGCTGCTGCAGCTGGGCGGGCAGCTTGCGCGGAGGCGGCGCAAAGGCCACCTCCTCCTGCTCCAGTGTGAAATCCTCGCGAAAACCTTCGGGCAACTGATACGGCTTCTGTTCCGGCACGGCCAAAGCTTCCGGCGTCGGCTCCTGCTTCACAGACGGCGCCTGCTCGTTGGGCGTTGGCGAAACTGTGGGCGTGGCCTGCTCATGCTGCTTGGCGCGATGGCGACGCATGGCGAAGACGTTGGTGAAGCGCTTCGTGCAGATGTCGCAGTGCACAGCCGGCGGTGCGGGTGGTGTCAATTGTGGTTCCGGCTTCTGTGGTGGCGGCAGCGTGGGAAAGATGGAAGCGGAGCTGCTGCTGTTGACGATATCTCTGTCCCTGTTGCTGCTGCTGCTGCTGTGGTTGTTGTTGCTGCTGCTGCTGTTGTTGTTGTTGTTATTGTTATTGTTGTTGTTGTTGCTGATGCTGCTGATATTGTTGTTGGGCGTGGCCAGGTCGCCGGCTGGATCAAAGATGCCATGCTTGTTGGCCTTGTGCGTCTTCAGAAAGTATTTGTTGCAGAACTCCTTGTTGCACAGCTCGCAATATGCCTCCGGATTAAAGATGCGCAAAGGCGGCCGATTGAGTCCATCGACGCCCGCAAAGCCGGGCATCCCGAGCAGTGGCCAGCCCAGAGCTGCCTCTGGCGGAAAGGCAAAAGCGGGCGGCATCCCTGGCAGCTGTTGATGTTGCTGTTGCTGATGTTGCTGCTGATGTTGCTGTTGCTGTTGCTGTTGCTGCTGTGCCATGGCCTGCAGCCAGAGTTCGTGCTCCTTGTTGTTGCTGGCATGTCCGTTGGCCAATTCCAGCTGCTGCTGTTGCTGGTGCAGCTCCAGCTGCGTGGGACTGTCTGCCCGCTCTAGCTTCACTTTAATCGAGGCCAGCAAATCCATGTTCTCAGCTGACGACAACTGTTGCTGCTGCTGCTGCTGTGGCTGCTGCTGCTGCTGCTGTTGATGATCCTGCAACATGTGCAGACTGAGCTTGAACTCGGTCTCAAAGTTTTCGCCGCACTGCTTGCAGTAGGTCTGATAGGGATTCATTGGCTGTTGCTGCTGTCGCTCTTCTTCTTCTTGCTGCTGCTGCTGTTGCTGTTGCTGGTGCTGTTTCTCCTCCGCTTCTGATATGTTCTGCTGCTGCAGCAGCTCGAAAGTCTCCTTTAGCTTCTCTATGGACTTGGGCAACAGCATTTTCGATAGCTTCTCCTCGTAGTCGATGACCGCATTCGACGCTGGCTCCTCCTGCCCCGCTGTCGCCTCCTCCGTCTCGGCGCCGCTCAGATTGAGCGCCTCCAGACGACTGGGATTGTGTTGCTTGCGTCGCTTCTTGGCCGCATCGTTGAGCGCTTCGAGCAGCTGCAGCTGCATGGCTGCTGCATTAGCTGCTGCAGCAGCCATTGCTGCCATCGCTGTCTGATCCAAGCCGTCTCCTGCATCGCCCTCGCCCTCGCCATCGACCTCCTCCTCGACTGCGTCATTTGTGCTGCTTCCAAGTGGCTTAGATTCCGTCTGCAGAGTGGGTGACATTGCTGTGGTTGCTGCAGTGGTTGCTGCTGCTGCTGCTGCTGCTGCTGCTGTGGCTTCATGTGTGTGACTGTTGTTGTTGTTGTTGTTGGTGTTGCTGCTGTTGTTGCTGCTGCCGCCGCCGCGATTTGTGTTGAGTGTGGATGAGTTGGAGACATCGGAGAGCGCTGTATCCTCGCTGCTCAGATCCGGCGGTGGGGTGGCATATATGGATGCGGCCATTTTGGATGATATTACTGCGAATAGAGCAGGCAAGAAGAAGAACAAACAAGGCATCAGGCCAATGTACTTTAATTAAAGAAGCCCCAAAAACTAATTGGGTGTCTAAAGTTGCGAGAAAGCTTAAGCATGCCAGCTGAAATATACGTGGACTACGAGGGCGTTTTATTGGGGTTTAACTGTAACTGGTTGCTGGGTGGCTCGCATATGGGATGTGGTGTTGTGTGGGTTGGTTGGAGCCTACGGCATGAATAGCTGGAGGCTTAAATCGTGTTAAGCTCCACCCGCTCCCTCCCTCCCTCTCCCTCGCTCTATGCTGAAACTTCCATTCAATTTTATTTCTATTTGCCGCAAAAGTATGTTGCCAAAAATGTTGTACCTAACAACACACACTAATACACACACACACACACGCACAGCTGGCATACAACATTTTGTGTCTCATTTCCTTATGCGCTTAATTTCATTTTTCTTCTGCTTTTCCTTTGCGCTCTGTAATTTTTTTCTTCCTTCCAGCACTTTTTCATTTTTGTGCAAATTCTATGAAAAATTTTTCCATTATGTACACAAATACATGCGCACAGCACACACACACACACGTTTATATATATATATTATATACATAGAAAAGTTTTTGTGCGCCCAGCTGCCACCCACACACACACACACACACACACTTGCAACCCCATTGCCGCACACAAAAATTTATACAAAGTCATCCGATTTAAGGAATACAAATTTTGCTTATTTTGTGCGGCCAACACACACACACACACACACACACACAAACTTTTCCTCCACCCACACACACACACAGACTCATGTCCTGTGTAATATTTGCCAAGCAGTCGCCCCCTCTGATGCCCCCAACTTGAACTGCGCATAAAACTTATAAAAATTTTCTTCAACATGACTTGGTAAAATAAATTTGATTCTCAAGAAAGCAAAAGGAAGCCGACAACGACACGAAGAAGGCCCAAAAACTGAGCGGGGGGGGGGGGGCGCAGACGAACAGCCAGCACAGGCTGCCATGCAACCGTGTGTGTGTGTGTGTGTGTGT
Source organism: Drosophila gaucha (assembly GCA_035045545.1). NCBI lineage: Eukaryota > Metazoa > Arthropoda > Insecta > Diptera > Drosophilidae > Drosophila > Drosophila gaucha. The sequence continues at coordinate 1,589,963 of JAWNOY010000292.1, forward strand.
GTGTGGCATGGGGCCAAGGCAAAGGCAAAAATGTCGAAATAAACCCAAAAAAAAGTAGAAGAAAAATAATTTTTTTCCCTATTTTCTCGACGTGAAGGCAGAAGAAAAATATTCTCAACTATGCTGCAGACATAAATTAAGTTTCCATGGTTGGAAATTGGTTCTCTCGTAGATTTTGTTGCTGTTGTTGACTTTGCTTTTATACAATTTCAGCAATGAAGGCTCACAAGCCCCAGCCCACCCAATCTACGCCCACTTTTGGTACTTTGCAGGAGTTAAGTAAAAATGCCTCCCTATATGTGTGTGTGTGTGTGAATGGGCGGCTGACTGTGTTTGGGATTTTTATAAAGCCTAAGGTAGTTTGATGTTATTTTATTTGATTTTTTTTTTGCTTCTACTCAAATGAATATGGGCAGGAGCCTAGCGTAAACAGTTCTGTATAACAAACTGAGTTGCGAAATGCCAGAAATCGCGTCTAATTGGCAAATATAACAATGTGTTATACATAAATTAATTTTCATATAACAGCGTTTGCTTGTGAGTTGTACTTAAAGTTCAACAGTTTTCATAGAGAGACTCAAGAAACTGTAAGTAATTCTCTTATATAACTATTTGTTATAGTATAATTACATATAACAGTTTAAGCTTGCTTTAGTACACATACGCAATAAGAAAGCTAAGAAATTACAACCAATTGGCAAATATAACTATGTGTTATATATATGTATATAATACTTAAGTGTATAACTTTATAGTGTATAATTTGAACTCTTATAACATATGTTATATATAAATATACATAAGTGCTTAATTTTGTAGTGTATAAAAGTCTGAAATTACTTGTTCTGCCAATTCTGAAGTATTCTGCAGAGATATGACAATCTGTTATATAAAACTACTAGTCCATATAACAGCTTAAGCCCACTTTAGAACACATGAGAAGTTGACAGAAATATCAACTATTTGACAGGTATATATGAATCTGTTATATATATAATACTTATAACAGCATAAGCTCTCTTTAGAACAAATATAGCAATATGTTATACATTAATATTACTTCGTATAACAATTTAAGGTCACTTTACAACACAAATTCATTAAAAAGCAACTAATTGCCAAGCAAAAAATTTATAGTATTAAATTTCCTATATGTATAACAGTTTTAAAATCACTTTTCACATACTCATTAATTTCTTATAAATTTATCGCCTAAAGCTCACTTTGCTTGCATTAAGCAGAGCTTATCTGTTTATCAGTATGAAATTCGTTAAGTTCTATGTTTCGTTCACTTTAATGCACTGTCGTTAAGTTCACGCTGTTTGCCGAGTCGCTGGCGCATGCGCACTTCGCTGCTGCTGCTCGTGTCCTGCCAAGTGGCTCGCTCGTTTTCAACTGCCGCATGACGCAGCAGAAACACCAAAACACAACAAAATTGATGAAAAAAAACTGTCAAATCGCAGTTACAAGCGCAAAATCAAAACAGCAAAACATTGATACTAAAATCACACACACACACACACACATATACACAAATGTATCAATACACACCCCGCAGCACATTAAATAGTTTTCCCTACACACACACACATAGATAGCTAACCCACAGCATTTTTACCCAAAAAAAACCTCAATAAAACACCCCAAAATATCAAAAATCAAATAATTTCCCTTAAAAAAAATACACACACACACACGCAAGCGGCAACCGAGCGTCGCTGCTCGGAAAACCATTATAGCTCCGCCCCTTTTTACAACTTTTCACTAACCACCACACACACTCACTCACACACATACGCTCGCATACATAGTTGACTTTTTTCCTGCTCGTGCCAATTTATCATTCTTCGATAGTTTTTCAATTTGTTTTTTTTTTCAGCTACTGTTTTCCTATTCGTGTTGTTGTTGCTAGCGAGTTGACGTTGTTGTTATTTTAATATATTCAACATTTGTGACTTTGTCACGACTTTTCGTCGGTCGCGCCCTAAAAAGTTGCTACGCGATTTCCGATACGCCTCAGTCGCACTCAAATGTCTTCCATTGTATTCATATCTTTTAGAGTGAGTGCATTTGACAAGTCTCTCTTTCTTTGGGTATGTGTGTACCACATCTGATTGCAGCAATTGCTGTGTAAGACCCTCCTCTCAAGCCCTAATCTTGACACAACTCAATCTTAAATATGAACCGAAGTAATTGCCGTCTTCTTTGAAGAGCTCTCACAAAGAGGGGGTAGCTAAGTCTGTTTATCAAATATCTGTTGCAGCAGATAATTGGGAAGTAGTGTTTTTCCCTCTTTTTGGTGGTTGCTAAGAACATTTTTTATATACCTGAACTGAAGTATAAGGGCTTATATGATTGTTAAAGAAGTCAATTATGTTTAATTAGAAGTTATCTAAATATCTATTTGAGGTCAACAGAGAGATGTTTTTTAAGTAATTGCATATTAATGTTGTGGGTACATAAGTTATATATGTTATATAAAATACACATGATATATTTGAAATATATATTATATAAATGATAAGTATGATGTCATATTATGTAAGGTGTTATATATATATCATATATCAAGCATGAAGTTGATGTTATATTAATATTTTTAGGTTTTGGACAACAGAGAGATTTCTTTTAAGTAATTGCATATAAATGTTGTGGGTATGTATCGATATGATATTTATGATATGGATATATACCCACAAAATTCATATGCAATCATATATTAAGTAAACTTCAAATCTGATCACGATATCCTGATATAGCTAAAAGAATTTTATTTATAAGAATTATTGATTAGTCAAAAATAAAACAGTTTTATATGTGAAGAACCAATACTGTTATACTACAAAACTGCGCCTATGTTGCTAGAGCAGCGGGTTAGAAACTCAAATCAAATTTAACATTTGAAAAGGTGAAATAACTAGCGGCAAATTACATTTGGGTTTGCTTTGACATCTCTCTCATTTTAAATAATAAAGACTAACTTACTTAACATCCAATTATAATTTTTTATTCAAGCATTCATTTATTTTATCTAATATTCTAAAACTATTCAATATATCCCACTAATTTACCACACATATTCGTTAGAGAGCTATCCCAATAAATCTGTACTCCCGCTGGACCGAATGAAAAGCCAACTAAATAAGTCAGCTTGCTGCTGCTCCTACCTGGCTTCACCTTCTAAAATCTGAGCCGGAAAAAAGTAATACGTAACTCCCCTGACATATATATACAGAAGGCAGTGTTTGTGTTTTACGCATTGATAGATTGATTTTGACTTTACAAGATGCTCGCATGTGGGTTAAAGCGTGTCTCACTAATATATGTGTTTGCCACCCCTTTTGGCCATAGACGCCAATCGCCCAAACCCCAACTTAGGCTAACTAGACAGCACGAAAAGTGAAAGTGACTTCTCTGCTAGCCAGGTTCATCTCTCTGTCTGTCTGTTCTGGCTGTCGCGCTGTTTGTCTCTCTATCTGTTGTCCTGCCATGTCCAATGCTCGCGTTACTTTCTGATTTCTGGACATGCGCAGCACAGGGTAACTAACCGTCCCCCTATTCCACTCACAGCCAATGCTTTGCTCTCTTGCACGCGCTCTCAGCACCGGCTACGACGCCCTCTCTCTCTGTCATATGTGAGTGACTGTGTGTGTGTGTGAAAAGTCGAAATCCGCCGGTTGAACGAACCAGGCGAACAAAATATCCCAACAGCAGGAGCAGCAACAGCAACAGCAACAGCATTGAAAAGCCATTGGTCAGAGCGTGTGGAGCATGGAGCCTTCAGCCTGCGTCCCAGTTGTCTGGCCACGTCTCGTGGTCAAGGTTTGCTATTGACTTTCACTTTTCACATGTCGGCACATGTCCGTGTGAGTGTCCCTCTGTCCCTCAGTCCGTGTTGCGGTTGCCATCGGATTCGTTATAGCCGATGCCGGCACTTTCACTTTCCACACACACACACACACACACACACGCACACACAATAGGCATTTGAGAGGAGGGGGCCTTGTGGCTAGTGGGTCAAGCGCTAGTAGGCGCATGTCTGTTGCTGTGGCTGGACCCAACACGTGTGCACTCGAAACGTAAACAAAAGGACATGGACTACACTTCGAAAGCTCGTAATTATAGTTTCTCCTTTCGCGCGGGTGTCAACTGTCGCCCGCCCTGACAGTTCGTCAGCTAAACAATCATTAAAAAGAATTTAAAGCCCAACTCTCTCTCTCTCTCTCACTCATTCACATGCAAATGCATGTGTAATTACAACAATTGAAATTGTTCGAAGGTCCTGTGTGCGTGCGTGCAAGTCCTGACAGGCTATATGATTGATATATGAGCATGACCAGGCTTCTGCCCCAGACGCGCATATGCCACACTTTATGTGACACCCCCGCCCACACAGCTGCATATGCAATTAATATTTTTGTTCAAAATCAAATTGAAATTATATTTTTGTGGCTCAAAAACCAACCACCAAATGGTGCGGGAGGAGGCGGAGTTGATGGACTCATGGGTTTTTGGCTTGTGCGACAAATTGATTTTAGAGCAGAGCTCAGTTGCGGTTGTTATTATTGATGTTGGTTTAGTGCTTGTTGAGTGGGCAAATGCATTAGTTTTGCTAGGACATTCAAGTATATTCGTACCGAGTGCTAAAGGCTTAACTAATTTACTAATAGAAGTTCTAATAACATTTTGTTATATGATTATCATTAACATGAGCATATTTTATATTTCTATTGACAGCCACAATAGATTAAACATAAAATTACAATGTTTTAAATTTAGAAAAATTAAAAAAAAAAGTTATTCCAAATTAATATAAATTTTTTTAAATTATTTTAATATTCACTTTAGATTAAAATTGTATTATGTATAAGATTAGACGGCAAGCCATGAAGAAAATGACAAAAATAATTCAGTTTTGCCAAAGTTATGAAAGTTTGCCCTAAAATACTAAAGACTTGAGGCTTTTTACATGTAAAAAATTTTCTTACATTTTTGAAATGAAATGGGACCAAAATTTGGACCCACTCAAAATGACTTCTTGTACTAATTATAAATAATACTTCAATATTTAAAGTTACAAAACAAATTTTTTTTTTTAAATAAGGGGGGAGTACATGATATTTTACACAAAAGATGTCGAAAAAATGTTGTTTTAAGATCCCAATACAATTTAGATGCAGAATCATAAGAAATGACAAGCTATAGAGAACATGGTGCCCATCGTGAAAATCAGTAAGGTTTTGACAAAGTTATGAAATTTAAAAATATAGAATTTATTCGAAACGGTGGCTGGCTTCCTTTGTATACCCGTTCTCCCGTTATTCTCTTAGACAACTTATGTGCCAAGAACTTTGTTCTATTTTAGATTTAACAGAAAAATATCTAATCAAATAAATATGGTAGAATGCGTGTTTCACACAAATGGAAACTATTATTTTTAGATTAAGCGGGTAGCGTGGGCGCACAAAATAATGGACCCTGCACACACATACAAATGCAAAAGCCGTCACAGAACAAACCCTAACAAATAAATGTACAATGTTCTTTACAGTTGACTTGGTAGCTAAATTTCCAACAATTTCTGCTTAGTGTGCTCATTAGTCGACAAATCTCATTAGAAACTAATGAAGGTGCGTTGGCAATAACAACATCCACACACACACGCACACGCGCACACACATACACACTTACTTATACAGGGCATCATTTAGTATTCGACTTTGGCTCATTATGTTAAATTTTTATACATATTTTGTTCTCATTTTTACTTTTCTCATCTCGCTGTTGATTGGAGAAATGCCGGACAACAGTGAAAAATTAATTTCCCAGCACATTTTGCTAGCTAGAAAGGGAAAACGAATGCGAGCAACTATTTCCATCCCGTTCAGGCACTAAATTTTTTCTATCAAATATTATTTGTACAATAAACTAAAATGAGTGACTGTATGTGTGTGTGTACGAGTGTGAGTCTTTGTATGTGTGTTCCATCCCCTGAGCGCATGTACGTATGTGTTGCTGTGTGGCATGATAAAATAAAAATACGAAAAATGTGGAAAAAATACAAGAAAAATTAATAATGAAACACACACACACACGCTTAGAGACAAGGACAAGCATGTAGAGCATATACATATACATATGTATGTGTGTGTACGATATATACACAAGCCATTGGCGAGAGTGTGAGTGTGTGTGTGTGTGCTGGTAATTTTGGGCAAGGGCGGCGCAAATAATAATCATTTTTATAATAATGCAAGTGTATCTCATCCAAGTGTTTGCCTTATGTGTGTGGGTGGCGTTGGTTGAGGGGACGATGGCTAGAGAAGGGGGACAAGCAGCGATCGTCATCGGCATCGTTATCTGCCACACAGGCAGCCAACCCCTAAAAGTATGCAGCAAATACTTTCGAGCGCACAAGTGAAATCTATCGCACAAATTTTCACAAACTATACGAAAAAGTAAGCAGCAGCAGCAGCAACAAAAATTCCATAAATTTTTGCTGCTACGCTTTCCCACTCATTTTCTCACACACACACATATAGAGGGGAAGTTTGCAATTTTATCACACAAGCACACACATACATATAGAGACACCCCCTCTTACTATTGCAGCGACTTTATGAAACCATCAAATTATTTTCTTTTCCATTTCTGACACTCAAAAGAAACGCAAAGAAAGCAGCAGCAGCAGGAGCAACAGAGGAAGGAGGAGGAGAAGTGGCAGGAGTAGGTGAACAAAAAGGGAATTACATGCTACGGCGTAAAAGTAGTTGGAAAAGAAGGCAAAAATATTATTTTCCAGTTACGCTCGTCTCCGTCTGCGTCGCCATGGCACATCCTTTACATTACTTTTTTTTTCTTTCTTTTCTGGCCATGCTGCTGCCTCAAAGTTTCTTCCCCCTTCACTCTTTCTCTCTCTCTCTCTCTGTCAATGCTGTCCAAATGCCTGCGGGTTACTTTTTTCCATCTCAGTTCGTGTAAGTGTGTGTGTGTGAGTTTGTGTGTATGTGTGTGTGCGCAGCTACTTCGTCTTATTCGAGTACGAAATTTTTATGAGAAAATGCCTGCCAGCTCAACTGCTGCTGGTTGAAGTATCTGTGTGTGCTTAAACACCCAGTGGGAAACAGATGCATGAAAAAAGCAGTTGTCAATGAATGCTTTTGTCCAACTCAAGAGTAGTTTATATGGTAAAAGTTGTGAATGTTTTTGGCATAGCTTATTCCTAGTGCAAACTTTCTATAATAAGACATGCTAAAGGCACTACCTAAAGCAGCGCTTTTGCCAGGCAAAGCAATAAGAAAATAGTTGTAACTTAGCTAAATAATTAAAGCATTGATTTTCTATTTGCTTATATTCTTTAAGTAAATGCCTCATAATTCTCAAGCATATCCTCTCACTCGTCCTTCGGTCCCACTGGGTAACGAACAGGCGTGTGTGTGTGTGGGTCGAGTTATAAGCCTCTACTGTGCTGTATATCAAAATATTTAAAAGCAAATATTATATTGGTGGGGTAGAAGGCACTGGGGAAATGGAGGAAAGTGGGCAGGCCATAATAGAAAAACACTTAAGCAGCCCGCCTAGTGGTCGAAAGTGGGGGCTGGGGCCGGACTGGCGCCTTGCTCTATGCTATATACAAAATATCAAAAGGCATACAAAATGTAAAAATATTAATAATGAGCCAAGCGACGGCGCAGAGCACAGCCCAAAGGCAACAAACAGAGGCAAATGAGAATGTGGCGGAAAAATTGTGGAAAATTTATTGATTTTGACTTCGAGAGGAGAGCGCAGCAGAAACAAAAACAAAAAAAAGAACAAAAAGAAAAATAATATAAAGTAAAATGAATGCTAGAACAGCGTAGGCTATAAATGATTGGCTGCCTGTTTATCAGTCTCACACATATGTACATATATGTTTGTATGTATATGCATTATAACGAAATTGATTTCGATCTTATCGTGCTTATCGTTGAAATTTTTATATTTTTATTGGCGTTCGCATTAAAAATACTTAATCTCACAGCGGAGTTATTATGACAACCACCCTCCGGCTTCGTTTGTGGGGATGGTGGTTGGAGCTTTGCTCTTTAATAATGTCCATATCGAAATTTTACTTTATCGCGATTTTTCGCTGGCTGCCTCTTTTTTTGTTGTTTGTTTTTAGTGTGCGTCGTTCGTTATAATATTATTATTTTTACGTTATTAGCACCCGTAGGGCTCTCGTGGCGTATGCGTAATGCGCGATAAAACGCGTACAAGTGTGTGTCTGTGTGGCAGTGTGCTTGTGTGTGTGTGACTGTCAACTAATGAGACTTTTTAATAAATTGCCCCACCATTTTTAGTACAATTTTCATTATTAATAAAAGTTTATGACATTTATATCAGACGTATGCGTTGTGTAAATGTGTGTTTGTTTAATAAAACAGAAACATTTGGCAAGAGGGAGAGAGAGACAGACTGGGAGATACCCTGTAAAAAGTATAAGTCTATGTTGTCTTATATAAACATAGATTATCTCTATTGAAACGGATATCTAAAGACTTCGTTCTGGGTACAGCTCTGTTGCCTATTTAGTATTTATAATATTATATTGTAAGAATTTGTTTCCCAAGCTTAAGAGTCGACGGATATACCTTATGGCCCTACACAATTTGTTGACATCCTTCCGACTCTTTTTTATGGTTACAGGGTATTAAAAAGAGCAAGCACACAAAATTTATGAGTCCAATTAAATTTCATAAGTTCCTATATATGTGTGTGTGTGTGCGTCATGCCCACGTCAAAGTGCGATGTGCATTAGATCGCCTAAAAGTGGATAGCTACAAAAAAGGGGAAATAATTACCATTGCAGAATTTATGGTCAAGAAACCTTTTAAATTTACTGCCTATACTTAAGGATGAGAATGTTGTTAAATAGATATATATATATATATATATTATAAACCAAAGAAGGAGGCACTAAAAACTGAAATATCAAAAGATATTCTATCTAAGCCATAAGCCTAAAGACTCCTCGAACAAACTGTTGAAAGATGATCAAAGAATATTTAACCTGTCATGTATATATATTTTTTTTTCAATATATATTTTATATACTCAGATTCTAAAGTACACAAAAAATGAAAATTTTTAATATATTTATAATATTTCGTTTCCCCAATAAATAATTTGAATTTTTAAAGTAGTTTATATAGGGTCTTAATCCAATTTTCAGCTGTCAGCCTAAAAGCATGCAATACTTTTTTTGTAATAAAGGACTAAATATGTATATATAATAATATAAGTATATATCTACTTCACATAGATATTTATTGTGCGTTAATTTCCTGCAAGTGCTTAAAACCAATTTTTAACTTTTATATTGTTTATGTATTTCAGCTAGAAATTAACGGCACTGGTATGATTAACTAAGGGATCGTAGTATATATAAGCATTAAGCAATACAGTTCGTATATTCTTGCCAATTCGAAAAGCCAATTGTAATTTTTAAATTTTTTTATGCCAATTTGAATTAAGTTTTTTTTCTTTAAGCAAGCAAATTTTATATAGCGCATAATTTGACTAGGGTTTAACTGCGATTCTTCGGATTATGATTATAATAAGGTTTTTATTATTGTTGTAGTTATTATTGTTGTTGTTGTTGTAGGCTTCAGCTGTGGAACTCACAATGTCTCTAGTCAGAGAGCGCACCTTAATCCTACGTGTAAACTTATATGAAAACAAACGCGCAACGTTACGACTTTTATGTTTCTGATCGGAATCAGTTTGTTAAACGGCATTATGTCAAACAAAAAGACGACAGCTAACAAAATTTGCAACATTTGTTGTTTGTTTTTTCTTTATTTTTTGATTATTTAATTTATTTTGTTAACACTTCAAATTTGATATATATATATGTATATATATATTGAAACACTTGCTTGGCCCAGCACTTGATCAGTGTTATTTGGCTTATTCAAATCCTGCGACACGTTTTTTCTTTTTCAATTAAAAAACACTTTTCGTTCACTGAGATTGGCTTTTAATTTCATATTTCTTATAGCTGTTGCTGTTGCTGCTTGGTTGTTGTTGTTGTTGTTGAAACTTACAGAACTTGTACAGGGCGTTTCACTTATTTATCATACCGACAAGTCTAGCACGCCGTTGTGGTGGCCACGCGCGGCTACTTCTGCACCACGTACGCGTTTTCTGTAGACTGAATTTCGTTTTGGACACAGCCTGTCCTAAAGGATGCACACAACTCCCACACACGAACGAGCGAAAGAGAACCCGAGTCAGTGCACGAGAGAGCAAAGGAAAACCACCACCAGCAGCAGTACCACTAAAACACCGACACCACCACCACTACCACCACCACCAGCTCCCCCAACGTCCACTAGAACATTTGGCGGCGCTCTGTTGCTATTTTGTTTACCTTCGTTGCGGGGGCGTTCGCCTGCAGTAGGCGTGGCACTGTTCACAAAACGTGTTTGAAGGGTAAAGCCTACCATTTAAAATTTTTTGTAGCATACTCTTAGGCTGCACCATAAATTTAAATGATATGCAAAACAATATATGCCATATTTAACTACTCTTAAACCTATATAGCTATATATATTTATATAGAGCGCCCACTTGATGGATTCGGCACACACAAACACACTCGCACACACATCAGCGACACCCTCAGCACCCGGAACATGCGCATTCGGAAGCTCTCTGAGAGTTACTTCCCTAGACCACTCCACAGTTTTTTAATATACTTTATCAACATATCGCAGTCTCTGATAAAACAATCATCGTTTATGGTGCAACACGCTCAAAGTAAACGCCACACACACACGTTTAGCTCCCAGCATGATTGAGATATTGTGCTTACCCCGCAAGCCTAGCTGCAGGGGTGGTTAAACGCGTCCCAACACGAGTCAAGTCCTCTGACAAAAGCCAAACTGGGTTAAATTCAAATGCAAAAAGAAAGCCAGCCCACAAATTTGGGTAATGATTTTTGAATAACTCCCTTGCCTCTAACTCAACAATTTTCCGCAAATACTAATACATATACAAATGCGTATGCGTATGCGTAACCTGTGCTTAGCGTGCGGCTCGTTAAAGGCCGCCCAAAAAGTTTTTTTATTGGGGGAGCTCCTAAATGTACACCGGAAATGACAAGGCATAGTTTTCGCATTTCTTTTAAACTATAAACAAAACTAAAAACGCGAGTAAACAAAAAAATAAATAACTGGACAAGTTTAGAGTGGCAGACTGAGAGTTACCCTAGCTCTAACATTTGCTTAATATTAAAACAATTTTTTTAAAATTCATGAATTATAGAAATATTTTTATTACTAACTTTTAAAATTATTGAATTGGGGTAAAAAGTTGTTATTATAATTAAAATTGTTCAATTAAAGAGACGCTGTGATAACGCTTTTTTTATATAAAAAATGAAATATTTTTTATATACATCAGCAGAGTCGTTTATTCTATTTAAATACTATAAAGAGAACTGATTTAATATAATTCCCTCTCTAAAGTCTGCTTCACACAGCAACCGAAACCTCTACAACAATTTGTGTTTACAGGGTATATGCATCAAGGCAAATCAAATATGCGCTTAACACGATATATTCAAATTTTCTGTGCGTTCGCTTGGTACCTATTTTATTTGAGTTGTTTTTCTTATTTTTTTTATATGCCATATAATTTGGCTATATACTAAGCGACTTTTCAATAACAGTTGTTTACTTGTCACCCTTGCTGCTGTTGGAGCTCTTGCGCTGACGGTGCTGTAGCAGCTCCTGGTATTGTTCCATGGAACCATCCTCGTGCTTGGAGGTGAATTGTTGTTGTAGTTGCTGCTGCTGCTTCTGCTGCGACAACTTCTCATTGCTGGCTGACTTCGAGTCGTTGCGCTTTTGATCGCGATTCGATTTCTTGATTTTATCGCGCACGCGGTTGCCTAGTCGCGAGGCTGCTAGCACCTGGCTGACCTTGGAGCTCTTCAAGTAGCGTGTGCGCCACGACTGTAAGCAAAAGCGTTTAGTTTTAAGTTTATTCATTTAGTTTATAGCAGATATATATATAACCTCTGAGTGGGATTCCTGTAGCTTCTCGTGGTCATCGTCGCTGGTATTAAGCGATATGACATCGTTGTCCTCTTCATCGGGCTCAACTAGCTTCTCGGGCACCTCGCTTTTGACTTTGACATCTGGTTCATCTTCTACTGTGGCCAGCTCCTCAATCTCTAAATCGCCGCCTATGGAAATGACATCATCGTTTTGATCCTCATCATCTATGATGGGCTGCTCTGCCTCAATTGCTGTTACATTGGATTGTTCAACAGTTGCAACAGGCACTTCTTCAACTGTGGCTGCTTTTTCGATTGGGGCATCAGCTACTATTGCTTCGACTACTTCTTTAGCAACTTCATTGTCTGCAGGCTGCTCTTGCTCGATCTGAGCTGCTGGCTGGGCTTCTGCTTTAGTTTCGTTTTCCTCTCTCACCTCGCCCTCTTCCGGCTCGCTTTCCTCAGCTGGTGTTGCGGCAGCTGGCTCTGGTTGCACCTCAGCTGCTGCTGATATTGCAGTTGCCTGCTTTGCCGGCTCCTTGCTCTCATCATCTGTGCTGTCACTTATAAGCAGTGTCTCTGGCTCTGCTGGTATGGGAATTACATCCGGTGAAGTCGAACGCGAGTTGCTTAACTCCAGAACAGTTTCAGCCTTTGTCTCAACTGCTTTAGCATTGCTAACTATCACTTTCTCTGGCGACTTGGTGGATATGCGATAGTTGCGCTTTAGCTTAATCTTTTTCTGAGGGGCAGCACTTTGTTTCGCATTGCTATCACCATTGGTATGTGTATGAGCCTGCTCCTTGGTTGGCTTACGTTTTTCAGATTCGGTCGACTTTCGCTTGCTCACATTGGAGCTCCTGTCACTGCGCTTCTCCTTCTCCAAGTGCTTCTTGGGTATCTTTTCTTCATCATCATCCGATTCCACCTCGATCTTTGTTATGGGCTCCATGGCCAGCTGGGAGCGAATAGCGCGTGCTCTCGCCTGTAGCTCAAGCAGCTCCAACACACTGATTTGTCCATCCGCTGAGTGAAAATGAGTTATAGAAACATTAATGTATATAGGCTTCAGATATAGTAGGCAGTTGTTGCCATTTAGTATTGGCTTTATATTTTTTCAACTTACGCTCCTTATTTTCATTGATTTTATCGGCTCTTTTAGCGCTTGATTTCCGCAATTTCTTAGCTGCAAAAAAATTTTCAAATTTTCGAAAAAGCATTCAGTTAAAATTTAAATTAGCTGCACACCATGGCGACGGCGATGGCGATTGAAGTGGATAACTTAAGTCTGTCGAATACGGAACTGGAGGATCAACAAGTACAGCCCGAAAGTGAGGCAGAAGCAGAAAAGTTTACAGTACGCTTGAATGGGCAAAAGGACTTGGAGCAAAGACTTCGCGAATTCAAGGCTGCCTGCGATGCCCACGAAAAGCATGCACGCAAGCGCAAAAGGCGTCGCTACTATCACATGGGCCTGCTGGCCAAACTCGTTATGGAAACGACGCACGAGGAGCTACGTCGCATGCTCGAGCATGGCACCTACACATTTCACGTGGACATGGTTGCCTTCAAGCCAGATGAACTAGCCATGATACTGGAAACCCTAAATATAGCCATCTCGGCACATGCGGACGAACGGGAGCTGCGCACTGCGACGGGCCTGGCTATTGAGATTAATGGCGATTGCTGTCGCGTGGGTCGATTGCGCAACAACTGCACCACAATGCTGGCACGCGGCTCGGTGGTGACGCTAACCACGGATTCAGCGTATCGCTATGCCGGCTTCCGAGAGATCGTCTACGTGATTAATCTACGTGCCTATCTCACCTCAATCAGGCTGAATGATGTGCTGCTGATTGGACGCGAGATTCGCTGCCGTGTGGTCAAAACATTGAACGAAGCGGTGGCCGTGCTGATCATCGATGCGGGTCTGTTGTCCTCTTATGACTTCATTGAACTGCCACGCCAATGTCATGCCTTGGCACCCAGCCTATATCCAGAGCTATATCTAAACGATCTACAAACGGCCGCTGCTCTCAAAGCCAACTTTGTGGTGCTGCCGAAGATTCGATGCAAATCGTTCCTGCGTGCAGTTCGGTCAACAATTATGACAGAATTTGATATGCGACTGATTGGCTGCATTGACTTTGAGTATGTGCGCACCAATATGCTCGATCTGTTGGGCATTATCAAGCTGCTGGACTACATCTGGATACCGGACATGTTCAATGTGAACTGCTGTGTGTATAATTATATTATGGAAGATGCGCTGCCCATTGCGCACTGCCAGAAGAAGCCGGTTATTGGCACCGTGCCGCTGGAGCGTTGTAACGACTTTAAGCGGTTCGAGCTGCACGAGTTCCTCTGGAAGATCGACACCATACACATGCAGAAGAGTCCGTGGTGTAATAAGTATCCGTTGATTGTTAAGAAATTGATGCCCATTCGGGATTATCGTGTGGGCGTCGTACAAACACAGCAGCAGGTGAAGAGCATATTGACGGCCTATCAGACAATAGTTAACTTCATCATACGAACAATCGCCACCATCGAGTGCCAGGCGATATTTGTGTTTACAAAGTGTGAGAACGCGAGTGTTGCGCTTGCACGGTCAGAAATCTATTGTCCAGTTTACATGATGATGCCGTTGAACCATGACGACGATGAGATGAGCATCAAATGTAAATTTGATTTGGCCCGCGCGTTGCATCTGCGACGCAACACGCATCCCATTGTCTATACGCCCGATCTGAACGAGTGCAACTATAGCCCCATAGAGTTCGGTGTGGATTACATGAGACGCAAGGGCTGCCTGGAGGTGGGCGACTTTGTAGTCACCTTGGAGGTGGGGAAGGAGGACGAAGAAAACATTGTCTTAGGCGTTGGCGAGGATGTGTGCATATTACGCGCCTTCTACGTGGCCCCAGTCTTCAATTGCGAAAAATTCAAATATGGCACATGAGATTTTTATGCAAATTCATCCATGACGTGCAGTTGTACAGATACACGTCTGATTATCCAATCAAAATTAAATGTACGTAACGTAGTCCTAAGTGTTTATCACGTATGGGTTGGGTGCAGACGAGTTCTGTTGAGGACTTACCACGACGTAGCTCACTGCGCCCTATGTCGCTGTCTGACGAAATCTCTTCCAGCGATATATGCTCTGCAACAACATATATGAATATTGATAATATAAAGGGTGTGTATGTAGCGTTTGCTTACCCTCCTTGTGCTGCACATCCGAGTCCTCGGAGCTCTCCGTGTCAGTGGGACAACGCGTGTCCTCAATGATGGATTTCAATCGTTTCGTAGATACACAAAGCAGCTCATTGAGGCAAAGTTCCTCTATTTCATCCAAGCTAGTTTCCTGCAAGAGATCATATTTAATAATTGCTCTTACAAGTTTTATTCAGCTTACCTTTAAAAACTCTGGTGCTAGATTCAAAATTGTCTTTGGCTTTAGTGTGCCAAAGATTTGTTTGACTAACTCGAGGCGGTCATCGATGTAGTGGGAAATGGGATGCAATGTGCGATCCTCCTCTGATTTTTCCTTCTTTATGGATATAGGCTTGGGTATTTGATCACTTTTAACTTTTTTCTTTGAGCTGCTCATGTTGTTAATTTACAATTTAACAAAAAATTAGAGCAAAACAAACTTTTCTGCTGACTTTTCGTGTAAGACTCCGAAAAGCAAGAACAGCTGTTTGACCAGAGTTGCCATACTTACAGGCGATATCGATAGATTTCTGCGGCAACAGCTGAGTGTAATAGATTGACGTATTGTGTTTTGGATAGAATTGTGTACAAATTAAGTGGTGTGTAGTTTAAAGCAAAACAGAAAGTAAGTCTATTAAATAAACGTAGTTTGTATAATTGTTTATATAAGCAATAAAACGTGGGCTACGCCGGTATGTCGGTCATGCTCTAATTGCAATTGGATAATCATGAGCATGTTACTAGGTTAATTATACCGAATGTTACTTAGTTAAAAATATGTTGACAGAAAAATGACTTGAATTTACATATTTTGACTGGCATATCATTTGAAGAAATGATTAAGCTAATATTAGTATTTAATTAATTACAAGCTCACGTACGCTTTAATTCGGTATTTATTGATTTTGTTTAGTATGGTCACACCGCGCGCCATATGTTCATTAACTATAGAAGAGAGAGAGCGTGAGAGCGTGAGCGTCGGTAAAAATAGTTTTCCGTTTAATACAGCGGGACGCACCGCTAAAACAAAAATAATACAAATACAAAAAGCTATTACAATATGTGTGTGTGCAATGGTTTATGTAAATACAAAATAGAAACCAATATGTAATTCGATTTCAAGCGTAAATAATCACCTATAAAGTATCTGTGGAAACGTATATGCAAACAAACTCCACTCTACATGCATAATTTGACGTCAGAACGGAACGGGGAAAAAATCACAGCACAAAGCAATTATAATGAATATTCCGCGTGGAGGCAACAGCAGCGGCGGTGGCGGCAGCACATCGCTCGATTTAGCCCCGCTGCTCGATGCCAGCAACAACAGCGATGAAAGCGATCATGAAACGGGTGGCAAATCAAATGGAGGCGCCCTGTTGAATGTTTCCTCCAGCATGAGCTCCAAGGAACTGCGCATTAGCCACCGGGACAGAGAGCGAGAGGAAGCTGATACGGCAATCTTTGTGAAGAAGGTTGGCAGCGCGCTCTTCTATGGCATCTCTTCGTTTATGATCACCGTGGTAAATAAGACAGTGCTGACGTCTTATCACTTTCCCTCCTTCCTGTTCCTAAGCTTGGGTCAGCTAACAGCGAGCATAGTAGTGCTCGGAGCTGGCAAGCGACTTAAGCTGGTCAGCTATCCGCCACTGCAACGCAATACATTTGCTAAGATCTTTCCACTCCCATTGATCTTTGGCTTCAACATGATCTTTGGCCTGGGCGGCACCAAGGCGCTCAGCCTGCCCATGTTTGCGGCACTGCGTCGCTTCTCAATATTAATGACCATGTTGCTGGAACTGAAGATACTTGGAGTGAGGCCAACGACTGCTGTGCAGGTCTGCGTTTATGCCATGATCGGTGGCGCTTTGATAGCCGCCTCCGACGATCTGTCTTTCAATATGCAGGGCTATACGTACGTGATGATCACCAATGCGCTGACTGCCTCGAATGGCGTGTTCGTTAAGAAGAAACTGGATACTTCAGAGATTGGGAAGTACGGGTTGATGTTCTACAATTCGCTGTTCATGTTTGTGCCCGCCCTGTTGCTCAACTATGTGACGGGTGATCTACAGAAGGCCATCGACTTTGGCAGCTGGCACGATCCGGCGTTTGTTGTGCAATTTCTGCTTAGCTGCGTCATGGGCTTCATCTTATCCTATAGCACAATAATGTGCACCCAATTCAATTCGGCGCTGACCACCACAATCGTTGGCTGCCTAAAGAACATCTGTGTCACCTATCTGGGCATGTTCATTGGAGGAGATTATGTGTTCTCCTGGCTCAACTGCATTGGCATCAATATCAGCGTGCTGGCGAGCCTGCTCTATACGTACGTTACATTCCGGCGGAAGCAGGCGCCCGATAAGCAAACCCATTTGCCCAACTCTCGGGGAGAGAGCGTCTAGTCGGAGACTAATCAGAGAGAGAGCCTGCTGCCAAAGCCATAAATATTTCATGTACCCATAGAGAAAGAACATCGAGCATCGACTAGACTAGAGAACGAAATTATAAAGAAGCAAACATTGTTAACTGTAAAACTTTCAATTGTACATATGTAGTTATGTATTTAAATATTATATATATATATATACATATATGCATATACATATATGTATATGTAAGCACTTATGTAATTTAAATGTCTTTGTAAATTTATATCGAGAAACACACTCACACTCGCGCAATTAATTATGTTAAAGTGTCATAAAAAGCAACCCAGACGTAAACCTCTGCATACATAATAGTTAATTGAATATATCTCTAAATATATAGCGCATATATATATACATAAATATATGTGTATGTTTTTACACCTACAAAATAGAAACAATGTGTTCCATTTCGCGTACATTTAAGATAAGATTGTCCCTTGATAAGAACTGTGACTTTTCTAAGTGAAAATGCTCTGAATGCCCGCCCGGTTGCTTAGTTAAATTTATTGTTCAATTATGGGAACAACTTTACCTTTTTGCTACCTGTTTGAACATTTTTGGGTGAATATGTTGCAGGCATGTCTTGAAATTATCATGAGCTGCTCGGCTTGTTTGACCTATTTCAAGTCTATGTATGTATATTGACTTCAGATCTATCTTTTTTAAACAGAATAATTTTACAATATTTTTAAATTTTATAAATATTTCCTTATATTTTTAAATGTTTATTTTTTAAAAATTTGTTTATTTTAGAAAAATTTCCTTCAATGTAAAATTCTAGTCCCCTCTCGAATATATACATACTTAGTTGGATATACCCACATATATACCCTCATAAAAAATTTCCAAGAATTGTTAATGCGCAACGCTTTTCTATTAGTTTAGTCTTATCACAAAAAGTAAATATTGCTCAAAATGCATTTTCTATTTCTCACAGCATGATTTGGACCTTGTCCATCAGTCAGTCAATCATTTTACATGTACTGCATTTAAGTATTTTTTTAAAGGAATTTTTTTAGCTTCTGCTAAAAGTGAATATTGTTAGAAAAGGGCGTTTACTATATCTCAGTGATTGAGATCCGCCTCATACATCAGTCAGTCAATCATTCTACATCTACTAAATTTAGATATTTACTAAGCAATTTTTCTAGCTTTTGCTATAGTGAATATGGTTAAAAATTCATTTAAATATCTCAGTGATTGAGATCCGCCTCATACATCAGTCAGTCAATCATTCTACATCTACTAAATTTAGGTATTTATTAAGGAATTTTTCTAGCTTCCTGCTAGTTAATATGACTAAAAAGGAATTTTTCATTTCTCATTGTTAGAGCCCTGCTTCGTTCATCAGTCAGTCAATCATTCAATCATCGCACATATTTTTAATCTTAAGCGTTTTTAAGCGACCTTAGAATATTCTACTTTAAAGCAATTTCGTAGTTTAAGCGGATGAAAACGGAAATGCTTAGCCCCCATAATTTAGACGACCCGCTGATAATTCCCATATCATTATAGTTGTTTTTTCACTCTCTCGCAAATGTATTCTGCTTCAGCTATTAAGCGCTTATCTCTATGCCTGCAGTAGTTCTTATCTTGCCTAAATATAACTAAACTGTGAATGTCTGTGTCTTTCACTAAAGATTTTTCATCTTTATCTTACAATATTTTCACGTGCTTGTCTAAATTACTTCTCAGTTAACAAGAGAGGAAAAGAGAGAGCAAGAAATAATAAAAAATAAAAGTTAATAGGAACAGAGGCCGGGTTCAGCGCAATTTCGAAGGTTCAATTGTGTTAATATAAACAAAGAGTGGAAGCAAAAAAAAAACCGGTTCCCAACTTTTGCCTCGTCTCTTAAGTCTCTAAACCGTTTGTGGGGCGGCAATATTTACTTACGAATCTTTTGGACTTGGTCTATAGACAAATTGTTTACACGCGGCGTCTCTGAAGGGGGCACGGGGAGCATTCAGGGCCACGTTTATAAGCCGAGTCACACATACATAATTAGTCAGTGAGTCGGGGCTGATGAGGTCAACAAGCTGGAGGCTTCTATTGTTAACATCACACTATGTTTATCCACAGCAATGATGCAGCAGCTAAGGCAAATCTCATTGCTTCGCTTGCAGCGTGGCTTGACCCTGAGCCTGGCCAGCAGACGCTTTTCAGTAGCCACGGATGCTCCTCCAGAGGAGTTGGATGCCTTTGAACGCGACTACTTGAAGCAGCGCATACAGATAACACAATTCCAAAGGCTGCTGCTAGGCGCCGGCTCCTCCATAGCCTCATTGTTCAATCCGCACAGGTGGGCAGAATACATCTGGCTATATATGGGGAATTTTAGATATATAGTTATTTTCAGGCACGACATGATTGCCTGCCTGGGCGAGACAACGGGGGAGAATGCACTCTGGAATATTTTGGATACCATGCAGGCGAGCGAGGAGGGGCGTCGCATCCTGGTCGAGAAACCACGTATTAATACAAACACGATTGATCTTAAGCGCTTGGAAGCCTTGCCGCCGGATTCATTTGGTTTCGCCTATGCCAAGTTCCTCAAAGATAATGTAAGTTTGTAGCTTACGCTAACTGCATGATAGCTTATCGCCTTTCTACGTGATTTTCATAAATAAAAGTGTGAGTTTAAATAAGTTCTTTGTATTTTAGAACGTGACGCCAGATACGCGGATGGAGGTTCGATTTCTGGAAGATCCAAAGTTGGCATATGTAATGACACGATATCGCGAATGCCACGATTTACTGCACGCCGTGTTGGATATGCCAACAAATATGCTCTGCGAAGTGACAGTCAAATGGGTGGAAGCTCTAAATACCGGGCTGCCAATGTGCTATGGAGCAGCAGTGTTTGGTGCGGTACGATTGCGACCTAGGTAAGTTAGCTTTTTAGGGTTAATTGAATATAATATATGACAAGCGGATGATGTGTGAGTCTTTTGTGCTTGCAGACAGCGTCGAGAGTACTTGAAACGCTACTTGCCGTGGGCCATCGAAAATAGCAAGCAAATGAAGCCACTGATGCCCATTTATTGGGAGAAGCGTTGGGAACAAAAAGTGAACGACTTACGCTCCGAACTGGGCATAAAACCGTTTCAATAAATTTTGCATATTATTGTTTTGAAATTCGATAATTTTTTTTTTTTTAAGGGCGGGCATTTTGCACCAAGTCGATCGATATCGATAAACAGCGATCGACAGCGAAAACGAGCTGGCAACGCCGATCGTGGTGTTTGCTTTGCTGATGTGTTGAAGAGCTAATGGCTAATTATTTATTAAAATTACAATATGGCTGAGAAATTTAATGGATTTAGCCACGATGAGATACTTAAAATAACAGGAGCAAAGCAGGGCAAAAGACTCAATATGGAAGCTGGTAAATATTGAGTTTTATTGAGAGTTTATCTCACGGTTTGTTTGTGTGTGTGCGTGTCCTAAACAAAACAATTGTTATACATACATAAACATGTGTGTTTATATGTGTATACGTGAATATTTATAGCTAAACAAGCGCTCAAAAGCCAGCCCGGCATTAGGCGGATGCCGGATAAGATCTTCCGGCAGGCAGATCAATTGCGAAAGCAGCAGCAACAAACGCATCAAAACCCCCAACAGATTGTTGCTGCCAAGGCCAAATCACGATCAACCACGCCTACAGAACCGGAACCAAAAGAACCGCCCACTGCCGCGCAAGAAGAAGAATCACTGAACTTGGAGCGTGGCTTATCTGACTCACTGGTCGAGGCACTGTACTGCGGCTCCGTTAAAACAGCGATGACAAACGGTAAATCCTTGGCTGCAGCTGGAGCTGCTGCCACGTATGCAAGCGAAGCGACAGATGATAGCTCAATTCTGAAGATAAGCAGCACGGACGATGACGCCAGCATTTTGCCCAGCACCAAAGACTCAACGGAAGAGAGGATCAGCACAGACTCGCCCTTCAAGGGCATTTCGCTTAAGGATTTCGAGCAGCATCGGAAAATGATTCAGGAGCAGAACAAGCAAAAGAAACAAATGCTCTACCAAGCGATCGAGCAGCATACACAAAAAACGGCAGCAGAATCTCGAAAAATCGAAGAGATTCGCCACGAACTCTCAAAGCTGGAGAGCGATCTTGCAGTGGATGTTGCCTTGCTGCGCAAACAGATTGACAACGCTTGCATTCACTTCGCTAATGTGGAGTAAGGCATAAAACTGGGAAAAATCAATCCAATTTTAATACCTAATGTATTGTTATTTCACAGAAAAAACTATGTACGAATTGAGGCTCAATTTCTAAAGGCAAAACTAGATCTACATAATGCATCCGAGAAGAAGGAGCTGCTTACAGAGCATCTCTGCACGGTTATAGCCCACAACGAGGATCGCAAGGCACAGAAGTTGACGGAACTAATGCAAAAAGTGGGCCTGGCGCCAACGGAAGACGAGCCTGAATCTGAAAATAATCGAATATAGCTAATTTGTACAAGAGTTTATGAAGTGAAATTAATTTGCTTAGATATTAGCATTGATATTAGCATGTGCATGTTTACAAATATATATATTAAGTTTTTTAGTTTTAAACAACGAGTGCAAATTGCAATAATTAAATATAGTTCAAAACGTTTTTGATTGTTATTTTTAATAAGCTGGCAACGCCAAAGGTATACGCTGCAACCCTGGTAAAACAGCTGGCTTCCAATGCTTGGAAATAAACGTGTGCGAAATTTAAAACATAAACAAAACTTGAATTATTTAAATATAAATCAAGAAAGCATTAAAGATGGCTGGACGTGGTCGTGGTGGCAAGACAGGCTCGCTAACTGCTGAGCAAATGCAGGCGCTTGGGTGCATGGGCAAAGATATGCCGCAAGTGCAATCGGCGCCGCCACCAACATTTCCAGCGCTGATCAACAAACCAATTTCATTAGAGGTAAATCAAATATTGCTTAAATTAAGTTATTTATATAAATAAAACTATTTCCTTTTAGACCACTACCTCACAGAACTATCAGCTGCTGTGGAAGGAAGACTTTTTGAATCGCATGCGTGATTCGCCATATTATGTTATCTCAGCCAACCAGGAGAAACAAAAAACGAGCGTAAAAGATTGGCGAGAGGTATGCAAGGCAATATTGATATATTAACATGAGCTAAAGAGTACTCTTACAGAAAGCTTTGGAGCGGCTTAAGCATAAGGCGCAGCCCGAGTTCAACTACAAAGCAATGCCGAGGGAGCTAAATTCAACAAGTCGAAAGCGGCGGGCAGCTGAGCCCCGCCCCAAACTGGTGGTCAAGAAGACAAACATTGAAGATAGACTGAAACAGCTGGAGCAGAAGGAACTCAAAAGCGGGGGTGAGAATGAAACCGATGAAGTCAAGCAGGAGAGCGACTCGGAGCATGACGATGAGCCCGAAGATCCAGAAGCAGCACTCGATGATGAAATGGACGAGGAGAACGACTATGCCAACGATTACTTTGACAATGGTGAGGCGTACAACGAAGAGGATGACAATATGGACGATGGGCCCGTATATTAAACAAGAAATAAACATAGTTTGGGTTTGTGATTTTCTAATTCGCCACTTTAAGCTTATTTAACACATAATTGTTTGCAAATGTACGTGAAGAGCAAAGATCTAGTCCAAGCTGCTGGGAGGGCTGTAGTTAAAGTACACCAAGCCCGAAGATTTCACCTGGAAAATGGAAGACTTTAGTGTGGATTAAGAATAGAAATGGAGATAACTTACAAAGCCAATTGTGCCAGCCAGAACCAAAATTCCAGTCAAGAGGGTGGCATTGTATTTAGTGTTGTTGCGGCTGTGCTGCTCCTTCCAGTCACCAGCTGGCACGGGTAAATCGTTCATGGTGGAGTGCTGATGGTGTCCACCGTGGTAAGCGGCGCGAGACATGGCACCAGCTGCCAAAAGAGAACACAGAATTATACTCAATAAATACCAATTGCCATGACGCAGGAGCGACACATTATGTAATTTTTAAGGTTAGCAAATGCAGCTCTTAACAAGCATATAAAAGTCGAACTTACCATTTCTGAACAGCAGAGACTGCTTGACAATGTGCTTGACCAACATGTTTACTACAAAATTGCACAAAATATACAAATTATGTTTTTATTTTTCCGATAGTTTTCTTCGCATTAAAACTACTCACCAATGGTTACTTATGTATCGACCAGTGTGACTGTCTGCAAGTGTTGCAAAAATACTGAACAATGTGAAGTTGGCTGCGCGCAATTTTGCGACTCACGTGAAGTTGGCCGCATTAGTGGCAGCGGTGGCTCATCGAACAGCTGTTTCTCTTGGAGGCGTTCTTCAGTTTGGAAACAATTATAATAGCTGTAGTAATTGCAAAAAAAATCGCTGCCAACATTCCGTAGCCATGCTGACAATTGGCACCTTGGCCAACATCAAGCACATACTGCAAAAGGAGCTATTCAACAGCAGCGGAGAACGTTTGCTCTCTGTGGTGACGGTGACGAAAACTTTCAAAAAGAAAGACAAGCGGGCCTGCTACCTATGCGTGCTGACGACAGCGCCGCCCGTACCGGTAGTGACCCTTTGCCTGGTGAAGCAGTACGACCAACGGGACAGCGAGTATAAGCGCAAGCGCAACTGGCAGTTGGACGAGATCAAGTGGATCGATGGGCGCAACGAGCAGTTCGAGACGCACGAGTTCGACATCCAATTGGAAAAGCTGTACAAATGGTACGCCCTTAATTTGCATGAGCGTCAGAATTTTCTCGCCGTGCTCAACCGACAAATACAAAAGTCTGTGCGTGGACCTCGAGCTGAGTTCCGTAATGTGCCCAGCGCTTGGCTGTCGGAGAAGTCGCCAGAGAAGATAGCAGCAGGACGTGCAGGATCTGGAAATGTCACCCAGAAGCGGGCGAATACGGATGATGAGGAGGACGAGGAAGAAGCGCAAGAGTTCACAGCGCTTACGGATAAGGAGGCCAACGAACTTGGTAAACTGTTCTCGGAGTGCGACTTTGCCATCAAGGATGCGGAACAGTTCATCGAACAGTTGTCCAAGGAGCTGCACGATTTGGATGGGGTAAGTAAACCTTAAACCTTCAATACTTAGCTAATCCTTGTTCATATATCTGCAGGCCAATATGCAAAGCGTGCTGGCCTCGGAGCAGAAGGTGCTCAAAATGATGGAGCACATAGACAATGCTATAACCGAGGCGGACAAGTTTGAAACGCGCCTGGATACCTATGAGGATATATTGGGCCATGTGAAGGAGACCATGGAGAAAATAGGAGGCAAGAATGCCATGATCGAAATTGCCAATAACAATAATATCAAACTAATGAAGGAACTTAACAAAGTTATTGTGGGTACTAAGAATATCTCTAAAGATTTGTGTTAATCTCTTCTCCTGCTTGTTTTTAGAGCCAATTAGACTTGCCGTACAGCCAGCAGCAGGCGCTGGATGACCCCGATCTAAAGACTGCAGCCGGACGCAAGGCGGCGATTGCAGCAGCCCAATGTCTGCAGCAGGCCATGAATAGCGACATTGATCCCGCCTTGTTGCGTCTGGAAGCTGTGCAGGATCAGCGCAAACGCTTTGAGAAGTGGAAACAAAAGTTCTCAGCTACTGTTAGTCGGTTCATGAACAATCTCTTCATACATCTGGGCAACGAAATAGGAGATATGCCACTGACCAGCACCGAATTGGCGCTGCCCAATCACTCCAATGTGCACCGCGAGCTGACGCCATATACGGAGCTGATGCACTGGTCCAAGGCTATGGATCGCAAGACCTACGATGGACTGATGCGTGTCTATACGGCTTCGCTGAGCAAGATCTATGATCGCGATGTTAGGAATTTCTTTAATTTAGTAAGAATATAACTATAAAAAAAAGCAAATTCCATGTTAAGCTTTAACTTTATTTCAGGCCAAGCTTCAAGTGTCCGACAAGCTGCGCAACTCTCGCGAAGATCTGGATATGTCCACTTCGTCGCGCAAGTCTGCCGTCTCCACCATTCCTTATGGCACGCTGGGCATCAATCGTGATCAATGGGGCCCAGGTGTGGACAGTGCGGATCGTGTACGTTTCGATGCATTGCTGGAGAAGGTGCTAGCCGAACTGGAGCCCATTGCGTTGCAGGAGCAATTGTTCTGCATCAACTTCTTTCAAATGGATGTGATAAGTCCCACAACGAAGAACACACAAACGACTCTGGATATGGAAAAGGATAAGGGCATAGATATGTCGCAGTCCTTCAACGCCTCCATGGCCTCGCCCACCAGTGCGAGCACAGATGGTGGTTCAGTGCCCCAGAAGCGCATTGATCGTCAGATCAATGAGGATGTGCGCAAGCTGATGATGGGACTGTTTGGTTGCCTGGAGCCCGAGCTGGTTAGCTTCATACAAAGCTTTGAGCGAGTGGATAGCTTGTGAGCCACCTGTAGATCCTATAATCTGTACTTGCTAATCAATGCTCTCTCCCTAGCTATTCCCTCTATGTGCTGGTGCGTTTAACGCAGCACGTCATGTCCGCCCAGGACACACATTCCTTTTTGAGTATGACCTTTGCCTCGGCCCTGGTGCAGGTCAAACGCAACTTTGATCGCTTTATGCAGCAGCAACTGCAATCCATTAAGGAGGCTAAGCTTCCCAAGCGTTCGAAGGCCATTCTGCCTTACGTGGAGAACTTTGAGAACTTCGCACAGACAGCGGAGGGCATCTTTCGCAAATCTGATCGACGCACGGATATGGAGAAATGGTACCTGCAGCTGGTCCACGCTATTTTCGAGGGGATTAGCATACACTCGCAGGAGCATCCAAAGACGCCGTCACAGGTGGTGCGCATGGAGAACTATCACCATATGTACGCACTGCTGGCGCAGCTTAAGGTCCCTGGTCTGGATGCACTCAAGAAGGAAGCCAAGATGCGCTATAACGATGCACTCAAGGCTTATGTGACGCAGTACTTTGGCAGACCTCTAGAGAAATTGAATGTAAGTGGCTTAGCTACTTTAGATATTTCTCTAACTCTTTCCATTGCAGCAATTCTTTGAGGGCGTGCAACTAAAGGTGGCGCAGGGCGTCAAGGAGACAGAAATTAGCTACCAAATGGCCTTCTCCAAGCAGGAGCTGCGCAAGGTGATCAGCCAATATCCAGCGCGTGAGGTGAAAAAGGGCCTGGAGAACCTCTACAAGAAGGTGGACAAGCACCTGTGCGAGGAGGAGAATCTGCTGCAGGTGGTGTGGCATGCCATGCAGGAGGAGTTCATAGCCCAGTACAATTATCTCGAGGAGCGCATACAGAAATGCTATGCGGGCGCCATGATCAATCTGGAGTTCAACATACAGGACATACTCGCCTTCTTCTCCGACATAGCGCGTTCCCACTGAGTGCACGCTATATCGGTGATTTACTTTTAAGTGCAATAGTATTTAGAGCGATGTGTTTTTTAAGACAAAAATATACGCGCA
This sequence comes from Drosophila gaucha, assembly GCA_035045545.1. Lineage (NCBI taxonomy): Eukaryota > Metazoa > Arthropoda > Insecta > Diptera > Drosophilidae > Drosophila > Drosophila gaucha. Next base: position 1,617,119 of record JAWNOY010000292.1, read on the forward strand.
CATATTTAAACAGCTGATTATAGTTCAAAGCTGCGAATGAGAAACAAAGAATCGACAGAGAGAGATTGAGAGCCAGTTGAAGCTGCCAAGCGCAAGAGAGCATTTTTGCGTCTGCGAGAGCACTCACATAACAGTTGTCGGTTGTTCTGAGACTAGCTTTTTTCGCATCAGTCAATTTGCGCGCCTCGTTCCGTGCGGTTGGTTAGTCTGCGTGTTCGCTTCGTTTGCTTTTTAACAACTCTCGTGTCTACGCTCGTTTGCGTGCGTGTGAGTGACTGTGTGCGCGCGCGTCTTGTGATATGCAAATGGTAATTGAAAAAGCCGCAACGATCGCATATAAATTGGCAGCAAACGGGGTGCATACACTTATTACCCGACTGTGACTGGCTCTAAAGTGCCCTAAAGTTTTTTGGCCTACACACTCGCGGATCCTTTACGTTCTCGTCGCAGGCGGCGCAGGCGTTGCCTTTGGCTTTGCCTTGCCTTTGGTCTCCGACTACCCAACTCCAAAGTAAGCGACCAGTTCGACAAGTTTTTTGTGTTGCCTTTGCATTTTTTATGCACACGCTTTTGTTTTTTCATTTTTTTTTTTTGTGTGTTCCTGTTCTTTTTATTTTTCGTTTGCATACAACTGCACGTAGGCAACAAGAACAACATGAAGACGAAGTAGAAAAGCAACAACAACGTCATAGTACGAGTATATCGCTTCCTTTCTCTCTTCCTCTGTCATTCTTCGAACTTCGTTTAGTTCTGGCGGTCAACAGTTGCTGTTGTTGCAATTGGTCTTGCTGTTGTTGTAGTTGCTGTATTTTAAATTTTGCTAAAAGCTGGCCACCTTGATAAGCCGCTGGCAGGTCCAACTTGGCAACCTCACCAAGTTCAATGCTGTTGCAATGCATTTTCAACTTCCGCTATGCGCCTGCGGGTCAATAAACATTAATTAGTTGCTTACCACGAACAAAAAAAAAAGAACGTGCACAAGATTTGGACTTGATTTAAGACTGTGTGTCTGCGTGTATCTGTGTGTGTGTACTTGTGTGTTAAAAACTAAGGCAGACAAATAAAAGCTTTAAGGTTATGTGTCATAAAAATGCATTGCGCCCCAAAACGAAATAAAGTTTATATAGCAGAACTTTAGAAACAATTAAAATAAATATAAAAATAGTTCTAAAAAAATTTAAATTACCAAGTATATCATAATTTCTATAAGTAACTTGACTTTTTGTGTAATTAATGCATTTAATATTTCCTTTGAAATTACCCTTTAATATTTTTACACATACAAAGAAAAGGAAATTTAGAAAGGACTGCTGTGCGCACTTAATTATATACGAACGGGCGAGGGTATTTCTGATCTAAGAAATACTTACTCAGGATTACTTTATAGGCCATACATAAGTAGAAGGAAGGTACACTTACATATATATGTAGACATGTATTTATATAGACATGTATATAACATAGTAAAATGAAAACAATATGTCCAATTCTTGATCATATAACACTTATAAACAAATTATGAAATCAATCTAGGAGCTACTGTATGAGAATTGTATAGTAGGTCGAAATTCACTTCATTTGAACTGCTGCGCACTGTTAAGTAAACTCCGTATTCGATATAAGAATCAAACACACACATACACACTCAGACATATATATATATACAAATAATGAAATGTATAACACTTCGATGATCGAAGTACTAAAACCTTATAGAACTTACTTGAATTCATGAGAATCGCATAGAACAGCAAATTTTGAGAAATACGTTTTATTTAATTCGCAGTGTACTGGAAAGTAAACTTATTCTGTGTCGACAGACACAGACATACACAGCTTCGCTATAATTTGCGTTTACTTTTTAGTTAGAATAAAAGGCAACACACTTTTAGATAAATATTGGCAATAGCTTTTGCACATTTTGTTCTGTGTGTAATTTCATCCGTTCCACTAGCCGTGACAAATTGAAGGTTATTGCATTTGTTTATTGACAAAAACTGTATTTAAAACAGTATTATCGCCAAGGAAAAATATTTACTTATGCTTTTGCTTTTCAATTCGCATTATTTTTGTATTTGTCGAACGATAAAGGAAATGCTTAAAGACTGTGCAATATCCGTTGTGAGAATTTTGTCGTACGTAATGCATATTTGTAGAGAACTTTTGCCGCTATTTCAGATATTGCATTGCCAAGAATAGACGAACCCGACTCCGTGCCATGGGCAACTGGTAGTAGCTGGTGATCGGGTGTTGGTAGGGGGCAACCTCTCTGGGGGCCATTAGTGGGCTTCATCGTGGGCTAGCAACTGACTCATGAGCGCTCTTCAGACACCTTTTCTTTTAGCCTTTTGTTGTGCACTTTATGGCAAATGCTGGCCGCAAAGAACTGGCTATGAGTTGACTTGGGTTTTAGCCCACAAGCAAAATGTGGTGTTTTTTTTGTATCGTAGGGTATATGCTTAGGGCATAACCAACTAATTGAGAAAGTTTGTCTAGTTGAGGTAAACAAAAAAAATTTATAAAAAATACTTTAAAAGTATTTAATTTCAATAAAGATAGATGAGATAGAGATAAGACTTAAATAAAAAATTTTTATTATATTTACAATTATTTAGTATATTTACAATTCGTTGCAACTTTTCTCCACAACTCTTCTCACTTCTTTGGTTACACATAAATATCGTTCTTTTAGCATTTCAGCCAATGCAACTGTTTTCTGCTGGGCGGGCGACATTTCCATTTCCATTTGCATTCCCATTTGCAGTGGGTCGCAATTCTTTGGAAAGCGAGTGACCGCTATTTGAAAGACATTTTTTATTTTGAATAGTATTTTTACAGACTAGACCAATTAAAGAGAGCGCAACTGTCATTTGCTTGGCTCAGCTAGAATCGCACAAAGTTCTTGGGCTCCAATCGCTGACCAGGTCCAAAAATTTTATGAACTTTTAGCTCAGCAGCAGTTCAAGTAGTTGGCGTCGACATACGTGACGCTAAAACATTTTTTTGTATTTTTACATATTTTTGGATTTGGTAATCAACACAAAACTAAAAAAATAAAAAAAAACACCATAAAGTGTGCCATATATGGGCAAACACCTAGATTTATATGTATGTACATAAAACAAAAACCGAGTTTTATATGGTTTGTGTGTTTAGTTTATTATGCAGTTGGAAATGTGCAGTGCACATTGTTCACAACAATGGCATTATACGATAATAGAAATTAAGCGGGTTGCATGTCAGCTGCTGAGAAAATGAAGTCACTCCAAAGACCCACAAAAAATAAAAAATATATATATATAAAATAAATAACAAGTAAGAGCTCTCGGGAGTCGAAAGTAATCGACTAGGAAATACCCTGAACCAACTGTTGCGAAAATGCGATGTTATATCTCAGCATACTATCTCATAACAAATTCGAACATAGAGGTATCTAAGAAAGGAATAACTCGTTATCTGTGTATTTCTTAGGAGAATCTTCCTACCAAATTTAGTGAGTAAAGCTCTTAAAACTTGCAAGCTATGCTCAGATAACTAAAATTTTATACCGATTAGAGATTAGAGATTATATCGGCTGTTGATCGTGATCAAGAATATATATACTATATTGTGTCACCCTCGCCTCATTCTGCCTCTTTTAGAAAACATCATACCCTGCTAACCCATTTTGAATGGGTATAAAAAGTCAGGCGAGAAAAGTTACGGCAAGTGCTAACTAACTAAATATATGCACATGGATGGGGCGCAGACATAATACAACTTACACAGCGTCTGGGGCAGTGAATCTTATTGTAGTTGTTCTCAGCCATGTGAACAACCAAAGCAACAGCAGCAACGACTAACACTAGTCAAACAAGCAATACCAAGTGCATTAATCAGCCACTGCTGAAGGGCCGACTCCATCTTTCCAGACACAACTCCAGCTATGGTTGTTAAACTAACCTAAAAGTAACTCGCAGCTAGATAGAAGAGGTTGCTGATGGGACCATTTATGGTGTCAGTAAGGTAAGGTACACTGCAGCAAATAAATGGTATGGTCTTGATAATGATAATGATGCCCCGCTTTGGGCTGCCACGGCCCTCAAAAGTGGTGCAATTTTTGTTGCTGGTTCTGGGCCTCTGGCTCTCTCCCATATATGGTGCTCAAGTTCTTTGCCATGGCCAAGACGGTTTGTTAAGAAAGTGGCCAAAAAGGCAAAGCAAAACAAAAAAAGAAGCAGAGATATATACATATATATAAACTAAAGCATGTTGTGGAAAATGGCGCTGCACTCAATTTGGTAACCGACAGGCGGCTCGACTCGTTGCTCGTCCCCTTTTAAAGTCTGCTTCTGGTTTGGCTTCTTTTCACCAGCCCAAAACGTGCAGCTGATCGGGTCGTACTCGTGTCTTACATTATATATACAGATATGTATGTATATATACTTATATATAGACCAGTTTACCTATTTTCATGTGCCCAGTTCTAAGGCATTTCCATGTTAACTTGCTTCGTGTCGCTTTTGCACGCACAATTGCTTTGATGTAGAGGGTGAAGACCAAAGTCTTGTTCACTGGGTTCAGTGCGCCCAAATTATGTGTTATAAAAAAGAACTCCATAAACTAAAATAGCTCGGTAGTAAGTGTTAGAGAAATTCTATCTAACAGGTGTTAAGCAATTAATTCAACTACCTTAGAGGTGTGCTAAGACTAGCTATCAGCGAGACGGCACAGCTGACAGGAGAGTTAAAAAAAACAGGTGGATAAGTTATATTACCTTTTCTTATCTATGTAGGAAGTGTAGCAATGAGGGCTAGATAAATTTCTAGGGAAGGTGTTTACATTTCTAATAATGATAAGAAAACACTTAGCAAATGTATCCTCGGGGTATTAAATATCCTTCGGTTTGCTGATAATACATTGTAACTCAACTGTTCTGAAATTAATACAGCTAAATATTAGCTTTGACCAGTCTACCTTTTGGCTGGATGTTGTCAGCTTACCAAGTCAGTGTTGCCAGACTAAAAATACAATACATAGCAAACTTATATGTCCTGGTATAAATTGTCCTCACAACAGCTGTTATTGCGGTGTAATCCAGCTGTTAAGTAAATAATTTCAGTTTTGCTTAAATAGCAAATTTGTCGTCCTGGTATAAATTATCCTCAGATCAGCTGTGTAAAGCTGTGTAATCCAGCTGTTAAGTAAATAATTTCAGTTTTGCTTAGACTGCCTTTTGGCAAAGCGTTACCAGCTTCCAACACTTGTCATATAGATAAAATCTGGCATAACAAATGTATCCTGCTGGTATTTGCATACCTCATGGCACTTGCTATAGTATTTCAATGAAGCTGCTAAGTACACCTTTTGCAAAGGCCTTGTCAGCTTATCAGTCATTTGTTGACACAATTGAAACAAGACTAAGAAGTGCATTACAAAATAATCCTCCTGGGAATATTTATCCTCATGGCACACTATTGAAATATTGCACAACCTAGGTAATTAAGAATTTATGGTATATAGAAACATTACGTAAAAAAATCATTATGTTATATATTATGTTTTACCGGAAACATTTAACTACAAGTTAGATCAATTGCTTAAATTTATTCAACACTTTACAAAAAAGAGCTAAGAACTCGCATGCTATGTTGATGTTTTTGGGGGTATCAAATTTGTTTTTGTTTTTGGGTTCATTAAGGAAAATGTTCTAAAGCACGAGATGTTCGCTTGAATTATGATTAAGAATAATTGTTGAGCTGTCTATTTATAATTAGAAATGAGCCGGAAACCGGTAACTGCTACAACTTGTAGCAGCATCTTCATAGAGAGCCAAGAGACTTTAACGCAATTCGCATAGCCGACACATTGTATCATCATCATCATAAAACCTATTTATAATGGCAACTAGGAACTCATTAGCATTACCTGCAGCTATCTACCTGGCTACATTTGCATTGTGTGAAAAATCGAAAAGTCAAAATAAACAGAATTCAATTACGACGTCGACGACAACGACGAACGTGAAACGAATGAAGTTGTAAACGTTTGTGCAGTGACCTTGAAATATTTCGCCAGCTATGGGTAAATGTATATGTATCTGTACCCTAAAACCTTAATGAAGTATCTACGGTTCGGGCTGTTTCGTTTTATGCTCGTTCAACAATGGAAAAGAGTATATTGGTTTTGTGCAGTGTTTGTCTTGTCTGTGCGGACTGGAAATCTAAAAATTTGGAATTTATTCTCGTTTATATCACGCCGCAGATACAAATATCGTGATTATGTAGGGGCATTGGGGGAAGGGCGAATCGGGCAAAACGGTTTCTTCTATAGTTTTACAACTAGAACTACAAATGTTTGGATTGCTTTCGCCAGATCCATCTAAAATCATATAGGTATATATATAAATATGTCTACTGTGGGCGACGCAAATCGAAAAAACTATATATTCTACAGTTTTAGAGAAAAGATATTCAAGTTTTGTTGACTACCTCATTGTATACACCTGTATATGATTTGCCCAAGGGTTGAATGTAAAGCGGAAAAGTTAGAAATTTTAATTAAGTTAGCTTTTTTAGACAATGAGCGAGTATTATGTAGTCAATCACGCCCGACTGCACTGTTTTTACTTGTTTCTTTTTTGTTTGCCCAAACTGATGGCAGCGAGCTTGAATTTTAGGGCTCAGGTAACGAGGAGGCAGTTACAAAGGTATATATACATATATATACCTATATATACATTTATATATAAATAAATATATCTGTGTGTGAAAAGGTATCGGCATTATACTACACACTCGAGTAATTAATTTCCTGTTTATGCGCACTTTTTGTTCTACAGCTCTTCGTTCTCGTTTGTGCGGCTTCTTCTTCTTCTTGGGATCGACAGGAACAAAAGAGAAAAAACCCGAAACGTACTTTTTTTTTTGAAGGTTTTCTTCTCAATGAAATAAGGCTGTTTATTTGTTAAGATATATATGTCTGGTCAATACCCTTGCTGTGGCTATTGTAAATGCTATCATAAAATGTGTAACACCTTTAAGGAAAGAAAGTTTGCTTGGTGTGAATCAATATTCAATGTGCTATGTGGGCAGGATCATGTGGGTTTCAGCTAATATGTAAATTTTCCTTAAATGTTTCGGTGCCTATTCATAGAAACTGGGCATAGATTTTGGCATAGGCACTCCAATCAAATGTATTATATGAAAACCCTTTCCTATTTTTATGATAACTGAAAATCTTTTAAAGGTTTAGCTATAATAAATGTGAGCTAAATGGGTTTACACAATAGAATAGAATATCTTACAAAAATATTAGAGTATCTATTTACTTTTATTTATTTATTTTTCAATTCGTTCAACGTTCAACATCTGCAAACTAAATATATAGAATAATGTATAATATACCATATATCATATACATGTATATGCTGTCTGTAAGAGTATTTGATATTCGTTACTTTCACTCAGATGCTTCAGCATCAATTTTTGATATTTGCGAGGATATGCTGGGTTGAAGTTCGCAATTGTTAGCGTGCTTCGCAGATATTACCCGCAATTACTAGACGCCTGATCAGATACTTTTTTTGCGCACATGTATCTGACAGATACACGTGTTGTTGCAGCGCTGTAAAACGGTTCATGTAAGCGAACGCCCGCCACTGCTCAGTCAATGTCCAACAACTACCTGACAGGTAGCTTGGCTCAGCGCAGCTCAGGTGAGCTCAGTCTTGCCTTACCTGTCGTCGCTGTCGTTCGTTCGTTCCTCTCTAGCTTAACCAGACCCTGAACGCGGCATTGTGTAGTTTTCATTGCTTTTGATTTTAATGTTTCTTGTACGATTTCAGCTGGGAACGCATCGAATCGGAATCGCTGAGAATAACTCGAAATAAATAACAAAATAAAAAAGGGGAATAAAAAAACCATTGAATTGAATGCGACGTAATTTCCAGGAATTTCGCAATTGAATTGAAATTGATTTTTCGGACATCGAGTGTAGATTTATATATGTATATATATATATATGTGTGTGTATATGAATGAATTGGAACGAGAACCTGTATGTAAATGATGTGACGTCGGTTTTTATGCCCCATCCAAAAAGCTGTCATTCGAATGAGTTTTGTGGAGCAACGCGACTCCATTTACCAGTTTTGTGCAGTGTTACAGTTAACAGTTAAAGCAACAGTTACCGAATTATCATTGAAACCAGAAGTGTAGCAATCTATAAATTGCAAATACTCCTAAATCACGATCGTGAGTGAATAATATTTGAATACAATTTGCAAGCATGCAAATATAATTGATGGGAATATGCAAAAATCAATCTTTATTTAAATGGTAATTTATTCATGATAGAAGTTGAAGATTCCACTAGATTTTAAGCTATCTGTAAGTAAGAAGTCTCTGCGGATTCTTGATTTAAAATATTATAAAGCTATTTCTGTAAAGCGTGACTGAAGCAAAACTACAAATTAGTTTTCAATCAATCAATCAATCAATCCGGAAATTGAAATTATTTTGTACCATGATTTGTATAAAGTTTAATTAGATCCTTAAAAAAATCTTTTTCATTCTTCAATTCAATATTGCAATTTTCTCTTTCATTTAAATTTTTGTTTTTAGTTTATAGTTTTAGTTTTAAATTTACAGTTTTAGTTGTTCTGCAGTTCCATTCAATTTTTTTTTTTAATTTTTCAGTTCGTCAATTCAATTCCTTAACTTAATTCTTCAATTCAATTCAATTTTTTCATGTCAATTCTTTTTAAGTTTTCATCTCTGATTTTGTTTGAAGGATTATAGAAATTAGTAAAAACAAAAAACATTTTTTTTATCAATTAAGCTCTGTCTTATATAACATTTGGAAGCTGAAGATTCATATCTGACTCGTGTTTAATTTATGATTTGTTTCTATTTTGAGAATACGTTGGCTTAGTCACTTGCCAATAAATAATTGTGTTTACTACGCCTCTTTTGGCCTCGCGTTTACTTTTTGTTTTCATAAACCCCACAGACACGATTCTATTGACTTTGAATATTGTTAGCTCAATTTGCTGGCGCTTTTGTCGAACGGGGCTTGGGGTCAATTTTGTAGCTAATGATTCCGATAATTGGCATTGTGAGAATGCCTTTTTGTTTAATGGACAGCAAAGTCAAAGGCGCTGTACGTTTCACGCTTGACGTTGAGCGTTTTTTGTTTTTTTTTTTGCGCAAAAGATTATTTGCATTGTTTGCATAGATTATGATTGAGCCAGGTGTATATTATGTATGGGGGCTAGAGCTATGTGCCCCCTCTGCCTGTTGTCTGCAATTAAAAACGCAACAAGGGCGCTATGAAATACAAATATTTATGCAAATCATCGCGGGCACTTAACGCTCATAACTAGACAAACAGGCAGGCAGGCAGCTAGGCTGGGCTGTGCTATGTTTAGCTGCAAAATGGTTTCAAACATAATTATTGAATTTGCCAAGTGCTGAAAAATGTTTAACTTAATATGCACTTGACCCACTGACAAAGTGACAAATAGAAGAGAATTACCGAGTTTCACAAGTCGAAGACGGAATGCCCTTGTTCCTGTCTCATGCAGTAGTAAAGTGTAGACATAGCTACATTCCTTGAAATATCTTAAAAAACTAAAAGAATATGTTATATAATAATTAATTTTTAATTTTGTTTCGATTTTGGTTCTTTAAAATATCTTGAAATAATCAAAGTTTATTCTACATAGAATTCTTTTGATAGATTTTTAGAGGTTTATTTTGGAATTTGTTTAAACTTTTAATTCATTTAAATATCTTGAATTGAAGTTAACTTTCTATATAGTAAAACAATGCCTATACATAATTCTTTCTATAGTCATATATATTGCTCATAATTATGTTATATATAGAAGCTTTATCAAAAAATTACTAAGTTGTATATAGGATATTTTCAAAAACAAGAAAGCTTTTTATACGAGAACTCAATTTTCGAAAGATCTTGCCAATGACAGCTATATGACAGAGTAGTGCTGGAGTTAAAGTTGACAAGTTTTTTGTCCTTCAAGAACCATAATTTTGAACGAATATATCTCTTATGGATTATGGGTTCACTGATACTGATCAAGCATATATAATATATACTTTATGGGTTCACAGACATCAAGTTCTCTGCAGATTTCGTGACAAGCTTAAAGTACCCACTCAAAGTGTATAAGAGCTAAATTTAATACTCTTTTCACGCTTGAATAGCCCACTTAATTAACGCAATTTGCAGCGGGTTATAAAGTGTTTAATATTTTGCATCAACTCGAAAATCTGGCACAATTAAAAGAGTTGTTCGAAATTGTTTGTCCATGTCCTAAAATGAGCTACGCTCGGTCTTTTATAATCTGCCTTGATCTTTATTATGGCCAAGTGCTATTTAAACGCGAGACGTGTTTTGCGCGCTTTTAGACAAAGATGAAATTGTGAGATGTGATCCACAAAACTTTGTGGCACAGCTGACGAAATGAAGTCAATGGCACAATTTAACAATTTGACAATTTATTGCTAAATTTGTAAAACTACAAAATTTCATTTGTAAATTAATGAAATGAAATCAATGAAGCGTTGCCGTTATTGTTGTTGTCGTTGGGGCTGGTGGGGCGTGTCTTGTACAGATTTGCACCACTGGCCCCGCCAACATTTAATTACATTCGATTGATCAATAAAAAGCAATCAGCGCCGCAGCAAACAAAACAGTGAGATGCGAAGTATCTGTCAAATACTTTTACTCGTATCTTGCAGCTTGTTGCTTGTCGCTTGTCGCTTGTAGCTTGCATCTTGTTAACATCGTTAGACTGAAAGACTAACCATAGCATTTTACATAATCTAGCTGCATGCGAAACTGTGTCAAGTCAACTGCGAAATGACAAGTCACCTGCACCAGTATCCGTACCTGTATCTGTATCTGTATCTGTATCTGCTGGATTGGCAGGTGCCAGGCGCCACGCATCGTCATGCTCGTATTATGCACTATTATGTTGAACTTGTTTCTATTTTTGTTGTTTTTACTTTCGTTCATGGCGCTGCTTGGCTCAACAATAAACAACGACAAGAAACAAACAAACGATCCGCCTCTAGTTTTACTTTCCTTTCTTTGCAAGCGACGCGACTTTCAATTATTAAATACAGATACTAAGTCTAAGATATACACACAGCTATAGTCGACTCTGGCTTGGTAATTGCTTTTCAGAAGCTAATCCAAATTACTTGTAACAAATGAAAATATTTTACTGCAATTTGTTGCGCTTACGGCTTAGCAAATGCAGCTTTAAATTCGTCACAGAATCGCGTATTAATTTAACTAGAATAATTATATATAATATATATATTTTAAATGGGAATCACATTGTGTGTTATAATTGTGACATTTGTTAATAGGTTCAGGTTTTGGGTACTCACCCGTACCCCCTTAATGTGGCATTAATGTGGACTTTCGCTCCATCTAGAGGTCAAGCTGAACTAATGTAGCTGTTTCCCGTATCTAAGCAGGCAGCTTGGCCAAAGTTCGGCCGATTAACTAAATGGCAGTTGCCTTAATTCCGCGGAAATCCAGATCGTCATTGGATTAGCAGCTATATATTACAGTGGATATAGCAATGCTTTTATTACATATTATATAATATTTATCTGGGATTTGGCTTAGTTCTTAATAAATATTATTCTTAGACTTTTCATTTGCTGGACTTAAAAATAATCATAAACTCAAATATTCTAAGAGAAAGTATTTTAATTGTTTTATTATATACATAAATCGCTTATCCGATTTAGTGTACGTGATCTTGGTTGATATTCCGTCTGTGTTTCTTTTAGTTAGTGCAAACTCCCTCAATCGGATCTTTATATCATAAAGCTTTCATAGGACAGATCGTTCAGGGCAATAAATTATTAACCTTGCAAATATAGAAAGTGTTTTAATAATACCTATATATATTATATACAGATCTAAAATATGTATCGTGTTCTTTACCTATAAACTAAATTTTGTCAGCATCGGCTGATTACATATCACATATCCGATTTATCATATTCCCATTTTTAAGATATCCCACCCAAACTTGGCTTTTGCGTTGCTCTTTATTCTCCCAACATAGCTGCAAAGACACGTGGAATCGATCTGTATTATCATATAGCTTCTCTAGAAAGAACCGCTTGGCAGACGCAGCTCTCAGTTCTTTACATAGAAGTACATGCATATATTCCTTCTTCTTTTTACCAGTCTACAATTACTCTCTTCCTGTCAACTCCTCTAAATAATCAGGAACTGCAATTAAGGCGCATAATTTTTGCATATTTAGCCGACGAATTTGTATCAAGTCGTAACGCTGTTGATTCTACCAATTTTTTATGGATCCGGCTGCCGCTTTCTGAGAACTATTTACACTTAAACAAAAAAAAAGTTTGGCTCATTTTATGGCCAGGTCGACAACAGCAACAACAACAACGACGACGACGTCGACGACGAAAAAGCGCTTTTATTTTGCCGGCAAGTGCAGTTTGGGCCAAATGGCATGTTAATGTTCAGACTTTCAGTTCCAGACTTTGGGCCCAGTTTGAATTTGAGTGCGGGTCCGAGTCGAGTTTGTTGTGGTTACGCGCGGCTGCCTGTGCCATCTGTTGGTGGCGTTGGTGGTGCTGCTGTCGGTGGTGCTTGGCATGTCAGAACCTTTATCATGCCAGCGCCTGGCTACAATGCATCCACATTGTCATACTTAGTTTTTCTCTTGTACTTTTGCTCTTGTTGCTCGTTCAATTTGAGTGCACAAAGAAAAGCAACAGAAATGCTGTCAAGAGTTACTTCGTTCGGTTCATAATGATCTATGTGCTGTTGCTGGGCAGCAATATTTACCTGTTAATAACCTGTAACTTAATGCACTGGCCGTCATTTGAGTGCCGTCTGTACCGTCTGACTCGGTGTGTCGCCTAATGCCACTTTCAAGTGCTATTCAACATCTCCGGTTCCGTTCCAGACACTAAACTGACGCCCAGGTTCCAACGGTCCAGCGAATTTTGGCCCTTCAACATAAGTACTATAAGCATTTCTGTTTGCCTATGCATATCAGGTTACTCCATCTATATCTTGAGATATATCTTTATCTCTCGTCTGTATCTGTATTGCCTGCAAATCTTCAGTGTGGCCGGCGCCCGGTTTCTTTTTGCAAAACATTTTCAATAATAAACAGCCGCAACCGACGTCCACTTTTTGGTGCCTTAATTTGCGTCAAGAGCAGCCCATAAACATTTTATACAAATGAAGTGAAGTTTTCTGTGTCTGTGTGTGTTTGTAAAATGCTTTTAAGATTGAGATACGTATCCAAAGAGGGTGTTGCCTGTTGTTGGCCTGTTTCGTGGCCAGCAATGCCAACGAACTCGTGATAAAAGCTGTTGACCGTTGTTGTTGTTGTTATGGTTTTTAAACATTTTGAGCTCAGCTCATTGATTTGTGCAAGCGTGCATAATTATTTTGTAAAGTGTGCATTCCAAGTGATTGTGATAAGAGCTGTTTATTTTTAGTGTGTTTGTGTGTGTGTGTGTGTGTGTATGCTTGTTTCCAGCTAACTTGGCAAAGATAAAATGTATGCCATCGTGACGATAAGATGCTTGACGTTTTTTGTTTTTTTTTTTATTTGTCAAGAGCAACAACAAAAGCAAGAAACAAAACAAACAAACACAGTCATTAATATAATGACACAACTTTTGTTTAACCTTTCTGATAGGCGACAGTCGATTTCTTGAGTCAGTTCATAAGAAAAAAACCAAATTTTATTATTGCCATGCAAAATACGTTCGATGAGGCTCTTGAATTAATTAATTTTAGTTTAAAGCTGCTTAAAACTGGCATATAAATTGTATTTATTAGATTTGAGAGCAGATTAGCTTAAGCTACTTCGATTTCCTGTTAGAAGTATGAGCTAACAATAACTTAAAACACTAGACAAGTTTATTAGAACTTTTAATAAGGATTAATAAAAGCAGCTCTCAAAGTTTCCCTTAAGGATGAAAGCTTTGAAGCTTATAAATGTGAGAGAACTTTAGAGGAATATATATCTATACTAGTTTTCTTGGAATATAAGATGAAAGCTTTAAAGGCGTTGGTCTAGAAAGCAAGTTATAAGCTCGATAAATTATAATAACTTTCAGGCAAACGCTCTTGAAGCACATAAAAGCTTTTTAAAGAATAGTTTCAGCTGTGAAACTGCATAGTTTCTTTTGATACAGAAAAAAGTGAGGTAACATTAAAAGAATATAAATCTATCCCCATTTCCTGTTTGAAATATAAGGAGACAAAGGCTTAAAAGTCGTTTGTCTAGAAAGATAGTAAAAAAGATATTGTAAGCTCGATAATTTAGCATAATTATAAACTTTGTGCCAAAATCTCTTGGAGCGTATTAAAGCTTTTTAAAGAAAAAGATCTGCTGTGAAACTGCATAAAGCTTCTTTTAATATTGAAACATGATCAGTAAGCTCATTAAAATATAATAAAAGCTTCCAAAGTCCACTTTATGATTAAGAAGAGGATTTTAAGCTTGTGTCGTGAGAGGTATCTATTCTTTTAGAGCAAGAGCTGGCTTCATAAAAAATGCAAGTTTATATAAAGGCAGATAAAAGCTTTTCAAATCGTTTGAAAGCTTCTCAAACAATTATTATAAGTTAAGCTTATGATTATTCTTTATTAGGATTATGCAGAAATCTGTTCTAACCAGTTGTAGCTTTAATAGGTGCCTATCATAGGTTCTAGCTAAACTGTTCTCTTCTATTCGTTTCGCAAGTTCTCAAAAGCTTAATGCGCTACAAATTGAACTGAATTTGAATTTCAAGACTGTTTTAATATAAATTCGTTTTTGTAATTTGAGCCACATTCTTTGTTTCCGTTTTGTATTGAAACAGTTGCTTTTTACGACTGTTTGCGCATTTTATTTTCATATTTTTGTACACTTTCTGTGTTTTCACTGCCAGACAGAGATAAAAGCAAAGAATACAAAAACAACAACAACATTCACAGCTGAATTCAGTAAAGTGAAATTTTGCAAAAACGGGCGAACAGAAGTTATTGCCACATATGATATTTTGTATTGTATAATAAAAACGAAGCAGAACTTAATGAAAGTCGGCCACATATAGTGTCATAATCGTATATAATCCATTGTCGTACTGACTCCAGAATTGCGCCTTTCACTTTCTCGTTTACAAATGTCTCAGCGAGCGATTTGGACTACAAGAGATAAATTTTACTTTCGATAGATGTGACATTGTCTAAGATTTTAGCAACTGAATATGAATTCGATTCGCATGCAAATCCAAGAAATCCAAACAAAACCCTCGCATGTGAATCATTTCGCTCGAAAATAAGTTTAAAGCGGATATTTTAGATTTCGTGTGAATTTGTTAAGCTTTTGAACTCATTAATAAGCTGCCAACTCACATCTCTTTCTCTCTCTCTGATCTTCTATCTTGCTTTAGATCTGATCGATGAGCAGCAACAACTTCAAGAGCCGCAGCAGCGACGAGGCCCTCGCCGAGCAGCTCAGCAGTTTGCCTAGAAGTGCTAAACCCTCGGCCACGCCCATCTACAAGCACATATCCGGCGGCATGGCTACTCTGCCACGCCCCGACGCCGAGCAACGGCTGCGCAGCGATTCAAACAACACGCGCACCTGCGTCTACATCGGCGGTGCGGGTGGTATCACCACAGCAGCTACGCTCGATCGCCGTCAGCCACAGCGCATGTCCTGGCTGAATATGCGTCGTGCGAAGGCGGATGGCGAGCTGCCCACTGTTACGCCCTCGCCACAGACAACGCGCAGCTGCATCTCGACGGTGTCCAGTGTGGTGGACAGCGGTGGGGGTCGCACCACCGCCACCTCCGGCCGCATCAGCTCCAGCGGCATCATCACGCTCAGCGGCAGCAATAATACACTGAGCGATATACATGGCTACCATGAGCATGAGTTGCACGACGGCGTCTCTAAGAACTATTCCACAGTCTCTGCTTCCGCCTCGGCCTCGGCCCATTCCGCGCACAACCTAACAACGGCGAGCAATGCCAAGCTGCTACCAGCGCCGGAGGATGAATCAAATCAACAGGTAAGAAATCTGTGGAGAGATATTCTGAGGTGCTGGGGATTTACATAAGAATGATGATTGCTCAGAGGTTTTTTTGTATGTATGTGAAAAGTTATATATGTAACAAAGTTCAGAATATTGTAGTCGGATATGGCTGACTTTGAATTACGCTGACTGTGCGTGCCGCAGGATGAATCAAATCAGCAGGTAAAACAGTTGTGGAGCGGGGGAGAATGTGTAGAGACTTACATGGAATGGCTTGGGGTTTTTTGTTTATGGGAAACGTATAAAATTGTAAGAATATATAACCAGTTTAGAATATTGAAGTCGGCTGTACCCGACCGTATAATGCTCTACAAATTTAAGTGTTCCTTTTAGTTGAGATGCATCTACCAGTTTCCTAGACTAGCGAGTCTTAGACTGTAACAATGCCTTTCAAACGTATGGGAAATACTTTTTACAAATTAAAGCAAAATCAAACCTTCCTCTAAAAATTATTAACTCTATTAATAAAAAGCTCTACAAAATCAAATTACTTTAAACATATCTTTAGAACTCTTTAAATTTCTTTAATCTCAATATTATTATCATTATTATTATTATTATTATTACTATTATTTATTCAACTATTTAAAATCTTGTCTTGAGCTTATCAAACGCATTTTTCAAATGATGACAGCATTAAATACCTTTTTCATTATATCATATCTGATTATCTTCTGCAACAGACAATCTAAGCACGAAATAATATATAGACATCATAAAGAGTGTCTGCTTATCAGTTGTTACGGTTTTTAGCTACTCTTGAATGAATCAATTACTCACGCCACAATAACTCTGAAACCCGTTGAATAATGCGCAAAAAATTTGGAATGTACGTGACCCGAGCACCAGTTGAGAATATTCTCAGACGAATCGATCGATCGGGGCGCTTGAGATCTGTCTAAGATCTGTTTTATAGTTGACTACGTGTGATATGAAATGCAGATTTATAATTCGACTTATCTAAGCACAAAGCTTCCGTAACTGTAAAATTATTATATGACATTTTTCTTTTCATTCATTTTTGCACTTTTTATTTGTTTTGGTCATTAACATATTGAATGCCGATTACATTCGATGATCAGGTAAAAAAAACCTATGAAAATAATCAAAACTTGTTCCTCTCTGCATTCAATGTGGGCCTTGATAATGACTAAAAGAGAGAGAGAGAGAAAGAGATAGAGAGAGATAAATAGGACAGCTCAACATAAATTTCAGCTCGTTTGTCAAAAATCCGGGCAAAGTCTTTGTTTTTCCAGCAAGTTTAATGCGCCTGCTTTATAGGGCTGTCTATACAACATCGTAAAACTAGTTTCGGCATTAGTTAGTACCCCGTTTTGGATTTTTATTTAGGTTAGTGAGGCATGGGCTGGGCTATGGCTGAGGCCGCGACTGACCATCATTCATTTGCTTTCCTAATGCCCTCCGAGGCGTCCAATTGCTGTTTCCGAGTGAATCTGAGTGTGTGTGTGTCTGCGTGTGTCTAGCGGATTTATCGCAATTTGCGCTAATTGCATTTCGTATTCATGTTCTGAGCATAAATAAATGAGTGCAAAGTGCATGTGGTAAATATATGCCATAGAGTTGTGCAAATTGGTTTTAATTAGTCATTCGTTTAACACTTGTCCCTAATTTGTATTTGGGGATTAATAATTAAGTCGTTATTGTGCTAAAATGAGAAATTTTTAATTAGAAAGACTTGCACTTAAAGACATTCTGATTATTTGTAATTTAAATAATGCATATAGAAGCTTAGTTATATGTTCTTATACTTTCTTCGCAGAACTAATTCGTATAGATCTGCATGTCTATTCAACTTATTAAAATATTGCTTAAGGATTTGTTGTTGCTGGTAGAGCAAATATTGAAACGTTTTGGGAAACCCTGTTATCTTGATGTTATATAACTATATTCAAAGAACAAAGTTCAAGAACTTGCCGGTAACACATAATAAAAGACAAAAAAGTGGGAACTACTTAAAATAAGTTATCTTAAAATCCAAAGCCGATAAACAATCCTGGAATATTCGGTATTTTCTAATAATAACAATTCTAGCTTATCTATTCCCTTCCTATTCTACTAATGCTTCAACTCAAAGTATTACATAAAGAAATAGATAACAGCTTATTCAACCATATATTTTGTATTTCATCTAAACTTAACCTACATTAATAAACGAATATAACAGTCATTCAAAATTTCGAGTTCGAAAAAGAAGCATATCGAATAATGCCTAAAAGTATGCAGCATAGCTAGAGCGTGAGTCAATTCAAATTAAAAATGTATTGCATACACACAGGGGCGGAATTGAGTTTGTCGCCTAAGTCTTTTGTTGTTGCTATGCGTGAATGCTTAAAGTTGGAATAATTAAACTCATAAAACATTTAACAAATATGCACTCATTGTTTTTTTTTGACTTACAGTTCAGCAAAGTATATACGTATAAATATGTATATATGTACATATATTGTTCTAGAGATATATGTAGTCTAACTACATATATATTGTTCTAGAGATATAAGTAGTCTAGCTACATTCGTATTCCTAATTATAATTATAAACATGCGCATATGAATGTTTTCGAAGCTCATTTGCAATTGCTTGCCACAGCAGGCAGCTGCCCAGTAGTTACAGCTAGGCTCGTTCTGTGTGTGCAGCGGGTGTGCACACTTTCACACATACACACACACAGATTGACTGTGTACATGCACTTGTGTCAGTTACTTCATCTCTTATGCCTTTTCGTTTCCAATTCGCTGATTAACAAGTTCAACAAAACGAAAAATGTGCAGCGAGGTTTTTTTTTCGTTTTTTATTTTGGTGCAAATTTGGAGACGTCAATTGCACGTTTTATGCGTTAAGAGTCACAGCCCCCTTCCCCAACCTGGCTATATAGTTCGAGTTGATGACGGAGTTGATTAAGAGTGAGGCTGATTGCCTGGTTGACTGACTGACTGAATGTTTTGGTGCGTTGGCTGAATGATGATGATGACGTCATTTGTTGGCTGCATTCATGCATTGATACAAATGTTTAATACAAACCGGCTTCAACGTTTGGCGCTGCGCTTGTTGTTGTGGGCAGCAATATGATAATTGGCGGTTATTAGAATTGCATGGACGAACAAGACTTTTGAAAGCTGTTGGAGCAGTGAAAGTGGCCAAGATGTGAGCGTGTATGTATGTGTGTGTGTGTGCTTGTGGCTTGTGTAGTTGGTAGAATTTTATGTTGTGTGCGCGCTTCACAGAATCTCGGCAGACGACGACAATTGGGCAATGGAAAAGGTGCAACGCAACGCAACACTGCGCTACCGGGTTGGGTGTAACGGAGCTGTTGGCTAGTTAGCGATATGGCAGCTATATGGCTTCATGACTCCGATTCCTTTCACTTGCCCACTGATTAGACGAGACGCAACCAAAAATCGTAAAACAATAGCCCATGTCACACACACATCAGGCTGTCGGACAGACAGACCGCAATGCTCCAGTGCCCAACAGATGCATCCCCCTCTTATAACACGCTTACACTTTGCTACATGGACAAGTGTAAGTGAGTACCGTACAAAAGGGATTGTCCGAGAGCATACAAAGCGTTCGTCTCTTATTCAATCTGTTGACAAAAGATTTTTATGCTGCTTTTGTGAAGCAGCCTCCGCCTCAGTCGCAGCCGCCATTGTGAACGCATTTTCACACTCCAATTTCGTTGCGAGCTTCAACAATTGACAGACGCATAAAAAACTATATAAATTTATAAGTGAGATGTAACTACAACACAGATCTCGAGCCACAACTATAATGCATATTGAATTCTATATGAAGAAATGTCATTCGAAATCAATTCTATGTAGAAAAGCATAAAAGTAATTAATGAAAGGGTTTATTTATAGGCCACTTTCAGCTAAATTATTTTCTAATCTGCTTAGCCTTTGCCTCACCTCATTTGGTCGCTATATTATTTTCAAATGAAGCAACATTTTAACGGCCACTTTGGCCATTTGGCCATTTGAAATGCGAGGCACACAGCAAAAGCCACCAAAAGCTTATGAAAATAAAGCAATTATGAATGCTAAGCGAAACGTAAGGCGAAAAGTAAAAATTCTATATGCCACAATAAATATACAAGCGCAAACTGACAACGTGATTTATTTGTGGCAAAGGTTATGAGACTGATAAATACCCTGTAAAGTTGGTTAGTGAAGTGGAAAACTTAAATACAATAAATTTAGAGATAATTTAGTGATTGAGATTGCGAATTGAATTTAACTTAACTGCAGAAATAATTTTTTTTATTACCAATTTCACATAAACTTAAATTCAATATACCCATAACACTCTTTTTTATAGGGTATACGGTTCGTCAAGTGCCGCTCAATTAATGCCTATCAAATACACTTAAAAAATTCGGGAAAGTCACGCTCTCAACGCTGTGTCGGCCGATCCATCAAGATTCGACATATCCGTTGCACAGATACCTTTATGGCCAAGCAGCTCAATATATATAGTTGGCCAATAAGCGAAACGATTTGTATTCGCATTTCCGTGCTCAGCTTGTAGCTGACTAATGCCAAAAATCCAGCACACTATTTGCTAGAGAAGGTGTGCGTCAGAAATAATATTTTTATTTTCTATTAACGCGCACCAAACAAGCGGCTTTAATCGTCTACAGTGAGTGCTGTTAATAATGGACCCAGGGATCGAGCTGGGGTTCGAGTCGTAGCTCCAGTTTCGCTCGCATGCTTACATAATAATTATAAAAAAGAATTATGAAATTATGCTGTGTGCTGTGTGCTGCTTAGAACGTGTTAAAACGAAATTCAATTTAAGTGTGAGAAGACCGAGTCTAATGGATGGGTTCTCTCTGCGTTGCCTTTGCGTTTTCTTTACTTTGGCTTAGCCCACTTCCTGCTCGGCTCATGAACTAATTATGCTCACGATATGGGAACTGGGAATGCAAGTCGCGAGTCTGCAAGATTTCTAAAACATCTTCAGAACTTTCGCAGTCGCAGTCGCTGCTCGTGGGCGTTTGTTTTTTTGTTTCTTTATGAGTGAAAAGTAGATAACAAACATAAAAGTAGATAACAGAAAATAAAAACATTAAAGTGTGTTTAACAAGACGAAATGCATATCAGAAAACACATGGCTGTCGTTGACGCAACAAGAATTGTTGAGGCGTGCCAAACGAAGCAGCTTCGGCTCAGCTCGGCTCGCAAATACTTGTGTACGTTAACTGGTCGCAGTCACTGTGCGATGTAGAAAGCCACGCTTCAGACTCTATCGACTGGCCCGGCCACAGAGTCAGAGTCAGTTCTGCATTAATGAGAGAGCAGTTCGGTTCATGCTCGCTCGCACGCTACGTGTGGTCGCCCCCAGTGTCAGTCGCCAAGTCCTACCCCCGGCCTCCCCCCTTCGATATTCCCAGCTCGAAGAGAGCTCCCAACTGTGCACAGCTTTAGCTGCAGTGAGTGTTTGGTGTTTGATTTGAAGAGGAAAATCAGATAAATCGTAGTCGGTTTTTTTTAATGGAAAAACTTGTTTCATATTTTCTTCTCGATACGATTTTTCCCCCAATCAAAAATCGTCTGCGCGCGCGATTTACGTTTTGGGCAGTCAGTCGCATGTCGACGCTGCTCCAATGCAGAGTGTTGCTCCAGTGAATACGACACACGAAGAGTGTACGTGTGTGTGTGTATGTGTGTGCGAGACGAAATTTGCCGATCGATTGCAGTTGGAGTGCATTACGCATACGCCGCGTGTCGCGATTTGTCTGCAATGCTCAATGGCCACAATCCATATCTAATGACAGTCTCTGCCAATTGTCTTCGTTTACGGAACCAGCACGCGTCGGTATCAACTTTTTTTGTAATATGTATATACATATATATATAAATATATAGTTGATATTGATGCGATGTTTGGTGGTGACGTTTTCGCTTAAGACATTCAATAAGCAGTTCAGGGCTAAGCAATGAAGGTGTTGCCAATTAATATTTAAAGCGTCTGCCTCGTAACGTGATAACTTGTTCCACATACGTATACATATACGTTCCACTGTGTTTTGTTTTGTTTTCTTAACAAAAATTAAAATGTTAAAAGTCGAGGCTTAAAAAATAAAATAAAAAACAACGTTTAATAAACTTGAAAATTTACAAAAATAAATAAATATTGCAAAAAATTGAAAAAATAAAATTAAGTTAATGGAGTTTTGAAGTGCTTCAATAAATCACAAGCCACATATTCCTTTTTTAAAGTTTTACATTGTTTCAGTTGAATAATTTTCGTATAATTGCATTAAACAAAGCAAATCCAAGTAAATTACATGCAAATTATATCAAATGCAAGAAAATGACAAATTCTGTTGCACATATAAACAATATAAAATCTGTCCAAAGATGGAAATACCAACGACTAAATATCTAGCCGATTATCTATATGTTGTCCATGAGGATGTGCCCTTCAGATATTATCGCAAAGTAAGTAATAAAAGTAGGATAATAAAAGAAAACTGATTTATCCGATATGTCGAAGATTTAATACCCTGGTAAATGTTGGAAGCATTTGTAATCCGATTGTTTCGATAGAAGTTATTCAGTTATATAGTCTGATAAAGAATAGAATAGTAAATAATAGTATATTATGGCTTAAGATATTTGGAAAATATAGAATTATTTTAAGCACATAGCAAACACTTTTTATATAGTAAGAATACTAGAAAGCATTATGATAAAGTAGTCAGATCTTGATCAGACTGCGAATATATTTACAGAGCATTTGCTAATATCCAGATTGGCTAAGATATTTTGAAGAACAAAAAGTTTTTTTACTGAATAACTTATAGTTTCAATGTCATTGGACATATATATATATATATATATATATATATATATATATGAGAGACTTTACATAGAAACAAACACACAACATATTGGCTCTAAATAGGAATCAAGAATATATATAATTATGTATGAAAATATATATAAAGTAGAGATGTCATCTTTAATGCGTTACATAATTCTTGACAAACTGATAATACCCTCTACAAGTGTATAAAAACAAGATGCAAAAAGATGTATCTGTGAATGTTTTTGCTTTAAGCATGTTTTCGCTACATACTATATATATATGTATATATATATATATATACGAATCTGGATGCATGCATGATATGGCACGTGATATTTAACGCGTATAGGCATATCGTTTTTATGGTTCGTTTAGGAGTCTGGAGCTTAGCTAACGTCTATAGATAGATGTATTTTAATAGCGCGCGCCCAGCTGAGCTTCGAGCGTCTTTTGTTTACATTTTCACTGTGCTGCGGTTTTCGCTTTATTAACTGCGCTTACTTGGGCATCACGTCTGTCCGCTCGTCCGGATAACTGAGCGTCGCCTCGCTGTGCTCTCTTGAATGAATTTCACTTAAAAGCGTTCCACTGGCAAAGCGATTTGATTTTTTTTATGTACATTTTATTTGTATGTATAAATCTTTTGTTGTTGTAATTTTTGCTTTGAGCTGTTAAGTTTTTTTTAGTTTTTTATATTTTTTTGAAAGTACTCAGCGCAGTTGTTGTTGCTGGCGTTTTTGCTCCGCATCTAATGGGCTTATGCGGCACATTTTGCAGGCAGCGGCATTTTGGCCTCTCTGCCACAGACCCTCGTAATGGGCTACACTTTCTTTTGCTGCTCATTACGCGCTAAGATAAATATAAGAACAGCCCAAAGGGGCAGCTAAGTATGCTTATGTTTGTGTGTGTGCGTGTGCGTGTGCGAAATGGAGCTGTAAAACACATAAACAGAGACAGCAAATTATTAAACGAATTGAAGAAAATTACACAACTCAAAAGCGGAAGTGCCGGAAATGACTTTTGTGTTGTGGGTGGTGTTTCACATTTTAATCATTTGCCAGCGGATGCTTGTGACACCTGTCTTTCAGCATATATATATGTATATAATTATAAGTTATATGTCTCACATGTGACTAAAGTACTTCCCCCATTTCTCTCTTTTTACAGACCAAATGCTCGGTATTTCGCGGCCTTGTGCTTTGCATTTGCCTCAACGTCAGCTACGCGAATGTGGTGCGCTTCCCACGCGAATTGGACCACTATGGATCGGCATATCTGGTGCCGTATGTGGTGTTGCTCTTTCTAGTCGGCCTGCCCATGATACTGCTCGAGATATCTGTGGGCCAATTTCTTGGCCAGGGGGCGGCGCACACATGGCGCGCATCGCCTATATTCAAAGGTAAGCAATAAGTTAAATAACAACATGTGCTCTAAGTGTAGCAGGTGCAACAGGTGTCAAAAAAACAACCCTTGCTACATGCACATATGAAGCCGACTGAGGTATAAAAGCTGCAATCCTGTGCAAAATATGAAAGCTTGGGCAAAAAGCTTGCACATATGTAGCTGCAGCAATAGTTACTTCATACGTTCTATGTCTATGCAGGTGCAACCCTCTATGCATGCATGTCCTTTGGAGCTACATGAATTGAAAAAGCGGCAGTCCTGTGCAAAACTTGAAAGCTCTTGCTGAAAGCTGGTATTCGAGTGCATCTACGAACTACATGCGCTCTACATGTATACAGGTGCAACAGGTGGCATACGAACAACCCTCTCTATGCAAGCATGTCCTGTAAAAGCTGCAGTCCTTGTCTAAACTCTTTTAAGCTCATGCAGAAAGCTTGCATTTGGCTGCACTTTTTAGTTGTTCGATTGTAATTCCCAAGTTGAGATTCGCTGGAACGTTGCTTAAATAGCGAATAGCAAACGCATCCTGTTGGGGCGGTCGAGCATTCCGCAGTAAAGACGGTTGGACACAGCCCGTTTAACCCCCACTCTGAAATTGTGTCCGTTGGAGTTTTGGCGATTGTTGAGCAAAAACAACAGCAACACACAAATGCGCAGACTTTCGTCAATCTCTGATGCAAAAACCCAACATGCAAATATATGAAGCACAAGAGCTCTAAACATATATATACTAAACATGTATATCTAACTAAAATTGCAACAAAAGTCGAAACAAGAATCACACGATACGCAAAGATAAATGAAGAAGAAACTATCTGACCAAAAGTATATCAATGCAAACAAAAAAACATATAAAAAGCATAAAAATACACTAAAAAAAACAAACAATGAATGTAAACTAACTTAAATGTGACCTAGTAGATAAAGATATCATCATCATGTTATCAGGACAACAAAAAATCTCTCAGAAAATCTAAAAAAAATATTAAAACTGCAAAATGCATTGGTGTTCGTGTCCCGTTCGTGTAATCGCTGACGCGACAATTAGCCAGACTGGATCCTAGTCGGCAGTCCTTCATCTTGGGCAAGGATATGCCTTGGAGAACGCTTGGTGCGGTTGGCGCGTCCACAAAAAATAACCATAGAGACGTTAAGGCAAATTCTAAATGAACAAAAAGTATAAACCAAGAAAAACAAAGAAAAATGAAAACTGAAACAAAAAAAATGAAAACACAAATTGTAACGAGAAACAAACGATATTCAAAAATGAGCAATATGAGCAACATACAAATAATGGCAAAAAGCAAAAATGAAAAACTGCAAATTACGACACAACACCTTCGAAAAAGACCTCAGTATAATACACATAATGCTGGGTGCTGCAAAGGAATGCCATGGCTGTATCGCCCCTTTTTTGCCATATACAATATTTTGATTTTGCAAATTAATTATTGTGCCTTTAGTTTTTTTTCGGTTGAGAAATTGGTATGATTGCAATCAGCAAACCACATGCAATATTTTTGTTAGCTTCAATTGCAATTACATTTATGTTTAAATTTGAATTTGAAATCTGGTTAACCAAGTAAATGTGGAAGTAATGCAAGCTAGTTGGCAACGCTTAGTATGAGAATTTAAATAATTTTGAAATGTGGCCACCCAATACTAGTAGGTGTGAGACGTTACAAATATGTAGGAATCCAATTCATTTCGAAATGTGGTCACCCAAATAATTGTTACTTCACGTTACGTAAGGATTGGTTTGCAAATTTCTGCATTCTAGTTGGCAAAGTTACCTGTAACGAACAAGTTGAATGCTATGCAATTTTGTTTCGAATTGTTGGCAACGCTAGTTCTTATGATCTAGTTTAACGCTATGAAACTTGAAATCGGCAGTAGACATGTATGCAGTTAAATGCTACGTTCTAGTTGGCAACAAAAGTTGCAATGATCAAGCTGAATGCTACGAAACGAAATGTTCTGGGTAGTTATTTTTAAAAAGTGGCGCTAATTATCATCTCTTTAAAGGAAACATACATATCTAATTAAAATATATATTTTATCATCTTACACAGGCGCCAGCATCGTCAGCCGCTTTGCATCATGGGTGTCGGCTATATGGATATCATTGCAGGCTGTGCTTGCGTTGGCCTACATAGGCATGTTCGCCTCCAATGGAATACCTTTTCGTGAGTGCGTGGGCAACCTGAAGCTGAGCATGGTAGGAGTTCTAGACTGAATTTAAGTAATCAGTATAGCTAATTCGATATATTTGCAGCAAGGTTACACGGTAACGGGCAACAGCGGACAGGAGTGTCTGCAGCAGACTTTTCTCACGCCCTTCTGGCGCAATCCGCTCTACTTCGGCCTGCTGGCAGCGGGCCTCATTGGTCTGTGGATAGTGGTCATGTTGTGGTATGTATGAGCTGCTTAAAAAGAGGCAAATAATCTAATAGCAAACTTTCTTTGCAGCACACACAATGGCAAAATTCTGCGTCGCAGTCTGTTTGTTTATGGCTTGGCGGGACTTTGTCTGCTCTGTGCCTTGACCGGCTGGGAGGTGCGCAACTCCTTCTCCCGTCACTACTTTCCAGAGCTGTGGGCCTTCGATAGCGCTCTGCTGGGAGAGAGCAACATCTGGTTTAATGCTTTGATGCAGGTGTTGTTCTCAGTGAACTGCGGCTTCGGCGCAATGCCCATGGTGACGGGCAAGTTCCTCTACAAGGGCGACGCAGTGCGCACCTCTGTGGTCTATCTGTGCTTCAATCTGCTGATCAACGCCATCGCCGTGACCCTGTTCATGGTGCAGTTCGATTTCTCGTCCAATGGCTTCCCACTTATGGACGAGCTGAAGCCGTTGACTGCCATCTACGATCGGGTTCTATATGGCGCCCAGTCGGATAGCGAGCTGATGCGTCATCTGATACCCTCGTTCATCTATGCGCTGATCATTTTGTCAGCACTCGTCTCCATCACCGTTGCCGTCTATACATCCACGCGTCTGGTGCCTCGTCGGCCCAATTATGTGGTTTGCCTCATTGCTTTGGTTGTTGCCGTCATGTCCTTCGCAGCGCCCAAGTTCCTCATCGCCCGCGTTCTGGACTCTCGCATTGTGGGCACTCTGGTGATTACGGCGCTGGTGTTTGAGCTTATTGCCATTACGTGGATCTATGGCGCCAAGAATATTTATACGGACTTGGAATTCTCGATTGGTAGGCCCATTTTTCGTGGCTGGATGTGGATGTGGTGCAGCTGTCCGGCGATATTGACGGGTATTCTGGTCTGGTGGTGCGCCGACGATGATCAGTTTGATCTGCTTGCGGGCTATTTGCCACGTTGGGCTCCCATTCTATTTGCCCTGGCGGTGATCATGATCATTGCCTGTGTGCAGATCTTCCGTCAGGTGGAGTATAATTTCTTTGGCATGATCTGTGAGGCGTCGAAGCCTGCCAAGGAATGGGGTCCAGCTGATCCGCTGGCACGGCACTCCTGGAAGCAATGGCGTTCTGTCTGCCAGGACACAGGACGTCGTGACTTTACTCTGCGTCGTCGCGGTACTCGCGACTACACACACTCCATCAAGAAGGGCCAGTATTCAAGTGCTCCAAAATTTGGTCCCAATAGCCAAACAGTGCATCCACAGCAGACGCACTGGAAGTCCTCCACGCCAGGGAATAGTTCGCCTAATTACAGTGGCTCCATGTTCGGGGACTCGGCCATCGAGGAGGACATCAGCGTGGACAAGTTTCCAGGCATCACGCAGCAGTATGTGCCATTCCAGGCCAGCGATGGCAAGCCGCTGAGATATTCGCAGCGGGCACGCCAAACAGCGCAGCCGCAGACCTTGACCCGCGGACCTCCGGGGCCGACGACTGTGGAGAAGCACCGCGAGGTGGTGTACATTAGGCGGCTCTCGGATGGCGGCAGTGGCAGCCATGCCACACGCATTGAGATTTCGCCATCCAATGAGTCAATCACCTATGGCAATGGCAAGGCCAATGGAAGTGCCAATCCGGCCATGTCACGCAATCCTTTGGGCCGCTCTACAGGTTGCCTGGCGCCGGCGCCGGCACCCAATCAGAGTCACATCAAGCGCTCGGCCAGCTCCGTGGTGAATGTTAACACACACAAGCTACCTCCGCCCACGTCAGCGGCTGCTGGCGATCACATCTGTTGGCGCAAGTTCAACATCAATCCCGAGGAGTACTCCACGGAGCTGTGAGCTGACGGAAACGAAGCATTCACATTCAAAAGACTTGTTGCATCCAAAATAAGAAATGTATCTGAATCTGTGCAGATCTATCTTTAAGCTACGACCTACTACGAACTACGCCCATATGCAAAGTGTATCTTCTAGTTTTCAACTGTACATATATATAGAGAGAGCGAGAGCAGTGTATCTAGCATTAGTTTATATATATATATACATAGTCCTTTAAGCAAATTTGATATACACAATTCAGTTGTCATTGCAGCCGCCACAACTAAACAGGTTAATGTGTAGTTAAGCTTTATCTTAGACATATAGTTACTCCCATATTTAGTGAATGCATGCGAGTATATATTGTACGTCTGTATGTATGTGTTTATGTATTTGTATGAGTCTGTTACACATTTGAGTATATGTAATTTGTTTTAGTTTGTCCTATGATGATAATATTAGTATTTAGTTAGTGTACGAAACTGCGCTTAATTAGTAAGTCAACTGCACAACGATTACAAAAACGATAAAATGTAATAAAATATATAATTAGTAAATTATAAACGAAGGTGTTTCGATTTTTAAATTTTTTTCCATAAACAGGACTTTTTTCACATGGCGATAACTCAGCCAAATCCTTAAGGATCTTGAAAAGATTTACTTTTTTATGCTAATAGGGAGCAGAACTAGCGATTGTCATTCAAGGATTTCCAGGATTCTACCAAAAATTTCGCCTTAAATTTTTGCAAGGGAAATGGTCGAAAAATGTCCACAAATATCGAAAATCGTCAATAGCTTGGCCATTTAAAGGACTATCGGGATGTCCTTTAGACCATATAAAGTCATCATCGTCCTGCTTTACAATTGGCAATCAAAAGGACGAATGTCCTTTAAACGGCTGAGAAAAAGGGACTTTTTTACTTAACAAAAAACTGTCTATAACTCAGCCATATCCTTGCGTATCCTGACGAGTAACATTTCAAAATGATTGGCGCCACCAGGACTATTAACTTGCCAAAGGACATCAAATTCGTCCTTGTGGTTTCCGAGATATTGGTGATTTTGTGCGTTTTGGTCGAATTCTTTAGCAGCCGCAGTCGGCCAGCAGCTAAAAAATACAAGTCCTGGATCCTTAGATAACCTCATATAAAATTGATGTCAATCGAAAGAGGAGGTACTCACGATTCTAACGCACCATATCCCATCATCCTGCTCAAGGATTCGGCCGTTATTTGGTCAAAAAACTAGGACGCAAAATGTCAGCAAAAATAAAATTTCGTTGCATACCCGAAAGGGGCAAATGATGGAACTACATCTAAATATGTACGCACGACTTGGTAGATGAGTTGCCCAAATAATGCTGATATTCTAGATTGATAGTTCGCTTCTTAAGTATGTTAAGGTTATGTCTTAATTTAATTTCTCCAAAGATATTTTCTGTTTCTAAACTAATTTTTGTGCATACTTTTAAAACATGAGCAGGGGCAAACGTCTACCAAATTCTGTTGCCTACTTTTAGGCATGACAAATTAATAACAGCCCTGTACAAATAGAGAACTGCAATAAAAGTTGTTAAAAGAGTAAATTGTTTAGTTCTAATCGCATGCGCTAGTTGATTATCACAAATCTAGAAAAATCTATCTTAAAGACTTTAAATAACTGTTCAATCTTAATTAAATTAGCGTGAGTTATGAATTAGCAGTACTATATTAGATTCTAAAGCTAGTTTTAAGAAAAATATTCAGAAACAAATCATTTAATTTAGAAGTATTCTTTGATTGCATAATATATTTGTTAGATTATTACTATTTATACTATTTTCTGTGGCATCTCTGGCAACTATTAAGAATCTAAAAGGCATTTATATTTAGATATTTTAGATTTATTTTATATATTGTTCGAATATTATTAACACCTTTTTATTTCCGATAATAAATCTATTTTGATTATATATTATAGTTGTTAGACTATTAAAGAAACATAAATTATTTTTAGATTTATATTGTTTTGGATATGTTGGCATTGAATATGTTATTAATAACTACACCGCTTAAGACTTGTATAACAATATACTTAAGATTGTTTTTAATAAACATATTGTGCGAAATGAGATCAGGTTTTTATATTCTGAAATTTGTTTTAATTATTTTGAACTAATGAAATTCTGGTTTTGGGTTTCTAGACTTTTAAGCACACACCCACAATAGAACGGTAAATCACTGAAAAAGACAATTACGCCCACAGGCTAGAGAGACTTAGGTAGCCATAAAGGTAGTCACAGAAGTCGTGATTAGCCACAAACTGAAAACAGTTTTGCGGTTGCACTCTGAAATCATAATCAAACATAAATAAACCTTATGTACACATTACAGAGATAATGATGGGTTTATAATCGAGAAGAATCATTAAACATTATGTCTACAAGCGTATAAAAGATATAATTATAATAATAAATGTGCCCCCTAGCTGCAGATGTACCCACCACACGGCTAAAACCGTATCTAATGGCCAAACAAGTGACTGATTTATGTCTGCAATATTTGTGAAAATATCATTAATGCTCATACTAAAACGCTAATCGATGCGCAACAGGTACACTTAGAGATACAGATACATAGATACGTCCTAGGCAGCATATGAACGCAAATATGTATCTTTGTATCTCTGTATCTTTAGCTTATGTTTTGGCTAGACCGTAGACCGCAGTGCTTCCTCTGTTTTGCATAACACAAGACTTTGTGGCTTCCAGCATATATATACATAATATATATGTATATATATATGTATCTTTATGTATGCACAAGCATATTTCCAGCTGACGTATTTGTTGACTGATGAATTTTATACAAATTTGATATACTCGAGGTGAACTTGATTTTTGTTGCTGCTGTTATTTTAGTTTGTATTTATTTATTTGTTATATCTATCTATTTGTTTCTCCTTCTTTTTTTTTGGTTTGTGAAATATGTAGAAGCATCTTTGCAGAAGCGGCTTAACAAGTTTTGTTCGCAACATTATACGAAATTCAAATTAAAGCTAATAAATAGTTAGGCGCTCAGTTGGTTTTTTTTGTGGCTTTTTAGCTTTAAGCTATGCGCGTTGTGGTCTCAGCCTTTGCCTAAAACTAAATTATATTTTATTTACTTATTTATATATCTTTTTTTATCTATCGATTTTATTTTAATTCGCTGAAAATCTGAAAACTTGTCCAACTCACCTTCAAGACAGACACAATGGAGTCTAGGGCGGGACAGCACTTAATTTCGTTGTCAGGTGGCAACGCTGAGCAGCTCAAGTGCATATTATAAAGGATTAGCGCTTAGAGTGACCATAGCATACTTTCGACAGCGATGGGACAAACTGCAAATTGCAATTATCGATAGGCAGCAAGCAATTAAAGCTCAGCTTGTTTCTCACTAGCTCCATAATTTCCCGTTTGGGCATGTTTGCTGAACTTGAACCCGAAAGCCCAGCAATAATTAAACTCAAGCCGAATGCACAGACAGACGAGAGCTATAAATTTGTATTTAATATGTAAGCGATAAACTTGAAAATTTGCATGTGAAACTTGTAAAATTTTTAGGGTGTAGAATCCCAAGAGTCTTTCTGTCTACAACAACTATATACCATATAGTTACTATATACATACATACGTATGTATAAATATTTCTATATGTAGGTATGAAAGATGCGAACCAGTTCGTGTTAAAATTAAATAACTCGTTCAGCGCGTCGTTTATTTTAAATTAATTTTGAATATCGGATTTTCGATTTTTATTTGTCGCACAAATTTGGCCAAGACGCGTAGAATGTGTTAAGCAGCATCTTAAAGCCAGTTGAACCCGCCATTAGCTATTACACACAAGATCTCATACATATATATATATATATATATGCATTTGTGTTTATTGTGTGTGGCTACATTTGATGTATATATGTATTTATAATTTTGCTTTTGTTTTGACTTGGGCCCCCGATCACTTAACAGCCTTGTGTCTGACGGCGTGTGTGAACGACACTGCTCCAATTTTGTGGCTTGATTTCCACTAAAAAAAAATGAAGAAAAAAACACAAGACTTTGCTGCTTCTTGTTTAAACAGCAACTAGGCTAATTTACAGGTCCGGCCATTGAGCTGAAGTGATGCACTCTCGCATGGCCATAAATCAAATCAATCTCAGCCCGAACACCTTCCGTTTTGGCCCGAGCTGAACTTGAAAGCCAAGTGAATAATTAGCTCAATCAAAAGCCTAAAAAGATATGTAGATCGAACTATACTTAGTGAAACTACATACATTAAAAGATCAATAATATATGATTTTGGAGTCGCTTGAATTTTGCCAAAAAATATGATATAACCCATTGTAATTTTTGACGAATTTGGCGGAATTTTAGATGTTGACTTTTGGAATTAAAAACGATTGTAGGGATCTGTAAAAGTCCAAAAACTTAATATTATCGAAGATCTGATTCGATATTCAGTTATCGATTTGTGCCTTTAATATTTTATGCCAATCTATAGCGGGCAGTTTTACGAGCTTGAAAAGACATTTCTTTCAAAGATCGTACTCACTTCAACAAAGTTAAAGTTATATAGAAATTCGGAGTAGATCAAATTCTGTAGATTTTAGGATTTTAGGGATTTGCAGGAGCTTAAATATTTTTGAAGATGAGCTATAATTTGAGCAAGTTACAGTTATTCAAAGTATGCAAATTATAGAATTTTGGAGTCGATTCAATGTTTCCTAAAAAATGTGATGTAAATTTGTCTCTGAAAACTTCAAAATATAGAATTTGATCTTTGTAACGATCAATCGATATCAGTCAAGCTTATAGTTAGATAATCAGACTTCATTATGCCGAGCTACAGCCATTGAAGCATGAGCTGGCCAACTCTCATTGACCAAAAGGCAAGCTCTCAGCGATTTGGCGCTTGGCTAATTACAATAAACACTTGATTTATGGCGAACACCTTCTCAAAAGAAACTTTCGCTTAAGCTGGCCGAGTGTAAGCCGATATTACATAATCGCGGCACAAAAGTATTCTGGCCAACAGGTTTTCGCTGGAATCCGATAAGCATCGTCTCCCAGTCCCAGACCCAGATGTGACCCTCGTGATCACAAGGATTTCAATGCCAATGGCCGGCAATTGGGGCAATAAATTGGCCAGGCTGAAACTGGCTGCCAGGTTGGTCTGTTGGCCTGTTGCCCTGTTGCCTGCCTGCCTGCCGTGTCCTTGATACGACTTACTTATTAATGGTTTCTCTTCTCGTTTTTTAATGGGAGACGAAACACGTTTCTTGGGCCACCTTTAAAATACGCGCATCGTACACCGTGTTGCTGCGGCTTGCTTTAATAAAATTTCACAGCTACTTAATAAATATTAAATTGAGACAAACCGTTAGGAACCAGTGTACAAACATGCAAATATATAAACAAATTTCGAACATCGAATGTCATCAATTGCGGGTTCATATATAGCAATAAAAACGTATTATTGATATTCAAATGAATATTTTTATGTTAAATGTTAATTATTAGCGCAATTTATAGCACTGCAAATTGGCCAACAACAGCAAACAAACCCAAAAAAAATCAAAAAATCAATCGAATATTAATATATTTGTCTGACATTTCGAGAAGTAAAAACACGCAAATTAAAATAGAAAGAATATTAATGTTAATCAAACTGAAATTGAAAGTTAATTAATGAAATTCTACAAAAATGCTTGAAATCAATGCAAAAATAAAATAAAATATTTTTAAATGCTTTTTAACTTTTTATTGGTGAATCTCAGACAAAGATGAGGCCAAAGTAGATTTTTTATAAAATTCGATTTAAGTTTTCATTTCAAAAGTTTTTCCAACATTGGCAAACAAAAAACCAGAAGCAAGCTTTGTTTTCCTTTTAAAACATATTCCCCACGTCATCAATTGTATACCAATTTGAATTAACAATCAAGTGCCTTGTTATATATACTTAAACTTCCTCAAATTTAGGAAAAGCCAAAAAATGTAATAGCTGAAACAGAAACCGAACTAGTTGGTCGAGTCTGGTCGCTGGTCTGGTTGTCAGACAGTCTGCTTATTTACATAAATATAAATCTAAAGCAGCTTGACAAGTAATAAAATTTGCTCTGCCTTGACTAGTATGTAGATGCGAGCATGTTTAAGTATATATATATATATATATATGTATAAAGGATAAATTTGCATAAATCATAAGCACAATTAAAGATGTCCAAAAGTTGTATTCTTTTTGCTGACGCAACTTATGTGACATTTGGTTATAAATGTTTTTTTTTTCCCTAATGCGGTTTCTATCAGATCCGCCAAATTATAATATATACAAGATACAGCAGATGAATATGAAAGACCATTATAAATAATCGACAAGCCTATTCTTGTCAACTCTTTGGTATAATATTTGTTCTCAGCTTCTTTTTTTGGCTATAGATAAGTATGGGTTGATTATAATTTTAATGGGCTGTGCGTGCAGATATTTAATTACGAATAGATAGATGTTGAAACATTTGTTCCTTGCCTTCAATTGACACCTAAAGTGGAAAGATTTATGTTTCGACTTAGAAATAAATCTGCTCTTAATTAAACGAGATATTTGCTGTGATAAAAGGTTACAAATTATTTCCGCACCAAACAAAAAAAAACATAACAAAGACATCGGGGATCAT
Organism: Drosophila gaucha; assembly: GCA_035045545.1. Lineage (NCBI taxonomy): Eukaryota > Metazoa > Arthropoda > Insecta > Diptera > Drosophilidae > Drosophila > Drosophila gaucha. Next base: position 1,652,354 of record JAWNOY010000292.1, read on the forward strand.
TTTTTTTAAGATGTTGCTAATTTGTGTGTGGAGCTCACATAATAGATATATATATTTATATATATATATATGTGTATATACAACAATGTCTAGAATCTGGTTAGACGTGGCATCCAACACATCTGGCTTTGGCCCATGTCACGGACATCGGGTGCGTTAATTTGACAAGCCAGTTTTGTAATTAATTTTAATCAATTTTATGCACACACACGCACACACACTGTCTGCTTGATCGATCCAAAACTATGAACATCAAAAGCAGCAAAAAGCAGAGTATTGACACGTCCTTCGATCATTTGCATATTTACATCGCAGTTGGATAATACTCAAGCTTTAATTTCATTTCATCATGCCACCATGTTGCAAGCAGCCATGATGCCGCCGAAAATAGTTTTCTTTCCTCTTTGAAGTTTTTGGAATGATTTTTCTGAATTACATTTTCATTTTTTAATATTTGTCACAATGACTTATCTGAAATGTCAGCAGGTGTCATTGCCTCTCGCACAGCAAGTTACGACCCGAATTGTCAGCATAGCTCGCATCGCACAGCATCGCTCGACTAGATTGTCATCTGGTCATTTGGTCTCCGTCTAGGTGGAGGTTTCCCCATAAAAAAGAACATCTAATAGGCGGATGCATAAGTGTGTGCTGGCGGCCATCCGAGCAATTAGCTTCTTTGGGGTGACTTCCTAAAGCCAAAGTGTTTACGAGTATGCCTCATTTAGGAGCATTTAATGGCCCCCAATGCATAGCACTCACTTTGCAGCACGCAATTATAACTACATACTAACACACTTTGCTGATAACTACTTTGTTGATATAAACAACTTTTAATAATGTCATTCAAGTTAAGAAGAGCTACACTGAGAGAAATTCCTGAAAAATCACGTCGCATCTAAACTGGAGAGCTATTTAGAATCTGAACTGGTTCAGAGATACAATATAGTTTTTGTACTTTGATTCCAAACTTTACCCAAATTCGAAGTACAGTTTCTTTCTGTGTTCTCTTTCTCATTTCTCATTTTGTTCTTCTTTTTGGTTGTTCCGTTCTCCGTTCTCCGATCTCCATTCTCCGTTCTTCATTCCCTCTTCCTCCTGCCCTTTTCCCTCTTCTTATTTTCCTTTTCCCGTTTTCCTTTTCCATTTTCCTTTTTCCCTCTCATCTCTTTTCATATATTTTTCCTCTAACCCCTTTCCTAAATTCCTCTTCCCTTATAGCTTCCTTTTGTTACCTATTGTCTTTTTCCGTTTGTTACCTATTGCCTTTTTCCTCTCTCGCTTTCCTCAATTCCCTTTCCTCTTCTCAGTTTCGTTTTTGCCCTTATGTCTTATGCCCCAATCACGTTCTCCCTTTCCTTTTCCCCTTTCTCTTTTCCCTACTTTTACCATCCATCTTCTTATATCATCTCCAATCACTTCTTTCCTCTTCCCAATCCCTTCTTTCTTGGTCTTCCCTTTCCACTCCTCTCTTTTCATCGCAATGATTATTCTTTTTGTTCAGTGTAAATACAAAATTGAAAACCAGAATTCGAGAATATGTTGCCAAAACTTGAAAAGAGCCTGAAAACCAGTTGAAGTCTTCATGTACTATATCTTAGTAATTTCTATATTTAATTTTACGTAAAGTTAAAAATTCTATTTATAATTCAACATTTCTCCCACTTCTTTTCTTCGAGTGTAGCCACTTGTTCATATGGCTTAGACTCAGACGATTGCTAACTCCAATTATGAGTCCGTTTATCACCTCATTCATAAAAAAATGATCTAGATATGCGACAAATATTTGAAATATGCAAAAACCACAACTCGATGAGTTTTCAGCTATTGATGAGTTACGAGAAGTTTTTGTTGCGTGGGCAGCCGCCGAATTGGTTCAGCTTGGAGCAGCTTTAACGAGACTTTGGTGTGACTACCATTTGAGCATGTTTTGGGCTAACAAATTAATAAATGCAGCTTAAAGTAATAATAAAAAAAAGAAGAGTTGGAAACCCGTTTGGCTGCTGCGGCTGCTGCTGCTGCTGCTGCTGCTGCTGCTGTCAGCCTGTCGGACGCGCAAAAATGATGCGCCAATGGCTTCACTTGCACTGGCTCTGGCACTCGCATATCTGGCACTCGCATCTCTGCATCTCCATCTCCATCTGGCTGCATCTTTTTTGTTTTTAATAAAAAACAAAATGTGTACGGGCGAGCGAGTGTGTGTTGCTGTTGTTGCTATTTTTTTTTCATTTTGCGTTTAAAGGTCATTTGGTTATTGGGGCTGCAGCGTCTGTGTGCGCGCCTACCTTAACATTCAGAGCTCAATTCCAAAGTTGGACGACACGACTGACCCGCCGCACGCACCAGCAGCAGCAGCAACCGGTTCATCTTCATCAGCTCTGCTGCTTTAGGCCTAATCTCAGCCACAAACAGCTGTAATCTGTGTAAGCTCTGCTTGGCCATGTTTGCACTTAGACAACGCCTGTATGGAATGCAGCAGCAGCAGCAGCTAATTTCGTTTGCAACTCAACTAAATAGCTATTTGCCCATTGGTGCGCTTCGATTCAAGCCTTGAAAGCGATTGCCAAAATTACAACATCTTCAGCTACGAATGTTAATCTCGTTCACAAATTAGACTTGGCATGACAATATGTTTAACACTCGTCGAGCACATTATCCAGGGGCGTTCAAATTACTCGGGGCGCACAAAAAAACTAAAGAGACTTAAAAAAAAACTAAGCTTAAGTAAATAAAAATAGAGAAAAAGAGTTCAAGCTGAGCAAGTGCCTGAGCTTAAATCTAGTCGCTATTCATCTAATATATTTGCTCAAATAAAAGTAGCTAAATAGAAATATCAATAATAACAACAACAACGTCGTGCAGAAATTCAACTGCTTATTGTCTCTACTGATGCTGCTGCCTCTGCTGCCGCTGTTGGGGATTTTTTATTTATATTCATTGGCGCATCTTTTAATATAATATATTATGATTATTTTGTCTTAGTGCGTTTACTTATGTTATGCGACTGTTAAAAGGCAACAACGATGCCTTTAGCATTAACATTAAGAGCAGCAGCTGCTGCGACTGCGCAGCCGCCGAATGACTGACTGGGCTTTGGGACCGCAAAACCGAAAACTGGCAACGGGTTGGTCAGTTGCTGGCGTCAGCGTCTTTGTTGGCAGCATCTTCACTCGTTCCGAGTGTTAACAGCTGTCGCCCAAGTCGTCGCAGCAAAGCAGCGACTGCGACAGCAACGGTCGATCCGACGCCCCGAGTATATATAAGTAGAGAATCTACAAGTTTTGATGCTTTAGTTGCTAGCCCAGAGTCGACCCAGAAGTTGAAGCAACTTTTTTGCTTGCCATCGATCCAAAATTCAATTGACCATTGAATTTTGATACGATCGAAACACTCAAGGATTATACACAAACACAACAGTTCACTGTCGGGATATATAATCTATACATATAGATATAAACGTTATCTGGCTGCCGTCCGTTGCAGTTGAAAGTGCTCAAAATGGTAACTAAACATTAGTTGCTCAATAGCAAATAAAAGACATTCGTGAAAAGTGTTGAAGAAGTGAAAACATAGAAAAAAGACAAACGAAAAATCCAACAAAAATCAATTACTCGTATTTTGTATTTAACATATATACGTATATATAACATCTTACGACCCAAGTGACATTTAGAGTTTTTATTTAACCAATTACACGTCCAGTTGGGCCAAGTTGTGCAAGTGTTAGTGAGCGATTGCCATATTACACATACGTCCATTGCGCCCACGTGGACTGAACAAGTGAACGTGGTCTGCGCGTTTTGCCTGTTTGAGCTTAGCTGTCAGCATTTGCGTCTTTAATCATTAACATGCTTTTCAGTTGGCAGCAGAAGCTGCCATCGTTTTAGCCTGGGTTTCTATGTCAACGCAGCGTATGAAATGAAAACTTGTTTGCATCATTTGCAAATTTTCCATACATTTCATGGATTGACATTTGAATTGGCATATTTAGGCAAATGACCATTAAATGTTGCCTTTAGTTATAACTCTATGTAAATTCTTTGGTTCTGCCATTGAGAGATGATCAACGTCCGTCAGTTAATTATCTGCATCAAGTTCGTTGCCTAAGTCTTTCGATTGCAACACACAGATTAACGGCGAATGATCAAAGAATCACATTTAAGAACCGACTAGACCAAACTGCCAAAGCCAAATTTATCAGGGTTAGCGTTGATTCTCAATGAACAAATATGCTTAACTTTAAGAACTTGTAGCTGCAGAAGTGTTCAAAGATCAAGAAGAGAAGATATAGATATACAGTAAAATATATTTAATAATAATTTTTCTTTTAATATGTTTAGTTAGATCTTATCGACAAACATTAAGCTCTTCATTTTATTACTAATCTATTCATTAGCATAAATTAACAAATTTTGCTATTGCAAAGAATCAGTAAGATTTTTCAAATAAAAAAAATCTAGATCTTAGAAGGTAATTATGATCAAGCTCTTCATATAGTTTCTAAGCTACTCTAACTCTTTCTTTCATATTTTCCTCTATATCATATTCACATGTCTTTCCTAATAAATCATCTGAAAATCTTCATTAATGAAAACGCGTAACTTTTGTTCACTTTCGTAGTTTGTCTGACCCAAATGTGCGTCATTGACGTTTCCGATATGAACTCAAGGTCAAAGCTATTGTAAAATAAATTAATTAAACATAAATTTACATAAAAGATTAGTGGGAAACGTGCTCAGCGATGAACATTCAAAATGAGAGCTGTAACACAGAAGATGTCATATGACATAAGAACTTTAATAAAGATAGAGTAACTATCTGATTGTTTGAAGAACGTAACTTATGAAATTCTTAATGTCAGATAAAATCAATTCATTAGGCTTCTTATGATATAATCCCAAAAAAACTAGAAACGTACGTCTATTTGATATCCTTTCACTTTCAAACTGCGAGGTGCTAACAAAACCGCATGCTGAGCTTTCAAGCGACTTAAATATTTGAATATCAAACGAGTTTAGAACATCCCAAAAAAATTCAAGTTCATTAACAACAAAATTTTAAAAGTCATTTACATTTAAATAAGATATGGATTTTTTTGTGCTTTAAGATTTGGCGATAAGTCAAATTTTTGGCTTGATTATATATATATATATATATATATATAAATGTGATTCTATTGTATGGCTTGGTCGAAGGAATTTGGACATATGGCCGCGGCTTTTTGGCTGTGACTTGGGCAGCGACATTCAATGATTAGTGCGTATGCTAATTTTGTTTTAGCGACGACTTCAGTTTTTCTCACTTTATTAATGGCCGAAGCCGATTATTGTTGTATAATCGCGCTATATCTCTGCTGGCTAAAATAAAAACTAGTCAAGCAGAATTCTTTTTTATATCTTCTTCGTTTCACAGCCGGTTTGTTGCATAATTAGCTATTTTTGTAGATGGAACCCGCACGGACATAAGTTATCCAAAATTCTTAGTGATTTTAAAATGTTCGCAAATTAATTGCAGTTGGAGCCATTTACCACTTTCGTTAATATTTGACGTTGACAGCGTCGGGCTGACCTTGCCGAAATCGCATAAAATGCTAATTATAAGACATTAGATCCGTTGACAGCTGCGGAAGAAGCCATGTGGCTTAATCTATGCATTTTTTTCAGCCACAGATCTGGTCTCCAAAGCAAATTAACTATTTTACCTGCATTTTCTATTTTTTTTCTTTCGTTATTTTAATTGGCTTGTGTATCAAAAATTTGAGAGCACAATCAAGTTTGGATTTGTGTGTTGACTTTGTTTTGGATCGCTACCGTGACCTAGAGATGATGTCAAAGTTGAATGTCTTCGACTTTACACGTTAACATTTTTATTGTAATTGCCAGCTATTTGCTGTTGTTGTTGTAGATGATTTAAAAGTATATGCCAATGACAGACATCGTCTGAACTTTAACAAACGACTTTTGTGCTTTAACAATGCTGCCTTGCATTTAGGCCTAGAGCGAATCGCTTTAGGCACTTAGTATTAGACAACAATTCGATAAGGTATTTAGAAAAAAGCTCACTTAGGTGCTTAGGTGTCATTTAGACATCTTCTTTAACTATATTAACTCGATTTATTTCTGTATCGTTTCTTCACAGAGAAGTGCAATTTTTGTCTTGGCGCTTTGCGTTGTGGCTGTTGCCACCGCGTCGGCTGATACGCATGTGGTAAGTACTTAAATAGCTGATATGATCATGGATCAGATCTTTAACTGAAAGCTTCACTTGTTCCAGCGTAAAATTCGCGCTTCTGAGGGATACAACTATCCTAAACCAGATGTGCCATTTGAACTGCCGAAGCGCACCACTTTGCCACCACCCACCAGGCCACCGACTCGTGTGCCAGTGACTTACTTGCCACCCACAAATAAGCCACAGCCTCCAGTGACTACCCGTAGGCCGACTCCACCACCCACTTATCGTCCAGTGCCAACCACCAGGGCTCCAGTGCGTACCACTCCAGCACCAACATACCTGCCACCCACGAACAAGCCACTGCCTCCAGTGACTACTCGCCGACCAACTGCACCACCCACTTATCGTCCAGTGCCAACCACCAGGGCTCCAGTGCGTACCACTCCGGCACCAACATACCTGCCACCCACAAACAAGCCACTGCCTCCAGTGACTACTCGCCGACCAACTGCACCACCCACTTATCGTCCAGTGCCAACCACCAGGGCTCCAGTGCGTACCACTCCGGCACCAACATACCTGCCACCCACGAACAAGCCACTGCCTCCAGTGACTACTCGCCGACCAACTGCACCACCCACTTATCGTCCAGTGCCAACCACCAGGGCTCCAGTGCGTACCACTCCGGCACCAACATACCTCCCACCCACAAACAAGCCACTGCCTCCAGTTACTACTCGCCGACCAACTGCACCACCCACTTATCGTCCAGTGCCAACCACCAGGGCTCCAGTGCGTACCACTCCGGCACCAACATACCTGCCACCCACGAACAAGCCACTGCCTCCAGTGACTACTCGGCGACCAACTGCACCACCTACTTATCGTCCAGTGCCAACCACCAGGGCTCCAGTGCGTACCACTCCAGCACCAACATACCTGCCACCCACAAACAAGCCTCTGCCTCCAGTGACTACTCGCCGACCAACTGCACCACCCACTTATCGTCCAGTGCCAACCACCAGGGCTCCAGTTCGTACCACTCGTGCAAGCACTCCTGCACCAACATATCTGCCTCCTACGAACAAGCCACAGCCCCCTGTGACCACTCGTAAGCCAACTCCACCACCGACTAGGGCTACACCACGACCCACTCCACCACCAACCCGTCCACCAACCCGCCCACCAACTCGTCCACCAACTCGCCCACCAACCCCACCACCGACGTATTTGCCTCCAGTGACCACCACCCGTAGGCCACCACCTCCACCAACTCCTACAAGACCTGTCGTCCGTACGACTCGTGCGACCGTTCGCCCAACTAGTACACCAGCTCCTACCTATTTGCCTCCTACGAACAAGCCACAGCCCCCTGTGACCACTCGTAAGCCAACTCCACCACCGACTAGGGCTACTCCACGACCCACTCCACCACCAACCCGCCCACCAACTCGTCCACCAACTCGCCCACCAACTCGCCCACCAACCCCACCACCGACATATTTGCCTCCAGTGACCACCACCCGTAGGCCACCACCTCCACCAACTCCTACAAGACCTGTCGTCCGTACGACTCGTGCCACCGTTCGCCCAACTAGTACACCAGCTCCTACCTATTTGCCTCCTACGAACAAGCCACAGCCCCCTGTGACCACTCGTAGGCCAACTCCACCACCGACTAGGGCTACTCCACGACCCACTCCACCACCAACCCGTCCTCCAACCCGCCCACCAACTCGTCCACCAACTCGCCCACCAACCCCACCACCGACATATTTGCCTCCAGTGACCACCACCCGTAGGCCACCACCTCCACCAACTCCGACAAGACCTGTCGTCCGTACGACTCGTGCCACCGTTCGCCCAACTAGTACACCAGCTCCTACCTATTTGCCTCCTACGAATAAGCCACAGCCCCCTGTGACCACTCGTAAGCCAACTCCACCACCGACTAGGGCTACTCCACGACCCACTCCACCACCAACCCGTCCTCCGACCCGTCCTCCGACCCGCCCACCAACACGTCCACCAACCCCACCACCAACCTACTTGCCACCAGTGACAACCCGTAGGACAACACCCCGTCCAACCACAAGGGCTCCAGTGCGTACCACTCCGGTACCAACCTACTTGCCACCCACCAACAAGCCACTTCCTCCAGTGACAACCACCACTCGTAGACCGACTCCACCACCAACCCGTGCTACACCCCCACCAACCTACCTGCCTCCCGTTACCACCCAGAGAATAACGACACGCAGAACCACCCCGTACGTGCCACCACAGACGACCAAGCCCCAGGGCTACCAATACCCCAAGCCCAGCATTCCCTTTGACTTCTAAGCACCCGATCAAATCAGCTCAGTTATAGCCGTCGATGAATTCAACGACGGCCTTGCAAGGAAAGGCCGATGGGTGACATTTCATTTCATTTTAATTGAAATAATATTGTCTGAAGGAGGGGATGCAATAACTGATGCTCTCTATATATATCTAGCAATGCAAATGCCAACCATATCTATAGGGCTAGATACATCTAGTCAATACAGTCGAAAGGATTTTTACAGCGTTTCATGAGGGTGCTCGAAATTGCGATACCACTGAAGCGTCAGCAAGAATAAAACTTGTTTGTTTTTATGAATTAATGAATCGCATACTCATACAATTAGGGATCACTGTATATGTATCTAATTTTTGTAAACCTCTTAATATGTACTATACTACTACGCACTCTTGCTCTGTTTTATGTTTCCCGTCTCAAGACTATTTAGCTCTATGTTCAAATAAAATGAAAACAAAAATATCGTTTATAAACATTTCTAAAGACCGAACAATAACTTAGGTTTATTAAATGTGGTTTCAATGCATATTCAATTCTACAACGGGAAATGTTTTCAGCGCATGTTATTGTTATTATTATAATATAATTTTTCTATTGTTATGTTAAGTGCAGATACAACGCGCCTGAGGTTGGAACTGCAATAAAGAGAGTCTTACGATTTTATGGTCAGGTTTGTATTTAATAATTGATTAACAGGTCATAATCTTATTTTAATATAGTTATGACGTTGGTGAGGATGGTATGATTATGATATCATTGATGATGTGATAGTACCTCAAAATTTTATACTCAGAAGCTTATCTTTGAAATATTTATAGATAACAAAGTTTCCATTATCATATTCCATTAGAGTAAGTATTTTTTGTTGAAGTAGTAATATATTAAGAGGGAATTGAATGGATTTAATCTATAGGATAATCTAACTTAAGAATGATCTCACAGTGAATTAATGTTGATGTCCGATGTAATAAACTAAGCTAAACTTTATTTATTTCAATATTGAGTACTACGATATCACAACATTGAAAATATGATGCCTAAAGGGAAACCCAACTTTCCGGTAAAGCTTTTATCAAGTGTTCAACGGCTCATACAATATTTTTGTTAATGTCAAATTAGACAAAACACTACCGGCATCTGCATATAGGTGTTTTAAATATTAGAATAGCATAACCTAACTAGGCTAAAAGAAATGTTATCAACGGTTCAACCCCCTTAAGAAGTTTTAGTTGATATGAAATGAAATTTTTGTATCAGAGACTTAACTACTAGAATATAAGCATTTTATTTGATGAGAGAACTTTGACAGGTTAATAAAAGGTTCTAGTCCCATAATACAGTTTATGTAATCTTTTCAATTATTTTTCCATACAAACAATTTAATCCTTACTTAGCTATCATAATCTTATAAGAAAATTCAATTATTGATCTATTGTCAAATGCTGTTTAATTAGCCTTAAAACTATTTAAATTTAATAATCACTTTATTAAACTTGACTTTTCACTTAATTGAGCAGAGCTTTAAGCACTTCGGCTAACGATCTGTTTCTCGTTTGAATTCTTTATCGCGTGCAAGGCTCGACGCGATCTTCAGCCAATGTTCATGGTGGCTGCCTTTGAAGTATCTCATTTTCTTTTCCACACACACATGCACTCAGGCACTCACACATAGGCAGCACGAAATCATTTAGGCAATTAATTTATTTGTCTATTATTTTGCTTTCGTATGTTAAACTTTCTAATTAGCTGCTGAAGTGCAGCCGCAAGTTTTTTAGGGGCTGCTTGGCCAAAACTGCAGGCAGTCGTCTTTGCGATTCGCGATGAGGAAGTCGCGTTCCGTGCGCCAAAAGAAACCGATACCAAAAAATTTATTCAGTGAAAAATGTTTATAAAGCCAAAAACGCAGCTGGAGCCCGAGTTAAACGATAAAACGCTGCGGGATCCACATCCTGTCGAAGGCGTCAACCAAAAGGCTAACAAAAGCCACGGCTGGCCACGGATTATGGGCCTGCTCTATGTGTACACAATTGTGAGCCAAGTGGCATTAGGTCTGCAGAGCAAATAAAACTTTCCATTTTACAGATGTCTCTTATGGTCGTCAAGGTCGCATCAACAGCAGCCTTATATCAACAACAACAGCAGCAGCAGCAGCAGCAGCAGCAGCAGTTGTTACCCAATCATCTTGAGGGCCAGACGCTGGCGGAGACAACGCCCAGCACAGAAAGTGACGACAGCTCGACTCAAGCGGAACGTTTAAACATTGAGAAGATGCGTGCCAAGTTACAGCAATTGCAGCACGAGCAGCAGCAACAATATCGTCTGCAGCAGCAACAGATGCACCTGCATCTACAGCAAATGCAACAGCAGCTGCACTTGCATGCGAACGATGTGGAGGATGTGACGGCGGAGAGTGGCACAGGTGGTGGTGTGGCTGGTGGTGGTGTTGCTGGCGAAACTGCCTACTTATTGGAGCGTGCCGACGACGTTGCACCCATTTACGGAACATGGCGCACGAAAGCGAGACGACCCCAGCCGCCAGGCAGCGGGCTGCAGCACGCAACCGATGGCGACGCCAACGATAATCATCTGTATGAGCGGCTGCCTAAGCGATCCGTCACCATGACGCCGCTGCGTGATGTTTTGCGCGATCAGCTACCCCGCCCACCGCGCCTCTCCACCCAACGGCCGCCCTCGTCGGCGGCGCTGCTCCGGCGCCAATACTCCGAGACGCCGGCCACTCTGGCCATGCGCGATGACTTCAAGCCGAAGCCGTTTCACTTTCCCTTCGACGGCCCGTTGCCGGAGCAGTTCAAGAAGGGCGAGGCGGAGCGCCTGAACAACATCCAGGACATATTGCACAATATGCACATCAATAGTCCGATGCCCAGCAAGATGCCGCCGGCTCTGGTCATGATGCCCACAGGGCTGCACATTGCGGGCAGCTATAAGAACCTAAAGGCCAGCGGCATAGCCAATTTCTTTCGTGGCAAGCGCAGCAAGAAGCAGATGCAGTTCAGCATTCCACTGCCCATGTTTCCCATGGGCATGCCCATGTCCATGTATCCAGGTGCACCACATCAGCGCGTAGCCATCGACCAGTTGTATCCATATAAGCCACGCTCCCCACAGGACATCAATTTGCTGGCGCTGCAGCAGGCGCCTGTTAGCAGCAAGCCCAACTCCAAGAAGAAGCACAAGAAGCAGCAGCAGCAGCAGGAGCAGAGCAACTACAATATGCTGCTGGAGCACGGCAGCCAGCAGCACTTCCTGGTCGATCCCTTTCTGCAGAGCTTTCCGCCTATAATATCGTTGAATGCAACGCGCCAGCCGCAGCACAAGCGCATACCCTTCAAAGTGAACCTGGACATTTATCCGGTGTTGCCTCCTTCTCGACCCACCTCCGTGCTGCGTAATCCCTACCAGAGCGACTATGCAGTGCCCACGGCTGGCGTGCTGGCTGCCTCGCCGCAGCTACAGCAGAGTCTGTACCAGACGCCCTTCAAGTTTCCCACACAGCCTCCCAGTCACCTGCCCATTATCTTTCCCGATCAGTCCATACGCTATAGTCAGCAGCAGGCGATCTATCAGTCGCCCAAGTTTGCGCCTCAGTTGCAGCAGAACGAGGACTGCATCTATGGCTCATCGATGACCAATGGCAATGGCCACGGCAACAGTGGTGCAGTGGACACCAGCTCCAATCAGATAATGCTTCATCTTAATGTCTTTCCCAAGCAGAAACCCTCGCCTGTGCTGCGCGCGTCCACAAATCCATTTTACAATCACAACTTTTCGGGCTTGCAGCGTAACACTTTCAGCGCCAGCGAGCGTGAGCAACCACTGCCCAAGCCACCCAGCCCCATCGAACCACGGCAGGTGGCTGCCACACAGTCGCAAGCTGGCAACAGCTCGTTCACTGCATCAACAGCTGCTGCTCAGCCACAACAACAACAGCAGCAGCAGCAGAATTACACTCAACAGCAGCAGCAACCACAAGTGAATCATTCGATTTCACGCAGCGACAATCTCTCGCTCATCGACTTTGAGCATCCGATTGTGGCGGCCGAGGTGCCGCAGTTGCCCCAATTGCCCCATCCTGCTGCACTCACCGGCTACCCAGCTTTGTCCTCCAATCATGGCCGCTTCAGCGTGCAGAGCGAACATTTTCGCTATCACAAGAATCCACACATCGATCAACTGGCCGCAGAGGCGCAGACAGCTTCGCTCTTTCGCTTTCCCGTCGAGGATCTAATACAGTTCCAGGTGGATGATGCTCTCTAAACCGATTTAGTTATAAAGTTTATCTATATATATACCACAAATAAATCAAATATATTTAGTGTTTACTTCAAAATGCGACTTTGAATTTTGACTATCCGAGACTTTTAAGTTGGGAAAGTTTTTAGCAGTTTTATCTTTGATAGGGAGAGTGGCTAATTTTATGACTTTGCGGGTCTCCTTATAGGAAACCGAATTCTACGCTGCTTTAAAGAGACTCCACCTGCATTCGGGTATTAAATCCGAACATTTATGATATTGCCATTCATTGTAATTTTTTACTTTTCCTTTTGAATGCTTTTTTAAGTGTCACTTAGGGAAAAGCCCGCTGTGCCCCCCCTAAGGCTAAGTCAATAGCCCTTAAATGACTACCATACTAAGGCTTGAAGACCTCTTTTACACTAACATATTGAAGCTAGATAAGCTATTTCTTTATTAGATGCCTCAGAATAGCATTCATTACATAGTACGCCTTCATAACTTACTCAAACATCCAGAACATTTCCAAATTCCGATTTTCATGAGGATACAAAAAAGGTATCCTTTTGTAAATCATTTGACCCCAAAATTTATTCTGCATATAATTGAAAGAATTTATTTTCCTAAATTTTTGTTTTTGACGATGATTTGACTTCTAGCTTGACTATGAACTCACATTGCGCAATGAAATTATATTTTATTTATCTGTTCAAGATTTAGGTCAACCAAGATCAAGGGCTAAAAATATTTCCAAAACTTCAGAGTCAGGGTTCAGCACAAGACTGCTTGACTTAGTTCTAGATTAAGATTCATTAATACAATATTTTTTTTTATTTAAGTATTTTGTATCTTAGCGTAAAACTCTTCATTTTAAATATAGCTTCAGTTTGTATTTGTCAAGTTGCGCCCATAAGTTTCTTCGATTCAATTACAAAAAACTGTAGCATATCTTGGGGCTGCTGTCGAAAATAATCTTTGTGAAATTTGCCCGCACAGTGTGTACACACTTGCATATATTTCATTGCCACTCGTTTTGCGCATGCGCGAAATGTGTATCAAAACAAAACCGGCGACAGGCACAAAACCAGTATTTACCTGTGTCTGGCCGACTCACGCACGCTGTTTGGCCAGCAAAGAACGCCAGCAGCAACAGGTAAGACGACCGAAAGACAGAAGGTGAGCGAGCGTCGCGTCGTTAAGACGTTGCTGCGGTTGAAATTCGTCAGTGACAGTGGGCATAAAAACGAAATACAAGAAATACAAGCGCAAAAAAAGTAAAGCAACAAAATATAAATTCGGAACGAGAATCAAGTTTCGTGCCTGGCGTCATAATCGAACGTTACTTTTTTTGCGCGTGAATAAAAGTGAAATAATCATTCAATAAGTGTAATAACGGTTAAGCTAATTAAGTGTGAGACAGAGACAGAGCTATGTGGGTAGGCTGGAGCTGCAGTGTTTGATGGTTAATGTTTTATGCGCTGCTTCCTGGCCATTTTTTGCTTCTTCTGTTTTTCCCAAACAGCAACTGACCAACGGTCTATATGTATCTTGTAGATACTTATGTATCTGCACGCTACGCCAGCGCAGAGAGCAACCAGTTCTGTATTCTGCGCTTATTTATTTGAGCTGCCTTTTTGCACATTTTGGAGTGTGTGTGTGTGTGTGTGTGAGTGTGTGCTTGCTTTCTTTGACTTCCCCATGCTTCGTGCTTCATTCCTCATACTCCAGCTGCGAAAGAAAGCCAATCGCTAAGCGCCTCAGCCAAATGATTGGAACTCTTTGCCATCAGCAGCAGCAGCAGCAGCCGCCTCATCATCATGTGCCACTTTTCACATGCGCATAAAGTGAAATTGGCAGCTGAGTCGAATTTCTTTTCTAGAATTGATCAAATATTTGTTAATGAATTACAAGTTCAGCAAACATTTTTTTCCGCTGACTGAACACAAATCTTCAAGTCTTCAGTAATTGCTGCCGCTGCAACTGCAATTGCCATCAACCACAGCCAAGGTCGACTGGGGGCGGATGGGGGCTAACATTGAAAGAGTTTTTGATTTGTTTTTGATTTTTCGCTGTGCTTAACAAAATATTCACTCTTTCTCTCTCTCTCTCTCTCTCTACCTTTCACTGTGTGTTTCAAAAGAAGTGTATATTGTGCTAGATGTGCTAAATACTTGTGTAAATATAACCGAAATTCTTCCAAGCTAACGGATATATATATAACGGCATTGGAATTAGCAACGGCAACATGTTGCTGCCGTCGCTAATGTGGCTGCTGCTCGGCTCTTTGGTTGGGGCACAGCTGCTGAATCATCCGCCACATTTTGTGCCCGGCTCGGGCGACATGTCCCGCTTCAGCCTGTCGGAGCATACGCCAGTGGGCAGCCCAGTCTATCAACTGAAAGGTAAGTCGTGGCTATATTTTGAACTAAGGTCAGCTAGTGGACAAACCCATGTTTCATAATAATCAAAGCGTGATTTTAATGGAGTATGCTAGACTAAGAGATGACCTGTAGAGAAAAGTAGCTAGAGCTTACATTTATTTCAGCTATTTCAAGCTCAAAGAGAAGCTGATAGAAGCTGATTGCATCTAATAGATTTTAGCTGGGAAAATGTGGGGAGGTCTTGCCTGTAAGATATAGAAGAATCAATATGTCCTATTTGAAGTCTTTAACTCGTCTGTTAGTTTCAATAGAAACAAACTAAGTTAATGAATTTAAATTCTACCGAAAAAAACATACTTCTTCAAATTCTGGTAGTCATATATCTTTACAAAAATCCAATATGATCCCTTTCACCCATTTTCACTGCATACAGGGTATGAAAGCAGCAACAATAGCCCCAATTCTCACATTATGTACGGCAAAGCCTTTCACAAAAAGCCAAATTAATTTTAAGACAATGTTTTTTGGCCCAAAAGTCTCAGAGCTCATGTCTCTCAAAAACTAATATATATATATATATACATATGTATAGATCGTAGTTGTATAAAGCCGTGCTTGCTTTTGGCATTATTTTGCCTGGTCATTTGATAGTTTAATTATTTTGTAATTTGACTTTTGTGCTCGAAATCTCAAATTGCCTTTGCTGACTTTCAGTTCGCAACTTATGGAGGGGCAGAGGGGGAGGTCTTTGTCTATATGGGCATAATTGAAATATTAAGCGCTTGGTTCGCCGCAACGCCACCTACTTTTGGTCAACCTTGCGCAGAGTATTAACTTTTTTGCCCTCTCGCATAAGTGTGCCGCGACATGTGTTCGTGTGTGTAGCTTAAGTGTAGAGTATCTTAATGCATGTTGCGATAAGCGCAAAAGTAATGTCATAATGATAATATGTATGTCTTGCCTGCCTGGGAATGCATTTCGGTAATCAATTGCAGTCCGAAACCCAAAACAATGCCAGCAGCTACATACACGTGTATCTGAGTGTGTGTTTGTGTGTGTTTGAGTATTTGTGAGATACAGAGGCGGAAATGCATTTGAACACGTTTGTGCGTAGCACTTGCGATATCAAAACAAATGCTCAGATATTGCTAGTCATACGATAACGATGCCAATTATTGTGAGAATATGGCGTGTGGCCAACTCTGCATTAGATGCAAATGTGTTGGCCATAATAACAATTGGCCACGCGCTCACTTTTATCTGCATAGAATCTGGAGACACTTTTACTTTGTTAAACGCAGCCAATCAATTGAAAGCTACAATTTTTTTTATTATACATTTCGCAATCGCTGACTTTCGCAATTGCCAACTCCTTTGGGCTGAGCTGGGCTGGGCTGCTGGCTGCAACATAATGTGGCAGCAACTGTTGCACAGATTATACAACAATAACAAAGAGATTGCATCGTATGCATCTTCGTGTTAAGCTTTTGTTGTTTTTGCCTCCACCTGCTCCACAAAATAATGCCCCGTTGACACCCTGGCCCAGTTAATGCTGCGGCCTGTAATTTGATGCGCCCAGACAGCAAGGCAGACAACTTTCGAGCAGCATGAATGTATCTTGTATCTTCATATTTGATATCAAATGTATCTGCGCCTCAATGAAGAGCTCAAAATGCAACTTAAAGGTCCAAAATAAATTCAAGTTAATGCAAAACTAAGTAGTTGATAGGCAAGCCAGTGACTTTTTCATATGTGTTTCATGCGTATGTGTGTGTGTGTGGCTGGGTGAGCGGTCGCCCAGCCAGTTAGTTTTGCAAGCTGCATCCGTGAGATACACGTCGTCATGCAAAAAAAAAACACGTTTAGGCCAACAATTTGCAGCGCGCTGCGTTTGAAATTAAGAGTGCCATAAATTCACACACACTCATACACATATATACACTCACATACACTCGAATTGAAAAATAGCCAGGCGAACAAAACGCTGTCTAAACTGTGAGCCAGGAAGCACTGTGACTCCACTCCATCAGCTGCATAATTTGTGATTGCAATTTTCGACGGGCAATCATCAAAAAAAAGAAATATTGCATCATAAGACACGCTGGCAATAGGCCAATTGACTCGGCCAACAGCAATCAGCTATATTCAATAAACAAACGAAAATGTTACAGGTTTTTTTGTTGTTTTTCCTTGTGTATTTTACATACAAATTGGTCATTTGACAAATCAAGCGATAATAGCGGCTAATCATTAAATGAAAATGGAACAAAAGACGGCTCAGGGTCGTGCTTAACACATATATATGTAGATTTTCTTTGAGGTATAACCTTGTTTTCATCAAGAACTAGATTGTTGATTCATTCATGCTACTTTATTTCTTCGTTTGATTTATTTATTTCACTTTCATGGTTCTAAGCGTTTGACTTTTGTGTTTCATATTGTTTTTTAAAATGTACATTTGTACAAACTTGGGCAGGGATATCAATATCTTTTTGATTCATAAAATATAAAAATTTTTTATGTATATTTTTTTTTAATTAGTATTAGTAGTTATTTCCTGTGCCTAAGCTTATGTTTAGAACCTTTTAAAATTTATCTTTTTGAGTCATTTCGATTGAAATAAAGTATATATCATTCAATGCTCATTCACCGTATCGAAATTTCGAATAGGTTTACAAAACTAGAATTATTCGCCCTTTAAAAACATCCCCTAAACCAAAAAGGTTCTCATTGGCGAGTGACTATTGAAATATGCCCTACTCCAAATCATTGTCTTTTCTTGCAAAAGAAATTTCGCATCGTTGTAAATAATATATCATTGTCTACAAATATATTTATAATTATTTTGATTTTCTGTTGAAAGCACTTAAATTTATTTAATTGAAAAATGTCCAAAATATATGCCTTCAAACCAAAGACATTTCATTATCGAACAAGAGCCGTACTGTAGAAGGATTTCTTTCATCTATATCCAAAGTATTAGCTATGAATACTCAAACTTTCTTATGATTACACTGAAAATATTATTGTGTTTATTATTATTATCTAATTTTAAATTGTATTCAAATTAAGCCGTTTAGACTAAACTTCAAGTATTCAAATTTCGACTCTTTAAGCCAAAGCGTTTTCTAATGCGTGTTTCTTAACTTTCATGATCTACGAGTATTACCATAAAAATCTTCACTTTCTATAGATAATTATTGTATTAAATTAAATTCAAAATATAAACAACATAATTAAGTAGCTTCGTGTAATTATTTAGACTCCTAAACACAAAAGTAAAACTTAAAACAAACTCCATATGAATAATTGCTTAAAAACGTCTAACACAATGCGGGTGTTTGTTTCTTTTATTTTTTTTCGCTTCGTTTCTGTGTGTAATAAATAGCGAAATATTAACAAATACGCTTCGCAGAGCATGAAATCACAAAAATTACTTAGCCCCAGTCTCGACGCTCCCACTTGCAACAACTTGGTCACACATGCCGCGTGTAATAAGAAAAAAAGAACAAGTGAAAAGTAGAAAAGTAGAAAGAAATGTTTTCAACATTGAAAAACTCAGATAATTGTTGCTATTACAGGGCTCAGTTAGGCTTTCCCAGTTTTTGTTTTGCTGAACATGCCCCAAACCAGCTGCCATATGTGGCAGCAACAACAACAAGTACGAAAAACCAAATAATTCCGTTGTCTATGAGAAATCACATGAAAAAATGTGTAAGACCCGAAAAAGAAAAACTAGAAAAATGATTATGTACATTAAAAGTGGGCACTCACGCGCCAATGCAAGGGGCAGGGGCATGGGCAGGGAGCAGAGGGTAGGGATGGGGACGAGGAGAATGAAAAACATTCGGGTTGGCGACCGCAATTGGTAAGTTGTTGGGTGTGTGTGTGTCGAGAGTAGAGAGTGTGCTATGGAGAACGTGTTGTTTGCTTCCCGCTTTGTGGCTGCTGCAATTGTCGGTCGCCGTCGTCTGTCGTCTTCCAAATGGTTAGAGCAAACTTGAAAACCTGAAAAGCCGTCGGGCGTCTGTCGTTTGTGTTGTCTGTGCCAAAAAGTCGTTTTTCAGACCGCCAGTGGGTTTATTATGGTTTGCCTTTTGGGTGCCTGCTCTGCTGGGATCATTTGTTTTCTTTCTTTCTGGCCCCAACCACTTCTGTATCATTCAAAAGAATTTCTAATGTTTTTTTTTCGTGTTTGCCCCCAAGCTGCGTTTCAGTTTCCTGTATTTAAAAAGTCTAAAAAAAAACAGAGAAAGAGAAACTGGCCAAGTCGAAGTTTGTATGCAACCCATATTTAGATGACTTGACCCAACTCCCAGCCTTAGTTACATAGCTTAGCTCCATTTCCACGCCCAACTAAACTGCAGAAGTCGAGCGAAGCAGGCTGTGGGAACCTAATTAGCATTTTTCACACGCTTAAGCATAACCCCGGCAGAGTGTCAGTTGTTGTAATTAAAGCAGCGAGCGTGTCGAGCAAAATGAGAAGCCGACAAACAGCTTTTACTACAAAGCCGACTCACATGTGTCTAGTCCCCCACGTAACTAGCTAACTAACTACTTTGTTACACTTTTGCAGGCATCGACCCGGAGGGTGGACGACTTAAGTACAGCATATCTGGGCCAGTTTTCTCGGTGGATCGGGAGACGGGCGTGGTGCGTCTGCGCCAGGAACTAGATCGCGAGACACAAGATATAGTTGAGGTGATCATCAGCATTACCGATGAGGGTGTCTATGGCACGGAACCCAATACAGTGTCCCAACGTCGCGAAATTCCGGTACGCGACTACAATGACAATCAGCCTACATTTTACGGACGTCCGTATACGGCGAGCGTTAGTGAATCGCTGCCTGTGGGATCTGAGCTGACAGTGGAGCCACCAATTATTGTCGTGGATCGTGATGAGGGCTTGAATGCGGAAGTGCAGATAAAGTGTGTGCAGGTAAGTCAAATCTCAAACAGGTCTCACTCAGCCTTTACTTAACTATCCCCCTCTCAACCTTCCCCTGCAGGAAAACGACATTTGCGACTTCTTTGAGGTGAGGGCTGTGAAGCTAAGCGATGGCAACTTCACGGCGAGAGTTGCCTTAAAACAAGCTCTAGATTTTGAGAGTCGACCCTCCTACATCATGACCATCTCAGCCTCTGATAGTGCTATAGAGAATCGTCTTACCTCCTTTGCCACTGTTTCCATAAATATTATCGATGTGCAGGATCAAGCTCCTGTTTTCACTAATGCTCCATATTCAGCTACTGTGGCAGAGAATACTCCAGCCGGTGTGAGCATACTGACAGTCAAGGCTATTGATGGAGATGTGGGCATACCAAGAGAGATCTTTCTCTCGCTGGAGGACGAACCTTTTGGGCACTTCGAGCTGGTGCCTTTTGGCGATGCCAAAGAAGGCACAGCCATATTGCAGACCACAAGCGTACCGCTGGATCGTGAGAATCCCGACATACTACAAAACGGCGGTGTCTATGTCTTCTCCATAAGAGCGACAGAGCTCATAGATGGTGCCATACCAGCGGAGCATTCTATTACACGAGTGACCATTGTTGTCACCGATGTGGACGATCACAGACCAGAGTTCAGTGCCTCGCATTTCAATGTATCGATTTCGGAAAATCTTGCGAATGGGATGCCTTTACCAGGACTCTCAATATTCGTGGATGATCGGGATATGGGCGAGAATAGTCGCTATCAGCTCAAGCTGCAGGATGTCTCCAACGCAGCTGGTGGGTTTGCTGTATCCCCGACTGAGGGACAAGGACGAACACCTGTTGTAGTCAAGGTGCTGGATACAAGTCACCTAGACTACGACAATCACGCACAGCGAAAATTCGAATTCGATTTAATTGCCTCCACGCATGGAGTGGAGCAAGCAAAGGCACGCGTGGAAGTACATCTATTGGACGCCAACGATAATGCTCCAGTCTTTCGACAGCAAACATATCGTTTTACAGCGCCAGAAAATCTGACCACCGACTCTCTTGTGGGTATTGTAAATGCCACCGATGCGGATTCAGCAGAGTTTGGCCATGTGCAGTATGTGCTCAAGGGATTTGGAGCCGATAACTTCTATATAAACCCAGAGACTGGGGGTATTTATCTACTGAGAGCCCTGGACTACGAGAAGCAAAGCACTTACAGTCTGACAGTGGTAGCTGTTGATGGCGGTGGTCGTGAATCGAACGCCAATCTCTATGTGGACGTGCTCGATGTCAACGACAATCATCCGAGCTTCGAGAGCAGCGAATACAGTCGCACAATTCGAGAGGGTGCCTCGATCTTTGAGCCACAGTTCTTTGTGCGTGCCCACGATGCCGATGGTCCCAGCCAGGGCAATGGCAGGGTGAACTACGCCATAGTCTCGGAGAACAGCATAGCTGGCAATGTTTTCCGAATCGACCAAGAAACTGGTGAAATTACACTGCAGAAGGCAGCCAGATCCATGGATACGGAGCGTGGCGAATATGAGCTGGTTGTATCTGCTACAGATTTCGGTGAGTGTTAGATCTTATAATTTGTATAGCTATTTTACAATATATTTTACTCCCAGGTATTCCACCACTGACCAACACCACACGTGTTCTGGTACGAGTTGGCATCTCCGGCAATCAGCGACCCATTTTCAAGGGTCATTTCCAAAATGTCGAGAATTTGCCCGTCATCGGACCGCCCAGTTACCGTGTGTCCATACCAGAGAATGCTGCTCCTGGCTTTAATGTAACTACGGTCTCTGCCCATGATCCTGACGGTCTGGATAGCATGCTCAGATATCGCATTGTCGGGGCCAATGATAACTTCCAAATCAATGAGCTGTAAGTCTACTTCAAATTAATCTCAGTCCGAAACTCACCTAACACCTTCTTCCTTTCAGTTCCGGTCTGATCACTGTGTCTTCTCAAGCTCGCATTGATCGCGACTTGAACATGAATAGTTTTGAGATAATTGTGAATGCCGTGGACTCCGGCACGCCCATACCGGAAACAGCTACCACGACGGTCTATGTGAATGTAAAGGATATCAATGACGAGAAGCCCAAGTTTGAGCAGAATAGCTATGCTGCCTACGTCTCTGAACGCACAGTTGTTGGCGAGAGCGTCTTGCGGGTCAAGGCTATTGATAAGGATCTCAATTCACGCCTGGAGTACAGTCTGCAGGGACCGGTGCAGGCTACCACCAAAGCAGGCGTCAGTATTGCAAATCGTAGCAATTATCCTGTGCAAGAGGCGTTCCGTGTGGACAAACTAACCGGCGAGATCTTTGTGAACAGCACTCTGAGGCATGATGTGGCTGCCATTATCATCTTCACAGTGGCTGTGAAGGATCTGAACGCTGAGGTGGATCCCGAGAAGCAGGTGGACACCACTGAGGTAACAGTTTATGTGCAGTCCTTCAAGGACAAGGATCCTGTATTCAAAAATCCAGGATGGAGTAGCTCCCATCCCGTAGTCAACATCAGGATCAAAGAGGAAATGCCCATAGATAGTGCGCTGTTCATACTGCAAGCCGAGGATCCAGTTACCGTGCAACCCATAACCAGCTTTGAGTTAGTCACACCTAAGGAGCTGGAATATTTCCACATCTCTGAGCGCACAGGTGAGGTAATATTGAAGAAGCGCTTGGATTACGAAGCACTAGCGGAGTCCGGTAGCGCCGAGTTCGATCTGCAAGTCCGTGCAAACAGCGCCGATCGTCAGCGTAACACAATTAGCCGGGTGAACATCACAGTGGAGAATGTGAACGACAATAGTCCAACCTTTGAGCAGAGCTCATACCATGCCACCATCATTGAGAACAAGGGCTATCCGGAGCCTGTGGTGCAAGTGAAGGCTCAGGATAAGGATGCAGCACTCAATGCACGGGATGAACGCTTGGGCTATCACAAGATCATCTACTCACTTCAAGGCGAACATGCAATGCTCTTCGAAATCAACAACCTCACAGGGCAGATTATTGTGGCACGGAATCAGACCATTGATCGGGAACGCACGCCCACCATTCGACTGCAGGTGAAGGCAGAAGACTCTCCGGGAAAGCCGACGGATGCCAAGCAGAGCGTTGTGGAGTTGCTCATCGATGTGCTGGATGTGAATGATAATGCTCCCGAGTTTACCAAAAAGGCATACAGCACTGTCATACCAGAGAATGCTATGAAGATGGAGACTGTGCTGCAATTAGAAGCAACCGATGCAGATGAAGGACCTGGCGGTGAGGTGCGCTACGAACTGGTCAACGAAGGCGATGCCAATGGACTGTTTAGCATCAATACGAAGAGTGGACTTTTGACAACACGTCGGAATCTAACAGGCAAAGGACGCGCGGAGGCCTATGTTCTGATCGTGCGCGCCCAAGATAATGGCGGCCAGGTGCCCAAGCAATCGAGTCTCTCTACAGATGCCGAAGTGCGCATATTCATAGGAGATGTGAGTGCCAATGATGGCGTGCCTTACTTTGTGGCTCCACGAGTGGGTCAAATGGCAAATGTAACGGAGGTAAGTTTAGGAGATTACTGAGTAAGAGAATAAACAGATTTTGACTTCTCTTCCTCAACCAGAACGCTGCAATTGGCGCTCCGGTTTTCCAAGTGATTGCCAGCGATCCCGACGATGAGAGCACACCCTCGGGCACCATCACCTATCGCATACTGCCAGACACGCCCGATGCTGAGTCCTTTGCCATAGACACACACACGGGACTGATAACAACTCGTGAGCAATTGGATCGGGAGGAGAAGTCCATGTACAAAGTGCTGCTGGAGGTCAGCGACAATGGACAGCCCAAGCAGTCGGTGACGCGCATTCTCAAGATCGTAGTGCTCGACATGGATGATCATGTGCCCAGATTTACCAGAGAGATTGTAAGTGAAATAATATTAACTTAACTTCCTTTACCAAACTAAAATTCTCAACAGGATGCTGGTCCCATTGCCATGTCCGTGCGCGAGGAGCAGCCAGCGGGCACCATCGTAGGCAACTTTAGCGCCATTGATGAGGACATTGGCGAAAATGCGGCCATCGACTATGTCATCATCGAGGGCAACAACGAGCAGCTCTTCAGCGTCGAGCGGAATAACAACAGCCTGGCCATATTGAAGACCAGCCAGCCCATCGATCGGGAGCTGGTTGAGTCCTTTACGCTGACTGTCAAGTGCTTGAAGCTGGGCGAGCCACCGTATAAGTACATAGGCGATGCCTATGACCGACAGGATCCGTCGCATCTGCGCATTACCATTAAGATTCTCGACATCGATGACAATTTGCCAAAGTTCGAGAATCCCGACTCTACGGTGGGCATACGCATCAATGTGCCCATTGATACCGTGATAACCACGCTGCATGCTAGCGATGCGGATGCCGAGGCGGCCCCCATAGCGCTGTCCATTGTGAATGTGACCTTTGTGCCACAGTTCTACAAGCGCAGCCGAAAACTGGCCACGGGCAATCTGCAAACACTCTTCACGCTCCACAATCGCACAGGTGAGCTGCGAACGGGCGGCTCCTTTGCCGACTATGTGGATGGCTACTTCCAGATGCGTGTGTGCGCCAACAACTCGGCCAAGGCCAAGAGACAGACGTACAGCAACATTAAGGTCTTTGTCATACGAGACAAGTCGCTGCTGAAGTTCGTGTTTGCGCGGCCTCCGAATGAGATTCAGCACAATATACGACCCTTCCAGGAGCAGCTGCAGAAGAAGCTGAAGCCGCTCGGCCTTGAGTTACATGTGCTGGATACGCAGGTGTTTACGCGTGCGGACATGAGTCTGGACTTTACGGCAACCAGCTCGTGCTTCCAGATGTTCCGCAATGGCGCCGCATTATCGCTGAGCGAAATGCAGAAGCTGATGAACTCCAAGGAGCTGCGACACGAACTTATTGATATTTATGCGGCGTATGGGGTCAGTGACCTGGAGTCCTGTTCGGTGCGACGCACCCACACAGCAGCCCTCTTTGGCAATCTGCTGATGTCGGCGGGTGCCTGGCTGGTCATACTTGCAGCTCTTATAGGCGTGGCAGCGCTAGTCTCCCTCTGCACGGCCTGCTGCCTGAAGAAGAAGTGAGTGTGTGCCTGAGAGTACCTAGAGCTTCAATCAAATATATTTTCCTCTACAGATTCAAGCGTTACAGCAAGCGCAGTTTGCAGGCAAGTCTGCGCACGCCCACGGAGCATACGCCCACCTCGTACAGTTACTCGATGCCCGCCGTGCTCTACTCGGAGCCCATCTATGGACCCTTGTAGCCCTCGCTCATATTCTGCACGGTCAGCCGGAACAGCCAATGGCAGCGCTGAAGAACTCAATTCTAGTAAACTAGTGCTCAAGACTCAAGAGCCAAGCCACGACCTAGATCAGGCTTGGCTTAGAGGTTAGAGGTGGGGTCAAACAGTCCATACATAAGCATAAGCATACTATGCATGTGATCTAGTATGTACACAATATATACACCTATGTATAGAGTATAGAGTACGTCTGTGTAATTTAAATTCTGTATAAAGTCCAAAACGAAACATTTAGCCCTAAGTTCTCTTATTAACTAGTAAAGCAAATCGCAAGTCATTTTTTGTATGTGTCATCTGCTGGAGAGATTTTTGCAACGCCTGAAATATATATTTGTGTTTGTATTTTAGTTAAAATAAATGGCATATAAATATATATATCTATATCTTATCTTTATTGTCTGGCAAATGCGTAACAAGTGCAAAATAAATATTAACTAAAATTGCAGCTCGATTTTCAGCAGGAATTTCCATATCCTTCACACGCTTCAGTTGATGTGCTTAACTAAAACTAAATACATATGTATATATATGCATATATTTATTTATGCATATGTTAGATGTATTTAGTTTGCTTTTTTTTTTGGAATGTGAACATGTGTGCAAATAAATTGTAGCTACAACAAAACACACGAATACTTCGTTACATTCCATGGACATGCAAAGTGATATGGCACTTAAACATGGAAGTAAGTCAACAAATATTTAACTGAATAGTCAAGCTTATGGCTAATAGTTGACTCTTGAGTCTATAACGTGTCCCTATATCATGTTTTAGTTAACTTTGTTATAGTAGCCAAATATGGGCAGACATTGAGTGAGCCCTATTTATGTAAGTTGTTCTGTTGGGAATATATATATAAATATAGAAAAACTGCATAAGTTATAGCAAAATTAATAAATGATCGACTGCTAAATTTGTTGTAAATAAATTTATAGACAATATTATATATTTGTCATATATGTCAAGAGTAGCAAAGGTTTTGTGGTCGTAATATCACATTGAGTCAGGATACTTGAACTCCCATATGATCTATCAATTCTCATGAAAGATGCAAAATATTTCTAGTGTCTCAAAACTCTAGAAATCTAAGCGAATCTCATACAATCTTAAGCATATTTCATCTAGTTAAATAAAATATTTCTTACTACAAATTATTCCCTTCTTATGGCTTTCTATACTTTTTCTATTATTCATATTTCTTGCTAGTTAAAACTTTCCGCTAAGCAGCACAAATTATTTTCCCAGATTTCTTCATTCAATAATAAAGTGCCTATTCCAATTAAAATCAGTGTGCTTAGTTTATTTGCAAATTTGAAATTTGAATGCAAATCGTAACGTCTAACAATTTATATTTTTTGAAAGTAAAGCAAAAAAAAAGTGAAAACCCATAAATAATAAATGTTGTTAAAACTAATGTGCGGCGCTCATTAGCCTCAGGCTGAGTTCTGGCAAGGGATGATGATGCTGCTGGTAGTCAACACACGGCTAAAGGGTGTTAGGGTGTGTGTGTGTGCACACACAGATGAACTGATCAGGGGTTGCTGTTCCATGGCAGTTCAAGCATTATAGTTAACTGTAGCTGCCACATCTAACGAGTTATTTTTATAACTTTTTAAAACGCAACAACAACAACAACAATAACAGCAAGAACATCGTCAACATCAGCAAATCAAGTGTAGTCGGAACTCAATTTTATGAGGGTTGTCTCTGGCTTGTTTAATTACAGCCTGTTTCTGGAAATTTCAAAGTACTTGCAGAATTTCTATATAGCTATAGATATATATATTTATATATATATACTATCCGTTGCAATTAGCATAAAGTCCGAGCTGGCAGTTGAGTTGGCTCTCAAATGTTGCCAAATCACTTTCCACTTGAACATTGATTGATGATGTCGATCGTAAATCACACTTCAAAGTCGAGTGACAATGCGTCCCCTTTTCTATTTGCCAACCCAAACAAAAGGTCGTCGGCGCCAACTTCGAGGAAACTAAGCTTCAATAATCGGCATTTAATGCCCATGATACATGAGGCGCCAGCTCCAAGAGGAGTCTACCGAAGAGTCTATCCCTACACCAAGAGCTGCCACCGAGAGTCAAACACCCTTTGCCGTGCAGGTGCGCTGCGTAAACAGTGTCAAACCAAATGTAGTTAAACACACATCAACTTTTTACCCTAGATTCAGTTAGTCAGTGAGTCGTGGGCGAGAGGGCGGGGAAGGGCAGCTGGCCAGATGTCCAACTTTAACGGACAAACAATGCGAACAATTAATGAGTAAGCCAGTATGAAGGACGCTCTCGCATTGGGGGAAGTCGCTCATTTCCTTAACATTTGCGGCAATAACAATTTGTGAGAGAATAATAAATGAATATGCAGAGAAAACTACGAAAAAGGGCATGACTAATAAATGCCCTATATAGCAAGAAGTATAAATGTGATAATATAAAATATATAAATTATAATATAGATATTTGATGAGATCAAGAAACTGTATAGATGAAACTATGTGATTTAGTATCTGAATAAGATTTAGTATCTATATCATAATGTTAGCGCCGTAGATCTGAGCTTTTTCAAATCCTGATCAAAAAGGACTTGTGTAACACTATGAGATCAACTTGCTCTACTTAATAATCTCTAAGGAGACATTTTTAATCACATTTTGAATATAAATATTCTCGATTCTTATCAACGATAGAGTTTCTATAAAATCATTCGTTTCTCTTAGTTTCAATTAGCAATCTTCATAAAACTTTTTAAAGCTACTTCTCTCTCTCTTTCTCTCCCTCTCTCTCTTTCTTTTCAGTTTCGGATAGTTCGGACTAATATACCAAGTAGTTGCCAAACACCCGTAAAAAATTAATTTTATGTGTGAAAAGGTTTATTTCTTCTTTAAGAAATCCTAAACAAACCAGAAAGTAGTTAATTTTATCAAGCTCTCCGTATAAAAGCCAATGCTGAAAAACATGGAACTAATGTTAATACATATATAAAAATCTAGCCAATTGTCTTAGTAGAGAAATATTTGTAAGATATCTTCCCCAAACTCAGCGGTTATACGCCTCCCTATGCCACTGCCCATGCCAACAGTAACAATATACCCTTTGCCAGCACCTGCACCTCCAGGGTATTAAGTCCTTGCGTGCCAATGCCATATATCTAACTAAATCATAACGGTCGCTTTCTGTCACTGCCTCAAACCCCGTCGGAGGTGCCATAAAAAGCGACTTAGGGCAACACCCCGCCACGAGCAATTCACGCGATTGTAATTGCAGCTAACTACTTGTTAGGTCTTTCTCTATTTTTTTGGGGGTAAGAATTGCAGTTTTTCACTTTTTTTAACGCAGCACAATGGACGCCTTATCAGGGGATTTTCGCGATATTTTCGCTAAACCGGAAGTAGGTTTTATAGACTCAACGGAAGTTCGCGCCGATGCGGCTTAGGCACAAAAGCAAAATGCGAATCAATAGCAAATATTGGCAGCTCTGCCCTTTCACTCAATCAAAGGTTGTTTACATTAACAATAACTGGGCATGAAACCGTTGTTGTGCCGACCTTTTAGCAGCAGCCTACAAATTCAATTTATGCACTGCAAAAAAAGAATGGAAATAGAAGGAATGTTAACAAATATCAACCATAAATTACGAATGTCACATTCATTATGCACATGGCGCTGCATATTAATTAGGCTAGTGCTCTTCCTTTAGCCAAATATATTTATGACCACTTGATGAACTGCAGCCAGTGTTAACCCAAGCACTTTTTATTTAGGGTTGCGCTCAGGCTTTCGTCCTGGTTTCGTCCTGCAACTCAACTCATTTGCATAACAATCAACTCGTAGTTTGTGGTACAGCCTCAGCTACTGACTACGAATGTTGGCTGTGCTCCTGGGGTAGGGCTCTCGCTCGCTCTCTCTCTAATGGTTTTCATACACAGCCAGCGGGTGTGAAGTTGTAAAGTTTAATGTATTGTTTGTCTAACAGTTTATTCATTTGGAAAAGGAAATATTCGTTATGTGATTGGAATATGAAATATAGCTATGTCTGCAGCTCTGTCTGGGGTTGCAAATGGGGAATGACATTTCCGGCGTCTGCCAAAAGTCCCAAAAAGGTAAAACCATTTCCAATTCGTTGACCTACAAAATCTCAGGTAAAAGGGAATAAGAGAAAAGATTTTCGAAAGGAAATATAAAAGTGAATGAAATTATAAAAACATATACTTTTGTAGGGTAGTCAAAGCAAATGAAAATGTTTAGAATATTCAATGAACTTATACTAACCCTACCTATACTCATACACCTCTGAAGTATCTATAAATTTATATAAAATCAATATACTTCAACTACGAGGTTTCACCAAGGCAAGTTTTACTACATCTATAATATATCTATATATCTTCTACTTAGACAATAATGGTCCTACATCCCATCATCAGCCCAGTATTCATACCCACTTAGACAGCTCATCTATCAAGAACTACCTTCACTTCTTCCATCAGTAAGCAACTATCCCTATTCGAATAGTTTTTCAGCAACTTATCTCAATTCGAATCGTGTGTATATAATATGATTTTTGATTTACATGTGTTTACATTTTTTGCGTTCCACTTTCTGTTGCAACAATGTGACACAAATCTGCTTAAATTTGACTAAAACCGCTCAGATCGGATTAAAATCGCAATCAAAACTTGCGAGCACAGTTTACAGTTTACACACACACGCTCACAGACTCACACAAATACAGTCTAATGCTTATCCTGAAAGGACGAGCATGCACACAAATGCGACAGATTGGCTTCCTCGGCGCGGCAACAAATGTAACAAAATACTCGAACGGCTGTTTGTTTATCCAATGTTTTTCGGTTAGATGAGCACACAACTCAAGGTAGGGCAGGACCAAAGGACCTACATATATATATATATGCATGCAGCGTCACAGATTTCACAGATAAACCAATTCGAGCAGGGCAATGAATCGCTAAAAAGGTCGAGCAACTCGCCTCGGCTCGTCTCGACCCGTAAAAAACCAACAAAAACAGCACCAGAGCGAATTGTGTTTGCCAAAAAGAAAGGGGTTTGCAAAGGGGTTACGATAATGCACATGTACCGCAGAAGGGTTAAAATTCTGATTTCTACTCATATTTATTTATTTTTTAACTGCTGAATGTGTGTCAGTGCAATGCTAAAAAGGCGTAAAACAATCAATTCGCCAAAAAAAATTCGATTTGCGATTTTTCCCATTTTGATATCGGATTCGGAACTGAATTGACAAATTGGCACGTTTATGCTTGAGCTAAAATTAGATGGAATGCTCATAATTTATGTTCACAAATGTCAATTTTTTTTACGGACCTGCCAGCTAGCTATCTGGTAAAGTATATAGATGATAATGCTATAAGGACTTTATGTTTTCTTGACGGTATGATAATGGGTTGAAAAGTGAGGCAAAGAGCTTATAGAGAAGAGCTGAGCACTGGTAGTTTCAGCAGGTTTCAGCAGGCAATACTACTATGTTTGTTTATAGTATATGCTGAAAGATAAATGATGTTCAGATCTCAGCTAAAATATGTTCTTCTTCATCTAGAAATGAATATATAAATATATATTAGTACTTACCCAATAATTTACTTACAGAAGCACAACTAGTGACGGACTTAAGGAACGAAGAAAAGCAGTTGAAAACCATGAAAGTAGTTTACTGAATAGTTAAGTTCTATTGAGAAATGCCATATTTCTTTTAGGGATACTTATGTGAAGCTTAAAGTCTAAGCAATAATTATTATTTAGCTTAATTTGATGTCATCGACATGTAACATTCATTTTATATGAGACTTAAAAATGGGTCAGAAAACTTTCAGACTAATAATATGTTTTAGAATCATATTATTTTACTCGAGTGGCATAACAAAATAATTCCTTTTTATCGCACTGTATAATCAAAGCAAGAATGCCTTAATGACTCACTTGAATATCTGAGAATCGCATAGTAAGGCAGCGATAACCTTACTGTATATCTGTATACTGTATATCAGACATTCGTTTTCTTCTACTGAGATTCTTTCAAGATATTCGAAAGGTCGTTTTTTACCCTGAACTGAATAAAGTTTTCAATAAGTCAAGCAATTGCTTATATTTTTTATGCCATCGTATTTTATGCATTCCAAACGAAATTGAATCTGTTGCTCAGTGGCTCATATATAAATAGGACCCAAAGGACGTGCACTTGACGCATTCTCATTGTGTTTGCTCCTTGCACCGTGCCATGGCAATTTGTTTCCATTTTGGTTTTCTTATCGTCTTACGGCAATCGCCAAATTGTTTAGCCAAAAGCCTGAGCATTAGCATAGTCATATATACAGACAGCAGGGGCAAAGCAGGAGACGTACTCGTAATGCCGTTATTGATCCGCCGATAAGCATCTGCAGTGAGCTACCCCATGATACAACTAGCCGAGCAGCACGCTAATGATGCCCGTACTCTGTTTCGTCCTTTTGCTCCCTGTCCAACTGTTGTCCTGCTGTCCCTTATGCGATGCGCATCCCTCAGCGCCAGTTCTTTGGCATTGAATGCAGCTTAGCGGCTCGCCCGCTGCGTATTTGCGCCTTTGACAACGACAATGTCCCGGCTATAATAATGATTATTGTTAAGATAAATCCCGACACCTTCAACAAAGCTGCACAAATGACAAGCGCAGCTTAGCGACTGGATTTTTAGCTCTCGCTCGCTGTTACTCGACTGCCTTGGAGAAGTTGCATTCCAACAATATAATTCTGCATCTTCGACGAATCACCCTTTATTTTTCCGCCTTTCCTCTGTAACGGAAAATGTCAGTCAGTCAGTCAGCTAGGCAGTCGGTCCGTATTTCGACTCTTGCCGGTTCATTCAACTAAATAATTTGAGTGGCATTCATGCAGGTCCACTGCCACTTGGCTCATGTTTCAGGACTCTCGGCTGCTGCTGCTGTTGCTGTTGTTGTTGCTTTATATTCTAGGCATTGGTACATTCGTTTTGTAGTCGTAATTCTGTGGCAGGTGACGGGCAATCTTCCATTGTTCAACTCACCCCATGTCGAATTGTAAGGGCGCAAAAATGCCCCCTACAATAAACAAGCTGCACACACACACACACACACACACACACACACACATACACACGCACATTCATTTTATGTGCACTGCAATATACAATATTTATTTGAATTTAAGTCTTTTGTTTGAAATCTGAAATCTGCACACACACTCGTACACACACACATGCAGCTCAGGGTTGTTTGCCTTGACTTTAACAATTTCCACTTCCATGCTCTGCTTACCTAAGCAGCAGTTTTCGCAGTATGTTGTTTTACTTCGGTTTTTTCTTCAACTTTATTAGCAAAAAATAAATTGTAATAGTTTACATAAATTCAGCTTAAGCATATATATATATAAAACCTGATTTTCAAAAATGACTAGCCCTCGTTTTTCAGCAATTGCATTGATAACCCAACCACTAACTAAAACTGAACTTAAATTCTTCAAATTCTAGCTAATGCTTCTTCTTAAATATATCTGTTACGGCTAGACTATGAACTTAGTATATAGTGTATATATAATATATATATGTATATATGGCTTGCTAGCAAGGTACATGGATGCTCTGACTAAATTTACATGGACAATCGATGTGTTTTTGTTTTTAGCATTTAAAATCAAAAAGTGTGTTATTTATATATTAATTTAATTTATATAAAATATATAAAACCTACTATTTTATATTTTAATAAATTTTTATAAACTACAAAAAAGTGAATTTTGTATTTTTATAAATTTATATAAAATAGAAAACAAAAGATTTTATATTTAAATACATTTTATAAAATACAAAAAGCCCATTTTGTACTTTAATAAATTTATATAAAATATAAAAAAACGTATTTCATATTTTAATAAATTTTTATAAAATACAAAAAGAGTATTCCACATTTCATCAATCAATTAAGTTTTTATAAAATACACTTTTAGTTTCAATATTTCAGTTAGTAAGCCACACAAATGGTTAACCACTTCCAAATATGCGTGCCGAACTGCTGAATTTGCAACGCCATTGCATTTGAACTCTGATTTAACCTTTGTGTGGCTCACTAAGTGAATTTAATAAAATAGATAATTAAGGCCCGCTGCTTAGCATGGCCTTAACTATCAATTTATTTGTTGTTCTACACTTATTGCAAAATATCAACTGATTGCGAGCCACAGTGGGACGGAGAGCTGGAAATACGATTCGAATAGCTGCTCTAAGCAATTCACTTTTAACATTTAAGGTGAAAGCTCAAAAGTGAATCACTAGAGGAGCTTTCCTCTCCAGCTGGCCGTGCCACTCGGTGGTCAGCACATTGTCGAATATCACCCAGAGAAGAGAGAAGACACCCGCTTTGATGCCCGCAAAACTATGCTATACCTGAAACTGTTTATAGAGTGAGTGCTGCTGCTGCTGATCCTCTTGGTATTCCTTCCAGGGCGGTGTTTGCGTATAGAAGCTGCTCTGCTGATGCAGACCAGAGTCTGGCATTGCAGCTGCTGCCTCAAAGCTGCTCCGAAACAGATCATATTTCTCCTGGGAAAAGTGAGTTGCGCCCGAAGCTGGGGGCTCCTGCTGCTGCTGTTGCTGTTGCTGCTGCATCTCCTGCTGTTGCTGCTGCTGCTGTTGTTGGTAATAGCGCATGCTGCTGCCCAGATCGAAGCCAGGTGGCTGATAGTCCACGCCCTGACCCGGCTGATAGTGCATCGGCGGCGTCTGCTGCTGATGCGGCCCATAGGGAAAGATGCGTCCGCTGCCGAACATGGGAAACGGTTGCGGATTCACAAAGAGCGCATCGAAGAGCTCCTTGGTAATGCGCTCGCCGCTCAGCGTAAAGTTCTGCAGCTTCTCCAGATCCAGATTGATGGTGTTGCCACTCTCCAGCACCTGCTCCAGCGCAAAGATGTAGTTGTGGGCGAAGCGCAGTATTTCGATCTTCGTCAGCTTCGTCTCCTCGGGCAGCGAGGGGAGTGTGACCCGCAGCTTCTCCAGCGCATCGTTGAGCGTGTGCATCCGATTGCGCTCCCGATCGTTGGCCTTCATGCGCCGGAACTTCTTGATGCGCACCACCTGCAGCGGGCTGCGCGAACGCGTCACACGATTCTTGCCGACGGCATATTTACGCTTCGGTCGCGGTGCATTCGGATCCTCGGGAGATTTCAGTGGCGTGCTCGTCAGCTGCGGCTCAAAGCTGTTCGTGGGAGCGCGACTATTGAGATGCTCCACAAGCGTGCGACCGCTGCGCGTGCTGTGATTGCTGCTGGTGTCCAGCAGACCCACAAAGCCAGCCGGTGGCGAATTCAGCTGCATATCCCAATTGCCGGCATAGGCCAAAGGAGCAGCAGCTTGAGCTGGAGGCGTGCCGCTGCACTGCTCCCCCCCAAAGTCCAGACGCCGCCTTGAGCTGGCCTGCGCTTCCGTTTCAAAGCTCTTCTCGTAGCCGCTGTCAAAGGATGCATCGTCGTCCTCATCATCCTCCTCAAACTGAAACGATTGCGCTGGATTGTAGGCATTGTAGCAGGCAGCCATATTGAGATCGTCTAAGTGTAGCTGTTCGTCTATAACACGATTTCAACTTGGCACATGATATAAATATATTTAGTTTTTTCTCGTATATATTTGTATTTTGTTTTGTTGCCTTAACCGTTTCGCGTGCCCGCACCAACTAAAAGCTGAACAGGAGTGCGCAACGGTTTTATGTGCAGCCATTAGCAGAGCTGGTCGAGCTGTCGAACTGTCGAGCTGGTCGAGCTGGCTGGTAAGCCCGCTGATTTAGGCGGGTAACAACCCTCGACGCATTGTCGTCGGTCGCGACGATGGCGGCGCCATGGCACAAATCCCAAAAGATATGCGCGGCAGTGATTGCCACTCGCTCTCTAGCCCAAGGGGGTTGCACACACAGCCCACACAAACACACTCACACACTCATACACACACATACACACGCACCAGCAACAGCAACAACCACTGCCAGTTAAAACACGAGCATTTTTTACGCCTCAGCGTAAGCCAATCGGAAGGATGAGTTCCCTGTCTATCTCTCAGCTCTGCTCTGCTCCGGCTGGCAGCGAGGATCAGCGCGCAAAGTTCAAAGCGGCATGCACTCTGTCGCTTATCAGCAGCCTTTGTCACAACATTGCGCCACATCTTGCGTCCACTTCAACTCTTTGTTTTCCATATTTATTTTTTTTTTGCAACCGCAGTAATCATTGCGGGCTTACGCCTGTCGCTAAGCGAATTACCGCCACGTGGCTAAAAACGCTTTCGTGGGCGCAACATGTGAAGCTGCGGCGTGGCACGTGCCACCGACTTCAACTAGAGCCACTTCACAGCTGCTCGAGTGGCTGCTTGTGCCCCAAAGACTGCGATTGCGGCTTTAAGTGGCTGCCACATGCCGCATGCCCCCTTCTCAATTCCCAATGCCAATTGCCAATTGCCACGTGGCCGTTTGTTATGATATGTGTTCCAATTGCGGGTAAATTGTTGACACGAGTGAGCTCTTTTTTAAGCTGAGTCGAAAGTGATACAATTTAATTGAGAGGCCTGAAGGAGGCTAATTGATCCAATTGGTGACAGTTGCCAAGATTTATGGCACTTCAACAAACAACATTTTTAAAACTATCTGTTTAGTTATAGAGTTAGAGCTATATGAGAACTATTTTTATAGTTTCTTAGTTAGAGCTATATATATATATTTTTTTATCATATATATTCGGTAGTCTTGAAAATATTTTTAGTGGAGCCTAGCAGAAAGCGAAAATACTTTATTCACTTTGTAAAAAAATATCCCATATGCTTCCTTTCTCTTTATATTTATTATAATACATACATATATCTCTCTCTTGTTTCTTTAAGCATGTCTCGAAAACTATAAGAGCTTGAGGCACTTTTTGACTTTTTGTTCAGTTCTCATGAAGTATTCAAGCAATATTTCTAAAACTTTCTAACTTCTTTCGATACATCCCCCATGAATATCTGAAAATATAAAATTTGAGTACATTTTAAAAAGAATATTAAGGTAATCAGAAAAATCGGTTCAATAATAAAATAAACTAGTGACTTGGCTAACTTCAGGCTTGGCGAAGTTTGTATACCTTTATATAAAAAGTTTTGTTATTTTATTATAACTGATATTCAAAATAAGGAAGCAGAAAAGATTTCCCTATAAAAACAATGTTTTCAACCAATCAACTAAGTTCGTATCAGCACAATGAGCTTAGTTCATATAGCTGCCATAGGATTGGTTGGTTGAAAATACAAGAGAGAATATATTTACTTTATATAGCCGGAGATGTTTCCTTCTGTATATACTTTGTTTGCAGTTGAGTATAGATAGAGATAGAGTTCAATAAAGTCTAGTCAAACAGCAGAAGTTTACTTTTGTTTTTGGATTTTAGACATTAAATTTAAAGTAAATTAAAATTTATTTCAAACAACAGCATTTCAAAGTGTATAAGGTATCTGCTATTCGGGTACACCTTACCAACTAGATACATTCTATAAGTTGTTTTTATGCTGTGAATAGGGTAAAGCGCGATCTATAGCTTCTTCTATTAGTTCATAAATATATAATTTCCATAGCTGCTATTTTAGCTGTTTACTTACGTCCAGATAAATCGCAATCATAATTAATAAAAACATTTGAACTTTACTATTAATAGTTTTTATTTATTTACATTTTTGGTCATATTTTGATTTTTTATATCTCAAGATTTTCAGAGGAACGCCGCCAAAACAGTGGAACATGCAGTTATTTTCGAATGCCAAACACATTAGATATGCCAAAGGATATTCTTGTCAAAGCAAGGATTATGAGCCAGGCCTTATCGCCTCTTGTCGGATGTGGCTTACACTTAACACATAAAATGTTGCCATCAAAATTCACACCACACAGCACGTGTCGGTGTGTGTGCGTGTTGTTGTTGTCAATGTTGGTTGTTGGTTACGCCCGAGTAGCTCAAGTGGCAGCCGTCGATCGGACGCGTGTGTCTAATTGAAGGTTTTTGAGTGAGCATAATGCGTATCAATTATACAGTTAATTGAAGTGTGAGCTCTTATTTGGGTTTGCATGGAAGTATGTGAATTATTATGGAAGCTGCATGCGTCTTCTCAACATTTGTCGCCCAAGACTTTTACACACACACACACACACATACACACACACACACACACATAGACATAGCCTCGAGGCAGTGTTAACTAAATAACAGCATTGCTGGCTTTGTGCCTGTCCATGAGCTGGCTTCTGTACACAAATAATTTCATCAAACATCCCAACGCGGTCCGAGCCAAAGCAAATACATGCGCATCTACAAATATGTACACATATATTTGTGCCTTAGGCAAATTGCATTCTAACAAGCGACTCAAATTCAATTTAACAAGCTGACTGTGTGCCCAATTTTTGTCCCTGCTTTCTATGTGTGCGTGCGTGCGCGTGTGTGTGTGTGATGTGCAACCCCGACTGCATTCGTTTCAGTCACGTAGCCCCGGGCCAAGCAAAAGAGAGAGAGACCTTAACAGCATCAGCTAAGCAAATGCCCTCCATATTCAGAAGGGAACAATTTCCTCCTCATACAGTGGATCCAATTCCAGAGGCAAGACCATGGCCGGGAATCGACTCACAGTCACGGGCACCGGCAATGACGAGGTCGAGGATGACGACGTCGAGTCCGAGGAAAGCTCGATGACATCCGTATCGCCGGTCACATGGGACTCCTTTTCTCGCTTCGGCACATTGGTTTTGATTTTCGTCTGACTCCACTTGTGACCGCGTCGTCGTCGTATCGAGGCTGGACGCCCCGTCTCCTCAGGTTCTGTTGAGGTGGAAGAGTCGGAGGTGATGTGCTTAAAGCGTTTGAACTGCTTAAAGCGCGGCTTGATCACCTGCCCTTGCGTCGACGGTGCAGCCGTGTCGGATGTTATGTGGACAAAATGCTTGTTGCCTTTGCTTGCGCTCCCGCTCTGCAGTTCCGATGTGGGCGTCGATGCGTTACTGTCCTCGGTGGGGCTGTGGCTCAGCTTGCTGCTCGATGAGGGTCTGCTGCGATCTTGTTGCATTTTCAATTCGCGATAATAATCGCGAAAATTGGTGCGTTTTACACGCACCCGCAGTCCACGCAGCTTCTCAATGTCATTCGATGAGAGCATGTCCAGACGCACCTCCACCTGCCGGTTCAAGCACTCCTGGATCAATCGTGTATTCACATCGTTAACTGAACTATCGAACGAACTTTGCTCGGAACTTGGACTATTCTTTGTTTTGAATCGCTTACATAAAGATTCCTTGTTCTCTTCCTCACTTGACTGTTCGACTATCGGCTTAGATGGCACCTTCACTTCCCCCGTCTCTACCGCCTGCTCCACCCTCGCTTTGGCGGCTGCCTCATCCTTGGTTATAAGCTTTCCTCTGAGCTGTAACACTTCTGTCTCCATAGTAAAATCAGACGTTGGCGCCGTCGGTGCCGTTAACACTTTACTTACGCCAGTTACAGCTCCACATTGTCCCTCCTCAAACTCGTTGGCATCGTGCATGGCCATCGTCGATGTTCCAGACTCTAAGCTGTCCGTCTCACTGTTGCAACGGCTGCTGGCACGTGAGTGCTGTTTCGTTGCTGCTGTACTTTGCTTCAGCCCCTGCAAACTTTTGAATTTACTCAACAGAGTATTACTCTCCATGAGCACATTGTCATCCACTTCTTCGTTGAGCTGGTCGTCCTTCTCGAAGCTCCAGATGTCAGCGAACGCCTTAAAGCCGCTCGTTTCGTTGGTGTACTTGGCCTGCGATTGCAGTAGCTCACCAAACGAACGCTTCGGTCCGACTGGCTCCTCTGGCGGTGGTTTTGACACCTCAACTTCCGGCGTCATTTGGCGCACTTCTTCTACCTTTGGTTCGACTGGCGCCTCAACTGCAGCAGCTGCAGGTGAACGACGTCCACTGCGCATGGTTCTATCCATGTCAGTGATCATCGCATTCGCCACAACTGCTGCAGCGCGGACGCGAGTACGCCTGCCAGTGCCCGTATAGTAGGCCTCTGATTCGTCCGATTCCTGTTCCTCTTCTTCTTCATCTTCAGAGACAACTGCAAATAAAAATTAAGTTTATTTCGATATAAATTATAGTTATATATGATATATATACCTTCCTCCCAGAATTTGCTGGGTATACGGTAGCGTTTTCTTCCCCGCTCTATCTTCTCGCGGGCTGCTTTCTGCGCTTCTTCATCCTCCTCGGCGCTCAGTTCAACCTCCGCTTCGGTTGTATTGACAGCGTTCTCGTAACCCTCTTCGATCGTGCCATAATCCAATTGTGGACGATTTTTGTACTTTTCATAGTCAATTTTTAAATATTTCAGGCTATCATTAGCCTCGGCCATATTTAGAGCCACAAACTTTTCTTTTAGATCCGTGTTCTTCAACAGCGTGCTGCAGCGTTCGTGCAAAGTGTTCCATTCCAGCGCCCACGAATAACGTTTGTTCCGTGGCTGAAAAGCCACCGTCAGCAGATCCTTCAGTATGCTGCGCGGCACACGCAGAGTTTGCAGCGCCTTGTAGACGGGATCATAGTCGGCCACGGGCGCATTGTGATTGGTAATGGATACGATTTCATCGACATCAATCGTTGAGCTCAACAGCTCATATTTGATGTGGTCGGATTTCTCGGCACGTACTCCTGCCTTGCTGGAGACAACTTCCTCGTCGTCCTTGCGCTTCTTTTTGATGCGCGAACATCGCTTCACCTCACAATAACTGCTGCGTGTTGGATGCAGATAGAAAGCAGTCAACCAGAACTCGGCCTCCATGAAGCCATGCTCCGAAAACACCTTGGCTAAATCGGCATAGTTGTCAGAGAGCTTGTGTTCCAGATTCAACATAAATTCTGTGGTCAGACCAGGATGATAGCGCCAAACCTCAATTGTATTCAGCTTCTGGCCAATGATCTTCAGCAGGAGTGCAATTTTGGCAAACTGCCAGCCTCTGAATTTCTGCAATAGCAATTTTAGTATACAATTGGAGTCATCAAAGTTAAAACAGTCAACTTACACGCTGTGCCAGTAGATTATATACAAAATCCAGCACTTCCTCATTGTTTGGCACATTCTGAAAGACTGGATCGATTTGCCTGTCTAGTTCCTCGTCCACATCCAGCAGCGGCTTCTCATCATCATCGCAGTTCTTGTAGTTTCCAATGTTGCTCGCACGATTGCCCTTGCAAATCTGCTGCTGATAGTTGAGATTCAAATTCACTGTGTGGGGCAGGGCGTGGCTGTTCCGCTGACACTCCAGCTTTTGCAGTTCATTAAGCAAGAAACGTTCACTATTCTCGCGCTCCTCAACATAGCGATGCATCAGCACCTTGAACTTCGCTATATGAGCCATGAAATCATGTTCATTGAGCGCCATTAATTCCAACAATTGATTGCCCAGCACATAGCTGGTGTAGGCCTCCAGCATTACAGCGAATGAAGTGACGAGGCTCAAGTTGAACTTCTTGAACACAATGTACTCAAAGAAACCATCCTTGCCTAGATTGAGACGCACACACACCTGTGCAATTAGCCTGGCTGGAGTATAGCCCATGGCCTCTGCATTCGAAGCCTCCTGCATGCTCTGCGTATAGAAGCGTATGTTGTACATCTGCCAAAGAGAATTTTATATTATCTTAAAACTGTACACAAAGTATTTTAACTCTATATATACCATATTATCAATAATATAACCGCGATTATCGTCCGATACAAAAACTGTAAGCAGATAGAGGTGTGCCACCAGTATAATTGACGTCTGCTCAGCAGGCAAGCTTGCTGCACAGGTTCTCGGATTACATTTCAGCCAGGCGGCGAGCACACGCAGCGAGAGCTGTTTGACAGCCTCCCAGCTGCCAGCATCGAAGAGTTTTAAAAGACGGAGTATAATCAAATGCAAACGCTCCTGCATCAAAAATGTTACATCTGCACAAAGAGCATTGATTAAAAACATCAGTAATTGTTAGATATTTGCACACACACCTTCTGCAGAGGCCGGTGGCACCGCATGCTCAATCATATGATGTTTGTTCTGCAATAGATTGGCGAAGAGATGCTGCAGGTAGGGCAGGCGCCAAGGGCTGATTTGGTAGTTGAGCATATACTGCCAGTCGATGTCGCACAGTCCCTTAATTTTGTTAAACATCTTATAGCCCTTGCTCAGATAGTACAGCAGCATGCGCTTAAGGCTCTCCGAGCAGCCCATCCACTCCTGGCTGAACCACAGTTGCAGTGT
This sequence comes from Drosophila gaucha, assembly GCA_035045545.1. Taxonomy (NCBI): domain Eukaryota; kingdom Metazoa; phylum Arthropoda; class Insecta; order Diptera; family Drosophilidae; genus Drosophila; species Drosophila gaucha. The sequence goes on from JAWNOY010000292.1 coordinate 1,694,099, forward strand.
TTGATGTGCCAGCATTCGGACAATGTGTCCCAGCTCCTCCGTGATGCAATCGCGGCTGTGCAGGCGACACACATCCCAGCCGTAGATTAATTGCAATATGCGATCATCAGGTATCAGCTGGTAGACATCCACATCGCTGCATCCCGCAAAGAACACAAACATTTTCTGCCATACACAAAAGGGGATTAGGAATACGACCACACTGAAAATTTGTTATGCTTACTGCATTGAACTCATTATATTGTATTTGCGAGGCGCACTCAAGAAATTTTTGTTCATTATATTGCTCGGGCAATATAATTTCCATGGCGAGCAGTTTAAACAACAAATATCACATAAATTGGTTATCAGCAAAGCACACTGAACATTTATTTATTTTTCAGCCGGTATCCAAGTCAGTTAGATATGAGAATTCCTACGCGAGTTGTCGTAGCCTATCGATAGAAGTATACGTTACGTAGCTGGCAGCTTTGGTTAGCTAGCAAAGTGCGGTTTTTTTAAAATTCAAATAAGTTAAATTTTAAATTGATATCAAGTCGAGCTAATGCGATATTTAGAATTATTTTCAATTATATGCAATTTTTGTAATATGCAAAATCATAAATTTAATAATATTAAGCAATATAACATGTCCCAAATGCCAGCAGCTATTCAATATTAAAGTTGAATTCACATTCATTCGGCTCCGCTGCCCACAATATGATTGGGTTTTGTTGCCAGCTGGCATATGCAAAGTGCAAACAAATTATTATTAGCTGCCAACAGCGTCTGCTACTTCATCTTACAATGAAAGCGCCAAGGGTATTCCTTTAGAAATGTGTCCATTCTAAAGAAAAAATATGTTTGTGTGCAAGCATGAGTGTGGGTGGAGAAAGGGGAGGGGGTCAACAGTTGGTCAACAAACAGGGCTTCAACGCGTGCAACAGGGCATGACTGCAATTGCAGCTGGATCAGCATTAAAGGCCATATTCCCATTTAATAGCATAATTTAATGTACTATAGGGTAGCAGCAATTAGGCCAAAGCCAAACAATATTTTCCATGTAAATGCCGAGTGATTTACAATTGCCGCACTCGAAGAGTAACCAAAAACCAAACACATGTACCTGTCTACAGTTTGATGATAACATTATTCCGAACCAATTTATCAGTGGCAAAATCAATTAGTAACTACGTAAGGACCGCAAGCCTTATCGATTGAGCGATGTGTGCGATATGCCATGTTCGGCGCTCGCTCCATAACCCATTCATTATACGCACCGGTAGCAATGGCACTGTCATAAATATTCCCATCATCGTTTATTTGGCGTCCTCACCCAGAGTGGCTATCAAATGGCACAAATGAAAACCTGTTGATATCCAAAAGAGACAAACACACACACACACACAGAGGCACTCACTCGTATCAAAGGTTGCGTTCATGTCGTAATTGAAGAAACGTTTTTCAAATGTTGCAAAAAAAAGAAAAGGTAAGCAACACAAGAGCTCTGCAGCTGCCAGCCATAAATATTCATGAAGCTCTAAAAGGGTTTTACCTGTGCGCAAATTCATCCTAAATGGAAAAAAATGGTGTATCAATTGGTGTGGCCAAGAAATGCAATTGCATGCCATCGATGCGGGTCTCAAATACATTTAATATTAAAGGTCAGCATGGGCGTTGGCTAAGCTTAGGCATTGGAAGGAGAAGGAAATGAGGGCGGGACAAAATTTAACCAAATGGAGCATGCACATGAATTTGAATGAGCCTAAGCGTGGTCACAAATATGAGTATGCGTGTGTGCGTGTGCGTCTCCCTGGGGAAGGCAAATAAACATTGCAAGGGCGCGCATGTGTGCCATCAACTTCAGCGCGCGATGCGTTCGTTAAGCGGGACAATAAGCAGGAGCAGGAGCAAGACCAGCAGCAGAGGCAGAGGCAGAGGCAGAGTCAGTAGTAGGAGTAGCGACGCTTTGTTGACTTTTTGGGCCACTTCCGTTGCTGCAGTCGCCAAATGCCCGACACAAAGCTCGCTATTGTGTGCATGTCTCTCTTTCTCTCTATATGTGTATGTATGTGTGTGTGCACTTCGTGTGACACGTTCGTATTTTGCGTGCGTTGTAATCGTGTCGCGATTCGCTTCCGTTTTGATTTATAAACGGCCGTCGCGACCGAGCTGCGTATCATTAACAGTTGATCAACAGGTTTGCGCAGACATCCCAACCAGTGCAGAGCAGAGCTGAGCTGAGCTGAGCTGAAACCCAACCAGGCAGCTAATCTATAGCAGTTCGTTGGCTCCACTAATTGAATTGCAACCACAAATTCAGTTATAAAAGTCATTTCACGTGCTTAACTACATTTATATAGTAATATAGGACTCGTGCGTATGCAGATTTCTAATATACCCAGCGAATAGACCACATAAAGCGGAAATCATCGCAACATTTCCTGCATTTCAAATACAATCAAATTATTGCACACAGGTGAGTGGATTATTGTTAATTCAGTTTTTGTGATTGTCCAGAGTTGGCTTAAGTTTAAAATATTAAACTGAATGAAATTCTAAATTTTTGGAAAGCTGTATCTAAAGTAGATATAGAAAAAATATTTGCAAAAGTGAAAGAAATATAATCAATTACTTTTTAATTCAATTTATTTCTAAATAAATTAAAAATATTTAAAATATTTAATATTTATATAGTGGATTTAGAAATGTAGCTTAAAAAGTTTACAAAGAAGATATAGCAAAAGATATATAGCACATACATATATATACACATGTATATAGTATACACATATATAAGTTAATTTTAATGTGGCTAAAAATATATATATAGATTATATAACTTAACAAAAGTATTCAAATATCCAGGTAGCTAATAGGTAATAGTTATATATAGCAAACATTTAAAAAATAATAGCAGAAATATTCCAAAATATTTTTTTTTATGATATATAGAAAATATATATTTTATTATATTTTTATTTAATTAGGAATATATATTTGGTTAGTGGTAAAAAAGTTAAAATACGTTTTTTTCATTTAAAGATATAAAATATAACTTTAGAAAAAAAATATAAGAAAAGAAATTTCTATTTATTTTTTTACTTTCTAATGATACAGAATTTTATATAAATATTAAATTGAAAATATAGGACTTGTTGAAATAATTTTATGGCTTTACATTTTTTTTTTAAATGATTCGAATATTAGATTAACTAACACAAATTCTTCAACAAATATAAATATATATTTTAGATCTTAGTACATTAGCAATTGAAAACTGTTTCAAATATATCTAATACGCTTAATGAATATACATAAAATTGTAAGAAAAAATAATATTTAGTTTTTTATTTTATTTTATTGTAATATATGTATATATTTTTTTTTATTTATTTTATTTTACTTATCAGCTATTATTTCTAATATATAGCCTTTTTTTGAACTTTTCTTCAACGACATTGACTTAAGCAGCTCATTTGACATGTTTGTAGACCGAATGACGCAGCTTGGGCTTAATATATTTACCATATACACTTCGTAAGAGACAAATTTGTTGGCATTATAAAATTGAATTATTAGGCAGTCAAAATGAAGGCATTAGGCAACAAATCGAATGCCTAGCAGCAGCAGTAGATAAATTGAAAACCTAAAAACCGAAAAAACAGATACCCCTAAGACCAAGTAGCTGGGTGCTCTAGTAAATTTATTTACACTTCTGTGGATATTCTGTTTATTCACGAGTTTTCGTTGCTTCGTGTTGAGGCGCGATGATTTTTATTCAAATGACAGTCGCCGAAACGTGGGCGCCCGATGCCTGGGTACCTATTTAAACAAAATACTTATAGGCGAATGCCATCCTTTGGCAAATATTGGAGCCTGCTTGAAGAAGGGCGCAATCTAAAGAAATACGCAAGCCGAGACACGCCTCTTGAAAACACCAAAGCCCTCACACTCACACAAGCACACATACATATAGTAACTGAAATGTGTTATATATATGTACATACGCATATTGGGCACATTTATTTCAAGGAGCTGCTAAAGGATGCGCTAGCAGTTGTAGTAGAAGTACCTGTACTTGTCAACGGGCGACACGAGCGTGAATAATGCCTGGACAGCAGCTGCTGAATAATACAGATGCCCTCGACTTGGCCAGGAATTTGAGCTTCGGCTCCCACAATTCACTGCCATGTCAGCCCTTAACATAGCCATAAATATATTTTCAGTTAATTTCAATTACAGCACGTGCTGCGGGTAACTCGACTTTAGCTCTCTGCTGACCCCCTTAGACTATGTGTGTGTGTGTGTGTGTGTGTGGTCATAAAATTTGATGCGTGCCCAATCGAAGCGATGGAGCTATCTATTATAATTTAACGCAAAGCCGCTAAAACTTTCATCCTGGGCGTCAATCAATCAACGACAAGCGCACAAATTAAATGCAAACTAAGACAACATAAAACCGAAAACGCCGACAATCAGTCAAGAGTCAAGCTGCAGAAACACAACCGACTGCAGCTCGACTCCAATTAACTTTCCAATCCCAGCCGCATTTGCCATAAAGCAACAAAGTGAAACATCATTTAATCGGCGCCCGCTTAGATTAGATAGCGATAAGGTCACACCTCCTCCAGCTCCAGCTCCTTCACACACGCCTCATAGTTGATGGTCTAGACTATTAACTGCCATTGATATTTTGTGGTCTGCTTTAGGTTTTTTGTGGTGGAGCTGGGAAAATCCCTTTCTGTTCTCTTTTTTCCTGTGTTGGCGGCTTACATTGTGTAATGGGCCTAATTAGCTCCAAAAAAGCAAATGGCAAATGATATGCGAATTTTTATGGCAGCTGCTTGTCTAACATTTTAGTGGCTCGCAACTAACGAGTGACTAAGTTTAGCTGAAATCTGAAAACTAATTCAAAATTTTAGAGAATTATTAAGCAGAAAGTCGAAGAATAACTGAAAGCTGCAAACTCATTTAATATTTTTGAAGTTTCTTATTCAGAATTAAAAAAAAAAAACCTAAATTCTGAGAACTAATTCAACATTTTAAGTAAATCTCATACAGATTTCTGAAATCTTCTGAAATATTCTACAAACTTAACTAAATTTAAAGAAGAAAAAAGAAAGTTAATTGAAATTTGCAAATCAGCTCTGAATTTTAGTTGCTCTTAGCAGATCTAAGAAGATATATGTAAATTTGTATGCTTAGATAACATTTAATTAATTAATAGTACCGATAATTCGAAATGGCAAGGGGATCACATTGTTTCGATTTATGGAATAGGAATTCGAACGTATTTTTTTCAAGGGGGCAGCATTTTTTACGAATATTTGACGTTTTCGATTTAGCGGGAAAGTTATCGGGACTCGACTGTATATTAATTATATAAATTACACTCAAAGTTCTTTATAAGACCTCGCATTACAAATATGAACTAAACCAACTCTGCTCTTATGTTCTGGGCAAGCACATATATGTATGTATGTGTATATTTATGGAGCTGGCCACGTTTTCTTCTTTCTGTTACTTACAGATAAAGTTCTCTTTCCTAAATCTCTTTCTGAATTCTTATAATAACTATGTGTCAAAAAGTTTGAATTGTATTTTACTTATTTTACATCAAATTTTTATTAAATCAACTTTTACTCAAATCAAATCATATTTCTAGTTACAAATCATTTGCCATAACTTTTATAAGCATTAGTCACCTATTTGGTCTTCAGCTAAGAAACTAAGCTTGAGATTGGAATCCATATTTTTATCTACTAGCGCTATGATCTGCTCATTAGTGAGAATTTTGACTAGTTTGAGCTCTCTATAAATTCATTAAAAATAAATATGTGTTAGGAATAGGGAAAAGAAAGCTAGATTGTACTAAGATGAAGAATGAAGAGAACTATAAGAAAGTCTAAGAAAGTCTAAGTAAGTAGCTAAAGCTCAAGAATGTATATAAAAATTATTTAAAAGGAAACGGATTATGGAAAAAACAGAAACTAATAACACTAATTGAACACTAGTAAAAACAGCAGCGTAGCTAGACTAAGAGAGACCTCTACAGTTAACTAAGAAGTGCAAGAAAATGGGTATTCCCTTTCCCCTAAAAAGTTACAAATTTGACATTTTCATTGAAAAATTAAATAACTAAATACTCATCAAAGAAAAGATCAAAATATATATATAAATGTGTTATATAGTGACATATATCCAGCCAATCAAACACCAGCCACAAATTTCTGGCAGTGTATACGCATGCGATTGAGTTTTTCATAGCCCTGCCAACGCATAAGTTGAACCTCTTAAGCATCGAGTGCAAACAGTGCCTAGCTCCTCCACATTGTCTCTCTGCTGCTGTGGCACGTGTTGGTGGTGCGTTGAGTGGTTGCAAGTGCAATTCCCAGCCACTTAAGTTCAATAGCAAACATGGCCATAATCTTTACTATCATTATACAGTATCGCTTTTAAGGCTCACTCCCACACACACGCACACGCACACACATGCATTTTTGGCTGTGCTTAAAATCCGTGTGGTACAACGCGGCGTATGCGTATTATCATTATAATGCCCGCTTGCTGGCGCTGTTGCCGCCTACCGTGAGCTCGCTCCACCTTCGGCTCATTCGCAGCTGCAACAGCCCATTAATAGGCCATAAATTGTAACTGTTATGCGTTGTTGGCTTTTAACGCAGCGGTTGGCATTTGCCATTGGAGCTTGGCAACCGACGGGAGTTGAGTGGTTGGACAGGAGAGCCTCGTCAGACGGCCGGCCGCCCCACCGCTTTCAATTAGAGTGGTTATTTAGCTAAATCGTTACGCTTGTTGCTGTAATTTGAGGCGTAGGCGGAAATGATTGCCAGCAACAACAACAACAACAAGAAGAACCACAACACGAACAACCGCTAAGAGTAAAACACCCACTGCGTGCCCCTGGGAAAAGCCAACACGGCGCTTTAACTTAATTGATCCACGCATTTCTGTTGCCCTGCCACAATTTACTTTTTTCACTTTTAGACATTTCGACATTTGATTTGCTTTCCAGGAACATGGCCCAGAAGCCGAGAACCAGCTCGAATTGTGGGACGCAGAGCTTCGGCCTGTTGCTGCTGCTGCTCTTTCTGCACAGCAGCCGAGCCGCCGCGATGGTAAATCCGAGTGGCAACAACAATGAGCTGGCTGCCACTGGACTCACTGACCAGGTGGTGGACCAATTGGGCGATAATGAGCTGTACAACAACAAACGCGCCTGGCAATCGCTGCAAAGCTCTTGGGGCAAACGCAACTCGAATGATCCGGCTGCATTGGAAGTGGATGACTCCATCTATATGACGGGACACTTTGTGCCGCTGGTGATAACCGACGGCACCAACACCATCGACTGGAACACCTTCGAGCGTTGGGCCAACAACAACCAAGAGCAGCAGCAGCAGCAGCAGCAACAGCAGCAATCGAACTCCAATGAGGATTCCGAGGAGCTAAATGCGGACAATGCCATTGAGAAGCGCGCCTGGAAGAACATGAATGTGGCCTGGGGCAAGCGACGCCAGGCACAGGGCTGGAATAAGTTTCGAGGTGCTTGGGGCAAGCGCGAGCCCACCTGGAACAATCTGAAGGGCATGTGGGGCAAGCGCGATCAATGGCAGAAGCTGCACGCGGGCTGGGGCAAACGCTCACAAAACAATTAAATGCGCTCACAGAACCAAGATCTAGGCAACAAAATACCAATGGATGCAAAATTTAACTCTATATATATATAATATACTATCTGATATAACTAGCAAAAAAAATACAAAAACTAACTGTGTATAAAAGAATATACGAAATTTTAGATAACTTATTTCCCCAACAGAGTTTCTCGATGTTCTAGCAAAAAAATAAAGAAAAACAAAAAGGATGAAGGTCAATTCCGAAAATGTATGAAAGCGCTCGCCAAATACCAAAGTATTTGTAATTTGCCCAACTACTAACTAATGAATAAAAATATTTATATATATATATGTTCTTTGGTAGCCAGTGTTATAATCAAAATATATAATCAAAACATATATATTATACTACAAATTCGGAACTTAGCACTAGTTTCTAGAAAAACCTAACTTAGTTAATCGAATTGTGCATATTTTTTAAATACGTATACATACCAAAAAAACATACCAAATGCAATTACTATATATATATACATATATATATATAAATATGTATATATATTATATATATAAATACAATTATCTAAATAAATTAACGAAAATCCATCAATATTTAACTATGATATTTGATTTGATTTTTTTTTGGATTGGGTTTTAGTTAAAAGTAATTGAGGGGAGTTTTTGGGTGCTCTCAATAAAAAAGGCTTGAACCGCATACAGCGTTGTCAGCATATTAACAAGTGATAAGAATTTTGATGAGTTTTTATTAAGAGCTTTAGTATAAGCTTGTTTTGAATAGGAAAGACAAGAGACGAATTAAGTTAAAAAAAAAAAAAAGTAAATTCAAATCCCATTAATTTGCTGGTAAAAACTTAATGGACTTTGAGGAACTGTCAAAAATCTCATATAGAGTTTTACATACCAACCATCTAACCCTATTAATTAGTTACCATAATTTTCAAAAGATCAGCCTGTCTTTATAATTTAAAAGGGTTAAATTAGCTAGATTTTTAAATACTATTTCTATACTATTGCGAAAAGGCTGTTGTTCGAGTCCCATCCCAAACTTACAAGATTCTTATGTGAATAGAATAGAACAGTTAGGCTCAATAGAACAAGATTTCAAAAAGATTCAGCTACCTCCTTCTTTGATTACAAATAACTGGGTGTGGCTCGAACCCCAATCATCATAGTAAGTATACTAGACCCGAACCGAACCTTATGCCCTGCTTATCAGCGTGCTGAAAACTGAATAGATATCAAAGAGTGATATAGTTAGAAACTATAAGGCAGGTTTTCTTAAAAGATTCAATTACTTACTACTTTGGCTATAAATAAACGATATTGGTTCGAACCCTATGCATGTTACTCGTTTTCAGCGTGATCTAAACCGATTTATTTATATTAGCTAGAAAGCAATTAAATTTTCATAGAGTTCTCACAACTTAGCTTTAAGTTAGTGTGGTTCGAACCCTTAAATCCGAACAGATTTCTTTAAGATTCTGTTTCAGTAACTTTTAAAAAAGTGGATTTAGCTACCAGTCTTTGGTTCACTGATAGGAACTTGGTTCGAACCTCGTGACACGGTATCAGCATGGTGATATATAATAATATTTCCACGCAGAAACATTTAGAAATCAATCTGTCTATCTGATACTACTAAAGACTAAAAAAAGAAAACATTTCTTAACCATTCCGTGCTAGTTCATTCCATTCAATAACGTTCAGCTTAGCAAATATATATATATATATCAAGATAAGTTCCGTTCTTATCATTTTCATTCCTAAATATAATGAGTTTCTGCATAAATAATTTATCTACAAAATTTAAGAATTTTAATATTTAATTTAAATAATACACACAATTAATTTTGTTTATTTGTTTTGATGGGTTTTTGACTCTTAAAGAACTCATTAAATATAAATGATGAATAATTTATGACTTTTTAAATGCAATTAAATTTTACTTGTAATTAAATACTTTAGTATAAATAGTTAGTTTATATGGGAAAGGCTAATAGTTTCCTTAGGCAAGTCTAGCTATGAGGTATTTACCAAGACTCAGAGATGGAAAGCCTGCTCCTTTGCCTTGGCCTTTGGCCATGTATCGCCGTCTCAACCACATCGCTTGGCCCCTGGAGGATGGAGTCAGTCGTCGAGTGGTGCTGCTAGAGCGCTTCGTCATCTTTGTGGGTTTTCTGATATTTTGCCTGCACAACGAGGTGGATATGCATTATGTGCTGGCCTATCGCAAGGATATAGATAAGATGCTAACGGGCATGCCCACATACCTCGTGCTCTTCGAGCTGCAAATTCGCGGTTTTCAGCTGGCTGTGAAGAAGGATGATTTTAAGCGTCTGCTGCAGAAATACTATGCGGATATTTATGTCACGAAGGAAGCGGAGCCTGTGATCTTCGCTAGCATTCAGAGGCAGATGCTGGGCACGCGTCGCAACTCCGTGGCTTATCTGATGGCACTCTTAAACTTCTCTCTGGTGCCTGTGCAGAATATTATCTATCACCGAAGAGAGATGCTCTATCAACAAGTTTATTTATTTGATAATACGAAGCTGCAGTACTTCATACCCTTGATCTGCGCTAACTACTGGGTGGGCATTATCATTACCTCGATGCTCTTTGGCGAGTTGAATGTGCTGGGGGAGCTGATGGTGCATCTAAATGCGCGCTACGAACTGCTTAGTCGAGATCTGCATGGTTTGGCCAAGCAGCTGCTAGAGACTGGGCATCCAGCAGAGATTGCGGCGAGTTATAGAAGAGCACTTGTCTATATACTACGTCGTAATGCTGCTCTGAATATTTTTGGACAACAAATGGAAATGGAATTCAGTTTTCGAATATTTATATTATTCGCTTTTAGCGCTGCTCTGCTCTGTGCCATGGGCTTTAAGGCTTATACGGTATGTCTCTCGTAACACTTATTATAGACTTAACAATGCTTCTTCTTCCCTGCAGAACCCAGCTGGAAATATTGTGTACATCGTTTGGTTCACAGCCAAGTTCTGTGAGCTCTTAGCTTTGGGAATGCTTGGCTCGATTCTCTATACAACAGTTCGTTTCTTAAGCTTTTATGTACTTAAATCTTTACATAATAAAATCACCTTTTCAGACAAATGGATTAAGCGTCATGTACTATAGCTGCGACTGGGAGCAGGTCGTCTATCAGTCGAGCAATACTGCTGAAAACGTCAAACTGATGAAGCTCATCACATTAGCTATCGAAATAAATTCACGACCCTTCTGCCTAACAGGCCTAAAATACTTTCGTGTCACTTTAGTTGCAGTGCTTAAGGTAATTTATATGCTCGTTACTATATTTCAAATAATTAACACCTTCTTACAGATAATGCAAGGCGCATTCTCTTACTTTACTTTTCTAACATCAATGCGTTAAGGAATTCAAATACTCGAATTGCCGCCAAATGTAGTTTCACAGCAGTCAGCTTTCCAGCACTGCATGACTTTTCTAAAGTGACCGCAGACAATTTTATCAACTTGATTTATCGAACGATAACAAATATATTTTCATTTTATATGTACACACTTTTTGTGGCCGCCAATTTGCGGCATTATATTTAGGAAGCATATTGTCACACAGCTACTTTTGCACAACATGAATTTCTCTGGCAATAAATGGTAATATATTGTGAATTATAATAAATTTATACTTGTTTTGTATACACCCATCAGTATTTGTAGTTCGCCAAGCTTCCGCAGTCCCGTTGCGCAGCCACGACAAAATCGGCAGCTGTCTCGCCTCAACGTGCAGGAAAGTTTGGAGCAGCGTCGAAAGCGTGGAGAGGCTAGAAACTATTTAAAATGGGGTTTTATCAATATTATTCTGCTGACATTGCTCTCATTCGATCTGTTGCAAACATGCCTCTCGATGAGAGATACGTTATGGTATAATGCGGAGTTTTCAGTTGCCATTTGCATCTGCCTCAGCGTCATCGCCTGTGTTGGAAAATACTTTTGGTGGCTCGCGGTGGACAGCGCGCCAGTGTGCGTTACGGAGCTGCAGCGGTGTCTGCTGGACGAAGGAAATGGTAAGCAATAAAGAGCCTAACACTAACAAAATTTAATATATATTGCTTATTTAGATAACACCTTTCAGACTGTGAAGAATTCGTCAAAGCCTCGTGTATATGAACCGGACTATGATGAATTTTATTCCGGGCCCATTATCAATTGGCACTCTTCATTCGAAGATTCGCGATGGAATTCGCAGTCACCACGCCGTAGTCCCAGTCCAACGCGCAGCCCACTCCAACAGCAACAGCAGCAACAATTCAACAATCAGTCTTACAATCGTTCCATGGGCGCAAACAACTCGCTTAATAACAGCAATGTGAGCAACGAATCTGTCTACATGTCGCCCTATGCGGAAGTTTGTCGCGACGATTTCCCTACGGATGTGCGGAAGCTGCCCGCCTTGATGCGACGAGCAGAGCAGGAACGTGAGCGCAGCTATGCGGAAATGGCTGATGCATCGACGATGCAGAACATGGATTCTGCCAATTCTTTTTGGAACTACTGTAACAATGCCGCATACATGCTCAAGCGTACCATCTATCAATTGGCACCGGCGCCAGTGCCCTCCACAGAGAATGCGCCCTCTATAGAAGAATTCGGCATTGTTCAATTCAAGGACAGCAACTCGGAGGTCATCAAGCGCATCTCAACGGTTAAGCTATCGCAATACTTGAGCAATCTGAGATATGTTAGTATTGGAATTTACTTGGTTGTGTTACCCATTTCTAAATACTCTTCAATTTCAGTGGATCTCCACGACCATTCTGCAGCGTTTGGTCAAGCAGATCAATCATATGGACGAAGCCTTTCGGCAACGTGGCCTAAGCGATTTTAAGATTGGCGCCGTCGGTCTCGAGCGTTTACGTAAAATGGCAGAGAATCAACAACTCGTGCAGAGCTGTGCACCCACCCTGCCGCTGCTGTTGCCCTTCCTGGACACCTTCAACAATCAAGAGTATTTGGTGCAACGTATTAAGGATTTGTCACAGGGCTCCTGCATTGGTGACTATCGCTGGAACTCGGGCAATTCGCACAATGGCAAGGTCTGGGATGACCATCTGCCCACCGACGCAGCAGTAAGTGAGCGCTCGCAATATGCCTAGAATATCCATTAATCCTGTTTTTATATGTCCTTCCAGATACTCTTTCATCTGTTCTGCGTTTACTTTGACAGTCAATTGATGCCCCTGCCTCAAGGCGGCGGACGCCCTTTCCATTCGCGCTATGTGCTCACACGCGAGGAGAAACGCTCCACCAAGGACATTATAAATTCAGTCAATAACAAAGCCCATTGCGCCATACTCGTATCGAACAATCAGCTGAAGCCCAAGTTTAATTTCATCAGCGAGAAGGAACTGCACAACTGTGCCAATGATCGCAACAATTTGTTTTATGTTATCATACAGTTTCTGATTTATATGCGCAGCCATCAGGAATCCGCGCTCGAAGGCGTCAATTTGGGCAAGAGCGGCATCAACATCATGTGTGTAATCGAAGACTGAACAACTAGTTACATGGAGACTTTTGGACTTGGCCAATGAAATGAAGTGGCCGACAAAAACACATACAACCACACTCTATTTTAAATTTATATATTTGTACGATTATTGTTACGCGGGCTGGACAAGCCATAGCACAGCATATTGAGCTTTTAAATTATGCATTGTAATTATGAAGTCAATTGCCAAGACGACAACAACAAACGAATGCCCATCAAACTGAACAAACATGTGCGCGGTTTTTGCGGTCAGAGCAGTCGCTGCACCACGCTCCTTGCTGCTTGCTGCTGGCCACAATGCATCATCATCAAAGTGTCATGTGAACTTTTGAGCAGGCACCATCCGTTATTGTTGCTACTGTAGTTGTCCTTGCGGTCACTGCGGTCTGCGCTTTGCCAACAATTAACTTATGCCTTGGACCTCAGCGAAGTCAGTCAGCACAATGACTGTGAAGTTGTGGTCGGGCACAGGTGCACAACTTTAATTGCTTTTTCATGATTTTCAATATATTGCATACTGGCTGGATGGCTGGTCAATGGCCCAAACAGCAGGACACACTACTCTCCTATAACTCCCATGTGGCAGCTCCAACACAGCCCGAAGAGAGCGTGACAAAATTAATGGCTTCCGGCAATGAGTGTCGTCATTTTGTCGAGCTTGAGAAAAGCGTTTGAAGAAAATGCTAGCTTACTGGCCACACAGGCATCATGTGCAAGTGTTAGCCAGGAGCAGCAGCAGCAGGAGGAGGCGGAGATTGGAGCAACTGACATGAACTCTCTGACTACCTACGGCTGCATACACTTAAGGCTGTGCGGCATTGGCTCTTGGCTATTTCTCGTGGCTTGTGCGCTCCTGCATTACCATTTTTCTTGGCCCTGCTCATTTTAGAGGCAGCAGGCAACGACGCTTCGTTTCGCCTGTTTCTGTTTCAAGCCAAGCTCTTTGTTCATTTGACGTTGAATCGCTTGGTTGGTTATTTTAATGCCGTCGTCGTTGTAGCTGGCACCTCGGGTGAGTAATGTGCTTGGGTTGTCAACTTTACACTTTTATCCCTCGCATTATGTTTGCTTTACCTACACACACACACACCCCCTTCTCACACACACCAACGACACCCCCTGCTTGGGTGATATGTTTTCTTGATACTTTTTCTCAAGTTGTAAATTGGCTTAAAAATAATTTGTCAAAGCATTTCAGCGTACCGGGGGATTGGGTGTGTTTGGATGTCTCGCTCGCTGCCATTTTCCCTGCCAAATTGTGTGTTGGACCCCACGAGAAGGTTGAAATTTTTTCTTTTAAAGAAACGCATGTGCGCGTCTTCATATCCAATTAGAAAAGTTTTCCTTCGACTGCACCGTAATTGTGTTGATTAGTGCGGCTCGCTGGCTTCCCATAGGCAGCAGATGGATTTCACCTTCAGCTCTCGCTCTGCAAAAAAAAAACACTTTAAAAGAACTGAAACGAGATTCGAATTGCTTGCCATATTCAATCGGCTTACACAAAACTTCGATCTAATATTATTCCGCCAGTCACTCCACAAAAAAAAAATAACATCCTGCTCGCTGTTGTCCTGCCGCTGCTTTTGGCCCCACAAAATGTTTGTACACAATAAACTGGCTAGTGGCAAAGCTTTTACTTTTCGGCTTTCCTTTATTCTATTTTTTTTGGCTGCTTATTTATTTTTACTTTTCTATGCCCTGTAATGCCAACTAGGCAAGGGTATGAAAAGTTTGTGCTTGGCAGATGATAGAGAGTAAGGTAGGGCTAGGGGTTTCCTAATTTTAAAGAGCTTGGAAATTTATAAAATGTCAAGTTGAATAGCGAAATAGAATAGTAGAATAATTGGAGTATATTGGTATAGTTAAATATAGTCTAATATAATAGAGTAAAGTACAGTAGAGAAGAGAATCGTAAGAATTAGGATAGTATAATTCAAACTACTCTAGTTCAGTCCAGTATAGTATAGGATAGTAAATTCCAAGTTATTATAGTGATAGTATTGCTTTGTATAGTATAATATAATATATTTCAGTATAGTATAGTCTGGTATAGTATGGAAAGGTGAAATAAAGTATACTTATATTATAGGATAGTATACTATAGTTAGGATAGTTTAGTTTAGTATAGTATAGGATAGCATTTCAGTATAGTATAGTCTGGTATAGTATAGAAAGGTGAAATAAAGTATACTTATATTATAGGATAGTATACTATAGTTAGGATAGTTTAGTTTAGTATAGTATAGGATAGCATCATATTGATTGGGTCGTATATTATATCATAGTATAGTCTCTTCTGCTCTAGTTTATTTTAGTATAGTATAGGATAAGCTAGTATGTTATAGTATAGTCTACTCGAATATAGGGTAATATTGTATAGTATAATCTAGTACATTATAGTAATATAGTATAGTAGTAATATATATAAAATATAGTATAGTACAGTATAGCATAATCTTGTATACTATAGTATAGTCTAGTATAATATAGGATTGGATAGTATAGCTTATGTATAATTATAAGATAGTATATTATAGCAGTGGATAGTATAATATAGTTTAGTATGGTATAATATAGTAAAATAGAAGATAGAGTCTAAAATAGCATATTATAATAAGGTCTAGTATAGTATATTATACTAGAAGTCTACTCCATATATTAAAAGACAATCTTACAAATCCAATCTCTCACACACACTTAAATCTCACAATACACTTCTCGGAAAAAATGTATTTTTATAGCAGTGTTCCAGCGCAGCCTCTAGTCGCGCAAAACTTTTCCGTTTTTGCGTCCTTTTTCTTTACTTGTTTTCCATCTAGTCCTCGTTTTAGGGGCCACATTAATGAACAAAATATTTTTCCTATTATGCGCCAATATGGTCGCCCATATTTCGGTTTATTTAATTTTGCGCAAATAAAACGGAAGTGGCATTTTTATTTTTACCAGCAGTCTAGTGCCCCTTCCCATTCCCTTTTCCTCTTGCTTGTTACGCCCCATTCTAGAGCTCGTTCTCGATCCTGTCTCATATTTGTGCGCTTCATAAAATTCTGATGTGAAGCCAAACAAACTTGCGACAATGATGATAATGTCGATGCTTAAATGTTGAACAAATATTTGGCGTAGTTTTTTGTGCTTCTTGTTTTTTATTTTTAAACAAGCAATTTGTGTAGTGCAGACGCTGAGAGCTTTAAAGAGTCGTCGACTTGCGTGTGATATGTACATACATACATACATACATACCCCGGCCCAAGCCAATCCGCAGGCAGTTGCGAGTTTTCCCAGGAACTTCATGGGGACCGCTGCCCGACTGCATAGAGGAATTGGCAAAGAAAATGGCTGCCATTTCCTTTTTTATATATACCCTTCTAGAGGGTATTTGTTTAGTCGTTAGGAAATGTGTAACGATTAGCAGAAGACTAAATAAAGTGTGTACAGTAAAATTTTCTATGGGTGGATAACCACTGTTACAGTGAAACTATTCAGAGACGGGAGATGTCTTATTACTTCATTTGCAGCCCTATAAATAGGGTTTCCGCATCTTTTATCTTCTTTTCATCTTTTCAAAAGTTTTAGATTTTATAATTAGAATCCTTTTTAATGGAGTTTTTACTGTCGTATATTATCGTATTGTTCCCCTAGGAAGCATATGTCTAAAATTAAGTTTAAAAGAGAAAAGTTTTTTTTGTTTCGAAGATATCTTGCAGATAGACAGAATTGATCAAAAAATTTAGTTTTCATATGTCTGCTTTTTTTCTCTTCAAGGATAATCCCCAAACTACACAATTACAAACTTCACCATTTTCATTTATATATTCAACAATAATGAGCTTTAGTGTACACCACACAAAATCATATTCCATGGAACGCCATACTATAAAAAAAGAAGCTTTGTGCACAATTCATAGTAGAGTATTTCACATTCGTCTTCCACCAGTTTAAGTCTCTTGCCTCTTTTCATTTTCTACGCATTCTTAACGCGCCAATTGGTCGTTTGCTACTGTTCGTTTCGTTAATGGCAAAAATGAGTTTTTATAGCAACTATTTTGGCAGCGTTTTAAGCCATGCAGCTTTATCTATTGGTCGAGCATATGAGATGCATGCAACCCAATGCGAATGCAAATGCAAAGTGCTAGAAGCTGGGCTATTGAAATAATAATTAGAAGCCGCCAAATGCGAATTACTGCAGTTGCCACATACACACACACACGTACACCTGCCCAGGTGTCGTCTCCAAATTAGATGCTGCAGTGGAACCGCTGCTGCTGCTGTTTTGGTCTTCAATACCGTTGCTGATAACTTACGCAACTAAGCTGCATGCCACTTGCTGTCCCACACACACGCACACACTCTGAGTGAGTGTGTGGCTGTGGGGTCTCTGCAGCAGCATTTGCATTTAATCGGATTTGTTGTCCAGATTACAGGTACGTGCACGCATACACACAGCAGTTCTGATTTGAGCACTGAGCGAACAAAAAAGAAAATCACTTGTTGTGTAATATGGAGTCTGTGCATATGTGTGTGCCTGTGTGTGTGTGTGTGTGTTGACCACAGCCAAATGCCATGACAAATTAACGTGGCTGCCAATTCCAGTTGAGTCTTACATCTCCAAATTGATCCTCTTGGTGCTGTGCTCTGCCAGCTGCTGGGCATTTAATACTCTTCACAGGGGGCAACAAAACTTGATGATTCGGTTTCCAAGGCAAAGGCAATTAAAATCTAGAACTTCATATTCAGCTAGTTTGACTTGCCGATCTCAAGAGTTATTAGACAAGTAGATAATTAGTTTAGAAAAAGACGAGCGGGGAGTCTGAGGAGGGACTACCTAGAAACCTTTACAGTTAAGTAGCTGTTTTAAACATTCGGTGTATTTTTTATAAAAAAACATACATGCATACTCATTTCTATATAAACATATTTATACTAATACACATATAAACAAGTCAGCTTTCATTATTCAATTTCAAACTTTCATATTTTTGTTAAAACTGAACCGATTTTTGTGATCGAAAACAGTTTCTTCATGATTATTCTTCTTAATTCAATAGTTCCTAAGTTTTGAAAATAAATTTTTTCACATATTTTTTGTAAAAAATCAAATGCTCCCCACTCACTTATTTTCGAAATTTTTTTTCATAAAAATTAAGATTCTTGAATTTTTGCTTTTTATTGATTCTGCATGTCAAATTTGGTATAAAAAGTAACTATAAAAGTCATCCTGGGAAAGTCCAAGTTTTGGTTAAGTTTCTTGTCAAAAATAACAAAACTTTTAACATGTAAAGCTTCTTTTAGTCCTATACTTGAAATACATATAAATTAGTCAAAACTGAGCCGATTTTTGAGATCGAAAATATTTTCTTCATTGATTGTTTTCTAGATTGATTCTACATTTAAACTTTAATGAGTTTTGAGAATAAGTTTTACTGAATATTTTTAGTAAAATTGCATGTCCCCCCTTGTCCCCCTTGTTTTTTTCACAATTTTTTTTCAATTTTTTTATTTTAATGTTTTGAATTAGATTAGATTAGATCAGATTTAGCTGTTTTCCTATTTTTAATTGTATAATAATTATAAAATTTAGTAATTTTTGTAATAATTAAATTTTAAGCCATTCTATAAATCCGACTTTGGTTCCTTTTGTAATTTTTTGGTTACATTTTCATCTGACTTTTATAAATGCAATCCCAACTGCACATAGTTGAGCCACTGTTGAATAATAGATGTCTCCACAAGCTGCTGTTTGCCTGTAAAGAGTATTTCAAGCTCAACAGCTAAATAGGTGGCTTTGCTACAATTGTGCGTGTATGTGTGTGTGTGTTTGTGTGCGTGTAGGTAACAAACCGGAAACATGGTAAGCATTTCCGCTTTATATCAAATATAAAAAATGACTGCTCTTAGACATGCTTGACAAAAGTTGTACATCAGGCAGCGAGAAGGCAGATAGAGGGAGAGAGGGAGAGAGAGAGAGAGAGAAAGAGCTATAATTGCATAAATCAAACTCAAACATGTAGCATGAAAAATCGCATTAATTTATCTGCTCAGTGCGCATACAGCAGCGCCTGCCTATAACGTCTCTCCCTTCCTACTTCTGCCATATGACATTCGCAAAGGCGCTGTGTAACATATCCGCTTATGTCAATTTTTTTTGCTGGGAGATGGGAGATGGGAGGAGGAGAGACAACAGCATCATCATCAACGAGCTGCTGCTGCTACACGTTGCGATCGCATCCATTCAGAGCAAGCAAACCAGCCAGCCAGTTGTCACTGTCAGTGTTTGTCACAGCTCTGACTGTCAGCCAGTTTCTCTGTCTGTTTTGTTTGTTTAAATGCAACATTTACTTTATGGATTGTTGCTATATATTTTTTCTTCAACTTTCGACCCGCAACAACAACAAAAAGAAGTAGAGAGCCGAGCGTATAATACACAGCGCCCAGCTGTGTTAGCCCTTGACTGATGTGACCCTTCACAACTTTGCTCCTTTTTAATAACTTGCTCACACACACACACACACACATAGACACCCACTCACACACATACACTAATGCGCTAATAACCTGGTTCTTGTGTGCGCTTTAAGTGTCCTCTTCATGGTACATAGTTTAAAATTCTTTATAATTGGATTGCTCCATCTAAAGGCGAGCGAGCCCCCAGCTCATATGCCAGCTGCCCATTTTTTATGGCCACTTTGTAGAGGACAGACGTAGTCAAAGCCCCTTTTGCTGGCCCGTGGCATGTCAAAAAGGATTTCACAGTTGACGCGTACAAACCAAAGCTGACCCCACACTCACACCCAAAAAAAAAGTAGCTCCATGTAGTCCTTTTTTTTTTGTATATATAAATGGACGTGCTGCTCCTCTGGCATAGGCATAGGGCATCCGGCATCAGGCATCCCGCACATGTGTGGTGTTGGTGGTGGTGGGGCTCTTGAAGTGATGATATGTTTCATTTCACACGGCAACCGTTTTTGGCAATCCTTTCGACCGCACACAGACATGCCCATACCGTAAAACGGGATGCTCCGACCCGTTCCACTCAATCGTCGAGATTTATGTTTTCTTGTAAACAAAATAACGGACATGCTCGAGGCAAATGCCTGCGAGTGGGTCTTAAAGGTGGGTGAAGCATGAGCTGATATCAGGATTAGAGAAACATGTGCAGGACTCGATTCGATTTGCTTCGTCAATGCCGGTTTGATAAGAGCTCGCGTCTGTTTTGTGTGAAGCTGAGAAATTAATTATTCAGCAGCTTATGGCTTAGCCCTTCAACAAATCTCTGTCTTTCGAATTTCAAAGAAACGAAACAAACTTTAAGCATAAAAGTCAGTTGCCTTAATAAAACTGCTTTTTATATAAACTACTCTCAACTAAACTCACTCAAGTAATAAAATAAATAATAAATGCGCTTTAATTAAGCAAATATAAAAAAGTTTTTCATATTTTTATATACATATATATAAATTCTTATTGCATTTATTTATTCATATTTTTCTCTTTAATATTATTTAATCATATTTTTATATATACAATTAAAGTCCTTTAGCTTAGACTCCATCTAAATGCAACTACAAATTGGCTTCAAATATTGTCTAGACAGACAGTGCCTGCAAATGTTTTCACACACACACACATACATACACATTATGGGCATACGATTTGTTATGCCGCATACGTGTGCCACGTCCAGTGAGTGAAATCTGTGGTACGCAGCCGGAGGCTCTGCTATCCTGCCACATGCAAATATTCTAATTTGCATATGTTTAGAAAAACACACTCCAAAAGTTTTTTGTTTTCTCTGTTTTCTTGTGGGTGTGGCATTAAAGAAAAATTGTAGAAGGAGCAGGAGGAGACCAGCAAATTATGCTGCGGCAAAGGCAAGTTACGCATACGCAACGTTGTGCGCCACAGGTGGAAGGCAAACTTGAAAGAAAACATAAAAAACGAAAATGCAAAGAAATTGCCCAGCGAACAGCATGTCAAGCGGAAATTGAGCAGAGCGAGAGAGAGAGAGAGAAAGAGAAAGGGAGAGCCTTTGCTCTACCTGTCATTTGGCTTTGGCGAAACGCTGCTGGGTTTCAGTTTCATGTCTGAGCTAATTGAGCAAATCGGTAAATGGCTCTGGCAGCGGCTCACTTCCGCAGTCGGATCGTAATTATAAATCAATTGCTTGCGGTGTTTGCTTTGAATCGTAGTCAAAAAAATCAGCTCCGATTTCAGGCTGCAACAGCTAAAGCCTCGCAACTAGCAGTTGCGTGACATTTGCAGCAAATCCTTCTTGCCACCTCTTTTTTATTTTTTTTCTCTTCCACCAACTGGGACAGACGTCTGCTCCTCCTGCTGCCTGCTTTCGGCTGTGAAATTTGAATCGTGCCATTTCTACACATTTCTGTCTCTGCCTCGGCGGAGTTTGCTTTCAATCTGCGCGCTGCGCTTTTCATTTTCAATTTCTTTGGAAATTTATTTCATGCAGAAAAGCAAATTTCATAACTTGAAGGAGCCCCCACGACTGCTACAGTACCCTGCCCGCTGGCAGCCCTCAAACAATTCTTCATATTCTTCTCCTTCACTTTTTATGTGTTTATGCTCTGCCTCGAGCTGGTTTACATTTTATGCAGGGCAAACTTCTTCTTGTAAATATTTTTGTATGGTGTCCCGCCTGGCGGCTAGCAGCCCCCCTGCTCTCTGCTTCCTGCTCGATTTTGATCCGATTTATGTTATATATATGTACACACACGTAGCTACAAACATTGATTTGTGCCTCAGAGGGCCCCGGGGCTGAAGTATATGTGCGCCGGCATTGTTTGCCTCGTGGCGGCTGTGGGAAATGGCCCCGTAAACGTTTAATAAAATATGATTTCAATTGATTCACAAGTCGCATTTCGAATCGAAATGTGCGATATACTCGCATTATTCGCTGCCATTGCCAAAGCTCCTTCTCCTGCTCCTGCTCCTGCTCCTGCCCCCTGTCCAGGCTCATCCTTTGGCGGGGCAATCAATAAAGCAAAGTGCTCGGACGGGCTTCTGAGCTGGCTGAGCTGAACTGACTCGATCTCTGGGGGTTACGTGTCCATTCAAGGCTCATTGCCAGTCCCCTATACCCCTAGACCCCTAACACGCTATCGCCTTTGCTCTGTTTGCCAGCCTTGTCTTGTGGGCCACAGTTATCCGCTTAGATCACTCAACTAAAAAACTCAATTTGCATATTAATATTATTTGGGTTTTTGGGCTCGGTTTTGCTGTCGACCCATGCCACTTCACTCCACTTCACTCAGCCACGCCCCTTTTGTCGACCTTTTATCAAACAACAAAAACAACAACAGCAACAAAGACTTAGCAACAGTAGTTGAATTGAATTTGCTGTGCTTCAACGCCTTTTCGTTCTTTGATATGTAATGTCTCTCAGTCTCTCTCCTCTGTCTGTCTGTGTGTGTGTGTGTGTGTGTGTGTGTGTGTGTGTGCCGCTCATAGTGTGAGGTGCTTGTTGTAAGCACTGTGCTCAATATTATATGTCACATCTGCAAAAATAATCACAAGTAATCCAAGTATTTTAGGCTACATACACCTGATAACAGAATGAAAAACAAAGGAAAGACTTTTCAGCATAGGGCTTAAATGGCTGCTTAATACTCGCTCAGTGTAAAAATCTATTACATTTTAAAATATTTTAAGTTGATTTTTAATTCCTCTTCTAAAACTCTTCTTTAAACGGGTCAGCTGTATCTGTATTACAAACTTGGTTAATTGTGGTTTGAAGCTATCTGAGATATAAATTTAAAAGCTTGGGGAAGATAAGCATCGCCTTTTGTGGCTTGTCCGCCCACGCCTCTTCATGGGGTATATATATTCACGACTTAAAGTATAGAGTTTCACAAGCGACGATAAGATAAGTCTAACTGGTAACAAAATTAATATACTACTTTACTTTTTGAGCGAGTATAAGAGCAAAGTGAACAAATATTTTACACTTTGTTAGCAAGTATGAACAACAATACCAATATACTCTTCTCAACTTCCGCATTTGCATAAGAACAAAATTGATATGATTTTAAGTTCTTAAAACTTTTCGTCAAGCAAAACTAATATACTCCTTTCTGTCCGTGAGCAAAAAAACACTTTGAAAATGATATGAAATGATAATTACCATCATCCAACTCTGGCAAAGTGTATAAAAAATCAAAAAAAAAATTCTTCTTTTAGCTATGTGAACGTGTCTTTAAAATATAATATACTTCTTTGACTTCATGAGCAAGTATTAAAAATAAAAGCATTATAGTTTTAACCAATCAAATTAATACGCTTACAAACTTTTTTATTCAGTTAACATCTATAACAACTCAAAACCAATATACTCTTTTAAGCTTTGTGAGCGACTATTAAAAGTGCAAATAACGTTTTTTTCAACGACTTTATAAGCCGATCCCAGTATACTCTCTGCAGATCAATGTAATTCGCAATATAAAAAACCCAATATACTCTTTTAACTCTATGAGCGAGTATATTGAATGCATTCCCAAGCTTTAGTCACTTTTTTATGGTAGTATATAAGACATTTACGTCAGGTTGCAGTAGCTAGAGATTATCCCACTATATACACCATATATGTATATATATATATTTATCTTGTATGCTCGTGTGATTTATGAAATTGCCAATGCAGCTTCTTATGCCGCATCAATGAGTATCGATGCTACATAGTGTTTGCCATTTAACCGAATGAAATTTGTTGCTACGCTGACAGCTGCAAATGCAAAAGACGTTTGCAGCAGCATCGACAACGATATTTATCCATATATAGCAGATCTAAAGCCCTCTACGCTATATATAGACATGATGGAGTGTGACACCAAAGAGAGAGACAGAGAGAGAAACAGAGAGAGAGAGAGACAGTGGGTGAGAGTTTTATGATACACTTATGACTGCTGCACAATGGTATGGATAAATCGGCATATACATAAAATGTCGTTACAAATATTTTATAACAGGAAATCCGTTATTTATACGCACATTGTGAACGCTCCTCCTGCCTCGGCGCTCCCTGCTGATGGAGTGGAAAGGAGAGCTGGCTGCTCGTCTCTTGGCAAATATGAATGAATGTTGTTTGCATGTCGCTTGTCGCCAGACTCCTCCACGCCTCCTCGCCACGTCCCCCCTCAGCGTCGCGGCAAAATCCTTATGAATTGACTTCAATTTTATTTATTATTACTCGCTCTGCTCGGCATTTCTCTCTCTCGCTTATTTCTATGGCATGCGACTTGTTTTCGAGCGTTCCCAAGGCAATTTCATTATGGCCAACAATCCGCTAGCAAATTGCAAGGCTCAATTGATATTGGCTGGCAACAACAGCAAAAGCAACAGCAACAATGATCGAGCACAACTTTAAATGATTTTCAGCCAACAACTTAATTGGGCAACACCCGAGGCCCCTTGTCCTCTACCTCTTTTAGACATGGCTAAAAAACAAGTTAGCTGTGTTGACTGAAATTATGTTGCAGCTGAGAGAGGCTTGAATATTTACATGTTACCAAAAATGGATAAAATTAACAAGAGCCACAAGTTTAATAGGAAACCATTGAAATGAGATACCCTGTAAAATGTGCTTAATTGAGAGCTTAAAACAAGCAGAGTTAATAATAGCTGTTTGTTTTCTAGAACCTTTATCTATATATAGTTCTATATTGATTGATTAAGTTTGATTGACAGATTAAGTTTGATTGACTGACTGAGTGACTGATTGACTGACAGACTTTGACTGATGAATTGATTAAAAGACTAATTGATTGACTGACTGACTCTAGAAAACTGACTAATTAATGATTGACTCTGAGTGAGTAACTGACTGAGTGACTGACTCTAACTGAGCAATAGACTGGCTGAATGATTGATTGACAGACTGAATGACTGATGAACGAGGCACTCTAATAAACGGACTGGTTGATTGAAAGGCTGATTGATTAAAATACTGGCTAACTGACTGACTCTAAGACACAGAATAATTGATGGATTGACTGATGGACTAATTGATTGAGTGGTTTACTAATTGTCTAGCTAATTACCTTAATGTTTCTCTTAACTTATTGTCCACTGATTATCCAAGAGTGAAACATTTTGAACTTTTCTTTGTGGCTTTTAGGTACTTTTTTGGTATTTCTATTATTATTTTCAAGGCTCTTCTCTAGCTGTTAATTTTCACGCCATGCCAAGCAGCTGTTTGAGGATTATAAATAACTCATCTCCTACCAGTAGCTTAATCTACTGTAATCCTCAGTATACCCCATTGTCTATTCACTTTCTACACGGTGTTGGCAACAAGCAAAACCTAATTAAAAAGTTACCCAAATTTTCGAGCTAAACATTTTTGTTGCCTGTTTGTTGTTGTTGTGGCTAACACACTCGACCCCTGCCTAACCGTACGCCCACAGCTGCCACGCCCACACAAGCCTTTTGTTTCGAATGCTGGGAGTACCGCACTTTATTGACTTCTGGCTTAGATGCTTGGCAATGGCATAGCCAATACCAATCGATAGATATCCACATCCCGTAGCTGGGTGACGCACTTATATTTATCATAGCCCCTCTGCAGCAGCTCCTTCTCCTGCAGCTCCTCCACATGGAGCATCTGGAGTACGCTCTGCCGTAGCTGTTCCGCTGTGCGTTCATACAGTTTGCGTGCATCGCTGCGAAACAGCTGAATGGCCGAAAGCAGCTCTGTGTGCCTCTGCTGCAACTGGTCGGCGTCGTGCAGGAATTGATCGAGGGCAGCCAGCAGACGCATCACAATGAAGCGACGATAGCGTCGCTTCACATGCCCAATCGATGGCTCCAATCCAGGTCGTCTTTGCGTATAGCTCAACAGTGTCAACATCAGAATGAGCAGCATCTTAAAGCCGGCAACAAGCAGCATGAATGCCATTGGCTTATCCTCCACGCGTTCCAGCTGCTGCTGCCAACAGTACAGATCGCAGCCATGCACGCCATGGCTGTAGTCCAAGATGCCAACCAGGGACATGCAGATCAGGCAGATGGCGCCCAGCGCATTGTGATAGACGCGCAGCAGTAGTTGAAGACGTTGCACAATTCCGAACATTTTTCCAATTTTGGATGACAGGGCTATAATCGATTTTTGGAATTATAATTTTGAATAAAAATACTTTGGCTGCTAACATTGGTGATAAATATGAGAATGATAGAAGGCCTGATTAAGTGATTGATGGTGATTGATGGATGATTGACGACGATCTCGAGTGTTTAATATAGTTAACAAAGTTTGTAGTAGTACTTGAGCATAGGCGGTAAATACGATACTCAATAATTGATTGAGTAAGCGATTGTTGATGATTGATAGGCGATATGCGATTGATGGGGCTTTTGATAAATCAAATCGTATGAGTAAAATTGCTGCTCTTTGAAATGTTGTTGGAAAAATTCAAAATAAGTGATAATTGAGTAGCTGATTGACTGGCTGAGTAAGTGATTGATGGGGATTGAGCGATAAGTTTTTACGGGTTTTGAAAAAAAATGTGCGAAAAAGTATTGTATAAAATGTGGTTATTGATAACTACGAAACTGATTGAATGACTTTGAGATTGATTCTGATTGATTGCCGTTGAGGGCTGTCTATATTTATATTAAAGTATAGTTGTAGAAATTTTTTTGGTATAAGAGATAAATATGAAGTTGGTTGATTGAATGAGTGATTGATTGGGATTGATTGGCGATAAGCCGTATATCCATCTTTGAACAAATCTACACTAGTATAAGACAACCATTCTTCAAATTCGTTTTTAAAGATTTTTTTAAAGAATTCATTTTAATCGGAGTGTAGAAATTTTCGCTTTCAGCCATACTAAAATTTCTTTAGAGAAATTCCCATTTTTCGTCAGATGAAATTGATCACCTTAAATTTATAAAGATATATCTAAGGTTTCCTGGCAGACGTGCTTCGCCTATTGTCAAATAGGTATTATAAGCAGACTGTGAAACTCATAGCTGAATTATGTTCTCTATAAATCCCAGAGTATTCCATATATATAAATTATTCAAAAATCTAGCAATAACCTCAATAGATTATTATAACACTTTATTTACAAATGTCTTCTAATAGCTAATAATGAATTTCATCTCGAGCAAGCGCTGCTCGTACCGTGGGCAGCAAAGGATTATGACGACGGTCGGCATTCTGTAGGGGATTATGACGACGTTCCTCTGGCTGTGGGCCTTGTCGTCGCCAATCCACCAGCGGCGGAAGATGGCGCGGTGGTGTAGAATGTAGCGGCTTCTGCTGATAGTAGTGCTTATGAATAGTAACAGGACGCAGATTGAGCTTAAGCTGCTCGGCGCGCTTGTTGGCCAGATAGCGTCTACGGTCAATGCTGTCCACATTGGCCTTGACGCCAAAGACGAGGTGCAGGAAAGGCTTTACCAACACACTCAAAAGGACAAAACCCAGGAAGCCAAAGACGACTGGTGAGATCAAGGTGAAGAGAAAGACTCCGAGTGTAAAAGGATTGAGAACTGTGAAGAAGGCAACAAATTTGATAAACGGATACAAGACGTGACCCACATGGCTGAACCACTCCTTCTTCTTCTTCTTGAACAGACTATTGTGGCGCAGCAGATATTTGATCTTGCTAAAAGGCGCCTTGGTGGTCGTCGGACGCTTGGTGGTGACCAATTGGAGTATAGTATTCGGGAACATTGGTTGCTGTGGCCCCTGGCCATGTGGATAGGAACTGTGGTACGAGTGATACGGCGGCTTGGTGGGATTAGCAAAGATGAGGTGCGCCTGCTGCCCCAATTGTGGATGTGGATGCTCGTACGTGGGTTTCTTCTTTCTGCGCTTCTTCTTCTTGTCCTTTTTGTTCTTCTTCTTCTGCTTTTTCTTGCGTTTCTTCTTGCGCTTTTTCTTGCCACGGCGACGCTTGCGCTTACGTCGACGGCGAATTCGCTTGCGGCGACGGCGAATTCGTTTGCGCTTCCGCTTTTGACTATCCTTGGCACGGGATGACTCCGCCGGCAGCTTGGAGCTGCTCTTGTGCTGCTCCAGCGGCTCTGCAGAAGATTGTTGCAGTATCTCAAAGGTGCTTGCCTGCTCCACATGTTGATCATGCTGATGCAGCTCCTGGTTCAGCTGACCGAAGAGATCGAAAGGTGGCATTGTGCTGCTTTCATTGAGCTGCTTCTCCTGTTCCATTTGCAGTTGCTGTAAGATATCGAAAGGTGGCATTGTGCTGCTTTCATTGAGCTGCTTCTCCTGTTCCATTTGCAGTTGCTGTAAGATATTGAAGCTGCTATTTGTGCGCTTCTGTTGTAAGAGCTTCACTTGCTCCAGCGTCAACTGCTCCAACAAGCTAAAAGGTTTTACTGTAGTTGAATGCTGGAATTGGTCGTCCAAGTCCAGCTGCAGCTGCTGCAGCACGTGAAAGGGCTTTGGAGTCGTAGCCTGCTCCTCCGACAACCACAGCAGTTGAGCTTGCAGGCCACGCCCTTGTTGCTGCTTCTCCTTCTGCGTCTCCTCCTCCTGCTGCTCAGTGGTTGGCTGCATCAGTTGCTCGTATAAAGTTTCATAAATTTTTGCAAAATTAAAAACATGCAGGGTATCTGCAGGGCCAACGCACCCATTGCTGGTGCTGCCATTGTGGGAGCCCCTGTTAAACTGAAACTTTGCTAATCCATCACGCCTGCCGATCTCAGCCAGAGTGCGTGCCCCATCGCAGTTTTGTAAAATCAACAAATAGTATATAACAAAGTTTGCAACACTTTCGGCATGTCGTCCATTCATTTCTTTTTTTTTTGTATTTGGTCAGGACACTGGGACGCTAGGACGCCAGGACGCCAGGACGTGCCACGAACGAATATTTTCTTGTACTCAGTTTTATGTTTGATTTAATTTCAACTTTTGCGCTCGACTTGCGAACTTCAACTGACATTTAGCTCCGGCCAATGGCCACATCAACAGCTCGGTTGACCAGCTAGTAGAGTCAGTCAGTCCATCAGTCAGTCAGTCAGTTAGGCAGTCTGTCACCTTTTGGCTACTTGTTGAGCTCGTTGGTTAAACATTTCATTTCACTTGCTCTTGATTTCTATAATTCTATAATTCTTTTTTTTTTCGCCTCGTTTTCAGTTTTCTTCTTTTGGTCTTGTTCTGTTTCGCAGTTTTCTTATAAAAGTAAAATTTATTGCCGCTTAGTAACATCATCAACGGCTTCTGTTATGACAAATTTACGTACTTAGTGCATTTAACAACTTGTGTAGCACTTAATTATGTTTTGAGCACAGCCAACTGCTGTCTAACTTGTTTACAACAACAACAAAAACTTACAACATTTGGTGGCAAGGCGAAAGCGAATGTGAGTTTGGGGTTCATGCAAAAAAGACTTGGGAAAGTGCTTAGTGGGCAATTGAAGTTGCAGTTGGCTGCCTACGAGAGGTCAGCAGAATTTTGGCAGGAATTAGAAAAGCACGCCCCCTACCCCACCTAATCCCTAATCTTAAACCTTGCCACATATCAGCATAAAAGCTTTTTCTTTAGCTTTAGTTTCTAGTTTTATTTGAGTTGGGAATATGCAAAAGTTCTGATAATTCTCTCAATAAATCAAGGGATTAGTCTTTGAGTGCAATAAATGTGGCAAGAGTTTAAATTGTAAGTGCCTAATTGCCATTGTTTTCTTATGCACGATTAGCTTTGAGAGCTGTTTAAGCAATATTTAATCGAGTGTTCGCTGTTGACTATTTAAATAGCTTCCAATTTTGCTTAGCTCATAAATTAAAATTTCCTCATAAAACATTTCCAAGGGTAAACTTGCAATGGGTATTATTTATGTTTTCTGAGAAAGAAGCTGTAGGTTTTGTAGTGCTTTGTTTCAAGGTTTTAACATGAAACGTGGGAAATGTGCTTGATGTAAGTAAAAGTCATTTCTGATTTCAATGGAAATTCTAATGCGCGTTAGTAAAGGATAGCCTTGAATCATGATTCAAAAATTCTTTTAAGGTAACTTTTGTACAAAGTTAAAATTAAAAAAAATCAAGAAAATAAATTTACCATATATAGAACGAGGGAAATCTGCAAAAACATTTTTAAATCCTAAGCTAAAGATATGAGATAAGAGAAAAAATAAAGAGTTAACTATCTTAAATGATTACGATTAAGTTTTCCTTTCTACAGTTTATACATATTTCTACGATCTTCTAGTAAATAGGTCGCTTAGCTTTCATAAAACAACTCAACTGGGCTCATATGTCAGAATCAGCTGAATCTAACCACTATATCATATATCTGTCATAATAATTATACATATATATATGTCTAAAATGAAGTGTTTGTATGATATGCTCAAGATTTCTAGAACAAATTTTATATTTTAGAAACTTGCCATGCACTCTTTTTTTAAATGAAATTTCATTAAAATTGCTCTTTTAGTTATATCATGTAGATGTACTTTAACTTAAAAAAAAATGTTAACAATTTAATTAACCAGATTTATCTTCCAAATTTCTTATTAACATTTTTGATGAATCTTACATACTATATTCGACATCTAAACAGTCTTTTTAATATCTACATATATGTATATATATATAACATACATAGCTCTTAAAACGAATCAGCCAGCAAAGGAGGTTTTGTATGAAAAACTAATCTGCTTTTTAAGATTTCTGAAACTTCATAGTTTGAATCCACATTTTTGATAAGATATATCAAATCAGACGATAATATATTTGGGCTTCTCAAACAGCTGGCTAAAGTAATATAGATATTTAATAAAAGCCCTAACAAATCAGACTCCATATACCATAAAATATCTTTTTAATATTTTATTATATGGCTGCCATAGAAAAAAATGTATTTGTAGCTAAGCTAATCTATAAAAGCACTTATATTCGCTATTACTACGTTTATTAAATATATATTTTAATTATATACTCTAAAATTCTGTTTTCAATAAAAACAGAAATATAATCGAAACTTTTGTACAGAGTTAATTGACAGATGCTCGCTGTTGAATGGGCAATGCGTGGGATGTTTTCAATTGTTTTCGGTTTATGGCGATTCGAACCCATGTGATCTGTAATCAATGGCAGTTTGAGCAGCCATTATCGATTATCGCTTATGGCAAACTTTTATTAGACACTTTGCTAAATTACACATTTTACGAGATATTGTAAAGAGCGGGAGCTGGAGGAGGAGGAGACGCCTTTTAATAGCTGTAAAAATGCCGGAATGTGGCAAACGATTCAGGTGTAAGAGCCCGAACAGGTGTTGATAACAATGGCGGCCCATCAAAGTGATTGACTGCTCTACCAATCCCACACTCCCTGGAAAATAAAAGGGAGGCTGTGGGCTCCAGCTCTGTTGCCATCTCCGGTTTGAAGCTCGCTCTCTATATTGCCAATTAGGCGGGGCATGCAATTTGAACAATTTGAGCAATTTTCAGCACGTTGGGGTACCCGATCGGGCACTGATTGACATATTGTTCGAGTTAGTTATTGCCGCCAGACGCATCAAATGGCGATTGTTGCCATGGCAGGGCACACACTCTCTATTGCTAATTTGATTGCAGCCACACACACACACACACACACACACACACACACACACAGTCGAACATAATGGGAACAAAGCGCGCTGACAATTTCAATATCAAATTGAAATACAAAACTCGATGCTAGGCAGGCGCTGCTTACAGCCAAGCAGTTTTGTTGCCTTCTTCTCCAGTTGACACTCCACAAATACCTGGCTAGCACACATACATATACATACAAAAATAAACATATATATACATATACATTTATAGCTAACTTACGCAAGATGTTTGCGAATTTGTTGCGTCTATATCAGCTGCCGCGCCTTGTGCTGCAGGCACAGCCAAGACGCGTCTTAAGCGGCACGGAGCCGCGCTTACAGCTGGACACTTGCAACATGTATGAGAAGCTAAAGTTCGAATTTGATGAGGAGAACAAATGCCGGGCGAAGAAGCTGATGTCCTTCTATCCGGAACCGGAGATGCGCGGAGCTCTGCTGCCGCTGCTTGACTTGGCTCAGCGGCAACATGGCTGGTTGCCCATCACGGCAATGCAGGTTGTTGCCGAGATGCTTAAGTTGGAGCCGTTTGTTGTGTGGGAGGTGGCCAATTTCTATACCATGTTCCATCTGCAGCCCGTTGGCAAGTACCGCCTGAAGGTCTGCACGACTACGCCCTGCCAGCTGCGTGGCTGTGATGACATTCTGCGCACCTGTGAGAAAGTATTGCAAATGAGGGATGGTGAGACCTCATCGGACATGGAGTTCTCTCTGCATTCTACCTACTGCATGGGCGCCTGCGTCAATGGGCCCGTGATTTCCGTCAACGATGATCTGTACGAGGATCTGACTGTGACAGAGACGGAGAAGCTTTTGCAGGCATTGAAATGTGGAAATATGCCTCCAGCTGGTCCGTGCAAGGGCCGTTCGGCCAGTGAACCTCAATCGGGATTGACTAGCTTGCTTATTGAGCCAACGCCCGCCGGCTTTGGCATGCAGGAACTGTGCCCTAAATTGAAGCCACCATGTTAGGGGCGCATCCTGTCCTGATTTTCATTCGGTTGTTAAGGCAATAAATTTACATTTCTTATTGCCAGCAGCAGCAGCAGCAATACAAAATATTAAAGTGCAAGTTTTTGTTGAAAGCTCCTGCTGCCAGCAGCTGTTGCTGTACAGCTAACCTCGTCCTTATTGCATAGCTGTGTGTGTATTTATCTCTGCCGCCCAGCTCCTAGCTAGAGGACATGCTTTGCAATTTCGCAACGCTTGCTAAATAAACAACAAACGGCAAATGGCAGCTATGCCAGCGAATCAAGCGCGAAACAGCGCCCAAGTCCAAGTTCCAGCCCAGTCCTAGCCTTCCGCCTGCCATGTCCTGTCAGCCAATGCAGCAAGTAATCAGCTTTTGTCTTGTCTTTCCTCTGCTTGTCCGCCTGCCCTACTTGGCGTTGCACGCTGTGGTTTGACCTCGGGGCACACAAACCCCGTTGGCGCTCTAATGAAATGTTGGCAGCCATCAACATGTAGCATTGCCAACAACAACTAAAGCTACGATAGCGATAGTAACAGCTTCGATATTGTTTTAGTCAAAATAGTTTTAATTGCAGCACGCCCCCTAAAGCGGCTAACAACTTTTCGAACCATACCCCGTGTCGAGCAGCATAAAAGATCACTTAATTTTCAATCACAATGCATTTGTTTAGGCGTAAATATTCAATAAATGTAATTAAAGTTTCCATTTATCGAAATTGAAAAACGGGATACCTTAACTTTAATTGTAGCTGGCAACGCTGTGATCAACTTGAAGTTGGCAGCGCAGCCGCAACAAGTGTGTGTAAGGAGAAGCAGTAGTGGAGTGCATGTAATTAGTGAAATCCTTTTTTTTTAAGTGGAACATCAAGAAATCGTGAAATTAATTTTCAAATATAATTGCAGCTTCACATTTAACTTAAATGCTATCTCTGTAGTTCTACACGTAATTTACAATAAGTGCAATTAACAGTTCATCTCACCCAATGTTAAATTAGAGATACCTCAAGTTTTCTAATAAAATTGGCGGCGACGCAAGCAGCTCGATGTTGGCTGCGCAGCATCAACAAGTGCATGTAATGCAGTAAAAGTTATTAATAAAAGGAAGTTACAAATTTAAAAAATGAATGCCAATTGGGTATTATTTAGCTTATTTGCTGTTGCAATATAATTGAAGTATCCATAAATTCAATTTTAAATTAGGGAGACCTCAACTTTTATTACATTAACGCAACGTTGAGATCAGCTTGAAGTTGGTTGCGATGCAGTAAAAAGTGCGGGGGAAGAGTTAGTAAAGTTAATGCAAATAGTAAAATTGTTTTTTGTTTTAAAGTGAAACAAGTGCAAAAATATTCCAGTTTATTTAAATTAAAAGGTAAGTTTACATTATTATGATCACATTCTATTACAGGGTAACCGAAAGTTGCGTGTAAATTGTTTCTAAATTGTTTTCATTGCACTTTGTTGTTTGCTGTTAGACAAACTACTCGAACAATGCGGATTTACAGTTTTAATAAATCTGTTTGTCACTTTTGTTTGCCGCTTCAATGGCCATCAGCAACAGCAGCGCTCCACGCCCATCTAGCCCCCCCTCTGTTTTGGGGCCACATTGTCGTGGTCCCAGCGCTTGGCGTTGAATTTTTAAATGAAAATTGTTGCTATTGAAAGTTTTTAATTTTTGTGTGTGTGTGTGTGTGTGCGTATTTTTATTCCTTGTTGTTGTTGCTGTTGCTGCGTGATTTTCGCTGGTTGTGAACGGCACCTTTGGGAAATTAATATCGTTTTTGGTAGCAAAGGCACGCGGCGCACACACATCACCAATGTCCTTTGCATGGAAAGAGGCCACCCGGCCGGCGGTCCAGTGGCCCTACTTGTCCAAGCCAACTAGCTACGACAGAGGCAGCGACGCTCAATTGGAGTCACGCGGCAGCAACGCGTGAGCTGAGCTTCAACTTTTTTGTATGGCCACGTTGCACGTACGCCCGCGCTGACCCCCAGGCTGGCCTTTGTTTAAGTTGTTGCTAGTTGCCATTGCCGTTGCCAGTTGCCTGTCGTTGACAACTTTTGTTTCGCCCGCATCCACCGCATCCATAATTGCTGCTGGCGGCGCCGTGTATCCTTGTTATCCATAACAGATTGCATGCTGCTTTTTGCGTAACTGTGCGCCGTGTCCCTTTATTACTTTTTGCGCAATTACTCATTACGTTATTGCATTTCATACTTCTGATATACACGCATAGTTGACTAAGCAGCCAAGTGAGAAGGAGCAGAAGCAGGGAGTACAGAGCAGAAACAGGAAGTGGGAGTAGGAGTAGTAGCAGCCAGAAGGCAGCTGGGAGCAGAAGCGGAAGCAGGAGTAGGAGCTCGTTGCCAGGCGCTCTGCGCTGCTCTGAAATAATTAGAAATATTTTTACGCAATTTCATTGGAGAGTTGTCCAATTTGTTCGCAGCATTAAAAGCAACAGCAGAGCAGAGCTCTCCATCTGTGCATCTGGTCTCCTTCCTCCTGCGACTCTTTTTGGGTTTTTGCTGCACTTTTGCTGCCCGCGGCGGTGTCGCCTGCAAAGTTTTCATTTGCATGTTTCTAGTTAATTGAATTATGCACAACTTTCCGCTTGGTGCTCTGGGCGAGCGTCTCCTCCCATCAACATTTATATAAGCGCTTTGAGGCTGCGTTTGCGCCAACTGGTGCTGATATTAAGCATACGCCCCACCAGCCGCACTAGAGAGCTCATTAACTGCGAACCCACGCCCGCCATCAAACCAGCTCGACTGCAGCGTCCACTCTTTGACTTGGCAGCTGGAATATCTGGAGTAGCTGGCTGCTTACAGCGTCTCTGATTTCCTTTTATGTATTCCCTATAAAAGTCCGTAGCAAGTTTATTACATTCCTAAGCTGTGTTGCCAGCTACGAAGTCGTGTCATCGGCTAGCAATAAAAATTGTTCCTGCTGTTGCTCCGACCATTGTTGAAGCACCAGCTACACACATGCAGCCAGGAGTAAGGGCCGTGCGTAGTCAGCCGAATTTAAATTTGACTTTTATTAAGCGCAAAATCAAAGTGGAGAAATTTATCTGACTCTCGACGCTGTTGCTGCTGCTGCTGCTTTTGTTGCTCCTGCTGCTATTGGCTTTGCCACTGAGCATGCCAGGAATATTTGAGAGACTCGTATAGCCAAGTATAAAAGCAATTTTATTGCTCAAGTTGTGCTGCTCGATAGGATAAGCCCCTCATTTATGCCCGTTGCCGGGCAACATGTTGCCTCTGCCTGTTTCTCTGTCTCACTCCTTACTCAGTATCCGTTCTATAATTCCGAATCGTATCCCAAGTCCAATCTTTGTGGGCGGCTGCCACTTGCCACCGGCTCTGTGGGCGGTTCGAGCTAACTATTAAAGTGCTGTTAACTTTATTATTTCGAGCACTTGTTGTATAATGTGGCATGGCTGTCATGGCAACTTACTGCCATAGTTTGTGAGAAAATAAAAACACCTACACTCACTCACACCCAGTTCCCCTGTTTCTTTTGGGGCAGTCATAATTTGTCAAAAGTGGCTTTCGAATAAATATGCTCAGGCAAATATTTGCTGCAAAATAGCTTTTCTATGCAAAAAGTTTTCCATTCGCTGCTTGTTTTATACATGCAAATATAATCAAAAAATAAGGAAAAATAATACATTTAACTTTACCCATTCTTTAACTTTGAGAAAACTAAGTACATGTGAAATATTGTAAACATTTGTTTTTGCTTCGCTTCTTAAAAGCCAAACTAAAAGTTTGTACTTCAAGAGCTGCTCGACTTCTGCAAAGCTCCTCGGGGCATAACGGAACAGCTGCCCCTTACCCCTAGCCAAGGCGAACTTTTGCGCTATAATAGATATTACTTACCACCTGTTAATTAGCAGCTGTTTTACACTCAATTATGCACCTGTTTTGGTATTCAGTACAATATTAATTATTATCCTCTTTGCTTTTTGC
This sequence comes from Drosophila gaucha, assembly GCA_035045545.1. Classification (NCBI taxonomy): domain Eukaryota; kingdom Metazoa; phylum Arthropoda; class Insecta; order Diptera; family Drosophilidae; genus Drosophila; species Drosophila gaucha. The sequence continues at coordinate 1,730,781 of JAWNOY010000292.1, forward strand.
AGCTCTGAATAAGTGAAAAGTGAAAGTGGGGTGAAATGCTGTGCAAAATTATTTATTGGATACTTCTTTATTTTAACAACATATGCAAAAATGTGAGTACTTAGAGGTTTCTTAACTTAAGTTTTATATATTTGTAATTTCCAGTTATTTCTTTTATTATAAGTATATAAATTATTCAATCAAATGCAAATTTATTGCCTACTGTAGATACAGTTATATATAGGATTGACCAGAATAATTGATTTGGTTGTGGTGTAGGGATATGTTATAGTAATCATATATTGGTATGATAGATGAGTCGACTGTGGACTAAGCGATGGTGTCATGATGTCATGCTGAGGTCCAGGGTTTGAATCGATCTCACCGAATTCACATAAAATTAGTTCAAACAATTTCTATTCCAATCAAATCCACATTTCCTAATGCTTTATTAATACACCTTTTAACAAATTTATAAAAAAGTTTTAGACCTAAATGAATGATATCCAAATATTTATTATATTTACATATATAATATATATATTAGTCTTAAAAAGAACATACCTTCTTATATATCACTAAATTCTTATCTTATATTACTTGACGTCTTAAATATAATTTATTATACAAAATACATTTTCAATATAATTTTTACTTGGTATTTAGAAACAAATTTCCATTTAAGTACACATTAAATAAATTCGTTTGTAAAAACTTGTTTGCTATAAATATTTTACTAATGGAATTCCAGGAGTCGTGTGTTCTATTTATAATTTATGTCTTTTGATCGAATGCGCCAGGTGTATTTAACTTAAGTAATAATAAAAGTCGACACAAACAAAAAAGTTGTCTAGGCAATGAATTTTTGTACATTGAATGTTTTCGCACGAAAAGGCAGTAGGACGGGAGTCGACCCTATTATATATGTATACTTATGATCAGCATCAAACGCTGAGATGATTAGTTCCAGTCTCTGTTCATCTTCAGTTTTCCATTTGCAATACAATTTTTACTAAGCATAAGTTATTAGGTCTTTTCTCTCAAATTTTTAGAGCTTAACTCTTCAGATTTTATATAAATAATTTCTTCAACTGGGTATTTAACTGTAAAAAGTCGGAAAATTACTTGATCGGGTATCTTCTAGTCGGAGATGCCGGACTAGACCACTCGAAATTGTGCATTTTTAAGTTGTGTGGCTGTTGCTTTGATGAAATTCTTTTGAAAAATTTTTAAAATCTTGTTATGCATTCAATTAATAGACTTATGTTTATTTTAAGTTACTTTACAATTGCATAATGATGGTTAATTAGCAAAATTCAATAAGCCGAATTAAAATAATTTTTAATTAGGTAGCATACTTAATTGGATACGCAGGATGGTTTGTTTTCCTATATTTTGGTTTTGTGTTGGATTCTCATTTCGAGCCGCGATGCCCACTCGCAACCCTTGAGTATTTAAAAATTCAACAAGAATTGCGTTTGGACAATCATAGCTAAAAATCGAATTACCAAATATATTTGTAAACACTTAAAAGCTTTCAGCCGCTGGGAAACCTGGCCAGCTGCTCGATATGTTTGGCCACGGATATCACATGGCGTCAGCTGCAGCATACTCAATATTTCCCAAAAAAAAAAGGAATAGAAAAATCAAAAGAAAAACCCCTTTACGATGGAACTTAATACAGCATTGAGGTTGGTCCTGGCAGGCCCCTCATTCAGCTGCTTGCTTAAAGTCTTTCAGTCCATTATGTTTGGATCACATAAAAAAAAAACAGAAAACACAACTTACCAGCGTGAATGGAGAAGATCCTTGATGGTTAGGGGGTCTGAGGTCAGGAGGAGCTCGCGGCGTTGGCTGTCAGCTTGGCTGGCCATAAAGTGTCGGAAGAATCACAAAATCATTGTAAATGTTGAACGAATCTCGCATTACACGCAAGGGGCTGGCCAAGACAACTTTAGGGGCTTGCGGATGGTGGGATATGGGGGTTGGTTGATTGTGATAGTGGGTGGGTGGCTTCGTGGTTTGGTGGTTTTCAATGGGGGTCTCGCCTCGCGCTGCACTTCTTGATTAAATTTTTGCACTGCAAGTGCAAAATGAACTTGCCAGCGCATATGTCCTTGCCACAGCGAGGGGGCGAGGAGAAGGGGTGCGCTGAATGGACACTTGTATCCTGGCAGGACTTGGCGTTGGCGTTGGCGTGTCTGCGGTTTTTATTTCGCTTGCGTTGTCCGTCTTGTGGCCTGTGTCTTGTGTCTTTTATTGTGGCTGCGAAACGTTGCGCTGCCCATTGTTGCTAACTGTAAAACTGCATTCCACCCAAGCACGACTTGATGATGCTCCTCTCTCACTCTCAGTATGTGCCTGTGTGAGTGTGCGTGTGTCCATGGCCCGTGTCGTTGTCCGTTGCGTGTCAGGCTACTGTTATTACAATATATCCTTAGCTGTTCAGCAGCGCTCCTTGGACTCGATTTTAGCACCCGTCCTTCCCGTCGGCAAGGGTTGCCTTTTGATAAGAACATCAAACTTGGTTTCGTGCTTTAGCTGTATCCTGTGTCTGGTCGTCCCGTTCGCCATTAAATTTTAAATTAAATTGTCCTTTCATTCTTATGTGCATTTTGTGGATCTGTTTTGGAGCTGCTTTTATGGATGTTAGTTAATTGGAATTGATTGAAAGTTATTTGATGTTTGCCATTTCAAGCCCAATTCAAAGCCGAAACCAAAACCCTAACAACAGCAACAAGAACAAGCGTCCTGTCAAGGGAATATCTAGGCTCTACGTGCCTATCACTCAGTCGCTCTCTCACTCTTTGTGGGTTGTTGTTAATAGACTTGCAAAAGTAATTAACATAATTTAATTAGGTGCTCGGCATTAATTTTACGCACGGAATTAAGTGTTGAATTTTAAGTGTTTTCATTTTAATTGAGCGACATTTTTCAGTCACGGAGCGGCCAATAAAACGCCTCTACACACTAATAACAATAATACGTGTGTGCGTGTGTGTGGGTGTGTGTGGGTGTGTGTGTGGAGAGAGCTTGGCTAGGGACTGTGGAACGAGTCCGGCTGAATTCCAGCAACAACGACTAATTAAATAAAACAAAAGGTAATCCTCGCCGACAGGATGTGCTGAATGCGAGTCGAACGTGGGCAGATGTTTATTTTGAAATGGAAGACAGAGGAAGAAAATTGTTTGTTTGATACTTTTATTTTTAGCTTTTTAAATGGGTTTAGCAAAGAAATCACATGTGACATTGCATTAGTTTAAGCTCTAGCTGTATGTGTGTGGGAGCTGTGTTATTCAATTGCTATACGAATTCGATATGACACGAGCACGAAATACGAATTAAAAGCACGCACATAAGGATAATTTTCTTATATTTTATATGAATAGTTCTTCTTATTAGAAAAGATTTAAAAATAATTGTAAAATATATATAGAGCTGCAAATCTACAATAAAAACAAAGCAAGGTTTCTGTCGGTTCGTTGCTTCGAACTTTCATAGTCATATTATATAAGCATAAGTCTCATTTTGTATTTTTATATTAAATATACCATTACACATACATATAAAATACATATGATTTAGTATATATTAAATACATAGGTCTGTTGTACATAAATAATTTCATTCAATTTACAAAACCTATTATTAAATTCCTTATCAAAGTTAAACAGACAGCGATACACACATTACTTTTGCATTTGCATCAAGTCAATAAACCTGTTCACCCCTTTTGTTCTCTTCAAAGAGTATTAAAAATGTAACTTGCGCTGTTATTTTTATGGCCAATGAAAGCAAACTTTTCGATGCAGAACTCACTCTGCCAGGACTCATCATAAAGAAGCCGCCAGTCCCATTCCTCAATTTCTAGAAACAACATTGAAAGGCGGGCGGTCGTAAAAAGGCTCGAGCCTAATAAAAATGCCGCAGCACGTACGTCAACCTACAGGCATTAGCCTAACAGCCACGCACACACACTCTTACACACACACACACACACACACACACAACACTCACTCATTTATGTTGTGTCTGGGCAGCTCTCCTGCTGCCAGCTACAACTACAAAGGATATAGACTGTACTCAACTGTTGTTATTAATTTGCAAAGCGTAAACTTGTTTCTCATTTGCGCGCTATATCCGGCGATATAACGGATAATCAGACATGGTTGAAGCCCCAGCGATTTGTAAGCAGTTTTGATTTTGTTTTTTGGTGGTTTTTCCATTTTTTATCTCGGGCAAATGTGTGAAGCGCGTGCAGAAGAAGACGAAGTCTGCTATCCTTCTCGAATTCAGTTGGTAGCATATCGAATTGCAGTTGTTGGTCCATTAGGCGAACCACTTGAACCCGGTCAGCTTTTAGCAACGGATATATATATAGATTGGAGGTGGAGGGAGTGTGAGTGAGCTATAAGCCAAAAACAAATGCCAAATATTGTGTATTGCCACGCAAAAAGCTGGCCAAAGTGTCGACTTGACTGAGTAAATTGAGCTGCTAATGGGAGCCACAGCATAAATACAATAACAATATATATATACGAGTATATATATGTGTATAAATATATACAAAAGAGAAGAAGCCTTTGTTGTTCTTGACATTATCGTTGCCGTTGTCTGTTTGCCAAGACAAAAGGCGTAGCTCCCCCAAAAAAAGGACAAGCAGCAGCAGCAGCCGTTGGGTTTCCCATAGACAACACGCATACGACGCGTGCAACGTCGTTGCTTGCTAAATTTAATCTGAGAGAGCAACTTTATTAGGCCACGTTAACAGCTACTTGGCCAGCTACTTGAGTGTCAACTTCAATACACTTTAGGCGGTAGCAAAATGAAGTTGTTGTTGTTGTCGTTGCTGTTGCTGGTGCACCTGGCGCACTTGAGAGGCTGACAGTTGTCGGCTGCTTGTTGAAAACTGCCATTAACTTGTTACAACTTCCGCGCCGCCTACGTAGCCCGCCTGCCATTCTGCCAGCCAGAGTGCGCTTCCTGTGAACAGGGCCCAGGGCCACGCCCACTCACCTTAGTGGCCTGCATCTAGAATTTGCTAAGCTTCGCTCTCTGACTTTTTCATTTTGTGCATTTTATTTGCAATATTCGCAAAGAAGCGCGCGCGCGCCTAACTTTTGCACTGACTTCCGCCGTTGCGGCCCGTGGCCCAGGCACTTCATCTTATTCACACACACACCCACACACATAAATTGAGGGGGAGAGCGACGCATATTTGCTTGACAAGGGAGTGGGCGTGGCAACAGCCGGCATTGTTTACCCGCTACCTTGTCAGGGTCTCAGACAAAGCCAAACAATTTGCGTCAGGCGCACCTGCTGAACGCCCAACTTTTGCAGCTACTACCTGGTTACGTTTATGCCCTTTACCTTTGCCTTTGCCTTTGCGCTTGCCTTTGCCTTCATCATCATCATCATTATAATGAGAAAATTGTTTCAATTATGTTTGCGTTTAGTTGCTTCAATTTGCTAAGCAACATCATTAAGTGGCGTAACTTAATTCATGCCGCCCACAGTCGATATTTGGCCCGGTGGCTCATAAAAATACAATTCGAAGTCCCCAGCAACAACCCTTCAAAGGGCTCGCAACTTTAGTGCAAATAGTGAATAAAACAAAACACACTCACTCGCACACACTTGCGTGAAAAGTTGGCTTGGTTGTGCGGTTTTTGGTTGGGCAGGAAGTGCGAGCAGCTACTGTTGCTTAACTTTTCGTTAATACTTTGATTTTGTGCGCCTGGATTATTTTCACATTACACAAACAAAAGCGAAGCCCAGAAGCGCAAAAGCAAACATGTAATAAGCACTTGAACATACCCTGTAATAAACGCAATAGAGTGGCTGCAAGTCCTTGATAGATTTGTTATGCGCATGCTTAAAGCGAATGCAGCTGTCTTTGTGGTTGAGTCGGCAAATTGTATATAACTTTGTATATTCTCTTATTGTTGTTGTTATTTGTTGTTGATGCTGTTGTTGCTGGCTTTAAATCCTTAAGGGCGACATGGTGTACAAGTGTAAACTGTATTGTGCATTGGTCCTTGGTATTGACTCAGTCCAATGGTTGTTGCCCATGCTCAATTGTTGGAGCATATTGTGTGACGTTTGTTGCTATCAGAGCAAGAAATCCCACAAAAAAGCTGCTTTATTGCATGCACAGCACGTTCGTGTGTTTGTCTGGTTGCCTATATATGTATACACCCCCGCTTCCCTACATATATCCCCTCTCGACCCACCCACAATCGTGTTCATTTGCAAGCCTCAATGTGATCAAGCCTGCAATCTGCAATTTCAGCCAGTGACGCCCTAAGGTATGCAACGAGAAAATGTCAGGCAGGAAAATAAAGTTTAATTTGAATGCTTCTTCTGTTGAACGTCACATTCCGCCTTCTCTCTCCCTCAATCTCTCTCTCTCTCTCTCTGTGTAGGTGTAGGTGTGGCTGTGTGTGCATGCAGTTTGTTGGCTGCCATGCCTCTGCTCCCACTGGGGCAACTGTTGGAAAATCAAAGTTATTTGTATTTATTTGCAAAATCGTGCTGCGCGTACAGTAGCAGAAGCAGTAGGAACAGCAGAAGTAGCAACAATGCTCAGACATGATGTAGTAGGTGCGCCACACCCCTCTCCGCCCCCTACGCCTCTCGTTCTGTGTGAAAAATAACTCGCTTCATTGCTTACGATTGCCGTTACAATCTTCTTATTTGTCGTACCATTTTTCAGCTCTGCAGCAGTAGCATTTTTAACGTCAATATCAAATGCAAGTCCGAGACTAAGACCTTCAAGTCTGCGTCCTGGCCGTGCACGCACGTTCGACACGTTCACGTTCCAGTTGCGTCCAACACGTAGCTGCTGCCAGGACATAGACCAGGATACTCTTTCACACACACAGAGCTGCCGGAAAGGTCTTTTGCCAGGCAACGTCCGACTCGGCTTTAGTCACAAGTTGCTCGATGCTTATTTATACACCCAATGGATTTTTCGAGCCTGTCAATTTCATTTTGAGACAGAGTTCAGCACAACTTGAATGTGAGCATTTATTGAGGGGCCATAAATGTGAATTTCTGAGTGTGTGTGTTGGCCACAAAAATAAAAACAAATATCTCTTTTGCATATTTACCAAAATGTCTTCTAGGCAAATATGGGGCTAAAAGTAGTTTAGTATAAATTAAACAAGATAGAGATCATGGTTACTCGGCATGGCGAAGTTTCAATACCCTAGTAGATAATAGAATGGAGAATATTAAAATGCTTAGACTCTAGAGCATTCTACCTATGGGAGGGACATTTGACAGTAGTACGATCTGATGTGGTGTAACATATCTAACACACGTGTGTCTTCGTAAAGTGGTGAAGATATTTTGAAAAAGAACAGAAAACATTTGCTTATACAAAAAGATTTAATTTTTACCACTTGTTTCTATAGAACGTAAAAAATTGTCTCTTCTCTTCAATCCTTTTCTCTCCTCATACCTCGTCTTTTCTCCTTCTCTATTCTCTTCTTTCTATTTCTCCTGTCTTTTCTTGTCTTATTTTCCCTTCTTTTTTCTTTTCTTCTCATCTCTATGTTCAGGTCTTCTCGTCATTTAGTTTATCTACTCTTCTTTTCTCTTTTCAAGTTTACTCATCTCGTTTCTTCTCTTATCTTCGCATCTCTTCTCATCGACAGCACCTTCTATTCGTTACAAAATCCATGCCAAAATTCAAATGCCTTTCTACTCACTCTATAAATAAAAACAACTTCAATATTGCAAAATTTTGCAATTTTGAGCGTAATATTTATGAATGGGTTTATTAAAGTGAACATCAATATATGAATACGTTGACTTTAAAATATTTAATATATTGCAACATAAAAATCGCCTGAGTTTTATTTGCCGTCTGGCCGTTATCAAGATTTTGTTGACTGCCCTGCAGCTTTTAATAAAGGAGATTTATGATATTTTTCTACGAACAAATAAATTGATCTCAGATAACGTATGAAAAAATGTTTTTATTTATTTTCATTGAACATTTTTCATATTAATTTCTCAAGCCCGAAGCTATTTTCAACAAAATATTTATAGCGTTTTTCATGCTCTTAAACATTTATCTTTTTTGTTAATTAGCTGGGATTTATATTCTGATAGGCTTAAAACTTGCACATACTAATGCAAATTTTGCTGAAAAACTAAATGAAAAACAAATAGGAGCGAGGCACTCGGGTGTAACCAACTGCATAACACTTGTTCACGGTTTAAAATCAGCAAAATTTATTAGTCATTAGTCAGTTGAACGGTCATAAGCTCTCAATTGGCCATTCTAGCTCGAAAACTGTGGAAGATATAGTTTTTCCAATTCTCCACGACCCCAAGGGAAAAAAAATCATGTGGGATGGGTCTTTAAAAAAGGCCACCAGAAATCCCCCATCAAATTTTCTCCAGCTCCAGCTATAATAACTGATGAACAGCAAAAGGAACATGCCACAAAACCAATATACTCATTTACACTTCGTGAACGAGTATAAATAAAGTATTGTACAAAGCATATTTTGACTGCTTATCAAACATTTATTTATGGCTTTAATAGCCAAACAGCAGTAGCAGCTACCGATAGGCCTCTGACCTACGCAAATGCAATGCATAGCTCCCGAATAGTACCAAAATCCAAATGCAATGCATAAATTTATTGCATGCCACAGCACGGCAGACAATTAAGAGTTGGGTGGCGGCAGCAGGCGGCACTGTTGTGGCACGAGGAGCAACCAGGCAGCAGATTGGCTCGCTTGTCTCTGGCAAACGTGTGCACTGAATGCATAAAACGGAAATCTCAAAACAAGCCAACTCAAGCTACGGCAACGGCACTCAACGGCTATAAAGGCAAGACAAATGCTCTACTTGAACAAATGAAATCAATGCTCTACTTGAACAAATTAAATTAAAAATTGGCTTTCAAATGGTTCCATAGAAAAAAAGTGGCGATAAAAGCGTTTATGGATGTTTTTGATTTAATTTCAAATGTTTTGTGAAAGGAAATTAGGAAAATCTGAATTTACACTTTATTTTCCATTACAATTTCCAATTTTCTTACAAGAATATATTTGAATTTTGGCTCTTGCCGACTATCGATAACCGTCTCTGACAATATTTACGCTCATCGATAAATGTCACGTAAATTAAATTAAGATAACATGTTATTTAATTAATTAAAAGCTTAAAATCAAAGGAATTCCTTTTAATTAACATATCCCAAGATATTTGCCTCAATTTGTTGCTAGCCTGCTTGTCAAATGAATGAAACCCTTTTTGCTGTATAGGGCAAAGCGAAGGCGTTGCTCGATTGTTGCTGTTGTTGTTGCTGATGTGCCGTCTGGGGTTGTTCTTGCTGCTGTTATTATTATTGTTGTTGTTGCTGTTGCTGCTGCAGTTGCTGTCGCTGGCTCCATAAATAAAACAAGCGAACATGGCGCCCAAACGACCCAAGCCAAGCCAAGCCCACAGCCAAGCAACGACAAACAAGCAGGCCAAATGCCTTGTTTGTATGCGCCTTGGCTGTAGCCGTATGTGTATGTAATATGATTTAAATTCAATTTGTGGCGTTTGTTATCGATATCAAGGCAGGCCCACACACACAAACACTCTCAATTACATGCAGTAAAATTTGTTTTCAATTATACATTTATACATTTTGTGTCGAGGGTTTTCGCTCTCTCTCTCTCTATGTGTGCACAGCGGGGCGTATGCGCAATATTTTATACAAAGCGCTTTAAAGCAATTGCGAAATTTGTGTTGCCTATGTGCGTTGTACTGTGTGTGGCAGCTATTTCAGTTGGCACTGGCATTAAAAGCGAAAATGATTTTCGCGCGCTGTTATTGTGTCCGTGCGCAAAAGTCAATCAAATGTTTAAGCCACGTATCCAACCAGAAACGGCAACAGCAGCACAGCACCAGCAGCACAAACCGCTCTGCCACCAAAAGTATGCAGCATGTGTTAAAAATTTTAACAACCAAAGTGGTTTTTGGGGCAAATTGCAAAAAATTGGTAAAGAGTAACGCATTGCCGGGGCAACAGACGAGGGCGGGAGGGGAGGCGTTGTGCGGCAACGCTTGCGGATGTGGCACGAGGCACGACTGTGTGGCAGTGTACAGTTGCGAGAACTTGAAACCGCAATTTACTCATTTCGTTTCGTTGCGTGGTTTTATTTTCGCTTACGAGCAAATCCATTTGGCCATAGCTTAACTTTTCCAGCAACGCTTTTTGGCAGCTGTTTCAGCAAACGGGTCTAAACTAACCAACCTCAAAAACCCAAACCTCAACTTCAACTTCAAGTGGCGGCAAAGTTGTTTGAAAGGCTGATTTGCGCTATAGTGAGTCGTTCTCTCTTTCTCTATGAGTGTGTGTTTGTGTGTATGAGTGTGGGTGCTGTACAAATTGCATGGCGCTTGGCTCATTAAGAGCGGCATGCAATTATAAAAGCAAATGCAAACTGGCAACTGAAAAACGTTGGCATGGCGCCCAGAAACGAACTTTCAAAAGCAAACGGTTTATTTCGTACGAATACGTTGGCATAAAAGCGCACCAAATGCGCGTCATTACACACGCTGAAACACACACACACACGTACACTCACACTGTACAAACACACACACACCGTGCATACCGTGGGCGAGTGAGTACGACGTGTTGGCCACTTGACTCATTAAAAAGCGTTCCTCTTCTACTTCTTTTCTGAGCCCATTGAAAATGACTAAAAGGGGTATCATGTTATTATGCAAATGTATGTAACAGGCACGGGGAAGCATCTTTGAGCTCAGATACATTTATATATGGACATAAATGTATACATATATTATCGATCTAGTCAGACTCTTCTTTTCATTGATATCTGATACTCTAAGAACTAGAAGCTGAAAATTTATAATACATATTATTTTATATACTGTTTTTATATAATTCATAAAGTTTTTTACATAAAGATCGATAAATATCGATATATTGGTCTCTTCTGTTCGTATATTTCTAAAACTGTATGATCTAGAGATTTGAAATCTATCATAAATATATTCTTACACACACATGCTTTACTAATGTATCAATGTTTTGGTATGCTTAAAACGTAAGCTGCTTCCAGGGTATCTATTAGTTAAGCATAGCCGATAACCTGTTTTTTGTTCTTTGTGTCCAGGTTTTCTGTCTGTGTTGAAAAGCGCTTCAATTGCAGTTTCAGTTTGCAGCTCTTTTTCAACTGCTGCTGCTGCTGCTGAAGTGTTGATGAAAGCAGCAACCCAGCAGCAAACCAACCCATATCCAATCGACACACACACAAACGCACACGCACACACAGCTCGACAGTAACACAGACATTGCCATGTAGCAATTTGTAAGCACTTTTAAGCCGTTGCATGAGTGCTCGTTATGCCACTTTTCAATGAGGTGGTAGGGCGGACGGTGGGCGGGACAGGTGAGAGCTGGCTCAACAGGTGGCCGCTGGCAAATGTGCATGTCGAGCCAAATTAATTATACATTATGTCCGTGTACACAAGCGCATTAACTTGCATTATTTCCCGTCGGTCTGCCACGGCCCCCCTTCTCCAACTTACCTTAGATCGTAACCCATAAAGCGTAAAGCGAAAAGCGTGGAACGTATACCGTGGAGCGTATATCGTAGTCATGCTTTTGTTAATCCCCATCTGCAGTTGTTGTTGTTTGTAGTCCCAAGAGCTCGTCAACTTTACCCGGACACTGGAAAAACCAAGCAGGAAACATAAGAAACTAAGTTAGTAACTCGTCGAGTGGCTTTCTCGCAAATAAACGAGAGCGGTGGAAGCTACTTTTGCTTCCCCAACTGCTGCGTTACTAATATTTATGTGTATCTTTTGTAATTAATAAAAGTTTTAGCAGCACAGCGCAGCACACACACACACACACACACACACATATACACAAGACACTCACACACATACAGTTGCAGATAGCGAATGCTCAAACTTTGTTCATTTTTCTTTGCTGCTGCGAGAGCTTCCCCCTGTCCGACGCATTGCATAAATTGCGTCAAATTAGACAGAAATATTTAATTAATCTTCATGAAAGTTAGTTTATTGAATTATTCACGCGCCGGCTCAGACTTAGTCGCAGACGCAGTGCCCGAAAATTTTCAAATTACTTTTGCCAAAAGATTCATTAAATCTACTCGACTGCATGGGCTTATGAGCAATGTGCGTAAGCATTTATATAGATATGTTAATACACTGAGCGAAAGAGACAGAGTTGCTCCTGAATTAGGTATGAATGTTGCTAAGCAACATAATTCTTGTTTTAATTATGTTTTTACTTAAGAAATTTCCGCTTTATATTTTGGTTGCTTAAAAAATTATTAAGTAGCTAACAGAAAAAAGTTTAAAATATGCATAATTTGAATGATTTAACTTAGTAAAAGCATCTTATTTGAAGTGCCTTTATTATTCAAAACTCAAATATTTATTTTCCAAGACAAAACTTTACGCTTATTTCAGTGTACAAAGACATTGTAAAAATGCTATCTTGTCATTCTTTATCTTCGTTAGTTAAGGTTCCTTGAACAATTTAAAAGTAAAATTGATATCTTGATTTTTTTGCTCAGTGCATGCAGACACTTTCATATGATTGTCAAGACATGACGATTGTCATTAGGCTGTTCTTGTTTTTATTATTGCCGTTGTTGGCAGCTGGGAAACAGCTGGCCTTGACAAATGACACGACTTACATTATACTCGATGCAATTTTTCGCTGTCAAAATGGACAGCAAATGTGTAGACGCAGATGGTAATGGGCAACAAAAGCAAAGAAAGCAACAACAAGCCAGCCAAACAAATGACGCGCACTGCATGCTGATGCTCGGTATATATGTATGTATATATGTGCGTGTGCTTGTGTAAGTGAGTGTGTTAGTGTGCGTGGCTGCATCTTAAGCGGAAACGGAAGTCATTTGGGCAGCGCCGACGTTCATGATGTTGTTTCTTCTACTCCACGTTGCTGATGATGTTGCGTTGAGTTTTATGGCAAATGCAAATACATAAATATAAATAAAATGTAATTTTTCATTTACAGCTCCGCCCGTTTCCTTTTTGGCTTTAGTTTCATGCTATTGTTTTGTTTTGCTTCGTGCTTTTAGCTTTTAATTTGCGCCTGGCATCAGGAAAAGCTAAAAGCGTCGTCACAGTGGCTAACAGCGCCCGGAAGTCTAGAATTTCTTATAAAAGTTTTCGACGTCAGAGATTTGTTGACCAGAAATCAGAGGTTAAGTCGCTTTGGTTTTTCTTTTCTTTGCTGTATTTGATTCGTATCCACTTACCAATAATTATAGTTGCTCTTTTGAAAAGAGAAGTTGAGGGGCATTCAGCTGACTCGCTTCCATCCCACTTTCTTTATGGCTCACTCCATCGCACACCAATTACATTAACAAGTCTTATACACTCTCCTACTCACATATCTTTGGGGTCTATTTTGCATGGGCCTGGGCCAAAATTCGATGCCGATAAAGATGTCGCAAATGTCAACATGATGACAACAATTTGTAAAAAATACTTGATTTATATGCCACAAGATGAGAGCCTCAATAGCAGCAGGAGTAAGGCTTAGAGCAGGCACCAACAGCAACAGCAACAACAAAAAAATTAAATGTGCTTCTCCTGCTGCGCTAATGGCAAGTGGTTCGGGCATAAGGATGTGAATCCTTGTGCTCGTCGCCAACGCAACTCACGTAATGAATGCGAGACGCAGGCAAAGCATGAAAAATAGCACACACACAATGGGTGTGTGTGTGTGGGGTCCGTTTTGCGGTTGGCTAGCATATAATTTTCAATGTTGACAGGCAGCAAAAGTTAATAACGCACCATACACGATAATGGACTCAAACATAGCTATATACAAATAGAGAAGAGTCTTAGGCAGGCAGGCGGGCTGGCGGGTTTCGTAAAGCGACCCTCGGACTGACCCGTCTCACTAATAGCGTCACAAATGGCCGAGATTTAGCTGGCGACTGGCGTTTTGGGTGGAGGTGGGAGGTCTCAAGCGAGTTCACAAAAGCAGAGCCGAGGAGGCGGAGCGGAGCGACCGACTTCAATTCGATTGATGAGCTTTGCTTGCGCTACGGAAGTGCACGGCAAATGGTGTATATAGTGGTGCAGAGTGGTGCTGGGCACCCACTTCACAACGTTCACTTCTCTAAATTGTGGGCAATTAACTTGCTTGATGGCTGCTGCCAATCACAGCGACCTGCCGCCTTGTCCTGGCCAAGCTCCATTCCACTTGGCCGTGTCGTTATCCGCGCTGGGGCTTAAAACGAGCTGTCCCTCATCTCTGTCCCACTCTCTCTCTTTCTTCTTCTCTCTTTTCCACTGTGTGTGACGTGAGGCGTTTATTTCTACTTTTTTTGTCAGTTTTTTCTGTGCTGCGGTCGCCTGGGCCAAGGATTTTCATTTTAATTTGCTAAATACGCTGCACACTCAGCCCTCAGAAGAGCCATTGCCTCTTCATACCTCCTATCCAAGTGCACTTGCACAGAAACCCCAACAAGCTGTTGTGTGTGTGGAGTAGAGAACCCTTTGCATTAAGCGGATTAGGGGCGTTAAATGCTTTGATTTAGGATACGTGAGCCAGCTGTGATATGAGATAATTAATTCAGCTACCTTGGTGAAATATGGAGTAGTCGAGCTTTAGCACAATGTACACAATGAATGCGCATCACCCATACGCCGTGTGGAGCACACAAAGCAATAAGCTGAAAGCTCAGTTCAGTTGCTGCTGTTGATGATGTTGATGAAGACATGGCAAGTCATTTGTAGAGAAAAAGTGCAGCGAAATAAGTCCACATTATAGCTGGCGCCCATTAGCACATACCGACACCCACACACAGTCGCACACACCCTTTGCCCTAGCCCAACAAAAATGTGGGAATGTGCATATTTGAGAGCATAAAACATGGCTGGAGTCAACGCCAGAGCCAAGCAAATGTACATAAAATGTCACTCACTTTTGGCCCAAGTATGCCCAGCAGCCACGCCCATGCCTACACTAGTGCAACGTTTGGTGGCATGCAACGACAAATGCAACACTTTTGCAACCAGCTTCATTTGCATTCGGGGTCTGGCTGTGCATGAAGGGGTTTGGGTTCTTCGGCTGACTTGTCTGATAATGGTGGAAATTTAATGCCTGTGGCAACTTCATTTAACTTTTTTAACCCAACTCAAAAGTGGAATATAGCACGCCTGCAAATCCATTTCATTTCACCCACAGTAGGTGACAAAAAGCGGGAGCGCCCTTGCGGCAAAAAAGACCCGCCAGCTGCCACACAATCTGCCATATCACTGACAGTTTTATCGACTTAACAAAACTAACTGCCATTAGTTTCACTTTGCTGCGAGTGTCGCTGAAAGGCCACGAAAAGCTGCAACAGCAGCATCCACTACAAAAAGTTGTCCATTGTTGCGGGCACGGAAAGGATTCGTTTGGCAGCGGCAAAAAAAAAATAGGAAAATAGGAAAAACAGAAAACAGGCGACAAAAGCCAAGACAAAGCCAAAATAAACACGGCGACAAACAAAATATAGAAAAAAATAGACGAAATGGCAAATGGCGCAGATAAGGAACATGAAACGTGAGACATAAGATAGAGCCAAGCGCCTGGTTTGACTGGCTGCTGCCACTGCTGCTGCTGTGCCCGGACAGGACGTTGAAAAATCACTTTAGCATGACCCCAAAATGTCTATTTCATTAATACAAATAAACCCTCCATACACACACACATACACTCGCAGAGTGAGAGCTGCCCAAAAAACCAATACACGATGTCGACCAAAACAAATCGTTTGTGCGTCCTGCAACGACATTCAGACAAATTAAAATGAACATGAAAGTCGGCGCAGATACCGAGCCAAATGGCCAAAACTCCACCCAGCCTCAGCCTCATCCTCAGCCTCATGCCCCTTATATATAGTTTTCTCCGGCCACGCCCAGCGCACGTCTCTGGCTATTGACATTAAAATTTGTCATTCGTTTTAGACATTTTTTTTTCGATTTGCGGCTGCTTGTGTATTTTATTATACTACGCAAAGACAGCGGGTATGCTCGGCCTACGGGAAACCACTGTCTACTGTCTATGTTCTGCAGGGTAACTACTAGCAGTGCCTCTTAGTTATTTCGCTGGCTTATTTATTTTGCATTTTCAATAGATATTCTTGCCATTTTGTTGAACTACTTCAGATGCCGTGCACGTGGCCAGCCGCAAATATGTCCGGAAAATGTCCTGAAAATGATGGGGCAGCTAATCAGGCGAGTGCCGGAAATAATTTCGACCAGCTGATTGTGAAAAGTTGCTGGCGATTGATGAGCTCCGTTTGAGCTGTCATTGTTTGGGCGTTGCTTCATTTATATTTGTATTTCATTAAAATTATTGCCAGAGTGTGAGAGGTCCTTTATGTATGTACTATATATATGTGTGTGTGTGTGTGTGTACAGAAGAAAACTAATTGATTGACACAGTTTTTGTTCGGTCAGCGTGGCGGCTTGATCGATTGATTTAATTTATTGTAAAAAGCAGTTTGAAATTGATGGAGTTGAGAGCTGGGCAAGAAAGCGAGACCAGCTAAAAGCGTAATACCATTATGCAGCACACGGATAAAGCCAGAGCACTGGGTATTAAGAATGGGTGGATGGGCGGTTGGGTGATTTGCTTGGCCACTCAATAATGTCATCAAAGTGGCTGCCACCAAATGCATAAAGCTGGGCGACAAAAAAAAAGAAAAGACTCAAAGGCGAAGGCAAAGGCAAAGCCAAAGACTGGAGGCGGGTCACTAAAAGCCAAACAAAATCGATAAGATTGTAAAGTGGCTGCAGTGAACAGTGCGGGGCATAGCTTTGGAGTCGGTTGGGCGCTTGCCTTTGCTGTCTTCGTCTTTGCCATCAGAGACAGAGAGAGTTGCACATTTGCTTTTGAATTGAAGTGAAGCGATGTTTAAGGGGCGGGGCACAAATTGCACTTTTCATTAAACTGAAAATAATAATAATAATAATAATACTCGTAACAAACAGGATGAAGATGACGATGATGATGATGATAATGATGCTACTCCTGCAGATCCTGCGCCACTCGAACGCTAAGCTGAAGGCATTTTGAAGCGCTTTGCCCGCATTACTCGACTAGTTCCTGCCGCCTGTCATTCATCAATTTGAGGAAGGGACAGGGCTTTGGGTTTGTTGCTTGCATTGGCTGTTTGGAAATTAGTTGGTTGCATGCAATTGACATCAAAGTGTGTCAAAAGCTGATGGCGACATGCTGCCAGCGATGGCAAAATAATTTACACAACTTTTGTCAACTCACGAGCAAAAAAGCAGAAAACTGAAATCGAACTTTAAAGGAAGCGTGGCGAGGTTTTTCAATTTCCGTGACATACGCATTGGCCAACATTTCGTAGAAGCCCGCTGGTTGGTGGAGGGGGTATGACAGCAAGCCCGAGTCGAGGCCACGTAGACGCACTAAACGCTGTCAAGCATTTAAATCTAACATTATTGCATTTGCCAATGAATATGTCAACAAAAATGCTGAACACACACGCCAGCAACAGCTAAAGGACTCCTTTGACATGCGATGGCAGCGGCCAGGCAGCAGGGAGCAGAGACGCTAGAGTAACTGCCTGCCTGGCTGCCTGGCAGACAATCAGCTAAATAGACGAGCGCATGCCAAATGTGCTGAGTGACATGCTAAGCAAATGATGAAGAATGAATGCGAAATGGTAATCGGAATGGAAATCGCAATGGAAAATGCCATTGAAAATTGGGGAAGGAACTTCAATGGAAATGCGGGACCCGCACGTTTCGATTCCGTTTGATTTGCGAGTCAACGTCAGATGGCATCAACGTCCCCGACGCGTTGTTGCCTCAGCTAAATGAAAGTCAACTATGCGCTCTTGTTTAGCTGCCGGGGTCAGTTCGAGGTTCAACCTCGGCATCGAAATTGGATGTAGTATCTAGCCCTCTTGCTTGTTGCATTAATCAAAAGCTATCGAAACAGTGGCCATGCGTGTGTGAAGCTGTCCAGGCGCCACTGATTGCGGATAAAGGCCAGCTCTATTCTATGCTTTAATAAAGTAGAGAAGAAGATGCTGCCGCTAAGGCTATATAGCGCTGTGGCATGCCCCTTGGTCGTACGTGGCGCCCTGAGTTATGCAGTGAAAAATTGTCGAGTGCATGATAAATGGTGTAGCCAGCGTACTGCGCTGAGAACGTGGTCAGCCAGCAAAATGTGTAAGCAATAATAAGTAAGAAGACGACGAAGTCGAAAAAGGAAAAGGAAAAGAAGAAGACGCAGCAGCAGACCACAGAAAAAACAAGGAATCAGAGGGTATAAAGATAGTTCTGAGAAGAACTGTACCAGGAACTGGCAACTAGAAATTATGTGTTTAAGGATGCGCTGATGGCGCTTGTTTGGCAAGCAAACAGCACGTTCTTTTCGTCCTCATTTTCACCTCTTTTATTTTTTTTCGTTGGTGGTTGGTTCGCACTTACTTTGTGCGCATTTTCAATTTGTCAAACGCATAACGAATGAGCGTGATTGAAGTGCCAGTCGCAGTATATACATATATATATATATATTGGACACGAAAGGAACCTGCTTTAAGCGTTCTGCTCGGCAATGTCTAAAACTTTTACATACACCCACATACATATAGGCACAACTGGATTGCCAAGATTAATCGTGTTGTGCCACAGTCAGGCTACTGTTGTTGGCAGTTCGTATAATTACAACAACAGCAACATCAGCAAAACTCGAGCTGTTGCATGCATAATTGTGTAACAACACGAAGGCGGCCGCAGGACTAGCTTTGGCTGGCAGGATGCAGCAAGGATACACGCAGCAACTCGAGCGCACAGCCTGCCAACTTTGCCTGCGCCTTTGGTTTTGATTTTGACACTTTCGAGCAACGCCCAAGCACACACACAAACATACACACAAACACACACACACACACACGCTCTTACACACATGTAGCTATATATCCTTATTGCCTGTGCGCAAACAGGACTGTCATAAATGCATTTTATGATTTTAATGAGTTTGCTGTTGATGTTTCGGGCTTTTCTTTTTGGGGGACACGCGCTTAAAATGCATTTAAAAGTTGACAGCTTAAACAGCTGTCAAAACGATAATAAAAATGAGTAAAAAACATTAATCAACGCAATTAAATGGGCGAGTTTGCTGAAAACAAAGCGTAGGCTAGGACTAAGACTATTTTATAATAAATTAAATTAAATTAAACACATTTCTTAAGTGTCCATAAGAAAAGCAATGCGTAATTTAGATTTCTTAGGCATAGCTTAAATACTAGTAGAGCTAGAAATAAAAAGAACATGTATATTGGTTCTTGTAAAATTTACATGGATTTAGATTGACTTGGAATCTTTAGATTAACTTAATTTAAAGAAAATATTGACATGAAATTTGACAAAAAGAAAGTTGGTTTTAAGATTTGAAGAAAAAAAATATATATAGAATCATTTTAGAGTCTGGACTAGAGATGGGCGTCGGGATCGGGATTTTCGGGACCCGAAATTATCCCGAAACAATTTTCGGGCTTCTTGGGAAAGATTCTAAAATATTCCAGGTCGATCGGACAAGTGCTTAATCCCTACATCAAGGTGACATGGTAAGAGATTGTAGAGATATGGTTAATAGCAGAGTTGGACATCGGGATCGAAATTTTCGGGTCCCGAACGAGTATCTCTGAAATGCCGCCGTCTCAGAGCATATCTCTAGAATTTCTTATGACCATGATCTCATGACCAATAACGTATTCGATCGTTCCAGTTTTTTTTTTAAATTTTCCCAGCCCGCCAGATACCGAAAATTGTTTCGGGACAATTTTGGGTCCGGACGAAACAAAATCGGCTTAATTGTGACAAAGTTGTAAAAGATATTTATTTATTTTTTTTAATGGGAAATTATTTGATTTAAATAACTTTTCTGTTACCGTTAGTGGCAACTTCAACTAGTTCACATTATTAAAGTTTGAAGTAAAGAAAAATTGTAGTGATTTTTAACTAAACTTTTGACCTCTTCGCAAACACTTTAAAATTACTTTTTATAACAATTTTTACATTCAAATCCTTTTGAACAAGCAATGAGATTAAATGTTTAAATATGAAGAACATTGAGACGATTACGAAAATTGGAAGATGTTTTTATAAAAGTATATAAGTAAAGAAATTTAAATTGATTATAGTCTAATATGATTTATACTTAAAATTTAAAAGCTGATTGTAAAAGCTTTATTGTAACTTTTGTAACAGCTTTATAGGGTATAAAACTCACACACACATACACGAACGCTGATAGGTTTTGGATGGCGTTGTTAAGCAAGTGTTATAAAACATTTTTTGATAAATGCAAGCGCAACCGCAAAATATCATATGAATGATTGCGTTCATAAATAATGGTCACGGCGGCCGCGATTCTGCACCACAACACCACCAACATTACTCACACCACCAACATATAGCCACGCCCACTCGCGAACAGTTGTACAGCTGGCTGGCTCTCGTATATATTAAATATAAATTGTTACTCGCACCTTGGACTAGAATTTATGTGATTTTTGCACATTTGTTATTTGCATTTAATTAAAAGCAAGTGTGAAATAAAAAATATGTTGCATTTGCCAGCTGAACAAAGCGTTTTAATTAGAAATCAAATATAATGCCATTGGCAAATAAAATCAATGCTAACACGTGGGACAAGCGGTAAAAACAACAAAGACTCACTAAATCATATAACACTCCACATCGAAGCAAATAATCAATTATTTTTTGTAGTGTATCGCCTGCATTTGGTTTTTCATTTCGATTGCAGTTTGCAGTTCGTCCTGCAAACAAATCAACTCCAACTCCCGCTCCTATTCTCACCCTGCCTCTCGCACCTTTTTTTTTTGAGTACTGAAGCAATTACTAAAATAGCACGGCAGCTGTTACCCACCTGCTTCACCTGCCTTAGCTAGTTGCCCTTTTTTTTAGCCTATTCTAAATTTTCCGCTCTTTGCATACAAATCTGTATCACATCCGCCGGCCATCAAATTGAGAAGGACAGACGGGCCAAGGGACGCTTGTTCAAGCCGTTTTTTATGCAGCAACATACTCTGGTTTTTTCTTTTTTTTTCGCTCTTTTGGTTTTGGTAAAATTTATGGCTTTTATTTTGAGGCCATTGTAGATTAGTTTTTTATGGCAGCACAACTCAAAACTGATTAAACATTTTGTGAGGCACAAAAATCAATGTTTATTTTAGGAAATAAAAAAAAACGAGACAAACAAGAGAAAAGTTAAATTTGGCAGGCCAAAGATGAAATGCTCTAAAAGCAATATATAGGGCGTAGATAAGAGATTAGATGACGTATTTTGTTTGATATTATATGGTAGTAATCATCATATGTATTATATGTATATATGATATAGTATCATATGATATGATATATGTATTGTGATAGCTATGATGCATTTGTTTATTGATAAATATTATGTTAAAATTTCTATGTAATAATCAAAAGGTCAAAAGTTTATATACATGCCTGTCCCTTTCTATTCATTTCATAACAAAATTATAATAGAAGGGTATTCAAATTTCAACATAGTTTCTAACTTTATGCCCTCTAGCCATAAAAAAGCATAGAGCGTATAATATTATTATAGGCTGATAAATAACACACAGATGAAGGCAAATATTTTGTTTTTTTGAACATAAATCAAAAGATTTTTTTATATGAAATTCATCATTGCGAATCTACATAAATTTGCAATTGATATAGCTTTATCAAAGCTGTTCTGATTGCCATAGGATTTAATATTTTAATCAAGGTTTCTTTTTCAGCTGGCGAATTTTTTGTTTAAAGCGAAAATTAGTTTGTTTATTCTCTTGAAATTGCATTAGTGAAGCTATTGTTTTTCTGATTTGCAGCTAGTTTCGTTTAACAAAGACAACAAATAATTGGCAATTTAATGCACGTTTTGCCATGTGCAATCGGATTGAATTGGGGCAGTCCCTCCACATATTTAACACCCAACTCGGTGAGCTGTGAGCTCTGCGTGTTGCAGCTGGTCTGTAATTCAATTATGTTTGTCTTTGGTAAATCAGCAAAATATAAATTTCGCTTGGCATGAAGCTTCATTCGAATCAATTCGATTCGTTTCCATTCGATTTGATTCCACTTAGATCACATTCACATTTTTCAATACATATCATAATTGCCGTTATTATTCCAGTGCTTGCTTAGTTTTGCTGTGTTGCACGAATGACTTGACCCATGTGGCACGTGCACAGCATTCATAATTACATTAGACGAATCAAAGATATTGCAACTGTTGCAAGTCGCAATAAACTTGACTAAGTTACAGAGAACATACAAGAATTAAGCCAATATTCAAATGAAAACGCATGTGATTAAGTCTCAAATTTTATTTCTCGTAAGGATATCTACTCAGGAATGATTTTTTACTCTTAGAGAAGGGAGTTTAGTTTTGTTAGACAATATGTAACGTCCTGTCGCCATGTATATACTTAAAGTATCAGTTTGTCTGAACAGTCGACTCGATGTAGCCATGTCTAGTCTCTTAGTTTATATTCTACTATTATGAAACATTACTTAGGTACATTTTTATGTCATAATCAGTTGGATCAGACTATTATATAATATGTCTGACATAGGAACTAGCTGTTAAAAAACTAAGTTTTGCTTTGAAACTCTTGTTTATCTCTTAAAATGCATGTTATTAATGGGTTTAACTTAAATAATGTTACTTGAATAAAATATCCAAAAGAAATTTTTTTCTTTAGCTTTTAAGAGCCAGTTTCTAAATAGAAATCTTTTTAACATCAGTTTTTCTATATAAAAATGTGATTTCATAAGAAATTCTGTTAAATTTTCTAAGATATCTTTATCAATCTCACATATCTTATCTAAATCGTTACATATAACTGTTATGTTAAATATTCCTAAGTATTCTGATAGCAGCAATCCCTTACTAATAAATCACAAGTCTAAAAAGGGTATCTAAAAACGGTAATTAATCCTTCTTTCTTTCTTCTGAGCTTTAAATCAAACTGTTGTCAGGCTTATTAATTACGCATGTTATGCGTGTATGGCATTTATAAATATATATTGAAAAGATAAGGTCAGAGGCTTGCATAACGTATTCGTAATTTAATTTAAATGCCATATAATTGAAATCTGTGGCAACGAAATTCGTTTGTTCGAGATGCAAATTAAACGCATATGACAGCTGTATAATAAGAAATTGTAATGTCATTTTCCTACTGACGATCGAATTTATCAGAAATGTGAAAGAGTAAATTCCCCCTCACCTTTTTCATACATACGTTTGTGTTTACTGTAAATACTCGCTATGGCGTACTCAATATATGTGCGCGTATCCAATTACATTGACAACGTTATTTACATATGCACATTATTGTACTTTTGGCATCATTTTTTTTTTGGTTGGGAAGGGGCTCAGTTTATTTCACAGTTTATTTATTTTACGGACATTTCGCATCTCTTTCTCTTTTTTAATTTGAGCAAATAAATGAAAAATCAGTCACAAAATGTATATATCTGTATATATATATACATATATATGGTAGATGCATCGTTATCTCTATGGCTATCGCCTCTTGTCTGATGCGGATGCATATGCTGTGCCTTGCTTTATGATTCTGTTGCCAATTCTGTCAGCCTGATAGACAGAGAGACAGACAGGCAGATTGACGTTGGCTGGCCGACGATTTCCAGTTGCGTTGGCCCGCAATGCGCTGATGCGTTTTAATTGGAATTTCCGCTTTTGCTTGTGTGAAAAATTAAAATAATTTTCAGTTAAACAGTCAGCATACGCAACACCCTATTGCTGGGCGTGGCTTGGCAATTTACACCAGCTGTTTGCGAGTTTTGTCACGCAAATTGCTTTGCATGCAACATCATAGTGCACTGCACATGCCATGCAAAAGCTGGGCATACAACAAAGCATCCATTAATTATGCCATTTTTATTTGACCGTCTCTTGAAATGTTCTTAAATTTAATTGAGCATTTGTTGAGTCCTGCTTCCTGCGTTGTTCGCCTCGAATTTCTTTGTTTCATGTGGGCTTAGGCCCAAGGGGCACGTCGCCTGTTAAAATGAGTTTTTATACATTAAGCCCAATGAAAATGGGTATACGGGGTATTATGTTTTTTAGAAAATGTATGTAACAGGCAGTAGAAGGCATTGCAGATCCTATAAAGTATATTGCCGAGTGGAACCTATGCGAACTGGAGACTGGAATCTGCACATATCTTCTAGTAAAGCACCAATAACTTTTTTGAGAAATCAATATCATACTTAAGTTATTAAGAAGCTATAGATATCAGATTCTGTATATAGATAAATTCTCATAAAGTAAACTGGAATAACCTCATTTTTAGGACGTCTTCTAGTCGCGCACTCCCTAATAAAGCACTCTTACTTGTTTTAAATAAACTTGGCGCACTTTGCTTGTTCTGTTTATTCACATCGAAGCCGCCGTTGACCTTTTTTAACGGCCCATAAACGTGCCCGCTAGCGAATACTTTTTAAATGTTAAATAAACATTTTACGGCTGCACAAGAAAAATACTTAAAAACCGCTTAAACTTGCGCTAATTATAATCCTCTTTAAATACAATTTTACTTTAAATATATACATATTTAAACATGAATTGAAGTATTATTTAAGTCGTATTCTAAAACAAGGATTTGCCTAAAGTCATTTTAAATTATGTTTCTATTCGTTTCATAAGCCAAAGGCCGCTTAATTTTTGACGCATTTCTGGCCTTATTATTATCGCCGACAGCGGCATTAAAATGGGGAGAAATATAAAAAACAAAACCTTCCCTCCCCCACCCCCTCGGCCACAACAATGAAAGCAACTGCTGTGATGAAATTTAATAAAACGCTCGTCGCGAACAGCCCAAAAATTTCATTGAAATGGCGGCCAGTCGGGCGATTAAGTTGCCAAATAAACTGCGACAGGGGCCAACAAGGGGTTAAGATGATGGCATTAAATATCAAAGGGTTTATGCTGCTGTTGCTGGCCTGTCTTGTTTGAAAAGTGATTTTCTTCTCTTGCTGATTTTTTACTTTTAATGAATTCATTTCTTCTTTTTTTTAACCAAAAATTCCTACAACATTTTTTACATTTATATGTATGTACTGTATGTAGCGTGCAGCCACTGTACGGTGCGCTGTCGTTTTAACCGCTTTCATAAATTTTAATGTAATATATTTTTGGCCAGCGCCCTTCGTTATAATTGAAATCCATTTAATGAAAATGCGGTGTCAAAAAAAAGTGACCAACACACCCACACCCCGACCTTTGTTTGCTTGTGTTGGTGTGGGTCGGTTTGTGGGTGGGGCTATTAAGATTCGGCTACGTTCGTTTGTGGGTGGCGACACATAATTAATGGCATGCCATAGCCGATGCACAAAAAAGATTATCTATCATTAGATGAGCCTTGACAAGTTACACATAAAAACGTGTATATTGTGTATAGCCCATACATATATATATATATATATTTGTATTGGATTGATTCGGGACAAAGGCGGCATTAAATGTTTATAAATTATAATTACAGACATATTAGATTGTGGCTGTGACATGACATTTGCCGCAAATTGAATTGATTGTGGTTGAGGTACATTGGTTTGTTCCCTCAGCCCTCAGAAGTAGGCAACACTTTTTCGCATAGACCTTTCCCTATTGATTATACCCTGAACCCATTGAAAATGGGAAATCAGGGTATAATGGTTTTGCAAAAAGTATGTAACAGGCAGAAGGAGGCGTGGCAGACCCCTTAAAGTATATATATTCTTGATCAGGGCGACGAGCTAAGTCGATTTGGCCCTGTCCGTCTGTCTGTCCGTCCGTCCGTCCGTCCGTCCGTCCGTCCGTCCGTCTGTCCGTATGTATGAACGCGTCGATCTCAGAACATATAAGAGCTAGAGACTTCAAATTTTGCATGATGGTCTGTGTATACAGCGCGCATATCGAGTTTGTTTTAGATATTCGATAAATTTTTCCGTTTCAATGATATCGATTTAAAACGTTATCAAGATTCAGTTTTTTGAGCATATCTTTTACATATTTTTAGCTACAAATGTGTGCATGTGTATATGCGCGCAGAGGTAATATGTATAGATAAAAGATGTAAGCTAAGTTGTTTAAAACAACACCTCGGACTTGGTTCAGGGGATCTCGTAGTCGGGCAGACCCGACTAGAGCTTTCTTACTTGTTTTTAGCTGCAATCGAATTGGCATTCGAGACAAAGTTTAAAGCGCTGTCCAAATACGAAAAGTAGCAGGGAAAAAACTTATTTATTATGTTTGCCAAAGTGGAAATAAATTCAGGCGAAATGGCGGAGGGGGCTATCAAATAAAAAGGCTTCCGTTCGAAATTGATCTCAATTTTCTTTTTCTATATATATTATATATATCTATATTTGCCTTTGCTTGAGGCGTGGCCGCACTTCCGCTATGCTTCTTTGAGCTGCCATTTGAAAGTTGCGCTCGTTGTATATCACTTGAGCACTTGCCACAAGTGTCTTGCCGGACAGGCCAAACAAGTTCCGCTGAATGGGAATGTTGGAACGAATATTATAATTTGCGCTTAAATCAAATCAATTTCAGTATCATTTAAATCAAGGCACATGCCATACACAATTGTCCGCCAACTGGGGACAGGTATTGGCAAAGCACTCAAACGTTCAAAAGGCAGACAGACAGGACAGAAGATACCAAGGACCCGGGACCCATCGCAAAAGACAGCGGACAGTTGCTTAGCAGCTATTATGTTCACATACTGCCACAGCTGCTCCGCATTGAATGTTGCTCGTTTTGTTTGTGTGTGTGTGTGTGTGTGTGTGTGTGTGTGTATGAGTGCCACGCCTTCATTTATTCATTCGTTTCATTTGGCACTGGGGCTGGCGCTGAGCCTGTGGCAGCCAACTGGGGAATTGCTTTTAGTGTTGTTATTGCCAGCAGCAGCGTTGACGTCGATGCTTGGCATTTGTGTTTATGTAGTTGCCATGGCCATAACAAAATCAAACCACATCAATTGTGCACCTAAATGGCCAAGTGGGACCTCTTAGCTATTCATTTGGCTTTTGCTCGCCTAGAGACAGCAACACAGAGAAAGAGAAAGAGACTCACTTTAAGCGCTGCTGCTTTAATTGTTGCTGCTGGCAAATGGTCGACGCATTTAATGAAATTCATGTTAAACGCTTTTGCAGTTTGCAATTGTCACTTGCCTTTTGTTGTACTGCACAAAATGAAATTAATTTTGCGTTGCCAGCAAGCACAACAAAAACACTCTTACGACATGTGTGCCCCGCCCCGCCTGACGTTGTTTCTGGCTGTGACATTGTCATTTTTGTTGCTGTTGTTGCTGCTGCTGCTGAAGCTGCTGGTGTTATTTCTAGCTGTGCATTTCCATTTCCATTCTCATTTCCATTTTAACTTTGGTCACACATGAGTTGGGTCCGTCTCGGTTACAGTTGTCTCTCTTAGCTCGAGCTACCTGTGGTAAAAAACATTTGCCTTTGCCGAAAAATTGTATGCACAGAGCTACAAAATATCAACGGATGCAGCATCAGCATCAGCATCGCACAACTGAAAAATGCCACAAAATAATGAAAAAAGTTTTATAATTGCATAGAAACTTTCCAATTAACAGGCTGCCTCTGGTTGCTGGCCACAAATTGCCAAAGCCAAAGCCAAAGCCAATGCCAAAGCCTTAGTCCGAGTCGAAACCAACAAACGGGAACCAGCAAAGTGGCAATTAGATCTATTCATTAGTGTTGCATTAAATCTGTTAAACACGTTGCCAATGTGCACTAATATCTGAATAATAACACACAGACAGACACACACACACACACATACAGAGAGTGAGAGAGTAATTTAAATTGAAAGACATTCTTTTAACCATCTCAAGCGTTATATAAAACAACTTCCTTTTGTGCATAAGCAACATAACTTTTAGTTTGTCTCGAGCTGTGGCTAAATATGCAAAGAAAGAGAAACAGAAACATGCTCAGTCACAGGAACAGGGCCAACACATCCAGAACATGTCTACATGCCCAGCTTCCTTTCTGGCTAGCAGCGGGGCTCAGGCTGGCAACATTTCATTAAGTTTTTGCGCAAAACTTTTATTAAAACAAATACGTGCTGGTGCCCACAGCGGCGGAATGGGAGCTCTTCTTCGTCTGATTCTTCTTCTGGTTGCTGTTGTTGAACGTCTAACGTCTCGTTACATTTTGGCCTCAATTTTTGTGCCTTTTTCTGTGAGCTGTTTATTTTTTGTACATTTCTTGCGGCAAGCAAAAGTCAAGTCAAGTAGATTTCTGCTGACTTTTGCACAACATACAAAAGCCCAAATGCAACAATTTCCTGACTGCCAGCCGAGTGACTCTGTCCCGCTGTCCTCGCACTGTCCTCCCTGCCCTGCCCTCTGACCCAGCCCGTCAGCAGCACATTGCCTAAGTAAGTTGTTTAACTCCGACAACGTTGCCCGTCGGCCGTCGCCAGTCACTTCGACGGCGTTGTTGTCTTTGCAGCTGGCGCCATACTAGCAGAATGCCAAATCTTAAAACTTGTGGCAGACTTCAAGATACCCAGCAAACTCGAAAACTTAGAGTAGCTTTTGGAATAGACAAAACGAGACTACGGTCAAGTTATAAATAGAGTCTTTTTAAAATTACATTTTAAGCCAATCAAACGGGAGGGGAAACTTTCTAAACTAAAATATGTATCTAGAGTTAGAGTTAAAAGCCTTAACTTTTAGACGTTTTTCTTATCTTATGATACTATGATTATCTATTGAATAACTCATCCGTATTAATATAATATAGTACGTTGATTTTTCAAACAAACTTTTTTGTTATAAGAAAATCAAAGCTAATGAGCGACTTATTATATTAAGGCTTGTTAAAAGTATATATATAGATATATATATATATATATATATATATGGAAAGTTCTTTACCAATTACCTTCAATATTTAAGCTACGTTAAAGCGTACACAGTTCTTAAAAGCTCTTCAAAATGCTTAAGCCTCTTGCAATGTAACTTTTTTAGAAGAAACTCTTAGATACTTTTATAAGAGCATTCATGTGCTTTAAATATTTTGTTCCTTATTGTTCTATGAAATTCGTACCAAAATCTCATGTTACGTCATTGGTGCATTAAAAAAGAAAATTACTTGAAGAATGAATCCAAAAGGTTTTTTTCTGTATTTCTCATTTTAAGAAAGTATACTTATGTTGAATTGCTTTATTTTTTTGGAAGACTTCTGAAGACTAATTTTTTTTGGCAGCCAAATATGCGACAACCTCCTTTGCGAGCAGGGTATTCATTTACACAGCTACACACCCGCACACACACACACACAGACAATGTTGCTGGTGGTGCAGCTGTTGGCGGTGCCTGTGGTGTTGCGCACATTTGCGGCAACGGCCGTGCAAACTGAAAGCCAAGTTGCAAAAGTCAAGAAAATGGCATCTTGAAATGTGAACTTTTTCAGCTGCACTTCTTTTTGAATACTTTTGTGCCTGACTTACGGATTTGGCAGTTGTTGTAGTTTTTGTTGTTGTTGTTGCAGCTCTTACTACTTGGCAGTTGGCTTAAAACTCTAGACGCCTTTGGACTCTGTGCAACGCATTTCAAATAGTCGAAGTTTAAGCAGAAAATCTGCAATTCAATGTTGCAACTTGCATCGATTGAGCGCCAGCAATGTCTATTTGATTGTGTGGAAGCCCCAGCCCCCTTTGGGGATGCATGTTAACGACATTTTGATTTTGTATGCTGCCGGGCGATATTTCCGCATTTAATTAGATTGCGCAACATTATGCACCTGCCACCAACTACTTACCACAATGTGTGCCGCAGGCTCGTCCAGTTCAAACTTCTGTTTTCGACTGCAAGCAAACAATGTAGAGAAGGATATTTAGTGGACTGTTGGAGCAGCTGGGCTCTGTATGCATGCTAATTTAATGACAGAAAGAGTGAGAAATAAAAAATGATGAAAAAAAACACAAAAACAAACAGACAAACAAAATATATGTAGTATATATACGTATTATACATTTTGCAGTAAATTGTGGCAACAACTTTGTCGCAAAACAGTTGAGCAACAACTTGATACATTTTAGTGCTTTATCTCATAATTAATGGCGGCTGGGTATCAGCGTGGCGGTTCCTAGAAAGCTTCTACTCCTGCTACAAGCAGACAAGAAATTAATTGCGCTTTACGCGCCACGATAAACGCTGCCAGTGGCAGTGGCACAGCGAGTGCCATTGCCACTGCCACAGTTGGTTACAAATGAACCAAGTGCTCCGCTCTGCTGTTGCTTGGGTAGCTGGGTCTCAGTTCCGGCTTGTCGCAAAAATTAATTAAAAGTAAATCCAGTAAAAACTATTAAAGTTAAATTTGGCATGAACTCGACCACAAATCAATCTGCCACAGTGTAAGCGCTTTATGTGTGCGAGCAGCCAGGACAGCTTGGACATGGCCAGGACATAGCCAGGACATGGCGAGTATTTGGTCAGGATAGCAGTTAAGCCTGGGCTGCTGCTGCTGCTGTTGCTGTCCTCTGCTGCTGTTTTTGTGCTCGCGTGGCTGGCAATGGCATGTTAAGCTGTTTATAAAGCGTTCGCGTCATTTCTTGTCATATGTTGCAAAACCAAGCCACGCCCCCGCCACCCAACACGCCCACTAAACAAGCCCAGGGTATGGCTTAACGGTTTTACGGATTTTCAATGAAACTTTGCTTCTATCTTTTTTTTTTGTTGCTTTGCGTTTGCTGCCTAAGTGGAAAGTTTTGGGGTCGTGACTTGCGCGCTTTTAAGATGATCTGCAAACTTTGATATGATTTGCATTCCTTGACAATTTTTCGTAGCCAACAATGACAATTAATTAAAACAAATTTTGTTGTTGTGCCTGTCAATGCGACTAATCTCAACTTTGAGTAGTCGCCCGTTCCTAAACTCCACATGCTTTCAATTGGTTGTTTGGGTAGTTTGGGGCTCGGTAATAGAAAAGTTTTGCATAAAATCAATTTATGTCTAGGCCCTAATCGCAGCCATTTGAGTGGCTTTTTATTGACTTGGTCCAAAACGTAACTTTGTCGTCTAGTTCAGAATTAACGTAACGGAAAGGCCCAAAACTTGAGTGTAGCTTACAAATAACTACATATTGACCCTGCTCGCATATATATATATAGATATATATAAATGGATATTTATATATATATCTATATGTACATGTTGCTCGACAAATGGCAGCCAATCAATGAACAATTTATTGTTGCTGCATTCCTCCTCTGCTTCTCTTTGCCCGCTGCAACTTGGCCAATTGCAATTTGCTTGGCAAATATGTTACCAATATTACAAGCCATTCATTTGGCAATCATTTTGACCAATTAAATGGCAACTCTCAAACGAACGACTACCCATATATCAACGTAAATTTTTATGCATATTTTTTTTGACAAACAACAACAAAAATCATATGTCACATGCGAAACTTTTTTTTCCATATGTAGTTATGTAGTGCTCTACACATGCAAATTGACTGAACATAGGGGTATATTGCAGCTGTACAAATGCATGTAACGGAGTGTATATATATTTTATAGCCTCCAACAGGGGAGTCGTTTCAAGTCAAGTCTGCCTCGTTATCTATGGGTAGGTAAAGTATTTACAGAGTTTCATAGAACAAAAGACTTTCAATATGGAATATATATAGTCAAATATATAAGAAGCGAGAGAGTCAGAACTCAATAAGCATAAGTGAAGTTTCGATATGTATTGACAACATCATCGCCCCAATTTAGATATAGATTTCCTTTCAACTATAAACGTCATTTAGGTAAGAGTTAAGAGTTATTTATATACACATATACTATATATACAACATCATATAAGCTATAACGCATATAGTATATATAGTATCTATTTTCAGGGTATCCACAAGTTGGCTAAAATTCACTGGATTTGTTTTTCTTTCTGCTTCTGGCACTGCAGTCAAAAATTGTTAAGCGACAAAAAATTTGCGCACTTGCTGGCAGTTGATATTGAAATGAACTCTTTATTAAAAGCTCTGCAATTAAGTTGCATGCGAAATTTCACAGGATTTATATAAATAATAAATATAGCTATCTTTTTATATGTATTGTATAAGCGAAATATTTTATGTGAACTTTGCAGATGACATAACGGTTTATCATACGCACTTAAATCAACGACAAAGTTCGATTATGAAAAAAATGAACTGTGTGTGTGTCAAACGCAAACATTTAAAATTTAAATGAATAAATTCAAAAGTAATAAAGAGTATATACAAAAAAAACTAAAAGAGTATTGGTAATTGCATAACAAATTGCCACACAAATATTGCTGATAAAGGCCTTTTATTGTAAATCGAATTTTAGTTTAAGTAAATTAAAAATATTTAAGGCTCTCATAATGGATTCTTTTTAATTAAAAATCTGCAAAATGTTGCAAATCAAAATTAATTGAAATTGAGGTTGTTTATGTTTATGAAAAAATGAATTTATGAATTTATGGAAATTGCAGGTAGAGTTCAAGTACATTTATTTGATACGAGGGACTATTTAAAGAAATCAGTTAAGTTTTTATATTATTGAATGGATAGCTTTATTGCTTATTAAAAATAACTTCACAAACTTTTATACACATGAAAATATTTATATTATTTTAAGACGTTTATAATTTAAGTATATTATATCATATAAAGGCTGATCGGCTAATTGATGAGCGTTTTATTAAAAACTTTTCCTATTTTTCAAGATATGTTTTGATAAAAATATGGAACTAAATGTTATCGCTAATCTATATTATAACATAACATATACGCTATCTCCTATATAATTAGATACTCTTTAATCAATATTATATCCTATAGTATGTACCATTTCTTCTATTAATTCAATCAACGTTTATACTTATATTTTTATTGAACTACATTTCCCAAGAAGTTTTGTAGATAAAAATGTCATTTGTGCCATTCAGCATTTAAATACGCCTACCATCAATTCACATTTTCGGTTTATCTTTATGTCTCTTTGTGAATATCATTATTTCATTTCATATAATGGCAAGTATCTCATTAAACTATATTCAGGACGGGACTGGGCTGGCTTTCTCTATTGATGGATACTGAAGTGTTAACGTGAATGTGATAAGGGCGTAAAATGCTCGCAATGATATCATACGGTTATTTAGTTAAGCTATGGCCAACATATGAACATATCGACCACAGGCGAACGGCTCAAGGCAACAACCACATACATACACAGAGAGAGAGATTTAACAAAGTGGTGGCAAGCACAAGGACAAGGACAAGGACAATATTACTTATGTATATTGCCGCATAAGCCGTCACTTGTAGCAAAGTACAACCAATTTGAAATGGTGTTATTGAAAGAGGATGTGTGGCTACTGAAGAGCAGAAGAAAGGGGGTGGTGGGGGAGTGGCGAAACAGCGGGCGGATAAGAAACGCATTTGTATTAGTTTTACGCGCATTAGAGTCTCATTGCCTTGGCTTAAGGGCCAGGACCAACTGGAGCACACAGGACGAGCATAAAATAAAGTAATAAAAATCTTAGCTTTGCTGCTGGTCATATCTGAGAGTAGCAGACATGTATATAACATATATACTCCAAACACACACACTCACACACACATTTATATGCTATGAGAGTACGTGACATTTAAAAGGGATAAAGCTGCTAAAACCCAAATCGAATAATAAAATACGAACCAGACTGACACTTTTTATACTGCCAAAGGATAATTGCCGTTTAAAGCGAGCGTTTAAAACTGCTTTTGGGGCGTGGCACACACAACCATGTGTCTCAGTGTGTGCTGCTATTTGTTTTTTGCCATTTGTTGACTTTTTAAGCCGCATACAAAGTTGCTGACAACGCGCGGTCAACATGCACTTAGAGAAAAAGTAATAAGTATTTTGTACTTGAATGAAGTGTTAACTTTATTAAGAGACACGGATAAGCATAAAACGAGAAGAAAGTAAAGGAAAATTCTTCCCTTGGGAATTTATTTTGAACAAAAATAAATGCAAGACTTCAGCAAATTCTTAGACTTCAGCTAAGTTGAGCTATCTTTACTAATTTTTTTTTATTCGAAGCTAATAAATATGCTACGTTTTATTGAAATCGTTTTATGCTTAACTCAAGTATATACCTTGGCTAAGACACCACAAACATCCTTTAAAGAAAATGAAATTCTTGTTTAAAATATCTCAAATATCTAAATTGATCAAAAAATATATTGAATCCATGTGTTCTCATCAAGAGCTCTAATGCTTACCTTAAGTATTTTATATTATTAATAAGAATTCTAAACTAAATCAAATCAGATGCTGAAACCATGAAATATGCCTCAACTGCTGTGCAATAAACTGTATAAATCCAAAACTTGTCATGCTAGAGCTTTGTTAGTCATTTTTTCTCTCGGTGCACGTCAGGCAAGAAAAAGTTTGCGACAAGCTACAAGTTGTGCGTCATTGAAACAAATGCAGCACAAAATGCACCCAAAACCCCAATCAAAGCCAAATTACCTAACGAGCTGAGCCATCAAGTGGCCCAGCGATGACAACAGTTACATCTATAGCTCCTGCTCCTGCTTGAACTCCAGCTTCAGCTACGGTTGCAACTCTTCAGCTACTTGAGAGCTGATCTCGGGTAGCTTAAACTTTTTTACGGTCGCAGCATCATAAAATGCTGCGATGGCCGTAATACGCTATCCGCGCAAATCAAGTCAACTTTCAACAACTTTGACTTGATTTAAACCCATTAAAAGTCACTTTCTCAACGCTTTTGGCAGGCAGCTAGCTAGCTAGCTACCAAGCTTCATGTATATTTTCAGTCAGGACTTGCACCACTCACCTGTGCGCCGCAGAAGGACAATAAAGCGTCTTGCTCGTCCCCTTCCCCTTTTTCACCTGCATAAGCATGCCCTTGGGGCAGTTGCACGATTTGGGAAGCTGTTTTCGACTGAACTATTGCCAGACGCTGGCAGAGATGCGCTCCACTCGGCGAGGGGACGGGATGTCAGTAACAACTGAGACAATGGCAATCGGATGAGTTGTGAATGATAATGCGCAATGTAGTTGCAGTCGCTTTTGCCAGGGCCGTGAGCTGTGAAGATAGATGATGAGAGTTTTTGAAGGGGGGATCAGTTAGATGAGTAAGCACAAGCTTCAAATTTAGCCAAAGGCTAATCAACTGTATGTGTGTGTGTGTGTTTGTGTGTGCAATATGTGACAGCTGACACGCCTTTAAGTCTTAATTAATTTGGCTGTGAGTCTTCAGCAGCCCAGATTAAAATGATTTGAATACAATGCGAGTGCGGGTCCTCAAGCGCAATTACGTGGCGCAGCAGTAAAACGCAATGCGGCAATCATGTAAATGAATGCCATCAGCTAGACATCAAGCAATCATTCATTCATTCACCATTTGGGGGATACACCAAATGGGGCAATAGGAATACGAATACGAATGGGAATTGGGACATGGGAATGAGCAGCTAACAGCACGCACGAATGCTGCCAGACAAGGACAAGCCGCTGCTGATGCGGCGGAAATAATTGTCTTGACACAGATAATCTCGTTACCTTTTGGCCTAGGCAAAGAGGGAAGCTGGCGCCTGTGCCTGGCCCTCCTGCTCCTCTTTCATATTGCTCACGGCTTGAAGCACAGATCCGTTTGGTTAGTCCGCATTATTGTCAATTTATTTGCGTAATTTATGCCCCGCCGCCAGCTAGACAAACACAACGAGCCACCTTGCCTAGTGGCAGTATATGCCCGCTCCTCTCCTCCTCCCTAGCTGCCCGCTCCTAGCCATCTGTCAACTGTTGCCCGCGTGTGGCTGTAGTTAAGCTATTTCGACCGTCTGTTTTAAATTCAAATCAAATCTCGTTACAAATTCGCCACAAAACTGGTCGTTGGCTCTTTTTTCTCGCTCTCTCTCCCTCTCTTTTTCTGTCTGTCTCAGTTTTTATTAGCTATGTGCTTGTTATCGTGGCCACCTTATTGCTTTTCGTCTTGGTCTTGGAGCTGTCAATTTGCTCGGTCTTCACAAATTTTGATTTCTTGTCACAATTTGTTGACATTTGTTATTTTTTTGTTGCTTTTCGTGTGGCTGCAGCCAATTAAGGCGACAAACACCAGAGCCGTAAAGGTAATGAAAACATAAGAAAATAAAAACATGAAAATTGAAAAAAAAAGAAAACTCACATATTTTATCACGTTCTGCACACGCTGCGACAGCAGCCAACGGAGCGTATGCTTTATATTGATTTTGTTTAACAAGCAGCATCTGCAGCAGCTGTTACTGCTGTTGTTGCTGCTGCTGCTGCTGCACTTCCTGTGCTACTTCAGTTCCGCTCCTGTTTGGGCAGGCCTTAAGTATCACCCTGCACCTAATTGCACAATAATGGGACGCCTGCGAGGCTAGGAAAGCTTCACGCTGGAATAGCAACGTCTTCTTCAATTTCCGCACTTATTGTTAGCAGCCAGTCAAGCTAGCAGCTACTCAGTTAGTCACTCAGTCAATCATTCACTCAGCAGCTACTCGGTTACTCGCTCAGACGCAAACTTTAAATTGTTTTACAGCTTAAATTAATTTGTGTGCTCTGGCATTTGTCTGTATGTGTGTGTGTGTGTGTACTACATTGTGTAAAATGCTGCAGAGCTGAAGCAATGCAGTCAACTGAACTAAAGCGATTAACAATGGTTCGCCATTTGAGCAGCAGAATTGTTGAGAGATATGAAATACAATTGAAATAGTGTAGTGTGTAATTCTCATAAGTGCTTTAATGATCTTTAAAATCTCAAATACGTCCTTAAAGTTCGGCATTTGCTAAAGTTGATACAGTTAGTTAAATATAAAGTGCCTGAGTATTGCACTTATGTAATCTAAATGCAGCTAAGACCTGCCTTGACTTTTAATGAGCTTTCAAACTAAATTAAATAATTTGTACAATTTCTGGACTCAAAAGAGTTGGTAGGAACTATAAGTTATAAAAGGAAAAAGCCGCGATGTAAATGAAAAAAGTTCTGCTTAATTGATGAAAGCTCTTCATAAACTTTCAAAGTAAATATTAAACAAAAAACTTCTGTATTATATTTTTTATTAGCTGCTTAGGCTTTTTTAAGCTTTAATGAGCTTTCGAATTTGCAATGATATACTAAAGGTTAAACCAAACTCCTTAGCCAATTTCAATTGGAACAGAATTCCTTAAAATCAGACAAGAGCTTTAATGAACTTTCAAAGCTTCAACACTATATTAAAGCCTTAGCCAAACTTTCTTATTACTTAATCTCAAAATGAAGATTTCTCTTTTTATAAAAAAAAATGCCTTAATGACATTTTATGAATTCAGTAACGAACTGAAGCACTAGCTGACATTTTTGGCAAATGCAGGCCTGGTATCTGCTAATATTTTTTTTCACTTCCATTATTCGCAGCTGAGTGCCTGGCGCTGTGTTTATTTTGCGCTGCAAAGTCTAAAATTGCCAAGTGTCTCAAGTTTTTAGAGCGAGCGCTTTTAATAGGCAAAAGCAAACACTACCCATGCGAGACCTACAGCTACAGCTAAAGCACACAACCCCAGCGAGCCCCTGCTCCTCCTGCTCATTATTTTTCGCACAAACAATAACAATCATAATGCGTTATGTATTTTTCAACTCAATTAGAACATTGTTTACAATGCGCACGAAAATGTTGATGGGTAGCAAAGATGGCAAACTTTTGGCTCCCAAAAACTTTTGCAATAACAAAAGCCGCTCGAGTAAAAAGTAAATGTTGCGCTAGCTGCCAAAATGAAAAATGAAATAATGTGTGCAAACACACACATACATATATATATATATATATATATATATATAGAATCTAAATTGGCTTGCTGCACTCATAAACAGAGCCGTGGCAGCAGCAGCAGCACCACCACCTACACTAGAGCCACTTTATTAACGTCAGCGACCAAGCTTATTTAGAATTATGAGCGCATTTGCCTAAGCACCCAAAATGTTGGCAAATATAAGACGCGAGAGCGCGAGCTCCAGCAAATGATGCAATCTACATAAAAATGCTGGAGGAACAGCCAAAAAGGATGCCACAGGACACACAACTCGCTAGACGTGAGCCACACACACACAACCCTTTTGGCGTCGCCAACTCGGCCAAGTTTTTCGGACTGCGTCTGCAGTTTTGCTTCCATTTTTTATTTTTATTTTTATTTAACTGGCGTCAGGTTGTCGTTGCGGCAGCTGCCATGCTAAAGGTTTTTTTTACCATATCCAAGCGGACGCACCTACACAGTCAGCACATTTTCAACAGCAACATGGCGTATGCTTCATATTTTTTCTTTCTTTTTCTGTTGCTGTATATTTTTGGCAGACACAGCAGTGGCTGTGGCACCGGCTGCCACAGTTGCTCGACAATCAATGAAGATGCCATTATGTAGCCATGGCCACACATACATATATACATATATGTATATTATGTGCATATATATGTATAGCTTGTATATAGTGTGCTCTACCTGCAGCAGCTTGGCTGGCTCGTCGCCTGCCATAAAGATAGCACACGGCCATAACTTTAAAGTTCGAAAACTAATTATGCCTACGGCTATGGGCCTAGACGGCTGTCTGGGCCTAAACTGGCGGCTGCTGTTTTGCTGCAACGCATAAATTATGCTACACTTTTACGGTGCACCACCCAACGAGCCAACCCGACAAGATGCGAGTAATTTGTTTTTGCATTTGGCTGCATTTTATGGCTAATGGCTTTTGAATACGAGTAGGCGAGTAGCTTCACTTGACCATTCAGTGTATGCATAAGCTATATATATATATATATATATGTATATGTATGTACGTATATATTTGCCAGCTTAAGTGCCGCATTAAAACAGGGCCAGCGGAAACAGTGTAGAGATGCCATGACACGCCACCTCCTTCGAGGCTTGTCTACATCGCCATGACAATAAAGGCAAATGACGAGTGGCATGTCGAAAATAATGATTAACGAGCTCCGAGCCGGAGATGCCAATGGAGCACAAGATGAAGATGGAGATGAAGACTGTGCAAGACTGTGACATGGCACTCAGCGAGGCATATAAAAAAGCCTCTGTGTGCGCGGGTGGCGGGCAAATCAAATGGAAATAAAGATACGTCGCTGAGGTGGGGAGGTTGGAGGGCAGACATTCGAGCTGTAGCATCATCAATGATTTAAATTAATCGTCGTAACACACGCAAATCTCGCACATGACAACCAAACGACAAGCATCAGCAGCAGCAGCAGCAGCTGGGAGTGGGGGTAGGATATAGCGAGGGCTCACTGTCTTTACGAGCTGCGGATATGAACTCGAAATCAGCATATCAGCCAAATTACAAGAGCAAACATAAAATGGCTGAGCCAAATGACTAAACGAAGTGCCAGCCGGCAGCACTTGAGATGCCCAACTGGAAGTGGGCGGCTCTGTCGGTGTGGGCGTGGCCGTGGACGCAGCAAAATTAAAGCGAAACGTTGCGACAACAAATGCCAAATGCCAAAGACGAGAAACAGGAAATGGCTGCTGGCTGAGTTACGAGTTAAGTTTGGGGGCAAGAAGCTGTCTTTGCATTGACGCAAGTCGAAGTCAGTGGCAGGCGATCAAGTGTGGGTGCCCGTTGCATGTGGGTGGTCTGTCTGTCTTTCTGCCAGTCTGTCTGCCTGTCTGCTGCTGAGCTATTTTGACAGATTAACTCACGCGTGTGTTGATATACACCGCTTGCCCACTAGTCACGCCCACCAGCTCGTTATGTCAATTGTCAGCAGGCTAGACGAGAGCGCCTGCAGCTGACGGGCAAGTGCTGCCAGCCAGAGCCTAAGCAATGGCAATACAACAAAAAAAGTAGAAGAAGAAATGAAAAAATATCAAACAAACAAATAGCAAACACAAAAGGGGCTGACATTTGGTTGGGTGTGGGGAGGGGGAGGGGCAGCTGCCATTTGCCGTCGCTGCATGTGTTAAATTTAAGTTTTGATTTACGACCTCAACTTTGTAGGCTGCTGTATAGGCAATACACTCAACACACACACACACACACAGACACACATGTGTGTGGATAGTGATAAATTGCGCTGTCAGAAGTTGGTAGCTACAATCGCAGGCGCTTTTTTTCATCTCGGCAGCTGCGACTCCTCCGACGACAGCCAGCGGGTTGGAGTGTAAAGGAGCCTGGCCATATCTGTGCCAGGGCATAGGTTGTGCCGCACACTAACTGGGTTAGCAGCCAGCCAGTCAGCCAGCGAGGCAGGCAGGCCTCGAGCGTTTAATGGCTGTTGACAGACGTGTCAAGTCACGGCCGGCATTTCGCATTGTTTTGCAAGCCTTTCTTGCTGCCAGCCAGTCAGCCAGCGTCCTGGCCAAGTCCTGACAGCCTTTTTTTATGGCCCAACTTCTTGTGTTATGTGCTCATTTCGTACGTAGACTGTGTGCTCAGCTCAAGTGCGCTTATAAATTTGTAATAGCGTTGACGTCAACGTTTGATTTGTGCGGCATATGCAGCGTATGAGTAATAAAAAATGAAAAGTGAAAGAGAGAGAAAAGGAGAAATAAGAAAAAAAATTCGCGTGCAGCGCTAATTGCAAGCGTTAAACATTATGAATTATTGGCTATTTAAGCGTGCGATTTCAATTGTGCAGCAACTGACAGTTGAGTCGTGTGGTGCAGCGGTTGGGATTAGTCGAGCACAGTGGTTCCGGACAGCACATAAATTATGCAAATTGATTTATAGGCGCCGAGCCAGAGGAAAAGCCGCACATCACGGAAAAACTAAACATTTGAACGCATAAATTAATTGAATTATGCAAAAGCCAGGCACGCCCACCAATCTATTACTGCCCATTACATATATATGTGTATGTGTGTGTGTGAATTTTGAACTTTCACTTGATTAGCTCTTGACTTTTCTGACAGATTTACGAGCAGCGGAGCTCTAAACATGCATAATATCGAAATTGCGACCAAATTTCAACTAAAAACTTAAATCAATTTGCTCCCACCAAGAGGATTTAGTCTTTGCTTATTTTTTTTTCTTTTCGCCAAACGTTTGCGTGAATCGTTAAAGTCCATAAAGACAGCCTTCAAAATCAATAAACCACGCGAACGCCTTTTTATGAGCCTGATTTATATGTACAGACGTCTCTGTGTGTGGGTGGGTGTATGTGTGTGGGTGCATGTTGTTTGTGCGTACATGAGCCTGCCATGTGTCTGGGCCCACACTCTATAACGTTGTCGAGCAACGATGTCTTTAATTTCTTAGTAGCTGCATAAATAAACTATAAATTCAATTTTATTACGACCAAACGCATTTGGCTGGCTAAATAGACGCAGCTCTAGAGACAGAGATATAATAGAGATACGGCAGATACTTGAGCTGCAGCAACACGAAATTTTGAGTTCAACTTGGGCTGCTCAAGTGCCATCCGAATCTCATGTTCAAGTTGTATCTTTGCTATCATATTTGAGCAGCTTGTCTCAATATGCAAGTGCAGCCAGTCAAGCTTATTTTTGGCTATAACTAGCTTTTTTTTGGAAGTAAGTCTTTGAGAATGGGATTAAGCAGACATTTTTTGCTATTTTGTGCCAAAACTTCTTTGGTTTATATTATATTATGTTGATTGATGATAATTGATTATTGATAGGTTACAGCCAAATCTTATTACTTTTAGTTTTAGCTCTTTCTTTAACCTTATATAAGCACAAGATTATTTAAAAGTATTTTAATTATGTTATTATGCCCAGAAGTATGTTAACAGATAGAAGCTTCTAAGATCCAATTCTTAGCTGAGTTAAGCTAGCCTTCTTCAATATTATCTAAGCTATTTCCTACGAATAGTCTGCTAAAATTAGCTTTTTCTCTAGCTGCTCTGCTCACATGCCTCTAAATTCAAGCTGTGTGTGTCCTCCGGCTAGAGTTGCCTTTGGGCCTGGTCAATGAGCGGAATAGTCACAGCAGCTGATGGCAATGGTAAACGTTTAGTAGCCCGTAAAGCAGAGCTCTGTTTTACGATTGCATAGAGCTGAGCAGAGGCACAGAGAAATTGCTAAACCAAGGAGTTGAGAAGCTGAGGAGCTGTGTCAAAGGCAGCCAACAAGCTGTGCTTAAATTTTAATGGCCATTCAAGACAGGCAGCTACTACGACGGCGTCTTTTATGAGCTGTGTGATTGCTGACCATGTGTGTATTTGTGTGTGTGTGTTGTTATGGCTTCGCCAAGGACAACAAAGTCAATTCGAAAGATACACAACAGCAGCAGACAGCGACACCCGCGTAGGTAAATGCAGCAGCGCAAACAGCAAAAAGCAAACGAGCAAAATGCAAAAATATGCAAACGAAACGCTGTCATCAAAACTTACAATCAACTATAGACACACACACACGCACACACACAGTCATATATACAGAAACAGATACTCAAACTCGCGTCAAGCATTCAATGTAAACATCAGCTTCGCCAGCCGCAGGAGGCTAGCAGACAGCTCTGCTCTTCTCTGCGGCCAGTGTCGTGTCAATGCAAATTCAAACAAAAGTGCGCATCCCGACAGCCTC
Organism: Drosophila gaucha; assembly: GCA_035045545.1. NCBI lineage: Eukaryota > Metazoa > Arthropoda > Insecta > Diptera > Drosophilidae > Drosophila > Drosophila gaucha. The sequence goes on from JAWNOY010000292.1 coordinate 1,773,460, forward strand.
GACAATCCAATCCCGTCTATATAGCCTAGCCTGGCCAGATTAACGGCATCAGCATTCGGCCAACATGAATGGAGAAAAAATACAAAAAAAAAAACAGAAAAAAAAGTAACGAGATGAATGAAAATAAAAAGGCCAAAACGTTCGCGTCCGCACAACAAACATTGTTGTTGGTTTTTTCCCCCTTTTTGCATGCCCTTTGGGTATGCAAAGCAGGGTTGCCACATCGCATCAACACTGTTGACAGTGTTGCAAAACGTTCAATAGATAGATTTCGTGTTTTCTTTTAATTATATTCACAGTGGGAAATTCAATTGGCATTTACTGATATATAGTATGATAAAGCGTTATATTAAGCAATCGATAAAAAGCTGTTAAGATGGGCACAGATAGTTGGCGAAGTAAACTATAATAAAAAAGTATAATTTATCGATAATGTCCTAAATTATTGATAGTCTTATGCAGCTTGTAACAGATCACATTTTGACTACGAAATGCCAATGGTTTATTTATGAGGAACAGAATCCTTAGCTTGATTTGCAGGTTAAGAAACAGATGAACTGAAAATGGTATTTATTAACATAGAAAAGTTTGCGTATTATATTAAATATAACGGAAAATCTTATTGAAAAATATTTAACATATGTTCTTCAGATGATAAATTTAAGAAACAAAAGCTCGAATTCAAGCTAAGGATCATGTATTAACCAAGTTTTATGAATTGAATTCGAATTATAAACAGGACTTGCGATATTTTTTGTTATCCTTAAAGGCTTCCCTTATATTTTAGATCCCCATTCAATATTGACAGATATTTTTATTGGTACTAAAGGGTATTTTGTAGTCTCTATAACTCTTTGGGTGCATTGTCGCTTGCTTTTGCAGCCATTTGTTTTTTCCGCCAGAACCATTTTGCATATTGGCCGCGTGCGCTTTGATAAGTGAAAATTGGAAAAATCCGCACTTTGCATGCAAAATAATTACGAAAATATTTGCAGAGATGCCAGCCAAACTGTTGTCCTGGCTCGGAAGTGTTGTGGGGAAGGGGGCGACTGGGAGGCTGTTCAATTGAACGCTTAAATTGTGCGGTAGTAGATTTGACAGCTTTAAGCACCCACTCGAAGCATTTCGGCCTTTTGGCTGCTTTTGTGGCTAAGCGTGCGCTCCGGGCCTTTTTAGCCCAGATGCATTCACACTAGATACGAGTATTGCAGCAACAGCAATGAAGAAAATGGAATAAAAAAAGTAGCATACAATGGCAGCTCTATTGTCATACTATTTGGCAAAGTTGTTGTTGGCTTTTCATATTTTTTTTCTGCATTTGACTTTGTTGATTTCGTTTTTTTTTTTGTGAGTGTTTTGCAGTTGGCTGCAAATGAAAAGGCCATCGAAAACAAAAGCCCACGTTGGCTATAAATAGCGTGAGCGCAACTTGACTTTCCAGTTGCCAACTTTCTGTCTTGCTTTCTATTTCCCAAATCCGCATCCCCGAAAACCCTTTTGGCCACCACTATTTACCCTTTTGTTTGGTCGTGTGTAAGTTCCCTTATCTGTTTATAGCATTTTTCGTGTAAGTTTTCTGACTCTTTTTATGCGCGCTCATCTAGAGAAAAGGAGTATATTGGATTGGAGCAATGTTTGACGTCTTGTCTGTCTGTCTGTCAGTAGATTGTCGCTATTAAGGCCAGATACTTGAAATTATATGAAATGTATAATTTTGTAGTTGGATCACTGTTGACCTCCCCTACTATTAAATTATAAATTGATCTATAAATTATAAAATCCAACGATTGACTAATCGAAAAATATAGATTTAGAGAAAACATATTTTGCGATCTTTGGCTTGTGAACGAGTATAATTCAGTCAGTTAAGCCCGACTGTAACGCTCTTATATGTTCGTGTATTTTTTTCTATCTATCTGTCCTTCTGTTCGGCATTGTTTTCACCGAAATCCTGTTCAAAATAATGTGCTGTTTTGTCTGCTGTGTTTGGCCATTTTTCATGGCGCTTTTTGCCGTTAAATGTTTGGCTTTACTTTTGACTGCTTAAATTGCAGTTTTCGCACGTAAATCTAATTGCAATTATACAATTTGTTTCATAATGTGCAAATAAATTCGTGGCCGAAATGTTTTATGTGTTCCATATTAAGTAAAGAATGTGGGGAGTGGCTTATGGGCGTTTGTCAACGCTTGTTTGCAAATAAACACAAATCGCTGTTACATTATAATAATTTATGCGCCTTTGGCGCTGTTCGCATGACAACAAGGCCTGAACGGCAAAAGTTAATACGTTCGAATTATAATTTACATTTCGCATTGTAATTATATAATAAAAAGTGCAGCAAATTCGCCCATTATGCATGCAAATTCAAAATAAAAGAAAATAATAAATTCCAACATTTTCTACCCAATTTTTCCAATCTACTCCATCTACTCGATTATTCATTGTTGCAAAGTGCAGGACTTTGTCGGCGACGGCAACAACAACAATTGGTGTTAAAGCTTTATTAAATTTTAATCACATAATGCGAATCATTCACGCAACAACGCGCGATTTTTTATAACCGATTTTATTTAGTTTTATCTTTGTGCTGTGTGTTTTTTATAGCCACATAATTTATGTCGCTCTTAAGTATGCTTCGCTTTTTTTAAAACAACTATTATACCATATATATTTATTTAAAAAGTTAATTAGTTAATGATTGGTAATGGGGCAAAATGTCAAATTGTAACAGAAATAACGAGCTGAAAATACTGATAATTTATATTATATTGTATAGTTATGATAACATCGTAATCTGCACATAAATATATATATTATAAATATTTGTTTTAGAACAATAAATGAGTAATATTGTTATATATTTATATTGCGAGTTGTTTTTGTAATGCGAAAAATTTAGAAGAATGCTTTTCTATGCTATTTATGGAATTTCGTGTAATTTTTGTAGCAATCAGCAAATATGAAGGTCTTCCGTCAATGGAATTCTTAGAAACCATGGATTTTCTAACGAAAGTAAAGAAATTCCACTGATTAGGGTAATTTGAATAGAATTAGATTCATCTCACGATTCTTTGAACTAAAAGGGTAAGCATGCATTCAGCTAGAATGATGCGTTAGTATATGACGTCAAGTTTTCTACACTAATTATCTTAATAGTTGAAGCAAAAGATTTGAGATTGGGATTCTCTGTTCTCATAATATCTCTGTCAAATGTCTAATATAACTCACTTCATAGATATTTCAGCCTAATAATAAAATCCTTTTTCCATATCTAGAACTCATTCGACTTCTCTTAGCCCTAATATGTTGATTCCGTCTATTGGAACAGTCTCATGTGAAATTAATTTGTCGAGACAGACCACTCATTAATATTTAACTACTGCTAATCCAAAAACTATAGCAAAAGCCATAGAGAACTTAACTCAACTCAACTCTCTCTCTCTGTCTGTCTGTTGCTTAGCTGTTAACTTGATTTTGGGCAACAGCTCGGCTGGTTTTGGCCGCAATGCGTCGAGCCATTGCTGTGTACTTAGCCATACTTAGACAAAATAACAAAATTAATTAAACATTCTGCTGCCGGACGCTGAGCAAATACAGTTATTTATACTACACTCAACTTAATTACAAGCAGCAGGCAGCAGCAGCAGCAGCAACAGCAGCCAAGATGCTTAATCCAGCTACGTAGCTACGCTTCATTAATCAGACGCGACTCTAAGCCACAACAAAAGCGGACAACAACAGCAAGAACAACGTGGCCAGTGGCAAGGTACGTTGTACGTTGTACGTTCTTGGCAACATAGTTGAAACAGCATAGCTGCAAAAAAATTAACAAGCAACTTAACACTTTAACGCCTTTCACTCCACTTTACGATGCTTGCGAACAATGTAATTACTTCAAACAAGAAGACGCTGCCGGTAGCTGCCTCCGGTGCTCGGGCTGCTCCTGGGTCCTGGTTTTAGTTCTGGTTCTGGTTTGCTCTCGCCTGGCCTGCCTTTGTGGCCACATCGACTGACTGAAGTTGGACGCTTGGCTGGGTTTTTTGGTAACGTGGCGGAAGTTAGGCTCAGACTCCGACTACGTTTACCACGCTTCAGATTGGGCTTGGGCTTGGGGTTGACTGCATTACCATTTGATTATAGAAAACATTTATTTAGCTGCCTTGCTGGCAGAACTGGTCTGTGCTGGGCGGCCATTAAGCTGCCAGTGCATATAAAATGGCTGACTGCGGCCCACACACACACACACTGAACTGACTTGCCTTAGACTCTGGCGCCGTCAACTAACCGCAATGCAAATCCGCAGAGCAAACAATGTCAGGTGATGTTGGTGTTAGTATTTATCATGTGTATGTGTGTGGGTGTTGTGGCTGCAGCAACTCTAGCGTGTGTGAGTATGTGTGTCTGTGGGGCATCAACAGCCACTGACAGGATGACAGACAGCGGCAGGCACACCTATGCAACTTTTCACGTTCGAGCAGATACCCAAATGCCCAACCTCTAAAACTGTGAGCTGAAACGTAATTCAATCTGCAGTTACAGTTGATTTTCAACAGCTGCAGATTTCGCCTCTCGAGTGCTGAGCCTCCGAGTAAGTAAGAGAGAGAGAGAGAAAGAGTTGAGTGCTGAAACAGTTGGCATCATGTGTTAACGGGCCGACTGAGCCGCCTGGTTGGTTGCTTTTGCCATTTGTCTTGCCAAATGTTTGGCAGACTGACAGCTTCAGGCTTTAGCTGAGTGTGCACCATCACACAAACAGCAACTTTACCTCAAACTAAATTTTTTGTGTGCGTGTAGCTGCAGCTGGCAAAGTGCAAGCAACTAGATTGCAACTGCCTGGCAACTTGACTGTAAGTAATGTCATCCCAATGTGAGGCAGCTTAGAGCTGGCATATGCTAGCCATATCTGGGCAGTGAATGCAGCTATGTAGCTGACAACTGGCTGGTAACTATATGATAAGTTTGCTGGCAACTGACTGGCAACTTGATTGCAAGTAATGCCATCGGCATACGATAGATGCGAGAGCTATATATGTCATCTGTTGGCGAGAGTTTTGAATTGCAACCGTTTTCCTAGCTGACAGCTGGCTGGTAACTTGCTGACAACTAGCTGGCAAGTGGCTGATAACATGCTGACAACTTGACTTTAAATGTTGCTATCGGAATGCGAGGAATACTGGACTGATGTCATACTAATATCAAATGCACGGCTTAGTTCTAAAGTTAAAGCAGCTGACTGGCAACTGGCCGGAAACTGATTGGTAACTATTTTGTAAGCAGCTGACAACTGCCTAATAACTTGACTGTAAACAATGTCATCTTTATGCGAAACGACTTTCAACCATATTTTTTGTCAAAATATGACTTTAGACTTAAAACAAAACTAGCTGGTAACTTTCTTGCAAGTGCCTGGAAACTCGCTGATAAACTTCCTGGAAGCAGGTTACGAAATGGTTAGCTACTGGCTTGCAACTAACTTCAGACCTACTTGTAATTAACTGTTGACTGTCTGATATGTGGCTGGTAACTTCCATGCAAGTGCCTGGCAACTTGCTGGCAAACCTCTTTTTGAAGGCTTAAGAAGTGATTGGCTACTGGCTTGCAACTAACTTCAGACCTACTTGCTATTAACTGTTGACTGTCTGATATGTGGCTGGTAACTTCCTTGCAAGTGCCTGGCAACTTGCTGGCAAACCTCTTTTGAAGGCTTAAGAAGTGATTGGCTACTGGCTTGCAACTAATTTTAGGCCTACTTGAAACTAACTGTTGACTGTTTGATAGGTGGCTGGTAACTTCTTTACAAGAGCCTAGCAACTTGCTGGCAAACCTCTTTTTGAAAGCTTAAGAAGTGGTGGCTACTGGCTTGCAACTAACTTCAGACCTGCTTTCAATTAACTGGTGGCTGGTAACTTCCTTGCAAGTGCCTGGCAACTTGCTTGAAAACCTCTTGTTGAAAGCTTTAGAAATCTTTGTCTACTGGCTTGCAACTAACTTCAGATTTGAAGTCAGCTGACTAAAAGCTTGCTGGCAATTGTCTGATAGCTGGCTGGTAATTTCCTTGTGAGTAGCTGGTAACTGGCTGACAAGTAGTCTACGGCTTGACTGTAATTGATGTAATCGGCATGAGGCAGCTGTGAGGGCTGGTCAGCAGATCCATGGCATATGCTGGCCAAAGCTCTTCAAGGGTTAAGAGCTAAGACGCCACAAAGCAAAGTGTTGCAAACGGAAGTGGCCACACATACACACACACTTCTACGTATGTGTATGTGTGGTTGCAAGTAGCTTAGCTTAGCGACATAATTAATTTAAATGCTGGCGCTGGTAAATGTTTGCGAAAAGTGTCAGTTGCTTGCACCACAACTATACATCAACCAGGTGTTTGTGTGTAGGTGTGAGCGTGTGTGTGCATTTGCATAGCTGTCAGCTGCGCGCTTATTGAATTGATTTATTATAATTGCAATGCAGCTGACGTGAGGACAGAGACAGACAGCTCCTGCCACATGTGGCAACTCTTTAATTACACGCTCAATAAAGGATATTTAAATATATTAATATGTATGTATGTGTGTGTGTGTGTGTGTGTGTGTGTGTATTTGTGAGAACTGAATAATGTATGTGGCTTAATTAACGGCATGCATATAAACCACTTTCGAAATACTTACCAAACGGCAGCGGGCTCAATGGCCCACTTGAAATTCAATAAAAGACAACAATAACAACAACAACAACAACGGGAACAACAAGAAGAACAACACAATGGACATTTCATATGCAGGCAAAGTGTTTTGAATGTTTTTGTCTTTTTTTATTTTGTTTTTTAAAGAGCCAACGGCAAAGTTTTGAATGGCACACATACACACACTCACACGCACACATACAGAGGCAGCTGCTGCGGGCAACATATGGTGGCAAGCGGTGTGTCCACACTTGCCTAAAGACCGTAGCACACACACATTCAACTCACAAAACACAAAGTCAAAAGAAAATGGCGCAACAAAAAACATCTAAAAAAAAAAAACAAGAAGGAAATAAAAAAGCCAAGACGCAGTTGAAAAATAAAAGAAATAATATTAAATGAGCTAGGAACAAGAGAGGAAAATATAATATTTAAGCACAAGTAAAAACAGTTTAAGTGGCAAACAAGTCATTTGCAGGCCACACAACGAGTGTGCGTGGGCGTTTGTGTGTGTGTGTGTGGGCAGTCTTAACTTTGGCTCACTTTATAAGCCCTCACTCTGCATACACGACTCTAGCTCTTACTTTTGTTTTTTTTCTTGCGTCTCTGTCTTGATTTTGATATCAGTTTTTTTTTACAAGTTTTTTTTAAGTTTATTTTTTTTTTATTATTGGCTTGCACTGCACTCACAAAAGCACTTTGTAACAGCAGCAGGACACAAACTGGCTGCCACACTGTTCCTTAGGTTAGATAGTGGAGTGGAATATGGGCTGGAAAGGCCAATCAAGCGCACACAACTAACGCTGTCGCAGGACGACAGCCAACTGCGCGCTGAGCGTGGGCATCCTGTGTAAAACGAGCCAAACCAGTTACAACCGGCTGCAACGTGTTCGATGTCCTTTAGCAGCAGCTGCGCACACAGCTCGAACTCGTCTCGAACCAACAGAGGGAGACACAAACAGAATCTGCCCCACTCTTTCCACACAGCAAACAGCCTTTGTTTGCGCGACACTTGTTATCGTTAAAGCGAGTGTTTGTCAGTGTGGGTGTGTGTGTGTGTGCAACCGCAGCGAACATTTGCAGCCGTGTGTACAACGTGTCGTATGCGCACTTGAGCGGTGGCATTTGCTCAACGCGTTGGCCGCATTTTAGGCGATACGTTTTATGTCTTCCGGCAACAAAAGCAACAAAAGCATGTGAGTGTATGTATGTGTGTGTGTGTGTGTGTGTGCAACGATGACTGTCATTATTTAGCAATTTAAACGATTTGGCCGGGGCGTCAACTATTTACAACTCATTTGCCCGCAGCTGCAGTCAGGTCCTTTGGTAATTGCAGCAGCATCAACAACAACAATGTACGAGGCAGGTGCAGACTGAGCCTGACACTGTCCATAATGGCCAGCAAACAAGTCAACACACTCACACTCACACAAACAGAGTAAATATGCATATAGCGCACACACAGTCAATTAAATTTTCAACTGGGCATCAAGTGTTAAAGCGCTGAAAAGGCTGATTGTAGCAGCATTTGGGCATGGGCTGTAGAATATTGTCCTTGTTGTTGTTGTTGTTGTAGTTGCACAGCCTGTCGGCATTTATTTTTGACTGGCTTTAAACTATACGCCAGCGAAATTTGATTAAATTTTGTGCTGCACTCGAATACAATTTGTAATTCAAATTAAAAGCGCAAATAGTTGTTTTTTTTACCCTCTGTTTTTTGCTGCTGCAAAGGCAGGCAACAAAAGGCATACCAAATTACTGCTGAAGCAAGGGCAACAAACAGCTGCAACAACAACAGTAGCAGCAGCAGTAGAAAATGAAATGAAACGCAGTCAGTGGAAATGATGGCAAGAGATGCTGCCAAGCAACTCAAAACCCAAAAAACAAAACCCAAAAAAAAGCAAAAACAAAGCAAAGCGAACAAAAAATAAAACTGCCGCCGCATTTGAATGCTGCGTGGCAGCAACAATGTTGCATACCACTTGGGCACTTTGTTAGCAGCCAGCAGCAGTCAGCAACAGTCATATTGCGGCCACACACACAGACACATGCACACCAACACTTGTGTGTGAAAAGTAAAAGCCACGCAGGCATTTTGGCCCAACAACATTTACAAATTCCGTCGAGGAAAGTGCCAGAGCGCAATTCTTTAATGATGATCAGCACGTGTTCTTACAACCAAAAAAAATGGGGGAAATATTTAAAGAAACATGCAGTAAATGTATCTTTTTAAGCTCAAGCAGCAGCATTTTTAATGCATTGTTGCCAAGTGAGAACATATCAATAGAACTCTTAAGAGTGGTTAATAATAGTAAGTTATAATATTTATATATAAATTATGATTGTTAACAATTTCTTATCAGCATTGATAGAAAACGCCCACACATTATCATATGTGGATTAAAAGCCTTTAAAGAGCCACTCTTTGTTATATCTCCGAAACACTTGCCAGGACATTTCGGTGACCGAATTAATATAGATTTAAGCTATCGAATGCTAACTTTTAATATCTTCACTGTCAAATCTGTAATAAAGTAAAACAGTCTCATGTATTAGTTAAACCCATGACTAGAGCTTAAGATTGTAGACTATTAAATGATCTGTTTATTACTATTTAATATTGTTATATTTATTTTTAGTTTATTTAGAATTATATAATATATGAGCGAAAACTCTCCGTTTTAACTAGTTTCTAAAGATTGCTCTTTCAGGTACTAAAAAATTGAGACTTTGCTTGAATGCCGAAACTCAATTAACAATAACTAGCTGAAGTTTCGCATTGACTTTCATATATTTTTGTATATTTTCTATGTATACAATTCAAATGATTTAGTTGAAAATCGTATGCCACAGCAAAATATATTTAAAATAACACATCATTTTATTTAACATCAAAGCTATTGCAAAACGTATAAGAAAATATTTATATAGACTTTGACTTTATAAGACAATTTATTCATCTAAGACTTTTTTCATATTTAAAATACAAACATCCTATTCAATTTGAGCTAAATTTAAAATTTTGTATTTTCTCTGAGATATATACAGCCACATAAAATGTTTAAACACAAACTGGGAAAACAAGCGAAACGAACTTTTGCATATATGTTAGAGAGCCACATTGTCTATAGAGGTGTTTGGCAACACAACAGCAACAGTCAATTTCACACACTCAGACGAGGCAAAAAGGGTGAAAAGTAAAAGCCATGCGGGGCCAGGCCAGCCGCTTGGCACAAAAATATTTTAAAATTCTGGCAACGAAAGTGCAGACAAAACTCTTAAATGACGAGCAGCACGTGCCCAAATAAATGGGGGAAGCATAGCTTGATGTGGCAACGCTGCACACGCACACGCACACGCATACGTGGAATTGTGCAAGTGGCATAGCTATAGCTATACACACGTATGTATTTTGAATGCTGCCACCGCAGAGCAGCGAACAGCGAACAGCCCATTCACATGCGCTTGCAACTCAATTTCGCTACCCCAGTTAGAGCTGGAGAAGCCATTTTTGGAGGCTTTTGTCCTGGCCATGGAATGAAGTCTGGCTGCGTCTTGTCTATTGCTGACTTTCCGATTTCAATGTGTCAAATTGTTGCAGCAGCAGCAGATTGCGCTGTCTGCAAGTAGCTCAGCAGCAAGTCAGACAGCAGATAAGGAAACGGAGATAAAGCGCGAAAGGGATAAAGTTAGCGGGAGACAGCTAGGAAGAGAGGAAGAGGGAGCGGGTTACTTATGCAGATGTGACAAGTGCATAAGCCATCGCATGGAAAATGGCTTATTTATATTGATATATTGCACAAAATCAATGCCATATGGCATTAAACGAGTGACTGAGTAGCATAAACAAGAAATAATTGAAATTTAAACGAAAATGAACGACACTTAAATACGCTCGATTTCAATTTCATGAAATTGCACAAAATTATGTCTCATTTTTTGCAAGCAAAAACTTGACAAGTTAAAAATATCAAAAAAATTATTGAATATTTCGTTTTTTTTTTTAAGTCTTACAACAGCTGTTTATATCGTGCCTTGGCCAGCTAAATGATATATAGCAATAGCTAAGTGACCTTTAGTTGCAGCAGCATCAATTGCGTAATCGAAACCTTGTTGTGGCCTTAATGGTTCGGTCGCTTAGACAACTCAACTGCAGAGTTGCAGCTATTGTGTTCTATCCTTTGCACAATAACAATGGCATTTCAATTCCACAAGCTTTTACACACATACACTCACACTCACATGTGTGTTTGGTATTTTTTTTTCTTTTTCAATCAACATACTTATTTGAAAAGTGTTGTAAAAGTAGATATTTTTTTAGTATTGCGTGAGTGTATTACAATAATGCCAGATAATTAAAGCTCAACAATGATATTAAATTTATGCACTCGACTTTATTTAATTTTAACTATTTTTTTTGGTTTCATGCGAAATTTGCATAAAATCAACATTGGCATTTACGTATGAAATGCATTGTATTTATGTTTTCAAAAAAAAAAAAAAAGAAAGTAAAGAAGCTAGAGTACAAAAAAAATACAATTCACGCAGAAAAATCACAATTTTTTGCAGTCAATAATCAATCAAACGTAAAATAAATGAAAACATACATATATAGAGCAATACAAAATGAATTGTTACTGCAGCAACTGCTGCTTCTGCTGCTGCCTTAATCGAAATGTTTTTGCTTTATTATTTAGTTTTTCTTGTTTTTTCTTGTTATTTTTCTTGCTCTGCTCTGGTTGGCTGGCTGGTCTTTAATACGACTTCCTGTGCCATTAAATTTTAGCATAACAAACAAAATACTTTTCGAGTGTTTCCGTTTGCTTGTTTCGGTGACATTTCGGCGGCAACCGGCGGCAATCCAGCAAAACGAGCTGCACAAAGCTAAAAGTGCAGTAAAAAATTTGTTGAAATATGCGACCGTCCGTTAGGCAACAAAAATTGCACGAGCTTTTATTTGCACTTCAATTTTGCCCTCGACGCTGCCTGACCGAGCGGGAGGCGGACAAAGAGAGAGAGAGAGAGAGAGAAGGGGCGTGGCACTCACACTCTCTTTATGGCGATTGCAATTGCAATTCCCCTCCGTTGCAGTTTGTTAACTGCACTGCAATGCATTGCGCTAACTGCGGACAAGGACTTGCAATTCCCATAGCCAGGACCAAGGACCCCATGAAACCTCACGAAATGTTTGCAAAGTCCCAAGACAAGTGCTACTACTAGCAGCTATTTTATTTTTGAATGTCCTTTGCTGCTTATCAGCGTTTAAAATCACAGACAGAGAACTCTGCCCAAAAAATGTATGCATATAAAAGTGAGCAGTGAGGTCGTGCGGCGCGACTTCGGACAGGCAGCAGGCAGCAGGATACAGGCACAGGCACAGAACACAGAACACAGGAGTGCAGCGCAAAAAGCTGCAGGTGAAATGCAAGGAAACGAGCCAAATAAAATCATGTGACACTTTGTGGTTAATAATGTTGTGTGTATATCCAATCCAGCGGTGTCTTCAGCCCGGGCCCATTGTTTCGTTTCGTTTCGCTTTGCCCCAAAAAGAGCGAGGCGCCACTCCTCCCACACAAAATAAATATGAAAAACCGGGACAAGCGGGGCATCGTTGGCAGCGACGGTGATTTAAATGCAAATTTATTATCATGCAGCCCGCAAAAATAATAAAAATACAAACCGAAACCCCAAGCAAACTCACACACACACAACTCGTGCAAAATAGTATAAATAAATGGCAAAAAATGTTGTAATAATATTTACAAAATGTCTGCTTGTCCTTTTTTTCATTTTTCATTTTTTTTAATATATTTTTTATGGACACATTTTAATTTTCCCGCATTTGCATTTCCATTTTGATTAAACGATTTGCATACATCCGCTTCATATAATCATTAAACTCGCCTCAGCAGCGATTTAGCTCAGAATGGCTAATTAGTTAATGTATGTCTCATCCGTTTCTCATTGTCCATCCTCTTTCAATTGTGCTAGAACAGCATCTGACACTAAGAACTGCCTGTCAGCCATAAAACGATATGCCACATGTAAATAGTACCACACCGAGGCCGACAGCAACAGCACCAAGCAGGCACCCAAATACAGCTCCACAATCATTTCCCAGTTGTAGGCCAATCTGTACGCACGTCTTAGAACCTTGCCAACGTATATGCTAAGAGCTGCAGCTAATGCAGGCAGAAACACGCAGATGCTGCGATACCAATCGGCTACTTCCTTCAACATTTCTTGTTCTTTTACACAAAGTTATAAGTATTCAGAAAAATATACAACTTCTTTATTGAAAGCGCAACCTTTTAGTAATTGAAGAGACGAGATGCCAATTCTAACATTAATAGCCAAGCCAACTACGTTTGGGAACTAACTTTTAGTCATTTCAGTAGTTTTTAGTTCACAAATATGAAAAATCTCTGACTTCAAACTCCACAAAACTCAATCGATTTTCATGAGGTATAGCTTTTTGGTCAATGTTAAACTTCAAGATTAATTCGACAATTAAAATGGAAAATGACATTGTTTTTGATATTATCAACATTTTATGTGTAGAAATAACTTAGACTTTAAACTCTGTTAATTTCATTTTATGTGTAATATGTGGACTCTAGAAATATCTTAGACTTGAAACTCCGATAATTTCAATTTTCATGTGGAATGTCTTTATGTTTTAGATTTGAATTCGTTGCTAATTCCCCATTCCCATTGTAAACTAAATATTTTATCGATTTTCTAATTCCTCCACCTCTTCATCTTGAGGGTTACCTTCTTGGTGGTCGTAATTTCATCTCTACATTAATTGCAATTCAAATGAAAATGATTGTAAGCAAGCTTCTTGAAAACCCGATAAAAACATAAAATAAAAAAGTTGAGGTTCGATTTAACTATGAGTGAGCTTTACGAAGTCTGATTTACCATGTTCAACATTTGTTTTCCCATTTGTACACTCATCCATTTTTCTGTCAAGTACCAACCCGTTACAACATTTTCAAATGAATAATATTTGCAATAATGTACAATCAATAGCGTATATCAAAATTAGTCTTGAAGCATGCCAACAGCTTGCAGAGGCATATTTGCTTTTGTGCTGCTAGAATTTGAGTTTCAGGCAAGGCCAGACCGGGCTGGGGCACTCGCATTGATATCGTTAGTCATGCGCTTTATGTGTGCACATCGTTGTAGATTCCGGGCCGTATTCCTGGTCCTATCGTCTTATCTTTGTGGCAGAACTGTTGTTTAAGTTTGCCATTTTTCAACAACTCATCAATCTGTGCTCGATGCCATTGCCTAAGTTGGGCCTGCGCTTCAATGTTGGCTGCCCGGAAGTTCAGCAGCAGGGCATGAGGGGGCATTAGAAGGGGAGGGGAGCGGCTAGTTGAAGAGCGAAACTAACTTATGCGAGGCACGCACTCACCGCAAATGCAGCACAGCATCAGTCTTCGTCTGCAGCACCCTGGGCATCAACGAGTCTGCTAAGCGTATGTTGGGCAAATATGGCAACGTTTTTCCTGATTTTCCTTTTGCAGTTTCCGACGGGCTTTTCTCTTAGCATCTCAGCTCCAGAAGTTTCACTCAAGTCACAGAGCGTCGGCTGTCGCCAAACTTTTTTATTATGTATTTTTATACTTTTATTATTCATCTATAATCGTTGTAATAGTTTAATAGAAAGTTTAAAAGTCATCATCTAGCTAGCGCCAATGACTTGCCATATGGAACGCGCGCACATGACACGCCCATAACTCACAATGACAGTTAAGTTGGGTAACGCCTCCTCCCGCCACCACATCCTCACACTCCACCTTTGACCCGGCCCGGAGGCATTTTGCAGTCCGTTAACGGTCCAGCTGGCGGGTAGCCAACAAATGCCGAGTCCTTTGCTTTTAGATAAACAATGCAATTTACGATGAGTATGCGGCGAACGGATGTTTCATTAGCATTGAAGATGTCCTCTTTTTAAGGTGGCACCCACAACCCCAACGCCCCTGCCCAAGTGTCGTTAGTGTTAATTAACTTGGCGCAGAGTCAAGTGGCAAAAAGTGCATAAGCCATGAAGTTGTTGCTGGCTGCAAACGGAGATGAAGTCTCCAAGACTGTTAGAGAGTGGCAGCAAGGGAGTTGCATGCACCAACGTGCCACCCACATACACACACACACAAGCGCCCATTCATTTGCAACAAGATGTCGCAACATAACTTTGGCCGCAAAATTCAATAAAAATGCGTTGCAAGCATCCATGAGACGTTTATGGCCACGTCGGCCACGCATGCAAAAGCCAAAACAACCGCAAAGTGTTTCTAATAAATTGTGTAGCAACAACTTTGGCTACAACTACAACAAGTGTTTAAATTTATCGCAGCTGCGATTTGCACGCCCCCGTTGCAAGCATCTCTCTCTCTCTCTGTCTTTCACACACACACACACACACTCGACTTTTGGTGTTTATGTGTGTGTGTGTTTGCATGTGGCATAAACATGTATAAAAAATAAGCCCGAAACTATCGTGTTGCTCAAATACCCTGTAAAAGTTAAACTTACATCGAATTCCCAATATAATTGCTGTTTGTTGGCTCGAAAGCTTTTTAAGCTTTCTGCAGGATTACAATTTTTGTATAATATTTAAAGCTCGTCGAAATTGGTGTTAATTAGTACAGCATCAAAGTTTTCAATTATTATAAATTAATTTAAAATATAAAAAGCGGTCGTAAAACTATAAATTTCATTGAGCTTAATGCAAATTGAATGTCCAAACACAAAGAAATAAAATATGTGGTGAAATCTTATTATATACGCCAAATATAAATGTATTATTATACTACCAAATGTCTTCATAAGGAACTAAAGCTTATTATACAAGCTAAACTATTAGCATATTGAAATCTTTTAGAGCTTTTAGAGTTATTTAAAAGAAACCTTAATAGCTCATGAAAGTTATCTTTAAGACAAATCTATCATTAGCTGAAAATTCGCAATATTTACTACGAAAGGACAAATTTCAGCGTCTCAATTTATGTTTTAAAGCTTAAAATGTCCTTGGAGCTTTTGGAAAAATATTTATTTAATGTCTTAATGTCTGAAAAAAACATTATTATCATCAGCTGTTACTTATAGTTGTTCTCTACCATAACCTATGCTCTTCAGCTGTGCAGCATACTGACGTTATATGCTAATATACCTCAACTTCATTTTAACATTTTAAGCTAACAGAGCTCAACAATATTTTACATGAGCCAAGCCCGAGGGCCACTTTACAAACGCGCTGGCCATGGCTGCTGCTGACTAAACAACAACAAAAACAACAAATGCTACCAGGAGCAGCCACAGCAGCAACAGCAGCAACAACAACAACGAAAGCCACCAAGAGCAATTATGATATCGGCCATGATTTTGTGGGCAATTGGCTTTAATGGCTGGCGGGCCGAGCCAGGCGAGCCGAGGACAACAAACAACGACAGACTGTGAGTGAAATTTATTTAAACGCTGCCAAATGGCAAAGTCAGTCAATCGGCGGCAACTGTCGCATTCGCTATACCAGCCTAGGCAGGCTATTTAAATGTAGAGCCCCTCTAATAAATGCGCTGGGCATTTGCCAGCTGGAAGGCTGGAGCGAGAGCTCAGAGAGAGGTCGACTAACCGCACAGGAACAAAAGCTAGCCAAGAACCTTCTTCTATTCCATCTGCTCTCGTTTCTTTTTTCTTTTTTTGGTGAAGGAGTACAATTTATTTTTATATTGCTTATATGATAATCGTTTTGCATTAAAACCCTTCGTCTAGCCCCATTTTCCATTTTCACATCCATTTCCGTTTTGCCTTTTGCTGTTGCCAAAAATAAAAAAGAAAAAGGGAGAAAAACACAAAAAATTGTTGGTGTTGCTCGTATTTATTTAGTATTCAAAGTGTTATCGGCGAAGTCAGAGGCTGCCAACCAAAACCCCAAAGGATTAGTTATGATAAATGTGTTTTATAAGCGTGACACACACCCACACACACATAGAGAGAGAGAGAATCCTCCGACTGGGGTCCTGTTCTATTTAATGCACAGATAATGAGTTCCTTTGTTGGCAATATGTCAAATCGTTTGCCCAATATTTTAGCCTCAACTGCAAAATGGAAATAGGAAAATGTCAAAGGATTCTCATTCGGTTTTTGGCGTTTGCTCTTTGCCCTCTTCTCCTCTACTCTCGCATGTTGTGTGCGCATAGAATCGTGTTAATTAAGCACCCCGAAATACCCACTCGGAACTGCATGAGAGATTAGAGCCTACGACATAAATCAAGCAAACTTGTTACCCAGAAATTAAGCACAGAACGTTAAGAAGACTCACTAATCAATTCAAAAGCTTTTCAATTTATTTACATTTCCCTTTTGTGACATTCATGTGGGAACTTAAGCAGCAGGCCTTAAGCTAAACTTTCAATAGCCCTAAGAAATTTAAAGTTTGTGTTGACTTAAGTTCAAAAATAGTCAACTTCTCTGCAACTGTATTTGCTGGATATATCTGGGTGGTTCTTAAAAGCATAAATTGGCTTATTTGCAGCTATTGATTATTTTAAAAATGTAGTTAGAATAATTTTGTATAAATTATTTAATGAAATTTAAAGCCTCTATTTTTATGTGCCTCACTAAAGGACTACTCTGTAATAAGTTAATTATCTGTCTCACAGTTTGCTTAAGTTTAAGCAAGTTAAACTAGTTAAGAGAAGCATTGGCTTAAATTTGAGATACACGAAGAGATTTGTAAATATGCATGTTCTCTTAATCCAGGCCAACTGTACTATGCGACTTTCAAAGTATTTAATTAGCACTCGCAGGTTACGTTGCTTTGATTATAAGTAATATACATACATATATGGAAATGTATGGTAGTCCATACATCAATACTATGGGTCATATAAAAAACTTTACTTCCATCCACTCTCCAGTTCAATTTCTTTCATATCTCTTTCTGTCACTTAGCTTTTCTGTCGATCTGCATTTCTCTTTCAAAAAGAGCAGAACTAATAGAGAAGACCTGAAGAAAATAGAAAGAATCTCTTTCCTAACCTAAGTTCTCTCCTTTTTCCATCTCTCTTTCAAGAAGGGAAAAACGAAGGGACAAGACATTTCCCTCTCGTTTTCTCTGTCTCTCTTTCTATCTCTCTATACATATCTTTGCCCTGCTTTTCAGCTTGCTGTCTCTTTCTCTCTCCCCCTCGCTTCCTCTCTCCCTCTCTTCCTCTCTCTCTCTCTCTCTCTTTCTTTCTCTCTCTTTCCTCTCTCTCTCGCACTTTCTCTAAAAATTTCTCACTCTCTGACTATCGTTTATTGGGTTTCCATTTCAAATCTTTGATTCTTATTATAAGCAGTTTCTCCACCATATTTTGTTCATTTACCCGTATTAACTGTCACTGCAGGCACACGGAAGGCATGTGTCTCTTACTAATATGTTACATGGCCAGCAAAAATAATCATGCCTGTTATGAATTATTGGGTAAGTCCAATTAAAAACGTAGGTAGTAGCTCCGTAGGTACTAGTACATACAAAAATTTACATATATTTTTGTTGGGTCTCACCTACTGCTTTTACTTTAAACGTGGCTAAGATTGTGACATGCTTGTCGGCCTTTATTGCCTGTCCAACTGGAATGCAATTTTAGGAGTCAGCGGCATAATCGATGAAGGTTCGCTTACCTCAGTTCCTCATATTACACTGTCTCCCTCTCTCCCTCTCTCTCTCTCTCTCTCTCTCTCTCTCTTCGAACCACATGTTCGCTTGTCATTGATAAATTATTGTTGTTGCAGCAGCTGCTATTTGTTGTTGTTGTTTTTGTTGATATTTTCTTTCTCTCAGCCCTTTCTTGTGCCCATTTTTCTACACTTTTTTTGTTGGGCTGCGGCTGCGCACAATTTACGACAATATCTGGCTGATGTTATAATTAAATTAAATGCCTGGCGGTAGTCCTTGTTTACTGCAACCACTCCGCGTCCGCCCACTCTGAACCACAATACTGCTCTTCTTTTACTTCGACTCCCCGTTTTTTTTTCGGGTAATTTCAATTTCTGGTAATCGCGTGCGGAGAGCTCCGCGTGACTCGAAGCGCTGGCTAGTAAATATTTCACTTAATACACGATTTTCACGCCTACCTCGAGGCCGAATTCACACACATACATATATATATATATATATATATATTCAACAACGTCGCCAATTCATTGTGAATGTGTTGTCGTTGTTGTTGTCGCTGAAGTGAATTGTTACAAAACGTTTACGCCATTTTTCTTGAGGCGCTGCGTCGCTTTGTCAGCGCTTTTGTTGCAAGTGTCGAAAGGTGGCCAGGTGGGCGAGCATGGTTCAAAATGAGTTGACACTTTGCATGTCAGTGTAATTTTGAAATATTAATCACATGCCACACGACTGCAGCAACCATTGTGAATGGGGAATGTTTGCTTGGCATGGCATCCAATGGCGTTCCCCTCATTTCAGCTGCCCAAAGCATAACTATTGTTGCCCTGCATATTACGTTACATGCGAGCATTAGGCACACACACACACACACACACAAGCATTGGCTGCATAATCAAATAGAAAACTCGAGAGCAACTCGAGTTGGAGCACTTAGAGAGAGGGAGGGGAAGAGAGAGGTACTAGACTGCCCTGGCGTAAAGCAATTAGTGTTGCATTTTATGGCCTTTAATGTGGTAATGGTTTCGGGTAATTAACAATTATGTCTAACTACAAATGCGACACGTTGCCGATTGCGTGCCCACAGAACTCGACTTGCCTCCCCCTCTCGCACTCTTTCTCTCTCTCTTTCTCTCTTCCGCTTCGTAGATTATTACAAATTTTGCATATTTGAAGTTGAAAGCTTGCTTGCGGCAGCTGCAGCCAGGCAAAATTGGCCATAGCTGTGACTAAGTAAGTGGTTTTGCTTATTGTTGCAGCGTTGCGCATTGAGCGTTGCAACATTAAGATTTTAGAAATTTCCCCTCGACGTGGCCGAGCCCCCAACCCACAGATTAATTGCCCATGCAAATGTCGCCAAGCAGTGCGAGAAAGAGAGAGAGAGCGAGATTGAGCCTGTGGCAGACAGACTAAAACTAATTGTTGCCGCCTAATGAGGCAGCAAGCTAATTAACAATTTACGAGTACAACTATTCCACTGCTCAGATTTCACTTGACACCTAAGCCAGCCATATAAGAAATATTAATTCAAATAAGGCTACATTATGTTAAATTTAAAGCCCAAATAAAAGTAGCTTTAGCTTATTTACTTAGGAAATTCTTATTTACTGTTTTCTGCAAAAATGAATTAAACTAGCATTTCCCCTATATTCAATATTCAATATTATGTAAATAAATTATAGTTTCGATTTCAATTAGAATACGCTTTAAATTTTACTCTAGTTTAACAAATTGCCATAGTAAATACAATTTTAACTACATAAATAGCTCAACAGCAACTCAAATACACTGAATATTTAAAATTTAATCCCCTTTGTTATAAATAATTGAAGAAATGTTTCACAAAACCAAAAAGCACATAGATTATACGCTATCAAAAATGTATTTAGCACAGGCTCCCTGCATCTCTCTTTTTCTATGCCTGTCTCTTTTCGTCAAATGCGTTTAGCGCCGAGACTAACGACCAAATGGTCAATGATGACCCACCATCAGATCCCGGAAAGCGGCAGCGGCAGCAGCAGCAACTAAACAGCGCTCTGCGGTCTGTGTTGGCCAATGGAAAAGTCTATTAACGCACACGAAACTGTTAATTTTGCTGATGCAATTTCGGCTCAATTTATTGTGCACCCACAAACACTGCCCAACAAAAACGCGACGCAACAAAAACAAAAAACGAGAAAGAAGAAAGTGACAACCAGAATGCAGACGTTTGAATACACTTTAATGTCAGAATTTTGGAATGATAAATTGAAGGAAGTTGGGGGAAATAGTACAGGTCCTAGCGGTTGAGTTTAAGTAAGATATTTTGAAGATCATTACAATTTTCTTTAAAAAAAATCATTCCTTTTCATATAGTATAGTTCAATATTAAACTTAATTTTCTACGGAAAATGCAAAGTTTTTAATCTAAAAACTAAATTTTCTATTTATTATTTCTATGGTAGCTAACAAATACTAACATATGAATATATGTAGCACCTAAAAGAGGAAAACGAGAGAAGAAAAGAAAGTTCATGATAAATTCCTGAAAGCTGCTAGACAAATTTATTTAGAAACAGATTCATATCTTAATCAAATATAAATGTATATATAAACACAAAAGCTCTATCAATAGATTTTTAATCTTTACGTAAAACTAGAAGAAGTTTAAATGTTAAAAATATAAAATTAAATTTATTTAAATAAAAATATATTGCTCTACATAAATTCGCTACATTTGGTGCTATAAAACCATTCATACCCCATGGCAAGTGTATTAAAAACTGAAATAATACGTTGAAACGAGTCTCCGGCGGACCGAAATTGAAAAGCCAAAGTACATAACAACAAACTGTCGGCTCCCCAGTTGCCCAGCTCCCAATAGCCGTGGCTGCCAGTGCCAAAGCCAGGGCCAATCCCAATCCCACAGCCAGTGCGTCGGGCGCGAAAATCAATATAAATATGCTGCTACGGCACCAGGGCCAATGCAGCTGGAGCTATAGAGCTGTGGTGCTGCAGAGCTGCGGAGCTGGAGCAACATGACAATTTATGTGCATTTTGTATGCAGCCAGCTAAATAGACAAGGCTGCGACTGCGACTGCGACTGCGACTGGGCCGCGTATGAGGATCGAGCTGGTGGACTGCGTGTGCATGGCAGACAGACACCCTCAACTGCAAAAGTGCCATACTGGCTGGGCCAAGGACACAAAGGCTACACACGCGCGCACACACACACACACACACACACTCACACGCACACACAGTCAGGCAGACACGTAACGATAAAACTTGAAAATGCTGTTAGCTACAAAATTTGTTGTCCGACTTTGTTGGGGCGTCGCATGCAGATTTTTTTTTATTTTTTTCCCCCGACTGAAACGATGAGCCTCTACACTAATTTGAGGCGCACAGCTATTGAGTCAATATATTGCGCACAATAAGTGCAGCACCCACGCTCTACTCCGCCTGGTCTACCTCCTGTGTAAAGCACGCGTCGCTGCATTCGTGTGCGTGCGATTGCAAATTTATGCACTGCGATGTAAACAAGGCAAACATTTCCGCATCGACAGCCGATGCTGAAGTTGTGGTTGGGGTGGGGGTGTAGGTGGAGCCGGAGGTCGCGTTCACTGCTGCACAACGCAATAAAGTAGCGCGATTGTGAATTATTTGCAGCATAGTTTTGGGCTGACGCAGCAGCAACAGCAGCTGCATTTGTAACTGTAACTAGAAACTGTGCCGCTCGACGCCTGCACAAAGCGGACAAACCTAATTACAGTTGCAGACAAGCCAACAGCCTCCCACGCCTACACCCCATCCCCCACTCAGCACCCACATTGGTCGCTTTGTCAGTTCGTTTAGCGGCACAAATTGCTGTCCATTGGGTTAGCTCCGTGCTCCGCAACACCTCGCTCTCCTTCTATATATGTGTGTGTACTATATAGCCAGATATTCAGGCCACATAACTTTGTCGGCCATTGCGACAACTGACTTTTCAACTTCCAGCCGCTGTTGCTGCTGTCTCTGCTGTTGCTGCTGCCTTTCGCATTTGCCCATATGCCCTTTGGCAGTGGCAAAGGCCGCACTTACAGGGTATATTGAATGAACACCATGAAAGCTGTTTACAAAATCTACTATATGACATTAGCATAAGCTTAGCATGCTTAATATAATTTTGTGAACTTTTCGAAAGTATTTAAAATTGTTTAAAAATAATAGTTGCCTTTTTTGTGTAGAGAAAACATAAAATAGAAAGAAATAAAATACTTAAATAGATATTTCTATAAGTGACTGACAGATTTGATTGATAAGCAATACGTGTTTCACCTACAACGCAAAAGCGCTAGAAATTAGTTGGAAAATCATATCATGACCACAGGCTAGAAATATACTAGAATATAATATAATAAAATAATAGAATAAAATATACTAGAGAGACTAGAAAATATATGTCAAGTAAGTTGATTTAGATAAATTAAAGGTGTATTTAGCTTGTTTGTCAACACACGCATCTATGTTGTAAACTTCATTATGTTCTTCAAACGCCTTTCTACGTGATTCTCATGAATACAAAAAGTGTTCCAGCTCTGATAAAATGTTTGATAAGCGAGTCATATTAGCAATCTGTTGGTCTTTATTTAAGCTATGCACACAAATTTGTTCTTTCTCTCTTTCTTGCTCTCCCTCTCACTTCTCTCTATCTCAATCTTTTCCTCTGTCTGGCGTTTACTCTCTTTCACTCTCACTCTTTCAGTCTCTCCCTCTCTCTTTCCCTTTTTTCCCAACTCTCACTGTCTCTCACTGTCAATGTCTCTCTATCTCTCACTGTCTCTCTCTCACTGTTTCTTTCTCTCTTTCAATGTCTCTCTATCTCTCACTGTCTCTCTCTCTCTCACTGTTTCTCTCTCTCACTGTCTCTTTCTCTCTTTTAATGTCTCTCTATCTCTCACTGTCTCTCTCTCTCTCTCACTCTCTCTGTCTCTCTCTTTCTCTACTACTGTTTCTCTCTCTTTCACACATTCACTCTCTCTCTCTCACACACACTTTCTCTCTCTCTTTCTATCTCCTTTTTCCCTTTCTTTGTTTCTCTCCCTCCCCCTCTCTTTCTCTCTATTTTTCTCTTATTCCTCTCTTACCCCCTTTCTCATACTCCCTCTCTTTCACCCCCTCTATAGTCATCTATTGCAATAAGTTAAGCATGCGTGTCCAATCTAATTGTACTAGTAAGCTATTATACTAAATGCTTACACATTTCAATTATAATAGAATATTTAAATAGCCCATGCCTCAACCCTGCAGGGTATTTAGCTAAACAGCAGACAGAACTCCAGCCAGTTTGCTGCTTGCTGTCAAGTGGACAGCGGCTGTGCACAAAAAGGAAACTTGCAGGAAAAAAATGTATAAAAGATACAGCTGTGCAGTGGCAAAGTGGAGGAGCAGGGGCAGGAGCAGAAGGCAAAGCGGCAGTGCGGGCAAATATTGTGCAATGCAACGCTGCCACTGCCGTTGGCTCTGCCGCTGCTGCAGCCGCTGCCAAACAACAGAACCCAAAAACCTATAACGTCAAATGTCGAACGCTGGCGACTGTGCCGACTGTCCCGGCTAGCCTCTGCGTCCGTCCGCAGGTCTTTTACTGTCCGTCTCTGGTAACGGGGCAAATGCGTCTGTTTTATTTTACTTTTGCATATTTTTTGGCGTGTTTCAACTACTGCGGCGCTGTCTCTACATTTTTCAAGTTGTCTGCGTTTGACGTGCACGGCTGGGCGCTCCACTGCGTCTACATCGAAGTCCTTGGCTGGCGGTGGTGTCGGTGGTGGCGGCGGCGAGGGCGGCGAGGGCGTTGGCGTAGTTACAGTTCGCCCTGTGCTCTGTGTGCGGTTGTGGTTCGTTGCTTGGTTATCGCCCAAGCGGCCGCCACAGCGCCCCGAGGGGCGAACGGGCCGTCGGGTGGGTGGTCGGTTGGTCGGGCAAGGGGTTGGATGGGGGGTTTCAGACGCTCGCTCGGTTGGCCGCGACTTTAGTTCGTTTTTGGTGAGCCTGTTTTTTAGTGCCTTCCGTAACCATTAAATTTTACGTTTTTATTAGCGCGCCGCATAGACCAGGACCCCGGCAACACTCGCTGCCACAACCCCTTCGCCCACATGCCCCTCGCTTTTGGCAGTTCCACCCGCGCGAAATTTTTGAATATTTCCGTTTTGGCTGCCAGTTTTGGGACTCGTCGTACAAAATGCAGTTTTGCATGCACTTGCCACAAGCAGTTGCAGCAAAAAAAGAAAAAAAGAAGAGAATAATAAAACTAGCAGACAAAAATGAGCAGGAGTCACAGATAAGACAGCCAAAATGGCCTCGTTTTCTTTTCTTTTTTTTTTATATTGCCTTATCAGCGTCTCAGAATCGTGTGGCAAAACTTGTCGCGATTGCCCAAAATTAACGTTAGACTTGCAACTTGGCCAGCAAGTGGCAGCAGTAGCAGCAGCAGCAGCAGCAGCAGCAGCAGCAGAGTCAGCCACAAAAAAAAAGCCACTCAAAAATCAAGCTCAAGCTTTAGCTGCCATCAAACATGTTGCAGTTGTAGTTGTGGGCGTTGTGTCTAGTCTGCGCTCGAACATGTTTGCAGCCATTAGATTGGCATCCACAAGAGAACATGTTGCAGGGGCAAGCACTTGATAACTCTTATACACCGATTGTCACTCGGGCACACACACACACACACACGGGCAGAACTTTGGACGATTCCACTCAGTAGCTCTTACAGCACAACTCATTTCGGCACGTTAAGCTCAAAATTCGAAAGGAAAATCGGAAATATAATAATAAACAAAATCGGAATTGTCCGATCCACTCGACAAAAGCCGCCGCCATAGCTGAAAAATGAATCTATTGCGCTGCTTGCGTGCATCACTCAATGAGTTCTTCTACCACAATTATCCTTTCATATCCCTATGCAGCTGCGTGGTGGCCCTATTGACAGCCTATCTGCACTACGAGTGGAAGGTGCACAGCTATGATCTGATGTCCTGGAAGCGGCTAAGCGAGGCCTGCTGCTCCACGGATGTGGACATCTTTCAACTCCTCGTGCTGCTCACCATATTGCTGATAAACATAATATTTGTGGGCCTCATCATAGCCGCCTATATGCGGCCGTTGGGTCAGCGCGACACGGAACTAACATTGCTCGAGATCAAGGATCGGTTTGCCCGCTTTATTCTGTTGCGTCTGATTGCGCGTCTCGACCGCATTCAGAGCAAATTGTCGGCGAAGCGGAAGAGCCTCAGTTTACAGCACTTTACGCGCGCCCATCACAGTATGGTCAAGGCGGTGGCTGTGTTCCGCAAGGATGCGCGTAAACTGTTGCTGCCCAACGAGTCGGAGATTATGCAGCCCATCGAGGATATCTACGGCGTGGCCGATGATGAGGAGCGAGCACTGCGGCGCGACGGCTATTACAAGCTGCTTATCGATACGACCGATGCGACGGTAAAAGGCTTGTTTAGTGCACAGTGAATGCAAATTGCGATAACGATAGCGATACCGATGCCGATTGCGATTTTGATATCGATTTCTAAGCCATTTACAGCTCCGATTTTGTTTAACGAACTCCCCAATAAAGAAATACATATTTGTAATTCGGGTTCTTTATAGCTTGCATAGGTAGTTGTAGCTCTTTCTATCTCCATGTCACTCAGTTAAAAGGGTAGTGAAGTTTATAGAGCCACAGCGATAACAATATCGATAGCCTTAAATCGATTAATACATTATCTAAAACTTACTTTTAGCTTCGATAATTTCTTTTTCTGCTTCTATACTTCCCTTCCTCAAACAACGCTTCTTATATGACAACTCAATCCAATATTTTACGATAACGATAGGGATTTTCGATAATTATCGATTGCTCTTATTCTACTTCTAGTTTATTGAAATCAGAGCCTATACCTTCTTTGCTTATATATTTTACTCCTTTCTCTATCTGTACAGTCTAGTGCTATTTATAGATTTTTAATAGCTTTATCAATTGTCACATTTTGTCTTCGATTTCTACAAAATCTCTTTTTATCTGTGTTTCTTGTACTACAACTAACTACAGTCTACAGCTAGCTTTACAATAATGAAATCGATTTCCGATTAGTTTATCTCACCTTCGAGTTCTTGAATTGCCTGCACATAGCTGCCCTCCCTAATTCTCTATCCATATCTTCTTCTGCTGTTACAACGCAATGCAGTCTACCTTACCGATAACGATAACGATTTCCGATAACTTAATTGATTTAATCATTTTAACTCTGATTTCTGATTTCCTTTAAAGCAGAGTTTCTCTATAAACTTTAGATAGCTGCTGCCTGTTCACATCCACTCCATAATTGCTTTTATCTATGCAGCAGCTCCACCTGGCTCCCTCCCTCCTAACTTCCCATTCCCCCATACCCCTTCGTCCCGCAGCACTTCTTGTCCAGCATAGAGTTGTTCCTTAAAGCCGTTTTATTGTTTCAATTGTTCTGCTGTGCGGGCGCCTCCTTTTGTTGCAACGCCGCACTTCGACTTGCAGGCGCGCAGCTTTTTATGGCCGCATTGTGAGCCAAGCAACAAGCAACAACAATAACAATAATAAACACACACACACACAGCCTGGTTGTCCTGGTCGTTGTCGTTGTCGTTGCTGCTGTCAGGCAGAGGACAAAACAGAACAACTGCTAAAAACTAAAACGCCATGTCTGCAGCTCAAAAACAATATCTAATGTTCTCAACAGGCAAAATATTTTTGCAGCGTCTTTTTCCACTTTTGCCACGCTTTGTTGCCAGTCCGTACTTTGTTGTTCTTGTTGTGCTTATTGTTGTTGTTGGCTGTTGCTGCTTCTTGTCTTTCAAAATTAGCTAAAAGCCAAAATGTGCTACCGCGCGCAACTTCAAAGCGTTGCGCGCTTCGCTGCGGCCCCAAAAAGTAGGCAACAGAAAAAAGCAGTCGCAAAAAAAAAAACGCACTTTTCAAAATTTGCTTCGAAAATGACTGCCTAATTTCCGTTAATGTGCCATGTCCGTGCCGTTTCAAGACACACACACACATACACTAATACGAACACTCACATTACACATACGCCTCGTAGGCTGAAAGCTAGCATTTTTGGCCAACTGCATTACTTCATTTTTCATGCGCATTTTTCTTTGCTTTTCATGCTCTTGTTGTCCATGTTGCTGGTGTTATTGTTGTTGTTGTTGGTGGTGTTGCTGCTGTTGTGGTTGCTGGAAAAAGACATTAAGTAGATTATAGTCTGATTGCATATTTGCGGATATGCGCGCCATAAACACGTACGGACGTGCTGCAACCGCAACAACGCGAACAACGTTAGCGAAACAACGCGTTAAAAAAAAGAATATGAAAACGAAGCGAGAAACGAGCGGAAAAACAACTAAATAGATGTTTATATATGTATTATATATATGTGTTTGTGTGTGAGTGTGTGTAGGAAAAAAAACCTGTAAAACGTACGTGCATCTAACCGCAGACTAAATGACGCCTTGCCCCTTCGACTTTTGGGTCCAGAGCCTTAATTGTGCCGTCTTCTGCTACTGGCGGAACCGGTTCCAGCTCAATCGATTGAACATTTCTCCAAGGTGTTTGAGGTTCACTACACCTTTGTATTTCGTTTGTTGTAGTTTCAGTAAAAAGTGAACCAATAACTAATATGAGCTAGTTTATTTGCCTTAGTTTAAGCTGGAACTGCTTTAAATTGAATTAACTGGGCTTATTTTGAGCGGAACGAGACTATAACGAATTAAACTAGCTCTTACTATAGCAAATTCATTTGCTTAAGCTTGAGCCTTGAAGTAGAAACTAACTTTGACTAGTTCATTAGCTCGAATTTGAAACAGAGCTGTTAAAGTTAAACTAGTTTCCCTAAATAAGAAGCCGAAATGAAGCACTTGAACTTCAGTTCAGTTCATTCTTTAACTAGTTCACTTGTTAAAAGCTAAGGCTTTTACGATTTGACGTGAAATTGAGTAGAACTGAATTGAAATTAAATGAACCAGTTCTTATTTGAACTAGTTCACTTGAAAGGGAAATGCAAAAGTTTAACTAGTTTCCTTAGCACATAGCGAAACTGAATTGACACAACTATTTCTAGAACTTTTTAACTAGTAATTGAACTTTCTTACATTAAACTGTGCGAAACTGAATTGAACTAGTTCAATTGTTAAAGCTTAAAGCGGGAATTGTGAAACCTGAATTAGTTAGCATAAAATTGAATAGAACTGAACTGAAGTGAACTAAACCAGTTTCTACCTTCACTAGTTCACTTCAAAAGCAATTGCTGAAAGTTGAACTAGCTTAATTTAAATTGACTAAAACTAAAAGGTTCCGGCATATGCCAAATCGCAACTGCCTAAAAGTTCATATTAATAGCTTTAGCTAATGGACAGTTATGCTAATGAAATTTTAAATAATACTTATCATAAAAATGTTATTAATTGCACACATATTTTCATATTTCAATTACAATTAGTAATTTCATACCTATTTTATATACTTCAGCAATAATTACATTAAAAATAATCCAAAATATTTATACCATTTAACTGCAATAAAGTTTATGCTTTAATGAACTTGTTCATAATATAAAGCAATTTAATGCTAGCCGTAAACATTTTACAATACATGTGGGTGTGTAGGTATGTGTGTGGTTCGCGCCATAAGCCCGAATAGCGGCGATTACTTTATCGCCCAGCAAAACGCCACAAAATTGCAACCAAAAGCTGCTGGCGGCGTTTTTTTTTTTTTCTGCATATGTTGTGCGGGTGTTGTGGCTGCCAGTGTGTGTGTGTGTGTGTGTTAGGGTGTGAATGCCGTCAGGTAGATAGAAGAAAAGACCCGCAAGCAATAAACAAATAATCATAAATAATGGTGAATTTTTAACAGGCACGCTCTAAATTAGCAATTAATTGCAGCCAGCGAAGCAAAGTGTGAGAAAGAGCGAGACAGAGAGAGAGAGGGAGAAAGAGACAGGCTTCAATTAGGCTTACGAAACATATGCAAATGGTCTGGCCGCACACTTGGCAAAGGAGGAAACTGTAGCATAGTTTGGGGCGCACTTTGCAATTGATTTGATTTGATTTCGTTGCGATTGTGTTGCAGAATAATTTGAAGATGAAGGAGGTCGACGCCAGTTGTAGCTGCGGGCTTAGCATATGCGCACGACTTCAATCAGCTATGTAAAATCTATGTAAAATATTTATATTGCACTCGATGCACAATCGTTGAATGGCTGGTTGGCTGGGCTGGTGGTTGGTGGTGCTGCTGCATGCGTAATCAGTGCGGCGGGCAGCAAAATGTCATTTGCATAAACATTGTGCCACATGCGAGCATCTTGCAGCAGGCAAGATACACAAGATACGTATGGAGTTGTGTTATGACATTTTCATTATTTATGCTGGCCAAAGCGAGAGAGACTGAGAGAGAGAGAGAGAGAGAGAGACAGATAGAGAGTTGCACAAAATTATGTTGTTTTTGAGAGAATCCTGAAATTATTATCAAATAAATAAGTGTGCGCACCCCAAAAACCAAGCCTCTCCCCCACTTATGCTTGCTGCCAGGCTAACAAATCTATAGACTGGACACTGGTTGGTTGCTTCGGAATTCGTGTTCTACGAGCGCCTGCATCTGAAGTTGGGCAGAACAAACATTGAGCTTGAGTCTTGTGCCATAAAATGTAGCATAAGTAAAGTCCTGCCAAATAAATATGCATATCCATGCGCAGCGTGTGAGTGTGTGTGTACGTGTGTGCTGTATCTTGTTGTGCCACACTGCGTATACGTATTTTTCAGTGGTTTATGCGTTGATGCTGCGGTCGGAGCTGTGAGGCAATTGAGGCGAGCATAAATCACTTAAAATTTGTGCCAAATAAATACAGTGAGCCACAAAACATTCTGGATTTGCATGCTTGAGAGCTGTGCTTAAGTCTGACTTCTTCTACACACAACAACAACAACAGCAACGAAAAATGGAAAATACATATAGAAATAGAAAAAAGCATAAAAAATAAATGAAAATCAAAATAAATATGTTTAGATGGCCATGCAAATCAACTGCAGCCAAGTTTGCTTTTAAAGCAAATTGTGATATCTTATAAACGACTTTATATTTAGATTTCTCGAGCATTAGATAAAAGTTTTAAGCTTTAAGGAAATTGCTTAAAATTGTTGTATTTGGCAGTTGAATTAGTTTTTGCTTGAAGAAATCGCGATTGGAAAAGTGTTTGCCTGGCAGTTAAGAGACTGAGTCTGCAAGGCTTTAAATTTAATTAGAATATAATATTTATACTTTTTCATTTGGGTTTCCTATCTATCGGGAGATTTAAAGGCCAGAAAATTGTCTTTACGACTGTCGGCGTAATATAAATTAAAGAGCTAAAAACCGTTACCATACTCTAATGTAGATGTGAAGACGTTTATATAAATAATAATTAAAACAATAATAAAAGTATTTTTT
The DNA here is from genome assembly GCA_035045545.1 of Drosophila gaucha. Classification (NCBI taxonomy): domain Eukaryota; kingdom Metazoa; phylum Arthropoda; class Insecta; order Diptera; family Drosophilidae; genus Drosophila; species Drosophila gaucha. The sequence continues at coordinate 1,804,256 of JAWNOY010000292.1, forward strand.
TATTCCCAACAAATGTATTCATTTTTACATCTTTTAGTATGTCTTTAAAGCAATACTAATATAGATTACTATAGATAACTGCGAACCATAATAATGCATTTAATTCTCAAATATCATCTTACTAGAAAAAAAATGTATTTTGTATACTCATTTAGCTCATTCACTTTATTTAAATTCAAATGAAATGGTTTTTGCAGTTCTCGTCAGACTTGAATTTCGACAGCAAAGGGAAAGTGCAGCTTTAAGGCATATATGCAAAATGAAAAACTTTTGCAGACCAGATCCATAGCTGTGCACACACAAAAGTACACCACAGCCGCACACACACACACAATAGTCAGAGACACGCTTCGAGCTGAATGGGGCATGTGTCGTATACGCAACGTAAAACTTAGCCAGGCGTAAATGGATACATCTTGGCTATAAGTGCATGCCATACACACACACACACTCACACACACACATGCTCGCACACACATGAGGAAATAGCGCTCAGACAAAACATGATAACAATTAAAACTTTGTACACTTGGCGTATTTACATTATTCATTTCGGTGTTGGATTCTCTTGTCACATTTGTAATCGTTGTTTGTTGTTGTCTCTTTTGTCTCTCTGCTTTTTATTAAAAATATATTTTTATCATTTGTGTGTGCTAAAACAAATATCCGAATACAAATAGTTATGTCAAAAAAATGTTTTAACTCTGAATGGATGTGTGCTACTGATGTGACTGTGAGTGTGGGTGTGTCTGAAACACTCGCTTTTAAATATCTTAACAGAAATGGGAGTTCTTTTAGTTAGATCGATCGCAAAGGAGATACTCTGCATTTCTCACCAAACTTAGCTCTAACAGATAAAATAAGTCTCTTGACGGAAATGTATTAATAATTAAATTACATTTCTCGAAAGACTGACTTAATTTCATAGTGCTTCATTTATTTTTAGATACTAAGCCAAATTTCTGTAGCTTCTTGATATCTTCAATCAATGCATAGAAGAAATCTAAGCAAGTATATGAATAGAAGAAGTCAATCATTAGAAGAAATCTACACAAGTATGAACAGATCTAGTTTTTTAAAATTGCTTTAGAAGACGAATTGTGATGTAATCCTTTGTTACTTTATCATATCATGAATGCGTATCGATAGTAAATCTGTTAAAAATAGATAAAGGCATATCATTTAATATTTCACTAACGCGAATTACTGTCAAGTTTTCATCTAAGAATACCTCTGAATTTATAATATATAAAATATTTGTGAAATCTTAAAGGGAAATCGAAAGTTGAGAGTTACATGAACTTAGAAAACTATATCGATTGAAGATATTATCTAGTTTGTTCTATTAACACTCATTTAAAGTTTAAACAACACCATTATACCATTTTCAATGGGTTCAAGGTATATAAATAGCTCCAACATCGAACTGAAATATATGTATCCTTACAATTTTTCTTAATTTTTACAGCTTAATTTTCTGAGTGCTAATCGGTAGTAGGGATTACCAGAATAAAAATGATCATAGAACGAACAAAATTGGATTATATACATTTATGTATATATTATATATACTTAATGAGCCGACACGCCCCCTTCTGCCTGTTGACTCATTTTTCAATGGTATAATAAATGCATAATTTATTGCAAAAGGTAATTACGACTGGACCAGGTCCAGCGACTGGGCGCGAATGATATATGAAACCATAATTACTTTAATTAAGCAAATATTTTCACGCGCCAAGCTTTTCACATTGTTGTTGTTCTTGTAGTTGTTGCTGTTGCAGGACAGCGCATTGATTGAGCATATTTATTAATAGCTGTAATTTCGCGCATTGTTGCAAAGGCGCAAAAAGCGAAACAAAAACAACTCTCAGTATATATATATTGAAGCAGTTTAATTATCATTTAAAATGCCGACACCAAACCATAAATGTTCAAAGAAGTTGTCAGCGTGCTGTCTTAACTGAACAACACCACGACTAGAATTTGTTTTACGGAGGCTTACATTATGATTATTATTATTTTTTTTTTATGTAAATTTAAATTTCATGAACAGAACCCACATGTCAAATTTGGATGCTATACGTCTAAGACTGTAGGAGATACAGTTTTACCCTATTTGCCACTCCCCAAATGGGCGTAGCTATATATAACATATATATTTATATATATATTCCAAGTCCCAACTCTTTGACGGCAATATTGCCGAAATTATCACGGTTTTAGTAAAAGATATAGTAATTCCCGATTTGCCACGCCCCCAGAAGACGTGGATACATAACTTTTGATATATCTTAAGAGGAGGTCAACAGTATCCCAAATGCAAAATTTGGACGCTCTAGCTCCAAAACTGTAGGAGATACAGTTTTATCCGATTTGCTACGCCCTCAATGGGCGTAAATATCTATAATATATATTTTTGATTCCGGGTGATCTACTTGCACATGTATTCCAAATTTCAAGTCTCTAGCTCTTATAACGATCAAAATATTATAAGATTTATACAAATCGCTATATATATATTCCCGATTTGGTACGCCCCCAGGGGGCGTGGGTATATAACTTTTTGATCTAACTTAAGGGAAGGTCAACAGTAACCCACATGCCAAATTTGGATGCTCTAGCTTCAAAACTGTAGAAGATATAGTTTTATCCGGTTTGCCACGCCCACAATGGGCGTAGATATATAAACTATATCTTAAAACGTCCGCGTGATGTACACGAATATATATTCTAAATCCAATTTCTTAGACTGCAATATTGACGAAAATAACAGCGTTTTAGTCTTAATAGATATAGCATTTCCCGATTTGCCACGCCCCTTGTGGGCGTATCGACAAAATACTCAAACTTGATCTGACGCGGATACACACGAGTATATATTTCAAATTACAAGTCTCTAGCTTCTATAGTGTCCAAATGCTGCGCGTTCATACAGACAGACGGACAGACAGCAAGACGGACATTGCACAAATCCAATAGACTATTTTTCCCTTTGGGAACAGAGTCTAATTAAAAGCACCTATTTCTAACTGAGCCTTGGGCTAAGGCTAAGGTACGCTGATGTCATTTCGCTTTTTTTCCAGCCAGATTTGGCTGTTTTAAAAATGCGGAAATTCCAGCTTTTTTAGAAAATTCAAATTTTTTTTATATATAACTTTTTCTTAATTTTGTTTCTATCACATTTGACGATTGACAAGTTACAAATGTATTTCTATTAGTAATGTATCGATATTTATCGTATCGATATGTGTGTTTTCCATCGCTAACATTGTGAAATTCGTTTGCTCATCACTGCTAAGGTGTTTGGATGTCATTTTGATATTTCAGTTATTCAATGACTCATTTCTTATAGAACACCTGATAGTGCAGCCGAAGCGCAGCCGTTGCATATAGTCCGCTTGAACTAGAAGAGATATATTTGTATGTATATACATATTATGTATATATTTTCTATATATCCATGTTCCACGCACGCAAAGCAAGTTATTTTATAGTATGTCCTAAGCTTCCATAGAGAGACTTCTTATATAACCTATAAACACTTTTTGCAACTGTCGTTTGCATATTAGGAACTCAACTCGGTTGGGTTCGAAGCCTATATCTGCTGACTTCCGAACCAAGGCCTACCCCACTAAGCATTAAAATTGAGAGGCAAGTTATTTTAAGTAAACATTTTATTATTGTTCTTCAATTTCATATTGTGGAATCATGTTGCATTAACTCTGATAGCAGATTACACACACACAATCTATTAATCTTGCATATAGGCCTGTAAATAAAAAACTCACTTAGTTAACTTTTTTTAGATGCATAACAAAGCGTCGACTAACCCAAATCAATGCGCTAACAACAAAAGCGACCACGAAAACGTTGACAGCTACGATTTTCGTAAGTGTCTTCATTCTCTTGTCCTGTTCCATTTCTAACTGGTAGCGATTTACGTTAAAGGTTGATCTGCTCGGCAAGGCAATTGATTTGCAACTGGCTAGCTCGTATATATACGAGGGTGTGTCGCGTCTGTGCTCTCGTGTCGCGTCATTCTCTTAGAATGCAGCGATCGCAGCCTTTGTACAGTGACGAACAAAATTATTGGCACAGCAAGCATTTTTAACTTTCTGGCCAACTTTTGACCCTTTAAATATCGATAAATAAAAAATAAAAAAAATGATCAATTAGATTAAACTATTTATTATAAATTACCAGAATTTTTTATTTTAAAAGTAACAACTAGTATTAATATTAAATTAAATTTAAAAAAAATGGTGTATTTCGCTGAACAAAATTATTGGCACACCCAAAGAAAAACTTAAAAATAAAATACAAAAAAAAATTGTTAATATTTTGTGCTCAAGCCTTTAGCCTTAATGACGGCTGATAAGCGAGCTGGCATTGAGTCTACTAATTTTTTTGTTGTTTGCTCCCCAATATTCTGCCATTCTTCAACTAGGGCTTGCATTAAGTCGGCTTTTGTTGATATAGCCCTCTTTCTTACACGCCTATCCAATTCTTCCCACAAATGCTCAATGGGATTGAGGTCTGAGGACTGTGGTGGGTGGGGCAGCACATGGGCGGCATTATAGGCAAGCCACATTTTTACGATGTGGGCAGAATGCTTGGGGTCGTTGTCGTGCTGAAATGTGAATGAATCGGGTAAGTTCAGTTTTTCGGCACTTTTTTTGAGGTTCCCCTTCAAAATATTAAGATAACCAGTCTTATCCATGATGCCGTCTATAAATACCAATTCACGCACACCTGAAGCAGACATGCAGCCCCACACCATAACCCCTCAACCACCATGCTTAACTGTTGGTCTTATATTCAAATTTTCGAATTCAGTGTTAGGCTTTCTCCAAATAGTTTGGCGCCCATCCGATCGGAAGATATTGAACTTGCTTTCATCGGAAAACAACACCTGATGCCAGTAGTCCGGGGGCTTGCATATAAACTCCTTGGCGTAACCCAAACTTCTTTTTTTATTGGAATTTGAGATGTAGGGTTTTCGTCTAGCCACGCACGCATGGTAATTGGCCTTGTGCAGTACTCTGCGGACAGTAATCGGATGAACATCCTTTCCAATTTCATTTTTTACATTAACAGCGATCTGTGTTGAGGATATATTGGGGTCCACTTTCACTTTTCGAACGATTTGGCTGCATTCGCGGCTGCTCAAAAACTTTGGGCGACCTGTGTGCTTGCTACTCTCTAAGTTTGAGGCTCCTTTGAAGCGATGTACGATGCTTCTAATTGTAAAGCGGCTTCTATTCATAAGTTCCCCTATTTCCGAGTATGATTTGCCCTGATCGTGCAAATGTAGGATTATTTTCCTTTGAGATAGGGATGTTTCTTTTTGCTTAGGTGCCATTATTAAAGCAAACAATAAATTAGGAGTGTTTCTAACTTAATTTAAAATCTCCAAATAAAAATAGAAGAAATTTTGAATAACGGGATATGTCAGGATGCCAAATTGCCAAAAATAGAGTTGCCACATAGTTTAAATTATTAAAAAAAAACCTAAGTGGCCTAACTGTGCCAATAATTTTGTTCAGCGAAATACACCATTTTTTTTTCATTTGATTTAATATTAATACTAGTTGTTAATTTTTAGAAAAAAAAATTCTTTTTATTTATAATAAATACTTCAATCAAATTGGTAAATTTTTTTTTTAGAATTTATCTTTATTTAAAGGGTCAAAAGGTGGCCAGAAAGTTAAAAATGCTTGCTGTGCCAATAATTTTGCTCGTCACTGTATGTTCTACATGAGAGAGCGGACTAGCTATTCTCTCTGGAGAACTCATCCTTACTCATCCCGTCTTGGTGTTCGTCTACATGAACACAAAGCATTAAGCGGCACGTCAAGAAGAGTCGCGGCTAGGGTACCACCCGGCAAAATAGTCATTTATGATCAGAAAACGAGCGCATATATGACTATTTTTATCAGAAAGACTAGTCGAAAAAGACTCGAATATGATCAGAAATTCCCTAAAATGCTGGGTGGGATTTCGACGCCTTTAAAGCTAGAGGCTTACAATTTAGAACACATACTCGTGTGTGCTGTTGTAGTATAAACTTTATACTATAAAGTGTTAAGATCATTCAGAAGTAAACGCGTTTATGTTCGCCAATATTGCCGTAAGACAAAAAGATATGTTATATATACAACGCCCATTTGGGGCTTTGTCGAATCGGATAAAGCTGTAGTAGATGTGATGTCGGGTCACGTGCGATACCTGCGCAAGCTCTGATGCATTTCACGGCGCCGCAGATGCGAGCATGTTTGATATCAGGTTGACGTTCTGCTTCCTCCAGATGTCGTCTCTCCGCACTCGAATCACATGTGATTTGCTTCCGCAAACAATTTTGTGTCCACACCAGTGAGTATTGTTTGTGTCTGTTGCTATTGCAGCTCAGCGCATTAATTGATCATATTTATATGAAAAGCTGTTATTGCTTTGATTGTTGCACGGGCGGAAAAAGCGAGAGAATAAAAGCTCGCAATTATTAATTGAAGCAGCTTAATTACAATGTGCAAAGCCACCCGCCAGAAAGAAAATACACACAAGAATTAAAACTCAGCTTCAGATAAAAAATTAAAGTAGGTGTAAATTTTTTGATATTGCTCATTTAGTAAATGCGATCTATATTTTTGCTTATATCCGCATACTTCCCTTAAACCGAACAGCAAGTGTAAACAAGTTTCTTTTCAATTGAACATTTTATTATTGTTCTTCAGTTACATAATGCTGAATCATGGTGCATTACCTTTGGTAGCAGATTGCTTCACAAGTTTATCTTGACTATAGGCCTGTGAATGAAAATCTCTCTTAGTTTACTTTTTATATGCATAGCAAAGCGTCGACTAACCCAAATCAATGCGCCAATAGCAAAAGCCATCACCACAACGCTGAAAGCTACGATGCGCTTAAATTTCTTTATGCTTTTATCCTGTACCATTTCTAACTGGAAAGATTAACGTTTAAGATCGATCCGCTCGCACACACAATTGACTTGCAACTGGCGAGCGAGCATGAAATTTGCCATTGGTTTCTTCAGTCATCAATGCAAATCGCTCAAGTTTAAACAACTCGCCGACAATTTAATACCCTAGCAAACTTGCAAGTAAAACTTTTGATTTCATTTTCTGCTGTGTGTGCATTATGAAGAATTAAAATGCTTTTAGAAAATTGTAACCTTTCTAATAACTCATTTTTCAAGCGATTATTAAGCCATACATATTGAAAAATTTCTTGTCAGCTCTATATATATATAATATGTACATACATGAAATTTAGATAAATAGTCCATGTAAGGTAAAACTAGATTTTCTCAATAAATTTAGGATATAATAAATATATAACTATGCTTACTGTATATAACAATAAAAGCTGATTAAGAATATTTATTTTTTTCTTGGTTAAAGAAATTATCGTATTATTACGAACTGAACTTAGTAGGGTTCGAACCCGATATCTGCATACCCCACAGGTTTATGAAAACTACAATGAAGAGTTTTCTGCGAAAATCGTTACATATTTGATAATAAAAGTGTAATACCCTACGAAAAAAAGGTACATAAGGACTATTCATATAGATCGACAACACAAATGAATAAATTATATATAATATGTGCTTTAAGTAAACATTGTAAGGTGAAAAGTTTTGATTCATGGAAATATTAAGTTCAACGACTCTGGATGCTGCATAATAATAAGGGGAACAATAACATTCAATGTGATGAATTTGTTTTAGCAGTTTCAATCGATTTTATTCAGTTAAAACGAAGAAAAAGTAAAATAAATATATGGCATGTTACCATACATATGTATATAGAGTAAATAAATAAGTCTTAGCTAGTTAAGAGGCACTATGCAGATCTCCAAGTGATTGGTGAAATTCCACAAACAATGCCTGCTGCTGTTCACATCCAATTGAATGCTGAGAGTATCGACGGTTGGACAATTTACAGCGCTCGTCTTATCCACTTTGCCATTGAGCACATCCTCCAGCAGGAGACGCACCGCTAACGGGGCCAAGATGCTTAGCTTGAGCGAAAGTTTCGGACAGCGCGGAGACAACGTCTTCTGTTCCTCAATGCCATAGATATAGAAACTGCTGCCTATGACTGTGAACCGGCTGTGGGTGACATTGATTTTATTTCAGTTTCTAATTAAGGTAATTTTTGCTCTACTTACCGTTCATATATTTCCGACTTGTCCAAGACGAGTAGTTCAGCTATCATTGCCAAAAAGTCCACCAGTTTGTCTTGTTCGGGTGTATCTAGCTCCTTGTCGCAAAAGCCAAAACTTACGCCCGGCAGCTCGAATCGTTGATGCCAGTGCATCAGATTCATGCCAGAACTAACAATGCGAAAATTGCGAAATTGCTATAAAATATGAGAAATTATGCAAGTTTATAGAGAAAAAGATCTCGAGGAGTAGAGTTCACCTACTCGTAGCAGGTTCAACAGTGTCATCGTATGTATCAAACGGCGCTGATTGAGACTTATGCGCGCAGCAGCTTCATTGGGCCACTCGCGTGGCGCCCATTCCAGATGGCTGTAGAACTCGTGCAGAAATTTATGCATCTGTATGACATCGATGTCCTCCTCGCCGGTTGCCAGCTGCTTGTAGAAGTGCATTAGCTTGCCCGTAAATATGGCATCGTAGCCCGAATTGATGAAGTAGTCCGTGGACTGTGCCAGCACCTAGACATAAAGAAATCAATCAGCAATCAACGCTCAATCTTTGTCAACTCGACACTCGACACTCACCAGCATCACATTGTGTATCCTTTGCTGCTCTTTGCTGCGTTTCTGTTTGCGCAAATGAAGATTTGCAAAGGATTTGTAGCTGTGCAGCATGCAGTCGGAGTGCTCAATTTTTAATTTATCAGATGCACAGCGCAATATATTCTGCTTTTCCGGATTCACCTTTGATATGATCAGATGCAATGGACCAAGTGGCAAATCCATCAGCTCCACACTCTGCCTCAATCCAGTATCCAATTTTGTGCGTTTCACAATTTCTGAGCACTTTGTTTTGCAGGATCCTTTGCGTTTTCTTGGCGACATATTTCGATTTTCTTAGAGTATTATATTATTATTCTGTGTACTGCTAGACTAGAATTTGTTGATATATTTATATCATATGTGAATTGATAGATTAAGAAAATGTAGCCTGCTTTGATTGATTTTTCATTTATTATACATATAAATATCTATGTTAAATTCAATTACAATCAATTTAATAAACCTTTCAAATACATTTCGTGTGTGTATATTAATTTTATAAGTTTTTCTTTTTAAAAATTGCTTTTCATAGGGTTTGTTAAACAAATTGAGTTATAAACATTTACAATACATATAAAAAGTGGAGCACCCTAAAATTGATTGAGAAAAACACTGTTAAACGTCAGTTACAATATTCAATTACATTTTACTGTTAACGCACTGCTAAGGTACTGTTAAATATCTTTCTTTGATCTGAGCATTAGTTCTATACACAGTTTTAAACACTATATTAAATATTATCAAAAAAGGCCTGCAATTTGGTCATTGAGTTGAGTTAGGAGGTGCATGTATATGTATATATATTTAGTTATTATATATGTGTATATATATTTATTTATATATTTCTTTTGTAAATTTTTTATAACAACTTTTCAAACTTGAACAGAAATGCAAAAATACTTTGAATGTACAATATATGTAAGTAGATCGAGCTTTTGAAAACTTAACCAAAAAGTGAAAGTGAAACAAATGCAATGAATGCATTTATTTAAAAATTCTCAAGTTCCCATTACTAATATATTCTGATGAACTTAGAAAGAGAATTTTGATGAAAATTTTAAGTGAAGTAGTTCCCATTACTAATATATATAGTACAAAATTGTCGTAAGACTCTACCCTTAAATTCTGATAAACATAGTAAGGGAAGTACTTCCCATTACTAAAGTAAATCGGCAAAAATTGTTAGTAAAATTAAAAAATTCTGTAAATCTTAAATAGTTCTCCATTAAAATTCTCTTTATAATTCATTTGTGACATCTTTAGCTACAACTATCGAGCAAACTTCGTTCCATGTTCTATGCATTTTAAACATTTGTTTAATATTTAAATTTTCTATAAGTACATAGCATGTCAGAGGCAAATGTAAACTATAATACACAAGTAACAACAAACAAGTGCTGTCAGAAATGAATGAAACAAAACACCTTCAACACAAGACGAAAGGAATTGACAATTCGTTGCAAACATGTTAATGTCAATCAATATGAGATTAATTCGTGATATCTTGACAAATATTTGGACAATGAAAATTGGAATACAATTTGGTTGAATGGGAACTCCATGAGTTTGATATGAACGCAAATAAACATGCTCATACATGGTTCATAAATTAACATTTATGTTTATGTTTAATATAATGTTGACTTAAATACTATGCAAATAAATCTGCACATAACTAAAGAAACCCGAAAACTGCTTAAGGCTTATCGAAGCCCGCAAAGTCGGAGGCTTCAGAATCATCATCGTCCCGCTCGACGCCTATGCAATGGATGCCCGTTCGCAGCATGGGCGTGCCTTTGCCCTTGCCCAGGATGCGCGCCGCAATCACCAGCTGCAGCAACTCCTTGGCATTGTTCGAGTTGACAATGTGCAGGACCTCGCGCAACAATTTCTCCTTGTACGCAAAGAACTCGATCTTCATCTCGTAGAAATCGTGCTCGTCGTGCTTGGTGCCCGTGAACTCCGTGATTCTGCAGTGCAAATTCGGTGTGGCGCTCACAACCGGCACAAATTTCGTGCCCGGTGCTCCGGTGTTGCCAAACAGCGTCACAGGCAAATTGAGATCAATCAGATAGCGATGATTGATCTGCAGAAAACCCAGGCTGACGGCAATCGTATCGCCCGACCGCTGATACGTAACACAGCTGTCCGAGCCAAAGTCGTCAGTCTTCAGGGTCGCCGCATCAAAGTGCACGTGATGATCTGTGAATGCAGAGATTCGAAAATACTTTAATATTCAACTTAATGCAATTGCATGCGCTTAATCATAAGAGTTTAATCGCAAATACCCCTCAATTAGCACAGCTCACAGCTCTTATCACACATTTGTGACGCATGCTTCCTTTTAAAAGTCAGTGAATGCCAAGCATAGCGTGATCTGTTAAGTTAATTGCGTGCTAGAACTATTTGCGAATTACAAGCATTTTGCTGTCAGCTTTAAATGCTCATTTGTTTTGTCTGCCTTAAAACAAGCAATTGCAGTTTGTCATATGCAATTTATACTCTACTTGAGGTCTTCTAATTGAAGCTTACACTTTTTCAATACACATTCTTACTCATCATACATACATATATACAATACATACGAATCGTTTTATAGCTTTTATTCTTCACTATATTGTTGTTCCTTCCAAAATCAAGTCTATTCTTAAGCTATAATCTGACATTTTCGATATCTGCTGTCATTATCTTACAGTTCGAATGCTACTGCTGTCGACTTACAGTTTTAGAGACAATATTTATAGAGGACCTTGCTCAGAAATGAATCCCAATTGGAACTACGTCCTTCTTCAGTTATTAAATCGCAGTGCCATTGAAAGCCATTGTCTTTGAGTCATTAATAACAATCGATGGCAAGTTAAAAAATATCCAGATTACGCTAAAGTTTGTCTGCTATTATATTGCTCTTAATTTACAGTTTGAAATCCATTGTCTTTTCTTAGTCTTAGTCTATTCTTAAACTATAAGCTTACAGTTTCAATTTCAAAATTTAAATATACAGTTTAAAAATTTTTTTAGATATTAATCTCACATATTAATCCATCACATCCTTCCACAACAATAATCTCACAGTTTGAATGCTTCCTATAGTTTTAAAGTCAGTGTGATACATTTTAGCTGCATTTCATCACAAATCAATGAACTAATAAATCCAAAATACATTACAGTTTGAGAGCCACTATCTTTTTCGTACAATATTACAAATGACTGTCAAAGCCAGATATTTTAACACATCAATGAATCCAAAATGCATTGCAGTTTGAAAGCCACTGCCAATATTATAAGACTCCTTAAAATTCAATGCAAAAGCCAGACATCCTACGACCAAATCAAAACAGTTTGAGTGACATTGAACTTAAATTATAATTTAAAAACCACTTTGAGTTACCTTTGCAATGAAAAGATCTTACTCAAGAACTAATGCCAAAACCAAAATATCTGCGCATTCCACAACCAGAACGTTACAGTTTAAATGCCGCTGCCCTTTTACATTTGGAAAGTCATTGGGTTGAAGTTACCTTTTTAGAGGGCCTAATTATAGTTGACCTCCCGTAAAAGCCAATGCCAAACGCAAAATCTCTACAGTTTAAATGCCACTGACCTTTACGTACACTTCAGTGAAATGAATTCGCAACTGTATACAATGAATTATGATGCAAATTGTTTGTAATTGTGTATTGTTAACATTTTATATCATTTGTGGAAGCAAGAATGTGACCCGTCGTTGCCCGTCAACAGCTGCTTGCATTTGGCTTGTGGCAAATTTTCTGTAATTTGCAAATTTACCAACGGCAAACATAATTATTTTGAAATTGGGGCCAAAAATCAGGTGTGCGGCTGGTGTCTTGCGGTCTCTGTACTAGCCAGCTTTGCTTATTTAGCCTACGCCTATATAGTTAAATAAACAAACAAACAGTAACAAAACAGCGACTGCGGAGCAAACAAACAAACGAACGTCTCGGCGCTTGGGCAATTAAGTAAACTTCCACAACAAAGACGACCAAGGCGATGATCAAGTTGCTAACGGTAATGATGATAATGAAGTTGTTGTGGCCGAGGAAATTGCGTGTAAGCGTGCAATTAAACGCGTCCACATTTGTTGAAGGTCGAAGGTTCGAAGCGCGGGGGCAATGCCAACAACAAGTCTTCCGGATTCATTTACTTGGGGACTGCCGAGGGATTAAATTGCATTAAAATTGGGTCAGTGGGGACCGAAATATAAGGTCTCCAAATAAAAAAACGGCAAACTCAAGCGGATTTTAATTGAGAAAAAAATAAATCAGCTTTGAACTTAAGAAAGAAATATAAGAAAGAGAAGCCAGCTAAGCCTATGAAGCAAGCATATTATATATTCAGAAATAATAGAAATATGCATTACAAATATGTAAGAAGCTAATTTTTTATACTGATATGATTTGTGCTTGTAAACATTATACCCTAAACCCATTGAAAATAATAAAAAAAGTATATTCTTTTTGTGCAAATGAATGTAACAGGTAAACGTAGGCGTCGCTGTTAACATAAATATAAAATATATATTTGACCACGGGCTGTCTCCATCTAGCTAGCTATCCGCCTGTCTGGTCGCATCGATCTCGAGAACTACAAAAGCTAGAGACTTGAAATTTGAAGTAAATATTCTTTGTATCCGTTCGCAGTATAAGTTTATCCTTTTTTTCAATATCTTTACTCATTTCCTTAAAACCGATAAAAATAGATACTTTGAATTAGTTTTTGCAGCATACCTTGAAGACCATAAAAACTAGAGAGAGAGATAGCGAATTTTGTATGTAGCTTTCTGTAATGAATACATAATAATGGTTTTACAAAAAAATAATTTTAATTAGTCTTAGTCTTAGTCTATGATACATAAGATACACATATATACCTTATGTATCTGTGAGTGTGTATGTAAGAAAGCTGAAATTATTGATACAGTTGCTCTAAGCACGATTCAGGGTATCTGTTAGTCGATCTTAGTCGATAATGGTAAATTGGGTAAGTAGAAATACTTTGATAAAAATATAAGAAAAAAGATTTTTTCTATTATTTGCAATTCAGCTAGAAAATAAAAGTAAAACATATATAAATATGCATTTTATATATATAATATGTATAATAATATTCCCATAGAATTCTGATCGAAATTAGCAAAGCCTTTTACAGCACGCTAATCGTTGAGATGCGTGCTTTGTTTTACAATTCAGTTAGCAACATTTTTTTTATGAGTATTATGCAAATATTTAAATGGAACTTGGACGATCCATTCACAAGCTAATCTATATCTATGGCATCGATGGGTTGACGTAGCCCAAGCACAACAAATTCATGTTTCTCAAAGTTGTTGCTATAAATAAGTGAGACACAAAAAAAAACGACTAGACCCAAATAACAAAAAGGCAATACTATGGGAGAAATAGCTCTTGCTGCTAAGTGTAGAAATACTTTTCAACATTTGTTGCGACCACAATTGTTTATACGACAAACATTTATGAGGTATTTGAGTAAATTATGATTATCGGATGTGGATAAACAAAAATTTCGGGAAATTATAATCAAATATTATAAAATAAGGAAAAGCTGCTGATATCTAGAAACTTATTGAAAAGAAAATAGTAAATTGAGCTATTAATTGTATTGCTTTGCTGAGGGTATGAAACAATTGTCAAGAACTACATATGAGTACATACATTTATCATGAACTTTAACAATATGTATAAGTATACATATATATATTTATTTTCTTAATCAGAATTTGTACCGAACTCACTAATAGATATTGTTTCTCAGTATCTCATTTGAGGAATCTTAACAAGGATCCCACGGGACGTTCAATCCAGTTTAATATCTATATTTTTTTTTATGTGGAATCAGGCAGTATATATATTAAGACTAGAATACATTTTAGCACTATATCATATAAGGAAAATACTGAAAATACAGAGTCCTTACATATTCCAAACAACTCATTTAAGATCTTACCTATATTATTTAGATATACATAACAATATTAAAATAAATAACATATTTAGTTCTATATCATAAATATACATATCATCATATATCATATCATATATCATCATGTATCATCGGATTTAATTTTTTGTTGCTGCCTAAATTATATTTTTTAAAAAAAGCTATACTATTATTAGATGCTAGGTTATTTTGTTTACATACCTAACTAAACGTTTCTATTAATAAATGTTATTATAATAATACATCACTTCTATATATTCTATAGAAATTATTAGTCATTAATTTGTTTTCTGTTTTAAAGTAAGGTTTATGCGGCTGGAATTATATTCTAAGAAATCAGTAAAGCTATTATTATAATTATTATATGTTTGTTTAATTTCTAGTCTATAAATAATAGATATATAAATATATATGTACATATATATATATTAGATATACAATTTTAGCTGATGCAGAATAAATTGTTCTGCTTTTGCATTTTATGTTTTTATTTGTCATGATAAGCGATGCGCATGAACACACCTGCTAAGCACATACATAGGTATGTCTGCTATGTATGTACAATCTATAATATATAATATATATATATATATACATATATATATTCTATATAAACGGATATTCATATTTTGCTGTGCTGTGCCACAAATGAGGAATGTCTCAACGAAAACAATTCTTTTCTTTTGGCCGATCGCCCGCTCAGCAAAGACAATATTTAAACATAAATATATGTATGTATATGCGACAGATTGAAATTTATTCGCATTTAATGCGACTTTAATTGAAATTATTTACAGGAAAAGCCAGTCAGCGAGTATTTTCTGCCTGCCTAATGTAAAATTGAACGCGTTTTTCCACGCTCAACTTTTTCTTATGAAAACATTTTTTTTCTTTTTCAATTTACGTTAATCCAGCTAAATCTGCTTGAAAGCGAGTCAATATTGATGGACGGACAAAATGTTATAATAAAGACCTCCCTCCTTTTTCTTGATTTAGTCTTGTTTGCTTTCATTCTTTTCTTTTTTTTTGTTATATGAATTTCAATAAAAAAGTCACGCTCTATGCAGAGATCAAATCATAAATGAGAGTGAGAGAGAATGAGACCTGCCCCCACTCAGCTCCAAAACACAATTTGGGTTCCGATTTTGTCCTCCCCCCGTTTGTTTGTTAAACGATTGTCAGCCGATCGCAATTGATGAACGTTTTACAAAAAAAAATATATATATATATTCAATTGGTTCGTTTGGGGAGCCTGCTTAATTAACATCCAAAGGGGCAAAGGCAGCGGGCTACAGTGAAAACCTTTGTAAAAGTTCTCCATTTACCAGCGTTCGTTCCGCTCGGCTGTCAGCCCCCAAAACTCTGACGTACGAAAAGTTTTTTTATTCCATTTCATGAACAGTCACATGTTATTCAACTGCTGCTTAAGTTTGTTGTACCGAGAGATTCGCAAAGCATTTGGGCACGTATAATTTCTGTGGTTTGTTTGAGAAAATGGAAAATAAACTTACAAATTGTAAATCAACAATTGAGCACGATTTAAATACATTTTTACATAATTCATAACTCAATTGCCAGTTTTTAATGACGCTAAACAATGTTAACTTAAAAGTTGAAAATTAACTTGAATGCGGAATTCAACAGGCTCGTCTTAATGCTAACAGTTGTCATACAGGGTGACTTCTGTACATTTGTAACTTTCTAGACTATGCATTGATCTAGAATCACTCAGTCAGCCTGTCAATCAGTGTTTCAGCAGTCAGTGAAAAAGTTAGTCAAGTAAGTTTTATCAATCAATTAGTCAACCAATCAGTCAGCTGTCAATCAATTAACAGTTCGAATAGTTTGTCAATCAAGAAGTCGGCTAGCCAGAGAATTTGTATCACTCAATAAATTTGGCATAAATCAATCAGTAAGTCAGCTAGTAGTCAATCAGTTAGTAGATCCATCAATCAGTCGATCAGTCAGTCAATCAGTCAACAGTCAGTCCATCAATCGGTCAGTCAATCAGCCAGTCCTTCTTCAGTCAAACAATGAGGAAGTCAACAAATCAATCAGAAATCAGCCAACAAATTGACTGGCTAATTGATTAGGATGACAATTAGCGAGTCAATCAGTAAAGACCTGTACAATCATTCAGTCAATCAGCATTTAATCAATCATTCGAATCGGTCCATTTACACTCAATCAATCAATCAACAACTAAGCAGTTAGTCAATATGACAGACTTTTAATCAGTTAGTCAGTCATTCAGTCAATCGGTCAATCAATGGGTCAACAGTCAATCAAGCAGTCAACAGTCAGATAATTGTTAAGTCAGCCATCAGTCAATCGATAAACTGTTTGCCAACTAAACGGTCAATCAATCAATCAGAATATCTGCTAGTCAATCAGTGAGCAGTCAGACAATCATCCAATCAGAGGTCAATCAATCAATCAGAATATCTGCTATTCAATCAGTGAGCAGTCAGACAATCATCCAATCAGAGGTCAATCAATCAATCAGAATATCTGCTAGTCAATCAGTGAGCAGTCAGACAATCATCCAATCAGAGGTCAATAAATCAGTTAAACTTTCAGGCAATCAGTCTATTAAGAGTCGGATAATCAACCGGTCAATCAATCAATCTGAATATCAGCTCTTTCCACACTCGGAATCTGAAACATTGAATGCATGACACTCTTTCATTAATACCCATTAAAAAGTTATTACTGTACTCAAACAAAGTTGCATTGCTTGTTATATGCATATTATAAATGTATATATGTATATATAGATGTTTCATGTATTAGTTAATAATTGAAATTGTTCGAATTGTGTGCCGCATTTTGTCAACTTTTGAGTTTCTTTTGGCTGCTCTGTTCTGTTTTGCTCTGTGTTGGGTTGTTTGTGATGTCATTCGGAATGGGCAATAGAGAAATTGGGCAACAGCATATAAATAGGCGTACGAATATTTGTAAGTGTGTGTGTGTGTGTGTGTTACGACATGCCCTCACTCTCACTGGGGGGTGGTCAAAACGAATGCAAGTTGTGTATTTCACATGTGTTTCCAAATCAAAACAATTGTCAAGGTGTCGCAGTGCATCTATCAATCAAAAAGCCTCGCAGCACAGGAATACATCAGCCTCCCCATTTAATGCATGATGACACTACACTGAGAGAAAGAGCTCAACTAAATTTGAATCTGACTAGCAAAGCAATCTAACAACATTTGTTTTCAAATCTTCTCAAAATGTAAAGCATAAAAGAAAAATTTATACGAAAAGCCGATTGTATGAAGTACATAATGCTTATTACAAAACGCTTTACACTTGAAAAAAAAAAGTAAGAAGTAAAGTACTTAGTAAATTTTATAAATATTTCCATCTAAAGTCAACCTGAATAAAGCAGAAGAAAAAGTTTCGCACTTCTTAATGAAATATTTCAAATTAAGAAATTTCCTTTCAAGTAAAGATAGATCAAGCTTAACTTAATAAGAACAGCTATTGGCTTAAAGGCAAATTGCTAGCATTTACGCTGAGTGTATGGCATGTCGTGTGTGTAATACGAGGGGAAGTTCTCTAGAGGCATTTGCAATAGCAACAATAACAACACCTATTAATAGCCAGCAGTTGCATGCAAATATGTGTGCCTATGGCATATGTGCATGTGTGCATGTGTGCATATGTGTGTGTGTGCATGCATGAGTCTCCGTCAGTGCAACAATAAAACATTTGTTGACACTTCGCGCTTTGTGCAATTTAATTAAAAAAGTCAACGGAAAGGCGCCTCGACGAGGTAGCCAGGTGGCATATCAAGGCGATAATTGACTTAGATCGAGTTTCCAACTAGACATGCATTTATACATATATATGTGTGTGGGCGTACGAGTAATGAATGATTGGGTGTTTGCATGTGCTCTAAAAAATATTGATAATTGCAGCTGTTCCTTATGGCGCGCGATTCATTACTGCCATAAATTAGAAAATTGAAAATAGAAATAGAAATCGAAATCAGGTAATCTGTGGCGACATTTCTAAGCTCATAAAAATGTTGAAACAAATGAAACAAGTAAAGCGGTCTAGGCGACTGGCAGATGCCCTGTTTATATAGTTGAATTCTTGAGTTGACTTTTCTTTACTCTATAGCTTATGCATCTACTTAAGCAATAATCGATTTTCAATATATATTCAAGACATATAGCATATATTCTTATATTAGTATATAGCCAATATATATCTTGATATATCAAGGGGATCAATTTTTTTACGAATTACACAAGAATTCGATTTACCGAACAGGAATTCAAATTAATTTTTTTTTATGGGAATAGCATTTTTTACGAAATATTATGGTTTTCTATTTAGCGGGGGATGAATTATCGGGATTCGACTGTATATCTATGATATAGTAAAGTGAAAAAATAGTTTAAAAAGGGGATTTGAGTATCTTGAACGAGAAAAGTTGCTTAAAAGCTCTTCATGCTTAAAAGCTCTTCACTGTTAATCGATATATATCAATTTAGAACAATCAAAATAGTTATCGATAATTAATAACAGACGTTTTATACCCAAATTGATATCATAGATGCGTTCTTAGAAATGGGCAGACAGAAAGGTTAGATTGATGAAACTGATGAATAAGGTACAGATACAGTAAGGCCTCCCTAGTACGGACGCCTAAAATTATATACGACCTCTATCCACCTTACTAAATTGTTCATACTATTGAAAATATAATATTTTCATTTTATAATTATTTATATTATGCATATTTATTGATTTAAAAGAAATTTTAAAATGTATTTTAATTAGTCACATTTTTAAATACTAACATTTTTTTTTTTTAATTTTTAAGAGATTTTTTTTATATTTTTAATAATTTTGGGTAAAAATAACTGTTTGGACTAGCGGGTGTCTAGCTAAGGCAGGCTATTCTATATTTACTCTCCTCATCTAATACCTAATTTTCCGTAGCAAATTACCTGTTTTACTTAATGCATATTTAATGAGTACAAAGCATTAAAACTTGGCAACAACTGAAGTATAGTTAAAAATACATTTTAAATAAATTCTAAGTAAAGATATTTATATATGCATTCTTATGAATCACAATCTTAACTCAATCTCCTAGCTTATATCAGCTAAAACTTAGCAAAGCTTTCCATGAAAGTAATAAATGTTTAGCTATAAAAAAAGTTATATTATACCTTAAAGTAAACCGGTTGAATGGTCTAAAAAATGTTATAAAAATATATTATTATACTCTGCTTCATTCCCTATTCAATTTTCTGTATGATTTAATAATAAAACACATTTTATTCTAAATATCTCATGTGTAGGGGTAATATAGCTCTATTCCAAGTGCCTTACTTTATTTTTCTTTAATTTTAAACACGTTTTTTGGCATTAAAACATTTTTATGATTAAGTGTTTACCGAGCGCTTTAGAGCTTCCAGCAAATTGATAAGCAGACAGTTCTGATAAGAAAAAGTAAAATGTGACCGCATTTGTAAATGAATTGGAATATCCAACTAACACACACAAAAAAGCCAGTCTCACACACACGAAAGCTGTAACTATGTGCAGCTTGTACTGAAAATTGGCTTAAGAGTGACCATGAAGAAGCATTACACCAATATTATATTTAATATAGGCGGCAAAAGCAAAAGACACAGAGACAAGGCCAACCGGAAGAAGAAGAAGAAGAGGAACAAATGCTAAAAGCGTATAAACTGTCGATATTTTGATTTAGTATTTGCGCAAATCACAAAGTGTAACAACAACAACTGTCAAGGCAACTGGCTAATAGGGGGTGGGGGAAGGCGCCGCATGCATTACGAGCAAGACGCACACTCACACGCTAATAGCTGCTATTGAATTCAAATTTGACTTTGAACTATTACCGGCCGCTTTGAGGCGCCTAATTTTCGCACGCAAATGACCCAGCGAAGGTAAACAAACACAAAAAAAAAACAATTTCGTTATGTGCTTACCTGTCTGCTGTTCGGCAACTTCGCTGGCGCACTCGGACATCTTTGCAGCTAAGAGTGTTTAAATGCAAGGCGTTGATTGTCAAAATAAAAAATAAAGTGTAGTTTCACACACAAAAGCCTGATATACGTCTTTACGGTCTTTTAATCTGATCTGCAATTGTTATTTAATTGGCGTGCTACACAGAGACGCGAACGACGCTAAACAATAGAACACACTAAATCAGGTGTGACCAGCTGGCGCGTGCATAGAAATGCCATGAGAATATAATGTATCGATATTGAGTATGTATCGTAGGTCGGTATTTTATCGCTGCCTATCGAATGAACAGTGCTGCCAGACTTGCAACCCTGTGCAGTGTTGCATTGCTTGTTGTTCATCGAGAGTCGCAAAATGGTGGCTTCTGCTATACGCGGAGAAATTTTGTTGTACCATTAAGAACTAAAAAAAACACGCATTTGTGCTAATAATATTTAGTCAAATTATAGTGCAAAACTTTCACGTGCAAGTGTCGCTGCAATACGCGTGTGAAAGTGTACACAAATTGCGTTTCAAAGTCAGCGAAAATTGTGCCCAAAATCTCCGCAGCAATAAAAAAAAAACGCAAAGCAAGCGAAGTGCGTGAGTGTGTGTAAGTGAGTGTGTATGATTGTATGCGCGTGGAAGTGCTTGTGCATGTGTATGGCGAGCGTTTGCGTGTGTGTGTGTGCGCAAAGTGTATGCAAAAAAGAAGAAGACAAAACAGAAGAGCATTAAAAAACGTATTGTTAGCCCCCACTGACAAGTTTAAACGCGCACACACAACAACAACAGCTAAGACAGAAACTTTTAAAGTCTCGAAACGTAAGCAACAACTACAACAAGTGTGCAAAAATTAATTATTATTTAAGTGTGTCACTAATTTCATTTGAAGCGTCGTCCGAATCGCAGTCGCAGTCGACGTCTTCGTCGTCGTAATGCGCATCGTAGAAATCATTAAAATTTATTAGTGAAAAACGTATGAAAGCGTCGCAGTCGCAGTCTCTGCCGACGTCGTTTTAGTTGGCGTCGGCGCTGCAACTGTGTTTGCACACAAAGTAAAGTGAAAAAGCCAAAGCGGGCAAAGGCTGAGGCAGACGACGATGATGATGATGACGGCGACGACGACGACGACGATGGTTTGATGAGGAGGGGGGGCGTTTCTATTATGGACTTTTTTGGGGTAGAACAATACAACGAAGAAGACGTCGACGACGACGTCGACTCAAAGGCTCAACAAATTTTGTGCTGAAAAGGAATCACAAAGCGCAGCAGCAGCAGCAACGACGGCGGCGTCACCCACCACCAACGCAGCTGCTGCTGCTGCGACCACCCCCCATATGACAAGCTGCACGCCCACCCGCTGCCCGCTCGCTGTTGCTTAAACTTTGCTTTGTTGCTTTTTCGCTGACGTTGGCTGAAAATTTTTGTTGTTGTGTGGCTCGCGCCTTTTTTATACACTGTACATAAAGTGTAAAATGGGCATATTGGTGTTGTGCTATATTCGAATGTTAAAATATTCAAATATATCTTAAACTGAACTATATACATCAAACTAAATACTGCTTAGTTCGCTATCACAAAATTTCAATATAATCTCAGTTTATGTTCTATAGAGAACAGAGATTATGTGACTAAAGTATTGCGCA
The DNA here is from genome assembly GCA_035045545.1 of Drosophila gaucha. Taxonomy (NCBI): domain Eukaryota; kingdom Metazoa; phylum Arthropoda; class Insecta; order Diptera; family Drosophilidae; genus Drosophila; species Drosophila gaucha. Next base: position 1,826,661 of record JAWNOY010000292.1, read on the forward strand.
ATTGGTTGTACCCGACTGCAATTTTTTTGTTTTATAATTTTGCATTGTATGCTCTTTTTCTTCTGCACTCTGATACTTCTGTCCATTCTTCTTCTTGTTCGCCTCCTGCATAATCATAATCATCAGCTCGTCTCTCACCTACGTCATTTCTTCGTTTCCAGCTGTGCCAGTGCAAATTAACCAAAATCTACATTTCCGGCTGCCTGTCCCCTTCCAACGCATCGCTACAGGAGCAACAGCATCATCACTGGATATCTATATATTGCTTACTCGCTCGCACGCACAATCGGGAACGCTACCGTTAGCGGGCCAAGTGGGAGCAAAAGCCACCCGGTTTCGAGTTCGAGTTCGAGCTGCTTGCTGGGACACACGCAAACACACACACATCTTTACTGGATTCATGGTGAGTTGCCCGCCACGAACAGCTGTTGAACTAGGCATATATTTAATTATTATTATTTGTTTGCTTAACACACATACACACATATATTTGCCGCCGGCTCATGTGTCATCCTTCTCTATTGCTGCCCCGAGGGGGCGAGCAGATTCCCAACTCTCTTTTTCGGTTCATGGCTGAACTATTGAACTATATACGTTGCTGTATGTTTGTGCGTGTGTGTGTGTAGGGTATTAGGGGAGGCGCTATGGCCTGCTGTGATAGACAAGCAAATTGCCAGGCTCACTCACTGCATCATAAACTAATTAGGCAAAGTGCTTCAAGTGCCCCAGCACACATAAAAAAACACACACACACACATTTATACAGGCGCTCGATTTCAATAGAAGTTTATTATAAAATAGAAAACGGAATTTGTAAAGTGATATCCCGCATTGTTTCTCTTTGCATCAGATGTAAACATATAATATCAAGAAATGGAATCTATGCAAGATAATATTATATTTTATACATATGTATACATCTGCATATATATCATAAGATTTGGTAAAGTGTGCATCAATATAAAAACATAATTTATGATATGCATATATTAAATATAACTATTATCATTCAAGTACATTTGTTTCGCTAATTTCAACTATCTTTTAAAGTAAATTTTTACTTGTTAGTTAAAGGCAGCTTTCACTGTTTAAAGATTTTTATTATCATAGAGTTTATTTGAACATATGGCAAATTGCTATTCCCAGCAAGATGCCAAAGCCGTTCACTGAGTCAGTAGTTCAAGTTCACGCAACTGTGATTCCAGTTCACAGCGCGTTGCTTTCCAAGTTGTTGTTGTTCTTGTTGCTGCTGTTGCATGTACCGTTGGCTCAATCGTAGTCGACGTCGTCGTCGTCGTCATCATCGTCAAGCTGTCAGAGCGTAACATCTACAAGCTGTCAATTAGTTTTGCGCGCCGTTCGCTGATTAATTGCCGAGTGGTCGATAACTTGGTGTTAACCATAATTAAAATGCAAACAAATCTATTTATTTAATGGGCATTCAATAACACTCAAGTACAGTGAGAGGTCTATTAAGGGACTCTCAACTTTTAATATGTTACTAACTGCAATTGTGGAAGTTAGCAAAATCGCTATAGAGCTCAACTTCTGGTATAGCAAGTATGTACAGATCAAGTTGCCCTACGCTATACGCTATATCTTGATATTTGAAATTTTCTTGGAAACTGACTTTCCACGAAAGTTATCCAAGTTCATAAATTATAGTTCCATTGAAATTTATTTTAACATTCCGGCTTATCGCTCCTGGTCTAGAACTATTCATTGGCTAATTTCCATTAGCAAAAACTTGCGCTTATCTCTCTCCCAGCAGCGAGCGAGCGATTGGGCAGCCCCTCAGTGGGTGGGAGGAAGAGAGAGGTGTTGTTGTGAAAGGCTGCCCGATTACGAGGGAATAAAACGTGAAGTGTTTAATTAATAAATAACGTGCTAATAATGCATTTAATAAAAACAAAAGCGAACTTGAAGAGCGCTAATGCTCCGAGCGGAAACTCACGACCCAACAACAACAACAACAACAATAACAATAGCAACAAAATGAAAGGTGTTGGTAAATGCGCCCACGCCCACTGATGTGGCTTTTATATATATTTTTGTTGGCCGTGTTGGTTAGACGGCCGTCTCTTCAGTGGATGATAATCAGGTTGTAGAGAGGAGGAGTGCTACGGCCTTTGATGTCGATTTCATTTCATATTTTATTATTAGTCATTTGGCTTATTTATAATGCGCTGTTAAAGTTTACGTTTTATTAATCTGTTTGCTGGTGCTTTTAATTTATAATTGCCGCTTATCTGATTGAAAAAGCAAGACACTTTGACTCGAGTGTCGATTTATTGCCACCGATTACAAAATGTGCCGTCAAACACCCACACATAGACTTATATGTGTATTTATATTTATATAGATATATATAGCAAGACATATAGATCAATTCCATATTAGATCACTACAAAATTCCCTAGCAACAGCTAGAAATGGACGATATCTTAAGCAAATGAAAAGTTATATTTAATATAAATGTAATTAGAAAGAATATTAAATCATTATAGCTTATGTATATAAAGATACATTCGAATTTTAATTGATACAGTAATTGCTCGAAATATGCATATAGTCATGCTCAAACCTCTTTCAATAATGAACATTCTGTAGGAATTCAAAACAAGCCACAAAAGTACAGCAAAGGTTCGCCTGTACGGATACAGAATATGTTAGAAGGAGTATTACTCTATTAAAATACAGAATTAAATGTAGACTTATTTAATGTTGTTTTTAAAAACATTCTCTAAATCTATAATAAAAATTCATAAAATGTAGCAAACAACGGTAACAAAAAGTTCTTTGTTTTGTGAAATAAATAAATATACATTTATTCATTCATATTTATCATATATTGTTTTATCTGACATTTAAATTATAATATAATATATAATATAATTCGTAAATCCGTTGTTCATTTGTAGCTTAAAAAACTTATTGAAAAAATATGATTATCCCCCTTTCTGCCTCTTGTGCTCTCTTGTGTATCAAACAGTTCCAGCTGCGTGCTACTCCATTAGCGATAAGATAATTAACACACAAAGCGCCTATTAAATCTATATATAAATATATGCACATATATATGTATATAAAGTCAAATAATTAAGCACAGGTTAATCAGTGTAAAATCAATGAACCAATGGGAATATAATGTACAAACGTGTTTAAAATAAAATTAACAATATCAACAATGAATTCCCATAAATCTTTCGCATTGTGTGTAATTCGATTATAGAAGGAGAGTTAGAGTGAAAGCGACAGAGAGGGATGGAGGGAAAGAGGGACAAGTTCAAATGCAAAACGTTCATTTACATTATGCCAGACACAAATTCTCTGACACTCGTTGCCATACAACAACAACAAACAATGACGACAGCGCCATAAACACTTGAAAGGGCCTAACAACAACAACAACAACTAGAGCCATGAGCTAAGGAAGGGCAAGCGGTCTCCTTTTACATGGCCGTATTCTTCTTTATGTCTTACCCTTCTTCCATTGTGTATGTGCCCTTCCGTTTAGAGCAAAACGGGGCGACATAAGTAACACGAAACAATTTCCAAATGAAGCGCGGATAAGCCGCAAAATCCTTAAAATACTCGATAAAATTACATAAAACTAATCGCACAAGCACACGCACACAAGCACATGCCATCACACACACAAACACACACGAAGACAGAGTTTAAAAGAGAGCGAGTGAGACAGCATTGAATTGGCTGTATGACTTGCCTGACTGCGATGGATGGGTCGCTGTGTGAGAGGGGCAGACGCGGGTCGTCAGACATGAAGAGAATGATGAAGGTATCTACACCGACAATCTGTTTAACAACTTCATGAGCAGCAAATCCAACAAATCGTATAAACGACAACGACAACAACAACGACGCCGATGACGATGACGCTGACGACAACGAAGTGAAGTTCGGCTGCACACGAACAGCCCCAAATGATGCACAGGTTAGAGTGAGTGAGTGAGCGAGTGGGGGAAGAGGTGGAAGGGAGAGTGAGAGGTGAACTCGTCGCAGTCGTTGTGGGTCGTTTATTTGGTTTCGGTTTGGCTTTTTTGAACGCCGCATCAGTGCCTGAATAGATGCTCAATCGTTCGGTTGAATGAAGTGGAGCAGCGTATGGGAGTTCTTACATACCATATGGGTATGGGGAGAGGGGCTGCGGCAATGAATGGAGAGAATGTGGCATAATGTTCTTGTTGATGTTGAGTAATGGGTATAACAACTGTAAGCTGCCTGCATTCGAATAGCTTACACATACACCAGACTATTTCCATGTCGGCCCCAAAAAAAAGAGAAATTTGTTGGTTATTTATTTACTTTGTTTTCTTATTTCTTCTTTTTGGGCAACGAGTTGAGTACTCTGAACGCTGTTCAACTGCCTCCATTGGGCTTCTTGTTTCTACGTTTTAGACATTTTTTTGTATTTTACTTTTCGGGGGTCTGTTTTGATTTGTTGTGAAAATTTGGCTTTCACAACAAACCGATGCAGACAAGCAGAGGTATCTCTGTCCTGTGTGTGTGTGTGTATGTATGTGTTTGTATGTAGCACCTTCTCTGGCTGCCTACAAGCATTTAATGGGGTTTCCGCACTTGACACATGGCACTCAACTCAACTGAACAGATTTCAGACATTCCAAGCTATTGAGCTACTCTCATCCACAAGCTCTCGAGAATTTTGTTGAGTTCATGACGAAGCTAATTTGGTAGGGCGCATACCTAAAGCCAAATATTTGTGCATAGTTTTTGGAAATTTATGGTATATAAATGTAAGACTATCTAGATACAAATTATATAGATGCAAATATTTAGCTTTACATTTAAAGGAAACGATATTTGCTAAAAGTTTTAATAGAACTCTTATAATTTATTGTTAAAAATACTTGCTTAAACTAAAAACTATATGTTAGGGCCAACAAACTCCATTGAAGCTTGAATATAACTTTTAACATACGATATTTTGTTACATAAAATCATAAATTATAACAAAAATATAAATTAAATATAATAATTCAGGGTTGCAAGAACTAAATATATTATTTTTAAAGCAGGAAGTGAATTTGTATATTCACAAACTTCACTATTTCGTTGCTCGTAATAATTTTCTGGAGTTTTAAGTACAGGTAGCGCATTCCTTATTCGTTTTAGTCTAACTACGCTACCTGCACAGACCTAACGAACTCTACAGTTCGCCTACAGGCCAGCAGATTATTAACATCAAGTTAATAACCACCCTAATGTACAGTTGTGCGGCGCATGCAGCAACAGCAGCAGCGAAGGCATTTTAAGTTGTCTGTCCGCTGCTGCTGCTGCTGACGTTCCTTGTTGTTGCTGTAGCCGTTGTTGTTGTAGCCTATTTGTCAGTCAATTAGTCAGCTTATTGGCAAGCGATGATTGCAGAGAGAAAAACAAGCTAAATACAAGCGCAAACATACAGACAGACTGCCAGCCAGCCAACCACACAGAGGCCGACCGTCGGGTCGGTCGACCGTCGACAGCCGACAGCTTTTCCATTTCAAAATTACGCACACACACTCAACGACGTCGTTTAGCTGCGTGCGTACACACAATTTTCCGCTACTCATGATACAAATTGTTTATTGGATTTCCTCTTGGCTGTTGTGCGCCTGCCTCTGCTCTGCTTGCTAAGTTTTATTTTTCATTTACATTTCTCGTTTTGTTTCGTTTTATGTTTATGGGCTGTTTAGAAAACAATTTGCGGCACCCCCCACACACACACATCCCACTCTGTGTATGTGTATGTGTGTGTGTTTGGATATATTTTGTAAGTTGATAAAGCGCGTGTTGACATTAATGGAGGGAACGCGCCGTTTGAAATTGACAGCGTTATTGACCTTAAATTTTGTGGCCCGCTCGTTCAGCTGAGACCCGACCAAACCGACCAACTGGCTGACCATAGACTCCACCCAACCGCATTTGGGGCTGCTGCTGACTCACAAAACGGCAAAGGCACTCGCAAAACTGGCCAACAGTCAGTCACGTATCCACGACGATGTACAGAGCAACAACAACAATAACAACAACAGCAACATCAACTGCTGCAACAACAAGCAACAACTGCTGCAACAACAAGCAACGCCCCATCATCGGTTGCTGCTGCCATAATTTGTGGTCTTTTACTGTGAACTGTTATTGTTGTTGCTGTTGTTGGGCTATTGTTGTTGCCTGTGTGCCGCAACCTCAGCGCTGGGCATTATGATACGGCTATTAATACATACACTCACACACATATACTATACACACATACACACTCCACGCTGGGCAGGGGAGGACTCTCTCTCTCTCTCTCTCTCTCTATAGCACATTTTTCGGTGGTGGCAAAAATGTTCGAGCCTTTCATTTTGCCTTTTTAGATTTTATGGCTTTTGTGCGTTACAACGGCGCTTTTTGTAGTACATTTGTTTTATAACAGCCACCGCAGAAGCAGCAACAGCAACAGCAGCTACAGCTACAGCAGCAGAAACAGGAAGGAAGAAGAGAAAGGGGAAGGGGATTGGGTACACACAGCTTAGCACATTGCTCGCAGTTATTACACAATTTTGCCCAAAGCGCCAGAGCAGCCACTTGGGCCATTCGCGTGCCCAGAACGCGAGAGTGAGAAGGAGCAGAGAGAAAGAGCCAGAGATAGAAAGTTAGCGAGAGCGAGAGAGAGCTACGTAGACGAGGCCAGGAGCTACTCACCTTCTACTTTTTTTATGTGAAATTTTTCCACTCACGACTTTCCTGCCATAAAAAAAAGTTGCTAACCAAGCAGCCAGCCAAGCCGTTCAGTCAGCCAGTTAGCCAACCAGGCCAGTCAGCTAACCCGGCTGCTGTTGCTGTTGCTGCTGATGTCGCTGATAAGTGTTGGCCCCAAACGCAGTGGAGCGCTGCACAGTGGCAAAAAGTAGCTAAAAAAAAGTCGTGGCTTTATATATTTATATAAATGTGTGCACATTAAGGAATGTGATATGTGGCAATTAAGGCCTACTTAAAATGTTTTGATAACTTTGTTAACGTCATTAGAGCTCTCAAGTATAGAGATTAGGAAATAATCGATAGAAAATTGTCATCGACAGATTGTTTATTGAATATATTTTAAAGTATAGGGGTTATAGACTGATAGATATCTGTCTCTCTCTCTTGCTGCCTTTAAAGTTTGTCATCTTATTCCTTTATCATCGTACCACTGTGCAGACCCAGCAGCTTGTCCGTTTCGGTTGTCCGCCATGGCACCCTACGCCGCCTCATCGTCAGTCATTTAGGCGGCGTGTCGTGCCTTATTGAGTGTAAATCTGTCGACAATATTTTCTGTTTTATTTAATTTTTTTTTTTTTTTCATTTTGCGTTTGCGTCGGGGCAGGCCGAACCGAGTCGAGGCGCAATGCTCTTTTTATTTGCCTGCTGCTGCATTTAATTAATTGATTTTAATTGCCATAATTTGTGTGCCGTTGCCACACAACCGCAACCGCCGGCATGCGTGTGTGTGTGTGTGTGTGTGTGTATTGGCACTGATATTGATTCGTAAGCAAATTTAATGATAATTCCCCTGACAGTCCGCCCTGCCCGGAGGCCAGACTCGTTACAGTTATTCGCCAAGTTACTTGAGCGGAAAATCTGTTTACAGCTGCACGCACACTTGAGAGGCAGCCAAAGAAAAAATAACCAGACACACACTTACACACACACAGATACACGCGATATGAATATATAGCTGCTGTAACTGTTCCGTCAGCTCAGCTCCGTTCCCCTTCTTACCTTTACCGCAAGCCTATCCCTCCAGCTGTCTGTGCTGGCTGCTGGCGCATTATAACATATGCAAACGATTAAGTGTTCGGGTCGCATAAAACTCCCTAAATCCAGTTCGTCTGGCCTCCAGATTCGCTACACGTAGCCTCGTCTATTGGCCGGGCACACATTACATGGCATTATTTTTTATAGCTTATTTATTTATGCATGTTGATATTAACATTTGCAATATCCTTGAAACCATGAAAAATGGGTTAAGTGGGGTACAATGTATGTACATATGTAACATGCAGACTGTATATTATAATATATATATATATATATTTTAGGTGGAGCAATGTTCTATCGGTCTGCCTTTTGCTCATTAATGTGTTTTTTGATAATTTCTCTAAGATTATAAGAGTTATAGTATCATATTTCGTATTTAGTATCTTATATAACAAAGTCACTCTCTAAATATATCCTTGTTTGGATACTTCACCCCATTTCTTGACAAATTGAAATCTAGACTTTGTACAGAGAATCTGCTAGTCGCATATAGCCGCCTAGTCAACTCTTACACGCTTTGCTATGATATGCAGGATTTATATTGTAGAATGTTAATCATTTTAACCAAACGATGCATTTTCTTTTTTGCAGTTGAATTTTCATATCATAGTGGGCATAAAAAGGCTTAACACTGGACCGGAAGCGTGTTTTTAAAGGGTGATGGCGGCCTCCACTCAAGGAGAAATACGAGTGGGTCCCGGCCACCAGGTAAACGATGTCTATGTACGTACATAACTCTCACAATTCAGAAATTCAGCTCACGGTAACAAAATAAAAAAAAAATGCAAAGAAAGAAATTTTTTCCTTTTTGTATTGTAATCGTAATGTTGCAAATTCTAATTGTAGTCCCAATTAACACACCCCCATCCTGTCCAATCCACTTCCCAAGCTCGCTTCTTCTTCAGAGTCTAATCGAAATTCTAATTAAGTTGCTCACTTTATGAGTCTTGGCATCGTTTAAATGATTTATTTGTATACATAATAATAAAATGTTATCATGTGCCAGGGTTTTCTATTATCATAAAAGACTGATTCACTAAAATATTTTCGAACTTGTGTTCAGAATGTAAACTTTATGAATCTCAAAGATAACTGCGTATTTCTTCTGATTCTATTTATATCTCAGTATGAATCAAAATATTAACAAGCCTGTGAAATACAAGTTTAATCTAAACTGCAAAGTATTTACTGCTTAATAAGAGAACGTACAGATATAGTTATAGCAAACATAGTTTATTATACCTATATATTATTTATGAATAAATATATACACTGAAAAGTGTTCCACAATTCTATCTAATCTCTTTCCACAAACATAATGTGGGCAACTTGATGTCAACTTTGATTTGTAGCTTGATAATTATCTAAAGTTTATTATTTATAAACAATAAATAACAGCTGTAAATAATTCGTTTACCAAATTGGCTATATACATACATATAAATATTATAACTAACTCGTAAAGTACCCGCTACAAACCCTATGCTTAAGTCCTAGCTGATACCCTTTCCTACCAAATTCCTTCCCAGAAAATATTCACATACACCTCACATCAAGGCATTGTTCATACATTTCAAGCATTAGTCTTAAGTTGTATATTGTCGTATCGTATGACACCAGACAAATTAGACATGTATATATATACAAGCCCAGTTGGAAATACGCTGACAATTTGTCACACAAATAGTTGTAAAAAGAGAAAAGTTATTGACATCCTCGCTGATATGTCATGCGAAATGTCCAGCATGAATAATACTTAGCTACAGTATTTCCCACTGGGCAACTTTGTTTTGCTTATTGTGTTTGTGGACGTTGTCTTGGGTCTGTGGTGTATGTGACGTAACTAATCCAAAAGATAAAAAAAAAATAGAGTTGATGCGATGTTTTTTGGCGTTTCGTTCCGTTTTTTTTTTAATTAACTAATACCGCAACTTCTTCTGTCTTGTCTTGTCTTGTGACTGAAGGCAAAACTGCCCGATTATAATCCAATCTCAAGCTTCCCCGTTGATAAGGAAACCGATGAACGTGAATTAGAGGAAACAAGATGGAGTCCTGGCGTTGTGGCCGATGGCGACTTGTTAATGTTTCTGCGTGCGGCACGCTCCATGGCTGCATTTCAAGGAATGTGTGATGGCGGTTTAGAAGACGGTTGTTTAGCTGCCAGTCGCGACGACACAACAATTAACGCACTCGACGTGGTGAGTGCTCACTTAATCCTCCCTGCTGTAAAACTACTCTTCACTAATAGCCGTCATTTTATTACCATTTAATAGCTGCACGATTCTGGCTACGATCCAGGCAAAGCTCTACAAGCGCTCGTAAAGTGCCCCGTTTCAAAGGGCATTGACAAGAAGTGGACCGAGGACGAAACGAAAAAGTTCATCAAAGGTCTACGACAATTCGGCAAGAATTTCTTTAGGATCCACAAGGATCTATTGCCACACAAGGATACACCGGAACTGGTCGAGTTCTACTATTTGTGGAAGAAGACGCCCGGCGCCAACAATAATCGACCTCATCGGCGACGCAGACAGAGCGCCTTGCGTCGCAATCGTGTTACGCGCGCCAACAATACACCTCCCAAAAAGGAGGACACTCCGGAACCACAAGCTGCGACGACGGCGACGGCGGCGGCGTCGGCTGCAGAGACGGCGAATCGCTCATCGCCCGCTGTCTCCAAGGAGGAGAACAGTTCTCTAACCGAGGACGACGTCAGCGAGTGTGACAGTGATTCGAGTCTGACCAACAAAAGGGATGAATCACCATCTAGGATGAGGACGAGAAACAAACAACAGAACAATAACAACAACAACAACAGCAGCAGCGCCACTGCAACTGGTGGTGGTGGTGGCAACTCAGCTGCTGCTGCTGCTGCTTCCGTCAACGCATCTGCCAACAGCTCCGCCAAGGATCAATCCACGGGCTCAGCGAGCAACAACAGCAACGCCGTGGCGAACGGCAAGCGACCCAAACGCGGCTCCGATACACCGGATGTTGCCGCAGCAGCAGCAGCCGCCGCTGCTGGCGATAGCCCAAAGACGCCCACCAAAACCGTGGCCGAGGGATCGAGCAATAAGCGCAAGGGCGGCAAACAGGATACGCCCAACAAGAAGAAGCGCACCGAAACGGAGACGAACAACAGCAGCGAGCAAGCGAACAACAACAGCGAGGACAACATCAAGGAGAAGCAGCGCAAACGTCCCGACAGTCCTGTTGAGAGCATGAACTCTGATAGTCGTCCCGATTCTGTGCTCGACGATGGCGAATCGAATACAACGGACACGGACGGACGCACCATCGAGCAGCAGTCCAGCAAGGACAGCAAAGAGATTAACTGCAAGGAGGAGAACGCTGTCACGTTGTCCGGCGATGTGGACTCCAAGTTGGAGGTCAACGAGAAAGCCATCAAAACAGAAACAGCCTGCGCAGAAGACAGCAAGGATACCATTAAGAATATGGATGAGGAGACGAACATCCAGGCACCCAGCAGTATACAGCCCCTTAACATCAAGCCCGTGCATGTTGATGGTCTGCTAAAGGAGTCCAGCTCCTTGGAGGCGCCACCAGCAGTCGTTCCGGTGGCACCGATTGCAATGAAGGTGCCTACAATTGCGACGGTAGAGGCACTCAACGCGTCTGTCGATCGTGATCGTAAGGAAGCCATTGAGAAGATGGAGATATGCGAGAGCGAAGCGGCTGCACGTGATCCCGAACTGCTGAAGAAACTCTCCAGCATTAAACAGGAGACGTTGCCCCAACAGCAGCAGCAGCAGCAGCAACAGCAACAGCAGCAACAACATCAACAGCAGCAGCTGGTGGGTGTGCCGCCCGTATCAGCTGCCTCGGGGCCCATGCAGGAGACCGTTTACATTAAGAAGGAGCCCATGGAGGACTCTATGGACGCCACATGCAATCAAAACAGCAACGAGCCACAAGATCTCAAGGTCAAAATCGAAATCAAAAACGAGGATCTAAAGATCAACGCCAGCGGTCTGCCACCAGTTAGCTCCGCGGGGCCGCCGCCCAATGCCCAACAACTGGGTGGGCTACATCATGGTGCCGGAGACGGCGTCAATCCGGAACCACTGCATCTGCAGCATATGCCACATGGACCAACGCCACAAGCGCCTGCCGGCTACATAATTGACGGGCAGCTGAAGTATGGACCACCCGGCCAACCCCCTCCACAGCCACCACCACAGCTACACAGCGATCCGGGCAGTGGGGGAGTATCGGCGCCAACGCCTCAAAAATATCCTGGCGATATGGAAATGAAGTACAACGAGGCGGCCGTCAAATTTGAGCCAAGCGTCGGCAAATTCGCGCCACAGGAGCTAAAGTATCCTGTGCCACCGCCGTTAGATGCGCTCAAATACAGCCAGGAGATGCAGGCAGCGGCAGCAGCTGCGGCGGCTGTGGGAAAGTACGACATGAAGTATATGATCGAGCAGCAGGGCAAGTATCCAGTGGAGCTGGCGCCGCCGAAACCCGGCTACCAAGAGGCACTCAAGATACCAGATGTAAAGCCGGGCTTTGCCCATCTGCCACACAACATTGGCTCGCCTTTGGACGGACCCGGTCCTCCGCACAAGTATGCGCCTGCACCTCAAAGTGGTCCGCCGATGGATCAGCAGCCGCCGGGTGCCACGCCACCACCCGGCATTGCCATGCCCAAGCCGCACTATCAGCACGATGTGCAGACGCCGCCGCTGGGGCGACCCTTCGAGCCAACCGGCCTTATGCTCAAGTATGGCGACCCATTGGCTGCTAAATATGGGCCGCCACAGCCGCAGGATCTTAAGTATCCAATGCCGCCTGTGTCTTCAGCCAGCGGGGAGAATCTGATCAAAGCCTCGCCATATGGCCCGCCCCCGGAAAGTCCCATTGATGCCTCGGCGCGTTCGACACCCGGCCAGGATAGCCAGGGCAGCAATAGCAATAGCAATTCGCAGCCACCATCCTCACAGCCGCAGCAGTTCCAGTCGCCACATCCCTCGCCGCATATGCCTTCGCCAGCTGGCGGCGGATTGCCACCGGGCATGCATCCACAAAATCTCATCTCCCCGCACAGCCATGGACCACCGCCAAATGCCGGCGGCGCTGGCTCCGGTCCAGGTCCACAGCCGCCGACGTCCCTGCATCAGCCTATCAGTACCATGGCTGGCCAGGGACCGCCCGGCTTGCAGCATGGACTACCACCTGGCCCGGGTGGCCCACACGCACAAATATCGATAGCAAATTCGATGGCGGGCGTCGTCTCATCGCTGGGCGCGCCCACGATGTCCACCATGGCGCCGTCGCATCCCATGCACCCGCACATGCATCCGCACCAGCATCCACATCTGCAATCGTTGCAAGCGCTACACCGACCGCATCCCGATTTGTCTTCGGCCATGCATCCGCATGCGCCCATGGCCATGTCGCTGCAGGCACCGGGTCCACCGCACAGCCATGGGCATCCGATGGCGCCCGGCCATCCACAGCAGCAGCAGCAGCAACCTGGACCGGGTCCAGCGGGCACGGTGCGCACGCCATCGCCGGCGCAGCAACAGCAGCCGCCACGTAGCCTACACGACTCGCTGCCCACATCGCGAGAGCCGCCCGCCCCTCACACCTCGACGGCGCCAACGGGCTCGATTAGCGGCCTGAACTCGGGGCTAGGACCGGGACCGGGACCAATGCCACATCAGTCACCGCATGCGCATCGCACGTCTCCGCTGCCGGGTCTGGCGCATCCGTCAGGACTGATTGGCCATCCGATGCCCATACATCCGCACTTGGCGCACCTGCCACCAGGTCATCCGGCACACGCAGCACTGGCACATCCTGGCCACCATCTGCTGTCGCATTCAATAGCCGGCTTGAGCCATGGCGGCGGTCCCATTGCTCTCTTGGGACCCGGTGGATTGGGTGGCCTGCCCGAGTCGGCACTTAGCCGACGCACACCGCCCAGCCATCTGTCGCACCCGCACGCCTCGTCAGCGCCGTCGACGCCGCACTCGGCGGCCATCTCGACGAGCATGTCGCTGAACACCACACCCAACACGGTGCCATCGTCCGCCTTTAGTCGCGCCAGTCCCAGCGTCCAACTTTCGAGCGGTGCCCCGCCAAATGGCCCTGGTGGCAACAACAGCGGAGCGCCGAACAACTCGTCGGCAGCTGCCGCCGCTGCGGCCGCAGCCGCTGCCCATCGTGCCGCCTCGCCAGCCTCCAGTGTGGGCAGCCTAAGCCGGCAGAGTCCGCTGCATCCGGTGCCCCAATCGCCGCTGAGTCATCATCCCTCGTCGTCTGCGCTGTCCGCCGCAGCGGCAGCCGTTGCCGAACGAGATCGACATGCGCTGCTGCGTCAGCAATCGCCGCACATGACGCCGCCGCCAGTGTCCAGCGCCTCGGGGTTGATGGCCAGCCCGCTGAGCAAGATGTACGCACCGCAGCCGGGTCAACGAGGATTGGGTACATCGCCACCGCCGCATTTGCGACCGGGTGCCTCGCCGCCGGTTATACGCCATCCACAGATGCCGCTGCCATTACCGCTGATTGCGCCAGGCGGTGGCATTCCGCAAATTGGTGTGCATCCTGGTCAGTCACCGTATCCGCATCCGTTGCTGCATCCCTCGGTCTTCTACTCACCGCATCATCACAATCCCTTCAATTCGCCCTATGGCTATGCGGCGTATGGACCTGGCTTCCCCGCCTACATGAAGCCACCGCCACCATCCGGGCCACTGGATCCCGCCGCGGTGATGGCTGCCCACCATGCAGGGCTGTCTGGTCCGCCGCAGCAATCGCGTCAGGATGAACAGAATGCAGCAGCTGCGGCAGCTGTGGCCGCCGAGAAGCAACATGCTGCTGCAGCTGCTGCGGCCGTAGCGGCTGCTCAACAACAGCACAAAACGCCTCAGCAACAGCAGCAACAACAACAGCAGCAGCAACAACAGCAGCAACATCAGCAGCAACAACAACAGCAGCAACAACAACAGCAGCAGCAACAACAGCAGCAACAACAGCAACAACAACAACAACAACCTGGTGGTCCGCCACAAAATAAACCGCCGACGCCAAAGACGCCGCAGGGGCCTGGAGGAGTGGGTGTTGGCCTTGGTGGTCCGGGCACGCCCACAGGTTTGCCGCCAGGCGCCTATCCGGGTGCTCATATGCCAGGCTATCCGCCACCGCAGCATGCCTCGCCCTTTGCTCCGCAGGATGGGCAGCCTCATGGCATAAAGCCGACCTCCCACATGGATGCGTTGCGTGCGCACGCGCACTCAGCCAACTCTGCGGGACTGGGCGGTCCGCATCATCCGTCAGAGCCATGTGAGTATTGAGTCCTCAGTTAATTGAAAGCAATTCTATACAAATTTCTTGCATTTGTAGTGCCCATAGACATTGAGCCAGATCCAGAGCCCGAGATACCCAGCCCCACGCATAACATACCACGCGGACCCAGTCCCGAGGCTAAGCCCGATGATACAGAATGCCATCGCTCGCAGTCGGCCATGTGAGTACCTAAAAGACTTAATAACCTATTTGAGATATAACTAAATTATTTATAAATATATTCTTGCAGATTTGTGCGACACATCGATCGCGGCGACTACAATTCGTGCACGCGCACGGATCTGATCTTCAAGCCGGTTACGGACTCAAAGCTGGCGCGCAAGCGAGAGGAACGCGATCGCAAACTGGCAGAAAAAGAGCGCGAACGAAGACAGGTGAGCATTAATATACTATATACTATACTCGAGAGTTGAAACTATAGACAAAAGAGATTCCATCAAATTGAAGGATGGTCTGAAAAAATGTCCACATTATTCTGAAGATCAAACAAGATAGAAACACACAATTTTCAGACCCCCCTATCGTTATTTGATCTTCAACCATCCATAATTATAATTTTTCTTACCTATTTACCATATTAATTTTCCCTCTACTTTCCCCACAACCAGCAACAACAACAGCAGCAACAGCAACAACAACAACAGCAGCAACAAGCCGCACAACAAGCCGCACAGCAAGCGAAGATGAAGGCCGAACTGAAGCCTCCTTATGCGGACACGCCCGCGCTGCGTCAATTGTCGGAGTATGCGCGTCCACATGTTGCCTTCAGGTGAGCGTCGAGAGAGCATTTCACTATTTAGTTTAGTGTCTTTGTATTTTTTGTTAATGTAGTCAAATTATTCGTAGTTGATTTTGTAAGTCGTTGATTATCGCGTTTGTATTGTAATAATTTCCATTTCGATTTCAGTCCTGTTGAGCAAATGGTGCCTTATCATCATCCAATGGGCCCCATGTATAGAGAGAGGTACAGTACCTAGTACAAGCCTGCCAAATCCTCATCTCAAAGCACACACCATCACCAACAATCCCCACACATACACACACACTCAAACCAATTCATACCGATCACCGAGCTCCTCCTATGCTAACCTACATAATTTATGCTTATTTAAACGCACGTCCAAATTAATGCATTAGTTTTTCAACCATTTTCTACATATTTACCATTTGCCATTTGCCTGCCCTTAACCGAATTCCTCGACAAAATAATTAAACCCATTTCTGCTTTTCCAAATTGTAGGCCTTTACTCATGCTTCCAACCTTGACTAATTACAGAGAATTGGAGGAGATTAAGAACGCACAAGCGGCTGCAGCAAGTCAATCACGACTTGATCCACATTGGATGGAATACTACAGACGGTCAGTTTAACCACTTGAATAATTCACTCCAGAAATGTTAATCACTAAGTTATTTTCTACTTTGTACAGCGGCATACATCCCTCACAGTTTCCGCTGTATGCGAATCCGGCTATATCGCAAATGGAACGCGAACGGTTGGGCATACCGCCGCCACATCATGTTGGCATGGATCCGGGCGAGCATATGGTGCGTATAGATTGCATGGCCATCTCATCTTGAAAACCAAACTCGAAATCAAAATCCACTCATATTCACAAAATCAATCGTATTTGGAAGAAAACGAAACAAAAACAAACACTTTTTAAACCAAATGAATTCAAAACATCTATGCACCAATCACTTGTCCACTTGTCAGCTCAATTAACCAAAATACTTAAACAATTAAAAATAATTATATTATTGCTGTAAATTTACGTACATCATGTGTCCATGTCCCAGCACGTGTGCTAACACAATTTTCTATTGCAATTTGTCGCGTGCTTCACCTGGGAGAGGGACGACTCGTTTCTTTCTCTCTTCCACTCTCTAACCACATTTGTTTGCCATCAGTCGGTGCTAACACGCATTATCCACAATTTCACATTTCGCATATTCCCACTCTTCCCACTTACCAAATGTCGCATCTATGTTGCAAGCAGGCTCTCCATTTTATCTCTCAGGCAGCACACCTGGCTCTTTTGAAACTATCAACGATATTCAATAATTTTCAGATACGATTGACGAGAGAATATCATGCACACTCTCATACTCATTTACATTTGCCTTTGCATCCACAGCCGCAACCACCGGAGGCCGGTTTCCAACTGCCACGTGAGTTTGTATATCCGCTGCGTTGACCAAATCACAAACGATACTGATTTCCTCTTTGCTATTCTCTCTTTCCTCCTTTTTCTCTGAATGTAGCGAATGTTGGGCAATATCCGCGTCCAAATATGCTTATACCTAGGGAACCGCACTCGGATGTTTTGCTGAGGATGTCTTATGCGGATCAGCTACAGGTTTCCCAAATCCCTTTTTAAATATCTTAACTGATTAATTACATATATACAGTATTTACAGGCCGCCGAATTTCAACGTCAATCGCTGCACGATCAATACTTTAGGTGAGTACCATTTTATCCATCCATTAGGGTGGCCCAAATTGACAACAACAACAGTCATCAACAGTCAGTCATTCGGCTCATTAGTTCATCTGTATTTTTGTGACTATGACTTTTGTTTATTGTTTTTTTGATATCGTTATCATTTTGTGCTTGTGTATATATTTTGTATCTGTATCACGCCCACCTCTCTATTTCTATCCCAAAACAGACAACGGCCCAGATAAGTGGACCAGCCAGGCAGAAGGCAGAATCCCAAAAGCAACTGAACAAAGAAAATACTCTAAGCCCGGCCGGCTGTGAGGAAAATGCTTTGTGTGATTTTTGTGTTCAAACGTTTAAATTTTGCTTTTCAACAACTACAACAACAAAATGAAAAAAAAAACAACATTCATAATTTATATAGCAATAACAATGATCCCCTATATATATACCTATATGTATATCGAGTATCCAAGCTATATAACTAGCAACTTTAAGTTGTGCAACGCTTTGTCCAGTTTTTATGTAAAAAGTTAGTAAACGTTTTAATTTATCACATCCATACATACATATATGCATACCACATATATCAACTATATACATTGAGATCTGTGTTTTAACTATATTTTAATATGTATTTCCTTTCTTCTATAGAAATCAACTACGTTAGGTGTGTTCCAACTGGGCAGCTGAAACGATCCACTTATGAACAAAGAGGGAATCGCATATTAGAAATCAAATGAAACCAACTGACGAAACAAGCAAAGAAAACATGATGGTCGCAATATTTTATAAGTATCGTCTTTATAGTGTATAGTGTTAAAATTCTAAACAAAAATTGAGAGAGAGAGAAGCGTGTTAATTATCGTTTAAGCTTACGAGAATTGATTAAGGCAAATGGAACAAACTTAGCACACAAATTTTTAAGGTTTTCAACTGCGAAATGTGCACACATTTTGCAGATTGTAGCAGCACTTTGATAATACCCTATGACTAAACACTAAGCTCTATTTCAAATCAAATTAACTAGACTTTTGCAATTAGCTAAAAACAAAAACAAAACAAAACAACAGAGCAAAACCAAAACACAACAAGAAACAACTTGCTATTTTAGTATGTATATATATGTATATATATATATGTATATATACAGAACATGGTTTGAATGGCGAAGAAATTGGCAGCTAAGCCAAGTGCACTTTTTGCCGATCAACCAATGGGAGTCTATATATATATATATATATATATATATATATATATATGTAGAATGTATTGTATAAAGGGCTATCTAGACAACTGCAACTATTTGGACATCTCATATGCTGAGAATATTGTATATGTTATTTAAACTTAATGTACTTCCAGCCACAATTAAACTATATGTATTTTGTAATGTTAGTCCGCTTATTGCTGCTTAATTTGATTTATATAGTAATCCGTTTACAATATGTTTTGGCTAGCTTGGCTTACTTACTACTCATTAATTTATTATTTTATTTGGCTTAACTATAGTATTATATTATCAAAAGAAAAAACAGCAACAAAGAAAGAAAAAGCAACAAAAACGTGTTTTGTATAAAGTTTCATAACAAACAAAAAAAAAGAAAAGAAAATAGTTCATAAGTAAAAATTTAAAGTATGTGAGTTTTCAAAAATTTCTTTTAATCCCCCAAATGCAATCTATGTACTGTATATATATATATATAAACATATATATATGTATAGGGCAGCGCGTGCGTTTGTAGCAGCTGCAATATTTTGAGTGCTTAATTTATATTAGTAATTTATACACAATATATATATATATATATATATATATATTAATTATATGAGCAGCATGCATTAAAACAAATAAATAAATCTATATTTCAATAAACAAAATGAAAAGATTTATATTAAATTTAAGACCAACGCAAAACAAAACAAAACTAAAAAAATTTTATGTAAATGCGTGCATAATACTATAAACAAATTACATATTTTTAAATACAATTTTTTATTTCACATTTTGAGTATACACATTATACATATTATATATATAAATATACATATACAGCGTTTATTGTAGAATTTTGCGAGCATATTTAAAAAAAAAAACAAACAAAAGCTGAAAACCAAGCACACAAACAAAAGAAATATGAGCCACATCATTTGGCGCAGTTTAAGTTTTAAGATTGTAAAGTGAAAAATCCAGGCGTACATATTTATATATACATATACAAAATGAAACAAATAAGAAAAAAAGTGCAGCTATATATGCATATGCTAAATATATATATATATACATATATATATATTTCACACAATTCGATGATAATGATAATACAAAATAAATTATTAAAAAAAACCTGTAAAAACTAAGTAAAGCAAAATAAAATTAGTTACATTAGTTACAAATCCAAGCAACGTTTATTTAATTAACTGTTTAATGTGCACACAACCATAGACAAACAAAAAACACATCTTTGATGCGTTCTAATAAACAATTTACAGAAAAACACACATTTTATTAAAACATTTTAAATTTTTTGATTGTGCAGCCTTTTAATTTTTCAGGCTTGGAATTTGTTTTTTTTTTTATATAGTCAACTGGTTTGATTGAAAGTGTGATATATAGTAAGTATATAGTAAATATTTCCTGTTCGGTTAAGATCGGCTTGACAGAATGTGGTTCTTATATTTGAAGCCCATTGAAAATGGATAAAGAGGTTATAATGTTTGTAAAAATTTATGTTATAGAATGAAGGACGGGTGATGATAATGAGTAGACGATCCGATTTGGAGCAGTCTATGTACGTCCACCTTGCAACCTATAGAAGCTAGAGACCACTAACACATAGATCCTTCTATAACATGCGCGCATCAAATATCTTTTAAGCAATTGATTTCCATGAGATCGATACAAAACTTCCAAGTTATTTGAGCATACCAACCACAAACAATATTAAGTAAATTAAGAAAATCGTTTCTCATAAAATATGCACAAATATCAAAAATGTTGTCCTGGGTAAGTGCGAGCCGTTCACTCTCGCTTCCTTTACAAGTGCAAAAACTCTTAAGCATATTTCATAGATGAACCGAACTGTTCATTTTCTTAAAGAGAAAATTGTTTTCCATTCCATTTGCTCGCATCATCAATCATGGAACATATTCGTTTTTGCTTTAATCAATCATGCAATGTTTTCCCTTTTTTGGTGGAATACTTTTTCTTTTAATGTAAGCAACAAGTTTTTTTTTTGAGTAACACGTGATACACTTACAAAAGGTATTGCGCTGCTTGTGTAATGTTTGCCTAGCTTACAAAAATACAAAAATATATCTTATCTAAATCGAAGCTTACCTGAAATTTCTTCAACTAAAAATAGATAAATTACAAAGCTCCGATGACAATAGATAGGAGACAGCTAGAGCTGTTGCGGTTTTTATTTATTTATTACTAGACACGTACATCAATGTACACACATACATATATGTAGATATAGATTTTACTTATAGAGAGCATTAGCTCGTAAATCACAAGGTGCAGTGGCATTATAATAACAAATTAAGGCATGAAAATTGAATGAAAGAGCATAAATAACAAATAGTTACAAATGCTTACCTAACAATTAGTGTGTGTGTGTGAGTGTGTATATTCATGAATAATAAATCAAATAAATAGAATCGTTGCCATGTGCTGCATAAATAATGAATAAACCTGGTGCGGCGTTAGCTCTTAATACTTAAAGCATTTGTTGCCCGTATGTGCTCTTATTAATTTTTGACATGTTCCTGGCCTATTGGGTCAAGTTCCCCAGTTCATCCTTGGCCCATCCTCGAGACGAAAATTTAAATAGTCGGCCCACACACACACATCTGGCAAACAAAGCCGAACAGGTGAGCCGCAGCGCAGCTAGAGCTAAATTACGGGGCTTAATTAAAATGTTGAGCATGCGAGTGCTATGCATTTAATACAAAACATTCGCGCTAAAATAATGGGGGGCTCTGCGCCACACGGCTCTAATTAAAAGCCACTAAAACAATGTCCTTGACAAGCCGAACAGCAGGCAGCCAATGCCTACACACAGGGCGCCAAATACCCTGCATGCAATGCAGCCAGCAGCATTATCCGCGTCCACGAAGGGTATCGAGCCCCAATTATTGGTGAATATATCGGGTGGGGCAAGTTCGTTGCGGAATACGATGCGATCATTGAGCGGTTGCGTAGGACGAAAATTGTTCTTCAAGTGATCATCGTTGGCGGTCAGCAGGCGAAAGCGATTCAGCTGTTCAGAATGCATACATATATAATCAGTTAAATACATATATATATATATATAATATATATTTGTGTATACCTGATACTCCGATATGCTTATGGGCTTACTAAAATCTATCCAGACCACCTCCTCGGCGCAGGGCGGCGTTGTCAGCGATCCTATGTAGGTGTAATAGTTGTCTAGATCCACGCCCAGAAACTTGTACAATGGCAAAGGATTCTTCATATCCACGGATTTGTTCTTGCGCTCTATGGAGGCCAGCAGTTCCGCAAATTCATCATAATTGTGATTATCATCGGCGGTAATCTAAAAGAATTAAAGAAAATGATATAGTTGAGGAAATTCTTAATTCCTCTTTGTTTCCCCCAAACTACCTTAAAGAAGAACGCCAACACCATAATGCCATGATCCTTGTTCAGGGCGCTTTGAAAGTCTGGAAAGTCGAGACTACGCATAACCACATGCAGTTCGGCGGGATAGGCGTGATTGTCAATCAGATCCTCACTGCCCACCGTATCGTTCTCGCCCCAGTGGAAATGGAACTGCTCGAACTGGTAATCCGTCTTGCGTTCCAACGGGCCGCCCTTCATGCGCGGCGCCTTGCCCATCTCAAAGTCCATGGTGACCAGCACAGTGTGTCCATTGTTGGTCATGTGGATTCGCTTCGGTATGTCATCCATATAGGTGTAGGTAAACTGGGGATACGTCTTGGTCGTCACATTCAGCACATTAATGTTAATGGGACTCTGGAACTTGCCGCTGCACTTCTGATAATCATCGCCCCAATGCTCCGGTCCATCCTTGGCTCCATAGCCAAAGTCTTGGGCCCAGGCAACACAAGCTGCAACAATGTAGACGAGTTTAGAGTCTGATGACGTTCGCATTGTAGACTTGCTAATTGCTTGCACAAACGCACACGTTGGTTCCGTTTGATCATGGTGACATCGAGACCATCGACAAATATTTAATTTTTGATACTATTTTTGGGAAAACTCAGGGATAGCTAAAAATACCCGATTGTTAACCTCAATTAATCGAGCAAATAAATTTAAATTTCGTTGTTGATCATTTGAATTTGCCGACTGTCACCCTAATCGGTCAGCCATGCACTGTACAACATGATTGTGATCAAGTATAGTACTATCTATTTATCATGTATGTAGCTATCTGATCATGCTCAGAATTTCTTTTAGTATATCTTTACTTTATCTTTCTGATCATAATAACGTTTGCTGTAGTAGGTCTCTTTATGTCTATGTGATATATATGTATATATATACATATATAATAATTATAGTTATATATAATACACAATTAAATAGACATTTTTAGAGTATAGATATACTGCAGCTATTGTGTTTAGATCAGGAAAGGTATAACACCTATTACAACATTTCTCAGTTCCCATTTGGTATATACGTACATATATTCGTGCCCAGTATCAAATCGCTTATGAAATATTCGACTCTCAGTTTCTATGAAAACTTATCTTGTTTCCTTATAAATTATAGTATAGAATTGATTGGCTAGGAATGGTCTAGTTCTTATGCGACAAAACTTTTTTACTTTGCAAATATCTTAATCATTGGATTTACGATGTTAACAATGCTTTTAGCATATCTGATAAATGTTGTCTACATCAGACTACTATATCATATAATGAGTCTTATAAGCATCAAGAATCTGTTAAAAAAGAAGGGTAGTTTTTTTTAATGCATACTTGTTTTTTTTAGATCAAATTTGGAATAAAATATATTCATATAACCATTTTAAAATTTTTTACAATTTTTGAATACTCAAAATGTTTTAATAGATTCCTATATTATACACGTTATAAGACAAATTTGTTTTAAAATGAGTTTCTGCATGGAATTCTTCATTCTTATCAAGAATTCTAGAACATGATATTCACCACAAAAGAGTAGAGCAAAATAGTACAAATTTAGCTATACCCAAACTTTGTTGTTTTCTCTTTAGGGCAAATCTAAAGTAAAGTGACAACAGTGAATAAAGGCGAGAGAGAGGGAGAGCGCGCGACCTTTGGCAAGGATATCGAGTAACGTATGTCACGCATAATTATTTGTACAATTAGCAGTGATTAAAGAACAATTATCGGCTTAACTGTTGCTTGCTATAGATTGAAACAAAATGTATTTCCCTGAACTGCTTAAACTGAAAGTTTTGTCAATTTATTCAACAACAAATAGTTTAATTGCATTATCTGTACGTCATTGCGACTTGACTTGTCATATTTTCTTTAATTGTCTAAGCTGAAATTTTAATTGTTATTGGAATTTTAACTACAGCTAATTTGCCGCAAATGCTAAAACTGTTTCTATTGGCCATAAATAAAGCGTTCCACTTATGACAACAAACAATTAGCTTAGTTGCCTTTTTCTCAAATTAACTTAACACGCAAAAACAGATAAAAAAAATAGTTAAACATGGCTTAATGTGTGTTCAAGTAGTTCCGCTTCATTCTATTATTTCAGAATTTTCGTAATTGGATAAATTCGCTCATTGCGTTCCCATTGTCTGACTAACACATACTCTCTATTCATGATTTGGGCGCACTTCCGGCTGAGTCTAGGGTATGAATGGATCGGACACGTAAACTGTTGAGCAATCAAAAGAAAAGCAGGTGAGCTTAATTGCAGATTAGATTTATTTGATAGTCTGCTTTTTGTAAATAGATGGCCCAGACACGTTATAAACCTGTTTTTGGTTTTTTTTTATTCGCCTTCACTGAGTCAAAGGAGAGTTTGTTGGTTTTCTACAAATCAAGGAACAATTTTGTCTATATACCCATAATATTTATACTTATGATACATGGTATATGTGGTATATGGTATATATAGTGTATATAGTGTATATGGTGTATAAGGTGTATAAGGTATATATGGTATATATGTTATTTTTAGATGTTTTGGATCCGCCCATTGGGATGTGGCGAGTCGGAAACTACTTTATTACTTTACCACATTAATATTTTTCGGCTCTGCTGAAGCCACTCGAAGAAGGCTATTGAAGTTTATTAAAGATACTTGTAATTTGAAGTATATGTATGTTTATATGTGGGTTAATGTCACTTCGAAAAGCCAACTGAAAAGAATTGAAATTTTAAATCTATATGGCTACGCCTGTTGGGGGCGTGGCATATCAGAAAAAAACCTCACTTCAAACAGTCTAACAGCAAGAATTTCAAAATTGTGCATGTGAATTTCTGTTTACTACAGATTGATAAAAAGTAACAAACATTTTTGCCCAAGTGGGCGTGACAAATAGAGAAAAAAGTATATATGTTTCTAAACTTTTCAGCTAATAACCCAAAATTCCCAAGTAGGTTACTGTTCATGTCTGCTACAGAACGACCTAATATTATATATGTACATATAAACGCAAGTTGCTGGCGGATCAAATTGAGAAAGCAATATCCTCTGGATATATGTATGTAGATAGTCATGCGATATCATAGTTTTAGAGCAAGGATCTATAAGGTCTGAGTTGATTCATTGCTTACCTACTTTACAAATATACCTACAAAATTATATTTGAAAAAATCGAAATTAAAGATTTAATTAGGAATTCTTTTAAATCGTGAACAAGTATCAAGCAGTCGTTTACGCCCGACTGCAATATTCCTGCTTTGTTTCGATTGTGACAAAGAGATAATTTAACCTGATTCAGAATTTGTGGCGTGTCAAGGACACAGGAACCATTGTTTATGCTTTTGTAGTATATAGTAGATGTCTGCTAATGTTGCTATTTAAATCAGTTTTAACACAATTTACAGCACATGTTCCTCGCTTAATTATAATGCACTTATTTGAACTGATTTCGCTGTTAGAAGCAGCTCTAAAAATGGTTTAAATATTTGCGAATTAAACAGAAAACAATTGACGGAGCGACTCGTCGACTCGTTATTCAGCTAATAGAATTTTGTTTGAACATCAGCTGGAGTCCCAGAACTGAGTTTAATTGACGCTCACCACAAGTCAAGATCAAAGGCCAGACAACACGTTGCACACCAATTTGTTGGCTCCACATAATAGTCTGATATTTGTTTTTGATATTCTTTATTTCACTGGAACTGAACAACTTAAGCCCTTAAGTCTCGACCACTGTCACGGCACGGCACTATTTTGTCAATCTGTCTGTTCCTCTATTTGCCAGTCTGTCGTCTGTCAAGCGCTGTTCACCCGCCAAATGCGGTCGCACAACTGCGGTTAGGGCCCGATTGTTGCCGAAACTTATATCAACTTCTCTAAAGGCAGTTGACGTTGCTTGCTTTTTGTTTTTGGTTTTTTTTTTATTTGCGGCACTCGCACTCGAAGCGCTGCGATTCGAGTCGAATTGAAACTTAAATCGGCCCCCGCTAATATTGATTCAATATCGCCAGTGGCCACACGATGGTGAAGTGAAACACTCTAACACTAACGGTTAGTCAACAACCAGAGCTATATACATACACATACATATGTATATGTATGTGCAGGTACACCATGCCCAAACTACGAGAACTTAGCATAACAGTCATTGGTTTTACCCACTACATATGCTTTGTCTTGTATTCTAAAATTGGCTTTCGAACGCATACGAATCTCTACTATTGAATTATATAAGATGTCTAGGTATTGCAGTAAAGTTTTTTCTAAATATAACTAGTTACCGAAACAAACTGTTGTCAAATGAAGTCAGATCTGCGAAAATTATATCAGTTTTAAAACTTCTAGATTTTTACTTTCAAAAAGCATATTTAGTTTTAAGGTTATATTACAATTTTTTGAAAGTTTGTCTATAAACTTAAAATACCTCTAGCTCGGTCAAATAAAGTAACAACTACGAAATTTTTACCTTTTAAGGCTCGTACAGATTCTTACAATCCACTGGCAATCAACAACAGGCATCATCTAAATTTTGCCTATATTTCACTAAAATAATAAGGAGCTTATGTGATTATCGACTAAATAAAGAGTACAATTATTCGAAACATGACTTGATTCTGAAGTCTGTAGCTTGATTAAATGCAATCTGATTTTCGAAATATTAGCATTTTCGAGTTAGTATCGATCTTTCCTGTCGATTGGCATTCAAGAATATAAAAATGTAATCTTTTAATAAATTCAGCAAATCAATTTTCATTCATCGCATTCGTCGAATTCATTGAATTCCGTTGAAAGTGAGACCTGATTGGCTGACTGTTATTCTGTTAAAACTTGTGAAAATGTTATGCTCATATTCACATATCTCTGTAAAAAGCTCAACTGTTAAACTGATAAGCTGTTATATAAACAGACTTATGTTAAATGCTCAACTGTTAAGTTAACCAATTGATAGCGAAAGTTTATGATTGTGTGCGTTAGAGTTCTTCGCACTGTTAAGTTCTGAAATTAACAGCCTGAATGATAAACCCACTCGAGTTCTTAACTCTGTTAAGCTGTTATATTAACAGGCTTATGCTAAGTGCTCAACTGTTTAGTTCAGCAATTGACGAAAGTTGATCTTTGACGACCGATCTGACAAATCGAGCAACTTTAATCAGATGAAAACGTGTGCTCTTATCTGTAGCTAGTCATTAGCATTTTAGAATTACTTACGTTGATTGCATTCCGTTTATCTTGTACAGCAAATTGTAGAGCAGCTGAGAGCTCGCCCTATTCTGATCAACCTTTAGCCACATTGACTGGCGTCAATGGCGATTGCATTAAATTACAACGCGCTTTCCCGTTGTATTTAACAACTTGTTTGCATTATTGTAAGCGGTAATCCCCCAATGGTTCAATTTGGTTACACAAAATTCATTATTCGAATGACTTTGGCTCTGGCATGGTGTCAATCAATAAACATTCTCATTAAAACCTTGACCATGCGTTCGAGAATTTCATATAAATTAAAATTTAGCTATAGAAATGTCGTCACTTGAGCCACTGATTCACCCACTCCAACAATCTTTCGACCTTTTCAGCAATGGAAAAGTTTTCAGTTTTTGTCATTTTACTTTTTGGCTGGAAGCTGTTGTTGACATAACTGTTTAGTAAGGTGTTTCTACGTAGGTGTAAAAGCCAACATTCAAACAGTGCCATTATTGTTCAGCATGTCTTTTTACTCTATGTATGTCTATGTCGTATATACAGACAATTGCAGGTACTACCCAGTTAAAATTGTAAACTATTTCTGACTGTAACTCGGCTTAATGGTATTCGATTTTCAATTGCCATAGCTTTTTGAACTCGTGAGGGTCAGTGCTATCGATTGCCATTAGAATTGTCTTGTCTAAATTTTTAACAAGTTTGAGAAAAAGTGTAACTAACCAAGTTTGTTATGGCCGACTTAGAGCAATTTTTCTAAAAATTCTATTCTATCTATTAGCTATAATTCGCCCACATCCTTAAGGACCTTGCAAGGATACTTCATTCTGAGCACTTGGTTAGCATGACTATCGATTGACATTCAAGGATTTCCAGGATTTCTCCAAAAATTTTTTGCAAGGCATATGGTCAAAAAATGACCTAAGCTAACAAAAATCCGAAATAGCTTTGACATTTGAATGACTATTGGCATGTCCTTTAAACCAAATGATGTCCTTATGTTCCTAATTAAGAAATTATAACAAAATGGACGAAGGTCCTTTAAACTGCTGAGATAACATGACGATTTTTCACAGATAAAATAGTATATAACTCGGCTGTATCCTTGCGTATCCTGGCTGGTAATGTGTCAAACTAATTGTGGTCTCAAGGACTAGTAGTTGACCTAAGGAAGTCTAAAGACTCTTGTGGTTTTCGAGATATTAGGGATTTTGTCTATTTTATGCAATTTCCGTGGTCGCTATAGCTGACCTGGGACTAAAATGTCACAAGTCCTTGATCCATAGATGAGCCCATAATATTTTGATGTGAATTGGTAGGGCTTGACCGCGTTATGTCCTTTCGTCCTGTACAAGGATATGGCGAAGTTAAAGCTATTTTTCTATATGATATTTATGTTTACGTGCAGCGCTTTAATTGCTCCGTTGAAAAGTATGCAACAAAAGATGCAAATGTGAAAAGGGTTCGTGAATAAATAAATCGTCGTAATGAAAAATCATTGCATACTTTTAGGCTGGAGTTGAAAGTGGTTGTGGTAAGCTTATTAAAATCTGTAGCATACTTTTGTGTTGCACCCAATATATTTGATTGTATTCGTTTTGAGCTTTCCTACTGCATACTTGTGGGATTGCCTTTAATGAACAGGCTGCGGAAAAACAGTTCAAGCTTCGCTTAAGCTTAAGG
This sequence comes from Drosophila gaucha, assembly GCA_035045545.1. Taxonomy (NCBI): domain Eukaryota; kingdom Metazoa; phylum Arthropoda; class Insecta; order Diptera; family Drosophilidae; genus Drosophila; species Drosophila gaucha. The sequence continues at coordinate 1,855,775 of JAWNOY010000292.1, forward strand.
ACACATCGCATTATGCCTTAAAAGATTTGAGGGTTAACTAAGGAACAAAATATGTCTTGTATATTCTTAAGGATTTCAAAAGGATATGAGTAAGGGTTTTTGATTTGGAATCAAATTCTTTTAGGACTATATGTTAATAAATAATAATTATTTATTTGTAATATTTTATTTTTATCTCTTCTATCTGTTCTATTCTATTTTTATTTGATTGCCCCTTTTGGGTATGCAACGAAATATTTTTTTGTGGACATTTTACTGTCCAGTTTTTTTGCCATATCTCGTTCGAATCCTTGCGCAGGACGAAAGGACATGGTGCGATAGGGTCGTGAGGACCTCCTCTTTCGATTAACATCAAATTTTGTTGGGGTCATCTAAGGATGCAGGACTTGTCATTTTTCAGTTGCTGTTCGACTGCGGCTGCTAAGGAATTCGACCTAAACACACAAAAACCCCAATATCTCGGAAACCACAAGGACAAATTTGATGTCTTTTGGCTAGTTGTTAGTCCTGGTGATACCAAACGATTTGACCTATTGCTCGTCAGGATACGCAAGGATATGGCTGAGTTAAAGACAGTTTTTTTGTGCATAAAAAAGTGCTTATATCTCACCCTTTTGAAGGACTTTCGTCCTTTTGATTAATAATTCTTAAGCAGGAGAGTGAGGAAATCATATGGTCCAAAGGACATCCCAATAGTCCTGCAGATGGCCAAGTTGTTGACGATTTTCCACATTTGCGGCCATTTTTCGACCATATCCCTTGCAAAAATTTGAGACGAAAGTTTTGGTAGAATCCTGGAAATCCTTGGATGGCAATCAATAGTCCTGTTCCCCAGGAGCTCAAAAAAGTATTTCCTTTCAAAATCCTTAAGGATTTGGCTGAGTTATTGCCATGGCTTCTCTTTCTGTACAGGATTGTTGTAAAATTAATTACATGCCTAAAAGTATGCAACTGAATTTTACATATTTGAATACAGCTAACGAGATTGACATGTATTAGATTTGCGCTTGAGTTTGCGATTTGAGTTTTTCTGGAGTATAATTAACCAAGATATGTCGGTCAACTAGAAACCATCAAATAAATTGCTCGAATGTCACGCAAATTTAACTGGAAAATTAAAAGTTTCTCAGCCTCAGCTCGAAGGAACTTCAGAAACTGTCTTTGTACAACGAGATTTATGAACTGCCGCTAGAAAAGCACTTACACTTATCTGTCATATTATGAGCAAAGCCCGCGGAGACGTTTCGCTCACACCTTTTCATATTGTTCGTGTCACTAATTACTTTGTGCGGTTAATGGCAATGCCAGGGCGTAGACGTAGAGTAAGTGCTTTCTAAAAGGCTTTGACTCTAGCAAAAATAATAGGACATATATAAATAAAAGAGTATGCATATATATATGTATATGCAAAATGTTCGTTTACCTTTAAGTTTCAGTTTTAATTTTCATCTTGTCGAGCAACAGAGTCGCGCATTTATGCGGCAGCAGATTAACTGTGCTAAGCTCTTCATACATTTGCCCATGCTTTGCTTTGATTACGGAAGTCAAGAGCTTAAAAGCCGTTGCTCTGGCTTTCACACAGAAGCTGCAACAATTATTGTAAGCCTTCGCTTTTGACATATGGCAAGCTACCCTCGGGGTTATGAAAGACGGGGTATATTAGGTAGATGAGTAGAATGATGAAAATAAGCAGAAGAGGAATGAATGAGGTACTTAAATGATATTAGAAAGCTAATTTTACTGATATGTTTTTATAGGGTAACTCATAGTTAATCACTGATTTTAATAACCACATTCTCATTGGTTGTTAATTACAGTGCAGCAGCCACTAATTGCGGTGCGCTTTGCTCAATTGACAGAGATTGAATTGACGATGCGAAAGAAATACTGCAAACAGAAAGCAAAGCACATCACGAGCTTTAGTCGGATAGACGTATTACTGTCGAATGCGTCAATAAATTATACCATAAATAATCACAACGGAAAATTTCAATATAATGTGCGCGTAATGTTCATTAAAATGTAAAATGCCAACTGCAAATGGCAGCAGGCCAAAAAAGAGAGGGCGAGATAAGCCGAAAGGTTGCGGCTCCTGATGACACGCACGTGCCGACCATAAAATACATATGAAATACGAGTAACTATGCTCTGATTTACCAACATATGAGTCTAATCCTGCCAATAACAACAGCGAGTGGGTCACACACACAGAGAGACTGTTATTATTGTGCTTATGAAAAAATCATCTCAAAAAGGCAATTAAAAAGCTTGACTCTGGTTTAATTGTGCTTAGAACTGTTTTACTGTTGCTTTTGAGTTATAAGCAAGAAGTCTAATTCGATTTTTAGTTTATAGTTTGTACTCTGTCATAATTGCAATTGCTGTTGTTTTCGAATGATATATCTAAGATACATATAAGCAACAACATGTTATATAGCAGCTGGCTTACACATTAAGTAATTGCAGCTGTTAGCCTGTCAGATTTAAGCCTAATTTTGGCAGGTTACCTGAGTTGATGATTATAGCCAAAGTGTTGTCAACAAAACAGCAACTAACTGTTTGTGGGTGGGATTTAAGACAGCTTATAGAGAGAGAGCAAAACAACTAGCAGCTGCTCTCACACTCTCGCTCTCTCTCTCTCTCTCTCACTCTCTTTGCAGTCGTCTGCAAGTGCTGTGGCACAGCATCCAACGTTGAGCAACAATTTTCATTGATAAAAATGCTGGCAGCTGTGTCCTGTGCCTCAGTCGAACGCGAGCCTTCGCACTGGCTGCTCCTGTCGATTGACAACCTTCCAATAGCCCACAAACATTTTTGGCGCCCTAAACCGTCGAATCAAACAGAACATTTATCAAATTTGAGCCTGTGACTTATTTGCGTGAATTTTAATTAAGATTAAGTGCAAACAAGTTAGGCAAAAGCGCCGACTCATCAAAGTTAATATGTCACGATAAACATTTGATAAATATTTGAAAATAAATTGTGCGTCCAATTGGCGCCAACTTTTACGAAACAGAAACTTTTTGTGTGCTAAGCTCCGAAAATTGCAAGAGGGAATCTGAAGGAGATTTGCTGCTGACAGAGGTAAATACTTTTAAAACAAAAATTTGCCACTGTACAAAAGGAAAACCATAAATAATAATGCAACCGAATAGGGCATAAGAAAAAAAAGTTATTCGAAACTTTCTTACAAGATAAACCACAACGTGCTTATATTTCAAAAGTTCCCTCAGACTTTAAATTGGGCAAGTGACTCATTAAATTTACAATTTATTTCTTAAGAAATGCGAAAAATAAGCTTCAGTTTGTTCTGATTTTATAAAATATTTCGTGGTAGTTTCTCATGCATTAAACATTGTATGCGACACATATATGAATAGCAATTGATGGTTTCCAGCAAAATGTCTTTGAATTAAACATTTCGTGGCTGATTGCGCTACTTTCGGTTGCCACTTAACTTTATTTTGGTACAAGTTGTGAGAAGAGAGAACTGTTCTCTTATTGCCAATCAGGCGGCATTCAGGTCATATTTTAGTCAACTTCATTCAACTTGTTGAAAGCCAAACAATTTGCAGCCAGTGCTGCTTCATAATAACAGATAATGTTTTTAAGGAGCTGCACGAATGCAATGCATGTAAATTTTCACATATTTGCTGGTAAAGAAAATTGGCAAAAGCTAAAATAAAAGACTCCATTCTTTTGTTTGTCGGTCACACACACCTGAGTGGACGTTGAGCTTTGTAGCATTATCAAGTTCTCGTAAACAAGTCCTTGCCAACTGCAGTGAATGGGACCGGCCGGCTCAGTTGCAGCTCGCTCGCTCTCAAGCATTTTGGCCTTCTAGGAGCACTGTCCCGGGGCGCACTTGTCCAGCATATGCAGAGCTTAGAGCACACTCAAGCTGCGACACATGAGCCCACTGGCAATTGTAGCACTGTCCCACACATATATAAATCTGGTTGGTTAAAGCTCAGACAACGGCTAACATTTAATCTGGCCATGTGCAGCGTTTAGGACTTTGAGTGCCTGTTGATGGCGGTGTGCATACAATATCCATCCTTTAGCCTTGAGCTGAAAAAAAAACATTGCATTTAAGACTTGGCAGCTCGTCTAGCCCAGGTTGCCAACACCAGCAGCAGCTGCTGCTGTCGCTGATGACTGCAAAAATTGCCGCACATAAGTGAAAAATATTACAAATGAGAACTGGCGCGAGCATAAATCAATACATGTTTGTAGGTGAGAGGGTTATGACTGTGGTACAGTGAAAACGTGGCATATTACATGCATCCAACCTTAGCTAAGGCTAAGCTCGTCATAACTCACTTCACACCCACACCCACACATACACACTCACAGACACGCGCGCATATCCACACTCAAATCCTCAAGCTCGGCAATTTCTTGGTACTGTAAATTCGATTTAAAGCGCAAAATTCATCTTTACAAATAATTTATGATTATATTTGCACACCTCGGAAATAAGCGTTGGGGCTTTCCAGTTTAAAGCCCTTCATGGAAAAAAGGATGACTGAAAATTTTCTTTTTTTTTGCCCCCCATATTCGTGGAAATCAGCAGCCTAGTCCAGCTGTCAGCCCTTTGAAGCCCTGTCGTTAATCAACGTATTTTTTCAAGCATAATTTACAAATTCGTTAGTTTAAAGCTCGGGCTGAAATATGTACAATTTGTCAGGGAATTCATAATATATATTCGACGCCAGCTAAATCGGACCGCGCTCAAAAATCATCAAAGTCAATGGCAAATTGTTGCATACAGCTTTAAGCCCGTGTTTACTTTAAATTTTAAATTTATTTTGCGCAGCTTGCTTTTATTTTCATGAAAGTCCGTCATGTTTTTTTTTTATATTTATATGAATTTTGTAGGAATTCGAATAAAAGAATCATAGTTTTTCCGAGAGCTTAATTTAATATTGTGTTGCTATTAAATTGCATTTATAAAAGCAATTGCAGAGCGAAGCTGCAAAAACAGGCGCTATGAAAAAAAAAGCGCACACGCAAAAACTAAACTAAATAAGTAACTTTAAGGTCCAGTCCAACCAACTGCATAATCCTCTTCCGCGATCTAAAAAAGGTGACGGTAAATCGGCTTAATGAAGTCAGATATTCTTGAGGCATAACTTATCGAACTAGTTAGATTTCTCTACTTTCAACTACTAAACTATAACTTGGTTAGCCAAGGATTAATATTAATAAAATGACTGATTCTGAAAAAATCATTTCTTAACTTTCAATTACTGTAAGTCGGGTTAAACTCTCATTTATTCAAATGATATAAATTTCTTTTTCTTACGAATCTATTTTATTGAATTCTAATTTTTGGCAAGTTACTTCATATTGTTTTGCCAACAATGGAATCGACTCCGAAACATTCATTTTTTTAAATTCAAATATCAGTTTCTTGATCAAATAATTTACGATTTTCGGAAACAATAACTTTTTATTTTAGATGTTCTCTTTCTTTCTTTTAAACACAAACTGTTAAATGGTCACATTATATGTTAATAAATTTTGGCTTGGTTCCAAAATCTATCGCTTATTAAACGACTCTTGAATGCTTTTTCAATATTGATTGAAAGCCAACTATTGATTGGCCTTTAAAATGCAGGCTTAGAATAAAACTGAAAATATATAAATATATAAAACCGAAAATATATTTAAAATTTTAAATCTCTAGCTCACATAGTTCTCAAAATATAATATGATTTCTATATAATACTAAATATAAAAGTCCCTATATAACAATTTTAATTTATCAGTCAACAAAACCAAGGACAGTAAGTAAAATATACTAGATCACAAAACCAATATACTCTTTTCATGTCGTAAACAAGTGTAAAAGGAATTAAAAAATGTTTCTCAAAAATATAACAATAATTGTTTCATGCTTTTAGGCGTGCATTCCATAATTTCCGTTTTTACTGGCAAAGCGCAAGTGGTGCTTAATAGTTGCTGCAACCGAGCGGCACCGCCCGCACCACCGAAAAAATATAGTTAGCGGTTAGTGGTGCAAATATGTCCTTAAATAACTATGTGCAACTAAATGCCGCTTTTCCGGTTTCTTATTGGTTGAAATGCTGAAATGCTGCTTTGGCTCTAATTGTAGTTGCCTTTTAAAAGCAGATGATGCGCGCAATACAAAAGTTTTAAAATGTGCCTGCTGCTGCTTCTACTGCTTGAAGGTCAGCAAACAGACTGCTGCATTTGTCAAATCGAACGAAAGACAAGAAATTACTGAACAGACGTGCCTTCGTTCGTCTGCTTTTTACATAAAGAGATTATCTCACAAAATAGACTTAAAGGGTCATGAGAGCTAGCACAATGGCCCATTGGACTTGAATTACCATGGACATTTGAATGGGTCCATTGGGTGGGCGGCCATATCGAAAATCTAGTCACAGTCAACTTCAATGGAAATGCGTTTTCCACGTTGCCCTCACGCTCAATAGAAGCCCAGCTGCCTACCCAAGAAACCATTTGTTATAGTTTGCATTGCCAATTAACGTAATTGATGCGTATTAACCAGTGCAGAAGGTTAACACTTGCCAACAATGGAGCATTGTTTGAAAAGAGACAAGCTTGAGAAAGCTATTCAATGAGTTTTACTTTAGAATACATTTGCTAATTGTTTGAGAAGTGTTGGAACTGATTCATTACTCAATTCGTTTCTTCATTCATTGGCACAAACAAACTTTCGTTAAGCGCAGCCAACTTCACGTCAATTCGTTTGATATTCTCATTATCTTTCTATTCTTATTTCAATGACGCAACAAAAACTTTCAGTTAAGCGCAGCCAACCTTAAGTCAAGCCCAAGTCGTTTGATATTGGCACAGCTGTATGACAAATGCAGCCAACTTCAAGTCGATCTGTTATAATTAATTTCGCCTCTTCCTTCAAAGGCGTCACCAATTTTTCGTTAAGCCAACTTCAAGTCAAGTGCGAACTTGGTTGATATTGACACTTTTCAATGAATTGAATTTGATCGCTCAAAGTTTGTTTATCTTCTTCTTTTTATGGTGCAATCTACTTTCAGTTAAGCGCACCTTACTTCTAGTCAAATTCAATACATATTGACGCTGTTAAATGCCAAGCGCAGCCAACTTCATGTGGATCTTATTTATACTTCGCCTCCTCTTTTAGTGGCGCCACCAACTTTCAGCTATGCGCATCCAACTTCAAGTCTATCTCAAATCACTCACAACTATCTTGCAATGGCGCCACCAACTTTAAGTCGAGCAGGAAGCACAGCAAACTTCAAGTCGATCGTCGACGTCGTAAACGTATTGTAATAGAGTAACAAGTATCGATAACATAGTTGAAAACGATACACACTCAATATCGATTGGCTACATCTGACAGAGCACTTTAATGCTTGTTTAATTGGAGTTCGCCTGACCTCTTTTCATTTCATAACAATAATTAATTGGCCCATTGACAGGACTGTTTTTTCTCGTTACAAATGATGAGCTGGCAACCCATTTTCGACAAACACAAAGTGCCTACAACCATTTGAATTTTGACGAAATAAATTTCACTTTGATGGCCAAAACAAAAGCGTACCGAAATGAAAGGAGCGCTTGCCTGTGCACTGCAAACTATGATGCTCTGGCTATTGACTGGGGCCAATTAGTGCAAATTAAATTCCAGAAATCTGCTTACATTACCATTTGAGTAATAGCGGGCAACAACTTCGCTAACAAAGGACAACTATTAGATGCTTAGACCAACTTAAGACTTCTACACAAATGCAAGAAAATGACCCTTTAGTGAAATGTCCTCCGGCTACTTGTACTTCTAGATTGTTGATTTCCACCCCACAGCTGTTGCCCTTTTCTGCTGCTCGTGAAAGTTTTCTTAGCTGTTGTTGCTGCTGCTACTTCTAGTTGGCACCCGCAAGAAGTTGTCCCGCCAACAACTTGAAGAGCTGCTTGCTGTTTGAGTTGCTGTTTGTGTTACCAAGTATTTGTGTTCGCAAAGCACTTGCGGCACCCAAGGCAGCTCGCCGACTAATTCAGTCCGGTTGCCAGTTATTTAATTAGCAATTAAGTAGCTCGAGATTTACATAATCTCAGAGCCGACCCTCGTTTTGGACACACGTGCCAGCCAACTGGCGCAGGGGGTTAGCCTGCAATGAGCCAAGCCCAAGGTCTTGGCTAGAGGCGATAATTGATTTTGATGTTCAACTGCAAGTGGATCCATCAAATGCGCAAATTAATGCAGCACAAATTTCCGATTTACATGCATAAGCTCTGTCCAAAAAGCAGGCCTAAATCATTTATGAAATCCAGATTGCTTTGACAGTGTAATTCTGAAGCAACCAGACGTTGACAAATGTATTAAGTTTAATTTTTCTGAATTGGTCGGCAAATGCCAAGTGAACTTTTGCTTAGCGTTGCTTTAAATTTGCTTCATAAATGTGTAGCAAATAACGCTTAATCATATCAATTTGATGAATGAAAATTCAACTAAGGCCTCGAGTACTTTGTGCAAGCTGTTCAAAAACGATGTTATTATTTTTCATGCTGCTTTTAATAAGTTTTGCCATTTATTGCTTTTGTGGGCTGCGGACTGTCTAAAGTTTCGAGAACGCTTATATAAGCCAGTGGCTGAAGTCTAATATGGCATTAAAAATGCGCGCTTAGATTTCCAGGATCTATCCTGGCACAAAATGCAGTCAACATTTATTTATTTACGCTGATGGAAAAGGTAAACCGTTCGGCTTAAAGTGTACTGAAATAGAAAGTCACGAAGCTTAAGCTGCTTTTTAATAGATTTTCACTTGAACACAAAGAAGGCGAGCGAAAGGACTTTCAATAAAATCAGACAACTTACTTCGGTCGTGCCGAAGTTTTGTATACTCTAGTTTTTGCTACTAATAAAATTTTGCGAGCCTATTAATTTTAAGGGATCTATATGATATAGTCGTCCGATCGTCCAATGACTGCACTAAAAGAAAACCTATGTGCAGCATAGCTTACGTAGATCTAGACAGACGAACGGTCGGACGAAAAGCATGAAAGGACATAAGGATGGACGAACGAACGTACGGACAGACGGACAGACATATATATAGACGGACGAAAGTAATGACATGTAGATGGAGGGACGGACGGAAGGAAGGACATGTAGACTGACGGAAGGAAGAACAGACAGAGGGACGGAAGAAAGGACAAACGATAGAGCAGACGTTCAGATGGACATGGCTGTATTTATACATTTTATTTATATATATACTTTATATAGTCGGAATTATCTCGTTTTATGCGTTGCTAGGTATTGCTAGGGTATTAAAGCACATTTTAGCTTAACTACATTTTTATTTGTCTTCTTTTAGTACTGGGAATTGATTGAAGCTAACAATCTCTTCATGCAATGCAGCTGCACCAATTCAAGTAATTGGGCGAGTGTCTAAATAGGACGAACAGAGCAGCTGGAAAGACAAAGGAAGTGTCCTTAACAAAAAGTCACGGGAGCGACGAACAACACGCAGCGCGCATCACGTATACGCAGCGTGACACATGCAAAATTTAACAGCAGCAGCAGCAGCAGCTGCATCAACCGGCTGCCCGTAGAAAACACTCCAAAAATTTGCCAAAAAGACAAACAAGGTAAATAGTGAAAGGGACACGGAAAAAGGCAAAAGGCAAAAGGCACAGCATGGAGACCATTATGTCAACATTGCCCACGCTGACAGCCGACGATGGCAGCCTGTGGATAGCTAGCGCCCTCACCGAACTGCTAGCCAGCAGCGGCAACAGCAGCGGCAGCGGCAGCGGCGATGCTTCGCAGAATGCAAGGCTCGTTGCAACTGCTGCTGCCACAACAGCAGCAGCAGCAGCGGCGGCTGTAAATGCCTCCACTGCGGCCACGGCGAATGCTACCAAAGTTCATGACAAGCATCCGCATGGTGTGAATGACAACGAGACAGATCTGAGGTGAGTAAGTGTGCGTCTGTGTGTGTGTGTGTGTGTGTGTGTGTGTGTGGGTGGGTAGGTTCTTTTGAACTCCATTAAAGGATTGATGGCTCTAAAGTTGGATTTGCATGTTGGTGGCAAAAAAATTAAGAGTAGAGAGTAGCTGCTGCGGAGATACCCTGTATACTAAGTTTATGACTGAGTGTGAAGAAATCTTACTTCAGAATTGTTTATTGTAGTTTCAGAAATTATGACTAACTTTTGATTGTAAAAATGACAGTTAAAATATAAATTTAACTTGAATCATATATAAACAATCATATAAATATATATTAACATACATATATACCATATTTTAAAGAATAATTTTTAGACAATGTAAATTAAATAATTGTATAAAAAAATTAAATAATTGAAAACAAAGCTATATTTCCTTTTTTTTATAATTATAAAATATATATATATTCGTACTATTTTTTCTGATTTAGTATTAATGATTTTCATTTATATTAATACTATGAAATTATTATTTTTTATTTAAAAATTTCATAATAATTATTTTTATTAAAATATTCATTAATCTTAAAGCAGAAATGTTTACGTATATCTTCAACTAAAAGTCTAATCTCAATATAGATTTTTTTTTAAAGAATATTTTCTAATTATAAGACATATTAAAATTTTAATTGTAGAAGGTTGTCTCCTACTTCCCGTTAGAAACAACCTAACAATCCTATATGTAGTACTCTTAGTTACAGGGTATTAGTATGCATGTCAGTTGTGAGGCATACTTCAACTATTCGATTTGCAGATCTTAAATAATGTAGAACTTATACGCACAGAGAAAGAGAGAGAGAGAGAGAGAGAGAGGAAGGTAAAGAGAGAGGGAGTGCAGCTCACCATATTTGCATGTTTACTTCGTTTGCAGCTCATATCCCGGATATATACACTATCGCGACAAATACGATCTGACCTACATAGCAAAGGTGAATCCATTTTGGCTGCAATTCGAGCCACCTGACACGAGCACCTTCTACATCATGGCCGGCCTCTATTGCCTCATCTCGGTGGTGGGCTGCTTTGGCAATGCATTCGTCATCTTTATGTTTGTCAGTCGCAAATCGCTGCGTACGCCGGCCAATATCTTGGTCATGAATCTGGCCATTTGTGATTTCATGATGCTGGTTAAGTGCCCCATTGCCATATACAACAACATCCAGGAGGGACCAGCGCTAGGGGATGCAGGTAAGTGCTTGTACCTGTCTCTCTCTCTCCCTTCCTTTCGTGTCTCTACAAGTTTCTTCAAAAATCAACGTGCAGCCTGTCGTCTTTATGGATTCGTGGGTGGTCTGAGTGGCACCTGTGCCATTGGCACGCTTACGGCCATTGCCCTCGATCGCTATAATGTGGTGGTGCATCCGCTGCAGCCATTGCGCCGTTACTCCCGCGTACGCTCCTACCTGATCATCGTCGCCATCTGGTGCTACAGCTTTCTGTTTGCCGTGATGCCAGCTTTGGATGTGGGATTGTCGGTGTATGTGCCAGAGGGCTTCCTAACCACCTGCAGCTTCGATTATCTGAACAAGGAGACGCCGGCACGCATCTTTATGGCACTGTTCTTTGTGGCCGCCTACTGCATACCATTAATCTCGATTGTCTACTCCTACTTCTACATACTCAAGGTGGTTTTCACAGCGAACCGCATACAGTCGAGCAAGGACAAGGCCAAGACAGAGCAGAAGCTCACTTTTATTGTGGCAGCCATCATTGGACTGTGGTTCATTGCCTGGTCCCCCTATGCAATTGTCGCCATGATGGGCGTCTTTGGCCAGGAGCAGCATATTACTCCTCTCGGCTCCATGATACCTGCGCTCTTCTGCAAAACGGCTGCCTGTGTGGATCCCTATCTGTATGCCGCGACGCATCCCCGATTTCGTGTTGAGGTTCGTATGCTGATGTATGGACGGGGCGTGCTAAGGCGTATGTCCACCACTCGCTCCTCCTATATGACCCGCTCGCGCTCCTCCTTCACACACCGCTTGCGACCCTCATCCGGTGACTGCGAGAATCGCGGCGAGCCCTACATGCTGAACAACAATCTGATGATGGTGCCCGAGGAAACGGAGGAGAACGAGGAGATAATCGTCGTAGCCGAGATCAACAATTCCAATTCCACGGCCATGGAGCAGAGTAAGTTCTAGAGAGTGTCTGTGCTGACAGCTGACCATATCAAGGGGTTGTCTGGATCAGTCCAGTTATAGCAAGAGCTATGCAATATTTTTCTATTACAAACATATATTGATAACAATAGCAAGAGAGACAGAGACAGAGAGAGAGAGAGAGAGAGAGAGAGAGAGCGATTAAGAATTTGAGAACAGAGCTTAAAAAATCGAACTATTCTTATTATTTTTGTAATAAATAATATGACATATGCTTGCTTGAACTATGTAAGCCCCTTCAGAGATTTAAGTGTGTGTAATTAAAAATTCTTAAAACATAAAATATACAATTTACTTTAAGTATAACATTTGCAATAAGCATGGAAATTGTATATTTTGAGCTTTCACTTGGTCCCAGTTCAAAGGAAAATTGTAATCAGATATTCGCCCATTATATTATTGAATATTGATGACTGTCTCCATTCTAGCCCGTGTATCGCTGCTCAGTTACGTAGCAATTAAAGACGGCTTATTGAAATGTGTATATGCAGCTATATAAATAGAGTTGTTGGGGGCAACGAAGTGATAGAAAACTCGTTAAGTGAGCTTTCCTAAGATGTTTATACGTATTTAGTATGTGCTCATTGTAAGGCCTACCTTTAAGTCTAGTCAATAAGTATCTATTATGTACGGCAGGCGAACCAGAATGTATCTTGTGGATACGTGCGTGAATCAGGGAATGACATACTCAGCACATAAATTACATACTTGAGAAATTCATATATATACATATATAGTTATGGTTATACATGTATGTATTCGCTATGCTTGTGTGTGTCGTAATTGATTGGTCTTCGATTGTCACATTTCATCGACAGATGCAAACTCAAACTTTGCGCAATTATTTTCATGATTGGAAACGGGGCGAGGCGTTAGCTATTAACATTTGTATGAATTTACTTGCTTAATTAATGTATTCATATAAATATTTGATTACCAGCAAATAACAAACAAAATATATTTAAAATATTCTCATAATATGCAGTTTAATAAGCATATTAAATTTATAAATATGATTATGCAAATATTTGTGCGTATATAAATATTTTATTACAAATTGCAAATACAAAATGAATGTGAACTAAATATTATTCTACCAAATGTTTTTTGGCCTTGACCAAGGCCTACACGAGTACTTGTACCTAAAAGAAATACCAAAAGCTACTAAAGCTGTAAATAGTTGTAAGCAGCAATATAATACGAATTTATACTCTTTAAGTGTTCTCTGCTCAAATATATGTATAAGAATATGTTATAGCAATATCCTTTATGTAGTCACAAAAAAAGAAAGAAGCAGAACACAGAACAATAGACAAATATGCTAAAAGTGACCTGAAAAAAAAATGTAATTGCAAAGAGTAGAGCAAGAGTAAAGGTCAGTCGATGTCTAGATACACTATCTGAGCTTTATTCCTACGCAAAAATTGAAAACATAAAATCATAGCTATATAAAATTTAAAATAAACCACAAGCTAAATTTGTATTCAGTTGTGTTTCCCATTTATCCGCAACAAAAATATGCCAACTGCTGTTTTAGAAGAAAATAAAACAAACCATTGTTAGAACAAGAGCAAGAGTGTATTGTATAAATTTCCTACTGAGAACAATGAAACGAATATTTGCTGCAACTGTCCACAAACCAAACCAGGAAAAAAAAACAAACACAAATTAAAAAGAAAGCAAGCTTAACAAAGCAAATGAAAGCAAAAAAAAAGAAAAACATCTAATTAGCAAAATTTAAAATGCACTCTGACAATGTTTTAGTGACTGTACTTAAGTTTTTGTTTAACTTGATGCTACCCAATTTGTACTTATACCAAATGCTTAACCTCCACTTGTACTACATTGTTTTTTTTTAATGTAAGCGTATGAAATTTATCAAATAAATGTCTCTCTTTGTTGCATCTAAAAATATATTTGAAAAATAGTTAACTGTTGCAGTTTTTATAGAAATTCGTGGTACGCATAATAATTAATTTAAAAAATATGCAAACACATTCCTTGAGCTGGTTGCCTGGCATTTTGACCAGAGGCGTGCGCCATAATAAACTGCAACAGGTGCACCGACTGCCCAGGGCAATAAATAAAAATAATATAGTTTTAATATGGCTTCAACAAACAAACAGACACACACACACGTACATATACATATGCACATGTAAGCACGTGCAGCTAAGGCCGGCCTGACAAGCTGACCGGCAGCAACAGTGCGTATACTTTTTTATTTCAAACCAAAGACGCCGCATGCAATTCCCTTTACACCAGAAAAAAATCCCAGTATTTTGACGCTCGCGAGCACAAAAGCCCTAAACGTCAGCGAGGGTGTCAACAGCTGAGAGCTGCAAACCGATATTTTGCTTCTACATTACATTGGCCAGCTAACAACAACAACAACAACGCCGGCGCCGGCGCTAGCGATGGCAATGCCGATGCCGATGCCAATGCCGATGCCGACGTTCTCCTCGTCGTCGGCGTCGACGTCGTCGCTGACGTCGCTTTCATCAGAAGAGCAGAATTTCACACGCAGCCAGCATAACAAAAATTTCAGTCGGCTTTTTCACGACGCGCCCGCGGTTTGTTTGTTTCAACAGATTTTAACAGCGATTTTAAAGTGCATTAGCTAGGGGAAAAAATTATTGTTTTAGATTTTTTGTTAATTTTCCATATGAATTAGTTGTGAAAAAGGCAAGCCATGTTGCATATATTACAGCGCAAAAAGTTGCCCAAAGGAGCATAAAGTGTAAGGCTAAAATCTGTTTGCGTGGGTGTCTATGCGTGTGTGCAATTGTGTGGGTGTACTGGTACAGCATCCCATTCAAAGATTAAGCTGATTCGTGTGTGTTTGTGTGTGGGTGTGAAGCCCTTAACCCAACTAAATATTTTGGCTACTTAATTTTCTTTCGATTTTTCACTGCTTGTATGTATACACCCGCACTTTTTGTTACTGTTGTTGTTGTTGCTATACCTTCTGGTTATTTACTAGACATTTAACCGGCTACGTTGTCTGCGTCGGCGGCAGCGTCCTCTCGGCTGGTTCATTGTACTTGCGCGCAACTAACGAGGATGCAGCGCCGAGCAGCAGCAGCAGCAGCAGCAGCTGCTGAAAGCAATTTGCAGTCAACAACACAGACTTGACAGGGCCAATTGTAGTTGCAAAACGGTATGTGGGTGTATGAATGAGTGTGGGTGTGTGTGTCTGTCTGATAGCAGTCGGCATATCGTGTTTGCAGCCAAAATAAATATTGACCAAACAAATATAGGCAATTCCTATATATGTATATATTATTGCCAGCGATTTATCCCAACATAAACACACACACACACACACACAAAGACACACAACACACATACATGCATGTCAGTTAAATACATGCTCATTAGGTATGCATGTGCGTGTGCGTGCTCAGCGCCCATTATATTATGCACTCAGCAGGAGACACGCGTCGTATGCGTATTATGTGATTGCATATCGAAAGTCACTTAAGTCACCCGCCCGCCTCCTCTTGAATGTTATGCATATGTATATCAAAAAACTTGTATGGCTGCCCAAAAGCTACCGTAAACAACAACAGCGATAGCAACAAGCCGGCGGCTCTGGCGCCGAGACAAAGCGTCTGCCGCACTTCAAGCAAACGACAACAGCAAAAGCAACAGCAACAACAGCTGACAACGACAATTGAAGGAGACACAAATGAGCATGCAAAGAACACAACTCAATGGCGAAGAGCGACACACCCAGGCAGCCGAGGCAGCTGAGGCCACGTCTAAAGCTTAGCGGGTGGCAGGATTCACTGCCGAGTGCCAGCCTCGCATTACACATACGACGCGTTGCCGCTGCGACAATGCAAGTCAAGTGAAGGTGTGAGCACTGTTGACGGTTTTACTGTCACTGCCATAATTGTTGTTGTTGCTGTTGCTGTTGCCGCTAGTGTAGGTGTTTGTTTACATGAAACACTCAAACGAATCCCGACATTTTGCACGCGATTTTACTTGGCTGTAGAGGAGGCGCTTTGTAGACATTTGATTTTATGTGCATTTCGTAAGTAGCACAAAGTTTAATTTGATGACTTGGCAAACAACACACAAAAAAGGCGCGAATAACTACTCGAGCTTGATATCCGGCGAGCCTTTGAGGCCAACTAGCTGAAAGTCATTGCGCCATGGAGTGCTTATGATATACATATATGAGTGTGTGTGTGTGTGTGACTATGTGTATAAGTATATGTTAATATACTGATTGCTACTGCTATTTTAATATACTTGCAAATAAGTCATAGTTTTTAGTCAGATTTTGCACACTCTTACTATTAAGAGTATTTAGAGAGCTTAATAAATTTTGAAAGAAGAATTTTATGTGGAAGGCAATTATGACATAAATATGTTTTATAACTTATGCGTTTTCTCTGAGTAAACTTTTATTTTTAATTCTATTTTTGGAGGGGTTCTCAAATTTTAAGCAAGTGTATGTTAAGTGTGGTCGAAGACTTTTTCAGTTATAGTAAGGTATATAGGTAGTCTGAAAAGTTTCCGATTTAGCAAAAAACCAATGCATATAAAGTGAATTTAGTACATTAAACATATACCAAACTACCCTTGTATATTTAGTCAGCAACAATTGTCTACTCAATCAGGGCATATTTATCTGTACGTCTATATTAGAGGTCTGCATGGCTTCACTCAGAACATAAGCGAAATTGAATGGACTCGAATTGAATTAAGTTGAGTGATATAGACTCTATATAAATGCTTCAAGTAAAGGAGCTAGAGACTTCATATAAGACTTATGCATATTCTAGCTCATATAGACATGTCTGCCTATTCCTCTGTATAAATGCTTCAATTTCAAACACTATAAGAGCTTCAATTAGAATAATCAATATCGTTAATTACATTTCATAGATTACACACATAAATCTATGATACGATATCACATACAAGTGAAGAGTGTGCTCTAATGCACTTCACTTATCTATTGTAATCAGCAGCGAGTGCTATAACTGAAATACAGCAATTAAACTCAAGTATATGTATCTATAATTTCTAGCATAAAACAGTCAGCAAAAACGAGTTAAGCTCTTCTTCCTTCCATGGCAATACAGTCTATAGGTATTTTGATATGAGCTCCAGCAGCGCGAATGGCGCTTCATGAAATTTACATATTATGCATAATCAAGCTGAATGAAAGTGATTCCAATGCGAATTTAATGCTGTTTGCACTGATTTCATTTTCAATTCAACTTTCCACTTCTTGTGCTCAGTTTTAATTTTGTTCTCGTGCTGCTTTTTTTTTTGGTTGCTCGATTTTTGCACTCGATTTCTACAAGTTAAACACACGTAAAAAGTTTTCATTGAAGAACTATGACGTCAATGTGCACGTTGCGTTTGTTTTTATTACTATTTGTTTTTGTTAAACTGTGGCGCAACAGCAACAGAATGAAACGAAACGCAAGCAACAAAAAAAGAAATCAAATCGAAATACTTTTTCACTGGCAG
The DNA here is from genome assembly GCA_035045545.1 of Drosophila gaucha. NCBI lineage: Eukaryota > Metazoa > Arthropoda > Insecta > Diptera > Drosophilidae > Drosophila > Drosophila gaucha. The sequence continues at coordinate 1,873,417 of JAWNOY010000292.1, forward strand.
CTGCAGATTCAGATACGGCATTAATTAAACCGACGCCCAGGCCGTGGAGCAGCACTTGAAAGGGGCAGCAGCAGCAGCAACAGCGGCGATTGCCGGTGTTTTTTTTTTTAACGAAAGTTGTTGCCTCAACTAGTTGCCCCACGCCGCTTGCCACCTTCCGCACATTGTGCGGCACTAATGACCGCGGGTTTTGGTTCTCTTTTTCGTTTTTGGCAGCGATGCCAGGAGTTTGATGCATTTGGCTGCTGCGTCTGGGCTGCCGGGCTGTCTGTCCCTTTGGCTGTCTGTCTTTTTTGCTCTGACAAACGTATGAATTTATAATTGCTTCATTCTTTGCAACAAGGCCCTGTTACAACCTCTCACTTCGAACGCATACACTTCACGATGCAATGTGCCAAAAAAGGGGCTCCTAGACGATATATATGCACATATTATACATAGCAATTATGCGACAATTGAAATATTGCTGATTGATAGCACTGTGCATCAAGAGATTTAGTGGCAAGAGTGAACTTATATGATTCTGAAAGGATGTTAAATAGTTACAACGAATCTGAGTATCCAAGTTTAGTAATACCCTTGTAAAATTGTAAAATTGTAAAGGATATATATATACATACGTATATAGTTTTCTCTAATTTGCCAAGAAGAGATCAAGATTGACATATTTGATCATTTTTGGGTCTCTAGATGTACAATGGTAAAAGATGCGACATTGATTTGCCACTCCCCCAAGAGACGATTATATATATGATTTTTTGTCAATGTATAGATGATGGTAGCAGTAAACTATGGGGCTCTAGCTATGAATTTTTTTACGATAGACTTTTCTCTGATTTTCCACGCCCCAAAAAGGCGAAAATATATCATTTTTCAGTCGAGCTTAAAGTATTTGATCATTTTTGGGTGTCTAGGTATAACTTTACAATATATACGGAATTGCCACGACCCTAATATAATTGGGCTTAATTTAAAACTTTTAATGTAAGCTTTAAGCAAATTTCCTTTAAGGCCAAGGTTGCCAGATTCAGAATTTTTCGTTACTCGAGTGAACTGATGTGATTGTGAAGATAGTTGTTCTAAAACACCTCTTCTCAATTTCAGAATTTTGGAAAAATACATTTCAGTGTATAAGAGCTTTATTTTTTTACACTTTTTGAATTATTATCCAATTATGTTTTTATTAAAACTTGTATCTTAATCTTCACACGTTTGCTCAAATATGAATGGCATTAGCTAAAAGCTATAAAATATCTTAATGCAAAGATTCAGAATCAGAACAAAAATATTTCTTCAGATTCGCATCGTTTCAGTTTGGCGCACAGTGTAATTGGGCATGGCTTGTGTGTTTATTTTCATAAGTAGAACAAATAGTTGGCAAATGCAAATAATAACAAATTTATGAATATATTTTTGCAAAAGGCAAACGGAAATTAAAGATATGCAGGAAGTGACTTCTTAAAAAAATATAACTTCAGTTGTCTCTCTTTGCTTACATGTGGAATATATATGCATTACTGGCTTCTCGATAAGCGAGCTGCTATTAAATGTGTGCACTGGCAATTAAAAGTGAAAGAACTCTGATTGCAGCTTAAATCTAGGACGATGGACTAATGAGAAGCCGCCTGGAATTGCAACTAAGCCAAACGGACAGTCAGCCAGCCAATCAGCTCTTCGCGCAGACACGCCACAGGAGTCCGCAGCTTAGCGGGTTTTATTGGCATTAAGAGAGACAGCAAGAGAGAGAGAGAGAGAGAGAGAGCGAGAGAGGGAGAGAGCAGAATGTTTGATGTCACCTGGCTGCCCACCGCATGCGGCTCGTTGGCGCCCGCATTGATACCGCCGGCTCATATAGTCATCCTCTGGTACTTTTGGGAGAATTATGCACGCTATGTGGACAGACACTTTTGCACGTGCTCCTGCTGGGACACTGTGTTCAAGGGCCCCTACGAATCGGGAGTGGCCGCCTACAAGCACATGTACTTCAATGCGACGCCGAATAGCTTCAAGATGTGGATACTCACCGTCTTTGCCGTAATTGCACTTTACGAGTGCATCAAGCGGCTCATCGCATTGATACTGCAGCAGCGTGTGCGCTACTCGATGCTGCTCCTCTTCCTGCTCTCCATCTTCTCGCACTACTATGCCTGGTGGGCGTATATCAACTACTACAACGACGATTACTACAATCAATGGAATCACCAACTGTTCTTCACGGTAAGTCACTGGAATTTTACCACAATTTAGCTTCTACACTGTCCGGTCATCCACGTGTGCTCGGCGGGTGGACAAGTGCCCCCGGCCAGCGGGTTATCCATCATTTATTAGCAAAGTTCTGCATAGAAAAAAACAAGAGCTACCGATGCTTAAAACTTGCACAATATGCGCCGGTGTTCGTGTTGAGCTCAACTTTCTATCCGTGCTTCACGTGCGCCACTTCTAAACTTATGGACTGCCCAACCCAGGCACTGAATAGCCACTACTCCAGCCACCTATATATATGTATATATTTACAGTTAAGCACAAGTCATGCGCTGCGCTTGGTCGTACACAAATTTGTTAAATGCCGTAGAGCAAAAAAAGTTTTGGAGTGCCGCAAAATGGCTACTTCCAACAGTTCGCCCAGGTTAATGAGCATTGCCAATCGGGCAGTTGCAGAAAAGTGTGCTTATTGCCTAGCTCAGTTAAGGATAAGAGGACAACAAGTATGAAGAGAAACTGATGGGAGAAAACAGTTTAAGGCATGATAACACTTGCCAAGTTAGCTTGACATAAGGAAAAGTTGCATACAAGCAGAAAATGTTAGATCAATGTTCTCTAAGCCAACTATAGTAGTATAGATATTGAAAAAGTCTGATTATTTGGATAATAGATAACAACGAATTTCGTTTCTCTGCTTCCGAAGGAAGCGTTTCTTTCAATTATTGTAACTCGGGTTAATAAACTAATTTTTCCAATGATATATAATTTTTTGGTTTTGAACAGATCCCCATTCTCGATTGGTAATCAAAGTAATGAATTCTAATTTTTTACCATATTCGACCAAAATGTTAAGGGGTTACATCAAATGCTGTAACGACTACGAAATCAGCCAGTTCTTGAGCGTTTAATGACTGTAACTTGGTTAAAGAATATCCGACTTATAAAATGTACATTTTTAGTATTCGTATCTGATCCTTATTTACGATAAGTTAAAAATTTCTTTTGAGTAACCATAAAACATTTTTTGAAATTTTTTAGCTCGATTCAAAAATCAAAACTTAGTTATGTATTTTAAAAGGCTTTATTCCTGATTATATCGATGCTGTAAAGTTACATCTTTGTAAGCTCGTTGGAATGGCTAAAGTTAACAACTAAATAAAGTTACCATATTTATCTATGGCTCACAAATAGGAATATTATTTTTAAGAACTCAAGTCTTTAAAATATAATCAAATTTATACTAAATACCATATAGAACTTGCCAATTTGCCACGATTTTACTGGCTATATTTGAGAGAAGGTAAACAGTGACCCATTTGTCAAATTTTGGTACTCTTGTTTTAGACTCCTGTGGTCGATATAGTTTTACTCGAATTGCCGCGGAACCAATAAGAGTAGCTACATATATAAGCCATCTATTTCTATCTTGTATTGATACACACGAGAATATCTTACAAATATTATTTATATATACAATATATATTATATATATATATATTATATATTTAAATATAGATACAGCAAAATCTTCAGATGTACTTGAGCTTGAAGTGGAGCGGATGAAACTTCGGTTTAATAAGGCTTTATCTGGAACGATTTCATTTCGCAAAGTTAACATACTTTATATTCTCCCCCTCTAATATTCCCATTTTCTTTTCTCCAACAGATAACGGAGCTGTTCTCCACAGTGCTTGTGATGCACCTGGCCAGCACCACGAATGTTGTCAAGCCGAAGAAGGTGTTTTGCATAGTGGGCATCGCGCTGCTGCACATTTTGGCTGGGAGTTTCGATCAGTTCTTTATGAATGTGGTGCGCGGCGAGGGTGCAGCCCATCAGGTGGTGCGCGACATTGGTTTTATGCTGCCGGATCTGTTGCACCTGGTCATTCCGTTGTGGCTGCTGCGACGGGCGCGCAGTGAGAGCTTCACTACGCGACCCTTCTATCGGGATCGGAAGCTGCATCGGGATATTGTGGCTATGCTGTGCCTGGTCTCGATGCTGTTTGTGCTCTGCACGATTTTGTGAGAACGAATGCTGTTGGGCGCCTACGAGGAGGCGCACGGCAAGATTAAGCCCGCTCAGGATGCTGCCGTGCTGCTCCTGAATCGCTATCGCATGCTGGCCAATAGCAATGTGCACAACTAGTGGAGGACGACTGCTGGGCTGGATCAGAATGGACTGTGGACAATATGCTGCACTTGCCAGTAAGTGTGTGGGGGTGGGTGGGATGCAGCCACGCCCTTCGGCTTGTAGTTTCGTGCTTTATGTTTTGCAATTTACGATTTGTGATAGTTTTTTGAAGCGAGAGATTTTTTGGGATTGGGGCACATAGAATATCGCAGCATATATATATATATATATAGATACGAGTATCAACTAAATACTTATCCAAGTACATAATCAATACAGCAATCTGTTGACTTCCATTTAGAAATGTTGGAACATATCCATTTACCCGCAGTAGGCACTACTAGAAAATATCGCAATCGGTTGAGATAAACCCAATAATGAATAGATATTCTAGAGACAACGAATATGTAATTAGCAATAGCTCTGGCTAGGCTTGAACCGATGTTAGCCATCGCAAAAAACAGAGTAAAGACCTCGACAACAATTTATGGCCAAGTATTGCAAATATACATATACATATATATATATATATATATTTACCCACCCAGTGTTATCTATCTTAAATTTAGATGCAATTTAGACTGTTGTTGGATAATACAAATAGCATTATTATATATATACAAATACACACACACACACACACAAAAGTGAATCGAAATATTCCAGTAACATATAGTAGAAACCAAATCCTGTAGTAATCAAAAATAGCGTTAAACGATATTGTTAAACATACATGATATAAAATATGGAATAGCCTCTAAATATGTATACACCCACACACACACATTCACACACAAAAATTTACACACACATATATATATATATATATATATTTTAGTATACAACATTATATTAAATAAACATTAAGAGGAGACTGAAAAGCAGACAAATCAATTTTAGTTTTCATAGATAACCCAGATAAAGAAAAACAAACGATTGGTAAGTTCATTGTATATATAATTAATTTTATTGAAATTTGAAAAAATCTTTATTATGTCAGTGTAAACACACAGTGTATATAGTACTATTCATATATACATATATGCTAAAGTATATTTCAAATATGCAATTGCATTTTCCAAAAATACAATTTCGTTTTTCTCATTTTCTTTTAAACATAGCATTTTGTTTTACTACAAAAAATTATTCATTATATTCGTTTTGTGTAAATTAGAAGACATTTGAAATGATTTACATAATATGTAGAGAGAAAAATTAACGTATTAAATATAATGGAATGTCGTTGGTGTAGTTGTGCATGTATGTATATATATATATATGTAGATATATATAAACATACAATGCATAAATGTAATTGGCTGGTTGACAACTTAAAGTACAATTGTAACTTAATTTGATAAACAATTTGTGTATATAAAAAAAAGTCAACTAAACAAAAATGGACGGTTTTTTGATGACTATTGAGTGGTCAAAGTACAAAATAAAATAAAATAACTTTTGATATGCCATTAAACAAAAGCAAAACGTAATCAAAAATCAGCAACCAATTGTTAACCAAATTATAGGCAAATATATTGCTCAAAATAATTGGCAGTGTCAGTGTGGGGGAAAAAGCCTTGGATTCTATTATCGATTGTAATTTATCATATTCGTTTCCTAATTCGTTTGATTTTGTGTGTTTTATATATTTTGTTTGTGTACGAGAGAGACGTCGCTCAGTTTTGGTTTTTGTTTAAGGCGATTGATTTTCAGAGATTGCTGCAACTGTCTGTTTTTAGATGAAAATCTCTGTACGCTTTCTGACCTGGTGGCCAGTGGTTGAGTGGAGAACAGCATCATCCGGATCGTCAGCACCATCGGCGCCGTGATCCTCGTGCGTCAGATAGTCGCCCTTGTGCCGATGCAAATAGCGACCAATGAGGAAGAACATCAACACCAGCAACAGGAAGAGTATGACGAGCAAGACTACAATTGAAGAGCAGAGTATTACAAGAGGAACTTAAATGTTTACCTATTGTAGTTTCAACTTACATGCCAGCAGCACAGCGTTGACTTCATTGTATGCCTTGCGCAGCTTCTCTTCGTCCACCAGCGGAGGCGGCCTGGTCTCCATTTCAATGGGTGGATGCGTCACGGGCTCAACGCCACAAAAGTCTTCAGTCAGTTGAGCTGCAAGAAAATTTAGACAATTGTAACCAACAATTGAATGTGCACAATTATCAAATACTTACTGCCCAGCGATTTGACATTATTGGGTGGATTCTGTTGGAACATCAGTTTCAGTGGATAAATATCGTCGAACTGCACACGGGACACACAGCCAACAAAACCGTCAGCCATCGAAGTGTTTTTGCCAATGTACATGTACTGAATGTTATTGAACTGTGCATCGGCCGATGCCTTGATATCGAAGTGATACTCCACAGGCTCGTAGTTGTCCACATGCAGCACCACCGTCGAGCCGCTGTTCTTACGCATAAAACGCACATCATGATACTGACCCAAGCCGAAATGCTTCTTAGGGAATATAATTTCCTGTCGCTCAAAGCCAAAGTCAAAGACGCATCGCAAGTGACCTAAAATGTGGCAAACAAGCATATTATAGCATATATCATTAGTCATATATATTTTATATAGTTACCTGAATTAGAAATTTGTATGGTTAAATATTCGCCAGTCAGATTCGAAGAGAAGCCCAGCAGGAACCCCTTAGGTATGGTGGTTGTGAATCCCACTCGAATGTTCTCTGCAATTGTGGAACGGAAGGAGCCCTCGAACTCATAGCGAATAATAGAACTGGAACGCAAATTGACGCCAATCTCTTTAAAAAAAACAAGCAATTAGTAAAGATGCTAACAGTTAATACACAAACTAAAGTACCATCTGCACAAATGGGTCCCTTGAACGCGCTCCAGCGGCAATCGCAGCTGTAGCCATCGTAGCGTTCAATGCAGGTGCCGTTGTTGAGACAAGGACTTGATTCGCAACGACCCACGCAGCCAGTGCTAATGCCATAAAGACCACGCATGGAATACTGCTTCAAGTCCACCATCTTGCCATTGAGTAGCAGAGCACGTATGCAGCCCACGTAGCCATCGCGATACTCCGTTGTGGACCCAATGACCAAGTCGGAAGTCAGATGAAGAGCACGCACGGGACCTGGTGGTTCGCGCACCTCAGCCTTTATGGAGCCATCAACAACCAGACGAGCTTCCTTTCTATTACGCTCTACGCTCACTGTGTGCCAATTGTTGTCGTTCAGATGATAACTAGTGCCCACATTGACTCCCAGTGGACCGCTGCCTGCTTGATACTGGAATTGCAGCTTGTTGCCGCCGTTGATACTCAGTTTGATATAGTCGGTAGGGCCGGTGGCATGGAACAGCACTGCGTTCTCCTGTGTGGTGCGGAACTCCAGATAAATGTCACCCGAATGACCCATATCGAAGGGCGGCAAATTAATGGAAGCATCAGCTATGCGGAATGTAACAACATTGCTAAACAGATCATCGCCTTCGCAACGCATGGGCCCTAGTGTATATCGGCCCTGCTTCTCGTCTAGCGGCGTGCCAGTGTCTCCAAACTTAACCGCACGCACTGGCAAGTGTTCCTTTTCACGGATATCACCGCCATCCTCCATCCACTCCAAGTTATTCGAATCGCAGTTGCACCACTTGGTGGGGTCGTGACATTTGCCCAAGATACCGCACTCACATTTCCGTGATCCGGGCAAAGCACCAGCCCAGTAGTCCATGGGCTGATTGTTGCGCGAGATCCACCAAGAGAAAGGACGGAAGTTACCAGCTTCAGCTATTCGAATTATACATAGTTAACATCGATGGAAAATCGTTAGATCTGCTTTAAATATATTTACAAGGCGAGTTGAACAGACGCGAAGAACGACACGAATAGCTCAGACGCTGCCAGCAGCTGTGTGAGCGATTAAGCAGTGCTTCAATTTGCAGCTGATTGGCATCGTACATAATGGACTGCTCAAAGGAACCAGGTTCCTGGAAGCCATCAACAGTGGTCGTGTGCTCCTGACTGTGACTCAGTGTAGTAATAACACGACCATCGGCTAAAGATTGAAGCGATTAGATTAGGATACTTATGAATCACGCATATGAACTCACAATAGAACTCGCAAGTAACTGGGAAGGGCTCTAGAGGACCGCTGCCATCCACATCGATATTCAGATTAACGCGCTGCTGCACATGCTGCACATTCTTCAAGGCCAAGCAGGATAGAGGATTGTTGGCTACATAGGGAAAATAAATTACATGATTATATATAGCAGATGAAAAGGATGTCATTGCTGCTTACAGGTGTGACACACAGCGCCCGCATATCCCGTGTGTGCGCAATCGCAGAAGAACTCCATGCTATTCTGATGACAGACGCCCTTGTGCTGGCAGGGATTTGGATTGCAGCGATCAATCATTTGGCAGGCATCGACAACAACCTCATCTCCACAGCAAACCTCCTCGCCCTGCACCCAATCCTGTGGCAGCTTGTAATTGCCATCCACTGAGATGAGCCGCATGCATCCCACAAATCCGTTCTTTTCCTTCCCACCCGCTATATAATACAAACGTCCAGTGGCTATCTGCAGATTCTTAGTCGTTGTCATTGGACGTTGATCAATATTTAGAATTAGGCGATTGCGCTCAATGGAAAGTATAAATGAATGCCATTTGCCATCGTTGAACTGTTCGTCATAGTTGTCCAGAATGATGCGAGGTTTGTCTTTAGCTTTGAGATCAATCTTGACTTTGCCAAACTCTAGGAATACTTTGATGTAGCCACCCGAGTAGAAGTCATGGTGCATCATTACGCCGCTTTCTTCGTAAGTGCGGAAGTAGAACGATATATTCAAGCGCTGCGAGTTCTCATAGCCCTTCAGCCGCACAAAGGAGCCACGCGTCGTGAAGGTAACTGGATAAATAGGAGGCGAGGGGCAGGCATATATCGTGTTCACTTTGCTATACAAATACGCCTCTCCCAGCTCATAGCTCTCCTTCATGGTCCTTATGAAGTTGGTCGAATTTAGGTAAATGTTCTCCAAACAACCCGAGAAATTCTGCTGCACTATGAGACCTTCCTGCACATTGGGCACGCCACCCATGTAAAGCTCGCGATTCAGATTCAGTCGACTAAACTCGCCCTGAATGCGACCACGCACTATGACACGATCTACTGAGAAGATGATATCGCGGCGATTCCTCGAAATAACCACATCATGCCACACATTATCGTCCAGCAGACTGCCCACCGAGAGCGAGGTCATAATACCCGAACCCAGATCAAGATTCAGCACCATCTTATTGTCCTTCAGCTGCAGGGCATAATAATCGCCCTGAGTGCCACGTGAATACATCATAACACCATTCGCAAAGGCGGTCTTAAAACGGAAGCGTATGGACTCCTGCGAAGAGGCAATGGGCTCACGGCGCAGATCATAGCGCACCAGTCCTGTGCCATTGAAGTAAAGATTATCAGAGACTAGGTGTAAAAGGGGATATAGATTAGTTATTTAATATATGTTATATAGCCATATATTAACTCACTATATTCACAGCCATAGAGCTCGACACGCATGGAGATGCGATCATGCCAGCGCGTGGGATTGATGCGCACCCACTGTGCAATAATGGGCACCTCGAAGACATTGTAATGTATGGAATTGCCATCCGAATTGCCCTTGAACATCTATTCGAAATAAAACTCGAAATTAATATAAGAAATCTAATAAGAAAATAACCATGCCATGTTAAAGTTAATTGCTATAGTTCAGTTTAGCTTTCTTTTAGTTACAAGTGAGTTTAGCTTTCTTTTAGTGTTAAAGTTAGTTGTTAGTCACTGTACCTGCGGCTCGCTCGTCGGATTCACGTACGAGCGCCAATACTCGCCATCATCCGAATATTGAACAATATATTCCGTCACAAATTCATCTGTGTGCATGCGTCCCATGGTCGCGATCTTACGGACCATATGTGCCCCGCCCAGATCGAGTGTTAGAAAGTGATTATACGTATTCTCGACGGGCGTCCAAGCAGCGTTACCTGCACCAGTTAGCAATTCAGGTTAAGATTAAGTGGTTAAGCAAAAAGTGGGACAAACAAAAAACTAACTACCAACACACAAAATAAAGAAACGTGCAAACAAAATCAAAGCAAATAGTTCAGCACAAATGCAAATAAAAGAACAGAAAAAAAGGTTAAATATTAATGAAAATCTGTAAAAATGTGCAGCTGCCAGCCACCACCATCCCCACACCAGAACCAACACAACACACACGCACACACACACACACACTCAGTGATTGGATTAGAGTCATGTGAAGAGGCGGGTGGTTCGCGCTTACCTTAATATTGCCGCCTGGCTCTTTATAGTCGGCAAACTCGAGGTCTGTGATGCCATAGCTAATGGTGTACTCGGTCACATATTCATTGCTGTGCGGGCGTCCTTGCAGCGCAATGTGAGTGACATTCTTCACCAGACCCAAGTCAATAATCAGACGTTGATCAAAGTCCGAGCTCTTGGCTGACCATGAGGTGCCAGCTTAAGTAGGGATTGCGGGGGTGGGAGGTTGGGCAATAAAAATTAACGATACATAATTTAAAAATGAAAATAAAATAAAAACAAATTCAATTGTTAGCCAAAATTTAGGGTCTGGGTCGATTAGCTATAGACAAATGTTGCCCGCCAATTAAGAGGCCATAATTTAAGGCGATTTCGCATGACAGCTGCAAGTGCTGCGACCCTATATACCAGCAAAGGTCCTTAACTGAAGCAAGGGTAAGGGCCAACCCTCTGCGAGAAACGAAAACAATTCGCATTTGTTGTTGCAGTGGGAAATATATTTGCTCGTAGGGGTGTTAACACTAAAAGGACATGGGCATAAACAATTGCCGCATGCTGAGATTCTGCTTTTGTTTTTAATGGCTACGCCGTGACCAAAGACTGTGTGAATGCATCTATATAGCATCCGATCGACTGGCTTTATATGAGCTAAATTGCGCTCAAGTTGGGTTCAATGCCGCATAAAAGTTTCCCCATCGATAAAACTTTGGTAAACAATTCGGGTATAACACAATAAAACTATATAAAAAAAAAAAACAAAATTCGTTGAACCTAGCTACCAAATCGCTACCCTTGCCAAGCCTCGTCCTGTTTGCATATATATGTATATATAAAAAACAAACAAAATTGTCTGGCACATGTCTGGAGCCCATTAGAAGTGAACCGCGAGTGCCTACATTTCGGTTTATTGCCTTTTAACCATATTTCCGGCTTAGGTCTCTGTTATTTCTAGATATATAAGAACAGCTGCTTGCCACGCCAGCATGATTAGGCAACAAGAGGTTTATCAGAATCATAAATATATATGTATATACATTTATTTCAGAATCAAAAACTAAACTAATTCTTGCATATCCCTTCTTGCTATTCATGTCGTTTGTGCGGCTTCAGCAGCGCCTTCTGGCAGTAGGCTAAGACATCGGGTTGCTCGGCTTCTGGACTTTGTTCGATCAGCTGCTCGATGGGTAGAAACTCAAATTTTGCATGCTCCAGCGGCAGGCAGTTGCGGAATGCAATGGCAGCACAGTACTTGGGCGTTAATAAATGCTCTTCGAAATGCCATTGGGTCATGGGTGTGCCGTTGCAGCAGAGTGTGGAGCCACAAAGTGGTGAGGCCGCCTCCTCCAGCGGATGTGTGGTGTCCATGGAAAAGCTGATCTTTTGCAGATCAACTGTAATGCCCACGCCCAGCTCCTTAACATAGGCTTCCTTCAAGCACCAGTGACGCATGAAGGCCTTCAGCTGCGCCCGCTCATTGTGCTGCGGTCTGCCAATGTAGCTCCATTCCTGTGGCGAGAATTTACTCTGCATGAGGCGAAAGAAGTCTGAGAGAGGTTTGCCACCATTGTACTCGATCTTCATGACATCCGTGCCAATGCCGAACTCTGCTTCATCTTTGGTGCCACCCTTAATCCCCGCCAGCAACACCAATTTGCCTTGATGCGAGACATTGAAGCTGAGCTGGTTGCTCTTCGATTGCTGTTCCTGCACCCAGTAGGGTTTTCCACGCACATCTCTCGCGAATTGCACTTGATGATAGGGCACGCTGCTGCACGTGCTCACAAATTTGCGCATTAACAGGCGGCCAATTAACGAGGACAGAAAATCATCAATAAAATGAAATTTCATCAAGCGCTTCCGCTCCTCCGGCTGTATGGCAGCCACAGCATGAGTCAGCTGCGGCAGCGTGGGCGTCCATGTGCTCAAATCGAACGCCCATCTCGAGCAGATGTGTTTGTTCATTGGATTGTAGGTGCAAATAATATGCTAATGCCTTTTTATTTTATTAAATTACAAAACATTGTCACCTATTTTCGCTTAATCAACTAATTTGCTAAAGCGCTGCTGCTTCTTCTTATTGGCATTCAGCCCAATGCGACGACACGCAACGAACGAGTTAGCATCGCCGAGCAGCGAGTAGAGTTGTCAACGCGCCTGAATAGGCGCTTTATTCAAAAATAATATTTTAAAAAAACTAAAATCAACGATACTAAACAATAAGCTAAACAAAAATCTAAGGAAACTAAAAACTGTTTTTAAGAACTAAAGCATAAATCAACGACAACTAAAGACAATACGAAAGGAATAACTATTTAACTACTATCACTTACCATTTAAACGCGCTTTGTCTGGTCCACGTTCTGTTAGCGATGATGTGGCTGTTAGAACAGAACGTTCCATCAATGGCTGATTGCATTCATAGTCGGAAAAATAATCAGAGAACGAATCTGCAAAACAATAAAAATAATTAGAATTGGCTGTAAATTAGACAAGTAAAATGCTTCAGGACTTTACTCTATTTCCTATCTATATCTATATTTTTATCTAAAAAATTAGCTCTTTCTCTTTTTTTTAATTGGTCGATTTCTCTCGTACTATTTTTTGGACTGTTACTAGATTTCTCTCTCACTATTTTTCTAATATATCTGTATTTTTCTATTGTTTTTCAATTACAAGTCTTTAAGTAAACAGAAGCCAGGCTATCCTCCAGACGAGCACACTCGTTTGTTTTTCTTAGAGTTCGAAAAATTGGCTGCCTGACCCAGAAAGTCTTATTGGATAAATGCTCGTACATATATAAACTGTCATTGGCGTAAATAAAATTGAGAAATTCCCGAAAAAGAAATGTAAGTAATACTTGTTTGGACCGAGGCCAATACAATTTGAGTTCAAGAATAAATTCAATTATAATTTTTGAGAGGCATATTCTTTTTGTGAGTCCTTGACTATAGTCATGCGGCTTTTTAGTGCTGAATTTTATGAGCCATAAATATAGCCAGAGAAAGCAGAACAAAAGTATATATACAATGCAATTTATTTATTGCAGTGCAATTTGTTGACTCTCATCTTATCTCTTATTTGTGTAAATATTTTGTTGCCATGGCTCGATGAAAAGCTTGGCTGCAATAGAAAAGTGCCCACTTAGACGTGTGCCAGGCGTGATAACAGGGCACGGAAATCCTAGCGTCGACAATTGTCTCTGTCTGCGTCTCAGACAACCCCCAAAGGTGGCGTCGCCTTTGTGGGTGCAGTTCCTGTTTAAAAAAAAACAAAAACAACCCTTAGCAAACAGTAGAAGAAGGCTAAAAGAGTTCATGTGCACTTAGTGTGCGGACTTTAAAGGCGAAGCTACATACTAGACTTTTTGTACCTGCTACACCTATGTATACCTTGTCTACTTTATCAATTTTTTTTTTAACTTTTTTATATGATGTTTTATGTGTAAGCTGCTTATGTAGAAATTGTCATTTAATCGATTATTATTTTTCACTTAGCTCTTTCTCAGGGTATATAAAGGTATAAGTTGCAAATGTTTTTTTTTTCTTTAATTAAATGATAAACAATATATACATTTATATTAAATCCCAGCAAATGTCTTAAAAGCCATCAAGAGTCTTCTATCGCATGAACCGTCAAGGACTTTCTAAGCGTCTTAAGCAGCTGCTCCCATATAATTGTAGAACGCACGAAACGCGTTGCATGAACCTTCAGCTTAAATTGTGAAAAAGGGGGTTGGAGCAAAGCATAGCCTTGTAGCAGATTAGCTAGAGTCAATCTTGATATACACACATACAATTACAAACATATGTGTGTATGTATGCCCTACCCAGTAAGAATATCCGTGACAGGTCGTGACAGGCAAGCAACTAGAACACGCACAATTTTAGAAAATAATCAATAGAGTGTATCCAATTTGAACTACTTTTTGATAACTCAACTAACTCGACTAACTTTGTTACTTTACGACCAACGTACATGCAATTCCAAGTAGTTCCTTTATTATGATTCTTAGCAAATCCGTTTCCTTGTAATCACACCATGTACTTAAAATAATAATAATAAAAAGAATTTGGCTAATGTTCTCAATGATATAAATATGACGTGACCGATATATTGAAAAGTAATTTCCGCCCGCTGAAAATTTGGAAGTGTGGATGATGCGAGCCTTGGCCGGCATATAATTATAAGCATCGAAATAAATTACCGAAGAGAATGCGAAGAATTGTTTATTTTTAGTCATAAAATGTTTGCATATGAACTTTAAATGTTTATTGTTGTTGCCAGCGCACAATTAATTACTAATGGCAAACAACAAATGGAATATATCTCTTTAAGTCTAGCGGGTTGACATATGGAACAGACTGCCACGTGTTTAGCAAAGGATTTTCCGCGTGCCATGCGCATTGCAACTGCAACCGCAACAAAATGCCGCAATGGACAAAATGCCGGCAGCAAATACGCATCCAATTAGACTTTACAATGGAGCATTTTCCAATAAGTTCAACGAGTTAAAAAATAGGCGTTGTTTATTGGTTTTGTTTTGTTAGTGCTGTTCGTAAGCAGTGTTTTGGATCTCGTGAGAGAGTGTGCAGAGAGCAGAGAGCAAAGCGCAGAGAGCGCGCGATCGTTACGTTTCGAAGAGCGAGTTAAAAGCGAAGTACAAACAAAAAGAAAAAATGGAAAATGACGAGTCTTCAGCGTTGGGGGAACACGCCCAAAACCTGGCTTAGACGAATTTACAATTTTTCTTATAATGAAATGTTTCTGTTTCAGCCAATCCATACAAACTATATATATTTGATATGCATAAATTTTTACCTGCTAGTGCGATTCCCACGCTGTTGCTGCACAGCAGCAAAAACAAGCAGCAGATTGAAATTGTTGCCTGCGTTAAACTGTGTTGCCTCATTTTGGCTTTTGTACTTTTTGAATCACTAAACAACGGTTTAAAGACACATTTATACTTAATTTTTTTATTGTTGTTTCACAGAACTTTACACAGTCAACTTGCACTTTTATTGGTGCAGCCAGCGGGACAATTTGTTTGGCCAACCCCGCGGCTCAGTCGTCGTCAACGTGAACAGAGAAAATTAACCTTGCTATATTTTGTTTTATTTATTACACACTTTTTATATGAACCGTGTTCTCTGTTATTATTGTGCGTGCGCCCAGCCCAAACGTTCGCAGCGCTTCGTCGTTTGATTAAAATATTATAATTAACGCTGCGACTAGATGACACACACGTCTCGCTAGGTTCACAATGATTGAATATTATCGATACGCATATCATTCTTAAGATTATCGAATAAAGCTACATTTGTTTTCGATAAATTTTTTGTCAGCATTTTACACTTAACAGCACTATAAAGAGAGCATTTTTGCGTTCTGCTGCTGATTTTTGCGTTACGTAGAGCCATCTACATTACGTTTCGCTCCCTTTCTGCTACGCCAGAAAAATTTGTTGGCGTGTTTGTCAGACGTTGCAAAGTATTTTGGATTTTGTGTTAAGCGGTAGATAGTTAAACAGCAAAAATGTACGGCGGTGAGGACTTTGGTAACACGGTAAGTGTTTGCTACATATATTGAAGTGCATGCGATGCGCTTGCACAAATCGCAAGTCAACGGAGCTCCGGAATAACATAACCCAACTTTTTGGAACCCGCGACCATCAACAAAAAAAAAGACAAATGCAAAACTAAAGCAAAAAACCTTTGTTGCAGGAATTTTACGATGATTATGCGCACACCGGCGATCCACAGCTGGACATGGAGTACGAGCGTAACTACTACGCTAACCGCATGCCGGAGAATGTGAAATTCTTCCTCATGAACTTCTGCCAGGCAATCAAAGAGGGGAATCTCTATGACATACAGAATATGTATGAAAACACATTCCCGCAGATCAGCGATCACCACTTCGATAAGACTGCCTGGCCAGAGGAACAGGAGGTTAGCGCCATTGTGGACGACGACAAGGTCTTTCTCATACTCTACAAGGAGCTCTACTATCGCCACATCCACGCTCGCATTCCGGGTGGCCCCAAGCTGGAGCAACGCATTAACTCTTTCTTCAACTACTGCGATTTCTTCAACCTAATCATTTCGGCTCAAAACCCCGTAATGCTGGAACTGCCCGACATCTGGCTGTGGGAGTTGGTCGATGAGTTTGTCTACCAGTTCCAGAACTTTGCCCAATACCGGGCACGCTTGACGGACAAGTCACAGGACGAGATTCAGCAGCTGTGTGTGAACCATAGCAACGTTTGGAGTATTTTGTGTATTCTGAATGTGCTGCATTCGTTGGTCGATATCTCCAACATTAAGAAGCAGTTGGAGGCCATCTCGCAGAGCGTCGATCCACAAACTGTGGCCGGCGACTTTGGCAAGCTTGGCTTCTACAAGATGCTTGGATACTTCTCTCTCGTTGGCCTGCTGCGTGTGCACTCTCTGTTGGGTGATTACTATCAGGCAATTAAGGTGCTGGAACCCATCGAGATTCACAAGAAATCGGCCTATTCGCATATTCCCGCCTGCCAGATATCCACGTCGTACTATGTGGGTTTTGCCTACATGATGATGCGCCGCTACGCAGATGCCATACGCACATTCTCCGACATCCTGCTGTATATTCAACGCACCAAGCAGCTGTACAGCACGCGCAGCTACCAGAACGATCAAATCAACAAGCAGGCAGAGCAGATGTACCATTTGCTGGCCATTTGCCTGGTTCTGCATCCCCAGTGCATCGATGAGTCCATTCAGCAGGTTCTGCGCGAGAAGAACTACCATGATGCCATGTTCAAGATGCAGTGCGGAGATCTGGAGGTCTTCAAGTCGTTCTTTGTTTTTGCATGCCCACGTTTTGTTAGTCCCTGCCCGCCTGCTGCCGATGCGCCCTTGGAGGACTACGTGAAGGATCCGATGGAACATCAATTACTTGTCTTCATGGATGAGGTCCGTCAGCAAAAGGATTTGCCAACTACCCGCTCGTATCTGAAGCTCTACACCACTTTGCCGCTGACCAAGCTGGCTTCCTTCATTGATCCCAATGCGAGTGAGGATGATGTGTCCAAGCTGCTGATACGTTTGCTCTGCTTTAAGCACAAGATGCGCAATTTGGTCTGGAGCAAGGGTCCCAGTGGACTCGAGGGCACCTTCAAATCCGGCTCGGAGGTGAGTTATAATACAGAACTCTTTAATGGCAATATATTCATGTTTTTTTATCATCTTTACAGCTCGATTTCTACATTGACGATGATATGATTCATATTGCTGATACGAAGGTCTCTCACCGTTATGGTGATTTCTTTGTGCGTAAGATTATGAAATTTAATGACCTGAATCGCAAGCTGAAGAACATCAATATTTAAAGAACTAAGCCCAACTACTTTGTAAACGTTCGTGAACTATATAATTCCAATTTGGATTCATTTGTTTTGGTACCAATAAAAAACAAACTTCAAATGCGCAGCGACGCAGCGAAAGGTCGAAACAAATCAGATTTCTTATATATCCCATGTTAAGTTTTCCTTCAATCCAAACAGCTTTTAGATTTTAACATTTAGTTTATTTTTTTTAACAATACCATTTTTTTTGTTATATAAAACTTGTATTACTATAAGGAAATTCAATAATCTACTCCTATTATGTTTTGTGAGTTTTCTACAATTTCCAACAGATTTCTCCGTTAGGTGCTCGCAAATTTTGCAAATTCAGCAGCTTACATTTTTAGTTTGGAATGTGCGTATTGTTGTAAAAAATTAAATTTTTCGTATTTCGTTACTCTTCTTTTTCATCTCTGTTTTATAAAACACCGTAAAAATTTCTTTGGTAAATTAACTATGCTTGATTTTAATATGTTAAATAAGTATTTAAGTGGAGAGAGTAGATAGTTAAGAGGACGATTAAAATAGGCGCAGAGAACAATTAGAAAGAGCTTCCGCAGTTGCACACAATTACAAGAATAATAAAAGAAATAGATAGTTAAAGGGTTTTCAACTTAAGATTTAACACACTTTATACACGCTTGCGCTTTTCACTGTGCTCCCATCGACGGGCTTAAAGGCTAAACACTTAATGAAACAATTTACAAATTACGGACTTTTTTGTGGGTTTGTCAGCTGTTCAGCTAATCGACGCTGACTGTGCGCTGATTAACATCAATCAGGTAGATAGCCTTGTGATTCTGCAGTACAAAGTCAACAAATGCATTAATGGGGGCTATCTCCTCTAGGGAAGTGTTGGTGCGGCCCGACCACAAGAAATTGGGACCGAATACAATCGCCAGATTCGAGGAGGTCATCTTGTTGAGATCCGCACAGTCCACGACTCGCACCAGAAAGTCGACGATGTATTTGAATAGCTCGTAATTCTCCTCGGGCAGTTTTTCGCGTATCAGCTGGGTAACGTTCCTCGAACGCTCCTCCTTGGGCCAGTCTAGGAACTTGGTCACATCATCGTACAGCTCAAAGGTGAGCAACGGTTCGGCTAGGTCCCGCAAGAAACTCTTGAGTAGACCCGCTATAACATGCACATTGACGCTGCTTAGGTCCACATCCTCGCCACGATTGACGCGCTCCTTCAGAGCCATAATCTCAGCATGATTGCCGGAACGCCGGAAGATGCCCTCCGTATCGATGACGCCCGTGATCGAGAGCGAGTCCACACACTTGCGCACAATCGGCGGTATCGAATTGAGGCATGGACTGTGCATAACGATGAACTTCAAGGTCACGCCAAACTGCATCGTTGGCCGCCCATTGGGTGTTGCTGGCTGCGATGCACGGCCACGACTCGGGTTCAGCTTATGATCGAAGTCGCAAATGGTGTCCGGCAACTTGAGCTTGTTCAGGCCCAGCGCCTGACGTAGCTCATCGAGACTGGAGATGTAGACTAGCTTTTTGCGAAACTTATCGCTGATGAATGGGCTGAAAAAGTTCCAGATGACGCGTATAAACCACGTCGGATGCACCACATACAACGTCTTTAAATTTTTACGAAAATTTCGATCCAGCTCTTTGTACGAGTTCCACAGAAATTGCGCCGAAGGCTTGTTGTCCTCCTTGAGTCCCTGATGAAAGTAGACGAGTATGTAATCGTTCTCCACAAATGGTTCAATCTCTTTGATGACTTGGCTAACAAATTGAAAAGGATAGTTTAGTTATGGATTGGTTTTGAAATACACATTTTCAGATTTACCGCACAAAACCCTCGAGTTGCGACTTTTCGGGAAAGCGCGAGGCGTAAATGCCAAAAATGTGACGTCCCTGTTTATCGGTGCCCAGGAAATCGCATTTGTTCCTGTTGGCCTGGAAGTTCTCGGACTGTTCGCGCAGCTGATCCTCAAAATCGTCCTCTAAGGGATTCGGTGCCTCTTCTGACTCAAGTTCGGGATCTGGAAATGGATCTGCAAACGCTTACAACTACACGCTCAATTTAACACAGCTCGACTTACCATCGGCTAGCACAAAGTCGCCGACCATAACATCTTCTGTGAATGTAAGAGAAGTGTTTAGTCATTGTCTGTGTGTACATTTTATGCAAATAGTTCTTACTCTCTAGTGGAGCTGGGGTCAATAGCTCTGTATCATCAAACTCCAGCTTGGGCTCGCAGTCATGCAAATCGGATAGACTGGGAAGCGGCTCGTCAGAGTTACCCACGATCGAGCTAATGGCGGGCCCTTTGCGTTTTGATTAAAGATAAAAAGAATTTATTAATCTCTTAGGATTACTTTTGGAGTGGTTGAGAATTTCAGAAATGTAATCTTACAAGTTAATGCTTTTCACTTAAGTATTTTGACGGCCTTAGGCAAGAAGTTAGTTCGGATTTGTGTAAGTGAATAAATATGAATCAGAAAAAATTTGATGAGTTATTTCGGAGGGGGCTTTAAACGTTTCTTAGTTTCAATTTCAATTATTTACAAAGAGAACTTTTATATATAAAAACTGGGAGACTAAGCCACACACAAAGTTCAACAACAAACAAATAGCAAACAGCGCAGCTACAATAACAACTAGTAAAAGTTTAATATATGCATTTATGTATATATATATTTTTTTGTATGTACGTTCTATATACAGTGAGATATCACCTGGAATAGGCATGAGATATAGTAGATGCTCAATTTGGGTTAGTAGCACAAATAATGTTCGGGGGGAGGGAGTTAAATGTTAGTCTAAAGCAAGGCAATCTTTATTTTTTTACAGTTACAGCTAACGTTTAAATCTTAAGCGAGGGCAAAAGCATTCGAGACTCTTCTTTTAGAAAGCAAAAAAAAAGGGGAAAGAACAATAACCAAAAATGTTAACATTATGTTTATATAATTACAACTAAAATTTTAAATGGGGGCTTACTGACTGTTAGGCAGCGGGTCTTACCTGGTAATCGCGCTGGGAAACGTGAATTGGCATCCATTGCCCCAGAGAGAGGTTTTTGTCGTTGTGCGAAATTTGCTGATTAACAAACGACGACAGCTGGAAAAATAGGCAAAACATTAGAGTTGGGTATAGTAGAGTGTGAGATACTCTGTATCTAGCACAACAGCTAGGGTATAAATAAAGTATGTGATACCCTAGTTACAGACATTGCAGAATTAAATGTATCAAAAAGTAGTTTAAGTTAATCTAAAGTAGTTAAAGTAATACTCTGTTTACATTATTACACATTAGAGTGGATCGTAAAGTTTTTGTAATGATATGACAGTAGGAGATATGGATCTATGAAACCGGAACCTATTTGTAAACAGAGTAAGTCGATATATGTATGTATATATATTTTATGTGTCAAGCTTAAGTAAATATTTGAAAGCAGACAGCAACACACACCCGGTATACTCATTTTTTTTTTTTAAATTTTGGATAGTGAATAAAAAATACATTGCGAATACATTAGCTGAAACTAGGGTGCACAAAAACTATTCTGGTGACGTCACAACTTCTCGCGATTGTGTCAAGCCGTGTATGTACATTGTAGAAGCTGACAACAACAACTGCAAGAACAACAAGCTAATAAACTTGTTTCTTGCTCTTATCGCGCGCAGCTCCCACCTCTAAGGCCGCCGCTGCGTTTGCTGTTGCTAATGTTGATGAGCGCTGATTCATATTCCAACTTTATCGCCAATACAACAGCAAAAACAACAATTGATTTACGCTGAATGGCAATAGGTTATTTCTTGCTTCGGTTAAGTTCAACTCGAGCCGAGGCCGAAGCTAAGCAATCGAAGTGGAAGGAGGGAGAATGGCGGCGACGCCTACGCCCACCACCAAAACAAACTACAGTATTTGCATGTACATACATACACACATACACATATAAACATGCCTGCATTAGTGTATATAGTCTTGACGATGAAGTGTTTAAAAAGCAATTAACTTTTTAAGTGTTGAAGAACTTAAACACAGATTGTTTTAGGATTTCCTTAAGTCATTATCAAAAGCTTGTACCATTCATACTATTTTGTGCGTCACTGTATCTGCATACATACGTTTGTGACATTAGAAGACATGGTACATTATGTACGTATGTAAGTATAAGTAACGATTTGCAGTTTTCGTTTTCCCTCAAATTCATTACGTATAAAACAATATTGGTATCAAAAATCACTTATCATTAAGGAACTGCGCATTTGCTGGCAGTATTGACACATATAGTATTATTTACTTTATTATTCTCAAAGAGCTTTTTATCAGCAACAGCGCAACGGTAAAAAGAGATGAAATAATTCTTCACAATGCACAAAAATTTAAAAATTTCATTGTCTGACTTTGCTTTACTTTATGTTGTTTAAGACTGCCACTTAAATATTTACCTTTTACAGTGTTTATTTTTTCAAATAATCCAAAAACAAAGTTGCAACAAAGTTTTGTGTCCAGACAAAAAAGTTTGTATGTTTAACTCTGCGCCAGAACAGGGCTGGCAAGCATTGAAGCGATGTTTTATGCCAGGGCTGCTCTGCATAGTTTGTAATGTTTTTTAATTCGATCCATTTTAATTCGATTCTTAACAGGTCGTTCTAAAACACTTGACTTAATGTGAAATAGTTGACTTTTACCACTTTGTATTTTTTTATTATGATATTACACTAAATAAAAATATAACTTTCGTCAAGTTATTCCCTGTAATCGATAGTATCGATTTAGTCTAGCGTTTCACTGCAAAAAAAAAAAAAACAGCTTCGCCACCCCTGGTTTTGACTGACCGACAGTTCACGTTATTTTGGTGTAAAGCAGAATAGCGTAAAATTTGATAAAAATGGTTGGTTGGAGCCGTTTGCTGTTGCCAGCGGCACAATTCGCCAAGAATAGTGCAGTACTGCTAACCCCTGCAACAAGGAATGGTAAGTACAGGTGCTAATGTATTAAATGAAGCTGTAAACATAGCCAGCATTACGCAACCACAAATACATATGTTTCCCTTGACATCCATTTTAGCACTGCAGCAGCAATTGCGCCGAATGGGCGGTGATCATGGACACCATCACATGGCCATTAAGCCCTCACGCTACCAGTGGGACAAATTCAAGGATCTACTGCACTTTTACGTAATGATAGGCGTGCTACCGATCACGGCGCTAGTGTTCTATGCAAACGTATTTGTGGGACCATCTCAGCTGGCCGAAATCCCCGAAGGTTACGACCCCAAGCCCTGGGAATACGAGAAGGTGCTGTGGAATGGATTATTGTTGAGCTAACTTATATTAATGTGTATGATTTCCCATTTCAGAATCCAATTTCCCGGTTCATTGCGCGCTATATTTTAAACTCGCAGCAACAGGAATACGAGAAGGCGTTGCACAATATCTTTGAGGAGAACGAAAAGGCGCAAATTCGGTAAGGCTGAAAGATTCACAATAGAGCCTGCATTGTTATCATTTCCCTTTTCAGCCTGCTCGAGGAAGAAATCCGCCGTAAGATGTCGGAGCGCAATGATTATCAAGCCTACTATTATCGCCCATCTATAGCCAAATATCACAGAATATCCAAAGAGGCGGCCGATGAGCTCGAAGCACTGCGTGGTGACTAAGGCCTTAGTCTTTTTAAATCTTGTTGATTTCAATTAATTTGCTTTCAAATGTGGTCCTTTAATAGACGTAATTAAGACTTCTCATTGAGGAAATAAAAATATGAAATTTATAAGATTTTTCAGCGTCAACTCGTGTACAATTAACATAACATAACATAAACATAAACGTAGACAAATAAATACTTAGTAAGTAGCCAGCTGGTTATCGGGATTCAGCCCCACGCCTGATTCTTGCAATAATATAAAACCAATTTGCCATTGGTACCATGGCATTCGTACAAGTTTTTGATTATCTGATCCGGCGCAGGTGCAAATGTTTGATTTACATATAAAAACTGGAATATAAATGGAATTAAAAACTGGGAAATTCATAAGCTCCAGATCGCATACGTACAATTTGTTCATTGGCGTCCAGCTTGAGGAATTTGTGTATAAACTTTTGTATCCAGCTGACTGTCTTGTTAGGATCCACGGTCCAAGTACGTTTCTTTATAATGGGCACATTGCCAGTTGCATTGAGCAGAACGCAAACTAAAAGCGATAAGAAAAACAATCAAGAAAAGTAAGCAGGTGTTCAAGGAAGTAGTTGTTTCTTCTACTTACTCTTAGTTGCGTCCTTGTCGGTGGGTGTTGCAATTGATGTGGTGGAAGTTGTTGTGGTAACTTGTGCTTCCTCCGTGTCCGTCATTTTGTTGGAATGTTGTAAATCACGCTATTTAATTATAATTTTGTATATAAATCAGCTCTGCATTTAGCACCCTTTGTTTTAGTTTTTAGCCAGGGCTGCAAACGGAACTAAAACAGGAACTAATAGGTTTCAGCATTGCCGAAAGAATAGTTCATTTTGGTGAATGGAACCAGTTTGACTTAGTTAACGAACACACGTGCTGGCTTTTTATCAATAAACATTAAAAAATAAGCATTTAATATGAATAGCAAATTATTTGATGGTTCCGACGACGACGCGGACGATCTACAGTTATCCACTAACCAGGACTATGCCAAGTCCTATAATGTTTTGCGCAAAAAGGAGTTGTTACAGAAATGTAAAGTAGCCAATGCTCAAACTTTTACAGATCTCTGTAAAGATTTCTAATAATTTTATTTTTTTTGTAGATAAGGATAGAGGCCTCGACATCTCAGAGTCAGAGCTGGACAGCGACAGCGAGTCGTCCGATGAGAATGAAGTGGATGTTAAATTTGATCAAGAATTTTTCAAAACCCTTGCTTCATTGAAGAGTAAGGATCCTAGAATATACGACAAGGAGACGCATTTCTTTGAAAAGGCGGAAAGTGAGAGCAACGAGGATGAAGATTCAACCAGAAAGAAACCCAGCAAGACCAAGCCGGTGACCTTAAAAGACTATGAGCGAAAAGTTATATTGGAGCACAATGGCAAATTCGAGAGCTCTGACGATGAGCAACAAGAGGAGCAATTCGAGCGGGCGCAGTCTCCCACAGCTGTGGAAGAGGAGAGACGTCTAAAGGCTGAGTTCAGGAGCGTAATGAACCGTGAAGATGATGACGAAGATGAGGAATTTGGCGGAATCTTTAAGAAGCGTACAAAGACTCAGGCGCAAACGGACGCCGAGGAGGCAGACTTTGCCAAATGGCTGGCGGGCAAGCAGGCGGATGCAGAGATCGAGGCAAGTGCAAAGCAACAATTGGCTCCACTCAAGCAGTATTGGAGCAGCAACAAGTTAACTCAAGGAGAAAGCTTTCTACGCGACTATATACTCAACAAAGGCTATGCCAATACGAATGCATCCGAAATTCCCACCTACGATGAGATCGTGGGAGAGAACGCCCCATTGTCGGATGACGAACAGGAGCTGGAGAAGCAGGCAGAGTTCGAACAGAAATACAATTTCCGTTTCGAGGAGCCAGACGCGGACTTTATTAAGCGCTATCCAAGAACTATTGAACAGTCGATTCGACGCACGGACGATTCGCGGAAAGAGAAGCGAAAGGAGACCAAGGAGCGTAAGGAGCAAGAGAAGCTGCAAAAGATGAAGGAATTAGATTTGATCAAGGATATGAAACGTAAGGAAATTGAGGAGAAAATACGCAAGCTAAAGGCTGTCACGGGGAACGATGAGTTGGGCTTCAGGGATGAGGAACTGGAAGAGGACTTTGATCCGGAAGCACATGATCGACGAATGCAGGAACTATTCAATGACGAGTACTACCAAGTGGACGAGGGGGAGGAGAAGCCGGAGTGTCCATCTGATATTGAAGAATTGGCCCTTGAGGATTGGGACAACTACGATCCAAAGCAAAGCAATGAGACTGACAATGAAGGTTATTGCGAAGATGATGACTTCAACATGGATTGCGACTATGATCCCGTTTCGTCCAAACAACAGATGCAGCAGGAGTTGATTGAGAGCACGCGGAGTCGCAAAGGTCGTAAAGGACGACGCAATCGGTTCATGGAAATGATCCAAACGGAGAAGCCACCGTTTAATCCAGACGATGAGCAAACATATGGTGACTATATCGATGAATACTACAAACTGGACTATGAGGATATAGTGGGCGATCAGCCATGTCGCTTTAAGTACGTGGAGACGACGCCAAATGACTTTGGTCTGACGATCGAAGAGGTTAGCGAAAATTAACTTTGACTTTCTAGAATGTTACTTATCCCTATTTACTTTTAGATCCTGCTGGCTAAGAACAAGGAGCTCAATCAATGGGCAAGTCTCAAGAAGGCTGTGCAAAATCGACCAGAATATGTGGAGAAAAAGGAGCAGCGCTTGTACAAGATGAAAGCCAAGAACGAAGATCTTAAACGAAAGATTTTCAAGAGTTTATACGGCGATGGGTAAGAGAATTAGCTGCCAATAAAATCTTGTGTTAACCTTATCTTTATCTTGCAGCTCTGACGATGAAGAGGAAAGTGGAGCACAAACTGAAACCAAACTAGTTGTTAAAGGTGACTCCAATGAGCTGCCTGCTGCACCGGGCGTAGAGCAAGTGCCCGCAGAGACCCTGTCGAAGTCTAAGAGAAAACGACTAAAGAGGAAAGCTGCAGCTGCAGCAACAGCAACAGCAACAACAACAAGTGCAGCAGCCCCAATCACAGCCAAGAATGAGGAGCAGAAGAGTACAGAACTTGTCAAGAACGAAGAAGCAACAACATCCAGTGCAACACCAGCCAAAAGGATAAAGATTAAAAAAGAAGAACAGCAAACGGTGCCAACTGCAACTAAGACAACGCCAGCCACAAAGAAAAAGTTCGAAAAACCACAGCCACAGAAAGCGAAACCAGCTGCCAACAACTCGAAAAATCCCTTTGCTAAAAAGCAATTCACAAACAAAAATGATGCTAAACCAAAGGGTGCGGGTGCTAATCCCTTCACCAAGCACCAGGCGCCAAAACAGGCTGCAGTTGGGCAATCAGCAGGCGCGAATCCCTTCAAGAAGGCCGGCAACAAGAGCGATGCGCCACGTCGACAGAATGCCGCTCCAAAGCGAGACTTCAAAGCCAAAGGCAAAGCGAATACTTCCAATCCAAATGGCATTAGTGACGATCGTCTCAAGGCCTACGGTATTAATCCACGCAAGTTTCACAATCGGCAAAAGTATGGTAAAAAAGCACAGTAAACAGACTATAGGGGAAGGCGGGGTATATGCTATAGACTATAAGATATATATATTATGTATATTAAGTGTGCTATATTATATATTCGGCACTCGCTACAGCGATATGTTCTTATGTACATAAACATATTAAAAACAACGTTAAACAGATACAAGTTAAAAAAAACAACACAGTTTAAAGTGACCGGATTACGTGGTGTTCACCGGTTCCACTGCATCGGAGAAGTCGTCAGCATTATCTTGGACTTCCTTATCCGCCTGTTTGCTAACAGCACGTTGCAGCTGCAAACGACGCTCCTGGATGCGAACACATTTCGGGCAGATCATATTCTTGCGGGTAAGGCACACACGATGGTATATGGAGTTGCATTGATCGCACTTGATGCAGCCATCGTCGAAGGGAAATATAACCTCGTTGTTGCTGCAGATCTCACAGATGTACGCCTTGGCCAGGCACATATCACAGCCACGTATATGAGCGCCAAAGACCTTGAAGACGCTTTGCAGGAACTCAGCCAAGACGCCCGATTCCACCTGCACGAGATCGCCTATTGAATAGAATTCATTCGACTGCGCCAAGTGTCGGCGCCTGCCCAGTTGTTGATCCACGAGTTTCTGCTCACCGGCTCCCTTGCAGGCAGCCAAGTAGTGTCGCATATGCACCAGATTCTGGCGCAGTTTCTTAACTGTGCACAGCTTCTCTAAGAATACAAACAACTTGGGATTCTCCTCCTCCAACCGGATGAGCGGCTTCTCAATGAACAGCTGAATCTCCTGCAGACCCGTGCGCGAGACTTTCCTTGGCGTGAAATCCCAGTTGTGCACAATACGTGCAGGCACTATGAAGCTATCATTCCAATGGCACGAAGGACAGTAGTAGAGACCGCGATAGTCGCAGAGCCGCGGTTCGATCCAGGAATTCTCTGCAAGCAGAATATGTGAGTAGCTAGTTAGGCTAAAGATGGTTTAAGACTTACTAAAGTTCAGCAGAGTCGAACACTCCGCGCATTTGTAGCGCTGCGCAGCTAGACCAATTTCTGGGCAGATATCTGCAATGGGATACTGCCGATCGGAGGCCAGAACATGTGCACACACGCGCATCACGCTGTCAATGCACTTCTGATGCACCAGATAGCTGCAATCGCTGCAGATGTAGGCCGCCTGCACCACCCGCCATATAATTCCAGTGCAATGGTCGCAATAGTAGCGCTTGGCAGCTGCCTGCAGGCGGTTGCGTGTGCTGGGGTGATGTGGCACGAAGTGATGTCCCACCACCGACTTGATGGCATTCATAAGCACAACATCGTCGCTGGCTACTGCTTGTGCCTCTTCTAGCTCCTGTAGCGAGTAACGTAGGTCGACCAAATGACGAACCAACCAACGGCGCTCCTCACTGCATTCATCGGTCAGCAACACCAGATCCCGGCAATGCGCAATAGCTGCCTGCAAGTCCTGGATGTTGGCATCGGATGTAAAGATCAAGCGCCACTGTTCCTTCACCAGCGATGCAGGAATGGGCAACGCCTTGTAATCCGTGTGCTGTGGAGCACTCTCCTCAGAGACTGAGGAGCTTGAATGGGCAGAGTGCAGAAAGCTGGATGCAGTTGATGCACTTTCATTGACAAATTGTGCAACTGCAGTGGGTAAACTGGTTATACTCTCACGCCAGGAGCTCATATTGCGAACACACAGCTCAAAAAATGCAATTTATTTACGCATATGCATTTGCGTCTTTGTTTGGAATTAAAACAGTGTTGCCTCATTAAGTGAAAGTAAAAAAATACAAAAATGTTGCTAAGCCGAAAACACTATTTAACGCTAACTGTCATTAAAATTATAACACACGTTATCAATAAATTTCTTATCTTATTATCTAATTTGTATAATTACACAATACAATGAAATGCACCATTTTCTTCTATTTATTCATATTTTGGCGCACATTTTAACAGACTGTTACAGATCACTGTTACTTAACATTACAGAGCTCGCTCTCCCAGTTGCTTCTCATTTATCATGTGAATGGCATTATATAAGAAGAAGCAGTCATATTTTTTTTTAATTGCGAATATTTGTTGGAGCGTGCGTGCAATGTAAATCGTAATTTATTTTAATATTCAAAATATATTTGCTGCGGCACTCGCAATACCATCAATTAGACCAAACACTGTGGAATTGTGCGCGCGACAACGTGTTGGTGCTATTTTCGTGCGTGGTTTTTAACCCAACCAATTCACCACATTGCCGCTCTGTCACCGACGCCGCCGCCGCCGCAAGCTGATGCTGCCTTGAATGCTACATACATTGTGTCCAAGAAGAAGATTACTGCAGCGCAATCAACAATTGCCGTTATCTCGCCGTCTCACACAGTGTTTAATAGATTGTCGCATCCACATTGACATAATCTGCAGCTCCAACTTGAACATCATTAAATAAATGCAATCTCTCTGCTCTAAACGCAGCAGCGATTTCAAATCAAATTCGTAATTGACACATTTAAAATTCGTATAAAAATCGGCAGTAGTCAAAGATATACATTGTATGTAGACAGGTAAGTTTTTAAACCATACTGCAAAACGACCGCATTTTTCCTCTAGCGTATGTGTGTGTGTGTGTGGGTGCATGTGCGTGAGTGTCTGTTCTGTGTGGGCCGTGTGAATGCTTGCTTGTTGATATGCGGCTTGTTACCAACTTTTGATTTGGTCCTATGCTTAGATTACGCTGTGATTCTCTCGCTATTCACACCAATAATGACAGTTGTGTACATGTGTGCGTGTGTGCAGCAGCCGCCACTCCACCAATACCAACCCGCCCCCACTCTTCCATTCATCACTTATTCACGTATTTATAGAGCACAGTCCATGTGCGTTGGATTTTTTTGACACTTGTATAAGTGTATGTGTGTGTGCGTGTATGTGTTTAAAATATATATGTACATTTACGTTTCTATACGAATTTTTAAATGTTTCTTTTGGATTTTGTTTGCAGTTCTAAATTTTATTTTATTTCACTATTTGGGCCAACTGAAATGCTCTGTTTATTGCAAGATAACAATTTACGCGTAAATATATGTTTTTTTAGTATCTTATCATTAGTTGTCTAATTTGGTAATACTTTTTGCTGCGTGGGTGTTTAATAAATATTCAGACATGCATATACATATATACATTGGTATGTGCATATGTGGAGCATAGTCACCTATCGGCAATGACACATTTATCATATCAACATGTGTTTTACTCTTTCCAAGTGCTTAGAAAGTACTTTTTAATGCTCTAGCCTTGTTTGAAATTGTTGAAAAAAGTTTAAATTCAAAAGGTTTGAAATTTTTATTGCATAAAATAATATACATTGGACGTTCAGCAATCCCGTCAATCTACCTATGTTCGTCTGGTTTAATTTAAAATATTTGTATTTACATATATTGCAAATTAAATATTTGTATTTACATATATTGCAAATTAAGTATTTGTATTTACATATGTATATTGCAAATTATATATACTTACATAAGTTTGTATGTATGTTCTTGTATACGTAAATCGACTTCACCTCAAATGGTTCGTTAATCCCCATTTACCCAGAAATTGATAAATTTTCCAGGTTTTCGAGAATATTTCATAGATAAGAATTTGTCAGGAAGGTTCTTGGATTGTAGTAGACACATTTCAAGAATATTCCATGTAATACAGGGTATCATACATACAAGCAATCCTGAATACTATCTTTAGTACCAGAAAATCAATGATTTAAGATCTACTTCTCTGGGGTTATTTGAGATAAAAATATATTTCAAGAGTGGAGAGAAAAGAAGGAAAGTTCAGCTTACAAACTTCAAAGATAACGGGACGAGTTAGACATAGGGTATCTTATAGTTGGTGAATTTGAAAAAGAACACTATGTCATAAATATATAGGTGTGTGGGGCACAATTACAGAGTTAAGTGAGGTTTATCAATTGGCAATGGTCATGGAACACCACAATTAGAACAGCTTGCAACTGCGAGTGCTATATAAACAATTTGCCACACGATGAAATGTGGGTGCAACGAAATGAATTTCATATTTCATGCAATGCATTTTAACGAGCCTTTTTACAGCCTGCTTGACCCTCACACATCATCAGGAAGCTTCGGGCATTACAAGGCGATTACCGCATGATTCTCGATATCGATCTACAATGAATTATTTATCGTAATGAGTAGCCCTTCAATAAGTTAGGTTGTAGTCGTAAATGTGTATGGTATACAGGTACGCCAGGTATGTTTGTCAGTAGCATATATCATATATAAACTTGGACCCTCGTAATTCACTGTTTACTATGAGTGCGGCGTAGTCAATGGACATGGGAAGGTCACTCCACATTCGACAAACGTTTTCAGTAGCAGCGGCTACAGACGACGTGAGCGGCATATTTACTATATATATATATATATATATTTATATATATATTATATATATATATATATATATATATAAATACATATATACACTTGTAAATCTTCAAGTTAGCTGCTATTTAGAACATCTAGTTCGCTCATAAAGTTGTTACACCCTCTACACATTCCGAACATGTTTGTATGTACCTTCCTTTAGGTATGTATGTTTACGTTTAGCGAAACCGGAGATAGCTCGCTTTATTGATAACTTGCTTCATTTATTTTTCATTGATAAATATTTCTTTAAAGTATCAGGTGTTGGTTGTAAGAGGTGGGATCGTAAGAGGCTAGAGTAAATTTGATATCTAGGCTCTAGTGTAGCAAAACTAGATGAAAAGTACTTTTTATTTGTGAATTACTTCAGCTAATTGATATCAATTGACAAAAATACAGTAATTTGTATATGTAGTATAGTTCCCCTAACGCGGATGTTCGATAACCTGAGTTAAGTTAATTGAGTTTTTAACTCTACTGGTTTATATAAATTATAGATGATGTTTCAATTCTAATTCTATTGAACTTGTTTTTAAGTTTTGAATTTCTTTTGTTCTTGAAGCCAAATGTATATATTTTATAATAATATATAGTCCGGAGAATTCAGTAATCCGAACAATGTTAAAAAAAATATATGTCTGGGCTAGTAAGGATATGCAGTATTTACCTTTTTGGTCTAAAATAAGTGATAAAAAAAAAATTTTAGAAATAGCCATGGTTATACATAGATACTTTAAAGTGTCCTCGTCAATATCGGAAAATTTCATAACGATCCCACAAATATCATAAGAGTAATTAAATAAACCATTTTAGCCAAGTTTTGCTCTGCCTAAATCGAGCTGTGTAAAGCAGCGTATTCCCACGTCGATCACTATCTACATTAGAATTTGCAATTTGTTTGTTCAGTCATATGAGTCGGTTTATTTGGGCTCTGGTTATATCTACCTAACATTATCATTAGCTGCCAGCTGAAATTTCATGTTGAGCTCTTTGCGCCAGTTCCAGCCGATCATCGTTTTAGCGTGTCAGCGGGCTTTGCTGTGGTTTATGGCGCGAACGGAGAATTGGAGAATTGTATAATTGGAGAATTGGAGATAACGTGTTACGTGAAACGACTCAACGACGAATTCGTTGATTCGGCGCCGCGAAATGCGGAGCCGACAGCCGCTAATGATATTTTGGCCAGGCATTTTGTTTGCTTGTGTAAGTGTTTTGCTATCGCTGCGGGGCTTTAGGTATGAAATTTCAGTTTTCAAAAGTGCTAAAAGTGGAGATTCAACGATAAAAAAAGCATGAGTCAGCACTGAAGTTTATTGGCCCTGACTTAAGTTACTTCATGGAAATTATTTGGTTAATTTTTGCCAACACAGCATTGAGCTCTGAAACCTTTTATGATATTTGAGGAACCGGGAATTTAGAATTGTTAAAAGTTAAAGTTGAGTTAAATATACATATATGTGAAGATCTTAGATAGCTTCAAATAATTTAATTGAATTCTTATTGCATTCTCGGAAATCGGTTTACTATACCTAAATCTAAAGAAATGTTTTTGTTATTACTATAGTATATTATTATATTATCTATCTCGTAATGTGACTTAATTTAGAGGACTCTATATGTATTCCTTTGATGTAGCTTTCTAGCTAAGCTATTTAAAATATTATTTTTACAATGTGGTTAAGTTTTTGTCCATAAAAACATAGTTTGTTAAAGAATAGTTGATTAGCAAGAGTTATAAGTAAGGTGTACTTTAGGCATTCATCACTATACTATACTACTATATACGTATCAGATTCTTGGAATCCATTCCTTCATTAGTTTCTTATTTAAGTTCAATAAGTTTTTCTCCTATGTAAATATTGTTTATTCAAGGATTGTTGATAAAGAAATGATGAAAAATGATTTATTTAATAATAATATGGCATTTTTGTTATATCTCCGAATTCTAAATATTTATTTCTTCGGCAGGCATTTATTTCTTGTCAATATAAGCTTGATTTTTTTAAGCATAAAAGAAAGATTAGTTAGAATGATTTCAGAGTTCTATAGTTACATCATTCGTGCTACTATATCTCCGATTCTATATAACTATGCTTAGTTCGGATAGTTGACTAGCTAGATTTTTTAAGGTTGATCTCTAAAAATCAAAAATCACTTTCACCTTAATGCGTCCAAGCGCATTAAATTCACAATCGAAAACAATATATTTAAAATATATTTTATATATATTATCAGACCTTCTAGTTTACGATCGATATTATTTAACAATTGTACTTTTTTTAACTACAAACTAATTTCACACTCCGGTTCAGTGGATCACGCCTCGTTCCCTTGTTTCGATAATAGAGTGCTCCAAAAGATTACCAACCAGACGGAAACTGGGCGCGACATCAATGTAACAGATCTACTCAGAGACCCGACCCACACACACTGACAGACACACACACACAAACACATCGAACAAAAAAAAATATAATAAAACAATATAAAACACTAAAAGTTCACTATATAAACCAGCTGAAAGCGTCGCGCGTTATTCAGTTAAGTTTTGTTGGAAAGCGCGTCCAGAGCTTGGCCCAGTAACTGGTGGGTGTGCGGGTTACAGTGGGGCAAATTGAGTGAACAATTGAAAAATATAAATTTAAAGAGATCTAAAATCAGCTCTCAGTGTTCTTTAAAATATGTACTTTAAGAGTGGATCACATTTTCTTTTAGTGTTTTATTGTGTGTGCAGTATACAATCAATATTTATACAAAATTTCTCTCAGTGTTCAGTTTTGTGTGAAGCCAAATAAATTAGTATAAAAACTCAACAAAGATATCATAAGATATGTATAAACAATATTTTAAACCCTCTTACTACAAAAACCCGCTTGCAATTTCTTTCAGTGTTACTTTGAAGCATATTTATATAATAAATAAATATAATTCTGCAGAATTTCGAAAGAGAAATCTATTGAAAATCTCCTCAGAATGCTCAAAATAAATTTAAAATTTCTACAACAAGCTGCCTAGCAATTTCTCTCAGTGCTTAGTTGTGTGTGTGTGTGTGTGTGTGTGCGTCTGTGATTTCATGAAAAACATGCAAACTGAATTTAAATGAGCTTTGATTACAAATAAACAAAAAAAAAACAAGTAAGAAAGCTCTAGTCGGGTCTGCCCGACTACGAGATCCCCTGAACCAAGTCCGAGCTGATGTTTTAAACAACCTAGCTTACATATTTTATCTATACATATTACCTCTGCGCGCATATACACATGCACACATGCACACATACACACATGCACACATATACACATGCACACATTTGTATACACATGCACACATATACATACCATGCACACAGAAACGCGCGCAGATTACTGCGTAGTTGATTTGAATGTATGTGTGCACACGTACAGGCTGCTGCAGCGTGCTTTTACAATGTTTTCTTTAATAACTTCTGTATTACTTAACGGATTTGAATGCAATTTTCTGCATTGAATGCTATTAATTTATTGAAAATACGGTTTTCAATAAAAAATTTGAAAAAATTAAATTGTGGCTTTGATAATTTTTTATTTTAATAAATTTTTTTTGTGAAATGTGGAGCCGGTATCCAAAATATGAAAAAAAAAGAAAATGTATTTTATTTATAAAAAGCTAAAAACAAAATTTGGTAGCTGTAGCTAAAAATATGTAAAAGATATGGTCAAAAAACTGAATCTTGATAACGTTTTAAATCGATAACATTGAAACGGAAAAATTTATCGAATATCTAAAACAAACTCGATATTTTCGCTGTATACACAGACCATCATGTAAAATTTGAAGTCTCTAGCTCTTATAGGTTCTGAGATCGACGCGTTCATACATACGGACAGACGGACAGACGGACAGACGGACAGACGGACGGACGGACGGACAGACAGACGGACAGGGCTAAATCGACTCAGCTCGTCACCCTGATCAAGAATATATATACTTTGTGGGGTCTGCCACGCCTCCTTCTGCCTGTTACATACTTTTTGCAAAACCATTATACCCTGATTTCCCATTTTCAATGGGTTCAGGGTATAATAAAGCAACGACTGGCGGTCAGCACTTGACCAATTGACTGAGTAGTCGAATTGATTGGCTACGGCAAATTGACAAATTGACAAATTGCAACAATAACAAAAACACAAAAACAAATCCAATTCTAATAATACCAAAAACGAAAAAGTGAAGAAAAAAACTTTGCTGTGAGAAGATTGTTGCGTTTATTGAAGCGGAGCGTCTATTTTAAATATTTTAAATATTTTTATTTTGTTTAATTGATTTTTATTGCCATATAATCAAGTTGCTTGAGGAGGGATCAAAGTTTGGCTCGCAACAAGTGCACGCCCGGCTTCAACCTTTCACCTTCAGCTCGTTGTCGTGTGTCCTTGCCAATGCCATGCCCAAGTGCAATGCCACGCCCACTCCCTGTCTTCCCATGACCTTCACGCGCCCAACTTCATGCAGCAAGAGCGGCGGCAGCGGCAAACGATGACGTTTTCCTTTTATTAGGTCGATGATAGTTGGGCAATTGCGTAGGTGCAAAAATGCCCAACTAGACATCTGGCACCCACGCAAGCCTTAGCCGTCCCTAAACACCCTACTCCACTCACCGTGCTAGTCATAAATATATTTTGGCTAAAGTTTTATCAATAATTGGCCCGCTCGGCTCGCCCGCCTGCAGGAATTCCAACTAATTGCCTGGTAGCCCACTCAGTGCGCAATTGCAAAATTGTTCAAATGACAACAACAACAACAGCAACAGAAGAAACCACACAACAACAGTAGCAACAACAACAACAACAACAGCTAGTTGAAGCAATAACAAAGCAATTTTCAGCATTGTGTTAACTTATTTTTATACCCTGAGCCCATTGAAATTGAATAAGCAGAGGGTATAATGTTTTTTGCTGAAGTGTATGTAAAAGGCAGAAGTAGGCGGGGCAGACCACATGAAGCATATAATTTCCTGATCTGGATCAGCAATCAATTGTAGTTCCTTCTAAAGCACGCGTAGACTAAAGTGGTTTGTGGAAATCGATAACCTTAGTTGGCTAGAAATCGATAAAAATCGTCATTAGAATTCAGTTATTTCAGCATTTAAGTGCTAGAATCATCAAATTTAGAATACAGACTGTGCTAAAGTATACTTAAGTATCTCGGATTCCATATTTTTGATACCTTCCCTCAATCTCCTCAAAAACTCAACTCAATAATAAAAAGTTTATATCTATATATTTATATATTTGAGGCCCAGGTAATGAATCTGAAAATTCAATTAGATCGGATAGTAAACTCCAATATTGTTCAATAATAGGGCCGTTAGTTACAGGCTATCTACTAGTCGTGCTCATCCGACAAGATGCGACTCTTGTTATTTTTGCTTTAGGCGTTGCGGAAAACTTTTTCTATTGCTATTGCCATGTCTTTCACTTTTGCCACGCGCCAAATGTGGTTTGCATTTTTCCTTGTTGCAGCAATTGATGACGTCGCCGGAGGTGGGGGTGTTTATAACTCCCACACTTTATGTAATCACTGTTCGAAGCTAATTAACTTGACTTTACGTGCTGTTCGGCAATTGCAGGCATTGCATTAAGTAGAAAGTCGCTTAACTGTCAAGAACAAAAAACAGGACTTGAGTAAAGTTTTAAGTTTAAGATAAGTGCGAACATCTTTAAGAAAAAGCAGATATACATTAGTGTAGTTAAATATAAAAGAACTGTGCAGTAGTTAAGCTTTAAAAACAAATTACAGGCTACAGACTGTTTAAAGAGTTTTAAAAATAAATTAAAGTTAATGAGTTGCAGAATGTTTAAAGAATGCTTAACCGGATTTTATCGTTCCACATTTATAAAGATTTTATCGTAACTAATTACAATGTGAAATATCATTAAATGTGCAAAGCTGTGCATGTTTATAATACATAAATATTTAATTATAGAACTACATTAAACTGAATTATAAAGAGTGGTTTCTTTATTCGACTTGCAGATTCCCTGTAATCAGCTACTGGAAACATTTAGCAGCATTTGATGAGCTTAAGGTTCATTCTTTGATTCACATAACTTAAAGAAAATGTTTGCCTTAGTTGATCCTGTATATATATATATATATATATTTTTATATATTTGATCTACTTATGCCAAATATTCACTTTCCAAATTTTGTGTCTTTAAAGTTCTTTGAGATCTAGTCACTCTTAAAGCCAAACATATATGGCTAGATCGATTCTAGATATACGTTATGTCTTTGGTTAAGCCTCCTTCTGCTTGTCACAACAATAACTATATAAAGAATATAAATATAAATAGCACCTACATAAAACTATAAGCTGCGATTATAAAATACGTCTTAAGAACATTTCACACCTACTTCAAAATGATTAATTGCCTATTTATGATACAAAGTTGAGTTGAATTGAATTGGCAGCGAGAAATGCAGCCCCAATGCTCCATTTAAGGCTGCAGCTAAAGCTGTCGAGTGAGTGTGTGTGTGTGCGTAAGAGTGTGTGAGTGTGTCATAACAACTCGTGTCCATATTTGGAGTCCTCATCAAGTGGCCGCCAAATGAACTTGAACTTCCGCCAGTTTGTTGGGGCTGTTGTTTAATGTTGTTTGTTGCTATTGTTATTGTTGGCTTATGCAATGGTATTTGTAATTTGCGATCGACACATGCGTAATGAGTGTGGGGGTATTCAAAGTGTCGTCCAACACGCTTCATTGAGCCGGCCAATAGTTAGCTAATTTTTCCACTTTTTTTTATGCCTGCTCGTTCCATTGCAGATTAAACAAAGCGCGCAAATTGCTGAATATATAATGAGCAGAGCGGACCACAGCACACGAAAATAAGCCAGACACAAGTCAGCAGCAGCAGCTGAAGAAGCCGGAGCAGCGGCATTTGAAGATTCAACAAAATTAGCATTAAGCGTCAAGTGTCGAAGATGGCACGACACATAATGGCCGTGTGTGTGGTGTGCCTGTTGTGCGCACAGCGTTTGCACTGTCAGGATCATGATGTTGAGGAACTGCTGGCCACGCAGCGCACAGAGATGAAGCTGAATGCACGTGTGGCCATTGGCAATCTAAGTCCATCCAGTGAAATAACCACCGATCAGAGGCAATTGGCCGATGAGAATGATACCCAGAACTATAGCACAAGTCCGCCCTACAGGAGACACAGGCGACATGCCAGTCACGAGCACGAACATGAGCACGGCTCGATGCAGAAACATGTCCCGCAGATTACGCAATACTACCTGCAGCAATTGATGCATCAGGAACTTGGAATGAATGCCAGCAGCTTGCGTAGCCTGCTGCAACAGCTCGGACTGCAGCAATTAGTCAGC
The DNA here is from genome assembly GCA_035045545.1 of Drosophila gaucha. Taxonomy (NCBI): domain Eukaryota; kingdom Metazoa; phylum Arthropoda; class Insecta; order Diptera; family Drosophilidae; genus Drosophila; species Drosophila gaucha. The sequence continues at coordinate 1,912,497 of JAWNOY010000292.1, forward strand.
AGCAATGAGAGCGTAAGTAGCAGCTGTTTTAAATCTCTTCAAATCTGATTTATTTCTTTTTTTCTATTTTATAGTGTGTGCCAGTTGAACGCCTGGTGCATCATGTGCAGCCGCATGATCTCAGCCATCTCGGCGATACTGCCGCGGTGCAGCCTCTTGTGCTGACCAACTGCACGCTTACACCCAACGGCACCAGCACCAGCATAGCCTGCGCTTCGTTAGACACCTCTGCAGCGTCCCAGCCACATACAGACTATGAGTTAAGCGAACGAGATTTGTTGCATCTGTGTCCACTGCTGTTGCACGAACTGGCGACCAGCAGCGGTGGCTGCATAGAACCTGATGTGCTTGCTGATATTGATAAATTCGAAGCGATCCAGAAAGATGACATTTTTTATGGTATGTTGTGAGATGGTAGACGAAGATAAGAGGCGATGTAAACAGTATAAAGTATAAGGTATATAGTCATGTCATGGGCATTCTAGGCTTATCATGTAATGTGCAACTCATAGTCTAAGTCAATTCTTTTATAGTATTATTACGCCTGCATATAGCTGGATGAATCAGAAAGATCTCATTTTGTATGGTAGCTGCATATAATAGATGTAAACAAAAAAGTATATATGTATAATACATTAGTGTATTGTAACTCAGATTTATACAGTTTCCATCCAAATTAGATTTGATTTACCATATTAGTCAATATTCAAATGAATCTACTAACCATATACATATATTATTGATATTTTTTACCTAATATGGTTATAGTGTTCATAGCTCAGCTTATAAAGGATTCATCTGTCATATAAAACAATTCCTTCTCTTTGAAAAGTTGCTGCTCTTATTATTCATATAAATATTTACTTTTTCATTACAGTATGGATTTATGCCTTTTGTTCGGTGTTCGCCTGCGGCATTTTGGGTCTTGTAGGCGTAGCCATAATACCATTCATGGGCTCTCGCTATTACAAGCACATCATTCAATATCTGGTCTCGCTGGCTGTGGGCACTATGACTGGAGATGCGCTGCTTCACTTGCTGCCACACGTAAGTTTTGAGTAGAATAAACTGTTTCTTTACTAATAGTTATTTATTTTAATTTAGTCGCTGGCTGGCCAGGACGAGCACGGCATGATCATGAAGGGTTTGGGCTGCCTGAGCGGCATTATCTTCTTCTATGTGACGGAGCATGCGCTGACCATGATATCGGAGTGGCGCAAGAGCGTGGAGAAGAAGGAAACAAAGAAACCATCACGTGCTAAAGTGATGCGTGATCCGGACTCTTCGGTTAACAATTCCGTGGCTGGCGACAAAATGTGCAAGCAAAAGTATAGCTCGTATCCTTATTGCTATGACGAGATCACAGTAAACAACAAGCAGGATGTGTGGATGCATCTGCCGGATGAGGGCACAGCGACGGCTGGTGCAGCAGCTTTAGCTGCTGGCGCTGGTGGGGATGCATCCAGTGGAGAGTGCAGCAATCGGCGGTGCGACAAGACTGAGCATGAAGGATCGAGTGAAGCGGCAGCGGCCGCACAATCGCTGCTCTCCACGTCCCACAACAACTATGCCGAAATGAATCATCAACATCACAATCACAACCACAACAATCATCAGCAGCAGCAGGACAGCAGCAATACGGCAACAACTGAACTGGACGGCAACGTGGCAACAGCAAATGGGGGCAAGGATAAGAACGATCATGTGACTGTTATATTGCGTGAACATGAGTCCTCGCATCACGGCCACAGCCATCGCCATGGACACGTGCATTCGCCTCCAGAGACGCTGAGCGCCGTTGCCTGGATGATCATTATGGGCGATGGGCTGCATAACTTTACGGATGGTATGGCTATTGGTGCTGCTTTCGCTGAGAATATTGCTGGTGGCTTCTCCACCTCGCTAGCTGTCTTCTGCCATGAGCTGCCGCACGAGCTGGGCGACTTTGCGATCCTAATGAAGGCCGGCATGTCGGTAAAATCGGCTGTGTACTATAATCTGTTGACGGGTGTGCTCAGTTTCATTGGCATGATCTTTGGCATTGTGTTTGGGCAATCGCAGGATGTGGCCCAATGGATGTTTGCAGTGGCGGCTGGTCTCTTCATCTATATTGCGCTGGTCGATATGGTAAGATCTTCACTGAAGCATAACTTAACTGAATTCTATACTTAACTATGTCTCTCCATTTGCAGATGCCGGAGATTTCGGCTGCTCACAAGTCGCTGGCACAGTTTATGCTGCAAATTCTGGGCATGCTCAGCGGTGTGATCATTATGCTATTCATTGCCATCTATGAGGGACAATTGATGAACGCATTCGGCACTTCGCCCGCAAGTGCAGTGCATCATCAGCATGTGCACTAAAAAACAAAGAAGAAGATATATAAAGAGAGGGAGAGAAGGGGATCCACTGTCTTCAGAGTCAAGCAGAGAATCTTGTAGCGTATTATGTGTATTTTTCGAGCCTAGGTTTTTTTAGTTTTTGTATAATTGTAGTAGTCTATGTTACATATATATTATGTATATTATTTACCTCAGCCCACACTCACGCACACGCACACACACGCATCCAAAACAGCTAATGCAAGTCATTAAGTAATAGATCCAATAAGATTCGCATTTGTTAAACAGTTTATGAAACACACACAAGAAAACATTTGTTAACTGCCACTGAAACGTTGTCCGCAAATTGAATTTCGTTCCTAAATGTCTCACAACCCAATTTGCGTTCGTTTTCGAATCAGTTTGTATTGATTTACACACACTAAATACACACACACACATACACATACACACATTTATTGTAAGATACTTTCAATGTGCATAAGCTATAAAGTGATTATGAATTTAAAAAACCATAAAAAAAGCAAAAACTTGCTTTAAAAAAAAGATGAAATTGAACACACAAAGAAAAAACAAAAAAAAACCGTCAAAATATTGAGATGAGAAACAATAATTGAATTGGAACAAATGCGTGCACTGATGAATATGATAGAGCCTAAGAAATGCATGTAAACGCTATATACGATAAGTCTTAAAAAAACCCAATCTTAAATTTATGAATCGCTATTTAATATATGTAGCGTGTATATTTTTTAAGGCAAACAATTATATACACATAGAATTTTTGTATTCTGTAGTCTGTAGGGTGCGCACGGTCATTTAACGAGAGAAAAAACATTCGACTAAGCAAAAGAATTATGTATACCCTTTATATTTATATATATGTATATATCAATATATATATTAATATATATAAATTATATTTGGCAGTACTTAACGTTTTGTTTGTACTACCTTTTGCAATCCACAAAATTATTTAAACTTAATTTATTACTATCGTAATAGGAATTAATAGGGCATGCTCATATTACCTCCTTCTTTTTTGTGCACCGAAGTTTATGTTCGTTTTCTTTTTGTTGTAATAAACAAGGTTTAAATATACTTATACTTATGTTTTGCTAACAAAACGTATTTTGTGTTTTATTCTTTAATTTAAATGCACACACACACACACAACTAAAAGTAAGTGATTGTGATTGAATATTAAATTGAGTAACTAACATTTGTAAAATGATGCGAGAGTCTTGGAGAAACGGCTCTTCCAAACAAATACCCTCAACATTTACAACGCAAAGCTAAGTATATCATCCTTATTAGCGGAACAAACAATAACAATATGTTATGAAGCCCACACTAAATGCTATTGAGGCAGTAAAACCTATATAAATTAGATGTAAGCTCACAACTAAACAATACTATAAATACGAAAACATTTTTCAAAAATATAAAAAAAACATTCTTTGGTGATATCAAGCAAAAGGCAATTGAAACGAAATAAACGTACGAGTATAATAATAAACTTAAGTCTATAAAAAAATCATTCATAACGAACATTCTTAGATATACTTAATGTTCTATCTCGCACTTTCACACGTTCACTCTTTAAAGTTTCCAAATAAATGTTTTCCACGTCATACAAACTTCTTAAGACTTTCTTTTGTTTAAAAGCGCGCGCGAGACTTAATCAAGTTGATTTCAATTTCATCACTGTTGCAATCGATAGCTTTCGATAAATAAGTTTATGTTTATTTCTGTGTGGACAGCTGGCAACTCTACGTATGTTATTGGTAGAGCAGGCCAACAATAGTGGCGCTGTCAAACTGTGAAAGATGCCAGCGACCGGGTCGAAATTACTGCTGCCAACGATTTGCAAATTTCTGGCCATATTCTGCATAATTATTACACAGAACAATGTGGCTGGCAACGTGAATCCCACCGCCATCGGCGTGCATAGACGGTTCGAATACAAGTACTCGTTTAAGCCGCCATACTTGGCACAAAGAGATGGAACCGTACCGTTTTGGGAATACGGGGGAAGTAAGTATACGGAAGGGGGGACGCAGCTCCACGTCAGTTGTTTTGGCCACTTGCGACGCGTGCCATGCGTGCGAGCGAGACAACAAAACGGCCAGCATCAGACAAAAACTACGAACGACGCAACGCAACGACAAAGCTACAAAGTGTACACGCAGGCACTTTGTTTAAATACGAAATTGTGAATAAACTAAATGCCACCTGTTGCTTCCACATTTCAGATGCCATCGCCAGCGCGGAGAGCGTACGCGTGGCGCCTTCATTGCGCTCACAGAAGGGCGCCATCTGGACGAAATCACAGACAAACTTCGACTGGTGGGATGTGGAAATTGTGTTCCGTGTAACGGGACGTGGACGCATTGGAGCTGATGGTCTGGCCTTCTGGTATACGACGGAGAAGGGTGACTATAATGGTGCGGTGTTTGGTTCCTCGGACCGGTGGAACGGTCTGGCCATCATCTTTGATTCGTTCGACAACGACAACAAGCACAACAATCCCTACATCAGCGCCGTCGTCAATGATGGCACCAAGCAGTACGACCATACCAACGATGGCACGACGCAGTTGCTCAGTGGATGCTTGAGGGATTTCCGTAACAAGCCCTTCCCCACACGTGCTCGCATAGAGTACTACAACAATGTACTCACCGTGCTCATCCACAATGGCATGACGAACAACAACGATGACTACGAGATGTGCCTGCGGGCCGATGGAGTGCAGTTGCCCAAGAATGGTTACTTTGGCATTTCGGCGGCAACTGGCGGCTTGGCGGATGATCACGACGTGTTCCACTTTTTGACCACGTCGCTGCATGCGGCAGGCCAGTTACAGGAGCCCGCAAAGGTCGACAATCAGGAGAAGTTGACACAGGAATACAAGGAGTATCAGGACAAACTGGAGAAGCAAAAGCAGGAATACAAAAAGGAACATCCAGACGAAGCGGTAACTATCTAATCAGCACTCACTCCTCAAGTCGTGTGGCTATAAGTATAATGCCATAAATTCTGCCTAATCCACGTTGACAGTCAATTGTGTGATAGACAGGCGTTATCTACGTCGCTGATAATGCGTGTTGAGCTAACGAGGCATTTAATTTTATAGCATAAAGACGAAGAGGATTGGGAAGAGTTCTACGAATCGGAGAATCAGCGTGAGCTGCGTCAAATCTGGCAGGGTCAAAGCCAAATCGCTGATCACCTGCGCGAACTATCACGCAAGGTGGACGAGATCATTGGACGCCAGGAGAACACGCTCTCGCTAGTCTCACGTGGCTTGGCCGCTAATGCGGGTCAAGCTCTGCCACCCCCAGCAGCAGGCCAAGCACCGCTACAGCAGCTACCTGCTGGCGTGGGTGTCACCCGGCAAGATGTGGATCTGCTGATTGCTAATCAAAACATTCTGCTTACTACCATACGGGAGATACGCCAGCTTGCAGGCGATATCAATGTGCGCACTGATAACATACAAATCAATCAGAAGAACGCGCCCACAGCACAAATTCAATCCACTGGTTACGATGTGCAAACATTGATAGCCGAGATGCGTGATGGCATGAATCAGGTCAAGCAGGGCATCTCGCATGTGGGCCAGCGGTTAGTTGTCCACTAAACTTAATCTTGTTGTAAATATTGTGAATTCTATATGTCAATTTCAGATTGGGCATGCCACAGGGCTCCGCGCAGACGGCGCCTTGTCCCACCGGCAGCTGCGTGGGTGTTACGTTGTTCCTAAGCGTTACAGTTGTGCAATTGCTGCTACTATTTATCTACAATATATTCAAGTAAATATATCTATATGACAACCCCTCTACTTTAGTCTAACCTCTGTTTTTTACTTATTCACAGAAACCGCAGCGAGGCGCAAGCGAAAAAGTTCTACTAGGCTTTCGGCTCATCCCCCCAAAACAGCATCCAAAACGAACACACTCAACACACACCTGACTAGGCGGCAACTAAATTTAGTTGAGATGAAATACTTAAGACTTCAGCGTAGATTGCTCTACATAATATTATATAATTGTTTGTTTTACGTAGACCTAATTGAATGAATAGCGCGCCAAGGTCCCCTAAAAAATATTATATGTGACTTAATTTGAAAAAGAAAAAGAAGGAAAAACTGAACAAGTAACTAGAACAATGAAGAAGCCTCATGACAAAAGCCACAAGACAAATTTCGTGCACTCCTAGTACACTCTAGTTGAGCTTACCATATCCATAACTCTCCCCCATCAATATATTGTGTTTGTAACCTATCTGTTTTTTTAGCCAAGTCTAAAGTTTTGGTCTACTCTCAAAAACTGTGCATATCAACGTGTGCAGCCGCATTTCAAAAAAACAAAAAAATAAGAAAAAACAATTTAAAATGTAAAACCCCTATGAAAATAATAATACATAATGAATTCCGTAAATTTAGCCAATAAATACTTTATGTTTTTTTTGTGTACGTTACTTGAGCTAAAAGCGTCTGAGTCTTTAAGTTCAAAGTGACTTCAAGATCTTCCAGACATCAATTCTCCATTTCTTGCGATAAAACAAACGAGTTTTTCCAGCTTTTATCTTTGTTATTTAGCATGAAATATAATGAATGTGATGAATGAATTTATCACACATTTTGTTTTCTTTCCATTAGACGTTTTTTATACTGAATATTATATAATAATTATAAATTATAATAGAAATGAGCAACGTGTTTTTTGATATGTTTCCATTCCAGTCTCAATGTTTAAAAATAATAAAACAAACAAAAATAAATTTATAGAAAACTGTACGAAAACATATATACTAAGGTTTTTTAATGATTAGGAATAAATATAAATATTTATGTATAATTTTATATATGCGAAACGTGAGTAAAAATGGGTTATGCGGGGTACATTATTAAAATGTGTCAAATCCTGTCCGATGGACTGGAGCGTTATCAATCTTTGCCCTTATCAATGTTATCGATGTTGACGGATAATATCCATCCATTTATTCGTTTTTTCGTATAACTGTATAACAAAGTATGTATTATATAGTGTAAGGATCCAGAGCCTAGAGACTTCCTGTAGCATTCGCTAATCAAGTTTCGATAATTTCATTAACGAAATCGTTTAAAATCTATAAAGTGTTTCAAAAATTGGAACATATCTTCTACGTTTTAAAACCGTGAGTCGTCAGATTTATATAGGTATAGAGGTTCAGTTAAAACTTTTTGCAAAATTTTCCTCTACTTTCCCTATTTTTAAAAAGAAAAAAAAGTTCTGATTTCGCTCAAATGTACATATATAGATACTAGATATAATGCTTGTAACAACTGCTCTGAACTTTGGGTATTTTGCAGTCGAAAACGATCAACTTGAGCACTCTTACTGGTTTTATGTTAGGGTATTAAAGTTTGTTATATAGTAAAAAATTGTCGACACTGCGGCAAAAATGGCGCCACTTTGGCGACATTGCTGCCCAGCAGAAGGGGGGCCGGCAGAAAACTTTGCCCATAAAATTTTACTGCCATTGGTCGCATTCGAGGCTTGAGGTTCTACCCAACCGAGCGAAAAAACCCCAGATCCAAAGATAAATGGACAGAAGCCAACGGCAGTCGCTTCCATGTTATAAATATTTTTTTTGCTATCCTCGTGGTTGGGGTTCGAGTCTGGTTGGATGGCAGCTCCTGCTCCCTGGTATATAGAGCCAGGCGCTTACATAAGTCCTGCGCATATTATGTACACGCAGCAGCTAGACATTGCGCAGGACCAGTAGAGCGTATAACCTGGAGGCAGAGGCAATCATGCTTTTATATCAGCCAATCGCAGTTGGCCAAACAAGCGTACAAAATGGCCTCGCTCTGGGCTCTGAGTGCTTAAAAAAAAATAAAATAATATATGCATGGCTGAAAACTTTAAGCTTTGATAAATTTGACAAAGCTAAATAGATTTTCATAAGGCTTATAATTTTGCTTATATTTTGACCTTTAGCATGGTTCTGCATACAAATTAAAAATTCAATTTTGCAAAACTGCAAGTTTTTTAAGAATTTTATGGCAAAAGTTTGCATAAATTGATATTCCTAGACATCTAACTTCCATAGCTTTGTCAAAATTGAACCGATTTAGATAGGGAATATTTTTTGGATATGATTCTATCTCTAGATCGATTCTGCATCCAAATTAATATGTATGATTTTCTTCAAATTTCTATTCAAAAGCTATACCGAGATATCGAGCTTAAGCCATACTCTTGTTAAAGTCCATAACTTACTCAGTTTTCTACAGATTTTGAATGCAAATACCTTTTTCGTCACCTTTTCATCTCTACATTAATTCTACAATCAATTTGGAAAATAAATTTTTTTTCAATTTTGTTGTTAAAAACTCTATTCAAATTTTGACTACCGACATACCCTAGTCTCTAAATTTTCATAGCACTGTGACTATTTAACCGATTCTTATGAGGTATGCCTCGTTTGCCATTATTTAACCTCAAATTCAAATAAGCAAATAAAATTGCTTAAAATATTTTTTTAAGAGTTCTTATGAGTTGTCTACAACTTAGTTTAAAATGAACTTATTTGCACGAGAAATATATTTTTAGCTATGTCTGCACTTAAGTTACGATAAATAGTGATTTTTCCAATGTTCTTGTCAAAAATACATTTTGAAATTACAACAATAGCACTATCTGAATTATCAGACTTCCCCTTGAGTGCAAATTCAAATAATTTTCTCAAAACTATACCGAAATTCATTTAGAATACATCTTTTTACTTTTAGATTGATTCTACAGTGAAATTGGGAAATAATTTTTTTTTTGTTAAAACAGCATTCCAAGAACTTGAGCTAAGGCAACACTGTTGACTTTGAAATTATATAACTAAGTGCTTAAGCTTAACCGATTTTACTACGAATAGTACTTTGATCATGGTTCGCCCTTGAAATCGATTCTGTATTCTAATTTTTGATAATTTTCAACTCAAAATAGATACTCCAAAGAAAGAGATATTTGAGAAACTTCAAAACTTGCCGTTAATGAAATTTTTGTAAATTCAAATGATGTTTACAACTCCTTTCCGAATCTTCTTCATTTTGAGATTTCTGTGATTCCACCTCGTATTACTTTAAATGCAGCACAATTTTGCAGTTTGGCATAACTTTAATAATCCATAGAGCGTATTTGGACATCTGTGGAGTTTTGTGCGCTTACCACAATCCATTAGTAAATGAAATTCATAAATTCGCAACAGCGAGCGAGAAGAGTTTTGCAACATTTGCCAAACAGCAAATGAGAAGGATATAAAATCAAAGTCAAAGTTATGTTATTACAATGTTACGGGGTGGATGCTGCACCAAATGTATGCTGAGTGATTCTCCTCCATATCCTCCTTCATATCCTTCGCGTGACAAATGTTGCGCAAACAAATGGATATTGCATTGCAATGGCTTTCGGACCACGAATGTTTCCACTTCCAGCTCAAATCGCTGGTAATGAATCATAAATTTCCATAACTGTCAAATGAATCCTGGAGGCTAGGAATATAGCATAAATTCTGGATTAAATATTTGTTGCAATTTGTTAAAGTGAATTGGATTTTTCGAAATTTTTTGTAATTAGTTCAAAACTTTTAGAGTTAAGCATGAGTTGTTTAATTTTTATAATTGAGAATAATGGTATGGATGGAATGTATGGAATGTATATAAGAGAAAATATACGTAAGTTAGAATTGGAAATTGGGAAGTCCACATCTTAAGAGCTCTTCAAGTGTTTAAAAATATATATTTTATACAAAATTAATGTATTTTAAAATAAAAAACATTTTAGAAGAGGTAAAAGTAACTGTAGTAGAAAGTTATTTGAATAGTACTAATATTATTATATTAAAAGTAATACTTTTAATAATAAGAGTAATAATTTGTAATACCATAAACATTGTCATATCTGACACATAGATCGCTCAGCTTAATTGCTTTACTGTACTTAAAATGTCCTTAATAAGTATACATAGCATCAAAATGCGTTTTGTATTTTAATTAATATAGAACTTTATACAAAAATGTACCAATTTGTTTGTGTATAAACTATTTATTTATACCTATTCTCAAAATCAATTTTAAATTTAATGTATAACATTTAATTCAGTTATATCTATAGGGATATTTAGCGAATTGATCAATTGTTTAATGCCGTTGCCTAATACAGTAAGTATTTAACATAACCTCAATATAAACCTTACCGTAATAAGTATACCTGCTAAGTATTGTATTTAATTTTATATATAAATATAACAATTATAATTCAATTATATCAATAATGAGGTATTCAGATAGAGCACTTGCTAAAGCATGATAACATAACATATGATAACATCGTTTTTATATAGCAAGCATATAGATCGGTTAGTTTTTTTGCGTAACTGTACGTAACAGAATTTCAATATGCAAAACTAACCTCTAAATGCATTTTTTATATAATTAGATCAAATTCCATTAAATCTTTATCATACTACATATCGTGATAATACAACTGATAATTTTAAAGACCAGGCAAATATCTTTGCCTTAACCTCATTATGCAAACATAACCTCAAAATCAATTCTTTTGATAACTTTTTTTGATTCTTAGGCAGTTAAATTCATGAGTAATCCATGGAGACCCTGCTCTATGTGAGATTTACTATGATCTATAACATTACTATAACTATGATTCTTATATAGCAGGCATTTAGTATCTTAACATAACCTCAAAACTTGAATATGCATACCTAACTTCAAAATGACCCTATCCTATAATAAGTATTACATTTCATTTCATTTATATCAATAAATCGTTCCTAATCTTCTGCCTAGTAGCTCATTAGAAACTTAATCAAGCTATATACCCCAACCCTACGCTATATATGAGACATTTGTGTGTGGAAAAACCCCGTTTGGGAAAATGCATCACATGTTTAATGTTTCTCATGCCATTAGATCCGAATGTCGGAAAGCCAATGACAAAAGGCTCGTCCATTAGATATACGAAGGGAAAATTCCGACTCCCGCCATCGCCACCCTTTTGTGATGTTTGCGAAAAACCAGAACAAAATTTTTGGAAGCTGGATAATATTTTGCGCTTTTTGGTATGACGAATTCACATGTCACACTCGAATCGAATGCCAGGACAAACTCCAGCTCCTGCTGCTCCTCCTCTTCCTCCTGCACATCCGTTTAGCGGGCAATCAAGCGTGTAGTGCAATTCAATAAGCGGATGCTGGCTGGGCAGAGTTTCTCTCGCTCTCGCTCTCGCTCTGGAGAACTTTATCAACACCCATGTCGGCATTAGTTTTGTTTACAAACTTTTCCGGCTGCCTTTTTGACAGCCAGCCACTGCGGCTTGGGGTGGCTCACACAATTTGAGCGCTTTAGGGTGGTATTTTTATTTATGAGCACTTAAATCGAAGCGCAAACTAAAATTGCATTTCTGCATCTACATAAATATGCAATTGCGGGCATGTGAAAGTCTTTAACCAGGGGGGACAGCAGCTCGCCCGCTGATAAATGTTGAAAAAATTAAGAATAAATGCGAGCGACTCCCGCCACACGCAAACTCTAGATGACAGCTAGCGATAATGCTGACATCAATTTGAGACTCAATTGAGCTTGGGTTCAAAGTTGTTGTTGTTGTTGTTGTTACAAGTTGTTATTCGTTGATAAATGTTGCGCTATCAGCGACGTTTATCGTCCGAGGGCCTTTTTCACTGGGTGCGACAAGTCAGCGAATTGGAAACTGTTTTCCCTGCCACCCCCAACCCCTAAGGTAATGAGGGTGTACTAGAACCCCCTCTACATACACTCTGCACATGTGCGACGCTGTCGCGACTCATCTCATCTCCTGCCAACTCATCTCTGGGGCGTTGCGAGCAGTTACATGTTAAATGCTTGCTTAATTGCTGTTTTGTCTCTTGGTTAAGAGCTGACCCTACTGATAAATGGCACACAGATAACAACAAAAACCACTCTTAGTTTCATTTCATTATATGGATGCCATGGCAGACAGTTTATTTATCTATATATGATATGGGATTCAACTTGATCAACTAAGTTTTTCCTTCCTTGAACCTATTTTAATTTGTTAAAAACTGTATACGAATCCTGCTCAAACTCACTCAAAAAACTATCAAATAAAGTCGTTGCCTGGCAATAAACTGTGACTGTGCGACAAATTTGTTGAGCACTTGAAACGCATTCGCATTTGCATATAAAATATTATATTGAAGACAATAAACATTTATGAAAACCCATTAAAGGAAGAAAGCAAAAAACAAGTAAGAACTTGCGATGGGGTGCAACCAACTGCATAATGCGCGTTCACGGTTGAAAACCAATAAAGATTTTTCAAAATATGATGTTTCCTGATTTGCTACTTTTATAGACCTATCTGTAGAGAAGCTCAAAACTTGGGTATATAGTATAGGATATACCAAATACCAAGCCCAGAAAGGTGATATATATGTATAATATCATTTGAATTCAATCTGTAGAAGAGTAAAATAACAGCTCTCTATTGATTCTAGTTTTAAAACCTTAGAAGCTATAGAGTTTATTCCTGATTTGGCACATCCCAAAGTAAGCATAGATTGATCAAGTTGATATTCTTATGTAATGCTGGTCTATATGGATAAATATTTAAAATTTCATATATATGTATCTATGTCGCTATAAATAGTAGGCTTTATGCAATTAGAGACTTAGTAATTCAGGATTTGCCACGCCCCTAGTGGGCGTATCAGATAAGCGTATATCAACTACAGTCGAGCACCAATAATTCGCAAACCCGCTAAATCGAAAACCTCAATAATTCGTAAGAAATACTGTCCACTTGAAAAAAAATTCGTTCGAATTCCTGTTCGGAAAATCGAATTCTTTAAAAATGTGATCCCCTTGCCATTTCGAATTATCGGGATTCGACTATAGTAAATCTCTCGACGAAATGTTTTTCTTTCATACAGGCAGACAGTCACACGGGCATTGCATAAAACCCATATACTCTTCTTTAGCTTTATGAACGAGTATAACAAGCGAACGACTACAAATTGCTGCCAGCCGTTAGCCTCTCAGGGCCTTACCTCTTAAACACGCTTAGAAAGTGAAATTTTTGGTGTTGGTTTTGTCGCAAGGGTTCAAGCTAAGGCCACAAATTATTTTTATAGCTGCGCTCGAACCCAAAAATCCCGAGCGTTCAGTTATGCGCATTATGATGATGATGATGATGATATAAATAATAAACCCTTGGAGCTGGCTGAAAGGACGTACGAGTCGTAAAAGATGGAACAACTTATGCAAACTCACTGTCTGAGGCTCTAGCTCAGGTTCATGGTTGCGGAAGAGAACAGCGAAAATTTTAATTGATGACAATTTCATTAAAACCGTCGCTGGGGGCAATAAAAAATTAAGTAAACAAGCGAGAAGCGTGGGCGATGTCCTGCCAGCCAGTCACACGATGATGCTGCCCGATTTGTCGAGCAGCCGAGCGTGAAGGATGCAAAAAGTTAATCGCACAGGCGGCCACACTTTGTAGCAGGATTTAGACAGATGTGTTAATGTGCCCAAGCAAACGCTCTTTCTGTATATATACATACATATATAGTATATATATGGGGTATTTTTTTATTGCCCAGCCACAGACATCCTGTGTGCACTTGCTTAAACTCGAGCGCAATAAGTAAATTGCGTAAATTTATAGCTGCGTAAATTGTTTAATGACTCAACCGTCTATTTATCCTGTCCATGGCATGCGTCGACATGGCCTAATGGCTGTAGTTGTCCTGCGGATTGGGTCTGGCTCTGGCTCTAATTCAACAGATTTTTATAGCTGCCTCTATTGAGTGAGCATGGCAAATAGAAAAGCTATTTAATCTAGAGCTAAACGAAAGGGACTTCGAATTAGAAATCAGAGAGCAGCTGGATTGTAGATTATATAATTTAGAATAAGGATACGTTGAACGTATGTAGTAAGTGCTGAAAGATATGTAAGTTTAAGGAACTACAAGAAAATTTAAAATGTAGCTTAAGTAGAGCCCGTCTCAGGTATTAAGAAAATTAGCCTAATCTGATCTAAGCAAACAGAGAGTTGTCGAATTTTATAATCAAGACTTAAGTTAATGTAAGCTAGATCTTGAAAACTTTCCAAGTTCTATATTTGCATAAATTCTCTAGAGTTCCACAGATTTTCATGAGGGTTATCTTTTTTTTATAACTCAACCTGAAGATTTATTACCTATTCATATTTGGAACACCAAATTCTGTTAAATTTATTTTGCCAAATAGTTTGAAGCAAATTATTGACTAGACAAATTCCTAGACTTTGAACTATTATACCTTTCTCAAAAACGACCCATTATTCAATTGGAATACTTTTCTGTTCATCATTCATTATCAAGTTTTTTCTCATTTTGTTCTTAAAATTTTGCATCAAAAATGTTGACTATAGTCGTCCTATAGATTTTAAACTTTCAAAGCTTCTTCAAGGTAAGCAATTTTTATGAGGAATACCTTTTTGACCTTTGTTTAACTTCTAGATTAAGTCCCTACTTTAATTGTAAATTCAAATTTGCTTGGATTTTATTTATAAAATGTCATGCCAAATATTTGGACATCCTCTACAGTTTTAGCTCCCATAACTAAGGGAAAAATCTAAAAATTTTCTTAGCTCATAAATCAATTACTTTTCGATAAGTTTAGTACTTTAAATTTATTTTAAATGTAAATTGTCCAAATAAACTTTTTTAAACTTTTATTTTATAATTTTATGCAAAAGTTGGGCTATAGACTTTACAATAGCTATAAAATATAAGTTAGTTATATAGCTATAAAATATTAGCCCTATATTCGGGAGGCGAACACCTTTTCTATTTCATATCTGAGCAATATATTTATTTTCATATTATTCTTCTGAAATCTCAGAAGTGTGTCAACTTTACTGCTTCAGTTTTCAACATCATTCGAGTGCCCAGAACTTCACTTTGAGTATTTTTAATCTGTATCTCAATTAGTTAGATATCGTTTTATAAACTACCAAGTTTTCAGTTTAAAAATGTCTCCCTAAGTCTTAAAGTTCTCATATTCAACTTAACATAAAACATAATACTCTCGAAAATTACCATTTTTAATGTGTCTCTTAAGTCCCATTCCAAATCTTGTCAGCAATCGAGAACTGGAAGTGCAATTAGAGTGCAATAAATCTTGACTAGGGAATAAATCTAGAGAAAAACCCTTAAATTTTGGTTGATAAAATGCCGAAATTATCGCAGCTCTCTCCACATACATGATATATGAGCTGAAGTCCGAGCACTTTTAACCCATTAGCCAACCGGAAGATCGTTCAATTAGCAAGGCTGTCGGCCAGCAAAACCATGTTCCTAGTCCCGAAGTCCCAAGTGGGTCACTCGTCGGCCATTGAGAAGGAAAAGGCTTACGGTTTTTGTTGTGCCAACAAAATGACATAAATCTTTTCTTCTGGTGAAAACTCAACCGGAACCAAAGGGAATGACGCAGCAGGCGCTCAACGGAGATACATATATGTACATATATGCTATATATGCTCTACAGTCATAATACGGAAAGGCAGATTTATAGATTTGTCCTAGCACTAGGGCGCGTGCGAACCGTATTTCTATCTATGTGTATCATCTATTGAAGGGATCGAAATGGCCATCAATGCCGGATGCACAAAAACGACAGGCGTTCGATTGAAATTAATTGAATTTACCGCCCAACATGAAGCGCGACTACAACTTGACTTTGACTTGGACATGGAGCGTGGAGCGTGCATAGGAGAAGGTTGCTTCCTGTTTATGCTCGAGATGTTTTTGTAGCATAAATTACGCATATGATATGGGTGGCTGTCGTCTTCGTCGTCGGCGGGAAAAACAGGAACATTAAATTTATTTTTATTTCGCTGTCTTACAACCCCAATGAGTGAAAGGACATACAACAGCGCTAAGCGCTTAGTCAAGTTTTTGGGTAACCCCCGACTCCGATTTGTGCCCGCTGCGAATGTCGCACGATATGCGGTCCGTTGAGTTTTTCGCCAAAGTCATGAATTTTCCTTATTTTTATGATTTCTATTACATGTTATTTTTCGCTAGCCAAGATTTTGGTTTTGTTGTGTTTTTGGCACACAGTTCAGATTCCTATCTTGGGGTTGAATCGAACGCCGAGCCAAGCAGCCAGAAACAAAAAAAAATTAAATAAAATAAAGCACAGACTCACGCCGGAAGCGCTGATCGCAGGAAAGGCAGACAAATTTATCAAACAGCAATGTGGGGGTGTGCGCAAGCATCTGTGCTATCATCAATCATGTTGTTTTTGTGTTGCGTTACCAAGTCTAAACATCTTAAAGTTACTTTATAATTTTAGTCAGAATATTGTACTCAAAATTTAAATTTTGCCGCCCACTAGGCACCTGCGCACGCATTCATGCGCAACTATCGCCACATTGCACTGGCGTCTATCGCCCACGACCTAATAAAAATATCGATAGTTGTGAGTAGTGTTGCAGTGCAAGTATCGAAAAGCGCGACCCACTCTATCGTCCCGTTTTATTGTGTTGTTTTATTTATACATTTTTAACTATCTTCGCACCTGATTTTCCACGCAATTCTGTAAGTTTCTAATAATTAAACAATCTAACATTCATGTGCAATTGAAGAAATTGAAGTTTTCGTGTTGTGTGCAGCCAAACAAAGCCAGTGCAAATTCAGCTGCAAATTTGTGTTGTTGTTGTGGCTACTGATGGTGCTCCCTTCTTTGGGGTGGTCAGCGGCAGCGCCCCAGTTGTTGCCCTTTACATATTTGTTATGATGGTCACGCGAATTCTGACCCGTTTCTGTGGCGCCGCTAGCAAATTTAATGCGTTTAAGCGACCAGCTGGAGTTTATGGCGGCTGCCGCTGCTGTCATCACCCGCATGCTATCTATATGTGTGTGTATGACTTTGTGTGTGTGTGTTGTTTGTTGCTGAGCTTGGCGTACGTTTATGCTAATTAAGTGCAACTTTATTTGCCAGCAAACTACGCGAGCCTTGTTTGCAGCACACTTCAGTGGCTCTCGCCCTAAACTCCTCCCTGCTACACAGTCGGGGGCTACTATAACAACAATGATATATTCTGCATGTAATTCAATTAACGCAAATCCCAAACCACGTCCCTACCAACATTTGACCACAAGAGTGCAGTGTTGGAAAATTTCGCGAAATATTAAGGGTATGCTCTAATTTGATTTGTGCTGAAACAGGTGAATGTATGTGTATAAACATATGTATGTATATATATGTGTCTGAATTAGCTGAATTGGATAACAGCATATTTTAATTATATATGTTTTGGCAATTTCAGCATTTCTGCGAGTCATATGAAAGCCTATTGAAATAATCTCTTGTAAAAATGGTTTCGTGTAAGGCTCCTATAGTGTATTCAATATTCGGCATTCTTGTCGTCATAGTGCTTGACATCTTTATCGGCCGTTTGTGTTGTGATTGAGAAGCCAACTGCGAACAGTACACACACATACACATAAACACGTCCGATTAAGGCGCGCAGTTAAAGATAAGATAAGTCAACGTCTTCTATAGTACACATACTTCAGCTGCCACAGAGCAGAAAAAAATTAAAGAATGCAGCAACTGATTCCAAGTTATGTTTAGACTCTCAGCTAACAGTCAATCAGTCAGACAACTGGCGAATTGGCTTAATTAAATGCAATTGCAACCCTTAAGAGAGTGAGTCGTAAAGTCAGAATCATCCGTCAGAGGCGCGTGTGGATCTCCCGCTGACTTAAAGATGTGAAATCTTTTTCAATTCTCAATTGTGTTAAGCTGCAGGAGGGAGAGCAAGAAGCGACGCTTCATCAATTGCCTAATGACTGTGTCAATAATTGAGCATAATTGAAAAACAAGGGGACGACTCATCATCATCCACCGAGATGAGAAAGAAAACTCGTCTCATTTGTTTACACACTTTTTTGTCTCTACGTATACATAGCTATTTATACAAATTGCAGCTCGCAATTCAATTCAATTTACGGCCCTTTGTAAAGTGTGACAAATTTTTTGTAGTTTACGCACACTGGCATTGAATGGAGCACACGCATACACTATTAAGTCTTCCAACTAATTGGAAAATGACTAACACTTTTGGCCGACTGGACTATTCATTCAACTTCCATTTCCACTTCCACTTTACCGCTTCCTCTTTGGCGTCTTGCAATAAATTTGTAAAACAAAAGAGCAACAACAGCAGAAATTTGCCATCGCTAACAGAAATTAGTCATCACAGCACTTAACGTTGTTGTTATTGTTTTTGGCTTTGTTATGCACCCACTGGCAAGGGTCCATCGGCTCTTCTTTTAACCGCTAACTCTCACTTGGTCTCTATGTCTCTCTCAGCCGACACTTTTTGTTTTGTTTACATTTGCCTGCCTTCACGATCGAGCGCCAAAGAGCGTAGTGAGCGCAGCAGGGGCCATGTGTGGCGCTCATTTCTCCATTTGCGTTCACTCTCGCTCTCTTGAGCCGCTTGCGTTCGGCGCGCTGCTGTAGGCGCGCCTCAGTTCAGTTTTAGTCGTCGTCGGTGCCGATTCGTGCCGTGGCCGATCTCGATAAATTGTATGCGAAGTATATTAAAAAAAAGAATTATACATATACTTGTGCTTTTGTGTGTGTGTGTGTATGTGCGATATTCAAGTTCAAATATCAAAAGGCAATAAATAAAAATTTAAAACGCCAGAAAATTCAGTAAAAGGTATATAAATACATACGACTGTATACATACGTATGCGCCAGTTATCGCCGATTTTTGGCTGCTGTATATACATACATATGTGTGTGTGTGTGGATGTGCGAATGTGTACTGCGTGTATTAGTGCGTGACATATGGCGTTATTTCCATGGATAACATACAAATAGCAACAACAAAACCTTAGTACAAATAAGCAAATTAATTGTGTAATCTTGAAACGCGCCCACGCGCCTACATTGTGCTCGGCGCCTGCGCAGCGCGTGCGACTCAAACAAAAAAAAACTAATCCGAATGCAGCCAAAAAGTGTCCTTAGCTCTTATAAACTAGCCAGCGTATAAGTGTTTTTAGTTTATTCTTTGGTTTATGTGATGCTGCTCATAAAGTTAAAAACAAGCACAGCGTATTACCTCATCGCGCTGCCGCTGACGTAGCCGCTGCCCCTGACTTTATTTTATTAGTGTTATTTTCAATTCTATATTTCGTTTCACACATATGATTTGTATAAGTGTATGCGCACGTGTGTGTGTGTGTGCTTGTATGCTGCGCTGTCAGCTAGTTTGCCTAGGCAGCTGCTACTGCGCGTCCTCCTCCACTGCCTGGTTTTATTTATTTCTTTTTACAGTATATACATACATACATATGTATGTATGTGTGTTTGTATGTATCTACGAGATACGTGCGCGCCATTTGCTGTTTTTGTTTTTATTTCGTTTGTCCGCTTTTTATTTGCATTTCAATCTCTGTGCGCTCATTATTATTTTTTTTTGTTTTTTGAGCTTTTTGTCATAAGTCATTAGTTAGTCGCTGTCGGCGTCACTGCCGCCGTCAGCGTCGCTGTTCACGCTACTTCGCTCCTCTCCTTTTATCGTTTGGCAAATTTCGCTGCTGCTGCTTTGTGGGCGTATATTGTATACTCTCCATTATCTTCACAAACATATCAATGCTCGTTGTCTTTTTCTCTACACACATTGCTTTTGACCTTATTTATAAGCCGCAGTTATGGTCTGGCTGGCCACATAAACAAATCACATATAAAGAAATCAAAGCTCATTTTCACTCCATGTCAACGCTCTCAAATTGTCGCGCTCTCCATTTTCTTGTTGTTGTTGTTGTAGCTGTCGCTGTGTGGGCTTCCAATTGGATTTGGTCGCCTTATGCATCCGCTGCGTGTACATTCATATTCGATAGAAGCACACACACACACACACACGCACATGCATACTACAAACATTTCATTCAGTAAAAAAATGCAAATGAAAAACTCAACTTAACTCGATTCGAATTTGTATCTGGGCCAGTTTTGTTGGCATTTGTGGGCGTCAGTTATTTTTGTTTTTCTTTTTTTTGTTGTGTTACACGTTTTAATCGGTTGCATTTTAAATAGCTTTTTGCATGCTTCATTAATTGAGTCTGCATTCGGTTTGCATTTACATTATTTATTGCACTTGTTCCCCTGTCTGTTCCATGTCCAAACGCAATTGCAGTTACCAAAAATTGATTTGTTGTCGCACAACTTTCGAAATGAGTTTACGCGTTTTCTCTATAGCCTATATACATATATATAAATATAGCTCATATATACTATATAAAGCTCAAGACATACTTTGTTTTACGATCTGTTATAGTGGTTGTTTTTTTTTATAGCTGGTCTTTAATTGCGATTTTGCACGTGTGAAATGTTTAATCGATTTCAATTACGTGATTTTTTTTGTTAAATTGAAAGAAGATAAAGAGCTTAACAAAGCAGACAGTATTTGTTTTATATATAAATTACAAATATCAACTAAGCACAGAAATTTCAGTCTATATTTAACAAATATCTACAGAAAGACAGCAAAAGGTCTATCGATTCAAAGAATATAATTATTTTACCTAGTTTACTTACAAATTACCACATAAAATTATGTTGTTCCATTTAAAAACGTATTTAGCTGCATCAAAGGCAGTCGAAGCCAAAGAAACCAAAGAAAACAAAGAAAAAACAACTAAAAGCAAATGTTTGCCTCATGTTTCAAGCCCAATTAAAACAAATTAAGCAAGAAATTGAAATTTTGTATCGTATCAAAATTCACTTGCTCCAAATGCGCAACAACAACTATAGCAACAACCACAACAACAACAATGTAGACGGCAATAACAATTAAAAATTATAAATATAACAACTGTGTGTGCTCTATTTTTTAACGCCTCAGCATTTTTATTTGTGCACTGCACAGAAAAACAACAAAATACATGCATTCACACACACATATGTGTGTGTGGCAATATATGTATGTATATAAGAGATACAGATACTTCTGTTTCGTTTATGCCGCCTTTCAAACTGCTGCCGCACACATGTTTCAAAAACAACAACCCAAACACAATCTACAGAAAAGGCAGAAAAAAATCCAAAACAAGGTGCCCAAAGTTTGCAGAGCGCTTGACTAGCAGATACCCTGTAAAATGTTTATGAAGTAGTTAAGAATAGGAAGGTATGAACAGCATATAAGCCTCAAAAAGAAATTTGACTAAGCACCAACCAAGAATGCTAGACTAGAAGATAGCTTGTAAAAGTGCGCTAGAGTAACTGCAGCTAAGAGAAAATATAGGTGTAATAGATGTTATAAGTTTTCCCTAAACAAGAGTGAGACTATTAAATACCCTGTAAAAAGTTATCAAAGTAGTTACAGCTATAAAAAAAGGGATAAAAAGTTATACAAAAAATTGAATTTGGGAAAACTTATATATTATGTGCCCTATCTTGAAGGCTTTGTCCCTGAGACACCCTGTAAAATTGAAATAAGGCCCATGCCTAATTATATGTTCACCAGTGTATAAACAGTAAAGGCTCTACGAGCAGTCAGCTCTCTTTGACGTCATTTTAGCCCACAAAGTTGTTGTGGATTTTGTAAATTTTCGATAAGTCTTTGAAGCAGCTGTGTTTCTAAGCTGACTTTCAGATATTTATAAGAAATGTGAACAGAGCTTTATCATGCCCCTTTTCGCTCACTTGACAGTTACAGGGCATTTTGAAAAACGCAAAATAAACCAAAAATACAAGTTTACGTTTTGAGCAAGAACTAGAAATTGAGTTTTTCTATTGAGTTCGATAGGCTTTGGCAATATATATATATATATAGATATGTATATATATGGTTTATTGTTTTGGAATGTTTCTTAATTACGCGGAACTCAAGTGGCAAGTGGAGGAGGTGGACGTGGAGCTGCTCCATGACAGAGAGAGAGAGAGAGAGAAACTGAAACCAAAGCGCGGTCGATTTTGAGTGTGGGGGCTAACTCATTGGAATTTCGAGTATTGCCTTTTAGCTGGCTGCCACGCCCTGTTTGCTGGCAGCCCCCTTTTTTGCAGTTCTTTGCGTCAGCAGGCGCTTAGTCATCGAAGGAAGCTTCGTTGTTGACTCTGGGCGACCTGATAAGGATTATTATAATAAGTTTATTATTCATTGATTGGAGCTGTATGTGTGTATGCCTGTGTGTGTTTGCATATGCATATATAAATATGTCTATATATAGACAAGACTCTCGGACACAAGTCTCAAGTTTGTCGCCTTGCTGAAATGATGAACAGATTTAATTATGCAAAATGGAATTCGCTACTCGCATTGCTTTATTTACTCACTCTCTATATAGATATATATATATATATTTATATAGCCATATAAATTCTTATATCTGTTTATATTTATTTTGCTTATCATTGCGCATTTAATCTGGCCAACAGGGTTCGGCTACAATCATAAAACCTTTTGCTTAATGACGTCACTCGTTATTGGGTTCACAGATAGAGCTTATATATACATATATATACATATATACAAACATTCATTCAGTCATTCAATACTCTATTTGTAACAAGATATAGCTTTAAATGCTTCAAATCTTTTATTGTGTATTTCTAGAAATTATTATTTCATACGATTGAAACAACTGTCAAATGTTTTTTAATCGTGCAGCTGTTTATGATTCTACGAAACTTTACTATTTTGCTTCTCTAGGTCTTTTTTACACAAATATCTTTTCCCTTTTGCGAATTTAAATTCCGAGTTAAACATTCGTTTACTTAAAAGAGTCTCTCTTAAGTCTGTTTAGGCAGGCCTTTTGGCCCAACCCCAAGTTTAAATGGCTACAGCAAAATAAAATTTGCTTGCTTCACTCATAAACTGTCAATGCTCGCATAGCACTCTTCTTGCGCCACTGCACCACCGCACCGCCCAATTAAATCTTCATTCCCCTAAGTGATTTGATATGCTGCAAAAAATACGAAAAAATAAAATAAAATAAAACCCCTTTTCGTCTTTTCGAGTGTGTCGTGTCCATTGGCAGTTATCGCGAGTTTTCTCGCCTGGCCTTGATGGGCGTGGCAGGGGGAGTGGGCGCAGGCTTTAATCAATGAAAGGCTTTGTGCCAGTCCATGCTTCCATCTGTCCGTTCGACAGTTTCGTCCCTCTCTCCCCTGTTTTTCGCATTTTACGTCTTATTCTCAGTTAGTTTATGGATGCAATGTGGCATTCAAGTACGCAAATCGCATGCCAAAGTCAACGTAGCAACGGGAGCCGCCCAAGTACTATATATGTATATAAGCATATATATGTGAGTATGTGTGTATGTATGTATGTGTGTGCACAGAGAAAAAATAACTAGCTATTAATAGTCGAAGCAAGTAGGAAAGTTGTTAAAATTTAGTTAAGATAGAAATCTGTTAAGAAGATTTACATTTTTCAGACTCGTTTATATTCAAATAAATACATTTTGAGTATAACATACACTTTCTCTAAGCCTGCTTTGTCTTAAGCCTGACAGTTCATTTTTGGAGTACGATATTCTTTGGTTCTATAAAAACATTCTGTATATAGCTGAATTGGAAATTGTTCAGAAATTGGTTTTAGTATCAAAAACTTTTGTTATTTGCAAAGATATCTTGATAAGATTAAACAGTTACGAGTTTCTCAAACATCCAAAATTCCTTATAAATCTATCATATCTAGCTATTATATTATATGGCTCCTATAAGAAGAATCTTTCTGCTAAAAGCACTTTGGAATCCGCGTTTCTGCAAAAGGTCGATAGAAGTTCTTTTAAGAGCTCCACAAATCTTATTTACTATTCCAAGAATACTCTGACTCTAATTTCTCGCAGTGTATGCTTGTGTGTATATGTGTGCATATATGTATATTTATGTTTGTCTCTTTTGGCACTCACTTGTGCGAAAATCCATTGGAGCCCGACTGGCGGGAGCCTAATTTTTGCGACCCCTGCAAAAGAAGAAGGCGGAATAGCAGCAGCAGCAGTAGAAAAAGAATAAGAAGCAGCAGCAGCAGCATTTGTAGCATTTGCTTCAGTTTAAAGTAGCTGGGAATGGGATTTTCTCTACGCTTTTGGCAGCCAATCATAAAACGTTTTGGCATTGGCCTCAAGTGCTGCCAGGAAGTTGCGTAGCTGACAGAAAACAAGGATATTCTCTACTTGGCTCAATTGATGAGCATTCATAATCTTTGAACAGCATAAGTGAACCTTAATTAGAGTTAAGCTGTAACCAAAGATTCACACACACACACACGCACACACAAGGCCTTTTAATTAGCCCACTGATGTTTATCTGTTGACATAATTTGTTGTCATTATGTGTGAGCTGTGCTTTTCCCCTTTTCCACCTTGATGCAGTCTAATTGAAAATTACAGGCCACTCAGCGACAGCCAACCCACCCACTCAGCCACAAAAGTGCCACGCCTCCTTTTGGCAAGCAACCCCCTCGGTTCGAAACGTCATTCGATTTGATTTGTTTGTTTGCCATTGTTTGTGTTTATTTATTGTGTATTTTGTTACTTTTAATGCATCTTTTATCTGGATTTTGCCATCAATAAGCCAGAGTGAATGCTCATTGTTGTTGCTGCTGTTGTTGTTGTTGATAGTGATACAAAATTTGTGCGGCATTGTGTGGAGTTGCCCGAGTGACGACGTCGTCGACGTCGACTCAAAGTCTTGTTTACTCAAATTACAGCTGGGGTTATCTGCAGTTACATCCAGAGTGCCATTTCCCAAGTTTCAGCCGAAGCTGAGAGTCAAAGTTCGCTTGTCTAGTTGACCCAATACATCGACTCTCTCTCTCTGTCTCTTTCCATCTGTCTCTGTCTACCAGTGTTTATTAGCTTTTGGGGCAGCTGCTTTGTTTATCTCGCTCTACTTTGTTTTTACAATTTGCATTTCGAAATTCAAGCGAAATCTTATCGCAGCTGCCCAAGTCCCAATGTTTACTAAATATTATTAATTGCCAACTTGCGATCAGCTGTGCGAAAATCTGAGTTGAATGACTTTTTGAATAGGGTAAATGTACGTCTATAAAACCAAAACAAGCTAATGAGATCCAAGATACCACTAGAGTGAATAAAAATGGTGCTGAAACTATTTTTTCTTTAGATTGCGAATCTGAAAAACGTTTCTCTGAATTAAGTCTGAATTTTGAATTTTGAGTAAACTCAGTTCACATTCGAAATTAAGAGAATAAATACAGAATTATGTACTATAATTTTTATCCAATTATAAAAAGCGTTGAAAAAGATCTGTATACCAAGATTGAATAATTTTTTTATACATAAAATTTGTGACTATGTTTAGAAAACTTTACGAAAAGATTTTTTCCTATATGTACTTATCTGTAAAATATATATTGATCTATTTTTCTTGAAAAATAAACATTCTCTTATTAAAAACCTCATCTTTGATTGATTCCGATCATTCTTTTCCAATGCGCTTAGCGTTTCATGATGAAATTTCATTAGAAGTATGTTATAAAATAAATGAATTTTTAATTTTTTATCGAATCGCCCGAGCTGAATTGTTGACTAGAGCAAAAAATGAATAAAAAGTCAATAAATTGCTTTTAATTGAGTCTTAAACTTATGACACATTCATCTAACATTATTTTGATGCTAGTCAGTCCCTCACAATTTCCGCTGACATCAATTGTATCTTCAACTAATGTAGATACGATTCAGTTGCTTAGACCATCTGTTCGTACACCTAAAATGCACAAAACGAAATTTCTAAAAATTGAACGATGAGTCATTCGCGTAAAAATCAAATTAAAGGCCCCCCATCCACCCAAACAAAGACCCAGACCCAGTGCCAGAAGAGCAGAGCAAATCGTCTGAATACACAATTTTTGGGGGGCGTTCAAGATTTGCCAGCATCAGCATGTATTAATGAGCATTGGTAATGAGCATTAGTGTTGACCAATGATCATAAGTGCTCATCTGTGATCATTATATATTAGTCATCCTACATGAATACGCAATTTGCTAACATCAGGGAGATATGATGAGCATTAGTGAGTATCAGTGATCACTATTGATCATTAATGATCATCTGTGATCACCACAATTCAGAGATCATCAACATCACCGTGAACTGATGATCATCAGTGAGTATCTATGATACCCAATGATCTTTAGAGATCATCATACATCAGTGATCATCAAACATGAAAACCTAATTCTTGGCGGGTCTCCACGATTTCAGTGTAAACTAATGATCATCAGTGATCAGTAATGATCATCAAAGATCAGCAATGATCATCAGTGATCTAAAATGCTCATCAGTGGCTCTGCAATGATCATCAGCCATCTGCAATGATCATCCGTGACCAGCAATGCTCATCAGTGATCCGCTATGATCATTAGTGGTCATCATCTGGCCCCTGGTCTTACACAGAGAGATCAACTGAAATGTTTGTCGCACCTTTTCGACGTAGACTTTAGCCGGCATTTTATGGTTGCTCTGATCTTGCACAGCCTCTATCTCCTCCCACATCTCGTTCTATTTTCAGTCTGCCATGAAATTTGTGACAAGACTATAAGAAGGGAGGGGGAGTAGGCTGTTTTCTTTCATTGATGCGCCCTGCACCTCGCAAAGGGAGGCAAAATCCATTGGATCTTTCAGTCAAGATTTATGCTACTCTTCGAATTATGCTTTGTTTACCTTGAAAAAGTGTTCGTTGATTTTTGTCTATTTTTAGTTGCCCCTATACTACATTTTATATGTACCTAAACATACATACGATAGCTAGTTAAGCTCTGTTGTTTTGGTTTAATTAAGATCTGTGGGCTTTTATTCGTTAGCCAAACTTTTGCTCATTGTGAATTTTTCAACACATTTGAGTTTTTTTCTTTCTATTTTGATTTTTTTGAAAACAGCTTTTTTATATACATATATGATTTATCGTGCGTTATGTGATTTATTTGATATGTCAGTCAACGATAATGTTTTTTCAGATGCAGAAATTATGCGCATTAAAATCAATTTTAATAATTGTGAGAAAAGAAATATGGAAGAAATTATAAATAAGTCGAACTGTGGACGGTTTGTTTTTTGAGTTATTCTCTACACTAGTTTTCTAATCTTTTTATATTTCTCTCTCTCTCTCTCTCTCTCTGCTCTCTTGTCATCATATAATAATTTATCTGATTTTTAATGTTATTTAAATCTTTGTTTTATAATTTTAAGCACTCTCTCTGTTTCGCTGTCTCTGTTAGCTTGCTCTCTCAGCTCGCTTTACCTTCTGTTTCTCTCTTTCTGCTGCTTCTTCTGCTCTACCCAGCTTCTCTTATTAGAATTCTCAACTTGTTCAAATTCAAACAGCCATAACAATCACTTCCCGTAGCTAAGCCCACTACTTCTTGAGTTTCTTCTTCATGTGAATTGAGCACTCCAACTATTTAGATACGAGCACTTAACAAGCATATCCAATCACTGGCCACGCCCACGGATCGTACGTGCCGCAGCGCCTACTTAGATACTGAGCAATGATTGTGAGAATCGTGCCAAGGTCTCAGATTGTGTTCGCTTTAACTACGTGCCCGTAATCGAACGTTAAAGATATAGCCCAACTTTAACCATTGGGCAAACGGCCTACAATCAGTTGAGCCAAACAAGTTGTCAAGTGCTACGCCCACGTTGATGCCACAATTGGCGGCATTTAAGACGCCCACCACGCCAAAAATAGTTGAGCGGAAAAATGCAGCGACTTTTGTCTTACAGCTGCGGGTGTCAACGAGGCTCGTAGCTGATTGCACCTGCCGCAGAGCTGGGTCAACTTGGCTCTTAGCTCATTTTCTATTTCACTTTTGTATATCTGAGCTGTTGTCGTCTTGTTAATGGTTTCTTCCCTCTTCCCTCTTGCCACTTGCCACTTGCCGCATTCTTGGCCATCTGGAACTGCAACGCCTAGTTGGTAGTTGGACTCGGCCTCGGTCTTAGCCCATTTTTGGTCACGCTTTGTTCAGCTTTTGGGCTTTTGGGTGTTGATTGATTTTTATAAACAAAACATCGCTAATGGAAAAGTCGGGTGCAACATTCTTGAGCGGCAGCAGCTTCTGCTAGCCGCTGCTGCATATGTGGCAGCTACTCCGGCTGCTGTCTGCAACTACTTGGTGGCATTTGCCCATATATGTGCGTGCGTGCAGCATGTGGCATCCACTGCTGGAGAGGTCGCGCTTCGCTAATATGGAAAATGAAAACAGGAAAAATGCGCTTGAGATGCGTGTTGCAACTTCTACTGCTCTTGCCGATGCTGCTGCTGCCACACTGTGGCAAGCTGCAATTGCATTTTCCCCTCAAACTGTTGAAAGATTTATATTACATCAAGTACTTATCACACTCATGTGTATAACTCACTTTTTATTTACAGATTTCTTAAACAAATATTTTAACGACAACCACAAAAAGAAGAAGAAGACGAAGCAGAGGTAGCAGAACCAACAACAACAACAACAACAACAGCAACAACGAAGCAAACCCAACAACGACAACAATTAGCACGAAACTTTCTCAAAACATTAACAACTCAATTTCTACTACTAAAACGAACCAACTGCAAACTGTTTCAACTAAAACCTGGCACGATCTTCGACTAATTCGAATTGAGGTGAGTTTTTGAACATATATATAAAAACATATGAATAAAATAATTATATATATGCATAGATATTTATGTATAAATACAGTAATTTTATTTCTTGAGGCTTTTGCGCCGAATATTCAATAGAAATATTTATAAAGCATATAATATACGTCATATGCATACACAGAACAACTAGAAGAAAGAATCTGGGTATATATAGCTGTTTCGATTTAGATATTATGACATAAACCGGATGGTATTTTTTTAGTATATTCGTATATTTTGTTAGCAAAGGTTTTGATTGTTTTTCTTATAAATAACTTTCTTATATTCCGATATAGCGATAAAGGTTTTACTTAAAGGTTAAAGGTTCGACTTTAGGTTTTGTGGCTGTGCATTTATTTAGGACTAAGCTGTCAAATCAGCTGAAAACTTTATATAGATCTTTGTTTTTTTTTTTATATCTATCTATATCTAACAAAAATTTCTATAAATACTGATTAAAATTTATTTTTCTGAATATTTTTGAAGACGATACGATTTAAGCTGCGGGAGACTTAAAGGATTGCTTGACTTTTAATAACAGCTGGAGCCTAAAACAAAAATGATCTATAAATATTTTGAGCTTACTTTTCTGAGCATATTTCAAGGACATTAAATGTCATTAAAATAGTTCATTATATTATTTAAGTTTATTTCCGGAATAAAAAGATCTATTCCATTATTTCCTCAAGTTATTTTAAATACATCGATGTATTGCCTTGATTTTTGGAATTGGTACAGATTCTAATCTTAAATGAATGCTCTTAAGATTTCATAATGATTGAACTAAAAGCACTAGAGTTATTTAAGAATTAAGAAACCAAAGTGTGGCAAGCAAATGCTAAAGAGGGTATAGAGAGAGTGGGACAGGGAGAGGAACAGAGAGAAAAAAAATATATAGAGAGTCAGACAGAGAGAGAAGGACAAATATAGGGAGAGAAAGACAGGAGAGATATAGGCAAAGAGAAACAGAAGGAGAGATAGTGAAAGACTTCAATCAATATCCAAGTAGAAAAACTTGCAACTTATGTTGGTGCTGCTTCTGTATATAACTTAGAGTGACTTTCCTTATTTAAGACAATATCGGAGTTAAAGGGTACCTCCCAGTCAATCTCTCATCTGTTCATTACAATTCCCTTTAGTTGATTACAAAATGCTTGAGGCTACCATAAAACATAACTAAGTAATCCTAACAAAAAAGTAAAAGTTTACGAGCTTCTTTCTTTGAATTGCCTTGTTAAACTACCTAAGAAGTAGTTTGGTTTAACGAGCGCCTAACTCTGAATGCCCTCCGGTTTCGAAAGATATTAAAACACACAATATAATTTTCATATAGATATCTTTTAAGATGTTCTGAATCAGCAAAGTCAATTTGAATGCACGAACTTCTGTTCTAATCGCCTAGGCCTCGATGTTCCTCTCGAAGGTTTTTATGGATTTGGTATATTCTTTTTATGCCTTTGCCTCTGACTATTTATACGGAAGAAATTCTATCTGTTTTTTTCTCTTGTTTCTTGTATTTTATTTCTTTTCATCTGCTCGCAAACACAAAATAAAAATTGTGGAAATTACATAAAAGGCTCCACATTGGCGCAGTCTACATGACATTCTGTTATCCTTTGGCCGCCCACGCAAATAAACGGGAGTGGAAGCAAAGCAATCAGAGGGTGTGTGAGAAAGGCAAAGTGATGGAGTAGGCGATACCCTGTCTAGATTAGTGACTGTTATGTGTGGTCTGAAAGATTTACAAGCTTGACAAGCTGCCAAGAAGGTGGAAAGATTTATATAGGAATATATACATTTTTCATATATGTATATAATGTGTGTGGTATCTCTGTTTCATGCTGCTTTGCTAGTCTTGTATACCCTCTGCCTATTGTTATCAGAAAATGTACTTTATGCTGAATCGAGTTGCCGTTGTCGTCAAGCCCAGCAAAGTGTTAGCTGTGCAGATTCCTTGCTAGCGCAGGACTCCTACGCACACGCGCCAATACAATACACACACTTACACACACACACACTTTCTTATGGCCAGACAAAATGGAGGCTGTGGCGCCACAAAGTCGCGCCAGTTGAGTTTTTCCATGGCGGCAGCGTTTGCTGAGTTGACTTGACTTGACTTGGTAGATGGGGCTACATATACTCTACATATATATATGTATATGGCTAAAAGGGGGGAGCGGGCTTTTAGACAAGTTTTGCTCAATTTTTTTAGCTGCATTTGTTCAGTGCATACTTTGAGCAGGCGCTGTTCATGTGGCGTATACTTTATCCATCCATCAGTTGCTAACTGTAATTAATCAATGCTAATTAAAACTTCAAGTCAAGATATCCCGCAGCATACAATTTTGCATAATATATATATACATATGTATGTATGTATATATAGAGGAAAAAATAGTAGGTTGCAAAATTTATACAACTTAGCTGAACAAACAGGCGACTTCTGCTTTGTTGTTGTTGTATATAAGCAGAGCAGCGCAGCCATTGGTGGTCCTGGCCCACCCATTGGGTGGCGCACAGTTGGTGGTTGTTTCTTCTAGTTGTTGTTGTTGTTGTCGCAGTTGCCCAAAAATATAAAAAGCCAAAGTGGCAGCAACCATCCATCCAACCCCCAGCTGTTGATCTCTGCACCCATCCCTCTTGCACGTGCAGCCTTTGCCCATAATTCGGTTTCAGCTCGAAACTTTTGGGCTTGGAGCATGCGCAGCGCAGCATCCCATTTTGTGTTATATTTTTCTGGTTTTGTTAGCCAGTTGATTTTCATATTGCTTACGACTTGTGGCATGAATGATGTTTGCATCAGAAGCGCACGATGTGTCGCCGGCGTAGCACATCATTCTAGGCCTAGCCTCCGATCCGGGCAGGACACAACGCCAGGCGCTGACATCATCAACAACAACAGCAGCAGCAGCAGCAGCCCAGCAGCAGCCAGTGGCAGTAGCAGGACGACAAGTCTGCATCTGTTGTTCAGTTCAAGTTCAAGTGTTGCTTGAAGCAGTTGTCTCGCGTTTTCCTTTTGAAGACACCGTTTCGTGCCTTGTGTTAAAACTAAAAAGTTGTTAAGTTTTTCTTGCTCCATACGTTATTCGTGCCTTTTCGTTTAGTATTAAATCAAAGTGCCTTATTAAAATATTGAAAACATTTTAAATATTATTAAAGTATTCGCGTTTTAAGTTGCATTTGTCGTCGTGTGCCTTAGATTTGCAATGCAACTTTTTGTAGCTCTATAGATATTAAGGCCCTAGGCTCGAATTCAAACTCTGCCAATAATTTGCCTTAGATAAAGAAACCACAAAAAATAAATTTGTTAAGATATATTCTACACGTTTTTAACCATATATATATATATATATATATATATATATAGATATATACCGTATATACAATATACAAGACAAACGTTTTTAGCCGTTATTTGTTATAAATATTTAATAATCGAAATTTTGAGTAGTCGCGTTTTTTGAAGCTACTTTTTAAACAGATTTATATAGAAGATATATAGAGAGTTCGCTCTGCCCATAACTTGTTAGTCCTTTTCCATTTGTGTTTGTTTTGCTCAATTTCGGTTCCGTACAATTTCTTGTACAAAAACGTGCTGAACGGGTATCCGTGCCGCCGTTTCAACACCACAAACGTGCCTCAGCTCGATGAGCAGCAGTTGCCACCGAAAAATGTGGAGTCAGTCGGGCTCTCCGATCGTCGTGCGCTGCCCGTCGTAGTCAACGATTTTTAAAATCCCTTCACCCCCGTGCCAAAAATAAAAACCCAAGAAAAAAAAACAAAACTATATTTTAAAATAAAACAAACTACACGCACACCTAACACACATCCAACACACAACACAACACACGAGCCTCGAGTGCCTTTCCAAAAACTTCTAACCGAAAACCGAAAAAATTACATAAAATATAACGTAATTTAAACGAAATTTCTTTGATGATCCTTAAAATGTGCACGAAGAGTAAGTAGAAAATATTTAAAATTAAAAAAAGATATATAATTTACTAGCTGTAATATTTTATTTACTTAACGATTATTATGAATATTTTTTTTAGTATGGTATGTGAAAGATAAATGCATAAAAAATTTTAATTTTACTTGATTTTCAAAAATTATGTTATTTTAAATTTTTTGCGTTTGTTTTAATAACGAAAATTCAAATTCCACGTAAAACAAACAAACTGATTGCTACAACACGCAGCAGCAGCTTAGACCATAAAAGCTGACTGCTATCGCACGCAGTCAAAAGCTCGTTAATTTTAAGTACACGATGCAGGCAAAATTCATTTTTGAGCTTCTCTTAATTGAAAACAAATCTATAAAATTAATAAATGTAAAAAATTATAAAAATCAAAGAAAATCTATAATAATAAATAACAATAATAATAATGGGAATATTTTAATTAAAAGCTATAAATATAACTTTATTCGAAATTGATTCGTAAGCAAACCCAAATAGTTTAGTCTATTACCCGTATATAAAATACTTTTATGAAACCATAAAAACCTTAATTGATTTCCAAAACTTTTACCAAATGATATTATAATAGCAAAATGAAGCGAGAGCTTTGTGTGTGAATTCCAATAAACGGACATTCCAAAGTGCATTTGCTCAGCATCGAGTCAATTAATTAGTTGGACCCATAGCAATATTGGCTGGCAGTTAATTTCATCCATTAGTCGCACAGTGGGACTTCCCGAGCGAAAAGTGGTTGCCAATTAGTGAGAGCTGAAGCAGCAGTTGGAGTTGTGGAGTGCCATTTGCATTCGCCAGCAAGGAAAATCTGCTGGAAATCGCACTAAAATTAACAAAAGTCTTTGATGCTATCGCAATTTTATTAGCTGCTATAAATGCTCTGCAATTGAAACCTTAGTCAGCTGTAATATTAGACACTTCTCTCTTTTTCTCCCTCTGAAATCAGCCATGAATAATATATACATATACATATACATATATATATAAATATATGTACATACATAGTTGTCGCCAAGCTAGCTGCTTCTCTCTGTTGTTTGTCTTTCAGCTCTATAACATCCATCTGCTTGCCCTCTCCCATCCTTATTCAACTCCCTGTCCCTTTATCTATTTTATGGGACATTGTTAGTTTTTCCAGTCTCTGTGTATGTGTGTGTATATTTATTTTGAGGTTATGTTTTTTGGGGGGGAGACTGCAGTTAATTGAATTAATGGAGGGTATTGTATTACACATCGAGTATTTCATTCACAAAAAGCCGGCAAAAGCGACAAGTGATAAGTGAAGATATGCTCATAGAAATATATACGTAGGTATATGGGTTATTTATAGTACAATATATGCACATAAATATTCAAACTTTAATAGATTCGAGGGAAACTAAAACTGTTTACTTTACTTGCCCACTAAATGTTTTGAAAATTTTCTATACAAATCTTAAAAATATCTTTTTTCTAGAGTAGCTAAAATTTACTTTTTCTGTCTGATCTAGTCGTAACTCCTATATCAACTTTATATCCAAAAGTCTTATAGTAGTTTTTAAGTAACTGTCCCTTTCCGTTTTCTGACCCTTTCGTTTCCCATATGAGCACTTATGTATTTTTGTAATATCAGTTCTTTTAATAACACTGGTTATTACTCTTTAAATATTAAATTTTTTTTATAAATGGCTGTATTATTCTGCCATCTCATATGTATAGCATTCCTAATTTTTGCAACTGTCCTATCAGCTTCTTTTTGTTTGATTTATCATTAATTTCTTTTATAGCTACAGCTGTCTTTCCCCTTCCTAACTGCCTTATCAGTGTAGTTTTTTATCTCTCGCCACAAAACAGCAAAATATTTCATGTATCCTTTGGCAAGCCCTGCGCACGCTCTATAGCTGCCGAAAAGGGATTCCCTGCGCAGCGCGTTTTTCACTTCGATCAGATTACGCCTCTGTGGCTTCGCAGTTCGGTGCCCTCTGCTGCTGCGCCGCTTAAGCTGCGCAAAACGCTGGCACTTTGCCGGCTGGCGCCACTCGGGCGGACAACGCAAGAGTCTACAATTAGAGAGTAAGAGACAGAGAGCTAGGGAGAAAACTCTACACGCGCCGCTCTTTGGGGTTGCTTGGGCTGCTGCACCCTTTGAGTAAACTTTTGCGAGCAGTGCGCAGGCGGCACTCTCTCTTTCTCTCTCTTGTTCTTTCCCACCCCATCATGCAAACAGACAGACAGCAAAAATGCGTTTGGCAACGAACGTCGGCTGCGACGTCGACGTCGCAGCATCCCCTAGGCTGGTCCAATTTTGAGGTAACCTTTTTCAGTTACGTGCCAGATTTCGTGGCCAGCAGACGTGCATCCCTCAACAGTGCTTCTATACAAAGTCAAGTCAACGTTCCTCTAAAGCCGCCATATGGAGCAGTTGACGTTCTGCCAACTGGCCAAAAGTAATTTCTTTAACAATGTGCCGTGTGTGTGTATATTTGTATATATATATCTGTCTCTCTGTGTGTGTGTGTGTGCCTCTTAACTTTTGTGTTGGGTTGACAGTTTTTGCCGGATATTTCAAGTGCTTCCGTATGCCGGGGGATGCGACAACCAAAACATAAGCTGTGCAAATTATCGATTTTTACATAAGAAAAAAAAAACAGAAATAATGCTATATCGTGTACCGGATAGAGCATGTGCTGGATGGGAGCTAAAGGGGGGGCTTTGCTGACTGACACACATTGCCTCACAGCAGGATAGAAAATCAATTAGTAGCGGGGGCGTGGGTGTAGCCAGTCGAGCATTAAGTGAATTTAGCTAAAAATCCAGGCATTAATGTCGCATAAAATGGCGCTGCAGACGTCGCTGCTAGCGTCGCAGCTGGCGTCGCTGCTTGGCATAATGACAGCAGCGGCAGAGGGGCAGACTGTGCAAGCACCAAGTCACCCCCAGCTACAATGGCCAGGCTTTGATTTGAACACTGAAGTGGGCACACACACTGTGTGTGTGCGTGTGCGTGTGTACGTGTGTGTATAGAAGATTTTCATCAGCAGCGCAGCGACTTTGTCTGGTTTTTGGGTGGTGGCTGTGGCCCCCGACCCTGTGCCAACATCGCCTGGTGCCTGGTGCCTGGTTCCTGTCCCGTTCCGGCTATCTCTTTTGCTTTTTGGGGTTGGTTTTGGTTTTTGGTTTAGGTTTGTCTGTTTTCTGTTTCGGTTTTGGTTTTTGCTCAGAGTCCGCTATTTATAACACTTGAACGGCCATTTATTTCGTGTTTATAACGCCAGCTCTTCCATGTTGCTCTCTTCATTGCAGTGCCTTCTACAAACTTTTCTACACCTAATACATTAAGTTTAAGCAAACGATTAAGACTAGAACGTCGACTAAAACGTAGACGACGCAAAGATGTCCACTTTGTCGCTGCGCATACAGCTGGAGGGTGGTCGAGTGACGAAGACCATACAATTCCAACCAAATACGACAATCTTCGATGCCTGCAAAATCATACGTGATAAATTTGCTGAAGCAGTGCAGGGACAACGTAAGTAAAGCCCCGACAAAGCCTTCAATATATTTCTTTACAAAACTCTTTTTAAAATCCTTGCAGCCAGCGAATATGGACTCTTCATTTCGGATGAGCAGAACCAGCAGGGCGTTTGGCTAGAAGCTGGACGCACTTTGGGCTACTATATACTGCATAATCAGGATACGGTTGAATACCGGCGAAAGCTGCGTACTCTACGTGTTCGCATGTTGGATGGCGCCGTCAAGACCATACTGGTCGATGATTCGCAGCCTGTTTCCCAATTGATGGTCGTCATTTGCACCAAAATTGGAATTACCAATCATGAAGAATATGGTTTGGTGCGTGAGGATAATGAGGCGCAGAATGAGAATCTGCCGGATAATAAGTTTGCCACGCTCACGCTTAAGCGCAAGTTCACCGAAAAGGATCGCGATGCCAAAATGGAAAGTTTGCGCAAGAAACTAAAAACCGATGATGAAAGTGAGTAGCTAGCGCCATCTATCGCTTGGCAGCTTCACTAATGTTTACTTTTTCATATTTTTAGTGAACTGGGTTGATGTGGGTCGCACACTGCGCGAACAGGGCATCGATGAGTCGGAGACGGTGCTGCTGCGTCGTCGCTTCTTCTTCTCGGATCAAAACATCGACTCCCGGGATCCAGTGCAGCTGAATCTGCTGTATGTGCAAGCCAGGGATGCCATTCTCGATGGCACGCATCCTGTTACCCAGGATAAAGGTGAGTTGTCTTTTAATTTTAATAGTTTACTCTTCTTACTTCTTGTTCTTTGCAGCTTGCGAATTCGCTGGCATTCAGGTGCACATACAATTCGGACCGCATAACGAGGCGAAGCATAAGCCCGGCTTCTTGGAGTAAGTCAAGCACTACAGTTTCCTCTATAATCAACTTCCTTTACGTGTAACCCTTTTCCACTCCTCCACAGCTTGAAGGACTTCTTGCCACAGTCATATGTGCGCGTTAAGAACATTGAGAAGAAAATCTTTGCCGAGCATAAAACACATTACGAGCTAACGGAAATCGATGCCAAAGTTCTGTACACCAAGACCGCTCGGGAGTTGCCCACCTATGGGGTTACCTTCTTCCTCGTCAAGGAGAAGATGAATGGCAAGAATAAGCTTGTGCCACGTCTCTTGGGCGTGACCAAAGACTCTGTCCTACGTCTGGATGAGCGCACCAAGGAGATTCTAATCTCCTGGCCATTGACCACAGTTCGTCGTTGGGGCGCCTCACCAAATACTTTCACCTTGGACTTTGGCGACTATGCAAATCAATACTATTCGGTGCAGACGACCGAGGCCGAGCAAATTGTGCAGCTCATTGCTGGATATATTGATATCATATTGAAGAAGAAACAGACCAAGGATCACTTTGGCATCGAAGGCGATGAGGGCTCTACTATGGTGGAGGAGTCCGTAGCGCCATCCAAGTGAGTTGATAGATAGAGGCTTTTGAGTGTTCAATTGTAATAATTATTTTTTTCAGGGCTACCTTCTTGCAACACGAAACGAACCGTGTGGAGAAACTAAACTTGGAAAGCTTAGCGCATCCGGGCATTATGCGGCCCTATGACGGTAAGTCTCTTGATTTATAAGAAAATATATGCACAAAGGCTTCTGCTTGTTTAATGTAAAGTTTGCTTTAACTAATGGTATGCAAGACCATCAAATATTGTTAGTTAAAAATAAGTTTGAGTATTACTTAAATATAGACCATAAGCAGTAAAGTTCTAGCTGCCTTGTCTTATTGCTTTTTATGTTTTTATGCTTCTGACAATTTATAATTTCTTATTTTTGTACAATCTTCGTATCTATCTATTGATATGGCTGACAGGTGAACGCACCTTTACGCAGAATGAAATGCAGACCGTGCAGTATGGCGCCTTTGTCGGTCAGGTGAATCATGCCCATCAACCACCCACGGTAAGTAGACCAGACCAGTGACAAACATACAGTCAATTCCATCAAAAACTTTCATTTTCTGCCATTTTGTCTAATTTGCCATTGCACCTCTTAAATGAATACATAACCTCAAACATAAATTTACATCTTAACTAAAACTAACTTGAAGACAATTCTTTCATCTCTTAACATGCTGCGAAACATTTAGAAAACGGTCATACCAAGTTTCACAAAGTATGTGCCAAGCATTGCAGAAATATTTATTTATCTAATTCTTTTTTATTTTCGCATAATCTTTGATTATTAGACTAAGGAAGTACGCATTAGTTCTGTGAATCTAACCGAGCCGCAACGTGCGCTTATTGGTTATATATCCGCTGGACAGGATGTCTTAATACGCGCCGACGAGGAGCTGCGCACCAAGGTGAGATTGTAGCAGGATAACCTGTTAGACTTTGCACTAATTCCTCAAACTCTTTGCAGGCACCCATTCAGGAGCTAGGCAGCGATCTGCGATCGATTGAGTGGCGTGAGAATACGTTGGACACCTCCAAGCAGGCAGTTAGCTCTCATGTGGCAACGATGAGTGCAGCCACTGCTCAGATTATCACCGCCTCGCAGCCGGATGAAGTGGATACTGAAGCCATCTCCGCATCGGTCTCTCAAATTGCCCAGACCATACCGGAGGTGACCAAGGAGGTGCGTCTGATTGCCGCCCTCATGGAGAACGACACGAATGGCGATCAGCTGCTGGAGGCAGCACGCAATCTGTGCAATGCTTTCAGTGATCTGCTGAAGGCTGCCGAGCCGGAGAGCAAGGAACCACCGCAGCATTTGATAAATGCCGCTAGTCGTGTGGGTGAGGCAACCACTCATGTGCTGAGCACCATCGCCGAGGAGGAGGCACCCGAAAATCGTGATCTTCACGATATGCTGCTAGCTCTGGCCAAGGCGGTGGCCAATACCACCGCTGCCTTGGTGCTGCGTGCCAAGAACATTGCCGCCAGCTGTGAGGATGATCAGGCGCGCAATCGTGTCATTGCTGCAGCCAGTCAATGTGCTCTTGCCACCAGTCAGCTGGTGGCTTGCGCCAAGGTGGTGGCACCCACTCTGCATAATGCTGCCTGCCGCGAGCAATTGGAGGCGGCGGCCAGAAATGTGGCTCGGGCGGTCAACTCGCTGTGCGAGGTCTGCAACGAGGCGAGCAACGATCCCAAACTGAAGGCCGATCTGATGGATGCGGCACGTGATGTCTCCAAGAGTCTCATGGACATGCTGGAGCATGTGAAGCTAAGCACACGTGAGCATGCGAATCGCACCAGCCAGGAGTTGAGTCCCGTGGAGAACGTCATCATTGGCACCGACGTTCTGGTGTCTACCAATGATCCACAGGAAATGGTGCGTCACGCGCGTACTCTGGGCCAGACCACAGCACAGCTCATACAGAGCATTAAGGGCGAGGCCGATCAGCAGGAGGATGCGGACATGCAGCGACGACTGCTGTCGGCTGCTAAGCAGCTGGCCGATGCCACAGCCAAGTTGGTTGAGGCGGCACGCCTGTGCTCCTCCAACCCCCATGACTCGGACAATCAGAATGCGCTGCGTCGTGCTGCTGAAGAGCTGCGAGAGATTACAACCACCACAGCCAATACGCCGGCTATGAAGCGAGGTCTCATTCAACGCTTGGAGTTCCACTCCAAGCTCGCCGCCTCGGCGGCCACCCAGTGCATCTCGGCGGCCCAGAATGCGGTGCAGCACAGCCAGGATCATCAGACCAAGGAGTCGCTGTTACAGGATTGCAAGCGTGTGGCTGATACCATACCACGACTGGTCACCTCGGTGAAGACAACGCGCGCTCAGCCAGACGATGCGCATGCTCAGCTGAATTTGATTGAGGCAGCGGAACAGTTCATTGAACCTGCTCTTCAGGTATCCAAGTCTTCGCGTGCACTGCGACCCACTGTCACGGATATACCATCGGCTGCTCAGCTGTCCAAGAGTGCCTTGCATCTGGGCCAGACTGTTTCGGAGCTGCATTCAGTGGCGCAACGGGCACGTGATGCCTGTGGTGGCCAGGAACTGGAGTCGGCATTGGAGGCGGTGCGGAAGCTGCACCATGTACTGGACGATACACGCCAAGCGGCTCTAGCGGGTCAACTGCGTCCACTGCCCGGTGACACTGTGGAGAATACAGCTGATGAGCTGCGCAAGTCGGCCAAGAATGTGGGCATTGCTCTGAGCCAGTTGCTCAGCTCTGTGCTGCAGGGACAACGCAGCTATGCGGGAGCCGCAGGACGGGACACAGCCTTGGCTCTGGGAGACTTCACCAAGAGTGTGCATGGCGTGGCAGCGACCACACAGAATCCGGCCATCATTGACTGCGCCGACGATGTCGTGACCAGTTCCGCACAGCTCATTGAGCAGGCGCAGCGCACGCTGCAAGGAATCTCCGATCCTCAAGCATTGACTCAAGCAGGACGTGATGTCACAGGTGCCCTGTCCCGCACAGTGGACTGCATACCCGGACAACGGGAGGTGGATGCTGCACTGCGCAATGTCAGTGATCTCAGCGAGATTTTGTCTGTCAGCGAGTTCCCTCCTTCAAATCGTCCCTATGCCGAGCTGCAGTCGGAGCTGAAGCAGGTAGCTGTGCAGCTAAGCAGCGCAGGTGGACAGATCGTCCAATCGTATGCCAGTCCTGCTCTGCTGGCGGATAGCAGTCAACAATTTGCAGCCAACTACAGGGATCTGTTGTCGGTGAGCATGCAAATGGCTGGACAGACGCAAACGGATGAGCCCGTCCGCTCGCAGATGATTGACAGCTTGCGCAACGTGTCGACGCAATCGTGCTCGCTGTTGTCCACAGCCAAGTCTATTGCAGCCGATCCCGGCCAGCCGAATGCAAAGAATTTGTTGCATGCCGCCGCACGCAGCGTTACGGAGAGCATCAATCAGCTGGTGGATGCCAGCATTCAGTCGGCTCCGGGGCAGAAGGAATGTGACAATGCAATGCGCAACATTGAGGCACTGCGTCTGATGCTCGACTATCCGCACGAGCCGATCAACGAGATGGGCTACTTTGACTGCGTGGAACAGGCTACAGCCAAGTCGCGTAATCTGGGCTATGCCATTTCGGAGATGATCAACAATGCCAAGCAGTCGCAGCACGTGGAGTTCAGTCAGTCGGTGAACAATGTGAATGAGTCGATACAGGGACTGATGGAGAGCTCCTCGCAGGCAGCCTATCTCATTGGTGTCTCGCATCCGAGCAGTGTGGCCGGACGTCCTGGTATCATTGATCAGGCACAGTTGACGTGGGCGTATCAAGGCATTCGACAGCATTGCGATATCGTGAGTAGCTCTCAGTCCGGAAAGCCGCAGATGATCTCTGCCCTGACCGTAATTGCCAAGCATACGAGCTATCTGTGCTCGATTTGCCGGCAGGCGAGCATGAACACCAACAATCCGGTGGCCAAGAACGAATTCATTGTGCTGGCCAAGCAGGTGGCAACGGCTACATCGGATCTTGTGCAAGACATCAAGGCCATTGAGGAGAATCCCACGGGTGGAAGTCGGGATCGACTTGTCGAGCCACTGCTCGATGCCGTCAAGGCAGTGCGTCAATATGCTTCCAGTCCGGAATTTATATCTATACCGGCGAAAATCTCCGCGGAGGGTCGCAAGGCACAGGAGCCAGTCATTCAGGCAGGACGCGGTGTCATCGATGGAGTGGTCGAGATGGTCAAGGCGGCCAAGTCTTTGGCTTTATCTCCGGACAATCCGCCAGTGTGGCAACAGCTATCCATGCACTCAACGCCTGTCTCCGAGTCTGTGAAGCGACTCGTGGATAATATAAGGGACAAGGCGCCTGGACAGGCCCAATGCGAACAGGTGCTCCACACCTTGGGCACCTGCACACGTGAGCTGGACAGCTGCGCTTTGGCTGCCAATGCCCAGGGCTTGAGTCGTCGTCGGGATAACAATCTGCATGGATTCAGTGGACAAACGATGAATTCGGCTGCGGAGCTGTTGGACAAACTGGAACCCATTCGCGTGGCTGGCAAGAATAATGCGGAGCAGCTGGGTCATGCCGTCGGTGAGATCTCGCGCTATGTAGTGCCCATGGTGAATGGCGCCATTGGCGCCTGCACCCACATCGTGCACAGCCAGCAGCAAATGTCGCTGATCAACCAGACCAAGTCGGTGGTCGAGAGTGCCATTACACTGGTGCAGTCGGCCAAGGATTCGGCGGGTAATCCACGTGCCACACACGCTCATCCACGCCTCGACGAGGCCATCGATGGCACACGGGAGGCTATTCAGGAGTTGCAACAGGCGGTGGAGAAGATCAATGCCGAGACGGGCATTGTAACGGGCCTCATGGAGCAAGTGAATCGCGCCATAACCCGACTGACAGACAAGCGCCAGTCGCTGCTGAATGCCTCCTACTCGGACAGCTTTGTGGACTATCAGACCCGCATGGTGGTCACGGCCAAGGAGATTGCACGTCTGGGCAACGAGATGAATGCCAAGAGCAGCATCGAGCCGGCTGCTTTGCCACAATTAGCCGTCGAAATGACTCAGCATTATCAGCTGCTAACCCAGGACTCGGTGGGGGCCAGCACCACGACCACCTCACCCGATGTGGCGATGCGCATACGAAGCACCGTCATTGACGTGGGACGTTCGGTCAGCTCGATGATTCAGTCGTCTGCAGGTGGCGCTAGTCCCAATGATGCCGGCGCCCAGAAGGAAATTGCACGCAACACTCGCGAGCTATCCGAAAAGGTGGCCCAGGTATTGGCAGCCCTCCAAGCTGGCTCTCGCGGCACCCAGGCCTGCATCAATGCTGCCCACACTGTATCTGGTATCATTGGAGATCTGGATACGACCATCATGTTTGCCACAGCGGGAACTTTGCACTCGGATGGCGATGGCAGCTTTGCCGATCATCGTGAGCATATCCTACAAACGGCCAAGGCGCTGGTGGAGGACACCAAGGTGTTGGTTACCGGCGCTGCAGGCACACAAGATCAGCTGGCCAATGCGGCACAGAATGCCGTCTCAACCATAAGTGAGTAAAGCTTTAGATGATATATTCCTCAATATTCATGTGGTTTCCTTTGTTCTTAGCTCAACTTGCGGAAGCCGTAAAACGCGGAGCCTGCTCCTTGGGCTCCTCGCAGCCCGACTCACAAGTCATGGTCATCAAT
Source organism: Drosophila gaucha (assembly GCA_035045545.1). NCBI lineage: Eukaryota > Metazoa > Arthropoda > Insecta > Diptera > Drosophilidae > Drosophila > Drosophila gaucha. The sequence goes on from JAWNOY010000292.1 coordinate 1,956,161, forward strand.
GCGGTCAAGGATGTGGCTTCAGCTCTGGGCGATTTGATCAATTGCACCAAATTGGCCTCAGGCAAGCCCATACACGATCCCTCGATGCAGGGTCTCAAGGAGAGCGCCAGGGTAAGTCCTTTTAGTCCTTCTCTTTAAACCTATTCCCTATGACTTTTCATCTCTTTTTCTAGTTTTTTTTTTAATACTTTCACTTTGCTGTAAAGCTTTCGTTGTTGTGGCTTTTTTAATAGTGTATAATATTTATAGTATTTTTTTTTTCTCGGCTTATAACTGTAACTGACTTTAATGTGGTTATGGTTTCATATAATGGGGAGTCTTAAGATTAGGTCTACAAACTGACGGAACGTGATTTTACAGACTTCTTAAAATATACAATTAATGTAAGACAGGGCAAAAGAAAAAGGGAAATTGCTCTCAGTTTGTAATTCCCAAACGGTTTAGGGCTAAAGCAAGTCAAGAGGCATATACAAAGCTAGTATTTTATTTTAGTATTTTTTTTATTATTAATTTTTATGTGTATTGTCTAAATGAAAGCTATCTAATTTAAAAAAAACCCTTAGCACCCACACAGACATATCAGCATACATAAATGTTGTTTGTGGCATTTACAGTACAGTGAAACCTCGCAAATTATAACTTTTTAGAATATAAAATCATTATAATGTTAAAATTTTATTAAATAATATATGTAGAGTCATAGAAACATAATTCCATCATTAAAAAGTTCTTCATTGCGAGCGTTTACTGTTCCATAAGTAATTACTTTATATTCGTAAACTGGCTTTGGCACTTATACAAATACCACAAAAAAGAAAATACTTTTAAGAAATACCCTAAAAAGAACTTTTTAATACCACTTTGCTGTTGCTCTTGCTATTGCTGTTTACTGCACCAAGCGAGGCTTCGAAGGCTTCTCGTCGCGGCTGCTGCAGTTGCTCAGCATCAGCTCCAACTCCAACTCAATCACCTGCTGCTCTTGCTGCTGTTGTTGGCTGGCTCTTTTTGTATTTCTCTTATATGTTATTAATTACTTTCAATGTTTAACCACACACACACACACATGCTCTTTACACACCCACACACATGTGTACAAGTGTATAAACCGCCCCCTCAACAATATGTTTCGCACCATTTTCTCATCCCGGCGTTTGTCAGCTCTAACTCTTTGGTCAATCATCCACCACCCACCCACCCCTTTTGCCTGCTGCTCTGCATGCATTCGCTGCGCTCTCGCTCTCGCTCTCACTTCCACTTTCTCTCTCTTTGTCGATCCACCACCACCCACTCACTCAAACAACCACCCTACTCACACACACATTTGTAAAAAGCAAACAAAAAACAAAAGATAAAATCCATAAAATTTTGTATATTTTCGTTTTCGTTTTTTGCTAATTTGTGCGCGTTTGACGTCTCTGCTCTTCTCTCTCTTCCCATACACACACACATACATATACACATACAAAAAAAATACAATCAACAATCTCTCATGAACTGTACAAATACGCAAATCGTACTCAAAAATTGCTCTCTTCATGCGCTGCGCTCGCTGTGGAATGTATATATATGTATATATATATATACGCCATCTATCGATTCGAACATGCATCTATATTAAATTCGATTTCTCGCTATCGATATCGAACACATCTACAATGCAGACGCTTCAAGATGTTTGCCAATCAGCTGCCAGCGCCCAAACAGAAACTAACACACACACACGCCCCCCTCAGCAGCAGCGGCAGCAAATGGAATCATGAGTCATTAAGTGGGCTGGTAGGGGGCGCCACCCACAACAATTTGGAAACTTGAACGAAAAATTTCTTCAACATATAAACATTAATCATTGCACAAAAAAAAAAAGAAAACATTATTCCAAAACATTTGAAACTTTGTAAAACTTGTGGATGCAACTGGAGAGAAAACTTTGGGCAAAGCATATACATTTAGCATATATACAAATAGAATCTCTTCACTTTTCCCAAATGAAATGTCATTTAAAAACTTGTCTTGTTGATTATTGATGGAATAATTAAATTAACTGAAGATTAAAAACTAAAAGTTTCTAAATCTTTAGACTACGAAATCTTCATATCTATATTTATCGATGCCTGTAACTAAAAGGAAAACTCTCCATAACGGTTTCTTCTTCCCGTCTCTATTTTCCAGCTTTAGATAGGTTTATGATATTCGAAAACGTTTTGAACTTAATTGTTAACAATTACTTTTTTGAATAGTTGACTATTTCTATTTCTACTTTCAAGATTTCTAGATGACTTTCCTTTAACAGTTTCCTATTCATGTTTCAATTTTTCAGCCAACTAGATGACTTTCCTCTACCAAAAACAAAAAGTTCTCTTGAACAGTTGTCCATTCCCTTTACAATTTTATATTCTTCTAATTAGTTGACTCTGCTAGAAACCTTGATCTTATAGATGTATATCCATATGTGTTGCTCTCCATAGCATCTACGAGTTCTTTCTTTCCTATTTGTCGATTGTTATAGTCCCCTTTAAATTGATTGTTGTCTGTCAGGATTTTTGATCAATAATTGTTTAATTTGTGAAATAAAGTTTTTATTGCTCGTAAAATCAAGCTATTGTTCCTTAATTTTAATGAAATGTAGCTTAAATTGAATAGTGCCAAAGCCATTTAAAAGTAGTCTTATTATTTGTAGATCTATTTTGTAGTTTGTATTTCCTAGACTTATTTCTACAATATCATAATCTATTTCTATTAACCACAAAACATTTCTGCTCCAAAAAAAACAACAACAAAAACACTTTAGGTAATGGTACTCAATGTTTCCTCGTTGCTGAAGACCGTCAAAGCTGTGGAGGATGAGCACACACGGGGCACTCGAGCCATGGAGGCCACCGTGGAGGCCATTTCACAGGAGATGCGCGTAAGTAAAATGATGTTAAGACTGCTCCAAACTAAAATTAATTCTGATAATCTCTTTGTCAACAGGCCATGCAGAATCCGCCTCCAGTGACCAGCGCCCAGGTGGGACCCGAGGATTTGATACGTGTCACCATGAATGTGACTGCAGCCACGGCCAAAGCTGTTGCCGCCGGCACCTCCAATCTGCAGGCGGACATTGTGGCTGCAGCTAATTTGGGTCGTCGCGCTATATCGGATATGTTGATTGTCTGCCGTTCCGTTGCCTGGAACTGTGCCGAGACAGATGAGCTGCGTGTGCGCACACTGGAAGCGGGCACCTCTGTTGCCGAATCCTATCGAGAGTTGTTGAATGGCATTTTGCACAACTGCAGCGCCGATGATCGCATGCATTTGTCGCGACGCGTGGCCAAGTGTGTCACGGATTTGGTGGCCATGGCACGTTTGCTAAAAGGCTCCGATTGGATTGATCCCGAGGATCCCACAGTCATAGCTGAAAACGAGCTGCTGGGCGCAGCAGCCTCCATTGATGCAGCTGCCAAGAAGTTGGCCTCGCTACGACCACGTCGTCAGGCGGATGTGAAGGTAAGCTGCAACTGCTGATCTCTGTTCAGATCTAACTTAGCTTTTAATGGTGAATGTGTAATGGTGAATTGAAACTAACTGAACTGCTCGTCTCCACACTCAGTTGTCACATGTTTAACAAGCAACCAAAATCAACCAAACTACCTACCCACTACCTCATCTAATGATTCCAGTGAGATATGTTTGATATTCTTGGTTGTTACATTCAAAAGTTCACCCAGGAATCAAACATATTATTACTGTGATTGTTGAAACTCTACTAAAAACGAAACTAAAATTTAAATCAAACCAAAATAACTAAAACTAAACTCAAATGGTGTTTGCTTTTTACTATGCTAATACAACTTATTTCCAATTAGAATCATATTAGAGTATATTTATAGAGCTAATTAATTTGATACCCCTTCACAGATCGAGCTGGATGAGAACATGAAGTTCGATGAGATGATTCTGGAGGCTGCCAAGGGCATTATGGGCGCTTCGGCTGCCTTGGTGCGTGCTGCCAATGCCGCTCAGCGAGAGTTGATTGATCAGGGCAAAGTGGCTCGGCGTCCACTCACCAGTTCCGATGATGGCCAGTGGTCAGAGGGTCTTATTTCTGCCGCTCGGCTGGTCGCTGCAGCCACACACAGCTTGGTGGAGGCGGCACAGAATTTGGTGCGCGGCGTGGGCACTGAGGAGATGCTCATCTCCACGGCCAAACAGGTGGCTGCTTCTACAGCGCAATTGCTGATTGCTTGCAAGGTCAAATCCAATCCCAATTCGGAGGCTGGTCGTCGCTTGCAGGCTGCTGGCAATGCAGTCATCAAGTCCACTGACAATCTGGTGCATGCTGCACAACAAGGATTGGAGGCAGAGGAGGAGCACTCACTGAAGATCAACACATCCATGGTGGATGGTATGGCACAGGAGATTAATGCACGCTCCGCAGTGCTACGCAAGGAAAAGGAGCTGGAGGAGGCACGTCAGCGTCTCAAGCATGTGCGACAGGCGCAGAGGTATGCCAAGAATACCCAAGGCTTCACCACGGATGAGAGCGACACGGAATACGCCTATGGAACACTGAACAGAAGTCAGAACAATGTATGAACAGGTTTCCATTCTACTTAGACTTAGACTTAAGACTGCACCACTGAATTGGCATTGTTGAAAATCTCACTTGGTGTCGGAGTTGTAGTTGTAGCCGTAGCTGATCCTAACCCTAATCTCGCTAACCAACCAAATTTCTCTCTCTCTCGCTAACCTTTAACAGACTCTGGGTCGCGGAGGTGCTTACTATGGCTCGCAGTCGGGCGATTTGCCCAGCTCGCCGAGCTACTACACGGGCTCCGGCTCGGGCAGTCAGCAGAAGCATCATTACAACTATGCGAGTCCGCAGCCACAGCACTTCCATCATCCGGGTGCCGTTTCGCCACCTCCATCCAATTACCCGGCCATGGATGATGTCAATGGGGACTTTCCGCCACCACCGCCTCCGTTGTCGACGACCATTTCTAATATGCAAACCGCGACGTCGGGTCACAGTTTTCGCTCTAATCCCAAACTAACTGCCAATGCTGTGCCACGCCCCTACCCGGGTAGTCCAGTGGGCGGTGTGGGCAGCAATGGCTTCACAACCACAACCACATCCGCAACCACACCCACTAACGCCAACAACTACCAGCATAGCTTTGAATCGTCCAGCATTAAAACGCAGAACTCATCCGCATCGGGCGCGCCCCCCACCGTGCCGCCACCACCACCACAGAAACCCACTGGCAATCGAAATCTGGAGGCCTGTGTACAGGATCTGCATGACAAAACGTTTGGCCAGGGCGGCGTGGTGCAGCTAACTGGCGGCAATGCCTATCCCGGCCAGAGCTACGAGGGCTACACATCCAGGTAAGTTAATATTTGGTCAAAGCCAAAGGGATTGCTAATCTTTGGCCACGTTCCTTAGCAGATACGAGACGCGCAACTTTGACAAGGCGGCCAACAACAGCAGCAACAGCGAATTGGGACTGGTCAAGCCTCTGGAGTCGAGCTTCTCACAGATGACGCTCAACACGGATGGCGGCAAGGTCAGCATTGTGGATCAGGGCTCTGAACGGCTCACCTCAATGACGCAGCGCGTCATGGAGCGCAAATCGTTTACAACCACAACGGAATCGCGGTCCGAGACGAAGACGGAGAAACATAGTTTTCGCCTGGAATAAGTAGCTAAAGATGGAGCAGTAGAAGCAGCTGCAATTGAAACTAAACGATAATGTTTGACAAATGTGCTTTTAACATTTACATACATACTAATAGCAATAATTTAACAATTAATTATAATTAGCCACTAGCGTTAAAATGTCTATATATATACAAACACACCACACACACATACGCTATATACACACGGTTTGGATTTCTGTTCTTATTTTCTATTTATGCGTTTCTAGTGTATATTTGTTGTGCTTGTCTATCTGCCATTTAATTGCCAATTGTCTATACACACACCCACACACACACACACACTCTATATCCGTCGAATCTATATAACAACAAATTTTTGTACTAAACGAACCACAACCGAACATCAAAATTATATTTAATCCATAACCAAAACTAAATGCAAATTGGGTTCAACGATTTAAATGTTAGTTCAATGCAATTTATTACTGTGCACCTAAAAAAAAAGAAAAACAAAACTATATAATCGAGTAATATATGTTTAACGCGATTTTAGTTAATACAATTCAAAGTTGTTCAAATAACGCTTAGTTCATAAACCATCTATGTACGTAATAACTGTTCTATGTTCTTCTATAAACCAAAAAGGGTTCTCTATGCCCTTATCATTTCGTTTTTTGTATATACGAGTCCATATATGTGAGCCGTCGTGTATACGTAATTGCATATTTTTTAATTGTGTATTTTTTGTAAATTAATAAAAAAAAAAACAATATTTTAACAATATATAAGTGTATATTGTGATTGGTGACCAAGTATTTATTTATTTTTTCACGAACCCTTTTCCACAATTCAATTTTCTGTTGCATACTTTTAAGCGCTGCAAGTAAACAGAAAATAGCTTTAACTCGGCTGTATCCTTGCACAGGACGAAAGGACATTGTGCGTTTGGTTCGTGAGGATCAGCCCTATCGATTCCTATCAAAATACTATGGGGTCACCTAAGGATCCAGGACTTGTGATATTTCAGTACCAGGCCAGCTGCGGCAGCCTGGGAATTGCCTAAAATACACAAAATTAGCAATATCTCGGAAACCACGAGGACTTTTTAGATGTACTTTGGTCCATTGATAGTCCTTGAGACCCCAGTTAGTTTGACACATAACCTGCCAGGATACGCAAGGATATAGCCGTGTTATAAGCTATTTTCTCTGTAAACTTTTCTCGTGATATCTCAGCAGTTTAAAGGACTTTCGTCCTTGTTGCTGGTAATTCTTAATCAGGACCATAACAGCATTATTTGTGCTAAAGCACGTTCCGATAGTCCTTGAAATGGCGAAGTTATTAACGATTTTTGGCATTTTAGCTATTTTTTCGACCATATCCCTTGAAAAAATGTGAGATTGCGTTTTTGGTGGAATCCTGGAAATCCTTGAATGACAATCGATCGTTCTGCTTACCACGAGTGTAAAAAGATATTCCCTCAAGATCCTTAAGGATTAGATCGAGTTATACCTACATTTTGGGGATCTAGCTATAAAACTGATCTAGCTATCTGACCATAATTTTTATACCCTATTCGCAAGGGTATAACAAATAATACAAATCCTTTACATCATTATTCACAATTGTATTGATTATTCCACAACCAATATATATTTACATATTTCACAAAAAATACCTACAAAAAATAAATGCAACAAAGTCTTCTCGTTAAGATTGTCCTCGCCATGGGACTCCACCATTTACTTGTACTCCTGGTTCAATTGGCGTCCAATCAGCCAACGTCTGATTTCGGAGGTGCCAGCTCCAATCTCGTAAAGCTTAGCATCTCTCAAAATGCGTCCAGTTGGATTGTCATTGATGTAGCCATTACCTCCCAGGATCTGGATGGCATCCAAGGCCACCTGAGTGGCTTTTTCTGCGCTATAGAGGATAACGCCGGCACAGTCCTTGCTGCTACGGATGCCCGCATCGCAGGCTCTGGCCACAGCATACAAATAGCTACGGCAGGCGCCAAGAGTCGTGTACATATCTGCCATCTTGCCCTGCAACAGTTGGAACTCTCCAATTAGTTTTCCCATTTGCTTGCGCTGATGAGCGTAGTCGAAGGCCACGTCACAGGCGGCCTGCATGAGGCCCACTGGTCCGGCAGCCAGAACCAAACGTTCGAAGTCCAGACCCGACATCAACACGTAGACGCCCTTGTTCTCCTGTCCCAGAATGTTTTTTGCAGGCACCTTGAGATCCTGGAAGACGAGCTCGCAGGTGCTGCTGCCACGCATGCCCAGCTTGTCCAGCTTCTGGGCCACACTGAAGCCCTCCCAGCCCGTCTCTATGATGAAGGCGGTAATCGCATGTCTATCTGGAACACCACTTGCTCCTGTTTTGGCATACACAATCAGTGTTTCGGCATCGGAGCCATTAGTGATCCAGAATTTGCTACCATTCAGCACATAGTAATCGCCCTTGCGCTCCGCTCGCAGCTTCATCGAGACGACATCGGAGCCTGCGCCAGGCTCGGACATTGCCAGGCCACCAATATGTTCGCCACTGCACAGCTTGGGTAGATACTTTTCCTTCTGCTCCGGCGTGCCGTTCTTGGTCAACTGATTGATGCACAGATTGGAATGTGCTCCATATGACAGTGCCACACCTCCAGCAGCTCTGTAAATAGTTGGGTTAAAAACTTTGGGAACAGTATGTGGGAACAAAGGATAGGAAGAGTACATGTGGATAGTATTTCGGTGATGAGAACAGTTAACTGTTCAACATTTCTTGTAAACATTAGATAGCAGCAGTATATTGGAGCTGTACATGGGTACAGTACATGAGAACAGTACATTTGATCTGTATATGGGAACAGTACATATGAACTGGGCATGGGGACAGTTACATAAAAATAGTACATGAGACCAATATATGGGAGGAGTACATCTGAACATAACATGGGAATAATAAATGAGAACAGTATCTAGAAACAGTACATGGGAAATATTTATGTGAACATTACATGGGAACAATAAAAGGGAACAATTCATGGAAACAGCACATGGGAACAGTATATGGAAATAGCACTTAGCAGCTACTACTATATGATTATAGGCATTCATTTACCTTGAAATCTCCTCCATGATGATGCAGTGATCTAAATAGCTGCCACCAGTGCCGCCGTACTCCGGTTCCGCCGTAATGCCTAGGAAACCCAGTTCACCCATTTTCTTCCAGAACGTGCGCAGATCTCTGAGAGCAACGGCAATAAGAAAAGTACTCTTTCTATATGCTTGGCATAACTCACTTGAAACTATCTAGTTTGTCGATTTCCTTGGCATGTGGGGCCAATTCCTTTTGAAAGAAATTGAAGGTAATTTCTCGGAGTTTCTGTTGCTCCTCTGTGAGGCCGAACATGGCATCGTTTACGGGGTAATGCGTTAGGGTGCGCATCCACGGTGCGGCAGCGGGCAGACGACGTCGACTGTGTTGCAACAAGCTGTTGCAAGTTTTGGCCACGATACGCAAAGCCATTGCAATGAGGATTTATTGTAAAATAAAATAACAAGTGTTACCTAACCTTTGATCAGCTGCGAGGGTGAGCGCTGAGCAACACAACGCAACAGGTGGCAACGCTGGCGTGATCACTTTATCGATAAGAAAAACTATCGATGTACATATCGGCGGTCTACTTTCGAAAGAATATGTATTCAACTGTGACTTAAGTTTATTTATATGATAAACTGAAGCTGTTTTTTAAATAGTATTTAAATTAAAGTTTGCCGTTATTTATCGCATACAACAACCAAGTGGAGTACTGCGCATGTCTCTACAACGGCAAATGTTTCCTTTCGGCAGTGCAATGGGCTTTTTTGCCGCACGCCGACCGCATCCTGACGACGAAAAATGCCGACATCAACAAGAGCAACAACGACAACAACAATTGGAATGAGGACGCAACGCAGCGATAAACAAAAACAGCGTCAACGTCAGCGCCATGGGCTCCTGTAATGGGAATTAAAAAGAAAACCCAGACAGACCCATCAAATCAGTCCTGTTGTTGCCGCTCGTACGCGCGGAGCGTGTCCTTGATATATTTTGTCGAGTGTAAAAGGATTTTGATTGCCATAAAGCCTTTAAAATTAAATATTTGTTGTTAGTGCCTCTCTCTCTGTCTCTCTCTTTTAAATGCGGATGCAAATTGAATGTGCTGCGTCTTGGAGTGCTATACAATCAATAAGTGAGCTAACGCGTATTTAATAAAATATGCATTAACCATTTGGTACAATTCGGCAGGGCAAATCGATAAAAAGACTCTTTAAAGGTTGTCTAGCGTAATGGAATGTAATGAAACACACGTGTGTGTGCGTTTCGATTAACGCTCTGACCATCCGCCCCACCGCCGCGTGCCATTGAGCTCTATGCTCCACTGCTATATCCTGTCAATCAACTTTACTTTTGTGCGCGCTCAGTGAAGGAAGCAGTTTTGTAGGTACCTCCTGCACCTCCTACCAGCGACATCTATGTATGTGTGTTTTATTTCTGTTTTTACTGTTTTCGTGTGTCACGTTCCATCGACAGGAACTATTGTTATCCAGTTGTTGTTGTTGTTGTTGTTGTTGTTGTTATTGTTGTTAAGCACGCTTTTGTATTTGTTGCCAAGTTGCTGTAATTATGGGTTCACCATCATCACAATCATGCACACGCACCCATCAAAGGTCAAATATCAATGTTCGCAGCTCAATTTATGATAAGCATTGAGCGCCGCCATATACTTAATGTTCGATTAATTCTAGTTTTACTGACATTTGGGGCCCAGCACAAGTGCATTTGGCTTTAAAATGTATTTAGCTTGCCGGGTCTATGGGTCGTATGCGCAATCAGCGCTTAATTATGTAGGCAGCTAGTGCACTTTTGCAGACACTTAAATGCCGGCTAGCTATAAACAGATCGCATCTCACTGTCAGTGCCGTGTGCTGCTGCATTCTTGAGATGTTTCGCTCGCGCACTGCTCTTAATGCCAAGTGGAATGAACTTGATGAGCAGCGGCAACAGAAGCAAGTTGGACTGCCTGCCACTTGAGTGCACACAAAGGGCATTTGATGAGGCAAGGCAATTGAACTTTGCCTGCAGCGAGGCCTAAAAACATGTCTGACATGCAAAACATGCAATGCTCAGAACTTGAACTTGTCGAGTGGCATCATAATCAGCAGCAAACTTGTGATGAACTTTTGTTTTATGGCGCCACTCGAAGGGAGGAGAACTATATATCCACAGCTCTAGTAGTAAATGCAATAGCTCTCCAGAAAAAATAAAATAAAATTGCGACTGGGACAACAAAATAAAAGGCAATTATATAGACGACTAGCGAAAACTAAATATACATACTATATATATATATATATGTGCATATGTGTTTGTGTATTTGTGTCCAACGAGCGTGTGACCCAGCCAGAGTGACAGTCCAAAAAGTAAAAGCTCTCGTTGGCAGTGTCGTCGCCCATTCAGTCAGCCATTTAGCCATTAGTCGCGCTCGGCACGGCAAACGATCGACGACAATCGACGACGAGGCAGATAGCTAACGACGACGCATGGACGCGACGGTTTACCGTGCGCGATTTTCATTCAATTTTCAACTCAATCGAGTTCTAAATACTCTACAGCAACAGCAACAACAACTCGAAAAACCGAAACACAAACGACACCGGGCCCCGAAGGCCAGTTTCCAAAACAGTTGACGACCAACAGCAACAGCAGCAGCAGCAGCTGACGACGACAGCAGCAATTGCCTGATTAAATTGTAAAAAAGAAAAAAGTTAGTTACTTTATAAACCTCGCGCTGTCACGTAATGCAAATTAACTATAATGAATGCATATATAAAAAGTTGCAAAAAATTATATGGAACATAAAAAGTTTTTTTTGATGAAAAGAAAATCTTTGCCGAAACGAAAGTAAAAAAAGTGCCACAAGTGTTTATTTGCCTGTGTGTCTGTGTGTGTGTGAGTGTCACAAAAATTAAATCACCGCATTAAAAATAACTTGAGAAAATCTTAATTTTCAATATATATATATCCACTATATATATATAGATATATATATCTGCGCCAAGTAATCAAAGCGACAAAAAACGCGGCGGGTGTGAGTGTGCGAGTGTGTGTGCCTGTGTGTGTGTGTGTGTGTGAGCTTGCCAAATGTCACTTGTGGCCACTGTGCGTCATTCAGTGCATATGTGTGCGTGTGACCATAAAACATAGATAAATTATATAAATAATATAGTATAATTTGCGCGCGTGTATTTTGTAGCTGAAGCGAAAACCAAGTCAACCCACAAAATGGAATCCAACAGCAGCGGCAGCAAGCGCAGCAAAAAAGGACGCAAGGCGCGCAATTCAGCATCCGCGCAGCATCATCCGTGGGACGAAGGTAGGCAGCGCATCCTCAGCCCCAATCTTGGCCAACACAAATGATTAGTTGGCAAACGTTGCGTATACGCCGCATGGGCGACACATCTATATAGATTCTGGCCATCACTACGATCTCTCTAACTGCGAGTAATGCTGCCTCTCTCACAGATGCATACATATATATAGCACATTACTTATTATGTGTGTTGGCACGCCCCCTGCCAGTCGCCTTAATTCTCAGCTGCTCAACTTGAACAGCTGCCAAAATGTGTCAGTCGCGCGTTGGCGCCGCAAATGCAGCGCTTCTTTGAATACTCACTTTCCATACTCAGCTGAAATCTAACGGGAATTCTAAATCATATTTAATGCCAACAGACTAGCAATTCGAATAGGGTATACATGTGTTGCAACTTAGTAGCAAAGGGGCAGGGTATAAGTGTGTTGCAACTAAGTAGCTAAATTGTCTCAAGCAAAGCCTGTCACTGGAGAAACAAAACTTGCAATTCGCAATTGTTAAAGTTGCATATTTTAATACAAGTAAAAGTTTCACAGTCAATACTCATTTACGCTATAAAAAACATGCAAATTTATAATTTTAATTATATTTTCTGATTTGTCTTGTTGAGAGTAGGTGAACAGTAAGCTTCTTATTTAATTTAAAGGTACTAGCTGAAGAAATATGGAACATTTAGATTTTCCCAATGAGCATCGCTATACAACCTTGCCTTTATTATCCGAAGGCAATCTATTTAAATATTTCTTATAAATTTCAAGTCTCTTGCTTCAATAGCGCCACAAATAATATATAATATAATAATAATATCATTACTTTTTAATACACGAAGATATCACATATATACTAAATTTCAAGTATCTAGTCTCAAGTATCTCATTTCAATAATGAGGAAATGTGAGAAAAAGACGAAAATATAGATAGATTAACGGACAACGAGACGGAAATTGCTTAAAACAAATATATTCGCCTTAGACTTCGTAAACGAGTCTCTAAATTTTTGTCTTACGTTTTCTAAGCTCATGAAATATATACTCTGATTATATTTTGTATCTTAAGATTCTTCAGCAACTGAGTTGTTCAAATTTTATTTTATAAGAATTTATTAAAGAAGAATTTGTTCTTAGTGTTTTGTTAGTTGAAAAACTATGTTCTTATATTTAATTCTTCATCAAGACTGCTTAGCAGAACAGATCTAGAAATTTTCATAAGCTTAGCGATATATTTTATATATATTAGTAATATATTTGAAAAAGGAAATCAATTTGCCATTTTTCATTCTTCATCAAGATTGTTAAACAGAACAAGTCTGAAAGTTTTCATTTGCTAAATCATAATATATTATAATAATAAATATATTTCTTTAGTAAAAAGAAATTAATTTCCCATATTCCATTTTTCATCAATATTCTTAAGCGGCGCGACTGCATTTCTATTTACGAGTCTAAATGCAACATTATAAACAGTTAATGCCTTAATATTTGATTATAATAGCTGTCATATTTCTTAGAGGCATCTTCATCTGTCGCTATGAATATGATTTCCCTTTCAGGTTTTATGGGTTTTATTCCGCTAGACTTTGAGCTGGCAACTCGGCTGGCTCTGCACCCATGGGCGTGTTTCACGCTGTGTGATCTGACAAACGGGTTTTTCTCACTATTTGCCGTTACATCAATCAAAATTCAAATGAGCTAACAAAGAGCAAGAGAAAAGATAGAAGAAGCAGCAGCTGTGATATATAGCTGAACATTAGCTAAACGAAAGTGAAAAGCTGCCGCGAGCTACAGCTGCACTGATAAAAAGGCATTTCCCATTTTAATTCAAGCACTTGAGCCAGAGCGAGATTTCGTTCTGATTGCCACTTGAATAAAGATAAAGAGATTGAAATATACATGTTAGCTATATAATAGTTTATGACTGAGTCCAAGTTCAAATTATGATGCACTGGTGCACTGCACACTGGGAGAACAGCACGTAGACCAGCTGTTCCCAGCTAGGCATATGATCAGTTAGTCTTATCTTATCGGCTGTGCACATATATACATAGGTCTAGCTCGAGCTTTTTTCTATTTGCTCAGATAAGCCTTGACGCAATGTACGGCAAGTCCAATGAATTTTTATGATTGCGCAATATTTTTCATTTTTTGGTGGTATTTATGACGCCTGCTTTTGACAGCAGGAAAGTCTTTTTAATATGAGACAAGGTTCAAGTTTTAAAATGCTTTAAGCCAAAATGATAAGCAGCTCTTAGAATTGACAATTGACTAAGGTATAAAAATCTTTTTATACCCTTGCAAAAAAGAGTTTATTTTGGTTTGAAGTCTGCAATGCATAGAAAATATCTGCGAATTGATAAACGATATATATTCTTGATTAGCAAAACCAGCTGAGCTCATATACCAGTCTATTCGTCCGTCCGTCAGTCTGTCCTTCCGTCCGTCGGTCTGTCCATCCGTTCGACCCATCCGTCCACCCGGCTGTCTTTCCGTCTACTCATCGGTCCGACCGCCTGTCCATCCACCCTTATAGTCTGCGAATTCGTTCGTCCGTCTGTCTATCCGTCCGTCCGTCTGGCCATTCATCCGACCGTCTCTCCGACCGCCGTCCATCTGTCCATCAGACCGTTTGCGACCTTGCTGAAATTTTACATCTAGACTTCTTCTACTGCTTGCATGGAATATAGTTTGGAATCATCAGCATCGGACGACTATTTGATATAGTTTAGTATGAAAAACCTTTTTATTTCTCAGTTCTGTGCAATCTAGACAATATTAAGCTCATATATCTATCATAATAGATAGCTCTTCAAGTAAAACTTCATTATCAACAAAAGCTGTTTTGGCCAAGCTTTCGACAGTTGTATCTTCTCTTTTCTGTTTGGAATTCACATATCTTATTACTTATGCGAAGAAGCTAACGCAGTGCTAACAAAATGTGCTAAAATAAACGACCCAACGTAATGCTACTAATCAATCATGCTCCTCACTTGTTAGCATGCTCCACTCACTCGGATGACTCAGTGGATCTGTTTGGTTGAGAGCAACTTGTTCGATCAATAAGAAAGAAGAAGAAAGGGAAATAACTACATCTAATGGACATTTGATTGATTTGCAATTAGCAGCAGTCGCATCACATGAGCTCTCGTCCCATAGCTATGCCAAAATATTCACTGATTCTAACCACAAGCATTGACCTAATTGCAGACGGCGCAACAGCAGCAGCAGCAGCAGCTTCTGCAGCAGCAGCAACAATAAATCGCATTGCGTGCACTGGCACCGCATTGACTCGTTTTCTGGTTTGCATGGCACCTGTAATTGGTAATACCCTTACCTTTATGGCCAATTCTGTTTTATCTGTGTTTCGCATTCATTCATGAAGCTGAAATTTCCAGCCACCTTCAACCATGCCATCAACAACAACATTAAGAAACGTTTTTATGTGTCATTGAATGCATTGTCTATAGTTAAATATCCGTTCATATACATGCATATATATCTGTATATATATATTTGTATACACATATTTTATTTATACACATTCAGCGTGTTTTTGTCTTGTGGCAAAAAATCTGCCTCTGTTTTAGTCTTCTGCGTGATTTTCATCTACATATGTGCGGCATACTGAGCGTATACGTTATATATATATATATATTGTATATTTTTTTTGTCTGTGCTTGTTTGATTTCTGATTCTGTTTCGTCTCGTTCTCTGCTCCCACGTCTCTTGTTTTTGCTGTTGTCGTCTGTCAACTATCGTCGCGTGTTGCGCTTCTTTTCTTCTTCTACTTTTCAGCTGCTTTTGGAGGCAATCGTCAAATATGACGTAAAGGAAAATTATTTACATGTGTGTGTGTGTGTGTGTGCGTGTGTACATGTGTGCTTGCCCTGAACTATATTTATAGATATATAAATTAATAATGCCCACAAGTCCAGTCAAGGTCAATATTTATTCAACTATTCCTAAATATAAGTTTAACCATAAACTAATTATTAAAATGCATTTATAATTTCATTTAAAATAGGAAACACTCAACAATAATTAGCAGATAAAATCAGCTGACTGCATTTGCAAATCTGTGTCACAAAAATGTATTTTCAAACAACAATTCGCTGGGCCGCAACATAACGTATACGCAAAGTGTGCCAGACGAAATAGCTGACATATGCCTAGACTTTTAGCAGCAACTGCTTTTGCTTTGCCATATAATCATATATACATACATATATATGTATATGCTTGTACACAAAATTATATATAATTGAATATTAGGCATCCTGTGTTTGGAAATCTTTGCTTTACGCTCAAATGATTCTAAGTTTATATATAGTTATTATAGTTAGAGAAAACTAGCCGGGCGACCTTGACTATTGGTTTGATTCGCAAAGTGCAAAATGCGTTCAGCTTGGCCAGGTCCAAGTGTCGAAAGGGAAAGAGGGTAGACATACGCTCTGCTATAGAGAGCAGACAACGTTAATGACAACGTCAAACGTGAAATGTCGTTGTCGTTGTCGTTGTCGTAGTTGTCGTTGTTTACGTTTCGCTTGTCGTAGTATTCCAAGCGCGATTAGACGTCGAACATGTGAAGCTCGAGAGGCGCTCGACGAAACGCCTATCAATTTTATTATTTAAATTATTTTTTGTTCATTTTGGTTTTATGTTATTATGGTTTACATCTTTCTAAGCGTTGCCGGTTATTACGGTGAGTTATATGGCGCAAAGGCCGCCCGGCTTTCGATCGATTCGCGTGCGTTATGCAATGCGAAAAGTTCAGGGAACGCCAAATTAATCAAATAAGTGGACAAACTGTAATTGTATGGCATATTTATAGTTGCCTTTGTATTCGTGTGATTGAAGTGCGAGTGCGACTATTTTTAGCATTTGCTATTAAACGCACGTGTTACGTATACGCCACGTTGTGCGCCTGAGCCAAAGTTTCGCAATTCGCAGCCCTTGAACTTGTACGAGAACAGTTTTGTCGCAGAAAAAATGTCAATTTTCATGGACGGGAAGTTGATTTTGATTTCTTTTTAAGGGGAAAAGCCATCCAACAAGCCAACATATATGTACATATATCTACTCACAGCTAGCGACCATGTAAGCCAAGCATGTCAGTTACGCTCGAATTGCGTTCAAAACTTACGTAGACATAAGATATAGGTACATATATGTGTATAGATTTTGACATAAGTACAGCGGAGCTTCACTAAGAAAACTTGTAAATTGAAATATTTATATTTAACTCTTAGGTCAGTTGCAAAATGATATCATAGCTCTCCCTTTAGATTCAGACAAGTCATGAGCAGTAGATGCAAAATTCTAATGTGCTAGGGGTAAAACATCATGTTGAGCCAATCAGCCCGGCACAAAAAAAAAAAACAAATTAATTACTCACTCTCTACGTCATTAGATATATATATATATATGCATATACTACCTAAACACTTATGTCTTTGTACAAATCGGAGCGCCCCATTCATTGAGAGCGCAAAAAAACAAGCGAAAAGCGTAACGAAACAATTTAACAATTTAATTTCGTGGTTCTGTAATAATTTTTCGTAATTACGTTCGACGTCAGCTGAAAAACCTGCAAGTGTATATAGCATAATATATTTGTATGTATGTGTGATATGTATATTTGGGAAAGGCATGAAAAACACAAACAAGCTATAAAATATAGACAGACGGCTCATCAATGAAAATTAGGCACATCAAATGTTTGAAGTATACTGAGCACTTGAAAGGCAGCATAAGGGTAGGCTGATCAGAGAGATCGAGAGGTTGAGCAAGTGTCAAAATATATTATATATACATGTAATGTATAGTGAAATCAAAAATTTATAGACGTAATTAGTGTGGAAGAACGGTTTATGACTCGAAATAATTCAATTATTTAACTTAAGAAAAAAAAAATAAATTTTTTTTAATAAAATAAATAAATTAATAACATTTAAGAATATATAATTGTATGTGTCATATATATGACTAATATAAGCAATATTTAAGCTCTTTAATAAGTAGCAGCAGTGCGGTATGCAGAAGATCGTTTTACTATTTCTCTTTCTTGAGTTTAGTTATAATTCTAAAAATTTTCCAAAAATGTTTAAAAAGGCAAATAAAATGAATAGAATTTAAAAAAATATGATTGTTTGTGCCATATATATATATGTATAAATTGAAAGGTATAACGAGTACAAGATATTATGTTAGTAGATTGGTTTACTATTTCAAATAGATCCCTTTCTAAAATTCAGTTTTAGTTCAAAATATTTTAAAAATTAAAAAAAAAGAAAAAAAAGAAGTAGATAAATTCAAAAATATTTGCATATATTATATTAAATTTAATATTATAAAATCTTATAGAGAGTTTATCTATCTTTTCGATGGTGATATATAGATATTTGTCACAAAGTATACAAAATTCTGCAAGTTTTCTGAAAATATCTGACCAAATGCTTGTTGTGAGTCCCTATATTACAGGGTATCTGAAGGTATGTTGGAGCAAAAGCTGCTGCAACTAGTTGCGCTGCGCTCTTAGTGTTTTATGGAGCACAACTAAATTAGCTGTAATATGTGTGTGTCTGTTTAAAAAGTAAACTGAAATTTGTTTACGAGTTGGTCTCGTTGCCGATTTTCCAGTTTATTTTCGAGTTTCGAGTTTGTGTCTGCAGCAAGTTCTTTAACGCGGCCAATAGCAAAACAAAACAAAACGTAGCACCGACAGCCAAATTCGAATTGAGCACAAACGCCAAAGCGAAGGCAAAGAGCAGGCAGCCAGGCAGGCGAAAAAGAAATAAAACAATTTCAGTTTCAAAAGCAAATTTGTGTGTTTTTTTTCTGTGATTCTGTTTAGTATTGTATTTTAAAACCAAGCAGTTGTTGAGTATGAAATTTGTTCAGTTCAGTTGGCTGCCAGGTTGGGTTGGCGTCTCTCTGCTGTTTTTCGCTCGATGCCAGTTGGCCCCGGACAATTTCAGTGCACGGCTCGCGGCGCTGTAAAACAATTCGAGGATAGTGCAAAAAAGCCAAAAAATCAAAAAAATACTTCTACTATAATTAACTATATGCAAATTCGAACAATTTTATGTACATGTAAAATTTGAAAATCGAAAACGAACTGAAAAATATAAAAAACGAATTTTTAAACTGCGAGCGGAAACCATTTTTGGTAAATATTCAGCAAGGAATTCTACGGATTTCGTAATTGCAATATTTTCGAATACATTGTTGCTCTCGCAAATGTCTCTCATTCTCTCGCTCTCTCTCTCTCGTTGTCTCTGTCTCTGTTTTTGTGTATGCACATTTCTGGCTGTCTTATGTAATTGTCAATTGTTGCGAATTGTTGTTGTCTTAAAGAGCTACAAAGAAAAACAAATATGTTCACATTATTTTTAGCACCTGTTAAAACTGTTGTTGTTATACATTTGTAAGTAAATAAATCTCTAATATATGTTGTTTTTCTTTGCACCTCGCACCTGTGCAGTGTCGCTACCTGGCGCTGGAATCGGACAAACTGAGCAGCCAGCAATTTTGCTGATCAACGGCATCAACGACGACGGTCAGCTGCAAGAGAAACATAAACAGAGCAAAGCGGAACTGAAGCTTTCCCTCGACAACAATAACGAACCGGCGAACAGTGGTTTGCCTCATCCAACACAGGTGCCCACTACGCCGGGTGGTTCCCATTTGCTGCACTTTGAATCTCACCTGATCGAGGACGTTAACGCTGAGCAGAGCGGCGTGGGCATTAATGAGCTGCCGCCCATCGAGCAAGAACTGCAGAAGGGCACATCAAAGATCGATGCTGACGAAGCCTCGCATGTGATCGAGGTGGAGCCAGCGGGCGCCAAGACTAAACAGCCAATAGAAACTCTCGCACCGTCGCATCAAATTGCCGAGGTAGACGAGACGGCAACGGCAATAGCAGCAGCAGCCACAGCAGCAGCAACAGCGGCTGCAGCAACGGAAGCATCGGAGGCAGTGCGTCAGACTGCCGAGCAGCTGGTAAATGATATCGAACGCGAGCTAATCGAAAGCCTTAGCAAAGATGTAGCACAGGTTCAGGTGGAGCAGGAAAAGCAGCTCAAAACAGAGCTAACCGCAGTGAATTCACTCTCACAGCAGGTGGATGCCCAACTGAATGAGCTGACCAGCATACTCAAGACGAAGATACAGCCAAAGATTGTCTTGGAACCAACTGCAGGCGAGGAGCTGTCAACGAAAATATCTGCCAACGAGCTAAAGCTCGTCGAAGTGCCCACACCCAAATCGGAGGCAGAGGAGCAGCAGCGCAAGGAGTTCATTGATTCACTGCCACAAATCCAACAGGTGCGGCTGGGCACTCACACGGATGCGGAGGCCAAGCGTCTGTCAGCGGACTGCAAGCGAGAGTATTATCAATCGCTAAAGAAGTACCTGCTGCAAAACAGCCAAGACAAGCCGCCTGTGCCGCTCCAGACCTATCGCTGGGAGGATCTGCGGAGAGCCAAAGACCGAGTAAGTCCTAGATAAAAAAGTTTACATCTTATTTTATTTACATATTATCTTCCCTTGCAGGGCGGATATCCTTGGACGCATCTGTACAAGCGCCCCTTGGGACCCGACGAGGAGCCTGAGATCGTTTTGCTGCTGCGCAAGTCGCAGGAGCTGCGTTTCAAATCGGAATCCCCCAAGTCCCTGAAGAAGGTGCGCTACGACGAGCAAGTGTTGGTCAAAGAAACAGAGCGCTACATACAGGACCTGTCGGAGGACGAGGTGCTAGGCACCACAGACACCGACGACAGCAGCGAGGAGTCGGAAGAATCCGATAACGAATCGGAGCACGAGACCCACAACGAGGACACGCTCAGTGAGTGCATTTCCTGTGTCTCCGATTCTGTGCTCGCAGTTGGAGGACACGCGAGGCCAAGGAAAACGAATCGCCTAGCCCAGATACGTGACATCATCAGACGCAGACGCAGCGGACGCAGCCACGCCGACGTTCAGTCTCTGCCTGGCAGCTCGGCCAATCCCAGCAGACAGGGAAGTCTGCACGAACTAGCGCCACCACCAGGATCGTTAGTTCCGAATACAGACAAGCCACCCAAGAAGCCAAAGAAAAGCTTCGACATTATGAAGAAGCTCAAGAGCTTGGCGGAGCGCCAGAAAAAGCGCTTGAACATCAAGCGCATTACGCTCAAGAAGGACGAGAAGATCGTCCTCGGTGAACAGCAAAAGATTATGAAGCTGAAAGCTTCACCCAAATCGACCCGCGGCGAGATACCGCACTTTATAGAGAAGCAGGACTCAGATGACATCCTCGAGCTGGTCGAGTACGACGAATCACCCTGCAGAAAACGGACCAAAGAGGAACAGGCGCAGGATGAGCTGCCCAGCACTAGTGCAGCCAGTGTACCACAGCCGGATGAGATCATTGAGTTGCCCGTGGAGCAGACCAAGACTGAAACACCAGCTCTGGAAGTCACCGAGCCGGCACCAGAGGCTGCACATGAGTCCATCGAGATGGAGGTGGAGACGCCGCCCAAGAAAACACCACGTCTTCGTCGCGAACATGTTTACGAGGAAATTGGCCAGGGTGAGCAACAGCTGCCTCTAGAACAGCCAATCCTCGAGCTCGACGCACTCAAGAAGTCACTAACACGTCAAGATCATCTGGCTTCAGATGACATTGAGGCAGCCAAGCCTGTGCCACTGGATCGCATGGGCAGCAGTGAGGAAGATCAGGTGGCTATGGCTGCTGCCGAGAAGTCGGTTGGTCTGTTAGCGCCCATCTCGTCCATAGACTCCACCTCCTCAGACGAGGATCGTGCGCGTCTCGCACAGCTCTCGCCTGTAGTCGAGGAAAGCGATGAGCCATCGGAAATCAGTGAATTGCGACCCGTCCTGAAGAAGGAACCCTCACCAGCGCCATCCGACAAAAAGGTGACTTTCTCTCACGTCGAAGATGAGGCCGAGCCGCACAGAGAGGATATTGAACTACCCGAAGATGTGCTGGAAGCAGCCGCAACGGCGGCCAAACTTAAGAGCGATAGGTAAGTGAGGGGTGTGGGCCTTAACTATTTCTACATTCTTTGCACGACACTAACACGGAGCACAACACAACGCCGTCTTGCAGAAACTCTAACCTAATTGACTTGCTTTTGAAATTGTTACTAACCCTCTTGCCGGGAGTCGATGGCGACGGCCTGCGACGTCGGTTCAGGCAAGACAAGCCCTACTATCGCGATTACCACTACACAGACACAGACAACACCTCCTCCGCCACCTCCTCCGCCACCTCCTCCTCTCACAGAACCAGGCGATCCAGGCTAACCCCCAATTGGACGCTCTGCTGCTGCTGCAGCAGTGGTGCAACCAAGAAATATTGGTAGTGGGTTGCATTGGAGACGGCTCTTAAGTGTTAACATGATATAGACCCAAGGTAAGAATTCTGTAAAAAGACCAAATTTGTAAGCGTCTAAAATGGGTTCATATGTATTGTCCCTCTTGATAAGAAAACGGTGTTGGTAAATCTCACAAATCATTGGTGAACAGCAATAAGTTGTGAAACTAGTTCAATTGAACAAATTTGTTTTAAGATAAGCTAATATGTGGGGAACTGCGGAAGTAATTTGAATAACAATAAAAATGTAGTAAAAGAATTGGTTCGCGTCGGTGAACTTGTCATGGAACTAGTTCACTGGAGTTTAAAACCAAATAAATATACACTTTGCTAGTTTGCTATGCAAGAAATTGATGAAATGGTGCGGAACTAGTTCACAACTGTGGAACTAGTTCATTGAGCTGAGAAGCAATCAAATATGTACATATTTAATTTGTATGGCATGGGTGTGGGTCGAATCAATGAACTAGCCGCGGAACTAGTTCACGAAATCATTCGACAAACAATATGTATGTACTACTCCCCTTTTAGTTAGCTGGAACTAGTTCCAACATAATCTTGTGTAATTACTTAGACTGAAACTATTTGAATGAACACAACTGTGGCATGAACTCACAATACAACAAAACCAATTTCAACGCTTTAAAGGTCAACGAATGACAAGAAGATTTCCGGCAGGCAGCAGAGACGCATTGCTCAAAATAGAACCACTAAGTGCAGGCCAACAAATTGTTACTCCTGCTGCTCGGCCACATCCCAATTATGAGCAAGCAGCGACGCCAGCGTCGCAGTCGACGTCGCAGTTGGGATTTCAAACGAGGAAACTAAAGACAACTACAAATTCAATTCATGCTGCCATTGTCTATGTATGTGTATGTGTGTGTGCGTGTGTGTGTGCTTTCTGCTAATTTTAAAGAACAACATATTTAAAAAGAAAATTTCGTAAAATTTTTGTGTCGCGCAAAATGAAAAGCTCTCAGTCCTGGCCGAAAATCGCAACGATGTAGACGCTCGATTCGAACGGGCCGCAGTGCAAATAATCTAGACCAAAAATCTCAAATAAATGATAAAACGGATTCGAAACGAATCGAAAACTAAAACAGCATACAAGACATCTGTGCTGGAAGCGCTAGTTGGATAGGGCTTGAAAGACTATAAAAGCTCATTTTGCCACAATTTTCAATAGTGCAAAAAAAGAAGCAATAAGAACGAAAGAAAATTATAAATTCAATGTCCAAATCGCGACGGCGGCGGCTGCTTTGGTGATGCTTAAAAATAGACAACGACCACGAACCACAAAACGACAACGAAACTAAGACGAACAAAAGCGAAAATATCAACAACAACAACATTTACGTCTGGCGGATTACGGACCAGGGCCAAGTAAATAGGCAAACCTGCAGCGACAGCTGTTCACCTCATCTCATCCACAACTACATCTGAACGATGCTCAATTCGAGGCGCTCCGCTTCGGTGGGCGCTTTGCCCGCTGAGAAGAAACATTTTGTGTCGCGCGTGGAGAGCGCCAGCGGCG
Source organism: Drosophila gaucha (assembly GCA_035045545.1). Taxonomy (NCBI): domain Eukaryota; kingdom Metazoa; phylum Arthropoda; class Insecta; order Diptera; family Drosophilidae; genus Drosophila; species Drosophila gaucha. The sequence goes on from JAWNOY010000292.1 coordinate 1,980,121, forward strand.
CCTCTTTGGATGTGCGCTGCGCCTGCCAGTTCTTTCAGTGCGACTCGCTGCTGCCGGAGCGCGTTAATCCCGTGGATTCGCGACCCGGGTCACGACAGGGACAGCACAGCGATGAGCATTATCACCTGCAGCCGGACGACTTGTCCATGCACAGCTTTGAGGTGATAAGCCATGCGGATGTGGCGCCTTCGGTGGATCTGAGCTTCATGGAACGCTATCCGGAGCTGGAGCAAACGGCTCGTTCGCGTGGCCTAGTCGTACGAAGCATATCGGATGCCACGGACCCGGATATGCCCGCCAACCAAGGCGCACTGGTGGCCGGTCGACGACGTCAGCTATCTATTAGCGGGTTTTCCTCGGGCAGCGCTGGACGCTTCGGTGACACCTTGTCCATGCGCAGTGGCACCTCCTTGCGTCGCATTTCAGCTGGCAACTCTAAGACAGATCTCTACTGTGCGGATATTAATATACCTATAGCCGGCGGTCGTGCCGGACCTGGAGGTCAACGCTCGGCCAGCGCCAGTCGACGCACCTCCAACGCGGATCTGTTTCAGGCTAGCATAGTGCCGGGTTCACTCCAGCCGCCACAGCTCAATCTGATTGCTGCAACGCCCAGTCCAGGCATGTCAGACATCACACCGCACTTTCCATCATCACATCAATCCTCGCCAGCGCCGGGAGCTCACGACTTTCGCAACGCCAAGCCACCGTTATCCCCAGATTATATGCGTCCGAGCGCAGCTAACAAGGAAAATTTCCCAGGCGTTACGTTACCCCAGAACCGACCTATTGACGTTTCTCGCTTCGGTGGCGATGCAGTGCGTCCTTCGTTTCTGCTTGAGTCGGACTTAAAACAGCAGCAAAGTCCCTACCAGCCCACAGTTACGCCCATAGATCCACTAGCCGAGACTGTTGCAGAACTGGAGAAAATTGCCCAGGAGCATAATCTTGTGAATATCAGGGACAACATACAGACACAGACCAGACGGCCGCCATCCATTGCCAGTGAGCTGAGCGCCAAGCCATTGCAGGTGGATGAGCTGACCAAGATTGAGATTGTGCATGATATACCTGTTGTGGATATCGATGCTCTAGTGCAAGGCGAGGAGCTAAAAGCGGCTGAGCATCGCAGTCGAAGTCCTAGACCCACAAGGCGGGCCAAGTCGCCGCAGCCACCAATGACTTCTGCTCCAGCTCCGGCCATGATGGCCACTCTACAGCTGCCTTCAAGTCGTCCCTCAAGTCCTACACAGCCAAGTGTGCTCGCAGCTCCAGCCACACAGCTCAAGCGACAGCACACACCCGAGCGACAACTTTCGCCGGAGCGTGCCACCAAGTGGCAGCCCATGTCAAGCTCTCCACCTGCAACAATTGTCGGGGCCATCAACTTACAAGAAGCTTCACCCGAAGTAAAGAGTTCGTATGCCTCGCGCTTCAAGTCCATGTTCAGTTCAAAGCCGCAGGAGCTGCCACAGAAATCGCCAACTCCCCAACGCTCGCGCTCACCCTCGCCATTCGTGGAAAAGTCCCAGTCGCCCCTGCGAGAGAAGTCTCCCTCGCCCAGCAAGCTGATGTCTGTATTCTCCAAGGGCAAACCTCAGGCCATGTCTATTGTCAGCAGCTCGTCAAACGTGATGAAGCGCCAGGAGGCAGAGCCGCTTTCCGTGCGAGTTACAGAGACATTCTCGCTCAAAGTGGATGAGATGGATCAGTATAGTGCGCGTCCGCCTAAGCCATTGGCACCACCACCTCATGCCCAGACCATGTACAGCAGCCGGGAGGACTTTGCCACCTCCGAGCGCACCTCGGTAGACATCAGCGAGGCATTTGCCCCGGTGGTCGTCTCCGCTGTGCCAAGGGGAACCATCAGTAGCATTGGTGGCGTCAGTTTTATGGCGGGTAATCGGAATCTCTATTCCAGCGAGATTGAGATGCCTGGCATGAACTGGTCGCAGAGCGAGTCAGAGTTTCGACACTCGAGCAGCAAGGATCCATCGATTGGCAGTCGTCCACTTATATCCGTGCCCATACAAATTTCGGGCAGCGGCAGCCAGGTATATCGACCGTCGGACCAGCGCTATGGCTTGCAGGGCAGCAAGTCCTTAGTTAGGGAGCCGCGGACACAGTCGCATGATCGCCGTGGCCGATTGGCCGGCTCCCAAGAGCAGCTCTATGGGTCGCCGGGTCGCATGACAAAGACGGTTAGTTTCAATTTTGATGAGCGTAAATCGCGTCTAGCGGATTTTGAGTCCGACTCGCCCCTAACTCAAAAGCAAAAAGATCACAGAGAATTCCTCGACCGGACCTATTTCTCTCGGTAAGCAACAGCTACCCCACTTTCGGCTTAGACCGAAACCAGAAACCCCTTCGCCCCCTCCACTAGACACACACAAGCACCCAGAAATTCCAAAACTACCAATGAGAATAGGGTGACGGCTTTTCTAATCTTCGCTTGCAACAAACAACAAACAGAGCAACATCTATATGTTAATTATCAACTCTCTGCTAAGCTCGAAAAATAATGTCATCAATGCTTTTCCCATTCTTTCCTTTTGCAGTGATCATGAATACGAGCCCGTGGGTGTGTCGCCGGCGCGTGAATTTGAATCCTTGCCAGCAACTACGCCGGCGCCCGCCCAAAACGGCAGCAGCCTCCAGCTACCCATGGATGTTGACATTGAACTGAGCTCAGCTGGAACAACGCCACGCACCGAATCTCGCACGGACTATGAGATACACACTAGCCAGGTGGATTCGAGCGCCCTAGAGGAACTCCCACTGCAGCCTGAGAATCGCAAGAAGAGTTTTATGGCCTCCGCCCAAGATCGCACACGCAAGATGCAAGATGGCTTACGTAATCAGGCCGGCAAGCTGCGTACTAAGTTACGCACGCAGCCGAAGCCGAAGCCCGTTTCGGGCAGTCCCAAGGCCAAAGCCAAGGAGCGCAGACGCTTTGCGCCCGAGTTCTCTAAAATCAAAATGCCCGAAATTAAGCGACCCGACATGTCCAAGTTGAAGGACATCAAGCGACCGGAGTTCACTAAGTTTAGCAAGCCTGATATGTCCAAGTTTAAGTTGCCCGAGAAATTCTCCACCCTCAAGCTGCGACGCAGCAAGAGCTTCAAGGAGAACGAGTCCGAGCTGCCCACCGAGTCCACAGATTCGCCAACCACAACGGCTGATGCGCCGCCGGCGCCTGCAAGGAAGAAGTTCGAGTTCAACTTTGGCACTTATCCTCGCGCCTTTCGTAAGAAGAAGCCCGTCGAGGAGACGCCACCGCCCATGGAGTCCTCACTGGGCACTGACCGCCTTAGTCTTAGTGTAATACCCAGCACGGAGACACAGCCCTCGCAGACTTCCACAAGCTCGCCACAGGGTGATCGTGGACCAGGCCCAGTTCGCTCCCGCTGGGCGGACAAGTTCTCCGATGTGAGCTATAATGATAGCGAGGGATCGCGCTACAGGCGTTACGGCAGCGAGTTAGAGAGCTTTGATAGGGAGTCCTCACTGGAGCGACGCATGAAGGAGGATCTGGAGGAGGACACGGCCAGCGAGCCGCAGCCACAGCCGGAAATGGGCATCCTGGGCGGCGTTACGGACAGAAAACAGTTTGCCGAGTTTGATGAGGAAAATCGTGCCATACACGAGATCTCCAGCCAGCGAACTAGGGAGTTCAAGCGTCGGCCTATGGTTCACCAGGACTCCGATCTACGCTCCGAGGACAGTCACGATGCTGAGGGCTGGACGGAGAAGGACATACAGAAGAACAAGCTGCTGCGCAAGGCCGAAATGGATGCCGAGGCCAGCTACTACAAATACCATGAGATGCAGGATGCCCAGTCCACTGCCAGCTCCGGCAAGAAGGTGGTCATGGAGCAGATCGACGATGATGAGTTCTTTTTGCGCAAACGCGGCATCTCCGAAGACAACATTCAGTTGCGCCAGTATATAAGCGATGCCATACGCGAAGGCTACGATCCGCCCAATGCGCTGCAGCACGTGGGCCACGCCACACAGCAGGAGGAGCGTGCGAGGACTACGGAGGATTACGGAGATTACGATGTGCCGCCGCCGAAGCCACGTCGTCTGCACCGCAACTATCGGCCCGACTTTGAAGACTCACAGGAGTTCCACCGCAGTGACTATGGCGATGATTTGTCCATGTCCCAGAATGGCAGCGACTTCTTACCCAAGCGTCCTTTGCGCAAGGCGCGCAGTCGCAGCAAATACTCCATGGAGGGCAGCCAGGATATACCCATGGCCGATGGCGGCAGCAGCATACAGTACTTCGACGACGATGAGGACTATCTCCGACCTCCCATGCACGAACAGGCAACCGAACCGGAGCAGGCCCTAAGCAATCTCAACTATGGTGGCCAAGAGCCACCAACTCAACAGGCTCATCCACAGGCGCCTAGGCGACAAAAGAAACGCACACGCGACGATGCGTCTGTGGAGAAGGACACGGATTCGTTTATCAATGGCTTTGGTGGTAGATCAGTATCGAACACCTTTTTGCAGCCACACGAAGATGTGAGTAGAAAATGACAAGTAGAAATGACAAATGACTGAGGACTTACCAAAATAGGGTATATTCATTTAAGAACTTAATTGGAGATTGACTAGTATGTAAAAAAGACGGTAGTCCTATGTTTAAATATTCTGGACAGATTATTCTAAAAGGAGGTTTGTGAAATATTAGTTTGGCAGTCCTTGGTCGATGAGTTGATTAGCTACTAAAGTCATTGAGGTAGTTCAATAACAATAGAGATGATCTATTAATCTTATTGAATATACATTTATTCTTACGTTTTTGAGCAATAGTTCCCCTGGCAGATAGCAGAAAGAATACAAGCAGGCAAGTCTCAGCAATGTTTCATTAGGGTAATTTCGAAATTGAGGGACTACATAGCATTCATTTATACACCGTTATAGTATATATTCAAACAGTAAAATGGATAAATGCCAACTATTTCGAATGTTCTATATACTATAATAACTATGTGTTTTTGTCATTTGCCAGGTAATTGTTTATCGCACTGAGCACGAATATCAGCACCACATACCGCTAGCCACGCCCGACACCTTTACGGACGGCACCTCGGCCCGCACTCAGCGGTCCGAGGATGAGCGCACCTCACGTGGCGCCGAGTCGCTGATCCTGGACGTGCACACCAAGCCAGAGCTGCTCAGCAGGGATGCAGTGCCCCGCATTGAGAGCGAGGAGAAGTTCGTCATCGATATGTTGGAGAGCGATGGGTGAGTACCGGGGGTCGCATTAGTCTCAACTGGCCAAATTGTTGCTTAGGTGTGCGCTCTCTGCTTTCCCACCTCTATCTAGCTATGCTGTGGTGCGTAAGGAACCGGTGCCAAAGCCGACACCACCGGCTCGCCGAAAGAAGTTCACACGTTCGCCAGGTGAACGTTTTGCCACCCTGCCCAGCATACGTGGTTCGCGTGGCTCTCCGCCCCCGGCACGCCCACCACCGCCGCAGCAGTATATACCTAGCGAGGATTCGCCATTGCCGCCGCGTCGCAGATCGGCTGCGAGTCTGGAGGAGCTGACCACCGGGCTGCTGCTCAAGTCAAAGTAAGAACAGCTGCTGCGACGCTTGCACTGAAATATTTTCTTGATTTGTGACTTTTTGCGACCTTTTTGAAATTGTCTCGAATGCATTTTTGTTAAGTTTTGTTTTTGTTATTAAGTTAGTAGGCTTAAGCGCCATAAGCTAAGACCCAGATATACTGCTAATTAATGCTACTCAAGCCAAGATATGCCCTATACACACACACACACGTACACACAAATAAAACCTAAACATTAAACACGCAACGCACTCACACGAGTTTGACCAGCTTTTATTTGCCATATCCTTCTGTTTTGATTGCCGCTTGCCTTCACCCGAGTCCGAGACCAAGCGTTTCTAATGCTCCTTAAACCCTATTCCCTAGCTACGCGACTCTGCCATCCGTACAGCCGGATCGGGAGCAGCAGCACCAGCAACTGGAGGAGGAGGAGGATGATTACGAGGAGCCGGGGGCACTGCAGCGACCCGAATCCCCACGCTCGAATCTGCAGTCCGGCGAGGTGATCAACAAAATGAAGTTCCGACCACTCCCGCCGCCGCCACGCCCACCACGCGAAAAGCGGTCAACAAGGGGCGGCAGTGGAAGCTATGAGGACAGCGAGCGCGTGGCCAGCTCTTCCACGGCAGATAGTTGCGAACAGGGCGAGTTCGAGGTGGAGGTGTCCACACAAACGGACCCATTGCCAGATGATTTTGTGTGCGAGGAGTTTGAGATAACGGAGGATATGAAAATCATAGAGCCACGCCGCTCCACAAGCGGCAAGACAACACTGGAGGATTTGCTGCGCAGCACGCAGGCACAGGAACCGGATGAGGTGGATGGCAGTGGTGCACAGGTGCTCACCGAGGATGAGCAGCTGGCCAGGGGATTGCAACGATTCCGCGATGCCAACCAACGCAGCTTATCAGAACGTTCACGTGCCTCCTCTCAAGCGGATCGATCCAAGTCTCTGAGTCGTCCACAGACGCCATCTTCAGCGGTCATTATAGAGCGACGCGTGCCCACACCGAGCATCGAGGGCGATGCCACGGTTCAAGCGTCTCTGATTGTGCGACCCATAAGCGCCGCCGATCTAGAAGATGAGGAATTACGCCGCGAGGAAGAGGAGCTGAGACGTGAAGGCCTGCTCTCCGATAGCTCGGTGCAAAGTAAATCCGATGTGGAAACAGCCGGTGAGGAGGATGACCATGCCGAGGTAGCTCTTAGCGATTATGCAGCCAGCTCAGCGGATTTGGATGCAGCTGTGGAACAACTGCAGCAGGCGCAGCTCGAGAGTGACTATGACAGCAAGCTTGAGGATGACGAAGTGGAGCGTACGCTACGAGAGAGTGAATACGACGAAGAGGATGAGGAGAAATACTCAGACCACTTCGACGAGGAAGAAGGTTCGCAACAGAAAGGAGAAACCACGGACCAGGAGCTGGATGAAGCTTTGGAGAAAGAGCTGCAAGAGGAAATGGAAAAGATGCTGGCCGAGTATAGACAAGCTGAGATTGCAGAATCAAGAGCGAAGGCGCTAGCAGAAGAGCTGCCAACATCGGAAGAAGATCATATGATATCCGAAGAAGAGCACATATCCGACACAGAGCAGGTGTTATCCGAAGTGGAGCAGGCACCGTCCGAAGTGGAAACTGTATTATCCGAAGTAGAGCAAACACTATCCGAAGTGGAACCTGCTCTATCTGAAGAGGAGCACTCACAAGTCGAACAAACTGTAGTTGAGGAAGCACCTATTAGGAAAGTCATTGCTCACGAACCAACTGAAGCAGAAGTTGACGCCAAATTCGTAGCCACTTTACCCACCGAACCAGCTACCGCCTACAGCCAAAATGTGCTGGCGGAAGAGGAAGAATCCGAGGCAACGCCCTTGCCGCCCCCACGTCGTAAATCCACCACGCTAGTCGAACCGATTTCCAGCTCAATACTGACCATTGCCGAGCAAGTGGCACGCGAACTGACGCCCGTTCAGGCGCTGCAATCCCCGCCAGAAGCACACCTGCCGATCCACATGCAGGAACTGGAGGTGGAACGATTGCGAGTGCATGCACTCCAGGCTGGACAAATTCAAGTCTCGAAGCTGCAAGGCGGGCAGGTGAGCGCCGACGAGCTGGCTTGCAAGTCGGGTCAACTGGTGGTGCAGAATATCAATCTGCCACCAGGATTCATTGACGACATTGTGGAGCGCGTCAGGGAGCAGCGTCCATCGTTGCTGACCACTGAAACGCAGACGAGCCGTCAGCCTAGTAGTGAACATGCCGCTAGCGACGTGGAGCCACCCACAAAGCCGCCACGCCAAAGCAAAGCCAACGAGTCAACGACTGCAGCCACCCACAGCAACCTCGACGAGCAGACCCAAACAGAAGCCGGCATGCTACCATTGCCTCCACCACCAGCTGTGTATCCCAGCGTAGAGTATTTGCAATCCCTGGCGCCATTAGCCTTTTACAATTTGCAACGCAGTGCCGAAGCTGAGCAGGCAGAAGCAGCTGCTGGCGGCAGCTCGGAACGCAAGGCGCCGCATAAATGTCGACGTCGTCATGTGCACGAGCAACATCAGCAAGAACTCGACTCTGACTCAGAGCTTGAGGAGCAACTGGTGGAGAGGCCACGTTCACGTTCCCGTCGTTCACGCACGCGCAGCGCCACACAGCCGCTTGAGGATTACGAAGACGATCAGCCCAAGACGGTGGTGCAGGCGGGTCGACAGTTCCTTTCCGTTTGCAGCTTAGAGCTGATCAACATAATCAATCATCTGACACACTTTGTGCGTCGAGACGCGGAGCCGGTACACCAGCCCCGAAATATATCCTCGCTGATGGTGCTCTTCATATTGATCACCTTTGCTGTGATCGTCTTTCTGCTGACGGGCCGCCAGGTGCACACACATCATTGGGACTACTTCAATCCGCCGGGCAACGAGGGCAGGCAAACGTGAAACATGAAGCGTGAAGAGCTCCCCAGAGTTTGGACATTTGTGGCTTGGATTTTGTATGCCAAATGATACTTGGGCAATTTTTCTTTGCATTTTGGAGCATGAAACGAATTTAGAAAGCGTCAGGCAATAGCCGAACGCTCGAAACCAAAGGCCTTAACCTTAATGATATATACTACATACTAACACAAAATACTTTAGGAAGGATGCAAAGAGAGAGGCGTTGCCTGTGCTACTCTAGTCGCCGTTTAACAACTAATCAATCGAACAACAACAACAATCAATCAGTCAATCAATCAATCCCAGTTCAGTTATCATCAAACACTGCAAGAAACATACTGACTTATATAGAACATATATCTCATACTAACCGAAATACAAGAACAATATCATGTTTTTTACAATACTACCAAAACAACAATAATAACAAAAGATCATATGTATTAAATATGTACTTAAACTAAGTGAAAAAATATCATTTATTAGCTACCTGATATATGGTAAGCTATTCAGATTGGGGCTCAATTTTGTTGGCGAACAAAGAAAGTCTATTTATTTATGGTAATATTACAAAATTGTTCGCTCATTTTTCTATTTTTGAAGAAATTCAATTGTTCAATACTTAAAGAGTCGATTGTTGTTTTTATATATTTTATTTAGACCCGAGTTAGGTATAATATATATAATTATGAATTGTTTTACTTCTCATGAATTCATAAACGCCCGTTTTTCTTTTTATTTACATTAAAGTAATTATTTTGAACCGCGAGTACTTAGCAAGAAGAGTGAAAATATGTAAGTACTTTATATATAAACTTATAGAAGCGTATTTTCAATAAAGCAAGAAACTATTTAAACACGATTTATGAACTTTTTGACTTACCAAAATGAAGTGTAAAATGAAATGAAAGAAATGATGAGGAAACTTAAATTTGTAACAGTTTAGCCTAAATGGTTTACTTTAAGAAATCATCATCATATTGAACCATTTGTCGCAAGTCCTTGTGACTCCCCTTTTGCGATTTGCTGGCAGCTGCAAGCGAAAGAGAATAGACATCGATAATTATATCGAGACAAATTTGTATTTGAACTGCTTACCTATTGACGACCAAACAGCTGAGGATGAAGCATCGTTAATGGGTTCAATTTGTGGCTGGCGACGAGCCAGTTGCACCTGCAGCACAATTCCATTGACGCTCTTGCCGTGCATTTCGGCTATGGCTCGATCCGCCGATTCCGGCTTGGCGAACGAAACAAAGCCGCGACTGCAAAGCATATGAAAACAAATAGTATATAAATGCGTTTACTAACACTAACACTTCAGCACGCACCTCTTTTCAATCTCCATAGATACATTGACTATTGTGCCATAATCATTGAAAGTTTTCTTGAGGAAATCCTCGGTAACCTTGTTGCCCGATACGAATATCGTATTGCCAGCTCGTGGCTTCTCCGGCTGCGTAGTATCAAGAGCCACCTTCTCTGTTAGGCCACGTTCCTCACGGTCACGTTCCGTGGCAAAATGCTGATACAAGTTTTGGCGTCGTGGCTCCTCTTTGATTATTTCACTGATTATGGTTTCCTGTGCCACATCGTTCTGTGTGGATGAGAATGGCTGATAGGCGGCCACGCTTGTCTCCGAGGTGGACCGTTTGGCACGCTCCTGGCCCTTGGGGCGCTTAAATGAGGTTTGGTCCTGCTTTGTTTGTTGCTTTTGTATGGCGGGAATGGCGCCGCTCTTGATTAACTTGCGCGCCACTTCCCGTGCATCACGTGCATCTGTAGGCCGCTTCAATGTAAGAGCGCTCTCAGGCTCCTGTTTAGGCGCCTTATGAGCTTGTAAAGCTTTTTTCTGTAACAAAAATAAATAGTTGTAAGGGATCATTTTAAGAGGCGCCGCTTAACCAGAGTGCTCACCTTTTTCTTCAGTTTCTGATATTTCGCTTGAAGCATCTGTTCCTCCTCTGTAAGGTTATTTGGAAAGTGTATATACACCATTCTACACCGATCTATGTAATTTACTTTTAATTTCTTAGTTTTTTCTAGAAAAATATTTTAATAACACTTAAAAGTATAAACACTAATACAAAAGATGCCAGACCAATGAAAATATGTTTCTAAGGCTGCCAGATTGTTGAATTCATGTATTAGTATCTGTATATATTGCGTTAACATAGAGTTAATTGTGTAAATGACATAAAGTGTTGTTTAACTGATGAATTAGGCGGATATTTTTTATTCTTAACAAATTCTAAGCAATCTTTACATACAGCTCACCGACTGTACTTAGCTACAATATACTCATTTTGGTAGTATTAAAGTGAAGTATATTATGTTAACTATACCAGGACTGCAAATAACAGTGCTGTAAAGCGAGCTCTAATTGCAACCCTGATTTGGTGCACACTTTTCGCCATGTTGACGCCGAGCTGTCAAATTTTTTACGTTCCTTCTCTTTCTTTCCGGTTAGCGTCATGGTAAGATCCAACGAAGTATTTTCCTCATTTGGATTGAAAATGTGAAATTAAAAAGGTTTAAAGTGCTCTTGCTGAATTAAGCAATATTCGCGAAAACCGCGTTGAGTTGCTGCTAACGGAAAAAATCAGAACTATTGATGCTGTGATTGCATTAAATGCAATGAAAATATTTCACGTGGTGACCACAGCAAATATGTTAGCAGACAACCAACGCGTTGTACCGTCCATACCATGCCTAGTGAACAACTAAATTTGTATTTATATAAGTTTTTTACGTTGTGTGCTTGCAGCCTTTCGAGAGATTCGTACAAACTGGCCGCATCGCCAAGGCCTCCGCAGGTCCCCTGAAGGGTCGCCTGGTGGCCATTGTCGACGTCATTGATCAAAACAGAGTAAGTGGATCCACCTGTGCAGGAGTAGCAGCAACAATAAGCTTGTGTTCGCTCGGAGCAACAGTCGCACATGATGATAATTTGTCTTCTTGATAGGAAGTGCCAACTGACACATAAATGAAGCTAGTTTACCTTACTGAAAGCAAACTGTCTGCCATCAAGCGATACATACACAATTGTTGCTGCTCGATATTTGTAACGCAATAGAACTAATTATAATATTTACTATAGGTTTTGATTGATGGACCGCTGACTGGTGTTACACGTCAGGAATACAGATTGAACAATCTGCATCTGACCAAATACCGCATTAAATTCCCATACACCGCACCCACAAGCATTGTGCGCAAAGCCTGGGTGGCCAGCGACCTGAAAGCTCAATGGAAGGTCAGCCCCTGGTCCGTCAAGGCACAAAACATCTGCAAGGTGAGCATAAGAGTGAACCGGAAAACTCTTTCGGAGTGCTGCAAATGATGATAATTGAAAGTTCTTGATAGGAATTGCCGGCTGATACATACATGAAGCTAGCTTTTATTTTAAACTGAAACCAGCTTAAAATTGAGAACTTTTTAGGTTGTTTATTTTACTAGTTACTAACCATGAAATTTATTTTTATTGCAGCGCTCGCAATTGAACGATTTTGATCGTTTCAAGCTGCGCTATGCCAAGCGTCAGCGCAACAAGCTGCTGACCATTGCCTTCAACACACTGAAGAAGCGCACCAAGTCCGATGGTACACCACGCATCCTGAAGAAGGATCGTCGCGAGCGTCTGCGCGCCGAGAAGGCCAAGCCCAAGGCCAAGAAGTAAAATGGAAAAACACATTTAACGAAAGTAACTGCTTGATGAACATCCAACACAAAGGAGCAAATAAAAGAAGTGTTATTTTTAGGAAAAACACGAAGACCCCTTGTTTACTCTTTCTATGTAGAAGAAGAAGCTCAACTTGAATTTAGTTTTTAACTGTTTTTATTTGCTTTTAAAAAACAAAACAAGTTTCTGAGCAACTAGCACCAATTTACTCAAGAGTCTTTCTTACAATATATGGTTTTCCAATTGTTGGGGTGATTGTAGCCCAGCAAAACTGGCAGATGCAGAAACAAAGTGATATGTTCGCCTTGTATCGAAGTGGAGACCTTCACCCAGTTGCGTAGCCATTCGATCATCTGCTCGGCATTCAAATTGTCAGGATTAAGGCCGCGTAGATAGCACGAGTAACGCAGCGCGGGCAGGCTTAGATTATGGACGTCACCCTCACGGGTAATGGCCAAGTCCATATAGTGCACCAGGAATGCGTGCTCGTGTAAACGATGACGCTTGAACAGGCTATTGGGCAGTCCATGCATATTGATTAGACAATTCTGCAAGCAAAAAAGTTTTTTAGTTAAACGAAAAGGAACGATGGGGAGGCTTAGAGTTTACAATGTGTCTGCGCGACATGCCGAGCAGTGAGTATGGTCCCTCGGCGAAAATGTCTTTGACTGCGATAAGAGCCTCTGGGGTGGGATGTGTGCCGCTGCCCAGCTGACCCAGAATGCACTCGAACTCTGCGTGCTTATGATGATTCACGACAGACTTGAGTTTCGCCTGCAGACAGCGGAGCACGGACTTATTGCACTGCAGCCGACTTTTCATATAGTAATTCTGGAACTCGACGCGCTGCTGTTCCGTCCAGAAATGCGATGTTAGAAATATGCGAGGATACCAAAAGCTGAAGAGGATAATATACAATTAGTGGGCTAAATGTATACCAGTGGACTTACACGAGCGGAAAGAAAGCGTAGCCAACCATGGGCAATGAGCAGCCAATCAAGGCAGGCGCTACCTTCATCATGTCCCGCGGCATTTGCATATATAATTCGAGCTCTTGGCGATTTAATGCCCGAATGCCCTGTGGAGCGTCGTTAGCAATGCGCGCAATCTTCAGAAAGCGCTTCATATCGCTAAAGAAGTCTTTGACGCCATCGAAGAACACTCGATAGAGCTGCACAGCCTTTGGAAAGTTCTTCTCGAGAACTTTGTCATAGTTCTTCACATAGTTGAAATAGCGCGTGAAAATGTAATCTTGCATATTGTCGCGCATTTGTTCACGCTTTGACTTGTGTGGCTCCAGATCCTTATCTTTATCCTTATCCTTATTTTTATTCGGTGGCTCGGAGCTTTCAGCAGATGCAGCTCTCATTAATATTTCGCTAGTTTTGGTTTGCGAACCTTGACTTTTGGAATCCTTTTTATCCCAGCCAGCCTCGTAAATGGCTTTTCCAACACTGGTTATCTCAGATGCAACATTTCGTTTGATCTGTGGTGGAGTCGACGCTGGCGTTGACTCCTTCACTTTGGGCTGTTCTTGTGTGGTGTAATGCATTGTCTGCCTGATATCGTTGCTGTGAATGGGTTTTTAATGCCGGTCATTAATTGGGGTTATCATGTAATTACGCTTACCTGCCCGGCAGCCGCGATCTGCAGCACAATCTCACCAATCGGCGGCGCTCCTGTGGCCACCTGCACCAATTGCCACTGCTGTGGGCTAAGCATGCCACACGCAATGCCAACGCCATTATTATGCTGTAATCCCAACCTAAGACACCCACAAGCGTGCGTAATTACGCAACGACTGCAACTCCGATGCAGGAGCCAGCCTAAATTGTTTCGCTTAATTATATTAATCTTTAACTTTTCTTCTATTTTACGTGAGAGCGGCCACAGCCAACTTCACGCTACTCAAAATTTAGCTGTATGTTGCTCCCAGTCAAATGTTGCTCAACATGTGTCTCTAATGCCGATAAGTTGGACATTGCGAGCGTTGCCACGTTGGCTCATTTAATGCTGCATAATTTTTGGATGAATTAAAAATATTAGACATTTTAATACACAATTTAAATTAAATGCAGTTTGTTAGTTTACAACAAATTTTTTCTTTGGCGCGAAATTCAAATTATTGAGCATGTCGTCACAGATTCTGCTCAGAGAACATAAGTGAATGTAGCTGCGCAGGGCATTACCTCAGTGATTTGTTTAGCCATGCTTTCTTGGTAGTTTTTTCTTCAGTTTATCCGCAGGATTTCGTGGCATCAGTCGCTTGGACGCATTTCATGCTGCTACGCAGCTTTTCGTGTTAGTTGCTATCTAAACAAATTCGTTGTTTTTATCAAAATTAGTAAATTGTTAGGAATTAAACTTGTGTTGAATAAAGTTAATATAGTCATTTTATTGCCAAATCAAAAGCGGAAACGGAAGTAGTGTCTTGGATGTTGATAGGTATTAAAAGAGATTTGACGCGCGAGTGCTACGCACGTGTGCGTGTGCATGTGCTTGTGCGAATGTGTGTATGTGTACGTGTGGGTAAAGACCTTCAACAAGAAATATGTAAGAAAGCTAAGCGCGTGTTCAACTTACTTTCACTTGTGCGAACGCAGAGCAAAGAGCACACACATTGAATAGCGGTAGCATCCTTTGAAGCTATGCGCCACTGCGTAGGCGTTGAGCTTTTTAATATCGAATTCATTGCTGCGGCAAGTGCGGCTACTAGAATATATTATATGTACTACAGTTAGCCAAGTCTAGGTCGGTTTCAGTTACACTATTTACATTCGCTATGTATACGAAGCATGGGACACAACTTCAGCCATTTTCTCGTTTGTTTGTTTGCCCTGCAATGGGAGCCAGCTCAAAGGTAAACTTGACATCGCTTCTCGAAGCGGTCCCAACACAAACAGAAGCAACCCAATGGCTATAAATAACGCAAACGATGCGGAGCGTGGCGGCATTTATTATTTTGATGTTCACCTGCAGAAATTCAATTTTGCAAATTATATTGCTTTGATAGGAGTAAAAGCATACCTTGCAATATAAGTTAATAATTCATGAAGGATTTCTAGCAAACATGAATTTCACTTATTTTTGCACACCTGTCAAAGAGGTGACAACAACTTGAATGCAAAATATGCAAAAATGTGCTTTCAGCGCGGCAAAAATTGCAAAAACTATTCTACAAAGGACATAAGCGATGCTATGCAGACACTTTGTCAATGTCTTGCGGCTACAAATTACGAACACATAGCTGCACAGGTGTGCCTACTCGTGTGTGTGTGTGTGTGTGTATTTGTGTGTGTTGTGTTTAAGATGTTCGACGCTAAGGCCGTGGGTCCTGTTTTAATTAATGTGAATATATCCTTGCCTTTACAGCAAACGCATGTAGCATACTTTTAGGGGCCAAAGGCTGCAGCTGTGAAGTTTAATTAGAAAATGTACGAAGGCACGTGCACAATAATTATCCGGTTGAGAAAGCCTTAACTTAAAATAGTGGAATACTGTATGAGGGTAGTCTGAAGAATTGACAACCGAACAACAAATAAATAAATAAAAAGAAATGTTTGGGTTAAAAGATAAAAAAAATAAAATGTTTTCACTTTTCTATCATTTTGTACTCTTGCAAAAGCTTATATATTAATTTAATTACAAGTTTGCAACAACACAGAGAAAGTATATATCGACTATATATAGTGTATATATTCTTGATCAGCACGACGAGCTGAGTTGATATAGCCATGTCCGTCTGTCCCTATGTCTTGATCAACGCAAACTCCCTCTAGAGTTTTAAAGGTACTGCGGTGAGATTTTACTTCTTTTTGCTGCAATTATTGCATATCTCGGAATCATCAGACGACTATATCCTATAGCTCCCATAGGATAAATCGGTTTTAGTAGGGAAAACTTCGGCGCTATTGAAGTCTAAGAATTGAAATTTAGAATACATATAAAAATACATAGTTTACATATGTAGGTAAACCGTTTATTTGTCTCGTGGAAAATCAGAGAATACTATATATGTATTCTTTTTAATTGCAAGGGTATTACCAATCTTTGGCATGAACGAAGTTATCTTTATTATTAACTAACGTTTTTTTCTATATTTGTTATTTCTATTAACTAACGTATGTTTCTATCTTTCTTTTCGTTGCTATGGAAAAGTAATATTGAAATATGACTTAAAAATATATATAATATAATATATGTAGTATATATTATATATATATATGAATGTCTTTACAATTTATTTATAAGAATTTAATTTAGTGTTTTTTATATAACATATACAAATATATAAATGCATGTTTATATTTGAATTCAATTTTATTATATATTATTATTATTATTATATTATAATATTTTATTTTTTATTATTATTTTTATTTCATTTTTTATTTATGTTTTTCGCGTAATTTAATAAAAACCATTTATTTTTTATTTCTTTATATTTTCTATAATCTTTACGCAACGATTTGCAATTTAAAACTACATATATCTTTTTGTGGACTATTCTAGTTGCGGCACCGGAAAAAATGAAATATCAAATAGTAGCAAATCAATAAATTGCTTTCGTTTTATTGCACTTCCGCAGAGGTGCCAAAAAAATAGGTAAAGTGCTGACATCCTGGCAAAGAGCCCAATTACCAAAACTACGAAATGTAAGGAAGCACAACAGGATGCCCAGCAGCAGAAGAAAAGAGTGAGTGCAGGAAGCTGTAGCAGCTGGAAACGGAGCTTAAATCGAATCCAAGTCGCAATTAGCCAAGTTTATTAGGATGGCCATCAATGTTTGGGGCTTGAACCATTTTGCCATTAGCGCTATTGTGGTTACCAGCATGCAGTTGTTGTTCTTCCTACTGAACGCGTTGCTGCATTTGGACAAATTGTCGGACTTTGCCGGCGGCGTTAATTTCATAGTCATAGCGTTGCTCACCTTTTTTCTGGGCCAGCTGGATCGACCCTCCAAGGTAAGTGTTTAAAACTGGGCTTTAAAATTCAACGGTGCGAAGCTTTTAGTATGTGCTATCTGTAGGCATTTTTTTATTTTTTAGTTGCTGACATTGAAAAACGACACACAGAGCAGAGCGAGAGTAGGAGAGTATGTGCGTGTGTGCGCGTGAGTGTGTGTAGGGAGCATCTGCAGTTGCAGTTGCGGTAACAATAGGTAACGCCCAACTGGCCCACAGTTTGGTGGCTGTTGTTGTTGTTGCTGGTTTGACCTTGTCTGGTGCAGGCGACTGCGGCCATGGCCCTTCAGCCAAGTTGTTTGTCGCCCTGTCTGCGCTATTGTTTGCATTTCTGCGTGTTAAAGCTGCTTAACAAGTTACACGTGGCAAATGTAAGACAAACGCAGCTAATAGCATCTCAAAGCCTACCTGCAAACATCCATTTGAGCTTCCTTCAACATATTGCTGCGGCTGTTCACACTTTAAGCTGAACTGAGCTCTCGTTTTATAAATGCTTTGCAGTTTTTATAAGCACTCTGATTTATTGCATATGCCAACTGCCAATCGCGCCATAATAAATAAATGAATTGCGTTGATACCTCTGGGACGGCAACGCTCGTTTATAACGGAATGAAAGCTGTGCAGGAAGCACCTAGGTCAACGATGCAGCGCTTTCCAATGGCTGACCATTGCAGAGGTGGCTTAGTCGAAAATAAAAATATAAATAAAAACTATTCACGGTACAAGCGCGTCGAAGAAATAGAGAAAAAAATAAGCGAAATAGCATTCGGTTAACCGGGAATTGCATTTTTTATTCCCATTGAGCGTAGTTGGATAAAAAACAAAAAAAAACTTTAGAAATCCAATTCAATTCTAGTTGGGCTAACAAATTGGAAACAGTTGGGCAATAAATTCAAGGGGGATTTCTTTGCTTAAATATTGAAAAAGTTTAAAATGGATAGCTTAACTGAAGGTCTGCATTTGATTTTGAAATATGCAATGGCTTTCTTAACGATTCTCATGATTGTAAGTAATGATAAAATTGAAAATGTTAACTTAAGTCAGTAATTAGAGCTGGTCATTGCATACAGCTTGAGTTCAGTTATTATATTTATCAGACCTTTACCAACTTTATAAAACTTTATAAAGTTTAAAAAGGATGGCTTAACTGAAGGCAGACGCCTGTGATTTTGAAATAAGTAACGCCTTTCTAAGCGATTCTCATGTTTCTGAGTAGTGATACAATAGAAACTGCTGACTTAAGTCAGTAATTAGAAGTGGTCTCTGCATGCAACTCGACTTCAGTTCTTATATGTATCATATTTATCCTAAAGACTGCCCTTATAAAACTTTTTAAAGTTTAAAATGGATTTTGAAATAAGTAACGCCTTTCTAAGCGATTCTCATGTTTCTGAGTAGTGATACAATAGATACTGCTGACTTACGCTAATAATAAAATGTAGTCTCTCTATACAAATCCACTTCAGTTATTATATTTATCATATATCAATAGTATATCTGTATAGCTCGACTTCAGTTATGATATTTATCAGACCTTTACTAACTTTATAAACCTCTTTCCTTTCATTTCCCCAGGCCTACGAGAGCCGTCAGCTAATGGTAACTGCATTCGTCTGCCTATGGGGCGCTAGACTCTCTGGCTATTTGCTGTATCGCATCATAAAACTGGGTCGCGACAAACAGTTCGAGGATACGCGACGTAATATCATACGCTATGCAGTTTTCTGGACATTTCAGGTGAGTTGGTAGCCAAATGAAATGAATATCCAAGTGGCTAGTAATACGCGTGACAGCTATGGACCACTGCAGCTGCACCTAATCAATGAAACTGCCAGCGCATGCCAATTTCCCAGGTTGTTTTTTTTAATATTTCAATGGCTTGTCGCCGGCGCTGGACAGGCATGTAAATGCCTTCACTTTCGCTGTCTGACTAAATGTTTGTGTGGGCTGCCCATCAAATAGCGTGTGATTGTGTGATTGTATGTGGGGGTGGCTGGCTGTGTCTGTCCTTTCACATTTGTGGCGCGTCGCTGCGATTTGATTGCCAGCACTTGTCGCCGCTGTTTCTTCAGTGTTGCTAATTTAGCTTTTTTCTGGCTATCGTTTCTTTAGCTGGCTTGTATACTTCTCCGAACTGGAAATCCATTCTTAATAGACTATGAGCTCATTGATGAAGGGAATTCCTGAAATAATTTGTTGCTTAAATGTATGTCATAGGCAGAAGAAGAGGTTACAGATCCAATAAATCATACCAATTCTGGATTACGATTAATATCCAAGTTGATCTAGCCCTTCATGTCTATCTGTCCGTCCGTTTCTCCCATCGTCCGTCTCTCCTATCGTCAGTTCCTTCCATCGTCCGTTTCTCCTCTCGTCTGTTCCTCCCATCGTCCGTCTCTCCCATGGACCGTCCCTCCCATCGTCCGTCCTTCCCATTGTCCGTTCCTCCCACCGTCCATCCACTTGTATATATGAACCCAACTTTCTTGAAACCTATAGTAAAAGTACTAAAAGTGGTAGGAAAAGTTGGAAAGTTGAAATCATCGATAAATTTTTTCATTTTCACGAATTCCCCGTATCACCTCTTTTATATTGGTTTCCATCTGCCCTGTTGTTGCTCATCCCTGTCTACGTTTCACTTGAATGCAATCATTTTTGTGCGCTTACAGGCCATTTGGGTGTACACCGTTTCGTTGCCTGTCATAATAATCAACTCGCGTCACACCCAGCCGCAGGCTGTTAAAGGCATGACCACGTTGGACTCCACTGGAACGGGCATGTTTATTGTCGGCCTGCTGGCCGAGACTTACGCGGACTTACAGAAGTTCTCCTTTCGCCAGGATCCGGCCAACCAGGGCAAGTTTTGTAATGATGGTAAGCAAGAGAAAGAATAAAAGAAAAGTAGTTATAAGTATATAAGAATGTAATTCATACTCTGCCTTTTAGGTCTTTGGGGTCTGTCGCGGCATCCGAATTACTTTGGCGAGGTCATTGTTTGGTGGGGCATCTTCGTCATATCCTTGAACGTGATCAGCGGCCACGAGTGGGTGGCCATAGCATCGCCCATTTTTACAACGCTGATAATACTCTTTTTGTCCGGCATACCTTTGCGCGAGCGCAGCGCGGATGAAAAGTACAAAAAGTAAGGCAACTATAAATGAATTTTATAGTAGCTATTAAAAATAAAGAGGTTACCCTTTCAGCCAGGCGGATTATCGCAAATACAAGGCAACCACATCGCCGCTGATACCCGTGCCACCGGCTATCTATGAGGAGGTGCCCTGCGCTCTGAAGTTCATACTCTGCTGCGAGTTTCCCATTTACAATACGATGCGACTGCAGAAGGACTCGAGCCCCTACTCGCTGTCCGTGGCGCACTCTCACTCGCACATATAGCAGTCAGTGGCCCACTCCAGCAGCGCAAACGCTGGCGTGGGTCAACAGGTGCATACGCACTCGTCGAATCAATCACAGCAGCAGCACCACCACCAGCACAGGGGTCACTGCTATGGAGCCGACGGTGGTTTAGCTGAGAGCCATCACAATTGTGGTGGCAGCTGTCGCAATGTGCATGTGAAGACAAATCCGTACCAATGCGAAGCTGGCTATGGCAATTATGGTGGACGTCAGCTGGACGATGAGGATACGGATGATGGTATCATATATGTGGCGAGTCATTCAGGTACCAAAGCCAAGACACATTATTTTCATGCTCTGGACATGGATGAGCCGCCAAAGTGCAGCTACCTGGCAGAGGAGGAGCTGGCCTCCGACTATGACGAAGATATACCGCCCATCGATCTGAGCAAGGTGAATAGTGTCGAGAGCTTTAGAAATCGGGTGCAAATAGCCACCGAGCAATCCCTAAATGCCGAGGGAATGCCCGTAACAGTGACAACCATATTGTGATTGTCGTTGAAAGCTTTGCTGTAGCTCAAATCCCTGGGTATATACGCTTTAAATAGCTCGCTAAATGTGCTTGCATCGAATATGCTTGAGCTTTGTCTTTCACAGGTGCCAAAATAAAAACCTAAAAAATAAGCAGTGCCAAAACTAGTGCAGAACTACTTACAAAAGAACTCTGCATTTCAAAAAATAAATTCTTCTGCTCAAAATTCTAAATGTTTTTGTTTTTGGAAATGTTGCACTCTTTCAAATTTATTAGCCTCTTTGTGGATTGGTCAGAGTTCTATAAAAAAAAAACTTTTAAAAACCTATATGAACAATATCAAAAAAAAGAACACGCCCCACCAACAAGTAGCAAGTCGAGTCGATATAAACAAAAACATATCCCAAGCAAAAACCTAAGTTCAATATATATATATATATATTTTTTTCTATTTCTTAAATTAACCGAAAAAACTCTAAAGTACAAGAAATTTGTTGAATAATACAGAATGCTGGTTCGTAAGCTATATTATTTTATATTTGTACTATATAATAATGATTGCTTAATATAATTAAATAAGATATATATATATATATATATAAATATAAGGTATACGCATATTTCTGTGTTTCAACTGTTATCAAATGAAATTTTATTAAACTAACATAAAGCAGTATTATTAAGTAATTTAAAACATTGTACCTAATTAACAATTTAATGAGCTATACAAATTAAAAAAGCAAGTGCTTATAAAAATAAAATTAAAAATGCTTAACTTATGAAACTGTATTTATAAGTTGTTTATATTTATTATATATATCTTATTATAAAATTATAATATTATTATAAATTCTATATTATATTTCAGATAGAGTCTAAAATGTTTCAAACACCCGCTCAGGGTATCTAATAGTCGGGGACATTCGTCTTATATTTATTTTGACCTTAAGTATCATTTGTAAAGATAGTTTTTATACCTAAATGTACTTTGTTAACATTTGAATAGCACTTTTATTTTGGTCGAGTAGACCTGGAAATCCGAATCGTAGTTGGCCATGGAATTTCTAATACCGCCAAGACTCAATGATCCAGCCTACAGATTGGATTACATTCATTCTCTGTTCATGTATCGTCAAGTACATATCGGTAAAAAAAAAAAAATTTGTAGTATTTTCTAAAATTTTTTGTTTTTCAATTTGTGACAAAAAAAAAAATTAAATATATGTTCTTTTTTAACATTAAAAGACAAAAAAATTTTCAGTGAAATTCTAATTCTAATTAAATAATTTAATTCAATTCAAAACCTTCCTGTCTAAGAGCCATGTTTGGGCTAACTCGCCGCGCCTTCTTTCGTGTCAGTAAACAGAAAACGCTATGCCGCCAGTTTGCCTCGCAAGCCATCAACCAGATGCTGATGCTCCAGCAGATGGACATCTGTGCGGATCAGCCGTCTCGCGGTCTGGTCATTGGCGTCTACGCCGATGAGGAAGACAAAAACGATGCGGGCATCCTGACCGCAGCTGGCTGGCGATACAACGTGCAAAAGACAAACGGGCGGCTGATCGAGGTACTTCGAATGTCTGGACCAATGCCGAGGCGCGGAGAAGCTCGTCTCCTGTTTGCGATTGAGCCGGAACGTATTCCCTACTATTCCGTCGTGGCTGTTGTTGGCCTGGGCAAGGAGTGTCTGGGATACAATCCCTATGAGGTTCTGGATGAGCAAAAGGAGGCCATACGACGCTCAGTGGCGAAGGCTTGTCAGATTCTAGCTGAACTAGATACAGATCGAATCGAAATAGAAAATTGTGGACATGCCGAGTCCGCAGCAGAAGGAGCTGCCTTGGGTATTTGGGCCTATCAAGAGATGCGCGACCCCAAGACCAGAATCTCCGTACCTTCCATCGATCTATATGCTCTGAAGGATGAACCCTGCGATATTGAGGGCTGGCGCATTGGACTGCAAAAAGCAGCTGCACAGAACTTGACCCGCCAGCTGCAAGAGATGCCTTCCAATTTGTTGACGCCCACAGCTTTTGCCCAAAACGTTGTGGAAGTCCTGTGTAAGTCAGGTGTGAATGTTGAAGTCAAGGTGGAGGGCTGGGCTGAGAGCCAGTCGATGCATGCCTTCCTGGCGGTGGGCAAGGCTTCCTGTGAGCCACCCATCTTTCTGGAGCTAAGCTACTATGGAACTTGTGCTGAGGAGCGTCCCATCGTGCTGGTCGGCCAAGGCATCACCTTCGATGCCGGTGGCTTGTGCCTCAAGAAGCGCGAAGAACTGTATCACATGCGTGGTGACATGACCGGAGCCGCTGTCGTTGTGGCCACCTGTCGTGCCGTCGCGGGACTGCGATTGCCTGTCAACATTCGCGGTCTCATTCCACTTTGTGAAAACGTGGTTGGTTGCAACTCGTTCCGTCCCGGCGACATGGTCAAATCAATGAATGGCAAGACCATTGAGGTGCAATGTACGGACCACGAGGACGTACTGGTACTAGCTGATGCATTGCTCTATGGCCAAAACTTCTGCCCCAAATGCATAATTGACATTGGCACCTGCTCGGGCTACATGCGGCAAGCCTTGGATGAGGCTGCATGTGGTGTCTTCACCAATTCCGAGATCCTCTGGCAGCAGATCAAGCATGCCAGCATGCACACAGGTGATCGCGTCTGGCGCTTCCCTCTGTGGAACTACTATAGCAAGGCGGTACGTGCCGGAGAGCGCAGCGATGTCCAGAACTACGGCATTGGCCGTGGTGGACGTCCCTGCAAGGCTGCGGCTTTCTTGCGTGAGTTTGTGCCTTGCGGACAATGGATGCATATTGTAAGTAAAATGTAAATACTATCTGAAATGTGATTTAAATTCAATCAATCGGTTTCAGGATGCCACAAATGTGATGATCACAAACGGCTTAGATTTCGAGTACTTGCGTCGTGGCATGGCTGGTCGTCCTACCAGAACACTAATTGAATTCATTGCCCAGACTATATGCAAGGATACAGCCCCGAAGATGGGAAAATAGAATAGTATGATTGTTTTGAAATTCAATTTCAGACATATTCCAGATCGTAGGTTGGGATTAACGAATTTACAATGCAAAGTGAACGGAGGTGTTATGAATGATATGTTTTGTATTTAGTTTTCCGATATGTTTCATAAATTTCTGGTTATGTCAAATACACTTCTTGTACGCTTGAATACTAAGTAAAATTTAAAATTATTGTCACTTAAATTTTATTGCTTTTTAGTCATTAATCGTAGATTTCGAAATCGGTTCAATTTTAACACATTGGCTCGGGGATACGCAAGAATGTAGCTACAATAATTCATCAATAATCCATCAATTAAAATAAATTAAAATTTTAAATTTAATTTAATTTAATTTATTTAAGTATTAAAGGAAGCAAATAAATGTTATTAAAAATGTTTAAGCGAATGCGTTTTTTTTTTCAATGGGAGGAAATATACAAGTAGGAGTAAACTTCAGCTGAAATACCAGGTGAACAGAAACAAGCAGTAAATAGGTAAAAAAAAATAACGAAAAAGAAATTAAGGTTGCATACCTTCGGGGTGCTGCTGCTGCGGCGGTTGCCTTACGATTTTTGGTTGTAAATTCCACTGAAGTACCAGGCGAACAGAAATGACTAGCAAGAAACTAAAGATCAGCCAAAATCAAATTGTATTGCATACTCGCGGGGGCAGCTGCTGCTGCGGTTACCTTGCAACTTTTTGGTTGAAAATTTCACTGAAGTACCAGGCGAACAGAAATGACTAGCAAGAAACTAAAGATCAGCCAAAATCAAATTGTATTGCATACTCGCGGGGGCAGCTGCTGCTGCGGTTACCTTGCAACTTTTTGGTTGAAAATTTCACTGAAGTACCAGGCGAACAGAAATGAGTAGTAGGTGAAAACTGTTATTTAACATTGTCTGCAATGTTAGTTAACATACAATTAACAATTAATTTTATTTTCCATTCAATGTAATGTAATTAACATAATGCAATTTAACATCATGTAAATTAACATCATGTAATTTAACATAATGTAAGTTAACATCATGTCATTTAACATAATGTAAGTTAACATCATGTCATTTAACATAATGTAATTTAACAAATTGTTTCTTAATTTAAACATAATTATGTTAATTAACATAAATGTAAAATGTTAATTTAAATGGTTCTGTTAGTGAAAATTTTTTTAATTTCATAAACATTAACAGACTTCTACTATTGTCGGCAACTGCTGTGCCACGAAAGAGGTGGTTTGCTGTAAAACAATTATAATTTGTGCTGAGATTTGGATATTTAGGTTCTTTATCTATGGTATGGTGTAACCAAGGCTGTGACGGTCAATAGAAACCACAAGCAGCTCTGCTAATATAAAGTATTCATTTATCTAGATCAGAAATTGGTAATTGCAGGTTCCCAGGACTATATCTATGGCATGATTATAACCAAGGATAAGTGGCTCAACTAAACACCATAACATTTAGTTAACATTATGTTGAGCAAAGTTTCGCAAAAAACTTGTTTTGTAATCTCTTAACACTTTAAATATTTATAAAGAAGAGATCCTTAAGAATCAAAAAATGAAGATTCGAATTGGACTACATTTGATCGAGTTACATTCGATGTTCAAGAATAGCTTTTATGCAAAAATTTGATTGAGCTTGAAGACAGTCATTCTTGAACTTTAAATGATCTTTTGGAATTTGTACCTTTTCAGATTTGTACGAACCGCTGTATCTCATAAAAGATTGTCTCGAGTTCGTCCGCAGTCCTATTTTCGAAAAAATAAATTTTTTAATTCCAATCGGATTAATTCCAAAGGCGGCTTTAAATTTTTGTTTGTTTTGGGATTGATGCTCTTATTTAATTTATGTATTGAACCACTTCTATTTTTGTATATCTTAGTCGATTTCGACCACAGCATTCTTAGTTATTTTTTAAATTGTAATATCCTTATAGCAAATGCTTAAATCTAGTAGCCATTAAGGTTTTTGTGTTTTTGTAAGAATATCTGGCACAGAAATCTCATTCGTATTTTCATTCCTTTGGCGACAGAACACGCAACAATTTCAACAATTCCGGAAAAATCTTTCTATTTTGTGCCTTCAAAGTACAATTACATTTCGTAAGCAACTTTTTTTTGTTCTTTTTTTTTAAAAAATAGTCGAAATGTTCCGTGTAACAAGACGTTTTGCCCGTCGGGCTTTGGAAATGTGTCCACTAAAACCGATCTTCAAGCGAAATTACTCCCAGATGATAAACCAGATGCTGCAGATTCAGCAGATGGAGATATGTGCAGATCCCCCCTCCAGAGGTCTTATTATCGGCGTCTATGCCGACGAGGAAGACAAAAACGATGCTGGCATCCTAACGCAGGCCGGCTGGCGGTACAATGTTCAGAAGACGCATGGACGATTGCTTGAGGTGCTGCGAATGTCTGGACCCATGCCAAAGCGTGGAGAGACGCGTTTGCTCTTTGCAATTGAACCGGAACGGGTACCCTACTACTCGGCGGTGGCTGTGATTGGTCTGGGCAAGGAGTGCCTGGGCTACAATCCTTACGAGGTGCTCGACGAACAGAAGGAGGCCATACGTCGGTCAGTGGCCGACGCTTGTCGAATTCTGGCCGAACTAGACACGGATCGCATTGAAGTGGAGAACTGTGGCCATGCTGAATCTGCTGCTGAAGGCGCAGCGTTGGGCATCTGGGTGTACCAGGAGCTGCGGGATCCCAAGCGACGTATGTCGGTCCCATCCATTGATCTGTACACCAACAAGGATGAGATCTGCGACATTGAAGGTTGGCGCATCGGACTACAGAAGGCAGCTGCACAGAACTTGACCCGCCAACTACAAGAGATGCCTTCCAATTTGTTGACGCCCACAGCTTTTGCCCAAAATGTTGTGGAAGTCCTGTGTAAGTCAGGGGTGAATGTTGAAGTCAAGGTGGAGGGCTGGGCTGAGAGCCAGTCGATGCATGCCTTCCTGGCGGTGGGCAAGGCTTCCTGTGAGCCACCCATCTTTCTGGAGCTAAGCTACTATGGAACCTGTGCTGAGGAGCGACCCATCGTGCTGGTCGGACAGGGTGTAACCTATGATGCTGGAGGCTTGTGTCTCAAGGAACGTGAAGAGCTTTACCACATGCGTGGTGACATGACCGGAGCCGCTGTAGTGGTGGCCACCTGTCGTGCTGTCGCGGGACTGCGATTGCCTGTCAACATTCGCGGTCTCATTCCACTATGTGAAAACGTCATTGGTTGCAACTCATTCCGTCCAGGCGACATGGTCAAGTCCATGAATGGCAAGACCATTGAGGTGCAATGTACGGACCACGAGGACGTACTGGTACTAGCTGATGCATTGCTCTATGGCCAAAACTTCTGCCCCAAATGCATAATTGACATTGGCACCTGCTCGGGCTACATGCGGCAAGCCTTGGATGAGGCTGCATGTGGTGTCTTTACCAATTCCGAGATCCTCTGGCAGCAGATCAAGCATGCCAGCATGCACACAGGTGATCGCGTCTGGCGCTTCCCTCTGTGGAACTACTATAGCAAGACTGTGCGCTCTGGCGGACGAAGTGATGTTCAGAACTATGGCATTGGTCGTGGTGGACGTCCCTGCAAGGCTGCTGCATTCCTGCGTGAATTTGTGCCTTGTGGTCAGTGGATGCACATTGTAAGTTATCTAAATATTCATCTATATGTATGTATATGCTGACTATGTTTTATTTTTGCATCTAGGACGCTACGAATGTGATGGTAACAGAGGGTGAAGAGTTCGAGTATTTACGGAAGGGTATGGCTGGTCGGCCAACTCGCACGTTAATAGAATTTATTGCGCAGACAATTTGCAAAGACACTGCTCCTAAGATGGGCAAGTAAAGAGAGTTTTGCTACATTTATAAAAAAAGACTTAGTTTAAGTTGTCAAACGTTCTTCATATCAGACGAAGTTCTTTTAAAGTAATAGACCGTGACTTTAACGTTTGTTAGTTTTAATTTGGAGACGGATATGTTAAAATTCATTGGTTTATTAATGATCAAGTTTATAAAATTAAAAGTTTTATCAAAAGCAAATTTATAAATACAGACTGTTTTGAGTATACGGAACGTGCGTTTTGATAAATTTGTCATCGATTGCTTAGCGGATTGCTCGTCAACATATTGTGTATTCAGGTCACAAAATAGGAGTCGCAAGCTGTGGCATAAATTCGAGTACGGCGACTGCTACGCCAGTGAAACGGCGTGGGTCAGAACAACATTAATGTCAATGGGTGGATAGTTTTGCAACAGCTTAACATTCGAGGCAAAGTCATTCTCCAGTATGGCCTCTCGTTGAATTCTATAAAGTTAAATACTTGATACCATAATTTTCATTCGAATTAGCTTTCCTCTCACTTACAATATCATGGAACAGCATATTTTAATGAGAAAATCAAATCGATTCTCATCGGAGAATATAGAGTCCCATATACGCAAGACATCGGGTAGTGGAAATTCTTGTGAGAGCAGCAGATTGATCCATCGGAAGCTGTAGTATTGTGGATGCAGTTCCTGACTCTTGAGATGATCGTATATGCTTAGATCTTTTGCTTTTAGCATTTTCGATAGTCTAGACATCATACACCTTATGCCACCTTCCGCATCATCCAGTGTTTTTATAAAAAAGTCTCGAATCTCACTCATCAGCGCAGTGAAGCAAAAGAAACAGTCGGCTTCGGCATGTGCGCGATTCGACAGATCAGGATCAGAGGCCATAACATAATAAATAGGTCCAACAATCTCATTCATGCCTTGTACATAACCCTGGCCGGGATTGAGTTTGGCATAGATAAATAATATTCGTTGCACAACCTCCCAATGAGCTTCTTGTCCTTCTTCCATGGCGGCGTAGTTTTCCGCCGAGCGCTTTGTAATCAAGTTAATCTGGTCATATAAGAAAGTTATGTTAGTTTTGTATTATTTAATGATAAGCCAACTTACTTGCTGCTAAATTCCGCATTGAATGCATAATGGAATGTTTCTTGAGCTCTTAATCCTATTACAACCAACATCGCTTTTATCCCATTCAGACTCACCTTAGTCACGCCCAGACCTTTGCGCTCGACATTTGCCGAGCTTAGAACGGAAGGAACAACTCGTTCGTGTAGCCTTCTGCCCTGCTCCCCCTTGCTGTGGACAACAATTTCGCATGGATACTCTGTGGGCTGCTGAAAGAACGAGATGTCTGGGCATAGGCGCCTCACATCTTTGTCAATTTGTAGCAAAAATTCGTTATCGTTGAAAAACGTATTCCAAGCACTTTCCGGCCCCTCGCTGAGCGGATGATCTTTCAAGCCAACGCCCCTCGATTCATCATCGTCGCTATCACCTCCGCCATTTTGTGTGTGACCAGGCGGAAGCACTAGCTCCATTATGAATTGTTTATAGAGAGCTCGCTTCTGCACCAGCGTTGCCGGCCAGTTGCTACGCTTGGGTCCCAGATAGCCTAGCAACATTTTCCAGCTGAGCGCCCGAAAACTGAGCACATCGGGGACACCTGTGGATTTTGAGTGTTAGTAGTTGTTATTCTCAAACATCGACTGGCTACTCACCATTGAACGTGTGCCGGCGCAGTTGCTTGAGCTCAATAACATCCTGCGCAAATATATCCTCGAATTCCTTAACTCTGCGTAAAGAGAGAAAGACATTCCTTGAGTCAAGTTTGTTTACACCAAGCACAACACTTCTACATACCGTGCTTTAAAAATTGACATGCTGGTCACAAGTCCTTGATCTCTCCATAGAGTGTTAAATATTGTTTGTTTTCTTTATTTTATTGCTTTGTTGTCATTTACACTAAATAATAGCAGGGATGTGTACAACTGCATGTGCAGTACGCTAATTAATGAATAAAAAGATTTAACTGAGTGGCAACGCTGTTGTATGTTCGCATGAAGTTGGCTGCACGCAATATTTTACTCACGTGAAGTTGCCTGCGCGCCAAATTTAAAATGCATAAATTTTGGTGTTATTTTTAATCATGCTTACATTGCATCAATTGCAATTGTTACTCTTCACTAGTGCAGCTGATTTGTATAATTAATAAGTTGTTTTGCGCTAATTATGCGAACAATAGATTTTTTTTTTGCATGGGCCGTTTATATTACACATACGCGTTGGCGTGAGCGGACGTATGGCCGCATAATAGAAGAGCGAGAGCTATTCTGAATTGTTTATATGGTTTTTGTTGCGCATTCCATTTGTTTACGCTAGTCGTTGGCCAGCAATGACGACCAACAGATCGTCATACGTTCGACCGGCTTTTTGGAAGGTGCCCAGTTACAATGGACATGACATAGTCTTCAACCCAACATCGACATCGCGGCGCCGTAGCAGCAGTGGCCACAAGAAGCGTGTCCATTTTGCCGATGAGCTGTACAATGGGGTAAGTGACGACACCCCCAACACCCAGACTGGCCCCTACCGACTATGCTCTGCATATGGCATATGGCTTGTCAATCGTCGCTGCTCTGGCCCCAATACCCTCTCTGTCAGCGCATCAGAAATCAGTTCAATAACATTTTGCACTTGGCGGCTCGTAAATAAGTCGGCCACAATTTAATTAATTAGCCACTGCTGCAGTTTTTCTTTAATAAAAAAACATACAACTTTCGATATATATTTTAGAATTTATGCATGTAGCGTTAAATTGACGCAAATGCTCTTAGCTGCAGTTGCCAAAAATTGAAATCTTTTTGGAATGCATTTAATGACAAGCTTTGAAATATTCATGATAAATGTTGAAGACTGATTTGACTAGACAATTTCAAAATTGCTGAAACGGTCTTAAGATCTGTCTTTTAGTCTACATTTTCAATACAAATCAATCAAAAAGAATTTCAAGCTATTCAAGCCACAAATAGTAAAAGCATTTCAACAAGAAAAAAAAACCAAATCAAATAAATAGGTTGCAAAAATAAATGCCAGTCCATATATATCGTATACTTGAATATGTATAATACGAAAAACGACGGGAAGCAACAAAAATTTCAGACTTTTCCGTTGTAAGTAAAAACGACGCTGCCAAAAACAAAGGCAAACAAAAATGTTGTTTCAATATCTTCCCGACGTTATATAGCATAATATATACATGCCCTACCGATGCGACTTGGTCTGCTCAGAGTTCCATGTCGAGAATGCTTTCATTCTGGATAGGGCTAAGACCTTCTCCGCATATTGCGCATACGACGTGGTGTACGTCCATTGACTAATGCCGCAAACATTTTGATTTGTTTATTTTCGAATGAGCGACTGTTATTGTTGCTAGTGCCGCCATTTGAAGCGTGCCAGTAAATAAATTTAATTACAGCCTCTCACTTGCTTGGCTGCAAAATAGACGCTAAGCAACGAAACAATAAAAATTTTCAAAAATAAAAACATATGCCCCACCGTCGTCATCATCTTTGATGATAATCATGTTGAATGCGGCATAGACGATGACATGTGGCGTTGAAATTCAGGGTCAGTTGGTCCATGCAACCTGGTTAAAAGAGATGCTAAGAAAAACTCTGAGGCTCTAGCTGGAAATTATATATATTTCTTGACTATGAAATTTCTCAATAATATTTGAATTGCTTTGCCACACCAATGGGAAAAGTGAAATGCTCTTGATTGTAGCGTATGATGAAAATTATTGGCATTTGGATTGAGTTCATGTTTCTCAGCTGCTGACTACATGATTGTAGCGCAATGTATTCGTAGTATACCACGATCCGTTGCCGTCGCTGCAAAAAGGAATACAAATTGTATTTTAAAATTAGTACTTGAGCAGCATTGCGATCGAATAATACGCGAAAATTCGCGCAGCACGCGCTACCTCCGCCTCGGGCTGAGAACTTTGAGCCAATAAACAATACAAAATTCGCGCATCAAGTGTGAAGTGCAGGCAATTTGTCTACTATGCTCAATTGAGCTGCAGTTCGATCGAAGCTACTCAAATTTCAATTAATATCGTAGTCGAACATGAGCCCCAAGCTCCATGAGTTCGCTGTACAGCTCCAGCGCGATGGCCAGGCCACGCCCTGGGGCATACGTTTGGTCGGTGGCAACGATTTGGATACGCCGTTAATTATCACCAGGGTAATGTGAAGAGTGGTGGGATCTGTTCGTTATGTAACTAGAGCAGCAGCAGCTGCTGAAGAGCTGGCAATGGTGCTCCTCTGGCTTCTCGCCTGTCGCTTTGTGGTTGAATGTCGCCGCAACGGCCCATTCATCACAATTGTTGCACACAGAGCCGCGACAGAGAACTGTCCATTATCGTTGCCAAACTGTTTTGGCCTTTGGGTTCTGCACTACTTAGTGGCAAAACAAAGCCAACAACAAATCAAAACAGTAAAAGGTATCAAGAGATGGGTGTAACCGACTGCCAAATACGCTGCAGCAGAGTATTGAGACCTGGGATCATAAAACGGTTTGAATTCTTAGACATCTTTAGCTAATCAAAATATTGAGTAAACACCAAAACGAAGCCGTAAACTTAAACTAGCATACCTTCTTACCCTTTTTTGCAATTGTAGGGTATTAATAGCAAAACTGGCACGCACTCACAGTCGAATAGCTAGGAGAATGTTGCAATGGCAACGTTGCCAAAGATTTGCATATTCTGAGACGCCAGTAAAACTAATTGAGGCGCAGCAAATAGAAGACGACGCATGTAAACAATGCAATGAATGGGGAGAAGGGAATTGGGAATTGGGCACCGCCGTCATAAAAATGATGTCGGCGCATCTATGTCAAGGGCGTTGTCATAGGTCTGTCCAAGTGCCCAACAAGCGTCTTATGACTTTAACCTTCGCCCGCAGGTGCAAGTTGGCAGCCCATCGTATGGGGAGCTGCTGCGTGGCGATATTATAGCCAAGATTGGCGAATACGATGCACGCGACTTGAGTCACGCCGATGCCCAGCAGCTGTTTCGCGGTGCAGGCAATGAGATACGTTTAGTGGTGCACAGGTGAGCTAATGAAAACTTCTCAGAATACATTGAGTTGACTAATTGATTGTCAACTCCCGCAGAGACAATACAATCGCCTATACGCAGAGCGTAAATCAGGAAGCTGGCCCGAGCAGCAGTTCAAAGTTGCCGAAACCCAGTTCCGACTCGTCTCAGCATCCGCATCGCGGTCCATCACCCTTCCTACCGGGACCAAGTCATTTTGAGCGCGCGCTGCAGCTGCCCGTAGATACCTTGCCACAAACGGTATTTCCGCAGCTAAATGAATCGGGTGGCTACGTGACGCCCTCCAATGTGTTTGCTCCAAAGGCAACGCGAGATCATCAACAGGATGTTGCCGAGGAGCAAGCGCTCATTGTGAATCAGGTGAGTGGCTGAGGGAAGCTGAGGGAAGAGAAGACTACTATAACTACTTCCGCTTAGATATAACAGTTCATATAAAATTCTATATAAAATTGTTTGCTTTATCTAAATTGTTTACATTTTAAAAATATCAAAACTTTTTCTGCTTTACATACTTGTTTATATATTAAAAATATGAATATCATAATTGCCTCGAGTCTCTCACATAATTAGCAGCCATATTTTTATTTTTCGCGCTAAGAAGTATGCTATGTAAAATTGCGTTGGCTTTAAAATATTACCCCTAGAAGTAGGCAACACTTTTTTGTCATGAAATAGATATGAATTTTGTAAAAATCTGTCTGCCATCCGCTGACATCAGAGGATAGACATTTTGTGGTCAAGGTTTGACTGTTTACACGATCTAAATATAACTCTTAATATATATACAAGTATTAGATGCGAAAATGTATACGCTAAACAGGAAAATCTTGTGACGCAGTCTGCAGGTGGAAAAATTGGCAACAAAATAAACAAAACGAACGCCCTTTTTTTATAGGCAAAATGAATCAAAACAACGGCGCAAATATACAAAAACACTAATTTGAAACATTTTCACTCTGCTGCAGGCAGGTGAGCTGTGTAATTATACTAAAATATATATATGTATGTACATATGTATATACAGTACTTATGTATATGAATCAAACATGTGCCAAGTATATCTGTTTTTGTGGGGTTGTGCATTGCCTGCTGTCGGACGCTACCTTGTGATCTTCGCCAGGCAATGCCAATGAAAGTGTTTCGCCCAGCTCACCTCACCGGTTGATGCTGCCACCTGCCAAGGTGGTGCCATATTGTTTGTCAATGTAACATAAATATAAATCAAGGTGCATATCTTTTTTATGATTTCTCATCAAAAACTTGTAGTTAAAAATTCGAAAAAAAAATCAAAAATATAAATTTTTAAAATAAATCTACTTTTCTTTAAAAAAAATTTGTCATTTATATAAAAATAGCTTTTTTGAGCTGCCAAGATCAATTTGTTATTAGTGGAAAACTTTTTGATCAACCCACTCAAAGAATGCTTTTTTCTAAGTAAAAATTCCAAACAACCTTCAGTGGAGGAAAAAAAACAAACAAACATATTATAATGTAAATTATGAGTTCCTTGAAACTTGAAAGTTCAAAGAACGCCCAGTCTAGCCCTATGAAGGTTAATTACACCTGTCCCAATGAACAGTCCAGTGCCAATTGATTTTGACATCAATTAGTTGCAGCCCAAAATGTCAATGTTAAATCTATAAATATTTTGAAAATATAGAATATTTCAACTAAATAAACTGAAACACATCAATAATGTTCTACAGCAAAACATTTTTGTAGAATAATTTGAACAATAACCTCGTTTGAGAAGAGTGAGAAAAATGAAATTGTTCCAAAAATCGTCAATTAAATTATGTACATGATATATAATTTTGTTTCGTGAATAGGCAGGACAAACAAACTGACAGCGCATATGTATATAATATATATATAAATATATATAGATGTCGTTAAAGGGAGATGTCGGGGCGGGGTTTCTTCTTTCGTTTGGGTGAACGGCGCGTGGGCGTATTTGAAAAAGCGCTCACGGCAGCATCCAAGTCCAAGTTTATATGTAAGTTGTTGTTGTCTTTAGATGTTGAATAATCTATTTGCACAAAAACATTTAGCGTAAGAATACATATCTTTAACAAATTGAGAGAGAGAGTGTGAGTGAGTGAGAGGATGTGGCAATCTGTGTGTGGTGGTGTGCTGGTGCGGTGGTATGCGTGGGTTTGGACGGCCTCTGACCGTCAGCACTCGCACTCTGGCTGTTCTATATGGCCACACACATACACACACAGAGACAGCAACAACTCATATATAGAGACTCTATATAGATGGATTGGAATTCCGCGCAGTCGAAATAGCAATAATTCGCCAGCATTTGAAAATTTTC
Organism: Drosophila gaucha; assembly: GCA_035045545.1. NCBI lineage: Eukaryota > Metazoa > Arthropoda > Insecta > Diptera > Drosophilidae > Drosophila > Drosophila gaucha. The sequence continues at coordinate 2,015,506 of JAWNOY010000292.1, forward strand.
AAATCAGTTGCGTTCGGAATATTGAAAAATAAACAACTAGATACAAATCCATCCTAGGCCTAGTGAAGCGATCTCCGCAAAGTGGTGAACAAGAGGAAGTAGAAGAAGAGGAAGAAGCAGCGTTAGTTTAAACGTGCAACCAAAGCAAGTTTTCCCAATTCAAAAAAAAAAAAATAAAATAAATCAAAAAAATATTATTGTAGAAAAATTAATCGTGTTATATAGCAATTGCTTTTTAACGTTACGTAAGAGTTTTTCTGTCATTTTTCACGTATCTATCAATTCTCTTCTAAATTTTTGATAAAAAAAGGAGTTTAAGTTCAAATACCCAAAACCACACAAAACACAAACACAAATTGAAATGGAGTACGTTCAGTTCAAAAATGGATCGCCCGTCTACTACAAGGAGCAGCCAGACCTCAATGAATGCATTCAATATCAAGTAAGCATACGATCTTAAAAAGTAGCAAACGAAAAGAGATAAACAATATTTTTTTTTAATTATCAAAAAGAGTTGCCTTGGGAAAGTCACAATATTTATATGCATTTTTCAGAATGACCATGGCTATGAAAATAGTTCTTCGGAATTTTCAAAAATTTGTTAATTTTTCTAAGCCGTATTTGAAAAATCTAAAAATAATATTAAAATTTTTTTTTACAAATTCAAACATTTTTAAAATATTTCTTCACCTGAAAGACGTCACCTTTACTGTCAGAAAAATGTCCAATAGAATTCAAGTTCAAATTCAAATGTCAACGCAAGCAACAGTTGGAAAACGTTTTTCCAATTATTTTTAAAGTTTTCCAACAAATTATACAAAATTGTTTTCTCATACTCTATATATATGCACGATCTACCCTCTACAGCTCTCTCAGTCTGCTTCTTCTTCTACATATATACACCCACCATTTAGCTTATTATTTAAACATATTTGTGCGCTGAAAGGAAAACAGAAACAACATTTTTGCTGAAACATATTTTTCATAGCTGTTTCTCGAATGTAATTCAAACCAAATCTTTGGATATTTTTAGATAGAAAACAACAAAGAGAATAGAAAAATGTTGAGCGAGAATAATAAACAAAATTATTCGAAATGAAATTAATCTAAAAATGACTATATAGAAAGCAGCATGGGCGATAATTAGTTTAATGGCAAATAAGCCCAAAAAAAAGTCAGAAATGATGCGCGATTTTGGCATTGTCTCAAATAATGTCAAATGCGCAGCGAAAGTGAACAATTGTTGAAATAAATTGTTGCTAAACATTGTTTGTTAGCATAGAATACATACATATATATACATTTTGAAACTAATTTATTTATAAACTTTACACTATTTATCTTAAAAGCTATATGAAATCTGTTTGAGAGTTTGTCAACATGTTGGATATATTTATATAAAAAGACAAAATTTACTTAAATTTATAAATTTTCAATTAAAAATATTCGAAAGTGACCCTCAAACGATATTTCAAAATATATTTTTCGTGCTTGCGCCAGCAACAAATTTTAAATTTAGCATCAACAAAAATTTAATTTATTTTCGTATATATGTATATATCTCAAAAATGGTTCGATTCGTTCTTATGGCCAAGGTGAATGAAAAAATTGTGAGAAATGCGCAATTAAAAGAAAAATGGGCTAAAAACTAATTATTTTAAAGGTAATCTTTATGATGATGATCTATTTGTTAGTCAGCTCTCACTTGGCCAGGCAGGCGGTGTCGCTTAAGATGGAAGCTATCAACTGCTTGTCACTCAGTGCCGCATGCACCTCCTCCTCGTCCCACTGCAGCACCACCTTGCTGAGACGTGGTTCCTTCTTGCGCATAATACGCAGAATGCCCCTCGTTTCCACCAGGTCCACAGTGCCTGCAAACTCTGCCTGATCGAGCGCGAGTATATTCCTTTTGGCACACACTCTCCGATAGACCTCGTGCAAGCGACCCATGCTGATGTCCTTGTTGCGCTCGTTGCGCAGCATCAGCACGAGAGAACACAGCATCAGCTTTTGCTGTAAAGGAAAGGATGCTTCGATATCCTCCTCTAGGTTCTGTGAGGCTCCATAGACCTTGTTGAGCACCGCTGCCACTTGGCTAACCTGCACGGGCTTGAGCGTGTCTATAGATAAAATATATTAACTTAGCTGTAACAAAGATCATTCTTAGCATTCCTTTACCTTCAGTCTCCAATTCGAGATCTTTCATGTTGAACTCCTTTGCTCCTTGTCTCATCTGCTGTTCGGCAATTTCCACTACACGTCGACCAATATCTAAAGCACGCCTCACATCGCCGCTAATTGCGCTCACCTTGGCTGCCAGCAGCTGCAGTGTTACAGGTGGAAAGACATCCAAGACTTGCGCCTCGGCCAGGCGAGATTTAAATATCTCTACGATCTGTGGTTTGGTATAGGATGGAAAGTGCATCAGTCTTGGTTTGAGTTCGCAGCGCGCATTCAAACGCATCAGCGCACGATCCGTGAGATCCAAGCTGTTGGCAATGCCAACGAGCAAGATGCGAGCACCTGGCAAAGCGGGCCACTCGAAGATCGTATACAACACCTCCTGCCTTGACGTGCACAGCTGATCGATCTCATCCAGCACTAAGAGCAACATGCGCTTAGCTGTGCGCAGGTGGCGCTGTATGGCCGCCAGGTGATCTCTCTCTGTGCGCCCCGCTGGCTTCAGCTGCAGCTCTGTGCACAGCTTCTTGTAGACGGCGCCCACGCTGGCGATGCTTGTGCAGTTGATGTAGACGCGCTGCAGCCGCTGGGCAAATTCTGGCGCTTTCAACAGCAGCGATAGACAGGCTGTCTTGCCTGTGCCTGGCTGCCCGGACACATAGAGACTGCCAGAGGTTTGTGACTCCAAGTGCGTGGTGAAGAATTCTCGCAGCTCCTGCAGCTGCGGCTCTCTTCCAGGAAGATTAAGCGTCTCCGCGCTGTTTAGCACTCGACGCGCATTTTGATATTTGTTGCGTGGTGGCGAGGGCTTTGCCTCCTTCTCTGTCTCCTTGCTCTTCTTTTCAGTCTTGCTTGGTTTATGCTCCACCTCCACGTCTACGTCCACGTCCTCTCGTTCATCTATGCTCAGTCTGTCCAGCAGGCGCGAAGGGCTAATCAAATGCTGTGGCAGGGGATGAGTCTTGCGCTGTTTAGGCGGCGACACATGTGCTGCATCATCCTGCTCCTCCTCCTCGCTGCTGTTGTCATCCATCAGTTTGGCTGCACGTATATTAGTCTCAATGCATTTGGATCGGCTCGTCAAAACTGCAGCCGAAGTTTTTGTTGTCGTTTTCTTACTGCTGCGTGGCGTCTTTAGCTGCTCCTCGTGTATTTTTGCAGCAGTGGCTGATCTTCGCTTGCCCACTTTATCCATTTGATTCAACAGGTTGCTGTTTTCGTTATTCTCTGAAATTACACTAATAACATCATCCTGATCCTCGTCGTCGCTGTCTTCGATCCGTATCGTCTGCCTCAAGCGCCAAATTTCTGAGCGTCGTGGCGTTGAGGGCAGCGGCGACTGAGGCAGCGCTGTCGTCGCTGCTGCTGCAGACTTGCTAATGCTGCTCAGACGCGTGGAGCGGCGTACGGCAGCCATTTTTTAAGCTTTGTTAAGTTAGTTGCGTTCTTTTTACACTTAATGTGCAATAAGTTTTATTAATTTAAGTTTTACTTGAGTTTTAAGCGTGTTTAGTGGCTAAGCAAATATAGACAAAAGGCGCGAAACGCGTCTCAGCTGCGCTCCACGATCAGCTGCTTAAGCTGCAGTCTGGCAACACTGTACAGCACTTTACAGCACTGTGCAGCGTTGCATTTGACTATTTGGCGCACAAATTTGAATTTGTCGCTATGAATATTAAATTACTTACGCGCTTGTGCGACTGCGTGTGACCGTTGATTTTCAAAAATAAAACAGCTAGCAGAAAAATGAAAATGTTGCTGGACGAAGGCGAAAACGCTTACGTAAGCACCTATAAATATTAGTCTCGCCTCGGAACGCTGAGATATTTTTAAAATATATGTGTACAGACAGAGACGCTCACACTCTCATACATGAAATGGAATTTTGGTAAATAAAGTTTATACAAAAACACACGCATGCCAAATACACTAAAATTGTTTAGCTATCTGCGAAACAAAGCATAGAGAAATTATTTTCGATACATTTGGAAGGTGCCCCAACGGACTTTGTACATTATTTTTTTATTATTTATTTAGATTGTACTAGTTTTTAAGGCTTGCTAAATGTTTGGCATAAATAAAGCAATAAATTTAACCACAAATCCCATACTTTCTCTTTTGTGTGTTGCCTCAATAGCCATACCGAACAACTCCACTGGTGCTGCCCGGTGCCAAAGTGAAAAAGGATGCGCCCTCAACAGACTCGTATCTGAGACATTATCCAAATCCAGCTGTGCGCGCCCATCCCGGACACGACTACCATGACAGTATCATGAAGCAACGTGTTGCCGATACCATGTTGCACAAGGTTGTTGGCCAGGATGCCGACACTGGCAGAGTAAGCTAAGAAAACTAATTTCTATCTAAGAAACCAAGTCTTCAACAGTATTTTCCCTCAGGTTTTCCACAAGCAATTCAACTCGCCAATTGGTCTTTACTCCAACAACAATATTGAGGACACCATCAGAACAACAGTTCCGTAAGTTTATCTCTCACTTGGATACCTCTTTAAAGCTACTCAACTGACAATATCAAAAGCTTAGTTACAAAATACAAATACACTAACAACAAATTTTTTGAAATTTTTTTCAATTACGCTGTTAAAATCCAAAAATTTGAGATAACTTTTTGAAAACAAAAATTGAATAAAATATTTTGATTTGCGTAGTTATTTGTCAACAATTTGTATGCAGCTCAAAAGATGCGCCTAGTAAGCTTTCAACTAATATATAGTGCTATTATTTTGATTAGTCGAAAGTCCGTGCCGATTAATACCTCGTTAAGCCCTAATCCATTAATTATAAACAAGAAAGGAAAACAAATTTACTAAAAAATCAAAAAATCAATGAGACACACACATATAAGACCCATGAGACGAAGGAGTCTATAGATGTTGTATGTCTACTACTTGCTCAATGTTTCTATATATATACACACATACACATTTTTGCTCTATACACCACATACATATATCTATAAATATATTCTATGTATATTGTTGTAGCTTTGCCACAAGCGATAGCAATCGCTTGAAGGAAAGTCCTTTGCATCGTCCTTTGCCAACAAAACTTGACGGGTAAAAGTAAACATATTTTGAGCACAGCCTGATATATATAAACACCTATATATACATATTGTATATATATATAAATATTTTATGGATTGATTGATTGATTTGCATTACTTGGAGATCGTAAAAAAGGCCAAGCATTCGGTCTTCTGGAAACTTGATTTTTAGGCTTAATTGGAAGCTTGAATGTTTGCTACATACACAAATTATACAATCTTCCAAAAGTATCCTATGTGTACACTGTATTGATGTACTACTGTACCATATATCCACAAATTATACTGCCTGCCAATGAAAAAATTAACCATATTGTTGTACACCCAGCCACAACAAGTTGCAACCTGTGTAAAGTCCTAATCCCATATCAAATATACATACATATATATGTCCTATATACATACAGCTTGAGCCAAGGACATGAGTGCATGTGCTATATGTTACTCTCCTTTATGTATACTATTGTCTACTGTTTGATTCCTCTTCCTAACGCAAGTAAAAAGTCAGATCTGATTTGCGAATTGAAGTACTTCCTAAAAAACATCTAGAAATCAGAGTTGAATCCCTTATACCTTTTCGTTGTTGATCTTTGACAGAATTTCTATCAGAAATGGCATATGAGGCGCAATTGTAAAAGGTAAAAAAGTAGGTCAGATGTTGTAAATATGATAGAGTTATTAAGAATTGATCAATTGATATAATTGGATAAGATGCCTAACAACCAAACTATATATATAAATATTTATATCTTATACCTAAAACACAATACTCCAGCCAATCAATATATATATATACAAACTTAGAACTTAGCTGCACGATTAATGTTAGAATTTTCATCGATCTATCTTTCCTGGAACAAAAACGTAAAATCCTGGAGCAACAAAAACAAAAAGATCAACTTGCTGAGCAACAACGTCAACAGCGGCAACAGCAACTGCAGCAGCTCTATCAACAAAAATAAATATGAACAATATAAATTGTTTTTCGATATAACTCACAAACTATTAGCAACAAATTTTTAACTAGAGCAATGAAACCCCCTAGCCCAAAGTCCAAGAACCGCCCCTAAAAAAAACAAAAACAAAAACAAAAGTTCCTAAAAAAGACGTTTGCTGAATTTCAACCCAACTAAAAGTGTCAAACACAACACTCATTAAGTTCCTATGCCAAAGCAACCCACTAAGTATTAACAGTAATTCCTGACTAACCCAAAGGCCTAAGATAAATAATATAATTTACTATATCTTTTTTTTTTTATTAATTTTCAACTTTTTGTTATGCAGTTCTGTTAAAAACAATTTACTTTTAATAATTAGCTGTAAGAGATTTGTTGAATTTGTTCTTTAATTATTAATTAAAGTTGTTTGAGAAAGTGCGAGTTTTAAGACAACGCCTATTTGATTAGAAAATAACTACAAAAAAGAATCAAAAAACGAAAAACAAAAATAATTCTAACGTATTTTGTGCACATCCTGTTTTCTCTTTTTCTATTCTCTCACTACTCTGTCTCACGCTACTCAACCGATGTACAAAAAACCTCTAAACAAATTCATATATATATACATATGTATGTATGAACTTAACAACAAAAAAACCAAAATGATATAACGTTAAAATATTCTAAAAAATTGCATAACCTTAAATATTTTGACATATAATATTTACAAAACAAATGGCGCTTTCAACGATCTCAATAAAAAACAATCGCAAATAAATCGATAACAATGAAATCTCGATAAATCGCAATCGAAATCGACGAAACAGTTATAAGAAAACTGTTGTGTACGATCCAAGGAATAGTGACACCTACAGAGCCATTCAAGAGGAGGGCGGCTACAGCAGCTATGGCCAATCCTCACCACAGGAAGTAACCATACCTGTGCAGACAAAGGTCTATCAGCCGAATAGATTGGTTCCGGGAAAGGTAAGATCGCGCCAACTCTCAATTCGAAATCAACTCGAAAAACGTTCTTTCGACTCGGCTCAAAAATGTACTTGTGAGATATATCTGTGTGTTAGACAAGATATATACATATATAAATGCTCGATTGTCCACTTCATTGCGCACTTTTTGAAAAATCTCTCTATCTCTATTTTCTTTGCTCTCTATCTATAAATATATATATATATCTCTAAATGTATCGCCGTCTCACGTACAGTCAAATCAAAATTTTATTTTAGTACTCAGCATTTTTGTTTTCTGTTGTCCTTTATGTGTGTCCTCTGTCCAATGCTATGCCTAACAGAATGTTAAGCGGCGCTCGTATGTTTAATGTACTGTTAGGCAAAATGTAATGTTAACTAACATAAGCCAAATACTAATAGTTTTTATATTTTTTTGATAACTTGTCATGGAATCCGCAAGTCGTAAAGCATCATTAATCACATCTCTATGTATATTCTTCCGAAATCACTATTAGCTTCTTATTTTTGGCATAACATAACGGACAACTAACAGAAAGCACGCTCATAACATATCTATGAAAAATCAAATATAACGCCTTTCTTCAACTGTATTTATTAAGCAAATGTTATTTTTTTGATTTCTACATTTTCTTTAATACGCCTTTACAGAAACCAGTTTCAGCGCCAGTATCCCGGCCGCCGTACAATGTAAGTAACAGAGCTCTAGCCAACAGCGCTGTTATGCCTATGTTAAATGTTTACATTTTCTCTTCTTAACAGGTGGTAAACACACACGATGAAAATATACGCCAGAGCGGCTCGTTCAATCGTCTGATGTACAGCGTTATTGGTGCCACTGACTACTAAAGCAACAACAACAGCAACATTAGCAACAACAACAGTTACAGACGACAACAACACTAACAACAAACAAACAACAACAAGAACAGTTGCTAGTTAAGCGTTATTTAACCAATTTAGCGGATTTTTATGAAATTCTGTTTAACTTATTTAAAAGTAATTTATATAAACAAAAACAAAAAAGATGAAAAAAACGACAAAAGAAGCAACTAACAAAAGGAAAAACTTAATATATTTACATATTACGAATCGGTACAGAAATTGAATGGAGCTGATCTAAACATTATTATAAATTTAAACGAAAATAAATCACTCTTAGCTGAGTTTAATTGTTCTCAATCCTTTTTGTCAGTCTCCAATATACGCAATAGTCAATAAAAAAGAGAAAACAAATAAAATTAAATTTTAGTTGAAGATTTTTTTTAAACTTTATTATTATTTATGTTCATTTTAAGTTGACTTCGATAGAAGTCAACAGCGAGTGGTTCTAGTCATTACAAATGTATGAAAACGAATTAAATAAAACAAGTAAACGTGCTCTAGTCGGGTGTGCCCGACTACGAGCTACCCTGAATCTTGCGCAGAGCTGCTGTTTCAATCATTTGAGGGTACTCCTATATCTGAGTCTATATTGGATCTATGTTTACGATCCTTGTGTGTAGAAAGATGACATATACCAAAGTTTAAGACTCTACTATATTGTCTTCTTGTTTTGAACGAGGGACGCATCCCAAACTTAAAATCAGTGTATATATTACAGGAACCTCTCGCCTTAATAGAACTGAAGTTATGATCTACAAACCAAGCCGAAATATGGATTTTTTTCGATCATCAGAATATTAGATGAGATATTGAATGGGGAGAATGAATAACAAGAAACTACTTTAAAACCCCTATAGAAACATTGATTTTTATCGAAGAAATTAAGCAAGGGCATGATATGAAATAAAGATCGATAAGTATATAAGTATATGTGTATATATTATATGAACAGAGACAAATAACGCAGACAGAGAAACAGATTGACAGATTGACAGACTGACATACGGAAAAAGACTGAACAAGACTATCCAGCGGACAAAGAGACGGACAGACGGGCGAATCAAAAGACAGACGGATAGATAAGAGGACACACAGACAGACGCACTTAGCTGTATCAATTCCCCTCAGCATCATCCTGATTAAGAATATATACATACTTTGTATGCCTCTCACATTCCTATACACAACAGCTAATACACCCCCTGTTTACACATTTTCCATGTTTTAAGGTATTATAAATTGATAATTTATGCATTTTATGCAGCAAAAGATTTTTCTTGGGAGTGAGAAAAAACCATTTATAATTGCATTTAATTAGAGCTAAGTGACTTTCAATTCAGTAGTTCATTTCCCTGCTTACCCATTCCGTAATAAGATACTCCCAAAACTTTGCATAACATGACTCCGCAAATATATGTATTTGTATGCAGATATATAACACATTTGGAATCCATCAATCACGCAGGCAATTAAACACATTTTTATTGAAATTATGTGTATGCAAACACACACTTACACATAGCACATAAATTTCGACCATAACAATTGTCTGTTATACATAATGTACTTTCACTTCACGGCTTCAGTAATCCATGATCGGACAAAGCATAGACAAACCACATACAGCTCGCCCCCATTAAACGGTCAACGGCTGACGAAAATCGCATAAGCTCCATGAGAAAAGACTTCGAATAGACTTCAACGACCTTGACGAACAAAATCCTTCAAGTGTGTCATCAATTGAAGTTGAAAAAACCCTAGAGCGTAACTCCGTTATTTCTCTGTTATGGATCGTAGCAATAGTTGCTCTTAAGTAATCGCATCAGAGCCGCTTACAAATAATCGTATTATTGGGTGGGTGGGGCTGGTGGTGCCTGATTGAGGTTTAATGACTGCGTACATACATATGTATTGTACGTACGTGCGATCACATGGCAACAACTTTGTGGTACTTGCATCTGGTGTAAAGGTCTTCAAATGCAAAAGATTTGGCAATCACATCAAAAGATCGCTGGCACAGTTGAAGCTATTCAACCGCAACGTGGTCGCAACAGATACAGATACACACACACACAATCATGCATACAAAGACAGCGAAACGTTTTCGATATCGAGTTTGCAGTGATTTAACAATTTGGGTCAAACTCTATGAACAATAGGCTTTTGCACTTGTCGGATTAAATTCAATAAATTTTGACTTGGGCGAAGCCCTAAACGCATTGAACTCAAGCAATTGACCTGCCAAATAGCTTAAGTAGATAATCTAACGACAATTGCAGTCAAAAAGTCACTTAAATGCTGATTAAGAATTAAGTACAGCTATTAACAGTTAAGTACAGCTGCTAACAGTTGGCCAAATGTTAGCTAACAGCACGCTATCTTTATCAGCTGTAATAATTTAAGTAAGCTTTTTGCATGAAAGTCAATTAAATTTAAGCTGGAAGAAATGTATTGTAAATATAAAAAACAATAAATGTTAACTAACAGCTAGGTACAGCTTTTCACAGCTCAGTAAATATTAGCTAACAGGCGGGTCTCTTTAACAGTTTTGGCTCATTTTATAGTTTTTTTCAGCCCATTTGTGGGATAGCTATGGATGCAAATGAAGCAAACATGAAATAGCCAATGCAACAATTTGCAAAAGCAACAAATATTAATTGACAGCTTGTAAAATGTTAGTTAACAGCAGAAGCTTTTTAAAAACTGTGGAATTATAACTTACTAGGATTACTAGTAAAATAATCAAATTTTAGTAAAATAATCAATGTTAACAACCAGATAGGTAAAGCTGTTAACAAGATAAGAAATGTTGGTTAACATCAGGCTTGCTTTAACAGCTGTGGATTTACTAAAATCTTAATTTGAGTTGAGGCCATCAAACATAATGCTAACTTACAGTTAAGTTCAGCTGTTAACAGTTTGCCAAATGTAAGTTAACAGCAGGCTCTCATAAGCAGCTTTTAACTATGTTAACCTATTTGGAGGATCGCACGTAATGTTTATGAATGCAAATGAAGCAAACGTAAACTGGAGCAACAATTTTAACTATAGCAACAATGACACACAGGTCGAGGCGAGCTGTAAAAATCAGCTGAGCTCTTGGGGATGGAGGGAAGGGTAGGGTAGGGAGTGGAGGCTAGGTGCAGAGCACAATGGGCACAATGGTGCCCATGATATAATGGCAACGGAAATGACAACTATGTGAGCCAACAGCTGTTGTAAATCAAAAAAGAGGCTACCAACAACGAAACGCTCCACCAACGACCGTTAGAGAGCCGGAGAGACAACTAAATGCCGCTCTGGCTGCGACTCGTGAGACGTATTCGATATAAAAGTGCAATTGGGGTTTGCAGTGAACGCAGATAGTTTTGTGACTTGGAGTGGGACGTGCGCGTTTTTATCGAACGGTACCAAAGTGAAGTGAAGTAGTTAAACGGCAAACAACAACCAACTTGTATTATAATGCAGCTTTTGCTCGTGGTGGCCACGGTCGCGATTTGTGGAGTCGCTCAAGCGCAGCAGGGCGTCGATCCCGCCTATTTGCGCCAATACTACCAGCAGCTGCAGCAGCAACAGCAGCACCAACAGCCCTCAGATGGCACGCCCATCTACGAGCAGAACTCAGAGCAGACGCAGCAATATGTGAGCGCTGGGCAACAGATCAGGATTAAGGATACGGTCGCCGAGCAGATACGCTCCCAGCAGCAGCAGCAAGGATATGTGGCGCCAGCGGTCAGAGATTATCTGCAGCAGCCACAGGTGGGCAATTCCAAAGGTAACTAAAAGCTGCAGCGACTCAACTAGTTTTCTCTTGATTCCTTTCAGTATCAGTCGCAGCCACAGCAGAGCGTCTATCGCCAGTCGCAGCCAGCGCCTGTTGCAGCGCCTCGTCGCCCCAGCTATCAGGCTTCAGCTGCTCCGCTACTTAGCAAAGGACAACACAAGCTGCAATCGCACCAGCAGCAACTCCAGCAGCAGCAGCAGCAGGAGGAGGAGGAGCAATACGATGATGTAAGTTGACCATAACGAGTTCGAACTCCGCTTTCGCGCACTTTCGTTTTCGTATTCGCATTCGTTTTCGCAACCAACTAAACAATGTTGCCAGCCAGTCAGCCAGCGCATAATTACAATTGAAGCATGCAGCAGAGAGATTTTCACATAGAGTTCATTAACCATCAGACACAATGCAGCTCCAAACTTCAGACTCGAACTGCAACTCCAGCTTGGCCATAGCCATGACCAAAAGCTACTCCTGGCTGACTATTATTTATGGGCTGCTCATGCGGAAGCTCGTTAGCCAGATTTATCCCAATATACAAATTCACATTAATCCGCAGCCTTAAGCCAACTTGCTTTGCATATGAGTTATGGCTAAATGTGGGCTGACTATTAGCTCGGTGTTCAAAGCAGTAGTTGTCTGGCTTCGCTTGGGTGAAAGCTGTGAAATTGGAGAAGGGAAGGCGTATGCGTATGTAGAATATGCAAAAGAGTGTCATGACATATATAAAGTGGCTCAGATAGGAATATAATATGGCTATGGATTGAGAATCAATTGATTTCATTCTGAATTCATTTTTTATCAGCTTGTTCAGCCCATAGATACAAATCATCTAAAGAGGATGTCTTATATACATTTGTTTAAGGAAAAGCTTATAGTATAATTAGAATATATGAAATATCGTTCATATATTCTACATAAGTATATGTATATGAATATGTATATTGTCATATATTCTATCTATTTCATATATATAGAACTTATTATATATAAAATATAGAAAAGAGTGCAATGGCTTATAAAGCAGGCCAAACAGATGCCATATATAACTCTACCTAAACTCAGCTGCATACAATCTCCAATGTATACAAAAATTTGTAAAGCAAACGATAAAATATAAAGATTATTATGGAATATATAAGACAGTTCAAATAGATATCAAGTTAACTTGATTATCAGGCAAATACTGCCGACGGATTCGGATTTCTCTTGCCAATGCAGCATACAGCATATAGTCATTTAGAATATATAAGTTTAAATACAGTTCTGTCTGGATATAATTAACTAATTATTGCAAGGCCTGTTCTTAGTATTGATGATGTTCACTATATCTAAAGTTCGTTTTATTTGTGTTTATAAATTGTTTATGGTGTTTATAAATTCAACAGATCTTTAAAATAAATAAGAGGGTAAACAAAAATTATTGCTTTTTCAAGGAATTTTTGAATAATCGGCATTTGCTTCTGGTACTACTCTCAGTACTTCTGAGTACTCCATGTAAAAATTGAGGTGTTCATTATAGGCAGGCACGACTGTATAAAGAAAAAATAAAAGTGTCTTATAGCATACATAAAGCAGTTCAAATATGTAGTAAATGTAGCTCTTATTTGAAAGAGCAACCCATAGTACTCAGCAATGTTTAAGGAAAGGTATATACTATATATATATATTAAATCACATACATGTATATATAAGTTTCTTGTATATTTTTCCTGCCTACTAAATCTAGTTCTATATAAAATACAGAGTTGGACTATTAATCAACAGACAAGTGCTGACCAATGCAATCATTTCTAGTTTGCCAATTCACACAAATCTTCAAAAATGGTGTCACACACACACTTACACTCACATACTCAGAGAGAGAAAAATGTCAAGCTGCATGTCACGAGGCACATTCGAAGCAGTTACAATCACTTTCAAATGCGACCCATATTGCCAGCCACAAGACCCATAAGACACCCAAAAACACGATCAGTTCCGAATGGACAGTGCACGCATTAGAACCGGCTCTTAAACAAGCTTTTTTGGCCAATTGCCTTTCCAATTTTTGTAGCAGCAATGCAATTGCAATAACTCTTTGGCTGGTTTTCAGTTTTGGGCCACGTTGCGCTAAGAACAATTGCTGTTGGCCACGCCCCTTGGCCACGTTTTATGTTTTGGCTTACCTTAACCCAGTTGGAGCTTAGCCTTAGTTTTTGTAGCTTCCTTGTCTCAGCCTTGTGCATAGTTTATGCTCAAATATATATATATATCGAAAGACAAGCCCCATTGCGCTTCTGGGGATTTGAGTCCAGTTGCATAAGTCAACATGCGATCGCTGCATGCCCCAACGATCGGTTGGTTCGTGTCATTAAAAATATGCAAGTCGACTCCAAATTACTTTCACTTGTGCGTGTTGAGCAACGCGATCTGGGCTTGAATATTCGAGACTGAGATACAAACACCCACACGCATGCGCCGAAGTCAATGTGATGTAATTGACATAAAACTGGGTCACATTGCACTACGCATTCAAATTTCGAAGCAAATATATTTGTTTCTCTCTTTGCAGCAAAACTCCTCGTATCAGTTTGGCTTCGATGTGAAAGACGACGAGTTCACCAACTACCAGAATCGCAAGGAAGTTCGCGATGGCTCGGTCATTAAGGGCAGCTACTCGGTGGTCGATTCGGATGGCTTCATCCGCACGGTCAAGTACACAGCCGATCCCAAGGAGGGTTTCAAGGCGGAGGTCATACGCGAACCCACCGACATTGTCGTTAAAATACCAACTCAGCCGCCACAGACACAGCTGCTGCGCTCCGGTGGCCACAAGGCACCCCAGGAATATAGCCAAGGCAAGCAGCAGTATCAGCCACAGCACCACCAACCACAGCAGCACCAGCAGCAGCACCAGCAGCAGCAGCAGCAGTATCATCAATACCAGTAAGGAGGCTGTACTCGTATCCTCTTGAAAGTTCCGCAAGTCCATGTAGTTTGTAAAAGCGTTCATAACATTATTCAGTTAACATACATCCAATGCATCTGTATGTGTAACTAATACACGTATATACATACATATACATATATACGTACATGCGACTTTTGACTTTAGTTTGTAGCATATTTTGGTCCATGTTTGCGTATGGCTTAAGCAAATCGAAATTCCTTGCTGTACTCTACATATTTTATGATTTTCCGATTTAGAATATTTAATTAAAAATTTTATAAAAAATAAAAAACAGTGTTTTTAATCAAAAAACTTTTGGGAAAGGGATTGCAGAGAAGAAAAACAATTGTTGTAAATGTTTTGGTTAACGATTCGAACCAATTTTTTGCATTGTTAGAAGGTAAACCCTTGAAATAAACTTCTGTATCCTGCTTGCTTTGTTGCTGACTTCTAGATATTTTATAATTTTCTGATTTGAAATATTTTTCTTGAAAATCGAAAGACAAAGAAAAAAGAACTAGCTTCATGTCTCTTCTTTCCTCTCGAATCAACTTCCTGGCTTCATGTTTTTGATATTTTTATCAAGCTTTCCACATTATTTACCAGATTTAACTTTTTTGGATTTGCATTTCCGTTATCTTCTTATCAGCTGAGTTGCTCCTAGGTTTCATATCCGGCTCACAATCGGACCGTCTAACGGCTATTGCTTTATAAAACATTTTAATTTTCCAGAAATTGTCAGTCTCCTAAAAATCTATTGGTGTCTAAAATATTTAACTACTACATTTAACTACTACAGAACTTTTCCGAACCAATTTCTTCGACTTACTGATCTCCATTGACATTCATACCACTCTCAAGAAACATTATTCCTTCCTCACTCTGACCATTTTGAATGCTTTAATATTTTTGAGCCACATGGCTCGATAGTAAACAAAATTTAATTATGCATAAATCAATGTGCTAACCCTTAAGGTATTTTGGGCAAAGACAAGATCCAAGTCTAGCGACCATATGACACGCAACCCGTTGGGCCAG
Source organism: Drosophila gaucha (assembly GCA_035045545.1). Lineage (NCBI taxonomy): Eukaryota > Metazoa > Arthropoda > Insecta > Diptera > Drosophilidae > Drosophila > Drosophila gaucha. The sequence continues at coordinate 2,031,310 of JAWNOY010000292.1, forward strand.
TTGTTGGGCGCTGACAAAGGCCAGCCTAAATGTGGAAGTTCTCACAACGATCTCGTGGTCACCGCGAAGATGCTCGCCAGACAAAGCTTGGGCCGGTCAAACCGGTTGGCTCTGTTCGCTGGGAACTGTGGAACTCACGCCACATCAATCGAGCATTTGCTGGCAATAGTGTCCTTTCGCAATGTCCTTGCATAAATTAGAAAAACAGTGTGAGAACCAGGCGAGAGCCAAGGGTTATCACTGTAGATCAAGACACTGATGACCTTATCGGCCAGAAAGGCCGAACCGGTTCTGGACAGTCGCTGACTGACAGACCCGCATGGCTAGGCCAACAAATGGGTTACCTTACCTGTATAGGCTCGACTCCTTTACGAGTATCGATCTTAAGCTGATCCCTAGTTGGATTTTCGTAAGTTGGTCAGCTGTGTCTCCGTAATATATGCCAGACCTATAATAAATAATAACTGGACATTGCTGGCCCGGGGCATTTGTGTCACTTGAACATCGTCTCGGGCAATCGCGCAAAGGCAAATGCAAATGAGCTGCAACCCTTGAGGTCACCGACTTACAAGACGATAAGCCCGCCTGCAGCAGCAACCCTCTCTTGCAAGAACTCAGCGCATTTGCATATGACCCGCATTCGTCGACTGATGGACTGTCTGTCTGATCTGTTGTAACTAAGTAACTGCAGGACATTTCGGGTCATTGCTTAAAACCAGTTCTTGCTCGAAAGGATAGTTGACGCTGCTGACCTTTTTCCATGGGCCAGTGCTGGCGACAACAACAGCAGAAAGTCGCGGAACCGGACTGTCCACTTTTCTCGCCTAGTTCTGTTGGCTCGTGAGAAAATGTTGCAAAGTCTTCCCAGGCGCTGACCTATGACAAGAATATCCCGAAGCTGCTTTCTTATGCAAATCTTTTGCAGGATATTTCAAATTTCACGCCAAATCATTGCCCTTAAATAAATAATACGCCAAAATTATGAAAAGTCACGTTTTACTGAGCAGTTCTCAAGACAGAAATAGAAAGAGAGCGAGAAATTGAGAAAGAGTGTTTGTGAGAGAGAGAGAGAGAGAGAGAGAGTAAATAAGATAGAGTTAAGGCCTTTGGTGTGCAGCTCAGAGTTTGCCCTGCGCCAAGTCCCAGCGATGCTCGCCATGACCTCCACGACGATCCGTCCAAATCACCTGGAACCATGTATTTTGAAAAAGCTGAATAGGATTTATGTAAAATTCTATTTACCTCGCCCTTGTAACGATTTGTGCTGCGCTGTGACTCGAAGCGTCGCTCGCGTGCTTTGGGATGCTCCAGCACATGTCCATGACTACGCGCATTGGGGCCATCAAATCTCATGAAGATGTCACTAGAGTTGAAGAGATGAGAAATGTATATATGAGAGGAAGACATTGGGAGTGGGTGATAAGGGAAGAGAGAGTGAGAGATTAGGTTGCCAACTGAAAATATTTGGTGTTCTTGGTCTTCAGATGAGAGGAATATTGATTAACAAGTCAGGCAGAGGGGAGTTAGAGAGAGATTAAGGAAATATCCTTGAGATTGATAGTGATCCTTGCCTACCGCAACTATTTGGGTTTCTTGGTGGGTTGAGGAGATGAAGATCGTAAAAGATTAGGAAGACTTTCTTGCTTACTGAAAAAAATTGGTTTCCTTTTTGGGTCGCTCAGTTTCTGTTCTGGACTCTGCAGCCACTGCATCCTCATCCTGCTTGGTCACAAAGCGGCGTGAACGTTGTGCTTCCAGATGCTGTTGCTGCTGTTGCTGTTGCTGCTGTAGATGGTGCTGCTGTTGCTGCTGCTGCAAAGCTGTTGCTGCTCGAGAGGGCACCACATGCAGCACATCGCTGGTAAACAAAGCCGGCGGCACATTGTACAGCTGATCCTCTAGGCGTTGTTGTAGATGTGGTTGCGGTTGTCTCAGTGGTGCAGGCGGCACAGCCACGCGCTGCTGCACAGGCATATAGTTGCCCTCGTAGCGATATTTGGCCAGCTCCGCATGTGGCGCCACAGAACGTTGCAAATACTGCACGCTCGACTGTGGATAGATGGCTGGCAGTGGAGCCGCTGGCTGTGGTGCCGGCAGCTGCTGTTGCTGATACTCCAAGGCCAGCGGCTGATAGTTGGGTCGATAGTTGAGCAACTGGAAATTGGGCGTGTGCTGCTGATAGTGTGCGGCAGGTGGCGCCACATAGCCGCCCATAAAGGGCGCAGCGACATATTCCAAGCGACGCAGGCGTGGTGGGGCATCATAGTAATGCAGCTGGCGATGTGGAAAGTAATGTTGCAACTGAGCCGGTGGCAGCAGCAGCAGTAGCTGCAACATCAGTAGCAAGGCAGTTGGAAAAGTCGTGGTAGGCAGCTCCATCTCGTGGCACGCTCGTCAAATTTGTGGCTGGATTTTGACAACAACATTGGCATTTATAGCTGGGGCAGGTGGCTTGGCCTGGGGCTTGGGGCTTGGCTTCGGTCCGGCCCAATGCCGGAAGTTGTGTCGCTGCTGCCCAGGAGTCACCGGTGTGTGAAATCGATTCAACGCTGCCCCAGTCCCTCAAAATCTCAATTGTGCAATGCTCGAACGATCGACGAACGTTACGTCGCATTATGTAAGGTGAGCCCCGACAGAGAGGGAGACGAAGAGAGAAAGAGATAGAGAGATGAGAGAGACCCTAAGCTCTAGCAAATGCAGCAGCTGTCCATAGCCATTATCAAGGTCAAAGCAACTGTTGTCTAGGCAAGTTCAAAGCTTAACTATTTAGCATATAACAGCTTTTTGGCACTTCCTTTAGAACCGTTAAAAAACAAACAACAGCCATGTCCATGCAGATCCTTGCTGATTGGTCGTTCAACAGGCTGTTGCGTTAGAGCTAAGGGTTGATTGTGCTTTGGCTGACCTATGGCACAAAGGGCTGTGTGCAACCCCCTTGTCAACAACCCTTAAAGCCTTCCTCGTTGTGCTGCGAAGGTCTTCAGCTCATTCGACTTCTGAAGTTGAAAGCCTAAGCAACAGCACGTCAAGAACTCCTTAGAGAATCCTTGAACTCCGTCAAAAGCTAATACTATATACTTTTTATTTAATATACGCACTGGAAGAGCTGTAAGTTTTTGTTTTAGATAGCCATAAGACAATTAACATTTAATTAACATACATAAGGACACGAAGTCGTTTCAACATTTCAACATTAAAAACTCCAGATCCACTAAAGTTTCTAGAGAATAGAGGAGAGCGCGCTATACGATTCGATTATAATACAAAGATTGTGGCCTCTATGAGACTGCTGCAACAAGTTTTCAGTGCTTTCGATACGGTTTAAAAGTCGGTTATATCATTACATATATAAATATATATCGGGACTAATCGGCCATATTGACATTGTTCATGCGCATCTTGGCGAAGTCCTCGAATACAATATTATCATCGTCGTCCTGATAATAGCCCTTCACGTTGCGATGCTGCTCAATGGACTTCATTTTCTTCATGGCATTCGAACGCTTCTTCTCAATGGTGCCTGCAGGCAAAAGGAAAGTATAAGCATGAGAGAGCTTAAGGATTGGAATTAAGACTTACCAGGAGCTGGTTGCAGCAGCTTGAAGGGCACATCGGTCTGCATCTCTCCTCCCAACGTGCCGCAGTTCAACTTGATGCGCACCGAATACGAGATGACAATACCGCAAGCATCGCCAGTGGATTTGCCCTCTTGGACCATGGTGGAGGAAGCCAAGTTGACGTCCTCATCCTTCAAATGACCATCCAGAGCAATACCTAAGGAATATATCAGAAGTAACTCTTGGACATGTCTTAGTTTTTCTTCGGGACTCACCATGCCGATCCTTGTTGTTGGCTGCCAATGGGATTAGGTAGAAGGTCTTGGTGAGATTGGCGCCTGGAGTTATGGGGCAACCCTCCTTAGTCTCCAGCTGTGCTACATGCTTGCTGAACTGCGCATTCACCATGGTGATCTCAGTGTGCTGCACAATGAAGCACTTGATGCTCTTCACCGACTTCTTCGAGTTGTTAGACACTTGCACCGTGGCGGCCGTCTTCTCGCCATGATAGTAGATCTCACGATCTAGCGTTACCTCCAAACTGATCTTACCATTGGAGAAGGTGAAACCCTTGCTGACCAGCGAGCTGGGCAGACGCTGGCCGCGATTCAATGGAGCATACTGCAGCTTCTTGATCACCAGGCTGACCATGCTGCGCTTGTGCTGACGATCGTCCTCGGAGTCACCGACAAAGGCACGAATGGTGTACTCCACGCCCAGGGGCTTGCCCAAATCATCGCCCTCCTGCTGCAGCGTCACAGAGCTGGGCGAGTTGGGTGGGAAGTGGAAGGTGAAGGGATGAGCATGGCTGCCCAATTTGCGCACCAGCTTCTCCTGCATGGGCGTCATTTCCATGTTGGGATTGGTCATGGGCACAATTTGTTCCCGCGACAGGATAAGCTCCTTGGAGAACTTGACGCCCATGACCTCGTCCTCTTCGCGGCCATAGCGATAGGTGGTGGCCAATTGGCCAAATACTTTGCGATTCTTCAGATAGTCCGGCTCCACAACGATAACGCCATCAACGGGATCACAGTAATCCAAGTGATCGATGAAGTCACGACGGCCCAAATAGAAGGTAACCTTACCGTTGGGTGTTGCCTTCTTAAAGACCTTCACGGAAACAACCATCTTGAGCGATTTCTTTTAGATGTCTACACAGATATTTTCTTTATCGCGCCCGGAGCTAGAAACGTTTGCAGTTCGTCGTCCGTCGAGGAAAATGCAAAACGAATCTTCTGTACAACCTGCTTATATACCTTTGGCCTGGCCCTGTCCGTGGGGTTTCACTGCGTTCACTAAATGGATTTGCCCGTTATGCATTCGACTTGTATAAACGAACAACAATGTTCTTTTGCGCAGTTTTCCATTCCATTCCGTTTGACCAGCCAAATTGGCTAATGTCAAGTAGCGTTCGCGACCTCGTGCGAGGTCAGCCAAATGTTTGCTCGTATAGTTCCAGACGTAAGTTGTCTTCTAGGATTAGCATTTGATTAGCTATTTAACCTGAGCCAGAGCTCGTTCTGCCTAATGGTCGCTCAGAAGACTTGCGTGAAAACCTTTGCGTAAATTTTACGCAAGTCTTTGTGGAGGGTTTTTATTTTTCACAGAGAAACCCTAAAAGTTAGTGGAGCACTAAGGCAATGTGTTAGAGTAAATCAAATGTCAATATATTGATTTTTTAGTTGTGTTTTTATGAGCGGAAATGACAGGAATATGTATATGATAGTTATTTAAGTAGGCGAGTTAGGACAGTGTTATAGTGTTCAAATAATAAGTTTGTTAGCTTAGATTTATCTTTTTTTATTTATATGTTTATTATTAACAAGCTTTCTGCTACCTTTAGTGGCAACTTAATCTAGTTATACATTAGAGACAAAAAAAAAATATTTGATATATTCAAATAATAAGTTTGTTAGCTTAGATTTATCTTACACTATTCAACGGAATTTAATTTGGTTTCGATGGTTCTGAAAGGTGTTTATCGGTAGGTTCTGAATTTGAAAAAAGATTATCATGTGGTAATTTTAAGAAAATTGTGGTCAAAGGGCGAAGAAGTTGCATAAAAAATGCATGTTATCTGGTAATACCTTCCAATCAGGCTTAAACTGAAGCTAGAGTCTAAGCTTCAATTTTACTTTAAACTAATGCCTAGGCAAGCTATATTGCTTCAGCAAAAGCGAATCAGAAATCGTATTATTATATTATAATATTAACTTGACTATTGTTTTATGGAGCTTTCAAAAGGGTCAGAAATGCGTTTTTCATACTAAGAGCTACATTGTAACAAGATTTTTAGGTTTTTGATGGAGAGACCACGTCGTCAGATTCATAATTTACAAATGAAATACTTTAAGCATCATATCACTTCCCTTTTAAACCAAAACCTTTGTTATAAAATGTCATGTCTAGATACTTCATCATACTTAAGCTATATATCTCTTTCTCTTTCAGCAAAGCAATGCAAACACAGAGTCACACCACAACCGATCGTCATGGCTATAGCCTGCGCTTCTCGCCCTTTGAGGCAAATCACATGTTGCTCGCAACTAGGTAAGAGCCCTATATGAACCCCTTCTATTTGTACCCTAACTTAACATATTTTCTCTTCAGCCAATTGTACGGTCTTGCTGGTGGTGGTTCGCTCTTTTTGCTAGCGCAGAGCTCCACAGATGACGCCCAAATGAGCGTCAATTCACACAATCTCACAGAGCTGTGTCGTCTGGAGTGGTCGGATGGGTTGTTCGATGTCGCCTGGTGTCCATATGCCGCCGATATAGCGGCCACTGCCTCGGGCGATGGCTCGCTACAGATCTGGTCGGGCTTGGATGTCGAATCGGCGGTGACAGAGCAAACGCCCAAACAGCCGTTGATCTGCCTGCAGGAACACAAGAATGAGATCTACAGTTTGGATTGGGGCGAGAAGTGGAATTATCATACACTCCTCTCGGCCAGTTGGGATTGTACGCTCAAGCTGTGGGATTGCAACAGGCAGAACTCCATCACTACGTTTGTGGGACACAATGACTTGATATATTGCGCAAAGTATTCGCCGCTCATTGCGAATCTCTTTGCCAGCGTAAGTACCGATGGGCATTTGAACTTATGGAATTCTCTCGATTTTGCAGGTAAACCTCTGATGAGCATCGAGGCGCATGCCAGCGAGGCCCTCTCCTGTGACTGGAGCCACTTCGATCGGAATGTGCTGGTGACGGGCGGATCGGATGGTCTAATACGTGGCTGGGACTTACGCAAGATGCGCACACACATCTTCGAGCTGAACTCTGGAGAATTTGCGGTCAGACGTTTGGCCTGCTCCCCACACTCAGCGACTGTGCTGGCATCGGCCAATTATGATTTTACAACACGGTAAGTCCAAAAGAGATCTAAACAGCAATATTTTCCAAGGGCGAACAGACAAGATTCCAGTAAGACTCTATAGTCAAGGGGGTAGCTGCCTATTGGTTGCGAATAAGAAAGCAGAGTCCTTCAAGTGAACATTTTGAACTTTTTTTTGTTGCCTTTGGGAAGTGTCTTATGCATGGAAATTCTATAAGGATTTCCGACCTTGAAAAAAATCTTGAAAAATTTACGGGACTAGGAAACTGCGAGTGGAGTTGACTGCTATTGGGAGCTAATAAGAAACTAGAGCAATCTTTATAGCTATTTTTATTGAGTTCCTAAGGAAGGCGTCTCTTGTAGAGAACTTCTATAAGAAATTCCGCCTGCTGCTGTAAAACATATTTAAATATTTTGTGACTACGAAAGCTGTCGGACAAATAAAGATAAACGCTGTTAAAGCTGTTCGTTGATGTTGACTTTACTGTATAATATATATGTTTGTAATAACTAATTCCTATTGTCCTCAACAGCATTTGGGACTTGGCACGCAGTGAATCCGCGCAGGAGATAAATGCGCAGCACACGGAGTTCGTCTGCGGCCTGGACTGGAATCCACAGCGTGCTCATGAGCTGGCCGACTGTGGCTGGGACTCTCTCGTGAATGTCTATACGCCGCAATGCCTGGCCTAGACAGTTGCCTTAATGCTGCTGGCCTTACACCCAAAAACTGGAAACTGGAACTGGAACTGGAACTAGTAATCCAAAAACCGAACGAATGTGATAAATAGCCAAACAAAATGGTGGACAGGACACACCTGGACTATAGCTGAGCTATATGAAACCTCTAAGGAAACGACAATGAACTGTAAATAGTTGTGATATATCTACGATATAAAGAGTATGAAGAGGAGAGAGCAAACACGATAAACGAAAACCCAAAATTTAGCAGGTGCTTGAAATGTCAATAAAAAGCTTACAGATAATATATATATACGAATATTATATACATGTGTTTTGTTTAACTAGCTGCGGGCTATAATTTGATTTGGGACCTTAACAAGAACTTAACGGCATTCGCTTAGCTGGCAGCCAGCAGACGTTGAAGTGGCGTCCCTTGGCTACGTTTCTACTCCAGCCAGCGTAAGCCAAACAAACATGCAATAAAGTGCTAATTTGCTGCAACGTTTTATTGCCTGGCTGTCGGGAGTCTTCGACCCAACTGACATTCCCAGAATTGACACAGTCAACAAGCTGCTGCTGCTGTGGCAAAAGGTGTGCCAGATCGCACGTCGACAGCTCTGCTGATGGTGTGAAAAGGTGCCCGCAGCCAGAGCCGTGTCCAAAGTGTCTGCTTTGTTAGCTGCTGTTGCTGCTGTTGCTGCTGTTGCCGAGGATCACATTGCTCATCCTGTCATTAGGCTTGAAGTTGAGCTTTGGCTGCCACCTCGGGCAAATATTTGTTTTGATGCCAATTTGCGCTGATTCCTTTGGACAGTGAGCCCATCACTCACAGCCAAGCAACAGCTGCTGCCACTGTAATTATATATATGTGTATCGAGTCAAGTGAAAATAAAGTAGATATTAATGCTTGTTTGTGTTAATAAAAATCGCATCTCGAAATTCTTATAATTCGATACTGAGAAAACGAGATGATAAGCAGCGAAATGTTTGCGCTGTTTGTTCTGTTAATAAGCGTGATCTGCTAAATTTCTTTAATAAGCGCACTCGCCCAAATTGCTTCAAAATTCACTTAAGTTAATTTTCAAATCAAATAAACGTTAATTATTGAAGTAACATAGCACGCAGCTTGAAGATGGCAGCTGCTAGAGCTGCCAGACAGTTTTAGGTTCATACAGCAAACTGCGTGCGTTGCATAGCAGGTAGCTTGTGCTGCGCAGCAATGAGTGTTGCGGAAGACTACAAAAAGTACGCGGTATTTTTCAAAATTTGTAAATAAATGTTAATATTGCTGTCTGTTTTATATAAATATCAAATGTGTTATATTAAATTTATGCTAACTTCACTCTTTGTTAACCTATTATAGCTTAATTTCTTAAGTCTTCTTCACTTAATGCTGCCATCATTTTGAATGCTGGAATAATTCCCTTAAAATTACCCGCAGCAATTTTGCGTTAATTCCGGGCAACAAACTATAAATTAACACCGCACAAAGTTGCAACGTGCTTTGGCCGCTTACATAGTTGCAGCCTAGACGTAACCTTGACTTCTTTTTGCTGCCTGTGGCGCATTGCTGTTGTTTTAGGTATCCATGGGCAGACAGCTCTTGTTATAAATAACAGACGAATGCCAAATTTTTCAACACCCAGCACGCGAGTGACAGCCACACTCAAGTTCTCCCTCTCACACACATACAGACACTCTCGCTCTCTCTCTTTCTCTCTCTCTCTCTCATTGAGCAGCAGGTTCTGTGTAGCTGCACGCGCCTTGCCGCGCCTCGCAGCTTCTGCTCCAAGTGCAGCCGCAGTCGCAGCCTTAGCATCAGCATCAGCATCGGCTTCAGCTTTAACAATTTAAATTGCCTCCACGAGCATTTTGATGGCGATCACGCGCCCCTTTTGAAATCTTGGTACTCAATCTGCCTTTGCGGCTGCCTTCGTGCGGGGCCATAAAGGATCACGGCTTTGGCCAGTTTTTACGACTGCCTGCCTTTGGTATTAATTTTGTTTTAACGTTTTGTTGTAGCTGCTGCTGTTGTTGTTCTTCTTGTTTCTTTTTTTTTTTTGCCTTGGCCTGGCTTCACTTTAATCGTCACTTTTGTGCCGACAAGCGACGCGCTAAGATCGTGAGTGTGTGTGAATCATGCCCATTGGACGCTCTGGTGGTCAGCGAACACGTGTAGCTGCTCAGAGGAGTTGCTGCTGCTGCCGTTGCTGCTGCACACCCCCCAACGTGCTGCACAGCTGGCGGCTGTCTGAGGCATCACAGAGGACATACCGCAACCGAAGACGCCTAACTAGGATGCCAACGAAATGATCGTTTGGTCACACACAGATTCTACAGAGTGGGCGTGTGTTGAAGGCAATCTTGATAAGCAGGCATTTCGTTTGAAAAAAAAAAAAAAAACAGAAAAAGGAAAAAACCAAAAACAAACGCCGGAAATAATTGTCAAGGGACTACTCGTTGAGCTACCTGTTTGGCATTCGAACTAATGAAGCGAGGATCTCTATTTATTATTATCCTGGCAATTAAAATGTGCTCGTGTGGAGCTGTCGGATGTAGCTACCGTTAGAGTGAGAGAAAGAGAGAGAGCGAGCGCATAGTGTGAATTTATTCACCTGCCTTTTTGCATAAATGCATGAGCGACACACGAAACTGTCAAGAGGTGTTGAATACTTTAGTCGATTATCATGAATGTGCTAAGACAGAGAGAGAGATAGATAGAGAGAGACAGATTCATTTGATTTACCTACATATATACATATGCGTACGCCATATGATCCTCTAGCCCTAAATCCCTGTCTGGCCATTGTTCCCAGCTCTGCTCTCGCTTATGATATAATTTTGCGTAAGGTCAACGACGAGCTACTTGGTAAGCCTTAGCTCGAAAATCCCCGTAGACCGGGCCAAACGCAATGTTATGCAATAGCTGGCAGGATCATAAAAATGCGTACACAGGCAGCGAGACCTCTCAGAGAGAGAGAGAGAGAGAGAGAGAGATCTAGGTCCCTAATCTAGAGTGGTCATTAAAATGGCCACTGCACCAGTTTCTCAGGGTCAAACTAAATTACCTTAAGAGCAAAAAATAACTTTTTCTATTTATTTGCTTTTCAGCTGGACGAATGCGCCAGACACATTTTTACAACAACAACAAAAAAGAAGAAATCTTTGATTTATATTTAAAAAGAAAAACAAAAACAAGTTGTTTTTCAACAAATTTTTATTTACATCACATGAGAAATCCTGCTATATTATTATGAACAGCGTTCTCTATATGGACTGTTGATTGATATTGCGAGGGCGGTTTTCTAAATGTAGAAAATAATTTTAAGAATTTACAATATTTCTTGTATTTTTAGGTGCTACATATAATATTTACTGCTTCTATATAATATCTGAATGCTTTTTAGGTATAGATTCTATATATATTTGCTATCTCTTTCGATACTACATAGCTTTACAATATTTACGATATTCAAATTTTAAAGCTCGATTTTGTATTTTCTATATTCAGCTTTTATATTATCTAACAACAATTGCGATATCTTCAGCTTCTATTAAACCTTACTGAAATTACGATATTCAGCTTTTGCAAGACTTTAGAGCTATTTCTAAGTTCAGCTTCTGCATATCCTAATATCTTATATATACCTAACATTGTACGTACTCTATAGCTCTATTTACCTTTTTTACATATATCTTCATTATAATATAACACTATTCTTTGAGTTCTGAATTTTTAACTAAACTTTACAAGATTGACAATATTCACCTTCTATACAATCTTATAAAATTGTTGATCTTTTTATCTTTTCCATAACTTTAAAATAATATAATTACGATATTCTGCTTTTACTGACCTTAACAGAACTCTTAAGTTGGCGAGCTTTTAAAAATATCTTTGATCTCTTTAATTTTTACTTAGCCCAGCTTTTAAATAAACTTACTAAAATATCTATTACCTCATGAGCATATACATAGCTTCCTATAATTTTCGATATTTAACTTCACACATCACTTAATTTCCCAATCTCACAATATTTACGATATTCAACATCTTCACTCTGTTCAACTTCTACATATTAATCAACTCAGTAAGCTTCAACATATACTTTCAATATTATTGATTTAATTTAGCTTGCATAATGCTCCAATATATTTACGATATTCAGTTATTACAGAGACTCATATTATTTTAACCCTATCTAAGCGCAGATTTTGTCTACAGAAACTTTCATCTCTTTAACTCCTTTCAAAATATGCAGTTTCTACACTAACTTCGAACTACTTCAAACTTTTCTTTTACCTAACTGTATTTCATTTTCTATTGACTTTGATTTTTGGTATTTGATTTTTGAATTATAGGAAAATTGTAATAAATTTTGTTTTTCCACCCGCTGTGACAAACGCTGGCATTCGATTTATTAATTCAACGATATTTCGGTTGGTTTCTTCGGTATGCGCATATTTCTTTGGCATTTATTGCCATACAAATAATTGAGGGTGAAGGACGCTTTTGCTTTTGGCGTGCTCCAAGTCGTAACAGCTACAACAACAACAATAAGCAGAACAACAACTAGAACAACAACAAGGTCGTCTCGCAGCCATTTATAAATAATTCCATGCGATATTTGCGTATAAATAATTTGTTGGAAAAATAAAACTGTCCGTCTTATTTTTTTCAGCTGATGACCAAAATACTTTAGCGGCTCGTCTCATGGCTAAAAATAGTTGGCAACACTCGCCCCCAACGCCGTGTGAGATCCATTCACCTGCTCCAATCCCCTCCCCACACTCTATATAATCTCGACTGACGTGCGCCCGATGACGCGCTTCAGCCCAACTGATTCAAAACAGGCAAACAGCATCCAGAGAGCAGAGCTCCAGAACCAGGTGATGACGATCGAGAGCAGGGCAGGCCACAGATCAGCTAAGATAGCCAATAAACAGAGGCGTAAATAGCCAGTAAATAATAATGAGAACAATTGCTGGGCCCAACAGATCTAGGACCAGACCCAGACAATGCCAAAAAGGCGTCAGCAGACAAATGAGCAACAACAACAATAACAACATCATTTCAAATATGATCTTTCGTTATGGCTGCCCACATGCCTACTATATACAAAGATGTTATATAGAACGATAAGAACTGAAAATATTTGAGGGAAATTAAGTATGTAACGACATTTGAAGACGCTTTCTTGTTAAAAATGAATTAAAATATTATTAAAATAATGGTGTATAATATGAAAGGAATAAAAATATTATAATGAATAAGTCAGTCTTCATTTTAAAACGAATAATACCAGATTTGGGATCAGAGATAGATTCTAAAACTAGCTAAGCAAATTTTTAGATACATTGAGTTAGACTAACTAGCTAGACTATATATGTAGTTAGATGTACTGAACAGATGGATAGATAGATTAATTTACTGGTAGGTAGACAATACATAGATAGACATAGAAATCATTTGCAGATAGATAGATAGATAAATAAAATTTTCTTATATAGAAGATATACACATATATATATATATATTTCATTTATCTAAATGTATATCTCTTATTAGAATCTCTCGGACAGATCAATAGTTGCTAAGTAGTAAGATTTACAGATATACAGATATGTTTGTAGGATACCGATTTTGAGAGCGATATATAGACAAACTGGTTGGTTAATAACAGAGACTTATAGATCCATACATAAATAGTTAAATATAGAGATATATCAATATACAGATAGTTAAATAATAGAAAGATCAATATATATGTAGTTGAATAGATAGATAGAAATATATAAAGACACATGTACAGATATTCCAATTGAAAGCTAGGATCATACTTATTGAAAACTACGTATGAATATTCTAATGGGTAGGAATATACATATATAGATAGAGAGATCTTTGTCTATATATACATAAATGGATCAATTAATCTACATAAATTTATAAATAAATATGTAGACATACGTATAGATAGATGCAGATATATTGGTAAACATATAGATATATTAATATATGGATAGATGAGATAAGTAAATATATTTCAGATTCAGATGTACTGAAAGATTCATTCATATATAGATATATTAACAGATATTCAGATAGACTGCTAGTTATAGGAATGGTTACGTATATAGACAGATAGTTGGATATATATTCATATAGAGTTATATAACAATAGCATATCAGCTAATGCGTCAGGTGAATTTATTTCTCAGGCTTAAGCAAACATTGTTAGCAAATTATAATGCCCCTAATTATTGCTCTACAATAAGCGCAAAAGTATTATAAAAAGACGCGAGCGCAAAAATATTTTTCACGAAAAACAAATTCTTTTGCGGCACGTCAATGACGTCAATGCTACGGGGGCCGTCAACAAAATTAAAAAAAAAGAATATTCAAAAACAAAGAAAATAGAAAAACGAAAGAAAGAAAAAAAGCAGCCGCAGCCGCAGCCATAGCCTGAAAATTTGGTACGTCCAAGGCGCCTCACTTAAGTCCGACGTGGGCGTGTGTGTGTAGCTGTGTGTGATGAGTGTATGTGTGTGTGTGTTTCTCTGGCGATGACGCGTGAACTTGCCTTTGATTTGTTTTTCGCATCGCCGTTCGCAATCTGGGAAACTCAAAAGTTCGCCAAAAATAACAGAGGTAGGCATTTTCTTTCTGTTTTTGTTTTTGTTTTTTGGTGGCCAACGTAATTGTTATTGTTGGCTAGCTGTGGGTGGTTGGCTGACTGGCTGGCTTGTATATGGCTGGTGTCTGCCCCCAACCACAGCTGCTGCCACTGCAACTTGACTCTACCTTTTAGCGATTTGTGCCGCACGTGCTGGCTGATCCTTGCTCCTGCTGCCACTTCCGCTGACGGTGCCACAAATGAGGCATCATTAGACGTGCTGTATAGCTGAATCGTTCGCAATCAGCGTCCAATTTGGCAAATGCCGCCAATTGCCTGTTTGCCACTTGGCCAAAAATTTCTCTTTCTTTTCGGGCTTATATAGCCATAAAGGCTTAAGCCTAAGTGAGTGACCACCTGTTGCCATTGTCAGCCACATACACATATACCAAACACACATATATGCATATATACTATATAAAGAAATCGCATAAACATAAAGGTAATTGCACAGACATGCCAAAAAAATTATCCAATACTCGGCGTATCTGTGCCCAATGCCCAATGTTGTAAAAGCCATCGATGCTTGGCATTTATTGTGATCGTCGCTGCAAGGGAAATACACAGCGAGCTCCAGCATCCCATTCGAGCATTCAGCGCGCTGCCAAGGATAGCCACAAAAGTTGCAATCACCCACCCAGACGGCCATAGCGAACGTCGGATGAGCTACAGTTCAGTTTGATCTTAAGGAAATTTAGGAATATTAAATATATAATTGCTGTTAGCTAAGCTTTAGAACACAAGTAAGTGACGTAAAAGTTCCAACCTTCAGTTTTAGAAAAGTTCATAAAAAATATCCTTGAATTATTTCTTTAAGTAACAGAAACATTTTATTTAATTATTATAATTATTTCCAAAATAATCAGTGTTTCAGTTCGAAACAATTCCTCCTCATAACTTGTCTTAGATTTTTGATTCTTCAGCCTGGAGTATAGAGATTAAGAATACTTAAAATATTATTATTGACTGTCCTTCTATCGAGGTTTCTTAACTAGATCAATTTTTGAAATATTATAAGATTCGCTTGGGTTTCCATTCGGTAGTTTCATAAGTTTACCTTTAGTGAAAATAAAAATTTGAATAAGTTCAGAGTGAACAGTGAAAAACTGAACCGAAAATTACTTTAAGGCATAAACAAACTGATGAAGTCTTAACAAAAATAATGAAAGCTGCATTTTACGGCTTCAATCAATTTTATGCTATGAGTTTTGGACTTTCAGTTTGGACTTTGGCTTATTTTATATGATAGGCAACAGACTTGTTAAAAAATAAATCGGAATGTTTTACCTTTATAATTAAAAATAAATAACAAATATGAAAATCGTAACAGATAGATATTGCATAGCCAACCCTTGCCAGACATTTCAGCCATAAATTATCTTACTTTTTTTAGCAAGTCTGATACGCCCTGCCCACTCGACTGCAGCGTGACAATCCCCAAATAAAAGTGATTGTGCAGCCACCAAAAAAAATGCGAAAAATATATAAAAATGGGAAAAAAATTTAAGAAAAAATATATATGTATAAAAAACAGTGCAGCATTTACGAGGCTTTTCAGCTGCTGCGCTTATGGGCTGTCTGTTTACATGGGACGCCTCCAACGTAGCAGCCTCCTTCCAATGTCCGTCCAACAGTCTGTCCGTCCAACCTGTCTGTCCGACTGTCTGTGACATATGCGAAATTCATTGTCGCGTGTTGCGTCCAAAGGCAACGACTTGTTGGCCAACCTTGACTGCGCGCTGCCCGCTCCTTTTTATCTGGCAATTCATCTGAGAAACTGAGACAGAGAGAGAGAGAGAGAGAGGGTAGGAGGGAGAGAGAGTGAGAGAGCGACACAGGTGCTTTCGAGGCAGCAGCCAAGTGTGCCTTATCGTGGACATTATGAGGCCGACATTATCTGGCTTCGCTGATCGCATTTTAAGCGCTGTTCGCATTGAAAAATTGCCAATTGGCAAGAAAAAAACTAAAAAACAAAAGCTTGAAGCTCTTAAACGATCGCTTAACTACTGTTAAGCCTCGCTGCGGGCTGGAAACGAGGATGCGTTAATCCTGTGCGAAGGTTAAACGCCATTTCGTGCGTAAGTGCAATTAGTGTAAAGTATTTTTCAGCAATATATATATACACTATATGCATATATACCGATCTGCTCTGCATGTCAACGTCAGCTGAGGCCACGCGTCGTCGCGTCGCGTCGGCAGCTTGACGCACGCTTCCGCTCCACGTTCCTACGTCCAAGTTAATGAGTGCGCCTCATGTGCCCATGTGACTGAAAGAATTCATAAAGATCTTCAGCCACAAACGCCTCCGCACGCATTTCATTTGCTGCTCTTTCGATGCTCGTTCAAGCAGTGCAAAGAGAGTATATTGGGTTCTGCTATATTCCGACTGATCTTCCGACTGTTTGTATGAATGCAAAACAGTTCGCCTTTATTAGAGCTAGAGACTTGAAATTTACTATATATGTATGAATACTCCTATTTTTTGTGTACGCCTCCTAGAGGATAATCGGAAACTCGTATATATATCTTAAGAGTTAATGCTATTATTTATGCTGATATTGTAGCTAGAGACTTGGCATTTGAAATATATATTCATATAGATCAAATTCTCATAAAAATATCTATGTTATATATCCACGCCTTTTGGGGCTGTGGCAGATCGAAAAAAAAAACTGTATCTTCTACAGTTCTCCATGTGAAAAGAAAATTCTCTGCAGATCAACTTCAAATGATGTATAGAAGCCCACTATGGGTGATCCCAATCAGAAAAATATATATTTTCTATAGTTTTAGCGTGAGGATCAGCAAGCTCTACACTCTGTTGAACTCCTCCTCAATCCCTGTTGAACTCCTCTACAGATGGATTCACAATTTATAGGTATCATCCATTTATCTTTTCTTGCAGCGTGAACGAGCATTATACAGTCGGTAGCCACGTTCTTACGTGTGTTTTTTTTGTGGTTATGTGTGTATATGTGTAATCTGGTAGTAGTGCCTCGTCTCGCATTCATTGAGCAAATTTTAACCAATTCACATAACACTCACACACACACACAGGCAGATCGCTTTGTTAATCAATGGACAGGCAAGGAAATTAGCGACTACGACTACGCCAATAATTGACGTCAGTGTTGGGGAGGTTCTGGGAAGAAATACATACATATATACACAAACGTACATATAAGCAATCTAATTTGTTCTTTTGGCCTAGAAACGTGACCAAATATGGGAAGCACACGCAGCGGAAATGGATTCGTAGTACGAATTTCGCACATTCAGAGAAAACGGTTGCCAGAATGCCTACAAATAAATCTCCCTTTTGGGCGATTGCGCGGTTATATAACTAAGCCTAACAAACTGGTTTTCTATAATCAAAAAAATTAAGTTGAAAGATTTTGCAGTTTATTTTACTACTATGTCATATTTTATATTGTTAATTAGGCTTATAAGGCAAATCTATGAATATCTGAGTATAAATAAAGAATTAAAATGGAAGTTTATTAAACACATAAAACGAAAAAAGGAAATTTATTTGGAAGTTTATGCCATATTTGAAAAATATTAGGCACATGTATAAAATATTAATTATAATAGTAAATTTGTGCTAAAAATATTTTAGTTATTATTTTCGTATATTTTAAAACTTTCATTCAGTTCTATTTTAAGAATGAAAAAAGTACTTTTATATATAAATAGTCTATTCAGCTCAAAAGAAGGGAGATGTCTTAAGAGTAGAAGAAGCGACAAGAAGTATTTAAGAGAGCTTAGAGGAAATTTGTCTTAATCTTCGAAAAATATTTCAAAAAATATATTTTGCTGTCAAAGGACTTCAAATATAACCACTTTTAGGCTATAATATACTGAACAACCTGAATTGAGAGAACTTTAATGATTCTTCTTTCATACTTCCAAAGAGCTCTAAGCTCTCAGAGGAGTTCTTCAAAATTTGATTCCCCATTTTTAGCTTCTGCTAAAAAATCAATTTGTACGTACCAAATCTTAAAGCGAGGCATTGATTCGAACCATCTACACATTTAATTGAGCATACAGCTTATGGTCTTATTACTTACCTTCTTACTATCCTTAAAAATAAATATTATAATGTGTATGCCTAATGACCTCTCAGCAGTAGTCATCGAAATTTGAACACCCTTGGTAGGCTACGCTGAACTAAAAAGTAAATTTGTACATCTCACTCAAGTGCCAAATATATGTGGAAGCAAACCTGACTTATCAATTCCCGGAGGTGCAATTGCTGTACAAATAGAAGAGCAGAGGGACAGAGAAAGAGAACGAATTCTTGTATGTTTTGGCACACCCACACGACTTCTGGCAAAGGGGCGGGCCACACAGGAACACTTGTCTCGGTTGGTAGCTAATGGATCTACACCTCGACTTGAGGCGACTCGGTGCGACTCGACTTTAGGGCTACTTAAGCCAGATGCCGCTGCTTAAAGACGCTCCCCAGACAATTGCCACATCACGCTTGTTTGCATGCACATTAAAGACGACGACGACGACGACGACGACGTCGGCGACAGACAAATCCTTTTTGGCTACTTAGGATCGTCAGCTACTACGTCTTGAGTAAACATTTGCAACGGGGCATGGCATTAGGACAAAGCCTCTGGCGAAGCGCGTGATCGTGATCGCACAAACAATCGAGACGGCAGTCCAGCTGTCCAGTTTGTCCAGTTTGTCGGGCCGTCCATTTGGGTGGGCTGGTACGTGTAGAAAACTATTTTGATAGCCACCGTATTGGTGGCCCGAAAACTGGCGTCAGTCGCGCGCTCTTTGCTGTTTGCTCAAAATTTAAGCAGAAAAGTGATTAATGTCAGGCACGGGCAGAGACAGAGATCAAAGATCAGAGATCAGCGTATGAGAGTATGAGAGTAGGCGAGTAGGAGTATGAGAGACGGTATACTAGAGACTAGAGACTAGAGACTAGAGACTAGAGACTAGAGACTAGAGACTAGAGACTAGAGACTAGAGACTAGAGACTAGAGACTAGAGACTAGAGACTAGAGACTAGAGACTAGAGACTAGAGACTAGAGACTAGAGACTAGAGACTAGAGACTAGAGACTAGAGACTAGAGACTAGAGACTAGAGACTAGAGACTAGAGACTAGAGACT
The DNA here is from genome assembly GCA_035045545.1 of Drosophila gaucha. Classification (NCBI taxonomy): domain Eukaryota; kingdom Metazoa; phylum Arthropoda; class Insecta; order Diptera; family Drosophilidae; genus Drosophila; species Drosophila gaucha. The sequence goes on from JAWNOY010000292.1 coordinate 2,050,702, forward strand.
AGAGACAAGAGACTAGAGACTAGAGAGGCTAGAGGTAAGGCCAATAGACCACAGCCAGAGACCAGAGTCCGAGATCAGAGCCTGTTTGAATTCCAATTCCCAGCAGCAGCAGCAGAGCAAACAACATAATCAAGCGTACATCCGCTGAGAGTCGAGGCCTGAGCATCATGATTGTGGATGAAAGACCTCGGTGTATGTGTGTTATGCTAATGGAGCGACGAGTTTGTCACCAGAGTCGAAGGCAGCGCGATTCCTGGAAGGCAAAAAAACCAAAGTCGCCAGGCATTAGGTTTGTTTTGCTTATTCTTTATTCTTTTTTTTTTTTTGAAGCCAGGGCCACGCTTTTGTAGATAAAGTCACGCAGCGGAAGTTGGAGTCGCGGGCACGCGCTCTGGCATTGGCTCAACTACAACTACATAGTACTTTGTATCTAACTGGGGAATTATTCAGGCGCAGCTCGGCCATAATTTGCAATTCGATGCTCTGTTTGCATTTCTGCGTGTTGGCATTTCATTTGTGGCAGCACCACAGCATTTGCATATGAATGAGCCACCGAGTGGTGTGTCTTCTGCACATGCCGAATCCACTCAGCTCCATTGATTTGTGATGAACTGTCTGTCTGTCTATCGGTCTGTCGCTGGAGTCGTGATCGTGTCTTTGACCGTCGCCGCAATTAGCATTTGAAGCTGCATTTGCATTTGCATTTGTGCATAAATCAGTTGACGACGGTCTGCGTAAACAGAAGCCTTGGCTTGCCTTGCCTTGCCCCATACGTTCTGATCCAATGTGGTGCCATGTGGTGCGATCTGTTATGCCGTAGCCAAGGCACAATTCAATTGGCCACTGACCATGGCGTTGGCTGTTGCCACCTGCTATTATGCACACTTTTACTTTTACATCCTGCTAGAATATTTATCTAATTAACTGTGGCATTTCTTCTTTTTTCGAATATAAATAATAAAATATTGTGAATTTCATATTTTGAAGCTCTCAGAACTTGATGTAAACTGATCCAATTTTAATCATCAGCAGCAGTTTGTTTATGTTTTCATTATTAAATTGATTTCATTGAGTAAAAAATAAAAACAATCTCCATATCTCAAAAATGTACTCACCTCTTACTTATTTTTAAAACATTTTTTTCAAAAATGTTCATTATAGAAATTTGTTTTTAACGAGCAATATATTGCAATAGTATTAAAAAAACTCAGAGCATAATTTGGTGAGGTCCAACATATATTAAAAAATAAACATACAAATTTTTAAATATACATATATATCATCTATTTAAATTTCATATTTAAATTTACAACCATTTTGAAACTATCTCTATTTGAAACTTCAATATTTTCTAGATAAATAATTATAAATTTTTGTTTATGACTAGCAGTTAATTTTAATTCTGTATTTAATTCTAAGAATAATAATATTATTCACTTTCATTTTTTTTTTAATAATAACAATATTTACATATTTTCTAAAAATTGTTTCCAAAATTGAAAATCCTTTTTTAAAGGTTTTTTTTTAATGTTTGCAAATATCAAAACTAATATAACCAGTCATTTTTCAGTGTTTTTAAGGCGTTCGAAATATTGTTCAAATTTCATCCTTAAAATTGTAACCTATTATTATTAAATTATTAACATATTAAACATTATACTATCCTTAAGATCTCTTTAAAACATATATAATTCTGACAAGCTAAGACCATTTTTGTAAACAGCTCCATTTTCTTTATATTTTATGTTCTAGAATGTGTTTTTACTCAAATTTTATGTACCTTGAAGAATAAATATTTTTCCGAATATTTTATACGAAATATTTTTTGGACCCTTATTAAAACCAGTCAAAACCCAATAATTTAAACATCAATAAAGCACTTAAAATATCAACATCATTTGAGCCAACCCATTTTGCTTTATGTTGTTTGAGTTCTTTGCTGTTTTTTGCTTCGCTTGAAATTGAATTGTGGCACCTGCTGCAGGTCTGCTGCTGCTGCTGTTGCTGCAGCAATCTGTTGCATTCTGCATTTTGGCCGACACTTTTACTTTTATATCCTGTTAACAACCCGTAATTTGGCCAATTTAACACTTGTAAACGCGCTTTCGCCGCTCTAATGAGGTACAAAACGCTGCCGAAAAAGTCTGCACAAAATTAACATATAAACGCGGCTCCTCTGACCCCAAAATTAAAATTGCCTGCGCACACACCTTATAATCAGCTGGCGATTCGTCTGCGATGTATTAAAAGCTCAAAGACTCCGATTACCAAAGCAAAACGCAAAGAAGAAGAAAGATCTGCAAGTCCTCTTTCATTGTGCAATTACACAAATCTGTTGAGGCAGCTTCTTTCAGAGTTCCTCCATCCCCACTCCCCGTTCCTCATTCCTTCAGCTGGTGTTAATTTATGCGTTGGCCATAAAAAATCGCCACCAATTACCCAGCGGAATGCTTCAATTATGGACTGCAAACAGCTGGTGCTGCTGCTCCTGATCCTTCTGCTCCTGCTGCTTCTGGTGAAACCCTTTTTAGCACTCGTTTGGCATGGAAAATTGAGAGCAAGCGGTAGATGGAAGCGGGTTTCCTTTGAATTCGCTGGCTGGGCATATCTAATGCGATGCAACCCAACTGCGGATACGCTCAAGGCCAGCTCAGAAATTAGGTCCTAATTGTTGCATTTTTTTTTTGAGTAGTTTTTATGCTTTTGGCTTAGAGACTATAATTGGCCTGCTATTAGGTCGACTTCTAAGTCCAAAGGAATGGTTAAATGTGGTTAAATGTTTGAGCTCTGCTTCATTTAGCTGTGGTTTGGCGTGCAGTAGAAGAGTGGCACAGCATGGTAGGGCTTGTCATGCAACATGTGCCATATCATAGGAACTGAGCAGCTTGGCTGTTAGAAGAGTTCCTAAATGGGATACCACATGAAGAACTGATGAACATGGTGAGGTTTTTAGTACTCAAACGTGGGAAGAGTCTCTAAGAAGAGATTCCAGTGGGAGTTTCTTTTGGCCCCTGGCTGCTCTTACCCACAGATCAGTAGAGCTTTAAGTTAGGCCTAGATTCAGTGCATCTGGGGAATCGATGAACAATTTCAAAAGTTTCTAGAAACGTATTATCTATAGCGGGAGCTGAAGAACGATGGATGTAGAACCAGCTGGAGTTGCCTATATGCTCCATAAATGATGTATGTATATGAGTGCTGTACCCTCACATGGAACGTATTCCTTTCAATAAAGAATCACTTTTAGTACTAAGATACTTTTTAGAGCCTTAGACTTACCTAATCAAGATCGCCTTCATACTATACTCAACCATATATCAAATAATAATTATATTATTTTCCTTCATAACTTTTAGCTTAATGTTACATTACCTTATAGACCTGCCAAACTAATACATTCTATTGAAAAGTTTCAATATTTTCAGTTTCAGTAGCATCTAATTATGGATTTTCAATTATTAGACCTAAAGTGATTGGACATTTTTAAAAAAAGGTAAATATTTATTACTTACCCCAATATTATATGAGTTTCTACAGAGCAGCCGATTTCTTTCCATACTAGGTACTTGGAAATGAAAATATAGAAAAATATTTCGATAAGTAAATATATAAACATATATATGTATATATATATTTACATATATCTATGTATATATATGTGTGTGTATTATACAAAAATTAAAACTATCTGTCTCCTTTCTATAAATTTACCTAGATATATAGATCATAATCCTCCATATTTCCCAGTTATAGAAAAGCGGCACTTGCACCTCGTCGGTTACAGTAAAATCTCGTACTAAAGTACATCGATCTTTAATTACATAATCATCGATGGATTTCTAGCCCTCCTACCTCCTATAGATACACCTCTATATAACATGATCTCTTATCTAAAAACCTCTCCATTTACCTCTATTAACCCCACTTCGCTTACATCTCAAATTAACGTACTTCGATATTAGGGGTATTCCTATTTACATAACTATCGATAAGGCAATATATATTTGAAGTATCAGCATTGTCTGGCTTCTTCTAGCTATTTTTGATAGATATATCTAGATATTATCTAGAGACCTCTCCTCTTTCCAGTTATATAAAAGCTGCATTAACCCCGCTTTGGTTACACTGCTGTACTTGAAGCAAGTCGCTCCACTGGGTACATACGTGCCGCAATGTGCATTAACAGAACTTTTTTTGAGCTTGTGAGTTACTTATGTGTTTTTTTTTCTTTGTTGTATAAGTTTGAGCATGCGATAAGAAGTGGGGCGTCCGAGCGTCAGAGTACATACACGAGGGCGTCGCGTTTCGGTCTCAGCCAAAAACAAAGCGTGCGCATGCAACTGACATTGGGCAGAAGCGTGGCAGAGAGCGGATGACGCGGATTCTCCACCTGTGTGCGGGGAATCGCTGACTTGTCGCTTGTCATTAGCTCCTTGTAGGCACGATTGTATGTGTATGAGTGTGTGTGTGTGTGTGTCATGGCATTAAAAACAATAATAATAAATGATTGGACGATTCGACTGAGTGTGCTTTTTGCTTGCATTGGAAACCTTGGAATTGGAATTGAAATTGGAGTGAGTGCAAGGGAGATGGCAAATATAATTTACATATAGTTTGCGTAATCAAAGCGCTACTCGTTTCACGCAACTGCAACTCGATTTGTCCCAATTGATTAATGCGTCCTTTCAACACAGGGCTTAATAACACACTGAGACTTCAATTCGAAACGAGGAAAAACCTCCAATGTTAATTGGCGACAATTGTACGTTTGCTTATGCCAGCTGCTCCATGTTTACAGTTGCTGCCCATTTAAAGGGAGCAGTAAGAGAAAAAAACTGTGATAATTAGGCTATGTGAAAAAAGAGACATTGCCTGGGAATTTAGCTCATTTGCAGTTGCTGGGTTCGAAAATTGGAAATCTGTTAACATTTCGAAGGACAAGCAGACACCAAAGAAGTCTTCTTATCAATAACGACCTGAATGCCTAATTAAGCTTAATGCGAAATGCAAATGATGACAGATTAAATACAAATCAATTTATACACATTTCAGCATAACTTTTGTTCCCAGCACATTATCATCAATTTAAAGAAAAGTAAAGACGAAGTTGATAAGAAATCTTTTCGGCAAATATCATATCGATTATCAGGTTCGCTTACCTGGCTGCCTACCTGCCCGGCAGGGTAGCTGCCTTTGATTAATTGCAACCGTAAGTCTCCACGAACTGGTTGTTGTTGTTGTTGTGCATCTTCTTGGATTGCTGTCGCCAGTTAATGTTGCCAACTTAATCGTATTTGGACGGGCCCCTTGATAATGTTGTTTACGAGTATGTGCAAAACGATTGGGGAGACTCTCGACTGGCCTTTGGGGCTGACTCTTAGTCAGACACTGGACAATAATTAATGATGCTGTTATTATTAAAAACTTTTAATTGCGTGGCATGTCCTTGAGTTCTCTCTCTCTCTCTCTAATGAGCCCAAATAAAACCAAACAAAACGAGAAGAAAAAGTGAGTCGCAAAACTATTTCAAAATGTTGTGCACAGTCAGGCCGATTTTTGCGTAAGGTCTCAAGGTGAGAGGCACAACGCACGCACACACAAAAAAGGACACGCAAAATTCTTACGTAAGTGGGCAAAAATAAATATGTTTTATGAGTCGTGGTCGTAAAATTGTACTTTTTTCTCGCTCGCCTCGAAGAATGAAAACGCGCTCTCAATGTTCTGATCTCGTTCCAGAATCGTCGCGCGGCGTGACATAATTTTGCCTAATTTACCAAGATTCCAAGGACCCAGCACGTGACAAAGCGAAGAAGAAAAAACAAAAATTGCCGAAATTCGCAAACAATACAAAAAAATAAGCATTCGGTGACCTGCGCCCAGCATTTTTAGCCTGAATTTCGAAAGTCCTGCGACTGCGACTGGCCACAAACAATTTTTCGCCAATTTTTCCCGCTAGGCCGAGTTTTTCCATTTGCCATTTTTCTTATTTTTTGGTCTAATTATTTTTTATGAGTGCAATCCACGTGCAAAAATTGTCGCACACTTCGCTGCGGCCAGCCGCAGCTATATAGAACTCCCTCATCCACTGACCTGAATATAAGTCTCGATCTTTTTGTTCTTGTCCTGATTTTTTACTTTGTTTTGGTCTTTTTGGCTTGCTCTGGGCCTGCTGTTCTTTTTTCGTGGTTTTTGTTACAAATTTGCATTGTTTACGGCGTATGCGACCCAATTTTTAGCTAATAATTGTTCTACTTATTGTGGTTTGCTTGGCGCAGGGTTCGCATTCTCTGTTTTTTTTTTTTGCGGGGAGGATATAATGGAACTCGTACTTCTTTGTTTACCTTAAAGATACATTAAGCTAAATTTCATTAAAGTATTTTGATTTGATTTTACATTTTATGGGCATCTTTTATATATGATATCTTTAAGTTATGTGACTGACTGATATTTTTAGATCGGCTTCATATTTCATTATTGTACGAGTATATATCTAAGCAGAATTTTCATCCATAGAGAGTAAGGAAACTTTTTTGTATAACAAAAGTAAATGGCTATCTTTATTTTATATAAATATATAAGCAATATATTTATATATGGGACATAAAGATATCTCAAAATATATCATCAATCAATTAACCGATCTATCCTATAAGCAAAACATCAATGTAAATAGTGTCTTTAATGTTGCAATAGCATAAGCAAAAGTCAGTATGAAAAATGTGTTAATATTTTTTTGGCATAAATTTGTTCCTTTTTTACTTTACTGGAACAAACTTAAGTACAGCAAAAAATATTTTTGAATGTCGTCCTGAAGCATTCAAAATTATAGCGTTCAGAATTTTGAAATATATATATATATATATATATAATATATATAATATTATTATTTTATTTTGTTCTGTTTTTAACTTCAGCAGTCTTTTATTTGATTTGATAAGCTACGTTTGGCATTAAACTTCATATTTGTGTTAAGTATTTTCTTGATTACGCCAAATATTCAATAAAAATAGCAAACAGTTCTAATCGAGAAATGGCCTAAAAATAATCTACATTTAAATTTTGACAATATCTATTTTCACTAATAAGTTCTTCTTATTATAAGCTTTAGATATTTCGATAGTCAAATGAGTTAAGAGCCATAACGTATAAAGAGCTTGATTGAATGATGATCTCTCTATTTGGATTTGATTTAGAGATTTAAGACAATCTAGAAATTTTTACTATATATTTCTAAGAAAAGGTTGAATTTTCTTTAAGAGCAAAGAACTTTTATGAAACATCTCAATCAGTTGCTGTACCACAATTTGTATTTTTAGTCTTTACTCTTGTATACCCAGTGCTGTTCAAGCTGTGGCTCTACTTTTACTCTCATTTTGCTGCAGTCCTGGCTCCTTACCTTTTACCTTAAAGTCTAATGAGCTGTTCTTAACCTTAGCTAATGACAATTCGAACAGCCTTGACAAAACCCTTAACGCAATTGAAGTGAAGCCAATTTGGTGTCTAACCCGATCGACCAAAAATGTCAACACTTTCCCTATCTTTAGCTACACCTAGCACTCTCTCTCTCTCTATCTTATAACTCCATCTCTGTCTCTTTTGAAGAGCCATAAAATGCGTGTTTTGTAGCCTTCGGCGCATTGCTACAATTAAAATGTTAAACAGTAAAATATCATAAAATTCGAAATTGCGTGCCTTAAGCTGAAAATTGGGAAAAAAGAAGAAGCAGAATTTCCGGGTACAAAAAGCGAGTAGAAAAAAAAGAAAAAGAAAAACAGTAGAAAGAATGGAACAAAAATCCCACTGGTTCCAAGAATAAAGGCTACACCCGAACTAGATCGCCTGAACAAAAAAGTGGACAAAGCGAGATCGTTAAAAAAGGAGAGCGCGACGTGCTGAGACATTGTTTATGTGTGTGTGTGTGTTTAAAAACCCTTTCGGAATTCGAGTTTTATGTCCAGAAATTGTAGCAAAAAATTGGTGCATTTACATAGAAATGGCCTTGGCAGGGTATGTGCGTAGTTGGGCATAGTTGTTCGTCTATTTGACATTTCATTTAACTTTTGATTTGGCATGTTGACGTGTTTAAGGATTTTTGAGAAACCAGCTATATGTATGTATATGTGCCTGGCATTTACAACTTGTTGTCTCTAATTATGGTCGAAATGGGCCGTAATCCTTTTGCTAAACGTGGAATGCGCCGTTTCGCTAGAATTCATGGTTAAATGTGACTAATCCTTTGGCCCTAACAGCAAGCCTTGCCCGATCCTTCACTCTAACTGCCGCCCGCTGCTGACCTGCACTCGGTTCGGTGAGCGTATTGTTTAGTTTCGAAATCAAAATATTGGCAAACACTGCGAATAACCAGGAAGAAGAAGTAGACAAATACTGCAAGGATTAACACGCATCCTTTCGCTAACCTTGACACTCGACGACATTTCGCGCACACGCTCCTCGATTTTATGACTTGCATTGGCCAAAAGTGGTTGCCACATGCCACATGCCACATCCTTCATCCTGGCTAATAATGTGCAATGCACGCGCTGCTTTTGTTGACTTTCCTCTTTTTTATCCTTTTTTCACAAATTTTTTTAACCCGTGTCCTTCCCAAGCCTTTCCCTTGCAGCCTTTTGTTGCGGTCGCATTTTTTTATGAGCTTGCAACCTTTTTGTGGCAATTGTTGGCATTGTTGCGCCTGCTGCTCGCTCGCTGCAGGACCTTCGTTTTTTAAGCCTTTCTGCTCTGCTCTCAACTCTTTTTGCCAAGAGTTCAGGTCGAGCTAGCGAGCGCTGTAAATATCACAAAATTGTTTTTTAGACACTTCTCAGAAGCGACTTTGCTTTTCTGCTCGATCTTTTACTTTTTACTAGGTTTTTTAGGCCTTTGTTTTAGAACTTTTCTGGAATTGTGGAACTAGGCTTCGCGGAATTGGCTTTGATTAGCCGTTTTCTAATTTACTTTTTTACCCGTTTTTTCTGAAAGGTTTAAAAAACGCAGCCTTGAGTTTAATTGAGTTTTCAGTTTTTTAAGTCGAAAAGCCAAAAAGTCAAAGAAAAGAATGACATTCTCAAGGCTTCGGTGAGAGCGTGAAAAATTGATTAGCACAAAAATTGTGGCTAAAAGTTAAAGGCTTAGAACCATAAAAAATGGGTTTCAATAGCCAAAAGTTAATTTGCGACCAAGAAAAATTTCAGATGAAAGTAAAAATACGGAAAACTAGTTAAAGAAAAAGGAAGAGCTACAGAAAAACAATCTAAATTGAAAAGATAATGGAGAAGTTTTTTATATTTTTAAAGACTTAGAGAGATTTTCATAAAAGAATAATTTTAATTATAATAAAAGTTTTAATCTTAGGATTTTCATAATACATAACACATGCATTCTTTCATGCAGTCTTCATCCACATACCTCTTTACTCTCCCTTTACCTCCTAAAGTATCTAAGCTATTCATTCAAGTATGTACCTAAAAAATACGTTCATAACTCATACTCTTTCCCCTTTTCTTTACACTCTCTCTTTCTTTCGCCCTGCATGAACCATGTCAAAACTAATTAGTTCCGACTATCCCATACCGTATATATACACATATTTTAAACAATTTTCAGGCGTGTCTCAGTCGTATTCATAAATTCAATTTCAATTTTTCAGCAACTGGATCGATTTTCATGCCGTAACACCAACGAGGTTAATTATCGTCGCATTGCCCAATGAGAAAAAAAAAATTAACATTTTTCTTTTCTTCTTCTTCTTTTCGTCAGTTAGCCAGTTGGGCAGTTAGGCAGTCAGGCAGTCAGGCAATGCGACTTCCTTTTGCAACAGACAAAGAGAAGATCATAAGCCTCTGTCCCGGTCCATGGAGCTGCAGTTGGCTCATTACGCGGGTCGTGACTTGCCAAAATGAAAAACAAGTCAAATCTGTAAGGGAGAACGCAGCAACAATAAAAAGTGAGGCTTGTGCTTGATAATCAACTGCCTTCTGAATACTCTTTATAAGAATTTGGAATCAAGAAGTCTGTTATAAACATTTTTAAAAATTAAGTTTAAAGAAACAGAGGGTAACAGATCTTCTAAGGCTTAGTAGCTGTAGAAAATATATGATAATGAAAGGTTATTCAATTTAGGGTTCGAACTAATTTCCTATATAAATTTCAGCTTGTTAGCTTAGGTTTGATGTTACTTTCGATTAAAGTTTCAGTTCGGTTTGTATTTTGGTAGAAAATGGTTTAAGTTTCATACAGAAAACTGCTTGAGTAGTAGCTCACTAAAAACGCTCATAAAAATTAACAGCTGAACAACTCTCTGTACTATTTGTAAGGGTATTCATACGGTTAAGTGCAATTTAAGAAACTACTATATGTATATCTGTACATACATGTATTACGATCTGTCGATTCTTATCAAAAGCTAAAAATGTAACAATAATATACCTATTGCCCCCTTATATCACTCCCATGATAACGAAACTATTCAGCATACCCTCAGCTAAGGCTTCTCAACATAATTATCTATTCATTCTAATCAAAAGTTTCATTCATTTAACTTTCCTCGCTCTCACAAAAGGCTTTAGCTATGCAGCATACCCTTTGGTTAGGGTATTCAGGCAAACTGCAGCCAAGTTATTGCAGCGACAGCGGATGCTTGGATGCTTGTCAGATGCTGATATCAGTCGGAGGCGGCGGCGTCGGCGGCGACGGCGTTGGCAGACGCAAAATGTTAATCTCCATAAAATGAAAACAATGCGCCGGCGCGACGACCGATCAGCATCGAGGGCCACAGCCACAGAGCCAGCTACCCAGCTAGCCAGCTCTCCCCTAAGCCCCGCCACAGTGGCAATTCGACTACGCGACCAGCTCTTTGGCCATGCTTCGTGAAGCGCGCTTTTTTTTCGTTTTTTTTTTTTTGCGCAATAAGTGTGCCAGCAGCAGCAGCAGCAGTCGAAGCAGCAACCGGTCAGCCCCTCACATTATAATTTATGCAGCCGCAGCTCAAGGATCTCTGCAAGAGAGCTACGTTTTGTGCCCTCCTCCAGCTGGCCCCTGGCCACTGTCAGTGTGCGTTTAGGTAATCGCCGGGCATGATCTCCAACTGCAACTTCGACTTCAACTGCTGGCTCCTATCGTGACAAGCTGCCCGCTGTGACGATGCGGCATTGGGATGCTGTGTGGCTTGGCTCGGATCTTGGATCTTGGGGCAACGCCACCCCAGCGTTGAGGAGTGTAAATTACAGCTCTGCCGTTGGCGCAACAAACGCCTGACTGGGCATGTTTGTTGTGCCACAACTGGTTGCAGTTGCAGCTACTGCCTCCGGCTCCGCCTCTGCTCCTGCCTCAGTTTGCTGCTGCTGCTGCTGTAGCCTGTCGGTTTTCATTCACTAAGTTCAATAGTGCATGCAATGGGTTGCGATTTCCAACCGACTCGAGTTCTTCTGTTTTTTATTCCCATTCTCATTCCCGATTTTTTGGTTTTTTTTGTTGCCATTTATGATCGATGCCACAGTCGATTCCTTTGGCTTGAATCTGGCGATTGTCGTTGAAGAAGCTTCTCCTTTTGCACGCGATTCCCTTGTCGCTCTTTGATACCCTTTAAAAGATTTGGGGAGCTTTGATTGGGTGTAGAGGTAGGTTACTTTGTGTGAGATGATTTTTTTTATAATTGATTACTATAAATCGAAGAATTCTTCTCTTGTATTAAAGTTATCAAGCGATTTTGGGGTTCGAGTTTCAATTATTAAAATTTTCAAAGAAATATACTTTATTTTCCAAAAATTTTCCAACTGTCTATATGATCTATTCCAATATAATTGAAATTTTCACAACTTATTTATTCATATATGTTTTCCTAACATTTTCGAACTGTCTGTAGAATCTATTCTATATCTATATAAAATAAGAAATTCTTAAACTTTTGTATTCGTACTCAACAATTTCTCACCTAATCTATTGGATCTATAACAAATATAATATCGAGTTTTAAGTATATACACAAATTCATAACTAATATGTTATAAAATCTATCTCAAGAATCTAATTTTCAATATAAAACTTTTACAAATTATAATCATATTTATGAACCGTTTTATAGGATCCATTGTACACATTATATGAATTTTTAAGCATCTACATATCTACATATACACACTTCAAATTTTCTTCCTTTTAATATACTTATTATTATAATAATCGACTCTTATCAATATATTATTAAATTTTCTATTATTTCACTAAAAATCTTTGTTAAATTAATTTTTTTTTGCTGTTTCTTTATGGTCTTTTACAAAAATTTTCTCAATCATTGGTAGTCCTTAAACTTAGGCCTTTGCCTTGCTGCTTCGTGAATACCCTCTGCTGATTCTTGTATACCCTAACTATACACAACTTAACTGTTTTCTTTTTATTTTTTTGCATCATTTTATATGCTCAACACCTTCTGCTGTCTACGCTGGGATTCTGGTCTCAGGGTCTGGGTCTGGATCTGTGTCTCGAGTCTCGCGTCTCGAGTCGGAGCCGGAGTCTGAGTCAAAGTCTGGTCACGATTTGTGAAGACTCGTAAAACATTTTTAGCACCTCAACGATCTATATACGTAAATGAAAGCAGCACATTTTCATCTTGTTGTTGTAGAGTTTTTTTTAATGGTATTTTTGCGTTTTTGCTCTGGCTACCAAAACACGACGCCCACTCGAACGCGTTGTTGGCTGTGGGAAAAGTGTCTGTCGATCGAAAAACATCCTGTCATTAGGCAAAATATTTATGTAGATTAACAGAACGCAGACGAATCGCCAGCTGCGCGTCTAACGGTGCATTGCGAAAAATTAGACTCCCTCAATTAGGTTAACAAATGTTGTTGGCGGCCTTTTTGAGCGAGGGCCCCAAAGCGATTAGCCGACCAAAAAATTGATATGCACAGCGCCCTCTGGCGCTGGCTGGCGGCGAATTTTGTAGGTCAAAAGCAAAGCGAGCCACGCAAATAATATTCCCGGAAATTGGCAAGGATTTGAGAGACTGAATTCTTGTTGTTGCGTGTCGTAAAAACTCTTTGCGAATCGGACAGCAGCAGCAGCAGCGGCAGCAGCAGCGACGTCGACTGCAACTCTTAGGCAGCAGCAAGCCATCAAGGACATGCGGCACATTAGCGAGACGCTCATAAAGCCAAAACCAGCCAGCTAATCCGTGGAAACCCTAAACTCTACCCTATGCCGAAAAACCTCTTTCGGCGCGAGTCTAACGCCTAGGTAAGAGAACTCTTTCCTCTGTTTACTCCTTCGCGTCGGCAGGTAAAGCGAGACGGAGACAGAGGTATATAGCGTGAAAGAGAGAGCTAAGGAGTTGACGTTTGCACGCCAATTGATTTGGCATTGAGGCGTATAGCGCAAATAACCCTAAATAAAACCATAAAATCCTTCTGCATGTTGCGCTTTTGTTTTGGCCCTTTTAGCCCATCCTCACCTTGAGTAGGTCCACGGCTAAGATCTTTGCCATTTTTTATACATTTTTCTTGATATTTACTTTTTTTTAGCGAACTCGTAAATTCCGTTTGGTGAAAAAATCATTTTTTATGCAATTTGTTGTCAACCAAGTATGGAATTTGCAAAAGAATTTGCGAACAGGGTTTTTACATGGAACTACGTTCGTTTTTTACGCAACTACACGTAACAGCAGTTAAAAAATGATTTTTATGAGGCGAAAGTTGACTTTTTTAGTAAAAATTATGATGAGAGATTATCCAAGAGAAGAAAAAATAGAAAGCCAACAGAAAGAAGCTCCTAGAAATAGAGAGAGAGAAGCAGAGTCTAGCTGAGCGAGAGGCAGCATCAGAGTTGAGATCGTACGATCTTCATCTTCTGTCAGTTCAACGGGTTAAGCAGAGGGGCGTGCGTTTCTCTAACCCTACAGCAGCCGAAGCCTTTCCCTTTACCTGTCCGTACGCCCATAATCCTTTTATGGCAAATAAACAAACATCGTCACGGATCGGTAGGAATCCTTTGGCAAAAACCCTTGACTAGGTAAAAAGCAGCTCGCTTAAAGGGTGCAATAAACGGAAGAGTTGATGGTTGTTGGTTGATGAACTGTGGCTGTGGTGGACGAGTCCTGCGTCCTGAGTCCTTTGCACACGCGTTCCTTCCCATTGTTGCACGGTCAGTTTTATGGGTGTGTGGTTTTAGCCCTTTGATGTGCATGATCATCCTGTTAATAGAAACCCAACGGTACCTGTGCAATGTGCCACTGTTCTGCACTCGCTGTCTTAATCCTTTCGCCAAACCCTTTCGGCCATCATCAGAGCGTGTCCAAACCGATTTAATTAACGCGGTTTTAAACTAAGCTCCGTGCCATCGTGGCATCGCCCAAATCCTAAACGCCCATCAGCTACTGAATCCGAATGCCAAAGGGTTGGCTAAAAGGAGTTTTCGACTTTTCCAGCGAAAGGATTTGCATTTAACTTGAAAATTTTCATGAATATTTACCAAACAGCCAAGCAGTTGACTCTATAAGACCTGACTTTTGATGCGGAATAGAGGAACCACCCAGCGGCAAGAGTCGAAAAGTCAAGCTCTACATAGACTATACAAAATGGTAGACTGAGCTGCAATATGAGGGGATCCTAGAGGGATGATAGATGTTGATTATGGCTAAGACTGAAAGTTGAGTCTTACTTAGACACAATGAAGGAATCCTTGCTAATTTTTGGATATTTATATATTACTTTTATGTATATCAGGAGTATATTTTAAAGATTGTATGAATATATCTCGAGTATTTTGTTAAAAATTAGGTTGATAAACTTCAAGGATATTTTGCTTTAATATCAACTTACCGAGTTAGCTTATCCTAGTTTCCACTCTAAAGATCCAGCTATGTTAATTCTTTCGGACGCCTTAACATAACCAGATTTCAATAAATATAATTCCCAAAACTTGAAATTAGTCTTGTTTTTTTGTGTTCTCAAAAAGAATTTCTTTTATAATTATGTATAATAATCTCAAACTTTTGAGTTACTCTTTCTTTTCGCCAGTTCCCAAAAAACCCCTAACATGAGCTTAATAATTATGATTCGCAACTTTTGAGTTAGTCGATCAAGCCTATAAATATATATGTGTTGTACGTGCTCAAATTAACGGAACATTTTGCGTGCCAGCACTTAACTGTATTTCAAGCAACCCCTACCGCGTCCAGCTGCCCCCAGCCTCCTCTCAGCCTCAACTCACTTTTCCGCATCACGCGATCTGTCTTTGCCCTTATAAAGCTGCTACCCCACCTCACATAAAAAGAGAAAAAACAAAAAATATATATCCAAAATAAAAACAAACCGTTTGTTTTGAGCTTTTTACCTGTTGCTAAATTTAGAACGTCTACCGTTGTTTATTTAAGTTGATTTTTTCGATATTCTTGCTGACGCTGCTGCCGCAAATACAAAAAAAAACAAGCAGACAACCGACCACCCCCCACCCCCCGCCACCAATCCGTATTGAACTCTGTGTGCGACGTCAGCGGCGCCGTTGGCAGCGGCTGCGGCTGCGGCTACGGCCCGTTGGCCCAAAATGCGTCGTTACGTTAATGAGTAATAAAATACTTGCACAAATAACAACAACAACAACAACGAGAGCAATTGGGCAAAGATTTGTGTCTCAGTAGGTGTGTTTGCTGCTGCATTGCCAAAAAGCAGAGCGCCATTAAGTGCATGGCAACAAAAACAAAAACAACAACAACAACAAATTATAATAGTGCAGAGCATTTTACACACTTTTGTTGCTTTGGCGATTTTTATGGCATTTTAATCGCGAGAAATGTATTTTGCATAGGGAACGACCATGAAGCGCGCTCATCTCTCTCTCTCTCTCTCTGTCTCTCTCTAAGCGCGCGCTCTCTCGCTGTTATTTTTAGTTACATGGGGCTGCTCTGTTGCCAGCAGGGCAGCGTTTGGCGCGTGGGCGTCGCTGCCGGCGTCGCTGTAACGCCGCTGCCGCTGGCGCTCTGTTCCGCTGCTCCCGCTGGGCTCCCCGTTTAAATTTAGACGCAATTAGCAATGCGCACATTTTTGCGTGCGTGCTTCTCTCTGTGTGTGGGTGTGTGGACTATAAATTTTTGCCACAGTTTATTTTAGACGCTGCATGCGATCAGGCGCGCCAAACAACTGTATTTGCTGCTGTATGGGTGTACATATGTATGTGTGTGTGTGTGCCCACATCCTACACCTTAGCTGCCAGTTGCTGTTTTTGGCCAGAAGCAGCGTCAGCAGCAGCAGCAGCCACATGATGTAAACGCTGCCCGTATGCAATTAAATTGGCATGCACAAGTGCCGTCGCCAGCGACGCCGACCGCGGGCGGCAGCCTTTTGATCGGCTGCCAAATTGTAATTGGAACGCGAAGGTGTTGCCCGACTGGCGGACTCTGGTCGGTCTGGGGGTCTGCGCGACGTGGCAACCTTCTAAGCACAAGCCATAAAAACGCATTAAACTCGTGACTTATACACAGAAAGTTGACCCACTTAGCAAATGCAGAATTTATAAGAGCTTTGCATGCGCATGCAATGACAAGCTTCCCATTGGAAAGTATAAGTGCTCTCAGCAACTGTTCTAGTTCAGCTGGAAGCTTTTGCAAGCTCAGCTTGCAATGCATGGGCTTCACGCTCTGTTGCTCTCACTTTCGCTCTCGATTTGTGTGTGTATGTGTATGTGCAGATGTTCTGTTATCTTTTTGCTCATTCACTTTACATCATTTTACTTAAATAATTTGTAGAGAGACTGGGAGTTAGCATTTATTTTGTAGCCTAGCGCCAACCTTCGAGTAAACTGATAAGTCCAAACGTGAAAGTCCGCCCAGCACGTAGTCACCATAAAAACGAATCTAAGCGTTGCCAGACGCACGTGTAATGCGCTCATCAGCCTTGCCGATTGATTTAACACACACACACACACACACACATACGCATGCGTGCAAGTGTAAGTGACCTTCCCTAGCTTAATTGCGGCGTATGGAATGGGTTACAGTTACATAGCCAAAAAAAACGAAATGTACAAGTAATTTGGAACATTTATATGTGTGTGTGCGTGTGTGTGTTTGGTAGATTGTGGGTGACGCAGGTGTTGCGCTGTCGCCCGCTTCCGCTTGGCGTGCGCACAGCCCCAACAGCGCGAGCAACCTTGTGATCTTGTTTACTGTTTAGCGACCCCACCGATCACGACATCATAACACATACACACAGACACACCTGTCGGCGCTGGGGTGGCGTCATATCAACATTAAGTCTCTGGGTGAGCTGCTGCCGCTTGCTATTTTCACCTTCTATGGAACGACGACGACGACGACGACGACGACGCGTCGTCGCGTTGGCCGCATGAATCAGCGCGGCGAACGCTCTCGCTCTCGCTATCGGCTATCTCTGTCTGGCACTCTCGCGCATATTGTGAATCCCGCTCGCACGCTCACGGGGGGTTTTGATATTTCCAAAAAGGAAGAAATGCCCAATAGAACTTGCAGTGCTTTTTATTTTCTTGCTCACTCGGAGCGGGGGGCGTATGAGTAACTGTGCGCTCTCTCGCAAAGGCCGCGGCTTAGGTAAACTGACGGCAGCAGCAGAAGCAACAACAACAACGACAGGTAGAGCCGACAGCGTTGCTACCTACACACACGACGTGTGTGTTGGTGTGAGTGTAAATATGCCGCCGACTGGTCGTGTGGCTCGCGCTGCCCGCGCCTCGCTGCGGCGATTTCGATTTAGCCAACGAACCTGTCGATCAATCGTCAGTCGTCTGCTGTAAGCCCAGCCATAAGGTGGTCGCCAGCAAATACGCACACGCACACGCACACACAGACACACACACACATTGCCGATTCGCCTTCGTGACGATCGTCGTCGCTCGCCTCGTTCGCACTTCGGGAAACGTTTAATCGCGCTGCATTCAGAACCTGACAGCCATTCGCTTGCCGTAACTCGTAGCGTGCGGTTGCCTCTCCGACTTAAGCGGAAGAACAAATATATATAAATATATAGAAAAGAAACACTCTCTAAGCAAAGACTATTTGACGTAGTTTCGTCGTTGCGCGAAAGAAAAGTGAAAAGTGATCTTGAAACAAATCAAACAACAAAACAAATTCAAGCAGAGCAACAAACTCAATTGAATCAAGTGCGCAGCAAATTTCTGCATTTGCTGCTAGTGACAAAAACACAAAAACACACAAAAAAGCAAAAGTAAACATTATCAAACTGTGTCTTAAACTGCATAAACAATATATAGCCGATATCGAGATGGTTACCGGCGTCACAACAAACATGACTCCCAATCTAGTGGGCGCGTCTGTGGTGCCTACGCAGCTGAAGGAGACGCCCATCAAAAGTGATCGTAGGGTAAGTGTCAAAGCCAAAGAAAAGAACCGTTACAATGGACAACAGCTAAACTTGGATTTAAACGAAAAAAAGCTAGAGATGTGCGAGCTAAAAAGCTGTTGATTGGCTTTAGTTTTTTTTTTCATATGAATATGGCCTTAGCTTTTTTTGGGCATATTTCTTAAGAAATTTTTAAATTTTTACAAGCTAAACTCTTATTTTTTTGTAAATGTTGAAATCACAAGTTGAGCTGTTGCCTCCCACTTTATACACACACACGCAGTGTGTCCCACACACAGTTTGCCAATTCTGCTGCCCAAATGCATTTCCTTTTTGGCCACATTTCGTCGTCGTCGGCTCCCACATGCCAACAAATGTAACCATATAAAAGTAAAAAAAAATGTTTATCAAGAGAGAAAAAAAATAAGCCGTCGGCTCGCCAACACAAAGCGGCGTCTGGCGTTGGCGGCATTTACGTTTGGGCTTCATTCATGGAGACAGACGGGCGGACAGACGGACAGCTGGCCGGTCCATTCATGAGTGCCACCCAAAATTGGTTGCGGCTGCCCACTTGAGCGGCTTCCATTTGGCGCGTGGTCGCTGCAATTGTCGCTCATCAGCTTCTTTTGGCTGTAAAAAGCTGTTGCCCTGGCTGTGGTTTTGGACGCTTTTGGCTTTTGCCCGCTGACTTCATTCAGTGCGGGCGTTGCGCTGCGCCAAATTTGGCCAGCACCAAAAATAATTTCATTCTGTTTGTATTTCTATACAATTTTTTTTTCGACTTGCGAAAAAAACAACACTTTTTTTGCGTCTTCGAATTTCCCACGACGACCTTGTTGTTGTTGTTGTTGTTGTTGCTAGAAATACCTGCGTATTGGTTATTTATTTTTGGCCGCATCGGCTCGTTGCTTATCGTAATTTATAACCGCGAGAAACTATTTTTGGCCAACACTTGCGACTGCAATATGTATATGTATATATAAATAGAGCACGCGCCGTGCTTCTGTGTTTTGGCCCCCTGCCAAAATGCCTCGACTCAACTTGCCTCGCCCCGACGCTGATGACAATGTTGAGAGTCCCCGTGTCCAATTAAAGCCACACGCATTTGATTTTATTTTTGTTGTTTGGCGCTGCATGAGGTCAAAAACGGTCCCAAAAAATGTCGTGACTCGTGATACGTAACTCGTGACTCGTGACTAATCCTAACTCTTTCTCTCTCTCTCTTCTTGCAGTCGAATAAGCCTATTATGGAGAAACGTCGTCGAGCTCGCATCAACAATTGCCTCAACGAGCTGAAGACTCTTATACTAGATGCCACCAAAAAAGACGTAAGTATTTATAAGATAAAAAAATACTATCTATGAGCTAAGAAACTATCTATCTGTTAGAGAATCAATGAGAAAATATTCTATCTGCTAGAGAATCGAGCAAAAACTTGAAAAACAACTCTATATAACTCTCTATCTTCATAGTCCCATAAGTCTATATGTACATATATAGATCTACAGCTCTCTATATAAAGTTATTTCTTTATATAAAGAGATATTTATCTTCTTTATCTGAAAAACAAGAAATTTATTTTTTTTTTTTTATTTTGAGAGGAGTTTTATCTTTATATTTAATCTATAGCCCTCTTAAAAGAGTTATTCCCCATATCTCTCCCATCTCACTTGCTTCAAAAGTAAACCCAACTAATTTTAAATTTCTTTCTCTCCTCTCTCTCTCTCTTCAGCCTGCGCGTCATTCCAAGTTGGAAAAGGCCGATATCTTGGAGAAGACAGTGAAGCATCTGCAGGAGCTGCAACGCCAGCAGGCAGCCATGCAACAAGCCGCCGATCCAAAGATCATCAACAAATTCAAAGCTGGCTTTGCTGACTGTGCAAATGAGGTGAGCCGCTTCCCCGGTCTGGATGCTGCACAGCGTCGTCGTCTGCTGCAACATTTGAGCAACTGCATCAATGGGGTCAAGAGCGAGCTGCATCATCAGCAGCGTCAACAGGCGGCTGCACAGGCACAATCTTTGCACGCACAGGTGGTGCTGCCCTCGCCACCCAGCTCACCCGAACAAGAGCCAACGGCAACCAACACCAGCAGCAACAATAGCAACAACATCACAGCTGCAGCGCCTTATCTATTCGGACAGATTCAACAGAATGCCAATGGCTACTTTCTGCCCAATGGCATGCAGGTGATACCCACAAAGCTGCCCAATGGCAGCATCGCACTCGTGCTGCCCCAGAGCTTGCCACAGCAGCAGCAGCAACAGTTGCTGCAACAGCAACAGCAGCTAGCAGCCGCTGCAGCTGCCGCTGCCGCCGCCGCCGCCCAGCAACAACAGCTGCAGCAGCAACAGCAGCAGCACCATCATCAATTGGTGTCCATGCCACAGAGGACGGCAAGTACCGGCTCCGCCAGCTCCCATTCCTCGGCGGGCTACGAGTCGGCGCCGAGCAGCAGCAGCAGCCATGGCAGCTATGCACCACCAAGTCCCGCCAACTCTGCCTACGAGCCAATGGATGTGAAGCCCTCCGTCATCCAGCGTGTGCCCAGCTCCAATGCAATGGTGGAGCAGCAGCCGCTGTCGCTGGTCATCAAGAAGCAGATCAAGGTGGAGGAGGAGCAGCCCTGGCGGCCCTGGTAAAAAGAGCCAAGAATGAGCCAGGTGCTCGCCTTGAATCTCCTCCTTGTCTAGCCAGCCCCCAACCAATGCAAACCGCTTTTAAAGACTGATGGGCGTCGCACAAACACACGCACACACACACACCTCACATACACACCTGCGCAGGTGCGCAGTTAAACATTTCATCACATTTCGCCAGGATAACGCAAATGTTGCTTTCGAAGTGTTAAGAGCAAGCGAAACTCCTAATTGGTTCAACATTTCACTTGGGCATTTCTCTAAAGGATAAATACCCAGCGAGACGGCGAACACTCATCCACACACACACACACACACGCACACGCACACACAAATTGTTATAATTTATTTATTATTATTATTATTGTGAATTCATTTCTCAAATGGTATTCTGCATATCGCCAAACTACCTCAGTCCAAGTACTTGGTGTTGAATTGCCTCATGAATCATGTATTAGAATATTACTGCAGAACTCCACACACACAACACACATACACATATATATGTAAACAGCAATGAAATCTTCAAAGTCTTCCACAAACTTTTTTGTTTACAGTCAAAGTTTGTTTGACAAAAACTTAACTTTAACATAAAATAATAATAATATACCTAATATCTCTCCATTTAAATATAGTCTCACCTATACATATATATCTATATCTATTGTAAGCTAAATACATATATGTAAGACCACGTGATATAGTGAACATAATGAGAAATCTAAGAAAAAGAATTTGAAGAAAAAAAACAACTACAAAAAAAAAGAGAAACAAAAACAGTTGAGCTAAAAGAAAAGCTACTAAAAAAGAATAAAATATCAAAAAGTTTTACTAAAAATTAAATACGAACAAAGTGTTTTTTATTTTGGGAAAAAGGTCAACGAAATATTTGAGTAGATGGTGAAAGCCTACAAAAAAAAATATTATACATGCTGTATGAAAGGTTTTGCGGGAGGGAGAAGGATAGAGATAGATGAAGAAAGAGAGAGTGTAAAAGAGAACGGCAGCATAAAGCCTCTACGTGAAGAGCATTACGTTTGTTATTTAAAGTTAAAATTTTGATGATCTTTTCTTTTTATACCCTGATGTTTTAAAAAATTAGTCAATTTTTTAATAAAAGAAAAAGTCTTTTTATGCTTCTTCTAAGTTGGGTTTGAACCCAATATTTATTTGTTGCCCACGGTATAAATAGGTTCTTTTTTTGATGATTTCATAGTCTCATATCTCAGTGTACTTGAAAAGTTTATATGTCTAATATCAAGAAAAATATATAAATCAAGCTTTATCTAACATTTCAAAATATTGTGCAATAAAATCAGTAAAAGGTTTTAATTTCAGCTGCATTTTAAATATTATTTCTATATATATCCATATGTATATATTTTTACATATATATGTGGTTCACATAAAATACTTTTGTAACCCGATGATATGTTTACTTCGCTCTAAAGAATTTTTCAAAAATATTTTGTTGCTCAATTTTCAAACGACTCAGCACAAAATTGTTATCACAAAGTCATGTGAATCGAAAGACTTGGAAGTTGAGCTGTGAAGCCGATGGGCTTTTAAGGAAGTTAACTAGTCTTAAAGAGAGCTAAATTAAATTAGGAATATGATAAGCTTATATAGCGATTTAGCGAGTTAGTCTAATAGGCAAATAAGTTAGATTGAGAATCTATATACAGTCGAATCCCGATAATTCGAAATGGGATCACATTTTTTACGAATTACACAGGCATTCGATTTACCGAACAAAAACTAGAACAAATTTTTTTCAGGAGAAAGCATTTTTTACGAATTATGGGGGTTTTTGATTTTACGGGGTACGAATGGTCAGGGTTCGACTGTATATATATATTGAGTACTACCTAGTCTTATGTAAAAAAATCATATTCTAGATCATTCTTTAGCTTTTCTTATATTCTTGTCGACGTTCACTTTCATGACTAATTCAGATGTAACTACGCCAGATATTCCCAGTATATTTCAATCATTATGATATATGATATATTCTCAGATCTTGCATTCACTGTAATGCACAAACAGCATTTAATCTTAGCGCTACGAATCATCTAGAAAGTTAAGTTGAGAAGCTTATATATAAATATGCATTTGAAGCTGTTCTTAAGTCTGGTTTGACATATAATCAATAATTGAGTAGTCATGGAACTGAAGTTCTAGTATAATAGAGAAATACAGATATATGATTACATAGATAGATCTTGCATCCAGTTTTTCAGCATTTACTCTGCGAATCACCTTTAGCAAAGTTATTTTGTTCATGAGACGCATGACATAGAACTATTGGAGACAGCCACTGTAATATTCCATAACCAAGTACAATATACAATAAACTTTAATAGTAGAATCATAGGAAACGTAGAAACCGAGTGGACTTTCAGGTAGTTTTTAATCTACAGTTAATACCCTGCAATAAGGCGTCGAGTCAGCTGCAATGGAAAAGCGACAAAAATACCTTTCAATTAATGCCAAATCATGCTGATAATATGAGACGATATCTATATGTATAAACATGAATACATATTAAATGATAAAAAGAGGAATTTGGTTTTTTTTGTCATGAATCAAATGCACAAAAGAAATAAACAAATTCCAAGGCTGAAGCTGAATGCAACACAAGACATATAGAACTATATATACACATATATATATATGCTTATATATGTGTATATTTACTTTAGCTAGATGTTCAGATCGTGCTGAAAAGCGCGTCGCCGGGTCTGAGATATGCAATGAACCGTTTAGCTCATAAAAAAGAGTCGCGCGCCCCTCAAAAGCCATAAACAAATTCTAGAGATAAGTTTCAAGCTTTAGCTTTACAGTTAAAATATAAGTACAAAAATTGTGTAATTCTTATTTCTAAATCTTGTCTTTTGTCTAGAGAATGTCATTCACAGTGGCGTGATTAACATGTGAGTTAGTCATGCGAAAAATCAAAAACTAAACTGCGTTTTTTTTCGAATGAAATGCGTCAGACTTCGAGGCGCTTGAACTATTATCTTAAAGAAATATCTATATATATACATATATGTATATCAAATATAAGTAATTCAAATGGAAGAAGTCTTTGCATTGAGCTCAAGCAACTTGATAAAAATCACACCGAAAAACCGCAGACATGAGACATCAATGGTGACAGAGTGAATCATTAATTATGCTAGATATATATAATTATATATAATAATAATAAAAAACTGGTTCACATCAAAAGTTATATATATAAATAATATAATCTATTATCAACAAGTGCCTAAAAATACATTGTAATCATTTGGCATTTTTGAAGATAGATTTCCTATAGAAATAATATTATTTATTGACATTTATGTATGGGCAGCACTGTTCAAAACGCTTGTTTCCAATAAGAAAGTGGCCGGCAGTGACTATTTCAAATAAATTTATGGGCAGCACTGTTTACAATGACAAAAACTGTGACTTGGCAGCACTGTCCTGTAAAATTTATAATGAGAAAATAACTGCTTTTATTAGTCTTATATACAACTAAGCTATGTCGATAAACTATGTTTTTACAGCTCTGAAATTTGTTAAGCTGATTCTTATTTTAAAAAAAAATCCAATTGGAATTTACCAATAGAAATTTCGCTATAGGAGTTATGATTTGATGTAAAGTTGCAAGGTATCATTTCGTACAGAAATATTTGGAAGCACTTAAAAGACTTAAGTATTTTTAGCAAAGCAGAATTCCCAGTACGATTAGTATGATTTGGCAGCACTAAAAATTCACTCGCTGTACAGTGCTGCCATTTCTTGTTGTGCAAGAGCAGTGCTGCTCACTACTTTTGTTTGAATGTTTATTCTAAGGGAGTTCAATGCTATTACAGAGAACTATTTATATATGTATATATATATATATTTATACATACCTGATAATGTCAGTCAAACAAGCACACCTCCTCTAACTGCGCCACATTTCTTCACAAGCCGCAATTGGGCATTTTGCGCGTGACAAAAAAACGTGATTTGAGGTCTTTGCATTATTATTGTTAAATTTTTTTAATATTTTTTTAGCTTCCCAAAATAAAATTACTATATTTAAAAGCTAATAAACATATGCAAGTGTTTGTGTGTATATGATTTAATTTTGCGCTGCGCTGCGTTTTTGGCGCTGTAAATGGATGCGTTGAACAGAACACACAAAAAATACAAATAAAAAATATTAAAAAAATTTTAAAAATAAATATATATATGCATATATATAAAAATAAAAATAAATAAAAAATGTTAACAAAACCAAAACGAAATACAACGCAAATCAAATTGCAAAACGATAACGGGACAGGGCGCACGGCTGGCAGCGGATGCAAGATTCGAAAAGACATGTATATATATATATATATATATATATATATATATTGAATATATGTATGTCGAAGTACCGTTGTTATTTGCACTGCTACCGAAGCTATTCCAATGAAATGTAAAGTAACAACGCCATAGCCAAAGAGCTCAGGTTGCTCGAATCGTGTGGCCGCTTCTTTTGCCTGAAGGTGTTGGCCAAGGGTCTTCAAACCCGCGAGCTACCCGACCCGCCCGATTTACACGAATTCCACGACTTGCCCGATCTACCCGACCTGCCCAACCTACTGGCTCAACCGCCCGCTGCTCACGTGCCGCACACAGGTGATATATGCTCGTAAGCTTTTCTAAACAAACTCTGGAACTCGCCTATCAGCTCGCCCCCTCCCTCTCCCTCTCTCTTTAGCGATAGGCTGTGTAAATATATATCTTCACATTTTATGGCGCAGTCGGATAGTAAAAAAAAATGTAACTGGGTGAACAAATGGCTTAGGTTAGTGCTATAGAATCGAGCTAATCGAATGACCTTGTTAGCGCCTCAAGTGCCACTTGAACTGCCCGACAGCAAGTTGAATGTCAAAGTCAGCCACAGCCCCGACTTTAAGCTATGCCAAGCACGTCTATATCTATATATATAGCTACAACAAAAAAAGACGACCTTGGTTGCGGGCAGCTGCTGGCTTTTCGGGTTTGTTAATGTGTTTGAACCTAGTTTTGTTTTTGTATTTGAATTCATTTCGTATCTGGGTTTGTACAGCTTGGAACCAGAAGAGGTGTTTAGCTAGAACCCGTGAACTATTCATAATGGATTTAATCGCAGCTCACATTTCCTATTCAATTCATATGCAAAAAAACAAAAACAACAATGAAAACTGCATCGAATATTGAATACCCTTGTGAAGATGAGGTTTTACTACTAGTGAATTTTCTGATTGGATTTTCAGTTGATGGTTTGGATGGGATATTATCAAAAATTTACCAACTTTCAGTAGAAACAGTTTTTTATATTTATTAAAGGAAGTATCTAATGCTATATAATATTGTACGTGATGACTTGATCAAAATTTTGATGTATTCTTCTCATTGGATATTCAATTGTAAAAATAGTTCGATTTTGGATTGCTCGTACTATCAGTTATATGTGTATAGCTCTGTATGAATCTCACTTCATCTCAAAATGTATAACACCTTCAGCTAGTGTATGGAAGCAACAGTAAATGTCTCTAATCAAAAGTCAGAAAACGAGTTCAATAAACCAAAAAGCAAACAAGCCAAGCGCAGTGTTTAAGCCAAGTAATTGTTATTGTTGTTATTTTTTCTGGTTGCGGGTGTCAAGAGCAGTCAAACAGAGTTTTTGTTTTTTTGTTTTGGCAACAAGAGTCATTAAACTTGGCTCGCATTTGACATTGCCAGCTGGAAGTGAATAGACACAGTTTGGCATAGACAAATTTTCGATTTCGTTCGATTAGCAAATGTTAAACAGACAAAAATATCAATATATTGTTGCTAGCTGGTTCATTCAACTTTAGTTGAGTTGTTTTCGAATTGGAAACAATTTTTGTTTCCTTATCAGAATGTTTGTGTTGTTCCAACGAATTGAGTTGGTCCAATCATGCGACTGCTGCGTCTTCTTCTATGAATGAAAGCATTGAAAACAATTCCAGTAAATCCCATACGATGCCACGCCCCCCTTCCACTGCCTCCCTTCCAGGGGTCATTTGGCAGAGCAAAACGTGACAAACTGCCTTGCCGGCATTCCAAAATATTCAAGACCCTCGACTCAGGGAGAACCTAAATGTGTTGTTGTTCCAAATACATATGTATATGTATGTATGTAAGTATTTACTATTTATATATGGCTGTGCCTTGTTTATGAAGTTTCAATTTCATTTGTGCGCAACTGGAACTAATTTTTTTTGGCGGCACCAATTGGCAGAATCAGAAGCAGTAGCAGAACCAGACGACACGCTGACTGGCACTCCTGGTATGCAGACAATGGCGTAAAAATTGCAATTTGCACAACAGTTGTGCGTTTCCCTTTACTTAACAGCATATTCTTAAATGTTAATTTGTTTAATTTGCTCAGCTTTTTACTTACAAATTAGTTAATTGCAGTTAAAATTGGTAAAATGCAGTTGAAGACAGGGCTGTATTTGTAGCTTAAACAGAGTTGCTTGCAGTCATAGCGTGCTCCAAGTGCTGTGTGACCAGCTGTCAAACGTATCCCTATGCCAAATTTAATGAATTAAAACTCAAATTGGCTAGCTCCACTTAAAGACAGGATTGTATCTATGCAGCTAAGACAGAGCTGTATGCCGCTTAAGTTGACAATGCAACTAGATGCGCTTGCAGTGTGACCAGCTATCAGACGTATCCCTTATACCAAAATGTAAAATATCTGGCAGTGAGAGCTTCTTATTGCCGCCAAAAAGTTGCTTCTGTTGCGTCGGGCTCTTCAAAATCAAATTAAAAATGTTTTTTTTGTTGTGCTTTGGCAAATAATGTCAATTTGTAGTGTTCAGTGTAATATTTAGTTAATGCGCTTATCAAAGTGCAAATGCAGTAAGTGCATGAGATAAGCAAAGTGTTAGTTTGCCGCAGTGCGTCGCATTAAGTGCCGGCTAATCAATTAATTAGAAATAAAGTCGGGAAAGTAGTGAAATATCGTCAAGTGGCTGCAAAGTAGTTGTTATCAGTGTTAAATATGTATCTAATAACAAAAATAGAATGGGCAGTTCCTCCGCGGCTACCGTGGTCGAAGAAAACTTGAGCTGGGTAAGTGGAAAATTTTCCATAATTTACACCAAATCAATTAAGCGCTGACAATGAATTATGTCAATATGAGTATGTATGTATGCACATATAGTTAATTAGCACCCTGCCTGCAACTGTTGTGGCTCGACTTGGCCTGGCTTCGGTCACGCCCACTCGGACTTGGCTTACACTTTGGGGGTCTTACTTGCTTTTCGATTCTGCAAAAACGGTCCACACTTTGCAAATTTTTGTTTGTTATTGTTGACTTGGCACATTTTTTTGTGTTTGTGATTTGTATTTGTGTTGACGGAACTGTGGGAATATTCCATTGCAGCGCGTTGCCTCTGTTTACTCAACTGTTTGGTGCTCCGTACGCCCCTGTCCAAAATGTGTTAATGGAGCAAACAGTTGCGGTTTTTTGGGGGAGTTCGATCTGTAAATTGTTTCGGCAAACTGCCCAGCTTCCAAACATCTCGCCCGCTTGTTTGTTATGGTATCTGCGATCGATCGATTGTGGCTCTAATCAGCGACTTTGTCCCCGTGTCGCTTCGTGCCGTGTGCGAGCGCCATCTTTTGGGCGGAGGGGGAATCTCACAATAAAGTCAGCCAATTTTCCATGAACTGCTGTTTGTTGACGCTGCTTTTTAGAGCGTGCGAAAGGCTGGACCCTGGCTCACTTTAGGCACATCCCCAGCAAAAACACATATCTATATATATACTACATATAATAAATCGAATATGCCATATGACTAGGCTCGCGTTGCGTTAAAACGTGACTGGGCCAATTTCGCATTGCCTTTTCTTTAATTTTTAGCAAGAGAGGAGTGTATCAAGGCATAGTTAAAACACATATGAGTATTAAGTACAGTAAAGCCTAGCACTGTTCGAACTATAGAAAAATGGAAATTGTGATTTCCATTTGTTGTTTTTTCAAAGATTAAGATGTAGACAATATTTAAATTAAATTCCAACATATTTTTATTGATTTAAATAAGATTTTAAGGGTTATAATACTTGATTTTAAATTATGGTCGATAATTTCTGAATAATATACATTTTTAAATAAATATACATTTAATTTCTCCGTATTAAAAATATGTGTCAAAACAGTTAATTGTCTGGATTAGCGAGTGTTCGATATATGGAGGCTCCACTATTTATTTATTAATTTAATGTCTCAGCTTTTGCAGTGTATTAAATTGTCATTAAATTTTCAAGTTGTTCCAGCACATTTTATATACATATTATATAAGGCAAGGCACGTGGGCTTTTTTCTGCAATCAATTTAAATTTTTGCCGGCGTGTTGCTTAGTGACGTCTTGTCTTAGCAACAGGTTAAATACGAGATACCCTGTTTTGATAGTAAAACATGATTGTATATACAAATAGTTTACATAAGTATTAATATACTTTATTTAAAGAATTATTAACTCACATGTATGCAGCACTGCTGACAGGGTATATATTAGTCTATATCATTAGTTTATGTGTATTTTATTAACATTTCTGCTGTATGACAATTTAATGTGCAAGCAAGCCCCCATAGATCACATTGTCATATCCAATGAGGGCTTTCAACTGAGGGATCGAGCTCGACGTTTTGACTTCATTTAAATTATGGCTGGGAAATTTTATACTCTTTAAAAAAGTCAGTAAATAAATGGACTTTATAGGTTGTCTAGGTCAGTCTATAAAACGGAATATAACTCAATGAAAGTAAACTAAGCAGATAAATAAAACTAATGAACTACAAAATATTGTTAGGGCATACTCTATTATATACTTTTTTAGGGTATTTATAAAGTACATAAACCAAACAATTTTTTTTTAAAATTTAAGATAAATTACGACATTTACAAAGTTTACTTTACATTGTAAATCTTCTTGTATAAACAAACTTTACTATGTGATTCTCAAAAGTTACAAATGAATATTTGAAAACTTATACTAGATATTTATTATTATCAGATTATTTTAACTTTCATCAAATATACTGACTTTTCTATGAGAAAAGAATTTGTTAAGAAATCTGTATCACCTGTCTTTATTAGCTAAGCTTAAGGGTATTCAAAGTTTGGTGTGCCAAAAAATAAAAGTTCCTTCTTATATTTGAGGCATATGGCAAAGTTTAATAGACTTGGTTGTTGGGGTCAAGAGCTGAGCAAAAATATTTTTTTGGAAAAATAATTGAGGGAAACACCGAAGCATTAACCTGTTGACTATACATGTGAGACTGGGCTGCCACAGTCGCCGTAACGCCTCAAAGGTGCATAGGGAATGAATGAATTTTTGAGTAATTTACAAAAACAAAATACAATTGGGATGACGCCACCTGCGTGGTTAAACAAACCTAATCGCGCAGTTCTTTGTTGTTTTTGTATTTTGGGCAATCAATCAAATGTCCGATTGCCATTGACAGCAGCCGGAAATGAGCGCATACCACTAACCCACTAGCGATACCCACTAGGCAGTTCGTTACCAGGTAATATTGCCTGCCAGCCGACACGTAAACACGCTAACGACATCTCTAAATGCTTGATTAACACCAGAAATTAGCGTGTGCCAAAAAAAAGCTAAGTTGACAGCGACTGCTTGTGACGTCACTAGACAAATGTACGTACAAGTGTATGTGTCTTTGTGTATAAATTTTCATGCAATCTCGTATCGACGACAAGCGATCGAGCGAGCGACCGCACGCGCCTCACCGGCCCAAGTTGTGTGAGTGGAAAATTTTGTTGTTCAGAAAATACGAGCAATGCGAGCATATGATAATGAAATGCATTATAAATCGATTAACACATTTTAAACTGACGACGCGTCGATGCTAAAAATCTAATGAGTCGCACATGCTGCTTAGCCAAAGACAATCCTCCATCCAGCTCGAACCATCTGTCTTCGATATTCACTTGCTCGATGCATGCACAAATCTGTTATGCTTTCAAGTTAGCTGCCTGGCAACGGATTTAGTTTTTATGATCCGCCGTCGATGTCGATGATGCGGCAACATTTTGCAATCTTAGCGAAAATACCACAAATGCGTCAGACAGCTTAGATTAAAATTTGGGATTCGGCATTTGCAGTGGGGCTTAAGACCAATTAGCACTCGCACACATCAGACACCTTTGTCTGGCTCACCTTCGCCGAGTTTTTCATTGTTGTCTAGGTGTTACATGCAACAGATCAGGCGCTTCGATTGCGTCAATGCTTGGGATTAGGCTTTAAGCCTAAGTCGTTTCGACTGCTTTATACCAAATATTGTTGCATCAGTTACTTATTTAAGCATTCTACCTGTTTTGCCAAAAAAAAGCAAAAATAAATAATATTTGTTTTGCATTGTTTTTACTTTTGTGGAACTGTTTGATTGATTGGGTTGAGCTGAACATGCTAATTAGTCGCAATTTGTATGCGCTGCAATATGTGCGCCTAATCATAAATATCATCGGTAACCTTATTGTACTAACTAACAGCTCAGTGCACAGTGGTGCAGAGGTTATTGAAAATTGTTTATGCTATTTATTAACTTAATGAAAATTTGTAGATGTTATTTTGTATGTGTTAAAATAAAGAATTCTTTATATTATATATAATATATGGTGTAATACCCTGTAAACTGTGGTTTATAAACGGAATCTATTCTAAAAATGTCTACAATTTTTTTTTGTATTTTGAGTTTTATTCTGCAAAACAATTTTAGCCAGACTTACTTTATGTAAACCTCTTTATCAAGTCTCTACATACCCAGCTAAGAAGCTACTTTAATAGCCCAGCATACCTTAACCTCTGTAGTAAGTTATCGGAATCTCTTTAAAAATGAGTATAAAATTAAGTTTTGCTAAGTAAATATCTGATTTTTCCTACAACAAAACATTCAGAAGGAGATGTATTCTCTATAGAGCTCGCCAGGAAACTATTTTTTTATATTAATATAGCCCAGCATACCCCATTTGCTGCGATCTCAAATTGAATCTATTGAATTGAGTCAATTAAGTTCTAAAAATGTAAAAAGAACAATTTTATTTTGGAACATGTATCTTGTTTCTTATTCTACAGACCAATGACAAATAAATAAACTCTCTTCTGACCAGGCTAAAAAGTTTCCTTAATAGCTGATATCCCATATTTCACATTTAATAACCACAAAAAGTTTTGGCTTATATATTGTAGTTTGTTTTTCATTTAAAAAAAAAATACTAAAAACAGATATTAGCCTTAATAGCTTATCATATTCCAACCCACACTCAAAACTATTCTAAATATGTAAAAAAATATATATTTATATATTTGTTACATATATTAAGTTTTTAATTGATCAAAACAATAATAAACTGACAAAACCTCAGTAAGCTTGACTAATAAGCTGCTGTAATAGCTTATCATACCCCATTTACTGTAGTACACAGTGTGCACTCACATGTATCGCACACACACACTCACGTACACATACACACACGTCTGGCCTTGAACGCGGCTGGTTCAAGTTCAGCGGCACACACAACACACAATACACTGAAACAAAAGCAAAGCTGTTTCGCTTTCAGTGTTAGCTGCAGCCAACAAAAAAGCAACGTCGCACCACTCGCGCCACCCGCACCACAGACGAACACAGACGCTGGCAGCGCCAGCCCCACAGTCTCAGTTCCAGATAGCGTTCAATGTCTGCTCAGTTGTTATTGTTGTTCTCGCTCTCAAAGTTCCGGCTGAGCTGTTGTTGTTGCCGGATCACAATGAACGCGCCTTGTGGGTTGGTCTGCTCATTGCGCATACGCCGCGTGCGCCGTTACATTTATACGTTTGCTGGGCACGCCCAGAGGGACGTCAACTAACCAAAAAGTTACACAAACAGCAAAACCATCAACTGGGTCACTGGACGCAACGAAAATATATACTATATATGTACATACATACATGCATATATACATACACATATCTGTTGTTAAATACCAGGTATTTGTCAATATAACGACCTTGTGAGACCTTGAAGCGTACGCAGTTAGCAAAGCAAATATCGTTAGTTCAGCAGAATGGTTTCTATTTAACATTTTTGTTCTATTTTCTAGTTGTTGTTCTATTGCTAATAAAAAACTAATATTATGCAGTTGTTAAAGTTTAATCAAACTGTGCTAGTTATTTAACTGCAGTAAAAGAACTAATGGGCCGATAAAGGCATTAAATGATTTGATTTTGGACATCTTTTATAGCGCTTGTTATATGAAACTATAAGGTTGACTAGCTGAAGGGACTATGTCTTAATTTAAGATGTAGTTCTTAATAGAGACACTAAAATTTTCATATATTTAAAGGTAATGTTATTTACTGATGGGTAAACTGGGTCCAAGTGTGTAAAATAGGCAGTAGAAGGAGCATATATCGTCTTGCACAAGGTCAATAGTTAAGCTGATTTAGATTGAGTCTGGATTGAGTACGAAATCAACGCACAATTGATTTCTCAACTGTTGTAACTCGGTTGCATAAAGTCCGATCTTCGAAAATTATATATTTTCGAACTCATATGAATCCCTTCTATCGAATAACATCAATTGTCAGTGAGCTCCAATATAAATATTATGAAATATGGCTTCTTATTCGGATACAATAGTGTTTGAGTTTAAAATAAACCCAATTTTTTCAATGAAGTCAGATCTTCAATAATCAAACCTTTTCGGTTGCTTAAAGATCCCTCCTATGACTTAGCAATTAAAAACGTAACTATCTTAATTTTGAACAAACTTGACAAAAATAACAAGAGCTTATATCAAGCTTTTTGGTGAGATTTGAATTCGATATACTTTCTATGACTGGAACTCGAATGAATACAGCTTGCTTTTCAAAAACTGTATTTTTTCGAGTACCAGCAGATGACTCGAACAGTCAAACTGATAAAAATATTAAGTTGTTGTAAAAATAGGGTTACATCAATTTGGTAGGGAGATCCAATATATATCACCTTTACATCACTTTATTGCCTAGCCTCGAATCGCCTTGCGCTGTTTTTGAATTTTAAATGGCTCTAACTCTTAGATTCTTCAAATGTTTTCAACTCAGATTCAAATCTAGACAGAAGATTTCTTATTGTTTATGCAATATTTGTAAATTGGTATTTGGTTTGCTTTCATATCATAAATTAGTTAGATAGATAGATTACTTGGCAACCTTTGCACATTTCTTTGTCCAATTGTAAAATACAAAACAAAATAGTTTCTCAGGCTGTCTTTTTTTGGGAATCTCCAAACAAGTTAGCACACTTGTTTTGCTAGCTACATTCCTTTTTTCTCTCTATAAATTTAGTTTTTTAGTTTTTCTTTTTTGACTGTCGCAATTTTGTTTGATTTGGCGCTAGGGCTACTGTTTTAATTCTTTGGCCCCAGCAAAATGCAAAGAAACAAGAGATTCCAGTTATTTTCAACTGATTTACGGGGTATTTTTTGTGCGTCAGCGACTGTCCGTCCGACTGTTTGTCGAATTCGTTTCGCCTGAAAAAAAAATGCCAGCAAGCTAACAAAAATGACAAACAGTGGTTCAATCTATTCAAAATACACACAAATTTGTTTATTTATAATACACACACATACACATGCGTGTGTATGTGTGTGTGCATATATATTTATTTAAATCTCAGTTTTATTGTTTTGTGAGTTATCACGCCAAGCTTTTTATTCCTTTTCGCGCCACAGCGAAATTCCATGCAAGGTGACTTTTTTTTTGTATACCAACCGCTTTCTGGGTGCAAATTTGTAATGCAAATTTTTTTGTGTGCGGCTTGCTATGGGCATTCGATTTTGGTGATCATAATAGTGGCTATACAGATGTATATGTATCTATATATACACATATACAATATGACATATTTCAGCACATAAAAATAAAAGATATTAATTAACAATAACGAAAACTTGACTGGGGGCACGCTTTGGTATTATTTCATAAAGAAAACAACTAAGAACTGTGCAGTTAGGAGCTAACGACTGTATAATACTCGTTCGCAAAAAAAAAACTGCAAACTATTGTGAAAGTGATCAAGCATATAGAGGAGGTCAAAACTTTTCAAAGCTAGCTCTAAAACTTTAGGAAAGACATAGTTTTTACTAATTTACACGCTTACAGTGCGCGTCGATATATAATTTGAGGTTGCTCTATAGAGAGGGTCAACAATAGCCCACAAACCAAAGCCTACGAAATGCCGTACGGACAGCAAGACGGACAAACCCAACATACTCATTTCACTGCATGAACGAGTATAGTCGAATCCTGATAATTCGAAATCGATCGCATTTTCTACACAGGAATTCGACTTATCGAGAACGAATTATTAACGAATTTTTATCAAAGAGACACCATTTTTTACAAAATATTGAGGTTTTCCATTTAGCGGGGGTTGAATTATCGAAATTCAATTGTATAACTATTTTGAAATAGATTATTTACTTGGCCACAATGTATAATAATAACTTTATACTGAGTTTTCAGGTCTAACTGTAAAGGATGTCAAAGCTTGATAATCCTAACGCTAAAACTTTGGGTGACACAGATATTACGATTCGCCACGCCCCACATCGAGTTATAGATGAGGTCAACAATAACCCAGATATCAACGTTTGGGGCTCTATTTGTTAAGCTCAAGAAGAGCCTAGTCTGTCAAACCCCGAATGGGTGTGTGTATATATATATAATTGATATTTTTATTCAGGTGTTATATACATACAACATAATAATATATTTTAAATCCCAGGCGCACAGCTTCACGCACAAAGCCAATATACTCACTGTTTACTTTGCGAACGAGTATAAAAATAAATAAAAAATAACGGAAAAAAAGTTTAGAGCAAAACAACAACGCCGACATCAATCTTTGAAAGTCTTTGTTATTTGTTATATTTTTGGCACTGTTTATTTATATAGCAAACGTCGCCACATTCATTGTCTCCGGCTCAAAAGCCAAAAATAATATTTAAGCAGCCCTGCGGCCAGCCACGCCCCCCTCTCACACAACAGCGCCCGCCGTGCCATGCACAATGACGCAAATAGCAACTCAAAAGATATCTCAAGATCCCAGACAGACCAGAATCATACCCAATATCAGCTCAAGTCGTGAGCAAGTCTGCTCAGTGAGCTCACAATGGAAGTTTTAGGTCCAGAAAACAATTAGAAACCAGTTAATACTTGATCTAGATTCGTTAGACTCATGGAAAACTACAAAAATAAAAGTTTTACTTTTGTTTTAAGTTTCCAGACCCTTTGTCGCTTTGGCAACTCATTAGTGGCCTTTCAGATCTCGCATAGCGCTAAACACATTTAAGCTGGGCATTTGGTGTTTTAACACCTGATAAGATTTCATTATGATATCTAGCTATCATGTCTATTCATATCAGGGCGTTTCCTATATTTAACCCAGGTAGGCCACGTTTCTTGGGAAATTGCAATTTATTTTTGGCTACTTGTTTCTATATTTAGCTACTGAGATAATATCATAATCATTTCAATGACATTTAAAGTCCTCAGCTAATGCTCATTATGCCGCTCTAATTATATGATTGATCATTCGATTTGATGACATATCGAGGCATACGTAATCAACTGTTAAGTCTGTTAGAGTCAACAAGTTTCGAAGGAAAAACCTAATAAACAAAAGTGTCATCAAACATAAAAGTTGATTCAGTTTTGATAGAGGTATAAAGGGACTATGGGGAGTTAAGAGGATAAGAGGGAACTACATGAACTGTTATGAAAACTTTAAATATAATATACATATATATATAAATAAATATTTATAAGGAAAGTCTGAACAAATGAAAAAAATAACATATGAAAACCATTTCAACTCAAAGGAAACCTTAACCAAAAGCAAATTTTAACTATAGAACAAAAAATTGAAGATCATATAAATTTTTCCGACATTTTTTGCGAATGTTAAGTCTGGAAAAGACCAGGGTATCTTAGCTGTTTGCTGTTGCACGTGCCAATTAAAAAAGGTATAATTGTGTAAATGAAATTGCGTCAACGGCAAATTTCCAAGAAACCTGCCTCTGTCTTCAATATTTAAATCGAATATTTTATATATAGTACTTAGATTTAATAATATGCTAGCGTATAACGGAAATGCCTTCAAAACTAAGCGTTTCAGCCTCGTCCACTCTGATAATAACTTACTTGGAAATTAAATTGTGGAACGCGTAACACTATCCATAATTATATTGAATACAACTGCATCCGGAAATGAGTCGAGCCCCTCAGAAATTTCACAATATGCCCCACTATCGGTCATCAGATCTTATCTGAAATCAAGCAGGCGAGTCGTCGAATCAATCCACTAGGAATATACATATATAGCTATATATATAGTTGTGTATATGTGCATGCATCGTATGATGTCCAGAAGTTCCGGATCGCGGGTTGACGTCAAAAAATATAATTCTAATCGAAAGTTGCGCTGACCCATATAGAGATATTTGCTATACTTACTTACTTGGCACCAGCCCTGACTAAGGGCCAAGGCGGGGTAGCAGCAGCTGCTGCTGCTAAGCTGACTAAATAAAAAAGCTAAAACTGATAAGTCGGCCCAGGCATGATGATAACCGAAAACACGTACTCCTACAGCTCGACAGTGAGTGTTTGAGCCGAAGACCAAGACGAAGAACGAAGGCAAAGGCAAAGGCGTCTACGTGCGCTGCAGTATTTCACCATACGATCCATGTCTTTAAGCATACACTTATATATATATATATACATATATATGTGCGTATGTATAATCGCGTTTGATAAGACGCCTGCTTGTTATGACTGATTGTCTGCCGCAGTTTGCGGCTGCTTATCAGTCCCCAAGTGTCGTCGTCATCGATGTTGAAGCAACAGCAGCTCGAGTGTCAGGTGTGCAAAGTACACAAACGACGTCATCAACAATCTAAAAACGTTGACGCAATCAAAGAAACTGCAATGCTCAATTTTCCAAATTGACGAAATTAGCTAAAGACTACAACAAATACATATATCGTAATCATAAATTCCGGGCATAACTACAGAGATGAGACATATGACTCATGCTTGTTAAGCATACGTAGTTCACATTTCTTGAGAAAGCTGAGTTTTATTTATTTTCGAAATTTGTTTCAGGATTAATTTCTATAGATCGTGGATTAGTCATCTAAAAGTGTCTGCGTCGTCACAGGGAAATATTAGCTAAACTTTGTTATTTTTGAACTTTAAACGGATTCAATTTTAATTGTTGCCTGTCAGCAGTAGAACTATGCACTTTATAGTGCTCTGCACTTTGTGATTCATGCATTAAGTTGATCCAATATCAATTGCTAATAATACCGTGTAATTACAACTCAACCTGCTAGACAGGAATTATACTAGAGAGAAAGAGAGAGAGGGAGCTATTTGCATTTATGAATATGCCTAGCTAACTGATTAGACTCGAGCTAAATTTATTCAAAATACAAAAAACATAATTTATTTTTGTCAAAATGTGGCGCCATTTGTCAATGGAATTCTAACTCAAATTAATTCTACATTTGTGAAGTTTTCCTATTTCTTGGCATTCAAAAAGTTAAACCACCAAAGCTTAGAAACCGAATTAAGTGCGCTAGACTCCGACTGGAATTCCCCACAATGAAAAGAAAGCCAAATACAACAACAACAACAACCACAACTAGCTATAATTTTTTTAGCTAGGCGGCAGACGTGTCTCGCGCGTGTGCAAAAAATAACCGAAGAGTTAAAAGTTAAAGATTATAAAACAAGAAAGAATGACTTAAAAATAGCAAGACGAACTCTAAATACACTAACAGTTGTGGCTATTGAAGCAAATTTAGAGTTTTTATTGATTGTTTCTTTAGAATTGATATAAAATTATATATTCAATCAAATATACTTTTTAGTTATGTATGTTAAAAGTTTCAGAAATCTAGAACACAGAACAGTCCTACATGCAAAAATTACTTTTATTTAAGATTTAATTTTTAATTTTTTTTGTTTGTAAAGATTTGTTTTGTATAGTTTTTTCTACTTAAGTATAAACATTTTGGCTATTATTTATAGGTATAAATCGTGAAATATATGTGTAAATGTGAAAAAGTTGAATTGAAAGAAACCCAATTTTAATTAACCAAAAAGTGTGTTATACTCGTTCCTGATGTGAAATAAGAGTATATAAGTTTTGTGTAATGTCCGCCTTGCTCTCCGGTCGGTATATCGCCTCTTTTGAAGCTTTAGACTTTGATTTGTTTGATTTTGGGACAACGCCTACTAGGGGCTTGGCAAATTGGAGAAGTTTTGTAATTGGTTCACTTTTGAGCAACTTTACTGATAGAACTTTAAATTATCTGGTCCGCCCATCAGGTCGTTGCAAATCGTAAACATTGATTTTGTAATAAATTTCGATGGTTTTGGACCGTGAAAGAATATTATGCTGTCGGGCTTAGCCAACAATTCTTTCCATTAAATTTTATGAAATGGTCGTGATCTGGGGCTGAGACTTTGGACTTTATGCACTCATACGTACTCGGGGAGCATGATTAAGTTAAATGGAAAAAAGCTGTTCACACGAGAACTATATTTTGAACCGATTAATTATATTATAGCTATATGATATAGTGCTTCTATTCGGAATATACTTGAAAAAAAACAGCCTAGGAAATTTTTCATGACAGAGCAACTAGATTGAATAGAGAAACAATCAGACGCGCATGTCTGCTCATACTGATTAAAAATATACTATACATTTATACATACATATAGTCTAATGGATTTGGAGATGTCATCTTCTATGCCTGGCGCACTTTACGACCAATTTATAATACCCTGCACAAGTGTAGCAAATGGAAGGCAACAACAATAAAAAGCCAACTGAGAGCACACGATGAATTAAAAACAAGTAAGAACGTTGCAGTCGGGCGCCACCGACTGCGTCAGACTCTGTTCCTGTTAAAGGTGTGTAGGCTCAATAAATATGTAGACCGTCCGTCCGTCTTTCCGTATGTTTGAATGCGAGATTATTGAGATTCCTTTTTTGAGCATGTCTTTTACATCAATTTAACTACAGTCATACAATTTTACATATAGCTTTTTTAAAATAAAATACTATTTTGGTTTTTATTATATATTTTGGATACTGGCTCCACATTTCACAAAATCAATTTAATAAAAGTTTAGTTGGAAATAAAGCCACATTTACATTTTTTTTAATTTTTTAGGTAAAACCGTATTTTTAATAAAATATAAGGATTTATGCAGAAAGTTTTATCAAAATCCATTAAGTAACATAGAAGTTATAATAAAAAAATAAAAAAAACATTTTAATAAATGATAATATCACGCGGCAGCGATGGGAATAGAACCTGGGTCACGCGCTTCGCATGCCTCCGACTCTACCCACTACACCACGGCGTCTCTTGAGCCAAATTGAGTTTGGTGTGTTGATTTGGTTAAACAGACTTGCCCCAGTTAGGTCAACTAGAATTTGTTTTAATAAATATAAGGATTTATGCTGAAAATTTTATCAAATCCATTAAATAACATAGAAGTTATAAAAAAAATAAAAAAAAAAAATTTTATTAAATGATAATATCACGCGTCAGCGCTGGGAATCGAACCTAGGTCACGCGCTTCGCATGCCACCACTCTACCCACAACACCACGGCGTCTCTTGCGTGGCTATGTGCCAAACTGAGTTTGGAAGTGTTTTGATTTGGTTAAACAGACTTGCGTTGTGGTAGCGAAGACCCTGCTTCAATCCCCAGTTAGGTCAACTAGAATTTGTTTTACGGAGGCTTACATTATGATTATTATTATTTTTTTTTTCGTAAATTTTAATTTCATGAACAGTAACCCACATGTCAAATTTGGATGCTCTACGTCTAACACTGTAGGAGATACAGTTTTACCCTATTTGCCACGCCCCAAATGGGCGTAGCTATATATAACATACATTTTTGGGTAGAGGTAGGATACTAGTATATATATTCCAAGTCCCAACTCTCTGACGGAAATATTGCCGAAATTATCACGGTTTTAGTAAAAGATATAGTAATTCCCGATTTGCCACGCCCCCAGAAGACGTGGATACATAACTTTTGACTTATCTTAAGAGGAGGTCAACAGTATCCCACATGCAAAATTTGGACGCTCTAGCTCCAAAACTGTAGGAGATACAGTTTTATCCGATTTGCCACGCCCTTAATGGGCGTAAATATCTATAATATATATTTTTGATTCCGAGTGATCTACTTGCACATGTATTCCAAATTTCAAGTCTCTAGCTCTTAATACGCTCAAAATATTATAAGATTTATACAAATCGCTATATATATATTCCCGATTTGGTACGCCCCCAGGGGGCGTGGGTATATAACTTTTTGATGTAACTTAAGGGAAGGTCAACAGTAACCCACATGCCAAATTTGGATGCTCTAGCTTCAAAGCTGTAGAAGATATAGTTTTATCCGATTTGCCACGCCCACAATGGGCGTAGATATATAATCTATATCTTAAAACGTCCGCGTGGTGTACACGAATATATATTCTAAACCCCATTTCTTAGACTGCAATATTGACTAAAATAACAGCGTTTTAGTCTTAATAGATATAGCATTTCCCGATTTGCCACGCCCCCTGTGGGCGTATCGGAAAAATACTCAAACTTGATCTGACGCGGATACACACGAGTATATATTCCAAATTACAAGTCTCTAGCTTCTATAGTGTCCAAATGCTGCGCGTTCATACAGACAGACGGACAGACGGACAGACAGCAAGACGGACATTGCACAAATCCAATAGACTCTTTTTCCCTTTGGGAACAGAGTCTAAAAAATAAAATAAAACCAGTTAGCTGGAGACGTCGCGCCGTCAGCAGAGGCGACAGCAGCGGGCGGAGGCAGAGCACTTTAAGCCACACACGCGCCATTGGGAGCAATTGGCAGCGCGTGAGCCGCTGGCAGCGCAGTCGGCAGTCGGCGCTTGAGTCGTCGGCGCTTTTGTCATAGATTGTCATTGTCCACGCGACTGCAGCAGCTGAATTCACACGGCTCATTGTGGTTTTTTATTCCACGGAATTCGCGACGACATTCCCAGCGAGTTCCATATAGTATATAGACATAGTATACATGTAGATATATCTATTTGGTTAGGTATAGATACAGTTGTACTTTTCTGGAAGGCAAATATGTATACTATTAGGCATTATGCAAATTGTTGAATGTAAATGCGAGTCACTAAACTAACAGGCTACTGTTAAGTGTGGGTCAACTTGAGTACTTTTTTAACTTTGGGGAATTTTCGTTTTTTGGTAATATTAGTAGAATGTTTTTTGCCATTAAAATCATTTTAAAATATTTTTAGAAGTTCTTCTTTAATTTGGGGAAGAACCTGACTTGCGCTTAAGTTGTTGAGTCTTAATGATAAAGCATTTGTGTAAAGATGATCCGGGTTAGAATATTAATGTATGTAAGACTAGATATAAATTAGATTGTGCTTAGTTTAATGAAACTTACTTAAAGTATCTAAATTTTAAACAGGATCTGTCTGATCTTCAAGTACTTTTCGTGAATCAGGTTTCTCAATGAAACCAGGTTTTGGCGAATATTGCTAGATATTTTGGAAGATATTTTGCTATATTCTCTATTGCCAATCTAAATTGTAGTTGGAGTAGATATAATTGTCAACATATGAAAGATTAAAGATCATATAAATATTATAGTAAAATAACTATATTTTCTCTATAGTTACATTTAATATTAAAAATAAGTTCTTCATAGCCAGGTTCTACTGTATTTGAAGCAGATATCGTAGAAATGTCACGTTGGGCTCCAATTTGACGCTAACGTTCTGTCAATTAGTGCAGCATGTGGCTTGTGTGGGTGTCTGATTGATGTTAGAGTCAAAGCAACCGCCAATCGAGCGATACAGCGACCTTCCCTCTATCTGTTCGTCCGTCTGGCAACAGGTGTTGTCCGCATTGCTGTTTGCACACGCTCTGGTTAGGTTTTCCCCTATGGAAACAGAGGTAGCTCTCTGATAAAATGGCTCATAAATCAAACGAAATATATGTACTTTGGATATATGGGTGTGTGTGTGTTCGTTCTATTTGATGTGCCCCCTTGAAGCTGATGGAGCAGCCAAGCCCACTAAAACAGAGTCTTACGAGGATTTCTTACTTATATTTCTTAGTTAAAAATACGCAACAAAAAATAAAATACGAAAAAAAATCGCTGAAGCCGTAAATCGAGGCACGTTTTGGTCATTACGATTCATTACCCATCCCAAGTTGTTGGTCAGTTTTTATACCCTGAACCCATTGTT
This sequence comes from Drosophila gaucha, assembly GCA_035045545.1. Taxonomy (NCBI): domain Eukaryota; kingdom Metazoa; phylum Arthropoda; class Insecta; order Diptera; family Drosophilidae; genus Drosophila; species Drosophila gaucha. The sequence continues at coordinate 2,094,043 of JAWNOY010000292.1, forward strand.
TTCTACTGTTGTTGTTGGAGTGTGTGTGTTCAACACATACACACAGAAAACGCAGCACGTTCTTACGCAAACACCGCTGTGCCAAAAAAACGTAAACAAAGGCATTTTTTTTTTTTCAAAATATCAATTCAATTCTTCGTTCATTTCTCTTTCTTTTTGGGCTGCTTGCATAACCCACATAAGAAATTCCTCATACCTCTTAACTGTTTAAAATGTGCAGATCCAGTTGACTTTCTTACATAAGCATAAGACTGAGTCACTCAGCTCCAATTATGTTTCATTAAACTTTTTGTTTTAAATAAAGAATTTATTGAACCTGTCATTCGAAATGAAATTTGAATCAACTTTTTCAGTTGGGGATCACCGTCTTATGACGAATTTCAAACCACTTACAATGGCTGTGGTAAAGTGCTTAAAGAGTTTAATTGATTAACAAAATACAACATTCTAATACATAATTTTAATTTCAATTTTTATTAATTGAGTTTTTAAAGGCTCTGTGATTTACTTATTAAAGTAGTAATAGTACCTTTTTTAGTGTGAGTAGTAATTTTACTATTAGTATAAGTGTTAGTATGAGTAATAATATCAGTACTAGAATTAGTACTAATATCAGTACTAGAATTAGTACTAATATCAGTACTAGAATTAGTACTAATATCAGTACTAGTAATAGTATTAGTATCAGTATTAGTATTACTATTAGTGTTAGTACTATTATTCGTATTAGTATTAGTATTAGAGTTAGGATTAGTATTCGTATTCGTATTAGTATTAGTATTAGTATTAGCTTTATTTTATCATTTGAATTAACATTAGTATAAGTATTCGTATTACTATTAGTTTTATCAGAATTTGTCATCAGTTATAGTGGTATTGTATATATGAGTAGTCGTACTAGATATAGTCGAATTATTCTCATTAAATATAGCATTCGTATAAGTATTCGTTATGCTCTTAGTATGAGTAATTAGCTTTAGTTTAGTGATAGTCTCATTATTTAAAGCAAGTATTATTACGTATTAATGCACTTGGTATCTTCATTGCAATTAGTATTAGAAGCAAGTCAATTATCTATCAGATTCCAATCATATTCCATATTATTCAATATTCGTTTTTAATATAATTGAGACTTTTTTCGTTGCCTATCTCGCGCCATGCAATTTAAATAGTTTCTAGTAGTTTCGTTTTTGCCCTGCGTAGGGTATATTATTTCATATTGGGATCAATAATTGCTTTATATACACAAAAGTGTTTGGGGGAAATTGCAAACTGTCAACTTATTCGCAGTGAAATTCAAAGTCAATGCAATGCTTACATAACTCACAGTTCCAAACACACACAAACAAACTATTTTTTGTACTTGCGTATATGGAGGCGCAAAAGACGATAAACAGCAGTGGAAAACGAAAACCGAGCAGGAAAAAGAAATTTCGCAACAACTGACACGCGCTCAGAATTGATTGGAAATATGTTATAAATTAAAATTCAATATTATTTATAAAAAGACCAGCGATTGCAGATTGTCCAATTAAAATAGTATTTTTTTCGGCTGCTACACAAAACTACAAATACACACACACGTACACACACATCTTTGTGGCAGAGCAAAAGTCAACAGCGAATGGAAAAAACAACAAGAAAAGTTTTGCGATGAAGCGGGGGCGGCGACTGTGAAGTCGTTCAAAGATTGAGCGGCACGTGCCGCAGTCGGCGTCAGCACCAAAATGGGGAGCCAATAGTAAACAACAACAGCTAAAGCAACAACAACAACAACAACAACAATGAGACTTATTTGCAAAACAAGGCGACGTGCAGTTGATCGCGAATGCGCAACGCAACGCAGCGACTCGTCACTTCGGTTCGCTTTGCTTTGCTTTCGATCGATCGATGGATTTGTGTGGCTCGATGGATTGTGCTTGGATTCCGGCTGGCCCCCGGGGGTTAATGGAGCATAATGGCGCGCTTAATTAGAATGTACGAATGTAGCCACAAAGCGGGCGCCGTTTAACAAAAAAAAACAAGTAAGAAAGCTCTAGTCGGGTCACAGCCCGACTACGAGATCCCCTGAACCAAGTCCGAGCTGATGTTTTAAACAACCTAGCTTACATCTTTTATCTATACATATTACCTCTGCGCGCATATACACATGCACACATACACACAGGCACGCATATACACATGCACACATTTGTATACACATGAACACATATACATACCATGCACACAGAAGCACGCGCGCCGATTACTGCGTAGTTGATTTGAATGTATGTGTGCACACGTACAGGCTGCTGCAGCGTGCTTTTACAATGTTTCCTTTAATAACTTCTGTATTACTTAACGGATTTGAATGCAATTTTCTGCATTGAATGCTATTAATTTATTGAAAATACGGTTTTCACTAAAAAATTTTAAAAAATTAAATTGTGGCTTTGATAATTTTTTTTTTTATAATTTTTTTTTGTGAAATGTGGAGCCGGTGTCCAAAATATGAAAAAATAGAAAATGTATTTTATTTATAGAAAGCTAAAAACAAAATTTGGTAGCTGTAGCTAAAAATATGTAAAAGATATGGTCAAAAAACTGAATCTTGATAACGTTTTAAATCGATAACATTGAAACGGAAAAATTTATCGAATATCTAAAACAAACTCGATATTTTCGCTGTATACACAGACCATCATGCAAAATTTGAAGTCTCTAGCTCTTATAGGTTCTGAGATCGACGCGTTCATACATACGGACAGACGGACAGACGGACAGACGGACAGACGGACAGACGGACGGACGGACGGACAGACAGACGGACAGGGCTAAATCGACTCAGCTCGTCACCCTGATCAAGAATATATATACTTTGTGGGGTCTGCCACGCCTCCTTCTGCCTGTTACATACTTTTTGCAAAACCATTATACCCTGATTTCCCATTTTCAATGGGTTCAGGGTATAAAAAGCAAGAAATTATCAGCACCCAGTGGCAGTGCGCATATATTAGAAGCAGCTCGCATACCAAGAAATTGTGATGGTAAAAAGTAAGACTAAATAGCATATGAACATGTGATAGCACTGTACAGCAAAACTATGAAATCTTCTACTCATGTACATGTGATATTTCTTGTAAAGAAAAAAGTTTCATTTTTGAAAGTATGCTCATTCTTAAAGCTTTTCATTATATAAGAGTGGAAGCGCTTTCATTCCCTGAAAGTAAAATGTAAGCATTCTCCTTAATCTTATCGTACATTATGTATTTATAATTTTTCAAGTACTCCTGCATTTAAACATAACGAGCTGTTGATAGCCCATAATCGTCTTTCATTTCCTATTTTGATAAATATGTATATCTTTCAAAACATTCTATAGATTGTGCTTAACTATTAGTTTTAATTCTAAGAAAAAGGGGAAGCTCAGAGCTAAGAGTTAATAGAATTTATATAGAGTATATATACTACATAGAACATTATATGACAGTTGGTGTATAGGTTTTACTATTTTAATTGGTTTTAGTTACAAAGTGCATAATATGAAAAAAGTTTATATTATTAGAGGAAAAGCTAGAATTAAGTGTCTGCTACATTTTTCTAGATTTATAGACTGTGGAAAAAATAAATTTGTTTTATTCAATTTATATATAAGTCGTTCATCCTCTACAATAAGTTTTTCAGTTCGCATTAAGTTCTCTTTAGTACGCGATCTTCCTCTTAGTTCAATTTCTCTTATATTTTTCTCACATTTTTGCTGTCCAGTGTATTGAAAGTGTAAATATTTGTTTACTGCTGCTGCTGCCCCTCCAGTTCGTACGCACTGCGGCGTTTGGCTGGCATTGGGTGGGCCATGCAAGCGGCACATCATATAGGCATTTGATGGGTCTGTGGCCCCACGCAGGCCCATTCCCGTGCCCGTGTCCAGTCTAAAGTGTCGAACGTTGGGGCTTTGCTGACGCACGAGATGATTATCAAACGGGGCGGCAGAGGCGTGCCTGCAATCAGCGGGCAACACGAGGAGCTGTAGTGGCAATTGAGCATATTGCTCGTGCTGCCAGCTCGTGCCGATTGCGACGGTCAGTCACTCAGTCAGTCAATCAGTCAGTCAGTGATTCGAGATTCGTTGGAGTAATCATCATTAGCAGCTTTAGCTTGTTTGATTGTCTACGTGTGTTTGCTTGCATGTGTCGGGCCAGACGCGGCTTATTTTAGCCAAAGGTCAAGCGCAGCATCGATAGAAACCCATCAAAATCCAAAAATACAACTCACATTCACAGCACACCATAAATCACGGCGTCTGCGCACTTTGACGGCTATTTCTTATACTCGTTCAAGTTTTGAGACGAGTATATTAGATTTGAGCAACGTTTGTATGATTGTTCGTCTGTCTATATGAAGGGAAAGCTTTTCATCACTATTAAAGTTAGAGACTGGAATATATATCCATATGTACCATCTGTCTGGGGGCGTGGCGAATGAAGACTTATTTGGTTGACTATTTATCTCTTCTACAGGTGGACATAATCTTAAGAAACTGTATCTTCCAAAGCTTTACGCTTAGAACAACAAGGAGTATGGTAAAGCAGAATAAGACTTTATCTTGCAGAGTTTCAGAGTTCGTATCGCCAAGATTTGCAATTAGATTACTATTCACCTCTTCTGCAGAAATACCTCTAAATGGTTTTTATCATGAGCGAGTATTATACAGTCAGGGGCGTCCAATTGCAATGCTCTTAATTTATTTTTTGTTTAAGTATGTTTTTTATGAGTCGATGTTAAAATGTCGCCGCCGTCTGTACCCGCAGGGTCTGAAACGGAACTGTGGCAGTATTCACTTTGGACATATTCAACAGCTGGAAAAGCATTTCCGTTTAGCAGGAATAGTAATTCGCATGAATCTATTGTTGGCTTGCGACTGATCAGTGCGCTAACAGGTTCCGGACAGCTGTTTGTGCCGAGTTTATCTGACTAAGCCCCCACAGTCAACTTTTTTATTATTTGCAAGTGTAGAGTAACCCAGTCGTATTCTCAGAAAAATAATAAACTTATCTCGTTATTATCGTTATGGCAATGGGCGGTTCAAACCACTCGAGCTTTGTCACCACAACTTCCTATTCGACGAGATGTCCGACTACTAGACGTAAGGGTCAACTTCCCTATTTACCCATTAGCTACTTATCAGTAGCTGGCTTTCTATGCGGAAGCATAGAGCTTGGACAGTGTTACGGGGGCTTTTCATTTTTCTATATCTTTTTAGAGTGAATAAGCTTGGTTTTTGTGCAGTTCGGCTGAAACTTTCAGAAACTTTTAGAATTCCCATTTGCAAATCTTTAACAAATTTTAAATAGGATATGTTGACAATACAACATTTTCTGTCTTGATTAAAAACAGAAACAGTTATAAATTTTTTTTTTCAATTTTGGTGTACTTGTTATAAAGGGGTATTTTCTTTTTTAAATCCTGATAATATGGAGTAAAAGCTACTTCATTTCATTATCTGTCTCCACAACTTTGCCTCACTGTGCAGCACCTTACAAAAGCGGAACCGTCTGGCAAGGTTAGGGTCTGACATTTTGGCACTGGGCCAGTCTGAACCCCAAAGCGTATGCCATGTGCTCTATTAAGGTCAACATGTCAATTTTATTGCGATAAGGTTTTCAAAGTGTTTAAAGTGTTTATTTCTTTCGCAGCTTTGAAAATTTGTTGTTGGCTATTATTGGGTGCTATTATGTATGTGGGCAATACACGGATATTTATGGGCTGCGCCTGGTCAATGATCAGACTGAGTAGTTTGTTTACCTAGACGCCGTTTCAGATGCGATTAGATTAAGTCGCATTTTACTATCATGATTGATGGTTTATTTTTAGCTAATTTGGATTATTAATATTTTATATTACGGATCGCTTATCAACACCACTGCTAGCCCCAGGCAGTTTTCCGTTTTATATATTTACAATTTTTTATTTATTTTATGGCATACATTTAATTGAACTTTGGGCTTTAGCGGGCTTTCGCTGTCCAAACTGATTCTTTGGGGGGTTTTATTATCTTGCTGAATGGTATATTAATGCTTGGCCTATTGATAGGAAACTGATGATAACAGTTACTACGCTGCCTGACAGTGGCGCCTTTTGTACTGCGTCTTAATAAAAGGTATAGGTAAGGTCCAAATGTGTTTTATTTACCTTAACGGAAGTGGAAAAGATGGTTATAACTGAGAATCAATTACTTACTTTCAAGAAGATTCTTTTGAAATATTGGAAAAATATTTTCACTAGAACTGTTTTTCTAGAAATGCCTGGTAAGTGAGCTGCATAAGAGACTGAAAGTTTTCTATTTTAAATAGGCACAGGCTTGGATTTAGTGAAATCTTAACAGAGAAATTAATAGCAAAAATAATAGCAATAAGGATAATTATAATGATACAATAGACAATGATACAATGACAATGACAATTACAATTACAATTACTATTACAATTACAATTACCATTACAATTACAATTACAATTACAATTACAATTACAATTACAATTATAATTAGAATTACAATTACAATTACAATTACAATTACAATTACAATTTCAATGACAATGACAATGACAATGACAATGACAATGACAATGACAATGACAATGACAATGACAATGACAATGACAATGACAATGACAATGACAATGACAATGACAATGACAATGACAATGACAATGACAATGACACTGACAATAACAATGACAATGATAATGATAATGATAATGATAATGATAATGATAATGATAATTATAATGATAATAATAATGACAATTATAATGTCTTCTCATATATCCGTTAAATCAGTTATATCAAATTCAAAAATGTATAAAGATCTTTACATATGTATGATCCGGTTCCTATTTATCTAACATGCAATTATATGTGTTGTATCTTGAGATCATTTGCATTTTCTCACTTGCCAGCTCGTTAAAGTTGAGTGTTAAGCCAACAGTTGGTGCCATCGTTTCAGTTATCTATCGCATTCATAGCCGAGCCCACTCGACTATACCCCAAAGTCAATAACACTTGCGAAAATTGACCAAGTGCGCACGATAAGCACGACCGCCATAACACAACAGCAAAAAAAACCCAAATAGAAACAAAAACTCCACAAGTAGCAAATATTGAATGTGAATGCGTGACCGTCAACTACCTTAGGCTCCTTCTTGCAGCTGAAATTTACCTTTCGAACCCCACCGGCCCCCTCAAATAAAAGTGCGACTCTAATCATGAGACTCAAAACCCGTGCTCGTGATTATATGGCGACAGCAGAACGTAACGCTTATCAGCGGCAAAGGGAGGGGGAGAGGGGTTGGTAGTGGAGGAGGTTTACCTGATTATTGGTGTTGTTTCTTTTTTATTTTTTATCTAGCTGGGGCATGAGATTTTGCGTGTGCCATGACGAATGCACTGGTACGGCAACAGTGCCTGCTATTTATATACACACACACATACGCACATGCACGCCAATGAACTGTGAGTTGTTGAAAAAATTTTCCATGGAATTTGTTGTACTTTTTCGCCGCGCTGTTGTTTTGCAACATGTACAGTGTACACTGTACAACAGTGTTCGGTTGCCGTTTTTGCTTTTATCAATAATTATTTTGTTGTGCTCGCTGTGAGTCGAGTTTTTTTGTTGTTTGCTTATCAGCAGAGTGGATGGACGAGGTGGGCGGTGGATGGTGGGCGGGTGACTAGCGCTTTGGTCGTGTGACACAGACACAATCACGTAGGCCGCCGGAACGATCGTACGTACTGTGTGTGTGTGTGTGTGTGTGTTTGTGGGGGCAAAGCTTGTGCCGTGCTCCATCTATAATTAGCTTGAGGCGCGAGGCACACAAAAGTCTCAACAATAACAATTATGGCGAGTGTAACGATTACAGCTACAACAAAGGCAAGGCTGCCGATCAGTTGTCGCCTGTTGCCAACCTAATTATTAACCATACCCTACCTAACTGTCTGATATACCCCACCGCCGATAATTGAAGTGCCCCCGCTGGCAGAAGTCGTCATAAACTAACAATAGCAATCGCTGTGTTCGCTAATTGATTGACGCAGCCAACTATTGCGCCTACTATCTCTGCGTATCTATCGCAACTTATCGATGATGATGATGATATTGTTTAGCTGTACTATATATATATATATATATATATATATATGTGCATATGTATGTCGTTGCCAGGCGGCTTGGCCATTTTGCTGTCAGCCATACTTAAAGGTAGGCCAGCGACAAAAATCAATGTGAAATTTAATGCAATCTTAATGCAGCGGCCATTATTCAAGTTGCAAAATAATTAAACTTGCTGCAGCAGCAAGAGTAAACGCAGCTGCAACAGCTGTGGGGTGTTAACTTGCTTAACGTGCAGCAAGTCGCCGGCAATTATGAGTTGCAAGGCGAGCTTTGAACATTGCCAGCCAGGATGCAGGGCCAGGGCCTCACTTTGATTCGCCATGAATGCAAATTGCAGCAACCTACAGCAGCAACAGCAACAGCAACAGCAGCAGCAGCAGTAACCAGCGACAGCAACAGTCCAAGCAGCCTTTGTAATTGAACAATTTGCTGCGCTGGATCAGGCAGCTGCTCTTGCAACAACAGCAACAACTGAGACTGTAGCAGTAGCAGCAGCGGCATCAGCAATGGCGTCTTTAAACACCGTGTCGCTAAAGCGAAAGTTTACTGTAGCGAAATTTAAAGGCGCAAAATTCATATATTTTACCAATTTACTTAGCTAAATTGGTAGTTGAGAATTAGTTTCCAATTATTCCTAAATACTTTTATAGTTTAAGTATTTTTTCTTACATTTTTAATTTACTTGCTATATTTGATATTACAGTTCCCAATTGCGATTTCTAATTTGTTTATATATAGCTGAAATACATACAAATACAAATACATGAAATACATACCTTGGCTTGTTTAGACAAAGAACATTTTTTTATATATAATAATATATAGCCACATTTTATAGTAATTTAATTGGATTTACCAATATTCTAAATGCAAAACTGCTTAAAAACAAATAAGTATGAGAAATATATTCCCGGGAATCAAAGCCGGATCCTCGTTTAGATATAACAATAATTGGAAGCACTTAGTTTGACGAGGATTGCATGCAAATGTAGCTTAATTTACTGTACGAGATTCTATTGCACTATTTAATGAAAAAACAATTTAATTTTAAGATTAAAGTTTCATTAGTAAAATATTTCTCTAAAAAAGTTTCATTGTATTGTAAATTTAAGATATCAAATCAAATAACAAATTTTTTAAGATTTCTCTTGGGTTCTTTATCTATATGAATCAAGTCTATCTGTTTTAAAGATTTAACTCTATAGGGTAGCATATATTTTATCTTTTAGATTTTCACTGCATTTTTAGGTTTTTATATTATGCAAATTTAGCAGTGAATCCTAAAATTTGTTGTACATTTTTCGTAGTTTCCTTTCTATGCAATTTATATATGTATCTATTTCTATATACCTATTCCTAATATATTTTCTTCAATGTTTTTGCAACTCTTTGATTTCACTTTTCACTCTGGCATGAACTGTTTGTTAGCCTGTTTTGGTGCCACTGTGCATCCACTTTCAGTGCCAGTGTCTGCGCTTGTTGTTTATTTAGGCCCAACCGGCTTCTCACAGCAGCAGCAGCAGCCGCACACGACGCTGACAACGACAACAGCAACAACAACAACGACAAAGCAGGGCAAACAAAGGCGTTGGCCATAACAACTCAATACAAGGCAGTGGCCAGGCAAGATGCGATGCGCGATTGGGATCGTTGTCAGAGACAGCCCAGCACAGTCCAGTCCAGCCCAGCCCAGAGACAGAGACAGGGACTGGGACTGGGACTGGCTGCAGTTGCAGTTGCAGTTGCTGTCTCTGCCGACTTACTTCAGTGGCCATTTATGCAAATGGCCTTGATTTCCACGTAAGTTTCAACTGCAGGGCATTAGGGGCAGGTGTGAACTACTTTCCAACTACTGTCCCGATCGTTTGCACAGCAGAGTTCACTAATTAGCTGCAACGTCTAATGCAAAGGTGCGCCAACGAGGCGTATGAGTAATATCTCACCTAGTCTTTAAGTCAATATTGATATGTATATATATATATATATATATATATATATATATATATGTAGAGGGGTACGATTTGTGGCTCGGGGTTCGTGTCAGCGTCAACGACTCCTAAACAAGTGCGCTGCTCCGTTGTTTTGCAATAAGGCAAACAAGCAAGTGACTGGCAAATATTGACAAGATCGTGTGATAAAGACATGGCTACCCAGACTATCCAGGCAGACGGCAGACGGCAGCTCAAGAAATGTGAACAAAACAATATCTTCACATACATATACATATATATTTATAACAAATTAATAAAGTACCTGCCCCACCTGACGGCGCGGCTACGGCCCGCCCTTTTCGTACAACAATATGTTGCTATTGACGTAAATGCTGTGCGTTTCTTTTACAAAAGCACATTTGAAATGACGCGTGCTGTGCCGCCAGCACCACCAACAGCACCAACAGCACCACCACCACCGTCGCCTGTCGCCATTCCTCTGATAAAAGTGTTTAACATTCATTAAGATTAATAAAAGCAGCGGCACGAAACGAGTTTCAAATATATTTTTTTTCTCCCTGTTCCTAACTCGATCCCCTACCAAATATTTGCTGTGCACACACAAATACCCTCTTATTATATATATAAATATATATTTTTTTTTCTCAGAATGCACGCGACATACCCCATAAACCACAAAATTGTTGTTGTCTACATTTTTTTTTCAACTGGTTTTTGATTTTAATATGCGCCAGACAGATTTTTGTGTGTTATTTATTTTGCTCGATGCGAAATCCAAATTTATGGAGTTCGGGCGTTGAATACTTACGAACATTAGCATTAGTTGGTAAAGTTAAAGGCAATCGAAAACGCCATCTGTACCTATACATATAGTATATATACCTACAAATAGCGAAATATTAGTTCAAACAGGAACTGCAGTTGGATATATCTCATGAGTGTATTACGTACTGCTTGAATTTGCTTAACTTATGCCCGAAATGGAATTCTTATCTATTCACGTTGTAGATCTTAACTATATGGTTTATATGGAAAGTGTGTGAGAATATATATAATTTATAGCCAACTACACTGAAAACCCAATAATAAATTTCGTTTCGAATCAACTTCCAGCCTTAAAATCTGATTTTCTATTGTACTTCCATGAATTTAGGTTCGGTTCGTATATATCGCTTGGGTATTAGATGTAGGCGAATCTGAACTGCAAATCTAAAAGGAAATTGCTTTACGTTACGAAACTTCTTGCCTTGAGGTTTGGTGTTCTTCTCCCCACAGATCCAATCTGATTTTTGGTTAGGCTTAGGCTTTCGACTTGTAGGCAAAAGCCAATTAAAAGTCCGAGTTAGAATCAGTTTCTTGAGGTCTTATGCTGCACTTCTATGAACTCAGTTTCAATTCGTTTTTTGGGCAAAGTTTAATGTTCGATTTCTGGTAAAAAGAAAATTTAAATTGGGAACACGTAAGTTTTACTTCCTTGAACTAGTATATTGATATATATTGATTCAGTTCAGAAAATTAATTACAATTAACAGTATTCTAAAATATATTTATTTATATTTTTACTATACATACCCATCATCGATCGTCTAGACACTATAAAGTCTAATCGACATTTGTTAATTGTAGCTAGTCTTTCTTTAATTAAATCTGTAAATTGTCGTGTACATTCCACAAATTCCATACCCACAATTATCATAAAGCCATATAATATCGTCTTGATCCAAAATGTAGGCCAGTAACATCAGCCAAATGACGCAAGTTAAAATAACAACAACTAGAACTACTAAGCAAATACGAGTATTTTTGAGGCGCCAATGAATATTCATAAGCTCTCATCAACTTAACGAATTTAAAAATCAAATCACATAAATAAATTAATATATATTTACTTTCAAGCGACAAATCGCCGCCCTTCGCTCTACGTTTAGAGACTTATAAATATTGTCCCTGCATTTATCATAAACATGTAAATAAAATAGGTAAGAACTGTGATCCAAGAAAAAATTGCATAAAAACTATATACTCTCTTTTCGCTGCGTAAGCGCGTACAGTAACTAATTTCTGTAACATCATATATTAATATTTATAGGATATTAACATACAATATGTAGTAGAACTGGTATTACAGATCGTCAGATCGCCTGGTTAAACGGGCAGGCGGACAGACGACTTCAAATCTCGAGACTCTCTTTGCGAATTCAGTTTCAATTGTTTTGGATGGACCATTTTCGTTTGACGTCAATGGAATTATAAAAACAAATATAACCAGCCATACCTCGGGCTACAATAGATTAAAAAACAGAACTGGTTGGTTCTGTTGTACACAATCTTAGTTCAAGTTCCAGACCTAAGCTAAGACTTGTTGTTCGGTATGAAAACCGTGACATTGTTTACAGCACGAATTGTTGCATCTACTACAACTATTTTCTCGGATGGGGGCAATCGGTCCATGTGACTAGATGCGACTATACGAGCAATATATATACATATATGTGTATATTCAGTGTATCGCACTTGTTTGCTTGATTTGATTGCTCTGGCGACGCGATTTCTGTCAGCGTTTCGTTTGGGTAAATTTCCATAGCGTCAAAATTTTATTTGTTTGTTTGTTAGTTCGTTTGCAGGCACTGTATATATATATATATATACATACACACGCATTTGATGTGCTAGAGACTGTGTGAAATAGAATTATCTGTGGTACAACGAAACGCTGTTACCCTCTGTTTAAAGTATAAATTAGGAAATATGCAAGCTACTTTTGAAATCTTTGCAAGTCTTGAGTATTTGTGTTTATCCTCAAGCTAAGTTGGCTGTAAAATTGCAATGTTACATTTCATTTGGTGTATTTATTTGAATTTCCTGCTCTGTGTAGCCGTTAGACGATTGTTTACTGTTTGTCAAGCGTATTTATATTTATCCTCATGTTAAAGTCGCTGTCAATTTATCATGTTATATTAAATTTTCAGTTTTTGTTTAATTTCTTGCTAAATACAAATTTTAGGTTATTTTTCATCAATTTCTTTTATACTCATTTTTATCCTCAAGCTAAGTTGATTGAAAACTTTTCAAGTAAAATTAAACTTTTTGGTCTAAAAAAGACTTATTGATTTGTGTAACTATTAGGAGATCATATACTCTTTATCTGACATATTTCTTATAATCCGTAAGCTCAGTTCGTTGTACATTTGTCTTTTTTCATTTAATTTTTAAGCTTAAAGCATATTTCTTGCTTTGTATAACACGCTCGTGACATATATCTATATTTCTTTTATGCGTATATTTATCCTCAAGCTAAATTCTCATGTTAAGTAAACTGTTGATTGATCCACTATGGCTCTTTATCTGGCATATCTATATTCATCCTCGAGCTAAGTTCGCAGTAAATTTATCAAGTTGAATAAAAATTTTGTTTTGCAAGTGAATTTCTCATTGTAATTTTTGTTTAACATACTCTGACTGTTTTTTTTTTCATTATATTTATCCTCAAGGTAAGTTCGCTGTAAATTGTCAACTTCAATTTGAGTTCCCCAATTTTTCATTTGTATAACTCTACTATGGATTAGATCTTCGAATATTTTATTGTCCAGCCTTCACAACAACTTGGCTGTACTTCATCATGATTAGAGTAAAGTTGGACCTTGTTATCAAAGCGCACGCCTGATCGCAAGCCCCAAAGCGAACGCGCTGCCTGATTGGTGGCTATAAAAAGCAAATTGTGATATTGCGCTAGTTGCCTGCTTATCACTAACTAAACCTCAACTGATGATAGTAGGCTATGTGTGTATGTGTGTGCGTGTGTGTGTGTGTCTTTATACGAATTATGTTATTGTCACGCGACCTTCGTCTGTGTTTGCTTCACGTGCTGCCATTTGCCACACGATCTGCGCGTGATCCACAAAGTCGGCCGAGCTCCACTAAAAATGTGCATTGTGGTTGCTTGGTTGAGTGTTTGATAAAGGCAATTTGTGAACGTTGATTATTTTTTGTCGGTTTGTACTTTAATGATCGCCCAGCAACGCAGATACGTATATATATATATATATATATAATATATATATTATTTTTTTGATAGCGCGTGGATGGGTTTGCCTCTCGAAAATCTTCCATTGTTCAATTTGGAAACGTGATAAACACACGCATATGAAAACTAGGCGAGTTCTTTCGGAAAGCTTCCAAAAACGTTACCCAGATCATGGAAAATTTATGAAAACGTTGTGGGCCTTTGATGATGTTCCATTAACACCCAGTCTCAAGTCTCTCGCAGGTCTCTGTATGTCAGCACAGTCGGGGCCCCATAAACTGTTCGCACAAATTCTAATTTGTGTCATCGTAAATAGCGTTGGGTTATCAATTAAGCTAATGATTTATGTGCCGTAAATCGAAAACAATAACAGCAAAGTGGGCAACCAGTGCCGGCGATCCACAACGAGTAGCTTGTTATGACAAGCCGTTAATAGCTTTTCCATTACAACCCTGCCCCACCTGTCTCTCTCTGCCTCTCTCTCTCTCATTCACTCACGTGATCGCGAGCCAATGGATGTACCTTTTTCCCTGTGTCTGGGTCTGGGCTCTTCGACGGGGCCTTCAATTAACGCACCAGGTAAGCAGGTACCGTTGCCTGCCCAGCTTCGGTATCCTTTAAGGTTTCTTTTTAATTAAATTTTACATGTTCGGCTTTTTAATTGAAATGTGTTAAAATTACTTTGAAAGTGTGAAGTCGCAGTCCGTAGCCGAGCTCCATGCCCGTCATTCCCTTTCGCACCTGCCAACGCCCGCTGTCTCAAGCGCTGGCTTTTGCAATTTACGTTGTCAATTTTCACGCCCCAAAACTTCAACGGCTCTAAAGGTTAGTCCAAGTCAGACGGCTCCTCTATACGACTCCTCTCTCTCATTCTTGTTTCCCCCTATTTGGTGTGAAGTCCGAAAAGCAACTGCGGCGGCTGCTCCAAAGTAAAAGTCTTTCTTAATTGTTATTGCATAAGGCTGTAATGAATATTTTGTGGTTTATATACATAGCTAATCGACATCAGACTAATGGGTATTTACCATGTATAAGATAAGTTACTGCTTACAAAATTCAAGAAAATATTCGACTAGCTTTCAGTTTTCAATGCTTTAACCAGGCTAATTTCTATGAAAATTCACTTATTGATATATATATATATATAACTTTTGTTAATGAGATAGCATGGCAGTTACTTACAAATTACCAACTAATTTACTTAAAAGTTTGCAGAGTGAGTTATAACCTTGTGTAATGCACAGAAAAAGAGATCTCAGGCAAAGCCTTTAAAATATTTGAATTCCCAAATTCATGTTCATCTATCTTTTTCTTTACAAAATTGTCCTTTTGATTTGCTTTCTGATTGCATTGGAGAAGGTGTCCAAAAAGTGGGTTACTCAACAGGCTTCAGGAGAACATTTATATAGTTTGATAAGCCTAGCTCTTAAAACGTGAGAGATATGCTTAAATAACTGAAGTTTAAAACGATTTCAATCAATCATGGAACTGACAAGTCTAACGGACGGACAGACAATCGATCAGGACTGAAACTGTTCGTTTGTTAATCCTGATCACAAATATTTCTTCTTTGTAGGGAAAGCTAAGCCTCCTTCACCTTTTTAAAAACATTTTTATCAAAGAAACATTCCTTGTTAACCATTTTCCATGGGATTCGTGTATAAAAAGTTAGCTTTTATATGGAAAGTTCTTCTTAATTTCTAGATTAAGCAAGCAAACTAAGAACTGTTCTGCATTAAGTGAAACTTTTTTATTATATGACCTGGGATCTGAACAATCGATCGAAAGTAATTCGCTATACTTTCTACTTCTCCTTCTTTTTTTTATGTCTTTATCTGATGCCAGTTTTTTTTTTCATTCACATTTGCTGTTTCATTGTTCTATCGCTGTTTTTCATTGATTGTTTCCATATATACTATATTTCTTTTGGCAATAACAAAATCTGAACAAATTCCACGCCATCATGTTTGTTATTGCATCAAAGCGGACATCCCACTCGTATACACGCACACACACAAAGAAGGAAAGCGACGAGCTAATAGCCGATAAACAAATGAAAAATTCCACACAGAAAAATTCCAAATTACACAAAAAGCCACCAATTCGAAATGAGGGAAAATTACAAATTTTTGCCTGTTGACGCACACCAAAAAGTAAATTTAAATTGAACAAGAAAAAATACAATAACAATTTGCACGTTAGCAACAATTTAGATGGAGGAGGGGGAGTTGGGAAAAATATGGAGACAAGGTCACAAATATCATGTACGAAAAGCTGATAAAAACAACAGAAAGGCGAGCCCTAAAAAGCACTAGAAACGGAATTGAAATTGAAAATGAAACCATTTACTGTTAATAGATAAATCGCTATCTCTGACAATTCTATTGATAAACTTGACCCAGTTTTACGACTCGACAACCCGCGGCCTTGACGCTTAGACAATAAAAGAAGAACAAGTGTAAAAACTCAAGTCGGGACTCATCGACTAGGTGATACCCTGAGTACTGCCTAGATCAATTGTTCAATTTTCTAGCTATCTAGTCTGTATGTCTGTGTATTTATTACAAGCATCTACGTACCCAATTTGGTGTCTCTAGCTTACATGAGTTTCAAATTGTGTTTAAAAAACCATATACAGTGCCGCTCAACTGAATAAATAAATTTTTATGTACACAAAAATCAATTATTTGTGAAATAGTAATGTTTCTGACCTGTAAATTAAATGTATTTAAATATAATTAAAGACATAAATAAATATATATACATATATATTCAAAATTGTCAGTTTCTAACCTTTGTAGCAAACTTGATCGGCGGGCGGATGGACGTACAGGTGGAAGGACGGACAGATAAACGGGTGGAAAGACGGAAGGATAGACGGACAGACGAACGGAGAAACGGAAGAACGAACGGACAGTCGGAAGGTCGCATGGACAGTCGGAAGGACGGAGAGATGGAAGAAGGAACGGACAGTCGGAAGGTCGGATAGACAATCGGATGGTCGGACGGACAGACTAATAGAAGGATCTTTTTCTAGACTAGATCGAATCATTTTCTCGCCCTAAACAAAAATATACTCAAATATTCCTCAGTTTACCCATTTTCATTGGGTTCAGTCTCTCAATTTTTTTATTTCTATTTAGTATTTAATTATTTTAAAATATGTCAATACACAGCATTGCCAACAATTTAATTTTGAATAAATTAAATCTATATAAATGAAAATCCGGATCATCAAGCGGGGAGCGATTGCGTGACTGTTGCACGTTTGCTGATGGGTACCCGACGCTGGTGGCCTAACCAAAAGTCTGTGTGAGCTTTCGTTTTGAACTGCAGCTCATTTCCATATTTGGACCATTCTGGCGGCGACCTCGTGTGCGGCGACCGCCAACAGTCACAGAGTAACAGCGCAGACCTGCATCCAGGTCCAGATCGAGTCCAGATCCAGTCGGGCCAGCAACCGCAGCCAGGCAGCACTTGTCCATTTCATGTGCCGCTTTGGCAGTTGCAGCTTGCAGCTTCCCATCGCCGCGGCTCACTCAATTACTATAATTTGCCTGCGAGGAGAGTCTTGAGAGTCTGTGGAGTCGGCTGAGACTCTGGACATTGGGCCATGTTTGGGGCGCTGGCTTGCAGCTACTGATTGAATTTCAAATTGCTCAATTTTTCGGCCGCACAGATTTGCCGGCCATCTTCGCTCCAAAAAGCGAAATTATGTTATTTCCAGCGATAAACTGTTTGTTCCTGCGGCATCAGCCAGCGCCAGCCAGCGACCACCATGTCTGCCAAGCATCCAGCATACCGAATTCAGATCTTACCCTCTCTCTCTCTCGCTCTGCGTTGGGTAATTAAACAGGGTCCCAAAAAATGTTGCTCTTATCTGCCAAAAGGCTGCCAGCTCTGAATACCCTACACAGTGAGGCATATGAACTGATAGCTGAGATTGACAATAACAGAGTATGATAAAAGTGTGCCAGGTATCCCTAGGATTCTATATCCATGCTTCCTTCTTTTTCCATAAACTCTTTTTATGCAATTTGTAAAACTTTTGAATTTCTATGTTCTTCCATTAGCCTAGGTCTTTATTCAAATCCTGAGTTTTTAGAAACGATGACAGGTTTTGTCACCTAGTCTCGGCTTATAATATATTACAGTATAATAGAGTAAAGAGAAGTATAGTGGAACATTATAATTGAGTACGATAAGGATAGTAAAGAATATCAAATAAATATAATGTAGCATTATAATAAAATATAACAATATATACTATAGTATATTAATATTATAGTATAGTAACACTATAAGAGTAGTATAAGAAAGTATAACATATAAGTATATGGTACAGTAGTATTATAGTTAAGTATAACAGTTCATCATTATAGTACAGAAATACTTAAATAAATTATAACAGACTAATTTTATAGTAGTAATATAGAAGAGTAGTATATGAAAGTATAACAGATAAGTATATAGTACAGTAGAATTATAGTTAAGTATAACAGTTCATTATTATAGTGCAGTAGTATTAAAGTAAAGTATAGCAGACTAATGTAATAGTACAGTAGTTCATATTATAGTAAAGTATAACAGATTAATATTATAGTATAGTGACACTCTAGAAGAGTAGTATAAGAAAATATAACAGACAATTATATAGTCAGTACTATTATAGTTAAGTATAACCGTTCATTATTATAGTACAGTAGTATTGTAACAAAGTATAACAGATAACTAACTATAATATTATATAGTAAAGTAGTATAACATATAAGTATTACAGAACAGTATAACAGATTAGTATATTAGTAGAGTATCCCATTTACGACTATCCATACTTTAAGATAATCCTTAATGTTTTCTCTGATTTTGGGGCGCCGGATGTTATTAATTAATGCATGAAGCCAAAGCCAAAGGCTGGCGACTGGCTTTTGGGATATATATCTGGGCGTCTGGCGTTATATGGAATTTATTTGTTAGAGGCAGCGACTAATCAGCTAACAAGCCGCTCACGCCGCAGACAACGAAGTCCGACGGGAAAGAGGTCTGGGGGAATTTCACACAGAGTAAAAGACTTTATAAAGTTGTTCCGCA
The DNA here is from genome assembly GCA_035045545.1 of Drosophila gaucha. Taxonomy (NCBI): domain Eukaryota; kingdom Metazoa; phylum Arthropoda; class Insecta; order Diptera; family Drosophilidae; genus Drosophila; species Drosophila gaucha. The sequence continues at coordinate 2,113,259 of JAWNOY010000292.1, forward strand.
TGCGCCTCGATTTTTTTTTTGTGTTTTTCTTTATTTTTTGGCGGCGGTTTTGCTTTGACGCGGTTTTTTTCCTTCATTCATTTGCATACATTGGCATTTGGCTCTGTGCACATGGCGAACAGACGCGGATGCGGAGTATAAGCTACTCCCATTACTTGGACACACGCTCCAGACGCAATCCGCGTGATGGGGGCTGCTCGAAGGGGGTGCAGGAAACCCTTTGAAGCTCGTAAATGCCAACCGCAAGTGCATTTGTAGCGTTTTTCGCATATTGTAGCTAATTTTTTTCTGTTTGTCGGTTTCCACACACATAACAAAACTTTTTCTTATTTTTTTCGCAAAAATTTTAATTTTTTTTTCTTAACTGCATTTATGCGAAATATTTTCAATAGTGTGGGAATGAGAGTTGGTTGGAATTCGTATTGGCTTGCCTGACTGCAGTCGGGCCAGTTAAGCAACTTTGTTAACAAATATATGTATGATTCATGCAAGCATTGAGTCGGATACAGACAAACACTAGAGTTTTGCAAGAGATTTGATGGAAGATCTAAAGTCAAAGAATATATATTATGGCGCTGATTCTTAACAGTTTTTAATAAAAGTTTTATATTGTGGTAATCAGCTGGTGTCAATATTCCGGACCACATTTAATGCATTTGTTTTTTTTTTTGGGTCTAGCTTTAAAGCATCTACAGTTTTTAAATACTATATATTTTTGTAGGGTGTTGAATACACGAGTATTTATTCCAAATTTCAAGAGTTAGACTTCAATAGAGCCGAAGCTTTCCTTACTAAAACAATTCTTAGAATCGATCTATCCTATGGGAGCTATAGGATATAGCCGTTCGATTCGGATAATTTCGAGATACGACAGGCAGACATGGCTATATTAACTGAGATCGTTGTGCTGATCAAGAATAAATACACTATTTAGTTAATATACCCTTTTTGCAAGAGTATAATGATGGCAAGACTTTTTAACAGCTCTGGCGTGCTTTTAATAAGAGCTGTAAGTTAATACCCGACTTCTTCAAAGCCTATATTTAATTTTAAAAGAGTTATTCAACATTTTTTGCTATAAATCGCAAATCTAGGAATTAGCTAAATAAATTCAACATTTTAATAGTGACAGAAAAAGGGAGTGTTTCCTTAACAGCTATGGCGTGCTGTTAATAAGAGCTGTCGTTATGCTTAACAGATTAAACATATTGATAGTTACGCCTGTATTTAAGTTAAAATAGAGTTGCTTTTGATATGTCTTTAAAATTAATGAACTAACTAAGATAATTCAACAAATTATAGCAAACAGTAAAAGGGAGTAGTTCTTTAAAAGCTCTTATTAATAGCTGTCTATTAACAGATAATAAATATTAATAGCTTAATCTATACTTATCTCAAAATATTTATTTGCTATGAGTCTCAATTCAAAGAAGTTACTAATAGAATTCATAAAATTACTGAAAAAGTGAAGTGCTCTCTTCTGTTATTTTTAGAATTAACAGACATAAAACAAATAACTAATATTCATATGATATTCACTTCCCAATTCGCTCAAGACCAACTGCCCAAAAATAAATCTGTTTGTAACCTCCATCGATTTGGCTGGGTTTTTTTTGTCGTTTTAGCGGTTTTCGCAGCCACAAATTTGGTAAGCGACGTCTTTCATGCTTGGCTGACACTTGGCTTGTGGCTCGGCTCTAAACAAATGTGATAAACAAACGTGCTCACTTATTTTGGCCTCTGCCTAATACCATATATACATATATATACATATGTATTTACTGTATTATATATTCCCGACAGTCAATCGTATTATATTGAATTAGTCAGCGGCTGAAAATTCCGCTCTGAATGATGGTGTGCATTGATAAGTCTCGCTGCATGTGATAATTAGCGGAGCGTGGCCAGGCACGGTCTATAAACAAGGTTGGGGTATAAATTGGTAGTTGCTATAGTGTTTTTTTATAATTTATAGAGAGGGAGAGTGTACAGGTAAATAATATGGCTTTAATCTATCTACCGAGGTAATCTGGTTTTTAGCAATTGAGCTTAGCATACTTTTTGGGGCAAAGAAAAGCGATAATTGGAAATTCATTCCAATTGGAGTGCTTAACGTGAAAATTGAAGAAAGCATCTTAAAAGACATTTTATCATAGTCGTACTTCACCATCAATTTGTTAATCCAGAACTTGTTGCAGAACACTTAATGTTAATCAAAAACTTATTAAGTTGATGCTTATTAAAATGTTCTGGATATATTTATTAATATTATTTATTAAATATTTATTAAATATTTTCTCATAGATTTTTTCTTAGGCGCCACAGATGTCAAATTAAGTGCACTTCCTTAAAATAGCCAAATTTATGATAAAAACTGATTTTAGAAAAAGAAAATGTTTGTTCTATTTTTATTTATTTATTTTATTTTTTTTAAATTTTTTTTTTATTATCTTATACTAAACATGACTAACCGCTATGCCTTTCTATGCGATTCTCATGCATAAAAATTTGGATTCACTGTCTTTGACAAGTTAATGAGTTTACAAATTTATCTAATTTTATACTTCTACCTGTTCTTTTCAGGATTGTCAAGAGAATAATCATAAATACGTTTTGGGGTAAGTGCACATTTTTATATATGTAAATATATATATAAGAATACTATTCAGACTATACATAATTTAGTGTTAGTGCACATTTATATACAATTATATATATATAAGTATACCATTCAGACTTTATATGTTCTATTTGCAAATTTTATGCTAAGAGATTACCTAAAACTTCATGCCGCTTAGGCCTGCCAAGTCATTCAGATCGTAAGCGCTGTTGGCTATGCCTACAGTCTCCTTCTATCGCTCTCTCTCTCTCTCTCTCTGTCGCTCTCTTTGAGTCATATCATTAGGTAGCATCGCCTTCTGCTTACCTTATGCAATTGCCCGTTTTGGCTTGAAGCCCTTACTCAACCTCGCTTTCGATGTCGGCAGAAGGCAAAAGTATAGGCCAAAAACTAACTACATACAACGTGCTACTATTAACGCTCCACTGACAGCAGCAAAACACGCAGCACTCTTTCATATACACACATATACTATATACATATGGGTATGTATGTATATGGGCATAAACCTTAAAGCTGAAACATACAAATCAGCCGAATGAAACATCGACAGAGCAAAATGCTAAAATGTGGAGAAGAAGCCAACGAGCGTAGAACGAAATGCGAATCAGCGATGCGATTTGATGGATATTAAAATGACCGTAAAAAGGAATTAAGGTCTGCCAGACTTGGCGTTCAGTTGCAATTGACTGAATATGCTTGAAGACAACAACAACGGCAACAACAACGAGAATGAAAGATTTTTACATATTAACAGAACAAATATGCCACATAAAAAGCCAAAAAATGAGGCTCGAGCCGCGTCGCTCGCTGCTCGTCTCAATGTCGGCAAAGTTGCAAAGGGCCAAGCAGACGACACAAATCACACGCAAAGCCAGTGACAAGACGAGCCATAGCAAATGGGTATGAAATCGGTGGCACAAGGGGCATAGGGGCACGGGACACAGACAAACCGCAGAACTTAATTAGTGTCATGTTGTACTCAGGGCGAGACAAACGGAAATCGGCGCAACTAACTGCAGGACGCCGAATGTCGGACGATGACGATGATGACGACTACCACACATCATTTTGTTCAAGTGTCAGCGAACACAACGAGGGCTGGAAAACTAAAAAATTTAAACAAAATATACTCTAACTTTTGCAGACTCTGTTGGGTGAGGTCTGCAAGAGGTCTTTAGGCATTTAGAGAATAGGGAAACAAAATGTTTCGGGTTTTCAATAACAGATTACTATTATGAAAGCCCTTAGCTATCAGTGATCTTTATAAATATGTTTTCTTTATACTTTTAATACTAAAATACTATATTTAAATAGTACATTTAAGCAAAATACCAAAAGACATACTCTTTCATGGAACAAGCCATAAAGTGAAGTCGAAGGCAAAAGTTGCCAGTGGTTTTTTAAAATATAAAAAGTTCTTAGTTGGTTTTTATATACACATACTTATATGTATATGTTTAATATATCATATAATAATAGTGACTCATAAGGTTGTAATATAGATATATATATTAGTATATACATAGATGATATACACATTTATAATTATCGATAACTTTCTTAAGTATACTCTCACAATTCTATATTTTTTTCCTCTGAGACATTTATCCTTTCCCTAACTTGGCATAAAATCTTAAGATATTTTCTTTGAAATTTCTGTTTGGGTACTTAATAGTCTTTCAAATTGGAGAATGAAACTGAGACTATGTGAAAATCTGAGTATATATCATATACTTTTATACAAATATGAGAATCCTTTTTCCAGTCCCAGTCTAGAGTATGGAGTTTTGTTTTAGTCGAAGGTCTTAGTTAGATAGTTTGAGAGTTCACATAATTTGCAAAAAATTTAAATAATTTTAAGCAAGACTACTTTTATACTTATATTAATATTATTAAAAAAGAATATGGCATAATGTAACTCCTGGATTCTGAGTGAGATCTTTATATAACCAAAAGTCTAGCTCGATCAAAAGCCTTATGTTTCGATATAATGAAATTTGTATCAATCCAGGTACACTTGTCCCTATCTCTCTCTTTCTCTCTAACGCGTGAATTTTAAAGACTCAAAAGAGAGATGTTGCTGGATCAGAAATCTTTTTTTAAATCAAGAAAAAGTTTTTCTATATACTAACTTCTCTCATAAGACATGTTGAAAATGTTATTGAAAATTCGTTTTACAAGCATACATAAGCAGTTGGAAAGGGTATTTCGCTAGTCAACAATCAGTAGCTAACTCTTAGCCGATAACATTGCATAGCCGTCGCACCTGGAGACGTCTGTGCCACATAGAGAGAGTGATTGCGATTGCAGCCAATTTGACTGATGAGCGAGCGAGCGACCCACACAGCCATGCCGCAGGCTGTGAGCCGTCGTAGATGTGTGCCACAGATAGCCATCATTTGCTGGCCAGAGCAACGTGTGAAGTCCATCAATCGTGTTGTCTGTGGCTTTGGCTTTGGCTGTGGCTGTGTCTGGCGTGCGACTCGGCTACCTGCCCCTGCCCCTGTTCGTGCCACAGCGACCGCAGAATGGTCAGCCAATGCCAAAAGCCGTGTTTACCTGGGTGGGCATGAGTTTCGTTTTCATTTTTATGTTTGCTGTCGTTGAGGCTCAAGCTGCTGCTGCTGCCCTTCATACGGAACTCACACGTTGTCGCGGGCGCATTAATCATGAACGGTGGACGTGGTTTTTTTTAAAAGTAAACAAAAAACCGTAGCCCCAATTAGCCGAAGCCCGACTAGGAGCCAGCCTCAACAGGACTACCTCTCTCTCTTTCTCTCTCGCTCTGTGTGTGGTCGCTGCAAATTGTTTAAGTTTTTCGAACGCTTTGGCTTGAAGCTGCAAAACCTAATATGAACCCCTCCCTTCATCTCCCTCTTCCCTTAGCTGTGTGCTATGCTGTGTGCTATGCTGTGCTGCAAATTATGACTGTTGTCTCTTTCGCTCTCTCACACAAGCACATAGTTAATCGCCTAGCAGCTAGCCTGTCCAGGACTCTCTCATGCTATCTCCCTCTCACTCGCGCTCCCTGTATGTGTGGTCGCTGCAAATTTGTTTTTGGTGCTGCCAACTGAATTTTCGAGGTTTTGGGAACGCTTTGCCGTAGAATTTGCTGAGGCAAAACGTTCGTCTCAATGGTTTGGCATTTGCTTTGGTTGCGCCTCGCTTGTCGCCTCCTTTATGGCAAGCTGGCCACGCGTGCGCTGCTATTGAAGCCGTTGCTCGCCCAACCCCCACCAACCCTATTTGCTGACTATTACACACACACACACACACACGCATACATACAGTGGCACACACATGACTAATTTTCCAATTGGAAAATCATGTGCTTTACATATGAAAAAGGCTGTTGCGCGTGTCGCTCGGCCAACCATGTTTAGATATACAGTGTGTATGTCTGTGTGTGTGTGTGAATATATTCACGAAAAAACGCAATTATATCGGTCGGTTGCATTTCGATACATTTGGTTGCCTTACGCCGCACACGACTGACCGCGCATGTTTTCGGCTGGTAGAGCAACGATCCAAGCCAAGCCTCAAATTATAGAAAATCAAAAGTGTGACCGACACACACACACACACAGACATGCACACGAGTGTAGTTGCGAGCCGGCGCTTTGGACATACGAATTACCCCTATGGGGCCAGCCCGCCCGCCTCTGCGTCTTCGTCTCCCTCTCGGCTCCCCGTTGATTAATTTGCCAAAGTCAAAAGCCTTTTGATAGTCAGTAGCGTGCCGCAACGATGGACCTCTAACATAACCATATCGTACCCGTTTAGCCCCCCCTTTGCACCGCGCCCCGCTCCCCCTCGCTGCTTGTGGAGCGTGTTTAAGTAATTTTGTTGCGCATTTGCATTTAGATGGCGGAGGCCGCACTTGTTTATGGCCCACACTTTAGCAAAGAGATCAACGTTTTTAGTTTTGAGGTGGTTCCAACTTAATGGCAGCGATTACGCGGATAGAGAGTCTTACTCAATACTTCTCTTTGACATTGAAAACATATGTGAGATGATGAATGATGAAAGTGGAAATGTCATTTGATGGCAGACACTCGTATGAGTTAGAAAAGTTATTATATTTGAAGATGGGTTATTATTTTTTATCAAGTTGCAATCATTGCAAGTTCTTCAAGAGCTGAATTTGGAGTCTCTGAAGTGGATATTCTATAAAATGAGATAATAATCTACTTCTTAAGCTTTTTGTAAAATTTGATAAAGACTAGATGTGTATACCTAGAATGTCCTTTGATAGAAGGAAAATCAAACTAGATCTAACCACAAAAACTTTTGATTTCAGAATCGAGTCGAATTTTGTACAAAATGCAACATCTTGCCCTTATTATATCGATCGAAAGTGGGGATCTGATATCTGATATCTGGATAGACCGAACATCTATTAATCATGTCATACAAAAAGTTCTGGAGGCAAACTGATATTTATAAAAAAATCTATTGTCTTTTTTTAAAGATTGCAAAATATGATATTAAAAAAAATTAAATTTGTATGAGTTAGAAAAGTTATGCTCCTTAACGATCGGTTATATCAATTTCATTGAAAGTCTAGAAAATGCTGTAGTTGTAGTCTATAAAAATAATGTTCAGAAATTTTTGTAAAAATTAAAAATTTGAAATTGTAAAAATTTATGAGCTGCCAGAAATTTTAGTGCAAATTTATTAATTCATTCAATTTGTTGTTTTGGTGTGGATATCTTGAATGCCATTTAATAGTAAGATACTAGCTGGAAAATGTCAAGTTTAATAGGCACTTTAAGATCGAAAACTCTTGTTTTCAGAATTGTGTCAAATTTTGAAAAAATGGGGTGTGACCTTTTGGCTTTAATATGTTTATCGAGAGTAGGTATAGGAAATCTTTATTACATGTAGATCAGATATCAATTGGTCGAATTGGTTCTAAAGAGTAACTGGATTTCCGAGTGAATCTTATTTAAGATAAAAAATATGGTTAAAAATTGGGATATCATTTATAAAATCACTGTTACATAACTCTCACTTCCCAATTAAATTCGCTTGATGTCTCTAAGACAGTTGCAAATAAAGACAAAAAAAAAATGTTATTATTCAGTAATTTCAAGAACCAGCATATTTTACTTCTAGTCCTACAGAGTATCCACCATTCAGTTTATGCCTCAGTCGAACGCTTCCAACCAACTTAATCCAACTAGCATATGTTCTAATTGGAATAGCAAGCGCTTCATTAATATGCCAAATCCTATAAGCTGCAAACTGAGAAAAGAAATTTTGGCCAAGAAAAAAGAGACAACCTTGAAATAACTCTATACTGCTACTGGCTACTGGAAACGGATCAAGGGTTCATTTTGGGGCAGGGCACAAATTATTGTATTTAAATATAATTTGCTATAGAAATAAAGTTAATGAAACAGCGCGTGATGTGCAATTGACATGAAAGCAGCCCAGCTACCAGCTACCAGCTACCAGCTTCCATGTTGCCTGCATACCACAGAGCCAATGCAAACAAACTCACGCAGAGCTGCTCCATGGCCGAGGAGCACGCACAGCTGAGATTCTCAAAGATGCACAGAGATTCGCAGACGTCTCTGGCTTGGACTAACCCATAATTAGGGATTGGGGCTCAGGCGATGTTCGGTTCGGGTTCGGTTCGGTGTCATGTGAAACGTTTATGGGCAACAAAAGTTCGCAGCTGCCGGTGGGTCCGCGATCTGAGGCCGCATTATAATTAATCAACAAATTGTATGCACAGAAATCAAAAAAGAAACAAAAAAGGTATTCATCAATTTTGGCTTAAAGCGAGCCCCCGTTGAGAAAGTAGCTCACAAATCGAAACACTTCTGCTGACAAGTGGATGCTGGCAATCTGAAAGGCAACTGCCTCCATCAGGCGCTACAATTTTGGCGTTACATGAAAATTCAGGTGAAAAAAGGTAACAAGAGGCTGCATTTAATTAGATGCCGCGTCAACAAGGTGCTAAATGGGCTGCCATTATATACACACTACACACACACACACACACACACACATACAGATACGCTTCACACTTGGGCCGCGTGGGTCGGGCCCTGAAAGGAAAGAGGAGGCTGTTGTGGCAGCTGCTGTCGCTGCTGCCTCATTCAGTTGCATCTTCGAACCGGGTTACGGGCCAGGTCCAGTTCCAGTTCCAGGGCCAGGGCCAGGGCCCGGGTCTTCTCGCACGGCCGTGGGGCATGCGTTGCTCTCGTTGTTCGATGCTTGCCTCCTGCCTTGTTGCTCAATTTGCTGCTGATGTTGCTGATGTTGCACTGCTGATTATGCAGAGGTGATAATTGCAGTGTCCGGCGCGTCAAGATTTATTTTTGTGAGCTTTAACGATGTGTTAAAATAAATTGCATATGTGCAACAACACAGCGATGTCCAACAGCGCCTCCTCCATCCCCCCCCCTCACACCCTTCCAACTCGTTTGCCATCTCAAAACCCACAAAACGTCTCAGTCTGTGTACACAAAAAAAAACCAAAAATACTTTCAATGGGCGCCCGCTCCAGCAGGCTGCAAGCTCCGAGCTGCGTAATTGCGGTGCAGACCTTATTAAATTATCAAAGAGAGGGGAGGCATACATATGCATACACACATACACACATAGACATATAAACATTCATATAAATATATGTACATATGTATATACATACATACATATATGTACATATATGTACATATACATATACATATACATATACATATACATATACATATACATATACATATACATATACATATACATATACATATACATATACATATACATATACATATACATATACATATACATATACATATACATATACATATACATATACATATACATATACATATACATATACACATACATATACATATACATATACATATACATATAGATATACATATATGTACATATACATATGCATATACATATACATATACATATACATATACATATACATATACATATACATATACATATGCATATACATATAGATATACATATATGTACATATACATATACATATACATATACATATACATACATATATGTATGTACATATGAATATGCATTAACATACATATGCATACATATACAAATGCACACATACATAATACATACATACAGATACACACATGTGCACACATATGCACATGCATGCTTATGGACATACGTTAACATACATATATGACCATACCCATTTATACATATACATACATACATGCATATGCATGTACAAATATAAACATACACATTCATACATATACATACATTCACAAAAACATACATTTGCAGCCAGTTACATTCAAGTGTATACATGCATATGTATGAATTCACATACACACACATACTCTAAGACACATATAAATACACGTACACACATGTATGTGCATAAGCATTCACATATGTACATATACATATGAACATATGTACATACTTATATCTACATACACATACATGCATACATACATATGCATACATACATTGCCTATACTCGCTGACAGTCGCGCGCGCCATTTATCACATGTTTACATACATATGCGCATATGTATGCGTAGGAATATGCTCTCTATAATAAGTCCGATTTATTGCCCAGTCAAGTCAAGTTAACTAAGATTTTGTCCACTAACGGTCTACTACGCTCGTAATTCAATAGCACAGCATAGCTTAAACTCAGCTTGTCTGCTCTTCCAGTGAATTTTTTGGCAGCACTCGATTTTTCCTGTTTTTTTTCGGGTAATCGGAGCCGGGCATATCGTATTTTTTTTGCCAAACTGCTTGCCCCACACAAAAAAAAAAACAGAAGAAGAAGAACTTCGCCTGTTGCATTTGTCTGCCTAATCAGCTGTGCATAATTAACAACAGCTACTGTGTACGCGATGAGCAGTGGAGCAGTGGAGCCGCGCCGAGCAGCCGAGCAGTCGCTTCTTCCGCTTGGCTAAAGCGTGTCTGAAACATATGGGACTGTCTGCAGCTGTAAAAAGTACCTTATGCCTCTTTAGCTTTTTTTTGTGTGTGTATGTGTAGCACGTGCTCCAATGCACATGACACCGAATCACAGCAGCCACATGCTGCAGCTAAAGAGAGGAAGAGGAGCGGCAATAATGCCAGGAAGTGTTGAAACTGAAGCATGCTGAAAAAGGAAGGGGCTGTTAAAATGCAACAAGTGGGAGGGAGCACACGCTAAGTCTCTAAGGGAATTTTAGCTACAATAGTAGCTAGACAGCAGAGATAAAAAGGAGCAATTATTTCCCTTTACTAATGATAATTTCCCTTTAAGTCCCTTAAGTAACGCTGGAAATATAAACTAGTCAGCAGAGAACAAAATGTACTATGTAAGGGATTTAAAGAGCGAACAAATTTCATATCAATAAGTTCTTACACTTTCATGGAACTGCAGCATCTGGAAATTATAGAGAGTACATGTAAATGTATTTCCCTTTAACAAGGTCATTTCTTTAAGAGAATATTTATTTATATTTCCCATTAACATAGTCTGCCTGAAAGGGAAATCTATACTTTTGTGCAAATAAAAGAGCTTATACTCGTTTATTGATCAGTCAGCCAGTGAGCAGTCATGGCGCTTGTGTCCTCTCTGAATCCTCGCGCTTTTCCTCGAAATTCGTGGCTTTCAATCCATCAAGTCGAGTTGCCACCAACGTTGCCCTCGAACATTAGCGATGGATGGCAGCTGGCAGCCAACACGAGACCTGGTTGGCCTGTTTAATATCCGCCCCGGATCTCCGTTCGGCAAATCTTGAAAGCTAACAATTCTTAGAATTTCTGCCAGCCTAGAAATTCTATCTAGTCAGCGAAGATGAGCGCCAAGCGACGAGTTCATTGATATTTTTTTTTAGCCGGCTGTTTGATCTTTGGCCGGTCAATTGATCGATGGATCAGGCAGCTTATCGACAGCTGCTGCTGCTGCTGCTGCGATCGCAAAAGGTTTCAAATCGCTAAAAAGGTTTGAAAGCTTGCGCATGCGCCAAACATTTGCTTATTGGCCAAAATGTTGTTCGGGGCCAGTTGGTTGTTACTTTTGCTGGAATTGAATTAAAAGCCTTTTTTAGATGAATAAGAACTAAAAACAGTTTGGATTTGCTAGTAGAATAGTAGTAGTAGTTGGTATAGTGTTAGTAGTATAATAGTAGGATAATAACTATACTACTACTATACTACTATTATACTACTATTATAATACTACTATACTACTCTTATACTACTACTATACTACTATTATAATACTATTATAATACTACTATACTACTCTTATACTACTACTATGCTACTATTATACTACTATTATAATACTACTATACTACTCTTATACTACTACTATGCTACTATTATACTTCTACTATACTACTATTATACTACTTAAACTATACCAACTAATACTACCACCTAGTAGAATTAGTATGAGTTGGCATAATATTAGTAGCATATAATAGTAGTAGTTGGTATAGTATTAGTAGCATATAATAGTACTATAGTAACAGTACTACTATTATGCTACTAACGCTATACAACCACCTAGTAAAATAGTATTAGTTGGTACAGCATAAGTAATATAATAGAAGTATAGCAACTGTAGTAACTGTAGTAGTAAATGTACTACTACTATACTACTACCACTATATCAACCACTAACAGTAAACAACCACTGTGGTATATTAGTAAAAGAATGGCAAAATAGGCAAAATATTATAGGAGCAGCTTAGTAGTAGTAGTAGTAGCAGGTTAGAAGTAGTAAAGTAAAATTGCAGTAGTATAATAGTAGTAGTAGTAGTAGTAAAGTAGGCGCATAATAGTAGTATAAGGAGCAGTAAAGTAGGCGTATAGTAGTAGCATAGTATTATTATAGTAGTTATGTTACTATATTAGTACCACCTTGCTAGTAGTAGTAGCATAGTATTATTATAGTAGTTATGTTACTATATTAGTACCACCTTGCTAGTAGTAGTAGCATAGTATTATTATAGTAGTTATGTTACTATATTAGTACCACCTTGCTAGTAGCGATATTAAGTTCTAGGGTTCAAAGCCACGTCTTTTTTTTAAAAGATTTTACATCAGATTTTTTTTTGATTCTATATAAATCCATTAACAAATTTAGTCCTTTTTTGCAGCATACTTTTGTGCTGCATGAAATCTTGAAAGCCAACAAGCAGTGCAGCAAGCAGTGCGTCAAGCAGTTTACTTGTCTAGCTGCATAAATAATTTCGCTTTTAACGAATGCGCATAAATTTAAACTTTTTTAGTCTTTAGATTTGCAGAAAAAACATGCGATATTTTAGTTTAAATATATATATTACTTGCCAAATAATAATAAAATATATATATTCAATCTACAACTCTCACTAAATTCCATTTCCCTTCATCTCCAGTTAACAATAAAAAAACATTTATTATAAAAATTGTTTATAAACCTAAATGAATGTTTACGGGGTAATCAGGAAAAGGATTTAACATTTTGTGGGCTTTGAGTCTTTAGAGTTTAATTAGAAAAGTTTGCATTCTAATTTCTATAAATATCAGTTTCTTATTATTTGATTCGCTTCGGATGACATTTCAGTGCCCAGAGCCTGTCTATAGCATGCGATCTATCCAATCTGTAAGATGATTCAGTTGTTTATCCTTAGCAGAACACTCGAAGAATTGCACGTTCTGCGAAATGTGCGCGAATTGAAAATCACGTCCAATTTTGCCCAGTGTAATGGGTTTGTTAACTTCATCGTCGCCCACTGACTGCAGTTTGCGACTCCTCGTGTCACGCACTGTATTGCTGTCGATATCAAGGATAAAGTATTAGACGTGGACATGGAATAGTTTTTACAAACTTACAGTTCCTTCTCCAGCAAACTCTTGATAACCTGTGAGCTCTTGGCAGTCGACTGATCCTGTTTGTTGCACAGTATCAACACAGAGCAGGGCTGAGTGGCGCAATCTGCCAGAATGGTATACAAAGTGCTGTGAAGACAAGTTGATTAAGAGAGCGTGAATGGAGATTAAGAGATTTTCACTTACTCTGCCACGTCACGAATGTCCTTCTGCACAGTCACAGAATCCACAACAAATATGATGCCCTTTGCATTCCGCTTGTACACCTCGAAGCATTTGTCCCTCACGCGATAATGTCCGGGAATGTCCACAATGCGTCCAGCTACATGTCCCGATCGGTATTCACCGACATTCTCTTTGACGGAGGTGAACGTGTCGGGAAATTTGCTATGCACCAGCTGCATAAATATGGCGCTTTTACCTGACTCGCAGAGACCGGTTAGCAGAAAATCTCGTCGGCCAGCCGAGCGGCGTCGTAAAATGACAAAAATTGCTGAAATTGAAATTGAAATTGATTGGGGAGCATCAACAAAAACTGTTGTTGTTCATCGACGTGGCGTGCTCTCTCTTACCAACTACTACGAATCCCAGTATAAGCGCTGCCAATATGGGCGTTACATCGATGTTATCCAGCTTTATTTGCTTTTTTTCTTGCACATTTTCATTTAATTTGTCCATTTTGTTGCAGGGAGTTTGGAAAAACTTACTAATTTCCACAACTCGACTAAAAATCAAATAACTTTTAACTAGGGATGACAAAAAATATCGATGTCAACTCGATTCGTAATGCCAGGGCTGGAAAGCACTTCAGTTGAAGATTAATCAGAAATGATTTTTGTTCAGAATGTGGAAATGTTTATTAATTCTAGATTTTAAGTATAAAAACAAGAAATAGAACTTGAAATAGTTCTGCTCTTTTCCTTAATTATTACATTTTCTGGCTTAAACGTTCAACAATATCGATATATTTTTCGATACTTATCAATTGACTCAAAAAGCGCGTGCTTTAAAATTGTACATTCATATAATTTAGATTTTAAGATTTACATATTGGTTTTTTATGTATTAGTTGTTAAGTATGTGAACTATATCGAGCACTTTTCACAGATAAGCCTTATTGTAATAAAATACAAAATTACAACTCATTTTGCGACACGTCAATTCTTTACCAGACCGTACAACAGGCGAAAAGTGAAATTACATGAAAAGGCCCAAGTGGGCACTGAAATAGCATTGTAAATGCCAGTGGGAAAGCTAAGCAGTCCGCCCAGCGGCGCCAGACTGAAACTGTCGTCGAAGACCATCACTGGCGTATAACGGTGGCGGGCACACACGATGATGACGATCAGTGAGAAGAGAACCTTCGATGCATAGTACACCACCTGGTCGATAGTTGCGTGTTTAATCATTTGCATTTGTTTGGCCATCATTATCATGCCCTCGGCTTCGGCCACTTTTTTCTCGGCCCGCATTATCTTTATTTTCTTCGCATATTCGCCGGAATGCTCTGCATTTTGTACATTGGTAAGCTCCTCGCGTGCTGCATCCAGGTCTGCTTGAAACTGTGGTTTAATTGTTGCGCTTTTCCAAAAACGAGATATTTTGATCTGCGGCGAAAATCTGTCTTTAACTAAGGTTGAATAGTGCGTCAGCTACTCTACTTACGTATTGGCGTATGAAGTCTGGAAGGACTGTATTGATCAGACACATCAGCGCTATTAGTACAAACAATTCCATGCTTTGTTTGTGTTAATTTTATAAAAATATTGCTATTTAATGTTTTTGTGTGATGATGGAAAGAGAAATGAAAGCAGCGAACAGCTGATAGCTGCGAGTGCTATTTTTCTCTCTGAGTTGAGCAAAGGCAACCCTGTCATTTTACCAGGGATGGCTGCTATGCAACAGCTGTTTGCCGGCATAACAAACGCCTACCTTGTGGAATATTCGTGAACATTTTGTTTTAGTGTGAAAATTGAAATGACTAAACAACGTAATGGAAGATAGCAACGAAGAGGTAAGTGTAAATCGCTTCTAAAATCAGTTAATTTATCAGGCGCGCCTTACAGATTGAGCCCTGTCGCAGCATTGGCCCGCACAAGCTGGACGCTGTGAAAAGTCAAGCCATTATAAAACTTTCGCCCGTGCAAGTGCCAGCACACTTTAAACGCCTGGAATGTAATACAAATCTTAATCTGCCGCCCCTCAACTGGCTGACCACCTCGCACAGCAGCCATGGACTGCATCAGGCGCTGTATCAGAGCGCTGGCTTTGCCAGCTTTCGCCTTGGCCAAATGTTTCCCGATTGTGTGGGTGAAGTGGACGTCGTCTCGGATGCGGAGAACATCAAACAGCTATTGAAACTGCCGTACAGTGCGAAGAGCGCCATCAGCATGGTTGTCCACAAGGTGGGCAACACGCTGCTGCTGGACGAGTTCGATATACAAAAGTATTTGCTGCGCAAGTCGGACGACGATTGGAAATGGCTGCGCAGCTTCATACTCGAGCACATTCTGGCCTATGGCGATGAGCAGCACAATTTCTGCCTTAAAGAACGCTCACGCGAGGCGCTGCAGACCAAGAACTTGCTCTCGAAGTTTCTATACCACAGTCTGAAGCAGACTTCCGATTCGGACTGTGAAGCTACAGGACCCACATTCTTGACCAGCAGGCGGGCGAGTCTTCCAATCATTGGACCTGTGCTGCCGGAGCCCAAGATTGAGGAGAATGTGCCCGATCCGAAGTCGAGTCATGCCTTCAATCGCAACGTCGTGTGGACCTTTGAGGACATTCGCATGCTTATTGGCACTGATATGCCCATCTTTGGTGGTCCGAACAGACCCTGCATTAGCCTTCGACTGCGTGATGCGGCGCAGCCCATAAATGTCTTGACTGGCATCGACTACTGGCTGGACAATCTGATGTGCAATGTGCCCGAGGTGGTTATGTGCTACCACTTGGATGGCATTGTACAGAAATATGAGATCATCAAGACTGAGGACCTGCCCTACCTGGAGAACTCGCAGTTCTCGCCACAGGTGGTGCGAAATGTGGCCCAGAATATTTTAGCCTTTCTCAAAGCGAATGCCACCAAGGCGGGCCACACCTACTGGCTGTTCAAGGGACGCAACGATGACGTGGTCAAACTCTACGATCTGACTACGCTCTGTCAGAATCAAAGTAAAGCAGCTGAGAAGTCCGAGCGTCCACAACAACAACAGCAGCACGAAATGAATCCGTTTACGGTGCCTGTGGGCATGTTGCTCTACTCTGTGGCGCGGAACATGAAGAACACAGTGGAGCACATAACCCCGAAGACAGCGGGAAATATACGAGCTTTGCTGGACAACTGCATCAAGCTGCTGCCCAAGGAGCAGTATCCACAAATTGTCAGCTCCTCACATTATATACTTTCCGATTTGCATGTGCCCGCTGGCATTGATCCAAAGGCGCCCAAGTTCAATGAATCATCGGCGCTGTTTAGTGACGACGACGACGACGACGATGATGAGGAGGAAGACAATTACGATGATGAGCCGCCACTCGACTTTGGGCGTGATAAGAACTATCAGAGCGCTGCGCAAAGCGGTGGCAAAGCCAATGTTGCAGTGCGTCACATTTGCGACGCTTTGCGGGATTTCAAATCACATGCGAAGCAATCGAAGCCGGCGCCTTTAATAGCCAGCACCGTCGATCGCTGCACCACTTCGCTGCAGCACATCAGTGCGGGTCTCTCCTGCCTGCAGTACTTCAATGACAATCAGGAGGAGAAGCTCAAGGAGTCCGAGATGCATGCCAAGCAAGAGGAGAAGCAGCGTATACTGCACGAAGAGCAGAATCCCAACATGGCCAAACCCTTCAATGCTATACCACTGCCCTATGAGCAGCTGCAGATTGCTCAACCCCCAGCCCAGGCGCAGGCACAGCAGCCAAAGAAGCGCACCATCAAGACGAAGAGCAAACGCAGCAAATCCAAGGAGCTGGCCACCACCAACAACAACAACAACAGCAGCAGCAATAAGCCGACCACGCAAAAGCTCAGCGCCAAGTTTAACAGTCAGAATTTTGGGTCGTGGAATGTGCACCTGAAGCTGCTGCTGCTGGAGAAGGCGTGCCTGACCTATGCCACGCTAGCGGAGCATTATTACGAAGCCCAGATCTATGGCAGCACGCTGCGTGCCATAGAGCTCGCCTGTCGCTGCCAGCAGGTGCTCAACAAGTACATGGCGAATGTCGTCTCCCAGCAGAGCTGTCTGCTGGGACGCGCCGGCGACTGTTTCTTTCAAATCTCGAAGCACTGGAACGCCATTGAGCAGTATGTGCAGCAATATGAACAGTTGGATGAGTCCACAATCCTTATTAATGTGGAGCTGACAGGGGAGTTAGAGGAAGCAGAGCTGCTCTCCCTGGCACCTGTCAAGAATGTGGAGCAGGTGATGTTGCACAGCTGCAAATGCTACGAAGATGCACTGGAGCATGCCCAGAGCGCGGAGAGCAATGAGCTGCTGCGTCGCTTGGGCAATGTGCGCAACGAATTGGGGCTCAAGTATATGTACTCAGCTCAAGGTGAGTCTTTTGGCTAACTATTTGGTAAACTTCTAACATAATAATTGCCTTCCAGAGGAGTACAGCCAAATGAAGCGCAAGAAGGAAGCAGCCACAGAGCCTGTGGGGGATTCTAAAACTGAACTCGATGTGGCAACTGAAACGGAGCCGCTGTATGTCAAGCTGACTATCAATTCGTATGACTGTCTGCGTCGTGGCATTGCGGCCTTTACAGCGGTTAAGGATAATGTAAATCTGGCTTTTCTCTACTGCAACATGGGCAGGTTCATGAGGCTGCGTGCTCATCTAACCATGCCAAATGAAAGGTGTGCATATCACTTCTACTCTACTCTATTCCTCTGTACTAATCTCGTTTAATCTCCAGCGCCATTGGCTTGGACACTCAAAAAACGTTTTATAATGAGGCCTTTGACTACTATGAGAAGGCCAAGGATTGCCTGGACACCAGAAAAGCCAATCCAGAGCTGTGGGACTTAGTGCAGTGGGAGCTGTCCACAGCCACGTTTACATTGGCTAAACAGTTGCAGGACTACAGCGCAGCGGATAAAAGCAGCCTGGCCGAGGCGTCAAAGGAGGTGTTAGATTTGCTTCAGAAATCGCTGCGGCTATGCGATGTGGAGCATGCGGGCGCCCGCCAAGTGCTCTACAGCTTCCGCTCAGGGCTGATACACAAGCGGTACGTATATATCGACTTGACGCATAGATATTATAACTGATAAGTTTTTCTTCATTACAGCATTGCCTCCTTTCACTATGCGCAATTGCGTGGCTATAACGTTTCCGATTTATCTCAGCTGCCCAAGGCAACGCTGCAGCTCAGCAAATATCACTATGAGAAGGCGACGCAAATCTTGGAGAGCTTGAAGGAGGTGCGGGACTTGCTGGTGGTGCAGCTGGAGCGCATATCGTTGCATGAATTTCTAGCAGATGGTGGGTGCAAGAGCAGCAGCTTCGATTTGCTAGCTATATAACATCTACTTTTTCTATTGCAGTTTCGAGTCATGCAGCGCAGAAGCTGAAGCAAATGCAAGCGGCTTTAGACATATGTTTCCAGTGCGAGCTCATTTTCGGGCACGTCATCGATAGCAACAGCAGCGTGACTGTCGACGATGACGAATTCCAAGCGCATTTGACACTCTTCGAGAGTCGATTACAAAATGCATTGAAAACTCTCATCAAATTGCTGCTAACAACCGGCAAGGATCCAAAACAGCTGTCGGCATTGTACAAGCGCATGTATATGGAAACCTTGACTGGGAAACATGGCATAGGCGCACAGCAATTAACGACAGCGTCAATCTCTCGTTCACAGCATTTGCACACGCTGCTCACCCGGCTCAAAGCCATGTGCGGCGCTCAGCTGGCGAGCAACTAGCCAACTAGCCAGCTAGCTGGCCAGCAGTACGTGTCGTCTGCAAGTTTATAAAAACAGTTCAAATTTTGTATATATATACACATTGACATCGACCTGCCTTGTTTATTGAATGTGTGTCTGTGTGTCTCTGTGTGTGTGTCTGTCTTTTCGTCTCAATTACACTAGAGTCAAGTTAGCCCCGCCTCTGGCAGCGGCAATCGCTCTCAAATTGCTCGGCATCGGCCACGCTTCCGATATGCTTCTGGTAGACGACCACAGCGAATAGCAGGGCGAATTGTAAGATCTATAAAAGGATCAATCAGTTAACATCACTCAAGTAACGTTTAAGCCCACTTCTTACCTTGAAGCAGAGACGGCGAATCATTTTGTTGGGATTTAGTTTTCTGTACGGGCTAACGGGCGCGCGGCTCTTATAAAGCCAGCCAGACGTGTCGCTCATCAAGATTAGAGAGCTCCACACTCTGGTGTATGCCAATCTTCTCAAGCTTCTGTTAAATATGTTGTTGAACAAGCAACGAGATGCTCGAGTAATCAAGAGCTGGGAGGAAAACTTAATGAAAATATGTAATTAAATCAATTTGCGTTTAGTTATAAATATTTGATGTAATGCCTTTATATGCTCTGCTGCTTATTTAATGATTATCTTATTCAAAACAGAAGTAACAATTAAATTTGTATTTGTTTAATAATAATGAACTGAATCATGGACTGTATGTGAAAAATAAATAAATAAAATTTTAATATACAATTTTCATGCTAACTAATAAGCCGCCTCGAATGTGTGTAGCGTATGCAAAGTATTATTATTTTATTTGAGTTATTTTAAAGCGCTTTGCGTTGCAATTTTAAAATTGTTTATAATTTATTATTTTATTGTAATTTTATCGTAACTTTTTTTGCTTTTGTATATAAATTGTACCAACGCAGCAGAAAGTTGAAGTCAATGCCTTGGCTGAAAACTGTGTCAAGCTCGCTCGACAGCCACAGTGGTGCAAACGGTGACGAATTGTGGTTGAAAATGACGCCCACACACGGGCAACGAAAGACGACAGCGGGGCACGCACGGGTCATGTGGCTTGCGTAATGAGTGTCAGAGGGAGAACTCTCTAGACGATGGCGTAAGCTCAGACGCCTGCTATCTGGACCCGCGCCAAAATTCAGCGTCGTCGAGTTTGGGGCAAGCACATGCACGTCGGTCGCATCGAGCGGCGTCTTCAGATTGCGGCTGGAACACAAAGAACTTCGGCCAAATGGAAACAGACGACCGTCTGCCAGAGCCACCAGCTAGAGCCGAACTTGCATCATATTCGTCACGTAAGCGACAATTGGCATTGCCTGGATTTTTAGTATATAAGCAAAACGGGTTGTTCCAGTTAGACACATTAGTTACTTGCCCCACGAGACAAACTAAGCCCCAAACTAAGCCACCAAAATGATGAAGTTCATGGTAAGTGTCTGCGCATCCTGCTCCCCCATCTCCTGGCCTTCAACTCATTGTCCATTTCTTTCGCTCTGCAGTGCCTTTTCGTCTGCGCCATCGCCGCTGTCTCGGCCAATGCTTATGGTAGCCGCCAGGGCTATGGAAGCGCACCTGTCGGTGGCTATGCCTACCAGGTGCAGCCTGCTCTGACCGTCAAGGCTATCGTGCCAGCTGGCGGCTATGGTGGTGGCAGCTATGGTGGCGGCAGCTACGGTGGTGGCTACGGACGCAGCATTGAGGTGCCCGTCTCTGCCCACTACACGTCCAGCCGCAACTATGGCTATGGCGCTGCTCCCGTCGACCGTCAGGCCATCTCACTGGCCAAGCTTGGTCTGGCTGCCCCCAAGGCTGGTGCTCCTCTCGTCTGGAAGGAGCCCCAACAGCTGATCGAGCGCACTTATGGCCCCCGCCAGAGCTACAACCAACAGTCGAGCTACGGCCAGGGCGAGCAGGCACAAGGTGCTTCCGCTGCTGCCGCCTCCAGCTCCGTGGCTGGCCAGAACTCCGGATACAAGAACTCCGGCTACAAGAACTCCGGCTATTAAGCGAGTCAACACCACAGTGAATCGAAAGCTCACACAGCTTGGGACTTATAGACAAATAAGATACTAGGAAGTAATAAACGCAACAATACTTAAGAAAAAACTTAAACAATTTATTTTCATTTTTTGTGGTGGGTCTTGGGTTTTGGAAAAAGCTCAAATTGTTGGCAAAGTCTTGACTTTGACTGCTTTGTATGAAAATGTAAAGTTTATAAAGCTTAAAGAAAATGTGGTTCTTATATAGACCACATATTGCATAGCTTTATATATTACCTCAATTTGCTAGGTGTTTTTTGCAGCTTCGACTAAGTTTTTAATACAAATTTATAGCTATATAGTTTGCATATTTATATGTATTATATTTACATATATATTTTATTTAACTTAAATTAATTTTAACTAAATTTATATATTCAAAAAAGTTTACTTTGAAAATATTGCTATAGCTATATTTAGCCTTCCTTCCATGCTTTTCCTTCCTTAAGCTCATTCTACCGTGTCATGCTAACAGCTCAATTTCCAGCTATAGACTGGCTGTGCTGTTATTTTCGTAAACCTTCGGAATGTGCCTTCATATATTTATGGAAAAATAAAAAACTAAATTACTTTAAAAACTGGGAACTAGGAAAGTCGCGCGCCTTTGCTCACGGGTTTCATTGAGAGCTCACGAAGTGCTCGTAGCTAAGTTTTGTTTTTGTGCATGTGTCCAACCCGAAACGAGTTAAGGGGGGCGTGGCCATGCATTATCAGAAGTCGGAAACAATGGAACATCGCGTAACCGAACGATTTTATAACGAAATGCGAGTAAATACAAAATAATAATGTTGTCTTATGTACACGAGACAATTATGAAATATCGCTGGCATAGAAACTATTAAATATATATATATACAGTTACTTTAAAGTATATATTATGTATGTGTCACGTAAATATCCAGTCTAATTTTTGCATATAAAAGCGAACGTTTGTGCCAAGCAAATCATAGTTTGATTGATTTCTACAACTAACAAAACCAAATAGCTCAACATGAAGTTCCTGGTAAGTAATCCTTGCCCCAAGCCGAACACACAAACAGTTGACTAATCCTTTGCTTCTGTTCCCTTTAGATCACTTTCGCTCTGTTCGCTCTGGTCGCCTGCATCAATGCTAATCCCTATGGACATGGTGGCTACAACAGCGGCTATGGCAGCAACATCGGCCGCGTTGCCTACGTTCAGGATATCGGCTATGGTGGCGGCTATGGTGGCGGCCGTGGTGGCTACAGCCAGCCCCTGATCTCCCGCTCGTCGAACCCGGTGGCAGCTGCCTCCGCTTCCGCTGCCTCCGCTGGCATCCGCCCCGGCAACTATCGCCAGGCCGCTGTCATCGGCTACGATCTGGATGCCAGCTACCACGGCAACAGCTACGGACGTGGCGGCTATGGACGTGGCTATTAACTCAGCCATCCAAATACCAGTTTCGTTCAAATGGAACAGCCATACGAAAAAAAAAGAAAACAGAGCAGCTGTGAGCGAATTAAAGAAAAAGAATGTTGAACACAAAAAAAATGCAACTTGTCTTTTGTCTATAGAAGTTGGTTGAGTGGAGGGCTTTAGTAGAGTGTGACATACTTTTTAGCGTCGGGCTTAAATGTGACTGGGGACTAGGCAAGTTGATGCTGAAAGTTCTATAGAACTAGTTTGGAAGTCAAGAAGTGAAAGAATTTGTATAAAAAAAACCTTTAGATTCACAATGAGGCTACAAATTGTGGCAAAGATATTTTTAAGCTTTGCAGATGCATATACTTTAACTAAATTTAATGCATGCTTATACACTTTATAAAGATTTTACAGATGACTTTTTATAGAGTTATAGAGTATAGAAGAAAACTCACACAAGATCTTTTTCGAAAGAATTTTGGACAAAGCTTTGATTGTCATGAGAAAAAGTTATAAATTCAAATATTTCTTTAAGCTCTTTTGGCTTATCAGAAAATAGTCTTTTTTTAAGAAAAAGCTCTGAAATAATCTTACAAAAGCCTTTTTAGAAAGCATCTTTAAGAAATTTGTAATACCTATTAGGAAACCTTACTTTTTGGAACATATTTGTTGAAGCTCTTTTGTTTCATGTGCCTTAACTAAATCAGCCAAATACTTATACTCTATATAAAGATTTTATACAAAAAAGTATTTTCTTAGATAAAAATCTGAAAAAATGTAAATAAAAGACTAGAGAATATCTTTCCGATAATATATTTCTAGCTATCATTGAAATTTTTGAATTTAAGCAAAATATGTACAAATGTATTTAAGTTCTCTTTGCTGTTGTTGTGCTGTTGTTCTAAATGAAGATCTTTGATAAAGAAGTAATTTTTTAAGAAAAAGTCCTGAAATAAGCTTATAAAGAGAGAATCCTTCAGAAATAAATTAATTAAATTTCAGCAAGTATAATATAAATTAGTCTAAATAATTTAGAAATTCTTTTAAAATGCCTTTCAGAATAATTTCTGAAGCTTAAATAGTTATATTATTGTACCTCCTTTAAGCTATAGAGTATCATATGCCCTAACTTACTCAACCAGCTTCTGATAATCTATATAAAGAGAAGACTTAAAGAGTCCTCAATAATTTTTATAAGCTATAAGAGAAGCTCTTGCTATCTAAGCTTGAAGCAGCTGCTAAAAAAGAGCGAAACAAAAAAGAATGCTGAGGTATTTGACAGCTAATCCATAAATTGTTAGCAACTGCTTCGAGATAGAAACAGAGAGAGAGAACGAGGCCTAGTCGAAGAGGCATGCAAGTATAGCTCAGCTAGCTATGAGTAGCTACTGCTGCTGCTGCTGCTGCTGCTGTTGCTTATCCAGCTGCATGCTCACACGAAGCTCTATATTTTGAGCCACCCTAAAGTGTGAGCAGCATCCAGCCATGTTGTGGGCGGCTGCAGCATTCAAATGTTGCCGATATCAGCAACAACAACAACAGCAGCTCGAAGTGAGAAGCTGCTCGAGTGGCGATATCGAACGGTGATTCGGACAGCAGCAGCAGCAGCAGCAGCAGCAGAAGTGCATCAACAACAGCTTGCTGGACTGAGCCGCCCTCAACGTCGTTTGGGCGAGATGAAGCTGAGCTGAAAAGAGTTGAGCTGCGGTGAGCTGCAGTCAGCGGCGTGATAAATTCGCAGCGAGATCACGTTTCGAGTGCTTCAATTATTTTGCTTATATAAAGAAGTGTGCTTGGCATTTGGTTTGTTAATTGTGCCAACTGTTCCAAGCAGCGAGCGCCCCCCAAATAACACAAAAGTACAGCCATGAACAAATTCGCCGTAAGTACCATGACGAAGACTACTTCCCGTTCCCGTTCCCGTTAGCATCGATCTCTAACCCCGGCCATCTTCTCATATACAGACTCTAGCAGTATTCATCTGCGCCTACCTGGCCGTCGGTAGCTGCAACTACGGCAACCCCGGCTATGGCGGACACCGCAGCATCTCCAGCTACGGACAGCGTTCGGATGGTGGTGCCGCTGCTGCTTCCAGCGCCGCTGCCGCCGGTGGCAACGACCAGCGTCCCGTTGAGATCATTGCCGGTCCCCGTTATGGCGGCAGCGAGCAACTGCGCCCCATCCTCCTCGACTCCGGCTACGGACATGGTGGACACAGCGGCTACGGACACGGACACGGCAACATTGGCCACATCGGTGGACACATCGGTCACATTGGCGGCGGCGGCTATGGCGGTCTGATCGGCGGCGGCAACTACGGCCACCAGCGCGGCTATGGCGGCCGTCCCCGTTGGTCCGTCCAGCCCGCTGGCGCCACTCTGCTGTACCCCGGCCAGAACAACTATCGTCGCATCGTCTCCGCTCCTGAGTACTCGAAGGTGGTGCTGCCCGTGCGCGCCGCTCCCCCAGTTGCCAAGCTCTACCTGCCCGAGAACAACTACGGCAGCTACCAGAACGAGGGACTCAAGTACTAAAGACTTGCCCCACCACCCGTTCGGTAACTCTTCCAACCACATCAGTTCAAATCTCTCTCTCGCACTGGAAGAGTTCGTTGGGCAAACAGCGCAAAATAAAATTGTCTAAAAAAAAAGCAAAAATGTCTTATTGATAATACGGTCATACTGCAGAGTGTGGCCTTGACTGGGGTTAGAGATAAGTGGTTCCGGTTGCCGACACTCGCGCTGCGGTGGTTCTGGTGGTGGCGAACGCCAATGTTTGGCAGCTGCAGCTGTTTTTGGCGTCAAGTTTCAGCTTCGATTGCATCTGAATGACGGCCGGGAATGCTGTGCGTGCTCAAGCCTATGCACATGAAACGAACTCAATCGTTGCTTGACAAAAATAAAAGTATAAACACATTTTGGGCTGAATAATCAATAGGTTCAAAGTTTACTGGAAATTTACTTTAAAGTAAAGATGCAGAGAGCGAATTAATTGATTTTCATGGGAGTGGGTCTTAGAGTCACTTAAGGCTATTAAGACTGGGATTGTGATGTGATTACATGTGAAATTTTACTATATTTCAATAAACTATACCACATACTATTCCATAGAGTATACACCATATATGCACTATATTAAGAACTATTCTATACTTTATACATATACTATTCTAAGTACTGTTCTTTACTTTATATATATATACTATACTAAGATTTATTCTATACACTATATATATACTATTCTTAGTACTACTCCATACACTATATATACTATACTATACTATACTACTAATTACTATACTAAGTAGTACCTTACTCTATATACTTGCCTACCATATGCTAATTATTAGTCTAAACCATATGCTATTCTATCTTAAACTATACTTCTATTCACTAATATATTGCTATACTATAAACATGGAATATGGTATCCATACCATATTTCGCGTTTACTTACCATCGTATCTATCCATAAACTAAATATTTTTATGAAGCTTAATTGAATTCATATTCGATGTGTTTCATATTAAGATTTTATTAATATTTTTATATGATGAAGTATATCTTAGTAATTTCAAGTATATATAAGTACTCGTAGTACCTATAAAAAAATAGCTCAACTATTTATAATAACAATGACTCCAGCATGTGCCTCAGATAGAATAGAGTATATCTACTTTAAATAAAATTCAAACTAGAAATCATTTGATACTCGTTGACAAAGTGAAAACAGTATATTGGTTTGTGTTATTATTCTGTAAGAATTGTCTTTATTGTAATGTGTGTTTAAATTAAGTTAAATTAATTTAATATAAATTATTATTAGCAGACAAGCTTGGCTTTGTGGTTCGAACCAAAAATGGAACTGATACTTTTTCAAACTTTAGTTTAAAATAATTATAAAAATAAGTATCAAAAGTTATCATCTTTACCTATATACTCTATTATATGCAGTCTGTCAGTCGCTCTCATATGAGTACCCACTGTACATTGCTTAAAAGAAGTTTCAAGCACTCATATTTCATGGCGCCTCTTATTAACAAAAAAGTTTAACACAAAAACTAAGTAGCTTTGTGGATCACACATACACTCACACTCACTCATACACACACACACACACATACACATCTCTCTGTACACTCACTCTGAGTTAAGCTGAGTAGCTTGAACCCAGCTCGATTATCAGCTAAGCTAGTTGCATGCAGAAAGATTAAAGGCAACAAGAGACTAGACAATAGCCATGGCTTAAGCTCGATGGATGTGTTGGCTCAGAGGCTAACTGCAGAATCGAGTGCTCCACATACCAATGAGAGACTATCTATGTCAAATTAGAGTCGCCTGCGTATGCCACATGACACAGAGGTGATGAATGTGCAGTCGTCGCATGCATCCGCAGCCACAGTCAAGATGATGCTGTGGGGGCTGCATTGAGTGAGAGATGCTGTTGTTGGACAGGTAGCCAAGTCAAAGACCTGATACCGCACACGCCAAAAGCGGGCCGAGCGTGCTAAGACACGGGCGGCCAGCCAATAGATATCAATTGGAGCTACTCTGGCTCTTTGGCTGTTGTCATTGTCATTGTCGTGGTCGTGGTCACTTTTGGCGCGCAATTTCAAGCGTAAGCTGACACCGACAACCCGAAACTGTAACCCGAAGACAGCGGGAGGGAGGGTGCACAGGTAGAGCTTGCCACCTTATCTGTGGCACACGGCAGTGGGATTTTGGTTTGGCGATGCAGCCACTCTTAGCTAGCCGGCCCCCCTAAAGTTTCGTCATGAGTCGAGTCGAGGTGCGACTGGGCTTTTGGTCACGTAAAGCGCACACACAAATCGCTCAGCAGCTCAAATAATATGGCTATAAAAGCAATTTGGCCATGCGCAATTGTTAATTAGTTTTGCAAACGGTCGCTTCCTCGCACCATCGAACCAGCCAAAACATGTCCGTCAACTACATGCGTCTGCTCTGCCTGATGGCCTGCTGCCTCACCATCTGCCTGGCCCACAGACCCGTCGCCTACCGCAGCAGCGGCTATGGCAACAACAACTACGGCAATATCGACTATGTGAAGCCCGCTGATACCGCCGAGGCTCAAGCAGCTGCTCTGACCAATGCCGCTGGCGCCGCCGCTGCCTCAGCCAAGTTGGACGGCACCGACTGGTATGCCCTGAACCGTTATGGCTGGGAGCAGGGCAAGCCTCTGCTGGTCAAGCCCTACGGCCCACTGGACAAGCTCTACGCAGCGGCTTTGCCACCACGTTCCTTCGTTGCCGAAATCGATCCAGGTTAGTTAGCTACTGCCTACCTGTAAAACACCTGAGCTGCTTGCTAAACTTCTCTGTTTTCCATTGCCTTTTGCAGTTTTCAAGCGTAGCAGCTATGGCGGTCTCTATGGCGATCGGACTGTCGTCCTCAACACTGGCTCCAAGCTGGCCGTTTCTGCTGCTTAAATTGTTTGGACACTCGTTTGTGCCCAGCTAACTGAAAGTCTTAATAAATAGTGATTAGTTTAAAAAAAAGATATATGTGTGTTTTTAATGACGGGAAGTGGTACTTAAAGTTACCAAAAATTAACCAAAAGGTACTTGGAATACTTATTAAAACAATGACTGAAAGATTGATCATTATATCTTTCTGTACAAATAGTTATCATATATCTTCGCTTCTCAACTCTAAATATGAGACACTTTCTGTGTGAGAAATGATTTGGAAAGGGAGAAAAGTGAAGTGAGATAATGATGATATATATATACATATATATATATAATGTTTCAATAACATACATTGAAACAACATCTTTATCTCATTCTACTTATGAGTTTCTACAATCTAATCAAGTGCGATGATGACTGAAATATACAACATATCTTGGTTTCTCAACTCTTAACATGAGCTAAATTTGAGTTCAATATGAGAAAGAGCTAAAGATTGAAACATAGCTAAAGAAATGCAGTATAGATAAAGTTACAAACTATCTTCTATAAAAGCATAAAATGCTTTGAAGATTTTTCAACTATTTCCAAACAACAAATAACTAGGTTTCTCAGCTCAAATCAGATATTTTCTATATTAAGAATATTTAAATTATAGATAAACATACACTGGGCTGAGTCAAAGATACTTAATATCTTGCTTCCTGAAATCTAAGTTTAAGCTACTTTAAAATTCCATATAAGAAATTACTGAAAGATTTGTTGAATTCGCTATTAATATGTTGTATTTATATGGCTAAGTTCTCAACTCTAATATAGGTCACTTGGCATTATTGAAAGATTGATAATAATATGCTAAATGAAAAGTAAGAATAACATAAATAGCACAGATATACTCTTATATGTGTGTACAGAAACTCTCTCAAAGTTATCTAAACTAGAATGGAATACTTTCGAGCTCTTACCAACTAAAATAATGATATGCTACTTCTACATACAATCAAAGATACTAAGTAACTACATTTTCTCTCAAGAGTTATTTCAGAAAGTTCTCTATTAGAAATGATTGAAAGGTTGATAATGATATACTGTATAGATATACTCTTATAGATCAACGATTATATACATATTCTATAAAGATCTCAGTGTTTTGAACTAGAATAGAATATTTTCTATGACATGCTACTTTTATCTATATAGATCTATATATATAGAAATTTCTCAAATCTAATCTGTTTGTACTTTCTATGGACACATAAATATCTTTCATTCTTGATTCTAAGCATGGGATGTTTGGTTAACAAGACATCAGTTTACCTCTATATAAAAACTAAGATTTTTAATTGTCAAAAATTTTTTCACTTATCCCACAATATATTCTTTTCTTCTTCTATCAACTCTGTGATAATTCTCTGACATCTCCCAATTAGTACGCAACTCGTTTTGAGTTTGTTTTTGTTTTTTTTTTTTGGTTTTTTGTTTTGTTATTATAAGTAAATTCAGTTTTTATTGCAAAATACAAAGTAAAAATATGAAAATTGCTCAGTTTTTCTTAATCGTTTTTCTTTTAATCATTGTAAAATCAATTCGTTACGAGCACACAGATATTTACCTACTAAACATAAAATGAACTAAAAACAAGTAGAAGCGGTTGTAACTCGGGTAACTCGTTTTCACTGTTTGTTTTTTATTTTTTATTTTATATGTTGTTGGGGTCGATCTTTAATTTGGAGTTGTTGTTATTTTAGTCAGCCAAACTCTATAAGCAAACACTCTCTCTTTCTCTCTAACGCTCTGCAAAACCGCTGAAGTTTTCCTTTTGTAATTTTATTTGTTTTTTGGTTTTAGGTTCATTATTTTAATTAAATTACATGAACTTCAAAATATTATTATTATTATAAAATATATAGGAGATGTGTAGTGTTATGTATTTATAATGTATAACCTATACGAACTCTCGCAAGCTCTGAAAAAAATTTAAATTATAAAAGTTTCTCTCAAGCAAATAATTTAAATCTCAAGATTTCTGCTTTTTCTGCATACGGAAAGCTGTTCTTGTTGCCTTTATGAAAATGATAAATTGTTGCTGCTGGGGGTGTGTGTGTATGTGTGTTGGTGTCTGTGTGTATGTGTGTATAATGTGTGTGTTTGTGTGTGGTGTGGTGTGTGTGTGGATCAGTAAGATTGATCTATTCGGTGATCGTTCTTGTTGTCTCCTGAATGTAGACCTGAGAGCCGGGCACAGTGGAGGTGGTGACGAATGTGCGGTGCTTGGCGCGGATCAGATTCAAGTTGGATTCGGCAACATCGGCACGATCCTCGGCAGCCTCAAGTTCGCGCTGGAAGCGACGGACACGGGTGGTGGACTGCTGGGACATGCCCTCCTGCTCGCACAGCTGGCGTCTGTAGATGTTGATCTTGGCAGTGGTCTTGTCCAGCGCATCCTGCAGCAAAATGATATTCTTCTGATCCTCCTCGCACTGTACGATCACCTCCTTGACGGTGCGCTCCTTCTTGCGCAAGATCTTGATGGTCTCGGCATGACGGCGTTTCTCCTCCTCCAGCTCCAGCTCCAGATCACGAATGCGTGCCTCCAGTTTGCTGATGATGCGCTTGCTACCAGCAACGGCATTCAGCTCGACTTCCTCCAGGCGAATGGACAAGTTCTGAATGAAAAAAAAAAACACATAATATTAGCATTGCTTCAGTTTTAGAGAGTTTTTTTCTGTGTACCTTGACTTCGACTTCCAAAGACTTCTTGATGGTCTCCAGCTTGACAATGCGCTCCTGTTCCTCATGCACCTGCTCGACAACATGCTTCAGATCGATCTGGACCTTCTGGTAACGCTCGTCGCTGATGCGCAGCTCCTTGGACACCTCCTCGTAATCGGAAGCGACAACAGACAGTTCCTGTTCCAGCTTGGACTTGATCGAGACCAAGTTGACGTTGACAGTGCTCAGCTCGTTGATGCGTGTGGTTGCCTCCTCGTACTGGAGCTCCACGGTGCGCTTGGCACGATTGGCGCTGTCCAGATGGGAGCGCACCTCCTCCAGCTCTCCATTGAGGCCGGCCAGACGACGCTGGGCAATGCCATACTGATCGAGAGTGGCCTGCAGTTGGCGCTGGACATCCTCGTAGTGGGCCTGGAGTTCGGTTAGCTGCAACGACTGCTTCTTGATCACCTTCTGCAGATCGATGTTGGTCTTGTTGGCCACATCCAGCGACATTTCCAGTTCGGTGATCTGGATCTGCAGCTTCTTCTTGATGCGTGTCACCTCGGTCTTCAGCCGGGTCTCGGCCTCAACGACGCGAGCATTCAGCTGCTCGATCTCAATGCTCGTCTGCTTGCTAAGGAAATATCATATAGAACACCATTTACTCAATAGAGTTACATCAATTTGTCTTATAGAGTTCATTCATTTTCGTTTCGTCTCTGCTGGTAGTTGCCCCCAAAAAGCGTTTAAAGTTAAAGTTTTCACCTCGAAGTCGAAGTCGCTTTCGTTCGCTTGCAGTCTGCGCTTTATTTTTGGCCCCAATGCTCTGACCCACAAAATTGCATTTTTCCCAACACTCAGCATTCAGCTGGCATTGTCAAAAATCGCATTGTTCGCGTGAATTTTTTTCTCTTCTTATTTATTTATTTATACGCTTGATAAAGACATCGAACTTGTCACAAATAGCGCGTTTACATGCCAAGCATTGCTGCCTGAGTGCCTCATCATGGGGCACATAGAACCTGCCACTCGCATCATGCATCTAATTTTAGGCGTAGGTGAATTCTACTTTGGTTTATGTTATATATACAAACTTATATCTATTTAAAATGGGCTTGCAAATTCATTTGCTATGTTCTCGAGTGCTGCCAACAAAAATTTGTTTTCAACTAATTGTAATCAAACTGTTGATTCATCTAACGAGTTCTTGGATAGGGTTACGAACTGCAGTGCTTAAACTAACTCACTGAGGTCTATAGTCAAAGAATCGATTCTTTTACTTTTGAAACTCTACAATCTCTTAGCTTAAACCAAAACTGTGACTCATAGATCTTAAGTCATATATATCTTATATCATATCCAATCATATACGAAATTCTCAATCTTAAGGACTCTTTAGGGAATCGATTATATATTTTGATACAGCTGTTACTTTTCTAATTATAGCTCTAATTCTTAAGTCAAGGTCTGAGACCCATAAATCTTAAGTTAGCCTTAAGTATTACCTTTTACACTTAAATTCTATAAAATATAGGTTTCAAAACTCAAAGATCTTATGTCATATATACCCTTACCATATATATTCACATATCAAGCTCTTAACCCTAAGATCTAGAGCGAATCGATCATATATTTTGCTATAGCTCTAAGTCTTAGCTGGAACTAAGTCAAAGACTCATTAATCTTAACCTAGCTCGAAGTATCATATAATCAATTCTATCTCCTACTATAGCTCTTACTCTTTAAATTCTATAAGTTCTAGGCATCTTACAGATTTTCTGTCATAAATATCTAATATCATATCTACTCTATATAGCTGTTTCTTAGATTGGGTTAAGATCTGTAGATCAAGCTAACTTTAAGTATAAGACTCATAGAACAAATTCTAATTCTGACTATAGTTCTTACTTTTCAAATTCTAGTAGTTCTATGTTCTAAAGCTCGAAAATCAAATGTCATATATATAATAATATATCTCTTCCTATATCAATTGCTTAGATAGAGTTAAGCATTATACTTATTGAATTAATTCAATCTCATACCATAGGTTTTACTTTACAGAATTCTAGCTCTAGTTCCTAGCTGGAATTAAGGAAGAAACTGAGAACTTATAGCATAAGCTATGCCTAAGTATCATACTTATATAAAGTAAGACCTATAGTACTACCTCCATAATTTATAGAATTTTGCAAGTAAGAGCTTACTTTCGAAAATCTATGGCTTCTGAAGGCTTAGACTCATACACAGATCTTATAACAGATATATCTCTCCATATACCATCACAATGGGGAATCTCTATATAGCTTTAAGTTCCCTACATTCCATTTTTCTATTTCTGCCAGTTTACATTTCACTTTGTAGCTCAATTTCTTCCCACCTAATACCCAAATGCTTAGCTACGCATCAATAGTTCACCATTTTTGACTTTCTATCTTAATTTTTTGTTTTCGTTTTTCTTACAGTGTAGCAGCCCATTTCTTAGTTACTTAATCTATGTGTGCTCATTGTTGTCGCTTTGCCAAGGTATTTAGCTTGAGTTTCGCTTGCGAACGTAAGTATTTTTTCATTTAATTTTAATTTTTCTTTCTTTTTGCCTCGTTTTGCAATGTTTATTGTCTACGCAGAAATATGTGATGAATTCTTTTTTTTTTCATTTATTTTTTTGTGTTTTCTTGCTTTCTGCTGTCATGCACATCAATTTTTAGTGCGAGAAAAACAAAATAAGATATTCATTCGTGAAGGACACGTCAAACAATGGGCAAACACTTTGCCAAAACTCAAACGCAGCTAGCTAAAATACCTGAAAGGTATTTCTGTGTGTGTGGGTGGCAAATAAGAACGGATAGTTTAATGGATCTTGCATTATGTGAATTATAGAGTGCACGAAATGTGTCTATAAGAAAATTTATGTAGGCAGAAAGAATATTTATGAGGATATTTATTGAATTTCAAATGCCAAGGGAAAGACAAGTGGAATCGAATGGGAATCTAATTGGAAATATATTACGGTTTAGATATATATGTAACATGTCGAATCAAATTGTATTGTCTAATTGGGATATGATAAATAAATGTATAAACTATGTAATCGGTATTAATCTAATTGGAACACTATATATACATGTGTTTAAATGTGCAATTTGAATGAATCTAATAAGAATATTCGTTATGTCAATTGTTTAATCTGTTAATCTTTCGATTAAGCTGCATATATCAAAATTTTAATGTTTTCATTGGAAAATAATGGGAGAAATATATATATATATATATAGAACGTCAAATAATTTGAATTGAAATCTATTTGGGGCAGGATACTTCAATCGATCCATACAAAAGATTTGTAAGTTGTCTGAATCTAATTGGATATATACTTCGATGAAGCAGCAATTCTATAATATATTTGAATTAGAATCTAAATGAAGGTTTCTTCCGATGTAGTTGCATATGTAAACTGTCTAATCTATTTCAATTGGTATATATTTCGAATCATATTCCAATCGAGCTTCGCATGCGATACTTTAATCTATTAGAATCAGTTCCTTTCTACCCAAAAAAAAACATTTAATGATTTAAAATTAAGGTTGATATATTAGAAGGTACTCAAGCTAGTCTAAGCTCTTCTCTCTTTTCTTTTTGTTATAGACCAACAAATCTGTAGAGTTCTTTAAATTTTAAATTAAGCTCATTTTAGAATCAATATTCTTGGATATACGAAATTAATAATCCTAGCACCCCATATTTACTCTATCTTTCATAAATTTAAATTCTGAATATTATAGGAATCTGACAATTTTGATGGTCAGCTGCAAATGGCATTAGTCAAATAGATTCAGCGTTGCATTGCAATTAGCCACGACGAATATGTATGAAAATTGCAGCGGAAAATTATTTACACACGAGCAAGAAACAATGGATACAATGCCAGTGTTGATCATCGTCAATAGAAGATGCATGAAAACAGAAAACATTACACAAATTATTCAAGCCAAAAAGCCAAGGGAAATAAGCGAAAAGAAGCGTCTAGAAACGAAAATAAATTTTGCACATTTAAACCAGACAACACAGTCCCAAGAGAGGGGTAGCTATAGACACATAAGATTTGTGTGGGCAAAAAGAAAATTAAGCTGAACGTCCAAAAAAAAGTAAAATATTCGCATTTATTCAGAAATTTGTCTGGGCTAAAAAGTCAATTGAAAAACGCCCGAAATTCGGTTTTTTTTTGCAAACTTATTAATGATGAAAACTTTGAGATGCTGAGATGCAGGATTTGTGGTTAGAATGATGATGTTTTGATCAGGAAGGGTTTATGTGGGTCTTAGTGCTGCCAATAGACATAGGTATAGTCCTTGAGCTTGGGATGTGTGCGCATCACTTTGCGACAGATCCAACACTTATCCTCTATACCGCACCTGCTATCCGCATAGAATTCGACGGTGCGCTGATTGAGAGTCGACAGCTGACGCTTGACATTGTGCAGCGAGGAGGAGACGCGATGATCGAGCTTGTCGACCAGGCGCTCGTCCATTAGCTCCATGTGTACGGCATGGGCACGCAGCTGACCGCCGATACCGTCATAGGGCGAGGTGGAACGAACGCGAGACGCGGCGCGACTTGAGCGAACGAGAGTCTGGGATATATAGTCCTCCTCCTCCTTTTTGGCACACTTTATATTACGCTCGGACTCGGAGAGCAGAGCCTGGGCGATGGCACTGGCGGACTTGCCGCGTATCGAACGCTTGAAATCGTCAGACATTTTATCGTGTTCGTTATCTAGCTCGATTTTACGTATGCGCTGCAATATCTTTAACGTATCGCGCTTGATTAGATCCTCGAGCTCCTCTTGGCGGCGACGACGACGCTGGCGCGATCTCTCAACAACTGTGTCCGGTTCAATGTGCTTGGCCACACGCGTTGCGTCGACGAGCTTCTGCACACTGAACGGCGTTCGTTTCTGCGCCCGAAAGCTAAGCAGAATTTCATCAGCCCTCGCGGCGCAGGTGCGCGATAGGCGGACGATCTCATCGGCATTATACTGCCTAACCGCATTCGAGGAGCGATATTGCTTAAGGCCCCGTTCGCTAACCCATGGCAGATGCGGTTGCTGCACTTTCAGGCCTTTCGCCTTTGCGTCCAAATAGTCCAACATGGGCTGATAGAAATTCATCGTATACCCATAATTATCATCGTATGTTGTCGTATGACGAAGGCGCGACGGGCGCTGCTGCAACGCGAGCGACATTTTATACCAGGGGAAGGGTAGATGGAGTTATGGAAAATCGAGTTATAGGAATATGGATTATGGAATATGCTTTGGCTGTTCTACTTAGTTTACGAATATCTCTAATTAAAGCTAGTAAAGGAGAGATAGCCAGTCGCTTTGTCGCTTTGTCGCTCTATCGCTGCTGCTTGGTGCTGCTGTTGCTGCTGCTGCTGTCGTCAATTTTGGCAACAGTTGCTGCTGCTTCGCAAATATATTTTCAAATTTGTCGAAATCTATAAAAAGATTGCAGTTTCTTGTTCAGCTGTTGTTGCGGCAAAAAGGTATCAACATAATGACGACAATGTACACCATCATCATCATCATCATCATCATGAGCATTGTTGTCGTTGGCAGTCAATGTTTCGTGCTTTCGTGGGCTATGATTGATTCATTTTGGCAGCCTGCTCATAGACTATGACAAAAAGTCACACACTTTTTACGCAATAGCCGAGAATTTGGATATTTTTCATAGCCCAGCACCTGCCAAGTTCAACAAATGCTTCGTACTTCAAACACTCACCTACCTATTGGTTATCGACCAGTCTTAAGAAACTGGCTAACTTTTTTCTTTTGGATAGCTCTCACTCGGGTGTTATGTAATCACAACAACTGCGCAATTTTCTGTTGAAAATTTGTATGATTTTTATGATTAAGGCGAGTCTTTGGCTACCTCATTAGTATTTTCTTTAGGTATGCGAACCAACTTCTTTAGCTGCTGGGCACCTGCTCAGGACTTAAGGATCTGGCCGCTGTTTGTGGGGAAAACTAGTGCAGTTGCTTTGGGCGCGACTATTGAATTCGTACTGATTGTCGAAATGGGTCAATTTGATATCAATTGTTGGCAACGGACTGCGATGATTGCAAAGCAATCGATTGATTTGCACATTGAATCGAAATGTTTCCGTTTTGGCAGAGCAAACGACAAGGTTTGCCAGAGGCGTCGTCAGTTGAGGCAACTTCCACAGGGGGCAGACGGAATGAACCCAATGAGATTTTAGCACACTTACCGAATAGCCTCAACCTCTTCGTCCTTCTCGGCCAGACGACGCTCGGCGTCGTGACGATATTGGTTGAAGTCAGCAGCCAGACGCTGTCCGCGCTGTTCCTCAGCCTTGCGACCCTATCGAACGGATATAGAAAGATCAATCAGTTATGTGATCAAAGTTTAAGGTTCCTCAATAACTTACAGCCTCAGCTTCCTTGTAGGCAGCGGTTAGCTCATCGCGCTCGTTCTCCAAGCGACGCAGCTCCAGTTCCAGCTCGTGCAGACGACGGTTCAGGTCGTTGATGACGCTCTTAGCCTCATGCAGATCATCTAATAGAGAAAGCGATCAGTCAGTTATGGATTGGGATAGTTAGCAAGATTTTCCTTCACTTACCGCCCAGTTTCTTGTTCTCGCGACCCAGCTGACCGTTGGCATCCTTGACCTTGTCCAGTTCGTGAACGGTGCGCTGCAGATCGGCGTGCTTGTTCTTCAAATCGCGCTGGCTGGTCTCGTACAAAATGATGGTTTCATCCAGACGGGTCTTCAGATCGATGTTGTGCTTCTCCAGAGTGTTGACAGACTTTTGGAGTTCGCGGCAGCTGTTGTTAGATTTCTCCAGATCGATGATGAGTACCTCGACCTCGCTGGCAAGGCGAGTCTTGGTCTTCTCCAGATTGTTGACCTTAACGATAAGGATTTCGATGTGCTCCTCGAGTTCGGTGATGCGCACTTGGTATTTGCGACGAATCTCTTCAACCTCTTCAGCGCGGGCTGCCACTTCGGCATTCCATTTGTTTTGCCATGAAGTGGCATCGGCATTGGCCTTCACCACCTGACGTTCCAAGTCAATGCGCGCCTCGGACTCTTCCTCAAGTTGAGAACGAGTTGAATCCAATTCGATCTCAACCTGATGCAGCGAAGATTCGAGCATTGATCGACGACGGTCTTCGTCTTCCAGGCGGCGACGTGCATCTTCCAGCTGGGAGATGACTTGGCTCTTGGAAAACGAGACTGTGTCCAATTGAACTTTGAGATCTTGGACGTCCTTGATCAGCTCAATGTTTTCCTGCGAGAGGCGAGATCTGTGCGAACTGATATCGATGACGGTGCGATTCAGCTCCTCGATCTTCACATTCAGCTCGCTAATGGAGATCTCCAATTTCTGGATATGTTTCTCCGATACGATTTTCTCCTTGTTATAGGATTCGATTTGGGAGAGCAGCTCGTAGACTTCGGCCTGGAATTTGGACTTGTCCTTTTCGGCTCTGTAAGCATTCGATCAAAGTTTTGTTTTTCGAGTTCAATAAAAGTTCAGATCGCCGAAATTTGCAATACTTAGGCATGGTTTTGTGAGATCGGCCAAACTGTGATTTCTTTATTTAGATATATATATATATATGGAGCATAGCCAAGCTGAAAATTTGCTAGGAGCAAGCTAAGGTAGAGATCGGTGTAATCCAAGCTCACAGAAAGCTCGTGACGCTCGAAAGCTTTTGCCCATCGATCGATAAACGCGATCTGTGGCCGATTTTTTGGCTGTTTTGTTGTTGGCCAGCGAAAGCTCAGGCTGGACGCAAAGCTTTGGCTGCCAACATTCACAGAAAGCTGCACGATCGATATGCAAAAGCTCAAAAAAAAAGATTTAAGGTTAAGCGCATGTGCCTGGAAGCAAGCTATTTTAATTTAAATAATAGAATTGGATTTTATGGTAGTCAAGAAATTCCAAACATTTTTCACTTTTCGCTTGGGAGATTGGGCCATTCGTTTAAGTAATTAGAATAATTAACATAAATATATAGACGAAAAATACATATATATATTATATTGAACCACCTACAAGTTGCAAAAGCGAAAAACGTATCGAATTTCCATAAAGTTCAATTGGACGAAAAGAGACAGCAACAACAACAATCATCACATTTTGAATATGATTCAATCAAAGACATATTTGGATCGGGCGTTGGTGCAAATGAGAGAGCAATAACAACAACAGCAACAGCAACAGCAACAACAACAAAGAGACAAGAGCAATGCGGCTCTCTTCTACTTAACGCTCAAGAATGTAGATGAAAATTAAAAAATGTTTTCTAAAAATAAATGCCAAAATATGCGCTACTCTTCTTAGTTGTTGTTGTTGTTGTGGAATAACATATGGTTGCGTGCGTGCGGAAAACGTTGAAAACTTTTCTTAGTTTTTCTTTTTTCTTTCAATTTTCGAAAATAAAAGCTTCCTTTAAGCTTCGCGGCGAGCGAGCGAGAAAACTGCTTTGCCCCAAAAGAAAAACTGCGCAAACTCGGGCGCACCTCGACCACAAGAAGAAGCTGAAGAAGTATAAGCAGACAATCAGAATTTTGTATACCTGAACGTAGCACAACGAACTGTATAACTATGTAAGTTAAGCCAAAGCCAACTGGCTGAGCCAGGAAACAGTTGACATTACGCATACGCCGCGTGCTCTGTGTTGGCTTTGATCGTGCGACAGCCTTGAATTTGATTTGATTTTGAAATACGAAATTCCTTTGCAATTTATTTTTGGATATTTGATTTGGAAATATGAGTAGCAAAAGCAACAGTCTCTGTGTGTGTGTGTGTGTGTGTTTGTGTGTTTTTTTGCTTTTGCTTATTTTACATTCGTCTGAGAAATTTGTGTCAATAGAACTTGCAAGCAATGCAAGTTGGAATATTTTCCGTAGCGGCTTTTCGGCTTTTCAGCTTTTCTGCTTGTCATGGCATTTTGATGAATTGTTTATGATCTGATTTCAGTTTTGGTGTCAGCGGGGCAAGCAAGGTTACCCAGCAGCAATTGTTGTTGTTGTTGCTTGTTGCTATTTTGCACATTACTATTGTGTTCGGGTGGAGACATTGAAAAGTCAGCGCCAGCTGATGCCACTTCATCAAAGACAGCATCAAACGATAAACAATAAAACATGGAGAGATGCAAATGTTTACGTATTTCGAGGTCAAGACATGAGAAATTGAGGCCAGCAGGCCGAGGATGCAAATGAAAGTTTGTGTGTGGGTGTGTATCTGTGTGATTGCCTACCTAGCCTTATTTTTCGTTAGGATTTCGACTTGTTCCTGGAAATCCGTAATAATTTCGTTGTGCTTTTTCTTCAAAAGCATGGAGGTCTCCTCCGATTCAAGATGAACATCCTCAAGCAGCTTGCGCAGCTTCAACAGCTCAGCATCGCGCTTGCGATTGGCTTCAAACTGAAATTTATAATTATATAGACTATATAGTATTTTCATAGGTATTACATATAGTCTTTGAACTCACTTGATGTTCAGCACCACCCTCAGCTTCCTCGAGACGCTCGGACATCTGTATGACCTGAACGCTGAGGTCGGCTTTCTCGCGCTCGATCTGCAAGAGTTAATACATTAATCCATATGCATACATATCTTTTAATTAGCTATAAATTGTGACTTATAGTGTAATTGATTTGGACATAATTTATAGACATAATTTTCATAATTTTCGTATCTATTTTTAAAGGCACTTTTCAGCCATCCCACACGCCGTTCATATACCATGATGCATTGCGGCTAATTCAAACGGCCCATAAAATATATAAATCAAATTAATCAGTCAAAAATAATTATGCGCATGTAACACCCAAAATAACAATGGCATAGTGCCAACAGATCTCTCTAGGTAAGCAACTACCTATAACTGAGTGCAGCTCTACAAACATATACTATATATCTCTACATATATATATGTATATGTACATATATGTATTGCTTGCATTTCCAAAAACGCATTAAGGAATTTTTATTATACGCATTTCAGTGGAACTATATATACTATATATATTTCCAAAAAGTTCCTTTGCTAAACAGCTAGCGCTGACCTAATTTAAGATCTGCAAATTTCCGAATAGTTTTCTTTTGCTTGGTAATTAAAAAGAATTTTATATATTTTTTTTCTCGGGCAAACCGAAATTGGGAGCTGTCAGATGCAATTTTGTGGAACTGGACTAGAAGATGAGAGCATTTTTTTGCGAAAGCAAAAACTTTGCTGAAAGGAACTTTTTCAATTTTCAAATTCCAGGTATAAAACTAAGAAAACTAGCTAAAGTTATATATTTTTTGTTTAAACAAAGTGTGTGTGCAAAGGGCACTCAATGTATTTGTTGTTTTTTTTTTATAAAAGGCCACGTAAGTACCAGCGTAAATCCATTTGCGCCATATGTATCTTGTAGATACTTTTGCCGCTATATGCATAGATACATCTGTGTGTGTGTGGCAGACTGTCTGTGCTGTGAAAACTTTTAATGTGCAAGAAAATTATTTAATTTTCCCACACATTTAAGGCAACGCACACACACACACGTGCACATATATATGTATATGTATATATATATATAAAAGACAGCCCACATAGAAAAATGTTCAGCTGTGCCAGCGAATTTTCTTTGCTTTTGCTGATGAGTAGGATGATGATCATCGCGATGATCATTGATGATCATGTTTTTGTGGCTACTTTATTTTCTATTCTTTTTTGTTGTTGCTGCTGCTGCCGCTGTGGTTCATATTTTTGTTGTTTGCCTCAAGTTAATCATTGCTTGTGTATTGAATGTCGTGCGCTAATTTTAGCCATTTTGTTCCATATTATGAGTGTGTGTGAGAGTGTGTGTGTATATATGTGTGTGAGTTTGCTGATCCATAAAGCAAAAGTAATTAAAATTATTTCCACAAAGTAGATATACATATATACACATGTATGTATGTATAGAAAGGTATATTTACAAATACTTGTGCCCAGGCTATGCCATGCCAGGCCGCGCCGGGCCGCATTTTCTAAATTTGTAAAGCCCCAAACAGGAACAGACTAGGGGCACAAAACAACAACAACAAGAAGAGAGCGTCGCCTGCAGCTGAATGAAGTGCAAAGTTAGAAAACAAATGCAATTTGCATTTGCATTTGCTTTTGGCTTTGCCTTTGCCTTTGCAAACACACAAAATGCAAAATCAAAAAACCATTTATCAAATG
The DNA here is from genome assembly GCA_035045545.1 of Drosophila gaucha. Taxonomy (NCBI): domain Eukaryota; kingdom Metazoa; phylum Arthropoda; class Insecta; order Diptera; family Drosophilidae; genus Drosophila; species Drosophila gaucha. Next base: position 2,155,486 of record JAWNOY010000292.1, read on the forward strand.
TTATAGAGCAACAGCGATTGAAGTTCAATGCACATCATTATCATTTGGTTCGACGCCGCGCAAACTCTCGAAGGGTAATTTATTCTTAGCCTCTCTCTAAGTGCAACAATTTGTGGTTCTATTGTTTGTTTTCTATTTTCTATTTTCCTTTTTCTATTTTGCGTTTGCTTTTCCACATATTTTGCTGTTTTTAGGGTGACATTTGCAAAGCGACAAAAGTGAAATTTCGTTTGCGTGGCGCTTGCCCGACACAAAAGAAATTTCCAACTTGCCGCCCAAAAGCAGGTGAGAAAAACAGAGTTTTTTTTATAGAGGCAGACGAAATTAACTTGAAAGTTATGTCTGGAATTTGGGTCTAAGTACCTTATCTTATCTATAGCTTATGCTAGTCTTATAAACACTTACCCTTTGGCGCAGCTCACGTTCGACTTCAAGATCATCTTGGAGCAAACGGATCTTATCCTGCAAGAAAATTCATATTTTGTATTCAATTTTAACTGTAATTTTTTTCAGTTATCCAATTTTCTTTCAAATTTTTCACACAAGTTTTCTGAGTTTTTCGCACAAAATTCAAGCATCTACATATATTTTTTATCGCATTTTTCAATGTGTATCTCGTAGGTGCTTGTTACATAATTTTCACCGACGCACATATATATATATATACATATATATATGTATGTATATCTAGATATTTTTGCTCGCACGAATTTTATATTTCCACAGCACGCACACAGATACATACACATGCATACACAGATATACATTTGTACATATCTTAGATACATTTTTCTTTGGTTCAGTCACAGATACTTTTTTGAGATACTTTTTCTTTGCCATTCTGCAGTTACTTTGAGTTATATTTTACACAGTTTTTGAAGAGGGTTTTTTAGTTGTCGTTGATTTTCAGCTGGTCGATCCTTACCTCCAAGCGGGAGAGCGAGCTCAAGTCGGCAATGTATTCGATGTTCACATCGGCGCCACCGGGTCCAGTGGATGTGGCCCGGTAGGAGTATTTCGAGGAGCGTACAGCTTGCGATGACGACATTTTATGTCAGATTTTCAAAAATTGCAATTTTTTAATCGATTTTCTTTTGGGAGTGATTTATCTATCAATAATAGATATGATATTATTATGTTGCTTCTAGCGAAAATCTCTACAGCACCGCACGCAGTTGTGTAGTTGTCACCGAGTCACGTAATTAACGTCGGAGTAAGGCTGGTGATCTACTGAACAAGAGATCCCGTTGTCGTTCGAATAAAGAGTATTTCGTTTATTTGGTCGCGGGTCGCTAGTGAATTCGTCTATTTCAACGAATCCGAACAACTTGGCGCTCGGCTCTACGCTTTTCTAATTTTCCTTACTTTTCATATACATTTGTTTTTTTTCGCTTTTCGTTTTTGAGTGTGCTTTTTGCTCGACGCGCTTATTTTCGGCAGTTTTTCCTTTGAGTGTGTTTTCCTTTCTTGTCGAGTGAGATTTTTCTCTGCGTGTTAATTGCTCAGTTGTGTGGAAAATTCTTTGATTTTCAATTTTTTTCTTTGGCTGTCGAGTGTGAACGAATTTTCACGTCAGTTGGCGAAGCTACCAAAATAAACTCCAATGTTGTTGTTGTTTTCCTTATTTTCGCTTACCTGTAATTAGCCGATGTCATACACACACACACGCACACTCCTTTCCCCTAGTGTATGTGTGTGTGTGTGTTTTGCTATACGGCTTTCATTTTGTGTATCTGCCTTTCGGACAGAAATGGCTTCCTAGGTGAAAGAAATATCGAACAAATTCTTTTATTTGATTTTATTATGTATTTGATATTAATGTTTGAATATTATATATTTCTTTCCAGATATTACTCAAAGGTAAGCTACTTAATAACATAGTACCTAACTTATTTTACAAAAACGATTACAATAAAATATTTAATTGAAAAAAAATGTATATATTTTTTAACAAATTATATTATTTTTAACAAAAATTTATGTTTTTTGCATATTATTTATTTAAAATATTACTTCCTATTAAATACGACTAATAAATTAATAATCTGTTCATATTATTTATTATTCTTATTATAATATAATATTATTATTGTTTTATTATTTATACATTTTTTATACATTTGTTACATTTTGTTTACTCTTTTTTATTTTGGGCCTCCCAATAGCCAAATTTTTTATTTATTACAAGGTCTGCTAAAAAACATTTGGCTCATCTACATTATTTTGGCTCATAAATAATAGACAAAAAACACATTAAATGATCTTGCACGACTGTACAATGCTCGTTCACAATCTAAGAACACTTTTGCAACAGGTTGAATGAAACTTACTCCGAGGTTCCGATTAAGGCTACACTTGATTCGAAAAACGATATACGGTAGACAATAGCTGATAGACGGTAGAACATAGACGATAGACTTAAGTCGATATACGATATACATTATACGATATTCGAGATACTATATTCGATATACGATATTCGATATACGATATTCGGCATACGATGTTTGGTGTACAATATTCGGTTTACGACAATCGGTATATGATATATCATATTCATTAAATGATTGGCGATAAGCGATAGTCTACATATGATATACGATATTCGATATACGATATTAAATTGTGTAAGATATAGATCTTTCAGTTTTGCCAGATTTGAATTGAACATACATAACTGATTCTAATAGAAACCCAACCAATACACTCCTTTTACACTCAGTGAACGGGCATAAGACATGCTGGCATGCTCGCATTGAGTGAATCCTTGGCCATGCGATGTGATCTGTTTGGCCTGGCTCATTAGCTGCTTTTATTGGCCAATATTCCTCAGCAGACAATGTGCTGTCATTTTTACAATTGTTATTTAATGGGCAGTCAAATGAAATAAATGAGCAAAGTACATAAACAGATTATCTACATATATCTATATCTATATCTAAATATCTATATATGACATATACCATATACATTTGGAGTGTCATATTTTGGCTTAGTTTTCCAAAAAAAAATGCTTTTATTTGAGTGAAATTCTATTATACTCAATGTTTGAGCATTCTCTCACACCTGTACACACTCGGACGCATGCACACATACACTACGCTTAAGAATGATTTTTCGCTTATTTTTAGCATTTGAATTTAGCGTTATTTTCAAAAATGTGTTTTTTTTTCTCCCGCTTTTCGCTTTTGCTCATAATCATGTTCATTTTCCACACACTGTTCACCTGAGTGTATAGATACACAGCAGCAGAGGCCATATAGACACGACTACAGCCAGATATATATATATACACATACATGTGTGTGTTTGTGTGTGTTGGCTGGCTGGCCATTTCGTATCTTCTAGATACTTAGTGCTGGCCATAATTTTATTTATTTTATGCATGTGTATATACTTTTCTGGGCTCTAGAATAATATTTAACATTTTGTGCGCTTGCCACATTTTGGAATGTGTAATAATTTAAAAATAACATTGGCGAATATGTAGCAAAGTGCTACACGAGAGAGAAAAAAAAACGAAAGATAAATAAGTCAGCTAAATATAGATTTGGATTTTTATCAAAAATCGAGGTGGAAAAAAAATTTGTTAAATAAATTGAAATAAAGTTCAGGTAAAAGCAAAAAGTTTTGATAGCACACCTGTCTTCATGTATCCGGCTCATTGCTCAGCATTTTACTGCTGCGCTGAGGTCAGTGATGCAGCAGGAGGCGTAGGAGGGGTGGCAGGAGTAGGGGGCGTAGCTGTCTCCTCTCACTCGCTCGCTTGATCTTCTTTGTGTTTCATGTTCCGTGCGCCACGACAAAATTGGGTCAAAATTGTTATGATCACACACACACACGCACACATACATACACTCTCTCACATAGGCATGCCTGCTATGCAGTTATATATAGCAAGAGCTTCTATGAGGTGTTTTCCTGCTTTATAAAGTGTGTGCCCATATGACGAGTGCTTCGCTTCTGTTTTATTTTATTTTCTTGTTCTTCCTCTTTTTGCATGGCTCACTTGAGTTGGCTTCAACTCACTTCAACTGCCACACCAAGATCACACTTGGGGCATGCCCCATCGAGCCATGCGCTAAGTGCTAACCAGATAAGCTCAAGTGTGGGTGGTTGACTCCATGCCAACAGCAGACGCCATAAATAAACACTTTTTAATGCATCTGAGCGAAGAAAAACAAACAAACTAACGCCTTAAACTCACCTTAATGCATTTTCGTTTTTGCAAAATATGTTTTCCCCTTTTTCCTGTTCGGCGTTGACAACTTCAAATCAAAATTCTAGATGATTCACACAAACGCACAGACTAACAATAGTATATATATTTATATATGTCTATATATTTGACAAATCTTAAACATATACAAATATATAATACCTTGTGACGTGTGCCCTGCTAAAGCAAAAACCTGTGAGTCATTTGCTTATATGTATATGTCTATATGGTTCAGATACTATATAGTTTAGTTGCCTGGTATAAATATCGCCCTGTCTATGTGGGTGCAAACTTTGCCAAAACAAAATAACATGAAATTGCAATAAACAAATTCACAGTGTTAATTGAAAATTTGTAAATATTACAAGAGATGAATTTAAACAGAAATATTAATAGATTTTATAATACAAATTTTACATGCTTTAAATAATGAAATATTGCTAAACATAAATTTTAGAAGTTTAGCATAAAAGTTAGATAATATTTACTATTAAAAGGCGTGTTAAAAATTTTAAAATATTTTTCTAGATTATTTTGATCTGTTTGTTAAAAAAACAATTAATAGTAAAAATGATAAGGCAAAGGAAAATAACAAGGCGTAAATATACAAGGATAGATGCTGTAAAGTTTCCCTAAGAGGAATTATTATTATATTTGTGTGCCAACGCATACCCCATTGATTTTGTATGGTATATACCCTTTCTAATAGGATAATGAGAAAATAAAAGAAATTTTTGTTTACATAATTTTTGAATACGATAAAAGTAGAAAAAAATCTTTCTTTACATACTTTTTTTCTTCTCTTTTATAAAGATTTTAACAGGACAACCATTCATATAAAGGATGTTAAAAGCTGTATAATCTATATCATATATATGTATCCGCCACAAGATAGTTCATCTTGCTTATGTTAGCCTTACATACCGTTATCTGTGTATCTGTCTATCGATCTTTGCACCTATTCTAAATTTAAAAAAAATATATATATCAGAAATTCTATATTTCTATATTTCATATCTCTCAGATCGATGTGGTTGCAGCACACATGTTGGATTATAAATTATATTTTCGCATTTCTCTTCGCGCTGCAATTTTTATTCTCTGACAGCCTGATTAATCATCAAAACATATTTGCGATTGTGAACGATAAATGCAATGGGAATTTAATTAATGTCAATGGATTTCATTTTCCTTCTGTCGATTTGAATCAAATGTAAAATGTTCCCCAAGAATTTGATCAGTTGAAAAGGGTATATTGGTTTTGTGCAATGTTTGTCATGCTGTCCGGTTGTCCGCCTGTCCGTTCGTCTGTCTGTCTTTCGGCCTAGATGTTTTGGATGTGCTCACTGGTGGCTTGGCAAATCGTCAACTTTTATATGATGTTCTATATAAATGCTATTTTATTTTTAGATCTACAGACTTTTATAATCGTATAAGACCATCCCCAGATAAAACTTTAAGTTTTATTTGAGTCTTGACTTTTTTAATGCCAATCGATGTCAGGTATTCCAACGAATTAAAATGGTTAAGTTTTAAGAGGATTGGTAGTTATTTGAGCAAGTTAAATCACAAAAACGTTTGATTTTGGAATTGATTAAAAATGTTTAAAAAAAATGTGATTCAACTCATCAAACAATTTAGTACTTTTCGGAAATAGGCATTCGTGCAAGTCAGGAATATTATGTTTTTAAAAGATGGAATATCATTTGACCAAGTAACAGTTATTTGAAATTCAATCCTTCATTCATTCGAAAATCGGACTTGAGTTATCCGAGTTTTAGTCATTGAAAGTTTAGAAAGACTTCTTTCAAAAATTGTCATATATTTTCATGAAAATCCTGAGGTAACCCTTGCCATATTTCGGAAGTTGAAAGGATTCGTATGAGTTTAATAAAATTATATATTTACGGATCGAAATCTTTTAGTCCAAGCTACAGACATTTGATGCTGAAGAAATGTCTGTTTTGGAGTCGATCCAATATTAGGGAACAAATCTAATCTAATTTTATCAAATGTGTTTTTAAAGCGTGAACGAGTATTGTGCAGTCGGTTGCGCCCGCTTGCAACGTTCTTATTTGTTTCTATTTTGTATTTTGGTAGACATTAGCCTTTGCGTCATTTGATTTTTAAATAGACTATGCCATATATTTGGATTGCATTTGTATAATAATGAATAAGCAGGATATATAAATTTCTGATTATGGAGGCGTTCTAAATAATATAATAATGTATGAAATGTGTCTAAGTTTATTTATACTTTATTTAGTTATGCTAAAAATAGATGTTTCAAATTTTTACTTACTTGAAGCATTGTTCTTTAAAAAACCTCTATGCTTTTAGTGTATTTCAGCTTCGGTGTTTTTTAAAGTAATTAAAAATAGTTTATTAAACTTTTAAATCGCTTTGATTTGAAGCTTTAGCGGATACACAAACCAAATGTAGCGACAGCGACGTTTACAGCTAAGACAACAGCCCAGCGTAGCTTAGAGCTGACACATAGATGGCGCTTTATGTGCAAAACGATATTTTGAGGCAAGAAAACGGAGATCGGTTGATTTTACAATTAAATTGATACGATATATTGCATATGCCGATATTATCTTAAAACGAACATGTTCTAATCGTAATTTTTATAAAATACAAATAACATTTCGAAATATTTAACTTATATGTTAACTAAAGAAAAAGTCAATTAGATTGGTCAAGCGTCGCATGCTCACATAGTTGACCAGCACCACGTAGGCGTAGCAGGTGTAGATGTATGCCCACCATTGAAAGTGCAGTGGATCCTTGGACCAACGACCACCAGCCACCAATCCGCCCAGTCCATTGGGCTGCAGAACATGAGCATGATGCCGTTCGGTTAGCAGGCGGCGAAACACGGCGCCGCTCAGGTAGACGACGCTCAGCAGCAGAATGAGGCGACGCAGGTGAACCAGCAGCAGCGCCATCACCAACTGCTAGGCGGCACGTAAGTAGCAGCGGCACATTTGTAAATACATATATATATATATAGAAAGGGCTGTCACTGTTTAAATTACTTAAGATTTTAATTTTTTTATCTGGCACGCACTTTTCGACACTTGAGTTTTTCGCAATTTGCTCGCCCAGCTTCCCAGTTGTGTGAATGTGAATCTGGCAATTTTATTTTTAATTTACGTTTTTTCTGCTCTCATTCCTCTTGCTTTGCCATTTTGTTTTCGTCGCAGTTTTCTTATTTCAAAGCTGGCAACGCTTGGGAAAACTTTTTAGAATATGTTTTTGTGACTAAATTTAAAAAAGCTTTTGGCGGCATATTTGATGCGTTATACAGAGGCTACTTTTCTGTAAATCATAATAATGTGAGCAAGCTTTGTTACTAAAAGATCTGAAGCTGTTTTAGTGCCAGTATTTGGACATAAATACAAATCCACTTGAGTAACGGCCCTAAGCATAACAAAATTCAAGCGCTTCCAATGCCTTTCGCCATTTCTGGGTTCTTCAGCGAGAACAAACTAAATAAAAATTAACTTGCGTATACTTAATGCGTATGCGCAATATTTGAGGAAAGCCACTTCAGTTCCAGCTAGAGGCTAACCTTGAACAAATCCAAACAAATTAGGCGTCGCCCATTGCAACATTGAGTGAGGCGTGAGGCTGGTTAAGAACAATATTTAAATTAAATATTGGCACACAGCGCCAGCGCCGGCAGCCAAATGCCAACGAAAGATGAAAATGTTGCAATGCCCCCAAAAAGCTATAAACTCAATGAAATGTTTAGACGAAAAACCAAAAGACTATGTAAATAAAAAGAAAAGCTGAACGAGAGAAAAAAATGGTATTAACTGCAGTTCTCGATTTTCATTTATTATTTTTAGCAGTGACATGGATAAATGGAACAATCGACACGCGGCGTTTTATCGACTAAAAGCCAAAGAGATTTACTCGACCTCCTTCACAATGTGGCACCACAAAATGTGGCAAGACAAAGACAACAACAAGAACAACAGCAACAGAAGAATCAGCAGCAGCAGGTCTGACTTTTCGCTGGAATGTAAGTAGGTTATATACAGTTCGATCTTTGATGTTTATACCTTTCTGAAATCGGATGCTTTCGATTGACATTCAAAATAAAAACAAGTAAGAACGTTCTAGTCGGGTCTGCCCGACTACGAGATCCCCTGAACCAAGGCGGTGTTTTAAACAATCTAGCTTACATCTTTCATCTGTACATATTACCCTCTGCGAGCACACACACACGCACACATATACATACACAAGCACGCGCGCCGCTTACTGCGTACATGATTTAGCGGCTGCGCTTGGGCTGCATTCTGGGCAGCATTATGAAAAATTGATTGTTAAATAACTTCGGTTCTAGATCTACTTTCTTAATGAAATTTTCAGGACATAATATTGACATCGAAAGGTGTATATGTGCGAAATCCCAACTCCGTAGTATTTGAATTATTATCTGTATTTGCATCACAGAAACCTACATAGTCAATTTGGTATCTGTAGCTATTAAGGTCTTTAAGTTATAGCTTAAAAACAAAGTCAAAATATCGATTGTTATCGATAATAAGGAAATAGGATGAGTTATCGTATGGTATACACGAATATATATTTAAAATTTTGCTTAGCTTTTGTGGTTTACGAGATCACTGCGTTCATACGGACGGACAGATCGACCGACGGACGGACAGACGGACATGGCTAGATCAATGGGTTCAGGGTATAATAATCCTTAAATTTCAACTGAAAATGGGGAAGAAATAGAAAAATGTTTGTCATAAAACAGATAATCTCTGAAATGAACTATTTTTATACCTTTGCAAAAAGGGTATATTAATTTTGGTCAAAAGTTTGCAGCACACAGAAGAATCCCTCTTCGACTATATAAAGTATATATATTCGTGATCAGCACGAAGAGCTAAGTTGATTTAGCCACGTCTATCTGTCTGTCTATCCTATGCCTCGATCAGTGCATTCTACAACTGGAATATTAATGCTACTACGGATGACTATATCACTTAGGATAGATCAGTCCTAAGAAATATTTTAGTAGGGTAACCTTTGGCGATAATGAAGTCTCAGACTTGAAAAATGGAATATATACTTATATTTCCCATCCCCAAACAAAAATATATATAGTAAATACAGCTACACTCTTTGGGGGCGTGTCAAATCGATATAAACTGTACCTTCAACAATTTTACACCCAAAATATAATTTTTGGCAAATCAGGGAAAACTTTATAATGGAAGGAAATTACTAAGCCAATCCCTCTAGTTTTTTTTTAGCTAGTTTTATAAAGTTCAATTTTTTTTGTAATAATGTATTTATTTATTTGTTTGAAGAGTTGACATCAGTTCACAAAACTTAAACCATAGCTACAAAGGCCTTCGGCTAAATAATGTAATGATATATATTTTTTTAAATCTATTTGTGTATGTATTTACAATGGGCTTAGTAATTTTTAGTATTGTTCTTATAAATATAATAAGTAGTATGATACAGTTATATAATTATGATTGTAGAGTAATCTTAAACTAATCTAAGGTCTATGGAAAATATCACATTCTTCGAGGTATTTTGTTACGGTTTTATTGTAATTATTCTGAGAAAATAATTTCCATCTATTTTGAGTAAAAGTAAGACAGATAGTAAGCAAATGATCGATGGTAAATGTTTGGTTTGGGTCTGGGAATGGCAGTAAGGACATGAAGTAGGGATATTTCGTCCAAATAGTGTGCGTGTGTTTTATTTGTGTGTCGCAATCGGAGTTTCTTCTGTTCGCCACTATCAAAAGTGGTTCATATTATTACAGCCCAAACGAATCTCTTTTATGGATTGACATTCAAAAGTTAAAAACGCGATTTATGAAGCAAGTATTTAAACCAAGAATGACTGTAACTTGGTTTAACAAAATCGGAATCTGAAAAAATATTTAATACTGCATCAAAAATATTAGATTTTTTTTTTTTTTTTTTTTTTTTTTTAAGTGTTAAAAACCAAAAAGCTTTATTAATTTATTATTATGAGGATGCACTCAGTGCCACTAAATACACTATAATCATCCTATAAAAAAAATATTAGATAACTGTAACTCGATAAAATGATGTTTGACCTTTAAATATGACATTTCAAAGTTTTTAAGCTTCCAATGACTGTAACTTGGTAAAAATTGTTTCAGATCTTCGAAGGTTATACCATATACACTTGCTGATCTCTGCTATCGATGAGCATTCTGCAAATCAAAAGCTAAATTTTCACAAAATGGTAAATATTTTTCCATATTTGAATCGACTTCAAAGTCAACTCTACGATCTTCAAACAATTTACCAGTTCTAGATCAAAATTCTTCAACTTCAATTAAATTTATAGAGGTGACACCCCAAGTGCTGCAGCTCAGCACGAATGTTGCGACATAATATACAACTTGATGCAACAATAAGATGATGTTTTATGGGCACGCAAACAAATTGTTGCAATGCTTCACTCCACGCATCCACAGTCACGCCCCCTACCACGCCGCGCGCCCCTCCCGCAACTATTAGTTTTATTAACTTGTGTGTTGGGTCGCTTGATTGCATAATCTGTTTGGTGCTGGCTAAGGCCAAACATAAATTACAAATTCAAAATCGTAGAAATGATTGAAAGGCCTGCGCCTGCCAGCTAAACTCCCCCAGCTCCAGCTCCCGTTTTCTCAGTTTCCCAGTTTTCCCAGTTGCAGCTCGATTGCCCACTGGCTGCTCCCGTGGATTGCCGGGTCTGACTTTTATGGCTGTCGGTGTATTTTTTATGGCCTGCCCAAAATTCATTTCTCGTTTTGAGGCAAACGATTTTTTTCTTTACATACTCGTTCATTAAGTGGAAAGAGAGTATATTGGTTTTGTGAGAATGTTTGAGTGTTTGTCTTTCTGTATGAATGCAAAGCCTTCGCTGTTTCTAAAGCTAGAGATTGAAGATATTTTTATGTGATATCGTCATTTAATGAGGGCATTGATTGCATGGCAAATAGGCGAATGCTATGTCTTCTGTTATGTAAGCGTTATTATTCATGATTGAAATTGACATATATACTCATGTTGTATTCACTTCTAATAAAGGGTTGAGATATTTTTGTTACTCCCACTGAGGGCGTGGCAAATCGGGAAATGCTATGTCTTCTGCTATTTAAATGGCTTTATTTATGGCGCTATTGAAGCTAGGGACTTATAGGCCTTCATCACATAAAAATATCGAAGCTATATAGTAACAGCTTTTACAGGCGTGGCGGATCGGGAAAAACTGTTTAGTTTCACAGCTAGAATCAGCTAGTTTTGCAGCTATATTACTTCAAACCTTCTCTACAGATATACCTAAAAATCTTATATTGGGCCCTTTGAGCCGTGGCAAATCAAAAAAAAGATTCTTTATTGAATTTAGCTGTTTTTTTCTTAGTCGGAACGAGTATTAAGCAGTCGGTTACGCTCACTTTGTATTTTTTTCTTAATTTTTAATTTGTGTGCATTTATTTCTGAATCCAATTGTTTTTTTTTTTAGTCTGAACGAGCATTATGCAGTCGGTTACGCTTACTTTATTATTTTTTCTTGATTTTCAATTTGTTTGCATTTATTTCTAAATTCAATTGTTTTTTTTTAGTCTGAACGAGTATTGAGCAGTCGGTTACGCTCAACTGCAACGTTCTTACTTGTTTTCACTTTGTTTTTTTTTCTCTCGATTTTCGATTTGTTTGCATTTATTTCTGGGGCTGCGTTGGCGTTGCATTTGTTGTTGCTGCTGCTGCTGTTGCTGTTGTTGTTGTTGTTGGCGTCTCTCACGCACTGGTAAAAATATTTGTGGAAAGCATGCAAAATGCAGGCGCTTTTTTTCAGTATTTTTGAATGCAGCGCTGAAAGCTATTTGTATCTGTCGGTCAGATTAGGTTAAGTTTCCGCATGTCTTTCATCAAAGTGTCGAGCCACTTTACCTCGCCCTCGCTCCCTACCCCTCCAACGCCCTGTGCAGTTACCCTTTCCACTTGCTGGCTATTAGCTATTGATGGCCGCTTGGCTTTGCAGCTTTTCAGGTTTTCCTCAACGATTTTCAGGCAATTTAGCGTCTTTGTCGCACTGATTCTGATTTATGTGCATTTGCTTTCTGGCCTTTTTTCTTTTTTTGGCACATATTTAGATATTTAGTTTTTAAATGCTCACTAAAATATATGTAGAAACCGAAATACTCGCACGTTCGACTCAGCTCGAGCTGTGCGCCATGTGCAGGCCAAAAGGCAATCTTTTGTTTCATGATATACCGAATAACTAAATTTTTCAATGGACGTCATCTTAGCTAGCCGCATGCTTCCGGTGCCCCATTCAATGTATGTATGTATATCTGTGTGTGTATGTGTATTGCTCTGACCGGCAAAAGTGGCACACAGTTCGTTATTTTTAAATGAAGAACAAAATATCAGTGCAGAGAGATGCGATTGTATGTATGTTTGTATGTACTTGTTGCTCATATCATATGCACGATATTCATAGCAAATTTGTGTAATAAATTAATGACACTTGCTTTAGACAGGGTAGAAGTAGGAGGTGTGCCACGAAGATATATGTACATATATACATGTATGTCTTATGAAGCTGAGCTGTTGATGGAGATAGAAGCTAATATAAGAATTGTACATATTTGTGAGATAAAGAGTTCTAAGAGCAAATGTATAACAGCTGATTAGCCATAGAGCTGTCTCTTGCATATATCATGCCTTGTAATGGGCTTGACCATTCGTGAGCAAGGTGTTCAAAAAACGTTACAATTCAATATCTACCCAATAGCTTAAATTTATAAAACGTTGTCCATTTGGGTTTTTGGGACATATTGCGATTTAGCATTTAATTTAAAGCCATAAATGCGGGCTCGAACCCTAATTGCATCGTAAAAAAATATGTTCGAAAGCAGCATAAACTCAGTTTAGAAGTTGGATCTGCAAATAACCTCATATAATTGTGACTGAAGGCTGCAAATTCATAGAAAATCATGTACTAGGTTCGAATTACGATTTGAACAAACAGGTTCTAACCCACCAACAACTCGAGCTGGTATACGAACTTTAAAAATAAGTAGTTTCATTGAATTTTGGTTTTTATTTGGCAACTGCTGCAATTCAGCGTTCATAGTTCATAGCTGAAAAATAAGAAATAAGGGTTCGAACCCCGATTTCAGTCTAGGTCATCAGGATGCAGCTGTAGCCATTTAAATAATTTCAATAGGCTTAGTCTTTTCTAGGCCATGGTTAAAATTCAGCTTTAGATTTCTAGTTTAAGAACAAAACATGCGAGTTCGAATCCCGAGAATAGTCTAGATAAGCATACATATATAAATATGTTAAATGTTAAGCTTATGTACAATAAATCCAATATAGTAATATAACAGGAGAGTCAATTGGCAAAAGTCTATATCAGTTTGGGATTCGAACTAATTTCACAACAAAGAGTATATTCAGTCGAATTCCAATAATTCGTCCCCCGCTAAATCGAAAACCTCTATATTTCGTAAAAAATTATGACCCCTTAATTCTTTAAACGTTTGAATTCCTGTACGATAAATCGTATTTCTGTGTAATTCGTAAAAAATGTGATCTCCATCATTTCGAATTTTTTGAATTCGAGTGTATTCATATTTGAATTTTTTGGACACTTAAAATTTAGTTCATAACCTGAAAATTGGAAAATTTAAAATTCGAACCCCGATTCCTACCTAGATCAACATATATAAATGCAAGCATATAAGATCACAAATCAAATGAATAGCTTCATGCATACTTCCAAAATTCTCGCCACTTATTTTCATCCAATTTTTGTCCCCAATTCTATATATACTATATATATATATCGCACCCACTCATCGATTACTCACGAATCCAAATATATATGCAATCATATATAGAATAAAATTTATTAAAAATATATATATATTAATCTATCTTTAGGCATATATATTGATGCTAATCAAAATGGAAATAAATGCAAAATATGTACTTTCAATTTGAATATCGCCTCAAAAAACTGTATAAATTCTAACAGATGTCGAAATAAAAGACAAACCCCATTACGTACGAATTTTTGCCAGAAATAAGCGTGGCTATACACAAAAAAAAAACAAAAAATTTGTATTTATTTGTTTCATTATTGCAATTTACAAACGCAGCTGAGAGCGAGGAAGAGAGAGCGAGAGAGCGGGGCAGGCTGCTGAGAGCGAGAGGGCAATGGGCGATCTCTCGATACGAAAATACACACGCACAACTCAAAAACAAAAACAACAAAAAATACAAAAATTTTGTTGTCGGGGAAAAAATCTCAGCGCAAGATTTTCCACAACAGTTTTCCTTTGACAACGCGCCGAGTCGCACACGAGTTTAACTCGAAACGCGCGACAATTTCTGTGTTTGCTAAATTTAAAAATAATCGAAAAAAAATCTGAAAAAAGTAAAATTAAAATATAAAAAAGAAGGAAATCGGAGCGCATAAATAAAACGAGCCCGTGACGTGTTGCATTTGCCCGAATCTCTGCCGCTGCCACTGCCACTGCCTCAGCCTCAGCCACTGCCTCCGCCTCTGCCACAGCCTCAGCTGGCTGCATTCTGAATGCTCCTAGGGCATGGCTACTACAGCCAGCTTCTTCATCTGATGCTGCGTGCCGGCGGATTATGTAAAGTGTGTGTGACGCGTCAGCAGATTTCTTGTGGCTCTTTGTCACAGTGCCTGCGAAAATGTATGCGACACACATGTGTGTGTGTGTGTGTGTGTATTGTGCGGCAGTAAATGTATCTAATTTATTTTGCATCTATTGCAATTGAGCGGCCAGCGCGAAACGTTTTACTAATTGTCAACGGCAGTTAATTTGTTGTGCGCGATCGTGTGTGTGTGTGTGTACAAGTGAAATAAAACAAATATATATATATATATATATATCTGTGTTAAATGTCATGAATTGTTAAATAAAAACAAAGAAAAGAAAAGAAAACGAAACTTAAAAAAGAATTTCAAGCAAACGCAATTGCTGCCAAAAGCACATGCCAAAATAACGTAATCAGCATGTCATCCTATCGCAGTTATGTAAGTAAATTGAATGCAGCGCCAACTGGCTGCAACTCTTCAGCTGTGTATCTGTGTATCTTTCGCTCTACAGCTGTATCTGTATCTTTTGCTTTGTATCTGTGTATCTATTGCTTGCAGTTTTTGCTATTTTGTTTGTTTCTAATTGTTCATGTATTTAGTATCTAGTTTGCGTCGCTTTTCATAGCACACACACCCACACACACACTGAAACACTCCCACACACACAGACTTTAGAGAATATTACGTATACGCAAGCCAAACACTCGTCTAATTGTATGTACGAAAATTTTAGTTTTTCCTTTGGGCACAGTTTGTTTTCGCCAACTTTTGTCGGTTGTTGGTTGTTGTTGTTGAGGCGTGTTAATGGCCCAGTTCCATGATAAACAATTCCTCGATGTTGAACAACTTTATGCAGTTTTTGTTGGTAATTGATATTTTTGTTCTGTTTTTTCGTTTGTTCAATGATTATTTTGAATTTTCATTGAAAATTGTTTTGTGAAAATTTTTTAGAAATGTTTCGCTAAATCGACGAAAACAGCTTGTAATCGTATATCATTAAGACATTGGAATGATTAATGGTTGATGTTTGTTAGTTTTTATTAGGTGTGAGGAAATAGCTATGTTATCAGAATGTTGAGGGAAGGGTTTGAGGACGAAATAATTTCCCTATTTTAAGATAAGGTGTCTAGAGCTCGGGTTTTTATGTCCTTTTGTCATAAATTTGGATAAATTTTGTCTGTTTCACTTAAAAGGACTGCAAAAATTTGATATAGTTTTTCGCTGGATTAGAAGTATATATAAAAATAAACTTTTATCTATTCGAAGACAATAGAAAAACCTTGGCTAACTTTTTTATGTTTGACAGCCGGAATTTCTCTAACAACTTTTGTAGGTATTTTTTTCCACGAAAAATGTGGTTTGGTTGAATTTTGGACTCAGTTGTTTATGATTCGGTTCCAGCAGCATTGGAATTTTAGCATATGTAGATATGCATATATATGTATATATATATATGTATATATATATTTATATATATAAGATATTTACTTTGTTTACTCAAAGCATAGCAATATTTCCTACTCGGTGAATTCTTAATCTAAAAACTACCTAAAATGTACCTTTCTATGCCATTCTCATAGATTCAAGTAGTGTTAAAACAGTTTTATTTAATACATATATAACTTTTTTTAGCAGTTTTAGATTTGATTATCTTAAAAACCTGACAAAATAAAGGTATTTCAGGTAGATTTGTATTCAGCACCTTAAACCCATAAAAGCTTAGTCGATTCTTAGTGTTAGTAAATAAAGTAAAGTACACTCAAATTCCGATAATTCGAAATTGCAAAGGGATCGCATTTTTTGTGAATTAGATATGAATGCAATTTGGCAAAGAGGAATTCGAATTTTCGATTAAGCGGGGGACGAATCATCGGGATTCTACTGTATATGTAGTAAAGTATATATAGTCAGGAATATACTACTTTCTATTTCCCACTAAGGTATTTCTTAGCTAAACTTATTAGAGAACTAAGAACTTTATAGTATTTTATGCTCTTCAGATCGTCCCTATATTGTGCTTCCCTTTTCACACTTTCAAGCCAATTAAAACACCATCCTATTATCGCTTCTGTAATCT
Source organism: Drosophila gaucha (assembly GCA_035045545.1). Classification (NCBI taxonomy): domain Eukaryota; kingdom Metazoa; phylum Arthropoda; class Insecta; order Diptera; family Drosophilidae; genus Drosophila; species Drosophila gaucha. The sequence continues at coordinate 2,172,426 of JAWNOY010000292.1, forward strand.
CAAATGTCTTTGTTTCACGACTTTATGTGACCTTTTGACGCTGCCTAAACTCTTGAGCCGTAAATCAATTAAAGATTGTGCCCAAAAACCGATTTTCAGCTTGTCAGATGTTTGGAAGGAGTTTATTTTTAGACGGTTTCGTTTGTAAAAACGCTCGAAAAAGGGAAAAATTAATTTTTTATTATTGGGTCGTTTGTAAGTTGAGTCTTCGTCATCTGAACTGCTGCACGACTTTTATGGCCCGAAGGAAGTTGTAAATGTTTATGGGGTACGCATAAAGGGAAATTGTGGCAAGTGGCAAGTGGCAGGCGCATTGGTCACCCAATTAATAAACGAAAGTGTGAATATATAAACATATAAGTATAGATTCTGAACAGTTTCTCGTTGCAAAACATGTGCATGGAGGGAGGCTGGGCGACAGTTAACAATTGTTTGTCAAAGCTATTTGAAAGTCGGAATTCAGTACACAACATGCCCAGACGACGAAGACCCCGTTGCAAGGTGAAACCGTTGATAGCGCTGCACGATGACGCCGTCGACAGCGAGGCGAGTCAGGAGGAGCCGATCGAGAGCAAAAGCGACGACGTGGAGATGCCCACCGAGCCGCACGATTTGCCAGCCAGTGTGCCGGCCAGCGATTGGGAGTATCGTCTCTTTCCGGAGCTCCACAATCAGCTGCCCTGTTTGCCCACGTATACGGATATCTTTGGCCAGCACTCGGACGTTATGTACCAGGAGAATGTGCCTGCGCTCTTGCCAGAAGCGGAGCAGCACGAGGTAGACCCACAGCCAGAGTCCACTTTGCTATCGGACATCTTCGGCATGGGCGGACTCGTTGCGAATCTGCGCAACTCACGCAACAATGCGAACAACGTACAATTGGTCACCGGCGAGGATCTGACCACGTTTGGGCTGGACTTGGCCAGCCAGGGCGACATCTATGTGCATTTCAATGGACCCTTCACACAGCAGCCGGCTGGTCGCAGCTCCGCCAATTGCGCCCTGGAGCTGGGCATGCGCGGCATGCGCGATGCCATGGACAAATATCCGGCTAGGCCGCCGGTCTGGGAGCCCTTTGTGCCGGAAACACGAGACTTGGGCCTGATCCTGCCCGTCGGCTCGGCCCCCAAGCTATCCATGACGAAGTTGTCGCAGCCGTCACACGAGAAATCTGCATAGTTTTGATATCGATTTGGCAAACTTTCAAATTGCTGTTCGCTTGTTTTGGTTTATTGTCAGCCAGCAAATAATTCGCCCGAAAAGATTAAACACACCTCTCCAATATACTGTCGTCACATATACTATATATATATATATATATATATATATATATATATATATATTTCTCTATATATATGTTGTGTGTATATATGTATGAACAATGCAACGCTGACACAATGACGAAAAACTAAAACAATCCAAGAACTGAGTGCAATAGAAGAATTTTATTTTTTTATAAAAACACTCACACACACACACATACACACACACTCATTCATATATATACTTTTGGTATTTTTGCTATCTATTTCATACGATCTCAGCCCAATTTTGCACTCTTTCCTTTTTGTACAATATCTTTTGGCATTTCATTGTTCTGCTTCTCTTTTAAATATTATCAAATGTATCTCTACTTTTCCTTAAATTCATCCATGTCAAATACTTTTCACATAATACAACTTAACAATATAATGTATATAAGCATTTATTCTTTATGTTCTTTGAATTTAGATAATTTAGCAAACTTTTTCCAATTTTGCTCGAATTTCTAACAGTTTTTTCGGTATAGCTAGAAAAAGTTCTTACATTTTTAGTTAAAACTCATTGCGTATGCGATTGGCACAAGATTTATTGTTTCTGCTTGGATTGTATTAAGCTGATATATAAGCCATATAGAAGTAGAATCATAGCAGAAAAAGGGAACTTTATAGACAGCTGCCATTTACCTAAAAATTAGATTTTTTCACATTTTTAAATTCATTTTTTGTTAAACAAAATGTTTTGTGAAATATCTTATACAAAGTTGGAAATCGAGGAACTTTTTCGAAAATTAGAAATGATTCGCACAATATCGAATATATATAGCCTATAGTCTTTATAATAATCTATATATATTTATATTTTTATTAATTTTTTAAAAAATAAATTGATGTTATTCCTTATAATTTGTATACATATGTAATATTGTAGATGGAAATAGAATAGAAATAGCCTCTCTGCACTTTATTCTTGTCTTATCTTGTTAGCGGTTGACTCTTTATTCTTATTATCATCTTTAGGGATGGTACGCTTGTGCTTATCATTTTGGCCTACTATAATATATATCTTAATTATTTTATTATTATTATTATATTATATTTTAGGTAATTCATTCGATTAAGATCATTTATATTTTTATGAGTTTTTCCAGAACTTTTTACACTTTACCCTATTTCAAATATATGTTCATATAATATTATATTTAATAAAAAATCAACTATATTCTCTTCTCTAATAATTGTAGTACTATAATATTAATTTCTATTTAATCAACAAAAGATATTAATTTTTTTTTTTAAATTTATAGCATACTTCACATTAATTTTAAACTACAGGGTACTCCTTAGTCTAGCAAACTTGTTTGCGATTGCGTTTATTCAACTTTTTATAGCACTTTGTAAATTTCTATTCCTAAGCATATTGCGCATATATATATATAGTATATATATATATCAGATATACATATATATAGTCCACATATATCAGATATGCGTATATATATATGTATACATTTTTGACACCAAAAAACTAAAAATAAGCTGAGAAAGAGAAAAAAATAAATCATCTGTCTGCTGCCGCGGCACGCGAATGTTTGCCTGCGAGTAATTTGATTTTGTTGGCCGCATTTGCTGCAGTTGCTGCCACATTTCGTTGCATTTGCTAAATGCACATTTGAAACATTCGCCCGATCTTCGACTTTATAGGCATTACCGACTGACAGATAGGGCCGACGCTTTATATTCTGTATGGGCAGCGCCTAATTGAGTCCACATAATAACGCTGTCAAAAGTGAGAGTGGCAGAGGCAAGACTCTCTGCTCTGTGGCATGCCACATGGCAATACTCAGCCTCCTCCTCCAGCCACATCTTCGCCTGTTCGCTTATTTTGCACATTGTTGTGCTATTTGCGTTTGGCATTCCATTTCCACTAGCAACAACTGCAGCTAAAACAATTAACTGTGGCTCTTCCCCTCTGCTAGCCACGCCCCCTGGCACCTCTCGCTGCCGCCCACCTCATGCTGGGCGGGCGGTACTTAGGCGCTGAAGAAATATGCATTTTTTATGGCACATGTCATCCGTGTGGGCAGAGCAGAGGCGCCAGCCTAGAGCTGCGAGTTGGAGGGGTAATGGAGGGGAATTAAAGAGGCGCCAGGCTAGAGAGGGAGACGTAACAGAGGGATAGCGGAGGAATACATGAGGGCAAGGGAAGAGATAAATGTTATTCAGTGAATAGAGGAGGGGAGTAAGGGCGAAAGGGTATACAAGTAATCAGAGGGGGTATTCAAGTAATCAACAAATAGGCATAACAGAGGTGCTAGGGAGGGGCCCAAGGAAAGGGTATTCAGTAATCATCTTGACTGGAATTTTATTCGTTGTGGCATTCAGGTAAAGGCCCCTTCCTAGCCCTTCCTTTGCCCCTCTGGGTTAGGGAGGGGCAAAGGAGGGGTCTTAGGTAAGGGTATTCAGTAATCACCTAGACTGGAATTTCATGCACGTTTCACATGCGAGCATTCGTAGAGGCATTCAGGTAAATCGTTGATTTTTATAGCCACTTTAGCTGTGACTTCATTTGCGCTCAGATTTTCCATTTGGAATTTTCATTCGAACATTTTCCGAGCATTCCGCAGCATTTAATAGCTGAAGCATATCTAGAACCTAAGTACTATTAATATTAATTGGGGACTTGCTTGCCAAAATTCTATAAAAAGCTGACATGGATTTCGCAATATGAATGTCTGTCTGGCAGATCGAAAAAGATATGCATAGATCCTAGCTATATATGCATAGATGGGGCATTTTCTCTAATGCAGGCAGATGTTGAAATTTCGATAAATGAATCTGTTTACACGTCGAAACATAGGAAAATAAATGCGTGCTACAGCGCCATTTAATTGAAATTGAAAATGAAAATGAAATTGAAAAGAAAATGCGAGCGAGAAGCGAGTTCAAAGCGGGCCAAAAACCATGTGGAGGTCTTTTGCCCTACCAAGGGGGGGCAGGCAGCGGAGCAGTTGATGGCGTTGATGTGTCTGGGTTGCTGCCTCATCCCCTGCCACAGTTTGTTATAGATAATGAAATGTGCTTGCGAATAATTGTCGAACGCATTTCTCGATGTAATTCTCAAGTTCTCAATGGACAGCGATTGCATTCCTGATGCAAAGTCTGAGTGCGCCAATCAATCAAACTGAATTGAAGGTCGGTATTCTGGTCTCTGGAATCAAAATGATCTGCAAATAAATATTATAAGAAAAACCTACTTTAAGAGTGGGGTCCTTCGGTACCTCAGTTATGATATTTTCAAAGAAGTAGAAAGTTAGTTAGCCTGAGTGGGTGGGGTTTAATATTCCACACCCTGTTTTCCTCTCTCGCTGAATGGATTCCCCATATCAACTTATCTTAACTTCCCTTTCCTTTACTCTTTTCCTTTTGTATCTCTTTCTTACCTTCCTCGTTCGCTCATCCTCTGTTGTCTCTCTTCGTCTCATACATTGTTTATCTAAAATCCTTATTTTAAATTTTGATTATGTATTTTATACATTTATATATTACATACATAGAGATGGGCATCTGTATCGGGATTTTCGAACTAACATTGGCGAATTGGGAAAGATTTTTAAAAAGTCCGGGAAGATCTTGTACGTGCTTGGTCATGAGATCATGGTAAAAAATTCTACAGATATGCTATGAGGTGGCGGCATTTCAGAGATACCCGTTCGGGACCCGCGGGACCTGAAAATTTCGATCTCAACGTCCACCTCTGCTCAGAATCTCTTACTATGCCACCGTGATGTAGGTATAAAGCACTTATCCGACCGTCCTGGAATTCTTTTTAATCTTTCCCAACAAGCCCGAAAATTGTTTCGGGACAATTTCGGGTTCGGCCCATCTCTATTAGATATTTATATTTTTAACATCATTTACTCATATATTGTATATTGCAGGCCCCCTGGAAATCGAACCTGGGCAGTTCATACAAGCCGACCAGCTCAACAGTAAGTCCTTAATATTCTCTATAAACCTACCACAACTAATTCTCATTTTGCATTTTGCAGTACACTCTGGGATCGGATTTGGGCAGTGGCTCCACCTCTCGCTACACTTCGCTGGCCACGCCCAGCTCCTACCGCCCCTCGTTCTCTGGCGGCACCTATCGCATCAAGCGGGATCCTCCTACCCCAACGCCCGTCACCAGCTACGTCAGTCGCTATGCCAAGACAGAGGTCACCAAGCCGGAGCCCTCCAACAGCGATCGGAGCAGTCCCATCAAACGCTACACGGGCGCCAGCACGAAGCTGAGCAAATATGGACGTTCGAGAGATCCCAGTCCTGTGGCACTGGAGCACACGAATCGAGCGACATCGAAATCTCGAGATCCCAGCCCGCAACTTGGAGGAGCTGGCTATCGGAGCAGCACATCGAGGAATGGCTACAGCAGTCGCTATGCTCCAAGTGGAACGAGACTCAATGGAGCGAGTAGTGCACTGGACAAGTCCATCTCCTATCTGACCACGAGTGACTTTCATGCGAGGACTGCAAGTCGCAAGGCAAGCAGGGAGAAGGAGGTGGAGGAGCAGCTGCCCAAGGAGACGGCAAAAGCAGAGATAGAAACAGCAGACGAAGAGCTCAACAGCAAAGAGAAAGAGCAGAAGGAGGAGGAAAAGGAGGAGCACCAGCAAGAGAAGGACGAATCAGAGGAAAGCTTCATCTCCGTGCTGGTGGTTACAAGAGCCACCTCACCCACACCACCAGGCAGCACCACAGTGCAGCGCACACGTCGCATAGACATAGCCAAGACCATCGAGAAGACCATTCAACGATCCACAAAGGAACGACAAATGCTGGAGAAGGAGATCCAGTCGGATCGGCTGGACGACTCGACGCGATATTTGCGTTACAGCGCCGGCGGCAGCAGCTCCATCAGCTCCAACTACAGCACGCACAGAGATCGGATTAGCAGCCTGCGCTATAGCGCCAGTCCACAGGCGAGCAGCTCACCCAAGTCGAGCACGCCCAGCGCTGAGAGCAAGAGCAATGGAGCCGTGAGCCCAGCCAGCAGCAAGTCCTCAAGCAAGTCCAAGCTGTCGCCGCCCAAAGCAGTTCGCTTGAATTCTCGCCAATCCTCGGTGGAGAACCTGGTGAACAAGCCGCCCGCTGCGCCCGTGAAGGCAGAGTCCCCCACCAAGAACTGCAACGGCAGCAACAGCTCGAGCAGTTCCCTAGCCAAATGGCCCTGGCCCAACAAGGACTTTCGCAAGAGCTCACTGAATGTGGGTCCCACGGATAGACCGAGACAATCTAGAACGCCCAGCAGTAGTGGAGAATCGGAGGATGCAGTCGCGGAACGCTCTCCCAGCGCAGGATCCGACAGTGGCGCAACAAAGCCTTCCAAGCTAACGAATGGAAAGACAGCGGGTCGACAGATCAAGGCGCATAAGTCCTGCACGGCGAGCAAGGAGAGCAAAGAGAGTAATGAAAGTAATGGGAGTAACGAGAGCAGCGTATGCAATGGCAGCAATATGAGCAATGGAAGCAAAGAGAGCAAAGAAAGTAATGGGAGTAAAGAGAGCAGCGTATGCAATGGCAGCAATGTGAGCAATGGAAGTAATGGGAGTAAAGAGAGCAGCCTATGCAATGGCAGCAGTAGGACAAACGGAAGCAAGGAAAGCAAAGAGAGCAACAAATTAAATGGCGGCAAGGAGAGCAGCGTCAGCTGTTCGACAACCTCCGCCTGCTCCTCGTCGGACAGCGAACAGCGCGGGAAGGCAACTAAAAAGCAAAGCAAGAAAAAGTCCCCAGCAAATGGCAGCCAAAACAAAGTCAAAGAGAAGGAGAAACAGCCGCCAAAAGAGAGGGAAAGAGAGCGGGGGAGCGAGAGCGAACAATTAGCATTGGGCAACGAAAATAGCAACAAGTCGTCGATTGACTCACCCAATGGGGAGGCAGTGGCTCGGTCGCAGTCGCGTCTGCAGAAACTGTCGAAGGTATCGAATTTTTTTGCCACTCGTCAGCAAGACGCAAATAGTGAGCCGATCTTCCTCGAAAGCTCCGAGAGCGCAGGCAGCGAGGCGGAATCCCAGCCAGCTTTAGCCAGTCTATTGCTAGACACGCAAACGAACGAACCAGCGACGACGACAAAGTCGACGGCGCCGACGACGACGACGACGACAACGAATTCAACGACAAGTCCCAATCTAACCACGACCAGGCCAGAGGAGAGCCTGACAAGCGAGGCGCAGCAGGAGGATACGGAGGAGCCCAGCTGGTGGCAGGACACGAGCTTACAAATCAATACAGCTTCCGCCTTGGACGGCAACAATCGCAGCGAGATGCCCTACAGACTTAGACACATCGATTCTGGTGAGGATCACGGCTGGTGGCTGCGACCCGACGAGGATGACACGCTGGCGGAGACAACGCTGAATCCGCTCGATGATGAACAGGATGCAAGTGCGGCGACTTTGTCGCAGGGCGAGACAGGCTACAGGTGGAGCAGCAGCAAGGACGAACACGACAGAGAGAGGCAGCAGGACGAGGAGCGGCAGCAGGAGGATCAAGTGAAGCTTATGCCGCGCAGTCGCATCTCGCCAGAACAGGAAGCCTGGTGGCTGGACGAGGACCAACAGCAGCAGCAGCAGCAGCAGCAGCAGGAGGAGGAGTCCAAGTCGAATGGCTACCACGAGGATTACAACAACGTGGAGGTGACACTCAAGCTGCCCAGCAGCAGCAGCCAATCCTCAGGCAAATCCCCATCCTGGTGGCAAGCAGGACCCGCCAAAAAGCTCTTCAATGTGCAGCGCGTGGAATCTGGCGAACGCGCCTGGTGGCAGGAGAAGGAGCAGAAGCAGGAGCAGGAGCAGCCACAGCCACAGCCAGTGAAGCTGCCAACGCCACCGCCGACGCCGCCGCCACGCATCATCAAGCACTGGGAGTCGGGCGAGCGCGCCTGGTGGCTGCAGGAGGAGCAGGCGGAGCAGGCGGCGCAGCAGCCGCTAAATGCGGACCAGGTGGATGCACAGATGCCGCCCTGCGAGCTGAGCAGCTCCTTCGATTTCGCCTATTCGGTGCGTCCGAATCCGTTGGGGCAATGCGCCAGTCCGCTGCCGGCAGAGCAAGGCGAGCAGCGAAAGCTCTGCGCATCGCCCTACGATAACATTCCAATGTCAAAAGTTCAAATGGCAGCGCCGCAGTTGCAGTTGCAGTCGGCGTCGCAGTCGCCGCCAACGCCGCCGCCGCGCTACTCCTATACGCCGCCCGCCTGCCGTGTGGGCGATAAGCTTTTCATTTCGCGTCATCAAAACATTGATGAGCTTTTGGGCGGCGCATGCCGGCCGCTCAGTCCGCTCTTCTACAGCGGCGGCGGCGCAGCGGAGAGCGAGCCGCTGGCGAGCAAGAATATGTTTCTGCTGGAAGAGATAACGCCCGATCAGGTGCGCATTCACGATAGCACCGCACAGTTGCCGGTTATACAGCGCATGCAGCGGTGAGTACGAAGAGCGCAAAGAGAGCGCAAGAGAGCACATGCTTTTGTTTGTTGTGTGGTGAGTTTCGTTCAACATGTGGTTGATTGCTCTCTCTCTCCCTTTCTCTCCTCTCTTTTGATCTTGTAGCGATGTGGAATGGCTAGAGAATGGTAGCAACAGCAACTTTTATGAGCAGCAAAAGCAGCAGCCGCAGCAGCGCAGGGTAAGTGGCATGCCTCTCTCTCTCTCTCTCTTTTACACACCCTCAACTTATTGCAACAATTTTGATTTTGGCAACCTGCCCGGCTCGTTACGTTATCGACTGCGCGTCGCCAACGACGCCCACGCGTGTATTTATTTACCAATGCAATACACTAACTAGTGTGAAGAGTGTATTAGCTATGTGAAACAGATTGTTAGACATGACAAATTTAAGAGTTAAGTCTAACTTCTCTTTATATTTTGTGACTTGTGTCAAGTGTATTTTCTAAATTTATTTATAAAACTAAAATTCGACAAGATGGAAAAGAATTCAGCTGTTAGTGTATGCCAGGTGCAGGTAAGTTCAGCCAAAACATTCCACAATCTGTGGCGATATGCCAAAGGGCACACCCAATTCCTTATCTCTTACATCTTCGGCGAGTCGCCTTCTTGAATGACAGCTCTCAAGTGTGGCCCTCGCGCTGTGAGTCACAAAGCGCAGCACTAAATGCGGAAGAGCAAAAAAATATTATCTTAATTACATGCACGCAGGCCACAGCTCAAATTCGAACTCGAATTCGGTTACAGAATTCTTTCTTCTGCTCCAGTTAAGAACTCTTTTTTTCCTTCTTTCGGAGAAATGGGTCATAAAACAATTAGCATGCAATCACAGAGAGTCGCGAGCAGCGCGCAGAGCTTTAACTGTAAAGCCGACAAAGGTTAGCGCCGACAGCGACGTTGTCGGCGTCGGCGACTTCATTAACTTCGCCTTGGCACGAAACAAAAGAGAAAAACTCATAATGATTGCAAATATTTATTTTGTTTACGCTCTTGCGCAATTGTGTTGACCATAAAAAAATGAATAAAATTGAAAGTGCATTCAACTTACAGAATCGATGCCTCCTCACTGATTAGTCAGTGAAATCATTTTAGGCTACAAAAATAGATGGCTGGCATTGATGCGTGAAAACAAAAACCCAAATTACATTATAAAAGACAATTTGTTTCATTTCGCACAGCTGCCAACAAAATAGAAACAACAAATTCGTGTGTAAATACGCAATTGTCTGCTTCAATGACATCAACAGCCATAGTTCCATCTCGCTCGCACGCTCTGTCTGGTGACTCATTTGGCCTGAACTTCTTTCGATGCTGGCAGTCAAGGCTATTTACTATCGTAAATAAGAGAAAAAGACCTTCTTGTACAATTGCATATCTTCATTTATGATGATTATTTCCCAGTGGTAAACGAATGCTTTAAAATTTGTACGATAAGACGTCAAGGGAATTTCCTAAGAGTCAGTATGAAATTAAGGCACTGAATGAGTTAAAACTAAGTCAAAGCACATTGCATATATAATTAAATTGTATATCTATGCTTATTGTTAGTTTTCATTCCCCCGTTTCCCTTTGCGCCGCTCTCTTATGATTTAAATTATTTAAATAAGGCTTTAGAAAAGTACATTGCAGTTAACCTATAAACATACACATACTTAAGTATAAGTTCTCTTTCCTGTCATTTCATTGCATATCACATTCCCTTCCTTTCCAAGCAATAAGCATGCAGGCACTCACCCCTGCAATGTAAAACCCAATTGCCAATTCAAACACACACACACACTCGCTCGCGCGCACACACACAACTTAAAGAGCAAAATGTCCAGCTAATGATAGGCTAACGCTCAATCAACGATAAAACTAAATTGTGGCACACGCGCCTACAAAGCTGTGAGCGCAGCTATTTATAGCGCAGCAGGCAGTGCGAATGCGAATGCGAGTGCGGGATCTCCTATCAGCTGCAGTCTCAATGCACGTTCAATTAAAAAAGAGCAACAACAACATCAACAAGAGAACAAGAACAATGTCTTGCAGAAGGTGCAGCGAACGCAAACTCACCTGGCTACAAGACACGCATCGCAGAGAGACACGCAAGCTGAAAATTCACCACACCTCGTTCCAACCTGCCTCAAGCAGCCTAACGTCTCGTTAGCGCTGGCGTCATCTACGTCTTATGTGTTACGTTACGCTACGTTTGCGCGCTCCTCGCTTTTATACCACTTGCACATTTGACGCTGCGCCGTCTTATTCTTTGCTGCCGTGGTGTATTGTTGCTTTGACGCTTTTGGCGCTTCGTGGGGCTCACAAGCCGCACGACAATATTTGTGGCTTTCAGTTGCTAGCCGAACGCGCTTATGTGTGGACGAACGTCTCGGCGAGTGTTGAAGCCGTGTATAACAGTCTAACGGATATTCCAGCTGCCGCTCAGCTGCGCGCGTCGCGCTCTCGTCTGTGTATGCGTACGTGTGTGTGTTTGTGTTTATTGTTGTTGCTGTTGCTACCATTGGCAACAGCGTTTATCAAGTATTTAAACTGCATTAGTAGCTAAGCAAATTGGTAATTATTCGTGTGAATGCTAAGCGACAGAGAGAAGAAAAAACTAATATTCAAATATTTATTTCGTCAACTGGCGCTAAATAGACAACATTAGCAGGCAAATAGTTTAATTGCAATTCATTTTCAATATTGATTTTTTGCGTGTCACTGTGTCAGTGTCAATGAACAACGATTTAAATGAAGTGCTTAAAGTTTAAAGTCTTCATAGAGCTCAATGTGGGCGCCTCTTCAGGCTTCAGTGTCAAAACTTCTGCATGGGAAGCAACAACAAAAAAACCAAAAAAAATAATGGGAAATAACTGAAGAGAAGAAGGCAATGCAACAACAAACAGCTGTCATCGATTTGGTTGTTTTGTCTGCACTTCCTCTTTGTCAACTGCTTCGCCTTGTTATCATATGCACTCCTGCAAGCTCTCTCACTCTCGCTGTCTCGCTCCCACTTTTGTGGGAAGATCTGGCTCGTTCTTTCGTAGGAGACATAGAGCAAATGTTGGCACTAAAAATTGAAATAAAAAGCCAAACGAAAATCCCAAAACCGGAATTGTGCAAATAAATCTCGATATAAGACTTGGATGGGCCACTCTGTCTGCGTTTCCTGCTGCTATTCGTGTTGTGGCTACAACAAGAAGAAGAAGAAGCTATGAGATTCGTACAAGGAAGCAAATCTTACGTTGATTTGGCGTATTACGAGCACAGAAATATTATTTATTTTCACCCATTAACGAAATTGCCGTTTGCCTAAGGGAACAACCCGATCGAGTACTCCCCTTCCCCTACTCCTACTATCGCTCTCCCACTCGTAACGTGTTGGCAATTTGTTAGACGTCGCGAAAGTTTTGCATCTGCAGCAACTCTTAAATGGGAGCTGGGAACTGCAGCCAAAGCGTCGCCTGGTAACCTACAAAGAGAAATACATACATATATATGTATGTATGTATGTGTGTATATGTATTGCCTGCAAATTACCAAAGTACTCAAACAAGAGCAAACACTGTTCCAAATTCCGCTGTCTTTCAATTAGACATAATTGCATTATAAGGCACATGACCAACTTCTCTCTCTTCCCCCTCTCATCTACTTCCCGCTCTCTTAAGCCAAATCTTCTGCCAGCTGCACACACGAGCCCAGCATTTACTTTAATATGCAAATAATGCTGTGGAATTTATAATGGCAAAAAAAATAAAAACAACAAATATAACTCAGCGAAGAGAGTTAACAGCAAACACTGTGAAACAGGGGGAGGGGGCACAAGGGCATAAACCCCATTTCAACGCTAAGTACGTATGTAGTACCTGCCACTAAAAAAAAGTGCTTCTATTTAGTTATAAAGAGAGGGAGAGTGCGGTAAAGAGAGGGAGAGCCACAGCAATATTTTTACAGTCCGTTAAGTTAGTATGCGCGCAACGTAAAACTTTAACTGCAGCAAAAACTAATTTGATGGCATTTAAGACAAGTGAAATGTTTCTCTCATCTTTTTTATGCGACAATAATAATATTTAGAAAGGAGAGTGAGTGGGAAGCAGATGGCGATATAAGAAAGGGAAATTTTAGAAGAGAAATATATAATCAATATTGCAAAGCATATTTTATTGAGAAATAAAATTATCCTTATTTATTATATATATATGTACATATTTATAGTACAAAAAAATTCTTCATTGCTAAACTTTATTTTTCGCAAGCATTGCATTCGCATACTTCTGGCAGCCACTGCGCCCAAAACGTAGTTACAATTTTAATTATCTGTCAGCGTAATCTGTGCCCAGGCGCTGCCCGCAACGCCGACTGCGCTGCTGACGTGCCAACGGCGAAACACTTCAGCTTTGGCTTCAACTGCAAACGCAAAGGCAAAGCTAACTTTTCAACTCTTATTTTTTTTATTTTTATTTTCTTTTGCTTTGCTGGCTTCTGCAGCGCTAATCCAATTTTTTAATTGTGTGAAGAGCAGCGCAGTGAAAGAGAACAGATGGCAGAGGGAGGACGGGGCTGCATTGGACTAAGGAACAGTGAAGAGCACTTGGCTTGCACTAAGTAAGTGGGAGCGAGAGGTAGAGAGAGAAGCAACAAGAATTCGCAGTGTGCATTATTATTGCGCTCAACACCATTTGAAGCACATTTTCTTTTTTGTTCTTGGTTAGTTTTTTCGAACGTTATCTGTGCTACGCTTATCTTTCTACTGGGTTTCTTACTTAGGCTACAGTTGTTGTTGTAGTTGTTGCTTATGCTGTGTACAAAGTCAAGGTGAGACGCGGGTTCTAATCTCGTAACTCCGGTTCTCGAACTTAATGTCAAATCAAGTTGAATGACGAACTCGCAGAGTTGTTTTCAATTTATAATAATAAGCTGCTTTTGGCCCTTGTCAATTGTGCGTGGGAAATCTTTTTACTTTGCAGCTTACATAAGGCTAATCTATGCGAAATAGCCAACTCCATTTGTTTTTTTCTTAGCCACACTCTCGAAAAATTTGGCTCATTAGCTAACAATGAAGGCGCTTGCAAAAGCGCATTAGCGAGTAATTTGCTTTTTGCATTTCTTTCTTTATATATATTATATTATATATATTAAGACATTATATATCATATATACATATATGTATGTGTGCTAACAATGAAAGTGTTAGTGTTTATGCCACGCCCATTCACAATAGCTGTTGCCTTTCTTTCTCACAGCTTGAACACCCTGCTAAATGGTATTGAGGTCAGTTGTTGCTTGTTGCACGCCACCAAAGCTCTTGCCATATCTACAACTATATCTCTATGTATATCCATGTCTGGTATTCGCTACAGTGAAAATAAATAACCTATTAGCACGAAGGTTTTTCTTGTGTTTAGCGTTTATTGATTTTTCTGCATTGCACGCAATTTTCTTTTTTCTTCTTTTTCTTTTACTTTCGTTTGGCATAGATCGCAAATATTCTCTAGTTCTTTAACATTGAAAAAGCTTAAGTATTTCTACATGCATATATAGATTTATATTTATATGTATTCATAAGTATTTCCATCTATTATTCATTTGTTTTTTCTTTCTTTCGAACTCATTTGTGATACCTTCTCTAATATGGGTCAAGTGCCCGCTGGGGCGGTTTCTACTTGGAATATTTCTGTGTTGTAATTTGTCAATGTTAGGAATCGTTCTTGATTCTCGCTTTTACTCCAAAACTTTGCCCTGAGCCAAAATTCTAGTTTGTTTACAAAATGACATATCATATCGGACATCTAAAGATGTTTAATGAATACTTTCTTGTAGATACAATGATATGTGTACCATATAGATACAATGATATAGGTATAATGATATACGAAGTGTGGAAATGTAGGGCCCATAGATATAGTATAGTATATATATATATATGTATAGATAGATGATAGATTTAAAATACAATGATATATGTACCATAAATTGACAATGATGACAATGACAATGATATACAATGATATGTGGGGCATACAGGTAAAATTGTGAATATATGTATATTTGCAATGATTTATGTACCATAGATTTATAATAAACAATTATTGGTACAATGATATACATTACATATGCATAAATTGACAATGATGTCTTGGTACACAGATACAATGATATAGGTATAATGATATACGAAGAGTGGAAATGTAGGGTATATAATGAAATGTTTGTCATATGGGTATAATGATGTATATATGTATATTTGCAATGATATATGTATAGATAGATAATAGATTTATAATAAACAATTATTGATACAATTATATATGTGCCATAAATTGACAATGATGTATGTATTACATCTGTACCTTATAGTTAACAATGACAAATGATGTGGTACACAGGTAGTACCTATTAGGTACGTACGAACATATATGGTACCCTTACCATGAACATATATATATATATAGGCATATATCCCTTATATATATATTGATACATATATGTACCATATTGGTACAATAATATATGTACCATATGCCTTTATGGCAGTTTCCTTTACATTTCAATTTTAAACATTTCTAATTTCAGTTTTATTTTTCTCGAACCTCTTTTTTCATATACCAAGAATTTAAGACATTTCAATATATTTTAACCAAAAAATAAATTATATTATTATATATATTTAGCTAACTATATTTTTTGTCATTTTAATAACTTGTTCTTCACAAATAAAATCCATTTTTGCTATTTTAATAACTTGTTCTTCACAAATGAAATCCATCAAATAAATTTAGTATCGAGTTTTTGCATTTCTAAAATATTTATGGACTGTCTTTAATGCTGATAATTATAATTCATCAAGACTTCTTAACACCCAGCCAGACATTTTATGGGCGCTATCTTTCTCTCTCTCCCTCAATCCACTTCTCTCTTAGCCCGTCTTAGCTTCGGCTAATGAAGTGATAACTCGACATTTGGCGGCTTTCGTGGCTTATCAGTAAATTTCAACAAATTTTCTGTGATTTTTATCGGTAGTGAAATTGTGTTTTCAATAGTTGTAATAAAAGTTGATTGAGCTTCGTTGTTGTAGGATACTGTGGAAAGGTTCCATAAAACGCAAAGCAGTTTGATTGTGCGGTCAATAAAAAAGTTTACGGCAAGAAAAGTGACCGTAAAAACAATTAAGTAAAACGAACTTGTCTGACGATAGATATCAAAAAGTTAGCGGGGCTACCCTTACTCATCTTCCACAAAGATGAAATAAAAGACGAAGTTGCTTTTCGGCCAATCAACGAAGCTATTTCAAAACGATTTTGCGGTTTTCTTTTCTTTACGCAAAACAATAAAAATTATTACCTCTTGCAGTTACATTATTGAGCATCGAGTATCGATTTTCGAGCATCGAGTATTATGTGAGTATAATGGGGCATTGCGTTTATTGATTAGCGTTGCGAAATTGCTGCGACCTTCAGGCTGCGCAAAAAAAAAAAAAACTGGAAGATATACTTGTTAATACTTTGTTGAAAAGGTTCATAAAAAAGAAATTTTTACAAGCATGCAAATTGAAATATCGTGAGGTTGAATAAGGTCGAGATCAGTCAGAGATCTTAACTCCTTTGTGCGTTGTCAATCAAGAAGATGGTAGAGAGAGGAGTTTTAAATCAAATTTAAACTGAAAGTAGATTAAATTCAGATTATAAATTGCTTCTAGAGATACATAGATGTAAGGCTAAGACTAAGAACTGTGCCTAAGTGGAACCTTAACTGCATATAGATACAGAAAAGCCTTTGCTACATGGCTCTGCTTGGACCCTTCCAACTACTGTGAACACCTGTCAAATACAAATTTCCACTTTTCACTTATTTTCCACATTTGTCAGTGGAATTTCGTTATTTCCCCTTATAGATATGCCTTTGCATTATAAAACTAGACTAGACTCTATAAGAATATAAGATCTTTCGCTCTTTTAGTTCAAGCTGTGTCTCAATCATCAATCATCATGAATCACTATCATCAATCATCTGCTTGAATCATCAGTCTATTAGTCAGTCAGGACAAATGTTTACACATATAACTAAACAGTTATTATATACCGTTATTTATTCAAAAGAATATTCAAGTCTTTGGTGTTCAAGTGTGTCTCATCAATCAAAAGCCCATCAATCTTTTACTCCTCCATATGTTGCCCTGTAATTTAGCTGCTCTAAGACGCTCCTCCTAACAATGAACCTCATTTAAATAGTCTCAAGTTTGTAAGCATTTCGAATCTGTTTACGATAAAATTGCATTTCCAATCAATCAACCTCAACTTGACCTTGCCAACGTAGCTGGGCCATAATTTTTTAACGGTCTGTAATCAAGTGGCAGCTGTCGGGGTGCCAGGTTGCTGCAACAGCTACCAACACTTGCAGCTCGTACAAATTGCAACACATTTTTCGCACTCCTCCAACAAATATACAAACGCTCAAGAAATACCCAAAAGCCGTGGCGATTTATCAAAAAGCTTTGCAACATTTGTTAGCGTTTGAGCATGAAATCTGCATAAAATTAACGCCGCGTCACATTAGGCGCCTGACCATTGACCACGGCCCATTGACAGGCCGGCGGGAGGGGTCGGTTGGCATCGGATCGCATCGCATCGGATCGCGCCTGGCCTCCAGTCTCTAGGCGAGTCTGCGGTCTGGTCTGGCCGGGTCTTTGGTCTGTCTTTTAATATTTATCATAAAATTCAATAAATATATTGTGTGTGTGCATTATGAGTCGTCAGCATTTGATTTATGTTTGAAAATGCAATGCTGCTGTTTGATAAGAGACAAAAGCTGGGAGTGCTCGACTTGGAGATGCCCTATAATGATGCGCTAGAGCATTTTAGACTGTTTAAGGCAACAATGGAGGATATTTAAGTAATTTGCTGTCTCTCTATCTCGCACGATTTTGAAGTCATGCTGAAAATATCTAGTATAAAAATCGATATTTATCGATTTAGTGGAATAAAAAGTATTCCGTGGCAGAGTTTTTCTGAAACATTTTATTACGGTATATTTTATAGTAGCACAGTTATCACAACACTTCTCATGCGTTAAGGCTAAAAAGCTAATCTGAAAACCGAAATTTATCGAAGATCGATCTATATTTAGCGTCTTTAGAGGAGGATATAGCCTCTTTTCCACATTGTGGATCATGGATATATTATAATATTGCATAAATTATAAGAAACATTTCCAAAATTTGTGCCACTAACTATAATGAGTTATTTATTTATCGATTTATCGATATTTATCGATTAATTATAATAGGTACATATACAAAAGATAAAATTTATTCTATCATACAATACAGCAAGTCTAGATAGACTAGATAGATAGCTTAAAGAGGCGTCTCTCTGCATACTACATACATTACCATACAAACCAGCATACCCTCTCAATACTCAATAGTGGTACAGGGTATTCAAACAAATTTCCTAGTTTTTCATTTTTTTTCACTGAAGATGCAATCGAAATGGAAAGACCAACATTCAAACAGCCAACAACCCGCAATCAACAATCAACAATAAACATGTGCAATTTATCATGGCTCAAAGTGAAAACACGCTCAAAGAAGAAGAAAAAGGCTTATAAATGATATAGAAATTGATGCTGGCTGCGGCATCAGCTCGCTCATTAGGCCAGCAAATTATAAAGAAATTCCGTGTTGTTTTTTTTTTGTTATTCAAATTTGGGTTTTAGTTGCAGCTGCAGTCGATAAACTTTATTATTGAGGCAACATTTTTGAGATATATTTAAATTTACAAACTTTTCTATTCTATTTACTTAAAATACCCTGTCTTTTTTATGTGCGTTAAAAGATTTGCGCAAACACACGTCCACGCTGCGTATGATTAATGCGCTTTGATTTCGTCATAGAAAACTATCTAAAAAGAGAGCAAACAAAATAGCTATTTGCTAAAAATAACAAAGCGGAATTCTACAAATATTTCAATTTAGAAATGTGAAAACTGTCACACATTAAAATTAAGACCGGAAAAGGGGCGGGAAAATTGAAATGTGGGTCATTTACCCAAAAGTTTTTCAAACACTGCCAAAAGAAAAAGAAAGAAAATGTGAAACCAATTTTTATTTTGCCTTTATTATTACGTTGATTATCGGGCCTTAAGATTGTTGCTGTTGTTGTTGTCATTTTTCGATTGCACAAGCCTTGCATCGTGGCCAAGTTTTTTGGCCCAGTGCAATCAAAATATTAGTCACGCACTCACACACCAACAGCACACACAAATTAGTGGAGCAAACATGTGTCTGTGTGTATGTGATATTTTGTAAGAATTCATGTCGCCTGCATTAAAAATAACCACAAAATGTCCAAGCAGATGCGTTGAAAGAGCTGAGATCGGAGACAGAGACCTGTGAACTGGGCTAAATAACGAGCTGTCATATATATATCTATATATATAATCTATATAGATTTTACAAATTTAGAAACATAAAAACGACAGATCTATCAAACTGACAAAATATTTAACAGGTATACGAGACTTATGATATTATATGGCCTGCCATTAAATTGCCAGCTAAAAATATTTGTTCAGATTTTTTTTCTCTGATTTCTGAAATGCTCGTAAATATATTTTAAGTGCATTTATATACTTTGGGTGTTCAAAATTATGTGTAGCCTTTGAGGAGATATCGCGAAGATCATAAAAATATATATTTAGGGAATGCGCACAATATCTGAATTGCAATAAAATGAATTTTTTATACAGTTTGTGGTTTACACATTAACTACCAGTCTTTGGGTTTACTTCTTTAGACTTTCTTATAAAAACTACTTAGACGAATTACATCTGTTTTATCTGATTCCCAAAGGTCAATTAAAGAGCGGAACTAGTTCATTTTGTGTGCTCGGTTTACTTTCTATACTTTGCTCTTGCTTGAGTTTCCAATTTCTTTATCTCATTCATGAGCCAACATCAAGAATAGAACTAGTTCCATTTCTAAGTTTGGCTCGTTTATTCACTGCTTTGAAGAACTCTTATGCATATCCCCCATTTTCTTTGTCTTACACTAAAAGTATTATTTTATTTTATTTACTTTTAAAATTCTTTTCCATTTCAACACTTTTTCAATCTGAAGTTTTTTAATCTAACTGAAACTAATTGTTAAGCACAAATGCTTAACTGTTATAATCTCTTCTTGCTAATGAATTATTTACACTATCTCGCATTTGGTATCTTCTAACCTAATTTTGTATTATTTTTTCGTCTTCTTCTTTTTCGTGGACCCATTCATAACACTTTCATCTTTCGAGTAGCTCCACCTTATAAGCTGCATAATTTATACAATTTGTGGAGTGCCACATGCTCCATAAAGCTATTGTGATGCTTAAGTGCTACCGTTTTATGCATATTGTGAATGCATTTCAACTCCCCCTCTCTCTCCCTCTGTTACGCTTGCTCATCTGTGCTGCATTAGCATTTCTATGTATTTAGTTCGACAGTTCTCTTGTTTGACCCCAATCCCACAGCCTTTGCAATTAACATTTTGTCACTTACATTTGAAACACACTTTGACAATGGCTTTGACATTAGCTTTAAGCTGAGGAAGTGAGACTTAAACACGTCGCGCAGTGCGTTTCCGTTTGGCAATTTGTTATAATTAACTGTGAACCGTTTTAAACTGCTCCAACAACCTCTTCCTCTTCTCCTCGCTTTAAATTCTTGGCCAACGCATTGCAAGCATCTCTCTCTCTCTCTCTCTCAATGCCATAAATCAAATGTCCAAGTCAAGCTGGGCACACGCACATTATGCATTGGCATGCCAAGTGGGGGGAGGGAAGGGGGACGGACTTAGGGAGCTTTAGATCGCTGCAACTGCGTCTGTGGCAGCAACAACGTGACACAATTTTCTAGCACTCCGTGCCTCACAAACTCGTTTCGAGCCCTATTGGAAGAGCAGGAGGGGGAAACTCAGCTTTAGCTTTTCCCCCAGTTTTTGTTGCTGTTGTTGTATCCACTTTTATTGGCAGCTGAAATTATTTTTAAATGCAGCCGCTTAACAATTTTATGTGCTGCATTCGTTCAATCGTCATTCAGTCATTCAGTCACTCAGTCAAGAGGTCCAACACAAATTGTTAACCTAACTCCCTCACCTCCAGCCGCTGCCCTTCCCCCTCTCTCTATCTATGTCTCTCTCTCTTTCTCTCTCTCATGCTTCTCTAATTATTTGGTCATTTGTTGGCTTGCACCTTTGGTGAGGTAAAAATGCATATGCTTAACTCTGACTTCTCTCTCTCTCTCTCTCTCGTTCTCTCTCACACTCTTTCTGTTCCTTCTAGCTGTTGCTTGCCACAACCATGACAAATTGTGTTGGAATGTGCCCCGTTTTTAACTGGCTTTCTGTTCTGCTTCTTCTCTGTATATATATAAATATATGTTTCCCAAGTTCATATCTTCCAAAAAATATTTGCTATTCGCTGAAGCGCAACCCGCATTATTCCAAATGAGGTTTGCTGTTTTCCTGCGAATTCGTTGAGCCTATTTTGGCTGTTTATTTTATGTCTTTATTTGCAAAATCGATAAGTATCGAAAATTATGTGTTTATTTTGCTTTCATTTATGTCTATATCTGAACTCTTGTCCATTTGTGGCTACATTTGATTGCAGATAAGACAAGCCCTGTACAAGAGCTCTAATGAAATTCTATTTCAAATCAAATTGAACTTGAAAATCAAACATAACTCACGTGTTGTGTGTAGAATTGTAGATATTGCTACTATTACAGATACATTTTCTTTTAAGGAATGTGAGTGTGCCAAAACATTTATAATATAAAATTATAAAAATGTAATATTTACTTCAGTTGCCGGAAGTTTGATTTAGTGTAAATTTCAGGTTGGATTTGCAATATTTGCAAATATCAGAGATTAACGTATATACAAATATTTTCTAATTTCCTTATAAAGCAATATTTCAAAAACTTTTGTAGATATGTTATTTGAATCAAAAAATCTATTATACAAAATTATTCTTAATGTTGTTTTAGTTAAAAATCAAAATTCTTTGAGGATTTCTTATCTAATATCTATATATGATTCTATTATTTCGTATCTATATATTTATATTTATTGATATATACTTGAGGTATTCGGAAAAGCTTTTCCTTATATTAGAGTGTTTTAAAGCTATATAGTTATAACCTAGATTGAAACCAAGACTTAACAGATTTTATATGTATTTATATCTACATATATTATATGTATATGCATAGTATGTATATGTATATACATATGTATTGTATATATATGTATTTTATGCTTGTATAAATAATCAGTCTTTAGCTAGTTACAAAATAATATTCCCAACTTTTCCAAAAAACATTTCCTGGGCTTCATAAGAATTTGTTCTTAAAAATATATTATTACACATAAATTCTTGAAATCTCCTTCATATCTTATGAATCTCATTTGCTATAATATTTTCAGTTTCCTCATGAAATAAAAGATTTCATTATAATTTTTAACAATTTTGGTTAGGCGCAATTAATCAGATATAAAACATACATTAACAATTTGCTGATAAAGCTTCCTGTTGTCATTTCCTATCGAAAAAAAACTTATCGCAATGCGAATGTGAATGTTATGTTTGTTATTATCGAATCGACATCTATTGTCTATGTGGGATTTGTGGGCGTGGTCAACGAATGCACAGTAGCTGTCAATTAGTTCGCTTGTAAACTCATTAACCACAAAAAAAAACCAGAAAAATTTACATAATTGATGGCACAAAATCAGGTAGGATAATGGAGCTGCCAAAGAAGAAGAAGAGTATGCAGCCAGCTGTAATATTGCAACATGCAACACGAGAGCCGCAACAAAAAACAGAAAAGTGAAAGTTCATTTGGCCAAGTCAAGGCGAACAGACAAAGAGGAGACCAAAGAGCTCCAGCTAAAATGTTTCCTTGAGCCAGCGGGCGGATTTCATTAACTGACAAGTACCGTTAACTCTGGTTGTGGGTGCCACCACTGTGTTGCAAGCTGCTACTGCTGCTGCTGCTTGCAACATTTGCATAAATTATTTACCATTTAATGTGGCCAACAAAAATTGTCGTCATTTGTAACTAAATATGCGACATTCGACTGCAACAACAACATTTACTTGCAACATTTATAATATTTATTTAATTTCATTAAATTTTTGCACGGTACCCATGAGGAAGTCAGCCAAATATTTAAAAACGTTTGCCACTTAACTGTTTGGCCACGTTTAAAGCCCTACGAATTGGCACAGACAAGTTCCGCTGCTGCCCATATATGCGTGTCTCTTCCCCTCCCTCTCTCTGTTTCTCTCTCTCTCACTCTCTCGATTCGCCTGTGAAAGTAAAACTCCCTCCATTGAAAACTTATTTTCAATTTCATTTGGCCAAAAAATGCCGAAGCCATGAAAAATGAGTGCTGAAATACAAATCAAGCTGCTTCTGACTTTCGCATGATGAGAACGAGTTGTTGTTGTTGTGTTCCTGCAAACCACTTTTAACACACCTGCCCTCAGCCAGAAGAAGCATGAAAACAAGAAAAAACTGATGAAACGAAAATTATATACCCTAACATATATATCGAAGATAGATAGATAGATAGATACCCTAGGAATCATATAGTTAACAAGGGGTTCAAACCTTCGGATTAGGAAAACGATTAGTCGTATTCATAGCATTTATAAGTAAAGCTTTCGTAGAGTATATGTTAAACTTGACAACTAGCAAATATAACTATTTTTTCCATTTTAAATTAAAACAAAAAATAATATTTAAAATATTGTTGCAAAATACTTGAAATCAAGAAAAGTTTTTAATATATTTAAATACACAGTAAATTTAAATTTGTAATAATAAATAATTATCTAGAATATTTTTAGCTCATGTGTATTCTCTTATGGAGAGTATCTTTAGAGAGAGTTGATTCTTACAGCTTCCTTTCCTAGATTCATTGGTCTTTAATTTAAAAAACAGTTAACACAGATGTTACGAGTCATATTATTCATATATCCTCAGCTATATGACTCAGTTGAGCAATCCCAACTATGACGTCACAAGTTTTTCAAACTGTTTCAAAACTGTGATACTCAAGTTTAATCAAGAGTATATATACTATATGACTTTCATAACGGACGTCACATATTTGCCTTCCAAATCAATATACCCTATCCGCTTAAGTGTAAAAAGTCTAAATACCGCAATAACAGCTGCCCCCTTTTAGCCCCCTTTTAGCCGTTTCGCCTTGCCTTCGTTTCGCCGTAAACTTGGCTTTTTGTTGCGTGCTTTGTGCGCACTTCCTTTTCTTTTCTTTTTTCCTTTTTCTTTCTCTCTTTCTTTTTCTCCTTCTTTGAGAACCCTCGACACTTAATGACGCGCTTTTGTTTTTATATATTTTTAACTTGTCTTTTATTTTAGTTTTTTTGAATCGCATTTCTCGAGAATTTTCAGATCCAACAGCTGTTTACGTTTGCTTAACTCTTTATTTCATTTAAGTTGCTCTTCTTCTTCTTTCATTATTGTTTTTGCGTAGAGTACTTTATTAGCTTTTTATGGCTTTCGTTTTAATTTGTGTTTCGCATTCGCTTCGCAATGAATTATTGCAATTAAGCTTCGCTTTTTTTCTACTTATGTTTTTTGTTCTTTTTTAAATGCCGCCTTTTAGTTTTTTTTTGTGTTGCCAATTGGCAGCAAGTGGCAAGAGTTAGTAGCAAATATTTGTGAAATTACACGTTGTGTAGCCCACAAATTATAAAGTGTTTGCACTTTGTTATTAAAATGGCTTTAACAAACGACCCAAAACTACTCGCAAATTGCCAATAGAGGCAATAAAAAGTATTTAAAAGGTTTTTTCTCAATAGAATTTCAATTTGAATTTGATTTATTGTGTGTCTATACTTTGTGGTACTTAAGAGATAAAAGGTAATTGTAGTTAAGCCCTAATTAAATTTTTATGATATTTCAAGCATTTTTGATTTGAAATCAGGAAATAAATGCTGGAAATAAGAAAATATATAAATATTAAAGCATCAATCAAACACTATTATTGTAAAAGCTCATTAAAGCAGTTTAATGCACGCAAAAGCTCTTGAAAGCTCTTGATATATTATTGTTTTGATTAATAAGACACCAAGTATGTGAAATAAATGAGTCGAAAGCTCTTTAAAGCTCTTCAAAGCACATGTAAACTCGACATATAACTGAATACACCGATTACTAAACTGCATAACATTCTTAAGTTAAGGAGCTTAATAATAAAAAGCCTCTTTAAGCTTAGAAGTATACTTTCAAAGAGTTTTTTAACTGAGCGAAAAGCTTCTAGAAACTTGTACCAAATCTTTTCACTCTTCTTCTCTGTCTTGACTTCTATTAACTTTCATTGACTTTAAGCAAACTTTTATGGATTACTGAAATTTTAAATGTTAACAAACAAAAGCTATTCGTGTTCGAAAATCACCAAAAATACAATGATGCTTAATTTGACGCATTTTTGATGAAAGCTTTAATTTTTTCATCTAACTGAAATGCTTCTATTACGTTTTCCCTTATACTATTTTTCTCTTAACTCCAAATTTCTATGTCTATAACAGTTAGCTGAATGCCGCACTTCTTTTCATAAACTGTCTGCGGAGTTTCCCATTTCTTTAGCCATGTTGACTTTAACCCTTTGGCCAAGTTGTGTTGCCCAACAGTTTGAAGCTTCGCCACGAGTTCAATGTCAGTTAGACAAGTGCTCGGTGTCTTTGGGGGGCAGTTGGAGCAGAGCTCATTAGAGTCACGTTATAAGCAATTATGCGGCACAAAGAAGCCAGCAAGACGGCAAGCCAGCTGGCCATAAACCACAGACGAGCTACCAACACCAATACAAAAGCAGACTACATAACAAAAGAGCAACAACAGCAGCAGCAGCAACTAGTACATTTGCATAAACAACTTACGCACATTCCAACAGCCATTTAGCGGTACATGAAGAGCGCTTCAAGCCGCAGACTTTTGTCTGCTTCTGGCTCTTTTCTCTTTGTCATGTTTTGGTTTTTTGATTTGCTTTTGATTTTGATTGGAAGCAAATGCGCGCGATGCATGCTGATGTATTAGAGAGGGACAAAGAGACAGAGAGAGTGGGTGAGTGAGTGAGGGGGTGGGCAGTGGACCGGGGACAGCAAGGCGAGGCTGTTAACTGACATTGAATTGAAAGTTACACAACCGTTAGTCGCCGTTCGAGAGGAGAGCGAAGTGAACCAGAAATCAAGGCAAATATTTACAGAGCGAGCCGGTTCGCATAGCAATTATTCCACATATGTATTTAGTTGTTGTGTGAGAAGTGGGCGTGGCTGTGCCCACATTTTGCAGCGTTTAGCATAAGATTGCGCAACGTGCGTGCATGTGTGTGTGTGAGTGAGAGACAATTATATCTCCGCAATTATGCAACAGATTTATAAACTTTATTTTCTTTTGGGTTTGGTCTGCACAGACATAAAAATCAAAATTGAAATAAATTGCAAGCAAACAAATCAAAGCCAAAAATGTGAAATGTGAAATGTGAATTGTGAATTGTTCATTACAGCAAAAGCGGAAGATAGCAAAAATAATAGTCAAAAATAAACAACTCAGTGAAAATGTGAATAAAAGTGAATATTTAAAATCAAATCAACATCGCATCAAAATTACCTAAAGAAAAAAAAATAAAGTACCAAGAGGCGAAAAATCTCCACGAACATTTTCGTGCTGCAAAATGATTGTGAAAATGGAACCCGACGAACTAATCACCTTTCGTGTGCAGTATCTGCTCGACAGCGATCCGCTGTCGGCAACCACCGCCTTCCCGATTCCAGTGCGTGCGCCGACATACGCCTTTGCCACCACCATGCCGCTAGCCACACAGCTGGCCACCATACTGAGGCTGCTGAATGCACCGCAAAGCGTAAGGATCACCGCAACCTTAAAACAATAAACCAAATTTCCCAATATTCCACCAAATATCCCATTGCATACATACTTAGTACGCTGGCAAACAAAGCAAAGCAAAAGAAAAGAAAAAAGTACTCTGCTTGATTTATCTTATCTGCATCTTCCACGTTTCTCTTTTGTTTTGAGTTAGCTTAAACGGTATTTGACTTTGTTTTTTGCTTCTCGCAAATATCAGTTCGAGGGAACAATACTTTGTTTTTGTTAAATAGCTACTTATGATATATATATACATACA
Organism: Drosophila gaucha; assembly: GCA_035045545.1. Classification (NCBI taxonomy): domain Eukaryota; kingdom Metazoa; phylum Arthropoda; class Insecta; order Diptera; family Drosophilidae; genus Drosophila; species Drosophila gaucha. The sequence continues at coordinate 2,199,376 of JAWNOY010000292.1, forward strand.
TATATACTTGCATAGAGCTTATCTATATGAAGCTTATCGAGATTAAATTTTTTGCATAGTATCTTTTTCTTCTCGTTTGTGTGGCGTAGTAGAAGGTCTTTTATATTTTTATAAGAGTAGATTGAGATTATGCAAAAGTTTTATTTTGACTACTGGTCTAAAACTGGATTTAATTTGCAAACAGTTGGTAAGAAAAGTATGTGAACGCTCTTAATGAAATTATATAAAAGCCATAAAATTGAATATAAATAGATATTGGTTGCAAAGTTTTCGCACTCAGTGTTTGCTCGACTTCCCTTTGTTAAAAATTTGTTTATTTTTGTTTCCCAGACCACATTAGCTCACAATTTACATATTATCGATTATAGTAGATATACATATTAATTTATATATTATGTGGCTGCATGCAAAGATCATTTTTGCATAAAATACAAGTTCAAAGTCATAAATTTCTCATGAAAGTCAAAGATCAAAGAATTATAAAATATATATGAACATAAACAAGATTCGAAATTCAGCCAAAAAATAAAAATGGCATAAGGTCCAACGATTTTGGAGGTCAAAAGCAAAACTATTTGCGAGCAGTGTAGTTTTTTTTTTGAATGGAAAAACCACAATGAGAATTTTTTTTTCGCAAAAAAAAATACAACAGCTGAACCATTTAGTTAAAAGTAATTGTTAAATATAAACATTGCCTGACACATGGCAGATGAACAAATGCTAAATTTACTTAACAAATAGAGATATATGAGCTAACAGGAAGGAATAGAGTAGTCAGAATTCTCGGAAATGTTTTAGAACAGAATGTAAACTTTAAACTCGTCTAAGTTTAACAAAATAGCTCAGATTTTTATTACGCATTGATAACTTGATGATGAGTTGAATGATTTGACTTATAGATAAATGCCTCTTTAAAGTTAAAAGCAAAAATTTGTTCTGTGAAAAATCGTATAAATATATTTAGTCTATAGAAGTACACTAGACTTCTAATGATTTTTGAAAACTCAGGCGATTTTGCTTAGGCATACAAATTTTGGACTTAGCTTGAGGGATCTCGATTGATTCTACATTACAATTGGAAAAATATATTCCAAAAATTTGATATATGAAAGAGACCAAGAAAAAGATTAAAGACAACCTTTTATCTATTGATTGAATGCTTCTAATTTGATATAAATTTAATATATATTTATACATATGTATATAAGTTGAGTGCACAGATTACAGGGTATATAAAGTTTGCTTGTAAATTGTCGTAAGTTCTGTTAGTGATCGACGTGGAGTTGTTCTAGCTGCCACTTATTATATTTTATTGTTGTTAATATTTAACAAATGATGCATTGCAAGCAGCTGAAGCTGACGCAGAGGCAGAGGCAGAGGCAGAGGCAGAGTCTGAAGCTGGACTTCACTCAGACTCAAGACAATGGCCAATGGGCAGGCTTGGCTTTGGAGCTGGGACCAATGCAGCCGGCTGTGGGCCTGCGGCTAACTTATTGCTATCGCACAATCTGTTGCAACTAATAGGAAGTTGGGGCACAGAGCAACGCAAGAAAGCAAAAAAAAAGAGAAGAGAAGAGGGATAAAGCAACTTGCAGCACTTTTCATTGGCATTGTGAAAGCCTTGGTCAGCAATTATCTAAGTCAGGCATTGTTCGTACCGCCGATCTTTGACTTTGACTAATTTGCAAAAAGCAGGCAGGCTGCCACATGCAGCATGCCACATGCAACCCCATTGCCTGTCATCTGTCATCTGGAACTCTGCGGCAAGGATACGTAAATCTTGACAAGCGGCAGCAATAAATTCTAATGAGCAAATCGCAAAAGGAAATGCAACGTTCTCGTTTTACTTTTTATACCCTGCAACCATTGAAAACGAATACCATGGGTATATTAGCTATGACGTTGACGATAAAGTATAAATATGGTATATGAGGATCATCAGCTAAGTCGATCTGTCTGACTATCCATAAATCTCGGGAACTATAGATATGAAATTTGAAATATATATTCTTGTGTATCGTTCGCAATAGAAAATTATTACTTTTTATCGATATTTTATACTTTATAGCTTCATATTGATGAAAATCGATATATTGAATAAGTAAAACCTAGAGATACGGCCTTTGGTATATAGGTTCTCGTTGTGAAGATAAAGATTTAGGAAACTGGAAATGTGGATACAAGTTCTAATTTAAATACAGTTGGATATGACATATGCAATATATATATATATATATATATATATATATCATATTTAGAACGGAAGTTGCTTAGTAACTTATTTCCCATAGTGACTGGGCTAAGGGAAGCAGAAGTGTAATTGCTGATCATAGGCTTGAAAAGAAGCAGCTCGATACGGCATGCAGGGTACTTCCAAGTCGAGCACTCCCAATCAGAGCATTCTTACTTGTTTTCCCTGTTGCTTGTGCTGTTTGCTCTTGGCTCAGGATGTTGTCGTAGGCAGATTTATGTGGCAGGCGCGGCAGCTGTGAATGCCATTTGTCCAATTAGTCAGCGAGTAGACTTGGACACCAAATAGAGACGGGGCTACGAGGAGGAGGAAGCTAGAGGGAGACTTCGCTTGCAACTTGTTAAATTTAGCGCATTACAATGGATTCATAAATTTTCGCCTCCCAATTGCTGATTTCTAATCTTTGGATGATGTCATGTCGATTCTCGATTCTAAAAACTACACCTAAAAAAAAATAAATAAAAATTCAGTTTTCGTTGCGGTCAATCGACACAGCGGTTTTTCTTGTTTTGATTTTATTTCATTTTTATTTTTTTGCCAATTGTCTTGTTGCTTTGCGTTTTTTTGCACGTCACCTCGTTCTTTTTTTTTCAGATAAGCTTATAAAGTGTGTGCGCCAATCAATTTCAGATATGTATATGTATATATATACAAAATAAATTCAAGTCGAACGAAACACAAACAAATAAAAGTTCAAAATCGATTTGTCTATGGCCCAGTAAACAGTAACAAAAGGCAAGTCGGCCCTAGTATAGACTGATATATATAGTCTATATATATGATATGTGGGCATTGCGTCATTTACCCAAATCAATATTAATTCAATTTGTATTACCTGCAATTGTGAAATCTGCTATAAAATTCTACATATCTATATATATATAGTATTCACACAGCTATATAGCTTTATATGTAGTACATATATTAAGCATACGTATAGTTGGCTGACGCATACTTTCCTATTTGCTCAAATCATTTGCATAGGTTGGCGAAACTTTTCAGAGTTTCGCTTATGTTTCTTCTTGTTTTTGTTGAGGAAGGTTTCCATTTCAATTAGCATGCCAGCTTTTGCGGTCAGGCTGGGGTCAATTAACCCTTGGGCAGCGCGCATTGATTGGAAAGCAAAAGTGTGAGCCATTCATCAAGATCACGTTTCCCGAAATCGCGAGGAAGAATTTCACACAAAAACATTTTATCTGCCAAAATAAGCTCTGGAATTCTGAATTCAGTTAATTTTATTGATTGTTTAAACATATATGGTTAATCTAAGTAAATGGCTTGACTATAAAAATAATTATGCTATAAATATATGAATTGTTAAGCTATTATTTGTATCCAGATTGTTTGAGCTGTAAATATCTTTATCTTTGTGAATTGTTTATCAACTTTTTTTTTTAAAATATATTAATAAGTATTAATAGTGTAATTTATTTTCTAGTTATATAATATTATTTTAACTTTTTTTTTTTTTAATAATTTTTAATTAGTTTTCTCTCTCTTGTGTATTTCTTCCTTCGCTGTGTAGAATTAAATTATTCTTTTTTTTGTTATATTTTAAGTATTTTTAAAGTAATTATTAAAATTATATATTTTAAATTTTTAGTATTTTTTATTTATATATTTTTTTATTATTAATAGATATACATATATTATATTTATTTTTAAATTATTTTTAAATAATTTTTTTTTATATTTCACAAATTTCTAAAAAGTTTTTACTCTCTTGTGCTTTTTCTTCAACTTTTATTGCTGCGCCAAATAAATCATATTTCCGATTTGTTTGTTCAAGCATTTCAAATTTTAAACTTTTTAGGCTCACATTTTCTCCCGGCCATATAAATTATTATGCTCGTTTGCCTTAACTGTGTCAATAGCCGAATTTTATGTGTTTGGCACTCGCTTCAAAAAAATCAAAAACCAATGCGAATTTCAATTTGATTAAAAATCTTGTCATGCTTCACTCAAAAAATCAACAGCAAAGCAAAAAGCCGCAAAAAGTAAAAAACTATTAAAAAAATTTGCATAGGGCTGTGAATGAATACTCGCATGTAGAAAAAGAGTAGATAAATAAATATGAGATGTAAAAAAAAATATATATAAATAAATATTACAAGCTAGTCGATATAGTTTTTGATCAACAACTGCCGAAACCTCGGGTTATTTACGATTTCTTTTGTATGCAAACACTTGGCTTGCTTTTGATTGCCGCGTTTTGCTTATATAAAACTCGATATTCCATATCTCATTTTAATAAATATCACGCATTAGCAATGCCTAACTAGTATTATTGCTATTCCATATTATTTCGATTGATTCAGCTTGCTGAAAATGATTACGCGTCATTCAGTCTAAGAAATAACATTTGCTCATTTAGTACTAGAGCGATAAGCATAGAGCTTCTCTATATGACAAAGTCTCCAGCCAGATGGCATGGTTCCACTTCCCAAGCATTTTTGTTTTCCTATTCAAAGTCATTTTGTTTACCTGCATCGGGCGAGTCATTTACAAACTGAGAGTGTGAGTAAACTAGAAGATTATTGTTATTCGTCAGCTGGAAATCGAAATCTAAAAATAAAGTTTACTAGCGTTTAAGCTTTTGCTCTATGCATTTATGAAGTCAAGTACTTAATATAGTATAGAGTTTTGAGAAATGGCAAAAAAAAATATTTGTTGCGCTATGCAATTCTCTTGGAACAGTAGTTGTTCTATCTTGAGACTATTATTAGTCTAGTATATAGTATAAGTTTATTATACCATACCATATCTGTATACCCTACCATTCTAATCAGTTTTACGATACTTTGTCATACTATATAAGTGATATTAATCTAATTATCAGCTTGTAAATGTTTTAATTATAAAGCCAGTGACTTTTTGATCAAAAGATATTTTTTTCGGCATAAAATTTATTTGAAAAGAAAATATAATTTTAAAGATATTTTATTTTTCAATTATCTCTTCCTTGTTTCATTTTTAAAAGTATTTAGTATTTGTAATATAAGATATCTACTCTATCATAAGTTCAAAAGTTTTCTTATGCCCTAAGATGGAATACTCTACTTTTAGTATAGCTATGCTTCATAATATTAGATTAAATTCTAGTATATACTTCTAAATACTATATACAGCTCCTCGCCTGAAAAGGAGTAATATTATGGATAGCCTTGGCACCCTCTCTATAAGGCAATAAATGTCTACCTATATAGAGAGTTGTAAAAGTCACAAAATACTCAGCTGACCATAATAGACTATATGCTATACCATACTATACTCTCCCATACTCAGTTCTATTTTCATTATTGCCAGTTTTTAAAGTTTTCTATATTCTGTCTCAGCTTTCAGCTGCATATGTTCAAAAAAATAGTTCTATTCTTTGTGGGCTCGCCCTACACAAAGTCATTGGCCATTCGTTGGCTGGCAGCTTTTAATTTGCCAAATGGCCTCTGGGTGCAGCGTCAAAAGTTATGAAAGACAAGAACCTTGGGGCACGCGATAAAGCTCCTTGTTGTTGTTGTTGTTGTTGTTGTTGGGGGTGTGTCTGTAAGACTTAGGAGCAGCTCTGGCTCTGGCTGTGGCTCTGGCTATGGCTCTGGCTACTCCTCTACAGCTAATTCCCTTGTGGTAATGGGCGTGGCTCGCAAACGGGGCGTATGTGTAATCTTAACCCGGATGAGAGCTGGCCAAAAAGATTTCTTTAGCAGCGGCTGCATTTTTATATTTCTTTCATTTTCACACATTAAGCAAGCGTCGACACACATAATTCCATGTTGTCCGGTAATTGTTCTGTAAATGCACAAATAATTACTTTCAATGCGCCAATAAAAAAGCAAACAGACAGACAGAGTGGATCGCAGCAGGAGCTGAGCCCAACTAAGTCGAAGCTGAGCTCAAGATTTGATCAATCAAGCGCTTGGCCATGGCAATCAACGGCTTGAAAACTGAAAGCAGCTCGGTGAAAAGTAGGTGACCAGCCGAAGTCGAAGCAGACGACAACATCATCATCATCATCAGCATCGTCATCATCATCATCATCATCATCAGCAGCATCAGCAGCAGCTTCTTTGTGGCAATCATGTCTGCCAACTTTCAATGCAACCGTCACTCACAAATATGTTCTATGCCCCGCTGTGGCATCTGCATCTTTCTCTTTTGTTGCCTCGGCCACAAAGTCCGGGCCATAAACAACTTTTACTGCGTAGCGCGGTAGTCTTACTTACTTTTGCTTTAATTATAATTGCCTGAACTCTGTTTCTCAACCTACTCTTCTTCCTCTGCTTCTTCTTTGCAGATTGATGACGCAGCTATTCAGGTGTACAAGGATGGCGACTTTGGCGCTTATCTGGATCTGGAATCATCACTGGCCGAACAGACCGAGGAAATCGAGGGGCTGCAAGCCAGGTAAGCAGACATCATGCGCCCACAGCTTCTAATGAGCGAACGCACACACACACACACACACACCTGAGCTCTTCCACCCACACACCTTTAATTGGCAAATCAGCCTTTGATTTATGCTTTAAGTGTGCATAAAGGCGATTTTCACTTTTTTTGTGGCACGCGCTTACCTTGAACCCATTCAGATGGGAAAGCTCAGGCGAAGTCTCAGGCTCTGGGTTTCTGGGGCAGCTGCTCGTGGGTGGCTGCCACTAGTGAGCCTTTCACCGCACACACACACACACACTCGCCTGTACACCTAGGCGGCCGCCTTTTTCCATTCGCTAATAAAGATATTGGCGGTTGGCGGCTGTCAGGCTCTGGCCATAAAAAATGTCGCTATCTGTGGCACAGGAAACAGCGCACCGGCTGACTACCTGGCTAACTGCTTGGCTGACTACCTGGCCAAATGCCTGGCTGCTCACTCTGCCAGACATCAGGCATTTGCATTTGCCACTGCGGCATCGTCGACATCTCACGTACGTGCAACTTGTTGCAATTTTTTCTCTTTTTTTGGACTGCAAGTTGCAGCTCATTTGCATTGCAGCAACAAAAGGCTTAAGTATTTAAACGTAGGCAGCAGGCATTTTGGCTTAGTTATATGCATATAAATATATATAGTTTATATTTCCCATAGCAGAGATCGGGTCTGATTCTGGTCTAGCCGTCAGCTTGGTATGCGCTGCATGATCTTTGTGGCATGCAGCCAAGTGGAATGGGCAGCAGAGACACGTTCTTAACTGATTATAAAGCAACCATTCACAGACATCAAGTTTTATATTTATTATGTCATATACAGGAATTAGAATGAGACCGCAAAGCCATGAGAGTGAATATGAATAGAAAATGGAAGTCTTTAGAAGAACGGTATGTGAAAAGAAATGGAAATAATATGAGTTCTAATAGGATTTAATGAAAGCGATGTCGATTACACATAGCTAACGGTATAAAACAAGAATATAACAGAAGGTAGAATGGGAAACATAAGTGTATAACAGAGAAGAGAGTTGGGGTGAGGAAAGTATTGATTATGTTATTGATAGCATGCAATCGGCTCACTAATAAGGCTATCAATTGCAAGGGATATTAGAAATTCAGATAAATACTTTAGATTTTAGCTACTATTCAAATATAGGTATTTTAGATACTTAAGTTATCGATATGAGCTGATCAATAGCTTTATTTCAACTTTCTGTACTCACATCTATTTAAGCCTTGATTTCATTGTACAAAATTTATTTTTTCTCATACAAACTTAGTAAAAAATATTTCAGAATTTATTAATTTACATCTGTCAAGCATGATGTATTCGCACTTATTCGTCTTAGCTCTGACTATGTTATTTTAACTGTTATCTTTTATAAATATTAAATTAATCACTTTATTTTTAATGATTGATCTATTTATTACTGCCAAAATTATCGATAACAACTATCGAAAACATAGTTGCAACACAGTGATTAGTCTAAGCTATCTTTTTTTATTTTAAAAAAGTTTGAACAGCAAATATCTGTTTACTTATGAGAATATATCTACTTACATTTGTCGAAGATAGATATCGGCCACGACTATCGATTTAATTTGCAATCTAACCTATGTGGTCATATGAATTTGGTATATGCCTTGACTTCTTTGTGGCATATCGTTTTTGTTCTCTTATCAACTGAGCCATAAGCATTCAATTATTTCTCCCAAAAATATCGAAGTGAACACTTATCGATAATTTAGCTGGAATATAATCATGTATTCCCATATAATACTTTATTTGTTCCCTCAACAGTTAATGTAAGTTAACTTCGTCTATTATATTTATGAATTCCCACATATTCGTCTATGCTCTGAGTATCTTGTAGAGTATCTTTTTTATTTTTGGTTGCCCATCGTCTGACCAAGGAACGTGATGTCAGCTCCGCGATCAGCTATCCAAAGTAACTGAGGAACGCGTCAGGCCAGGGGCCACGCTCAGTAGCTGGGAGCCAGCTACACTTTGGCCATGATGCCAAGTCAGGCAGAGCTCAAATAATGGGATTAATGTAAGCAAGGCGTGCACGGAGAACCTGTCAAAGGGGGAGGCAGAGGAGGAGGGCTTAGGCAGTTACTATGTGATGTCGTGTCTATTTCTGACTTTCACTAGCTGCTCCGCGATCCTTGAGCATTATAAAATTATAATGTATATGTCGCCGGGGCAGTTAGCGTTCGAGCACTCCAGTTGATGGCGCCAATGAGAGTGTTCTAGGAGGCGAAGGCGAGAGGGAGGAACTGGTTGGGTCTGGTCACTAATCATGCTTATCGTATTAGTCATGGAAGCGCGCTCGCATGCAAATCATTTGCTTCACTACGCATCAAAATTCCGCAGCAGGCACGGAGCCCGCATGGGTCGATGGCTCGTTGTTGGCTTGTCAATCTGCAACTGAGTCCACAGCCCAAAGACACTTGAGTAACACTCGCGCACAAAGCATGCCACACCTGTGTGTGTGTGTGTGTGTGTGTGTGCATTCTGAGTCGAGTTGGGAGTTGAGTCTCGAGTCGAGACCACATTTCATTATGAATTCTTGGCTCGACTTATTGGCGGCTACGTTCGTTCCTCAGATGCTTCATAGTCCATTTTCAATTATCTGCGTCGTTTGTTATTACTTTTATTATGGCCAACAACTGGGCAGCAAACAGCGGGTAATCAATGTTCTTAACTGGTCAATGAACCACCACACGGTACGGTGCTAACCCATTGTGTATTACTTTTAGTGATCTTCTTTTTCTCTTCATTTTTTTGCCTTTGTTTTGTTGCCATTGCTAATGAAATTACATACACAATTAATATCAATTTTTTGTCTACTACCTCGCTCTAACTCTGTCTCTCATCTGTCTCTATCTCTCTCTCTTGCAGTCGGAAAAATTCTTTGGTTGTTCGCACACAGCTGAGCGTTCGCGTTCATGCCATTATAGGTAAGTGCTGAAGTCCATGAACTAAACCAATTTATATTGCTCATACGCCTCATTGACCCTTGCAATTGCAGAGAAACTTCTCTCATCGGAGGGCAGCGATCTGCGTCGTGCGCTGTTCTCCCTCAAACAGGTGTTCCAGGAGGATAAGGATCTGGTGCACGCCTTTGTCGCACTGGGCGGTCTCAACTGTCTCGTGCGCGTCGGCAATTGCGCCGATCAAAACTATCAGAACTATATACTGCGTGCCCTAGGCCAGGTAAGCAACCAACGATCACGAATCACCGATCACTGATCACCAATCCCCGATTTCCGATCAACGATCACCGATCACTGCTCGCCAGTCATAGCTAATCATGTCTTTGCAATACGACAGGTCATGCTCTATGTGGATGGCATGAATGGCGTTATGAAGCATCAGCCCACCATGGAGTGGCTCTACTCATTGATCGCCTCCAATTACCGGTCGGTGGTTAAGACGGCGCTCAAGCTGCTGCTTGTGTTTGTGGAATATGCCGAGACCAATTGCTATGTGCTAGTAAGCGCCATTCATGCAGTGGACGCAGCTCAAGGCACTCTGCCCTGGGCCAATATTATGAGGTAAGTGCTCACTGATCATTGCTTGATTAAAGTTTGATCACTCACACTTTATTCTCTCTGTCTCCCTTTGCAGACTGCTTAAGGACTATGATAATGCCGATGCGGAGCTAGTGATCTATGCCACTTCATTGATCAATAAAACACTAGCGGGCTTAACTGATCAGGATAGTTTTTATGATGAGAGCGATCTGCTGGAACAGCAGGGCATGGAAACTGTTATACAACGCTATATGTCTAAGCCAGGCACCGATCTAGATCTGCTTGATCAGCTGCAGCTGTATGAGGCAGTGTTGAAGTAGGCATACACATTTATTATATGATTAATATACATGAGTAACTGATGACTGATTTTTATTTGCAGATTCGAGGATGGTGAATCGGATGGCCAGCGCTTGCCACAGAACTCAATGCGCAAGACGCAGCGCTATCGTCCAGGTGCCAGCACCACAGAGCGGCGTAAATCGCGACGACACAGCACGGACAACAGTCCGGCGCCCTTGACGAAAGTGATGCCCACGCAAGTGTTACGCATGACACCCACGCAGGCCACGCTCGACGAGGACGACAGCTCAGGATCTACAAATTCAACAGAGTTCAGCAGCGGCATATTTCAGGAGAAGAAACGTAGGCAATGCTTGACTTTAAGAAAATTGCAAATGTAACTAATTTGAGTTGAATTATAGCACGCGATGGCGCTGGTGTCACACCTGGTCTGAGGCGACGACGTGAGCGCGCCGAGCGGCACAAGAGCTTCCTCAAGGAACAGGAGGAGGCGGCGGCCAATGGCATCTTTGCTGCACGTGAGCTACGCGAAAGCTATGGTAAGTTTTTCTTGGGTACCAACAACTGCGAATTTGCTTATCGCCGGGGCTGCTTTCAAAAACCGAAACTAACTTTGATTCTCTCTCCATGCTAATCGCTGTGTGTATATGTGTGCCTATCTCATTGTCACCCGCTAACCAAATATGTCACCCACAATTGTCATATGCCAAGGCCAAATCGTAACCGCCATTCCTGCAACCATACAAAGCGGCGACAGTCCGCCGCCATCGCTTCTATCGCTGCAATCTGAGCTGCCTGAGCTGCAGCAACAACAACCCACGCCCTGCAACAACAATATCAGCAGCAACAATAACAACAACAACAACAATAGCAACAGCAACAGCAACAGCAACAGCCATCACACCCACAACAACCACATTGACACGCCCAACAACAGCTTGCTGCTGAGTCCCACCAAGCAGCTGTTGAGCAGCAGTCAGAGCATCTCGATCATCAACAACAGCTTCGACAAGGCCAACAACAATATGAACAATCAGAATGAGTTCCTTACCAAAAAGAATCTTTTTCGGGAGCGCAACGCAACTGTGATTAACGGCATCATGAAGAACATACAGCAGACGGATGCTAGCTACAAAAAGTATGAGAACGATGCAAATCGACTGAACAACTATTACACACAGCTCAGCCAATCGCCCAAGCATCTGGCGACAGCGCAGGAGAAAATGTTGAATGACAATGGCTTTGAATTCGAGGCCGTTAGCTCGACGCCGCTGAAGGCGGATGCGTTGCCTGCGCCCGAACCGCATCCCATACACAAGCCAGCGGCAGTGGCACCACCGCCACCACCGCCGCCGCCACCGCCACCACCTGGCTGGTGGCATATACCCATAGCCAATGCAAATGCAGCTAGAACCCTAACCAGTACTAACCAAGAGCCTCCAACAGCTATGGAAGCAACAGGTAGGTGCAGCTTTTAATACAAATTTTTGTAGCATACTTTTCTGCGCTGCAAATTATTTGAATATCACATTTTGAAGAAAAATATGTAGCATACTTTGCTGCGCTGCAAATCAATCACATCACATTTGCTGCTGCTGCATGATTTGAGGCGTCTTCTTCTTTTTTAACTGAATTTATATTTTTTCTCAGATCTGGAAGATAAAGAAATGCTGATGCAACTAAAACGTGATCACACCGTCAAAGACTTGACACAGAAATTATGCAATCTGCCCACAAGTCCCACACAGGAGCCAGGCAGTCGTGCTATAGTGGGTGACATGTCTGGCCTCATATCGAAAGCCAAAGAGGGGCTTGCCAAAAGCAAGAGCAAAGGTGAAATTTCACGGTAAGCCCCATCTAATCGATATATATCTTATCAGCTGTTGACTATCAGTAAAAGTTGCCTAATCTTTTAGTTTAAAGGCCAGGTAACTTTTAGACCTTGCTGATATCACAGTTTCTTAGAAAAGTAGAAAGTCTAGAAACAGTCAAAAATCTTTATCTTTTTTTTTTCGTTTTATGGATAGATCATTTATTTAGTCAAAATTAGTTTGCATCATCTCAGATATTTAGGCGTATTTGGGCGCATATTTCTCGTAGGTGGCAATGTAGGCAGCCTTGGCATCATCCTGGGAGAGACCCTTGTTCTTGGTCCATGCACTCCACTTGGCCTTGGCCTTCAGATCCAATGCACCGGGCTCGGCGGTGTTGTTGTCACCAACGGTGGCCTGCTTGTAGAGACCATAGAACTCCAGGAACTCGTCGTTCGTGGGCTTCTTGGTGAAGGTCTTGGCTTTCTCGGCGGCGGTGTTGAACTGTTACGAGTTAAGTTTTGTAGATCCAATTTAGAATCAAGTGCAGTATACTTACATCCATTATGTCTTTTGCTTCGGCTGCTAATGAGTACTAATTGTGGCTGTGAGCAGTCTTTTTATACTGAACCCATGCAGCTGATAGCATTTTATGGCATTAGAAGCCGATTTTAGATATCGATACTTGATAACCGAAGGCTGGTCATGACTACTAAAAGTGTCGGCGAATATGTAACATAAAACTTTAATTGCTAATTATAAAATTGGACATATCAAAGGTCTCGATCGGCCTTCGTGGAGGGCTGACTAAGCTGCTAAACAATAGATCGTCTCTTTAGTCACTTCTATTTTATTATCATTTATTACCAATGCAATTAACAGGGTATTAACTGAGCTTATGTATAGATGGGCGCGTATTTCTCATAGAGAGTAATGTAGGCAGCCTTAGCGGCATCCGTGGACATGCCCTTGCGGCTGAGCCAGGCATCGTATTTGGCTGCACCCTCGGCATCGGCGGGCTTCTCGATGTTCACATCGCCGGAATGGACCTGCTTGTAGAGGCCATAGAACTCCAGGTACACCTCGGTGGGTGGCTTGCTGCTGAAGGCCTTGGACTTTTCACAAATTGCATCGAACTGCAAGGCAATAAAAGTTTTTGTTCGATTAGCCGTATTATCTATTTGGAGCGCATTGCACTACTTACATCCATTTTGCTCGCGATTTTTTGAAAGACTATGATTTCAAGTGCTCAAATCGCGCCTTTTATAGGCAGCTCGAGCAATATAAGTAAATCTTATCATTTATTAAAGCAGTTAAATAAAACATAACGTGGTCGTAAAACAAAAGAGATCGCAAATAGACGACCTTTCGATATATTTATGACTTTTATTTTAATGCAATTTTTCGTGAAATGCTTCGTTATTTCTATAAGGGTTAGGCGAAATAACCATATCTAAGGGATCTTTTAATCTAGAAAGTTGCTCGTGTGGGTTTTTTCTTTCTTTTTTACCTATGCTATCGTTGGTTTCGCTTATCTTGCTACTAGGCGAAATTTTGATAAGACGTTTTTATGGTACATTCACTGCAATCGAGCGATCGTAAAATCGATGAAAAGTACAGACCACTTATTGACCACAGGTGCAATAATTATGTTACTTTGTATTATCTCTGTCCGCCAGCTCATCGAGCGTTGATCAGGAACTGAAGAAGGCTGAGCCGAAGAAATCGGAGAATGAACTGCACTGGGAGGAGCTGGTGCGGAATATGACGCGACCTTTGAACCTATGTGATCTAGACTTTACCGATCTGCATTCGGACGATGAGAAGGATGTGCTAGCCCCACGTGGTCTAGGCGCCGGCATACCTCCACCACCTCCACCCCTTGGAGGTGGCATGATCATGCCACCGCCCATGATACCGCCCTGCTTGGTGCCGCCGCCCATGTTCAGCTACGGGGGTTACGGAGCGGGCAGCCTGACGAACAGCGTGAATAGTTCACTGAACGGCTCCATCAATGGGGAGCTGGCCAATGGCAATAATACCATCAAAAAGAACAAGAAGACGGTGAGTGCGTGTGACTTGCCCTGAAAAACTACATGCTAAACACATGACTTTTTCAGGTCAAGCTCTTCTGGAAGGAAGTGCGCGAGGACATGATTCCACAGGTGGTAGGTAAAACGATTTGGGACGAGCTGCCCAATGCGAATGTGGACACACAGAAGTTGGAGCACTTGTTCGAGTCGCGAGCCAAAGACTTGATGACCAAGGTATGTTTTGTATTTTCCTTTCGGCATTAGGGGCATTCCCTGGCAATAATTGTTAGGTTATCGAAAATTGCAATTGATAAGTCTCTTAGTTATTAGCTTAGTATAAATGTTGCATAACCCAAAAACTTTTTGCGAATGATATTTGTATTCTTTTCCCCTTTTATTTCTGGACATGTTTACAAATAATATTAATTCTATATGTCAACGGTCTCTGTTTGCGGATATATCTACAATACATAAATGTTGTGCTAAAACCGAAATATATATCAAATCAAATTTCTCAAAAATAAATATATATATATATATCAAATAAAATGTTCCATAGGAGGTGAGTGCCAATAATATGTTTAATACACTTTTACTCGCTCTCTCTTTTTGTCTATCTCTCTCTCTCTCTCTCTGTCTGTCTTTCTCACTCGGTTTATGTTAGTTCTCTCTATGTTTTGCATACGGTGTTGGTCTATTACACACTTATATGTTACACACACACACACACACACACTTACACACACACACAAACAGAAAGCGGTAGCGGAACCACAAGCACATTTCTAGTTCACATTTTCTTTTCGTTTATGTTGCTAACACTTGTCCACAGCAACTTCCGTTAGATACATTGTGTATACGCCCCCTCTTCAACCCCCACAACAACATAAACAAAGTTCCACTCGCTCACTCTCTCTCTGTCCGTCTGTCTGGCTGTTGCTAACTCTCTTTCGCACTTGCAGAAGCAACAGGAGCTGAACAAGAGCAAAGAGATCATCGTGCTGGACCACAAGCGCTCCAATGCCATCAACATTGCAATGACCAAGCTGCCACCGCCGCGTGCAATCAAGACGGCCATTTTGAAGATGGATGCAACTGTGGTCACCCGCGAGGGCATTGACAAGCTTCTGAATATGCTGCCCACGGACGAGGAGCGTGGCAAGATACAGGAGGCGCAGCTGTCCAATCCGGAACTGCCGTTGGGCAGCGCCGAGCAGTTTCTGCTCACGCTGGCCTCCATCACAGAGCTGGGCGCACGCCTCAAGCTGTGGGCCTTCCGTCTGGATTTTGACAATTGCGAGGTAGGTCTAACAATATGCCAACAAATTCTTAATCTTATCTTATCTACTTCTTCTGTGCTTGCAGAAAGAGATTGCCGAACCGCTGATGGATCTCAAGCAAGGCATTGAGATACTGCGTCAGAATCGCACCTTTCGCAGCATACTCTCCACGCTGCTGTCGGTGGGCATCTTTTTGAATGGAGCTCCCGTGAAGGGCTTCCAGATCGAGTATCTGGCCAAAGTGCCGGAGGTGAAGGATACGGTGCACAAGCACTCGCTGCTGCACCATCTCTGTCACATGGTCATGGAGTCCAGCAGCGATACAAGTGATTTGTATTCCGAAATTGGACCCATTACGCGCGCTTCTAAGGCCGACTTCGCAGACCTCGCCTACAATCTCACCCAACTGGAGTCGGAGTGCAAGTCGTCGTGGGATCGTCTCAAACTCATAGCCAAACACGACTGTGCGCCGCCTCTCAAGCAGAAGCTGGTGGATTTCCTAGCCGATTGTGCGGAGCGCATCATTAGCTTGCAAACAGTGCATCGGCGCGTGATGAATCGCTATCGCAAGTTCCTGCTCTGGCTGGGCATGCCGCAGCACAGTGTATCCGAGTCGAGACCCAACGAGTTCTGTCGCACGCTCTCCGAATTCGCGCTGGAGTATCGCACGACTCGGGAGCGAGTGCAGCAGCAGCTGGAGAAGAAGGCCAATCATCGCGAGCGCAATAAGACGCGCGGCAAGCTGATCATTGACATGGTCAAGTTCAAGACCAAAGAGGATGTGGCCGACACGGAGCTCAAGTAAGTCGACTCCTACTTTGCTTATGTTCATTGTCTCATCTCTGGCAACTTTTCCAGGCAACTGCTGGGTACTCCGAGCGCCGATCAGGCGGATGGCACGCTCACCTGGCGCCGTCGCCGTGCCGAGCAGCTGCGCTCGCCCATCATTAGGCAGAGCGAGGAACAGTTCACCGATGGCGATGATGAAATACTCGAGTCTCTGGTCAAGACAGCGACCAAGGCGTCCGGCACACGGACCACGCCGCGTGAACGCAAGCGCACCCGCCATGCGGATCGCAAGTCCTGTAAGTTTTACGCACACAATTGAGATCAATTTTAATCAAGCTGTTGGTTTCTCTTTTGGAATACATACACACACACACCCATACGTCACACAGCGCGCTATGTTTAGGCACAACCACACACACGTCTCGCCAAACTCGAGGCTACAACAACAATTCCAAAAAAAAGAGAAGAGCTGATTACTCCTGTATTTAAATTTGATGATTCCCACCCCCTTACATCCGCCCCACTCAAAACAGCTTTGGCACTTTTCAGTTTCTTTTGCTAGCTTTAATCGAATCGGTTTTTGCCTATATTGGGTTTTTAATTTTATGTTTTCTTACCATTAACGCACCCAACAACAATCAAAACAAAACCAAATCAACCAACCCAACAATCGAATACCGAAGTGAAGCGCAGCCGCACGCGCGAGGGATTCACAGTTGAAAGAGCACCATCGCCATAGAGTTTTCCAGCTAAACCAGAACAGTCAAAACTGTTTTCGATTTTTAGGTTTTTACCTTTCTTTTTTTGGTTAGTGTTCTATTGTATATCACATATATATACATACTATATATATATATATATATATATATGTGTGTGTGTGCATATGCAATAATTTTTTGATTTTTGTTCAAGTTTTGTATTGTTGAGTTTTGTTTTTTTTTGTCTGGAGATACATTTGCTGGCAGCTAACTTTTGGATGGTATTCAAATCGAAATTCTTTATAGGATGTTTGCAAATGTATCTCAAAAAGAGTTTTGTTTATGCATTTAAAGCGCGCCTGGCTCATATCCCAGTTGATTTTCTATACTAAGCATGCGCCTAACTCAAATTTAAAATAAAAAAAACGCTATTAATATTGCATGAGAGCAGTCTTTGGACTTTCGACTCTAACTTGTTTCTTTTGGAAATATTTAAATAATAAATAATATTTATTTTGATTTACATTTTGCAGTGCGTCGAACGCTGAAGAACGGTCTCACCGATGAGGAGAAACAGCACGTGGCTGCTTTAATACAGACCTATTAGAGCTAAGAAATGAAACCATGCTAACTGCAAATCCCCTCCATATCCAACCAAAATATCCAACCTTAACCCAGTGACGTCACAAGTCGGGCTATGCACAGACTGAAATTGGCGATCTCACGTGCCGGCAGATTGATGCAGATGCAAATTAAGATACATTTGAGTATCTCTACCCAAAATCTCCCAAAACTCTGAAACGACGCAGTCCTACAAAAAAAAATAGAAGAAAAGTTCTCTTTATTAGTTTTTTCTGTTATTCAATATATATTTTTCTGTTTTTACTTCGTCTAAGTATTACAATTAAAAAGTACATTTTTTTATTGTAACAGCAACTGTATTAATAGCCAAACAAATTTTATATATATATTTACTATATATTTTAGAATTGCAAAATCATTTTTAGTTAACCCAAGATTTTAATTTGTACCGATCTGCGAGCTTACGAAATTAACTTAAAATTTAATTATAGCCTTAGCCTTAGACTTAACTACGAAATTAAATAAAAATACATACACATATTTATTAAAAATGTAAACGAGTCGCAGTTGCAGTTGGAATCTCACTTAGAAGCCATTCGTGCAGGGCTGCTGCACATAGTCGAGGCAGAAGCCCCGATTGTCTATATCATTGGGCGCCTCCACGCCGTCTGTGTGGAAATACAAGCGAAAGGGACGCACGCTAGCTGCAAGCATATACAGAATTGGAATGGCTGTTGAGGCAGAGTATATTCGGTTACCTACATTGCACTGTCTTGGCCAACATGCCCGCCTCGGCGCTGAAGGTGCCTCCACAGACGCGATCCTCGCATCCAGGCAGCGGAGGTATTCGGTCCGCTGAGCGTATGCAGCCAATGAGCAGCCAATCGCTAATGCAGCCATTGCCATTTGGAGCACCACCGGCACCAGCACCACCACCACCCACTTGAGTGGGCACCGGATTGTTGGAGTTTCCGGATATAGTAAAGGCACGCGAGCGATTGTTCTCCAGATCGGGACAGGCATTATATTGAATACCGCAAAAGTTGCGCTCGTTGCGTATGCAAATGCTGTAATCCTGATTGGAGAGCTGTCGCCCGCCCACTGAGTTATAGTTGAAGCTGCGCACACGCCCACTTATAGCAGTATAAAACTGCAAGCAGCCCTGATCCGCCCGACTAATGCTGCCGCAGTGGATCTGAGTGACGCGCACGCGCCACAGTCGAGGGAAACTGGCGCTGGTTATGACGGACAGCACGATGGGATTGCTTTGACCCAGACCCGCATCAATGTACACTGAGAGAAAAGTGACTTATTGATTGACTTATTCGTGATACTCTAACACTCACTGTGATCGCCCGTGGAACTGCCGCAGATGGTGGGCGTGGGACTTCCGCCCGATATCAGCAACTGATCCTGATTGCACAGGTGATTCGCTGCCTCGGGTGGTGCAATGGAAAACATATCCAGATCCAAGCGCAGCTGACATATATCCGGATGCAGTTTCTGCACCGTCACCTGACAGCTGCCTGTGCCGTCGTAGACATCCGGATGATTGGGATTCACAAAGTATGTGTTGTTCTCACGTATTACCCCACCACAGGTCTGCAGAACTGCAAAGATAGGCAGGTGTGGGTACATACAGTTATCTATCCGCTATACGTACATATGCAGCAGACGCCGTAGCCACCGCCGCAGGGTCCAGCTGGTATGCCATTGCGCAGCAGGCAATCCTTGTTGGCCATGCAGTTGCCCAGCTCGCCAGAGGGCGCCGCGCAGCTGCTCGCTCCAGCAGGCATATAAGCAAAAATGGGCAAAACTGAAAGTTTCTGAAATCAGCGGTGTTTTTATTTAAATTCCAAATGCTGCACACCCACATTTGGATTCTCTGAGACGCGACGGCGGCGTCAGCCACTTGTTGCCAAAGATCAAATCCCGCCAGCTGTTCGTATGCGTATTTCCGGGCACTTTGCCAGCAGCCAGGACGAAAAGGCAGCAGATTACGTATACGCTGTGTAGGCCATGGTTATGGGCCATGTTGAGAGTAGCTGCTGCTGGAGAGTTGCGCACGCGTTGCGCTTTGTCGCTGTTGTGGCACGCAGCCACGCTGAGGCGACAATTTATTCAACTTGGCATGGAAATAGGTTTAATGACCGCAATTTGTGAGCAACACAAAAGCAAAACTTTTAAATTTAGTTGTTTATTAATTGCAATAACAAAACGTGGCAGCAGCAAAAAACAATTAGTTGCGCCACAATCAAAAGCAATGCAGTCAATGGCATACGCGGGTGGTACAGATATAAACTTATATATATATATATTTATTTATTCACGTTTCGTGAACTGTTTTTGTTTGCTGCTGTGTTTCCTGTTGCGAATTCGTTTTTCCACACCTTCCATCGATTATATGTTGGGCAAGGCCTCTAGTCAAAAAGAAAATTCGAGCGTGAAAGTGCTGACAATTTGCTGTTGCGACATAAAAGAAAATTCGTCGTAATAGAATAATAATAAAAGTTACGACAAAACCTGCCTCACTCAGCATTTAACTAATTTGATTAAAGCTGCCTGGAAATTGGGTCAATGTTAGCCTAATTTAATATATTTATTTATTTATTTTGAATGCTGCAAAAGTTTTTATTTTGCTGCAAGCCATTCGCTTGGTTCTAGCCGAGTTTATTGGCCGGAAAAAAAGACATGTGACAAGTGCGATAAGAGCTTTATTTATAACAGTTTTATTAATCGTATTTAGCAAATTCACATTTCAGGGTCGCAAACTTTTCACCAGAATTGTTTTGAATGGGCGAAATAAGAATACGATGGGCTGCTTGCTTTGGGATTTCCAAATAAAAACATATATTTTATATAATATTGAAGGACGTTGCTTGACTAGACTCTAAAGAAAGGCAGGGTATGCTTGGGGCGTTCTTGAAATATTTTAAATATATCATAAACATGAGATCAGTGTAGTATTGTTGCTGTAAGAGTTTTCAAGGGAGCGCAGTTTAAATATTTGTGCTGGATCATAAAAACATACACGTGCGCTCAATAATATTCAATTGGTAACTAGGGTATATTGCTTTTGTTAAAATATATGTAACAGGAAGGAAAAGACGTTGCCGTCCCCTTAACTTAAATAAAATATTGGAGATTATGAACAACAGGCTATTGGATCAAGCTCTGTCCGTCCGTCCGTGCAACTGCCTGTCCATTCGTACGTCCAACCGTCCATCCGTCCATCCGTTCGATTGTCTATGTCTCCGTTAGCCCAGCCGCTAACCGTCTGTACTTCCGCACAATCTATCCGTCCGCCAATTCAACTGTCCGTCCGTTCAACCGTCTATCCGTCCGTCTGGCCATTCGCCGTTCTGCCCATCTTTTTGTCTGGCTGACTGTTTGTCTGTTATTCTCCATACTTTTCGAACCAAAATTAATTTTATAAGTAAGTCCTCGCATAGCAGATCAAATTTGTTTCAAAACATCTATAGATCTTTTCATTTAAGCATTTTTTTGTCACAAATCGATATCGAATGTCAGTTACTTGGGCTTATTAGGCCAATTTTAGGACTCCCAACTAGAACATTTTTACTTGGCTTTGAAATATATTTGAAGATATTGCTGGAAATTTAGAAATATTTATCGGAGATGCTGTAAATTATCAAATTGCTTTGAGCTTCAGTTCATAGCCTAATTTATTTACTCATGCTCCTAGATTTAGGTTCAATCTATGGCTTTTTATAAATAATTACAACAGTTTAATCCTAAGTTTTCCGCAGCGATACCGAACCTGTTTTGCAGATAATTGCCTAAAATATTTTCTACTTAATTTAAGTCCACTACAAAATTTGAACACATTAAAATTGGTTCAGGTATGGGCTAAGGAAGGCGAGGAAGTTACTTAAGATTTATACCTGGAGTCTCTACCAACAAATTTATTGTAAGACAAGCAGTCATTTTTAAAAGTTACATATAATTTTTTATTTTTATACCCTGAACCCATTGAAAATGGGAATTCAGGGTATAATGGTTTTGTGACAATGTATGTAACAGGCAGAAGGAGGCGTGGCAGACCCCATAAAGTATATATATTCTTGATCAGGACGACGAGCTGAGTCGATCTAGCCATGTCCGTCTGTCCGTCTGTCCGTCCGTCCGTCTGTCCGTCTGTCCGTCTGTCCGTCTGTCCGTCTGTCCGTCCGTATGAACGCAGTGATCTCGTAAACCACAAAAGCTAGAGATTTGAGATTTTAGATATATATTCTTGTATACCATACGCAGTACAAGTTTATTTTTTTTTTCGATAACTCATCCTATTTCCTTATTATCGATAACAATCGATATTTTGACTTTGTTTTTAAGCTATAACTTTAAGACCATAATACCTAGAGACGCCAAATTGACTATGTAGGTTGCTGTGATGTAAATACAGATAATAAACTTATTAAATTTTGGATACCTCTCCCCATTAGCCCCATAAGTGGAAAAAACGTATTTCAAATACTAGGGAGTTGGGATTTCGTATATATACACCTCTAGATGTCAATATTATGTCCTGAAAATTTCATTAAGAAAGTAGATCTAGAACCGAAGTTATTTAACAATGAATTTCTCATAATGCTGCATAGAATGCAGCCCAAGCGTAGCCGCTAAATCATCTACGCAGTAAGCGGCGCGCGTGCTTGTGTATGTATATGTGTGCGTGTGTGGGTGCACGCAGAGGGTAATATGTACCGGTAAAAGATATAAGCTAGATTGTTTAAAACACTGCCTCGGACTTGGTTCAGGGGATCTCGTAGTCGGGCAGACCCGACTAGAGCTTTCTTACTTGTTTTATTGCTTGAATCTTGGGTTCTACTGGATATCGATTTCGAATAGTGCCAGACACTTTTGTAAGGGTATTTAGAGCGTCTACCAATCTTGAAAACATATATATTTGCTTATTAGTTATTAATTTTTATTATTTCTCGATTTCATTATTTAAAAAACAGTAAACAATTGACAAAATTTATTAAAAATATATAAAATACTCTGCCTTAAGGCGCTGCCTTATCGCACTCGTATTTTCCATTGGGGAGTTTGCAGCTCTTTACGCAGAACTCGCCGGAGTCGATGGAACAGACGGTGTTCTCCGGGCAGGGGTTGATTTGGGGGCTCAGTTCGGTGCCCATGCACATCTGGAAGGTGGTGCGGCTGGTGCAGACGAACAGCTGGCTGCCATCGCATGATCTGCAGTTAACATTCGATGAGCTGCAAACTGGCTTCTTCTCATCCCCTTCAAAGGTTGGCCAGCACTGATCCATCAGATCGGTGCAGATCTTGCCCTTGCCACAGCCGAGGATGCCGCCATTTTGAATGGGCGCCTGATTGACGCAGACTCTGTAGTGGGTCTCGTTGACGCAGGCCACATTGTTTTCCATGCAACCACCGCAAACAGCGGCAGAGACTGCGGCCAGCATGCAGCTGAAAGCCACGAGGAGGATCTATGGAAGGTGCGGAAATCAGTTTAAGAATGCATCCTCTCTCTCTTGTTCAGCTTGCTTACCAAATTTCTTTGCTGCATTGTGATATTTTTTTGCTTTGCTTGACAGTAGCGCGCTGAGCTGACTAATGACACCTTACAACATATGCCGCACATTTATATCATCCTAGCGCAGCTTGTGAAAGACTCTTGTGGAAAAAACACAGAGATAATTGCCAGCTTTTATGTTGGGCTTAGCATGTTTACAGGAGATAGACTACCAACAGATGACAGCAGCACGGTAGCCAGCATATTTATGGATGCTGTAGCATTGAGAGATAATGTGTCTGCCTCTATCATAAAGATAATGTCCCAAGCAGCTCAGCTCAGCTCATTTCAGCATTTAAAAGGCATGGCAACGGCATGCAGCTAGTTCAATTACAAAACTGAAGATGGCACAGAAACTTCGCATTGGCCTCTTGGCTCTGTTGGCCATTTTGCTGCCACCGGCAGCATTTGTGGATGCCACCTGCGGCTATTGCTACGGCTCGCACAACTGCGTAAGCAACACCACCTTCCAGATATGCTACAATGGTAAGCTTGAGAGAATTGAGTTTGCAATTGCAATTATTAGTGCTGCCCCATCCACAGGTGTTGCAAAGACGGATGTCACCTTCCCCTGTCCGGACAACAACCCAATTTGCACGCAATACGGCGATATTTGCATGAGCAAGGATATGCCGCCAGCTTGTGGCGATACTTCGAAGTGTGGTCAGTGCAATAATATGCAAAAGTATGCCTGCACCTCCCTCACCACCTTTGGTCCATGCGACGAGGGTGAGCTGCTGCCCAGTAGGAGCAGTTGCCCCCCCGACTGGTTCTGCACCGCCTCTGGCGCGGCAGAAGGAACACCTTGTAAATTAACCTGCGAGCCGGATATCGAAGATTCCTGCGATAGGATCGAAAATGATATTCCAGCCACAACTCCTGGTCCAGGCACAACTGCCGATCCAGGCTCAACTGCCGATCCAGGCTCAACTGCCGATCCAGGCTCAACTGCCGATCCAGGCTCAACTGCCGATCCAGGCTCAACTGCCGACCCAGGCACAACTGCCGATCCAGGCTCAACTGCCGATCCAGGCAGCAGCAGCAGCAGCAGCTCCACCAGCATGACAACAGCTCAACCGCCCTTCGATGTGAATGCGTACTGTCAAAGTATTCAAAAAGTGGGTGTCTATGCCATACCGAACGACACCGTTTGCACAAGGTAATATATACATATTTAATCTAGGTATATCTGTATATCATTGAATCTCTTCTCTTGCAGTCGCATATCTTGCTTCTTTAGAGGCGGCGTTTGGATGGGCAACGTAACACCTTGCGACGCAACAATACCGTATTTCAATGCGGCCACAGGTTGTGGTACGACAAGGCCAACCGGCGTGGGTTGCATTTAATTATAATATATATATATATACATATATGTATATTGGTTTATTTCAATATATACATAACTGTAACTGTATAATAAAGAGTGGTCCCATTAGATATAGTCAAGTTCAAGAATATAATATAATAATATATATTCAAATATATATAGAAATATTAATATCTAATTTATGTAGAATATACTTCTCAGATATACATTAACAACTTATTGTTTTCAAATGATTTCAGTATCTACAGTGAGATAAAAATTTGAAAAAAAAATATTTACAGAAATGAGTTTAAAACCTAATCAGACATAATTGCAGGGTAGTTTCTAGTCGACTACATCAATGCATTTCACAAATATCAAAGGTCACTAAGAACTCGTGCCATAAATTGTAGGCAGTACAGGGTGTGTGCTAGCCGAGTTACTTTTAGATAACTTCAAAGCCTTTAATCAAGTAGCTGATTATTAATTTTATTATTTTCTTTAAGCTATCTTAGAAATTCGAACTTTTCGTAATTTCTCCAGAACTTCAACTGACTTTTGATGAAATTTTGAACATTTGGTCAATGGCCCGGCTGCTGCTCAGGTGTATCATTATGATAGAGCTACTCAGCTCATTATCGCAGTGTTAGGTTTTCGGCTTTTATGTTGCGATCATAAAACAGCGCCTGGCAATCAAGTGGAAAGCCAAAGCAAATAAAACAATTAGCATGCCCAAAAAAAACTATATATGAAGAGTAGATAAACAATGAAAATTTCACTAAGCGAGAAAACAAAGTTTATAACACAGCTGACAAGAGATTAATGTACTTTAGTGTAGACAAAACCTTGACAGTGAACAGAAGTCGTTGGAGAAAGACAAGGTGAAACAATGGCTAAGGATGTGTCAACTGTGGTGCAAATTGCGGGAGTGGTAAGAAAGGATATATATACATATATATATAATATATATAATCCAAAAATATATCTTTCTTCAAAGCTCGCTTTGGCCTGGCTGGTGGGTCATGTGCTAACGGATTGCAATGTTTGCCAAACGAATCAGGCTGCCTGCATCAACTCCACATCCTTCTATCTGTGCTTCGGAGGTGCGTATCCTAACCTCTTTTATTTAAGTATCTTTATGGCATACCTTACCTTTCTAGATGGCATACCACATACGGATCAAATTTACAGCTGCCTGGATGGCACCGTCTGCACCGCCCGCACCGCCATCTGTGTGCAGAAGAACGCGCTGTGGCCACCCAGCTGCGGAGACACCAGCAAATGCGGCCAGTGTAGTGCTCATCGCAATCATAAATTCGCCTGCCAGAGCCGGCGGATATTTCAGATGTGCTATGGAGCTGCGCTGCCGACGGGTTCGCTGGGCACCTGTCCGGTGGGCTACGTTTGCGATGCGAGCAGCGATGTGGTTTGTACACCCGAGCGAGCGGGTCAAACCTTCACCTGTGACGTCCACGATGATCTGGTAAGCACTAGCACGCCAAAGTCGACGGAAGGAACCACAACTGGAACCACAGAGACACCCACTACTCCCAGCTCCATGACGGCTCAGCAACTTTGTGAGCTGAAGGCTAATACAGGACTCTATGAAACCGCACCACGTGATATCTACTGCAAGCGGTGCATAGCAATTGGCAACTTAATCTTGAGTCTTTCCACTAAACTTGCGTTATCTTTACAGTTACATAAGCTGCTACTTCAACAAGGCGGGCCAAATAAGAGCCGTGGAATATGAATGCTCAACGAGTTCCTATTTTGAGGCGAAAACACAGCGATGCGTTTACATAGCGCCAGCTAATTGTACAGCTAGAGTTTAAGCTTATATAATAATGATAGTGTTAAAAGTAATAATGATGATGATAACATTAATAATAAAATATATAATAATACGATGGTAAGCATTATAATTATTATGATAATGATAATGGAAATGATAATAATGATAAAAAAGATTAAAAAAAAATTATAATGTACAATAACAATAACATGGTGATAAAGATAATTATATTGATAACAGTAATAATAAAAGAAATAAAAGAATAATAATATGGTGGTAATGATAATAATAATGACAATGACCACAATAATCATACCGACAATTGTAATTTCAATGTTAATATATATACAAATTGTGGGATAATAATATAATAATGACAATGACAATGGGAATGACAATGATAGTGACAATAACTATAAAACATATCATAATAATAACAGAATAGTAACATGCTGATAGTGATAATGGCAATGACAATGATAATGATAATGATAATGATAATGACAATGACAATGATAATCATAATGATAAGCATAATGATCAAGATAATGATAATGACAATGAGAATAAAAGTGACAATGGCAATGACAATGAATATGACAATGAATATGACAATGACAATGGTAATGAGAAAATTTGTTTAAAGTTTTCATAATAATAATAGTGTGATAATGATAATAGCAATAACAATGCCAATGACAATGAGATTGAGAATCGCAACAATAATAATTAACAAATACTTTTATTTGCATTTAACAATTATATTTCACTCCAAATCAATGCCATTTAGACTTAAGCTAGCTATGCGACTCGAACAGGTGGCGGGCAGCGCAGTCACACACATCTTGCTGGCGCTGCTGTAGTAGGTGCTGCCCGGACAGGTGTACATCTTGCCCAGCCAGCTGCCATTCAACAGATAGCAGTAGATATACTGCCGGCAAGTGGTGCTGGCAATGGTGCCAACGGGGAAGTAGTCATGCGACTGCATCTTCGCGCAGTAGGCATTCGGATTGCTGGTGGTTGGAGCCACAGTGGTCGTTGTGGTGGTGCCAGTGGGTGTATAGCAATTCGCTGGCATTGTGGTGACGCACATGTTACTGCTCGCGCTGAAGTAAGTGCTGCCCGGACAGGTGTATTTGTGACCTCGCCAAACGCCGTTCACCAAGTAGCACTGGATGTACTGGCGACACGTTGTCTCCGCGAAATTGCCCACGGCATAGTTGCCTTCAGCTCGCACCGCCAAGCAGTAGGTGTTGGCATTTTCCGTCGAGGGCGTGGCTGCTGTAGTTGTTATTGTTGCGGCCGTTGTCGTCGTCGTCGTTGGATCATCTGCATACGAACAGGTGGGCATCACCTGTGTCGCCAGTCCGCAGATCTGCGAATCATTCATATTGCACACATAACCCCCCGCGCAGCTGCCCAACGAGTTTTGAGGTGTGTTCGTACCCAGGCAGAGGGCGAAGGTGCTAGTAGAGGTGCAGGCAAAGGTGTTACTGACATCACACTTGTAGCAGTCCTGGCAATCGCCTGTGCTGGTGCCGCTCGGCTGGCAGAGCACACCACCCGCACCACTCACACACACATAGCCGACGGGGCAGCTGTAGGGTATGCTAGTGGGTAGACTATTTGCATCGCAGGCCTGCATTTGGGTAGACGAGTAGCAGGACATGTTGTTGACGGCATTGCACACGTTACAGGTCGACCTGGCTGTGGCGAACAGGC
Organism: Drosophila gaucha; assembly: GCA_035045545.1. NCBI lineage: Eukaryota > Metazoa > Arthropoda > Insecta > Diptera > Drosophilidae > Drosophila > Drosophila gaucha. The sequence continues at coordinate 2,227,462 of JAWNOY010000292.1, forward strand.
ACAGCAACGGTAGCAGGCAGCCGAGTAGTTTCATTTTGACAATGCTCAACTTTTCGACTCTTGTTATTTAAATACAAATTTGGGCAACAATTTTCGGGCTTAACCTTGCGCAAGCCCCAATTTAGATAAGCTCGAGACTTTGAGGCAGCTGCAAGGTTAGCTTCTCTTATCGGCAGGCCAACTAAATCTTTATTCACTTTCTTATACAACTGCTATATAATTACAGTTACAGTTACAGCTTTGTGACTTTTAAGAGCTGCTGCCTTGCAGTTTGCATTCCAGTTGCATTTCGAGATGCGCCTTCTGCTCTTCACAGTCTCGCTCGGCATTTTGCTCCGCAGCCCTGGCGCTCGGACTGCTTGCAATGTCTGCGCCTCGGTCAGCAATGTGGCTTGCATCTCTAGCAACCAATTTCAGTTCTGTGCAAACAACCAGACCATCGGACCCATCAACCTCTGCCCGGCGGGCAGCTACTGCAGCAGTGAGTCACCGATTTGCCAGAAGAACCCAGCACTTAAGGCCTGTGACGGCTGCGGCGAGTGTAATAAACAAGGCACCTTTGCCTGCACCGGGCTACGCACCTTTGCCCTGTGCCTGGGCAGCAGCCGACCCTCGAACATTACGGGCAGTTGCAGTGTGGATCTGGTGTGCAACATGGATCTGCCGGAGATATGTGGCAGTGCCACAGTGACAAGTGCCACCTGCCCGGAGCCAACGGCAACCACAGAGCCAAGCACCACAGACAGCACTACGCCAGAAAGCACCACCATGTCCCCAGATGCCTTTTGCCGGGCTGCCTTCAAGGGCATTCCCATCCACGCTATTCCCAATGACACCGAGTGCACCAGGTAACATAAAACTCGGTTTCTTTATATTCATATTTATTTTTATTTTCTCTTCTCTTCTTTCAGCTACATCTATTGTCGTTTCTATATAAATGCTTGGGTGGGCCGCATTATTGATTGTCCGGTTGATAAACCCTTCTTTAATGGCCGCACTTTGTGCTGTGGCACAACAAAAGCAACTCGTCCAGGTTGTCTTCAAGGATAAGCGCTTATGTTGCTATAACAAATGTTATTAAACTTATTTTATGCAAAAATAATTCTTTATAAATATATTTTTTATGCCCACTCAACAATTCCACGAATTTCGCTTGAGCTAAGATTAGATAAGATCTTCAACGTGTGATGGCCATAAAGCTTATTTGTTAATAATATTATAAAACTATAAAAAAAAATTTCTACATATACATATATGTCGGTTACACAAGTTCTCGCTAAGGCCATAAAAGAAAACTTTTTTCTGGCAGTTCAGTATTGATTAGGTATAATACCTGTTGTAATTTTAATGTCATTAAATATATATAAAAAGATAGAAATGTATATTATGTTTGCAGACATAAAAAACATATAAATTTCTGAAAAATTAAGTATACGTAATAATAACTCAAAAAGAAGCAAACAGTAATTTGAGGTACTTTTTTCACGATCCATTTTTCACACTTCCAATTTTTGTTGCATACTTTTAGGTGAACAAATTAAAACGCTTCATGTAAACAAAAATATATTGAAAATAAGCTTTACCTCAGCTATATCCTTGCACAGGACGAGAGGACATAGTGTATTTGGTTCGTGAATACGAGCCCTATCGATTACCATCAAAATATAATGGATCCAGGTTTAAGGATCCAGGACTTGCGATATTTCACTTCCAGGCCAGCTGCTGGCCATGGATTTTGCCTAAATTACACAAAATCCCTAATATCTCGGAAACCACAACGACTATTTAGACGTAATTCGGTACATTTATAGTCTTTGAAATAACAATTAGTTTGACACATAACTTGTCAGGATACGCAAGGATGCAGCCGAGTTATAAGCTGATTTCTTTGTAAGAATTCAAGTTGTTATCTCAGCAGCTTACAGGACTTTCGTCCTTGTTGTTAAACATTTTCAATCAGAACCATTAGCACATTTTATGGTCTAAATGACATCTCGATAGTCCTTCAAATGGCCAAGTTATAGCCGACCTTCTACATTTTAGGCCATTTTTCGACCATATCCCTTGAAAAAATTTGAGATTGAATTTTTGGTCGAACCTTGGAATTCCTTGAATGCCAATCAGTAGTCCTGTTTCACATGAGCTCAAAATAATGTATCGTCACAAGATCCTTAAGGATTTGGGCTAGTCAAAAGAATCCAGGACTTGTGATATTTTAGCTGCGTCTGGCATGGAAACTGACTAAATTACACAAAATCGCTTATATCTCGGAAAATACAATTACTATTTAGATGTCCTTTACTCCATTGATAGTTCTTAAGACCCCAATTAGTTTAACACATTACTTGCCAGGATACGCAATGATACAGCCGAGTTATAAGCTATTTTCTCTGTAAAAAATTGTCATAGTATCTTAGCTGCTTAAAGGATTTTCCTTATTAATGTGAATTCTTTAGTAGGGCCACAAGGACATAATTTGGTTCAAAGAACATCCCGATAGTCGTTCAAATTGCCAAGGTATTGCAGACTTTTATTATTTCAGGCCATTTTTTGACCATATTCCTTGAAAAAAGTTCAGATCGATTTTTTTGTGTAATCCTGGAATTCCTTGAATGCCAATCGATAGTCCTGTTTCTCACGTGCTCAGAATAATATGTCTTTCCAATATCCTTAAGGATTTGTATCACTTGCGAATAACTGTTCTTTCCCTTAAATGAAAAAAAGATTAAGTTAAAAAAAAGTTAAAATTTCATTGGAGTCTTTCAGGCGGCATTTTTATTGTTAATTCTTGCTTTGCTTTAACAAGCTAACCTAATTTTTTGCAGTGCAATTGTAGTTATATACTTTTAATCTAATAACAATCAATTTTTCTTACTCAACAAGTTACATTATTTAAAAATGAAATATACGTAATAATAATTCATACCACAGGACTATGGGAGAAAATTACTAAATACCAGACAAATGGAAATTTTCCCCCTAGTGCACAGGAAAGCAAAAAATTAAATGAAAATTCCATTGCATACTTTCAGGCAGCTACTTTTATTGCTAGTGCTTAGATTTACAATTTAATCAACTATTTCCTTATTACGCCAGTACTTGATGCCTTTATGATGGTGCTTACGTATCTCATGCAGGGAGATAAGATTAAAAAGAGATCTTAAATGCACCTGCATTGACTTGCAGTGTTGCAGTTGTGTTCGAAGATGTTGTGCGTGTTATTGCTGTTGCTAGCTGTGGGAGTCCTGGATTGTCGGGGCGATTGCAATGTTTGTTCCGCATCCTCAAATGCGGCTTGCGTCTCACAATCGCAGTTCATGTTCTGTGAGAATAATTTACCCGTTCAGCCAGTGAATAGTTGTCCGACGGGCTTCTACTGCTCGGCTCAGGCCGCAATTTGCCAGAGCGACTTCTCGACGGCGTCGTGCAATGGCTGCGGCATGTGCAACGATTCGAACCAATTTGCCTGCCTGGGTGTTCGCACGTTCGCCCTGTGCCTTGGCACGGCGCAGCCATCGCAAATCACAGGCAGTTGTGCGCCCTACTATGTCTGCAACAAGGACAATCCCAACATTTGTGGCACTGCATCATCGGGCTCCCAGGCCACCTGCCCCCTGGTCGATGATGAAATGTCAACCACATTGATGCCGGGCGTGAACGTCGATGCGAATACCTATTGCAGATACGTTCAACGCGCCGGTCGCTTTCCCTATGGCAACACACTGGAAACCACCTGCAGACAGTGCGTACTACAAACTCACTTTGATTAATTTCATTGTTATCAAATTCAATTTCAGATATATCATGTGCTATGTGAGCAACAGCATTTGGTACGGCGCCCTCTACTACTGCCCGGGGGAAACCTATTTCCAAAGCAGCTCGCAGATGTGCAACACCACAATTCCAGCCACCTGCAGCTCAGCTGTAAGCAGCTTGCAGGTGCAAAACTTGCGACTGGCCTAGGCATTGAAGCCTTAACAAAAATATATTTAACTATGGGAAGGAAATGAAAAAAGTCAATTTAAAGATTAAGTTTGTTTGTTTATTGGTGTATATTGGACAAAGTTTATAAATAAAGCCCCTGCAATTGCTTTATGACTTATTCTTAGAAAATTAATGAGTTTTTTAGCCCACTTTATTAATAGGTATTATTCATAATTCTCAGCCTTGGCTAAAGTGTTTCCATAACTCGCCTCCTTATGCCGAAAATTTGCTCGACAATATAAATGACTGCGAAAACCGTTTAGTGAGCAAAAACGCCAAACGCCTACGGCGAGATTAACACATTGTCAGACTATATATCTATATATATATCTATATATATATCTATATATATACTATATATATCCTATAAATACGCGCATTAGGCGACGTTGTCCAACGGCAGAGGCCTAAAATTAAATTCAACGTGAATAATTTTTTTGTAAGTTTTTTATTTTGTGTGCAGACCGCAAACGAATGCCACATGGGGCAAGCCCCGCCCCAGTCAATTGAAATGCGCATTGTGCACGTGTAGCTGGAGCCAAACTATGTTGATGCGTGTTTGGCTGCGGGCTATTGGGTTTCGCATTCGAGGCGTGTGAAATCGAAACCATCGAAATTGAAAACACTCAATGAAAAGTTTTGCGGCTCAGCCTTGGATTGAATTGCATTTCCCTAGCCGGGCCCAGCCAGGCCCTGGCCCCGACCGAGCTTCTGTGGCCCCTGTGGCCACGTAACTGACCCACATCAAATGCAACAAACAGAGAGAGAGAGAGAGAGAGAAATGAAGCCAACTTACTCGCTCTCTCTTTCCTTCTCTATCTGCTGCCAAACAATTTTTATGGCATGTGGCAAAAAAGTTTTTGCCTGAGCCAAAAAAAAAAAAAAAAGATTGAGAGCACATTTCATAATTGTGCACGAGCAGCTGGTTGTTGGGGCAGGGCCAAAAGTTTCCAGGGCCAGGCCAGGCCAGCGCAGGGCAGGCCACCAGATTTTTCAAGGTGCAGCGCGGCAAACGCGGCGTATGCGTCATAAATGCCATAACTGGCAGACGCTTGTCGCCTAGCAGGAGCCCAGCCAAAATTCTAAAGGAATAAAATTAAGTGAAAATGCTGAATGTTTGTGGGAAATTCCACTCGCGTGCCCAGCACTATTCATGAAAATTGAAAACTGCGAACTAAGGGCGAAAGTTTTATTTACGGTCGATCGGGGCAAATCTTGGAAACTGTTAGACTGAATGGATATATGTATATGTGTGTGCAGCTATATAGGCATGTCTCTCCCCTATCAGTCCTGACACTCTGTCTCTGCCTTTTATATCTCTCTCATTTTTCGGTCTCTCTGAGTCTCTCGCGGTCTTTAACTATGTATGTCTGTCTAGCTTTCTTTATATTTTATTGTCTCTCTCTTTATTCTTCTCTCTTTTTCGCGTCATATATATATTATGCTCTTTCTTACGATCTAGCTTTCTCTCCCTCCCTATTTGTATATATCTCTCTCTCTCTAACTGTTTGTACCTCTGTTTCCCCCCCTCTCTCTCTCTCTCTCTCTTTCCCTGTCTCTCTGTTCTTCCATCTACTAGTATCTGTGTCTCTTTTTTGACTATCATTCTCTCTTTATCTTGGTGTCTCTCTCTGTCTGTCTTGTTCACTTTGTATCATTCTCTTTCCTCCCCTGTCTCGCACTTTCTCTGTCTCTACCTTCATCTATCAATCTCTTTTCTTCCCTTTCTCGCTCTCTCTCTCTCTCTCTCTCTCTCTCTCTCTCTCTCTCTCTCTCTCTCATTTTGTCCCCGTCTCCCTTTCTCTTCATCTCTCCCTCTTTCTCACTTCATCTCATTCTCTCTCTCAGTCTCTCTTTTTCTCTAAATCTCACGCTCTCTCTCTCTCTCTCTCACTCTCTCTTTCAACTAATATTGGATAGAATGCATAAGATATACATATATACTTCTATATAAGAGTATATATACAATATATTATATATATATATATTAATGTAGCAGCTCATATGATACAAAAATAGTTGCAACAAACATTAAGCCTGCGTCTTTTCAAAGCATTTCAACGTGCAGTCGTTGCAGCAGCTTTACCACGCCCACTTCAGCGATTCATGCATGGCCTGTAATCTGTTAAAGTGCTCAAGTTAGTTGTGGCCAACTTTGTGCGCCTCTGCCAGCCAGATAGCTGGATGGATAGCCTTCCAGCTTTATGTTAACATCAACAGTCGTCAGTTGTCGTTACCCACTCCACTGCACTCAGCGCTGATGAATTCATTAATTATTTTTTCTAATAGACACCGTCAGTGGCTCAGACATGGATGTCCTTCATAGTTAGAGCCGCGCTGTCCGGACTAATTAAATTATATGCATTGAGTTTTGTTCCAGATGGCTGCCAAATTCGATTAATGCCTGACATAATCTTAAAGCTACATCAAATGTATATATATACATATATATATATATATATATATATATGGACCAAATATTTCAATGGAGTCAGCTCTTCAAGTCCTTGGTCGGATGCTTTGTTCACAGCTTGTCGTTGCTATTTTTATTTCTGTTATCATTAGCTTACGAAACTTGTTGGAGGCGTACATATATACATACATATATATGTATGTATGTTTAGACTATTAAATGCAGACAAGGCACTCGCTCAGTATGTTGCCCACGACGACAACAACAAACAAGTAACTTAGATCCAAGGCAGCCTTTGGGCTATCAACTGTCATATTCTCATCTCGTCCTGGCTTAAAGCAGGCATGCTCTCTCTATGTATATATCTATGGAATGAGGGCAACTGCAGAGAATCTTTAAATAGTGGCAGACAACCCGCTGTTTTGCATATGAACATTTCTGAGCGGGGGTGGTGCAACAATATGCTCTATTCGAATATTTCCCCTTCGCTAGGCTCTGCGTTTAATTAAAGTTCTATTTTCATTTGTTGTTTTGGCTTTGGGGCAACACAAACACAAAAAAAAGACAGAGAGTGGCGCCTGCCTGGGCGGCCCATCACAGCCGCCCGGAGCCACCCCCCGCCCACAGCGTTGACCACCTGCCGGGAAGCGCTGCCCCGCTGCAACTGTCGTTGGCGGCCGCAATTAATTTACTTCGCTTCGTTTTATTCATTGCGCCAACTTTATAAACAATGCCCAAATGGCCAAAAGCCAACTGCCAGCGTCTGCTACTAGATGCTGCTGCTGCTGCTGTTGCCGCTGCTGCTGCTATTTTGTTTATGCATCAATTGGGTTAATCACTTGAACTGTGCATTAGATGGGAGTTTAGTTCTGTTTACTTGTTTCCTCTCGCCTTCAGCCATAATTATAAAGATCGATAGTTTATATTATGGGCATAGAAAAGTTGTATTTTAGTAGGGATTAAAGTGCATATATTAAGGCAGTGGAATGTATTGTGTTTATTAGTCGGAAATTTAGAGTTTATGCCAGAAGAAGAATCTTTATTAGAGTAGTCTTGGAATGCATTGCTCATAACTCATTTATAACTTATGGGAATCATATTATTCTTATTATTATGATTAATGAGATCAATATTAATATTCATTTAAATAAAATTATAGGTATAGCTAGTATTTGAATCGGTATTAGATTATTAAGGTTAATATAGTTATATGTTAAAACAACTATGACATAAATAAGTGCTAGCATTAGCATAAGTATTAGTATTAGTATTAGTATTAGTATTAGTATTAGTATTAGTATTAGTATTAGTATTAGTATTAGTATTAGTATTAGTATTAGTATTAGTATTAGTATTAGTATTAGTATTAGTATTAGTATTAGTATTAGTATTAGTATTAGTACAGCATAAGTACTAGTATAAGTAAACACATAATTGAATTCGAACTGTATTTCTTCTTCCTTATTACTACTACTTCCCAATATCTATATTTTACTGTGAACCGTGTGAAATGTGTAAACAGTCTGAACTTTTAATTATAAAGGTGTCAAAATTAGAACACGTTTTAATAGCCGCCTATAACGAGGCCCAATACCAACCATTAGAGGGTTTCTGCCTGGGTGGCAGGTCAAGTACGCGAGCATGTCAAAAAGTTTTGACATACCTATGTGTGGATGGGGTCAATGGAGCCGCCGCCCATCAGAAAGCCAAACACTCACTATTATTATTCTATAGTGCGGCATTGTTGTGGCATGTGAACTCACCGAGCCCTACGCCCACAAGAATGCAGCAGCAGAGAATGCCAGGCATGTGCTACCTGCACCAGGTGATAGAAAGGAAGGAAGGAAAGCTGTGTGTGTGTATGTGTGCGGCAAGGAGGGCGAAGCCAACAGGAAATGCGCATAATGAAGCGCTGTGGAAAATGTGCCAGCATGTAGCGCCATATGGCACAGCGAGTGACTGACTGACGGACGGACGGACTGACTGATTGATGGACAGACTGACTGACTGATGAACTGATATGCCAAGCCCAGGTCAGGCGTCAATATTGCGGCAAGCTGCATCCTGTCAACAGCTTGACAGAAACTCTAATGATTGCGGCTATTGTTAAAAAATTGAAGAGCTAGCCGCAAATTGCGGGAGCTAAACCGTGAATTATAATGAATGAATGCAATATAAATCAAATGAATTGTAAATAACCCATGGCATAACTGACAATTGTTCGAAAAATCAACCATCTCTCGCTCGATATGTAGATTAAACTTTATCAATTTCCAAATTGAATTTAATTGCTCATAATGCTTGTTGAGTAGCGTGCGATAAGCCGCTGCAAATCGGTTTAACGCATAATACAAATGTTTAGCTTTAAATTTTAATGAGCGAAGGAATCAATGAAAGTGGCTTTAAGATTCAATTTGCGTTTGCATTTTGGATGCAGAGTTGAGGCAGTCACAAAATATTTAATGAATGCTCGGAAACTCGATGTTCAAATGTATTAATTATATTTGCAGAGCAGGAGGTTACATAATTGATAAAAATAAATGATACAGTTATATGGCTTATGACTTCCTTTTGAGTCTACTTATATTTCAGCATCAATCGCTGATTCATTGGAATGGGGAGAACTTAAGATACTTTTAAATACTTTAAGAGATGTTTACTTACTTATAATTCATGTCCAAATACAATAAATATACCTTCTGTCAGTGCAGAATGATAAGTCCTTTTGCTTGGCTTTTAATATATTACCTAATTAATCGTCAATGCATTACTTTGTCAACTGACATCTTCGTTACTCTTAAGCTAAAATATATATCCACATCATTCGCTCACATATCAGTTGATTTCAAAATGAATTCACTCTCTGTCTGGTGCAAAACAATAAATTTTATGACACGACAGTTTTGATAACAGCATCAATCACTAATGCATTAGACTGCGGACCGAGCAAGTCCAAATACAAGTTTTCTTACTCTAAGATACTACATGAAATGTTGACTTGCATGTTATACTTTATACCCTTTTTATCTACCTAAAAGCGAACCTAAAGATACCTATTACTGCATCAAGCAGTAATGCATTATTTTATTGACTAAGTAAAATTACCTAATTCTTTTTACTATAAGGCATTTTTGGCTTATATTTTTGACTTATATCTTCTACATTTAGACCTAATACATTTCATACAATTAAATAAACTATCTGTCAAGGCATGCTTATTTATTACAGCATCAATCACTAATGCATTACTCATTCGACTGTCTAGCTGCATATATCTATTACAACTGTCTTTCTACTCGAAACTTAATAACATAATAAATGAACTGTACGTCAAATAAATCTATCCGAATGAATGATAATGTTATGCCTAAGCACCCATCTCTTGAATTCCTCTTACGGCATCAGCCAATATCATCCAGAGCTGTATAAATAATAATTGATCGATGTATCTAAGCTCTGATCTGAGAAGTAGCTGCAGCAACAGTTTCGCTTTAAGTGGTCATAAAGTGTCAAAGTCAAAGCTCAATCAGCGATGCGCATAAATAAAAACCGTTTAAGGAATGCGGAACAACAGCTGACACTCTCTCAAGCTCGACAGTGTATAAATCAACGACCCTAAGCTTGGCTTACTAGTGTAAATCGTAGACGATCGAGAGTTGTTTATTGATTGACATGTGTAAATTTGTAAGTCAAACATTTTGACAGGCGCTTATCGAAATTTGCTTATCAAATAGGTTGACGAAAAGCTGACTCTGTATATGTGTATATTTGTGTGCGTGTGTGTGTGTGGGCTGATCCTGCCCATATAAATTCTATTAGCGTGCGAGTTTCTGTTTGATAAATCATGCCATGCTGTGCCATGCCATGTGGGCAGCGTCCACTGCTCGACGCAATAATTTTGCAATTTTATTGCACAACTGTCAAGTGGTTGGGCTGCCACGCCCCCTGCCCCACAGCCCCACTGCTTGCCCCACAGTTTGGACAAATAATGCCATTAAGTGCAGCCTCGACTGAGCTGTGAGAGTGAGCTACTTTCGCTGCTCACAGGCCGCGCTTGCGGCATGCGGCATGCGGCATGCGGCATGTGGCATGTGGCAAACTGTCTGTGGCACTTACTTTCATTAAGCAAACAGCTAGCTGCAACAAGAGTGTGCAACAACTTCAACTGCAACTGCAACTGTTTGCCCAGTGGGTCACTCAGTCAGTCGTTGTCAGGCCATTTCACTTGATACACACACACACACACACACACACAGATATATATATATATATACATATCTGTCTGTATTGTAACAATGCAAATGCGCTCAAATTGTCGCTAATTGCAATTTGCACGCGGAAATTCGCAATGCAATAAAAGCATTTTGCAATATACGAATGTACACACTCTTCTTTACGCATTGCTTTCAACAACAACAAAAAAGCAAGCAAAAACTTTTCAGTCAGGCACAACCGACTGCAATAAACTCGCTATATAAATGTATCTAAAAATGTATCTATAAAAACTCTGAAATTTATTCAAAAATCAATATTTTGATGAATTATGAGGCGTATTTGTAAAAGATCCTAACTCGAAGACTGTAGAAGACATAGTTTTTCCGATTTTCCACCCCCGATAAGGCCTCTACATATCATTTCAGATCAAGCCACAGATGAGGCCAACAGAAACCCACTGGACAAGCTACAACTGCAAATTTATGATTTTGAATCAGTCTATAGGACAGGTCTTATAAGTTATAAGTATAAAGGTCCCACCTCTACAATTGATAGACCGAGTTATTCCCGACATACCTTGACATATTCAGCTGGCAGTAGTATTTCTCTGAAAATATATTCCAAGTTTTAAGCCACTAAAAATAATGCCCAAAACACTAATATACTCTGTTTTACACAAGCGACTATGAAAAATTGTATATAAATACCTTTGGGCTATAACGTTGAATCAAATGCGATTGCAATCGCAATTCATTAAACGACAGTTTGACGCCGACGACTGCTGGCGCCACATTTTATAAACAAATACGAAAAAATATTATAAATTATATAAGGTAGAAGTGGGGTATATTAGCTAGGTCAGAAAATACTGTCAGCAGAAAAAAAAATTATGATCGAAATTATATACTATTATCGATAAGTCTGAAAAAATTATTTAACACAATTTGACAACTTTGTAAATGAGTTTTATATATTAGGTTCTTCTTCGTCTTTTTACAGTGTATCTATGTAGTGATACACTGTTCTTTGGCCGTATATATCTGAAACTCAATTGAATTGCACGCTTGCATTCTGATTAACTTTTTTTTGCATAACGTGACACAATTAAACACAATTTACAACAAGACTCATCTGTAAACCCATAAATTAATCAAGTCATAGATCGCATAGACTACACTGCACTACATGGTAGAACTCCGGACTAAATGGCAAAGCGCGGCAGTACACTTCTCTATAGTAAACTATAATATACTACACTAGGCTACATGGAATTAGACACTGGACAGCGCTCTACATGAAAATACACTGCACTACATGAAACGATAGTGTACTAAACTGCGCTATATAGAAGGACTCGTGATTAAACATGCAAAGCGTGGCACTACACTGCTCTATACTTAACTACACTATACTACAGTGGAATACATGGAACTAAAAAACACTATATTGGATGACACTGGACTACACTGCGCTAAATGGGATGGCACTGATTAACACTGCACTACATGGTAAGACTCAGGACTAAATGCCAGTGCAAGGGGCTTCACTGTTCTATACTAAACTACACTATACTACACTGGGCTACATGGAACGACAGTAGACTACACTGAACTCCCTAAGACTACACTGTACTTCAGTAAAGTACTCTACAAGGCACTAAGCTACATTGCACTTTACTAAACTACACTGCGCTACAACAAAGCTAAACGCAGCCAAAAAGATTTATCACTCTGCGAGCAGCTCAACTGAGGAGTTGACGTCAGTTGTTCGCCTTTTTTGGGAATCCTTGTTGCCACATGACGCAATTGGATTGCGGCGCCTGACGCAGCTCCAAGGCTTGTTGTCTGACAATTTGGTGACCATTTGTCGGCACTTGTGCACGACCTTGGCAGCTGCAATCGTGTCAACTATCGATTGGCAAACGTATACGTAATAAATGCGCAATGCACGTGCCTGCAAATATTTCGCAAAGGTGCAAAGCTGGGCCACATTTAATATGAAAGACATGATTTAAATGTATATGAATTTGTAGCAGCATCTGCTCCTGGTTGCTGCTTTAATCAATATGAAATTGCAAGCTGCCCACTAATGTGCCATGTTGCCCCTAAGCTGCACTCTCACCTGCCCCGCGTCTCACCTTTGGTAATTTTGTGGTCATTTAGCTGGAGTCCGTTTGCAAATGCGAGCTGCGGTTGCCAATGATTATGTTGTTTGGCCTTTGATGCACGGATGCCGCCATTGTTTCGGTTAATTAAAATTTGTGGTGCCGACTCTCTCTCTGTCTGTCTCGTTGTGTGCGTGGATTATGCCTTTGGCATTCGCTCTCTTCACAGCTTTGTGTAATATTAAATATGCAGAGCTTCGAGCGGTTCACTTGAAGCCCAATCGAAAGCCAAAGACAAACGGCCAAGAAGTTATCTGCATTCCAGTGCCCAAAACAGGTTTCTCTCCCTGTCTCTCTCTCTCTCTCTCCATCTCGCACACGCTCCTTTACTCTCTCTGGCAGGCAAATGCAGGCGCGCTGATGATTCATGCCCAGCTCCCCAGACGAAGCAGCGTCCGTTGCGTTCTGCTGTTTTCTTTGTTTCGCTTTGTTGTTCTTCTTTTGTTGTTGTTGTTGTTGCTGGCTTTTGCTTTAATTTCTGCTTCTTTCATTCAACAGCATGTCGCGCATTTTTTGCCGCTGTTTCCCACGCCATAAATGTGCATTACACATACACAGAGAGTTCCTTTTCGTCTGTTTCTTCTGCTTCTTCTTCTTCTTGTTCTTTTTTGGTTGCTCTCACATTTGATTTTATGCGCATTCCTTGTTCGACTGCTGCCACGCGGCGTATGCGTAATCAGGCAACTGCAGTCATCAGCTATAGTTGGCCTAACAAGTTTCCACACACACACACACACACACGCACGCACACATACACAAATTTTATGACAAACTCAAAGTTTACTCTGCCCGAAGTCAGTTTCTTTGCGGCTTCGACTGCAGCTGGCAGCTAAAACTCAAAATGTTGTTAAGCTGCAACTGCTCCTCCAGCTTTTCCCTATCTCCCTGAATGGTCCTACATAATCCTATGCTGCTGCTGCAGCATTGGTGGCAACTACTATTAAACTTGTTTCCGTTGTTCTGCTATTTTTCTCTTCTTTTTTTTGCAGTAATTTTCATAGAATTTATGACCGTCTTTTTTCGTAGGGATCACAAAGTTTTAGCTGCAAACTTCTAGCATCAAGTTTATGGCGACTTTTGACAGCTTCGACAGATGAAAATTCTGCAAGTTCTTTTTCCTTTCTTTTTAACCACTTTTCTATAAAGTATATTGCCAAATAATTTCAATTTTTATGCATTTAAAGCAAGTTGAAGTAGCAAATAAATAAATATTAATTTTTTTTTAATTATCACTAAATATTTTGCTGAAACATTGAAGGATTAAATATTTTTGAAAATGCCACAAGGAAACATAAATGTATATAGAGATTTTTATTTGTGCGGGTTGTGCAATATGTTAAGGCTCAAGAATAGATGGGTTCGCAACGATAAAGCATTTATAATAAACTGTGAAAGCACATTTTTTTCAGGCACTCGAATGTTGAATACGCTAACAAAGTATCACTTAAGATCTGCAAAGGAAATTGGATATGTTTATATAGATATGTTTTAGATATGTTATATATAATCTTTCAATTATATTTATTAAATAATTTATTTTTAGTTTTATCTTCCTTTTAACTCTAGATCATTTAAAGTATCTTTAAGTATCAAATATATCTTCAGCTATATAGCATATAAGGAGACTGCTAAGTAGATCTCTAATACATACATTTGTCGACACATCTTTCTCAAGCCTCTCTAAATGAAATTTTACTAAAATAATAAGCAAAATCATAAATTGAATAATAACTTTAGTAAAAATACAAAAAAAAATAAAAATCAAAAATAATTTTAATATCAAGTGTTAAAGAAAATAAAAAAAGCTTTTCAAAAATTTTAAAATTTTGGTAAAAATAAATATTAAGTAAATTTAATAAGTTATAAATTATAAAAAAGGGTTTATATATGATTTTTGATTAAATAAAAATCTTTATTTTTTATTTTATTTAACATATCAAATCTGGTATTTAATACTAAGCTTAAGGATAGCTTAACGAGCACCAGCTGCTATTGCCTTCAACTCGAAAATTCTTATTACTCCACATACTAGCTTATATAATCAAAACACTCACTCTATAGTGTATAAATAATCCGCGCACAATGCGAAATTTCAGCGTAAATAAAACAATGGATCACAAAATGCTCAAATTTGAAAATTTTGTATATGGAGCTCAGAGCTCAAGCGATCTACCTACAAAGCTGGGGCTTTCACAACGCACGCCTGGAAAGTGAAGTGCATTAAGCATACACATAGCACACACACTACACACACACACGTATGTTACACTGTACAACATAAACATTGTGAGGCCTTTGGCACGACAACTTTCACGCGCTGCAGCCAAACTTGAACTCGAAGTCGAAGACAATGTTATCATAGGCCCACATTTGTGTGGCATGTCGAAAAGGGGCAACAACAAACAAAAACAACAAGATGCCGCAAAATATTTAGGCACACAACATGGCGAAATAAAAGCAAAAGAAAAAGAAGAGAAAAAAAAGCGAAGAACCAATGCTCGATGTACCAAATTCCATGCCGCGGCAAAAGAAGAAGCCGCCGTCGAAAGAGTTGAGATACAGATACAGATCCGCAAGATCCGCAAGATCCACGAGATCTGTGGAGAGCGTTTGCACGAATTCGCAAAATTGGCCACCACAGAGCGCAACAACAGCAACAACAACAACAGAAGCCAAAGACTTGGGGCCAAATCAAAAAAGGACACATATTGAATTTCAGCAAAAAGGCTGCTGCTGACCTTTTGTTAGCCCTTTTGGGGCAGCGAGGCTCTGGTGCGAGTTTAGTTATTAAAATGAATGCGCAGCTCGCTGCAGTTATGCGACTGACTTAATTACAGGTACCTGGCCTTGCCTTACCTCGCCTTGCTTCGCCTTGCTTCGCCTCGCCTTGCCTTTCCTCGCCTCGCCTTTAACATCCAGTCAAGGAGCCATGTAAATTGCTGGGCCGCTGCCGCCTGTCGTTTATTTATAGAAAATAATGAATTGAACAGGTGAGATCGAGCAAATGATAAGCATAGAGAAAATTCCAGCATGCAACAGCGTGTGAGTGAGAGGGAAGAGCTCAAGTCCAACTGCAGTTTGCCATTGCGAAATTCAGCGAACGAGCGCTGCAAAAAGCAATCCAATTTACTGATTTATTTCTTATTTTACTTTGACTATGCAACAGCAACAACAACAACAATAACAACAACGGCAACAAAAGCTGCTGCAACCACAACGGAGGCAGCTACCGAGTCCCTGCCCCAGCCCCAGCCTCAACTTCAGCCTCAGCTTCAGCTTGAGCATCTCCTCTGATGTAGTTAGTGGGCTTTGCTTTGATCTTGATTCTTGATGCTGGGCTGCGACGCCTGACAATGATGACGAGGCAAACAGCATCGAGCCACAGCCGATACAAAAGGTATGCCAAAACAAAAAAAAAACTAACTAAAAAGCAACCGAATAAATAAACAGGTGAAAATAACGAAACTTGAATGCCCTTTGAGTAAAGAGAGCAACTTGAAAATAAGTTTAAAAATGCTTTGAAAACTTGAATTGTGGAAAAAGTAGATAAGGCTGAGTCTTGGGAAGGATATATATTATATATATATAAATGGATATTAGGTGTCAGATAGAGTAAAGTCTATGAGTTTTACTTACATTAGTCAAGAAGCAAATAATATAGTATAGATATACTGATATACTGAGTATAGAAACTATACTAGGACACCTGACTGGTATTTTTTTATCCAATTTTCATTGGACAACTTAAACTAAAACCAAATTTGAACAGTGCATCAAAAATTTTGACTTACAACATTTTAATAATACAAATATTTAGAAATTAGATCTTTGTTTCTCGTGATTTGCACTCAAGTTTTCTAAATTCTTAGCTCTTGTAATTCTCAACAAGTTAAAGCTTGAAAGGAAAAGCGAAGAAATTCAAGAATCTTGAGAAAAAATTTTAACAGTTTTCATATTTTATTAACAAAAAATAAAAATAAAAACACAAATAATAAAATTTTAAAATTTTTAAATTTTCTTTAATAAATTTTTGATATAATAAATTATGATTCTTATTGTCAATATTTCAAATTTTTTTTTTTAAATATTTCAAAGTTTTTCATTTAAAAAATGGGATTTGAGAAAATATGAAAATGATGAAAAGATGATGAAAAACAAAGAAAATATTAATATTTATTGAAACAAACTTATGTAAACATAATTTTTGGAATATTATATTATGTAAAAATAATTTCTTATAAAAATTAACTTTGGTTTGAAAAATTTCCATTTAAATACAGACGTTAATTTAGAAAAACATATATCTATTTAACTAAATTTCTAAACTATTATTATCAAACTTTTCAGACCGTCATAGAACTTAACAAGCATTTCACAATTCTTCTTTTACTGCTGCACCTTCGGGAAGGGTATCAAATAGTTGGACTATAAACAAATGAGAAAATGTTGCATTGGGCAACGACAATTTTTGAAATTCGTGTAGGCAAAAGCTGCTGCAAAGGCTGCTGCAGATGCAGATGCCACGACATTATTTTTGCCACTTGGCCTGGGAGCTGAAGCTGGCGGCCACGACAGCACCAGCTAACCGGCAAAGTTGCAACCGGCATGGGGCATGCGGCATGCGGCATGAGGCATGCGGCAAGCGGCCAACGGCGACAACTTGGTTCGCATCTTTGTCGCTCATGCTTTATTTAGGGTTTCATGTATAAATATTTTTATTTATTGTGCAACACATTCGCACACGTTGCTGCAACGTCTGCGAGCTGCAGGATGTGCAGCACGACAACAACAGCAACAACAACAACAACAACAACAACAATAATGATGATGATGTGTAAACTCGCGGTTGGACGCTTAATTTCTGCCTTGGCCAAGGCCCGGATTGCAGCGATCGCTGGCCAGAGGATCGAGAGAATCGATATATATATATACATATATATATATATATATATATATACATATGTATAGTTGCCTGCAGCAAGTTCTGTTGCCAAGCGGCATTTGCAATCCAAAATGCGCTTAGTCATTCGAGAACTGCAATCAAAAGTGGTTCAGAAATTATGAGCTGATCGTTAAGAACTTATCTAGACTTGAGATAAGTTGCATGTGGCATAAAATCTAGAATTAAGTATATCTTTAATTATAGCAGACACACACATATTTATATATATATCTAGATTTAATTGGTAAACTCATATTGAGCTGGGGAGTGGGCAAAAATCGATTTCATTCATGCGCATTTCTGTTGAAATCTGTCAATGACACGTTGTCATGTTGGCCCCAGCCTGAAAAGCCATGCCAGAGACGTGTGGGGAGGCCAAACAAGCGACACAGTCGCTAGGTCTATGCAGCCAGCGGCAGGTGTGGAGTGGGGGGCGCGGCAGGCAAGTGAGGGGGGTTAGGCTTTGCTTGGCTTGTGCGGCGCTCACTCATCACGGCCATTGACAAGTAGCTGTCAGACAAAAAAGAAAATGAAAGAAAGAAACGGATTCAGCGAGACGATGGACCACTTTTGATATGCCCTTGGCCATGCAGCGTTTTATGGCTGGGCAGGTGGGCAGGTGGGCAGGTGAGCAAGTGGATGCTGGCTGCTGGCTGCTGTATGGCTGGCACAATGTGCCAAATCAAGCGTAAAGATCCAATATCCTGCAATGAAATAGAATTACAATTACACGTTGCAGCAGTTGGCTTTGTAATTGGCAGCCACATACGTTTTTCCCTCAGTGTAGCCTGTCTTTCGTATTGATTGTTATAATATGATCTATGGGCGCTGGTTGAAGGCGTGTTCAAAATAAGTACCAAATTTATTCGAAACTCATAAATACGTGAAAAATACTTACACGAAATTTCAATACTCTATCTATTTTTTAAAATAGCTTATGCCAAAGAAAAGGTAATCCGCACTACCATAACATTGATTGTTTCCATAGATTAAAAAGTTGAAAATTTATTCGAAATTCATAAATACATTAATAAATACTGACACCCAATAACAATACTCTATCTATTTTGCAAAAAAGCTTATGCCAAAGGAAAGGGAGTCCGCAACACTGTGCCCTCTCTAACATTGATTGTTATAATAGATTATATAGGTGGTGTTTGAAGGCGTGATCAAAACAAGTTCAAAATTAATTCGAAATTCAGTGAAGCATTAAATAGTCTTAATACTAATTTTAATACTCTAACTTTTTTGGATTTCATTTTATGCCACAAAAACTAAGACATTTAAAATTAATAACTTTAAAATAAATTGCGAAAATAATGAAGGTATAGTCAAAATAAATTACATTTTTTTTTAGAAATTCGCAAATATACTGAATAAGACAAATACTTAATTTCAATACTATATCTATTTTGTGTAAAACTTAAAGTCAAACGAAAACAAAAGGCAATTTATCAGTTCTCTAATATTGATTGTTACAATGTATTGTAATGCCATCGATATCTGTGAGTGGTTTTTAAGTTTTCGCTGGAAAAGCGAGACGCCCTCAAAGTGTGGCAGAAGGAATTCAAGGCACAGCCACAGCCTCTGCCAACTGCCTCTGCCACAGCCTCAGCCACTGCCTCAGCCTCAGTCTCAACTGCAAGTGCCGCCCAGGTCTTTAAAAATGTAAGAGCTCAGCGTTGGCATTCAAATGCAAGAGTGTGTATATATACCGCTGTGTGTGTGTGCGTGTGTGTGTGTGTTGCTCGATGACTTCACACATTCCAGCGGGCAAACAAGAACTTCCTTGAGACCAAACAATGTCTTGAGCCACAGCTCCAGCAGCTCCAACAGCTAAAAAGAACTTGCAAAACGTCGAACCAGTTTTTGGTGAATGAAAAATCAACAAAACGAAAAAAAAGGGGGGAAGAAAAAAAGAAAACGTTGCCTGGTTCTAGGGTACGGGCAAAACTAAAATACTTATAATAACAAGTAAGAAAGCTCTAGTCGGGTCTCAGCCCGACTACGAGATCCCCTGAACCAAGTCCGAGCTGTTGTTTTAAACAACTTAGCTTACATCTTTTATCTATACGTATTACCTCTGCGCGCATATACACATGCACACATTTGTATACACAAGCACACATATACCATGCACACAGAAGCATGCGCGCCGATTACTGTGTAGTTCATTTGAATGTATGTGTGCACACGTACAGGCTGCTGCCGCGTGCTTATACAATGTTTCCTTTAATAACTTCTGTATTACTTAACGGATTTGAATGCAATTTTCTGCATTGAATGCTATTAATTTATTAAAAATACGGTTTTCACTAAAAAATTTGAAAAAATTAAATTGTGGCTTTGATAATTTTTTTTTTTTAATAAATTTTTTTTGTGAAATGTGGAGCCGGTATCCAAAATATGAAAAAATAGAAAATGTATTTTATTTACAGAAAACTAAAAACAAAATTTGGTAGCTGTAGCTAAAAATGTGTAAAAGATATGGTCAAAAAACTGAATCTTGATAACGTTTTAAATCGATAACATTGAAACGGAAAAATTTATCGAATATCTAAAACAAACTCGATATTTTCGCTGTATACACAGACCATCATGCAAAATTTGAAGTCTCTAGCTATTATAGGTTCTGAGATCGACGCGTTCATACATACGGACAGACGGACAGACGGACAGACGGACAGACGGACAGACGGACAGACGGACGGACGGACGGACAGACAGACGGACAGGGCTAAATCGACTCAGCTCGTCACCCTGATCAAGAATATATATACTTTGTGGGGTCTGCCACGCCTCCTTCTGCCTGTTACATACTTTTTGCAAAACCATTATACCCTGATTTCCCATTTTCAATGGGTTCAGGGTATAAAAAGAAATTAAAATAAAATTCAAAAATGTGCAAAACGAGCGCGCCAACGAGAAACGAGAAATGCTGCATGCCACAAACGTTGCCACAGCCAGCGGCAGAGTCCGAGTCCGAGTCAGAGTCAGAGTCAGGGCCAGGGTCTGCTCAAGAATCTCTCTCTCCCTCTCTCTCTGTCTCTCTCTGGGTCTCTGTCTCGTAGTCTTAGGCCTGGAACCTGTTGAACCAGTCGGCGGCTCACAAACACAGAAAATGCCACCAACGTGTTTTTTGGCTGCAGTCCCGCAGGATAAAAGCAGCCACTCTGTTCCGCTCTCATCTCCCTCTCTCCCTCTCTCTCTCTCTCTCAATCTCTCTCCCTCTCCCCCTCTGTTGAGTTCAAGTGTAAAACGTTGGAATGCGTTCGGCATTGGCCATATTTGCTGCACTAAATCAAGCGTTTAAACGAAATTTGAGTTGCTCCCCCCTCCAATCCCACTAAAAAAGTAGAAGAAGAAGAACGAACAAACAACAACAACAACAAATTTCAGTTTGCCTAACTTTTGGCCTGGCTTCTTAGAGATCAAAACTTTTTTTTCGCCAGGCAACATAATTTATAGATGCCGTTTGCCTAAATTCGTTTAATTTCAGCTCTACACACACACACACACACACACGCACACGGCTTACCTTTACCTGTTGTACCTTTTTGCTCTTTGTGTGTGGGTCGAACCTGAATTTGAGAAAGTGTTCACTCAAAGGGTTTTTAGCTCGAAAATAGTGTTGGCTTTTATGAAAACCAAAAAAAAGATAGATCAGCTTAAATAAAAAATATCTAAAGGTGTGGAGCAAAAAGCTGTAAAATTATAAATACAATTTTTAAATGAATCAATGAATTCATAGAAAATATATTAAATATAAAATAATTACGATATAAAAATATATAAAATATATTAAATATATAAATCATATAAAATATATAACACATATAAAACATATAAAATATATAAAACATATAAAATATATCAAATATAAGGAAAAATATAAAAACGATAAATAAAAATCTTAAAAAAAATATATTTTTTTTATTTTTGAAAATTTTGTATACATATTTTATATAAATTAAATATATATATTTTAAATTTATTTTTAGTTACAAAATTTTAATGAGATATTTATTAAATAAAATAAAAACAACGCAAAGGACGTCAAAGCAAATTTAAAATGCAAAAATATTTCTCTTCAGCTTGATCTAGCGCTATAAAAATAGCTAAAATGGCAACACTGAACTGGAACTCGGACTCTCTCCCTCCCTCTTACTCTCCCTCTCTCTCTCTCTCTGATCGTTCGTACATTATAATTTATAACTTTATCTAAACGATGTGCTGGTGTTTAATTTTCGACTTCACCTTTTCAATCTTTTTTTTTTTGTTTCTGTCTTTTTTTGTAGTTTGAGTCGTGAAGCGTTTTCTGTTTCCGCTTCGCATGACTCATGCAAGGATTATTTTGTATATATATGCATATGTATATATAGCGCCACATTTGAGATGAACATATCTAAATTTTAAGCAGTTTCAACCTTACCGTTGGCACTGCCTAACAAGGCCAATGAAGGCGATTGCCTAACAGCTGGAGGTAAATTTTTGACCACCGTGAAGTGTTGTTCCTTTGTTGTTGTTGTTGTTGTTGTTTTTCGAATTTCTTGTTAATGAAGAAATAGATCGGGACCAAAGTGCTGAGTAACTGGCCAAATAGTTTGGCCCTAGTGAAAGTCTTGCCAAAAAAATCGTGCATTGTTGTCCCTAAACAAAAGAATAATCTCTTCAAACGCGCGTGCTGTGAGTGCTAAGGGCAACAGTTCATGCATTTAAGAGAAATTGACAAATGGCAAGCTCTTAACTCAAAAGTGATTGAACAGTTAAACAGGCTGAAGCCTTGCTTTCATTTAAGAGAAAATGCCAAAAGCAAGCTTAAGTCCTTAAATCGAACTAAGGCCAACAGTTCCTTGCGGTCTCTTAAGAGTAATTCCCAAAAGTTAATCTCTTAATCTCATTTAAGTAGACTTAGACAAGATTAAGTCAAAGGTGTCAAGCCGAACTACACCTGCTTGGACATTTCATGAAGATTACAACTAAAGAGTTCATCGTTAAATCTATAAATATATTTGTATTAGAATTCAATCAATTGTCAATTAAGTTGCTTTTCGATTTGATTGCATGCAAATTTATTGCGGCACCGATGAAAGCGAATACTTAAGCTATATATATATAAAAGTTTCAGAGATTGACTTGGTAGCCGATCAAAGATCAATTTGCGTTCTTTATTTCCATGCTAATCAGGTTCATAAAATTGTCACATAAATTGGCAAATATATGCGTGTAATTTTTTTTGCCTCAAAACAGCGCTAATCGGGGTTATTTTTACAGAATAGGGAAGGAAAAATATATAAAAAATATATATTTGCTTTCCTAAATAACACTTATTCATTTTTAATTTTGTTAAGATGTAATTTTCATATATCAATTTTATTTGAAATAAGCTTTTTCACTATATTCTGCACCACTGTTCTGCTAACAGCTTCGTGTGTTTTACATGTTAACAGCAGTGAGCGCACGCTCTGACGCTCTTTTAGCTAAGAGCGCATTACAGTGCCATTTTGAGCATAACAGCAAAACGTTTCGAATTTTTTGTCGCCAACATCCACAAAAAAGCAAAAAGAACAACATTTTATTCACTAACAACTGCTCAGATATGGCTTAAACGAAAATGTTATTTGTTAAATATTTGTATTTAATAAATATGTAATTATTAATTAAGCAAATATTTAATTTATTTCCATGCACAAGCAGCCCGATCAGATCGGCAAGTGTCTGGATCAGATGCTGCAGCCCGCGACAGACATCCAAAGCAAAGAGAGCCAAACTCAAGAGAGAGCGAGCCAGCGCAAGAGCGTGCATCCGTGTGTGTGTGAGTGTGGTTTGAATGATGTCTGTGCGTCGTGAAAGAAACAGTTAGTTGTGAACGAAACGTCGCCGTGTGTAAACGTGTCGCTGCGCAACAGCGTCTCTTGAAACGAAATCCCAAATCGAAGGCACGTCTTAACGTATTTTAAATACTTGGCCAACAGCCGCCAACGCGAGTGGAATTGAAACGCTAAAGTCGCTCAAAGCAATTAAAATAAATGCAAATCAATTCCAGCCAAAGCAAATGCAATAAAAATATATTACAAAAAAAAACCCCAATCGCAGCTGAATAGAGGAATCGAATTCTATAGCCAAGTTGTGCATTATCTTTAACTTTAAACTGTTGCTATTGATGATAAGCGAGTCCAAGTGTATGTGTATGTATATTGCTTTAATTACGGTTATGTCATGAAGAATTTGTAGGCGCAATTCGCACAAATCTTTAACAACAACAAAAAGCAAAAGCAAATAGCGAGAAAGAGAAAGAAGTGTGGCGTGCGTGTATTTTGGTTTAAAACAAAACGCAATAAAAACAACAACAACAACAATCGCAACTGCAACAACAACAACAACAGCACGCGAGTTTTTTTTGCACACCAGAAGAAGAGGAAGCAGCAGACAGCAAGCACTCTCTGCGTTTGTTTTGTTTGTGTGCGTGTTTTGTTTCGGCCTAGCCGGCAATTGCAAAAAAAAAAAAAGAAAAGTTTTTGTGTGCCGCTCTCTTGCGCTCTGCCGCTCTGTCGCGCTCTGTCGTCGCTCTTCGTTCCGTGTGTGTGAGTGTATTGGTGTTCGCACAGCTGTTTAGTGCAACATGCAGCAGAGCTGCCTAAAATCGTAGACACACACAAATATACACACACACGTGCATCTATTGGCACAGTCAGGTGTCGTACTCAGGTGCCCAGTTTGCATTTTCTCGTCTAATACCGTAAAGAATTCATCGCAACCAACAACATGTCTGGCAATCCTTTCAATCAGCAGCTGCTGCTCTGCCTCTGCCTTTGCCTCTGCCTCAGCCTGGCTGTGGCCAAGCATTTGGCTGTTAGTGAACCGGACGGCGACAACTCGCTCGTGCACCACCAGCATCAGCAGCACCACCAGCATCAGCATCAGCATAGCGCTGCCACGCATCATCGGCGTCGCCTGCAACGCGACTCACGCGCCAAGGATTTAGCGCAGCACCAGTGCGAAACAGTCAAGGGTTACTTTGAATCGATCGACATCAGGTCGAGTGGAGTTTATAATGAAAAAGGTACGTTCAACCCATTCAGCCATGATATACGAAGAACTAAAATAGAAAAACTAGATTGCAGAAGCTGCTGATACTCTTTAAGATATATTGAAATTGGAAAATAGTTTTTAAAGCTTAAGTCAGGAAATATTCTAAACTAAGTGACAGCGGTGACATAAGCCAGCAGACGAAAGAAGTAATTACAGATAATTACAGATACTATTTAAAAGATATAGATATATTTGACAACGGATAACTTAAGCTTAAATTTATATCTGGAAATATTTGAGTCTTAACTTTAGCCAGACAAAAAAGTGCAGTTACAATTTTTTATATATACATATGTATATATTAAATTAATATCTAGAAATATACAATTCTTAACTTTAGCCATGTAAAACAATAGCAGTATATACAGATATTATATAGATATACCTTAAATTAAAATCTAGAAAAATTTACGTCCTTATTTTAGTTATGAAATAAACTAGCAGACATAAAAGTAAATACATAGACTTAGATATATTTAAAATTAAACAAATTCTTAAAATATTATTTGAAAATATTGTATTCTTAACTATTATAAAGAAACTGTTCAAATTTATTTATTTATTTTCACTATTAAGAATATTACATAATAATAAAATTACAATGTTATTTGAAGAGTAGCTTACCCGATAATAAAAGTATTTCTACTTAGATATTAATTTACAATAATAGCATATAAAACTATGCAGGACTGCAATGCAAACTTTAGATATAATGTTAGCAATGCGAATCAGCTGCCTGCTATATTTTTATTCTAATTGCCAAACCAGATTGCTGAACCGATTCAAATCAAGCTGTTTAGGCATTTTAAGTGTGTCTTACTTAAAAGAAACAATTTTAAGCTTTAATAAATTTCTCTTTGTACTTTGGGTTCATTATTAATGTGAATATTCTAAGATATACCCATATATAACCACTATATAAATCCTTCTAATAGTCTCATTTTTAATCACTTGGCTAATATACCCTGTGATTCTGTAACTTATCAGTATCTGTCTGTCTGCTTAAGTCTCGTAAATCACTTGTAGTCAAAGTTTAGCTACTACTTAACGCTGTTCGCCCTCTCTCTCTCTCTCTTCTCTCTGTCTTTCTGACTTAATGAAGGCGCATCTGTAACTATATGCAAATTCATTGAGCTGACTTCGACTTTCGAGTGGGCAGCCCCGTCTGTCTAGCTGTCTGTCAGTCTGTCACTCGAGCAGGCAGCCGAAGGCAAAAGAAAACTATGAGCAAGTGCCTCGCGTCCGCAATTAGAAGCGTATTGAGAAATGCCTCGAAAAGTTTGAATAGATGCTTTCCCACCACCATGCCCCACCAGAGCAACCCACGCTGCAGCAGCTTCATTTATAATATTTCGCATCTGTATCTATAGTTTTAGCTGATGTAGCTGTAGCTGTAGCCGTATAGTCGTATCTGTATCTTGTATCTTGATGTGTCGGCTTCATCGTCATTTGTTATTCTGGTTTTCTGGGCATATCAAGTGGCACGCATCTAACTGTGTGAAGGCTGTGGCGCATGAAAAATAATATTGTATATATACAAATCAGCATTTGTGTATTTACATCCATGAGATACTCGAAAATCGCGTTGGCATATTTTGTTTATGCATATTTCACACATGAATCTGGCTCGGCGCTAAGCCAAACAAAAAGATAACAACGAAGAGAAAACAAAAAAACCAAATACGTATCTCAAGCAGAATGTATCTAGAGCTATATGGCAATATGTATCTCAAGCATAATGTATCTATGCGTACATATGTGTGTATCTCAGGAATGCGAACTAAAGCAGCTCACGCAGCGCGGTGCGTAATTGAGTGAAAAATAATTATTATTGATTAACCGACCTTGACTTGGTATTTACACGTTTACGCACAATTACAGGGAATAGATACTCAGATATGTGTGTGTGTGTGTGTGTGTGGCATGATGTTGCAGTTCTGTGTGTTGTTACCTGCCAGCTGAGCAGTTTTTCTCACACGCAGGTAGTTAACAAATAAACACGATAGAAAAGTATCTGTAAGATACAACGCCCGCATTGCCGTCGACTCTCGACTGACTTTTCCAAGAGATTTATCCACATGAGTGCCTGCCCAATGGAGCTCACCGACTTTGACTTTGTTTAGTTGTTATTAGCGTTTTGGCATTTGTGGAATCTTAATTTGAGACATGTGAGCTCTGTAGCTAAATATCTATGTATGCAGTATCTATGTATCTATGCACATATCTGCAAAGCCTATATCACGAGATGTGTATCTCTATATCCATGTATCTACGTTTGTATCTGAATATAATGTATCTGAATATAGTACTAATATATCTGAGTAAAGTATCTTTGTAGCTGGGAATAGTATCTTTTTATATGAGTATAGTATTTCTGAATATAGTACTAATGTATCTGAGTAAAGTATCTTTATATCTGGAAATAGTATCTATGCATCTAAGGATAGTATCTAAGCATGTGAATACAGTATCCATGAATCTGGTTATAGTATCTATGTATCTGAGTGTAGTAGCTATCTGAATATAGTATTTATATTTCAAAGCAAATTATCTTTTTATCTGGATAAAGTATCTATGTTTATATATAGTAATTATGTATCTGTGAAAAGTATCTATGTATCTGAGCATTGTAATTAGGTACCTTAGTATAGTATCTATATATCTGACCATAGTATATATGTATCTAAGTATCTATGAATCTAAGAATAGTAGCTATGTAACTGAACAAAGTATGTATCTGTGCATAGAAAATAAATATCTGAACATTGTATCTATGTATCTAAGTGTAAAATCTATGTATCTGAGCTTAGTATCCATGTCTCTGAGTAAAGCTAAACCTCTGGCACGTGCAGTGTATCTGCATATCATTTAATCTATGTAGCTGAGCATCTGTGTGTCTGCAAGCCAACAGCAAATCCTCCGGTACGAGTAGTGTCACTTAATATCGATGTATCCGTGTATCTGTATCTATTCCTGTGGTCGTTGCTCTTAATGACTCGTTAAGTGTATGCCGAACTTCATTTCGTTCTTTAGCTCTTGCCATGAATTTGAGTCTGACTCTGTCTCGGTCTGTCGTCTATTTACTGTTTACATAGTTCCACTTCTGGCACGCCCTGCACCTTTTATTCATGCCCCGTCGTCCACAAGCAGTTTGTGTGTGTTACTTTTACGTTTATGTGCTGTTTGTGATGCTAATCTGATGTCTGTGTCATGCATACGATAAATGTTTTTTCAGGTATTTACGAGTACACACACAATATGTATCTGTATCTATAGCTATGTATCTCTGACTGTTTGGTATGTAAACCTGGCTACGCACTTGGGCGCAATACACATAAAATTCAATTTCATTTTAATTGCGCGCACTATGCGACTGCTAATTGAGCTGTAGCAGCATAGCATAAACATAACCAGAGCGAAAGATACGTATGGACTGGAAATAGCTTTAGCTATACAGAGTTTTGGCCCATTCGTAAACACGGCCCATTAACATTAACACGTTACATGCTCGAAACAATGCTCAAAAGCAAACAGGAAGTCGTATCTAATCATATCTCTATCTATGTATGTCTGTATCTCTCGGTGTGTTGTAAGGCGATGAGCATGTTACTAAATATTTAAGTAACTCGAAATTAGAACAAACTATGAGATACATGCTACCTCCCTCTCACTCTCCATTTTTTTGTGTTTCTCTAGATAATGGAAAAGTGCAAATAGAAGTCAAAACGTGAGCAACTTTCGAGCTGCTGCGGGCTAAGAATGTTTGTCTGCCAGCCACGAGATAAGCCCAAAAATAATATAATCCACACAAAAACCAACTTCAAATGCAATAAAAGATAGTTAATAAACTTTTTGTCCACTGATTTTGGTGCTTGTCATAAGTTTTACAAGTCTTTAGACTTGAGCAAACAAATTGCAGCTTTATTGACTTTTTATACTTTTTATATTGTGTCTATTTGATTAAATACATCCGCTTGTTTTCTTCTTCTCTTTTTTACTACAAATATTAATGCTAATTAGCTTGCCAAAATTTTCGCCCAACTCTAATTAAGGCTTAACTGCTGCATTAATCTTGAAAGCGAATCCATCAAAAAATATAAAAATAATCTGTCCAAAATAAAATTCACAAATTCGTGTTCCACAATATTTTATGTGCATGTGCAGGTCATTAAAATCGGACAAAGCCAAAAATGATTTGCAAATGTTGCCAAAATGCCAAATGGCTTTTATTTTTATACTCGCCTATCAAGTGAGAAGGGAGTATATTGGTTTTGTGCAATGTCTAGTCAGTTTGTGAGCTTGAGAAATCGAAAAAAATATATATCTTTCATAGTTTTAGAACTTTGATCCGAAAGCTTAATAATTATTAGTTTCCTCTGTAGAGCTTTTAATTATATGGCTTACATCGATTCTTAAAAGAAATGTAGCTAAGCGTGAACGAGTATTATGCAGTCAGTTGCAGCTGACTGTAACAGTTTTATTTGTTTTTTCTTGTTTTACGTACTTTTTTTTGTGATTTCTGCGCTTGTTTAATTGAAATACTAGTTTAATATTTTGTTTCAAAACAAGGCTACAAAACATAAGTGAAATGATATAATATTTTCTTTTTTATAATTGAATGTTCGACCTTTATTATATAATATATGCAGTCGAAACCCGATGGCAAGTAATTCGATTTATCGAACAGGAATTCGAACGAATACTTGAATAGTTAGGGTTTTTCGATTTAGCTGGGGACGAATTATCGGTATTCGACTGTAAATATTGTATATATATCAATTTCATATTATGAAATTCTCCTACCAAAAACATTCAGCTTTGTTAAGCTCCTCTTTTACAAGTTGTCACATTTAATTAGTCAAAGTGTCGTTTAAAGCAGCTGCCTTGAACTCTTTTTTTGCTTGCCCTTAAAAATCAGCTTGAAGCTAATCCATTAATTAAGTTGAACATTAATCCCAATTGAATTGCTCTCTAAATATGGCTCCCACTCTCTCGCTGCAAAAGGTTATCAATTAAGCCAAACAGTTTTTAATTGATCGATAGCCAGAAAAAAACTTTAATCAAGTGAGTTTTTAGAGTTTTTCTATGCCCTATTGACAAAAATGAGCAGAAGTCTTATATTTGCTAGCTGAAATTCTCTCTTTCTCTCTATTTAGTGCAAAGACATAAATACTTTTTCCCATTTGATTGATTATCTTGAACTGTGGATTTATTTTTAAACACAAACATTTAGTTTAGCTCTTTTCAGCTTTGCTTATGTCAGAGTCCAAAAGTCTTTAATTTTCTTCTCTTTTTATTTAGTTTTATTTTATAAATTTATATATATATATATATATATATATATATATTAATGTGTTATATATATATATTAATGTGTGTTAATTAGTTTCAATTAAAATTAACGATGCCAGTGCCTGTTCGTCCATCGATTTCACACGCACTTAAAAAAAGAGATACTAAAAAGCAGCAGCAACAATGAGGAAATCTTAACTTTGCCCAGTTTTTTTTTAATTTGCTGTCTGCTCGTTTTATTTTACACTTTTGACCTCAATACGAAGGCAATTGTGAGTTTGGGGTTCTGCTTAGCATCGGGGCGAAGCTGATGATGTCATAGATGTGATTGAAGATTGACGAAGCGTTAGATATTTAAATTCATTCACAATTCGCAGACTCGACTGCTTCATTCATTCATTAAGTCACTTAAGTCCGCTCGCACCGAATTCTAAGAATTTTAGCAACGACAATTGTCAGCAACAACATAAATTTGTATATATGTTAACGCTTCCATTTATACCTGTGGGTTAAAGGTAAGCTGTTGTTCGCACTGAACCCGTTTTTTGTGCCCACAAATCTCATGTGTTGGCAATTAAGAATAAGAAACAGCTACAAGTGTGTCCAAGAGGAAGTTGTCAACGGATTGTTGCTTGTACCTGACCAGGTGGCAGATAGCAGCACAGCCACAGATAAGCGTTGCATCGATAAGAACTACAGACAGACAGGCAGATAAAGTTCAAGTCATAAAGCGCAGTAAACATAAGTTATAGATACGTTCTGGGCCGATTGAGCGTATGCGTAATTAAATATTTAGTAGTTGTATATATGTATGATAGATGCCCAGGTACACAGACCATATAAAACGTGTGAATTGTGCAAAGGCAGCAGCAGCAGCAGCAGTCGACGACTGACAGGTAGTAGATACATTTGTATCTCACGCTTGTACCTGCCACGTCTCTCTGTGTGTGTGTGTGTGTGTTTGCTTGCAGCTATTTTTAAGCATTTCACAAGTAAATTTATCAAACAAACAAATGCAAGAAGTTGCAGACAGCAATTGAGCTGCATGCAAGTGTAGCTCAAGACAGACTCTTCCTATCTGTTTGATACAATTTTCCAGTCATTTTGGCCGATTCGCTTTGGTCAATGCCTGCTTGCTTATGTAACACACCACACCCCTTGCGCCTTCTCTTATAACGATGATGCAGCTCCAGTTGTGTTACCTACTCCGACTCGGCTTCATTGTTTGTCCATGGTCTTTTGTGCCGCGTAATCGTCGTTTTCCAATGAACTCAGGTATGTGGAGTGGGCATGAGATACACATGCGTCAACGGATTCTTTCATTCTTTTTAGGGTTCTTCAGTTCTGTTTGATTCATACTCATGAAAAGGTTAATGCCTACTGAAGTGTGTGTGCATGTGTGTGTGTGCCACCTATTTTGTCTACAGCTTGGCATTTCCGCTTCAACGCTGTCTGTGTTAGCTATGTTTCACTGTAGATTACAACTGGCATTATTAGAATTATACTGAAGCCCGCTTCACACATATCATTCAGATTCAAATGACTTGCTTGAAAGTATTTAACTGTCATTCAACTATCAGTCGACTGGCTTTATCTTTATCTAATTACTTTCTAGCACATCGTACTATGTTTTGTTTTGTCTAAGTGCTTTGGCATATTTGTTTTCACATTTGCCAGATATAGAGTTTCCATTTACCCGTTATCAGCCATGGGCTGTACCTGGGCGGAAGGTGTTGTGTTTGCTCTGTTCGCATTGTACAATCAACGCGACGCATAAATCAATTATTTGCACCGAAAGGCACATAAATCAACTTATGACGAGAGACAACAACAACAACAACAACAACAATGGGCATAAGTAGAACAACAAAACAGTCAAACATTCAATTGGTCAGCACAAAAGATCATGAAAAGGCAAAAGGCGAGCAAATTGTGTTTGGCTTTATAAATGGCCAGCAAAGCCAGGGCTAATATGGCGTTGGTGGCGTCTTGTTACCACAACAACAGCAAGAGCACCATAAACAACAACAACAATAACAAATATTTGAATGATTTCTTTCTTTCTTCTTTTTTTTTTTCGTTTTGAACAACATGAAACTCAAGCAGATTTCAATTTTTGCGCAGCTAAGTCATATGTAGAGTGTGTGTGTGTGTGTGTATTGTTTGCTTGTCTAACTTAATTCAAGAGCATCCGACTACGAAATGCCACACGCACACACACATCACACACCCCACTTTGAACACTCGGCACCTCAATTTCAACAGCTCCACCCTTAAAGAATATACACTTGACTTTTTGTCTATATATGTATATATATATAAATATATAATATATATACCCATATATATATATATATTTAGCTTTTTTCGGCTT
This sequence comes from Drosophila gaucha, assembly GCA_035045545.1. NCBI lineage: Eukaryota > Metazoa > Arthropoda > Insecta > Diptera > Drosophilidae > Drosophila > Drosophila gaucha. Next base: position 2,259,938 of record JAWNOY010000292.1, read on the forward strand.
TTTGTGGTTTCTTGTTGTTGCTATTTTTTTGCTGTATGTTTAGACGGTTTATTGACTTTGGTTTCTTTTTCGCACACTAAGCGCAAATCTAAACATTAAATGAAGTAAATGTAAACAAAAAATACACAAAAAAAAACTGTTAAAAATACTTTTGTGCGTCGTATTTGAGATACATACAAAACGGATTTTTAACACGAGCGTGGCGAACATGAAGAAGAAGAAGAGCAGGAAAATATGCATGTATATATGTTATATAACTTTAAGCAACATGTGCTAGCATAGGCAAATGTAACTAAGTTGAGTTTTTCCTGCTCTTTTCCCATGTAAAATTTTGTCTAACAGTGTATAACAGATTTTCAATTGAATGATAACTTTTAAATTAAAAGATATGTATATAACATATTAGATAAGTTAAGATAGATTTACACCAAGCCAATATAACAACTTTCAGCTATAAGCTTTTCTTGCCCTTTGCCCATGTAAAACATTGTATAACAGATACTCAATTGATCGATAGAATTATACATTGAAATAAAAATATACTTTTTATAGCTCAAAGCTAGATGCATATAAGATAAGTAAAGATAGTTTTCTCTTAAATCCGTATAACAGCTGAAAGTATTGTATACAAGTTGTTGTAAGCCAGATATGTAACTGAATACGTTGCTGTAATTTTGAAGACATCTATGTTTTCTTTCTCATACGTATTCCCTGCCATTGCCCCATATAACAGCTGACAGCAGTATATATAACAGATGCTTAATGAAACAATATAACATTGAAAAAAAGACAGCTGAATAGCTAACAGCTGAAAATATAGTATAACAGTTTATAACATAATCATATAATTATAAACAGCACATGCAGCATATTCAAATTTTATATACTATAATATATTTGCTTTCTCATGAAAGTATTCCCTGGCTTTTGTTGCCCTTCATAATTTCTTATTTCCCACCACTAATTTCTCTATTCTATTCACTCTATATTTTGCAGGTGCGTATTTATACCAATTATCTATGTGTTTGCCTTATCGCTGGAACAAACAGAGTACAACGAATAATTATCTATGCCGAAAGACTATCGGATCGGCTCAGTGGTTAGTTAACGCCCAGCTAGACAGCCTGGCGTTTCGCCTCAGCTGACAGCGATATACATATATATATCGCATAATATATTATTTAAGTAATGTGTATCTCTGCTATGCGTGTGTGTGTGTGTGTGGGAGCGACCTTTACAAGAGACCATCAATCATTTAACAACAATTGCGAGGCGCTCAACGCCAACACCAACTAAAAAGCAAATACAATAAAAAAGCTACCCCCACGCTTGAGAAAAAACAAAACATGCAAAGGCGCGGGAGCGTCAGATATATTACCAAATATGAATATAAATGCTTGTAAAAAAACAACCCAGCAAAAAATCATAGCTCCGGGCGTGTAGAAGATGGAATACCCTTACTTAGTTAAAGGCTAGATCAAAGATAAGAAACAAACTGGTCTAAAAAAATATACTTTTATGGCTTAACCTAAGATGCATATTAGAATTACTTAGATGTGTTTTAGATAGCTTCATTCACCTCCCATTTGTCAGCTGACATATAAGTATAACAGTGTATAACAGATAGTCAACTTAGAAGAAAAAATGAAATAAATATTTAATAGCTGCTAGTAAAATACATGTTTGAAAAGCTCAAATAGCTTCTTGCTTACGCTACATAGAATCTATAACAGATGCTGCATGGATGAATACAAATAATCATGAAAGGAAATATACTTCTTAAAACTATAATCAACATGCTTATTAAAGAACTCAATACAGATTTAAAATAGCTCCATCCTATGCCAATATGACAGCTGACATCACAGTATAACAGAGCATAACAGTTGCAACTTGCATACCAACAAAGAAAATACAGGAAGATACAAGAAAAGCGTAGATAAGTATATATATAATAGTTGACTATATAGTATAACAGTGTATAACAGATTATAAAACATGCTAGAATATATGAAGCGAGATTCATATTAGAAGAGTCTTGTCAACTTCATATCTGTAGCATACAAAAGCTGACAACATAGTATAACAGTGTATAACAGACATTCTTTAGAGTAATACCCTCTATAAGGGCATAAGAACGAAAACAAATAAAAGCGCAGGGGCACTTAATGTTTGCCTCCTCTAAGCCTCGAGCGGGCCTAATGCAAAACAGTAGGAAAATTTTAATATTATTGTCAACGTGGTTGGGGGCGTGGCTGTTTGTTGTGCGTGTGTGTTGGTGTGTGCGTGTGTGTGTGTGTTGAACTCGACGCCGACAGCCATTCACTTTTCATTATTAATATTTTGTATGCTTAAATTATGCTAATCCGTTGAAATATGATTATGCCAAATGACAACAGCTTGAAAAATGAAAAGTTTGCTGGGCATAACGGGGGCGTTAGGGCGTGGCATGCACGTTTGCAGGTGCGCCCCCAGGTAGCTATGCATAATTTGATTACCTTTCGCAGCTAATTTCGTGCTATAATTAAATGCCACCAAAATTGTGGCAATCCCCACCCTACCCCCGCCCCTAGCTTAACCTCTGCCATCGGCATGCTTCCCATTTCCAGCAAGTTTTTCAATTAAAGCAAAGGGAAAGCAAATACGCGACCTTCAAAGCCAAAAGCAATTGGGCAAATGGCAAATGGAATTGCAGTCGCAAAAAGTAATTTAATTAGCTAACTCTTAACCCAAAAACGAATCACAGCAGCAGCAGCAGCAGCAGTCTACATAATATTTTCACTTAAATGAAAATAATTCGAGCGCTAGAGCGAAAGGGTTACCAGGCGACGCTTGTCGTTCGTCCTGGCTGTCCTTGTCGCGTGTTTGCATTTTTTTTCCATTTTTTATTGGCGGTGCCAGTCGCCAAAGTTTTGAGGCGCCAACAAAAGAGAAACTAGCCGGAAAATGCAGAAGACGCCTGGCTAAAAGCTATGCAAATTGCCAGGGCGCAGGAAGGGAACGGATTTTTTGCCAAGTGTTGACTTCCGCTATGAAATGAATTTTTTAAGAGATACCAAATTGCAAAAACCAGGTTTTCTTTAAGGTTTTCTAGGCTAGCTTTATTATTAGTTTTTATTTGTGATTAAAGCAAGCCACTTTATATATACCACTTTTAATTTTTGAAATATATTTAGACCAAAAATATTTACTGGTAATGTCTCGCAAATTGTTCGGTGTTGGCCGAAAGTTTATTGCGTGGAGCAAGCCGAGCCTGAATTTCCTTGGCCATAATGCAGCACCGGATGCCACATGTATTAGCCAAAGATGTTTTACCATCTTAAGTTATCAAATGCACACTAAAATGCTCTCGACTCGAAATTCTCGCAGACGCATGCCCAATGGCAAGCAGTTGCTTGCGAGGCGGCAGACGGAACGATGTGTGTCCCAGAATGAGCCAGATCCGATTGTTGAGGAAACCGAGCCACATAGCATTCAGCCGCCAAGCGATCATTCCGAATTTGACTTGGAAAAACGGCCATTAGCAGCAGCAAAACCGCCAAAAGCACCAAAGCCACCAAAGTCTGTTGGGTCAGGCAAGGGTCCCAAGCAGCCCCCAGCTGGCCCAAAGAGCGTTGGTGGTGGTGGTCAGAGCAAAGCGCCGACCAAGCAAGACGGAAACATACGATATGTAACCTTGATGGCTGGCGATGGCATCGGCCCGGAGATCTCATTGGCTGTGCTCGAGGTGCTGAAGGCAATTAAAGCACCGCTAGAATTCGAGCCAGTCGATGTGACGCCCACACTTGACAAGGATGGAAAGGCTTCGATACCACAGGCAGTTATTGATAGCATGCAGCGCACCAAGCTGGGTCTCAAGGGTCCGCTGATGACGCCCGTGGGTAAAGGCTTTCGTTCCCTCAATCTTATCTTGCGTGTGCTCTTCAACTTGTACGCGAATGTGCGTCCGTGCCGGTCCTTGGACGGCGTAGAAACTGTCTATGGCAAAGTGGATATAATAACCATAAGGGAGAATACAGAGGGCGAGTACTCGGGCATTGAGCATCAGCTGGTCAATGGAGTGGTGCAGAGCATTAAGCTGATCACGCGACCCGCCTCGATGCGTGTCGCCGACTATTGTTTCAAATATGCCCTGGCCATGAAGCGCAAGAAGATCACAGCGGTCCACAAGCGTTCCAGCATGCGCATGTCCGATGGCCTGTTCATCAATTGTGTGCGCGAAGTGTACGAGAAGTACAAAGATGAGCTGAAGAAGCAGGGCATCGTCTACCAGGAGGAGGCGATTAGCAAAGTGTGTCTCAAGATCGTGGCCGATCCCACCCGATATGACGTGCTCGTTATGCCCAATCTCTATGGCGACATCATGTCGGACACCTGCGCCGGCTTGATTGGCGGTCTAGGCCTAACGCCCTCGGGCAACATTGGGCTAAACGGCGCCATCTTTGAGGCTGTCCACGGCACAGCACCAACCATTGCTGGCAAGGATCTGGCCAATCCCACAGCCTTGCTGCTCTCTGCTGCCATGCTGCTGCGCTATATCGACTTGGGCTCCTATGCCGACAAGATAGAGCGTGCGGTCATCCAGACCATCAAGGTGGACAAAGTGCGCACCGCTGATCTGGGCGGCAAAGCCAAGTGCTCCGAATACACCCGGGCACTCATCAAGAATTGTGGCGTAAGCTAGTCGATTGACAATGCCTGTATAAATCGTTTGCATGGAGTGAACCACATGAACAAATAAGTTTTACTGCATGTCAACTATTCTGTTGATCAAAATTGACGAATTTCATGTAGTTCACGAATTGCGATTAAAATCTTCTGTAAAGTTAAATCATAAAAGTATAAACTTAAATGATCTCTTCTAAAATTAGTATTTAAATTTGTATTAAATATCAGATTTCGTGTTAAATTGAAATTGCGCTCCACGCTGTTATATTTTGCTATGCAATTTAGTAGCAGCAGCTTTTTTAAACCTGGTCACACTCTTCTCCTTTTTTGTTGCAAGTGGCAAAGCAAAGAAGCGAACATCAGAGAAAAACCGACCGACACTCGAAAGTCAAAGCGAGAAGAGAGACTGCAGCTGAGAGAGGTGAGAGAAGCAGGGGCTCCAGGTGCCCCTAATCCAGACCCAGTTTAGCCAGAAGGCCAGGCAGCCAGGCAGCCAGTCAGCCAGTCAGCCAGTCTAACCAGTGCCAAAGTCAAAGTCAGCGCCAGAGTCAGTCAGTCTCTGCGGGCCCGAAAGCGAGAGCCAAACGCAAGTCATCAACCGCACTGGGTTGCCCTTTCCAACTCCAGTCGCTGCCCCCATCCATGCCCCTATCTGCAGCTCCCTTTGGCTCTAGGGGCCGGCTTACGTTGCATTTTTACATGCATGCTTGGACCATTTCCACTTCAAACTGGCTGCGTTTAAAAGCACCGACCGAAACTCTAAACAAACCCAGCTACTAGCCAACAGCGAGAGAGCGAGATAGAAACAGAGGTGGAGCCGTTCCTTTTTGGACTGGGTGCAACGGAGCGGAGCAGGAAAATGCCACAGACCCAACTAAAAAGCCATATAAAAAATTAAAAAGAAAAAGAGAGGGAGAGAGCGGTAGCGAGAGAGAGAGGGAGAGGGAATGCAATTTGGTGTGCTAGTCGTTGTGTGTGTGGGAGATTCTTTGTGTGCATTTCAAAGAATTTTTATAAACAAGAAGCAGAGGAAGAACAGCGCAGAGAACCAGAGAGCCAAAAGATAAACTTCGTTTTGTGTGCATACATACATATACATATGTATGTATGTATGTATGTGAAACAAAAGTCAAGAATTTTTAACGTATTTTTTTTATCAATTTTTTCCCTCTGCTGTTGTAACCGGTTTTTGGGTTGCCTTGCAGCGGTGCTAAGAAAAAGACTCCTCGATTCTAACAGCTACCAGGTTGAAGCTGACAGCAGCTGCAGGGGGCTATAAGGGGGAGGGCGTGGCATGCTGGTTCTGGCTCAACCTAGTTGTCGCTGCAGTCTTCATTCATAAATCTATATTCGCATAGCTGCGGCTACAGTGGAACACCCCAACCAATTGAGACTCATTTGAATTGGCCAACACGCAAAGGCCAGAGCGCCAGACAGTGAATGGTCATGTGTATTCCACAGAAATGTTGTGCAGTGTAAATGAAAGAGGACGCCGGTAGGAGGAGGTCCAATAGACAAAAGGCGGCACCATAATTGTCATGCCGTGCCATGGGCCATGGCCCGAGGGCCGCTCATTAGAATGCTAATTTGTAAATGCAATTCGTTGACGTGCAGAGCGCCAAGCTGTGAAAATTTGAGCCTCGTTTAATTGTTTCTGAAGTATTATTTCTGTTGATGATTCCAAAGAACTATCAAAAACAAAGAGAATACGCGGAAATAAGAGTTGAACGCATTTTCATTTCATAAAAACTCAAAAATATTTCACTGATCTATAATTAATGCTTATGCATAGCATAGGAGGTCAGGTGTATAAATAGTAATTATTTGCTACAAAACAAAATCACCTGGAAATACGTTTCGTTGAATGATTACAGATGATAATTCGAATTGCCTGTCGAGCGCTCTGCTGTGGCTCTGCTGCTCGATAAGCACTTTGCTCGTTAGCCAAATTGAGTTTTTCAACAGCAAAAAGTTAACAGTGATAAGGGTAGTTGAAATAACCCGACTAGTAGATACTTAATGAGCAACTGGTTATGATTTTTAAAGGGAATCGCGGGAGGTATTTAAAAAGTGAAAGACTCTTAACTTTGTATACTTTCAAAGAATTTATATACCAAATGACGTTGATCAAGATCTAAAAATATTCGTTTGGATTGTTATCGATTTTAATCGATTTCATGGAAATTGCAAAATTTATCGATAATTTAAAACAAATTTAATCTACATACTTCTATAGAAGAACATATATGCAAAATTTCAAGAGACGCACTCAGCTGTTCAACCAGATAAGGATTATATATGCTTGATTCAGTTCAATTACTTAACTAATATACTCTCTTTTCACTTCGTGAACGAGCATGAAAAACATGCAGAACTACATATTTCACTCTTCATTTGCAATTTTACGAGTGTTTGACAGCACGCTTTAAATCGCTTTTAACTGATTTTCCGGCTCAAACTCGAACACACAAATTTGAACTCCACCCCCGCCCTTCGCCCGCTGTCGCCCTGCCCGCTCGCTTGAACTGTTTGCCCCGTCGCCCCTTTTGGCCTGGTCTCTTTCTGACAAGGGTTGCAGCACTCTTTACTCTTTTAACAAAGATTTACGACCGCCGTCAATAGTGCTTTGCATGACATGACCCGTTCCTTCCCTCCCACGCCCTCTGCCCCTCCCATTCAATTGAATTGGTGCTTCCCCCAGCTCCATAAAAAATAGCGACAAACAAAAAGCATTTTCGAATTTAAATCTATTTGTCACTTGCGAAAGTTTGTGTGCTACCTTTTTGCTGGGTAACTTTTAACGTTTTTTTTTAGACACGCACAAACTTAACCGTAAGCGAACCGGTTCCACAATGAGCCGGAACATACAGATTTCTATGCCTATAAAGAAAGACCCCGAGAGCCAAGTGACAGTTACAAATTTGCTGAAATAAAATTGTGGGGAATAACGAAAACAAAACAAAAGGAAATTCAAATGAGTTGTGTGAGTGGGTGGTGAGTGCTTCTCTCTGTATGTGTGTGTGTGTCCAGCTACTTATTAGGTCTGTCCAGGACTTGTTTTCGCTCTCCTTAAAGCTTTAAGCATTCGCTGTAATGCCATTTACCCAAGCAGAAACGCATAATGCCATCAGTAGCTGAACACTATGCTACAGACTTGGGGAACTGGCAAATGATTTGCATTTATTTATTTGTGTGTATTTCTTTTAGCCCAGGCACGCCCCTTTCTGTCCCTCCCTCGCCCCGTTGAAGCTTGAGTAGCTCTTCGCTTTGCTTGTCTCTCTTTCGTTTTGTTTTCTTTTGTGGCTTGACATCTCTTTGGTCAGCTGATAAAAATAATCCCATTTATTGTTTAATGCTTAATAAATAATGCAATTTTTATTTATTTGCAGCGTTTTGTTTTCCTCCTCCTCCTTTTCCTCGCTTATTTTGTTTTTGTTTTTATATTGATTTTTGTTTTGTTTCATGCTTGCTTGCGGCTTGTTTCTCGTTTCTATTTGTTGTTGCTTGCCTAAGTAAAATGCCATCAAATGTTTATTGTTTTGATAATGCGTTTTGTTATAACATTTTATTGTTTGCACTTGAGCTCTTTTTCTTGTTTTTGTTGTTTAGCGGTCTCATATGAAATTCTATTTGTTGGTCATACCTCGCGTATGCGTAATATTTGTTGGTGCAATCTTTTTTTTTTTGATTCGTTATATATTTTTAGTTGACCCAGCTGCGATTCTGTTTGATTAATTGTTCGATTTAAATAATGTAGAGCATAAATTGAAATATCAATCAAAAAATGTATTCAAAAAAGAAGGCAAAAAAGAAATGCCAACAATTAATAAATAATAATTGACAAAGTGCTGGATTGCTGGACTGTCTGGCAGCGTTGCAAATGGAGTGCTTGCCACTGCTAATTGGCACTGGACACATACACACACACACTCCTACCCTTTTGGTCTGCTCTTTGGCTTAATGCGTTCGCTGCTCGCACGTGGACTTCGCAGTATTCAATTAACGCCGGAAATGCGGCACCAGCAAAAGCAAAAAGGAAAGAGTCACTGATAAGGATGCAGCTGGATGCTGGATGCTGCATGAGGCGGGAAGCGGAAAGCGGAAAGCGCATAAATGTCATAAAATGCACTCACAGAAAGTAATGAATGTTAAGCATCGCGTGTTGGTTTAATTAATGCTATTAAACGGCATGCGAAGATAATTGAAATTGCCCATAAAAATAAATGCGACACATGTGCAACCGTTCTTCGTTCTTGCCCCCGTCAGGGTGCCACAATTTGTCTTTGATAAGGTCTCAACTTTTGAATACTTCTGCATAAAAATCAATTACTTAAATAACATGTCGTTGGTTTCTTTTGAAAGTTGAGGGCTTAAATAAAGTTGTAAACACTTTGGGGCAACACGAGCTGGCTAGCAACAAGGAAACTTGTAAGCCACTTTGAAGTACATATCTAGCAATTTCTTGGTCAGCTATCAGCTTTCCGGCTCTCGTTGTTGTGGGTGTGTCCCAGACACTAATTGCAGTTTGTTACCTGGGCAGAAACCTGGGCAACTTCCGGTAATTAAGAACCAGCGACGACTCCGCAACGTGACACCAACACCGAGGCCAAGCAGGAGACCTAAGACTGAGACCCGAGAGGACCCGGTGGCAAGCCATAAAGATAGAGGTTGACGTAACTGCAGTCACTTGTTGATTTAGTGTCCTGCAGCTGCTAGTATTATATATAAGAGCTGCGCACAAATCCCACTTAGTGTTTTTTTCAATTAAAACTTGTAAATTTCAAATGAGCCCCAAAAAAGTTGGGCAAACACACACACAGGCAGAATTTATATGGCAGCGCCTTCGGGCACTGCTCGAATTCATAAACAGTGCATGAAATTTTAACTAGCCGACAGCGGCTGCAACTCCACCTGGGCTCCTGGACTCCAACAATGGCCGCGTGGCCAGTCGACAATGGCCAATGAACCTTTTGCATATGGCCGGGCCAAGCTAAGGTCAACATGTGCCCAATGCTCTACGCCATGTTGACTCCATTCAAATCTATTATGCATAGCGCAGGCAAGGGACCAGGCCAGGGAGAGAGAAAGAGAGAGAAGAGGGAGAAGAGAGAGAGGGAGAAGAGGCAAGTGCAAGCGCATTATGCAAAAGTTGTGCCTTAGCTTTACAATTTTTTTGGTATAATATACAGAGTCATGTGTAAAAGCACTTGAGTGCCGACTGCTTAACTGGGTCGAGGAGCAGAAGGCTATGGTTCCGCTGGCAGCCGTGTGAAATGCAATCAACTTTTTGTTTGCTGCACAATTGGGCGAAAAGGCAAGGATGTGCAGGTGAATATGATAGACAAAGCGTGCAGCTACGATGAGTAGAAATTGTGCGCGCTTAAAGCCTGATTCAATTGCACTAAATGGCAATTTAATATGGGCAGAGATTTGCTGGCAGTCAGATTTTCAGCTGTTCTTTCAAATAATCCTGAGCCAGCACTTCAGCTCCAGCTCAGCCCATCACAGGACAATGCCACGTGGCATCATTTCTGTCAGACACACGACCAATAAATAATTTATCAAACAAAGAGCTTGCTCAATGGCAACAATGACACTTTGAGCAGCAGCAGCCATGAGGCGACTGTTGCCACAACCCTTGGCCTACAGTGGGCCCACTTCAGCCCAGACATCCGCCTCTCATTGTTTCCTCCCTTCCTATTCAACAAACAACAACGGGAATAAACAACAATAATAAAGCATATAAATAAATGATAAGCCTCGCACATGAACAATGACATCCCGTGAACATGTATATGTATGCATATGTAGGGGCTTTATGCTTTATGTGTGTGGGGGAGGTGGGCGTGGCAGTTGACGGAGGTGTGCTGTAGCCTAATGAAAATGTCAAACTGACTGCAGCAGTCAAACTATCAAGCTGACCATTACCAACACTTATAATCAAACATCATCATTAACCTTTTTCTCCTTTTCTCTTTTATTTTTACTGTTGCGGCTGGCGAAAACGTGAGCGTGTCATAAAATGATTGCAGATTAAATTTATACATGTATCAAATGTGATTTATATAATGAGTGTAAAGACAAAAATTGTATTATAATTTAAAAGTGCAAAAAGAGTAAATAAATTTATGAATAACTCAGTTTTTAAAGCAGCTTAATTACATACAATATGATTCGCTTCGGTTTTCTTTTTGTAGCAACTATTTGGACTTAAAGGCTCGTCCCATTGCAAAATTGTTGGTATTATCGACTCATATTACAAAATAAACTCTTTAAATAAGATACCCAAAATATTTATTTTGTAAATAAAATTTGATTTGGTTCGGGTTTCATTTAAACAGCTTTTTTGCTTAAAGGTTTAAGTTTATTTAATTCATTAATAATGAATTATTTTAATTCATTCCTTGTCTTAAATCCATTTAAGCTCCTTTCTGATTGCTATTGGAACTTTCTAATTATAAGCTGAACCAATTGATGAAATGGTAGACAAGGTTTTAAAAGCCTGAACCCATTGAAAATGGGATTACAGGGTATGATGGTTTTGTGACAATGTATGTAACAGGCAGAATTAGAATTGGCAAACCCCATAAAGTATATATATTCCTGATTAGGATCAACAGCCGACACGATCTAGATCTGTGCGTCCGTCTAACTGTCTGTTTGTCAGTCCTTCCGTCTAACTGCCTAGTTGTCTATCCGTTAGTCTATCTGTCTGTCTGTATTAATGCAGTGTATCTTGGGGAGTGTAAGAGCTTAAGTCTTTCTTATCCTTCTTTAGCGATCAAGTTTAATACAAATAATCGATAACCTCCATCAATGAAATCGATTAAAATCGATATTAAAAACATTAAAATAATTGTAAATAAGTCACAAATTTTAAGAGCTTGAATAACTAAATTCTATTCTAAACTATAAATAGACAACGAATATTTCTTTTTTGGATACCTCTACCGATTGGCTCCAAAATCGGAAAAACAGCTCCTAGTCTCTCCTAGTCGGTCGGGCACTCGGACTTGTTTGTTGGCTTTTGCCTGATTAGTTTCCAATTTATTTGCAGCCCAATTAAATGCACATAATTCGGAGCTAATGATATGACCAAAAATAGGAGCAACATGCCCCACTTTTGCCCCCACTCCTATCGCAGCCACGTTAAGCTGGCAACAACATAATGTACTCCAATGGAGAACGACGGGAAGTGTTGGCCGCTTCCGTTTCCGCTGGCTATCTTTAGCAAATCCCTGCACTAAATAACTGTCAGACAGGCAGTCGCCATCTGCCTAAGCTCCTAAAATCCAGCCGCCAAAAATTTTGTCTGTCGAAAAAAAAAGAGAGAAAAACGAAAACTTTGTCAATTTCAGCAAAACTTGCGGCGCTTATTAAAGCAGTCGACAACTTGCAAAAGTTTTTGCATTTTGCAAGTTTCTCCCTCTCACTCTCACACTGTCTCTCACTCTCACTCTCTCTGGTTTCATTGCTCTGTGAGGCAAATAGAGCTAACCAAACGTAAACTCTCTTGCTGTTGGCTGTATTTTACATAACTCTACGAGCAATAAAAATTAATTTGCTGCCCATTTGGAAGTGCTTAATTTGTAAACGAGACCATTGAGGTCTCCGCATAGTATGCCCCCAAAATTGTCGGTAGGGGGTGTGTGGGAGGTTGGGGATGAGGGCAGGGGGTTGTTGTACAAACTGTGCCCGATTCCCTTGATTCACTTATTCAATTGCGGCTATGTTAGCTAGTTAAAGCAATTCAAGCTTTGTCTGTAAACAGAGAGAGAAGCATTAAAGAAGTTAAACGAGACAACAGTAAGAAAGTAGATAATGCAATTTTGATTATGCAGTCAAATTGTTTTAGCTAACTTGTAGCTTTTTATAATACTTGAAATTTTGTACGCCAATATCAATTTTAACTTGTACTCTTGTTTCACTTGTTCATTTGTGCCTAGGTCTGCCTCTTAATGTACTTGATGTTTTGTGTATCCTGAGAGAGAGAAGCTAAAAAGAAGTTAAGCTAAGATAATACAGGTTATATAGATATACATTTTAGTGACTTAACTAAAAGTATATTGTCTGTTTTTTTCTGCTACTAAGGTCTACCACTTAATGTACTTAAAGTTTTGTTTATGCTGAGAGAGAGAAGTTAAAAAGAATTCAAGTTGAGTAATTCAAATAAATTAGATATATAGCTTAGTAACTTAGCTAAAATTATATTGTCTAAATTATATAATTTTAAATAATTGATTTTTTGCTATTCTGATATCAGTTTTAATATGAATAACTTATCTTTTTTCCACGCTGCTTTCTGTTTTGATTTTTAAGTCATTTTTATTTATTCTTGACATTCAATATTTCTTTGACGATTTCCTTTTGTAAGGGCATTTAGTTTTCGTTTTATGGGCTCTGGCTGTTGGGTCGCTGTTATTTCACAGATTTTTATCGCTTTACAACAACAATAACAGCCACAAAATAACAACAACAACACCAACAGCATGGGCGACATTTATATGGCCAAAAACGCAAATGGCGTTGAATGTTTGCAAAACTTTAACAATGCTGCCTAGTTGTTGCTGTTGTTGTTGCTAGTTGTTGTCGCTTGTCGGCTGTCATGCCTGACCCCGAGAGTTGTGTAGACTTTTGGGTGTTTTTATTTTTTTTACTGTACATTACATGTTTGTTTGCCAGTGCAAATTTATGGTTTTTTTGTGGTTTTAAGTGAGAAAATTAGAATTGGAATTGACTAACTGGCGGTGTCTCAAGTAGCCATTTCCTACACAGCTGCATATATATATAATATATTATTTATAGTATATAGTCTGATTAAAAATGGGCGAAAAACTGCGCTTGACTTTGACCTGAGGGTGAGCGTGGGTGGCGAGAAAGAGAGAGAGATTTTGCCACGATTGAAGCATCCGCTGAGGCTGTGACTAGCTGTGGGCGTACACAGACAGGGCGACAGATCAACCAAGCCCCCAGTTTTCCACTCGTGGGCACAACAGTGCTTGACAAATGTCAAGCAAAACGCGTCGACTGTACAGCCCCGGAATCAGAGAACGACCTCGACAGCCAGCCAAGGGTGATTCTGAATCTGAGGCAGAAACAGAGGCTGTGGAGGGGACTGACTGTGTCTACTGTGTCTGTCAGTGGGTGGGCATTACGTAAATCTTGACGCTGTGAAATGTCTCTCTGCATTTAATGCATACAAATTGGTCTGATTTAAAAAAAAAGTGGAAAAACAAAAAAAATGCTGTACAAATTTGCTAAGGAAGTGCACACAACTTAGCCAGAATGAAGGGAGACATAGGCCGTATATCATCATGAAATGCATATTATGGGTCGAAAGTGCGCTACTCAATATGGAAAAGGAAGCGAGAGGCTTGAGAGATACCCAGCACTCCACACACACACACATACACGCAGAGAGCGCAGAGAGCAGAAAGCTTTTTGCGTAATTAAAGCAAACATGAAGTTCTTGAGGCAGCTTTCAAAAGCTGACTCTAAAAAATAGGCAGACATTCAGCAGAAATATAATTACAGGCCGCAAATGATTTTTAGATATTAATTAACAGGCTCGCTTGGCTGTCATCAATGCCTTTCAAAGGCACACGTTGCCAGGCAACATGCGGCATGCAGCATTCAGCTTGCAGTCCAAAAGTGGCTATCAGCCCATGTTGATTTATAACAGCCCTGGCATTACGTATACGAGAGAAAATTTATGCATATTTTTTTTCGCTTTTGCTGTGGAGCACTTTTTCAAGCTGCCACCTTGCCCCAACGCGTGTCAGCTGCGTGTCAACGCGTCGCTTTGCATGGCCAGCCATGAGGGAGGGCGCTGCAATGCGTTGCAACAGGCTTGCAACCACTTGCCACAGCCGACGCGTTATTTGTCTTTCAACACGATGCTGCTGCAGCATCAACAGCATCAACAGCATCAACAGCAACAACAACAACAACAACAACAACAACAACGACAGCATCATATTTTATTCAAGCCAAGTGCATTCGCCCTTCCACTTGGCCAAACAGCTGCTTGAACTTTTGCCTCCCACTCACAGATGCTGTGTTGGCTGACTTTAGATTCTTAATTCCAAGCCAATTTTTTGTCTTTTTTTGCATGTGTCCAGCTGTTAAGCTGGCGTTATCTGCAGGTGACGGGGGCAACGCTTGCAGTCAATAAACTTTCTCAAAATAGACGCCGGCGTGTTTTGAACTATGACACGCAAGCAAACAAACAAATTAACTCAGACCGTTGCACCATCAAAACGTATTCAATGTTATAACAATAACACACACATGCAGACATGCGCATGCACACATGCACATGTGCAGACACATTCGTCTGAAAAACAGACGCACAACTTTTTCTCTAAACAAATCCATTTAAATCTGTCGGAACGACAGCGGGCATCGGGCCTGCCTGTCAGTCAGGGCATCAGAGCATGGAGAACAAGTAAGAGTGCTCTGGAGTGCACGACTAGAAGATACTATGAATACTGTACAGAATAAGTGTTTCAATCATTATAGATTTCTCCTATACACAAAAACACATGCACCTGCTTACAAAAATATATACAGCAGCTGCTCTTCTTCTACCTATAGCCCCCCACTATGAAAAATTATGAAAATGTGGGATAACTTCGGTTCTAAATGTACGTTATTAATGAAATTTTCAGAACTTAATTACAGCGAGTAAATGTATAAGCCTACTACTACTATAAGCCCAATTCTGTACAATTTGAAATTAGCTTTTCATATCAATTTTGGGAATGGCGCAAGGTATCCAAAGTCGGAAATATAAATATTTTGTGTATTCAAAGAAGCCTATATAGTAAATTTGGCGTTTCTAGACTCTTATGGTCATCAAATCTCTCACCTCTTCAACTCTTCAATATCAATATTTATTATAAATAAGAAAATACCGATAAGTTATCAAAAATAAATAATAAACCTGTATTGCGTATGGTATAGAAGAATATATAACTAAAATTTCAAGTCTCTAGGTTTTATAGTTCTCGAGATAGACACATATACACATCTAGTTCGACTCAGCTTATACTCTTGATCAAGTATATATATATATATATATATATATATATATATTTGCAGTCAGCTCCTTTTCACTCTTAAACACAATATACCCGTTTCCCCACTATCAATAAGTGCAGGGTATAACAAAAAGAATAACAAGCAGAGCAGAGGAAAAACCTGTGAAAAGTTGTTGTAAAGTGCCGCCTGCTCCCCTTTTCAGTTGATCTGCCCTTGTTGCCACATAATTAAATCCCAATTCAAACAAAATGCTAAACATTTCAAACTATTTTATGACCATCTGAGATGTGAACAGAGTCTATAGCTAAAAGTGTGAATGGCTCTAGTATTTTATTATAATAAGAACTTTTTCTTTGTGTTTGTTGTTAACTTTCTCTTTATTCATTTGTGTTTACTTTTTGTTTTATATGATTGCAGGTAAGCGAACAGTTTGACATGCATTTGTCACAGTTGTTGAGGCACTGATGGACAGTTAAAGCCTCGTTGGCTTGCAAGACACGCAGCGAGTAATAAGTGCAAGTGCGCTAGAAATGGCCGTTGCTGCCCCAATGCCCCAACTACAACAACTACAACAAAAGAAAAAACCAGAATCACAGCAATTGCAAACGATGTTTTCGAGCGACAACAGACAATAGACAACAGACAGAGAAGGACAGAGGAGTTGGTAGCAGTCAACTGGGAGCTGGACTGACAGCAAATGGAGAGCAACAATTGTTGCAGACACATTGACGACAGCGACAGCAGCTGGAGCTGAAGCTGGAGGAGGGAGAGGGTATTGGCACAATGCCTAGTTTGTTAGCTGGCTGTGCTGCCATTGACAGATGCGACTGCAGCAGCACGCACAATTCTCTGACTGAAAATTGATAATGAGCCGCAGCAGCAAAAGCGCCTTATTGGGCAGTGCACAGAATGGGAGAATGGATTGCAAGATGAATGAAATGCTAAGGCAATGAATGGAAGCTGCTTGAATGACTGACTGACTGACTGACTGACTGACTGGGTGACTGGGTGAGTAGTGACTGATTGAGTAAATGAGCAGCTGAGCAGTTGAGCAGCTCTGTTCGCAATGCAATCAAGCGCACGATAAGATAAGCGAAAAGCCTCTGCCAGCTCAGCCAGAAAACCGCTCGAGAAACCCCCAGTCGAAACTCTGACTGGGAACTTTTAATTATGATTGACATGCGGTCGACGTTGACTTTGGCAACGGCTGCTGCCACCCACAACTGGCATCGATTTCAACACGACTTAATTTTTGAAGAGGGTTGCTGATTGCCGCTGCCAGCGTGCGGTGGTGCTGTGAAACTCATCAGTCAAGCGGCTCGACACGAGACAATTGCAACACAAATTCTGCTGAACAACCCCAGCCCTCTCTGCTCTGTTTTAAGGGTTGGAATAACAATTGTAACAGTTTTGCCAAAAGCAGCGACAAAAAATATTAAATTATATTCGCATTAACTGCGAACACGCAACATGACAAAGTCACTTCTGTTTGCTCTTGCGTGTTGCACAAATCAGACACGCAACAAAAAATAACAACAACAGCAACAATTTTGTGATACATAAGTAGCAGTAGCAGTAAGCAGCATATTCTATCGAGGGGTTAAAATACGCGTGTCTGTCCTATTGATTTTATATGTTAGGCAATCGAAAACCTGCACTGGACACCCTATACTGAACACCCTATACTAAACACTCTGGGACTCTCTGTTTAGATGGGCTATGCGAAAGGTGGTTGACTTGTTTTGAGGATTATCAGAAATATGAATGGTGTCTATTCATTATGAGATTTGATATTCGAATTGACATTATATATCTACAGGTAATATTTGGTTTTCTTTTGAACACCCTGTATATGTGCTGTGAAGGTGGCTGGTACGCTTACGCTACCTAATAAGATATATAGGGTGTATATTATACGTTATCACTGTAAAAAAAGTTGCATAGAATGTCAGAAATTTCAATTTCGTTTGTTGAGCTATTAATATTCTATGTAAAACAATCAAAAACCTGCACTGGACACCGTGAACTGGGACACTCTGTACTCTGTGAAAGGTAGTTGACTTTTTATGAAAGTTAAAAGAGATATGAATAGAGTGTCTACTATTCGTTCTGAATTTTGATATCCGAATCGACATATAATACTTATAGAGTAATATTTTTGTAATATATATAGAGTATCTACTAAAAGTTATCACTGTAGCATAGCATATCAGAAAGCTGCATTTTGCATATCAAATCTATTTATTATCTATGTAAATCGAAACCTGCCATGGACACCATGTACTGGGACTCACTATACTTGAGCTATGCGAAAGGTGTTTGACTTGTTATGAAACTAAACTGAAATATGAATATAGTGTCAAATATTTGTCTTCAATTTAAGTAATATAAGTAGCATAGAATATGAACAGGTTAAAATTTGACACCCTGTACTTGAGCTAGATAAATGTGTAAGAAGTACCTAGCATTCATGTTCAATCTAAGGAGCAATTGAACAGAATATAAAGAGCGTTAAGTTCGTTTATATGTGCTACTCATTTTCCATGTAAAACAAAAGACACCCTGTGCTGGACGCCTTATACTGTTGACCCTCTACTTAAGCTGGTCAGAAGGTGGTTGATTAGTCATCTGCCTGATCAGAAAAAAGAGAAGAAATGTAATCAAGTAGAATAACAGATACAGCATAAAATATGAAGATAAAATTCGCTGTTGTGTACTGAGGCACCCTGCGCAATAGGTATAGCATCCCCTTTTACACCCTGTAACTTTGTTAATGGGATTACAGGGTACATTGGTTTTGTGACAGGCAGAAGGAGACGTGACAGACCTCATAAAGTTTATATATTCGTAATCAGCACGACGAGCCGAGTCGATCTAGCCAGGTCTGTCTGCATATCTGTCTGTACGTCCGTCTATATGAGCTGTAAAAGGCTGTAAGCTCCATTTGAGCCAAACAGAACCATGTAAAGGGTATGCTAAGTTCGTTAAATAAGTAACTGAAGCAGCATAAAACAAATAATACACTGCAATACACCAGCTTGTAAAGTGTATTGATATTTAGCAACATATAATGCTAGTTTGCAATTCGTTAGCAAATTGATACATATACATATATAAAGTCTAAATTTTTTCTGCCAAACAAATTGAAAGCTAATTGAATTCCATTTATGGATTTGGCTGAACAATAAAATCAATGAATGCCCAAAAGCTGCCTCACAATTTTTTTTGATTATAGTTCAATTTTTGTTGCTCTCTTTAAATTGTTTGTTATTTGCCAGAACTTTTTCATTTTTTAAATGCATTATTAATCAGAAGAGCGCATCTTTCCAGAATACAAAAAAAAACAGAAATAAAATAAAAGTTTGCTCAACTTTTTGCTTGCATAATATAAACGCAACCCTTTAGCTGTCGGCCAATTCTCCATTGGGCTTATTTGAATATTAGGGATTATATAAGCGTATACATATATGTATGTGTGAAGAGAAAAGCTCAGCAGGGGGACTTTCAGCTCGCAGCATGCGTGGCAGCTCCTTTGACAGCCAAAAGTAAACAATATTCCATATATGAGCTGCGTACACTGCAAGAAAACTATCAGAGGCAAACAAAGCATGTTTGCTCAATTAAACTGACTCATCGGGGCGAAACTTCCATATCATTTAAGCTGCTAAACGACCGACGCATTCATCTTAATTAGCAAAGGGGTACCTGGGCAGGTGTGCGGCGGCCGACGTCTGTCTGCGCTGTCGCAGTGTATTGGTGGGGGTGTAGCCAGACAGCCGAAAAGTTTTGTGGCACTGCATGCATGCAAAAAGGAAAAAGGACTCGTGTCGGGAATCGGGCAGGATACACACAACAATGACGACGGCACTATGAATGATTGCCGCGGTGTGCTTTGTTCATGTACATTTGAAATTTCGAAGGAGGGGGAGGGGGCTGGACTCCAGACAGGGCGGAAGTGAGGCAAAGGCGGAAGCGCTCATACGCCACGTTGGCCGGCGGCGTCGATGGCAGCTGAAAATTGAATAAGCGCAAGTTTTCGCGTGCCAAAAATGTTGTTGTCGTTGTTGTTGTTGCCAAAGGGCCTGTGGGCTGAAATGTTTTGCGCCGTGTGGGCGGGGCGCACCCCTTATTCATTACCCAAGCTGCCGCGAAACGAAAATGACTTGAGCCGGCAGCGACTGCGGCGACTTGGCGACTTTGTAGATACTTGGTGGGCGATAAAAAGGTCGGCAGTAAAAACAGCAGCAACAACAACAATAATAATATTGTCGAGGAAGGCTGCACAACTCAATAAGCCAAGTTAACAGTCTATTGAGTCGCCCTCTGCCTCTGCCTCTCCCTCCCCTCCCCTCTCCTTTTGCCTCTTGCCGAACTGACAGTTACCTAATGGCAAACATACACAGATAAAGCATTAAGTTTTTGGCCCAAGAACTGGAGAAATGCCACGAAATCGATCGATAATTCGTGCTAAAAGATAAATTACCGTTATGCGGCGACTTTGCCAACATTTTTCCATACTCGTTTGCGTTGATGAAATAGAAGAGTATATTGGTTTTGCGCAAGGTTCGTCTATTGGAGCTAGACAGCCGCAAGAGATATATACTTGTGTGTTAGCAAGTCTGATGAGGTGTTAATATGTTTTGCATATATGGCAAATCGGGAATTATTATATGTTTAACAACATAAATGATATAATTTATTTATATATCCATTGAAGCTAGAAAGTGTATAGGAAGAATATTGATAAAGACCATCATGGCATAAAAATATTAGGTTTTTAAATTTATACACCCACTGTGGGCGTGGCAAAACCGGAAAAAACTATATCTTCCATAATATTTGAGTTAGGATCAGCCAATTGTGCAATTGGATCTCTATAGAACTTGGCTACAGCTAGAGATACAACTTATATATACCTCCCATCGGGGAGTGGCAAATCAGAAAGCAGCAAGTGTTCAATAAATTTATTTGATTTTGGAGCAGTGAACGGGAATCGTGCAGTCAGTGACGCCTGCTTGCCCGATTCTTACTTGTTTTTGGTTGTAGTCGTCATTTTTTCTTCATTTTCTTCTCTTTTTTTTGGCTGATAATATCATTGGCCGTGGTTCGGCTAATAGCTGCGCTGATTCCATTAATTTGCCAAATGACAGCCAAGCAGGAAGCAGGCCACTGAAACCAGACGAAGTGGATCCGAGTGGTTGTGGCGTGCTCTATGGAGTGGCTGCTGCTGCCTATAGCTCGCGCCATTTTGACACTAATTAATTAAGTTTTATTCTCTTTTGCTCGCAAATTTCTATTGTTTTTTCTAGTGGATTTATCGCTGGCAAATCAAGCTTAGCCATTTATATAAAGTAAGTTGCATACTTGCGTAGAGTCTAAAGAAAACAAAGTTAGTAAAATAAATCTAAGTTTTGTTCTCATCAACTGCAATGCTCTGCTCGCATTTATGCTTTATGGCAACTATACAGAAATATATATACAATGCATAGATTTGTGGCCATATGTCACGCACATACACAGACACAGACTCGAAGCATAAAATATATCAAGTTGTGGCATACCGTAAATCCCCTGGCTGCAGTCACGGTACCAAAGGGCCCCATACAACAACTCAACAGCCCATCAAATAAACTTAAGAGACAGACAGGCAGAGAGACAGACGTATGCAAAGCAGCAGGGGTATTGCACAAATAATCATCGCATAAAATATATCGATTACAAGTGTCACAACAGAAACCCCAAAAAACGAGATCCCCACTATAAATAAATATTAATTAAAGCCCTGAAAGCCAAGCATAAATCTCAAAAAGCAAATGCCTCGGAATTTGATTTTTTCGTTATTTATGAAGAGCAGTTTTTTTTTTGTTTGGGATATTCTTTGTGTGTCTGATTTATTAAACAAATATTTGGCCAATATTTTAATTGACGAAAATATTTTGCCAGTTTGGCAGAAAACTAAACTAAATCCAACTTTGCGTAACGAAATTGAGCTACAAAAAATAAGAGAATTAGATGGAAAGTATAAAGAAATGCAAGCTGAAGATTGAATACGCTTTTAGAGATATGGCATAAACTATATAAGAAATAAACAGATTCTTATCTTCTCTTGCTATATGTTGCCCGTTTCATGAAAATATCTGAATACCCTTTGGCAAGAGAATTGAAAGGAAAGTATAAAGAAATTCAAGCCGAAGATTGAATACGCTTAAAGAAAAAGAATATTTACTTTTATGGATAGCCCTCTTCTCTTGCTATATGATGCCTGTTTTATGACAATATGTGAATACACTCTGGGAAGTGTATGTACATAAATACCAAGCTCTATATACATATTTGATTTCGACCGTTTCAAAAAGCAAACTGAAAACAAGTCACGCGTTTATCATTTCGAATGCTTAATTTATGCGCGTCTACAAAATTTTGGCAGCTACACTTTACACCAAAAAGAAAAAAAAGAAGAACAAGTAAAAAAGAATATGAAAATGTTTAGAAAACAAGCAGCAAAGTGTTCAAATCGAGCGAACCGGCGCTTTTTATGTATTTTGACGCGTCGCTAAATTTAGCAGGCAAATATTTTGCGCCCAAGCCCCAAAAACCCAACAATTTGATGCGCAACTTATGCAATGCATCCGGGAATCATATAGACAAACATATATACTATATATATATGCACATATATAATCTCTGTGTAGATATATATGTATGTAGTGCATAGCTATTTAATTGCCCTCGCCGCGTGCAGCAAGTGTCAAAGACCCCGTGACCGAGTGTACCAGAGACCGAGGCAGAGCCTCGAGAGCACATCGAGGAACTACGAAAAATGTCGCCAGATGCCCACCCCATCGCAACATCGTATAAAAAGCGCAACTGTCAACTTGGCAACTCGCCGCAAAAACAAAAAACAAAAAAAAAATCGAAAAAAAAATTATCACGCTCTGCCTTATTGCGTCAACAGTCATTCAATGCCTGCGCGTATATGTGATAGGGTATATCAATCACATGAGCTATACGTGAGCTATAAAGCTTTAGAAAAATATGATATGCGATAGGTGTTTATAAATCAAATGATTTTTCTTAAGAATACACTTAATTAGAAAAGCTACATATAAACTGTCTGTGGTATGTAGATGGGGTATATAAAATTATACTATAATTAGAATATACTTTTGGTTAGGCTAAAAAAAGATTCGAACCAAGTCTCTTCCTTGTTTTTAACCCAGATTTTCTCAATTTCAAGTTGATATCTTATAGAAGATACAGTATAAAGTTTTGTGTACTTTGGGTTTCAGAAAGTTTAGTTTTAAGACTGTTTAAATTTCTTGCAAGTGCATAGACCCTTATGGCTACCCCACCCATCACAGGGTATATCTGACCGCAGGGCACAAAACTAAACACAAAACAGTTTCATTTAATACAACAAACAAAAACGAAAAAATAAAATAATATAAAAGCAGCCAAAAGCAAAAAGCGAAAAGCAACAAAAAAAAGTTAGACAAACTGTGGGGCCTTCGAGCTGTTTGCCAAATTAGCGGAACGCAAACTTATGGCACACACTGTCGTCGAACTGGCTGCCAACTGTGGCGATGAGTCAGTTGCACTCGCTCCCAACTGCAGTCTGCAGTTGCATTCGAATTTGCCTTCTCATCTGCGCATTTGGCTGTGCAAATCGCTTTTCTATACGTGAGAAATCTATTTGCAGTTAAATTCGCTTGTGAATAGAAAAGCGAGTCAATGGGCATTGTCTTTTCGCACTGAAAAAAGTCCAGGTTTTCAACTGGAAAATGGAAAATGAAGCCAATTGTTAACACAAAACACGCAGCACACAAAGAGTCAAAGATGAATAAATAAATAAATAGTAAAATGGCTAAAAAGGAAATACAAATAAATTGTTGCAAATTAATTATATAAGTGTTGTTTTAAGTACAGTGAAGCTCAGATAACATAAACATAGTTAGCAATGGAATTTTGAGCAGCTATTGTATCTGTATCTAGTTGCTTTCCAAAAATGTATTCTTATCCTTTGAAATTATATGTAGCAAACTAGAATCAGTAATACATTTTAAGTAGTTCTTAACTATGCCTAAGTTAAGCTCCATTGACTATACAAATGTATCTGTATCTTTTCAAAATAATTGAAGTTTCGCATTTGTGTTTGTAGCGACAGCAACTTGTTTGATAAAAATACAATTTTGTATTTATTTATTGCGCATTTGATTTCGCTGGAATATGATAAGATAAGAGCTGCACATAAAAAGTCATATATGTTATTATATATATGTATGTATATAAATGCAATACGATAATCATGTTGACAACATAGCCTGGTTCCACTGTAATCGCATTTGAGACTTTGTAGCTGCTGCTGCTGCTGCTGGCAATGGCAAAAACCGTTTAGCTATGCACTCGCGGCAGACAATGCGACGACAACAGCAACGCCAACTATGTCAGCAGCAACAGCAGCAGCAGCAACAACTGCAGCCAAAGCCAGTTTATTGCCATTGTATTGTGCGACAAGGCTAAACAACTGGCAAATGTTGCTGCCCCCTCCCCCTGCTCCACAACTGCTGCTCCTTGGGGCCTGCTGCAACGGCTGCTGCTGCTGGGGCAGTGACATCATCCCCAAGTCAGGCAATTAAAACTAATGTATTTGCCAGATTTGTTGGATGCGATTTTCCAAACATATTGCCAACTCATTGCCCACATTGGCTCAGCATTGCGAATGACCCAAAAATGACTAAACATTTGTGGCAGCTGCCCCGCGCCGTTGCCCCTGCTGATTGATGCAACTTTATGACATTCGCGTGGGCGCTGACTGAAATGTGTTTGTAATTGTTTTTAAATAGCCAAAATGTAATATTGCACTGCCAGCGGCCAATAGAAGTCTAAAGTTTATTCATTATTTATTACGTTTACCAAAAACTTTTGCTTAATTAATGCATATTTAATGCATCACAAACACGCAAACTAAGCTCAGTTAACTCATTTGCCTAGTAGCTGACCAAATGGTCAAAGAGACGCGGCCCCTTTGACACTTTGTTGTTGTGGTGACAGGGCCTGTCATTTAGCATTTAACTCAAAATGTTGTAAAATGTATACCATTATCACTTTATGATAATTATTCGTAAGCCAGCGTTCAGTTTTTCCTTTCCACTTCTGCCTGTGTTAAGCTGCACGTTTTTCAGCTGCTTTTTCTTTTACAATGTTTTTTCTCTTTTGCCTTATCAGCGGCTTTTGCAGCGGGTTTTTTGTTACTTGAACAACATTTGCTGAAATGTCATAAATTTGCTAATTTATTGTTAATGTTCTTTTAAGTTAATTACGCAAAAAGGGAAAAAAGCCTTTTAGGAGGCGAACACAAATTGCTGTTCAACTTTTTACATTGTTAAGACATCATGTTTTTTTTAAATATATACATATATATGTATATCTTAAAGTATATAATAAGACAGCTTTGTTAATGAACTCGAATTTGAAGCTGTCTTCTCTTAGACTTTGGCTTGCAAATACTAAAACATGTTTATTTTTAAAAATTAAATCATTTATTTAACAATCAAACATAATAAATCTTAATTTTTAAACAGTTTTGGGGAACTTTTGTAAATATATATATAAATTTCCAGTTTATTTTTGAAGCACAGCTACAATAATTTTTTAATGTCTCACAAATTTCTCCATAATTGTTTTTTAGACTTTGATTAAGTTAAATTTTATTTTTTATTATTAATTATAGCTTAGTGCTTGCTTTGCGCTGCCTAAAGGCAATTTATAAATGACAATTAGTTGATTTATGTTAATTTAATTGAATGGCTTTTGACCCTTTATTATGCATGGGTCGCATTTAATCGAAAGTCTTTATTAGAATTGTAAATAATGAAAAATTTATGAAACTTGATATGCGACACATGACACAAGGCAATTGTTGTTGCTGCTGTTGCTGTTGCTGTCGCTGTCGAGCTGCCTTCTGACAATTTCGTGACAATTTATTGGACATATCAATGACAAAAAAGGCCAAAAATGCAATTGCCGCAATTGCAATATTTGGGTTTTTATTTTTGCGGCACTTTGACAATCGCTGCAAATCCAAATCCGAATCTCAGTGACTCGTGTTGTAGCTGTTGCGGCTCTGTTGGCTAATTCTAAAACGTTTCGTTTATACAACTGACAACGACAATTTCTGTTTTTGTCTGAAACTGACCAAAAATGGTCACAAGCCAAACTGACAAACTATACATTTAAAAAATTCGTTAGAATTTTTATAGAATTTAAAAAGATATTTTTAATACACGCAAAGCTAAATTCATGCTGACCAATATACCTGTGGGTTAGCCTATTTTTAGCAACTATTGACCAAGTTATCATCCTTTGTCTCGTCTCGTCTGCCGGCTATAATAATAACAGTTAGCAGCAGACTGAAGTCGAAGATACTATGACAGCTAATCAGAAACGACTTGAACAACTTCATTTGCGACTCTCTCAGTTGGCTCAGATTACACGCACCGTGGCGGCATATGGCTGCAGCTCTTTATCCTCTTTGGCCTGCTTATGAGGCGCCCGTGTCGAACTCATGCACAATTAGTCACTTGCAAGTCAATTAAGTTCCCAGCACTAACCACAACAGACGCCGGGAGAGCCCGCCTCCCAACAGATCCTAGAGCCCAGACAGGCACGTATGGGTGGGATGGGTTTGAGTCTACCTGTGGCCGGGTCTCGGAATGTGACCGAGGACACGACCACGAGTGCGGCCTGGGACTGCGGCACGTTGTTGTAATGCTCTGGCGCTTATTTGCAGTAAAAAGCAATGACAACGGCGGCGACAACGACTGCGACACGAGAAAATTAAACAGACAGAGAGAAAGAGAGGGAGAAGGAGAGAAAGACAACGCACATGGACAGAGGCTCAAGCAAAGGTGCTTGCTAGGGGAAAAGTAAAACAAAACCATATTATTAACGCCTCATTAAACTTTTAACGATTTTAAATTACAGACTGCGAACGGGACCAGCCTAATGAATACAAATTAGCCGCACAAGAGCTGTTGACTGTGACTTGGCAAAAGACACAAAACATGCAATAGACGCAGATACGATTGTATACGTCTGTGTATGTGACAACTGAGGCCTACGACAATAATACGTGTTGTCTAGCTATAGACTTAAGTAGGCATAGATACAATTGTAACTGTATCTGTAAAGTATTTGTAGTTCAGTAAAATAAACAAAACATGGTATAGACACATGTATATATATAATTGGGGCTGTATCTAAGACCAGATACGAATGTAGTTGCAACTGTGTACAGGATCAATTGTAACTATATCTTTGTATAAATACAGTTGTATATGTGTTATATCTGTGTATGTCTATAGATAGAATTGCATTTGGTTATGTGCATAGGCACATTTGTATTTGTATCTGCGTTAAGATACAATTATTTCTGTATCTGTATATAGATAGAATTGAATCAGTATCTGTGTATAGATGGAATTGTATCTGTACCAGTGTATTGCATCAAGATACAATAGTATTTGAATCTGCTTTAGTATACTATTACTTCTTTATCTGTGAATAAGTTGTATCTTTATCTGTGTATAGATAAAATTGAGTCTGTATATGTGTATCTGCATAAGAGTATAAACCTATCTATATCTGTATATCGATACAATTGTATCTTTACAGTTACTAATATATATTAGTCTGTGAGAAGGCGTACGAAAACAATTCTTATTGTAAAGCAAAATGATACAAACAGCAACATAGTTACAATTGTATCTGTATCGGCATCAAGATACAATAGTATCTGTTACTGTGTTAAGATACAATTGCTTAAGCTATGCATAATTTGTATCTGTATATGTGTATAGATACTATTGTATCTGTATGTGTATCTGTGTAAAAATACAATTGTATCTTTATCTGTGTAAAGATACTTTTATATCAGTATCTATGTTACAAACAGAAACATAGATACAATTGTATCTGTATCTGTCATTGTGTGAAGACATTTGTATCTGTGTATTGATATCT
This sequence comes from Drosophila gaucha, assembly GCA_035045545.1. Taxonomy (NCBI): domain Eukaryota; kingdom Metazoa; phylum Arthropoda; class Insecta; order Diptera; family Drosophilidae; genus Drosophila; species Drosophila gaucha. Next base: position 2,287,670 of record JAWNOY010000292.1, read on the forward strand.
GTATCTGTGTCTGTGCGTAAATTGTATCTGTATTTGTGTATAGATACAATTAAAACTGTATCTGTGAGACCTACGACATTAGTACACAGAGTCTATCAAAGCAAAAAAAACACGCAATAGGCATAGATACAATTGTATCTGCACCTGTGTGTGAGTGTGTGATAAGTGAGGTCTGCGACAATAATACGTGTTGGTCTGGCATTTCATGTCTGACTGTCTGCAAATGACTTTTCAATGTAGCAACATTTGACACGCGTTATAGCTAATTGTCATTAATTGTTCGAGGAGCTAAAATACCCGCTGGCACCCCCCAGGTTTGCCAGGGCATGCGAATATTAATCAGGCATTGGACATTTGACAGCTGACAGTTGGTTCGCTCGCTTGTTTAATTGTAAACACTTGTTAAATGCAAATGAGCATAGTTGTATATATATATTTATACACCCGATCCGCACGACAGGCAGGTCAGGGCCCCGGCTCAGACACCGTTTCTTATATATATCACGACTGGGCTCCAAATTTTGCCAAACGAACTAATGCATATTCAAAGTATTTCATGTCCGTTGAAACAAGTCTTTAGGCCTCGCAACATTTTATTTATATACATTTACATAGAAATACATATGCATATAGATTTATGTATTTGTTTTGTCATTAAAGTTGCGTTCGCATGGCAAATTAAATGTATATAATTAAGAAATTAACTGCTTCCGTTCATGCTAGCATATATTTTTTGCCTTACCCCTCCTTCAGAATAGAAAGAAATTAACAAGAATTCGAGAAACAGAAAACAGTCGTAAATTAAAATTTTCTTTTCAACTATGATGTATCTGCTAATTGTTGCGAAACGCAGACATAACTACAAGTATTTAAAATTCTTTATATAGCTCATACATATTTTTTAATTATGATTTTGAAAGACATAAAAATGCGCTACGCTCATAAATCATAAAAATATGCATAAAAAATTCATTAAAATTTTGAAATTAGATTTCCGTGGTGAGGTTGAAGTAACTAAATTATAAACATATCAGGAAACATATCATTTATTTTGAATTCATTAAGTATATAGAGTTAAAAACTATTTTTGATCAACTAATTTTATAAAAATAATTAAAAGCATTCGTTGCTTGCACCAATTTTATTTTGGCTATCTTTTCAGTTGTTGCTGATTCGTTTGTTGTTCTCTGCTTTTCGCCTCGATTTAATATCAAAGCAAGCCGACAGCACAGCACAAAAGATACAGCTACAGCTCCCTCTACCCCCTCTTTCGCTCACTCTCTTTGTGTGCCTGTCTGTCTGTCTGTCTTCTGCTGCACATCCTACGCGGTCTTCCACATTGTTAGTTTTTGGCATTTTGGCAAGCAACCAGAAAATACAGCAACAGCAACAACAACAACAACTCATGTTGTACGTAACATAAACTTTTCAGCCGGCTTCTGCTGTTTGAATATTTTTTAGAATTTATTTAAGGTCTGCTTGCAAGTTGAAAACATTTGCAAATGCACAAAACAACAAACCAGAAGGCGGGCGACAACAAATTAAAAATTCAATACACAAAAAACAATAGAAATTGTCAAAGAGCAAAAAAATAAAAGCATTGACAATTTATGCAAAGTCTCGCGCGCTAAGCCAAGCCAAAAATGAACTGTGACGAGCAAAGCTCATGCGGCAGATGGGGCTATGAAGGGGAGGGGTCTTTTTGAGACTGGTAAACGGTCAAGCATTGATTGTGTAGGCGCGTGTGAGAGTTGATATTAAGAGGCAACAACAACAACAGCTAATATCTGATAGATACGAGAACAGGTTGCCTAACGATCGATGGGTCGTTTGTCGCGTTTGTCTCTGCTTTATTTTCGGTTTTTTTTTTTTCAATTTTTCGAAAATAGATTTTATTTTTATTGAAATTATGACATTCATCTTAATTTGCGCTAACACATAACTTATTCAATTTTATTTCTTAAATTTATTTGCAGGTGTGTATGCGTGTCTATCTGTAGCTGTTGCTGTGCGAACAGGTTTTCTTGGCCAGCATCCAGCGAATGCAAACAATTGGATATCCAGACAAAATAGAAGATGCCAAGACAAATGCTCACTGAAACTTATCATAGCTCATTCAGCCATTTACAGGGCATACTCATGTTTTCTTACACAAGAATTAATAGTCCTACTTCAATCTTTATTTACATTTCGCTTGCAATTATCTGGTTGTTTAAAGAGCATCTGCATGTCACGGCATGCCACAGGGAGAATTCCTCTGCTACTTGTAGTTTAATTAAAATGCAAGTGTATCAAGGCCTCGGGATGAGGTCTGCCGTCTATCCACATATCCATCCATGTCCACGGGCCTGTCCATGTGTGCGCCCGATGTTTGTGCTGTCATTAATCTTTCGACAGCAGAGCTCCTCCTACTGCAATCTATGGCAGCTCCTCTCTCTGAAAACAGTTTTGCTGCGCATTTTCAATGGCAAGGCTTTGTTGTTGTCTAATGATCGCGTGCAGTTTTTTCACATGTTTCTCATAATGGGGCCAGGCGTCATATATCATAATTGTGCCAAACTATAAGCAGATACAAACGAGTAGTCGTCTGTCTATGACTCGTTTACTTTTACTTCCACTTGGACTTGGACTTGGAGCTGGCTTTAGGCCAGATGCAGATTTAAGCCGCTTGATTAATGTGCTCAATGTGCACAGTTGTCAGTTGTTATAAATATACTTTGTTTTTGCTGTTAATCACACCAGTAAAATTCCTAACTCTCAGTCATAAATTGATGATGCCTCATGGCTCACAGAGACATTCTAAGACTGTGGGAATAGCTTTGTTTAATTAAATTAATAAATCAGCTAGATCTCAGTTCTCCTGCTCCACATTCCACAAATAATCGCATGCCACCCACTGTGCGCTGACAGCGCGCCGAGTGTGACAATTGAATTTTAACATATTCATAAGCAAATTACCAGCTCCATTATAATAAAATGGAAAAAAATGAATAAAAACTGTAACAGAAGTGTTGAGATCGCACTAATTACATGTCAAGCGACCCACACACACTCACACTCAAACACACACATGGAGTTGCAGCCAACACCTTGGCGCATAAATTTACAACAAACGACGCATGTCGCCACCCTGCCTTGCCCCTTGGCCCAGCAGAAACTGTTGCATGTGGCACTTTGTGAGTTTTGTGCGGCTGAAAAGTGTCAAATGTGAAATTTATGCCCGCAGACACATTGACAGACAGCCAGACAAACTGACAGACATGCAGACATGCAGACAGACGCATTTGTAGACACATTCACAGCGCACGCGCAACCACGCCCCCCTGCCCTCTCTTTGGAACTTTAAGAAATTAGCGCACGCTGTCACACACACTCACAGACCAAAAAAGAAAAAAGATTTAAATAAAAGCCAAAACAAGTTGTTAACTTTATTAGCGTTCACTTTGAGCTTTGTGCGCAAGACACAGAAATGCGATTTGCATAAAACGCGACTCGCAATTAGTTGGCATGCAAATCGCATATGGGCATGGGCCTAGGCCTAGGCCCCCGGACTTTGGGTCATAACTCAAAACCCAGCCGCAGGGCAAACAATGTGTTTAACAGCAAAATGTAACTACAAATTCGTTACGTGCTCGTCTCTTGCGAAAACCCTTGCAAATCGTTTCTTGTTAATGGCTGTATTTAGGCTCAAAGTAAAGCCTGCTTATAGCAGAGAAGTGAGCTGTTGTAAAGTATGTGGTTTCTCTTGAAAAATTCTTAAATACATTTCTTGATTACGTATTTTTTTTTTCGTTTTTTGACAAGTTTTCATTTTGTTCTCTGTTAAGATCTTGGTATCTTTGATAACTGAGATAAGTGTAAGACTCTTTCAGATTTCGGTTGTACTCATTTTTACTGATTCCAAGCTATGTGTTTTTGATAAAAGTAATTCCTTTTAAAAACTTATAACTTATAACTTACATATTAATGTACTTAAGTTTCTTTTCAGTTCAGATCTTAGTCTCATTGATAACTGTTGAAGTCTTAAACTCTTTCATATTTTGTTTTTTAATTGCAATTGTATTCAAAGTGTCTGAGATATACTTAATTGTTCTGGGTCTGTTAAGATCTTCGACTTTATGATAACTTTTTTATGAAATTGCAAAGTTTTTGTATGTTTTCTTGATTTAAAATCGTGCTTTTCACTAAGTTTTCCTTTAAGCAATTGTATACATTTACAGCTCAGAGAAATCCTCAAATTTTCTGGCTTATATTCCTTAACAACTTTTCTTAATTTAAATTCCCCATTTCCCCTAGTTTTTCATTCAAGCAGTTGCTTATACAGAGATAATTCATACAACTTTTCTGCATTTGCAATCCCGTTTTACTTTTACTTTTCATGCAAAACAATTACTTACAAATATGTGCTTAAATGCTCTTTCTCTGACACAACCACAAACAACTTTTCTTCAATTTTAAACCCAGTTCTAAATTTACACAATACATCATTAGCTTGATTTGTTCTTCATTAATCTCAGCAGCTCTGATATGCAATTATATTTGCAAATGCATACATTCAGTGTCACGCAGACTCATTCACAAATACACACACACACATAGCCATTAATGTGTTTGTTGTTTAATAAATGTTGCTTGGTTGTTAAACGACAACCATTGTCGCTGTTGATGTTGCTGCTGGGCAAACAAATTGTGTGTTTTTACATATTTTTGCGCTTTTATGTGCATTGGAATATGAGGAAAATTCTTGTCATTCAAATGAGCATACAACAATGCACGCACACGCACTCACCCATGGGAACAACAGCAACAGCAACAGCAACATAAATATATTCATAGCTTGTTCCTGTCAATTTTATATAGCTTGGCTATACTCATGAGTACCCGTACTCACACTCACACTCATATTGTTATTCGTATTCATATGTTCGCCTGTCACAGTCAGTTCAAGGCTATTTTGATTGATGGCTTTGTGTGTGAGTCACGCAGTTGCTTTGATAGTTTCTCTTCACACTAGACCAGACTCTCCAGCTACTTAATGCTTCGTCTTTTTTGTCTATCCGCCTCATTAGTGCAATTGAAGAGTTTTTAGCTGAGCATTAAAAGAGAGAGAAAAAAGTGCTGAAGCCGTTTGCTCATTTCCTGTGCCACTGCGTGGGAAATGCTGCCCTGCGCAGCTGAAATACACGCGTAGTTTAATACATTTTTAATTGCAAAGCCGTTTGGCCGACAAAAAAAGGGGGCGGTCCAAATTGCACACGAGAATTGTTTCTTTTTTGTTTTGTAAGCTGCAACCTGCAATTGGCAGCTCCAACTTTCACTCGTCGTACTTCGATTCGAAGGAAATCTGTCCCAGGAGAATTCTCTGCAATTACAAGCGGTGAGCGCTAATAAAAAGCCAACGCATAAATTACAACCCAAAATTGTTGGAGTCACTCGCTGTAAGGAAAAACATAAACAAAAACGAAAACGAAAACACAAAAAACTTTATAAGGAAGTCGAGTGCGGCACGCTCGAAAATGCGAATGCGGCTGCTTAATTGAAAACAACGCACAAAAAGCGTCTCGTCTGCGACCTACTTGGCGTATACGTAATTACAAATTTATGTGAACGTCACTCGATATGCGCTCGCAACAACAAAAACAACAAAAACAAAACAAACCCAAGCAACAACAATCGCAAGCAGCTAACTAACTTGGCACGAATGCATAATTCATGCCAGCAACAGCCACAGCCAGCGGCGACACTTGCCACGTTGCCACAGGAATCGCCATTCAATTCAAAAATAAGGTGCTCCAGTCCGAAATTGGACGTAAAATTCCAACAAATGTAATATTTAATGACTGTAACTCTGACTCGGTTAACTGCAGTACGACTTCGGAGAGCTGGAGATGTTTGGCCGCCTTGCAAGTCTCTGGAACTGATCAAAAGTTTACAGAGTTACAGCCATGCTTATACGAGCGAATGTGCACATTCGATTGTCATTCAAAACTTTTAATTCTGAACGTTTTGTATATTTGATCTATTTACCAATTATAAATAGTTCCATTTTTGGAGAAATGTATTTGATTCCGAAAAATGCCTCATAAGATTACCATAAATTGGGTATTTTTGGCCCCAGTTTTAGAATAATATATCTTTCGACTTTCGATTCTCATTCAAGACTTTCAATTCTGAGGGTTTTTCATTTTTGTCAAAAAACTTTTGACAAAATCGAGTCGATTCGGAAAATCACATTTGTGAACTTTTAAAAAAAGAGAAACAAGAGTATTTTTAAGTAGTATACCTCATCTGACGTGTATTGATTCAGATCATCGATTTGCATTAACCCAATTTCCATAGTTCTCTCAGTTTTGGCAAAATGGCCTTTTTAAGGCAAATTGGGTATTTTTTTGGCCAATTTGAGAATGATATATCATTTTCGATGCGTACAAATAGGGACTTTCGATTCTTATTCAAAACTTTCAATTCTGACATTCTTTCAATTTTAACAAAAAATGCCTCATCTGATGCCTATTGATTCGTAAAATTTTTTACCAATTTTCCATCCCTTTCCAGCTTTAGAAAAATGTATACGATTTCGAATATCAAATCGGGAAGTGCAAATACGAGCTGTTTCTAGTGTTGATTTTGATCAATTTCTGGGCAACTTTGACTACAACTGCAAATACAATTACAACTACATTTGCGCCAGCGCATCGTTAGTTGAGCGCTTGCCACACGCAAATATATCTGGAGGCTGACTGGAAATCAATAAGCGCGCACACGCTACAAATTGTGGCACGAATTGTGTGCGAATGCAGGCCCACGGCTGTTGGAGATTTGGTCTTCGATTTGGGTTTTGCAACGCGTCGCCTATCTAATGAGGCGCAGTAAAAAAAGAAAAGAAGGCGTGACAGCCGCCTGTTTGTGGCGACGCAGATGTCAGCAGCATTGCTTACAACATTTTGCACTTACATGCACCACTCGCTACTTTTTGTTAGTTTTTTAGGTGGGACTGTGGCCGAGTGGGCTGAAAACCCGCTCCTGGCAGCGACAGCGGCCGACTGACGACAGATGAAGCCATTAAATTGAAAAAAATTGAAAAATAATATGGCTGTATTTGTTAATTGTTCAGGTTACAAGAAAATTACATTAACTTAGAGTATATAAGAGTGTACTTCAAATCTCTTAAGAGTTTTGAAACTCAACAATAAAGCTCTAGAGTATTTGTCATGTCACAAGTATAGAAAAACGTTTCCTCTTAATCATTTATATATGCAAAACAGAAAAAGATTTTGCGGTTTTAAATAAAAATTATCTCTAGAAATGTGGCTAATTCCTATGAATGAATGCTTAAGAATTCAGAGTATGTCAGGCACAAATCTCTGTACGTATATCTAATTGCTTCCGGGAAAAGAGAATAAAGAGCTAAAAATATAAAATCTTTTCACAAACACACACACACACAGACACAGAGATAGATAGATGCCTGCGAGATATGAAAGATTATTCACAAGAATATTCTCAACGATGATGTGAGCAAATTTTGTGATAAACTCCGAAGCAGATTATCAAAATAAAAATCATAGCAACAACAACAGCAACGGGCAAGAAAAACTGAGCACGCATGGAAAATTGTGAAATCATAACGAAAAAGGCTGCAAAATTCTGCCAACGCGAGAGCGAACTACGTGAGCCGCATGGCCAAGAAACACACAAAGAGCCAAAAGCAGCCACAATGAATGAATGAATGAATGAATGAATGAGTGAGTGAGTGAGTAAGTCGGGGAGTGATGCAATGAGTAACTACCTTGGCAAAAGACAACAAGCGCTGCCAAAACAAAAGCCAACTGAAAAACTAAAGGAATATCGCGGGAAAAGCGGAAAATCTGTGCATTGTTTGCTCGCGTTTCACAGCTTCCACGGCCCCAGCTTCAGCATTCAACATTCTGTCGGCATCTTTTGTTTGCCATTTTGTTTGCTTTGCGGCTTTAACGTAAACACTCAATATTTATTCCTTTGTATTTGCCCCGGCATTCCGCTTTTCCGCCGTCTTGCCACACCTCGGCGCAGTCGCAGCCACAGCGTGAATCCTTTTGCATTAAGTCTGATTTTTATGGCCAGAGCATTTTACGCTTTGCTTTCCACTTGGCTCACAATATTCGTGGGCGTAATTGAAAGCCCCCCACACACACAAATACACACACACACAATGGTGCATAACAAATTTGTAAGCCAACTATTTAGTGGCCAAATCAAAGGCAGAGCTACGTTCAGATAAATCGCAGTCAGCCGCGGCCCATGCGGCGTATGCGCAATCGCTGCAAAGAAGCCGCCGGGCTAAGCTTCTCTCATTTGATGTTGCTGGTGGGTGGCACTTGTCGGCTATCCCGCTGCCCAACCACGCCCCCGCGCCCACTTGCCCCCACTGATTTCTGTATTGGCAGTAATAAAAATGTCGAAACGAAGGCTTGCGGGCATTTGCCGAATACTTTGCAATTGTTAAGCTTCATGCGATTTCAATGGCTTTATCTATCTCTGTGTGTGTGAGTGAGTGAGTGTGTGCTTCTGTGTGTGTGTGTGTGTTGTTTGTGTATTGCAAGTGAAGCAGTGGCCAACGTTAGGCAAATATTGAAGCATTGAACACGTTTCAGCTAAATTGCATTTTTATTGCCACCTACTGCATTCTTAGTGGGTGTTCACTGTAGATTTGTTAAATCAGATGAATTGAGATACAGATAATATACTAATGGAATACATACTATGTGTAGTAAGTAATCAAAACTACAGAGGTACAATAATTTACTTTAACAACTTCAACGTCCACTTGTAGTTCCACTTTATACAACTTTACAACATTATATCTACTATATAGTATAATAATAGAATCCTTTAAATAAATTCGTTATGCTTTCCTTTAACTTTTTTATTGCATAGTATAATCTACCTTAATTTTATTAAGAAACATCTTTCAGTTCCACTCTTTTTCATTTGCACTTTCCAACACTATTTCGTGCACGTTACGTGCCTTAGCTGAAAATTGTCATTGTGCGCTGTGAAAGGGTTCTGGACATCCTTTATTGACAAGTCTGTCCATTTTCCATTTTACATTTTCCATTTACTTCGACTTTTCTCCCCTCCGTTTGGCAGCTGCATTCAAAAGGTTGCGAAAATTCATTTGCATGCAGAGCGCTTGTTTGAATTTATTGATTGAACTTTTTGGGGTAGCGTCCTTCAGGTCGAAATCTTTGGAGCAGTCAACAAGTGCTGTGACAGTCACTGTGATTTCACAGTTACCGTTGGGTAAGACAATAACGTGATTCCATTTAAATGCGAATTAACTAGTTATTTGCATGTTGACTGTCTAATCGTTGGTTTAGCCAAGCTCATCGCTGCTTCTAGCTGACACCTACAAAATGAAGCTCACACGCTCCATATCGTAGTTGCCTTCATTTAATAAACATTTACGAGCCCATGTTAGCATATGGACTGTGGGCATGGGTGTAGCTGGAGAGAGGGAGGGGAGAGGAAGGCAGGGATTTGTTGTCATGCAATGCGCAAACACAAAACTAATTGAATTTTTCGTCGCTCTTGCTCTGTCCTTATTGCTGTAGGTCTCTATCTCGCCTTCTCTCTCTCTCTCTCTCTCTCTCTCTCTCTCTCTCTCTCTCTCTCTTTCTGTCTGTCTGTGTGGCCATTTTGTGCAAGTCAGCAATAGGGAAGCTAGCCATTGTCTGCTTCGGCCCGGGCTGGCAGTACGTGCCACAATTTCGGCTTGTCACAGCATTGTTTTGGGTGCGGCTTATTTTTGTTTTGTTTTTCTGTTTGTGCCCCAAAACATAATCAGCATATAATTAAAAGCAACTAACATGCAACACATTACACGCAAAGTATCTTGTAGTCTAGCAATACAAAACAGGCCAAGTCAAGGTTGCTCGTGATTGTCTTTCGATTGGGCATCCTCTTGGGCGTGCCACGATTGACCCAAAACTCCATTTGGCAAAAACAACAAACAACAACAGCAATTTTTGCTGTTTAAATTGAATGTAGTTTTTATTTTTATGCTGAGGCAACAACTGGCACCATTTAAATGGCTCGAACTGTGCGTCTGCTGCAATGCAATTATGCTGTGGAGTACATCAAGTTGTTCAAGTGCTCAAGACCCAGACGCAGACGCGCTTTCATTGTCCAAAAAATGTGACCCAATTAACTTGAGCTGCGCATTGTATTCAATTTAATTATGGTATATTTTTTTCTAGTCATTATTTTGACGGCTTTGAAATAGTTTTTTTTTGGCACCAATTTAAATGCAAGCTTTGCAGTAATTGTAGCTTGTTTTTTCTCTGTTGTAAGTACGTAATATGATGCCAATAGCGTTCATTGGCTTAGTTTGGGATTTCATTCAGATAGTCAGCAAGTGGAAAACCTTAAAATATTTTATTTTACGAATTGTGCCTCGCCTGCGTAATTGTAGTAGCCGCTAATGGTCAGATAATGCACCCGACACATGCCACCGACTTGGCCCACTTTTTGGCTGTTATCAGCAACCGGAATGAAATTAATTAAAATACTCATAATTTATGTAAGAATATTTTATGTAATAAGCCGGTGCACTCTACAGAACGTCGAATCACAGCTTGCACAACATGCACTGTCTAGTGGCAGCCGCAACAGCAATATGTTGCTGGTGGAATAGTTGGCAGCAATATCTTCATGTTGTTGTCGTCTAGAAATAATCAATTAGAAGCAATTTAACTATTTTAAATGCCTAATTGCTGATTGCTCAACCAACAGTGCTTTGTTATAAGCTGTAACAGCAACATGTTGCTGGTATACCAATCGAGAGCTACATCTGCATGTTGCTGTTGTCTACAAGAGATTGATAATTCCAAAAATCAATTTAATGTGAGTAAGCGTGCATTATTTAATGCTAAATATAAGTCTGCATAACAGATATTGCCCAGCAGCAGTAGCTACAGCAACATGTTGCTGGTGTGCCAATCGACAGCAAAATCTGCTTGTTGCTTTTTGTCTATAACAATTTAAAGCTCTTAGATATATGCTTAGGAATGTTTAGTAGAACTTTACATCACAAGAATTACCCAATAGCAGCAGCCACAGCCACATGTTGCTGCCGTGTTGCTCATGAGCAACATTGGTATGTTGCAGTCATTTTGCCTATCTAAATTATTTATAGAAACACAAATATATACAAGCCACGTTCCGTTTTAAGTGCTTAACAGCATTTTACTATAGCAAGTGCTTGTCAGCAACACCAACATGTTGCTGCCGTGTTACTCATGAGCAACATCTGCCTTTTGCTGTCGTTGGATAGAGATTAAAACTTTAATGAAACAACTATTCCGTAATTTTGATTTCTCCAGCTAAAGTTTGTAGCTTTTGCTGCCATTTCACAGAGTGCTTGATGACAATTAAGCTGCTTATTGCTAGCAGCAACTGGCGATATTTTGCGCACATTAGGCATTTGTACACATCTGTGTATGTGAGAGAGAGAGACAGAGGACGTAATTATATTGCGCATTCGTTGGGATAAACCTGAACCCCATTGTCCCCCTCGTATGCTCCCTTTTCATTTTTTTTCCTGCTGCATATTTTGCCATTGGCATAATCTCATAAAAATGCTTTTGCTCTGCGGCGTCGATTTATGCGGGATCTGTGTTGCTGCTGGTTTTGCCAGTTGCCAGTTGCCGGTTGCCGTTGCCATCGCTCGTTGATGCGTTAATTTGCATGCAACATGCACTATGATTACCCGCAGCAATTTGCAGCCGCAGCAGATAGGGAGCAACAGCAGCAGCAGCTGCCATTGCTGTCGTCACGGGACAACAGCTGTCCATGCTCCATTCGCCTACTGGGCGCACAGAATTTGTTGCTGCTCTGTGGCTATTTATTTGAAGAGGTGGATGGAGTTGGGGGAGGCAGAGGCAGAGGGCTATTGGTTTATTTGTTTGCCTGTTTGTTTGTTTGTTTGTTTGCTGTTTGTGTAACGTTTGCACATCTGCAATGTTGCCAATGGCTGGGCAAATGGTCAGTTGGACATTTTGTATCGTTCGCTATCATTCCATTGCTGTGCGCCCAGTTGTATAATTTACAATTGTTTGTTGTTGTTATTGCTCGGTTTCTGTTTTTTTTTTTTATTTGGTGATTGTTGTAGCTCATCAGCAGCAGCAACATGCAGTTATTACTATTGCTGTTGCTGCTGTTGGTTCAGTTTTTACTTATTAAAATGCTGCTGTTGCTGGTGCTGCTGCTGTTGCTGTTTCGTACGTTGTCAGCAATTTCCGCAATTGTTTGTTGTTGCTGCTGCTGCTCGACTTGAGTTATTCTTATATAACAGCAAGAGCAAAAAACACAACTGCAAGAATTACCATTGCTGCTGCTGCTGCTGTTGTTGACTTATTGCGCATATTGTTTATTTTTGATTTGTTGAACATTTGTTTAACATTTGCCTCAGCCTTTATTTTTGCCTGCTTTATGCAATTTGTACCCCCTGTTTGCTTAGTTGTTGTTGCTGTTAATATTATTATTATTGTTGCTGCTGCTGCTGCAGTTGCTTTGTCTTGCACATCAGCTGGGCAGCTGGCGTGTGATTCATGCGCTGCGAAATCAAATCAGAGATGTTCTTGCAGCTTGCTCTTATTTATAGATTTGCAGTTTTATGTTATTTGCTTGGCATTCGTATGCATGTTGCTGCTGGCACTTGAGAGCGATGGCAATGCCAGCCCCAAGTCCAGCCAATGAACCGCTTAAAAGCCAGCGATGCATGCCGCGACCGTCTTTCAAGTCTTTTTCTTGTTGCAATGGATTCAATTAGCCGTCTGTCAATTTGCAGTTTCTCGACAAAGTGCAGATCTCTAGAATGCATTTTTGGCACAAATTCATGGAATACTTTGCAGCCGGACATCATAAAGTAGTTGTGGCTGCCTCTGATCTCTGGCATTTACATTTGCATTTGCATTTGCTTTCTCGCCAATTTCTTTCGCCTAGATATGTCCAACGCGGCATTTGCATATAGATAGGCTTTGCTTATGCAGCATCATAAATCTTAATAATTAATATAGACCAGGCCGCAAACACACACACAGACACAACCACATCTAAACAGAAGCCAGCCCGCATATTGCAAAATATTTTCAATTAAATTTTTAATATGCTTTTTGAGGCAGACATTTTTTTGCGAGTTCGCTTTTTTTTTTGGTGTGGCGTCTGCCTGGCGCCTAGGCAAGCCAATCAGCGCGAAAGTGTGGCACGTTGTTGTTGCAAAAGCAGCGTGTCCAAAAAGAGGCATGCAACTTAGCAACATGTCGACAACTTTGCGCTGAACTCTTGGCATGGCAGTCGCATAATCGCAGTTGACATTTTCATTGCAAAATTAGCACAAAGTGCATGCGTGCACAGACACACACACACATACACACATACAGATAGAGAAATATCTTGTAGTTACATATATGGAGGAGCTTACATTAAAATGGGCGAATGCAAATAAATGGCAAGGAGATTGTCGCTGTTGCAGCCACCGCAATAAATTTAACATGCAAACGCAGACGTGGCGCCAAAATCTGCCAGCGTCGCGTCGCATGTTGCAAGCTGCATCTCTGTGTATTTGTGTGCGTGTGTGTGTTTGCCACGCGGTATTTGCCACACAAATTGAAAACTTATGCGCGCATTAACAATTTATCAGCTGAATTGCTGGGATTCTCGCCCGTCGTGTGGCAGCTGCAATGCAAAAATGAAAATCGAAAAAAAAACTTATATATATATATATATGCAAGTAAATAAATAAATAGTCTCTCTTGTATGCGAGAGAGAAGAAAACAAATAATTGAAAATACAATAAATAAATATGCGATGCAAATATGTAAACGAATACAAATTCGAATGCGTCTCAGCTTCCTGAAAGCTCGCATAAATCAAATGTAAAATATACCAAAATCAACGAGTAAACAAATTCCAAGTATAGACTGTGAAGCGGATGTCAAATTTTACTTTATGGATCGAAAATAGAAATTTGTACTATCTGACAGCAAGAGCTGATAAAGGATTTGTGAAGCATTTGCGATAACATGAACATTAACTAAAAGAGTAGTGACTGGAATGCAGCTAGATTATGAAGGCAAAGAAATACTTTTTAAATGGAAATTATATTTTCGATTGTTTCTATAGTAGCCAAAAGAAATATTTATAGCATTTTGTTGAGTGCAAGTCATTATTCTATATTAAATATTATTATAATAAAGAATATCTTGCCGTACTTTAAATTACTACTACTTACTACTATTATTACGTATTACTACTACTACTACAACATACTACTATTACGTTTTACTGCTACTACTATTATGTATTACAAATACTACTTACTCCTATTACGTATTACTACTGCTAGCTGCTACTATTACTATTAGTACTACTACTACCTACTACTACTTCCTACTACTACTACCTACTACTACTTCCTACTACTACTACCTACTACTACTACCTACTACTTCTTCTACTACTACTACCTACTACTACTACCTACTACTTCTTCTACTACTACTACCTACTACTACTACCTACTATTTCTTCTACTACTACTACCTACTACTACTACCTACTACTTCTTCTTCTACTACTTCTACTTACGACTGCTGTTTACTACTACTACTACTTTTCAATACTACTTCTTCTACTACTACTTCCACTTACGACTGCTGTTTACTACTACTACTACTTTTTAATACTACTTCTTCTACTACTACTTCTACTTACGACTGCTGTTTACTACTACTACTACTTTTTACTACTACTTAATTCTATTACTACTTACTACTACTTACTACTGTTTACTACTGCTACTACTTTTTACTACTACTTACTTCTACTACTACTTACTACTACTACTACTTTTTACTACCACTACTACTTTTTACTACTACTTCTACTTTTTACTACTACTACTACTTTTTACATCTTCTACTACTTACTACTATTACTACTTTTTACTACTAGTTCCTACTACTGCTTACTACTACTACTTTCTACTACTACTTACTACTTACTGCTACTACTTGCTACTACTAGTTAATACTACTACTTAATGCTACTACATCTACTACTACTGCTATTACTACATACTCCTACTTCTACTACTACTACTATTACTACATACTCCTACTACTACATACTACTACTATTATGTACTGCTACTACTTAATGTATAAAAATTATCAATGCATTTTATCTATGACTACATTTGATATTAAAAGGACAAATGGCTTTCATTGACATTTTAAGAAACAAAATAGATTTTCAGACAAAAACAGAATTTCTCCATGCCAGCTATATGGTTTAGTAAACCGATCAAACCAACGCGATCATATATAGCGCCTGGCACAGAAATACGAAGCTAGCCCAAATATTATGATTGATAGACGAACAGACTGATTGACGATCGTAGCTATATCGGATTGTCTATTAATACTGCTCATATATATTTATGCCATATCATATATCTTCATGCCTTAGCTATGTCTCATACATTCCGCAAAACCTTTCACAGAACTTTACTTATATTGCAAAAAAAAAAGCAATTTCCTCAGGCTACCATTTGAGCTCTCTGCTAGTCATTATGCTTAACTAGACTAGAACAGAGTTCAATGAACTGGTTTTTAGTTTTTGTAGAGCTGCGGCAGATCTGCCACAGCTGATGACGATCTATGTATGTGCCACAAACGTGTCATAATAATAACCGAACTCAACGAACCATAAAACGCGATGGCAGTTCAAGCATATCGATGGGATCTCCCCCTCTACGACCTGTTCTTGGTCGTAATATGCTATCGCACTAGTGCTTCTTCTTCTCCTTCTGCTGCTGCTTGAACATTTCTTTTTGCCGCATTTCATTGACTTAAACTTTATCGCCGCTGTACAAATTGTTGGTGTTTGACAAGTAGTCAACAGTTTTCTTTATTCTTTGATAACAATTATTGAACGCCCCTTGACACGCAGCCTAACGTGTGGAGGGAGGGGAGGTGGTTGGGCAAACGGCGGATGTTTTTATTTGTGGTTTGCCCTAAACTGAATGTGGAGTAGTTGTTCATTATAAATTTCCTTCAGAATTTATGACCCTAGCCAATAGTTGACTTCTTGGCCCACGGCCTGCGATCTATCGATAGCGTTTTGCTCACAGACTGCACTCTGTTCTAGAGTGGAGAGTGTATGTGTGTATATGTGTGTGTACACGAATTGATTTTCTATCAAAGCCATAAATTTCTGTAGAAAAATGTTATTATTTTGAAAATATTTATGATATAGTTACCATGTACAGCCAAAAGGTTATTTTAAGTGTATGTTTGCTTTGCCACAAATTGATTTAGAAGACTAAAGCTAGAATCTCACATTTATATATTTTAGTGACACAAACATACGTCAAGAAGTTAGCAAAAGTTTGCTTTTGCACTTAGTCAGCATTTTCTTTAATTAGAATTGTGGCACTAAAAGTTTTGCACAAACACAGCATTCGACTCGCTTCGCCTCGCCTCGCCTCGTTTTCCAAGCTCCAATTGCCAACATCTGACAAATTCATGAATTTCAACAGATTTACAGCAAATTTTGCAAATTGAAAACGCATACAACATATGAAAGTGTGTGCGGGGAGTAGGGGAGGGTGGTGCTGAGGGGCTGCCAAATTATGTCAAGGTATGTTAAGGCCCCTCTCGCCTCAGAGCCAAGTATTTTGCGGGCTAAGCGCTTTCTTGGCTCACAGCCAAGACTGATAATGCCAGCGAAAATCGGTATAGGCTGCAACACAATGGCCCTGACTGTAACCACCGCACCACGGCACCACCAGCAGCAACATCTACAACAGTTGCTCTTCCGCCATGCCTGCAGACAATTACAGTAAACAAATTCGCACACGTTTGCCAGCTTTTGCCTGCTGTTGCTGCTGCGGTGACAGGCTGCAAAACAAGAGACGAAAATAGACAACAGCAGCAGCAGCAGCAGCAGCAGCTACAGCAACAACAGCAGCAGCAGCATTTATAAGTGAAAGAAAAAAACTGCATAAAAGCTTTTGACTATGTGTATGTGTGGGCGTTGATGGCACGCCCACATGCCTTGCGGTCATGGCCATGCCCAGGCAAGCAGCTCGCATGTATTTTTGGGGCCGGCACAGTTTTTGGCCATGCATGAGATTTGCATTTTTTACGCCACGCCCCAACAGAGCCTCCAATACGTATGCCCTAGCATACTTTTCTGTGCCATGTCATCCTGTGTGTGTGTGTGCAACAATTCAATTGAATTTGGCTCTTGAGCTAAGCTGCAAAGGAAGCTGCTGCCGTTACAGGTTTAAGTTACAGCCAGCCTCAGAGGCGACTGGCTGCTAGACAGAGTGACGCCACGGCTGACAAGGCAGCTGGCGATTTGCCATGTGGTCGAGTCCTTGGCTCTTGCTGCTGCTGCTTCTCTTTGATTTATGAGCAGCACTTTGGGGCCTCTCACATTGAATTGTAATACATTTGGCATCAAATGATTCAGTTTATGACTCAACTGTTGTTGTTGTTTGTTGCATTGAAAAATGTTTTCCAGCTGTCTGTTGTGTGAGATTTCACTAGTTACCCCCTCCCTCTCTTTCTATCTCTCTCTGTTGCTTTGGCCTTGCGCGTCATTTGTTTTTACTTACAACAACTTGTGTAATTTTCAATTTTCCAGCTCATTTTGCTTGTTGAATTCGCAGCAAAATATGTGTCACGGCGACGCAACGCGCCGCGTCAGTTGTGGCACATGCAACAAACACACACACTCACATACACACACAGTAGCTGCTGCGACTTAAATTTAGCTGCTGATGTATGACTGCGTCTGTTTGCAGTTTTGTCAAATTCATTTGGCAACATCTGGTCCGATAATCGGGCACAAGAGTTATACTATATGCTAATATGCCAAATGTAGGTGCAGCGCACAAAACACATAAACATCATGTAAAAGCCATTAATTTAAATTATAAACTATAAAAGACAAAATAGGCAGCAGACAGATACAAACAGATAGAGGGAGAGGGGCAGCAGAAGTATGCCTATGCCTTATATGTCGATTGCTCAAAGCTTTTGTCGATTGTTGCTGCTGCTGCTACTGCTGCTGTTGTCATTGTCATTGCAGTTGTCATGAAATGCGTGTCATCACGCCTACGCCCCCCAAGGCCCCCTTCTCTTGACAGCCTCTTAGCGAGACGGCTGCACTTTGCTATCTACCCCGGCTCAATTGTCACATGTGTTCTCGCTCGATGCCGCCAACAGCGGCAGCAGCTATTAACACATGACTACACCCACACATACGCACAATCAGACATGCATACATGCACACAAGCACACATGTACATAGGCTTTAAATTTATGGCTATTATTATTGTCAGGCTACAAATGAGACAATTAGCTAAGGACGGTGTTAAATAGCTGCAAACAACCTGTTGACAGAGACATCTATATCATTTTACTTAAAGAGACGTCTAAGCTGGATTAGAAAATGCAGAGATTTGGAATATTTTTTAAATTTTTCTTAAAGATAAACTTAAGTTATTTAAGTTGAAGTAACGAGAATTGTATAATTATTGTACAAAGTTTTTAAATAGATTAAAATAATTCAGATGTGTGTGGGTTAACATGAAAATTTAAGAGTAAGAGCCAAAGAACTGCTTAGATATACTGTAGTACAAATTTAAAGAAATTTAAAGAAAAAACCATAGGTAGGGGGAAATATTACCAAAAAGCCCCATACAAATTTTTTTCAACTCACTTAAAAAATAAAAAAAAAACAAGAATTTAAGTATAATCTCATGCATAGTAAAAATAAATAACTGCAATCAAAGAGTAAAGTCTTGCAAGCACTTTTACAGGGTATTCAGAAACCATATGTTTTTTAAATTTTTTTCTTATTTTCCTCTTTATTTGCAACTTTTGTTATCAACCTCAATCGTAATTTTTTGGTATTTGAATTCATCGTATTATTACGAACTGATCTTAGTAGGTTTCGAAACCTATACTTGATGACTTGTGTGCCAAAGCATATCTCACTACTATGTAGTGTATATATGATTAGTGAATTCATGGATATCTACTCTCACATATAGCTAACACAAAACTATCTCCAGTTCAGCTTTAGCAAATTCCAAGCTAAAAACTAAAAGGCCAAATTCAGGAATTTCTGAGATAATATCAATATTAATAAAAATATCTTGGAGCCATGCTGTGTAAACGGTATATATAAATATAAAATATAACAATAACAATAATTGTCTTTGACTTTATAGCAACAAATTGGCAATTACGAGCAATTCCAAAGTTATAAAACACGCCCCGTTTTCGATGAAAAAAATTAAAAGTAGTTTGAGCGAAACGAAAAGAAATCGTATATAAAAATACGAATCGCTGACTTAATGCCAATTGGCGCCGAGTCAGAAAGCACACAAAGGCCTTTGAGCCATAAACAATTAAGCGAAGCACACACCCACGCAAAAATGATAATTCGAAGATGATTGAAACAGCGAATGACGACAGAGTTAAAGCAGAGCTCAGCTTAGAGCAAATTTAATTTTGTGTGTCATATATATACGTGAGAAATACTAACTTTAATTATTTGTTTTCAATTTTGTTGCAGGCGCCACTTGCGGTGGCAGCTGTTGCAGCAACGCCACCGAACTGGAGCTGCGCCACAAGGCAGCAGGCAAATTTGAGCAGTTGCTGCATCATCATACGAGCAGTCTGCGCGGCATTTTGGAGACCACGGCCAGCCAATTTCAGAGTGAGTGCAAAACATATATATGCATACACATATATCTAGTTACATATATATACAGACTCTGGTATATGAATCTATGAATCGCATGCGAAATGAGTGCAGCAAATGGCAAATGGAAAGCGAAATGGCAAATGGCAAACGCTTTTATGCAAATCAGTCCGCCAGTCGCTTAGTCAGAGTCTGAAAAGTTTAAAGTAAAAGATACCAAAAAACACACACATACATATATACTTTCGTGAGCAATAAATTATTTATAATATGCAAATGCAAAAGCGTGGGTAGCTGGGCAACAAAAATTATGATGATAACTTTGGAGTTAAACAAAAATTAAACTGGAAATGCGAAATTGATTTGTAATTTGCATTTGTATGCAGATCAAAGCGACTGACGGCTATATACCTGTATATATATATATAAAGCATATCCATAACAAAGTCTTTGGCTGCTCATATCCGCTGCTCGCTGTTTGGAATGCAACAAAGTGTCTGCATCTAATTAAAAAGGCATTAAATATTGATGTTGTTGCTGTTGTTGCTCTTTGGGTTTTTGGACAATTTGCAAACTTTGTCTGGGTCACGTTTTAGGACAACAGCAGCAGCAGCAGCAGGAGAACTTTTCAATGCCGGCGAATTGTTGTCGTACATGTTGTAAATCTCGCTTTAAAGGCGTGTCTCTCCCCAGTCACAGCTCGATTTGTATAAATATATATATATATGTACATATAATTCTTGGAATTGGGCGCGCATTTAAAATTAAAAAGTTTGTTTTTGCTGTCGCTGCACCCGACTTTTGCTTGCAAATATATATATATATATATCTATTGTTTGCATTTCATGTTTAGCGCTCCTCATTTAAATAAATTAGTTGCGTTTTTAATGCTTGTTTATGAAGTGAAAAGAGAGTATATTGGTTTTATGACATGTTTGTCTACTGAAGCTAGACTGTCCATTTGTCTGTTTAGCTTTAATATTAGACTATATTTTTAATATATTTTTACAATTCAGTACTTCATTCTCTATTGCATTTACAATGATAACTTTTCCAAATGAACCTAGTTTTATTTTTTAATTTTCTTTGTGTAAGAGCTTCAAAAATCCCATTTTTTTATGCAGCACTTGAATAGGAACAAGAACAAAAAATTGGTATTTAAGATACGGTATATAGATTTTTATTTATTTTAAAACTTAAAAATGATTAATCTTCTTAACAAAACTATTTTTATAAATATGTGCAGCCAACATTTTGAGAAATGACTTCATAAATAATCGTATCGTATAAAAATATCTAGTTTATATAGCTATAACCATCAAGGTCATGGCAAATCGGAAAAAAGTGTCTCTACAATCTTATAGCCAGAAACCCAGAGCTCAACAAGCACTTTACTGTTGACCTCTTCTATAGCTTGGCCAAAATTTATATATACGCCCTTTAGAGGCTTGGCAAATCACTAAAAACTCGTACAACTTTAGAGCAAGCATCAGTTTTGCAGCTGGATCACAGTTGAGCTGCTCTAAAGATACTTCTATAATATTATTATAGCATATCAGTATGTATAATATTATGTGAAAAGCTGCGCTTTGGGGCGTAGAATTTAAGAAAATATTTATGTTTGTATAAGGAACGAGTATTATGCAGTCAGCTGCCCCCGTTTTTACTTGATTTTCTGTTGATTTAAGTGGCTTTCATTAGGGCATAATGAATGCTGCTGCTTGTACTATCTGAAATATATGCAGCTCGTTCTACATGCCCTTAAAGTTCTTCAGTTCACAATCTGTTTAGCATTCACAATGCATCTGCTGCCCCTGCATGATGTCACATTGGAGCTGCGAGTCTCCCACGTTCAATTCAAATAAATTAATATGCAATCAGCGTATTCATTTAGCATTGAAATTAAATTACATTTCAAATTGCAATTTACTTAATATTTTTTTGTGCAGTTAAAGAAAAAGTGTAAATAAAAGCAGGCGTGTGCAATTTTTATATTGTTTGTTTAGCAACTGATTGCAAATTATGTTACACACACTCAATTGCTAAATAATTTATGCATGTCAAACAATTTTTTGAAGTTTTTTTTGAGCCTTCTTCGAGCTGTTTAGCTTTTTGGGTATTTACCAAGTCGTAAAGGCTGCTGCTGCTGCTGCTTCTGCTGCTGTTTGCTGCTTTTATGTCTTCACACGCGGCCCATAAAAATTGATTTACCTCGTGCCAGTTGGTGCGACCGTGCGTATGCGTAATATCTGAGCGCTCAACACTCACCAAACGCCGCAACTATAAAATTTTATGCATATTTTTATGCATAAAAATGTTTTTGTTTATTTGGGTTATTGTCGCCTTGCAGCGCTTACGCATTTAATTTATCTTTTATAGCTGCAAATATAAATGCACAACTTGAGCAGCAGCAGCAACGGCAACGGCAACGGCAACAATTGCAGCTTGCAGCTTTTCCTGGCGCTTTTCCTGTTGCTTTTTCCTCTCGCCCTGCATCGCTTCAGCTGCCTCTTTCCGTTTCCTCTCTGATTGTTGTTTGTGTTTTGTTTTGTTGCTTCGGCTTACATTGTTGTTGTTGTTGTTGCTGTTGCAGATTCTCGTTCTGCTGCTCTGTGCGAATGCATGTTTCGCATTATTTTTAAGCAAGTATTTGCGTGTGTAAACACGTTTCGCAGCTTACGAATTATGCCACGCCCCCGTGTCCCCCCTTCACAGCCAACGCCCCATTGGCAATGTCTGCAGGCGCAATATGTCTCTATTGCACTTCGCACGTCTCATACTTCTACCCATTGCCGCCTTCTGCCTTCTTCTGTCTCCGAATTCCTTCAGATGCCTCTCCTCAGCATCTTCTGGTTTCTCTTGCTTCTTCTTACCTTATTGTGTTCCCTTCTCCTCGACCTTCTGCGTCCTGCTACCTTCTACTGTCTACAAATATCGCTACTGCCTCCTCTAACCTCCTCTTGCCCACTTCTGCCTCCCTCCTCTTACCGCCTCCTGGTGGCTCCTCCCTCCTCCTCCACCATCAGCCCCTTCTGAGTCCTTCCTCCGCTCCCTCCTCCTATCCTCTGCTCTGCCTGCGTGCGCCTGCATAAAAGTTCCAAATGCTGACTTACTGATCAGCCCGCTTGGCTGCCAGTCGCCTGCCTGCCTGCCGCAGACAAAAACTTTTGGCACTTTGTGGCAAAAAATAGTCGTTTTCTTTTTATATATTCTCGTATTTTTACAATGCAAAAACAGCAACAACAACAAGAGCAGTGCGTGCACTTTCATAAGTCGCAACTTTCGTGGCACATTCCACTTGGCACTCGCCTCTCTCTCTCTCTCTCTCTAACCCTCCCTTTCACTATGGACTCGGTCTAGCTGTTTCTTTGCCACAGCAAAATGGTTTTTTGGCCGTCAACGTTTGTTAACTGCTTTTGTTTGCGCTGTCGCAAAGTGAAGCTGTTAGCTAGCTGCTTAGAGTTGGCCGAAAGCCCAAGCTTGACTCCAAGTGTTATCATTATATTTTACTGCAACTGCAACTGCAACAATGTGGCAGCAAGTTAAGCGGCACATTAAAGCTTTACAAATCTGACTTATGATATATACAAATATATATACGATTCCAACTCGTTTGCCATAATAAACACTGCTCAATTTGAATATGAATTAGTTTCAAAGCTTCGACCTTGACAATGCAGCTTAATTTACTGAATGAATCCCTCGCCTGTTTGGCATTAAACAATCATAAATACGTTGCAGCAAAACCAGCTCATAATCATTAATTTATTGAGCAAAAAAAACAATATTAATGGATTCATTTGCGGTTTGTCAAACAGCAAGCGATACCAGCAAATATATATAATTAAACAAATATATATAGATATGGATATTCAATTAAAAAACAAATGCGCAACAGGTTTCATTAATTTCCAAAGCCAGCCGCGGCGCCATTTTGTCTGCCCAGTCAACGTTCTGTCTGTCTGTCTGTCTGCCTGTCTGCCTCTCTTTCTCGCCCCTTTAAATAATATTAATAATCATTATAATTAGTTGCTAACCAATGCAGAACGCTTCAAGCGCTCACTTTTAATTGGCGGCAAAACAGAAAGCCAAGAAACAACAGGTAAAAATCAAGTAAAAGCAAGCCGAATTTTAAATGCCCTAAAGCTGATTTGTAATACATATGAGGTAACTCGATTTCGAACAGTGTAGCTAATATATGCTGGGAAAGACGCTGATAAACGTCAAAACTTTTGATACAAAAATTCATTTTGCAAATGATTTTGTTTGTAGATAATATAGATGATATATATATATAATATGATATGATGTAATATGATATATAATATATGATGATTGATATATGATAGACGATAAAGGATATAAGATGTAAGAGTAATCTGAAACTTTTCTTTTTTTTTTAAGAAAGATAGATAGATATTTTATAATATTTGTAATTATTTTTTCTTAGGTCGGAAACCTTTCAGACTGATACTGTTGTAATTTACATAGAGAGTTTTCTAAAATAAGTGAACTATGTGAAATAGGTAAACTATGTTTTTAAGGAATATCAGCAAAAATAATGAAGTTGTTCAGGCAAAAACCAAATCTTAGACCTTGAGTTCTTATGGTAGCTATGAGATATAGATCAGGAATATAAATACTCCATATCTCACCAGTATCAAGAGCGGTCTGTGGCTAAATTTTAGAGCTTATATATATGACACAGATATAGTCTCGGAAACTGAGAGACAGACATCTCTTGATACTGGTAAAATCTAGAATATATATCCCTTAAAGAATGCTCTTCCTCATGACAAAAATATGAAACCCTCTATCCGTGTGGTTAAGATTTAAAGTGAATAGAGCTTAAAAGTCTGGGACTAGAGAAACAAGCAGCTGGAACAGCTACAGTAGACAATTAATGCGTATGCGCTGAAGCACCTCAATATGACAAATATAAGAGCAAAGATATAAATATGTATATATATATATATATAGAGAGAGAGAGATATGAAGTTGACTCACGAGTCAAGGAGACGTCGCTCTGGAAAAGTCATCCAATTATTTTGACATTGTGCAAGGCTTCAGCCAAGGCAGCCAACACGTAGCCCACAGCTGTTGGAGTGGCCAGAGTCAAGTTGTCGTTGCTGGCATCTGGAATGGGGCGTGACAAAGCATCGGCACGCCTGCCCCACAGATAGCTAGTTACAAGCGTAGCACTTAAGCACTGTGCAGCGTCGCACAGTGTGTCGCATATCGATGCGAACGCTGGGGCGGAGTGAAATAGCAGATGCCAGCAATTATCATAGACCAGATAGCAGATAGCATCACCAGCATAGAGCATCATAGAGCGCATGCTATAATTACGTCTGCTCCACCTTAAAGTCACCCAATCAAAAGCAAAAGATGCTGCGAGAGACACTAGAAAACACCTGGACTCGAGGCTATTCCCAGGGCCCACTGTGCTAGGTTCTTGAAAAAAAAGAGAAGAACTTGAGTAGAGACTGTAGCATAAAGCGATAGCAGCTAGAAAAAAATAAGCAAGAAATACATGCATATAAAATGCAAATAAAAAAGCAGATACTAAAATTGTAATATCCGCAGAGGAACGCAGTGAGCGCAGCGCAGCAAACCGGGCGGGGAATATAAAATATACAAAAAGAAAAGAAGCTAAAAACTACAGAAAAAAACGAAACCTCTGGCCTATCCCTGAGCACACATATCTATATATATGCATATGTGTGTGTGTGTATTTGCCCTGGCGTGGGAAACAACAAAGAATTGCGAAAACGCGGTCGCCTCTGCCGGCATTTGGCGTTCTTTTTGGGGCTGGGCCCCGCGGCCTGGAACCGGTCCGACCTGGACCTGGACCTGGACCTAAGCACTGCCTGCCTGCCCACTGCTCACCATGCTAATCCCGCTTCAACTCCAACTCCAGCTTGCTAGCTAATGAAGCAATGAAGCCTAGCGCTGATATTTGTTCTATGCATACGTGAAGCACTTGAATGGACCACCAGGTGGTTGAGTCCCTTGTGCACTATCTCTATCACTCTCTCTCTCTCTCACTCTGAGTCAGTCTGAAATGGCATTGGTTACACTTGGCTGAAGCGGCGTCTAATTCAATCAGAATGTCCGTTTTGGCCATTAGACTCGTCAAAGCTTGATGTGAGCTTGTGAGTGTGGAAAAACCTTAGGACTAATGAAATTTTCATGTAACATTGGCCAAAAAGCATTTGCCAAGTCCCACACACAATAATCAGGTACTCTATTAATGCCCAAAAAACACAGAGACAGAGAGAGAGAGAGGGGGCGGGGGGAGAGGAAGACACACAAATTGCAATTAGTTGTGCAGAGCACATGAAACAACAAAAGTGAGTGTGTTGTAGTTTTGAATATGCCCTCAGGCGAATATATACATATACATATATACATATATATGTATATGTGTGTGTGCTTACATCGGATATGAAGCTACAAATTTAACTGCCTGTGGCTGTCTCTGTGTCTGTGCCTGTGTGTGGGCTGTGTCTGTGTGTGTGTGTGAAAACCTCAACTTAATTGCTCGCATTAGGCCAACAAAGCAGCTGCAATAACATTAAGTATACGCAGCCTTTACTCTGTCGAAGTCGCAGTCACAGTTGCCGCCACAGCAAATGGCAATTTAATCATCAAAACGTTTGGCAACTTGTTGCTAAACATTTTATTACAATTTTAATAGAAGAAAATTAACATTGCAATTAACATTTTGAGTAGAAAAGCGAAATGGCAGCTCCTTGAAAGAGCAGACGCAGCTGCTCCTGCTATTGAGATTAGCTTTGCTGGAGCACAAAGCTGATGTCTAAGACAATTTCATGTTTTTTAAAGTTATCTACTTTAAAATTTCACTTTGCTATTCGTCTTGTTGCTCTAATAAAACTTTGTCTTGATCAAAATTAAAATACTTGCATCATGCAATGGTTTTTTTATCTTTTAGCTTAGCTTAAGCAAGTTTTGTAATTGTGTTAAATTTCTTATAATTAATGAATAATTGAAATATGGGTATTTTTTATTATTAATTAAGCACTTCACTTCATTTCATTTATACGCAATAATTATTTTAATTGACATTTGTGTAAATCCCAATTTGATTTACTTTGAAAGAGTTCAGACTTCACAGACTTTAAACTTTACATACTTAGTATATACAATATAAATAGAGATATTTATACGTATTAAAGATAAAAATACAGTCGAATCCTGATAACTCTTCTCTCTCTTAATCGAAACCCTCAATAAATCATAAAAAATGCTGTCCCCTTGAAAAAAATTCAGCTATAATTCGTTCTCGATAAATCGAAAATATGTGATCCCCTTATTATTTCAAACTATAGGGACTCTAACTGAATATAGATGGGGAAATTTTTTGAAAAAACTGTTGTTGAGAACTGGAACTTGAAGAGAATTAAATTATTGTTATATTTATAAATTGAAATTGATCAAAATATTTTTATTTATATTATATATATACCCCGAACCCATTGAAAATGGGCAAATCAGGATAAATGGTTTTTTTCGTCTTTATAAAAATATGAGTAACAAAACACTTTATTTAAACATACAACGCCAATTCTGCTGAAAGTATTTAGTTCCAGTAAGGAATTACAATTATTTAGCATAGCTTTTTCTTTAAGTGTAGCGAAAGCTTTTATATTCACAGCACCAATTGAAAATAGAAATTCAGTATTATATCTTCATTTAAATGTATGACAGAAGAAGTCTCTGTAAGCTGCTAAGAGTATCTTCTAGTCAGTCTAGTCTAGTCCCGCCTAGAGCACTTTTACTTGTTTTATCTACTTGGAGTTGACTTACTCAAACTGAGAACTTCAACCTTGTTAGGCTCTTGCAGTTTTAAATTTGCCTAATGCTCAGCACTTGCCGAACTAATAGCTATATTTATACATACATATATATATATATATATATATGTATATACACATATTTATAGCTTATATGCTCTCTAGTGAACAATTTCGCCGCTCAATTAGCAATTAATGTGCGAATATCTGCTGCCATCAACGCGTTTGTGTGGCTGCTGTGTTAATTATTGAATGCAGAGGCAATCTGTCCATCCGTCCAACCGATCATTCGAAGTCCTCACAATTGGAGGGGATTAGCGGAAAGGATAATGGATGGAACCGCTCCGGTTTGAAGGGGGCTCAGACAATTTCCTACTGTTAAGTGCATTCCCCTGTCCGTGGGCATACGAATTGCAAGCACCGTTCATAATTAATTGAACAATAACGACATTATTGTTATATGGCAATCGCTCGCTAGTGCAACATATCCTGCACAACTATCAGCGGCAATTGTCAAATGATTAGCGGTCCAAATACTATTGCCGTTGTTGTTGTTGTTGTTGTTGTTATGGCAGCTGTTGGCGGTTGTTTATTTGCAGCGTAACCAACAAAATCGCAAGAAAGCTAATTAAAAGGGGTAAACTCTGACGCATCAAAGGCCATTAGCCGATAAAGAGACAGACAGACGGACGGACCGATGGACAGACAGAGGCAACAGTCCGCCAAGCCAAGCCCAAAATGAACCCAAGGCTGAGAACGGAAATGCTTTGCACAGCAACAACAACAACAACAGCAATTCGCGTGTTGCGATGAGTATTAAAAGTAAGCACGCTTCAGTCGGCAGTGCTCAACTAACAGATACCCTAACTTCAGCACTGAGCTGAATAACTTCGGTTCTTGATATACGTTCTTAATTCTTAATTAATCTTAATAATTCATGACATCAAAAAGTGTGTTTTCGCCAAAACTCAAGGCTTCACAATGTAAAATAAGTTTCTTAGTTTGATTATGGGGAGAATTCAAGGAGGTATGCGAAATCGGATATATTTTCAGTCTGTGTATCCATCACAGAGATATACATTCCAAATATGATGCATCTTAGCTTTTAACCCCTTCAAGTATGCTTAAGAAACCTAATTGAAATATCGATATTTATCGATAATAATAAATCGAAAGAAGTTATCGAAAAGTATGAAAAACTTCTACTTTGTAATGTCAATAAGAGCATATATTTAAAATTCCTGTAGTCTCTAACTTTTAAGCTTTGATTTACGATGGACAGACGAACTAGGCTGAATCGACTCAGCTGCTGATCCAGATCAAGAATATATGTATGTACAAATCGACTCAGCTCGTCATCTTGATCAAGAATATATACTTTATGGGTTCTGCCACGCCTTCTTCTGCCTGTTACATACACTCGCACAAAAACCTATATACCCCTTTTTAAGCATTTCCAATGGGTTCACCGTATCCAAAATAAAAAACACTTTGCCCCGGCCGAAATGTGTTTCTTTTTTTTTAGCTTGTGGTTTTTTCTTGTTGTTTATGTTGTTGTTGTTGGCATTTGCCAATTAACAAAAAGATTGACACTTTTATTTAAAAACCAAGTCGTTGGCCATAGAAAACAACAGATTGCAATTTAGAATTTGCCACGCTTTGACAGCAGCTGGAAGCAGCAGAGAGAAGGGGCCAGCGACGCACAAAGCCAAATTGACAGACGAACTGAAAGACAGACCCGCGTTATCTGCCTGAAAAGATATACACATATATATATATATATATAGAGAGAGAGAGACATGCATGCAGAATTGTAAGCAGTGTATTAGCTGAGATAATAACGTGCCACAAGCTCGTGTAGCAAGCGCGTGTGTATGTGTGTGTGTGTCAGGTGTATCGCTGGCCAATCAATAATCTAATACCTCGCGATATCCAGTCAGACAGTTCGCGCTGACACTTTGACAGATTATTTTGAGCAATGCTGTGATTAGCATACGACGCTGCCATTTGAAAGCGTGGCAAACACAAAAAAAAGATTTGATTGTTGATTGGCTCAGCGATTTAGATTGATTGATCGGAAAATTGGGCAAAAGTCTGACAACAAAAGAAACAAAATAAGCCCAAATTAGGTATTTGTCAAGCTAGAAAAGTAGACGATAATTTGTGAATTGGAAATTGGAATATCTCATTACTCAATATCGATAAGAAATGTGCTTTAATTGCAATAGAGAGCTTAAGTTTAAATATAATGAGAGCTTGTCAAATACATGTCTTAAGCACTGAAGCTCAACTCTTTTCGCATTGATTGGCATTTATTTACAAATACAATAGCTTTTGGTTGTTGCTTGAGCACTCAATTTGATTTAATTAACTAAAAGCATGAAGAAACAATGGCATAAACTTTTGCCTTAACAACCAGCAGAAAAATGGTAACAAATCCCAGACAAGCCATTAAGCCAGAACAGTCAAATCCCAGCAGAGAAAGAGAGAGGGAGGGGGAGGGGGTTATAGCTAGGCGGCACTTCAATAACAGAGTGATTAAATTTTACTACCATGTCGAACAAACAATAATAAGACCTCGCTTCTTCTTCTCTTCCTTTGCTACCTTTACAGGTCACGTCGAGGAGCTGGCCGTGCAGTCGGAGAACAAGACATTGAATGTTTTCTCGCAGGTGTACAGGCGCATGGAGCCACTCTCCCGCATGCTCATACGTCAGCTCTATACGGAAATCATCAAGTATGTGTAGTGTTCGTGGCTGGGCATAAACTATTTATTTAACTGCAACTTTCTCCACGCTCTAACTTTAGCCACTTGAAGTACACGTCGAACTACAGCAGCAATAACGGCCAGGGCAATAGCATTTTGAACAGCCAGAGCAGCTTGGAGAGTGCGCTGCACGAGTTCTTTGAGAATCTGTTTCCCGTTGCCTACCACCAGGCGGTCCACCTCACCAAGGACAATTATGGCGAGCTGCATGTTGACTATACCAATTGCCTGAAGCACAACTATGATGACTTGCAGCCGTTCGGGCAAATACCCAAGGAGATTCAGGGCAATCTATTGCAGAGCGTTCACATGTTCAACATCTTTATGAGCGCTCTGCTCCAGAGCGCCGAGGTGCTCAGCGAAACGGATGCCCTCTATGGCAAACAGCTGACGGACACCTGCAAGCTGCACCTGCTCAAGATGCACTACTGCCCCAACTGCAATGGCCATCCGGAGCACACCAGGCCGAAGGTCTGCTACAGCTACTGCATGAATGTGATGCGGTAAGTTTGTGAGAGAGAATCCCTTCAGTTCCTTCAAGCTATATTGTATTATTCCACTTTGCAGCGGCTGCTCGGCTCAGTATTCCGGCTTGTTGGACGGACCCTGGGCCAGTGTTGTGGAGGGCTTGGACAATCTGGTGGCTGGCCACATTCGCTCCGACAGCGGCATTATGAGCACCATCAAGCAGCTAGACACAAAGCTATCCGAGGCTATCATGCGAGCCATGGAAAATGGACCAGAGCTGGAGAAGAAGGTGAGTGAAATTGGTTGGGCAGTTGATATAGCGAAACTCTGCTGAAGAGGCTAGACATGAATTGTAGACACTATGATATGACTCCAATTTTCTGAATAAGCTGAATAGGACTAAAAACACCTAAGGGAAATTCCTGGTATATACAAAAATTCCTTTCTATAAGAGGAGGAACAGCTTGGTTTAGTACCTTTGCAAGAACTTCAATCTATATGATATATGTAGACCACATAACTTGTAAAAAATAGAATGTGAGTAGTTCCTTATAGTTCTTTTTGGAATTGTGAAGAAATTTATATATAAAATCTTTAGCCTTGCACGCTTATAGTGAAATATTTTCCAATAGAGAAGAGCATATAGGGAAGATTTCATAGTAGTAGTATAGTTAATTTTCTTTTAAGGAATGTTACTATGATTTGTGCCGTGGAAACACATAAATTTAAAAAATGATTTCCTTTTCGCAAAAGAGTCTTGGAATTCCCATGTTTGTCTTAGTCCTTGTGAAACAGTCCTTTGACAAAGTCGAAAAGTTTTCATACAGATTAAATGGTTTAAAGAACTCTTAGCTAAACCATGTAGAGTGTTCTAAATGTATCGCTAATGAAGGACAAAGACATACCCAAGTCTATCTAGTTACCAGGAATGAATCTTCTAACCAAGTCTAAAAAGTCGTACTCTTTATTTTATGCCTATCAAAGTCCTCCATATCAATACTTGCAGGAAGTTTCATATAGATGCTCTATAGAGCAAAAGACTATTTAAATAATGCAAGTCATTTGAGGTAAAACTTATATACCTACGATTAATTAAAGCCCTGCCCGGAGCTCGTCTCATTCGCATATACTATAGTATTTTACTATATAAAATACATAATTATAATATTTAACATGAAAGCACTCGCATTACGAAAAGTATTTCCTCTTTGATATGACAAGCGCGTGCGTGTTTCGCTGCACAAGGACGTTAATTGCAGCTTAATTTATGAACATTTTAAATTAATTTTATGGCCGGCCTTCGGGCGGATGCCACAAATGCAACCAGTTTCGAACCGAGTGTCCGAGGGGCAAAAGTTGCCTTCGAATTGCATTTAAAATGTTCAATTAGATGACATTTATTCAGGGAGTCAACGGCTGGCAGCAAGTTGCAATTTACATGCAACGGCACGAGTTGCAGCTGAAAGGGGGAGGCACAACTGCCCCTGCATGAGTCAGGGCGATTAACGTGGGGCAGAGGAAGAAGTGCAGCTAAACATGCTAACCCCCATCTCTCTCTCTCTCTCTCTCTCTGCAGGTGAAGAAGACATGCGGCACGCCCAATTTGCTGCCCTCGCCGACCGCTGCGGAGGCGCAACCGGTGCAGCAACACGTGAGCATTAAGTGGGCAACGCCACCAGATGCGGGCATCGACCACTTCCTGTCCACCATTCAGAAGTCCAAGGACTTCTTCACCAACATCGTGTTCAAGTAAGTCAAAGAAACGCAAGATTTGGATGCCACACACAAAAGGGGGAAAAATATATATATATTGAGTATGGAGGTCGAGTGTGTGTGCGTGTATGTGTGTGGGTGTATAAGTGTCTTGATGTCTGTCTACAGTGAACTCTGACCAACGACTACTCAAAGGCTGGGCAACGAATCTGATCTATTTGCCACCGGCAAGCTTGTGGTCAAGGTCACGCAACAGCCTGAAGGCATCCTTCAGCAGGCAGACGTAGAGCGGCGTGAAGATCGCTATGAAGAATATCAAGTTGGCCCAAATGCAATTCTTCACGATCGGGCGACAGGCGCTCTAGGAGATAGTTAGAACAAGTTATAAACAGTTTCTGTTAAATGTAATTCGACTTACTCCACGTGCGACGACCAAAGGACGAACCAGGCAGAAATTGCGTGCTGTTGTATGCACAAACATTACAAGCTGCTTGAACATGTTCACGCTCTCGCTTAAGCTGTTTTCTTTTTTATTTTTCGTATTAATTTGAATGAGAAATTTTAGTTTAAAAATAAATGTTGCTATACGGTTGACTTGCCAAATGGGACTGTTCGGCTGACATTGTTTTCTTTCTCGAAAAGCCTAACAAAAGCTAACTGAGTTTTTCTTTTCGTGTGTTTAGCTTCTGCGATGAGGACTACACACAGAGCGACGATCATCTCTGCTGGACCGGAGATCGTGTGGGTGACTACACGCAGCTGCTGATAATGCCCGGCGAGGACAGGCAGCGCTACAATCCGGAGGTGCCCTGGGAGAACCAATCGCAGCTGAGCAAACTCAATGAGCTGGTGGACAAGCTGCTAAAGATACGCAAGAGCATTGGCGTAACGGTAGGTTTAAAAGAGATATATGAATATATAAGATTATAATGTTTTTCTGTTGCAGGCGCCTGTGTCTAATAATCATGATATACAGAGTGACATGGGCCGCGAGGGCTCCGGCGGTGGCGGCGGCGGTGGCGGCGGCGGCGGTGGCGGCGGTCACATCAGCGACGACGATGAGGAGTACAGCAGCATACATGGCGACGGCTCCGGCGATGGCTCCGGTGATGGTAGGTCTTAATATAACTAGATATTATAGAGATGCTATAGCTTGACTCTTTTCAGGTGGCATCTCGCACACCGACGACCCGCTGGGCAGCACGCCCATCAGCTTTGATGGCGAGTCGCGCGACAACTCGAAGGCCGCTTCGAGCGCGCTGACGGCCACTGCGACCAGCCTGCTCCTCACACTAGTCACACTCTATAGTAGTTGTAGTTAAAGCAGCACCCAAATCCCAAATTAATGAAACATATATATAACTAAAGTATATATATAAATATATATATATATAAAACGAAGGCAACGGCAGCAGCAGCAGCAGCGCGCATCGAGTTCGAAGCAATTGAAAATTTAATTATTATTATTTGCATTATTATTATTATTATTATTATTATTATTTGTGTAATTTGTTACAATTAATTTATTAGAGTCTAAGCAACAACAACAGAAACAATTATTGCAGCGCCTTTATACGAATCCAATTGGAGTTGCGTTACGTTACTCTGTTTGGCGTTGCCACCATTTTTCTTCTAGCTTTTCCCAACGCCCGAGCTCTGTGCACCTCAACGCTGAATCCAATTAGACTTTTGTGCCATATAAATAAACGTGTTGCGAGGTTTGCACAAAACAAACAAAAATATACAAAATATAGGCTCAAACTTTGCAGTTCGTTCTTGAAAACTCACATAAATAAATTTATATATATATATATATATAAATACATACATACATACATAAATAGCCGTACAGTACGTAAATTATAAAGCTCAATGTTCAAAGCGAATTGTTCCTTTTTGGTGTAATTAAATAGAAGCAAAACGAATACAAATACAAAATAGTTGCTTTTTAGAAAGTTAGAAAGAGACGGAGAGAATCGTTCGTTCACAGAAATTAATACGTAAAAAAGAAGAATTTAAGGATTTAAATCTGTTAAATAAGCAAAATAGAAAATCCAAATGTTTGTTGTCGACAATTCATATGGAAATTCGTGGAAAAGAAAGAAAATGCATATAAGTGGAATTTAGTTGAGTAAAATGCACATTTTGGGAAAATAACTAGAAGACTTACAGCTTTATACGCATGAAACGATGAAAATCTATTAAATACGGTGTATGCCTATATATACCTATAGATATATACACACATATATATATAAATATCTAATATGTAGCATTATTTAAATTAATTATATAAAATATATATAATAAATAACTGAACAATTTGAAGGAATGTCATCAAATGCACACACTCGGAAAAAAGTTAATTCTATATAAAAATGATGGAAATATTGATCAAAAGCCGAGAACTGAACAATCAGATTTTGATCAAGCTAAATGCTGTAGTTGTTTAACTAAATTCACAATTCGATAGTTTTTTATGTTGCATCAAAAAAAAGAAACATAAATATTGAAAAAAAAGAAATACATAAACAAATAAGCAAAAATAATTAAATATATATATACATATATATACACTAACATATGCATATGTAGTATAGTGTAATAATTTAGCGTGTAAAGTGTAAAAAGAAATGATTTAATGAGAACATGAAATTTAGTTAGTAGCCAATTAACAAGAAGATAATAACACAACAAATTGATCTACTTACTATACAGATACATATATGTATATGCATATATATGTATGAATAATTAATTACTAACGACCGACTCTATAAAGAACAGCAATTGGCGCAACGGTCACATGAATATGTGTATGTTAAACTATGTATAATTATTATTTTTATTATTTAACTATTGCATGTGATTAATAATATTTAAGTTAAATGTAAACAAAACATATTATACTGTAACTTATGTATACCGCAACACACACAACAAAATATTTAAGTAAATCATCTTTGTTAATCAATTCGAAGATAAAACAAATGCAAAATGTGCACAAAAAAAATTAAATGTACCACTTTTTAGACGCCTAAAACCAATAAATAATTATGTAACAAAAAAAACTACAACGGCGAAAGTATAAAACATTTATTGAGTACGTAAAAAATCACTATACAAATAATGCAGTTGCATATTTCTATTGCGTACTTTTGTAATATGTAATTAAACAAACAATAAACGTCTACATTTGAAATTCAAATTCAACGCGCCAAATAACTTACTTTTGCAGCGCTGCCACCTAGTTGAAATTACTTGATAAGCGTGAGCTTGGCGCTGCCAACTTGTTGCGATAGTTGCTATCGATATATAAACATGGCTCGCCATTTTAAAAACTTAGAATGCGTCAAGAAAATAGTTAATACCATTTCTAAAAGATAACCAAATAATTAAATAAATAATTTCATATAGTTTTCAGGCTGTCTTTAATTATTTACAAAGCAGTAATTAGAATATTTCTACAATTTAATTTTAAGGCGGCACATCGCTAATTAAAAAGAAACTATGGCAACTCTAGTGGCAGCCTTGCAGCTGGTAGTAATTCACAATTGAAAACTATCGAAATGATCGAAGAAAAAGGCGCGAATTCGGCATAACGCGCACGAAGCGAAGAGGGAAGCATTGTTTTGTTGTATTTGATTGCATTTTGTTGCAAACAACAGCAGAGTGAACATTAAGCATCATATAAATATTCGAATTAAACACAAATGGCGCGCCGTGACTATGCACAAGATAGAGGTAAGAGCAAGACTTAAGTGAGAAAATAAGAATTGTGTTTAAAATGAATTCCACGTAGAATCGATCAAAACATTTTTGGCCGAGTTCTGCAAATGCGACGACGATGGCAAAAAGGATTTTGTCTATGGATCACAGCTGGTAAAGCTCGCACATCGCGAGCAAGTGTTAATAACGATCGATCTGGATGATCTAGCGGAATTCAATGAGAGCCTGGCGGAAGCTGTGATCGACAATTGTCGACGCTATTCGGCGATCTTTAGCGACGTGATTGCCGAGCTGCTGCCCAGCTACAAGCAGCAGGAGGTGCACGCCAAGGATGCACTGGACGTGTACATTGAGCACCGCCTAATGATGGATGCACGCACGAGAAATCCCATGGAGCAGAGGGATGAGCGCAATGCATTTCCCACAGAGCTGATGAAGAGATTGTGAGTACAGAGTAGGTCTCCTACTGCTAAGGCAGCCTTATGATATTTTTCGATTCTCAGTGAGGTCGGCTTCAAGCCGCTGTCCACGGAGAAGGCGCACTCCATACGCGAGGTGAAGGCTCAGCAAATTGGCAAGTTGGTCACAGTTCGCGGCATTGTGACCCGCTGCACCGAGGTGAAGCCCATGATGGTGGTGGCCACCTACACTTGCGATCGCTGCGGCTCCGAGACCTATCAGCCCGTGAACTCGCTCTCCTTCATACCCGTGCAGGAGTGTCCCTCCGATGATTGTCGTGTGAACAAGGCTGGCGGACGTTTGTATTTGCAGACGCGCGGCTCGAAGTTCGTCAAGTTCCAGGAGATCAAAATGCAGGAGCACAGCGACCAGGTGCCAGTGGGTCATATTCCTCGGAGCATGACGGTGCTCTGTCGTGGCGAGGTCACTCGCATGGCCCAGCCCGGAGATCATGTTCTGGTCTCTGGCGTATACTTGCCCATGGTTCGCACAGGATTTGCTCAGATGATTCAGGGTCTGCTATCGGAGACCTTCCTGCAGGCACAAGTAAGTCACGAAGATGATTTATAGTTATATAGTTTAACTCTTGTTTTTTCTGCTAGCGCATCATCTGCATCAACAAGAACGATGACATTACGGACAAGGATTGCGAGCTGACGCCCGCAGAGCTGGAGGAGTTGGCGCAAGATGACTTCTATGAGCGCCTAGCCACCAGTTTGGCGCCCGAGATCTATGGCCATTTGGATGTGAAGAAGGCGCTGCTGCTGCTGCTCGTGGGCGGCGTGGACAAGCGTCCAGATGGCATGAAGATACGTGGCAACATCAACATCTGCCTGATGGGTGATCCTGGTGTGGCCAAATCCCAGTTGCTGGGCTACATAAGTCGCCTGGCCCTACGCTCGCAGTATACCACAGGGCGCGGCTCCTCGGGCGTGGGTCTAACGGCGGCTGTCATGAAGGATCCACTCACTGGCGAGATGGCGCTCGAGGGCGGCGCCTTGGTCTTGGCGGATCAGGGCGTCTGTTGCATAGACGAGTTCGACAAGATGGCAGATACAGATCGTACGGCCATACACGAGGTGATGGAGCAGCAGACCATTTCCATAGCCAAGGCAGGCATCATGACCACGCTGAATGCGCGCGTCTCCATTCTGGCAGCTGCCAATCCCGCCTTTGGCCGCTACAATCCACGACGCACAGTGGAGCAAAATATACAGCTGCCCGCTGCTTTGCTGTCCCGTTTCGATCTGCTGTGGCTCATCCAAGACAAGCCGGACCGCGACAACGATCTGCGTCTGGCCAAGCATATTACGTACGTGCACAGTCATAGCCGGCAGCCGCCGTCGAGAGTCAAGTCGCTGGACATGCATCTGATGCGTCGATACATCAATCTGTGCAAGCGCAAGCATCCCACCATTCCCGACGAGCTCACCGACTACATTGTGGGCGCCTATGTGGAGCTGCGTCGCGAGGCGCGTAATCAGAAGGACATGACCTTTACATCAGCTCGCAATCTGCTCGGCATTCTGCGTCTGTCCACGGCTCTGGCCCGTCTGCGGCTCTCGGATCGTGTGGAGAAGGACGATGTGGCCGAGGCGTTGCGTCTGCTCGAAATGTCCAAGGATTCACTCAACCAAATACACGAGCACCAAAAGGGACAGTAAGTATTGCCACAGTCTCTCAATTAGCCTTGATCCTCATTATTCCCAAACTCTTGCAGCGTGCCAAATACCTCGGATCGCATCTTTGCCATCGTGCGCGAGCTTGCGGGCTCTGGGAAGGCTGTCAAGATCGCCGACATCATGGACCGTTGCACAACGAAGGGCTTCAAACCCGACCAGGTGGACAAGTGCATCGACGACTACGAGGAGCTCAACGTCTGGCAGGTCAACATGGGCCGCACCAAAATTACATTCATGTAAAGCCCCGAATCTGAGGGTTATTTTATCTATTTCTATATAGTTGTTAAGCACATCTCACATACAGTTCAATTCGACAAATTCATGTTTCATTAACACTTAAATAAATTCACTTTTTTCTCTAATCTCATGAATAAATTTACTTTTATTCGTTTTCTCATCCAAAAAAAACACAAATTTATTTTTTCACGAACCTTTCTTCCCACCTCCGTTTTTTGTTGCATACTTTTTAGCGTAGCAATTATAGAGCTGCAATTAAGCAATCAGAAAACTAGCTTTAACTCGGCTGTATCCTTGCACAGGACGAAAGGGCATAGTGTGTTAGGTTTGTGAGGAGCACCCCTACCGATTCCCATCAAAATATTATGGGGTCATCTAAGGATCCAGGACTTGTGATATTTACGCTGCGGCGGCCATGGAAATCGACTAAAACACACAAAATCGCTAATATCTCGGAAACCACAAGGACTATTTAGATGTCCTTTACTCCATTGATAGTCCTTAAGATCCCAATTAGTTTAACACATTATTTGCCAGGATACGCAAGGATACAGCCGAGCTATAAGCTATTTTCTCTGTAAAAAATCGTGTTGTTATCTCAGCTGTTTAAAGGATTTTCGTCCTTGTTGTTGTAAACTGTTAATCAGGACCGTAAGGACATTAATTAGTCCGAAGGACATCTCGATAGTCCTTCAAATGTCAAAGTTATTGACGATTTTGTACATTTTAGGCCATTTTTCGACCATATCCCTTGAAGGAATTTGCGATCGAATTTTTGGTGGAATCCTGGAAATTCTAAAATGCCAATTTATAGTAATGCTTCCCACGAGCTCAAAATATAGTATCATTCCAGGATCCTTAAGGATTTGGGCGAGCAATAGCTTAAAACAGAATGTCCTTTTTAGAAAAATTGCTCTAACTCTGCCATTTTCTTGCACAGGACAAAAAGATATAGTGAGTTTGGTTCGTGAGGACCAGCCCTACCGATTCTCAATGAAATATTATGGGGTCATCTAAGAATCCAAAACTTGCAAAATAAATTCGCTTCTTCGCTAATTTCATGCATAAATTGACTTTTATTCGTAAACTTTTGAAACACATAGATATAGACAGATATATATAGTATATTTAATGCATTTAATAGATTCGTGAAGTACGTAAAAAAAAACACGCGTAGAGCCCAGCTGTAGCCTTTTAAATTCGTAGTTCAATCCTTTCCAGGTGCTCACAGGTAATTTTTCTGAATCCCGTTTCAATTATACAGACATCGATAAGTATATAGATTATAATATATGCATGTCATTTAACAAAGCTTCTACTAAGAAGCGCTACTTGGTTATAGTTAGTTGCTCAGGTGCTCAGCTGCTCAGGTGATCTACATGCTCTTATTGAAGCTGAGCGCTGCTCGCAGCTTATTACGTATACGCGGCGAGTTCCAGCGATTGCAGCCCCCCGCTGAGCTGAGACCCACCACGGAGCGCAGCTCGTTCGGCGAGATGCCCTCGTCCACATCATCGGCCTCCGTTTTGATCTCCATCTTCTGGACAATGAGACGCACCAGCTGATGCTGCTGCTCCAGCATGCGACTAATATCGCGCAGCCTGCGTCGCTGACGATCCAGCTCAGCATTAATAATGTCGTCATTGTTGTCAAAGCCAATAACATCCATAGCAGCTGTGGAGAGAGAGAGAGAGAGAGTATAAGAGTGAGTATAAGAGTTAGCTGGAGTAATCCAGGATACCTACAATCTTCAGTAAAGGGGTTCGAGAACCATTTGCGTAAGACAAAGTCGAGAAAGCCAATTTTGCATTTGGTGTCATTCGGATATTCGATCAGCTCCATCTTATCCACTCGCTGCAGCCAGACGTGGGGCAGCTTGCGCTCGAGCTCCGTGTGGAGCACCACCTGCATGGCCAGCCGCTTAAGCTGAGCATTGCGACGCACTGACTCAATGTCGCCAACGGCCAAACCGATGAGCAAGTTCATCAAGAGAATGGGCATCAGGATCATAAAGACACCTAAGGATGTTTAGAGATTAGTAGAGGAATTCCATGAGAGTAAGGAAGTTCGTCTTACTCAGTATCAGGAAGGAGGTCATGGGCACCTTCAGCTGATCGCGATAGTAGGTGTTGACATAGGTGCCCACAAAGTCCAGCTCGCCCAGCATCATGGAGAAGGTGCGCAACAAGGACATCGGTATATTCGAGAAGGACAAGTGATTCGGCTGAGGATCGATGATCTGTAAGAGAGGGAAACCCAGCTAGAGAGAAAGTTTTGACCACAGCTAGTACGTCCAACGCTCACCTTCGACAACAGTATATAGAAGGCCAGGCCAAAGGCAATAATCAGTATGGAGAAGACCATCAGCACCTTGATCAGTGTCTGCAGAATCTCCAAGAACATGACCACATAGATGCCCACCTGGTCGAATCGCTGCAGAAAGAGTAGCAAACGGAACCAGGACAAGAAAACAGCAATCGATGCAGCCGAATAGTGGATGGTATTGATGGCGCCATCCGGTCGAAAGGCAGGTGCTATCATGATCAGGGCCGATATGTAGAGCACCCACGAGATCAGATTGACTGTCTCCACCAAATAGTGCAGACGCTGCTGATAGATCTGTATCAATTCGCGCATCGAGTTGAGCAATATGTAAACCACAATCACAATGGCACAGAAGAGTATGGCTGTGGTGCGATTGATGCTCTCCACGCACGAGTCCAGCCGGATTTGAGCAGCCACCGCTGGACTATGCGATAGATTCCTACCAAGTACTTCCCAGCTGGCAAATGGAATACATAAATGAACATAGATTGTCACAGATATTGAAGTTCGTTCACTACTTACCCCAGGCTGCAATACTGACTCGCAGTTTTGTTGTCTCCAGGACTTAGCTGTATGTTGTTCATCATCAGCGACGAGTAGATAGTGACAAAGACCAAAAAGATCGAGTAGATCAGCAAATTGGCTAGATGAAAGTATTTGCCATACGAATTCCATTTCATTTGCAGATATTTCTGGCTAAGCGGGTGGGCCAGCAGCTCCACGCGTCCATGTGTGACCATGGTCTAGCCAAACAGGAAGAGAGATAGAGCAATATTAGAGAAGAGTTCCTTAAGGTTAGATCACAACAAATACACAGATTCTACACATCACAACATAGTTACGTTTAGCAAGTGCATGGACTTGGGACGATTTTACAGTTGCCTTTAAGTTATTATTATTTTTTGGTTTTTTAATTAGCGGAAAATAAGTTTTCACAGAGTTTTCAACTATGATTTAGACTCACATTCACAACGGCCAATGGCGACGGACGCCATTTGGGATCATTGAATTCTTTACGCTTTTCCTCAATTTGCTCGGGCGTTTTTTGGAATGGCGCAAATGAATATTTGATCTAAATTTATTTTTGATTTTTAGATTGGTTTGGGTAAAATTAAAAAGTATCTCAGAATGTGATGAGGGTGCATGTTCATGACAAATGAATCGGATGTAACGGACCCTAACTCCAAAGGTCAAAGGTAAAAGGTAAAAGATCGAGGTAAGCATCAGGTAAACAAATAAAGTAGACAAATAGCAAAACACTCAAGTAGCATGCAACTGGCTTGTCAGCTGGCTTCTGCTTACATTCAGGGCCGGCAATGGAATGGGATTGGATGTCGTGATCGGCTCTCCGGTTTTCTCATCGATCTTGGCAAACATATAGGGACATTGCAAGAATGCGAATGAGTACCTAATCTATATATCATTGTGATGCAAAGAGAAGAGTATCAATTAGCAGCAACTGGCCAACGAGTGCATGAGGTTGATGAGATGAGCTTATAAACCTAACGTCTCTCCATGTCGGACAACGATCAACTTACGTAAAAGCTCTTCGAGTCCTTCTTACAGTTCGCCTTCGTGATGCACTTGTCCTGCACCGCCTCAAACACCTTCGGCATGGAGGCAATCAGCGCTAGGGTCACACACGGATGTTTATCGGACCTCAGTGCCATCACCTCATTCGCTCGCTCCTCGTGGGTGACCATGGCGAGAGCTGCCTCCGGATACTTGTAGTAGATGGCATAGTCAATGGCACTCATGTCCAGCACATTGTAGACCAGTTTGCAGCCCATGGACATCAGCACGGAAATCGCATGCGGCTTGTTCTCCATGGTAGCCAAGTGAAGAGCAGTATTCTATCAGAGACATATGCATGTCACATTAAGATATATGTGAAAACGGTTATATATACAGTAGTGTCTGGATATGGTGAACTAATTATGGCGAGGCCTGTTCACAGTATTTAGTTTGTTCACTACATCAAATTTTTGTTCGAAAACTCACTCAAAATACAGTTTGTATATATGAGTTTAAGAAATCATTAAAATAAATTAGTAGGAAAATATAAATATTTGCTTATTCCAAGAATTGGCTACTTTTAAATTTTTACATCAATCGGCTTGCACTCGACAAAACAGATAACAGTAAAAATACGAATTTGGGGAATATTTTGATTCCATATTGTGTTTTTTGTTACTTTTTACTTGCTTTAAAATTTTGTTCGCTATTTAGAGGTTTTCGATTAACTAGAGTACTCCACGTAAGAATTTGGGCGTTCCCTATATAGGGTGTTCACAATACCCAGGCACAACTGTATATGAAAAATACAAAAATAATCTGAGCAAAAAACATGAAATAAATTGTAAACTAATGAAACATTTATGAAATGTTAATTCTTAAGTATTTATGCTAAAATTTTGTGTGAAAAATATGATATTCTGCTTTGTAGCTGAACATTTCGATGCGTTCGTTAATTCCTTCTGAAAGTTGGGCCAAATAAGTTTCAGCATTGATATCTTTAAATTTAAATTATAAAGCGAAATTTCTACAGTCATTTAACTGTTATCTAACATTGTAAGAGAAGGATCTTCAGTAGAACATAGCTGAAAGAAAAAGTAATTTTTTGTTATCTCTCTCTTTGTCTCTCTCTTACCCCATCCTTGTCCAGCTGATCGAGCAGATGTGAGTGTACCGAGTGCAGCAGCTCTATGGTTTCAGTATAGCCCGACATCGCAGCCAACTGCAGAGGATTGCGACCCGAATGGTCGCGATGCAGCAGAGCTCCACGATTGAGGAGCAGCTGCACCACACGCGTA
Source organism: Drosophila gaucha (assembly GCA_035045545.1). NCBI lineage: Eukaryota > Metazoa > Arthropoda > Insecta > Diptera > Drosophilidae > Drosophila > Drosophila gaucha. The sequence continues at coordinate 2,331,444 of JAWNOY010000292.1, forward strand.
TGCCCCTGCTGTGAGGCAATGTGCAGGGGGGTCATGCCCGCTCCATCGCTCTCGTTGATGATGAAGGAGCCCTTCTCCGAGTCGAGCAGCTGTCGCACCGTATTGTATCTGCCGTAGCGTGCAGCAAAGTGAAGCGGACTCTCGTTGTTGTTGTTCTTTAGGTTGATGCAGGCACCCAGCCGTATGAGGTTCTCCAGCGAACGTATGTGCCCATCCCGGCTCGCATAGTGCAGCGGCGAGCAGCCCATGTTATCCTTCTCATTCAGCAGCAGCTGCAGCTGCGCCTGTGTCTGGCAATTGGCCACTTGCTCGGCAAAGTCTGTCAATCGGCCCCCATTCATGATGACAAAGTGCAGGACATTCCGTGCCGCAGCATCCTTCACATCAATGCTGGCGCCGAGGCGAATCAGCAGATGCACTGAAGCAAATGATAATACATTTGCATATATTAAGTTAAGCATATGTGAATCTAAGTTTCCCACCTGTTTTCCAGCCACTGCGCGAGGCAGCCAGAAGCAGCGGCGAGCGATGCTCCTTATCCAGCGCATTGATCTCTGCGCCCTCGTTGACCAGATACGAGACAATATCCGGATGATCGAACATGGAAGCGCAGTGCAGCGGCGTCATCTTCTGTACGTCCGTGCAGCTGAGACAAATCCGTTTCTCCAATGGTTGCATCTCGAACATCAGCTTTACTATTTCAATAGCGCCCTGTGATTGAAGAGAATGGGAAAAGATAATTCGTATTGAAAGTAGAATTGATATAAGTAAGAGAACTCTTGTCGGGTATGCACGACTAGCAGATACTAGCTGTGCTGCTGTTGCAAGAAATCTAAATAACATACAAAAACATAGACTTGAAGAGCTTTCTTAATAACTAGTTCATAAAACTCAAATTCACAGCACTTCTTCAAACTTATTTGTTAAATAAATTTCATCTGTATTAAAATTTAAAAACAAAATTTATTTTTAAAAAATAATTTTTAAAAATATTTTTGAAATATTTTAGAAATCAAAATTTTGTCTCCAGTCTCCAGCTGTTGTAGTTTTTAAAATATCCTTAAAAAATCAAGGGTCGACATTGAACTTTAAGAAAATGGCAGAGTATATTAAATAAACTGACAAGATTGTTATGAATATGAAAGACAGGAGGAAAGTCGATAAAGTTCAATGTCCTATATATATATATATATATACAGTGCTATTGAATATATTCATAGCAAATTTCATTCTTTTTCAATATCTCCAGCCATTTTCTTTTTATATAAAATAACTCCTTTGACTCATTTTCAATTTACATTTTTTCGTTCCTACTTATTTCGACATGATTTCCAGATATTTCAATTATGTGATACCATAAATATGCCATAATTCAAATCACAAAAGTAAATAAATAAATCCGTATAAGTTCGCAGTCTTATTGAATGTTTTGTATACTTGTTCTCACAATTTTAGAATATTTATAGAATACACGCTCAGACCAATTGCCTAGCAGCTCCTCTCATACCTCTTGGTGTTGTCACGTGTGCTTGTTGTGGCATTTCCTAACGAATCGCTCAATATTCAGCGGTTTTGGCCACAAAGTCACGTTCTTGGCTTGGCGGAATTTGCATAAGAATTTGTCAAATTAAAGTCAGCTAAAATATTCCTTGAAAACAGGAGAGCGTACGCAACTGGGAAGTCGAGAGTCACTGTGTTTGGCTATCGATTGCCAGAATAACGGGCATTCGCTTAACTAGCGCTGATGCTGGGAAATATGAGAGTTGTCGAGTGTGCTGTCTGGCTAAGCTGGGACTCCTTGACAACCATCCAACTACCTAACCACCTAACCACTCACCTGAGCGCAAGCCAAGTGCACGGGCGTCGATAGATCGTGTTGCTGCGTTGATATCTTAGCGCCAGATTTGAGGCACAACTCGACGGCTTTGATGTCACCGCCGTGCACAGCTGAATGCAACGGAACGTTGCCCTCGGAATCGTAAAAGGATATCATTTCCTCTCGTGTGCAACCGCGTTGTTCGCCCCACTAAAATGGTCAAGGATAGATTAACTTTAATAAGAATATGCTTAGAGAGAGCAAGAGAGAGAGAGAGAGAGAGAGAGAGAGAATCTTTAATATATGCATCTAAAGCTATCACTGAAACGGGTAAAAGATAATAAAATTATATTAGAATATGTTTTTAGCAAATGTTTGTGTAACGGAGAAAAACATTGAGAGCTTTCACTTCTGGAATATTCTATAGTAGAGTATTCTTAGTATGCTTGAAAAAGTCGTTGACCGACATTTCAACCGTCGCAAAAACTTGATATTTTTAAGTTGAGGACCCACTGCAATTTTCTTTTGTTTCTTTTTCATTATTAAATCAGTAGAAAATTCGAACGAAGTCGATGAGCAAAAACCCGTAAGCTGTTCGAATTTGATACTTTTATAATTGACTTCTTTGTGGGGCAGAGCACGCGGCGTATACGCAATCTCAAAGTAAGAAAAAACGACATAAAACTTGAAAGTCCAATGCAAAAGGTTGACTTGACGTGGCTGCAACACGAATCAAATAAAGTGGATAAGCGCTTGGGGACACTGATGGCCAAGCACTCAAAAAGCTTTGACTACATCTTGGCGGCGTGTGCGTGTGCGAGTGCGTGTGTATGTGTGTGTGTGTACTTGCCTGAAAGAAGACCTCCATGGTTTTGGAGCTGGCGTTCTTAGCCGCCTCGTGTATGGGATAGTAACCATTGTTGCAGGGTCTACGGGGGCATGCATCGAACTCTGTAATCTGTAAGATACGACATACACAATGCATTACATAACATACTTTCATATTCAACTACATAGACAACACACAGTGCGTACACTTGATATGGCTTAAAATAATGTAGCATACTTCTGTGCGCAGGCAAATTGAATAACGTACAAACCTTTTTTACAGATGATAAATGACACGAGTATCATACAGAGAGAGTGTGTGTGTGTGTGTTTGTGTGATTGATTAATGTTTGAGTGAACAATATTGGTTGCAAATAAAAAGTCATAGCCGAGTTAGTCGAACAAAAATTATATGTACAAAAAGGCTTTAGTGACTCACACCACCTACCAGGATACGGGCGCACTCCTCGTGATCGTAGATAGCCGCCAAGTGCAGAGCGGTGCGTCCATGCTCGCCGCCCTGCTGTATGTTGATGACATTACGATATTGACCCATGACACGCAAAGACTTGACCTTATTCAGCTCGGTGGCCAAATGGACCGGCGCTTGCTTCTTCTCATTCAATATGCCCGTATCAACAGGACTGTAAACACAGGTTGAAAAGCATAAATCAAATGCTGCAAAACAGCTGCTCGACTGCAGGTACTTACATCGAGAGCAAATAGTCCAGAGCTTCGTAGGCATCGCACTCGACAGCAATATGCAACGGGGTATTGCCGGCATTGTCCTTGGCATTGAAGTCTGAGTCAGGAGATTTATAACTATAGCAATACCTGCTTGCCAACTATTTTCCGCTCACTTACCTCCACTCTGATCGCGTATGTAGCGCAAGATGTTGACACGATTCCTGGCCGCTGCCTGATGTGCGGCCGTGCGTCCTTTGCCATCCTGCAGGGCGATGCGCGTGTTATCAGCCATAAACAGGCGCTTAAAATCATCCAGGTTGCCCGATTCAGCGGCCTGCAAAACAAATCAAGGACTTTGCACAGCTGTTAAAGTTTAACTTAAAGTTTAATATCAAGCTGGCCCGCAACTTTGTTGCACTTTGTTGCCCTCACAGTCAGAGTCAAATCAAAATTCCATTGTAAATGGAAGCAGGCTAAACGCAATATTCATTTGCTTGTTGCGTTGCCCCTTGCGACCAGAGCAACAATGTCAATAGAGTTTTTAATCAGAAATGGACAAGAGTCCATTTCTCTTGTTTTCCATGTCTACTATCTATTGTCCTGTGTAGTAGTGTAGCAGCTGCTGTTGAATATTTATTATCCTGCTAGGCAGCCACTTGATTTGCATGCGAATATTTAGCTAGCTCTTCGCACTTTCCTGGCAAACTCAATTTAATTACAAATGAATTGTTCTACTTCATTAACAACTTCTTAGGGAACTTCTTTCCCTAGGTGCTTAGCCAATTTGAGGGCTTTTCCTTTTCGTTTACCTGCAGCATTTCGTTGACTTGAATTTTGGGCGCCGAGGACATACGCAGGATGCGCGCCCATTTGTTGGGCAAACTCAGCGGCGGCATCTCCGACAGCTCAGACCCCGAGGCACAGCCGCTAATCAAATAACGCAATGGACTGATAACCACATCCCTTTTCGGTGTCTCCTTGTCGCTCACTGTGTTGGTCGCCTCATTCAATTTCATAGTTTTCTTCTTTTAATTTTCAATTTTCATTTTCTTTTAAATAAATCTAATTATTTTATGAAAAATATATAAAAGTTCTCTTTAATTTGCTTTCTTTTAAGAAAATACTTCTTTTTTTTAATTTATAAATATTCTCTTTAGTTTGCTTTCTTTTAAGGACATGTTTTTCCAAAATATATTTAGTAAAATTTTAAATAATGCAGCTTAAGCTTAGTATATATATATATATATATATATATATATATATTTATGATAACCATTTATTTAATAATTTTAAAAAATATATTTGAAAATATCTTTTTTTTTCTCTAAGTAAACATTTTTTTTATAAATATGATAAATTAAATACATATTTATATTTAAACTATATTCAAACTTTATTTTTAAATTTTAGTTAAAAATTCACTTAAGTGCAAAAAAAATGATATTCTTTAAACACATTTCCAAGCGTTCTTTATATTCTTAATTGTGTTTTAAAAAGATTTGATTTTATTTTTAATAATTTTTCACATTTTTTGAACATTTTGTCAGAAACTTAAAAAATTTTACTCAAGCTTCACAAACTTCAGTTTTTGTTTTTCATTTTGAAGTAAAAGTTTTTGTTTTTAAATATATTTCACTTCACTTTGTGGGCTGTTGGCATTGCGCGCACAACGAGTCCTGCTAGACTGAAATCTCGGCACACGCATCATTCGCTTTTATAGCCTGACTTTGCCGAAGGCGAGGATTTGCGCGGAGCACGACGCGTGGTGAATTTCCCTCCCTTTCCCAGTCAATTTTAATTTTCATTTTCATTTTCATTTTCATGTCTTGTTGTTGTTAGGGAAACTTGTTGCACTGTGCAGCTCCTGCGTGTCTTGTTGGCATTTTTACTATGCATAGCTCTTGGCACTTGCTTATCTTCTAGCTCCATTGTTATCTGGCTTTATGTAATAACAAATCGTGTTTGGCACACACATTAAACTTTGACACAACTGAGCGGAAGAGCTGTTAAGACAGTAAAAATGTTCAAAGCCGGAACTGAATATTGAATTGAGAGAGATTTGATTTGCAATCAATCAAAATTGGAATAAACACTCCAAATGGGGTTAAGAAATATAAAGGAATTATTCATTCCAGACGAGCTAAAAGACAAAGCAGAAGCTTGAACCGTGCTAAGCAGGCGAAGATTCGAACTGAGAAACAATTTGCAGACTTCAATGCTTCAATGACTTCAATCAAGAAGTTCTTTCATAAACAGCTTCAAGGAGTACACCAAGCAGGGCATGGGTTCGAACTCTGAATTGTAAAAGAGACTATCATATTTTGTACACTCTCTTTTACTTTTATCTTGTCCTTTTTTCCTCTTTTTTGTCCCCTAGATCATATTACATCGATTCACCAGGATGCTTCTAGACTTGCAACGGTCTAGCTTTTTTAGCTAGACAATCAATTCAAGCTAGTTCTAGCTTCACTTATACACCTCCTTCACTCTTCTCTCTGCATCTATATCACTTCACTTTTATTTTTTTCACTTCACCTAAAATCCTAGTCGGAAACAGATTCTCCCGGAAGTTTCTAGAATTGCAAATTCTAGCTAGTTTTAGCTATTTTTGGCTAGACAATCAATAATCGTTTTCCATAACGCGCCTCCTGGGAATCGGTTTATCACTCTAGCAAATTGCCAACCACTCGATTAGCCTCAGGCCTCACTCACCCGCAATATCCTGAAGGGGCTGTCACGCAACAGACAGACCTGCTCCGCTTGAGGCTCGGCCGGCAGTATGGCCTCCAGTGGGGACTCCGCATCATCTCCCACCATATCCACACGCTTGGGACCCGCACTGCGCTCGATTATCATCGAGAATATCCAGTACTGCAAATTAGCCAGCTCTTGAACTCTTAACTTTTCTAGAATTTCCACGTGCACTCACCTTGCTGTTGCGATTGCTTGCTCCGCCCCCGCCGCCCCCGCTGCTATTGGAGCGCGCCTTGGGCAACAACTTGGGCTGGGCCTCCATCAGATCGGGTGGCGTAAGTGCCGCACATTGGGCATTGTAAACACCATTCCAGAGCTTGGGCATATTGGGTGGATCCTCTTTCGGATCGTGATCTACGCCAGCAGCTGTTGCGATGGTAAAGGGTCGCAAATCGCGACTGTCAACGATAAAATTGGCATTCGTTTAGTGTTGCGTATTTCACAATAATCCCTGTCACAATTATCAGCCACAATCAATTGACTAATTAGTTATTGATTGGGACACCCAAAGCGTTTAATAAACGTCTGCATTTCGTTTGTCTCCCTATTTAGATAACCCAATCGTCACACGATATTCGAATTGTTGTTATTCAGGCAGATAAGGGCGCAAACAAGCCCCAGCTTTTGAAGGGGGCTGCCAAATGTACCGTAACGCTATGAAATAGTGCTGCCAATTTCTATGAATATATAGTTTATTTATATACTCGTTTAGGTAGTGAAAAGGGAGGATATTGGTTTTTGAGCTATCCATCCTTCGGGCCGTCTATATAAGCTAAGTGCTTGAAATTTAGAGAATATAGGAAAAACTTTAAAAGTGAGCAACTGTAGACCTCTTCCATAAATCGAGTAAAAACTAGAAAGGGACATCTATTTGGGGGCGTGGCAAACCGGAGAAACACAATAACTCAGCAGTTTTAAAGCTGGAAACAACGAGTTTTGCTATTTGTCGATTGAAGTCATTGAAGCGCGGCCATTCCAAAGATATTTCGAAATTTTCAACTGTGCACGAGTATTATGGAGTCGGTTATGCACGACTGCAACTTCCCATTGACACTGGGAATTCAGTGTATAATGCTTTTCGGACCTAATGTTTATTGTTGTCGCAGTGTCAACGCCCGTTTGTCACATTTTTATAGTTATTGGCCTGCTCTCTGGGGAGTTGGCTAAACCGAAACCACATTAGTTGACAATGGCTAATTAAAGAGTCGCTTATTTTTGGCAGACACTGTTAATGGCATTTGCATAACACAATGGACACGCCTTTCCTGCTTTTTACCTGCTCTCCTCCAGCTTCATAGTGAAGCACCAACTGCTTTGAAGACTGAAAACGAACTGAACGCAAAATCTGGCTTCTGATATTTTCTTCCAACAATTTTTCGTTAATTAAATTAGAAAGATAAAGATCAACTGTCTATATCCGAGACAGAATCAGAATTTGCATTACATGCTTCGTTGGCATTGTTCATTTGCCTAATGAAAATATCGAGTAGGTTCGAAAAAAAGGATAGGTTCCACGTATTTGTGGTGCCTACTGTGATTATTCAATCGTCTAATCGAAGGGCTCTTTTTTCTGTCGGCCAATGAGTTGACAAAATGACCAAAAATTTGATTAGTATGAGTGCTAGAAGCAAAGAAAAAATCAAACATATGTGACTCGTGTAAACTTGATTAATTGATTCGGTCAATATTGCAATATTATTTGACACATGGAGAGTATTTGACAGTTGAATTTTTCGCAGCAGAGTTACTTAATTTAATGAATATTTTTTAAGATCAACGCAATAATAATTTCTGTGTGGCATATATGTGGATAAGTATAACAGCTGTTTTGTATATTATTATAATTTTAACTTAATTGATAATAATGCATTCAAAATATTATCACATAAACAAATATAGTCCTAAAATTCGTTTCCTTCATTAATAAAATTCATAATTAAACAGGCCAATAAAAATTGATGTCATTTGGTAACCAATTTTTGTTTTAAGAAATTGGTTATTTATAACAAACGTAAAAAAAAAAGAAAAAAAATAGTTTATTTTATCTGAAAGTTCTACTTCTCCACTCCTAAACCGTTTTTAGAAATTTTGAATAATTTTTATTTGTCATCAAAATTTGTCCTCTTAATAAGCTGTGGCTATTCTGCTTTCAGATTAAGATTGAGCACGTCAAACCTCATCGGGAATGTCAGATTCTTGGTTATTAAATATTGTTAGCTTGTTTAATTTCACTAAAAAGAAACTTTTTAACTCATTTCCCATTTAAATATTGTGTCTGGCTTCAATGCACTGATTTTTTAATTTCCCAAAATTTCTATTTATAACATGTTGATTAATATTCAAATACATACATTTATATTTTACCTGATTTCCAATGAGAAACGTTGTAATCTTCGTTTCTGCTCAGCAGCCTTAAAAGTGATCATAAAACTGTGTGATTCCTTATAGAGTCCGAGTGCAATTCACATTTTTAATTGGCCTTCAAAAACAATTTAGAATTTTTTGAGGAGTTTTAGATATTTTTTCAGCTAATATTACCTCCCTTTTATAAGGATAACATTAGTTTAAAACTAAGTATATTTTATTCAATGATAGTTAGGCACAAATAGCATATGTTGTTCTCAAAACTTTAACAGCTGTTAGGGTTAGGAATTGCTTGTGCACAATAATTTTAAATTTATTTAACATATTTTTAAAAAACACATTCACAATCCACAGAAAATGAACATAATATGTATATCAGATACTTATTGTTTAGTTTATCAAAAACTGTGAATTTAAAATTTAAAAAACTAAATATTCATAAATTGTAAAACTTCATTTAGACGTATTTTAATAGAATATATGCACTTGCTATATAGAAAATAATTGATATTATATATTATATATATTGTGTATATATTATAAACTCTAATTTTAGGCCACACTCTATGCCATATGTTTCAAAATCCTCTTATTAAACCCATTTATATATTATAAAATTCGCTTGGAAAGGAAAAGAAACGCACACACAGTTTAAGTTTGAGTCCTTTGCAAACTTTCAGTTATTGATGGACAGGTGGGTGGCACTTTTTTATTTTACTTGACTTTCTTTGCGCACAACACTTTAATTAAGAAACCCAATTAAAACCCTTTCTGAGTGCAGTTTGTGTTGTTGGTTTTATTAGCACTTGACTTTTGCGTACCGACAGCTTCGCCAGCTGAACTCCAACTGAGAGCTAGAGCTACAGAATAGCGCCTGTAGTTCCAGCTATTGCTGTGGCCCATAGAGTGAGTCCCTAACCTCTATCTGGTGCCTCTATCCCAGTCTGATAAGCCTTTCGTCAATTTGTCACATAGTTCAACTGGAGCTCATACGAACTCATACGAATGACTCGTATTCTCCACATTTGCTTTTGTAATTAAACTGCTCGCGAAATACTCAGAAATGAATATGGAAATGTAAATGTAACTATATAAATATATATATGTATGTATGTCTGTCTGACTCGTTTGTGGTGAAATACGCCGAGCAAAGGAATTCTAGTTTTGCTTATTTGCGTTTTTTTTTATCAATGGGCTAACCATTTTTGTATTGGCGAGGGTAAGGCATTCCGTATTAGATATCAAAAGAGATCTTTAATCTGTGGTATATGTATGTAACTATACACATATGTATGCCTAGAGCTAGAGCTGGCAATTTTTGAAATGAATAGAATTCCCTGGAGTAAGGCTGTAAAGTTCATTTGTTAAAGTCAAAAGTTGTGCTACTTAGTTGATTATATAATATTTTGGGATCAATATTATGATATATGCATAGACATATATACATTTTTATCGGAACTGACTTAAGTAATAAATTCTATAAAGTATTGCTAACCAGATAGGTTAAAGTACATTTATGCCTTACTATTTAATCTGTAGAGCATTTCAAATCCTATTTCGGGGTTCGAACCCCCTTTTTTAGTAGTTCCTCTCATATTCATATTAAAATATACTTTACTTTCTACTATGGAACATCATTTGCTTTAAACAATTTGTATTGATGCCCATATTTTACTACGAAAAAGTCCAGTTCAAGATTCTAACCCCTTAAAAGACTTGAATTTTCTTTGAGCCAGGGAAACCCCTCTCGTGCTCACGTTTCCATCGCCAATGGAAACCTGCAAAGGCTGCTGGGCATATGTACTGCTCGTATGAGTATCTAGATATTATATACTATATATCTGGGCAGCCTTATCGCTGGCCATTCGAATGGCCATTCAGCAAATACTTATTCCAACAATTACTAATTGCACTTAATTAATCAGAAAACGACGAGTCACAGGCAACACATACGATATTTAATAACACTTAAAAAGGCAACAAAACAAAAGATATAATTTAGTTAATTATAAAAATTGTAAAATGAAAACTCATTTAAGGGGTATGGCCATAAGTTTGCTGGGTAGATTGGAGAAGTACAACATCAAACCGAGAATGACGCAGACCACAAAGAGACTAATGTAAACATATTTGCGTATGATGGGCCACAAAATAAAATGGACGGACTTAAAAGGATGCGTCAAAGGATTAAACGAAGTCTTAGGACGACTGAAAAGAGGAAAAGCAAAACATCCGTGAAGAAAAGAATTAGGAAAATGCACTCAAGCACCTACTTGGGTGCCTCCAGGGCCAGGGGAGGCTGATGACCTAGGCCTGCAGGCGCATTAGAAGACTCCGCTTCCGATAAAACATCAATGCGCAGCTCTACCTTGCCCTAGAATTGAAAATATTTTAGGGAGGAGATATGGAGAGAAAACTAGAGAAAGGTAGAGAGAGAGAGAAATAGAGAGAGAGACACAGATAGAGAGAGACAGATATAGAGAGAGAGATAGAGATAGGGAGAGATAGATAGAGATAGATAGAGAGATTGATAGACAGATAAATAGAGAGATAGGTAGATATATATATATATATATATATAAGGATATATATAGATATAGATATAGAGATAGATAGAGATTGATAGACAGATAGATAGAGATGATGATAGAGCACAGAGCTCATAGAGATAGACAGAGATATTGATAGACAGATAGATATAGAGATGATGATAGAGCACAGAGCTTATATAGATAGATAGAGAGATGATGACAGAGCAGATGATAGATAGAGAACAGAGAAACATATAGATATATACATAGATATATCGTAGAGAGCACAAATCATAGCATCATTCAGCGAGATAGAAATCATGCGCACCATCGTCGTCCTAGGCGCTCCATGTAAAGGCACCTCCACATCGTGTAGCGGAAACCAGCCCACAACACTCTTGCTATTGAATAAATTAATACGCTGGCGGGAAATGGGAAAGGGCTTGCAACTTCTTTCGGAGTTGTAGGGCATTGGCAGATTGGATAAATTGAGCTCCATGGCGCCAAGGTATTCATCCCGCGATAAGACATCCTTATCCCAGACCTGAAAATAGATTAAGGGTGGCCTCTTGATTTCGATTTCCTCGCCGTGCAGCCCGCCCTTGTGCCTGATGACCATCTGGTTGGCAGATTTAATGAGCTGCTTCATTAATTATGCTCTAGTATTATCTTACGTCTACCAATTAGGAGAGGCAACAGCACCTACCATGTCCTCATTGGGCGAGTATTTCATTCGGAATATCATGCGCCAATTAAATGCCGCCGCGCCTGCAAATGAACGGTAATGTATATCGGTCGACTGGTACTTGGTCGCATCCTGGCACCAGCTGTCGGAGAGCACAAAATGCAAAATGCGCTTAATTGAATATCGTTTACTGGATGAGAGCCCCCACCCCTCCCTTCCTTTCAGCTCTTACCCAATCACGTACATGTCGCTCATTAATTTGCCAAAAATATTTTTATCACCAAATTGAATGTTGCGTAGATTCTTGACCACAACACGCACCTCATAGTCATAGGGCGCAATCGGTGTAATGTCCAGGGGCGAAGGCAAAAACACGTTCGACTCGTACAGCTCTAACCACATTTGGATTTTGCCCTGAAATGGGAGAAAGGAAGTGGGTAGGCGTATGTTTTAGTGAACTATATATAGTTGGCCTCATTTCCAATTTAAGCTAACCCGTGTGAGCTATTATTCTTAGACTCTCATTGCAATCTATTATCGAATTCCTAGTCTAGGTTATAATCTAAAGGAAAGAGTGGTCTGAAATATTTGTCACCTTAACTTATATATATGAGTAAATATGTAGTAAAGAATACATTTAAATGATTGTAATTATTATATATATTTCTGTAAGACAATCTCCATATATCCCATTATCGGGTTAAGCCCCGTCTTTGCTTCTTATGCAAGACACTCCGTTCCTTTAATATACTCGTCTCATGAAACCCTCTTTAATCTACTCAATCCTTCTGGAATATCAAGTCCTTGCTTATAACTACACAGAGATTAGAAAATGAATTCAAAATAGATTTCATAATAAAATAAGAATAGAATTTTCACAAATTTCCTTGCTCTTAACCTAAGCGTTGACCGTCAATCAACAAGCCAGTCTTAGATAGTTACCTGTGAGACACCTGGACTATCATCATTATATAAAGAACGTGTTTCCACATGCTCCGGGACCAGTTTGTAGCCAAAGGAAGGCAACTTATCAAAATTGTTGAGCGCCGTCAAGCTAAGACGCTCTTTCAGATCCTCCGCTAAAGATAAGAGGGTTAGGTCAAGGCAAATCATAGTTTTTAGTACCCACACTTTGAAATAATGGTCTCATCCCCCAAGAGCATGCCATCCACCTCGATGACATTGCCATAGTAGTAAGGAGGCTGAATGCCTCGCTGTTGACAGAGCTCGGCCAGCAGTTGTGAGGGCAGAAGTTTATCCCTCCAGTGGTTGTAGCCAAAGCGCGAGTACTCCAGTGGAATGCCAACTGTAGCGCGATGCCTGCTATGCCAGCGATCCTCCAGATCGATCTGTGTATAGCCGATGACTGTATCCTTATTCTTGTCCTTGTCTAAGAGGGCCACCTCTAGTATGGGATCGGCGGGCAATGTGGTGCTCAGCTCGAACAAGCGTCCAAAAATGGGATTACTCTGATTGGGAACATAGTGTGCTGAATCCGACACCATTTTTCCAGCCAGTGTGACCCGCGCATACGAATCCGAATCGGATAGCCAATCCCTAGGCCGTATTTGTAGACCCTGCACTAAGTATACCCTGACTGTGATCTTAACTACTTCGGTTAGCGACTTGATGAGGTTCTGTTCCCGAGGATTTAGAGCAGCGGGCAAAGGACGCAGCATATCTCCGCCTCCATCTCCGTCGTCAGGTGTCGCAAACTGACAAGGCGTCAACTTGATCTGCAGCTTCAGTGTGGCATAGACATCCTCGCGAGGTGGTCCATGCTTCCTGAACTTCACACCATGCACCAACGGCACGGGCACAGCCCAATCTTGAAGGAAACTAAATTGCGGTAGCTGTTCGAGCTCTCCATTGTAGATGACCAGACTATGCTTGCATTTATGCAATCGATTGTCGTTTCCAATCCACATGGAATTGTAGAACTTGGTCCACCAGCTGAAGCGACTGTCCACTAGCTCCCTCAAATCCGCGCATTCTTCGAGCCTGAGTGCATTCTTGTTCGCATAGGAAGCGGAACGTAGGCCCAAAATGATCTTTAGGCGTTTCCAGAAATTGTCCACCTCCTCCATTGGGCTTGGCCTCTCGTCCTCTTCCGTATCTTCGTCTTGATGTAGAACAATCGTTGAATTGGCAATAGAACTCTCAGCAGATCTTCGGGTGCACTTGTTAACCCGATCCTTCTGTAGATAGCTAGGCGAAGGGGGTATCAAAGCTGCGCCTAAAGTAGATTCATTGCTGAAGGTGCCAACCAAGACATCAGTAGCTATCATAGCTGGCCAATACTCCTGCTGATCGGGTAGGCTCTGCAAGCGTCTGTAAGGCTATCAAAGAGGTCTCAAAACGTATTTCAGGCTACTCACCACCACGCCCGAGGCATAGGCCACCAGAAAGTTAATGCTGTTCCGCACTCTCGAAGTGGACAGACCACTTGATAAAACCAGATCCGCCATGATGACCTTGGCACGTCGCTTGCCCGCCATGCCCATGCCCATTTTTGAATAATTGCGCAGTCCAACAAAGATAACCTCGAGCCTAGTTCAAGGGAAATTTGTGAAGCGCCAATAATTAAGTAAGAGAACTAGAACTCACACAAAGTTAAGCATATTGGGTCGAATGGCCAGAGGTATGCCTGTACTTAGCTCTGGCTCTTTATCCTCATAATGCTGTGAATCACCAACTAGCTCCTTGAACTCCACAGACATTAACAGCTCGGCCTGGACCTTTCCATTCTTGGCCATCGAAACCCACTTTAGAGGAGGAGGCGTCACATTTTTTAACTTTTGCAGCTTCTGCAGAGCACCTCTACCCCAATATTTTCTTTCATCGCCGCGACTATTCTCTTCATTCTGATCCGCTGTGATGACGCTCGCCAGAATCTGGCCACTGGCCACAGTTTCGTGTTGACAGTTGAAGAGCTCCAAGGCGAGCATCGGCGGATTCTGCTGATACCAGCCAATGCTACCCGGCAAGGACAACCCATTGATGGTGATCACAGTGTCCCAGACGGGCGAACAGATGCTCGCAGCTGTGTGCGTCTCAACGACCTGCGAGGCAAAGAGCACTCGCACATGTCCATCACACTCGCCCTTATAATCGTTGCCCGGTCGAACCTTGGCCTGGTGCACATAGATATGACAACGGAAATACGTGTGCACCACATTCGGCAGCCAGTTGTAGGGCGACGGTGAGGCCCACTCCCCCGCTATGCAGGAGAGAAACTCCAGCCGCTCGCTCTGTAGCACTATGGAAATGCAGCCAAGGATTAGGCCTGCACTGCAGCCACAATTGGCGCAGGTGTGCAGGCAGCTGCTGCTCTTGAACAGGAAACTCTTGACCTTCCAGCAATGATTGCTCGCCTGGTTGACCTCTCTCTTCTGTAAATTCAGAAAGTGTTTGGCATTCAGGTGGCAGAAGCCGATCTGTTTGCCACCTGCGCTTAAGCTGAGCAACAGCTCCGGCCAATCGTCCTGCACGTGCATCAGATTAGACAGCGAACTTATTTCCCCAATCACTCGATGCAGTTCGTTTACTATATCCATTATGGTGGTATCCAAATGCTGTGAGTAGCTCGACTTCAGTCTCTGTCGCAGTGAACGCAGCTCACGGGGCAACTTTCTGAAGTAATCCAGCACATATTGCTGCCTATTCATATCCCAGGTGGTGTACTCCTCACCCAGATCGAAGTCAAAGCGATGCAAATCGACGCTCTCATCGATTTTGTAGAGGATGCTGTTGATGATATACTTGAGGCATCTGGTTTGATGCTGTAGCTGATTAGGAAACTTGAGCTGAAAGATCTTAAAGGTTGCAAGCTCCGAGCGCTAAGAAAAAGTTATAGAGGGGATATTAAGGAAGTGGATTATGACGTCTAGCTACGCCTTGTCATCTATGCATACCCACCATATAGTTAGATATATCGATCATAAAGAAATCTGCCTCAAACTTGATGCGATTATCAGGCAGGCTAATGCGGAATATACAGGAGTGAAAGGGCGGTTCCTGGCGGAAGGATTTCGTTTGCAGATGCGAACGGAATTTGCCAGGTGGCGTCTTCAAAGAACCCTCCAGCTCATTCGAGACAAACTCCGCTAGCTTAACTACAAATTTATACTGATTGCCGTTGCTGGGTATATGATCTCCCAGAATGGGCAGGAATTCAACAAGAAAGGCTTCGTCAGTCCAGTTGGCTGGAGGCGGCACTGATTGGGTAATCAAAACATGAGTGGGATGTCCTTCAGAAAGAGTTTCGGAACGTAGCTCCATGAAAAGGCGACCCACATAGTTCATGGGCCTAATGGGATCATACAGATGCAAATACGTAGGTCCAAAGGCGGGCTTATCTGCAAAGACAATTTCATCGAAACACATCTCGTATTCAGCTATACACTTCCATTGCATATGTTCCTGCATCATAATTAAGATGAGAAATCGTTGGGCTAAAGAGGGATAGACCCATGCGAAGCTTATCTCCTGGTTCCACACGGGAGTGCTTGTATTCTTTTCCACATTCGTTTTGCCCTTGAAAGGATGGAATCTGTACTTTAAAAAAACGAAAGCCCAAGTCAATGCAGTTTTGCAGATACTTTGAAGCCAGCAAACGATACTTGTATCATATAGTTGCCCCGTTTCATGAAGACGCCCCTATAAAAGCTGATGAAGTAACGAATATTGCTCAATGTGTCCGAGTCGACATCTTCAAGGAGATTGCTAAGGGAATCCATTTAGAAGGTAATTCAGACAGTCTGATCCCTCACCTCTTGATGTCGTCGAAGTCATGATGCGTTGGCCATTTGATCAATTGATTAGCTTCGTCTGTAGTTCGCGTCGTCTTCACGGCGCTGTGCTGGGAGACGATGGCTAGGTCGATTTGCAGGTAGCCACACGATTCCCTCTCTCCGCCCTTGATGGGCTGTTCCCCCAGGGGCAGTTCGAGTCGACCCCATCTCTTGAAGTAGCTGTGATTCGGCTGCCTCCACACGCTATGCAAATCAATCATCAACTCTCCCACAGTTACGTTTTTCTTATACATCAAATACTTTTTCAGCTCGAAGAGGACAGTCAGACGCAAAAGCTCTGCGAGCGTACAGTGGAACTCAAACACAAAATACTGCAAGCAAGTAAATAATTGATATTAAATGATTATAGTTGCTGTTTACCTCATTGAAGAATGGATTTTCAGAGTTCGTTTGGGTCTTTGTATTTTTGGTCATTTTATCCAAGGAGATTTTCACATAGAGCTCGCTATTGGGTAAGCCTGTATCCGCCGCCTTATGCAGTGTGGTGCAGACGAGAAAATCCTGCGGCGCACCCGCAAAACAGTCTTCCACTTGATTCATTATTTATGACTTATTTAATATTTACTAAATCATTATTTTTATTTTATTCTGATTAAATGCTCTAAAGTTGAGTTGTTTAACTCTTTGCTAAAAGCTCTCAAATTTTCAAAAGATAAATAACTGCCATTGTTAACAGACTGGCAACGCTGTTGTCTACACATTCACCACACGCACTCCAATCAAAAGCAGCACTTAAAAGCTCTTTTGCCCAGAGCTGGCAATTCACCACGAAAGCTCGCAGTTGCAAACGCTGAACGCGCTTGTTATTGTTTGCTGCTTAGAAGCTTTTAGCTGGCCCCACCTGCTATTTTTGTGCATGTGCCCATGCCTGTGTTCGTGCAGACTGCCAGTGGCGTGGCCAACAGGGGCTGTTGTTGTGCTCAAATTACGTGAAGCTTGTAAACAAATAGTTAAGCAACTGTTAACTTATCTTGCTAAAAAATGTGTATGAACAAATGCTTATATATTTAACATAAGTTAAGTCTCAGCTTAATAATTATTTTATTTCACAATTTTCAAAAGAGTCCCTGTTGTAAATTTTTTTGACTGCGCCTCTGACTTTAGCTCTTTGAGCTTCTGCTTTTGAGCTCCAGCTCTCCAGCTCTGATGTTGGGCACTTCAGTTTCAGTTCGCATGCACGGGCCAAACAGTTGACACAGCGTTGCGCTCTCAGATCCGAATCGAAGCTATTGAAAGCAAGCATCGCAGTTTGCAGCCGTCGGTCTTAGTTGTTGTCGTGGTCGGAATTGTTGTTGTTATTGTTGTCATCGCAGTTGTCGTGGACGCTGCGTGAGTGTGTGTGTGTGCGCCTGGAATCGCTCAAGCGGGAGTTGGTTGTTACTCTGCTCTCAGCCTCCAGCATACGCTTCGTTCAAGCTCTCGGTGCGTTTCTTCTGGGTGCCTACGCGCCTCTAACTCTGTGTGTATGTGTGTGTGTTGCTGGTTTTTGTGTATAATTTTTTGCGCGCGCTCAATCAAAACAGAGCCCAGTTAACACATCCACAACAAAACTGAACCGAAACTATCAATGAAAATGAATTTTTAATTTCAATAAATATTAAAAACAATTATTTAAACATTGTCAGAATTTTGGTATCAATACGAAAAACTAAAGCAAAAAACTCAACAACAATTTGTTGGCTGTGGCTAAAATACATTATTTCAGCTGTCTACACAATGCATGAGATTAAGAAAATATATACACATAAAATAGAGGCAAAATCATAAAAAAATGGTATACAATTTCTCAAATCATTGCAGCTTAAGGCATCAACAGGACCTTCGACGCTTTACGCATCCTTTATAAATATTCCATAAGCTCGCCAGCAAACGCGTGCTAAAAACTTTTCAGGTAAGCTTGACTTTTAGTTTTACACATGTAGACGAGTGTCTGAGTGTGTGAGTGTGAGTGTGTGTGTGTGTGTGCATGCATAAATCAAAAGAGCAGAGCAAGCAACGCCAGAGAGCTTGCTACTGCTTCTGTTCTCAGCAGCCGCCACCCACTTTAATCGCCCACGCCCTGCTGCCAAATCAGCCACACAGCCAGCCAGCCACCCAACCACCCCAATGCCCAACCCCAGGCTCAGTGGTGGATACGCACACGCTTTTGCGTCGTTGCCAGCTCTCCTCTGCTTGCTGATGCTGCCTCCCGCTTGCGCCTATGCCTGCTTTGTGCCCTTCTCCTTTGACATCTTCTCTCCCTCTCCCTTATTTACCGTTGCATCTTGTGCTACTTTTCAATTGTCATTTGCGCGTCATTTCGTTGCGGTCTTCACAAATATTTTTTTGTTTTTTTTTTTTTGCATTTTTGCTGCTGTTCGTTTTTGACTCTGTTTTGGTGCAGTGAAAGGCTCGCAAATACTTCCGTAGCCCATTTGCAGTTGTCGTTGTTGTTGTTATTGCTTTTTTGCTTGCAATTTCTTATCGTTCTTTTGCGCATTTCAGCCATTCGCTTTTTGATCTTGAAACTCGTGCTCTCTCTCTGTCTCTCTCTCTCTTTCTCTCCTTAACCCTCTGCACCATGCGATTTACTAGCTGCTGCTGCCGAACGAGTTTATCAAACAGGAAAATCATTAAAGCAATTCAAATTGTTTATTGAAAAGCGACGGAAAGGGGGAATTGGAAAAAAAGCGAGAATCGACAAATTCGTTTTTTTTTTTGTATCTCTCTTTTGAGCTGATTTTTGCAAGATTTGTGGACTCACTTTTTGCTCCATTTGCAATTAGCTAGTTAAACGGTTCTTAGCGCAAGATGAATGCAAATCTGTCCAGAACTATTAATACCCTGTTGACTGCAAGTCGTGCTAGAGGGTATGCTATAATGTATATATAATGTTTATATAGATCATCTGCTAGTCACGCAGGTTTATCATTGAAATCAAGCGCTGATTAAACTTTAAAAAGAACAAAGGCCTTTAAAAACGGATAGTAATTGATTGAAGAATCTAAACGTGGCTTGAAAGCAGTTGCTCGATTAAGAATGAAGAACAAAGCGAATGTCAAATCAAGAAAAATAATTATCAGATAAGCACAGCTGTGCAATAAATATACTCATAGATAATTGTTATTGAGTGCGCAACTGTTACACTAAATTGTAAGCACTTTTAGCCAACGAAAAAGCGTTGCCAATCAAATAGACAAATGTGTGGCAAAGTTTTTCGTTAGTAATTCAGTTACCAAACATCCGCATAAAGACAAAAGCAACAAAAACTGTTGCAAACAGCAAGAAGAACACATCAAGCATGAAGCCAGGGCTCAGGCTCAAACGTGCAACATAATTCAATTAGTATAGAGAGTGAGTGAGAGAGATAGACGCACAAAAGCAACCGCAGCGAAGCGAAAGGAAGTCGCAACGGTCGCCAGAGGGCGCCACCTCACTGCCTGCCTGCCTGATGGGCAACACTTGAATTTCCATTCGCCGTCAAAAAGTAGTCAAAAGGAAAAAAAAAATCATTGAGTAGGCAGCCAATTTGGCGACATTTTGCACTGTTGACCCACTTAAGAGATACTTTTATATATTTTTATGCATTTATATATTTAACGTAATTTGATTAGCCTCTTTCCAAGTTTCAAAACTGAAATGAAATATGCAAACAATGGCCGCTCAGCTCAGCTAATAAAACTGACATGAAATATGCATGCTACAACACAAGCTCAAGGTGATCAGCTCTAAAGTATCTTTAAAAAGTATCTGTAACAAGTAAGAAAGCTCTAGTCGGGTCTGCCCGACTACGAGATCCCCTGAACCAAGTCCGAGGCAGTGTTTTAAACAATCTAGCTTATATCTTTTACCGGTACATATTACCCTCTGCGTGCACCCACACACGCACACATATACATACACAAGCACGCGCGCCGCTTACTGCGTAGATGATTTAGCGGCTACGCTTGGGCTGCATTCTATGCAGCATTATGAGAAATTCATTGTTAAATAACTTCGGTTCTAGATCTACTTTCTTAATGAAATTTTCAGGACATAATATTGACATCTAGAGGTGTATATATACGAAATCCCAACTCCCTAGTATTTGAAATACGTTTTTTCCACTTATGGGGCTAATGGGGAGAGGTATCCAAAATTTAATAAGTTTATTATCTGTATTTACATCACAGCAACCTACATAGTCAATTTGGCGTCTCTAGGTATTATGGTCTAAAAGTTATAGCTTAAAAACAAAGTCAAAATATCGATTGTTATCGATAATAAGGAAATAGGATGAGTTATCGAAAAAAAAAAATAAACTTGTACTGCGTATGGTATACAAGAATATATATCTAAAATCTCAAATCTCTAGCTTTTGTGGTTTACGAGATCACTGCGTTCATACGGACGGACAGACGGACAGACGGACAGACGGACAGACGGACAGACGGACAGACGGACAGACGGACGGACGGACAGACGGACAGACGGACATGGCTAGATCGACTCAGCTCGTCGTCCTGATCAAGAATATATATACTTTATGGGGTCTGCCACGCCTCCTTCTGCCTGTTACATACATTGTCACAAAACCATTATACCCTGAATTCCCATTTTCAATGGGTTCAGGGTATAAAAATGTATCTGCAGTCAGGCAGCGCCCGGGTTACGGCCAACATGCGTGTTGCGCATTGCATATCTTATGGTAATTCGAACTTGTTGCCCTAACTCTGTGGACTTTCACACATGCTCAGGGCAGTTAAGCTTAACACGACACGCCTCCTTTATCTGCCGCCCACTGCCATTTCTCACAGCCAGCTAAAGTTACAAAGTTTGCTTCAATTACAGCTGCCGCAGCCAATTGTAATGTGCCCCAAGTTCACTGCACTGGTCAGTAATTAAAAATCAAGCCTCTGTCTGCAGGAAGACCCACACACAATCAACTATCTCTCTCCATGTGTGTGTGTGTGTGCGTGTCTTTGACGTTCTCACAACTCTTACCTAACTTCCCTGTCTTAATTGCGCACAAATCATGGGTCCGCATTTCATTGGAACTACTGCGAATCCATTAGATCTCTATTTCTATTCCTATATCTATTGCTTTGGAGGCAGTGGTACCCATTTAGCGGAAATCGAACACGTTGCAATCAACTCTTCAAGTGCTGCAATTGTCTCCTGGCCAGCTTTGCCCCTTGGGCTTAAGCCTTTCGCCTAATCGCTCTCACAGTCTCTCTTTGTCTTTGTGGCTTAGGAGTTGCCACAGGGTCACATTCGATGAGATTAGCTTTAGTTTGTCATTGTTGCAACAACGCCAAATCCCTAACTGCAACAACGACCAGTCCCTAAACGGTTCACTTAACAGCCCATTGTTTTTAGCATTATCTTAAGTTAATTAAATGCTGTAAAAGTGTTGGCCAGCTATTAAATGGCTAGAGATTGTAGACCTATTGAGACTTTAGCTGTAATTCTTATGGTTTTTATAATTATTATTAAATGGAAAACCGGTTTTTGACTGTGCGCAGCATCTGAGCAAAAGCTTTGCTTGCATTTTATATTTGACAAACAGTCAAGTGTATAGTTAGTTGTATGTGTTACATATGTAAATACTTTATATATATATGATTTCCATACATGAATTATATAGATGAGCATACATACATTGCATCCATGCATTTCATACATACATTACACATATTCATTATATGCATACATTAGATACTTACATTGCATGCAAGCATTAGATACATACATTATATTTATACATACATTACATGCATTACATACATACATACATTTCGTACATTACATGCATTACATACATTTCAAACATTACATTACTTGAATTACATACATACATACATACAATCACATATTTCTATATAGAAAAACTTACAATTTTTATAGGCATTACTAAAGACAACTAAATTGCTAATAGAAAATTTTTATTTCATATGAGATTTATTTGAATTCATGAGAATCGCATAGTAAAGCTGTTTTTAAGTGCGCATAAATCTTTTTAAACGAATAGCTCAACTAGCCTAAAGTAAATCTTATCTATGTTTAGTATAAGAAAACATACATACATACATAACATATACGCATACATACCTTTAAACATACATACATGTATTGGAAATTAGATGCACACATGCAATATATATCTTTCATCAGATACTAAATTACATATATTAATACTCCTACAAATATGCATATAAAATGCATACACATCTACGTGCATATTTTACTTAAATCTCATAAAAAAACATACATGACATGTGTACATATGTGCATTCCTTCATTCATGCATACATTCATAAGGAAAAATTTCTATATACACATACATACATGCACATATGCATGCATTACTTACGTCTTATAAGTGAACTATAGCAAACAAATCAACTCAACGCAGCTCAATCAGCTTTATAAATATGGATTAAAGTTAGAAATATACTAGAATATAATATGATTAAGTCGTAATATTTTTAATTTCTTAATATAAGAAACTGAAAGTTATTATAGTAAGAAATTATAGTTCACTGAGAGAAATGGATTATATATAATGGCCTCAGCTTAAGCTTAAATAGATTATAATCTAAAACAACTTAAAGCAAAATGACCTATGGTCAATTTACTCAACAAAAAAAGAGTTTACAAACAAGAAAAGCGAAATAGGAGTTAGTTGAATTTTCTTTTGGGTGCCATTTCGTAAGATCGGAGCAGGTGTGTAACAGGTGCTCTGGCATCGTTTAGTGCCCTCTTTTCTGCCCGCTGTCAAACGCTTGATTAATGAATCAAACTATTTATAAACTAAATGGCACCAAAAAACAGGAAGTGGCATGAAAATATAAAAATATTTACTTTCGCACGAAAAAGCCCAACAAAGAAATGACTTTAAAAATTTATGATTGCGCAATTGACTGTGCGTAACTCCAATTTTTTTCCAGCCTTTGTTATGGCATCACGCAGTTAACACGGGGAACAGGTAACAGGCGACACCAATTAACTCGGATGCCCAATCAGTTTGCCTAAAATCGGGAAAAACGTCTCAATAAAATTATAAAATTTGTAATTGAAATAAATTTTTGATAGACTTAAACATGGGCATATATTATAAAGTATTTTCTTTTTCTTTAGCTACCTTTTCGCGTTGTTGTTTGTTGTTTCTGTAAATGAAAACACAAAAGTGAAAGTCCATATAAGCGACTGCAACAATGCATATTAATTTGGGCTTTAGTTTTTAATCATAGGACAGACAGAGAGACAAACAGACGGAAAGACAGACTTAGCTGGCCTAAAGCCCAAAAATTGTAAAAGAAAATAAAAGCTGGGCACACTTAAGCCCTATTTTCAGTTGTTGCGCATGTGCAGCCGTAGCTCAGGTTTTATGAAAAGTTAGCTGCATATTTGCACGCTGATGCAATACAGACGCCACAGTCACTGCAAAAAGTTGTAATATACACACACAGACACACACGCACACAGGTGCAGCAGAAAGTGCATTCAACTGGGAAAACTTTATTTTTGCATTAAAGAACTTTAGATGTCTATTAGCTTATCTATATAGATCTAAACCTTAAAAGCAGGAAGTTTGAGCAAAGTTTTTTCTATAGAGGGCATAAAATCTCCCACATAAATTTGCCAGCTCTCGTTGTGTGCGTGTGTGTGTGTGTGTGCGTGTGTGTGTGTGCGTGTGTGTGCGTGTGTGTTGCCAACGCCCGGCTATATTTCATGCTGCTTGCAACAGCAGCAACTAGCAACTGCCACTAGCTGCAGCAACTGGCTTTTGATTTGGTGCGTCGCACAGTGGGGCCTTGGCATATTTTACGTTGCAAAAAAACTTTTGTTGGATTTTACATCTCGGATGAATTTTCTATTCAAATACTTTTATAAAAATGTTGCATTTTATCACATTTTCTGTCTAAATGTCCCACTGTGCGTCGCATAGTTACATTTTTGCTTGGCAACCCAACTCTTACGTTCACAATTTTCCAGCTGCATTTCCCCACTCGCCTAAATGTTGCGAAATTGGGTGCCAAAGCTAATTGCCCAACGAAATCGAATGCACCTTATATCATTTTTTATTTTTTGTACATTTTCAAATACGCATTGACACATATCGCATTACGAAAAGGCTAAAAGGAAGCCAGCCAAAGGTTTTTCTTTTGTGAAAGTTGCCAAGCCGCAAAGAGCTGAGTTGAAAGCGCATTGAACTACGCCCCAAAAAGATTAAAAGAAAGTTAAATAATAAGCGAATATTATCCAAAACAGCAGCCAGAGGCCTATCCAATTGCAGACTGTCACAGCGATTGTAACTGTGTATCTGTCAGATACATATGCCAGGGCAAAAAGTATCTGACAGATACACACGAACTGCAGTTGGGCGCAAATTAAATGCGAGAGTTTTTATAGAAATTAATGTGTGAATATTTTTTTTTATTTTTTATCTTTTTCGAGACCCGCAGCTGCGTTTTTGTTGTTGCTTTTCCTGTTATTGTTGTTGTTGCTGCTGCTGCTGTTGCTGCATGACTCAAAATGTAAATGATCTAAAATGATGTACGTGTGGGCACCTTTACGCCTAGACGGCAGAGCCTACGGCTTAAGCCTCTTCAATCAGTCGAGCGGGGGTGGTGCAGAGTGGTGCAGGGTCAGCCGTAACTTTAATGGAAATTTATTTGCATCTGCTATGAATTGTGGTGACAGCGGGCGTTGTTGTTGCAGTCGCTCCATTGCCTCATTACAAACGCTCCATAGTTGCGTTGCTCTCTTGTTTTTGTGTGGCTCACACGGCGTATGCGTAATTTACTCAACTCAATTGCTGTCAGTTCATCTAACTCGCGTATAAACACAATATTTGCTTAGGCCTAATGGAGAGCTGTTTGTAGGGTATTCTGGAGAGCTCTTTATAAGATATGTATATGCATATTAAAAGCTCTTTGGGGGTTTCTTTTAGATCTACAGACCTGTTTACAGGGTATATTTCACTATCTGTCGAGATGTTCATAACATGTCAGCATCTAGAGAACTTTTTATACGATATCTTTCAGTAACTGGAGAACTGTTTAGAGGGCATATTTTACTATCTGAAGAACTGCTCATTAAATAACTGTCAGCATCTAGAGAGCATTTTATAAGATATGTCAGCAAATTGAAAAAAGAGTTTTCAAGAGGTTAGAATTTATTTGCTCACTATCTAAACAGCTGATTATACGGTCTTTTTTAGCATCTATACAACTGTTTATAGGGTATCTTTTCAGGCAGCCCTCTCTATTAAGTTCTCACTTGGCACTCAACCAAATTGTTCATTCAACTTCATTATGTGTTGCACAGACAAAGTGTAAAGAGGCTCATTTTTATTGATGAAAAGTGAAAAATGTGACATGAAAATAAAAAATAAAATACGATGCGACTGACATAAGCATTCGCTTCTTTATTTTTTTTTATCGTAAGTGAAATAAATGTATGGAAGTATGTCAACAATGTTTAGAGCTCATGACAGGCGGCATAACTCGTTCAACAACTGCAGCAACAGCAACAACCAGAAATATTAACTAGAGCAATGAGCAATGGGCAATGCGCAATGAGCAATAAAAAGCCCAAAAAGACAAAAAAATAAAAACTGGTCTAGTTCTGAGAGTTTCACTTTTCAAGCAAACATAAAAACGAGAAATAAAAATAACTAACAAAGCTCTACTGAATACACAATATTTAGTTATTTTTATAACATTTATTTGTCTATATCAAATTGTTAATTTTGAAACCACGAAATATTGATATTTGATTTGCAATTTAACTAAAATTGGGTCATTGTCTGTGACGTTGACACTCGCCTTTTATTTCTTGACCAATTTTATGCTCCCCCCGTGCAGCCCACTCCCTAAACCAAGTTTAAATTTTGATGACACAGCTCAATAAATATTTTGTTACCAAGCTGAAAGACACCGTTAAGTGATGAACTAGAAGATACTCTTGAATCTAAATGCAATTTTTATACTTATACTAGTATTGTTTTAGAATCTTATACTTCCTGTTCCACTTTTACTTCCATTCATTATGAATCGTACACTTCTAATTATATTTGTACATTTATTTGTAGTTTTACTTCTATACTTATATTAGTATTAGTACTTCTATTTACACTCTCTCTTATTATTATACTTATGTGTACTTATACTTAAACATACTCATACTCATACTCACACTTATACTCATACTTGTACTTTTACTCATACTCATACTCCTTCTTATACTTGTACTTATACTTATACTTATACTTATATTTATACTTATTCTTATACTTATACTTATACTTATACTTATACTTATACTTATACTTATACTTATACTTATACTTATTCTTATACTTTTACTTATACTTATTTTTATACTTATTCTTATACTTATACTTATACTTATACTTATACTTATACTTATACTTATACTTATACTTATACTTATACTTATACTTATACTTATACTTATACTTATACTTATACTTATACTTATACTTATACTTATACTTATACTTATACTTATACTTATACTTATACTTATACTTATACTTATACTTATACTTATACTTATACTTATACTTATACTTATACTTATACTTATACTTATACTTATACTTATACTTATACTTATACTTATACTTATACTTATACTTATACTTATACTTATACTTATACTTATACTTATACTTATACTTATACTTATACTTATACTTATACTTATACTTATACTTATACTTATACTTATACTTATACTTATACTTATACTCACTCTGACATTTATACTTATACTTATAGTCATATTTGTTCTTATAATTATTCTTATAGCTCTTAATTATACTACTTCTATTTCTATTTCTTCTTCTACTTAAAAACAATCTATCATACACTAGACTGCAAACCGCTTTTCAGCTAAGCCGGTTCGTGCCCTAAATTCCAATTAATTTTGTTTGCTATGAACCGATTCATCAGCTTAGCCAGCTGCTTGAGCAAAAACAAACCTTATTATTATTATTATTAACTTATAATTTCTATAAAAATGGTCTTGGTTCATGATTTTCAGGTTCAAGAACCGTATCTTAGGGCAGGGACGTAGTTCAAAAGCGAATCTTATACAGTCTCCAGCTCCTTTAGAAAAGGTTTTCTTCGAATACTTAGATGTGCATCTATTTATACTTTTATTGCCTCTCGTCATTATCATTCTATATCCTAAAAAAAAGTACTCTTAAATCAAAACTGTATTAAAACTAAAGGAATTTGTCAGGAATACCCCTACAGTAAATGTTTGACACTAAAAACATAAAAACTAGTTAACAAAAAAAAAAAAATCTCGCACTGCGTTGCTAAATAGCTCGATTTGTGTCTCTGGGACTGGCTGCTTACATGGCTTGGCAACGCGCTCGATTTTACGGCTGCCAACAATATTCCAGTTCAGTTCAGCTTCTGTCCGTCCAAGCGACAGATGCCTGTGTTTGCTCTCGTAATCATGGACGGGGCGTTGTCGGCTGCGTTGTCTGCGCATTTGGGCACATGCCACGGTCCAGAGCACAGAGACTGTTGGAGTTGGAGTTGTAGTTCGAGACTGTCGAGTGTCAGGTGTTAAAATTTGCCCGGCTTCAAGTTAGTTTTTATTTTTGAACTAACGTGTGGATTTTTGTGTGACAAACGAATGGCAAACAGAGTAAACCTTTTCCAAGCCTCTCTCGACCATTGACCCAAAAACAGAAACAAAGACAAACAAAGGCGCCTTGGGCAGACCTTAGATGCAAACTCGTGCCGGAGCACCTTCAATTATGTCAATTAACTTTGTGCCTAGCCAAGTGTTATATAAGCGAGCAGACAACTAACAACAACAACAACAATAAACAAGCAATTTGTCGACTGCACAAGTTGAATGACATGCACACAAATAGAAAAAAATTACATTTGATTCAAACAATTATTTTCCCGACAGCAGCCAAATTTGTTATACTTATATATATTTAGTTGACAGCTTTTTAATGCCATCCTTTTTAGGGTGTCACAAAATTTGCGCATATATTTTCAATTTTATGCTGCCAAAAATATGCTTTTCTGCATGTCAGCTAACGAGCCGCAACGTAAACTGACTTTTTTAATACTCGCTCACTTGGAGAAAAGTAAGCATATTGGCTTTGTGTATTTAATAATCTTTGATGTCTGTATACTGAACTTAGATACTTAAATTTGAAATATATGCACGCCCATATATACACGCCCATCGAGGGAAAGAGAAGTATTAAAAAAATATGTCATCCCAGAAAGAAGATCAGCAAACTTTGCATTTGGCTTACTTTTGAACTTCTTTACAGATGACTAATATGTTATAGGGTGCCTCCATGTATCGTAAACAAATCTAAGTTTTTCTGTACCGCGAACGAGTATTATACAGTGTATTTTGCGTTTTTGCTTCAGTTTTGCAAAGCTTGTTTACTTTACATTTGCATTAATTAAGCGATATATATATATATTTATAAATAAATTGATTATGCGGCTCGTGCGGCAACAAATACCAAAATAAATAAATAAATGTAACCCTCGATGTTACCTGAATTAAATGACTTTAATACCAGTTGGATGGGTTTTGGGCTTTGGGATTCGAGTTCGGGCTTAAAGTCGCATTTTTAATTGGGAATTCTTGCAACAGACGCTGTGGAGACAAAGAGGCTGGCAATCAATTTTAGGTTTTCAACTTTGCCATTTTAAAACAAACATATTAAAATGTCTTACACACACACATTAATATATATATATATACATACTCAGCGACTGGCTCAATATGATAAAAACAAATTGGATTTTCTCTGAAATTTTTGCACCAAATTTTGATTTAAAGATAAGCAAAAAGTGCTTGCATAAAATTTATGAAAATTAATTCCAATTTTTGCTGGCATCTAGATAAGCTATATTTTCATGCTGAAGTTTTTTGCATACACTGAATAAGTTTATCCGGCGTTGTGCGGCGCAAATTAATGCATGGCAAAATGGAAGCTGCGACTTGGAACTAACTTTTGCTTTAAGAGTTTGCTCTTCAGTTTTATCAGTTTAATTAATAAATCAGTCAGCCCATTTGTGAGCTGTTAGTGCATATTATAACAATATTTAAAATCAGCAATCAATGAGTTAATCAGTGATTCAATCACCTATTCAAACAGTCATTCACACTCAGTTCTGTTAATAGGTCAGTAGATTTTCAGTCACTCAGTTAGTCAGCCAGTGCTTCAATCAGTTAGTCTATTACTTCATTATTCAGCTTGTCACCCAATCAATCTTTGAAGTAATCAGTCAGCCACGATTTCCAGTTAGTCCTTCAATCAGTCAATCAATTAGTTAGTCTATGAGTTCATCAGTTAGTTTTTTCACTCAATTAATCTTTAAAGTAATCAGTCAGTCCGACTTCCAGTTAGTCCTTCAATCAGTCAATCAATCAGTTAGTCCATTACTTCAACAGTCAGTTTGTCACCCAATCAATCTTTAAAGTAATCAGTCAGCCACGATTTCCAGTCAGTCCTTCAATCAATCTATCAATCAGTCAGAGTATTAGCTCATCTGTCAGTTATTTCACTCAAATAATCTTTAAAGTAATCAGTCAGTCCGACTTCTAGTCAGTCCTTTAATCAGTCAATCAATCAGTTAGTCTATTAGTTTATCTGCCAGTTTGTTAACCAATCAATCGTTGCATCAGTCAGTCCGCCTTCCAGTCAGTCATTAGTCATTCTGTCGTTGAATCACTCAGTCAGTCTATCAATCAGTCAGTCATGCAGCCATTTAGTCAGTCTTCCATTCAGACTTAGGTCTCCTATACGTATTCATTCAGAAGCAACTCTCTTGTACTTAATTTTCCATGCATAAAGCAAAACTTTTAATTAGCTCTCTAAGCTCTGTTTTTTATTTGTTTTTTATTTCTTCACATAGAAACATAGAGACACACATACATATATAATCTGACTCTGCATTTTGGTTCTATTATAAAGCACTGACAGTTCCCACATGCTTGCAATTGCTAAGTAAATGAAGTAGTTGAGTATGATATATGTTAATTACGAGTGTGGAGCTTATCTAACCCAACTGCATTTAACGGTGCAGATTTTTAGCAATTAAATGAAATTCATGTGAGTGTGTGGGAACGGAAGAGGAGGTAGATAGTTGGGTATCATGGGTAGACCCTGCTGACCTAATTAACTCTCATTATCAAGTAAATCATTTAATTGCCAGGCACAAGCCACCCAAAGCGAAAAGAGAGAAGTAGGAAAGATATGTAAAAGAAGAGCATCTTTCTCACGCTGAAGAAGATAGAGAAGAAGAAGCTGCAAGCACTTTTAGTTTCATGCGCATGAGAGTTTGTTTTTACTTTGATATCTTTCAACCCGAACGAATTGAAGTTTCGTTCAAAAATAGAAAGCATTGGCAATAAATACAATTTCTAAATTCTTGGCATTAGCAGACGACAGTGACAAGTGCGACTGACGTCTCTCTTTCAACAAGAACAAAACGAGTCCAAAAGAGTCCAAAGAAATCATTCACTTTGTCTAAAGAAAAACTTGACTTGAAAACTTGTACACTAAGCAGAAGTAAAAGAAGAAGTTTGGACTGCTGCAAAAAAACCTTTTAACTTTTGCCTTTTAATTAATACAACTAACGACTTTCTTTAACCTATTTTGAGGCGCAACAACAACTAAATTACCTTCTCAAGTCGCAAGTCTCAGCTCTCAATCTCATCTCATCGCATCATTGTAATAGAAATTTTAATCATACTCCATGCCGACACTCTGCACCACTCTGCACCACCACCGCCAAAATGTGCATTGTACGACAACTTTCTATGGCAAAGATAAAAAATATAAAATTACATGCGAGCATTTAATTGCGCACATCATAAACAAATGCTCAACAATAGCTCCCCTTTTTTGCCATCAAATTTGCAAATTATTTTTATGCTCGTTCATGCAGTTTTAAGAGAGTATATTGGTTTTGTGCAGCATCCGGTATTGACGTCATCTATTGAGCTGGAGACTTGAAACTAACTCGGTTCTACTATCTGATAGATCGG
The DNA here is from genome assembly GCA_035045545.1 of Drosophila gaucha. Taxonomy (NCBI): domain Eukaryota; kingdom Metazoa; phylum Arthropoda; class Insecta; order Diptera; family Drosophilidae; genus Drosophila; species Drosophila gaucha. The sequence continues at coordinate 2,362,962 of JAWNOY010000292.1, forward strand.
GCATCGTTAAACTATAGATTTGGAGTTAGGATCAAAGGGTTTTAATAGTCGGCGAGTATTATAAAGTCGTTTACACTCGACTGCTTTTTGTAGTAGTTACTAACAGACACGCAGCTAAATCGAATTGTATTCCAGTTATATGCACTCCACACACATTTATATATTTATATATAAATTATATATAGTTTGCATGCCGATTGTATCTACAGTTATCTAACTAACTACGCTTGAAATATGTGCACAAAATGTGCCTTAATTAGAGTGCAGAGCGAGGCCCACAATTAAAACTGTATGCCAATTTTGATATTTGAGTTGGCAAAACATACTTTATGTGCTGCATAAATAGAGAAAGATATATGTAAAGAAAAAGAGAAAGAGAGAGAGAGAGAGGGAGAGAGATACATATTTAAATATGCCTCGAGTCGGAATTTGAGTTTCGGACTCTCTCTCTTTGATTAGCTGTGGGAAAATGTGCTAATATTTTCCATGCGCCACTTGAAAGCTAATTGCAAGAATTTGCCACACACATGTACATATATGACAGTATGTGCGTGTGTGTGTTAGTTAATGAAAAGCTCGAGTGATTTTAGCCTGGCATATGTGAGCAGACTGCAGACTGTGCGGCAAACCCTTTGAGGGCTTCCGTGTGTGCTTAGCTCTGCAGCCGCAGGGCTCTTATCGAAGCAAATGGCATACAAATGGAAATGCGATTATGTTATTTCAAATTAAGTTTGTCACATATTAGTTCTCTCCATATCAATCACAAGTCACATTTCACATCGCCTACATTCATAACTACATAAATTTTCAAGTTGCGCTCAACAATGGGCGAAAATCAATTAAAAACTTGGCCCGTTTTTTGCTGCCAACAAATTTTACACAGACTCAAAAATTTGCTTAAATGCTGAGAGGGTGGCCGGATGTTGGGTTGTCGGCCTGTCGGGTTGTTGGCCATAATCAGGGCTGTGGCAGCATAAAACCTTTAAGCATTTTAGTACCTGTACTCGGCTTGTACAGGATTACAGTTTGTGTCTGTGTGTGTGTGTGTGCCCAAAGGATTATGATGTCTGGTAAGAGGAGGACAGTGCGGAAAGAAGCTGACTTGATTTTAGGCCAAACTTGGCAAGCAAAATGTTTGCCAGTTGGCAAGAACAGAAACAGCAGCAACAACAACAACAACAGCAGCAGCAACCGCAGCCTCTGAGCCGTCGACTGTTCTACTTTTCTAGCATCAATGGCTCGTGACATTGTTTGTGTGCGTTTACCCACATATACACACACATACGTATCCAAACTGCGTTTATGCATTGTGAAATTCATGAAAATCTGTGGCTTGTCAACATTTGCTAGCATTTACTTAGCTTTAAAGCTAAAAGTGAAGCGCAGCCAACTTCACGCATTCGTGAAGCCTAAGCATTTTTGTGATCAACTGAATTTCGTTAATTACGCAGCATAAACGTTAACATAGAACTAGGTAAAGCACCAAAACATGTTTATAACAAGTTAAAAGTGCTCAAAACGAATGAGCGCAGCTAGCAGTTACTCTATAGGCGGCATAAAAGTTGATTTTTGTCTCTGACTACCCTATAAAGTATATGTATCTTAATAAACATATTTATAACAATGCTTAAGCAATTGCTTAGGAATAGTTTAATATTTAAGCTCATCAATTGCTTAGTCAAAGTGATTTAAGATTAAGCATAGCCTATACTTACCATAGATTATAGGGTATATGAAACATGCTGCTGCTGACACAGGCAGCTGAAAAGAAAAGTGCCTATAAGCGTCAAAGCGTGTTCATATGGCATGAGAGAGAGGGAGGAAGGCAGAGGGAGACCGATACTTGGAAAGAGAGAGAGAGAGAGCGGGAGGGGGAAGTAGGTAAGTCAGATTCTGTCTAAAGTAGTTGCTGCTCTTAATGAGAAAGTTCATTTGCTTTACAAGAGTGTCGTAGGCAGAGCTTTAAAACTGAAATTGAGTGAACATAGAATTAATTAAAGTAGTTAAGTTCGTTAAAATTAATCAAGTTAATTGCTGGAATGAGAAGCTTACTGAAGGGTATATTGACTATGGCAAACAGCTTAAGTAAGAATTTATATAATATATATATATAGAAAAATACTTGATCACATTTCATATGAGAAGTCTTAAAACTTGCCTCAACACTTGTATTTGTATTTTGGCTGCCTTTTAGAAAGGGTATTCCATAGTTAAGTTTTATTTGATATTTTTTCCTTTCCTGTTTTACTTCATATATTAATTTTTACGCTTGCTTCACGTGTTAATTTATTAGGCACGGACACGTACCATATATTTAAGTTGATAACAACTAAAGTTGTCACACTCACACACACACGCACACACACTCAAATCTATTTCTCTTGTATATTTGTTCTTTTGTTTAGCATTTCGTGCATTTTCTGATACTTTCTTTTGTCTGGCACTTAAACTGACTGCACCAACATCTTAATTTAATTAAAAAACAACAACTTATTATATTTAACATTGTTTTCGAAAATAAAGTATATTGCGACTGACATTTTCTCTTTCTCTAACATCTAATTGCAGCTCGAGGGTATATTGAAAACAGCCACAAAATTTCGAAAACATCGAAAATGGTATCCGACTGTGGTGTCTGGTGTGCAAAGTATTTGCTTTGCATATTAAATTTTATATTTTTTGTAAGTATATAAAGAAAATCAATTAAATTTATAAAAAAAAAGTCTCAAACAAACAAAATGACAAAATAATTAAAAATTGAAAAATTTACAAATATAGATTGAGAAAAATATATATTTTTTACTTGTATGAATTTCTTGAATTTATATATACATTCAAAGAATAGGTATAAATAAAAGTCAAATAAAATAGTTTAACAACGCATTCAAAATACTTTCAAATATTCAATACATTTTTGTATTTTTTTCCCCAGAAAAAACTATTTCAAAATTATTTTCTCTGCATAAAAATGTTTTTTATTTATTGTGAATTAAATTTAAACTATAAAACACACTATATAAGTACGTCTCAAAGCTTTCAATCATAAATAATTTAGAAATTTATGGATAAGCAACAAATAAATGCAAATTAAATGATTAAACAGCGCATGAAAAAACTTTCAAATATTTTAAATATTTGCGTAAATATTTCCCAAGGGAAAACTGCTGAAAAGGTGGTTTTTCTCTATGGAATTTTTTCTTTTATTTTTCTATTTATTATTTATTTAATTTCTGTTGATTTTTCCCCTCTGTTGCTGCTTTGGTTAAATTGCATTGCAAATTGTTGTGTTTGGAGGCGCGGCTGCAGTCAATCAAGCAAATCTCTGCGCATGCGCAGTTTTTTCACATTTATATGGCGGTTCATTGACTTCACAGCAATTGTTGCTGCTGTTGTTGTTGTTGTTTATCATCATAATCATGAACAACATCAAATGCAATCAACATGACCGAGCAACATAAACATAATCATGTTTTGTGTGCGCGCTCTGTGTTTTATGCTCACAATTTGCATGCCAAGCTAAGCTGAGGGTTATTTTTCCTTACTGTGAATTACCTGTGAACACCTTTTTGTCTACTTCATATCTTGCAGGTGCTAGGCACAATTATATTCGGAGTCGGACTATGGCTGGCCGTGGACAAGCATTCGCTGATTGCTCTGCTCAAGCTCGTCGAGAGCGAACGCATCGAGGTAAGTGCTCACAGCCAATTCCCGGTGAAAGTCGGGGGGAAACACCCCAATGAAAAAACCAAAGGCAAGAAAAGTAAAGGCCCCCTCTCCAATCACAATATTATTACATTCTTTCTATTTAATATCGGAGTAGCCTGCATTAAAAAAAAAACCAACCCCAAATACAGGATATATCAATACAAATATAGATGGAGTCTAATTGCATAGTCCCCAAACAACATCACGTGCATAGTAATTGTTGACATTGCCCCATGGAAAATTAGTTCGAATTGCGGCGGGTAATTAAATTGCAGCCCCATATATATGTTATTATAAAAAAATAAGTCGGCTAATGTTTGACTAATAGATATTATACGGGTTGCAGCTTAAAACAAATGCGCTTTAAGGAAATTCCTTTACTAAAGGTGATTCAAAATTGAATTTGATAAAATATTTATGAAATTTTACAATCACATACGCATACAAGTTAAAATAAAATATAGTATTTTTTTCCAGAAGAAGATTTTCGGCTAACTTACCAATTTTTGGGAATATTCTCTAACTAAACTTTCTTAACTTTTATCAAATTAAATTATAGTTTTAATATTTCAGCATTGTTTTCAATTTCAAATCCATTTATATATATTTGTTTAAGCTTCGATATATATAAACTAGTTTAATATTGCTCTTTTAAAACTATTTCAAAATATAGAAAAAAACAAACAAACAAACACAGTTCTGCAAAATGCAACGTTTTTTATAGCACTAGAGTAATAGGGATATGATTCTAGAAGACTATTTTTGACAAGAAATGTGAAACCCGGTTTTCTTAATCACATCACAATTTTAGGAAAATCTAGGTCAAAGTATTTGGAACCTTTTAAAAGCGCTATAAATACTGAATGTAATTTGTCAATAACTTTCAATTAGACTTCAATTAAAGCTTGGACCTTGAACTTTATATATGTACATGTGCTATAAAACTATATGGCAGCAGTCATAAACTTGCGTTTTTCTCAATGCCCGGTCTTTAAATTGTGTTTCCGCAGAATATTAACTTTCAAAATCTTTTTCACTTCACGTGAATTGTAAAATTTTTGTAGTACATTGTAAAAGTACAGAAATTGCTTACAAAAATAAAGTGTACCTTCAATTATAATTACAATGCATTACGAATTAAACTTTGATAACTATTATAAGCCACAGTTTCCGTGTCAACCACTCCTGTGGATAGGTTAAAAATGGCAATGCAATGAGTGGAAAGAGGTCTCTCTCTGGTTAGCCTTCATCAGAGAAATTACATAGTAAATGTATTTTTTAAGCCCCTTTTCCACTTTTAATCTGGTTAGTAATGAAATATTTCGAATGCTCTACTTTAGTATATACTCGCCATTTATATATATGGACAATGGCTTATTGGCCATGGGAAATTCTGTTGCGCAGTTGCATGTCATGTGGCAACAATAACTACAAATAGAACGCTGTCAGTCCGAAAGTTCGAGCCACTAATCAAGTTTTTTCCAACCCACTTTGACAGAATGATGGTTAAAAAGAATCGTTTTTGGAAAACAAATGCAAAGTGCATGTCCTAGTTGAACGTTTGGCTAATGAGCCATTGCAGCCATGTCCAAAGGCTAATTGACTGAACTTTTGCGGCAACGCGTGGGTGTTGCACATTTTGGTCAATGAACTGCGTTTCTCTTTAAAAACTTTCAACTGAAATTTCATTTATAGATATTTTTATGCAAATAACCCCACCCGCAGTTGGTAGCTCTTGGAGAGCACTTAAGTATGTCATAGCTGTCATATTTGTGTCAATTGGTAAAGATATCTTTACTTAATTAAATTACAAAAGTTGCGAAAGCTGCGCCAGTCGAAAGGTTAATTACAATTGCGTATACCCCACGTCGTACGCATTCCTATTCATTTACATACAGTAGTCGACAAATTCCATTTCAATCATGCCCAGTCTCTCAGTCTCCCAGTCTCCCAGTCATTCAGTACCCACAAACTCATCTTCTGCTTTTTTTGTTCTCTTTAAACTTAGCATTTCACACAGCCTCGGGTCATAGAGCAAATGGCCTACGCTCTGCTCGTCATCGGAGCCGTGATGTTCTTCTTGAGCCTCTTGGGCTATTTGGGCGCCATGCGTGAGTCTCGCTGCCTGCTCTCCACGGTAAGTGTTAGTTAAGATAAAATTGTAAGAAAGTGACAGATATACAGATAGAGCGATACAAACACACAGGTATACAGATGTAGTGATGGGGATACAGTATCTATGCTCAAGTGTTGCAGATGCAATTGTGATGTAGAAAAAGATACACAGATACAGATACACAGATGCACAAATACACATATACAAATATAGAGATACAGAACCGGACATAAAGATATTGTTTCACAGAGATAGAGTTTCTGTATCTTAAATATTGCAGATACAATTCTAATAAAGTGACAGATAAGCAGATACAGATTCAGATACACAGATAAAGAGATACATAGATATATAGATTCAAATACAGTTCAAGATTCATGTACAGATACACAGATACAGATACACAGATGCAGATATGGATGCACATATATAGTATCTTGGCTGTTGCAGATACAATTCCAATAGAATAATAGATACACAGATACAGATACTTAGATATTGATACAGATACAAATATACAGATAGACATACACAGATACATATGTACACATGCACAGATACAGATATCGAAGTATAGATGCAGAAAAATTGTATCTAAGATACAATTTTAATAAAGAAACAAATACACAGATACAGATACACAGATATACTTACAGATACAGATACAGATACTCAGATACACAGTACAGATACAGATACACAGATGCAGATATAGAAAAAGACAGGCATAGAGATGTACATAGATACAGTATTTCAGTTATTGCAGATAGAACTTTATAGATTTTTATAGAGAAACGGAAACATAGATACCGATACACAGGTACAGATACAATATCTCAGTAGTTGAAGATACAATAACAGTAAAGTAACAGATATATTTCTATATAGATTCAGATACATATACACAGATTCAACTACAGATACAATATCTCAGCTGTTGCATATACAATTCTAGTAATGTTTAATATATGTACAGAGATACAGCTTCAGTGTCTCAGCTGTTGCTCAATCTAAGATGTTGCATCACGAAATTGGCGCCGCGGGAGACACTTAACTGAAAAATGTATTCATTGCACGTTTATTGAAACGAGTTGTGAATTTTCATAGCTTAAGATATTTGCTATTGGCTTTTCATGGCAGTTGGTTGGAAAAACGTTTGGCACCCAGAGAAAGTTGTGCATGTGGGTACACACATGTTGTAGGCCTTCTTTAACTGATCTTAACATCTGGCATTTCCATTCGAGCTGTGCGGAACGTGTTTTCAACAGCTGAACAAGTGTCGTGACAAGCCCTTCACTTTTCGACGCTGTCTGTACTTGAACTTGTGTGCTTGGAATTATAATTTCACCTGAGCAACAGATATATACATATATAAATATATAAATGTATATCTATTTATCTGTTGGCCAGTTGTTGAGGGCCCAACCCTAAAAGAAATTTCTATGATAGCGCTCGTCGTCGTGTGTCTACAATTAATAAACAGTTTATTACTTGGCTCGGCCATTACGAGTACTTTACACACTATTGATAAACAAGCCAAGACTTGGCGGGGCTTGGCCATAGTTAATTGCAAGTGGTGGGGGTGTCACATGCGTACTAAGTACGAGTCGGTTGCCCTTCGTTAAATGGTCTAAATATGTAAAAATCTGTATGCACAAAATTGAGCACAATTTGCAGTAATTGAAGCGAGGGCAAGGCCAGCGCTTAGCTTAGCATGGCCAAAGCGGTCTTAGCATTGGTTATTTTTAGAGAGTGCGCCAATTAACACTCGACTTGCGAGTCTCTTTAAAATGCCATTTGCGAGTCGAACTTAATGCTTTTCAGATACATAAAAGCAATAAATGCTCAATGATAAACTGCAGATTGTGCTTTGGCCATTCTTTTTACCAGGCATACAAGCTCGAAAAAATACTGTATCTCTGAGATACATTAGCTGAAAATGCTGCCAAGCGTAACAGCAGCAACATGGAACTTTATCAGGCCAGGCCATCGCGACAACAGCAGACAAAGCTAAAAGCAAAGAGAGCTTATAAAACATGTTAGCAGCATTTCAAATTGACCTTCAGCATTTAAGATTGGCAACTCGGCCTGCAGGGCCCATCTCTATAAGCATGTGTGTGTGTGTGTATCTAACGCATGCTGCACATTTGGCTCAGGGTCAGCTTTTTTCTATGCAATGCGCACGACTCGCCAACATGATAACTATATATATGTGGATATATATCTATGAAAATTGGGTCAGCGGGGCGTATGCGTAATGCGCGCATTCTTTAGCGCTTACCAACACTGTTCTCTATCTTTTTTTTTATTTCTAATGCTCACAGTACGGCACCTTTCTCATACTACTGCTCATCGCTGAGCTGGTGGCCGGCGGTCTGGCTGTCTTCTACAAGGAGCGTGTGCGCAGCGAGAGCAAAAAGTTTCTGCAAACAACAATCACGAGCTACACGCTGGGCGAGAACATGGATGCCACTTCGCTGATGTGGAACCAGCTGATGGGCAACTTTGGCTGCTGCGGCGTCAATGATTACCATGATTTCGATGAGTCGGAGGCGTGGAAGAACACCAAAGGCAATCGCACCATACCCGATGCCTGCTGCATGCTGAAGGATGTCGCGCAGCTGGTGCCACGCGACGAGGACTGTTCAACCAATCCCAGCGACAGCAACAGTTACTATAAGAAGGTGAGCTAACAGCCCATAAACTATCTTAAACTATTCATTTAACTATATATATTTCATTTCGCAGGGTTGCTACGAGGTCTTCACTGAATGGTTGATCCGGCAAAGGGAGCTGATCATTGGCGTCATTGTCACCGGCATCGCCCACCTGATTCTGGTCATACTCGCCTTTGCGCTATGCAAAGCATTTGCCAAATACGACGACATGCGTCTGTAAACGAGTTCTCTTTTAGACTAGCCAAAAAAAAAGAGTGAAAGATAAACAGGACATGCTAATTAAACCAAGACAGTGAATGGAAACCGCTTAAAGAGTAGAAAACAACAACAAAACCCTAACGAACTTTGAGTTGTGCTCAAAACCTTCAAATGCATTTCCCAGCCCTCACACAAAAATCAACTTTTACTCTTAAAAAATAAAGGGAAACCTCATAAAAAGATAATGAAATAATGAAACGATATGATAGTTAAACAAAAATATTTAATCACTTTGCTAGAAATGTTGCTCAGAAAAATTGAAAATTGGAAAAAGTTTTTATGAGAAGAGAAGAAGAAGAAGAAGAAAAGAAAACAAAACTAAAACAAACAAAAATATTGCTACGCATATTTATTTGTGAATGAAGCGAGAAAAAAAACCTGTTTTGATAGCAGTTTTAGTTCTTAAGTAGTATTCTACTATATACATAAACACATACTTACATACATATATATGTAATAATTTTTTAGTAATATTTCATTTAAAATATATGCAAAACTGAATCTTTGCAAAACACACAAAAAAAAAAGAGGAAGAAGCAGTAAAATCCACTCAAATACATCACAAGAAATAATAATAACACGAAACGAAATATTTGAAAATTTTTGAACACATCTTAATAAAAATCGAAATTGCGATTTTGAATATTGAAATATTGTACTTTGTGTATTAGATCGTAAGTCCTTTATATATTTAAGTTCTAATTATAATTGTTTTGCTATGGCTATATTCAAGTTTTTAACTACGTATCGAGTGAACGCGACGCATTATCGGGTTTATCCTTTTTGTTAAAAATGAATGTTGTACATTTTTTGAATTCTATATATATGTATACATATTTACACGTACATTATATATATGTATATATATATAAACAAATATATATATATACATATATATAACTATTATTAATGCATATTATAAACACGTATGTCTGTAGTTTACCTAATGTACTTTTGAAGCAAGCGAAATTCTCCTAACTGAAAACTGAAAATCGAGAAATTATAGGAACAACAAATGTCAAAATGTAAATTTCTCAGCGTGAATTAAAAACAAAAAGTAATTTAAAAATTAAATAAACAAACATCCAATAAAAGTTAAATTCATTTCATAATTATTTTCAAATTGCGTTGAGAGGTTATAATCGTTGTTAACCCTCGACTTTTTCATCTCATAACTCGAAAACGTTAAGAGGTAACGACAGCAAAAGAAAAAAAGACATCGACAACAACTCTAAATGCCATGTCCTTTCGAACTACACCAGTATATGACCGAGCTAGGCAATTTTTCTAAAAAGGACATTCTTTCCTTAGCTATAACTCGCGCAAATCCTTAAGGATCTTCGAACGATATATCATTTTGAGCGCGTGAGAAACAGAACTATCGATTGGCATTCAAGGATTTCCAGGATTCTACCAAAAATTCGATCTCAAATTTTTCAAGGGATATGGTTGAAAAATGGCCAAAAATGTACAAAATTGGCAATAACTTGGCCATTTGAAGGACTATCGGAATGTCCTTCGGATCAAATAATATCATTATAATCTTGATTAAGAATTCACAGCAACAAGGACGAAAGTCCTTTAAACAACAGAGATATCTTGGCATTTTTTTACAGAGAAAATAGCTTATAGCTCAGCTGTATCCTTGCGTATCCTGGCAAGTAATGTGTTAAACTAATTGGGGTCTCAAGGACTATCAATGGGCTAAATGACATCTAAATAGTAATTGTGGTTTCTGAGATATTAGCGTTTTTGTGTATTTTAGGCAATTTCCATGGCTGCCTGCAAGTGAAATTTCACAAGTTCTCGATCCTTAGATGATCCCATATTTTGATGAGAGTCGATAGGTCTGCCCCTCACGAGCCTAACGCACTATGTCCTTTCGTCCTGCGCAAGGATATAGCTTAATCAAGGCTATTTTTCTATATGATATTTTGTTTAATTGCAGCGATTTAAATGCTCCGCTTAAAAGTATGCAACACAAAATTACTATTATTTTGTAAATTCAGCCAATATAACAAAAGGTGATCAAGTAATGGATTAATAGCCATTCATTTATTTGTTGTTTACACATTTACATAAAATATATATGTTTGTATTTTAGCTTAACTATTATTATTTGTTCACTTTTGGAAAAATAGGTCACATTCAACGACCTTCTTCGTGTTGTTCGGCCAGCCTTGTAAATGATATAAGAGTTAATTGTTCATGTTTGGAATATTTATCCTTTTGGCGAATCTGTATGTTGCACACATAGTTTAAATACGTATTTTGCTTAGTGAATGTATAAAAAAGGAGTTCAAACACCATATACCAAATATAAATACATGTAAGTTGATTTCTTTGTTGCTTTCGGATAAGCATTTAAAATTCACACGCATGTTTAAATAGTTGCTTGGAATAGACTTAAATAACTAGGCATATATATTTATATACGTATATATGTATATGTAGTTGTCGCAGTATAAAGATATAGATATATATGTCGTACGTATTTATATATACATAAGTAAGGAGCAATGTGCCTGCATTATGCTTTATGGAATACTTTACGTAAGGACTTGGAAAGAGCGACTCCTCGGAAAACAGATCTTTAACAGACATTTTTTTGGTATGATTTAAAGTGTGTAAAAATAGTTATAAAAATATATATATATAATTGGTGGTTATGAGATTACAGACCGGGGAAGAGAAAAGAAAAACACAAATAAGCGCTTCAAATTTGTCATATGGAATATTTGTTTGCATTAATGTATAAGTACTTCTTTATAGTTCTTGGCTAGTATAACAATTTTAGCGAGATCGGAAACAAAGCTAAGCCTTAGGTATGAATCACTTTGTAAAAAAAGAGCATTTACACACTTTGTGTTAAATTCAGTTAGTAATACGATTACAAAGATTTCTATAAATATTATTATTGTTGTTGCCAAAAACTGGTTAAAAAACACATTTCTGAAATGGACTAGACTGCGGGCTCTTCGCCATAGCTTGGCTTGGCCAGGAATGCGATCGAAAAATCAACCATATTGGGATAGACCAAAAACTTATTCACTGCCTCGCACAGCTTGCTCTCAATCACATTCGTTACAATGGACCAATCCACAGACTTATCCCCCACCTGCGGCTTCGTCGATATCCACAGACGCGGTGGCCCCCTAAAGCACATCCAGATCCGATCCGATGGCGGTGGAGGTATATTCAATGTGCCCCTCGCCACCAAACCCTTCAGATCCACCCGCAACGTTATGTTCGCACTCATGTTCTCCATGGCTCGCTGGACGTAAGGCAGCTCTGTGGCATATTGAAACAGATTCGATGTGGCTATGCGATCCACAATCTTAAAGATGCGTCGAGCATTGCCTGGCGAGTTCTGAAAGAATCTACAAGTAGGACAAATGTTAGATTTATAGAATGTGAAGAATACTTCGAGCAACACCTACTCCGCATTGTTTGTAGTTTCCACAGAGACGCCGGAGTGCAAACTTTCCGTTTCCGTTGAGGAGCCACCCGTGCTCTCGGCATCGCTGTCGAAGATCGACTGACTGCCATCCGCATGAATATCATCGGGAATGCCGCGTGATTCCAATGTCGCATCCTGTGGCACTGCATCCGAAATGACGGGCGATGCTTTCGGCTTGCTGCGCACGCGCAGCAAATTCAGCTTGGTGGTCACTGTAATGTGTGCCAATCCCTCAAAGGTCATATCCGCGTCCAGCCAAACGCCGCGCTCGTCCAACATCGGCTGTGAAATGCGATGGAACAGCATGGGCGAATCACCCAAATATATATTCGTTATGACCACCTCCTCCATAAAACTGGGCAGCTAAACAGAGACATGAGAGAGAGTTGAGTACTTGGTGTCCAGGCTAGAGCACTTGCAACTAACCTTTATTGAATTGAGTTTCTTTTGCATAAAGTCCTGTATTTTGAGACGCAGCTCAGGATTATTCAGCCAGCTAAATAAGCAGCGACCCATCAACACGTTCGCCCAGACCACGCTGCCGGAGGGACCCAGAAAAAGAGACTGATCTATGCCCTTCCACAGCTCATTCTCCTGCCTCCTGGATCTTCGACTCTGCAAAGTCAGAAGCAAGACATTAAATCGTGGACTCAATAATTACATTATAAAAATTTTTAAATTAAAAAAGATGTTAAATGAAGCAAATGAAATTTGGAACCTACTCTTTTACGTTGATCTCCCTCTCGATTGAGTGGACGTCGAATTGTGGGAATTTTGCTTTGAGTGCAAGATTTCTAAGATAAAAACAAAAACGAAAACTCATATGGAAATCAAAAAGAATATCTACAACGAAAAACTGCGTAGCTAGGATTGGAGTAGGACTGCGCTACCTGGTAGGTCGTCATGAACTTGACATAGTCTGGTGGATTTCTGGCTACATCGGCGCACATGATGAGACCCTCGTAGCCCTCGTTGGCCCGTTCGGGCGAAGCATCCACTTCCAATATATCTTCCATGGCATCGGGCGTATTGTTGCCTGTCTCATCGGTTTGCAAGGACATCAGCGAAGCATCCTCGCTTTCCTTATTGCGTGCGGACGCCGCCTTAGAACCCTTGGTTAGATTGATGGCCTGCTGGGCGGCGACTGCCTGCAGATCGACATCCTCCACAAATTGAGACATGGGCACTTGCAGCTCCGATTCGTGGACGCAGCCACGACTGGCAGCCAGGAAGCGACGATACCAATCCTCCTTCTCACGATCGCAACGCGCAAACAAGAGCAGACGCACCTCATCCCCACATGGCATGGTTATATCCTTCAAGTCATTATCCGGCGTTCTAATACTTTGCAGCTGACGCAGCTGTAAAGAAAATAGATGGGTTAAAGCAACATAGATATGATTAATCGATCTAGACCTACATCAGCCAACATGACTGTGTTGCCAAACTCGAGAGGTCTCATGGGGTCAGTTGTCTGGTTGGGAGTTGTGGCAAATGTTGGGCCCAATACATCCGAAATATCGTCGTCTTCCCGTGGGGTTTGAAGGCCACTGCAGGCGTTCTTTAAAATCAACTGTATAGGATACTTGCGATTGAAGAAGCTGCAAAGGCAAAGCATTTAGATAAAAGCTCTTCAAGAGGAATTCTTTCCAGGACAAATCCTAGTAGGGAAATCCCCTAAGGTAACACCCTAGTTACTCACCGCTTTCTGGCCAGGCCCACGGGCAGCAGCTCGATGCGTGCCTCCCGCATATCATAAGATCGATGATCGACAAAGAGAACCTTGGTGCGATCGATGGGCTTCTCGTTCCACATACGACGCTTGGGTATGCGAGCATTTGTGGCTGAAATCTTTAGCACAGTACCATCCAGTCGTGCATAGATTGATCTTGTCATGGAAAATGAAAACGTGTTGGGATCATAGCTGTCGGTCTCATTCAGCCAGCCTGCATAGGTCTTGATCGTCTTGTGCTCTTCGACGGCGGGTATCTCACAGATGGGCATGCCCTCATAGTTGGGTATCTGGAACGGACGACGCTCCGGATGTGTGCCCAGGACCAGATTGTCAAAGATATATCGGATATAGTTGCTGCAGTAGTTGACCGAGACAATGAACAACGTGGTGGCTAGGACGCCACGCCAGAACTCCTTCATCGGCATCACCATCACCACGATTACGCTGGCCCCGAGCAACAGCAGTGGCTGCACTGCACCACCGGCACGCCAGTTGTCGATGCTGACATTACTCATGGTGGCCCACAGCGAATGCTTGGAGAGGGTCTCATTGCTTTTGCCGGACTTGCGATCGCTTTCCAGCGATGTCTGTGAGGATTTGTTGCCACTTTCCAATGGCAAATCTAGCGTAGTTCGTCGCCTAACGGTAGGCTCATCATTGAATCGAATATTCCCAACGGATTGCGCTGACGCATCGGCTTCGGCGCTCGTTGTCGGCGCCATGTCCTCAAGCATCTCTACGCCCGATTCAATTTCTATATCCTTGCGAGCGAGCATTATGCCACGCTTTGCCTTCCCACTCGCCACGGATATATCCTGTGCGGAATTGCTCTCCAGAATTGTCTTTGCCAGATCCGTTTGATCTTCGGCTACATTGCGTCGTCGCAAAAAGCTGCTACGCACAGACGTGCCACTGCTGCTCGTGCAATGCTCTTTCCTGTTCATGGCGGCTGCCTGTTGCTTGGCCTTGACCCGAGACTTGATGTGCGCAATGCCTCGCCGCAGACGCGATCTCTCTGTGGAAATGGCAACAGCTGCGGGGCCAACGTCGGCGCTGCCCAGGCAACTGCTGTCCAGCAACTCAATGTCTGGGTCCGAGTCAGAGTTGTGTTGCTTCTCGGCGTGCTCGTCGCCAAAGCTTGTTGTATTGATCGTGATGCACTCCGTGTCCGAGTCTGCTTCGTTGGTCCAGCCAACTGTGGTCGTTGTCTCAGCCACAATAACCGGAATGACGGAGGAAGTGTGCAGTTGATGCTGATGATGCTTGGACGACTTAATCTCTTCAATCGTTTGCGAGACCTTGCCCTTGATCAGCTTCCAAGTGCCAACTGGAGCGGCGCCGCTGTCAATGACACCGCCGCTGCCACCAGCAGCGGCAGTCACGCTGCTAGACAGCGCCGATATCAGATTGGGACCACTCGAGGTCGGCGAAACCCCGTCAATGCTGCCCGATCTGTAAGTGTAGAAGGCAAATTTTGATAGAAACATGTCAGTTATTCGAAAGATACATTTGGTTCCTAAGGCACACGATTATGTAAACTATGCCTTAAGTCAAAATACTTTTCATAATACGAGCATAGCAGAAATAGCTGACCCTCTTGATGCAGACTCTCTTAAAAAAATATAAATTTGAAGTCTGAAACCCGAACCGATATGTATAAAGTTACAATTTTACTCTAGTTATCTCATTCTAAATACATTTTTTTTGTATATTTCAAAGCTCAAAATAATTTCTCTCTGTCACATTACAATTTTGAGAAAATTTAGATAAAAAGAGCAGAAAAGCTCTATTAAATATAAAGGTGACGTGTCGTCAATGACTTTCAATTATGTACTTAACACACAAAGCCAAGTTTCCTCAGATTCAAAATCTACAAAAAAAAAATTGCTTTTGGAGTTATATCATTTCCATTTTATTTACTCTAATCAATTAATTAGCATCAATAATTGGTTTCAATTTTAATCTTGACCTTAAGCAAAATGTGGTTTTGATGGATGAACGAAACCCTTATTTGATGTAGGCTTGTTAGCCAAAGCGAACCTCAAGGCGAGCCGAACCATCGACTTTTTGGTTTATGCTCCTTCCAAAACTTAAAATTGGTTTAAGATCCAGTGCTTCATTTTCATTTACATCTTAATACATTTTTTTAGAATATAGTTGAACTGATATTTATGCTAAAAGTATATAATCAAACCCTTAACAAGACTCTAAATCGTATACGATTCATAGTAAGTAAAAGCCTATTTCTCATTATTTTCGAGCCCGTCTTTAATAAATATTAAAAGCGCCTTGTTAATTATTCCAGAAAAGTTATTTTTATTTATTTGAATGAAGATATATGTTTTATTTTTCATTTGTTCTATATAACCTGTCTGTTTTTTGTGTTTTTATTTTTATTTATTTTTTTTTTGGGCGCCCTTCTCTTTTGCGGGAGATGCCTTAGAAAAGTTATTGGAATATATTTTGTGTATATAATCGTATTTCGTTACGGTTTTACATATTTCCATTAATTATTCTTTTTTTGGTTTTTTTTATTTTTTATTTTTTATAATATTGCATTGTATTACTGCTGATATTTGTAGTTTCGATTTCGATTTCGATTTGGATTTTTGTTTTTAATTGGAGCTATGTTTTTTGTTTTGTTTTTTTTTTTTTGTTTGGTATGTATGCATATATATGTATATATTATCATGGATTCTCTAGTTATATATAACCTATTTGAAATTTGCTTTTTGTAACATTTTAACTGTAGCTGTTGCTTTATTCAATTTCAATTGAAGAACGTTTGGAGGCAAAAATATGATTGGAAATCGAGTTTTTCAGTATTTAGAAAACTACAAAGGTGTTTTTCATTTTTTTGTTTCTTTTTTTTTGTCAACTTTAATTTTGTAAAAATTAAAAAATTTACGTTTATTGAAAATGACTATAAAATATGGAATATTTTGCTAAATTTTCATATGCTTTACATATATATATGTATATATCATTACTATATAGTTTATATATATATATATATATATATAGGTTTTACTATTCATATTTATACTTTTGGTTTGTATAATGCTAAAAAATTATATGCTCTTGCTTGTATTTTTTTGTTTTGCTTTTTTTTGTATTGAATATTTAGCTAAAAGGAATTCATTAGTAAGGGCGCTCAATTTTAGTTAGATCGAAGGACTAATTCTTACAAAAATTAAAAAATGGAAGAGCGGACGCTTAACAAATCGCTTTACAGGCTTTACTTTTTCACATCAATCAATCAATCATCGTCAATCATCAATTGTTATAAAATTCTTGTAATAAGTTTAAAAAGGTACCAAATTGTTTATAACCTTGTTTTGCTTTGTTTTTTTTTTGTTCTTAGTTTTATTTTTTATTTGCTTGTTGTCGATAGAAGCCCGTTCCAATTAGAATCCAATTTGAAGTTAATTGGGTTTTTCTCTTCTTTCAAAAATTTTCTATTTAAAAGATCGCGTTTGATTTTGTTTTTGTTTCTCTTTTTGACTAGCTACGAAACGAAATTCTGTACATAAAAATTGTGCTATGAAAAAATACTCAAAAAATACTAGAAATTTATTTAATAACAAAATTAAAAGAGCTAAAGGTTTTTGTTTTTTTTTGCTAATTTAAACTGTTTTCTCTTCTTCATTAATTTCTAATGCCAATTTTGTTTTGTTTTTGTAGTTAAACAAAGCAGAGTTCTTTTAATTACTATTATTTTTATATATTTTAATTTTAAATGTTTTTAGCAATTATTTGAAGCAAATTTTCATTCTTCTTCTTCAAAAATACAATAGATATTACGTTTTATAAATTTCATCAATTGTACTACGTGTAAATTTCATATATTTCTTTTTTTTTAGGTTTTTATTTTAAATTAATTTTTTAGTTTTTGGTATCAAAAACACATATTGACCAATTTGTTAAATATTTAATAATAAGTTCGAGTTCCAATACTTGTTTGTAGAGTCTTTCTTGTATATCGTTTAAGTATTCTTTTAGTATTTATGTATTTATATGTATTTACAATACTTTATAGTTAAATATAAAAATAATAATCGTAATAATACAAATAAAAACACAAATATATTTGATGTTCGTTTATTTTAGAATAGCAAAAAGTTCTTTGTATAAATTGCATATATCAAATATTTTCTATACATACTTTTATTCAGATATATATATATATATATATATAATTTGTAGAAAATATAAAAACAAGTTATAAAAGTGTAAGAGTGTGTGTGTATGAACGCAATCGTTTAAAGCTACTAAGCGACTACAAACTACAAAACATATAAAAATATATATATATATATATATCAAATATATTTAAGAGCTAGGCATACAAAATATAACAAAAATAATAATAATAATAATAATATATGTTTATAAAAAAGAGAACACTGACGTCCGTATGTATACGTACACCTACACAAAATGTGTATAACAAAACTTGTATAAAAACAATCATAAAATAAAATAAAAACAAACGATAGGGCGTATCAAAAGATGCTCTAAACGCAAATGTCTTTGACTCTTCTTTTTCTTCTTCATTATCTTTTTCTGTTTGGAATACTTAAAAACAAAGAAAATGTTGCTTAATAATAATTTATAGCACGCTACACAAGATTCCAGTTAAACATTGAGCGTTTTGCTTACAAATCTTTATTTTTGGTTTATAATTTTTAAATTTTCAGTTTTTCTGTTTTTTTAGCTTTTAGTAGTATATATATGTAAAATATTTCCGTTGAATAGGTTTTCCTTTTTCTTTTTTGCCATAGCGTATTTATGTAGATTTTAACAGTTAAAGTATAAAGTATATATGTTGTATATAAAAGTATAAAAATCTATAAAATATTGAATTTCACTACATTTAAAAAAACTTTCCTCTCGCACATATAACGGTCTTTACCAACACTTTCTTCTACTTCATCTTCTCTCCTTCGCTCTTTTTACAGACTAGCATTTCTTGACTTTAGCAACGTCTCAGTTTTAGTTAATATAATATTTTGCATTTAAACATTTTACACTACAAAAAACAGGCTTCAAATTGTTGTTTGTTTTCTTTTTGGATTAGATTCTTTTTGGTTTAAATACAGTTAATTATAATTTACTAACAAGTTTTTTTAATTAAAAAACAAACAAACGCTTGAAGTCCTCTAATTATGCAGTTTCAAAAATATATATATATATATAGTACATATATGTATATGTTTAATGTATATAGAATTATATATATACCATGTCATTTTGTTTTTTGCTTTTTAAATATAAAAATTCTAGAAAATTGCTATTAATTTAAATTACTTTTTCTTCATTTTGTTGAAAGTTTTGTGACTTAGAATTTTATTATTAAGATTTTCATTTAGTTTTGTTTTTTTTTTGCATTTGATGTAAACAAAGCGCGAGCAAAAATTTGCTAATAGATTTGACTATCGTATAATAATATACATAAACATTTAAAAGTCCAAAGCTTTTTTAATTTAATAATTTTTAGTAGTTTTTTTGTTGTAGTATAGAAAAAATATCGTATTTCGTTTCGTTTTCGTTTTCCTTTCGCCTTGAAACATGCATCAAAAACATTTTTCTCGTATATAAAGTGGAAAATAAAAAATTACTTTCACTAAATTTTCATTCATAGTTTTCTTTTTTTTTGGTATTTTTCTTAGCAAGTTTGTCTACATATTTAAAAATTTTTGTTTAGCTATGTTCAATTTGAGAATCGAGTTATATATTTATATATATATATATGTATATTATACAACTGTGAAACATTGCTTTGATATTTCGCAAATATGGTATTATTTGTGTCTATTTGTTTTTGGTATTATTTTGGTATTTTTTAAGCTAGGTTTTTGGTTATGCGTTTTTGCAATTTATTAATATTACAATATATATATATAACGCAATTAACATATGTTTATATATTATATATATAGATATTCCATAATATATTTAGTATTGCACAAAAGATTATTATTTATTCAGATTTCAGTTTACATATATGTATGTATATGTGTTTGTGGTTCGACTAAAAAACAGTTTATACAAAAGTTACTATATAAAAAGTTGTCTAATAATATTATGTAAGGTTTTAAGTATTTATAGATATTATAAAAACTGTTTTAAGATACTTTTCTTAACTTGTTTGCAGTTTTGCAGTTTTGCAACACGCCCAGCAAATAGAAATTTGCATAACTTAAAAATAAATAACTAAGGCAAACAGTGTGACATTAAAAAGAAAATAAAAATAAACATAATACTGAACACAAGATAATATATATATGACTTTTTCTATTTTTGCATAGTTAACAATTATTTGTTTTTATTTCTTTTCGTTACAATTTGAACAAAAATCTTCCGTGTTTAAGCAGCATTTAGAAGAGTGCGTGGGTGTATGTGTGTGTGTATAGCTTCGATAATCGACTGAGTTCTTGTGTCGTGGGGTTGCAGTGTGTATCAGTGTGAGTGCTGACTAGGCTTTAACTAGAAATAGCACAGAATTACGTGTGTCTATCGATAAATCGGGCTATCGGTCTATCGGCTCAGCATTTTTTCGATTGTTGTTTGTCCTGAGCAAGTGTGAAAACAAAAAATTACGAAGCTTGTAAAAATCGTAGTGTCCGGAACCGATATTTATAACGGCATCCCCAAAATTCATTCTATTTTAGGTTTATTTTGGAATTACGTCTGGTATTATTTAATGTGTCCAGCTGATTTGTTTATTCTATGTTGGGATTTTGAAGATGTAAAAAGTGTGGGATATATATATATCTATCTATATATATATAAATGTGTATACCGATATTTAGGGCTTTTGCCCTGTTTACTCGTACGATTTTCACATGCAACGTAATTTTGGTTGTATAGCAAGCATAGAACATGTAAATTCAATCTCAAATCGCATATAAATGAAACGGAAGAAAAGAAAAATTATATCCGATTCTACTGAGCTTAAGCCGCGAAAATTACTTAATCACCAAGTAAATAAATTATTATATAATTAGTCGTTAGTCGTAGTACTGAAAGCGTGTGTGGGTGTATGTGTGTATTTGTGGGTACTAAAACTCTGATTTGAAATGGCACGTTGTCGGTAAACGTGTTGGCAAAACATTTATATATATATATATGTATATAGTGTATCTATCTATATATATATTAATGTGTTAACAACAAAATGCAACAAAAATTGTAAAGGTTCCAATTTTTTTTTTTGATCTCTAACTTAATTGCGTGTTGTGTGTGTGTGACAACAATTTTTTAAAATTGAATAATAAAGTTTGCATATTGTTAAACACGCATGTTTCGCATGTTTCAATATGCGAAACATTTAAATTTTGATCTGCGAGTCCGTTGTCTCATCTCTCAAAAGGAACTTGGGATATTTTGACACACCTCTTTCGAGCTAATTCATAATTTTTAGACTAGTCTCTGTTCAGTTATATATATATATATATATCATCTATATAAACTAATTGCGAGGATAGTTTTAGCGGTTGGTTCAATGTGCCTACTCGTAATTCTTTTTTGATGGTGGTCTTGGCAATAACTATTATTTACCTATGAAATTCATCCTTCATCTTTCACATAAATTATAAAAAATAAAAGTACAAAAAAATACTGTGCATGATATTTTCCTCCATCGCGAGAGAGAGGAAACTAACTCAGATTCTGGGGGAAAGGGGTTCTTCTCTTCAAATAAATTACAAACTTAAAACTATGCTGTTTAGGCGAGCGTAGACTCTCTTCAGCTGTTGCGCTGGGCTGACATACCCTAACTCGAAGAGTCTCTGCGCTATATTGCACCTGGTTTCTCATGTTGACTGAACTCTGTAGTCAGCATCGCCTGCGTGTGCCTGCTTGTGTGTATGTGTGTGTGTGTCTTGTCTGTGTTTTTTTTTTGGAGTGAGTGTATGCGCGCGTCTGTGTGTATTTTGCTTCTTATATACTAATTACAACTTTCTCCTGCGCGAAGCACGCGTTCGCTCGCGTCCATCACACTCGGGTTGCGTGGCACGATTATTTTGCCGATCCTGTCGATCCTGTCGCTCCTGCGCCTGTGTGTTGTTAATAATATCTCTGGGCACTGCCAGCGCTGCGTCCAGCAACCGATGTCGTTGCTCTCTCTGTTGGCGTCTCTCGTCATGCAGCGCGGCCTACCAGCGCCGCCGTTAACACCAGCGAAAGGGTACCGCACGCGGCCGATCGGCGCCCTCCTTGACCAGCGGCTTGTGATACTCCCGGCCAGGACGCGAATGTATAACGGCCCAGCAGTGCTCGCAATAGTACTGCAGACAGGTGACATTCGCGCAGAAGAACGGAGCAAACTTGCCGCCACAGCGCTGTCCCTCGCACTCGTCGCACATCTGATCGTCCAGGACATATGGCTTAACCTCCACCCTCTTGTCGATGTCCCCATGCTGCAGCTGCACAAATCGCGCCGAGATGGCCGCTATGTAGCTCTGCTGATTGGAGAAGGCTACGCGGCCGGCGCCCTTCGGATATTTCAATTCCGGATCTGTGTCAATGCCTGCGTAGCAAACGCCGCCATACAGACGATCCATTATCATGGCCAGCTCAAAGGCTTTCAGTGGGCGTGGCACGCCTCCGACGAAAACTGTCTTGCGCGGATCGAGCGACATAGTTGCATCCAAAACATAGTCAGCATCGGCTAAGCGCCAAGGTCTTATCTGCACCGCCTTGTCCTTGATGGTGGGCGAGGAGACGCACAAATAGAGTTTATCCTCATCCGAGATGCACGAGTCAATCAGTTGCTGGACGCTGCTCTCGTCCTGGAACAGCAAAAACGCATAGCCCTTGGGCGGAAAATATGACTTGGACTCGGCCTTATGTGGCCAGTCCACGACCAAAGGTCCAAAGCGACGAAACGATGTGGTAATCTCATCCTCATCGATGTCTGGCGGCAATCCGCCAACGAAGACCTTCCGCGAGAAGCGCGCTGTGCAATCGCCTGCATTGCCTCCGTTCCCACCCTGGATGGGCGAGTGTGGCGAATGAGGCGACAGGCGCGACGGCGAGCCCATCTTCAGGGCATTCAAGTAGACCGTCGGATCGTTGCCGGCAGCTATAGCCATGGCATCAGCCTCGCTCAGATGCTTCGGAACGCCGCCACCTCCGGCGAGGCTGCGCATGCGATCGTTCATCATGCCCATGTTGTCGCCACCAGCACCACCGAGCGACATGCCACGCATATAATCGCTGAGTGTGTTCTCCATGCCGCCCGCCACATGATGCAACTGCCCATTGGCGTTCATCATGTTGCCATAGTTGTTGCCCAGGTAAGGCGCATCGCCGCCACCCGTGGCACCTGCTGTGCCCATGCCGCCACCATTGCCAATGGACAAAGTGGGTATGTTCATGTGACCGGGTCCCGGGCCACCTCCGCCCATGCCATCCATGCCGGCGCAGCCGTAGAGCGCCGTCGGCGAATTGCCCTTGATGGGAAAGGATATGCTACGTCTATATTTGGGCGAGACGCCCGGCATGGACATTTGCGGTATGGGCGAGATGCCACCACTGCTGCAGCCCGCCTGAGAGCCATTATAAGGCGATCCCCCGCCACCACCTCCTGGCGAGGAGGGACTGTGTGCGCCTCCATCCCGCTGCTGCTGCTGCTGATGATGATGATGCAAAGCACTTAGATTCGGCGACAGCTGCTGCTGCTGCTGTAGCTGGGGCGGCGGCTTGCTGAGATTGAGATTGGGCGGCAGACCGCTGCAGCTGCGTGGGAGGTAACGAGAGAGATGAAGAGGCTTTTACAAGTCGAATGCATTTCGTATTATATTTTTATATTGTATGTATGTATGTTTATAAAAAGGAGCAATTTGTTCAAAGATTTGCTTCAGATATAGGTTTATATATAGGAAGAAGGGAGATAAAATATGGAATTAGTTTTCGTGTTTATGGAATATATATTTTGATTCTTTTAAAACATTGCCGCCCAGCGTTCAAGAAATGAAAAAAGGAAATTTGAATAGGGAATTTATATTAAATATACTATATTTTTATGATATTTGTTACACTGGGCGTGGCTGTCTTTCATATATCTAGACCCTAATTCAAATCTTTATATAAATTGCTCCTTTCTCTGATATTTTGCGTTTATAAAACGTTGAATTTTGTTGCTGCTGCTTTATCGATGTTGTTTGCTGTTGTTGTTGTTGTTGGTGGTGGTGGTGGTGTGGGATACTTGTTGTGGTTGGTAATAATGTTGTTTTTTTGGTGGTTTGGTGGTTGGTGTGGGTGGTGCTAGTGATTCGTTTTTCGTTTCATCCAATCAATACATTTAGTTAAAGATGCGTTGGCGTTATTTAGTTTGTTTGTTTGCAGTTTTAGCAGCACTGTTACGTTTAGTTTTGAATGCACTGTGCACGCTTGAATTCCATACACTTGACACTACACACGATAACGATAACGATAAACGATAACATTAGATCTTTTTTAAGCTGCTAAAAGACTTCGCTGCAAAGATAGCAACGGCCCAGCATAACAAAAAGTGTTCGAAGAGGTTTGAAAAATAAATAAAGAGGTATACGAGTATATATTTATAGAGAGAGAGAGAGAGAGAGAGAGCAAGGAAAGGCGCACAGTGGGCGGCAATGGGTTAATAGAAGTAATATATATGTATGTATATATGTTAAGGCTAATGCTAATGGATATTGAAACTAGTTCAAATTTTTTGTATCTCTTTTGTTGTTGTTGCTGCTGCTCGCATCGCCTCGCTAATTGATTTGGACAGAGCTCAGTGAATGTCAAACTGTATATGGAAAAATTTTAATTTAAAAAAAAGCAGAGTCTCTTGAATAGACTGCCAAGGGCGAGCACAAATGGAGGCTGGGCTGTTAATGAGGATGGATGCTGCTGCTGATGATGTCGATGTTGATGAAGATAATGATGAAATGTATAGCATGTAGAAAAACGTGTACAAGTGTAAATAGATAAAAAATAAAGAGGGTAGGTAGCTGCTGCTGCTGCTGATGGTGTCTTTGCGGAACGAGCTACGCAGGTGTCGCTGCCTAACGTCGTTTGCCAGTGTTGTGAAATGCAATTAGAGAATGTAATTAGCTTCCAGTTGAGAGGAAATGGAAAATGGTAAAGCGCTCGAAACTTCTATCAAATATTTAAATCGGATATACATTTTGATTGGCAGGCAAATCGAAAAGCTGACAGCAAATAGGCTTGCACAAAAATCAATAACGAGTTGTCTTACACGGGAGTGGCAGACTAGGAAATACCTTAAAGCCTGTGACAAGTGAAGGCTTTCAACGGTTTTTACCCTAGTTCTAGGGAAATGGAGGAAGGGTAGGTAAAAAGGTGGACAAATTTGGTGACTTGCTCTAAAACTTGGAGTAGAAATGGTCAGAGGAATCCATTAAGTGGAGTACTACTAATTTTGTATTTTATATATATACTGAAATCGCTCAATCGGACTTCTTCTGACTGTCTCATACAATATTGCAGAAAAAATATACGCTATTCATCCATTTTTAATGAATGCAGTGCCTAAAAAGAGGTATTAAGTTGGAGCCCAAGCTTAAAGCTTACATTTTCAATATTTTAAATGTGAAATGTAAATGGCAAGCTAGACGCACGTCGGCCCACACGCACACACATACACACACAAATACACACAAAACGACAGACGACCAAGACCCAGACGACGGGCTCCGGCACTTAAAACCAGTCAAAGTTCTAGACGTACTCGCAACTGTACACAAATGTGCGTGTTTATGTGTGGGTGTATGTGTGTGTGTGTGTGTGTGTGTGTGTGTGTGCATATGAACAGAGAGTGTTGTGTTTGTTGAACACATGCGACATAAACAAAAGCCCACTTGCTCGCTGTGTAGTGCACTTAGAAAAAGAGTCGAGCTGCAGGTGGAGAGTCAAGGGTGGAGTCGAGCGCTTAAAGCCAGTAGGCGTTGAATGCATTAAAAATGCACGAGCACAAAGAATTGCAAAAAAAACTAAAATAAAAGTCACAAGCTTTACTTTCGGTCAACGAACTTGTATTCTGCAGCGCAACAGGCTGTGTGTTTTCCAACACTAAAAAAATACAAATATTTCTTGGTCTCTTTAAAAAAGAAATTTCCAGATATTCACACCTTCTGACGCTGCTATACAGGCTATATATATACATCTATCTGGTATTGAGCAAAACCAATATACTCGCTTTTTCCCTTTGTAAACGTGTATGAAATTCCACTCAACTGTTAAAGGGCACGCACAAATGCAATCATCAAATTCATATACGTGTATGCAAGGCCTTTTTTTGGCAACTGCGGCCAACTTAACAAGCGCTGTAGTGCAGCCAACTTACTGCTACGTGCTGCCAGATCTTTTAAAGGGCATTGGGTAATGAAATTTAATGAGCTATCAGAATAAATAACAGCTGCTTGTTATGATGTAAACGAGAAATGCTGCCAATGTATCTGCGTGTATATCTGTGTGTGTGTGTGTGTGAACGAGTGTGTGTATTAAATTTGGCAAATATGCAAATAGTAGCAACAACAACAACAAAGAGAAGAAGAAGAACGTGTACGAGAGGGTTTGAAATCAAACAGTAAATTCTGTACGTCATTTTTTTTTCTTTTTTTTCTAGACAAACACTCACCTCTTGCGATTGAAGAAGCCTCCTCCGCCGTTGTTGCCACCTCCTCCTCCGCCACCGCCGCCTTGCAGATAGTTGTTGCGCAGATTCACCTCCTCGTTCTGTGTGGCATAAATAGAGAAAGAGAGCGGTTGAGCGGGGAACAACATTTTGCAACAATGAGTCAATAGTGCCAAATGATTTTGCAATCAAATATCAGCAGCACTAGCAGCACATCTGTCGAATATGTTTTTCTCTTTCTTTTTGCCAAAATCTTGGCACACTTATAAATAGCTGCTCAACATATTTGAAACAAACACGAAAATAAAGCACAGCTGATTGTCGACTAATAATACTACTACTACTACGGAGGGAATATGTCTGTGAAATTCTTGCTAAAAAGTGAAAACTGCGACGAGGCTTGCTGCAAATCAAAATAAATATGCCACTAATTAAGGCAACGAAATGCTAATTGAACGCTGGCGGACGACGGACTGAATCTCTAATTCCATTGTTTAATGCCTCTTAAGTGCGATTAACGCCAGCCGTGACAAATGAAAGTGAATCACTGTGACGCCAGCTGAGTTTGCTGATAACAGCACAAGAAAATAGGAAGAGCTTTGGAACATGGAATGTCAAATACTCTTTTTAACTCTATAATTACATATATAATATATTATATATAGATATTCTTCTTTTTCTTTTATGGTTTGCAATCACTGCATATCTTAACATATAAAATATTGTATTATATGGAAAATGCACCCAAATGAATCGTTGATCTATGTACTTTATTATAAAAGGGTTACCACAGCCTATTCACTATATGTAGGTATATGGGGAATTCCAAATTGGAATTGTGTTTCCCATATTCTTATTAGCATTATTAGAATATTCCTATATTTTATTCTTATTGGTAGTTGATATTATTGTCGAAAAATCAAAAGTAATTGGATTGGCTAACAACAAAAGTATTATTTGGTTTTTTTGAATAGTAAATGTAGTTTTTGGGGTTTCTATTTAATTGATGGAGACACATCTACATCTACATATATCTAAGTTATTCCATGTTGATTCTTCACAACTGCAATTTCAAAATATTCTAAAATCAAATTCTAAATTATGTAGACTAAAAATGAAGGAGCTTGCAAGAAATTGCTGAATATATGTTGTTAAACAATTATTTGATGAATATTCCTTTTTCATATATTTATATACCAAATGCCCCAACTGCGCAATAAATTATCTATACCCTTCCGCAATGTCTAAGAAAAGCTTATTTGCTGCGTGCTCTAATTATCGATAGCGCTTTTCGATATATGCATTTACACAAATATTATCGAATACTTACACCAAATAGCGACGCTGCCTGCTGCTGATGAAGATGTTGCTGCTGCTGTTGTTGCTGCTGGTGCTGCTGCTGTTGCTGCTGCTGCTGATGTTGATGCTGTTGCTGTGAGGGACTGCTGGATAGCGAATGCGAGTCACAGGGATTCACCAACATGCCAAGGGCAGCGCCCACGCTTCCATTATTCTTCAGGCCCAACAATGTGGGCGAGGCATCGCCGCCGCCGCTGATACCACCGCTGGGGCTGTGGCTGCTGTGCTGGTGCGCCGTTGTGTTGTGATGGAACGATTGGAGTATGTCATCCAGAGACTCCTGGTTGGCATTGAAGCGCACCGCGATGGGCGTACTGTTGCCCAAGCCAGGTGGTGTCTTAATTGTGGCCGCCACTGCTGACGGCACCGCCGATGTGGGCGTGGTTGCCAGGCTGCCAACAACGGATGTGGATGCCGAGCCGGAAAGATTGCTATTACTGCCGCTGGCGCTGCTATTGGAGCTGTTTGCTGTTGGGTCAAGTATTGAGTAAGTATTACCTTCTCCCGCCTAGTCATCTCATAGGGTTTATACGTACCTTTGGGCAACTTAAGCGAGTCCATGCTGTGGTCTTTATATGGCTGCACTTGAAGAGCTGCTTTGACGGGCGTTGCGTTTGCCTTAGCCTACATTCAAAGTGGGCCAACGAATGTATCCAAAACATCAATCACAAGCAGCAACGATAGACAGAGTAAGACAGAGACAGCGTACAAGAGAGAGAAAGAGCGAGAGGACAACAAAGACGGCACATGAAAGTAAATTGGAAAAGGATAGATATATGTAGATATAGAGCGGGTTAGTTGGGAACACGTCATACGATTAGTTTATCATATTTCTCTTCGAAAATGTCAACGTTGTCAAAAGTCCCGCACGTAATTGCGTTTAAAAATAAATAAACAAAGAATAACAGAAACTATTTGACATTACATTTTTGCTTTATTACTCGCTTTTTTTCTATTTATAAAACCTTTGAATATATTTTTTTATCTATTGCTGCCTTTGATGTGGCCAACAAAATTTAATGGATTATAATATATCATAATTGGCAGACAAATTAAAGGGGGAATCACTTTATAGAGAGCTTATGAGAGGGGAAACTACAATATATTCAAATTATTTAATGAGAATTAGGGAAAAAATTGAAATATACATTTATAAAACAAAAATTTATCGGTTCGCATCCCACGACAGTATTACATAGACTTTGAACATGTCTAAAACCAACTCTTCCTTGCTTTCCTTAATTTTCCTTCAGAGTTCGATACTACGGCTCAAATCCATTTAACTAGTGTTTTAACCCGATAATTCGAAATGGCAAGGTGATCACATTTTTTACGAATTACACAGGAAGTCGAACGAATTATTTTCAATGCAAAATGCATTCGAGTTAAGTTTTCTATTTAGCGGGAGACGAATTATAGGGATTCGACTGACTATATATCGAAATTTAACCTTGTGTTTTTTACAATATGGTAATCATAAAACTTTCTCAGACACGATTACACAAGAGTATATATACGAATATATTTTCGAAATGTAACAGTAACTTTCCTTCATATCAATTATTGAACATTTCGATTTAACGGGGAACGAATTATCGGGATTCGGGATTAAGCTAATTAAAAATTTTTACGTAATAGTCCCGGTAAAAGTTCTAATATACGTATCGGCACAATGGGTTCAAGGGTAAGAGGTAATATAAGTTAGTCCTTATAAAAATCTCAGGCTAAGTAAATGATAGATATATAACCATATATTTCTGCTCAAATCTTTATAGAGCAAACTTATATAGAAAGCCGAATCCCAGTCTCTCTTTCTCACTCTCGAAAGTAGAGAGTGCTGGTTATATTGCGAGCTATACTCTTTGGTCTTTCGTAGAGCAGGTTTTGTTATGATTCGAAGTAGTTGCCCATATATATCACGTTTATATAAAAGCCCTCCCCTCTTATTACTATTTCATAATATTACAAAATATCTTATACCCAATTAGTTCCAGTCATGGCATTGTCCATCTGATGCGCTCGCTAATTGCATTTGGTTTGTGACGAACGTGTTGCCAATTTTTTTATGTCCGTACGAAATTTGGTATCAGTGCACGTTTTATCGACGAACAACAAAATGGTTTGATAAAAGTGCCCATTAAATGCGCCTTGCTTGTTCAATTGTTGCTGCCAACAATAATTAACAATAATAATAATAGCAACAATAATCAGTCTTTTGATAAAGATAGCAACAAAGTAGCGTCGAGGCGTATGAGTAATACGAGACACTAAAACAAACAAAATATGTTTTTGGAAAATATTTAAAGCCGCCCCGCCGATAGGCAAGTAAATATACTCGTATTACCCCCATTTACCATATGGTGTCCAATCTCTTGCTAGCTCTATGCACGCACTCCACTCTGAAATTGGAACTTGTCACCGGAAAGCGCCTATTGTTGTAAAACAAGACAAGCGAAAGAGGGAGGCGGAGGGAGGGCGGGTGCACGTTTAATTAGTTAAATGCAGAGAGACAACGGGCAACAAAATTGTTACGCCAATGAATATGCGCGCTGAACCATAGAGAGTCGTCCCACAGTAGGCCCCCACCGAGCCCCTACAGCAATGCAGCGCCTATCGCTAAAAATTTTAGTGGGCGGGCGTATGTAATGAAATTTAAGTGAATTGCTTACATTATCGAGCATATTTGTTCTGACAGATTCCCCAAGTGGTTCTAAGTTTATGAAGAATACATACTATTGGTATATTCTTTAACTATTCTATAAAGATGTTTTTCCTTCAAAGAATTGCATATTTTGTTTTACTTGAAAAACGCATAGAAAGGCGTTTGCCAGTAAGTCCATACTTCCCTAGAAAGGAACATGCCAAGCATATGCCCGTCACATTGGCATAGCTTTAATATACCTCTCTTTACACTATATTTAACGAAAGGGTATAAGAGCATAATCAATACATAAAATTGTCCTACAAACGAAAGAGCGACCCCCAAAAAAGCAAGTAGCTTGAATTACAGCACAACGCAGGCAGAGGCCGAGGCAGCAATAACAATGACAGTAACGCCCCCCATCCTGACATACACACACGCACACACACACACACATGTTCGAAAGAAAAAACAAGTGTAATATGCCGCCAAAAGCAAAAGCATAGACAGCTTGGCTCAGAATCCACAAGAGAGCGCAAAAGTTTGTCTGGGAGAGCGAGTGCTGCAGCTAAACTATGTAGGTGTGTGTGTGTGTGAGAGAGACTGGTGTGTGTGCGTGTGTGTTTGTGCAAACACATTTATCTGCGCGTGTAAGGTACGTTTTGAACAAATTAAAGAAAGAATTTAGTATCATCACACGTCTGCAATTAGATTTAGTAACTGGGCCAAATTGTCGAGCGTTTTTCTCTCTGCGCTCGGCGCGCTGGGGGTTGGTGGGGGGCTGGCCTGAGATTTAGGGGTTATTATGGTCTTTGCTTTGCTCTACTGTTTCGCTGCTGTCCGCTCGTTTCAACGTTCGTGCCCCAATTTCAATTGGTTACGCACAACAGAGAAAAAGGCAACCCTGCTCAACGGGGTTGCTCCGTCAACCGCACGAAATTAGGCCAAATGCTGCGCACAGATATAGTTAAATATATGCACATCGATGTATATGTAGGTATATAAGTGACATTTTGACAGGTGCAAACGAGGCGAGCACTAAATTGAAAATTACTTTTTTCCCTCATTTGTTGTTTTCTTTTCAGTTGTTGTATATATTCCCTTCCACTAACCTTTTGTACTTAAGAGAATTTCGGTTTGGCCTCGTCGGCAGTTGGTGCAACGACGCACGAGCGAACACGAAGGCGCGTCACGAATTCCCGAACACTAAACTTTCAGGTGCAAGTTTTTTTCTTATGCCTTGTGTATGTGTGTGTGTGTGTGCGTTACATTTCCGGGGGTGCAGGCAGGCAGGCCGTCTCACTCACACTCTCGCACAATTCTGTGACGTAGATCGCACTATGTATTTTCTTTTCGTTTCTGCCTTTTTTGTTTTCTGCAATGGCAAAAATTCCTTCGCTGCAGCACAGCACTTTTTTTTCCTTCTCCTTTTATGTAAACGACGCGAGTGTTTGATGAAGCAGCATTTGGATTTTATTTACTTTTTATTATTTCTTTTGAATTGCGAAAAACAATAAGAACGCGTTTGTTTTTGACCGAACTGTTCACATAATTCACAAATTTATAGACACTATATTACACACGCACAAAGCTGACCACACGATTTTCCATAGCGTTGAACAAAAAATTTTAATTACACTAGAATTTTGAGGGCATTAACAAACGCACATAATGTTTACACTAGAATTTTAAGCTTAAATTGCCAATAAATGTAAGATTTCTTTTTATTAATTTTGGAAAAGCAGCTCCCGTCCGCTCGCTAGCGCGACGATTGTGAGACTGAATTCTAAAAATTTTCGCTGCTGCTAGCTAGCTTTTCACAAGCTTGTCGTTATCGTCGCCTACTTTTCCCCGACGCACGACGAAAAATCAATCATTCTCCCTTGTTTTGCTTTCATACGGTGTTTCGTGCTTTTCTGACAGCCCAACAACAACAACAGCAGCATCAGCAGCTGCTCGGACTGCAGCGTTGCCGCTGTGCATTTATGCCGATATATATCGATAGTTGGTACAATTGTAATTCAAACAAGGAAACAAAAAAAAATAAATATGCATGATTTTCTCAAGGCATTACATAAATATATGACACATTTACATAAATTGTATGCAAATATGACAGCAGCCATCTGGCAACGCTCTGAGCAGCGTATGCATTGGCAGGCGAATAAAAAGTATACAAGCGAATTACATAAATGAGCTCTACTTACAATAACAACGCCAACAATGCTCCTGCTGTTCCACTATTGTTTTAGGTATACCAAAAAAAAAGAACTGCACAAACATCAGCTGCGGGTCTTACGGGTTTGTCTTCTACTATATACACACGCGCGCGCGATTGCCTTCGGATGTTGTTTTTAGGTATTGGCTTTTGTGTAATTAATGTGTTTACAAAATATATGTGCACCCTTTGGTTTTGTTACCTTAGTAGAAAAAGCTGTGTCAGGGATTTTTTTGTTCACTTATTTATGTACATTATTTTTAATTATTTTTTTCTTCCTTGTGGGTTTTTTTTGTGTAAAATTTTATACAAGTTTCCCTAGACAACTACGATGGCTGCTCAGACAAGCAGTCGACCTGCAACTAAACATTTTATAGCAAGCTTTTTACAGCTGTTTCGTCGCCTACTTCGATCCATTTTAATCGGTGTGGCCACACTGGACGATAGTCTGCAAAAGCGCGCGCGCAATTTGCGCAATTCAAAGTTTCGATAGTTGCCAATAAATGAATGCCTTCTTATTAAACACACGGACACTGAGATTTACAATCTGATTGCTCACAAACATGTATTTGTAATGCAATCAGTCATCTTGTTGTCGTTGTCATACCGGTTGATGTTTTTTCATTGGCATACACATAAAGTAAATAGACGACAAGACTGTATGTATACACTAACAAAGAAGACCGGTTTTTTGATAAGCGGCTTTATACTCACGATGCTTCAGCTCAGCTTTATGCGCATTCGTTATTCTTAGAGCCGTCATGTCGCACGGTTTACACTGCGGGTTTTTCCTGCTATTCTTAGCACTGGCTAGTGGCTATGAGGTGCCAAAGGCCAAGATTGAGGTATTTTATCCCAAGGGCTTTGAAGTCTCCATACCGCACGAGGAGGGGATAACGCTCTTTGCCTTCCATGGCAAGCTCAACGAGGAAATGGATGGATTGGAGGCTGGACGTTGGGCACGTGACATTGTCAAGGTGAAGAACGGTCGTTGGACTTTTCGGGATCGCGAGGCCGTGCTAAAGCCAGGCGATGTTCTATACTACTGGACCTACGTTATCTACAACGGCCTGGGTTATCGCGAAGACGACGGCGCCTATGCGGTCAGTGCATACAGTGGCAGCACCCCTAGCCCCCTTGCAACGACTCCAGCAACTCGAGTGACGACTCCATCCACAACCGATCCAGATATTGACATCAGGATCGGTAACTGCGCGACCCCCAAGACTCTAGCGAATGGCATTCCAACTCGTTGCGTGAATCAACAGATCTTTTCGGACGACTTCAATGGGGGCAAGCTGGATGCATCCAAGTGGACTCTAGAGCATCGGTTCGCCGGTGTTCCAGACTACGAATTCAACATCTATGTGAATAATGCAATTCAGACGTTGAGTCTGGAAAATGGACACGTTAAGATTCAGCCCTGTGCAACGAAACGTTTCTTCAAGCAGAATTTGGACTCGAGGTTGGATTTGGGCAGCGAATGCACGGGCGAAAAGAACTCCGCTGACTGTCTGCGAGATCCAAGGAAGAGGCGTGACAAGCTGCCTCCACTAGTGTCTGCACAATTCTCCACCAAGCAGAGCTTCTCCTTCAAGTTCGGACGCGTCGAGGTGAGAGCGAAGATGCCGAGAGCCAAGTATTTGGTGCCTCAGCTCTGGTTGCAGCCCAAGGATCATGTTTATGGCAAGGAAGACTATCAGTCGGGTCAGGTGCGCATTGCCTATGCTCGCCAGGTGCCAGGCGGTCAACTGGATCTCTATGCCGGCGTCTTGCTCAATGCCAAGGAGCCGCTACGCTCGAACAAACTGTGCCACAGACTGGGCACAGGCGAAAGCAACGACGATTGGAGCGATAGCTTCCACAATTATACCATGGAGTGGACGCCACGACAGCTGAAGTGGTTCGTGGATGGCAAAGAGATATGCTCCAAGGGTAGCGAAACGGGCGCCTTTAGCGGCACCATCGTTTCCGATCAGAGGCTGCCAAATGTGGATGAGCTGGAGAAGGGCACGGGCATTGCTCCATTCGACCAGGAGTTCTATTTGACCTTCGGACTGGGCGTTGCAGGATTCAATGAGTTCTTCTACGACACAGAGAAGCCTTGGCGTGAGCAGGATACCATTGCTATGACCCAATTTTGGAATACTATCAAATCACGACAGGATCAATGGTTGGATGATGCGGAGCTGAAAATAGACTATGTCAAAGTTTATACAGTATAAAATGTTTCATTTTCAATAAAAAAAATCAAATTTCTAATTAACATAGAAGTAGAAAATCAATAAATAAT
Source organism: Drosophila gaucha (assembly GCA_035045545.1). Classification (NCBI taxonomy): domain Eukaryota; kingdom Metazoa; phylum Arthropoda; class Insecta; order Diptera; family Drosophilidae; genus Drosophila; species Drosophila gaucha. Next base: position 2,398,056 of record JAWNOY010000292.1, read on the forward strand.
AATTATACTTTGCTCAATGAATTAATAAAAATTACGTTTAATAAATAAATGTGCATCTTCTTTAAATTTTATTATTTAAAATTAATTAATATTAAAATCAATTCAAATCAATTAAAAATTAATTTTATTAAAATTTAAATTGAAATTTAGTTTATCAAATTTTTTTAAATCTCGATATCTCGAACCAACTAGGGTCACACTGCCCTGATCGCATATCGATAACTATATCACGAACAGCTGTGCGTTGATAGAACGTTTTTTGGTAAACTTCCATCACTAGTGCTCACATAACCCTCTGCGGCTTTTGCCCATTAGAAAAAAACACAAGTAAATCTAAATAAAATCGTATTTAGTGAATTTTCTCACTTAAAACACATTTCTATTACACAGCTATACACAAAATGCAAATCACACGTCTTGTGCTGCGTCAACTGCGACGTCAAATCCATATTCAGCGTCAGTACAGCGCCGCTGCTCCGGCCGCAGCTGCCGCAGCTGAGAAACTCGTGCCACCAGTGCCGGAAGGAGCTGCCAAGCCACCAAATCCAAAGCTGGACGGCATTGTCAACAACATAGCCGCTCTCAATCTGCTCGAGGTGGCCGAACTGAGCACGCTGCTGAAACAGAAGCTAAATCTGCCGGAGACTGCATTTGCGCCACAATTCGCAGCTGGGCCAGCGCGTGGTGCTGCAGCTGAGGACGAAGAGGAGGTAGCGCCTAAGAAAGTGCAGACCTCCTTCAAGGTGAAGATGATCAAGTTCGATGAGAAGCAAAAGGTGGCGCTAATCAAGGAGGTCAAGAATCTGCTCGAGGGCATGAACCTTGTGCAGGCCAAAAAATTCGTCGAAAGTGCGCCGACCATTGTGAAAGAGGACATTACGAAAGAGGAGGCCGAGAAGCTGAAGGAGGCGCTGGCCAAGGCGGGCGCAGTCATTGAGATTGAATAAGCTACCTAGTTATTTGTTGTAATAAAAAATCTTATACAGCACACATGCTGTCAACTAAATTAGAAAAACGTGTCGCACATATACGTATGCACAAAGAACTGTTATTTGTAGCAACTTTGTTGCAACTTTCTAGTAAACCAAATTCACTAACCACTTTTACCTTTCTGAATGAGTTTAAGCCTTAATTAGTGTACTAACTCGTAATTAGTGCGCCATTGCTAATCAAAGTCGTGCGCTGTGTCCACCACTAGCCGATGAATGCGATTGCGGCAGCGTTGCCAGTGTAAGCCAAGTCAGTACCGTTACATCATTTTGTAACGAAGCCGAAGTTGGGAATGAGAGTGTTAACTATAAATAAATTTCAAATTGAGCGATTAATGCATATCGCTTCACAATGTTTACTCAAATTCAAACGAAAGCAAACACGGCGCACTTTCTACGCTGTCCGGGGAATCATGCGACGATCGTTCACGCGTGTTCACAAATTAAGTGCGTATGTCTCTCAGCCATTGGCTATATTATAAGAATGGATCACTTTCATCGACCCGTTCATTTGTTTGCTGTCGTTTAATAAGGCTTCTTTCTTTTTTAATAGAGAATGCTGCGTGAATGCTCCAAATATTTGCAGCCGCCGAAATAAACTCCACACGACTTGCGGCCATGGAAAAACTCTGCTTTGGGGGGCTGGAGCAGAGCGTCGCGGTCTATCAATTAGCACCTGCGTCTCCAGCACCTGCCTTTCAGCTACCTGCGTCTGTGGCATAGTAAGCTCCTCAATTGCGGCCTGCCTCAGCTCAGTCTCAATCGAAACATAGACGCGTACAATACGTTCTCTCTCCCGCGATTGGGGGAACTAGAAAAACTGAAAGTGGAAGTGAACAACAAATATATATATACGTATATATATATATACCTTAGCCATGTCTACCCGCACACATTCCACGCGCATTTTGGCTATTGTCGCCCTCTTCTTCAGCAGTTACATTGTGGGCATTTACAGTGCGGCACGCGCCAGCAGCCGAGAGCTTCACTTGAATGCAACCCACAACGAGAGCAGCTTCCTGGACTCGCTGGATGAGAAGGCTGGGCAAGAGACGGGCCTAGCTCGCAGCAGCTCGAGAAATCCTCGCTGTAAGTGAAAAGTAAAAACTTCTTTTTTGTTGTTGCTGCCGAGTGCTGAGTGCGTTTGTCTTGTCGTCTTTTGACAGCAGTCAGTTGGTCAATGTATGTATGTGGGTCAGTTCTTAATTATCACCCAGTGCGCATTTCCGTGCTGGGCTCTTTAGTCTTAGGCACGCTCTGTCACCGCCTGACTAAGCAGAGATTCACTATTGGTTACTTTGTCTATGGATTTCTTAGAGTATCAAAAGGAGCACTATGCTAAACATGTCCTTAACAGTTCTAAGAGCGTGTAATACTTAAAAGTATAATATATACATAGATCTTTTGGTGATCGTTTAATTAAATTCCTAATCCAATTTCAAGCTGGTTTTAACAGCATCCTGACCAGTTCTTACTGAACCTAAATTGATTACATTTAAGGATTTAAGAACAATTTAGTTGTACAATACAATTTAACCAAATACTTATTATTGAAATTTATATAATTAGAAAATATAAATAATAATTTTAAGGGTTGATTTATTATATGATAAATATAAAGATATATCAACAATTTGATAAAGATAAGGATAGATCTAAATATATGCGCAGACTTTTTGGAATATCTATTCAAAGTGTTTCTTAAACAGATTCCTTTCGGTTTCTATCATTATTTTTTGTCAATTTGTCAATTATCCAGGAAATATATAACTTTAATTCTATTTTATTTCTATCAAGCATAAAATGCTTCCTTTAGAACTTTTTTTTTTTAAGTTTCTTAAGAATTAAATATACAAGATTTTAATATTATGTATCTATATATTATGTGTTCACTCCTCAAGCTCTTTCAGGTCTAACGCAATCAGTTAATAACAGAACTCTTAACATAGAATCTCTTTTATCAATTGTTTAAACGATTCTTATGATATCTATATGCATTCTACTTCATCCTTTGAAACTAAACTTATTTATTATGCATTTTTAATGTAATTAGGGCAGGAAGGCAATAAGTAAATAGCATCAATATTTGATCTATAAAATGTTCATATTTTTCATAATCCTTTAGGATTAACATATTTGCATCAACTTAATAAGAAGATTCTTAAAATGCCCTCTTTTAGAATTTCTCATGAATTCCTCAATTAGCTATAAAATATTGGTATTTTGTAGATCTATAATATTTTATTACTCTCCTCTAATCTCACAGGGTTTCCCTTCTACACAATCGGTCGCTTTTCCAATGACATTTGCCTGGGCAACAACCTCCTCATGGGCACCTGCATGGTAAATGGCGAGTGCACGGATAATAATGGCGTCGCAGCGGGCAGTTGTTCCACGATCACGAACCAGGCCGTCTGCTGCATATGTAAGTTGAGCTAAATACAATCTGAAAGCTCGCATCTAAGACTAACTCGATCTACTCCTGTCCTGTTAGATCAACGCACATGTGGAGCGAGCACCAGCTCCAACAACACCTACTTCTACAATAGCAACTATCCGGCTCCGTATGCCGGCGGTGGACGTTGCACCATTGTGGTTCAGCCGCCGGATTCGACCATTTGTCAGCTGCGCATCGATTTCATGGCCTTGTCGCTGGCTCCGCCAACTGGCGATGGTCTGTGCACCACCGATGCACTGACCATTTCCGGTGGCGCTTCCCAAGTGCCCACAATTTGTGGCGAGAACTCCGGTCAGCATGTCTACGTGGACTTCAATGGCGTCAGCCCGATTACCATATCGGTGGCCACATCTGCAGGTTATACCTTCAATCGCAATTGGCAGTTCCAACTGCGCATGATGGGCTGCACCTCGGCCACGTTGGCGCCTTCTGGCTGTTTGCAGTATCACATGGGCGCCTCTGGCAATATTGCGAGCTTTAACTATGTCTCGGCCGCCTCCTCGGCGCTCAACTCCATCGGAGTGCAGGGCACACGGCAGTTGGCTAGCATGCGCTATGGCATTTGCATACGCAAGGCCACCGGCATTTGCTCCATCACATACAGCCAGGTCGGCTCGGATGCGTACTCCTTTACGATGACGAACGATGTGGGCGCCGTGGATCCCACGCTGCTGGCCACATCCGCAGTGCAGAGTCAAGAGTGCACCACGGACTACATCATTATACCAGCGCCCACGCAAGGCGGCGTCAATATGCCCAGCGACAGGTTCTGCGGGTTGGGCTTGGTCTCCACCACATCTTCTGCTAAACCTTTTGTGGTCTATGCTGTGACGGATGCGAACGAAGAGATGGATATATCGAATCGTGGCTTCTATTTGTCCTATTCGCAAGTTCCGTGTCCCGTGCTATAATCACAAATGATTGCCGACTATAATAAAAGACTTCGAGATCAATAAGCAAATGGCAATAAATTAACTTAAACAACACATATTGGTTTATCAAATGTTTGCTCTAACAATAATAAGGGAATTCTTTAACTGTACATAATTTATCTAACAACCAAGAGGATGACTATGTTGGACTAAGACTACGCAGCCAGACGTATCATAATGTCTATCTCAGCCTGCAGTTCCTTGATCTGCGAATAGATAAGAGTTAGCGAAATATATAGACATATTTATAAATAGTATTTCGAGACTTGCCCGATTATTAAAATGCGTCTTGGTGGCAGAATCTGCCATCAGCTGGAAGGCTTCGTTGTCCACGCGGAGTTTGTATTTTTGGAGTTCGTTGACCAGCTTCTTTAGCTTCTTCTTATTCGTACTTATCATCTGCTCGCGCTTCTCAACTGGCGTTGAGAATTCATCGTTCATGGTGATGCCAAAGGAACAGAGTGCGCCGGCAGTTGAGAAGAAGTTGAGCTTCTTGGAGAACTTGGAGTCCTCATTCAGCAGCTCCAGCTCCACGGAACCACAACGAGTGAGCACGCCAATCTGTGTCAGGTGACGACGCAGAATCATTTCCGCCTCCTCATTTTGGGCAAACAGAGACAACTTAGGCGAATGCCGTTTGCTAATCTGATTGCGACTCTTCATCTGGCGCACGTTCGTGCAAACGTTGACTATGTCGGCGACCTCTGCCTGCAGCTTGGGGTCCTGATACTCCGACAGCTTCAACTCGATATTTATCGGCACATGCTGCAGCAGCTCGGAGGCAACGAAGGGCGTGAAGGGCGACAAGGCCTGCAGACCCCAGCTAAGGCAAGCGGTCAATGTGGCCACGTGCACATAGGCTGCATGGCTGCGGTTATGGATAGCTGTCTTGGTGGTTTCCTAAAAACAAAAAGCAGAATTAGATAGAGCACAATTGGAGTAGAGTAGACAGAGATTGAGTTTACCAAATACACATCACACAGATTCTGATAGAAGAAATGCTTTAGGGCGGAGGTGGCCATGTGGAAATTGTAGTTGGTGGAGCTTTCAGAGCATATGGACAGCGTCTCCGCCAATCTGCCAATAATCCAACGATCCCACATGCCAAGCTTGACCCCCTCCATGGTCTCGAACTGATTGAGACTAATGCCCAGAGCTTGAGCAGAGCCCAATGTGAAGCGCATGGCCTGCCAGATCTTGTTGAGGAACAATTTGTTCGTATAGCAGGTCGTCACGTCGAAGCTGATGAAATGGTTCTTGATGTTGTGGCTCAGTAGTGTGAAGCGTAGTGCGTCCGTGCCGCACTCCTGGATGCCACTTGGAAACATTTTGGTCATGCCTTCAGTGGAGGTTTTCAATTCCGTCGGCTTGATTACGCCCGCATCACTGGATTGCTGCAACGTGGCTTTCAGGCTGTCCAAACTGGCGCCCTGCACCACCTGTTGAGGCGCCACAATGTTGCCCAAGCTCTTGGACATCTTGCGACCCTGAGCATCGCACACGATGCCATTGAGCAGGATGCGCTTAAAGGGCGCCTCACCAGTCAGCTTCAGGCCCATCATCATCATGCGTGCCACCCAGAAGAAGAGTATATCATGTCCGGTCTGCATTAGATTCAGTGGATACTTTTCCTTGTAGCTCTCGTCGGGCCAACCAGCCACGGAGAAGGGCAACAGCGACGAGGAGAACCAGGTGTCCAGCACATCCATATCTCGGGTTAGCCTTACGTCCGTGGTACCCAATTTGGTGATCGCCTTTTCCCGAGCACTTTTTTCATCGACGCCAGCAACCCAGCAGCTTTTGCCTTTGGAGTCGAACGCCTCGTAGGCGGGCACTTGGTGGCCCCACCACAGTTGACGCGAAATGCACCAATCGCGGGAATCGCTGAGCCAGCGCTCCCATTCCAGCTCAAAGTTCGGAGGCATTATTTGCAGTCTTCCACTCTTCAGCTCCGATAAGGCGTCTTCGCACATGGATTTGGTTTTGAGAAACCACTGGGGCACCATCATGTATTCAATGATGTCCTTGGACCGGGAGCATATCGGCAGTTGCATGCTATGCGAGCGCACCTCACGCAGCAAATCCAGCTCCTCTAACCGCTCCACTATGAGATCGCGTGCCTCGAAGCGTGGCTTGCCCCCAAACTCTGGATAGGCTTCATCGATCTCGCCGCTTTCGGTGAAGACACGGCGACCCTCCAGCTTGTGGCGCGTGGCCAATTCAAAATCGAATTTGTCATGGGCTGGCGTTAGCTTAACGGCTCCTGTGCCGAATTCCCTGTCCACAGAGAAGTCGAAGATCAGGGGAATTGTGTCTTCTCTAAAGGGATGCTGCAGCTTGACGTCACCCCGGCCTCGATATTTGGTGTAACGTGGATCTCCAGGATGCACAGCAACTGCCACATCTCCTAAAATGGTTTCCGGCCTGGTGGTGGACACTATAATCTCCTCCAGCGTGCCATCTTCTTCGTTTTCAGCATCTAAAACGCGATACGCAACGTCAAAGATGCGACCGAAGAGCACATTCTGCTCGTAGCCAGGCACGGCTAATTCAACTGGTTCCTTAATCTCCAACGTTTCCACTTCGATGTCAGAGATGGCAGAGCGCAGGGCACAGGACCAATTGACGAGCGAATTGCGCCGTTTGATGAGTCCCTCATCGAAGAGTTGGACAAAGGCCACGCTCACCGCATTGGCCTGCTGCTCGTCCATGGTGAAATACTCCTGATCCCAGTCGAGCATGCAGCCCAGCTGTCGCAAGTCCTGAACAATTCCAGCTCCCTTCTCAGCCTTCCATTTCCAGACCTCTTCGAGGAACGCTTCTCTTCCGATCTCCTGTCGCGTTTTGCCCTTGGTGGCTGCCAAGGTGCGCTCCACAACCACCTGGGTGGCAATGCCTGCATGATCGGTGCCCGGCACCCATTGTACATCGTAGCCAAGTTGCCTCTGCTGCCTACCAATCACGTCCTGCACCGTGGCCATCAGTGCATGGCCCAAATGCAAGTTGCCGGTTACATTTGGAGGTGGCAGTATCATGCGAAAGGCGCCCCGGTTGCAGGTTTTGCCGGACTGCTTATTGGGTTCCTTTTCACGCTCCCAGTATGCCTCCTCGACGGGTTTTGGCTGGTAGCCCGATGCCAAGGGCAAATCGGGGCCTGTTTGCGATTTCTATTAGCCGGCTTTTCTTTTATGTATGATAATTGGCATTAAACTCACCTTTGGCTGTGCTACAGTAAAGCCTGGCTGTGACATTTAGCAATTTTGGCTGGCATAAGTATTTGTGTTTGACTAAATTGCGGGTAACTACTTTAATAATTTGCATTATTCCAATTCCAAGTTGTGGGGGCTCAAGCAGTTGTTGTTATGTCAACTGGTAAGAGTGGGCAGTGTGTACACAACTTTTAAAGATATAAAAAATTAACGAATACAATACAGCTGATTGCTAGTGCTGAGAGCGATAGTTTTGCCTTACTATCGATAACAAATTGAAAAGTGTGGCGGCTAGCTGGAATTTGAATTGAATTTCTTGACAGTTTTTATAGCCTGCACCCATTGAAAATGGGAAGTCGGGTTATAATGGTTTTGTTAAAAAAAAAGTATGTAACAGGCTGAAGGGGGCGGGGCAGACCCCATAAAGTATATATATTGTTGATCAGGGCGACGAGTTGAGTCGATTTAGCCCTGTCCGTCTGTCTGTCCATATGTATGAATGCGTCGATCTCCGAACTTATAAGAACTACAGACTTCAAATTTTAATGGAAAGTGCTTGTATAAAGCGCGCATATTGAGTTTGTTCCAGATATTCGTTAAATTTTTCCGTTTCCATGATATCGATTAAAAACTTTATCGAGATTAGGTTTTTTAAACATATCATTTACATCTTTTTAGCTACAGTAACTCAATTTTTGCATTTGGGTTTTTGTAAATAAAATACAGTTTAAATTTTTCTTATATTTGGATATCAGCTCCACTTTTTACTAAATCAATTTAATTTTTTTTTTTAGTTTTTTAATTAAAATCGTATTTTAATAAAATAATAGCATTTAATTCATAAAACTAAAAAACGAGGCAGGAAGCACCAATCCTTTTTTCTATACGTGTGCACACATAGTTTTTACTTTTTTTTTTATGTTTTTTACATCATAATTAGAAGAATGAAAATAAAGTAAATTATTAAAAAATTTAATGATATTTTCATAAATTGCTTAAAATTACAATTTAAAGAATGTAAAGAAGTATACAAGAATATATATATATAAAATTTTAAATCTCTAGCTTCAGTTCACGGTATAAAAAACTAAATTGATCCTGAGATAACAAACTTTTACATATAATGCGAATGAATGGCTTCCGATTTTTTAATGACATAGATTTTTTTACTCGTACAAGTTAAAGCTATCGATTGGCATTCAAAAATGCAACTTCCAAAATTGTCTATTTTTTAGAAGTCAGAAATACAATCCTTTTTTGGAACATTATATTCGTAAAGTTACAGCGGATTTTGCATTTTGTAGCAAAGTTTGCTCGCTTACTACGACACAGTTAACGGTTCCTTGACGACTCAAATTCTCCAGGTAATTATACCAAAGAGATAGTCCTGGTGAACCCAAATTCGCAAAGCACTCAATCTTGCAAATGCGCAAGAAATGGTCAAATATATATATGTATGTCTCTCTTTTTCAGCCGAACTTATGCCCCTTTACGCATGCGCCTCTACGCAAGCTTTACTTAAGCCCCACCGCACCATTCCTGCCCATTAAACTGATAAACTCACTCCCTGAATGACCTTGAAATACTTTATAAGAATTCCTGCTCTTGAAAGTATGCAACACAACATATCCACTCAGAAAAAATATTTTTCTGTCGACCTTCAATGATTTCTGTTCGCCTGGTACTTTCTTGAAAATTTGGTTGAATTGCACAAAATTTTGTTGCCCCCGAAAGTATGCTGCAAAAAATTTGCACCCAGAAAAAAATATTTTTCGACGACCTTCTGCGATTTCTGTTCGCCTGGTACTTTCTTGAAAATTTGGTCGAATTGCACAAAATTTTGTTGCCCCCCGAAAGTATGCTACAAAAATTTACACAGAGAAAAAAATATTTTTCGACGACCTTCTGCGATTTCTGTTCGCCTGGTACTTTCTTGAAAATTTGGTAAAATTGGAGGAATTGCACAAAATTTGTTGCCCCCCGAAAGTATGCTACAGGAAATTTTTGCTAAAAAATATTTTTCTGTCGACCTTCTGCGATTTCTGTTCGCCTGGCACTTTCTTGAAAATTTGGTAAAATTGGAAGAATTTCACAAAATTTGTTGCCCCCCGAAAGTATGCTACAGGAAATTGCAGCGGATAAATTAATGCCCCCTAAAGTATGCCACATTTAATAAGCACACAACAATAATCTTTGTTGACGTGCTGCGATTTCTGTTCGCCTGGTATTTGATTGAAAACTAGAAAATAAAGACAATTGTTTTTAATTTCATTAATGTTTTGTTTATTCAAATGTTTTGACTAAAATTTAGCATGTTATGCATTTAAAATATAGTTTTTCTTATTGAGAATGCCCTAAATTTAATACAATATGTAAAACTACATACAAATTCTAAAAACTTAAATAATAGTATAATTGACATTTGAAAAAGCATATACCCATAAGATTTATTTATAAATTATAAATAATTGTAAAATAATAAACCCTCGGCACTGGAGTCTCTGCAATTGACATGGAGAAGTCCATTTTGTTGTTCTCGTTGCTTGTCTCCTCCAGACAGATCCCTAAAAGAAATGTTGTTGATTATAGTTTATATATTATAGTTTAGGATACGTTTGAAATACTTACATTTGAACATCAGAGTGTACTGTAATACTGATGTAAAAGGCCTTCATCCAGCGTCTGATTGAGGAACAGATTAAAACCCATATGGGGGTTTTTTGCTATAAATCTGAAAAATAAAAGAAATTCCATTAAAAAGTGTGCTCTTTAGATCTACATTAAGAAATCTCTAGTATTCGAACAGATCTATAAAGATTTGTAAAGTTCAGTAATTTTGCTATACTTATATATATCCTGCAGATCCTACAGGATTTGGCTGTGTAACTTTCATGTAAAGAATGTATTATTTTAAGGAAATTTTTCTAACACAGCCAAATCCTTACGGAATTTTACAAAACTTTGTGCGTTAGGATTGAAAGAGCCAACTGCATTGATATATTTTAAAATGTTATAGGAATATTTAAGGGACAAAGGTATAAATAAAGCATTGCATTTGTATTTGCATGCAGAAAAGTATGCAATGGAAATAACAGCTTATGAAATAAATTACCAGCTAAAAGTATGCAGGGAAAGTAATAGCTGGTAAATAAAATTACCTGACCAAAAGTATGCAAGAGTTTGATGTTTGAAATATGCGAATATTTTTTCCATTCCAGGAAAACCAGAAGTTGATCCGAAGTCATTTCGGCCAATAAGTCGTTGACCCTCTATGTCTAATTATTTGTCAATCGGATTGCTGCCATTTCAAGCCAAAGCAAGATCTTGCCGGATAACTAATTTGGCTTTAGAGAGGGAGACGGCACAGTGGAACAGGTCCACAGATTGGTGAAGCTCATTTTTGAAGACCTAGAGTTACCCAATGATGTTTCCTTGACATGCAGCAAGCTTTTGATAAGGTTTATAACATTAATAACTCCAAAGATCGCGTAGAAGCAAGCATTGGACTACAGGGGTATCCGAATACTCTCGCAGCTTGGTGCAAGCAGAGGAATTTGAATATCAAACCGCAGTTAACCCAAGCTGACGCATACCCCTCCACTACAGCCAAGTACCTCGGCATCACATTTGATAAGCGCCTCACCTTTGGACCACACCTCAAGGCAACAGCAAAGAAGTGTCGTCATAGACTGCTACAACTGCGGTAGCTCAACAACAAAAGGATCACCTTGCCGCTGGGGGTTTTTTGGAGTACAGATCTGGGGAATTGCTCCCAAATCGTATTACAAACGTATCTGTACTACGACAGATCACTAGCCACACTACATAAAGATCTCAAGCTGCATACAGTTCTAGAGCAGATTGGACTGCATATGAGCAGATACAGCGAAAGATTGCTGAGACACCGTAGACTTTCTTTCAATTTCTCATAATGCTGCCTAAAATGCAGCCCAAGCGCAGCCGGTAGATCTCGCATGTATGTTCATGTTTGCATGTGCGTGTGTGTGCGTGGGAGTGTGCGCCCAAATGTTAACATATATAGATACCGGATGTAAGCTCGATTGTTTAAAAGACCACCTCGGACTTGGTACAGGGGATCTCGTAGTCGGGCAGTATCGACTTGAGCTTTCTTACTTTTTTTTCTTTCTCTTTATTGATGTTAACTGCATTTTGTATATTTCTGTGTGTAAAAGCGACCGAAAAGAAAAAGAAATGATAGCATATACGCTACTCCCGTATAACTGAGCCACGGCTGGTATTCACATCTGCTGACAATAGCCTGAGCACCCCAAGCCAGCCCCAATGCAAATTGCAGCAACTGCAGCGCTGTCAAATAGCGTTTCCACCATAGATACGGGTACAAACGAGGCCCCAGAGCGCTCAGCGAGTAATAGCCGTACATAATGATGTGCACAAACGAATTCATCAAAGCCGGCACGAAGGCTGCAAAGGAAAGTCTTTATTAGTATAAGTAAATATAAATTAGAAAACTTACTTGAGCCAGTCGGTATCCATTTGACAACTATCCAGCATATGACAAACATGCTGCTGTGATGATAGACGTGCAAAAAAGTCAATTGGGACCACTTCTTGCGCAGTATAAAGAAGAAAGTATCCGCAAACTCCAGAATCTTTGAGATGTAGAACCACCAAAAGGCAGACGCTAGCTGTTGTCGGAAATTGAGAAATACTTTTTGCCATTCTAACAATTGCTGGACTTACGCGAATTTCATGCGGATCATAGCTCACTTTACACGGCTGACACTGGGAGCTGTAGTTGAGGGCGCGCGATGCCGCGTATAGCTCCAGGCAAATGTGGCCATTGAGCATGGCCATGAACAAATTGTAGCAGAACAATGGAAGACGCAGCTGAAATGCCTTGCGACTGAGGAAGGCACTTGAATGTGAGAGAATATGATGGCATTTGACGGCTTACACCCACCTGGCCATCCATTTGGGCGCAAAGTGCAGAAGCAGCAAGTACAAGGCCAGCAGCGCGGCAGCATTCCAAGGCGATGCCACCAATGGCCACGACTGTGTGCGCTCATCCGCCAGCTCAGCGAATGGATAGCTGTCCAGCAAGGCACTGGATGATGACATGACCTGTCGACCCATAAGAATGCCAAATGGAACTGAATTCAGCTGCCGGCGGCGCACCTGCCTTTTATAACGTTTAGCGGGTCAGCGATGCGTATATATATATGATATATTATGGTATATTATGATTTCTTTTAATTAAAAACTATTTGACCCCTGGAACAAATCAAGCGTGAATCTCAGAGGGCTCTACACTAACCTTAAATATAAACCTATATCTGCTTTAACTTGATAAACTTGACATTTTGATGGCTTTCATTTCAAGCGCAAAACGTTTAATGCATGGCAAATATATATATATCTACATATATATACCTATATATAATATATATAAAATTCTATTTGCTGTCGATAAAGTGCAGTAACAGATGAATAAATCAAACGTGAGCGGAAAATTAAAAAGCCAAAATGTTAAATAAACATTTGTCGATGCAACACTAAGACCTTCCAGCATTTGCCCTACACTCGAGTCAGGTATTTTGATTCTTTATGTTACCTGAGCAGCTGAGCAGCTGAGCTGCTTTTGGGGCTTGTAAAGTATTCAATGTGTTCGACTTGCTGTAGGGCCAACAGCTTCACAATGGTTGCCACAAATAGTGACTGCATTCGGCTCTTGCTGCATGCTACCAACCAGGCAAGCGAGTACGTTGCAGTTGGGCCTAACTGACTGCATAATACTCGCTTAGAACTGAACTAAATTCAATAAAATATCGAAATTTCTAGATTTGAAATTTTAAGATCAATCTAAAGATAAGGTTAACTTAATATTCGACTGGTTCGGAAGATATAGATTTTCCAGCTTTGCCACGCCCACAGTGGGCGTATAGCAAATATCTCAATATATCATCAGACAAACTCTATAGACGTGTACATTATACCAACTTTTATATCCCTAGCCTAAAAAGTTGCATAAAACCTATATACTCTCTTTTCACTTGATGAACGAGCATCAACGGTAGAAGAAAATCTTAATGCTTTGCCCAGCTGTTGTACTTTTAGCGGTCCTTTGGCCCTGTTTTCTTATTCTGACTTTTGGCTCCATTTTCTATTATTGTTTTCTTTATTTGTATTGCTGTACGTGTCTCTGCACCTAGGGCACTTTGCGACCTACTCTATACCCTAACACTGTCTGTTCATCTGCTCCTATGCACTCGAGCAGCTGCGTGCAAACTCAAAAGGGTTAGCTTTATATATATCTATATATATAGTTATTATTATATTCTTGCTAGCATCAATAAAACAGGAGCTTCTTAGAGACAGCAAAAAATGTTGCTTTCAATTTTCATTAAGCAAATGTCCTTGACTGAAAATGGCATGCCATATATGTGTGTGTGAGTGTGTGTGTGTGTCTGTTCGCCCATTCTATGCATCTACTCTGCGGTTTTGCTTATCATCGAGCAAAGGCTGTTGCCATACACGCATCAATGTCCTGCGGCAACACATATATCCTTTTGTCATATGTGTTTGTGTGCGTGTGCGTGCTTATGTATGCGTGTAATTAAGTTAGTGTGATTGTTATAATCAGCTGCGCCCGCAAATTTTGCAACTATAATAGCTACCGCAGCAGCGAAGCAAACTGAAGATCAATTAGTTCCCAGTCCCTCAAAGAGCTCCCCTACCTTACAACGAGCATATGCATTCAGTCATGCCCTACCTCGCAGACATTTTTGATAGATTTCCTCAACACGTCTCGTTGTTCTCGTTCGTTCCGCAGTGTTGGCTCTGACATTGCCAATGCTCGTTGTGGTTGCGCCAGCAAATAGGGAACTGGGGTATCGGGGATGCCATGCCAGGACATAGTGTTAGTCTGTTGAAGTTGAGTTTATCGCGCCGACATTGTCGTCGACCCAATGTGTGCTCCACGTGAGTTATTAAATAGATTACTGCTTTGTCTATGTGTTTGGCTGGGCTTTTGCATACATGAACAATGTGTCAGCGAACATGTTCTGCACTAACAGCAGTCACCGAGTCACACACACACATACACACAGAGAGAGATACCGCTGTGGCACATGCATGAGCGCTTCATGAAATTGAGTTTGTGTTTTGTTCAGCTCGCTGCTATTTATGGACCCAGTCTATAGAACAGCTTCCATTGAAGATGGCAAAATATATTTTTGAAACTGATCAAAAAGTTGGGAAGCGAGGATATCTTTTATAAGTCGAACATTGTATACCCTAACAGTAGTTGTTGCTATGTTAAAGAAAAATTAAAGAATAGCTTATAGCAAATATTTTTTAAAAATAAATAAAATATAGTCTTTTAAAGTTAGAATATTTCAATAAAATCCTTTCTATATATCTATAGTTTCTATGGTTGTTCTTTATTGATATGCAGTGTGTCTGGAAAATCTCATAGATATTATGGAGGAGATATGTAGAAGGCATGAAGAAAATCTGGAAAATCTCATAGATATTATGGAGTTGATATGTAGAAGACATGAAGAAGATGGTAAAGAAGGAAGGATATGGAAAAGATATGCAGAAAATGTGGAAGAGATATCTTAAGGAATATGAACAGTTTTTTTTATACAACAACTAAGTTTTTCATTGATGTTTCGTATATGAGCTTTATGATATAAGGGATAAATCTGGATACTTCCATACAAAGTCTTAAAATTAAAGCTTTAAAACTCAATGATACCATAGAGAGTTTTCGACTTCTTCTCAACGTTACTTATTGCTTGACTTAAGTAGAATACCCTTAAAAAAAACTGTCTTTATAAGTAAAATTTAATTATTATCGATATTTTGAGCACATTTTCGAATGTTAGAAAATGCTTAGCATTAAATAATATGATTTTATTTACAATCATATTTATATCTCTACTTTTTTCTATCGTTTTCTCTATCAGTTTTTCCATTATACAGGATATCAATTTTCATTGTTGCAACAATTGCTGTCATAAAGCAAGTTGTCTATCAGCTGTTGTTGCTGCTGTGGAAAACCCTCTTCAATCTTTTCTTTAATGATTGCAGCAAGTTGCACGCTTCGTTGCTTTTGCTGTTTGTTTGCTGTGGCAAGTGGCAGATTGAAAGCGGATACGAAGGCAGGTCAGTGGCATCGATGGACGATGGTCGTTGGCCATTGCAACTTGGCTTCATTGTTGTCCGCCACATTTCCGGCTCAAAGTGACAAAGTGCTCGGCGCTGTATTAAGAAATCATTTTGAAAACTGTCTCAAAGGATTTATTATTACTTACTATTGGTTGCTGCTATTGTTGCTTCCAGCTGCTGAATGCACACATAAATTGCATAACATGAGGCAGCTCCACCGTCTTTTGTGTCCTGCTCCTGTCCGTCTCCGTGTCGCCTCGTCTCTGTTTCTGTGGATGCAACTGTGCGTGGCAAAGTGTGCAACATATTTTATTTGTATTTCCTGTTTTGTTGAGTTGTCGCTGGATCCTGCTACAGTTCCGTCTCCTGCTCCTGCTCCTGCTCTTGCCTGCATCTCCTGTTGCGATTCCCTCTCCATCTTTGGACCAATCACTTCCCTTCGACTCCTGCTTCTGCTCCTTCTTCTGCATCATCTCCTCGTCTAGCCTTCATCTTCTGTTTCAGCTCCAGCTCCAGCTCCTGATCCGTTTCCTGCTCCTACTTTGACTCCTGCTATTGCCTCCATCTACTGCTCCACCTTCTGCTCCTGATTGCATCTCTATCTCTTGTTCCAGTTCCATCTCCTGCTCCTGCCTCCATATCCTGCTCTTGCTCCATTTCCTGCTACTGCCCCATGTTCTACTCCTGCCTCCTGTTCCTACCTCCATCTCCTGTTCCTGCCTAAATTTCCAGCTCTTGCTCTATCTCCTACTCCTACTCCAACTACCATTTATCCAGCTTGGAATGCCGTTGGCGTTGTCACAACACTTTGATACGCGTTATTTACAACACATTTGTCTTGGCTTCGGTTCGGTTAGCTTGCAACCAGCAGTGGCAACAACAACCAGCAGCAGGTGCTCTATAACATCTTTATTGCATTTTATCCCTTTGCATTGTTCGCTCGACTCGCCCTTTGAGGTATTATTTGTTTTTAGCCAACAGCTCATATAAATGGTCTCGAATTTAATTTGAACCCTAAGTTGCGCTCAATTGTTCCTGAGATTGATGAACTATCCAAAATTGCAAACATAAGACAAGGCGATGGCTTACGCTTTGAACTGAGCTTGAGAAATGCAAGTGCCTGCTTGATAGAGTAAGCTATATGAAGCGATAGATAGCTTCTGCAGACTGTAGTATATCAAGGCTAAAAGCTAAATCCGTAAAAATGCCAAATTTCAAGAAATTTCTTTTTACTTCTATAAAACAAATCTTAAGCAAGAAATATAAAAAACCTTTAAAGCTATTCTAGCTATGAAGGACTTTAGTACTCGATCTTCACATTTTTACCTATTTAAATGTGGAATATTACTAAAATTTCTTGAGACCAGAGTAGATCAACATCATCGTGAAGATATCTCGGCGAAAAATAATATTTTTTAAATTTAAAAGAGGTTTTGTAGATAAGGAACTGTTTTAAATCCTCCATTTTAAATAAGTTACCTATATTTAAATATAATATATTATAAAATATATATAAATTTATTATTTTGTAAATAACATCACCAATAACTAAAAATTAATTTATTTTTAAAAACTTTAAGGTTAGATTATCTCCTGACGTCATAGAGCTATACCTGTTTTCAATTCACAGTCAGATTCAGCACATTATAAACCTTTGTAAGAGGATAAACTGATGCTTGACTACCAACTCCTGTTGGTCTATATCATTATTGAGCTGCCTGTCCTGCTTGTTCCTATTCCCTTTACAACAACCCATAAATTCTAAAACTAGTTTCATTTACCCACATTCGACATTGATTACTGAACTGCATTTAGTTACAGCATCACATTAATTTCTGGACTTCTGAAATTAGTTGCAACATTTACCAATTTATCAGCTCGTACTGAACTTGCCACTACACTGAAGTTCGAGTCAGAAAGAAACCCTCTTGAAGTCAAGTTATTAAAGACATTAAGTACTTGGCTTCACACTTTCATTGACGTAATGAATTAAATTAAGCTATGAAAATTGTGGAAAGCCCTTAAAGCGCCAACAGCAACAACAACATTGCTCCACAAATATTAATTGCATTTTGATGACTTTATTTTGTCGAATATTTTGCCACACAAAAAGCCATTAAACTGATTACTTAGACACAGCCATTGACACCTTAGGCGCAATGATTTTCACTGAGACTGAGAAAATGCTGTTCGAACAATAAGGAAATATCAAAAATAACAAGAAAAAGTGTTTCTGTCGGGTGTGCACGACTAGCAGATACTCTTAACTACATGAGGAGATGTTGTTGCAAGCATTTTAGCTCATGTTGATACACATATACATATGCAATTGTAAACTTAATAAATAAATTTCTACTTGTAGAGGAAAGTACATTTATCATTCGAGATTCGAGCTCTCTGTAAGATATATTAGCTGTCGCGATGCGTCCTCTTGATCCACACCACAAACACTAATACTCGTGCAATCATAGTACAGATTCTATTAAGAGAATTCCACAAATAATGCATGTATCAGTTTATGTGCGCACAACTACAGAGATTTGTAGCAGCTGACACAAATACAATCTCTATTGTGATCTGGAATTCCGTTAGGAATGCAAGCACTTGCATGTATGTGTGTACATGCATAGAGTAATTCCTAAAGCGATTTTGACAATACGTTTTATTTAGCAACTTTTGTTTCATTTAACGGATTTTGTTAAAATTTTCAACACTGAATTCCATTAATCTATTAAATATAAGATTATTAACAAAAACTATTTTAATTATTTTTTAAAATTTGCATTTCAGCAAAAGCAATATACCCTTTGTATAAATTTTTAGTGTATAAGAAAAAGAAAATTCAGAGCTTCTTCAGTGTTCAATGTGAATTGCTTTTATATCGAAAAACTGGCCCAATTTGGCAGTTGTGAGAATCGGGCCACAGCTAAAACTAAGTCCGATTGGCAGTTGCACAAAATAAGTTCTACGCTGCCTGTGGCCAAAATAGTCGACAAAGCACACACACACACACACATATATACATATATATACAGTCGACCTAACGGCTACAGCAATGGACAATAAAACAAATTGCATAGAACTTCATTTTCTGTGCCACATTTCGGACGTTCGACTGTGCCATAAAAATGTCCGTAAAATCCTGAAGGCGAAATCAGTGTTTAATTAAGTTATAAAAATATTTGGCTCGTTTGCTCCAGTTTCTCTAAGTCTTGACCTCAATCTGGATCTATTTTAATTGGTTACATTTGGGGCTCATTATTGGCAATAAGCAGGTCACAAAAGTAATTGCTTTCAAACCAAGGCTGCCAGATTATGGCAAGTAAAGCAACATTTGGAACTTAAACAGGAAGTTCATTTGAGAGCTTAAATGCTTTTGTTAGGAAACCTTTTATCGTTTACTGTTTAACCAAGCGTGTCGGAAGCGTGTCTGCTTTTGAAATTCAAAGTTGCCAGATTATTGAAAATAAATTTATATTTACCGGCAAGTTTAACATCAAGTTGAACTTCAAATCAGCTTAGCAACTTTAATGATTTTATGTTCGCAATCAATTTAGCGTTTAATGCCTAGCCAAGTGTAATATTCTGATATCCAGGGATGCCAGACTAATCAAATTTTGCCAATATTTACCATGAACTTTAACATGAAGTTCGAGTTCAGTTCATGAGCTTAAATGCTTTGGTTGCCACAAGTTTTTCAAAAAAAATTCCTTGACAGACTACTAAAATTATAATTAACAGTTACTTTAACGTGCAGTTGACCTTTGTTAAATAGTTTAAGTGGTTTTCTTTAATGCTTAGGCAACTATGTAGTGAATATAAATTCTTTAGGATTACAAGGTTGCTAGACTGTCATTAATTTGAAAATTATTTATGAAAAAACTTTTAATTCTAAGTTGCAGCCAGCTCAAATGCTCTTTAAATGCTTTTCTTTCCAAACTTTTTATGGTTTATTGCTTTACTTAAATTTGATATTTATAAGAAAGTGCTTGGCACGCCTTTAAACAAATTCCAGACATATTTATTTTATTTCTATTCACTTTTTTTCCAGCTGCAATATTTTTGTAAAATTTATAAAATTCTCATGAGTTCGTGCAACTTATTTTACAACTTCTTTATCCGTTTCCTTATTTGTATGTATGTGCATGCTTAAGCTGCTTTTCTAGAGTCTCCCTCTCGCTCTCTCTCTGTCTATCCTGTGAGCTGGGCTTAACTGCTTACTCACTAGTTTCAAAGTCAGCTAGGTCCAAGGCGCTGCCTGCCGTCTTGCAACTTTTACTCCACTGAAACTTATCTGTGCACATCGTCTGCATGCTCATATACACAATTCGAATGTCAGCCAGCATTGTCTCTACAATGTGTGTGCGTGTGTGTGCGTGTGCGTGTGTGTGTGTTGTTTTATGGTCCAGTCTGTTGTTTTGTGGCCAAAATGCGAGCGAGCTCCCGCGTGTGCATGAAAAATGTTTCGCCTGCGGCGCTGCGTTTGCACTTTGCTGCAATTTTTAAATGCCTTTCTAATGCACTGCAGCAAGAACTCTAGCTGATGCGAAGTCTGGGTCATTGGCCAGGCAAATGGTCGTAAATCCTGTCTGCTTATCGCAGGCATACATATGTATGTGTGTGTGCGCTTTAAACTAAAATTTTGTCTTGCTTCGCACTTGAGATAATGAAACAGCGGGCGATGCATTTCTGCTGTGCTCTAAATTGCAGCCTAAGTGTTTGATTGAGTAGATCAGATGCAAATGTACAATTGAATTATGCTGCCGGCCCACTGAGGACAATTAAACTCATGCTGATGATGATAATCATGATGATTAGGCAAAGTGTGGGTGGTAAACTATATGCCTGTGAGGCAGTCTCTCTCTCTCTCGCTCTCTTTCCCTCTCTGTGTACGTGTGATTATGCAGCTATCGTGAGGTGTTTGACTAATTGTTTTGCTCTTTGAGTATTAATTCAATACTAATTATTGCACAACATGCACACAATAAATGCAATTAATATTATGCAGCTACAACAACAACGACAACAATTTACAGCTACAACAAAGCGAGCGCCAATTAAAATTGCATAATATTTGAACTTTCGATTTGCTATGCAGTCCATGCATCACTTTTTTTTATTATTGCGGTTTCGTTGCTCAATTAAATTTGTCAACAGGTTTCAAATTGTTGGCCGCGCCTGTTTAGCTATGCAAAACTAAATTGTATTAAATTTTGACTAAATGCAATTTGCATGAGTTAAAACCGAGCGGCATTATTGTTAATTGAGTGCACGAAATTGTTTGCATACTAATTGGTTTTAGCTACGCTAGACAAAATTTGAGTTTCCATTATGCTACCCTTTAAAGTCAAGCATAAAACCATTTTAATAAATATGAAATGAAGTCAGAAAATACAATAAGCGGCTTAAGAAAACAAAACAATATTTGCTGCACCAAAGCGCATTATATGCTATGTGAGAATATCAACAAGAAACTCGCCCTCTTGTTATAAAATGAACAAAGGGACGAACATTCATTGCAAGCCACAAAAGATTTCCCGCAATCACAATGCCAATCAGAAACAGCAGCAAAAACAACAACAGTAGGTTAAGCTGCAACAATAAGTAGTTTTTGCCGCGATCTGGCAACAATCGTGTCACAAACACAATCAGGATCAAAATCTGCAAGAAAAACAATAACAAACACTTCAGCAAGTGGGAAATAGTGATTTTGGGGCTATCTGGCAACACTGGCTATCGTAGCTATCTGAAACACAGTCAATATTACTTTTGCAATCAGAATCATCTACATCAAAAGGTTAAGCAACTAAGCAAAACTGGCTTTTTAGCAATCTGGCAAACATTGGTTATCACAAACCTAATAACACTTCCAATCAGAATCAATAACAAAAATAAGGATTTGTTAAGAAACCACATAAAGTGATTATGATTGATCTGGCAACACTTGTTGTCGCAGTAATCTGAAACACTATCAGAATCACTTTTCCAATCAGGATCAATAACTAAAGCCACAACAAAAGCTTAGGCAACTTGCAGTTGCTTTTTATTTTGCAACTATCTGGCAACACTGGTTATCGCCGCGATCACAAACACAATCGGAATCACACTTTCAACCAGAATCAGCAATGAAAAACAACAACAATAGCTTAAGCAAGAGGAAACTAGATTTGTCAGCAGTCTGGCAACGCCGCCGATGTCCGCAGCCAAAGCGACGCCATTTTGGTTTCATTTGTCAGTTCCACACAGTTCGTTTGCCACAAAAAATGCGTTGCATACTTTTGAGCGCCGACTGCAAATGACATTCGCAATGGGTTGAAAATTGTGCAATAAACTTACTTTCTTATTTGATTTTTGAGCGCAATGTTTCATTTTTTTTTGGTTGCTTATAGCGCACACTTATCAAATTACATGGCAGCATTTTTTGCTTTTGCCTTTTTGCATTTCAAGCCGCGGTTGTCGGCGCTGCCTCCGCCTCTGCTTTTTGATTTTACGGTTTTGTGTTGTCAACGCAGCGCACTGTGGAAAAGTTTTCTACCTTTGGCATCGCATCTAGCATCCGCAGCACAATAAAAAACAACAAGTTATTACCATTGCTTTTAGTAGTTTTTATAACTTTTACGACTTTTTAATAAAGTTGCATTGCATTTGCTGTCGCTTGCTGCTGCTTTCGAACCCAAGACAAAGTTTCAAAGCCCCCATGGCAGCCAGCGAATGTTGCTTGTAATTTAAGCGACACACACAGCGAGGAGAGAGGGAGAGCGGGAGAGAGGAGCAAGAGAGTGAGCTATACTGTGTCACATGTACACGTATGTCGCTGCATTAAGGGCTTTAAGCAAACGCGATGACGTTCTAAGCTCGGCGCAACAAAGACAAACAGCAAACAATAGCAGGCAGCAGCAGAACTAGAAGCCAATGATTCTGATACAGCTTGCAACTCTTCAGTGGCAAGAATGCTAATTTGTCAAATACACAAACACACAGTCTCACACACACACTTACACACATACAGACAGTGAGCAGTTGCTTCTGATTACCGAGCGGAAAAGCTGGCCAAAAGTTTGGCGCTGCAATAACAACTATTATATAACAATAACAACAACTGAGTGGAAAGTCTGACTTGCCAAATGCATTTCACATCACTTTGTGTTCTGCCTCTCTCTCTGTCGCTCTTTCTCTCTTTTAGCCAGTTGTCTTTTACCCTTTGTCTGCGGTCTGTCGTAACTTCTGCCCACTTTTTGGGAAGATATTAAAATATAGCCACAAAATGTCAAACAGAAACCAAAAGTTATGTGTAAATTATATGCGTCTACTTCGCTCTCCCTCTTTCTCTCCCTCTGTCTGTCTCTTCTTCTCCCTCTCTGTCTTCTGCATGAGCTACTTTAGTCAAATGCATTTGACGTGCTGAAAGTCAAGCGGTCTACGCATAAACTTTGATTTTTATTGAAATGCTTTGCTTCACAGGGATTTCCGTTGCATTCACTTGTCTGTAGAAGAAAATGAAAATGAAAATGTTGCAAAGCCCTTTTGACAGCCGAACTTTGTTGAACTTCAGCTGTTTGCATGCAGAATATTTTCTAAATGATGACATAAAGCTTAACAAATGTGTTTTGCATCTCGAAGCTTTTATCCTTTAAAAGTTGCTAATGGGTAGTTACATTTATCGTATTTTTCCTTCTTGGCATTTAAGAATGCTTACCGCCTTTCTATGCGATTTTCATGGCTTGAACTTACTTATCTATTGCATTTTACTTATGATTTGATCCTCGCATCTTTCTCTGTATTACTTTTTTATGTCATATGGATAGATATATAGATTTAGAAGTTTGTGTAGCCCTTTGACTCCTTTTCTTCATCTTTCTTCTCTGCTGATCACATAGTCGATCTTCTTGCTCTCTCTCTCTGTACTCTTGCCCGTATCTTTCTCTCTCTCTCTATTATTAAAACATATTTACCTCTCCCTCTCTCTCTCTCTCTACCCATTTCAGTCAGTATTCCCTCTTTACTTGTCTTTCTCTGTCTATTTCTCTTTGTCTCTCTCACTTCCTTTGTCTCTCTCACTTCCTTTGTCTCTCTCAGTACCTTTGTCTCTCTATTTCTCTCTATCCCTCTCTTCATCTGTCTCTCATATTCTCTCCCACTCCGTTTCTCTCTCTTTCTCTGTCTCTATTTTCGCTTATCTCCCTCCGAATCTGTTTCTCTCTCTCTCTTTCGCTCTATTTAACTCAGGCATCTCTCTCTCTGTCATTCAATCTCATTCTCTCCTTTCTATGTCTCTCTCTCTCCCTCTTTCATTCTGTTTCTCTCTCTCTCTTCATTTTCGTTCGCACACAATTTCTCTCTTTGTTTTTTCATATCTCTCTCTCTCTCGCTCTCTCTCTCCCTCTCTCTCTCTTTCTCTCTGTCTATCTCCATTTCTCTCTTTGTCTCATCCTCCTCTCCAGTTCTCCCCATTCTACCCTATTCTCACCCTTCTTCTCTTTTATTTATTGAGTGACTTGCACTATCTTTTATTATATCTTCTCGAAACTCTCAAAGCTATTCCTTTGAAAAGACTGAGCAAGGGAAACCCAGCATAAATGTGGTAAAACGTTTTCTATTCAAATCAAAACATCGTAGAGATAACGCAATTGTGTTTGTTTGTGCTTTGCATCCTTTCTTATAAGTTTGCACGCACTTTGTTAACAAAAACTTCTTAGCCCATTTGTTTAAAGTAATAATTGCGCTGGCGGTTTTGCACACCAAAATACACACACACATACAGAAGCGTACTCGTCCTTGTGTGTGGGTGTGTGTGTGCGGTTGAAGTGTGGGTAAAGTGGGGGAGGAACACTTAAAACGCGCACATCAGGATCAGCAGCTGCTGCCGCATGCTTAACGCTTAAGGCGAAAGGCGTGACGCTGGCAACCGCAGTCTGCAGCAGCAAGTAGCAACAAGGAGCTGCAAGGAGCTGAAGCAACCTTAATAAGACAGCTCGTTTGCCAGCCTGCTGCCTGCCTCTCTGTCTGTCTGTCTGCCCGTCCTTTGCCGCTTGTTAACTTTTGCTCATTTGTGCATAAGAGCTTCAAATGCATAGATATATCCATAGCCAAGGGCGAGAGGCAGTGGTTCAGGTGCGAGTGAAGTTTCAACACGGCCATAAGTCAAGTTGACAAGTGGCAGTAAACGCGTCTCATTTGCCGCGCTTGCAGCCTGCCCTGGCACATTAGAGCCTAGACCCACTTCAAATTGAATAGCAAATTGCAATAATAACAACAACGACAACACCAAACGAACAACGTGCAATATTAAGTAGATATTTAATTTGCAGCTGCAGCGAACTGAAAACTTTAGTAATTAAAAAACTTTGGCGCGGACGAAACCAAACCAGCGAAGAGAACATCAGGTGCTGCCGCTGAAATTCTCGATTGCTACTATATATTAAATGACCAGTTTAATGTGCGCCAGCAATTTAATGAGCATTAAAAGTAAAGACCGTGGAATGCCAATATACGTGCATAATATGTATACATAAGTGAGCATATCCTGCATGTCCTTTTTTGTCACGCGCTTAACATGTTAACTGCCGGCGATAATCGCTGTCAACTACATGATGTCGCTTCAAATTAAACCAAAATATAAAATTAAATAAGTGAGCGAGTGACCGACTAATAGATACCCTGAAGCACCTGAACGAACATTCTACTTGGCATATAAAAAGTTAGAACGGCTAAGATGTTCTTATCATTTGAAGTTTGAAAATCTTATGAGTTCGGACTGGATTCATATATTTTTCAATATTTAATGAACGAGTTTTTAAGGCATAATAATCTGTTGATTTAAAGGTGCTTATACCTAGGTGTAGAAGAAACTCATAAGAGTTGGAAAACGTTTAAATGAAATGAAAGCAGAAATTCCAGAGATCGAGTTTGAGAAAGTACAGATTTATAGTTTGAGAAATTATATATATAACTCTTAAGTTGTTTCTTACTATTTTTGGTAAACAATTAGAATTTAATTAAGTTTGAATATATGCATATTCCATATTTATCTGGGATATTTATTATACATCAATTAATAATTAATTAATAAGTATTAATTAAGATTAACACTAAATATGATTCCGGCTTCAACTTCAGTTTTTTACTTCTTTACAATGCTTCTTCTATTTTCTCTCAACTTGTCTCTCGTCTACCAATGATCCACCATTGCATTTCTTCATTGTATGCAACTCTGTGGTATGGCGTTGCACTGCTACTTTTCATAACATTTACATATATATATTTTGAAGACGATTTATGCTCTTTTAAAGTTCAAAAGCAGTCTCATTCAGATCATATCACAAACATTTGTATGTTGCATCCTAACCTATTATTATCGCAAGACAAGAAACATACAAGTTTGAAAAGATCTAATTTTAGAAGTTTGGACTGTATTTATTTAAAGGCCAAACCGAAATACTATCTTTTTAAACGGAAACCCATTGTTTTCGACGAATTCGAGCTTGAAAATTTAAAGTTCTCAAAGATCAGACTGCATTCGATAGAGCTACATTTCTTAAAAGTTAAAACAGCCTTCATTTCTTGTGGCATGGTTTTGCTTTTTTAAGGCAAAAATGTGTTGAAATGGAAGCCAGAATACACTCGCTTGACTATACGCATGTTATTTTGCAGCTACATGCACTGTTTATGTATGTATGTATATAGTACATATATTGAGCACATTTACAGAGCTGGCTGACCGAGGTCAAAGAGCCGTTTAAATGGCCACGCGAGTGCATGTGAACCGCGTATATAAAATGTAATTTCATTAAAAGTCATCCGCAACGTCGATTCACAGTCGCGGAAAGTGTGTTTAAAGCGAAGGCCACAATTTTAGTTGGCAGTTAGCATTGTTAACAGCTTTGGCATTAGTGAAATGCATGCAAATTTCGACAAGCTGTCCACTTGTCCAGCTGATTGCTGCCAATTGTCAGAATAGAAATGCAACCGTTGACAATCGAATGTGCAGCTGCGTAATTTACACAATTGCTCACAATGGCATTTCACATATTCCTGTCGGAAATACCAACAGTCAATACCAATGCTGAACAACGAGCCCGAAACGCTATCAATTTGTTTAAATGTAAATTCATGGAATTTAACTACAATTTGAAGACTGTTAAAAATAAATGATGCTGAAGTGGGAACTGTTAATTATGTGTTTGGTATGTAATTATACTCAAAGAAGAGAGTATGATGAAGTTGAGATAACTATATATAGTTATTATATGAAAATATGGAATAGCTGCTAAATCATAACTTAGCAAAATCAGTTTAGATTGTCCAAATCACATACAAAGAAAATAATAAACTGGAATTTGGCGTTATCAGAATCTCATCGCCAGAGAATTAGACAATAGTCCCATTTACTGAGGCCGACAGCTTCAGCCCTTATGAGAAGTTCCTTGTGAATAACTTGATTGAATTAATCAAATTTAAAAATAAATATTAAAAATATTGCAGAATTCTAAAGAAAATTATAGTTCACTTATGGGCATGTTCTCAACATTTGTCTTTAAGCTTTGACTAAAAACTTAGTGAGTTTAAGGTCCACTCTAATATGAGATATATACGTATATATGCATAGAGACAGAGGGAGAACAAAGAAACTGATAGAAATGGAAAACAGAACATATTGAACTCTCTCTCTCCCCTCTCTCTTTCTCAATCTCTCTGTCACTCTGTATTTTTCTCTCTCTCTCAATTCCTCTTTCTATTTCTCTATTTTTTTGCCTCTTTCTCTCTATCGCTCTCTCTCAATAACTCTCTCTCTCTCTTTCTTTCCATTTTTCTCTTTCTTTGTCTCTCTCAAAATCTCTCTGTCTCTCTCTCTTTCTCACTCCCTCTCACACCCTCTCTCTCTCTTTTTCTCTCAATTTCTCTCACTCTCTCCCCCTCTGTCTCTTTTTCTCTTTGAGTTTGCCTTTGTCTTTGTCTTTCTCCTTCTTTTTTTTTCTCTCTCTTCTTATTCACCTCTCTCTCTTCCCCTTTCATTTGATTGTTATATAAGTCAAGTAAGCCCTCAACTAAATTTTTAAATTTAACAACATCGATCGCTTTTATCTAGAAACACCCTCTACCTACACTTAAGCTACTTTAACATCTTTATGCAAACCCTCAAGAAAAAGTAATATACCATAGATTGTCAATTAACAGCCAAAGCTCCCTAGCTGCCTAGCTTCCGAGCTGCTTGTTTCCTTTCATATGATATTCACATAGCAAACTTCAATTACAGCTCTAATGCCGTTTGTGGGAGGCGCACTTGGAAAACTCGCTTTCAATTATGGCCAACACACTCACTCACGCACACACACGCGCACAGTTGAGTTGGCTCGATGGCGCATGCAAAGTGCAAATGGTGAGCATCAAAGCCATTTCGTTGGCCTTCAAGTCACAGTTGCTGCTGCCTCAATCAATTTCAATTTATCAATTTTTACAATCAACTGATTTTTATCAATTTTATGGCGCATTTTAAGACCGCGCGCACACACTCTCACAGATAGGCAAGATAGGAGTAGGGGTAGTGGTAGCATGGCAGAGTCTTAGCGAAAAGGACACGCAAAGGAAATTTGACTGCCAAGGCGCACGTCCAGGCTAGAAGCAAAAGTACGTATAGTATGTAACATGTCAATAAAATCAACAAATGTTGCTCCTCCCCCGCCTCCTTGGAGCCCAATTGCCACTGCTGGCATTTCCGTTGTGGCTGCTCCTCTCCTCCCTCCCCCACTCTCTATATGCAAATAAGCATTTCACTGACATTTTTTCATTGTTATTGCTGTTGTGGGGGCATGGTGCGTGCTAGTTGCTTGCGGTTGCTTATGTAACCTACTTTTATTTTGGTCTTTTTCCATTTTACTTCAATTTCGGTTCTTTAAGAACACTTTGATTACGCATACGAACAGTTTACATACAAAAATTATTATATCTAATACGCATTATAGCCTGGCAACGCTTTCATTTGACAATTACTTTGCTTTTCTCTTTTTCATACTTGTTTAGAATGTGAAAAGAGAGTATATTTGTTATATGCAATGCCCGTTTGTCCATTTGTTCATCTGTCTATCACTCTCTCTGTCTGTATATATGAGTGAAGTTTCGCTGTTATTGAAACTAGTGACTTCTAGTTTTGGAATGTAAACTTGAGTGAAGTCTTCTCTCATGACTTGTAAAGGTAATCGAAAAACAGGGAATATACACTGCAACAGCTATAACACCAAAAGTAGATTATTGTGTATCTCTTCTACAGTTCGATGGAAAAAGGAAGAAAACTCTAAATTCAAAGGTAGGATTAACGATATTTTCAGTTCAACAGTTATACAGCTAAAAGCAGGTTATTCTGGATGTTCTCTATAGTTCGAAAGCTTGGAAAGTAGGAAAAAAAACTATACATTCAATAGTCCTAAAGGTAGAATCACCGACATTTATCATTAAGCTCCCTATCCTCATGAATATTTCCTATAACTTACTTGATTTGCACCGTGAACGAGTATTATGCAACGTTTCCACTTATTTTCAATAACTTTTTCCTTCAGCTTTTCCAGGTGATTGAGCTGGTCAGCTCTTAAAATGTAATCAAAATTCATGCTTACATAAAGAATTAATGCTCTGTTCATCAATTCGATTTATTTAATACTCTTGAAACACAAAAAAAGATATAATTCAATTGAAAAGCAAAAGCTCTAATTGAGAAACGTTTTCCTTCTCTTTGGTGCTATTTGATTGTGTTCAATTTGATATATTAAAAGAACTCATTAGGCGACTGGGGACTGTTATTTTGTTTAGCTATAATATGAGAAACATTACGAATTTCTCGCTTTTTATTAGGACAACCGCAATTAACGCATAATTTGTAGCCTAGGCAGCGTCACATGGCTCTAAAACCTCATTTGCTAAGGAGAATTATAAAAAAGTCAGAGAGTGTGAGTGGAGAGGGGAGGGAGAGAGGCGGAAAGTCTCACTAATTAAAGTCAACACTTGTTACTATGACCTCATTACAAGCAAATCTGCTGGCGGGCTACTACAGCTCAACTTACCAACATGGGGTCACATTTTATAGAGAGGGGGCGTGGCTGAAAGGAGAGGGGCGGGCCAGGTGGCTGGCACCTGGTGAATGTCTTCGGCTTGTTTAGACTCACTTTGTCTTTGTACACCCGATACTTTTTCAAGTTCATTAGGGTAATGAAGCAGCCACAGACACGACCTCATGGCAGACCTCCAACTGGAAACATGGGTCCTGGGCTCCTCGAGCGCTACAAATAGTGCAAAGGCGGCACAAAATAAAGTTGTGTATGCTTTTAGTTTATGGTCGGCCATAACTGTGCGACTCGTTTCGCTTTTTGCATAATGAATGGACGGGAGCAAACGCACACACAAAGTTTTTCACAGTTTTGTAGTCGTCTTTTAGGCGCACATGGCCCAAGGCAAAGGGAGCGAGGGAGAGGCAAACACTTCTCGTTAAAGTTTGCCTCGCTTCTCCCTTGGTATTGTCCAAGTGCGCAATTAGCATTCAGTTTAATGTGCTATAGATACACATACACACACATTTATATATGTATATATACTATAAGGAATGTACAACTATTTTATCATATCTGAGCCAATTTACTTAATTAATAATAAACTTTGTGGGCCTGTTTGTTGAGCGAGGCGTTTATTTCTCTGGGTTTTGTGAAGAAGAAGTAATAATTAAAAAAAATATTAGCAACCTTATCAGGCGAGAATAGATATTAGTATATATAGATATTAGTATAGATATAGATGTATGTATATATATTATTATATATTGTAAAAAACCTTAGTAAACTTATTAGTCGAGGATATATATTCCAAATGCTAAGTGTCTAGCATTCATCTAGGAATATGAGTAACTGATATGCTCTTTTCAGTTTGACTGATATACTCTTTTGAGTTTGTGAACGAGTATAAATTGCTGTTAATAATAAGATAATTTACTATCTTCTACTGTTTAACATGCCATAGAATACCTTTAATGTTCATAGTTCAAAGCAATGCACAGTGGGCCACAGTTTATTTTATTTGAACAAAATTGTAACATTTCTATGGATATAGATATATAATACATGTATGTATGAGCTTCAAATATGAAGTTGAACTGAGACATTTTTCCGAAAAATTTCAGCAATCATCTAACATTCCCCTTCTTTAGTCTTCACGAAAAAAGCGAGAAATATTTATATAGAGATTTCTCATCATTTTCTATAAAAATAATAAACAAAGTCTACTGTTAGCAAAGTGCATTTAAGATATACATAAGATAATATTTTTTAAATAAATTTTATTTTTGATTGAACTTTGCATTTATCTACTTGTCTCGATTATTTTCATTCATTTCATGTTTAAGTAATTAACTTGAACATATTTTCATACATCTGCAATAATTGAATTGATTGAAGCTTGATTGACACACATTTAATGGAACAGCTGACGATGTTTGCTGGCAATCGTTTCATTAAAGCCAAACATTATTCATGGCCTTAAATATTTTGGAAAATGTGCAACTGGCATATGGCATTTGCCACTTGTTGGGCTGTTGCCAGTGGCTCGATTGATGGGCTGAAAATAATATTTTGGAAAATGTACGAGATGCTGCAATTGTGAATATTTATGAGGCACAAGCAAAACCATAACCAAATTTCAATAGACAAACAGACAGGCAGACAGACAGACGGATAGACGGACGGAAGGCCAGACAGATGGAAATACAAAACAGGATGCGCCATTCAGGAAAACTTTGTTGTTCTTACTGTTGTTGGGATTTGCATTAAAGCTGCTTATGCATTGCAAGTTGCATTACAATTGCAAGCAGTTCACCAAACTTATGGAATTTTGATTGTTTTCTGTATTATTCATAAGCAGAAATAATGTTGCGCTGAAATGAAGAACTTGAAGTGGAGTTGGCAACAGACGAAGGCTTAAACTAAATCAATGTATATCTAACATTTTTTATCAGAACTAGACTCAAATCATGGTTTTTAGCAAATGTGTTTAACAAGGAGAAAGAGGCGTGGCAGACAACATGAAATATATAAATATACTTTTTTTTTATTAAAATTCTTTTTTATGCCACTTCAAACATATTTTTAGTTTATAGACTGGTCTGCGAAGGCTACATATACATATACTTGATCAGGATAACGAGCTGCGTCGATAGAGCCTGGTTCGCCTGTCTGTCAGCTTGACAAATAGAAAAGCTAGAGACTTGATCTTGGACTTCCATATCCTCGTCTTATAATGTGTAAAGATTCTTTCGATGCTTGTTTCGTTAAGAATCTTGAATTTGTAGATACTTAGTATTAAGAATAAATTCTCTTAAGTTTTTGGGGGCTATTAGAACTAGTGGTTTAAAATTTGAAATATATGTATATTCTTCTAGACCACCGCCAGATGAAAATACTAATTTTATTGAGGCGTGCCTTTATCAATGTCAATCGATAATAGAACTGCCAAAGAGCTGGAAATGTGTCAATCCAGTTTTTGGCAGAGAATATATGAT
This sequence comes from Drosophila gaucha, assembly GCA_035045545.1. Taxonomy (NCBI): domain Eukaryota; kingdom Metazoa; phylum Arthropoda; class Insecta; order Diptera; family Drosophilidae; genus Drosophila; species Drosophila gaucha. The sequence continues at coordinate 2,430,329 of JAWNOY010000292.1, forward strand.
GTGCCTCTTGTCATTTTTGTACTATACAGAAAACACATACCATTCAAAAATATGACAATTTGTAGCCGAGTTATATGTATTTGGAGTTCAGAAAAGCCTTTTCCGAATCAGTCTCTCTTACGCTCATTCACGAAGCGAAAAGTCTTTATAAGTGTTGTGCACTGTCAGTCCGTCTATCTGTTGAATATTTAACTTTTTCTGGCACACAATTTAGGATCTAGTTTGGTAATGCGCTGTAATTATTTCTTGACATAAGTGTGAGCACAGAGAAGACTTTAATTTTTGTACATTTATTCTAAAATTAACTTAAAGTGTGTATACAATTAATTTCTAGCTTGTTGCTTGCTTTTTCTCTCTCACTCTCTATTTCTCTCGCTCTCTTTATCCAATTAGCTGTTAGGTATAAAATATGAATAATGTAAGAAAGGACAGACTGAAACGTCTGGCACCTGCAGCTGCTTAAGAAAACTGACATTAAATATGAATTAGGCACAGACAGTAGTAAAAAGGTCAAAGACAAAGGCAAATCCAGCAGAAACAACAAAGGCAACAACAACAACGAAGGCTAAAACTATTCGTCCTCGTACAAAAAAAACCTTGCATGCAAATGGCTTTGCTTTTGACAGCCAAAAGGATAATAATATTGATTGCGGATTGTGTGTATAATTGTAGCTGTGTCTGTGTATGTGTGTGTGTGCCTGTGTTGAATGTTTACTGTAGTTTGTTTGTTTGTCGGTCAAGTTACCAGGACAACGACATTGAAACCTGGCCTTCGTGTCTACAAAGGCGTGTGCGCGCCTTGTGTGTGTGTTGTGTGTGTGTGAGTTCGCCTTATCTAATGGCTTTTTAATTGAAGCACAAAATTCAATGAATAAACAAAGGGCCAACGATTTTTCGTTTTGTCTGCTCAAACGGAAAATGCCAAGACGAAAGTTCACAGCACTCAAAATGAAAATGTTTTAATTGATTTCAACTTGACGGCAAGTTATGAATCTAAAATGCGTGAAAATTTAAATTGAGCCAGTTATTTATAACAATTAAATTTACTTACCGACAGAGCTATCAAGCCTTCTGTCCACAGATCTAATGATACTTGCTTCACATACTCTTTCTCGCTCTCTCTCTGAATGTGGCCAAAGCTCAGCTTTCCTTTGGATATAGCTGCGGTTGCGCTTGTAAACTATCTAGCTTGTGGCTGACAAGACACACGACTCGCCTCGCCTGGCAGGCTGACCAAATGGCTGTCAGCAACCGCAAAGATAGCTCATTATGTTAAGGACGAACACTCAACTCGATATCCGATAGCTTGGCTATAATTACACGTGTTGAGGTCGAAGCAACAGCCGACTGCATGTTATATTCCAAAATTAACGTGCTTAACTTTTCCTATCTGTTTGCATATATACATTTATATATGTATATAGCTAGCCTTGGCTTGTATTTGGCCACGTTTTACAGTTCAATTATTGTGGCATTTATAATTAAAGTTGCGTGCGACATTTTTGCTGTCGAATTGTAACCTGAGTCCCAGATGCGTGACTGCTACCGCACTCTTCCTTTTTTTATACCCTGCACCCATTAAAAATAGGTATATTGGTTTTGTTCAAATTTGTGTAACAGCCAGAGGCATGGTTGACTACATAAAGTTTAAGTAAGAAGTTGTTGACTATACGAGTGTCAATAAAATATAAAAATAAGATATAAAATGTAAAGCAAATATTTGCCTAATAACATCACCGACACGTTGGGAGAATTATATTAGCCCAACCATCCAGCTGTGCATATATAAATCAAAAGTTGTTTCAATTTAGATAAACTGAAGAGTAGATATATATGAGCAGATCTGCCTATATTAATATTATTATTATTATTAAAGTTAGATATAATTTAAATGAACACTAACTTATGACTAAAGCACTGGCTGCTAAGGCCTTCGGCTTGACAGTGTATTATGGATCCAATACTTATTTAATCCTTATTTACATATTTATAAAATTTAAATTGATTTTGGTTAAATTTTGAGGATTAAAATATATTTGTGGATATGTTTTCTGGGGTTGGGTTTGATAAGATCGATATGGGGCATATGTGTTGGAGGGCGTCTATATATGAGGGCGTTGATCTTGAAATTGGAATTATCCTATTAGCCCGTAGATCGTCGTATGGTATATCTGTAGTATAAAAAGCTTAGTTGTATATCAGATTATAGATATCGACCAACAAACTTCACAAAAATCAATAAAATTAAAGCTAAATTGCAAATAATGCAGTTCTTTATAATACCTTGCCATTTTGGAATCTTACACATATTTAAAGTAATAATTGGAAACACTGTTGAAAATTTGATCGCAATAAGTTATGTAACACAGTTATATTGTCATATTGTCAAAATCCCGCGGCCATTAGCGTCATGAGAAGGTTTTTTCTATATGTGTGTGCACACATACATGCAAGTGCGTGCATTCTTTATGGAATTCTAATAATAGGATTGTTATTGCGCTAGTATTTGTATCAGCTGCTACATTTCTCAATGCGTGTGCATACATATATGCAAATGTTTTATGGAGCTTTATAAATAGAAAGACAATTCTGATTGTATTTGTGTGAGTTGTTGGTTTTCTTTCGCATTTGTCACCTCTAACAGAAGTGTAAGAGTGGAGGTCTGAACTGAGACGATGGCTAACACCTCATGTTGCTATGGTGACACGAGTTCGTATCCTGAAGGAGAAATGTATTTTTTCTTCAAGTAGAAATTTCTTTATGATATTACACTTTTATCAATTATATAGTTACACTTGCTTGTATCGTGTGTGTGTGTATTTGCATGGACGTGCTTTCTTATGTATGTGTGTAAAGCTGCTCAACAGCTCAGGGTATCTTATAGTCGTGCACAGCCGACTAGACCACCCTAACTTGTCTTGCCTGTGAGTAGGCGTGGTCAGAGCTGCCATCGTAGTTTCTGTGGTCAGCGAAATGTTCGGCTGCTTTGTGGCAGGCCGCTTTTAATTTAAAATGTACGTGACTTGTTTTAATTAGGAACAGAAGGAAAAAAGCAGAAACTGAATTTATGGATATTTCTGTTTGCAAATGTGTGGCATGGGCTTTGCTATTGCTACTTACTTCCAGGCGAAACCATTTCGACAGCTTTCGAGCCCATTATAAACGAGCATAATAACATAAGTTGCTTATGAATTTATGTTGTCAATTAAATGGAAATATATTATATATTTGTGTGTGCTTCTTGAAACAATTGCAAGTTATTTGCATCTTAATGCTATCAGCTCCGTGATGCACAATCGCATTATCAGCTTCAGCTGTTGCTCAATACGTTCACTCAATTGTGCATAATCCGTGATGTTTAACAAGCCAGCAACAACAGCAGCAACAACAGCGATAATAATCGTAGTAGCTGAAAAGGCGACTTACTATTATTATGCTCACAAATTTTCAAGTGCTTTGCACAAGTTTTTCGATAAAATGGCATAACATGCAACCGCTGCCACAACAAGGCTTTTGCCCAGCTGTCGATGGGGCGTAGCAGTGGGAGGCTGTCCAAGAAACTTGTTAAATAAGACTTCTAAATTCATTTGCTCGAAACGCAGCTTAACACCAGCAAAGCGCATAAAAACTTGTGCCAAAAAACGACGTAGAACAACTTCATCAAACGACGAGAACTTATACTGCAAGTAGTTTTTTTTTATTGCTTCTGTTGTTGCTGTTGTTGTTGTTGCTGGGTAAAATGTTTTTTCGGCAATCTGAAGGAACACAAAGAAAATAGTACAACTACAGCTCAAAAGTTGTACAAGCTGCCGAAGCAGCTTAAAATAAACAGCAGCACACAGCTGCCAAGCCAACCACTCGCCTGCCCACAAAAGTATGCAACACTTTTCGACAGCCTTTTAATACTTTTATTTTTTTGCACTCGGCAGTCTATTCAAGGTGGCTACAAAGGGTATGATGTATTTGAGGGAAATGTATGCAACAGGCAGAAGGCGGTAAATCATATAAATATTTGATCAGTATAAGCCTTCAAGTCGATCACTTCTTCACTCTGTTTAAAAGTCTAGATCTTGATAAACTTGAAACATATATTCATGTAAAAAGTTTACAGTACAAGTTTATATTATATTTTTTAGATATCTCTCTCTCTTTTCTTTAATATTAATAATAATCAGTATATTCACTAAATTATAACCTTATTCTTTGGTACATACACATATTTTAATATTATATTAATGCCCAGAAAGTTACATTAAGTTCGTCCATCTACAAGCGAAGTTATTAAAAAACAAAATAAAGTATATTTATGGTTACAATTTGTTGTAGGGTATCTTCTAGTCGTTCACTTCCCACTAGAACGCTCCCACTTGTGTTTTGGTTACTTTCAACTCGGTTTCTTGGTATGCTGTACTTTCATTAAATATATGCATTGTGAATGCTGCTGCCTGAGCCTTGAGCTCGTTGTTCGCCTGCTGCTTTGCATATTTCACGAACCTCCATCTCCCTCTCTCACTCTCTCTCTCTCTGAAAGAGAGATCCTGTTGTTTGTCTAGCGGCACATTGTGATAAGAAACTTTGCACAAAAACTAGTTTCGTGTTGTCATCTTATGTTCTGTGCGGGCTTGTCAATTGTTCGCGCTGTAGGGTATACACAGGGCATATTAGCTAAGCAGCTCGGTTGGTTTTGAATAGCTAAAATTCGTTTTTGGAGTGTAACACTTGAAAATAGATGTGAAGCTTATTTAAATATCATCTAGTTATAATTGATCAATTGCTCACATTGAAGGGTATTCACAGGGCACATTAGCTACATAGGCTGTTTAGCTTATCTTTTTAAAATCTTTAGTTTGTGTTTCTATTAAATTTGTTAAGATATTTACTTATTGTTTGTCAAGTGAGTTCATATTTGTTAGACGATTATCTATTTAAAAGATGTCTCTAAGATTTTACTCTTAAACTTCTTTAAATTTTCTTTAAATATTAATTAGTTGTATATATATATACAAACATATATATATATAAAATATATAAAATGAAGTTAATTTGCATTTGGCTTGTCTCTTTAGACTTCGCTCTCTATAACTTTTTGGCATCCTGCCTGTCTTGTTCTTTGTTATTCTCTGCTGTTTTTTTGATTGCCCATCGGACTGCCATTTGCTTCATTGTCAATTGTCTTCATTTCTGTGGACGCTCTTGGACTTGCTTTTATGACTTTTACCCGCAACACTTTTATTGCCCCAGACGTGGCCAGAACTCTCGCCGGCTTCGTCTGCTGCTCGAGCTAAAAACAAAAAAAAAAATAATGCCCCGGCAGGAACAATGGCCGTCGAGTGTTTTTACAACTTAATTTGCAGTTTGTGTCGAGAAATTCTAGAATGCTTTTAGGTGTGGCTTGTTTCACTCTTCTATAGCCATTGTTGTTATTATTATTATGCGCTGCCTTTCAGCTGCTTAATTGGTATATAGAATGGAGTCTACCCGGTGAATTAATTTGTGCATATTATAGCGATTATTATAAATAACCAAGCAGCTAGTACATACTCAGGCCAATTAAAAGCCATTAGCGAATAGAATAAACACACAAAAGAAGAGCCATTCGCCCCCACAGGGCTGTCTGTCTATCTGTCTATGTGTGTGTTAGCCCAACTAGCAGCTTTTAATTAGCACTAAATTACTTTTATTTACAAGTCAATGGATACAGAGGTAGCTGCACCCTATTTTGGTCAGCGATGTGGCAAGTCCTGTCACAGGATCGCAGTCAGTTATATATCACAAGGGACAACACATATGCAGCTCATGCGTGATTTAATGTGAAAGCACTCCAACTGCCTCTCTCTCTTCATAGATCTGGCCAGCTCTGCTTTTTGGCAACTAAATGAATAATCGCACATCCTTCCAGTTTTATGGTAGACCATCAAGGAATTAACAGCTAATTAGATAGCAACAGTCCAACTTTTCGACACAAGATCAAGTTGTAAATTTAAAGCCAGAAAATGAGTTGATTATTTGTGTGGGCCATGCGGCGTGTGCTTAATTTGTTAGCTGTAAAAGCGAAAATAAATGAAACGCTTTCGAGAGGCTTAAAACGCTAAGCGCACAAACTAATCTAAACATGTCACACACATAGACAGACACACATACGCATTTTTAGAAATTTCGCTGTTTTTAATTAACAGCTCACAAAACTAAATTGAAAAATTTGATTAAAAAGTTGTTCATGCAGTTGCGAGGGGCTGAGCGCTGGGCGCTCATACACAAATAGCAAGAAAAGAGATTTTTCAAGTGCACATCAGAAAAGTATGCATGTGTATTTTTGTCTGTATATATGTATGTGTGTGTGTGTGTACATTTGGTTGCAGGCGCTGGCTAGCAAAGTTTCAGTTTAGTTTGGCTTCACAAATGTTTTAACATTTATTTTATTTGCAAAAAGTAGAAATGCGCAACACTTGCAGCTGCCTCTGTCGATGTGTGTGTGTGTGTCTGTGTGGGCTGAGTGGGCGTGGCGCATTAACACTTGTCGTGTCAGTGTCGCATGTCGTCGCTTGCAAGCTGTTAAACTAAATACACGATGTCTGGGGCTTCTGCATGAACTCATGAGCGAATATTACAACTCGCTGCAAGTGTGTGTAAGTGTGTGAGTGTGAGTGTGTGTGTGAGTGCAACGAAGTAGAAGCGCGCTTCGCTTACGCTTGCCTGCTTTATTCATAGTAAAATTATATGTGTAGAACTACAGGTGAATGTGGGCGTGGCTCGCAATTAGACTTTGTGTTTTATTTGCAGACCCGCAAATGTTTAATTATTTCTCTTCTTATGCCTTTTTAGGCAGGTGAATGACAGCGTATTCTAATCAAAACTCTTTTAGCCAGTCACTGCAGCAGTTCGTTACACTAAGATGAACCCAGAGCAACTGACTTGCGTTTTCCAGTTGCGTTTATGACAGCTCAAGGATTGTCGCCTGCATTTTATGCAAGTAATATTCAAAATTAAAAATGTAGGAAAATATGATAATGAAAAGTGCATGGAACACTGCTAGAAAAAGTTTAGCTGCAGTCATCAAAACTTATCAAAATTAAGAATTTAAAAAATCTAATCAAACTTTGTTTGTCAGTCGCAAATCAACCGGTAAATACTCGAGCTATAATAACTCAGGGTTAGAGTAGGTTAGGTTTGGTAATGACACAATATTTTTTAATATTTGAAATAAAAATTTTGAGTGTAAATCAATGTTTCGATTCAGTAAGAGTCAAAAAAGGTATTCGAAAAACGGATAAGTGCTAATAGTTATAGTCAATCGAAGTCACACAAAATGTCAGATTTTCAACGCAACCCGATTTTAAGAATATTAGTCAGTTACTAATACACAATATGGTAAAATTCCTAAAAATATAGAATGTGCATATATCAAAGGCTACCGGAAGAAAAATGTGAAGCATATATTATAAAATAATTGAAAATCAGGCCAAAAAAATCAAAGTTATAGTTATTCAAAGCTTACTGTTATGTTTATCGGGCTGGATTTCAAATTGAAGGCTGGAAATTTTTGGAACTAAGGATATGCTTCTAAACAGTTCATGACCAATATTGTATTCTTCCTGATGAATCTGATGAGGAATACCTTAACTATCAGCAAGCAAAGCTCAAATATAAACAGTTTCCAAATCGGCTTTTGCGAAAAATTATAGGGCTATATTTTGGTCTACGTTTGCCAAAATGTGGAAGGCTAATACTTGATTATCAATCCAAACTCTTGCCGAAATACAGCTAAGAATTTCTAACAAATCCAAAAAGCGACATATATTCACGAACTTTAAAAATTGTAGAAAATTGATTTTTTAATCTGTTGAAAACTTACCTAAACTTAAATATAGTTGAAATGTTATGAATATAGATCGATTGCTTTGAATCAGAAAGAAAATTTTAATTCAGATCGATGCAAGCTATACTTTCTTAAAATCATATCTTAATCTTAACAATTAAAAGGTTTACAAAATATATGTATGATTAATTAATATATTCCCATATATGTCAAATTTGCTTACAACAAGTCAAAAATTACTGAATCCCGATATCAATTTACCAGAATTATATTATTTGGTTGCCATAGATGAAGTTGGAATAGATAGAAGACTGACAGGCAGGCCGATTAACTGGCAAATAGATGGAGTTGAAATCAATTGATGTTTGCCTGCTCAGTTGCCAGCCAAAGAGAGTGGCAACTGGGAATGCCTACCTTTAGCTGTCTGGTTGCCGAATGGCAAATCAATGGATAGTTTGATGGATGTTTGGTTCCCAATTTGGAGCACAAAAGGGCGACTGGGGCTGGGGTCAGGTGCGATTGTTTAGCATGCTTATTGATGCATTTTGCAGCTGCAGCTGCGGAGTTGCATGCAATTTGCATTTGCGAATGCCATGCAAATTACCAGAGCATGATCTATGTGTGTGCACAGTAGTGTACCTGTGTGTGTGTGTGCGTGTGTTTGTATGCAAATGCAAAGGCGGAAGAGTTGGCGGAAATGCTGGGGAATTGAGCACAGCTCGTTGCTTTTCACAATTTTCGCGGTCGCTTTTTATTCCAAAAGTCAAAAATGGAAGTCTCTGAGGCAGCTCCAGCTATTACGCATGCAAAGAATGTGCGAGCGAGCAGGCTATATGAAGAGTGTTTGGGTGAGAAAAGGAGAAAGTAAGTGTATGTGTGTGTGTCTGGTTGGATGTTGGGTTTGTTTGCGGCGCCTGTTTGAAATTCATGACTGTTTAGCACACATGCCGCATAATGTTGCATACATTTTGGTGGCACAGCTGCCGCGAGCGCTGCGTCTGTTGTATGCTCCTGCACTTTTGTTGTGCTTGTTGTTCTCTCTAAATAAGAAGCGCCAATATGCAAACACAAACACACACGCACACAAAGAGACACACATAATATTTATGCATTTTCACATAAATGCAGTGTGTGTTAGTTGTGCATTTATAGCTGCAACTTGTTTTGCATGCTAATTGGCTTTCGCAAATATCGGGGCACATTTGGAATCTGTGTGTGTGTGTGTGCATCTTCAATTTGTCGCATGCTGCTCATTAGGCATGAAAACATTCATATATTTATTTAACAGTTTAACGTGTTCAATATCATAAAGTGTTGCAACACGCACAACAACGCACTCAAGTTACAATTTCCAACTAAATTTAGCAAAGAGAGCTAATGAAGTTTAATTAGAAGGATTAGTCTAATATTATTATCATCATTTTCATTTTTAATTTCATTATTTTTATTTTCGTTTTAAATATTGTTTTCATTATCATTACTATTTTCATTTTCATTTTCATTTTGATTTTCATTGTCATTATCATTGTCATTATCATTGTCATTATCATTGTCATTATCATTGTCATGATCATTGTCATTATCTATGTCATTATCATTGTCATTATCTATGTCATTATCATTGTCATTATCATTGTCATTGTCCTATTATTGTTATTATCATTGTATTGCCATTATCATAATTATATTCGTTTTCAATATTTTGTCATTGTCAGATCATTAAGTTTATCACTTTCGCTTTCATTAGAATAGTTTAAGTAAAATATCATTTAATTTCAATTGAAATTCAACTGAAATCTATTTGATTAGAGTAAGTTTTTAGTTCTAACAGCCCAGCAGTCGAGCTGCTGCCAAACTCAGGTCAATCAATCTCTTAACAAATTAGAAAATACAACTTGCAACGGGCAAAAGCAAAATTACAGCCAAAAAAACTTTTCATATCGATGAGCTGCTTTGAGGCAAGACCAAAGCAAAGTAAATCAAAGCTGAAATGAAATAAACATTAAAGTTTCAGTGAGCTAGAATATTCATTTAATTTATATATGTTTATATATATAAATATATATATATGTATATATATATTATATATAAATACAACCTTAAGTCGTGTATTCCTAAGCTGCAACAGAATTGCTGCTGTTGAAAATGCGTGCACACATGGCGTATGCGTATTGTAATCATGTTGCTATGGCATTGTAGCCACGCCCACGGGCTGCCTGTCGCTGCCTAATGGCATTATGCATATTTCATTACATTAAGTGGCAAAACAACGCATAATCAACTTGCGTTCACCCTGTTCCTGACACTGCACACGGCGTGGGCGTGGCAACTAATACCAGTCCCCCGACCACTCTCAACCTGGCTAATAGGCAAATGCACACAAAAAAGCAGCCTAAATCGTTTGGATTGGGGGTATAAGAGGAAGCGAGTGCCACAAAATTTACAAATTGGAAATTTTGCTGCTTTTCATCAGAACAACGGGACAGAGGCCGCTGCGCCCCGTTATCCCCTACCCTTCCGAACCACCCAATTGCTTCACGCTGCGTGCACTAATTGTATTGCCAACAATTTTGGTATTTGCAATGTTTGAAGCTTGTAGCTGAACACTTAAAATTAGTTACGTCAACATTTGCGAAAGTACTTTTTTTTGCAGCTGGACAACAGCAGTCGGTAAATTAATTGATTTATGTTCGATTTTCAGCTTAATCTTTAATATGGTTTAATGGTATGCCTACTAAACTATCCAAATGCTAACGGGAATGAAAATGAAGGTAATGATAATGCAATTCAAAAGATAACTGCACACTTTAGTTCAGAATTGGGTCAGTCATGGAGGCAGTTTGTCAACTTGAATTACTACGGACAAGGATAGATACTGGAAGTCCCCAGATGGGCCCCATAGAGTAGCTTTGCTTTGTATTTTTAACCCCATCCCACCAAAAAAGTAATGATAATGATAATGAAATATAATGATGATAATGAAATAATGAATAATGAAATAATTGATAATGAAACGATATAGATAATGATAATGATATTCATAATGCATGATAATGATAATGATAATGATATTCACAATCGAAATCATAATGATAGTGATATTGATAATGATAAGATGTTAATAATGATAATGATATTTACAATGTAAATCATAATGATAATGAAATTGATAATGAAAAGATGATAATAATGATAATGATATTCATAATGTAAATCATAATGATAATGAAGTTGGTAATGATACGATAATAATAATGATAATGATATTCACAATGTAACTCATAATGATAATGAAATTGGTAATGAAAAGATGATAATAATGATAAAGATAATCAAGATATCAAAGCTAATGATATTGCCAGCGATGTAGACACGCGCTCAGTTCCCTGATCATTATTCAGGTGGTTGCAAGGCAGAATTTATTTTGTAGATTTATTTCGGATATAAACTGTGAACAACGTGTTGGAAAATATAAACAAAATGTTTGCTGAAATATTTGCAACTATGCAGGCGAGAGCTGTGAAAATATTTTATTTATATAAACAAAGACCGCAAAAATCCCCGCAGAGTGCGGTATAGCATGAGAAAGTTGCGATCGATGCAAATAAATAAAGGAAATTAGTCAATTCACAGTTCCATTGAGTAATATTTTTTATACGCTTCATACTCCTCACTCAACTCCTGATGAGCGTAATCTTTGGCATGAGATTAAGCATATGTGCAATGCTTAGTGATAAGTGGTGCCTGGTACTGACATAGAACATAGTTCATAAAGCGACATTCCCAGGTGATATATATATATATAAATATTGCTATAATTGTGTTATTGCTATACTTTACTAATAAAATAATTACTTAATTGCTTTAAAAATTTTATGGAAATAAGATTTTTGTATTACTTATGGATATAAATCCTTAAAAAGATAATTCAAATTTCTATTGGTGTAAAAAAGTTATAGTCTTATGATAAATGTTTAACATTTTTATATTTATATATATTTTTATGAGCATATAAAAGTCTAGATATCTAGAGTATGTTTTTAAGAATTTCAGGAAATTTTGATTATTGTATTAATTATAGGTGTTAAGAAACTACTTAAATTCTGCTCTATTTGAAAGTTTCTTTTTTCATTCTATTGACATTTAGCGAACAATCAACAAAAATATTTCATATTTTAAAAGAAAAAGAAAGCCAGTTCAAATATTAGAAAAGTCATTATCTTTTATATGTACGTATGTGTGGGTATAGGGTTCTCTAATCTCATGCTGGTTTTACTTACATTTGTAATACTTCGTCTTTGGCTCTATTTGCGTTCCATTTCCGTTTTGTCATGCATGTGGAAACTCCCTTTGAGATTAGCACATACCATAAATTCATTTAAGTCTGTCTAATCCTGGCCCACACACACACATACAGACATACTCCAATATTAGTTTGGCCATTGGGCTCTACAGGGTATATGCAGGCAAGAGGTTGAGAGAGTATTTGCCTTGGCAAAATTTGCATGCAATGGCTGCTGTAAAATTTATTTATGACTTTGTTTTTGCACACGGAACGTTTTCTGTCTGTGCAACTGAATATTAAAAATGTTTGCATTGTCTTTTAGCAATTTTAGCTTGCAGGCAATGCATTTATCATGCTCCAGCCAAAGAGGCAGCGTAGCACAATTGTATTTTGAAAAATTATTTAAATTTCTTTGCAAGAATCAATAAAAAATACAAGAAAATTAAATGGAAATACAAATTCGAAATAGAATTTTCTAAACAGACAGCTCGTTGCTTCGTGTGTGGCATTTTGGACTGACGCATTTTCATGTTTGAGATACTTTCATAAAATTTCTAAATTCGCAAGCTGTTAGATCTGTGTTTATGCAATAATTAACGTATTGATTGCTATTTCTGGCACCACTTCAAGGCACAAATAGCTAAACAATTTCCCAAAAACAAATAAACCCAAAAAAAATCCCAAATATTTCAAGTGCAAGATTATTTTTAAAGATAATTGCGTGGCATATTATTTATTAACATTCCAATAGAAATCAAAGAAAATAATAGAAATAAATCTAGAGAGAAAAAAACACTTGAATTGTTATTGCTATTGCCTAAAGTTAGTATAAGCGTGTTGACAAGCAAATTGGGTAGCGGGCACTATGCCGTCATTATCTTTAAAGAGTTAACATTGAAAACGCAAAAAAGGGAAAGTGATGAGACACGAATCGACTCGCTCTCTCTCTCCCTCTCTTTCGTTCGATTTAGTTATCTTATAAGGTCTCTCGCTGACGTGCCCTGCTTATAGAGCGTGAACATTATCCCACATTCAGAGTTTGAAGTACTTTCGTTATATCATATTTGATAAAACCGCAATTGTGTTTATTGTTTACAGTTCCATGCGGCGCGTTCCCCCACCTAACAGAGAGCTCGGTTGGGTGCATGGAATCGGAATCGGAATCGGAATCGGAATCGGAATCAGAATCAAAAATGGAATCGGTTGCGGCTTGTTGTATGGTCGCTCGTGGAAATGTGGGCATCGACTGATCAGTCTTTGGGACGCGTATTTGGCGTGCAGATCGCGGTCGAGAACTTCGCATCGAAAATTTTCACTTTCAGTGGTTTCAAACACAAAGTATAAAGTGAATATAAAAAACATAATTTAAATAGTTAAATACCGTTAAACAAATAAACTCAATTTGTGCATTTAAGAGGCTTATCGAACTGGATTATTATAATAATAAAACAAAAACTAGTTTTTTTTGCCCTGCCTAACATAAATACATTAATTCAAATTAATTTTTACACAAATATTCAGCAAAAAAACTTTGTTGTTTTAATATAAACAAACCGTATTTGTGTTTAGTCAGCTTAAATTATGAAGCCGCATATTTAACTACTTAAATTTCACAAAAACAAAAATCATTAATGCGCATTCAAATTAAAACCCAATTTGCAGTGGTGCAAATCGGTACAGAAAAAGGTTTCCAATTCGGCCACCTCTTCGAGAGTGAGAGAGAGAGGGTGTTACGGTATTTGCACAGTGGGGCAGTCCAGCTGGACTGGGGAGACCAGCTGATTTGTATTTATATTTATATTTGCTTTCGGCTTTGCTTTCAATTTGCATTAGTTGTCAACCACGCGCGCGTTACGCTCTGCAGAGTTCATTAGCCGCAGCGCGAGAGGGTGGGTGCGAGAGCGAGAGAGAGAGAGTGAGCATGAGTGAGGTGACATGTGATGCTCAGTTCTGTGCTCTTATACGACCCCCAACATAACATATGCACTTATACAAATGTCATGTTTATAGATACACGAGCTCAGATTTATCTTATTCTCGCTCTGCTGCTATCTCAGCCGCTGCCGCTGCCGTCGGCTCTGCGTTCTGTTTTCTTTTTCTCCTTTTTCTTCGCCTTGCCACAATCATCATATTTTTATGTTCTTATCACACGTTATTCGATAGAAATACCTATACTCAGTCATTGATTAACACAAAGCAATAACAGCAAACAATTTTAACTAGAATAAAATATATATAAGAATTAAAAATATAGAAGAAATCTAGAGCTGGAGATGGAGAAAGAAATATATAGAGGGAGGAGAGCATATTTCAGTATAAATACATATTTAAGCCGAGATATAGCTTTTTAGATTGCCTATAAATTTCACTTGAATTCATGAGAATCGCCTAGTAGAGCAACTATTAAATATTATTTAATAATATGTTATATTACTATTAATATTATGAAGAAGTGTTAGCCCATATTGTTTATAGCGGAACGTCAAAGATTTTATCTGCATTCCAAATGAGCTTCTACCTTCCAAAAGCAATTAAACTTATTGCTTATTTTTGCAAATATTGATAAATTTAGTACAAAGCAAATATACAGGGTGTCTGTCATAGGCTATATAACTGATTACCTTGACATTTTGCCTACTTTACATTTATCATATCTCACATATTGCGCAGTTTGTTGACGCTAAATTGCAAGCGATAATGGTTTCTATTATTCTAAAATTTATTTTTTTGAATTGGAAAAAGTGATAAAAAAAGCTAATGGAAAATCAAGTTTCTTATGGACAGACAAAGAGTAGTATTACAATTGTATTTAGATGAAAAGTCGAATTTATGGGCCATATATCTTAGCTCAAGTTAGTAATAATATATATGTATATAGTATATGTAATATCACAAAGTATATATATACTGTATAAAAGTTGAATTGAAAATAGGGTATTTTATAGTTGCCATCAAAAAATAGTAATGCAAAAAGAGTATTATACAATATTTCAATAAGGCGAATTAGTCACATATACACATATTTATATATATAACATATATATACATGTATCGATATACGTCTATTGATGAAGAAAAGATTAATTGCACCACAATGAAATTAATTGTTCTTATGCCTGATAAGCAAAACGCATGAGGCAAATGCTTTAAATAAATGCCACAAAAACTAACTCAAGCTAAACGTTTTCTCCAATTGAAAATAATGAGTTTTGTTTCTTTCTTAAAAGTTATTATACACTACATTTATTGTCAATAATCATGTTTCGTAAAATCTCAAAACCCCCTCTCGGTTAGTTAGTAGGCCAAGTCGTTGCATTGTAGATCCTCATCTTGATGGGCAAACCAAAAAAGTTCGATTCGTGTGAATTGATATCCGCCGAAAATTGATGATACTGCTTGAAGATATATACAAGTATATATATATATATATATATTAATCATATTTGTAACTATGGTAATACATACAAATGGCTGGTGGTTTGCAGACTGACTGAAGTGTTCGGCTTTCAGGAATGCAAGCACTCCGTCATTGACCTCAGATTTGTTCTTGGAATAGAAATGTCGATCGATCTCATCAAGGTCACTGATACTGGCACCCTTTCGATGACTGGCTGTCGACGATTTGGATTTATCCGATGCCACTGGTTTTTGCTTTTTGCTACCGACATAGTATCGTACCCTTTCCTTGTGCTGTTTTTTAGAATCGTCTTTGCTTGATTCGGATGTGCTATCCAGTTCATGTCCATCCTTGTTCAAGGGACACTTTTTGCGTATCTCTTCTCGTTCATAGTCAATACGCATTTTGATGGCCTCCAGCATGGTGATGGGATCGATTGGATGTGGTTTATCCGGTATATTACCCGCGAATGCAATATCAAAGGCATAATCATTGAAGTCCTCCCGTCCATTGAGGGTATTCTGTATAATACCAGGACAAGTTTGATCCATGACTAAGGCGTTGAAGAAGAGCGTATTGGTGCGCTGTATATACCGTTCCTCAGCTGTAGACAGATAATATATAATATAATAGTGAATTCAATTTGAATTCATCCTGGAATCGTTAGCTCACGCGTCGAAGTATCGGAAAAAGGCGCAATAGGCGTACTGCTAGGGCTGCCGGTGCAGCTGGGTCCCGCCAGCAAAGGGGAAGGACGAACTGACTGAGTTGCACCTACGCCCGCCGGATATGGTCCACGGCTTGTGCTCGGCCAGCTATCACTGGCGCAGGCTGGAGCATTCAACTGATTGCGATTGGTAGTTGAAGACAGCGGAGTCTGATCGAAAAATGTTACCTGTAGAATGGTAGATAATGAAAAGCATAATGTGACTTGGTACAAAATAATCCACAGCATAATCATATCTGACTATATAAGTCTTGTCTAGTTGCAAAGGAGTTGTTGCTTACACATAGAAGTTAACGAAGTTAAGAAGTTAAGCCTATGTCTATATCTTGATTAAAATGTCTACATATGTAGACAAATTCGAATCATAGTAGAATTACTAAATCATAGAGCTCTAAAGGATGATTGGTTTACCTAAGAAGTTATTGGCTGAACTACTTTACAGACTTACAAAATATCTAAATGAAGCTTATGTATTAGACTTTTATAAAGCTCTGTATATATTGTGCTCATAAATTTGTTATATATTTACGAGACTGGTTTATAAATATATATGTATATAAGTTTTTGATATGCTATGGCAGTATTCCGTCTTAGGCTGGTTTTAGATATATGTGTATGAGACGTATATATACGCGGGTGATCGGAATAGTTTTTCACCTACCAAAAATTGATAAAATTTACATAAATTAAATTCTATTTATCAAGCTTTCTCTCTATTCTTATCATCCATATTCGTTCTAAAACTTCCCTCGTTTAAGGTATATACACATATGATGTAGATACATAGCGAAACATATGAATTTCAGTACATCCAACTACTTTTTATGTATATGTAGTATACCTTATGTAATATACCTCATTTCAGTTATCCCCATAGGGTATTTAAAGTCAGCTTCTACTTACATTGGTTGGCTGCTGAACAGAGTTTCTCATGCAAGTCGGTGCCCTCTGCTGCGGTCCCGATGGCAATTGCATGTAGGTCGTATTGTCAAAAGCTTCGGGTGAATCACGCTGTTTTTGTCGGGAACTGAAGCTAATAGAAGTTTTTATGGTTTAGTTGAAATACCTGTGCTCACCTGCATGGTCACAGCAGCTGGTGGCCTCGACGGACAGGAGTATTGCGCTTGGCCGGTAGCTGACGTTGGTTGCTTTGTTGGCAACCGAAACGAAAATCACTTTTGCAGTTGCATTCAAGACAAAAGTCGACTTTGACTTACCCTCTGTGCCATTACTCGTCCGGCATATGCTTGACTTTGATTCGGATCAACATTATGCTGATGCTGGCAGCACGAACGCTGCGGCGCTGGCTGCTGTACCTGACTGGCGCCGCATTGCTGCGGCTGTTGCTGCTGCTGTGGCTGCTGCTGCTGCGGCTGCTGTGCACGTAGATGTCCACAGGACAGACGCTGACTGGGCGGTCTGCTGCCAATCGTTGTGCTATTCAGTGGAGGTTCCTAAGCAAAGGTAAAGCAGTTCACATGAGGGCTTTCATTTGCACTCCAAACATCTTTGGCCGAAACTCTACTCACAAAATTATCATAGGTCTGATCGTTCCTTTGCCAGTTATTAGCACAGGACGGTTGTGCCTGCTGCTGCTGCAGTTGCTGTTGCAGTTGCTGTTGCTGCAGCTGCTGCTGCTTTTGCCGTCGCAGCCATTTCTCGTAGCTTAGGTCAAAGCCTCGCTGGTCCGGTGGAGTTGATGTTTGTGGCCGATTCGAATCATTGTTCGCTAATATATAGGAACTGCCTCCGGATCTATTGCACTGAGTGGTGAAAATAAAAGTTATATGGAGTTGCATAAAATTATATAGATATATAGAATCCGTCCGTTCGTCCGTCCGTAAAAGTACGTCGATCTCGGAAAGTATAGAAACTATAGACTCTTTGACGTAGCTTCTCTATAACTTTAGAATATAGATTCTAGTGAAACAAACAAATGTTCCGAGTATTTGAATACCTTCCACCAAAAAAAACGGGACATTCAGGGTATTCTTCCTTTTTTAGTATCTACATTTGGGACTTACGCTTGTGCATTCCCTAGCTTGTGGCTGTGGTGGCGGATTCGACTGGTTCGTTCTTCGTTTCTATAAGAACTTAGTTTACTTAAATGCCCTTGGCAAAAAAAGATGTAGAAGATGTAGCTCACGTTGGTATAAGTTGGCTGTAGTCCCAGATAATTATGCGGATCAGGTGGTTCCGACGAGCACTATAGCGCAGAATAGTTAGAATTTGTTTTTATATAGGGTATATCAAAATGCTCACAAATTTGTCGATGCCTCTTTGGCAATCGCGTTGAGATTCGGTTTGTGAGGCCGGAGCGCTTAGAGAACGACTGCGACGATCGGCTGGTGGACGTACTATGCCCTGTGGACTACACACCGGATTCCAGAATTCCCGAACGATTTGCATGGGCTGAAAAGAGAGAGAATTGTAGTGAAAAGAGATAAAATTCTAAGGATAGTTCAACCGAGTTCTAGTTTAGGTACCTGCTGTAGCAGTGAAGGCTGTTCGTGAATGACACTCGGCGTTGGGGAACGTATCGGTGGCTCAGTTTTTTCTGGAGGTTTATTTCCACGCATTTCTATTGGATCTTTTTCACAGCTGTTTGGAGTTTCGTATCCCTCTTCGTCCCTACCATCAGAATAAATGTCTGGAGTGGCTTGACAGGAGATAGCCTTATTTTTATGCTGATCCTGTTCGAGTTCCTTTCCCTGTCCCTGCTGATAGCTCAGGAATCGACTCAAAGCAACGTAGAGTTCATCGGGCAGCAGCACAGTATTTCTAATAGTGTCCATTAGAGAGATTGTCTTGTCTTACAAGTCGGAAATTGCAGCTATAGCTGATTGTAATACTTCTACTTACATGCAATCTCTACTAATGGGGTATACGTGGATTATTGGAAGCAAGGATTGTATACAAAATTTTGTTTGCCTAATCGCGATAAAAGTAAAAAACCATCTTAACAAAAATAAAAAAGAATTTCCACAAATTAAATTTTATAGAACTAGTTAGACTCAAAGGTGACTATAACTATATTGAAATAAGACTTGAACGTCTCAAGAGTGAATCAAGCAGATATGCCATTATATAAGAAAACAGCATAGATATTCAACAATTGCTCTTGGTAAATATAGAACATCTTCTTCAAGTGTAATTTCCACTTACAGGGTATTTTCCAGTTGCCATGCGCAGACTTATTTTCTTTTGTATAGATAACAAAAGAATTTTCTGTTTCTTTCAAGTGTCTAAGTCAATTTGAGCTTCACTATGAAAGAAAAGCAATGTTATTAACCATAGTGCACCCTGTAATTTCCATAACAATTTACAAGCAAACAGAAGTTTTTCTTTTAGGAATTTAAATTCTGAACATATTTTATAAAAGAAAATTTTAGACTTATTCTAGACATATATATCTGCGCCATTGGTATTCGTTACTGTAATACAGGGAATTTTGTAGTATATATATTTCTTTAATTTCTCTAGAATACAACGTAATTCGTTCTTTCTTTTTAAATTTTAAGATAAGTTGAGCTTTTCTATGTAAAAATATTATGATAATACTGGATATACCCTGTAGTACTTAAACAAAGAACTAAAAAGTAATTAAAAAATGGGTTTTTCGTTGTTAAATTTTAGTTAATTTTATTATATTTTATAAATGGACTATTATTGAGGAAACTTTAATTCTAGCTATTTGTCAATTATACCCCTTCAAATACCCTGTTAGCTCAACAGCTCGCTCTTTTCATTAGGCAACTGTTTCAATTGAAGCTCCACAAAAGCCAAATCGTTTCTGTTGCTGTCCATATCCGTTTCCTTCGCTCGCATCCTGCCCTTGGGGCAGCCATCGTGCCACACGGCCAAACGTTCGACAGAGCCGCCCATTTGCTCGGCGAGCTGCATTAGGAATGTGGGCGTGGCATGGACATTATGCGTAAAATCCAATTCACGCAAACTAGCCGACTGGCTGACAATAAAGTGAAGCAGAGCGCGCGGCACTTGCAACGCCTGCGGCAGCCACTTGATGCTGCCATCCGTGGCATCATAGTGCACCATCAGCTGCGAGTGCCAAGCGAAGCGTTCCAGCTGCACCACACTCAAGTGGCCTGCCAGGAGACGCGGCAAGCTGGCATCCAGTTGACATTGCAAACGCAATGCCACAATTTGACAGGCAACGCCACCGACACCAAATTTGCTACCTTTGCCACCTTTGCTCAGAGCCGTGAGGCAAGCGGATATGGTCGCTGTGGCCAGCGCGCCAGCATTTGCGTTCTCTTTGTTAGCGTTGTCGCCGTTTTTGCAGCTGCTGCAGCAGAGGAAACCTGTCAATTGGCGCAGTTGTGGCAGTTGTGCAATTTCCTCGCTTGCCGCACGCAAAGCGCACGCCGGAATTTTCAGAGTTTGCAACGTTTGGCAATATTCAATGTCGGCCAAGGCTGCAGCTGCGGTGCCACAGATGCTGCCTGGCAACAGCTCAAAGAAGCTCAAGCGCGGCAGCTGCCCTTGCAGTAGGCAGATATCCGCGGGCGTCACGCCGACACAGGCGCCCAGCTGCAGTTGTGTAAGGTTGCGGCAAAGTTGAGGTAGTTGCCGCAGCGTCGCTGAGTGGCATGCCCCAAAGCTAAGCCTTTGCATGTTCGGCATCCATTTCCGTTTCCGTTTCCGCTTCCGTTTCGATTTCAGCCACTCCGGCAACTCCTCCCACACACTGAGATTAAGCAGCGCCCGCGTCAGCCGCGCCATGTGTCCGAGCAGCTGGCTCTGCTCGCTGACGTTTAGGCTTTCTAATTGCGGCTCCTGCTGCCAATCGAATTGGTTGGCATATTTACGCTGCCAAATTCGCAGAACTAGCTGCCGCAACCTTCCGCCCAGCTGCAGCAATGCGAATTGGTCCTTAGTTGCGAGCTGGACGCAGATCAGCTGCAGGCAATCGTCATTCAACGTTGTCAGCGTAACGGGAGCTGTAAGTGGGTGGTTTGCAGAGCCAGAGGGAGATGGAAGTTATTTGGTTAATTTCAGCTTAGGCCGCAGTGGATGTTTGCTTTGATTACCGTGGTGCTGCCTCAGCTGCATTTCATTTTCGTTGTTGCCTCCACTAAAACGCATTTTCAACTGACGTTGAATCGCTGCGGCTTTGTCGAACTGCACCCTCTGTTTCCAATCACTGTCCTAGTCAGCTGCTCAGAGACTCCGCGACTCCAGCTGTGTGGCACAAGCGACATCGACACCACCCGACAACTACACATATGCAACATTTGTTGTAAGGCATAGGCACAGTGGGCTGGATGTTATTGTATAAGTAATGAAAAACTTCGAAATAAAATATGCTCAACGTTTCTAATTTTAAATACTTTTACAGAGAATGTAAATAAAGTCTTATGAGCTTTAAAATTGTAAGTAATCTTGCAGAAGTCCATTTAAGATAGTTAAAATACATCGAAGAATGGGCAAAATGTAGGGATATGTTACCTTTAGAGTATTCAATTTTAAATTATCTTGCAGAAATGTATATAAAATTGTGTGAGATATATTTAAATATATGGAAACGTTATGAGTAGAATATATAAATGTAATCTATTAATAAATTAAGAAAATATAGAGAACATTTAAATAAATTGTACAATTCTAGAGAATATACCAAAATTCCATTTCTATTGTGGTTCCTATCCCTATATCATACTAGTCGAATTCAGTAGCTTAGAAAACAGCAAATAGTTTTTCTAAAAAAAAATTCTTTTTGATTTGGTGGATATCTTTTAGCTTTGGACTTTTTTTAAGCGTCGATGGCTTATTCAAAGAAATTTAAAAAATGTTAATTTAAAGCATTGTCCATCATTACTTGGGATATTTTTTCCCAACTTTCAGACAGCATACGTCTTCTATGTTAAGCCGAGGCAACAATGGATCCAATTTTTACCTTTTACTGTTCATTCAGACCATGATCCATCGAACCACTACCCTTTATTGTTTTGATAGAGCATAATCCTGTGTCTTATTCCTCATTGTCTACCAAAAGACAAATTGCACTGCAAATTGTATGTTGTTGGTATAATCTAGTTATACAGTAAAGTTGTATATATAGTATATATATATATATGGTAAAGCTGTTCATGTAAAAGAGAAATTTTCGGCTAATAGATCCAAAGGCTAATTGCATCTGATAATCCTCTTCAATCTTTAATCTTCAAGCAATATATGTTTTTTTATGCAGAATACAATCTGATCCACGCCTAGACTTGCTTACATAGATACAGACACTGATCAATATACATATATTTAGCTACATTATACAAAAGTACGTATCATACTCCATAACAAAAGAAAACTAACCCCACCAAAGATTATGCCTAGCCGATAATCGTATTATTATTATATATAGTGTGTGTATACCGATAAGGATATTTTCTATGACGCACACACCACTGTGCAGCTCTTGGTGGTGGCACTGCTGCCGGTGGTGGGTGCAATGGTACCGCTAGCTGTTTACAAAAATAAACGCAACCCCTGCAAGGCACACGCCCGCCCAAACTCCGTTCTCTGAGCAATTGATTGTGTTTTTTTCATCTTTTTTTACTTCAAGCGAAGGCCATCGCAGTTCGATTGTCTTTTATCGCCGACTGCTTGGGTTATTTTTAAAAATACAGCAAAAAAAATTGCCAGATGATAAATAAGTGCGCACATATGGCAACCATGGCAAGATAATCACTCTATATAGGAGTAGATCATGCCCCTTAGCAACAGCACTCGCATTGAACTTTGCTTTTTCATTCAGCAGCGCCTTTGTAGCCTGGTAGCTAGTCATGATTCGTTTTTAGCTTGTAGTCGTTAGGAGAGTATTAAACAAAATTCGAAATTTGAACAAAAATTTTGGTAGTTGAAAATTTGGTAATGGCAACCAGCGGTAATAAATGGCTGCTTTGCTTACCCAAGTATCCGCCGCGTTATTCCATTTCGCGTGTGCTGAACGCACCTGCCCGGACCAATGGCAGCACGGATGAGGAACGCGATCGGAATCGGGACTTGGATCGAGATCGAGATCAGGCCACCAAATATGCCACCGTCTGTTGGCATCTCAGCTTGATCGTATTGATCAGCATCATGATTCTCGCTTTGGTATGGACAGTCTATTTGAGTGTTGACTACTACGCCTGCACGCCGGAGGAGCGCTTCGTTAAGCTGCGAAACGAGTTTCTGATGCGCGAGCGTCGTCGACGCGTGGGCGGAAAATTGTCATTGAACAACCTGGAGGAAGCAGCCAATGAACGCTTGCTGGCCATTAAGCAGGTGGACGAAGAGTTGCACCACATCTGGAGCGACTATCAGCCACGCCCGCACTTCCTGTCCAAGTACAAAATGAACGAGACCGATCTGTATAGTGTTCTGCGCAGCATGCCCAAGGGCGGACTTTTGCATATTCACGACGCCGGCATGTTCAAGACGGATCGGCTTATTGAGCTAACAAGATATACGGACTTGTGGACATGTGTGGGCATCGATGGCTCCTTTGAGGATTTCCGCTTCTCCCAGAACTTTCCGCAAATTAAGCCCCAGGGCAATTACAAATGCAACTGGATGTTAATGAGCAACTTTAGGCAGCAGGATGATGGCATTATTATGAAGAAACTACGCGAATGTCTGTCCATCAACTCACACGGATTCATGAACGCCACCCACCTGGCCACTCACATGAGACGGGCGCATCGCCTCATTCACGGTCTGGTCACATATCGCCCCATTTGGCCCACCTACCTTATATCGATGCTCGAGGATTTCTACGCCGATGGTGTCAGCTATGTAGAGCTACGTTCCTCGCTGCCCGTTGTGAGTAACCACTGAGAGTTGTGTCCATTCCATAGCTTCAAATATAAATGCCACCTGCTTCCTTAGATGTATGATCTAGTTGGCACTAACTATACTATTTGGGATACGGCCAATTCGATTGTGAGCACCACAAATATATTCCGTTCCATTCACGACGATTTCATTGGCATCAAATTGATTTACGCACCCATACGGGATTACAATGACAGCAACATGGATACCTACATAGCTAACGCTCGGTTTTTGAAGGTAGGGCGATGTGGTCTTTGAAAATATTAACTGAGAGTGTCTAGGCGATAAGGCCTTGGACATCGTTCTTGCTAGTCTCTTACCAGTCATTGATTCCTTTGTTGATACAGAGTTACCCAACATCTTCTTCTATCATATAGTCAGATTTAACAAATGTAAATACTAGTCCTAGCGATAGTACCATCTATATCTCTGCAATCGTACATTTGACTTTCCTTGGTAAAATCTTTTCCCCTTTTTCACTGGTTTTGATTTGATATAGTCTTATATGTCTGTCTAATCCCTTTGCCAGTCAAGAATTGATCTTTTTACTATTGTTCCAGGGATTGAACGGAAATCTTCATATATCATATATCTACTGTAGTAATACGTATCTGCTATAGTAAGATGATATCCTTCAGCACACCCATCGTAAATTGCTTACAAAGTTCATCTTCAATTAAACTGCTTTCGTCCTTAGGCCAATTTCCCTAGCTTTTTCATTGGCTTTGATCTGATCAATTTGGGAGATGAGTGCAATATGCCGCCACTTGCGAACTCTCTACAACTGCTGCACATCAGCAGAGAAATTGATTTTTATTTCCACGCTGGAGAATCGCGTTGCCTGAATGCCACGGACAACTCACCAGATGCCAATATCATAGATGCAATACTGCTGGGCAGCAAGCGACTGGGTAACTCGGTCAAATTGCCATTGCATTCGGAAATTCTGAAAGTTATGCGTATGCTGAAAGTGGCCGCCGAGGTGTGTCCCCTGTCGAATCATTATATGCAGTATGTGAATGACTTCAGTCAACATCCGGCTGCGTATCTAATTGCTGCTGGCTATCCCATTGTGGTGGGATCGGATTATCCCTATTTCTGGAATGCTGCACCGCTCACCGATGATTTCTATGTGGCCTTTGTGGGCATTGCCAATGGACAAGCCAATCTGCGTCTGCTGAAGCAGCTGGCCATGAATTCGTTTATGTACAGTGCCCTAAGCGAAAGTGAGAAGCGCAGAGCTCTATCGATATGGCAATATAATTGGGATCAGTGGATCTCAAACTTCGTTAGCCGCTCTTAATGGAACCGATTTTTATATTATAATTTGCCCTCGTTTTATTTTGATGCACTTACTGTATAAGATATAGAAATCTACATATTACTACTCCATAACTCTTTGTCTACTGCTCTTTATTTGATAATTGCCTAATTCTTAGTAGCTTAAGTGCTTTATAGCATATTTCCTTCAGTTACATATTTGGCTGGGCTGGCCAGTCATCGAAGGTCTATAAAGTTTGTGCACTTGACTTTATGTGAACTACTGTTGTATCGGGCGGCACTCGTTAGTCGGTAATCTAATCTATGACTTTCATAAATCAAGATGCCTGTCTGATTGGCTGCGATTAGGGCCTCGTTGCCAGCTGAGATCTGAGCCGGAGTGCAGGAAATGTATTCAATCAGATCTTCAGCTATCGCCGAATGCAGAAACACGTGTTAAATCAAAGATAATAACATGGTTTCACTCTTTTCAGATAAGAGCACAGAGCACACGAATTAGCTCAAATAAAATTGAGCAGTACTAGGTGCGTGGGTCTCAGTTGTTCCACGGACTTTGACGCGCAATCATATAAGATCGCTCCCAATCGCAAAAATAAAATCTGAAAATGCTACAGCGAGCTAATCTTATCGGCCTGTTGTGCCTCTGCCTGTCTCTGGGCCTGGCTGAGTCACGCACTCGACCCAAAGATCTAACCATAACGAAATTCGTATCGATCAGCGGCTCCGGCACATCCCACGTGGAATCTCTGCTAGGCAGCAGTCGTCCCAGTCCCGAAACATATAAGACGGTTCGCAATGCCTTCTTTAACTACGAGGAATCTCGGTCGCTTGGCTACGATCTGGAGCTAAACTCACGTGAGCTGGAGGCCAATGGCACAATCATGAAGGCCAAGCTAACTGAGTTCTCCGAGGGTGAGATCACACCGCATCTCTTCAAGCCATCGCAGCACATCTTCAATGTTCTCGAGGCCATCGATAGGACGGAGCTCTTCCATCTGCTCAAACGCATGCCCAAGGGTGCAGTTCTGCATGCCCATGACACGGCTCTGTGCAGCACCCAGTCCATCATTGAGCTGACCTACTACGACCATCTGTGGGTCTGCCAGCAGGCCGATGACCTAAGTGCCGCAGCTCTGCGCTTTGCCAAAGAGAAGCCTGAAGCTCTCACTGATTCCGATTGTGATTGGAGTCTGTTGTCTGAGGTGCGCGCCAAGTATGGCGCCAATAGGGTCGACGACTACTTGGCTGAGCGTCTAACTCTCTATCCGACGACAGACTTTCAAGATATTAATGCCGCCTGGACTAGATTTATGGAAATCTTTCGTCTGCTCGATGGCCTGCTCATGTACGCTCCAGTCTGGGGTGATTATTACTACAAGGCGCTGCAGGAGTTCCTCGCCGATGGCGTTCAGTATCTGGAATTCCGTTCAACATTGCCCATAGTAAGTTTTGTGAAATCAACAACGAGTGATGAATCAAATTCTCTGATTGCAATTAAAGCTCTACGATATGGAAGGTACTCAGTTTACCCCACTGGACACTGTGCGCATCTATGTAGAGACTCTGGAAAAGTTTAAGAATCAACCGGAGAACAAGGATTTCATTGGCTCTCGCATGATCTACGCACCCCTTCGAAATACAAATGCTGAGGGCGTGGCAGGATACATTGAGATCCTCAAGCAGGTTAAGGTAAGTACGGTTTATTCTCGACGAATCCAAGCAAGACCTAACTTTTTTCTCACCTGGCAGGAAAAATATCCGGAGTTCTTGGCAGGCTTCGATCTGGTGGGCCAGGAGGATATTGGACGTCCGCTTAGAGACTTTATTGATCAGCTGCTGGAAGTGCCAGAGGATATTGACTTCTATTTCCATGCGGGCGAGACGAATTGGTATGGCTCGTCTGTCGATGAGAATCTGATTGATGCTTTGCTGCTGGGCACCAAGCGCATTGGTCATGGCTTCGGGCTGGTCAAGCATCCCGTGGTGCTGGACATGGTCAAGAAGTTGAATGTTGCCATCGAAGTGAATCCCGTTTCGAATCAGGTGCTGAAATTGGTCAGCGATTTCCGTAATCATCCCTGCTCTCAGTTCTTTGCCGATGGCTATCCCGTTGTCATCTCTTCCGATGATCCCAGCTTCTGGAAGGCAACACCACTCACACACGACTACTACATTGCCTTCCTGGGCATTGCCTCACAGCACGCAGATCTACGCCTGCTCAAGAAGTTGGCGCTCAACTCCATTCAGTACAGCTCTCTCTCCGCCGATCAGAAGTTCGCTGCGCTTGCCAAATGGCAGACCAAGTGGGATGAGTTCCTCGACTACGTGAACAACGTCCAGCCGAACAGTGCATCGATTCAACAGCTCGATTGACTAGCACGGGTGGTGGCAGCGCTTCTGGTTACGTTCTCCCTCTTGAACATCGGCCTTTGGCGCTAGTCGGGAATATATATACGAATTCTGGCCGAACTATCCTACATGACGAGGACAGACGATACCTCGTTTATACTCAGCTGTAGCACAGTGTATGACGCTTTTACACTGCTCTTCAATTCACACACTAGATCATCCTAATTCATACACCCTTTGCGCTGTTTCATTTAAGCTAATTAATATTGATTAGTGTTTAGGCATAATGTTAAGTTCTTATGAGCACTCGACTTCCAAGGTTATTCACACTAAGTACACATAAGCATTTCATAAGCATTTGTACTAAAACATTTTGAATAAAGAGCTCTCTCGGCTTGCCTGGTCGTAACGCCGCAAAAGCGTATGCATGTTTTCCGCTTGCCAGCTAAAAGCAACCTCAGGATAACAGTAATGAGCGATGCAGTCAAGCGTTGCCAGCTCTACCCGTAGAGATGGCATCGTGAGCCTCATTATTAAAGCAATCACGATGAGAAAAAATGGGTAGATAACAGAAGAAAGACCTTTTACATAAGGCACATGGTAACATGAGGATATATTTAGCATGAGGTGGACATTTAGTTTGATTTGTAAATACGTATCTACTTTAAAAGAAAAATCACTATAAAATACATGTCAAATTTGCATAGCTCATGAGAGAAATGCCATTTCTATGGGATACATAAAAAATTTAAGGCAGCTGTCGTGAGGATAAATTGCCATGAGCTTGACTTAACATTAGATTTCTCATTCAGTCAATTAGATATCCTATATCCTGCATTATAATATAGAGGGCTGTTGCCATGACGATAAATTTACCATGAGGATAATTTGGATCTTGAAGAATCAATCGTATATATTAATAATTATAGCACAAACGTTGATATCCTTGAAGATGATTATTGTCCAAGCAATATCATGCTGAACTGCATGTTAAATTTACAAGTAACACGGATTTGTAATTTACATATCAAAGATCATGTCAATTGTCATGGAAATAAATTTGTCATAAAATTCACTTGCAGTTCGACTTAACATTTACCATGCGTATGTTAAAGTACATGTTAAATTTGCTATTAATGTGGTCAAACAAAAATTCCGACTTGCGTCTATAATGCATTCATATTCATCCGATTAATAGCGTTCCGTCGTATCCGAATTGCATCGCTAAATGATATGCCGTGCACTGCATTTGGCAGGCTAACATACGACCTGGGCATAAATCTCTTAGCCATTCAGAGACTGCTGTTGCTGCTGCTGAGTGCACAGAAAAGTGGTCGATGTTTAATGAATGTGGAATGCCTTGGGCCAGGCGCGCAACCAATGATTGCTTTGAGCACTGCTCCAAATGTATCAATTTTACGTGCTCCTGCTTAGTGGTGCTAACAGCGGATCTACCTCTCCCTCTCCCTCTCCCTCTCTCTCTCTCTCTCTCTGTGTGTGTGTGTGGCCCTGGTTCGATTTTGATTTTGATTTGAGCTCGCGTAATGAGCAGAGTTTTATGGGGCACAGCGCAAAATGCATTTGGGGGCAGAGGGTTAGGCTTACGCCTGGACGAATATGTATGAGCCCATAAAATTGATGGCCACCTATATGTGTGTGTGCGTATGTGTGTGGTGGCACAGCCTGTGGCAGGCTCATCAATTTGATGTTGGGCACGGCCACATTTAATGTGGTGTTGAGGGCGCGCGGGCATAAAAAACCAGAGCCATCCACATAAATAACTAATAAAGTTCGCGTGTAGTAGTGGCCGGATCTGCTATCCCTTTCTCTCTCTGCGTGGGAGTTGAGGCATGTGTGTGTTAAAGCGGAAATGCGTGCAGCACATTGACAAATGTGTGTTAAAAACACAAAATTTTTCTTGAAATTCAAAAAGTAAATTCTTTTTATTCGTGTGGGAAAAACGAACTTCAAAAATGCTTTCGAAACTACAATTACAGCTCTTGCGTTATATGTCCGGGCAGGCGGCCCAATCAAGCAGTAAGCGCCAGTATCTGCCTATATCAATCAGTCATAATCTTAGGGAAATAACGCCCGAGGCTTATAATACGCTGCGAAACGTGATGATACAAATGGAACGCGCCTCCAGCCTGGGCAACAGCCAGAAGCTGTCGGAGCAAGAGCTGGCTGCCAATGAGGTGCTGAAAAGGGTCAAGTCCAAGGAGCTGGAGACGGGCTTTCTGAATCCCGCTAAATTTACGCCCGGCCAGCACATATTCCAGGTGTTGCAAAAGGTAATACGATCTCCGCTCTTCCAACTGCTGAGAACTATGCCGAAGGGCGGCATTTTGCATGCTCACGATACGGCGCTCTGCAGCACCGAGTTCATCATTGACCTCACCTACCGCGACAATCTGTGGATCTGCACCGCTGACAACGGCACTCGAGCTATTGCCTTTCGTTTCTCCGAGCTGGAGCCCACATTGACGGCCACAGAGGAGTGTAAATGGCAGCCCATGTGCGAATATCGTAACCATCATGGCGAACAGAAAGTGAGAAACTATCTGCGTAGTCGCTTCAGCATGTATCCCTTCTCCAGTTTTCTGTCCAACAACGAGGCGTGGAACAAGTTCATGAGCATTTTCGCATTGCTTGACGGGCTGCTGCTCTATGCGCCCGTTTGGGCGGACTACTACTATAATGCTCTGACAGAGATGCATGGGGATGGAGTGCAGTACCTGGAGCTGAGGACTTTGCTTCCTAATACCTACAGCCTGAATGGTGAAAATCTGACAATGTCGGATACTGTGGACATCTATAAAACGCAGACGGAACGTTTCGTTCTAGACCATCCCGACTTCATTGGAGCCAAGCTCATCTATGCACCGTTACGAGGAGTCGAGCCTAAAGTAGTTGAGGAATATGTTGACAAGTGCATTGCCTTGAAAGTAAGTTAGAGGAAATAGAGTTTGGTTTCAAGTTTATGCTGAAAAATCTATTCAATAGAAAGACTTTCCCAACTTCTTAATTGGCTTCGATTTGGTGGGCCAGGAGGAGCTGGGTCGTCCGCTGATAGACTTTGTGGAGCCACTGCTTAAAATGCCCGAAGATATCAACTTCTATTTTCACTCGGGCGAGACCAATTGGTTCGGCACCTCGATCGATGAGAATCTCATTGATGCCATTTTGCTGGGCACCAAGCGGATTGGGCATGGCTATGCCGTGGTCAAGCATCCGGTCGCCATGGAGATGGTCAAGAAACTGGACATTCCAATCGAAGTGTGTCCCGTATCGAATCAGGTGCTGCAACTAGGCCAGGACTATCGCAATCATCCAGCTGCCATGCTGATTGCGAACAATGTGCCAATTGTGATTGCATCCGATGATCCCTCCTTCTGGCATTCCACGCCCCTCACTCACGACTTTTACTTTGCCTTCCTGGGCATAGCGCCCTTTAGCGCAGATCTGAGGCTGCTGAAGCACCTGGCCATGAGCTCCATCAAGTACAGCGGGCTCTCAGAGCAGGAGAAATCCGTGGGCATGGAGAAATGGCAAAGGAAATGGGACAACTGGATCCAAGATGTGGCCAAAGGGGCTTAAACAGAAGCAAGTTCAATTGAATTTTTGTAATTTTCATTTATTTATCGTATTTATATAGTATATATTATCTGCTCATAATTGTCTCACCTAAAACTTTTCGTAGATAGTAAGTAGCTTACATCGATACAATTGATATGGGCATGGATATGAGTATGCACAAGCTTTGATTTCTCATAAATTATAGATATATTTTATTTGTTGTTGGGATATGTTTTTGTTGAAGAGAGAGAGATAGATAGATACTCTATTTCAACTGTTCTTTAATGGATGTATTCAAGCAGAGTCTTTAATACACTTACACAAGCATCTGAATATAAGCGAGTAAATAGCACAATTATAGTTTTTAAACATACATACAATCAACTCTTCGTTTTGTTAATTTAAGCCATTTATTGTACATCTATATATATTTTAAAGAAAATTACATTAATCCATTCTAGGCAACTTTTTTTTTGGTTGTTAATTGAAGTTTTTTTTGTTTTTTAGATGTTTATTGTAAGCAGCTTTCTGTATATGTGCTCGCAAAAATACATATTAATGCCATATATATTTTAAAGATTTATTTTTATATTCATATTTCATATGTGAAATATATTAGAAAATATGCCTTGTCTGTTGTATAGGTATTTCATATCGTATTCTCTCATTTCATTTTTCTTTTATCCACATACTTACACTTAATGCTCATTTAGCTCAAATCCTAAACCATTTTCCCATAATAGTTTTTTTTCCTTTGTTTTTTTTTTTACAAGCTTAATATCAATTTTCAAATTTTTTGCTACGTTCCCAAAAATTCAAAATACATATATTTTGTATATATATCTCGCTATGCTGTACAAATCTTAAGTTCTACTCAACTGCTCAGCTGATCAATATTTTTTCTTTAGCTTGGAAAATGTTTCAAGTCTCTTTTGACGCTATGTGCGTTTCCAATGCTTATCCAGATGATGTTCTTCTTCTTCTTCTTGTTGTTGTTGTCTGTGCAGCTTTTCATTTTTCCAGCTGGTTTCGCCCACGCTTAGCGGATATGGTATTATATCGGGCTGTTGTTCTGATGAAGAGTTTTCCTCATTGCTGTTCACATTTCTCCCTTCCTCCTTCTGCTGCAGCCCCCCCTCATATCCTGCCACATCCTGCAGCTCATCATATTTCGGTTTTAGTTCATTTTCTAGCACATTAGTTGCATGTAAATGTGGTTTTAGCTTCCTCTTCTTGTTTTTGTTGTGCTTTGCATATTTGGTGGCATTTGCAGTCAGATTTCGGGTTTTGTTAGCGCTGCAATACTTTATACAAAAAAATATATTTAATGAGTATTTTGCCTAATTGAATTGTGAAATTAATTAAAATATGATTATTTGTGCTAAGAGCACTCTTTTGTATTAGTCAGTTGCATACGTCATTAACTGATAAGAAAAGCTGGTATATAGATAAGAGTCTTATGTAATTTCGGCTTGTGGTTATGTGCGGCCAAATACAATTATATCAAATTGCATTTGCAAAATAATATTGCTTAAATGCACACAAATAAAAGCCAAAAGCCAAGATAAGATAGAAAGCCACAAATCCACCAACAAACCCCAACGAGGAACGAGCTTCTTGACTGGGACAAAAAACCACAGTAATAATAACAAAGACAACATTCAACAATTGTAAATGAAATATGCCCTAATCATGTTTTGTTGATATTTCTCTAAATGGTTATACTTTTTTTTTACTGATAACCGATAAGTGTGCCAGAAGAGGTGCAAAAATAAAAGCACTTCAACGATAAGCCATAAACTTGAATACGTAAGGCATGATAAATGAAATTGATATGGATAGAGAGAGACTAATATTATTAGTTAAGAGCTGAACAAAAAGTTAGAATATAATTTTAATTAAAATTTAATTTTAATCGATATTGAAAATAAAATTTACATTAAAACCCAAGCTTGAACTGAAAAATCAAATTAAAATTGAAATAAGGATTAAAATTTATATTGAAATTGCTATTTTAATTAAAATTAAAATTATAGATCACAAATAATTTTATTATGAACTAAAAATTTAATTGAATTTAAAGTGATATAAAGCTTATAATTATAACTAAAAAAATATTAAAATTAAAGCAAAAACACAAAAAATTAAAGTTAAATAAATATAAAAAAATAAAATAAAAAATTGTTTTTTTACTTTGGATCTATTTTAAATAATAAATTTAATTTTTTAAATGTTAATTTTTAAAAAATAACTTTTAAATTAATATTGATTAAAAAAATTTTTGAAAAAAATTAAGGTTTAAAAATTAAATTATAAAAAATCAATATTAAATTTAAATTAAAGAAAAAGTATAAATAAAAATGTATATTTTAATTAAATTTAAAAAAATTTATAGAAATAAAACTATAATAAATAAATAAAATATTAAAAACCAAACAAAAGCCAAATATTTAATACTTATAATTAATGTAAGCTTG
The DNA here is from genome assembly GCA_035045545.1 of Drosophila gaucha. NCBI lineage: Eukaryota > Metazoa > Arthropoda > Insecta > Diptera > Drosophilidae > Drosophila > Drosophila gaucha. The sequence goes on from JAWNOY010000292.1 coordinate 2,464,070, forward strand.
CTATCAAATACAATGAGCTAAAGATTCTTTTTTATTAATAATGTGTTGATTATATATTAAAATAGAGAAAAACTTGTAAATTCTCTATCTAGCATTGACATTCGCCTTGAATACAAATACAACACACTATCTTTGTCGCTGAGTAGCCTATGATTAACAACAATTATAAAAACAACAAAAATAGCAATTTATAGCAACAAAGCGAGTCAAGGTCAAAGAAACTTGACTTACACAAAATAGACATATATGTTCATATGTATACTATGTATTGTATATGAATATATACAATATAAATCATTTTGACGTAAGATTTTTACTATACATTAAATATGCTCTAATCAATGCAGATTGACCAAATATAACCTGCTTGCTAAAGGGTATAAAGTTAATATATATTTATGATCTAGAGCAAGTTGAGTTTTTGGGGTCATCATAATATTATTTTTAAGTATAATTGCCGATCAATAAAGTCTAGTCGAAGCTACAATTAGCGCCAAAAGCTGTTCTCAGCGAGCTGAGAGCTCAGATTAGAATATAAAATAGCTGAACTGCTGCTGTTTGGCTCAGTCGCAAGTGGAACGTTAATCAAATCTCAGCTCGGACACTATAATATATAGAAAAACTAATAAGACCATGAGCTCGCGAACTGCATCAGTGAAAAAGACGAAGCAAACTGCACGAATTGTGATTGTCGGAGCGGGAGCTGCGGGAATTGCAGCTGCGACTCGATTGCTGGAGCAAGGCTTTCGGAATGTAAAGATCTTGGAGGCAGAGAATCGCGTGGGTGGGCGCATCAACACCGTGCCATTCGGCGACAGTGTGATCGACAAGGGCGCACAGTGGTGCCACGGCGAGGGTCAAAATGTAGTTTATCAGCGGGTTAAGAACTTGAAGCTGCTGCACGCAACAGGCGATGCTCTGAAAGCAGTGCACTTTGTGCGTTCCAACAAGGAGATCGTGAGCGATGAGACGGCCCTCGTGCTGGCCACTGCTATAGAGATGGCGCTGCCCACGGAGCCCAATGAGGCCAACGGCTCACTGGGCGATCATCTGACGAGCAACTACTGGCAAATCCTGGCCAAGTCGCCAGCTGTGAATCGCACTGTTGCCCAGGAGCTGCTGGATAACATGCACAGGTTCCGATGCTCCTTCACAGCCTCTGATCATTTGTTTGAGGTGTCGAGACGCGCGCATTTGGAGTTTGTCAAGGACGAGGGCGAATTTATGCTCAACTGGCGCGATAAGGGCTACAAAACCTTTCTGCGAGTGCTGATGAATGCCAAGCCGGAAAAGCCCGAGGATCTGGGAGTGCTCAATGGACGCGTGCAGCTCAGCAAGCGCCTCACTGAGATCAATTGGGATGGAGCGGATGAGCTGCTGTTGCGCTGCTGGGATGGCGAGGTGCTCACTGCAGATCATGTCATCTGTACAATGTCCTTGGGCGTGCTCCAGGAGCAGCACGAGAAGCTATTTGTTCCGGCTCTGCCTGCCACCAAGGTGCGAGCCATCAATGGTCTCAAGCTGGGCACTGTGAACAAGTTGTTCTTGGAGTATTCGACTCTCGTAATGCCCAAGGATTGGTCTGGCGTCAATTTCCTCTGGCTGGAGGCAGATCTCCTGGAACTGCGCGGCACCGAGCGTTTCTGGCTGGAGGGCGTCTTCGGCTTCCATCGCGTTCTGCATCAGCCACGCCTGCTGCAGGGCTGGATCATTGGCGAGCACGCTCGCCATATGGAGACCCTGACCGAGGAGCAGGTGCTCGAGGGTCTGCAGTGGCTCTTCAGCAAGTTCCTGCCCTTCGATATGCCAGAGCCGCTGAAGCTCATGCGCACCCAGTGGCATTCCAATCCCAACTTCCGTGGCAGCTACAGCTCTCGCACCACCCACACAGATCAGCTGCGCACTGGTCCCTGGGACTTGGAGACGCCTCTCCTCGATGCCGGGGCCAGGCCGCGAGTTCAATTCGCTGGCGAGGCAACCAGCAAGACACACTTCTCCTCGGTGCATGGCGCTACAGAAACCGGTTGGCGCGAAGCGGATCGACTCAATGTCTATTACAATGCTCGGAATGCATCGTAAGGTGGCCGTGGCACGATTGTTAAATAATAATTTGCTAATAATTGGCTAAGCGAGAATGTGCAAGTCGAGACTTGTGTCTGGGTGTCAATTAAAGTTCATTCGCTTTGAAAATAATCAAATAATAAATAAGCAAGTAACTGAAATGCATTATACCCATTAAAAAGGGGTGAGAAAAGGGGTATATTGGACGTAAGGTATGTAACGGGCAGAACGAAGTAGCTATGTTCTTTGAGTATATAGAGAGTGTATTCTATATATAGAGAACTGAATCATGATACATATATCTCACAGATAGAATATCTTCTTGGATATATCTTTAAAAGCGTATATACTTTAATAAAAAAAGAGGATTAAGCTTTCTCTAAAATATATAGTCAATAATATAGTATATACTATAAATATACTATATAAGAATTCATTCTTTTTCCGTATAACGAAACTTCCTTTTTATATTAAATATACTTTTAACTTCGAGTATATAGTCATTTCCAGGGTATTTCTGTTGCACTCATCTTAAATATTCTTTCAATATTTATTTTCACGTAACTTTTATTATCCACTTACAAATCAATTTCTAAACAAAGTGCTCAACATCAACTGTGCTCATAACTGTGCTCAACTGTGAGACACCCTGTATTCAGCTCTAGTACATCAATTTAGTTTCAAGTAAGCTTAAAGGCATGACATATTAAAAAGACAAAATTACAATTGTAAGAAAATCGCAATGTCGAAATAAGGGTAACATTTAAAGAAGATATATAAATGTAACTGTTGTTAATAGAAAACCACAAAAGCAAAACCAACTAACCCCACTGGCCCTTATCGAAATCAAGGCACCCATACATATAAATAGGAGTACTGTTTGAACTGCCTAGGCTAGTTTCAGTCGCTACTTGCAGTCGCTAGTTGCAGCCCGTAGTAAACACAATGAGCAGTTGCCAGAACACTCGCCTTCAGAACCGATCGAGGCAGACAGCTCGCATTATCATCATTGGATCGGGTCCTTCGGGAATTGCAGCTGCCACACGCCTACTTGAGCATGGCTTCAGAAATGTTAGCCTCTTGGAGGCGGAGGATCGCATAGGTGGACGCATCAATACGATTCCCTTTGCGGACAATGTCATCGACCTGGGTGCACAGTGGTGCCACGGCGAGGTAGGCAACGTGGTCTACGAGCGGGTCAAGGATCTAGATATGGTTAGCAAAACAGGAGATTCAATGGATAGCTTTCGCTTTCTGCGATCCAACAAAGAGATTGTTCCAGAAGCAACGGCAGATGCATTATGGACAACAGCCGAAAAATCTAGGCCAGATGGACCCAATGCCTACGAAGGCTCCGTAGGTGACTATCTGACCCTCAAATATTGGCAGGAAGTATCCAAACTGCCAAATGTGAATCGTACCATAGCCGAGGAGATCTTTGAAAGCTTTAAAAGAGGCGAATGCGGCTTTGAGGGTTCAGATACTCTATTCGAACTTTCGGGTCGGAGTCACTTGGAGTTTGTGGAGTGCAAAGGCGATGTGCTAATCCATTGGCGCAACAAGGGATTCAAGAGCTATCTTCGATTGCTCATGCAGGCCAAGGAGAATCTTCCCGAAGATCTGGGTGTGCTCAACGGAAAAGTGCAGTTGAATAAGCGTGTCTCACAGATAAATTGGGAAGGAGCCAATGAACTGGTGTTGCGTTGCTGGAATGGGGAGCTGCTTGTAGCCGATCATGTCATCTGCACCGTGTCCTTGGGTGTATTGAAGGAGCAGCATGCCAGCTTGTTTGTGCCCGCTCTGCCGGAGGCCAAGGTGAGAGCTATCAAAGGACTCAAGCTGGGCACCGTTGACAAGTTATTCTTGGAGTTCACTGTGCAGCCGCTGCCTCAGGACTGGGCAGGCATTGATTTCCTTTGGATGGAGCAGGATCTCAAGGAGCTGCGGGGCAGTAAATACTTCTGGCTCGAGAGTGTCTTCTCGCTTCACAGATTTGAAGATCAGCCACGCATGCTGGTGGGCTGGATCATTGGCGATCATGCCCGCTACATGGAAACCCTTCTCCATGAGGAGGTGCTCGAGGGCTTGATGTGGATGCTGCGCAAGTTTGTGCCCTTCGATATACCGCAGCCAAAGCGTTTTCTGCGCACCCAATGGCACTCGAATCCAAACTTCCGTGGCAGCTACAGCTTTCGCACCACCTACGCAGATGAGTTGCAGACCGGTCCCTGGGACCTGGAGACGCCTCTGGTCGATGTGTGCGGCAAGCCGAGATTACAGTTCGCTGGCGAGGCCTCAAGCAGGACACACTTCTCGACTGTGCATGGCGCCACAGAGACGGGCTGGCGGGAGGCAGATCGGCTGAATGACTACTACAGCAGAAGCAGCGGTGCGACCTATTGATGTGAGCTCAATAATACATTTTGAGTGGAGGCAGCACACAAGCTAGTTCAGTTCAAATGAACTGAATTGGCTAATTTCTGGTTCAAATATACGAATTTTTCTGGTGCATTCAGGCGTAGTTTTACCTAGCCAAATAGCTAGACTTCATCCATGTCAAATGTCTGACCAGGGGTCGGACAAACAGGACTGGGCCTTCCTCTGATTGTCGCACGTATCCGACTGGCTGGACACAATTGCTGCCAAATGGTTGAGCAAAGCCGCAACAGATGTACCCAGCTTGGGAGTGGGGAGAACTTCCGTAGGGCTGTCTTTCAGCTGCCATTGTGACAGAGTTGCATATGTAATGGGGGAGGGTGCTGGGGGTCTGCGCATATGTGGGTAATCTGCGAGCAGAGATGACCAGGAGGCAAGCTTGCAAAATACATGAAACCGGGACTCTAATGCCTTTTGGCCTCTGCGTGGCATAAATTTGAATTTTCAACATTTACGGGGTAGCCAGAGAGCTGCTCGAAATGGTTAAAACATTTGCCACAGCAGAGTAGTCGGGGGTTTTGTGGGCTCGTGGGCTGTGGCATTGTTTTGTCCGGCTTCTGTCGAAACTGATTTTTGCAGCTGCATTTTTGTCCCTATTTCGCCTTGCACATGTGTTAAGCGCTCTGCCACACCTCCAACTCGCAATAACAGTGCAATTACATTGTTGTCTGCGGCTCGCTCGTTGCAAATGAGTTGGTCAACATGTTTGGACCAGGCGCTAAAATGGTCTAAGCTCTGACCTCTTTTCCTGTTCAAATGAATATGCATTCCGTGAACAGTCTATGCAGCTACTCATTTCTATTTGGGCCTAAACAGCTTTCTGTTGAAATGGAAGAACTATTCAAATACTTATCCACCGATTAACAAATAATCCACATTTTAAGTTTGAAGAAAGCATATTTAAGATTTTGAACTATCTCTTTTTAAATATATATGACAAACGAAGGCATATAACCAAACCTTGGTCTAATGGGAAACTAATGGGCAAAAGGCTGGGAGTTGCTGAGAGGCGTACATAACTCTTCTTGACATTTTCCTCCTTGGCATTTCCTTCCTCGACATGTCCAACTTAAACTGATCCATTCAAGTATAAATGTTTACAGCGTTGTTTTCATTTAATTTACTATTTTGCAGTCATTATAAAAGCTAATACTCGACTTATAATGGTCATAACATGAAGAATAACAGAATTTGTTGAACACTTTTATTGACAGGCTTATCTGCCGCTCATAACTGGGCTGTGCGGGACCGATAGTAGGTGTTCAGGCGTTCCGCCTCCCGCCAGCCCGTCTCCGCTGCGCCATGGACCGTGGAGTAGTAATGTTTGTGTGAGGCCTCTCCCGCGAATTGTAGCCTTGGCTTACCAGCCACGTCGAGCAGTGGCGCCTCCAGATCCCAGGCACCGGTGCGCAGCTCATCTGCGTAGGTGGTGCGAAAGGTGTAGCTGCCTCGGAAGTTGGGATTCGCATTCCATTGAGTGCGTAGGCAGCGCTGTGGCTGTGGCACATCGAATGGCAAGAATTTGCGGAAAAGCCATTGCAGACCCTCGAGCACCTCCTCCTCGGTGAGCGTCTCCATGTGTCGAGCATGCTCGCCAATGATCCAGCCCTGCAGCAGACGAGGCTGATATGACACTGGATAGAATCCAAATACGCTCTCAAGCCAGAAGCGCTCGGTGGCACGCAGCTCCTGCAGATCCTCCTCCAGCCACAGGCAACTGAATCCGGGCCAGTCTTTGGGAAGAGGTGGCAAAGAGTACTCCAAGAAGAACTTGTCAACGGTGCCTAGCTTGAGTCCCTTGATAGCTCGCACCTTGGCCTCTGGCAAAGCGGGCACAAACATACTCGCATGTTGCTCCTTCAACACACCCAAGGACACGGTGCAGATGACGTGATCCGCTGTAATCACTTCTCCATTCCAGCAACGAATGACTACCTCACCAGCTCCCTCCCAGTTTATCTGCGATATGCGCTTATTAAGTTGAACTCGTCCTTCGAGCATTCCAAGATCATCGGACTCTTCTTTCCTGGCATTCATGAGTAGTTTCAAGAAGCTCTTGTAGCCTTTGTCGCGCCAGTTGAGCAGCAGCTCACCCTCGCAGAGCCAATATTCCAGGTGTCCGCGCCCGGAGACTTCATACAAATGATCTGCTGCCTCCACGGAGCTCTCGAACTTGTGAAAATTCTCCAGGAACTCCTCGGCTATGGCGCGGTCAATTGGTGGTAGCTTAGCTACCTCATGCCAGTACTTCTGGGTTATATAGTCGCCCAGCGAGCCCTTATAGTCGACGAGCTCCGTTTGTCGTTCCGGAATGGAATTAAATGCAATCTCTTTCAAATTGTTGGCAATGTCATCGGGCAGCACCTCCTTGTTGGAGCGCACACACCTGAATGTCTCATAGTGATCCTCTGTGGCCTCCAGCATTTTCAACTCCTTCACTCGCTCATAGACCAAATTTCCCACTTCGCCATGGCACCACTGTGCACCCAGATCGACAACATTGTCCGCAAAGGGAATGGTATGAATGCGTCCGCCTATGCGATTCTCTGCCTCCAGCAATAAGATATTCCTAAAACCCTGCTCCAGCAGCCGTGTGGCTGCAGCTATGCCCGCTGTGCCGGCACCAATGATCACAATGCGAGCAGTTCTCTTTGTTTTGCTCAGAGAGGCGCGTATGGCACTCATGATGACTTGCGTAGGTCCCCTCGCCCACGTCTTTCCCGCTAGGCGTTCGGCTAGCGACTGAATTGTAGCCCTACCTCTTTCGGCTCTGCCAGCCAACTCTCTCTCTCAGCTGTCAACGCGACGCTCTAATGAGCTGAGCGGCGCTCGTTGTCAACGAGCAGGTGGAAAACACACACATTTGCTTGGCTAATCGCTGACGTTGGCGTATTTGATACGCGCTCTCTCTTTCCCTTTCTCTCTCTCCCATTTTCTCTTATACAAATTTCATGTAATCATAAGATAGCGAAATACTCTGTTTTGCTTAAATTATTTATGTAATATAAATATCAAAATTATCTCTAACAAGCAGTAAATATTTGATTTTTTATATACATATATATCTGCTCTTTAAAATAACAGCAATATAATTAAGTGCATATGTAAGTCTTCGTATATCCATGAAAGTGATATAATAAGCTCATGACGATATATACATTGCATAGTAGAAGACCCTAGCAAATCTTTTTTATAGTTTGCATATGTACATATGTATATTATTATCAATAATCTAGTTAACTAAATAACGACTATAATTAAGGCATTATAAATCTATAAATATGTGATATACTTATATATACATACTGGTAAAGACTTTAACCGAGTATAAGCAAATAATTCAACATAATTCATTAAGTGAAAGTAGATTTGTAAAATTAGAACATATATCGAGATATACTTATTACTTTACCTTAACGATTCCGTCACATCAATATTAATATATATATATTTAAAGAAAAGTATGTAACGAGTATTAAGCCTTCTCTCGAAAATCCTCTATAAAATCCTCGAGATATCGTATATTGCTAAAGACTAACATATAGAGAGGCAGAAGTTGGAGTAAGAGATGAGAAGCGGGGTTGTTGGGCAGCTTTTTAGTAAATTAGGTAATTTTGGTATCAGATTCGGGTTCAGCACATTATAACTTTAGTCTAACTGCTAATTGTGATCGAATTGTGTTCCACCGCCTATCACTCCCATCGCTCCACTTCAAAACTCTGCAACTAATCATATATCTATTAAAGCATTCAGCTAGCCCTTACTTAATTGCACTCGCTGCACTTGCCATCGGAATATATAAACCACTGATAAACCCGCACATGAACTGTAGCCCACAAGCACAGCTCTATTGAAACTGAATGTAAGCAAAAATAATCGTATATCGAAAAGTATGGGAAACAATGTAACAGGCAGTAGTTGGCAGTGGTTGCCAGTGGTTGTCGGTGGTTGGCAGTGGTTGTCGGTGGCAGAGCGCTTTGATGAATGTATTCATAAAAATCCAATCATTGCAATTGCACAGCATTCGTACTCGCACTTCCCAAATAGAAATACAAATACGAAATAACTAAAACAACAACAACTTGGACAATGGCAAGAGGAAGAGGCAAGGGCAGAGGCATTCAAGATGAATACCCCCAAATAATGGGAAAACACAACAGACAGCTGGGTGCGAACTTTTGCCAGCAACCGACTGACTCTGAATACTGGCCCATACTGTACGCCCCCCGCACACACACAACGCCCACGCCTGCACCTCGCAAAAACAGTCGAAAAAAAAATTGCAGTAATATTTTTTTGCAAAACAAAACATTTGTGCATAGAACATAAAACGCAAAAAGAAAAACCAAAACAAAAGCAAAAACTATACTACTAGAAGCAACGACTATTGGATACCCTAGGGAACAAAATTATGGATGCTATAGTAGTAAACTCGATTTTCTTGTGAGTTTTGGAATATATTGAAATGATTTTTATGATACATTTGAATTTTTATAGATTTTAATGGAGACTTATTCAATAATATATATATCTATATGTACTTATATCTCAAGAAAAAATATAATAAATATAAAGCAAAGCAACATATATCTTCATGAAACTTGCTTTGCCAAATGCTTCCATTATCCGCACAATATCCTCTCTAAAGGGTATCGAGCAAAAAGCAAAAAGAAAACGCTTATAAACAAGAACAAGAAAAATGCGATTAAAATGACAAGTGAAAGCAATTTTCGTGCAGCTGCTGTGGATAATGGAGCAAAGAGAGGGGCGTGACTATATGGGAAATGGGGGATAGGGTTGGGCTGAATGACGGCTGTTTGGCATGGAATGGCATTATATATGTATATAGTATGTACACAGATGTAGCACAGGAAATATGACTACATTTGGGGCCCAGTACGAATATTACTTTTGCCGGCACGCCCCTTTAGGAATGTCTACAGCCCTCCCATTGGTACTCACATTCTTGCTGCATTCACATTTTAGTATCCATTCGATGGCAACGAATTTATTTTCAATTTGTATTTGATGCGATTGCAGAAATTCCTGATCGATGGGCTCCAAGCCAACGGTGTTCCATAACTGTCCATCCGGCTGCCAGCTTTCAGCTGCCTCGTCCTGTTGCATGCGCTTTTGTACGTAGTTAATTGGATCAACGGCATTTAAAGGACACAGCAGCTCAACCTGTAAGGCAACAGAGAGGCAGAGAGAAATCTTGTAAATGTAACCAGTGGAAATCAAGCCAAGATTTACACTCCTGTCTAAGGGCGAACGTTTAATAAATCGGAAATTGTACTTCAGAGAGTAATCGGGCAGAGCTGCTAAATCGATTTTGACAGCCTGGCAATTTTTTTTTTCTTTTTTACCATCTTCAGCTGCAGCTAAAGCTGCCAATTGCAATTGCAAATTGACGTTTTAATCCAATTCGTTTTTTAATTAATACTCAAAGACGCCCGAAAGGTAAAAGCCAATCAAATCAACAACAAAAGAAATAGTTCAATGTGATTTGAGCGACTGTCAAATACTCTATAAAAATCGTGCTTTGTGTTACATTTTTGAATTCTTTCAGCTGTATATATATAAAGCAAAATAAATATTTTATAAAACAAAAATACATTTTTTTAATTTACTCTTCTTTTTAATTTTCTTTACCAAAAAAAATGTCAACTAAAATATATTTTAAGTACAACTTTTGAAACTATCTTAAACCATATATCAACATTTTATTAAGTGGATTTTAAAGAATTTTTAAACACATTTTGTAAGCATTTTGTGATTTTAATCTATAAATCCTATACAAAATATAAAATTATAGTTCTGAAAATCTAAATTCATTTTTATAAAATTGATTTTTAGTTTTTATTAAAGCAAATAGAAAAGAATAACTAAACATAATCAGATATCTGAACATAAATCAAAATATTTTTAAAAATGTTTAATGTAATTTTTAGCTACTTTTTCGTAGGTTGGATGTACATTAGCTTTATCTTTTTTTACAGTGTATCCCGCTCATCAATAATGCAACGCTTTTTAATTAACATTGCTTGAATTGTAATAAATTCGAGTTAAATAAAAATGCAATTAGCACAAAGGAAAAGGGCTAATCAAATGAAATCGTGTCTAAGAACAAGGTAGCTTTTCTTCAATTTTTTCAAAGAAGAAAAAACAGAATATATAAACAGAACTTACTTGAATCGTTGTTGAAACAGCTGGAATGCAGCACTTGGTGCCCCGATGGCAGCCGCCGCACAGTTTCGGACGATAGAGCTTTCGTGAGACGCACTCGCCCAGTCGTATCCTGGCTGGGCCCAAACGCTGCAGACTGCGGCACTCGTGACCCTTCTGCAGGGGCAAAAGTAACGAAACATCAGTTCCAGCTGGCAAAGTCCAGCTATAAGGGGGCTAAACTCACTCTTATCCTGTGTGCGGGCTCCTGTTGCATATCGAGTGCCGTGCCATGACCATTCCTCTTATGATGATGCAGCTGATGCTGATGGAGCTGGCTCCTGGCCAAGTTGTTTAATAGTCTATTGTGGCTGTTGCTGTTGCTGTTAGTGTTAGTGTTGCCATTGCCATTGCTCCTCTTATTGTCCTGGGCACATCTGCGATTCTCGCAAAGCCGTAAATTGCTCAATTGATGGCAACCGGCATGGGTGCTCGTCTGCCTTGTGGCCATGCCCAGGCCACATTCCCGACTGCAGGCGCTCCAATTGCCGCTGATGCTGCTGTTGTGGCAGGTGGCATAAACTGCAACGAGGGCAAAGCACAAAAAGTATTGCTAATGCTTATGATTGGCTGCCTAATGGCCCGAGTACTTAGTGAGGCAAAAGCAACTAAATGGACTGCTAAGCAAACCTCTTTGAAGTAAACTAAGAAACTTAATGGCAGCCGAAGCAAGTTTATCATTATTTATTTATCCCAACATCTTAAAGACAGTTGATCTCTCTATGTAAACATTTTATTATGTTAATCTGGCTTTTTATGCCAGATTTTGCTATTCCACCTATTTTTCACTTGAGTAAGAAAAGCTTTATTTTCACCTATAAGCATGGATTGAATAAAATTTTATGGTATACTTTATATTTCCACTCATTTTCCACTTGTGTGAAATTTTTTGCATTTTGACCCAGCTTAAGAATTTCCATAAATTTTTCACTAAATTTAATGTCTTTACCTCCATTTTATATCTGCTTTTGCTATACTTTGATATCTATATTTCCACCTACTAGCGTGGAGAGTTAGCATTTTCATTCATTTCCCAGTTTTGCATTTTATGGTCCACTTTGTGTTTACATCAATTTTTTACTTGACTCTGAATACCTGCATTCCACCCATTTTATGGTAGACTTTATCTTTCCACTCATTTTCCACTTGGTTAAGATCATTATTTTCACCTATGAGCGTTGATTTGCTGCTTACTGATATATAACATTCATATTTTTTCAGTCACTCAAGAGAACCTACTGCTTCGACCCTACAATCTTGTTTTTTGTTATCCATGAACCTAAATTTTGATATCGTTTCGTAGGCAATTAGATCTACTTCATCTGCCTTTTGTATGTTGCTAAGCAATTAGTTAGTCCAACAGATGTATATATACAACTCTTATATATACAAATATATGTTTGTGTACACATACGCAAACCATTTGATGGAGGCGGAAAACCCATTTCGAGTGAGGGCATCTTAAGAGCGTTTAATAATCTTGTTTATTTATTGCATTTTTGCCCGTTTAATTAACACTTAATCCTTGTGTAAGTAATTATGCTGCTGCTGCTGTCCATTGCCGCGGGCAACAGCAGCATCAACAACAACAGCAACAACAGACTGTTGCCTTGTCATGGAATAATTCATCTTCATAAATATGCGTTGCGCTTTTGGCTGGGCGCTTAAACAGCATTAAGTTGTGCCAGGGCTTGGCAACTGCCTGCCCCTGGGCGCCATTAGCACAGGACCGTGGCCAAACCCAGCCACAGTCGCAGTCACAGCCACAGAGAACAGAGAACAGAGAGCACAGAACACAGAGCACAGCGCAAGCAGGGCTGGGGCCATAAACGCACTTATAAAACAATAACAAGGCCACGGACCACGGATCCCGCCGTTAGCTGAGACGCAGGAAAGGCAAACAAACACAAACACACACACACACAACTTACCATCAGCTGTTGGATTCTCACAGAGCCACATTTTGCAGCAGTGGCCGGGTACCTCGACCAGGCGCGGTGATCTGCATGAAATCGTGTCCTCCGGCGCCGGCAGCTGCTCATTGGGGCACAGCGTGGAGCAGGCATGTCGGCCATTCTGCGAAATGGAAGAAGCATTAAAATACATTAAAATTAGGGGAAGTCGTGCTGTTTGTTTGCTTAACCCACAAATAAAGTCATATATATATATATATATATATATATATTTATATATATTTATATTTATATTTATATATATTTATATATATTTATATTGGCTGCTTGCCCAAATTCCCCAAGTTCTTCGGCCTTCAATTAACTTTTTGTCCTTTTGCATTCGCTTATTCGCTTTTGTACCTAAATTGTAATGCATACAATTCTGCCTCTTTGCATGTGTGTGTGAGTGTGTGTGATTGCGTGTGTGTAATTGCCAGCGTGCCTTGATAAAGTGCCTCAGCTGGCAATAGGTGCGAAGGCACACGCACACATACCATCATATGAGCACATGCTATCAGACACCCATACTCATACACACACACACATACATGCACACACATTCCAGACAAATGTGCGGCCATTAAGCAATGCCAAGGATTTAGTTTTTGGCCAGATTTGGCAATCCTTTTCATTCTTTTCATATAATTGCGCGTAAATCTCATTCCTGAGTTTTGCTGTCAGAACTTAAACTAAGCTGAAATTAACTATTATTTATAAAACTAAAGCCTTTTGAAATTATTTGAGTAAAATTAAAGTTTCGAAAATAATAGGGTATTGCCTATATTTGTAATATTAATATATTTTAATATAATATAATATTTATGTATATATGTGTATATATAGCTTATCTAGCTACCCCCATAAGTATTAACATTAACCCATATACGCCAGGATTAAATAACTTCTAATAATCCTTTTAATCGGTACTAGCATAAGGGTTAACATTTACCCTTATATAACATTGAAGACAACAACAATGGTAAAAGCTATGTATATACAAACATGCCTCTAAATTTGTATCTAAGGGTTAATATTAATCCTTACATAACTAACATCCCAGCTAAGGGGCCATCAATGTTGCAGCTGATGCAGTTTAACAATACATGCATTTGACTTTAACACGATTTTGTGGCATGTTAGCAACCTGTACCCTCCCTCCCACACCCAACCAACCCGCTGCCCCTTCCACTTACCTCGCAAACGCATTGGGTTTTACAATCCAATTTAAATGTGGCTCCATGTGCGAATGTTGTGTTACCAACGCTGCAATTGGCTGCAGGCGGACAGGACCAATCGAAGGACCCGAGTGACAGGAAACGGGACCAGTGCCAGTTCCATTGTTGTCATGCAGCATCAAAGAGCCGATAGCAAAGCCAAAAAAAAGGGACGAAGAAAACAAACATACATTTTTTATTTAGCATCGAAAAATAGAAAACGAGAAAATAAATCAACACAAAAACCAGCTCGAAACAGGTTTTAGAAATTGAATTGAACGCAACGGTTAGAGCTCTACGGCTTTACGGCTAATGGTTGAGGATATAAAACAGGAATTTAAAGGTAGACATTTTTACGCACTGGTAGGAGGTAGTTTAGAGTTGTCACCAAATTAAGAGGACTTTGTATAAATGATGTATGTACTTTTGATAGGAATTAGCTAAAAAGCCGATATGTCAAGATTTATCTGACTCTCAGTCTCTCAGTTGTTTGAAATTTATTTTTATCAAAATTTGTCTAATATATCTTACAACTGCCATATAACATTTGATAAGTAAATATACTGTTATAAGGGAGACTTTGCTGCCTGCTGAAAATTGCAACATTTCTAGCTCTGCTGTTATTTTAACAAATCTGTTAACTATGTATATACAGTTGCTGCATCATATATAAGTCAAGGTAATAATCATAGAAGGCATACTTTCGAGCTAGAGTTCTTACTCAGCAAAGGCAATTTCAAGCGTTTGCTGCTTAAGCCCCCTCTCTGCCTCTTTTTTCATTTCCTGTTTTATTTGCAGATATTTTTGATCTGATCAATCTGAACAAAACAGCTTGTTTTCTATATTTGTTGTTGATTTTTCCCCATTTGCTGTCATCCCTAAAAGTAATTTTGGAATTGAATGCTGTTATTGCCATAATTACGCTGCCAAGACTTGTTTATTACCAATTCACTTGACTGTCGTTTCCCTAGAGTCGTTTCATCACATGTCAAATGGCAAAAAAAAAGAAGAGAAAACCAATTAATATCAAAGGAAGCTACTGTTACTGTTATAAATTCTGCACCCACGCACATACAATCACATGTGTATAGAAAGTGCTATATTTGCGAAGCAAACAATAGACTTTATGTGAGTTTGGGCCTCATCAAAATTGATACTGACAAATGTTTTGGTTTATGGGCAGCCATTAGGCCGCAAAAGTTTGCTTTCGCTTTTGCATTTGCCACCGCCAGCCACTCCCACAAATATGTCTAGCCGCCAATCACAATTATTCGGGTTTTGCGGCTTCCCCAATGTATATTTGCAATTTCACAGTTACGCAAGAATTTACACACACACACACACACACACACACACAGATACACACCTACAGTTACTTTATGGCTACGTGCTCGCTGGCAATTTTCCACTTTTCTTGCGCATATTCGTGAATTGATTTTGGGTTGACGACGTGACTCTGTTAGCCAGATACTTCTGCCAGGATATGCCCCGGACACGCTGTGGCATCATCATTCACTCACTTGCTGCCTCAGTTAATGCCAAAATTGGCATTGAACGTTTGCCTGTAATATAATACAAGCACGTGGTCGCATATTTATGTCATTAGCAATTAGATTGCTATGGCAACAAATCTGTTGCAGGTACGAACTGCTCCTACCGGAAGTGTAGCTCCTTTGCCTTATATCCTTGCGGCAGCTTAGGCAATGCCCTCTTGCAAATCCTTACACCTTTTTACTTTGAGGCTTGAATTGTGTCATTTTCGAAAGTGCAATCTTCTTAATGTACTTTGGAACACACACAGAAGCAAAGGCTGTCTGCATTCAGCACACACACACGCACTGCTTTGCATAACAGGTAGTAAAGTTCGATGTGTGAGTGTGTCATTGCTCTTTACAAGCAATTGCTGCTTACCCTTAACGAATCGAGCAGAAAGCAAGGAAAGTTGAAGGAAAGCGAAGCAAATAGTCGAACATGAACAACTAGCAGGTTACCCTATAAAGTCATGGAAACATTTTTAATATTAAAATATGCATAAAAATCCATTAAGCCCACTTAGCATGTCGTTACAGGGTATGCGCATGCTTGCCTTGAAGCCGGAAGTGTGCACAGAAATTGCAATGCGAGCACTTTTATCTGCGTTAGCTGTCAACATTTAAGACTGTCTACGCTTTGCTGGAGTGTACTTAAGCAGTTATGTGTGTGTCGTCCTTTCGTCCTGCCTGCCATTTCCTTTGCTCCTTTATCCCAGCTATAACTTCAGGTTATGCATTATACTTTCTTTTTTTGGCCGTTGTTGTTCTGTAATGTACTCGTTCGTTGTTATTGTTTACCTTGCGACAAGCTCTGCCACCCAACCCCTTTGTCTGTCTATGTTTGTGCTCCGGAAAAAAAGTGTAGCATACTTTTTTGCGCCCAGTGTCCAACGACTGGTTTTTTGGGGTCATCATCGCTTGTCTGGCTGCCTGGTTTGGGGTCACGTTTGCACAGTTTATTTGTTTTATGCCAGAGGGCCGTAGTGTTTGTTTTACTTAGAGTTTTTTTTATATTTTTTTTGGATTTACTTAAGTCGTTGATGACCATGACCAAATAAAGTTTCATTTTGTGCAAAGATTTACAACACTCGAGCGTGTGTGTGCGACAACTTTTGAGTACCCACTGTCCGACACATGCACATACACACACACACTCATAGAGAGATCGTTCAATAAAGTCGAAGCTCTAAAAGACTGCTGGGACAACGCTGCGTATGCGCAATTTTATTGCAAATTGTGTATTCAATGTTGTTTGCGTGGCACATGCTATTAGCAGCCCGAAAAAAGGCAATTTCAATGCGGTTAGCAGAATTTCAGCTCAATTGTTAAGAAAAAAAAGTCGATTTTTATAGGCCATAAACAAAAATACAAATTTAAAGAAATATATATAGCAAAAGTAGGTATAGATTGTTAAAGTAAGTCTAAAGCGTATCTAGTTTTAAATTATTGTTAAACAAAACTTCCTTATTTTTTTATTAAATTCGTTCTTTTTTTCGCATAGTTATTGCCCATGTGTAGAAAATGCTGAAATCTTTTACAGTAAATCTTTTCGTATGTTGTTTAAATAAGATTTTCTCACGTTTTTGTAAATTTATTTTTTGTGAGTTTATTTCGTCAGCGTTAACATGTGCACACACACACACTGGGACTCATATACATGAGCTACACGCTCCACATTTTTCGTGTTTCGATAACTTTTTCAGAAGTTACACGCCCCCTGCTGCCCCACGCCCCTTGCCATGGCTGAACCGAAAAAAAATGAACAAGTTTTACAGTTTAAATAAACTTGTTCCGCTTTGCCTGGACAATGCATCAGCGCAGCGGGGAGCGCTACAGGCAACAAAACGTGTGGAGCATTGATATGCGCCCATGGCACATTCTCACACAGACACACATACTGTGGGGTAGGGGCCTTGGCACCAGCAACAGCTACGAAACCCACAACAGGCGTCGAGAGCTCATGGACGCACAAACTGTATTGGCATTTGACTCAAAACTTTTGGCTTTTAGCTGAAGCAGCAGCAGGAGAGGGTGAAACAGTGTGGGAAAGGAGAGTGAGAGAGAGAGAGGGGGTGGAGGAGAGGGGGGTTGCTCACAAACCCATAAAACATATGCAGCGATATGGCCTGGAGCAAAAATTGGTTGTATTTGTAGTAGCAGCCGTATTGAAAAGTTTTTGGCACAGTTCGTGCTGCTGTTTAATTTTGAAAAGCTTTGCACGACAACATGTGAAGCAGCAGGAAAACATGTTGAATGAATTTCATTTATATTTTTTGATGAAGCGGCAAGAGTGGGGAAAGTAGGAACACTTAAAGGGGGCAGTTCGACAAATAATAAAGTAAATCGATTAAAATCAATTTACTCACAAGTTTACTGCTAAAGGCAGACAATTTTTTATACAGATTGGAAAAAGTGATTTAAAGTCGAAGCACAAAGATCAAAAAAGTAGTTAAGTTCTAAAATGTAAAAAATATATAAACGACTTATATTCTTAAGCCGAAATATCTTTATATAATAAATATAAATAGATTTTTCATTCATTAAACACATTTGCTTTGATTTAGCTGAGTTTATTTATTTGCATATATAAAATATAAAACTCAGCTGGCTTTCGCACACATCCTCATGCAAATTTAATCAATTTCTTCTTAAATACTCTTAGTCTCTTTCATTTCTTTCATTTTTAGAATTCTTTATTAAATAAGTGAACTGACCTTTCTTCCCCATTTGCCATTTCCTTGGAAATATCTTATGTCCGTTTACTTTTTTGTTCTATTTGGTTATTTGGTGTTTTCTTTTTTTCTTTTTGGTATTTCATGCGCCATCAAAAAAAAATGAATATTTATTTGGCTCACAACACGAGAAATATTTAAAGTTGATGGCTGCCTAAATGGGAAATTGTCCGTCCGACTGTCTTTTCGTACTTTGCTTTACGAATTTTTTTAAGGAAATTATTTTTGGGTTGATTTGAAGTGCCTTTGATTAATGAAGCGCAAAGCGAATGTAATTTTGCAATTTTCATTTGAAATTGATTGCAATTTGCTTAGCTTAACGTTAGTCGAATATATATATATATATATATATACATATATATATATATATGAAATAACTAAATAAATGGACTTACCGGGATTTATATGCCTTGGTAGCTAAATTAGAAAGAGAGAAAGAGGACAGAGGGGGAAGTTTTTATGTAACGGCATTCATATATACAATTCGCTTTGACTACTCACTCTGATGACCTTAAAGCCTAAGCTCAGATTCGCTTCGACTCCAGCAATGAGACTATTACCAAATATACTCAGCAATGGCAGCAGTATCAGCATTTTCTGTAAATATAAATAGAGAGGGCGTGGTTAGTGGGCGATACAGAAATGTAAAAAGAAAACAAATGGGAAATGCAAGACTAAGAGATACCTTCAGCCTAAAGTAATGCTGTTGTAACATTGTGCTGTCGATTGTGATGGGATTTTGGGGAGCTATTATACTCAAAATTATTCTATGTTTAGGACAGTCTACATAGAAAATATAGTTCTGAAAAAGTTCTAAAGCATAAAATCAGATAACTGAAGTTTTATGAAAATGGAAAAGGTATAAAATATTTGAAACAGACTTGATCTATGCGAGATATAGGAGAACGTTTCTGTAAGAATTTACAACTCAGACATATAGACAAACGTATGGATAGAAAAGAACAGGGCTAGACACACGGACGGATAGCAAAGCACAGGGCTAGACGGATGGAAATGTATAGGGATAGATCGATCAAGTATATATATATTTACTATATATATATATATTACAAAGGCTTGTCCACGTCTCCAGCTATCTATTACATACATTTGAAGAAAAACCATATACATATCTAATAGATTAAGAACATATCAGTAATAATAATAATAACGGATAGAAAGGTATACAAAGAGACAGGATCGATCGATCAGCTAATGCTGATCAAGATATATAGTATATACATCTAGAGCTTGTCCCCGCCTCGCGTTATCTGTCACATACATTTTAGCAAAAACAACATTCCCTGTTTACAACATACCCTGTTTTCTGTTTATAAAAAGGAAGAGAACAGGCAGCAGCAGCAGCAGCAGTCACAGCCACAGCCGCAGTCGTCGACTTTATTAAGGTCAATTCAATGTCTGGCTTGGTTCTTTTTTTGGTTACGGCTAATGGTTACGTCTATGGAACAAGCTCTAAGGTTTGTATTTTGCATTTCCATTTGCTTTTGCTCTCTATCTCAGTATTTTCTTTTTTCTCACGCCTGCAACCCAAACAATTTTTATTATTTATTATTATTGTGCTATCTGGCCTTTTGTTTTTGAGCTATAAAAAAGGTGGCAAAGGCAAACTTGTTAAAAAGAAAACCTTAAATTAAGCAAGAAACATAAAAAGAGCAAGGTATAACTACATTTATAAAGAATTTGCCAGCTCAAATGCTTAAAGCAGACAATTTTACTGCCTGCAATAATTTTAGTTCATTTAAAAATATATAAAGGGAATATAAATGTATTTGGCTGCAGGTGTGACTATAAATATCATATGTATAATGATTTTTTAACCACATTGTAAAGCTTTCACACATATATTTATATGTATTCAACACACAGAAGCGAAAAAACTCATTAAAAATATTTTTCAGCCATGCGCAAGAATCTTAAAAGGTATTTAATTAAACTTTAATAAATAAATATGCACAGAGCGTGGGGCATTACAATGTGAAAAGGAAAAACACAAAAAAAGTTAAAATTAAAAAGCAAAAATTATAAAAGCACAAGAGTAGGCTGCGGCACAAGTGGGCGTGACAAAGAGGGCAGGCCGTGGCAAAGGTAACTTTCCCTTTAATGCGCCAGTTTTCAATTAACGTCGCAAAGTCGTGTGTCGCTAAGTGGATAAACAGCAAGTGAGGGCTGTGAGGGTATGGGGAAGAGGAAGACGAAGAATGGTGCTCTGGACCTAGCTGAAAGCTGTACACGCTCAAGCTGAATGCTTTGCATTTTCGGTTCATTAAGGAGCTGCATTTGCAGTCCATGTCGTAATTATCGTAATTACAATGAGCGATGGGAGCAGGACGTAACTACAAGCATATATGGCCAACAATAATAAAGAGCTAACGAGCCGAACACCATCAAAAAGCAACAACAACAGCAACAGCAATAGCAACAGCGGAGCCAACACAAGCAACAACAGAGGCAACATTGTCATTGACACTTTTAATTGCAGCAACACACAAAGAGGAGCAACTTTTATGCAACCAGAAGTGAGGCAGCATATTATGCCACATATAGGGGAAAGAGAGTGCTGAGGAAAAAATGAACGGCAGAGCAAACAAGCAGCAGCAGTTACCAACTGACAGATACGCTGTTAAAGCTAAGAAGAGTATATAGAAATGAAAGTTAGTTCATTATAGAGATTCATATAGAGTAGAGCATATCATTAATTCTGATTATTTAGGGTATCCAATAGGAAAATACAGACAGGCTGCATCAACTAAAAGATACTCTGTAAAAAAGTCAAATAAAAAGTAAAGTTGAGTATACACTTTCCATTTTCTATACATATATTATATATTCTGCATATATGCAGCTATCCTCTTACAAACCTAATTTTCCAAGATTTTTCAGGACATCCTATATGGGTTGCAGCAGCTACCAACTGATAAATACGCTATAAAAGCTGGACAAAGTTGAGTATTTGAAAATGATAGATAGAGTGTAATTTAAATGATGAAGAGCATATCAATTACGACTTGCTACTTGCACCTTATATGGGAAAACAAGCAAGCAATGGCTACCAACTGTCAGATACTCTACAAAAATACAATTATGGCTTGCTATGACATTAGCATTCAACTCTTGTTAAAGAAAACTGACAAACAGCAGCAACTGACATAAGCAGCTGCTATCAGCTAACAAATAAGCTCAAAAAGTAAAGCAAAGTAGAGTATAGAAGTGTATACAAATAAATGGAAAAAGTACATTCATTTGCCTTCCTAAACAAAGTTTCAGTTTTCCTTTTTCAATTCACATTTTTCGTGTAATCCTATATACCTCATTTAACACATGCCCGACAGCGTATACTAAGCACCCAAACTGTTGCCTGTCTGTTGTGTGCTTATAATTATGACGAAGAGGGCAAATTCATCAAACACTGCTGAAAATCCAGAGCCCCAGGATGAGCAAGATGAAAAATATTCTATGTCATTTCGGAAATGAAAACTGAATGCCTTCAAAAACGAAAAACTGTCAACTCAAAAGGATGTGCAAGGAATAATAGCTGAGGAAGCTGCACTACACAAGATTCATGGAAATTAATGAATAGCCTGGACTAAGACAAAGCCCATCCATAGTCGGTTGGAGCCTGCATGATTATGACTTAATAAAGCTGAAAACTTGTTACCGAAAAAAAAAAAAATAAAAAAAATAAACAAAGATTGCTTTTAAAGTTCCATAAAGTGATTAATGTCTGCGACAGCAAAGATCCTGACAGGCTGTGTGTTTAAAGAGCTCGTCTAGCTGAATATGTTCCTTTCGTTTTGGCATAAAATTAATGATATACAGCATTTTGTATAAACAAACAATTAATCTTTGTTGAGTATTCGCATGGGCTGTGCCCTAACGGCAAGCATTAACTACTAATAATTCCTATTAAGATTTGAGTTAACCTTGAGACGAAAGGGCGGCTATTTAAATGGGCAGAGATTAGAATACTAATGGGAAATCCATTATAAAGCGGGTTAAGATGGCTCTAGGGAAAATGTGTTAGATAGGTGTTAAGAGCTGTTTTTATTGTTTTACTATTGATCGATATATATCGATAGTTGGTAATATTGCACATGTTAATTATATTGATTATAGTGATAGCATATCAGAAACTTAGGAATCTGGTTTAGTTGAGGAATTTCTAAGAAAATAGTGTTGGACAGGTATATTAAAAACTGTTAATAGTACTTACTAACTCTCGATATATATCGATAGATTCTGCAGACTGTAGGAAAACAGTGTTTAGTAAGAGCTAAATTCTTATTTGTACTATCAACTTATGCTTGCCATATATTAATAGCTTAAAATACCAACATTTTGATATTATTAAAATATATCGATAGATTATCAGAAATTCAAAAGATCATGGGAAACACAATATTGGCCAAGAGTTTTCTGGGAAAAGAGTGTTTTTAAGGTAGTTAAAAAATAATTTCTTTTGCTTACTTATGAAAGTCGATATAGTTATTAATAGTTACTGATTTCTTAATGCATGATATCGATATTTTAAATAGTGTTAAGCTTTAATGCTACGAATGATTCTGCATATCTGGCAGTTTCGTTTTATAAGAGCTATCGATAACAATGTAATGCTATCAAAAAAGTTATCGATAACTGTATTTATGTCAATAGTAACATTTATACAAAATCCTATTTAGTATTGGACTGTAGTCAACCACTGATAAAGTTGAACTGCTCACGTGCTATCAGTCAATGGCAGCTAGAATGCCTAAGCTCCTCTTTTTGGCCTAAGCCAATGCTAAGCACATCCACTTAACCGTGTCAAGCATCGATTTATAGCTCTAGTCCACTTGATGCCCAGTAACGCTTGTTACTCAGCACTTGCTAAAGCTGATCGGCTCTTAGTTTTTATATTTTCCGAGGCTGGGCGCTGAATTGATTGATTTGTGCTGTAGTTGTGTCATAGAGCATGACCCTGCCACCTCTCCCTCCATACCAATTGCCAGTTCAACTAACCCGGAATGTTGACGCACAGTCATAAATAAAAACACTCAGATATTCATGTCGATGGTTATTTTTTTTGCGTGTGTGTGCATGTGTGTGTGTGGGGTCTGTTATTCATTGGTTGCCTGCGGCAAACGTTCCAAATACAAATTGTATCACTTAATATTTGGATTTTTTTGTCCCCTCTCCCCCGTCCCCTCTAGAAGTTGCACTGCTGAAGCTGTTTGCAGTGAGAATGACTCTTGGATTGTCGTTTGAAGCATTTTGTTGTTGATTTGCGTGTTGTTGAATAATTGATGGAATGACAATCTTTCGATGTGTCAGCATTGTTGTCGGCATTCTATCGAGTTGTTATCCAGCGCTCAGACCCGTTGTCATTGTTGACAGCGATATGTATCTAAGCGTGTGTGTTTGGCATAATAAGAGCCTACGTTGCATTATAACATACTCACACACGCGCACACTCTCACTGTTATGAATGATGAGCAGTCAAAGAATCAGCGACAAAGAAAAAAATATGACATGAAATCAATAGGCGAAAATGTGTATGAATAGAAATTCGATTCAGGCACTCTGATAAGTAGACAATTTCCAGTTCTTAAGTGTTTAAGAAAACCATTTGCGACGGCCATTCTCTACATTTGTCTTCATTCGTAGTGAACGCTCGGTTAGAAGTTTAGAGCGTATAAATTTCATTTCTGGTTAATTGAAATTCATTTGAGCAAATCAAATTAAGTCAAAAGTACGAGCACATCCTGGCTACGTGCTGGCACACTCACAGAGACAAAGAGAGGTAGAGTGGGTCCTTCAGGCAGCAAGTGATTCATTCATAACGATAAATTAAGACAAAAAGTCTAAACAGACGACGACACGGCTTGCAACAAGGCAACGACATCGAATTGCCCCCTGGGAGATACTTTTATTCAAACTTTATTGTATTACCGAATGGCTGGGGCAGCCTTTTAGCCCCAAACACACACACACACTGACACACGTCCACATAAATATCCTTAAGCAGGGCAACTGAGTCACATTTCTGTTTGTCTCTGTGGCACGTCCTAGAAATATGTCTCCGTGTGTGTGTCTGTGTGTGTGTGCAACACTCTAACAGCAAACCCTCATCAGCATTTTAGTTTTACTAAAAGAAAAAGATAGAAAAACTCAATTACTAAATATCAGCAGGATCGCAAATAAATAAATTAAGGCTACAAATCAGCAAAGAGCGTTTGCAAAGTTTGTTTAAATCGAAATGAAATAGTGACACAGCCGCTGCCATAAAACCAAAAGCAAATACAAAGCCATTGCCACACAAAAGCAAAAAAGGTTAGAACAAATATTTATGCAGCAGCCCAAAGGCCCGCAGCAGATTGGGCCTAAAAAAACGAAACAACTTAGAACGTTGCAGCCGGAACCAATCGGCGGCATAATACGCGTTCGCAGCTTAGGTAATTTTTTGAAAAATGGGAATATATTTGGCTCACATAGTTTATAGTTTTATCTGTAGAAAAGGTCAATAGTGATTCACCTGCAAAACTTGATAAACTTAGCTCTAAAATTGTGGATTATATAGACTTTTCCAATTTCCTCTTAGAGTTGTATCCAAGAGGAATATATATATCATGTATGGGTCCATCCTCAGAGGAAGTAAACAATTATTTTGGGGCTCTACCTGTAAAATTTTTCAATTTCAGGTATCTAGCTTTAAAGGACAGACTACCTGTCAGCTAGACGGACCTTACACAAAACGAACAAACTCTTTTAACTTTGTGAGCGAGCATAAAAACGAATGTGTAGAACTCACATGCTGTATGTAATTACCAGACGTAGTCTCCAAGTACAGCTGTGCCTAAGTACATAAGCACACACACACTCACACATACACATATGAGACTCGTGTGTGTGTGTGTGTGTGTGATTGCAGCGTACGTGGCTTTATGCTTAAATAAACATTTGTCGTCGTGGTCGCTAGCTTCCTCCTCCATCGACTCCTCCCACCCCTACTTTCCTCACCCCGTTAAACTCGTCCTCGTCTCTAGTTTACATAGCACCCAATGGCAGTCCGTTTGCCTGGTCAAAGCCAAATGGTTGATTGCATAAGTTGATGGTCAACACATGTCCAAGATATATAGTGCCGATCCACATACATACATACATATGTATATGTGGATACGTATACCTATGCTAACTGCTTTTATACTCACGTGTCGTTGGTAGTTGCCTCTGTGCTGCTTGCATTGGCTGCTCTCTCCAAGGCTAGGTGACTACTTGCCTGCCAGCTAAGGTGTTGTCTGCTGTAAAAAAAAGAATTTGAAAAAAGGAAACTTGAAATACTTATATGTATTCGAGTCAGCTCGTTGGCAGTGATTGCTTTTAAGATGCTTAAACAGATAAAGAGTTACAGATTCTCACACTTGAGATTGCAGATAAATCAATAAGCAGCGCTTGCCAGCTAAATTGAATCTATTTAAGGCGTCCTCAATAGCTAAGTCGCTTAAAGCGAGCCATTAGGGAAGCTAAGGAAACAAGTAACTTGAGTACTTAATGATAATCATAGACCTTTTTTTGCTAGGCAACTCAAAATATGATATAATGCTAGATAAATGATAAAGGAGAACAGCATATGGAGTCAAGTTTAACTAGAGTTCTGCATGGTATTTAAAAATATTGCTGTTGAGTACTTGGTAGATATATTTTGCTAGAGAACCCAGAGTAGATTTTGCAATGTAGACTTAACTATATAATAGCTAAATAGTATTTGAAAACAGAATATGGACATATTCCTAAGATTATGTATAGCATCTATTGTTATTCCCTTGAAGAACTTACTTATATAAGCTCATGAACGTTTTGCTAGACTAATCATAACAAGTATTAGTGCTCCCATCTAGAGCGTTTGACTAGGTGATACCCTACCATGCTCTATACAAATGCGAATGTTTTAAATTATTGGATATGTGGAGACGTATCTAAAAATTAAGTTTTTTTATAAATATGTATACTTATGTATAGAAGAATCTATATAACTATAGCTATATAGAATATGCACCAATATGTATATAATTATATAAACATTTATGCTTATATACATACACTGCTCGCCACTTGAATAGGACACTCCCCTTAACCCTGACTTTCATCGCCATCTTGTCCTAAATCAAACATGTTAGATACCTAAAATTAATTTTTAATTGAAATGACTTTGCATTATTCTTACTTAACAATTATTAAAGGAAGGATTCGAGGAGTCCAAATGCTTAAGAATTCATCGGTTGCAACAATCAGCTGTAACTTTCAAGTGCTAAGAAGCTCATTGATTGGTCGAGTCCTCTGCTGCACTCAAGTGCTACCGGACTTATCAGTTGCTCCAATCCGCAGCGTTTGTGTCTTACACACACAGTAAGTTTACATGTAGAAAGTGCTCTTGAATATTGGAAGTTAATGAAAATCAATGGATCAACCGACTAAGTATTAACAAATACGAATTGGTAAGGATACTTATAATGCATTGTAACTATAAATACTCAATTATACTTCAGAACATTTCAAAAGGCTACTCAAAAGTGCCACAGTCATTCGATTTAGTTGCTCTCTTTACAAAATAAGTACATAAGCCAGGTGCAATTAGAAAGTTACCGGCAGAAGATGACAATTACGACGTAGACTTAAGTGCTCGCTTAACTTTCGATCAGAAATTCCTTTATTTATTGTTCGATTGGGTCCACAACACAATTGTGTTGAGCACTTGGCTTATGTCCTTATTGCCAACACTTGTGTATTGTGCATTTCGCATTTTAATCAATCGTTGGCAAATGCTCTGTGCATTTGACAATGAACCCGACATTCAGACACAAGAGCACGTGCCCAAAGCAAAATCGAAAATGAAAAACGAAATAACGCAAAAAGGGAAAATGGCATTTGGGAAATGAAAAATACTGAAAAGTGGCATTGGAAATGTTTCGACATTTTTGTCAGCTAAATGCAGCACGAAATGCAAT
Source organism: Drosophila gaucha (assembly GCA_035045545.1). Classification (NCBI taxonomy): domain Eukaryota; kingdom Metazoa; phylum Arthropoda; class Insecta; order Diptera; family Drosophilidae; genus Drosophila; species Drosophila gaucha. The sequence goes on from JAWNOY010000292.1 coordinate 2,491,224, forward strand.
GCCAGCCATACGACCTGACAGCACAGAAGGCAAAAAAAGTCCTTGACAAGGAAGCAATGACTGTCATTAGCAATGTCATAAGCAAATTACATCACATAAAGCAAAAGTCGAGCGAAATCGAAGAACCAAAAAACAACATTTTTATTAAATTGTTTTCTGTTTTGCGCGCTGGCAAGGTGTTTGTTATCGTTTGTTATATTGCTTGTTGTGTAATGTAATTTATACACACACACACAAATACACACACATGAACAGAAACACAAATATAATGTCATAAACGCCAAGGACACAAAGGCAATTCCGCATGACATTACGGGCAGACAAAACAAACGGCGATACAACAATGGCCAGGACGAAAGGGACGAAGCAGGACGAAGGGCGGGAACGATGTTGGGGTGGCGTAAAAGCCAAAAAGTACGCGCTTGGCATAAATGATAAGCTGGCTACGCAGCTGGATGACAACAGTGTGGGCGTGTCCAGACACACAGGGAGAGTGAGCGAGAGAGAGAGAGCACATGGACATTCAGGGAGCGCCCACAATTTGTGCGTCTGTTGGTTGGGCCTGGCTGCTTGGTTGACTTTTGAATACTTAACAGGATAATGAAATGTCAAAAGTGCGCAGGAGGCATGTCCTGCTGCTGCTGCTTGTTGTTGTTGTTGTTGTTGCTGTGGCTACACTTTTATTGTGTCCATGCCTAAGTGAACGTCATGGCGTGCCGCGCGCATTAAATCATAAAAAAATGAGAAGGAGCAAAAAGAAAAAAATATATATATTTATATGTGCACATTTATGAAATATGTGATACCCAGCCGCATCTCGCAGGACATTTGCTTGGTCATTTTATGTTTACATAAATTTAAATTGACACAAATGCGCCGCCATCGGATTTCAACCGGTTTCAGCTCTGACAGCCAAAAAAAAACGGAGAAAAAAAGAAAATATATATGAGAGTGATAAACTATATAAATTATGTCACTTTCGGCTCCCTTTTATTTATATTGTACTTCGCATCAACAACGTATAGAGACATATGCACAAATTGAAAATCAATTTATGCAATTTTGTTGCTATTTAATATGAAGTGCGCACTAACAATAACAAAAGCCCCAACAGTTACTCTAATCAACAGAACTTGGCCTCGGGGCAAGTTTGCCCAATACCCAAGCATAGACAACTCGTCTATTGTGTCAGTTTCTATAGCTGCCTTCTGATTGTTTCTTCTTCTTTTCTCTCCTCATGTATATATATATATTTTTGTTTTGGCTGCAGAAAAGTTGTTTCCCCAAGCCCAAACAGTGGGCCTCAATCAATGGCAAGAAAAATCTGTAATCAATAAAGTAAATGGCCAAGGCACTTCACATCCATGTGTAGCACATGTGCAAACGTGTTTTTGATGCGACCCAGTCAATATGAGCAGAGTATATCGCGAAGAGTTTTTGGAACCGAAATGGAATTGCCAGCACGTCTTATATACTTATTATATTTTTGTGTATCAGAAGAACCTATAACAATCCATATATTTATGTATTAGTCTAGCTACATATACGTATATATTACTTTCAAATATGTGTACGTATATACATACAGTCAAATCTACTTGCCCGTACAAACTTAAATATACATGCATAGAGACATGCATTCTCTACGTACATCCATACATATATCGGAGTACATACATACACATATACACACTCACTCAAATACATACATACATACATGCATACATACATATATACCTACATACATACATACATACATGCATACATACCTGCATACATGTTTACATACATACAAACATAAAAACATACATATATACTTACATACACACACACATACAGACATACATAAATACATAAATACATACTTACATTTCCACAAGTTCAACAAGATTGGAAACACACACTTGTCACACACAAAAAAAAAGCACTTGTGATCGAAGCCTGAAACCTGCAGAAGCCTACACAAATTCATGAAAATCCAGGAGAAGGGAATTATATAAAAAAATACGCTTTTATTTAAATTGCTGCGCAAAGGGACAGTTAAAGTATAGTACAATATTAAATTGATATAGCTAATGCATGCATACATACATACATGCATACATACATACATAAATACATGTATTCATATATACATGCATAATTCCATTTCACATTCATATCCATACATACATACCTATACACACCTATACATATGTACCCATACACACAAGCCAACATTTTTTACTTCTTAATTGAAAACACCTCTAAGGCTTACTTGAATTCATGAGAATCTCATAGAACGGCAACTTTAAAAAATTTGGTTTTTTTTCAATCTTAGCGCAGCTAAAAAGCTCTCCATTTCGGGAAGCTGATATGGTAAGATATATATATGCCAACATACACTCACGTTCACATATTTATACCTCAAAGCCCCTTTAATAGTGGTCGTCGCTGTTCAGCCAATTTACATGTATACACATAAGATATAACTATATCTGCTTTTCTACTTACATATTCTACCACGAAATAGCTATCCTAATATCATATTTCCCATTCACACACTCAACCCAAGTGCTGTATTCACAGCCACGCATATGTTCCTTTCACAGCTCATCCAATTCCTGCCCACTTCAATGTCAAATCAAGCCCAAGCTAAGCAAAGTTGGCGTATAATTTCTGTTTGCATGCGTACACTCATTAATTTGACCATTTTTATTAATTAAGTAAATTGAGCTAGTAAAGCGAAAGAAGAGCTCGAAAGCGCTCGAGAGAGCAGCACTTAATGCATACAAGGCGTATACTTGATTATTTGCAGTGCTTCAGCGGGCGCCTCAAAGTAGGCAACGTTAAATAAACTTTCGTATAACGTTGGAGCTTTGGCCATAGGACATAAACTACGTCAAGTGTTTTTTGCAACTTTTGTGTTGGCCAAGCCACGAAACACGCTTCATTTGGTTAATGAACCTTTGTGGAGTGGAGTAGGAGGATTCCCTGGTTATGGTTCGAAAGTCGTGAGAGTGGGCCATTTATGTTTTCTAATTGAATTGAAATTTAGTGAAATGTACATAACCACAATTCTAATTACACTTTACAATGCTTAGCAACAATTTGATGGGCCTTAACTTTTCGGCCTGCGAAATATGTGTAGAACGATGCCAAAAGGCAGACTTGCTGCTTTGATTCGTTTATTGACTTTTCATGTTGCTGCCAATTATGCGTCGAATGTCGAACGTCGAACTACAATGGCGCCAAACTTTATGGCGTAATCTTAACGAGAAAATCTGTAAATTACACGCCCAGCGCCAGCGCCAGCGCTAGAGACGACCAACTTTTGTGGCGTGCACAAATTTTCCAAATATTTATACACCTAAATAGATTTGATGGCATAATTGAAATTTGTTGTTATCGCTGTACGATGCGGGCCGCGATGTTTGCCTCGAGCTCTCGAGCTCTTGAGCCCTCAATACTTGTGTATTTGTGTACAATTTGCATAAACTCATTGCCGGACGAAAGTTTATTAAAAGCGTCGCCGAAAACTTTGTCGCCTGCTAATAACAATCATAAACATGGCTCAATGTAAAATGATGAAGGTCCTTACAAATCTGACACATTGCTTGCGGGGCCAAGGCATTCAATAGGTCCTGCAGCTGCTCCTCCTTAGATCACAATTTGAATCATTTGGTAGAACAGCAACTTTTGTTGTTCTACAATTTTTGGATCATTTAAACTATGCTTGAACTTACTTTTCGCTTTGCTGTGACTCGAATGAAAAACTTTTTGAAGGCCTCTTAAACTGACCAAAATTTAATGTGTCCTTATACTTTGGCTTGCAAAGGCTTTGGCATCTCTATATTCTAGATCTACAGTCGAGATTCTAGATTCTAGATCTACATTTATGTATAAACTTTCTACTCTTAGTAATTTCAAAAAGGTTTCTTTTGAGAGACTTTAGAAACTTGTTGTTCTGCGTATGCTTATATGCTAGCAATTACATACTCTTTTCTGGTTCTTCTACACCTTTTCTTTTGTTTTGTATTCTTTTTTTTTCCTTACAAAACGATTCTGATCTTAAGACATTTTACCAGCTCTAATAATATCCCTATCTATATACCAGCAAATTCCCACCATGTTCCTATTTAATGTATCGCAAAATTTAATGGGAAAGATTTCTGATTCTTAAGACGCTCAACATGCTTTTCCATTCTCCTAAAATTTGAATATTTTATATATGCTATATAAACCGATGTACTCTGCCAAACAGAAGACATACTTTTTTCCTAAAATATCTATAAATACATATACATATATAATAAGCCGCTCTAATATGCCTACTTTATAAAAACTCACAAAAAGAAACTTTAATCTAAACGCATTTCCAAGCTCTATGTAGGAGTATTCAAAAGTTTGCCATGCATTTCTTCTTCTTCAACAAGTATAGGGTATCTGTTTAGGAGCTGATTTGCTTGGAAGTGACAAGTTTTGCGCCTAATTGGCCTCGGAGTGTGGGGTGTTTAGCTCCACTTGGGAATAATGATGCGAAATTATGCTGATGTGTTGTGATTGGGGATTAGAGTAGAGAGCGAGAAGGCGAGTTCTGTGTATTCTACTCATAGTTGGGGATGCGGCAAAGAAATAAAATAAAAGTAAACAATCATTTTTCTTTAATTAAAAGTTTCTGTTGTAGCACATATTTTGCCCTTAAATGAAATTAAAAGCAATTCAAAGGCGAAACTTTAAGCATGATGTAAAGCCCTAGAGCATGCGATTATATTAACTACGTCTTACAAATTGCTGATTAATTAACTCTTTGTTGTTGGCATAAACTAACTTGAAGTTGAACAACTTTTTGCCACGGCCTGCCCCAACTCCGGCTCTCCCAGCCATCTAAACTCTGTGCACTTAAAGCAACAGAGTCGACCATTTAATGTGCTTACATTCATTTAATTTTAAATCTGCGATAAAGTGTCGGCTGCTTTAAGTCTCTCTGTGTTAGCCATACCAGCTCCCCCCTTTGGCCACTTGCCAGCTCCCTTTATGGGGCGACATAAAACGCAAAGTTGTCGCCGTGTCGCGAACGCAATTCTTTACACACCGAGTTTTTGCAGTCATTTCTTTTGAGAGTTTTTTATTTCTCTTCCTCTGCTTCGACATCCATTTCGTTTTTCTCTTTTTCTGGCCCTTTGCGTGCTTCCTGTTTTGTACGCGTTTTCTAGATTACTTTTATAAGTGAATTTGTTGCGGTTTTCCGCAAAATTTACAAGTACGTGAGAAAATTAGAGCTTAGCGTGTTGGGTTGGGCTCCTGTCGCGTATCCTGAGCCGCTTGTTGCTTTCCGGATAGGGCTTTTTGCCAGTTAGTCCTCGCCTAAGTCTCCATTTCTCCCTCCATGTATTTAAGTCCAACGCTGAGTATGCTTGATTTTTCTAAGACATTCGCACATTACTAATACGCCTAGTTGCAGCCTAATGCACTAAGCAAGTGCGACCCCAAAGCAAATTAGCAACTTCCAACAATTTAAGAGCTCTTTCTTTATAGCAGCGCTATATATACGCATATATCTAAGTACATTCTTTCTGCTTAACGCGCTGATGACATGAAAATAAATTCGATGTCTGACTTGAAAATAAAGTTTCATTCTCGCTTTTCTCTCTCGCTTGCGCCATTATTTTCCATATCTCCGTCTCTTACTCGCGCCAGACAAAGTTTTTGGCCTTCTACCCAAGCCGCCCCCACTCTCCTCTACGCGGTCTCATTCTGGTGCTTTGGCTATGTCTGTGGGTGCGGGTGCGGTTAGTCTGTATTTGCAGAATTGTTAGTTTCACGCTTTGTTTGTTGAGATTAGCTGGCAGCACGAGAGGGCACGCTCAGACCCGCCTCCAACAGCTCCCCCTTCCACTCGCCCCCTCTTGCTGTCTCCTTCTGACAGGCATACGCTGTGCTTTTGGCAACGCACAAAATAAAAGTGTGCAACTTACTTTACTTTATTTGCGGCAACTTATGCCGTGCCACGTCGCTACACTTGTTTTACGATGCTCTATGAGGGGATGCGAAAGGCTTAGCGAACATTTCGTTTCACTTGACAGGCAACTAAGAGAAGTTTCACCACTAAGAATCCAAACAGTTTTAAAAATGCCATTTAAATTAATATTCCTCAATTATTTAAAAAATTGTGAATAATTGTTGTTAAATAATAAAAAGCGTATTTAATATTCGCTTCACTTTTCATAAAATCATTTTACACTCGCTTTATTGGCTGTGTTCTTTTGCCCTGTAAATGAGTAAGTTGGGTATATTTCTGAAACAAAAGTCTGTGAGTACTTATGGTATATATATGGTATATGCATATACATACATACATAATCTTGATCAGCGTGCTAAGCTGCGTCGATGTAGCTTTAAAAATATATTACTAAAATGTTATTAAGTAGGTGGTTGCAATTGTATTCCAGATATTTGATAGAACAATCTAATTAAAAATATAAATACTTTTAGAATCATACAAATATTTTGATACAGAGTTAGGCTAGAGAGCACACCAAGATTATAAATAATATATAATCATAAAAATTGGTCAATTTTTGCCAAAGTTATATAAGTTAGAAGTAAAGGGTCGAAAGTTTTACTTGTCAAAATTTTATTATTTATTTTTTACATAAAAATTGATTAAAAATATGAACTCCTCCCAAACTTTTCAAAAGATTTTTTTATGCAATTTTTAACTGTTTCAAAATAAAGTTTCAAGATTTTTAATTAAAAAAAAAAAGCGTTGGAAAATAACCAAGGGGGAAGTACAAAATTTTTTCGTTAAAAAAAAGTTTTTTAAATTTTAATAAAATTTAATAAATTGAAGAATTAATCTTGTGAACAAGCAGTGAAAATCCTTGAAGGTTAGACGAAATTGCGTTAGTTTGAAATATATATGTAGGTATCTACAAGTCGAATACACCCGACTACAGTTCCCCTATGTGTAATAGTTGTTTTTTCTTCTGCTGCGCAAAGTTTGCACGTGAAAATTGCGTTCGCAATTCCTCCAGTGTGTTCCTGTGTGCGTGAGTGTGTGTGCGTGTGTGTGTGCTTGTGGCCAAAAATTCGCTGGCGTGTGGAAAATTGATGCTGCTAGTGAAGTTTTTGGCTTTTTGAACTGACAGCTGCGATTTTTATGCGTCGCAGCCGCCAACGCCCTCGGAACGAAACTAGAAAAATAATTGTGTAAGCCCCCCAGCCATATTCCTGTTTGGCAAATCCTAAACGCCAAACTTCAACCAGTATTAAATCTGGCCACAGTTATTTGGCTTTGTCTGGCAATTTGAGCAGTTACTGTGCTTAGCAGACAAATTATAATAACATAAATCTTTTTAGTATAAAATTACTAGAAACACTTAATTTATATAAATAATAGCTGTACCCGATGCTCGTCTGATTCTGAGGCTCGTAATGCTCTTCTCTTTCGTGCTTGAGATCGGCCAATTGCTCGTTGCTTTAGAGGCACAATGAAATTCACAAAATTATTTGAGAATCGCTCCCAAATATAAAAATACGCACAATATTGTCTGTTTAATGTTAGCTAGATAAAAATGTTACAATCTACACAAGTTCTTATGTCACTCTCGACTTGAAATGTCATCTATAGTTTGCTTTTTTGTTTCAAAAATACTTGGCAACAATCGGTTGAACGGAGCAGCAGTTGCTACTGTGCAGTGCCACCTGGTGCCGAGTAGCATCAATGTGCATATCATACAAAACTCTCCGTGGAAAAATACATTTATATACCAATTTTCATAATAATTGGTCCAGTAGTTTTTAAGTTCATCGATGACATACAGACAAACATTCATTTTTATATATATAGATTTATTTAACTACAATACTATTTTAATAAAATAAATATTATAACATTTTCTATTAGGTTTTATTGCTTTAGGGAGCTCCATATATAAATATATTATACAGCACAATGCAGTCTCTTAGCTAACTGTGCATTTCATTAATGTAATTTTATAAATTATCATTAATTTTTTAGCAAACAGTTTTTTTTTCTTGTGTCAGCTAACATGAACAACAGCCAAAGCACAGGCAAATATGCTCTGCTATCTCTGTCGCTGTCTCTCTTGCTGTGTGTGCTCGCCTCTATCTGAGCATAGTCATAGTTAATTCACGTGGCTGTGCCGCCTCAGGCTTATTATCGATTGCATTTTCCAGCCGAGTGGCCCGCAATGAGGGGCAACAATCTCACAGGACGCGGGCCACGTGTGCCATGTAAGCTACAAGCGTATCATATCCTGTCAGTGAGAAGGCGAGAGAGAGACAGAGAGAAAGACAGATAGATAGAGAGCGCTTCCTCACTTAATTAGCCAGCAAGTTTATTTATTATTCACTGGCACCGCCTGCCAGCCTAATGAATCACAAGTTTCCTTTAACATTTTTTGTCTCGTTTTAGTGGATATTTTAATTTTTAATTAGCATGCAAAGCAACAACAACAACAACAACTGCAGATGGACGAAAATAAATGACCTTGTGCGCGTAGTTCACAAGTATTTTATTATAAATGTGGCTTTTGTTGAACACAACCTCAACTGTTGTACAGGTGCACCGAGGCCACCTGCCATATATAATAGGAAAAATGTGTTAAGCATATTAAAAGGATTTCACACACACATGCACGCATCATTTAACCAGTCACAGGATACACACAGACAACTTTCACAGCTAGATCATTACTCAGGCATGTCTGTTATGTTAGTCAAACTACAAGGTCCCTCCCTCCCTCCCCACACACACACAGCCACAAAATGACAGTTTACAACGTTTCGTCCCTGCGAGACGAAATTCATCAGCTCTGCTGCTGTTGATTATGTAGCCTTCCATTTGTTTTCGGCTTCGACTCGTTTATATTTAACATGTTCTTTTCTTTTTGTTGGTTCTGGTTTTTATGCTGTTCAAGCTGGCTGCATTTCACTTAGTTTTCTGCACAATTTAATTTTGTTTTTGTTGCCAGCTTAAGGTGCTTGACTTATTATGCTCTATTAGAGGGTATTACAGGTTGTATATGAAATGTGTAACATATGACTGAATTGGTGTAAGTAACATATATATAACTTTACTAAGAAAATATATTAGGAATCTGCATATTGAATTAATCTTATTCGATTGTTCTTTTGATACTGATTAAGAATATAATAGTGACTTATAATATTAACACTGATTAGGATTATAAAATTGTTGATCAGCTTTAGGCTTTCCTCTCTGTAAGTTTCTATATAAACTCATCGTAGTTTCTAAAATTAGTTTCTATTAACTATGTTCATCTTTCAGTAAGATGCAATATATAGTATGCCTATACGTTGAAGCTAACTATTTTATATGCATATATAGGTCACAGATCAAAGCTGTCAGAGAGCTGTTTTCTAAAAAACTAACTTTCTGAATAATAAACTTTTTTATTTCAACTCAATAAAATCTCAACAAAACTTGACACAGAAGATCACGGTCATGCCTTTCATACCAGCAAAATCTTATCAATATACAATACTGTATGATAAATGATAGATAATAATCTCTACAGAAAAAATATTTTACATCCGATTTCGGTTGAAATATCTCTAAAAATAGAAAAGTTTCCTATACGAAAACAAATTCTGAAATTATTATTTTTTGTATACTTAGGCTTATAAGTTATGAGATTTTGGAGTTTAGAACCTTTTTGAGTTTGTATATAATACGATCAATTAAAAATTAATTCGCATTATGCCCTAAAACGACAGTTGCAAATCAAGAGCAAAATAAAATATAAAAGAAATATCAAAATTTGGTTTTATTTCTTATAGATATTTCAACTTAATTTTTTATCAAGCTTTGCTTAGTTCTAAGCTTAAGTATAATCAGCTACTGCTATCATATCTAATTGCTCATAGATGATTTTCTAACATCTAGTACGCAGTTCTCATAGCTCATAGCCAGCTCCCACTTACATTGCTGCAAGGGCATCTATGCTTCAGCTAGTCCTTCACTTTTGTTCTAGAGCTTTTTTAGTTTATCTTTCATGCTCACATTTGAAGCTCCCAAAACTAGTTTTACAGCATTTGAAAACCCTAAAAACCCATAACCACAACCACACAATTGATTGACTGACTTTAACGTGGTGTCCGAACTGACCCCCGAATCACGTTCCCTTTTTGTGTCTGCTGTTTGCAAAAATGAACGTGAAGCTTCGTTGCGTTTGAGTATGACTTTGGGTAGCAGCTAAATTGCATTACCAAAATAATAAATCAATAATAATTTTTCTTCTTTTTGCTGGCTGGTATAAATGGCTTTATTGACAGTTGGTGGCGTCGCCTTTGTCAACGTCTGTCTGTCGAATTTATGACATAATTCAATTCATTTTTTTTTTGCTTTAAATTCATTTTGCAACAATTTGCGAAGCAAATCGTTTGCTGCCCAAATTGATTTAACGATATGGCTGAATTCAAGTGATTTTCGCATTATTGGCAGCCCAACATTACAAGTATTATTAGGCAAAGCAAAGGAGGTTAAGCAGCAGTAGAAAATAAAGTCAAAGTAACTGAGGTAATTCCCAGAATGGAAATTGTTGCAAAAACACAATAATTTTGGTTACTTAAAAAAAGCTTGACGAAAGCAGTTAGCACAAGGTAAAAGACAATTCCAGTAAGTGAATACTGTTAGAAATCGCCAAATATGTTGACAAGTTAAACTAAAATAGTCAAGATCTAAAAAGTAACTAAAAATAAATAAAGTACATTATGTCGTTAAGTGTAGCCAAGTCTAAAAGAAAATGTCAAAAACAACCGAGCACTATTCTTATAATAATTTCAGAAATTCCAGAAATTGAAATCGCTAAAATATTTTACAATAAATATAATTATATCAAAAGAAGAACAACATTTTCTGCCTTCTTTTTACAAATTTCGTAAATACAAATATTCACTTAACAATAACTCAAATTTAAAGACGAAATCAACTTTGGGAACATAAATACACAGCTAAGAGCCAAACACACTTCAGAAGTTCTTTCGAGCCTTAAATCTCGACAAACGCTTGACGCCAGCTGCGCCTCAAATGTGCCTCAACTAAAATTCCTTTTTGTCGTTTTGTTAATTTTATTTGCATGTTCTTTATGCCATTTTATTTATTTCTTTATATATGTATATATATATATGTATATATATGTATATATATATAACGTTTGTGCAAAAGTGGCTGCCAGTTATCGTTTACCTGGTTGGCGTCTTTTTCTTTACTTTTTTTTGCGGCTGCCAGCTATAAATTTTTGACAACATTCAATGGCGGCAGCGTGCAGCACGTGATTGAAACGAGGCACGCACACATATGCACACACACACACACAGACACAGCTCAGTGGTAACAGACACCGCCAGGCAACTTCAGCAGCAGCAGCAGCTGCAATTCAACTAAAACGGCAGACACAAAAAAGCCTCCTAAATAAAGTTGCTCGCGGGCAAACACACACACACACTCACACATACACATACACGCACACACATGCTTTGAAAAATAGGCAATGTGCGGAAATTTTGATTTTTCGCCTGAGTTGGCAACGCGTTGGCCGCTGGCAGTCAGACAGCTAAGTAGTTTAAGTCAAGCTCCTCTGCACACACGCACACTCTCGCATACTCACACACACTCACACATGCTCATCGAATTCAAATTAACTGGTGCATACTTTTGGGGGCGCTGCAAAACGCTGCTACGTGCCTTAGCTCAAGCAGAAAAGTTCTGCGCATTCCATTCAAGTCAATTTATGGAGCTACGCGTCTTTTATGCCCAACTTTTTTTCTTTCTTTTTAACATTCTGTCATTAAGTCGACAAATTTTTGTATCATTGCCAAGCTGCATTAATTAGAAAAATAAAAAAAGAAACACAGTCGTAAAAGTCGAGCTAAATGTCAACAATCACAGATGAGAAATTAAATTTTAAGCAAATGAAAGATCTGTGCATAAAAGCTTGGTATTTGCAAGATATTAAAAAAATGTGTGTGTTGAATTAAAAGGGGAGGAAAATATTTTAAAATATTGCATAAAAAATATTATTCCTTTTACGAACAATTTAAAACAAAATTGCTTTGCCTTAAAAAAAAATATATTCTTGTTTATTTTTCAAATTAATATTTACATAAAAGAAAAATTTAATATATTTACGGGTATATTTAAAAAAACAATAACATATTTAAATCATATGTACAAACATATACGTTCACATAAGAGTTGAGCGTAGTGATCGGATTTTCGGGACCCGAAATTGTCCCAAAACAATTTACGAGCTGGCTGGGAAAGATTCTAAAAAAGGACGGGTGCTTGATCACTAGATCAAGGTGACATGGTAAGAGATGCTACAGATATGCTTATGAGTAGAGGTGGGCGTCGGAATGGAGACATGCGGGTCCGAACAGATATCTGTGGACTGCCGTCGTCTCAGAGCATATCTCTAGAATCTCTTGTTCACATACATAAGAGCGTTACTACGCTTCTATCTTTGTAGTTATTTAAAAAAAATTAGCAGACATTGCCAGTTCTCTCACCTATTTAAATTTAATTTCAATATTTCGTTAGCAATATTTTGATTTTAGATTTTAAATGGATTTTGAAGGGAAGGAGAAATACTTTCAGATGCCATAACTATTTATTTCGGAAACTAATTTGTCTTGAATTAACCGAATCTTAAATGTGCTAGAAAAACTTTTTTTGACATTTTTAAATGGTATCTAAAAAAGAGGTGAAGTCCCAAGGCAACTCTGGTTTGAGTTTATACTATTCTACTTTTTATTTATACAGGATTTCTAGCTGCAGAATCCTGCTGACCTGTGTTATTTACTCTGTTTAAAGATTATAATATATATATGAATATATTCCTGTTACAATTTTGACATTTAGATATGCAAAAGCAATCAAGCTATCTATTTCAAATATATCTACATAACTTTATTTACCTGGTAATCCTGTCCGAGTAATCGTTGCTCAGTTGTATTAAAGACAAGCTAGCTTCGGAAATTCTTCTTTTATTTTTATAACATCAAAAGTATTCCACTGTAATTTTCAATCAATTTGTCTATTTTCTACACTAAGCCAACCTCAAAGAATTTTCAATCTGCAATAACTTATTTTATATGTATTTTATGTTATTTGTTCACAACTTTATTAATTTCCCTAACTGCTTCGATTTGCTTTCAGTTCCAATGACACGTGAAGGATTAGCGAGCATTAAACACACACACACACACATACATACATATATATATATATATGAATTGCGAATACAATCAGGCTAAACTATTAACACCTAAACGCAGGACTCGCAATGGCATAAATCAAAATATGGCTACATAAAACATTTACGCCTGAACGCCTGCCACACGAGTGGCATGCCACAGCACAATGGCCGTAGCAGTAATATCGCATATTGTTAAATAAAAATGACCTCCCATTTGTATGCCACGGAAATGTCTAACACTAAAAGTGGAAGAGGAAGAGAGGAAGGGTGTTCACCCACGCAACTGGTTGGCAATTTGTTTTCGCCCCTCCCCCGCCCGACCGAATACAAAAAAACTGTTGTGGCAAAATAAAAGCATGTCGATATGCCAAAGGCAAAAGAATAAGTTGTATGTGCCCCTACGCCATATGATATTATCAGCAAAGAGAAAGCACATATACCACATACAGAACATATACCACATATAGCACATGTGCAAACAAATTAAAAGTTGCCCATAAAAATATAATTATTTTGTGGCCTGGGTTAAGCTAACAAAAAAAGACAACAAACAAGTTAAAATGGTCTAGTGGGGAGTAAAAAACTAGGAGATACCCTGAAGCGCGTGGGTGTTGATTTGAGTTTATTTTTTCCATTTTGTGGGAAGTTCTGATAAAGTATTCAAAAAGTGGAATATTTTATATTTTGATATACTTTATTAGACTCTAGCTCTTAAAGAGTGTGAGATATGCTCAAACAACTAAAGTTTAATATCGATTATAATCGATTTCATGAATATGATAAAAGTTACCGATAATAATAAAACTACTATATAGCAGGCCCTACGTGAATTTCCCTTCTCTTCAAGTCTTCAGTCTTCAGTCTTATATTTTCGGACATTTACAAGTTTATACAGACGGACATACAGACAGACAGACGGAGGGTCGAACGGACGGGCGAACGGTGGGAGTGATGGACGGAGGGATGGACGATCGGATGGACGGGTGGAGGGAGGGATGGACGGACGGAAGGATGGATGGAGGAAGGACGGAAGGACGGATCGACGGAAGGACGGGCAGACGGACGGATCGAAGGAAGGACGGACGAAAGGATCAACAGAAAGACGGACGAACGAAGCCACAGGCGGACAAACTTAGCTATATCAACTTTGCTGTTGATATACTTTATAAAACCAAAATATAAAACCATGAGTCTTTATGCATCTTACACAACTCTTAACGAAAACAATATACCTCTTCAACCATATTCAATAGCTACAGGGTGTAAAAACAGACAAAAAAGCGACGCAAAATTGATAAAAAAAAACCAAGAGACAAAGGCCGGGGCGTGCGGCTTAAGAGCCAACACTTGAGTGGCAGACAACAACCACAACAGCAGCAACAGCAACAACAGCAACAACAGCAACAACAACAACAGCAACAGCGATTGTGGCGCATTAAAAGCAACTTCCAAGTCATTAACCCGTTTATGACGCTTAACATGGCTAAGACTTGGTCGGCCACAATAAAGCGGCAATAAAATGGCCCACACGCTAGCATATCAGTAGACACACACGCACACACACTCTCACACACGCACACACATGTGTGTGCTCTGGCGAACTTAAAACGTTTAACGGCTCATTTATTGCGAGCTCTCAAATTTTTGTGCCGTTGGCCAGCAAAGAAATGGCATTAAATGTTATTAAAATTTCTTACGATCAGCCAAGAATATATATATAGATTATATGGCTAATCCTTAACCGGTCAGGCCGCGAAATTTAGCCAATGAAATTGATAAAAACGCGACAGCAGGAAGTCCTTGCTACGTTTTATGGCCTTGCTTAAAGCTGATTTCCGTTTTTGCTCTAAGCATATGTAAATGGCTAGAATAAATATATATTTGTATGTGTGTAAAGCTACAAAGATAACCGCATATTGATAGGGCTCAACTGCTGCAAGAAAAAAAGAGACGAAAAGTTCAAACACATTTCCTTTCTTTAACTTTTGAGCTCAACGTACGATATTTTAATATTTCTATAACATGGGCTTAAGATTTCTTATATGTTTCCATGTCGATTTGGCCATATTTATTTGTACGACTTCAGCTGCGGCTCGTGGACGACAGAGCGAAAAACCTACTGGCACAGTCCGTGGCAATGAGAACATGTGGTTTTTCTCACTCTTTACTACTAGAGTTCTTGTACTGTGGAACAAATTTAGGTATCATACCAATCGAAATACCTAACTTAACGTAAAAGGGAACTTGCTGGTGTGTATAGAGTACTAAATACTAAATAACTAAATTATTCCAATCGTTTTCTTTATAAATTCGTAGCTTCAGCAAAATCAGTTTTCGAAAACCTATATTATTTGTCTACAGCACTTATGAGTTATCTCAGTTACTTTATAGATATATACAGGCCTTGCAATTTAACTTCTACCAAAAATCAAACCCTTACCCGAATCAGCTTGTCAATAAGCCCCAGAACCAAAACCAATATTTGAACCGAACCATATTTTCATTGGATAGAAAAACTCATCTTCATATCATATAATATATATATATATATATATAAAGGTTCGAACCCCATACTTAACCATCCTCAATTGCATTTCGGACATGTAACTCTAACAGCTATTGGCTTCAACTTTTTTATCAAAATAAATATCTTAACAAAAGAACAGTTTTGTTACTTTATTCCTAATCAATTACAAATTTTCCCTTTTTAATACTATTTTGACCCACTGTGCACTGTCGCTGACTGTGTGGCTGTGTCGCTTGGTTGCGTCTGGCCCAATGCGGCTTAGGCTTTGTTGGCCAACACTAGCACACACACACACACATACACATATACACACACTCACACAAGCACTCTCGCCTGCTGAGACATGCCCCTTAACACACGACGCACTCATATTATGCTAATATTATCCCTTGTCAGTGTTTTGTGGGTTAAGGACAGTTTTATGCATCCACACACGCCGCACACACACGCACACGCACACTCATAAACTTCACACACACACATGTGCCACGCTTGGACAGCTGCTTTAGTTAATGCATGCGTGTGTGTGTGTTTGTTTGTGTGTGTGCGCATGTTAAATAAGCGTAATGCCGCCATTATTGGACGCATTACAAACAAAATGAAAGTGTGCACACGCCGAGCCTACGACACTCTGTGTCTGTGTGTGTGTGTATTGCGACTTACGTCCTTTATGCATTTCACATGTGATGGCTATTTTTGGTGCCCTCACACACACACCCACGCATCCACACACAAATTGTCGCCAGCAGTCACTGGATTTGGCCAAACTTAATTCGGAACCGACATTTAGCTGCATTATAGACAACATCTGCAGCTAATTAATAAACTAATTAGCATGCAGGTCAAGTGGATTATAATTAATAATGCGATTCGTGTCAATTGCCTGAGAAGCATAACCTAGGATGCTAGATTTATTGCACTACTTTGTCCTTTTCATTCAGAGCAAAGAATAAGAGCCAATTAAAATTATATGAAAAAATTTCATCTTGATAAATTTTACTAAATATAGCAAAGATTAATCTCCTGTTACTAAAAAGGTTGAGTTTATTGAAAGCAAAATTTAAGAACTAATCAAGACTCATTAAAAAACTTTGGTTTTTACATTTTACTCTCTGTATCTCATCTTCTTTTGGCATTTTCAAAGAATCAATTGTTTTTATAAGATTTTATACAGATCATATTATAGAAATTCCTTAATTATGCCACCCCTAGTATAGGAGAATATATAATTTGTGAAAGATCTGTAAAATTGGTGCAAGATACTGACTTTCCCCACTAAGGGACAAATCAGGAAGTCTATATAGTGTATAATATAAATCCTCTAGTATTTTGGGCGCTGTTAGAGCCAGAGACTTGAAACTTAAAACATATATTTGTATAGACAACTCCTAGAAAAAAAAGGTATAGCATATAAAGCTGAGCCCATTAGGAGCGTGCCAAACGGTACAAATTGTATCTTCTACAATTTCACACCAAGAGATCGAATCACATATATCCGCGTGAGGGCGTGGCAAAACGGTGGAAAACTTATCTTCTACAGTTTTACACCTTGAGACTCAAAAACGATCAAATATGTCAATCTGGAACTCTTCTGGCAAATCAGAGAAAACTATATTTATATCCTTTACAATTGCAAGGATACTACTAAGCTAGCACATCCCTCTAGTCTTATGTAACGTTGAGGTAAACAAAAGTATATTGACAATGTCAGGTATCGTTAAACTCTTTTACACATTTTTACACTCCAAACAATATTTTATTTGCTTTACCAATTTTTAAAGAAACTAAACATAAAGTCTTTAGCGCTTTTCAATAAGACAAAAAATTCGAAAATTCTATCGGACAACTTGCTTATTTATAGTTAATGTTTTTGATTATTATCTAACAGAAACAAGAAACAAGTTTCCAAATATACAAGTAATAACAAAATTGATTAACAACAAAAGGCATTCCAACTGTTTTGAGTTCCTTTTTTACTTAACAAAACCAAAAGGCGATGTTGATAACATTTAAAACCCATCATCAAAATATAATAACAAACCAGCTGCCAAAGTAGAAAAAGCAATAATATTCCACTTGTTCTTTAGGACCTATAAAATAAATATAAATTTGCCTAAGCTTGCCTTTATCTTTGCCAAATACAAATGAGAAGGGAAAGTCAACTAATCTGGGCCACAATTACCCGAATCAAGTATTTCGATTTTCATCATAAGCACAACTAAAAGGCAATTTCCTCGAATTTGCCAGAAATGGAAACTTTCGACAATCGGCAAAATCATGAAGCCAAAAAACTAGTTGAACCGAAAGCAGCAGGCAAACCCCTTTTCCCCCACCAGACTCAAGCCTGATTGAGCCTTGATTTTGGTTACGCTCTTGCCACTTCGATTTGCGTTGTAAAATTTATTACAAATACTTGCCATGTGTAAGCATTATCGATTCGCTCAAACGAAGAAGAAGAAGATATATATGTTATATATACCAGATATAAAGTGGAACTGTGGCAAATAAATGTGCGCTGTGGAGCTTCTGTCACATTATGGAGACATCGAAGCACACAAGCGGGACTAGTATACTTGCTCGATTAAGAAGCAGAAACAGTGAAAACTGCAAAAACTAAGAACCTGACCGGCCAGGCCATAATGCTGACTATACTTTCTCAATAGACTCTAAGAGGTAGTTGCGCCAAAATTGCGCTGTCTGCGACAAAAAAAAATAGGAAAATACGAAATATTGCGGGCAAAATAAATTTAAGTATAAATCATAATTTAGGCAAATCTCTGGAGATGAGCTCTCAACGTCAATGCGGCTGCTGCTTTTACTTCCTGCCTGCAAAGTGAGCTCCCTTTTTCCTGTTTTTTTTTTTATTCAGGTATAATATACGTCTGTATATGTGTATGTATGTATGTGTCTGTGTAATCCCTTAAAGCAAAACAAAACACAAGAGTTTGGGACGCCTTCAGCGAGTGTATGTGTGTGTGTGGCATGTCTAAGACGAGCCACAATTTATGCGCTTCGTCGCCTTTCGTCTACGCCAAGTGATATGCTGCCTCTGCATTGAGGACCTAGCCCCCCTTGCCCCACTTCGACCTCTTCCCCAACTCAGCTCCAATTTATTTTTCGCATAACGAAATTTTTGGTTTTTGGCTTTTCAATGTAAATTTATTGCGCTATGCATAGTTAAAGCTATGCGAGCTTGTCAGCATCTTGATCTAAAGCGAAGTAAAGTCTAACATCAGATTCCGGCTTTTCCATTTTTTCCCAGCTTACTTTTATAGCTGCGCTAGCGATTTCTACTTACGGCGTTAGAGTTTCTTATAAATCAGGATTTCTACATTTAGTTTCTGATTTAGCCTTGTCGTTTTTTTTCCCAAGCAATTTACATAAAATATATTTACTCACGCCCTGATTGAATACAAAATAAAGCATGTTAAAATGTTGCAATTGAATGCAACCTACTGCGGGATACTCGCTCAGAGTTCGGATATAGCGAAAAGATGGAAGCTGTCTTAAAAATAGTTTTTGAATCATTTATCTAGTTTTAAGTCAGTGATAGATATAGTATATTCGCTTTATAGCTATTTTTCCTCATATAGTTTATGAGTCAATCTGCAAAGTTGATTCAACTGCCAAAGTTTAAGCTATTTTTGCTCTCAGCTGGCTTCAGCTCTTAAGCTGTGGCAAATTTTGTCTGATTTTCCTTGCTCTAACTAGGCGTTGCTCTATAAACTCAGCATATTGATCAGATGAGTTTAAACATGCCTAAATATTAAAAAATTTCAAGACTGTAGATTTCTAAATACTGTACTAGGTATAATTCTCTTTATTCTTCGTCCGCTTATTTCGGCCGCTCTCTGAGTCTTATCTACATCTGTTCTCATTGGCTGCCTCTTTTGACTCTTCTATATTCTGCTTAAAGTCTAGTTATGATCAACTTGAACTAACTAATAATACATTCGTACACATAAGTTATCGTAATCTTAAGTTATGTTTATCGACTTGGCCTACTCGAATACATAGTCGATTAACCACTCCCTAGTAGACGTTTTCATATAATAACAACAGCTAAGGCTAAGTCAATCTAAATTTTAAGAGTTTAGCCAGTTAATATACAAAACCTATATACCCTCTTTTCTACCCTAGCGACCATCAAAACTGTTGCCTACTGCGAGGCGCAGTCGGCGGCCGGGAATTGAATGGAATGGAAGGGAACTATATATACTATTGCTGGCTGTCAAGCAGGCGACGTCAATTGCCAAAGCACTTGACAAGTAATTTGCGGTGGCTGTAGCAGCTAAGCAACACACAAAACAATGTCAGCATCCCCTTCCTCTTTGCCTCCCCCCCTCGCACATAAAACCCTGTGAACTACCCTAGCTGGTTTTGTTCTATTTATTTTTGGCTTTACGTGGAAAAGTTTTGGGTGTTGTTGAATTTTATTTGCGCGGATTTATTTGGCGCTCAACTTTTTTTGCACAACACATGTCGGAGCACATTTAAGATTTATACACTTTTTTCCCAGATTTTTTTTGAGCATTCTTTTGGCATGCAGCACATGCATATTGTGGCATGCAGCGCTTTTCATGGTTAGCTGCATATGAGAGTGTTTTTTTAGCGCTTTAATTGTCAGCCCGCATGCGGCCGAGCGCTCAATTGAAAAACGCTTTGAATGCCAGCGAAAGAATTTTATGGAATTAGCTGACAAAGACGAAAAAACTAGCTTAAGCAAAACTTCAAATCTAAAAACAAGTTAGCTTTAAGCGTAACTAGCTTTGAGATTAGTCTTTAACTCAACTAAGCATAAAATGCACAAATTATAAGCAACAAAAACATACTTTAAGACAAGCAAAAGCGAATCGGAAATTAGGAAAGAAAAACCGCGCTGAAAGTGCCAAGAGGCGACCTTTTGTTGTTACCTGTTAGTTTTTGTATAGCTGCCTTTTTTTCGTAAATTATGCAAAAGTATTTTTGCCTGAATGTGAAAGGTTAACGCACACAGCACAAGCAAATTTTCCGCACAATAAAATTGTTCACACTTTTTATGATAAAAGAGAAAGGGCTAAAGCCAGGCATGGCATGTGTGGAGATTGCCCTCTAATATATATATATAGCATAAACAGCACGACAAAGGCTAGAGCTTATTTTAATTAAAATTGCTTTAAGAGCTACTCCGATCAAGCGTAAAGTGCAGCTGGCTTGACTTTAACAAGCTGCTGCTGTTGCTGCTTTGCCATTGTCATGAAGGCATACGCAAATATGTCAGCAGACAAACAACAACAAGAGCAGCGCCTGAAAAGTCAAAGAAAATGAATATTCCAAGACCAAATTTAATATGCTTTACCCAGATTAGTATGCATAACTGTTGACAAAAAGATAAAAATGCTCTCTATGAATATGTGAAGAGCGACTAATCTATATGCAACTTGAGACAGTTACTCGAACTCTAAAGCCAGTGCTACGTCTCAGAGCCTTAGACTGATTGTAATGTAGCCCAGAGAAGTATGCTTTTCAATCTTTAAATGGCACTGAAGCACGTATAAAGTCTTTATGGAAGCTTGCAGCCAAACGCTGGAAAGTATGCTACGAAAAATGTGCAAGGCCAAGTTGCAGATGCAGATGCAGATGGAGATGGAGATGGAGATGGGGAGGCATCGCAAATATCAGCAGGTGACAGTGGCTTAGAATGCTGTTGCGCCTCGAGGCTGCCATGGTATGGCACTCTTAAGGCATTTGTCTGCCAGCTGCCGGCGGCATATCGTGCCATAAATGTCAGCGCGCATTGTTGCAGCCAGCTAGCTGCAACGCGTCGGCATGCCACACAGATTCGCAACAGTGGTTGACAATAAGGCGACGCAGCTGAAGACGATTTTTCTGCTGCTTTGATTTTGAACAGCTCACTTACATACTTAATAAATGTCGCCAGATGCTCGACTCGACTCGACTCGAGAGAGAGAGAGCGAAAGGGACAGAGAGAGAGAGAGAGAGACAGAGAGAGAGGCTGAGCTAATGCTATGCAAATTTAAATTGCCATCTAAATGGTCCTTAAAGTTGCCAACATTGGAAAGTTTCTTTTATCTCGCAGATTATATTATTATGCATGGCATCTAATAAGTCAGAGTAAAGCTGAGGCCTAGCAGTTATATACAGTCATGTGAGTAGCATAAGATACCCTGTAAAACTAAGATTAGGGACTAGGCCAAAGAGCTTATTAAGGAATAATATTTACCAAAAATACCCTGTAAAATTAAGTTTTGGCAAAAGATTTAGAAAGAACAAATTGTAAACTAGGCAAAAGATACTATTGAGAAGTTACTATAGCAGAGGGGGTAAATGTTTACCTGTAGTATGTGCCAGAAATACCCTGTAAATCTATGTTATATTAGCAACTGACATATTTTGTAGAACAAATTCTTCTGAAATGCTATAAAACTACCTAAATTCAGATTTATATGCTTTGCTTATATTCTACTTAAAGGGTATCTTCTGCCTGCTCTCATCTATTATAGGCCTACGCGCGTCTCTTCTATTAACAACCAGCAAAAGGTCTTTAGGCAAGTCACATGTAAATTTATTTATTGACTTGAGCAGTCGCTCCTTTGCACAATTTTTTAGTAGCTTATGACTTTCACTTAGCTTTTACTTGGCTTATTTACACACACGCACGCACATCCTCACACACAGTATGTTGCCTTTAGCTGTGTGGTAATTGTATTAAATTTCAATAAACCTGTATCAAATATTATGAAACTCAGAATTAAATCGCTGCAAAATATAATTTGTATGTTCGATTTTCAATACCCTGTAAAAGCATCACACACAATGCGTGGCTTATGTAAACCCCTTTTTATTTTCTTTTATTGTTTTATTCTTCTACACATTGCAATTTGACTGGCAATAAATTTCTTTGGCAAGACAGGAAAATGAGAAAAAGAAAAATATTTAAATTTTTGTTGATCGCATAGCTCGCCTCGCTGAGGCTCCGCAAGGGGGCAAACAGTAAAAAATCTGCTTAAATGTACTTCCGTCATAAAAAGAACGGTAATGCAGAGCAACGCCAACGGTTGTGTTTTGTGTGTGTGTGGGTTGTATTTGTTTGTTTGTTGTTGGTGACTCACGTAACCCGAGTAGCAAGAAAAACCTTTTTATAAATGCTGGCGCGCGGCTTCCGCCAAATAATAAAACAAAAATCAGCAACAGCAACCAATTTTTTGTGCTCAGAAGCCAACCGACATTGAATACCCTTCAATTAAAGCCAAAACAAAGACTCTATGAAATTAATAAATTCCGAGGAGAATGGCAATTAATTTAAAGTCAGCTACATAGAAAATTGTATTTCATTTTTATACGACTTCATTCATATTTGCGGAATTTATATGGATATATTTGCAATATATATATTTATATATTTATTTTAAACACATTAAGAAATTGATATTTTAAGGTTTCATGTTACTTGTACTATTTGACATATTTATGTATTTTATATTACAATGCTGATTTACTTTATGGTGTTTTAATTAATTTTTGCTAGCTGCGGAATTTATACCCATATATATTTATAAATATATTTTTCTTCCTGAATTTATTTAAGTATATAAAAAAAAATTGATATTTTAAGGTTTCATATTATTTTCACTGTTTGGCATATTTATAAATTTATTTAAATTTATATTACAACAGAATTTTAATTTGATGCTGTTTTAATTAATTTTTGCTGGCTGCAGAGTTTATATACATATATACTTTACTTTTGAATTTTTTTAAATATTTATTGTTTTTTTTGTGTGATTTATATATTTACACATATTTTACTTCAGATTTTATATTTGATCTGATTTAATAATTTTTTGCGAGCTGGTAAATTTTTTGCATATATTGAAGAATGTAATATATGTGTGCATATGTTAATATAGCTACTTATGCATGTTTTTATTTATATAAATATATTCATAAAATATATATATTTTTTGTTAAAATGTATGAGGCAGCTGGCAATATTTTATGTTATTTATATATCATATATATATAAATATGTATATATATTTAACTTCCAAAATTGTCATTTAACTGATTTAATGACTTTTGTCAGTTTCTGGAATTTATATATTTATATATATATGTAAATATTTAATACGTTTTTTCTATGGTAATAAATATTTATAAATATTTAAATTATGTTTATTTTACAATATTTACAAATATTTTAAGATTTATCTTAATTAATTATTTTTTATTTCATATTTTAAAATATTACACAATTTTTTCATATTTTTATCAAGTTTGTTGAGCCAGAGTTGATTTTTCAATAGCATTTGCAGCTTTGACTGAATGCAAATAAATTAACCTAATATTTGCAATATTTTGAGCCAGCAGCATAAATATTTAAAATTCATAAATAAATGAATGAAATCTATTGCATATTTAAGTTTTGGATTTTGCATGAAATATCAAAAAGACTTAAGAACTTTATGTGATGATTGTTTGATTTATGATTTAAGCTGATTTCTGAACAGATATATATATATATATAAATCGTATTTACCTTAGTTTTCTGTGCGCTTGTTTCTGAGTATTGCAGTTTGCGTTCTTGTTGCATTCATCGCGTGCCTCGACCTATTGTTGCGCTTTCATTAGGGCTTGCACTTTATTGTATTTTGGTATTGTATTTGGTTTGTTATAATTTGCACACACTTGCACACACGCACACACACACCCGTCAATTAACCCAGTTGCGGGTACAACAACAAATGGTTCAAGAATGCGCCAAGTTAATTTTCTTGGAATTTCAGCTGCTTTGTTTCTGCGCTTTTTTTGAGTGCTGTAGCTAAGTATATCAGCACACACACACACACATAAACACAGTCGCACACACAGAAAATTACATGCTCTTAACAGTTTAACCGGCTTTTTGCTACTTGCGCCAAAAAATCCAATAAGCGCGTCGTAACTGTCGAGTGAAACGCGTTGACTGGCAAATATTACACATACGCCGCGTGGCCGCTAGTGAAACGTCCAGCAGGCACGAGTGTCAACAACGAACTGAAAGGCTAAGAACGACAATGCCGTTCGTCTGACTTGGCCAAAAGGCGACGGCGCATGCGTCGCTTTTACTCAATGAAAAGCTTCAAGCCAAAACTAATACCGAAAAAAAAGAAGAAAAAAATAACAAAAGACGAAGCGTTGCATACTTTTCGGAGTGCTCCGTGTTACCGTGTTGCTTGGCGTTGTTGTTGTTGTTGCTGCTGCTGCCGCTGTTGCTGTTGTCATTGCTGTTGTCGTTGTCAGTGGCAACATAATCATTGGCGCGTGTTGCTCACTTGTAGGCAGACAGGCAGCCAGGCAGACAAGGCAGCCAGGCAGCCAGGCCGACAGGCAGACGCAAAACAAAAACAAAAGCCTTTTACAAATCGCGCAACGTCATGTCAACGAGACAATCAGACAAATGCCACAGTTCCCTCCACTCTCCCCTCTAGTTCGCCTCCTCTTTCCCTCTGTCTCTCTCTCTGTGACCAGTCCGGTTGCGCCTTCAAGCCGCGTCAATTGTCTGGAGGGCTTAACTTCTTTCTTTTTTTTTGTTTAATTTCCTTTATCAACAAGAAGGCAAACGAGTTTTGCTGCTGGCTGTGCGTGGGTGTGTGTTTTGCTCGAAGTGTGCCTCGTTATCCTGTCAATTGTCATTGGCTTGTTGCGCCTTCAGCCCCTGCCCTGCCTGTCTCTGCCTTATCACATGCATGTTTCTAGAAGGGGCAGGTAGAAGCTTTTGTAATCGCCAGTTAATGTTAATTTGACACTGGATCTAATTCTACATTGCTTTTCTAAGATTCAGAATTGAGTCCTGCTTGACTGGCAGTTACCCTGTCAGCATACAGATAAGGCAACAGAAATTATCCTTGCTGCCGTTGATAATTGAGTTCTTGAGTTGAGATTGAGTTTTGAATCTATTTTTAAGAAAAAGTCTGATTTCTTATTTAAACGAAGGTTCAAGTAAGAACGTTACAGTCGATCGTTACCGACTGCATATATACTCTTTTATAGTGAACAGATGGCCTAAATCAATCAACTATTATATGTAGAAGGGATCAACTGCAATCTAACTGAAAAATTTAAATACCCCAGCATTAAAGCTGTAGAAGATATATTTTTTTTCCGATTTCCCACTCCCCCAGGAGGCGTATGTCAATGATTTTTGGTCAAATTCAGAAGGAAACAGTAAAGTATATGTCAAACTTGGGGGCTCTAGCTCACAAACTGAAAATTATACAGTTTACTTGCTTTACCTTGCCCACAATGGGTGTAGCTATATATGTATAAGCCATACATTTTTGAGTCGGGGTGGTGTGCACGAGTATGTGTTCCAAATCCCAGTTCTTAGAGTGCAAATTTGATGAAAATAACAGAGTTTTAGTTTCAATAGATATAGCATTTCCCGATTTGTCCGTACCGGAAAAATAATTAACCTGACGCGGGTACACTTGAGTATACATTCCAAATTTCAGTCTCTAGCTTCAAAGGTATTCAGACAGATAGACAGCAATACAAAAAGACGTACATTTCACAAAACCAATATACTCATTTTACTTCGTGAACGAGTATAAAAAATGTATTTGCTGTCTTGATCTAAATTTCCAGTTAACAGACACTTTAGCAGTCTCCAGCTATTAAAGTCTTTGATTAAATTGATAGCAGCTCTCAGACCTGCGCTTACCTCTCGATAAACTTATATATATATATCCGCCAAGGGCTGGTTTACAAATGAAATTGCTTAGTCCAGCATTTAAATGCATTTCATTGAGGCACAGCGAAGCGTTGCATGCCACAAAGATGCAAGCCCTTGCACTCTTCCAATTTGCAGCACTTATCGGCAACTTTACTTAACTAAATTATATTGGCTAAACACAGAAACACAAAAGCAAGTCGAGTCCTGGTCGAGTCCTGGTCGAATCCTGACTGCAAGTACTTGCTCAATATCTGAGTAGCATGCAAATACTTTGCGGTCTTTTGTATACAAAATTGTGGTTATCAGCTTGTTGGCAAACCAAATAAATTATGCAAAAATTCACACAGATACGCACGCACACACACAGACACAGAGCCACTTGTTGGGAAATTCATTTTTCGTGTTGACTCTATAGAACATATTTGTTATTATGGTTTTTAATGCGTTATTTATTATGAAAATCTGCTAGCTCAGAATTTCATTTAAACTTTTGCAGGTCGAGCTGCCAAGCGGCTAAAATACAATTTCACAATTTCACAATATATACACATTTATGCATTAGAGTGGCCCAGCAAATCTTATAAATAAGTATTATGGCATAACCGCAGAGCCACTCTACAATTTTGTAGTTTACGCAGGCTTCGCTTCTTGGCTAAGCCGTGGACATGCTTTTTAATCCCTTTTAAATTGATATTGTAATTGGTTTTCGTATATAGTTATGAATTTCAATATGTCGACTGGGCAACACTCCCAAAAACTTTATGCACACACACACACACACATACATATACATATATAAATATCATTGTGTGTTTGTGTATCTGAGTAAACGAATCGAGGCTGTGTGCTATTGAATTATGGTATTAGTGCTGTTGATGTTGAGCAAATTGTTTCGGTTACATTCGTATTACACAGTTTGTAAAATGGATTTCATATAATTTTGTGGTCTACAGCAGAGAAGAGGGCGAGATTATGCTGTGATTTATTGATATTGCGCTTATAAACACAATTTCAAAAAGAACAACTTTTTGCAATGAAAACTTAACAACCTTGAATGTTTATTGATGCCCTCGGCTAAGACATGACTAAGCACTATACAAGTTTAAACAAAAATTAATTACAAATTCATGAATAAACTTTATGGCATTAGAGGAAGCGCTCTGTAGTTTCAGTTTTCAGTGAATCATTCAAGAAATCAGTCGGCTAAGAAATTTTCCATTGAATCAGCCAGTTAGTAAGTAATCAGACAATCAGTCACTCAATCAGTCAGTCAATAAGTCAGTCAATCAGTCTCTCAGTCAGTCGGTTGGGCAGTCGGGCAATCAATCCATCAGACAATCAATCTGACAGTCATTCAAGGAAGCTGTCAGTTTGTAAATCATTCTATTAGTCAATCGTCTCTCAGTCAGTCTATCGTTCAGCCAATCAATTAGTTAGACAGTCGGTCAATCAGTCTGTCAGTCAATCACGAAATCAGTCAGTTAACAATTTTGACAGTCAATTAATCAGTCAGTCAATAGTCAGTAAGTCACTCTGTCAATTAGTAATCAATAATTCTGTCTGTCAATCACGAAATCAGTCAGTTAACAAATCTAGCAGTCAATCAGTCTCTCAACTAGTAATCTGTCAATCAGTCCGTCGGTCAGTCAATCAACCTGTCAGACAGTCGGTCAATCAGTCTATCAGTTAAAAACGAAATCAGTCAGATAAAAAATCTTACAGTCAATCAATCAGTCAGTCTGTCAATTAGTAATCAGTCAATCAGTCCATAGGTCAGTCAATCAATCTTTCAGATTGTCGGTTAATTTGTCAGTCTGTCAATCACGAAAACAGTCAGTTAACAAATCTGGCACTCAATCAGTCAATCAGTCAGTCAGGCCGTCAGTCAACTAATCATCGGTCAATCAGTCAAAGAATCTGTAAGTCAATAGTCACTTTATCAATCAAGAAACTTGTCAATTAATCAATCAGTCAGTCAATAAGAGTGTCAGCCAACAGTCAATCAAGAAATCTGTTTATCAATCAGTCTGTCGATATATTAGTCAGCCATTCCGGACAAACTTTTATATGAACAAGTTCTACTTCAATAAGCAATCAATCAATCAGTCAATCATGCAAAATCAACTCTTTTATAGATAACCAACAATACTATCTATATATATATTAACTCTACCAACTCAATTGTGATATACCACAGAAAAGCAATAAAAATAAACTTTTTAAATAAACCTCGAAATAAAACAAATATTAAAACCCATATTAAAAACCTACATAAATTTAGCAAAAATAGCTAAGCGCACATAAATAGGCCAGATCGAGACGCTGTTTGTGACATTCAACTGCTAAATGAATAATTCCCAAGCACTAAAAATGTTCACACCTAATTTAATGCTTCGCTTAACTAATTATAATAGAGAGAGGAAAAGTTTTTCGGCCAGGCAGGTAGCCAGGTGGGTGGGCAGGTGGCTGACAAAAATCTCTTGATTGCACTTTGGGGACACATTTTGAGGTGTGAATTTTACAGCTAGACGGGCCAAAACAAAAAGCCAGAAAGACGTTTACGCACTCGGACACCCAATTGGGTTTGGGCTTTAGGGTTTTTAGTTACAGTTACGGGGGACACGAGAAGCTGCGTGTGTTTTATAAAGCACCTGCTTAACCCTTAATACACAGCCTACGAGCCGAACGAACCAAAAAAAAGAAGCACTGTGGCAATAAAAATAAATCCCTATTCAAGGTGCACAGGCAGGCCTGCTCCACTTTGGGAACTGCAGCGGGCAGCAGATTATGTATTTACAGGCAGATAACTCCCATTGTCGTAATGGCAAACTTTTGCTACCTGTTTATTGCTGTTGTTGTAATAAGGTAACAGCCTAGATGATTGCTGGCAACTGTTGCCGACCTCCCTATGCTGACCCTTAACCGGGGGACAGCAAACTTTATGCTGTGTCAGCTAAGTTTACTCAAGACGAGGCCGAGACCTCAGCGTACGAGTTTGCGTGGGTGTGTGTGTTTGTGTGTCTGTCCGCCATTTTGTTTATCTGCATAATAAACAGTGTTAAAATTATTGATGCCCGCATTTTGGGCACGTCCACGTCAGCAGCAGGCAAATGGCTAATGGCAAAAAAGGGACGACCCAATTGCTATTGTTAGCTTTCAGCATCATTCAGAGCTCAACTAAAGTTGGCTAAATCAAAAAATGTACAAGGAAATAACATGAATTTGAATATAATGCAGTAGACTCGACTGTGTAATATTCTGTGCAAAACTCAAGCATTAAAGATTAAAATCGAATGAAAAGAAAATTTAGTCTCATTACTGATAAGCTTTCGACTGCTTAAAGATAAGTGTGCTTAGTCATAAAAATATATTGAGTTAATCCGATTACGCTTTTTATACCCTGAACCAATGGAAAATGGAATTTCAGGGTATAATGGTTTTGCAAAAAGTATGTAACAGTCAAAAGGAGGCGTGGCAGACCCCATAAAGTATATATATTCTTGATCAGGGCGACGAACTGAGTCGATTTAGCTCTGTCCGTTTGTCTGTCTGTATGAACGCAGCGATCTCGTCAACCACAAAAACTATAGACTTGAAATTTTAGATATATCTTGTATACCATACTCAGTAAAAGTTTGGTTTTCGATAACTCCTCCTATTTCCTTATTACCGATAACAATTGATATTTTGACTTCCTTTTTAAGCCATAATTTAAAGACCATATAAGGTAGAGAAAACAAATTTACTAGCCGCTAAATCCACTAAGCAGTAATCTGCGCTCGTGCTTGTGTGTGCAATCGTGTATGTGTGAGTGTGTATGTATAGATAAAAGATGTAAGCTAGATTGTTTAAAATAGCACCTCGGACTTGGTTTAGGGGATCCCCTAGTCGGGTTGACTCGACTAGAGCGTTCTTACTTGTTTTTCTGGGAATGTACTTGAATTGATTTGGATAAATAGAAAAGCTGGGTATTTGAATGATTGGTTAACCTACTCAAAGTAAGGTAAAAACAGGTTTAATACCTTAAGAAAATGAATCCTTTTATTAAATCAAAGCTCCTCTATATATATAAATTTAAAATAATTTAAAGCTCAAACAGTTTGCCACAAATTCAAGCTATTGTTGAATCAAACTAGGCTTAATTTTTTCTTATCTTAAGCTTTAATAGTAACCCACAAATTCAAGCAATTCCTAAACCAATCTAAGCTGAATCTTATCTTATCTTAAGCTCAAACAATTCCCCAAAAGTTCAACATACTCCTGTCAATTTTCATTTATCCTACTAAAATGTTTAATCTTTAAACAGAAAACCTTTAAAAGAAAGCCACCTAAAAATAAGTAACTTCTATAAATAACTTGCATACCAAACTTAGCCAATATTTTGGCATACTAAATATCTACGAAAATGTTGAAGACATGATAAATAAAGTTTTGGAAAACCAATTTTACGAGCCAAAAGTCAGGTTATTTCTACGAACCGCAAACCGAACTACTGTCAATTTTCTATGGACTTCCTGCCACGCTCAGCACATTTTTTGCTGATTATGCTTTGAAATCAATATCAATATACTTAGCTTCATTATGCAGGCCATGGTCCTGACTCAACTGCAATACCATTAGTTTCGCTCACTAACCTTCAGAGCTTGCCCAAAACATCGACTGGCCTCAGGTGGCTTTTGTTATGCAATAGTCAAAATGCAATATTCATATTTTTACACAATTTCAATGGCAGGTCGGGGAGCTTTGCTTAAAAAATTAAATACGCCGTTTGTTAATATGCTGCATGTTACATAATACAGCAGATGACATTCGTATCTGTCTCTCTTGTCTGTCTATCTGGCTGTCTGTCTGTCTGGCTGCCTGGTCTGCCCTGCTGGCAGGGTGCGGCTTTTGACTCGTGGCGTGCAGTCAAAAAATGTCACAGCTTCATTGCGATGCTGCCTGCTTCGTCCCATTCCCATTTTAACTCTGCCCTCAGTCTCTGGCCGTCTCTGATCCCAGTCTCATTCTGTTTCCCAGTCACCCTCAACATCCTCAGCCAATGTTTTTGTGCCAGTCTCTTTCCCTATCCTCACCACAGTCTGTCTCCCAGTCTCTTCCTGAGTCTCCTTCTCCAACTCGGTGCCAGTCCCTTCCAGTATCTGTACCAGACTGCATCACAATCTCAGCCCAATTCTTCATCCCAGTCGTCCACCCGAGTCTCCATCATAATCTCACTCCCTGTCGCTGTCTCAATCCCCATCACATTCTCTCTCCCCACTGCTTACCTTTCTTTGGGCACATTTTGAGTGCAAAATATTATTTAATGCCGCCTGACAGTTGAGTGAAGCAATATCGTTTGCATGGATTACATATCTCACAAAGGTCGGTGATGAGGTGGTGTGGTGGTTGCTGAAACTGGCACTCAAACAAATTGCCATTAGTCACAGTTTGAACTTCAGCAGCTCAACGGCAATTTCAATGGCCAGCACGATTAAGCAAACATATATATATTTATATATTTATATATATAAATATATATATAGTATAAACCTTAATTAAATTGCTAGAAAACTTTATACAACTTTATCCGATTTTGCTATAAAGCCAACATTTCAATAACCTAATCAATTCTCTTTGTAAGCCAGGAAACCGCTTCCCTCTCTCTCTCTCTCGTTGTATTCAATAAAATTTCATTTAAAAAAAAGAAATTCAATGTTCTTTAAGCAAATACAAACAACAATTTTATGACAACTCTTTGCGGCTGCAAAAACAATTTTCGGTTTTTTTGTGTAAGTTAATATTTTGCTTTTATTTCAATTCGATTAACCGGGGGAAACAACAAATTGGTAACTGCTTTAGCTGCAAAAGGTATAAAGCAATTATTTATATTCGCTTGGCAACCAAACAATTTTTGTTTCATCAATTTTTATCTCTTTTTTATACCCTGAACCCATTGAAAATGGGAAATCAGGGTATAATGGTTTTGCAAAAAGTATGTAACAGGCAGAAGGAGGCGTGGCAGACCCCACAAAGTATATATATTCTTGATCAGGGTGACGAGCTGAGTCGATTTAGCCCTGTCCGTCTGTCTGTCCGTCCGTCCGTCCGTCCGTCCGTCCGTCCGTCCGTCCGTCTGTCCGTATGTATGAACGCGTCGATCTCAGAACATATAAGAGCTAGAGAGTTCAAATTTTGCATGATGGTCTGTGTATACAGCGCGCATATCGAGTTTGTTTTAGATATTCGATAAATTTTTCCGTTTCAATGATATCGATTTAAAACGTTATCAAGATTCAGTTTTTTGACCATATCTTTTACATATTTTTAGCTACTGCTACTAAATTTTGTTTTTAGCTTTTTGTAATTAAAATACATTTTCTATTTTTTCATATTTTGGATACCAGCTCCACATTTCCCAAAAAAAAATTATTTAAAAAAAAAATTATCAAATCCACAATTTAATTTTTTTAAATTTTTAAGTGAAAACCGTATTTTCAATAAATTAATAGCACTCAATGCAGAAAATTGCATTTAAATCCGTTAAGTAATACAGAAGTTATTAAAGGAAACATTGTAAAAGCACGCGGCAGCAGCCTGTACTTGTGCACACATACATTCAAATCAACTACGCAGTAATCTGCGCGCGTTCTGTGTGCATGGTATGTATATGTGTGCATGTGTATACAAATGTGTGCATGTGTATATGTGTGCATGTGTGTATGTGTGCATGCATATATGCGCGCAGAGGGTAATATATATAGATAAAAGATGTAAGCTAGGTTGTTTAAAACATCAGCTCGGACTTGGTTCAGGGGATCTCGTAGTCGGGCTGTGACTCGACTAGAGCTTTCTTACTTGTTTAATTTTTTACCTGCGTCAATTGACAGCCAGAAAAAAATGGAAATGTTAAATAAACTCACGGCTCACTTAATTGAATACAAAATGCGGCTCAAACAGGAAGATAATTGACAAATTTACCCGCCGAACAATTCAAATTGTGCATCTCAATCAAATGATAAGAAAAAATTCAAATATACTTTAAAAATATTCAATATTACGATATAAATAAACTATTATAAACATATAATATATATATATTGTATATATATTTGTGTAAATATGATTTTACTTAAGAAGTAGGCAGTTATATTTGATATATAATCATTATATTTAATATATAATCAATGTGAAGAGGAAGTAGAGAGCATGTAAGAAAGAGAGACAGAGAAAGTGAGAAAGCGAAAGGGAAAAGACGGAGCACTATAGAGAAAGAGAGATCGAGTGAGAGAGAAAAAGAAGGAAAACAATAGAAAGAGATAGAAAGAGAGAGAGAGAGAAAGAGAGAGATCAAGTAGAGAAAGATAAAGAAATAGGGAGCGCTACAGAAAGAGAGATAACTGAGAGAAAGAGAGGAAGACAGAAAACAATAAAAAGAGAGAGAGAGCTAGCAATAGAGACAGGAATAGCGAAATAAGGCGAAAGCAGAGAAATCGGCAAGAGAGACAAAAAGAGAGAAATAGGGTCCTTCTTTATAAAAGGAGAGAGAGAGAGAGAGAGACAGAAAGAGAGAAAGAGACACATACAGAAAGAGAGAGAATGCAGAGAACGAGAGAGAAAGAGAGAGAGAGAGACACAATGAGGTTGCTTACGAAAAATAAGAATTTTGAATTAAATAAAAAATTACAAGTTTTATAAAATTTACTCAAATATCATCTTAAATATCATAAATATTTAGACTTTTAATCCGTCAAAGTCCATACAATTTTGTTTCAAACTTAGCTAACTTGACCAGAACTCAACTGGTCTTGAAAATCAACACTACTTTTCCTCAAAAAGCTCTACAAATTTCTCTAGGTCATTTCGTTTTTGAATTACTATTTGAAGTCTTGAAGTTTCTTTAGGAATATTTATACTCTATCGAATCAATATACCCATTCTGCCCATTTGTGTTAAGAGTATAAAAAGCCTGGATGAAATGTATTTAAGTGCTATATAAATAGCGCACATGATTGCAATAACATATGTATTCTATATATTTAAACAATTTTATCAATTAAAAGCGATTGCAAAAACAAAAACAAAAAGCTTCTAAAAAAAAATTTTAGCACCAAACAAAAACCTTCATAAAAACCCATAAAAATTTCGAATTACAAAAGCGCTCAAACCTTTATACGCGGGATATAACAACTATGATATGAAATATGTAACTCGCAGAAGAATATATATATATTTGAATATATATTCCTGAACTATATCAATAGTTAAGCTAATATAGCCAAGTTTTGAGTCTAAATTGAAAAACTTTCTTCAAGTTAGATCCCTCTTTCCCTGGCAGTTAGTGTATATATTCATGAGTGTATTCAATCGTTGTCATGTGTTAGCTTATAGTGCTTCCTTGTTGACTTTGCAAGCACCCTACCCACAAAATGGTCCATCGACGAATCAATGGACTGTTAGGCAGCGCATTGGCCTGCATCCGTGTAGATTGAATAAAATTTCACGCTGAAAATCACATTGTTCGGCAGCAAAAACAATTCCGTACCGGAAGAAGACAACAACAATGCAAAAGCCAAAAAAATTGCCAAACAAGAGCATGCTCAACTAAGAGATACCCTGTAAAGTTGATAATTTTTGGTAGACTTTAATTACTTTTTGCATATGAAAATTTTCTTTAACTTGGACAATTGCTTTGACAAAAATAAATACTTTTTTTCTTAGCAAGTTCATCATTCCCGCTTAGCAAATATTTGTTGTGCAGGGTATTAAACTGAAATGGTTGCTGTTGCTTTTCGGCTGTTGCATGTTGATTTTTCGCTGTTGCTGCTGCAATTCTTGTTGCTTTTGCCATTGCATCTTTTTATTGTTGCACGCATTTGAACATTCATGCCACTGATTGCCGCCACGCATAAAAAGCTCAACGCGCAAACAAATACAGGGAGAAAGGTAAATAAAAATAGACGGCCAGGCAATACCCTGTAAACTGAGTGAATGTGTAACAAATATTGTTAATAAATCATATAAGATATCACAGTTGCTTTTTATTTTGGCATATGAAGCTGAGGTATAACTCGACTCTATGATACCCTGTATAATTCGATGAAGAATATATAATTTATATGCATTTTAGTTAACATTCAAGCTGACAATATTCTATATATTATATGATATAATAAATCAAAAATTATCAATTGAAAGCATAGCTCTACTCTATGATACCCTGCAATATTCGATGAAGAAAATATGATTTATATGAGTTGTAATTAACATTAAAGCTGACAATATTCTATAATAATATAAAATAAATCAAAAAAGTTTAGCACGACTCTGTATCACCCTGTAGTAGTTTTAATGTAAAATATGATAGCATGTTTCTATAAGCTGTCATGCCAGCTATCTCTCTACCTACAACATTATCTTACTTACCTACTCCATAACGTATAAACCTCAATAGCAGCAGCTTACCTATTCCAAAATATACATACCCCAAATGTAACGATTACTGGGTATCAAAACAGCCTGCCCCAGCTGTGTCTGCACGCGATAGCAGCAACTGGGACTTCGATTATTTGCCTGTGGAACAGCGACAACCGAGTTGACCGAAAGGAAAACCACAGCAACAACATTTAATGGTCACATTGCGGACACTCGGCACCGGATCTGGTCATCAATAAATGTTGCCCGCGTAGCCCGCCAGGACCAGACAGCAAAATATTTTTTTATCATATTCTTTTTAATCATTTTGTATGTGTTTTACTTTTTACTCAAAATGGACAACACGCAGCCACAATTTGAGCCACATCGAAGCATTGTCCCTGGGCATTGCAAAGCTGTTGAACGGGCAGAGCTCGAGCTCTGGGCCAGCTCTGATAGACATCCTCGACGCTCAGTCCATAGTCATCCATTAGCCAGGTTTGCAGTTGCATTGGAAAACCTTCGTAGACCGGCACTTGCTGCAATCAGAGAAAGAAACAAATCTTCATTAACTAAGAGCTAATCATAATGTCAAGCAATGCAATTTCCTGTACAACGCTGCGTATGAGCAATGCGTTACTTAACAAGTGCAACAGAAAACGAAATTAATAAAGGAACTGAGTGCATAACGTAACTAAATAGCAGAAAGTAGAGAAAGGCGATAAAAGCAAAAAAGTGAGCTCAAGTTTTATTTTTTTGGGAGCTAATTAAAAGGGAAGCGAGAGTCGACAGCTACTTAATTGAAAGCTGTTGCCAACAGTGTCAACGCATTTAAGCCATGTTGTAAACACAGACACACACACACATACATAAGCTAGTAGCAAATGAGAAGGGTAGCACGAAGAGTTGGTCGAAAGTATGAGCTTAGTATATTGACAAAAAGGAGAATAACCGTTACTTAGGTATCTAGAGCAAATTGAACTTTAATATACATATTAAAAAAATATACAATCCCCTTGCAATTTCAAGCGTTGTAGAACAGTTTTCTCCAATTTGTCCCGCCACACAAAAAGACGATATGATACACATGATATTTTCCCCGAAATATTTGAAAAAAATTAATTTGATTAACTGACTGAAGTTAAAATGTATTGTAGAATCAATCCAGACTATAAAATATGAATAAAATGTTTCGGATCTGCCAAATCAATATATTTTTAACAAAGTTATGAAGGTTTGAAAACAGGTCCTGAGGACTCTCACATCTCACACACAAAATTTATGACATTTTTGGCATGGGATTTGGTAAAAATGTTGGCCGTCACAGAAACACATTTTAAGTTGCTTTTTATTATTTTATTTTATTATAATTATTTTATTTTATAGTAAAAGCCGGTTTAAACATCAACAGTAAAGATTTAAGGACAAAAACCCGATATTTTGCCAAAATAAACAAAAGCAATTTAATTGATTATTTGACTAAAATATATATAAATAATCCAAATCGGTCTATTTTTGATAAAGTTTTGTAGGTATGCGGACTTTACCAAAATAATGTATGTATTTAACATTTCAAGACTCTGGCTATTAGAATAGAAAATAACATATAGATTTTAGATATAAATAAATTGAAGATAAATATTTGATTTTTATAGATCAATCGGACTTTCAGGAAAGAAGAATCTATTCTACGATTACGATACTCTCAATATAGTCATTCAATTTTTAAAGCCAACGCCATGAAACCAAAAAAAGAATCATCTATGGTATGTCTATAGATTAGAAGAGCCTGCATACTACATTTGATGTCCTTAGCTCCTATAGTTTTCGAGTTATGCCAAAGTATCGATTTTATTTCTAATAATTAAAAGGGAGAAGATATACCTATAAATATTTTCAAAACTTTTCTGGCATACTAAAATATCTATGTCAAATATAAAGTATATAACTTTACTAGTTTCTGAGATCGAGGCATTCAAACAGACAGCTAAGTCAAGTCTCTGGAATAATCTAGTTGTACCCACAAAATAGTTTTAATATCAATGTTTATTGATTATAAAGATAAGAAAGCTGATATCGAAAAAAACCAAAAGCTTTTTTACTCTAAGCCGTACGAATATATTAATTTCAAATATAACATATATTACTTTTCTAGTATCTCACATCAAGATGTTAGGAGCGACAGCTATATGAAATCAAAAACTTTTGCATGGGAAAACTTTGTAAACTTCTCCGGCAGGGCACCAACAAGGGGTGTGGCTAGCTGAGCATGTGCTGCACTTCCGCTGGCAGCACAATCACAGCAAGGTAAACGTCGCACTGTTTGCTGTGAGGCAGCAAAGCTGCGATGCGGGTCGACAAACTGCAGTCTATAAATTTTGCTGGCCACGTTGCAAGCGATCATATTGAATGCGTTACCAAAATTTTCGACCCAGGGGATAAATCTACAAGGCAGTCGAGCAAACACTTGGACATTCTGCTAAGCATCACTGACTGGCTAATTAAAATTTGCCAATTAGACAGACAAACACTTGAGACTGAACGGGCACACAAAGAAGCAGAAGGACTTGGAGCAGCAGCTGGGCTGGGAGCTTGTCTTGGAGCAGAACTCGGATCCGATTAGGCGCAGTCGAGTGCAGCTTTTGATTTGGCCAATTTGTTCAGTTTTGATGGGATTATGCGGCAAGCAAACAACACGAAAGTTAATTAAAAATACATAAAAAATGAACAAGTAAGAACGTTGCAATCGGGTGTAAGCGACTGCATAATACTTGCTCACTCGCCAAGAACAATCCATTGCTGTTCTTTTATATAACTAATGGAACTATTTTCAAAACTTGTTGATCCTCGCTCTGAAAGAACAAACTACGCTCTAAAAGACACAGTTTTTTTCCACTTGCCGCGCCTCCAGTGGGCGTAGCCATAAAATCTGAGGTTATAGACGACTTTATATACCAAATTTCAAGTCAAAACAAATATACTCCCTTTTCGCATCACGAACGAGTATAGAAAGTGAAAAAGAAATGCTTATCGCGCTAATGTCAGTCATAAAGCACGCGACAGCTTGTGTGTGTGTTTGGGGGCGTGGCACGCCCATGTCCGCTTAATTATGGGCAAAAACTGTCAGAGATTTTCGAGCATCGCATCGTTTGCTGAGTGCATGAAAAATGACGACGTGAAAAATGTGATAATTATTGCAACAATTTTCCAAGGAAAGCGCAAAATGAAGAAGAAGAAGCAACAGCAGCAGCAGCCATCTAAAATAACATAATTATTTATGGCAGTCAGACGAAGGCTATGTGTGTGTGTGGAGGCAACGCCAATGGCTACGAAAAGTTGCTCGAGGGCTCAACCGGAAGGCGGGCAACAACCAAGCGGAAGACCCTTGAAAAATTGTCGTCCTCTATGCATGTCTTTTTTTTCCACCCTCTCTCTCCCTCTCTCGCTTTCCTTTTTATTTTGTTGTAGCACGCGCCTAAGTAAAGGCAAATTATTGAATGCCGAATCAGCAGCTGGAGGCAGGTGACCGAAACACAAAACACTTTTCAATTAAACAACTTGTCAGTAGGCCAAGAAAAAAGACTTAATACACTGCCAAGGCATGCACGACTGCCAGTTACCCTGCCTGGCCCACAAATGCCAGAGCTTAGCGTCGAGCAACTCAAAGATCTTTTCGAATTTTTCGCTGGGCATGCAAAAATGTGAGGCACCCGAAAAATGTGTGGCATGCTACTTCCTGCTGCTGCTTCTTCTTCCTTTTTTGGGGCAAGCATATTTACGTTGCATGTATTTGCTGCTAACGAGCTGAAGAATTATGACTCCATTAGATAGAATCCAGGCAGGGCTGGGCTTGAGGCAGGCTCAAGGACGCATAGTTAGCTTAAAGTTGCCGCCATTTCTTTTTGTCTGTGTGAGTGTGTGTGTGTGTGTGCGACACTGAGGAAATGCCGCCATTTTGTGCAGATTACGCTTTGATGAACTCGCAGAGGGCAGGCAACTCATGCAGCTGCCATACACATAACCATAACCAGTAGCTGAATCAGAGCCAGTCCCAGCTCCAGCTCCAGCTTCAGCTCTTGCTCCCGCTCTCTCAGCGCCAGGGCGTAATGACAACGTCAACAAGATGCTGGCAAGATTGAATTTACCGAACAAACACTTTTCATTTGCAGTTGAATTAAGCAAAGTAATCCCTGGTGTATATCCTTGTTCAACTTTTTTTTCTCTATCCAGTCAAGGACTTGGACGTGCCTGCAAACTAGCAACCCGGCAATTTGGCAATTTGGCAAGAGCGCAACGCAAAGCCACATTAAAGACAGGCAGCAGCAAATGCAGCTGGATTTCAAGCAGCTTTTGTAGACTTTTGCAACAGCCGTTTAATGAGCAGTTAGAGATGAGAGCGACTCTTTGCATAATAGCTATAAATAGAACTTAGTCGGGAAATGAAATTTTTAGAAATTTACCGAAGGAGACGTCTGAGAAACCGTATAGCATATATATTCTTGATCAATAATAGACGAGTTCGAATAGCAAATGACTAAATATAACAGATGAAGTTTTATAATAGTCTAGTCTATTTTACAGA
The DNA here is from genome assembly GCA_035045545.1 of Drosophila gaucha. NCBI lineage: Eukaryota > Metazoa > Arthropoda > Insecta > Diptera > Drosophilidae > Drosophila > Drosophila gaucha. The sequence continues at coordinate 2,531,666 of JAWNOY010000292.1, forward strand.
AAGGTGTATATAACAGACGCGTGTCTACTACCGACAATTCTATATAACAGAAAAGTCATTATAACAGATATTTTAATATATGAGTATAGTCTATAGTAGAATATTCTATATAACAGTCCAGTTAATTTAACAGACGTTTGTGTATGACAAAATGAAGACGAATTTATATAACAAACAAGTCTATATAACAGACATGTCTATATAACAGACAAGTCTATATGACAGTCAAGTCTATACAAGAGTAAGTCGATATAACAGTACAAGTATAAAATACAAGTCTGTATAGCAGACAACAGATCTACAGATCTATATAACAGTAAGGTCTTTATAACAGACAAGTCTATATAACAGATTACTCTATATAACAGACAAATCAAAACAACAGACAAGTATATATAGCAGACAATTTTATATAGCATACAAGTCTATATAACCGTCAAGTCTATATAATTAACAAGTCTATATGACAGTGAACTCTACAATATATAACAGTCAAATCTCTATAAAAGAGAAGCATATATAACAGAGAAGTCTTTATAACAGATAACTCTATATATCAGACAAGTCTATAAAAGTCAAGTCTATATCACAGACTATTATCATGAAATTTTCTACTGTTCTAACTTTTAGTGAGAATCAGATTACTGTATAATAAATAAAGCTGCCATAGCAAAAATAGAACTAAATTAATGCTTATGTATCAGAAACTTCCTTCTTTTCCAACATATTAAAATCGGATAATTATACCATACTTCCTTCACAATATTTTGATCAAAATCTGACTTTTTTAACCTCTCATATCCTCACACACAACGTGTCACGCGCTCCGCTCTAATAGCCCAAAAAAATTTCGTAGCCAAAACGCGAAACGTCGACTGCGTCGGGTGTCAAATATGTAAATTAAAAGTAAATAGCCACGCAGGGCATGGAGCATGGAGCATGAGGTCTTTAAGACGTTCTGGCTTATCAATATGGAATATTTAATAGACCAGAGCAACATTTGAAATAAAAACTAACCAGCCAAGGCGTGGCCACAGGGGCAAACAAGCTATAAAACCAGCTGCTGCTGCTGCTGCTCCTGTTGTTGTTGTTATGCAAAAATATTTGCATGATTCTGGACAATCTAAAAATTGAAAGCAGCTGTCCCGAGGACATGAGCAGCAGCAACAAACCAAATCAAAGCACAGGCCAACAGCAACATTCCAGCTTCCTCCAGCATCTCCAGCGACTTGAATCCGAAAAATGCTTGCAAAATCGGAAAAACAAGCTATCCGCTAGATTATTCTTGGCTGGTCTAGGCCAGAGGGCACATTCGTATCGAATTCACATCCATTTATGCTGGCAATAATTAGAAACTTTCTGTGGACACGCCTCCTTGGAGAAATTTGCTTTTTGCATGGGCAAACTGTTGAGCTGATTGGACTTGGCCGATTGGACCAGCAATAAATAATCAATAACAGCGATTAACGTGGTCGATATGAAAGCGATTCAATGAAACAAGTCAGATACCAATTGATTTGTAACAATTGCAACAATTTAATTGCCAACACTTAAACTCAATTGGCTAAATGAAGAGGTTATTCATAAATTTCAAGTTGATTTCTGTGAATATTAACTGGCAAATAGAAAAAGCTATGACAGAGAAATAAGATATTGGAAAAACTTAATTAAATTGTTATTAGAGCGAAATGAATGGGTAATGTAATACAATAATAAATAATTTATAAATATTTAAAGAAAAAGTTTATTTTAACAGAGTTAGGTAAGACAAGTAATGGATATGTATTTATAATATCTTATATTAAATGCAGTTTAAATATACTTTGAAATGAGCTACAAACTTGGAAAAATCATTTTTAAATACGCCTTTCTAGGTGATTCTTAAAGTTTCTCTAGGCTAAAAGTTAATCTAGAGTTGATTATAAAGCAAGAAGATTCTCTCTCAAGCTTAAAACATTTAAGAATTTACTAATTTTTATAGATTTCTATATAAAGCACTGTTAAATAAGCTTTTCTATGCGATTCTCACGAGCTCAAGTCAGGCTTAAAGTTTTTCTAGAATTAATTTTAAGCTATATTTGATCTTCGTCCTCTTATGAGACTTACATGAATTCAAGAGTGGCTTAAACTTATTCTAGAGTTGATTATAAAGCAACGAGGTTCTCGCTCCAGCTTAAAACAATTCGAGGAAAACTTCAGTTTTATAGATTTCCGTATAAAGTATTTTTGAACAAAGCTTTCCAATGTGATTCTCTTGAGCTCAAGTCAGGCTAAATCTTTTCCAGAATTGATTATATGAACCTCCTATGAGATTTTCATGTATTTATGTTATTCTTGAGTTGATTATATTGATTTTTTCAATACTACGCTTCCATGAGATTCTCTTGATTCTCTTTCAGGAATTCACTATAATTATATAGATTTCCATAAAAGTGTTCTTAAATAATGGCCTCTATAAAGCTCTCAAGAATTTGAAATAACCTTTCTATGAGATTCTCATGAATTTTTTTGACACCTAACAGACGTTTTCTTAGCTTATGCTTTCACTCAAATTTACACTTCAATCCCCCCATTCCAATCCCTCTTGATCTTTCTTATTATGATCATGATTTTCCTACACCTTCTAAAAGATTTTTATTTGAGTGCAATTATAAATCTTAAGAACAAAGAGCTTTGTTTCTAGTTTAAAATAGGATACATATTCTTAAAAACTTTTCCCAACGCCAAAGCCTTATAGGGTAGCAGATTGAGTAGATCATTTATACTATATACACACAAAAATCCACTGTAAAATCTCCCGTTTCAATTTCTCAACTCAAATATGTTTCTGTACAATTCAGTGCACTAAGCTGACGAACGAAGTCGACTTTTGTAAATGGAATTTCGGTTAGTGAAGCGTGTCCAGCACGTGGTCACGTGCTCTTGAACCCATTGCACTGACAGACATCTGAGCCGGGAAAAAGTTTTAAATGCCCCCAAAACAAGAGAAAAAAGCGCGTGATTTATGTGAGGTATTTTTTTTTTATTTTTTTTAGGGGAGTCAGAGACTTTATCTGTGCTCGATATGGATTTAAGTGGCTCATACCTGAAATTCATTTGCCATTGCGTTCAGCCAGCTGGAGTCCACTTGCTGCTCCACAAATATCTCCTGTTCCTGCTCCTGCTCCACCTCCAGCCAGGGGTAGACGCCAGAATTTATGGCCGTTGCTAATTGGTAGAGCAAAAAACTGCCGCGTGCTAAAGACAGAAAGAATAAGAAAAGAAAGAGGAGAATAAGTACAAACTTGGCTTTTAAGTGTCTGCTAAACAGGAAAAAGTCTAAAATCTAAGCAATGTCTGGGAAACAGCACTTGAGTCCACTTCAAAACGAAGCTCATTAAGATTTTATTCTTGAGTTTGACTTAGCTGCTAACTGTCAGCCAGTCAATAGCAATTGCTATAATAATGAAATGTGTATCCCCACTCGGAGTTTATTTCTCATTCAGGTGATTGGCAAATGCGCACATGAATCATTGATAAAGCGTATCAAATTGCAGTCATTAGACAAGTAACAGACTTTGATGGAAAAACAAAAGGCATTGGCACTGCCTTCGCCTTACATTCGCATTATGCCCAACTATTGGCAATCAACGTAACACTCAAGATATTCTCTCTGATGAGCTGCGCATAAAGCACAAAAAAGACAAAAGGTAACCAAGCAGGCAGGCAAGCCTTCCTCTGGAAACGGAAATCAAATTGTTTGATAATCAAAAGATATACGCAGACCAAAAAGAAAAAAAAGAAGGTAAATGAAAAAGCAATTGCAGTTGCCAAAGGATTTTCGTCAAGGGTGAAATCGAAAGGGATAGTTGTACTTGCACCACGGAAAACTAAGGGTAGGAAACAGTTGATCCTTGATTTTACTGTGCATGAAAAAGTTATATAAAGTAAAGTAGCACATAAGCTTCATCAAAAGACCCAAAGTTATCGAATGCAGATATAACTCTGATATCTAGAGTAGATCTGTACTTCCAGCTATACTTCAAAACTTTGCGATGCTTCTTTGCGATTCTTATACATTATATAACTCTGACGTCTAGTTTAGATCTTTACTTCCAGCTATACTTGAAAGCTTTTCAACGCTTCTTTGCGATTCTCATAAATATATATCGCTTAAAACAAAAGATATACTTTACTGTAAAGGAAACCAAATTTTAAACAATGCCTTTCCTTGCAATTTTCATTGACCTCTCTTTCCGACTCTCATTGATAGCTATCTTTTAAAACGAAAGATATTCTTTATGCTTAAGTAAAGGAAACTAAATGTTAAGCAATGCCTTTCCTTGCAGTTCTCTTTCATAATCTTACTATAAATAAACTTGCTTTTAAGCAAACGCCCCTCTTTGCGATTCTCATAAATAACTATATTTTAAAACAAAAGATAACCTTTACTTCCTCCCATCATGCTTAAGTAAAAGAAACTAAATTCTCATTCATAGTCTTGCAATATAGAAATTTACTTTTAAGCAACGCCCTTCTCTTCGATTCTCATAAACTTCACTCTCTTGTCAGCTATGAATCAACAAGTATTTATCTGAAAGCAATTTAACTTATCCTGTGAAATGAAGCAATTTCCTTTTCTCTCACATTTTCTTTGCAAGCAGCTTGGCGTTTCCAGAAACTAGTTTTCCACTTGATTCCATTCGAGTTGCACGCATTTTCCGCTGCATTTATTCATAATTGGACATTAACTGTTTACCATGTGTCTTCGCTCTAAATTTTGTCATGCAATTTAAAAATCAGTTTATAACTTTCAACTCTCTTTCTCATTACGCATACGACTCGTTGACGTTAATCATACGCCATGTTCAACGCGCAAAAACTTTGCCATCCACACTCTACACTTTTTCTCTGCGTGTCTCTCAGTCTCTCTCTCTGACTTTCTCACTGTTTCTTTGTCAGTTGTTTGCTTTTTTCGTTTCCAGGCAATAAATCACATTTAAAGTTGAGCAGCGCCAAATAAATGAGACAACTGACCCAAAATGTCAGACAGCTGCGAAAGCGAAAACAAAAAGCCAAAGCGAAAGTTGTTGAGTTTGCTGTTGTTGGGGTTGTTGTTGGGGTTGTTGTTGAGTTGTTGCATAAAAATATTTGCATCTTTTTTTCCACCTAATGGCAACTGGCTGGCATTTAGCCACGTCGTGCCAACATGCTATGGCATAACTGTGTTAAGTGTTATCAGCGTCGCTTAATGATGCCAAGAATAAGCTCGGACTCGCACTCTCGAGCAGCAGCAACAGCAGCAACATCAACAACAGCAGCAGCAGCAGCTGTAAACACACCAGCAACAACTGCAACTGTGATGCGTGACAAATGACACCAGCGCGACATCAAAATGCTGCAACGGAAACGAGCCAAAAGGCAGCAGCACACACACACACACACACTGGCAATAACAACTTGCAGCAGAAACAACATCGACCAACAACAACAACAGGAGTCAAGCGGATGCAGCAATTGTCAAGTGGCGCAGGAGACGAATGACTAAAAATAGTCGAGAACGAGGCAACGCACAATGCAAGGGTCGGCTGCTGTTGCACAGTGAACACTAGCTAAGTGGATACACCGGAAATGAAAGAGAAAGCCGAAGAGAAAAGCCAACAAAAAGCAGGCCAAGCACATTTCTAACAAGTGTTTTGAACAAAGTTTCTTAAACTGTTTAAAGTGGAATAAAAAAGAAATTATCTTAAAGTATAAACAAAAGATTTGAATTAAGGAAGTGAGCAGAAGTTGGAAATCAACGACTGTGACAATACCCTGTTTGAGATGCACAAAAAACACAGCAAATATTATTTTATAGCTACTATTTCTTTTGCTTTTCCCACTCAAACTTTATTCAAGGACAGAATTTCATGGTTTGACTCGGGTAGTTCTACATTATCTTTTTCTTTCTCTCTCTTTTCATCACACTCTGCCTCACTTTGGATTATCTTATTCTATATATTTTTTTAACACACTCTCACTTTGGAAAACTAATAATAGTCCTTTTCAGAATTTCGTTCTTTGCTATTGACTCTGAAAGACCAGCCAATGACTCTCAAACTTTTATTTTCGTGCTTTTATATGTTAAAGAATTTTTGAATTTTCAACTATTTTTGTAAGTTTTCCTCTCTCTCTCTATTTATCTCCATCTCTATATCTCTATCTTTTAATATGTTTTTCTGAATTTTAGAATTTGTGCATTTTTCACTAAACTCTCCTATTTTTAAGGGTCTTTCTTATTATTATCTTGTTTCTCTGTTCAAAGTAAAAAAGCAGCTAAAATCATTTTAAATGTTTCGTCATTGACTATGAAACTGTAAGCAAAAGCAATGACTGTCAAGCTATTCATTGAAAGGAAGTTGTATTTTTATTATATCTATATTTATATAGAATAAGATGGTGAAGTAAGAAAAAGAGATCTTTTTTAAAAGAAAGACATATATTATTTCACGTTCTTATTCTATTTAAATAGAGATATAATAATAATATATATAGTATAATACGAATAAGAAAGAGTGATATTATTTTACAGTCTCATTATATATGAATATAGATATAATATTAATAATTATAATTATTGAGATGGTGAAATAAAATCTGTCTCTCTAACTCTATATGTCTTTCTCTTTCACTTTCGCTGTCTTTCTTTAAAATAAGTCTTCTTTGCTAATCAATCTCAAGCTGTAAGCTTAGCCAATGGCTTTTAAGCCTTAAATTTGACAATTATCAATTTGATGACATTTCCACACTGTCTCTTTCTCTATCTCTTTCATAATCCCCTCTCTTTTCTATAATCTATTCTCCAAGACAGCTTCAAATTTTATGACATTTCCAAACTATCTCTTTCTTTCTCTAATCCACAAAATCCTCTCTTCTTCTCTTTAAGCCTCAAAATTTCAGCTAAATTTTCATTGCCGTTCACTCTTAGGCAGTATTCACTGTACCACATTTAGCTCAACGCCGTCTGCAGCTCTTGCGCTCGCTCTTGGAATGCGCGAATGACACTTGAGTTATTTTTGGGTTTTTGCTCGGTGTCGCGACCCACAAAAGCTAAAAAAAAACTGTTTCAACTAAATGCAGCGAAACGAAAGACCAATTACGAATTCGTTGACTTTTGCAACACACACAGTCACATCGAGTGGCGTGACACAGTGCGTATGCGTGATAAACAAACCCTAATTGCATGCAGGTGGAATAAAAGGAAAAGCTTACCTGCTGCCGGCACCAGAGCCAGCATTCGCTCAGCTGGCATCAGTTGCACAGTCTCGCTGCCCGCTAATGAGGCACTCGAAGGGCCCAAAGCGCCACTCGCTGTGGCAAGCAGGAACGCTGCCAGCATACGTAAAGCATACGCCATGGTGTCCAGCTGCAAAGGCAATAGAAAAGTTAGAGTTAGAGCTGGAGTTTCTCAGCTCCGTTTTATCTTCTTCTTCTTTTTGGAAAACAATAAATAAGGTCTATTCATGGAGTTGGACAGCGAGCTATTCAATTGTGGTTGGCACATTAACAACAATGCACTTAGCACAAAACTCGCCATTGTCCTGCACCCTTTGAGCGAGCCTTTCAACTAGGCAGACAGACTTCATTGTTTAGCTGTCAACTTTGATGACATCTCTAATAATTATGATGGTACGAGAATAAGAGATTTATTCTAACTAATATTCTGCGAGACTTTGATTCAGTTTTGCTTTAAGAAACTTATGGAAAGTCGAGCAAAAGTTTTTAACGAAAATTTTATCAAATTTATCATGAATAACTTTGGCAGTTTAGAGTATGTACTATATATTACAGAATCTTATATGTAAATACATAGTATATTGAAGCATATTTTATTTGATTTTCAATAAGTTCGCTACCTGATTTTAAATAAATTTTTAATTTTCAATATGAGATATCCTCTCCTAAGAGCATCCTCTATTTTTTACAATAAACTTTTTTTAATGCGATTCTTAACAAGTTTCTGCTTTCTGCAGTGTAGTGAACTTAATTTAATCTAGTTTTACTTTAGAGAATTCTACAATAATAGCAAATTATTTGCAGTATTCACTATTATATAATAATGCTGATCTTTGTCTTGGCATTAATCGATTTTCGTTGAATATTATTTTAGTTTCAACAGCTTGCTAAAAAGCGTTCAATATTTATCAAAGACTTTCTTAATACTAGTTACAATAAATTTCTTACCTTACAATTTCTTACAGAAAATTTTACAAATCTTCAAATGTTCAAGATTTCTTTCTATAGTTTCCAAAGATACCTTGAAAAAGCAAGTCATGTTTTGGGATTAATCGATTTTGATTAAGAGTTTCTGCATTTTTACAGCTTCCTTCAAAGCGTTCAATATTTATCATAGACTTTCTCAATACTAGTTACTATGCTTCTATGAATCTGCAAAATATTCAAGATTATTTTCTATATTTCACAAAAGGAGCTTTAAATAGCTAATTAAGTCTTTGCATTAATCGATTTTCGATAAATATTTAAATATTCGACATAGATAGTTCGATAGAGTCTAAGAAAAATTCTATTTTAAAGCGTTATATTTGACAGCTCAGCTTTATTTAACAATAAAAGCATTTCATGAAAGCAGCTGAGTTATCGATAAATATCGAAACTTGTATTAAACTTTATATATAAGAATCAAATTATAAGACTGTATTAGAATACAGCTGGAAACTTGAGAAATGAGTGCTTGTTGGCCTGGAAAGTCAGATTTTTAGCTAGGCTAAGAGCTATACTATATTCCTTAGAAATCGTAATACCCCAACATCATGTAATTCTTAATAATACATTATGATTTATACATATTATCATATATGAATAAATGTGCTAAGTGTAACTTCAGCTTTCCAGACGAATAGCTACTTCTTAAAGTCTCTAAGTCTATCTATCAATATAGCCTATACCTAAATCTGAGATCTATCTATCTATCAATATCTACCAATCAATCTATCTATAAATACCTATATCTAAGATCCTCTTCTAGCTACACCACATATTTTCATATGACTGATTAAGTCAAATTTCTGTTCTACTCTAAAATTCACAATTTCCATTCCCTTTTCTATCTCTACAAACAACATTTAGCTGCAAATTTGCACTTGCTCTTGCATAGGGGCTTATTAACGCCTCGCTTGAAGATTTATGAGGCAGCGTGCGTTGAAGGGCCTTTCAGTGTTGTGCAGCAATTAAGCGGCTTAGGAGCTGGCGCCCTGCTAAAAACTTGAACTTGCAATTTGCAATTGCGACTGCCAAATGTCGAACAAGCTGTCTATTTGTATAGAATAAAGGGGCGTAAGTGGCAAGGAGGGGGCGTGTCTCTATGCTCTCTCTCTCAGTCTGGTATCTAGCTACTGCAAATTGCATTGTTCACTCGCTGGTTCCTTTGTAATTTAATGAATAAGCGAGCAATTCGCTCCAAATTTCATAAGAAACAAAAAAAGTAAACAGAAGAAGAGAAATAGTAAAGCTGTTGGGGGCAGAGGGCAGGGGGCAGGAGGCGTGGCTGATTGTACACATGGCAGCCACGTTTAATGTGCACAACTAAAGTGCTTACCTCGCCTCGTCTGCCCTCGCCTCCCCTCGCCTCATCTGCTGTTGACAACAAATGCAGACAGGAAACGGTTCCAGGACGAGCAGTTCCTGCCACGCCCACCCACGCACACACATCGTCGTCTGGCTGCCTACTTTTGCGACTCCTGCTGCTGCTGCTGCTGCTGTTTGCTGTCTCTGCGGCCTGGCAAAACAAACAAGATACAAGGAATTGTTGTTCCCTTTGTTGCTGTTCTCCTACAGCAAAGACGATAACGAGCTGTCGAGCCAAAGAGGTGCAAGCAGATTTTTTGGTTAGCCCCACAGACAAAAGTGCAATGATTCCGTTCCACACTATTTTGATTGCAAATGAGAGTTCTGCAAAGCGCATTCAATTCAATTTCACTTCAAGCCAAATCACTTTGCAAACCTCTCACAAAAACCAGTTCAAAAACACATTTAAAAGGCGAATAGGTCACGAAACCCATTTTCAGATTGCCAAATCGATTTGTTTGGTTTTTTTTTGTGTTCGCCCTTTACCCTTGGAAATGGCCGAAAATTGTTGTGCAATGCTCAACCTATAAGTCTTATTTCCTGTTTTTTAGCTTGTCGCCTTTCTATGCGATTTTCATGAGTTCATTTTCAGTTATTTGTGTTCGAATTCCTTTATTTTCTGATTTATATATCTCTCACTTTCCATTGACATTTTATGCATTTTCTCTCATTTGATTTTTCTCTCTCTCTCTATTTTTCTCTTTTTCTCTCTCTTCTATTAACAATTTATACATTCTCTCTCTCTCATTTAATTTGTCTCTCTCCCTCTCTTTCTCTTTTTCTGAACAAATCTATTTATCTTCCTCTCAGTCTCTCGCTCTCTTTCTCTCTCTCTCTCTTTCTCTCTCTCTCCCTCTCTCTCTCTCTCTCTCTCTCTCTCTCTCTCCATAGATAATTCTCTCTCTCTCTCTCTCTCTGCATAGATAATTCCCTGTCTGTATCATCTCTCTGCCTGCTCTTGCTTTTCATTGTTACCAAGTCCTGATTTCTGTCTCTCTCTCTCTCTCTCTCTCTCTCTTTCTCTTTCGCTCTCTCTCTCTTTCTCTCTATCTCTGTCTGTCTCTCTCTCTCTCTGGCTCTCTGTCTCTGTCTCTCTCTCTCTCCATCACTCGCCGACTCTTTCAAAATACATTTTCCTAAGTCTTCCCTAATTATATCTTTCTTTCTCTTTCATATTTATTTCACCTGTACCCCACTATCTTTTCCTTCTTTCTAGCTCCGTTTCTCTCCACTTCATTAGCATTATCTCGAATATTCAAACTTTTACTCAGCTTTACATTACCTACTTATTTTCTTCCATTAAATATCGCCCTTCTATGCGATTCTCATACATTCAAATAACCCTATTTACTTCTTATTCAACTTATGAGCCAGGGAATGAGTAAGAAAACAATAAAGAATCTCATGAAACCCTTCTACAGGGTATCTGCCAGTCAAACCCCATATCTCTCCCAGCCATTGTACTCTTCATGCTCTCCTTTTGTCAAGTGTTTTTTTTTGCAGTTGTTTTTATAGTTGTTGCCGCATGCAATCCAGCTATTAATGAACTGAGAGCTTAAGGACAGGTGAGTGTGCACAGTTCTTTTTCTCTCTTTTTGTTTTGCAACATAAAATTTAATTTTACAGCTGGCTATCTCTTTATTAAGAGTTCATCACACACACTCACACACATACACACACTCACACAGGCAGTTCGTATATACCGTTAAATGTAGCGTCAACTGCCGTTACTTTTAATTGTTAGTGCCCAAAAAGCCGAAGCGCGACTGAGCGGAAACAAAAAAAAACGTAGCTTACAAAATAAAAGAAAAATAAAAAAAAAAAGCAAAATAATTTTAGTGATAAAAAGTAATATACAGAACGAAATAAAGAGGAATCCATGCCACGCTGAACTTTGATTGAAATTTAAGAAATCAATGCGAGAGGCAGTATCAATATCGGTATGCCCCATCAACACCCCCACTCAAACTGCCACCCCACGTGCTGCTGATGATATCAAATGATAAGAAGCGACACTGATAACAGCGAAATAAAAACAAAAAGCTGACAAATGAGATGTACAGCTGCGACAGCTCGCAGTTGATAAGGTTGTTGAAAATTAATATGCGTTAAATGTTGAATGTTCCACTAATTTAACGGAACGAAGCATCTGAACTAACTAGGCAGGGCATGTCTATAGGTACATATATTACTATATATTTATGACTTTTGTATGTACTGAAGCTAAAGAGTGTGAGGTAGAGAACAGATAAGAAAAAACTGTAGAAGATCTCAAGTTATTTGCGAACAGGGTACTTTTTCAAATTACATTGATGGTTTTTTGGACTAAAGTTTGATAAGAACAGAACTCGATAGGGGACATTGCTGAGTAATAATAAAGAGCGGTTGAGTCCCAGGTTAGTGTATAAGGAGTTAGTTTTGTGTTAGCCCAAGGCAATGTTTAGACATGCATCAATGAACCTAACTCATAATAGCATAACACAGCGTAATATAACATAAAATAAATTGGAATGACGTAGAATAACATAACGCAACAGTATAACATAGCACAACAATCACAGAATAGCATAGAGAATAACATAGAATAACATGAAATAACATAGAAAAATAACATAATACAGCATAACATAATACAAAAAGGACAGAAAAGCAGAGAATAACTTTAAGTAACATAGAATAATATGGAATAACATAGAAAAATAAAATAACATAGCAGAGAATAGCTTTGAATAACATAGAATAACATAATATATAAAGAAAATTATATTACATAGTATAACATAACACAAAGGACAGAATATCAGAGAATAGCTTTACATAACATAGAATAACATAGAATTACATAGAAGAACATAGCTCAACATTATAACATTGCACAACAATCACGGAATAGTAGAAAAAACATAGAATAACATGAAATAACATAGAAAAATAACATAACATAACTCAAAAAGGACAGAATAGCAGAGAATAACTTCAAGTAACATAGAATAAAATTTAATTATATAGACAAAAAAAACATAACAAAGCAGAGCAAAGCTTTGAATAACATAGAATTACATAGCATATAATAGAAAATAATATAACAAAGCATAACATAGAATAACATAGAGTAACATAGGCAAAGAATAACCTAAAATAACATAGAATTAAAATTAACCATTTCCTTAATTATATCTACATGTTTTTCATAAATACAAATAATCTTTCAGTCTTATAGCGAATTTAATTAAAAATTGTTTATTTAGTAGTTTTATCTTATAAAAAATTGTAGTAAACTACATAGTATTAAATTAAATTTTAGTCTTTAATCTTTCTGCTCTTCAAAATATGGTTTGATCTGTAAACCCAGAGATTGTCCTTAACTTACTTCATGTAAATTCATAATTTTAAATTAAAAACTAAATACGAAACAAGATAAACATTTATATATACATATATAATATTATATACATGCAGGTATATGACATATAAGTACTTGAGTATATTACTTTATATACATATATGATTTTAGTATATAATGAAGCTGTCGAGCGTGAGGTGCATAAGAGATAAGAAGAAGCTGAAAAGAGGTTTTAGGCAAGTTTACAATTTAGATTTAACTTTAGCGATAATATTCGGCAAAATTTCGATTTTATTGTAAATTTCAATGTTATCTTACAACTAGAGGGCTAGGCAATTAAAAAAGATTAAAATTAAATTTTTATTGATTTTTTAAATTTTTATTTCATACACTTTTATTAACTTCAATTTTTCTATCTTCTATTATCTTTGCGTTAAGGTCGAAAACTTTTCAGACTACGCTAGCCTTTCCCTAAAAGCGCCTCCCTTTTAACAATTTCTTTTTCTGTTTCCCGCGCTTTGTTGACTTTCAGTTTGATTTTGCTTGATTTGCTTCGTATCTGCATTTCATTTAATTAATTCAAATGTCGAAATAATAATTTCTGCTAGCTGCGAGTAAATAGATGCTCTATCGCATTTTCAATTTGCCTTCACTCAAATGTTGTATTTGTTGTTGTTGCTGTTGCCTTGGCAGAACTTAAATGTCGAGCCTTGGGCGTCAATTTGCCTGCAATTGGCATTCAAGGAACGGAGAAAGAGAGCGAAAGAGAGGGAAAAAGAGAGATAGAGATTTGTATCTAAGGAAACAATTTTAAACGGGGCACAAAAAATGCCGGAAACCAGACACAAAATGTTAACGGAAAAGGAAACAGGCGTACGAGCAATGGAAGGCACACACACACACACGTGCATAGTCAGTGCAATTTGTGTGTGTGTGTGTGTGTGAGCCAATCAAAGCTTAAACAAAACTGCTTTACATAACAAAACATACATAAACATATAAAAGCTGTCAATACTTATTAATTTTTCACTCATTTATAATAAAACTATTGCTTAACTTTAAAATTATTCAATTATTTAAACTTTATACAGCTTAAATCAAATGTATTCGAAAAATTCAACAGTTGCGCCACTGTTGAGCGCTGGGACGCATTTTCATAGACGCCATCTAGCGGGAACATTTTCAAATACGCTCACACTGCCAGCTCCGTGGCAAACCAGTTCCGTTCCACGCGCTTGACCAATTTTAGTGTATTCTTAGTCACTGCTGCTAAACCAGAAATCTAATAAGAAAAAAGTGAAAATAACAAAACAAATGCGATAAATTTTGTTAAAAAAACAACGCAACGATAACTATGCGCAATTGCATGGCGCGTTAACAACAATTGCGAACGTGCGAGAATTAAAGCGAAGCAAATATATTAAAACGACACCACACAAATACAAATAATATAAAAAAAAGAAAAAATATAAGAAAAGACGACGAAGATGAACGAAGAAGAAGAAACGACAGCAGCAGCAGCAGCAGTCGAATCGTGATGATAAGTTTGTGCGAGTGCGGTGCAACGAAAATAACATACATAATACGTGTGTGTACATAATACACACACACATGAAAGCGCCTTTGCGTGTGTGTGTGCGCGCGCGTGTGTGTGTGTGTGCGAGTGCTTGGTTTTTGGTGAAAAACAAAAAGCCAAATCGGAGCAGTAGCTGAATTTACATACAAACTATATACGTATATTGACATATATACATGCATATATATAACAAGGAAATGCAATACAATAACGGTAACAGGCACAGACCGCTAGTCTCCAACTAGAGCAGCTGCGTGCTGTAATCCCTACAAAAACCAATTGGCATCTCAACTGAACCAATTGGAAGACACTACTTGAAGTGTCGCTGCAATAGAATAGCGGTTAACTAGTCCAGCTGCGTGCTGTAATCCCTGCTGCAACCAATTGGAACTACGACTGGACCAATTGGCACCAACAACAAAAACAACAACAACATACAGTTATTTAAAGTGTCGCTGCCGCTGCCGCAGTCGACGTTTCGGTGTGAAAAGAGGTCAAAGGCGCAACAAAAGTTTTTCATTTCGTTGGTAACGCAAAAAGCAACAACAACGAAATTGTGCCCAAGCAGCTGAGAGCAAAATAAAAAAAAAACGTCGTAGTTGTGCGTTAAAACAATAAACGCGCGCGTGTGCGTGTGTGTGTGTGCGCCCCTCTATAGGTGTATATGTGTAAGTGTGTGTGTGAGTTAGCAAACAACAACAACAATCACAAATAGAAGAAGAAGAGGAAGAGGAAGAAGCAGCAGCACAAAAATCTTGCGCGCGCGGCCATTAACAAAAATTCCCAATTGGAACAGCAGCAGCGCTCAAAACTCAAATTAGAAATCAATTTTCGCATTAAAAAACAACACAAATAATAAAAAAGGAACAAGCAGAACGCAAAATAAAATCTGGTTTTATCAGTCGCGACGCACAACAAAAATACAAAACGGCTGACAAGTTTTTTTTAGCGCGTAAAGAAGACGCAGTAGAAAAAAATAACTTAGAGCTTAGAGCAAACAAAACAGCAGCTGGAAACGTAGAAAAAAGCGCCAAAAAATACATATATATATACACGTGTATATATATACAGCCATAATAGAGCCATCATAATTTAATACATACTTATTTTAATTAAGAAACAACAACAACAAGAACAACCCAACGACAAAATTATTAAATTTGCCAATCGGCCACCAATTGGAGTTGCCAACTAGCTGGCAAAGAGAGTGTGAGAGAGTGCGCTCAATAGAGCGAGAGTGCCACACATAAGCCCGAGGCACCGTAAGCGTGAGCGAGAACAACTGATTTTGTTGTCATAGCGCGCGCTTGACAAGTAAGTAAAAAAGGAAGCCCTCTTGACTGCCTGTCCCCCTCCCCCTCCCATTTTTTGCAGTGTTCGTTTTGTTTTGCAGCCGGCCGCCAACTTTTGGACATGCGGGCCCACTCTCGCTCATATAGTCGTTGTCCAACTCTCCCACTTCCTCCTCCTCACTCGCTCGCTCGCTCGTTAGCACAAACAAACAGTGCAAAATTATTCAAAAATTCCATGGCGCGCGCGCCGATAAAGCAGCTGATAAGAACTCAGACCAAGCCAAGGGAAAGGTAGGGGGGATTGGCTAGGTAGGGTAGCTCCAACTGCCCACACACAGCGACCCTGAGCCTAAGTAAATTTTTATCGTTTCGGTTATTAAATCATTATTAAATGTCATTATCGATTCGTGGGAATGTTTTTTTTTCTGCTGTCGCTGCCTTCTATTTATGGGCGTGTTGCTGTCCCCCTCTCGCCAGCACACCAGCTGCAACAGCTGGTCATAGCATACACAGATGGGAGAGAGGGGGAGAGGGGGAGAGGGTTAGGGCTACTGCTTATGGAATTTCTCTGCATCTGAGCTGAATCGCCAATCAGCTTTAAGCCATTGCTTCAAGCCAAATTGAGCTTTAGGCCAACACTTCCGATTTGTTAGTCATTCTCACTGCTTGACATTTAGCTGGAATTGCCGTTTGATCGCTAGCCGGGAAATTGATTTTCAGGCAGGTTTTTAGATTTTCAGAAAAAACCAATATTCAAATATGCCATCCAAGCGTAAGGAAACTTGTAAACTCCATGGCTCATAAATAATAAATGGGGGTTTTTCGTTTGGGAATGGGCAAAACTATTGGAAATAGCCACAGCTGAAACTTGAAACACATTAAATTAGGTTGAAAAACAACTGGTACAAAAATTAGTTAGCTAGAAAAGTGTAGCACGTGTGCATATATAAATAGATATAAAGTAATATGCTACCATAATTTACTAGTTTAATACTTTAGCTCTACTTATACGCTTGCAGTATTCCAAACATATCTAAAGTATTGACTTCTGAGGGTAAGCGTGAAAGATAGCATAAACATAGACGTACGTGCTGTGCAAGTATGCTAGTTTTTCTGAATGATAATATTTTTAAATTCTGGAACTCTAGTTTTCTAGTATTCCAGAAGTATTATAGTACTCTAGTATTATATTATTCTAGTATTTAAGTATTCCAGAATTCTAGTATTATAGTATTTTAGTATTCTAGAGTTCTAGTATTCTAGTATTATAGTACTCTAGTATTATAGTACTGTAGTATTTTAATACTCTAGTATTATAATATTGCAGTATTCTAGTATTTTAATTTATTAGTATTCTAGTATTCAAGTATTCTAGTATATTAGTATTCTAGGATATTAGTGTTCTAGTATTCTAGCATTCTAGAATAATAAAATATTCTAATACTCAAGTATTATATTATTCTAGTACTATAGTATTCTAATAGTCTAGTATTCTATTATTGAACTATTTGTATTCTAGTATTCTCGCACTCTAGTATTTTAGTATTCTAGGATTCTAGAGCTCTACTATTTTAGAATTCTAGTATTCTAGTACTCTAGTATTTTAATATTCTAGTACTATAATATTATTATACTCTCGTATTCAAGTATTCTAGAGTTCTAGTATTGTACCACTCTAGTATTCTAGTATTCTAGTACTATATCATTCTAATACTCTAGTATTCTAATATTGAAGTATTCTACTATTCCGAATTTAGAATTCTAAATTCTCTTTGTACTATTCTTCTATTCTATCATTCTAGTATTTTACTCTTCTACAATACTGAAAATATACTATTTTGGTATTTAAATATTTCAGTATTCTACTATTGTAGTATTCTATTAGTATAGACTTTTAATATTTTTGTTCAAATAACAAAAAATATAGATAGTAGTCTTCCTTCAAACTTTTCCTCTATTCTCCAAGAACACAAGTCTTATCTTTGACAAACTTGCTGCCAAACTTAAAAGTGAAAACAAAGTTAAATATATATAGCAAACGTTTTACAGTTCACATGTACTTGAAACTAATTTCACAATCAAACATATATGCCCCGATATACTATATATATATAGAAAAGAAAGAAATCGAAGAAAGATAGAGAACTGAGCGAAAGCTGCAACTCGAGCGTTATTTGACAATATTGTTTTGGCTTATACCCCAATATTTATAGCCCGCCCACTATTTGGCCTGTTAACTGATTTATCAGCAGGCATGTCTCCTGCTTATATATATGTATATATATTTTAGTCACGAGCACGATTCAAGATCTATGTCCAATCCGCAGATAAGAATTCATCCGACTACACATGACTTCATGGCTCGATTGCCCTATCATTCGTTTTATTCACATGTTTTTTTCAAACAAAGATAAAGCCAGGTGTGCGTGTGTGTATATATAATGTGTGTATGTATGTGTGTGGGCATTGTCTTCAGCGATCTGCCATAAACTTGTCAACTCTTTTTTGGCCAAAACTTTTAACTAGCTCATCAAGTTCATCTGAAGCTGCGCAACTGGTTTCTATGGACTACTATATATCGATAAGATTATATGGACTAACCGAATGCCCTTCACGTGTTGCCTGAAGGCTATCGCCAAAACCTTTGCACCTTTGCGAATTACGATCAATGCAAATATATTTCGTTTGCTACGCAATCGGTTTCCATTTTTCAATTTTTCCATTTGCATTATGCAGCTGCAGGTTGGCTCCCCTATACCTTCGCCTATATGCTATATATATGTGTATATAGTATATCTGAGAAAGTTCCAAAGAACTATAAACCCATTGTTTACTTTGCGACGAATGCTTTTTTCCCGCCCTTTTTACATATCGCTCGGGTTATGCAATAAATCGCAGAGAAATACTGAAACGGAGACAACGAGGGAGATAGAGTGAGTGATAGAGAGAGAGAGAGAGAGAGAAGGGGAGATATAGGCGAGGCTATGTGTGATTTGTTAGGCCAACTATCTGTCTTATCAGCTGACAAATTGATAAAGCCAAGAGCAGGCCAAAACATAAGCAATACACTATCATAAGTAGGGTATATCTAAATTTTTGCATTAGTTTGCACAGCGAGAAGCTAACTTGAGTTTATATATATATATAGTTTTACTTTATATTGCTTTATTTGACTATAGTTGTTCCAAAGCTCCATCGGGACTATATAAACTTCATAAGATTATAGCTTACCCTACCCAGCTCTATATGGCAAACATATATTTATATATACATATTTCTTTATATCCTTTATGTATATATTTCTATATATATATATACTTTATTTGTGGTCATTTACTCACACATCTTTGTATTAAAGTAAACTCCATTATTTCCTGCCATAAAAAAAATATGGTAATAAATAGTAGTCATATCATATATGAGTCATATAGTATCAGGAGTATAGTCTTACAAATTTTCAATTGAACAAAAATTATATAGTCATTTTTTATTATTTTTCCCTTAAATTGCAAATATTGTTTATGGCATCAAGCAAAATTGATTTTAGAATTGTTCGTATTATTACGAACTCAGTAGGGTTCGAACCCTATATCCCTGCGTTTTACGAAGCCTACTCTCAAAAAATAATAAATAATTTTTGTTTTTCTATAAGTACTAAGAATTTGAGCAGGTTTCTATATAGCTGTTTCGAAAACCTCCAGGTTCTATCATCAACCGGTGCTAACTTAATCTATATCATTAATTTTTCATATATATCATATGAATTTTGATTCCTAATCTCTGAATACTTGAAAAGAGTATTCAAATTGCGACTTGGCCTAGTCTAAGTAAACCCCAAGGTACTCTGCTCTAAAGCAGCGAGAAACTTGAATCGATGCGCTTGGGATATGGCGTAACAGAGCAAAACAAAACGAACGTGGCTGTAGACCTTATAAACTACCCCTACAAAATGTCCATCTTTTGTACTATATATTCTATAACTAACTCCAATTCACAGAAAGATAAAGCAGCCAAGAAAGAAGTTCAAAGAGCCATGGCAAATCCGCGTAAGTTTAGCGAAAAGATTGCGCTGCAGAAGCAGAAGCAGGCAGAGGGCACAGCGGAGTTCGAGCGGATCATGAAGGAGGTTTATGCCACCAAAATGGATGAGACGCAGGCGAATCAAAAGATCCTCGAATGCTGTCTGGGTGGGCCGGAGAGCGGGGGCTCCAGCAATGCGTCGCCAGGTGCGAATGCGGGCAATGGGACGGGCAGCGGCAACGGCAGCGGTGCGAGTGGAGGCGCCTCGCCAGATGGCATAGCTGGCGGTGGTGGTGGCGGTGGTGGTTCACCCACTGCGTATCGTGAATCGCGTGGGCGGAGCATGGGCGTGGGTCCACTGCGACGACAGTCGGAGCGGAAGCAGGATCGTTCGCCCTATGGCAGCGGCTCGACAGCTCTGATCAATGCCATGGGCTTGCCCAACGCCAGCAGCAGCACCAACAATAGCAACAACAGCAGCGGCAGCAGTGGCAATGCCAACAACAACAATAACAACAACAACAACAACAACAATAGCACACAACAGAACCTCTATTTAAGTCCGCCCATGGACACGAATTGGCGTCGCTCCAATTCGGACTCGGCGCTGCATCAGAGCCTCAACATGGCTGTGGCAGCGGAGGGCGGCTTTGCCAACGACATGAATACGCTGCACGCCAACTATCCACAGCAGCAACAGCAACAGCAGCAGCAACAGTCGCCGCATAGCCAACGATCTCATTCGCCGCATCAAATCGGACGCAGTTTTAGTCCGCAGGCGCAGAGAAGAAAGTCGCCGCTGTTGCCGCACCAGTTGCAGCTGCAACAGTTGCAGCAGCATCAGCACAATATGCAGCAACAGTTGCACATGCACCAGCAACAGCAGCCGCAAGCACAACAGCAGCAAATGCAAATGCAGCAGCACCAACAGCTGCAGCAACAGCAGCAACACCAGCAACACCAGCAGCAGCAGCAGCAACAACTGCAACAGCAGCAGCAGCAGCAACAGTTGCATCCGCCATATAACGCCAAATTCGCCAACTCTTTGTTCAGGCCGCTGCAGGAGCAGGCCAGCTATGCCAACACGGGCTCCCTGCCCAATCTCACAGCGCTGCAACATTATGTGACACCACAGCAACAAGTGCAGTCACAGCAGCAGCAACAGTCACAGCAGCAACAGCAACAGTTGCATCAAACCCTTTCGCCAGTGATGTCGCCGCACAATCAACGTCGCAACGAACGGGATCAATCGCCGAGTCCGTTCAGTCCGGCCGGGCCGCCGTCGCCGTATCATCAGCAACAGCATTCGCCGACGTCTGCCGCTGCCAGCAGCACACCTGCCGCTGCCGCCGTCGTTCCGCCGCCGCCAAACAGCAGCAGCAGCAGCTGTTCGCCTCACCTGTCGTTCAGTCGGCTCGGCGACAACAATGGTAGCGCCTCGGTTGCCGGCAATCTAACCGATTATCGCCAGCCAGCCAATCCGTCTAGTCCCCGCTCCTCGCCTGGCCTGCTCAGCAGCGTCTCGGGCAGCGAGCTGCACACGAGCGCTCCGGCCAGTCCTATACGCGTGCAACACCAACAGCAGCAACACCAGCAGCAGCAGCAACAACAGCAGCAGCAACACCAACAGCAACAGTTGCCGGTCGCCTTTGATGCTGCCTACAATAGTCTGAATCCCTCGTTTCACAATCACTTTGAGAACTTCTCGCTGGGCGACAGCAACTCCTCGCCTGAGCAGCAGAGTTTTGCCAACAATTTCGTTGCTCTCGACTTTGATGACTTCACAGCGAATGCGGCGGCGGCAGCGGGGACAGCTTCATCGAATGGCTTCAATCAGCAGGAGCAGTCTCAAAATAAGCTGCTCGACTTCAGTGAGCTGAGCGGCAGTCCCGAAGCCGGCGCCAACAACAACAACCTTAGACGCATCAACAACCAGCAACAGCAGCAACAACTCCTCAACAACAACAGCAATGGCTCGGCCACGCATAATGGTGGACCCAGCGTAAATGGACCCGGCGTGGAGAGTCAACAGCAACAGCACCACAACAACAACAGCAATGGCGTTGGGGGCGTGGTCGAGCCGCTGGTCGCCTCGCCAGTGCCCTCGCCTGGGCTGGGCTGCCCCAGCTCTCCGCTGCCCATACCCATGTACTCGCAGGCGCCATCGCCGCAGCAGCAGCAGCAGCAACAGTTGTCCCTGTCGCTGCATCAGTCGCCGCACCACTCACCGATGCACTCGCCGCACCACTCGAACTCGCCGCTATCGAGCAGCTCGCCCGTGAGCAATGCCTGCAACTCCAACATGATCATGAATCATCACCAACATCATCAGCTGCAACACCTCCAGCAGCAGCAGCAGCAACACCACCAACAGCAACAGCACCACCATCAGCAAAGCCATACGCCCACCACAGCCAATATACCCTCGATAATATTTAGCGACTACTCCTCGAATACGGATTTCAATAGAGAAATTTTCGATACGCTAGATCTGGACTTGGGGCAAATGGATGTTGCCGGTCTCCAGATGTTGTCCGATCAGAATCCTATAATGATTGCCGATCCAAGCATCGAGGATAGCTTTCGTCGCGACCTCAACTGATACTATGAGGAGGCTGTTGCGGCCATCGAGAGCGGCGTCCTCCTCGAGGACACGTACGAGGCGCTGCTAGCCACCGCCAGCCCCATCGATGTGCAGCAGACAACAGCAACAGCAGTAGCGGCAACAGCAGCAGCAGCAGCGGCAGCGGCAGCAGCAGCTAGTGAAAAGGATAAAAAGGATTTGGAGGTGATTGAGCTGCTTGTGCCGAGTGTTATAGATGAACTTGTTGACTCCAGCGATTTGGATGAGGAAGTGCGCAAGTTTTTCTTCTAAGTCAAGTCGAGCCAAGTTAACACACAAACACACACACTCACATATATGAGCTAGTTGTAAGCCTTTGTCCATGCTAGTCCTTGTACACACTCCTTGTCCCGTCCTCCTTTGTTATCCCTCCCATGCGTCCCTTAACACCGTCATTCGTTTGTGCTTAGCTCGTAAAAACTTAGACGTTAAGTGTATTTCAGAGAGTCCTTCGTAATACCCATCCATAAGCTCTATCTACCAGACACCACCCTCAACTATCTAATATATCTTACAGCGAGTCTCAGATTTTACTTAACTACGCACATAAGTCACGAAAATACCTACTACAACTACTTACTATACATGTATATATATGTATAAATCTACTTTCTGTATATAACAAACACACACATACATATATGCATGCTGAACATGTATATGTATTTATTTATATAATGGAAGGAAAAAGGATTAAAAACCAAAAAGTGTCTTAGACCTACGACCAAATTATTGTACACGTTCTGTAACAACAAAACGGAGAAGAAGAAAAAACACACAAAAGAAATTCCTGTAAAATAAAAGCTACAATTTACCGACTATTTATAACTGATACAACAGGTATATATATATATATATATATATATTTGTATATATAGATGAATATATCGAAATTTACCCTTACGTGCCGTCGAAGCAATTACTAGAATATAAGCGTGCGAGTTATTGTTTATGCAGTTATCGATAACCGATAACGATAAAAATTCAAAAATATGTTTCTAGCCCCATTTTTTCGAATATCCCGAACAGCAGTTTAAGAAAATACGAAATTTCCAACACCCTCTTTAAGAAGCAGTATCACAAATCGATATATATATATATATATAGTTTATATATGTATATGAACAATCTGCGCTCCACACAGGCGACAAACTTAACGAAAAACAAAAGAATAAAATCAAAAATAAAAACGAACTACTCAAAAATTTTTACAAAAACTTAAAGCTAAATATATATATATATATATATTTATATATACATATATATATATATGTATACATAAATAGTTAGGGAATGTAATGCAACAAATCAAGTCGAAAACTCTTTCATATAATATTATTATTATAACCCTCACAGAGCCGTAATTAACGCAACAAATTCTACGTACCAAAATTTTTTAAATACATAATTTTATTTCCAATTTCCAATTCAAATAAAAAACCCAAAAAAATATATATATATAGAGAGTCTAAATTTATTAAAACAAATTTTTAAGAGAAAGCGAGAAACAGGCTTTAAAAAATAAATAAAAGTGCAAACGTTTTATTAATTGAGTACCAGAACTTATATATATATACATAATATTGTTAATAATATATATATATAGTAACAAAAAGATTTTTGCATAATTAAAAAATTATACATTTTCCTTTTTTCTAATGTCAATGTAAAACTCTAGTTATATAATTAAGTAAGTCAAATTTAAATACTTAAAAATATGCGACAAAAAAAATAAAAACAAAAAATATTATAAATATTTAATATTTGTGAAAAAAGCGCCTTGAAAAAAAAAACAAAAAACTTGTTTCTTATTTAAGTTTTATTTGTTAAATTTCTTTTTTAAATGCGCTAAATTAAAAAAAAATGTATATGTAGTTAATACATAAAATACTATTAAAATACAAATCTAAGTAATTGTTTATTTCTAAATTACGATAAACAAACAACAGGAATAAGAGTATATTCAATGTAATAACACAGTTATTTGTTTCAAATAAATCTTACATTTAATTTTAATTAATTTTCTTATTATTATTATTCTAATTTTTATTCGCACTGGGCTACGTGCTAGTGAAACGAATTGCTATAAGTTCTATAAATTATTAAATATGCAAATAATTGCACGTTTAATTTATATGTACTCAAGGTACTTAACCATATCAATCGAATTATAAAAACAGTAAAGGTATTCGGCATGTCGAATACTTAATGCCCTTATAGAGACCCTTCAGCAGGAGAGATCTTGGAATTAAAGAGTATACTTACCATAGGAATATGACTTTATAGATTCACCTGTTGATATTGATCAAGAATATATACACCTGTCTTTATAAAATATATGTAACAAATGCTCACCTCCTTCCATGCGTTACACAGCACGCCACAAAATTATTATACTCTAGTGTATTATAGAGTATATAAATAAACACATTTTTTATTTGCACACACGACAAACGCAGACGTTAACATGGGCTGCAGATTACAATTAGCTGCAACGGTTGTTGCTGTTGTTGTTCTTCTAGCTGTTGTTGTTATTTCGTGTGCTGTTTTGTAAATAAGCGCGACGCAATTTGTGGCCCGAGCTAAATTTAGATGCCAAAGTTCGATGCGGATACACAGTTAGTCCTATTTTACTATTACCTTTTGCCTTTCGCACAAGGAGTAAGAGTTAGACTGGGGGAGAGAGAGAGACATATATAGTACATATTTAAACACATATGTATGCATGTGTGCACTCTCACATCCTTATGCATGTGTGCACACACACACGTGCATGTGTTGTGCGCACAAGTCATAAATGTTGAGACAAGCTTAGTTTATTAATAAAACATGAAAAATGAAAACCATATTGCAAGCGTCGACTAGCCAATACACTACCAAGCAACAAGCAACAACACTGAAAATTAACATAATTAATTATATAATTAATTTTTTTGATTAATTGTGTCGATTAGCCATATTGTTTACAAGATATGTTAATACATATGTACTTATGTTACATCTTGTCCAACATAAGTTGAACAACCTTTTTTACTAGAGTGCTAAAAGCGCAAATCGCAATTAAAAAATCAAGCTTTTGATTTTTATAACGCTGCTCGCGTTGACTTTGCTGATACTGTTAACGGTAAAAGGGCAAGTCGCACAAAAGAGTGTAGGCGAGAGAGAGCGAGAGCTAGCGAGAGCGTGAACGTGCTAAATGTCACATCTCTCACCCTCCCACTCCCTGGCAGATATGGTTTTAGTGTTGCCTCGTGTTGTTTCTTAATGAAGCGCCAAAATCAAATCAAAATTGTCGCGCTAATGGAAGCTATGTATATGACGCGTTGACTATAGCGTCATTATTGTTATCGGCTCAGTCCGCTGCGCGACCGGTTCTTAACACTAAAGGCGCAAATGTTATCAGCAAACACGAGAGAGAAATATAAAAACAACAACAGGGGGCGCATTAAACGACATTCCAAGACGCACCCAGCGGCCATGCTGCTAACCAGGGGGGCTCTCAATGTTACTTTAAATGTGCACAAGCAAAACACATACATATGTACATTATATACATTTATATATATTAATTAATATATAAATATATAGTTTTGCCAAACAGTTGAATGCGCTTTTATGGCACACAATGATAAGCTCTCTGACGTGCATAACAATAATGCAATATGCATAGAATAGTCATAATGAAAGCAATTAGTATTGATCACAAGGCAAAACCTATCGATTCACAATAGGGCGTGACAATCGTTCACAATATATGTGTATATGTATAAATACATTTGTTTGTATTTTGCATTAGTAGTATAATTGAGTATTTTTGTTTTGATTTGTAATAAGTGTTGATTAATTTTAGTATAGCTTTTTCTATCCACCTTGCCCCACTGTGGGTCAGGCTATGATTAAAGCAACAACAACCACAATGTATAAAAAATAAAAATAAATGCTAATAGAATAATATGGATTGTAATGTAAACAGGCGATATTGCACAAAGTACATAAGAAATCTTATTTGCCAATCAGTTTTTCTGGTGAATATATGTACATACATACATACATATGTACATATATCAAGAATTGCATACATAACCTCAGTTTTGAGCAATTGTGAATAAAGCCGCGTGCACATGCGCCCCACCAGGTAAGAAAGACAGAGAGAACGAGCAATATAAGCCAAAAGGTTGTCACGCAACAAGATGAAATAAAATTTCGTTATTTGCTCTGCCAATTTTAGTGAATGACTATTTAACAATCTGAGCAAATATTTAATTAATTTTACGTCATACGTATGTATGGGCGGGTAAATTACCTTACGACTGTCCAAAGGGAATTGGTTCATAATAGGCAGACATTGTTATAGCTTTCACAGTCGCAAATTGATAACAAGATAACAAATCAAAAAATACATATTAATTTATATATGATGAATCAATACATTTTCGGCGCAATGCGACAGAAAGAGAGAAATGTTGAATTTGTCTGGAACCGGGCTCTCAAACTGTAATCGCAGCCAGCTTTCAAAGCTTTGCTCACAGAGAAAAAGCTCGCTTTTTGGTTTCTCAACTCCTAGACGATAGGCTATCTTTATTTACTACTTAGCTGAGGGCATAAATAAACGCATTTTCATATTCTGTTGGTGCGCAGGAAATCATCATCATCATCATCATTGGCATCCTCGACAACGCTGTAGGAGCTCTTGCCTCCGCCCTCCTTTGAGAGATGCGTCTCGAAGAACTCCTCCACGGTGTCTGTATTCCATTTGGTTATGGACAACGTCTCCTGCACTTTGCCACTGGCATCGAGCAGCTTGACAAGCGGATCTAAGCCACGCACATATTTGATTTGCAAATTAGGAAACTTTGCTGGGCGTCCGCTCTGTATGAATGCCTGTATTTGAGGATATGCACGGAATTTACAGGTGCAAACCTCGAGAATTGCCTTCGCGTATGTGCGCTGCGCCGCCGGCTGCTGATCCTGAGTGCAGCATTGCTTACAGTGAGGTCTAAGGAAAAATTGCACAGTTAATTTATTGTAGGCAATTATTTAACTATTACTCACTTGATTGCCTCCAGTCCAAAGTCATCTAATTTGTCACAATTCGAGCACAAAAGCTGCGTCTTAATGAAGCCCAGCTCCCGGCAATCAGCAACCGTGAATTCACCATAAGCTGCTTTAAGGCACTATAAAGTCAAAATAAGTCAGTTAAATATATACAACTTAAGCCTGGCCTACTTACGCTAGTTAAGGCCACTAGTGAACACAGTAATAGCACAAATTTATTCATTTTTAATTCCAAATTCTAATTAATCTACCACGTCGTTGTTTACAAATGCTTTAATAGCTATCGACTAATCGATAACTATAAATACCTGCTGTTTTCGATTAAATTTGGTATTTTCTGTACTTAGTTTTTCGCTCTGTACAATACTGGCTATACCATTGCGTCGCGTGAAGTTGGCAGTGAAACTTAATTTATTGAAGAGGAAGAATGTGGCTCACGTAGTCGCATTTGTTTTGTTCCAACTAATTCACTCAAATTTTATTAATATTTGTTAAATTATTTCAAATATTACAGTAATTAACGAAAAAACGAAACGTATTATATTTAACTTCATTGCTGTTCCAAAAAACAACAGTATTCTGTGTGTGTTTGGCAACAGTTTTTTGGCAAATCAATAAATACATTCGTTGAGAGCGAACGCGCTGCGCAAAAGTGAAAATTCAAGCAACGAACGCATAGGAAAGGTGAATAATATAAAAAAAAAAAACTAAAAACGGTATAGAAAATACAATTTCGATTGCTGTATAAATAAAATTTGTGCCGAGCTCTTGTTGCTGCTGCATCAGTTGTTGGGGTAGCACAGAAATAGAAAAACACAAATGTAATAAGGTTGTTAAGTAGGGGGGAGCGCAAAACAGCTCCAGGGGAGCATATTGTCTATGTGTCTGTGTGTGTGACAGCTGTGTGTGTGTGTATATGTCTTTACAGCTGTGTATGTGTTTACAGCTGTGTGTAAGTGTGCGCGTGCTTGTTTGTGTTTTGATTAGTAAATTTATAATCTTAAAGTTGTGCTGATATTTCGCCTCGGTGTTAAATCTTTTTTCACTGTGATAAGTGCTCTATGTGGCAATTGTTGTTTATTTTATTCATATTTTTTTACACAACGGCTCGTTAATTCATTCATTTGCCCTTGTCCAACAATAAATTTTTTTCTTGAATAGAATGCACAGGCACAAATACAAGCGCTTATGTGCAGCTATTAATACCCTACAAAAAAGACTGCACTTTAGTTGCATGACCTTGCATGGTCCAATTTTTGTTTGAAGCGTATGTAAGGATATTCAATATTCGGTTAACCGAAGTCAATTCTACTTGTTAAACTCGTTTTTAGCTGCCCACATTAATGCATATTGTATGCTTAACGGTTCTAGCTGTTGCGTGTACATGTGTGTGTATGTGCTTGTTCATTCAAGTTGATGCATGCAACGACATGATGCTGCTGCAGGCGGAAGCAACTTCTTAAGGTCTTCATTCAGCCTCTGTTTCCGCCTGCAGCTCGCGTCTTGTTTAACTGGTTTAGGGCGCAGCTGCATGAGTGTGTGTGTGTATGCGTTTTTGTATGTGCGTATGCATTGTGCGCACCTGCTGCGTGTGGCACCAACAGCTACGACTGCAGCTGTCGTTCTTCTCAAATTTCTTATCAACACGAAAAACCTTCGAATTGTGTTTTTGCTATTGTTGCTTGTTACTTTTATTTGTACGCCTTTGTTAGCCATCAAGCTGGACAACTACCTGCCTAACAGTGCCAACTACCTACGCACACATATGTACATATATAATATATACATATACATATTCATGTTTGTACACACGTATGTATGTATGTATGTATGTGGAGTGCCTATTGAATTTCTCCTACCCACGCCAACTCTCAGTTTTTGCCCTCTTTCTATTTCACATTTGAAACGCTGCTTGACTTTTTTTTTGCAGCGAATGTATGCAATGGGTATATTGGTTAGTCAATAGCCAAGACATACCTTGTATATACAAATTATGAATTTCGATCTACCCTTGTCCTTACATTACAGTAAATTTATACGATTTCTCTCGTGTCAATTGCTATTTTATTTGTAAATATCAATTCAAGGAACAGGGTGTAGCCTAGTCGGCCTAAGCCCTTTTTACTTGTTTACCATGAGAGTTATGTATGTACACAAATGTACACATACTTATATGCATTAATATATACACTTTATTCGTGTGACTCAGCTTTGCCTTTATCAGTTGATTGCTTTGTTGAAACATACACACTTTATCGTCTAATCAGCGCCTATTTCACCATGCAAAAAAAGAGAGAAAGACGTGCAAAAATAGTCACCAGCTGGTAATTATTTTGACAACCCATACAAGTAAGAAGAGTCGGACTGTACAGGTAATTCACGTTAATTACCTAATTGGTAATGAATTACAGAGAACCCACTCAGAATAGCATTTCTAAGAAACAAATAGCGAAGCCTTAATTAAAGACTTTAACAGAGCGTTTTACGGATAATAAATATGAGTATATAGTATATATACATAAGTAGATAAAGTGATATGAATAACCAAGAAAAGAATTTTGCAGTTTCAGTTTTGGTTGATAATAGTTCGACCTGCAATTTGTGCTTGGACTGGCATATCTATAAAAAGAGCTCCATAGAGCTCTAAATCAACAATAACTTTTTCGAGCGACAGATAAGAGAAAAGAGAGAAAATGGGAGATAGGAGAAGAAGAAAGACAACTCTATTTCAAACTGGCTGTTTCTGCAGATTCTTAAAGTACTTACATATGCCTATATATTTCTATCCAAGCATTTAGACAACATATGTATTTGTAATTGACATAGAAATATCGAAAGATGTAAAAGAGCTTTATAAACTGGAACAGCTTCGATTGATAGTTTTAGAGAGTCAAAGGTAGAGAACAAAACATAAAGAGAAATGAAAGAGAGAGAGATCAATATTTGTGGAGATCAATAACACGCCTATCTATCTATAGATCATTAAATTACGTAGATCACGAATACATGTGTATATATAGACATATTTTCATCTAAGTATTAAGAATTTCTTGAGTAATCAGCAATACCCTGTAATTTTTTTTTTTTCATCTTATATCTTCACTTTCATACGGAAATTTAGCTGATCCCGTTTGTATTTATGTCAAGCCCGTCCCTAGTGCCACGTATGCTCGTGTCTATTCATTCTACTGATTATACATACATATTTGTTTATATAGCTATGTTTTCAAGCATAAGTTGACCTTCTCCTAATATGTCCAGCACACACGCATTCGCCCACACCTCAAAACCTTAACTAGGAAGCCAAACAAACTGCGCATTTGCGTGTAATTTGGAGCTGCTCCTCCATTAGGCACTGTTGCTAATTAGACTCGTTGTCCCCGATCTACGTAACAAACAGCAATTGGGAATAAAAGCTCCAATAACTTAACTGTCCAAGAACTATTTTTAGTTATTATTCAAATTGTAGTCATATTCGTTTTCAATTGCCAAAAGGTCAATCAAATTGCACTCGTTCATTCGCTCGACAAGTTTTCCATGAGAACATTTACTTTTAGAGCTTGACATGTTTTTGTTTTTTCTTTTGTAAAGCCAGTGAAGTACCGTTAACTACCGTTAGGTTCAAGGACAGGTAACAACACTTAAAAGCTAGCCATAAATTAGCTTGGCGAATAGCCTGCAATCAAATGTATCTACCTGAGCTAACACAAAGCTCGCTTTTGCGACTGGCTAGACGAAAAAAAATAGTTTATATAATAATATATGGGAATATTTAGTATTGCATATAGTATAGAGTGTAATACTATATAATATGCAGTGGAATATTTATTGTGCTAATGCATGGAAAATTCTTTGTGACCGTGAAAATTTGTAAGTGCTTCGCTTGCAAAATTACAGCGTTTCGATTTTAGACATTTTTGCTATATTTTTCTATAGTATATAATATAGGAGTAGTAGAAGTGGTATAGTATTATTTTATTATTATTTTAGTACTGAAACTACTACAATTATTACTAAACTAACATGACTACTCTAGTTATTCTTCTCCCCAACTGCTCTCCTACAAGTACCCCGTAATAATTCTCTTCTACGACGAAATTTCTTCTTCTGCTACTACTTCTTCACAACTCCTACTACCTTTCTCTACTACTACTTCACAACAACTCCTACTATTCTACTACTACTTCGCAATAACTCCTACTATTCTACTTCTACTGGTACTCTACTCTTCTACCTACTTCTTGTATACGACTACTACCAACATCAACTAGTACTATCTCTTTTCTAATACTACAACTACTACTATACTACATTTTTTTATATTATTCAACGACTACTCTACCTACTACAATTCCTTTTCTAATACTACTCTACTACTAGTACTAGTTGTTATTTTCTACTACTACTACTCTACCACAACCCCGCATCTACTACATTACTACTACTTCGTATCTACTCTTTCTACTACCACTCTTTTAGTGCTCCCTTTCTACTAGTACTACAACCTCTCTTCTAGACATTTTAAAAGCCCCAATCATTTTCTTGAACATTTAGACTTAAGGGTAGTACAAGTGATTGAACTACGTTTCAGTTTATCAAGATCAACGTGTTCGCGGTTTTATGTTTTTAAAAGTTAAGAGTGAACACATCAAAATTCCCCAAAACAAAATAAACAAAAAAAATAAAAAAAAAATAAAATAAATAAACAAGTGCAAACTGTGCAAACATCTTGGTTCAGTTCAGACAGGTAAATAAAATGTGTAATTTGTTTTTTTTATACTTTGTACAAAAATTGTAATTTGTTAATTAATAAGCCGCTTTGTTATTTTCCACTCAGGTCGATAGCGAGAGAGAGAGAGACAGAAGAGAGAGAGAGAGGGAGACAGTGAGAATGGGAATCAGATTGAGGGCAAGGCTGGCCTAGGCAGGCATTAACACACTCTACAGCACAGCTCGGCACAACACACACCCAAACACAAATACACACCAACCCACACCCACCCACAAAGTAAATGCACATTTTCGAATTTTAAGTTGATTTTAATTGCACTTTGCCTTTATTCTGTTGCAGACAGCGCACCAAAAATTAAAAGCAAAAGCTAAACACAAGACACACAAAATCTTACGCCTTACCACCTGCCTCTCGCCTATTTGTAATCCTTCTCGCCATGCGCCGCCGCCTGCTGCAAAAATTGTAGAACTCAAGATGAGAGCCAATACGCTGCTTGCCTTTACTGCTGTGCTCTGCGCCTGCCTCTCGCTGAGCGCCGGCTGCTCCTCGCGTGCCATAGCCAAGCCTCGACCTGAGGCAACGTCGCCATCGCCACCGCCAGACAATGTCATCGCGCTGACCACCACATCGAGGCCGAATATAACGTTCCCGATCTTCAGCTGCCCGCCCACATATGCCGCCTGGTATTGCTTGAATGACGCCACCTGCTTCACGGTCGAGATTCACAATGAGATTCTGTATAATTGCGAATGTGCTCTGGGCTTTATGGGTCCACGCTGCGAGTACAAGGAGATCGATGGCTCCTATTTGCCCACACGCAATCGTGTGTTGCTGGAGAAGGCGAGCATTGTGAGTGGAGCTACTCTCGCCGTCATCTTTATGGCCATGTGCTGTGTGGTGCTCTACTTGCGACACGAGAAGCTGACCAAGCAGAAGTTGCACAGCAACACCAATGGGAATGATGTCGCTGATCTGGGATTTGAGAATGCGGCGGTGGATGAAGTGGACGGCTTTAAGCCATTGCGCATAGCGCGTCGACCCTTTGGGCCGCATCACAGTCGGATTGCCACGTTGGAGCAGGCCTATCGCCAGTCGGCTGCTAGCCATGAGAGAGCCAGGCATTAAACTCGACTAACTACTAATCTTTAAAATTGTTTAACTGTTTTCTTTTTAACTGATTGATTTATATTTTTATTTAAGCGATTCCATCGAAGTGCCTTTCGATTTTGCAGCTAAGGCAATAAGTATTATTAACTGAAATGAAATGCAATTTTGGCAGCTAGCCGCCCATTTAATAACGATAATAATACTAATATAATAATTATTTATTAAACAAATGACGAAGCATTAACGAAAAACATGTTCAATAAAAATGCGTAAACAAACTTTTGACTTAAAAAAAGCTATCTTTATCTATGAATTTTATTTAATTTTCCCTTGCAGATTTTTACTAATTTTATTAAATTATCTATTAAACCAATTTAAACTTTCTGCCTTACAGTTATGCCGCACAATAATCAGCAACCCTCCGCACCTGGCGATGATCCTTTGGGTCCGCCCAAGGCAGATTTCAGTGCTCCTCCTCCCTATGAGCCGGATGCACATGGCAATGGTGGGCAACAGTTGCCGTTGTCGTCGCAGTTGCCTTCGCTGGCGCTGACCACACATATCGGACAAGATGGAGATCAGTCGCAGAGCTGTGAGCTGGTGATGCCGCAGGAGCTGCATGGCAAGCTGCCCACCTACGAGGAGGTGCAGATGGAGAAGTCATTAAATGGAGAGTTGCCGCCCGCATTTCTGACCTTGCCAACGACCCAACAGTTGCCGCCGCCACCGAATCCGTTGCTGCCGCTGCCACCAAATCCGCTGCGCGACGGACCCGGTGCCGTGCGCTCCAATCATCCGGGGCTGACGTTCATCGCCATCGATGCGGGTGATCCGGAGAATAGTTTATCGACCACAGACAATTTGCTGGGCACGGACATTATGTTCATTACGGCTTTTATGGTTGCATTTCTATTCAACTGGATTGGCTTTCTGATGCTCACCTGTTTCTGTCACACTATTGCCGCCAGGTACGGCGCTCTGTCCGGCTTTGGCCTATCGCTGGCCAAGTGGACGCTGATTGTGAAGCACTCAACGGATCTGGCATCGCACGAGAACTCTTGGCTATGGTGGCTGATTTGCGCCTTTGGCTTTCTAATTGCCATTCGCGCTTTCATACAGTATGTGAGCATTAAACGCTCCTGGCGCCTGCTCTCCGCATCGGCCCAGGAGCGTTTGCTCTTCTTCTACTAGGTGCGGGCGCCGTCGCGGACGGCGGGTTATGTAAATACATTAGAGGTGCGAGTCATCTGAATCGATGAAGATATGCAAGTCCTTTACGTTCGATCCCAAAAATGAAAAACAACTAAAAGAAAGAAATCAAATCAATTGCGAACTTACTATTGGTTAGTGTTCTCTGTAGTTACTATGTTAAATAGCGCAAGTTAATCCATAAATCCGTTAAAGCTAGTGTTTAATATTGTCAGCATGTCAAAGAGACGCGCACAGAGTAGTGAGAGTCGAGATGTGGATGTCATTTGGGTCCTCTTTCGCTGCACCTTTGGGGCTGTTTTTTTGGCCATCTAATTGATGTAATTGTATATGTAAATGTGTATAGTTGTCTCACTGTAGTATCTTCTATTTTTAGTAGTGGAATCAAAGACACCCAAACACACAAAACACGTAGCAAAGTATATGCCACCATATTTTTTGTTGAGTCTATTTTATGATGTGGTACTTAAGCAGCTACAACACAAAAGCCAGCAGTAATTTTTCTAGATAAATGCAAAAAACTATTATAATTACGATTATTGCTATTATAACGTTTACAATTAATATGTTTAATCCCTTTATATGTAAAAAGATATGCATTACAAGGACGTATATCAGAATTATACGTCAGTTTTATGCAAATTAATAAAATAAAACAAAAAAAATCATTCATGCAGCTCGTTTGTGTTATCATTTCTTTTGAACTTGCGCGCGCTTTAATTGTGCTGATGTTGAATTTATCGTTTTGTTTAGCTAGAGCCTTTATTAGTTATCGAGATTTGAATTTCCGACCTGATTGTCTGGCCAACACTGTAATATGTTTCACATAAATGTTAACAGTCTGGCAACACTACCACTAGCAATCAACCCTGCTGTGAAAAATTTGACCAACACTTTCTATCGAAGTAAGCCGTGCACATTACTTGCAACTCACAAAGAGAAGTTGTCTCGTTCGTGTGGGAAAATATCATATTTTCATAATAGGCAGCCATCTTTAATTTAGAATTTAATTTATTGGAAAATAAACGTGTCAAAATAATTATAGAAAACACAAACAAGTTGGATCGAGCTGCAAAGCAACAAAAACGTAAGTCTACAAACGCATAATTTCTCGTACTTAAGCTGTGAAAAATATTCTGTGGGTGCATATGTGTGTGTATCTGTTGGCAGATTTTTTTTTCTCAACCAGCCTGCAATCTAATTATTGATTTTCATTGGTGCTGTTACACTTTTAGAGGCCTTATACTACGCATTGCCCAGAAATTATGTGAACTTATGCAATCTATGCAGTGAGAAAAAGTAAACTATTATTAGTTTGGATCGCGTTTTATATGTTTTGTATAAACTGCGCAGAATTTGTGTTATCTGAGAGTTGACAGTACGCTATCTTAACTGCATATATGTAGATATTACTACAGTTCAGTTTTCTGGTGCTCTAAAGTAAACACAAACGCTTAAATACAGTGTGTTTGCCTTAGTTTTTCAATGCCGGTTTTATGATTCAGCCGACACGCATTCACACGCACACACGTACGCATTGGTTGGCCGCCATTTTATTTATTTTTTCTAGATAGGCATTCACCTCTTTGCCAGCATTTGCTTTTGCCGCTATTTTCAGCCGGTTATGTTGTTGCTTCATTAAAAACCAGTTTTCTGTACTGCTGCTAACTGACTAACTGTTCCCATTTCTCTTTTGTATTTGTATGTGTGTATTTTCTGAAATTCTCGTAAACAGGTAGTTATATACAAATGCTACCCTCTTTTGTGATGACGCTATATTTTTTGTGTATGTATCTGCGTTTGGTTCGAGCACCCTTAGATACAGATACAAACGTAAACAGAGTCCCATAAACATATGTTTTGCTAACTAAACCTAATATTTATTTGTATTTTTTTATGTACTAACTCCTTTACACGACGCTCATTTAATTAGTTTACATTGTTTATGTTTTGTGATGTTTTTTAATTTCAGCGCTAAGCAAATTTTTAATTGCATAGCTTACACAAACGCTTCATAAACGCACGCTTTCGCTTACCCAAACACCCAATAAAAAACCTATTTAAATACATATTCCTATATAGTATATCTAAATATCATGGTCAGGTATGCCTAGAATACAGAATACACATTCTTACACCTATTATTAAGTACATTTAAGTGCTTTTGCTTGCATGTGCGCATCTTTAAATATATGTAAATATTTTAATTAACCAAGTGCATTCGTATATCTCTCTCTTTCGCTCTTTCTATTGCAGCGCTAAGGTCAACGTAAATCCGCAACAGCAGCAACACTTATTACACTCGCGTCCTTCACATTTGGCCAACGGCAGTAATCTAAAGGCAAACATGGCATTCCGGGGTAATCAGAATCGCAATCGCAACTTTGGTGGTGGTGGCAATCAATACGGAGGTCCAATGGGCACCAATCGCATGGGCGGCATGAATATGTCCCCCTGGGAATCGCAGAATCCCGGTGGCGGTCAATTTGGCAACAACATGCGCCAAGGTGGTGGCCAGATGAATGCCCAGGCCATCAATTTGGCCAACAATCTGCTGAACAATCTGTTCGGCAATCAGAATCCACCCTCGCTGTTGGATCTGCCACGCGGTGGCATGGGCAATCGCAATCAACGCGGCGGACCGGTATGTATCGATATTAATCGAATCTTATCAACATTTTTTTGAGTATTTTATTATTTTGTATTTAATCTCCTCTCCATGGTGGATTCAGAGAGCAGAGGAGCTACAAATTTGGGTTGAAACGTGCACTTGTTTGATTTGAAGTGTAAATAGAATGTAGAACTGTATAAAACAGCTAATCAACTCTATTTGTTTACTATTTTATATATGTTTTTATATCTTAAATCAATTTAAATTTGAAATTATTTGCCTTTTGTTAGTTAACAAACATTCATTAACAATCAAGTGCAGTTTAAACCAAATAAGCAAACTCCTGCCTCCAAGTTTATCCCCAAGAGATACACAAAACACAAACCCCAATTTATTTTATTTTTATTATGACATAAGCTTTAAATAGAGTAAATCAAAATACAAAACGCGTAGTTTGTAGTTTGTAACTAAAACAAAAAATACAAAATTACAATTCAAAAAATTTGCATAAAGTGAGAACCCTGGAAATTTTGTAATTGAGATGGAAGTAGGTGGAGAAAGTTTTTCAATAGATAAAAGCATTTATTCCATTTGAAATGCAGATTTTTGTTTTGTGTAGCAAACAAAATTTGTTGATGAATTTGATCAATTTGATTGAAGTACCGCCAACAAATATTCCATTTAAAGATGAAAAGAGTATGATGAAATGATAATTTAAAAAACCATATTTTTTTAAAAGTAACCTTTATTCATATATATATATTTATATATATCTTCACTTATTAGATGTATTTAGGCATTTAATTAACTTTGTACAAATTACTATTTACTACGACCAAAAAAAAACCAAATATCAAAAATCTTTGGATTTTTAAACAATCACAATTTTTGCTAATTTACAAATTATTTATTTTTATTCTCTTCTACACGAAAACTGAAAAAACCAAAAAAATAAATTCGATGCTTGTTTGCAAAAACAAACTCAAAAACAAATAACGCAAATCGAATCGCATCGAAAACGCATTTCGAACCGCATCCAATTGTGCCTATACATCAAATATATATATATCTATCAACATATATATGTATATCCGACGTTGTTCGTCGCTGCGTGCATTTGTTGTTGTTGCTGCTGCAATTGTTGTTGTTGTTGTTTGGCCAACAAACAAAATAATCTTTTCTGTTGCTTGTGTTGTCTCTTCCTATGACAATGTTTATATATGTGCGTCAAAAAATTATGATTTGTTGTTTTATTATTTATCTGTATGAACAACTGCAATTTCGAAATACAATATATATATATATTTAAATTATTAAACATTGTGGCACATGCAACAAACGAAACAAACAATGCGCAACTAAAACGCAACACACATTCAAAATGCATAAAACGCAAACATACGAAATATGCAAAATACCAAAAATGCAATATGTAAACGATGCGATGCCCAATTCTTCCAATGCGACGTCCCACTGCACTGATTGATTGATTGATTGAAACTCTTCTAATCTGCTCTGCTCTGCTCTGAAACTGAAAAAACCGATCCGATCTGGTACTGGTACTGATTACTGATTGATGGTGTGCAACTGCAAATGCAATTTGCAACAATACCAAAAATAACATATAAACCAAAAAACAAAAACCAAAAAAAAAAAAACAATTATATAACACATCGCCATTCTTCTTCAACGTTCCTGCTCTGATCGAAAAATCGAAATCGAACTTCAAACCGATAAATCCGATTAATCGGTTCTTATGCCCGCCCGTGTTTGTGTTTCTCAATATGCAAATATAATACAAATCCACAAAATGCCACAAACGCCGCCACGCCAACGACTTCAACAACAAAACCATCCCCGTCGACTGATTGCGCGAACCGCCCCGCCGAATTGACCAATATACATCTATCAATCTATATATATTTATTATATATATATATATAAATCTATCAACAACTATTATTATATATGTGTGAATTCTGTTTGACCTTTTGTCAATATGGAAACTAATTCCGAAACCTTTTAAACAATCAAATATTGTAAATGGTTTAATGCCATCATATATATGCCTTCGCTTTCTATATCTATATAATGACTTTATTGTGTTAACTGTAATCGATCAATTTTATGACTGTACCATATCGATAACGATGACGATTCTATCAACAATATGAATATCGTTCGAACGCTACTATTCATTTCATTTGTTTCATGAAAAACCAAAAAAAAAAAAACCAAAATAATATCAAATTTTTATATTTATTATATAAACTACTACTTAAATGTATTGTATAAAAAACCAAAAAACAAAAACCATGTATGTGTGAAACATAAACATATAAAATAGATGGTCAATCGCGGCGGCGGTGCCGGCAATCGTCTCAATAATCGTCGTGGCCAAGGAGGTTTCCAAAATCGTGGCGTTACGGGTGGTCCAAAGCCCCCACAAAAGCAGGGCGCCGGCGGCATTCGTAAGCAGAATGCTTTTGATCGTGCCAAGAAACTTTTGGCTAAAAATGCCAACACTAATAAAAAGAAGGAAATTACTCCTGGCGAAAAGAAAATTGAGAGGTAAGAGTACAACTACTATAAAAAATAAAAAAAAAACAAATACAAAAAACTATTCCAATACAACATTTGCCAAAACCAACAGCGAAAAATTGCTCAATTCGCAATTTTTCCCTCCACATCAATCTACAAATATTTTTTATCAATGCATTAATTTAAAACAAAACAATAACTTTAAGTACTTAATTTCCAATTTTTTCCAATGCATATTGATAAGTTCTTTCTTCCAAGAATAATCACAATTAATTATCTCAATTGGATTGCTTTATATATGTCTATATATATATTTATATAATATACATATATCTATATATATGCATATTCCCCTATTTTGTATAGAACATACATCCTTACTGATTGATGTTAAATAGCGCCTTAGTTTATAGGATGGGTCAACTAAATGTGTTCATATAAATTTAAATGTTACGTATTTTATTATATAATATTATTTTGCTTCTGTTTTTTGCATATGCTTACATGTTTTGTATACATTGATTCATTGATGTCATTTAAGGGCAACTTTTCGAAGTCTGTATTCATCTATGTTAAAGGATTTTCGGTATGCCGAATAGTAAGATACCCTGAATATGATCTTACAAAAACACATCCAATATCTTAATGCTTATTTGTCGCCAAAGTGAATCAGTTTTATATCCGAAACTTGTTGAAAATAAAGCATAAGGGTAAGGTTATATTTCGTGCAAATGTGCAAATATGAAAAAGACTGAAGAAGTAATGGTATCTGTCCGATCTTATAAACTATAAAAGAACGAATATCTTGCATACCGCACGTAGTACAAGTATATAATGTTTCGATGTCATCCGACTTTCATATTTCGACGTGGTTTGCTAATCATAACTTAAAGACTATAGTAGGTACAGACTTCAAACTTGGTATGTAGGTTCCTGTTTATGAATATTTTCGATACCCCCAATTTCCACATCAAACATTAATTAGTACGATAGAAACAGTAGCTCTGAGCTGTGTTCAGGGTATCTACTTGTCGGGCTCTCCCGACTACAGTAACCATTTGTTTTTATACCAAAGTAGAAGGTTTTATATTTGTATTAACTCATGAAAGATGTCTTAGAATCCATACATTATAAATACTCTTGATCCGCTGTAACAACTATATATCATCATGTCTGTCTGTTTCTATTCCTATTCTCAGTTTCAAAAACTTGTCATCAATAGACTCATAGATTATATTTTCCTGCTGCAGACCGTATTTATGTATATATGTATTATTAAGTTTTTATATAAGAAATTTTGATTTTTCGAGAGATTTTTGGCAATATCAGATTTAGTTAAACGATTCATACGCTTTAATCGTTATTCATTCTATTCAATCAATTGATGTTCATCCTTCATTAGCCAATATGCCAGAACTATTTCTATTTTATATATATATTATATATATATATAAATATGTATGTCTATATATATATATATATTATTCAGTGTGAACATTTCAGCGTGACTTCTACTGCTGCCGTCTTTTAAAGTCAGCCTCACTTGAAATATTGTTAACTAATATATAAATTATTTTTGCTCTTTCCACTCAATAATCGTTTGATAATTAGTGCCACAACTCCTAAGGAATCGCCCTATGCTAGCGTACCGAATGATATGTTTTATTGTCATCTGTGCAAGAAGCACATGTGGGATGCCAATTCATTTGAGAATCACATCAAGGGACGCACCCACTTGATGATGCGCGAGGGCATTGAGGAGAGCTATCGCCTAAAGGCCAATATGATCCGTCAGGAGGCGAAGATTGCTGAGCAGCTGAAGTCCATTGAGTTTGATCGCTTGAAGCGCATGGGCAAGAGCAAGCAGCGCCAGTTGGATTATTGTACCATGTGCGATCTCAACTTCCATGGCCATATCTCGACCCATCGCAAGTCGGAAGGTCATTTACAGTTGAAGAAGTTTTTGCATCCCAAGTGTGTGGAGTGCAACAAGGAGTTTGCCACACGCATCGATTATGACACTCATTTGCTGTCAGCTGACCATCTGAAGAAGGCTGCCGAGAACAACACGAAGGTTGGCGAGCGCAAGCGTCAGACTCTACCCATCAGCACCGCTGAGGAGGAGACACGCGATCTCCGTCCACCACAGAAGCGCAAGAAGAAGCCTGTGAAGAAGGAGGGCGAGGAAGCCACTGAAGTTAAGAAGGAACCAGAGGAGGGTGCAGAGGGCGAGGAACCCGAAGGCGAGGAGCCCAAAGAGGGTGAGGAAGCCGCTGATGAAACCAAGGAGGGTGAAGATCTCAATGAAAGCCAGGAAGAGGAAGAGGTTGCTCTACCCGTTGATGCCGAGGACTGTATTCTTGA
Source organism: Drosophila gaucha (assembly GCA_035045545.1). Lineage (NCBI taxonomy): Eukaryota > Metazoa > Arthropoda > Insecta > Diptera > Drosophilidae > Drosophila > Drosophila gaucha. The sequence continues at coordinate 2,573,745 of JAWNOY010000292.1, forward strand.
CTTCTCCGAGGGCGATGAGATACCCAGTGAGGTGGACACCCGCCTGCCCAAATACAATTGGCAGCGTCCCGTTGGACCTGGTCTGATCTCAAAGCTGGAGTGCTTCGAGTGCGCCGTGTGCGGCAAGTTCTTTGACACTGACGTCACCGCCGAGATTCACTCTCGCACCGCTACCCATCATCGCAACTTCCTCAAGTTCATCAACGAGAAGTCCAGCGATACAAAGATCGCACAAAAGCGCGCCGCCGCTGCCATCGAGGAGAATGAGCGCAAGAAGCGCAAGGTTGAGGAGACCGAGACTCCAGCTGCTGAAGGCGCTGCCGAGGAGACAGCTGAGGCTGGCGAAAATGAGCTCTACGATCCATCGGAAGCCACCGGCGACGATGAAGATTTCGAAATGAATGAGAATGCTGAAGGCGAGGAAGAGGGCGGCGAAGAGGAGCACATTGGCGATGAGAACGGGGATGAGATGGAAACCCAGGAGGAGGAAGAGGTCGAGCCAGAGCCCGAACCAGAGGCAGAGCCCGCTCCAGTTCCAACTCCAGCACCAGCTGCTCAGCCAGCTACACCGGCTAAGACAGAGCCAGCCAAGACGCCGACAAAGGCACCTGCTGCAGCAGCTGCTGCGGCCACACCTGCTGCAGCCACCCCAACTCCAGCTGCTGCCACTCCGGCCGCAGCTGCTCCAGCAACCGATGCTTCGCCATCGCCAGCCAAGAAGGCAACGCCCGCCCGCGCTGCCGCCGGTCCAAAGGCAACGCCGCTGCGCAACCGCGCGCGCGGCCGTTATAACCGTTACTAAATAAAGAAGAAGACGAGGGCGGCAATATTGGGAATAAGACACAATATATAGATATATTATAATCCATTAATCTAAAACACACAACTTTCCACACGTTCGAGAGAAATCCGTTTACTACTGTAAGAGAGAGATTTGAAACCGAATGCACTTTCCCCTCCATCTATAAAGCAAACTCAACTTTTTTCTCTTAGTGACATTTTCATCGCATTTTGCATAAACAATTTGTAATTTGTAATTGACACAGACATCAACAAGATTCAAATATCTTATAATATGTGTCTTCGATTGCAAAAACCCAACCCAACCTTTCATTAAACACAAAAACAAAACAAGATTTAAACCAACAAAAAAAATAAGAAAAATGCATTAAAATTATGTAATAAATAACTTTTAAAATAAAAACTTAATTGTACACAACATGATACCATAATAAATTCTCAATTCATTTAAGGAAGAACGGAAAAGACAACGAAAAGAGATGTTTGATTAGGAGGATAGGATTAGTTATAATATGGACGGAATTTGGAAGATGTCTTTACTATACACCAAACTGCTTTCAGTGTTAGCTGTGAAAAAAAACATTTGTCTATCTATACTTTAGGTACTCTACAAGCTTTCTAAAAGAAACATGGTTAAAATTCATACAGATCCCTTCAACACTAAAACGTATATCAATAAAATCATAATCAAAATCTTGACCAAGTATACTAAGTTTATGTTTCAACTTCAAAAGATAGAAATTCCTCCAAATGACGCCCGATCTTCAAAAATACGACTCTTTTGGACTTATACCAACCCATGTCCTAATCAATTAGATATTCGTCCAAAATAAATCATTTGTAAGCCATATAAAAGACGAATATTTAATCTTTGATTCAATGGATTATTCATTTCGTATTAAGCGCTAAATATATTTATATATATAATTCTTATTATGATACAAACAGTGATTATTAGAGTACACGAAAAGGAGACCGATTCACGTATCATAGAGATAGAGTATATGCGTTTCAGACCTGATATGCTAATGGGGTTATTATATATAGCTTACAACTAAGTGAGACAGGCAGCTCCTTCAACTGACGCGCACTGAAGGAATGTGTCCTAGCATTGAGATACTCCTTATCCAACGAGGGTCTTCAACTCAACCAGATGACTAAGTACTTAGGGTAAGGCAGACATGGCCTGCACTCAATTGAAATTGCAATCCAGAGTATTCTGCTCCGTGGTGGTGGTGCGAATGCGACTCTGATCGCTCTGGGAGCGCTGGAGCCTTCCGCCTCGCCAGCCGCAGCGCCAGCGCTTGATGCAGCTCAGCAGAGACCAATTGATGCTCTTGGTGCGACTCAGCACATAGATATACGGATCTAGGGTGAAGTGCATAGCCATCAGGACATCGGCTATGATAAAGAAAGGATGTGACTTGGGCACACGATCCTTCCGAATGGCCAAAGGTATGGCAATCTGTAAGAGAAGACCAAAATTAAAAAAAATGGTCAATATGCGCCTCCTTGGGGCGTGGCGTGGGTATCTGCCAATGTTTTATAGCTAAATCCTAGCTAGATTTGGCTCTAATTAGACGAAATCCTTAAGGATTTTGGAATAAAATATTATTCTGAGCTTGTGGTTGGCAGGACTACCGATTGGCATTCAAGGATTTCCAGGATTCAACCAAATACTCCATCTCAAATTTTCCCAAGGGATATGGTCGAAAATGGGCTAAAATGCAGAAAAGCGTCAATAACTTGGCCATTTGAAGGACTATCGGGATGTCCTTTGGAATAAATGATGTCCTTATGGTTCTGATTAAGAATTACTAACAACAAGGACGAAAGTCCTTTTAATTGCTGAGATAATATAACGTTTTTTTACAGAGAAAACTAAGTATAACTCGGCTGTATCCTTGCATATGCTGGCAGCTTATGAGTCAAACTGAGTGGGGTCTCAAGCACTATCAATGGACCAAAGTACATCTAAATAGTCCTTGTGGTTTTTGTTATATTTGGGATTTTGTGTATTTAAGGCGATTTTCATTTCGTTGCAGCTGGTCTGAAACAGAAATATCACAAGTCCGCGATCCTTAAATAACCCCATAATATTTTAATAAGAATCAATAGGACTGGTCCTTACGAACCAAACGCACTATGTCCTTTTGTCCTGTGCAAGGATATAGCCGAGCTAAAGCTATTTTTCTCTGAGAGATTTTTGCTTACTTGCAACGCTTAAAAGTATGCAACAAAAAATGGAAGTGTGAAAAAGGGTTTGTGAATAAATAAATTGAAGTGCTTGCGAAGCATGCCAAACTAATTGTAGTGTATTGACAGATCGTATTAATTTTTGATGGAACTTAAAAAAAACTTTTTTAGTAGAGGAAACCACAGCAAAAACTATTTTCAAGTTCACATCACTGCACTCCTGTGGCTTAATCTTTGTTGTGCAGTGTAATTTATATGTAAGATTTATAGTTTACCATTTGTGGCATCCAGCAGATGACAAAGGAGATGCTAAGGAATGCCATAAGCTTTGCGAACTTGATCTCATCCGGAGATGTCTCGGAGGTCATGGTCACACTGTTGCTGTGATGGAATTGTCGTGGTGGCGGCATATTGTAGCTGTTGTGGTGGCTGCCGCTGCTGGTGGTGCTGTACGGTTGCGCCTGGTAGAGTGTGGTGCCGCTGCTGCTCTCGGCATCGATGCTTCGCACGCTCTTCTCCCGATTGACCAGATTGTATTGCATATGCCGCTTGGTGGTGCGACTGCGTCCGATGACCCACAGCACACGAGCCACAAACAGATTGCAGGCGACAATAACCACGACGAGCAAACTGCCTGCAGTTGAGAATTAGCAAGCAAACTCTCTGTATACTCTAGAAAACCTTACCAAACACCATAAAGAATATGGAATAGGCCTTGTTCCAGGTGCCCGGCGCATCTCGATAGCGGATGCATTTCAATTTCTCAGGATTCGTCTCGTCTATGTAGGCGCCAAAGCCAACAAAGGGCAGAAAGGTGATAACGACTGCCACCAACAAAATGCTGTTGACGCTCTTCTGGATCAGCTCATAGGTGATGTGCTACAGGAAAACCCACTTGAATTGAGATGTGAACTAATAATGATGCCGAGCTCACCTTGTGATAGATGAAGGGACGTGCTAGGGCCATGCATCTCTCGGCAGCCATTACGGCTGCTATACAGCCGGAGCTGACGCCAAAGAAACGCCACACCACATGACCCACACAGTCGAGTCGCACGAAGAACGGCACCTCTTCCTCCTCAGAGAAATTGTACTTCAATAAAGCCGCAGTCAACATGCCCAGCAGACCAACCAAATCATTTGTGGCCAGGCAGCTGTAACAGAAATAATAACATATGTAAGTAAAGAATTGTGCACGACTGCACGATACTCGTTCAGGGTTCAAGAACAGCTTAACTCTAGAAAACCTATGTGGTCTATGTGGAGGAGGTCAACAAACTGTCTAGACATAGTTTTTTCTCAATATGACACGCCTCCAAGGGGCGTGGATATATAGTTTATAGGTATATCTGTAGAAGAGGTAACCCACTTAGGAATTGTAGCTGGAGTACTATAGGAGTTAGAGGTTTTCCCGTTGAGCAAATCCCCAATGAGCGTAGCTATATACATATGTATATATGTTTATGTATATATATATGTTTATATGTAGTCTATATTATAAATTCTAAATCTCTAGCTTTAATAGCGTCATATATAACAGCTTCTATGTTGTAAGAAATGTAGTGATTTCCAATGGGCGTATATATATATAAATTCTTAACACTATATATTATAAAGTATATACGAAGCTTCAAGTCTCTAGCTTCATTCATTCAATCAGAAAGACAAACATTGCATAAAGCTAATATGCTCGTTTTCACTTACTGAACGAGTATAACAAAAGGATGTGGGATTAGCACGACGCAGCTGAATGGGTCCATAAATTAGCACAGTTTGAGACCCAATGAAGTCCTTTTTCTGGGGGTTTAACTAAGAGACGTGCTCGACAGTGAGCTCAAGTGCGTGCCGCACTCTGGGATCTTTGGGGTTGGGGGTGATATAGGGGCTATAGGCGCTATAGGGTATATAAGTTATTGCCTTTTGCGCTTGCTCGTAAATAGCGCAATTAAAGTTTTCTACACAATAAGTGTGCTTAATGATGTCACATCTATAATGCCTTATCGATTGATTGTCCGAACAAACTGTGACAAATCGAACTAACTGACCAGGCACACGTTGATAGTGCGAGTGCTATATATATAGAGGCACAATATCCGGTGCATTGATTAACTGATTCATGATTTCTTTAAGCCCTGATTGCTTAACATCTGTCCAATAAAATACATGCGACCAATTCGCTTGTTTTAAAGCTGTTTGCAATCGCATAACTCCGACTAAGGAATGTCTGCACATATGTATTGAGCTATCCTGGGTTATTGACTGATTGATTTTTTGATGTGTCAACACAGAGCTCACTTTATAACAAAAAGTTGAAGGTCATTTAATGCCCGCTATCTATGCTAGCTATACTTATTCTGCGATTCTCTTGAACAGCAAGCCTTTCTATGCGATTCGCAAGAAGTCAACTAAGATTCATGACCTTATATATGTATGTATGTACATATATATATATAGTTTGTCTTGTGCTGTTTATCAAATGAAATACAAGTGTGCTCTTAATTTAGTAGGGTAAACATACATATATAGTTTGTTTTAGACATAGGCAGGGGTATCTCCCGGCATGTGATCAATGATCAATTCCAATAGCTATTCTCATACTTGAGAGTAACTAATACCAATAAATATTTGTATACCCAGTAATTATTGATGATAAGGGCTAGTTTGGCTATAATTGAACTTAAAGTAAAACATATATAAATATAAAAAAGTATATATACATATACATATATATATACATATACATAGATACATATATTTTCATGTACAAAAGAAGTCTAAAAATAAATATTTTCTATTTTAATAAATTTAAGATAATTTTAAAACAATTTAAAGTTAAGTTAATAATTAAATTTTAAATATATTAAAAATATTTAATGAAATATTAAGTTAAAAAGGAAATTTTAAAATATTTATATAATAGAAAACTTATAATTTTTTTTTTTTGCATATGTTTCCACTAGAGTATTTAATATTCGTTGTTGTGCTCTTAGCCAATCTGTTGTTTACTTTAGGATAGAAGACAACAAGTTCTCTGTTTGCCATTGCAAAACTAGAATTTTGTATTTTTTTCTTTACAGAACCATTAAAAATTGTCACTCGCGTCACATAAATAAATCATTTGTCTTATGTTATAAATAATTGATTTCAACTCTCGACAGTCCAAAGAAAATAGAAAATATATATATAAATACTTGGAAAAGGGACACACAGCAGATACTATATGGAGAGGCCGAAAAGTAATTATTGGAACTAAACATTCACTATACACAATACTATGCTATATATAAAGATATAAAGCTATATAGATATTTACATGTAATTTATATAGTCGCAAATTGTAATTACAAAGACGATTTATGGTCTGCAGTAAATTTTGTGATGTGTGTGTGTATACAACATTTTTACATTAGTGACTTGTAATTGCACTGCAAAATGTTTGAGCGAATATTTGCTAAAGGCAACAAAATTCGAAATTAAACAAAACAAGTAAGAATACAGCAGTTTGGCTGTAACTGACTGCATGATACTCGTTCAAAGTTTAAAAATAGGTAAAATGTGGAAGACCTATAGTCGATCGATAGCTCTGTGTATTTACAGCTTTATCTGAGAATATACCAATACATATGTATGTATATCCTTGATATGTTTTAGCGGAAGGGGTTATATATAAATACTAGAGAAATGTTCGTCGGGATCGGGATTTTCGGGAATCTCGCGGGTCCCGAAAAACCCGAAAAAAAGTGTTTAATCGCGAAATTCCCATTGGTCCCGAAAAGAAAATTAAATATCAATAAAATTATTTGTATTTATCAAAAAAAAAAAAAAAGATATTGACGTGGAAATTAATTCTTATAGAAATCATGTTAAATTTAAGAGAAGTTCATTTGTAATAATAATAAAATATTTACAATTGCTTGCTAGACATTCTTCGAAAGCACATCTCATAAGCACGTCTCATAAGAAAAAATTTTGAGAAAATATTATTTTTATAATAAAATACTAATCTATCACATAATTCATAATTCTGATCTCTTGCAAAGTGCTTTGCCTTCAGACAAACATTGCATAAAACATATATACTCGCTTTTACTATTTGAGCGGGTATAAAATTGAAAAATAAGCAAATCATTGCATGCGAATAGCGGAAGTATATGTACAGATAAATACTATATATACATATGTCCATATATATTTTAATTTATAGATGTATCTGGCCCTAAGCCCGCATGGAGGCACAGAGTTTCAAGAGCTGTATTATATGTATGTATGTGTGATTGTGCACTTGCTTTAGCATCAAATGTCAGTCGATGCACACACTTTCATCAATCAAATTCAAATTCGAGATCAAAGCCTTGCCATTTCATGTCACTTGAGCGAGCACACGCGCAAGTCCTTCCAAGGATAATATTTGGTTTCTTGCTGGTAGGCTCAAATTGCTCAGCTAAGCACTTTAAGGATTTGCTGTGTGGACAAATTATGTTAAATGACTGCGAAAATTGATGCCAGTTAAGTCCGATGAATAATGAACTCATATATGTTTTAAACAATTTCAAGTGTGATAAAAGTAAATCAAAGCTAAGCATTTGCTTAGCTAGAAACTAAGGGCAAAATTTATATTTAGATAAGATATATGCGATTGATAATTGAACAACGAGGGTGGTCATATATCTTCGCGAAAATTAAAGCAGAGCTTTTGTCTTATGTGTATTCACAATATTGAGGCAGTAAAGTTTTTATGGCCTGGCCATAAAAAGTTTGATTTGCCTTAACTGAAATTTAATTGAGTTATTAACTCTGCAAAATTTTATTACGTTTTTTGATTAACAATATTATTCTTTAATTAAAAATGCAAAATGATATGATATATGATATATGATAATGAGGGAATAGTTAGCGGAATTTCAATAGTGTTCAGCGGTTGCTTTTAAACTTATTTCTTAAAGATTTCTTTAAAGTTATTTAAAGGCAACAAAATAAATTAATATTATGTGTTATGAAGTGTAATATAGATCTTTATATAATTGATTGAATATCACGTAGTCTCAATCTTTTTCATAATTTTTCAACTGAATTTTAGATTATAGTATATAGTATATAGTAAATAGTATATAGTATATAGTGTAAAGTATATAGTATATAGTGTATAGTATATAGTATATAGTATATAGTGTATAGTATATAGTATATAGTATATAGTATAAAGTATATAGTATATGTATACATATATACATAGCTCAAGTTTCAGAACTACTTTACTATTAGTGGATAAGATCCACTAGATCCGACTAAAAAGATAATATGATATGAATATTTATATATTCAACTTTTAGCTTCTGTTTGAATATATAAATGAAATAAAATACAGCCCAATCACGCTAATTTGTCAACCGCCAAATCAAAAACTTCAATAATTCGTAAAAAATTAGGTAACTTTGAAAAAAATTGGTTTGAATTCCTGTTCGATAAATGGAATTTCTGTTATTCGTAAAAAATGTGATCCCCTTGCCATTTCGAATTATCGGGAGCTATAATGTAACTATATATGTACATATATGTATGCATAGCTCAAGATTGAGTATGACTTGACTATTACTAGTTACTAGTAAGTTCCACTAGCATTAAAATTATATAATCTGAATATTTAATCAAAATTTTAATAAAATATTTATATACTCAACTTTTAGCTTAAATACATACATAAAATAAAATAATAAGTAATATACAAAATACAATTTCAGAGCATTTTAACGATTACTGCCGAAAACAAAAAGTTTAATTGTTTGCAGCTATTTCCTATACTTAAAATAATAAAAATAAAATCTATTCTTAAAATAGCTATAATACAATATATACAATATATTACAGCTATAATATAATATATATAAAAATATGAATATCAATTTGAATCTAACGAAATAACATGAATACTTCAGCACACAACAATATTAAGTATACGACTTGGTTAATCAACTATTAAATATAAAACTTAACTTATACTCTAAATAATAAAACTAATTCTCACATAACATAAAAAACATTTTTAATAATTATAAAAAGTTTAAAAATTATTTCCATACATAGAAAGAAAAAAAATATTCTTCATAAAAAAAAATAAAGAAAAAAAAAACTAATTCACATACATCAAAGAAAAGACTTCAATAATAATATGCCACCCTTCCATATGTTCTCTTCTAATTTTCTGCTGCTGCAAAACTTTAGGAATTTATTAAAATATTTAAATGTGCAGTTTACTCAGGCAATACGAAATGTTACACTCGCATATGCCTTAACTGATTTTAGGGTTGCAAAGCTTTTCGTACGCGCCACCTAAAATGCAAATTGGACCCGTACAAAAATTCAATTTCCAGCAAGTTGAACAAACCTCAACTGCCATGAACCCCGAGCACAACTAAACGACAACTATTACTAGACTGTGTGTGTGTGTTGGTGTTGATATATGCACATATTAGAGACTTACCGCAACATAAAGGTGTATTTGCTGTTTTTGTTATGCTTTTTGCGCGCCAAAATAATCAATGCCAGAAAATTTCCAATCACACCGAGCCCCATGACAATCAAACTAAATATCAAACGCCTGCGATTGTTATACAAAGCGGCTGTAGCCGTTAAGGCTGATGATCGGTTCGTGGTCAACTCGTTGGCCAACTGCAACAGCTGCCCCACTGTGGCATTGTCAGCCACACTTGCCACGGACATGGCGGCTTTTCTTATTTTCTTATTTGATGTTGTTTGTTTGCAAAGTGTCGCAAGTGCTGCAGCTGTAAACTAGTTTGCGATCAGCAACCACTACTTGTTCACTTAATTGATCATTAAGCCGTTTAGCAATAACTTTTTGGCATCAGCCATATATAATATATGTGTTTATATATGTATCTGTACAGGCTGTTACGCACGCGCGATTCTGTTCGATCAATTTTAGCCGTGCGTTGTTTGCACCGTCTGCAGCGAGCAGTCGATTAAGAATGACGAGCCGACAGCTCAGCTAGCGACAACGACAATGACGCTGACTGCGCTGCCGCTGCCGCTGCCGCTGCCTCTGCTCTATTCTGCTGGTGGGTGTAAATAGCAACAGCAGCAGCTCCTTAGCAGCCCAGCCAGGCGACGTTCAACAGTTGGCACACGACGACTTCGTGGCTGCTCGGCTAGCCATCATCGCTGCTGGGTGGCCCACCCCATTTCAAATGCGCCGCTCGTGCCGTCGACGTCGACGTCAACGTCGGCGTTGTCGACAAGAGCAAGAGCAGTGTGTGCGGTCGCAATTGCTTTGCCTTTTCTCTATACTGTTCTAATGTGAGGTCTATTGACTTTGTCATGAAAGTCAGTTGTATGTCATAAACCATATATATTCTTGGAGAATTACAGCATAGAGGTAGACTTATGCCATAAACTATATATACTACTGAGCAATATCGATTTAGCAAGAATAATATTTATAACAGTCGCTGATCTTTCCTATAAAACTAGATGATACATTCTGAAACATAAAGCCAGACTCCTCCTAGTCAGTTCACTATATGTATCATAAAACTTAGATTGACTAAAAGCCCATATATCAAATTCATAACTCAAAATTTTAACTTTTCTCAGAAATTATATATACATATATTCTGAAAGATCTCGCGCCGATTAAGATTTTTTATTCAAATTCTTTCTGTCTCTTAGCAACATAATGCCTGACTCTTCCAAGTCAATTTATTATATGTATCTAATACCTAACTAAAACCTTTATACTCATATATCAAATTAACAACTCATAGCTTTGATTTTTCTCAGAAATTGTATATAATTATTCTCAGACTATTTACTATATAATTTCTATGATTCACAAGACCCACATATATAAATCTAAGTGTATATCAAATTCGATTTGTAAGCTCTATGAATACAAATGGGGTTCTATCAACGCGTTAACATCGCAGCAGCTGCTGTCATTCCCATGGGCTACTGATATAAATGTGCGAGTTCATTGTAAATCTTCCTGCCTAATCGACTTGACAGTACTATATAGAGTCTATAGACTTTTACCTATTACCAGCTATATATATTTTTTGATCAGTAAACAATTGATAGACTACCAATTAGTTTGATATGGTTATTCTACTTTAATTAAAATAAAACGATAAAAAGAGAGATGGGCTAACTTCGACCATGCCGATGTTTGGTAATACCCTTGCAATTGTAGAGGATATAGATGTAGTTTTCTCTGATTTACCAAAAGAGTTCAAGATTGACATATTTTTTAACTTTAACTCTAAAACTTTGGAAGATATGGTTTTCTCCGATTTTCAAAGCTTTATACTATATATTTTTCTTTTGGAGTGAGATACACAAGTAAATACTATTCCAAATTTTAAGTCTTAGACTTAAATAGCGCCGAGCTTTTCCTACTAAAATATACCCTTTTTGCAAGGGTATAAATAAAGCTACAATAAAAGAATACATTTTTAGATTTATAAAAATAGAGCATTTGCAATTCGTTGTTAGGTAAATTTTAGCCAAAATACAAATAGCAAAATATTACTATAGACCATTTACAATTCGTTGCAAAGTGATTTATAATTGTTAAGTTAAACTTCTATAGTTTGTAAAGCTTTCAAATTGTTGAACAATTAAAATATTTTGTTTTTATTCAATTTTCAATGAATCGTGCGCGCGGCTTTTGATTTGCAAATTTTTGGCACATTTAAGAATGCAATTATGAAATAAATAACTATTGCAAGCAATCAATGCACACACACACACACGCACACACACACACACACATTTGATTTTCGCGAAATGCTTGAGTTAAGATCAAAGAGGCGCAAACGAAATGCATTCTAAATACGATATTAGCCGTAAAGCGAAACGGAAGTGAGCAACAAGACGCCGCTGCTGACGGCGACGGCGACGCCGACAGTGTCGGCGACTGCGATAGAGACGTCAACTGTTTGCAGTCAGCGGCTTCAAATTTTTTCGGCAACTTTGTTGACAATGCGGCGTATGCGCAATGTGTGTATAATTTAATTGCGAGCTAGCAGCCTAACACACACACACACATATATATAGGTATACACACACATGCACACTCGCAATCAATTGTTACAAGCAATATGCTTCAAATTCAGTAGAGTCTGTGGCTAATAAACTCAGATGCCGTCAGATGCTGCTCCTGCAGGATGAAGGACGTCATGCAGTGACTATTTTTAGTTAATTTGCCACCCTCGCACACACAAACACACACACACACAGACAGAATAGCTGAAAGGCAAACACGAACTTCGACTTGGGACTGAAACTTTTTGTGTAATAGATTTCTGTGTGTTCGTCTATCCCTTGATATCCTGTTGGCTGTCTGTTAATTGAAAGCGTGTAGAGTCGGCCTCATATTTTCTTCTTTTCTTTTGAGGGCACATAAAAATTTCATTTATATATATATATTTCTCTCTTTGGCAGCAGTTGAGTGACCTTTGCTAGCATGTTTGCAAAATGAAATTCATAAATAATAACGTATTATTTGGTAGACCTTTTGCACCCTAAACTCGCTGATTAATGGTTAAGAGTCGCGACTCCCACGCGTTGCGACTCAACTTGCCCTAATTCCAGGCTGCTTGTTAATTTCTTGTCAAGCACTTTTCACAAGTCAATGAGAGTTTGCAGATCCTAATCCTTTTCCAAATGTACTCGGACACATTTACTACAATCGGAACACTCTTATAAAGACAGCACTGATATCAAATGTAATGTTATTTATAAATATACATTTATTGACTTTGTGAATCTCCTGACTCATTGGCTAAGCCCTATTTATCTTGCTTGCACAATTATTTGGTCAACAAACAAGATACAACTCCGCGTTCTTTCTACTGACTCTGACAGTAAGTCGCCAAAAGAGATCGTAAGACAGTCTTCAAGTCGAATATTTTATACACTTGCACCTGCATATAAGAAAAATGTTTCTAATATGATGTATATGTATATATATGCGCTAAAAAAAATATAGTATTTAAATACTTTTAATATTAATTTAAATATTTATTATTTTCCCTATTTTTTTAAGATTTTTTTATCTATTTCTGTTTTCTCTTATCTCTATGCCACAAATTGTTAAGCCAGCTTTATATATTTTATTGCTGTCTCTTTTTAGTATAACATCAAAAGAAGCACTGGGCAGACGAGCGTTAAAGCTAGTGTTTAAAATCCCAGTCATAACATCGACAAATAATATATTAGAACTCAAAACTTTTCAAGCGACCCAGTTTTGAAGAAAGCTCTTTAACTATGCTGTTAGATCTGCTAGGTAACATATAAGTTACATTCATATACATATTCTCGTTAATGTTACTACACATATAAAAAACTAATTTTATAAAAGTGTATTCGAATGCTGATTCATAACCACCAAAGATGAATCAAATCAGTTCTACGAACATCCATTACAAATCTAGCTTATAAATTCAATTAGCAGGGCTTTACGAACCAAAACCTGAAATATTGAAACTTTGTTTCTACACTAGAAACCAAGTTTGGTAGGCTTGCTGTCTATCCCTCGCTCTGTTCCTTTAAATATAGGAGAAGTCTCTAAATGAGATATGCTTGTTATTTACAAGAATATTCCTTTTAAAATATGCTTTAAATTTAGTATGTGGGAAAATTAATTTAAATTATATTTACTTAGTATTTAGTATATGTTTTTTAAGGAACTGTTTCATTAACGTTTAAACATAACAACCTCAAAGCCTAAATAGATATGCCTACCTATACCCTCTCCTATATGTGAACTAAATGTCAAGGTGAATGCAACTTTTATTCTATATTTTTTTTTTTATATTATCTTATCTGCATTGAAATGCCACTAACTTTTATGAGTTTACAATCCCAACTGCTGATAAGCCACTCGCTCGAGTCAATTTTGGGGTAGTCCCACTTGCATGTGTTTTAGAGGAAAAGTCGAAGATACATATGTATATAGTCTGCCCACCCAATCGATCGATCGCTCGATATACTATAGTTAGATGCTGATTTTCCAAGAATTGTGCAGCTCGGAAAGCTTGAAGAAACTCGGCAGTTCGGGCTACGCCGTCATGCATCAATGTTTATGCCGACTGCATACTGTGACGTGAACTGCATACAAACTGCAGCAGTCCATGCAAACGGAAGCTGCGCCAACGATTGGACACAGCGAGTCGCACAGTGGTTCACATATTTGCAGGCAACTATTTAGCATAACAAATAAATAAGAATTTTTATTGTATTGGCATCTGATAAAGGCGCGAAGCCAAAATTAAAATAAAGAAAAAACAAAGAAGCAATCAAGTTTTAAATATAAAAACACTGGGACATCATCAGCGGCATTTTAATAGCTCGATAAGTCGCCTCCTCTCTTTACAATTAACATTTTATCAATAGAGCCTCCGAAAACGTAGCGTTCGTCCATTAAAACGGGCCGGAATTAAAGTCAATTGGAATTACAAACACGCAGCACGCAAATTGTTCAACGCGTGCACAGCCAAAAGCGAATAAGAAAACAACAAATTTAAAATTATAGAGCCCACAAGATGTTGATATAACTATAGATAAACAAACTGTAGATATATATATATAAATATATATACAGGTAAATAAGTGTATGTAAAATGCAAATGACTTAAAGCAAACCGAAGCTGAAATCTTAAGAATTTTATAAACGAATGCGACACAAATGCATTTGTAATTTGTTTTGAGGTATATATAGTACATATATATAAATTTATTTATGCGTATGTATTTAACATACAAAATAGGATATATGCATTTGCTTTTAGTTATAGATCGATATAGGCATTCACACACGTTTTATGCACAGTATTTTCTTTTTGCTTGTGACTCAGAAGCTTCGTTATTTTGCAATTTTGATTAATTGTAATTATATATATATAGTCTAGATTATTGCACTATAGCTTGAACTTTAGGTCCTAAATTAACTATCTACTTATTGTGTAAACAAAAGTGTCAAAGCATATTTATAGTTTGTATAAATAGACAATAAACAATTCCCTATTCAAATGCACAAACACAAACACCCACACACACACGCACATCAATCGATGGCTGTCTGTAATGGTGTATGTATGTGTGTGAGTGTGTGTGTTGTGCTTACCCGCTAGCGTACAATCACAGCACACAAATTACAAGTTTCTCACTTAAACATAACAAAAACGAACTAAAATTTGGCGTCGTTGCATTTCCCTTCATTTTGTCGCCTAGATGCGACTGCAGAAGTTGTAAAGCAATTGCTTATCCTCGAAATGATAAACATTGTTAATGTGTCGCAGTACGCGACCATCGACAAGATGTCGTGCATAGTGCACAGCCTCCATGCGATCCTTGGAGAGGCCCACCTCAATGAGCCAGCTTACAAACTCGCTGCCATAGAATACCTTGCGGTAGACGCGAATGCGCCATCTGGCGGGGAAAAGCGGAAATTGTATTCAGTCAAATGGGTGTAATCAAGAAATAGAGTCAAGACTTACCTTCTATCCTTGGCAATGTCCTTTTTGCAGTTCTCCAAGTGATGATTGCGAAATTGCTCGCAGATTTGTTTTGTTTCGGGTCTCACATTCGACCAGTGCGGTAGGCTGACGACATTGGCGCCATACCTGCAAAGATGACATCATTGATAAAACTACTTTTATTTAATATTCTGTTCAGGACTTACCATATTTTACGCCAGAACTTGATCAACGGCATTAGCAGCTCGCCTGTATCGCTTATAAACACAGCGAGCACAATCAGACCTTGACCGAAATTGAGGAACGCATCGAGGAAGCTTAGTTCCAAATAGATGCCCGACATGCCCTCCATGACCAGCGTCCAAATGGACACAGCCAGGCCGACAAACATGGAGCACAGCAATATGATCAAGAGTATGGTATGCTTCAATGTTTGATGCTCATCGCAGTCGCTCGTATGCTCCAATGGCTCCAGCCCGCTGCGCGTCTGCTCCTCATAGCGTTCGATGATATTCTGGCAGCTCTGGCGCGAGGTGCTTGGACCACAGTTGTACGAACTGCTGCACATGTGGCTGCAACAAAGGTACATAGAAATAATCAACTCTTATACAGATCAATTTTATGCTTACGCTTCTGCTGCTGGCGCGCTATCAATCTTATCCAAATCCTTCATCACATTGCGCTGTCTGCTGCGATTCAGCAAATCTTCTATATCCATGACCACTGTGGATGTTGTTGTGGGTGTGGTTGCTGTGGATGAGGAACAACAGTTGCCATTGCCCGAAGTGCAGCCACCATTGGCCCTTGTCTCCGGCACAACAGTTGTCGTGATCATTTCATCATCATCGGACGAGGAGGAATATGAAGTCGTACGCACGCTCTGTCTCAAAGGCGAACGATCTGCAGCCAACAAATTGGCCGTTGATACAGTTGAATGCAAATCGGATGCTGTAGGCGGTAAAGAAAATTAACACTTTGTTACTTATTGCAATAGGTATAGCATACCCGAATCCGGATTAGATAACTCACGCGAATAGGTCAAATACTTTTCATAGCGCTTCTTATATCGTTGATGCAACACCAGGCAGCCCACGGTAACTGTGAAAGCAGATTCGATTAGTTAAATGCAAGCAAAGAATTCTTATTTATGCTTATTTTTAAATTCAGATTGAAAACTTTGGATGCATCACTGTAAGCTTGTTTGGCAAGCTGTCATAACGCGTCAAATTTCTTAAATTTTATCATCAGCTTTCGATTCGAAATAAGACTCTGCAACTGCTACACACCTATGAAACACATCACAAGTAAAAAGACTGCAATAGCTGCCTGTGCATTGCCATATTGAAAGCTGGGATTCTGTTTCTCGCTGGGCATGGATTTCGAATCGAAGGCAATCAACAGACCAGAGATGAGAGCGGGCACGCCCCAAGCAAAGATGAGCTGTCAACATATAAAAGCAGTCAATTAAAGAACACAGCTTAGTAATAATTAAAGAGCTCACCATATAGGGCCACAGCTTGAGCACAAAGCACAAGCTGCGACACTGCAAGAAAAGCAGGGTAATGGCCAAAATAGCTGTCCACAAGCGCGAGCTATAGGTGCCTATATTAAACAAAAAGAATTGCAGATACAAAGGCCAGCGTTCCACATGATCCAACTTCGACCAGAGTATGACACCTATGCAGCACATTAGCTAAAGATCATATAAAATTATTTTTTAAAATTCGAAAGATGTTTTCAAATCTGTTTCACCTGTGAGAGCACTAAGCAGGCTGTAATGCGCTGCGGCATGCGCTTAAACCGCTTTGTCACTATCAACAGCGCCAGCATCCAGCAACAGGCAGCGGCCCCTGCAACGCTTATGTCAAAGGAGAAGGCGTCCAGCTCATGTAAATAGTCCAGAGGCTTTAAGTTTGTCAAAGATATCATTTTTGCAGAAATGAACATAAGAGGAGCTGAGATAAAGGTGCACAAGACCATGCTGCGAGCGATCTATAGGAAACAATTGACAATCTATAAGAAATATGCTTATGGGTATTCAGTGTTAAATAGCTTATACCAGTTCAACTTCCACATTGTATTGGGTAGCAATAACAAAGGCGCCAGGTGCCGCTGGAAAGGTGCCATAGAGAAAACCAAAGGTGCTCAGCTCTGTGGTATCATTAAAGTTCTCGCCCGCTTGGATAATGTTCACAGTTTGACGACAGACCAGAGGCAAAACCAAGCTATAAAGAAAGTTAAGAATGTGATTAGCACAGTAGAAACAACGTTAACGAACAGCTTAGTTGAGGAGACCATATTGAAATAGTAACAGCTGGCTTAGCCGGAAAGTTTCATGGCTGTCCCGCCCAAGGGAACTGTCACTATATATTGCTTATGCTAATGGCTTACATCTTGACCAGAATGAGAACGCTGGGTAGCAGCAGACCCATGCCTATGGTTTTACGTTCCGTTCCGCTGCCGCCGCCCACAATCTTGAGGCCCAGCAGAAACAGTGCCGTGGCCGAGAAGCTCTGCCCAAAGACGCGCAATACGCTGGCCACCATCTCGGGCAGCCCTTTGGGAAAGAGGAAACCAGCTGCCACGCCCAGTAGTGTCATCAGCAACAAAGGATTAAAGAATAAAGATTTGATCGTATTCCACACAAGTATCGTATGTTCGCCCAAGCAACGTCGCTGCTTGCTTAGCTGCTCGGCGGGGCAGGTTTCCGGGCAAAGTGGAGGATTGCGATTAACCTCCTCCTTGTTCTTAATAATCTTGCTAATCTCCAAGAGAACCAAGCCAATGGGATTGAGTATGGCCAGCGAAATGGGCGCCATGAGATACAAATACGAAGCATATTCCGGATGCACATCCTTATAGAGAGCCATAACTGAAAGCAAACTAAAGATTAGATAAGGATTACTTGATAGCTATTTAGGTCTTACCTATGGGATATCCAATGGCAAAATCGTTGCTCTGCGTGCAAAAGATGGCCATCAGACCGGCACGCGCATAGTTCAAAGGTCGCGCTACCAGCAAACAAATGATCAACACAGCAAAGAAGACAATTGCCTTCGATATAAGCATGGCTAGCAAAAAGGTCCAGTTCACAGCTCTCCAATTGAGCTCCACGAGTGAGAGAAAGATGAGCGAGGGCAAGGCAAAGGTGCCTACAAATGTGGCCAATCCTTTAGTTTCCGCATTGCTGATGATCTTAAAGCGACCAGCTATATAGCTGACGAAAGAGGAGATGAACGATTATTAGAGATTATATATATAGATGTGAAGTGTAAGTTGGAAAATCGTAGTTAAGAGTGCCTTAGTAGGAAATACCCTGGGAAGAGCTGCTGCTTGAATCATTCTAGGATTCTTTACTATATATATACGATCTTAATGAAATTCTCAGGGCATAAAACTAATCTGCCTAGCTTTAGTAAACGAAGCAACTGACAGACAGACAGATTGATGTCCGCATATATATTATTATCCATGTTCACTCATTTTCAACAACTTCAGGCTATAAACCATATATCAGTTTATATTTAACTATGGAGTGGAAAACAAAAAGTATTAAAGTTGCGATTGGGACACACCTCTTAAATAATGTAAAATGTGCGTGCTCTTAAATACATATATATGCGGAACTTTCAATTTAAAAAAAAAAACATTTCCATATACACAAGCTAACATGCAACAAAAGCAACACGTGATTTAGTCACAACAAATAATAATAATAATCATAAAAAGGCCTAAAGACCAGTTTATGCATTTCGAAATCTTGTGAATGTTGCATTTGATTTGTTCCGCACAGTATTCAAAAATCCCATTTAATATATAAATAAATGCAACTGGAGTACTTCCCCTGACAATAATAAAAGACAAGAAAAAAACCTGAACTACTTCGCTGACCTCAGCAATAATAGCAAATGTTTGCTAGACGTGATTGCGATTTATCACAACTTGGAATGTTTCCCTTGTTGTCTGCCTGCTTGATTGTCCAATAAAATACACAAAATATCTGGGATTTTTTTTTAAATATATATATTAAAACAGAACTTTCTGTGCTTCAATCAGGCGAAACATTTACTGCAGTTAATCAATTAAGTTACTCCTGATTCACATCAACAGCTGAATAACTATAGAAATATATCTGTCTGTATTCCTAATTTTTAGCATATTTAAAACCATCTTGAACGCCCTTAAATTATTTAAATACCGTACAATAAACACAGATGTTATGAATAAAGAAATGATCTAGAAAATGGTGTTAAGGCTAGATTACGAATATACTCGTAAAAATCTACAGTAGAGCCTGCTTAACACAGATACTTGGCTAAATGTGGCTCAATTTTTTCAGTTGTTCTGTAGCCAGAAAATACTTAAAACAAGTGGGCACAGATCAAATTTATATTGAATCATGTGTCACAGATGAGGAAATTATTGATATTGCGTTGAAATCACTTTAAATATCCATTTATATATAATAAAAGTTTAATTTATGAACCTAAAAATTGTTACCTTGTCTGTTGTCCTTTTTCAAAAATGTTCATTCTTTTTTCTCCTTTTCTTTCAGCAGTTTTGTGTCCCGTTGCCGGCAACACTGATTACAATTCTACATTTCTAAGCTAATAACAAGGTATCTTAAAGTCGTCTCTTTATTAAAGATCTGCCTTTTTATACCCTGAGTCCATTGAAAATAGGAATTCAGGGTATAAAGGTTTTCTGGCAATGTATGTAACAGGCAGAAGGAGGCGTGGCAGACCCCATAAACTATATATATTCTTGATAAGGCCGACGAGCTGAGATTTAGCCATGTCCGTCTGTCCGTCCGTATGAACGCAGCGATCTCGTAAACCACAAAAGCTACAGATTTGAAATTTTAGATATATATTCCATACGCCGAACAAGTTGTTTATTTTTTTGATAACTCCTCCTATTTCCCTATTATCGATAACAATCGATATTTTCACTTCGATTTTAAGCCATAACTTAAAGACTATATAAGGTAGAGACACCAAATTTACTAGCCGCTAAATCATCAACGCAGCAAACGGTGCGCTTGCTTGTGTGTCCATGTGTATATGTGTGCGTGTATGCTTGCTCGCAGAGGGTAATATGTATAAATAATAGATGTAAGCTAGATTGTTTAAAACAGCACCTCGGACGTGGTTCAGGGGATCTCCAAGTCGGGCAGACCCGACTAGAGCGTTCTCACTTGCTTAAATGATATTAGCTGCTGTTCTAATTTCTCTAATGATGCTAATTCAAGTTCCAATTTCTAGATATAATCTATCATGTTTTTGAAGAATGTTGTGACAACAGTTGAACGTTGCTTGTTATTGTTGCTGTTTGTTGTCGTCTGTTGTTTGTTATTGTCTGTTGTTGTCTATTGTACAAACAAGCGTGAAATTATGATTAGTCATAAGGCGAAGTTCAAATACGCTTAATTTGTGGATAGTTTAGGATCAACAATAAGAGAAATGCGCTTACTTAAAATGTTATTAACAATTAGTTTATGCATTAAATTAAAAACAGCGTTTAATCTGGATATAGTAGCAAGTCACGTGCCTCGCTTAAAACGTCGACTAATATTGAAAGCTAGTGGGGTTTTAGGCATTCTTGCTCTACATTCAGTTAAAGCCAAAGTCGACAGCTGTTCAGATTAAATGCTCAATGTTTGTTTTTGCCTGCTATGCGAAATATTTTCAACTGTCGACTCATTTCTGAAATACTTCAGGTATTTCCAATCCAGACTCACCTTTAAATGTAGTATTATTCATTAATTTTATATATATGCTATTTATCAGATGTGATGGAAATCCATTTGAACAGCTCGTTAACATTACATAATCATATTCTTATTTAAAGTAAAGCAATTAGAATTCAAATATCATATTTCATTTACGTTTCGATCTGGCAATGTTATAAAATACAATTTGTTTTTGTTGTTGTTGTTGCTGTTTAATTAACAGTTGCAGCGACTACGAATCGGATTGTTGTTTATAAGACAGTCGCGTGCATCCTCTATCTATCAGTATTTAAAACAGCTGAGCATGCATTTAAACTAACACACCTGCATGAAACATTGTAAATATTATCATAAGTACAGTGGGAACACGAAATAACAACTGTGTCACAGTAGAGTAGTGGAAATTCAAATTGTTTCTGACTGAACTTTTATTGTGAAAAGTATTTTAAGTGAATATTTAATAAACTTTAAAGAAATATCATTTACTTTTCATTATTAATTGTTCATAACTCAATTTTGTTAATTCATTATTTATTATTAAATATTCATTACTTATTACTCCATTATTAATTACTTATTGTTCATTCTTCATTGCTCATTATTTATTTAATTTTTATGTAATTTTTTGTTTATTTAGTATTATTATTCTTTTTATTATTTTAGTACATTTTAATAATTTTAATATAATTATTACTATTAATGTATTTTTAAAAAAAAAAATTGTTTTGCGTAAATTAATCAGCTAAATTCAATTCTAAAAACAAAACAAAGGCAAAATCATAAACACACTTCCTATTATCAGTCTAGCAAATATCTTTATCTCTTTAAAAGTATTTCTTATCAGTTAAGCCAAACACTTTATTAGAATCAATATGCTATACATATATGATTGTGTATAACTAAATTTACATCACAGCTGGAAGTACAAAAGAACAGCTGACTAAGAGATAATTAATTGTAATAGGCAATTACATTTTATTAAGGTCTGTTTCTTTAAAAAGAAACAAGTGTTGAAAAGAGCTTGTTAAGAATTTAAGTTAGCAAAGTCAAGATTTGAATTCATTATAGATAGCCCCATAATAGAAATCGATCAATTTTCAGAGCACTAAGAAAAATAATATAAAATTTGTAATTCCTTGCATTTTATTCTTGTTTATTCTAATAGAATTTCAGTGTTGAAAACTGCTGTAAAAGTATTCCAAAGTTAACAAACGCAATATTCAAATGTTTGTTAGAAACCTTTTAGAAATATCTTTCAATTCGAGTTACCACCGTAAGTATATATATTATTTAAACAAATGTATGCATGTATTTGTATATATAGTATATAGACGATACGTAATTGCATTGTCAGTCGATTGTCGATTTTCGATTGCATAATCGTTAGACATCAGACGATTGCATATTGCATCAATCGAAATTGATCGATTTTGTTTACAACGAATATTGCAAGGTCAGCTTTAATTGTCTTTATATATCTACATATACATACACATATGCATTTATGTGTGTGTGAATACTGTTGTTTATATTTTTTATCGCACTCTCTAAACGTTTTACTTTCGCTTATTGTAATTAACTAATTGAACGCAAATATTTTGCAATAGCCGCTGGAATAGCACGAAATTCAAAGTAGTATTAAACTTTTTCGTTGTTGTTGCACTTTTAATTGTTGTTTATTTGCATAAGTCTATATTTTAGATTGTATTTGATTAGTTGACAGCAATTCGAAATCCTTCACGGTTCTGTGCGTCCCAAAATTGGTAACGATTTATGGCCCAGTTTTAAAAGGCGATAAAAAACCGAGTGTCTTCTAATTATTGTTGTTTTTAATAATACAATTGCAAGTGCGAATAATTCACAAATAAAAAATATATACTCTGCAGTCGCATTTGCTGATTCATTTTATATGTTAACTATGCAAGGGAAGGGAATATCCATATGCCTTATGCCAACCTGCATGACTAACGGGCCAATATGCTGCATAAATCAAAAATAGTTGAGAAAAACCCAAATAAAATATGAGTTTTAATTAAAAAGAAAATAACGTCTTGCAATTATCAATGGAAATATTTATATGAAATACACAAGAACAAAAAACTGATTAGGTTTCTCTTTAAAAAAACAAAAGAGAGCAAACAAGACTAAAGGACAACCATTTCGGCAGGAGAGAAAACCAAGAGAGAGCAAAACATCTTAGCACAAATCTAACGGTAACTGCCTAAAAGAGAATTGCGAACCAATTGACAGTGGTCGTAAAATACTTTAGACCGCACAAAATTTAAATGTTTTTAAGTACTTAAAAATAAACAATATATTTTGCAGCAAACTTAATTCAAATTAAATTTTAAAATAACTGAAGAACAAAAATTTAGCCTTAAGCATTATTTTTCTAGTGAAACAAACCTTAAGCTATTTGTTTGCTAATAAAAACCACTCTATTAACATACTGTATGTCTGATAAATCAAGGAAATTAAAAATTGGCATTTATATGAATCTGAACTGGTCATTGAACGAGCGCGTGACAAACCAGATCAAATTTTGAACTGCAAAAACTAACACATACAGCAATTCATCAAAACAACAACAAAAAACTGCTAATGAACGGGGAACAACTGCGCCCACACAATTGTCAGCTCAGGGGTCAAGGGGCTCAGTGTTCGTAAATGTCAGCAAAATGTGCGTGGGTTATATTACATATATATATATATGCCCAACTTACCCGCATATGATAATGCCAAAACACTGCACCAAAGCCGGGTAGAAGTTGTCCATGGAAACGCCATCCTCGACGCGTGGCGTGGCAGTGCTGTCGCTGCCACTGCCGCTGCCGATGTCGTTGTTGGCAACCAAGGCAGCCTCTGTCGCTTCTACAGCTCTGTCCCTTAACGCTTTGTAATACATGGAGCTATCCATAATGCTGCTTCGAATTTGTTCACTGGCTTACAACAGATTGCAACATGGTTGAGGAGGGGTGGCAGGTCACTTGAACCCACTGACGCAGCGGCTGTGACGTCAATGGAACCCGCACGTTATGCGACGCTTCTCTGTGCAAATATTGAATTTTCGCAAAATTTAATTAACAACACTAACTAACACAGACACACAGACACGGACAGCATATGAGACAATTATTTTATAACGCAATTCACGGCGTTCTTGTGGTTTATCTAGTATACGTATATCATATATTTAGCAAAATTTGCAGCTTTCATTTTGACGCGGCTAAAAAAAATTAAACGAAATTTTCGTGCTGCACTTCGCGCATATTCCATGCATTTTTTACTTCGCCCGCTCTACTCACAAACTTAGCTTAACGAAAATAATGCTGGAAGCTGCAGCAATCCGCTTTTATAGTAAAATTGTACCTCGCAATATGTTCGCTCAAACGACTCACATCGCTGAGCGAACCAATGAACTTTTGTCGTTCATTTGGTTCTTTTAATAATTTTTGGTAACTTAAATTGCTTGTGTTGAATTGCATCTATAGTTTGTTTGCATTTGTGTAGTTAAATTTAAAGTTTCTTAACTATATGTGAACTAGTATAGTTTACTAAAACATAGAGTATAATATTAAATACATTATTTTCGTTTGTTCAATAAAGAACTACTGCACGATTATCTTCAATTAAACAGTAATGCACATCTCTATTAAATAGCTGTTGATTTTACTTAGCGATGTCAAACACTTATGCAATTTCAATCCATGCTAATCGATATTTAAATATACAAACGTATAACAAGTGGTTACATATATTGCTAATAGCAAGTGTTTGTGTATTAAGTAAATTTATTTTAAGTTATGCTAAGTAAGGAAACATTTTGTTCGACTATACACATGTATAAATATTTCACAAATAAATTATGCTTGTCCAATAATGATTCCCAGGGCTGGCGCATATCGATAGTTTTGTTGCATACGATATGTGTGTATCGATAATAAAATGTTCAGCTGTTTACAACTTAAGCAAGAAGAAGACGAATTAGTCATCAAACAAAATTCGACGCAAATTTGTTAAAAATTCTTAAGTTTCACTTGTAAACTTCCGTATAGCACAAAATGAATCGACTATTTGGACGTGGAAAGCCCAAAGAGCCCGGACCAAGTCTAAATGACTGCATTTCCGGAGTAAGTGGAGCTGTGTACATGAATAAAGAGAATCCTAATCAGTATTCGCATTGCAGGTGGATGCAAGGGCAGCAAATATTGAAGAGAAGATTGCGAAGCTGGAGACGGAGCTCCGCAAATATCGCGAGCAAATGAGCAAAATGCGCGAATCTCCAGCCAAGAACTCGGTTAAACAAAGGGCGCTGCGTGTGCTCAAACAAAAGAAGGCGTAATTGATAACAATGTAAAGGCGGGCTCGTCAGTTAATGTTTTTTTATTCATTGCAGCTATGAGCAACAAGCCGAATCTCTGCGCAATCAATCTTTCAATATGGAACAGGCCAACTATGCCGCCCAATCGCTCAAGGATACTCAATCCACGGTGGCCGCCATGAAGGATGGAGTTAAGCAAATGAAAACGGAGTATAAGAAAATCAATATCGATCAAATTGAGGTAGACTCTCTTAATATACTTTTATATTATGGCTATAACTGTTTTTTACCTGCAGGACATGCACGATGATATGGCGGACATGCTGGAGCAAGCGGATGAGGTGCAGGAAGCAATGGGTCGCACCTACGGCATGCCCGAGGTGGATGATGATGATCTGCAGGCAGAGCTTGATGCCTTGGGCGATGAAATGGCGTTGGATGATGATTCCAGCTACTTGGATGATGTTGTCAAGGCGCCCGAGGCACCAGACAGAGAGCCAGGTGCCGATAGCATTAAGCCGGGCAAGGTAAAAATACAAGCGAAAAGTTATCAAACGCAATTAATACAAATACAAATCTATAATCATTTGCAGAGCACCATTGAAACGGATGAATTTGGCCTGCCGAAAATCCCGACCTCCTTGAAGACAACATAAAAAGTTGTTTCCATGCACATAAAAATGTTCATATTAATATTTAAAAAAAAAAAAGCAGCCACGGCTGACTCGCTTGTTTCCATTTTCAGTTGTAAAAACAAAAATTGTTTAAGTTTATTCACACATTGCTTTATATATTTTGTATGCATTTCCGTTATGTTTTGAAGTAAGCCTAATAAAAGGATTTGTACCGAACGCTCTCTTTTATACCGCTCTCTTAGCATCGCCTTGCATTTCGCGCGCTCTCTCTCTTAAGTGCAAAAAGTCAGACAGCTCACACTCTTGCCGCCGCTCTCTCACTCACACGCACACGCTTAGCGAGCGCGCTCACACACACCAGCAACACGACGTGCATGAAGGTAACTGAGCTTTGAAGTTCAGAGCATGAACTTGAGCGGCCGCGCGCGTGTCTCTGCCGCTGTGAATGTTTTCGTATACATGTGCTAGTGTGTGTGAGTGTGTTTATGAGTCTCAGTGCACTGCTGTGTGCAAAAATAACGCGTTCGCTTGCGTTTAGTCTTCATCTGACTGCTGTAACGGACGGTCGCAAAATTCCGAACTGAGCAACACAGTCGATCACAGCAGCAGCAGCTACAAATCTAAAAACCTTCGCTCACCCAAACAAATCGAAAACAAAAGCAAAAGCAAAATCAAATTAACAAAAAGAAATAATAATAATTGTTATTGCAGCGTGAACGCGCGCGTTGCTGCCACGCCCCCACCCGGACAACCGAATCCTCATAATTAAGTGCATCAAAATGCGTTACAAGTGAAACAACAAATCTGTGTGTCTCGCATAGTGTGCCTGTGTGTGTGCGTGTTAATATAGTTAACGCTGATTCTGATACGGAATCAGCATCAGTATCTGCTGCAATCACTGCCAAAATGTCATGCAATTGAGAATTGGCAAAAGTCTTGTGTAATTGTATTTTGACCAAGCCAACCAACCACCCACCACCCAACCACCCACTCAGCAACAACAACAGCGATCCCTCACAGTGCCTAAAAGTGTTTTTGTTGTTATTGTAGATTTTAAATGCACATATACGCAATATTTACAATCGTTTCTATGCAAATATTTGCCCAGCAGCCATTTTAGCTGCCAAGTAAAGTGCAACTGTTTTTTATCAAAATATACATACATATATAAACAAATCAAACTGCAGTCTGAAGCAACGGTACACATAATGGATATACGCCAAATTGGATTACTACTGCTGCAATTGGTGAGTGGAGAAGACATTGCGCATACGCAGCGTGCAACGATCTAGAATTCGCTCAGCGAAACAGAGTTGCATTTCCGATTATTTGAGAGACTTTCATTCGAGTAAGAGCGAGAGAGAGAGAGAGAGGGGAGTAAGGGGAGATTTGGGGGTGGGTTTTGTGAACAAGTGCAAAAATACAGGAAGCAAATCGCAATAGGCAAACACAAGAAAAAAAGCTTTCTATGCTCACATCGTCATCGCATCTGTATGTACGTGTGTGTGTTTGTGTGTGTGTATGTGTGTGTGTGTGCATGAAAGTTCAGGAAAAAATATCAGCAAATGCTAAGTTACAAATCTATATATGCTTGTATGTATAGATGTGTGTATTAATTGGCTACATACATATGTACAACGGTGAATGGAATGAGTCAACTAATCTAGAGAAGAAGAAGAAGAAGGTATACGCTGCGATGTTATTTACAAATTTCCCTCACTAACTAATATTTGGGCAATGCCTTGAAAGGAATTTTAAATTTGGGATATTATGAAATATAGCAAATTACTTGAAGGGAAATTAAATTTTGGGATATTGTAAAATGCATCAAATCTCTTGAAAGGAAATTAAGATTTGCGTAATGTTGCTTGGGAAATCTTAATCAAAGTATTTCAGGAGATTAAATTATAGTAAAAGTCTGTTAAAAATATAGTAAACGTTTATTATATACTGTTTAGTTCAGTTATTGGCCGATTTCTAGATTTTCTTTTTACGATGATTCATTGGTTTTTTGCCGAATTTCGAGTATTTCACAATAAGTTAATGCATATATGGACTATATTCTTCTTTTTTCCAATTTTCCACTGCTGTTCAATTCGAATGTTGCTTTTGGACTGATCGAATTACAGCTTTGGTCTTGGAGTCACAGCCAGAGCAATGTCCCACTTTTTCGGCTTCAATATTACAATTTACCAATAATTAAAATTCGAGACAAAAGAAGCGCTATAAAAAAAAACTGCTAACAACAGCGCAAATGTTTAGTTGTTTTTTTTTATTATTTCTTATATTATTTATGCTTATGTCGATTAAGTTTGTTTTTGGTTAATCGAGACGAATGGCCAAAAATATTGGCAATGCAAATGATGGGTGCGACCTTCGACACGGAAAGTGACGAGCCAATAAATTAAACTATCGATTAAATTATCGATCAAGCGGCAGATCTTCAGATCTGCAGATCAGATGCTCGCATATTTATAGGGGTATTTTATAGTTATGTGGAATATAAATGATCTATTTTTTATCTGCCAAATAGGAATTCCCATAACTTGACTGTTATTTCTGCATGCTGGCAATAGGGTCTAATAAGTTAGTTTTATCAATTTATTCTAAATACATATAAAACTTTTTTGCTTTCAGCTATTTCTTTAGATTTCGTATGCTTAATCTATATTTATTTACTTCAATAAAATATATCTATATGTATATTTCAAGTAAATCTTCTGATATCGATATAAATCATCAATATCCCGAAAAATGTCCCATATCTAATTCTTACACCTCACTCAGCCCGCTCCCCTCATAGTTCACCTCACTCGCGTGCAGCATGTCGTATTCGACACACATTCTAAAGAGTTCACCACAAATTCGCATTTATTTAGCAAAAGGAACCGACAAAAAAAACACTGACCAACCTCACAATCGATGCGAGCATTTATTTGCCCGCCTTCCGCAAGCAAAATCCCAAATGCAAAAAAAAAGTAAAATCCATCAAAAATTGAAATGAGACTTGGCGAAGGGCGCTGGAAGAGTTTGTTTTGATTGTTGCCATTGGCCGATAAGGCTGGACTGCTCCTGTTTCAACTTCACCTCTCCTGCTATCCCGCTCCCTCTTCTGCCTCTTCTGCTCATTCCCTTCTCTTCAATCAATAAGCGCCTTTGCCGATGGCTGCTGCTGTTGTTGTTGTTGGTGCTCGTCTAATGCTCTAGCATAAGAGCGTGAGAGCGAATGCGATCTAAACTTTTTGCAAAGGCAATGAACGCGAGCGCGTATTTTGCTTTGCTTTTGTGTGAGAGCGTTCGTGTGTGTGTGTGTGTATGTGTGTTCGCAAACACGCTGCTGTAAAGCTTTTTTCGTTTTCTTCCGATAACGGGCACACACACACAGGCAGTTACGCCTGTATGAGTGCCTCGCGTCAGTTCGCGTCAGTTTTTCCTCCCCGGTGTCGCATGACCCTGGCCTGCTATTGAAGCTAGACACATTCGGAGGCCAATATAAAGCGCAACCATTCAAAATATATACTAAGCATGTTGCCGCCGATGTCGGCAACAAATGCACATGTGCACACACATGCACACATGCACATACATAGGTGTACTATGCATGTACTATGTGCCTGCCTGCTATTATTGCATAGTGCAAACCTTTTTGCTGCTGTAATTGTGCGGGCATTCGATACTTTTCATATTATTGTTGTCTCTAAAATGAGCTATGTACATACATACATATGTGGAAGGAGAGTGAGTAGATTGCAGCAATTGGAAAGCTGGAAACAAGTGCGTCCATATAGTAAAATCAAAATACAGGGAAATTTTTCTTAGATGAAAACCAATAGATTTTAGAAAAGAGCTTATCAGAAATTTGCATATTTTGAAAACGATAATATTTTTGGATATTTCAGGATATCTTAAGAAATGTACCCATATTATGGATTGTTGCATAAGATGGGAACTAAAACAAATGGATTTATAAGGAGAGTGTCTAGCGGGACCTGAAATACAGTTAAGACAGTGTTAAAAGGAATTAAAAATTAAAAAAGGGATCTTTAAGGAAAGTAAATGAAAGGGAAACAAAGCGAGTATGAAATGGGAACTAAAATAAAGGGAAATTTTGTATATGACATTAAATATCCAAATCTAATAGAAATATGCATATTTATGTATGCATGTACACAATTATTGAATTTTTATGAATATCAACAAATATTTAATTCCTCTTTTGTTTTAAATAAAACCCGTTTGCTGCATAGATCAATAAGAATTATTAAATAAGCAGCGTCAGAACTTGCAGGGTCTTGGATTTCTTGAGTTGATATTTTATTTCATATATGTATGTACATATGTTTGCTGATGAAACATGTATTTTGGTCATCGAGAATTATGAGCTAAGTCACTCGATAGGTAATTCCCCATTATAAACAGCTGCGAACCAAGTATATTTTTGTTGTTGTTGTTGTTGTTATTGTCGTTTCGGGCAGCAATATTTGTCCAAGCGTTAACTTGGCTGAATTGATAAGCGTACAACGCCGCGTATGCTTGATAAAGCGCAACCTTACAAATTATTACGTATACGCAGCGTGTGTGAGTAGAAGAGGGTTAGAAGCCGAAGGTCGCTTCGAAGCTTAAGGTAGATGTATACGAAAACTAGTTCTAAAATGATGGTGCATACATATATATATTTATATTTATGTATGTACTATATACATTATACATTATTAAGAGTCATAGCAGACGCATAAAGTTAAAGCTGTTGAGAGTCACGTTTTTGGTTTTGTTGTAGGTCTGCGACCGCTAATTTTCATTTACAGCGTTCTCTTGTATTGTTTCCAAGCAGCATTTCATTTTGATTGCCGCTAAAAAGTTCACGTCCAACGCCAAAAAAAGCAAAAAGAAGCGAGCAAAAAGCACATACTGCTAACTCAACGTAAAACTGCGAATCAGTTTTCAGTTTTGATATCGTTTCGTTTTTATTTTTTTGAAGCTGCTGCCCCCACTCAACAACAACAACAACAACAACAACAGCAGCAGCAGCAGACTCAACATTCGGCACATTGAGGTTCAAGGTAGCCACGAAACGGCGCTCGCCAAGGCCAAGTGCAAACCGTGGCATGTCTCAAGCTCTCAGCTCTTGATTATGCATGCTTTAGACACACACGTACATTTATATACATACATACATATAACTACATATGTACATATATTTTTGAAGTTAGGCCTAAAAAAGGCAACAAGTGGCATAGCACGTGCTTTAGTACTTTTAGTACGTGCATAAAAGTAAGCTACTCCGAAATTCCCAACTAAATAAATTTCCCTTCACAATAGTTCTTAAAATAACTGCTCCCAAATTCCCAACTAAATAATTTTCTCAAAAGTAAAAAAGCCTTCACAATTCTTAAGTTCGAAACTCCCAACAAAATCATTGACAGTAAATTTAAAAGTGGAAGCGAATTCCTTAAATAAATTCTTATTAATTTTCCGTTCACAGACATTGTTCTTTTTTTTAGCAACTATTTTTTGTAATATTCGTCAGGTTAAACTGTAAGTGAAGGTTTGAAACTCAAATGAACTGATATACAAAGTACCTGCTACAAAATTGCCCAAAATTGATTAATTCCCCATACTGGAAAAAAACTTTAACAGTAGTTCTTGAGCCGCAGTCGAGGCTTTAGACTCAAGAAAATCAAATTCACATTCACATTCAGATTCAGTTTCGGTTTCAGCAAATGCCAGCCAGTCACACAAAAACACACACACACACGCACACACGTACTACATACGGTGAGCAGCCGAAAAAATCATGACCTTCCGCAATGCCAGCAGAAACTGTTGCCGTTCGCCCTCTTTCGTTCTACCTCTCTCGCTCACTCGCACCGTGGCTGCGCCTTCGTGAGCGACGCTTTCAGTGAGCGCCGTGGCTAGCTTTTTTGGCAATGCGTGAGCGCGCGCACATACACAGGCACAAACGCACACAGACAGAAGCAAAGAGTGCGCTGCTCGAAAATAAGGCCAAGGTTACTCACCTTGATTAAGACCGTATGAACGAACCGAACTAAAGCATAAAGAAACGTAGAGTAGAAGTCGCTGGGCAGGCCAAACAGAAGTCGGCACCAACAGAAGCAGCCCCAGCAGAGCAGCAGCAGCGTTTTATTTTTTTTTTCGCTCTACTCTTCTTATTTTATTAATACTTGTTGTTGCTGTTGCTGCTGCTTAATGACCTTGCCCAAAAAGCTTCAAGCATAATAATTAACAACAACTCAAAGTGGAGGCTAACTAAGCCGTAGAATCAAGCAGCGAAAACGAAACCGAAATTGATGGCTGTTTTGTTTTAGTAGTTGCTATTCTTGTTGTCTCCGTCTCTGTCTCGCCTCTGCCTCTGGCTCTGCTCCCACCGCCGGAAGCGCGGCATTGCATTGACAGAGTTCAACGCCAGGATCAGTGTCATTGCTTTTGCTGCGACGTCAACGTCTGCGTCAGCGTGCATTGACGCGGCCAACTGTGAGTGCGAGTGCGTTCACTCGAACTTCATGCCCAAATTTCTGTCCTCTCTCTCGCTCTCTCACGGGTGGAATGTGCCAGTTATTTTTATTCTGTAATAATCTAGAAATAAAATGTATATTTTATGTGATATATTTAAATAATTCATTATATTGATATAATAAAATAAAATAAAATAATAAATAATTCATTCACTTTTACATGTGCACATGCATCGAATTAGAACTGTAAAATTCCGCCTGCCGTTTGAGCAGCACTGCACTGCTTGTCAAACTGTTACACGCGCCGCACTTAATGCCGCCCCAAGGCTTTCATAGTTTGAGCTGCATTGACCAAATCGCGCCTATCTCAATAGCCCCCAAATGCGGCAGCGCCTGTAGCGTACTATTATCGCACACACGCACACTAATACACAAACAACAGCCACAACAACAACAAAACAAATTTAGCCTTAGTTGAGGTCTTGCTATGCACCTCGAAATCGCAAATGCAATAACAATAAAAACTAACATCAAATGCACATGCAAAAATGCAACAGCAATAGCCAGCCAGAGCAACAGAGCAAGAGCAAAACAACTCCCGCGCTTTTGTTTCAGTGTTTGTATTTGTGTCTGTGTGATATGAGAGCATGGAGAGCTGCAGCGCGTGCTGTTTCTCTTTGACACTCATACACACGCACACACTGCTAAATTTAGTTCAATGAAATTGTGCTGCTGCAGCTCTTTGGCACTTTTGCTCTTATGCCAAAGGCAGGTCTCTTTTTGCGCTCGTGCTGTCACTTGCTCTCTCTCTCTGAGTTGCTTTGTTTTTGTTTTGCTGGCTGACTGGCTGGCAGCTAGTGCAATGACTACGCTGCGAACGACTCGGACTCGCTAATGATGTTGCCGTTGCTGCTCTGCGAATGATGATGATGATGGTTATCGAAGGTCTTTCACCCGAACTCGGTCATTGGCGTACATTTGTGTGCTGCTGCTGCTGCTGCTGCTGCTGGTGGTGCTGCTGGTGGTGCTGCCTTTGCCTGCCGCTGCTTGCTGCTGCTGCTGCGCTGTCTCAGCTGGCGCTGCTGCTCGCAAATCCAGAGCTTTTCAAAGTGTACATGTCGCAATTTCTTAAGAAAGTTCAATTACCCCAAACAATCAGATTTACTGTCTGTTTTTTGATGCATACACTCGACGTCAGCGTCGACCGCGACGGCGACGGCGACGCTGACTGTGACTGCAACGTTGCTCGTTCATTTGCTGCTGCTGCTGTTGCAGTTTTCTAATGTTGCCTGGCATGTTGGGCATGGGCATGGTTGGAGGCTTGAGGCTCAGCCAGTTTTATGGCCCTGTCCAGAGTGCGGGGCATCTTCAAATGTTTGCTGCATGCGTTCGGTGCTGCTGCCGCTGTTGATGTTGCTGTTGTTGTTGTTGCTGATGTTTATTTGCGGCGCTGCGTTCAATGTGAAATTCGTTTGTTTTATGTCCTGCAGCATCCACATTTGCATTTGCATTCGCTTTTAGTTTTATTTTTTTTTTTAAATATTTTTTTTTTTGGCTTTTACACTGATTGCCTTTTTGGGATAATCGCAACGCCAATCGCAATGGCGGCGAATTTGTAATCTTAGCGAGAGCTGAGTGTGGACACTTTCGCTTTAACATAGAGAGAGAGAGAGAGAGAGAGGAAGATGGTGTTACGCTTTGAACTTTGAGCTGCAGATTTTTGATCCTAACGAATTTAGCTGAAATTACTTTTAGTTCATATTTTAAAGTTAGGATTGAAAAAATACTTTATGTAAATTAAAGTGAATATTTTTAAACACTGAGTAACTAACAGTTATTAATTATTATATAGCTAGATACAAAGTAAAATAAACTAAGTGAAGTTAGGAAATGTGTTGTTAAATATATTAATTCAATGAATAAATAATAAACTAATTTTATTTTTCTATCTACTTTCAACTTTAGTCTTGCATTATATATTTATTAATATATAAATATGTATGTTTGTATATATGTATATTTATATATGTGCATATGTATGTACATACATATGTATATACTTTTATTTCAGACTTTGCCTCAACTCCTTTTCTGAAATTCAATTCCACTTTATTTATGTAGCTGTAATTTTTTTTTCTTAATTCTCTTTTACATCATTTTCAAGTTTAGCCGAAAAATTGCAAATGTTTGCCACCTCCTCCTACTCGTCCTCCCCTCTCTTTCTCCTTATCTCTCTTTTTTACTTCCCCTTCCAGTTGCCGATGCTGCTGCTCTTGTTGGCGTTGCTTCCATCGACAGTTGCAACTTTCAAACAAGTTTAGTACTTCCAGCCTCAGCCGCAGCTTCAGCCGCTGCTTCGTCTCCAACGCCGAGCTTCGGCTGCATCGTTAGCCTGGCCAGTGGCCAAGTGCATTGTATTTGTATCCGGGGCGTCCGTCGCGCTGCTCGCTGCCCGCTGTCTGCTGAGGAGCCCGCCAGGAATTTGAGTGCAATTGCAATTTTGCCTGTTGCTCTTTTGATTTATATTTCTTCTTTTATTATTCATATTTATGTTTTTTGGCAACAAAAAACTTTCGTTGTATATTTCATATTTTTGATTTTTCTTTTTTGTATTGCCTTCAATAAGACAACTTGCTTGAGCTGCAGTAAAAAAGTGAAAACTGTGCATGCAAATCGTAAAATATTAAATGCATAAATTGCACTCAAAAATTGAGTCATTTGAGTTGAGTCGCCGCTGCACATTTGTTTTGTTTGATTCGCTTTTTGTTTTATTTTTCGCTCTGCTTTTTGTTTTTTTTGGGGTGCATTAAACGGCAAATTGTTTCGTGGGATCAACACACACACACACACACATACACATAAAGTGCGTTGATCTCGCGACGCAGCTGCAGCGTCAACGTATGCGCTGGCAGCGGGCAGAGACGCTTTTATTTAAGTTTACAAAAGTGAATGAATTGCTGACTCTGCGGTGCGCCCGCTGCTTG
This sequence comes from Drosophila gaucha, assembly GCA_035045545.1. Classification (NCBI taxonomy): domain Eukaryota; kingdom Metazoa; phylum Arthropoda; class Insecta; order Diptera; family Drosophilidae; genus Drosophila; species Drosophila gaucha. Next base: position 2,609,377 of record JAWNOY010000292.1, read on the forward strand.
CGTAGGCGTAAAGCGTTAGCGTCGCATCGGCTGGCCCTGCGCTCTGTGTTGCGTGTCGCATGGAAATAGCTCAATATGAGTAATAATTAATAAATAATTAATTAGTCAGGCAGCCGCTTGAGTCATTGCCAAAAGGCAGGCAGTTCAATCTGCACAAGGCTGTAACACTCACTCACTCATTCACTTCACTTCACTTCGCTTCACACTCATTTCACTTCACTCAACGCGAAAGCAAAAGCAAAACAAAAATTTGCCAGCCGTTGCCGTTGAATTTTTGTTGCTCTTCGCTGCGCTGCCGCCTCATAATGCATTTGTATGCGTCTCTGTGGTGTTTCTGTGTGTGTGCATGTTTGTGCGCGCTTGCATGTGTGCGTTTGTCTGTACGTGTGAACTCTGCTTTTGACCGACGGAGGCAATGTTGTTCGTTGACCTTTCCCAAGTGCTGCTGCTGCTGCGTGGTTGTTGTTGTTGTTGCCATGAAAGGAGCGCGGAGTGCGAGTGCGCGTCGTAAGTTGTGGGCGCACGGCGAATTGCCGCTGCTGTTGCTGTTGTTGTTTTTGCTGGTGCAGCTTACGCAGCGTCAATTGTTGTTGGCTTTTGTTTCATATTTCGGCAAAAGTTTCCTTGGTCATTAAACTCTTTTTTAATGCAACGACCTTCCATGCGATCGACGGCACGAATTTCAATTGAAGTTTTTCGCACTCGCTGTGTTTGTTGTTGCTGTTGCTCTTGTTGTTGGTGTTTTATTTTGAAGAAGTTTATCGCGTTATTGAAATTAAATTCGCCGTGGGCTAGGTTATTATGTTAGTGCCTTGAATTTGAGCAGTGAACCTGAGTGACAACTCACAAAATCACATACATATGTATACATACATACATACATGCAGAGCGACAGGTTGAAGGTTCACATATTGAACTTTTTAAGCATGGTCACATTAAAGCTCTTAACATTAAGACATTCACACTCCATATACAGTTAATAATATTCTTTTCCAAAAAGGCACATCCATTGCCAGTTACCTCATGCATAACTTTTAGTTTTTAAATCATTTCACAATGAAAAGTAAAATTTGCAACAAAAGCAGCAAAAGCAAAATCTTACGGTATTTGCACTTTTTATTTAACAATGCAGCCGCAGCAGTTGAATGAAGTCAGCGCTTAAGTAAGAGCGCACTGCACGTAAGAGAGCTCGCCTATTTGCTTAAGGTTCGCCCATACATGCAAGCAGTGTCTCTCATAAAAGCTCAACACACTGAGAGAGAGTAGAAGAGAGAGAGAGAGAGAGAGTGGCTGCAGTTGCGACTGCAGCCATTGCAAGTGATCTCAGAGCATGTGCGTCGGAGTGTTCGTGTGTGTGAGTGTGTGCTTTACTGTAAATGTTTTTTTGCACTGCATTTTGCCGGCGCGCTTTTCAAAGTTTTCGTCTAATGCAATGGTGTCTGTGTGTGTGTGTGTGTGAGTGTGTCTGAATATGCGCATGTGTATGCGCGCTAGCGACTAACTTGTTTTTGTTGCTGTTGTTGTTGTCGCATTCGACTTTTCAATGAGTCAATCCTTGAAATGTTGACTTCCTGATACGCATATGACTATTGAACAAGTTTGCTTTGTTAGATTTTTTGAAGGTTGCGTATTTTATACATACACACACACACATACACGTATACAAATTTATATGCATGCATATGTGTAGTGGCTGACAGACATAGAAACATATACATATTTTGTAGTTAGATATATGCCTTTTGCTTTTGCTTTTGCTTTTGCCTTTTGGTTTTTTTTGTTTTCCATTTTTATTTTGTTTTTGTCTAAGGTTAGTAGCGCTTGACTATTCTGTTTTTATAGCATTATGTGTTTTATTTTGAATTTACAGTTTAGCTACAACAACAAAAGCAACTTGTGCGACACTTAAGATTTTTCTATGTTCTCTCTCTATTATATTTATGCATACGTATGTATGTATGTATGTTTGCATGCATGTATGCATGTACATATGTATGTATGTATGTGTGTATCTTGATTCTTATGGCAGTGAAGAATAAATTTTCCATTTAGCATATGAATTTATGGCTATTTCATTAAATTTATTAGAATGCAAGTTGCGCTCAGCTCTTTGTTAGTATTTCTCCTTCTTCTTCTTCTTTTCAGATGTCATCTTTCAAAACTTAACATAACATATTCTTAGTCTTAGTCTACACAAATTCCTCGCTGAAGGTTAATTATAACATTTTTAGCTTAGCTAAAATCTCAGAAGAATCTGTTTTATAATACAACAACTAAAGTGAATGACGCTTTAATTAAAGTTTTTTTTTCAATGTAGATACATATAAGGAACATTTATGAGGCAAAATTATTAATTAAGCTGCATATATTTTAAAAATTATGTGAACTTTTATTTGATAGTTGATTAAAAGATTCTATGTAAAGACATAAAGACACTTTTATAATATATAATTTTGTGTCTTTCATATAAACATATATCGGCGAGTCAATAAGATTTTCAAGTTGTGAAGGTTGTACTTTCTACCATTTTGTCTCTACTAATTGTGCAGCGAGTCTCGCAGTCGACGCTTTTCATCTAACTGCACTATTCCCTGGACGTTCATCTACAACCACATTTATCCTCATAGTTGTTGTCTCTCTCACTCGACTTCACGTTGAGCCACAGTCGAGGACAGCCCATACTGTCGTCGCACTCTTCTAGTGTTGTACAACTTCACTCAGGTTATTCATTACACAACACTGCTCAAACACTAGGCGCATACTTTATAATATTAGAATTCTAATTCTATCTCCAGCACAAATTTTTAAGTTTTTCTTTTTCATGTTGCACAATATATTTTCAAGCCGTTCCAAATGTCTTTCAATCACACTTATTTGTTTGCTCTACTTTGTTTTTCGTAACCTTCATCGTGTTTCGATCTGTGAAATTTCTTACACATATTTTCGATAGCCTTATATAGTAAAACATATAGTATAGCTAGAGCAATTGTCTCAGTTTGCCCTCAGCATTTTCTTAATGCATTCGTCACGTCTAATAACCATTTTGTTTTTCATTACCAACTCGATTACAAATTAACCGTTAAATGGCAAAGCATCGAAGATATTGGCCGTAGTTTTGTTTAAGAGAGCGACTCTCGAAGCTGCTCTCTTATAGGCTCGGCTCTACAAGTATCTCTGTGTGTGTGTGTGTTTAGGTGCGTGCAATAGCAAATAAAACAACAACGCATACAACAACAATTGCTGTGCCCTTGTAACAGCAACAACAAAAACACCCTGCATAAGGCATTATTAGTGGGCATTGGACAACAAAAAGTAAAAACAGAAAAAAACGACTTGCCATGCAACTAATTTTTTTTTTTCATATTGTTGCTGTTGTTGTTGTCGCCTTTTTGTGCGGTTAGGCGATGAACGAAAAACGAAAAGCTAGAGAAAAATCATTTCGAGGAAGGTTACGAATTTTAGACCACTTGCTAAATTGTTTTTATAAATGTATGTGTAAAAATTTGATTAGCTTTCCGACTCCCGTGTTAAATAGTTGGCAACGAAAAAGAGGTAAAGCTTAATTAGGTCAAAGAAAGGACGTAGATTATGTAAATTGGGAAGAATTATTAAAGAACTAATTTAAAACTAGCAAATACCCAGTTATAATTAAAATCTATTTGGCATGCAATTTCATCACGCCTTATAATATCTTTTAAGACTGCCTAACCAAACAAATACCCTGTAAAAACTCAACAATCTAGGGTATACAAAGTTCTTCCTTCACCAAACAGCTATGTACATAAGAAGTCTTTAACAAAACAGTTTCCCTGTTAAAATGTAGCTTCTGTTTGGTAATACAAGTTCTATCTTTCACCAAGCAAATACCCTATAAAAATGCAACTATGTATACACATATATAATAATATATACACATATATAAATATATAAATGGGTATAAAAAGATCTTCCCTAACCAAACAGCTACATAAGAAGTATTTAGTGGCAATTTCTACACCCTGTAAAAATTGAAATATTTTTTGATATCAAAATCTACCGTAAACATTTTTTTGAGAAACCTAAGTACTTAACCTAAACAATAAAATACCCAGTAAAACGCTTAAAAAATATCTTAAGCCAAGCAGATACCCTGTAAAATGAGACTAGCTTGTATTCTAGTATTCTCTCTAGTATTCATAGTGTATCTTTAATCAATCAAAACTTCTAACAGTAAAACCTAAACATCATCCTTCAGCTATCCAACTATTGTCCACGTCTCCAAACTATTTTGCATACAAAGATAGTAGAACTCTAGACAACATCTACTGAATGACCTTGAAACATCTGCAAGAAATCTTTTGACACCTGTGCGAATAAAAAAAAATTGAAATTCTAACAGCTCCACAAATATATCCGAAATAAACTTTTATCGCAACGCAGTCGGAAGTAGACGTTGCAAAGCTTAGCTAAGACAACAACAACGAACAACAAACAAACAAACAACAACAAAAACACTATAATTTTAAGCTAGCAAAAAATGCGATCTTGAGCGGAACATAAATAATATTTTGTTCAATGAAAAACAATTCTTGTTATTGTTGTTGTTGTCGCAAAGGCACGAGTCGTCTATGTTCTTCACGCACACTCACACAAACACACGTACGCTCACGCACGCACACACTCATGCGCATGGAGCTGCATACAAATTATAAAACGAAAGCTTTTATTTTTATACAATTTTTATACGTAGCCATGACAGTGTGAGAAGGTCACGATGCACACACACACATACATATATATACCAACAAGCACAGCATGACGAACATACACACACACGCATACATAGTATATGCTTCTGTAGACAATAATACTACGACTACTACTACTACCACTACAATGGCAAAAGCTAACAGCCATAGCAAAAGTAAGAGCAGGCAAAACATATTTACGCAGTAAATGAGCAACAACAACGTAGACAAAGCCAAAGACGCCGGCGCTCTAGCCCAGACACTTACTCTCTCTCTCTCTCTACCTCCCCCTTCGCAAACAGTTCGCAACCCGCGCCTATGCAGCGCCTGATCCGCTCAACTCTTAGCACATTGTTACAGAGCCCCCAAAGAGCGCAAGTCAAACGCATTTTTTTGTGTTTCAAATATTTGCGTAGCTTTTCGCCTTTGTTATTGTTGTTGGTGCCACTGCTGCTGCGGCTGACTAGGCAATAAAAAAGCTTATTCTCGAGTTGCGGAGCGAGCGCAGCCGAAAGCTTTGCCAGGCATGTACATAAATATTAAAACAAAATAGTTATGCATGTGAGAGTGTGTGTGTGGATCATATGTTGGAATACCGATAGCTAACCAAGTGAGAAATTGTCTAAATGCATGTATGTATGTATGTACTCAGAGAGTAGCAGCAAATGTCCCTTAACGGAATATCCTTGAGATATTGGGTGTGTGTTATCGATAGTTAAGCAAGTCGGAAATTATACAATTGCCTGCATTTACTCAGAAACTACACTCAAATATCCCATCAATGAATATCCTCATTGAGCGTAGCCTTTTGACAGCTCAGTAAGTGGGAAATTGTATAAATATCTGAATGTACTCAGGAAGTACAAGCAAATATCCTTTAAGTAAATGTCCCTCATTGAGCGTGGCCTATTGACAGTTCAGCAAGTGGGAAATCATATATATGAGGTTCATAGGAAATATCCCCTCTCAGTGAGTATGTGTGCGTAAATTAAAGCATATTTAGGCTAATCAATAGCTATGCAAGAGGGAAATTGTGCTTAAACTACCTCCAAATATCCCTTAAGCACGTTGAGTATTACTCATTCATTGTGTGTGTGTCTAGCTAAAGCATATTTTCGGCATATTTCTAGCTCAGCAAGTGGGAAATTATGCATACAAAACCTGAATATACTTTTAGCACTTTGAGTAAATATCCCTCTCTTTAAGCACTACACCTATGCGAATATTTCCTTTGCTCTTTGCGGTTCGTCACGAGTTTTAAGCTTCGCTTTTGTTTAATAGCGCATAACTTAAGTTTTAAATAGATATGGAATATATTAAAAAAGTCTTAAACATAATGATTAACAAAGCTTTACAATTCTTTCCATTTATATTGCAGAGGCCGCCGCACAGCAATCACAGATAGATCGAGAGCTCAACAGAGGGGGAGGTGCCCTTTGGCCCCTTTGGCCTCGCTTAAATGCCACAGCGCACGTTCAAACACCATAAATGCGTGCCCAAAGCAAGAATCTGGGAACAAATGCAAATTTGGTCAATGTCAGCCATGTTGCTAATGACAATAAAACTTTATACTTGTACATCTATAGCATACGTTGTAAAATAAAACAACAGCAACAACAACAACAAAAGCAACAGCAGCAGCCAAGCAAAGACATCTTCCTGCTGCCACACAAACGTTGGCAACCTCCACTTCACCTTCTACAACAACAACAACTGCTGCAATTGCAACAAAACAACAAATAAAGCTTCAATGCAAATTAAAAATCAAATTTTTGGACAACTTTACACTGCCTTCTAGTTTATACAAAACACCTAGACATACCTATATATATAGTATATACACTTATACAATTTATAATATATATATATATATATATATATACATATATATATTAGTGACAATTTATCGTTTAAAAGACGTGCAACATTATTTACAACACGTTCTGGATTAGACGCATGCAACACATACATATATATCTACATATATATCCAACAGAGGTGAGTTTTTGTATTTACTTTATATTTTATTTAAGTATTTTATATATATTATTATATTCATATAGCATATATGTTATTATAGTAGCTAGATTGAAATATCTCAAGGTAGAAAGCTTTCCATATAAAAACTTACTTTTGTAAAAGATATTAGATAACGGTTTTCTTGAAATTGATTAATATCTGATCTTTGGGTCTCGATCTCGAAAATTTGATAAGATACAGTTACTAAAATTGGTATTTGGATTCTTCTAAAGTATACAAAAGTATAAAGCAATTCACTTTTTGGATGTTCCAACCACTCTAAGCAAAACTTGGCTCATTCAGTCTAAGCTAAAGTTGGAACAAACTTGTTTATATAGGAGAATAGTTTTCTTGAAATCGATTCATAACTGATTTTTGAGTATAACTCAAATATTTGAAAAGATAGAGTTACTTAATTTGGTAATCGGATTCCTTTTAAGTATACAAAACAAGTTAAAATGCTCTAGTCGGAACTGACTACGAGATCACCTGAACGCTTATCAACAAATTTAAAACTGTGATTTCGAGCCGGTATCCAAAAAAAAAAAAACCGAAACTGTATTTTCTTTACAAGAAGCAAAATGCAGAATTTTGTGACTTTAGCTTAAAAGATGTAAAATATATACTTAAAAAACTTAATCTCTATAACGTTTTTAATCGATTTCATGGAAAAGGGTAAAGTTATCGATTAACAGAAACAAATTCGATATGCGCGCTGTATACAAGGACCTTCATGTGAAATTTGAAGTCTGTAGCTTTCATAGGTTCTGGGATCAACGCGTTCATATATACGAACAGACAGGGGGACAGACGGAGAGACAGGCAGACAAACAGGACTAAATCGACTCAGCTATATATACTTTATGGGGTCTGCCACGCCTCCTTCTACCTGTTACATACAATTTTTTTTCTAACAAAACCATTATGCACTGCTTTCCCATTTTCAATGGGTTTAGGGTATAAATGTAAAGCGATCCACTTTTTGAATTCAGTCTAAGCAAAACTTGGAAGAAAATAATTTTTAAAAGGCACAGCACGAAGTTTAGGGTATATCATAGTCAGGTACTCCCCACTGAATTAGTTTTTTTTGATCTTTTAAGAGCGGATAATGGAGTAAAACACATTCTATTTACAGTCGTGTCTGGGTGCAGTGAACACCCAAACTTTTCCGAAAGTAGTACTCTAATAAGTTAAACTGTATTTTGAGAAAATAAATTGAGTTTTTGAGCAAAACTTTTAACCTTTATATAGTGAACAGCCTCAATACTGTGATCAGACCTAGCATTCATTAGTTCTCTATATCCAGACACGACTGTATTTATTTTTTTTTAATTTCTGATATCTTTTAAAATTGTTTGCTTCAGTTCCTTTTTGGGATCTTTCAACTCTCTTTCATTGCAAATCTATTATATTTATATATATATTTAAGTTTTTATAGACGGACTATAATTCTGTCTGATATTTGCGTGTTAAGTTTTGCATTCGATAGAAAGTTAAGAGCTCTTTACTCTAGTTGGAACCGCGCCCAATTCCAAGAATAATTTAAAAGTGTGTGCACCAGGAAGTGCTCCAAGCATAATGCAAATGCAAATACAAATGCAACAATGTAATAAGCTTTAGCTAATCAAAATGCGAGCAACTGTTGCTGCTGTTGTTGCTGTCTAATCAAAGATTGTGTATACGCACCGTTGCTCTGTTATTAGACATAAGGCAAAAGGCAACATTTTGCATAAACGTCGACATCTTCTAATCAATGTGCATTACGCAGAAGATTGGCGCCACTCGGCAGCAACAGTTGCTCAAAGCTGCAGCAGCAACATTTTCTAATGCAAACTCTCTTGTTGTTGTTGTTGTTGTTCTTGTCTTTTCTTTCAAGTTTTCTTCTTATGAACTTGCGAGCAGAAAAGTGAATAGCCGCCAGCTGCTGTTGCTGCTGGTTGTTGTTGTTGTTGTTGCTGCTGCTGTATTGAATAATGGAAAACGAGTTTTCCGAGCCGCATGCGCATCACCAAGCAACAACAACAACAACAACAACTGCAATTGCAAACTGGCATGCAATGGAAAAACCAACGCAGGCGCAGCCAATAGCAGCAACAGCAGCAGCAACAGCAGCAGCAGCAGCATCAGTGCCAGGCAGCGCAATGTTGTAATGTCAATTATTGTTGTTGTTGTTATTGTTGTTGTTGTTCAATGTACTCTCTCTCTCTACAGTTGTTGCTGTTACGCTTGCAGCAATCGTTTCGTAGTTCAATGTTAACGAACTTTTTGCGCTATGAACGCAACTTGCAATTGTTGTTGCTGCTGCTGCTGCTGCTGCTGCTGCTGTTGTTGTTGTTAGACTTTCACTTGCATTGGTTTTGGCAGCTTAGAGAGAGCGAAATGCAGCAGCAGCAACAACAACAACAGTTGCAGCTAAACGTGTTGTTGCTATTGCTGCTGCTGTTGTCGTTGTTGTTGCTGTTGCTGTTTGCTTTGCATGCGGTTCAACAACATGTTATGTAAAAAGCATTTTTACAAAGTTGCTTTTGCTGTTTTTATCTTTTTTTTTGCCGCTTAGCTTGTTTTGGTTTGTTTTTTGCAACTCTTTGTTTTTCCATTTTTCCATTTTCCATTTTTTTTTCGACTGTGTTTTCCTTTGCTGCTGTTGCAGCTGTTGCACATGGCAAAACCTTTGCTATAATTTTGCAGGGCCGTTTGTTGCTGTTGTTGTTGCTCAGTCGTAATTCGCAATTTGAAATGTTATTGAACTTTAAACGAAATTAACTTTGATAGCAAAGCGCAATTGCTGATTTTTTATGTTTTTATATATTTGAAGCAAGCCGGAAGCCAAAGAAAAATATCAAAACAATGCAACGAGACGACTTTCCATCAGCATTTCATCAACTCATCCCCAGCTTTGTTTTTCGATTAAAGCTGCAAAATATTTCATCAAATGCACAATGCCAATTGAAGTTTAATAAGTGTTATTAAATATTAGCAGGGGTGGGAAAGGAGGCTCCAGGCGGAAGCATAATTTTCTTTTGTTTCTAATAAATATGATTTTCATCACATTTTCAGTCACTCGAAATATGAATAAAACATTAATGTAAACTTAAAAAAGAGCGCAAACAACAAAGAAAATGGTTTGGCTAGAAAAAATCGCTTCAGTTTTGGCCAAGTTGTGAAGATTTTAAATTATGACCAAAGTTTTCTTGTCAAAATTTTTGTGATTTTCTACATGAAACTTGGTCAAAATTTTGAACTTCTCAAAATCACATTTAAAGTTACTTTTGATGGTATTTTTGACAGTCACAATCGATAAAAAAGGGTTGCCCCTTACTTGTTTTTTCCCCCAAAAAATTAAAAAAAAAAAAAATTGTGTTTTTAATAGTTATTTTAATAATATAAAAACATGAAAAATTTGAAATCGATGAGAAGAATTTATTTAGTTTTAGCTATGTATGTTTGAAGGAAAAGATAAGGAGAAATCATTGGAGTAGTTTTTATACCCATTGAAAATGGTTTTAGCTTAAATCTGTATAACCGTATATCCTAGTATAGCCCAGTATATCCTTTGAATCCTATACAAAAATAAAAAAATATTTAAATATTTTATATTTCAACTAACTTTAAACAATTTCTTTTTATTTCAGACTCTGCGTGCAAATCCAAAAAGAAGAAAAAAAACTCTTAACAAAATTTAAGCCAAAATAATAATATATGCAATTATATATTATAACATAAAGTAGTATATACGATATACACACTTAGTACATAAACGAATTTTAGAGTGGACTTAATATTTTTTCATTTTTTTTTGGTTTAACGACAAAAAACGTCCGAAACAAAAGACAACAAAAACAATTAAAATTAAAAAAAAAAAACGGAAACCAAACCAAAACCGTCTAATAAAAGTGCCTAAAACAAAATTTGTGAAAACTGAAAAAAAGAAAAGGAAAAAGAAAAGTGAATAAAATAAAAACAAAGTGTGATAAGTCAAAGTTTACAATAAGAGAAAGAAAGAAAGGAAAAAAACTGGTAACAGTTGAAAAGAGACAGAGTAGATATTGGAAGGACATTTTCTCAAGCGTGAGAGAGAGGGGATATTTTAAAGGAAATTTTCTCAAGTGAAGGGGTGCAGAGGAAACGGCTACACGCTGGCAGTTAACGGCATTTGCAGTGCAGGCTTTGCCCTATCAGCGATGCCCTTTATCGATGACGCTCTGCTCTGGTGTCCGGATAACGATGGTCGCTTAGTTGGCGGCCTAGACTTGGCTAACTGCATGACAGTGCGTACCCAGATACCCTGTAAAACTCAACTCTACACAGACTAAGTTTCGATTCTCTCTCTCTCTCTTTTTGCAGGATGATTCCACGGTGAATGCGGAGAACATTAACGCAACAATTGGTTCGAACAACAACTCCTTGCAACAGCAACAATTGCAGCTGCAACTGCAACAGCAGCAACATCAACATCAGCATCAACAGCAGCAGCAGCAGCAGCTGCAGCATCAGCAACAATTGCAGCAACAGCAACAGCAGCAGCAACAATCGTCGGAGCTTTGCGGCACAGCGGCTCGGAATGTGAATGTGGTGGTGGAGCCGTTATGTGGCAGCGACTCCTCCGACGAGCTCTTCCGCACGCTCTCCGAGAGCAACTTCGAGATCGAGAGCCTGCTGTCCGATTTGGCGACCGTTGAGGTCAAAGTCGAAAATGTACATCCGCCAAAGCACACAGACAAGTTGAACTTACACACACACACACTCGCACACACACCCACACGCACACGCACACGCACACTCACACACATCACACACTCTCTTACACACTCAAACTTTCTTGCGCAGGACTCTTTTGCTTTATAACTGTAAACCTACCTTTCAAGCATTTACCGTTTATAATTTGTTTTCTCTTTTGCTCTTTTCTTCCCTTCCACAATTAATTTTTTTTGCTCTTCTCTTCCTCTACAATAACAACAACTTCTACGTTTTTTTGTTTTTTTTTTTGTCAAATACCCCTCTCCTCCTCTCTGCTATCTCTTTCCTAGGAGGAGAACAACAACAACGTTATCAGCGACAACGACTTTGCGAGCGTTGCCGCCGCCGTTGTTGCCGGCGACGATCTGCTGGCCAAGGACAATGTACAGTTGAGCGTTCAAGGGTTGGTGGACACGGTGGGCGCCAGCCTGGCGGACAGCGGTGGAGGCAGTGGGCATGGTCAAGCGCTGCTTGGCTTTGGCGCCAGCTCCGCAACGGCCACAACGACAGCCGCTGCGGCAGCTAAGCGAAATGGTGAGCTATTATTATCCATATATATTGATAATCATATATATATATAGATTTTTATGTTTTAATCAGGTTTTCTGCTGCCCTGCGATCTGCTCAACAACAACAACAACAGCAATGGCGACTGCACGCCGGAAGAGTCGCGCTTTGTAACTGTAACGAGCGCCTCGGCGAATCCCTTGCTAGTGGAGAAGCTAATGTCGAAGTGCTTAAATATAGACAAGCGGCTGGATAAGCTAGATGGTAAGTCATTTTGTTATTCCCAACTTAGAAAGTGTTTTATTATAATATTCATAAATTGCACTACGAGAATTACGTCAAGTTGGCTGCGAGCACAATTTTACTCACTTGAAATATTCAAAATTAAAATTTCGCGCCATTTACCGTGAAGTTGGCAGCACTTTGGCACATACGTTAAGTGGGCTGCGTGCACGATTTCACTCACTTGAAGTTGGCGTTGTACGCTTACAAAACCTTTAGTTTTGCAGTCATTGTGCTGGTTATCAGTTGTTTGAGGTATATGTCCTGGCTAAGCCCATTTTCGCTGCAGTAGCAGTATGAGCTAGATAGCAACTGGTGCCAAACTTGAATGAAATTGTAGATATCGTAAGGAATTTAGCATTTACAACTGGTTCTAAGCTTAACTAAAAGTGTAGATATCGTAACGAACTTAACGTTAGTAAGTGGTGGAAAACTTTGCTAAAAGTGTAGATATCGTAATGAATTTAACGTGAGCAACTGGTGCTAGACTTAGCTAAGAGTGTAGATATCGTAAGGCATAATACGACCCGAATTGGAGAGTTAAAAGTCTTACGATAAAGTTAAAATGTGTTTCTTTATTTAACTATATAATTAATGAATCTTACATTAAATGTGAACTGTGAAACCCAGAATGTGAATATTAAAATTCTGATATACTGTGTTTCACAAACTCTTCAATTAGTCTTTATTAAGAAACGTCTGTTGCCGAGCTATTTACTGTTGCAGACACCGTTAACAACTGCCACCCCCCCCCTGCTGCCACGCCCACCCATGCACCTACTTCCTTTTTCGAAAAAGGACCTCCAGCCAGACAGAGCTCGACGCGGGCTGCGGGTGGCCGTCGGCTTTGTGTTTGTTATTTATATTTTCTTTTTTTTTCGACTTTTTTATGTTTCCTTTACACGCTCAAGACACACACACAGAGAAGGAGAGAAAGAGAGAGAGAGAGAGAGACAGTTAGACAGAGCTAGCGCTAGACGTCGCCGCCCTGCGGGCAGGTCAATAAATTTTTGCGTGTGGAAATTGTGAGCTCAAGGTCAAAAGGATATTGCCATGGCCGACGCTGTGTAGGAAACGAGGCGCACACACACGCACACAGCGAGAGTGACAGAGAGAGAGAGAGAGAGAGAGGGAGACAGGGAGAGTAAGGCACACAAAATGGCGGCTGGCAGGGGGTGGAGACGCAGCCGAGGCAGACAAAGACGAAGCCCACGTCTGGCCTGGCCTGGCCTGCCTTGCCTGGTGGGCGTGGCAGGTGGGCGGAGGGTGTGGGCTTGCGGCTGCTTTCCGGCAACCTTGAACTTGAAATTTTCGTGCGAGTTCGAGCCGTACAAGAATAAAAAAAAAGCAAACGAGACATGAAAATGGGCGCAATGATTGTGCTTTAGCTAGGCTCTCTCTCTGCTGGGCTGCCAAGGGGGTGGCTTAGGGGTTGTTCGCGGCAGAAGACAGAGACTAGACGCCTCTTTGCTGCCGCTCGGCTGGGTCGTGTCCTGTCGCCCTGTCCTGGGTTCAAGCGCCGCTCAAGCATTGAACTTTTATTTTGCCTTTTCAAGGATACGCCTTGATGAGTGGCCACCTTCATCTTCTTCTTCTTCTTCTTCTTCTGCCCAATCACAGTCACAGTAGCAATCGCAGTCGCGTCTTTTCACAAGCCGTTGACATTGTGAACGGTTAACGACGGCGGCTGCAAAGATTGTTCACTTTGTGTGTGTGTGTGTATGTGTGTGTGTGTGTGTGTGGAGGAGCAGAGGGGGAGGGGGCGAGGTAGCTTCAAGGTTCTATTGCGGCCAGCCTGTCAGCCGCCCCTCTCTCTCTCTCTCCCTCTCTCCCTCTCTCCCTCTCCTTGTCCCTCTCGCGCTCTGTCATCAGCTTTTGCTGCGACTTGGCCACGTTATTAATGTCAAGGGGGTCCACACGACGAAGCAACGCAGCGAGCTGCGTTTTAGCCACATTTGCACAAAGTGCGTTAGTTTCTGCGTTCGCGACTTTTGGGCCCCTCACTTCAGGGCTGCGCACGAAGCTGAATTACAAAGCTTACAAATGTGTTCTATACGAATTAGATATGAGGTATAGGCTATATAAGAAATAATATTAGTATAAGAGAGACAGGAGATCAAAAGAGAGAGATAAGGACGAGAGAGAAAGCAAGATAGATATAGTAGCGACATAAAGATATAGATAGATATACAGGATGAATAAAAGAGAGATATTGAAAGAGAGAGAGAGAGATAGCGAGAGAGTTAAAGAAGGAGAGATGGTTAGAATTAGAGGAAAACAAAGAGTGTGAGAGAGAGAGACAGAGCAACAGACAGAGTGTCAGAAAGAGAGAGAGAGAGAGAGCGAAAGAGAGAGGGAAAGAGAGAGAGAAAGAGCTAAAGTAAGAGAGTACGGTAGACGATAGATAGAATGATGTAGACAAAGTGACGAAAAGGCAGGACGGGAGACTGAGAGAGTGATAGAGAGGAGAGAGTAGAGAGAGACAGAGAGAATAGAAAGAGAGTAGAGAGAGCGAAAGAAAGAGAGAGGAGACGGAGACCCTGAGGCATACATAGTGACACAGAGAGAGACAGAGAAAGCCAGAGGGAGAGACAGAGAGTCAGAGAAAGAAAGAGAAAGTGACAGGGAGAGATACACAGAGAGCGAGAGACATAGCAAGAGACTGACAAAGATAGAGATTAATATAGCCAGAGAATAGTAAGAGAAGAAAGCTAGAGCGAGAAAGAGACAACAAGATAGATAAATACAAGAAGGGAGATAGACCGAGTGCGACTGAAATAGAAAGGATGATAGAGTGAGAGAGAAATAGACAATGACAATCGAGTAATTCTGAGCAGTCGAAACAATATCGTGTCCGGTCTAGACAGATTACATTTCGATATAAGTATATACATATACACATACATATACATACATACATATATGTGCACTGCAAAAGAAATCCTTTGGGGTTCTCTGCTCGTCTTATTTCCGTATAAATATTTCCTATAGACTTCGATTCGCTTTACATTTGTATGCATATTTATTTCTCAGGGTTCTGTGCCCTTCCCAAACACATATTTGTATTTCCTTTACAGTTCTATATTATTCATATATAAATATATACTTTATATATCTATATATATTTCCCTTTTGGCAATTCGCTTCGCTTCATTTTTTTTCATGCCCAGCCCTCGTTTGCTGTTTGCTGTTTGCTGTTTGATTTTGATTAGTTAACTGACATTTTCTATTCTACTTGCCAATGCATAAGTGCTTTTAGCCATGGCTCATGGCTAAAGCGACAACAACAGCAGCAACAACAGCAGCAATGTTTGTTGTTGCACGCATTTCTGTGGCTGTGGCAAAAATTTGAATTTCAAATCGTGTCGCGTTTTTGGTTTTTGTTTTTTAAAAAATGTGCGTTGTTATGGCCAAATCAGGATTTCTGCGTGTGCAACGGGCCAGCGGCGAATCGCCTAACGACAATTAACATTACAACTAAAGCAACAACTGCAGCAGCAACAGCAGCAACAGCAGCAACAACAACAACAACAACGAACGATGTCAGGGGCGTTCATTTGTCCATTGCCAGCCAGCGAACCGGGCCGAGTCGAGCGAACGTCACTGTCACCACCGTCACCGACGTCTAAGCCCCAACCCCAACCCTCGCTGCCCCCCACCCCTCCACCTGCCCCTTGGCACTTGCCTCAAGTGCAAAATGTTGCCACTGCTAAATGCACTTTGCAATTTTGTTGATTGGTGGATTGGCAATTGTTGTTCACATATACACACACACACACACACATACACACACACACACACACATACACACACACACACACACACACATACATATATACATACATGTTGTTTTTGTGTTTAGTTTTTACATTTTATTTTATTTTCATGCATTTGTTTTGGCGACTTGTCTAAAATTGTTCGATTTTTTTGTTCGCTCTGCTGTTATTGTTGTTGTTGTTGCTTTGTTGTTGTTTGACTGTTGCTTTGTTGCACGCAAGACGCAGCTGACCGCTGGGTTCAAGTATTAACGGATATCACATTTGAACTACCCTGCAAGCGAGCGTGTGTACAAGGTAGTTCATTTTCATGGTCAAATACGCAACTTTTGTGACTTGATGTGAAAAATAGAATAACTTAAGATCGTTTATATAAACATGTAGAAAGAGATAGCATATGAAGTGAAATGTGTGAAATCACAATTGTAATTGATTTGACTAGAATAGAGCAATTTTTGAAGAAATACTTTATAATAAGACAATATGTAATGTATCCTAGTACATGACTTTTTTACGAATTACACAGGAATTCGATATATCGAATCGGAATTAGAACAAATTTTGTTTAAAGGGACAGCATTTTTTTTTTGGTATATAGTATTCTATATATTATATACTTATGTAGTTCGAAAATTTCAAAAAGAATTAGAGTATGTATGTACATATCTGCACACATATCGTAATTAAAATAAATTAATGTATTTTTCAACCCGTCTTTTATCTATAAGTTGTTTGAAAAATGTTTTGAAATTCATATATATTATATATATTACACTATATATATTATATTATACTAACTACATACAAACTATACTATATTGCATTTTTTTAATTTTATAATAAATGTATGCCCATATTTACTCAATAATTCATAATCCATCATAGCTTCATCTCATATACTTACCATATTCTTTGTAAATGATATCATTTACTCGTATATACTGCTTACTCTAACTTCTACGGTTCCTACCTTACTTTATATTTATGTTTCAGAATATACTATACTACTGTATTCGATATATGTACATACATACATACATATATCATAATCCATGATACCTTATAAAGAATACTCCATAATCATTTGCTTTAATCTCTATATTTCCTATTCTTCTTCATACACATATATACATACATATGTATATATATTCTCCCGAGCTTAACTTTTTTATGTAATTTCTATAAATTCATTCCCTCTGCTCTCTCTACTCTCTCTCTCTCTATATATGTTCTTATGTCCGTTTGTATATTAAGATATGCCTAGTTTTTGAGCTTCGCTGCAGGGTATTTGGTAGTCGTCCTTCTTCCAATTTCAATTGCATTTTGATTCTTAATACCGAACCCCTTGCAGGAGCCTCACCTTGTTTACACTGACTGTTAGATGGGAGCCGTCTTTTGAGTCTTTCGTCTTTTGTATGTAACATGATGTCATTTTGGGCGCCATTTTGTTTTTGGAATTGATTAATGGCAACTCCATCAATAAAAAGATATATCTTTAATGAGTTTTCTGACACAAAGAAGAGGAGGGCGTGGCACAGCTTAACAAGAATAACCTAGATCCGCAAAGGGGTTCGGAAAAGCAATAACTTCTCAAATGAGAAAAGATTTTGATGAACAATCGAATTTTGATAATCGAATGTTTTTAATATAATTTTTATAAAAGTAATATATAAAAGTATGTGCCTAAAATATAAGTTGAAAAAGTATGTAACTATAAGACTTATGATTCCAATATAAAAATCTTTTTTAAACACATAACATTATGGAATCTGCTTCTTCCTTACTCTTTTTTATGATAGCTTCCACATTTAGTTTATACTCATCAGATTGGCATCTATACATAATATACATATGTATATGTATATTATATATTATATAGATTCTATACATATGAAGACCACCTGTACATCTATGCATGTTCATTATTTATAATACCCTATAACACGTTGACACTTTCTCACCTTAAACACTCTTTAAAAATGAAATTTCAATTGAATATTCAAAGACAACTGCTCCATAGGCACACTGTCCTAATTGCACTGTAACCCATTAACACACCAAACAAAAACAACAACAACAACAAACGATCGGCAACTATTTGTCGGTCGACGATCGTCGTGTTGAGTCTCCCGTTGCGCTCCAAGTTTTCACCTTCACCCCAAACAGCTAACAACAACAAGCAATAGCAACAACAACAGCAACAACAACAAAACAGGCACAAAACAGAAAACAGAAAATAATAATAGAGCACATCCATAGGGTGGTGAGCTGCAGCAGCAGCAGCAGGCCTGCAGCAGCTGTGGTGGGGTGGTGGGTTGCTGGCCAGGCGAATAGAGGTGGAAATGGTGGAACGGGACGGGATACGAAATGCATTTTCTCTATATATGCGATTACGGCCAATGAAAATGAAATGTGGCGACAGCCACAACGCTTTTCCATATGCAATGGCAGCAACAGCGACAGCAACAACAGAAAGGCAACACATTTCGCTGTGCCCAACCGCTTCCACAAAAAAAAATAACAAAAAACAAAAAAGCAACAACAAACGGACAAGAATTGAGCAAATGAACTGAATACAGTTCCCCCTGAATGTTAGCAAAGGGGGAGAGAGAGACAGAGAAAGACAGGAGCATGCACTGGTGTATAAGTATGTGTGAGTGTATTTCAGTTCCAGTTCCAGTTTCGCAGTTTCACAGCTTGTGCGAAGTTCGTTTGCTGTGTTGATTGCATTAGAGCGTGTGCCGACTTCGCATCTCGTTATAAAGCAGAAATGAAAACAAAAGGCAGCGCCAAATGACAACGATGATGATGATCGCCATGATGATGATCATGCTGTTGCTGCTGCTACTGCTGCTGTTGATGATACAACCTTACAATATTCTCGCAGTCGCAGTCACTGAGTCTCAGGTCTCAGATCTCAGTCTACTTCTTCGCCCCCAACTTCGCCTCCAATTCAGCCTCTGTCGCTGCGCTTAGCTTTGGTCGGCTTTGAATGTTTAGTGCTGAACTTGTCTTGCCTGTGCACAAACACACACAAATACAAATGTAAACTCAAACATACACGCACACTCATGCACATGCACATGCACATAAGCTGAGAGCAAAAACATTTCGCTCACACTCGCCGCGGCGAGCCCAACCAAGCGGAGAGTAACACACTAATACAACGAAAGCTTTATTTTTGCTTTGCTGTAGCGTGTGGTATGCAGCCTTGAATTAGTTCGCTGCACTCGCGTGACGCTGTATTTTATGTATACTGTGCTTGTGTGTGTGTGTACTTGTAGCAGCAGCAAACGCAAGGCAAACACATAAGCACACATACACACACACACACACACACACACGTACATTGTGAGTCGCTCGCGAGAGTCTGCGAAAGCTTTCCCTTGCCCCGCAACACATCGAAAAAACTTAGATGCGCATCGTCAACAACGCTGCTGTCGTTCGTCTACGTCTCTGCCAGCGTCGCAGTCGTTTTGCTTTCATTGGCGCGAGGCGCTTCATTATACAAAATCAACTGCTCTTGGTTCTTGCTATTTTTTTCTACTTCTTATACTTTTTTTGTTGCTTCTTGTTTGCATATTCCATTTTCCGTCATTGAGCAAACATTTTGAGCGCAGTACGCTGGGCGCTAGTTCTAGTTCCAGTTCTACTTGCAGTTCCAGTTCATGTGCTATGGTACCTGTGACCCAATGGCAAACATTTATATACATATGTACATATGTATGTGTTGGTGTCTTCCTAATTAGCACCTTCTATCAATCAGTCAGGCCACCCACCTACATTTCCACCCACTCACATTGCAGCATCTTTTGCCATAATCTGTCTAGCTTTTATAGATCTTCAGATCGTGCCGACACGACACTCACACACACTCACACTGACATACAGACACAGGTTCGTTTAGTATCTGTGTAAACGGATATGCATGATAGACATTTATATCGCGAGCAATTTTTGTGTGCGAAAAGAAGAAGAAAATTACGTTTGGCAAATGAGGAAAATGAGCGGAAAAGTATCGCAAATCGCAAAATGTATCTGTGTCATCTACGTGTGCTACTAATTGGTTGTGCATGCTGTACAAATATATATACATATACATATAAATAAATACATATGCTTGTATGTATTGCAGATACTGTTTTTTTTTAATAGAAGAGCAGAAGAAGTAAAGATTTGGTATAAGATTGGAGAATATAAAGAAGATTAAGATATGATTTCGGATTAGGATTAGGATTCAATATTGCAAATTTAGGGCTTAGGAATGATTTAATAGTATCTGATTCACAAATATACATACATATGTATATGTATGTCCGTATTTACATACATACATACATACATACATACAATTTAATATATCTAAATATTAAATTGCTGACTTTTTTTGCAGTATATATAAATAAATACATATTTATATATGTATGTATGTATCTATAACGTAGATCCTATATCATATATCGAAGATTTTAAACTTTTTATTATTTATATACACATAATTTTTTATTTTTTACTATTATTA
The DNA here is from genome assembly GCA_035045545.1 of Drosophila gaucha. NCBI lineage: Eukaryota > Metazoa > Arthropoda > Insecta > Diptera > Drosophilidae > Drosophila > Drosophila gaucha. The sequence continues at coordinate 2,629,947 of JAWNOY010000292.1, forward strand.
TTTTATTTGCGATGGGAATTCAGAGTATATATTGTTTATTATGTTTATTTTCTAGTTAGACATATATTCGTATTATTCCAATGTTTTTATCGACATCTAAGATATCAGCCCAATTATTCTGTCTTTCACTAAGACTTAAATCAATTACAATTTTTTAAGGCTAACTTCAAATCATTTGCATAACAGGTTGAGATATAAAGATTTATGTATAATAAATATATTATAGATAAATTATGTTACAGAATAATCAGACAGTTATACATGAATATATATACATATATATGTACCTATATATTATTTGCAGGCAACTATAAATAATTCGTTGAGACTTATGCTAGATAATTTTTTATGCAGCTACTAAGTTGCAAGCTTTAATAGGTATATTACATATGTACATGTACTATAATATGTACATATATATATTTGTGTGTGTGTGTGTGTGTGTGTGTTTAAAGGTATGCCTATTTATGTGTTGTGCGTTGGTCGCTTTGGTCGGTATTCAGATCGACACCCAGGCGTACGTACATCGACAACATAGACAACATAGACAGATAGACTGTCTGTCCTTCAAAAAGAATAAACACACAGAGTGAGAGAGAGAGAGAGAGGGAGAGAGACGAAGCACGCAAAATTGAAAGCGAACGCTGCATGCGTAAGAGACACAACAACAACAACAACAACAATGAGAACAACAACTGCAACAACTGCAAAATAATAAAAAAAAAATTAGGCGGATGTCTGCTGAGCACGACAACGTGTGCATCTATAATCGAATATATATATGCATGCATAAATAAATATATATAAATAGCAGATATATGTCTATTTAGATATATAGATACTTTAATATTTATGATCAAAATGCGAACAACTACCACAAAAGCTGAATTATGAATGCAACTGCAAGTTAGACTAGGCAGCAGTATATAGAAATAAATCTGTCAAATCTTTTATTTCTAACAAATAGCTGATATATAACTATATCTTTGATATAGTCTCAAAGCTACAGCAAAAGTTTTTTAGAATCAAGTAAACTCTTAAGACTTGCGCCTCATAGACACACACTCTCTCTCTCTCTCTCTCTCTCTCTATCCGTCTCTCTCTCTCGCGTACACTCGAAGAAAACATATGTGCATATTTTAGAATGTAATTGCAGTTCAGCTGGCCTAGACCTAGAAAAGGAAATTTTTGTTGCTATTATTATTTGTATTTTTATTCGTTCGTTTTGATTCGTGAATTCGTTCGGATTGATTCGTGTATTTGTCTTTGTTGTTGTTGTCGTTGTTGTTGTTGTTGGTACTGTTGTATATGTTGCTGTTGTTGTTTGAGTGCAGTTGTCGTATCTGTGTAGTGCCTCATTATTTGTTCTCCTTCCTCGCAAATTAAAAATATGCCTAAGCAAATAAAATGCATTTCGCTTGAGTGTGCGAGTGTGTGAGTGTGTGTGTGTGTGTGAGTTTCACTAGGCATATGTGCTGTAGTTGCCGTTACAGGGTGTTGCCGTAGGTAAGTGTTATTGAGCTGTTATTATTGAGCGTATTTAGTTGATAATTGATAATTGAAATAAGGAAAACATTCGCTTGTTAGAGTAAGGTTATTTAGGTTGAGAGAGTGTGTGAGAGAGAGAGAGAGGGAGAAAAGGGATAGACAATATAACAGTGTAATACATACAGAGAGAAAATTAGAGATAGTAAGCAAGAGAGTGAGAAAGAGGGAGATATATCGAGAGTTAGAGGTAGAGGGAGAGCGAAAGCAGGGAAACAATTAGAAGGACATATGAAAACAGAGCTGATAGGTGGCTGGATAAAAAAATGAGAGAAGAAAAGTTATAGAGATAGAAATAGAAAGGAATCTGGTAATCTTCTCGAAAGAGTGAGAGAGAGAGAGAGAGCGAGAGAATTTGGGATATCATGAGAGATAAATTGAAGATGACGTATTTTAAAGAAAGAGAGAGAGAGATAGAGTGCGAGAGAGTGAGAGAGAGAGACAGGGAAGGAAAAAGATGTAAAGAGTAGAGAAGGAGAGAGAGGTAGAGAGAGAGAGAAACAGAGAGAGCGACAGAGAGAGTGATAGACAGATACATTGACAAAGAATGGGACAGAGAGATGGGCTGCAATATTGGTAGCTGAAGTAAATGCTTATCTAATTGGAATCAAATTAGAATCAATTACAAAAGAAGAATCTCTTTCCATTAAAAAAATTTGTTCTACAGACTCTCGCAATATACAAACATATATGAATACTTCTACTCAAAATACTTTCGAAAACGTATTTCGGAAAGCACCCAAAGAGTTGCAATGATGCAACAGAGTCTGGCAACCATCAGCTAAAGCACCCGTTGCCAATAACCGAATATGCTGCACAATTGCAAGCTGCAACATAAATGCACCTTTAGACATATGTACATATGTACATGTATGTATCTATAGAGAACTTCGAACAAGTGCTATGAACAACGAGCTGCAACAAATTAAATTGAAAAATGTTTAAGTTGTTTATTTGTTGTTGTTGTTTGTTTGTTTGTTGTAGCTACCGATAGGCAGACACGACCATAAACGCTGTTTGGGCCAAGTAGTTGCAACAAGAAGAGGCAAGAATAAATGCAATGTTCGATAAGTGCAAATCTATATACACAAAGAGAACAAGCAACAGAGAGAGAGAGAGAGAGAGAGAGAGAAAAATGTACCAAAAAGCAAAAACGTTTCTCAAGAGCTGAGAATGTTTTAGACGCAAGTGGAAGAGGTAGAGGCAGAGACAGCGGGGTAGTTAGGTGTAATTCTGGCTGTCAAGAGGAAGGGGGTACTGGGAGGGGGTGGGCTGCAGTAGTTGCCCGAAGCTAACGACGATGCCGATTCCAATTCCGATTCCGATTCCGATTCACATCGCTGACTGTTCGTTCGAGTGGCTCGACTCGACTCGTAGCTGAGAGCATGAGAGAGAGAGAGGGAGGGGGAAGGGGGCGAGGCAGCGCTGTCGGGTCGGGTCGGGGGGAGGAGCGGGCTGGCACGCATGTTGTCCATGTCCCCATTCGAGTCAAGTGACGTGTTATCTGTCGCCTTCTCACAGAACTTTGACTTCTATTGGTTGAATGTCGTTTGCAGTTTTGCAGTTTGTGCAAATTTGATGTCGTTGTTGTTGTTGTTGCTACTGCTAGTTGTTTGCTAGTTGTTGTTGCAGTTGTAGATCGATCTCACTTAGGGTAGGTAGCGTGTATTGCCGTTGCCCCCTGCCAGCTGCAGGCGAGCGACGTTTGACTCGTTTCAATGCCAATGTGTTTCTGTCACTCTATGAGGTGTGTGTATGTGCATGTGTGTGTGTGTGTGTCTATGTGTGTGTATTATGCGATTGGCATTATTAGCAGGCAGGCAGCATGCCATGGAAAATGAAAACTGCCAATAGTGGCAAAAAACACTTTCCCTCTCATTGCTTTCCATTTGCAGCAGCAGCAACAACTTCATCATCATCATCAACGCCAGCGAAACATTTGATGCTGCTGCAGCTAGTTGCAGCTACTTGCAGCAGCTATGCAGTAATTATTGCACGATCAATTTGCCGGCTGCCGGCCATCCATGTCGGTGCAAAAACTTTCTTTGAGCGTATGTACAATGTATACTTATTCATAATTACACAGCTTAGCGGAGCAGCGAGGGTTGCTTAACCCGTTTAGTGGGAGTTGGGGGCAGACAGAAAGTTATGGAAGATGCTTTGGCAATAGGCAGAAGCTTGTGAATTGTTAAGAAATACACATTTATTAATAATTAGACAGCAGAGAGTTGAGCAGCTGAGCTGCGAGGTTTCCCTGAAGAGTTTTGTGACAGTAGAGTAGAGATAAGCAGAAGCTGTGGATAAGAAGAAGAGATAGAAGATTAAATTAGTAATTAATCATTTCACAGCTTAAAATTGCAAAGCGAGGGTTGCTTTAAGAGTTTAGTTTCACTAGAAAGAAGATAGAGGAAGATGGAAGCTTATGGATGAGTCTGCTGCAATTATGAGCTTATAGAAAACTCTGTATCTATAAGTCTATATCAAACATTGGTTTTAACTGAAGTTTTTGAGAGAAAAGTATTTTTTATGAACTCGCTGAGAATAGTTTGAACCATGTAGTTCAAATTGACTTGGGTATCCTCTATGATTATTATAAATATAATAATAAATCAAGAAAATATATGTTTTTAGATTTTAAATTCGTCTAGTAAACCCATAATTATTATATATTTGTTTGTATTATGTTTAAGGATATATGTATCTATATATCACAAATATATACAAATATATATGATATACAGGTCATTTGTACTTAGATCTATAAGCTTCCATCAATTTAGGAGTTAATCAGTTAAGCTTACAATATTTTTCATATAAACAGTTAGGAAATAGAAGAGAGTATAGCAGAGCCAACTTTTATCTATGATATAAAGATATAGGAACAACTATATACATATATATTTCTATATATAATATATCAATGATATATTCATATCGATCTATCTATCTACATATATAAATGTTAGTAACAGTTACTATAGCTAATGCAAAAAACGTAGCTCGGATGCGCTGTCGCCGTCAGCTAAGCTATTTGTGCAGTCGCAGTCTCTGTCAGCGTCATCGTTAACGTAAGCGTCGACGTCAGCGTCAACGTTAGCGCTAGCGTCAGTGGCCGCCGTCTGCCGACGCCTCTAATGCCTGTCGTCTCTGTCTTCTCTGTCCCAATGTCTGCGGTTGACGGTCGTACAGTTAGACGGACGTTTGCTTTGCTTGCATTTACAACTTACACACACACACACATGAATGCACACACACACACATAGACAGACATGCACAATAATGGCATTGAAAATCTTTTTCAATAAAACACATAAACAAACAACAACAAAAACTAAAACCAAAACAAGTCAAACCAGGCTGTTAGAGTTCACATGACTAGCAGATACCCTGTAGTAAGTGGTTAAGAAGTGTTTAATTTATTGCAGTAATATAGGGCAAATGTTGAAATAATTATAATAGAATAAACTTTTTAAGCATATTAATTTAAGATTTAATTGATATATCTGAAGAACTGAAGTAGAAATCTGTTTTTGCTGAAGAGAAGATGGATAATTTAATAAACTTAGTCTTAGCTTTCTGGATATCTAAATTCAATATAGTATATATCTATTAAATAACACTTATCTCATAAAATTTTGTAGCTCTAGCTGTAAAAGTCGCTCGATTCCATTATTTTATGCTTGTTTAAAGGGTATATAAATGAAATGAAAATGAATTATATTTATACATATATATAGCTATATATATATATATATATATATATATGGATATAGCTACGATTTGAACTTTTCGTTAATACTTTGTTTTCTTCATAGGTACTAATCAGTCCATGATAATGTGTGAGAATTATGTTGATTAAATCGCCCCATATAGTTGTAGTTGTTGCAGCTGCATCTTTTGTTGTCACACACACTTACATAGCCACTCTCACACACACACACAGCTATGCATTTTGGAAAATTTCCAACAAAAACAGCAGCTCTTTCAAATTGATATTCATTGTGTTGAACTTGAAAATTGTTGTTGTTGCCGTTTGTTATTGTGCAGTTTAATCAACTTTTAGTTTTGAGACTTCGAGAAACATTTCAATGCACATTTCGATATAGATATTTAGATGCATTGTTGTTAGAGGGGATGCCAAGCAGCCAAGCAGCCAGCCAGCACGTATTGTTGCGCATAAAACTTGTAAATGTGGAATATGGAAACGCTGAAAAGCAATTGCAATTGAATTGTACTTCAACTTTTAGTTAAGCCATAAATTGTCTAAGAATGATATAAGGTAGTTAGTTGTGCAATCAAGGATACATTTTTGTACATTTTATTTAGGATTATATGCAGTAGCAGGTGGTGTCAATGCTCTATGAAACTCATTTATGTGAGATATTAGTTGGAGTTGTTAAAGGAATTTCAAATCAAATGAATATTTTTTGGTTTATTTGGGATTACATAGAGTATATACAGTATAGTTATATATATACTATTCGTATATGCAATGTCTATGCGCTGATATTGATTTATTTATAAAAGATATATAATTGACATTTTGTCAAGATATTAAAATGCAAACAAAAGACTACTCCCTAAGTCGATTCATAGATGATAAATTGTCTGGATTATACTATGCGTATACGTAATATATAGAATAGAATTTCCATTTAAAGCTATCTTTAGTGAAAAGAAACAGGATATGCCTTATGATACTGATGTACAGTTAAACAAACTTTTTTTTATAGATTGCAGCTTTCTTGTCATTTGACTCTATGCATGTCTAATTAAACATGCGCATGTCTAATTAAACCTTGACTTTTTTGGATATCTAATTTGCCTTTGTGACTACAACCCTTAGTTCTTTGGTTTTTTATGTATTTTTTTTTAAAGATCTAAATTACTAAAGACAAACGCAATACAAGTATGCCCTAATGTCTGGGGTTCGAATTGCCTTAAGTTCTGGCAATATATAATATAATTCTAAATATTAAAATGAAATCGTAGTTCATATTTAGTTTAAATATAAAGAGAATGATGCTATTAGTTATCTTAGCACTACTTTAGGTTTCAGTAGGGCATTGAATTAAAGGCGACAGTTGCGTGTGCATACTATACGTATACGCAATGCATATGCACTGGTAATGATCTTTAGAAACAAAAATAAAATAGTTCATTTCTTTAAAAGTTTCCTTAGCATATGAAGATTTATGTGAATCAGTATATTTGGGTTTACTCTGCGTATACGCAATACCTGCACGCTGTGCTACTGATATAAACAAATAGCTAATTGAAATACATAATATTTATATTCTTAAGTAATTACTCTTGATAAATACAATTCAAACATATATCTTTTTCGATATATTCGATAGAAGTAGCTAAAACATACTCGTTGTACGCTGCGTATACGCAATGCCTTAACTCTAGCTAGCTGGCTCCAACTAGCGTAGACTCGAGCAAATCCTTTTAGTTCAAAGCACAGCCAAAGCGAAAGTCGTGTCTACACACACACACACACTCGCATGCACACACATGTTGATGGCTTTCGGAAATTGTAGAAAATGGCCAAACAATAATCAAACACTCGCCGGCTGAGCTGAGCTCTGCTGATTGGAGAACACAATCGCACGGAGACCAACACCGTTCGATCGTTAATTAAAATAAATACTTTCCGGCTTGGCCAGAAAAGTTGGGAAAATCAAGAGGCAGGCAAACGATAGCATCGAATCGAGCGAAACTAGCCACATGTGGCACACAGTCTCAAAGCGTGGCCAGATGTGAGGCACGTTTTCTTTTCTTTTTTTTTTTTGCATTTATTTTTTCTATTTTGCGAAGCGATTTCCTTTGGCTGTTTACGTTTTCGCCGCATGGCGAAGAAGTCAGTCAGTTAGTCAGTCAGTCAGTGTTACCAGGGCCGATGACGATGCCAAAAGAGTGAGAAAGAGAGAGAGAGTGAGAGAAGGAAAGAGACAGGCAGAGAGATAGCGTGCAACTGGTTTCTGCCTAAGCGCCAATGAGGAGCGAAGAGGTGAGAGAGGCGAGAGCATTAGAAATTAGCCATATATAGATGAAGCAAGCCAATTGGCAACTGGTAAAGAAAAACCAATGCGAAATTCACTTTCATTATGAATGACCGACGATGCATACAAATGCAAACGGGCTCTGAAGTCATCCAACCTGGCAAAGTCGGTTAGCAAAATCATGATTACTTTTTTCTTTCTTTCAGCAACTTACTTTGTTTGCAAGTTGCAAGTTGCCAGTTGCCAGTTGCAGGTGGCACGTGACCGTTGATACGGCCATTAAGTCTCACTCAATTCAATGTAACATCAAAATTAGCTTCACACGACTTTAGTTTTGGTCTAGCTTTTAGGCACAGGTATATAATTAATCTATTTAGCTGTTAGGCAATTAATTGAAACACAACGAGGCTAAAGCTCTATAGAGCTATGATATTTAAAATCATAATGAAGCTAAAATAGCAAGCTTCATAAAAATGTATTTTGTTATAAAAGTTGATTGCCGATATGTACATACAAAGTAGTAAGTTTGAAAAGGACTAGTTTTTGAAAAGTTCAAGATTGAAGATATGAAAATTTAAGATTTAAATGCGAAGATAGTAGTTCTGAGTGTCAAGGATTGAAGATCGATATATAGGAAGATTAAATATTAAGAGATCGAAAATTGAAGATCGGAATATCAAAGATTGAAGATAGAAGATGGAATATTAAAGATCGAAGATTTAAGATTAAAGATTAAAAGATGGAGAGATCGAAGATCGGGAGATCGAGGATTGAAGATTGAAATATCTAAAATTGAAGATCGAAAGACCGGGAATCGAAGACTAGGTGATTGAAGATTGAAGATCGAAATATTGAAAATTGAAAATTCAATATAAAAAATCGAACATTGAAGATTAAAGATGGAAAGATCGGAAGATCGAAGATCAGGAGATTGATCGGAATATCGAAGATTGAAGATTGAAGATTGAAGATCGAAGATCGAAGAATGAAAATCGAATATTGAAGGTCGAAGATGAGAATATGAAAGATCGAAGATCGAGAGATTGAGAGATTAAAAAGATTGAAGATCGGGAGATCGAAGATCTACAATCGAACATTAGAATAGGAAATATTAAAAATTTAAAAATTTGAAAGATCAAATTATCAAAGAGATCGGGAGATCTCAAATATAAGATCGGTTAAAGATTAGACCAAGTTACTATCTCTACAAATTTGAAAAAATTGTTAAGAAACTCACTTAAGATTTGATGTGAATCGATAAAAGGGCTATATTCGAGTAAGCAAAGCTAAAATATTTGAAAATTCGATATCATTTGGAAGCATCTACATTCATTTAAAGTTTACGAATTGTTTTAATTTTTGAATCAATTATATTCTGTTATTTAGCTTGAAGAATTGTTTATAGAACTAAGGGTAGACTGAAAAACTTTCAATATTTCTTATTTATATTTATGTAAATATAAATTATTTTTACATTTTTCTAACTTTCCTCTCTCAACTTCATTTTAAACTCGCCAATTTTGTAGACTACATTCAAATTATTGGTACATTGCTCACTGTAGGGTATCTCAAAGTCATTTACTTTCAAGCCAATGCATTTTGAAGTCTAATATCTGTTCCATTCTTAACCTCTAACAATCTCTTCACAGTGCTTGCCATAAAAGCAAACTACGCATCGTAAAGGCAAGCTGCAAATTTAGGACGCTGCTCTTTGAGTGCTGGCGAGAGAAAAACCCGATTAGAGTTTTCCACAAGTTTCCACATAGCTATTAACTCGGTTAGGAGTGAGCCGTCTGTCTGTCTGTCTCCCAGTCTCTGTGTTGTTGCACTTCTCGCTTTCATTTTCTTTGCAGCAGCAAAAAAAATACGTAAAAAATAATTTGCTTTTTCGTTTTTTTTTTCTCTCCATTTTATGCGAGAAAATCGAAAGTTTTTCCACACGCCATAATGCAAAAAGAAAGTGCAAGTGCAACAGAAAGGAAAACCAAAAATGAACAAAAAAAAAAAACAACCGTTGCAGACGAGGCACAAACAATGCCAATGCGACTAAAACGGGCCAACGGGGCGTATGAGCAACTTGTTTTTTTTTCTCTTCGTTTTTGTGGCTAAAAAGTAGGATGCCATTGTTTGTTGGCTGGCAAGTTTGTTGTGTTGTTGTTGTTTGTTGTTGTCAGTTTCGTTGTCAAGTGCAAGCAAGTAAAACTGCTGCTGTTGCTATTTCCTTTTAAATGCGCGCGTCTGCGTTGGCTTTCGATTTCGATTGAAACTTTAATTAAAACACATAAAAAGTGAAGAAGAAGAAAACTGGTTAGCCAGACAAAGCATGTCATTAACTAGGATTGTCTAAGATTGTCTAGGATTGTCTAGAACGAGTCACAGCCCTCTGACACCCCCCTCCCCTCCCCTACGTCCTCTTCCTCTGCCTTTCTGTCTTTAACATGCTTTAACTAAACTTCTGCTTAAGCTGCTCTCTTAGCTGTCTTTAAATGTTGTTCGCTTGTAATAGCCATGTAAAAGGCCGAATTTACACATTTTCAACACATTCGAAAATGTTACCCATACGCACTGTGGGTCAAGCAGAAAAAAAAAGGTTGACATTTTTTTGTTGCTTTTTTTTTGCTCCAATGTTAATTATTAACAATGATAATTATGTCTTTCGCTGACGGTCAAGTGCGTTGTTTTATTTATTTATTTTTTGTTTTATGCAACTTCTTCTGCTTCTCTGATATTGCTGTTGTTGTTGTTGAAGAAATGGGGAAACAGTTGGGCTGAAGGTTGCTGCAGTTAGGCAATAAAAGCGCTGAGCTAATTGCTTTTTGAATGAAAAGGTGAATGCCAATACGTATCCAACTACAATGTGAAGAGAAAAGCAGAAACAGAAAAAGAAACTAGAAAACAAAAGCAAAAACTTGAGCTGGAAATTTCCTGAAGAATTGCAACGAGCTGCAAAGAAAGCGATTTGAGTTCAAGATCTTGGCTAAAACTCTTGGCTGAAACTCTTGGGAAAATCTCTTAGTTAAGGCAGACTTAAGCTTCTGTTAAGCTGCTGGCTTAAACTCTTGGCTAAAAACTCCTGCTTAAGCCTCTTAGCTAGAGCTCTTGACAAAAATACTTAGTCAAAGCTGCTGACTTAAGCTCTTGTAAAAACTCTTGGATAATGCTCTCAACTATAGGTCTTGACTCAACTGTTATTTGGCTTACAATTATGTTTTACATTAGCTAACTGTAATTTTTAATATTTATCAACTGGTGAACCAGGGTGTGTTTTCGATTGGTCAATCAAATATTGATTGATAATGCTATCAAGCTTCTGTACTTGAGAGCAAGCTATTAGTAAAGCTGCAAAGTTGAGCAATTGAAGTGAATTTATTTATATAATTTTTGCGTACAAATATAAAATAAAGTCGAAACCCGATAATTCGTCCCCCGCTAAATCGAAAACCAGAATAATTCGAAACGAATTAGTTCGAATTCCTGTTCGATAAGTCGAATTCCTGCCATTTCGAACTATTTGGATTCGACTTATACAATATATTATTATGAAAAAACACAAAATTTATATTTTTTCATTTATTTTTCTTATATTTTTAAAATTTCCATTCAAGTTTTCGAGCAATCTTAAAATATATTTGTTTTTTTTTCAATTTCTCAAAGTTTTATTGCTTGATTTATGTATAATAAAATTTGTAATATATATTATTTTGTTAAGTTACTTACATTATTTCAATATAGTATTTTATTTTGTCTTCAATCCCTCTTTAAATGAATTTTAAAATCCGTGCTTTGTTATCTCTAGAAATTTCAAAAATATTCCAGATCGAGTCAGTGTAATTTAGTCTTTATTGTTATCACCTCGAAAATTCGAGAAATTGTCACTTTCTCTTTACTTGCAAAGTCTGCTGCCCATTTCCTCCCATGCCCTTTGACCCGCAACTCAATTTACTGAAATTATGCTATATTACATATAGCAGAACTATCTTAATAGTTTATCTGTTATATAGTTTGGCATTAAGCAAGAAATCAAAATCGAAATCAAAATCAAATTTCATCTCGTCTCTTAACCTACAAGTGACCCCGCCCCTACCGCCCGCTGTACAGGGGGAGGGGGCAGACAAAGAGCCAACATCATTGACCAGATTACCGAGCAGCCAAACAAAGAGATCTGTCCGCAACCCTACATGCAGACACGCCCCCACTCGCCCCTTATATATACATATATAAGGCGAAACCGTAACAATTACAAGTCTGATGATTTTTGCGTGAATGAGAAGCGCATAAAAATAAGTTTGACAAACGTTGACGTCGACGTCGACGGCGTCGTCGTTGTCGTTGCCATCGTAATCGTTGACTGAGACTCGCTCTGAGAATGAGAGACTCCGAGCTTCACAGTCTGCAGGTTAGTCAGGGACAGGGGCTGTGCAGAGGGTGCCGGGGTTTGGGCGCTTGGCGCGTGTATTAGATGATATGAGGTCATTCACTGCTGTTTACTCCGAAAATGTTGTCTCGCCGATGACGCGGCGATTCGCATCATTCTCTAAAAGGGACTTGAGATTTGGGAGTTGTAGCTGGCCAGGCGGGTGGCGGTTGGCGGGTGGCAAGTAAAGCGATACATTTCCGACACTTCCTAACCATTTGACTTAACGTCTGAGCTGAGACATTTCCAGAAGCAGCAGCAGGAGCAGGAGCAGCACCAGTTGTCGTCGTCTGTTCAATGACTTTCGTTGAAACATGAAACATGAATCGACTACACACAAGCCTAAGCTCCAGCACTCAAACCCAGACCCAAGCCCAAAGTCTCAGTGCCAGTTCCAGTTCCAGTTCCAACTCAATTCGCAGTCAGTCGAGGTGCCCACCTAATGCGCTTCCTCTTCAAAATTCTTTTACGGCTCTGTGTCTGTCCCTCTGCCTTTCCCTCTTTACCTCCACCTCGTTTCAGCTCTGTCTGTGTGTGTTTTGTGTTGTTGCCAAAGGAGCCGTCTGCGCTCCCCTCCTCCTCTCTGACCAGCTACCAGTTGTCGGTACATTGGACTCATTTCGCACGCACACTAGCTTAGCGAAAAGTATGTCTGTGTCGCCAGCGACGTCGTCGCCTCATTAAAGTTCTCCCCATGGCTTCCATGCCACCCTCCCCTCTTTACCTCCCTCCCTCCTCTTTTCACAGCCAAACGCCAAACTCTTCCTTCTGTTTCATCTTCTACAGCTCTTGTTCTGCTTCCTTTATTTGCAATATTCCGACACACACATGTTGAGCTGTGAGAGAGTAACGCACACAGACACAAACACACCCATACAATTGTAATAGCCAAGTAAATGGAAAGGCCCCCAACAACTAAACAAACGGAAAGTGAAAATTTGCTCTACTGGCATCGTCAAACGGTGACGGCTACGGCGACGGCGACGACGACTGAGAGAGCACACTTTTGCTCTCGTATTCTCTCTCGCTCTCTCTCTCTCGCCTTCTCTCTCTCCCACACACTTGCATTGAGTCATAGTCGCGGCGATTGCACGACGATATTGCAGCAGCGACAACGACGTCGACGTCGGCATCGCTATCTCCTGCTCACTTGTCGCACTCTCGCACACACACATACACACGCAAGAACACACTGGCACATTTTGCACTCACTGCTGCTGCTGCTGCTGCTGCTCCCCCATGATCGCACAGCCCTTTTGACTTGGCCTGACCCATTTGGGTGTCCAGATAGCTGCAATTGCTCGCCACTTGCTCCACTGAAGTGAACGCAGTGGGTCTGGGTCGCATCGGCTATTACCAGAGGGGCAGCTACAACTACATGCTAGAAAATACGAGTGTATGTATGTGTGTGTGTGTGTGTGTGTCTTTTATGTATGCATAATTGCGTTTGTATGGGATCTAGTCTATAGATCAAGCTAACAAGGAAATGTAAGAGCTCTACAAGGCTTGTGTTAGTAAGAACCTTAAGAGTTTGGTGAAGCTGGGCAGGATTAGTCTTAAAAATAGATAATGCTTTGTAATGCGTGGAAAACATGAGTCTATTATTAGTTTAGTTTGATAATATATAATAATTGATAAATCTTGTATTACACGGTATCTACTTGTTAAGCATACAATTACTTTTATTTTGTATTGTATTGTGTATGTATGTATGTAACATGCAATATAAATGAAAACTTATACATTCTGGACCACTGTGCCGGTTGGCAATGTTTGCCACTCAATGTCCCTAGAGGAGAAATGCAATGCAAATGCGCATGTGGCACACAAAACCACCCAACGCAAACAGCCTTAGCTGCAGCAGCAGCAACAATATATGTACATGCATACATTTGTCTGCATGTACATACATACAAACAGATGTAAGCACAAGCATGCACACGTATTTACATTTTACATACGAATAGCAGCAGCACAAGAGAGCGCCAAACATTTTGCTCTCAAAACGCAAAAACTGTTACGTTTGCTGCTTACCATTTTGGCGCGCTCCCGGCCGCGACTGCGACGGCGACGTCGACGGCGACGCCGACATCGTTTTCGCAATAGCGCAGCGGGTCCCAACAACATTTCGTGGCTCGCGCTCTTCCAGTTGGCGCGAGCCGAGCTAGCGAGCCCCATTCAGTTGCTGTCGCTGTCGCAGTCGCTTGCTCATTTTATTTTATTGTTGGATTTTTTTCTCGCCTTTTTGTTATCCCACCTGTCTCTCTCGCTCTCGCTCTCACTGGTAAACTCTGTGTTGAGTGCGTGTCTGTGTTTGTGAGTGGGGCGCGCGCGCGCGTTTGCCAGAAACGTCGACGTCGCCATCGACGCTTATTGCCAACGACATCGCACGCTGCAGTCGCGTCGCAGTCGCCGCCTGCAACGTTTGTTTGCGCCTAATAAACACTCGGCAGTGCTTTTTGTGCTGACTTTAGATTTTAGTTTTGCTGATACCGTAAGAGATAAATGACGTGCCGCGGCTGACAGCAAAGCAAAATAAAGCGAAACACAGCAGCAAAAGCAAAAGCAAAGCCAAACGTCAAGCACAATACGTTGTTGCCGGACTTTTACGTTTAACGTTTACGTGTTTCCGTATGCGCGCTACGCGTTGCGTGTGACAAGATGTGTTTAACTGCAGTCGCCGCCAACTGCAGCAGAATTAGTGCAAATATACCTCAAATTTAATAAAAATATAAATGAATAAATAAATAACATGTGCAACGTGTAGAAGAGAACGTGTCTGTGTTTTATCTATAGAAACTGCTAAAATGATAATGGTGCAACATTTGGTGGCCGCCACGGCGCATAATTTTGCAACGGCGGCACTCTCAACAACCTCATCATCACCTTCTTCATTATCATCATCATCATCATCGTCGTCCAGTTCGAGCTCCAGTTCGAGCTCCTCTTCGCTGCTGTCGCTTTCATCCGCCTGCTCCGCTTCCTCGGCGTCCGCCTCGCCGGCAGCATCGCCCACAGCTGCGGCATGTGCCACGCCCACGCCCACACCTGTGGCCTCGCCCACGCCCGAAACAGAGCCCGAGCAGAAGAGCATAGTTAAGGATGCGGAAGAAACGACTAAATCAGCTATCGAAGGTGCCATAGAGATAATCAAGTCAGAGCAACAAAGTCCAACACCTGCGCCCAGCTTAAGTCCGGCAGCAGCAGCAGCAGCAGCAGAAGTTGCGACACCAGCACCAGCACCAGCAGCAACACCAATAGCAGCAGCAACAGACGTTGCAAGGGAAGCTGAGAAGAAGATCAAGGAGCAGGCTGCAGTTGAGAAAGTTAAGGAGGAGTCAGAGCCCATTGCAACAGATTGTCGCGAGTTCAAAGTGCTCTACAATCATCTGCGACAGCAACAGCAACAGCAGCAGGAATCCGAGCAACATCTTCAATCCGAGCCAGACAAAACGCGCAGCACCTTGGACGATGTGTCGAAGATACTTTGGGAGCGCAAGCAGCAGTTGCAACGGGGCAGTGTCATCACCAGCAGCAACGAATTGCAAGTGCAACACCAGCAGCAACAACAGCAACATGAGCAACACCAACAACAGCAGCAGCAAATGAGCGACATCGAGGACGAGGAAACGCTCGAGGAGGACGCCGATGCGGACATCGAAGCGGATGCTGATGACGAGGAGCTGTTGGAGCTAAAATACCAAAATGGCTATGACTCACCTTTGGATCTCTCGCTGAACAGCGCTGCCACGGCCACAGCCAATGCTGCAGCAGCTGCTGCAGCGGCGGCGGCGGCGGCGGTCACTGGCGGAGCTGTGGCAAGCAGCAGGAGGCGTGGCCACGCCTACTCCGGCACTGAGTCTGATGAGGAGGCGACAACAACAACGCATTGCGACCGGACGAGGATGCGACTGAAGCCGGCGGAACGATCGGCAGCCTACAAGAAGAGCTTGATGAAGCGCTACTGTAAGTGGAAAAGCAGGAAGTGCCTGACTAGGATATACCCTGTATTGAATTATTTAATATATTTATAAGTATAGCAACTAGAAATAAATGGGAAACGAGATAGTTCTTGACTGGATATAACGAAGAGAAGAGCTTGATGAATCGAATGCTCACTCTGAACAGAGAGTGCTTGACTGGGAGCTACCCTATATTATATACTTAGAAGAATACGTGCTCAAATTTGACTTCGAAGGGAATATGTGGGAAGTTATCGCAACGAATATATGAAAACATATAAACAAGAAGAGTTGGATGTGCCTGACTAGCAGATACCCTACATTAAACTATAACTTCTAGGAATTTGGGCTGGATAAGGACTTTTGGGCAATGCAAAATGAGTGAAAAGTGAAAGCAGAGAAGGAACAAAGAAAACTTGGAGATTAGCAGGGAGTACTTGACTGACTCTAATGACTTAATATGTCCTATATTAAATTCTGGCATATACCTCTTCATAATATACATACATATATATCAAATACTTGCTACCATCAAATAATTTTCCAAAAGCATAACTGGATTATACCCTATACTGCTGATATATTAAAATGTAAGGGGAAAATGGGAAATTTGTTGATTGACTAAAATATTTATATCTTCTATTAAATCATATATCATGCAGAGTATATTTGCCTTCTTTAATTATATATATTATATAAATATTTTCCAAGTCTAATATACCCTATATCAAATTCTAGAATGTTATATCTGTAAATTATGAATTATGAAAGTATTCGTCGGAGATAACTTATTTATAAAATGATTTACTTTAATTAATCAATCTCTGTATATTCAGCTTTACATCAGGCTGTAAATGGTTTGAATAGAATTTCGTAGTGCTTACTTTATTAGCTGGGCTATATCAAATATTAACTTGTCTTTATCTGTTATCTATATATTCATCTTTATATAATATAACATCTAAGCACACCTACCACACGTTATGGCTTTATCTTGAATGTTCTCAGCTATACAAATTTGATTGATGAACTGATTTAAATATGCCTATGTGTATGTGAATGTGTGCGTATCGCAACTGTTGTTGATGGCCCTTATAATGGCCTACCTTCCCATCCACTTCGCATTTTCTTGGGAATCTGTTAAGCTTTTTAGTTTTATGGCAAAGTTTTTGTTCAATCCATTCGAAATCCATTGGAGGCCTGCTTTAAATCTTTCAACTTTTAGCAGACAAAAATTGTGAAATGTCAATTTGGCAACAACAACAATAACAACAATGGCAAGCAAAATTTATAAAGCAGAAAAACAAAAAACAAAAAAAATGCGCTCCCCCAACAGACAGCCAAACAAAAAACAAAGACGTCCAAACGCAAAATAAACATTATTTAAAATAGCGCAATTTCCGCCGACGACTACGTCGAAAATGCTGCTGACGTCGCTGCCAGCGCTGTCTGAGCAGAGAGCGGCAGGCCACAACGGCGGCAGCTTCGTAACAGTTTCCTAACCCACCTCAACAATTTTATTGATTACTTTAGGCGGCAAACGCACAGCAACAGCAACAGCAGCAGCAACAGCAACAAAAACAAGAGCAACAACTACTATAACAGAGCCATGTGAGAGCGAGAGAGCAAGCTAATGTGTGCGAGCAGCTTTCTAGTGAGCGGCAGTGCCGCTCAACTATCAAACGCTCTCGACTTTGCTTTGCTTTGCTTTGCCATTCGCGCTGCATTCACTCTGCCTGCCAGCGTGTGTGTGTGTGTGTGTCGTAAATTGTAATATTGTGTAAGTGTGTGTATGTGTGTGAAATAGTTTCTCAGTTCGCACTGCTGCGGCGAATTGCCAAGGCGCCAACTGACAACTGGGGGACTGTTTGTATGAGTGTGTGTCCGTGTGTTGGCACTTGTTACATGTGTATGTGTGTTAGTAGACTGCGACTGGCTAAGGTAACCCTTCGCGTAAGCAGCCAACAACTTGTTTCCTCTATTTGACACGGGCGTCTCTTTTGACTTTTGCAAGCGGTTGTTGCCTTTGCTCCGACTTGGCTGCAGAGGGAATCTCAAAGTTACACACACTCGCATACATCTATGTACAATCTATATAATACACACAAAACAATCACACTTATATATGTACATATGTATGTACATATATATACATATAAATATATACATATATACATATATATTTCTTGTACTTGTTCTTAAAAGGGCGTCAGGTACTTGAAATTTTTGTATTAGCGGAAATGCGCGTCGCTCGCAGCTCCACAAAGTGGGCGTCACGTTTGGAAATGACTAATGTGAGAGGGAGAGGGAGGCAGTGGGGTACATTGGCTAGAGGGTAGAGCATTCTTTTGCAGGGATTCGGGTTATTAAGTACATGGCCATGACAGATTTATGCAGTTGCCAGCTGCTGGGGCTGCTGCAAATGAATTATCTAAGTAAAAGAAACGAATACATACAAACAAATGTGCTTAGATATGTGAAAGAAAAATGCTGTACAAACTAGAGATGGAACTTTTTAGTAATGTTTAAGGCAAAAACAATTTTTAATGATCGGATTAAATTAAATAAATAAAATAAAATAAATTAAACGTGTGAATAAGTAATATTTACAAAATACAACTATATAGAACATATACATATATACATAATTAGTTTATCAAAATCTTTTTTAAATTGCTTCAATATATATTTGCTCCATATGTATGAACATATTTCTCAACTTTTCCTTTAAGAGAAATATCTATCGTTAATAAGTAATAGCTATGGAAATATGCAACTGAAATTGTTTTTCGCCTCACTCAAAATTCATTTATTTGGCATACAATCGGCTTTCCGATAATGCCCGGCGTTTTTCTTATACCATTTCTGGTAAAAAATTTCCTGCTGACGTTTCAAAGTCCGTTTGAGTTAACCACAATAACCCGCAGAATTTAACAAAATGCTGGTTCCTCAAATCAAATAAAAATCAAATGCCTGAAAATGCGCTGAATTTTTAGCTACAGTTGAAGCTGTGGCAGCAAAACCCACCCCTCTCTCTCCCTCTCTCTTTTTTCTCTCTCTCTTAAGCTCGCAAACAAATCATCGTTATCTTCATCAAGATCTCCATTCGTGTAAATGCTGGGAAACTTGATTTCAGCAAATTCTTTTCAAATTTTACCAAAAGTTATAAAAAAATATTTTTGTTTTTGTTTTTACCTTACAAAACTCTTTTGACAAACTTTACTTGGGTATGTGTGTATGGGTGTTCTCTTACAACATGCAATCATTTTTATTTTATTTTTTTTTAACCTTTTTCCTACACGACTTTATTTCGTTTGTTTTGCTTTTGATTTTGTTTTACCTTCAACCTTTTGGGGTTTCAACCACAGCCACTGCTCCCGTTCCCAATTCACCGCCCACATACACACACACACACACATACGGACACAAACAGAATGCGAGGCAACTTTCAATTGCGACATGAGGCGAAGAGCGCAACGAGCGCTTACAAGCTTGTTACGCGCTCTCTTGCTCTGCCACTCTCCCTCTATGCCTCCGCTGTCTTAGTCACCCTTTACATGAGTAAGCAGCGCAGCTTCAGCTTCTGTAAGCGCGTGTGTCTGTGTGTGTATGGGAAATAGTGGAAAAGAGAGACGTCGTTGCCCGACCCACCCCCTTGCCGTAAACGAGCTGCACAACGAGGTCTGTTGCTTTGAGGCCTAACGCAAAACATTTTGAGGTAGGTTGGGAATAGATTGGCAACAACTGAGCGCACACACAAATAGAGAAGAGAGAGACAGAGAGTGTAAGAGAGTGAGACAGTGGCGCGCGGAAAAACTTAAATTTCTCGTTTCAGCGCAAGAAATTAGCAAATCATTTTCTTTAGCTTAACCCAAATACGGCTGACTTTTTAGAATTATGTAAGCGCCATGTCTCGATTTCTGTCTATCTCTATTTGCGTGAGTGTGTATGTGTGTGTGTGTGTGAGTGTGTTGTAAGCACATTTAATTGGCAGACTCAGTTCTCTTGCGATTGCCCAGCATGTTTATTTGTGGGGTCTCCTTATCTGTCCATTGATTGCAGTGCGATAATTGATAATAAGCCAGAAAGAGAGAGTTAACGAGAGCTCGCGTGTGTGTGTATTAGAGATAGAGAGAACTGGGATTATGTCATATATAAAATGCTAGCGTTAACTCTCGCAATATAATTACAAAATCTGATTGGAAAACATTGGCTAATCAGAAGGCCCAACATGAACTGTTATTGTTTCTAACCTTTTCTTATTCTAATGGACTGTTTTCTGATTGGCATGCCCATAAGAAACCGCATTTAAGTAAGGAGATGTTTTTCTTTAGATCAAAAACTATATGTTTCTATATATGAATGATATATAAACTTAATGCACAGCTTAATTAGCACTTGTAATGCCAAAATATTAGCGCGTGATGCCTTTCTAATACAAATTAGATAAAGATATAAGAACTCTGCAGAGAAAGTGCTAATTGGAACAGGTGTGAAAACTGGCATCAGCGCAAAATATAACAAAATTATGTAATATCCGGAAAAAGTTAAGAGTTATTTCAATAAATTGATAATAAAATGAATTTATCATTTGTTTAAATGGTATAAATAATACACTTGCATATATGTAGGAAGAATATTTTATATGTTGTATGTATGTACATACTATATAAGCATTTTAACATGTGAGCATTAATATGTACTTAACTAGCTTAGCTACTTCTGGTCAATGTTCTATTCTAATTTACATCACATGATGTAATATTGGAATTTGGTAAGAATTTTTATTATACCCCAATAACAGCTCTGGAATATACAGAGTATATTAAAATTGAACAAAGACACAAAAATTGTTACAAAATTATATTTAGTCTGCTATCAAATTGCGTATCAAACAAATGCGTCAATCTTTATGCATATTAAATATATATTTTGATGTGCATATGTACAGATATACATACATGCGTACATACATATATACTCATACGAGAATAATCAAAATACAAAAAAAAACAAAATTAAATACTAAATAAAAAGCTGCCTAAAAACACAGTTCACAAAAATTACAATAAACATACATACACACACACACACGAATATACATACATACCTACATACATATGTACATAGATACATACACACAGACCTATATTTGTATATGCATACATACATTCATACATACATATGTACACACATATATACATGTTTACATACAAACACATACATATGTATGTATGTATTTATGTATGCATGTATACAGCTGTTTTTATGCATTTCCTTTTGTATTAATCGAGAAATTTCTGTATCAAGAGACAGCAACAAAACAAATACGAAAACAAATACAACAAATCAACAGCAACAAATACAACTCGGTTTCAATTCTTGATGCGGAAATATTGAGGAATAATTTTGTAGTCGCTGCGTTTTTTTTTCTTATTTTTTATACTGGTGCTCCTTATTTTATTTTTAAACGTGTACAATATATACAAACTGTATATAGGCAAAAAAAAAGAAAAGAAAGAGAACAGCAACAAAAAGTAAACAGCCAGCACTAATACAGATGCACCTAATGAGAAATGCTGCTTTAAGTCCACAAACATACATATATATGTCGTTATAAACATACAAATGTATAGCCGTTCATACGTACATACAAACACATGTAGCTTTAACAAGCAATAAGAATCGCTCCCATATGTGTGTGTATGTGTGTGTGTATGAGTCTCGCACTTGTCTGCATGTGTGTGCGTTATCCGCGAGACCTTGAACTTGAGACTGAATTTCCAAAAAGCGCACAAGCACACAACACACTCACTCAACACACACACAGACAAAGGCAAACAAATGCGCCCAGCGTCGACGGCGACAGCGGCGACGACGACGACAGCGACTCACAAACACAAGAACAAAAGACAACAACAACTACAACAAGAGCAACTCTCGACAGCGGCTTTTATTCTTTGCACTCATACACAAGCAGTGTGAAAGACTCACACACGCAGCGACAGCGACAGCGGTAGAGGCATGAAAGCCAAAATAAGCCAGCCAAAACAGCAGTAGCAGCAGCAACAGCAACAACAATGGATACGCAGAACAGGAATTTAGCAAAAGAGAGAGAGAGAGAGAGAACTGGGAACGCAAAGTGGGAATGAACTGGGAACTGAGTTCGCTGACGGAAGCAGTCCATGATGGGAATACGGGAATGGGCGAATTGGGGAAGAGAGCAAGACTGGGAGCAGCAACAACAACTGATACATTAGTATGTATTAATGTACAGCTGTCTGTGTGTATGTGCATATACAATAGCCAAACAAACACATAAATTATAATATTTAAATATAGAACTTTTGAGTTGTTGTCGTCGTTGTCGCTGTTGCTTTCTTTTGTGTCTGTGTGTTTTGCTGTTGTTCGCATATTACTTTTGGTTAATCGTCAGTTGTTATTATTGTTGTTGTTGTTGTGATACATAACACACACACACACACACACGCACGCACACACACCTTTTTGATTGTTTTATTTATTATCTTGAGCTTCGCTTTTGGCCAGTGCAATAAACTATAATTTTAGCAAAATATTTGTTGTTCTAGCCAAAAATAATTTCCTTAAACTTTTTGTTTTGCTTAGTTATCAGATTAAATAATACATTAATCTCATTTGTTAACATCTGCTTAAAACTCACAAATTTGTTGTCAAAGTTTAAAACGATTTGTTGAACTAAAAAAAATCCCCGAAAAGAAATCAAATTTCAGTTTATTGTTTTTTGTTTTACTTCCAACACCCACCATACAAAGTTAACTACAAAATAGGCCAATAACGTAATGACACAGCAACAACAACAACAACAATTGAACAGGTGTTGGTGTTGTTGTAGCAATTGTCAGATATACAACGAGCTGCTTCCTCGGAAATAGCTCAACAACTGTAAACAAAACACTTTTGTACACACACACACACACACGCACACTGTGAGAAAAGAGTCACTGAGCATGGGCGACTGTGAAATACCCTGTGTGCTGATAACAGCCTATGCTGAAGTACCTGAACACACATCAAAATCAACTAATCTTAGCAACAACAACAGCTACAGCAACCTACATTGACCTACTATTCGCAAAATGCTGCGGCTCCATTGTGAATTGTGAATTGAAAATTGTGAATTGTGATGTAACTGTCCCAAAACGCGGCGCACATATCAACGAAGCAGTTCAAGTCCAAATTTGAGCAGGGAAATATATAAAACGAATAGACGAGAAAAAAATAGTACCCAATGTATGTTTGTGTGTGTGTGTGTCTGCACATGACTCTACCGTTAATTGCACACACAGACATGAAAGTACATTAGTATGTGTGGTACATTTGTAAGTATCGTACAGCTGTATGTGTGTGGTACCTACATGTTGGCCAATTTTGTTTTCTCATAATATATTAAATTGTTTGGCATTATTTTGTTATTTTTATTTTTAATAGACCGCATTTTTAGAGGTCAGCATTGCAATGCGTAAAGTGTGTGTGTGTGTGTGTGTGTGTAAATGGGTGTATTTTGCTTTGCTTTATGAGACGCTCTTTGTGCCACATTCAAATGGGTTTGCCAATTCAATTTAGTTGAGCCCCCTGCGGACTGCCGTGCGTATGCGTAATTTGTGTGCTGTGCATATTGCGCATACGCCAGGTGTGGCAGCAACTCTGCATAACATGTTCTGACATGTTCTTAGCAGCACTCATGCAATGCACAACTATTTATATGCATGGTAGCTGGCATTACGTATACGCAACGTCGGCTGCTGCTGCTAACAGCTGTGGCCATATTACGTATACGCCTTATTAGCCGCTGTGCCACGTGAGCACCGTCTGTATTTCCTCCACAACAAATATCTCTGCCATACGCAATTTGCAACAACAGTTGACAGGCATTTCCGCTCAACTAAATATCAGGTTTTTCTTGTGCCGAAAATCTAAACGAAAAATTCTCTGCAAAACAAACCGAAAAAATGTTTATAGTTTCCGTCAAAGAAATAAAAGTTGATTTTCCACTGCAAAACTAAAAACCGTATCGTATGCAGCTTATAAAGAGGACTGGAGGGTGGAGGGGCAGGCCACAGCTGATTTTAGTTAGCTGCCTGGCCGCAATTTCCGTCACGAGTTGCTAGAGAGACATGCACATATGTACATAGGTCAAAAAAATGTGTATGTAAATGTGTCATATTTTTACAGTAGCTTTTAAATGTTAAATATAAGTACATACATATGAAACATATATGAATATTTTATATGCATAAATATGTATATTTGCTTTTTTACATGCTTTTCATTCACCCACAACGAAGCGAATGAGCTAGCAAATGAACGATATGAAACGAGCGGCAATTAAAACGAGACGAGGCGGCGAATTGCCCGTAAGCGTGTGAATGTGTGTGTAGGTATTTAAAAAGCTGTAAAAAAAAGCAGACACACACACATGCAAACGTGGCGCGTACAACATGCAATAATGCAGCCAGCAAAGCATAAATTGTAAACTCGTCGCCGCAGCAACAACAACAACAACGCCGACAAGCCTTGACCTGATTTCTCTTCCTCTCTTGCTGCCAACTGTTTGGTTCGTGTGTGTGTGAGCACGCTTGCATGCAAGCTTTATTGCTGCTGCTGTTGTTGTTGCTGCTGCCTTTTAACTTGCCTGCACACTGCACTTGTGTAAGCGAGACAACAGTATGTGCTTGTTTGTTTATCTGTGTTCGTGTGTGTGAACAGCTTGACATTCAATGCAATTTTGTTGTTGTTTTTTTTTTGTTGTTTCTGCTGCTGCTACGTCTTCTGCTGCAGCAGCCGCCGCGGCGTTTCGCATAAAATAAGTGAAAATGCACTTTTACTTTTCAACAACAACAATTACAACTTGTGCATTTTTCTTGCGTTGCAGCTCAATGCACAACAACAACAACAACAGCAGCAGCAGCCAGGCAAAGAAAGTGAGATGCAATTTTTTGTTTCACTTTTGCTGCTGTTGATTTATTTTTTCTGCTTTTGCTGCCTCTCTCATTTTGCATTTCTTTTGTCATT
The DNA here is from genome assembly GCA_035045545.1 of Drosophila gaucha. NCBI lineage: Eukaryota > Metazoa > Arthropoda > Insecta > Diptera > Drosophilidae > Drosophila > Drosophila gaucha. The sequence continues at coordinate 2,654,930 of JAWNOY010000292.1, forward strand.
GTTTTTAACGGTTGTTATTGTTGCTTTGAGTTCATGGCTCGCCAAATTGGGGCATTTCAATTTTTATATGTTTGTGTGTGTGTGTGTGTGTGTGTTTTGCTCGCATATTTCTAGCCCCTTGGCGACTTTTGCATGTCGCTCAACTTGCCAACAACAACAACAACAATAACAACAACAATTGTGTATAATTATGCATATTGCGAATTATTTAAGTATTATTAGCTTTGCATTTCATGTTAGTTTGGACAGTTTGACAGGTCTCGCTTTAGCGAAGAGGGCGGCACTTGAATTGTTGTTGTTGCTGATGAGATAAAGTTGTCTTATAATTGGGTCGCAACAGTTGCCAGACATTTGCAAGTAGTTCGAGTGTTGCTCAGCTGTATCAAGTGAACAATAAAGCCATGAATAAATATATATAAATATGTGCATACATATAAAAAATATAACTAATTTATTTGTTTTTTTTGTCACTGTTTGCAGATACTGAAATTCCTATTGTCAAACAATCAACCAGTCCGTCACCTCATCAACAGCAGCAGCAACAGCAACAACAGCAACAACACCAACAGCAACAACACCTGCAGCAGACCCAACAACAGCAACAGCAACAACAAGCCTTTGGCGTTGCAACCACATTGTTGCACATCAAAACCGAACAGAATGCGCTTTTAACACCACTCCAGCAGCAGCAGCAACAACAACAACAACAACAGCAGCAGCAACAACATAGTTTACAGAGCAACAACAATGCGCATCAGCAACAACAGCAGCAGCAGCAACAACAACCTTTGGCCATACCACATCGGCCGCTGCTTCATAATCTGCTCAGCGGCGGTGCAATCCACAATCCACATCACAGAAATTACACGACGGCCACAACAGGTGAGTGTGCGAGTGCGAGGCAGCAAGGTGAACCACTGCACACGCCCTTTTTATTATTGGACTGCATTGGCAACTTGTTAATCTTGGCCCATTCTTGCTCGTTCCGCAGGTTCATTTCCGCCCAGTCCCGCGGATAGCGGTGTGTCCGACGTAGACAGCTCCAGTTCCGGTGGCCAGCCATGCGCCGACGAGTTGAAGGCGCGTTTGGGCATGCCCACAACGGCGGCGACATCGGCGGCTGCGGCTGCCACCCACTCGGCAGCGGCAGCGGCCGCAGCGGCGGCAGCAGCAGCGGCGCACCTGCACACGGGCACATTTCTGCATCCGAATTTATATCAGAACAATGCGGCGAATTCGTTGCGGAATATATGGAATCGCAGTGTTGGGGGTGAGTATATCAAGTATTCGCAAAATCACATACATGCCTATATACATACATATATATAAATATGTGTGCATATGTGTGCAGCAAAAGTTCAGCAGTCGAAAAATGGCAAGCTCATACATACATACATATGTACGGACAGATATATATGTACATACATATATACGTACATATGTATGTACATATGTACACACACAAACACAACACAATCAATTGCAATAAGACTGTGTTGCACTCGCTGCTTTTATGCTTTTCGCCTCGCTTTGTGTCTGTGTGTGTTCGTCGCTGTGTAAAATCTGTGGTCATCGACACATTGCCTTTGCGCAAATTGTGAAGGTCACAACGACAACGACAACAGCAGCGACTGCGACAGCGACAGAGCCAGTGTGTGGCAATGTTGGCGCTGTGAGCGTCTCTCGTTTTGTGTGCGTTCTCTTGCGAGCGCTCTCCCTCTCTCTATCTCTCTTTGCTAATGCAACAATGCGATGGTGAAGACACGAGCGAAAAACGAATGAAAGCTTGCGTTGCTCTCTTCGCTGCTGTCTGCTGCTGTATTTGTTATTGGTGAGCGCACACTTTTGATTTTATTCAACGCGGTGCTCAATCATTTGCTCTGGCCATGTCAACCGCCCAAGCCCGCCGTCCCCCTCACAATGGGCAACTGGCTGTTGAATTGGGCAACGGCAGCGCCGTTGACGCCGGATGTAAAACAAAACTTACTAAATAGCATACAAAATTACAAACACACACATGCATACAGATGTATGTACTGTGAAATAGTCAGACAGCAGGCGAAGAGCGCAGCGCACAGTGGTCCACATTTGCTGTAAAATTGTATGAAATATAATGTGTGTGGACTGCATTGCTGTTTACAGTATTAGGATCCACAAACAATGAACATGTATGTATGTATGTGTGCCGAATGAAATTCTTAATTCGCTGTGGAATGTATGTGGATTGTGTTGCTGTTTACTTGACAACTATTTAACTCTCTGTCTTTCTTTCTTTTACTTTCTCTTTTTGTATAGTGCCCGATAATTATTATGGCAACAGTGGCAATAGTGGTTCCGGAGGTGTTAATCCTGGTACACCGGGCACGCCCAGCTATCTGACAACGTCCTACTTCAATGCGCCAACGGCGGCGTCGACGCAGCGCAGCGCCGCTGCCAACGGCTTTGGCACGCATCAGCATCATTCCCTGCAACATCAGCAGCAGCAGCAGCAACAGCCGCAGCCGCAGCAGCAACAACAACTGTCACATCACCACCAGCAGTTGCATCATCAACAGCAGCAGCAGCAGCAGCAGCAGCAACAGCAGCAACAGCAACAACAGCAACAGCATCCACAGTCTCAGCATCCACATCAGCTGCACTCGCATTCCACAATAGCCAATGCTGCAGCAGCGGCAGCAGCAGCAGCGGCGGTCGTTAGCAGCAGCAGCGCCGTCGCAGCAGCAGTGATGCTCGGCGCCGGCAGCACGCAGAGCGTCATACAGCAGCCGGCGACATCGAGCGTCAACTATGATCTCTCCTATATGCTGGAGCTGGGCAGCTTTCAGCAGCGCAAGGCGAAAAAGCCGCGCAAGCCGAAGCTCGAGATGGGCGTAAAGCGTCGCAGTCGCGAAGGCTCCACCACGTACCTGTGGGAGTTTCTGCTGAAGCTGCTCCAAGATCGCGAATACTGTCCGCGCTTCATCAAATGGACCAATCGCGAAAAGGGCGTCTTCAAGCTAGTGGACTCCAAGGCCGTCTCCCGACTATGGGGCATGCATAAGAATAAGCCCGATATGAACTACGAGACAATGGGCAGAGCGTTGCGCTACTATTATCAGCGCGGCATATTGGCTAAGGTAGATGGTCAGCGACTAGTCTATCAGTTTGTGGATGTGCCCAAGGATATAGTTGAGATTGATTGCAATGGTGTGTGAGTGAGACACAGAGAGAGAAAGAGAGAGAGCGAAAGAGAGAGAGAGCATGTATATAGATGTTAACGGTGGCAATAGAATGGGAGCTAAAGCGGCTAGCGGCAATAGTAGAAATATATCTATATATACAATATAGACTATATAAGAGCGTAGCAACCACAACTACTCACACACATACGTATGTATATGTATGTGTGTTTGAGGTTTTTATATTGTACATGTTGAGTTTTTTGTTAAAATCTAAGAAGAGAATTCGATGTAGAAGCGCAAGAGTATAAATTACATAGCTGCTAGACATATGCAACATATATATGTATACACTACACATATATATATATATATATATAATGTAAAATTCGTTAGTAATTAATGATCTATTCATTGGCTTTAGTGTTTTAATTGTAACATTTAATTATTGTTATTATTATTGATTATTATTATTATTGATTAATTGATTGAACGATTGATTGATCGATGAATTCTTATTGATATTTGTGTATGTGAAAAAGAAAAAAACAAAAAACGTCTAGCTACGAATTACTGTATACCTAAAGAAAGCCTAGCCTAATATAACTAAATACCCCTTACCATATAACTACATAACCCTATATAAACCTATGCATACCCTACCTTATACTGTAGAGTACTTTACGATTCGTTGTATTCGTTTTAAAAAAGAAGGGCTCATTGTTTTTGTTGCTTATTTTATAAAAAGAGATCAAGAGAGAAATATTTCATAGTTTTAATTAGTTTTTATGCTTATTCATAGTTTATTTATTTAAGTGTTTCTTTCTACTCTAACTATACATATATGTACATATATGTATATAGTGTATATGGTATACATACCCTGCCCCAATATCCTAAATAGGAGTCAACTTTCATTGTAATTATAAATTCTAAGTTTTTGTATATTCAAAGTGGCGCACTTTGTGTAGCTTCACTGTAGAAAGCAGTTAAAAAAACAAAATTTTGAAAAAAAAAACAAAAAAAAACTTTTTGGTCTGAATTTTATGTCTGAAATTTTTTTTTGTAAGCACTGCCACAGCCTAAAAAAAAACTCAAAAACAAAAAAAAATATGTGTAAAAAATAGTTTCAAGTTCCACAAACAACAAACAAACAACTTTCAATGCAACATACAAAAAAAACAAAAGAAACAAACCCACAAAAACTTTTCGAACACTGCCCAAAAAGTGCAATCTCTTAAATGCATAAAACTAAACTAAAAGAAAAAGAATAAAAGAGTAGAAGAATAGAAGAAAGAGTAAGAGTAAGAGAAAGTGAAAAACCAACTCCTAGTTCTATGCTATTCAATATATATATTTCTTTTATACCTATTATATAGTTTGCGTTCTCTAAGTACCTTTATCATTAACTAACTATCTATCTATCTATCTATTATTATTATTATTATTATTATTATTAAGAGTTTTACGTTTTTTCTTTAAATTTTTGTTCAAATTGATTGAGGGTTTGATAATGCTGGATGGTTGATTGATTGATTGATTGAAAAATAAAAAAAGCGAAGTGAGTTTTGAGTTTAACTCTGTTCATTGTAAACAATTTTTTATGATTATTTTTTATTTTTTTAATTATTAAAATAAAAATTATTATTTCAATATGCATGAGTTTCATTTTATATTTTATAAATTGACATATATCTATTTATATATATGTATATAGCATCGATCCATGATATACAAAATACAAATATTTGCAACCCGTTACAAATTTGAAATCTAAATATACCTCCCATTAAAAAGAAAATAATTATTTATAGTATATATACATATATATTCAAAGTCTATATAGAGTACCAAATATTTATAATCTATTTGACAGATTGAATATTTTAGATCAATTTAAGCCACAAATTTCGATGTAGCTCGTTTTTAGATGGAATAACTCAGTTTTTGAGGTTTCGAACATGAGATAGAGATTGAAAGAGAGGTAAAGAGGGAAAAGAGTAAGCATATGTTTATCTAAATATACGAATTATATAGAGTTTAAGATCCATATTACATAATTTTAACACATTGCTTTTTTAAAAGAGAACAATCGAACAGAGAGTAGTCTGAAAAGTTTCCAAACTTAAAATTCGATAAAACCAAGAAAAAATGACATATATTTATTTAAAATTAAAAACCAAATATATAAAATATTAATTTTCTTAAATTAGTATACAAAAATGATTAATTTTATGTATAATTTTTGTAAGTCGGAAACTTTTTAGGCTTCCCTCGCATTTAGATTTCTAGATAAGTTATTACTTCACTTTTCAAAATCGTTTCAAATGATAACAATCAAACTATACAAAATATAATAGAAAATTAAATTAAATAGATACGAGGGTAGTTTGAAAAGATTGCGATTTTAGATTCTTTAGTCTACCCTCGCGAAACCAACCAACAAATGCAACGAAAATCAGCTTAATCATCTGATAATATCTCAATGACAAGAAAAATAGCTTTACAGGGCAAAAATAGCAAAGAGTTTATTTATTTAAATTATTTTTCATTTTATATTAAACAAAACAAATAACAACGAACATTTAATTTTGGAACCTCCAAGCTAAATATGCACTGTAAATGTATATAGACAACTTCTGGACCTCATGTTTCACTTATTAAACATAGAATAAGAATAATGATAATATTATACATATATATATATATATATATATATATATATATATATATATATATATATATGTAAAGAAAACACATGCTGGATAAGACCAACTAAAAATTAAAGATTAGATTTGAGAAAAGAAAACAAGATCTAGAAAAGATCGATAGAATAATTAAGGCAAATACTTACTTTATTGAAGAATATATATAGTTTTAAGAGCGAGTGAGTTAATTAATGAGTTTTGATATTGAATGCAATTCGATTTTGGAAAAGCGATTTTGGAAAAGGATCAGCATTAGCTAGTTGGAAATGGAAGTTGAATGGGTTGGAAAAGGTTTTTAGCGAATCTGTTGAAAAGTTAATATGTAGTTTATATATAGTATTTATATATATAATTTATCGTATGTGCATCTATATATAAATGTAAATGTGTAAGGAATTAAGTTTCATTTTTGTATATTCAACAGGCGATTTTCGAACGTCTGCATTCAAAAATCAGCAAATGCGAGCCACAAATTAGAAATTAGATCGGAGCATCATATATGTGTATATATATATACATATATAGCTGACTATATTGGTCAGATATTAATTTATTTTAACATGCAACCGAAGAAATTGGGAAAATGGAAATAGCATAATTATTTACTGTTATGGAAAGCGTTAGAGTTTTAAGATTTTTAGCTAAATTTTGTATATTTTAATCTACAGATTGCTATAAAAAATATATATATACACATACTTATATTATCTGTTTTATAAATAACATTAATAAATGAGACTAAAAATATGTATTGTTTAATTTAAACTTTTAGAAAACGGATCTCAACGATAGGCGGGAACATTTAAAAATGCATTGTTCAGCGCGTGTCAGATAGCAAGCTCGCTGATATGTCACTTCAAAATAACCACTGCGCTGACCTCTGTTAATTAAAAAAGCATCTCTTATTCGTATTGCTATTTTCTATATCTGCGCTGACTTCTTCATTTTTAAAAAATTTTAAATGCTGAACCATATAAAATAATCAAAAATTATACATATTTTACTGCGTAATTTGTGTATAAATATCACGGCTGCACTTAACATTGTATATCGATAGTGACATTACCATACAACAATATTCGCGCATCGTGTGATGCTGCTAGCGATATATTTTCTTACCGATATATGAGGTATCGATAGCGAATGCGACTGCGACGGCCATACTGTAAATACATATACACATACATACATTTTTTTCTTTTTGTGTCATTGTGCGTTCCAAAACCAAAATCACATTTTTGCGATGCATTTGCATTGCAAATTATAGAACAAAAATGAGGTGTTTTTGTGTGGCGAAAAGGCAATAACAACAATGATAACAATGAATTGATGTATACAAGTTGCATAACGTCGTCGGGCTCCGTCTATGTATATGTCCCTCGTTGAGCAGTCGCAATTTCCAGAAAACCACACACACGCGCACTCACACACACACTCATAAAACGCCACCAAAACAGCAGAAAAATCAGAAAAGCAGTTTTTGAATGGCGTAAAAAGTGTGAAAAAGCAAAACAAATCGAAATCGAGTGTGCATTTTGCTAAGACTTTCATAGCAAATGTGTTGTGGCAGCCACAAAAGACGCGCAGCATTAGCAGCAGCAGCAGCAGCGCAGCGAGCGTCACCCACCTTTCCCTCCTACAGTAGTATATTACCAATACAGACGCATCTGCCACAGCCGACAAAGAAAAAAGAGACTCTGCTTCTGCTACTGCCTCTGCTTCTTCTTCTTGTTAATCGTACAGTTCCTACGTCGACGACAACAACAACATTTGACTTCGCTGTCAAGCCAAAACAACTAAAGAAGAAATCAAATCAAATTGCTGTAAAACTGTGCGTCGTCTTGCATGTGAAATTAACAAAAAAAGAAGAAGACGTAGTTTACGCGTGTGTGGGTGTTAGTGCGTGTGAGCCATGAGTCTATTGGCAACGCCCGCGGGCGTACCAAGCAGCGCCGCCGCCGCTCTCTCAACTGCAACGGGCAACGTCGCCACCTCTGCAAACAGCAGCAGTAGCAGCAGCAACAACAACCTGCCCTTTGAGAAGGATAAGATCTGGTACTTCAGCAACGAACAGCTGGGCAATTCGCCAAGTCGTCGCTGCGGCATCAAATGCGATGATGAGCTGCACTACAGACAAATGACCGCCTATCTGATACAGGAGATGGGTCAGCGTCTGCAGGTGTCACAGCTATGCATTAATACCGCAATTGTTTATATGCATCGCTTCTATGCGTTCCACTCGTTTACACATTTCCATCGCAATTCCATGGCATCAGCCAGTTTGTTTCTGGCCGCCAAAGTGGAGGAGCAGCCGCGCAAGCTGGAGCATGTGATAAGGGCGGCCAATAAGTGCCTGCCACAATCAACCGAACAGACCTATGCAGATCTCGCCCAGGAGCTTGTCTTCAATGAGAACGTACTGCTGCAGACGCTCGGCTTCGATGTGGCCATTGATCATCCGCACACCCATGTGGTGCGCACCTGCCAGCTGGTCAAAGGTAGGCACCATGCTCTATACCAATACCAAAGCCATTTAAGCCTTGGCAGCCTGCCCATTAGAGCAATTGTGATTTGTTAACACTGTGATATATTTTAGCATGCAAGGATCTGGCGCAAACCTCCTACTTCTTGGCCTCAAACAGGTATGGCTAACAACTGCTAATGGTATCCACATAAGCTAGATACTAGTTGGCATACTCCAACATACTTTCTACGATATAATCGATCTGGTGGTATATATATATATGTGTGTGTATGTGTGAGTGTACGTGTGTGTCTCTGTGTGCGCACAGTGGGTACAGGCAACAACTATACAATAGATTTAACAAATCATGTAGCTCATTTTGGCAGAGTCCCTTTTTAACTGCTGCTTACCTGTGCGTTAAGGTCATTAAATGCTCGACCGTAAGTACCTTTATTCTGCAAAATACATTTGAGCATTTTATGACACCTTCGCTTGAATACTTTGGCATTGCAGATGTTCCACGAAACTCGAAAAATATTCGAAATGTACAAAAGTTTTCCTAGGGAAAATATGCTTAAGTATATGTTTATACATAGAAGAAGAGCAGTAGTAGCTGGCCTGAGATCGTCTTGCCTGACCATATGTTTGTTACCTTTTTGAACTACCTTTGAAACAGGTAGCAGTAATTGTCCAGTTTTGTTCTCTATTAGCAAAATATAAAATATGATATCTTTCCATTATAGTACAATTAAGCTGCTCTAGCCCGCATAAGCTATATTATATTTATAAGCATAAACTGTACAGCTGTATGGGTATTTGTTCTTTAGCAATTCACAGCGATTTACATACATATGTAGCATGCCAGCATTTATACACACACTCATACACAATATTATGCTCGAAATAATAGAATAATAGATGATAATATTCGATAAATACTATATGAAATATATTTCTCTATTCTATATTTAACAATTATTAACTTCAATATTTGTACTTGATTCGTCTTGCTGCTGCTTTGTTGGTTAGCCTGCATCTGACCTCAATGTGCCTGCAATATCGACCCACTGTGGTTGCATGCTTCTGCATTTATTTGGCCTGCAAATGGTCGCGCTGGGAGATACCGCAATCGACTGAGGGCAAGCATTGGTTCTACTATGTGGACAAGAGCGTATCACTGGAGCTGCTCAAGCAGCTGACGGACGAGTTCATAGCCATCTACGAGAAGAGTCCGGCACGGCTCAAATCGAAGCTCAACTCGATCAAGGCAATTGCACAGGGCGCCGGCAATCGTACGGCCACTGGTAACAGCAAGGACAACAAGCCGAAAGAAGACTGGAAACTGAGCGAAATGATGAAGGGCTACCACTCAAATATCACAGCGCCGCCAGAGCTGATGAATGGGAGCGACAGTCGCGATTCGTCGCAGTCAGCGCTGCTGCCACCCCCTGCAATGGTGCCATCGCAGCAGCGACGCACCGATGGCAGCCATCAACGTTCGGTGGGTGGTGCTCCAGGCAACTCGTCCTCTTCTACCTCCTCCTCCTCATCGAATCACAAGCTGCCAAATTATCCAGGCGCACTGCCGCCCGAGGCACATGGTGCGTATTGCAATGCAAATCATTGGAGCAGTAATTAATATGTTCTCTAATCTCATCTAGATCACAAATCGAAGCAACCTGGCTACAGCAGTCGTGGACCCTCTGGCCATCAGTCGAGCTCTTCGTCTTCGGCGCAACGTAACAGCAGCAGCAGCTCCGCCACGAGCGGCAGTCAACGCAACTCTTCGAGCCAACCGTCTGGTCGACCACCCATGCCAATGGACTATCACAAATCATCGCGTGGCATGCCGCCCGTTGGCATGCAACCGCATGGCGGTCACAAGATGTCCACAAGTTCCAAGCCACAACAGCAACCGCCGCCGCTCCTAGACAGTCGCAGCAGCAGCAGCTCATCCGCCTCCAATGCATCAGCAGCAGCCAAAGATGTCAGCAAGTCGTCGTCGAGCAGCAGCAGCAGTAACAAAATGTATCCTAATGCACCGCCGTCCTACAACAGTAGTGGACCCAGCACCAATCCGCTAATGTCTCGTGGCGGCTATCCGAGCAGCAGCAGCTCTGTAGTTGGCAACAATGGAGCGCCGCCTGCCGGTTATGGCTCGCATGGCTCGCATCGCAATAAATCCGTCTCGTCGTCAAGCTCATCGTCATCCGTCCACAGCATGCCGCCTTACGAGCAGCAGCTGCCCTATGGCCAGAGCCAGGGAGTGCCCAGCTACAATCATATGCAGCCACAGTCGCAGCCTCAACCTACGTTGGAGTCGCAGCAACTCAGCAAAAACAATTCGCTATTCAGCCCGGAGTGGAGCGACATCAAGAAAGAGTCGCAATTCAATGGACTGTTGCCGCCGCCTCCACCAGGACCTGCACACGATAGTCTGGGCTATAAGCTGAACAATCATGCGCGGGATCGGGACAGCCCCAAGAAGGATCGCCTGACGCCCACCAAAAAGGATAAGCATCGCAGTGCGCCGCCACACAACAGCGGCTCAACGGGCAGCAGCTCGGCCAAGCCTATGCTGCCGCCCCACAAGAAGAGCCACAGCGAACTCCTAGCCAACGATCCAATCCGCGATGTTGGCAGTCTGAAGCGTGCCAATGAAATCTCGGGCAGTCAATACGGACTCAACAAGCTGGACGATCATGATGCGGGCAGCCTGCCACGTGACAAGCTGCGCAAGCTGGATAACAGCATCGGGCTGCCAGGCTATCCGAGCTACTCGGAGGAAAACAAACATGCGCCGTTGTCCATGTCGAACGGTGGCATCGAGACAACGCCCGATCTGGTGCGCACGCTGCTCAAGGAGAGCCTCTGCACAACGAATGGCTCGCTGCTGAAGCCCGATGCGTTGACCATGCCCGGACTTAAGCCGCCTGCCGAGCTGTTGGAACCGATGCCGCAGCTGAACATGAAAAAGGAATCGCTGAGTGCACCCACAAATCTCTTGAGCAACAGCATGACTGCAGCGCCTGCAATGGAACTGGATGCGTTGACCAAACTGGGCGATGGCAAAGATGTGGATGGTGTTGGCAAGTCGGAGAAGAAAAAGAAGAAGGACAAACATAAACACAAGGAGAAGGACAAGTCCAAGGACAAGCCAGACAAGGAGGAGCGCAAGAAACACAAAAAGGACAAGCAAAAGGAGCGCAGCAACAAGGACATATCCATGGACTCGCTCAAGCTGGTCATCAAGACAGCCGCCAATCCTAATGGCAGCCTTCAAGTGGGCGCCGCTGCGCCGCTCAAACTGAAGATCAGCAAAAACAAAATGGAACCCAATAACTATTCAACCGGAGCTGGACTGCTGCCTATGCCAACAGGCGCTGGATTTGGCATGGCTCCACCTGTACAGGGGACAACAACAGCAGCTGGACTACCTGGCCAGCAGCAGCAGCAGCTTGGACTGCCGGGATACGGTGGCTATAGCTCCTCGAACAGCACCAACAGTAGCAGCAGCGGCGGTGGCAGCAGTAGCAAAAAGAAGCACAGCGATCGGGATCGGGACAAGGAGGGCAAGAAGAGCAAAGCCCAAGACTATGCCAAGTACAATGGAGTCTCTGGTGGTGCTGGTGGTGGTGGGGTCTATGCGCCTCTAGGCGGTGCTGGCGCCGCACCCAATACCCAGGCGTCTGTTGCCAGCCTGCTGGGTCTGCCACCCAATCTGACGACAGCGTCGTCAGCGGCCAACTTGAACTCCAACTCCGCCGCCTCCGCCTCGTCGATGATGATGGCACCAACAAGCGTGTCCGCTGGCATTGCACCAACCGCTCTGCCCATCTACAACAAAAAGTAGTCGTAGTCAAAGTAGCCCGTAATCCCCTGCATAAATATCTTTTCTTTGGAACACCCAACAACTTTACCTTCGATATAGTTTGTATGTTATGTAATACGGTAGTCGTAATTGTTGGTGAGATGCATTAGGCTAAGTTATTATTGAACTATATTTGAGTTAAGCGTAAACCCACAACTAAATCGCAATCGCAATCGCAATTTGCAGCCGAAAGTTCATTCGGTGAGTTGTGTTCAACACATAATGATAATCAACAAATACAAAACTCGGAAGACAACAAAACTTCAAAAAAAAAAAACAAAAACTTCTGTACAGCATTAATTAATTCGTAATTATAAAACACACACAAACACACAGATATACACACATAATTATAAAAGAATTCATATATTGAGAAAGCAAAACGCAGAGCACGGCCGTTTAGTCTATAAGTTAGTAAATCAAATACCCGTACATATGCATAAATACAAACACACACTCACACACACACACACATACTCACATATATATTGAACTGTTGTATATAGCCACAAGAGAAACAACTTCCGCTTAGCTAAAAAAAACACGGCCCTAACTAATGCAAAAACAAGAAAAGCGAAAAAGTACGAATCGGAAAAAAGAAAAAACAATTTAAGCAGAGTCGAGTGCCGCGCGCTTTAATTATAAATTAAAGAGCAAAGCAGTTATGAAAAACAAACAAACAACTTTAGAAATCACAAAACAAAAAAAATGATAAAAATTGAATAGATATAAACTAAACACACACACACACATAAATTATTTGAATTTAATAATCGTAAAAAAAAAGAAAAAGTGAAGCCCGTTAAAAGTTATGTGAAATTAATTTTTAGTTAGCCAAGTTTTACGTTTTTCAGTTATTTTTATTTTTAGATATATTTTTCTACAATCAATGAATTCGTTTAGTTTTTAGTTTTAAAAACAAAAAACAGCAGCTTAATAATAAAAAAAAAAAAACAAAACAAAAATATAAAATCGACATAGCTTTGAGTTGTTTTTAATTTTAAAATTAAATAGCATTAAAGTGAATATGAATAAAAAATTGTTGTGCAACACGAAAAAACAAAAAGGGAGACGTTTCGAGCATAAGTAAAAAAGAAAAGAGAAAAACAAAAACTAAAAGCTATGAATTATATGAAATTAAGCGAAAACAAAAACTAAAACAACAAACCTATATCAAATACGGTCAAAACTTATGTAATTTTGGACTAGAAAACAAATTTAATCAAACGTTGCGCGTTTTTCAAACACTATTCGATTTCTAATTCTTATTGCATTAAGCTAACAAAACAAAAGTAAAATCGATCGTATAGCTATATACTAACTACACACATACAATATATACATATACATATTCATATTTGGAATATCGAAAAATGTTTAGTTGCGAGACATTTCCAAAACAAAACAAAATATATATTGCTAATGCTAAAACAACAAAAGCAGCATTAGGTATATTTAAAAAAAAAACAAAAAAAACACAGACACGTAATTCTATTTCTTAATTTTTCCCCTGCTCTACTTTTTAAGTTTTTGTACATAGTTGAAAAACAACAGAAAATGACATTTTCGAAAAAGTTGCGGAAAACTCGAAGAAAAGTTTCATTGGAGGTGTTAAGCTACGCTTCGAATATGAATTACTTTTCTCGACTTTGACGCTGTTCGAAAGTTCGAATAAAAATTTCAAAAACCCAAAAGAACAATAAAAACAACAAAAAAATTGGAAACACATAAAATAAAAGAAAAACAGTTGTTTGAATATTTCTCTATTTTTAAGAAACTTCAATAATTAATATGCTGCCAAATCCACTCCAGATAGCTCGTAACCCTGGTGAATATGCTTGGGAAGCCAATCTCACAGCCCGTGGATAGCCTAAAGGAAGTGATGCCTATCAGATAGTTCCTGTTGTCCTCCTTGTAGATCATCGGGCCACCCGAGTCGCCCTGGCAGGTGGATTTCCCACTGTTGGTGCTCATGCAGATCATCTTCTCGGAGAGCGAGCCGCCCCAATACAACTTGCAACGAGCATGTGGCATCACCGGCATTGCCACATAGCGCAACGTGGGCGAGGTCGTGGTGGAGCTATCGCTATCCCTGCCCCAGCCGGAGGCATAGGCCGTCGTCTGCTCATAGCTGGAGTAGCTGCCATTCAATCCTCGCGGCAGATCAGCTGCCCTCACTCGATCGCTGAACTCCACAGCAAGGGGCAGCTCCACCAGGGCTATATCATTGGCCACCGTGCTGGCTGTCCAGTTGGCATGCACTACGATTTGAGATTTTTGCACCTGGAAACGCAGCTGACCTGACTCCAGGTCATCCGTGATATTAAGTGCGCCCAGGTAAACTGTGGCACTCACTGCTCCATCCATGCAGTGGGCGGCTGTCACAATCCAGCGATGGGTTATCAAGGTGCCACCACACCAGGTGCTGCTGTTGCCAAAGGACACATTGAAGCCCACCTGATATGGAAATTGATCAGCTACAGCCAAATCTCCATTCGTAATGCGATTACTCAGATGAGCCAACTCCACCTGAGCTATATAGCTTGCAAAGAGTACAGTTAGAGCAGTTAAGAACTTCATCTTGCAAACACAATTAAACAATTAAAAAAGGTTCTTTGTTTATATAGCTGAAAGAAAAATGAAAACTGCGTCGCAAATTGCTTCAAGTGTCTTATCAACAATCAACCCTTAAAAGTTAAGAACTTACACCTGACCATTATCATATATTAATCATGTTACAGACGATATAAATTGAAGAGTATTGTAATTGCAAATTATAGCATGTAATACATTCAATAGCTAAATTTTACGTCCATCTTCAATAATTCAGTAATTAAGTACTTCTAGTAAACCTAGCGATAGCAAACTACTAAAATAGAATGAGTATAGTGTAAAAAGAAGCATCAAGCGCATCCCAATAAAAAAACCACCATTCCATTCCATCATATATAAGAACAGATATAGACGTCATATGGGAAACTATTGTATATAATTCCATCATATAAGATAAGATAAGATCTGGGAAACAATATATATGCATATATTTCCATTATATTAAGATAAGATATAAACATCATTTGGAAAACAATATGGAATATATGAATATGCTCCAAAGGGCATACATACATATGTATGTAAATTATACGTTCAAACAATATCTATGGCATTATACAGATAGGGATCATCGAGAAAACATCTGATAGGAATGTTTCAAGGTCAACATGGCTTTCTGGGATGTGTGTTTACATGTATGTATGCTTATATTAGTCTGTCTGTCTGCAGATGACAAAAAGACTATTTTCAAAAACCTCTCTATGTGATTCTCACAAGTGCAAGTAAGACTTATATACATGTTATATTATGAAGTTTAGGTATCAATCGATTTAAATCAAACTAAGAGAAGACTCTTAGTCTCACTATGATTTTTTATTTAAATGAATAGATATCTATTTTATCTTCCCGTTAAGGTCAAAAATATTCATACAAATAAGAATATATTTTAAAGCTAAAGAGCAGTTGATAAAATTTTCCTTAAATTTCCTCCCCTGTTCCAATATAAATATTTACTTTAATATCATTGTTTATTTTTAAGTTGTATATCAAGAAGAGAAGTTTGAGTCTATTTGTTGACCACACCGCTGTTGTCCTCGATCCAGTCCAGGTAGGCGGTGATTCTGGTGAAGGCAGCTGGGTAGCCCTTCTCGCAGCCCAAGGCAAGGCCGAAGGAGGTGGCACCGATCAGATAGTTGATGTCGCCTTCCTTGTGGACCAGAGGACCGCCAGAGTCGCCGCTGCAGGTGGACTTGCCGCCCTTGGTGCTCATGCAGATGAGCTTGTCGGTGATGAGACCGGCCCAGTAAATGTTGCAGGTGCTCGACTTCATGATGGGCTGCTCCACATAGCGCAGGACGGGCGAGACAGCGTCGGACTTATCACTATCGAGTCCCCAGCCGGAGGCGAAGGCCTTCTCATCCTCATAGGTGGAGTAACGTCCATCCTTCTTGGGCAGAGTAGCGGGCTTGACGCGCTCATTGAACTCCAGCTCGGCGGGCAGCTTGATCAGGGAGATGTCGTTCACCAACAGAGATTGATCCCAATGCTCGTGCACAATGATGCCGTCCTTCTCCACATGGATGCGCTGTTGTCCGGGCTCCTCCTCCTTGATCTTAACGGCGCCCACAAAGACGGTCACCGAATCAGCAGAGTCTGTGCAATGGGCAGCTGTGACGATCCAGCGATTGGAGATCAAGGTGCCACCGCACCAAGCTCCCGAATTGCCAATAGCAATGCTTAGTCCCACCTGGTAGGGGAACTGGCCCACATGCGCCTCCTCGCCATGGGTGATGCGACCCTCCATGGGGGCAGCAGCCGCGGTGGCCAAAAGAGCAGCCAATGCAATAAACAACTTCATGATCCGTGTCAGAGCGAACTTCTGACTTGAACAGAGCTGGAGCTAACAGCTTTATAGCTCCTTCATATCTCTACGATCAATTGTTTTTTTCCAATTTTTCCTAACGTCATGGCGTGTGGAATATCTTATCGAAGTATCTATTGAAACTGCGAGCCTCGAGCATTTTGATAAGGGGCGCGTGCTCTGCGTTTAGCATTATATTATATATGTCCTGAAATATATAGAAAACAATCTGATCACTAATTAAACTGATTAGACTCGATGATTTCAACGGAAAATCAATCAAGTTAATTGAAGAAGAATCTTTTTTTTATAAATTTTAGTGCTTATGTACTGTACGGAAAAAAGTGAATTAGGAACTAATAGAATAGCAATATTTCAGTCAAAAATACACGTGTACGTTATACCAAGTTCCTCTGTCTGAAGTGCCCTGAAAACCCATTCAGAAAAGAAAATAACAAAGAAAGCACTTGAGACAATGAAATGACTCTTCAATTCAACAGGAAGAGTGGGTGCTGCTTAACTGCTGTTATAACATATGGGTTAAAGATTGTGCTAATCGAGTGCTGATTGATTTTTTTATTGGATTTGATTGGGATTTTCAGAACTTTTTGGATTTGACATGGAATTTCAGAAAAAGTACTTGATCTGTATGCTATGATAACTATATCGACATTAAATCGGTTTTTCAGAGTTATTTTAACTTGCTGATTTTACACAATTTCACATTTATAAGTTTTTTCTTTTAAACAAGTTTATTATAACTTTATAGAAAAACATAACTGTTTTTGTGGGTTTTCCCAACGATTGTATCAATAACTGTATCTAGTGGGTACACTGCTCTGCTAACATTAGGGTTTGAGATAATACTAATCGAATTGATTTGTTCAATTTGGTAGGGATTTCCAGAGGTTTTCAAACATGGATCGGATTTCCAGAAAAACCACTTGAAATTTTTAAAAGCACTTGAAAACTTTATCAAAATTAAAAAGTTTTTCCAGAGCAATTTTAATATGATGGAGATTTCCAGATAAATTACTTGATCTATAAACTTTTATGACCATACCGAAACTTAAGCCGCAATCTATTTTGAAATTTTGATTTGTCTTTGATTTCCAAAAAAAGTACTTGAAAACCTAATCTAAGCTACATGGAGTTCTCCAGCACGATTTCCGTTTAGTAACGATTACCAGATGAAGTACTTGATCTTTGAAGTCTTATAACTATACCAAATCTAAATTCGGCTTATATATATTAATTTCCAGAAAAAATACCTTAGCACATACCATATTAGTTATAGAACTCATATTTCACATATTTTTATGCCACAACTTAATCTTGTTTCGTGCGAAGAGAATCTCTTTCTTTTGTAGTATTTGACTTTAGATTAAATTTTGATAAATTGTAATACATTATTTGCTATATAGCCTTTGTAAACTTGGAAAGTCTTCGACGAACCGAACTTTGGTGGTGCGTGCTGTATATAACATTAGAATAGTTTTAATCTTACCTCATTTAAGTCTCTTAATTTCTTAGGTTCAATGCCATTTTATGGTTAGAAAGTAATTAAAACTATATCTATAGATAAACCTTTCAAGTACAAATTACTTTCTATGGAAAATTTGTTTATACAATTTTTATTTATTTGAATACGTAATTTCAAATGCTTGGAGTATAGATAGCGCACTTTGAATAGTAGAAAAGTAAATATATACTATATATTTATATATATCTTGAAATTCATTGTGATTATTTGTCGTCATCAGTTCAATCAGTTCTTAGGCATTCGCCAATTCAAAGTGCGCTATATGATATATATATATATATATATATATATATATATTATATTATTTATTTGTTTAGCAAATAATCCTATCTAAAGTTTACAGAGCAAAAAAATAAAAAAAAGATTAATTTTTAATTTAATTGATAAGCATGGAACAGTTACAAGAGCCGAATCGAAGCACTTGAACAGGTGTCGTATACCATTTTTGAGACGTCATTGCGTTAGAGCGAATCTGTATAAAAGCCATTGCGTGTCTTGACCACAATTATAGTCTTCATAGAACTCAACATGAAGGTACTCATTGTATTCGCTCTGGCTTTGGCCTACGCCTCGGCATCGGCCCTGCGCGCTCCCTACGAAGTGAATGTGGAGCCTGAGCTCCGTAATGTCTACATGCCAGTTGTGGAGGGACCCGATGGCCGCATCACCAATGGACACGATGCCAGAGCTGATCAGTTCCCCTATCAGGCTGGTCTTTCTCTGAAGATTGGCAAGTCCTCCGCCTGGTGCGGTGGCTCCGTGATCTCTCACGAATGGATCCTGACTGCCGCTCACTGCACCGATGGGTAAGCTCTAGCTGTCTGCCAACTGATCTTCAGCTAATCCATTGCTTCTTTGTCTAGTGTCGATTCCGTCGATGTCCATTTGGGCAGCACTGAGCGCAGCAAGCCCAAGGTGAAGCACAGCGTCAGCAAGGACCACATCATCATCCATGAGGGCTGGAATCCCAAGACTCTGTTGAACGACATCTCCCTCATTCGCATGCCATATACCGACTTCGACAGCGCCATCCGTGCCGTTGAGCTGCCCCGCCTGGAGTCCCACTACTCCACCTATGTTGATGATGAGGTCATTGCCTCCGGCTGGGGCCGCACCTCCGACTCTTCCAGCTCTGTCGCTGCCCATTTGCAGTACGCCTACATGAAGATCATCTCGAACACCTCTTGCATGAAGACCTACGGTGCAACCATCCGTTCCTCCAACGTCTGTGTGTCCACCCCATCTTCCGTCTCCACCTGCAACGGTGACTCTGGCGGCCCACTGGTCCTCGAGTCCAGCAAGGTGCAAATCGGTCTGACCTCCTTCGGATCCTCTGCCGGTTGCGAGAAGCAGCTGCCAGCTGCCTTCACCCGTGTGACCAGCTACTTGGACTGGATCAAGGACCACACTGGCGTCCATTACTAAGCCGAATAATAAGAAAAGTGCTTTAAGTTCAAGCACTCGAAATTTCATCAAATTAAAGAACAAGGATAATAAAAAATTTTATAAAAATTTAATTTTGTATTATTTGTGGGTTAAGGAGCAATATTTCAAAATATCCTCCCAATTCTTTCCCAAAAACATATTTTACAGTCGTATATAGGATTCTGCAGATTCTATAGTGATTCTATATCCTTTTGTCCTGTGAAGGCATATGGCGGAGTTAGAGCTAGTTTTCTAAAAAGGACATTCTTTCTATTGCTATAGATTGGCCGAATCCTTAAGGATCTTCGAAGGAAATATCTTTTTCAGCTTAACTTAACATTTTTAAGATTCCACCGATTCCACTCGAACTCAAATTTTTGCTGGACAAACGGTCGAAAAATGGTCCAAAATGTCAAAAACCGGCAATAACTTGGCCATTTGAAGGACTATCGGAATGTGGACCTCACCAAATCATGTCCTTACGATCCTGATAAATAAATTTCAACAACAAAAACGAAAGTCCTTTAAACAGCCGAGATAATGCGACGATTTTTGAGAGAGAATATAGCTTATAACTCGGCTGTATCCTTGCGCATCCTTTCAACTAATGTGTCAAACTAATCGCGGTCTTAAGCACTATCAGTTGGCCAAAGGACATCTAAATTGTCCATGTGGTTTTGGAGATATTAGGTATTTTGTGTTTTTAAGCCAATTTTCTTGGCATCTGCATCCGGCCTGTACTCGAAAATGACAAGTCCTGGATCCTTAGATGACCCCATAATATTTTGAAAGGGATCGATAGGGCAGGTCCTCACGTTCCAAACACACTATGTCCTTTCGTCCTGTGAAAGGATATGGCCAAGTTAGAGCTAATTTTCTAAAACGGACATTCTTTCTTTGGCTATAAATCATCCAATCCGTAAAGGATCTTGGAAGGACATAGCATTTCATAGTAGTGGGGATCAGGACGACCAATAGGCCAGAATCCTCATAAAAATTAACAACCTTTATAAATTCAGAATTTTTAATCATTTTTATTGTTTTTTTTTGTTTTGTTTTTTTTTGTTCTTTAGTTTCTTTCACATTGAAACAGTTAAATATATAATTTTTTCTTTTGCATTTTATCATAATTTGACTTTAAAGTTTAGTTTAGGCTTTACTCGGCTTTTACATACATATATATATCATCAATAAATTTAATATATTGTTTGCTTTTCATTTTAATAAACATTTGGAATGCATTTTATATAATTTAAATTTAACAATATACATAAATTTGATTTGCGATTTAGTGGCATCGTTTTGTTGTTGCTGTTGTTGTTGTCGTAATAGTTATTTATATAAACTTTATCATTTAAAATTGGAGAGACTTATGCACAGTTTAACATTATCATTATTAAATACACATACATAGTTATACAGAATAAAAAAGTTACATTTTAATGGTCTTTATCAATCAGATGTCAATTAGGCATAACTTCTCTTTTGTTATAGACACGAATATTGCATAAAAATAACAATTATAAAAAAACTTTATATAAGATATATTTTCTCTTTTCTTGTGTATAATTTGTTGATTCGTTCGATCTAAGTGTGTGTGTGTGTAAGCGCAGGTTATTCATACTTAATATTTGTTGTAGTTTAGTTAGGTTTACTAATTTTTACAATTTGTCGGCATGGACCAAGTAGAATACAAGCATTCTTTATAGACCCATCAATTTGTTGTGGGCTTATGTATATAGTCTACTCCAATTATATGGACCTTAGGTCTCCAATTGGAGCTCATGTGTGTCTCTGTGTGTGTGTGTGCTTTCGCCTATCTAAAAATACATACGAAACAGCACTAAACTAGCAAAAATGATTATAATACAAAAGCAAACGAACAAATAAGTACACGAGTGAGTGGCGGTGGTGTTCCAAGTAGTTGCAATGCGGTTGCCCTGTTGCTGCTGCTGCTGTTGTTGTTCTACTTCTTCTTGTTGTTGTGATGTGTGTCGTCGCTGTTGCTGTTCCTCCTCATATAACTGTTGAACTGTTTCCCACAGCCAAACAGTATCAGCCCCATTGCCAACGCCGTCGCACACAGGGCCGGTGTTATTAATCAACACCAGCAAATCCTTGACTACCCTCAATGGCCTTGATCAGCTTATCCTTGAGCTGCAGATAGCCTTCATAGGGTGGCAGATCCAATCGATTGAAGCTGCAAGCAAATTACATGCATTTACAATTGAGCACAATCATAGTTAAATCTCGCTTCTTACCAGGTATGTGCACGTGGAAAATTGTTGGGCGAACCCCATTTTTCAATGGTAAACATTTGTGGACCATTCGATCCGTAAAGCTCCTTAAAACCATTCATTGGGACACGTGATGTGCCTGTGACGAACTGCAATAGACGCGAACGCATTTCGTTGGAGAAAGACAAGACGGCACGCCAGAACCATTGGATAATGATGTGGTTCATGTGATAATCGCCCTTATACAGCGTATTCTCACGCCAATCCTTAACATCGATATTCTGTATGCCGCACATCAACAGCTCTAGTTCGTGCTCATCAAAGATTTTGATTAGATTCAGTGGTATAATGGAACCAAAGCCATCCAAGAACGCTGTCATTTGATCCTTAACACGCGCCACAAATCGCCACTCGATGACAAGTCTACAAAATATAGAAGTGAATATATATACATATATTTAATGCGCCCTGTTTTTTACTTACTTAATGTATTCATCTTTGTTTTCGTTGGTTACTTCAATGTTGGCGCCGCCTGGTTTGAGCTCGTGCTGACTCTTTTGGCCAAACACATCCTCGTCCAGGCAGAAGGTTAGCTCTAGTATGCGTGGATCATTTTCCTTGATCCACATCAATGAATTGTAGTATTCAGTGTCCACCGATTCCATATCCTTCAAGTCTATGGGCTTCTGCAACATCATCTTGTAGAACGGACGTATAAAGAAAGCATCCAACAATTTGCCATGGTACACAGCCATGCCAGCTATGCGTCCAATGAATCTAAAGGTAAATTAAAGATAAAGATAGATATCAATCAATAAGATAACAGATATAAATTGTAAAGTTATAAACATACTTAAAATAACTTAAATGCTCCTCGTTGCACAAACCGCTGCCATTGTTAATTTGTAATGTATAGTTATCCATGGCAGAGTACTCAAAGAGTCCGTAGTATGGATTAAACATTTCTTTGGATAGTAAATAGAACCATTCTCTTGCAAGGCCACCATAATCTGAGTAACAAAATAGATAGAATAAATTATATGATTTGAATTAAAGTTAATTGGAAGTAGTTCACCTAAGCCAGTCTCTCCCTCGAACTCGACCCATAATTTAGTCTTTAGTAAATCGGTTTTTGTCACCGAACTAATAATTCTATACGAGTCCTCCAATATGGATGTACGACGAATGCGTATTTCAAATTTATTTGGTACATTTGTCTGCAACAAGTTAAAGAAACGATAAATTTTTTTTAGTTTTAATCTAAGATATATAGTATATAGATAATGCTTACAGGCTTTCTAATATGACTTTTGAAATACTCGTATTTCTGTTTGTAATCTCGAGAATAGGGTACCGCTTGTCCAGCGATATTTGGATTTGACAAGCGTGGATCTTCCCATTGTGTGGTGCGCGTATCTGAATATGAATATAAAGTTAAATTAAGTTAAGTATTTCCAATGTTCCTTTGTAGTCAATGCTTACTGTGATCTATGTAGAAAACGCGACCATCTGTGTGTACGCGCTCTTCCCATCCCTCGGGCAAAGGGCCAAGATCATCTTCGACGCGGCGCGTTTGATTTGGCATGGGACTTGCTCGTCCATTGCGCGGATCAATCCAGGTGGTGCGACGTGACTCATGATCAATAAAGAAGGTGCGACCATTGGGTGCCACTTGCATGGACCAGCGCGGTGGTAGTGCTTCCTCCTCACTGGCTGCGGTCTGCAAACAAAACGAAAGAGGCTATTAGCTATATATATATGTATATATATTTATAATATATTATAAATTCAAAAATCAAGAGAGTATATATTTTGTTGGCAGCTAGAAACACATGCACATACGAGTGCATATTTGTATATTTAAATATATTTTATGTATATGGAATGAAAATTTACTTGATCCGTGGGCACAGCCGCGTTGTCTTCCTCGGAATTGCGTCGTGTGGACGGAGCTGAGATCTCTGAGGGATTGTGGCTGTCTGTGTGATCGGTGTCTTCACTCTAATTTGATATGGATGCAATATGTTGTTTTTGTATTTTTTTATTGATTATTAAATATTTTGTATTGCGATTGGAAGAAACAGAAAAGAAATGTTTCCAAAAAATTATAATTAATTTTGTCAAATACAAAGACCAAAAAAAAATATTTTAAAAAGAAGCAGAACATAAATATTTAAAGAGCAAAGCCAATTATTGATGACAAAAAATGTATAACTAACTGAAGTAGACATAGAGAAACATCACTGTTTTTGAATGAAAATATTAAGTATAAAATAATTAAATGAAAATATATTAAGTACAAGTTTGTATGGTATATGTTTGTTAGATGAGGTTACGTATATTGTATATCATGCAGATAGACAAGACATATAGCATTAATAGCAAGCATAACATAAGTATAAGTAATAATGTTTACAAATGTATATCATTTTTATACCCCAAACCCATTATTGCAGTTGAACGAGGCGTTGAGGGCAATTAAGTTTATATATTCTATATCAAGACCAACAGCTGAGTCGATGTAGCACTATCCGTCTCTAAACTAAAGCTAGAGTTCATATTTTACATATAGATTCTTTAAAGTACGCGCAGATTAGCTTAGCTTTTAAATATTCGATAGCATTTCCGTTACAATCCTTTTCACTTGTTTTGTATAAATATTTATTTTAACTCCTGAAATCTATATACACATGATTTTTAATTGTTCTAGTTGTTTTCGAGTTTCTTGTCGAAATTTATTAATGTCAAATTTGTTTAACTTTTTTCTTCCAGAAATTGGATTCTCCATTGCTTACCCCATCCGCTACTCGTGACCAAAATAAGCCCATCCAAGAAATCGCTTCAATTTAGAAATTGTTTTTTTTTGCTGGACTGGAGCACAGTTAAGATACACTTTCGGATGTTTCTTGAATATATATACATACGAATTTTGAACTAATGGGAATGCAATGTTTTGGATTAATGCTTTTTATACCATAATGAGCAATCGTATAATCTTGGCCGGGATGTCCTGCCAATTGGCCTCCAATACCATTTGAAATTCAATTTGAAAGCAGAACGAAACAACAGCGCGAGCAGAGATGTTTTTTTTTGTTATTCGTTTGTTTAATAATAGTTTAAGGACGAAGCACAAACTAAATATGATAGTTAATACTTATGACTTTGTGTGTATGTAGTGTGTGTGTAGTGCGTGTGTATGCTAACCAATTGTCTATGCTGCTGCTGCACTTGGCGTCGTCTCTGCTGTCTGTTGTCCAATTGCTGGCGACCCAAAGTGTTGTCATTGGCACGTCGGGTCAATAGGTTCGTTATGGCCATATTGACCAGGTCGCCAGGTTGACGCACCGGTCTCAAATCATTTTGCATACTGCTCGGCGAGATCTGAGTCTCACCCTCAGCATCGCGACGACGTTGCAGTGAATTGTAAACAAAACTGAATTTGTAAAAAAGACGAATTAAAGAGACAGCCACAACGAAGCAGGGGAAAGGAAGCTTGGAGCTTTAATCCAGTTGGGAGTTCAAATTCGGATCAGGATATAGACAAAACACAAACAGTGGGCAGAATTTACTGGGAATTGAGTTCGTTTCGATTTGATTTGCTAACACAGAGTGGGGCATATTAACCTGGCATGATCCACCGTTTGATTGGGCTCTATTTCAGATTGTTCAGTTATGGTATAGTTGTTGTTAGCTGACGCTTGTGACTGTCTGCGTGAGATTTGTGTGGGTGTCGTTGACATGGGCGTTGAGGGGCTATATGCGGGCGTGGCATTATTATTATCCTGCACACTTGACAAGCTGCTGGCATCCTAATATAACATACGAAGTGAATAGATAGCCAACATTAATCGAGGAACTAATGCAATGTCTTTGAATTTATAATGGATGTGAAGAATGATAAAATATAGTATATATCTGACAGATAACAATTTTCTTAATATTAGTTTCAATAATATTAGAGAACCTCAAAATCTTAATTTAGAACTGATTGATTACACCAAAATCTATATTTTATAGTTCTATATAAGATATATGTGCTAACTACAATATCTGTGTTGACTCTAGCATATAGAAACAAGTGTGCAAAGTTTCATATAAAACAGATAAACTTAGATATATACACTCCTCTTTAATGCCAAATGCGAGGATAGGATTTACACATAAATTCATTAATTTACTTTTCTATCTTTCTCTATTTCTACTTTTATCTTCACATCAAATTCGGAAAACTTTCCAGACAACCCTCGTATAAACACACATTTGTTTCCTCAGTGCCTTACGCTTCTCTTGACCAAATTCAAATACCTTTTTGCTTTAAGTTTTATATATCAACTAGCAGACTACATAAACAAAATTGCAAAGTAAATGAATAATAGATTTACAAAACAAAACAGCTCGAAAACGGAAAGCCTGCACGGCATTATAAAACCGAGTATAAAAATCAATAGTTATTGCAAACAGTATACGACTTTTAGCAATTTCATACGATTTCTAGACACATATATAGAGAGACATTTGAAAACAGTTTGGCATTACAAACATGCGCCTCAGGTACAAATTGTGGTCGAGTATATCACAAGTTTGAGCATTCTCTGACAATGTTAACTGCTGATCTGTTCCATTTTCTGTGACTGACTCCTGCTCAGCCTCTTCCTGCTGCATCTCCACTTCGTGTTGCTCGCCGCAGTGGAGACAATTGCTCTGATCAGCAGTCATAGACGCCTGCTCTTCATCCAACTGATCCTTCTCCTCTTCCTCCACCTCTTCATCATCATCATCTTCGCTGTCTGCGCTACTCTCATTCCTTATTGCGGACAGCGTGGACTTTGAGCGCTGTTTGTTGTTGTTTTTAATGTATGACAAAGACTCACAGGATATATTTGTACAGGTGTTGTATGAGGTGAATTGTGTGTGTGTGTGTGTAAGTATATGCGTGTGTTGTATATATAGTTGAAAAGTTTATAAAGGTCATGCATAACAATTAAGTCAGTTGTTAAACACACATGCAGCATAGTTTAATAATAAATAGTATTTGTTATTTTTGGCATTTGTTAATTGAAATTAAATCAAAAATATTTCTCGTTTAGTGCAGCTAATTTGCAGTTGCTATTGCATTTGGAGTTGCTGTTTCACTTACCACTCCACGTCCCGACTCCGTATCATCCACACTAATGTGAAAACGTCTTTGGAAATCTGATGCCAGCTGATCAACGTTTTGGCTGTTGTTGCTATTTAAGCTGTAAGCAGGAAAAAGATATTAATATAATCTCAATTTAAGTTCAGCGAATGTTTATAAATAGTCTTAATTTAAAGGTCAGTTTGTCAGTCAGGTAAGAGATTCTTAATGTTAATAGGTGGATGTCCCTCATATGTCAGCTATTTCTATTGAATCGTACCATCTGACGATCATCAATCAATCTGTCGGCACTGTATTGTTTTCAAATTGACAAATTTTGTTTGTCATCAATCACTCAATCAGTTACAGATAAATGGATTTATTCAGAGTAACAGAACTCATTTGTTTGTGAGTAATCAGTGTTTCAATCAGTAATCAGCTTGTTAGGTCAGTTAGGTTTCAGTCACAGCTGCTTAACGCCCACCTAATCAGTTAGTAAGTCAGGTTAGTTTTCTTTTTAGGTTGCAGACTCATCTCACTGCTGCCAAATTCCTTTGCATGTCGTCAATCAATCAATCAGTTCACTTGTTTTTTAGCTGCAGTCACTTACATGGTTGGCCTTTCCCATTGAGTCGTGCGCGCTGTATGATTCACATAGTATGTGCGTCCATTTGCATCCTGTCGCTCCTCCCAGCCAGCGGGCAAGGCATCCGAGCCGCCAATAGGAAATGGATGCTTATACGAGAGGAGAAAAGATCAAGTTAAGAAAGATTTGTTATTCAAAATAGCTATGATGGGTTACCGGCTGTGATGATTGCTCGCTGGCACTTGAATCCTCGACATGCTCCCATTCGCCGTCGCTGTTACTGCTGGACGGCTCGCTCTGTTCGCGTGTTTCGCGTATAAAAGCATGATATATCTCCAGGGTACCCTTGATGCGTGATTTAGCGCTATATTTGCATACAAATATATAGAATGGAGTATTAAGTCAATGTTAAACAAGAAGAGCCGTCGAAGGCCAACAAATATATACACACAACACAGTTACACACTATCAATACCAACACCAACACCAACACACGCACGCACACTCGTATTTACAAATAATAAAGAAAATCAAAAACCATAAACAATTACACAAAGCGCCGTCTAAACAGCAAACAAACAATAAAGAAGCTAAATAACAAATAATTTATAAAATGCATATGACGAGTTTCTAGTGCGAAATTTGAGACTAACAGAAGCAGCAAATACGTAATGCAACAACTAATTATATGGATTGTGTATAGCTTAGTTTCGATATATCTATATCTATATATATATTTAAATATTTTTTTGTCATCTAATTTGTAGTTGAGAGTTTTTTTCTTTTACTTTTGATAGTTTACTAGATTTATATAGATTTTTGTATATGTTGTTGTCTAAATGAACTGAAATTAAATAAAGGAAATCAAACAGCAACTCAAATAAACATACCCTACTGACCTGCGCGGACGCAGCGGGTAGCTTTGTGAGCCAATCGTGCGACCCTCCTGCTCCGTGGGCAGATTAACCAACGTTAGCTCCACCATGCCCAGAAAATCATCGCGTGTCAAGCGATTCTCGTCAAATACTTGAAAAACCAACTTGTGCTCAGACGGTTTAACCTAGGCAACAAATGAATATTTAATCTGCAATTTATTATTTATGGATATATACTACTCACTCTGAATATAAACTCTTCATTCCAGGATGGATTTAGTGTCTGTGAGGATTACAAAAAGAAAAGAGTATTATAAAAAGAGTTGGCTAGATCGACTCAGCTCGTCGTTGTCATCAAGAATATATACTTTAGGGTCACGCGTTATTCAGACTCTTATATTCATTGTACCCTGAGTTCCTATTCTCGATATATATGTACACATAAAATATAAGAAAAACATTTAAAATTTGGCATTTGGCAATATTTCTGACCACTCTCGTATTTCATTGTGAAATACTTTGGTTTTCTCAACAAAATCCCCGTTCGGAAGATTATTATTAGTCATTAAGTCAGAAGCCAGCATTTCCACAGCTGTTTGCATTGGACTTTGGCGAGAAAAGTACGGCAACAGTAATGTAAGGTGCACATGTTGACTGATAAGATAGCCAGCTAACTAATTGCTACCCCCGCAGCTAGTTTTGCCTTTTAACAATTATTAACTTACCTTCTTTTTAGTTTTAGTTAAAACTGAGTCAATATTTATATCGCCGTGTATGGTATTCAAATCGATTCTGACATACGGATCACTAAAATATGCACAGATGAAAAGGTTTTTATTGACATTGAGCAAAAGGTGGCTTAATTCAAACTTACCTGGCACCAAAAATATCCTTTTTGGCCAAGGATTTGCCGCTTAGCACAACTATGCGCAGGTGACACGACTCACCGACATCATTCTATAAAGAGAAACATCAAGAAAATGTGAAAAGTTAAGGCTGAACAATTTAAGCGCTGTCTTAAAGTGGGCAGCATGTCAAATGAGCCACTTGCCACTTGCCACATGCCACATGTCACATCCAACTTGACAGAGACTTCAACGGTATATATGTAAATATATATGTGCATATAAAACATATGCTGCTGGCCATAAGCTGCGTATACTTAATGCCTGTGATTACGCATACGCAACGTTAGCTACCAGCGTCTAATGTATGAATTCGAATGCTGAAATACAATGTATATATACATATATATATATATTTGAGACCAAATCTTCTTGTCCTTGACCCAAAAGACACTCAAATTCGAATTTATGTTTAGCAATTAGCTTCCTAATTGAGAGTTATGTATCTATTTAATGACTGCATTTTAATGCAAATATATATAACTAATGACATCTTTAATACTTTTGGCATATATGTATACATATTAAAACATGTTAAATTCATTTTAGCTACTATAGCAAAATATATATATATATATATGAATACAATGTTTATACCCTGAACCCAATGAAAATGGGAAATCAAGGTATAATGGGTTTTTATACCAAAGTTCAGTTAATTTCTTAATTGTTCGCTCTCAATCTTTTAAATAATCAATTTGTATACACGTTTACGAATTGAAAAGAGAGTATATAAGAGAATATATATGGGGAATGTAGGTCTTACTGTCCTCTATGTCTATACTCTTGTCTTATAAAAATTAAAGATTTTTAGTTTTAAGAGCTACAAACTGTTGACTACCTTTACAGATAAACTCTTAATTATATATGGTAAATTTAATATAGTATAATTAATTATAAATATATATTACACTACTTCAGAGCGGACTTTGAAGGATCTTCCAATCCGGATTTTCCGTCGCTCTCTCTTATTATTATTTCAGAATATTTTAATTGCGATACCATATTATTTATAACAATGATTTAGTATTTAGTATAGTAGTATATATATATATATATGTAGTGTCGACATTTTCCGCCTCGACAATGCATTTTGCAGAGCCGTATGACACGTTTTCCATGAACTTATTATATTGATTTTTTTTAGCGGTTTTCCATCTTGGAATGTTTGTGGTTTCTCTCGACTGCCAATTGCTAGCTACTGC
Source organism: Drosophila gaucha (assembly GCA_035045545.1). Lineage (NCBI taxonomy): Eukaryota > Metazoa > Arthropoda > Insecta > Diptera > Drosophilidae > Drosophila > Drosophila gaucha. Next base: position 2,685,437 of record JAWNOY010000292.1, read on the forward strand.
AGTATGTATATTTATATATATATATATATTTGTATTTCGATGTAATTTTACTTTTAATTACAGTTTATTCTGAACATGTCACTGACAGAGCAGATAACAGAATTGTGGCCAGCGTTAAAGCTTCTAATATGCAGCTACCAAAGCTTCATTATAGCAGTCAATCAATCAATCAATAGCAGCTGCAGCCCGTCTCAACCGAACCCCAAATCCGAAAGCCCTTTCCCTAACCCAACCTAAGCACTGTGACATTAAGCTCTGCGTTTAATTGATTTTTAGCCACTAAATCTCTGTAGGGAATATAAATGTCGAACTATGCAGTAGACGTCTATGGAACAAGCTAATAACAATTAAAAGCAAAAGTGACATTTATTAGCTTTCAGTTTTAAGTTTAAAACTAGCACATATATTTGAAAATATACTTATTTAGTTGGATGTTTTCTTATCATCGAGATTCAAATAAAAATACTTGAAAAATATGATTCTAAATGTACTTTGATTATTGGATTCTATATTATGAATGAAAGACATGTTTCTATTAAGAATGCGTGATATTTTTAGCCAACTTAAATTGAAATGCAGAATCTTTTCAGCAGACAAATCGTGAAGAATATGTATATAACGTACATAAGTTTATACTTGACAACATTTTGTAGCTTAAAGTAAAGCACAGTATTTAAAAACAAATAATATTTGGATATAGAATCGGTCTACAGGTCAAATGGTTAAGTAAATCGATTGTGTTCTTTGTTTTTTTAAACCGATATTTTTGAATTTTTCTATGTTTCAAAGAAGTCTGCGCTTCTGCATAGCTTAACATTTGTCTATCTCAATAAGATTATCGCTTTTTTCTAATTCTTTATCAAAGTTCTTAGCTATAGCTATTTAACCAAATCGAACCTCTTCAGCATGTGACAAAAAGGTGCAACAATCAACCCAGCGTCAAATGATTTTTATTGCTGAATAATAGCAAACAAAAATATATATATGAATAATCGTTTTCCTCTGATAAGCGCCGTTTGCAGGTAGTAAAAACTTAAAGTCAAACAGCGAGACGGAAGTGGAAATTATGCCCACTGCAATTGTATTGTAACTGTCTGTCTGTTAATAATAATCAAATCAAAAAACTAGTTTACCAAATAAATAAACCCCTTGCTAAACTCCATTAACTAAATTGAATAAATTGATTTTCATTTCTGTTTTCTTGTGTTTTTTATTTTTTTGTGCTCATCTGAATGTCAGCTAAAATTCATTACGCAAATTGATTTGATGTCGCACATGAGTTCAATAGAATTTTCCCTCATATTGATGGATGAGCACGGGGCAGATGAGTTCAGGGACAGAAATGCATAGATGTATACATATTTATATATATATATATATATATATATATATATATATATATATATATATATATATATATATATATGTAAACATATATACATTTCTAGCATCAGTATGTAATTGATTTGAAATATAAAGAAAAACGCTCCTAAAAATAACACAATGCGACACAAAGTGTGAAATCGAAAAAGTAAATAACACCTATAAATAGATTTTTAAAAAACCTGCATTTATAAAGTGAATTTAAGGTGTTTTCATCCATCATAGAGAATCTAAGGAATTGACCAAATATTTGATTTATTAATTTACTTTTTTTTATTTACGCAATCTAGCAAAAGAGTAAATTGTGATACACTTAAAAATGCATTAAATTAATAATAACTACACTCTTCTATGCGATTCTCAGGAATACAAGGAACGGTTACGGCTTAAAATGATCTTTCAATGAATAAGAAAATAAGTGAATGGAAATAGAGTTGGACATATAATTGAACTGAAGGAACAAAAAAGTGGAGACACAGAGAGAGAGAGAGAGAGAGAGAGAGAGAGAGAGAGAGAGAGAGAGAGAGAGAGAGAGAGAGAGAGAGAGAGAGAGAGAGAGAGAGAGAGACCCTTCGTTATTTCCCTTGACCAAATTAGCTTAAAACAGACCATCACAGACAGACTAAGAGAGAGGAATTTTTGAGGCAAGCACCTATTGCGTTTCTGGCGCAATTGGGTGTGCATATTAGAGAGAGAGTGAGAGCGAGAAAAGAGAGAGAGCAGCACCTGGAGATCACTTACATCAGAGTTATTGAAGCCATGAATTTGACCATCTTCGTCATAGTTTGGGATTGTTGTTGATTCAGCCATTTTGTTTGATATTGTTTACGTTGTTTTTCTAATCAACAGAGAGTGTTAATTATTGCATGCCTTTTAACTAAAAAGCAATAAACATTTGAGGGTTATACGAATTTCGGTTTTAACTGCATCGAACGAGAGATGGCTCAAACACAATTTTATTTTGGCGCAATAAATTTTTAGTCATATGTATTTTGTTGAGTCTTTATTATTTGCTGAAAGTCGACAAAACGGAACAGGTTTACACCACAGATTCAAGTATATTATTGTTTTGCACAAATATTTAAGGTGTCTCTTGGCTTTATTTATAACACATTTATATATAAATACAAAATTGGGCGTGCAGACCGCATTAAAGTGAGGAATGTAAAAGTTTTCTTTTTTTGGCATATATATGTATATGACTAATGAAAGAGAGAGAAAGAGAGAGAGAGACTCCAAATCGCGATGGCGAATCTTGATTTCACGTTTGCGACGTTCATTCGATTCTTAGCTCACGAGCAAAAGCAAAAGGCTGTTGCTTTATGTACACATACATACAAACACACCCAACATATGCACATACATACATAAACGGACTTATGTATGCATATACGCCTGTTTTTATATAATTAACACATTTTCACAGAATTGTGTTCGCTTTTGAAAAAACGCACGCGGCATTTATATTTTTGTTATATATGTGTGTACATAATTCAATTATTAATTTATTTATCTCTCATTAACAGTCTAAAGCGCAAAATAATAATAACAACAACAGCAACGAGCGAGCAGGTGAGCAAAAAACACAACACACCAATACTAGTGCAGAAACATGTTCTACGTCAGTCTTTTCCACTTTCATGTGATTGTATTAGTACACCAAAAGCAACAACAACAACACGACGGTTGCCGCTGCCTGTAACGGGAGCTCTCGCGTTCTAAACTAAACTAAAATATTTGTGCTCCAATACGGTGTGACCAAATATGAAAAGTATATAAAACCAAAGAGGAGTGCAACGAAAAGCTTTTATGTAGTAGATATTAATATTGTGATTAACATGTGACTTGGTTGATTTAAGAAACATATAAAACAAAAACATTCTGCTTACATATAATTGCATGTCAATAAATAAACAAATACAAATAATAATGAAAAGCAAACGCATATACATGCAGTGTGTGCATATTGCGCAAAGATATCGCTTACAGTATTTTTTTTTAACACAGCCCAGCAAAGCTTTTTTTCGTATAACCGCGAGCTTTTGAAAAGTGGCAGCTGCTGTGCGAACAAGTGGTAAAGCAAGCAAAACAAAAACAGATGATTTGAAGTAAATAGCAGGGCATGTATGCTTGTGTGTGTGTCAATAGAGATGTGAATGAAAAGCAAGAAAAAAATCAACTCCAAAAAATATGCGTCAAGCAATCATAATTAACGGTTGTTTGCAATCGGCTTACGTCAAGCATTTAGTTGGCTATATTTAAATAATTAGATTTATGATAATAGCAAAAATTGTAGTTAATTTACATATTTGTGACGTTGACAGGTGTGTCTGTGACGCAATTATCTAGACTTTGACTAAAAGCTCGCCCACTCGCACGCTCAAACGGAAAAGCGCGCTAACTGCAGCTTGTTAAGTTTTTAGAGGCCGACTGCCACGCCCCTTTCGGGTTAGCACAAGCGCGCTAATGAAGATAAAAAGCGATTGCTCGACTAGCTGGCTCTCTGTGTTAAATGAGTTAAGCAAATACAGTAAATGCTCACAAGAGTGAACGCCCATACTTCGTTCTTTGCTTCATTGAGATCTATGTTAATTGCTTTTGTGGCGGATGTTCGTTTTTAGAGTCTCCACTGTAATCACTCAATTAATTTCATTGAGAGCTCAAATTACGCACATTCAAGACAAACAATTGGTGTTTATAAATTCAATTAGCAAATGAATTTGCCAACTTCTGCTTAAAACTGTTTTTGTTTGTCATTGTTTATTATTGTTATAGAGGGAAGAGCAATTGCGAATTGTTTGTTTACTGTGTGAAAATACAAAGAACGCATTTTCAGACACATTTCAAGCAGCCACCCAGAAGCTAGAAACGTGCTTTCCACACAGATCTTGGGAATTTGATAATCACTTTTAACGCTTATCGCGCGCTTCGCCTTATCTCAACAAGTACACAGAAATACGTTCAAAGTGAACAAAAGCAGACGAAATAACCATTTCAAAATATTTTGGGAAAAAATTGCATTTTTCTTAGGTTTAAAATTAATTTAGAAGCGAGTCACACTTGTGTTAGGGTTTATTCCCATATTTTCTACAGATAAGATTCACTGTATAAATATCGTAAAATGTACATATACACATATACAATAACTAACTAAACCAATGAACGCTGATAAAATGCGAGAATTTTCGTGCGCCACCCCCAACGGGCGTAAGTCTGACCTTTATTACAGCCCAACCCACCTCAGCCCTAGTCACCACTACGTTTACTTCAGCCCAGCTAATCCCTTTACTCACCACTACAGCCAACGATCGACGTGGCGTATGTCCATTATTGTAGTCCAGGCGCTGTTGCTGTCCCGCTACAGAGGCGGCGCGTCGACGTGGCGGGGGGCGTGGCACATCGGACGTTGACGAGGATGCGGCCGAAACGCTGCCGCTGCTGCTGTTGCGCGCCGACATGGTATCGCCTACGATCTGCAGCTGCAAGAAAGAGAGACAGCATGAAACATATACAAAGACAACGGAAGTGCATCTTTAAAATTAAAAAAAAAAAGACAAAAAACTGCTTAAACAATAACAAAGCAAGACGTGAAAATAAATGGAAGCTGCTGCAAAGCAAGGCCAAAAGCAGCATCAGACAACAAAGGCGTAGAACGAACGGTACTTGTAACACACACAGAGAGAAATACACGCATGCTGGGCAGGTGCATGTGTATGAGTGGGCATAGAATACTTATGGGCAACAAAGCATAAAGCCAAGTCAAGTAATTATCCAAGCGCGAAGGGTTCAACGCCGTTTCGACCTGGCCGGCTTTCGTTATGGCACCCAAGTCCTAAACTTATACTATTTATTTCAATCTTAAAGTAAAGCACACACACACAGATACTGCCTGCGGTGCTTACTTCAACAATAATTTCGCTTGATTTATGTTGTATTTTTAACTTAATTGTTCTACTATAAATGTACGCAGGTATGTGTGCAATTTATGAATGCATACATATACATGTGTGTGCGAGAGTGTGAGCAAATACTTGGGGGAAAACTCATCTCACGTACATCTTTTAGCACTGTCAACTGCACGGTACTCTTCGATTTCGTTGTATTCGCGTGTTAACACTATATCGCGTTTACATCTTTCGTTTCACATATATATAAATTGATTGTTTATTTTTTTTGCACAAATATTACACCAACTTTTGAACTTTCACGGCTAAACACACCCGACAAGAAAGCGACAACTAACTAATTCCGATATACTTACTGATTACTTTCCAACGCAACTCTGCTGACAAAGATGAGCGATATCTTGAACTAACATCAGTGTTGTTAAATGTGTTTCCAAATGTCAGGTATATTTTCTTTAAATTTGCCTAAAAAACAAAATGCAACTAAAATGTATTTATTTTATTTTAAGTCAAAATGAGTATTTATATAAAATTGAAAGACAACCGATGTTTTTAAATTTACGAATAATATTTGCAGTTACGAGTCACAGCGGTACAAAAACGGTTACCACGATATTCGCTGTTGTCTCTTTTTGTTTTGCATGCAAATATCGGCCGTCTCTAACGAAAACGTAAATGCGAAAGGCAGTGAAAAATTTAAACAAAACATCAAAAATTCTTATAAATTCAATGGAGTATTAACATTTAAAGGTCATTTCATGTAAACCAATCAAATCCAAATATCGCAAGCACAATTTGCAATAACAAAATAATATCATTTACGTGCACAATTTACAAGCGTGCGTTAGTGCGTGGTAATTGCGTATTAAACAACAAACTGCAAACGCTGGCAAAAAAGTGAAGTGAAACGAAGAAACGCAAAAAGCAAAAACAAAAAATAGAAAACATTTTGGTGTACAACGCGATTAGTTTTTATTACATGGGTTTAACCGATCAAGATTGGATTGGCAGTGCGGTCAGCCTGACCTGCGACGACGAGCTGGGCGTATTCCAAGGACTGATCAAAAAGATTTCAGCCGAAGAGATAACCATTGTACGCGCCTTTCGCAACGGAGTTCCATTGCGCAAACAGAATGCTGAAGTGGTGCTGCGCTGTGCCGACATCAAGAGCATCAATCTAATTGAGCCAGTGAACGATGGAGAGACGACGCCGAATGTGATTAATAAGCCGACGCCAGTTAAGTTGCCGCATTTCTCTAATATATTGGGCAAGCAGCAGCAGCTGCAACATCAGCAGCAAAGGGAACAAGAGCAACCTGGAACGTCCAGAGTCCTGGCAAATGGCCAAGGCAGAAATGGAGCAACGGCAGCTGGAGTATCAGGAAGCCATTCGGCATTGAGTGATAAAATGCAACAACTTATGCTCAGTACAAATGGCACTGCACCAAATGGAATGCGAAGGTAAGAGATTTGTATTAGCTAAGCTTTGATTAGCATTTTAACTTCCATTTTTTTTCCATAGAACACCTCAAACCTCACGTGCTTCGAGTGCACTGCAGCAGCTGGCAACGACGCCGAATAGTGTAGCCGCCTTTTTTGGCAATATGATACCAGCCAAGGTGGAGGTGAAGCTAGGTAGCACGGCCTACAATGGAGGTGGAGGAGGTGGTGGCAGTAACTTGGAAAGCTACTGCAGCAGTAGCGCAGAAGGCAGCTGCGCCAGTGGCGAGGCAGCAGGCAGCAGCAGGCCCATTGATATTGTTAACAATAGCAATGGCCAAACCAATGGCGGTTACTGCAACCAAGCGGCAACTAGCTATGGCAATGGCAAACGCAATGGCAACGGCAACGGCAACGGGAATGGCAGCTACAATTCCAACTCTTTCAATGGCACTGCCAATCCAAATATTAAGAACAAGCAACGCAATCGCGTGCGTCGAGAGAGCAGCATGCGATTGCAGCAGCAGCAAACGTTTGGCAGCGAAGCTGATGATCCGCTGCTGCAAGAGGAGTTCGACTTCGAAGGTAACCTTGCTCTGTTCGACAAGCGGGCCATTTGGGATGACATTGAGTCGACGCACCAGAAGCCGGATGTAGTGCGTCATGCGGTGCATGTGCAGAAGCAAAAGCAGCAGGAGAAAAAGTATCGGCACGATGAGAATATCTTGGCTAGCAATCCGTTGCAGTTACGGCAGATTGAGAGTATTTTCGATGGAAACAAGGATTTTGTGACGGACGATGGGCTCATCATACCCACCATACCGGCCTATGTGCGAAATCGCATAGAGTTGAGTGCCGAAAAGGCAGGATTATCGCTGCAGCGACAAATAGATATATTAGCACGTGGTGCCAGCGATTTGGCCATCACATTGCTTGGTGGAGCACGGCGATTGACGCCCGCTAATAATCATCAGTGGCCGAAGATAGCCATTATTTGCGATGGCGTTAATACCATGAGGTGAGTTAGATAACTGTATATAGTTTCAGTTAAATTTGTTATACTTTTGCTTACATTTTTCACAGAACAATCAACATTGGCGCTGTAACAGGTCGCCTTTTGGCTTCCCATGGCTTAACTGTTTTACTTTATGTGGAGCAGGCGCAACTAATAGAAAAAAATAGCAGCTTGGAGGTGGCATTATTCAAAGCTACTGACAATACCATAGTACATTCGGTGGACGGTACGAAGACCTCTATATAATATATAAGAAATACGATTAACCTCATTTTGTATTTATACTGTTCAAGACTGTTCTCTCATGATACATTTTTATGTCGTAGGAGTTAAACATACAGAAAGTGAACGATTTGCCTCCAAGCTTCAATACTTCAAACTAGTTATATAAAAGCATCAATAGCTAAGTCTGCTGATGATAGCTGTATAGCTACACAGACAAGTTGCTCACTTTTTGGCTGTTTGTGTCTAGTTGTCAAGCCCGCCATTTTCAATATATTTTGAAAGCATTTAATCTTATAAACATCTTCGCTTTTTTTTACAGCTATGCCCACACCAGATCTTGTGATACTGTCGACAAATACCGTTAATCTATCGGATGCTATAAAACAATGGCTAAGCGTCAATCGGTAAACCTTTAGTTTTTTTTTTTTTTACAAACATTCTTACCCAATATTTCGTTTTAGCGCGTCGGTGCTTGCTGTGGACCCACCACCACGTGGCATTAAGGATGTTGCCATCAAGTACTCAATTTTACCCATTTTACCATTGAGTCAAGATCCAAGCACTTCGGCTGCAGCAGCAACAGCTGAAACAACAACGAATAATTGTGGCAAATTGTATTTATGTAATTTAGGTATACCAGATAAATTTTATCGTGATTGTGGCATTAAGTACAAAAGTCCGTATGGACATAAATATGTGATACCGATTCACTCAAAGGACTGAAAAAAAAAAACAGATAACAGCAACAACAACATACACACTCAAACGACAACAACAACAACAATCATCAACATCAGCAATGAACCATAAAGAAACAAACAACACACATGTGATGATCATCAAAGTCCTGTTTCCTGTGAATCTAGCTAGCTCGTAGAAGTCTCTCATACAGAACTCACATTTAGTTTTTAATTCAACGGCGCATATATATATATATTAAGCTTATTCCTAAATTTGAACCCTTAAAAGCTGCCCTAGCTTAGTGCCGAACTACATTCATACGCGTATCTATATTTATTTAAATATTTAATACTTCCTTTTTTAATTGATTGTTGTACGAATCCTTAAAGCTAGTCCATTATGTTTGCATTTCCAAAATTTTCTAACCACATTTGATGAATCTAGCTCCCACCCGCAACAACTATCCCATAAACGAGTCTATAGCTTTAACAACAAAAAAGATAAACCTATAATTAAAAAAAAACTGGTCTTCAGAGCAACTTTTAAACAATGCATTGAACAAATGTAAATGTAAATAATTTTGTATATTTGCATACTTGTTTTGTATATGTATATGGAGAATATCTCAATTGAATTGACTTGTGTGAGATTGAGCGAAATATACGCAATACATGCCAAATTAAATGTCTATATTTTAAGCATAAAATCAACAACTATTATAAATACATATATATATATAGTAATTTTCATAAACAATACAAATACAATTACAAATCAGATCCAATAAGTTAGTTACGTAAGCTTAACGTGTTTAACAACAAGAGACAAACAAACAACTTTAACTTGTATTTAGCGCTAGATTTTAAGCAAAATTGTAAGCTGTAATATCGAAAAAAAAACCTTATTTTGTACACCCCATCGACAAATACTGATGAGTTTTATAAAAATCCAAAATCTGAATAAGTACTATTATATATATATATCAAAAGAATCCAATCAAATAGCGAAAAGAAATGTTAGCCGTTGCAAGAACTCAATAACGCAACCAAAAAAACCTTAACTAATTGTTGTAAAAATTAATAATATTATAAAGTAGTTTCTAAATTTCAATTGTTGATGACCAGTCTCAACTATTGTTTCGTACTTTCAAAAAAACAACAAACAAACAAAAATACGATACAGTTTTTATGGACTTTTCACTAAAGGAAAAGCACCTTGTGACTGTTTTTTTATTTTAATTTTTGAGTTAGGACTAAGCAAGTTGACAGGACGTTGAAATGATGTTAGATGGAGCAGAAGGTTGAGAAGGTTATTTCCAACAACAAGTAAACATACACAAACAGACACGCACACACACAAACAACAAGTGACACACAGTTTTTGATAAATGCTTTAAAAGAGAATTGTAAATTACAAAACACAAATCTATTTTCGGTCCAATTGTAACATAATTTTAAAAAATGTAAAATTCTGACAAATCAAAAATACATATAAAACACAAGTTAACTAAATGAAACAAAAAAAAAATAGAAAAACAAAAAAAGTCCTTTACAAACTACAATATTAAAGAAACAAAACACCGAAAAGCCTTCTCATGGAAAACAGAAACCCTTTGTGTTTTAATTTATGGGAAAAAGGGTTGTGAAGGGTACTTTAACTATTATATATTTTTTTGTTTATTTCAAAGCTAATTCAAGTCGATTGCTTATAATTAATTTTACGTGGCATAATTACCACTAATTTTATAATTTATTTTGTTCTCTTCGAAGGCACATATAGTAACACTACTATATGTACATATACATATATCTATATATAAACTAACATTTCTTTTAGAATCGTATATAAACATAAACATGGAGTCCTTACTTTCAAACGAAACACTAAAACTTCATTAAACTTCATTTCTTTAAACATATGGATAATACAACAAAATATTCAAGTTTGATTATGTATATAGGAAATATAATATATACGTGCTAGGTTTCTTACTGATCTTCGTTCATTCTGACACGCTTCACTTGTTGCTCCTCATAATCCTCATCTCGCTTACGTTTGGTTAGCTCTGTCATAACATTAAAGGAATCCACAATTACTGAATCAGTTTTAATTTGTGGCTTTAGGAGATGCTCCTCGAAGCCTGAATCCGGACTGGGCCAGTTGCTGCTCTCCGATAACTGTTTCTGTTGCTCATTAACAGCTGCTGAAGCGTGACAGTAATGATAGAATGATATAATGTCCGCACATGGCTCCAGCATGTGTTCCGTATAGCTAGTTAATTCGGTTAGATAAGGCGTCCAGCGCTTGGGTAATCCGCACACCTGTCTCGTAGCTGCAATACAGCTGGCAGCAAGCAGGGAAGGCGGCTCATTGCAAAGTCTATGAACTGCAGGAGTACAATTTTATTTAATATAAACATCAATGGATTTGGTGTATAAGCTTACTGCTCAGCGTGTAATCGGAAATGCTCAGTAGCAGTTGGGCAAGAGTGGCCAGCATTTGCTCGAAGCAATTGAAACGTGGATAGTGGACTGCCAGAGAGGGCTGCTCATCGAGATTCTGGCAGTAGGCTACATAATCATCGCGTGTGAGAAAGCTGCAGGCAAACATTTCCACAAAGCTCGCTGTCGTAGGTCTTATCAAATTGAACTCGAAGAAAGTGAGCACTTTACGCTCAACGGCCTTGTACTCAAAGCCCATATAACAATTCTTGATCATGCGATTCATTTCGCTATAGTGTGGCACACATGTATCCTGATTTTCGATCTGTGCCGCAATGTGTAGACACGTTAATGCAATTAGCTGCAGTTTCTCCACGCGAATAGTATAGTAATCAATAAAGCGATCCAGATAATAAATGGCTGTACATATACATATAAACTTTAAAATGAAAATGTGTACATCAAATTATGTTAACTTCTTGCACTCACCCAAATGCAAAGCGGATCGACTCAGTCTGTAGGTCGTTGTGATCAATTGACAAAGTTGCAGCAGCCTTGGTCGCTGATCGAGTTGTAAGGACAAGAAGAGCACGGGACGACGACGCATCTCAGACTCCTTCATTGTCTTGAAGATATCGGTTGCGTAGTCGCTCAACCAGTGTAATTTCGCCATGTGCTGCAAAGGGGTGCTCTTACCTATTAGTTACTACGCATGTGTTTATAGTTTACTTGCCTCGATTTCGTTTCGTTCATGCTCATTTTTTTCGCTGAGCATAAAGATGCTTTCCTCAAACGCTGGCTTTGCCATTTTCTTCGAGTGTTAGTTTGATTTTGATCTGTTTACAAGTCGATTTTGTTATCATAAACTCATTGCGAATGGCCGCACAAAACACGCACAGTCAAAAAGTTTGCAGGCATTAACGGTAAAGACACAGTGTGTACACACTGTAAATATAACCGTTAATGTGTTCGATTGGTGAAGTTGAGCAATGCGTAGAGATGGGAGCGATTTAAGTGTTTAAAACACGAAGAACAAGCCAGAATCACGAACGGTTGGACAATTTATATAGAATTATCAAATAATCCGCTTGTTAGGAACAGTGACTAATGATGGCAAATAAGTCAATGGTGTATGAAGAAATATATGCATTATTATTAGTTGTAAGCAAATTGTTCTTTACATGCTTTGTTGCGATTAATTGCGTCATCTGTTCAGTCACGAGTCACTAAAATTGTCCATTACTAATATGCAGATTGGAAATTTCTTCGTTTTTTTTAAAACTAATTTCCGACCTTTTTCTGTGCAAAAAAAAACAAGTCGTTTGTTTCAAAATAGTAAAGTAATAAATGGAATTTTATTGAATGATACATTTCAAGAGAAAATAATGGAATACTTATGTGAAATTAAATTCGTCAGTAATTCAAGTTATGTTTTTCATTTATGATTCGAGACTTTGGATAAATCTAGCCGGGTCAGGAACTTTTGTTAAGTATATATATTATTTGGCCTACTGGCCTCAAGGCACAAAATCAGAGTCTTCCGAATTATTGTCGTCGGATTCATCGCCCATCGAACTAATCGAAGAAGGCATCTCGCAGCCAAAGTACGCATTGTTGTTGGCACAGAAGAGAATCAAATGACGCCAGCAGTCATCCACAGCCAGCAGGAGAGGATTGCCAAAAATGACCATCAAACAGCGGGCACGAGAGATGGCCACGTTCATGCGCTTGTTACAACGCACAAAGCCTAAACAAAGACGCGCATCAGCTCTTAGATCGGATTCAGCGGAGCGCACCGTGGAAATAAGCATGATATCGCGTTCCTAAGGGCAACAGAATTGTATATTAAGCTGAAGTATGGATAAGTTGATAATCAAGTTCTCACCTGCCCCTGAAACTCCTCCACAGACCCTATCTTAGGCATGCTCACGTCTGCAGTAATGAACATGGTGCGTAAAACCTTCACCTGTTTGGCATAAGGGGTCAATATACCAATTTGTTCGGGCAGCACGTTGCGACGATACAGTAGGATGGTCATTAAAAAGACTTCACGTGCCTCTGCGGGGTTATACCAGGAGGGTGAATCAGAATCCTGCATATTTTCCCCCATGATGCCGTGAAAGAATGTGCCATGAGTGAGTGGCATATCACGATTAGGCTCAAAGATCGCCTGGAGCTCTGCTAGCAAGCGCGATTCGCGCGAATCCTGTTCGGAGACACTGGAGATGAGCTCGTCGTCATAAAATAGTTTGCTGTACACAGACATGATGGAGGGCAGTGCACGATAATTATATAAGAGTTTGGTCAGCACGCTGGGATTGTAGCCCGAGGTTTGGGGAAAGCGCTCCTTGTCTTTGCGGTACGGTGAAGTCTCAAGCAGGCGCTCCAGAAAGGAGACGCCGAGACCCAAATCATTGGCATATCGACTGGTCACAATTGCCTGCAGCTGATGAGGATCCCCAGCAAGGATCACTTGGCTGCGCTTCTGTGCTAATAGGACAATTGGCACCATAGTCTCTGTCTCTGTGCATTGGCCTGCCTCATCGATGAGCACGTGCGTGAAGTGGTCGGGCAGAAACTTCATTTGGATAAAGTTGCCTAGGGTAGTACAGGTGCTGATGGTAATGCGATGCTTGCCCAGAAACTTGGCCTGGCAGCGCAGCTTCAGTCCCAAATCTGTGACAATCATCTATTAAGGAATGGAATTGAAAAACACATAGGGTTTATATATATATCAAAGCTACTTACACTACTATGTCCGTCGTCCACAGTGCCTATGTCCACTGTAGCACAGTAAGGCGCTAGATCTGCCGTCACGAGATCTTTCTCCACTTGATTCTGGGAGACCAATCGTATAAAATCGCCATGGTTCAAGGCTTTGCTATCGATAATGCGTTTAGTTATTAGATCTGCCGAACTGTTTGAAGGCGCGCCCACTAGAAGACGAGAGCCTGGCACATTGCGCACCAGCTGCAAGATGGCCTCGACCACAGTTACAGTTTTGCCCGTGCCGGGTGGGCCAAAGATCACATAGGGCATCTGCTCTGTATCGCCCCTCAAAATATTGTAAACAGCCAGCTTTTGAATGGGGTTCAGCGACGTATTAAACCAGTTCAGCTTGTCATCATATAGATACATATTATTATCCACAAACTTGACATCCAGCTGAGGATGCTCGCGTTTGCAAACCTTACTGGGAAAAAGGAAATTCTCGCCCATATGCTCACCGATAAGGGATGTGGCATAGTGCTGTTTCCTGAAAGAGTATCTCGAGAAGTGGAACTCTAGACGGTAATCCTCGCCTTTATAATTCTGGTGAAAGCTGGGATGAAATTTTAAATTCACTCTATTGAAGAAGACCTTGTGCACGATGCCTTGGAACGATCTCTTCTCGTTGTCATCCAACCAGGGATTAGTCGCATTCACCGTGTCGCCCAGCACCAGCGAGGGACGACGTTCAGCGAGATTCTCGATTTGAAGAGAAAGGAAGTCGCCTTCGCGATTAAAGTGAGCCCGTTCTCGATCATAGTTGCGAAAGTTAATGTTAAAGTGGATCTCCTCCAGGTGGAGCATAGCTTGAAAGCGTTTCGAGTAATTACCAAAGGTAAGGTTTTCTTCGAGGAATGGATACTCTATGTCCAACAGCTCCCGTATATTCGAAGTTAACTCCGTTTTCAGCACTATGCTCCACATTTTATCGGGCACATCATAGCTGGACAGATGCTTCGCTAAAAAGCGCCTCTTGGCGGCAATCGATTCACCCGGCACCAATGCATTTTTATTCGTGTGCACCTGATAGGCATAGAAGCGGGATCGCTGCTGTGCATTGCGTCCACTTACCACCAATTGCTCGGAGGCAATCAGTCGACGATTCGCCTCGAGAGCCTCCTTCTCCGACTCGCAGACGATGATGGTCAGAAAGCGCTTCACCTTAAACGTATCGAACTGAAGGGTGAAGAACTCCTTCGATTCGCCAATGAACTTTGTGTGCACCTCGAAGACCAACGAGATTTCGCCACCCACTGGAATGCTTCTCAAGCTAACGGGCTCTACTACTTGGATCTGTGCATCATCTGCATTTGGTATATTAATGCTTCTCAGCTCAAATGTGCGGTTGCCCACATTTTTGATTTTGAAGTTGACATTATGCTTCTTCCACTGTTCGGTAAAGACAAAGCTATCCGTGCCCTCGATGAGTAAGGGTCCTTTGCTCGATGAGAATGTCAACTGATTATTCTTCACCTGGGCAAAGTTTTTCTCTAGTAGAGTCAGCTTGATGGCACGTCTACCGTATTTAGTCTGAAAGTGGAAAAGATAAGTTAAGATGGATATAATATATAACTTCGACTTATCTACATTTTAATTATATATCTTGGTAGCCCATCCATTTATTGTCTAAGTAGAAGAAAAAAGTTAAGTAAAACTATGAATATGATATAGCCTTGCAAATAAATAAACTTCAACTGAAAAAGAGCTATCTATATTGACTTGGTTTTTAATGCTCATCAGGAATATACTTTCTAATCTATTTATTGATATATCTACATTTCAACTGAGATCTTCTCACATGGATTTATTCTGAGACGAGGAGATTCATATTCGGTGTGACTACTAAATAGCATTGCAGATAGATAACTCTAGGTGAAGCTGTCTTTATTGTCGAGCATGTGGATGCTAATCTAATACTATATCACATATAGTGTCTATCCCATCTGTCTATATATCTCTAACTAGATCTGCATCAATAACTGTTGCTAAGTCTATTATTATGTATATTTCTATATATATTTTTCTATATCTTTAACAGTTTATCTATATATATATAAGCCTACAACAAAACCATATATCTTCTCAGATACACAACGTGCAATACATTATACATATATATAATATTCAATTCTCTTACATGTTTGCACTCGATGAGATCTACTTTGACAATATCGCCCAGATGCAAGCGAATTCCAGTTGGCACATCTTCCTTCAGCACATAGGCATTCGAGGTGAGTACAGTGAACTCCTCGAAAACCCGTTCGACCGTGCATTTCTGATCCCGTTCGGTGCGTGTGGGAAATATCTTCTTCACCTCCAGTATTTCACCCTGTTGATCCACATAGCCATCGTCCAGCTGCACTTGGCACTCCAACGTTATCTCATCACCCGTTTTGGGTATGAAATTCGATTCAATGTCGTCCAGCTGAACGGTCAACTCGCCATAATCTGTGTCCACTTCAATGGTAGAGGGTAGGCGCTGCGTTATGATGCCCAAAATATTGCGCAGCTGCATATTAAAATAGGTGGGCTGATCGAGCTTCAAGGACTCCAGCACATCCCTAACCTGGAGTGGATTATAGTTGTTATATGAGGCAGCTGATATATTACGCTCTAGCTTACTTTTTTTTCTGTTGGTTTCTCCCACGATTGATCGATTATTTTTTGTATTTTTATTACCTTGACGGCATCCTCCTCCTCCTGCTCATAGGCCAAATATTCAACCACACATCCCACACTTAACTCACGAAACAAGTCTCCAGCGAGCTGCTTCTGAAAGCTATAAGAGTTGTCTATGATGCCATATCGTTCAGTTAAATGTGAAATAACGCCCTTGCGAGCAGAGCACGAAGTGGAAGATTCTTCGATGTCTTTATTTAAAATTCCCTTGGAATTCTCTTCGTTGTTTATGGTTCCATTGATGGGTTCTTGGTCCAGGAAACTGTGCTCTACTTCCAGTAGATCGCGTTTCAGCTGCAGCTCCTTCTTGCTAGTCTGGAAGATGCTGCTCCAAAACGAATGCATTTTCTAAAGAATGTTTAATTATTGTTGTGACTTTCGGTCTCGCTCTCTCATACGGAGCTTCTTGAGTGTTCCTCCTCGCGTTTTCGTTCTCGCTCGCGCTCTTTCTTCTCTAGTCTTTTCTTATTGCGGCACCTTTTTTTCCAGGCTCTCGTACATCCAGTCCGTTTCGTTAATGTAGTTCAGTTCGTTGCGCAAATGCTGAAGCCGAATCAAATGGCTATCGTTCGATTCCTCTTTGTACCCGACGTCAGTTGTTATCAGCGAAACTACTTTGTTTGTGGACTGGCTGTCCAGTTTTTTTATCTGAAGAGATTTGGGGGTTGCAAAGAAAAACATTAAATTCATTTTGTATACATAAAAGTCAAGTGCGGGCATCAAATTTCAACAAACCTCAGCACTATTGGCGCTGCTTTCTGAATTGCTGGCTGTATTGTTGCTCTCGTTGATGCCTGTTGGTTCGTTGGACATAATCGACATAATCCTTCGAGGCACTTTATAATAAAAAAGCCGATTGCGCTGCAAGTTTATACAAAAAATTATTTATATTAAAATCGAACTTACTTTTTTTCTGAAATATACAAATCACAATATGTATACTACAAACGCACATAAATACGCAAAATTTGCTTGAATTCGTTTTTAAATTTTTTTTTCCAAGGGAAAACTCTTTTTGACTTTTGATAACTTCAAAGTTCGGCACAAAACTGATAGAAAGTACTGCAAATAACCTAAAAGCCAACGCAATCCCCTAATTGTGAAACATATGTTTTTGGCGTCGTAAGACTTAACATTTCTGTGTTTTTATTATGTTATTAACAGTCATATAATAATTTTATGTTTCTTGTAAAAATACATATTCTGAATAATATTTAGCAACCAACCAAATGGAAAAATTAGAAACCTATATGGCAAATCAGAGTGAATGTAAACCGCAAAATCAAAATCTTAGAGTAAAAAACTGATAATGTTACCAAAATTAGATTTAACAGTGCCTTAAGAGCATCTAAGCCTAAACACTTTTCACGGTTGAGTAATACTAAGCGATCTGTTAAGTTGAAAGTGTGACGTCACACTATCAGAAATTTGCGCGCGTATTTTAAATTTGTATGAAAATGAAGCTACTTTGACCCTGTTATTACTCTGTTAGTTAACATTAGAACTAACGGAACTAGTCTTTTCATAGTCTTTTAACAGTGAACACTTTCCACAAAACCAGTGTGGCCTATCGTGAATTTGAAAGTTTTACAAGCTATCGCTTAGGTTGCATGCACATAAGAGATATTCCGTGGATCAAGTTTTATAAGATGATAAGACTACAACTTAAATTTACTTATGTTAATTTTACTATTGTAGCAGCAAACGAATTACTTAATATTCGAACTATCGATAGCCAACAGAGGATAGAAGCTATCGATTGTATTATCGTTAAATTTTGCTCACCCCTAGCACAGGTGCATCGTATTCGCTAACCAAATCGGCGTGTAAAGAAAAATTCATACAATATTTTTTGGCAATTTAAAACGCCTATTAGCTGCAAGTAAGCGAATTGTGAATTTGACGCCTAATCGAGGGGCCGACGTTTGACTGTTAAGAGCAGATCAAACAGCCGCAGACGCCGTAGGGGCATCAGAGCAACATTCAGCTATAAGAAAAGGAATTGACACTCGTCGTTTGCCTCTGCGTCGCGTTTTAGATTTTCAATAGTGAATTCATTTCGGCGTTTCGTGGGTGTTCAGAGAAGAAGCGTGTTGAGACTGCGACAGGAAAGATGGTTAAAGCTAAAAAGGGCAAGAAAGAGATATTGACCAATATTGAGGGCGGATCATCGGCAGACGAAAAGTAAGTACTCTTATTGTTGTTGTTGTTGTTGTTGTTGTTGCCACGATGGCACGTTGTCAAACTTTCTATTAAAAACTGCATTGGCTTTTAACGTTTAGTGAAACCACTGTCTTAGAATCGGACAACGATCAAGTGAGCGCTAACAACAAGAAGAACCAGCAGAAAGGCAAAAAGAAGAAGAACAACAAAAATGCCAATGCTTCGGATGAGGGCAGCGACATTAATGATGTTCCACTTGAGACCATCACAAAAGCTGTCAAAAAGTTGAACGTGAAAGGCAAGGGCAAGGCAAAGGCTAAGAACGTTGACGATGATTCCGCTGATGAGGAGCCCAGTCAAAACCCAGCCAAGAAGTCGGCTTTCAATCTGTTAGTGGACGATGACGATGATGATGATGCTCCGGCTGCACAAGATTCACCTGACGACGATAAGGAAGAAGTGGTTGCAAAACCACAGAAGAAGAACGAGAAGAAGGGCAAAAAGGCAAAACGCAAGGGCAAAGATGATGATGAAGATTTGGATCAAATGCTGGCAGATCTGCAGGCAGAATATGCTGGCGAAGCAGCAGCCGCTGTTGCTGTAGAGTCTGAACAGGATGACCTGGGGAAGAAGTCGAAGAAGGGCAAAAAGCAACAGCCACAAGCAGCAGCAGCTGTCGAAGAAGCTGAAGCCGATGACGATGAGAATGAGGAAGAGGGTGGAGGAATGAAAACGGCAGCCCAAAAGAAGAAAGAGAAGAAGGAGCGACAGAAGCGTGAGGCGGCACTCGCTAAGCAGCGAGCAGCGCTAGAGCCAAAGCAAAAGCCGGCACCTGCTCCAGAACCCGAGCCAGAGCCAGAGCCCGTGACTGAAGCAAAGCCCGAGATCGACGGTGAAGCAGAAGAAGCTGGCGAGGATGCCTCCAAGGCAGGCAAGGGCAAGAAAAAGGGAAAGAAGGACAAAAAAGGAGAGGCCGAGGATGAGAAAAAGGATGGTAAGAAGAAGGGCATGTCCGCTTCGATTGTGGCCGCCATGCAGGAGCAGCTCAAGAAGCGCAAGGAGGAAGAGGAACGATTGCAAAAGCTTCAAGAAGAGCGTATGCGACTAGAAGATGAGCGCGAAGAGGCTCGCTTGGAGGCTGTGCGCATCGAAGCTGAGCGCAAAGAGAAGAAGAAACAAAAGGAGGCCGAGCGCAAGGCGCGTCTCAAGGCTGAGGGCAAACTGCTCACCAAAAAGCAAAAGGAGGATCGTGCCCGTGCTCAGGCGCTGCTCGACTCCCTCAAAGCGCAGGGCTTGGAAATACCCGATCCCAATGACAGGCGCGCGACAAGACCAGGTGAGTAAATTATGCCATATGAAGAGTATACTCATTAATCTTTAATGCCTTGCAGGCACGCGCATTCGCCCCAACAAGAAGAAGGGACCCAAGGATGAGACCGCCGATGGAGAGCCCAAAGATGAGGCACAAAAGGCAGCCGAAGCAGCCGCCGCTGCTGCAGCAGCAGCTGAGCAAGCTGCCAAGGAGGAGGTGGTTAAGGAGAGTTGGGATGCCACTGATAGCGAGGCTGAGGCAGAGGAGGAGTCTTCGCAAGCAACCACGACAACCACCAACAATGGTAAAAATGAGCGACAGGAAGACGGCGAATCCGATGATGATGAGGGAGACACCGATGATGACAGCGATGAGTCGGAGGAGGAGAGCGAAGAGTCGGAAAAGGAGGACACCCAATTGGC
Source organism: Drosophila gaucha (assembly GCA_035045545.1). NCBI lineage: Eukaryota > Metazoa > Arthropoda > Insecta > Diptera > Drosophilidae > Drosophila > Drosophila gaucha. Next base: position 2,705,872 of record JAWNOY010000292.1, read on the forward strand.
CAATGATCCTGAATCGCGACGTCTGCGTGCAGAGGCGCGCATCATTAAACGCCAAGCGGAGGCGGAGAAGAAACGCACCACAGACGAGCTCCGTGCGGGCGTTGTTTGTGTGCTCGGCCATGTGGATACGGGCAAGACAAAGATTTTAGACAAGCTGCGACGCACGAACGTGCAGGACTCGGAGGCTGGTGGCATTACGCAACAGATTGGCGCCACCAACGTGCCCATTGATGCAATCAAGGAGCAAACGAAATATGTTAAGAATGTTTCCAGCTTTGAGCATCGTTTGCCTGGATTGCTGATTATTGATACACCTGGCCACGAATCGTTTAGTAATTTGCGCAATCGTGGCTCCTCTCTCTGTGATATTGCCATTCTGGTAGTGGACATTATGCACGGCCTGGAGCCGCAGACAATTGAGTCCATACAGCTGCTGAAGAAGAAGAAGTGCCCCTTCATTGTGGCCCTCAATAAGATCGATCGTCTCTATGATTGGAAGGTGCTGGCACGTCGTGACGTACGTGATGTGATCAAGGAGCAGCAGACGAATACTCAGCTCGAGTTTCAGCAGCGCACAAAGGAAGTCATTCTGCAATTCGCTGAGCAAGGACTGAACGCTGCTTTATTCTATGAGAATACAGATCCCAAGACCTATATCTCTCTGGTGCCAACGAGCGCCATCACAGGCGAGGGCATGGGCAACCTGTTGTTCATGATTACAGACTTTTGCCAGAATATGCTGACAAAGCGTTTGATGTACTCCGAGGAACTGCAGGCAACCGTGCTGGAGGTGAAGGCCATACCAGGTCTGGGCACCACCATCGATGCTATTCTCATCAATGGCAAACTGCGCGAGGGACAGACCATGATTTTAGCTGGCACAGATGGTCCGATCACAACGCAGATTCGTTCGTTGCTGATGCCACAGCCCATGAAGGAGCTGCGTGTGAAGAACGCCTATGTGGAGTACAAGGAGGTGAAGGCAGCTCAGGGCGTTAAGATTGCTGCCAAGGATCTGGAGAAGGCCATTGCTGGCATTAATTTGCTCATTGCACACAAACCGGATGAAGTCGAAATATGCAAGTGGGTGAACCGAAGTCTTATACAGATTATTGTATTCTATTCTAGTTGCTAATGTATTTTTGTGTTGTAATTTACAGAGAGGAAGTTGCTCGCGAGCTAAAGAGCGCTTTAAGCCACATAAAATTGGCCCAATCAGGCGTCTATGTCCAAGCCTCCACCTTGGGCTCCTTGGAAGCTCTGCTCGAATTTCTGCGCACTTCAAAGATTCCGGTAAGTGAGAACATTTGAATGTTTACTTAAGAATGAAATCAAATTGAAGACTTTAGAAATAGTTTTCAATAGTTATACCAAGCATTGATAGACTAATCTTTTAGATAGGATAGAAATCATTCAAGAGATTACTTAAAAAGGAAATCAATTGTACTATATCTGCGAATTTATGATATATGTATAACTAATAACTCAGTTATCGTAAGATATGCGTATTTAATAATTCAGCTATTTAAAGATTGCACTTCGTAGCGGGATATGTGTTGGCATTCAAGTCATTAGAAATAGGGTTCGAACCCTATTGAGTTCGTAGCTAATTCGATCAAATCTATCAACAAATTCGCTTGATGTCATAAAAGACATTTGCAAATGAAGAAAAGAAAAAAATTAGTTTGAAACAATATAATTCTTAAAGTAAATTTTACATTACATTAAATTTGAAAGGGTTGTTTACTCATGGATTTTCCAGAATTCCGATATAATAGGGAAAATCCTATATTGTTTGATTAGAAATCGGAACCAGAATGAGAATCTTGGGTCAACATCATTGTTGTGCAGGGATCAATGAAAATAAAACAGAATTGAAGCGGATATGGGTCCATTTAATGTATGAAGTAGTTTATAAATTGTCCGACTTTAACCTGAAGGCAATAGATGAGAAGCATTAGCATTATCGAAAAATATCGATTTTTTTTGTATAAGTAAAGCTATTTTTGGTCTTTGAAAGAGTATTATGCAGTCGGTTGCGTCCGCTAGTTTGTTTTTTTGTAAGTAGAATATTGTGAAATATGGCAAAAATAAGTTGTAAATTGTCGTACGAAAAGTATTTTTGGAAAATTATGAGTGCATGAGGCGGCGGCAACGGCGTCTGCCTAAGCCTCAGTGGCTAGTACCCCGATTCCCAGTTGCCCGACTCCTCGATTGCCTGCTCCCAGCGTCTCGATTCTCGCTCCCTAGTTCCCAGCTGCACTGTCGCCACCTGCGTTTCCGTCTCCTTCTGAGCAGATCGTAGATCGTAGCTCGCGTAGCCAGTGCGGCAGACAACGTCGACGAACGGCGTAAACATAAAATGTATTTTTATAAATTGCAGTGCAAATAGTTGCAACAACATCAGCGACAACAACAAGAAGAAGAAGAGCAGCAACAGCAATAACAAATAACAACAACAAACCCGGCCACATACGAATGATTCATGCAACAAGCAGCCAAAAGGCGGGCGCATAGCCAACAACACGCACTGCCCCATCCAAAAAAACCAAACCATCCAATCTTCTAGACCTCCCCCACCCCTAAATAGCGAAAAAAAGATTGAACATCAACTAAAAATACTTTGCGCTCTAAAGAGAGACATGCCATATACGCAGCTACTTATTATATATTATATATATATATATATATATATGTATACACTGAACGATTATGGCAACTCATATTGCAATTCATTATATATACATATGTATATGTTTATATATATCAACTTATTTGCTTTAAAATCATTTCATGAATGAATTTTCAGCATTTGCCATTTGATGCCTGGCTATTTGATGCCAGCCAAATAATTCCTATATATGTATATATATCGTATATATATGTATAGACTATATCATTTTTATTGGCATTAGTATTTGTTTTGCTAAAGAACACGTTGGTATTCAAATTTGATGCCAGGCAACGGAAATGCTCAGCGGAAGTAACAATAATAAATACAATTTTTAGCTAAGTGGAATACCCCAAATATATATACATAGGTATAGGTATAACACACCGATATATAAAACAAAAATATGCAATTGCGCAAGTGAAATCAGATATTGCAGTTTATTACTGTTGTTTCCAATTGCATTTGCCATCTTTATTAAACAAAAGCGTGAATTATACAAGAGGAGAATCAAATTGATATATAAATTCGTTATATTACACATTATATATTAGCAATACTATACTATATCATGCCATACTATAAATATCATTAATAGTATATAAAATAATTGTGAAAAATGGAATTACTTCACTGAATTCAAACGAATTCTATGCGAATGCGAATTTCTATATAATTTGTATTCTATATTTAGTTCGTTTTTTGTTTGCTTCAAGTTGTGTCTGAAACTAGTTTTGGCCCACAGACCTGATCCGAGTCAATTAGCTAACACTACAAGCTCATTAAGAGCAGCCCACATTCGTTATAGGGTTTCCCACAGTCTCATCATCTCATTTTCATCATCATTTTATGCAGGCAGCTGCGAACACTTTTCCCATGCCTCCAAAGCCTCCAAATCCAAATCCAAATCCAAATACAAGACGCCAACGCAATGCAGACAACAACTATGCAAATTGGCTAATACTAGCTTACATAATGTTAGTCAGAGGCGTGCAACATTTGACAAAACACACATTGTGGCAAGTTAAGTGGAACGTGCTGGCAGGTGATTAATTGTGATCTTAACTATTCAATGTAAATCAATTGAATGAGAGAGAACTCTAAAGTTAAATGTAATCTAAAGAATTAAAGTTTAGAAATCGAATTCTTATAGAGTAACTTCTTTTCGAGAATTCGTTCGTTAACACCTGGAATACATATGTATATAGAAATATGCATTTCTTGATTCGGGCTCAAAATTCAATTTAATACAAGTAAATTCCTCTTCGAGCATACCTGTCAAATGGCATTAAGAAAATTAGAATTTGACATAGTGTACTTTTAAGTCTTTCAATTTGATTTTGCCACAGGGTATTTCATATTGTACCATACCCGCTTAAAGTCTCTTATATGATTTACTTCGCTTTACACATTTGGAACGCAAAAATTTGTCGCCGTCAACTTTTTTGCGTTTGTTTCAAAAATCAATTATGGCAAAATGTCGGACGGACTGACAGACTGACAACTGGGCAGACGGACGGACAGATGGGCGAGCGGCTTGATTGCCATTCATTCATTCATGACTTGACTTGAGTTGAGTTAAGTTGAGTGTGGGTTATGTGGGCAGCCGGCCGGCCGGCTATGTAACAAGTTCCGCCTTCGTTTAAGCCAAATTTAGTAACTAACTAGCGCCAACGCAAATACCAAATGCCACTTGTCAACTATTTTATGACCATTAACAGAGGGCACATCAGTTTTCAGGCGGATAATGTAACAAACTGAATTGTAATACTTAGCTAACTGTTAGTTGATATAAAGTCAGTCTACTGTTATACTTACGACATTGCTCTCAGCTTGTTATACAGTTACAGCTATATTTTCTGTTTAACTTGTATGTAGGTATCCTTATAACTTTGCTATCTGCATTTATTTAAACTGTTATACCGCTGTTATACTGTTATATAACTGTTATACTGTTATACAACTGTTATTTAACAGGATGGAAGCTATACTCAAGATTTAGCCATTAGTTATTGTACAGTTATATATTTAATTTTTCTGTTCTACCTGTATTTAAACAACTGTTACACTTATTTTTTTTTGCCATCTGTAAGCTGTTATACAGCTTACACTTCTGTTGTACTTGTATATAACAATTTAAAATTTATACTTATTACTTTAGCTGTTATACAGCTAATTCTTTTATTCTACACTTAAATTTGCTGGGTTTTTTTATAGAGTAGATCACGCTCTCTAGCTGGAAATTCGTATATGGCATTACTATCATAACAGATCAAACTATTTGTGAGACTCACTATATATGCATATATGTAGTTGTTTATATAAATATATACACATGTGTTTGTACATTTCATTGAGCTCGAGTAATTATTTGAAGCACCCACGCTATGAAATACGAACAGGGATTCCAATTTATATTGGCTCTGACCAAACTGACCGGAAATTGTCATTTAAGTGTCTTGTTGTGTGTTTTTGTATTGCTATTGTTGTTGTCGTTGTCAGCCAAAAAAAAAAAGAAGAGAAAAAATAAAATTGAATACGTTTTTCCATTGATTTCAGACACATTGCCATTCGCGTTAAAAAGTCGTTTAGGTTTAATTTACGGCACGACGTCCGAGCCGAAAACAATCGACACTTTAAATAGATACAAAAAGTTGGGCGAGAGAGTAAATGCGGCTCTCTCTTTGATGAACTCGGCTTCAATTGATGGACTATATCTAGTTCTCTCTCTCTCTCTCTCTCTCGCCCTGTCTGGTTTGAGTGCCCATTCATCATTTCATTGAGCGTATTTCATTAATTCACAATATGGCAACAACAATAACCAGCTCGTCAAGTGTCGCCAAAAAAAAGAAACACGCTTCACCGAAAAGAAAAAAAAGAGCAACACGCAGCAGACAGGCAATAAATTGTATAGAAAACAAATCAATTACACACACACACACACACACACACACACACACATACATTTGAACATTACTCTCTCGCCTGCTCTCAATGGTGCTGTGTTGCGCTCTCAGCTGCTGGCACTTGCGCTCTTCTTAATTGCAGTCCCCATGATGCTTATTGGTTGTTGTTGTTTTTTCTTTTTTTTGCCGTTTCATTCATTTTGGCAGACAGCTTGCTTGTTTGTACACTGAACAGAAGCTCTCGCTCTCTCGCTCGCACGCATAACTGCGCCCGTACAATAATTCATTTTATTGATCAAATAAACATTTGCTATACATTTCTATAAATTAAACACGACGCGGCAGGGCGTAACGGCAGCAGCAGCAGCGGCAGCAACAACGCAGATCAATGCCGCGCTTTCTATTCATAAAAATTAATTGCACTTGTTGCTGTCTGCCTGGCCGCCCATCTGCCATCTTTATCTTTCAGGCCATGTGTTTAGCGGGGGCGTGCGTCACATAAACACACACATGCACACACACGCTCACACTTACGTTGGAGATTAACATAATTCACTTATAAAAGCAATACGCACAATATTTATACCAATAACAATAATTCATTAGCAGCCCCTCAATTTAAATGGTTTGGCGAATTTCACACCCAAAGGCCATTAAGCAGCGCATTCTCAAATATGAAAACTGCTTCAAAACAACATTGCAAAAAATATAAGATTCAAATGGGCAGCATGTGTATGTGTCTGTGTGTGTGTAAATGGCATCACTGAAATTGAAATTTGTTTTTAAATGCTCATATTCTTACTTCCTTGAGTTTCAGTTGAATTGGCGAGGATGTTTTAATTGTAAATATATAATTTCAATAAATTTCCTTTTTTCTTTATTTTCTTATATGTTATATCTATACCTATACCTATAAAATCTACAAAAGAAAAGATATCTAATATGATTATCTCACTTCTAGACTTTAGCTCTACAAATTTCGACTTTCTAAAAGTCGTTGTGCCGCTTTGCGAGTCTTTACTTTACAGGTTGTCAAGAATGAACGCTTTAATATTAACCCACATATTCATATCTCTATGTTTGCTCAACACATTAAAGCAGGAAGTTGTATTATGAGCAGTTGCCCGATTTTTATGGCAGCCCCTCTCTCTTCAAGTAGCCTCTAAGCATGCATTGCCTTCACATTTTGGGCTGGTCGCAGATTTATGGCGCGCAGTGTATTTGCTTGCAATATATTTTTTATGAGACGCCAAAGACAACGAAGACATGGGAAAAACCACAAAGAGTGAGTGAGAGGCGAAGAGACAGGCAGGCTGCTGCAATGCTAGTGTAATGCAGTTGCTGTTGCAAGCACCGTTATGCAATTGGCCTGCAATCTCTGTTTAAATTCCGTTGCCAACTGCGGCTTCATTAACATTTGCCTCTCGTTGTCGCTAACAGCCAAATATAGCCAAGTCGTCGTCGCTAGCCAAAGTTGCCATTCATAAAAAGCTGCGTTTGCTTATACAACTCTTTTTCTTTGGTATTAGTATGTGTATTCACAGACACAAACACACACATACATATACATATATGTACATGTGCACAAGCAACACCCGCAACATCTTAACAAAGTTTCATTCATGCCAACCTTTTTTCTTTGTGTCTGTAACTTTTCCTCTTCTTTTATGAATGAAAAATACGTAACAAGCAACCAAGTCGGAGTCTGTTAGCTCGTCCGTGACGTTTTTCTTTCATGAATGAAAAATTGCGCAGAAATAACCACACACACACACAGCAATTCGAAACAAGAAAGCAAAAAACAGATATCTTAAACGTGCCAAAAACAAAAAAAAGGGAATATATTAGCAGGCCAAGCCAATACACTGAAATATGTAATATGATATATTAAAGAAAATATGCTTAATAATATAAATATGAATATACATACATATATTTAAATGTGTAGAGATTGAGAGAGAAATGTTTAAAAAGAGTGAGAGAATTCTTTAAAAAGAGAAAGAAAGGCTGGTAAAAAAGAGAGACAGGGAGAGTGGAATTTGAAAGGATAAAGATATAGAGAGATATATGGAAGCGAGAGAGAGAGAGAGATAGAAAAAAAGAGGATACTAAGAAGAGAGAGAGAAAGAGATAGAAAATATAGGATATTAAGAAGGGGTGAATGATAGAGAGAGATAAAGCTATAAGGAGACTAAAGAAAAAACAGAGAAATAGAGGAAAAGATATCGATTAATATATATATGGGAATGACATTCAAAAGAGAGAGAAAAAATATAAAAAAGAGATTAAACCAGTGAGAGTGAGACTTAAGATGACAAGGATTAAGTTTTGCAAAAAAAAAACAGAATAAATTTAAATCTACATATATTGACTACGTAAGCTATAAATGACTATTATCTGAAAACCAAGTAAAAAGAAGAGGAAAGGGTTACAAAAAACTAAAGTAACTCGAATCTACAATATATTGACTTTAAAGTCCATAAAACACTTTTATGTAATAAGTGAGAATATTATAAACCTCAACTTACGCTAAACCATAAGATACTAAGATACTCCTCATAGTTAGAGTATAAGGGAAAACGCATGAAACTTGTGTGTGGTTGCTGTTGAGTTAGTTTTGTTTAATTCAGGTATTTGGGCTGTAAATGTAATTATGCAGCCATCAACTAAGTTGTTGTTGCTGTTGTTACAGTTGCTGCTTTTGTGGTTGCTTTTGCCATAATTGTGAGTCGCTATGCTGCTGCTGCTGCTGCTGCTGCTGCTACTGCGGGCTTTCGACGTCATGGAATATCAGCTTTGGCTACTAGGTAGCGGCTATATATGTATGTACGTAGATACGTTGTTATGGTTGTGTAGGTAATTTGATTCCCCCTTATGCATTTTAATTAAAAGTCAACAACACTCACACACACATAGCAAGTTTCGCAAGTCGAGGCATTCGGCCATGCTTAGCGCGAAGCGTTGGCAACAATTTGTAATCGAGACGTAGTTGCATGCAAATATGCGAATGCAACGCCCACAACGAAATGCAAAATCAGGAGAATATAAACAAGAAGAAGAAGAAGAAGCAGTAGTAGTAGTAGCAAAAGCCAGCTGAAACAGCAAAATAATTACTCGACTCGCAATTCTAACAATTGTTGTTGCTTCAACTCAAGTAACATTGAAAAAGAAAACACTTGATAAAAAAGCTAGCCAACACCTTCTTTACCTTTGTATTTAGCAAGAAGTAAAATGTCAAAAAAAAAGTGCAAAAAAGACGGTTACAAATTTAGTCCATTGTGCTGCTAACAACTCAATTAGCTGTTTCACTCTAGCTCCAAGTCATGCTCTGTCTACCTTCGTTTCCTCTGGCTCACCTTTCTCACTCTCTCTGTGTTACTCTCACTCATTGACTAGCCCACTTTCTTACTCCATGGGGCGTTCGAATTTAATGAATGAATTTAATTTTGTGCGCTTTTTCTCATGTTTTTGCGGCATGTTCTATACTATATCTACATATATATAGGCACTAAAAGAATGAAAGGAAGGAAGTGAGCTAAGAAGCAGACAATCCCAACGTTTTCATTAATGCGATGTAGTTGCTGCCAAGAACAGAACAAAACAAAACCAAAAACAACAACAGCGTCAATATAAAAACAAGAAAAAAAAATAAAAGGGAAACTAAACAAGGTTGTTGAACAGCAAATACCCTGGCAGGCAAATCAGTTAACATAGAGTATAATAATAATAAATGGCTAATATTCAATATAATTATTGATGATAGTAATAGTCTATAAACCATATTTTATATGCAGTCAGACTCTTGCATAAGCGTTACATGTTACATGCTGCAGTTGGAATACCCTTTCCTAGTGTATAACAAAAAAGAATCAAATGAATGAGTGAACAAACGAGCGAATGAATGAGTAAATACGTATAAATGAAAACAAAAAACAACGACAACAACGGAAGTAATTCTTCCTGCATCGTAGACACACTTACACACACACACACACACACTCACACTCACACACACACAAACACATACACAATGGCAGTTTGAAGAGCTTATTGCTTAATTTTCATTCATAAACACGTTGCGACCGCATTTTTAATGAAATCAGCAACGCGAAGGAAGTTGTCCCGAAATGTAGATAAATAGATGTGCATAAGAACGGAAGTTGACCGGAACGTGCAGACCTAAACAAGGGGTTAGCAAAGCAATAAGAAAAACTATAAAAAAGAGTAATTATTCAATTTGTAGAGAGGCGAGCATTGACTCTCGCATTTAAGTCGTAAGCTGAACTTCTTGCCATGGCAACCAACCCTTTGCCCTCTGACCTCGTTGAGAGCGTCAAGTGCTGACGTCAGCAATGCGTTTGCAGGTGTCGGTTGACCTTTTACCTTTTGCACCCGTTGTCGTATCGATATCGTGCGATTCATCTAATTAGCTTTCCTCTGCTCTTACGCATTTCCTACGCCCACACTTTTTTTTCTTCTTTTTTTTGGTAACTTTCCTGCTATTTGTTTGTGCTGCGTCAGTAGTTGAAATTCGATTATGGTTCAAGAGACTGCTTGGATTGTTTGTCGCTTGAATGTGTGCAAAAAAAACACACATTTTGTTATCACTTCCGTTTGGCATTTAAATGGGAATTAAAGTACTTCACAGATATAGAAATGTAAACATATTTTTATTGCGAATTTTTTTAGAATCTAGTTTCTTAACTCTAACTGTATCTCTGATTTGTTTTTCTTTTGCAGTACTCTGCCATTCGTATTGGACCCGTGGTTAAGCGTGATGTGATGAAGGCTTCCACAATGTTGGAGCATGAGGCGCAGTAAGTAAACGAAATACTATATATCTTTAACGATCTAGACTCCATTTATAAGCAGAGGCCACATATCATTATTATATCAGCTCTTGCGACAACAATGTTGCATTCTATATAGCCAAGCAGCGAACAATTCAATTTTATTGCAGCTTAACTTTATTAACACCAACGATTGGCCTTCCCCTGTCCCGCGCCCCAACCAAAAGAACAAAGGACTTATAAACAACGGTCAGCGGCTCTTTGAAGAGCGTGTGATATAGCCGACACGGACTCTGCGGCTGTGGTTGCTGTGGGTTAAGTGATTCATTTAGCGGCAATCAGAGAATGCACTTTCCTTCCACTGCCTCGATACTCGATGATTTATTGCCATGCGAGAGATACCCTTTAAAACTTTACGCCTTGACGGCGGCTTTATCTCATTAGAGTCACTTTTGCAAATAGCCAGTCTCTCTGCTTCTTGAACAGCTTGGCTGCTGACTGAGAAGATTCCAATTGCAGCGGCAACTGTTTTCGTGCTCTGCTTGGCAGCAACAAAGCGATGCAGATGCAACTGCAGTTGTAGATACATTTGTAGTCATAGTTGCAATTGGAGATACATTTGCAGTTGTAGATACATTCGCAGCTACAGATACATGTGCTGCTACAGGTACAGTAGCATTTGCAGTTACATTTGCTACAACAGATACAGTTGCATTTGTAGTTGCAACTACAGATACATTTTGACTTTCGGATACATTTCTAAACAGATACATTCGCAGTTACCGATATAGTTAACAGAAGAAAAATATAAATTTAATGCAGATACAGATACATACAACGCTAAAAATACATTTTCAGCTTTAGATAGATTAGGAGTTGCAGATACATTTGCTGTCATAGATAACGTTGCTTTTATAGATACATTCGTAGCTACAGATACAAGTTTCAGATACATTTGCAGGCCCAGATATATTGGCAGCTTCAGTTGCAGTTGCAGATACATTCATAGCTACAGTTGCAGTTGCAGATACATTTGTAGCTTCAGTTGCAGTTGGAGATACATTCATAGCTACAGATACATTTGCAGACAGAGATGATATATTGGCAGCTACAGGTATATTTGCAGATTCAGTTGTAGTTGCAAATACATTCGTAGCTACAGTTGCAGTTTGCAGATACATTCGTAGCTTCAGTTGCAGATACGTTTACAAACTCGTGCGGCCCACACGCTCAAATTACTGCGTGACACGCAAAAAACAACAGGCGAGAACTTCAACAACAATAACAACGACAGAAAAGTAGAAATGTGTAGATATGCAGATACAAATGTATCTGAATGCCACATTTGTATCTGCATATCAACGCCCATGTAATAGACGTGGCGTTTCCGCTGCCAAACATATCCGGCCCTTTGCGCATGCTCAGCCATTTGAGTTATTTATGGTTTTGCAAAGCACTCAGACCGATCAGCCCCTCTCTGTTCGAGTGAGATATTTAACACGGTCTCCTTTAGTCTGACAGGCTATAAACTCAATATTACATTTTAAGCACTTTGCCCCGCCGCTCTCTGTTATCTCCCCTCTCCCTTTCACTCTCTGTATCGTCTCATTTTGGAGTGCTTTTCAGTACTTTTAAGCACTCTAACCCACCTCGAGTGCTTTCGAGTGAGTGAGATAAACAACACGCTCCCTGTCAGGCTATAAACTCAATATTACATTTTTACTATGTGTTGCCGTTTATTTATTGATGATTCTTACGCGCGCGGAATTTTTAACCATAAAATTTTGCTTTTTACGCTGCAGGTGATCACGAAATTTGTTGTTTTCTTCTTCTGTTTTTCGTTTGTTTGTTTTTAAGTGCCTTCCCTGACAACGATGATGATGATGATGACTCCGTCCTTGGTTGTCCACATTTATCTTGCCACAAGCATCATAAAAAATATCTTTAACTGTCTTTATGGCAACTTTTACACTATGCGGCAACATAAAACTTTTAACCACCCAATGCGAAAGATCCACAAATAATGATAGTTCATTTATTAATTAAAATATGTTTTCGGAATTTCTTCGAGCTGATTTGTATTAGACCATATAAAACTTAGAATTTCATAATTGGCAATAAAGCGATAGATCGTCTGAATTGAATGTAGATTCGTAGGTTTATAGAGGCAATATTTGATCTTGGCTTATGTATCTCAAATCTTATAATTATATTAGGAAGAATTCACTTATATAAACGATTCCTTATATACTTGTAGCTTAATCTCTATGAGTATTCCTTTCCAATTCTTTGATCTGTTAATTTTAAAGTTCTAAATACCATATGTATATCTATTCTCTGTTTATCGTTCATCCTATTGCATTTATTTATGAATTTCAAGAGATCAGCATAAACTGGTCTTCGCCTAATGAGAGGATCACTTAGAACCTACTCAAATATATCTCAAACTTTCTTCATTCAATGTTAATGGCGTTAACTTTAATACAACACTAATTCATAAATAATTTCCAAACAATTTTCGTCATCAAATTCATTTTCCCAAAACCTTCTGGAGTTATTCAACAATTTGTAGAACCTGCCTTGTCGGCTTACTCCAAAAGGTGGCACGTATCGAGTTAATGCCAACTGTTTCCTGTCTTTGAAACCATGTTGACCAAAGAAGAAGAAGCATAGACGCCGGCTTTTTCTTCTTTATTTCAATTATTGACGCTTCCTGGTTCTGTTCAAATCGTTAGTCTAAGACAGGAAAACCCAAATATGTTGCATAGTTACTGATATTTGATGATGATTATTATTATAATTGTAATGTAAGATGATCATTTGATATAGATTTAATTGCCACAACTCTTTTTCGATCTACTATCCACAGATATGCAACGATCTTGGCATTCGACGTGAAAGTGGAGCGCGAGGCACAGGAAATGGCCGATTCTCTGGGTGTCAAGATCTTCCAAGCGGACATTATCTATCATCTGTTCGACAAGTTCACCAGCTTCCGCGAGGAGTTGAAACAAAAGAAACGCGAAGAATTCCGTTCAATAGCCGTCTTTCCATGCAAACTAAAGGTGAGTTGCAAGATCTGGAAAATATGATATAAATAAGATATGTAAAATTTAAATGATTAAATAGAGCTCAAGGCTTAAATTTTAATGAAGACATTATATATGTAATTAATCTTGTCTAGTCAAGCAGATATACTTTGTCCTAAAACGTTTTTATACTCGATCACGAAGTGATATATTATATATTCTATATCTATTCCGTTTGCTCACTTAATATAGTATATCTCCCCCTCTCATAAGGTATTTAATCTTCAGCACAGCTTGTGCTATATATACATATATATTTCTAATTTTCCTTTGGTCTTGATCGAAACATAATTACGCCAAAAGATCTACAGGTGTAAAATGCAATCAACCGCTTTTGTGGCTGACTGCAAATGCTGGTCTCCAACTGCTGCTTGGCCCCAGCCTCGTCTCTTGGCTAATGATGGCCAAGCAGGTGAGCCAGCCAGCGAGCGATTAAGGCCTGTTTGAGAGACGCTTGCATCACGTCCACACTTCCTGCTCAAATAATGTTTAAAATAGCGTATTTGATTTATAGCTAATCATTAGGTTATAGTCGCATTCAACGACTCTACTCGACACGACTGGACCATAGGCTCTTGCCGAGTCTCCCAGTTTTCTGAGGCTGAAATGGAGCTCTAGCCACCGTCTTGTCTCCCACTGTGCTGTTAATTGGGCTCACAGCTGTGTCCAGTTGCCAGACCTTTTGTTGCCTGCCTGGCTGCTTACATGCAGCTACAACAACAACAACAATGATGTTGTTTAGTTAAGTTATTAACTCTTGCCTCTTACATTCTCATATCTTGCTTGCATTAGCCCTTCTTGAAATGTCTGCTCCGGGCAAAATATCATTGGCAACGCTCTTTAAAGCGAACAACACAAATTGCATTTATCGAGAAAACGATTAAAATATTAGTTTACCAAAGATTATCTTTGGATATAATCAGGAAATAGTTAAAAGATGGTTACTACAAATAGAATCTGATTTTGAGCTGATTAGCTTTTCTCTTTTATGGAATATACATATATATGATCTTAGATATTATCTTGATGACATGATATGTTCGTTCATTAAAAGATCTTTAAGCTTTAGAAAAAGAATATCCTGTTGAATAGTATAAGAATCTTTCTTGATAGCCTATTATTTTTGATGGAAGATATTATTTCAAAAGATAATGTTTAAGGTAACGTTAAAGAAAATCCTCGACTATGATCTTTACTTATATAATCTTCATATGAAACGTTGATCTACAATTTATGTCTGTAAAGCTATATATATATAAATAATATCTCATTATTATATATTATTAACAGATTTCCAAGCTTAAGGTACAGAAGATCCTCAAATAGTTATAATCACATCAAAATTTGATCTTATGTGTCAGCATCATCATTATCGACTGATAATCAAATTTCCTTTTTCTATGCTTTTTTCTCACAGATACTGCCACAATTTATATTCAACAGTCGCGATCCGATCGTCATGGGTGTTATGGTGGAGAATGGCATCGTTAAAGTAGGAACGCCGATCTGTGTGCCCAGTAAAGAGGTAAGTGGACAGTAGAAGAATAAGAAGAAGAAGTGGCTATGCCACGCAAATATTTAACTATTTTTAGAGAGAGAGAAAGGGAGTGTACCACAAAACGTTCATTATTCAATGGAAAAGCATTGTAGATCGATCTATAGAGGGTCTCTCTCCTCGAACTATTTGCGACTTTGCCAGCAGCGCACAATGAAAATCCTTGTCTTCAAAATCGTGTCAAGTATCTAGATACAAAATTGTGCGTATATGATTGTGAGTGTGTGAAGGTCTACGTGTGTGTGTGCGTATGTGTGCGAGGTAAGGGCCCATCTTTATAAACTGCGTCATTTGGTTTCAGTTTTGGTTTTGGTATCCAACTCCGTGCGCTTCAACTCAGAAGGCTTTATTTTTCATTGTTGACACAGGTGCTCGTTGTGTCTGCTACACTTGGTATTTATTATTTATTTGCCAATGCTCTTGTGATGCAATTGCGTCTTAAACACATATACATACATATATCATACATAATACAGTGAAGTCTACGTTAAACGGACAGTTCTACTAAACGGAGTGATCCCTTGTCCAAACAGAACAAATTGCATGCCTTTCCTTGGTTAAACTTTGAAAAAAAAAACAACATAAATATTGGTTATAATTGAGGAAGAAGCGGAAATTAGTATTTCATAGAAAGCAGCTAAAAAAATTGTTGAACAGTTGAAGAAATTTACAACAAATTGAGAAGCTTAAGTTTTAGAATAGATAAATGATGTAAAAAGTTTAATTAGAGAATCAAATCTCTTATCAACCTTCCATTAACTAACATATTCCCATGACTTGACGGTTTTTATCTTGACATATCATGCAAAACATTCATCTTAAAATTGTGCTGCTTTAACAGTTGAATCTAGCATACAAAAGCAACCACATTCTTTATTAATTTATGTTTATCTCATAAATCAAAACGAAGATTAGATTGAATTGCGAATGCGAATGGGAATACGAATGAGTGCTTCAATTAATGTCCTTCCGTTGCGACTCGAGTCGACTCGACTGGCGTTCAATTTATGCGAAGACATGTCCTGTTTCCCGTCATCGTCAGCCAGAGGAGACAACAATAACTGTTTCCTCTCTGCCACAATCACAAAAAAAACTAACAACAACAACGACGACAACTTGAATTGGCTACTGCGATCTTTTTTTTTTTTTTTTTTTTTTTTTTGCAAAGGGTTCGAACACTCTGCCTGCCTTGACTGCCTGCCTTGCCTGCCTGTTGAAGGGGAGCAGAGAAGTTGGATGGATGGAACGCTTGGACAGCTGGTTCCCCCCGTTTTGGCGTGGCAATCTCTTAGTCTGGGCTGGTTGGCTTCATTGGCAATTATAACTTCCTCAATTATCCAACGGAGCGCAGCTAAGCTGTGCGCTTCCCGTCATTCATCGTCATTCTTTTTAACATTTTCCTCCTTTTTTCGCTCTGCAGCAACAGCAGCAGCTCTTTCTAAAGTTAAATTCATACAGATTTTCTGTGCTGTTTCTTTTGCTAGAATATTTAATACCCTACACAGACCCTAAATTATGTTTTATGGGCCTGAAGCTGTGTGCAACTAGTACTAGTACTTCGAAGTTATCGATTGTTCTTGTGCTGAAATATTTAATACACTACATGGGAGCTAAACTTTGTTACACGGACTTAAAGTTGATAACAAATTCTCTTTAAGGTTCAACATTTAAGATTGTGAGCTTAAAGCTAGGTCCCAACGGCTAATGACACTTTTAACAGCTGTATAATATCTGTTTTTTTTAAAAAAAGTTATCAATGATACTATAGATTAAAAATAAGATCGATAAACAAGTATCAGCACAATTATCCAGATTATCAAAAATAACAGTCCAAATGTCTGTGGTTCGGTTTATAGCCCCAAGTCATTTACTCTCTCATAGTTCGGTTCATAAAGCTTTTTTTTTTTCATATCCCCAAAGCAAGTTTTTTGTTTAAAATGTCGGCTAATAATTAGTTTGTAGCTTTGCTTTAACTAGTTAACTTACATAGTTATAGATTATCGATTATGGATTGTAATAGTTAACACAATCAAAAGCATCTTTGTAGCTCATCAGATGAGTCTGTATTGTCGCTGCAGCCTCTGCTTTGGGGGCTACCAGAACATGTGAGTCCCCCCCCCCCCTCCCAATCAACTCTACTTTAAATGTGCACGTTTTTTCTTTTTCTTTTTTGCTGTCAAAGAATGCGAACGAGTGTATATAGGTTGTTGTTGTTGCTGTTGTTCCTTTGCCTCGCGATTTCCGTCAACTTGAAAGAGGGGTCCAACTTCCTTTGGAGCGGCTGCGCGTGCGTGTCAGCCGTTCGATACGTTGCTTAACTGCCTGCCAGATGGCCGTAGCAGACCTTGGCCCTAACATTGATTGCCTTTATTAATTATCTAATTAAATCTGTAATGACAGTGGCTTAACCACTTGCACGCCAGCTTCAGCTTCAGTTCCACCTCCAGTCTGAGCCACAGTCCCAATTCCAGTTTCCCTTTGTTTTGAGTGCCGCGTAATTGTTTATTGCGCACCACCAAAAACTTCCGTTCCCAAGAAACATTTACAACAACCAACTAACTGACAAACCACTTGACCAACTGTGTGCATCCAAAAACCACTTCCACTTCCTTGTATTTTCCTTTTTTTTGTGGGGTCCGATCGATGGCCGCAACCCTTAACCTAAGGTCAATTGAGGTTTGCAAATTGCGACAGGCAAAAGTCAAAGGCGGGCAAAAGTAATTCGAGCTGGACGAAAGTTCCTTAAGGGTTAATGAGGGTACATTTCGTGCATAATTTAAAGGTTCTTGGGGTTGATTTATTTGGCCTCTAAAATGGCAGGCAGCAAAATGTGCTGCATTTTACTAAGAATCATGCGCATGCAACAGAGATTTATATTTTGAAATAAAAAAAATTAGCAAAGTTTCTATAATATTTTGTTATATTATTTTAACTTTAAAACAAAATGAATTCTATAGATAAATAAATAAATATTATAGCTATAATATAGTTCTTCTATATTGGATATATATTTTAAAAATATTCTTTATCAAGGTGACGAGCCTCTTCGACGCAACCATGTCGTTATCGATATCTGATCTTATATCCTTATTATTAATAACTAGAGGGATGGGCTAACTTCGGCCATGCCGAAGTAATACCCTTGAAATTGCAAGGGATATAGATACAGTTTTTTCTGATTTGCCACGCCCCTAACAATTGGATATATATAATTTTTGGGAAATCTATTGAGCAGGGCAACAGTAACCTATATATCAAATTTTGAAGCTGTACTCATAAAACTTTGGAAGATATAGTTTTGTCCGATTTGCCACGCCCCCAAGAGGCGGATATATAGAATTTTTCATAATTTTGTCGAAACGGTCAAACCTAACGTCTGTGTCAATTTTTGGAACTCTAGGTGTAAAATTATAGAAGATATAGTTTCTTCCGATTTGCCACGCCCCTAATGGGCGTAGATATATATTCTTTATCTTTTTTTCTAGGGGTGGTTGATGCAAATATATGTTTTAAGTTTCAAGTCTCTGGCTTTAACAGCGTCCAAAATATTGAAGGATTTATGTTAAGCACTATATAGACTTTCCCGATTTGCCACGCCCAAAGTAGGCGTGGACATATAACTTTTTGATCAATCTGAAGGGGAGGTCAAAAGCATATTACTTTCCAAATTTGGATGCTCTAGCTAGCGTAGCTATATAATCTATATCTTTTTGTATTTGGGTGCAACTCAGGAGTATATACTCTAAATTTCAAGTCTCTGATTTTAATAACATCGAAGTTATCCCACGAAAATATTTCTTAAAACCGATCTGCCCTATGGGAACTATAGGATATAGTCATCCGATCCGAATGATTCCGAGATTTACAATGCCTGCAGCACATTCCAGCCAGACAGACGGACAGACGGACATGGCTATATCAACTCAGCTCGTCTTGCTGATCAAGAATATATATACTATGGTCGGAGATGCTTCCTTCTCTGCGTTGCAAACTCCTGACCAAAATTAATATACCCTTTTTGCAAGGGTATAAAATAGTTTGTTAATAGTCTCGGGTTTTGGTCCCTATGTATTCAATTAAGCTAACGCTTCTAGAACCAAACTCAAACTATATTATATATCACACACCTCCATACTATTTACAGCATATCTGCTAGTCTCCTATACCCTGCTCTGCCCGACTTGTTTTTCTCATTTTCTTTGACCGGCCTGCAAATAGCGAACGGAAGTTGGAGGCGTTACTCAGCGCCAAATCCGACAAACACTTCACTTGTGGCCTGTCTGCGTGTGTTAGTGTATGTGTGTGTGTAGCTGTGTATATCTGCGTATCTACACACAATCTGCATGCCTAGCTGTCTGTAGTAAAAAAAGAAGTTAAATAGTCTTGTTCACTTCTTAGCAAAGTTCATTAAAGCGTAAGCGCCTCGAGAAAGCGAAATTCAGTTTTAGTAAAATTTTTAAAACGTGTTGCAGATGCTGAGATTTACATATTTCGTATATATATTTACATTTTGCATACCCTTTAAATGAAGTAGTTGGAAGGGTATGATGCGTTTGTAAAAAGTGAAACATGATTTCCACTTTCTTGTTTGCTTATGGATATACTTATAATTATTAGGGATAGTACAAAAAATTTCTATACAAAGTTTGTATCCTTAACATTTGATATGAATAGAATGAGTTATTTCCTAATGATATAACAGTAAATATATGATTATCCCTTGTAGTCAGAACTGTTTTCATGTAAGCTTAGTTTACTTTGACCTAATTACAGGGTAGCTACCGGTCACGTATTGTAAATGACTTGCCGTTAATTTTGAGCAACTCTTTGCTGTGCTGCTGCCTGTTACCCGTCGAGTGGCTACTCGTTTTCAGTTGTTGTTGTTTTTTTTGGTGAGAGATCGAAGAGGCGATCGATATCTTTAATAATTTCATTCATGCCTCGAGTCGGCGCTGCATAGCACTCAAGTGTTGTTGTTGCACCGGAAATGAAAGCTTATTCAACATGCTGCTGCTGGTATTATTTTTTGTTCTCTTTTTCATCTGTTAATTAAATGCCTCGGGTTGAATTGAATTTACTTTGTATAGTATAGTAGCTGCCGTTATCCCTTTTCGCGCCTCAATTCCTGCCCAGATCTTGTTTAATTCATGGACTCGAAAAGCAAAAGGGGCGCCCCCTTTCGCAACGGAAATCGTAGTGCTTAATGCATGTGCCGTCGCATTTCAAGTAAAGATTTTCAATTGTTAAGCCTAAATGGGCGTACGACTTCCGTCTGTCGCCCCAGGCAATTGTAGAGTAAATGATAAGTCGTTGTGAATTTGAATAAGATTTGTTAGATATTTAATTGAGAAGCGAAGTTTATGCATATATGCTATTATATGTAATATGTATATATAGTATATAGTAAATATATAAATTTAATATATCTGTATATATAGGTTAAATATGAATTTAATATATAATACATTATTATTAAATTTGATAGAAATTGATTTTCAAGCTATTAATTTATCATAAACAGAATTTCTATAGAATTATAGTTGACTTATAAAGGGTTTTATAGTATTTTACTGAAAATCGCTTCCCAATCTATAAATTTTTGTTAAGTTCACTAAATACTTCATGAATCACAATTCTTATCACCCAGGGGGACTTTAGCACAATTTTAAATAATATATTTATATGCTAAGCACTTTAAGTTTCTATCATAAATAACCTGCTCGTAAGGGTATCTGAACTGTCGACCAACAGTCAAATTCTTTATCAATGAGCAACTGCGTCATATTGGCTTTTGAGGGGACTGTGAAGTGTATTATATGCGATACGGCTGCAATACGTGTGCGACAAAGAAGTACTTTGAGCATTACGACAACAATGGAAGAGAAAACAACAACAACAACAGCAGTGCTTAACTATAAAGCAATAGAAACAGCGTTAAGAATAGGAACAAGTAATTAAATGGAAAATAAGTTGCAGCTGAGGCGCTGCGGAAGCAGATTGTAGCAGCAGATGCGGGCTGCAATTTGATGCAGCAGCAGCAGCAATAGCCGCAGCAGAACGGAAGCAGCAGAACGGATGTGAATGCTTCCGCACGTAGAAAAAGAAATGAATGAGAACGAATGAGCGAACGAGCTGTAAAAGATAGAAAACTGGGCTACAACTCGACTCAAATTCTAAGTGAGCACTTCACAATGTGTGTGTGTGTGTTGCAAATCGGAAGTGGCAGCAACAGCAGCGGAAGTAGCTGATACCCTTAGTCAAAAAACCCCAAAGCCAAGGCAGGTGTGCGCTGCCTGGCTGCCTGGCTGCCTTCTCGCTCTGCTTAGCCGGAAGTAAAAGTACAATTTTTATGAATGAAAAAGATCTCGGGAGTAAAAGCAGCACTAAATTATGCTTTATACATGCATAAATTTCATGATTAAATTTAGTGTGTGGGCACAGCTACGTATCTATGAAAATATATATGCATTTATATATATAGCTATGTATCTAAAATGGAGCAAACAGAGCATAAAAGCTGAAATAGCAAAAGCTTTTTGTTGTTGCTAAAGCGAAGCATGAATGAAAAACTACGCTAATAGAAACTATAAAAAAAAAACAAGTTCCCAAACGCACACACTATATGTATCTATATGTATCTATATCTGCATTTTACTATGTATGTATCTGTATCTATAGCAATGTTTTTTTTTCAGCATTTTTCACTTAAGCTAAACATTTTGCACGTAACTGTAAGTGGAGCTGTGTGTATTTGTATTTGTAGCTCAATATGTGGCCTATGAGTGTATGTGTGTGTGTGTGTGCTTGTGTATCTGTATCTATTGCTCGCTATTGCTAGCTCGCCGACGTTTCATTCATAAAAATGCTTATTTCCTGTTGTTTGGCTAGGCGACCGCCTAGAGCGCTTCATGTTTCGAGTGTAGTTTGCACAGTCATAAAAACATACACACACATAGCGCACACACACACACGGAAAGTCATTCAGGCTAGCGATAAGATAATAAAATCCGCTTAGATACGCGCTTTTTTATTTTTTTGCGCTTCGTCTTCCTTCAGTTGTGTCTCTGTGCAGCTGTAGATATATATGTATATATGTATATGCTTTATATATATCTCTTTTACAATGAAACTGTATAGCAACAACAAAAGAAATTAGCGTAATTAGCAAATTACTCGCAGTATATATATCTTCTCTTTTGTTTCATTTTGTGGCTTGGAATTGACGTCGTCTTCGCCGCTTGGTCGGTCAGTCGGTCGCCTTCCATTTCGTCGCATTTCAGTTTCTTTTTGGCCGGATATGCTGAATTTGCACAAAAGTCGGAAAATCGCATAAATACTCGCTCAGATTGCCTGTGTGTGTGTGTTTATACTCGCTCATAAAAAAAAGGGAGTATATTGAGTTTTAGGCAAGTCTAGCAATAGTTAAAGTAAAAGATACTAGATGCGGTCCACTTCGGCTTGGCAAATGGTTAATTTTCGATTTAAATTTAGCTGTTTTTGAACTATGAACGAGTATTATGCAGTCAGTTGAGACAGACTGCATCGTTCTTACTTGTTGTTTTTTTTTCGGTTACACGCGCTCCCAAAATAAATATACTTAATTGACATTTGTTAATCGCAACGAAAGATGATGTGGGGCACGGACTGCTTGGACTGTTTGGACTGTTTGGTCTGGTCTGGTCTCGTCTGGCATTCTGCATGCCATACTTTTGCTTTTTGGCCAGAACGAAATGTCGCAGTCGCCCACGAGTATTTCTTAAAGTAGAACAATAAAACAACAAAAAGAAAAAGGGCTGACAGTTTGTCTGGCATGGCGATTTTGCTCGATCGCATCGTTTGTCATGTGGCCAATTAGTCAAGAATCGGAGCGTTATATATGTACTATATGTAAATATACATGCACCAAAGGTTAGAAGATAAGGTTGGCAACAATAATTGTCTCAAAGGTATCTGAGTTAAATTAAAATATATAGATTTTAGAATGGGGTTTTCTGATAGATAGCTATATAGATAGAATCGAAATATATGACAGTTATATGATTTAGTGTACTCAACGAACTGTCAAAAAGATGGATGTACATATATATGGTTTCATCATTACTTTTATTTATACTCGTTAACATGACAGATCACGAATTCAGAATAAAGAGAAAAATAATTATTTAATAATTATAAATAATAATATTAATGCATGAATTAGAGTAAGAATAGAGTTTAAGCTGAGATCCCATAACCCATCAGCGATAATGAATCTAAAAATAGTTCTTCTGTAGATTTCGACTCTAAATACATAACTAATTTCTCAATCACCTCAAGGTGTTTTTTCTACCTCCAAAATTTTAAATAGAGCTCGTATTAAGCAGGTTAGTTAAACTTGGTCTCTTTCTGTACTCTACTTGAAGTCTCTCTACTCCACCTTGATCTACTAAACAATATTCACATTGGCATTGTTTCAGTTTCGACAGTCACCTTGAAATATTTTTGTTGTTGTCAATTTGTGCTTTTTCACTTCCTGTCACGTTTAATCAGTCAAGCATTTGGATTGTTTATTGCACCTGCAATTGCGCCTTGTGGCTTATCAGTCAAAATGCAGTTATAAAAGTGAAGAAACGTGGCTCTAATTACTTTATAGGCTTTTATTTATAATTGTTTTGCACTTGGTGGCTTACCAATTGATCGATGAGAGATAAATGTGTCTAAAAGTGTTTCCGATTTGATAAAAAACAAACGCTGACTTCAATGGTTGCTTATCAATTGAAACAATCTCTGAAATCATGAATTGCCTTTTTTCTGTTTGTTTGCTTTTGGTGGGTTGATCTTAACCACTGGTTGACATTGTTTGCACTTTGCAGCACCCACCTGAGTTGCCGACTTCAAAACTGAAGCCCACAGACTTCCTGTGAGTGGAGTGGTGTGGAGTGGAGTGAAAGACTTTTGTGCCGGCCCTCCTACGTGCTGTAAATTGTTGTTGTTGTCAATATGTGGGCGTTAGCTGCATTCACAGCGGATGCTAATGAGCATGACTAGACTTATGCCTGCCTGATTGCTGTTTGTTGTTGTTGTTGTTGTTGTTTTTGGTTGCCTCTGCTGTTGACAGCCCCTCAGGGGCGTTATGCCGAGGCGTTGCAGATGCGCTGCAACACAACAGCAGCTGCTCTTGGCCAACAGGCAGCATGCAGCATGCTTCAACAGTTGCATTATACTCTCATCTACTTTTGTCTGCCCAACGCATGTGGGCATGTGCCAGCCACTTGGCTCTAACTGATAAAAACATAGTGAAATATTATAATAAAATAATATCTAGTAAATTAGTAAAGAAGCCTTAGGTGGACAGCAAAGCCAAGAAGCAAGTCTCTGCCTTAAGGCTCAGTTCAACATGTTCATAAAATCTAAAAAAATAATTCGTCTGTAAATTGATAAATTGATTTGGTTTATGTTTTCAGGTTTTATTAACAATAAACTTTTTGGTAAAAGAAAATGGAAGAAAACAAACCAACAAAAAATATTTTAAAAAATATAAAATCTAGTTATCGATATGTTTTAAGACAATATATCATATTTCTCATTTACCGAACAATTTGTCGATATGTTTTAAGATTTTATTTCGCATTTTAAAGTTCTCAAAGGTTGATATCGATATATTTTAAGAAAATATCGCTCATCAAAGCTAATTATCGATATGCTTTTATCGATTTTGTTGTCAAACAGCTCAAGTAGAATTAACTGCAAATATCTCTACTCCCCGTGCCGAAATGCAGTCAGCAGAAGACGTAGGCGGCTTTGGTTTGAAATTGAATTTGATGTGCATAGAAATTGGAAACTGTTAAGGTCCAAAGACTAACAGCCCACAAATAAATGAACTTGAAGAACCCAGGCATTGTAAGACTGAACAGATTTTTTCTTAGCCTTTTGCAGCTGCGCATGTGAGGGAAAACTTCTGAGCCAAGTTGTCAATGCTGTGATTAAAGCTAAAGCCACAGCTGCTTATCTCTCTCTCTCTCTCTCTCTCTCTCTCTCTCTCTCTCTCCCTCTCTTTCACACATTCTCCCTTTCTTTCTGTATATGAAGCTATACGTGCAGCTATCTCACTTACACGCAGGTTTTGCTGTGACGGATGTCGCAAATTTTTGGCACTCTGATTTGTCTGTGCATGACAAATACACACATATAAACACATGTGTGTGTGTCGAAATGCCGTAATTCTCTCAGCCGGCAGCTAATTTAGTGTTTCCTGCTGACAACTGCAGTTTAAGCTTCAAAGACAAAAGCAAACCATGACATGATAAAGAAAGCACAAAAAACACAGAGAAAGACAAAGAGACAGAGAGAGAGAGTGAAATTAATTGCGAGAGTTAAGTTAATTACAACAACAACAACAAGAACTATAACATCGAGTACGCACAATATATGAAGCGTTTCGATGAGCTGTATCAAAAATGTTCTCTAGTATCTCTCATAAATTGTACAATAAATGTTGTTGATTTTTGTACAAACATGCGAGGCAGGCAGCTACTCGTGTTTGTTGTTGTGGTTGTTCTTGTTTGAAAATAGACGACATCCGGTCTGTACAAAAAAAGCATATATATATGTATATATATATAAATCATATTTTTAGATAAACGTTGATACACACACCAACAAACACACACAAAGTCGGCGCGTTGCATGATTGAGTTGCTCTTTTGTCATTACCAATCATATTTTTATATTTGAAATGCATTTTTTGTTTGCGTTTAAGTGTATCAAATGCATACATATTTATATGTGCAGATATATATAGAATATAACCTAGTTTCATGTTTCTACAAAAGCAAAGAATGGAAACGTAAAAAACGTGTACGAAGAACAAATAGATAAAACCTAGTTCTAATTTCAATAAATCTATGAGATTTCATTGTAGCATAAATATATACATATATGTACTATGTATTTATAATATATTTGTATATGAATTTCTCTATTGATTTATGTATTTTTATAATATACAAATTTATTTTATAAGGTATGAAAAATAGCTTTGGAGTCATAATTTGTAGTAGAACTGAGATGTTTAACCGAGTTAGACATATTACTCGTAAATTGATAGGGAAATCGATGATTTTCGATTTGGCAGTCTCTCAATAAGACCATATAACTTATATGTCTACTTCTTCCAATGCTGGCTATAAAAATGGTGTGGAAATGTAAAAAATTGCAGCTGAACAAATAATTAAACCTAAAATTGATTAATCAATAGATCCATCGATTTAAATTGATATTGATAACAATTTTACTGCTGATCTGGCAACTCTATCGTCAAAAATAGTTTGGAAATGGGAACAAATTAACAAATTTAATGAAAATTCGACAAGCGGACTAGAACTGAAAACGGAGCGTATGAGTAATCAACGACAGGAATTGGTGACAAATGCGACCCAGCCCCCAGCTCCCGCTCTCTCTCTCTCCCCCACTCTCTGTCTCTTTTTCTCTCTCTACGTGTGTGTGTGTCTCCCAATGTATGTAAATGTGCTGTAGCTATTTGCACCGATAGCAACAAGCCAAAAACGACGAAAAAAAAACAAAAAAAAATTTCAATAATTTATTTGGTTTGAATGAAATACGAACGAAGCAAACGGGCGACGTGGCCGCCATTGGGGCGCCCACAGGAAACGTTGACGCTGGCAGCGCAGTCGATGTCAGCGTTGGCTTGGCAACAGTTTCCTGTGTTTAATTTGTTGTTGTTGTTGTCGCTGAGTGCAAACGAGTTACGACAACAAACATATTACAATTTGGTTCAATGACTTTGCCCAGCGATAGAGAGTGGCGACGCTTGCTGCTCACTGCTCGCTGCTTGCTGCTTGGGGGCGTTATCTAACCCACTGTAAACACCCATTTAGCCAAAACACCCACAAGCTCTTGTTTATCAGTCGTGCCGGCAGTGGCAATATTAAGCAAATGGCCGACGATTCACAAAAGGCAACCGCCAGATGTCAGTTGATAAGACTTAAGATTCCAGTTTTAATTTCATTTTTTAATGATCGAAATATATTGGAATTCGTTTCGAATCTCAAATTTTTATCAGAACAACTTGTAAAAAGGTTTGCAAACATTTTTTTCGAAATTTATATATCACTTCCAAATCGGAAAAACCATGGAAAATTGATATATGTTAATCAATTTGAATATGCGAGAGATGAGATATACCACTTAAAAATCGGATAAAAAATACTTTTGTAACAATTAGTCAAAGTTCATAAAGGGTTTTTTGTCAAAAATGCAAAACTCTCAGAATGGAAAGTTTTGAATGTCAATCGGACAGTCGACATTCGTACGTATCGAATATAATATATCATTCGGATATTGGTCGGAATATGCCCAAGTTACTAGCATTCAAAGTGAAAGGGGAATTTTTTAGGAATCGAGTACATATTTTCAAAAGTTGGAAATGTCATGGGAAATTAATAAGAGCAAATCGATTCGAGTCAATACTCGTCTAATGACACATCCCAGTTGAAACACTTTCGTTACAGCTAGGCAAAGTTCATAAAATAGTTGATTTTCCGGATCAACCCGATTCTGACAAAAATTATAAGGGGTTACATCACAATTTTTGTCAAAAATGTAAAGCTCTCAGAATGCAAAGTTTTGAATGTCAATCGAAAGTCCATTTTGATACTTATCGATAATAATATATTATTTGCAAATCGGGCGAAAAATACCCGATTTTTCTAAAACTGAAAAACCTATGGAATTTAAAATTTTTAAAAATTTGATATATCTGTATGGCTCATATGGACTTTAGAATAGAATAGAATAGTAGGGAGCTTAGAAAAGATTGTAAAGTCAGCACGTTGCTACAAACAGGATGTCTCCTAGTAGTTCACTAATGTCTAAAGCCTTTTTACTCTTAGTTTCTTTCTCCTGTAATTCGTAGCTTAACATGAAATTATCTTTTGCCTGTTGCGCTGTGAATCCAAGATTGGCAACACATGTTGGTTAGGTTGTGTTGGTCGTTCCATTAGTAATAAGCCAGATTAAGCTCGTGAACCAGTGAAGCACTTTAATTGAATCTCATTACAACTTTGTTGGTATCTTTTTCTACAATTACAGTTTGTGGACATTGGTATAGTCACCTCAATCGAATCGAATCACAAGCAAATCGAATTTGCACGTAAGGGTCAAGAGATTTGCATCAAAATTGAACCAATTCCCGGCGAATCACCGAAAATGTTTGGAAGACATTTTGAGGCCGACGATATGCTAGTGAGCAAGGTAAGTTCCTTAAATAATTAGAATTGACCATATTTAAGTTAAGAGATATTTAAGTCCTTAATCAAAATAGAAATAGATTACCGATAAGTAAAATTTTTTGTATACATAAGAAATCGGACTTTAGCACTTGGCTTTTGGCAATAAACTTGGAACATGGAAGAAAATAGACTACAAGAGTTAATATAATAATATAATACTTAATTGATATATAATAATACTTAATTGATATACTACTTTGGCATCTACGTGTATAGAATATATTCCTACCTGCATTAGGAACCGCCTTTCGTTTTTCATATTCATTTGAAATCCCCTTCACCTCAATTGGCTTAATTTCAACACTTGATTTCTAACTAGAAACTTGACTCTTCAAGTAAGTTGGGCAATCAAAGCTGTTTGGTGCTGCTGCTATACGCTGAGTGACACCTGCACCGGCTATGGGCACCAGGTACGTTTAGCACCTCCCACTCTATTCACTATCAGTTCACTCGGCACTTAAACTTTGGCAGTGCGCCATTCGCATTCTCATTGCCAACTTGGCTTATCAAATTACATGGCCAAGTTGTGTAAAGTGCGAGGGAAGGTGAGAGCGGGTCGTACAGGTAGGTGCAGGGGGAGAAGCGAGGCGGCAGTCCATATAAATGGCATTAAAAGGTCTTTTCAACTTCCGCCCCAACAAATAGCCAACAACATTATTTGATTAATTACTTAAAACAACAAGGGTGATTGTGATGGAAGTGCTTGACTAGTAGATACCCTGTAACTAAGTATCAATTTAATTCAGATATATCTTAACTTGTATTAATAACTTTCGTATGTGCTCCGAAAAAGATAAAAAATATAGAAAAATATAAATAATATTTTTTTCTTTTTAAATTATCATTTTTTAAATTGTTATTAGACACCCTACATACTACCTAATGCTACTACGTTTATACTTTATGCCGCATTATATTCGCTTTAAATTTCATTATATCCATATCTGTATCCATAATTTCAATATGTATCTGAATTTGTATCTACTATCAAATCTGTTTCTATAGTTTCTATCTTTAATCTGTATCTGTTTTCATTTCTCTATCTTCAATCTGTATCTACATCTATATCTAATGTTAAATCTATGTCTATATCTGTATCTAATGTCAAATGTGTATCTTTATTCTCTGTAAAATCTATATCTGTTTCTATATCTCTAATTAT
Source organism: Drosophila gaucha (assembly GCA_035045545.1). NCBI lineage: Eukaryota > Metazoa > Arthropoda > Insecta > Diptera > Drosophilidae > Drosophila > Drosophila gaucha. The sequence continues at coordinate 2,735,334 of JAWNOY010000292.1, forward strand.
AATATGTATCTAACTCTATATCTAATGTCAAATCTATATCTATATCTGCATCTGTATCTAATATCAACTGTGCATATTTATACTATGTCAAATTTAGCTAAAGCTGAGCTGACGACTATGTGTCAGCTTTTATGCCCTTTTTCATCCACATACATTAAGAACAGGGTATTCAAAACAATAATAGTGCTGACGTCAAGCGAAGGACACTGTGCTGGGGAGGTTGTACGAACGAGTGTGTGTGTGTGTGTGTGAACTTTTGAAATCGATAATGAACTTAATTTTCGCGCTATTTTAGTGTCGCTTATCAATGAGGCGGCGGCATCAATGACGTCAGCAATATGGACTGCATGTTAGGGTGTTGGGGCTGTGCTTGGGGTTGGGTCGGGCCTTAAGAGTCGTTGAGTAATTGCTCATTGAGCTCTACTTTGCAGCGAGTTTGATTCAATTAATTTGTCGTAAAAAATTGTTTGCCTGCAGAGTTGAGTAATCAAATTTAGCCCGCAACATGTAAAGACAAAAAATAAAGAGAAAAACACATCAAGGACGAGGCGAGCAATGTGTGTTAGCTAGTATGTGTGTGCGTGTGTGTGTGGGTGCGCATATATGTGTACGTGCCCATTCCGTTCACTTATATCTATTTACAGCCGCTTGGCTATTTTTAGCGCTCAATGCCTTCCCGTGCTATCAAAGGGTATTATGTCATGGCTGACCTGATCTAGGCGCGCCCCAAACCCAGCCCAGCTCAACATCGCCCAGCCCCGCCCCGCTCATAGAGGCTGGGGCCGTAGCTGACGTCACGTTTCACCTTCCACGGCAATGCACTTGCTGCCGCATCGTTCATTGACTTCTGGCGTTCTCTCAGCACTAACCCAGTTTTTGTTCGTTGGTTTGTTTTGGCTACTCACTTGACCCAGTTGTCGTGCAACCGGGTTCAGCTTTTGCATTGTGTCACAGCGGCTTTCACAGATATTCTGACGCATTTGGCGACTCGGTTCAAGCGACAGCAACCCAAATACTCAAATAACCCCCCTGGCTTTAAATTGTAGATAAGGTTATTGTGGAACAAGCTATAAATAGCTCAAAGTATGGGGTCAAATATGAAACTAAAACAAACAAAAAACTTATAAATGGGAATAGATCAATGATTTCTTGTTAATTTTTTTTTAAATATGTAAACATCATATACTTTTTTTATAAAATCCTATAGATCTCTCAATAATGTTATCGATATGAAAAAAAAAAAATAAAAATGGTAGAAAAAACTTATAAATGGGAATAGATCAATGGTTTCTTGCAAATTTTTTTTTTTAAATATGTAAACATCATATACTTTTTTTTATAAAATCCTATAGATCTCTAAATAATGTTATCGATAAGTAAAAATTATGAATGAATGCCTGCTTGAAGATAGAAAATTATAAACTGCAGTAAGGTATCTCTACCTATCTACACCTCTACTGGAAATAGCTTCTAATCCGATTATATATGATGTATAGTATATGCTATTCCTATGAAATCAACTTATGGTCAAGTCTTACTTATGCTAGGCTCATTGAAATGCATAACCACTTGCCACTATTGTGCGATACGTCTATAGGTGCATATATATATATATTATCGGGGTATTATGTATGCAGCTCTCTACATATTGAAAGTATTGTTCAAAGAAATTAATATGCAACTGGCAAAAATTATAATTAAATGGAAATGGAAATGGAAACTAAGCAATGCACCTGCCTTTAAAGCAGGGCTAATCAACCGGATGTTAAGAATAATATTTATTATATATATACTTAATAATTGTATGTATATTTATATATATACCTTTTCTCAATAGAGCAATGCGTGCCTCTACCCACTAACATGAAAATTTTACAATTATTTTAGTCTATTTTAATGCAAAGAATAATAATGTAAAGAATAATTAACTTAATTATACTTACTATTGACAAATTTGTAAACTTTTTCTTCACTTTTGGCGCAATTAAACCAAAGACTGCTATTTTTGTGAAACGCAAAATTTGTGTGCATAAGCACAAAAGTATGAAAAGCGTGCAACAATGAAGCAAAACTAACGGGACTTTTTCGTTTTTGTTATGTCTATATTCCATTTTACAAAGGCAAACTTAAAGAATTGAATATATAAGAAGGAATATACAAAAAAAAATTGACATCTCTGTTAGCATCTACTGCACTGCTATTTTTGTGAACACCGCTGTATATATAAACTCAATTAATATATATTGAAAACTTGCTGCAAATAAAAACAAATTGTATTTAATTTGTAGTCCAAAGATAGATAAGGTTAAACTGAATTTTTTTTATACGTCTATTTTATCTAGAAATTCCTTTAAAATATATCTATATATCTATATATCTATATATTTCTATTTTCATTGCAGATCTCACGCCAGAGCATCGATGCCTGCAAGGACTATTTCCGTGATGACTTGATTAAAACCGACTGGGCGCTAATGGTGGAGCTTAAGAAGTTGTTCGAAATACTGTAAACCCCCTTTTTGCCAAAATAACCATATAGAAGAAGAAGAAGATGATGAAAAAGAAGAGCAGCTAAAGATGCAACTGCAACTGCAACTGCTATAACAATTATGTACTTGTAACTCAAAACTCTTTAACTACAGACTGCTAGAGCTTGAGGCACGGCTGACTTAGCTTATATGCGAGAAGAAGACGAAGAAGAAGAAATACTTTAGTTTTTTGTATAGCTTAGTTCACTATTTTTTATATTTTTGGTTTACAGTCGCTGGCTCGCTTACAAAGTGTGTTTAAAAGGTTTTTTAAATGAAATTTGTAAATGCTTTTTTGCACAACAAGAATTTGCGCTTTTTTTGTTACGCCTCAAAGTAAAAAGAAAATTTAAAGTTGTAAAAGAAATACAATAATAAAAAAAAACGAAGAAGAAAAAACAAAAATTGTCTTTCTCATAAAAATAACTATGTCACCAATGACGTCACATCAGCAGCTCGCGTAACCTTCATTCAGTGTATTGAACCAGGTGGCATGCGCAGTGCAGCAGCTCCTTTTTCATTCATAGCTGTCATTGAATGCGCCAAGGATGTGAATGTAACTGTAGATGTGGATGCTTCGGCTGCTGCTGCTGCTGCTGCTGCTGCTTGTGAATGGGTTTTTGGTTGGTTGCCAGGCGTTGCACAAAAACTGGGTCAGCCAGCCGCCATGGGTTCATTCAACCTATGTAGAAGGACAATTGTGTCGCACACAACACGGCACAGTTATAGTGTGCCAGACACACACACACACACGGACAAGTGCAGCAAGTGCGTCACTCAAAGTCTGTTTTATACTCCACTTGAAACAGATTACAGCAAACCTCCTCCTGTCTGTCATTGAGGTTTAGCTTTTGGCACATCCTTGAAACTTCATTAAATATGCATTTTTATATTTGCTAATTCTATTTCAAATCAAAAAGCTATAAGCTCTATGCTGGCTATGACTGGATTCTGTGTAAGTATTAAGCTGGGTCACTTAATGCGATTTAGCTAATTAACATGGCTTAGTCTTCATTAGACCAAGCAGCATGCTAAGCGGGAATTTTAAAGCTCCCTCATATATACATATACCTATGACATACATTTTTTCTCTCTGCAAAAGGACAAGACTGTTTAAAATATGTTTTCTGCAGATTCTAAATCTTTTAACTCCAATAGCAAAACTTTATGCCTCCTCACAAGTATTTCTAAACAGATATGGTCTTAGAAAAATGCTTTGCTTAGCTTTAATCATTTCTAAATTGATAAATACAGACACGTCATTCCTTGTAATGCATCAGGCGGATCCAAAAAATTAAATTTCTTTTCAATTTAATCCCAGTTGTAAAGCAAAATTGTGCTCCAAAAGAAATCTAATCTAAAATTAGAAATTTACGAAAAAAGTACTTTTTCATCTAGTTTCAAAGTGTTTCGCATTGTATTCAGACTAATGATCGCTCCTAATAACTCAATGCAGCAGATCCTTAGAAATCCTGGTTTTATGGAACTCAAACTAGTTCAACTTTGAATGATATATGTATATGATATCGCATTATTATAAGTTTAGGATATAGGCAAAACATTATCTTCCAAAATCTACTGCACTGCAATAATAAACTAACCTGGCAAGCATGTCCAGATCCTTTTTCTTTAGTTCCCAAAGGTCATTAAGACAACTCGTCTGCCGAACACTGAAAATAAATAGATTCGCGCTGATTTTTAGAATATTGCAAATATTTTTGGAATATATATAGCTCTAGATTGTTAAAATATAATTTTAAAATATGTAAATAATTGAAAAACTAAAATAATATAAAATAAATGTGGTGTGGTTCAATGCAATTTCCATCTCTAGCCAATATTATAATCTATAAAGAATACAAATGATAGAGTAGTTATTGAAGTTATTGAAGTTTTTGCTTTTTAGGTGGGGTTTCTTTGAAAGTTTTACACATACAATATCATATCTGTAGCTGGTGGTATTCTGGAATGGATTTTTATAAAGGAAACAAACAAGTCATGTAATCTTTATGTAATAGAGCTTGTCTGGACATAAAGCAAACTTGCAATGCATAAAAGATAATGGCTAAGTCTAAAAATAATACCTACTAAATATATATATGGTACACATAATAATTTAAAGCTGTGTTTTTTTGACACGCATATAAAATGGAATGTATTTACATAGAGGTATGTACTCACACACGCACGCATACACACACACACACGCACAGCAGGAATGCCTTAGAATACTGCCTGAAGAGGTGGGCAGAGGTAGGCGGTTTGGCTGGCAGCCAGACAGGATAAACGCTAGATATAATCCTCAATGACGCCACAGAGCGCGAGCTCTGGCCATTGAAAAAATCAGCCAGCTGGAAATTGAGAGCCTCAGCGATAGAGAGACTGAGAAAAAGAGAGAGAGAGATGTGAAATTCATTCACAAGGCGCAGCGAATGGCATCCACAAAGGCAGCTCCTGCTGTTGTTGTTGTTGCTTCGTTGGTTGCTGCGTCATGTGGATTGTGGAACTAGGGCAACAGGCAACAGACAGCGCAAAGCAAGGCAAGGCAGACAGTGGTTGTTGCGGGGGTGTGGAAAATTCATTGAGAAAAACGAATGCTGGCTGCAGAAGGAGCTTAAACGCTTAACCAGCGCCTCTGTGTGAGTGTGTGTGTGTGCAAGCGGATATCTAATGAATGAAAGGAGAAATAAAAGTCAAATGGAAAAGCGAATCACGAATAACGAAAAACCGAAATGTAATGAAAATCAAATCAACGTCAATCGCAGCGGAAGTTTCCAAAAATGTTGTTGAATGCACGTGCTTTTTGGTCTGGTTGTTTGTAAATGTTGCTGTTTGTTTGTTTCTGTTTGCCATGATTACATGTTTATAGATTTCACCTCGACGTTTGCTGTTGCTGTTGATTATCTAGGACACTTGTGACGTCAGACGGCGCACAACAAATTTATTGTGTGATTTCTGCTGCGGGCCCCAAAAACAAAAACAGAAACAGAAAAAAAAGCAGCCAAAAGCAAAGTCAAAGCCACTCAGCCACAGAAAATTGGATGGCCAATTTTCATTTACATTCGTATGTACTTACATATATATATATATATATATATATATATATATATTGAAATCGCTTTTACACATCGGCTAGTGAAAATTTGCTGTTTAATGAATTTGAAAATGTATTTCGAACGCGTCGCAATGAATTGTCATTTATTTTTGTATTTCTAACATTTATTTATACATATAATTATATATGTATAGATATATACATATTTATATGTGCTCTTGTATGAATGAATCGATTTGCTCGATTTACTTGTGCGCCTATATTGAATGCCAAAACAGTTTGACCTTTTCAAATTGCTTTACCTTGATTACCCTTTCAATTTGCTTGACCAAAGGCAATCCTTTGATTTATCTAAAATTAAGTTTATTTCGGAAATGGTTTTCGGGTCTATGGAGCATGGACATGGCTTAAATATCCTCTGACGCATTTGCGGTAGCCTTTTAGCTGAATTTCTATTTTCATTCATTTTGTAGCCTAGGTTAAGGTTGTATAAATATGATTGGTGCGTATACATAATTTAGATATATGTGATGTGGGCATTTTAAAGAGGAAGCACTTATATGCCCATATAAACTAATTTAGCTTTAAAGAACTCGAGTTGAGTTGAACTTGCCAGATTTTCAATGAAATAAAGGGAATCTATTAACTGATATATATTAGATATTTATGAATATGGAATCATTAAAGCTTTTAGTTTTATTATACCCTTTCAAAAATGTATAGCAGTACGCACAGAGCGAAGCATCTCTGATCATATATAGTTCCTGTTCTATAAATCGAATTCCGGTGTAGTTCGTAAAAATGTGACCCCTTTGCCATTCTGAATTATCAGCACGACAAGCTGATTCGAAATAGCCATGTCCGTCTGACCGTCTGTCTGTATCAACGCAATCTGTATCAACGGAAAGTATTAAAGCTACAGTACTTCAACTTTCCACATATGATTCTTTCTGCAGCAGGCATGGTATATCTTGGAATTATTCGGATCTGACAACTATATAATGTAGCTCCCATAGGACGGATATGTTTTAAGCATTGTTTTAGTAGGCAAAACTTTAGCGCTATTAAAGTCTCAGACTTGCAGTTTTAAATATATAGCTATGCCTTTGGAGTCCTGGCAAATCTGTAAAAACCGTATCTTCTACAATTTGACACCTATATATGAAAAATTATATATCCGCGTGGCAAATTGGACAAAACTAAATCTTGGAAAGTTTTGTAACCACAACCCCAAAATTCGACATGTAAGTTATTGTTGCCTTTCTCTAAAGATTGACTAAAGTTAATATATATATCCGCCTCTTGGGGGGCGAGGCAAATCGTTTATATCTGTATCTTTCACAATTTTACACCTAGAGAGCATAAAATTAGCAAATTCATCACTCTTGAAGTGTTCTTGCCAATACAATTGCAAGGTTTTTATTCTCTTTTAAGGTGCTAAATTAAATAGGCAAACTAATCTTTTATAGCATTTAGGAATTAACAATCACAATATCTGAATCTAAATCTGAAATCATCTAAATGAAAACATCCCTATTACTAATCTCGTCGAGATTGCAGCTAACAGTGCAAAACGAAATGTTATTTAAATTTAGAAAGATAAATTTGTTTTTTGCAAAGACACTTACGGTGTCTTAAAGAACACCCCAACTTCCCAAAACCTTTTTAAATTTTTAAGAAGTTTTTATCTTTCCCCAAGATGTTGTCTTTTAAAGTTACTACTACACTCCTCTCCTACTCTCTCGCCCTCACTTATGCCTCCATGTCAACAAGACTCTTTTCTGGACCTTCGGAAAAGTGTACTAAGATTGTTGATGCTAAATTTCATTAAATTTCGTTGGGCCGTATTATTTTTAAATTTTTGTAAAGCAATGTAATGAAATTTAACCTCATAATTTAAGTAATGCAAGCCTTAAGCTCGAATATAATGTATAAAAATGTTGCATGAGTATTTTTTTAATTTTTTAATTTTTGTTTATTACAATTTTTAAAATATTGTCGAAAGTTTATCTTGGAGCCGTCCAAAGTAATCTACTTTAGGACTTAAATAAGTAAAATACGAATTTTTAAATAATATTCTTAGGGTATCAGTTGGCAGTGATTAGCTTATTAGCATTAATATATAATTTTTGAAATATTACTAACGTGATTTTCGCTGTGCATAGTTATATCTAGCTATATAAACCTTCGAGCATTGTCAACTTAAAGCTACGCGCCTTTTTTACACGCAAATCCAATATGACTGAAGGTCGTGTGGCAACTCTGGCAATCAGCTGGCCTGCACTCACACACACACACACTCGCACATTTGAACACCTCCATTTGATTTGATGATGGCTGCTGACCTTGAACGCAGTGCAGCTGCCACTGCTGCTGCAGCGGAAGCAACCCCCAATTTCAGAGCCAATGTCGAGGTTACGCCTATCGAAGGACGTTGCCAAGGCAACGACGCCAACGCAGCGGGCTGGGCTCGGTCTCAGGGCCAAGCTGATTGGGCACGGAAGTGCAGACTGCAGCCAGCAGCTAACGGTTTTGGGCGGCCATTGAACGGCATGGCAATTTCAAAATGGCCGTCAAAACGTGTTGACCTTGAATGCAGCACGCTTATTGGCTGTGGGAGAGGGGCAGAGGAAATCACGGACTCTCATTGGAATTGAGACTTGAACTGGGATGCTTCAGGATGAGCCCTGCTCTCAGGCCGTGAAGCACACTCTATAAAGATTCGATAGGTGTATTAGTTACAGATTGGAGTTGAGTTGAGTTAAGTGTTTATGCGGCAGTCGCCACATATCAACAACAGGCCTCAAAGCCTGAAGCCCACGCAACGAGCTGCCAGCCCAATCTGCATTCACTTCGGGTTTCGGCTCGTCTCGCTCGTTCGTTTTAGCTCGTCGTGTGCCCAGCATCCTGTCGGCTATCCTTTCGTTAGCCGAGCAGCGAGCAGCCGATGACAATTGCAGCCAGGGCAGCAGCAGCAGCAGCTTTTGGGGGCACTTGGGGCACGCTGGTCGCGTTGCAAATGGCGTGCAACATCGTTTCAGTCACTGGACGAGCGTCAGGCTGCATTCAACACACAAGTCTCTGCGTTTGCATCCTGCAGTATACTCTCCACTCACTCAGCTTCTGCTTGTGCTTGTGTATATGCACTCAAAGAGCAAAGAAAACTTACCCAGAACGCAATTAAAAACGGAAAAGTCAAGACGTTGAATTTTTCCCAAAAAACACTTTTGCCTAAATGCGTATAAATCTTTCTTTGATAGAACAACAAATTCGAATTGTGACGAAAAACTTTTTAAATAAAATCACTAATAAAACATTAAAATAACAATTAACTAAAGTTAATAATATATAAGTGTAATAAGAAAACATTTAGTGTGTGCATATTTAAGTACTTAATTACTTAACTCAACTAACAATTAGCTCAAAGTACAGTTGCTACAAAACATTTGACTAACCGCTAAAAATTGTTAATTAAAGAGACAAAGTTTTAAGTTTTTGGTGTTCTAAAATAAGGTTTTTATCAACTGGTAAGTAACTATTATGACTAACTGTTTATTTGCAATGAATTGTTTATAGAAATGTTGCCTAAAGCTAATTTACTTTTAACTATTATTTGTTTTTATTCAATTTGTATTAACAATAGAGAACTAACTAATTGGTTGACTATAGTCAACTTTAATTGTTCATAACTTAACTGCTTTGATTTTACTTAAGAAGTTTTGCAGGTTTATCCGGCATTACTGTTAACATTATTATAGCTTAGCCGAATTTGTTTTATTAACTTTTAGCTTTTAGCCTTTACTAAATTGTATTATTATAACATTTTATATTAACAACTAACATCTTGTTGTTGTGTACTGATATATTGGCCATAGTTAAAAGCTATTAACCTAACTAGTTTTAAGAAGATAGCATTTACAACTCTCAGCTAACGCAACTTCACTTCCTTTAAGTTACTAGTCTGGGACTAGAACCCAAGTCGATTAAGAAAACCTATATCAATATTATTATTTGCTCCAAAAAATGGTTAAAGGAAATTCTTTGGTTAAAGTAGCTTCTGATCCTTCTTAGTTCTTAACCTGAAGCTATAACTTATTAATTTTCAATATTTTAATATTTACTCTAAATATATAATGCTATTTTATAAAGAATGCTTTAAGAATACTTTAAGTAAACTTCTTGTGCTTTGGTTCATAGTTGAAGCTAATACCTCATTATATGTACATCCTATATGGCAATCTGGTTCACCCTATTTATGAACCAGCCCAGAAAACTCATTTTAGATTAGCCTCTAGTTTATCAAATATGTTTATAATGTTAATAAGACAATTAAATTTAATAAAAATGGAAGCCGTAAATAGTGTTGTATGCTAGAAAAGATACTTTGCCTATAAATGGGTTTCATAAATATAAATAGATAGATATGTATGTGCATATTTCCTGGCGTCCTTAGCTATTTACATTATGTAGCTGGCTATCCCTCAAAACAATACTTTATTATGTTTATTGTTAATAGAAATTCGGATTTAATTGCAAACTGATAGCCTAAATCATGTTTATTGCACTATAGGTGCACTATCTAGGTCCTGGTAGTCTGGCTATAGAAATACTACATCCATAGCCTGGGATAACAATACATTATGATTTTCCTTAATATACTATGAACTCTTATACTCAAATCTCAAAATACTTATATTTATAAATTCAAACCTAGTATACGAGCTTGCATCCATTAGAAAACATATTTAAATATTTTTTAAAAATATTTAATTATGTCTTTAATGCAAAGCTCTAAAAATATATAAAGGAAATTTTAGGGGCCTTAATTGTTCTAGTCAATATTTTTTCATATGTTTGGTAATCTGTATTTATGGAAGTAGGCAGTTGGGTTTATGGTCCAAAGTAACTTTCGATGCTGAAGCTCAAATCATAATTATAATTGATTTGCTTAATATATATTACTTTAATATTAATAAAAACAATTGCAAATATTAACTTTCAATTGAAAATATGACTAGCCATATATAGTTTTATATCCATATATTTTTATCTGGCTAGCACTTAAATGCTTTTAATTATAAACAGTCGAATACCGATAATTCGTCCCCCGCTAAATCGAAAACCTCAATAATTTGTAATATTGCTGTCTCATGAAAAAAATTCGTTCGAATTCCTGTTCGATAAAGCAAATTCCTGTGCAATTTTGTAATATTGCTATACCCTTGTACCCTTGCACATTTTGAACTATCGGGATTGGAACTATTCGAATATGTTTATATATGAAAGACTATGAAAAGATGTTTAAACCTTTTTTATATAACCAAAACTATTTTGATTTTAGTGAAGTTTTAAGTCGAGTTTTTTAATAATAAATAAATAATAATAAATTTTAGAATTTAATAATTCATTTTGAAATTCGATTCAAAACAAACAAATAAATAGAAGAATAGAAGAAATAGAAAGTTCTGATAATAATAGAGATGGGATCGGTTAAGAAATTTATTCTCGACCCATCCAGTTCCGATCAATTGTCCGTAAATTTTTAAATTTTTTTATGCGGGTCCCGATATTTCCTGATATCTTTTTTAACATTTAAAACTGTTATGATAGATTACAATTTTAATTTAAAAGTAATATTTTCTCAAAACTTTTTCCTATAAGAAGTAGAAAACACCCTCTCACTCGTTTCCAAAGATGTTGGAACTAGAGATGGGCGTCGGGACCGGGATTTTCGGGACCCGAAATAGTCCCGAAACGTTTTTCGGTATCTGGCGGGTTGGGAAAGATTTTAAAAAAGTTCGGGACGTTCGGATACGTGCTTGGTCATGAGATCATGGTAGGAAATTCTAGAGATATGCTCTGAGATGACGGCATTTCAGAGATACCCGTTCGGGACCTGCGGGTCCCGAAAATTTCGATCCCGACGTGCACATCTGCTCATAATCATATCTCTAGAATTTCTTACCATGCCCACTCGACGTAGGGATCAAGCACTTGTCCGATCGACCTGAAATTTTTTAGAATATTTCCCAACAAGCCCGAAAATTGTTTCGGGACAATTTCGGGTTCCGAAAATCCCGATCCCGATGCCCTTCTTTAGTTGGAACATCGAGTAGTTGCCTAGCAAGTATTTGTAACAAGGGCAATTCATTGCATTGTCAAAATAACAAATATTTTAGCTTCTCTTGAATTTAACATGATTTATATAAGAATTATTTTAAAATATCAATTTCAATATCATTCTTCTGTTCTTTGAAAAATAAAAGTTTATTTATGTTCTTATCCGGAGCCGAGGAAATTTCGGTACCAGGCACTTGTCCCGACCGTCCCGGACTTTTTAGAATCTTTCCCATCCCGCCCAATCACGAAAATTTTTTCGGGACCCGCAGGATTCCCGAAAATCCCGATCCCGACGCCCATCTTAAATACACGTACTTCAAGCTTTGCCCATTCAAATATTTATATCTTTCAAAGATTCACATCTCTTTCTCAAAGCAAACAGTAGCTCTGTGGCTTCAGTAAGGGCCATGGTTAAAGCCGTTTAAAAAATATTTGGCAATTGGGAAAAAATGCGAAACAGTAGTCGAGAAATTCCAACAGCTGAACGAATCTGTGAATAACCCGAATAAAAAATTGAGTACCCAAACCATTTGTCTTTCGATTTTTGGGTTTCGAGCAGAGAAGATCTGTGGCCAGACCCTCGCTTAGGTAGCCAGGGAGTTATTTTTTTGGAAATTGGTATCATAATGACTCGAAATCAAGATCATGCAGACACAATTTTGCTCTTTGCCTTAAGCTCAGCTCAGCGGAAGGCGAGCTGCGTGAATAACTGCGTTAATTTTCAAAGTTGACAGCGGATGTGGCTACTGTTCCATGGCATTCCAGGCTCCAGCATTTGACTCTCGACACTCGACGGGTAAAACTCCTGCGCCTGCCTGCTCTGGCTGCGATCATTCGCATCGCTGCGGCTGTATTTATTTTTGGCATGAGGCATGCAATCTGTGGCATTCCGCGGGTGTGTCAACTGTCTTCATTTTGGCCAGCTCACCGCCGCATGCTGAGCGCCATTTACGGCCAGCCAGCCAGCCATTCAGACAGCCAACCAATGTGCATATTTGTGAATAAGCCCGAATGGCAGTCGCTGCAACAGCCGCTGACCGACTGCTGCTAACACCCGCGCAATTTATCTGTAAGAAGCCATAAGCGAGGGCTGCTTCATCTCTTTGTATCTGAGATCTCTCAGCTAAAAATTCCAGCAGGCAAATTATAGTGCCAGCTCCCCATTTATTCAACAAGGTTTTCTCAGCTCATTTCACTAGAAACTCATTTATATTTGTATAATTATAAGTTATAATTAAAGGGTTTTTTAAAAGATTTTTAACTTCGAGAAATAAACAGAATTTTAATAAATAATACATTTTTAATTGTGGCTTACTTTCTTCCCTGCTTTAATTTCTATTTCAACTTAAAAACATTCGAAATTTAAAAGAATTATTTTCTATAAGCTATAAATTTTATTTTCTTTTGATCATCACTCGATTGATTCTTCAATTGAATGTCAACTAAACAATACTTAAAATTTCAGGCTAAAGACCTTTCAATCGTTTTTATTTTTAAAGCCAGATTTACAAAGTTCTGTGTGCAATAAATTTAAACTCCTTCTGATACCTACTTGTAGTCTGAATTTTATTTTTTTTAATATTTCTAGCCTTTAGCTTCGACAATTTGAACATAGCTCTACAGATTAACATTAGGGAAACATTTCCAATCATTGTAACTTCTCTCAATGGTTAAAATTGAATTGACTGAAAATTTGAAAATGTTTCATCGATATTTATTTTAGTTTTATAAGCACACTCCATGATTCACTTCAATTTAAAGAAAAATAGCTTTTCGGCACCTAAAATTTGAAAAAAAAAGTTCTATTCACTTTCAATTTGCAATAATTTTCCATTCTGCAAAGGCTTGTTTAAAATATTTTAAATAATTTATTTCGAACCTTTTTTCAAGATTCAGAGACCCCAATCTTAAACGATTTATTTAAGGAATAAATTAAAATTATACTTTTATTTTTTCCATAATAAATTGAAAATTCACCATTAAGTTAAGTTAGTAAAACATCGAAATGATTTCTGGATTTCCATTTCTAAACTACTAAAGCAGATACAATCGGGTGAAAATGACTGCATAATACTCGTTCACCATCCAAATTAGTTAAATTTATTGGAAAATATAAGTTTTTCGACTATTAGTATATAGAACTATATGTAGTATTGAGAACTATATACTTTATAGTATAATATCTGTAGAAATGGTCTAGAGTAATTCCACCTGGATTTCATAGTTGTAGAATTGTGGAAGATATAGTTATTGCCAATTTGCCACACCTACTCTGGGCGTAGAACGAGCGTACATAGAAGTATATATATTCAAAATACGAACAGGCGGATAGACAGACGGACGGAGAGACGAACAAGTGGACAGGTAAACGGGCACCTCATTTACTACTTGAACAAGTATATATATAAATTTGAATTTCGCAAATGCATTTTGCAGCTATGTTAGTTATGTTAGGAGTTCACTTTCTAATACACATCGCAACCGATCATTAAGTGAATTACCCCCTTTTTAAAAGCTGAATTATATTTCGCTATGGGCTTTTACATTTTTGAATAAAACGGAAGCGGGTTTGGCGTTTTGATTGTTGCCATCGCAATCGCAATCGCAGTCGCAGTCGCAGTCGCCGTCGCAGTCGCAGTTGCCATTGTTAACTCCAATATTGAAAACTCAAAATGATGTGTGTGTTTGTGTTTGTGTTTGCGTGGTTGCGTGTGTGGTGCAGCTTTTTCTTGTCGACCCACCAACGCCGACGGTTTTGAGCCACTTTCCATGTTGATTATATGCAAAGCAGAGACAAAGCCCACATCGAAAAGCGAATTCACATTTAAAAATATAACAACAATTTTTTATTTTTTGGCTGAGTTGGCAAAGATTTTTGAACCTACGTCGATGTCCAAATTTGGTTGTAATTTAAATATGCATTTGTTATGCGTCTCTCTCTCCCTCTCTCTCTCTCTATCTTTGCTCTCTCTCTCTCTCTCTCTCTGTCTGTCATCGTTGTCAGTTTTATGGTTAATTTTTTAAGCATTTTTAGTGCAGGTAAAAGACATATGCCTATATTTCTGAAACTTTATTGAGTGGAGGTGTTTCTAATGCACAAATTTTTGACTAGAGAAATTTATATCTTTGCCTAAGTAGCAAGCGGGTAGGTGAAATTATAAGCTATATCAAACAGTCATTAAGCCAAGTTGGAAAAAGTCTAAGAATTCAGACATTTTTCATTTGATGTGCATAAAAAAATATATCTTAGACATTTCATAATAGATAAGTTATATAGAGAGATAGGTACATGGAGATGAATGAAAAACTAAATGAATATATCAATTATTGAATGAATTATAGTAAAAATAAAGTTACCACTTCATCAAAGTCTAAAAAAATGTTATTTGGAACCATTTTAGATCTGGCAGTGTATAAAGGCATGCTCAAAACAGGCAACAATTTAACTGGAAACTCACAAATATATTTCATTACTCTAGCTTTTATATTACAATTTATGCATAATTAAAAGACTAATTTTAACCACTGTGCAGTAGAAAATTCGTTCACATAGTTGAATAGAGTTTCCGTCGCTCTTTGTGTATAACATTTACAGTTCTTAGACTTGAAGGCTTAAGCAAGACTTATATATATGTGTATATGATTGAGAAAACCTTAGATTGCTTCAATTTTCTCTATTTAAGCCATTAAAGATATAATTTATATAGTTATAAAAAAAAATTGTTGTGTAATATTTTTATTTTATTAAAATCACATTCAGAATTTTTGAAGTATACTTAACCGAAATTTTTTTATAAAATTTGCATTTCTTAGTTGTGCCAATTCAGCAGTTAACAAATATTTGATTGCCATTTTAAGCAGGTAGAAAGAAATCGTTGGGGAAAAACCCCAAGCAAAACTTGCTGCCTAAAATTTGAAGAGTGGGTAAGAACGAAACTAACAAAGTGTGTCTATATAAGTATAAACATACATATAGACGTGTATTTGTGTATGTGCATGTATCTGATAGTCGGCCTACTATGCGTGCTCGCCCACGTTCAACAGCAAATGTGGGCAACAACCAAAAATTGTCGCAGTTTTCATTATGACCAAAAAAAAAAAAACTGTTTGCGTATATTTAAAAGAGAATTTCCATAAAACCGAGTTTAAAAGCGGCTTGTACTAAGTAGCTCTTAATGTGATTGTTGTTGTTGTTGTCTGTTTGATGTGGGGCGACGATGTGTCTGTCAAAGTTTAACCATTGTTCACGAATATACTGAACAGAGTTATATGCAATTTATCTGAAAATAAGCGTAAACAATTTACACAGATCCATAAAAAAATGAAATAAAAATAAAATGCAGAAAAATACAATTAATACATGTACATATAGAAGAAGACATTAAATAAAATAGCCAAGGAAAACATCAACAACAACAATTTTAAATAATACAAAAGTGAAAAAAAACAACAATTTTTTCTTTGCCAGCGCACATGACGATGGCAGCGACGCTGGCACCGGGGCATCGTGGCTGGCAGCGCAGGCCTCCATTCATTATAAACGGTTTCATTCATAAAAACGACTCTGGCGAGTGAGTGAGCGAGCTAAGTGAATTCGCCGCTTGGCGCTCTTTCACTCAAACTCAATTCGCTCGAGTCGACTTTTTGGAATTCGCTTTCGCTGTGACTGTGATTTTTCGCTCGCTGAAACGAGTTGAGTTTTTTGGCATTGGAGAGGAAGTTTGGAGTGTCGACTGCTGTCTGCTGTGAGTGTGTGTGTGTATGTTACATACTGAAATACATATGTACATACAATTTGTATGTATGTATACGTTTAGCAAGCCATTTTGATACTATGCCATATAGTAAATATATATGTATGTAGATGCATATGTATGTATATATTTGTATTTCGCTTCCTTCTGAACTGGAAAGTTCATGCTAATCTCTGCCTTGGCACCCAATAGTCTGTCTTCCAAGCTAGTATGTTTCTTCCCATATACTCTTTTTTTTAGTTGTTATCTATAGTCGATCCGATTTGCTTGCTATCTCCCCCGTTTTGAGGCTTGGCTTATTAGACAACAAACAACTCTTCACGCTCGCTTTAACTTTTTGTCGTTGTTGTTTTTGCTGTTATTTTCAACGCACGTCGCTGTCGACGTTGCTGTTGTTGTTGTTGTTGTTGTTGCCGCGCACTTTTTATGTTGAAGCCAAGAAAAGTGCTACTGGTTTTGAGATTTTATTTTAAAGTCGCTGCGCACAGTTGCCAACGCGCCGCAGAGTCGTGTATTTTTCTTTTGACACTGACTGCGCGAAGCACTCGGCAACTCTGCCGAACATCAAAAACAACAACAACACCAACAACAACAACGGCAGCAGCCCAACCAGAGACCAGCCAGCCAGACAGACAACGTTGAACCAGTCGTTGATGTGTTTGCCTTTCAATATCATTCACACTGGAGAGCGTTTGCTTGTTCATAGTTTAAGTGCGATTGGGCAGCAAGGTGGAAATAAAGCTCATAGAATTTCCTAAAATATACTATAAATATTAAATATCTTGAACATTGATAATAAATATATAAATTTCATATTTATATATATCTGACTGTCATACCATGTAGCACAAACAATCATTATTCACTGTTTGTCCAGGTGAATGCTTTGAGACAATGGGCTCGCCTGTTGTTAACTTTTCTACTCACACCACACTGGCACGACAGCAACAACAACAACAACAACAGCGTATGCTTACCTCATGCAACATTCAGATACAGATACTTACTCGCAAACACACACACACGTATTCACACTCAAACAGACAGACAACACACACACACACACACACACACGCACACTTGGCAGCTGCAGCTATTCATGCATAGACAACAACATCGCCGCGGTTTTGTAGCTACTTTCGCCTCGGTGTGTGCGTATTTTTCATTCATATTGGCAGCCAACGCGAAACAGACAGATTCAACGCTCATTGAGGCTGATTTTTTATGGCCCAGCGGAAAAAAATTTGGTGAAAATATTCAACTAGCTGAGGTTCATTATAAAATAAAAACTCACTCAAAATCGAACAGCCATAAAAACATTAGTTATTTCTTAGTGGGGCAAATAAGATTTCTGATTTCCGATTTGAGTGATAGAAATTGAATTTGTTTTTGTTTTTGGAATTCGAATCACTCTACTGTGGTGAATTCTTCGCGTAGGCAGCGAACATGCGAGGGGGCTCTGCAGGGGGCGGCTGCGCTGCTGCTGCTGCTGCTGTTCGTACAGCTTGTTTGCGCGCTGTTTGCTTTGTAAATTTAAATGAATGAAAAAAAATACTGGCATGAATTTGTCGCAAGTCCACAAGCCCCCCGCACCGCACTATAAAGCAGAGCCGTCATCAGCAACGGCAACGCGCGCCTACAAGTTGGCATATTTTCAATTTCCGTTTTTTTAAAACAACAACAGCAACACAGTAAAGCCCCCAACACTCACAGACATCCAAACACACACACACACACACACACCGACAAAGCTTCACAGCCCCAAAGCTTATGTTGGCGTCGGTTGCCGCTGACGGGCATCGGGCATCGGGCAACGAGCAGCGGGCAACGGCGGTGGCGGCAACGTCCGGTTGGTTTTTAGTACGAAAATTCGTCGCCATCGTCGCCGCCGCCGTTGTCGTCGTCGTCGTTGCTTATAGCATAGGCTTCGTGCGCTTTTGAGGCCTGTAGTCGCTGCATGTAGGACAAGGGCGCTAGCTGATGGCGGGGGGTTAAGAAAGGCCGACCATGTGTTGTCGCCTTACAAATGCTGTGTAGTTCAAAATTGTTTTGTAGTCACTCGAGCAGCGTGAGTGCAGCGAATTCATTTGAGTCAAAGAGCGAATTCGCTTTAGCTCTCGTAAATGATCAACTGTATGCCGAGATACACACGCAAACACACTTACACAAATCTATATGTATACATTTCATGTAATACCAGTCGGATTTATCGAAACGTGTTTTTCAAGAAGTGCATTTATTTGATCGGCATATAAGGAATTCTCTATATAGACTTTTTTAGCTTTAACATGATTTGATCACATTATATAATGTACTAAAATTCAAATAAAATTTTGTAATATTTTTAACACATTTGCTTGAGCAAACAATTGAAAACAGTTCTTATTTAATTAAAACCAGAGCTTATACGTATAATGCTCATTTCAAATAAAGAATCACTCAATTGCTTACATTTAGTTTAAAGCGAAAGGTGAATATTTTCACAATTATTATTCAAACATGCTATTGCTAACGTGAAACAGTAGTGAGCGGCACCACTTTTGTCATGTGGTGTGGTCCGACTGGGTACTCGCCTCACTCATACAGCTGTAATCTTAGCGCGCTCTTTTCGCCGCAAACACAATTTCAGAATGAAACGTATTCGCTGTTGACAAAAGCAAACGGTTGCCAGTACGTCGCGTCGAACTCGGCATTCATTTCGCTTCAAAAACTTTGAGCGTGTACACAGTGCAACGTGAACGGAGCTGAGCAGAGCGGCTGCCGCGAAGAGTATAATTTTTTTTAGCCTGGCATATTAAACACTCATTTTAAACAATTTAACAACAATTCGAACGACGACCAGTAACAAGAGCAATAATCGAGTTCAAATTAAATTAACAAATAAATGAAAATTGTGCAAAATATAGTGAGTTTTTGAAAATGTTTGTATTTAATAAATGATTTGCAATCGCAATCGAAAATCTATTTTGGAATTACAAATTGCTTCCAATGGAAATCATGTGCCTCAAAATGTAAATTGCGCAAAGAAAATCGACGTCTATTTAAAAGTCCAACAACAACAGCAACAACAACGAGCACGGCAAAAATATCTAGCGAAAAAATACACAAAAAAAATTCAATTCAAATACAAAACGTGTTAAGCGAAAAATAAAACAACAGCTAAAGCAGCAGCAACAGCTACAACAACAACACCAACAGCAGCAACAGCAACAACAACAACGACACACAAAATTTGTCTATATAAAATTGCATAAAAATATTTTTTTACTGTAGTGTGTTTGTCGTAGCGCACACAGTTACACAGATACAAAAGCGACACTCACACAGCTGCAGCCGTCGACGTGGCCCCCGTCTAAGTGTGCGTACGTGTGAGCATGTGTGTGTGCGTGCCAGTGTACATGTGTGTGTGTGAACCGCAGTCGCTGTCAACGTAAACGCCGCCGTCGTCGTCGTCGTCGTCGCTGCTGCCGTAGCAAACGTTCATTTATTATTATTATTATTATATTTTTGGCACGCAAACCTGTAACAGTCGCCTGTGCTGCCAGCGTCGCAGTCGCTGTCGCAGTCGCTGTCAACGTCGCGTTCTGTGTTAATTAAATTTACTTTTGTGAATGAAATGCGAAAAAAAACCAGTAAAGCGAATAAAAAATATATTTTTTAATATGTACATAAATGCTAAATAAATAAAGCAAGCAAATCTACGCTCGTCTATTTGTATATATATACATACACACACACATACACATACACACATACAGATATATGCATATGTATATCTGATCGCGATCGCGTGTAGTAGAAATAAAGGCCAAATCCGATCGAGCCAATCTTTGGATTATACGAGTATACGAGCACAGCATAAATTGGATATATCTATATATATATATATATATATTCAAAACTCAGACAAATTTGTTGGATTATACAAATACAACATTTCTATATATATTGGATTTTAACGGATTGCTTTTGAAAATCAATGTAAGTCGAGTTAAATACGTTGGGGAATTTTGAATTCTGTTTTTCTGTTTTGTTTTTTTTTTTAAATGTTTAACCTTCATCTCAGATATCAGGAAATGCACAATTACCAATTCCCACAAGCGATTCGTGACAAATGCAAATGTTAATTTATGTCTATAAACGAATGTATATACATATGTATATTATATAGCATAGTATTTCGTATAGTAAACAACAACAGGAAGAATTATTTTGAAATGAAACGAAACGAAATGAGTATAAAAATTGTTGCAGGAAATTGTTTACTTGGATTTGAATTTGCCGGAAATTCAACAATTTTTGTGTTATTAATCAATTTAATTTGTATAAGGCAAATATTTTGTGTTTCATATGTGACTATAAAAGAGGTCAAACGATTGTCATTATGCTCGAAGTTGTTTGTCTATAAACAGTATATGGATATAAACTATATAAAGATGTAAGATTTATATATACCCTGTCAATATCATCGTATTCTTAGGGTATTCTATATAGAAATGTTTAACTGACTTTGAGGTTGTTTTGTTTGTCTCGTCGCGTCGATCTGGCAGACAGATAATGCTCGGGGCATATAATAAAGATTAGAATTTGTGTTTATACGAGAGCCAAGCGAAAAACAGTTTGTACAAATAGTTCTACTTAATAGAACTACTTCTATATATATATATATATATATATATATATATATTTGTGGAATCGGATGTGATTGGCTTTAGCTGCGATTCTTTGCTTCATTGTTGCCTCAACTGATAAGGCAATTATTTAGCTGCCCATTCACTAAATCTGCCAGTTGTCTAATCAATTTATTTCACTCATTGAAAAACACCTGGACAATCGATCATCGATAATCGAATAATCGTCAATCGACAGCTCTCTCTGTCTCTCGGTCTCTGTCGCTACTCAAAAGGAAATCACGTGCCTAGCCAAAAATAAAATATACTTATATATGTATATAAAATTTTTTTTTCTATATAAAACTGTTCTATTTATATATCGATTTCGTCATCGATCGTACGCTTCTGCTGCTTCTTCTTCTTCTTCTTGTGCTGTTGTGGCATCCGCTCGATAAGCGTTCGATAAGCTTTTACTTTCTATTTTCCACTGACAAACGCTTCAGCTATCTTGCCCCACTGGAGTGGGTTAAGAACTTGTGGAACGAACAACGCTTTCGAAAAGCGAGTAAATAAGTCTACATACACGACTGCAGCATACTCTGTTCCGAAAGTAAGCTCTAGAACTCTATAACTTTAAAACTCTGGAATTCTTTCATGAATATTTGTGTGTTGTATGACAGATAGAAAATATTATAATATTTGAAATAGATCATTCATAAATCTAGCTTTATTTTAGCTCTCAAGTAGACATAGCTATATACTCAAACATTTTTCAAAGACCCTCTCATACATCAGTTAGATGTCTTCTCAACAT
The DNA here is from genome assembly GCA_035045545.1 of Drosophila gaucha. Lineage (NCBI taxonomy): Eukaryota > Metazoa > Arthropoda > Insecta > Diptera > Drosophilidae > Drosophila > Drosophila gaucha. Next base: position 2,757,218 of record JAWNOY010000292.1, read on the forward strand.
TTTCAGCGAAACAAGTTAGAAAACCAATCTACCCCTTTACAGCCACTGTCAAACTGGGTATTGAAAATACGTCTCTATCGTGCATAAGTCGAGAGTCCAAAAATAAATAAAGCGGCATACAACACTTTTTTTCAGCCCGATAAAGTTCGTTGTGGGCATGTTAACAATTTGTTGTTGTTGTTGTTTTAGTAGCTGCTGTTGTTGGTGTTGTTGCTTATATTTTGATCGATGGTCTCGGCGTTCCACATACGTTTACTTGTCGAGCGTATTTTTCTTCTTTTTGGCTCGTGACTGCATTTTTGTGTGTTTTTTTGGAAACGAAGTTGATTTCGATTTCGATCTGATATGGTTTTTTTTTTGTTTTCCAACTGATAGCAACTGCCCGCCCGCCCCACTCCATACAAGGTAGGCGTGGCACGTGCTTTTCAATGGAAACATGATTTGCACAAGTTTAGTTTTTATTTTTTTATCAGGCTCGTCGCACTTGCCATTAAATTTAATTTAAATTTATGCAGAGACACACACACATACACACACAGCTTTATATGATATAGTTAGCTATTTATGTCATAGCCAAAAATATATATGTACATACACATATGTATGTAGAAGCCACAATTCATTCATGAACGTGGCCAAAAGGCAAACGCGCTCGACTCGCGTATATAAATAAATAAATTATATGCTTAAATTTGATTAAGCAAATAAATAACAAACAAGTAGAAGAAGAAGACGCAACGGCAGCAGCATCAGCAGGTATTTCAATGTATTAGCCAAAACAAAAAACATTTGAAAGCAATATTCACAATGTCGTCGATGACGCAGTCGAGAAAATGTGAAAATGGGGAAAATTGTTAATGTGAAAAGCGAGACACATACGCAAATGCAGCAAAGCAAAAAGGAAATTTGTATGTAGATATTACTATGAAACATAGATTTGTATATATGATGAAACAAGACGTATATAAAATTCATGAAGAAAAGCCCCAAAAAGCAGCTTAAATTGATTACAAAATTATTCGATTTGAAACGCCCCAGGCTTATCTGCCCTAACTTACCAAAAGCTTGTCGAAAAACCTTAAATGAATTTTATTTTTAAATTTACTTTGCACCTAGGCTACGATCTATAGCTATATATAGAAAGAAGTTTTGGAACTATAACTTATGCCATCTATTTCGAGAAAAAGTTAGTCATTTCGTAAAGGATAAATCAAATTATCGGTGTTACCTATTTGGATTGAGTGTTATATGATATGCAATATGACTTACAGCATTATCTTTCAATCTCTAGTCTTAAATTGTAGTTCTTATATGACTCCTTTACTTCAAATAATATTTATCTAGAGTATTTAAGCAAATATCCCTTATCAACAAATATATATTAATATATAACTGAACATAAAAACTTTGTTTATTCTTACAATTATTGTGCACGTGCAAGCCTAATTAGGCTAAACACAAAAGAGAAGTCTAATCAAGAGTGCACGACTAGCAGATACCCTGTCATGCACTCTTAAAATAAGTTAGATTAGATAGGGGTATCCGGTAAATAGAGTACTCTATATACACAGTCGAATCCCGTTAATTCGAAATGGCAAGGGGATCATCTTGCTTACGAATTACACAGAAATTCGATTTATTAACCAGGAATTCGAACGAATCTTTTTCAAGGGGACAGCATTTTTTCCGATTTTTTGAGGTTTTGATTTAGAGGGACCAAATTATCAAAATTCGACTGTACTTTAGGATATATCTTCTTTTTCTTTATTATTTTTTCGTTATTTGCAACTGTTGTCCATGATATTAGGCGAATTTTTTTTTATAGAATAAATTATATTATTATGAATTAAAATCAGTTGGGTTAGAAACCTATATCCGATGACTTGTGTGCCAACGTAGGAATGCTACATCTATTTAATAAATTTGAAAACTTTAACTTAGATATGCTCAAATAACTAAAGTTTGATAGCTAATTATCGATTATTTGACTATAAGCTTAAACTGCAAGTGCTCTAGCAAGATCTAGCGTCTATTAGCTCTGGGATGAAAGCGTTCCCTTAAACGGACATACAGACGTATAGAGCACATGCGAACAAACATACGAATTTTTTTTAATAAATAAATAAATAATACGAATTTTTGATGCCGATCGACAATATATATGCTATATGGCAACGGAGTCTCCCCCTGCTGCCTGTATCATAAATTTGAACCAAAACATACCATGGAACCCATTGAAATTGGCTATTCATATATATTTGCATGCAAAAAAACATGCAGTATATGCAGTGCACATTACGTATACATGCATATGCAAATATGCATATTCATATATATAGATATATGTATATATATATATATATCAATTTGTAAGTAGACGGTCGAATACTTTGCTTTGCTTTGAATTCTGCGGCTTTTTGCGCTGCCAGCAAAGCGAAACGCCAAATGAAAAGCCAAAGAAGGAACCCAAAGAGAAAAACACAAAAACAAAACCAACAACAACAAGAAAATAATAAATACATATAAGAAAGGAAAAGCAAAGCAGTCTGAAAAACATTTTATGCCGCAAGCAAAACATGTGATTTTAATTATTTTTGTCGTCGCAAAAAATTGTTATTTTTGAAAATTATAAATTATAAAAATAAACCACAACAACAACAACAGTGTGTAGGGCAGTGCAACGAATGCTGCTCATGACGACGATAATGATGATGATGATGATGATGAAATTAATGGGCACACTTGCTATAAAAGACAAGCATAATATGAAAATTTGTAGAATTTACGTAGATTCGTTTTGTATCTTATGTTTACTGAAAACTAAATGAAATGTTGTTTTTAAAATCAAAAATTGATTTATCTGAGAAAGTGGTAAGCATTTAAGAGACTTCGATTAGAGATAAGCGAGATATCATATGTGATATATGATAGAGATAGAGGTAGAATATATGAATATCTCTTGTTTGTAAAGAGTAATTTGTTTGATTATAAACTCAGTTATGAATTCTTAAAGATCTTAAAGAGTTTTTGTAAAGTTTTACACATATCCATCATTTCAAAAGTAGTTTTTTGTGATTTTCAAGTAATGTTTTATATTGACAACCTTTTGTTATGGGCATAGACTATATATAGTACATAAATATCTGAACAAACATGTACAAAAAAAAAATTTGCAGAAAATTTACGTTTCCTTTTTAATTGAAGCAAAGTTTCGTTTCAACCATACTTAATTTTTCTTTATTTTTTAGCTACAAGATGGAAATTTGGATTTGAGAATGTTTGCAATTTTTAAAAGATTTTTGAAATAGGAAGAAAACAAACTTTTAAGATAACTGTAGTGAAGTTGACATATGACCAATATAAACAAATTTATATGTATTATATATTAAACATAAGATCTAACAAAAATTGTTGTCAAATTCTGATCCTCACAGAAGTAAGAATTGTTGAGCTAGAATTTGAAACCAAATATATTATATAATCTATAAACAAAAAGCTTTAAATGAAGCCTTAAGACAAGCGTTAAGATATATTTTCCATGCTAAGATACTTTTTGTTCGAATAAAAGATACTTTTATATTCCAGAGAGTACTGACCACAAGGTATTAGTTGCTGAAATAGTAGGTTGAATTGTCATTTAATAGTAAGCAACGATATATCATACAACTTTCTTTAAACTCAACTTTCACAATATCAAATTGAATAATATTTAAAAATATAGTTTAATTGAAATTCTGAGCACTTGCCCTGCGTCTGCTAAAAAGTCATAACTTATATAGTTTATAGCGCTCAAGAAATTTGCCAAGTAATGAATAGCTATGGCTATACATGCCAGATTCTAGTTCGCCCCCTGCTTGCTTAGCCCTGCCCCTTTGCCTATAACTGACTGCCTCATTAGTTTCGCTTTCGTTTGTTAGTTTTTGCATGCCCCAAAGCTTAAGCGGCTCCCAGTTTGAGTTCTTTTCATAGTTTTCTAGCTAGGGGCCACCCAAATGGCGAACGTCGAGAAACGCAAACAAAATGCTCATTAAACGCGCACACGAGATACTTATAGATATACATAATAGATACACACACACACACACACACACACACACACACACACACACACACACAATCGTAACACTCATCAACAAATTCGTTTGACATCGCGAATGTCGTCAATGAAATAATAGAGAGAGAGAGGAGAAAAAAAAACACAATTTATAAATATGGTCAAAGATGACGCCCAAAGCTGTCAAACGGCGCTGCCTTTGAGCTAACTGTTATAAAGCACAATACCTGAGCGCAATCTTTGCCACCTGTAGGTGACAAACAGCAACGGCCCCCACGCCCTGCCTCCCACATCCTTTTGAAAGTGCTATCTAAGCTCCTGTGGGAGTCGTCGCCAGGCAACAAACGAAGCTGCGTAGGTGACCAGCTACTCCTTCAGCTTCTATTGCTCCTTCTCTCCTCCTGCGCCTCCTCCTGCTCCCGCTTCTTAGCTTGAGACGAGCCCACGCGGCTATTGTTACGGCTGCAGCTTCTTTGGCTTGTGCTGCTGCCTATGTTTGCTTTTTGTTATCCTGGGCAAAAGTATCTCAAAGACAGACACTTTAGGCGTCACTCACCTCTTTTTGTATCTGCCAGATACGGATACACACACACACACACACACACGCAGAGCAGAGGGTTTTTTTGGTTGGCCAAAATGTGGCTAAAAATAGCAAAGCGCAGACAGGCAAGTGTTTGCTGTCTCGCTCGCTCTACCTTTCCCGCTCTCTTCCGCCCACTTTCTCTCTCTCACTCTTTTTTGGCAGTGTGTGCGTGCCCTCAAATCACGCGCCTGTTTCTATGCTTTGCTAAACTTTGCCCGCTCAGCTGTTTGTCTCTGCCTGTGTGTGTGTGTGTGAATGGGCTTTATGTGTGTGTGTGCGTGTGTGTGTACTTGAGGGCAAGTTAAGGCGGGTCAGGTTGATTTTGGGGTGGTTTGCCTCGCGCGCGCTCTTTATTTTTTGGGCTCAAAAGAAAGGCAGTTGTTGTTGTTGTTGTTGTTCTCTCATTTGTCGTCGTCGTTGTTGTTGTTGTTGTTGTTGCTGCTATTTTGGTAGCATTCGCCTGCTCTATAAGTGTTGTATATAGGTAGACGCAGACGACAGACGTGCTGGCGTTCCTTGCAGCCTATGTCAATGTGTGTGTGTGTGTGTGTGTGTGCGTGTCATTGACGTCATCAACAGCATGTCATGAATGTCGCTTATTTCATTTTGGCGTATTTTTTTTTGCCCAAATTTTTGTGTGTGTGTGTTAACACGTTGTCAGCTAGATATGTATATGTATGTAGGCAAGCAGCTGTCGCCTGCGCAGTCAACGTTGCCTACGTCGCTGCCGGCGGCGCTGTCGGCGTCACTGCGTGGGCGTTTGCGCGTGTAAGGATGTGACCGGAATTTTTGAATAGCACACGAAAAATTGAATATAGCAAATATACATATACACATAGATAGATAGATAGATAGATATATATGTAGGCCTCAGCTATACGGCTCTATTAGTGCTCTGCCCTTTTTTTCGGTCCGGTTCGAGGCAATTTGTGGGCGTTGCTGTAGATAAAGTAGCTGCAAACGAGCTGTTGTATGAAATAATATTGAATTAATGCGTAGGGCTGGAAATATTAATGAGCATTCAGCTGAGCCTATTCAAAGAAAAGCAGGAAAACAATGTGTGTATGTACATAAATGAAATCTATATTTGATAATGTTTCATAGAGCCGAAGTATATTTATATTATATTAACTTGAGTGTCGGCTGGGCAGACTTAAGAGATGCTATAACATTATAAATGTTTAGCAATTTCAGCATCATTGCCTTTCATCTATAGGCTTTCAATACCAATTTCATATCCATATATTGTAGTATATCATTATCATTCTAATCAATGACTAGATCTGCTATTCCCCTATCCTTAAACTAAACCTAACTCTCTCTATCTCATAGCAAACAACGAGCATCAGAAACAGATCCTTACAGCATATGGCTATCCATTTATATATATTGTATAGAAAATTTCCCCTTTTTGTCTGCAAGAATTTTCAATGAACATTTTTTTTTTTTTTTTTGTAAAACATCTGTTGAAGGTATCTATTTATAAGGCAAGGGCAGCAGATCGTTGTTGTTGTTGTTGCCAGTCAAAAGGTGTGCAGCAACAACAATGAAACAGCACTTACGCACTGCAACGACAACAACAATAACAAGCAATAGCAAATGTTGCAGCTTCCTTTTTGGCTGCCACTTAACTGTAACTCACTTTAGTCATTATAACAACACACACACACAGAGATAGATTCTACCTGAAAACTACCTACGATGCACCAGCTGACGCAGCTCAGATACAAATACACACACACACACACACATACACACACTCTCTCTCTATAGATACAGCTGCGTAGGAAAATTGTTAGAGGCTATGCCTCAGCGACAATCAGTGCTGGAAAATCTTGAGGTCGATCATCTGTAGTTTATGGGCTTCTTTCTTACTCATACAGCCAGCAGCAACAACAGCAGCAACAACAACAACAAATCTAACCGTCGAAACGTTTCTAGTTTTGATACCCTGTTAACGAATTAAACAAAGAGGGTAGATGGGTTTGAGGCCTTGTAACTCTTATAATATACATGCCCATATACAGATGTTCTATATATTATGTATATTCTAACGGAGTTACATAAGCCAACATTTGCTTTGGAGCAATTTTAAAGCTAGATTTAGCTCTTTTCATTAGTTTAGCTAGTTTATTCCTGAAAATCTTTGCAATTTAAGCCAAATATATTTCTGTTAACTCTCATATGTCAGTTATATATCTATAACATATCTGTAATATATCTCTTATATATATTTCATATAAAGGTGTTATATATGCACATATCTAAGTGATATATTTCTTTTATACAACTGTAATGTATAGCTCATCAAACTGTTATATTTTTCTTGCATAAGTGTTATATATCTTGTTTATTACTGTTATACATCTGAAACAATCTATTATATCTATATTAAAAATCTCTTATATGCCAATGCATCTTTTATGCAACTCTTATATTTGCGATATTTTTTAAATATATCTGTAATATATCTGCTATATGCATATAATTGCTACAAATCTCTCGTAAGTCTTAAATAACTGAAATATATCTCATAGATCTACTATTTAGATTTCATATAACTGTAATGTCTAGTATACATATACATAGTACATCGTAATATTTGCTTATTTTGTATAACTGCTCTAGTTTGACAGTCACTGCTTTGGCGTCACAGTTTGAGAACCCCAACTAATTAGCTGCCTTTCCTGCTTTGCATAGGGTATAGCTAAGTCGTGCCACAACTATTATGCTTTCTACTTAAGCTGTTGTTGTTTTTGCTTTTGTTGTTGTTGGCTCATTTGTTGGTGATTTGATCTTTTTGCTGTGTGTTCGTTCATCCTCACTCTCTGTCTCCCTCTCGCTCTCTCTCTCTCTTTCTGTCTTTCGTTCTTAGCTTCAGTCAGTTAGCTTCAATGATTACTATAAAAGTAAAGAAAAATTTACAAAAAAAGCAGCCAACATAATCATCAGCATCATTATCAAGAGCATAGACCCAATACACACACCAGATATATATGTATACGCACATACTTCTGTATGCAAGTGTATTTGTGTATCTGTATCTGTGTGCCACATGTGCTGCTCATTTGCTTTGAAAACTATTAGCTGCCCTTTGCTGCTGCTGTAGCATCCACAACATATGGCCTTTTAGACTACTTGCCTTTGCCTTTGCCTTTGAGTTTTTTACTTCTTTTAGTCGCTGGCTTGAGCTGTTTGTCTGCCTTTCTTGCTGCCCCTCGCTGCAGCATTTAAATAGTTTAATGATCTGTGCTGCTGCGACTGCAACTGCTGATGCTGATGCTGATGCTGCTGGAAGCCGATTGATTTCCCTGTTCCCTTTTAGTTTTCCCTTCTTTCTGTCAAGTCTTTTCCGTTACCGATTTACTGCCACGGGGCTGAAGCAGTTCTTTGCCGGCAGTCATTAGCGTTTCCTGTCGACGTTTCTCATTTGTCGCAGCTTTGGCTTCATTTGTATTTGTATCTGTAGCTGCACTTGTATCTGTATCATTAGCTGCACATGTATCTGCATATGTAATTCTGTATATGTAAATCCAAATGAAACTTTATCTGTAGCTGTATTTGTATCTTTATCTGTATCATTGACTAAATTTGTATTTCTATCTGTATCTATAGATGCATTTGTCCGTATCTGTGGCTATCTGTAGCTACATTTGTATCTATAGCTACATTTGTACCTGTAGCTACATTTGTATCTAAATCTATATTCGCATATGTGTCTGCAGCTAAATTTGTATCTGTAGCTACATTTGTATCTCTTTCTGTGTCTGTAGATCCATTTATCTATATCTGAATCGATGGTCGCATTTGTATCTGTAGCCACATTTGTATCTCAATCTGTATCTCAATCTGTATCTGTAGCTGTATTTATATCTGTATCTGTAGCTGTATTTGTATTTGAATGTGTTGCTAGATTTGTATCTCTATCTGTATCTTAAGCTAGATTTGCATCTCTATCTGTATGTAAGGCTAAATTTGTATCTTTATCTGTAAAAATAGCTGTATCTGTAGATGTATATATGTATATATGTGATGCTGTATGCGTATTTGTATCTATGGCAACATTTGTATCTTTATCTGTAGATGCATTTATTTGTATCTGTGGCTGTATGTGTATCTGTATCTATGGCTACATTTATATCTTTATCTGAATCTGTAGCTGTATTTGTATCTGTATCTGTAGCTGCACATGTATCTTTCTGCATATCCTGCAAATATTTGTAGCAAATAAAACTGACATATTTCCCTTAATATTACAAATATTAAAGATAAGAGTGCACGCGCCAATATATTTTCACATGTTTCATTTTATAATAATATATATTATAGTTGATATATATTTATATATAAATATATTTGCCTCATTGCTGACTGCTTCAGAAAGTTTTTTTTTAATACATTTTTGCAGCTCAGCACTTTTTGACAAATTTATAAAATAGCAGAAATATTTAAACGCCCCGTACCGAGTACAGTAAACACTTTACAATTAGAACTATTTAATTACATCTCAAAAAAATAGTTAAAAACATAATCCATATTCATAACCAAATATCAACTATAAAAGTGCCTCAATTTGTGTTGGTTCATCTTAACGAGCATTCACTGTAGCACTTTTATCGACTACTATTAATAATGAACTGTAGTAAAACGAAATAATATACATATAGCGTAATAGCTAAATGCAGTTCATATCGAAGGCAATTCAAGTTCTTAAACTGTTCAGATACGCATATGTATATAGATATAGGTATGTACATATGTTTATTTATCCAGTGTTTCCTGCTCGTTTTATGGCCACATTTTATATTGGCTAAATATGTCCATTAATTTCGCGCTATATCGTTTATGAGTAGTTTATAAAATTGGCTTTTATCGAGCTTTTTCGAGTGTTTTTGTTTTTATTTTTATGATAATTGGGTCATGCTCACATTTGTTAATTGCATATTAAATGACAGTGGGGCGTGGCTGACGCTGGCAGCCGCCTCTCGACTCCAATGTCAGCGCCGCCCACGGGGCATGGCCCTCAAAAGTAGCCCGGCTTCAACAAAAAACAAACCAGAACAGCAACAACAAAAAGTCGAGAACAAATTAATAAAATAAAAACCTGTTTGCATTTTATTTTTGTTGTTGTTGCAGTTTGTCTCCGTTAAATAATTCTATTTGAATTGCAACTGGCAGCAAACAAAACAAAAATACAATGGCAAAAAAAAACCCGACGAATCGTTTGAATGAAAGACAACAACGCTGACGCTGACGTTGACGCAGGCAGCGACGCTGGCAGCAGCAGCGACTTGTGACTTGTTCTGTGGCGCCCGCAACATCAAGTTCACGTATTAATGAAAAGGTTTCAAATTTAAATAGCAAATTACGAATTTGATTGGGGCAGCAGCTTTAACAGAGCCAATAACAGCAATCCTTAACAGCTGGAGCAGCCTTAACAGCAGCAATATCTACAGCACTAACAGCAGCAGCAAACTTAACAGCTAGCTTTAACAGCTTAAGCTAGCTTAACAGCAGCAATGTAAACTTTAACAGCATCAGCAAGCTTAACAGTAAGATAGCCCTAACATTACATGCTAGCTTAACAGCAAGCTACTTTGCCATCAGGCAAACTTAACAGCAGCAATATTTGCTTCAATATCAACTGTTATCTTAACAGCTCTCTTTAAAAGTGTCAAGAAAATTAAAATGCAAAATTTGTTTTACAATAAAAATTGAGTTTAACAAGAAAAAAATTGGCAGCACTTTTTCACTGCTTCTTGCCAAGGTCAAAGTTTGTTAACGCTGCGTGTTGTTGGCGGCAAAATTCAAAATACAACAGCAACAGCAACAACAAACAGCAACAATAAGAGCGAACAATACAAATATTCGAGCGCAATTAAAAACAAGAAAAATCTTTTTAAATTACGTGATGATATTTTTGTTGTTATTTTTCATTGTTTGTTTGTTTTTGTTGTTTTTTGTGCTTGTTGTTTTTATTGTTGCGCTGTGCCAATTAATTTTCAGAATGGAATCGAAAATCTTGGCATTGCGTGCTTTCAGAGTTTTTGGCGTGGCTACATTTTTTATATTTCAATAAAATATTATGAAATTACGATCAAAATTCTAATAAAAAGATTGTATATAAATATTTATTTGTTCAATCATTTGTTAATGTTCTTAAATTAACAAATAATTTGCAATATAAAAATTAAGAATCCAAATTAAAAATGAAAATCAAAATCAAAAGAAAAATCAAATCACGTTTAAAGCCAAAAACGTATTGGCAAACACACAAGTCGAGTATTTTAGCTTTTTATTTCTTATAGCTTTTCTTATTGGCAATCAGCAAGCGATCTGCCACGCCCCTCCCTCCTCGCTTCTCCCCTCCCCTACCGCACACTCTGCGTTCGCCCATTTCTCATCTGTTGGCTGTTTATTTCGATTTTGTTTTTCTCAATTGTGGTCATTCTCGAAAATTGTTTTTGAGTACCGGACATGACGTCAATAAGTGGGCGTTTGTTTCAATTTTTATACCAACACATAAATGTAGATATATATCGTATATATATGTGTATATACTGTATGCTTATGTAAAGTTGAATCTATAAAGATCCATTGGTATTTGGTTGTTTGTGCACAATTCATGTTAGCTTGCAAAATACTTATAATAATATTAATTCTTGAAGCTTTTTTTTGGCCATTTTCTATAGAAATACACACATATATGCATATATATACCTGTATAGGTAGATTTTTCTTAGGCTTCGTTAATTTCCTGTATTTACTTATTTGTGACGCGTGCCACGCATTCATTAACAATACATAGCTAATGCATTAAGTGCTACTAAACTCACATAAATGGCATGGGCAAAGCTACAGTAAACACTCACTAAGACATACTTCAGCTAAACTAAAAAAACCCTGAACTATAAAAGCAAATTTCTTAAAGATGAGAATTCAGAATGAAAGAATGAATAAGATCATATTATGTCATTTCAATTTTAAATTATTTTGTAGCATTATTTTAGAGCATTTTTCAGATCATATATTTAAAAAGTTAAGATCCTATCAATTCTTATTTAAATTTAAAAACGTTTTAATGAAATATTTTAAATCATTTTTTAGTTCATATATGTATATTTAAATATTTTTGATCGTTTTAGATAACATCTAAATAAATACTTTAATTCATAGCAATTCATATATCAATTCGAAAGAATGTTATATAAATATTTTAGATAATTTTTGTTCTTATTCCTATTAAACTCCTATTGCTAAAAAATACAATTTATAAAAAAACCAGATTTTTATATGGTTAAAAAAGATTATGCGCCCAAATTAATTTTATTTCGGTTTTTACGAACTGCGGGAGTGGCCATAAAAAGATAATGAAGATCATTTAGTTCACATTGAGATGAAAGGTGATTAAAATACAAAAAAAAAATCAAATTAAAAGAAAACAAAATTTAGTTCAGTAAAAAAATGTGAAACAGATCTGAAATATGGAATTAAACTTCAATTGCAAAGCTAAACAAAAAGTCTAGAGCAATTCTTTGGAATTGCCATTAAACATGATACCCCTTAATATACAAATAATGAAAACAAAACAAAACTATCCGCTCCAAATTAGCAAAACTCACAATTAGGGAGCCATAATCTGGAAGATCGTGAATTCAAGTGAATTTTGAAAGTTTAGTGCCAATCCGAGACATTCGGAGGAACAAATTAAAACAAACTCTGAAAGTAAACAACTACGAGACAGCTGTGGCTAGTGCAAAACTCAGAAATACCCTGTACTAAAGGAAGTAACTTATATCTAATGTATGTTATATACAATTGTTATAGTAAAGGGGAAAAATACCAGCTGTTAAGCTCATATTACAAATGTAACGGATAATATAAGTGGGGAATACAGTTTTTAGTAGTGCATACCAAAGAGATACCCTATAAATATTGAAGTAGCCTATATAGATATGTCACATTTAACTTGTATATATAGACATATAAATGTTGCATAAATATAAATAGCAATGGGTATACAGCTGCTATAAGTGCTATACAGATTAATACCCTGTAAAAAACCGATAAACATTTATATGTGTGTATATACTTATGTGTATAAATATAGATTGTGTATAAATATAGCTTTAAGAAATGATCTATGGCGACATAATCTGTAAATAATGAAAAGTACTCGCTAATGAGTTACCCTATAAAAGATGCAATATATAATGTTAGCTTATTTCAAGTTAATGTTGCTTTTAACTATTTTCCACACTCTCAACCTCTTTTCATTTGCATTAGCATACCTCAAGGCCTACATTTATAGATTACAGGGTATCACAAGCCTTGCATTATGTTTACACAAAAGTCACGCCAATGATTTTGACCTTTTTCTTGGGCGTCGAGCTGACCAAAGCGAAGTTCTGCTTGTTCTTCGTCTAGTTGTTGTTGTTGTTTCCATTGTTTTTATGGGACAGCAAGAAATTAATTACAAACAATGAAAAGTTTGTTATATATATATATATATTTAAAAAGTAACAACAACAACAACTTGGTTCGTGCCATGTTTTTAATAAAAATATGGAACATATATATATGTATATTTGGTTTATGAGAACGTGCTGTTTGAAGGCAATTGCTGATATATAGTTATGGATATATAAAAAATAAATACTTTAACTAATTCACATATATATTTGTTGTTGTTCCTTTACAGAAAGCAATCAGGCGGCGCAACGTGCTAGGATGAAGGCAAATCGAAACGATTTTGGTCACTGCAATTACCTCAAGCTCTATTGAGAGCTGAGCTGAAAAGCCAGTCAGAGAGACAGGCAGGCAGCCAAGCAGGAGCTAGGCTGGTGTTTGCAATTGGTTTTTTGGAACACTACATGGATCGCAGGAATGGCGGCGATCCCTTGGCGCCACCACGGCCCCCAAAGCTGCAACCGCGCGTGCATCGACCAAGGGCGCCGGAGCCAACAGCGTTAGGTGGCGGCAACAGCAACAACAACAGCAATCAGCAACATCTGAGTATTAGCACAACAACAACAACAACAACAGCTGCAGCAGCAGCAACAGCATCGACTACAAACAACAATAACAACATTATATCAATAATACCCACAACGGCCGACTTTGACGACTATCAGATACATCATCTGACATTTCTGCCACAGCGACCGAGCAGCTTAAGTCGCAACAGCAGCAACGCCTCCTCCTCGACGGCAACGGCGAACAGCAGCGCCGGTTCCAGCTCCAGTTTTACGCGTCGACGACCACCAGCGCCGCTGCTGACCGGCAGCAACACAAACACAAACAACAACAACAACAACTTCCTTAGTCATTTCCAAAGCGCTGAGCCCGTGTCTCTGTTGTCAACGGGTCAGCCGCCCGCCTCGCCCGTCACGCTGGCTCAACCGCGACCCGAATCCGAAAGGCTCACCAATGAGTATGTGGACACGCCGCTGCAGCATGCAACACGCAGTCAGCATCCGGCTGGACAGCAGGACAACGGACAGACGACAACGCATCATTTGCTGCTGTTGCCCCAGCGACATCAGCAGCATGCAACATCGGCAACAGCAACGGCAGCAGCAGCAGCAGCAACAGCTGCCCATCACATTAATCGATTGGCGGCGGCGGCGGCGGCAGCGGCCGCAGCCACATCAACATCAACGTCGGCAGCGGCAGCGGCAACGGCAACTGGCATCGATGGCTTATTACATTCGCATTTGCAACACACTCCCGCGCAACAACTCCAACTACAACCGCATCAGTTAAATGGCCAAACCAAAGCAACACCCGCCTCAAAGTTTGCACCGCCAGCACCACCACGTTTGGGCTTTGCGGCCGCTGCCGCTGCTGGACAGATGCAACCACCCATTACCAAGCAGCCCGGCACCAAGGAGCATATGCAGGAGCTGCTGCAGCAACATCAACAGCACCAGCAGCAACACCAGCAGCAACAGCAACAAATGCTGCCCGGCAACGGCGGCCAGCTGGGCGCCTCAATTGTCATGGGCGGCGATCCATCGCTGCTCAATCCAATTGTCTGTCCACACTGTGGACTGTGCCGCTGCGAGCAGTGCCAGAGTCCGCGTCCGCTGCCCCAGACATGGGTGTGTAACAAGACGTGCTTGTGCAGCGCCGAGTCGATCATTGATTATGCCTCGTGTCTGTGCTGCGCGAAGGCCCTGTTCTATCATTGTGCGCGAGATAATGATATGGACTGCGACGATGGCAATGGCACACCCTGCGTCGATAATCCCTGTTCCTGTGGCCCCTACAAGCGCACCCAGCGCTGGGGCTGGCTGGGCGCCCTGTCCATTGTGCTGCCCTGCCTCTGGTGCTATTGGCCGATGCGCGGCTGCATCAAGCTGTGCGAGAAGTGCTATGCCCGGTTTGCGGGACGCGGCTGTCGCTGCCAGGGCAACATTAGCAGCGATGCTGTCATTGGCTCCACCAGCAGCATGATGCCCATTGTGCCGCTCGCCGGCAACCTCAATAATAGTGGATCGATCGGGTCGCCCAATGCTGTCCTCCAGTCGAACGGCAAGGGAAGCTTCGAGCATGGCTGCAGTGCGGCTAGCAGAATTTTACGCAAAGGCGATCTAACGCCAGAGAAGCGACTGCTCGACTCAAGTCCAGACTATTAAAGTGCAGGGAGAGACAGAGAGGGAGCGAGCGATTACGCGCGCGTTTTGTGCGCGTTTTTTGCCGCGCGTAAAAAACGCGACACACAGCGAAAGTCGCTAGCAAAAGGCGTGGAGAGCTTCGAAATTTATATATATGTATATATATATATATATATATATATATGTACGCCTATATATACAAATTATTAAATGTATGACTTAAACATATGAGCCTATATACATATATATATATATATGTATGTATGTATGTATGTATGTATGTATGTATTTACATATACAACAAATATTAATTGTATGAAAAAAATGGAAAAAAAAGAAAAAATAAATAACCAAAGACTGCAAACAGATAATTATTAATTATTAGAAATGTTATTTAAAAAATAATGTTCGCTTAATTTAAAAAAAAAAAAAAACAAAACAAAAACAAACTAAATACTAAAAAACGAGCGACAAAAAATGTGTTTTTAAACAATTTTTTTTCTATACATATATGTATATGTATATATATATTTTGCATTATTATCCTTAAATTTTTGGCAAACTGTTTTTAATTTATTATTATTTTTTTTTATTTTTTGTTATTAAAATAAATAATTCCAATATGATATTTCGATAACACCAATGTAAACATAACTGTACAGTAAAGCCTCGTTTCTGCATAACTGAACCATTCGTAAAACTTTTAGATAAATATTATGCATATACATATACAATATACATGGCTATATATGTGTATATATACATATATACACCAGACACTGTAACTAGGCAACAACTTTTTAAGATCCAAGTCCATTTTGATGTTGTAGAGCTATAAAAGCAAAAACTATATATATGTATATCTATACGATCTGTAAAGTAAAAGAAAACACGTTACGAATTTAATGGATAATATATTAAATGTTTCCCTAAGGGCATATAAAAATTCCGCTATAGATCGACTCTAAATGTGCTTATGTATGTCTATGAGTCTGTGTGTGTGTATGTGTAAAATCGAAAATCAGTTGGCCATATAAAAAATGAGAATTGAAATGAAAAGTTTACTTTACTACAGGAAAATAAGCGAAAAACCTAAAACTGATTAAAGATAACTTTTTACAAAAAAACAAATAAAACTAAATGAAAAATAATTTCTTAAAAATGTATTTTATATGCAAATTGTTATTATTTTCTCTTTTTTTTTAATATTTTGTAAAAGTAAATAAATAAAAATATTCCAAATAGAGAAACAAAAACAAAACAGAAATAATAATAGACCAAAAGCCAAACAAAATTTAAAGAGTAAAAATCCATAACTATATATATATACGTATATATATATACAACAATTTTCTATATATGCAGAACTAGATAAAGTTAAAGTAAAAAGAAAGAAAAGAAAAAAAGAAATCCGATTAGCAAAGGCGACAAATTTATTAAAATAAAATATTGAAAAAATAAAAAACAACAAAAAAAACACTTTACCATATGTTATAAATGTATATGTTATATCTATAAGCTAATAGCTTAGTAATACAAACATATACTATGCTTAAATCCTAACTATTAATATATATAAAACTAAAAAACAACAACTTTAATTGAAAAAAAAGCAAAAGGAAATGATGAAAGTTGATGAATATTTAAGTAAACAATTAATATTTAAGGCACTATACATACATACAAGCTATACATATAATGAATATTTATTTTATTTGTACATTTTATTATAATAATGAAGAAGAAGAAAAAG
The DNA here is from genome assembly GCA_035045545.1 of Drosophila gaucha. NCBI lineage: Eukaryota > Metazoa > Arthropoda > Insecta > Diptera > Drosophilidae > Drosophila > Drosophila gaucha. The sequence goes on from JAWNOY010000292.1 coordinate 2,774,227, forward strand.
TTGAGCTTGACGGTGGACGGAGAAACCCCAAGACGCAGAAGATGATTAAGAAGAAGAACTTTATGTAATGTTTTTAGAATGTATGTTCCGTTAAAAAACTACAAAATAAAAAAAATCATATAATACTAAATATAAACAGAGACTTTTCTTTTATATTGTGAACATCAGATAATGAGGTTAACATCATATAAATCTTTACAGACTCTTTTTCAGTTCTATGCCCAAAGTTAAGCGTTTACGTTATATGTTCTACGTATGCCAAACGATGACGTGGACGACGTCGTTGCAGCCGTCGCCTAAGTCGCTGCTGTCTGTCTGCCTGCCTCTCTCTCTCTCTCTCTGCTCTGAGTGTGCGTGCGTGTGTGTGTGTGTTGCTGTGCCAAATGGCTATGGCAAAATAAAACTAAAGCAGCTGTTTCCGGTATTTGATTGATAGTGAACTGGCAGTTTGTTTATCTCGCGCACACGGACCGACCGGAGACCCGCCTGCTGCTCCAGCCCCAGCCGTCGTCGCCGTCTCCGTCGCAGCCGCAGCCCCTGGCTATTTCTATCTCTTGCTCGCTCGCTCCTCCGCTTATGCTGCACACGCATCATCACATGGCATGGTTGGTCCAATCCAGTCGGCTGCATTTCGCGGATGCTATTTGGGGCCGCTGGTTGTCGGCGCACTTATTTTTAAATTACTGAAAATGTTGCAAGCACACAAACATAAACACACACGCACACACATACGTTCAATTTAAATTTAACTGCAAAATATTTCACTCACACTGGAAGGGAGGGCAGCATACAATACTATAACAACAACAACAACGGCAGCAGCAGAAACGACATTTTTGTCTTCTGCTTTGCGCACTCTCCCACACACAAACACATTCTAACACTCTCACTCTCTCTTCCGCTCTCTTTCTCTCTCTCTCTCTCCCTGCCCGAAAACAGCTGTTCGTTTTTCAAGCTGAGCTTAGGCCTCTCCTTACACGTGCAAATTGTATGACAGCAGAGCAAATAGTTTGTAACTATTTAATATTTGCATTTGTTGTTCTTGTTAATTAATGCAAAGTGCAGTTACCGTTTTGCATAATTGACTGCTAAGCGACTACGACTACGACTACGACTACGGCTACGACCCTCGTTGTGGGCACATTATTCAATCATAATTCGCGCGGTCAGTCAAACCAACCACCAACCCAACACAAATTTCAAACGCTCTTCACTTGAGCGCGCATGTGTGTGTGTGTCTGTGTGTTGGTGTGCGTGCATGTTTGTCGCCGCTGATAGCCCCACAGTTCGCCGGGTCACCTTTGCCTATGCAAAAAAATAAGCAGAAAAAAATTTAACTGTAATCAGCGGCGACTTTGCGGCACACTACACACCCAACAAACAAACTGAGATGGCGAACGGGTCTGATAAGCACACGAGACCTGCCAATTCGCTTCAAACTGGTCTTTGCCTCATCGCCGTAGTCGCCGGTCCTCTCTGTCGCTGTCTCTGTCTTTGTCGCTGTCGCTGATTGACACAGTTTGGGTCGCTTTCTTATATTGATGAATGGAAACCGAACTGAAACGTTGGCACGGCATTTTTTTCTTTTTCTTTTTTTTTATTGAAGTGTGCTATATTTAACGAAGCGAGTACATGGCATGCAAGTATTGCCATTTGAGTAACTGTATTGACTCGGCTGCTGCTCTCTCAATAACTACACACACGCACACGCACGCATTGACAGCTCTAATGAATGAAGTTGATAAGACGGACAAGGCGACAAAGCGACAAACTGAGCTGCTGCTGCTGCTGCTGCAACGGTTGCCAAGTGCTGCCAATGGTAAATGGATTGAATGCAGCAGATGAGCGTAGTTCAAATAACTGCAAATGTCCAAGTGTGTGTGTAAATTGAGAGCAACTGGAATTCGGCTGCGACTTTGGCAACTAACTGTAAACAATGACCGTTTTTAGCAAATAAACATAGATAAGCACAGCTGCAGATGCGAGAATATAAACAAATTGCATATTTCGAAAATAAATAAATTATAATGAACGTCTAATCTCTGTTCTAAATATACATTTTTTATAAAATCAATCGCTTTTCTCTATGTACATGTTAATCACATCTGAATTGGCTTATGCAATTAGCTTTCGATATGCATCTGTGCAATGTATATGTATCTATAAATTCATAATCAATTCTGCTGTCATTCAACTTTTGGATCATTTCCGGCAAGTCATTGCCATAACTTTGATACCTATCTGGCTGGCGTGGCATGCCTCTCGCTAATATTACCGCTAGATGAGCGCATCTGATGCTCCGCTCTGTCTGCTGCTCGAAGGTGTATCGCCGCTCAGATTGGCCTTTGAAGCGAGCTGCTCTAATGAGCTGCAGCCAGGAAGTGTTATCAGCGAACAACACACAGACACACGCACACAATTGTGCACAATCACACTCACACAGATGTATGCATTTGGCATATGCATATTAAAGCAATTCGCCGTCATGCTGGAAGCTCCTGAATGACAGATCAATGAAATCATTATGAATTCGCATACGCATATCAACGGCAAACAGATTGCGTCTGAGGTCCATGTGATCGTCATCCGATCTTATCCGGCTGAAAAAAACTCAAGTGTGTACCGATCGGAAGTGATCGACTGGGTGGTACCCTGTACTCAGCTTTGAGATAGTGTACAAAAGCGCACTTTTTCAAAGCCGCTATATGAATGAAATACTTTAGCTAATCTGTTTGAAAGTGCCTGACTGGGTAATACCCTGTACTCAGTTCGTATAAGCAGTATAATATTCTAATTTCATTATATTCGATGTATCCAATGAAACCAAATTTTCATCTAGCTTTGCAGACAGTTACCTAATTTTCATTACTTTTCAGCTTCTTCATATGTTTGCCATCTTCTGCCTCATCTGTCACATTTACACATCACACCCATTCTCAGTACTCACAGGGTATAAAACGCCAACTCATGTCGAGAAACAGGTCTGCCCGACTCTGTAGGCTCCGATTGATCCTGCGCCTTCGCCTTCGTCTGCGTCGTTCCCAGTGCAGCGGAAGTCGTCTGTGGTTTTGTATGCACCACTCGTCGTTTCTTCTGCGTGGTGCGTGGTGCATATAGCATCGTTGTTTGTGGCTCGCCTGATGTTCGCTTTGATGTTCTTTTCGTGTCAGTGCAACAGGTGTAAAAACATTCAACAAATACGCACATCCGCCCATCAACGGAAGCACCTGTACCTCCGCATACACAAACACATACATACATTTACATACAAATGTGTACATATGAATACATATATCCGTATACACTTAGCCCGATTTAATTTTATTGCACTTTAAACTTTTTTTGAATCCGAAATTTTAGTAACATTTCAGAAATCAGCAATATTTGAATTATGAATAACTTTAACTTGTTTAAATTTAAGTCAGATCTACAGAAAGTTTTTAATTAAGATTTCTTCTATCAATTGGTATAAAATATATTTTCAAAATTGTCTAGATTTCGAAATCAACAATTTTTGAGTAATTTTAACTGTCTGTAGCTTAAGTGTTGCGAGATTTAAAAAAAAATAAGTTTTCCCTATTTGTTTTCATTACAATCAAGTAACATACATCACATATATTTCCCCACTACTTGGATTTAGCAAGTCTTAATCTAAATTTTGACTAGATTTATTTAAAAATTATAATTTTAGTCAAAAATTGAATTGCCTTATCATTTTTCACTTACAATAGCTGCAAGTTGCAGCTATTGATCTATCAATATTATCGTTTCTACGATCTATGTATTTTGCTGCATACTTATAGGGGCAGCAATGACGACCCACAGGAACAATTGTATTGATACAGATTGATATATGGATTCAAGATCAAGGAATGATAGTATTGAAGAAGAAGAAGAACATTTTATTGAATAGCTCGATGGAAGGACTAGGACTATCTGTACAAAATGATTAGCCAGGATGCAGAACTTAACTGAAAAGTTATTGAATGAGCTAAAGTACAATAAGTTGAAAAAGTTTGATGTCTAACAGGCACTATATATAACTATAACTATAGAATATATTTATTTTAAAACTTGTATGAATCTCTACTACTATGGAGTGACATTCAAGTAATGGCAAAAGGTGTTATATTACTATATATAGATAAATATTATATATATTCATATATAAGGCTTATGGCTTAGGATAGTGAGTGAATAGCTCACGTGTTTTGTTTGATTGTCTTGTTGTTGTTTCGTCATTTCGGCAGTTCAAATTTGTTGTAGTGGATGTTGTAGTTGTTGTTGTCTCGTCCGAGTGCGACAAATTCATTTGACACTTTGTTGCGGCTGTCTTATCGCTAGCGTTGTTCAATTTTTTCAAGCTGGAAACTAGTTTCGGCTTTCGGCTCTGCTGGAGCTGGAGCTGGAGATGGGGTATGGGGATATATGTATATATATATATGGGTATGGGCGGAGGTCGGATCTTGTCGGTTTGTTTGCCTTGTTGTCTATGTTGCTGCGGTTGCTGTTGCTGTTGCTGTTGCCTCTTGCCGCGAAGTCGAAGCACATAATTACCGCGGCGCGTATTTAATCCGACAAATGGTTTCAACCTTACTTGAACTTTGCCTACAACAACATACAAGTTGTTCATGTTGCACATGTTGCTGTTGTTGTTGTTGTTGTTGCCTTAAGCTCTTTTGGCGTTTGGCGATTCTAATAATTCATGACAAGCGCTTGAAGCCAAAAATCTTTTGTGGTTACATTGTAATAAACCTTGACAAGCATTTGATGAGCATTTGAGCAGTTTGTTGTTGTTATTGTTGTTGATGATGTCAAGTGTCTAACAAAGAACATCTGACAATCAAATCAGAGAGACAAACCCTGCCACATTGACGTAATACTTCAAAGGAATTCAACATTTTGCAAAAGTTAAAAAAAATTTCAGCTTTCCATGGAATCAGAAACTTTTGCTGAAAATCGGTCATGAAGATGAAAATATTTAATCTATTATTATTAAATATTTCCTGAATCAATTGAGATTTGGAATTCGGGAAATAAATTTACTCCGATGCTTCGATTGTTGTATGAAATTCAAATATAAAGCTATAGTTTTTGGGTTTCTGAGGGATCCCTATAAGTATTACTACTAGGGAAGTTATACTGTACGTCTCTTACATATGAAGTTCTTCAATTTCTTTCAAACTTTGAGCTATAGTAGGAGTGTTTTGCTGGAATATATCTGTGCATAAGCGTATATATACATATATACATATATGTATATTTATATATATAAATATATTTGTATACATATTTGCACTTCTAGCTGCAACGGCTCCGATACTTTATCTTTTCCGGCCATCTATCTGCATAAATATACGAGCACGAAGAGCAAAACACACACACACACTCGCTCTCTCTCTCTCTCTCTCTCTCTCTCTCTCTCTCACTCTCACACATACAGTCAAACGTCACGATCATCAGAATCAGCAGAATCAGCAGCAGCAGCAGCAGCATCGGCATCGACATAGGAGCTGTGGCTGGCAGCCCTCTCCACATGTTGCTTCATTCATCCCTAGTCCGATGCGCAGCAGCTGCCGGACTATGATAAATAAAGTAAAGTGCATTTCCGTCAAAACAAGTTTGTTCTATTAATATTTTCAATACTTCGAATTCAGACAGTCGCGCGCAACTTTCACTGCAGCCGCCGCTCGCGCAGATAACTAGAATTAAAAAAAAAAACACAAATTTCGTCTTTTTTTGTGAGCGTGCAACATAATTTTAATTTGGCTGCTGCGGCGGCGGCGGCGGCGGCGGCGGCGGCGACCGCTGCTGCTGCTGCTGATCTCCCCCTAGAAATCTACAGCTGCCTAGCGGCATTTACAGTTATTTTTATTGGAGTCAAGCAGCGCGACAATTCATCCATCATTTTTTGTTATGATTTTGAATATTTCTCTCTCTCTCTCTCTCTCTCCCTCTTTCCAAGGTATCCTCTCCTCCTCCACCTCCTTCTTCTACTACCCCGTCCTCTTTACCGCTCACACATCTGTCTCAGTCGCCCTCTCTCGCTCTGTTTATTGCTCTCCCTGTCATTCTACGCTTGGCATGGAGCATGTTGGTTCCCGGTCCCGGTCCCAGTCCCAGTCCCAGTCCCGACAGCGTCGTTCAACAGCATCCGGTAATTATGCGACACGCTGATTAAAATGCCTGGGACTTAGGTGGGTCTGGCCAGGCACTGCCAGACCGACCTCCAAGTGAAATCTTCGCCTGCATTAACGAGTTTTCCGTGACGCGTTCAGTTCAGTGCAATACACAAACCTAGGGTATGCCCAACTAGTCATCAACGTCTTTAACTCGTGGTCACAACTAATTATCATTACTTACCTATTTTGAATGTATATAATCATAGATACTAACTAACTTAACTAGCTTATTAATTATATGGCATATAATTATTTGTGTTTTTGCTTGAGTTTTATCAATTCTCCTCAGTTGCAGGGTATTTGTTGAACGACTTGCTGTAAATGGCTTTCTTGTCTTGTTTTCTTTTTTGTTGCCTCTCCTTCTTTCTTTTTCAAGCCCGCTGCTCTTATTCTTTTGCCTTCACATTGCTTTGCTACACTTGATTTCCACACACACATAGAGAGAGAGAGAGAGAGAGAGAGAGACTGCGAGTTCTCCTGATACTGGCCATTAGGGATCAGGTTCTCTTAGGCGAACGGCGCGCAGGTGAGCAGCGGGTTTTTAGTTTTCTGCTGTTGCTGCCGGTTGCTTGGTTTTATCTGCTGCGCTGCATTCGACGTCGACGTCTTCCTCTTTGCTGTTGTTCTTCTCTCTTCATTGTTGTTGTTGTTGTTGTTATAATATGCTCGTCAGTCTGTTTCTTTCACTGTTTTTTCTGGCATTACGCTGCACACGGTATTCGTCCTCCAACAAAAAAAACGACAACAGCAAAACAGAATGCAGCACACTGCCACGCCCCAGCCAAACCGCCCACCGTCACTCAAAAGTTGCTGCATTTTAAAGGATTTTTCTTACAGCTATTATTGCCGCACTCAATGCCGCCATTGAGCATACCCTGGATATAAATGGGGTGTCTACAGATATAGATAACTAGGATCTTACACATCATTTTGAAAGCTTTGATATAACTGATGAAATTGTATAGATATATGTGTGCTATATATGTATATGTGTGTTTTCAGCTATAAATCAATTGTTTTTCATGGCAAGTAAATATCTATAGGGTATTTTGTAGTGCAGCTTTATGCTCCTAATACCTTATTCTTACTTGTTTTTTTTATCGTATTTCTTCTAGCCCATCGTCGTTGTGTGTGGCTTGTTGTTGTTGTTGTTGGCTTGTCTCGTTTATTGATCGTGTTGCTGTGCACACACATCGCCACACACACACTCACACACACACGCACAGTTGCAGTTACATACGCAATTCAATGAAGAAATGCTCCAAGTCCAAGTCAATGACCCGGAAATTGTGTCTAAAAAAGCAACAACAACAACCAGCAGCAGCCGCAGCAGAAGCAACAGTCACGCAGCCAGGCAACAGCAGCAGCAACAACAACAACAACAACAGCATCACATTAACGACTTGAGTATAAAACTTTTACCTATTCAGCAGCAGCAGCAGCAACAGCAGCAGCGCATGCGGCTGGCTGTGCAGTCCAATGAACCAGCCACGCATTTGCAGCCCGCAGCTTTTGCCAGAGCTGCGATTGCAACAGCAACAGCAACAACAACAACAACAGCACGCGTCGATAACTCGCGACAACTGCACAGCAACAACAGCAACAACAACAACAAGAACAGCAACAACAGCGACAAAGTCGACATCGACAATCAAAATCAACGCAATTAATGCTCATCCGGCTTGCTCTAGAGCTCCACAGCGAAAATACAAGGCCCTTGGCGCATGTTAAACAATTTTCATACATAGCCGCCAGGGTTGCCAGGTCACATGTCTAATATGCATGTTATATATGTATGCATATGTGTCGCCTGGCCATTGGCATGATCAATTTATTGCATCAAATTGCATATCGAAAAAAATTAAGCACAAAAGTTCAGTGCCATCGGGCATGTCGTCCAATCGAACCGCACTGCCAATCCCCCCTCCTGCTACTTATAATGAGAATTTATGTGCTGACACGATGCACATAAGTTTCTAACGTGGCAATACTAAAAAGAACGCAACAGAACATGCAAACTGCAATTACACTGGGCAGCAAAAATAAATATAAGCATAAAAATGTGAGAATAAAAATTAAGCTAAAATTTTATTATTAATAAAACTAACTATAGAAAAAGCTGAAAAATTAAGGCTAAGCTTAATTATTTTAGGTTAGGTTACATAAGAAAAATAAAGTTTGCTTTGATCTCTCGCTTTCCGTCTCTCCCCCTCTCTCCCATATTTCACTCAATACGTTTACGCTCATAAATTTCAAGCAGGATAAAAAGTGTCAAGCCTATGTCCTCTCTCTCTCTGCCTCTCTCTTAAATATTATGTACAGCTCTAAGTATGCTTTAAGCACTCTTCCACTCTTCTTATATATACATATATGTATGTATGTATGTTTGCCAGCTAGATATTTTGGTCCCACTGCACAATTGCAATGCAGAACGCATCTAATTTTCGAGTGCAGCAAGTGGCACACACAATTATGAATCACTTGCCGCGGGGTCAAAGTTGTTGCAAGTCTCACGACACAATTCCGGCGTGCCCCCAAGACATAACGTGACATACTCATATATATGTATATATGTATATGCATATGATCTGTGCAAATGGAGCAGCGCAGCCTGGAAATGGGACAAAGGCAATGGAAGATCTGTTTCGAATCACCCCAGGCAACAACAATACTCTATACATATGTATGTATGTATATATGTATATATATATATTTATAAGGAACTTTTCGCTGGCGCTGCTTTTATTTTCGCATTTAATGCAATTAACCTCAAACTAAATGGCAATCACTTTAATTTGTTTTAATTAAGCTTTATATGCCTACATGTAGGCCACGGGGTAGAGGGCATTCCAAAAAAAACAACGACGCCTACGTTGGCTCTTTAATTACAAAGTGTGTGCGGCAGAGAGAGGGGTAAGAGAAGGAGTGCTTTCCATCCTGCTTAACGCAAATAGCATTTAAGAGAGGACATGCATTGAGTAAAGTGTGAACGAGAGAGGGACAGAGGGTGACTGCTTTCTTTCCTGCTTAACAGTTTAGAGAGCATACGCATGGAGTGAAGTGTGTGCAAGAGAGGGAAACAGTGCTTTCTATCCTGCTTAACCCCCACTCCCCTGCTCTAGATAGCATTGAGAGGAGGGAGAGTGCTTTCCATCCTGCTCAACGCCCACTTAGAGCTGCAGATAACATTTAAGAGAGCATACGCATTAAGTACGCACTAAGCGGAGGCAGCAGGTCCTTGGCATGTTCATGGAATCGAGCACAAAGGAACTGAGGCTGGAACGCATGCGCGCACACCACTCACTACTTAAGGAACGCTTAACGGATGTTTCGCTCGGCCACTTGTAACATAAACGCCCGACGTTTGTTTCCTACAGATCGGGTTTGGGTTAAGCCTCGGCACTTGAGTCGCGTACGTGCCCAGATGCGTGGGAATGATGTGGGACAAAGACAGGGGCAGCAGCAAGAACAGCAGCAACAACGGGAACGGGAACGTGAATGGGAACGGGAACAAGCCTTGACTGTTTGCTTGCCTATGTCTCAAAGCGGGTATATACATACGTCCGTAATTTGAGACCTGTTAATGCTGCGCTTAGCGAGTATATCACTCAGATACATATACATTTCCAATATTTCCAAAACATCCACTCCCGATATATAAATTTATGAATGTGTACGATAACATGCATTTCCTTTGCCATTCCATTCGGTTTCTTTCCAATGAACACGCGATCTGCAATCTGTGAAGGATCACGTCTGGAATGTGGCTTAAATTATGACTTAAATGGCGTTGGCAGTTTATGTTGCTGCCGTGTGCTGCGCCCAATGATCATTAGCATGATGATCTTTAGCTGTTGCTGCTGAGGCTGCTGCTGGTGCTGAGTAGCGGAAACGCACTCCAAAGATCTTGACTGGAAGCTGCTTTTAAGCTGGCTTTCTTTCTCAATGTTGTCTCGCCCATTCTTAAGAGGTTCCAACTCCAATTTGGACTCAAACTCGGTCGCGGCTTTTTATGACTGCCCCTCGAGTTGTTATTGTTGTTGCTCCTGTTGTTATTTTTGTTGTTGTAAACCGGCTGCCTGAGTTTTGCTTTATTTGGTTAGTTGACGATAAATTTTGCACAGTCTCACATTCTTAGTTACATCCTTCACAAGGTCATGAGAGTGCGCACAGCACACACACACACACATACACATGTATGCATTTATGTACTTATGTTTGTGTGTATGTATGTAGCATTTAAGCCAAGTAATCTTTAAGCAAATAATTGTAGTTGGTATGCGGTTTCTGTTTGACTGGCCTCACTGGAAGCGCTGCCCGCTGCCGCTGCTCTGCTGCGTCTGCCGCTGCTCGGCCCGCTGCCCTTGCTGCTGCCAGGGCTGTCATCATTTGTACACACCGGGCTGCTGCTTTATGTTTGCACAAATTGTTAGCGACTGCCACAGCAGAGAGATACAGTTTGTTTTGCTTGTTGGCTCTTTTTTTATACCCTGAACCCATTGAAAATGGGAAATCAGGGTATAATGGTTTTGCAAAAAGTATGTAACAGGCAGAAGGAGGCGTGGCAGACCCCACAAAGTATATATATTCTTGATCAGGGTGACGAGCTGAGTCGATTTAGCCCTGTCCGTCTGTCTGTCCGTCCGTCCGTCCGTCTGTCCGTCTGTCCGTCTGTCCGTCTGTCCGTCTGTCCGTATGTATGAACGCGTCGATCTCAGAACCTATAAGAGCTAGAGACTTCAAATTTTGCATGATGGTCTGTGTATACAGCGAAAATATCGAGTTTGTTTTAGATATTCGATAAATTTTTCCGTTTCAATGTTATCGATTTAAAACGTTATCAAGATTCAGTGTTTTGACCATATCTTTTACATATTTTTAGCTACAGCTACCAAATTTTGTTTTTAGCTTTCTGTAAATAAAATACATTTTCTATTTTTTCATATTTTGGATACCGGCTCCACATTTAACAAAAAAAATTTATTAAAAAAAAAAATTATCAAAGCCACAATTTAATTTTTTCAAATTTTTTAGTGAAAACCGTATTTTCAATAAATTAATAGCATTCAATGCAGAAATTTGCATTCAAATCCGTTAACTAATACAGAAGTTATTAAAGGAAACATTGTAAAAGCACGCGGCAGCAGCCTGTACGTGTGCACACATACATTCAAATCAACTAAGCAGTAATCAGCGCGCGTGCTTCTGTGTGCATGGTATGTATATGTGTACATGTATATACAAATGTGTGCATGTGTATATGTGTGCATGTGTGTATGTGTGCATGTGTATATGCGCTCAGAGGTAATATGTATAGATAAAATATGTAAGCTAGGTTGTTTAAAACATCAGCTTGGACTTGGTTCAGGGGATCTCGTAGTCGGGCAGACCCGACTAGAGCTTTCTTACTTGTTTATTTTTGTATTTTAAAGCTTTGCTTCGCAGCATGTTCGAAAATATCATATCTTGCTTGTATGCATGTGTGTGTGAGCTTCTTGAAGTGTGTAATGCAGAGCTGCACTGAACTTGGTTTCGAGTTCGAATTCGACGCATAATTTGATTTTGCTTTGCACTACGAAACTAATTTCCAGGCTCTATATTTTCTGTCAACGTCATACCTTTTATTTCTAGTCTAACTATTCCAAGGGTTGAGGCCTTTATGTGCTGATTGGCTGCTTGTCTGTCGGCCTTTGCCGGCGTGTGGGGTGTTAATAAGATATTAAACAAGCATGTGGGTAAATTTTGAGGCAGAGCCACATAGCAGACTCTCCACCAAGACACTGCTGGAAAGTGCAACGGCAGTAACAAAAATATACGAGTGTCATGCATGTGTGTGTGTCACATAGAAGAGCACTTATTGAAATACGCTACTACTCGTATTCATGCCAGGGTATAAGCATAGGCAGCTGCAGGGTATAAGCATGACAAGCCAAGCTGAATACAGCTTTATGTTTTTGTTTATTTTCGGGAGACAGCGCAGATTAAACAAGATGGAATAGTTAAACAAAACATACAGAAAATCGAATCCGCTACATTTTAAAATTCAAAATATTTGATTGTAAGGCAATACAGTTGTAAAAAAATGTATACCTTATGTTACTACTAATAATATAATTTCAAAATGAGTTATAGAGTATCAATCAGTCATACATACCCAGCTTAAGTTCATTCACATGATTATTTATTATTAAGCCCAACTTTATTTGTTTTGATCTGAAATTAATATCATACAGATTTGACTTCAAGTTTCATTTTTAAAGAACACGCGCGCGCACACTCAAACAAAAAAAATTTCGCTCAGTGTAAAGCAGAGCAGAGCAGTGCAGAGCGTAGCACGGTAGCCCAGTTTGTTTGTGTGTGTGTGTGTGTGTGTGTATATATGTATGTGTGATGACGATGACGATGGTAAAAAATAATGATAAATAATAAAAAATACAAATAAAACCTGTACACAAAAAACCACAAAAATAAACCAAACACAAAGCTTCGTCATCGTATTTTAGTGCGTGCGGCTTAACTGCAGCAAAGCAAACTCGAAACTGGTCCGCGGCTGCGGAGAGAGAGTGAGAGCGAGAAGGAGAAGCAGGGGAGGAGGAGGAGGATAAGGAGAGCAGCAGTTGGCGACGCTGTTGGAGTTGCAGGCGCATTGACAGCAACCAACACCAAGAGCAACAGCACAGCAACAACACCAACGCTAAGCAGATCGCTCTCGGCTCTTGGCGTTCGGCTCTCTGCTTTCGGCTTTCGGCTCTTTGCTCAATCTCAACTTGTTCTGCGCTCGGCTCAGAAACTCCTCAGTCGAAGTTGTGGTTGGAGTCGGAGTTGGAGTCCCCAGCCTGCGCATTTGGATAAAAATTGCTTGTATGTTGTTGTTGTCATTGTGGCTGCTGCTGTTGTTGTTGTTATTGCTGCTGCTGTTGGAGTGTGGCTGCCTTAGCTTTGGAGTGCTGCACTTATTATTATGCGCTTCTTTTGCTTGCTTTTGCTTCTGTTTGCCTTCTCTGCGTTTGGCTCTGCCCTTGGCTCTTTTTTCTTCATCATCTTCTTCTTCTTCTGCTTGGGCTGTTCTCAGTTTTCTAGAAAAATCACAAAACACTTTTGTTGCGTCCTTTAAGGTCATTAAAAGTTCATTTGGTGTTGGTGTTGTTGTTGTTGCTTCTGATGTTAAAGTTTCTGCAGTTGCTTTTGCTAATGTTGCTGTTGTTGTTGCTGTTGCTAACGCATGTTGCTACTGTTGTTGTTGGTATTGCTGATATTTTTGCTACCGTCGAAGCTGCTGCTGTTGTGTTTGCTGCTTTTGTTACTTCTGTTATTGGTGTTGCTAACGCCGGTTGCTACTGTTTTTGTTGCTGTTGTTGTTCCTGCTCTTGTTGTTCAAGGAGTTGTTGCTGTTGTTTTTGTTTATTTATTTAAATGCCCGTAGCCTGCTTTTTAGTTTAATGAAGTTATAGCAAGGATCTCGCTGTTGATCAAACAATAATACTCAATTTCGAGGATGATAAACTAATCTCTAAGGATATAAATATAATGCTTAGCAATTAAATCAATGACCATCATTATAATCAACAAGTAAGAAAGCTCTAGTCGGGTCTGCCCGACTACGAGATCCCCTGAACCAAGTCCAAGCTGATGTTTTAAACAACCTAGCTTACATATTTTATCTATACATATTACCTCTGAGCGCATATACACATGCACACATACACACATGCACACATATACACATGCACACATTTGTATATACATGTACACATATACATACCATGCACACAGAAGCACGCGCGCTGATTACTGCTTAGTTGATTTGAATGTATGTGTGCACACGTACAGGCTGCTGCCGCGTGCTTTTACAATGTTTCCTTTAATAACTTCTGTATTAGTTAACGGATTTGAATGCAAATTTCTGCATTGAATGCTATTAATTTATTGAAAATACGGTTTTCACTAAAAAATTTGAAAAAATTAAATTGTGGCTTTGATAATTTTTTTTTTTAATAAATTTTTTTTGTTAAATGTGGAGCCGGTATCCAAAATATGAAAAAATAGAAAATGTATTTTATTTACAGAAAGCTAAAAACAAAATTTGGTAGCTGTAGCTAAAAATATGTAAAAGATATGGTCAAAACACTGAATCTTGATAACGTTTTAAATCGATAACATTGAAACGGAAAAATTTATCGAATATCTAAAACAAACTCGATATTTTCGCTGTATACACAGACCATCATGCAAAATTTGAAGTCTCTAGCTCTTATAGGTTCTGAGATCGACGCGTTCATACATACGGACAGACGGACAGACGGACAGACGGACAGACGGACAGACGGACAGACGGACAGACGGACGGACGGACGGACAGACAGACGGACAGGGCTAAATCGACTCAGCTCGTCACCCTGATCAAGAATATATATACTTTGTGGGGTCTGCCACGCCTCCTTCTGCCTGTTACATACTTTTTGCAAAACCATTATACCCTGATTTCCCATTTTCAATGGGTTCAGGGTATAAAAATTTATACTGGCAATTTTTTGAAACCCTTCTATTTGCAATATTCAATCAAAATTAGTTCTTACTCCTATTCTGAAGGCTGGAAATGTATATATATACATATGTATGCATGTACATACATGTATATCTAGCGCCTGCCATAAAAGCTGATATACATTTCAAATTTCTATAAAAAACTTCCTATTGTCCTTTCTGAATATAGCATTTCATTAATCATGCAAGATTTATCTTATATTTTTCTCTTAATGAATCAAGCACTTAACATAAGTGTTATTTGTGTACTATCCAAAATTTACAATGTAATATCACGATCTGATATGGTATTCAACTAATTTTATTGACTCACTTATTCGCTTGCATCATTCAAGTTCAGCCGCAAAGGTCGTCAGAGATCTTGAAAAATGTCATAACGAGCATTTCAAAAGTGATAAAGCCGACACTTTGGGGGCAGATATAGCCCCCCACTTCCCTATCCGCCAACCTCCCTAGCTGCCCTCGATGTTAAGCGTGACACAAAAGGGTTGCGCTTTAATTAATTAATCAAATCGGTCAAGGAATTCAACAACAAAAGAGCGTTGAGTCATCAAGCTGATAAATATATCTGTATATATTGTATGTATATATATTTATATAATTATATATATACATATGAATCGCATTCTTTTGGGGTCAATTTGTAAGTCAGCTTTGCCGCATTATTTTCTTCGAATTTTTCATGAATATCTACTTAATTAACTGTTAACTGTAAAGTACTAAAGAAAGGGCGGGATACTCATCGCTTCCATTGCAAAACGGAAATGATGGCACACAACAACAACAACACACACACACAAGTATATTTATTCACACATAGACAACTGTGTTCATAGTAATTGATATGCAGTGGAGCCTTATGCAATTGGTAAAATTTACAAGCAGAGGCTAAATATTCACTTAAGATTCACATTAGGTTATGAAATTTACATTTTTGAAATAATACTTCTTTATTTTAAACAATAAATAGCACTCGCGATTGACCACTCTTGACTTTCTCAATGGCTTGCAAAATCTTACTAAAAGCAATTATATTTCAATGAACAGCGGTGCATTTGCCAAAAACTAACGAAGACAACAAAACGGAGTGCAAACCTAACGGGACTCTCTTTTGCTATTTTCTGCATTTGCATTACATTCTTTGACAAATTTAAAGCTGAATTTCAAGGTCGGACTTTGTAGAAAAAAAAGGAGTTGTAAATGGAGTAAGAATTCAACTGCAAATATGGAAATAAATAAATATATGCATATGTAATACGTATGCGTATACGCATGCATGCTTGTATGTACATAACTATATTATTTATTTATTGTTATTATTTATAATTACATACATACATACATATGTATGTACATCTGTGCTGCAGTTGAAGGCATACATATGTATGTATGTTTGTATGTAAGTCTGCATATATATATGTACATATGTATGTATGTATGTAAAATAGCCATAATAGCTATGTAGTTAGACTGTCAGAATATATATACATACGTATATATGTTTGTATGTACACAACAGGAACTCCTTTAGTTGTATGTGACATACATACATACACATGCACACACACACATACATACAGAGAGATACATACATATGTATGTACATATGTATGCGTGTGCACTTAGATTCATGCACAATCAATGCAAATGGAAATGTAAATTTTCAAATTGTAAAACCAACTTGTTGTTGTTGTTGTTGTTGTTGTTGCGCAGATGCTCACTGAATATCAAATTACGCGGCTCGGTTTCGGATCGAGTGTGTGGGATAATGTGTCGGTTGTGTCGGTTGGATTTATGTTTATCCAAATAAGCGCGGAATTTTTTTTTAAAGTAATAGTTGCGATTGTTGTTGTTGTTGCTGCAGCTGCTTTCGGCTTGCTTTGCTGTGGGGTGCTAATAAATAAATCGCATTTGCCGTGCAAATACACATAGACCTCACTTCCACCCATACCTACATACATATATGCCATATACGATCACTAATATGCCCGCTATATAACTATGTACATATATGTTATAGGCTAGTTAACCCATTCCATATAGGGTCGATCCATCATACTATATACATATGCATATATGTACATAATGTATGTAGAATGCCAGCTCTAGGCATAGAGCCCTATTCATTCATTCAATCATTCACAATTTGCTTACTTCAAATCACTTTGTCTTTTAAATACCCTGTATTTGTAGACTTTGTAAATTACAGAGTATCATTTAGCTGAGCATCATTTAGTTTGGATAAAAGTTTAACTGCTCATAGCTCGTTTTCATAGATGAGTTTACTTTTATCATATAGTTATAAAACTTAGTTTACTGAACATTCATAAAATCTTTAAAGTAAGGGGTATCATAGAGTGTAGCATATGCTAAAATGAACATACATATATACCTAATAATATCTGGAAGTTTAATAAATCCTCAATTCTAGCGTACCTTAAAGCCTTTACAGGGTATCAGGTAGTCGCCATCACGCCTCGCCCACTTGTTCTGTAATACAGAATCTGTATGCGTAACGCAATCTATTCATAAAATGAAATTAAATAAAATAAAAATAAAAAAAAAAAAACAAAAGAGAAATAAATATTTTTATTTGTAAGACCGGAAGAGCACTTCCTCTCTCTGTTGCTATAGCTCTGGCTGTAGCCATCAATCCCGAACACCCGCAGAAAGATAGAAAACGTACAGCTCAGAGCCCCATGCTGTCCCGGTTGTTGTTGTTGTTGTTGTATAGATGGATGTACGCATGCTAAATGGGCTGCCCTATGGTGGCCTGGCCCGTGCCCCACTCAAAGTGCAACAGCTGCCGGATCGTACATACTATATAGCTGTATATACATATATGCACATACATATGTATGTTTGACTGATTGCACATACATATTTACATGAAAATGTGCCTGATTGTACTTGCTAAACATGTTTAGTTTTTGTTATCGGTTGAGGAACCGCCTCCATCCGCCAACGCTCATTGAAAATGCAACCCAATGCAATGCGATCCGGTGTGTGTGTGTGTATGTGTGTGTGTGATTTTTATTAAAGCAGAAAAAACAGATATCAAAATTTATAGATGCATATGTCTGACCATAAGCTGAATATAACATAACTTCATTTTAGGCATTATAAAATGTTTGCTTATATAAAAATGGGATATACTTGGGATGAAACTTGGTAAAAAATATACATTTTTTTAAATCATTGAAAATATATTCTTAAGGAAACATAAACTCATTAAAATATTACCTCATTTGATGATTCTTTATGTACAAATATTACATTTAAAATGGAACAAAACTTCAGATAATACAATATTGTTAATCATGAAAATAATATCTTAGCTATTTTCACTGTATCTATCACTCATCTTCACATAAACATAACCTCATTCAATTATACCAAAAATCTTACTCCATCATAACCTCATTTGATGAACATTATGAGATCCTATGTAAAATAGAAAACACAAACTCCTGAATCATGGATATATATAGAAGATATATAGACTATGTATTACTAACTAATTTTTTCCTTTTCCTACATCCATTGATGAGCTTTTCCTATACAAAGAGACAGATGTTTACATTAGAAATCGTAGATGCCGTTGCTACTGAACTTTGATCAACTTTAAAGGAAATCATTTTCTAAAGACTACCGCCCACTTTTCCGGATCCATGTCCGTCAAACGGACGAGTTTCCCGTCAATTTGTATAAACGAACTTTCTATCATGGAAAACTATTTTGAGATTTGATTGCAGGCAAACTTTTCACTAGATTTCAAACACAAGACGTAAAGGCAATGCAAAATTTTCCGCAAAAATAAAATTTGAAAAAATGGGAAATATTTCGAATAACATTTAGCGAAAAGCTGGCGCCAGCAATTGCCTTCGACTACCTGAAATGCTCATTAATTTGAAGCGTGAAAATTTGGGAAAAACAAATGACAGACAATGAGAGAGCCAAGTGGATAAACATATAAATATACATACGTATATATGTTTACATATATATGTGTGTGTGTCTATGTACATATATAGATAGATCTAGTATATATATAGATCTGGCAGCGCGAGGGGTCGCATCGAACGGATTTAGCTTTGGATCTGTGGCGAACCGTGGCTGTGAGTATTTACGTCATGATTTATTTATAGTTTGAACTCAAACAGGTGTAAACCGTAAAAAGGCAAAAAACATTGTTTAAATCATTTAATTGTAAACTTTTCGCAACGTCAGCAGCACGAGCCGCAGCGACAGCGACGCGACGCCGCTGCCAGCTAGCGCACCATCAAAAAAGGGTTGAGAAAAAGCAAAAATAAAACTTGGCTGCAGGCGAAACGCTTCCAGGAAACAGACGCCGCAAGGTAGTTCATCAAAACTTTTGGCACGCGGCCTCCGAATTTGCTCCATTGTTCAGCAAAAGGGATCGGCACACAGTCTCTCTTTCTTTCTCTCTCTCTCGCACACACGAGCGGGTGGTGTTAAGATGCGAGCATAACTAGCAAACATATATGAACTCAAAGTTCTGCTGTTTAATTTGAATTATATGAACGTAAATAAAGCACAATAGGAGCAGAGGGAGAGGGAGGAAGAGTGGACTGCTATCCTCCTCAAGAGGAGGAGGGGAAAAGTGGAGGACAGTAAGAATGATCTCCTGCTTCTCATCTGCTCTGCTCCGTCTCCTCCTCTCAGACCTCTTTCTGAGCTCCTATTGTGCAGGAGGTGGAAGATGAGAGGAGTGCAGCGGGAGCAATATGAAGAGGGAGTAGGTAGCTGCAGCCTGTGCCTTGTCTGTAAAAATGAGATTTTTATTTCGTTGTCGTCGTCGTCTTCGATTTGAATTGAGCCAAGCAGGAGGCATAAATATTTATAATCATAAAAACTTGGCTGAAAGGAGCAGCAGCAGCAACAGCAGCAGGAGCAGCAGCAAAGCCCACTGTAAAGCTAAACGATTTCTCAATGTCTTTTATATGGACACAGCAACGAAAAGAGGACAACATATTGAAGCCGAGTCCAACTCCAACTCCAGCTTCAGCTCCAGGTTCCAGGGCCAGGGCCAGGGCCAGGGCCAAAGACAAAGAGACGATCGAGAAACTTGTTTAGCACGCGTTACAGCGGCTGCCTGTGTTGCTTTTCAAATTGTTTGCCTTGCGGTCAGTCTTCACTCTGAGAGCAGCTCCCCCTGCCACTGCCCCTGTCCCTCTGCTGGCTGCGCCCTCGTATTTGCTTATGGCACATGTAAAAAGGCCAGCGTACAGAGCAAAAAAAAAAAGTTTCTTGTTTTACTCGTAATCCGTTCAGCTAAACGTTGATCGCATAGCCTCAACACCGCCTTCCCGCTGCTTCCCTCTCTCTCCCTGTCTCTCTGTCTCTCTCTCGCTCTGGTCTTAGCCCCGTCTGTTCGCTGCGTGGGCTCATTCTGGAATTTCTACACTCATTCTTGATTGTTTCGTTTAGTTATGTTTAACGCTCTGGGCCATATGTGTTGCAGCATTCCAGCTGAATTGGGTTTCCAAAAGAATGAAGCAGAAGAAGAGGAACAAAAATTCGAAAAACCAAAAAACGGGAAAAAATCAAAACCAAGCCAAAAACAAAAACTGACAAATTCTGTCCGTCCGTCTGCCTGGCCGGGTCTGAGGCCGGGGCCAAGCCCGAACACCAGATAATAAATTTGAATTTCAATAAATTATTTTGTTGCCACAAGACAGCCGGCTTAGGTATCCTCTTCTTCACTACAATTGTGTCCAATGAATGAATGCTTTGTGTATACCCTGTGTAGACTAACAGGGGCTATACAGTTGTCTAAAGAGTAAAGATAGGAGATACCTATTGATAGCTTGAAGCGCTTGAATCTATGCCGAAGATTTGAAGATTTTGAGTCTGAATCACTTGAAACTTGGGTAAAGAATTAAATATTTTTTATGGGTTTTATATATTATTTGCTAAATGAAAATATAAATATAATAATTGAGAGCTTTATAGAGGCTTATACTAGAAAGCTCATTCTATGTATTGTATCTATCTATCTATCGCGCTGTCTATCTCCAAATCTATCTGCCTATCTATCTCCCAACCTATCTTGCTATCATTCTATCAATCAATCAATATATATCTATCCATCTATCTATTTATCTACCTATCTATCTATCTAAATATCCATTTATCTATCTGACTATCTATCTATCTATCTATATATGTTAATATTTCTATCTATCTATCAATCTATCTATCCATCTATATATCTATCTATCTAACTGTCTATATATCTACCTAACTATCTATATATCTATCTATCTATCTATCTATATATATATATATATATCTAACGATCTACTTATCTATCTGTCTACCTATCTATCTACCTATCTATCAATTTATCTAACTATCTATGTAACATCTTTTCATTTTAGGAAGTCTTCCCATTATAGGACATCTTCTAGTCTGTCATTTCTATTTCCAGCCAACTGGTTCTGCTTGCATTTGTTGTTGTCGTTTTGTCTGCGTCGCTGGAATTTCATTCAAAATATTTTTTGCTTGACCAATTTCTTTTTTGGCATTGTCGTCTCTCTGTGTGTTTTTTTTCTTTTATGGCCATTGTTGAGGCAAGGCTATAGCTATGTGGTAGGAGAAAGGGGGGATGGGGAGGCTTATAGCGTGCTGATGAAGCGATCAGGCCTTGACATTGAGGAGCAGCACATGATCGAGCGATGTGGCATAGAATGAAGATCGTTTGTAGCACACATATGTGCAGATCATATCATAGTTGCACAGATCTCTAAACTATAATAGCACATAAAAAAAAAACATATTATCTATCTATATTATCTACCAGCTGTCAGCTCTTGGCTCTCTCATCAGCATAAGTAATCACCCAAAATTTCCAGCTTGACACAGCTTGACATCTGTTAAAGGCATAACTATCGCATATACATATGTATATAAACGCCTAAGGAGGGAATCATGATCATGATGATCATCGTCATGATGATCGTTTCAACATTAATTCATGGAGATTCCGTCAAAAGAAATTTAGAGCCAACCAGTTATATGGCCAACAGATAGTTTACTAACCAGCCAAAAAGAGAAGAAGAAAAAAAAAAAATTAAATCAACTGACAAAGCTAACAAACAACCTTCGTCATTAGCCTTAGCCAAACTATGGCATGTCAACGAAAATTAGCATTTTTTCTTCTTTTTTTTGACGGGGAGGGACGACGCGTTGTCTGAAGCTGGGAGCCAAAAACCACACCGAGCTGAAGCCAAGCATCGCACAGCGGACAGCAAACGGCGAGCACCATGTTTCGTGTTCAGTTGCTTGAAAACTGTGCGTAGGTAAGAACGCAGCGGCGTTGTTGTTGTTGTTGAGCTAACACACTCACACACATATATACACACACACACATATACCCACTACAGCCTACGCATATTTTGCAATTTTCGTTTGTAACGCCCACGCCTTTGAATTAGCTTAGAAATCAACAACAACAACAACTATAGCAACAACAACAACAACAACAACAACACACAAAATGTATCTCATTTAGTTGTCTTCATATTATTTGCTTTGCTCTGAGACACACTTTATGGCTATTTATATGAGTTTTGCAAGTTTTATGCTAAGACTAAAAGATCTCGATCTTATAAGAGTTTTGCAAGCTTGATGCCTGCCGATATATAGCCTGCATATTGAACCAATCTTCGAAGTCGAAGGCAGCTAGAGCTCGTTAAACCATCATTAAGCTTAATAATAAATACTAGATTTAATTTGTTAAATAAAATAAAAAATGAGCCCTTCTTCGTATTCTATTTTTCAATAATCACATTGCTAACACACATTTCTGTCACATACTTCACATCAAGACAAACCTTAAACAATGTGTCATATAGTATTTCTCATCTATCCTTTTCACATATAAACATCATAGATTTTAAGAAGACAAAATTCATTATTTATATAGTGATTAAACATCTATCGTAAATAGTTCAGAAAACGCCTGTACCTTATTCCGATTTGGCTATATGCCTCTATATTCCATATGCCTCATATCTGTTTTAACAGTTTGTAGACTGGTGTTAAGCCATGCCGAATATGCATTGATCTCGAATTGGAAAGGAGTTTGATACATAGAATATGTAGACTAGCAGATACCCTGTATAATTTTAAAAGATGGAGTTGAGTATCCTGTTCTGTTATGGAGTTCCTTGCGATTCCTTCGAATTGAAGGAGTTTGATATATGGAATATATAGACTAGCTGATACCCTGTATAAATTTAAATAGATGAAGTGGTGGTTCAGATCCTCTTCTGTTATGTAATTTCTTGTAATTCCATTGAAACAAAGTAATTCAGTAGCTGATATTCCTGCTTCGACTTCGAGTCTCTGGATTGAAGGTCGTTCCAGTCTATGATTAGATAGTAAAAGTAGAGCTCTTAACACTTTTAAAAGATTAGGATTTAAGTTCTATTCAATATTACCTATAATAACTTTCTTTGAAATACAATTTGTCGTTTCTTTCTCTCTCTCTCTCTCTCTCTCTCTCTCTCTCTCTCTCAACTGCCCCCTCTCTCTGTCTTTTGCTGTCCCTTTCTAGTGCAATATTTACTTTTCTTATTTTCCTAACTACCTTGATCTTTATGTTAACTTCGAAATTTTTCAGTCTACCCTCTCATCTATAATAACTAATATATAATTCCCCTTATTAACACTTTCACAGAGCTGTAGGGCATCTAGATATGCATATACATAACTTCAATTTATGGCATCTGCCACACCCCCTCACACACACACACACACACTCACACACGCGATAGTTAAGGCTACGCTGCAGCTGCATTGTGCGAGCGGAAAATGTGAAAATGTGGTTCACAACGCCCAATGCGAGTAAAAGCGGTGCCAAAAAATTCAGTTTAATCACCTCAAGAAACGGCCCATATGGCCAGATGACAAGCTGAGCCACCAACACAAACAACTCCCAAGCAGAGAGCCCACGCCAAAGCGTACACAAATACATACACACACATATAAATAACTGTGCATAGTTATGTCTATGCGCAATTGGAGAGCAAAGCTGAATGGCACTTTGACAAGGGGGAAGAGGGAGAGTGAGAGAGATTGAAGCTGGCTGCAAGCTAAAAAGGGGAGGCGAACAGTGGGCGGGGCAGAGCAGATTGATCAAGCGATGCGTCGACTGCAGATTTAATTACCCAGCCAGCATATTTTCACCCGCCTGGCAACAGTTGAGCTTGAGCACGGCTTTGGCTACGGCCACAACTGGAGCATGGGCGTCGACGCCAACGCCAACGTCAACGGCGACGCTTTGCTGTCAGCGTCGGTGTCGGCAGCGTCGACGCCAACGTTCAATGAAATTTCATTCACAAAAATTCACAAAACGAAGCAACGGAAAAGGCAACGGACACAAGTCACGCATGCGCGGCACCAACTGCGACCACACTGACTCCCAACTGTATGCACACACATTCGCAAAATATTGCTAGACGTTCAACTCTTTTAATGGGAAATTTTAAATAGATTGTTATCCATAAATTTGATGAATACTTTGAAATTTAAATTTATTTGATGTGATTATTATTACGTGTTTGTTTCTATATGTTTTTATTTTAACAATATTATTCTATAAGTCGTCCACTTAGCTTTTAGAATAGCAGTATCATCAGTCGTCACTCACCAAATATGTTTTTACTTTTTATTTTCCAAAAATGGGATAAGATCCGAAAATTTAACTTTCAATAACTACAAGTTGACCAAAAAACTAATCGATACTTAAAATGTATAACTTTTTTAGCTCTTGTGGATCCCTGCTATGGCCAAAAATAAATATCTAAAGTATTTGACCCTCTTTCCTAGAACTCAAATCCGACTATCCAATTAATGTGATGTTTTTTCAAAAGTGCATATGAGATATTATATTAAATATAAGTGCGATTCTCAATCATCCTACTGCTTCGATCAGACGCCTTCGTAAATGCTGACGAATTGAATTGAATTCCGGCAGCGCAGCCAAGTTGAACTCCTCACCGGAATCCAATCGATGATCGTACAGCTCCTCGCCGTAGATATTGTGCCAATCTATAAATAGAACAATTTAAATAGAAAACTATGAATGAACTAGGACGAGCTCTGGGTTATGCTAATTTTTATAAATTAATAGTTTCTTAAGATAATTTTTCAGATACTTGATGGTATTCTGAGTTGCAATTAGGATTTTTTTCAGAATTCATATTTAACTTTAGGAATTTTTCAAAATCTTTTGTTTCTTTTAGGATTTTTTCGGAATCTTTAAATAAATTTTGGAAACCTGTAGGGTTCTATAAATGTATATATTTTTACGACTTTTTCGGAACTCATACATAAATTTTTTTACGATGTTTTCGCTATGTTGAATGACTTGAAGCTACTTTATATAGATAAAGTTTAGCACTCTTGCTTTGAGATTCCCAGTAGACTCACCTCGACTGAAGTTGTGGGCATGGAATCGCACCCAGAGCGTATACCGATAGTGATTCGTGCGCAGGCTATAGCCCATTATCTTAATATTTCGCAGCTTGGGCTTATCACTGTTGGGATGCTTGGTGGGCAGCATGCCGGGACGTGGATACTGGCTGATGGCCACATGCTCCTCACCTGATATTTAACAGATGACAACATAGGTTAAAGAACTCAGGAAGAAAGTTAACGTACTCACCCAAGCTGAAGCCTTGCAGCAGGGGATACAAGCTCTTGCCTTCGGAACAGCTGAGTTGCTCCAATCCGCTGCTATTACAAACTGGAATCGATGGTAGATGCGCCAGATCCACCAGCGTGGGAAACACATCCAACAGCTCTGTGATGCTGTGCATCTGCCTAGCCTGTGTCAACGGAAACTCTGGACTGCGTATGATGAGGGGCACGCGCAAAGCTACCTCGAAGTTGCTGTACTTGGCCCACTCGGCGTGCTCGCCCAGCGACCAGCCATGATCTCCGAGCACCACAATAACTGTGCGCTCCAGATCCAGGCGAGCCAACAGCTTGCCAAACAGATCATCCACATAGGCCACGGAGGCGTAGTAGGCCTGCCGAATCTGTGCCGCCTGCTGCCTGGAAATGGGTCCGTAGGGAAAGGATATATTTCTGTGCTTGAAATCATCTCGAGAGCGAACATCTGTGTAGGGATTCCAGGCCACGTCTGGCATGTCCGGCGGCTTCAGTGCATCCTCCGTGTAGTTGTAGAAATGAGAGAGAGGAAACTTGCCCAGAAATTGTCTGGGAAACCGAAAGTTGATGTGGGGCTTGTGGAAGCCCACGGCCAGAAAATAAGGTTGACGACTGCGCTTACGGGCGTCAATGAAACGCATTGCCTCCGATACAGACTCAATGTCCGGCAGTGTTTTGTACGGCTGTGTTTGCAGCTCCACTGGACATATGAGGTAGTTCTTGCGAAGCACACCTCCGCCATGCTCTGGACAGACGGGGGAGTTCATGAACTGCTCGGTGCGTGGATGGAATGCTGGCGTGGACCAGCTCAAGGGATAGTCATCAGTATTATTGGAGGACAGACCCGGATGGAAGATCTTGCCACAGCTGTAGGTGTAGTAGCCATGCTCCTTAAAGTACTGCGGCAGAGTCGTAAAGTTGCCCACAAAGCTGCGCCAGTAGCTGTAGAAATCGTACAGGTGCAAGGTGTCTGGTCGTCGCCCAGTCAGTAAGGAATTGCGACTGGGCGCACACAGCGCTTGCTAATGGGTTAAACTATGAAAAGGTGTTCTTGTTAGCCTGTTGTGGCGGCTTACCTGGCTGTAGGCGTGGCTGAAGACGCTGCTTCCTTGGGCAAAGGCATCCAGATGAGGCGTACGAGCCAGACTATCGCCATAAACACCCAAAGCCGGTCGAAGATCGTCAAAGATGATCATGACCACATTGTATCGGGCAGTGGCTGAGGCATAGACTAAGTCTCTTCCAATGCAGAGCGTAGTCCAGAGAAGCAGCAGCGAAGCTGAGATATGGGACATGTCAACGCGAGAGACTTTTGCGACTGCAGTCTGAAAGATGACCAAACAGCGGATGTGAATGCCGGCGACTTTGTACTACACGAACTTGATTAACCAGGCGGGTATATAAGCTGGCTATACATAGTATACACATACATATGTCGCATACCCAACTATATGACGGATTCAATACAATACATCTCTTATTAACTACTTAACATTACAAAAATGCTTAATTTAGGGGAATTTCAAAAATGATTTATTTACATACAGAGCATGTGTAAGTCGTGCATGCCTTGGCTTACAGATTTCGCTTGTTTACGTTTCACAAAGAGCAAAAATATATGAGCAAACAAAAAAAAACGAAGGCAGCCCAAGAGCAAACGAGCGGCGTAATTCAAAACCGCCCCCATTATATTTCAATTAAATTTAACGGAAGCGAGCCACGTCCACAAACAACAACGACGACGACGACATCCAGCGAAAATGGAATGTTGTGGAATGGAATGGAATAGCGAGTCTGCAGCCGCGTCATAAAAGCGTTAAGATACCCGTATTTACACATACATATACATACATACATATATATAGTTTAATGATTAACAAGCTAACCAGTTAGCATAATTTGTTTTGTGTGTTTTTTCTTTGTGATATTTTAAAAACTTAACAGTCCAATTTGTCTGGGGAATCTATAGCTAAAAACCTTTCTCTCTCGATCAGTGAGAGTTAACTGGGCATTTAAAATGTCGCTCCGCAATTGCTGCAACGCTTCTCCCGCATCGCCAGGCAGCAGAGTATGCCAATGGGAAAGAAGAATATTGCACAGCAGAGACCCAGCGGCGAGAATGTGTCTTCCAGATAGCCAATCCGACAGGAGGGACAACCTCCAATGACTATGATCTCTGCGGGCAGCGTTGGCTGCACCACAATGCTAACTGGCGTCGTCTCAAAAGCTCCATAGTTGGCCATGTTTCCGGGCGCTGGCGGTCCGACATGGTGTACGCCAGCTATGAGTCGTGAATCTGCAAGCAATCAATCACCTATTATTATATTTAAATGTTTTGCTTTGAATTAATTCGATAGCTCACCCTGCATGGGGGGCGCACTGGCTCGCATGACTTCCTCGTAGCTGGGCGGTTCGGCTTCTTTTGGTGTGTTAGCAGACATTGTGGCGAAAAAAAAGCTTTTCTGCGTTTGCTCGATGATTCACTCTGTGTTCAATACTTGATATTTAGCTCTAATTACTTATTGTTATTGTGTTGTTTTTATTGTGTCAGCTTGTGCTCTTTGTTTGTATTGCATTCTTCGCCCTATCGATGAATCAGCTGTTGCCCAGCTATCGAATAGACCAAACCACAATGCTGCTCACGCGTCAACGTTTACGTGTAACGGCTTTGTTTTGAGCAGCAGTTGCAGTAGGATTTGAAAGCTATTCTCTCATACTGTTAGGAAACAGGCGAATTGGAATTATTTTATACTTTTTGTATTTTTAATGTTGGACACATGATAACAATTAGAATGTACAAGGAAGTCGATTCTTGATTATATTAGCTCAGTCTGTTTGTTTATCACTAAAGATTCATTTGTAAAATGTTTTATTTTTGTATATTTGCGTACCTTCTTATAATTCCTTTCAACAGCAATGCAAACTATTCGATAAATGGTTGCCGGTGAGCTAATGCGATTTCGATAAAAAGACACTAAGCAACCCTGCATTGCGCTTGTATACTTATAGCTGCACTCCTCTACCGCCATTGGTCTCTTGTCTCTGTTGACGCAAAATCGGTATAAAGCATTTGTTCGCCTAATATTTGTTAATTAAAGCAGTGAAAAATATACAAATAGTGCAATAAAGTTGGCGCAAATCTTCCGCATTTAGTTGCACACAACGTGCAGAAAGTGAGTGTTGTATACTGCGTATTTTGCAAGTTTTGTTTTGCAGTTTCGGTTTTGCTAAATCGATTGGCATTTTTTTTCTTCTCTATGTCTATTTCCGCTGCTCCGATTGCTGTCTCATTCATGCGCGCTTGAATGAACGAACACTTAGAAGAGGAATAGATAAGCTGCCGCCGCCGCCGCCAAGCAGTCCATAGTACTACAAAAGGTAACAACAAAAACATCAGCAACAGATCAGTGGGAAGGTAAACAAACAGAGTACCGTTCATTGCGTCAGTTAGGGTAAGCGCAGCAGCTGCTAATGCGCGACATGGCCGATTTAGATGCAGTTCATCTCGGCCTGGATGAGAATGAGGCGGACATTGCCGAGGAGTTACAGGACTTTGATTCGTTTGACACGCGCAGTGAAGCATCCAAATCCCGGGCTGGCTCCATGGCCTCCGATTCGGAGCCAAGTATTAGCTCTGTAAGCACAGCGACGTCCTCCGTAGATGGCAAAAGGAGTAGCAAACGTACGTCCAAGTCCAAGCCCAGCAGCAAAGCAAGCAAAGAAACTGCAGTCAAATCCACATCTGCTACTACGTCAGCTGCTTCCACCAGCAAGTCTAGCAAATCTTCTAAGAAAACGAAGAGGTCCGCCTCGCCTGCCGATCTCAATGGCAAAAAGAAAAAGTCTAGCAACAGCGGCAGCGAGTCCAAGTCAAAGAAACCAGTTGATACAGATGACAAGGTCAACTCCAAGTCCCAAGACAGCGAAGATCGTGAGCAAAGCTTAAAAAAAATGCGCACCAAGAAAACTGTTATTGGTAGCAGCTCCTCGGTAGCTCATCTAAGTGGAGCAGGTGCCGGCAACAAGAGCGATCTAAGCGATGCAGAGGATGAGAAGCCGCCCCTACCCGCACTCGAATCGGATAGCGAGTCCTCTGATTCAGATTCGGGCATACAGCACAAACGGAATGGCGGCGCACGCGGCAAGGCGGCCATGGCGAATAGCTCCAAGGGCTCCACGCCGGAAAAAGATGGAGGTGGCAGCAGCAACACACAGAAATCCTATGACTACATGACCAAGCTGAATTATCTATTTCGCGACACTCGTTTCTTTCTGATCAAATCGAACAACAGCGACAACGTGCAGCTGTCCAAGAACAAGAGCGTGTGGGCGACGCTCCCACAGAACGATGCCAACCTGAGCCAGGCGTTCAAGGAGGCGCGCAACGTGCTGCTCATCTTCTCCGTTAACGAGAGCGGTAAGCTGGCTAATTGGAAGATTATAGATAGATTGTAGATAATACCCATTCTTCTCTTTTATCTGACAGGCAAATTCGCGGGCTTTGCTCGCATGGCAGCACCTTCACGTCGAGATATTCCACAGGTTGCCTGGGTGTTGCCTCCTAGCATTTCGCCCAAGGCTCTGGGTGGCGTTATTGAGCTGGATTGGATTTGTCGTAAGGAGCTTTCGTTTAATGCCACCTTGCATTTGCACAATACATGGAACGAGGGTAAGCCCGTGAAGATTGGACGTGATGGCCAGGAGATTGAGCCCAAAATTGGCGCCGAGCTGTGTCGCCTATTTCCCGAGGACGAACAAATCGAGCTGACGCCCATACTGCGCAAGTCCAAGGAAACGGCGCGTGTGATGCGTGAGAAGGGCATCCATGTCATCTACAAGGCGCCGCGCAGTCTGTCCACGCGCGGCCATAGCGGCGGTCGTGGCAACAGCCAAGTGGGACCCATGCGGCACAAGCGCAGCTATGGTGGACATGGTGCACCGCATCATCATCAGCGACCCTATCGGCACCATCATCATCATCATCATGGCATGGGCATGGGTATGCAGGGCAGCGCCGGTGGCAGCTTCAAACGTGGTGGCTCACCCTATCGGCAGATGGGTGGCAGCTCAGCTGGTTCCGGCGACATGGGCATGCCCTCGTGGGAACGGTACATGTCCTCGGCCGCTGCTGCCGAGGCCTACGTGGCGGACTACATACGAAACATGCACGGCCAGCTGCCACCGCTGCCGTTTGTGCCGCCCTTTGGTCAGCTGCCAATGCCCTCGGCTGCGGGAGCTGGCAACGCATTGCCCCCAGGAGCGCCAGCATCAATGTACGAGCAACTGCCGCCACCGGTGCGGTACTATGATGGACCTGGAGCGCCTCCGTTGCCGGATTACCCGCCGCCACAACCGATGCGACCACCGCCACCGGGTTTCGATAAGGCGCCCAGCTACGAGGACTTTGCAGCCTGGAAGAATGCGGGTCTGCCCACAGTGTCCGCACCACCGGGCTTTCCAGTCTACGCTGCCAACGGCAGTGGCAGCAGCAATGCCGGTGGTGGCGTGGGTGGGCCAAATGTGCCAAGTATCAGTGCAGGCAATCGGGACAATAACAGCTCCGTGGGCGGTCGGCGGCGCGACTATGGCGGCAATCGTAGCGGATCCTCGCGACAATTTCGTGGCGAACGTGGCGGTGGGCAACGCAGCTATCGGGACGGCCGACGTTAAATGTGTCGTTGAGTATTGTTTACGGGTATACAAAGCAAACAAAAAGTGCGCGAAAGAAAATCCTCCTAATCCTCCTTCAATGATGCACTGAAAAGTGTCGCGTGTGAATGTAGTCGAAGAAGAAGATGATAAAGAAAGATGTCTTCAAATGCAATGAAAAATGATAATGTTAATGATAATGATAATGAAAATGAAAAAGTAAGCTAAGTGAGCAAATGAGCGGGGAAAATAGTTGGACCCACATACACACAGAGCCCCAGCGCCAATAATCGTTAAATTAATCCTCAAATCCAATCGTACGAACAGCTCGTCTCTTATACACAACACTCCAACCAACTCTCTCTTTCTCTCTGTTTCTCACACTCTCTCTTTTTCTCTCTCTCCTTTGCTTAGCTAAATGTCATGCGAAAGTTCTATGATTTAAACAAACTTACGAAATAAGCAAATTACCACAAAAAAAAATCTAATTAATATTTTAAAACGAAAAAAAAAATACAGAAAAGAGAGAAAAAATATATGAAGCACAAATGTGAACTTTATTTAAAAGACGCTACAACAACAACAACAAACCAACCAAACAGCACAACAAGAACGTACCGTTAACCAATGTTAATGAAAAATCAAAGCAGTGATGTGTTTGTAATTTGTGTGTGTATGTGTGTGCTTTTAACCCCTGTGCTTTCCCCACACGAGAGTTGGACTTTTAATTAGTCAGCAAAAAGCAACCAAAGTGTTGAATATTGAACGTTCTATGCGGAGTCGAAACGCCCCGATCTCCGCAGGCCCCCACAAAAAGCAAGCAGCACTCATACTATATATATATATATATGTATATATAAATCGTTATTAACGATTAAAATCTAAAATCAAATCTAACAACCGGACCGCAAGCTAACCCTCAAGACAAAAGCATAAACCATGCAAAATCAGATCGGAAGCATTTCTCGCGGTTGTTTAAAAGCTTCCAAAGAGAACAAAAGCTTCCTCAGGTCTGTCATATTTGATAATATTATATTTCTTGAACCTGCTGGTTCTACAGAAGCGAAAAATATTTGACGGCAATGATCTGGTCCCATCGACTTTTCAACTCATATTTCCACAACTGCAATTTTTCTATGACTGCCAAGACTTCAGCTTCCTAGCGATGCGAAAGGCCAAAAGACTGAACGACACATGAAATCGACAATTGGACTGGATTAGGGACGTTTTTTTTTATTTCTTTTTTTCTTTACAGATTCCAACCACAGGCATTGGAAGCTACTGCAAGACTGAATTTCCCTCATGGCTGTGATTATCTCATAAAATGCATTTCAATGAACTCTCTGACGTGAACGCCACAAATATGGACAATAAAAAATTTTAATGAACTAAAAATATGTTAACCTTTGTTTTTTATTATTAGTCTACCATTCTCTCATTTGCTATCAAAAGCAGCTTAACAGCAATACATTATAATATTTCAACACACATCTTACAAAAATTTCCCTAGTTTAACCTTTAACGGCTGCGTTGAAACCATGCAGAATTAATTTCCAAGACAATTAAATTCCCTCTGTGAACAAGCCGGTTTTCAGTATGACCAAACTTCATGAAACAGCCGAACAGAGCAACAGTTGTTTATTATTTTTAGAGCATCAGCTGATTTGTTATCGATAACTTTTGCAAAGCAAAGATAAAAGGAAAAAAAAAACTCGACTAGCAAACAAAAATAATGCAAATTATTTCAGTTACATTGCTTACTTAATATTCAGAAAATGTAGGTCAAATATATATATAATTATAAGACAGCAGTGTGTTTTATTTGTATACATATATAAAAATGCATTTGGTACAACAATAAATATTTTCTATTTTGTCCTTAAATAAAACATCTAATTTATTACTAGTACTAGAACTAAAACATCTAATTATTACCTTCACATTGCATTTTTATTTTAATCAGCTTTTCATTAAATTTTAAATGTATTTACAGCTTGTGAATATTTCAAACTACTAGGGTGAGCGCGTTTTTCATTCTGCTTTGTGCGCGTTGTTCGTTCTTCCGCCCTCGACCCTCGGCCGTTGTTTGCTTTAGCTGTTAACATAACCCAACTTTTGAGGCCGAACAATACATGACGTATGCATGCGTGTGCGTGTGTGTGTATGTGTGCGTCTCATGTAGCGCGCCATGTATATTCTTAATCAGCTACATGGAAACTGTCCGAGGGTGCACGCAATAAAAACTACGCTTGTTTCCAGCTAATACTAGGAGTGTGGCCATTAAAATTGACAAGAATTGAAGTTTAAATTTAGTATGAAGCTGCCTTAGCTGTTTATTTAGTTTTGATGGGAAAAGGCAACGGGTGTCTTACCATGTATATATGTGCGAGCCGATGGCAGCATATACATGGCAGATATTCTAGCCTACATGGCGAACGCAAACTGGTTCTCGGGCAAGGGCGGCACAGGGGCATTAGAAATCGGAAACTCCCCCACCCACACAACTGCAATGTAAAAACAACTGCCATGTATTTTATATAGAAACAAATGGAGTTTTTCATTTAACTTCACTATTCAATATATTTGACGAGTTGTGTTTTTCTCTTTTATAATTAGTATTAATTTAAGAAATATTGGGTATACTTTAGTTGTAAATTTGTGTATATAAATTTTTGTTTTTATTATTTACAGTGGGCGCAACAATTGCAGCAGCTGCAGGGGGGGCATCTCTGCTATTGGCTCTGAGCCCGTTCCCGTATGCTACTGTTCGATCTTGCGAATCTTAAGGCTGCCGGAACCGACGCTGGTAACACCTTTGGCTATAAGGGCGCCGCCACCAGGTGAACTGCTGCTGCCGATGAGGGGGGAGGCAGTGCTAATCAGCTGTGGCAGCAGCTGGTTGCTGTTGGCTTCTCCTCCATTGGCGCCATTGCTATTGCTTGGAGAGGCGGTGGCCCCATTTTGCAGGCGACGCTTGAGCACAAATCGGCGCGTCGTAGATCCCGCCATCACAGTGGAGTTGGTGGATGTCGTGGTCGTTGAGACGGCTTGTGTCGACGTCTTGGACGCCTGGGCGTGCTGCAGCTCTTCAGCCGTGGGATCCACGTCCATTTCAGTGGCTGTGCTGTCCTCATGCTGTCAGAATGTAGAGTATAAAATGAATATATCTTCATGATAATTAAATGACAAGCTAACTGCTTACCACATCACTGGTGTGTTCCTCCTCGTCGTGGCCTTCCTCCTCCTCAAACTCGGCGCTCTCCGTTTCCTCGGGATACTCAACCAGTTGACCATTGAGGGTTGGAAACTCGATTACCGGCAATATGAGACGGGACTGCTGTGAGCTGCTCTCATCCATCAACTGCTGAATCAGCTGGGCGATATCTTCACGCTTCTTGGTGACAGTGAGATAATCGAACCAATTTGTTAGTTGCTTGATGGGCAACCTGTAGTCCTTAATCGGATCCTTGAAGAACTGCTCCACATATTGCAGCAGATACAGACCGCAGTCCGTAAAATTGTTCTGTTGCGGCACTTTGACGCAATGTCCCGGCATGTTATCCTTGTTGAAGATGTGCGCCTGCGCATCCGGCTTCTTCACCTTGTATTCGCATGTTAAATAATCCCGCAGCGTAGCCACCACTCGACTGCGCGATGCACCCGCTAGAGAGTCGAATATTAAAATTAATGGCTGCTTCACAGCCGGCACGTCTTCGTTTGTGACTCTTGCGGGCCCAGAAGGTGTTGTGGGTGCAGGCGTGGCCGGTGCCGCAGCTGCCGTTTCCTTGCTGATGGGTGGATTCGAGTTCTCACTAGCCTCCGATGCCATGTCGCTGTCATCGCCCTCAGCCTCATCACGTTCGCTCTCGTCGTCGGCAATTCGACATATTTCGCTGGGCATGGTCGGCAGGGTGACAGTCTCTCGCTTGGACAGCGGTGTGATTGTTGTGTTGCCAATCTGCAGAGCAACCTTCTTGCCACGCGCACGCTTCAAATGTTGCGGCTCGACGGGCTGATTGGTGTCGAAGGTGACGGGTCCCTTGAGGCAGGGGAAGCAAATGATGGCGAGGAACCAATGCGATTGCTCATTAATGGGCACTATGATGAAATCCTTATCAAATATATCCACTACTTTTGTCCACTTCTGGACGCGTGCATGACGCTTCTGTGCCGCCGTCTGCTTAACGTCCGTCGGACGTGTTAGGGTTGTCAGACGCTTATAAAAGAATGTGCTAAAAATGTGAGTACGCTCGCGTTGAGCCTCTGGTATGAGAGTGTTGCGCAGCCAGAGTAGATAAAAATCAATGATAATGTCATTTAAATATGACTCCTTCGTCAGACAAACATAATCTTCCATACGTATGCACAGTCCGCCCGTGCCCTTTGGCGGGTACATTAGCAGACTGACTTGCTCATCGGGACGCAGCTGTCGCGGTGCCAACTGTGTGGGCTTGTCCAGTGCCTTGCGATCCGAGTCTGCAATACGTTCCAATATTTCCGCTGCATCTCGCGCTGAGATTTCATCCAGGAAGCTAAACATAGACTTTAGAGTCTCGCGCGCCGAGAAGCTGATCGAATCGAAGAGCAATATCAAGCGGCGTTCATGAAAGCTTCCATTCCACTTGACGCCGAACTCTACAAGCGTGAAAGCAAGAAAGAAAAGTTATGAGTACACTACGCATTATAATCTTGTTACACCTTCAACTTACGTTCGTTGGGTGCATCTTCGGGGAGCTGCAACTGCGATTTCACATACTGAGCGCAAGTCTTCAGCATGTACAGTGTGACCAGCGGCTGTGCCTGCTCATAGCTGGCAAAGTGTGCAATAACCTTTATGACCTCGTGCTTGTAGATGTGCAGTTCGAACTTCTCGTCCTTATCCGGCAGGACGCCAGTGATCCGTACGCCCTTAGATGTGAATGTAATCTACACATTGTAAAGCCAATGCTCAAGTATTAGTATTCAAAAGAATTCAATGGGATATTTACTTACCGGTTGCGTTATCAGAAAACGATACGGCATAAGACGCAGGCATTTACAGGTCAATTCGGTGGAGAAAGTTTCGCCATCGGGCATATCGGACAGATCAGTAACATCTCCTCGGACAAAGTCTGCAATGGAATGTTGTTGTTAAATAGTCTTAAATTATAATTGCTATTTTTTTCTATACATGTGGCTGCATTTAGATAGTCACAGTGGGCGCAGTCACATTTTTTCTCACTGCTAGCTTATTGCTACCTATGCGTTGCTTACCATCATCACCCATTGTTAAACTATTTGTCCTTAAATACGGTTATTGCGTCAAACTCATAACAAGCTAAAAGAAACTAGTGAAAGGTGCACAACAAACTGCAAATTTTTAATGCAATACACAACTAGTTACTTCTCCACTACGCGTTCGCTTTGCACTTTGCTTCTTCTTCGCATTCTCTTGTATGAAAAATGGCGTGGTGTTTGAGCGCCATCTAGCGTTTAATAATGATTCAACTGCAACCGCATTGCCAACATCAAATTACGGCACAGCATGTATATAGCAATTTGAAGAGAACCAGGGATGCGAAAAATAATGATTCTCTAATGTGACTTGGAATTACAGTATTAATTGATGACAATTACAGTCATCTATAAATTCATGAAAATCTACTTAAAAGTATCAATTTAAATAAAAATCATATACATTAAAGTTATTCTGAGGACTTACCTTTGTACAATGCTTCCTCATCCACATCGGCTAGTATAGGATCACAGGCAAAAGCGGTATTCAGTTGATTAACGCTACCATTTGAATTACGTTTTGCATTGTTGGCGGGGAACTGCACACGAAGTGTGATCGTTAATTATACTTAAATGTAAATTATTGTGTTTACTTACATTGCCAGCAGTGCCATTAGACTCGTCCTGTTCAGCTTCGTCCTCACTGCTTAGCAAGACGACGGGGTCCGCCTCGGCAACTCGTCGGCCGCTGCGCGTTCGTCCGCCCCTAATGGCCATGCCCCTACCTCGTACGTTGCTCGAGCCAGGTGTGAAAGAGCCCCCAACGCCGACCACCTGTTTGTTAAGGCGTGCCAGTTCGCGTTTCTTGTCGGCCGGCGTCGTTGGTTCGCCTGTCAATGAGCCTGATCCGGCTATGGCTGCAGCAGCTGCATTCGAGGACTTAGTTACATAGGATTTGCGCTTGGGTGGCTCCTGGAATACACGTTTGCATCGCTCGCACTTGGCATGATCCATGCCCGTGAAACCGCACAGCTGGCAGACGGCGTAGTAGCCGTCAATCAACTTGGGTCCTTCCGAAGGCGCAATCACAGCCGGGGATGCGGCACCTGTGTTGGCGCCTGCGGATTCGCGCTTCGCCTGATCAGCAACTCCAGAATTGGCTGCTGTCGTTTGTGGATTATAGGCTGGCG
The DNA here is from genome assembly GCA_035045545.1 of Drosophila gaucha. Taxonomy (NCBI): domain Eukaryota; kingdom Metazoa; phylum Arthropoda; class Insecta; order Diptera; family Drosophilidae; genus Drosophila; species Drosophila gaucha. Next base: position 2,811,710 of record JAWNOY010000292.1, read on the forward strand.
TGGCAGTTGTGGCTGTTGCGGCCGCTGCTGCTGCAGCAGCGTTCTCCTGCTGACGATTCATTTGAAGACTCTCCTCGGCGCGTGAAATCAGCTCGCTGGCAGATTCGTTCACGGAAAAGCCAACTGTAACCACAAAGTCCACATTGGCACCGTGATGCTCGACGCATTGGATGGTGGTGCTATTGTCAAAGGGCACGCAAACCTGTTCCAACAGATCCTGCACGGTGCACGACTCCCGCGGCAGCGTGAACGTAATCAAACGCTGCTCCCCAGAGGCGAGGATGACCAACATCTTTGCACTGTTGCGATCGCGATCCGCAATGGGTTGCCCGGCCCGATTATTCAGCACGTGTTGCGAATGAATCTCGTAGTTGTTGTGCGACGTCTGCTGCACTGAGGATGACTGTGGCGGGGCTGGCGCTGTGGCAAGCACCCGCTGTTGAGGCTGCAAAATGCGAGGTGCGGTTGGATTGGATTGTTGTTGCTGCTGCTGCTGCTGCTGTTGCTGTTGCTGTTGTGTGGCTTGAGGTTGTGGCACCAACTTGGGCACCGATCGCACCAAAGTACCAGGCGCAGGTGCCGCTCGCATGGCCGTCGGTCCAGCGGCAATGGGTGTTGCAGGCGCCGGAGAGCTTGCCATGGTCTGACGCTTTTTGTATTCCGCAAGGCTCATACTGGGTCCGCTGGCAGTTCGCACACCCGACTGCTGCGGCTGTTGCTGCTGCTGCAACTGATGTGGCTGCTGCTGCTGCTGCTGTTGTTGCTGCTGTTGTTGCTGCTGCTGTTGCTCCTCTTCGCTACTGCTATTGGTGGCCGAACTCTGTTGGTAGTAGGTCGTCAATGTGGTGTTGCCGCCCGGAGGCAGCTGCATGGGCATAGTGCCTGGCGCCGGCTTCTGTTGCTGCTGCTGCTCCTTCTTAACCACCACGGCCTGTATGCTCTCCTCCAGATCCAGCCCCATAGTGTTCGTATTGGGTGCAGGAGCCGCTGTCGTTGGCGCAGGAGCCGGTCTGTAGCGCAATGGCTGTTGCCGCATGAGCACCATTTGTTGGTGTTGCTGCTGCTGCTGAGGATTGGGAGCTCCCTCGCTCACCACATGACGATATACGTGACGCGGCTGCATCTGCTGCCCGGGCGCCGTGACCGTTGGCTGACCCAGATTCGTTATAGTTATTTGCTTGGTCATCTGTGGCTGGGTCACTATCTGCATGGTCTGGCCATCGCCGGCTGTTGTGGTCTGCACCACTAGCTGGGTCCGTGTGGGTCGCACTCCCTGCGGCCGTACGCTCCGTACAATGCCTCCGGCTACTGTCTGCAGGCCGCCACGGGGTCGCATCTGACGGACAATAGTGGGCGTTAGGGCGGGGCGTGCTGCTATCACAGTGCTAGTGGATTGTCTGGCAATGATGGCGCCTCCACGCGTTGTTTTGCCTCGGAACGAGGAACGCACCAACTGTGTGCCTGTGGCTGTGGTCACCAGCTGTGGCTGTTGCACCTGCACCTGACCCTGCGGCTGTTGTTGCTGCTGCTGCTGCTGTTGCTGTTGTTGAGGCTGCTGTTGCTGCTGCAACGTGGGCTTGGGTAAGTGCACTTGCTGATAGACCACGTTGCCCGTTTGCTGTGGCACGACGCGCGTTTGCACAAGATGTGTGGATTGGGACTGTAGATGAAGTTGTTGCTGCTGCTGTTGCACGTGTTGCTGCAGCACATGCTGCTGCTGTTGCTGCTGTGGCGAGGTGGTGTACACCACGCGATTGTTATATGCGTGTATATTAATACCTTGCTGCGGTATGCCAGTCGTTTGCCGCATAATCAACTCCTGGTGCTGAGGCGCCTGTATTAACACCTGCTGTCCCGTGGGCTGTTGCACAATCACATGCGTGTTGTTAAGCATCTGCAAGTAGGTTAACGGCATTAGAATATTAAGTCAATAAAAGCCAACAACTCACACATAAACACAATTTAAAAATATTCAGCTTAGGAATTTAATTAATGTTCACTATTTTTTTTTTTGAATCTATTGAGCATTGTCAGAATTTACTATTTGACTTAGCAGCTTATAAAGTCTTTGTCATAAACTAAAATTAACAACGAATTTTAATTTATTAAAAAAAAAAAAACAAACAAAAATTAATAGACTTTGTACTTAGACAACTGGACAAGATTCAAATTTCAGTCTATTATTATATAGATATCGTTTTGCCTTAGCTGAAGGACTTGCTTTATAACATATAAGTATATATACGAAACTGATAATCACATTAAATTAAAATGAATTAGATCTCAATGCTTACGCTTATTTGTCGCTGTTGTTGCTGCGTGGTCGTCATGCGGTAGACAATCTGCGGATGCTGTTGCGGCTGTTGCTGCTGCACTGGCGATGTTTGTAGCTGCAGCGTTTGCTGCTGGTGCTGCGGACTTTGCAGCAACTGTTGTTGCTGCTGAGGCGTGGCCTGCACCAGCGGCGTCGTTTGCTGTTGATAGGCGGTGTGCTGTTGCTGCTGGTATTGTTGCTGATGTTGTTGTTGTAGCACTTGCTGCTGTTGTTGCTGTTTCTTTTGTTGCTGCTGCTGTTGCAGTTGTTGCATCGATGCATGCTGCACAATTGTGTTGGATTGCAGCACTTGATCCGATGTATAGTAAATTTGCTGCGTGTGTTGAATGGCGGGTTGTTGTTGCTGCACATATTGCTGCTGCTGCTCCAGACGCAACTGTTGCTGCTGCTGCTGCACTTCTTGCTGTTGCTGCTGGTAGTGAACCTGCTGATGCTGATGGTGCATAACAACCTGTTGTTGTTGTTGTTGCTGCTGCACTTCCTGCTGTTGTTGCTGCTGCAGCTCAGCGCCTATAATATAGTGGCTCGCTGTGGCAGTCTGCTGCGGCTGTTGATACTGCGCGGGGGCGGCGGTCTGATAGACAACTTGCTGCTGATCACTGAACACGAGTTGCTGATCGTCCTGCAGCACAAGAGACTGTTTTAACACAAAAGCATTAGCTCAGAGTTCAATAATGTGGTGCATTGTTATTGTACTTACGCCCACTTCGTCGTGGGGTACTTGCACCACTTGCAAGTCCGAGTAGACGGGCTTCATATCCATGTCCTCGCTATTACTATGAACTATGTACTGTTCCATGGCGGACGCTGCAAGAAAGATTCGTTGTTGTTTTTGTTAACTTTTGCGCCATGCATTTATACACAGTGTGTGCGTGTGTGTCTGTGACGTCACATGCCCCTCGTAAGGCAGCAGCGCAATTTTCCTTTTTGCATTCATCTTTTTTACCTTTTTGGGCCTTGGCCAGTTGTTGGTGTTGCTACGCCTTACAACTCACGATAGGATACACAGACGCATTTGCACTTAATATTTAAATCATATTATTTTACTTATAAACTTCTTTCAAAGTATGCCTCGGATGCTTGGTATGAAAATTCGCTTTCTTTAACAAACACCAAAGCGACGAGGCAGAATCAAATATGGCGTTTACTTGGAGCTGGCAATGCCAACAAGCGAGGTGAGGCGACGCCACCTGGCGGCTGTTTGGCCACCAGCTGTTCATAAACATTTTCAGTGCTGCGTTTTGCTTCGCACTTTTATCGACGTTTGCTTCTGGCGCGTTTACGTCTAATGTATAGTGGTACCACTATTTGGCATGTAGGGCACTGAGTCAAATTTGTGGTACCACTAAATGCCCACAAGCCACTTATCACTGGAGTTTTCTTAATTTTCACAATTTTCCTGACAAATCGTGTGCGCGACACTTTTGCCTTCATAAAACACATGGACCGCATGGTTGACTTGTATTAATGCGCGCTTTATTTTGGTAATTAGAAACCGAATTAATAGCAATTTGAACGATGTCTTGTGCAGCGCGAAAGGAGCGCGCAGCTCTTGCGAATTATTTTGAAGAGGAAGATGAAGCAACAACAGTCAGCGAAGCAGTGAGTAAAAATACGCAGCAATATAATTTGGGCAGGTTGGCAGGGTTGATTACTTGAAATTGGAATTAAAGGGTAGTAAAGTTATATATATTGATCAATTCCAATTGATCAATTTAGAAAATAAATGTTATAAATTACCATAAAATTATTTTAGCTAATGGAATCGCAATTATTTTAACTATTTTAATTAAAATAATTTGGAAACTTGTGGTAAAAAGTGGTAAATTAAATAATTAAGCCAAACACTTATTTTTTATACAGAAATATTTAAATACATGATATATATATTTTCTACTATATATTTTTTACTATTAAAAACGTATAATAACCCTTCATTTTATTCCATATATGAAATTTGGCTATAAAAAAAACGGTTTTGTACCTTACCCAAATTTAATGTATTTTGTGCGCCGCCAGTTGGCAACCCCAAGTTATGACGTCAAACAAAGAGTTTGTTTTTCCCTAATAAGTGAATCATCGAGGAAGTAAAATTATAGTAAATAGTGTAGACACAGAAATTAGCTACAGGTGACAAGATGTTTTCCAGTGGCCCCAACTATAACAAACTTAAGACAAATCTGCGCCTAGCGCAGAATCGTCTCAAGCTGTTGGAAAAAAAGAAGGCGGAGCTAACGCAAAAGTCCCGTAAGGAAATTGCCGACTACCTAGCGACGGGCAAAACAGAGAGGGCACGCATCAGGGTGGAGCACATCATACGGTGAGTGCAGGCCAATTGTCAGCTGACAATGGAATTTATAATTTTGATTTGTTTTCAGCGAGGACTACCTGGTGGAGGCTATGGAAATCGTTGAGATGTACTGCGATCTGTTGCTGGCCCGCTTTGGCCTGATCCAGCAAATGAAGGAACTGGATGCGGGCATAGCCGAGCCTGTCTCTAGTTTGGTTTGGGTCTGTCCTCGCTTGCAAAGCGACATTGGCGAGCTGAAGGTTATTTCCGACATCTTCATTCATAAGTATGGGCCAGAGTTTGCGGAGCATTCGCGCACTGCGACTGGCGAGCATTACGTCTCAGAGAAGCTAATGCACAAGCTGGCGCTGCAGGCGCCGCCCAAGCTGCTTGTGGAGAACTACTTAATTGCGATTGCTAAGAACTACAACATCGAATACGAGCCAGATCCACAGGTTATGCAGGAGCAGGAGAAGCCTGATCAGCAGCAGCATCATCTTATCGATTTGTCGGATCGTAATAATCTAAGTGGCGGAGGCGGTGCAGCAGCTCCACCTAAAATGGGTTTCATTGGCTATCCGCCAATGCCACAGCTGCCGGATATGCCACTGCCGCCAAGCAGTAAGCCATTCAATTATCCACCCTTCGGTGGTCCTGGCGGTGGTAGTGGTGGTGGTGGAGGAGGAGGAGGAGCATGTGCCGCTCCGGCTGCAATGCAGCCGCCGCCTCCATTTGCGTACAATATACCGCCCAATCAGCCGGCGCCAACGACTTCGGCGCAGGCCAAGTGCGCCGAGGAGAAAGATTTGAATACGAATTTCATCAACGTAAGTTAAATAATTTATGATCTCTAAGTAGTTGTTGAGCTCAGCTTCTTGCATGTGCCTGCATGATTGCGTAATTTCAGCACGAAAATGTAACCAAGAATGAGCAATCGGATGGCTCTGGCAGTCCGGATGAAAATGTTTTGGTACGTTAGCTTCGAGTCGAATGACTGGACACGGTCCATAACTAACTTTGCTTTTCGTTTACCCACTACTTTTCCACTCACTGTAACCCAAATGCATCGTCGTTTCATTGTGACGTCACCGTGTGCGTGTAAGTGAAGAGAAACCATTTCTAATGAGTCATAGTGTGTCCTGGTGTCAGCTTATCTACTCTTCCTGCTTTTGATATATATGTATATATATATAATTTTAACTATTTATGATTTCGATATTGACTTTTTATTTTGCATAAACAGCGCCCAAAACCGCCAAATGATCCACCGCCGCGCTACTCCTCGATTAATCCTGTTAACTTGCAGGTCAGCTTGACTTGATCTTGACCACGCGACTTATATTTACTGCTGATCTCCATTTAGAACTATATTTTACTTACATTGGCTTTTTATCTCTGCAGAATGCCAACAAACCGAAACCGCAACCACGCTCAAAGCTGCCGCCTGGCGGACCGGAACAGCCCAGCGCTCCACCTCCAATGGATTTGCCCTCGCTGCCCAATGTACCCAGCGATCTTCCCGACGTTCCAGGCCATGGCAAGCCGGAAGATGACGAAATTGACTTTGATGAGCTGTCGCGTCGCTTTGAGAATCTGAAGAAGCGCAAGTGAAGCCGTCACCGTTTAATCTTTATGCATTCAAAATTTTGTTAACATAAATAACCAACTATATATTTTATACAAGTGGTTTGTTTTTACATATCATAATATCTAGAACTGTTCATCGCTCTCCACAACTTCCTTGAGTTCCAGCAGCTCCAATAGACCTTTGCCTTTTGTTTCGTTGCGCACTAGTTCGTCTATAACCCGATACTGACCGGGATCGATGAGAAGAGTCAGATGCAGCGTCGATTCCTCCCACTCTTCGTGCTCCACGGCGTTGGCGAGCTTGACAACGGACTCCTTCAGCTTGCCGCCTCCTTCCTTGCCCGCAAAGCTCACACGCAACTTCATGCGAGAGCGCTCGATGGGCATATGATCGCGCAGCATTTTAATGGCCTCCAGTGTGTTCTGCTTGGTGTTCTTGTTCATCTTAACAGAGAAGTGTGCGTCCTTTAGAGACTTCTCAATGATGGTGGATGAGTAGGGACGACGCGTTTCGGGATTTACGCAAAGTGCAGCCACACTGTTGACTATGCTATTGAGCTGCGAGTCCAGCACACTTTGACGCTCTTTCTCCGAGACCTGCAGTTCGCCTTTGCTCAGAATTTCCTTGCAAATTTCCGTGTCGTCTTTGGCACCGAATGCCTTTTGCAACTCATCCTTCTTCGCTGTCTGTCCCTTGGACACATTGGTGAAGATGGTGTGCGTTTGCAAAACCTCATCGATGTCCTTTTCGCTGTGGCAAAAGCTTACAATTTTGAGATCCGCAGTGCTCGCTCATTATTATTTACCCACCTGTTGTTGCGCCAGGAGAGCACCTTGTTTTTGTAGCACGCTATCTCAAAGCGCTTGCCAGCCTTTTTCAACCTCACAATGGCCACATTTGTGAGGCGTATTTGATTTGTGGGTGTGAATATTTTGGACATGCTGAATTGGATTGTTTTGATTGCTCGGTGTGACTGCGCGCCAGCTACTTGAATAATACCGAAAGTATCATGCAAATACGAAAATACCAAACTAAATAGGGATGTGGCAAGTTTTCTGCTTTACAACACTGTTTCATAACGGTTCCCATCAAATATACAGTTTTCTTTTTTTGTCTTTATTGCTGAATACTCTGGTAAAACATAAATCTTTAACAATGTTTGCTTACTTTTGTTGCAACAATTTACGCGCCAATGAAATTGTGTGTGGCAGCATGCGGCCGGGACACGTCCGCATATTGCCAGACACAATAACAAAGCTGCTCTATGAATTTGTTAGTATGCGCACTTAACGACCATCGGACAGGCCTCAAACTCGAAACTTAACTGAACCAAGTCATATCTTATTGTATTATTAATTGCGTTGCCCTCCTTACAGATGAGGTGGCTCTGGCGGCGTCTCTGGACATTCGGAATATTCGGTTTCTGGCTCGCATGGACAGGTCTCCATGAGCGTGCATCCTTCCTCTTCGCAAATGCCGACATCCGAGGCCGATGGCTCGGGCTCCTCTTCCTTGTAGCCAATGTAGGCGGATGCACGCTGTTTGATAATTTCGAGTATAATGGCGGTAAGTATCTCGCGAGAGTCCACAATGTGGCCAACTTCTTGGGCCACCTCTGCAGATAGCCAGGGGCAAACGTCCTTCATAAGTTGCTCCTTCTTTACAGCATCGCTGGCCGGCTCAATGTTCTCCAGCACCTCGGGCACCAGGCTGGCAATGTGTCCCTGCAAGAGCTTAGCCGCTGTCACACTCTTCTGCATCTCTGCATCCAGCTCCTTGGCAATCGCATCTTGGCGCAAGCGGCGATCCTTCTCAGCCTGCAAGCGCAGCTCTTCGGCCTCCAGGCGACGCAGCTCGGCCAGCTCCGCCTCGCGTTGAGCCAGGAATCTGTAAGCAAAATGCATTATAATATATTCATAGTAGTAACTAGATCTGTGTAATTACTCCTCCTGTTTGCGGCGCAACGAAGCCAACTCCATTTCGTGGGCCACCTCCAGCATGCTCTGTTCAATGCAGGCATCGACCAGCACATCGATAATCGGTTGAGCCTCTGCATCAAAGTGAAAGAGTTCGCCTTCGCCAATCTCGGTGCCCACATCGACGCCCACCTTGGCGGGCACGTAGGGCGGGGTTGGCGGCTTCTCTAGAAACAGGTCTGTCTGTGTGTCCACTGAGAACTCAGGCGGGCGTTGCATTAGTTTCTCTAAGTACTTCTCCGTCTGTATGTTCTCGTGCTTTCTGCCCTTTACTGGCGGCGGTGTGCCCAGGACATTGCGCTGATTGCGGCACTGCATCGAACGCTTGCGCAGCATATTGCGGCGCCGTAGCTCGGCAGCCTTGTCAAATGGATCAATCTCCGCCTGCAAACATAAACCGATTACTCATGGGTCAGGGTTGCTGCCGTCGCAATTAACACTCACCAGCATTGACGGAGTACCAAAGTTGCTTCCTTTTATGACGCGACGGTCGTACATCATGTTCATGTAGGGGTCTGGCGGCGGCACGACGGGCCTAGAAAGAGTTACAACAGAGCAGCCGGTAATTAGTAAACCTCGACCCAGTTCAACAAACTATAAACTGGGTATTCAGACTTATAAGCCCCCCAAAATCTGTTGCACTCTTCGAGCGATAAACATCAAATTTGTGTAGTGCATCACGACTCAACCCCTTAGCTGAATCGGGGGCGTTAGCTTGTCAAGTCATCTCCGATTCGAATCAATTTCCGTTAAGTTCACTACACTTTTGGGTCAATGGGCAGGGCGACTTAGTCCATAGCCCACTTCTCTAGTCAAATCCCTAGTTAAAGTCAGTTTGCTGGAAAAGCTTAAAGAGGACTCTCCTCGGTATTTGCCCCTGGACTGGTCAGTAATTTATGACTTGCTTATTTATATGGCATATATGTATAGGTGTGTAGGATTGTGGTATAGGTGAATACATGTATAAAACATTGTCAGACATTGCACTCCTTTGCAAGCCTGGAACCTGAACTCGTGACCTATGCAAATTTTTAGAGTTTGTTGGCGCACAAAACTGGCCCACTAACAGGAAGTCACATTGAAGTTCCCAGCCAAGCGGCACAGCCAAATGGCAAATGTCTACTATACGGGGTCTGGGTCCTGAAGTACAAAGCAATCAACCAAAGCTACGACTCCAAGAGAAGTACAGAATAGGAGTTTAGAGGTATGTTTAGTCAAAATGAGCGGAGCTGAAGAGAGGTTCAGGTGGCAGGTGAAACACTTTACTTAATTTCAAGTTTGAGCTAAAGCTGCACTGTTAGATATATGTTAGATAGACATAGGTGATAGACATAGCTGTGTATACTTCTTAAGGATTAAGATCAATGATCCGAATCGGATTCAATTCGAAATTTGAATATTAAACCATACCAGTTGCTCAGATATATTTAAATTTCATTCCAAATAGACCATTTATTAGCTATGTCTAGCCTATGTCTATTTAACATATCTAACATTATATATATATCAAAAATTTAAAAGGAGGTCTAGAGGAGTACTGATAGATTTACTACTATCTATCAGTACTCCTCTAGACCCCCTTTTAAATTTTTAACGTATCTTTTTTATTCTCTGAGATAGAGATAGACTGAAAGAGACTGGCCCAAAATATGGAATAATTTAGGGCAGGAGAGTGCGATGTTCATTCAGCAGTGACAAAATAGGGGAGATTGATTCAGCAGACGATATCTCAGTGACAAAATAGATTTCTTTCAACATTTAAAACCGTTTTTTTTAGATATCTTCATAGGTTTTAAAAAAAAAATTAGTTTAGAGGACTTTAAATGTATCTGAAAACGCGGAACTGTAAGAAATTTTTAGTTTATAATTGATCGAATAGGGCGGGATAATTCCATATTGGTTTCAGACATCGATTAAGTTCGTCAAAAACCTTCGGAAAAATATTGTCTGATTTTTATCTGTTAACCTGAGTAATTCTGTTTCTATTAGTAGTTATAACATATGAGGAACTATAAAATGTAATAAGATATAATATTTTCCGAGTTATGATAAGTTAGGTATAATATACTAGAAGCTATGATATATAAGAAGGCATGATATATTAGCAAGAGCTAACGGCTGTCATTTATAGATAATATGCGAATGAAGCTAATGTGCATACCTATCGTATATATCTAGGGCCAGATAACCGAATATCAAATTGAGCCCATTTATAAAAAAAACAAACATCAACTCATTTTATATATATGTATGTACACAAAGCCAAAGAACTACAGCAGAACTAGGCAACACTTTGGCCAACAAATATATATATTATTTGTTCGTATACTCGTATACCGTCTGGCTCATGCCGATATATGCTATTTTTACTCTCATATATACGACTCACATATGCCGTCTGTACAATGTCCTGCTGCCTTATATCCTACATTCAGTTCTTTTTCAGCTTTTATTATATGGCATTTAAGCTAAATTTCCGTCCAGTTTTTGTTGTTTTTTTTTTTGCTGCTTTGCTTGTTGCCAATAAAATCTTGATTTAAATTATTTAAGAGAGAAAAGGGGGCAGGAAAATAGGCGCGTTGCATGCCACATTACGATGTCGTTGTCCGTGTGATGTCCTTGCGATGGCGAGGAAAATCCATTTGACTAACGAATGCGCCAAATAAATTAATCAGCATTGGACTTTTGAAATTCTCAGCGAATTGAAAAACATTTCCAATTCAATTGTTGACGCAGCAATCGATAAGCAGGTGGTTTGACTAACCACTAAACCACCACTGGTCAACACCACAATAAGCGACAGCCCACCTCATTTGAATTTACGGTAATATTTTGTGGAGCAGTTAGCTCATTTTTGCTTTCCTCTTTACGGGGAGGAGACTTAAGGGCCCAGTTTATTTTACCTGTATCCCAAATTTGTAAACAGTGTATATTGTTTTTGTGGAAATGTTTGTTACAGGCAGTAGGAGCTGTGACTGATTCTTTAAACTATTTATTTTCAGGATAAGCCGACTCGATCTAGATATGTCCGAAAATCTATATTTATTATGTAGATTCTGCCAAAGCGAAAAGAGATTTTAAATTACGCTTTTAGATAACTTCCCACAGTTCTCTTAAAATGTCAAAAAACTTACGTCCTGCAAATTTTCTTAAATATCCTATATATAGAAACCACAGATAATCAATAATTTGCGAGTATTACAGGGTATTTGCTAGTCGGGTATTCCCGACTCATTGCTTTTGTGTACACCAGTAGCTAGAATGTTTTACAGCAGTTTTGATCCGGGTCCAGGGTATCTTCTAGTCGGGGACACTTGTTTGCTTTCACCTGGAAGGTGGGAGGAATTGGGGGCGCAGGTTTTTATTACCTCTTGTCGTTATTATTGTTGCGTCGCTGCTGCAGCTGCTGCTGGAACTGCGCCTTGGTTATGTGCAGGCCACCGGCCAGCGATGGGGCATCGGCTTTGGAGGCCGCCGCAGCAGCAGCGGCGGCTGCCACAGCAGCTGTGGCACGCACTCCGTTCTGCCTAGTGGAGGCTTTATTGTTATCCTTATCGTTCTGCGATATCTGGCGACTATTGTCCTTGTTCTGATTCTGATTCGGATTCTGATTCTGATTCGGATTACTATTGTTGTTGTTGTTAATGTTGCTGGCATTGTAGTAGCTGTGCAGGATCATGGGATAGGAGGAGTAGGCATAGACATGGCGTCTCAGCATGGATGCGGGCAGCATCTGCAGCTCATGTGGAGGCGGCAGAAAAATGCCCGTGGGCACCGTCGTCTCGAAGCGTGGGCGCTCCATTTGCCGTGTGGATAGCCAGGCGCCGGTGGCGCTGCTGTGACCGCTGCTGCCGCCGCCGCGTCCGTCGTTCTCATCCGGCGCCAGGAAGCGCAGCTTCTGGCTCAGCTCATCGGCAAAGCTGCGCACCTCCTGTGTGCTGCGCGAGAAGAACGAGCGAGTCGTCAATGGCGGATTAGATGAAATGCTGCCTGCAGCGACAATTGGCTCCTTTGCATCTTCCGTCTGTTCACGTATAATCGGACGCACTATGGCCTGGTTGGGCTTCGAGTGCTGCGCTATATTCTGATCGTAGTCTAGCTCCACGGAATTGTGCAGCACGGAGAAGGCGTTGGTGACCACGTGCTGAAAATTGTAGGGGCTCTGATAGCGTTGCACGTTGTAGGCTGCCTGATGATTGTTGTTGTAGAAGTTGTTGTTGTTGTTGTGGGTGCTAGAAGTTCGTCCTGGTGCATATGGATAGCTGGTGGCAAAGGAGAAGTTCTGTGCTCGCTGCTCCGGTCTATTGTCTGGGAAGTGTTCTGGATTTATGTGCTGCTCGTTGCTGCTGCTGTTACTCTCTGGCATGGTACTTGGGCTTTGTCAATCAAAACACTTGCTTCACATTGCCTGCTTATAAATAGCCACACACAAATCACACGAATCGCACAAAACACAGCACACACCAAAAAGTTAATCAATAATTTTTTTTTCTTTATGTTTCGCTGCCCCTTTGTCCTTTGGCTGTTGCTGGACAAGGCGAGGAGCACGCGTTAGACCGCACTGTTCGAGTGGCAAACGCCAAATGACCGCAGCACTCGGCCCTCGGTCGCCAGCTCGGCCATCGCATGGTCAATCGCAACACGGCAGAACAGCTGCAGGGGTCCCACTACCACCACCCACCACCCATTGTGGTGGTGCTCCTGCCATGCCACTAGCATATGCCGACAATTAACTGCCTTTGTTGACTGTTGCCGCACAATTGAAACTGCCGCCAAATTCGGCATTTTAGCCAGAAACCTTTTGCATGCCGCATTATGTATTCGAATAGTTCGCAAAAGTTAGCGCAGTCGGGTCGTGTTTCCAATTAAAAGCGCTTCCTGGCAGCTCGTTATGTGGCATGTCCTTGAAAATTGGCGAAGCCCAAAGCAAAGGCTGTAGGTGTTTGTGTCAAATGCCACATTTCCTGCAATTCCCCCCTCTCACACCTACAGCTGAGATGACTTCACGCATTTCGCTGACATTGAAGTGGAGGAGGCGTAGGTGTCGCCTACTCGGAATCGCCTTGTCCTGTCCCAAGGTCAATTGTTAGCTTCACCTTAAGCAGTTGACGTGCGACGCTGATAAGCGGAATTAATGAAGTCGTCGCCTAGTCATGTCCTTTTTTCGTTGGAACTATCGACGTGTCGTATAATGCGGGGGCGTGGCTGCCCGAAAGGTTAAAGTTGAGGAAGCGATGCAATCTTCAAGGGCAAATACCTACTGGGCGGTAGTTCAACAACACCTATCTATACATTATATTCAATTAAGATAGCTTCCAAAAGTGAGTCCTATAATTGAATTCTCTGATTTAGAGATAAGAGTGAATACTTCTAATTTGTAGCATTTAAAATAGTTAGAGAAAGTGAAAAGAACTATCATCAACCACCTAAGATAACTGCTTTACCAGTTTTCTAGTTAAAATCCTAATTTGTCTAAGTGCCTAAGACCCATTAAGGACGTCGCATAAGGACGTCGTAGGCCACAATTGTCAATATATTGATCTATATCTATCCTCTATATCTTCGTCAACAGGCATTTTGAAGGATATCTATGCACGGCTTTATTTTGAATTTAAATATTGCCCATTATTTAAATGTAACCCATTGTTGAAATGTTACTTATGAGTGGAAGTATCATCAACCACATAGGATAACTGTTTTAGATAACTTTACCGATTTTCTAGTTAAAATTCTTCCTTGCCTAAGTGCCTAGTCGAGGACCCAGTAAGGACGTCGCATGGGTCTGGACGAACGTCAAAGCTGCCAGTGCTATTCAAAAATTGGGTTTATAGTTAGATCTATATCTATCCTCTATATCGCCTTCTTCAGGCGTTTTCAAGGATATCCCTGCACGCTTTAATCTGCATTTTTTATATAGACCATAATTGAAATGTCCTTTAAGTGACCCATTGTGAAAAAGTTGTTTATCGCAATGTTAGTTTGTCTATTTTTGCATTTAACGACATTTATAAATACAAAGTGCGTCAGTTTCAGTTTTAAGCACCAGCTAAGTGCCGCACGAGCCTCTGCTCGATGTAGATTCCTTGCGTGCCTAGTCGAGCCTACCCACTGACCACTTGGCTTGGCTCCTCGCCGAACATGCCACCTAGTGTTTAATAATTCATTTACGCAATTTATGAGTTGCCTTCTGTTGGATTCAACTTTCGGTTTCTGTTTTCTGTTTTCTATTTGGTTTGTTCAATCAGCCGGACAGGCCGGCAACTAGATTCATTGACCTCACTGGCCATTGTGAAGGTATGCCTCCTCTTTGAGCCCGCCCAGAAATCTGTGTAAAACTTACTTGGGACAACCTTTGATTTTGATTGGCTTTGGCTGGCTGGCCCACCAGAAGCTCTGTTGGCAGGGCGGCGCAGGGCATGGCTTGTCCTGCCACTTGAGCTGCATCTCGGTGACCTCGGTGCGTGTGATTCCAGTGCTGAGCAGGTCCATGCCGTGGCCTTTGCTCTTGCCCATGGGCACACGCTTTGGAATCGTTGGCATTGTAGTTGTGGCGGCTCTTCACACACTTTTTGTTAATGAATATCTAATTTAGAAGTTCTATTTTTTGTCTACAGTGTTTCTAGCTAAATCTAGTGTATAAAAGTCATGTCTGCTGACACATTTTACAAAGCTTTCTGTTTTATTTTGCTTAGTTATTTAGTTTTCTTTTTAAAACACTTTTAAACATATTTCTTGAATTTGTTGTCTTGCTTCACATTTGTTTTGCTTGGCTGCGTCGTATCCAAAATAAACAACAACTGCGGAATTTTCTCAGTTGCTATGGCAATTTTTTGTCGGCATTTTAGCATTGTCTAACTGTTGCCTTTTGTGGGCAGGAATTGGTAGATGTTTTCCGCAACGGCTGCATCTGTGGTGTGGCTAACCATGCCAATAAAGTAATTACTTTCAGTAGAGTCAGAAGCAAACTTAACTTTAACAGTGGCAGTTGTTATGTTACTTAACAGTCTAAGCAGTAAAAAATGGTTTAAATAAATAGGTGATGTTTGGCAATGTTAGGGTTACAATTTTGATCTACCTGGAACTTCACAGAATATAGCAATACAGTAAGCAGCCATTTGTGCCCACATTAAACTGACAGCAATATTTATAGTGGCTTCCATATCAAGTTTGAAAATCCCGCGTAATCAACTTTTACATTTGAGCTGTTGTACTTTGGCGGCAACTGCTTGCTTAGCATGATTTCGAAAGCAAGCAGTTCATATGCGTAGTACGTTTTCGTTATGTAATAACTGCTTGTTATACACATCAGAAGGCAAGCAGTTTAAATGCAAATAAAGCAGTTAAATTGGAATTAAATGTTGTAGCAGTTAAATATTGTAGTTAAAATAGTTTTTCTTTCTTTACTAATGAATGTCAAGCTTAGCTGATGATTCGTTCAAGTAGACAAACATTGCATTCGTCATTTACAGTAATTAAGCATTTCAATGCCTACTTCCGTTCCAAGTAAATCTCTAATCGCAGCTCATCTCAGAAGCATTTCCATTAATTAGATTCCACTGCCAAAACTTACATCGATATATATTATACTTTCGTAGCGTATGTCATTCGACCAGCCCTCACAATCTGATCGGAAAGGCTGGGCAGCAGCGTTTTGTTGTTGAAATTACATGGTCTCACTTTATTGTTTTGCTTATTCATTAACACTGAGACGCTGTGAGTGAGGGCTCTCTCATTGAGCAATGACTCGCCTGTCAACGATGACATTTGACTTTATGCCCAAGACGAAGAGGAGAGTGTGGGAGAGAGGAGCGGAGAGCGAGGCAATCTTCTCTTTTGATGGGGGTGGGTGATAATTGGTGTGTTCGCGTGTGTCGCCGTTTGCTTCTGGTGTCCTTTTGTTTGTACCCCTTTGTACGGGTTTATAAGATCACAGGAATGGGCCGAGTCGGGTATTCGAATTGGTATTGAGTAAACATCAATAAGTGCCATGACGTTTGACATTTGCAAAGAGTTCTCTCAGTCTCTTGCCTCGCTCATTCCCTTGTCCATTCGAATGTTTTTGTTGGCATTTAAAAGGTTAATGATGCCCACTCGAGCGGCCACACAGGCGATGCCTGGCGACGATGACGATATTGATAATCTTCGACTGCAATTTCCACAACGTTCTGTGTTCGATCATTTGCACTGATAGAGGTAGACGAGGCTGGCTGGCTGGCTACCTTTCTGCGAAAGGTCCAGAGTATGTGTCCCACTGTGTTTGTTGTCAAACAAATCATTTACAGATCTTTCTTGCCAGCTCTGTGTAGGTGTGACTGCAATTTTCCAAAGAAAACCAGACACTCGTTTACAATTGAAGTCGCACTCGAGTTTTGATTAATTTATTGCTCTACCGGCCACAAGCCGAGGGAAGGTGAAATAAACCATTTAGATAACGGTTGAGCCTCATAAAAAAAAATAACTATTGTGGATTGCTAGATTCTGCGGGCTGTTGCGTTTTTATTTTTTATGAGTTATTTCTATGGCTTGCTGGCGCCATGGAATATATCTATATACATATATAAAAATTCACCAATTTGGAAGTAGATATCATAAAAAAAACTAGAAGTAACTGTAAAATTGCGTGGGATTAATCTATTGTTATAAAAAATATAGTTTTATTTTGAAATGGAATTTTATAGGTGTGCCTAAATGATTTGACTGTTGGCCGTTGACATGGACTGGTAAAATATGATATATATTTATGTATTAATTCTTAAATTGATCTTACTTTTTTAAAGCTGATAAAGATTTATATTAGTTTTTCTTTGGTGATACTATGAAACAGCTTTTAATTGTATTCAACAACTCCAATCTCTGCCCAAATGAACTTTGCAATTTTTGTTGTTGCTTTTCAATTCAGCTAGCAGCCTTTTTATACTCGTTCGAGAGGTAAAAAGGGTATATTGGATTTTGTTCAATGTTTGTCTTGCTGTTCGTCCGATTTCTCTTTCTATAAAGCATTTTGCATCTATCGATGAAATACATTTGACTTGAAATTTAGTCTGATAAAATGAAATGATTTTTTAGATATGTCCACGGGGGCTTGTCTATTTTATAAAGTGCAGAATTCAGCAAATGCGTTACTGTTGACCTTTCCTGCAGATCGACCTAAAATTATTCATGAATCTGTTATCATATTTGAAAAATTCTTATCTTCCACACTCTTAGAGCTACATTCCTTTAAAAACAAACATATAAATTATAAGGTGGCAAATTTTAAAAAGTGAACGAGTATTCTGCAGTCGGTTGCGCCTGGCTACAGCGTTCTTACTTGTTTCTTTTGGCTTGCTGGTTTTTTTGTGTTCTAAGGTTCAGTGCAGCTCGACTCAATTATGAGAACTAGCTCTGGATTCTAAGCTGGGCCCTGCCGCAAACATTCGCATCAATTATGCATACGCCAACGCATTCGGCATTGGGCATACAGATGCAGTCCACACAAACACACACACAACACAGATTCATAGAGAGAGAGAGAGAGAGCGAGGACTTGGTAACAATGGCCTGCAGCAAGGACTGCTGCTTGTGAATCCTTTTTGCTGGCTTAGCCACAAGTTTACCGCATGGCAAATTCGACGAATTTCCTGCGGTTTTGCAGCATTTCGGTTGGTTGGTTCAGTTGCAACTTTGATTCCCAAATTGAGGGAATCGAGAAGATGGGGGGCGGGGCGAGGGCATTTGGTTGGCAGTCGGTCGCTTGACCGCAACAGCATTGGTCGAATTCAATTTATTGTAAATGGCAAAAGGATTTGTTGGGGCTCAGGATTTGTGCATCGTTGAAAATCGTTTGCAGCTGTGCTGGGGCCTAATTTTGGAAACAGTTGTCTTCGAGACTGGGACGCTCTGGTTAACATGGCACATCCGCATGTCAAAAATGTCGCACAAAAATCAAAAATGTCGTCAGAACGGGGGACAGAGCAGAACAGACAGACAGACAGAGACAGAGAGACGGACGGAACGTACCAGGAACCCGACGTGTTCGGGGCCCTCGGCCCAGACCCAGACCCAAGCACAAAACCCAAAGCGAGCCAACCAAAACTCAATAGCAAATTAGCAATTCCGATGCGGCCATTTATATTGTTTATTCTTATTGTTGTAGCTATAGTTGTTGTTGTTATTGTTGCTGTTGTTGTTGTTGTTGTTGTTACTGTTGCTGCTGTTGACGAACAGACGATCGCGTTTTTATTTTTATTTCATTTTCTATTTGGATGTTCTTTTTTTTTTTTATTTTGTGCGCAACGCTTGAAATCAACGCAGTTTTTTTTAAATTATTCCGCTCTGTAGTTTGAAGCGATCGACGTTCTCTGTTATCAAGTCCCGACCCGAACCTGTGCTCGATCCCGCAGACCGAGTCCAATGCAAATTAGCACTAAAGTCAGGGAGCAACCGAGCTATTACAATGTCTAATGTCTGACTGACTGACTGAAAGATTGTGTGATTGACTGACTGAGAGACTGTGTGACTGACTGACTGACTCAATGACCGATTGACAGTTTCCGAAATTGTGCACTGACTGACGGAATGCGAGCCTAAGTGTCTGACTGACTGAGAGATTTAGAGATAGTGTGATTGACTGACTGAGAGACTGTTGGATTGAGAGACTGAGGGACTCAGAGATTGTGTGATTGACTGGCTGAGAGACTCGGAGATTGTGTGACTGACTGACTGAGAGCCATTTGTTTGGCAAATGTTGGTAATCAATAATGCCTTAAATATTTGCCGTCATGCAAACTGTCCCAAAAAACAAACCCACAAGTTTGCGTGCTTTGCATTTCTTATATATATGTTATATGGCCTGTCATTAAAAGTCAGCCAAAAATGTTTTGTTATATATATAATAATTTGGGTGCGCTTATTTATTGTGACCAATTGTGAGAAGTTGTTGACGAGTTGCCCATATCGAAGAGGTGGGGGCACGGTTAACCGTTAGGCGCCAGCACCTGTATCGAGGATAAGCATCGCTCTTTCACTCTTACTTTCTCTGTCACCTGTGAGCTGAGTTCCTAGAAGCTAACAACTGTTGTTTACCTGCTGCACTTGTCTTCTATTATCTTCCTTTCTTGGGAAAGGTAAATGATATTGTATTGGCCAGATCGTAATCGATCTTGTTGTTAGTTTGTTTTGCCTTTGTTTTTGCTCATAACTCAATTAACCGGAAAAACTGTTTGGACAACAAAAACTACGTGGGCTGCTGCTATACTGTTGAAGTCTCCATTAGACCAGATAGTAGCCGGAAGCAATGAAAATGTGTGGAAAGTGTTGTTCCTGCCTCGAATTTACAGTGAACAAGTGTTAAGGATGTGCGTGACGCTCATTATTATGGGATATGAAGATAATGTCACGTAGCTCACATTGGGCGTGGGTTCCAATAAGGACAATATATATATATATATATATATATATATATATACATGTACAAAAGAATATGAAAACGTATTGTACAGTTAGAGGCGAACAATGCCCACAATTTGTCAGATAAAGCCAGGGGTATCTATTAAACTGAATTCCTAGAGATTAGAAATACTTGATAGGATCTGTGGGCGGAAATTTCATATCAATCAGAATACAAATTGATGGATAGTACAAAACATATCTTAACATAGGAGAGAGTCTTATGGAAAACATATATTTAAGATCAATAACAAACTTTGAACACTTTAGAAAATTTGTTTACGTCAATTTATTCGTTATTTAAGGATACTTTATACATGGATTTAATTAGCTAATTTATTTTAATGATTTTTTTATTTGCTCATCAATATTTATGAACAAAATATACAAGTTTTGATTTCATAAACAACTGTGACTCGCAATAACCTCTATGGAATTTGTAAATTAAATATGCTTTAAAGCTTATTATTATTATTTACTTTATATTTATATTGGATCAATTCCTATTATAAGAGGAAATGCTTTTCTCCATCTCCGATGCTTTCACATATTAGAACTCGTAAACAGAAGTTTCCCCAATTAATATCATAAACTTACTAATTTTATAGCTGACCCTCTCTTCTCTCTTTTACGATGCATACAAATTGTGATTTAATGTAGCCCCTGCTTATATATATAGACATATATCTAGTCATAATGCATGTATGCTCGATCTCACTTCATCAAACTTTCAACAGGCATCTGCTTAGTGTACAATCTATTGTTTATTGCATTCGGTATCCCATATTCCACGAGCATTTTAAGGGGCTGCCATAAAAACATAACTATGCAAGAAATTAAACAATCAATGGATTTTATTTTGGCTTTTTGGGTGGCGAACTGGTTCTCATAATATTTACAGTCTTTTGCCTTTCTTTGGATGGTTTTTTTCTACTTCTATGTATTATTATATAAACAGGGTATTATGAAATTTGTTAACTTGTATGTAACAGAACGAAGGAGGTGTGGATTAGCTTATTAAGTATATATATAATATATTGATGAGGATCCACAGCTGAAGCAGTTTAGCACTGTCTGTGCGTCTGTCCGTAAAAGCTGCAAAGTTGTTGAAATTTGTAGACGTAAGTCCTTAAAATCTGTATAAAACTTCCTTAATTTGATCATATTTTGCATAAGACTTAGGAGAGTTACAAAATATGGTGTATATATTCTCCTAAAGTATATTTAGATAATGAGGAATACATTTTTTTGGTATCTTCGCCGATTCGCATCAAAACATGGGCACGGGCCTTAGGGTATCTCTTAGTCGTACAGTGCCTACTAAAGCACTCTTACTTGTTTTATTTGCTTCGCATCGTAATTTGTGACTTTATTGATTGAGATTTCGTTTGGGGTTTTGGCCAAAAATGCTTTTTAATTATACAAAAAAAAAAAGGAAAAGAGACAATTTTATGGCCGCAATGAAAGCTGGTAGCGTGTCATGATTCAAATGGGCACTCGGGTAGGCATAGATAAATTGATGACGCTAACAGAAGCGGCACAGGAAGTTGTCTTAAAAAAAAGGTTGTAACAAAACATAAACATATATCAATTGAGTTGTTCTGGCCGTGTGTCCAGGATGCGCTTAAAAAGATATCCTTTCCGTTTGCCGCTGGCCAAATGAGTTGAACTTCCGTTGCAGCGCGTGGCCTAAGTTGTCGCCTGCCACGCCCTCACCCCACCAGCCCTAATGCAGTTGTCACAATCTAGCTATGGCTATAGCTATATATATATATATATATATATGTGTGTTTGTATGTCTGTTTGTATATATATGTACATATATCAGTAGCTGGCAACAACTATGCTAATCGATGCCATGCCAAACGGGGCAAGAACCAGAGATTGCTTTTGATAGGAGGGTTCAAGGAGGCGAGGAGGGACAGGAGGCTTGTCTAACCAAGGCGACGCCATTTGCAGTTTCACACTTTTTTTTAGCCATGGCTCGGACCATTTTTTATGGTCAAGCGTGCCAAATTTGTAAAATGCGTCAGAGACAAGTGTAAAGTAGGTGTTGTTGTTGTTGTTGTAGATGTCGTAGATGTTGTAGTTGCTGTGGTTGCTGTGGTTGCTGCAATGCTTGCATAATACCCTACAAATGCCTATTGGCATCGGTGCGCACACCCCTTTAGAAACTTTCCATGATTTGTGCAATAAATCAAATGAATTTCACTCAAAAACAATCAAAAGCCAAGGCGAGCAGCCAATTATTAATAAAAATGCCTTATAGCCGCATAGCTAGCAATAAGCAATAGCCACTAAAAATCACAGCAACAACAAATTAAACATATCAATAAAAGTCGGCACGCAAACAAGCGATTGACACGCAAAAACACATTTAAAATTGATTAGCTCGGTCAATAGCGACGGTCCCAATGGAATCCAACTTAAACATAGAAGATGTCTAGACGTACAAATGGGCCCGGTGTGACATTTGCCCCTGAGGCACTCCAACTCCAACTCCTCCTCTCTTTCTCCATCTCCATCTCCGTCTCTCTCGCTGCTGCTTCTGTGTCGCGTGCTGTGGACAACAATACAAATTTATTTTGGCTAATTTTGAACATTTGTTAAAAGAGAAATACAAGTGTATTTTATGACTACTATCGAATTTTTTAATACTCTAACTTCACTTCACTTTGAGCCTAACCTTATGTTGAGCCAATTGCCCAAAGATCTCAGAGACGAGCCAAAACGAAGACCGAAGAGAAGACGAAGCCAACAACCGAATCGGGAACCGAATCCAAAGCTAAACCAAAATTTGAAACCAACCCGAAATCGAGACACCATCATATTTCTTTTAAAAAATGGTTTATCCTAGTGAACAAGCATTACCTTAAGAGCTCCAGTGTTCAAGCTCCTCTATTTAGAAAATTCATAATAAATATTTTAAGCTTTTCTTCCCATCACATCAATGTAGGACAGTTTTTGGAAAAAATGGAACTCATTCCTGAAGATTTATGAAAAATTAGAAAATTTAGCTCAATGCTAAGGCTGAGAATCTTGCAAGTAGAGTGAAACTTGTCTATATATGTTGGTAAGAGATCTACTTTTATTTTAACTATTTATCTGTAGTTTTTAATTTGAATATAGAACTTACAGTTGACAAATACGGTTGCCCAAGTTTACAAATATGTAGGAAAACGAATTCTATGGCAGAAAGTTAAAATTCTATCTAGCTCATCAAATTCTTACAAAATGTACAAACCTGGCTTTAACTAAGATTTGCTTAAAAAGATTTACAAATAAGATTTAAAATTGATGATTGAGTTGATATCTTCTTTAAGTTATATTATTTTTTATTTATTTATTTATTACTGATAATTTTTATTCTTGGATAACCTTTCTTAAGAATCGCATTTAATGGCTGAAACTCAATTTGAATCGTAGCCTGAACGTTCTCTAATTTTATGAGTTTTAGTTCCGACTTTCATTCAAATTTGCTTCTATTACTACTTATACCTTTCTGATACTCCATTCTGATAACCAAGTGTCTTTACCTTCTTTTAGGGTATTTTAACATGGAAAACCTGCGCTTGTCTCTAACTGATAAGCAAAAATGTGCGTTGCTCGCCGCGGGCAACAAATACAACAAAATTTAACTTAAATATAAAGAATATATATATGTATACATACATACATACATGTAGATATATATATAAATTTATATATAAAAGTCTGTCGTTAGCTGCGTCGGCTGCCTCGATTGGGTTTCACTCTCAGTTTCTTGGGCGAAGGGGCATAATTATTGGGTCAGCATTGGGGCTACGTGCGTCGTCATAACGGACGCAGCGCAAAACTAATTTTGGAGCCTGGCCCCAACTGCGGGCTATTTCCAGCAAAACGCTGAGCACCTTTTGCTTAAGCTTTATGTTTATGTTCGCTGCTTGTGCTTCTTCTTCTTGTGCTGTGGCATCTTATGATTTATTAGCTTTGATCAATTTGATGGATATTTTTTTGGCAAAGCGATCAATCGATCCAGGTATACCTATATATATATATATATATATATATATATATATATATATATGTATGGAGTACTGCTGCAAGTAAGTTTGTGCCTACCTTAAGGGCTTTCCAAAAAATGCTTAAACCAATTTTCACAAAACCGCGCTTAATTAAACGGAATCTCTGACTGCCGGCCTGCCCGTCTGCCCGTCTGGCAAGAGGCAGCCCGTCTACACAGAGCTCGAAGCTCGAGCTTCAATGGTGGTCGTCGCCCCAGAGACACGATAAACGCGTACAATTGTTTGCACTTAAGATTTTTACACATGATTCAGTAGCCGGTAACCCGGCTCTGGCACAGACATTTTACTGGCGATCCATGCGCTTTTGTGTCCTGGCAGTCATGTCTGCATATGTTGCACTGGCACTCAAATCACAGTCAGAGCCACTGCCTCGCCGTCGAGTAGCGAGGGGTCCGCTGTTGTTGTTCTATCAGATGCAATATTTGCTAACGAATAAATTGGCATTTCACAAGTTGCCCTGACAGACGACTGCCAACTGCGACTGCCTCCTCCTGGCTGGCAGCCTGACTGCCTGGCTGCCTGACTGACTCCCTGGCTGTGTGTAGCTGGCCAAACTTGTTTGCTGGCTTGCCTGCCTGGCCTCTGCCTCTACCTCTACCTTTGCCTGTCCCAACATGCATTGCAATCATTTTTGTTGAATCTAAAATTGACGCATCGCGGCTA
Source organism: Drosophila gaucha (assembly GCA_035045545.1). Taxonomy (NCBI): domain Eukaryota; kingdom Metazoa; phylum Arthropoda; class Insecta; order Diptera; family Drosophilidae; genus Drosophila; species Drosophila gaucha. The sequence continues at coordinate 2,836,053 of JAWNOY010000292.1, forward strand.
TGACTTCGTCATTCTTCTGCTTTGCTGCAGAGTCTACCGTTGCAGCAGTAGCATCAACTACCGTGTTACGCGGCCAGGGCTAAAATGGCCAGCGCGTCGCACATTTTTCGACGACATCTGAATCTGATTAGAGGCAGTGGCCAGAGCCAACTCCTCGTCGTCGTCATCGTCGACCAAGTTGACGTTGACGTCCAGCCTCAACAACAGCAACAAAACTGAACCGCAGGCAAACTGCGATTCAAGGAACAGCCAATCTTTCAGCTGCACACTGGATAAAAATATCAGCAAAAACATTGTTAAGAGAAGTTATAAGAAGTTATAAGAAGAGTGATATGGAAATAATTTTTTTTAACTATAAACAAAATTAGGAATATGTTTCTTAATATATTCTTTGAGAAATTTTTATTAAAACTAATTTATAAATGGATTAAAAATCTCATGATAGTCAAATGGTAAATTAAATAAGGAACTTTATTTAAAACTGATTGTGTTTTTCTTTTTACAAGGAATCTTAAGTCTTACTTACTATATTCTTAATAGTTTTGCTACATAAATTTAAACTTCCCTTCATATACATCTTCTGTTCTTCACTTTGGCTCCACTGTGCAACTTGATGCCGTGTGGGGGCTGCAGCATCTCTTGGCCCGCTGACTTGACTTGCTCGCCTCTTTTTTACTTGGAACTTCAGCCCCGTTTCGATATGCCCTAAAACATATTTTGTGGCATTTGGTTGCACATAAATTCCATGTCATTGTCATTGTCATATGTTTCTGCGCCCTGAAGCAGCTCTCCTGCTCATATTATTTTATGTATACAAAACTAAACTCGAAACAAAAAATTGTTTATAAAATCAAAATGCGCGCGTTGCTTTTGTTTTTTTTTTTCGCTATTCTGGGCTAAGCCACGTTTTGCACTTTGCATAAATTGAACTCTCGCTCTTTCGCTCTCTCTTTCTCGCTATCTCACTCTCTCTCTCTCTCTGACTGTATGTGTTTGTCTGTCGTATCCTGTGCATAATCGTGTCCTTGTACAACAAAAGCAATTGCTACTGTTTGCCGCACATTGGCTGCTTAGTCGTGGTCATCATGTGGCATATATCATGTCGTCGACAGTCAGACTGCCACGCCCCCGCCTCGTCTACTAAAAGCGACTGCGACTGCGACTGCAACTGCGGCTGCGCGCATTCGATTCGATTCGCAAGGCAAAGTCTCGAGCCGCCTCGCCGAAAATTTGCATAAAATTATGCAAAATCATGCAATGCGCTTAGTGTCTGTCCTCCAACTCCCGCCTCTCTCTCTCTCTCTCTCTCTCTCTCTCTCTCTCTTCCTTCTCCCTCTCTCTTTCTCCTTGCTGTTTCGCCCTCTCACTCTAGCTGCTCTCGTCTTTGTCTCTTGTTAGTACGCGTTTTATGAATGGAATCGCAGGCAGTTGAAGCTGTGCAGGATGAGGATGGGGATGAGGTTGAGGCTGAGGCAGTGGCTGTGGATGAGGCTGAGGATGAGGATGCTAGCCAGGTAGCCGTGCCTGCAACTTGTTGCCGCTGTTGTACATTAATGAAATTTGTTAGTATCACGACTTTTATGCCTGTTGCCTGCCAAGTTTGCTTTTGTTTTGTTCGCCAGTTGATTGTTTCTTTTCTTCCTCTTCTCGATTTTCGATTTGTGCATTAAATTAAAATATATTTATAATATGAATACTTTGCATAGATTTGCTGTGCGGCATCTCTCTGACAACAATAGCCAGTTATATAGGTTGCCCACTCATGCGTTTATTTTACTAAATAAAATATCAAATTGAATAGATTAACGATAACTCTATTTTTTCGGGACTTTTGTTTTGGAATTTATATAAAAATGATAATGTAATGATGCTGTGGTGCGAATTTATGTTTAGAAATGTGAATAATTTTCAAATAAAATTGATAAAGCTAAAAGAAATTTTAAGATAAAATGAAAGATGAAAGATTAATAGGAGTTTCAAAATGGAGCCTGTCGAAGTTCTTTATGTTATATATAAGTTAGCTAATTTCAAGAACTTAAGAAGGGCTTGCTACTCAAAGACAACTAATCAAAATGAATTTTCATTTTCAGGTTCAGCGAGCGAAGTTCAAGGCAGCTCTACAATCTCTATAGCATACTTTCTAGAGCTATTTCATCATCAATCATTATGAAACATTGGAGGTAAGCAACAAATAAGTATTTCTCTACAATAATATATCTTAGAATAAGAAGTGCAGATGGAGCTAGCGACAACTGCAGCAAACTCTGCAGTACGCAGATAGAATCTAGTTTTTTTTTTTGTTATTCTCGTACAGCTGCAACAATTGCCTCATCTTTCAAACCTTTGCCCCAACCCAAGTTGTTGTTGTCACATCTTCAGTTGCTCTTGCTTGCAATCGGATCTGCTGCTGCTGCTGTTGCCAACATACAAAAGCCATGTCAATCAAAGTTTTGTCACAACTCCCAAGCAGCGTTGCAGACGCAGTTGCAGACGCATTTAATCGCAGTTTTTAACATATCGATCAGCGGTGGGGAGAGTCGGCTGAGTGAGGGAGGGGCAACTGCAACGTGAGGCAAAAACTCGCTGAAAATGAAAATGAAAAATAAAAATGCGTTAAAGAAAGAAAATCCCAAACTGGATAGCGTTTAGCCAAACGCTGATGCGTATCTGAAACGCTCTGCGGATGGGGATGTGGATTTGATGTGGATATGGTTAAGTCTTTGGGGTGTTGGATGGCAACAGTAGCAGCAGCGACAACTGCTTTTGGTTTAAATGCCGATGACTTTTGGGCTTATCGTTTAACAAACAGCCATAACAACAACAACAACAGCTGCACATGGGAGCATCTTTGATCACAGCTAGCTAAGGGCTCGACGGGGACAACTTGGAGAGAAGACGGAGGTTTTCGGTTGGGGTCTATCTATATAATTTATGACAATATATGCAGCGTTAATGTCGCTGGTCGCATCGTTGATCGATGTCTGTCACTTGGGTCGGATGCTGACTGCTTATATAAGTGTCAGAGTACCGCGATTGTTATCAGAGTAGGAGAAGGAGGCGCTGCCCCGATCGGGGATAACAACATCGACGACGACGACGACAAAGGCGACGACTACATATTTGGCACCGCCAGGTAGCCAGTCGTTTCGATTCCAAGTTTGATTATCGACCGGCTGTTGCATTTTAATTGATTTCGGATGAGATTTGCATGATCTAGAGCGACGTTGCCTAAAGAGGCCAATCGAGCGCATGTTTTATGGATGTCAAAACAATTGCTACATATTCAAAGTACTCGACAACCATTGCGCAAGTTGTAAATATATATATATATAAAAACATTGGATATATAGACTTTTATGTATACATTTCCTTCACTTGCATACAGTCCGTCTGGCCAAAGATAGAGACAAATGCCAGAAAAACGTGGAAAAAATTCTATATATAGCGTTTCCTTCAACTGTTTGTGGAAAAGCTTTGAAGTGATTATTTATATAGCATGTGGTAGATTAGGTAAGAAGGCAGAAAACCTTGATATGAGCTTTGCAGGCTGCATGGGTAAACAAGGTTAAATACTATACGTTGATCGATTTACATTCCTTTACGAATTCGTATGAATCAATACTATAAAAAAGTATTCAACAAATATAATTCTAAGTTTTAAACTAATTTGAAAATAATAATCACAATTTTTCAAAAAATATGGAAAGAGTACTATATCAGCACTTTTTCGAACTATTGATGACTGTCACTACTCCAACTGATATCTGAGTTTCGATATCTTTTCTTTCGAATGGTGCATAACACTTTTTGTAGCGAAATTTGGATTGATTTTGAAATCAAAGGTTTTTGAAATGAACTAGATTGTATCTTAGTTAAATGAAGTCCGGTTTTCGAGCACATTTTCTTTTGAATTATTTTTAATCAGTGTTATTAGTTGACTTAAAAAAAAAATTTAGGTTTAAAAAAGGACACGAAAAATTTTTTTTTATAAATTTAAATTTTTTGAATGACTTAGTTACTGTCATTTGGTTATATAATCACTGAATTTCAAAAGCCATACCTTTTCGAACTCATATAGATGCTTGCTATTGAAAAGTATTTCATTTAGTAAAAGCGACTCTTTAGCTTTTTTAAAATTCTTTATAAAAATAATGATCTGAAAATACATATTTTAACATGAATCTAATTAATCTTATACCATTTATAGATGTACACTTATTAAAGAATAATATCTTGGTTAAAAATGGATTTTTTTTTGGAGTATCCATAGAAGATTTAAGTCAAGTGATAATCGCTTATCTTCGCTTGTAATCGATCCGATCAGAGATTAGCTTCTCTTCCCGTAGCAAGTCTATAGTTTTTGTTTTTGGCACGGTCTGGCCTTGGGCGTTACAAACATGATAAGTAAGCTATAGATATTTCACTTGTGTCAAGGGTATATAAAATGTTGTTTTCATATAATTTATGCACTGGCCGTTTTGGCTGGCAGCGCAAATAAGGGCATGTCTGGCCAATGGCCATCAGCTGCGATTCAACCAGGACATGCTTGCCATGCATGCAGCAATGCAGCGGCAACTCTTGGCCTTCAATTAAACAGCAACGGCAGCAGCAACAGCAGCAGCAGCAGCAACAGCAACAGCTACGTAAAATACAATAAATAACTGGACAGGGCCAGCAAATGAAGAGATATAAACCAAGTTCCACTTCGTCTTTGCCAGCGTCCCGCGTCTGGCTCTCTCGTCTCTTTGTCTGCGTACGCAAAACTTATGAGGAGGCCAGAAGAAAACCGTGGCCAGAAAACGCCCTAAAACGTACATCGATCGCTTTGTTGTTGTTGTTGTTCTGGTTGTTGTGGTTGCTGCGTTTTCGCACGCATCGCCAAACGGTGGCCACTGCCAGAAGGGGGGCGTGGCCGTAAGGGGGGCTGGCAGGTGGATCGGCGGTTCGAGGTGATTGCTGGTGAAAAATTCCATTTGTGACAATGATAAAATAGTTTAACCTCGGCAAAAATCGCGTTTTGAATTTGAAATGCGATTTTGTGTTTATTTTTTTTGGCGTTTCGCTTCAAAAATTTATTTGTTGTTGTTGTCATTGCTTACTGCTGCTAACGCTGGGCCCCAGTTCGGAGCCCCAGTCAGAGTCCGAGTTCGAATCCGGGCTACTGTTGTCTGGTTTACACGGCGCTGCCTGTAGGCAATTTTGTTGGTTGCTTTTGCTGCTGGGCATTATTTGGTGACAGTTGCGAGACGTGGTCGTCTGTTCTCAATGCTGTTGTTGTTGTTGATGTCGTCGCAACGTCAGCCTCAGCGACAGCCTCGTCCCTTGTCACTCAACCGTTGTTGTTGTTATTGTTGACATTTGCGGAGGCGTCAATGCAAGCCGAGGCAAGCGAGAGTGGCCACAAAAAGAGTTTTGATAGGTGGGGCCTGAAGTGAATAAGTTCGAAGTGGTTGAAGGAGCATGAAAAGCTAAAGATAGAAGAGAAAGAGAGAATTTGAGTGAGGAATAGACAAAAATATAAGTAATGCTAGAAGAAATTTTGAGAAAATTTTATAAGAAATATGACTTTTAAGGTATATGAAAAAGTTGGGATTAAAAAGTTAGAAATATTAAAAAAAATTAATAAAGCAGAAAAAAGTGTATATAAAATTAAAATTTTAGTAAAGGAAATTTTGAGAAAATTTTTAAACAAATGTGTATTTTAAGGTATTTGAAAAAAAAACATTAAACAGTTAGAAAAGAGAGAAATAAGAAAACAAATACTTAAAAAATAAAAAGGCAAAAAAAAGTTTATATAAAATGTAAATTTTAGATAAAAGGAGTATGAAATGCTAAAGGTTTGAAAGTGAGCAGCTTAGACAAATATACAAAAATTGATATAATATGGAAAGAAGAGGCTACAATTTTGGAATAAATAAAGATAAGTGTGCGCAGTGAAACTAATAGATAGAAGTTAATGGTAAATATTGAACTAAAAAGTTAAAATGTTATATAAAATATAGCTTTTAGTATATAAAATTAGAATATGCGGTGGCAAAACCTAACTCAAAATATACCCTTTGCTCGTTATCCCAATTATACTTCTATAAACGCCACATTTACCTCGATGTAGCAGATCGTGTGTCACTTTGCCAGTAACGCGTCGCCTTTGTTGCTGCTGCTGTCGTCGTCGTCGTCGTCTGTTGCGCCGCATTAAAAACCAGTAGCAAATGCGACAACAGAAGCGGGCAGCATATCATAAGTTGGAAACATATTTTGACTACGAAATCAGAAGGCAATGCAAAATCTCAGACTGTACGTGTGTGTCAGCGTGCTAGTGTGTGTGTGTGTGTAAGTGTGCACAATATAAATAAAATAATTGCCGACATAAATAAATTCAAAACTCTTGTACACGAGACGCAGTAAAAGCCGCGTTCTGTGAGCTAAGCGCTTTGTGCGTGGTACACATTTTATTATTTTTATTCATTTTTTTTGCAGGTATTGTTGTTGCTGTTAATGGTATTTTGCATGCAGAGAGGCAGGCGTGGACGGGGTGGGGCGGATATTAAAGTGCAGCGCTAGCTTTCATTGTCTCCCGAAAACAAAAAAACGAAAGACTTAAGACACGAACTTGCCAAGCGACTGCATTGTCGATGGCGCGTGTTTTGGGACAAATTCTATTTTTATAACAATTTAAATTCAGCCAATTGTCAAGGTGTGTTAGCCAACAGCAACAACAGCGAGGCAAAGCAAAACAAAAACAAAATTATGTCTGCATTTTCGCGCCTGTTTTGTGGCAAATTGACAACAATTGCTGCTATTAGTGAGTTATGTGCGTCTGGTTTCTGCGCGCTGATTTATGCCAATGGAATGTCTGTCAAGGGCGTGGACGGCGTTCAGCCAAACATTGAATCTCCCTGAGCTGCAATAACTTCCGCTTCTTAATTGAGTTCTAAATGCGCGACGCCTTCATCCAGCAGATCATAAAAAACGCCATGAAAAAAACAAACGCGTAGAGCAGAAGAAAAAAGTAAGCAGAGATCTGAGCTGAGCGATTGGATGCCACGAAACGTGCACAAGTAGCCGGCCAGAGGAAGTTTGAGTTCATGCATATTAATTAGGGGCAACCTGTACCATAAAAACTGGCCACACGGTCGGAGCATCTTTTGATTTGAAATTGAATATAAAATTCATTTTATTGGGCACACGGATTCGGACTCGGACTCGCAGACTCTCAACAATGTTTTGCAGATTTTTCGCACATTAAGCAAGAGATTAACACTTGAGCTCCGCTTGTTCTGAATCAGAGAAACTGACATTATCTTTTGTGCATCGCAGCGATAAGATTTGTGGGCGCTTAGTTGCATGCGGCACAAATTGTTGCAGCGCCTCTTAATGGCAAACGGAATCAATTGTGAGCGTCGTAAAAGTCGCGGGCGTACGGGACGTTCCCTTTTTAATGCGGCTCATAAAATGGCTAACACTGGTGTTAATTAATTTTGAATAGGGCTTACAGAGCTAGGAAGCAGCCCGAAAGGTACTAAAGCGCAGCTAAAGGAAGTCATCAATCAATGCTATTGCACAAGCAGACTTCAGTTGTTGATGCTATAAAAAAGTTTGAGATTACTATTGATGTACGTGTGCTGGGCTGATGTATAAATGATGTAAAAATATTGTTACTATGGAATGCGCAATCTTTGCTTACAAAGAAAGAGCTCGAACTTATTTTTCCTTTTTTTATTTTTTTCTCTTTTGCAACTGTCAAAGGAATTTGCAGATAGAAATTTGCAGATACAAAAACATGATAAAGACTAGAAACATCATTTTATATTTTGATATGTTTATGCAATATGTTATGTATATCATATGTATTGAACTAATGTGGATATGTATAAGTACAGTAAATGATGTAAATTACTATATAAAAGTGATATAGTAGCTTTTATCTAAAAGACTTTACTGTGATACTCTAAACACTAAAAATAGTTGCTGAAAGAATTAGCTTTTGAAGTTTTTGTTTAATTTATAAATCTCTATACTTATATGCCTACATAAGTACATGGTTTGTTCAGGCAAACTCCTCATATATGTATATATACTTAGTATTAGCTAAGCGTATATACATATATATTTATATATACATATCTATTTTTATACATATAAATCGCATCCACTTAAAATGCTTTCGTTATATGCGCCAATTAGACAATAGCTAATGTATTTGTTGTGGGTATGTATGTGTGTGTTGTGCCTGCTAATCCATACATACAGCATAAGTACATACATATATTAGTTTTAATTGCACACCAACAACAACAACAACAGCAACAATTTGGTGTGCAGTTTTCTCACACACCTTCCAGCCTGGCGGCACTTGCATGAGCAACAGCAATTAAACAACAACGAGCCTCATGTTTCTTCAAGCTTTTCTTTCACTGATTACTATATTTAAACATTTAAAGCAATAAAACAACAACAGAGAGAGAGAGAGAGAGGGGGGGGGGGGAGAAAGAGAGAGGGAATGGTGGGTGGGCGCAATCAATAGGCATGCGAAATATTTGTTGCCTTCAATACACACAAAACATGACTCATTGTTGTTGTTTGCTGCCCATGAATGTTGTTGCTGCTGCTGTTGTTGTTGTTGGAGGCAAATTGCCAAAATATTATTGTGAGCAAAGGCAATTAGCACTGGCATAGCTTGGAAATTTTTCTAAACGATCGTCTCCGCTCGCTCCCCTGTTGGTCGGGGCTCTGCTCTGTGTCTTTCGCTTGTTGGCGTTCTTGTAGTTGAGCGTTCGTGAGCGGATTGTCTAATTGGGGATCTTCGATTCAATCACGTGCAAGTGCTCGACAATAGAATCTTTTTGTCGTTAAAGTTTAACGATTTTGACGTAGCTGCAGGTGCAAACTGTACTCGAAGGCATGTTAATATGGCCGCCATGGTTAGTTGTAATTGTTGTTTGCCGTTGCTGCTGCCGCTGCCGTTGCTGTTGCTGTGAAAACAAAGCGAACGGGCCAACAATATACAATGTGTACATATGAAAAGCACCAAAAGCAACACACACACACATACAGATATGCACACACACACACTGGCGCACTTGGGCGGCAGTCAGTGAACTCGCATGGCCGCACGAATAACGTTTCGTGACAGGCAGCAGCACAACTACCAACAACAACAACAACACCAACTACAATTGAAGGTTGAAGTTACATTGCCTGTGTGCGTGTGTGTGAGTGAGTGTGTATGTGTTAGTGTGCGTGCATCGCCATTCGGGCGTACCAAAAACCCAACGGAGGCCACGCAGCAATCGACCCTCCCCTGCTTCCTCTTCTGCTTTATGTTTTTATTGTAGTTGTTGCATTTGCTGTTAGTCTTTTCTCTTTATATGCATTATATGCATTATTATTATTACATTTTTGTGTATTTCAAGTTTGTTTCGAGCACGGTTAGCCATTGCAGTGCCTTCGTTTTGATTGAGGAAATCACTGTTGTCACATTGAAAATTCAGTGAAATTTTTCGTAAGGCCATTGGCCACAAAAAATATCCAAATGGCTAATATATATTTATATATGTGGCATAAAGATAAGAGCAAAATTATATTAATAAATAAATCAACTAACACGATTTTGCAGAATGTACATATACTTACATATTTTTACCATACAAAAGACTTAGAAAACGAACTTGGGGGATGAAAGTTAATCAAATATTACAAACAGCTATTATATATTTTTAAATATTTTAGAAGAGCTTTAAACTATTTATATCGAGTATATAAAAGTATAAACAGTAAACAAATGACTTAGGCAACGAACTTGGCATTAGCAACATACAAATCAATTTATAAACTCTAATTATAAATATAGCTATATATATAACATATATGCCAAGTTTTTCTCATTCGGACAAAAATGATTTATTTGAAAGATACATATTTTAATCAACAGTAAACAAAAGACTTAACCAACGAACTCGACTTAAAAAATAATTATTCAAATTAATCGCTATTATAATCAATAATATATTATATATAATATATTATGAATAAATTTATTTTATTAACATATATCTTAATTGTAGATCACCATAAGATTACTTCTAAGCAAAGCCAAATATTTGTTTTAATTGTAAACAAATGACTTAGACAACAAAAGCAATGCAGTCAGCTTAATGCAAATATGAAATAATCAGCTCTTACAAAATGTATAGCTGGCATATATAAGTACTTACCAAACGCACTTAATATAAGTGTAAAATGTAGCAAATGCGAGCATTTAGAGCAGCTGCAAACAAAAGACTTAGGCAACGAACTTGTTGTCAAATGCTAAGAGCCGATTTGTGTTTTGCTTTTAATTTCAGTTGTTGATTTTGTTGTTTTGGTCTTTTTTTATTTCGTTTGACAACATGGCTTGTAGGCTTGATTAGAGCAACCATCGAACAGATCCCGCCGAGATGTCTGTCAGCGCAGCAGCCTGCATGCAGAGCACCATAAAAATTAGCTGCGTTGAATGCCGCTGCTGCTGCTGCTGCTGCCGTATTTTATGGCGTTTCTCTACGAACGATTTTATAACGCAGACTCTTTTGTATATGTCCCCATTTAAGCTGTGGATATGTGTGTGTGTGTGTGTGTAAGCCGTTTCCTTCGACAATATTTTCAAATTAACAACATTAACAGCGACCTTTTAATTAAGTTTCTTCTCTCTGTTTCATTTGGCATTGGGAACTTTATTGATTTCTATTGTTGTTGTTGTCGTAGTTCTTGTTGTTGTTGCTTTGATTTGCGTTATAACTTTTAACTGATTGGCCGGCCAAGTTAGTTTTTTTTTAGTTTTCGATTTGGAGACACATGTGAAAGCTCTGTTACAAATCGGCTTCGTTAAACGATGTTAGCCCACACCAACGTCACCATCGGCACCACCTGCACCAGCAGCTAGCCTGAACCGCCTTTAGCTTTCGCTCGTTATCGCTCTGACCTCTTAGGCCCTGTTCGTTTAATGGCCACTCGCGGCTGATAGCCACAACGAAAAACCCAACGAAACCAAAGCAAGTCAAAAAAAAAGCCAAATCTTTCCCATGATTGTCGCCAAAGTGTTTTCGTATCATACATCGACTACGTGTCGCTTGTTGTTATTGTTATTGCTGGTGCTCTGCCTTTCGACTATTTTATGTATACGCGCCTCACATTTATGCTGTGCTACAAAGTCCCCACAACTTATCCGATACTCATCAAGTTATCCATCAAGTATTGCCCCTACGCTCTGCTGCTGTTGTTGGCGTTCTTCTTCTTCTCTTTCAGTTTGTGTATGTGTGTCTTAGGCGCTTAAAGCTTTTTAAGGGTTTTTAAGATTTTTATCTAACAAACTCGCTGTGCATACTTAATTATGTATTTTGAAATGTGAGACAGGTTGTGTGCCTGTGGTATGGCCACAAAAAGTTGTTGTTGTTGTGTGTGCTGTGTTTTTTTTTTGTGTTTAGATAAAGCTACTGTCGTTGACAACAGAGCACAAGTGTATTTTGTGGGCAGGCAGGCAGGTGCAAGCGGCTGATCGAACAGATTGCCAGGAATCAGCCAACCTAAATATATTTTATTTAGCTGTAAATATATATAGACTCTATTCATATGCTCACTCTGAACATAATAGATTGTCTCGCCTTTGGCGCATATTTTGGTTATACCTAGGCTCCATCACGTTGCCCTTCAAGCACACATTAAACCATTCTGTGCAGCATTTATTTTAAGCCCCACCCACTTGCGCAAACGCCCCAATAAATAATTTATGCACTCGATTGACACTTGCTCATGACCTTATCGACGTCTTCGACAACGACAGCGACAACGACAACGTCTAGTCTGCCAAACAAATTGGCCAGCGGCGCACATTGGCCAAGCAACAGTCAGGCCAATAACAACAATTAAGCACACACGATCAGCAAACAACAACAACAGCTTGAATTGTATTGTTGCCATTTTTCTTTATGGCTTTATGCGTTTTGGCACAGGCAGAGTTCGAGCGCTGGCAACGCAAATAAATCAATTGATTTCAATTATAATTATAGGCTCGAGTGCAGCTCAAAGAGTGCCTGCATGACTGCCTGCCTTGCCTGGCTGCTCCTTTTGCTCCTTTTGCTTGCCTGGCGGGCTTTTTGCATTCGCATTCACATTCATGAATCGCTTTTTTGGTTAGCGCGTGGCCAACTGCTCATTACTTTTGCTGTGGCCCCCTAAAACAGGCGCACGCCCCCCTTTTTTCATACTCGCTCATTTAAAGTGAAAAGAGTATATTGGATTTGGATTTGTACAATGGCTGTCCGTTTGTTCGTCTGTTTAAACGAAAAGCAGCTAGAATTTTGATATTATGAAATGAACTCGCTAATACCACCCTTTATATGAAAACTTTAAGATTGTGTAGCCCTGCCTCTTGGGGGCGCGCCAAAAAAACTCTACGAGTAACAAGTATCAAAGTTCACGTCTTGTAGAGATAGGCCAAACTACATAGTGGATCAGTCATAAGTTCAAAATCTGATCGAGTATTAGGCAGTCAGTAGTACCAGACTGCACTGTCCTTACTTGTTTTCCTTTTTGTTATTGAGGCGTTGTTTTGGCCAATTGTTGAAAAATGAAATGGTCTTGCACATAGTTATGACTCGTATCTCGCAGCTCGCATCTTGCAGCTCGCATCTTGCATCTTCTATCTGGCAGCGAGTCATGCTTCCGCTTCTGGCTAGCTGGGAGATGTATGTATACATTTTCATTGATTTTAATCCAGGGAGTCGCAGCAGCGGTCAAGTGTCTGTTATTTATTTTATGCGCTACTTCACAACTTTATTTAAATGCCTGCTGGGTTGGCCTCCCCCTTGCAAATTATATGCATTACGCATATGGTAAAGTCCTGCAGCGTCTGCGGCAGTTGCTTAGCCTGTTGTAAATTGACTTATAAGTGCGGTATAAATAAGTTATAAGGTATTTTACAATTGAAGGTGGCATAAGAAGACGTTAGGCTTATGATTCACTTCTAAGTCGAATTCTGGGAACTTATGCAAGATTTATAAGTGCATGTCTTTTGGTCTTTTGGTTTTAAAGTCAATAGAACTTCAAGCCGATCATCTTTTGGCCTGATGTTGAAAGTTAATATAGAAATTTTTATATTAATCATAAATAAGCCTTTAGATAGAATTTACTGACTTTATTCTTTGCGTCAGAAATAGTTTTGATTATGTTTTTTTTCAAGTTTTTCATACATTCATTTATACAGATATTTCTCTTTGAGTCAATAATAGTTTAATGCTCTTTTTATGTATTCATCTTTAAATTTCATAAAGAGCTTCTAATCGCCTGTTTAGCTACCGGAAATGAACACTCTATGAATATATAACTCTGATCTTAGATCCATCTGTAAGCTTGTAATATTTGTACTAATGTTTTGTTTATTTTTGTGTGTGCTTGAGCCGGCGCTTGCTGGCTCGCAGCGCAGCTCCTGGGACTGGCTATTATGTCTATCATTAAAATATTTTATGCTGGCTTAAGTTATTATGAGCGACGTACGCTGGCTACTGTTAAATGAGCACGTTGCCTGGTCTGGTCAGCCAGTTGGTGGCACTCCCTTCTAACAACACTTACAAGTGCTGGAAATAATCTAGAGGCAGCAGCAGCACCAGCAGGGGCAGCCACAACAATAATAAAATTGAAACCGATCGTCTCTCAAAATGCGTGGCACGTCGCGCAGTTTATTAAAATAACTTGGCTGGCGGAGGGAACTGGAGCCACATCACCTGCTATAAGAGTTTGCGGGCAAGAAAAATTAGTTTAATCATAAAAATGCTCGACATCGACAGCGGCAGCAGCAGCAGCGGACGACTCTAGAGGCAGCTACCTGTTTTTGAGCAAGAAGATGACTTCAATTAAAAGCTTTTAACAATATCACGTACGGCAAATCGCAGAAGCGAGGAGCAGCAGCAGCAGCAGACGCAGAGCCTGATTACATCACAACAGCATAGCGCAGTCGCAGTCGGCGTCGCAGTCGACATCGTCGCTGTCCTGTGCCGGTCTCAATGAGTGCGTTGTCTTGGTTATCAGGTGTAAAGCATCGCGCTTGCGAGGGGCTGCTATGAAAACGCGTTTGTGTCTTAAGTCTTTTGTTTTTTTTTTTGTTTTGCGGCCAGGCACAGCTTCAACTTCTGCTGCAGCTTATTAAAGAAAGCAGTCAGCTGCAACGATAGCATCGCCCCCAGAGGAGAGGCATTGCCGTGCACGTGCTACACCCCCGCCGGACCGTACCTGAAACTCTTTGGCTGCCGCCGCCGTCGCCGTGAGACGAAGATCAAAGCGCGTTATCCTTGACTCTGACTCGGACTCGGACTTTGGCAAACGTTGTCACGTTAAGGCGTCAAAACGTGGCTTTGTCGGCAAGTCTTGCGCTGTCACTGGCCCAAAAAGACAAAAAACAAAAACAAAAAACTTAATAACAATAACAGTTAAAATCAAGAGAGTAAAAAATTCGGCGCATGCGCAACCGGTGGCGACCTCCGTCAGCGTCTCGTTTCGATTATAAAAATTTCATTTATGTCTTATGGGCGATTTGCAATTTCTGCGCAAATTGCGACTTGCTGCTGCTGGTGCTGCTTCTTCTCGTTTGCTTTTTTACGGTAAATAAAATGCCTCAATCATTGGCGCGTGCGTTTGCGCAATAAAAATGGCGTTTATGTTTCAATTAAAAGGCGTTGTCCAAATTATGCAATCGAAAAGCACTTTTATGACTGCAGCCAGAGGAACAGATGCAAGGCAGATATCAAGGGGATTGCGAATTTCAGCTGAAGTGTCAGAAATTGTTGGGGATATGGGGAATGGAAAGACAAGTTAATATGCATATCATTTGTATTGTAAAAGGAAACAAAGTTTAATTTTTAAATATTAAATTTTTTTGTTTTCAATTTCTATTGATCAAAGCTGCTTGGAAAGCAAAGTTCTTATTTATAAATGTGAAAAAAATCTCGATTCAGAAATCCTGGATTCAAAACCAATAACTCTTTGAATTCTAATAATCATTGCAAAACAAATTACGATAATAAAGACACAGTTTTATATATTTTCAATCAAGAGTTGGGTTCTTGAAGGTAGTAGTACATCACGATGCAGAGAATCACTAGTCAAAGTTTAAGTTTAAATTTAAGTTTTCGTAAAAATAAAAGTTACTTTGAGATTTTAATGAACCTAAACTGTTTGTGCCTTAAAAAATTGTTTCATCAAAGATCTACAAGGCACTAAAGGAGATATGGATTTAAGCTGTAAACCAAAATCTATCAAGTTTTTTAGGCTCTTATAAACTATGGGATTGGATGAAATGGTATAGATAGAGATAGACGAAAATTACAACTAATTTAAATAAGGACTTTTCGTACTTGAAGGTTATGAACTATAACATTTCTCACTTTTCCATTTTCAGAACAGATTTGATCTTTATAGATTGGAATACAGTCATATTATAGCTCTGATAGTCTTGATATAATTCACCTCTTTATAGAATTGCTTGCAGTTTTATGGCACAACATAAAAATGCTCACCACACCTCGAAACTCACCCCGCGTCTTGGGGTTTGTGCATAGGCTAAGTCAGAAGGGGTTAAGGGTGAACTTCCGTTTCCGATAAGACGCACTTTAAATGCGAGTTGGAAGAGTTGATTGGCCTTTGATGTGTGTGATATATAAAATAAAAAAGTGTCTGTCGGAAAATATATGCCAGTTTTTTAAGCGCTAATGATATGCACCCCTGGATGTGACCCTACTACCCCTCTCCCTCCTACCAGCCGCCCTTACGGATATCAGCCAAAGCGTTTCGAAGGAAACAAACATGCGTGCCATAGTATTTGCTGTAGTTGTCGTTGTAGTTGTTGCAGTTGTTGTCTTTTTGATGTTGCTTGGCTGTGTTTTTTATGCCCTCACCTGGACTGTGGCTTTGAGTCTGGTTCTGGGCTCTGTTTTCTGGTGACATGAAAACCAACGAACGATCCATGGTTCAGCGTTTGCCCTTTTGACTGCATTATGCAAATGAATTTCTAAAAGATTTTTATTGACATATGTTTTGTTTCCTCCTCTTTTTGTTGTTGTATTTCTTTTTTTTTTACTGTACATACGTAGAGTGTTTTCTGTCCGTGCGGTTTCCTGTCGCCGCTCTTAGTGGGTGTGAACAGGGTTTTTAATTTTCAACTGCAAATGCAAATGCAAATGGGTTAGGTTTAGCTCTCTTCGATGATTAAGTGACTGCATTACAACAAAATAAAATCTCGCGCTGAAAGTGAGAGCTCTAAAAGCGAACTTATCGCATATTTAACTTTTCCATGAATAATTTATTTTTCTATTTTCATTTTCTTTCGCTGTGATTGGCCTTAAAGTGCTTTGGAATCTCGTTTTTATGGCATCTTTTATGTGTTTAATAGAAAGAGAGTTGTGCTATGAATGTTTTAAATAAACATATAATATCTATAGAGTTTATTTACTTGATATAATTTCGATTTGTGCTAAGTGTTTGCTAAGGAAGTTGAAATATAATTATAAAAACATATTTATACATAAAACACGTTTGTTTACATATTAACTGTATTTACACCCAAAGAATATATTATGAATGTATTATTTATAGTATAGTTTGGAATTATTTTTCATACCTAAAACATATTTTTACATATTAACTATATATATTGAGTAAACAGTATATATAAACACCTATTATATACGCCAGGTATATATATATATTGAGTAAAGAGCTTACATCGTATACATAAACACCTACTTTAATATATTGACCATATGTTCTTCATATAAGTGCTATATATTCCACTTAAAACGCTTATTGTTTTAGCACAAGTTCATGAATTTGTTGCTTATCAACTAATCAACGATAAAACCAGGTATAGACAGACGTAGTTTTTCCGAATAGCTATTTCCAGAACATCCAGATTCTATCAATAGAATTGTGAGTCTACAACTACTAGAGAATTATATGATTATATGAAACTTTCGAAAAGAGAATCGCATCGAATGTTGCCAGCGACTTACGTGTTTTTATTTATTTAGTATTTAGTTCTATAGTGACTTATATAACAAGTAGTATTCTAATACATAGTCACAAAGCGAACAGACGATATATTCATACTTAAAACATACTTTTATATACATTTACTATATAGAGTATAGATTTTATTAATATATATCTTATCTCTACCATATTTATCTCTATAAGAACTTAAAATCTATTCAAGTGGAAGAAAGACATAAACATATATACTTTTTAGATACCATTCGCCATCATAGCTTTATTAAATATATAGAGTATATAAAGTATATGTAGATTCATAGAGTATAGCATATTTCTACCATATTTATCTCTTTAAGAACTTTAAATCTATTCAAGAAGAAGAAAGACATATACATATACTCTTTTGAGCTAAAATTCTCTAGAATTCTTTAATCAGACTTTTCGCTCAATCCAATTGCATTCACATGTAATGAATATTTTTTCCGACTTTCAAAAGGACATAGACTTAGCTTAGATCATTTGCTTAACTACTTAGCGACCTCAACGTTTTGGCACCCCCCTTGGCGAGGCAATAAAAAACCGCGCAAAAAAAAGAAGCAAGTAAATAGAATTCTAGCCAGGTGTTGCAACGCTTTTTGCTGGGCCAATATTTCACGACCCTGACGGGCTGCCTATGGGACGCAGAGAGATAAATTAGTTAATAAATAAAAAAGGGAAAAAAACAACGCTAACTAATTTGCATATTTGCCCTTTGCCTCGGTCTCATTGACAGTTGCGTTCAATGCCAGAGCCAGAGCCAGAGCCAATGAGGCGCACCGAAATGCATTTAGACGCCGTTGCGCAGGACCTCGTCCTGTTCAACAACAACAATTGCCATTTGCGTTTTTTATGTTTTTGGCGGGACGCAAAAAAAGTGCTCTAACGTTTTTTTGTTGTTTAGGCTCTGCTAATTTGCATATGACAGCGAGTCCTGGGAGTGTGTGTATTGGAATTTGGCAAGCATTAGGGTGCTGCATGTGTGCGTGTGTGTGTGTTTGTAGGTAGCGAAAGTGAAAGGATAAAGGCCAAAGGATAAGCGCCGCGGCCTGATTGCAGCCAGCAGAGACGACTTTAACGGCCGTTGCATGCAAAATTGCAAAATCGCAAAAATTGCACAAATTTCAAATTGCAAACGGCAAAAATGATAAATGGCTGCTTACAGCACGCAGGACGAAGGAAGGAACAGCACAAGGTAGGGAGAAGAGGAGAAGGGCTTAAGAACTTTTGTGTCTTGAGCAAATTTGCCTATGCGATTTGACTACGTGCGGCGCTGCTTTGACCTTGCTGGAAGGGTAGACCAAGGCAAGGGTTGTGCAAGAAGTTGTTGTTGTTCTTCTTGTCTTTTTGGGTAGCTTCTTCAAACGAAGTTTAAGTGTGTGTATGTGTTGGTGTGCTACTTTTTGGCGCGCAATTATTCTTGTTTCCTGTAAAGAGTTGACCGACTGTCTGTTTGGGATGGGTTTTATGCTGTGTCTCTCGCTATCTCTGAAAAAATTGCAGCTGTATTTTGACATTAGCTAATGAAACGTTTTGTTTTGGAAATGAAGAAGAAGTCAAGCAAAATTAAAGATGCATACGAGCTGGGTAACAGGAGTGAAGGCATCTAAGATGATGTACAAGAGAATGTTAGTGACATAAATAGACAGAGCAGATTCTTAATGTTCTTAATATTAAATAAATAAACTATTTTAGCTTACTTAAATCAACTGTCATCAAATTGCTTTAGCTACAAGTGAGTTAGGAGAGCTAAATTTATATTTATATTTATATTTTTTTGTTTCACTAAGAGTATACAAACATAAACAAAATTATATACTAATATATACCTCCATTGAATTAGCTCTATAAATTTAAGATTCTTTACATTGCTTTTAACAAATTCTACGAAATCTACATAGTATTATATGTATTATATAGTAATTTGAGTCTTTTTCGACCTCATCTAATGGCTGCTTGTTAATTTCGCCTGCATTTTGTGATTTATTAGCTTTTATATATGATGATCCCTTGCCCACATTGTTTGGGCACCTTGGCCTTGTTAATTTATGCTATTTATTATTCAACTAAATTAAATCTATAAACTACATATAATTTATAAAGTAATAGCTGAGTTATGATAGGTTTATGTATGAAATTTTGGGAAACTTTTATTATAACTAGTATTAATTCATAAGTATTATTTGATTTATGGGTTTTAAAAAAGTTATAGTTCACTTTTTTCTGGTTGCTCGAGATTCAAAGATAAATATATATGATATGAATAGTTCAAGTGTTTTAAACACTTTAAGCTTATATTCTTTTGCTTTACGCTATCCAAGAAGTTCTTTACTATAAACTTTCTTTAAATTTATATAGTAACAGCTGAGGTACGATAGGTTTCAGCATAGAATTCTTTAAAATCTACGAAGTTATTATAGTGCATGCGTTTTTGTGAGTTTTTTATGCATTCAACGTTAAATAAGACTACAATCAGACACTCAAATGTTTTTTTAATCGACTCCCTCGCCTTAATTGTATTGCGCGTCTCAGAAAAACGAGACCTGTTTGAATATATATATATATATATATATATATATATATATCTGGTCTTCAAATGATGATCGAATTAATATGTTGTTTACGCACAACAACTCCAACAACAATTCACAAATTAATGTACAATAAGAAGAAAATTATGCTAATAATTATAAACAAGTGCGCCGGCAACCAAGCCAAAGCGAGCAGCAAAAAAAAACAAAATGCAGCCAAAATGCTAATCGCGCCTCATTATCATCCAAATCAACGGCGCCAAAGGCAGCGAGCGAGCGAGACAAAGAGAGAGGGAGAGAGAGAGATCTTCATTCATAAATACAGCGCTTAGTTATGTTTTTTGCTCTCCTCTCGTTTTTTTTTATTTACTCGCATAATTATGCAACAAGTCCTTTCAGGCAGCGCGGCGCGTGCGCATTTAGCATACGTCCAGGGGCGGGGGGACTGAGCTAAACAGGATTTTTACGTCATTTGAAATTTAAATATATTTTTTTCTTTCGTATATTTTGTATTTTTTTTTATTTTAACGCCGTCGCCTAATTATCATGTAAATTTGGCCAAGGAGCGTGGTTCGTGGTGCCGTGGTTGGTTGACAAAACTTGACTCTGTGGCTTATTAATTATGCCCAAGTGTGTGGCCAAAGGACACAGTGAAAAAAAAAAAACAAAATGTAAACAAAGTGATGCAAATATGGTTGAACTTGACGGTGTGTGTGTGTGAGTGTTTGTTTGTTGTTTTTGTTGTGGATGGCGTTGACCTTAGTTTGCATAATTTTTGACACAACCTGAACGAACGCTTGACCTGCCGCAAGAGTTCTGCATAGTGTTGAAAAGAGATAGAATAATGAGAGGGAGATAGAAATCATGTGTGAAGATAATGTTAAATACTTTGAAGTTAGCTAACATAAGGTATATATGTATAAATAGACAGGTTCTTAGCAATTATTAGTAATTGGAGAATATAGAACAGGTTGTTATATATAACTGGATCCAATGGAAGCTAATATGTTTAATATATATATATTTTATAATTATTAATAACATTTTCGTCACATTTTATTTAAAACAGTTATACAACTAGTATATTCCATCTGGAATATTAAAAACAATTTATACATATACTCATTTTATATAAGCAATGCATTTTAAAACATAAATTAATTATAAAGATCATATGCCAAAAGGTTTATAACTAAGGTTTATTAACCAATGAATATAATTAGAATAAAATATGGGCGTTACTTGAAAGCTATTAACAGATAATAAATCTATTACACTGCATACAAACTAAAGATAGCTGATTTTAATTAGATAGATTAAAGCCCTGAAAATCCCCTACAACTTTGGAGCAGGCAAAACCCAACTCACAAGTTTGTCAATTTTTGTGCAGTGTAGTGAACTGTTGCTCCATTGTGCCCAAAAAAATAAAATAAAAAGTTTTCAAAGGCCATTGAAGGCGCTTTATCTGTGAAGCTCCACTAAATCAAAACTCGACCAGCCACACACAAAGAGGGAGATAGAGAGGAAGATAGAGAGAAGCGCACAAAAGAAGTTGAACTGTGTTTACATACAAATCGCAGCTATGCAAATGGCGCGCATTTGTGCAAATACTGTTAAATGAAAAATCAATAATAAAAGCAAAATTAACACGCTCTGCAAATCAATAACTAGCAAGGAGAATGCCTAACGGTAAACTAAGCGCGAGTACCAAAACAACAGAAAGCAACCCACACAAAAACACACAAAAACGCACGCACGCACGCACGCACACACTCACACAGTTGCACCGTTTATAGAGACGCACAGACAATGGGCCTTTCTTTGAAAGTAACTGACAGATATGCATAACAAAAGCTACGAACTGGAAACTGGACGAAGATTGAAACATTGTAACATTTGCATGCAAATTTATTGCCGCGATACATTTCAATTAATGTGCGACTGATTTTACAGTTGTTCTCGGACGCGTTAGATGCTCCGATATTGGAGATAGCGTTGCCCGATGCCGTTTGCCCGTTTGCCTATTTGCCCGTTGTCCGTTGCTCGTTGCCCGTTGTCAGTTGTCAGTTGCATTGCCCGCCCCATTGTAGTGTTGCCAATGCACACGCCCCACACACACACACACAGACGCACACGCACACCAACAAAATGAAAGCAAAAGTTGGCAGCCCAAAGAGCGACGACAGCAAACTGAACAAAGCTTCCTGTAGCGGCCGCAGTCCTGTGCGAAAAGCTTTCGTGTCTGACAAAGGCCTGTGTGCGCGCGCGCCTCTTGCGCTCTCGCTCTCCCTTGCTGCCTGGTGCTGGCAATTAAAAATGTCACTCTGCATGGGAATGCGACGCTTGCTTGCCTGCTTGCCTTTTGGTGGGCGGCACTGGAAAGCGAACAGCGAGCCCAATAGAGCGCAAGTCGACTTCCAGTTTCGTTCGCTCTCACAGGCCATCTCGCTCGCACGCGCAACATTCGTGCAGTTACCATGTTAAGCGTCTCGCTTGCGCGCATGGCGCATTGGAAGACGGGTTGAAAACTGGTTTCGACGCGCTAACCGTGTACGTGCGTGTGTGTGTAAGCGTTCGTGCGAGTGTGTGTGCCGTCGTTGTTGTCGGCCGTCGAGAGCGCCGTCTACGTAGCGCCGCTGGCCGCTGCATGACGTTAGTTCACTTCGATAGCTCTACGAGTTTGCACGTGAATTTGTCCCATAGGCTCTCTATAGCGTGTCTGCTGGGCCCGTTTCTCAGTGTGTATATTTATATATATTATTATTATTATGTGCGCTGTCTCTGGCGTCTCAGTGCTGATCCGAAAGCTGAAACAAAATCTCAATCACAATTCTGAACGCCGAATCTTGAAATCTGAATAGAAGAAATATTCGTTCTGTGTTTTGTGACTTCACAACGACAACAATCATAACGACAACAACAACAGCAACAACGATAACAACAACGCAGCAACAGAAACAACAAATCAACAACGAAAAATAGTGCCAAGTGTTCAAATCAAGCAACAAAGTGCAACAATAACAAAATTAACAAAAATTCACAAAAAAAAAAAAATTAAATAAACTGCGCAACAAAACACGAAAATTTTTAAGCAACAACAAAATATAACAAATTCACAAAAAATTCAAAACACCAAATTTTTTCGTACAACTTTTTTCGTCGCGCCGTCGGTGACGAAACTTGTTGAGTGTTCAGTGTGTTGTGTGTGTTGAGTGTGTTGAGTGTGTTGCGTGCCGCCACGCCCACAATTTTTGAGCCGCCACGTTGCCAGTAAAAGACTTCAAAACGGTTGCCTCACGGTTCGAGTGGAATGAGCATAGGGACTCAGGTCTTCCTTTCGATCGATCGGTCTACAAAGTCGTTAAACTGAGCCCCAACTTGGAGCCCTACCCCGCCAGCGTGGAGGGCCTGAACAGCCCCAGAGCGGTGGGGATGGCCGCTACCTCCTATATGACACCGCCCAGCGGTGATCTCGACATGGCCCTCGGCGGTGGCGGCGGCGGCGGTGGCTATCACACATCCTCGCCCCGCTCAGCCGCCGATGCCGGCGAGATGAAGTACATGCAGCATCATCATCATCATCATGCAGCAGTCGCTGCAGCCGCTGCCTCGGCCTCACATCACCAGCAGCAGTTGCCGTCGTCGCCATCGCCCAACGGGCAGGTGCAGCAGGGCAACAGCTTGGGCGGCCTCACACCCGGCTCAGGCTTGGGCAGCTGGAGTGCCTTGCATCCGGATCCGTGGTCCCTGCCCACGCACCACACGACGCATCATCATCCCGCCGCCGCCGCCGCTGCAGCCGTCGACTCCGTCAAGCAGGAGATGTCACATTTGTCGCAACAGACGCGCATCCAACAGGGCATGGCCTCGCCACATGGCGCGGCACCGTGGCATGCACCACACGCGGGCCACTATGCGCCCACGGGTGGATCGCCCTTGCAGTACCATCATGCAGCCATGAATGGGATGCTGCACCACCATCCGGCCCACCATCAGGTGGCGCCACTGCATCATGCGCTGCGCGGCGAGTCGCCACAGCTGCACATACCACATCATATGGGCGGCGGTGGTGGCGATCGTGATACGATCAGTGGTGGCGAGGAGGACACGCCCACATCCGATGATCTAGAGGCATTCGCCAAGCAGTTCAAGCAGCGACGCATCAAGCTCGGCTTCACCCAGGCGGACGTCGGCTTGGCTCTGGGCACGCTCTATGGCAACGTCTTCTCGCAGACCACAATCTGCCGCTTCGAGGCTCTACAGTTAAGTTTCAAGAACATGTGCAAACTGAAGCCGCTGCTGCAGAAGTGGCTCGAGGAGGCGGACTCCACCACGGGCTCGCCCACGAGCATTGATAAGATTGCCGCACAGGGACGCAAGCGGAAGAAACGCACGAGCATTGAGGTGAGCGTGAAGGGTGCACTGGAGCAGCATTTCCACAAGCAGCCAAAGCCCTCGGCACAGGAGATCACCTCGCTGGCGGATTCGCTGCAGCTGGAGAAGGAAGTGGTGCGCGTGTGGTTCTGCAATCGCCGCCAGAAGGAGAAGCGAATGACACCACCGAATACGCTCGGTGGCGATATGATGGATGGCATGCCACCGGGCCATATGCACCACGGTGGCTATCATTCGCACCACGACATGCACGGCAGTCCCATGGGCAACCACTCGCACAGCCACAGCCCGCCCATGTTGAGCCCCCAGAACATGCAGTCGGCTCATCAGTTGGCGGCTCACTAGCAATCAGAAATCCAGGAGTCGAACTCAGCTGCAGCTGCGTCCACTCCTGCAAACAGTCTGCACCAACAGCAACAGCAACAGCAACAACAGCAGCAACACCAACAGCAACAGCAACACCAACAGCAACAGCAACAACAACAGCAGCAGCAGCAGCAGCAACAACAGCAGCAGCAGCAGCAGCAACATACGCCCAATACGCCTTCATCTAGTGCGGGCTCCTCGGTGACGATGACCAGCCAGGGTCAGGTGATGTCGCCGCAGAGTCCGCTGGGCAGCTCCTCCGCTAATGGTCAGACGAACAATAATAACAATAATAATAATAATAACAGCAGCACCAATAATAATAACAACAATAATAACAACAACAATGAGGAGCAAGTGAAGCAACAGCAACAGGCATCCAGCATAGCAGCCGCTGCAGCAGCTGCCATGTACATGGATCCGATGCGCTATCAGCATGCGCATCATGCCGCCCATCATCCGCACCAGCATCCGCATCTAAATCCCGCGCATCATCCGCATCTATTCCATACCAGCGATCAGCTGCAGCATCCCCACGCACAGCATCTGCAATCCCAGACGCAGGGCAGCAACAGCTCCCAGCTGTCGCCTGGTGCCAGCAGCAACAGCGGATTGCCCCTCCAGCCGCCAAGTGCCGCCTCGCCAGGCTCGGCGTCCAGCGTGCTGGGCGGCCATCTCAATCTGAATGCCCATTCGGCGGCGGCACTGCATCAGCATCATCACTATCAGCACCACCATCACCAGCAGCACCATCACCATCAGCAGCAGCAGCAGCAGCTGCACGCCCGTCGTCTCTTCGAGCTGAGCCTGCAGTTCGGTGCAGCCGCTGCACCGGGTGCAGTGCGTCATTTCAACAGCTTTGGCGGCGGCGGCGCGGGTGGTGAATAGCATTCGTCGGCCGCCTGGTTTGGCTACGAGTCCTCCTAGGACACGCTGCCGGACGGGTGGCCGCAGTGCAAGCGCGAGCAGCCCTAAAACCAGATACAGATCCACTTCCAATTGGAATTTCAGATCAGGTCTCGCTTCTCCCTCAATTTAGGGCTGCTCCACGCCCCCTTTTACCAGTGCATTAATCTGTGTTACAACTAATTAGTTAGGGCAGTGGATCAGTTAGCTGAATACTCTTCTTCTTCTTCTACATATAGCCGCCTCTCATCTCTTTTTTTAACCTATATATATATATATATATATTTATATATATATATACATATATATATATTTATATATATATATACATATATATATATATATATTTTTGTTTCAAACTTTAAAGTTTCAAAAACTTTCTAAAATAAAAAACTCGTTGTAAAAAATTAAAACACGCAATTCAAATCAAACGTGAAACCAAGTGATGTTGTTTTTAAATCTAAATTAAACAAAAACAAAAAAAAAACAAAAACCGAATTATAATCGAATCGAATCGTATATCGATAACTAGCTAAAGTGCGACAAGTGTTGGTAAATCTTCCACAAAACAGAAAAATAATATTTAAAACAACTTTTGGCCTTCAGCTGCAATTTCATCCAAGCAAAGGTAAATCTAAAAAAAAAACATTTGACCACGCCCCCTTAAGCATACGCCCCTCCCAACACTTTGTCGCCGTGTGAGTTTAGAGAACTAGCAAAAAAAAAACAAAAACATTAAATAAAAAATAAATATATAAATATATTTAAGCAAAAGTAAAGTAAAGAAATTATAAAATATTTGTAGCGCTCAAGTGGTTCGAACCGCCACCGCAAAAACTCTGATAAACTCGGTTCTAGCTAGGGTTTTAGTTTATCCAACAGCCGTGCATATATATATAGAGTATACCCCATACATATATATATAGCCAGTAGAATGTACTCTAAAAACAAAAAACATATATGACAAGAGTTTAAAAACAAAAACAAAATATACTTAAAGAAAGTGAAACAACATTCTGTAAATAAAACTACAGTTAAGTCATATTTTTAGCTTTAAATGCAATTGTAGATTTTTTAATAAATATCTTAAAACAAAAAAGATGAAAATAAAAAATAAAAAATATATATAATAAAGAGAAAACATGCTTAAACATAAATTTTTAATTTCTAGGCGATAATTTAATGATTAGGCACAAAAAGAAGTTTAGCTACTTAGTACTGTACTTTCTCTATAAGCAAATCGAATATACACACACACACACACACGCATAGCTAAATCTTAAAATTTAAATAAAAAATAATCAAACAAAGCTAAATTGTAAAATATAAAATTGATGTACATTAAAAAAAAAAAAACACAAGTAAAAAAAAAACTTAAATAAAACAAACAAAATATTATAAATGTGTTTTTTGATATACGTACAACTTTTATAAAAGTGGCCGTTTTTTAATTTTTTATTGTATAAAAAAAATGAAAAAACAACAAAAATATAGATACGCAAACTTTTAAATATTACTTTAAAAAATTGCTTTTAATTTTCTTTTTGGGTATCAAAAAAAAAACAAAAAAAAATACTTTTAGTTATTTTGTTTGGTATGTTGAACACTATGCATATAGAGAATGAGATGATGATAATGATAATGATAATGCTAATGATAATGATAATGATAATGCTAATGATAAAGACGAAGATCGATGAACAACAACAACCACAAAAAAAAATATTAATGTTTAAGCCATGCCCTCAATTGTATAATAAATTATGCTACAACAAATGGAAGCACCAAGTCAACAAAGCGGTAAATTCCACCCACACACACACAGACACACACACATACACAGAGAAATTTAAACCAAGAAAACAAAAAGAAAAAACATGAAAAAACCTTAAAAAAAAACAAATAAAAAAGAATATTATTCGAAAAAAAATGCAACAAGAATTTTATTTGCAAATATATGTCCTTTTATTATTATTTAATTAGCGTTAACGTTGCCCATTTACAGTTTATGAGTCGTTGGACTTGACAGTTTTACAGCCACATTACAGAACCTTTTGTTTCGCCGTTGTTGTTTTTTTTCTGCCTCCAATTGGATTCGATTTCCCATTGCGTTAATTACGGGTATTATTTTTGTTTGTTTAAAGTGTTCGAAAAGCAATTAACAATTAAGTGGGCATATTATAATGCGATTGCCTACGTCACAATTAACTAATAAACCAGCCCTCGCTACCTCCAACCCTCGCCCCCTGATTGTTGTTATTGCGGAGATTGTTAATGAAAATTGTCATTAACAAGCGTTTCATTTTATTTACTGTTTATAGGGTATAAATAAGCTATACATTGATCATTGCTCATCAACAATTGATGTACAAATTTTGGATAATAAACTAAACTAGTTTATTTATGATCTAATTGTCATCTTTCCATAGTTCTTATCCCTTTATATACTGCAAGTTGCAGAGTGCTCACCATAATGTTCTCAGTTCTTACTGATAATAATGATTACAGTAATAATAATACTAAAACATTACTTAAAAAATACTAAATATTGATGACACTAATAATACTGTCTCTATATCTTCATCACTTTCCAACTATCCATCCTGAAAATTCAATTGATTTGCTCTATTTGTTTTCTTAATATAATTTCTTAATATTATTTATCATTTGTTTTATATTATATTATCATTTTCGCTTTTGAAATATACATTTGCTGTAATTTGTTTATATTATTTGTCTGCTCATTGCCCTTTACTCTAATGTGCCGCACGATATTTGCATTAAGCCCATAATTTAAATGCATATATTATTATTTCGCATATTTTTCTGGAAGCTGATTACAAAAATTTTAAACAGCCAAAATTCGGTTAGTAATTTTGCATAAAAATTTCATCAGCCTAACAACAACATTTTTTTTAAGCCGAAAATATAATAACAATAATAATAATAATAATACAAAAAAAATTAATGCAAAATAAAACAAACAAATTTGCAAATGCGCATAATTGAAAGCCAGTTATACATGTATATATGTAAGTATATATATATATATATATGCGTGAGTATATATACAGAAGCGTAATTGCAATAATTTTTATTTATGCATCGGCTTTCATGTGTCATCAACAAAAAAATAACAATCGAAAATAATTATTTAAGTATAATTTTTATTATAAGACGAATTTTTGGCAACTTGATTCGCATAACATATCTGTATATTTTATTGGTATATATACGCCTACGCTTTTGCACTTGCATTAATTGGTTTATGGGCAGGTGTCTTAATTACTAACTAAAGAGTAGAGAAACAAATGATATTTAATGCGATATAGAAAAAGAACATGGCTGCCTACAGTGCCTAACCATATATCTGTTGCCACCTGCCATTTTTGGGGTTGATGTGCGACCGCAGTCACACACATGTTGTATGTACACTCACACCCACGCACGTATCAAACACACCCACATAGATAAAACCTGCCCCTAGGCAAAATAGCTTTTTCAACTAAATAACTAGAAGACATTTTTAGACTTAAGCAACGACTTTTGAATGATCTATCTCTACAAGTGATATGTTTGAATATAGACAATAACATTATCATTTCTTATATATTTGCGTTTTACGTAGAAAATGGGTTTTATGCGAAATTAACTAAACAATCTTTAGCATGAGCTAGAAATAGATGAAGGTAAAACCTAAATTTGGGTTTTTTTTATTATTATTATTGTTATATTATATTATTTTATAAATTGACTTGGAGGGTATATAATGAGACATAGATGAGAATATAGTTAAATGTAGTTAATATTGGAAATTTAAAAGTTATATTATACTTTCTTTATCTACATACATATATGAGTATACAATAGATTTTATCATACCTCCTATACCTAGACCTATATATACCTATACTTATATATACCTACACCTATATACCCTATACCTATACTCAAATTATATGCTAGGGTATTCCTGCTTAACCTTCGTGTCAAACGCATTGACATAGTTCTAATAACCCGCTGCCGCCGCACTTGGGAGCTATAAATGCTTATTCACATTAGGGCTATATACGACTATGATAAAGAATATAGTAATATAAGATGGCAAATTGTAGTTTTCATTGGTTATTATGTAGCCGTGCGTGTTAAGTGCGACCGACATCGACAGCGAGCACCGCTCGCTCGCACCACTTGCACCACGCGGCAGCACCTTAACAACGGGTCACCCTCAGTTCCCCTTTCCGCTAAGTATTGCCGACATTTTCATTATTATTTTGAGTTCGTTTTTATTTCGCGTGGCATGCTAGCTGCTCAGTTTCTCTCTGTGTAAGTGTGTGTGTGTGTGAGAGTGTGTTTTGGGCTGCGTGCATACAACCGTGTCAATAATTACCCGTGGGACTGACACGACCAACGAGAATCATTCAAATGTTGCAAAAGCAGCAGCAGCAACAGCAGCCACATAGCCCCCCAACTAACAATGGCTAAAAACAAAAGCAGAGACAGGCACTGCGACGCCGACAGCGACCCAGTCGAGAGAGTCGACTCGAGACGAGCTGCGAGACAAGTGGAGAGCAGCAGGCACAATGGCAATATGCTAGCTGCTGCTGCTGCCATTGTGTTGGGCCGTGGCAAAATGGCTGACACCATGGGCCAGAAGTCGACCCAGCCACCGTCTGACAAGCTGGCCAACAGTCGGACTGGACGACTGGTCACACTGGCCGTAGCCACTGGGGTGGCATTGTGCTCATTATCTATGCTTCCTTTGGGAATTTTCATTTTCTTTTAAAGTTCTTTTTTTTTTCGCCGCTGTGCATTCGTGTGCGACAGTTCCCAAAAAGAAAAGATAACAACACTCTACAAACGAAACGAAACGAAACTTTTCTATATATATGGACTACAACTTATAGTCAGATAGATAGATGATAGTATATCACTTATGTAAGTCACATCCGAGAAAAGAGAACTGCACTAATTACAAAAAATTGATGAGCTTTTAAAGCAGTTCGCCTCGATTTGCTGTGACGAACATAGTTTTTAACACCCACAAGCATATTAAGCTCTGACTTTTCAAATGCAACCGACACGCATAAAGTAGGACAGAGATAGGTAGAGAAAGAGAGAGAGAGAGAGGAGAGCGACACTAGGCGACACCTTCGACTAGGCGACACCTTCGACAAGGCACTTACAAAGCTGATCAGCAGACACCTAGACAAATAACGCGCGGCATGCTATATAAGGTAGATTGCTATAATATAGGCAAGGTATTATAATACTAGAGAGTTGCTAGAGAGATTGTTTTTGGCTTAACTGACATTTTCAATGTGCAAAAGTTTTTGATATGGGAAAGGTATCATGATTGACACCTCTTTTTATTAAATTCAAGACTATAATATACATACTTTTATTGATATCAATTTGATTTTTCATTTCTATTTTTCTTTATATATGGTACATGCTAGATAGGTAGATTTTAAAGAGCTGCATCTGAAGGCAGGGAGTAGCTTGTAATGTATTTTGAAGTACTGATTACTTCTATGCACTCCGATATCATATTACAGCAAATTCTCTTCTGTTGTTAAGAAAACAATTTTCTCTAAATATATTGGAATGTAGAATTGAATATATCTTACATATTTCTTGGATTCTTTATACCTCGCCTAAAAAAATAGTATAGTTCCCTTCTCAATTTAGATTTATACAATTGCTGTGCTCTCTAATTTTTCTAGATTTTTTCTAATTAACAATAGCTAGGCGACTGACTGCTGGCAACTCATTTGACCGCCCTCGCAGTCAATTATTAGCACACATACACATTCTTTCGCACAGACGGAGGCAAGTGTCAAGTGTTTTGGCGCTGAGCAAACATCGCTCTCTCTCTCTCTCTGTCTTCTCTGTCTTCTCTTCTCTTCTCTTCTCTTGTCCAATAAGCAAACTCAATTGATGTATGAACCATGACATTGTCTCGTGTTCAGTTTCGAGTAAACTGTTGAAAATGCGCGGGTTATTAATGGCTTTATAAGCTGCTGCCGCACACACACACATTCACACACACACATTTGCTAATATAATGTAGACTTTGGCAAGCAAATTGGACGGGGGCCCAGTTGGACAGGCCAGCAGCTGCAGCCAGCCAGCCAGCCAGCCAGCCAAAGAGCCAAGTGATCCGTGATCGGTGATAGGTGTTGGGTGATCAGTGATCAGCGTCGGTGATCAGCAGCAGCGGCGCAGTGTCAAAGCCAACCACTTTGCGCGTTTTCATAACGATTTTTTTTTGCGCTGTTGTTTGCGCACATTTTTAACGTATAAATAAAAGCGCAACGAATGGTCAAGGGGAGCTAGAGCAGGGGGCAGCTAGTGACCGTGTCTGTTGGTGTGTGGGCCAACCTGTGTCCAGGTCGCAGCCAAGAAATATTTTCTCACAGCACAGCAGCAGACGCGACGGGCGGCGCTTGACATTTTGGCAAGCAAAAAAAAGAAGGTAGGCAACAAGGTCGCCCACAGCTGCGATGGCTATCGATACGCAAATACAGACAGCTAGCCAAGTCGACAGAGACAGCATAGAATTTGAAATTTGAATCTTTATTGCATAGGCCGTGAACGGATGCCAGCGGCATTCGCGGTCAAGTGCAAGTTGCAGTTGCAGTTGCTGCTGATGCTGTTGCAGCTGCCATAAATCTCTTAATGAAAACCGGCAATAAACTTGGCCAAAACGCCGGCGGCAAAACCGACAAAAATCCCGCGCCAAGCGCGAAAAAATGCGCACAAGAATTAATAAACAAAGTAGCTGAGCATGTTGGCATGCCCACTCTCTCTCTATCTCCCTCTCCCTCTCTCTCTGTCTCTCGGGATGCACTTGGTCCATTCTCCGCTCCCACTCTAAACGGACAAGTTATGTGCTGCGCATGCGCACGTGCTCGCTGCTTAATGTGAGCAGCGACGCCAGCGGCGTCGCCAGCGTCGCCGTCGACGTCGCACGTTTCAGCGCTCGAGCTGCGCATGCGCATCATCAAAAGACGTCGTCGACGCCGTTGTCTACGTCGTCTAGTCGCATTTGCATTTCTAATTTTTGCATATTCGTATTGCCATGCAACTCGGGGGCGTTGCATGCAACAACAGCCGTGTGGCAACAAATCCTCAACTCAATCGCGGAGGTGTCTCTTAAATAGTTTCTGTTTATTTTGATTATCGCAGCAACTGAGCAACTGAGATATCACAAACACTTGTGAGAGATTTCGTTTGAATATAGCTTAAGAAGCATGTTGATATAGCTAATATATATATTCTTATTATATATGTACATATGTATATATTTGTTCGAAATGTATAAATGTTTCAATGCTTAATATGTGAGCTGTCTAAGTCGTCTAAGCAAGGGCTATTTTGTCTAAATAAGTACGGGACGGTTGGATAAGTGCTTGATCCCTAGATCAAGGTGTCATGGTAAGCGATTCTGGATATGCCTACGAGTAGAGGTGAGCTTCGAAATAGATATCTCTGGAATGCCGCCGTCCCAGAGCATAGAATATCTATGATCTATAATATGATCCCATGGCCAAACACTTATCTGACCGTCCCGGACTATTTTAGAGTCTTTCCTAACCCTTCCATTACCGAATATTGTTTCGGGACAATGCTCTGAGCTAAAAGAGCTTTAGACAGCTTTAAGCTGATCAAGTCTCAAATTTATGAATTGAAGAATCTTCGCTTACAAGTCAGATAAATCTTGCTGAACTTAAACGATTTAACCTTTCCTTAAACCTATTTCAGTTGACAGATTTCCGTTTGTTTTTAATATATTATCTAAAGGCAGAAATAAATCTGCAGATAATTCTCTTTTCTTGCTAAGACATCTCCATAGAAATAAATTCTATAAAACTTCATTGTCAAAGATAATTCTAAGCAGCTTTTGCTTCTAGATTTGGTTTCTATGTCGACAGTTTGTCTGGACTTTCCAAATCATAATAGTTATGTGAGTCTGGTTAAACTCATCATGCCACTAAAAATATCAACTGATTCATCTAAAGTCAACACTTTCAGTAGCTACAACAACAACAATATGTATTGTAAACGCATTTGAGTGCGGTTGTTGTTGTTGTTGTTGCTGGTTGATGGCTGAGGCAATTGACTACCGAAATGTATTAAACAAAAAGCTCTCCAAGCGCGCCCAGCGAACTGCGTCGAAAACCAATGCAAACAACGCAGCGTAGCAGACAAAAAAAAAACACAAAAATAAAAAAAAAAATGTTTAAATATTTGCAAAAGAAATCGTTGGAAAAAAAACCTTTGGCAACGCGGTAGCCATAAATCAAAGTCGCGTTAATGAAAGCGCAATTAAAGCGGCCGGCCAGCGAGTGGGCGGGCGGGCAGGGCAAGGGAGGGGGCGTGGCAGCGCAGTGCAGGGCAGGGGTATGCATACTTGAAGTCGAGGCGTATTTGGGCCAGCTTTAAGCGCAGCAAATTAAATTTTATGAAGCCGTGGCAGCCAGTTGGCCATTTGGCCATTTGGCCAGCCCAAGCCCAATGCCAATGCAATTGTCGCGCCGTCGACTGCAGTTAAATGTGCAGCAAAATGTTGCTGCTGTTGTTGTTGTTGTTGCAGTTTCTTTTGCTGTCTGAAAAGTTGCACAAGGTTGGCCAAAACAACAACAACAACAACTACAGCGACGACTGCCGCGTTGTCGGCTGCTAAAAGTTTATGCAGCGGCGCGACGGCGGCGACACCTACACCCACACAAACACGCGCGCACACACACACACACAGCAAGAAGTAAAATAACAGTTGAGCGCCCGCCCGGACCAGACTTGACCTACAAAAGTCGGGGCCGGGACCATGAGGCCCCTGGGTGTACGCTGCGTAGATGCAGACTGCGTCTACCTATTGACAGCTCAAGCTGCGCATTTGTGTCGCCTCCGCCTGTCCGCGTGACGCCATGAACGCACTCTGATGGTCTCTTAGCACTAATAATAATAACAATGCCACGCCCACTTTAATAACTAAGTGAGGCATGTGACTAAGAGAAGTTAGGGTAGCTATAAAAGTACAAATAATTCCAGAGTGGCTTTTTGATATGGAAAAGAACAAAAGCTGCAGTAAATGGAGTCTATGGAAGTACCTGTAAGGGTGTAGTTCTTGTTATAAATAAGATATATAATACAAAAGTGTGTGAGAGCAAAAAAAAAATTAGATAGAATAGAAAAGATAAAAGATTCAACTCATATTTGCTGAATTTCTTTATATATTATACCTTCTATTATAAAGG
The DNA here is from genome assembly GCA_035045545.1 of Drosophila gaucha. Lineage (NCBI taxonomy): Eukaryota > Metazoa > Arthropoda > Insecta > Diptera > Drosophilidae > Drosophila > Drosophila gaucha. The sequence continues at coordinate 2,870,560 of JAWNOY010000292.1, forward strand.
AGAGAATAGTTCATTGTGGATAAAATTTTGTTTGAAACAAGTATAAGGTGTAAGGCGCATAATAGAATCCAAACACATAGCTAGAATTTGGTATAGAAATCATTAACAAGAAATCCCAACAAGAAAAGCTCTGCAAAATCAAATGAACTCTATAAATTTAGACATTTAATTGTATAGCATGTAGATCTGACCATTTAGATCAACATGATTACAGTGATAATCGACTATGGATGTTGATCAGCCATAACTATCTGGACATGCTAAGGCATAGTAAAATGTTGTAGAAGGTAGTGGAATGCTTTAATATTCTTAGGTATATTAAGGTATTTCCAGTTGAATATCGTAGAAGGCATGTAAAACTATACCCCTTCAACTGGCGCAACTACTGCTAAAGAGTTATACTTATATTTAAAGTGAGTTTTCCTTTCGCAATTACATTTTTGTGTAACTTTTCGAGATGATATTCAATTCACAAACGCTTGTAGCTCATTTCCGTTTGCACGGGCTGGTTACAATTTGCACGAGCGAATCGCACAGCCAACGTGAGATTCCCATAAAGTTAAACAATTCGAAAAAAAGAGCGGCTTAATTGAAATAAAAAGTAAAATCGTATGCGGATGGGCCCAGCCATCAACTCGTTTGCCCATTTGCCTGTTTGGCTGTTTGGCTTACTGACCATCAGCTTCATTACCATTAAGCGACTGCGGCCACAAATCATGCATTTAACGCCTTCTGAACAGAGCTGGAACTTTAGCTGAAGGTGGAGCTGGGCTGGGGCTGGGGCTGGGCTGGGTTTGGGGTCTAGCGCCGCAATCCAAACGGGCAATAAGCATGCAAAAAAAAGAAACGAAACCAAATGAAATGAAATCAAACTGGCTCCTGATGAGCGAAGCGGTTCTGAAGCTGCAGACGTGGCCCTGCTGCTCAGGTGTAAACAGGTGCGACTGTTGGTGTGTGTGTGTGTTTATTGAGTTGTCAGGCAGCCCAAGTCCAAGCTGCAGCCAGAGGGCAGCCTGATGAGCTGTTGATGTTGCTGATCGTGCCAGTTGACAATTACACAACGAACGAGGATGAGGATCAGAGTGAAGGGCAGCTAATGGAGCGATCGTTGGCCAATTTTATGGTTGCAGTCGACAATTGGCTACCAGTTTGCATGAATGGAAGCTGCGCTGATCATTCAAGAGTATGCTGCACCATAAAGATAAAAGCTGATCAGCTTTGATGAAGATTTGCTAAGTGCCAGTGTTGTGTCAGCTTGTAAATCAGTGATGGTCAACAGCCAGTGTTGTCAAATGCTGCTTAGACATAAATCTATGTGTAAGATAATGTAGAAAATGAAAAGTTCCTAAACACAATATATACTATGATGTAAGCTTGAAAACTGAAAAGGTAGAGATGATGCTTAAATCTTAAATAAAAACTGAAAGGGGAGTGGCTAACTAAGTATGCCAACCATCCTATCGATTGTCTAGCTGAAAACAAATCTAAGAAAAAGCAGACCTTGTATAATTTAGACATTCTTGTGAATTTGAAGAAGAGGAAGCAGGAGTTTAAGTTAAATATTCTTGTGAATGGAAGCAACAACTTAATCAAAGAGCCAGCAAATCAATCCATCAGCTATTTTAAGCCATTTACATTTTAGACTTTTTATTGACTTGCCAAGCTATGTCGCATATATATACCTATATATATATATATATATATATACATATATGACAGCGAAGCACTTAGCAGATTTCGAACAGATTCGAAATGCTAGCCAACCACAACAAAATTAGCCGATCGTTAAAAACCTGACACAGGCGCACGTGCCATTTTTTGAAATGCTTAGAGACCGCAACGAGAAGAGCTTGACAAAAAAAGGCTAAATAAAAACTAGCAGCAGAGACAACAATAATTTCACTACAACAACAACAACAACAACATAAATAGCCTGCCATCTTGTAGCGTTGACAATTTTGCGTTGAAATTTATTAACCAGAAATTGATTGGCCCAAAACAACGGCTAACAGGCAGTGGCTATAAGTCGGGTTCGGGCTCTCTAACATCGCTTCATAACTTACCATTAGCTCTGTGGCAAAAAAATATATATAAAACAGCAACAACAATAAGTATCTATAAAAAAGAGCCCAAAAACTTAGCTCGACTCCGATAACGAAATTTCGCATAATTATGATGCCTATAAATTTGTTTTCTTTCATTAGCCAAAGTTTTAGTTTTCTTGTTTTCTTTTGTTGTTTTTCTTATTAGACGAAGGTCAACGACGATATAAAAACCAAATTTTATATTCGCTTGCCAACCAAAAGGCGTTTGACTTTAGACAGACCGCACTGGGTGAGGGTGTTGAAGGGGGAATGGAGGGGAAACCCCCCTCTTGAAAATATCATTCTGTAACTTTTTTTATGAACGTTTTAAAATCGATTAAATAGCTATATGATTGCCAGCTTATTGGGGCTATCTAGCTTGCAGTGGAATTTATAATATCTGGCCAGGCGATTAAATGATTGAAGCTTTAATAACAGCATTTAAAGGCATCAAAATATGGCAGTCTATGGGGAAAAGTTAATGAAGAAGAGAGATATTTTTATGGAAACAAGGTAAATACATATATGTAGTAAGAAATTGAAGTAGTTGGCCTAACAGCTAACATCTGTAAAGCTATTTGGAAAGGGCATTTTATAATACGAAAACTTCAAAATCTAAAATAGCTTAAGGATATTAATAAAAAAAGTTAGCATTTAATTCAATCATTTGGGCCAATAGCGAAAATTTTTAAAATTGTTAAAATGTCTTGAATAAAATAAAACAAATATTTACAATTATTAAATAATTTTAATATCATCGCAGGTTGAATCCCAGCTGTAAAGTGAATATGGCTTAAATTGTGTGAAATTTTCAAGCAGCTTATTGAGGATAAGACTAAATTTAAAATTTTTTAAGTATTTTAAATATTTATTGAATAAATAAATATAAAAGTTGTTGTTCTAGCTAAATCTTAAAAAAAATTTCTTAAATACACTAAATATATGAAATGTCTTAAAGAATTTTATGATCACATAAATTAATTATAAAGTATGTTATAGTAGAAATAGTTTTAGTTCTTTGAAAACGTTAAATATATAAAATATAGTCGAATCCCGATAATTCGAAATGGCAAGAAGATCATATTTTGTACGAATTATACAGGAACTCGATTTATCGAACAGGAATTTGAACGAATTTTTGTCAAGGGGACCGCATTTTTTACGAATTATTGAGGTTTTCAATTTAGCGGGGAATGAATTGTCAGGAATCGACTGTACTTTTACGAAACCATACCTAACCCAATACAACTCAAATTTGATATAAACTAATAGTTACTATTAATAGTATTATTCCCGATTGCAGCTTGAATTCCAGACCTCAGTTCCTCTAGATCGAGATCATATCATCGATAAGCAAACTACTCAAAATTAACTCTTTTGTTTTTTATTAATTCTTGCTTAAGTGCTTTTAATCTTTATGGTTTTTTTTTAATGTTTTTTCAGGCACTAATGAAACTCTAAACAGAAACTAAATTGTGGCTAGCAATTGCAGCACAATTATGTTATGGGTAGAACGTAAAGCTTCTTGACTCATTTGCATTAATTCAACCACTTCGTCATTTTATTGGCACTAAAAAGAGTTTATTTGTTTGAAATTTGTGCAATTGCACGCAAAGGTGGTTTTTTTGTTTCCACTCTCCTCTGCTAATGAGCTCGTTTTTCGCCCATTAATTTCGGAGAGCCACTTGTTCTATACCCACTCGAAACTTTGGAAACTGATAAGAAACTGTTGCTAAGAGAGCTACAAATTTGGAATCGATGACATTTTTGGGTGAAAGTTTTTTGGTTTTTCTTGATGCGTTCCAAAATGCCGTTTAGAAATAGAAAGTAGGGCGTGTCCAGCCCAGCGATCGCCCCTCGCTCAGCTCTCGACTCGAATTTAGGGCAATTTATATGCCAGTCCAGTGGCCAGTCGGACTCCCGGACAGTTGGACAGTTGGACAGAGAGATTGCCCACGCCAAGCTCGGCTCTGCACTGGCATCTTGGGGCCATGTTGCTGAGGTGTTTGGCCGTCTACATCAAATGTGCAAACAAGCCACATAAATCTCATAAGGCGAAATTATTTTTTACTACTCAATTGCAACAGCAGCAGCAGCCAACAAAAGGGTCCTGCCACAGTGCATAAATCTCCGCGCTTGGAGGCTTGTACTCCAAGTGCAGCCCCCAATAGTTGCTCCATCTTCAACTCCGACTCCGACTCTGATGCGGTGGTGTCCGTGTCCGGTTCCGATAAATAATTGCGTACATTTGAGCAAATCGTGTTTGATGTTTGCTGTTTGCTCGTCTTGTTGCCTCGATTTTGTTGTTGTTATTGTTGTTGTTGTTTTTATTGGCCCAACTGTCTTTTTTTGTTATTTTGGCCAGCTCTTTTATTGCTACACATGTAGTTTGTTTTATGCGCACCAAATACAACAACAACAACAACAACAGCAACTAACAAATACGAATCATATGGAGCCAGCTTGATCGACTAGGAAACTGCTCTGTAGAAGTTATGTGTCAAAAGAGTTGTTTATATTGCAAAACATTATGATTTCTATCATGATTTCTGATTTCAGAATATTCATATTCACATAAATTTCTACAAATTTAATGTAATTTGAGTTTTTTTAAATTTTATACCTAAAATTTTTATGTTAAATAATTAATATTTTTATTTTATCTTATATATATTTTTAATATAATTTTATATACCAAAAAAATTTGATTTTTTAATATATAAATAAATACCAGTTTTGATATCTCTAAACTAGCCTGCGCGCTATCATACCTCATACGAAGCACCTGCATTTTTACAGGGTATCTCGAAATGTTAAGCAAATGTGCGTACATGGCGATCTTTTTTTTTGCTCTGCTTTGCCCCATAGATATTTTTTTGTAGCACATTTTCGTTAAAATTTATTGCATTTAACGAAATTAGCTAACAAATTTATTAAGCACTTTGCTTAGTTGTTTGTTGTTGGTGTTGTTGTTGTTGTTGCTATGGGTGGTCATTGATGAATTTGTTGGGCTCGCCTTGAAGCTCGGCCACGTGTAAATTGGGCAAAAAATGCTCCAATCGTGGCAATCAATGAACCCATTAAAATTTAATCCCAATCACGCAAATAAAAGTAGAACTTGTCGCATAAATTATGCATGTGACAAATGCAACAACAACAATACAGATAAATATATACATATATAGTAGTAATATGTTGGAGCAAAATTAAGCACAGCATCTGCTAATGAATTGCAAATTTATGCGTCGATTCGGGGCGCGCCAAAAAGAACTTGACTTCTAGTTCATTTAGAGTTGGCTTAGATATATATATACTAAATACCTATATACATATATGTTTGGGTATATGTGTCTTTGGTTTGGCTGGTCGTAAAAAGCGCAAATCTATTAAATTAAAAAGCCAGCAACAACAAAAAGACAAAAGTTTAATGAGAAAGAAACCTGATGGCTTTTTAGCCTTTTGGTTCGCTTCGACTTCGACCAATTTCCAAAAATGTAACTTTCCAACTTAGCGGTACGCCTTTTTATTGAAATCATAGTTGTTGTTGTTGTTACTGTTTGGGGTAGCCATTCTTTAGCTTGTCAACTCGATGAGACATAAATTTACAGAAAGGCCAAAACGAAATAGCTGAAAAAGTCACAGCCAACTGGCGGCAAATGTCTCCGCACACAAAGGCCCCACAACTGCGCCATGCTGTGACACTTGTGCTCTGTGACCGAAACCCTGGCTCGAACCGAACCCAACCAAACTGGCCTAATCAACACCATGACCATGAGTCGCAGGCGGGCCCCAGCTATTGGGGCTATCATAAATTTCAGTCTTAAGCCACATGTAAAAGCCGATCGTCGCTTCGTTAGCCACGGATTTGCCGGCTTAATTACAAAACTCGATAAGGCGTCGATAGCTTAAAACGCATTTGTCTCCCTGGTAACAAGTGTCGTGCAGCAGTTCTACGATCGAACCTAATGTCTTATCGACAAACTTGATCCATATAGAGCACAATCTAATTTGCACGATTGTCTTCGTTAATCGAAATGAGTACAGAGTATGATAAGTTATGCATATCTTTATTCTATGGCAGAACTAAGTCTTAGTCTTCAAATAAAGTTATCAAATTTATTGAAAATTCTTTCTCTGAAATTTAAAGTTCAAAACCTTCATCAAACCTAAGCTAACTTTCAAAAGGATCAGCTCTTTGATTATGTTTGGTAGATCATCAGTAAAAAATTGTAAAAATCAGTTTTTGTAAAATTTGTGTTTCAGGACAAATTCTTTTTTGATTTTAAAATCTCTTAACTTTGTTGAAACTCAATCAATTTCCATAAAGCGCACTTTTTTTTATCAATATTGTATCTCTGAATTAATGCTGAATTTAAATTAAGATTTATTTGAAGTCAGCAAAGTTTTATCTATGAACTTTAGACTGCAAACCAGTCAAATGTAAGCGAAGTTTATTTCCGTGCTAAAGCTATAAATTTACAGTTTGTTTTGATTGCATTTGATTTAAATTCATATTTATTGTAGAACAGAGTTAAGATCGTTAGCGCTTTAAAGCTGACTCAGTGGCCAGGCACACGCCCAGTTAGCCCTGTGGTTGCCACCACTACAAACAATGGCAACGGCTGCTATCTGTGTCCCAGTCGCAGTCTGAGACTCAGATTCAGATTCAGATTGAGATTCAGATGCAGAGCTAGCAAAAAGCTTCAGTTTGAGCCGTGTGCATTACTCAGCGGCGGCTGAGCAGCATTTTTAATTGAAATAATTGCGGGTTGAGTTAATTAAACGATAAATAATGTAATTGTGTATAAAAAGGCGATTCACAGACGCTGCGGCGAGTCACGGCAAACAATGGACGACGACGACGACAGCAGAGATAAAACAACAAAAAAATTGCACATAGGTTGGGTTGCATAATGCACATAATGCACATAATGCCACGTCTTGGCATTCTTAACCGCAAGCCGCGATCGGAGAGACGAGAGCCGAGAGTCGAGCGCCGAGAGACTCTCAGCCTGTAATTAGTGGCATATTTGTTTCAGCTGCAATGCCGAAGTCAAAACAAACTGAAAACTTGGCCGAGTGTCTGTTGATTGATTATGGCACATTTAAGATATAGAAGGGGGCCCCTGGAATTAGAGATGGCAACTGCGATCGACAGCTGCCAACTGGGACTTGGCTAAGGCTGCGTGGGCAACGAATTGAAAATTACGATCGTATTTGAAATTGAAAATCAATTGCTGTGTAATAAGAGGCGCGTGCGCGTGCGCACCCGTTTTTGGGATGATGCCTTCTGCAGGTCTCCCTCTTTCTCTGTCTGTCTCTCTCTTTCTCTCGCTGTCTCTCTCAGTAATCGGTGTGAGCTGCACGCGTAATCGATTTTAAACGCCTAAATTATGCAAAGTCGTTTTTTTACTCACAACAGAGACGTTAAATGTTTGGGTTTATGATATGTGGGCATCGTACTTATAAAGCGCATGGCAAACATTTAGAGTGTAATTATCTTGAATGTGCCCAGTTAATTTTGCTGTGGCACACGGCGTATGCGCAATATGCACTTCATATTGTTTTTTGTTTTGTTGACAGTCTCTTTAATTGGCACGCGGCGTATACGCAATGTGGTTGAGTTTTTGCGGTTTCGGCGGAAAGTTTTGTGGTTTACTAGCGCAAATGTAAATGGGACTAAAAATAGTTTGTCGCTGGGAATCGCTTGATCGAGTGATCGTGAATCCCAGCCGGTACGAGACCAATGCTAAATGATGCGATAATTAATCAGGCAGTTAATTGGATGGAAAAACCCACCCAACCACACTCCCTCCCACTTGAGTGGTATATAACTGATATTTTAGACAAGTCTCTGTGCAATACCAGGTATTAATTTATCGCTATAAATGATCTAAAAAAAAAACACCCAGCCTCAGCAAATGGGAATTACAATGTTATGGCGTCTAAATATCTAAAAATAGTAATAAGTATAAACAATCAGGTTTGAGCGCGTGCTATTTGCTAATGTGATTGATTTAGTATTTAATGTTAATGATATAGCGGGCATACCTGATTTTAAGTACATTTAAGTGTTATATCTGGGTTATCTGGATATAAATATTTGTCATTTGATGAGCTCTATTCTGATATTTCGTATTATATGTTAAGGAATATTTGTTAATATCTCATTAAAAGTTCTGTTCGGGCATTTACGCCTTTCTTTGCAATTCTCATTAATGCCAATCGCTCTGCTCTGCCACATATCACATAATTTAGTGCCATATCTCAACACACCATCTACTTAGAGATTGACACCTACACACACACACACACAGTGCCACCCACACACACATACAGCATACAACAGCAACCGAGCCAAGCCCGTGAATGCGTTAGCCGCTAACAGCGTAAAAAAATAAGAGACAACAGAAAAAAGAGAGGGAAAAACAAATATGGCAAACAGAAATAATTATTTCTGCGGCATTTTCAGTGCTTCTGCTTGTTGGCTTTCAGTCTCTAGGGGCAGCAGCACAGCCAGACTTGGGGCCAAGTGCGCTTCTGTCCAGTTTGCCCTTTCAGCGAAGCGAAGTCAAAGGCCAAAAAAAAAATGGAAAGGAAACAGAGAGCGCAGTACGCACGGAGCTGTGGTCTTGTGGTCGACCAGGGCACTTACGCAGCTGGGACCAGGACCAGCAGCAGCATCAGGATTGTTGTCCAGTTGGCCTGCAGCGCGACAAACGTTGATGCTGACGAGCAGGACCGTGAAGATGATGAGCTGACGAGCTGTGCGCCTTTGTTGTTATTCTTGTTGTTGTTGGCAAACTGATTTCGATTTCAATTTGCAATGGCCTCGTCCGACTCGGGCTCTGTGCCATGGAATGCAAAAAGCCAAACAAACAAACGTCTTTTAATGGCCACATAGAAGTTGTTGTGGGCGCAACAAGGCTCGCAACGCTTCCTGTCAAGTGATTTATGCCAATGCTGCTGGCAGGCACATAACCACAGCCGCAGCCACTGCCGCAGCCTCTGAGCTGCAGCTGAAATCCCAAACCCAGTTTCAGACCCAATCCCAGCTCCCAGCCAAGTTGCTAACTAATTTTCTTGTGTTTGCTGCAGAAAAATTGACTGCCTTTTGTCGTCGTCGTCTTTTGCTGTCTTCTCGTGCCAGCTTGTGCTGCTCGGCTGATCTGTGATGAATGTCTGCGTCTGTGTCTGCGTCTGCATTGTCTGGCAAGTACCACGCACTTTGTTGTGCGTGTGTGTTGTGTGTAGGTGCAATTTGCGCAATCATCGACATGCTGCCCGCCCGCAGCTCTAAGACTCTGGAGTCTTGCAGTCTTGTGGTTGGGCGCGTGCGCAGACGCCGCTTAATGACTGCACAGGAATGCCCTCAACTTAAAGACAAACACAAAAAAAGAGAAAAAACAATTCAATTTAGCATTTGGCAGCATTGGATTTATGAATGAAAGCCAAGCCTTTTGCACAAAATTAATTAATGACAATCACTCAAAAGAGGCACGAAAAATACGCAAACGAAATAATTAAACGGGCCAAAAGGCAAACAGGTTCATGTTATTTCCATGCCAAGCCAAAGCCCATTCTACGTACACACACACACACACACACATTAGTCAGTCAGACATCAGCGGGCCTTCAGTCCCGATTGCTATCGATACGACTCGACTTGGCTCCACTTAATTCTCTGTTTGTTTTGGTAATGAAGCTCATTTCCGTTTTTTAAAGCAAAAATATGCATACGAGTAGTTAGAAGGGCGCCATATATAACAATGATCTATTGCCTACATATATATATTAATTTTTAGTATTCTTTAAATAACTTTTGAAATTTCATTTCGAGTCTTCTTTTTGGCATATCAATCACAAGCATCGATCAGCTTTGGCTAATCCAATTCAAAGCAATTATGCCTTATATGTGCTAATTTATTATAATAAATGTAAAATACGGCGCAGTCATTTGTTGTTAACTGTTTTAATTTTGTTGTTGTTGTTGTTATTGTGATAAATTAAAATTTGTTGTTTACCAAGTGTTAAAATATTAATTATTTAAGAAATACACGCAGCTGCGGCACGCGTCTCTTGTATATTTTATTTTCTTAATTTTTGTATAAACACAAACACACACAGAATACAACAACAACAGAGGCAACACATGTTTGACGCTTGTTTGTTTGTTTTAATTTTTTTAATGAATGATTTCTCAGTCAGTCAGCATTTTGGCCAGTTAAATCGGACTGTCGAGTGAATAATTATCATCACTCGCATAGTCTAACTATCTCTCTCTTGTACACTCACTCTCTCTCTCTTTCTCTTTCTATGTATACATTGTCGTATGAACTGTCACGCTTTTGCTCATTTTTGTTTTTTTTTATATCTTTATTTTATTATTCAATTGTTAATTATTTAAATTATGCCTAATTGAAAAGCGAATACCTCTGCATTTTGTTTATTTATTCGAATCGATATTGTGATTCTTATTTAACATTGGAACATTGAATATTTAAGAATTGCATATTTATAAATTGATTTTTGATACTGCTTAGTTTATGATAAAGTAAATTTATATGTGTATAGATTTAGAATTCGGCAATTGGATGAAAAATGTCCAAGTTGGAATCGAGTACATATTTTCTTAACTCGTTAATATCATGGAAAATTGATAAATGCAAATCAATATGCGTATAATAAGATATTTTACTTGAAAATCGGATGAAAAATACTCTTGTTACTTTGGGGATAGACTATAAAACTTTTGTCAAATATTGGATCAACTTCAAAAAAGACTCTGTGAAATTTAAATGACTGTAACTTGGCGAAATAGAGTCCCACCTGAAATCCCAAACTTCTGAAGCTTTTACGAATGGCTTCTATTGTCATAATATGCTGGGTTGCATATCGATTTGAATCAAATAAATAACTGATTCCGAAAAAATTCTTTGAGCTCTTTCGCGTATTTTTATACTCTTGAGTTTCAACATTTTTTTTAATTTTACAGTCGAAAACTTCAACGATCATTGCAAATTAGCTCAAGCCTTGCAGTGCGCAGCCTCTCTAATAGATCCAATTACAGTTTGTGTCACGTACTTAATGCCATTTAGTCGACTCTAAACGTTTCACATTATTATTGTTATTGTTGTTGTTGTTGCTAAGGTTGTTTTCTGTGCAACCGGCACCTGCAATTAGCTGGTCCAGCCTTATAACAAGCGTTTGATCTTTGTATTGTTTATGTTTGTTGTTGTTGTCATTTGTAACGACACATTGCGACTTAAACGCTTTTCTTTAATTGCATATAATCACAGACATTTGCACGATCCACAAACCAATTCAATCCCATTCAATCCAATCGCATAGTTGAGCTCTGAAGTCAGAGCCCAATTTCAAATTTGTCACACGATCCAATTCGATTTTCGTTGCATATCGCCCCCAAATACACACACACATGCACACAGAGTGTGATTGGGAAACCTGTATCCATGCTATATATCAGACGGGTGATATCGTCTTAAAGTGCCTCTTGCAGCTTTCACTAACAAAACTAACCAAAGAGGTGGCCCGAATCAAACAAAAAACCAAAAAAAAAACACACTGATATCTATGGCTAAGATATACCTCTGCATAGTGCTCAGCGAGCAATCCAATAACTTAAAACAAGTTTTTTTTCTTTCCTTTGCTTGACCAAAGACAGAGAGAGAGAGAGAGAGAATTAAAAGAAGAAGAAACCAAAATAATAATAATAAATAAACACAAGCCGAATCTAAGCTCGCTTGTGTCCCACAAATAAATTATTACCCAAAGGGCATTCAATGCCTTTTAACAACAGGTCAACCTTATCATTATTTTTATTATTATTATTATTATTTCTACTCGGCCACGCAAAGGGTTACAAACTACGAAGAAGAAGAAGACTTTAAATCGATACCAAAAGCGAAAACCAAAAGAAAAAAATCCCAATGATCGTCGCTTAGTTATTTTAACCCCGCTGCTCCCCCTTCTTAGTTTAGATTTTGTGCGTGCGTTTTAAATTTTTGTTTCCTCCACCTCCTCGCTGTCCCGCCTCTGCTCTGCGGCTATTACAGCACCTCGGTCAGTGAAAATCAGGCAAATGTTGCCCCAACTCTGCGACTTCGACTTGGATTTGGACTTGTTTGGTTTTTTGAAAATTTAATACAAGCGCGACACAAAAGACGCACAAAAATGTCATAAATTATGCGGCCATGATACTCAAGGGAGGGGCAGCCAAAAGAGCTCTATGTAGCTCGCTTCATATGCTCTTAACTCTTAACTCTTAAGTCCAAACGGGCAACATTTGATCCAAGTCGTTTGCTCTAACAATGGGGCCAGGGGCAAAGAGTGTGTGTTGCAAGTGTTCCCACTATTGATATCATATGCTCGAAGCAACCACTATGATTAAAGTGTTAACCAAGCGCAAAAGGTTACAAGGATGCCCATAAAGTGGGTGAAGTGGTTGGTTGAAAAAGATAACTAAATAATAGGAAACCAAAACGGAAAACAAGCCAAGTTTATGGATGCAGGATAGACCTATTAAAAGTAGTTAAATGATAACATGTTTCCTTCTCTTTCTAACTGTATCGACATTTCCAGACTAAATATATACCAAAGTATGTATAATCTCAGGCTGTAAACCAAGTGGTTCCAGATTCATATTTCTACTCCCACTTAAATGTATTTTAAAATTCTGATATATATCTTTCTAACCTGCATCTCTTTGTAGCATATAAAAGACGCTTAGTTTTTAAAATTTCCCACAGTCCTGAAGCACTGTATTAAAATCCTTTCAGCTCCCAGCTTTCTTGCTGTGTAACAGTTATAATAACCTGTGCGCCGATTCACATGCATATCATTGCATAATTCCCAGGACACATGTAACTGTTTTTGCTATGGCAATCCTTTAACGGTGTATTTCTATTGCAATTATTGCAACGGTTTCTGCCTAGTTGACTGCGTGAGAAAAGGATCAACGCGTTGACAACTGCGATAATGACACCAAACAGCAGCATTTGTTGTTTGTACCTGTAGCTGCGCGCCCCCTACCTTACCTCTACCTGTACCGCGATGCTTATCGCATAACTCGTCTAGCAACAACAACAGAAATCTCAGGTGGCAGGTGTCTCTCTCACAGGCAAAGGGATGGCTAGGTGTCGTTAACCCTTCGGCTGTGACGGGGCGGGGCATTGTTGAGGACGCGGCTGTACGCATACCAAAATGTAGTTTAATCATGTGCTCAAATGCGCAAACACGCAACACCTACAACACCGCTGGATAACAGGACGAGCCACGCCAATGCATCGAACAACAAAAACAAAAGCAAGAGCTGGAAAAAAATCAAATCTAAATGCAGCCAAAGTGGGGCGTGCAAAAGGACCTCGCACTCTCACTCGCTCACTCTCTATAACTTGCTCTCTCGCTCTCTCTCTCTCTCTGAGCTCCAGTTTCGTAACGAGGTCGTTGCCTGCTGTCTGCCTGTCTATGTATAAGTGTGTCTGTGTGTGTGTGTATGTGGGGAACGCATACTGCATACCAAATAGCTGCCCGATGAGCTGCCGGAAGTTTGTTTTCTGCTGTCGCTTGGCTTGTCTATCGATAACTTTAGCAAGGACCTCGCACAACTATTCGACCTGCACTTTTTAATTGTTCACAATGCGTCTCAATTTGACAACAAGCAACATGTGCACACACCCACACACACCCGCTCACACCTACACACGCACACAGAAACGTGTGCTACCTCTTTTCAGCTTGTTTGGCATTCAGATTGCATCGCATCGCATCGCGTGTGTGTTTTGAATGTCCTGTAACGATATGAATTATTCAAAAAAGGAACAATTTTTCGTCGCCGCCAAGGACGAATGTTTGAAGCGCTGCGCGGCATACAAAAAAGGCAAAAAGCTGGCGACGACGACGTAGCTACCAGTTGATGTTAGCCAGTTAGACGAAGCCCAGTTACATGCATGTGTATATGTGTGTATATGTGTGCCTGTGAGCGTGTGTGTGTGTGTGCGGCGCAGTCGTTGTCGCTGCGAGTCGTACATACAAATGTCCTGGTCTGCTCTACTCAGCTAGACTCTGACTGGCTGGCTACATTTGTATTGCGGCTGCTGCTGCTACTACTGCTGTCGCGCCAGTCAAAGTTATATCCTTTGACAGGACGTAGTGCAGCTGGCAGCGCTGTCGACGGCGAGTCGAAAGTGAAAGTCAAGGTTAATCCGTCTGCAAAAATTCAATATTTTATGCATTAAAGTTGATGGCGCTATGTGGCGGCGGGGGCGTGGCTATTGGGGGCGTCTGCATAAAATTTGCGCTGTGTGCTTTTGGGCGCCATTTTGTGCGAATGTTGCCGCATGTTGCATGCAACGCCATGTGATTGCGTGTGCTGTCCAAAAACTGGGGCTGATTAATGACGCCCCAATGTGTGGCTTATAAAATGAATTAATTGAGAATATATTAGATGGCATCAGTTGATTTAACAGTATTTGATTTGTTTATCAACTCTATATATGCTGAGTATATATTCAAAATATATATAAATTGTCTAAATATTATTTAAAGTCTTCTTAAATTCTTTAAATAGCAAATTTGTTTCATAAATATCAACGGAATCTCAAATCTTCCTTTTAACTGTCAGCGTTGCCACCTAGTTGCAAACTTGCTCGTGACGTCACTTTGCGGATCACTCATCAGATTGATTGGGTTTCTTATTTGCCTGTGATTTAACAGTTACTTTCACCACATGTCGCCGAATTGTCGGGCAAATACGAATCTCAATTTTTCGAATGTGATCTTAAGTGAGAGCGAGAGCGAGAGCGAGAGCGCCAGCTGCTGAGCTCATTGACCCACACGTTTTGAGCTGCGAAGCGCAACGAGCCACAGAAACTGTCACATTGTCAATTTGAGCGCCGCGACGAGGGCCAATGAAATTGAACTTTAAATTGAGACAAACAAAGCAGTAGCAGGCAGCTCACAGCAGAGATACGCAGCCACACAAAGAAACTGGGTTAATGGGTCTGTTTTAGCTGAGGACAGGTTGCACGCAGCTGGCGACATACGCGGCGTATGCGCAATGGCCTTTCACTGCAGTTGACTCGACTGCCTGACGTCGACTTGCGCTGCAACGTATCCAACCATTTAATTGAATAATAAGCAACAAGCCGCAGCACAAATCTGCGCGCGACAAAATGCAGGTCAGCTGTGCCTCGATCTCCCCGATCTCCCCTGTTCCCCGCCCCCCTCCTCCACGACTGTTGTCGTGTGGCATGCCGCTGCTGACGACGATGCTGCACGTGCATTCGGCGATCAAATTGCGCAAATTGTTCGCTAAATTTTGATAGCTTAACGCTGCGACGCAACGCTGTCACAGTCGCTGTCCCAGTCGGCGTCGCTGCCAGCGTCAGCGCCAGTTGGACTGATCTGTTACAATATTTGTAGCCTCTGGGAGCAGCGAGGTCAATTGATTGAAACAACTTTGAACTTGTTGATCTTGTCACAAATTAAAAGAAGATTTATACACACACACACACACACAAAACACGCGCACAATAGATACAAGTGTGGAGAGTACAGTGGGCATTTGAGACGATGACTTGAGAGATAAAGTAATATGAAAATGAGACTATGGTTATCTAGAGCTATGTTTAGTTACCTGAATATCTTATTACATATATATAAGCTATCTCAAATAAAAAATAGTTAAATTCTTCAACTTACTGGCTATGAAGCTAAAGTATATTGGTTTACCTTTATGCACATATTTCCATATAGTTATTTCTTTTTAAGTATTGCTTTTCTATGGAGATCAGAAGTGGTTCTTAGATTATTTAAAGTTCATAGGGAATTCTTGGGCTTTACTTCAGATTGGAAAATCTTTAAAAATACCTAAAACTCTGTTAACTATATCGAATGAATACTGTACGTATCTGTATCTATGAGTGCGTGTGAGTTTTGGTAGATGCGCTTGGGGCGCTGTTGAAGCTGTTTCTTCTTCTTCAACATCTAGTGCTTCTTCTTTCTCGCATTCGTCTGTGCTTTGGTTTTGTTAAATCTTCAGGCAGCACACTTTAATTTAGTTTTTTGTTGAAGCTGGGCATGATTTATAGTGTTCAGAGATCAGTGTTCAGCTTTAAGCTAGGGAGAGCTTTTTTTTATTATCATGGATTAGAGCTGGCGCTAGTCGCCCAGTCAACCAGCTAGTCGGCTGGGTCAAGTGGCTTTCGGGCAAAGAACGTGCTAACACTTGGCATGGAGCCCACAAAAAAAAACAAAGTTATAGCTGAATACCCCAAGACGTATTTACGACCGCAACCGATCACGCACAAGTGTGCCTTGGATTGCTGCGAGCCAATTTTTATGTTTTTATACCAATTTTATTTGGCATTTAATGAGCGACCTTCGCGTTGTAATCGTCAAAGTCCATAAACCTACAGCAACGTCTAAGACGGAGAACGGAGCCGTCTTCATTGGAATGTCTTTGGTCAGGTTTTAATGAGCCGGAGCCGATGTTTGTTTTGGAAATATGTGTTTCAGAAACTTTTGACTTTTTGGTTTCTGTGAGTGAAAAGAATTTCGTTGGCAGGGGTCAAATGTTTTGGCCATTTCCACCCGGCAAAAAGCATTTGACGAACGTCGCGACAATTCTACCAAACTGAAACAATAGAAATCCTTTGGGCACTGAAATGCTTTTTGAGGAATTTCTCTTTTATTTTAGAAACAATAAGAGACAACGACGACGACGACGACGACGACGTCTTTAGCCACGCTACATAAATGCAGCCAAAGGGCTAACTTTGTGGCACAGGCTCTGGCAGAGCGTCTTTCTCTGGTTGGGGGCTCGCAAAGCGGTTCGTGGAAGTCTCGTGTTTAGCACACGCGTAAATTTTCTACCTCCGTCTGGCAGAAGGAGCATCATGGTTTCTTGGTGGCGGCATTCGCTTTGAGACGCAGCCGCCATTCGCGACGCATGCGCACTAAACGGTACCGCTAGCGGGTCTGCCTCTGCAGTAAAGCGAGAGGGAGAGAGGGCGAGCGGGGTCTCTGGCTTTTTGTCGCCGCATTTCATTGTTGCTGTGGAATATCCGTTCCAAATGATATAATGTTCGGGATGCTCAACGGCAGCTTCAAGGTCAAAGCGAGAGTTCTGTGTATGAATTTTTTGTTGGTCTGCCCAGCTTCTTTCGACTTTATAAACACGTCAGTGTGTCAAATGCGACTGAGTTACGTTTAAAGGGCTTAGGCACAAAAAAATCAGGCTATCACAATGCAAAGCTCGACACGATTGGCAGCCTAATGAACTAAAAGAAAGCTTTTGTTATTCTTGAATGAATATTTGATTTATTTTGAGTCAACTATGTTTTTTCTTGTTTATATTATTTATAGACTAGTCAATATCTTTTACTATGTAATCACATATTTTCTATATAAATTGCACAAATATATGTTTTTCAGTAAATTTTCTACATGCGTACATTTTTCTTTTCAAGCATTTCCTTTTATTTTACATTTTTTATTTATTTGTATTTTTTTTTGGTAGTTCCAATCAAAGTGCCAAAGTTGTTGGGTCTTTGCCCCCCTCCCATCGCTGCCTCGCCCCCTCTTTCCTGTTGTCGTTTGCCCCTTTTATGCACTCGTCGTGGGCTGTGGCCGTTTCCATTGTTTGCCTTGTGGCCCTGGTTTTTTGTTTGGGTTTGTTTGGTTTTGTTGTATTTGCTTATGAAGTGCGCAACTTGACTAAAAGGGGCAAACAATTGCATTGATCGGGGTCTGCTCTTCCTCTGCTCGGGTCCAGCCGCATTTTGGGCATAAAGTATGAGTAAAGTATTTTGTTGTTGTTGTTGTTCTTTTAGGTTCTGTTCAGTGCATTGTTTTGGGTCATGTTGATCGTCGTCGTCGTCGTCGTCGTCGCTGGCGTTGGTAGCAACGGTAGCATCCTCCACACATACAGACGGACAGACAGACAGCCAGACAGACTGACAGATAGACGGACAGAGCCACTGTCCAGGTTCAGGCCCAGGCCCAGGTCCAGGCTGAGGGCCATAGTTTTGGGCTTGGGTTTTTGGCTTTCGGTTTTGTTCTTGATCGTGTCGAACGGCGAGCGCCCCCTTTTAACAGCGCATAACAGCAAAATCATGACTTGCCATTTACATTGTTCGCTCGTTTTGGACTTTATTGTTTTTGACGGTTACGTCGCAGCAGCCAGAGCCATAGCCACAGCCACAGAGGCAGCTACTAGTTGCTGGCCGGGCTGGAGAGGCTGCTGGTCTGGTCTGGTCTCGAGATGCCAGCCGGCCTGCCTCTCAATTCAAACGAAAAATAATGAAAAATTATTCAATAAAAATTATTTCGCGTGGACGACGCGCCAAAAGATCCTCAGCAAACAGCAACACTGAAGCACAGCTTGTTCGTGCGTTCAGCTCGGTTTCTACACGACGACGACGATGACGACTGATCAGGCGGCGATCGTAGCTGGCGTCGGCGTTGGAGCTGGAGTTGGAGTTGGAGTTGGAGTTGGAGTTAGCCAGGGCCATGAGCAGCTACCAAATGGAGCTTCCGTTGCCAGTAGCCGGTAATCTTAATGCCCCCAACTGATCGCGATCGTGAGTTAAGTGATCGCGCTATAATTTTACGCTGGCTCTGTGAACATTTCCAGACGAGGATCAGACGAGGTTGGGCAGCAGAGCATCTGTGCCCGGCTGCTGTTATGAAATTATTGTTAAACGATTTTGTGATTTGTTGTGGGCTACTGTGCGCTCAGTGTCGAACTGTGGACTATTATTAGGCCGGCTCCTTAACCTAGGCGGAGCAGCACAGCTAGATGTGGAAAACAAGCGCTCAAGTGGCAGCCAATGCCAAAAGATGGACGCACGATTCGCTTAAGTGCCGGCTGACCCAGTTAGAAGTAGGCGGGCGAGCGCCCGTTCACTTCATTCTCCCGATCTTTTTTCTGCATTTTTTTTTGCCTATGACTTGATAAAGTGCAATGTCTGAGATTTGCGCTTTTGCACGGCAAATGACAAATAACAGCAAGCAACAACTACAGAGCCACAGCCACGACAATTGACACAACAATGAGCACTGATAGTCCAAGTCCAAGACGGAGCAGCCGCAGACCAGGCAGACCAGGCAGCCAACCATTCGGCCGGTCGACCGGCAACGGATGCGCCCAATGAGCAAACAAAGCGCAGCGGGAAATTGCAGCCAAAGTCAACGGGTTAGGTAAGGAGGGGGGGGGAGGGGCTGGCTACGAGCTATTCGTATTTATGCGATTGCCTCGCCGCAAGTGGCATAGTGGCTGCCACTTGAGGAAACACGCGAGCAAAATTAGCGTGCCGCCTTGCAATATTTTATGTATCTCACAGATACGCGCTGATTTCTGTGTGTGTCTGAGAGTGTGTGTGTGTCTGACAATATTTTGGTGTACAACTGATTAAATGCAACTTCCTTGGCATAATAGAAATGAAAAGTGCTACGGCACGGGCTGCAATTGAGGCAGCTTCCTCATCTAAATGGAGCTGTCGAAGCTCTTCTCTCTCTCTCTCTCTCTCCTTCTCTCTTTGCATCCATCACTCGACAATCAATTTCAATTAAAATCTATGTCCAACTCTCGTTTTCTGAGCTGCTTGTCTCTCTATATACAAATACGAAAGTGAATCATGAGAAAATTAATTTCGTGGAAATCGAGCATGATTTTTGGGAACTTTGGGCAAACCTGTTGTTGTTGACCGTTCTCAACTTAATGACTATGGAAATGTGAGCGTTAGATTAAGAGATTGATAAGGCGAAGATCGTTTTGTTGTTTGTCCAGCCACAGTGATAGAGATATATGTGGAGAACATTTGAATTAGTGTTGTCTCCGCCACGAACTTTGCCCAGACATTATTTTGTTGACTTTTTGTTGTTGTTGTTGTTGTTTCTTCTGCTAACAATTTCAACCATTTTTCCCATATTATCGACTCATTTGTCTCTCTGTGTGACGGAAAGCCACATAATTGACACATTAGCCCATTGGCTCGTCCTGCTGCCTAATTGGCATTGCAACCGCATCGTCGTCTTGCGGTCTTCGCTCTCGTAATGCGTTTAAGAGGCGTGATCATGTCTTTTGCACGCCCTCCTGCGGTGCCTCACTGACTGCCTGGCTGCCTGCCGTCCGACATGCGGCTGATTGATCATTGTGAATAGGCCAAGGGTCCAGTAATAGACTGGCATGGCCTTATGTTTTGGTAGCAAAAATGTGTCAGGATTATGGCTGGCTGAAAAAAAGTGTTAATGCTGTGAATTAACAGACAGAAACCGGACACATGCTGCGAGCACAAATAGCACAGTAGCTGGAGCCAATGGCTGATGCTGTGCCTGCCAAGAGATTTGCTAATTGCTAATCTTAAGAGCGGGTCTTCAACTGGACCTCACAACTAACTGGGCGGAAAATGAAGCTGTGAAGATGCCTGAACTGAATGACAGACTATTCAGAGGAGTTAAGATAGGGTTATGGACGGATACATAGGAAGAGACCTACAGAGATTTGTAATTATTTATTGAAGTCTATTCTATAGATCTATCTTTAGAGGAAACTCAATCTATTTTTGCCAGCTCAACTTTAATAAATATTGAATGTGGAATTCATATAGATATATTCTCTAAAAAGTATTATTGGAAACTGCTATTCTTTAGCATTATGATGGGGCTACCAGAAAGCCTTTCGTTTCAGCCCTATCAGAGAGTCGAACAGTAGCCGAAACAACTGCAATCTGAGCCTGTTATTTACTCCCGAACCGCTTTATCTTTCGCCATGCGACACATTTTTTATTTTTATTATTTTGGTTTTACTTCCTTTTTTTGGTCTTTTTAGAATGTTCAGGTAGGCTGCTGCTACCTGTCGTCTCTGGAGCCTGGGCGAGTGTCGTTTGGTTGTCTGTTGATTCTGCAACTGTTGATTTTATTTCATGCCGTTTATGCAAATGAAGTTCAAGAGGATAAGGCCAAAACGGCAGCACCAGCAGCAGCAACAACTGCAGCAGCTCGCATCACAACATTTGGACATATAAAAAATTATTTCTGAATGAAATTCGTATGCCGAAATTCGTATCGATGTCCGACTGTCTGTCCAAATGCAAATGGCCTGCCTGCCCGGCTGCCAGGCTGCCAGGCTGCCAAAAGGGTAGCTCAAGTAAAGACCGGTAGCCGAAAAAAAATACTGCTGTGATATCGAATTAATTAAAAACAAAAAGCACAAATCGAAAAGACGCAAGGAAGGCATTGGCCACTGGCCACTGGCGCCAAATGTAAATGAGGCAGCGCTGGCAACGCTTTGCGAAATTAGTTGCGGGATTGCCTGGATGCTGGAGCCCCGGATGCCAACGAATGCCAGCGAATGGCACCTTGTGCGGCCGCCTTCAATTTGGCGCTGATTTGGCGGCCGTGTTGTGTTCGCTTTGGCTCAATTTGAGACCGAAATGAACTTTGCTGGCCTGGGAGCCAGCCGAGAGGAGCCTGCGCATGCGTGTCGCTGTTGTCGTCGCGAACCGAGGCGACGTGCAACAAGTTAATTAAGCCGCATTTGCATGTCGCCTCTTTCGGGCCACAATAGCCGAGCGAACGAACAACCCACACTTCCTGTGCCGCCAACGTTGAGGCTGCTGTTGTTGCTGTTTCTGTCTTCTGTCTGCTGTCTTCTCGCTTAAGCAGCAAAACGTGTCGCAGACGGCCTCTATTGCTGCCCCCCGCTCCTGCAGCTCCTGGTCAGGCGATCGATCACATGCTGCGTACTGCGGTAATCCGCACTTCCACGCCTTAGTCGCATTTTCACGCGCGCCCCTTTTGTTCCAGTTGGGTTTCGGTCTGCTCCAAAGACATCCTGGACAGCTAGACAGTCAGACAGGCAGTTTATTTTATGATTGATTGCAAATAAAAATCGCAAATTGTGTGTGTTTACTTTTGGGTTTTTTCTCGCCATAAGCCATCAACACACACACACACGCACACACATGCGGTTTTGGTGGTGGTTTTATATTGGACATATGTCGTTGACGTGGCTGCTACTGTGACATAGCCAATCTATACTGCTAAGTAGCCGGGGCGTTGAGTTTTATGTTTTTTCCTTTTTCTATTCATCTTTTTATTTTTGCTATGGTTAATTATTGTCAGCGTGTAAATCGCATATGTTCAAATATGAGAAGTGGTTGAGAATTTGGGCTATTTGCAATTGTATGTGACACAGAATGGTGTTTAATTGACCAGATCATTTGTAGGGGTATTACAGTTGACTTGTAAGCAACTTAAATCTGTAGTTAATGGTATATCGAGATACAAAAATGCCAAAAGTTAACTAATTTTCAGGACAACATATTTATCTTTATTTTTACTCTAGTTTATAACTGCGTTTTAATATATACCATATATATAATAGTTATAAGGCTTGAGATACCAGAATATGACTAACTCCATGCTCATGCTCCATAGTATATTTCCAATTATGGTAGTGGGCTTATAATATAATATAATATAATGTATAAAGTTCATTGGAGCTTAAGCCATCCGGTTACTTATTATTGTTATAGTTTTAGTTATTGTTATTCAATTTCTTGATTGTATAAGACAGATTGCAAATAAACCATGAAATAAAATATAGAGCTTCACTTTTTTGACAATAAACCCAATCTCAATCTAAACCAAATGTTAGGTACTTCAATATGTAAAACCACCTTCAGGAAGCGAACTTTAAAGCAGGAAGTTTGTTTGAGCTGCAAACTAAGCCACCGGCAATATATTTCTTGAATTTGTAACCCTGTTATAAATATTCCACACAAAGACTAAGACTAATTCCATACCACGTCAACTATATACAACAGATCATATAAAGTTCCTTGATTTCAAACAATCGTCTATCGAATATTCTCAATTCTATTATCTTGGTTGGCTCGACGAATTCATTTTGTTTTATGCTAGCTTTTCATTTAGTTTCAGTTAAGTGATCTTTGTATGAAAACTCATTTCCCAGGTAATTACTCAGCCTTATCACATGATTGTGTTTTGTTATCACGTAGCACAGCTGGCGAAAGAGCGATAGAGATGGCTGGTTGTCCTTGGGGCCGGTCAGTCACAAATCGTTATGCAATAACTGGAATCTATAGCCATCACGGAAGCCATTTGGAATTCGCTTTAATCAACGACTATTGAAAGTAAATAATGAAAACTGCAAGCGGCTTAAAGTTGTTGTTTATGATGAACAACGCGCCTGTCTGTCTCTCACGCAGGCACCACCTCGGGCACCACCACATTAGACCACTCGCCAGTTGCGGCGCCTGTCAAAAAGTTGCCATCAAGAATTTATTTCAGTTATAGCATTGAAATTGTTTATACAAAAACAACAACAACAACTTTTATATTATATCAAAGTTTGAATGCGTTGCACATGCGCAGCAAAATGCTACGCTGACTGCGACTGCGACTGCGGCAGCGACCGCTGGTTTCAGACGCGACGCGTCGCTCGTTTTATGCCGCTCCATAGATAAAAAATACACCTGTCGCATTACAGCTAAATTTATGTCCACCGGTAGACCTTTACTTTGGCGCGGCTAGAAATGTGCCTGTGTGTGTGTATGTGTATGTATGTGTGTGTGTGTGTAAGACGATTGCACGCTTCGATCGGGGCGATCGGTTGCTGCTGCGGCTGCTGCTGTTGCTCCGACTGTTGGCTGGTGTTCGGTGGGGGTCCAAGTGTTGAGACATTTCAGGTTTCCAGTCAAGTTGTTGTTGTCTGTGTTGTTGTTATTGTAGTTGTTGGTGATGCGTTGCCGCTGGCCGTTGTCTGGCTTGGCTTGGCTTTGTTTTTGCGTCGTTTATTTATTTTTGTTTATTTTTTTGGATGAAATAAATACATAAAATTCGATCGAAAGTTTTGTGCTTGACGACGGACTAAAACAACGTCGACGACGACGACGACGACGTGGACGATGGCATTTGATTTCGCGCAGATAGCTGCTAAAAGAGCTGGAGATGACGTCAGGACTGACAGAGAAATACTGCGCTAGTGGCTAAGACACCAAAAAGTGGGAAAGATCGCAAATATCTTGTAGTTGAAACTTGGACAAATAGTTTACGGTACTCAAGCGCCAAAGAAAAAGCAACTGCTTACTGTTTTTAAGAAGCTACGATCTTTGATTAGCAAACAAGCAACTGCTTGGCTATCATTATCTACAAGTCGGACTCTAGCCGAGTTGGGCAGCGCACTTTGATTTGGCCAACTGAGCAGACTGGTGCCAAAAATAAAACAAGAAGAGCCTTTCCGCTTTTTAAGCATGTTTGAGATATCCAAATCGACAGTATAAACATAGTCTTTTAGATGTAAAGGTCTATCTAAGCATTTTCCTTACTCTAGCCACTTTATATACTAACTGAATATATCCATTTATCTATATCTTAGCCTAGCTATTTCTATTCCTAGAGCATTACATCTTCGATGTTCACTAGTTAAGTCCAAAGTTTTGTATTTGCTTGGCCCATAGCTGACGGGCAATTTGATTGTGGAATCTTCAGCTGCTTTCGACTCGTCTTCAGCCTGTTTCTTGGCCAATAGACATAAGCAGAGAGAGAGAGAGAGAGTGAGGAAAAAACGAACATCATATCTTAGCTCATTTATCAAAACGTCGTCTATTGATAGCTGGAAGTAAATGCTTAAATTTTTGCACTCATGGCATGATTCACGCGAGTCGCTTCAAGTCGCTGAGTCAGAGCCTAGTACAACGAGCGGCTAACCGCAGCTTGCTAATTGATAGGTCGAGTCAGAGGTGGTTACAGCGAAGACACACCTGCTAAGGCAGTTGCAGTTGCTGTCCAGGACTGGGCGCAGACCCAAATACATAATTAACTGAAGAGCCGCTGGGATCTGTTGGATTCCATTCGGGATCCGCTGGGATCAGTTGCTGTTTGCGTTTGTCGCAACCCTTAGAAGTTGTTGCTTCCCAGCACGCTGCGGAGCAGGGCTCCCAAAAAGGTCTATGCTATCTGGTACAGCTGAGCCTAAACGCTATTATTAGAGGTCACAAATCAATGAAGACTTTATCGACGGTCGTCGGCCCCGGCCAGCGAGCGACTCATTACAACAAATCTGGAACCTAGGGCTGTGATTACAATAAAATGCCGCGCCGCGCCGAGACTAAAATTTATTGACAATTCGGCTACAGACTGTAGAAAACATAATGGATAAAAGTGTCCAACCGGGAGAAAGGTGCGCAGTTAGAAAGCCAGTGCAAGTGGCTGGCCTCTCACCTCTCCCCACTCTCTCTCTATCTAACCCTGGGCATACCAAATTCGTTAGCTGTTGCACGCATGTCAGCTTGGCCCATAAATTTCTTGGCCCTGTGCAGGTATTTTTTGTTGTTGGGTATCAAGTCCTGAGACTGGGCGATCAAACGGATCGTTAGACGCCGCCGTTGCCGACGGGTACCAGACAGGGGGTTAGACCAGATCGTAGCCTCTCTCACTCGCTATTTGACCAATAATTATGCAAATGAGCCCAGACGCTGGATTATCCCGTCGATTTTGTGCATAGAAGCTGGGCCGGAACTAAGTCGATTTGCATTTCTTTTTTTTCGTTTTCGGTCGGGCTGCGAGTGCTCTGCCACTCGAGGAACACGCGTCGTTGTCCTCGTCCCTTGAAGCGGCGTCCTTCATAATTTAAATAATTATGCCACTTGCTGGCTTCCTTTTTGGTCTCGAGCTTAGAGATTTTATGGCACGGCATTTGGCATAATTATGTAGGTCAAAAATTGTTTATTGACACGCAAAGCAACAAAGAAATTTGCATAATTTTACGCTGCAGTCGCTTGTCGAACGGCAAGAAGAAGAGAGTACCAGAAATCCACTCCAAAATATACAAAATATATATGCCCCTCCCTCTATCCCCCTCTCTCCCTCTCCTTCAGCCCGTGGGCCGTGGGCCAACAGCTGTTAATTATAGTGCCTGGGGGGGTCAGAGAATTGGCAGCGTGGCAAATTGTAGTACCCGAAAAAAGGGTTATGGTTAGGGTTAGGCATTTTTTTTTTTGGCTTAGGCTAAGGTTAAGTCTGGTCGCTAACATTTTTGCACCTGCTGTTCGAAAATTGAGACATAAAAAACAACAGCAGCAAAAAACTGTTGGAAAATGTGGAAAAAACGTTATGAATTGCGAAGGCAAAGAGAAAAAATGTCAGCCTAATATGTCGAGCACTGTAATTTATGCTTTTTAATTAAGCCGCTAAAATATTTGTGATTTTTCCAGCTAGAAAATTCCCCTGGCATGCATATAGCTTTTCATGTTTTCCATTATAAATCACCTTAGTTAAAGCGCGTTCAGGTTTTTTGTTTTGTACACAACCCCCTACCCCCTACACTGTACTCGAACGGGCCCACACGAACAGAGCGGGGCGAGAGAACAGCTGAGAAACGGGTAAAACTTGTTTTGAAAAAGAATTTTCCATGCGATTGTCCGAGTATAACTGAAGATAAGGTTAAAAATTATTTGCTACCAGTTGGTTATATAGCTATATGGCAATATATGTATATGGATATGGAATGCCCGGACAAGTCGCCTATAAACTATATATTGAATTACTGTGTAATTGCGAAATACCTCTATGATACACCTGCTTAACCTTCACACTAACCTCGAACCTCGTCGTGGTAGGGATAGAGTTAAGAGTCAACTCCTGGAACATGGCTAAGCCGTTTGGTCATAGACTTCCGCTCTGCATTATACCTGTTCTTCTCCCTGTTGTCCTGTGTCCCGACTCTTGATAGGCATCTAAGCCGCGACAGTCGCTCGCACGCTCGCATATCCTTCTAGACTCACACACGACAGCAGCAGCAGCAGCAGCAAAATGTGGTGGAAATGTCAAAGCCGAAACGGAACCCAACGACAGGCGCAATGTCAAACTGACAACGACAGCAGCAGCCGTCTGTCAGCCTGTCGTTGTTGTTGTTGCTGCTGCTTTGTCTGTAGCTGTTGGTGTCATAAATCGTTATCGACCACGAACATCAGGTGGCACTCAGGCGCACTCAGCTCAGCTCGCACAGGGCCACAGCCTAGAATCCAGAACTGCATTTGGCGGGCCTTGCATTTCGGACCATAATCCTAGCCCGAGAAGTGTGGGCAATGTAGGACACAGAGTGCAGAGCCCATGACCAAAGGGCTTGTCGTAAATTAACGCTGGATACCCAGCCACACTGTGGCCAGCCAATAACTGCAACCAATTGGTGGCAGGCAGGAGGGGTGCAACATTAGCGCAGCCACTTCAAAAGGCGACATGCAAAACAGAGCAGCACAAAGGATCTGCAGTTTATGGCAGGACCTTTTCTGTAAACAGAACAACAAGTCGAAACAGAGTTAGAACTCACTCCTAGTTCTCAATTACCTTATGCTTAGTACTCTACTAGCTACGCCTTTCTATGCAATTCTCATTTTACGCTCGCCACTTTAATAAACACAAGTTGTGTGGCAATGGCAAAATAACATCCATCACAAGGCAGCTCGTGTCAGAAATTTTGAAGCCAACATAGCGAAACAGCTGTAAATGACATTCGGACAAAATCAAACATTTTAACACGCTTCAAAGTTGTCCGGACGGGGAATAGCAAAATCACGAAAAAAATACAGAAAACACCCGGAGAAGAGAAATGTCAAAAACGCGTCGTGAAAAGCTGGCAGGCAAACTCAAACTCAAACTCAATCAAAGGCTACATGCCACACAACGAACGTCGCATAATGTGGAAAACTCTACAACAGCAACAGCAACAACAGCAGCAGCAACAACAAGCGTAGCAACGCGTGTGTCCTGCGCCATTTGGGGGTCAGGCAGGAGGAGTTGGCCCGTCAGCCTGTCTGTCTGCCAATCTGTCCGGGAACATTGAATACGCATTACAAGACCACGCTGAAACCAAAACCAAAACCGCGTTACCACATGTCAGCGGCAACAGCAACAGCAACAGCAACAGCAACAGCAACAGCAACAGCAGCGACTGAAGCCCAGGGGCATATGGGAATACGAGCGCGCAGAATGTGCAACACATGTTGTTGTTGTCGTTCGCTGTTGTTCGCGCTGTTGCCTGGCTATGGCTATGGCCAGCTCAGCCCGTGGCCTGGCCTGTCTGCTGTTGGCCCCGCTTGATTGGTTGAAAATGTTGGCAAAACGAACATAGTACACTGCTTCCCTGCCGCCTCTCCCTCCTTCAGCTCCCTTCCCTCATAGCATATAGCGAGAAGTTTTGTTATAATTTTTGCGGCTGTCATTTTGTGCTTTGATTCTGGGCCATGTTGCGGGCAGAAGGTGCAGTCAGTCCATTCGCATTGTATTTGGCAACAAAAGGGCGTTGCTATTATTGAACAGTAAACGCATACCATTATTCCTAGTCCAAAATGAGAGATCGGTTCCACTTGTAATGATAAATGTGTCATATTTAGACAAAAGGCGTGAAGTTTTCGACACTGCGCTGATTGACCGTTCCGTTGGCTTGGCCTGAAAGGGGTTTCAGGGGTTTCAGAATGAATCAGCTGCAGCTAATCTGAAGGACATCTATTTTATTAATGAGTGAAGTGCGTATCTGTATGTGAAGCATGTGTGTCAATAGCTGAAGTGTGTCCCCAATAGTAGCTAGGATTAGATGCCAGTAAGGAATTTCAGCTCTACTAAAGCCCACTATCTATAAGCTTCAGGTGGTCTTAAGTTGATGGTTTGTCAGAATGAATCTTATTTCAGTAGAAATATTTGGTTCTTCTCTTTGGAAAATGCTTCTGTTTGTCATGAAGGCGCTTTAGGCCTACTCCCCACTTCCCCACCTGCTTCCTCCTCCTCTCACACTCTCTCTCTCTACCGCCACTCAGTCTGCAAATACCAACGGCATTTCACAGTTTACTTTTGTCCCCCGTTTCTTAACTCTTTGCTTAAACTAAGACCTTGCCCTGGCATATGGTCCAGAGAATTCCAGGAATTCTCGCAAATGCACTTGCGTATGTGTATCAAAGCCAGGCCCAATGACTGTTTGTTGCAACAACAGTCTATAAGTTTTGGGGCGCACTAATCTTCACACCTTGCCAGGGAGAGAATCACCGACCCACAAATGGGCTAAAGTGAGCCAGAAACTTCCGTTGAATTGTCGGGCAAACGTGAGCTATGCAGCTTCCGAAGAAAAGCAGCAGCAGGGAGAGGATGGCGCTGTCCTGCCAGAACGAAGATGGAGCAGCTGTTGGCGCAAGCAATTAGTATGCCTCCAATTGCCAGTTGCCAGAAATTGTTGGGCCTGGAGAACTGAGAACAGAGAACAGAGAATAGTGAATGGTGAATGGTCTGGTCCGATGCCCAAGTGCAATGTGTGCCAAGCGGTTAATGAACAATTTCATGGAAATATTGTCACACTTTTGTTGACGGCGATTGGCGCTGAATTCCTCAGCTTCAGCTCCAGCTCCATCTCCAGCAGTGAGGAGCTCCTCTGCAGTTTAGAGCATTCACTTGCTTGCACTGCCAATGGTTGCCTAATTGATTTATTGATGTTTACATGTGCGTGCCTGGCAACTGGCAACTGGCAACTGGCTCTGTTGTATATGTAGGCTGGGGCTTGGGACTTACAGACTTACAACATGGCCCACAATTTGCTCTAAACGCTCGTTGAGAGCGTTGACAATTGTTTGGGCCTTGTTTGTCGACGTCAACCGTCTGTCGATGTCTTCGCTGTGGTCGAGCTAGACTCTTTGGTAGCCAAAGTTTAGACAGGCCAAACAATTCGTCAGTCTGACAGACAGACAGACAGACAGACAGACAAACAGAGAGACAAACAGACGGACAGCCAAGTAATTGTTGACCTTTTACGTCGCAGCCAGGTTTGGTTTTGGTCTATGCTCGCCTCTCGGGCCTCATTCAATTGCTGTACAATAATGTTGTTGCTGCTGTGGTTGTTGTCATCATGTTTTATTACTGTTTGCACGGCCTGTCCTCAGCGCTCTGTGTTTGCTCTTCATAAATAGCATGAAATCTTTGGCGCTGCACAACGAAATGCCTGAAAGTCTAACACGACAAATTCTCCGTCTCGCACTCGAAATGTTGTCAACAATTTTCGATTTTCAATTTTCATTGGAATTTAAGCAACACTTCCAATTCTTTAAGCTTCTCTCAAATGCGAGCTGCTCTGAGATAGTTTCTTTTTTAATGAAAATGTTGTCTTAGTTTTTTTCTGGACTAGCATAGCCTTGAACCTGCCACCAATTGCAGTTGGCAGCTGCCGCAGTTGTGTTGCACCCTTGATAGCAGCGCAGAGATGGATAAATAGTCGCATACTTTCTCGTCGTGTCAGCGACCCAACGAAGCGTTAATGAATTACAGCCACGATCGCAGCCATGACTGGCCCCCGGGGCTAACTGAAAAACACCTTGCCTTGGCATCGACTGCGGCCGCGGCCGCGGCTGCGGCTGCGAATGGGATCGCCAACGTCATCGGCAGGACAACAACTAATTACCGTGGCTGGAACAATTTTTAAGGCATTTACACGCTCAGTTGATCGCTGACAAAGGTAAATGTTGCCACTGGAGCTGGAGAGTCGCAGCACGGGGTTGCAGACACCTTGTATTGGCCAGGACACACACACAAACACTTTCGATAATACAGGTACACAAATTATATTGTTACGCTCCCGGGCAGACGTGGCTGGGTTTTTGTTTTTGGTCAAGCTGCGTCTTTGCCGAGTTAGCTGCTGCTTTTTTTTCTCGTTTTGGCTGCTTCGTTTCGTCGATAATCATCTGGCCATTGTCTGCTCCTTAGTGACCATATTGGCATCCAATTATTAGCACTTGGAAGCTGCAGAAATCACACGCAACTGACAAAGACCCACTCGAATGGGCAACCACATTGTCCTCGATCCAATTAATAACATTTTGTCAAGGCAGAGAAATGGCAGTTAGAGGCGCAATTGGCCAAACTGTTTTTAAGCGCTCAATGAACTGGTGCGCTGCGCAGAACCAGTTGGTTGTGTTTTGAAACAGTTGCTGTGATTCAATCTCAAGGTCCACAAATTGCAAGACTTATCGCAAATTAGCTGCCGATCTTGACGGCGCTTTACGCACACGCATTTCGGGGCGATTTATCAATTTCAGGTCGCATACCGCTTGGTGACATTTAACAAGGTTCCAAAAGCATTTTTTACGATTTCGGCTCTAATCGCAGGCAAACACCAGCAACCAGACAACAACAACAACAACAGCAACTGCATCAGAAACTAGCAACAAGCGCCAGCAACAAGGAGAACCAGAACAACTTCAAAGCGCACCTGGCGATCAAAGTGGTTTTGCGATATGCAGCCAGAACAACCACAGGCAACCACCACATGCGAACCACAAGAACAGCCACTATGTGAGAATTATTGAAAAAAATAAAAACATAATATTAAAATATGTGAGAAAAAATGAATTGAAAACTTTGCTAATTTGACAACATTAAAATGTTAATAGATTTCTAAGCACATATCATTTGTTTCTTTAACCTATCTGATCTTTAGAATAAAAGCGATGAAAGACCAAAAATTATATGATACTACAGATATGAATATATAGCACTGTCAACTGAAATAATCTGAAAATGAACTGCTAAATAATTCATAAACGGCGAGAATGCTGAGAATCTTGTTTCTCTAAACTTTCATATCCATGTTGGCATGCGCAGGATCTTAATAGGGCATAGTTTTTCGAAGGATTTTTAAATTTTATAAAATCCAGTTACATATTTTGTAGAATTTCAAGCCCCGTTCCTTCCTCAACCAAGATAATTATTTATGCAACCCCTTAACAACTTTTACACCAAGATGAGCTCGAAAAAGTAGTGAAAAGGACTTTCGAAGATCGAACAGCATTGAGCTTACATTTATTTAAAGTTCAACAGAATCTTGGCGAAAAAAAATACTCAAAATTAAAGTGATTGATAATTGTTTTTCAATTAATTGACTTTCAGTCATTCCTACTTAGAAAAAGTCTGATTTCGGATCCCATTTTATCAGCAACCAAATCTCTTTAATCTCATGTTTTATAATACGCTACAAATAAAGTTCTTAGTCAAACCATGTCGTATCCTTAAGAAACTGTTGAATCAATCGAGTTTTCCCGCAGTGAGCAGCCAGGTGGTGCAGTGGCACCTTGCTAGCCCCGCTTGAACCACAAGCGGAAAATCATTGCGAATCAACAAACTGAACATAACATTTGCTTAATATGCCAACTATGCGCAAACTGTGGCAACAACTTTTACTGCGGCCAGCCAGCTACCGAGTTGGTTGCACAAGCCGTCAACTCGCAGCTCGCAGCGGGCGACTTGCAACGTCGGCAACATGCTAATGTATGCAACACCCGCCGTCGACTGACGACCTTGAAAAATTATGCAAAATCGATGTAAAAAAAAAACAAACATTCACACACACACCCACACACACACACACAGGGGGAGAGTAACCAACAAAATGCGAAAATAAGTTCACCAGCAGTAAAAAATGTAAATGTGGCACGAACGGAGAGAGAGTCGCACCGAGGGGGCGGCTAGGCGGTTGGGCGGTTGGGAGGTGTTTTGGCTTTGACTGAGGCGTCAACTTTTTTTATTTTGCACTCCGATTTTGATGTAAAAAAATTGGCGCAAATGAGGCAGACAATGTCGGCGCTCATGCGCGCTGCTCTCTTCTCGTATTAGGGAAGCGAGCCGCCGAGGGAGCCAGTTGCCAATATGTAGGTGGAGGTGGTGGCAGGTGGTGCGGGGCATGCCGCCCGTTTTGTTGGCTGAAAGTTAAGCGTGCGCTGAACTTTTGCCTGCCACAGCGGCGACTGATTTGCATACGATTTTGTCTGCTCACCAGGCCAGCAGCAGCAGCAGCAGCGGCGGCAGCGGCAACACGAGCAGAAGAACTTCATTTTGGCACAAATGATGTTGACGTTGACTTGACGCCAGCGTCGACAGCGGAAGTTGTTGCTTATGCGCCAGCGTCGACGCCGGCAGCGACGTCGTCGTCACATTATGGTTTGTTTGCCATTTCCGTTTTGCATTTGCATGCAGAGCAGCGCCAAAAGAGAGAGAGAGAGAGAGTGCGAGAGAGACAGGGGTATTAGAGCAAGGCTCTCGCTTTCTGCTCCTGTTGATTTTTTGGCTACGTCCTCGTGCAATTTAAATAATTTTGCATAATTTTTGAAAATTGACTTATGGATTTCTCATCGTCTGCGATTCATTTTTATGACTGTGTGTTTGTGTGTGTGGGTGGGTGTGTGCCACTTGTTGATCAGCTTGCTGTAGGTCATGTCTTGGCACTGTTCAAGTACTCATCCTTTACTCCAACACACAGGCCCTCAAGCTCAACAACCTTCAGAAATTATGCAAAAATTATTTTCACCAAAGTATTTTCATTCTTTTTATGTTGTTTTTCTGCATAAATTGTTCACTCTTTGTCATATTTTTGGATTCTTTAAACTTTTCACACACACACACACACACACACACGCAATGGAACACCACATGATAAATGAGACTTTAAGTTGTTTGACAGTCGCCCCCGCTTCTTGCTTTGCAAATGTTTTGTGCAACTTGTTAAATGTTTTTTTCTCTTTCTGCTGTTTTGGCTGTCGTTTTGTTTGCATTTGTATTTGTGCGCGTCTTATCAGGCCTTAAAGTCGTCAGAGAGTTGTCTGATTTGCATATTTGCAGCGCGCCTGTTTATCAGTCGCGAGTTGCGAGTCGCGCGTGTAGCCAGCAGATACATTTGTATCTGTATCTCGAATTCATTGTGAGCCATAGACAACTCGTGTCGTGTGTCGTTAAAAGAAGAAGAAAAAACAACCAGAACAAAAGCCAAACATTTACGAGCTGCCCAATTGTGACCCCCAGTTTGATAAGAAGGCGTGCAGCTGCAATTACTCGAAAGCGAAGAGCAACAGCTCATAAAAGAGCAGCTTCACAGCTAAGAAGAAGAAGCAGAAGAAGAAGCTGAGAGCTGAGCGGGGGTGGGTTGTTACATAATTTATGACTTCCCCCTGTGTTTTCGAAGCTAGCTAGAAAAATACAATAAATAAATTGAGGATCGTCTTTGTCGACATCGGTTGCCAGTTGGCAGTTGCCAGTTGCCAAACACGTAGCAGGCCAAACAAAGTCCAAGTTGGGAACGTTTTAATTTCTTACACTTGGCAATGGAGACGCGCGTGCGTTGCGATCCGTCAACGTGCGCGGGCGTCGTCCGTCTTCTGTCCCCAGTCCCCGGTACTCAGTCATCAGTCGACAGTCGAGAGTCGCGAGTCGACAGTCGTCAGTCGTCAGTTGTTGTATGACCAAAGGCAGCCAGTGATAACGACTCGTATAGCTCGCAGAGCTCCTATGACTTGGCCCGTCTCGCATTAACCGGAAGCCTGCGCCAAACGTGATCAACGGTTTGGTTTGCGGCTGTGCGTTCGCCCTCGCCTTTAGCTACTGCTCCAAGTCCATGGGATTGGGACGCGGGTTTTTGGTTTGGGCATGGGCATGGGCATGGGCATGGGCCATTCATTCGTGCTGCTGATGCCGTTGCCGTTGCCGTTGTCAACGATGAGCGCTGATACGTTAAATGAAAAAAGCGAGCCGGCAGCGTCCGTCCATGTCAAACGTTTGAATGAAAAAAAAACGTGCGTGCTGCCACAGAAGGAACG
Source organism: Drosophila gaucha (assembly GCA_035045545.1). Taxonomy (NCBI): domain Eukaryota; kingdom Metazoa; phylum Arthropoda; class Insecta; order Diptera; family Drosophilidae; genus Drosophila; species Drosophila gaucha. Next base: position 2,905,310 of record JAWNOY010000292.1, read on the forward strand.
TTGACTTTGGACGCGACCAACAACAACAACGAGATCGTCTTATATATCTATATATACGTATATATATGTATATATATATATGAGTATTCTTTATATATGTCGAGGCATTGGCACTCGCACATTTCTCAACATTTTTAGTGGCACTCAATACAATTCGTTGCGTTCCGCTCCCCCAACTGCCCTGCCCACCCAAAAAAGAAGAGATTATACGCAAAATGCAATATACATTGTTGGATTGTTGGATTGTTGGATTGCTGACTGCTCGGATGGATGGCTGGCTGGCTGTATGAGATTCATAAAAAAATGTGCGTTGGTGTTTTAATTCTTACGTGTTGCTAAAGGTCTCTTTTCTCTCTCTCTCGACTGACTGACGTCAACGCGTCAGCGTCCATGTGCCTTCCTGTCTGAGGTTGCGGCAAAGTCCAAAAAAACAAGAGACGAGCGACAGAAGAAGAAGAAGAAGCACAACTCTGTATAGATGTAAAAAAGAAGATGAGTGAGTTGCGTACGTGCGTAAGGCAATTGCGTTGGACTCACTTGAACTTGGTGGACTTGTGGACTCTGCTCGGGTGTTAAAAGGCATCCTTGGTGGAGCGGCAGGGCACTTTGAAGTGGGGGCTGGGCGGAAGGGGAGGGGGGTCTGAATGTGAATGCTTCATTACATGTCTGCTGCGTGCTGATGAAGTGCCGCAAATCAAATTTTTGCCCAAGATGATTGACTATTATCAAATTTGAAAGAAAATTAATCAAGGCGCAATCGATATTTAAGTGAATTGTATATTATTATCGATATCAGATAACAGATAACTACTAACTATTGAAATTAGGATATTATTGATATTTTAATTGAAAAGTTATCGGTATAAGTGCTATAACAGATAACTAGCTGTTATTGAAATTTTATTATTATCGATAATTTAATCTTAAAGTTATCGGTTTGCTATAACAGGTGAACCTCTTATTGTTATCGATTTTAGGCTACTTATCGGATAATTATGGGAAATCAGGGAAAATGTTATTACTATCTAAATTTGGCTGACTTTGGAATATATTAATGTGGATTATCATTTTGTTATGGGCGAATTGTTTGTTGTCATTTATATTTAGCTTAAAATTGAAATTTATGTTTGTAGGTAAGTAAAATTAAAGAAAATTAATATTGACAAGTCAATGAGACCATTGATTTGTTTAAAAGAATTCAATTCTTCAAGCGTTTCATCTACATACCCACATTTAGTTTTAAAGTGTTCTCCCACTTGGGCAAGTTGCCGCAAAACCCTTTTTCAGTACACCGGCGCCTGTGGATATGCAATGATATTTTTAGCGACCACTTTGCAGCCATTCACACATAGCCCAACACTCAATTCGGCTGAACTGTGGTTCAGTTCAGCCATTCACTCTCGCATTATACATAATAATATTGTTAAATGTTTTATGCGCTGTTGATGGCTGTCGAGTATTTAAACTTAACCACACAGAAACCTCAAGAATCACAGTGCCGAACCCAGAGCCCACACTTCAGACCCCCTGCACCGCTGCGCCCATAAACCCACCACAGCCAACATGTCCACAGTCAATTAAATGTATGGAAAGCATGTATATGTGAGTGGGCGCCATATAATCAGTGCGTGTGTGTATCGCAGTGTGCGTGTGTGTGTGTGCATGCAAAAATGGCAAACGGTCTGTTAGGCACACATGCGACTGCCACGCCCCCTCCGCCCAGCTGGCCATCAACAATCAGCAGCCAGCAACTGGCAACAATTTGAAAGATACGAAGCGTAACCGTATAGCAGGAGCAGGAGCAGGAGCTGGAGCTGGTTACCGTTACCGCTACCAGGACCTGCCCATGTTTGAGTTGCGTCTGCAGTTTTATCAACGCAACGACATCAGCTTAAAAGCACTCAAGGGGCTGCCCATGCCCGGGGGCAAGGGTTAAAGGGCCGGAGGGGGATACAGCCCAGACGACAATCAACGCAGTTTATTTATGGAAAAATAAAATGAAATAAAATGATGATGATGAGCAACAACAAGAGCAACAACAATTGAAGCTATCTGCGAATGCCCGCCCACAACAGGGTTTGATACTCGGGGTTAAGGGTTGCGGTTTGTTGTTTTGTGTGTTGAAATTAATTTTTGAGAGCACTTGAAATTAAAATTCCCAAAATTCTGCCAAATAACAAATGGGGGTAGCTGCGAAGTTGTCGCCCGGTGCTCATTAAGCGCAGTTCAGAAGCTGATCAAAATTCTTGATTATCATTCGTTGCGCTCTGACAAATTATTAATTTAAATGGCTCATAGAACTTCTGAGTGGTAAATCAGATAATCTGAGAGTTACACACAGAAAAGAGAGAGAGAGAGAGAGAGAGAGAGAGAGAGCGAGTGATTGCTAGAGAGGAAGTCACATTAAGCAATTAGAGCAGCTTTGTCTGGCGTCGCTTGGGCCTAACTAATGGAGGGAACTGTTACTCCTTAGCCCAAACCGGGCCAACACACAGCTGTATAGCCAAAACTACATGTAATAACCATAAAGGCGGCTACATAAATTGCCAAGTCAAGTGCGTTGTCGCTTTCTGTTGGCCCCCCTTGTCTCTCTGTCTCGGGGCTGATGTCTCTCGGGCTGTTGTCAGGAGTTAGCCAAGCGCAACCCGCTGCTGGTGGGCACCTTATCATCTGAACCGACTGCCTTATATATAGCCATGACTTTTTCGTGTTGCCGTTGCCGCTGGCTTTGCCGCTGGTGTTGCGGTTCAATAAACCATAAAAGGCTCATTAATTATGCGCATATCGCGCCTACAGGGCCGGAAAATGTGTCACTCTGCCGTCTCTTTGGAGGGTATCGCAGTGGCTTCGTTGGCTTGTTAGGCTCTGTTCCTGGTTAGGGTATAAACACTTTGTCGGCAAGTCTATGTAGCTGCAAGTACTTAAATGATAATGTTGTCTAGCTAGCTGGCTGGCAAGGTTGCAAATTGATTTTGAATGCATGCAAGGTATTTAAAGTTTACTTTTAACCATGAAAACAATCTCAAAACAAGCCAAAGATAAAACCTGGGTTCTTTAATCTTAAGACCATATTTAAAAGCCGAAATTAAATGTTTTTTTTTGGGGTGAATTTCCCAGTCTTATTAGATCTACACGAGTTTTTCTGTTTCTTGAATTATTCTACTCTCAGATCTTATTCAGTGTCTTTTTCTTCAATAAGTGTATTAAATATTCGGTTAGCTAAACAATTATATAGCCACATTTTGACTTGTTATCAACCCCGGTGAATTCGGCAGTGGCTTGCTCTACTGGAACCAGCCGCATGTCAACGGTTGGCGATTAATTAAACAAAGAATTACGCGGGTATAAAATGCTTGACATACTTTTGAGGTCTGCCCAAAACACAAAACAAAAACCAAAAAAAAAAACTGGCTCAAAAGCAACGAGACTTAGGTGTTGGCTTAGCCAGCGACCTTTGCTGGTTGCGTTGTGGCATGCAACAGTTTTGCATTGCATTAAACGAGCCAAACATAATAAAAGCAAAAAAAACTGTATAAGAAGTAAAACAATGAAATTCAAAAGCAATAATTAATTTAATTGACATCTTTTGAGGCACGGTCTCGAGACTGTGATTGAGAATGAGAACGAGACTGAGACGGTGGCAGAGACGCAGGCTGGGGCAGAGACTGAGACGCTGACTTCGACAGACTTTTGACTGACTGCCACGCAGGAAAAGCGACGATGTCGGCAACGAAGACAAGATCTTGGCAAAGTCGGCAAGAAAAAAACAAAAAAACAACACACACACACCTCGAAAACTGTCAAAAAAGCAAACTTCAAAGCAGCCACACACACAAAACAACGAAATGCCAATAAACCAGAACCCGGCCAGAGTTGCAAACAATTTTATTGCGTGGACTGATTACAGTCGCACACACACACAGAGAATATCACAAAAAAATACATCTCTGGGGCGAGCTTCATGAATGAGTCGCTGTCTGGAGCTCGTCCCTGGGCATGGGCATGGGCATGCCCATGAGCAGCATCATTACAAGCCGTATCGCATAGTCGTCTGTCTTTCATTCAGAAAGCTACGCCTGTGTATGGATTGTCTGCCCGAAGAGGCTTCACTCTACAATCTTCACTCTGCAGCCTTCAGTCTTCGCTGTTCAGTTTCAGCCCACGGCAAAGACGAGCCTTGGCAACGGATATCATTAAGCCAGGCTTTATTTAAACTGCTGCGTCTGCGACTGCGTCTTTAAGTAGGCGCGACAATTGCAACAGTTTTTCATGTTGCTATTGTTGTTGTTGTTAATGTTGTTGTTGCTGTTGCTCTCGTGCCCCTTTTAATGAATGAAAAGTGAATTTGGAGTCGAGGTGTGCGCCAAAGGTTGGGCCGCTGCCCCGTTGATTGACATGATCATGATTTACACCTTTCTGGGTGCGTAACACACCCACCAGAGAGGAGCTGCAAAGGATGGCGACAAAGAGAGATAGAGAGAGAGAGAGAGGTGCAGAGGAAGAAAGTGAATTTTAGCATGATTGGCAACTGACTGCAAATTGAATAGCACTGTGCAACATAATAATTATTTAGACATAAGTGAAAAGTGAGATACGTTCTTCAAAGATTCAATAAAGACATAGAAGCTATCATACAAAGAGTAAAGCGAAGCTCAAGTAATTTAATGAGAATATAACAATTTCAAGTAAAATCTTAAAAATTAACATCTCTCTCTTATCAAGAGATGCTTTTTCATTATGAATAAGAATATTTATTTGATAATATCTGAAGAGCAAAGCCTCCTTAGATATCTGTGCTGTAGACTAATCTATTTATAACACCCTCTAAATGCAAATTCTTAACATATTCTAATAGAATGTTAATGAGTTATGTAATTCGTAGACCAGAAACAGTTCCAGCCAGTCTGCAGTGCAGTGTGTTAGTCGATCAGCTGCTGGAGAGCTGCTAATTGTTTGGGCCAGCAACAGAGCAACACCCGCACAGTGATCGGCGTACGCGTAGGTACTTGGCAGCTGTATCTGACAGATACGAATCTGGCAGCAACACGTCGTCGTCGTTAAACTATAGTACGCGACTTTAAACGCGCTAAGCTAAAGGGAGGGATGCCATTCGGAGTGAGGGGCCATTGGGACTGAGTCACGGCGTGGAGTGGATGAGTTCATGACCCGAGCGGAAATACGCGGCGCGTTAAGCATTTTGCCTTTGTTTGCGCTAATAAATCAAATAAAAAGTTAATCAACAAATGCGCAACTTGGCTCTGGCTCTGGCACTGGCTTTGCACTCTTCGCTCAGTGCGCCGCGCTGACAGGCGGACAAAGTTTGTGCTTAATTTTAATCCTTTCCGTATCAAATCATTATTCGAGTCTAAAAGCGCCGCAAAATTTTACCGCAAATAATCATAATGAAGCGCTAGAGTACAGCGAACAGGAGCAGCCATCAATGCTGTCTCTCTGCCAACTCCGAGCTGTGAGCATTGTTTGCTCTGGCGGTTGTCGGTGGTTGCGGGTGGCTGGCAGAGCCGCAGCCTCAGCCACTTGCAGTTCGAGTTGTTGTTTGATTTCTGTTGTGCTGTGTTTCTGTGTTTGGTTCGCGCGCGCGGCAAAGTCAACAATAGTTCGAAACGTCAACAAAACCTTTTAAATTATTATTTGCCTTTGTTGCCTTATTTGACTTTGTGCGCGGGGCGGGGGCGTCTCCAAGTTTGAGCAGCAAGGGGTTTGCAACCCTTTGGCCAAACTTTGCCCTCGGCTCAAAGCGTGAGAAACCAACACAAGAAAGTACGTTACAAAATTCGAGATAATTTCGCAGATGATCATTATGAAACGTTGCAAAAATGTGGTATAGATCAATGATCATCTGCCTTGGAAGACTACCCTATCTATCCTTAATCGAACTGTCATTCGCATACCTCGATCAACGCTTTTTGCGAATTCAAATTTCGAATTTCACATTAATTTGAATTTCGCATGCAAAGATGCGAAAGGGTTCAATGCATTTAACATAGTTGATTGCATCTTCAATATACGATCAATATTGTCTTTTATGCTTAGCGCATTTCCATGGGAAAGAAAAATCTTCTTCTCTGCAGCTTAACCCTTCCCTGGGCTTGGGAAAATTAAATAATATGCAAAACCCTTACGCACAGATGTCATCCCATTAGGTGCCTAGCCCGATCGCCCTATCTGCCACGTAGGCAAATTACCTCAGCAACCCCCTGAGCAGTCTGAAGATGCGAAGATGCCTCAACCCATTTGAATACTCATCTTCGGCTTCTTCCGCTTGCGCAAAATAAAAAGGTTGCTCGGTTGCTCGACTGCTCGACTTCATCTGCATAATTTTCACAATGTGTGGCAGGATCAACCCTTGCCGTGCACCCTTGCCTCAACACGTGTGCCCTTCGAGGCAGTTCCTAGGCGGAAAGAAGACGCTGCAGCGCAGACAATTCAGCAGACCAAATATCAATTTTCTCCATTCTCATGCAAATCAAAATTATGCCCCGAAATAAATAACAAAATGTGACATCAAAGGCGACTGCCAGATCGAGCTGTGATCGAGCTCGGGTTCGAGGACGGGTTAGGGGTCGTCGTCTAATCTGTGCTGGCCGTCTTAAGGGTGGTTTCTTGTCTTCATCTTTGCTCCTCTGCGGCTGCTGTGTTTTGCCGGTAGACGTCAACAGCCAGCAAAAATCGGCAACAACAGCCCCTAATAGATGACCTATTATTATCGGCTGGAACGGAGCTCGCGTCTTTTTTGGCAAGCCTTTGGCAATGTTTGCCATTGTAATGCAAATGCGAGGCGGCCCAGAGGGCTGGATAGAGCTCGCGGTATTGATCCTTAATTTATGCATAAATGCGTCACCTTTGCCTCAATGGGTATGGGTGCCGGGCCAGGACATTCATTCGAGGGTTATGCGTCCGCCTCGCTAATTTATAATTTATGCAAAACACAATTTCGCCTGCAACTCCTTTTCGGCAGGACTGCTCTCGGGCATCCTTATCGCTATTATTGCGTAATTCGAGACCGGCGCAAAAAGTGAAAAGCAGGAAATCTTTGCATTTCCTCAACACTTGAGGTGGTCTGTCACATTTTCGCGTATGCAAATCCCATTGTGAACCTGCGAGGGCAACTCCCGCCAAGTTGCTGGGATTCGGGTTCTGGTTCGGGTGCGCGGCTGCCTTAGGTGCTTTGTGGGCTCCGTCGCACAATCGTTTAGAAAATTTAATTTATTTCGATGTCCCTGCCGCTGCCGTAGCATTGTAGCCAGTTTTCTATTTTCCAATTCTATTTTCAGTTTTACTTTTCAATTTCTATTTTCTTATTCATTTTTCTGTTGTTGTAAGTGTGTACGTGTGTGTGTGTGTGTGTGTTACCGGGGGGCAGTTACAAATTTTTTGCCATTTGCTACTCTTGTTGCCGTGTTTTGTGCTTGTATGCAAAAAGGGTTTAACTCATGTGCCCTGCACATATTTTGGCAAGCTCTATAGAATAATGGAAGTAAATCACTTTTGCAGCAAACTGTACTTGGCAAGATTTTCATTTTATGGTGAAGTTTACTCTAGATACTAAATAAAGAGATCGTTAGGAAGTCTACTCTTTTTTAATATTTAACAGAACTGAATTTGTATAAATAATATAATTTACACACTTATATCAATCCCTTCGTTTTAATTTTTGTCTCTGTAGCGCACTCCACAATTCCATCTCGTTGACAATTTTGTTTTCTATTCTTATCAAATTCAATTTCATACATTTTTGTGCCGTACGCTTTTGTTCAATAATTTCTCACTCTATCGCTACTTCATCTCTCTCTCTCTCTCTATCTCTCTCGCTGTCTCGCTCTTTTCACTGTTTTATCAATTTGTGTGGCGCTCGTTACTTATTTTTATTTATGCTCCACTTGCAGCCCACCTATTTGCTGGCCCCCTCCCAACGCTTTTGCAAATTTTTGCATAACCCGCGAGCAAAGTTCCTAAACGAAATAAATTCTTTTTGTATTTTGCATTTGATAAGCGAGGGCCAGACTGCGATACGTATGTGGCCCAAAACAAACGCTTCACATACCTGTCTTTCTCTCTCTCTCTCTATGTGTCTCTTTCCCTCTCTCTTTGTCTCTCATAGCTCATGCATTTTGGGGCTGCTGTCATACATCGCATCTCGATAGCAGCAGCAATATATTCGCCATTCTCTTAGTGTATGTGTGTGTGTGTGGGTGTATCTGAGTATGCTTTAAGTGTTATGTTGTCTCGTTATTTATGACTTTACACATGCAAATGCCGCCGTGCGACAAGCGCTCTAGCTTAGCTCCACTCGAAAAACATTTGCCGGCTACCCTTTTACCTCGCGGCGTTGTTTATGGATGACATTTTTCTTACTTTCAATGAAAATTGCATGGAAATCGAATCAGTGGCAGCAGTCGAGGCAGCAGCAGCAGCAGATTTGATTTGCCTGAAACAGGGTGTGGCAGTTATCTCTACTGTGTCCGCTGCCCGAGACTTGTGGCTAATTGTTATGGCTTAATTATGAGAGGCCTGCTTAGCCGTGCGCCCAGTCATAACAGACGAAAGAGCATTTCCTATGGGAAATTATGCGCATAATCAAAGAAAAAAGTCAACACGCCAAAAAGGCTGCGCGCACATTTGACATTTGAATAATTCAAAAGCTGACGGCGCCGCGCGTTGTCCTTTTGCGCAGGCGCTTCCTGCTGGCTGACAATCCTCACGCTTTTCGCCTCTCGCCTCCCTCTGGCTGCATTTTAATTAAGCGACGCATGCCAGTAGGGCAGAGGGCCAGCCTGCTCAGCCTGTTGCGCCGCCGCAATTACAAATTCTAATTTTATGCTAATGCTACTGTTTTGGTCCTTAACCAACGACAGAGGCAGAGACAGAGGCAGACGCAGACGCAGACGCAGACGCAGCATTAGCGCCAGCTCGTTGGCTAATTATTATGCACCATAAACGCAGAGACGTCATTTGTATGTATTAATTTGAATGTTAATAAACTGGATTTCTTGACCCACTAAACTAGAGAGCAGAGCCAAGCAGGAGCAGAAGCAGCAGCACGGGGCGCATTGGTCAAACGTCTTTTTTATGCGCAAATCTGGTGCATAATAATGAATAATTATTTGTTGCTCATGGGGTTTTTGTTTGTTTGTTGTTATTATGAATCTCTCGAATGAATTTCTTATAATTTATTTTGGTTTTTTTTTTGTATTTGGCATATGAATAATTCAAGTCACTTGCGGGCTGCTGTCTTTGTTTGCTGCAGTTGGATGATGGCAGGGGCAGGGACAGGAGCAGGGGCACAGGCTGTAAAATCTATATTGATATATATATTTAGTTCCATAAAGTACAAAAAAGGCATTGCATGTGGCGTGAAAATCAGCAGTTGACATGAGAGCTAGTTGTAGCGCAAGTGATTTATTGTTTGATTGTTCAGTTAATTAGCAAATAGAGAGCGGGCCGGTCTGACAAATTACCAAGTGCTTCACTACACATAGTTTATAAGCATAATCCATCAAGTTGTAGCAATGGATGAGTAGTTGAATAAAGAGCAACTTTTTATTGTTACTTATATAAGTTAGCTTTATATATAGAAACCTGTTAAGCCAACTACCTACGTAGTTTTTTTTAAATTCCCTTAACTTATTATTCTATAGCACAGACTGATATAACCTTAAGCCACGATATTGTAGTAGAAGAAGAACTATGCTTAAACTCAAATCGAATTCGCTAGTAGCCAGTGCTCCTTAAACTATCATTAAGTTTAGTATTAAATACTAGATTTAATTCAATATACTTAAACTATTTTTGTAAATTATTTTTTAATCTTTGATTATTCTGGAGATATCGAAAAATACATAACACATCTCTCGAAATGCGCCCATAGTAAAGAAAACACACTCAACATCGAATCACAATTCACTTCATTTCAATCACATGCTAAACCTTTAACTCTTCAACCTTTTTTAAGCTCCTTGCTCTCGTTGTGAAAAGTCACTTTATTTTTTTCTAATCAGCGTCTTTTTATCAAAGATAACTACAGCTCCATTCACTCTAACCACCCGACTGGCAATCAACCCATTTAGTTTGGGCGGTCTGCCACTTTCAACTTCTCTGGAGCAGGCAGGCGAAAGGCAACCCAACGCAATCAGCATAGACAACGGGAGGAAGAAGAATAAGCAGAACAAGGACGATATTGCCGGGCACATAAAAAAAATCGTTGAGCATAGCAAAAACCATAAAAATCACACCTACGAGTACGTTGTAATAAAATGTTATCAAAAGTGTTGCTGCCAGTCCGCTCATGGCAGTCCTTGTCTAGTCCCCTTCCTGCTCTCCGGGATTTTGCATATGACAGCGGCAATTGGGAGGCGCGAGGCACGCGGCAAGGAAGCTGAACGAAGCGCCATTGTTAACCCTTCCTCGAGTGGAGCGCCGAGGTTCCCGCCATAAAAAATCCGCAGAGCTGGTAATGTGGGCGCGTCCTGTGGCTCCTGCTTGTGTTTTTTATGTCTGCTTATGCTCTATCTCTCTCTCCCTCTCTATCTGTCTGTCTCTATCGCTGTATTGACAATTTCATGGCGTTCTCGGCAGCTCCTTTTGCCTCGTCAGCGAAATAAACAAAAATCGAGCATTGTACAAAAAAGAAGAAGCAAAAGACAAATACAGTGGAGCATACAACAAAACAAACATTTCGAGCGCAGGTTCGCTGACAAGACGCTAGGGTGCTGTAAAAAATAAGCAGAGCCCGCTCAAAAGGATAACGCAGTGTGTGTGCGAGCGTTCAAAGTGAAGAGGTAAAAATTTTCTGCTGACGACAAGTATCTGCTTTAAAAATGACTTGGACGTACATTTTTATTGGTTCAGCGCGCTCCAGACCAACGCTGAGAGCCAAGAGGCGAAGAGCAGGAGGCGAATCGGGGTTGCTTGCACTTAAAGACGGAGACTCGCACAGTTGCTTAAGTGCAGCCGAGGCGCAACAACTAAAGGAGTGCACAAGTATTTGTAAATCTTTTGAATTCCAGCAAAAATCACACACACACATGCAGAGAGAGTGTAAACAGACAGGCAGCCAGACAACTGACACACAAGGGTGCATTTTGCAACCCTTTCGTCGGGGCAATCACAGCCAGCGACATCTATTGTTGTACAAGCAAACTACAAGCGCATGCAGAGATATTTATGTTGGGATTTTCTAATTTGAATTTGTTCGACTTTGCTGCACCCAAAGCGGAAATTGTTGCAGGAAAAACGAACATTTGACGCAACCGAGGTGGCAGCTGATGCCTCGTTGCAGTTGTTGCTGACGGAAGTGCCCAGATTTTATAGGAAATGCAGGCAAGGGTTAGCCAAGGGTTAGGGTCTTGAGTAGAAGCGAGGTGAATATCAGCTGCATGTCGGATGAGCTGTGGTGTGTAGATTACTCTAGGAGATGATTGTTATGGCTTCTGTTAAGCAATGTAAATTATCAGGTAAGATCTGAGATTATCTCAAAGAGTAATTATAATATAGTTGCTATATCTTTAATATAACTAGAGGGATTATAATACCCTTGCAATTATAAAGGATATATATATAATTTTCTCTAATTTGCCAAGTAGAAATTTTAGAAGATAGAGTCTTACCCGATTTGGCACGTCCCCAAAGGGCGAATATATATATAGGATATGATTTTTTAGGGGACTGGAGTACATGAGTTTACATTTCAAATTTCAATTCTTAAACTTCAATAACTCCGAGGTTTTCCAAAACTAAAACATTTCTTAAAACCGATATACCCTATAGAAATTATAGGAAGAGTCGTGCGAACCGGACGATTTCAAGATATACAATGCCTGCAGCACTAAGAAGCCTATGTGCTAAATTTCAGCACTGTATCCCTAATACTCTCGGACTGTGTTGATTCAGATAGACGGACAGACGAATATGGCTATATCAACTCAGCTCATAGTGATGATCAAGAATATGTATACTTCTGACCAAAACGAATGAAATTAGAGAACTTAAAACTTTAACTAAACTTGTGAAAATTAGAAGTCTGCTAAGGCCTGTGACTATAGATATATGGGGCATTTAAGGTACATTCCAAAGTAATGCCTAGACGAGCTGCTTGCTATTAAAACAACCTCGAAGATCGCTGCCCATTTGTTAGGTCGCATTCTAAGTAGATTCAGACTGTGAATCCCAACGTGGCCAAGCGCCACTGGGACGAGGCCAAGAGAGGCGAACGAATTGGCTAAAAAATCGCGCTACAAAGGAATTCACTTAACAAATTGCGCAAATTTATTCATTACCCGCAAAAACAACAGCAGCTGGCAGTGGCGGTGCATGCGGCCAGAGGTGTGGCAGGCGGCAACAAAACGTTGCAAAATGAAATAATCCACACTTTTGGAGGCTTTATCATGCCGAGAAGCCGCAAGCCCCATAGCAAAGTTAGCCACACCACACAGACTCGGACTTGGGCTGCAACTCGGACTCAGACACGGACTTGGACTCGCACTCGCACTCGCACTCGGCCTCGGACACAATGTCAGAGCAGAAGTCGAAGTTGGAGTCAGAGTCGGAGTCGCCGCCACTTGCCACCGCTTGGCCCGACCCGCTTATCAGTGCGCGCATCAACAAACTTGTGCGCAGGCCAGGCCCAGGCAGGAGGAGCGCCTGAGTCGAGCCCCAGTAACTTCATCACCTTGCCTCATGCCACGGTGGCGATGACTGTGCGCAGAAGCAGCGACCATCGAGCAGCAGTTGCTGCTGCAGCAGCAGCGTACAAATTAAAACCTCAGCACAAGACTTTTTTCGGATGCAGATTTACGCTGCCCGATAGCCAAGGAGCTCTCCACGTTCTCCTTCCCGTTCCCCGTTTCACAGTTGCCTTTGATTCTGTGCCCAGTAGCAGTTGCGTTGTCGATACACCTCGCCAAATCGACAATAAATTCTCAGTGGCCGTGCATGAAATGATGCCCCCGTTGCAGCCACACAGCCCTGCCCCCATCCTCCCTGCGACCCTCTTGCAGCTTCACTGTTGTCGTCATCGTTGGCGTCGTGTCTTTTGGTCGCGGACCTGAAAACTCCTCGTATATCGCAGCGTGGTTATCACATTTGTCTCAGTTTCGTTGCCTTCCAGTCGCGGAAGCACACTGAAGAACGGGTATGATGACGTTAAGATGTGGTTTGTAACATTTAAGGGTAATATGTATAGGAAACTACTTTGCTGAGTATATGGATAAAATAACTTGTTTGACTGACTATTAACTGAGTGCTGCAAAGTCTTTTATCCGTATAGTTCACTATACTATATCTTTGTATACTATATATATAAACATATGTATCCTTCACCATCAAAAATAACATTTGAGCGTAGTTTGTCGAACTAAGTCGATGTTCCATAATTTTAAAGATTTTGTATGTAAGTAATATATAATATAAAACTTCGAGTACATCTGAACTATATGAATATGAGGTATCTCTATTCTCTAGAATATTTGTATATATTTTGTCTAGCAACATTCTGGGAAACTTAAGATATTACAACATATTATATTAAATAAAGATAAATTTTCTGCTTTTCTAAATAGTTTTTCAAGTGCATTTTTGAATTCAACAATAAAGGTAGAGTATATCATATGTCGTTGCTCTGCAGATCCTGATTGCTGCCTGCTGCATGTGGCTGTGGCGCATCCAATTGCTTGGCATGGTCGGTTGCGGTTGAGCCCGGTCCGCCCTCTAAAGGCACCTCGGGATGTTGATCGTCGCTTCGATTTGCTACATTTTTATCTCCTACCGTGAATTTCGTTACCGCTCGTAGCTACTGCAGCAGCAGCTAAAGGGCAGCTGGCAACATTTCTGTTTATTTTTTGTTGTAAAAAATAGATATTGCATATATATCTGGTATATACGTGCATACATTGATTCAATTTGGGGGGCGCATTTATGGTCTAGGCAGTGGGACGTTGGCTCAGTTGCGCAATGACATCATAAAAATCATTTAAATTAATTTGCAGTTGTTGTTGCCGTTGGTCCAGAGCAGGCTCCATATGCTTTTATTTGTTTTTTATTTGTATTTTTATTTTTATGCGGATTTCGCTGGCTTTCTTTCGCTTTCGATTCTTTGCGCCCAATGACAAACGCGGCTGTTAATTTAACAAACGTAGCGCGAGGACGAGCGCGAGGACTCGGCCATTACAAGGACTAAGTCCGCATCATTAAATTAAAATTGTCGCGCACTGAAACTCTACAACTGTTTGGGGAGGTTTTTCTCTGTTTTCCATTTCCATTTCCCCATTTTTTCCTTTCTGCTATGCAAAGTTTTAGCTTTTTTTATTTACGCTTTATTAACAATGCGCTTCGGTTTAATGGCCGCGATTGTACAAATCGCCTTATGACAATTTAGCCAAAGCCCAGCTACAATTTTTATGGCCGCTTAATGGCTTTTACTGTTACCATTGGTAGCAGCCGCCCTGGGGGGGCACGAGTCCGACTCTGGCTCTCTGGACTGTGTCCACAGGCAAATCTCGGACGGCGCATCAGCCAGCTGCAGATCCTGCTTGGGTGTTCTACTCGATCGCTGCCAGCCAGCTCCTCGATGGCCGATTTCCGACTGAGTAATTAAGCCTTGTTGTGCAGCTTGTTGTTGCTGCTGCTGTTGCAGTTGTTGTTGTTGTTGTTGTCTAGTGTCACGCCATTAAAAAGAAATCACAGTTAAGGCTCAAACGTCTTGTGGCTCGTTTGGTCAGTTAGTTGGCCATATGGCCAAGGCGAAGAGCTGGCATTTTGATTTCCACGTAAGACTTCGGCTCGGACTTGGCTTGCTCTTTTCCTCAACTTTATTTTTATTTAGCTGCTGTTTTTTTTTTGTTGGCTTATCAGCGATGTTGGGCCAAGTTTGTTTAACGCCCAGGCGAACAAAACTCATTCGTAGAATTTGGCTGAAACGCTTCACTGAAATCGATTTGGTGGCTGTTTGCCTCTTGGCTGCGCTCGGTCTCTGGTCTCTGGAGTGCCATTGCCATAACCATCCAAATTGTGCCTAAGTAGTGACTTCCAGACTCTGACTCTGCGCCTCTCTTCGTGTGGGCCACGCACACACACGATATCGATTAGGCATACTCGCACATGTATATATATATATATTTTTTTTTTTTTGAATTTCGGTTTTTTTCTGTTACGCTTTAAAATGCTTCCGCTGCCGTTGTTTTTTCTTTCTTTGCATTTCTTTTGCAATTTCGCTTCAGTAAAAGTCCATTTGCCGCCCAACTCAATCCCAATCCGAATCCCAACCAGGCCAACCCCGAGCCAATGCCTGTGCCTCTGCCTCTGTCTGTGCACCCCTGGTGCGGTTGGTCACGTACAAGATTTTCTCGTTTATTACATTTCCCTTTAGGTTTATTGCTTCTTAGTGTCGAGCAGCAGCAGCAGCAGCCGCTGAAGAAGCTCTACAATGCCCCAGCTAGAGCTGGCCTGGGCTCAGCCGTGCCAGCAAGCAGCGAAGAAAAAAAATGACTTGGAAGTTGACTTGCTACTGACAGCCATCGACCTGGGTTCGTCATGCCCCCGGCTCTATTGAAGAACTGCCCTGCCACAGCCAACGCCCCCGCATCCCCTCTGCCTTGTCTGACATGTGCAGTTTTCCTTTTCAATTTTTCTTTTTTTCACAAATTTTTCACGCTTTTCAAACGCAAAACAGTCCGCAATTCATTTGCCTATTTCCTAAGCAACGGCCGGGCTTAACTTGATGTCCAGCCAAGTGGCTGAACAAGTGCCACACCCACTGCCCCCGCATGATATATGCACTATCTGGGGGCTCAGCAAAGCTTGACTTGACATCTCCGAGAGCGAAGTCATAAAATTGAAATTACCGGAAGTTATTATATCTTCATATATTAACTGGCATTGTCTTGCATTGTCCACAGCCATTGTCCTTTGTCCTATTAGACTCTCCTTCTCCTCCTACTCTTTCTCTCTTGTCTCGTTTGTCCTGCCTATGTCTCTGTGTCGGCCTCCAGCCGTGCATCCTGTAGCGTTTAAGTTTAATTTTGTGCTTTTTCCGCTTGGTCTCATTCTTATTGTGTGTGCTCTGGCCACGTCCAGTGTCCTGTGTCCTGTGTGTGTCCTGTGGCAGTATTTCCATATTTTCAAATCAAAATTTAACAACCACAACAATGACAGCAACAAATTGAGCAGCTTAATCTCGGCGCCAGTGTTGGCCAGAGCTTAAAGAATGTGTTGTAAAATGCGCATAGCTCGTTTCTCAAGGCATTTTACGAGCGGCAGGACATTCGAGAGGATGTCCATGCAAAGTGGGCTAAACAGCACCAGCTATGCGCACATGGCCTGCCATCCATATTCATGGTCATTGCCAGCAACAGAATCAAGGTGACGTCTAAAAAAAAAGAAGGAAGGCAACAGCAGCAGCAGCAGAAAAAAGTGTGTATATGTATAATAAAACAGCAACACGACAGGCAAAAAAGGATGCAGCAGGACAGCAGCCAACAGGCGTGTAGAGCAGTAGCAGCAGCAGCAGCAGCAACAGCATCAGCAGCTTGTTGCCAGTCGGCCAGCGACCTTTCCACACATGCAGAATATTAAAATCCATCTTTGGAATGCAAGCGGCGTTCGCTGCCCCGTCGACGTCATCACAGCTGCCGTCTCGCTCGTTGGCGGCGCCATTTGGAATTTCGGTCAGGTTGGCAGCACCAGCAAAGAGTTGAATGGAGGACAATGTGTCGTCGTCGTCGTCGTGCTGCTTCCGTATGCAAAGGATGTTGCGCAGCGCCAACAAAGTTTCGCCTCCTCCAGCCAAACTGACGGGCCAAGTGAAAGTGAAATTCCAGCCAAATCCACTTCCCCCCACTCCCAGCCGAGTGGGTGACCAGAAGACAAACAAATGCTTTTGGACTTGAACCCAATTCAGTCAGCCAATGGCAATGGCAAAGCAAAGAGCAGGTCGGTGCGCCCCTGGCAAATTTGTTATGCAAATGGCCAGCGATTTAATTATCGCGCTAGACAACTGAAATATCGCCACATGAAACATAAACTGAAGCGCATTTAATTAGCGTTAATTGCTGCAATCTCTTCTCGTCGGCATCGGCATCGGCATTGGCATCGGCATCGGCATCGGCGTCGGCGACAACATCGCCTGCTATTCTGGCCGGGAAACTGCGATCGTAGCCAGATATCCGCGCGCTATGTAAACTCATAGTTTGGAACGTTTCGCACAGCGACAAAATTGTTGCCCGCCGGCCAAAACTTGTTTGCCATAATTTACTTGGGCCTCTTCTAGGCCAGCCACCGGTTGCCGGCCTCGTCCTTGCCCTCGCCTCGTATTCCTTTGGCGAATTTCGATCAATTTCGTTTGCGTTTGGCCATTTGTTAATCAAATGGCCTACAACGTTGCAAGTTGTTGTTGCCGTTGTCGTTGTCGCTGTCGCTGTCGCTGTCGCAGTTGTTGTCGTCGTCATTTCGCTTTTCAAATTGCCTGGCAAATGCCTGCGGGAACTTTGGAGTTGCAGTTGCAGTTGCAGTTGCTGTCTTCGCCAGCAGGTTGCAAGTTTTAAGTCGGGTGGTCGATTGCTCCAGTGTTTTGTCCGATGAGCCTGCGAGCAGCAACAGGAAGTCAAACATTTAACTTAACAGCCAACGAAAAGTTAATTTCAGAAGCTGAAAGGTGTTACAAAGGTATACAAAATCAAATAAATTTATATAAACCAGAGACATTTAGTCAAGTATACTTTGCAAATTCTCTAAGGTGCTGATGAGAATCGCCTAGAGAGGCATTGCCAATTTATCAATTGGCAGCAGATCATAAATCACACAACGTTTGGCTAATGCAATGAGACGCAGCCTCCACAACCGCAACAGGAGCAACAGCTGCGACAACAACAACTCAAACAATAACAAACAATTTGCAGAGTCGTCTACGGAACTGGGAACTTGGCTAAGCAACTGGCAACTGGCGACTGGGCCAAGAGACAGCCAAAGCCAGCAGCGAAGGCAAAGCTCAAACGAAATGCTTAAAAAATCTGCATAAAAATCAAACGAAAAGGAATAATAATTTATTATAATTTTTTTTCTTCGTTCTGTGGCAGCGCACCAAATGCAACAGCCTGCTGTGTGTGTATCTGTATGTGTGTGTGTGGGGCATTATTATGTTACGTTGAACTTGAACTTGAACAATTAACTTAAAGTGAAATTTCGTACGCGAGCAGAAATTGTAAAGGAGGCAGCGAGGCGGGAGGCGGGAGGCAAGAGAGATGCCGGCGACTGCGCTTTACAGGCGCGTACGTAATACGCATAATTGAATTAATTTGTATAAATGAATAGTTTAAGTGGCCGGTCGAGTGCGAGCGGGACAGCAGCTAGCAACTGCGACGCGAGCAGCGAGCAGCGACAGCGACAGCAGCGACTGCAGAATATGTGTGTGGCGCGCATTTAAATTTTCATTTTCCACACGCTTTTTGCGCAGCTTTGGCAGCCACTGAAATTTGAATTTCAATTTCCTTCGCCTCTGTCGCTGCCGACGTGCATCAAAATTAAATTATGCTCAGCCTCAGTCGGCAGCAGCGACAGTCGACTGCCGACTGCCGACTGAGCTGCTGACCCAGACAGCGTGCAGACAAAAATTATTAATTTCAATGAGTGAGATGGCAACACTTAATGGCGAGCGTACTACATGGCGTATAATTAACGTGCATGTGGCTTGGTTATTATGCTAGTGACGTCACAGCCACAGCCACAGTCGTCGCTCTGGCTGCGCTCGAATATGCAAAACCAAAACACACACATGAAATTCATTTAAAATTCTAATTTCAAGACAAATTAAATACAAAGCAAAGCTCTAAGCGTTGATTAAATGGCGCCTCCGCCTGATCGACTGCTGGTCAATTTGAATGCTGCGTGGGTGTTATTAAGCGTTATTTGTTGCCCATTCATGTTGTGGCTTGGCTTTTGGGTCGTTGACCCAGCTACGTTTTGAAATGACTAATGTTTTCCTTCTGTTTGGGGTCAAGCAACGATCTACTACGTGGGCGTAGACAATGCCTATAAATAGAAAAATCTTAACTTAAATCAAATGACAACTATTTGAGCTAGGGACATCAGGTAAAAGATAGTGAAACATTTTAAGATTTATCTTAAACACTATTGTTTTGAAGAACTTTAGTTAACTCTCAAAGAGCTTGGCATTAGAGACTTAACTTAACTCACAAACCATTTTGCATTGCTTTGAGTGCATTTTGCTGCTAGTTGCTCATTACATTTCATTACATTCACCTACTTATCCCGCTGTTAGTCATCCTGTCGCTAGCTAAAGTAGATTTATTAGCGCCAGCTTCGTTCCATTTCATTTCCTTTCAATTTCAGCAGCCAGGGACGAGGCATGGGGCACTTTTTTTTTTTGACTTGCGCCACTCGCCCGAATGCTAAAAGGGAATTTATTACTAAAAATATTTTGACAGCGCTAAGCTTAAAAAGCAGCTTGGCCCAGACGTGAGGGCTACTAATCAAGTGTGCGCCTGGCTCCATAGCCATAGCCATAGCCAGAGCCGGGCCAAGCAGCCGTTCATCAAATCCAGCGGCCACACGTCGCCGCAGGACTTTTGTCAGTGCGCTAAGCTAATCAAATAAAAAATAGCTATAGCTGCCTCCACAGCCACAAATGTCGAAGGCAATCTCCCGCCTGGTAGACACAATGCGGCAATTTAATGCTGCATCATGTGCCCGCCAGGCAACTGCGGAGCGGCTCCTGGCCAACACCTAACCCAACAGCCGGCTGCCGAGGGCTGGGATGCGGGCATTAGCGACTAACGTTGGCTGCAAATCAAAACACACGTGGCCGCAATTGTGGCACGTTGCACGTGCAACAGTGCCCCGAATGTGCCAGTCAAAAGCGCACTTGAAAGCGCGCGCGAGTCAACTTTAAAAAGCAAGTCGACCCAATAAGCACATGGAGTGCTCTCTGCCTCTGCCGCCTATATAGTTGAATATAAATTGCTGCCAAAGCATATATATATATACTATATATATGTATTTATTGATGTGCGTGCGGGGTTTCCTTGTGCCTCAATAAGGGGTGTCGCGTAAATTGAATGAATGAATTGCTCGAAACGAGACCCAGGCCCACGCTAAGGCAGAGCAGTTGAAGGCGTCGTAGTCGTTGTTGGTGGTGGCACGACTGCGGTCGTTTATTTACACAAAAGCTTAAGCTAAACCTTAAAAAAATAACTGTAACTGTTATTCTTAAAAAAGACGAGCGTCCAAAGCGGGCGGACGATTCGTTTTCCTCGGCACGGGGTTGCTTGAGGGTGAAACGAACTACAACTGGAACTTAAGTCAAGTTGTGGCAGTAAATTGCGTCACGTTTCGGCACGCTCTCTCCCTCTCACTCGCTCTCTCTGTTGCTCTCTCTCTCTATCTGTCTTTCGCTCTGTTTCTATGCATGTGGCTGATGCGTCCTCCGCCAAGAGTCTTCTTAACGTACGTGTGCGTTTTGCACGCATTGATTTATCATGATCAACTGGCAACCCCTTTGCCCACCCCTCCCTCTCTTCTTCGCTCCTCATGCACCACTGACATCCCCCCAGTTGGCGGTTGTTTTTTTGCAACAGTTGCACATTGAACTTAAAGTTTAAACTGCTTTTCGTTTCGCATTCCCTGGCGATTTGGCTTATAGGAAATCAATACAACTGCACTGCGTTTGCCTCAGCGACTTCTCTTCTCTTCGCTCCTCTCCTAGCCTGCTGCTCATCAGCTAACGCAATAGCCCGCGGTCAAAATTGACTTACTCGCTGGTTGAAGCTGTGACTCTGGATATCTCTGACTCTGGTTGCCTCGTTACTTTGACTGCCATTGCAGCCAATTCGTTGGCCCTGTCCCTGTCCGCCCAAAAAGGCAGCATCAGTAGCCGCCGGGCAGACTCATACATACACACACATGACAGCAGTCCCTGTCCCAGTCCGTGTTCCCTTCTCAATCTCTATATGCTTCACTTGCGCCATTCTCTGCGCCTACGCTGCTGGGTTTGGGTTTGGGCTTGGGTCTGCGTCCTGGGCGGCAGCTACGTGATCTTATTTTGTGCCATGCTTCCCTCAGCCGCATTTCATGCCCAATTTTTCGTTTCGTTTTTGTATTTTTGTCTCTCGATATCAATTCGTGCGTTTGTTCGTTCGCTATTTTTTCCTTTTCCTGCGTTTATCCTTACGCCTGTCGTGAATTAAAAGGATTTAAAGTCGTTGCGCGCTGGCTAAAAAGATAGCTGAATGTTTTTGCAACTTGCGGTTGCCCTGCACCCTCGTCATTTCTATCTAGCAGTATGTATATATATAAGTGTGTGTGTGTGTGTGTTGTTTTTGTGGGTTATTACTTTTCAATATTGTCCTTGCGGATTAGTGTGACATGTGCCCGAAGGCCAACGGGGTTAGTATTTAGGCATGAGACAAGACTATCCTTGTGTATCTACTTACCATCCGCTCCATTTGCGACCCACACGGTAAGAAAGCTAACCGATGCTACTTCTGAAAGTCTTTCAGTTCCTTAAGATTTTCAGAAAATTTAGTAGACACACCACAAAATCAAGGAGTTAAGGTACATAGATACTATTTTAATATATGATTCATGTATTAATCTTTCCCTATTTAAGTTACTGCTATAGAGAAATTTCGAACAGATGCTATGATTTCTGTAAATCAGATACATAATCTTAATCTTTGGCACCCTTTCTAGTTAATCTCTAGTCAAGCAGCCCTTAGCCCCACAAATTCACTTTCCTTTTCGCGTCTACTTACAGTACTATCGATACCCTTTGAGCTGAGCCTCTCTCCGCGATTCTCACCCACTTTAGGCACAATGTAGTTTGTGTGTAGCCCTTTTTCACTCATTTGCAAGTGTGAATATGAATAAATTCGTAAATAAATTGCAGCTTTAAGCCGTTTGCAGCCAGGGCAATCAGGCCCAGACGCAGCCTCAGATACAAGCAAAGATATAACAAACAGGAAAGGGCAGGGAGACAGGAAAGGGCGCTGGCTGCAAGCAACAGCCACAACAAGGCGGCAAATATTATCCTTTCAAGTTGATTTGATCACGTACGCAAAAGGGAATTCCGGGACGCATAGCCGTACAAAATATGAGCTCGCTGGTATAGGCCGATGTCGAGTCCTGCGTGGCGCGAGGGCTTTCAGGCAAATCAAAAACAGCAACAAAAGCAGCTGCGCGAGTAGTGTGTGTGTGTGTGTGGGAGTGTGTGTATATGATAGCAGGCACTGTCAGCCTAAGGGACGCACTGCCACTTAAACATTAATAGAGCAGCGGGCGAGAGGCAAACGATATGCGTAATAAATGTCGAGCACAGCGCGAAGGAACTCCTCGGATGTGTCGAAAAAACTGCTTTGGCAAATCCTAAAATATTAAAGCCAGTCGAGCACAATAAGCGAAATTAAAACAATTGTGTGCCAGAACAGAAACGTTGGAGCACTTCCAGGCTTCGCGCTTAACCCAATTGGTTTAGGAAATATGGCACCAGCCCTCAACCCAAATGAGCCTTATCCTTCCTTAGCTCTAGCTATTGCCTGATCCTGCGTCTAAGTCCTGACAATTTATGCCTCGTCGAAGATGCTACTAAGCCCAAAACAAACGCGAGCCCAATTCATTTCGCGTGCCAGTTCGACTTCATTTAACCCAAACGGACAGCCCGCCACTCCGCGCCTTCAGTTCCAGGACATTGAAAAGTCTTAACCCTTTTGCCGGCGCAATGTCTTCATTAGCGAGTCCTTTGGTCACGCAACTGTAGCCTCTGAAATTAACGCGCCCAGGCAGTCATAAAATTTGCGTTTATTGATGCTCTACCAAATGCTACCAAGTGCTACAAACTGCGTTGCAAGTGAAAATCCTTTTGTCTTAGCAGCTGGGCTAGGGCTTACCCCTTTTCGTATTCTTTAATTTAAGAAAAGTTCAGTTTATTAAGTTAGGTGTATTTCTTTGAATAGCTAAGGAACGTCAACGTGATGTTGACATTGAAATGCTCTCTTCAAATTACAAAAATTCCTAGCTCTTCTGTCTTAAACTTCGAGCATCTCATCTAATAGCTGTTTGCTTTCGAACTTTCCTGTTAGTCTTCCCAGAGAAAGCCCATCCATTCTCCATAGATTTCAGATTTCAGCAAATATCTGAGTGGACAGAAATTCTACTAATTTTTAATTGCGAATGCGCACGTGTTCGATCCCCGTTCCGAGTCTAGCTACATAACGAACTCTCTAATGGTATGCGCTTGACCAATTGACAATTTGAAATTTCCAATTGTCAGTGGACAGTCGCCGATTACAGTCTGTTGACAGTAGCTGTCAAAAAATGCCTCGACAGGCAGTCGCCTTTCTCATCGGGTATCGTATCTCATGCTCGTGCTCGTATTCGTACTCACATCTATCGTATAATTAGGCGCTTTGTATCATTGAAAATTGCCTTTGACAAGTAAATGACAAACGTTTTTGATTGCTCGATTAAATCGCACGACGCAATTGTTAATTGTGTGAGAGGGGGTCTTGGGGTTACGGTTAGGATTTCGGTTTCGTTCTCGGTTTCATCAATGCGGCACGTCTATGGCTCATGATATGTGGCCATAATGCGTGTTGCGGCTGAAATAAGTACATTCTAAAGTTTAGAGTCCCCCTCCTCACCCACTCGGCTTGTGTGGCAGTGTGGCAGGCGCCCCGTTAGGTGGCACCTTGGCTTTATTGATTTCTGCGGCTGGCTTTTATGAGTTCAGTTGAGTTACGTTTGGGTATTCGTTTCTTTGGCATGCCAACCCCAAGGCACATGCAATTAACCGCACATGTGTGTAGCCAGTATAAAGCAAGGGGCAGGGGCAGAGAGTCTTTATATCCCCCTCCTTTCCCTCTCTCTCTCTCTCTCTCTTTCTCCTTCTCTCTGGGGCACCTGTGCGACAGGCGTTGTTGAAATTTTACAACTTTTGGCGAGCTCGCGTAGCAACTTTGACGCCTCATTGACTCGAGTGGATTCGCGTTGGCTGACAGCCCCGCTCCTGACTGCCGACTCCTGACTCTCTGTCAGCTCCTCTCGCCTGCAAGTTTTGCTGCTGGGCTGGCGTGTCGCATGCATTTGGATCGCCTTGCGAGCGCTACTTTATGTGGCGCCTCGTGTGGTTGTCCTTATGAAAATGGCGTCCTATATGCGCATATTGTACACGCTTTTCACTGGCTTCGCTTTTGTTTTGGCTTTTCCCTTTTCTGTTTGTTTTTTGGTTTGCCATATTTTGTTGTTGTTTCTTCTACGATTTGTTTTTTTTTGTTTTTTGGTGGCTTTGGCCCGTGTGTTTTTATTTTGGCAATTAAATGCATGCGGCGAATGTCGACGATGGCGTTGATGGCCGCCCTGGGCTCGTGACTGAGCTGCTGCCACGTTGCATGCCGCATACTAAGTGTCATTATGAGCGACGCTTTTTCAACTGTGCTGCCTGTCCGCCTGCCTGCCTGCCTAAAACCCTAGACGAGCTCTGTCATTATGTAGCCCTCACTCACATAGAGACACCCACACAATGTTGCAATTACGTCGCTTCGGTCAAAGAAATTTGCCTACAGCATAATCCAATTTAAAGTGTTTAAATCAAATTTGAAACATCAGAACGAAGTGGTATTGTATAGTCCTGCTGCCAATAGCCTCACTCTCTATCTCTCTCTCTTTCACTCTCGCTGCGAATGCGGGTGGAAATTTTTGAATTATGTTCTAATAAATGTGGCATGGTGGTGGCTTTGCCTACTTGCGTCTCCAGGCCTTGGTTTGTTGTACCTACGCGCCGCTAAACCATGAAATGCAATCAAATTTGCGGTCGTCAAATGGCAAATATTGCGTGCCACACCACCCACTCTCCCTCTCTCTCTCTCTCTCTCTCTGCAAGCACACACTTTAAAAGATAGGCCGGGGGAGCTGTCAGTGCGCGTCAGTTTGCCAGCTCGAGCTGACAGCCTCCCCCACCTCTAAAAGTTCCATCGTGTACAACTCAATTTTGAGTTTTCGGTTTTGGATTTTTGAAATTGCATGGACATGGAACAGCACCACAGCACCACAGAGCACAGAGCGTCGCGAGTTAATGAAAAGGATACACATGTCAACTTCAATTTCTGTTTTGGGCTTTTTTCTTTTTTGTTCTTGGGAGGTGTT
Source organism: Drosophila gaucha (assembly GCA_035045545.1). Taxonomy (NCBI): domain Eukaryota; kingdom Metazoa; phylum Arthropoda; class Insecta; order Diptera; family Drosophilidae; genus Drosophila; species Drosophila gaucha. The sequence goes on from JAWNOY010000292.1 coordinate 2,930,471, forward strand.
CGCCACAAGGGTTGCTCAAATTAGTTGCTTCCTGCCCCTGAGGGTTGACTCGAAGGTGTTGCTCAGCGCAATCTGTTACATTTTTGGTCTCAGCTTTTTGGTTTTGAATGCCCAATTGTCGTTATTGTTGGCTTTCAAATATTTGCACTTATGCCTAGGCGGGTGGAGCGCTAATTCGGCCACAATTTGCCCACAATTGTTGTTTGGGCTCACGAATTCGTATATTTGTTTGTTTGGCCTGCAGTTTAATGCACAATCAATGTTTAAGCAGAGAAGCTTTCGTTTAATTAGCCAACTGCGCTTTGTTTACCAAGTGGATCGCATTATTCTGTATTAGATGAGGCTGGCTTTTACAGCCCATTCCCACTTTCATTCCCACTCCCACTCCCATAGCCAGGGTCATTTGGCAATTGAATTGCGCTTCTCAATGCACTCAGAGCACTGGAAAGCAATAAACAAAAACTGTGTAGGGGCAATCAATTAATTATGGCATCGACATCGAAACTTTACACTTTTCCACTAGGCATCAAGCTTGTCTACGTTGACTATTTGTTGCGATTCGGGCAATAAATATGAAATACTTAAAAAAAATTATTAAATATTCATTAAAATTTTCGTAAGAGCCTTAGCATGAAATTTCAGCTAATAGAGTTTCCATTTTGAACATGTTCATAGGACTCATGGCACTTAAATTGATATTTGAACATTTAAAGCCTTCTAGCATATTTGAGAAGTGCATAGAAGTACCCACTTTGCACTCTACGTACAGTTTCCATTCAATGTGGAACTTGTTTTCACAGCACAAACAGACAATAAAAACCAACAACAACACAAAAGATGATTTATCGTGTGATTAAACAGGAAGATATTTGTGATATTTTTTTATTTTTATTTATTTTTTATTTTATTTTTTTGTGTTTTGCTGCGGCGTGACTGCAAACATGTTTTAGAGACTGTTGTTGTTGCTGGTAATGGTTTGTTAGTTTTAGTTTAGAATGCAATACGCTATATATTCTAAATTATAGAATTGCATTTATAAGTAATATTAATTAGCTATAAATAACATGAGAAACAACTGCAGCGACTTGTAACAGGTTTTTGCGCCGTTGACTAAGCCGCCCCCGGGGCGCGAACAACAAGCCCCACAGTGGCTGCGATATGTAAGCGCCCGGGCGATTACAAGGCCCACGTTAGATATAAATAACATATAGCGCACTATAAATCAATGAGGCCATAGAGGAGTGGTGGGGGCGGCGGAGGGAGAAGAGGGGCAAATGGGTGGGGCAAGCGAGTGATAAGCTTTATCGCACGGGCGCGTCCAGTAATTAAGAGCCCCAAAACTAACGTTAATCTGAACAGGAATATGCACGAGTACTCGCACAGTGGGTTATGCCCGATATTAGCCGTATCTTATGCTCATTAGGCACAGCCTGCGCCTTGACCGCCCAGCAGCAAAGTTCAAAATAATTAATGACCTTTGGCCAAACTTAATGAAAGACGTAATTTCTGTTAGCCCAGCAGACCACACTCGATACTCGAGCATTATGAGTGGGGAGTTCTTTTTCGGCTGCCTTTGATTTATTTATGGCCAGCTGCCTGATTAGCCGGAACTTGACCTCTCAATGACCCAGTGATTGAGTGCCACTTGCCCAGTGTCTTGTCTAATTTGCACGGTTCGCTTGTCAAAGTACAAGCGCTCTGAAATACTCCAAAAGATCGAAGCGAGAAACTGACTTATTATGCTTAAAGAAATATAAACTTTTTTATTTATTATTTAGTTTTTAGCTTTATATACTAGACTTTATCTACAGACTGACTGATTGATAAACAAAGCGCAGTTAAGGCTGTAGGATTGACAGTCTCACAAAATCTCCAGTATTATTATCTTTTAAAATTGTTAAGCTAATTGTGCAGATAATGGTCTATAAAGTTGCTTAAGTTGCTCTCTGTAGTCTGCCTTCACTTTCCCGCCTTGGTATTATTGTGGTGCAGTCCTTGTCCTGCCATCCCGCCTTGGCCACTTTGTGGTCCTGTTTATGGCCCCGTTTTGTTTTGCAATCTTTGAGCTGAGTCTGCTGGCTAATGGAATGCAGCTTTGTAGGTACATAAAACTATATAAATCGCGTAATCGCTGCAGCTGAGCGCCGGCAACAACATCATCGACAACAACAACAACAACAACAATGTCACGTTCAATGTCAAGTGCTTAGCAAAATTTGCAAAGGAAGCGTGTAAAGCGTTTAAAATATTTTCTCATTAGACAACTAGCCACAGACGTCGACGGTTGGCTGACTGTTTGGCTGCTTTTTGTACAAGTTTATATGAAATGTCAAACGGCAACGACAGTCGACGGCAACCAACAACAACAACAACAACTTGACCTTCATTTCTCACAAGCGCAACTGCAACTGCAGCTCACAACCAACAACAACAAAAACAACAACAGAAACAACCCACGGTTGCTGCGTTTATCTCTATGACTGTCTCGACTAGCGTCGACTGGGCCTGGCTTGGACTTGGTCTCCAACTCGGTCTCTGTCTACGAGCTCTGGCGTCTGGCGGGGATTGGGGATGCTGCCTGACAGCAACATTGAATTGCTGCTGCTGCTGCTACTCGTGTTGTTGTTGTTGTTGTTGTTGTTGTTGCTGCTTACGTAAGTGGCTGGCAGCAGGGCGCTCCGCCTGTTGAGCAACATTGATACAAACATGCGCCAGCTATCGACAGTTATCGCCATAAATTTTGACACTCGCCGCTTGGCAAATGCAAAAGTGTCGTCAGCGGCGACACAAATGGACAAATTGCCGCGCTGCCCCTACAAATGCCAATTGAAATGTAGACCCCGATCTCCCCCTCTCTCACACTCTCTATCTCTCGTTCTGTCTCTTTTATTGCCATTTTCTTTTTTTGCAAATCCTTTCAATGTTTGCGCCATCACGCAGCAAATATTTCACATAAAGCGCTCACCTCACACACACACGCAGACAAAAACGCGCTGCCACGCCCACTGTCCAACCATTGAGGGCGGCAGCATCATGTTCGTCAGCATTACGCCAACTAAGACTAAGTCAATATTTAGCGGCAAATTAAAAAACAATCAGAAAATATTGAAACAATAGACAATTGTTGTTGCTGCCAACCCAGCAACCCGACAGGGTTGTCGCTGGTGCGTCATATGTCAGGCTGGCATCCCTGTGTCAGCATGTCGTGTGCGCTGTGCAAACAAGCGACTGTCAACTTTGACGTACGCTCAAATTAGAAAAGAGCGCAACAATTATTTCCCAGCAAAACTTCAAGAACTGAACACAACTCAAACTGAAACTAAGACTAAAACATATTCGTGTCTTGTTTCAGCTCCCTGCCAATCCTCCCAATCAGCCAAACTTAAAGCTGACTGCGATTGGGGTGTCTGGCAGTGCCCGCGAGCAGCGTCCCCGACTCATCAGCGCTTCAGCTAACGCAATCATCGGGCTGGCAAGCCACCACCGAACGAGGCCTCATCAACTCGACGCCATCTCTCCATCTCTCTCTCTCTCTCTCGCTCTCGCGTCTCGTGTTGTCTGCTGCCTCCATCAGACCCAAAAGTGTCAATCCAATTACCTGTTCGAGCGCTGGAATCTTTTGCGACATGTTTCATAACGGCAATGGCAACGGCGAGTTTCGTTCGCCCAAAACTCTGCTGCCTCCCAATCCCTCGCTCCTGCATTGTTAACAATGCATGCTTCGTTGGCCACACACACACACACGCACAGAGACACACTGTAAAGGGCGGGTTAGTGTGTTGCCAATGGCGTTTATCAATTTGCAGACAACAAACTTCCGCTGGGGCCCACCCACAGCCAAGTTGAGTCGCCATTGGCACTCATTAACACGTGTTTACTTAGCCAGATCCTTAAACGTTCGATCGACGCCAATAACAAACTGCAAGCTCATGCTCAAGAATCAAGAATCAAGAATCGAGCATCGCACTGAGTGCTGAGTGTTGCAGGGCAAAGGTAACCCCAATTGAGAATCCTCCAAATGCAATCTCCCAGTTCATTCAACAATTTTGTAGTGTTATTATTTTCATTGTTAATATTTGTTACACGCCTTTAGTCTGGCTCTGGCCCTGCACTCGTATTTGGAGTGGATTTGATTGCAGGCAGGCAGTCGAGCCCCTGGTTGATGACTCAATGCTGGCTGGCTCCCGGCTGAGGCATAAAGTGCTTATTTAGTGACTCGCCAGAGACGAAAGACACTTCTCGACAAGTTCGCCGTTCGGTTGTTGTAGCTGGCTGCCGTTTGCTGGTTCTACTTGCCTGCTTGTTGCCCCACTGTTTGCTCAGCCACTACAGAAATGAAGACAAACGCCGAGTGACGCCGTCTCCTCGGCTGCAGCTCCAACATTGATTTCGACTCAAGTGCAGCAAGATGACCAAGTTAATTTTGAGTTTTTGGGTTATCAATGGCCCTGGCTCTGGCTCTGGCTCTGGTTCTGGCTATGGCCAGCGGGCAGACAACAACAACAATGTCGCCCCTAATTGATATGGCTAAATGGCCATCTATGTAGCCAATGTAGCCAGACAAAAGAGTCGAGACTCAAGACTCGAGGCTAAGGAACTGAGCTGCTGGCCCAAGGTACCTAGACATGTTTCATGTCGATGTCGCCAGCGTGTACGTGGCAATGCGTAGAATTCCATATAAAATAATTAATGAATGTCACAGCAAATGTTTCGCTGCCATTCTGGTCGCCAGCTCCAGCTCCAGCAGCAGCAGTTGTGCCTGGGCATCCTGCCCGACCGGGTCCAGCGATCCACTCGTGGATGAACGTTCTCGTCCTCATATCGTTCGTCAGCATTGCGCGCATATTTGGCGTCAATATTAAGTGAAACTGATGGATGCCTCGTCGGATGGATGGTTGCATGGCCAGCAGCAGCAGCAGGTTGCCCGTTTCTCAAGCAAAAAATAATTTTGAAGCGCACTGTGGCATGCAGCAAATGACAGAGAATGAAATCGTGAAAATATTTGCGTGTGTGTCGTATGGTTACTGTCACACTTAACGGACAATGGACACATAGATACAGCTGAACAGAGAGAGTAAGAGAGAGGGAGAGTTGCACACAGGTAAAGAAGCAGCAACCAAGTTGCCTTAAATGGATGCAAAAGGATGCATGGCAAGGCACAAGGCACAAGGCACAAAAATGTTTTACACTGTTGTCTGCGTAGCAAATTTGTAAAATTAAACAGTCAACAGCAACCAGAGGCAAAGACAACACTCTGTATTGCTGTTGAGGGAGGCGAAGCGGGCAGCTTTGAATCTATAGAGAGCAGCGGACAGAGACTGAAAGAGAGGGAGGGAGAGAGGAAGAGGCAGCAGCCATACTTCAATTAAACCAACTTCATTAAATTTCAGCTAACAAAGGCGTCAATGTGGGCGTGGGAGGCATCTAGCACGTTGTAGTTTGACTGAGCAATGGCTGCGGCTCTGTGCGCTCGTCATCTTCATGGATGCTACACGTATATGTATATAGCATGTATATATATATAGCCAACTCTAGATTGGCCAGAGTGCCTGGAAATTGTCAGTAAATTGGCTCAACAACAACGAAGATGCCATCAACAACGGCAAAAGCAACAACAGCAACACAGCAAAATTGCCAGCAACATTTTACTTCGATTTCCCGTGCTTTTCTGTTCTGTCAGCAGAAATTTGCTTATGTGAGTGCCAAGGGATAAGGTGAAGGCGAATGCGAACAATAGCCAAATGTGTAGGTGGATTAATGGAATGACCATCATTCCCCAAAATAAAACCAAGGTACAGCCCCTAAAAGCTGGCTATGAAGGTTACAAACGGTGCAATGTATTCTACTCTGTAATTTTATAGACCCTCGAGCAAGATTTCATGATTTCTCTGGCTAATTGAGTCGCTGAGTACGTTTGAAAATAAGCTGCACTTAGATAAATTGTAATATTTTCCTAAGTAATTTTTTTAGATAAATTCTTTTAGTTACATTAAAAAGCAATTGAATAACTATTTCTTTAAAAAAAATTTTTTATTTAAGTTAAATTACCGTTTTTTTGGTAACTTCATCTAATCGGAATTGCTCTATTAAATCAACTACTCCCGATTTCTGACTTACAGTCAGGCTTACTCTTCCCTTTAGCACTTCTCAGAGTAGTCGCCATCAAACAGATCTCTGCTATCCATTTATGACTATATCAATTGTCTCCTTTTCGGGAAAAGTCCGCACTCGCATTACACAATAAGTCCCTACTCACTGCCCGCAGTTATCTGTTGTCCCATTTAACACCTAACAGATTTCCGCTATCAGGATTCGACTTGACCGGAGACAAATCACAAGATGGTCACATAAAACTAGCGCCCACTGCCGAACCAATTCGACATCAATTTCCAATACGCGCCCTGAACTTTGATTTTATTTGGCTCTGACAGAGCAGAGCAGACACCCCCTCTGAATGGGAACTTGGCAAATTATGCTGTTATCTTCATTAGGTTGACATAAGTGCAGCCCAAATGCGCTACCCATAGGAATTGTTCGACTAGTGTGGAGCACAGACTCTGGGCGGTGGTCGGAGGGCGGGGCAGGTCAAGCAAAAAAGTGAAAATTGTTTATAGAGCGTGGGTCGAACAAAAGCTGTAGTTGGCAACTGGCCTGGGGTCAGTTTTTTTTCTTTCTTCTTTTCGTTCTTAACGCCTAAAATATCAAGAGCAATGTCTCTGATATGGGGGGCGTTTACCCCAAGGGCTGATTGGAGGGAGATACACACACACACACACACACACACATATGTGCAGCGTCAGCTATTTGTGAGTGTTGACTCAAAGGACGCGCGTGTGTGTGAATGTGTATTTATTTTGCTGGTTTGTCTAACAGTTCTCAGTTGTGTTCAAGGTTTTATAGGTTATTGTTGTTGTTGTTGTTGGCTGCGTGTAATGCGTATTTGACAAATAAACAGTTGATTTGCCCGCTCGGCGATAGCAATCAAAGTTGGACGACGCCAAGTAGTTAAGTTGTTTGGCGCTGGTAAACAAGTAATCGACAGCAGGGAAGCAGGAGAGGGCAGCAGGAGAGATCTTTAGCATTAACAGCAGCCATGATAGCCATTTAGTTCTTAAGCAGGTCAAAGCCGGGCGGCCCACACACGCAGCAGCTCTGAGTGGAGCTGGGGCGTGGCAGTTGGCATCTGAAGCATTTTAAATTTACAAATTCCAGGCGTGCACATAAAATCAACAGACAAGCGAGGCATCCAGCCAGCCAGCAGCCAACAGGACACATGAGTAAACTAGCGTAAAGCGCAGCTCCCAAATACCAGAGTCCCTAACCCTACATATCAGCGAGTACCTAAGCGCGTGACAATGTCGGGAGATGTCCAAGAATCTCTCGCACAGCTCAATATCGATTTGCTTGACTCCACTCTAGATTCAGCTGGACGCATTAACATGCAGGACGCATAGCATCCCATCCACTGCCAGGAGCAGAAGCAAACTCTATTGATTGACACAACTTCCACTGCGCTCGCCTCTTTTTTTGTTTTTGTATTTCTTTTTTAGGGTTCTACTTGCAGTTTTTCTGTAGATGTTTTGGTTCGCTTTTTTTTTGGGCGCGCATTTTTCGCAGAACGCCGGAAGCGCTTGTTTAAAAGAAATGTTTTTGGGTGCTTGCGGGTCTTTGGAGTAGCTTTGATTGCGGGACTGCAAACAATGGGGCAGCGGCTTGGCTGTTGCAGCTTTAATGAGCATAACGGTGAAGTTTTTGATGAAACAATACGAAAATACGTATCAAAGACAGGCAACAGACCAGAGCAGCGCACTTAACAAGCGCTCGTAGATCTTATCGCCTTTTGTCATATTCAGCGAGACAGGCAGTCGCATCTGCAAGACAGGCTCAAGTCCTCATCCGGCTCGTCAAACTGCACCGAAAGAGTTGGACGTCTGGTGGAAAAAGGTGCAGACGGGTTGTCGAGGCTCCCTGCTGGCACATAAATCGTCAGCTGTCAAATGGCCAAGAATTTCTGTTCAGCCCGACTTCGGTCTGGTTCGGTCTCTCGGCCTCCTGGTCATGGCGTGTTGGCCAAGATCGGAAGTGCGTAGCAGCAGCATTGCAAGTTGCAGTTTGCAGTCGCTGGTTGCAAGGCTAGCCAGCCAGGTTTCGACCTTATCGCTGCCATATAATGCTTAAACTCGGACTTGGCCTGGGACCTGGAACCTGGAACTTGGTTAGCCGGCCAGCGGTTAACGGCCAAGGGGTGTCAAGACATGCGCCGGCGTTGGGGAGCGTGATTTAGTCGAATTCACGAACTTAATGAAGCCCTTTAAATCACGCAAGCTTTTGCGCCACTTAGAATGCAGTCAGAGCCAGCTGCCCAGCTGCCCAGCTCCCCGATTGAGCCGCAACAACTAGTCAGCGTCTGCGGGCATGCAAGAGCCCCAGCAGCGACGGCAACTCCTAAAGATCTCATTAACACCACGCGGGCATAATTAAAGCCGACGACTTACAAAGTCGAATCGCGATTGCAGTCGGCCCCAAAAAGCGTGCACAGCAACCAGCAACCAGCACCAACAGCAGCCCAAACACCAGATGCAATCGAAGCAACGACCAATGCCCAAAGCCCAAAGCCCAAACTGAGGCCCAAGGCAAAGGCGAAGCCTTCCCTGGCGCTAAGTGTTGCCGACCTCATAATGAGCTGACTCTGCTGCAACGTGCCTCTCTATTCACTTACCAATTGCTGTTTATAATCTTTATAGCTGATGCTGACTGCACTTATCTAAATTGTTGTTGTCGGACTTGTTCTTCGATATATATATATATATATATATATGAAGTTTACACGTGAAGAAATCTGTATTGCTGCATACACATATTTCGATTATTGCCACTTACTTGAATCCTTGAGAATCGCAGAGAAGGACACACATTTACAAAATAGTGGAAATAAAACTTGTTCTGTGTTTTAAGTAAGAGCACATAAAGAGCAATAATAATGTTGCATGAAATACCCTTTGTTTTTTTACTCAGTCCGTATTATATAATATATATAAATATAAAATATTCTCTCGTATCAACCACAAACTTCCAAAAATTCGCAGAAAGCATTATGCTTTGGCATTGAACGACCAATGCAGCATATGTTACTGACAATTCCTGAAAGTTGCCGTATGTTTGATTGATTGATTGATTGATGTCTGGATGACAGAAAGCTACTTACGTTGAAAGACTCAAATACAACAAGGAGTGATTATTGAGGTTTTTTTAAATATTGCTGAAAGCTTACACGTGGCAAAGATCTGCAAAAGAAACTTAGGCAATGGGATTTTCTAAAATTCAAGAAATGTTGACTTGGTTTTTCTACTTGCGAAAAATATACTAGAGTATATTCGTTTTCTACAATGTCCGTCTTGCTGTCCATTCCTTTGTCTGTATGAATAGCAAGACATTTCGTGATTGAAGCTGGGTACCCTAGTCATATAACGCATTGAAATTTTTCGATATGCCTGACTGAGGCGAAAGTTACTAAATCTTTCGTAACTAATTATTATATACATATATCTTCCTCAGTTTATTTGATCTTCCCTAGATTTAAACTTATTAGTTATATGGTCCGTATTAGGGTTTGAAAAATTTTAAAATGTTGAAATTTTATTAAATGAAACAGTTTTTAAAACGTGAACGAGTATTATGCAATCTGTTGCTCCCGACTGCAACAAGTTTTTCCATATTTTAGATAACTCAGCTCCGCAGAGTATAGCCCTATCTTTTAGATAATTAAATACTTGGAATGTGATTAAGCTAAATCTAAGACATTATTTTCAATTCTGCTGATAACTCGTGCCGACAGCGAGTCTTCAGCGAAACATTTGAAAAATCACATCGATAACACCGGCCCATACATAAGCCAGAATAATCTTGTCCAGTACACGTAACCAAGCAACTCCCACGACTCTCACTCACTCTCTCTCACTCACTCTCACTCTCTCTCTGTGATAGGCGAACCCTAGAGCCAACTAGTAGTTGGCATCAGTGGCCATTAATTACGATTACCACGTGGCAAGACACACGACCTGGCGGAAGTGCCGCTCATTGCAGCAGAAGCAGGAGCTGGAGTAGCAGCAACCAAGTGACCAGCGACCACTGATACCGACACCGACACCGACACCGACACCAACTAATAAACGGGCATTTGTATCGCAATCAATTGTTTCGAAATTGTTGTACACCATTATGATCATTGTGCCCGACCGTGGGTTGCCCTGTTAAATGGTTATGGCCTGTCATAAGTTGCCAGCGGGGGAGGGTAGCTGGCTGGCTAGATAGCTGGGATGGGCGTGCTCGGCTAACACCCTGCATAGTGCTCGTATTCCCAAATGAATATGCAAAAGTGCCAAGGAGCGGGAGTGGAAGTAGATACAGAGAGAGGGAAATCCAGGATATCTCATGGCCATTTCCGTTTGCACAATTATGTTTATTAAGAGAGGCAACAGCCAGAGACGAAGGCAGGCGCAATCGTCAAAGATGATTTAGTTACTTCCGCATCGGCCAGGGAGCGTGCACAGCTTCTAGCTGGAAGTCTGTCCAATGTCTGGGGTTACGCAGCAAGAGGCGGGGGTGGGGTTGAACAGCAATAAAAATATATTAGTGCAATTACAGCAGCCAACTGAGCCAACAGCTAACTGAGCCAACAGACGACCGTCTAATTTAGGCGCCCGACTTGAATCCTTGTTTGCCATTCCTGTTGGCATTTCATTTGTTTTTGAAGCGTTTCAATTTCTCTGGGGGATTTGGGCCTCCGCCTATTTATATGTCCGTTTGCTGGCACTGATTAAACCAAATTTGCCCTCGATTTACAGTCCTACACTCTGCGCACAACTACTTTTTACTACGCATACAATTTTGACAGGGCTGCTCCTTTAGATCCACTCGCGATAGCTGCTATCTTCTTCTGCTATAGTTGCGCCATTCAATTTGCCTGAATTGGCGCATGTTAATCAGCAGACACAAACGCAGACGCAGATGCTCCAATTCAAGGCAAGGCGGCATCTTGAAGACCCAGCCGAGGCACTTTTAACCGAAAAGGAGTACGAAGACGCGTGGGTGGCGGGCTGGTTGGCTGATATGCTTCTTCAGTTATCCGAGGCACGCAATAACCTCAGCGAACTGCAGACAATCAATCTTACTTTGCGCTTTAATTCAATTTCGATTGTGACATCTGCCTTTGGTCGCAGTCGCAGTCGCATGTCCTTACGCAGGATTCGCTCGGCAGGCAGCCTTGTGCACTTTTGGCAATGCGCTCAGGCGTGCCACTTGCCGGCACAGGATTAACGACAGCCACAGCTCCGCTGCAATCCGTTTGGCCATGTCCTGGCGACATTGCGTCCTCTTTTTTCTACAACTCATGCAGCGTATGTGACTGTGGCTGTGGTTGTGGCAGTGTCATGCGTGAGGGCAGGCCACGCTACTCAATTTCGCGCGCACAAAAAATTGACAGTCGCCCAAAGGATATTGTGACAGGCGCTCGGCAAAAAGGATTCGCTGCCAAACATGCCGCAAAGGGTGGCTGCAAACACTTTTCGGGCTCCCTCGCACGAGCTGTCCCCTGCGTGGCTCAGTTATTAGAAAGTCCGTCAGAGTCAGCCAGAGACTCCGCTAAACGATTTTGCCAATCGAATTTGCCAATTTCACAAGCTGCCAATGCGGCAAAGGACACTTGGGTTGGGGGTTGGCCGAAAAGGGGTTACTTGACCGGCCAAAGTTAATCGGAAGTTAATACGCTGAGTTGCCAGATTTGTTGCTGCTGCTGTGTCACGGCCTCAACTATTCCAGATGGAATTTTCATTAAAATCAGCTCATGCACGCGACAGTTTTGGGACGCAGGACGCAGTTGAGTCGCGTAGGTGGCGTTGACTGACAACGCCAACTAATGAGAAATTCATAAGCTGCCCAGCCAAAACCCAGCTGAACAAAACAACATCAACATATGCGCCTGGACTCTAGCCACCCTCTCCCAACCCTGCCTCCACGCCGTCTCACCCTCTTTCCTATGATCGATCACAATTTGTGTGTACTTAATAAATAATTGCAATATAATTATGCACACAGAAGCAAATAGCCAAAATATTGTAGGCCAACTCAGGCAAATAGCTGGCATTATAGACAAACATCTGTCGCAAAAAAACGATATTAAATACAGAAAAAAGAGAATATTTTTCATGTAACGAACCCTAAATACACTTGCCCAAGAAGAAGAATACACAAATAATATATATAAATATATGAATAAATGAAAATCAAAAAAATTTTAGACAAGCATAAGAAGGAATATCTTAACATTGATAAATAAAATTAATTTTTTAAGATCTACAATTATATATTATTAAATGTAAATATTATATTGTTATATCTAAAAATAAGTACATATTTTTTTCAGATGCAAAATCTCATGTAATCCTACTTAAGCTATTTAAAATTAATCTAAACTCTTTAACTCGCCCATCGTTCAGCAGCTGCCTCAGCTGTTATGCCCGATTTCTAATATAAAGGGTATAATGAAGCATGATGATTTTCAATTGCGTTTGGAAACTTGCATAGAACTCATGACTAGCCCGCGGGCCAACTGAGCCAATCCGGGCCACTCCTTGTAATTGCCACACTGTGTGGAGAGGCAGCGGCTGACATTCAATTGTATTGTCAATTGGCAATGCCGCTGCCAAGGATGCCAACTGGAGTGAGCAGACACTCTAGACCAGCTCAGAGTAGTTGCCAAATTACCGCCACTTTCGGTTTGCCATCGTCAGCATCTGTGCTCGATTCTTGGCCCGCGGGTAAAGGCAGCCAATGAGCCGTGTGGCGCTCCTGTTGACAAAGTCCTCGATTCGTATTAGTATTCGCATTTGTACTCGAGCTCGTCGTTGTGCCTGTCGGCTATGAACGAGTATAGTGCACTCGTAATTATATGGGCACAGAAGTTTGAGTAGGCTGCGCTCGATACAGGATTGAATATTTATGAATGGGGAACGAGCAGGACAGTTGGCTAGGCTGCGGCTGCTGATCAAACGGCAAGCGTAATCAGTCTGCAGTGGGGACAGCCAAAAGAGGACAGCACCGAACAGGTCAGCCCAACATCGAGGACACTCGTTACGTTCTCGCACATTTTATTGCTGCAAATTCGATTGTCGCTGATCAAAGGCGAACGCACTTAAAAATGCTAAATTGAATTTGACGCTACAGCGCCCCTATTCGATGCCACGCCCCGCAACGCCCTGCACACGTTAACATGGTCCGGCTTTGATATGGAATTTACTAAAAGTTTGGCATGGTCGCTGCTAGCAGGTTTTTTAGCTTTTACCTCTACTTTTTTTTGACAGACTGCGTGAAAAACACATTAAGGCTCATTTACGCGCGTCAAATATGCCAGAATGTGGCATGCTCCAGGGTCCCGCAGGACATTCAATTTGGGCTACAAAAAATGCCAAAAAAAACTGTTGAGGAATGAAAGTATCTCTCTCTATCTTTCTCACTCTCTCTTTCTCTTTAATTGACGGACTACTGACAATCGCTGTTCTCACACTCTGCAATTCATACATAGGTGGCGCTGTTGTGCAATTTGCGCTTTTTGAAGTGCACACAATTGCGTAACTTATAGCCCCGGGTCAAATTACACAGTCACAGTCAGAGGCGAGAAAGAGAGAGCCTGCCACTTGCCGAGTGCCCATTAACAGGTACTTCACTTTCCGCCCAGCTACCATAGAGCAACCCCTTGATGCCCATAGTTGGTCCATGAATGTGGAATACCAGCATTTGGCATGGCACATCGACAAGATTTAACGCCGTCGTTTTCATTATTAATGATTAATGATAAGCATCCCAGTCGGGCCGGGTAGCTTGGCAGTTGCCAGCAACCCTTCTCTGTGGCTGGTTCTACATTTATCCCGTTCATGTTCCTGAGCTTCAACGCTCGCACGCGCTGAAGCTTTTGGCAAACACTAAGCGCTGCTTTTCGCGCCTTTCCACGTGATTAAAGGCCAAAGAGGACGAGAGATGGCGACATCAACCACGTCGCAGTCACCCAAATATCGGCACTTTCACACGCAAATGTACATACAGCGGGTACTTTACCCCTTAAAAGGGTTAACCTCCCCACCGCCCCGAACACAAGGCGTTACCCAAAATATTTTGGCTCGGCTCGTGGGTTGCGCTGAATAGTGTGTGGATGAAGCTGGTGCGTGCGCTGGCCAAGTTTTGGTTCATTAGAGCGCAATGATTGCCCTCATTTGGATTAATCGAGTGTTTTCATTGACTCGCAGGCAATTACGAAAGCTATCACAAATAGAAGCTTTCAAGATGTAAAGTCTTAATCAAAGTGATTCATGCTAATTTCTGTGCTATAAGTATAGTTTAAGGAACAAAAAGTTATTGTGATTATAGATTATAGAGTTTTATTTAGTAGGAGTAGGTTAAGTCCATCTCTTGATAAGACCGAAAATCTTATTTTCTTTTAACTCTAGATGAGCTTTAGGCAAATCAATTTTATTTAAGTTTACTATTAAAGAAATTATGTTTAAGCTTAATCAAATCTTAGAGTTCTACCTATGCATAACTTAACTTCCCAGCAGTTCGAATTCTGTTCATCTTCCTTTCCACATCTCTCTCCATTATTAAATGCTCAATGCACACCTTAATCCAACATTAAAATAAGCTCATTTGCCTTTGTCAAATAATAGAAGTATTTGGCAGCAAGTGGCAACTGCTTACTTATCACCCGATCCGAAAATCTATCATCCTCTATACTTCATGGGCGTCTGCATCAGCCTATGAGCACTTTCATCTGGCATAAAGCTGCAATGTTGACGTTGCCGCCGCCATTTGTCCTGTTTTTACCACTTACGCAGTCGCTTTGCTATTAACTGTCTCTACCCCTGCTTGCTGCTTTCCCATTTGCCTGCTCGGCCCACTTACGCCTGGTGATGCCAACTGATAAAAATTGATGCAAAATACGCAAAAAGTCGCGAAAATCCTCGTGGAAAATTTTCAAAATTTTCACAGCTGATTGTGCAAGTGCGGCACACACACTTACACACACTCACGCACACGGGTCTCGCGGGACGTACGACCGGTTGCTTCTTTTTGCATATGCCTTACACCCGTCTCTATCTCTCTCTCTCTCTCTCCCACTCGTTTCTTCTCTCTCTGTCTTGCTGACAATGTGCATGGCATTATTTCTGGCATCGCCTTCCCCTTACCCTGTCCCCTAGACAATTCCTTCGCTGAACTCTGTTTGTTTGCATTTGCGTATCATCGACGCATGTCGCGAAGCATCGCCGGCTCGCTCCTGGCTGTCTGGTGGGCGTCCCTGGTCCTGTTTCTGGTCCTGGTTGTCCTGACTGGTTGCCGACAACAATAATTCAGGCGAATTGCGTGCTGGATGGGAAATGCCTTTAATCTGTTCGAGTTGCCAACTGTCACGAAGCGAAATGAAATGGAAATCACACGCACTAATGGCAGACAGAGCTGGACCCGAGAGCCCTGGCCAAGGACTCGTTCTCCCACTCCCACTCCCACCCAAGTTCAGTCCGCTTGCTTTTTGTGTTGCGTCGCTGTTTGTTGCCATAGCATCAACTTTACGCAATGTCTAATTCGATTTGTTCTACGCCAACACTTTCATAATTTTCCATATCCTTGCCGCTGTCTATTACAGGCTGACTGAATCGGACGCAGGGCGGGCTGCCTTATCTGCCATCTCGCTGTGCTGTGCCTAACCTCAAGAGTAACCCCCTGCCCCCGTTGTCGCGTTGTCTTTAGTTTTTTATACACTTGCCCTAGACAGGGGCCCACGCTATCGCTGGCAATCAATCTGCCCGGCGCACATATCTCAACTTTTGCGTTTTTCAATCTGAGCATTTTGTGGGCTAAGTAAGTCCGCGATGGCCCCGTGCCGATGGCAATGGCGATGGCGACGTCGATGTCTTTTGGGCGTCGCTGTCACTTTCGCTGGCACAAGGCTTTAAAGCTACAAGCTATGAGGCAGCCCAGCGGGAGGCCTTTTTTGATGTCACAAAAGGATTCACTTGATATTCATCAACATCAGTGCCTGTCAAACAGTCAGTCAGTCAGGCAGGCAGTCACTCAATACTCCAGACCGAACAACAGTCCCAGTCCCAATTTCAATACCAATACCAATCCCAGACCCAACTTCAACGTCCATTTCATGCTGCATGTCATGTTGGTCTGTTTGCTAGTGGGCTGCTCTCTCCCCTCTCCCTCTCTCTCTCTCTCTCTGTCTCTCTCTGTTTGGGTGTGGGTGGTTCGATAGACCCCCGTTGCAATTTGATGCGTCTGGCTCGCATGTGCAACGAGAGAATTATATGCCATAGCGTTGGCGATACTAATCTGATTAGTGTCA
This sequence comes from Drosophila gaucha, assembly GCA_035045545.1. Lineage (NCBI taxonomy): Eukaryota > Metazoa > Arthropoda > Insecta > Diptera > Drosophilidae > Drosophila > Drosophila gaucha. The sequence continues at coordinate 2,946,864 of JAWNOY010000292.1, forward strand.
AAAAAAAATCGCTTCAATTGCAGACAGACAGCTTTGACAGGGAGTTGGCGATTGAGCACTTTATGAGCGATATTCTATGTGAGTATAGTTTGCTTTCATAACTGGATCAACTGGTTAGTGGTTTTCCGTATCGCTATTGCTTCAAAAGGTTTATATTTATCCTATTATAATATAATTACAACCGACTAAAAGACAGAATCTTATTTCAAATCGCTCATAAAAACTAACAATAGTCTCCGAAAACAAAACCAGGGAAACTTGTTTTTATTTATTCGATTTTGGCACTTGAGTATGATTATTTTGGAGTTGCGAATTTAGTTTACTCTCAGATAGAGAAGAACCAAGACCTGTCGGCAAAATGGTTTAGCTTGGTTAGTAAAAGATTTGCAAGTTCTTATTCATCATTTAATATATATTTCTGTACACACAGTTGTTACTTGTTATACTTGCGCACTCGGCACTTTCGGCTCAGAAGATAGCAGGACATTCTAATGCAATTAATCTGATGTTTCTCTATGACCTCCTATATCTACTAAGGTAAGGAAAGTGATTAATGTACTTTTCTATAAAAATAACCAACTGACTTGCATTCAGAACTTATCAGAACGGGATTGTGTACGAGCAGTACGCGATAGCAACTGGGCCTGGAGTATTTCAGACTAAATACCGAAATAACAGCCCCTTCGGAGAACTGACTGTAAGATATGATGAATATCGTCAAGGCTATACAGCATCCTAACGTTGCGATGGTGTTCCTGCCAAAAATGAAATTACTGTAGGTTGTTGTAAGGCTAATAGAAAAAAAGCTTTTCAAGTATTCTGATCAATAATAAAATATATATCAACATGAAAATCTAACTGTGAACTGATCGAAAACTGCTATCTGATCAAACTTAACTTTTGTTCATGTTAATTCATGGTGAGATATTCAATTTTTGATTGTTGATATTTGGCAACAGACTTTGATTCACTTCAATCTGCTAACCTAATGTGCGTAAATAATTTGTAAGACTGGTAGTATTATTATCCATAACTTTTATTTTCCTCGAATTGGATCATAGTCGCTTTTGGGCTGATCTACTACAAAGACTGTAGGGTTTTCTTTAGTTTTAAACGCTAGCACTATGCCAACAACATTTTTTATATCAATGGTATAATTAGACATAAGATATTTGGAGTTGCAAATTTAGTTGGAAGCAAGATCACGGTAATGTGTCGGAAAATTAGTTAAGCTTGATAAGTAGAAGTCATCAGCACTTTCATATCAGAAGGAAGCTGGACTTTTTCTCATCTCTATGAGCTCATTTATTTACTGAGGTTGAGAAAATTGATTTAAATAATTTATATATAAATAAAAATAATTAGAAATGGACTATGCATGGATATGATCAGGATTGTCAAAACTGTACAGCTTAGTACAATTGCGATGGTATGCATTCACCTGGTGGTAACTGTGCTGGTGTTATGACTCCTAAACCTATTATTCCCGAAGATAAAAATCTCAATGCAGAATTTCTAAGAATTATGATCAAAATGAAATTGCGATATAAGTAGTGAAACTCAAATTCTATGAAATACTTAGATCTACGAACATTTAATTTGAACAAAAATACGCTGGAAATACCATACAACTGATTGTCGTTAATATTTTTTATTAATTGCTTCTCAATTTGGGTCTTTTCCCGCTTCAGTATGTGGTTCCTTAAGCCAGTTCTCGGCAGCGACAATCTCTGGGCAGACAGCATCACGCTGCGTTCAATTAAAACGCATTTAATGGAGAATGTGGTGGGTGGTTGGGTTTTGTTTGAGGCAGAGGCTCAACCCCAAAACTTGGGAACTACAGCAACTCACTTCGTTTGAGCGTCGTTTTAATTTAAAGGTATTTAAAGCGATCCATCATATCGTATCAGTAGGCCAGAGACAAGACCGAGTCTCGAGCCGAGCCTGGACGGTTGCAACTTGATATGAGCGCAGCAATCTGTTATGCAATCGCCCAAGCGAACGCCCGTTCGTCCGTCCGTCCGTTCGTCGCCCCGTGGCGCATTATATTGGCCTGTCACAAGGGAGCAATTCGATGTCTCTGGTGCCGCTGCCGCTGCTGCATCTCATCGAGACTCGGGCGGACGCATTAGTGGCGGGTCGGTGGGTGACAGCACTTGCGTTTGACTTCCAACACTTTGGGCAATTGTTTAGCCTCGCGTACAGGAACAGAAGGCGGAACAAACGCCGGAACATAAAAATGCCAAAAAGGAAACAAAAAAAAAGGGATGTTCAAAGCGAGCAGGAGCAGGAGCAGGGGTGGGGTTGCAGGAGGATATATGCTGAGCCGCTGAGCCGTTGAGCGTTGACAAAAGGCCTTGCCGTTTCATTTAGCAGCCATGCAGCTAACCCACCCCCACCTTCCGAGAGCACTGCACCCCTCTGCTGTGGTCTTTCTCTCTTTCTCTCTCCCTCTCTCTCTATCTCGCTCGTTCTCTTTCTGTCTCTGGTTGTCGCCTTTCTCGCGGTCTTAAAACGATGATTAGGTTGTTATTTTAATTTGCCCATTGATATATCCTCGTTGTTGTTCTGCCCTGACTTTGCCTTTATGTCAGGGTGGCTGGTGGCAGTTCAGATTGTTTGTTGTTGTTTCTGTTGTTGCTGTTGTTGCTGCGCTTTGTCCTTTTGAAGCGGGGTAGCATTGTCAGCGTATTTAGCAGTCACGCCGTAGCCAAAACGAGAAGCAGCTCAACTCGTCTTCGAGTCAACTACGCGTAACGTGTCCGCAATTTGTCATCGATTTTGTATTGCAGCATTTTAGGCGTAACGAGGGGTTGAACTGGGAAAGCTGGAAGGGGAGAATGGGTAGGTGTTTTTGGCTGCTCTGCAATGATGCGCAAATGTTTAAATTATACTAATTAATAAATTGACTTCTAATGCGAACATTTCGCACAAATGTCCAAATAATTTGACCGACTTCCCTCGACCCGGCGACCTTGAAGTGGAACTTCCAAGTTTTTGCCGCTTAAGCAAAACTTTGCCAGTTTATATTATTTTCGTACCAACAACAGCAGCAAGAACAACAAGCTGCGTAGTTTATTTAAATTTATTTTAATGAAGCTACAAGAAAACTGGCGACTGCCAATGGAGCAACATTTTGTGTGTGTTTGTGAGTGGGAGTGGGAGGCTACGCACGCGGAAATTTCATGCCCGAACGAATTAAGCTCCGAAAGACACGAAAGGGTTGCGAGGACACGTGAAAAGGATTGTCTGGCAGCGAACGACGGTGGCAAGCAGGACGACGGTGTTAATGCGCTCGCCGACAAGTGCCTGGAGCTTCCTTGTGGCAGAGGCTTTTGCCGTGAAAGGAGTAAATTAAATGATTAATACGCTTCGACTGACTGTTGCCGCGCTCTGCGGCTCACGTTTAATTATCCTTTTGCTGGCCACGCCGAATCCTGGTTAGGCATTGGCATTCGTTACGGTTTTACGCTTATCAGCCAACTGTCAACGCTCCGCACTTGGCTCATTAGGCCCAACAACGTGAGGGGTGATACCGGAGTCCAGCAGCAAACGCTAGACAATAACAAAAACATGCTCTATCCCTATACACGTCGCTCCCTCTCTCTCTCTCTCTTTGTCTCTCTTTAGATATCTAACTCTATCTGTCTGCATGCAGCAGCGAAAAACAAACACCAACATTTTTTGCTTGTCAAACACTGCAAATCAAGAGGCAAACTATTCGCAGGATATCAGCTCTGTGTGTGTGTGTGTGGCCAGCAAATGACCATGGACATGACCATCAAGTTGTGTTTGTGTGTGTGTGCGTGTGTGTGACCAATGCAAACTCCCTGGATAAACACTCAAACACAATACAAATGGATAGCTGGAACCAAATATGTTCATCGAATGGGTTCTGTTTGTACTATAAAAGGCACGGATACGACTGAGAAATTCGGCAGAATATAGAAATAATAACGAATTCTAATTCAATTTCAATTAGTAAAGCATTTCTATGCCTAGCATAGATCCAGTTTTATAGAGATATATTTTTAAAAAATATATTAAATTTCTTTATGGTCCAATTGAGCTTTTAAATTATTTAAAGCTGTTGAAACAAGCAACTAGAGAACTAGTTCCATATGAACGCACTGACATACGTGCCGCGCAACGCCGGGCACAAAAAAAAAAGAAAAAGAAAAAGAAAAAGCTCAACAAACTAAATGACGAAAAACACTGAAAATACGAGCGAAACCAAGCAAAACAAATACAGAAAGGAGCGTATCAATGTGTGTGTATGTGTATGTATCAGGGCTGTCAATGCCGGATGCTGCCACTGCCCTTGCCACAATGACAACAACAACAAGGACAACGCCAACGAAAGCGATCCTCATTTGTATTCCAGACGCGCGCTGCGATGTGAGCGCTGCTTCGAATGCTAACAAGAATCCTCGGCACAGGCTTCAGTCAGCGACGATGATGAAAGTGGGTGCTCTGTGTTTGTGTGTGTGTATACGTGGGTATGTATGTGTGTGTGTGTGTCTTTTTTGTGTGGGTCGATATAGAGGAAGCGCCAAATATTAAAGAGCCAAGACTTTAAGCGGAACCTAACCCAAAAGGAAGTCCGCGTAAGTCCTTAGCTAATTGAAAACAGCAAAAACAGGACATCCATATATATATCTTAAGGACTAGCCGCAGTTCTGCTGTTGACAGCAATTGGCAGCTATACCAGCTACGGCCATTTTGTCTAGCACTTGCGAAGGCTTTGACGGCGTCTGCGCAGTTCTCGTCATTGACATCGCATATGGAAAATCTGTGCAAAAGCGTTAAGATCTTAAGTGGCCCAAATGCTAAGCGGGCCACACAACAATAATCAGCTGATTCGCATACAACACACACACACACACATACACATGCACACTCGCACAGGGACATGGCTCGCATGCATGGGCAGGACCTTCGTCTAGCGGAACTCGTTGCTCGTAATTCAAATGCAAAACTCGTGCGAAATTTTGTTGCTGCTGCTGCTGCTCCTGCCATCTCGCTTGTTCTTGCGCTGCATCCTTTCGATGACGTCATCAGACAACAGTCGATTTGTAATTCAAAATTTGTTTTCGAATACATTTTCCACTTCGACATTCACACGGGCGCGTTTCCAGAATTTCAAATTTGTTTATTTTTAGCCCACGCCGGCTCTATCCCTGTCTGTCTCTCTCTCTCACACAATGCTGCTGTCTTTGTTGCGCTGCTTTGCTTTCGCTTTGACTTTTCATTTTTATACATGCAGCTGCCGTTAAAATTCAACAGTTTGCACAAATAAAAATTTCGCAAAAAGAACAACAACAAGCATATAAAACAAGCTCGATATATGTATATGTGTTGCTGCATCTGAGTGTCCATATGTGTGTGTGTGTGTGTGTATGCGTGGAAGGGCAAGGTTACGCGCACGCGACGACTACGACTCATAAACTAATTTATGATTATTACACGAGAGCTGATTTTTTATGCCCTCAGCGTATCGTACAGTAACCCCCAACGCACACACACACACACACATGCCTACATATATATAGAGAGAGAGTGTCATCCCGTTGCGCTCCACTTTCCATTTCACTCGCAGACACAGCTTACATCTTCTCCAGACACCGCCTCCTTCGTTGAGGTAGATCACGAAAAAGTTTTTATTACAGAAATTTTACTTTTCTTTCCTTTTTTTGACTCATTTGTTACTTTTTTTCTTTGCCAAGCAAACACACAGACACAGACACACATACACTTGGAGCATTTGTGCTTTTGTTTATTGTGCGATTTTATGAGCGGGCCATAATTTGTTGTTAATATCGAAAGAGTAAGACGCAGTCGCCGGCTACGGAGGAGGCTCGTCTCTAGCTCATCAGTGATGCAGACGAGCATGTGACCCACTGATATTGAAAGTTTTTATGCACTTGCCAGCAGCACAAGGCAGAGTCGAGCGGAGCGGAGCAGATGCAGCCTGTGCTCTTGACCTTAGGCAATTTGCATGAAATGTTCATGGCAGAAAGGGATGTGAATGAGGGCATCCTATGGGAATGATGATGAGATGGCTTAAAGGGACTATTTATATTGCCTTGACTAACTTGAAGTCAATAGATGCTAACAGCCAGACAGGAAGTAAAAGGGAGAGAAAGAGATAGCTTAACATTTGCTGAAATTGATTTTAAGCCAAATACAGAGCCACAATTTTTTCGTACTAATTAAATCTTAAGCTATCTAATAAAAAAAATAACATCAAGAATTTTGATCCATAACAAAATATGAAATATGATATAAATAGAAATTGATAGCTGATCTAGCTTAACTTTTGCCCAATCTGCAAAACAGATTTGGATAAGAATGTATTATTTGATAGACTGTTGGCATTATTCTCTACAAAGAAGAAGAAGAATTTGTTTAAACTTATTCGATTATTATGTTAGTTTCTTTTCTTTATCTTTTTCTCAATTTTAATCAGCTCCTATTAACATATGTTAACCTATTTTGTTAAACTTTATTATACCCTTAACCCATTGAAAATGGAATTCAGGGTATAATGGTTTTGTGACAATGTATGTAACATGCAGAAGGAGGCGTGGCAGACCCCATAAAGTATATATATTCCCCATAAAGTATATATATATATATATATACGTATGTCTTACTTATAGAACTTATCAGGACGGGGCTACGCGTAAGGAGTACGTGATAGCAAGAGGGCCTAGAGTATTTAAAATTCAATGCGAGAATGGCAGCCCAGTCGAAAGACTCACTGTAATATATGACTCAAATCGCCAAAACTATACAGCATGGTACTATTGTGCTGATGAGATTAGGCCTGCTTTTGGCGGTATGGTTACTGAAAGTCCCCACAGCGAACGCGTTTGTAAATCATGTGCTGGCTAATTTAAGAAAATAGTCTTTTCAATAATTGAAATCAATAATAAAGTATAAATGCATAAAAATCTAACTGTGAACTCATTGAAAACTGATATCTGATCAAACTTGATTTTATTTTGTATAAATTAATGCTCAGATTTTAAATTTTTGACTTGTGATAGTTGGCAACAGACTTTGATAGACTTCAATCTGCAAACCAAATTAGGAAAATATTTCATATGCGTATATTCTTTGGTGGACTCTTAGTATTATTTTGCATAAGCTCTTCTACTCCACGAATTTTTTTAAGCTTAGGCGATTTGGCTTTAGGTACTATAAAGTATGTTCTTTCCCTTTTTTCAATTTTTTATTAGCTACTTTAAAAAAATATAGCATATATTAATTTTATTTTGTTAAACTTGTTTTATTATAGGTTTTAAGGTATAAATAGAGATATTTGTGGTTGCAAATTTAGTTTACTGCTAGGCAGGAAGGAATCAAGATCAACACCAATATGTCGCCAAAGTTGTTTAGCTTGGAAAGTAAAAGATTTGCAAGGACTTATTTATCATTTTTAATATTTCTATAAATATATATCTTTATAGTTTTTACTTATTATACTTGCGCACTCAGCACTTTCTCAGGATCAATCTGAAAAGTATTATAAAATCAGTCTTGAATTTCCCAGTGACCGCCTTTACCCAAAAAAACAATGGTTTGAAGTGTTTTTTTTTTGTTTATCAATAACTTATCAACTCAATCAATTGCCTTTTTATTATTGTCTTCCAAAAACGCTTTTTGCTATCCATGCTGCTTCCCAACATAATTTTAGACGTTCTAAGGTGGACAGCTGGCATGATATTTTTATATACCATGTATGATATTTTATATATTATATACATGCATAGATGCCATGCATATATAGGAGGGACAACTCAAAGACTTGCTTGCTTAAAACTCACAACCTTACTATAAAACCTTCTTTAGTTGCTCAACAGTATCTTGTAGAGGTTACACTACTAAGTCACCTGCACATTTTTATAGCTCTTAACATGAGCTGGAAAATCAACGTGCTGCAATCGGGAAAACTTAACAAATTTCCTTACAAGCCGCTGCATAAGTTTTTGCCTGCTGCCACATCGATCATAATTTTCAACTGGCTGTGGCTGTGATTTGTACCAAGTCCTTGAACAATATCCCAGTCAAGCCAACACAAAGAGAGTGAGTAAGAGAGAGAAAGAGAGAGAGAGTATTTTGGCAGAGCAGCAGCAAAGCGGAAAATGTTAAAATAACGCGCTAACTTGGTTACCAAGTTTGCGCATTTTTCACTCGACTCGCTGCCAGCTTCCCAGTCGCTGCCCTGGCCTAGTCGAGCCTGCTTTAGTCTGGTCTGGTCTGGTCTAGTCTCTGCCGACAGTTTTTCTTTGCCGCCTTCTTTTGTGCAATGTGGGCAAAAGTTTGGCGATGCCGCTGCCAGAGCGTTTATGCAAATGAGGTGCAAACGCATGCACACAGAAACAGCAACAGGAACTGGAGATGGGAGCTGTTGCTGGAGTTGGAAGCTGGAGGCAGTCAGACAAACATGGCAGGAGACGCCTTTGGGGCAGGGACAGTTAGACAAACAGGCAGACATTATCCTGTGTCGCTGCTCTGCATAACTTTCACTGACGTTAACGGAAGCAAACTCGGAGACACCAAGGGCGCTGGCGTTGCAGACTGTAACTGTTTCGATGAGAAGGACAATGTGTGTGATTTGTGCGCCATTTTGAAGTGCTGCGAACAGTCAGCAGAAGCAGTAGACACAGATAAAAAAGAAGTCAAAGCAATCATTCAAACAAGCTGAATACTCCAAGAACTGGGCTAGAAAAGAAACGACTTTAACGAAGGTCTTAAAAAACACTACAAATATGATAAAAATAGATTTTATACTTCTTTTACTATCTGCTTTTTCTCAAAATAGGAATTACTAAATTTATTTACCATTCTTTTAGCTGCTTACCTTTTATAGATCTATAATAAAAGCTACATTGTCTTATACAAAAAATTGCAAAACTTAATGAAGTATATAGTTTTGTTGCCAAAATAATTATAGCCATAATACCAATTATTCAATTTTCGAACCACTAAAGTTTATATAGACTTTCAATAAAAAAGGTAATTAAATATTTGTATACCTCTAATAAAAGCTTGTCTAGTAACTCAGATTTGTTTCTCTTCCATAACACTTTCTCTTACTGTCTCCCTATCTCCCTCTCTGTTTCTCTTGCTTTGGCTCCTTTAATAAAATTTGTGAAACTTTGTAATTATAAAGCATCATTTCAATCTGTAACTACCCACATATAAACCAATATACCCCACACCGTCTACTCTCTTGGCTCCTCTTTGTGTATCCAATTTGTGTCTGGCTGCAGTTCGTTCTGTCTCGCTCCCACTCTATCTTTCTCTCTCTCTAATATCAATTCATCATAAAATGAGATTTATGACAAAAACAAAAGCCTTATCGCAGACAGTATTTATGTAGACAGGTTGCAACTAGCACTAAAACACCCACCGCCCCGCCATCCCACCGCCCATTGGCCATTCAGCTGATAGACAGACACGCCATTTGAAATGACAACACACACGAAAGCCAAAGCCAAAGCCAAAAGCGAGAGCTGTGGACAATTGGGTGTTGAGCGGGGCTTTAAAACGGCTGCAAATCGATAAGCTTCAATTTGAATTTCATTTTAAAGTTGGCCTAGGAGGGGACTTCCCTTGGCGTATATCGAGTATACGCCGTGTGTCGCTTGTTTTTCAATCAACGCATGAATGAAGCCCGCACATTTGCCAAATAAGCTTTAATTAAGAAAATGGCACAAAAATGAAGGCGCAGGCAAAAATAAGGTTCGTTTTTATTTTTGGTTCGAGGGTGGGTCAAATGTGTTTTAAGGGTACATTAGGGGATCGCATTTTGTTGCTGTTGTTGTTGCTACACCTCAATGCCAACTAGCAATTATTTATTATTTGGCGTTGCTTTGTTTCGCAGGCCAAACGTGCCGAGCTCCCCAATGGGCTGCCCACACACATACACGCACACCGGAAGACAAAAAAAACAACAGCAATGGGAGCTATACGCATGCGTCTATTTCCTGTTGCTGTGGCAACCCCCACACAGACACACACACACACACGCGCTCACAGCATTTGAATATTCACGCATACAATAAACTCAAATACTATAAAAGAAGGTGGGCGGGGTTGGACACCTTACCATGCAAATACGCGACATTCCCCCGATGGGAGCTGCCTTCCGCCCCACTCCCTCTGCCGTCCTTCGTCCTGCGTCCTGCTGCGGCACTGCTTTCGGCTTGTGTGTTGTTTGTTATTTGTCGCTCCCAATGTGCGTTGGTATGCGTGCATGCGTGTGTGTGTGTGTGCGTCCTTTCAACCCCCAGCAAATGCCGCACGTTCGTCTGCCTGTCATGTACTCCCCCCTGTAGGTATTTCCAGTTGGGCAACGAAAATTGGGAGCAAACTTCTGCGTCAGTCCATGTTGCCATTTTGTGTGCGTGTGTGTGTGTGCTGGTGTGTGTTTGTTGTGGACACTGTCGCCAAATAGAAAACCCCTGCACATATCCCCACATACATTTATTTGTATACATATATGTATTTAATATCTTGTAGATGGCTATCATCAAGAGCTGCCATGCAGCTATATCTTTTGGTCAATCATTGATAAGATTGAGAGATTCGTTTCATTAACGGGATGAGCAAAAGTTTTTGACAGGGTTGCCAAATCAACGCACTTTATCGATTTGCCAAAAAAAACGCATCGAAATGGCACAACATGCAAATAAATTTGACAGATAGGCAGACCCAAAGGGACGGTTGGGGCACAACTCAACACGCACGACTGCAGAAGGGTTAAGATTGACGGCATTCCACAAACACACACACACACGCAGATTTATATTTGCATATATGTGTGTGTGTGTGTGTGCGTATTCATACACATGTGAGTATTTGCCAATGCGCATGGACGCAGCTGAAAAAGTTTGAGAGGGGGCTAGAATAATGCTTATAAAACTCAAGTATATACAATTTTGAATGGGATCAGAATTTGGCTGACAATTAAAATATATACAAATAGCTATACATAATAAAAAAAAATATATATATATATATAATATAAAAGATATATAAAATTGAAGATAGTATTCTAAATTTTCTGAACGTAAAGATAAAAGAAGATGTAGACATACTTAAATATAAAGTAATTTACTCAACTATATATTTTAGCAAATATTTTGATCTTATCTGAAACATTTCTCAGACTACTCTAGCGAAGTTTATTTCCTAGACGATATGGGTAAATTTTTTATCCAAGCTATAAAAACTTTTAATCTTTTAGTCAATTTAGGTACTAGGAATACTAAGTATTTTTATATAAATTACTTTTCTAAGAATATCTCCATTGATCTTATGATATATACTATTTCATGAGGAATATCAATGTCTTATATAGTAATGCTAAGATCACAAATACATTTCTTTATCTCATACTCGATCAACGTTTAAATTGATAATCATTTATCCCTAATTTGCTAGTAAGTCATAGCCCCTCTCCTGTTCTATCCTTCTTTGCACTCCTCTGGTTTATTTCGAGTGCTGGGGTGCTATACTCTACTATGTAGGAGTTGTAGTAGCCATAGTACATAACCACATCAGCACACACGCAACCAACAACCGCCCCCAACTCCGCCTGTCCCACCCCCCAGTTACCTTGCGTTTCGTTATCAATAAAGCGAAATTTAGTTTTGATTTCGTGTTTTGTTGTTGTTATTGAAATTCATTGAACCAATTTTAATATTTTATTTGCTGCAGCACGCACAGGACATGAAACATGCCAGAGACAACTAACGGTACGTAAAACCCTTTCACATAAATGTGAGCGTATATGTGTGTGTGTGTGTGTGAATTGCGTGCGCTGTGCATGTGTGTGTGTGTGTGTGACTATTTCCTGTGGCCGCCATTGTCGTTGCTTTTGTTGTTGTTGTCATAATAGCGCGCCTCTGTTTCTGTTGTTTCTTTTAGGCTTTGTTTTTTTTTTTGTTGTGTTCATTGTTGCTGTTGTTGGTTTTTTGTTGTTGTTTTTGCGCATCGTAACAAAATTTGAATATTTTTTCTCGCCGCCGCCCAGCAAATGGATTTTTTTCCACAGATTTTCGTTGCCTTCTTTTTTTGTTATTGCTCGCTGTGTGTTGGTGTGTGTGTGTTTGTGTGTCTATGTATGTGTATCGCCTTGCGCTTTGTTCGCCCGCTTATGATACCGTTATGATGTATTTTATTGCCACAACAAAACCAAAGCAACGCAACGCAACGGCACGCCCCCAAAAAACGCTGCCTCATAGAGTGCACCGCAACCCCTACCCCCTTGCCCGAGCCCTGCCCCCGCCCCACCCCTCCTTTTCGAACAGGAAACCGGCGACATTGTAAATTTTGTGTTGCCTCGTTTTTTGCTGCCCGCACTTTTTGGCCATTATAGATATGTTTTTCGATTCATTCAGCTTTTCCTTTTTTTCGCTTTGGTTATTTTTGGCTTTTTGTTATACACAAGCTAAAGCCTTTGTAATTGTTGTTGTCTCTGTGCTTTGATTTAATGTTGATAACAATAACAAGAGTCAACAAAAAAAATATAACCCAAAACTTTGACAGAACGTTAAGGAAAGTAGGCAAAAAAAAAAAGAAAGAAAACTGAAAAAATGAACAAACGAAACAAACTTTGACGCATTTTTTCTTCTATTTCTCTTTGAATGGGGCTTTGGGAAAGGGGTTTACGACCAGTTGAAGGGGTTGACTTTTATAGTTTGTCCTGATTCATTTTAATGGTCCCAATAAGCATGTCTAATGAGCAACATAAGTAGGTTGCAACAACAACTCTAAAAAAAGACTACACTGAAAAAAGAAGGTTAAATTTTTTAAAACAGACACAAATAATGTTGAAAGTGGATTATAAATGATAATATATGTATTGCTCTGAAATATAAGTAAGCTTATGTCTTATTTACAAAAGCATATAACATTTTTACACCGGAAAAAAAAGTTTTTATATCTTAATTGAAAAAATATTTATAGAGCAGATTGTAAATCAAATATTCCTATAAAATATAAGAGAATCTTTTAGCAACATCCCTTAAAAACTGTTGCTACTCTGAAAAAATAAGTATATATTTATATATATTCTGTTCTTTCTAATAGCCTTACATATAGAAGTAGGGCTGAAGTTCTAAAAAATTGAAATGCATGGCATTGATATATCATTTGTGCTTAGCCTTTTTTCTTTCAGTGTAGATTGAGCTACAAAAAAATAAAGAAAAATCACTAGATTTGTATAATATGAATATATATTTATGAATTATAAATAGATTTATTAAATATTCGACTATTTTCTTTGAGTGTGGCTGAGCAACAGTCCTTATCCACTGTGTGGGGCTATTCTAAATAATATATGTATATATAAAAACATTTAAGTGAGACTATAAATATTATTAAAATGTTATTTGATTTAGCATATTATTCAATAATTTCTGTCTCAACTTCTTTTTTTTCAGTGTACTTTTCATAGAAATGCGTGTTTTTCCATAAAGTCACATTAACTTTTTTTGTAGCTGTATAATAATTCCTTATTTATTATTACTACGGGACTTTGTTAGTTTTCTTGTCTTTGTTTTTATGCTTTCGGCACGCAAATTTCTAGTAGCTACATCTAAGTTTAATCAGTAACTACCCAGCCCCCTTTTCCCCTCCCCTGGAGCTAATATTAAAGCAGAACTTAAAGCTAGGCGGCGCCTGCTGCAGTTTTGTTTTGCCTCGCCGCGAGACTCATTTGTTTTTGTTGTGTGTGCAGCAATCGGTAGACAATGCGTAAGGATATGCCAGTAAGGATATGCGAGGCAGTCGAGACACACACACACATATATATAAACGCCCACACACACACAGACACACACATTTAAAATTATGCAAATTTTATTGCGCAAACTGCTGCGTGGCGTCGTCGCCGGCAGAGAGCGCACAGGAAGCATGTTTTACAGAGTCTCGGACACAGCAAGGCCCTGCAGGACGTGGCTGTCTTTAAATGAAGAGCAAAGCTTTCATTATGGCAACAATGTTAAAATTATTGAGCAGACGACCCTCGAACCCAGCAGAAGAACAAGCAGACGCAGCTGCAGCATTAGATGAAGAAGAACAAGAAAGAGCATCCTGCGATCCAAGACTAACAAAATGCACTTTAGTCGTTCAGAGAATGAAGGCGACGGCAGCCAGCGTAGCGTGAAAATCGACTAGGCGGCATTTTGTGCTCGAGTGAAAAATTGCTCAACTGTCGGTTGGCCGGCACGGAAATGCGCGCCTACAAGGCCGGGGGGTCAGCAAGCCGAGCAGTTCCGTAGTCCACGTCGACGGCACTCCTAACCCAAATCGCTTAGCGAGCGCGCCAAACAGTTTACAGTTTGCGAATGGGCCAAAACACAAGCAGCTGCAGCAACAGAAACAGCACAAACAGCAGAAACAGCAGCAGCAGCAGCAGCTGGGTGCAAATGCCGGTACTGGCGCCATCTACCGGCTGTTGGCTAATGATAGCAGCCATTTTGTTTATGCTCGTCTCGCTCGCATGCATGCAGCACATATAGCGCCGTCTCGCTCGTTCCAGTCACCTGCGCAATGCGACTGCGTCGCTCTGGCAACGCCCACTCTCAGAGCGCAGCGTCTGCGCATTGCTATACGCCGACGCTCAGCACAAGCCACGCCCATCCGACAGCCAGACAGAGACACAGACACGCACACACTAGCACACTTGTGTGCACGTTTGCTTCCAGTGCGAGATGAGCGCAAGCCAGCTGGCTCGCTCTTTAAGACGATTTTCAACTCTGGGCGAAGCTTTTGCACGCGTCAAAAATTTTCAAATTTGAATTTGTGCGCCAAAAAGTGGCCGCAAATGGAAAATGTTAAACATGTTTTCGACAACACAAAATTTGAATTGAATATCGCATGCTAAACAAGCAGCGCTTAATTACATAAACAAACACTCGGCTCATTACTTCAATAATTAGCCGCATAAAAAGTGTAACGAGCAAGATAACTGGAATTGCTTGAGCATGTGACGTAGTCGTTGCCATGTTTAATAAACACTTTGCATGCCCATTAAAATTATCTCCAAGCATAACTTGAAGCGAAGCGAAGAAAAAACGCAGAGCTGATCAGCTGATCTCTCGCTCTCCCGCTCTCTCACGCGCTGGCTGCTGTTGATCGTATGTGTGTGTGTATGTGCTTGTGTGTATGCAAATTGTTGGCACTCTCTTTCTCTCTCTCTTTGTGTGTGTCTATGCTTATTATTCATTTATTTGTTTGTTTTAATTTAATGCTTTTTGCGCGCAAAGCTGTTTTAACTCGTTTTTACTCGCTCGACGATTAACATAAAAATGCATTAAGGTGACTTTTACTTTCAAGGTGATCGAGAAAAGCAACAACAATGTGCCAGTCATGGGAGCTGCTCTTTAATTATGGTTTAGTCAAGGAGGGAGCAGGCAGGTGCGCAAGCCAGCGAGTCCTGTGCGTCCTTTTTGTTCGTGGCATATCAATAAACTATTTAGGGTTCCCTTTTCTAGATCGCTTATCGCGCGCTGCCGTAACCGACTTTATGAGCTCCCAACTGCAAAGGGATCCGTTACATTTTCAATTTGGTCGCGTTACATGCTAATGACACGCTGCCAGCTGCGCGGTCAACGTCGGCGTCGACGCCGTGAACTTGACCGTGGCTATCAGCGTTAAGAGATCTCTCTCTCAGCTTTTGCACTGGCCACGCAGACGGGCAATTTTCGGAGCGATCTAAGCGTGGACCCGTCCATTAATAATGCCGGGGCCAGAGCGTTCCGCTACAGTGAACCCCAGTGGAACTCCAGTGGAACTGCATTTTGGGTTTTAGTTCACGCTCCGATCCGGTTATGATACGCTCGATGTATCTCTGGTCTCTGCTCGGTCCCTGGGTGCTGTTCAACGCAGCGTGCCGTGCATTCCATTGCAATGGCTAGCTAATGGATAGAGCTGTCTTAGCTTTGAGAACTGAGAGAAGGAATGGGAATGCGATAAGCAAAGTTGTTCAATTAGAAATGCGATTTGCGCTAATCCCAAGACATGCGAACAACTTCCCAAACAGCTGGCGAAAGTCACCCAGATAAACGGGCAACTGTGCTAATTACACAGCTCTATAGACAGACTCCAAATGTATTCTAGACAGCTGACGAGCTGACGAGCTGTCCCGCTTCTCGTAAAGCAAACCTTGGATCATCACTCAAGACTCAAACGTGACTCTGACTGCCAAAAAAAAAATGCTGCAAGCCACATGAAACGCACCCACTGAGCGAGAGAGAGAGAGGGAGAGGGGGAGATAAAACCCAACCGAGTTCCATAAAAATTATACCAGTTCGCAGCATAATCTGGCAGACATGTGTGAATTTGCGGCATTATCTGCCAGCCAAGATCTATTTGAGCTCCACAACAAAAGCGAGACGAACAGCAACAACAAAACTTTGCTCAGATTTCTCGCCAGTTTTCCCACAGTCGATCAACATAAAATGCGATATAGTCGAGATATTTGACAGTTACGTGATTTCTTTCTTTCGGTTTACCTTTGCGTTTTATTTCATGTTTATAATTTTTATCGTGCAAATTGCAACAGCCCAAAAGCAACAGCAACAACAAGCAAAACATATTCAAATCCCAGACAGTTCGCACCGCCAGATGGCGCTGCCTTAGTGAAGCCACAAACCCAACAAGCCCCCCCAAAAAAAATAATATTCAATAGCGTTGTTTAAGGACATGCGTGTTGGCACTCAAAGCAACAACGAGCTGGAGTTCGTTATGGAGTTTCTGTGGAGTTAGTCTGCAACAGCAACGATTCGGGGGCGGACGTTGTTGTTCGATACGGACAGCAAGGGCTGCTATATGCTAAATCACATTTGACAAAAAATGACTACCTTAAAAATCTTGACTATCATCATAATTGGGCAGAGCGAAAAGGATAACTTACTAAAATTCCCCACTTTTGTGATTAGCTGTAGATACAATTTTTCTTTAATGATCTTTAGAGAAACTAAGCTTAATCTTCAGATTAAAAACTTCTTGTAATTTTATATACGTGTCTATAAGTTTACGGGCGAACTCCTTAAAAGAAATGATAAAATAAAATCTGAATCTCATCAATCAATCTCATGAATTCTGAAATATAAGTCTAAAAGTCTCTTACATTTTAGAAAAACCCTATAATTTCTAGTTCTTTCGTTTATGCTTCACTTTTCTAACAATTTCAAAGATTTACTTAATGAAATTCTTTATGAATTCATAGAGATTCCTCACTAGATATTTCATTTATCTGATATATTAGTTAAGTGCATTCAAATGGCTCAAAGAAATCTAAAAAATTTCAATCAAAAAGTTGTTGAAGCTTTAAGTTGGCTATCGACAGATAACTCTATAGATAGGAGTACTTATATATAAGTATTAAAACCTTCATACCTATCTTATAGATTCTAATAAGCACGTTCTCTCATAGATCAAATATATTATACTAATACGTTTATAGATACATTTATCTGCATCAAATTCCCTTAATTTCTAGATTTAAGAATTTCGTATTATAGGTTTTTAACATATGATATCAGATTCAGAGCCTTCACAACGATCTTAAACATGTTCCTAAGCAAGTTTTCTCGTAGACTATGATGCACACATAGTTAACGCTCACTGTGCCTCAGTCCGCCTAACTTTCCACTTAGTACACATTTGTTTCTGACTGTTTCGAACAGCTTGAATCAACTGTAAATTCTCTCACCCACGCTTCTTTTTCGCTTTATCAGCGTGCTGAGGAGTAACAATTTATAGTGTCCAACTGGCATGACATTCCCATGTTCCTCAATGCCTCATAATTTACCTACGCCAGACACCGAAAAATAAAATATCATAGGAATTAGCATAATGTTTTTCAATGGAACAGGCTAAACCAACAGTGTGCGATGTAGACGCAACATTTCCACAACTTTGCGTTAATTTTCTAAATATTTTCTAAAAATGTTCAAATTGCATTTGCGAGTGGAGCCGCAGGCTACAGAAAATTGAGAAAATTCACTAAAGTTTGCCACGTTTTCAGCTTTTCCACCAGCTCCGGTTGAGTTTTCTTCTTTTTTTTTTTGTATAATTTAAAATTATAAACTAAAATAATTTAATTTTAGAGCTTGGCACGCAGAGGCGATGCCAACGACGACGTCGAAGACGATAAGGAGGATGACGTTTGATGCCTCCGGCAGCCGCAGGAGGCGTGGTTAGGGGCGGGGAGAGGGTATGTAGCATGGAATGGGCAGTCAGGAAATTGAGTGCATTATATTTATATACATATATATATATATATATATACTATATAAAGTTAGTTGTTGTGCACAATAAATACAAAAGCGCGTCGGCTTAATAAATATGCATGAACATTGTGTGCACAAAAGAATGCAACGCCACCCGCCCCTGCAGCTGCCCCTGCCACCGGCCCCGTGCACACCTTGAAGCTGGAGGGCCGCATCCATTTGACATCGCGTGCCGTCGAGTGATTTTCCCGCCGCATTGGCCAATTCTAGAGGCACAACAACAACAACAAAAGCAGATAATAATAATAATTAAAGCGCGCAGCGCGCAAAAGCAAATCTCAGATGCGAGCGGCATGCAACAACAATCAGAGAATTGCTTCTGCTGGCGCTGCCCGTTTCGCCATTTTGGGGGCGCCTCACTTCCGGCGACCATTAACACATGTGTGACAAAGCGTGATGACTACGAGCTGCAACGGCAAAGGGAGCTAAACTGGAGCTCTAGCTGAGGTCTGGCCGGGCAGTCATTGGGCATTGGCTGACATTTGATTGTTATTTTCCAGGTAGACAAACTGCATCTGCTGTGCTTCCCATTGCGTGTAACTCATTATTTTGTTATTAATGCTACACGGAGAGAAACAGAAGTGAGAAGAAAGCGCAGAGAACAGAAAAAATGTGTAAACAATAGTTAGTATTCGTATGTATATGATCAGTAGATTCTGAAAAGACAGAATTTGGCTTAATATTGATTTTGAATTTATTTGATAAATATGTTATCGATAAGAATCAATCGATAACAATAAGTCTTTAACTTAATTAATTGTCATACAATTACTATCCAAATTTGACTAGTTAATAAGTAGCTGAGATTTTAAGATAAGCGTCATCGATTAAAATTATATCGATAAGCAAAAATCGATTATAATCTATTAATAAGCTATGATATTTAAAGTACTTATCACATCTGAAAATTTTACACGTTATTCAATAACTGAGTATGCGGCGTTAATGATATCAACAATGATATCGATATGGTTAAATCGATCAAAATCAATCCATAACTTATGATACTATAGTCAATTTATTTAAGTTACGTGTAACATCGGAAAATTGGACAGGCTATTCAATAACTGAGTATGTGGCCTTAATGACCTCAACAAAAATGATATCGATAGGTTAAAATCGATAATATTCAGTTTATAACTAGAGATACTATCGTCAGTTAATCAACTTAAGTAAAATAATATAAGAACTTGACACGCCTTTATTCGACTAAAATATAATCGATAAATATGTTATCGATAAAAAATCAATCTTAGACCTATTTCATGTCGATAAGAACTGAATCAAGAATGGTATGAAATCGAATAGGAAACATCACAGGTTCTTTGAAAAACTTGACAATTTTATTCATATTAGAAACAGCTGAGCAACGTAGATTTGAATCAAATATCATTACAGTATTAGTACTCTAAAGAACATTTATCTTAACTACAAAAATTTTAGGAAAATAAAACATTTTGTACTCCCGCCAAGCGAATGTCAGCCCAATCGCTGTGAAGCCCACCAATGTTCATGATCAAAGAGTTTCTGTATCGTTATGGATTGTTAACAATGGACGAATCAATGCCAAGCAACTCGAACTGCACCATCTGTTTCGACATGGCCAACGATGAGGACGAGGTGGTGATTGTGCACCGCCTGCCCTGCGGCCATTTGTTCCACAAGAATTGCATTCTCCGCTGGCTGAGCTGCAACAACGTCTGCCCCAACTGCCGCCGCGAAGTGGAGGCTGAACCACCTCGAGAACATCAACGGCTGCGTGAGGATCGTCCACTGGGCGCCGCTGTGCTGCTCTGGCCTCGCGGTCGTCCACCGGTATCCACCTATGTACATCGCCTGGATCCCGCTAGCAATGTGGTAGCCGATCAGACCGCAGATCAATGGATATAGCTTATGTGATATATAGAGGGGTATTTGATAGCTCATAGATTTACTTAACTTAGTTATTTTCTTTTTTTTTTGGTTGCTGTTCAACATTTTTGGTGTTCTTAGTTAAAAGTTTGTTTAAAATTCAATAAATGCTAGTGCGTTTCTTTCAGTGTACGCTTGTTGTTCTTCAACAACAAAAACATCATCAGTAGTAACAACAACCGAGCAACACGTACAAATATTCAACATCCGCAATCGCAGTCGCAGTTGACGCTGCCGTCGTTGCCGCTGTCGACGTCGCCGTCGCAGTTGTCTGGGCAGCATTGCAAATTTCTACATGGCCGCTCAACTGAAAATTGTTTGTGCACTTTTTAATTTTTCTCTTTTTTCCAACATGGCTTTTGTTGTTGTTTTTGCAATTTCCCGTTGGTTAGGTTTTTTGATTTTCTGTTTTTTTTTCCTTAATTTAATTTTGTTTTATTTTTTTTTTTGTGTTGGCTTTAGTCGAGGGATTTATTTATTATTTTAATTATATTATTTTAATTGCAAGCTGTAATCAATGCAAAGCGCCTCAAGCCTTGTAAATTATATGGATGATGTGCTTAATGGGAAATGTGTTCATTAGAATGACAACTTAATGTTGAAATCGCAATACTAAAACTATAAAAAAACTGAATAAAGATGCAAAATGTAAAAATAATATATATATATATATATATATATATATATATATATATATATTTCATTTAATTGCTAAATAAATTAATGCAAAGGTATTAAGACATTAAAATTATTTGTTGTAATTAGCTCTGTCTTATATTAGCTGGAATATATATTATATATAAACTTAGATGTGATATGCATAGCAAATCAATTGAATAAAGTATAGAGATACAGGTGCTATATGCATTAATAGTTTTTTTTATAGAATGTCTTAAGTCTATTCACATAAACAGATTAAAGCACATCAACTAATACATTCAGCAAATGCAAAATACATAAAAATTATTAATTATTCAACCTCTTAAGCTCGAGAACTTTAAGAGAAGCCATTGCCGACTTCTTGGGTCTCACTTGCTTCTTTAAATCAAATTACATGCAAACAAGCAAATGTCTTGTATTTGGCCCAGGGGCATGCAAATTCCTGGCCGAGCCAAGGAGCAGCATTTGTTTATTGGTGTAACACGGCATGTTTCCCATTTTTCGGACACACAAGGATCGCATGAATATCTTGAGCAAAAGACGGAAGTTTGATTTGCTAATGAACCGAAAGGCTGTCCTGACTCCAAGCCATGTCGTTCTGGTCAAAATATATTGGCCAGAAAATCACATTTGATTTGTTGTTTTCGGCCTGGCTTGCGAATGCCAGGCACGTTTGCGTGTTGCCACAGCACATCGCCGGGTCATGTAAGGTGTCCTTTGTTTGTCTTGGCGGAGGCACACTGCAGGCCCGTTGACTTGTTGCATGCGTCAAGTGTCAGGCTGCCTGTAGAGATGCCGTTGACAAGGCCCTCGGGCCGTGTGATATTTAAATTAAATTTAGCGACAATTTAACTTCAAGTGCTCGAATGATCCAGCTAACGGCTGTGCTTATGTGCCCAAGGCTTCATTATAATCAACGAGATGATGCCAACAGCTTTTGTTGCCATTTCATTTGCATGCCATTGCCATAATTTTCCACCTGCCACACATACGAAATATTTACTCACCCATTTGACTCAATAATAGGCATGATTGTTTATATGCTGCCCCATTCATTCGCCTCTTGAAGGCTTTTTATTAAATTGCAGAAGCAACTGGCAAATTTATTGCAATTTTTTTAGCGAAACGTCTTTCGCGCTAACCTTCAGCGGCTGTCGTTGCCATTAGCCAGAAAGCTAACAGCACCCACAGCCCCGCCTCCTTTGGCACAGCCCTGAACGCCCTCTGCGTCTGCTTTTGTTTTTGAAGTAGGCAACATTGTGAAAGTGCAAGGCAGAAGAAGGTAGGGAAAAAAAGCCGAAGAAATAACATGGAGAACTTAAGTAAACATTAATTTACATAACTTCTGTGCAAATGACGACAACGGGCAGCGGGCCACAGAGAGTTGGCGACGTTGACGTAGTTGGATATGGGTCTATACCTGGGTAAGGGTGACCCACACACACACACACTAGCGAAACAGAAGCCGTATCCGGCTCCGGACGCAGGCGTCAGCGCTCTTGTAGCCCGGCGTTATTAAAAAATTTAAAGCATGTTTTGCGGCGCGGCGCAGGACGACGAAGGACGAAGGGAGAAGGCGAACCAAACGCTTGAAACACTGGCAATATGGCTCTGCTTAGTTGTCAACGCCCCAACATTGTGTGTGCGAATGTGTGTATGTGTGTGTTTGTGTTTGTGATCGACTGCGCACATAAGCAAGCAGCGTTTCTGTTTCTTTTTTTCATATCCTTGTAGCGGCAACCGGCGATTGTGTCGGAGAAGTGCCAGCGTCTGTTTTCAATGTTGGCAGAGTCATTTCCTTTTGTAGCCACTTGTGTGTGAGTGTGTGGCAAGAGGAAGAACTAAACATGCAGCTATACCAACTGAGAGAATGCGCTACAGAGCTGCAAGACTGTGACGGGGCGTGAAAGAAATTAAAAAAATAACTAAGGTAAATTTTAAAAATATAAATAATATATAAAATAATATTTTAAAAATAAATAAATAAAATAGATTGACAATAAAAAACAGAAATTCGAAACTCCCCTTTTTTTAACTCATTTCTTATAATTTATATCTCTGCTAACTACTTATATATATATTTTAAAATTTTTTTTTTTTTTTTTTTTTTTTATGGAAATTTAACATATTTAAGCTCTTAAATACCCTACACAAGAATTAATCAAGCGAGTTACAATGACAGCGCATATTATTTTCTTCTTTGTGTCATTACCAGAGCGCCAAGCAGCACAAACCCATGCCCCTTCTTACACCCACCCCGTCCCCTTCAGAGGCAGTAGCCCCTACCCCACTCACAGCGCAGCTTAGCGAAATTGTTTGCGAAAATACAACACAATATTCAAGAATAATGATGACATTGTTGACTTCAGTGCCCCGCGCGTCATATACCAAAAAAAAAAAAGAGAGAAAAGAAACCCCCATATAACCGCAAGGACATCTTCCGCAGGATTAAACGCCCTAAACGCCCCGCTTTAGACACTGCAACGCCCTCCATCCGACAAAGACAGTCAGAGAAAAAGACAGATATATATATGTGGGTAGATGAAGAGCGCAACGGAAAGCGCAAAGTCGCAAAAAAAATAACGCGATTACCATATTGTATGATATGCGGCTATAACCGGAACGGAACAGAACGGAGACCACGTTGCCCGCTTGGCAAACAAACTTTCGAAATATAAATTGAAATGAATTGAAGTTATGGCATTAGACAGTTTTCGAAATTATCATGTGACATGCAGGCAGAGCAGCGGGCAAATCCTCACGTCACTTCCCACGCTCTAAATAAATTTGCATTTAGAATATGTTGCATACTTTTAAGCGCAGCGTTTCCATGCGCTTATGGGCAGTTATGAAAGGTGTCGAAATCTATATAGGACATTGGGAAAAATATTATTATTTACTTGTTAGTATTTTTACTCAAATTAAAAATATAAGTTTGATTATTTTTCAAGCTAGAAAAGTGATGTTTCTACTATAGAATAGCATTTAAATATTTAGAAATGGTACAGAATCAGATATTTTCAATGACTGGAACTCTGTTAAATCATACCGATTCCTAGAAAAGTATGCCCTTCTAATCTGGCACAATATTCAGCTTTCAAGAAATCTTGTTAAAAACATTTTTAAAATATTTTTAAATTTAAATCATTTTTAAAATAACTAAGAAAGGGTTAAGTCATAATTGTTTCGAAGTCCGAAGTCAAGTAATTTTCGAACTTTCAATAACTAAAATTCGTTTAAATGCTGTTCGATCCTCATTAAACTTATCCATTTCTAGATCAAACGCATTCCTTTTTTTAATTTTCGATGTTAAATGATAACATAAGCATTTCTCTGAATCTGTAGATCTTAAATAAAAGTACATAAAGTTCGTGAACAACTAATATTTATTTGAAACGATTCTAAATTAATGAGATAATTTAAATTTGCTAAAACCATAAAGAAAACATTAATGTTTAATCATAAGTATTAGAAACTGTAATTGTGTTTGACCGGAACTCGAAGAGCTGCCTTCTAGATGAGCATTGTATGGCGATGATGATGATCTACACGCTAAGCTTAAGCTAAATACCCCATGACTGAGGTCCTCTTTACCAACTGAGCTCCTCGGGCAGACCGCCAGGATACTCGCCGGTGAGGCAGGCGGTGCAGTACCCCGACTTGATGGGATTCACATGCGTCTTGTTCATCTGCACCGCCTTGACCAGTCCCTCCACGCTGATGTAGGCCAGACTGTCGGCGCCCACATGGTTGGCCAGCTGCGTGGCATTCAGCTTGTTCGCGATGAGCTCCTCGCGCGTGGGTATGTTAATGCCCATGTAGCAGGGATATTGCAACGGGGGGCTGGCAATGCGTATGTGCACCTCGATGGCGCCGGCATCGCGCAGCAGCTTGATGATGGGGCCAATCGTATTGCCACGCACAATGGAGTCGTCAACGAGCACAATGCGCTTGCCCTCCACATTTTGGGCGAGGGCGCCAAACTTCTTGGCCACGCCCAGCTGGCGCAAACGATTCGAGGGCTGGATGAAGGTGCGTCCCACATATCGATTCTTGCACAGCACCTCGCCAAAGGGTAGACCCGACTCGCGGGCATAGCCATGAGCCGCCGCGGTGCCTGACTCCGGCACAGAGCTGACCAAATCTGCATCCAGCGGAAATTCACGTGCCAACTGCCTGCCGCACTGCAGCCGTGCCGAGTAGACCATCTGGCCCTCGAACATGGAGTCGCTGCGTGCAAAGTAGACATACTCGAAGATGCAGAAGGCCATTCGTTTGTAGTCCGGCCGCTCCACGATGTCCACGGTACGATATCCATTGCGTGAGAGCTCGATGATCTCGCCCGGTTCCACCTCGCGCACATAGCGAGCGCCGATGGAGAGGAAGCCGCAGCTTTCGCTGCTCACCACCCATCCCTCGGCTAGCTGATCCTCGATGTTGGCATGGCCCGCATCAAAGGCCACAATCTTGCCCAGGCAGAGCGGTCGATTGCCATACGAGTCCCGCACAGCGTAAATCTTGTCCTTGTGCATAACAACTAGGGAATAGGAGAGAGGCGCTAGAGTCATGAAGTGGCGTATGCGTGCCGGCCAGTTGGGTCCATCGTGCTCCGACACATCTTCCGGCGCACAACACAGTGACTGGGCGATCAGCTCGCTGTCGCTGTGCGTGGAGAGGCCAACGCCTCGTTCGAGCACCTCGCGGCGCAGCGACTCACAGTTGACCAGCTCTCCATTGTGAGCTATAGCCAGCGCGCCGTGGGCCGTATGCACCACAAAGGGCTGACAGTTGACCACCTCGGAGGCGGCTGCCGTGGAGTAGCGGGTGTGCCCGATGCCGAGGTTGCCCTTCAGCTTGCGTATGGCCTCGTCGTTGAAGATGTTGTTGATCATGCCCATGCCCTTGTGCACGTTAAAGTTCTTGGAGCTCTTGCCCAGGCTGGTCACAATGCCCGCCGACTCCTGACCGCGATGCTGGAGCGCTACGAGGCCCAGGCAGATCATCTGTGCGATGTCCAACTGCAAGCAATATCACATACATACATTATTTTTGTGGCACACGAGTCTCACAGTCCGATTTCCAATGCCATGGCAACAGCTGACAAGCTGACGACCGATAATGCTCTGATTCTCTGATAGTACACATATTTTCCTGTTATTTTCCATTTCATTACAAACAACAACAGCAACAACAAGAAAAAGAAGAAGACAACATCAATACTGCAACTGATTTAAAGCAATTACAACCGCAGCATGCGGCGCTCAGCTTTGAGTTACGATTCCATTGACGTCACGGCTTGGCACTGGCCCCCCGAGATGAGGGGCAAGAGGCTTTGCGGGCTGTTGTATGACCTACTTGCGATCATCTTACACTGGAGGAGCTCTGAATCTGACAATGCCAGCCAGCTAGCAAAAGTGATTGCCACAATCACGTGATCAGCGAGCTTGTAATGTTAACAAATTTACCAATTGTTTTCCTAATAACAGATTTTCCTAATTTAGATTATCTCTACTGATCGCTGATCGAATGATTAAAACTAAAACTGAGCAGTATTCCCTTTAAGATCACATAAATGTATACTTCTTATGATCGTGTTTCAAGATATGGCTAAAATTTTTAAGAATTTGAAAAGTCACAGGACTTGCAATACTTCCTTAAATATATACTAACATATTTCCATGTTTCTTACTATATGTCTTGTAAGTCTAACAAAAATTTCAGATTGAAATATTATAAAGAGCAGATTGAATTGATAGGATAGATCTTCATCAGGAACTAAGGACTGCAAGTATGGAAATATTTAAAGATCTGTTAGAACTAATTCATCAACTAAAACTATGATATGCTTATTGACAGTATTAAAGGATGTTTCAAGGATTCTTGTATATTTTAGGTATGAAATTATTAGAAGTATAAAAATTACGAAATTTAAATTCAATTCCTGATCAGTTCCCTTGTAATCTTTTGTATGATGCATCTCATTGTCTCACCTGTGTTGGATACTCCCCGCATGCAATGGCACCAAACACTCCACATTCGCATGTCATGCCTGTCACATTCTCTCCTTTGGCCTGCACCGATTTGTAGATCTTATCGGGAAATACTTTTAATGCCCCGCTGCTCTTGACAACTGTTCCCGTTTGCCGACTGCAACAAGCCTCTGTTGAGCCAGCATCTGATGAATAAATATTTGCATGTTACTTCGATTGATCCTGCAGTGATCGCACTTTGCATTTTCTTACCACAGACTTTTCCACATTCACTTTCTGCCATAATTTTTGCACGAGTCAGTTTTTTTTCTGGTTGACTGATTTCTTTACTGTTTTTTGTATAATCGTTCAGTGCACTCGAAATAGCTTATTGCTGTCTTCCTATATACAAATTGAGACACTTAACACTTGTCACGAGATCTGTTTAATTCGAGTTCTACTATTCACGTCTGCATTGATTGAATGCCAGTGGAATTATGAGTGTTCAAGTTACAAGCGCGGCATATTAAAGCTTCAAAAATCACAAACACTGATCAGCTTTGTATATACATATATGCATATAAATATATAGTATACATAATCGTAAGTATATATAAACATCATGTAGCTGATGCTGATAACTGCGTCGCTTGCATTTTCGCGGAAGGTTCCCAACCGCAGCAGATCATTTGATACTGTTTTCAATAGCAATGCGAATATGCAAAAAAATAAACAAATCAATGATCAAACAAACATATTTTGCATTCCTCGTCAAAATTATGTTGAATGGCAAGCTCGAGTGGATTTTCATTGATCCTAAGTCCACAGCAACGAGCACACGAGTGAGAGCGGATCAGTGTTTAATTAAATTTGAGGTTTCCGCTCAATTTATTACCCTGTCCCAGGCAGCTCGACAATTTTCCATAACGATCTTGCATTATGCTCTTATCACAACTTTGTCGCGACCTTATCAATTGGAAAATGCGTACAATGACGCATTTTAGTTTAGACACGTAAACAATAACAGATTTATGTTTTGTTATTTTTCTTTTGCAATAAATGGGCTGCATTATCAGGAGTATTAAAAATACACAAGCCCCCCATGAAGCTGGATCGATAATTGGCCAAGCGAAGTCGATCGCACGATTGCAAAGTTGTAAACAAAAATATGACAAGTTTTTGTATAGATACAACGAATTATGAATGCTCTACCTTAATCGATTTTAGCAATATAATCGATAACAGGTGAAGATTTTCAATCGATCAGACAATATAAATTTGGCAAATTTTAATTTTGATAACATATTATATATAGTCGATACGATCAGTCAATCGACCAATTCTTGAAGATCTATTTAATTTAAGTTGACAATTCAATTTCTATTATTCTTTAACTCAAAAACTCATCATTCTATCAGTCATTAAATATCGATTTATTATTCATTTTATCTATAAAAACTATTTAGTTTTTAATTAAAAACTGTTAATTTTAAAATAAATATTATTTATTTGAAAAAGTCATTTGAAAACTATTAAATAAATTTGTAAACTATTAAGTATTTCCCGTGAAAAACTGTAACTAAGGCCTTTTATCACCGAATAGGGTTCATCTATAATTAGAACGCGTATGCACATACTTACACATTATATATATTATTTATAAACAAGTTGTTTATGTGGTTGGCGGGCAAACTTGTCAGACTGAACGATCAATCAGCTTAGATGATTTCCAACTGATGCAATGGCCTAAGTGAGCTGTTGAGGTTGCCGATCTGATAAGCTGCTATATATAATTGTAAACAGGCATGGGTATCAGCGTGCTCGCATGTGCATACATATACAGAATCCCGTTCAGTCGAGACCAGACAAAATGTGATGTTATTTATGAGCTGCATTGCATAAGATCACCGCAGCGAGGTCTAGACAGAGCACACGAAATGCTGGGCATGCTATTAGTGAGAGTTATTTGAAGCACGCATTACCTACTTTTCTTTTATTATCAAAGACACAAATACACACACACTTGACCATAAACACACAAATAAACAAACAAAGCGCTAAGCAAGCAAACAAAACTTAGATAATAAGATGCCGCATAATGTGCAAATGAAAATGACCAAAGACTTGGAGAAGAACCCAGTGACCAGTGAGCAGTGACCAGTGAGCGGTGAAGAAAAATGACCATCCAAAAATGGTGGTTGGGTTGGGTGGTGCTGGCATCGAATGTGTAACCACTTGAATTTCATTTGGCGAAAAGCTTTATCGAAAATTATGCGAATGCTGCTGACTTTTGGCAAGTGGCAGCGTGTGATGGCGACTCCCTCCTAGCTCAGCTAACTGCTTAGAAGCCTGATAAAAATCCAGCACACAAAACTAAACAAACAGATAATAAAGAGGGAAAATGATGCTGACAAACCCAACCCAACCAAACCGAAATGAACCGCATCGCAACGCACCACCGGGCGGTGGGTAAGCGGGGCAGGGGTCGTGTGGATTGTGTGGATGCTTCGCATATGTGAACCCCCCGCGTTGTGGACGTGGCGTCCAGTTGCTGCTCTTCCCCCACTCCCTGGAGCAGGCTGTGCCAGGCCAGAGCCTTGGCTCATGCATAATTCAGCAGAATTCTGAATGATTATTCTTTATGGGACTGTTTATTTCTTTTGACCATTTATTTCAAGTTGGTGCGTTGCTTTTTTTTCGCTTTCTGCGTACAGCTATTTTTTTTGTGCTTTTCATTATTTTTATACAGTTTCCAGTTGCTTGCGCTCGGAATGATTTCGAGCAACGGTGACGCAAAAATCATCAAATGGACAAACAGCGACTGCTCGGAAATAACCACATGAAGGCACTTGCCTTGTCCTGGCAGCTCGCTGTTGGCTTCTGGCTGCTGGCATCTGCGTTGTCTATTCAACCAAAAAGTGCCACTCCCCTTTGGCCACTCAGCCAACCACACATGGCTCTCACATCCCTCAGCCGTTCAGCTCTTCCTGGTCTACTCCAATCCCGAGCCCTTTTACAGCAAGTAGCTGCGGGGCTGCGGCGCTTTCAACGCATCATTTGATTTTATTTTATGTGCCCAAAGTGGCCGAAAAAAATAAAATAAAACTGAAAAAAAAAAACAGTTTTATTTGTTTTTGTGTGGCCGCAATTGAATAAAATGTTACTCTAATGTAAGTCGAAAGGGCACTTCCAGTTATTGTTTCTCCACTTGCCAATAGATATTGGCTATAGCTTGGCCAGATAGTCGATATCTCTGTGCGGTTGTTGCATGAGAATAACTTCATTAGAAAATAGCACACAAATTCGCCGACAGCCAAAGGTAGACCCCAGCATGGGAAACCTACAGAGATCATGTGAACTCTCACGCGCTATCAGAGCAGCGGGCGATAAGCCAGCTAGCCAAGTCGAACAGAGAAGAAACAATTATGAATACTCGAGTACTACGAAATGCCCTGTAAATCAGTCGTACATTCATCTAAGTGTATCTTATTTAATATATAATAATAATATATACATACAATCCAATCGAGTATTTAAAAAGATTAATAGGACAATTGACAAAAGTAAATATATATGTAGAGATAACACTCTCCGAATTCGACATGTGCACAATAAACTCATATGTTAATATGTACTTACACGAAAATTGACATACATGTGAAACAGAAAAGTAGAGCGCAGGTAAAAGAGACAGACTCTGAAACAGAGAGTAAAAATTAAAAGTGAGAACTGAAAAAGTTGATAGTTATTTTATAAATAATACATCTTGCTTATTCAAAACATACAATCAAAGCAGGAAAACTTGTGAGGCTGACATGAATTGATGAGAATCGCATAGTAGGGAGTTCTTTTAATTCTACATTTTATACCCTGAACCCAATGAAAATGACAGTTCAAGGTATAATTACACTCGGCTGTTGCCATAAAGAAGGATCAACAGCCGATTGTGTGTATTAATATGCGCTGATACAGGGTATCTCCTAGTCAGCTCATGACTGGCAGCTAGAACTTCTCAGCGCTTGATATAAAACTATATATACATATAAATACGAAAGTATTACTAACAGATTACATATTTGCAACTAGTCATAAACTCTAAAGTTTCTTATTTAAATACAAATTTCTTTACACTTAAGAACAATCTCTTATCTTCCACTTTCCTCTCTAAGCTATCGAAGTCGCAATTACAATTGCAGCCAAGGCAAGTTTTAATTACAGGAAAAAATCAAATTTACTTTTTACTTTTGCTCAGCCTCAATCAATGGGAATTTCAATTAAAACTAATTGAAAAGCGCATAAACTTTGTCTTTGGCCAAGTAAACAAAACCAGTTCGCCAAGTCGAAGAACTTTGATGGCCACATTCAATATTGAAAGGGCAGCTCCTTGGATCTACCACGACTTGGCCCTCTTCTACTTCCCCCTCGATTGAAGGACAGTTCGTTTGGCAACGTTTTTAATTCGTTTACGTTTATTATTTATTCCGCGGCAAGAAGACAAAAAACGATGAAAAGCGTCGCTGTCCTCTCGGTTGGTCGTTTTCCTTTGTCCTGCCAGCATTTTCCTAAATTGTTGTTCACTGTTTGCTCGTGTTGTTGTTTTTGTGACTTGTGTTTGTCTTTGGGCATTTCTTTATACACCATTTGCATATACACACTATATAGTATTTTATATAGCCGTCGTTCACAATTTTCATCTAAGCTCGCGTTCCTTATATTTTTGTTTTTTTTTGACAGATTTGCATAACGAAGCAACAACAACAATCAGCAGCAGGGCCTTTGGCTGATGTCCTGCTGCTGCTGCTGCTGCGTTCAACTTTTAAGTTGGCTACCAAAAATGTATTTAGTTGCCATTTGCTTTGCCTTCAATTTGTCCAGCGATGCGTAGGCGCCACGCCCACACGCCCACCACCAAACGTCGAGCTCTAATTAATTTTCCAATAACTGTACACAAAAGGTAGCAGCTGTCCACGAGTCAGAGATGTATCTACATCTGGATCTTTAAGAACTAGCACAGCAATTGTTGTTGAAGCGCCAAGCCGCATAGCTAATGAGAAGGCCCCCTTCGAAGATGTCAGACAGACAGCCAACAGATCATAGCCCAAAACTGATTGATGTGTGTCAGTCTAGTGAGAAAGAGGGAGAGAGAGAGAGAACGTGCCTCCAGCCCGAAAGAAACCTTTCGAAAAACACATAATCTTAATGGCTTTCAAATTGTGGCACATTAAGCAGCTGGTAATTGATATACAAACAAACTGAGAAGCAGAGATAGAGAGAGAGAGAGGGAGGAGAACTGGAGCTGTGTCTACATGTGTAGCGACATGCTGCGAGACGAGACGAGAGTCACCCAGTGAAACTCGTTGGCAAGTTAATTAAAATTTCAGAAACGTAAATTGAATTACGAACACAAATTGTAAGCGACTCGTCTCCACACTCAGCCACCAACTGCTCCAGTTACGCGTGAGAATTTCTGTCCACTCTCTGCATAAAATTTCGATTCCGAAAATCGAAGGGGGAGACTAACTCGCCGAGCGAACAGCATTTGTAGATGGTCAGCGACACATTCCCAGGACAGGAAGGCTGCTCAATTGCAGCCAATAATCATAAAATTTAATAAAGGTATTTCGCTTGACCGTTAACGCGCTGCGAGCCCCCTCTCTGGCAGGGCAAGGACTGACGGCAACAGTGGGTTAATGTATGCAAAACGCATTCAAATTTTATGTATCGCCCGCAACGATCTGCTCTATCCACTTACTACCTCCCAACAGCAGCGGCAGCCAGCAACAACAACATAATTCGCTCACCATTTGGCTGCCTACCTTTCATGTGAGCTGTGTGGTTCGCCCCTTCCTCACTTCGTGGTGCCATATATATGTATGTATATATATATATTGCATGGTCTATTGGATTTTGGGCAATGCTCGTATCTATGGCACTTAACGGACGCGGCCTTCTGTGCATGTAAATTGCATAGTTTGAGACACTTTGGGTCAGCTAATGAGGGCGCTCTACAGTCCCTCGTCTGGCATGAGAATGAGCTGAGAAAAAGTCTCTTTCTGCTACAGTTGCCTATATAGTGAAGAACAAGGTCAATGAAAGAGTTAACTGATTCAAGCACAAATGAAGCAATTAAAGTGCATGAGCTTAGTTTAAATTTGGATTATTTAAAGTGGCTGTAGATTTGGTAACTGGCTAACTTTAAAGCAATTAGTGGGTATATATTGGTATATGTATATGGTTTACCGAGACAATGATGTGAAGAGTATATATAGTGATACAAATCTTAATAGAACTTTTTTAAGTTAAAATCAGCAAAGCTGGCCGAGTTGTTAGTAGTTGAGTGGACCAAAGTTATGAAAACTAAAAGCTTAAAGTTTTAAAAATAGATAACTTTTCGAAATATCAATTGGCTGCTATATAAAATATGACAGCATCACAACACAACACAACACACAACTATTAATTCCACAGACCAACACCATTTAGTCAGTAAAGTCACATGAAAGGCTTTTGACGTATTGAATCGACCTTTTCCATTCATATTTGTCTCCGAGATACCATCCGAGATAGAGACTTGTGGAACGAGAGCATTTGAAGCATGTTCGGTTTAGGGAGGTGGAGAGTGTTGTTGTGCAGCTAATCAATAAATTTAATTTAGTCACAAAAAAAGATTCAAAGAAAACATTATAAAAGGTTTTGAATAGTAGAAAACAATGCTTTTAGACAAAGTTACCATAATTTTGAAAATAAAAATAGATCTTGACCTTAAATATGCCTGAAAAATCAGACCTTAAATCTCTTTTTGTTCCACTTTTACAATGGAATAATATAACCTGACGTGATAGAGGCATTCCAGCAGCAGATTCGAATCCTGATAACTAAAATTCACTACATTTTGTTGCCCTGTATTAATCATAGAATATTTACTCTCTCAGACAGCGCATCTAACGTGATCTACAAATGTAAAGGTAAACTAGAAGCAGCTTATATAAACTTTAAAGTTAAAAAAGTTTTTAAAAACCTGATTAAAATAGTTTACTGAATCTTTAAAATATCATAGAAAATTGCTGGAAATCAATCTACAGCGAGTTATACAAGAAACTATATTGTTTAGTTGCCTTGAGCAATATTATCGCACGCACACAAAGCGTAACATGTTATCTTTTTTTAACTAATCGTTTATCATCATGTGAAATCTGTAAAGAACTAAAACTGGAAGCCACTAAAAAATCTCGCATATGTTTAAGACATTGGAGCTACCGTTGCTCCTCGGCTCTAAGTTTACAGACAATTGCACTTTATGAACCGCAAATCGCATCAATTATAAGATGAACTCGAAGCGCTGCGAAAAGTTTTACAACTTGGCAAACAAGTCGACGCTTAAGTTTTGCCAATAAATCAAATTTGCTTCAAGCCATAAAAACGCCACACATTAGCACAACAAAAAGGACACAGGACAAAGGGCCCGTGGAAGCGTTTCCTGCTCCCCTCTCGCTCTGTCTCTTTCTGCTTTTCCACAATGTGATAGTCGTAAATCTGAAAATCACTTGTCGCGATTTGAGCTGCCGTGCTGGAAGGACTCGCAGGACTCAAGAGCTCGCAGAGGCGCATTAAATTTTACGCATTATTAGAAGAAGCCAACACAAAGGATAACAACGAAAAATTAGGCACATTTGCGGTTAAACGCAGGGATGTCAGCCTGCCAAATGTCCTGGCGTTTGGGTAGGGGTGTTTACTGTTTAGCGCTCGTCGCATCATTCCACTTCATTGGCGGCTTTCGTAACATTTGTTTGTGACGTTAATTTATACAATAATTGTGACAAGGACCAAGGACCATTTGGCCATGGACAACGCCGCATGCGCTGCCCTCAGAAACTTCCTTCTCCATCTCCTCAGGCTGTTAGTTAGTTAATATATAAACGTGCCGACATTTGACTAAGGATTTTAATACGCATTTGTTGTTCCGGACATTGCCCATTAGGAAACGGTTTTATCTTGCATATTGTCTGACGTCACTTTTTAATGGAATTTTAATGTATTTGTTCCACACATAATTCAACTTTGGAAATTTCACAAATTTATTCTAAATTATATTCATATAAATGTTAAAAAGTTGCACGGCCTGCATTTACATGGCGCACACACACATATACATATGTGTGTATGCATTGCGTCACATGAATATTGAAAATGTATGTGTGTGTGTGTATGTCTTGTTTTGTCAGCTCAACTTTCATTACGAAACGCATCTCGTATGAAAAAGTTTTGCGGCCCAGTGACAAGCAGCCAGCCCCTAAGCCCCCGCCCCCTTTCTCCAGCTGCCACATCTACCTGAGACAGACAGGTGTTAAAAGCCAGGGGTCTGCATATATTAATATCCCAAATGCGAATGTTCAGGCACAGGTAGCTAAGCTACAAGCACAAAAAAAAATATTAAAAAAAAACATTAAAATTTTCATGAAAAATGTCATCAACAAAAGTTTGAAATGCAAATAATTTTGCTGTTGTAGTTGTGGCTGTTGTTGCTGTTGCTGCTGCTCCTGAGTGCTCTTCAGACGGACAAAGAAACGCTCTGCGGCAGACAGACATCAGCACTCACACATGTGTGTGATATATCCATTTGATATGCTCAGCAACTGCGTGAGAAATGGAATATGAAAAAAGCGTAGCTCACTTTTTGGGGCTACATTTTGGCACACACGTCACGAACGCAGAGATGAAGCCATCAGAGTGTCATGGCATTAGAATGCATTTAGAAACGCATTTATCATCACATCGGGATTTGTATTTGGCTCAAAGCGAAAACCACATTGCAAAATCCAAGCACAATCATCGAGCAAATCCGCGACCGCCACGGAGCTGATCGATTATGATTGATGTGTGCTATAAAAAAGCGAAGATAAAAGATATGAAAACTTCTATATATATGATAAACCAATTGTAATTAAAATTTAAATATATATATTGCTTTGCTTTAGATGCGGGGCGTGGCTCTACGTGATTTCATTAGTAAATAACAGAAATGAAATCAAAGCCCGGCTGGCCGCACTTCAGCTCTGGATCTGGTGCTCCAATGCAGCTTTTGCTTTGAGGGTGTCTGCCCTGTTTCATCTTCGTCCTTATGGTCGCACTCAGTGCTCACCACTTGGCTGCACTCAAGTGTCGCGACGTCGCCATTAAAGCATTCGCCACGCTCACTTCGAAACATGGACACAGAGTCCGCATCAGAAACAGAGCCAAGCACATACGACTATATATGGATTCGAGCTGGAGACAACAACAGTTATAAAAATGGCGTCTTAAGTCAGTTTGCTGACGCCCCCAACTGCGCGGGCAAGTCATTAACTCGGCTCAAGAGCTTTTATCTCGCCACTTGAGCGCATCTTAGCCTACCCCTGCTTGACGCCAGCATCCCCCTAATCCCGGATCCCCTCTCCCAAATGTTCTTGCTAACTGTCATTGGCAGTCGCCATTTTGCTGCTCTATCTCTCTCTCTCTCTCTCTCATGCTCTTCTGTTAATTTCCATGGCGCAATTACACGCAACTGATAAGCACACAAATTGCACCAAGATTAAAAAGCAAGCGGGAAAAAGTTTTATGGCTCGCCCGTCGTGCTGAACCGACTCGAACGACTCGACTGAGCGACTGACTGGAGCCGACATAAAAATTAAATAATTTCACTACAATTGTCTAACTGCAAAATAAACAGTTAAATTATCTAAATAAGAGATTGCACGAGACAGCCATTCGATTGGATTTGTTGGTAAATGTTTTATATATTGCAGTGGGTATAATAGAGTTGCAAGATTTTGTATTTGAATTGCAAAGAGAAGAAGAAGTTTGTTATATAACTAGTGTATATTCTTAGTATATGTCTCTATAGATATTACTTGTAGGCGACACTCTTTAAAGTTTATACCTTCATTTACCCTATTCAAAAAGATTACTTCTCAGAGAGAGACTCCTCTCTTTCTATATTCACAATAGAGATATATATGGACCCTATCATATCTCTATCACTATATGGATTAATACAGATATTACTTGTATGCTACAGTAAAGATGACTTCTCAGAGAGAGATTCCTCCTTCTTTATTCAGAATATAGAGATAGATATGGACCCTATCATATCTAGATATCTATAAGGATTTCTCTGCTCCTTTAAACATAATGTGTGATGCCATAAAGAAAGATTTTCGATTCCCTATATATATTGATCCAATAAAGATTCTTCTGTTCACTTCTTATACAAAACACAGAGAAAAAATTCTGCTAAGATATATTCCTCTCTTAACTTTCTATATTTAAAAAAATACTATATGTTCTTTTAACTCCCTGTTTGCTAAATACTTTTAAGCTTTTACTATTCCATTTTGTAGAGCATTCAAGTTTCGACTTTCAATTCAATTTAATATTGTCTCGTTGATGTAACTCGGAATTGATTGCTGAGTTGTCAAGAATTATGCGAGTATTTTACGAGCACTATAAAAATAACAAATCGACATATGTAAGTGGCACATACAAAGACTCAGATTGTCGAAATGGAAAATCGCGGATAAATCTATTAACTAATTAAAATAGATGCCGAACATAAAATCGAACGGCGCACAGGCAGCAGCAATCAATTAATTTGCTGCGTAGGCGTCGCTGGACAAGCGTGTATCAATTATTTTAATGACGCCCGGGCAAGGGGCGAGACCTGATGGTCACTGTCCGTTGGTCACATTATGATGCACCCCTCGCAGTGGTCAGACAATTGACAGTTTATCAGAACACAGAGCAATGGGGAGGGGCTGTTCAATGAGGCGTTGAGGTGCGGATTTGTATATCGAACTGAAAGTCAACCCTCGAATGCAATTTTAAACAATTTGAACAATTTGTTAAGCAATTTGCGGTTGACGCCTCGTACACGCGACAAACAACAACAATAAATTAGTTCGATTTGTGCCTAGGGTGCCACACCCACGCCCCTGTCCATGCAGCGAGGGGAGCTTATACAATTAAAATGAGTTGACATCGTGTTAACACTAATGAGCTACATTCTCAGTGCGCATATGTGCGCGATTTATAGGCAATTAAAATGGGGAAATTTATCAAGTTTTAATTGCTCATTAAAAACTATTTGCCTGGCCCTCGCTGACTTTGCATATAAATTGAATTTGTTGCCAAACGCTGCAACAATGCAAATTTTCGCAATGCTAAAACTTAAAGTTGGCCACAGCCTCAGCTCGAGATACGAGACCACAAGTTTTTCCCCTCCCTTGGAGCTCGGTCTACTTTAGTGAGTGACATGCCACAGGAATTAATGCAGTTCTTCGTTTGATTTGCATAATCGCTGTCAACTCAACCCAAATCCACAAATGCAAAGCCCAAAAAGTCTCACGGCCCCGGCGATGGGTAGGGGTACTCATGCAATTGACACACATCATTTCACGCACTGACGCCTTTCAATAAACCAAATTTATCACAAGCGCACAATCTAGTAGCAGGAGCGAGTCAACAATTTAAAATCCTTCAGCATATTGGGCCACGGGACACAGGACACACGCGCCCGCCACCAAAACAGATACAAGTGTAATCAGTCAAGCGTTTTGTCAGCCACACAGTGACATCATCATCGTCATCCTCAGCCAAGGACCTTGTCAGGAATCTGCATATCAAAAAACCCAACCAAAAAAAAATTTAACCCTTACCCCAAATTGCGATGAGTTCGCTTCGTGTCGCACTCTGAAAAGGGTTGCTGATTAGAGACCGTTCAGGGTTCGTGAACCATGAATGAATGGATGATGACTCGGTTAGCGGTTCGGGTGAGTCGCCAAGGTGCGACACCCACCCAGAGCACAATTTCACCAAAAACCAAACCCAACTGCAATCCGTTCTGAAATTATCTACACTAATTCCAGAAGCCGCAGCTCAGTTATTTGTAAATCTCGACGCGTTCTGTTGATGTTTTTAATTAATTTTCAACGAAAGGCTGACAGCTCTTGGGTTTGGGCTTGGGTTTTGGGATTCGCCTGCTTTTTTATTGTGGCTTGAATTTTTTGATATGATAAACATGTTGAGGTGTTGATTTCTGATCCGCATTAATTTGTCAATCACAAGTCGTGCGTTTTGTTGTTTTCTTGGAGTGAGATGGAACGATTCGTGAATTGTATTTCTTTGATAGGGACTACTTGGGTTGGAGCTAAGAGATTAGATGAGCTGGAAAGATAGCGAAATCAATAGATGTGTGCATACTTGAAGATATTCTTAAGCATATTAGATAAAATCTTATGAATCTATATAAACTTTTACTTTATTTGAATTATTTATTGAGTCTGCATCAAAAGTCTGTTATTTAAACACTTTCTGATACTAAGATTCATTATCATCAACCGATACATGCTGTTTACCAACACTGAACTTTTTGATAGCTTGTCAAACTTTAAACTCCAAAATTCCCTTTTAAAACACTTTATTGGTACTCTTCTTCTAAGAAGATCTTGGGCTTCTTGACTTTCGATTATATACTAACCCCACTCGTTAGCTCAACTCATTAGCTGTGTAGCTTTACATTTTCCACGCTATATGAATGATATATTTTAATGATCATTGCACTGGGAATTATTTCCAGTTTACTATAATGAACATTGGCAGAGCTGGCTCGAAGACTGAACCGATTTATTAATAAGGCAAGTAGGCGACTCCCGCTGCTTGGCAGAGCTCAATCAACATTGCGTTGATTCATAAGCCTCATTACGACACCCAGCACAGGCAGTTGATATGCTGGCCAGGGCGTCTGTTCCTGCACCCGCTGCTGGCCATGCTCGAGATGTTTTCATCATGAGCTGCAAACTGCAAACAGCAAACTGACGATTGCGATTGCAACAACATAACATTGTTGTTGTTGTTGTTGTTGTTGTTTTTTGCTGCCTGCCTGCCATTCTGCACATTCACAAAATTGATTTCATTCACAACATGCCACGTTTGCCTCATTAAATCATCACTCAGAAGCTATCAATGTTCGATTTGCCATTGGCCAACATATGCTTCCAGCTGCCTGGTTGATATTCATGTAAAAATCGTTCCAAGCGCACAAAAATGCAAGTTGTGGCTGCTGTGCAGAGGGAAGGAAGCGAGGAGTGGGGGAGTGGGGAAGAGCGAGGGCTCCAGTTGAGCTGAAGCGAAGCAAATTAATTATGAATCAGAGAACAATGTAATTACATGAAATCCGATCGATGAACATGGGGCCACTGGCACAAAAGGCACTAAAAAATAAAAAAAGCCACAAAATGCAATTGACATTTTTACAACGTTGTAGTTACAAAGGAACGCTAACCATGTCGCCTGGTAGCCAAGAACAGCAGGGAAAGTTGCTTGAGAAACATGACAAATATCTGTGACAATCGACTGATTGTTGGGTGCCAGCCTCAGCTGAAGCTGCAACCTCAGCTGCAGCCATGTGGATCCATGGAACCCGTTTGCGCACGCGTGAATGCCGCTGAGCCAGCGGGAATTGTTTAATGGCGCTAAACGGCCTGTTGTGCCAGCGGATGCAGTTCGCTCCAAAAGTACTCCCCAGCCTGCTGGCTGCTAACTGCTAGCTGCTGACTGCTGTACTAATAGTTAAAGATAAATATCGCAGCGGGTTGGCAAAGTAGCTTTAAGGCCAACCAGCCGACGGACAACGCCTACCTCAGTCTGATAGCAAGGCAACATCTGCAGGGGATTTGCCGCACAACACAGCAAAAACGTTCAAATTGACTACAAAGCAGCTCCGCCTTTTTCGCATTAGTTGGAAAGTAAAAAAAAAACAACGAAAACCCGAAAAATGTTTAAAATGTAAAAAAGGGTTGCGCAAATATACGAAAAAATAGCTTTTGAAAATGTTGTCAAAATATTTAAAGCCATTTCTCTAACTCCTATCGAATTTTTAGTTCGATTTTCTGTTGATGAACTTTATCAAATGTTGGTCTTAAATATTTTTTATAAAAATGTTGATTTTATAGAAATTTCATCATTTGATATAATTTTTGTAACATTTCTTAAAGTTTTTATTTCCACATATTTTTATTCAGTTTATTTTCTTTTGCATTGGCAACTGCGCATGGAAAGTTTTTGCATTAGAGCTCCTCCTATTTTGAACGCGCGAATGGCAAAGCGCACACTGCACGCACACAGCGACAGTTGAAAGCTGCCCTCACACGAACAGACACACACACATTGACAGAGTAGGAGCTCTCTCACATACGGCAGCTGGCGCAGCTTCGACTATTTTCGTAGCATACTTTTAGGTGGTGGCTGCATCTTCGTACCCTGCCATGCACGAGCGGGAGTGTCGCTCTTTATGTACCCGTCGCTGTCGTAGATTATGTACACGGACTATGTATATTTATTTACCCGACTGTCACTGCAGCAGCCTGCCCCCTACGCCGCCTACGCGCCTCCAGCCGCCCGCCCACCTGCCCACACGTATATTTCAATTTGTCTGCAGCTTGGAAATTGCTTTTTTGTGCATTTTGTCAAATGAATTTTCCACGTCTCTCACAGGACTTATTTGGAATTTGTTTGCAACGTCTCTTTCGTTGATTTATACGCATTATGTTTACGTCTTTTTTTTTTTGGTTTTTCTTCCTTTTTTGTCATCTTCTTTTAGTGCCCTGCTGAAATTCTTATCTCGTCGTCAACTAATTTTGTGATTGCACGCTGCTAGCGAGCGAGCTAAAAGACAGAAACGCTCTGAATTTAAATTGGATTTTTGCGCACATTAAAATGCATTTTACATGGTGTTAGTTATGAATGCATATGAGAAAATAACGAAGACCGCCTTTGCCTTAAGGAGACCCACAAAATAGCCAGACCTGTGCCGAACTACACTAAATGTTTACGTTTCCTGAGCGTCAGCAAACATTTAGCAATGTTTCCACAATTCGCAAATAATTGCTGGCATACCAACAGTGAATGGAGCCATAAAAAGAGGCCCAGCCCGGGTCAGTTGACGTGACGACTGGCCACAAAATGTACAAATGAAAATAAGAGAACAAAACAAAAAAGCAATGTAACGAAATACTCGTTACGTGGCCATAACACAGAACATGGCTAATTCTTGCATGACAATTTCACATTCATAACCCTTTTGTCCGCGCTGTCCGTTTGGCTGGCTGCCAGTCTTCCGACCCATAATTATGCTCTGTATGTAGACTTTAGATGGGGCATTAAGACCTGATCAAGGCGTTTGTCATAGTGACATTGCTGAACTATGTTTTCCTATGTATATGCTATAGGCTTGCCTAAAAGTCAATCTGAATAATACTTATCAAATAGGATTTGATCTTAGGGTAATATAGAATAGTATAAATATATATACTACTCCATTAATTGTTGAAAACCTTTAGCTAAGCAAAAAGTGCTTTAGGTGTAACCTCTTTTATCATATTGGCTTTTATTAACTTTATCATTATTTCGCATATCATAAAAGTGATGATCAATTTTGTCTTTATAAGCATCATATTACTTTTTCATAGAGTATTTTTGAGTGTTTATATGTCTATGAAATTTTAGCTTAAATGGTTTTGATACCCTATAAGATTACAAAGGTAGAACGAAGAATAATGCGTGTATGTTTAAGATTAAACTAAATATACCAGATTATATAAGGTATATGGTATATAGTCAATAATCAGATAACATATATTGTGTATATAGTGTATATATTATAGTATACTGTATAGTATATAGTGTAGATGAACCTAACGTAAAGATACCCAAGCTTTAAAATACGCTTTCCCCCGGTAACTCTCTATCTCTATCACTCTCTCTTCTCTTCTTCACATTCTATAAAGGTAGAATGCTAGAAGAATCTGATATTGAATCTCTCTCTGTGTATCTCTTGCTCCCTCGCTAACTAGCACTGTTACTTCAAATATGTATATCTTTCTTTCTTACTTTCTCTCTCTCTCTCGCTCTCTCTCTCTCTCTCATTCTCTCTCCACAATACAATAAGAGAAATATGCATATATAACATATCACATATCACTAAATCCTGAAATCCCATTTACTTCAACATGAAGTTCTCTGAACTACGAGGAAACTTTAAGTAAAGTATACCCTACTAAAAAATTCTTAGATTGTTTTTATATATTTGCTACACGGCTTTTTTGTAAGCCGCGATTTGCGATTGTTCGTTTCAAGCGCTCTGTTAATTGTTAATTTTTATGGTCTGGTAATTGCCGCAACAACAACAAGAACAACCACATCGAAAACAATCATATGAAAGAGCAGACAACGAGAACCAGTGAAAATGAAGAAATTAAAGTGCCGCAGAATAGCAAAAGCTGGCTGGCAAGAGGCGCCTATAAAAACAATTTAGCCAGCAATAAAATAACGAAAATAGCTTCAAAATTGAATTTCCAAGATGCGTGCAACGTTTTATTGATAGCCAGATAGAGATACTTAAGCACATATAGTGACTCTGTGTGTGTGTGTGTGTGTGTGTGTGTGGGAACTGGGTCCTTTAGCGTTTTCCCTGCCAACACCCACGGTTCCAGAGAACATCAAAGCCCAAACCAGGCAGCGAGACCATTAAAGGCGATTCTTTTTTTATTTATTTTTTCGTGATACTCTGCAACCCTTTCACGCACTTACGCAGCTAAAGCAAATATTGAGAGTGGGTACTGGGGGTGGGGGTGTTTCAATTTTAAAGTAAATATTTGCCTCCAGGGTGCTTTTGATATTTATTACCTTTCGGATGGTGTGGGAGGAGGAGCTCGTTTGGCATCGACAGCACTGGTCAGTAGTGGACATTAGCCTCGAGAGCTGGCCAAAAGCAATTTAGGGTCATAAATTTAAGACTTTCGAGTGGT
The DNA here is from genome assembly GCA_035045545.1 of Drosophila gaucha. Classification (NCBI taxonomy): domain Eukaryota; kingdom Metazoa; phylum Arthropoda; class Insecta; order Diptera; family Drosophilidae; genus Drosophila; species Drosophila gaucha. The sequence goes on from JAWNOY010000292.1 coordinate 2,990,559, forward strand.
GCAAGTGGTGCAAATGTGGTGGTTCAGCGCCTGTCAATTGGCTACTTTACAGCAAATGCAAACAAATTACAATTATGCTACAGTCCCACAGCATAATAGTCCACAATCCCCAAGAATAGACAGCTGACAAATGATGCCAGAGCTGGGAGACATTAAGCGATTAACTCGTTGAGGCTGCCTTGAAAGGAGGTGGAGTGGAGGCAGGTGGAACTTAACATATTGTTAACGTGGGCAAGCGAATGTCTTAAGGGGATTTCGATGTCCTTGCCTGATGATGCGTTGACTGTTGTTTGCCTCTTTGGACCGGCCAATGACATGCAAATGTATGCAGATCTGCGCTTTTGTCATGTCAACGCAGGCAAATCGAGAGGTAACCCAAAAATTTTCTAACCAACTCAACTTGTCGATTTTTTTTGGGCTCTTTCGCTCTGCATTTTTTGTATAAATTGTACTCCTTTTTGGATATTTGCTTAAATCTGCGCGCATGTTTTGTGTGGTAAATAAAAAATGCAAAATAAATGCGTAAATCTCTAACTGAAAGAAAGGTCGGGGCAGAGCGGACGGGAGGACATGGTAAATGTGTCTGCAAACTTTTTGCAGGTGCCATGTCTTTTGTGTGTCTGGCCGATTTCAGATTTCAGTTTCAATGCAGACGAGCACAACAACAACGATGACAACAACAAGCAGAGACAGTTCATCAACTTGACTTGTGATTTCCGGTTTTTTTTTCTCATTCGCTTCTTTTTTTTTGTTCCTCGTTACTTACTTTAAAAGCGGATTAGGCGAAGACAACTCCCACGGTGGTATGGGGCAGAAAAAGGCTTAACGTGCATGTCTGATAGTTGACTTGGGTATGCAAAGCCTATAAAGCAAAGAGCTGGCCTGAAATGTCAAGGCGGTGGCAACTAAGCTAAGTGAGAAGCGCATAGAGGCGTGAATTCTTTGTGCAGTATGAAAAATGAAATAGGAAGGGAATAATAAATGATAGTCGTGGCTTCTTGGGCATGGAAATGAAAAAAGGTGCTTACAACTATAAATCGAAAGGTAAAGAAATCTGAAGTAGTGTAGCTTGAAAAATTAGATTAAGAAATTAAATATAATACTATATTAAAATTATAAATTTTAGGTATATATAAGAGCTAAGTTATGCCTTTTTTTAATTTGGCATAAACCTAGGCTAAGCTAAAAACTGGCGGGAAGAGCTAATTTCGGTCATTCCGAAGTAATACGCTTACAATTTTAAAATATATAAATAGTTTTCTCTGTTTAAAAGTAAAAATTAACAATTCTCAATTAAAAAAATTTTTTGGAAAAAAAGCAAAAAGATCACTAAGTGTTAAATTGTACAAGAAACAGTTTTGATCGATTTGACACGCCCTCAAGAGGCGGATATATATGAAGTTTTCCCTACTGCAGCTGAAAGAACCCTCTCGGAGGAGACTGCGTTAATCCAGACAGACTGACAGACGGACATGGCAATATATACACAGCACGTCGTGTTGATCCTTCTGTGTATTGCAAACTTTGCACGAAAATAAATATATCCTTTTGCAAGGATATTAACATATCATATAATAATAATATGGCAGACTTCTGGTCAACAAATAACTTATAGTGGAAAACGGCTGGGAACCATTTTAGCACATCCTTTGATGTAACTTACTCGTTTTTTTCCAAGTGAAAAGATTCTTTTTAAAAAAGACAAAGCACTCTTATATGCCAAGCTCAACAGCTGGCGCAGCTTGTTTGGAATTCTCACATCCACAACCATGTTTAGAAGCCACCAACTCCCACCCATTGCCAAGAGGAAAGGTGTGTGCCGCACAGCCCACCACTCCGGGCTGCTATATGGATGGAGTTGGCATGTTCGTGGCACGACGATGCAGCAAAAACAAATTTCGAGCGTAGAAAAAATAAAGCGAAAATGTTTTAACGCTTCGCCGCGTAATGACAACAAACAAATCGCTTCATTTAACAAATAATAGCTGCCAGCAGCGACGCCAAAGAACAAACAGCGGCAGCAACAGCAACAACAGCAACAACAATAGCAACAACAAAAGCAACAGCCAGTAAAAACAATTTACGGCACAAAGAATTTTCAACTGAAAAAATAATCGCTTATTGAACACGTCGCCGACGTTGAAGTATACAAAGACATACGGCCCAGTCGCCACGCCCACAAATGAGTGGCACTTGTTGGTAGACGTCGTGTGAGATTGGATCACACGAGCGTGCATATTTGGCAATTAGAAATGGATGCCAACGATGGCACCCAACAGGTGAACATTAATTATGCCACGCCCCTGCCCCCGTCTCAGTGGGCGTGCAGCGGGTGCAGGCAACGCATGAACATTTTGCTGCAGCCACAATGAGAGAGTACATGTAGCTGCCACAACTACAACATGGCCTTAATTAACGACAAGGCGGCTTACAATAGCCAAACTGTAATTATCAAGATAATAACCACAATACGTTTATGAGGAATGGCCACAAAGCACGCAGTACACACACACACACACACACACATGCCAGACTGCAGATAGTATGAATACCTGTGCCAAGAGGTGAGACAGCTTAAGCAATTATCCAATTGTTCTGCAACATAAAATTCAGCGAATTTTATAAAAAAAACTAATAACCATTGCTCAAGAATTAAATAAAACGTAAGGAAAAACCATAAATAATAAAATAATAAATGCAATTAGGTAGGCGAAAAGATAAGAACTAATTTAACTAAATATACCCTTGTGTATAATAAAAAACATACTTTTACTTAAAACAGAAATGAGTTTATTTTGTGAATTCATCAAATTAGGTTGAATTTCTTTGAGGTAGCCTCAGCCATATAAACGACTAGTAAACCCCAGCGATAACGTCGACTAATCAGCAAGGCATAGTCTATGGCAAAAAACAAAGACAGTCTGCAAATAGTCGTCCGATCGAGAGGTATGCATCTAAAACTTGTGCTGCTATTGGCCTGCCTTCACCTGGCCAAAGGAGGTGAACAGGTGCTCTATGACAACTACAGGTTGTACAAAGTTCACATCAAGGATGTTAAGGACTTCCAGCTGCTTAATGAGAATGAAAAAACCCTAAAGGTAAGTTAAGCCATGTCACAAGGTTTCTCCCTACAGCTAACTCTTTGACACAGCTCAATAGTTGGCGTGAGGCTCGTCATCCGGGCGACTCCTCGGACATTATGTTGCCGCCCCAAAGCCAGGATGCATTCGAGGATTTGCTCAATAGCCACAACTTTAACTACACAATCAAGATCGACAACGTGCAGCGCTTGATCGATGAACAACGTCCAAAACAACGAATGAGCTCAATGGAGTGGACACAGTTCCACACTCTAGACGAGATCTACGCTTGGCTAGATCTTATTGAAGCACGTTATCCTCACATAGTCTCACCCTTTACCATTGGCAAATCGTATGAAGGTCGCCCCATACGTGGCATTAAGATCTCCCACAAGCCGGGCAACAGCGCCGTCTTCATCGAGTCCAACATACACGCACGTGAATGGATCACCTCTGCTACCATCACGTACTTCATTGATGAGCTGCTCGTGCCCCGGAATCCGGCTGTAAAAGATATTTCGCAGAATGTGGACTGGTACATTATACCTGTGCTAAATGTGGATGGCTTTGTGTATTCTCATGAAGTGGTAAGCAACAATAAATAACTTGGTAGCGATATAATATATTTTAGATTAGATTGTATCCAAATAACGTAGTTGCCGACAAGATAAGGACGCGCCTTTAAGCCTTATCAGCTTCTATGTAATTGTAAATTGTCATAAAGAAATTAATATTCATTTTATTATTTTTCTATTAGGAACGTCTTTGGCGCAAGTCGCGTTTACCCTCGGATCCTACAGGTGAATGCATTGGAACAGATTTGAATCGCAACTTTGACTATCGATGGATGGGTAAGTAGAATATGTTATTTTATCTAATAGCTTTTTGTCTCAGCAATTTTTGTAACTTTCAGAGACTGGCGCTTCTGCGGATCCCTGTTCTCAAACGTATGCTGGTCCCTCTGCTGAATCCGATCCGGAGATTAGTCAACTGACGACTTACATAAACAACTCCATACCCGAAGGTACCATTAAGATCTATATATCTCTGCATTCGTATGGCCAATATGTACTCTCACCTTGGGGCCACACCGCTGCGGAGTTTCCTGAACACTATCCACAGATGATGGGCGTAGCCAAAGGATTTGCTGATGCTCTGGTTAGGCGCTATGGCACGGTATTTACCTATGGATCCAGTGCAACGACCCTATGTAAGTTTAATCTGTCTATAAATAACTAGATGTACTCTGTACCTAATCTAGTTTTTCTTAAATATTTCAGATGAAGTCTCTGGTTCAGGCAAGGAATGGGCCTACGCTGTGAAGAATATAACTATACCCTATACCATAGAACTGCGTGATAAGGGCGAATTAGGTTTTGTACTGCCTCCCGAGGACATAATACCTGTAGCGCGTGAAGTCACGGAGGGATTTGTGGGCATGATAGAAGCTGCTCGAGGAATTAAAATTTTGTAACAAGGAAACCCTTGAAAAGTGGTAAAATTTATAATAATCAAAGTCTTAATCTGATCCGTCACTTCTTTCATTCCTTCTACTTTCACTTCCTCTATGTTAGAATTACTGCCTATCTCTGCGATTTTCATAGCGCCAAGTGCAATCGTTTTTGATGATATCTCTATTCTCTGCTCCTGTATCACGAAAACCCGACTTTTACAACACTAAAAACATTGTTGAATAAGAAAACCAAAATAAAATACTTTCAGTGGCGAACGGTAAAAATGCTAGGGTCATATTTCAAACTTATGACCAAAAATCTTGACATACTGCTTCCTCCACGCTTCATAACTGTGGTGCACCTCATATGTGAAAGCTGTCCGAAATATTTAAACAAGCAAATTGAACTTGAGGTAAACATGCAACTTCCTTCCTAGCTAGCTTGCCTTTGCTTATCCTTGGTCCTTGGCGCCCAGCCGCAATGAGGACACTTTTCGCATGGCATGCAAAGTTGCCATTTGTGGAGCTTGGACATTTTAAGGCTAATTAAATCCACAACATGTGACTACGAAAAAATAAAGCGGAGGCAAATGCTAAACATTTTCCGGCATTGACATTTCTTTCAGTTTGCTGCAAATATTGCGCATACGCCACGTCCACCAGAGAGCTAGACCGGAGTCCAGATTTATGTAATGTCAATGTTTTTTCCACAATTAACAAGAGCACTGCGGAAAAAATGCACGCCAGGAAGCGGCTGTCCGTGATATTTATGACATTTTAAGCACTGGCATCCGGCTAACAACGCGACTCCCTGTCTTAAAGCTGCCCTCGAATATCCTAGCCTAGCCAAGCCAAGTTGGCAGCAATTAAATATGCGGCGCTGGCTTATCGCACGCGCAACCACGACTTTTTCTTCTTTGGTTAAAAGTTTTACAAAATTTCCACGCCCCACGCGCCAAGGTGTTGAAAGTTGAGCACAACTTTTCGCCACAGGCCCGCATTACACGGACGGCTTTAATCCGGCTTGCTAGCTTTATTGCGCTGATAAGAAATTAATGTGCATGAATTTATTGGTGCGAGTCGCTGCTTGCTGGCAATTAGCACGCTAATCAAATAAGCCCCAACTAATTGTTGTTAGCTGTTCGCAGCTCTCCGTAGTATGTCGGCCCATCCACGTCCAATATCTTCATGCCATAGAGCATTATCATCGTCGCCGCCAATATGAAGAACAACCGCATGCTGTAGACTAGAATAATCTTAGCCAGCAATCCGTTAAAGCCCTCCAACAGAATAACGTCTGCGGTGCTGAACTGACGATACAAGCGAAATGCACTAATCGAAAGGGCATAGACACAGCGTATCATGTAGGGTAACAAGAGCAGCCAATTGCAGTAGATAAACTTCATAGTCCTCTCACACAACGCCTTAAAGCTCGGCCGATATATGGACATCACGGCAGGCAGGATATAAATACTTGCCATTATCAGAGCCGGCCACAAACTTGCCATCTGCACTGTCAAGATTACGCTTCTTTCTTCGGTACTTAGTTTCAGCTGAGGCTCTATAAGTATGCACCAGCTGCCAAGCACCAGAATCAAATAGGCGCGAATCAACTTCATTTTCGTTTATCGATAAGCAATAATAAATTTTATTTTTACTGGAACTTCTAGTTTGAGTTTATATGTGATGTTTATATCAAGGTGTTAGGATTGTAAATAATAAATTTTTTTTGCTGGCTGATAACGAGCTGGCAAATGTAACTTTATAACTAATCGATAAGATATCGATTGGCTGGGATATTGAATCCCACATTAAGATTTGTTGAACATTAGAGTCACTTCAACTTCCGACCTAACTACAATAAGATATCAATAAGAACTTCGATAAAATGTCAATCCTAATATCGATTAACAAAACGTCAATACTGTATTACAATACGATTATTAGCTACTGATATCAAAAATATATCATAAAGCTATATAAAATGAAAAATAATCGATACGTTATCGATATGAACTAAAATACAGATAACATAATATCGATAAGCAAAAGCTCAACATATATTGTTGCTGTTAGCTTCGGTATTGCTTATACTAATGGGCACTACTTATCTAGACCTCACAAATTTGACTATAATCAATGTTAGCTAATAAAGATTTATGATTTTCTGAGCAATCGATAAACACTTAATAAGAGACACGAGCTTTAATTTTAATTAGTATTAGATAAGATTTTGGGGTATACTTAGAACTAGTTGCTACACGTATTTTTTTATGAAAATAATAAGATAAAATATATCAAAGCCACGCACTAAGGTATCTTCTTCTCCAACAGCAATTCCCTTAACTGCCAACGAAGTGACTGGATGCGCTACTCTTCCGGCCTAGTGGCACCATCTAAAAACCTCACACCCTACGCAGAGTCGTTAATAAAACACACGTTGGCACACCTCATGCGGTGACAACGACAACGACAAGAGAAACTACAACTCCCAGCTATCGCTCGCTAAGACCCGCGCAAAATATGACCAAGAGCCGAAAGTCCTTTAAGCACTCGCCACAGGACAGCCCCGAGGCATAAAAAGGCCTAAACAGAATTTCGCACTAATGCCAGCGACAAGTCAAACTGAAGGCTGAAATCTCCGCCAGCAAGCACAGAAATTTATGTGCTCCGGGGCGGTGCCTTCATTATGCAGTGACCTACAATGAAATGGGCTGCCGTTGCACAAAATTTATGTGCAAAGTTGAGAGACAGCCTAAGTACCACGGGGCTTGGCCAGACAACTTCAAGTTCCTTGCTCTATGCTGACAAGGCAGCCAGCTAAAAGAATCAAAGTGTCCAAAGCTTCAATTCTGATAAAAAAATAAAACCAAATTTGTTTAGAAACTCTATGAACCATAGAAGAAACCCAGCGATAAAATCGTCTAATCAACAAGTATGGCAGAGACAAAGACAGTCTATGGGAAGTCGTCCGATCGAGAAGTATGTATCTAAAATTGGTGCTGCTATTTTCCTGCCTTAGCCTGGTCAAAGGTGCGCTACGATCTCTACAGAGTCTACAAAGTTCACATCAAAGAAATTGAAGACTTTCAGCTACTTAATGAAAATGAGAAAGGTAAGGTAAGGTAAAGGTAAGCATATACTATTCCTGGTAGTTCGCTCTTCGATGAAACTCTGCCCCACAGCTGAACAATTGGCGTATGGCGCGACACGCAGGTGTCGCCTCAAAGCCAGGATGCATTCGAGTATCTGCTCAATAGCCACAACTTCAATTATAGCATCAAAATCGACAATGTGCAGCGCTTGATCGATTAACAACGTCCAAAACAACGAATGAGCTCAATAGAGTGGACACAGTATCACACTCTAGACGAGATCTACGCTTGGGTAGATCTTATTGAGGCACGTTATCCTCACATAGTCACACCCTTTACCATTGGCAAATCCCATGAAGGTCGCCCCATACGTGCCATCAAGATTTCATACAAACCGGGAAACAGCGCCGTCTTCATCGAGTCGAATATTCACGGATGTGAATGGATTACATCAGCTACCATCACGTACTTCATTGACGAGCTGCTCTCGCCTGGTAAACCAGCTGTAAAGGATATAGCCCAGAATGTAGACTGGTACATTATCCCTGTGTCAATGTGGACGGTTTTACCTACTCGCATTAAGTGGTAAGTGCCAAAGAAAAATCATGTACTATCATGGCATAGTAAAACCATAAAGATAAGATAATATCTTATTGATTTTTATAAAATTGCCCAAATCTTATATGGTTCTTAAATCTTATCATTTTTTGTATTTTTTTTATCTGTAAATAAAAATAAATTATTTTCGACTATTTATTTAGGAACGTCTGTGGCGTAAGTCGCGTATGAACTCAGATCCTACGGGAGAATGTATAGGAACCGATTTGAATCGCAACTTTAACTATCGCTGGATGGGTAAGGCAATGTCCATATACTATTATTAAATCCTTGCGTCTTGCAATAATCATTATCAAATTCCCATTTCTAGAGGCTGGCGCTTCAGACGATCCTTGTTCGCATTTTTATGCGGGGCCCTCTGCTGAATCCGATATAGAGACACGTCAGCTGACCAGCTACATCAACAGTTCCATACCAGATGGTACTATAAAGATCTATATATCTATGCATTCGTATAGCCAACTTGTGCTCTCGCCTTGGGGTCACACCGCTGCGGAGTTTCCTGAGCACTATCCACAGATGATGGGTGTAGCCAAGGGATTTGCCGATGCATTGTTCAGAGGTTATGGCACAGAATATACTTATGGATCCAGCGCCACTACCCTATGTAAGATCTATATATTTTTATACAAAAAGAAGTTATCTATATTTTAACTGTAATTCAATATTTCAGATGAAGTCTCTGATTCGGGCAAAGAATGGGCCTATGGTGTAAAAAACATAACCATACCCTTTACCATAGAGCTACGTGATAGGGGCGAATACGGATTCATACTACCGCCGGAATACATATTACCAGTAGCCCGTGAGACCACGGAGGGATTCGTGGGCCTGATAAAGGCAGCCCGGGGAATTAATATCTTGGGAGCAGCTTAGCACTTAATAAAGAAACCCCCACCAAAAAATTAAACAAACAGCCCCCATTGCTGGCGTTCTATCGCAGACGGCGCCACTGTACGCAGAGCTTTTGCTCCGCCCCAAAAACGAGCAGCATGCCGAAGCTTCCAATCAGCGACGACGATGCGGCAAACAGAAACGAATCGTGCCGAGCGCTGGCGCTGTGATAAGGAAGAAGCAGCAAAAGCAAACAACTAACGGTTGTCGGTTGCATTTTCTTTGCTTTTTTTCGCTTTCCACGCTGCCTGCTGCTTCTTTTTGTATTTTTTGGTTTGCTTTTCAAGTGTGAAAGGCGCCGTTGGCCGCCAAGTCTCCGCCTATTTTCAACGCGCGCGCAGCATCCTGCTGGGCTGGATGGCAACTCATCATGCATGAGACGAGGATACACATAACTGTATATATACATATATATATGTGTCAGTGTGTGTGTGGGACTCCTACTCGTATGCGCGTTAGCAAACAAAAATAAACGCAGCGAATGGGAAACGACCAACGAAATTCTTTAGTTCAGTTCAACATGGCGTCTATCCAGGCTTATGTGCCAGCAACATATAAACAGATATATACAGATATATATATACATATATAGAGTTGTATATAACTTGGTCATATAACGGGCAACGCCATGTCTATTATTATTATTGTTGCCTTGCACTTATTTTTTTCAATTTGTCTAATGAAATTGCTTTTTTCCACTTGCAATCCAAAAAAGAAAAGTAGAAAAGAAAAAAAATAGTAAAAGAAATCTTGGGAAATTCGAGAAAATATCACGTTGACACTTTTCGCCATTGCGTTGGCTGCTCCTTGCTGCATGTCTGTGTATTTATAAGATGTACATACGCATATGTGTGTGTGTGCGCGTGTGTGTGTTCGTTTTTTACCCACTGCTCATTCTGCATATAAATTGAAATTTACGAGGTTCGCTTTTCTTGTTGTTGCTGCTGCTGGCGCTGTCGTTGTCAGTTGCACCTTTATGACAATTTTCCTTGCTGCCACTTTTCTATTTTACTGTTCATTTTCCTTCATTTTTTGTTGCCTAGCTTTTCCTCTTGTATGTGTTGCGCATATTGCGGTGATGAATTTTTCTCTTTGAGTTATGCAAGCGAAGCTACAGACCCAAAGACAGCAATAAAAACTTACTTAGCCAAATTGCTGTTGAGTAAATGAAGTATACGAAATTTGCCTAATAAAAGTGTCCAAAGCAATCAGTCGAAATGAATCTGAGCATAAAAATAATTCAAATCATTTTCTTGATATTCAAAACTAATATAAGAAACTAGTAAGGGAATTTCAACTGCATTTATGTAATTAAATATTAAAGATATTGAATTTATACTCTTTTATGACTGTTTGAAGGGGCCATGAACTAAAATTAGTTACAAAATTGCATACTTTCGTAAGTAATAACAAAAAAATATAATTTTACTTAAAATACCTTGAGCAACATTAAGACTGAAGTTAATCAATTTACAAAAAACATAAAAAAAATACTTTTTTGAAACAAAAAAAACAAAACTTTAAAGGAAAAACATTAAATAAATATATTTTTACTACTTTTAGCAAGCAAACTCAATTAAAAACATAAATATTTAATAACTAAAAGAACCAATTCCAAAAATAAGAAAGGAAGGAATTCAAAAACTAATTTATTTTCCAAAATTTTAACAGTCGTAAATCCAGAATCAATGAAAAACGTACACCATTATTACAATTCGTCAATGAAAAAAGGAAATCTGCTTACTTTGGACTAAAATTATAGGAGATTGAAAAAAGTTTTATATGAACAAAGCTTTAAGATACTTTAGTAATCCCTATTTTATAACGTTTATTTCTTGGTATAAAGTTTCATTCTTAGTATAAAGTTCTTCTTTTACACATTGAATGACTGCGATGTTAGAAAGCATATGACATTGCTTGACAGTCTGATTCATTCATTAGAAGTTCGATCCGGTTGGCTTCCAATTATGAAACGAGTCCAGAATCCGTTCACTCTAATTTGATAATTCAATTCTGCAATCAATTGCGATGACAGCCAATCAAAAATCAAATCAAATGCGTTGCCTTTACGCATGGCCAAGCCCCAAAACGAAATCGCTTTAATTGCTGCCAAGGCAATAAACTTCAACGCCAATTGACGCTTGACACTTGAGCTGAGCTGAGCAATGAGAACCAAGCGGAGCGAACGACAGTTGGTTATGGCTGCTCCTTCAGCTTGGGACTGGGACTGGGACTGGAACTGAGCCTCCAGCGAAAGTATGACGACGCTAAGAGCTGGGCTCTGGATATTCCCAGGTGCGGCGTCTGCGCCATTTTAGGACGGAATAGCAACGAGAATGTCCATAGGAGAAAGAGTTTTAGCCAAGCAGAGGCATAGTGCACCATTTCGTGCCAAACTGAGTAACTGAGATCGAGGCTGGAGAGCTCATGGTACGCCTACCAAGAGTTATGACAGGCCACAGAGCCTGCATCCCAATAAGGCAAAAGGTGCGTCCGTTTATGGACTGACGGCGACGATGGCGTGTTGACAATGATGTGGATGATTGGTGTTTTCTGTGTTGTTTCGTAAGAAGCAAGGGTAAACGTTTCCCCTGACCCCATCCTCAGCCCCATTGTCAACTTGTCCCGTTCACGTTTCCTGTGAATCGGCCAAAGCACAGCAGATCAGCAGGCCTCTAGAGTAGAGAGAGAGTCTCGAGTCAAGTCGAGTCGCGTCGCCGTTGCCTTATATGAACCGGGGAGACATTCGTCTAGACGGGCTGGAAAAAATCACAGCAGAATCATTCAGCAATGCCAAGTTTGGAGGCAGCTACTCAATGATTGCCATGAATGAAACCCACGTTGCAACCAGCGAGCAATTAGTATGCGCCGATTGTGATCAGTCGGAAGTAATGCTAATTTTTTGTTCTGCAGCCAGCCCTAACTCCCAGCCTCCCAGCCTCCCATTTCCCCAGCCATGGCCTTTCACTTGCTCAGCAAGCTACTGAGCTACTTTTTCCAAGGATCCCAAAAATGGTCTGATGCATCGGCCCAGGAGATGTCATTAACATTAGAGAGCAGGTGAATGAATGCACCTGACAGTCGACAGCCGACAGGCGACAGGCGACAGCTGAGCCCTGGCAACTCCATTATGCAGTCAGAGGCAGCTTGTCTATGCCATTAAGAGCGTTAACGGGGAGCATTAGTATCCTGGCCGCAACACCTGACGCAGCAACAACAGCAGCAACAACAACGGCAACGAGGTCAACTTCAGACAAAGGCATGCAAATGCGATTTTCCCGGGTACCGGAGCCTTGTTGCTGAAATAAGTAAGAAAACAACTTTTACGCTAAGCAGATGAACAACATTTGCATACAAGCCCAGCCTGCGACTCTGTCCTTGCAGGACGTTTTTTGGAGGAAGCGAAATCAAAAGCTTTTTAAAGGATATTTCATATAATTTCACGCTTAAGAGACAGCAAGGTCCGGACAAGTTGTTTGCTTAGCGGCCAAGGAAATTGGAAAAAAGCCGGAAAAGCGAGTCCAATATACCCCCAAGTCAAGAGCAGCCGTTGCTTTACCCACGTGCCAGGGACAAGCTGCTTTTCTGCTGCTTGAAAAAAAAAAAAAACATGAGACAGGCCTTGTGCTCGTCCTTCGTCCTTACTTTTGATTGGCGCCCCTTACCGCTGCTGCGAAAAATTTGCATGCGCCTTTTAAATCAATTATTGTTAAATATTTATTTCTTGACAGTCCATTTTAGAGGGGTTCAACTGGGGCCGGGGCATATTATACTAACATAAATTACATGATTGATTTCATTCGAGCGCAACAATAGAACTCAGCCATATAGGAGCAGAAACAGGACGTGGAGCACACAGCGCGTAAGCACTAGAGAAAACAATGGCAAAAAAGTAAACAAAATGCAAATACGCTTCTTTCTTTGGCTACGGCTTTGGCTTTGGCTCTGGCTTTCTCTTTGGCATGGCTTTGGCTTAGGGCCTTGATTAAAAAGCTTCTGAATTAGCATATCATTTAGTGCAGTGCACTCTATAAATACTTGATGGACTGCCAGGGGTATGAGAATATGATATAGCAGTGTGGTATGCATAGCAATAACTGAAGCTTCAATTGATCTGTCAAGCATGGGAGTAGGGGCGGATATCTTATAAGTATATTTAAGGGATATGTTTCTATGTTGAAAAAGGCTTTCTTATATATGAAAAGATTTCATGTTTAGAGCATAATATAGATAGCAGTAGTAGTAAGTAGAAATATACGCTTAGTGGTCGGAGGAATTTCACATCAGGAACGTGGAGATTAAAAGAAGATAGGGATTTATGATTAGTTCAAATATTTAATATATATTTATAATTGGGACTCTTTTTAGACAAGGTTTAAGTAAGAGCTTGCCTTAAAGTATGGTTTTGTTAACACATTTCATATTCATTAGCTATCAGCTTTCGACTAATTCAAACTAAATGAAAAACTGATTTATCAGTCAATGTGCTTGAGATAATGTTTCAAATATTTTAATTAACTTCAGTTATCTTACCTGGCATTTAGACTACTTTGTACTAACATTCTGTTGGCCTGCCTGGAACTTCTGCTCCTTTCCGATTTCATTTCATTTTTCTCACTTACTACCTGTATCAGTGTATTTATTTAGGTTTATATTTCTTTACTTATTTCTTTTCATTTTTATTTTGTATAGCCCGTCCGCTGTGTGGAGAGCTTCGTGTGTTTTGCTCGCTGGCGCGTTGACATTGCCATCAAAATGCTTTGACGTGGTTTTTGATTGACAGGAAACTCATAAATAATTCATGTCATTAAATCATGTTACATTTTTTTCTTTCAACTTTCTGCTTCATCTTCTGCAGCAGCAGCAGCAGCATCAGAGGCAACATCTTCAGCTCCTCCTAGTGGGGGCTACGGTTAGCGGACTGAAGGCGGCCGCAAGTCCATTGAAACGGGTTTCCTTGGCAAGTGGACGGCAATTGCAAGTGCTGGACATTTAGTCAGGCTCTGCCAAGCTCTATGCGCAAGACCTAGCAATTAAATGTCGAAACTGTTTCCCTAGTTTCCTCCTCCCATCCTGTACGCCCCTTCAACTTCATGTAACTGTAACTCAATTCAGTGGGCACTCGAATTTTTTAATATTTCTTGCTTAAGAAAAACTTGAAGGAAATAAGTTTTCAATGAATATAATTATGCAAAGCAGTTGTTGCCTCGCCTGCCTCTCCTCTCAGTGGGTGGGCTCGGACCTTGGAAGGCGCTAAAAAACGCATTAAAATTACCAAAAATGACGAAGATGACAAAAAAGTAGAAAATGTTGATATGAAAGCAGCTTGGGCATATTTAAATAATTCCAGCCCAGACCCCTGCTGACTCCCACGCTCGCTGTCATAATATTTTCATATTGTTTTTGCTTGTTTTAATTTCTTGTTGCAAGATTTGATATTTTTTTATTTTAATTTTTTTCGTGCTGCCATTTTCTTTAGATTTGCTGTCAATTGTCCTTCAGAGCGTCTGACGGCAAAAGTTTTTAATTTTTATCAAAGATTTTCGGCGCAGTTTTTAATGAAATTTCTGCTGCTGGTCTGCCAAAAAGGATTCTCCTGCTTGCCTCGCATAATTTGCATAAATTTCTTTCCATTTTTATATATATATTTTTTGTGCTGTTTGCTTTTCGGCAGCGGCAGCCATTTTTAATTTGTGAGTGTCCTTAAAGGAAACTTCTTCAGCAAGTTTTAATTAAAGTAATTTATGAGCTTCTTCTGATCGCTGCTTCTTACTTTAAGCTGGCAAATCATTTTAATTGCTTTGCGATTTCTCTTCTTTTTGCAGCATCAGTGCCACGCCCACTCGACAGTCGGCCTTTTGTTGTTGTCGTTGGTGTGCGGCGATAATAATTACACGTCACGCTGCCACGCAATCAAAACATTATTTGTGCAAAATCACGCAGCTGAACTGAAGCGGAAGTGATGAAGGACTTCAGGGCTACAGGACTTATTGGCTGCACGCGTCCTCGTTGACGAAAAATGAAAGCCGAAAAAAAGTTTAAACAATTTTTGTTGCCTCCGCACCCCATTTGCATTGCATTCATTGCCCAGTAGCTGGGCCAGAGTCAGCGCCAAAAACAGAAAAGAGACCAAAGACAAACTCCCAACTCACAAATCCGAGTACTGTCCCTGGGGCCGGCACCTCACGCGTGTTAAATTCAACGCAACGCGTGCGGTCACGTGGCTGGTGGGCGGGCAGGCGGCCAGGCGGGTGGCCACGCCCACTTTCATGATAGTCGCAATCGCTTTGCTGAGATTTTTGTGTCGAACATCAGTCAGTCGCTGATTTCTCACCAGCGCCAATCAGCCAATGGCTGAGGGGAAGCGGGAAATCGCAAGCGACTAACAACGCAAAATCGACGAAAATTATGTAAATTGTTTTCCATTTTTGTGGTCGCCAAAAAGAAAGGAGTGCGAAAATTTGCCTAAATGCTTGACAGCCAGCTGCGCAACAGGACATGACAGCAGGCTGAGCAGCAGCAGGAACAACTCCAAGCTGTTGCACACAAGCAATGTGACAACAACATATGTTGCCGCAATCAACAACAACAAAATTCGCTGCTCGGAATAGATGCAACCCTTTGACAGATTCACAACATTCACAATTGACAGTCGATATTTGAAATTTGAGAGGCAGAGCGAGACGAGTGAGTGCGGGAGAGAGATAGGACTACAGAAGAATCTCTTATAAAAACTGTTTATGTATATTAATTATGTTTTAAGCTTTTTCAAATATACAAAAAGAAACAAAGTGGAATTTCAGTTTTGTTTATTCAAAATTTAATTTACTTATATTTTAATTAATCTAAATTTTCAGAGGTTTTTTAATTTTGGCTAGAAAAAAAGAGAGAAAAACCCTTGCCGTAATCTGAAAATGAATTTTAAGCTAATTTTAGATTATTCTTAATTTTTTTTATGAATAATCTATAATTCATAATAGAATAACTTCCCAAAACTTGGCCAATTTTAAAATATATATATTTCACATTCTAAAAACTTTTTGTTCACTTTAACTGTTTTTTTTTAGAACATTTAATTCACAAATATAGCGAAGTTTAATTAAGTTCTTAGCCATATATCTTAGATATTTCCAAAAGTCATACGTTAATCCAATTCTTATATAGCTTACCCCACCTACCATAACCATTTACATAAAATGTTATTGTGTTTGTAGCTATTGTAATGCGAGTGCTAGATCAATATTATGATATTGTTTCGCATTTGTTGTTTATTACTTCCTGCTGGCCACACTATCCATTTCATATTTCTATTTTTTCTTTCCCATCGGAAAGTACATACCCTCTTAGCTATCCTGTCCACCCCCTGCCAGGCTAACCGACACACGTCCGCGGCAATAAAAGCGCAAACGTTTCAATTCCGTTGCGGCTGACAAATGCACAAGAATTGCCAGCGATTCAGCCCCAAAAAATATTATAATGATAAAAAAAGAAGGACAGCAGAACTTTATCTGAATGCCGTCGAGTGTTTTGATTTGTAACGTTTCTCACTTCATTATTATGCAATAAATTCACATGGCAAACTCGCATAATGGCATCTACTAGCGGCATATCTCATATGGGCCTAGGGGCGAGTTGTTAGGGTGTTGTTCACCCTGTTGTTTTTGGCAGCGGAAATAGAGCATCACACTGGACTCTCAGATTGTGCAAAATAATGATGCTGAACATGACAAAGCGCCGATGTCTTTAATGTATTACACAAGAGTTTCCCAAACTCCAGTTAACGGAAAACTGTTCTATGCTAAAAGCTCAACATTTGGGGTTGCAAAATAAACTGTAAGAACATATAGACTGAAGTGTTGCCAACCACATGCAACATACAACTTTGAAAGCTTATATAAGCTTTTGTTAATTTGAAATGCATGACTAAAAAAGTTTACTTGAGCATGAGCTTTAAGTTTTGAGCAAATAAATATATGACTGCAGCTTTCATTCAACCATTCGCAGCTGAAAGCTTCCAAGAACACAAACCCCCACCCATCAACAACAAAACAAAAAGTGCTCAATCACTCGAGAAACAAAAACCCACCCCTTGTGTGGCACAGCCGTGAGAGATGTCTTGAGCATAAAAGCTCTCTGGCCATGCTTTCGCATGTGTTGGCATGTAAGCTGCGCTCCGCTCAGTTGCCGCTGCTCTCTGCCTCTCTCTCTCTCACACTCACTCTTACTCTCTCTTGCCGATTGAGAAAAGCACAAAAAGTGCTGTGTGACACAAAGAGGAGTGTCAGGCAGCATAAATTTCAGCATACAAAATTCCACACACAAGCGACGCGTCGCAGTCCGAAAACTTTTTCGGCGAGTTTTCCGCAGAAAATCCATAAAAATGAAAGAACCGAGTGTAAATATACAATGAAAATTGATGCGCAAAAGTTCCTTTAGTCTTAAAGCAAATTGTGTAAATAAAAGTAAGCGGTAAATGCTGTACGGCACAAAATGTGCCGCAAAACAAATGTTTTGTGATTCCGGAATCAAATCTAAATAGGAAAACGCTTATGGCTGGGGCCGAGTGATGGCTGTGCCCAAGTGGCGCTCCGTATAAATCAAACAAGTTTCTATGAAAACGCGCACACGGGAAAGCGAAAACGAAACGTCGAAGCGCATGAATACAAAATGCCAAATGGGAAATGAAAATCATAAATAAAACATAAATTATGTTTTTGGCAGCAGCAACAAAAATAATATTCCATAAAAAAAATATATATGAACGCCGCGCAACAAACGAAAATACAGATATATTTTGATTTTTTTTTTATAAATAGAAAAATCAATTTCGCACGCAGCGCGCACTCAAACACACAGACACACGCACGCATACAGGAGCAATGAGCAGCAGCACCAGCAGCAGAAGCAGCAGAGGGGAGAGAGAGGCAGCGCTGGAGCTTGCTCTCGCTCTCACTTTTGCTCTCTCTCTCTAAACGAGTGTGTTGGGTTCGGCTGTTTGGCGCCTCGCTGCCTGCCTCATTCGCCTGTCCAAGTGGGTGTGTGCGTGTGTGTGTGTGTGTGTGTGTGAGTGTGTGTCTATTATAAGCTTTACTGTGAGCGAGCAAGAGGCTGACGCTCTGCTTTGGTCAGCGCGCTGCTGCTCAGCTATGTGAGAATAATTGAATATAATTCAAGTGTTTTTGTTGCATTATTTGTTGTGCTTATTATTGTTATTTGTTTAAATTAGCAACAACAACAGCAGCAACAACAACGCACGCGAGTGTTGAAAGCTGTAAAACGCGCGCGTCTCAACAGCAACTGGAACTGAAACAGAAACAGAATCAGAAATCGAAACACAGGCAGAGACAGTAGCAGCAGCAGCAACAACAACAAATAGTATGGCAACCCTGGAGCCAAACCCTTTTATGGGTCCTGTGCCGCCGCCGTGTGCATGTTTACAAATTGACGCTGCAAATTGAATTTATAGCTCGCACGGAACAAGTGGTTGGGGCAACACACACACACACAGACACATAGAAAACAACAGTGGGTCGGCCGGGTGGCTCAGTGTGGCCAAGCAACGGTATTTGCAACGGTATCTGTCGCTAGGTACGGTCCAAGGCAAAAAGTTAATTTCCGCTACTTTTAAAAGTTTTTATGCGCTCTGTGTATGTGTTTGTGTGTGTGTGTGTGTTTGGTTTGAACTGGAAACGGGGTGGGTGGGCGTTTTACGCACGACGTCGACAGAGCAGGCATCAACGATGTCGTAGATGTCGACAAATGAGATTCTCGAACAAGTGGCCAATGTGGAATGTTCCATTCTCGCAAATGTGTTTTTATTTTGTTATTATTACCGTTTTGTTTATTGTTGTTGTTGATGTTGCTGTCGCATTAAAAAAACGATTTCGAAACGCACAGCAGCAACAACAAGAAATCAAATAAATTAAATTTACACACAAAGTTAAATTAGTGAAAATTGAATAAAATACAAAAACAAAAACACAGCAGAGACGTGTGACAAAAACGTAAATAAAATACGAGGTATACGAAGAGAACGAGAAAGAGAGGGAAAGAGCGACTCTCAAAAACAACAACACACAACGCCAGCCTCAACGTCAACGTCAGCGACGTCGCCGACAGCAGCAGCACAGTCACAAAATGGGCTGTGGACAGAGCAAAATACATTTATATCCCAGGAAATCGAAGAGTAAAGCAAATGGCAAGAAAGGAGGACATGGTGAGCACCATTTGAAAGGAGTTGCTCCTTTATATGTATGTATGTATGTATGTATGAGTACGTCTGCTTGTGTGCGATTGTGTCTATTTGTCTTGAGTACACTCACGTTCGCACAATCACATATAGGCACATAGTATAACAAAAGCTTACACGCATGACGACATAAATTTGCCTGCAGCTGTGTATATGTGCGTGTGTGTGTATGTGTGTGTAAGCCACCTGTTTTCACAATGAGGACATCATTGATTAATATGTCGGCAGCAGAGCTTAAACCGTGCATTCGCCAACTAAAGACTAGGCTTATAAGCTGCACACACATGCATGTGTTAAATATAAACACGCGTGTATGTATATGAATACATATATATGTACATGTACTATATATACATATGTATGTATGTGTACGTACGTGTGCGTTTATAATAAAACACTGAGAAAGAAATAAAATTGTTGCCCTAGCCTACATTCAAAAGTTTTCGGCAAAGCCCCGAGAGCCTTTTGTCATGTTGTTGTTCTTGCTGCTTTTACAGCCTTTCTCTCGCATTTGCGTGTGTATGCACGTGTGTGTGTGTGTGTGTGTGTGTGTAATTAACTACTAAAAGGCAACTTGTTGTTGCAGTGGGCGTACCAGTTGAGTGGGTGTGGTCCCTTTGGGGCCCTTGTCTCTATTTATGTATGTGCATGAATGTCGCTCTGTGTGTGTATGTATGTGTGTCTGTGTGTGTGTGTGCGTGCGAGTGTGTTTGGTCTGCGCTCAAAACGGGTTAACAAAAGTGTAGCATACACAATGGCGCCTTTGTGCCATAAAAGACCCAAATTCTGATGGCCTTAGGTTCGTCAGGCTCTCGCCTTTTTCAACTGGCTAGATTAATTATAAAGTTTTTCATTCATATCGTATTTTTGTGTTGCTCCTGCTGAATTTGCATTAAAATGCATAACTCGCCTTAATTAAATTGACTCAAAAAGAATGAGAAAGTTGACTCAGAATTTAAAAGTACAGGAGGTAGTAATGATGTTATGTTCTGGATTGAAATTCCTGGATAAGATATTAGAAGATGATGTATCTTATCTACTCAACTTTAGATTGTGACTGAGGGTCTTAAAATGTTGATTGTCTATTTCGCGTTTTATATTTCAAATACTTCTCTTAGTTAGTAAACTATTATCCTACTTTTCTATGACTTCGCCAAATGTCCTTCAAGCACTCACTATGCCATTTCTATTTACGTTTTATTGCTTAAGTTTCCACTTGCTGACTACTTACATATGTTGGTTCCCTTTCCCTCTCCTTCCTCTTTAGCTGACTCGGATGCGGAGACGGACGAGGATGAAGGCCACATTGAGGACGCTGAGAAGGCGCAACAACGTGAGCGCGAGAAGCATGACGAGACCGAGGAACAAAGCAATAAGGACATTCAGGACACCGATGAGGACGTGGCCGTGTCGCTGCTCCGTGCCAAAAATCTGTCGCTTCTGCAAAGCCAGTAAGTAGCAACAAACTAATAGCCATGTGCCACACACCCCCCAAAAATCCATCCCAACTAAAACTGCCTGCACCTTGCAGAGAAATATCATCAAGCCAACAGAACTTCTTTCGCATGCTGGACAAGAAGATAGACGAGGTGAGCCAAAGACCCAATTAGAAGCCAACATCCGACTTAAGCAGTTCTATTTGCAGGGCCCCGACTACGACTCGGCCAGCGAGACGGAAATCGCCTTGGAGGAGGCACGACTGAATGCGCTCGTGCAGCATTGGGAGTCCGCTAGCCTGACCGCATCCATATGCTCCTCCGCCAGCCGCTCGCTGCAGACGACGCCCATTCGTCAAGTGGTGCAGGTGCCACAAAAGACGAGAGGCGCGACGAGCGGACCCGCTGGCCACCTGCTGCAGCCGTCTTCGGCGTGCAACACGCTGCCCACGACAGAGTATCTACCTCAGTACGTCATGGCGGGGCGACAGCAACAGCAGCAGCAGCAACAACAGCAGCAGCAGCAGCAACAAGCCGCAGCTATCTATCAGCAGCAGCAGCTAATCCTCAGTCAGCAGCTGCTGCCACAACTCGATGCCAATCTCGTCAATACGTCCAATGCCAATGCAGCGGCCGCCGCACAGCTGAATCAGCTGCAACAGCAGCAACAACAGCAACTGGTGCTGTACCAGCAGCAACAGCAGCAGCAACAACAACAACAGCAACAGCAACTCGCTGCATATGGCGGGCATATGCTGACGCTTCCAGCCGGCGCCAAGTCACAGAGCGTCAGTCCAAAGCGACTGCTCTATGGCTCCGTGCCGCCGCCGCCCGCTTGCGCTGCTCCTGTTCAGTATATTGCCGCCAACTCGCCGCTTATGCAGACGGGCGTGACGGGCTTCCTAAATGGCGCCGGCGCCACAGCTGGACGCGCACCCCTGCAGCTATCCTACTACGGAGTACCGAGCACTGCCTCCCAAAATGTCGCGCAACAAGCGGCCTCAGTTCCAATCGCCTCCGAATCTTACGAACCACAAACCGCTCCACACAGCCAAAGCCAGCAGCAACAACAATTGCAGCAGCAACAATTGCAGCAGCAACAATTGCAGCAGCAGCAGTTGCAGCAGCAGCAGTTGCAGCATCAACAGTTGCAGCCACAAACGTCGCAGCCGCCAAATTCAGCCGGCGCCTACTACGGCGAGGTCATGCACACTGTGCAGGTGAGTGGGCGTGACAATAAGTGGGCGAAATTTGGACTATCAAAGTAAATTCAGAGAATATGTTTGAAATGAATAGGGTTGCTTAGCTTAGCGATCTGGATCTCAATTTATAAAGAGGAAAATATTATATTATATACCCATATCTTTTGTAGTTCTTTAGGGAAAATTTGTGAAGGGACGGATATTAAGGTATCTTGCATCATAGTTCTTATGGAAATTCGTTAATCTGTTCATATAGACCTCCGGCACTATAATAGCTAGCTTACTCTATGAAATTAATTATATTCATTTCAAACTCCTTCCGACTAATCACACAGACCCAACGATCTCGGGGATTATAATAGCTAGCGCCATGAAATAAACTATATCTAAAATTCTATTAAATTAATAATTTAATTTCACCCTTAACAGCCCGCGCCACCAACGGAATACAAATTTCCACCGGCAATCAGCGTGCAGAGATTGGCGCCTCAGGTGCAGCGGCAGTTGCGCGAGACGCAGGAACTCATAAAAGACTCGTGCCCGCAGCTGTATGCGGCGGGCTATGGGAGCCCAGGACCACCGATACGCAATCCCAACAGGAATCCAACTAGAACTAGACCCACCCTGGAGACTCAGTTCTCGCAGGAACTCTCGTGATATCTATATATGTAAACAGCAAGCAGAACCCCCTAGCAAAAAAAACTAAAACAACACACAGAATTAGTCAACTGCGCCAAAGAAGAACATTAAGCAAAATTAAAAAACAAACAAAAAAATTAAATTTAACTATATAAAAAACTAAAAAAAAAACGAAAAAAATCGATTAAAATTGTAAAAGTGCACTCAATGTTTCAGTACTCTCCCCCTGGGTAATTACGAACCCACAAACGACAACTTAGAACAGCAACTACTACTACTGAAAGTTATGCGAATCAGGAATAAATTGCATTATAACTATATATATATATATATAAAGAAAACACACAACCCCCAGTAATCAGCAGGCAGCCAAAGAGCGAGAGATAGAATGTTTAGTATGCGCCAGACAAATAGTTTAAGGATCGAGTATAACACTTTACGCCATGTATATGTATAACAAAAAACCCGTTAGCAACGTTACAAAAGCAACAAAGAAACAAAAACACAAAGAAAACACAACAAAAATGACTTCTACATTCTCACAATTTTGTTAGTCATAATCATATTCATCGTGTAATTTTTAAAAATCAATTCTGTAAAATGTGTGAGCTAAACAAATTTTCAACAAAAGAAAAACCAAAAGCTGGATCTATGTATCGATGGATGGATGATTGCCACTGATAACGGATCATTTCAATTAATGATGATGAAGATGATGGTGATGCTGTCTAGTAATATTTGTATACTTTAGTTCTATTTATTATTATGATAATTTTGGATGTATAATAGTTTTTTCTTATATAAAATATATATTTAAAAATGAAAATAAATGCAAATCAATTAAGTTTAGAAAGCCAATTGATCGTTAATCAAACGTAAGTCGTGTGGGATCGTAAGTATAATGCTGGAATACTTATTCTCATAAATTCATTAATTTCTAATAAAACAATAAATTGCTGATGTTTAATTAACTCCTTTATTCATAAGTTGTAAATCAATTCATAAGTTTACATTAAGTGGAATTATACATTTTAGTTATTTTTTTCTTTTGTAGTTCATGTTGTTGTTGTGAAAGTTTTTGTGAAGTTTCAGCTAAGCAATTAGACTAGTCACATAATATGGTTTAAGATGATATAATACGCATTTGATTCTAAGAAATTGACATATTTGTTTGTCTCTGTTTCAGTGTCGCTTGGAGCATTGCAAATTACAAATTTTGCATTATTAGATTGAATAGGATTATTCGAGAATAGTTACAGAAATCAAATACGCTGGGTCCAATAATAAACTAAATGCCAAAACAAATCGCTTCGCAACCGAATTGCCCAAATGTCTGACTAAAACAAAAGCCTAATAACTACGAGTTTATATTTTAATGATCGCGTATGTTTTTTTTTGTTTGTATGCGTGTCAGTGTATATATGTGGGTGAGAGTGTGTTTACAGGGAAATGAATAGCGAATTTATCAAATTGCAAGCGTATTTGATTCCAGTTTAAACCATATTATATTGCTAATATGTGTGGGCGGAGGAGATCTACACGAGTCTGGGACCTTAGTGTGTCTAAGATATTAATATACTCGAAGTTTCATACGCTGATGTGCTCATTTTTCTTTTGTCTGTATTTGTGAGTGTCAATGTGTGTTGTGTATGTGTGTGTGTGTGTGTGATTGCGTGTAGGAAAGGAAATTATATCCGAGCAGAAAAAACATAGAACGTTACGGGATCTAGTTTTTTAAGCACGTACAATTTGGCGTTACTGTTAAGTTTAGTTTTGTACGGGTAATGGGGGTGGCGGCATCACGTACGGCATTGCATATGGGGCTCGATAGGCGCTTGCCGCTATGCTGGGTGCACCTCCATTCAAGGACACCGTCGCCATGCTACTGGACATGCTCGTATACTGTCCGTATGCCTGTGGCGGCATGGCAGCTGCTCCTCCTACTGGCAACTGCTGCTGTTGCGGCTGTTGTGGCTGCTGTTGCGACTGCTGCTGCTGCTGTTGCTGTTGCTGCTGCTGCTGCTGTTGTTGTTGATGTGGAATGGGTGGCGGTGGCATATTGAAATTCAAGGCAAAGCGAGAGCGTTTCTGTTCGATGCCATAGCCATAGCCAGCAGCAGCTACTGCGGCTGCCTGAGCTGCAGCCATATGCGGTGACTGCTGATGCTGCTGAACAGCGGAACCCTGTGTCTTAGGCTCGAAGCAAGCGGCATTCGGATTGAAACGTGAGAACTGTACTCCATTGGCTTGTTGTGACGGCTGCTGTTGCTGCTGTTGTTGATAGCCACCGCCCTGTGGACGATATCCAGTGCCTGTAGCTGGCGGCGAAGTACGCGATGTCTTCTGATCGTAACGCGGCGGACCACCAGGATTATAGCCAGTGTTGGTGTTGCCATTTCTATGCATATTATTGTTGCTGTTGCTATTGTTGTTCTGGTTGTTGCGATAGTTGCTGGCTCCACCCATTTGCGAATTGCGTCCTTGATATCCGCCAGAATTGCCACGATAGTTCATGTTGCCACGTTTCTGATAGCCACCGCTAGCGGCCATGTTCATCAGCTTCGGATTAATAGTCTGTATGACAGAGGCAGAGACAAATTTATAGATAAACTTTAAGGATCAGTGTTTGTATGCAATCTTTACCTGATTGGCCTCACGCAGCACCTGAATCAAATCATTGGCCTTGTTGGCATTGGAGTGCGTGAACAAGGTGTACGCCGTGCCCGTATTATTGGAGCGTCCTGTACGTCCGATTCTGTGCACATAATCCTCCGAGTTGGAAGGATAATCATAATTGATCACAAACTTGACATCGTCAACGTCTGTTTAGCGTTTCGATTTGAAAATTGAAGAAGTTATCAATATGTTAAACACGTTTTACAAATTACACGTTTTTCATTTTTCTCAATACATACTCAAGAACTATAAACAAAAACAGAAACTTATGTGTGTGTTTTTCTTTTTTTATATATTATATTGCTAAACTTAAATAAGCACTTGAATTAACTTGTTTTGCAATCATTTGTTTTTCTCTACATATTTTATGGTTTTGATTTGAACAAAAATTTCGCCATCAATACTATTTAGCGTATATTAACAACTATACATCTTTGGCAAACAGATATATGTTTTTTCTATACTGCAGAAATGTGGACCTCGACCTTTGTGTTCTCATTCTTATGCTTTATTTTTTTTGAAATACACAAATCTTTATTTTATATATATATAATTCTTTTTAAGCTTAATGCATACAAGAGACGGCTTGATTAAACTTAAGATGTAGGTTTTATAATAACAATGTGATGAGAGGGTGCTAGGAATAAGATTCAGTTTTCACGGTTCTAGCTGGAAATGTGGGATAGGTGGGTGGGTGCGGTAGTTGTTAAGGTGAAAAAGTGGTAAATGTGTGTATGTGTGTGTGTAAGAGAGAGAGAGAGAGAGACTTGGTTCATAATTAGCCTAGTACTTACCCCGTGAGCGATCTATGATTAGATATTAGATAGGGCTTACGTAATAAATGTTGTTACGGCTCTGTTGTTGTTGTTTCGGTTGTAGCTGTTGTAGATGTAGCCTGGGCGCGGAGCTTAAGTGATGAGAGTTCCGCGTTGCTAAAAACTTAAGAATTCAACCCTCAACTTGTATATAAAGCTTAACTTTTTATATCTGTTTTGTGTATACAACTTTTTTTCATTTAACATTTAACTTTTTCTATTGTTATGGTTTTTTATTTTCTCTTTTTTTTACTTTTGCCATATAAAAATCGAAGTCCATTTCAAAAAGTGCTGATGATATTTTTGTTCACACACAAATTTAGGTTTTATACATATAGGAGCGACGTAATATACAATATACATAATACTTTAATGGTAAATACAAATAAACTACTGAAATAAGCATCAGTCAAAAATTTCTTGGCCGCAAAATATATGTCTAACTCTATTTTTTTAATCCGAATTAGAACTTAAAAAAAAAATATTTAAAAAAAAAATAAATTTTTTACAACTCTTCACAGAAAGCCTTGGAGCTATTTTTTCAAAGAGTATATCTCAAAGAACTTTTAAGCGATCTTGAAATATTTATGTACCCTTGTAGAGGGTTTGTATTTAAATTTACATATATTTTTGATTTTTTCATATATATTAATAGTCAAAAGGTATGTCCATCTGTCCATTTGTCTGCCAGCTATAGCTGTTTAGATGAATCACAAAATTCTTAAGCAGCTTTCAATCGGACAGAAACCATCTACAAAGGTTATATCCTCTTCGGCTAGCCGAAAAGCCCCGTACATATATGTTTTTGAATTAATTAAAGTTACTCGTATTTTGCTAGGCCATTGAGTCCTTGACTGACAACATATTGCATATGGTATGTTAGGTTACTCAAATATAATTTGACGAAGCACAACTAAAGACTATATAGAAAAAGTAGAGCAACGAACTAAAAACACAATAGAGTACATATATGTGAAAAAACTTCATATAACCAGCAAAATGCAGGGAGAACACATTCCCCTCATTATTTCGACCACACCATTTTTTAAGATATTCTTAATTGTTCTTCAAAACAGCAAAAATAAAAATGAAAACAAAAAAAATAAAATATCTTCCATTGCTTCCCCGGACGAAAGCTAACGGGTGAACAGGGGGGAGAAGAGTTAGACATGCAATGCACAAATTAACCTGTAAATGCACAAAGGTCAACTTATCTCACTCGAGTGGTGAGAGAGAAGCGGAGAATAAGAGAATGTAAAAAAAAGTGAAAGCGAAGGAATGAGAGAGTAATAGAGTAAGAGGCTGGTCGGTGTTGGCCGATTCATCGCTGACTGTCGCTGCCAGACGACGACGACGACGAATCAAATAATGAAACAAAACCATTTTGGCATTTGGCATTTTGGGCATGTTGTTGATCCACAGCAACACTTGCTCGGTTATTGGTTATAGAGCGCATCAAAAAAGATAACAGAGCAGCTTGGCATTAGCCACCTGCTGGCGCAAAAGCTACGAAACACTCACCCAATCCGCGTGCGGCCACATCGGTGGCCACCAGTATGGAGTGGCGTCCATTGCGGAAACTGGATAGGACAAAGTCGCGTTCCTGCTGCGACTTGTCGCCGTGTATGGCACACGCACGCCAACCCTGACGTGAGATATTACGTGTTATCTCATCCACGCGCTTCTTGGTCTCCACAAATATGATGGTCTTGGTCTCATTCTCGCCAGAGATCTGGGTTAGCAACTGTATCAACTTAACAATCTTTTCCGACTCATCGCAGACATCGACAATCTGAAGTATATTATGATTGGCGCTCAGCGATAGGGAGCCAATGTTGACCTGAATGTAATTGTTGAGAAACTCCTCGGCCAGCTGGCGCACCTCCTTGGGCCAGGTGGCGGACCACATGAGTACCTGACGATCTGGGCGTATCTGTTGCATAATTTTGCGGATTTGCGGCTCAAAGCCCATGTCCAGCATGCGATCGGCCTCGTCCAATACCAAATAGGTGCAGCGCTTTAGCGAGGTAGTTCCGCGCTCCAAGAAATCAATCAAACGTCCTGGTGTCGCAATGACGACCTCCACGCCTCGTTCCAAATCACGCGCCTGCTGTCCCTTGGGAGCGCCACCGAAAATGCAAGTGTTGCGCACCTGCGTATTGGAGCCAAATTCACTGGCTACCTGCTGGATTTGCTGGGCCAACTCGCGTGTGGGAGCCAGCACTAAGGCGATGGGTCCGTCACCGCGTTCCAAACGCGGCTGATTGTTAATGTGGACCACAGCGGGCAACACATAGGCCAGTGTCTTACCCGAGCCAGTTTGGGCCACAGCCACCAGATCTCGTCCGCTTAAAGCGATGGGCATACCCTGCGCTTGAATTGCCGTGGGCTTGGTGAAGCCCTGTTTACGTATCTCATTCATTACATAGTCAGGAAAACCGCCCTCCTCAAACTCAATGCTGGGAGTGGGCACTTCATTGCCTTTAATGGTTATTTCGTTGCTACTCAAAAAGTTTTCTGTCTCGCCTTGGGTGCGAGCCAATACAGATTCACAGGGCTTGTAGAAGTTCTTGCGGAACGGTGTAAGCGACACCTCTGACCAAACAATAGAGGGTAAGTGGGCTCCATGAGTTGACGTGCGATTACTGTTCTGACCACCACTGAAGCCACCTCCGTCGCGTGCTCCTGGACCGCCCATATTCATACGACCTCCATTGAATCCACCGCCGCCGCCGCCTGGCCCACCACGAATGTAGGGAGCCGAGCGATTACGCTGGAACATACCAGCACCGCCGCTAGCGCCCATGCGATTATTGGGCATGCCACCGGTTGGTGCACCTCCCATATAACTATTTACCTGTCCGTTATACCTGGAACGAACGTTGTGCGCCATTAATTACAATTTTGAGCATCAAAAGCAGTTCCAAACTTTATTTTCTACTTTTCGATGTGATTTTCACTAGCTACTCTCTCTGCCATTTTGAGTTATCGATTTTTAGCCAATGTTTAAGAAAATTTTTAGCCCACTGCTGCAGTCTCATTGCCACATGTTTGCGAAAGCATTGTATATTTAAAGTGACCCCAATGAAAATAATTGTTACTTACATATTCATTTCTATCAGCACTTAAATTGCACAAATATTTGCCAAATATTATATCTTTTTCACTTTTTTTTTGCAATTTTCACTTCACCTTACAATTTTCCAGGTTTTGCACCTACGTCAGTATTAGAGATGAAAGAAACTGCAGGCTTATTTATGCTTGATATCGAACATTTTCGATATTTGTAAATCAAAGCAACTCTGTTTAACAGATGTAAAATAATCATAAAGTAGAGTGACACCCTCACTTGATTGCTTAAATGGAATGATGCATTAAATTTGCTGAATTTTTGCAAGTAATGCAATTAAACACATTATTGTTATTAATGCTGATTAAATTTTTGTTTTTTTATGGCTTAATATGTGTATGCTCTAGTTGATGTGTTTGTTTACAATGTAATGAGAAATATGCGAAGTGTCATTCCACCATTGTTTAGAATTGCTTTCAAACTTTAATAAATATGCGCACCAGCTATAAAAAGAATCGTCCATTTGATTTTAAGCTCATTGATCATGTCGAGCCTAATACCGTGTTGTATAAACGCCAGACGGGACTTTCGAACTATGACGTTATGAAAGTTAAAACGGAAATCTGGTCCAAAATAGCAGAGATTAT
Organism: Drosophila gaucha; assembly: GCA_035045545.1. Lineage (NCBI taxonomy): Eukaryota > Metazoa > Arthropoda > Insecta > Diptera > Drosophilidae > Drosophila > Drosophila gaucha. The sequence goes on from JAWNOY010000292.1 coordinate 3,020,433, forward strand.
GGATTGTGATGGTAAATTGTGTTATCCCTTTGTCAAATTGCAATAACAATTTATATGCTTCCAGTGGATTTCTGTTTAATGCGATGGAACAATTTGCACTATCAGTATCGTAAGGAATCAAGGCGACCCGGTGGCTCGACATGGCCATATTTTGCACGACTACAATTTTTATCGGATGTGCAATCGAGACCGAAAGCCAAGCCGAAGGCTCAAGAGCAGCCTAACGAAGTGCCGAATGAATCCTTTGTGAATCAGGAAACGTGGCAGTCGTATGAAGATTGCGTGGTAATGCATGTCAACGACATAGAACAGAATGCAGACAACACATTTATTATTGAGGAAATCATTGAGCAAAACGATCAAATTCTACTAGAGGAAGATGATGAGGTAGAGGAGGAGCATCTGCAACCAAACATAGAACCCACAGCTATGGAAAGAACAGCTCCGGATGCTGAATCATCGCCTGCCAGTGATTATCTACAAATGAGCAGAATTCTGGAGCAACTGCAGGGCACTGAGAGAGTCCGAGCAGAGCGTAGAATAATGGCTTTCCTGCTCAAGTGCCAACTACGAGCTCTGGTAGACGAGCGAATCGACGATCTGGTAATTTAAGTTTTTGTATATAGACTTTTAATAAACAAACTAAAAGAAAGAAAAAAAAAAACAATTTCTATGCATTAACTTTGCATTTGTCCAGATCATGCCAAGCCACATTGGGCTTCGTTATGAACTGATCGCGACTTAGACTATCCAACATAAGTGCCTGTTTCCTCACATACTTGACCAGACGTTCAATTTGAGCATAGTCCTCACAGTCCATTTCGAAGAAGCGACGCCACAGAGCACAGGCTAGCACTCGATCATCGGACATGATGCCCTCATCGTACGCAATCAGTGCAGCCTGAAATTGTTCCGACAGGGTTTCTATTTGCTTTCTCGTACGAGAAGGATTATTAGCCTAAAAAGTAAATAGATAAGCATTCAGCAACGCTCTAGGCATAGGTTCAGCACTTACTCCTAGTTTTTTGGCGCGTGTATTCACATCTCCCCACATTGCCTCCACAATACAGTTGCGCAGGAAGCGTCCATCTTCGCCGGTCTCTGATCCTTCGGCCATGGAGCGCATCATTAGTAGCCATACATGCAGCTCAGTTACCAGGAACCAGGAGTTGAACGTGTTGGGCAGATTAAAATCGCGAAAGAAGGCAACATAATTGATCTTGTCCGCCACACTCTCATACAGCAAATGACTTGTAACCTTGAGGCGCTGCAATGTGTTCATTTGCCAGAATTTTCTTTTATAATTCTGTATTTATAGTACTCACGGCTTTTGTATTGGGTGTAAAGCCCACTTTGTTCAGAACACGTTTTAATATGCTGCCATCTTCCGTAGTTTGCTTTGTGGCTTTGCCAGGACTGTCCACAACGCCGGTGGAGCAAAGTCTGCATTGCTCGGAGAATCTAACTGCCGCAGCGACCCCCACATGATGTTTATATGTTTGTTGCGCTACCTGAGGGATAAAAACAACCGTCAGTGTGTTTATATAAGAGTGGTGCAAGTGCAGTTGCAGAGAGCTCTGCAAAAATTAATCTTGTGGCTTCTTGTGTTTACATACCAATCCTGATGTAGTGAAAACACTCCCAAGCCTCGCAGCGGCGCGTGTACACAACATGGTTTAATAAAACCGAATTTTAATTGTCTAAACCGAAACCCTATGCTCCAGTAACTTGTAGTGCTGCTAACTTGACGAAAAGCAATTCCGGCACTGCTAACAACCAGCTGACTTAACAGTAAATAGCCGACTTAACAGAACCTGCAGCACACAGCTGATTCCATAGATTGCTGCACTGTTAAGAAAATAGAAATGTTATGACCGGAATTTTTGCCTTAGCTCGTGTAATTCAATAAAATAAATAAAAATAAATTATGTTACGGTTAGGTGCTCAAATATGCAAGCAAAGCGTCACGTTGCAACGACTGCCTGGCAGCACAAACAGAATGCCCACCATCAGGCTGCAACTGGTCACCAGAAAGATGACACAACAGCATCCAAAAATTGACTTTACAACCAGCATTCCGATGAACAAGAACAAGGAAAAGATCACAGCACTCGGCTGGTTCCTACTTGTAAGTAATCTGATTAATAGTTTTTCATATACTAATTATCCTATTGTAGCTCATACCGGCCACCACATTCGGCCTGGGTGTTTGGCAGGTGAAGCGCAAAATCTGGAAGGAACAGCTAATTAAGGATTTGGATAAGCAACTGCGTATGGAGCCAGTGAATCTGCCCGATGAGTAAGTACAAATACAGAATTATTATACTTCTACTTATGTTTGTTGCACTTTTTCTATAGTTTAAGCCAACTGTCGCAAATGGAGTATCGTTTGGTCAGGCTGCGTGGTCGCTTTCTTCACGACAAAGAGATGCTAATGGGACCTCGCTCGCTCATCCGACCAGATGGAGTCGAAACACAGGGTGGACTATTCTCTCAACGCGATTCAGGAAATGGCTACCTAGTCATCACGCCATTCCAGCTTGCTGACCGGGAGTAAGTTGTAAAAATAGCTTTCTAGGAAAACTCGTATAATTCCTACTCTTGTTTCTCTTCAACAGTGATATAGTGCTGATCAACCGAGGCTGGATCTCGCGCAAGCATGTGGAGAAGCAGACACGCGCCGAAGCCCAGAATCAAAATGAAGTGGAACTGACGGCCGTTGTGCGCCAAGGCGAGACTCGTCCACAATTCACACCAGATCACAAAGATGGCAAATTCTTCCTCTATCGTGACTTGCCCAGGATGTGCGCGAACTCAGGCGCTGCTCCTTTCTTTCTTGATGCTACCTATGATGCAAAAGCTGCACAGAATTCTCCCATAGGCGGACAAACACGGGTTACACTGCGCAACGATCATCTCTCCTATTTGGTTACGTGGTTCAGTTTATCGGCAGCTACCTCATATCTATGGTACCGCCAGATAGTTAGGAGAATACCATTTTGATTCATCAATTTATGAATTATTGATGTTTATTTTATTATAAAATTTACATTATGCGTGTAAATGCTTGTTTAATGATCAAATGGTACAGAAATGCATAGTGAACTAACTGGGCTATCCGTTTGCAACGGCAATGTTTATATTTATATTGCAACTGGAACGACATTTGGTTGTAGGAATAGATATAGGAATACTTAGGCGTATCTAGCGAAATACTTGAACTATTTATATACCATAAAAAAAACAAAAGCATATTTACAGTTAGTCTCGTAAATACTGGAAATTGTTGACAACTTTAAGTCTCAATGCCACGCCCACGCGCCTACAGCTGCGGCACTATGCCCCATGAGCGAAGCAGTCCGGTGCGCTGATATTTCTTTCCAATCGTTTGCACATGGAATCCAATCTGCAGCAAACGCTCGTGATCTAGAATTTTACGTCCATCGAATATGTATGCCGGCTTCATCATCGACTGATAGATGCGCTTGTAGTCCAGATCCACAAACTCATCCCATTCCGTGCAGAGGACCAGGGCGTGCGTAGCTCTCACAGCGCTGTAAGGATCGCTGTGTATTTGGACCGCCTTTTTCACATTCTCTGGAGATTCCGTTACGCTGGGATGCGTTAGATCATCAATGATTTGCTCCGGCTCTACTTTGGGGTCGTAAATATCCAGCTTGGCACCCTCCTCTAGCAGCGTCTGACAGACGGTGATTGCCGCCGTTTCGCGCGTATCGCCAGTGTTCTTCTTGAAAGCAAAGCCAAAGATTGCGATTCGTTTGTCCGAAACCGTGTTGAACAGGCTCTCAATGATCTTCTGCGAGAAGCGGCGCTTCTGATAGTCATTCATGTCTATCACCTGCTGCCAATAGGCCGCCACCTCAGGCAGGTTCAGGTTCTCGCATATGTAGATCAGGTTAAGTATGTCCTTCTGGAAGCAGCTGCCTCCGAAGCCCACAGAAGCCTGCAGAAACTTGGAGCCAATGCGCGAGTCCAGACCCACAGCGCGCGCCACTTCAGAGACATCCGCACCAGTTGCTTCGCACACAGCTGACAGCGAATTGATGCTGGAGATGCGCTGCGCTAGGAATGCATTGGCCGCCAGCTTGGAGAGCTCGCTACTCCACGTATTGGTGGTCAGTATATTCTTCTTTGGTATCCAATGCTCATAGATCCACGACAGCTTCTCCACCGCCTGATGGCCTTCGGGCGTTTCCTCGCCGCCAATCAAAACGCGATCCGCATTCAGCAAATCATTAATAGCCGTGCCCTCGGCCAAGAACTCAGGGTTCGAGAGTATATCATAGTGTATGCCAGGCTTCTGATTTGCCCGCAATATATGCATAATGCTCTCAGCGGCACGCACTGGCACCGTGCTCTTCTCCACAACGATTTTATTGGACTGCGCTATCTCGGCTATCATGCGTGCCGCACTCTCCACATACTTCAGATCCGCAGCTCGACCTGTAAGTTGATATAGTATTATTATAGATATCAGATTTGCTAGGCCAAGTACTTACCCTTGCCACTGCCGCAGGTTTTCGTAGGCGTATTCACCGATATGAAGATCAGATCGGCATCTTTTATGGCAGTCGTTATGTCCGTGGAGAAGAATAGGTTCACATTGCGACACTTCTTGACTACCTCATCGAGACCCGGCTGCGGGGCAAAAGAAATGAGGTTTTATCTTTAAATTAAATATATACACATAATATAGAGATTAAATTGGCCCAGTTTTAGGTTATTCCGCTCTAAAAACGATTCTTTCGACTGTGTGCGCTAAAAGATAAGATTGCTGGGTTATTCTATTCATTGAGGTAGTTTGTAGCAAATCTTATCGAGCATGACTTTTTTTATCAATGCATTGCTTTTAGATACTAAAATTATGTTCCATTTGAATTTAGAGTGCTAATTTTGAAAGGCCATTACATTTGCATTTCAATCAGAATGGGGGTTTATTGAACCTTATACATGATAATTTTGAACAAAAAGAAGCAGGCGCTAATAATGTGGAATAAGACAAGAAGAAGAATCACAACAATAACAAATCCTGACTCAAGCGAAAAAAAAACCTATTTGTAATCAAATCAATTAGAGGAAATGCACTTGGTAAACAAACTTAAGAGTTGTCTCTTATTATTAGTGATTTCCTCTATCTCTTAATATCTTTAGAAGTATCGATAGAAATGCAGTTGGTAAACAAATTTAAGAGTTGTCTGTTATATTTATTAGTGAAGCCATCTATCTCTCTGCGCTGATAACCGCCAACAAGAAAAGCAATTAGAGAATTTGCAAGTTTTAAAGAATTGCAACAATCTATTTGGCACATGGGCAAATACATGTGGGCACCTGTGTAAGAAACTATCGGCGCCGTCAATGTCAACAGTATCTATTCTTCTTTTTTCTCCCTCTCTGTCTTATTATTTATGTTTGTAAAATATTGCATTTGCAATTGCGATGATGCAATCGAACTAAAATGGCCATCAAATTATAAATAAGATAACTTTGCTAAAGCCTTGGCCTATTGAAAGCTATTATTCTACGAATTGTGCGTTTTTTTAAATAATATTTACTAATTATATTTACTCGTGATGTTGGGCAACAGTCGATAATGGACAACCCGTTTGGAACTGTTGGAAAAGTTTTTTGCTTCCATGAAACTCACTCATTATCCAGCACGGGCTGATAACCGGGCAATATTCTGCGCTGCTTATCTGCCTCACAAGACGTAATGTGGACTGGCTGATAAGGATTTGGGTAGTTAAATGGGGCGCGGGCGGAAACGAGTCTAGAATATCACTAAAAAATAAAAGCAAAAACGGAAATGCGACAACAAATAGCAACGCAGCGGGAGTAAGAGAGAAAGTGAACGAGCGCAAGTAGCATGTGGGGATTCTAGCAGCTTTACAGTGAAGGGCTTCCCACCTGGCGGAGTAGGTCAATCGATATGCTCGCTGTAATCACAATCATGTTAGCTAGTGTAATTATTTGGCATGTGAGTGCACGCGTTTGTACTTGTGCATGTGTGCGCCTTATGAATGACTAATGAATGAATGCTCGTCTTGTCTGTATGGGAAGTTCACTTCTCTTTTGGGCGGCAGAGGAGAGTGACCATTGACCTTGCTGAGACCCATGTGTGTTTCGCAATTTAGCTGTACTCGATGATCAGGTGCCGCTCTGCCCTCTCCATTGTTGAAGAGCACGCAATCAAACGCACTGCTGCCTTTTTTTGTTAGATTGAGGGCTAGAAAGGTGCGCGCTGTATACAAATCAGTTGGGGAACTGGTTTCAGTGTTTAACTGTTTGTCAGTTGTGAGCGGGGGGAAATGAAGACGGCGGCTGAGCTACTTGAAACATGGGCAAGACGAGTTCATCGACGTCTGGCCACTCGTATCTCTAGTTCTGATTGATGTGTCTGTTGTTTGTTTAGGATTTTGGGTTTATTTATTATTCAATTCTTGTACAGCACGAGCGTGATAGATCTCTTACCCGCACACACTCACACTCACAAACGCAGCGATTATTTAAATGCATATAAGCACACACACACATGCAGAGACACACAAATGAGCAAATGTTAGGGCATTTGTGCATATACATACATATATAGTCGGGGTAATATGATCATCATCCGTTCAGCAATAACTTAAACTAACCTCATAAATGGGCAATTTCTCCGAATTCCACTGTGCGATTCTCTCGGCACTTTTATCGACCAGCGTTATGGTTATATCTGGACACTTAAGCGCCATTACCGCACATGTTGGGCCGCCAACATAACCAGCGCCAATGCAACAGACCTTCATTGTTGTTCAAATCGATTTCTTAACACACACACACACAAATAATTTAAAATAACGCCCGGATGTGCAGTTAACTACCGTCAAATTACGCTCAACAACTTTTTCAAACAACAATACATATGCACGCAAATGTTTAATGCTTCCTCCACGGCGTCTGAATAACATCTGTTAACAAAAAGTCCAATCAGCCTGTAAAAAGTAAAAATGCTCAGAGCTGTTGGCGAAGTGCGAGATACCCTCTACTCTTCTCAATTTACTGAAGTCGTTTCTATACAACAATTCAATTGATTGTTATAAATTTGCGACATTTGTTTAAAATATTTGTAATTCCATTGCATCCGTGGAACTAATTGTAGTATACGTAACATGACGCAGTATAGGCCAAAGGTTTCGTGAACTGACTTTTTGCTTAGTAAATTTGCGCTTAGTAAATTTTTGATGCACATATTTTATATATAATATATTTAGCATTCGTAATGAACTTTATATACCCCATATTGGCATATGTATATGGTATTAAATAAATCTTAATCTCTTCCAATAACATTACTGTTAAATTTCGTGTTTAGTAGTCCAATGTCACAATTGAGAAACACTATGTTAGCAAAGTAGTCTGTTAACTCAACGGTGTGACGTCACATTTTTCGAAAATTTGGGCACGCGTTGATCCTTGCATGAAAATGAAGTAGATTGGACTCTGTTTTTTCCCTTAAAAGCATTGAACAAAAAACATAATTATCGGGTAATTCATAGGTTCATTTACCTCATTAAAACTATAAAAGGTCAGATTTTACATGTATTCAATGCTAAAGTGAACAATTGTAAGCCCTCTTCAAATGGATTTAAAAGACATGTGAATTATTTACTATTAAAATTGGCCCCCTTTATTTATTAAGTATTAATATTATTTTTATGCATTTTATTCAAGAGCTCTTAATAAGAGCCTCTTATCGATGCGCTCTGAAATTCAAATAGGTTCACAGACCAACCGAAAATGTGACGTCACTATCGAAACTGAACTACTCTTTGCGTAACCTAAAGAATATTTGAACAGTGTGTCAATTTTGAAACCTTTAACAGTGGTGCAATGTAAACATTAACATAAATCTGTTAGCAACCCCAACAGCACAGTACGTTGGCAAACAATAATCGATATCGATTGCGTTAACTGAAGCTATTGGCGAACTTATTTGAACATTAATTAAAATAAATAAAATTCCCGAGTTGGCTTTGAGTTTACTTTGAATGTATAGAAACCGCTACATTTCATAATTTTTACTCACAAACATCAGGTTATTTAAAATTTAGACTCCGAAAAATTGTTAGTCTCCTTCTTCTGCACTTAAAACCATGCTGCAGTTATTAAGGCTTTTAAAATGCCCGCGTCTGACATTCCAAGCAATTCCATCAGCAACCACTGCGCATTTTCGTTATATGTCCGGTAAATCCAAAAAGCCAGACGGCGGCGCAATTTGCAATAAAAAAGGTAAGAAAATATTTCATTTTTGAAAAAACTGATCAACATATAATTGTAGAGGAAAAGAAGGACGACTGCAAATGCCATCCTAAGGACGATTGCAAATGCAAGGCGAAAGCTGAAAGCAAGCCCAAGGACGATTGCAGTAAGAACAAGAAGGATGACACTCAGATCAGTGGTGGTGTCATGTGCAAGGCCAAAAATAAAGCGAGCGGCCAAGATGCTGGGGACAAAAAAAAATCCAAACAGTTAAGTTGTGAAGAATTAATATTGCAACGTGAGGCTGCAGAAAAGGCGAAAGAAAATAAGCCAGCATGCCCTACGAAAAAATCAGGAGGTGATGGACCAAAGTGTCCGTGCAAGCCCTGCCCCCGACCACGTAAGGCAGTCAATAAATACTATGCGAATATTAATTGACGAACATTTTCCCTATTTCTTCCAGCACCTTGCTACACCCAATCCAAGAAGTGGCAGAAGATAACTTTGTTCGCCGCTTTGCCTTTGGTAGCTATACTGACAGTTCTTGTTTTAACCTCACGTCATGAGGAAGAACGAAACGAGTACAAACCCTGGCCGCACCTGAACCAGCGTTCGAAGCCGTTTTTCTTCCATGACGGAAATAGAACTCTGTTCCATAATAAGGAACTGAATCCTTTGCCTCCGGATGGCTATGAGGATGAGATTGACGAAGAAGCTATCGGCAAGACACCCGAAACGGACAAGGAAAAGGAGGAAAGGTTAAAGGAATTCGGAAAGGTGAACAAGGAGTGGAAAAAGCATGATAAGAATCGAGAGGCTGCAGCTAAAAAGCGAGAGGCAGCGGAAGCGAAAGAAGCCAAGAAGCAGCAAGATCTGGCCGCAAAGGAAGAGAAAAAACAACAAGACCTGGCCGCGAAGGAAGAGAAAAGACAGCAAGCCGAGGAGGCGAAGGAGATGAAGCGACAGGCGGCCGAGGCTGAAAAGGAGCGCAAGCGACAGGAGGCTGAAGATAAAAAGCAAGAAAAGGAAGCCAAGCATGTGGACTATGAATTCTCTAATGAAGATCCTGATGTCATAGAACAATAAAATTTTCATTTAATTTTTGGAATATGACCTTACACTGCTTTTAATCTTATGAGAATAAGAGTAATATAAACTACAAGATCTTCAACACATCTTTTTAAATGCTCTTTTTATTTCTTTTAAGCTAATTGAGAACGTAGAGGGGGAAGGTAAAAATCTAACATTTCCTCACATCCGGCACAATCTTGCACTCGGCAAAGGGGTCAGCGGCCTTCCCCTCCTTCTTGGCGCACGGTGGACACTCGACACAGCAGATGTCGTCCTTGGGCGTAGCTTTCAGTAGTCCATTTATATTCTCACCCGGAGCTGGCTTTAGACGTGTGCCCGAGTCCACACGAGACTGAACAACTGCTTTGCCCTTGGGCTGTGCTTTGGGCAGCTGGTAACTGGGTCCGTCCGGTGGGTTGGGAGTGCCCCAATAATCCTCGGGTACATCCCAAATGATCAGTGACCCATCCGTGCTACCTGTAACAAAAGTTTTGCCGCAAGGACTGTACGCAGCGCTAATAACAGACGATGCATGCTCTGATCCAATCCCCACCACATCGCCGCTGTTGTAGTCCCACAGCTTCACCTGCAGATCGCTGCCAACGCTAACGAAATAGTCCCCTGTGGCATTCATGGATAGACAGTTCACCGATGACTTCTTCGAGGCGGTTAGCTCGCGGATCAGTGCACCATTATAAACCATCCAATAGATGATTCTGCCATCCGAGCCGCAGGTGAGTATTTGCACTCCGGTGGGGAAATAAAGGACGGACATGAACTGCGTGTTGGCCGTGACCACCTGCTTGCGTGTCATGCGAGCGATGTCCCAAATTACACATGAGCCATCTGTGCATGCGGAAATTACTTCTGTGTCCAGATAGTTGATGTCCAGTGAGGTAATGGGACCTGAATGATCCTTCAGCACGCCCACTAGATCCTGGCGATACGGTTCGATTTTCCACACGCGGACCTGACCCTCGATGCCGCCCGTGACAATAAAGCGACCAGTTGATGCCACGGCCAAGGCACTGCAACCTAAGGAATATCAAATTGTAGGGTAAATGGTAGCAGATTACGAATACCCTTACCCTTATTATGAGCATTGGGTATGGCATAGATGAGACGGCCAGTGATGGGTGTAAAGGCGCGTATGATGCCATCGTTCCACACGGAAACAATGCTGGTTCCATCTTGGGAAAAGCGCACTGCAGCGCAGTTGAAATTATAGACCATGATGCGCAGCAACTCCTGCTTGCGATTTGATGACCAGATCCGAATGCTCTCATGACCCGCAGTGGCAAAAACAGCTGCATAGTTTCTGCAATAGTCGGGATTAGGGAAACAAGTGATCAGGAGACTTGGCAGGACCTACTTGGGAAATGTTATGAAGTAGACTGCCTTAGCGTGGCAAGTGCGCAGCAGCTTCAAAACCCAGGATTGTATATTCAACATGTAGATCTCGTTCGTGTCGGTGCAGATGTAGAACTTGTCTGTTGTGCAGCGCACAAAGGAGGAGATGCGACCTGAGACGCGAGTTCGCTTGACCTGAAAGAGTAGAGATGCATAAAGAGGAACGTACCAGCACTTTCAAGTGAATGGCTTACAGTGCGCAAGTAGGGCCAGGTGGGCCCGGGATAGTCTCGGAAGTTGATCAATGGCACATCTGTGCGCTCCTCGACCAGCTCCACCTCGCCATCGCCGGCGCCAATCAGTAGGCGCCCGCCCTCAAGCACATATAGTGCACGCACGCCGTTCACATAGCGGTTGCAATCGCGGCCCGTGGGCTTGCGTGGATTGTGTGTGCCAAAGGCACCAAGAATGCCGCTGGATGAGCCCGGTCGGGTTACGTTGTCCCTGTCGCAGCAGTTGAGCACGATCTTAATGATATCGCCAGTGCCAGTTCCAAGATAGGCGAACTCATCCTTCTTATCAATGCGGGCACAGTAGAACGTGCGAGATTTGCTGGCCAAGTGGACGTCCTGCACATAAAGCTTTTTCTGCTCACGCAGAATGCTCCACAGGCGCAGATGACGATCGCCAGCAGTAAGGAAGAAGAAAGGGTTGTTATGGAGTGGACGGACGGTCAGTGCATTTCCTGAAATGGCACGTGAGGCAGACTGCCGGCAAATGGGTGAGCTGCAAGTGGAGAAGAGAAACAGTTGAGAAGATAGCAAAATGAAATGATAGCAAATACAATATTTACAATGTCTGCATATCGAAGACAATAACGGAGCCGTCGTCCTTGCCACCAATGGAAATGACAAAGCGTTCTTCAGCCGTGAAGCAAATGGCCTGCACCTTCACCTTGTGCAGATCGTGACGTCCAATCTCCTTGCGTGAGTCATAGTCCCATACGATGACGTAGCCGCGAAAGCCCATGTGATTGATCTGTCCGGAGGCGATGTACTTGCCGCTCCTGCTGACATCCAGGCAGGATATGCTGTTCGTGTGACCTGCAACAAACTCTTGTGTGTTCTTATTGAAATCGGCAATGGCAATTTTGTTGCCCAGTGGAAATATCGCCGCCTGTGTAACGGGATGCTGGCGCACTCCGTTCTCCACTTTGCCATTGATGCCGAAAATTGCGCGCGGCTGGAGTTGCTTGCATTCTTTAACCGGGTTAGCCATTATGATACACAAAATATATATTTAGTTTGTGCTTTTATTCGTTCTGGGTTGTTGGAACACTACCCCGGCAGCTGACAATACATACAGCAACTGCTTATTTTTTGTTTGAAAATCAAGCAACCGTTGCCTGGAAGCCGTTTTAGAACAAGGTGGCAATGTTGTGCTACTCACTTTTCAAAAAGTGAGCAAAGTTTTTATGCAAAAATTTATAACATTGATAGCACTGCCACCAGCTGTTAGTTTATAATTATAATAATCTCTACATAAATTAACATAACTAACCTTAAGAACACGGCATATAAAGTGTAAGCACATTGATTGCACCTAGGTGGCAACGCCGCACTACAGCCGGCAAAAATAACAAAAGCATAAGGAAATAAGTATATATGTTTTGTCTATATACAGCACACACACATACACGTACATAAATAGAACTATATAAGTTGCATTCTTGTGCCATTTTTACAGTTAGTCGAACAAACGCCTCTTGTGTTAATCAAATAACAGCTCACTTGACCTAAGCTAAACAATAACAAAAACAAAAGCTAAAGCCATAGAACGGGTGATTGTGATTAAGCTGAAATATGCTACATTCCATGGGATTATGTCTGTCTATGCTGCTCGTCTGCCTTATTGCGCAGTCCAGCAGCTTGGGCTTTCGAAACGGCCGCCATGTGAGCGGATTTTTGGGTGAACCAAGTAGAATTGCCACCTTGCAGCGTTCGTTGGATGTGGAGGATTTGTGGTTCGAGCAGAGATTGGATCACCTTAAGGCAGACGACACACGCACATGGCAGCAGCGTTACTTTGTCAACGATGCCTTCTACAGGAATGACAGTCATGCTCCGGTCTTTCTGATGATTGGTGGCGAGGCAGAAGCCACTAAGAAGTGGATGCACGAAGGTGCTTGGGTGCACTATGCCGAACACTTTGGTGCGCTGTGCATTCAGCTGGAGCATCGTTTCTATGGCAAGAGTCATCCGACCAGCGATCTGTCCACCAGCAATTTGGCTTATCTTAGCTCGGAACAGGCGCTGGCCGATTTGGCCAACTTTGTGACGGCCATGAAGGTGAAATACAACATGGCCCCAACACAGAAATGGATTGCCTTTGGCGGTTCCTATCCCGGCTCCCTGGCAGCGTGGGCGCGTGAGAAGTATCCGCATTTGATTGATGGCGCCATTAGCTCCAGTGGTCCGCTGCTGGCCCAAGTAGATTTCACCCAGTACTTCGAGGTGGTGAAGGCATCGCTGGCCAGTTACAAGCCGGACTGCGTGGAGGCTGTGGCACGTGGCATTGCACAGGTGGAGATTCTGCTAAGGCACATGATTGGCCAGCGTAATCTCGACGAGAAATTCAAGTATGTAGCCAGCGGTTGAACTCTATATAGATAACTGAATACCTTTTTCGATTAGAACGTGCACGCCCCTTAAAGACTCGATCGAAAATCAATTGGACATTGCGAATCTGTTTGAAAATATTGCTGGCAATTTTGCTGGTGTGGTACAGTACAACAAGGACAACAGTCCACATGCCAAAATAACCATCGATGAGGTAGAGGTGTCTTAACAGAACTGATCCCGAACTACTAACGATATCCTGCCTGCTTACAGATCTGCGATGTGATGCTAAACACTACGATGGGACCGCCAGTGACTCGCTTGGGTGCTGTTAATAATATGCTGCTGCAGCAGTCGAATTCCAAGTGCCTGGACTACAAGTATGACAAGATGATAGCCGACATGAAGAACGTGTCGTGGGACTCGGAGGCAGCCAAGGGCATGCGCCAATGGACATACCAGACCTGCACTGAGTTTGGCTTCTACCAGACCTCTGAGAACAAATCGGACACATTTGGTGATCGGTTTGGCGTCGACTTTTTCATACGTCAGTGCATGGACATTTTCTCGGAGCACATGAATGCCAAATTTCTGGAACAGGCTGTGACGCAGACTAACAAGTACTATGGTGCACTGAAGCCGACAACAACCCAGGTGCTTTACGTGCATGGCTCAATTGATCCGTGGCATGCGCTTGGCCTCTACGTCTCCACCAATGCTAACACGCCCGCAATCTATATCGAAGGTAGAGTCGATATCAATTGCTGATGAAACTTGATAATCAATCGAATATTTTTGCAGGTACCGCACATTGCGCCAACATGTACGAGCCGGTGAATACCGATCCGCCACAGCTGAAGGAGGCCCGCAATAAGATACTTAAATATTTGGCCAAATTGTTGGACGGCTATGCCAGCTTTGCGAGCTTCACCTGAATTCGTTGCAAACACCAAAACCAAAAAACAAATGTGCGAACAAAGCAAAATCATAAGCAATAAAAAAATATTATTAATAAACTTGGACATGGCACATGTGTCATGAAATTTGAGATTTATTAGCTTTGTTTAATGTTTTGCGTATTTGCTCTGTACATGATATATACATCGCTTCCATCTGATTTTATTGACTGTGTTTATTCCTTCTTGGCCTGCTCCATTTTCTCGTGGAATCGCTTCCAATAATATCTGACCGTGTTGTTTTGCACAATTTTTTCGTTGACAAAGCGAATGGTCCAGGTGGCAGTCAAAAAGATAAGGTCATAGAAGAATGCCAGCACTCGGAAGACAAATTTCTCGACTTGATCCTTGCTGGGCAGATTGGCTGCCATATCCTGGACCTGCTTAATGAAATCGTCAGTCATGTTATTACCAGAGCCAGATCGTCCAGAATCCGATTTTCCACTTGACTCAGTCTGGCAAAGCCCTTTGGTCGGCTCCTCGCCCACTTTCGACGGCGACGCAGACGACTGCGGCTGCGGTGGCAACGATGACGACGACGACGACGTCGATGATTTGTTCCCTTTTGACCCAATCTTTTCACATTCCGTGATTAAAGGCGAGGCATGCATTTGAGAAATGACCGCGCCGCGCTTACCAGCTTGACTGCCAAGGTCGCGTGTGAGGTCACTGCCCAAAGTAGCTGGCTGCGCCTGCGCCTGTGCAAGCGCGTCACCACCTCCAACATTACCCATCTTCGGCGATTGATCTATGTTACCTATTATACCAGTTGGGCTGCCGCGAATAGATCCCTTGATCTTCGAATCATCGCTAGCAAAGCGTACAAGCGGACGGCAGTAAGAGTGCGAATAGCACAGCTTGTTCTGGGCTACGATTGAAAAATCTAAAAAAAAAAAAAGTTGCGTTGTCTACAGTCGAAACGTTTCTGAAGTTTCGCGGCGAAAAATAAGAACTTACCAATACCCTGGGCAGAGAGCAAAGTTAGTGGAAGCTTTCCACGCTGGCTGATCGAGATAACTGCGCGCAGCATATTGTATAACTAAATCTCTGCTTCGATTTTTATTTACTAATGTCCTACACAATATTAAACAGAGCTAGTTTAACAACCTGAATATTTTACAAATGTACGTTTTTCTCAACAAAAAAAATAACTCAACCTGCTTCCACAAAAGTTGACAGCAAAAGAAGGCACTTCTCTGTCACAAGCACAAACTCACCACAGTGATGCTTGAGCAGTGTTGCTCAACGCGGCTTCTTAGCAGTTGGCTTTAAAAGGACGCTGCCACACTGACTTAATTTATTTGGACTGGTTGTTTGTTTTTCTGAGTTTTGTCTTTATTTAGGCTATTACTAACAAAATTAGTAAAATTTCTAGTTACATGTAGAGGGCATACAAAAATTAGGCCCACGCACACTCTTCTTTTTTTTTGTTTTTCAGCGCGCTAAGCTCTTGGCAAATTCTCGACAATGTTAGAAAACGTGCCCAAAATGCATTGCGTAAAAAATGAAGAAAACAAGTGTTGAAAAGATCACCATTTACGCCATGCAATTTAGTCACATCAATTATTTTAATCTTAACTAAACGCAAAGTTAGCTGGCCACATTTGTGGGCTACATATCTGGATAGCCATCTTTACCAAGCTCCTGGCGTCTACTTTACACTGTGTTAAATTACATACATACAATACATACGTATTTTAATTAGTTCACTTATAGCATTTTAACTGTTAACTTAATTAATTGCAGTTGGTTATTTGTTCCGCGACTACTGGCAACAAAAATCGGTTAATATATATATTTATATATATATGTTGTATATATATAAATGTAAGTATAACTCAAGAGCTTGAATTTTATAGCATATACATATGAGTATATACATAAAATACAGATTACAAATATATGTTTTTGTCTTTATAGTTAATTAATTATAATGTAATGGAAATGTTTGCGCGTTTTCCTTTAATACTAAGACGCACTCTAATCGCATAAGCATAAACTGCTCGCTCTCCCATTAGAACAGACCAATTTGTTTCAGATTGTTCTTGATGATGACATCGGTGACCGCATCAAATACAAATTTCACATTATTTGTATCTGTGGCGCAGGTTAGATGCGTATAAATTTCTTTTTGGTCTTTTCGTTTGTTGAGATTTTCGAATTTCATGCGTATATAGTTTGCGGCCTCCTCGAATGTATTGGAACCTGCAATAGTTTCAGAATATTATTAATTAATGAATATTAATTCTTTAAGTTAAAGCGTTTTGACTTACCAGAGTATTCTGGGAAGCATATCGTTAAGGGAGATCGCTTGATTTTCTCCTCAAACAAATCCTTTTTGTTCAAGAATAATATAATGGATGTTTCCACAAACCATTTGGAATTACATATCGAATCGAAGAGCTTGAGTGATTCAATCATGCGATTCATTTCCTCATCCTCAGCCAAAACCAAGTCGTAGCCTGCAACAAAACGACACAGATTAATATTTTAAATTTTTCATTAAATAGTTTCTGAGTCTCACCTGAGAGAGCGACACAAAAGATAATGGCTGTCACGCCCTCAAAGCAATGAATCCACTTCTTGCGCTCCGAACGCTGTCCACCCACATCGAAGAGTCTGCAAACAAAAAACGGAATTAAAAACTTGTATAAACAATTCCGAAGAATTCTGTCTGCTCACTTGAAGTGCAACTGTTTGCAGCTGAAATGTGTTTCGATGATTCCTGTGGTCTTCACACGTGTCCGAAGCACATCCTGCTGTGTGGGTATATAATTGGGCTGCGCAATCCGGTCCAGAGAGTTCAGATAGTAGCCAGCCGAGTCGTTGAGCTGATATTCGCGCGAGCGTGAAAAGGATTGCTGCACACCAGCATCCGACCAGAGTTTCTTCATCAGCAGCACAATCTCTGGCAGCAGGATGCCCTCGTCTGCAGCCGAAGCGTGTGTGAAAAACTGGCGTGCAATGTCTGTTTTACCAGGATCCGCAAACTCGATCTTTAGCCGGCCCATCGCCCGTATTATGACCATCAAACTCTGTACGGTGTTGCTGTAGACGACCCGTCGGTACTCCTCGCACTCCTCCTGCGAGTAGCCCGTCTCATGGATGATCTTCATCTGTTTGACTATTGTCGATTTGCCAGATTCGCCGGCGCCTGAAAATGAAACCAGAATTACAAATTTGAAAATTGTAGAACGGATGTTGGCTCAAGCAATGGGCGCGACCTGCCAATCAGCAAACAATTGGAGCTCCTCTTGTCTGTGTCATGCGTAAAATGCGCCAATGAATGAATGAAACACACAATATACATATGTGTGTGGAGGGGGAGAGCGCAGGAAGCAGGCGGCCATTCATGAATGAATGGATGCCACAAATTGTTCAATTGTCTTTGGGTTCAAGAGGCCAAAAAGCTAGCTGACGGGCTGTACGAACGTGCTCAATTGCGTTGGTCATGTTGGTCATGTAATATCGGCAGTAATTGAGCTTCTGGCATAGGCTATATATACTAGTATAGAGTTTATAAACATGCGAATAATTGGATAGCCAAGCAGAGGTGTTCGAGCTTTATTATGTATTTGTTTATTTGTCTACTAGGGGGATTTTTTCTCGTATAAATGCTCCAGTATATACTTTTTTATATATTTTATATAATTTTTATTTGCTGTTTCTGTGGACAACCAGCTGTACTTTTTCTTTTCCCTTTAACCAATCCTCTGCAGTTCATTCAACTTTGATTTATCAAAATTCGAACGAAATTTAAACATACGAACGAAATAAACATATAAATAAAATGCCAAGCTTTTCATTAAAGTACAAAATATATGTACATGAGTAAAGCAGAGTACATGAATGCGAAAAGTAAACAAAAAGAATATGGTCAACATATTCACAGAAGTTGTTTTAACCAGCTCAATAGATAAGAAAAACTGATGTTACGTGTTTTCTAGTTTCCCCCAACTACAGCAAAAAAAGTGAACAAAAATTAAAGTTTTTTATCGCAGACATGATTTTTGTTAGCTACCGGTCTAAGTTTATTTTAAGTTATAAACCGATATACGATGTCCACGATTGCAACAAAGGCGCATTAAGCCGACAGTATTATTTTTTTGCAACATTCGATGCTTTTGTTGTTGTTTCTGCATGGGTTTTTGTGTGGTTGGGTCCATTCCCAGGCAGCAAAAGCTTTGTAGGAGAGACGGAGAGGCAGTCAAGTTGATTAGGTAATTGCGAGAGCTCCGCTAGTACTTTCACTTTTGCTATAGAGCTTAAAGTACTGCCCGATCGCAACATGTAGCTGAGCTACTTACTATGTGAATATATGCTATATATACCTTAGCCCGCATACATATGTATATTTATAAGTTAACAATGCGTACTAATTTAGGCAATGAAAATTATGTCGTTATCATAAGTAATGGCTTAAAAGACGGTCAACTCGGCTTTAATGGCTGATTGACAAATATTCGAACTGCGAAGCTTGCCACCGAAAAATAAAACAAAACAAAAGAGAAAGAGAGAGAGAAAAAAAGCCGTTCACAACAATGGCAAAAAAGGTCAATTTAATAATAACAACATGAAGAAATGCACGCACACTTCGATAAATCTTGTATTCATTTATTAATGCACCGTTAGGTGTGCCATAATAAGCAGCTAGTGCGAAGAAAGAAGACAACAAGAGAAGAGCGTAGAACTTTGCTAGGCGGTGAGTACAAAGCGGAGAAGAGAGCGCCACTAAAACAACAAAAACCCCATAATCGTCATCAGCATCGCTCATCATCATAATAAGCGGTATTAAAATTAACTTCATTAACACACACACACACACACACACGCGCACACACACACACACACGCAGAAGTCCCTTTGGGGCGTGTCATAGAACTCAGCGCTATTTCTATGATTGCAGTTCCTGTGCAATTAGATACATGTGCATGTAAATACATGCACATTGGCGGTGACTAAAAGTACACACTCACACATATACAGATTTTAACAGGAAAAGTTAACAGCAATCATTCCATGGCATTTTGCTCATTTACGCTGCATGACTAATCGTTATCGAGTTTTATTGGCGCCGCCAAGCGGCTGGCGACTGAACTTTCCGATAAGTAAAGTGAGAAAAGAAATGTGTTAATCAGACGTGAGAGCAAGCAGAGCTGGAAGTAAACAAATTGGAAGTCGTCACTTAATCGTCGCATAAATTGATTATAGGAAATGCACCACATACGCACACTAAGGTTGTTTTGTAGGGAATTTATCGAATCACATGCATTGCTAGTGTTGAGCCAATCATTGGAAGAAATCTACGTTCGCTCATTAATTTAGCTGAAAATAGCTGTTTTGAAGCTGACGCAAAGGTCATTTATTGATAATATTGATAAGGCGACGAATGAATTATGGCGACAAGCAACAAGAACAGCACATTAAGTACATTATATAAGTATATAATGCTACGAATGAGTATTGGTGTGTGTGTTTATAAAATACTTTAAAAATGTTGATTAAGTTATTTGTGTTGACAGTTTGTGTTGGGTTTCAGGGGTTCTTCTCTTGCTGTCAGTGTCGAATATTGTTTATGTGTCGGAATCGTAATGAAAAGTATTATATGCCTGTTTATTTGTTAATTTATTTTTTTTTACTTATATGCATATGTCTGATGTGAGAAATGCGAGACATGCGAGTCACAATAACATAAAATGAGATATGCCTGTCCTAAAATATTTGAAATGGAAAATATCAAAGATAGCTCCAAATTGCACTTTCCAACGCAACGGCGTGTCAAAGGGTGGGAGACAGAGAGAGAGAGTGAAACCGACATTAAATTAAGTGCCGTAATTCAACTGGAGAGGCTGCTCACAGATACAGAGTAGGGTGCAATGGTCAGACAGCGGCTGCAACAATAGCAAATTTTTTTTATTAAATCTACACGAATAAAACGAGGCATAGCATAAGCCAAACACACGCGCGCACACACACACACACACACACACAGCTGCATTTGATGTGGGGGCCATTTATTTGCGCTAATATCGTTCACCCCACTTTAAATGTCAGTGTAAAAAGCAACAACAACAACGACAACAAGAGCTGCTGCCCCTGCCAATTAGGCCTGCGCAAAAGAGCGAGAGAGAAAGAGAGGGAGAGAGATAGCTCTTGGTGAATGCGGTTGGAATAATGAACATGCGCAAGCGCAGCAGCCAGCAAATATGCAGAGCTAATGCCATAGAAATGAAAACATAAAAAACACAACAACAATAAGTACTATAACATATGTCTGTATGAACAATAAAATAAATACGAGCGCAAATGTTAGCAACTGGTGCAAGGTGTTTTTCTCACTGCCTGCGTTTGCCATAAACTGCACTAACATACATAGTTGTGCTTGTCACTTGTACTATTTGGCCCAACGAGCAGCTGCAAAAGCAACACAGTTCTCGTTAAGTGGAGCAGCTGAATTTGCTGTAGAAAATATAATTTATAATTTATATTAAGAAATTAATTATTATTTAGTTTTGCCTCTAAATTCTATTCTATTCATTTGTCTAGTAACTTCTAGCTGAACTCAAAGCAGATTTTTTTTTTGTTGACCAGTGTTGTGTATTCTTCTCGTGTATCATTTAATTGGCATGTCGAATATACCCTGTACAACCCCCGCTGCGCTCTCTAACCAAACGGCAGCCCCTTTTGAGTCATCGCTATCGAGTGAACGGGGCGCCGCTTCATTAGCAAAAGCCATCAAGTGCAACTGTATTGAGTTGTGTTAGTTGTTTTTGTTGTTGGAAAGCTGGAAAAATCATTCCATTGTTTGCAGCATTGAATGAATGAAAACGCGCACTCAAGACAATTTCTCGGCTTGCTGTTTGTATAGAAACTTAATTGCAGAAGGCCAAAAACGCGATACGGCGTCCAATTTCACTACGCAAGCGCTAGTGGCAGAGGTCAAAGTTGAAATGATGGCGTCGCAATGCCTCAATGCACATTTCTCACCAACAACAAGTGCCACTCATCTCACACACACACACATACATTCAAACATATGCGTGTGCATGTTCCATTCGTATGTGTATGTAAGAAGAACCGCAGCACAAACATGTTTCCATTGGCAATCCGTTGGAAGGCGCCCCACTTGTTGGAGCCGCAGACGCCGCAGCAGACATTTGGTTTTAATTTACTTTCAATTTCTTATCGCAATTGAATTATTGACATATGCATTGCATAATGTCAATCCATAGCCAAAGATGCATCGAGTATCGAGTCGAGAAAGACAAACGACAAAAAGTCCGCATTACAACAGTTTTTTCATTTGCTTCCACTAAAAACCCACCCCACTGAAAAGTAGTTCACAAATATTTGCGCATGGCGTCTCAATTTTAGGCGAAACAGTTAAGGTCTTAATTAGTGTACGTATGTATTGGAAAGTTGTGAGAGACGCACCCAAGAGCAGCAGCTTAACCTCAGAGGCAGCGCGTTCTCCTTCAGCTCTGAGCGCCCGGTCGATGTTTTTGGAACGTTCGATGGCTTCTTTATCTCGTGCTGTACTCACGGCACAACCCATTTTGTTATTATCGCTGTTTGCTGCTTGTTAACCAACTCGTGATCAGCTTTTTGGCGAAATTTGCGCCTGTAATTAATTAATTTTCACTCCCGTTTTTTCGGTACTTTTAATTAGGCACTGCAGATCGTTGCGTCTGCGCGTCGTCTGTACACTTTTTTGTGTGTTGCTTCTCCTCCTCCTTTCACACAAACACATACACACGCATGCACACGCGCAGTCAAAGTTTGAGCCGACGCAGACGTAGCGGGCCGTCGATTTTTTGCACTTTCCAAAACACTCGCGGCGGCGGCCTTATTAAATTATTTAAATTCTCTAATGGTATGTCTGGCGGCAATGCGAAATAATTTTCTATTTGTTAAAATTGCTTTTAGCGTTCGCGAGCGTGAATCACTTCTTAGCTGCTACTGCGAATCCCACTCTGATACTAAAAAAACACCAATAAGCCCTAGCATATGGTCACACTGAAAACGATCAGCGCTTGTCAGTGCTGTAAAAATACCAAACAGTTGTTATATTGTGCAGCACTTAATAACAGGGCAAGTATGACGTCAGCTTGATCAGTTTCGGCGTTGCCAGACTGCTTTGCAAGCCTTACATATTAGTGAATATTATGAAACTCGAAATTCAAACTTAAACTTAGGCGCGAATAAATTCGTAAGAGGCAATCAACATAAAGTAATTATTGAAATAGAAAAGGCTGTACATTAAAAAAAAAGAATGTTAAAGAGTAACAATTTGGATTTTTCATAAGTTCCACATCATATTTGGTGCCCAATGCTTAGCTGCACATTATTAAGAATGTATCAAAATTTCAATATCAAAAATTTGCCCTTTGCCATTTGTTTATTGAAATAACGCTTTAAGTATAAACAAACAAAACGCACACAAAAATGTGTTTGGCTCCTCGGAAGTGCACGGCGTTTGCTTCCAAGCCGTATGGGCTCAAGCCGAAAAAGTTCTCAGGGCACACGCACACACACAGAGTGAGAGGCGGACGGCACACATAAATAATATTTGCTTTAGCCTTTTGGGACAATACGATTATGAGCATTGGAATGTAAATGTCGATCTACGTTGGCGGCCAACAGCAGCAGCCAGCGCCAAATGGCGGCAATCGCATTCGGAAACCATTTATACTAATCGAAAATCGAGCAAGCACTGGAATGATTGGTGATGTGTGAAGCTAGAAGCTGGAATAGCTTTCCACAACTCATTTATCTGCAAGTGACTGGAAGAAAGTTGGAGTTACAGTGCAAAAGCTGTCGAAAATTGAACAAGCACTGGAACGATTCGTGAGTTGCGGGTCTGTTAGCTGGAATAGCTTTCCATTTTTTCATTTATCAGTGTATGTATGAATGTATGCTGGTGTCGCAGTGTAAAAGTTACCGCAGTAGCTGCATCGACGAGGACGTCACATGTTGCGCCCAGCGCCCCAGCGCTTTGTCTACGTGGTGCCATCAACGGGTCATGATTTACACATGTTTACACGAAGTTTGGGGAAGCTTCAGGGGGCTTGGGATCCCCGCATGAATGAATGATAGCCGCAATGTTGCTGTTGTAATTTATCTTAAAAAGTAAAACGGCAACGGAGACTAGAGAAATATGGATTTCTGCGGTTGGAGGGGCTGGTGCCCATAGGCACGAAGGGGAGTGCGAGGAGAGCGGACGCTCGTCGCTTTGGGTGGTCCAATTGGTGCAATGCGGCGCATGCAAAGCGCATGCCGTCTTCTTCTTGCTCGCCTGTCTTACTCGTCATCGGCAGCGTCATCATCATCGTAGTTGTTGTTGTAGTAGCTGTGGCTGCTGCTCGTTGAATAAAAACCGTTTGCTGATGCCAACAAATTTGACGAACGTCGACGTCAACGTCGGCCGAACTTCAATCGGCGTGCGCACAAAAACAGAAACTAAAGCAAACAGCAACAACAATAACAACAACTACAGCTACATCAGCAGCAGCAGCATGAGCAGCGGCAGCAATAACAACAACAACAACAGTTAAAGGACGCCAAGGCCTTGAAATAGATATGAGCATATGGATGTGTGTGTGTGTGTACGTATGTATGTGTATATGTGGTTATGTGTAATAGTTGTGTTGGTCTCTCTCACACACCTATACACACACATGCAAACAGATACCGTTTAGCACATGTGTTGCCAGATTGCCAGGCCAAACTCAAGATTAAGATTAATTTCGTCGATAATTTGAAAGACGAAAAAAAAAACGACGCACAGACACTTTTGGAAAACTTTGCGTGGCGGCTTTTTTATGCGTTGAAAGGTTGAACAGACACACGGCGGCGGCTGCTCATCTGGAATCTGGCTATGGCTGGGCTCCATACTCAAATGCAGCTCCACAGCCTTTAGACGCTCTCGTGATGGATGCCCGACCGCCCGTCGATCGTCGACTGCGTCAATCGGTTTCGATTTTCGGCACTTTACAAAGCCGTCGAGCAAGTCAATGGGCTGACAAGTACGGAAAATAAATACCAAAGACTTGTGAATGCCAGGTTAAAGAGTTAGCATAGGAAACATAGTTGCGACATTCCAGTTGGAAAGTTTTTACAGTTCATTTGAATGGCCGAATGGCTGAATGGGGGCGCAAAATCGTAAAATTGGAAAATATGTGCAAGTATTTAACTAAAATTAGCAGCATTCAATTTGTTTACATTGAAAAAGTAATAATTACCCAAAATACAGAGAGCCTAAGAAGACAAAAATGTGCTCTACACACACACACACACAAACAGACACACACATATAACCGATCGATCTGTTGGCTCCTAGACCCAAGGAAAAGTACAGATGAAAAAAGAAAAAAAAAATAGTATTTCGACTGTTGAGTCGGCAGTCGACACAAGTGCGGCCCGTGTCGAGATTTGGTTTTGTTTACATTAGCCATAGGGAAAAGCAAATCGTATCTGGCCATACGGCTGCAACCTGCCCGGGAATGGGGCAGGGAATCCGGGCTGCAGTAGCAGCAGGAAACAAATATCAGTGGCAGTGCAATTGAATTGCCATAAAAACTGATTCTTTGGCTCTCGGATCGGGGTGTGAAATTTATGAATTCCCGTTGCAGCAGCACCAGAAGCTAGTTGAATATTTTTGTCATGGATGCCTGTGGAGGAGGCAGATCAGAGATCAGAGCTACGTGGGAGCTTTTAAGCACCTGCCAGCTGATAGAATGCAGTTTTCCAACGAATTTCTAATGGGGTTTCTCTATTTTGCGCTATTTTTCATTAACAGTCATTTTGGTATATTTGTGATCTAGATCATTTGATGGGTTCCGCTGTAGGTTTCCAGGGGCAGAGACAGCCTCGTCGTCATAAAATGACCATGGAACTACACAGTCTTCATTTTATCACTCTTCATGGTTTTTACTTTATTGTTAGCTCCCTGCCTGCTAGCTATTTTTGCTGGGATTTTACTTGTTGCTTTATGGCTTTATAATGTCTAGAACGTTGCGTTTTATGATCTCCGTGTGCTCAGCTAGCAGTAAACTGTACAGCTGATTCATGCTGATGCGTAATCTGTGATCTATTATATGAAATGTTTCGCCTGGGCGCCATTTGGTCAGTTCCTAAAAACAGCAAAATCCGAACATTTTAAAAATTCAAGTGTTCAAGCAGAAATTTCATCCTCGTTGCGGAACGTAATCGAAAAAAAAGTTCACTTTTTGCATGTGTCCTTCGTCGACGTCTTCTTCGTCTTCAAAGTTATCTTCATCTTCCGTTTGCCGCCCTTGCAACGAGGACCAGTGTTTTCGTCTATCGTACAGCTTACATATATTATTCTCAACTATATAGAACTTAGCACTTACGCTTCACACATGAGTTTGAATCGTCTGTTGCTCCTCCTTTGGTAGAGCTTTTTGATTTTTCCTTGCCTCCAGCCTTTTCATCCTTTTTGCCGGATCCTCTGTTCCCACTCAGCTTTCGGATGTTGCCCAGATAGCTATCTCTCAATTTGATTAAGGAAGTGCTAAACAGACGAATCATTTTTTTTTCGAATTTTGTATTAAGGGTCTGTTAACATAAATTTATGAAATGAGCTATAAATGTTAATTGACAAAATGCTCAGTTTTCTTTGGTTGCTTTGATTTATTATTCGTATTTACCATAAAAATTAATGTTAAAATTTCAATCGAGCATACTTAGGCAGTTCGCGTTTTTGCATTTTATGACCAAACTGGATCTGGAATAGTGCTAATAGATACAGTAGTTTTTATGTTTGTCTGATAAGAAAGCAAATTGTCTTTTATGTTGTTTTCGTATGTTTATATTTAGTTTTCAAACTCTCCATAAATATGAGATGCTCGGCTTTTGCCAAATCAGTTAAATTCTTTAGCTTGGTAAGTTAAGGATCTCTAAGGTCGAACTCTTCACTAAACTTATATTTCCATATAGTTTTTGATTGTCCTGCTTGCCCACTCGGCTCTGTCGGCGCCGGAGGAAGCGAAACCATCAGATGCCAACTCAAACGTTACCCCAGCTTCGATTCCTCAGTCTTTCGATGCTCATGTTGTTAGTGGTCAAGATCAGCCCAACCTCAGTCTTGACACAATTAAAGCAATAGCTGGTTAAAATATTATAATATACTATTTTTTTCTATTTTTCAATAATAAAATATTAATGAAAATGTAATTGTTGAAATTTTCCTTTAAATTAGGTATATAATCTAGCAATCTCAACTAGTTTTCATATTGATATTTAGTCAGATATTCGATTTTTTAGCCTAGACTTTAAAAGAATTTTAATATGCAAATTAGATTAACATGTAAATATTATATATATTAATATGCTGCTTTGATATGATAGTTTTTTCATATAGTTTGACACGCATTTAGTATGACAGCAACACTCCCAGGTTGATGACTTCTTTAAGGTGTGTAATCACAATCGCAAACAATAGTATGCATATTGTGTTGTCTTAGCCAAGACTGTCGTGTCTGGGTATAGTGAACACTCTATATAGTGAACACGTTTACATGCAATACTCTAAATAGTGATAAATGGAATACGGCTAAATAGTGAACAAAATTTTGAAGGCAAATTTCAAGCATAAAGCAACAAAAACATTAGAAGGAATCTAAAATGAAAGGGGGTATTCCATTAATTTGTATTTTTACTGTTGATTGTTACAAAATCAGCTATTTCAATTCGCCAATTCTGTTAACAAGCATGCATTTATGTTTTCCAACAAATTTTTTTTAATGATCTCTTGAATTTATATACACAAAGTTTATTTTGGACAAATTAAACGAGATTTTAATTAGTTCACTATATCCAGACACGACTGTATATATAAATTCATATAGCACAACATGAACCAGTTTCGTATTAGAAATCTTTAGATTAATAGCTTAACTGACATATGTCACTCGCGTCGAGTTTGTGGCTCGGGTTTTGTTGGTGGGTTTGAAATTTGGGTATTTGGTTACACATTGCCTCGAGTCCGCTACCGGATCTCAAGTGCCGACCACACATTAGCGAGCGACAACGAAAACCCGGGTCCGAGCATCAAGTGGACCGCAGCGACAATGTCTGGGAGACGAAGCGATGTCAAAATATTTGTCAGCGCCTCGTTTTACGCCGTATAATTACGACGGACTGTTGCTGCTGCGTCAGGATGTCGCCTGTAATTAACCCAAATTTACATATTCTGCGTCGTGGTCTCCCCCTGCGAGCCACTTGAAATGCAATGCATGGGTAGTTGCTACATTTATGCAGACATATAAATACATATATATATTTTTTGGATGATTCTCTGATATTCTATATATTATCATTTATCATTGTCGTTTGTAAACTTTGTTGATCGTGAGACATTGCTGTGAGCCATTGAACTGCCAATTATTGGCATGTTCCAATTTCTTCTTATATTTCCGATGCCTCATGCCACATGCCACACAGGTGCGCTGCCCCGCAAGGCCAACGGATAAGAGTTGAGAACAACAAGACGCAATAAAAAACGCTGAAATATGGGATGAGCTTCAATATAAAATGTACAAGAGCCAAGAACAAAGCAAAATATGTGAGCGACAACAGCAACACGAACAACAACAACAACAACCACAATGTGAAGCCCAACACCAATTACCAAGAAGCAATGACGACAATACGCGTCAATTGAAACGAAACAGATGCCAAAAGTTCGAAGATCGAAGATCGAAGAGCGGCTGCAGCAGTCGCAGCAGCAGCAAACAGCTTGCCACATGCCGCATGCCACACAGTTGAGTTCGACGCTTATCACAAAATTTAGACTAAGCTAAATTTGTAATTAAATATATGTATATTTCTGTTTGTAGCTGAACCGCAAGTAAATCGCATTTATATAATTTCTGTTGTTGTTTCCTGTTTTTTCCATTTTCTATTTTCCATTTAACATTTTCACCTTGCTGTGAGTCAACGCATTTTTAAGTGCCGGCTATTAAACCGAAAGCTAAACAAAAACCCAAACCAAGTGCCAAGTAAAAATTGCTTTTGTGAGCTTCGACCGATCTGTCGGATGCTTTTAAAAGTATATAGCTGGCTTTCGCTTCTTCTTCTTCTTCTTCATTTTCTGTTAAATTTGGCGCAATTATTGCGCACCAAATAGTCTATAAATTGTTCAATTTTATTGCGCCAGCTTCGACAGCTGAATGCCGCAGCAAATGCCCGTTCAGCGGGGACTCCCCGTTGCGCGCTCCTTCGCTCTCTCTCTATGTATGTATATGTGTGTGTGTGTGTGTGTGTGTGTGGAGCTTTTATTATATTGCCACAGTTTGCATGGTAGTTTGGCAATGGCATCCAGAACGCACAATAACTGGCAGCTGGCAGCCAAACACACGTCGTGTTGGCCATCTTGCGCAAATGTCGGCAACGTCGGCAGCGACGTCGGCAGCGGCGGCCATTTTGATATTGGAAAGTGTAATCCGTGAAGCAAGGTGTTTGTGGCTGCGCTGTCTCTATTTGAGTAATTTGCCAAGTGTGGCAACATTCTGGACTTTACAGATAACTTAAAGACAACCCAGACAATTTCGTAAAAACTTAATTTTAGCTTAACAAACCAAATTGCTAGAGAACTTATTTGAGTGGAGACATGCATGGGACATTGCTTTGGTTGCTAAAATATCTGGCATATGATTATATAGTTTAAATAGTAAATTAAATAACTTTATAATATTTATAGGAATCGATTTCATATCGTGTAGATCACATACATATATGTGAAAACACAAGTGGACACTACTTAACATCTTTGTGATTGTGATTTTGATGATGATTATGATCTGATTGGAGGTGAAGTAGATGGACACTTTCATCGACTGAGTTTTTATTATATTTTCAGCTATTTTTGGTAGAGATGGGAGTTTGGATCGGGATTTTCGGGACCCGAAATTGTTGAAAATTATTTTTTTTTTTATCTTTTTATTGCAGTTGTTTTTGTCATAGACTCTATAGCGCATGTCTAATCATACTTTGATTAGGATGGCTAATTTTCCTTTGTTACTACAACGCTTGATTGTTTAGTTTTTTACGTTCTAACCATGCCCCATTGTCCGGGATTTGAACCCGGGTCCTCGACAAACAAGCTGCCTTAAGTTCTGGTAAGTTACGTAAGTCGTCCAATGCGGACGGCACCTAGTTTATAGATTAGATATACCTTTTAAGTCTATTATTATATTCAAAAAAGTAGACTGAACTTTCGTAGCCATAGCTGTATACATACATATATCATAATAATCATTTTAAAAATACTTTGTTTTTTCAAAACTTCCTTTTCATATTTTCTATTTATTCCTAATTTGCATAACACAGTTCCTTTTCGCTATTTTATTTATAAATCTATTAACTTTTTTGCTCTGTCACCAATTTTGTATCCAAACAGCAATCGTTAAGCATTTCCTTACTTAACACCCAATCAAGCATTAAAATATCGCATAAATATTTACAAAAAACAGTTTTGAAGTCGTGGGAAACAAAATAATAACAAAATTATCTTAGATTTAAAAAAGACTCAATGTGTATATAGAAATATAAATGACGTTTCTATTTGGATAATGCGTCCCATATAAAATAGCCACAACACGTGATTCCAATCCCTGCATAAAAGCTGGGGGCATAAACAAAACCGGGAATATACTTATGAAGACATAAAACCTAACTATTTGGTTAGATCTGGAGAAGAAATTGCACAACAAAAATGTAAATATTTAAACAAAAACCCAGCGCAGAGAAAGAGAGAGAGAGAGTGAGGGAGAGGGAAAATCTTAACTATAGACTGCATATTTTTGCCTCGCAGCAGCTTGTATGTAAATATTTTGAATTTTGGACTATTTGATTATTTGTTGTCCGGCGGATCAACTGTTTTAATAAACGTACGAGCTGCTAGGGCGCGAGGCAGAGAGAGGCAGGGGGAGGGGGCGCGACAGGTGTCAGGGCGTGGCCGAGGAAGCTGCAATTGTTTGCTTTGCCTGTTGTTGTAGGTCAGTGTGCAAAAACAAATGCGCCACAGCTCCAACTTGTATACAACAAGGAGGAGGCTGAGGAGCAGGAGGCGAAGCGAAGGAATCGTGTGTTTAGAGTGTGTTTAATTGTTAAATGTTTATTAAACTACAGCACGAGGCAAGTTTAAACAATGCTGGCCCTGGCCGGCATTTGGTATTGTTTGGTATTCTTTTGCATTGCCCCGAAAGCGAAAGAGCGAGTGAGACAGCGAGAGGGAGTACGAGGGAGAGAGGTAGATGATCGCTGAATCAATGGGAACGCCGCTTTGTGTACTACAACTCAACTTGGTGCGGCAGACGCGTCGTATACATAATTTTGTTTACAAACGTCCATAATAGTAAACAATTTGGCCATTTAATAACATTAACATTAAATTAAAAGCAAAACAAACGCCGTACAAGAAGCCCAACACAACAGCAGCAGCAAATATCAAGTGAGATGAATTGTATATGCTTATCTTTATTATGATTATTTGAACTTGAAAAACTAAATGTTGATGACGACTTTTGTTTGGGAATTCCCAGTGGCTCATAATGGGTGTCTTCCATAGGAGATATAGATATAGCTAGAGAGAAAAAGATGCAATTGCAAGCGGACCACCCAAGATCAAATGTGAGTTGTGTTGGCGGAACTGTTGACCCAGTTAATATGACGCACATGGAAGGCACTGTTTGGTTTTGCCTTGGAGTCGTCGATGGCTATAAATACAAGGCGCAATATCGTGTCAAAGAAATTTCGATCAGGCAACTAGAAGAAGAATTTTGGCTAAACAAAAACTATATTTACCAAGGAAATGCGACAGATAAATTATAGAAAATGATTCATAGTCAATTTTGAAGAAACTTTTTGATATTTTTGCTAAAAATAGAGCCTAAAGCAAGTTCTTAACTCTTTCATTTGATTTATAGCTACTTTTGATTAATTCCTTTGCGCTTGCTGCTGCTCTTTGTTTTTGCCCAATGTCATTTATTAAACGCAGCGATTGCTTTTAAATCTTCCTTTAGCACCTGGGCAATTAATTAATCGCCAGGCAATGATATCAGCCAGCAGCTATGGATGGAGCTGTATTGTTTCGGATGCCTGTTTAATTTATTCC
Source organism: Drosophila gaucha (assembly GCA_035045545.1). Classification (NCBI taxonomy): domain Eukaryota; kingdom Metazoa; phylum Arthropoda; class Insecta; order Diptera; family Drosophilidae; genus Drosophila; species Drosophila gaucha. The sequence continues at coordinate 3,051,824 of JAWNOY010000292.1, forward strand.
TCACTCACAATAAATTCTGGATGTGCAGCAGCAACGAAAACAGCACGCAAAATCCGAAATAAGAAATAATAATAATCAAACGTAAAAATAATTTATGGCCTGTCCGCAGAGACCAGCAGTAAAATAGCTGAAGGCTCACATATATATATTTTATATATATTTATACATATGTATGTTGTGCATGCCCCAAGCACACAAATTGACTTTAAATGCTGTGCTGAAAAACGCTCCACAATTGCCCCACAATTGTTGTTGTTGCTTTGTGGTTATTGTCTGCGGGTTTCGCGAAATTCTTTGCAAATGGCGAGTGCTTCGGAAAATTGTCTGTTCGTGATATATTTGCAAAATGAAATTAAAATATCTTTCAGGCCAAGCAAAAGTCAAATAAAATTCCAAAAAAAAGAAACGAATTGATTATATAGCTAACAAAATGTGCGTTGTTGTTGTTGCCCGCAGCGCCAATCGGGCCTGACGCGTTCGACAAATAGAATTCGTTTAATGTAAACAAAACTCCGCCTCCGTGTGTCTCTCTCTCTGTGTGTGTGTGTGTGTGGGGATTGAAACGTTGTCCGATCTCTTGGCACCGAAAAAAAAACTGCGTGTGTGGAGAGCAGAGCGCAGAGAGCAGAAAGCAGAGAACGGAGAGCGGCCTCGTCGCCATCGTCGTCACGGTCGCGAGTCGGCGTAGTGCTGACAGCAATGGCGGCACTCAGGGAGCAGCCACATAGTTACATGCAATGCGTAGACCCAGGTCCGGAGCCATAGAGAGCGACTAAATCAATTAACAGCTCGTTCGACTGCCGCGCCAGCAACGGCCATCGGTTTTCTTTCCACGAGTGCCAAATGTTAATTCATTCGCAGTAATTGGGGTTTCGAGATCTGGGTTTCCCAACTATTTATTAACTGTTGACTATGCCAGAAACAGGAGGGCGGCATACTCAACGTTTGCTAGGCATCTCAATGCTAATTATGTGTCTCACTGCGTAGGCATTTTTAAGAAATACATATTTCTATAGACCAGACGCAGATCAATTTTTCTTTTCGATATTTAAACCCATTGTCTAACAATTAATTTAAATATTTTTTGTATTTCTCAAATAATGTAACAGCTAGAAGCACCTAATTTGTATTTGTGGACTCTAGTAAATTCATATTTGATAAGTTTTAAATTTTCAAAACTAAGCATCTCTTAAATTTAAAAAAAAAATTGTATGCAAATAAATTGGGTAATTTCCATATATCTTTAAAATAGAAGTAAAATAGAAGTGTGAAGTAAAGTACTTTTCTTCATTATTCGCATACAATTTGAGTAGTCTTTGTACGCCCTCAAAATTGCTTTGTAAGTTACTTTTTATACTAATTTTAACAACTACAATGAATTAAATTTTTTTATTTAAGTGTCAAAAAGTTTTAAAAAATGAAAAACAAATAAATGACAGAAATCAATAGAAAGCTATTTTTATGATTTATATTCTATGTTTGCTCAATCTATCTAAAGGCCCAAGCACAATTCTGCTGTGGACGTAATCTGCCTCTGTTTATAGAGATAGAGTTATATGAGTTTTAAGAGAGAGAGAGTTATAAAAGTTTTAAGTTAAGGACTAAAGTCTTTTGAAACCATATAAGTCAATATATTTTTAATCTTAAGTATTTTTAATCGTGTCACTGATGTAATGACTATTATTTTTGCTGCAATTCTATATAGGCTGTCTAATTATACCTAGTTTAGAGGATATTTTTGCTTTTAAACAAATTTTTTTTATATTTTGTTGACACTCGAATAGTTAACATTTTCATTTAACATAAACAAATAAAATTTGATAAAAAATTTGAAGATCAGTTATTTGTCAAAATAGCTTAAGTTCTAAATTGCAGTATATAAATGTCTATCGATATATATAAGCCCGGTGAAAACTATAAACACCGAAGTCAGCATAAATTAAGTATGTTTACTTTTGTTTGTGTATGTGTTGAAGGAAACTTGCAATGCTTTAAAAAGAAGATCGTCGCGAGTCCTAGAGTATTTCCTAGTCAGACATTTGCTGCCAACTTTGTATATGTAAATGCATATACATACATATGTATATAGTCCCATTGAAAAAAGAAATACTATTCGATAGGATCGATTGCCCAACTTACTCGGATTGCTTTAATTCTCAGTCAACGACCTGACAGTTCCTGGATATTTGGCATGCCAATGCGTAGACTAGGCTCGGATGGCAATAACCACAGATATGTCATTTATATGCTGTCAATACGTCAATGTGAAGTGTCTTCCCTCTGGAAAAAGAGCGAGTGAGAGCGTAAGAGAGAGAGAGAGAGAGAGAGAGAGAGCGCCAGCGAACAAAAGCCAGGCCAATTAGCTGCAAGTCGAATTGGAGATGCGAGAATGAGAGACACGCATACAACGAACGATCAGGAGACAGAGAGAGAGAGTGAGCGAGAGTGAGAGGCGCATTTGCGTAAGGCGTAGGCGAACTAAAAAAAGAATATATTCCGCTCAAGTGGAGCGCTGCCTCGAGGCCCGAGCACAATTAGAGCGACGAGAACGTTGGGATCGCAAACAGCTTGCAGTTAGGCGAGAATAGCGAAGCCGCGTGGTTCTATCAGTAAACGCAACGGATAAAACTGAGAAACAAAAAAAGGCTTCGAGCGCGTCCAACTAGAAAGTAGAGAAAGTGAGCAAAATGATCAAAAGTGAGGAAGTGCCATCGGAGTTGGACAGCCGCACCATGGTTGTTGATCAGTTGGGTGGCTTTGTGAGTGCCTCGCACTATCATCACCACCATCCGCATCATCCTCTGAGCAGTGCCCAGCATCCACATGCTCACCCACACGCACACACCTTCACGCATCACACACCTTCGCATTTGTATCGTGCTGGGAATGCGCTGCCCGCTGGCAATTTCCAATTGATGGCTGGCGATTCACCCCCAGAGCTAGTGGATGAGAAGCCAAACATTAGCTATATGGAACGCAAGTACTATGCGCCCACGCTGGATGCCACGGGCAATGTCACGCCCACCGCACAGCACTACGGGCTGAGTGCGCTGCACAGCATGGGCACGCCGCCGGCATCGTCGAGTCCGATACCGCCCTATGGCGTGCTAGTGCCCGCCCATTCCGTGGGCTCCGTGTCGCCCAATTCGAGCTCTAAGACGCCCACCGATCAGGAGATGTGCATCAGCTCTTCAGTGGTGAAGCCGCTGCAGCTGCAGCCCATGAACCATCAGTATGCCTCCACCATCAAGTACTGCTCCAACAATACCATACTCAGTGCCAACGACTACCATCAGCTGGCCTTGCACGAATCGGAGCAACAGCAGCAGCAGCAGCAGCACCAACAGCAGCAACAACAGCAGCAGCATCAACAGTCGCAGTCGCAGCAGCAAAACTCTCCCGTGTCCAACGGCTACTTGCCACGCCTCTCCGGCTCACCCACACAGGTCATAGCCAATGGCCACGGACATGGTCTGTCTGTGCTGAACTTCTCCAGTGCCAGCTCCTCGCCCGCCAAGTCGCTCAACGGCTCCGAAGCGACGCCCACGAGCGCAGCTCACGAAAATGCCAGCGCGCAGCAGTCCAAGACGAGCGGCTCCAATGCTCAGGATAATAATACGCCAGACACGACCAAGAAATCCGGTTCTCGTCGTCCCGAGAAGCCAGCATTAAGCTACATCAACATGATCGGCCATGCCATCAAGGAGTCGCCTACTGGCAAGCTGACGCTCAGCGAGATCTACGCATATCTACAGAAGAGGTGGGTAACATTCGTAAAGTACATACATACAAACATATACATATAAATACATGTATATACATATATGTATATATATGTGTGTGTGTGTATAAATATATTTGAAATCGAGCTCTGGCGATCAAGTCCCTTTGTTATATAAGTTTAACCACTTGAGATTGGGGCTTTAATGTGGAGTATCGAATGTCGGCTAACATATGTGTAGCTTAAGAGTTTGAAAGGCTTTAAGTGTATGGCTCCAACCCGAGCTGCTCCAGTGTCAAAGAAAACCATAGAAGAGTGCTAAATCAAAAGTAATTGCAAAATCTAGAAATGGTCAGAATTGAAGATATAATCTGGGCATAATGATTTCCGTACTATCGAAAACTCATCCATTGTAAAAGACATTTTAAAAAGTGTCGTATCTGGAAATAAACTCTAAAAATAAGAATAACTTTTAAAATGGTATAGAAATATAATATTTTATGATTATATAATAAGCTACTCTATTCTCTAAAAATTTCGATAATAGAGTCTTTTGAAATATTTTGAACTCATAGGAATGCTTGCAAAAAAGTATTCTATGTATGTATGTATGTACATGCTCTTAGATTTTTTTAAATATGGCAATTTACAGAACAATCCAAAACATATTGCGATATTGATAAAGGATATATATAAAAAATAGTACATTTTCTTAAAAACTAAACTTTCATTCCTTTACTAATAGCAAATCTATACGAAGCTAACAATCAGGTCATAGCAGGCCTATATCTATATAATATATACATGTTCTTGATCAGCAAATACAGCCAAGTCGACTTATAATCTCAGAAATATTTTATTTTAAGTGATGTACATATCCACAAATTTGCTTGATATCAAAAAAATATTTGCATATCTCAAAGAACTTAAAGCTGAATGCAAAGCATATCATAGATAAAACAGTCTCTGGCTAGAGGATGCTTATTTTTGTCAGATTATGTGATTATGATATAAGGATAGATACATATATTGCATATACTTACTTTCTTTATATTGAAACTATTTTTTTATAAAAAGTAAAAATCGTTCAGTCTAAACATGGAGGTATCTGGCTGAAAGCCCTTAAACTGGCTCAGCTCTTGGCTCTTATCGATTATTGCATTCCCAAGCGCCGAAAGCAGCGATTCAAGTCAGCGATCTCAAGTAACCAGCTGGGACCCATTACCGATATCGACACCCCGCCACTAGGCACCGGACACAGATATAGCCAACAACAAGTGTGGAAGTCGGGGGCGGGGGAAGGTAGTAGGAGTAGGGGGATTGGCGAGGCAGCTAAAAGTGTTTCGATTTTCATGTGTCGCTTGCGTTTATTTACTTGCCTCCGATTTTATTTAATCAACAAAAACATGAGCAGCTCCCCCAACCCAATCGCAGCCAGCCCAAGCGCAAGCTCTGTCAGGCGCATCCTTTTGATTGCTCATATTTCTGAGCGCATGGCACTTCATGTTTGTTTGGACATTGGCGACGATCACGACTGGGAACCAGACAAACGCCGGACGGCCATGGCAACGCCTAAATGCGTGAGAGGATTTAGCGCTGACAGCGATTGTTTGTTGATGCCCATGTCTGCGAGCCCGAAAATTTTTAATTGACTTTTGTGACGGACACTCAAAGCTCATTAGAACGAATATGCGAATGAATGGGGGTGGAATAGGGGAATAGAGAGGGGTGTTGAGAGGGGCTTGGACAGAGGTATTGGATGTGCAGCTGAAACCAATTAAGTACTTAAATAAACTTTGTGTATCTGTATCTGCTTGCAGCTATGAATTCTTTCGCGGACCCTACGTGGGCTGGAAGAACTCGGTGCGTCACAATCTCAGCTTGAACGAGTGCTTCAAGAAGCTGCCCAAGGGCATGGGCGTGGGCAAGCCCGGCAAGGGCAACTACTGGACCATTGACGAGAACTCGGCGCATTTGTTTGAGGACGAGGGCAGTTTGCGACGTCGTCCACGCGGCTATCGCTCCAAGATCAAGGTCAAGACTTATACAGTCAACGCCAACAGCTTCTACAGCGGCAGCTACGGCGATGCGGGCATGGTAAGCCTTAAAGATCCTTATCCTAGTCACATGTATTTATTGAATTTCTGAATTTCTGCAGGACAATGCCAACTTCTATGCAACTCCTGCCTATGCCAGCTACGATTACAGCGCTGCAGCTGCAGGTCCTTCGGGGGCTCAGGGCTTCAGTGATGCCTGGAACGTGCATGCAGCGCACAGTGGCGCGACATCTGTTAGTGTCGGCACCCTGCCACAGTACTCCAACATCACCTGCCTCACTTCCATGGGCAACAACCTGAATGGCTCACCCACTCCTCCATTGGCCCACACTGCTCTCGGCATGTCCTCGGCGGCAGGCCCCTCCAGCTCGCCAGTGTCGGCGCTTCAAAGTGATTATGCGCCAGCCGCCAGTCTCGTGGCTGCGGGCTATTCCTATGCAACAAGTGGCAGCGGCTTGGATAACGGTAAGTGCCCCACTGAGCCAATGCGCTGCTTTCCGCCTGGGTGTTCCTGTCAATCAAAGCCGTTTAATCGCTGACTTAGTTCACAGGGTGTGCGAGTGTGTGCGTGTGTTTGCGGGTGTGCGGGGCATTTTGATCTCGAATTACCACCACATAGCAACACATGGTACGGCTTTTATTGCTGCCGACGTCGGCGTCGACGTCGCAGCGTTGTGTGAATTTTAACGCCAGATCATAAAAAATCGCTTTTTAATCGCGTCTTGTTTGTTTCCTCTCGTTATATCGCAGGTCTGCGCTCCATGTCGCTGCAGCAGCTGCCGGCGTTGTCCTCCATACAGACGGGACAGTCTCAGTCGCACAGCCATCATCATCATCACTCGCATCATTCGCACCATCCGCATCATGGAAGCATGACGCCGCCGCCATCTCAATCGGGCAACCATGCGACAGACCGTTCGCCGATCGATTATAAACCGGTTTACCTGACGCCCATGACTCCGCCTCCGACTGCGGTGAATGGCGGCTACTATGAGACAATCAAATATTCAAATTAGTCTAGCCAAATCTGATTAGCCATAACCCTCTATTTGTATGAGTTCTTTTGCATTATTACCTCAAAGGATAATCAATTTTAAAGTTAGCCATTAAGTAGTTGCAGACAAAGTTAGTTGCTTAGTGCGTAAACAAAAGGAATTATTATCAAATAAAAAATATAATTACAATCATATAATTAGCAAGTATTTATAAAGCAAATAGTCAAGCATTGTTTGTGATCAAAGCTGTTCAAATTTTAATAAATATGTTCGACTAGCAGATGCCGTATAATCAATTTTACTCACATTAATTTACATAAATGAGTGCACCTCTCGTTTATAATTTGCTTTGCTCCTCTCCTGTGGTTGTAAGCTTTTAATTTGGCAAAAAAAACAGGATATTAAATATAGTTTTGAAAAAACAAAAATATTTATTTAAAATAAAAAAAATTTTCAATAATTCGTTATATTTGTGATAAGGTGGAAAACATTTTAAAATGTTTCAGGAGCGTCAGCATTATGAGCTTACATATCCTATACATCCTATTGCTTGAAGTACTCCTTAACAATAATAATATACGTTTTGAAAAAATGTAAAAAAGCGCTTGTAGTGCGTCAAGTGAGTCATTAATTTGCGCACAGACAACTTCAAGTAAGCAGTGTCATTGCGTACTGTGAAGTTGGCTGTTGTGCACAAAATGAATGTTCACAAGCAGTAAGCAGAATGCACAGAGTAATGCACTGCTTATTTACACACTGCTTGAAACTAGCCTTTAGTTAACCATACTCTGATATAATCTTTTTCGATCAATCTGGCAACAATGCTTAAAATTAAATGCTGCAGTTCTTTTCAAATTTTAAATTTCGCGCCTGCTTAACGGAAAATACTGTCATCCATACATATTTTCATACACAAGAAGCGCTACATTTTCTCCAGCTGAAATTGTTGTACAATAAACATAGATAGAAAAATTGAAAAACTGAGAAATAGTTATTTACATCTTGTAGCTAAGTTGGTCCTTAAAGTTTGGTATTATATATTGTATTTATATGACTGTTTTTATTTTATTATGCGCTGATATAGAACTAGTGGTAAATATAACTAGAGAAGGAATAGAGTTTTATATGGGAAAGGGTGGCTGATGTTAGGTGTTTTTGTTTCAGTAAATTTGGATATAGTAAAAAAGCTGTTTTGCATTATAATACTTAAAGTATTTACTAAAAGTCTTATGACCTATTCACACTCAAGATGCCAACTAACCAGCTCAAAGGATAATAATATTCGAGCAGTATCTGCATCTAATTCTAGGCTCATGCCCATCACATTGTTCAGAAGATTAGCAATCCAATTATTCAGTTAATTGTCTCACCTTTATGGGCAAATTAAAATCTCATACAGAGTCAAATGGAACACAGAGCAAAGGCCAAGGCAACCCAAACTGAACCTTCGAACTGCCCATTGTGCCAGCCAAAGGCAAAGGCAGCAGAAATCGCATCAAGAAGTCGTCGCCATTGATAATTATCGCCAGCGACGAAGACGGGGATGAGAATGAGGACTAGGATGTGGACAAGGGAGACTCAATCTTAGCAAAACCAAAAGACAAACAGAGAAACGGCAGTCGAGGTAGCTTTTGAGTGAAAAATTTTACAGTCAAAGGATAATCGGGATTAAATCTTCTTGAAAAGTTAATGTTTACACACGCACCTACCGTTGGCGATGCGCCGATGACAACGGCAAAAGGCAGCAAAAAAAGATGCAAAAATTATGAAAATATTGTCACAAGTGCTGCAGCCAGCGCTGGACGATGCAGCGACTGCGACTGCGACGATGGCAGCAGCATTCGCTGTGGCAGGACAATTGCAGGCGGCAATCAAAACATGCAATTGTCCTTTTTCGTTCCGTTGCGAATCGAACCGAGTGAGCTGCGAGCTGAGAGCTGAGGCCGAGCCGGCGTAAGAGGATTTGTGCGTCAAGTAAACACACGAACAGAACCACAATCGAACCCAGGCCCAGGCCCTGGGCCAGGACAACGGTCAGAGCGTTGGGCGGATAGACTGTGGAAACCCGAAAAGCAAATCGAAGATGCAGCCGCAGCACCAGCCTGCATAAATAAATAAATAAAATGATTTGAGCATTTTTAATTTTGCCAAAAAATAAAGGAAAAACGAACATTTTTCTTTGCGTTAAAATAAACAATTTTTTAAAAATGTTCGAAACGGAGTTTTTATTTATTTTAAATTTATGCGAAATTAAAAACGTTTTTCGCAAGGATTTTCAACTGGTCGAATGTTTTTATAGGCGCGCATAGCAAATTGCCAGCTTCCATCTATCTATCTGTCAATCTGTCTGTCTGTCTATGAAAGGAAACATTTATCGTATACAACAATAGTTAGATCCCTTATATAGAATATTCATAGAGAATTCTATTGCCAATTTCATTTTACATTTGAATCGTTTACACACAAAGTCTCGAGTATGTCGCGCGTATTTCCCCACATAAATAAACAAAAGTCTTGTTCGAATACCATGGCATGCTATATTTATAAAATAAACATTAGAGCAGCGCAGCAACACAACTTTAGAGTCTTGAATGGAATACCTCTGGAGACGTCATTGGAGACGCTGTTTTATGAATGAATTAAGCGCTGTAATGCAAAGTGCTTGGGTTATGCTCGGGCAGGTATAACACATTTTTTCAATGGGCTGCTGCAGCGCTGAGAGCTTAAGAAAGAATATAAAACGTACTATAGCCGGAAAAGTCATTCATCTGTGATATGTAGGTGCTGCAACAGAGGAAGATTTCATATAATATTTATGTTTGCAGTCAAAAGGAAGTGTTTGAATATGTTAAATATATTTAAAGTTTATTAAAGACTTCTAGATATGAGAAAATATAAATCGTCTTTTTTATGGAAACGCTTAAAATAGTGAAAATAAATATATATAAAACATAAATAGAAACTATTAAGTCTGTACATATTAAACTTAAGTTGAGCCGGAATGATTTTTGCTTAATATACCCTATAAATACTTTTACTTCTCAAAAATATAATAGTCTTTTGCTAAAAACTATAATTCTTCAAATGAAATGCCAATGTCTCATTCCTTAATTTAATCGCATTTAGATTGAGCGCACTTCAGTAATGAATTTTCCTGGAAAAGCGTTTAACACTCAAGCATCAGCTCATCACTTAGGCAAAAAGTCCACACCTCAATGCTCCCTTTTTGCCCGCAGCAGGAGCGTGACCAGAACCAGGAGCCGGCAACACCCACACACCTAGCGGACAATAAAAACTGTAAAACCGCAAATAAGCCACAAAACCGCAGGACACGCGCGGCATACGCAAAGCAACCAAGGGCCAACAGCTTCCTCATCATCATCATCATTATCGGTACTGGGGGGAAAACCGACCATATGAAGTAGCACGAGTTCCGCAGCATGACCGAAAGTCGGAGACCAGGTAAGTTAGCCGGCTAAGCCCTTGACCCGGGGAAAATCCCAATCGAATTTCTGTAGGTTTCATTAAGAATTCCCGCGGCGCGCATTAAAGTCTAAACATGCCAACCCCGCAGCCAAAAAGTTTTCCCCTGATGATCAAGCGCGGCTAAGCATTATGATGATTAGCATCCGGTGATTGGTGTTTTGGCTGACCAGGATTGGTGTTCAGGTAGCTAAAGACTTAGCGCCGCCGTCTTGGCATGAATTTCCGCTACTTTACGTTTAAGACCGGAAGATTTTCGCCATGATTATGATTGCGATTATGATTATTACGATTAAACTAATAGCGGAAATTTCCCAGCTGTGCTGCATGCAACCCCTTCAATCCTACAACGTCCACATCAAATTTCTTGGAATAACAAAACCAAAAATTTGTATCTACAACTAATCTGCTAAATTGGCTATGCAAAAAAAAAGAAACGAACTACGTATGCATAATGAGAGCTCGAACCATATACAAATCATAAATTTTAATGAGTGGCCAATATCGAACGAACCAACCACCCAACACCCTCAAATACACCCAGCACACCACCCGCTCTGCCACCCACCCCACATACACCCAACAATTTACTATCCAACGAGGAAAGCAACCACGCGGTAGTGCAGTGTGCAAGCAGTGCAATGCATGCGCCATTGCTGCGTTCTTGCTCTCTCTCACTCTTTACTGCTTGGCTATGTGTGCAGTGCAGGCCACGCCTCCCATTGGCTGCGCATTCGTCTCTGCATTCGTGTGTGTGTGCGCCTTGCTGCTTGCGTGCATGTGTTTGTGCGTGTGTCTACACTTTATTGGCTCGACAGAGCAAGCAGCGACGCTGCGTCGCCGCATGCATATTCATGAGAGAGCAGTGAGCAGCGAGCAGAGCAGAGCAGCGCAGCATTGTGTTTGTGTTGGTATACGAGCTGCTCATGTGTGTGTGTGTGTCTGGATGTGTGCGTGCGCATATTTCGCCTTATCAGCATTTTTAGGAGTGCGCGTTTTCAACCGAAAGATATTTTTCAATTCCTTCTTTTTTGCTAGTTTGCTAGAAAATTTATTATTGTTGCAGCTTAAATCCTGTTTCTGTGTGTGTGTGTGTGTGTATGTGTATGTTTGGCCTGGCTCAAGTGCCGTTAACTGTCTGATTAGGGCACTCCGTACACTCAGCGCTTTAAAATAAATATTGTTCTTAGATTACTTCTAGTAAAAATACTAAAATCTGCCCAAAAATAAAAAGGCCAGCAATTGCTAAAATTAATAGGCAATGAATTGCCATATGGCACTCCCTTTGTCCGTCTCGCCGACTGTCTGCACGCCCCTCACTTCGCTCGACATGTGTTGCAAATTGTCCTCTACTCTCTTAACTATCAGTCTAGCCGAGCTCCCTCCCTGCCCCCTTTGCTGCACTAAGTGGACATCTGAAGCGACGCCTGTTTGTCGGCGATGTCAACGTTCTGTTGACGGCCTCAAATTGAGCGTGCAAATGGCGAGCTGTTTTTTTTTTTTTTGCGGCATTTGCCCCAACTTGATTGCGATTGTGCAAAAGAAATTATATTTTCCATATATATCCATTGAAAATGAAGACCAGGGTGTAATGCTTCTCAGAAAAAAGATGAAACAGGCTAAAGAAAACTTCGTGGAACCTTTTTGGTGTACAAATTCTTAATCAGAATGTCGAGGTGAGTCAATATAGTAATTTTAAAGGATTTAGTCATAAATTTGACTAATATATTGACACCTTTCAGAATTACTTCTATTGCTACCTTTTAAACTGAGTTTGACATCTACATTTAACTAAAAACTAAATTTCTAGATTTTTGTTTTGAAACAATATATTATATCTACAGTCGAATCCCGATAATATTTTGATAAATGGGTTTCGGCTTTGATCCAAACTAGAAATTATTTTGTCTATCCGTCGTTATGAACGTTTCGATTATGACAACCACAAAAGGTGACAATATACATACGTATGTATGTATGTACAAATGTTTCAAAAAGCAGTTCGCATCGATAGTATCGCCTAGTCAGGAACTCCCGACTAGAACTCTCCTACTTGATATTGTTGAAAATGTTTGTCAAATTAATATGTTTCATATGCTAAAACCGTGACGAGAACAGAAATTGCGTAATTCACATTTTGAAATTGATCAAGTTCATCAAACTCCGTTGTTTAAATGATTGGAGGACGCCAGCAAATTATAATAGAATGTAATATCAGTATATACTATATACATAATTACGATTTAGAACCAAATTTAAGTTATGAGATTATCCAAATCTCCTCTAATAACATAGTTCAGTGATGGGTACAATCAGTTTGCTTCTTGCAATCAAATAATACCTGATACTAAGTTGAAATACCTATACATATGTATGTGTATGTATATAAGGGACTCATTAATTTACAACCACTTTTACCTGACATTTAATCGTATAAGCTTGAATGAAAAATTTACCTGTGCTACCTACTTAAAGTCTGATTAAACTTTCACTGCTATTGGGAAAAATTCGTTGGAGTGAGAGAGATTAAAACAATATTTTCATAGGTCAAATGACAGATAAAATGGAGCGGGAGCACGAGAGACAAGTGCTACATGAGTCAGGGAATGGAACTGGAATTGAGATGGAGACTGGATCCCAGCTTGGGACAGACGGGCAAGGCAACTGTGCAAAAAATAACATGAAATGTGCAAAATTCAGAGCCAGACCGAGCCCCACACACACACACGCACACTCAACCACACAGTCACTCGGAATCTGGGCTCCAATGCCAAAAGACGAAAATTTGTAAAATCAGCAGCGATGTCTGCGACGCCAAAAAGCAAGAAAATGAAATGCGCAAGTGGAGCATTGGAGGAAGAGAGAAGAGGGCAAGGAGAGAGAGGAGGAGAAAAAGCAGGAGAAATGGAAAGCAAAGCTGTGGAAACGTCGCTGCAGCCTCATTCGAATTTCAAATGCAGCCAAAGGACTCTCCAGTAGAATTGACTGGACACGGACACGGCCTCACACTTCACATTCGAGGAGAGCTCTACATGAGCTGTGACTGTGACTGTGGTCCAGCTGAGGTCCTTCATGTCGTCTTCCTGCATGCGGCTCGCATGCGAAAAATTATGTTAAAACAATAAAAATATTTGTCAAAATAATGCGATTGCGCTAATAGAGCCAAATATTATTTTTGTATCAATTATCCAGGTTATCGAAATACGCACCGAACGAGATGAGCCAACTGAAAATATACAGTAGGTTAGAAAGAGTGCAGAACAGTATGATAATATTGAGCTCTATTTGTGTGGGTTTTTTTTATGAGCTGCCAATTTATTGAATGCAAATGAAATTTATTATACTTTTAAATTATCACAATATATGCAAGTGTTTGTACTAACACACACACACACACTCCCACGCACATATATACCTACAAATAAGCAAACAGAACCGTGGGAGAACCCGGTTTGAATCAGTCTGTAACTCAGCGCACGCACGCACTCACACACACTTGCCCAAATAAACATATAAAATTTACTTTAAAGCTGACAAAGTCAATAAATATTGTTGTACGAAAAAATATTGTTTCAATAAGCAAAAAAACGGAAAAAAATTTATTCCATGTGGTCTGCAAAAAAAGTGCCTGGGCCCAAAAAAAAAACAACACCAACAAGAACAAGCGAATATATGTGAAAAAACGTGAGAAAATATGGCACAGGGAAACGCAGGCTCTTTCAATATGGAGAAGGCTACGGTCGACTGTCAGATATCCTGATACAGGTAAGTCAATTAAGAAGGGAAGCTTTTAATGAGCTTCAAATAAGCAGAGATCAGAATGCTGTTTGAAATCTTTATTTTTTCGGCACTGTTCACTGAGCTTTTATATTAATATTACATTCAGATTTTAATGCAACTATATTTTCTTCCCTTCTTATTTTATGCCGACAAAGTTGTCTATGAAAAGTTGCCAAATTGAAAGTCTAGAAAACGTTGTTAAGCATATAGCTATACCCCACCCTTTAACCAGCTCCAATTAACAAATTGTATAAATTTTGCGCCCACTAATTTATGCGTAATGCAAAACCACACGAAAGTCGCAGTTAGTACATCCAAAAGCAATCCACATAAATTGGGGTCCAGAACTCGTCTGCACTCCCAGGTGCTACGACAAATATTGCGCTTCCTTTCTGGCCCAGCTGCTATAGGAGGAGCGAGCGAGAGCGCTGCTTTGGCTAGGCCGAATTTTAAGCATTAGTTTGAACAACATAAATAGAGGCAACGAGGCAGAGTTTCAGGCTCAGGCATAGGCAAGGCATATAGTGACTGCTGGAACAACTATTTCCACTTCCATATCCACTTCCCACTCCCAAAACCAAGCCGAGCTGTAGAGAAAAAGTGCCACTTTACAGGGGCGTACGTACAAAATCATGAATGGCGGCCACCTCGTGAGTATCTGTGTGTGTGTGAGAGAGAGTATCTCAGTGTGTCTGTGTGTGAGTGTTTGCGCACACACATAGCTGTAGGTCTTCACTTACTGACTGCTGCGAATAGAACGTGCTGCCGTCGGTGGTTGGTCACCAATACAGACGCAGCTACACTCACTGGCTGTAGATACAGATACAGATACATACTGTGAACGTTGGCGTAGCAGCCGCAGTCGCAGTCGCTGCCGCTGTCGCTGCCACTGCCGAGATTCGTTGCGTTGCTGCCGCGTCGCATTGACTCGAGCTATATGTTATTTCAGTTACACAGATTCAGTATCAGACGTGTTACTATCCCGAACGGTTCTTCGCCGCTGCGTTGTGCCTGCACGTCCGATGCGATAACTTGTTGTTGTGCTAGCACAGATACAGATACAGCTACACATATACACACTCACATTGCCACAGCTACAACTTGTTTAAGCAAATATTATTAGAACAAATAATAAACGCGCCGCAGCAGCAGCAGTAGCCGCAGCCGCAGCAACAAAAAAGAAAAAGAAAAACCTATGTGAAGTGCGCCAAACAAAACACAAACACGAAAGAAAGAAATATAATCGAAGAAGCTTAAAGTTCTTGTGCCTGACTATTCGCAGTGGCGGCTCAGTCCGCAAAACTTAAAATTCAATTAACCAACTTTGACTATAACTCAATATCAATATAATGCACACGCTGTTCAGTGATCAGAACTCTTTCTCCCGCCACTATGCCCAAACGGCCGCCGGCTACACATCCGCCTCGGCAGTGGCAGCCGCCAGCAGCGCCTCGGCAGCGGCAGCGGCCCATTACGCCTACGATCAGTACTCGCGATATCCGTATTCGGCCAGCGCCT
This sequence comes from Drosophila gaucha, assembly GCA_035045545.1. NCBI lineage: Eukaryota > Metazoa > Arthropoda > Insecta > Diptera > Drosophilidae > Drosophila > Drosophila gaucha. The sequence goes on from JAWNOY010000292.1 coordinate 3,067,378, forward strand.
ACGGGTTGGGTGCACCGCATCAGAACAAGGAGATTGTGAAGCCGCCGTATTCGTATATTGCGCTGATCGCCATGGCCATACAGAATGCCTCCGACAAGAAGGTCACACTCAATGGCATCTATCAGTATATCATGGAGAGATTTCCTTACTATCGGGACAACAAGCAGGGCTGGCAGAACTCCATACGCCACAACCTCAGCCTGAACGAGTGCTTCGTCAAGGTGGCCCGGGACGATAAGAAGCCGGGCAAGGGTTCGTACTGGACGCTAGATCCGGACTCGTACAACATGTTCGACAATGGCTCGTTTCTGCGACGACGTCGTCGCTTCAAGAAGAAGGATGTGATGCGGGAGAAGGAGGAGGCGATCAAGCGTCAGGCCATGATGAACGAAAAGCTGGCCGAGATGAAACCCCTCAAGCTGATGACCAATGGCATACTGGAAGCCAAGCATATGGCCGCGCATGCGGCACACTTTAAGAAGGAGCCGCTCATGGACTTGGGTTGCCTCAGCGGCAAGGATGTCTCGCATGCGGCCATGCTCAACTCCTGCCACGACAGCTTGGCGCAAATGAACCACTTGACCGGCGGTGTGGAGCATGCAGGCTTCACCGTCGACTCCCTGATGAATGTCTACAATCCGCGCATCCATCACAGCGCCTATCCGTATCATTTGAACGATGACAATCTGACGGTGGCCAGCAGTCAGATGCACCACGTCCATCATGCTGCAGCGGCGCATCATGCCCAGCAGCTGCGACATGTTGCCCACGTTTCGCACCCGCTTACGCCGGGCAATGGGAATGGGATTCAGTCGTCGGGCGCTTCACCCACCACGATCTCCACGCCACATGGGCCGGCGCATGGTGGATGGTATACACCGGAGACGCCGCCATCGGAGCCCATTACGAACGGGTCTGGCCAGAGCGGAACGCCTACACATCCCAGCAACAACAACCCCAACCACAACAACAACAACAACAACAACAACAACAACAGTATGCATAACAACAACAATAACAACAACAATCCGGCTATCTCCGCCTCGGTGCTGACCAGTAGTCCCAGCTCGGCGCTGGGCTTCCGCGACATGATCTTCGAGCAGAATCAATCCTGCCAGCTGGACACGGGCAGCCCGACAGGCAGTATACAGTCGGCCAGTCCGCCGGCGTCGGCCAGCGCTGCGGCTGCCTCTGCCGCCGCCGCTGCAGCCGTGATAAACAGTCATCATCATCATCATCATCACGTGTCGCACCTGAGCGGGAATCTGGGCAATCTGGGCCAGCTGAGCAATCTCAGCCATTATCGGCCGCATGTGGGTCACTATCAGGAGTATGGCATCAAGTACGGTGTCTAAGAGGGGGCTAAATAGGCGTGGCAGCTGTGCTCTCTTGTATATTCCTGTAAATATATTTCCAAGCACGACTCACAGCAGCAGCAGCAACTGGAGCAGAAAGTATCTCAATGTCAATGAATTTATTATTGTTTTTCGTATTGTTTTTATTTTGTGTTTGGTGTTCACATAAGTTTTTGGCAAATTGCGTATACGATGTGTAGGCCAAGCGAACGCTCACTTATTTAGTTGTTAATTTTATACAATCTAATAGCATTAAACACTACAATTAATAACTACAATTAACTACTTATTAATAATTGTTATCACTTTAGGGCGTAGTTATGTCTGGTATGCAATTTGTGATGAGTTTTTGCAATGCGAGCGATTTTCATTTTCCCGTAGCAAGTATTTCGAAATGAAAATTCAATGGAAAGCAAACTCTATTTAACATCATATTATGATAGTGAATCGCTTAGTAATATTACAATTAACTAGCCTAGCCTACGTAAGCAATAATAAATTATAAATAATTATAAAAACCTATTATCAAATTAGCGTATAAAACAAAAAGTGTGTATTAAACAACAACAGCAAAAAAAATATGTTAAAATATCAAAAACGATTGCGAGTTTTATTTCCACCTACGCCAGAATCAAAGTTGCACTTCCACATGGCATTACGCCAAAACAGACTTTCAGATGAAATCGATAGCAATAAGCAAATTCCGTTGCCTGGCTACTGATAAAAAATAATATAAGTGTATCTGTACGTATATACATCCGACGATATTGAATGACCGCTCGGCAGGAAAGAAGAAGCCTTCCATCAGCTGAATGAATGATTCAGCCACCAAGAAATATGACAATGGAATATCAGATGGACTGCACTCGGTCATATTGCACGTGCTTCTACACTGTCCAGACGGTCTATTAATGTCCAATGTTTGGCTAAAAGTCCAAGGCGCATCGGATTGCCATAGACGGGACAGAAATGAATATAAGACTTTCTTGTGCCTCATAGGCAAATCAAAACTTATTCAACTTTTAAGAGACATACGAGAATTTTATCATTGTGTTCAGTTTTTATTACAAGATTTTTCTATTCTTTAACAATTAAAATATATGTATACATATATGTTCAGACTAAGATCCCATCTGCTAATCAGCTTAAGAGCAGTTCTCATAACTCTAACAAAATCAACTTATATTCAAAAGTAAACAATAAAAACTTATTAAAGTTTATAAAAACCTCCTAAATGCTGCAAATATTTAGCTTTCACTACAACATTTCTATTGACCAACAATAAACGCGTAAATTGAAAATCTTTAGTTAAAATAACTCACCAGAAATTCCCCTATCTAAGGCGCTGGCCAAGCCACGCCCCTAATTGCCAGACAATTGCAGTTAATTGGTAGAAAGTAAAACACAAAAGTGGAATTCGACTTCGAATTGGAAATGGAAGTGCGTAACGCTAATGATGAGTGCGAAAAATATATGTTGCTGAGCTCCGCTTATTAGCCGCATCAACTCGAACCAGTTACCCAACCAATCTATCAACAGCTCCAGTGATTAACTGCCAAAAAAAAAAGAAGTATGTTGTGGCTGCTGTCTGTCAATATTCGCTGATGATGTTGTTCAGCAAAACGTGGAGATTGTTGTCATGGTCTACTCCAGTGTCTGCGCCTCCATTATGCGGCTATCATCTACGATCCATTGTCACTTGAGAGACCCGCCTGGCGCCATAGCGGCATTGAGATTGTGATGACCACGACTTCGGCTACGACAACGACGACGACGATATTGATGTGGGCTAAACTATGCTCAGGTGTCGCTTCAGCTGAAGCACAAGCTTGGCTTGTCTAAGGGCCATTGGGCCATTGTTTTCAATGGCGTACACGTCTTGAGCCGGGCCATGCCTATCTGGGTGGGCACAGTCGGCACACAAATGAGCGCTCAAGTGCGAATGAAAAGTGTGCCAAAGCTAGTGGCTCGGCATTTTAGGCCTACAAACTCGAACTCAATGCAAACCACACTGTGCTACAAAAACAAGTGGGATGTGGGTTACGATGCGAACTAAAACAAGTAAGAATGCTCTAGTCGGGTCTGCCCGACTACGAGATCCCCTGAACCAAGTCCGAGACGGTGTTTTAAACAATCTAGCTTACATCTTTTACCGGTACAAATTACCCACTGCGCGCACACACACACGCACACATATACATACACAAGCAAGCGCGCCGCTTACTGCGTACATAATTTAGCGGCTGCGCTTGAGCTGCATTCTGGGCAGCATTATGAGAAATTCATTGTTAGATAACTTCGGTTCTAGACCTACTTTCTTAATGAAATTTTCAGGACATAATATTGACATCTAGAGGTGTATATATACAAAATCCCAACTCTCTAGTATTTGAAATACGTTTTTTCCACTTATGGGGCTAATGGGGGGAGGTATCCAAAATTTAAAAAAATTATTATCTATATTTACATCACAGCAACTTACGTAGTCAATTTGGTATCTCTAGCTATCATGGTCTATAAGTTATAGCTTAAAAACAAAGTCAAAATATCGATTGTTATCGATAATAAGGAAATGGGATGAGTTATCGAAAAAAAAAATAAACTTGTACTGCGTATGGTATACAAGAATATATATCTAAAATCTCAAGTCTCTAGCTTTTGTGGTTTACGAGATCACTGCGTTCATACGGACGGACAGACGGACAGACGGACAGACGGACAGACGGACAGACGGACGGACGGACAGACGGACAGACGGACATGGCTAGATCGACTCAGCTCGTCGTCCTGATCAAGAATATATATACTTTATGGGGTCTGCCACGCCTCCTTCTGCCTGTTACATACATTGTCACAAAACCATTATACCCTGAATTCCCATTTTCAATGGGTTCAGGGTATAAAAACCTATGTATATGAATGTATACATATACATGTATGCTGTGAAGGAGTATATCATCAACATTAACAGCTGTTAACTTACATATGAACAGCTGTTAAATTTCATATTTAGGTTAACAGTTAACTGCTGTCTAAGGCTCAACGCCTGGTAACATATTGTGTACTAGTTTACACTTAGTTTATACTTATTATATTTATTAGAGCGTAGCCTTCGTAAACCAGTGGGGTATGCGTTGGCATCAGATATAGGAAATGAACCCTACTGTGAGTTCGTTATAATATGATCTATATGATTCTATAACCTAAAATACACTTACTATCATAAACAACAATTGCAAATAAATAGAAAAAGAGTAAAAAACTTGTGGTAAAACAAGATTAAGTTGCCACTAACAGTTGCAAAAAAACTTGTTTAATCAAATTAATAATTATGTATGAAAAAAAATATAAAGTGTTTTGATAGTTAGAGCGGATCATAGCAACGCCCTTAGCTTTAGCTGTTCCTCGAATGCCTAAATAGGTTCTACTATTAAAGATAGCTACATTTAGCAACAAAAATATATTAGTTTGGTTAACAGCTCGAACACAGCCTTTTACACTTTCATAACCCTAGTTTTCCAAAGCCTTGAAATCAAGCTAATTTTGATCAATAATTAAATCTGAAAAGCTGAGCATACTAAGCCTACAAAATCTAACTTACTCCTTGAGTCACGGAAAATAAGGCTTCTCGATGCGAACTTGTTTGACTTGCAGCCTTGTGATAGTTATAAAGTATGTGCTATATAGTGCTTGGGCACCCAGTCTTAATTATTGTGAATCCCAAGATCATTTGTTCGATTTCTTTCTCTCTCTCTCTCTCTCTCTTTCTTGTACTCAAGGCTATGCAAATTCAGCGCATTCAGTACAATCAAATTTTTGGGCTGTTGCGATTGCCGCGTTGTTTAAAGCCGCGCCTTGCCGGGGCTTGAGTCCATTCGGTGTCAAAAGCAACAAAATTAAATGCGAAAACAACAAAACTGAAAGGAAAAAATAAAAGAAATCGCATCGAAAATGAAAAATATGCCCACAGCAGCCGTCACGAGCTGCGGATGCAGATTGTGCGGGTGGTCCACATGGCGGAGGAGGGGGCAGAGGACAAGAAAAACAAAGCGTTGGCGACAACAGCAAAATGTTGCACTGTTTGCTTAGCGATAAGGACGCACACACACACACACAATCACACATGAGCAGATGCAGATGCAGGACACAGTTCGCAGGACAACAATGCTGTTCACACAGATACACATAGATGTGTATGTAGTTGTAATCAAATCATTGACAGAGCGGACCAAAAGCGGCCCAATCATAAATATTGACAGCTGTTGTCTGCGCTCGTCCTGGAGCCAGGCCCGATTTACATAAATATTATTGCAAGCCTAATTAAATGCAAGTATTAGCTGCTAGCACCACCTATCAAATCCCTCCCTCCTCCATCTAGGCCCCCCTCCCTAACAGGCAACAGCTGCACAGGAATATCTATGAATTTGTTTGCTTCGCTCGCCGTGCAGTCAGCTCCTTTGTAATTTTTACATTTCTCCCACGTTTTCCCCCTCTCTCTCGCTCTCTATGGCTATCTCGCTCTGGCTCTAGCTGTATACATATGTATGTATATACTTGTACATATTTATTTACCTGCCCAGTTGTGTTGATGACCTGTTATCATTGCGCCGTTATAACAATAAATTCTACTGCCATCGCCTGACGACGATGACAACAGAAGCGTATAATATTGTTGTCCTTGTTGTTCTTGTTGTTGGTTTTGTTGGTGTTTGTCTTGCGCGGTTTTGCTGTTGTTTTGGCAGCTGTCGTTGCAATTAACCAGGTTATAATAGACACTCGTCGACTCTAAAGCAAATTTATATTGCGTAATACGAACATTATGTCTGAAAATTACTAGACTTTAAATATTGTATTAAATTATAGAAATATTCGCTGGATATGTGAACTATAAAATATGATCTCTTAGAGTCAAAGAAGAATTTCATAAGGGCATATAAATATATTAAGACGACAACAACTTGAGATTGCTCATAACAATATCTTCATTGAAGCTTAGGGTGAGCAATTCTTAATATTCTTATATATTTTTATCGATCAAAAATCTTCAACAACAAGAACAACTGTTACATAATATATCTTTGTTGAGACAAATATAATTTTTTAAAAGAAAATGTAAAAAAGTTCCTGCTCTTGGGTCTGTTAAGGTCTCCTTACAGGAAGTAACAGTAACACATAAGTAATAGAATTTTCTTTAAAAGTCTGGTTAAAACAAGTAAGAAAGCTCTAGTCGGGTCTGCCCGACTACGAGATCCCCTGAACCAAGTCCGAGCTGATGTTTTAAACAACCTAGCTTACATATTTTATCTATACATATTACCTCTGCGCGCATATACACATGCACACATGCACACATACACACATGCACACATATACACATGCACACATTTGTATACACATGCACACATATACATACCATGCACACAGAAACGCGCGCAGATTACTGCGTAGTTGATTTGAATGTATGTGTGCACACGTACAGGCTGCTGCAGCGTGTTTTTACAATGTTTCCTTTAATAACTTCTGTATTACTTAACGGATTTGAATGCAATTTTCTGCATTGAATGCTATTAATTTATTGAAAATACGGTTTTCACTAAAAAATTTGAAAAAATTAAATTGTGGCTTTGATAATTTTTTTTTTTAATAAATTTTTTTTGTAAAATGTGGAGCCGGTATCCAAAATATGAAAAAATAGAAAATGTATTTTATTTATAAAAAGCTAAAAACAAAATTTGGTAGCTGTAGCTAAAAATATGTAAAAGATATGGTCAAAAAACTGAATCTTGATAACGTTTTAAATCGATAACATTGAAACGGAAAAATTTATCGAATATCTAAAACAAACTCGATATTTTCGCTGTATACACAGACCATCATGCAAAATTTGAAGTCTCTAGCTCTTATAGGTTCTGAGATCGACGCGTTCATACATACGGACAGACGGACAGACGGACAGACGGACAGACGGACAGACGGACAGACGGACGGACGGACGGACAGACAGACGGACAGGGCTAAATCGACTCAGCTCGTCACCCTGATCAAGAATATATATACTTTGTGGGGTCTGCCACGCCTCCTTCTGCCTGTTACATACTTTTTGCAAAACCATTATACCCTGATTTCCCATTTTCAATGGGTTCAGGGTATAAAAATTATTGAAATATATATATATCAAATGTATGATAAGAAAATATATAGTTATCTCGGCGTTCCTCTATTTCTTCTTGTTCCTGCCTATATCTACATAAGTCTCGGCTTTCACTCTCCTATATGCGTTGCTTACAAAAGCTACTCTAATATAAACTATAAGTTTTATGTCTTTCAACTTTCAAGATCAAAGCTCCAAAAAAAACTGGAGTCTTACGATCCTGTTTGGTGCGATCATTGAACAAATAGTAGGCCCCTACAAGAGCATATTGAGTAAACTTCCGCTTCCCTTTGTCAGCTTTAGAGTCCATAAAGCTATGGCCGAGTTTTAGTGCCTGTGTTGTCCAACAACAACAACAACAAGAACAACAATAGCAACAACAACTGCATTTTTATGGCATTAAACAAACTTTGAGAGCGAATGTTTTCGAACACTTTTGAAGTTTTATTGAGTTATAAATACGCAAAATGGCTTTGGAGTTGCCTCGCCCCAAGCGAACTAAACTCGGCAATTTTCAAATTAAATTTATGATCGATTTATGCCAAAAACAAAACAAACCAACAAAAAACAAGTAAGAAAGCTCTAGTCGGGTCTGCCCGACTACGAGATCCCCTGAACCAAGTCCGAGGCAGTGTTTTAAACAATCTAGCTTATATCTTTTACCGGTACATATTACCCTCTGCGTGCACCCACACACGCACACATATACATACACAAGCACGCGCGCCGCTTACTGCGTAGATGATTTAGCGGCTACGCTTGGGCTGCATTCTATGCAGCATTATGAGAAATTCATTGTTAAATAACTTCGGTTCTAGATCTACTTTCTTAATGAAATTTTCAGGACATAATATTGACATCTAGAGGTGTATATATACGAAATCCCAACTCCCTAGTATTTGAAATACGTTTTTTCCACTTATGGGGCTAATGGGGAGAGGTATCCAAAATTTAATAAGTTTATTATCTGTATTTACATCACAGCAACCTACATAGTCAATTTGGCGTCTCTAGGTATTATGGTCTAAAAGTTATAGCTTAAAAACAAAGTCAAAATATCGATTGTTATCGATAATAAGGAAATAGGATGAGTTATCGAAAAAAAAAAATAAACTTGTACTGCGTATGGTATACAAGAATATATATCTAAAATCTCAAATCTCTAGCTTTTGTGGTTTACGAGATCACTGCGTTCATACGGACGGACAGACGGACAGACGGACAGACGGACAGACGGACAGACGGACAGACGGACGGACGGACAGACGGACAGACGGACATGGCTAGATCGACTCAGCTCGTCGTCCTGATCAAGAATATATATACTTTATGGGGTCTGCCACGCCTCCTTCTGCCTGTTACATACATTGTCACAAAACCATTATACCCTGAATTCCCATTTTCAATGGGTTCAGGGTATAACAAGTAAGAAAGCTCTAGTCGGGTCTGCCCGACTACGAGATCCCCTGAACCAAGTCCGAGGCAGTGTTTTAAACAATCTAGCTTATATCTTTTACCGGTACATATTACCCTCTGCGTGCACACACACACGCACACATATACATACACAAGCACGCGCGCCGCTTACTGCGTAGATGATTTAGCGGCTACGCTTGGGCTGCATTCTGGGCAGCATTATGAGAAATTCATTGTTAAATAACTTCGGTTCTAGATCTACTTTCTTAATGAAATTTTCAGGACATAATATTGACATCTAGAGGTGTATATATACGAAATCCCAACTCCCTAGTATTTGAAATACGTTTTTTCCACTTATGGGGCTAATGGGGGGAGGTATCCAAAATTTAAAAAGTTTATTATCTGTATTTACATCACAGCAACCTACATAGTCAATTTGGTGTCTCTAGGTATTATGGTCTAAAAGTTATAGCTTAAAAACAAAGTCAAAATATCGATTGTTATCGATAATAAGGAAATAGGATGAGTTATCGAAAAAAAAAAATAAACTTGTACTGCGTATGGTATACAAGAATATATATCTAAAATCTCAAATCTCTAGCTTTTGTGGTTTACGAGATCACTGCGTTCATACGGACGGACAGACGGACAGACGGACAGACGGACAGACGGACAGACGGACAGACGGACGGACGGACAGACGGACAGACGGACATGGCTAGATCGACTCAGCTCGTCGTCCTGATCAAGAATATATATACTTTATGGGGTCTGCCACGCCTCCTTCTGCCTGTTACATACATTGTCACAAAACCATTATACCCTGAATTCCCATTTTCAATGGGTTCAGGGTATAAAAAAGAGAACGGCGAAATATGCAAATGAAAATGGGAAAAAAAGTCAGCGCCAGGCGTCGACATTTGAGTAAATTAGCCCCTCGACAAAGCGGGGAGGAGCAGTGCCTGACCAGAAGAGATCCGGGAGCAGGCAATTTATTGGCCTAGGCTGACGGACGACGATGGCAACAACAAAAGCAAGGCAAATTATGTGCAGCCGGCAAGAAAATTGCAACAACAATTTTGATTGACTGTTGCGCTTGAAATGCTTTGATCTGGGTCTTGGCAGCAAATGGGTAGAGAGGATGCACTGCAGCAACGGGAGCAGCGGCAGCAGCAGTTGCCAGCTGACGCCAGCAGATGGCGCTCAATTGGCGATTAACGTTGACGTCGTCCCCCATTTGGAAAAGCCATCGGAGCGAATGAAGCTATCGCCAGCATATTTGATTATTGCAATCTGATGTGCAGTTTATTTTGCTTATCAGCTTTGGGTGCTTTGATGTCACACAGTTGGCATTGGTATTAGCTCGTCACCGGGGCGCGAAATGTTTACGCCAGTCAGCCAGTCAGCCGGCCAACAGTTTTTGGCCATTTGATGCTGCCGACGACGAAGTTGCCAACCAGTTGGCGCGACATAAGCAAATAAATAACAACGCATTCGAATTCGATTTGGGTTTTGAAATGGGAATTGGAATTGGAAATGAAGTCGGAATTCGCAATCAGTAACAGAAATAGAAGCTGCAAATTCAGCACTATCAAAGTGCGATGCCGCCGTCAGGGCAAAGTTAAATAATCACAAAAAATCTAGACACATAGCTTCAGCTGAAGATATCGTAAAGCGAAAACAAAAACAACAAAACACACAGCCTGCAAATATACTTACTAAACGCATTGTTTATTTTCGAATTTTGTTGCGCGTAAATCACGGAAACGACTTCTTACCAACTCGTTGCCTGGCTTCTTCTGCACGGCCAGACAAATTGTCGACAATTTCCATGGAAGTGCCATAAATCAACTGAAAGCTTTCCACAAACAGTTTGTGGAATTGTGCTTAATTGTGTTTTCAATTTACATATTTTGCTGGAAATTTAGAAACTAAATCAAATATCAATCAAAATTCTTAACAATAGACAAAAGTGAGTTCTTAATAATTTCGCCATGAAAGTCAAACAATCTTATGCAATAAATGACGCTACTTGTTATAGGTAATTTCTAAAAATCAAAAGTAAATATATTTATGTTTTTTAAATTCCAACTTCCAAGAAGTGTTTGAAATTAAAAAGATTTTGAAGCGTTTTCTTATATTTTATACATTTTGATAACTTAATTTTTTCACTTTTCAGCACAAATACAAAAAATTTTAATGCTTACGCAAATATTAACTATTAAACAGAAATTAGAATAATAATGTAGTTCAGTTTTCTGATCCAGTTTACCTAAGCTGCTACCCTACCTTGCGTATACGTTATTTTCTATGAATTAAATTGGAGCACTCGCTGCTACTCGCCCAGTTGAATGTATGAATGAAAAGAATAAAACCATTCAACAAAACCAAATTCAGCAGTAAAGGCATTTGGTTTTTCATTTCGTAAGATTGGACAGTTTGAGGAGGGGCAGAGGCAGTGGACCCCTCACAGCTAACCCAGCCACCGGGCAAATATCTCATGCAGTGCACACGTACAACAATGGAAGCTAGAGTCGATTGATTAAACAATTAACAATAACATAAATGCAAGCATAATTGCGGCGATATCGTGTGTAATTTCAAGCGCTTTCGACGGAAGCCCGCGCCCCACGACGCCCGCCAGCGAGTCGTCAACATTTCGAGGCGTCTGGCTCCTGTGATCGATAGCCCCGAGAGATTTGCCTTGGCCGTGCAAACAGGTGCACCACTTAGCTGCTCTCAAGTGGATTTTGGCATTGTCAAACTGTGTTGTGCATTGAATTATAATAAGTGCATGGAGCAATCACTGGATGAGTCTGCCAGGTCTAACCACAGAGCACAATCCGGCGTACAACCAGCACTGGCGCCAAGGTGTTTATCGTCGCCTGCAAACTAAACAAACCACATCCAGGACAGAGAATAAGAGAGAGAGAGAGAGAGAGAGGAGCGAGATGCTGTTGCATTATTGGCTGCGGGCAGGGGTAAGTTCATTGCGCCACGGGCGCACTGCAGATTTATCGCCCACGGAGGTGGTAACGCGTCTTCTACGTGGCTATAAAACAGACACCCAAACTGGGCTGCCATAGCGCCAGCTCATGCTGCGCTGCAGTCGGGCCTTCCCTAGCCTCTAATGCCGCAAATACTAATCCCAAGCAGCTAGGACAGGCCACATTTACAAGTCCGGTTCGCTGTGGACAGTGGGCGTGTCTGCTTACTTTATGTCCAAAATCAAGAGTGAGCAATAATATTATTATATTCAATGCTCAAAAGTGTGAAAGTCGAACCCAGTTGGTGGTCAGCTGGAAAACTCAATTAGCCAGAGTCCAAGTGCTGACAGTGAAAAGTGTTGCATGTGGTCAGCGTCCAAGGCCCATCAGCTTCCACTTGCAGCTCCGATCGCTGTTGCATGATATCATTAATCTAGCTCCAGCCTTCACTTCAGCTGCTGCTACTGCTCTCAAGGGCATTCCTGCCCTTGTTTACGGAAGCTCCCCCCAACAGCAGCGAAAATAGTTTTCATTGTAAATATAATAATTGGGATTGTAACAGCAGCAGAGGCACAATAAACTGCGCCTGAGCGACTCATTTGGAAACGGATTGGCAGATAAATCTATCGGCTGCATTTTGCAGTTTACATATAAACCATATGGCAGCCATGGTCCAGAGTCGAAGTAGGTGCTAATTTATGGTTACGACAGCATTCAGCGAAAACAAAAACAGACATTGTATTTTGGCATTTGAATCTGCATCGATCTGCCCTCGCGTGGCAACCACCTAATTGGCAATGGGATCGGGTCAGATCGTAGATCGCTAGATCGCTGGATCGCTGGATCGGTAAATCGGTAAATCGGCAGATCACATTCATCCACAGCGGCACGGTAAATATTTATTGCTTTGTTTAGGTAACCTAAATTATAAAATTATAAAGCCAGCAGGCAATATGTAGTATCCAAAAAATCTTTAATTCCCATCTAAACTGTACTGATCGGATCATAGATCATAGCGATCTGGCAACACTGTCTGTACGCTCCCTGGCAGCTCGGATTCAGATCGATGGATATTAATTTGTTTGCAAACACATTTCGAGCGTTTTGCCCAATTTGTAGCCGAAAGTATCTGTAAGATACAACACATGCCAAACTCGTGCAGCCCACTGTATCTGCATCTCTAACTGTATCTCTATCTGTAGATGCAGATGTAGTTGTAGTTGTAGCTATATTTCTGGCCTCCTCAATGTCTGCTGCACTCATGCTGAGCGTCGAAAAGTCTACGATTTCCGTTCGTCATATAAATCAACTGAAAAACCTAAAGCAACAGCATTTCTACATTTTTATTGGTGTTGAGCATTTTTTTTTCTTCTTCCAACGTGCTATTTATTTGTGCATAATAAGTTGTTGGGCAGGCGCAGGGCCCGAGACGGTATGGTTGGCAGGTCGAGGGGGCATAGACGCCAGCCTGGGGCGTGGGTGTGTAGCCGATGGCTGATGGCTGAAAATTTGTTGTCGATATCAAAATACCAAACAAATCGTCAGCTCGTCATTTTTCAGTCAGTTTTTTGTTCAATTTGTTATGGGCGAGAATGTGAGGAGCTAACGGGCATATAGTGGGTGCCAAAAGTATGACAGCATGTGATAGATAGGTTGGTAACTAGGTAGCTACATAGACTTATAGATATCAATTGAATGGAAAGACAGACGGGTAGAAAGAAGGTATATAAATAGATATATATAGATATATTTACAAGTAGGTAGATTGTAGAGATGGTAAATAACAGCCATATAGGTAGGTATTTAGATAGATATATATATAGATTTAACTATAAGTAGACAGATTGATATATGTTGAGATAGATAGATAACAGCCATATAGGTAAGTATATAGACAGATACGTATAGATATAATTTTAAGTAGATAGATTGATAGATGTATAGACAGATAGAAAACAGTATTATAGATATAAATGTAATTTAAACCATTTCATTAGTTGGGTTAATCTCCATGAAGTTTTTTACATTTCGAGAAAACTCTCTATCTAATATAATAAATAATTAACTAATAATTATCTCTATCTAATATCATAAATAATTATTATTTCTATCTTGAATTAGTTTACCTACGACCTAACCGCCTGGCTCTCACTTCCTTTAAGCATTTACAATTATATTTGGCTGCACATTGACTTCTGATAGGCACTGTTCACATGCCAACCTGATGCTTCATATAGACATTGGGGAGCGCATGTTGTTTCTTATTTATGTACATACATATGTAGTTTTGTTGCTGTTGTTGTTGTTTGTGCTGTTTGAGAAACAATTCATTAATGAATTTTAAAATGCTTCTAATCGATCGTTTGCGCTATAATTAATGTCAGCCAAAGGCAATTGGAATGTGTTGCGTGAATTTCTTGCTCGGATATAGAACTTGATTCATGAACGATGCTTAAGAAGAGGTCTGATAGTGCTCTGACTATGCACCTGCTGTGTCACTTTGAACTCAAGATGAATGTGTCAAAGACAAAGCTGACCGACATTGGCAACTGGTTTCGTTTCTGACCTATAAAGCAAATGCAAAAAAAAGATATAGGAGTGAGTTATCTCTCTATTTTTGCCGATGCCTGGAATGCGCTAGAAATCGATTCTCTGCCCGATTTCCCGCTCACATTTGTATTTATTTCGCTCATAGTCTCATGGGATGTGAAACACTTGGTGCCGCGCTGTCTGCACGAGCCGCAGCAATAATAACAACAACAACAATAACTACAACATCAGCGGCAGCAATAATTGTAAGAACAACAAACACACGCATCTACTGCATATTTATGCAAGAGCCAACCACCAGATGCAAATGGATATAACTCAAAAACTTTCCTGACCCGGGAGGCTGTGCGTTGTTTTTCCACGCCTTGCATGAAAAGTGAAAAGTGTTGAGAAAAATGTATAAAACAAATGCCAAAGTCAAGCTAAGAAAACGAGAGACAAGACACCAGACCAGACCAGACATCAGACCAAATGAGAGGAGACGAGTCGCATCAAGTCGAGAATTGTTGTAATTTTTAACCAGTTTACTGAGCAAATATTTTATCAACATATTTTCAGAGACAACAATCAAATGTTTGTCTTCAAAATATTTAAATATTTACATTGTGAAAACAACTGCATCGAGCGAAGACGACGACGACGACGACGATGTGAATGATGACAACAAGACTTTAGCTCTTTAAGAAACTGCGAATAGCTGATATATCTAGCTAGTACATACACATATGAGGATGAAAGAGGGGGCTAGACTAAATAGGTATGTGGCTGTGGAGCGCGGGTTGCTGAGAATGATTAGGGCTGTTGCCATGGGAGCAGACGCAGTTGTTAAATATATAAAAAGTTCTTTAACAGTTAAAAATTAGTTAAACTTATTTTAATTTTGACTAACTTAAGCACTAAATAAAAATTAAAACAACTTTACTTTTTATTAGTAAAGGTAAATAAAATATTTTTTAAAAAAATGCCCCTCTCTGCTAAATGTATCTGTCAGATACTTTGGGACTATCCCATGAACTACCTCCATATTAACAGTCAATTACTTAAATTAATTAAATCATAAATAATATATAAATAATTTCAATAATACTGCATCATTTCAATATGTGTCTATCAGATATTTTGAGACCCTTCCATGAACTACATCTAAATTAATTATCAATTAGCTAAAAAACACGTATCTGTCAGATAGTTGCACTAATTAATTATGCCCAAACATAAGCTGACAGGCAATAAAAACATGTATAAAACCAACAACAATGATAACAATACAAAAATATATTGTATCTGAAACTTTGACAATTATTCGAGCGTTGCAGCTGGAAAATGTGTCGTCAATGGCGCGCGGTTAAACAAACAAAAGACATACACAAAAAAAGACAGCTAAAAAATAAAGATGCAGCCAAGGCCTTGAGCACTAAGTTGAGTATGTGGGTGCTGCGATACACACACACACACACACACACACTGGGGAGTCATCAGAGATTTCGCAGTCAATTTAACAAACGCCCATGAAATTATTACAAGGCGCGTGTGCGCGCGCAGACGTCTCTCTGCTGTTGATATACCCTAACCCAAAATGGAGCATATTAATTGGTAATCGTCTTTTTTTTGGCTGCGACACAATTTAACAAGGTAGTTGAGCCGCCATATCTGAACCCTGGCTAAGCACAATGAGCAATTTCCTGCCGCTAGCTGATGCTGATGCTGATGCATTGGCTGTGGCTGCCTACACACTCTCACACACACACTGACAATTTGTCCTAAATAAACATTTCAACACCAACGAAAACGACGTTGACGACGACGACGGCGACGACTCTGAGTATGTGGCAGCGCAGCCTCCGCCGCCTCGGCGTTAAAGCGTTTCGAAAGTGGCGCGCGACGTGGACGAGAGAGTCTGTTAAATTGTCTGGCCAAACATACCACCGTTTAACCGCAGCCAGTCGCTTCCCCTGGCTCTCACTTCCGCAGCCACAGCCCCTGCCACAGCCTCAGCCCTGGCAGCCAAGCGTCGCTCATTCGCCGTCGCAATATGCTAAATAAACATTGGGCCACGTCATGGCTTATTGAATTGTCACTTATGCCCGAATTTGAGTTTTTGTTGCCATCGCACCGGCTGCGACTGCGGCTCCTGCTGCTTCTCGCTACTCGCTTCTCCCTCTCTTGGCAATGTTTGTCACAATTTCAATGGGCATTCATAATGGCGACTATCTGACGTTTCCTTCTGCCAGCGGCTGCCAGTTGCCAGTAAAGTGCTTCCATTTAATTGGTTTTACTCCCTGGAAATTCAATTTCAACAGTTTGCAACTTTAAAGACTCATATGCCTCATATGAGATACCCTAATATAATCAATAATCGATTTATGCTGTTTACTCAAAGCGAAAAGCAATCGAGGAATTCGAAATAAAATGAATTGAATATTGCTTACGTGGTTAGGTTGGTATAGAGTTTTCTGTAAAAAGATGCAACTTCTGTACGGTAGAGTTTCAGTTTGTGAAAAGCTTAATGCTCAAGAAATATTGTAAATATTTATTAAAATAGGTTTTAAGATTCTTTTTAATTTAATATATCTGCAAGTTTCCGAAGATTACATATGTTTTATATATTTATAAATTTTCCATGATCAAAACGAACCTTAAATTATCTATCTTTCACCACCCTTCTCTGAGAATCTCATTAATTCTATAGGCTGCCTTAAACGTATATGTTTTGTATATACTTTCCGTGATCAAAACTAACCTTAAATTATCTATATTTCACTATAATTTCTTTGCGAATCTCATTAATTCTATAGTCTGCCTTAATCCTAATTGAATCATGCAATTTAATGACTAATTTTTTACCATCAACATTAAACAAAATAAAAATTCGATTCAAATCAACCTCTAATATAGCCCACAAATCAATCAATTCACACGTTTGGCTTTCTTTCATATTAATTAACCCACACAAACATAGATGCATGTGTGTGTGTGCAGTGATATAGAAATCAAATTATGCACTGACAATTTAATTGAAATATTGCAAATCTATGCGCCATAAAATTTTAGAACAAATCTTCCACAAAATAACAAAAAGGCAACAACAGCCGCAAAAACAAAGGTAATAACAATTTGAAATAACAAACAATAAACGGCAATCAAAATTGAAATGTTTCAAGCTACATTTCAAAATAAAAAGCATACACTATGGGATATTACATTTATGTGTATGTAGATACAGCTTAACAGCATATGGGGGCTACAAATTGATCCGGCGGATACATTTCAAATAAATAACAACGATGCGCGAGAGCGAAAAATTACAATTACAATTAGAATTTTCATTTCATTTTCATTTTCATGACTTCCGTTTAATAACAAATAAATCGCATAATCCAAAGCATAATATTTTCACAATTAAAATTTCAAATAAATTTTAGCAAAGCAGCAGCAAATCAAAGCAATTACAACAACAAAGGGGCTGCAGCAAAAATAACAACAACACGCGCACACGCACACACACACACATACACACATTCAAATACAATAAAATAAATTAGCACAATCGTCAAAATTGGAAAAAAAAGAAAATAGCTACGTAAATATAAACGATTATTGACACAAACACAAAGCCAATAAATGACTGGGCGGACAAGTGGGCGGGGCATCGGACGAGCGGGCGGTCGATTGAGATCGATTGTGCGTTGCGCGCAAATAAACAGCAAAATTAGCGAAATTATGCAAAACGATAATAAACATAAAGCCGGAGACAGGAGCTAGGAGACAGCAGACGGGCGACCTGGCCAGGTTTCTCGGCGGCGGCATGTAAAAAATCAAAAATCTCAAGCAAAATAAATAAATAAGAGCCGGGCATGAAATAAAAATTAATCAGCAAAAGCCAAAAAAAAGAAGCAAGTTACATATCAAGAAGGCAGGCAGAGGAGCACAAAACTCGAGCAGCCATTTTCGGTTTTGCATTTTTGTGGGTCGTTTGGCAAACTTTTTCATAATCTTCGACCAAAGAGCAAAAAAAAACAGAAACAATAAAGCTTTTGCACCTTTTGCGGCATTACAGCAGTACGCTATCTCGCTCGCACAGCGGCACAAATGCCAGCGCCTTGTCTCTGTCGCACGCGCTCTCTCACTCAGGCGCAGTTCACACCTTAGCTAAACCTTAGTAAAAGTATCTATCGTGCATAAATATTTATGTATCTAACTGGGGCGTGCCGCTACAGCAACAAAAACAACAACAACAACAACAACGAAAGCAGCAGCAGCAGCAACAACAACGAAACAAGTTTTAGCATTTAAATGAGCGCCAAAGTTCGCCAAAAATTGTTTTGTTGGCTCCGCCCACTGGCAGCCGACGCTGAAGCCAGCTGCGACTGCGACAGAGCACAGATGTACAAATGTATCTCACAGATACACACGCACAGCAAACGCCGCTGCTGCTGCTGCTTAGAGCATTTATGAAAATAACCACCTCGACAGCGCTGCCAGCGCTGCGTCGGCAGCGACTGCGACAGCAGCTACAACAATTGGCATCAGCAGCAGCGTCAACTCGTTCGGGCCGCGCAGTCTGAGTCGCAGCAGAAGCCACAGTCACAGCCACAGCCATAGCCAGTGGTTACTTCTGTTGTTGTTGTTGTTGCTTTTATTATAGTTGTTGTCTTTGTTTTGACCAGTCGATCGCCGTTGCTGGCGCTGCCATTGCCATTACCTAGTTCGCTCTTGCTCGTTTATGGCTGCCAGGGCCAGCACAGCCCGCACATAAATTACTTGCTTCTGCCGACCTACCGTTTGCCTATCCCTCTGTCCGTCTGCGTGTCGATGGCTGTCCATCTATCCATCCATCTGCGACTGTAGTTGTGGCAGTGGCTGTGGCTTACCTGTCGACACATATATACATTACATCAATGTATTTGTGCCATGTGAAGCAGTGCGTCCTTCTGTTTTGCCGTCGCTATTTTCACTCTGAGGTGAGTTTGGAATTCGTTTAAGATGTCGACTCGAGTGTATTTTGTTAAGGTAAATTGAGGAGCTTATTAATGAAATAATAACAGGTGAAATAGATTAGGCAGTTGCCTATGAATTTAAAGTCTCAGTTAATATATTTTCTATATACGTAACTTAATTAAGTTTTCTGGAACAATAACTAAGCGGCATGAAATTAGTTTTGAATTCCGAACATAGATTAAGATTTTGAAAATAAGATTAATAAAAGATTTTTTCTTACTATAAAAAACTGATCTTTTGTCGGAATAGAAATCATGTCGACAATTGAACTTATAACTTTTAAGTAAGAATTAATTTACAATACAACCTAGTTAATGATAATGTTATAGACTTAACAGATAGAAATATGGAAATTAAAAATTTATTTAAAATAATAAACTTTTAATATTAGTCTGGAAATGATTTTGACTAGAAAGATTGAAATCAAAAATTGATTTTTTAAAATAATTTACATTTAATATGAGTCTAGAAATGATTTAGACTACGCTCGATTTCTGTACGAGTTTATTTGATTTGATTTTATTAAAAATTCAGTTTATAGCTAAGATAGAATATAAGTTCTGTACTCAAACCGGTTAGCAATTGATATTCTTTTTGAAGTAAAGATGCATAAAAAGTCAAGTCAGAAATCCAATAGATCACAGCTGGCGCCCATTAAACCTCCAACCACTGCAGGTAATTGCATTGCAGGCCACAATTGGAAACCGCGTCGATGGAAATTTTAAACCAATTAAAACAGCTGCTGCTGCTGCTGCTGCGTGCAACGCAGCGTATGCGTAATGAAAAGCAAATATTAATAAATCATACGTGACCAATCAATTTCATACTGCGGGAAATGTCCACGCAATGCATTGCAATCCACGACGAATATACAAACTCACCGACACATATGCAGCTACTTATGTATGTGTTTGCAGAGGTTAGCCAACAAGCAGGGAAGCTTTGATGAGCGCCAGCAACTGTCGCCCGAGCGCACGCCACAGAATCAATATTTAATTTATAATTAACTTTACAACATGAAAAACAACGCACAGCCAAGAGTCGAGAGACCCAGATCCACAGATCCATGTTTCCAGGCGCCGTCGTCGTCCGTTTATCTTTTTAGCACACAAAACCAAATTTGAGGCCTAGGTAAAAAGCCGAAGCAGACAGCAAGGGGACGATGGCTGCTCTTGACATAAGGTTGGGGCGGGATTTGTGGCGGCTTTAAACGTTTCCACTATGGGCAATTAACGCGCCCATACGCAAACACGTTCCTGATCCTTTAGACAAACAGACAGGGACGGTGGGCAGGAAGGCAGGCCGAAAAAAACAAACTGAAGCATTACGCAATGATACAAAGTCTGAACAGAAAGCAGTCAAGGGTAACTTTGCCCAACCAGAGCAAAAGAGAGCGTGAGAGAGAGAGATGGAGGAATAGGTAAAGCGAGAGTGCAAACTTTTCGGGGGTGCTAATTGAAAAACTCAATATTTATCTATGCGAACAACTTACAGTTACAGCGTCAACTGACTCTGCTCTCAGGGTGGTTCAACTGGCGGCCATTTTGTTCAGCTCAGAGAAAACTCAAGCGTACTCCTATAGAAAACATGATGATAATAATAATAATGATAACGAAGTTTAGTTACCATGATCGTTGACAAATTGTAGAGCAGAAGTGGAACTAACTTTTTCTATAGAGGAAATGTTGTGACCTCTTGTAATTGGAAGTGGAACACAGAAATCAGTTAAGTAAACAGGAAGAGCTCTGGTTGCAGCACAGGCGGACAGGTAAAGCCAAGTGTCAAGGGCACTTTCCAAGCTGAGAGAGTGTCGTTAAGTAAATATGGTAATTCGTGTTTCTTAATTGTAAATGGCGAGTATCATATAAGAAATATACATGTCTATAAATAAAATTATACATATGTTACATTTTATTTAAAATCATTAAAATAAACCAAGACGGACCTAACAATAATAAATATTCTTTAATAGAACCCTATTACCCGGGTCTCATGAATTTAAGAAAGTTTTATAGTTACTCTTGTTATTGCATAATTAATTATACTTAACTGTTTGGAACTGTTGTGTAAGATATTTCCATTTGAGAATCTGACAATTTAAAAAATTGCACTCTGCATTTTCAATTTCCCCCACATTCAATCAATTAGTGCACAGTTCCAACCCAATGAATGCCTCGCTCCGAAAACGCCATGAAACGTCAATTGGTCTGATCGCCATTTAGCACTAAAAATATATATATCACATTATATTTAAACGATGTGGCCATAAACTGGATCGTTCTGCACCTTTTTAATGATCTTATTGCAGTTACGCGCTCGCCTGAGTTTTATGGACCTGCTGCACACCGTAGACGTTGCGTCGACAGTTTTTTCCCAGAAAAAAAAACACGCAATCAGCCCCCGGTCAAATACAGCTAAAGATACATCCACAGATACATCTACAGCTACAGCTAGAGCCCAGGCAACTGCACTCAGCACTTATTAGGCTTTTGATATATGTTCAAATGGAGACGACAACCAAGACGAAGTTTTTTAGGGCGTACAGCGGGTAGGCGTGGCGATGGGATGATGTTTGTATTATTGTTGGAAATAAACTCTGATTTTATATTGTTGGAATTAATGATTTTGTTCCCCTAAATTTGTTAATTACCAGCAAACAAATTTGTGTATACAAACCATGCTTGAGTTTTTATGCATTTTCTATAGAATTTTTGAGTGATTGCAGCGGACCAAATGCGTAAATTGTGGATAGAAACTGTAAGATGTTATGAGAGGCATCGACTCCGACAAATTGTATGCACACACAGCAAAATACGTATACAAATATCATGTGACTAGCTATAATTGACATATTTTCGGTTTCTCAAATCATTTGATATGATCATAGAACTTTAAATCTTTTAACTAATCCAATTTTAAGCACTTGATGCTCTGCTAATTGCACTCCAAATGCAAAACTCCAGCGATCGGCATTAGTTTTAAAACAATACAAAGTAAACAAACAGCTCGACATGTGTTTAGACGAGGGCTAAGGAGAAAGAGGGGCCAATATATCAATTACATGTCGATGTCGAACATAATGCAAGATATAATGCAATGCAGCATGCCAATGACTACCGGAAAACCCCAAACAACAACAACAACAATAGCAACAAATAGTGGAAAAGTGCCCGGGCAGCAGACAGTAGGGGAGACTGGAACTAAGGCGTATTACAAGATCAAGACGAGAGGCGGAAGGCGGGGCGTGGCTGTCAGCTCAAGTCAATCAAATCGTCAGCTAGCATCGCTGAAAAGCTACAAATGCCTTATTGTCAAAACAAACGGCAACAATTAGTTTACCAAATTACAAGAAAATATTTTTTAAACGTTCCACAAACATGCAGCGAGACTTGACACATGGTGCGTGGTGCTGTCTGGTGGGTTAGCTCCTTGCAACGATCAGGGGCGCTGTCACAGCGCTGTCCAATTGTCTGGCAGTCCATTTGTGGCATGTCGCGGGCATCTGTGTGCCTTGAAGCTGCAGATTTACATGATTCTGTAAATATATATGGCCAGCACTTTGCATTTGCACCCTCCCACCGCTCCCTCCTGCCCCCTCTCTCACTCTCACTCTCTCTCTTTTTCTCTCCCCCTCCAGCTCGCGAATAGTGCAGTGTGTTTTATTTCAAATTCACACGAATGGCGCACGCGAGATTGCCTGGTTTCGGATTTGGATTTGGATTTGGATCTCTTTTCTGTATTTTTTTGTTGTATACAATAACGAGCATAGATGTAGAGGCGAAACCATGGGGAGTATATCTCGTAAATTAACGGCGTTCCTAGGCCCCAGCCATTGTTGCCGCAGCCATAAAATAAAGTTTCGAGAAGCGTATAAAATTTATAGCGCCCGCTACCCAAGAAAATCTGACAGCGCACACCTTACGTCTTGTGATTGACAGGACCGCAGGGGCGTTTTTTGTTGTTGTTGCTGCTGTTGCTACTGCTGCCCTAATGCAATTCGCATTTCAATGCAATTTCACAGGCAATTGCAAGCAACTGCACAATGGGCATTAAGCAGCTCACAGCTCAGCTGAATTCCCAATAGATTGGGCCAGGGCCTGGGTTCGATTTTTTTGCTAGCGCACCCTCATGCGCACGATTAGGCCCAATGTGAGAAAAATGTAAACAGTTACAGTTAGTTCTAATGCTGTTCAGTTATTTAAGGTGCTTACATGGGTTGCTCTTTTATTTTGTTCAAACAATTGTGCAACAATTTGTCTTGGTGGTGAGCTTAGCTTGGCCGCTGGCTAACAGAACAATTTCTACTCTCTCTCTCTCTCTCTCTTACTCTCGTTCAGCTCTCAAGCCAAGTCCAGAGCCACTTCAACCTGGTGGTCCTTGCAACCCCTTTTTTGGCAACATGCCCCTGCTCCATACACACAATTTCCACTTAGCATAACAATGGCGTTGCGACTTCTTCCGTTTCGGGGTTTATGGAAATTAGCCCTATACACAGCCTCCAGCATCCAGGATGGGCTGCTCTCGATATGCCTGCGTATGTGTGTGTGTGTGTGTGAGCATCAACTGCAAATTAATTCATTTATATGCAGAAAATTCAACGTTTTGTTGTTGCGGACAATGCTACAATGTTATCAATTTTGGGCCAGCGGCTACAGTGGCTCTAGCCGGGGCTTAAAGGTGTGTGGCCCGAAGATACGAATACAAACGTTCCTCTTAAGCAGCAGCTGCTAGGTGGGTGAGTGGGTGAGTGGGTGCTTGGTATTTGACGATAGAGTTAATTGATTGTGGGCGCTCTGCTGGCTAACGAGAAGGGCCATGGGATTTAATTGTTAGCATATGACAAAGGCAAGAGCTGATTATAAACCTCAAAGATGAGTAAATTATTCCAAAAACTGTGAGATATGTGAATTAACCTTCTACTGGTAAAAATGCTTCCTTGTCTACAACTACTTCTTGCAACTGAACTGAATTTCATTTCTTGAGTGCCAATCGATTGTACCGATGCGCAGAAGTGAGCCTATTGAAAACCTGACTGCATGTAATCACAATTATTTCAAAATCATGAACAATTTTCCAACAACACAATACATTTTAAATGGTAATCATCTTGACAGTTGAAGCATTTCAATAGTACAAATCCGAATGAATTTATAAAGTTCTTTTTTTTTAAGATCAGACTAAATTTGACTAAGCTACAGTCATCCAAAGTTCAATAAAGCTTGATTCTAGAGTCGATCCGATATAATCCATAGAACGGACCTTTAGATGTTCTGTCATGCCAACATGACATAACTGTGTTTGTATGTGTTGGTACACAAGTTATCAGAAATAGGGTTCACGAACACTCCACTAAGTTACTAAATAACACGATCAATTCTATCAACAAATTCTTTTAATATCATAAACGACAGTTGCTAATCAAAAACATAAAGAATATCTGACACAACTTTGTGATAATTAAAATAATATTTCTTAATATTGAAAAATAGCCAAAGCAGTTGCTTTGTTGTTGAATTTAATTTGTAGTTGGTTTTACATTGTTTAATTTTTACAGCAAAGAGTTCCAGTTGAGTTGTTGGCATATATCTTGCAGACATTCACTTAACTTTCAGTTGAGGGCAGAAGATTTCACGGCTGTCACGCCCATTTCCCATCACAGAACCGTCACGAAAGTAACCCAAAACAAATAATCATTCAAGTTAAAATTTGGGTGTTGGTCACCGTTTTAAGTATTTCCGCATTGCAGTAGAGCAGACCGGAATAAGTGTAGGAAAGGCGCGACAAATACTAATTTCCATGCAATTTCAAGTGCATATTCAAATTACACACACACACACACTCTCACAGAGATGATATACTTAACTGTCCAAAATATTTGAATGGGTAGCAACGGACCCCGTTAATGAAATATGACACGTATTTCCCCTGCGCCGCTGACCCAACTTCAAAGTGTGGATGTGGATGTTGTACTCAAATATGGATGCTCGATCCCTATCCCTATAGCCAGCCCGTGCCCGTCGTCAGACCAATGTCAGAGTGTAATAAATATGAGACTCATTAAGAAAACCATAAATAAATGCAACGTCAGTGCATGACCAACAATCAAGAGCGAGGAGCTGTCCCAAGATGGAACCAAGTCGAGCTGGGCAAACAATGTTTGAACCCAGCTCGGCCCGGGTCGTGCTGCGGCTGTGGATGTGGCTCAAGCTCATGTAACATGAGCAAATAGTACAATATAGCTGAATGATGTCTAGAAATTGTCGCCCGGCAGTCTGGCATGGTCGTAGGGTCCACTTGAGGCGAACAGGCGACAAATTTCAGACCGAAAATAGCATGACACTTGAATTCGGATTGGTCTTTGAGTCTGGGAGACAGGTTTTATGGTTACGCACTCATTGTATAATTTACTGTATGCAGATGTTGCTCGTGTTACGCAGCGCAGCGTCTGAGGAAGCACGGGAATGCCGCTTGCCCCGAAATTCAATTGAATTTCAACAGAACTGGAAAAGGGTCCCCGTCGTGTCCAAGTCCAGTTCACTGCACCAATCTCCTAGTCCAAGTGCCATGCGAACTTTTGCACCTGTGCAACAGATATATACAAATACACATGGAGTCTATTATAAATTGTGACCCGAGGCTGCTTACGGATAAAAAACAATCAGGCACAAAAAAACATGTGAACTGACAACCCAGAATATGTACATAAATATGTATATATATATGTGTGTGTGTGTATATAAAATATATATGTTCCTAGAGCCGAGGCGAGGCGAGCCTTTGATTTTCTGTCAGCGCTCTTTGATTTCACTTTAAGCCCGAAACAGTCGGACAGGCAGAAGGACACGCAGCAGGAGGAGCCTCATCTGCTCTGGCTTTTTGCCTGCCAATCGATTGAACAATTTTTCGCATTGTCGCGCTCTCTGCCCAAGCAACCGGAGGCTACTTGGCCGCGCCCCATGTGTGTCCGATCTGTGCCCCCAGCGTGCATATGAAATGTTGTACATACATACATTGTATACGGGGCATGCTCAACCCCCCCCCCCCTTGTATGGAAGGGCAATATTTACAATCATAATATTATTCGCGCATATGGACTTGAGGTCGTAATCCATAATTGGTTTGCCTCTTACGCAATAAGTGAACATTTTCGGGTTACTGACTAATTGCAATTTTATTAAATTAACTTTATATGGCATCTATAGCGAGACTATCTGTGCATGTTATATTGATCCAATAAAGAAGTCGACAATTACTTAAGATATATATAAAGCCTTGTTGCCTATATCTTGTCATATTTAGCTTAGACTTATTTAGTGCTGGGAAAATCTCAATTACTCCTCAGTCTTTTTGTCATATTTATACCCTGAACCCATTGGAAATGGGAAATCAGGGTATACGGTTTTGCAAACAGTATGTACCAGGCAGAACGAGGCGTGGCAGACCCCATATATATTCTTTATCAGGATGACGAGCTGAGTCGATATAGCCATGTCCGTCTGCCTGTCTGTCCGTCCGTCTGTCCGTATGTATAAACACGTCGATCTCAGAAGCTATTACAGCTAGAGAAATTTTACACGAAGGTCCATGTATACAGCGCGCTTCTCAAGTTTGCTTTAGATATTCGATAACTTTTGTGTTTCCCTGATATCGATTAAGAACGTTATCATTCATATCTTTCTGTACTAGACCGACTGTACCGACTAGAGCGTTTTTACTTGTTTTATATTATATTTACTTTATTTATAAATTTGAGATGTATAGAGAGCTCATAACGTACTTGTATACTTGTTTACTTGAAAAAATTCCTGACGTTCTTCAGGCTTACTGTTACATTTAACTGCAATTTTTTTCTGAAATATCTTTGCTTGAAATTAAAAGCTTGATTTGAGGACATGTTAAGATGAATCAATAAAATAATTTTCATTCATTTGTATAGCTAAGGCATAAATAAAGCTTTTGAGCCAGCATCTAATCATGTTGAGGTTTACCTCAACTACTTGATCAACATCAGACACCACAGCGTTAAATCATTTATCCTAATGCCTTTCAAATTAGTCCATAGCCCATTGCATCCGGAATGGCATATGAATCATTCCGCCTAATGAATGTGTCTGTCACTCGCTGTCAACACGTTGCTTAGTCGGAGCCCCCTCTGATCGCATGATCTCGCAGGGCACACCCATATGACGCCTTGCGACTCCCAAAATATGAATTGGAGCTGAGAGCGGGATACACAGGCAGACTCTCAGCTGGGCTATATTTAATACAGAGTGACATTAATGTCAGGCACAATTAGTCGTGAGGAGCGCCAATGGATAAGAGGAAAATGCTACCCAAACACAAGAAAATGAAAAAACAATCAAAAAACGATAAACGAGGCGCGCGGAACGCGCCATCAGAAATAATTTGACATGCCTCTGCCTACATCGAAGGAGATAGATACATGGCTGGAAGATGATTTTGTTATTGCAGCTTTGGATTTGGATTTTGATTCATTTCTCGTCTGCTCTTTCCTTTTGTTGGTACGTGTGTGAACCGCTGAACTATAAAATCTCTTTTGGCCATGGCCTTTTGTCTGGGCTTTGTTGCAAACTCGTAAACAAACAATTACACAACAAAGCGGCTGCAAATGGGCCACAGATACAGCTAGAGACACCTACCAAAATAATAGAGCACACAATAGACACCGAAACTCAAGCACGGTGGCATCCCCCTATACCATCCAATCCCATCCAATCCCGACCATCATCAATTGTTTCACCCCTAATCCCGGCCTGCGGCTTCCAGACAACTCAATATACACTTTCCTTTACTTCAGCTACAATTGCCATTGCCATTTCCATTGCGTTTGCGAATTTGCCGCCGCTCCGCTTGGTTTGATCTTCCTCTCGATCGCATTGCCCTAGGGGGATCTCAGACTGGGACTGGGGCTGTTGCCGTTGGTGTTAATTTATAAAAAACAGCGCCTCCGGTTCGCATTTTCGCAGCGTTGACGCTTTTCTTGCAGGCGGCGCGTGGTATGAAAACCAAATCAGATAAAAGATATACTACGTGTTTATATTGAGAATAGCACAAACGATAGCAATCTGTGGCACAGTGGTGCTTGACTAAAGTATATTGGAAAATACGAAAATCAGATTTGGATTTAAAATACGTCTTGGAATCTATAGACTAAACTAGGATTTGGTTAATGGATATAAAATATGTTTTCAAGATAAAAAAATGTTGCATATAAGCTTGCCTACAATATACAGGTAAAACCCACCTTTGATTTAAAGTAATTTTGAGCTATTTTTCAACATAAAAGAATTGGAACTTTTAAGCCTTAGTTTGCTTCTTAAATGGTCTATATAAATTTCTCATACACCGATCAATATTATATTTATATCTTTGTAACTTCTCTTATTACTTACTCTTATACTGCTGAGTAAGTATTTGATATTTAGTCTAACTATTTTCTACATCTTTAATAATATTGGTTAATTTATCGTAACTCTCAAAACGAAAAGGATTAAAGATACACCTCTCTCTTTCTAACAATTTCTAGATTTCCGCACCCAATTTGCATATTCAAGTAGCTGAGCACCAGCAGCAGGCTCCACTGTGGCAGCCACATAAACGCCTCGGCGGCGTCTGCGTCGTCGGCATAGATCAAAGCAGTCTGCAAAACGGTTAAATCTTTTGAAATGTGCGCACTTTTTGACACCCAATTTGTTTAGAAGTGTACGCCCCACCAGTTCCAATATATATATAATTATATATCTACGATGGGGCCGTAGAGATCATACTCAGTCGTAGTTCCTGAAAATGAGACGTGGCAAGGTGAGAGTACTTCATTCGGTTCGTGAGTGGGCCACTTTTTCTGCGAATTTCATTAATAAAAATGTCGAAAGTGTTGGGTGTAAAGTGTGCAGCAGAAGCAGCAGGCTCCACGACCCCCAATCTCCGCCGTAAAAATCTACACAATCACACACACACCCGCACACACAGGTAGTACAATCAAACGAATTTTCATTTGGCGTTTTTGTTTTTAATAAAAATTCAAAAGATTTACAGGCCACAAGTAATTCCACTTAAATTGCTGTAATAGTAGAAGCGGGGGAGGCGAAATTAAATTAGGGATAGGGGCTGGGCAGGAACAGGGCTCGGGGAGAGCAGCTCGTCATTTCATTCATAAAAACGTAGGCGAGCAAATGCTTAATTAAGATTTTTTCCGTATAAAAACCGAAGAGGGGATATGGATTGTGAGATATACATATATGTATGTCTATGGTATGTAAGTACTCGTAATAATAAGTTTATTGATTTGGGAAATGCCACAGCCGGATGTTTACGTCTCGGCTACTGGATGCTACGGCTAAGGCAAATCGTAAGCAACGTGTGAAATGTGCAGGGATTAAATACAGGCAGGTTATCGTTTACCTATACCCCAATCCCGTCCGGCAAGTTGCTAAGTTGGTAAGTCAATCCGCGCTTAGCAAGTTGGCCAAGCAAAAAAAAAAGAGCTGCGGAATTTCCCTGTGCATTTCCAATGCTCCTCGGTGGCAAAGTCAAAACATGCGGTTTGTGTGTCCGCGCATTAAGTTGGGAAAAAATGTACAAGACATGATACAGAGGCTGGATTTATTTGTACAAAATGACTTCGCAAATGAGATTCTGTGCTGACCACCGAATGTGTAAATATTATCATGGGCCCGGCCTATGCAAACACAGAGCTCGCACACGGCGCGCAATCTCTGGCCCGGGCTGCTACCTGCTGTGCGAGGTGTGCACAGTTCTGTTAATGTCCAACACCTACGCACTCGAGTCAGTCGCAACGTGACCTGTGGCCCCGGCACTGGATTTTCACTTATGAATGGATGCGTCCATGGCCAGGCGATGCCAAGTGCCATGTACATGCACCGATAATCGATGTGATTAGGCCGTGTCGTAAACTGTAAACCCCAACCGAGCAATCAATAATTTAATTCCAAAAAAAAACCATGGTGACGTATTTAGACAGCCACTGACAGCCAAGCAGGCTCTAGAGAAATAAGAAATAATATAAATTTGTTCCAGCAAATCGTACTTCTGATACCCTATAAAAATTCATCAATACAATCTAGTTTAGTATCAGCTAGCAAGTTAGCTTTTGTTTTAATTATAAACTACAATATAACTTTTCTGGAATAGGTTGTGTTATCTACCAAACATACAGCAATATGGTATAGTCAATGTACCTCACTCAAAGTTAGAGCACAGATACGTCTTAGTATTAAAAATAGCTGGATGACAGCGCACAATATTTGGCTGCCCCAGGGCGATAGAGAAGGAAATGAGCTGCAGTTAAATGCATGCGAGAAAACCACTCGATGCCAACAAGTGGATAAGAAGCCACCACCACGACACAAACGATGCCCAAACGAACTATCAATGTCAGTGAATTGGCAAAAAATTTAAACTCAATTTGTATGCAGGCCAGAGTCCGAGCCCGAGGAAACCCTTTACTTGACACACCTCAACAACGGCTGCGGCTCAAGTGGCATCCACACACACACACATGGATCGATATCGTCTGCCGTTGCATTAATGTGATGTGATGAACACCCAGTTGGGCAGCCCAGTAAGCACAGGCAGTACTCCAGCCAGGGGCTAAGCCGCTGAAGCATGCGTATCATCAGCGCACAACAAATCTTAATGATCGTTATGGCTGTGAGCGAGGCGTTGATGACGCGACCAGGGCCATGATCGGGCACATTTTGAATGCCCAAATGGTGCTGAACTCCAGCCCATTCATCGATTCATTCATTTCATGCAGTGCCCCGAAATGAAGTACTCGAAATGCTTTGTTAAAGGATTTTGCCCTGCATTGATTTTATATTTTAATGTGTATTATCATGTACCATCGTATATTTATATACTTTGTATGCCTCTTAAACTTAAATACA
This sequence comes from Drosophila gaucha, assembly GCA_035045545.1. Taxonomy (NCBI): domain Eukaryota; kingdom Metazoa; phylum Arthropoda; class Insecta; order Diptera; family Drosophilidae; genus Drosophila; species Drosophila gaucha. The sequence goes on from JAWNOY010000292.1 coordinate 3,098,765, forward strand.
TTACAAAGCGCTTGCAAATGAGTTTGGAATCGTTTTAGAACATGCTGCTAAACAAATTTGAGAATGCGCCACTCAATCAATATAATACAATACAAAGTGCATAATTCATAAACATAATATATATATGTATATATAAAATATAAGATAACTTGTTAGAGAATAAGTATATATATAACATATGGATGCGTGTGTGTATGTGTAAGCGCCGCTTAACTGTGTGCTAAATACTTTTCAATACATGCAACTGAGTTGACAATTTTCGCCTTAGTTTTACGACGTTCCCGTGTTTAGCCAATTAGTGTTTGGATTTTTTTCAAAACGATAAATAAGTATTAAAGCCACAAATGCGTCTAAAATACGGGTAGGGGGCCTGTATGGGGCAACACTTGTCTTTTCACAACAATTTACTAGTTTTTATTTAAATTTGTAGATGCTTCTAGGTAATTGGGTCCCGATGTTTAGTTCCTGAACTGAAACACCAGTATTAAAATGATGGCTAAAAGCACAGCTGTCAGGATGGCAACCAGTATCAACTTCTTCTTTCGCACTTTGTTCTGTAATTCATATATAATTAGGAAAAATTGATTTGGCATAATGGTTTTATGCTTACCCTGTAAGAGCTGGCCTTGCGCAAATTTTCAGTGCCTTGTGAGACAAAAATGCTGGTTTGCTCCACCTGCGACTCGATCGAATCAACAGTTAAGCCCTGCTCGTAGACCATAGCACCTAAATTCTTGTAGATTTCATTGACACCCACTATGTTGTTCTCCAGTTCGCGTATGGCACGCTCCTGCTCCTCAAGTGCTTGCAGGTCCACATCTTCCTGCATTTGCGTTTGTATTTGCTGCTGTTGCTGCTGATTTGATTTACGATTGAAGAAGTTGTCCTCGAAGAAGGAACCATTGTCATTGCTACTGGCATTGTTGCTGGTTCGAGTCGAGCCAGGTGGATGTGCAATGCTGAAGTTCTGAGCGCGCGCCTGATGCAAAGCGCTTCTTTCAATATCTGCCGTTTTACGCTGAATAGCCTGCAAATAAAAAATGATGACTAAGTTCATAACTTTGCTTATCGTAAAAGAGATTAGCATACCTGGAAAGCGGTTAAAGCCGCTGTGAACTCATCAACCAAACGATCGCGCTGTATTTTAAGATGCCGCTCTTTGCACTTGTCCACCTCCTTTAATTGATTATTTGTATCGGTCACCAGCTGCTTGGTATAGGTCATTAACTGGTGACTGCGTATAGAGAACATTTTTCAGTTAGTTATTACAAATGTACGTATAGCTTTGCTATTTGATAGCAAAGGCAACACTTACAGTTTCTTCTTCAATTCGGGTGAATCCTGTGGCGTATTCAGTTGATTGACCATTCGCTGCATAGTGGACACTGCGCCGCGTGAATATACATAGCAAGGCGATTAGTCATAGCTACGAAATAAACGCCCCAAACTAGACTCACCATTTTGTTGGACTTTTTGTATGCTTGTCGCGATTATTTGTGCCAATCGCTGAAAGTCAAACTCACTGAGGCCACCACCTACGCCAGCGCCTCCCCCTCCTCCTGCACTTCCTCCGCCACCTCCGCTGAGGCCATTCTCCATATGCTGCAAATCCATGCTTTCGTATGCAGACACCTTGCCAAAATTCTTTTCAATGTGGCAGAAACCAGTTGTTCCAGTTGCTATGATGAAAATTTCCAATAAATTGTTTGCAATTAAATAACTGTACACTACTCTATTTTTCAACTTATATCATTATATGCGTTTCAGAGAAATGCACATGTATGAGAGCTTGTGTCTGATTGTATGTGTGTTGTTTTCTGTTTTTGCTCGTCGAAGGGGACTTGAGTTCTCTTTGTTTTACTTTTCGCTGATTTGTCATCACGCCTCTCACCTTGTTTGCCCTTGTCTACCTATGCAACAACCTTTGCAAACAAAGCTTTATCTATCGCATGTCAATTAAATTAATTAATTTACACCCGACGATTTTTTTTTAAAATCGAATAAATTTTGCAAGAATTTTATTAGTTTATAGAGATGGAGAAATAGTTCAATACGCGTATCTTATCGATTATTTTAACAATCGTAACAAAATTGTTAAGTGTGACCGTATATGAAACATGGAGAGATTATACAGCACTATAGATTTTTAAATTCAGCATACAACGTACATTAGTGTTAGACAGTGTAAAAGAGAAAACCATTAAAATTCAAAAAGGACTTGAAAGGATTTTGAGCCAGGCGGTTTGTAGTACAAATAAATACCACAAAAATGTCGTAATTCGAAAAGGTGAAAGATAAAATATATATATATATATATGAATTAGTTCTGTAATATCCCAGTGAAGCATTTTAATTAACAAAGCTAAGTTGAACCCTATTCTTTTCGCCAGTTACATGCTGTTGAATAAAGCCCCCTTATTTCTCATCGATCATTGTCAGTACAACATATCAAATTTAACATTGCTTAATTCTGGAATTAAAGTTCCTTGCTCCCTAACCTTAACGACAATAAGTTAAAATACAAATATTAAGAATCTAATAAAAAGACAATTAATCTGAGTCAGAACAGGATTGAACTCAGTTAAAAATCAAACGCAATACCACAAAAAACCTAACGTAATTTCTTCAATGCTAAAAAGCTAATTATTAACAAACCTGTTTATCAGGGGATCACTTTCTTGTATTGCTTGCTATAAGCTTTCTACTCAGAGGTAGTAAGACGCTGTTATCAAATCCATAAAAATATATGTCGCATATCTTTAAGAAAACTTGAAACATCAAGTCTAATACCATATTATATTTGTTCCAAAAAATGCTCATGCATTAGTTGTAGAACCGGTGCAGTTGCAGCTAACGAATAAGAAAAGCAGCTTGATCAATTAAATTAATCTTAATAAATCGTATGCATATTCAACAAATGTGTGTAGTATTCGAGTATTAAAAAGCCCTACTGCAGTTGGGTTACCTAATGAGACCGGTATATTATGGCAGTTCGAGTTTGTTTTTTTATTTTAATCTACCGTTCATCTTCGTCATTAATACAATTTTCTATGCTCTGAACTTATATAAATAAGCACGTATTCCCTTCAACGCAGCTTAATCTGTTCTCGACCAACGCCGGAGTACGGAGCACAGAAGCCGAAGCACGCTGTCGAAAGTTATTCATTTAAAAGGCTCATCAAAATTCGACAATGCGTGCTTTCTGGTTAACGCTCTCCATTCAAGTTGCTTTGTGCTATTGTCAGTACATTTATGGGCCAGGTGCGTGACATTTAACGGTGTGCCACATATATTTTAAAAGTTTGTGCAGTGAGAGTGTGAAAGATCGTCAACCGAATGCCAACACAAAACAAACGAAATACATTTAATTTGCCTAATCTGGTGTTAATCAAACTTAATGTGCAAATGCTAAAGAATTGTGTATTTTGATAATACATTAATATAGATCAAAAACTTTCGCTAAACATCGTTTCTTATGTGTCATACGCAGATCCCACCTGGAATATACGCTCCACAAATGAGCTAAAGAACAAAGAATTTTGGTTTCATGATGCACAACGTACGCTTTACCATAAGATCTCCACTCTACCGAATCAGTATTTGGCCAAGAACATAATCTTCTTCCTAGGCGATGGCATGTCCGTGCCGACTGTAACAGCTGCCCGAATTTACGATGGGCAGCTGAAGGGCATTGTTGGGGAGCGAAATCGTCTGGAGTTTGAGCAATTCAACTATGTGGGATTGTCAAAGGTAAACAAAATTATTGTTTCATAAGTATAAATAACTCTTTATATCCCTTAGACCTATTGCGTCGACAAGCAAGTTTCTGATTCGGCCTCCACTGCCTCTGCCTATTTGTCCGGCATTAAGGCCAACTATCAGACAATCGGTGTTTCAGCGGATGTCAAACACAACGACTGTGCAGCAGCCAAGATGCCCAAGAATCGCCTTTCCTCCATTGCGGCCTGGGCAATGCGTGGCCGCAAATCTGCGGGATTGGTAACGACAACTCGTGTCACTCACGCAAGTCCAGCAGGTGTTTATGCCCATACATCGAATCGTGATTTTGAAAGTGATTTTGATGTTAAGGATTTTGGACAAAATCCTAGCGATTGTCCGGACATTGCCCAACAACTTTTAGACAAAGTCGGTCAAGGTTTGAGAGTTGTTTTGGGTGGAGGCACCAAGAAATTTCTGCCCAACACAATGAAAGATGTGTACGGCAATGTGGGCGAACGTTTGGATGGGCGCAATCTGATTAATGAATGGCAACAAACCAAATCCGGCAATACACGTGTCGTCTTTAATCGCACGGATCTGCTGAGCACCAATCCTCACAACACGGACTACTTATTGGGATTATTCAATGCCTCGCATATGGCATACAATTTGGATGACAGCATTGATACTCCAACTCTCGAGGAAATGACTGAAGTGGCAATTAGAGTTCTGTCAGGGGATCCAGCTGGCTTCTTTCTCTTTGTTGAAGGTGGTCGGATTGATCATGCTCACCACGAGACCAAAGCCAAGAAGGCTATGGACGAAACTGTGCAATTCTCAAAGGCTGTCAAGAAAGCGAGACAGCTAACTAATCCTTGGGAAACTCTAATTGTTGTCACCGCTGACCATGGACATACTATGACCATTAACGGATATCCAGATATAAACAACAGCATAACTGGTCTTAACTCGGAATTAAGCGACGTGGACAATTTGCCGTACGCCACTTTATCGTATGCCAACGGCCCAGATATGAATCCATTCTATAAATCGAAAAATGGCACAGTTGAACGCGTTGATCTCCGAACTTTAAATATTGGTGATAGGGACGCAAGGTATCCACATGGCGTGCCTATGTCCGAGGAAACTCACGGAGGTGGGGATGTTGCTGTTTATGCTGATGGTAATGATGACAACTATTAAAACACTTGGTATTTTATTTCATTCTTTAAAATCCTTTTTTAGGTCCGTGGGCGCATTTGTTCAGCGGCGTTTACGAACAAAACACTATACCCCATTTAATGGGCTTTGCTGCATGCATTGGACCAGGCATAACATCTTGCGATCTCCGTCCCAAAAAAGCATACATACCTTAAAAGAACCATTAAAAATAACAAATGCCAAATAAATCAGAATCGTTAATTCAAATTTTCAGAAAATCCGCTTTTTTTTAAAGCCTTTTTTTGTAAAAATACTAAAAGACACTCCGAGTGAGTGTTGTAAGAGAGACTAGTGAGAAATATGGCGTTTTTAACACATTATCGTATTTTTCAAAAACGGTCACTCTGAACATCTCCGCCATTTTAGCTGTAGCTGCAGAAAATTTTTCGCAACAATAGTCCAAAAAGCTGTGTTGTTTATAATGTAAATATATTATATATGTGAATATCGCATATTCGTACTAACTAAATAAATAGTTACTTGTCAACTACGGGCTTTACTTGCATTTATACGTACGCCGCACGCCGGTGGCTGCTTGTTCGACTGTACGAGCGGCTTGTGCTTGTGTGTGTGTGAAAGTGGAAAAGTGTGCACGGCACCGCTAAATAAGTTAGTCGCGTGCGTTTAAAATCAATTTTTTGTCCAGTGAACGCTCACGCAACTATGGCAGACGGGGTGGTGCTGGACTTGTACGCTGAAGATTTGGACAAAGATTTTGCCGGGCAAGCTCAGGTAAGTTAGCGTTACCACGCTTTGCACATGCATGTGTATTTGTGATTTTGTGCACGCATTTACATACATATATGCAAATGCATACATGTATGTATGTGTGAAGAAGGTAGATTAAATAACATTGTTGATATTTTCGCAAATATCGATATATGTATATGTATGTACGTATATCGAAATATTCAACATACTCATATTTTACGTAAAGGATGAATTTGGTGGTGACGGCGTCGATTTGTACGATGACATCGGCGGCCCCACCGAACCAGCAGCTGCGGGCGGCGGCGGCGGTGGTGGCACCCCGACGGGAGATAATGCATCAGGACCTGGATCTATAGACGGCTCCTCTAATATCGGTCCCAATGGAGTTTACCATCAGGGCAGTGGTAGCCAAACTCCAACAATGAACCGCCGCTATCAACTATATGTCGGTAACCTGACCTGGTGGACCACCGATCAGGACATATCGAATGCCCTGCGCGAGATTGGCGTCAACGATCTGCAGGAGGTTAAATTTTTTGAGAATCGTGCAAATGGTCAATCTAAGGGCTTCAGCGTAATATCACTCGGTTCGGAACCTAGCCTACGTACCGTACTCGATCAACTGCCCAAAAAGGAGATGCACGGCCAGACCGTGGTAGTTACGTATCCAAGCAAGCAGGCACTTACGCAATTCGAGAGCCTGCAAAAGACACGTCCAGTACCGCCGCCGCAGCAAAATGGAATACCACGTGGCCCTGCACCACCAAACATGGGCGGACCGATGCCTCCGCATCCGGGCGTGCCTCAAGGTGTGCCACCTGGCCATGCGCCACGCATGAATCCCAACATGCCACCAGGTCAATACCGGCCACATATGTCGCAAGTGCCGCAGGTTGGACCCAACTCTGGACCTCCTCGCATGCAGGTAAGCTTCTGCTTTTTATTTGTTTTCCTCATTTTGCTCTCTTTTGCCCGTAAGTCGTAGCTTCGTTTCCAATTGCCCGTTAGCAAGTGACTATAACAAAAGAGTTCTTGAGTTTGTTTGGGATTGTTTGGCTCGTCAGCCCCTAATTAACAACGCCATTTACATTTCTTTTTAACTTTTACTCATTAAAATTGTTCTGAATGCAAAATTTGATATATGAAAAGTCGAATATTTGGTCGCATATTTAGTTAATTAAAGATTGCTAAACTAAATATAACTTAGATAAGTGGAATTGGAAGGACATCGTTATAATCATATGTTCTTTACCAAGTGGAACAAGCAATTAATATAAATGATACTCCCTAACAAGACCTAGATATTAGATATTTATAGAATTGTATTTTTCAATCATTAAAATCTTAATAAATGTCTATCTTGACTAACCCCAAGTGAAGCAAATATTTTAAAACATTTTGTTTTTGTTTATATTTGATAAATTAAGAGTAAAAAGAAATGCAAAGATTCGACTGTATTATTGTTGTTTATGATTTTAAGTAAAATACATGTTTTGGTTTTAATAAAAAAAAAATTTCAGAGCAATTTTTATAGATTTTTTGAGCTAAGACATTTTTATAAATCTGTATGAACCCTTTATGCATAAGCCTATACATTACCATTTGTTTTTTAAATGTAATTTAGTGCAAGTCTTAATTGGATTTTTTTTTTTGAGAATTTTAAATATTTTGAGTAAATCTAATGGTAGCTATATTAAGGCAATATTTATGACTTTGTAAATGTGCTGCATTTGTTTGCGATCTATATGTACTTAATATCTATGTACTATCTACTATAATTATATTAAAATGTTTGTGTATTACGCTTTATATTTATATTCCATTCCATGTGTTTTATGACAACGCTTACGCACACTTCTACCCACCACAACAACAACTACATCTACAATAATAAAAAATACGTAAATTAATAGCCGCCAATGCATCAACAAGGCGGCCCAATGGGCAATCAACAGCCACCTCCCAGGTATCCGCCAGCGCAAGGTCAATGGCCAGGTCAACGTCCCGGTGGGCCCCGACCGGGTCCACCAAATGGACCACTCCAACGACCACCAATGGTAAAAAACTTCCTAACAATAAAAAGCAAAATCAATACCAAAGATATCCTAATTATTATGTTATTATTTAAAAAATATCTAATTTTAATATATTAGACAAACGAAACCAAACTAACCCAAGTTAAGTTAACTTAGTGAACGACATTAGAATGTCTCATCAATTGTATTCAGAACATTTAAATAACTGCACATGTTTGTAACTGCAACAGCCACAATACATCCAACACATCCACAGACATAAATCTCATGCACATCCAAGACGAGCTGTGCTGTTGCCACACAGCAGCAATTGGCCCAGTTGATTTTGTAAACCTTTCGATATCAGTCAAGGCCAGTCACTAACTCTATGTTTTATGCATTCTTTTTGCAGTTCCAGGGGCCGATGGGCATGCCAGTTCGGGGTCCTGGGCCGGGTCCTGATTGGCGTCGTCCGCCTATGCACGGTGGTTTTCCGCCGCAAGGTCCACCGCAGGGACCACCTCATATGCAGGGCCCGCCACGACCGCAAATGGGCCCTGGACCACCACCTGGTTCGGGTGGACCGCATGGCGCTCCCGCTCCGCATGTCAATCCAGCATTCTTTAATCAACCGGGTGGACCACCACCGCATCCAGGTATGGGTGGGCCCCCACATGGCCAGCCAGGACCACAACCGGGCATGAACATGCCACCTCAGCACGGACCGCCGCCTCATTTTGCACAACAGGGTGGACCGCGAAATCCTTGGCCAGGACCTCCACAAGGCAAACCGCCAGGAGCTTTCCCCGATCCGCAAATGGGTCCGCAGTTAACGGAAGTTGAATTCGAAGAGGTTATGAGCAGAAACCGCACGGTCAGCAGTTCGGCTATTGCCAGGTAAGCTCATAACTAGTAAAGCAGTTATCTTTAATAAATTAATAATTGCCATTGCCGCAGAGCTGTTTCGGACGCTGCCGCTGGCGAGTATTCAAGCGCTATTGAAACGCTGGTTACTGCTATTTCCCTCATCAAGCAATCGAAGGTGGCTCATGATGAACGCTGTAAGATTTTGATTAGTTCACTTCAGGACACACTGCACGGCATTGAGGCCAAGAGCTACAATCGACGAGAACGTTCACGTTCACGCGATCGCTCCCATCGCAGCCGACAACGTCGTGAGCGATCAACATCACGTTATCGAGAGCGTTCCCGTGAGCGAGAGCGTGAACGTGATCGCGAGCGTGAACGTGATGGAGGGTAAGTTTGAATAGCTAGTTTTGTAATCTTAATTAATTGACAATATTTGTGCATTCGCAAACAGCTATCGGGAGCGTTCGCGTAGTCGTGAACGTGAGCGTCAGGCTCAGGATCACTACAGAGATGACAGGTAGTTGTTATCCGCTAACCTGAAAGCCATTACCCCTTATCAATAAGTATTTTCACTTTGTGTTATAGCAGCAGCCGATCTGCACGTCCACGTAAATCTCCAGAGCCAGTTGTTGCAGAAGCCGCTGAAGCGCCGTCATCTAAACGTTATTACGAGGAACGCGAACGTTATCGCTCTTCGGATCGTGAGCGTCGTGACCGGGATCGGGACCGTGAGCGTGAGCGTGAACGTGATCGGGATAGACGTGAGGAGCATCGTTCCAGGCATTGACTGCTACACAAGCGAAGGCAAAATTAATAACAAATACACACCCAAACACACATCTTACACCTCCTAGACACTCTTATTAACACATAATAATGATGCAGCAAGCTGAAGAAGGCCAGCCACAAGATTAACAAATTTTGATTTGTATCTAACATTACCAATACGTAGGATATGAATATGGCATAACATAGTTTCTCCTAGACGTACTAAAGTAAGCCGAAATGTTGACAAGCCTCTAGAAACAAACAATACACAATTGAACGACGGACTGCCACGCCCACATAAATCAATACATTAACGTCATTAATTATACTGCATTGGATCTGCACAACTCCCAATCGAGGCCGTCATTGCGGATGAAGAGACGGATGGACAGCAGCTACAGACGGAATGGACTTCAATCAACATCACTTTCGTCGTCTTCGCCGCAGATTTTCAATATTATTGTACTTTAATATTTCGGTTTATTTAATAAAACATATATATATATGAAAACTAAAAAAATGTTCGAAAAAAAAATACTCGAAACTGTCTTGCGTTGTGTGTCTTCCTTGTACCCTATAAATACAAAAATTAGTTTACGAATTGATATACACATATATATTTAAATTGTACAACTACAACGCATTTATTCTTAATAATAATGTTATATATTAACACATGCATCTTTTTGCAAATTGCAATGCTTTTGCCAAAATAAGGCCAAGAATCGAAATAAGCTCAATTGTATTCCAAAATATTATTTTTTTTGTAAACCTTTTTTAAATCATTTATTTAAACTTGACTTTATTTATGTACATTTAAGCGAGCTCTTTGTGCGCGTGTTTATGAGTGATTATAACTAAAATTGTTGACTGCCCTTATCCAATGGATAAGTAGTATATATATAGCTAGAATGACAATATTATGTAAATAAGTGGTATGAATGAGTTGTTGTGGCTGTGATGATAAATTACACTAATTATAAACTAATTGAGGCCCGTCCTAACAGCATTTATTGTAGAACTTTAAAACGCGACCAAGCTTTTATGTAGTTGCTATGTAACGTTTACTTTTTATTTTTTATATACTATAAACTTTATTTTTATTTGTACTATGTACACAAACATTTGTAAATGATATTTAACTTAAAACTTGCTACACTAATCCATATGATATTTGTGTAAATTATAGTTCTCAATACCTAGTACCTGTAACTTTCTTAGGTCTGATCTAACAAGAAGTATTACGACCTATACGGCCGCTTTATACTTAAAAACAAACAAAATTTGTCTTGTACAAACTTGAAACTGTGATTTTGAGTGTAACTGAATACACATATTAACTGTAAATCATGCACAATACAGGTAACGTTATATATATATGTATTTGTATATATATATATATATATTTATATGAATATATATAGTTCATAAGCGCGCGACTTGTTTACTTTAAACAAATAGTAACCCGATTACAAAATCATATTTATGTCACCCATACTTAAAACAAATCGTCATTATTTAAATTTATGTTTTCGATTATTGTTTAAAAAATATACGCACTTAGTATTCAATTGATCGCAATTTACTACTATTTAGAGAAAAGTTTTTAGCGCAAGTGACCCGAAATAAAATGTAAATCTATAATTCAGTGATATGGTTTCATGATAAGTAAAAATCGATCACCAAAGCTTACATACAAATATTTGTCTTTAAGCTCGTCGCGTTTTTATTCAAATGTTTCGTTGATTAATGATCGATAAAGACCAGTCAAGGAAGATCCGTTCAAGGAATGTGTCTAAAAAGTAATTTCTGATTGGAATTTTAAAAAGTTATCGTGCGCCGATAATTGTGCCAAAGCTATTGGGGCCAGAAAGTGTGCCCAAATGTTTTTCTGCACGCAAAATGGGTACCCTATCATCTGGAAACTTCGTCCAATGCGACATTGATCAACACTAAATTGCAGTAGACATAAATAAATGTGAAATACAAAAAGGAAAAGATCAACGTAGTATCCGACGGAAAATCAGTCAATCTCATTATCAAGCCTTTACTGTTTCAGTTAACATTCCTTTCTCAATCCTCCGTTCGATAAATATAAAAAGAAAAAGAGCACAAGATAGTCGTCAAGTAGAAAATAAGGCTACAGTATGGCGGACACAGTACAGTATATGAACGAACGTTTCCAACGTTTTATGCACGGCATAAGCGAGCGCTAGTGAGTATGCAAATAATTTGTACCCAAGTACAAAAGTCGTTGTACGATACGTAACTGAAGTCTGCGTGCAAACCCTTCGCACGGGGGAAAAGCGCAGGCCCTGCGTCACGGTGAGGCTGACGTGTTGTTTTGTTATTAATCCACATCAACAGTTGGTCGTACCTAATCAATAGTCCTTGAAAGCAATGTACACGTACACGCACAGCTAAACATATACCCCTTTCCTGCTTCTCTTCTTTAGTGAGCCATTCATCCGTCAGCACCTGTCCAAGGTGTATATGGTGCTGGCTAGCACCACCGCTGCTTCGGCAGTGGGCGCCCTGCTCCAAATGCGTGGAACTTTCGATATGGGCATGTTAGCAGCTCTCGCTTCACTGGTGCTGGTCCTGGGTCTGCACTTTTACAAAGACGATGGCAAAAACTATTACACACGCTTGGGAATGCTCTATGCCTTTGGCTTCTGTTCTGGACAAACGCTGGGTCCCTTGTTGGACTACATTTGCAGCATCAATCCTGCGATTATCTTAACTGCACTAACCGGGACTTTCGTAACCTTTTGTTCCTTATCGCTAGCCGCTCTGCTTGCCGAACAGGGCAAGTATCTATATCTGGGCGGAATGTTGGTTAGCGTTATTAACTGCATGGCTTTGCTCAGTCTTTTCAACATGATCTTTAAGTCCTACTTTGTCCAAATTGTAAGTAACAACAAAAGCATACTCATAATGGCCTAGCTAATACCTTATCTTTATTTCAGACTCAATTGTATGTTGGAGTCTTCGTTATGGCCGCCTTCATAGTCTACGATACCCAAAACATTGTGGATAAGTGTCGCATGGGCAATCGCGATGTGGTGCAGCATGCATTGGACCTTTTCTTCGACGTTTTGAGCATGTTCCGCCGTTTGTTAATTATCTTAACGCAAAAGGTGTGTTTCCAAAAACCTAATTTAAATTATAATCAGTTAAGGTGGCGATAGTATATTTGATTTGTGCTCAATGTTGTGCCCTATCTTACAGCTCAAGAGCTTTATGGTTTGATAGTTGGCAATGCAGTTTAGCGACCAAGCGAATAATGAATATCCTTGATCTGACTACTTAAATCAATCACTACCTTTAATATAGCAACTAACTCTTTAATATTTAATTGCAACGGTATGCAGTTTTAAGCGTATACCCATTTTCGTATATCCAAGGCAATAAGTATACTTTCACAAAAGTCTCTAGTTGTCATTTCTCTAGTGGCCTTTCTCATATCATTTTTTGTTGGAAGTATATTCATTTCCAGGTTTACGAATAATTAATTTTAAAAAATCGATATTCTCACATAAAGTTTGCTATTTGTGAAACTATATTTATAACCTTGGAAACGCTGATTAACAATTTGTAATATTTTGTCTCATTTTCAGGAGGAGCAAAAACAGAATGATCGTCGTAAGAAGAAGTAATGGGAAATATAATCTAATCACAAATTACAAATTAATTATGTTGGACACAATTTTAAATTTCAAATGAAAGGGCAGCCCGTGTTAATCTTTTGGCTTTATATTATATAATTCACACAGATTACATAAAATGTACACAAATTATAATATTTGGTACAAATGAAAACCATGCAAATCCCGACCTAAATACCATCTAATAAAATTTAGTTCACTCAAACGACCACAAATGTAAATTGTATTATCATATGCTATTGTATAATACTTATAAAAAGCCCCGGGTACCTTTCATGTGCATATATGCATGCCGTATTGAATTAGTGTTATATGTAATCCCTATTTTGGGCTCATAATTATTTATTGCGTATATGTATATATAAATCAAGATGATTCAATAAACAAATATTTCCCTTTACGTAAGCCCTTGCCATAAAGCAAAAGGACTATTGAGATTGCATGCGTTGATTGTATCGATTAGCGGAACAATTTAATCAGCCAATAAACAAATTTAATTAGGTAAAGTGGTAAGCAGTTGGAAATGTTGCTCGCACGATTATTATTTACCATTCGAGTTCGTTCTGACCAACGCGCAACATGCCCCATTCGACGCCAATGGTGCAGCCATTGTTGCTGCAATTTCAGCAACTGTTTTTCTTATCAAAAGTAGTGGGTGTATTGCCACAGGACTTGGCTAAGTTTCGATATAGGAACGTATTGGAAAAGTCGCGCAATGGGATGTTTTATATGCTTGGCATATTGGTCTTTTATATGGTGCTCTATAATCTGCTGATTTACTCGTTTGGAGAAGAGGATCGCTCGCTCAAGGCAACTCAGAGTGAGCATGACAAGATTACTGTTTATTCTCTTTTGCTTAAGAATGAACTTTTCAGGCACCTTGACCTTCGTCATTGGGCTCTTTTTGACCTATATTGGGCTTATCATGATGGTCACGGATCAGGTCACAGCTCTCTTCAACCAAGGACGACTGGGCGAGCTTTACGAGCGTATTCGCGTAGTTGATGAACGGCTGTACCGGGAGCAGTGCCTGGTGGACAACAGCAGCATATCGAAACGGATTCGTATAATGCTTCTAATGACGTTTGTTTTCGAGCTTTTCATTCTGCTGACAACATACGTAAAGCTAGTGGATTATACACAGTGGTTGTCATTTTTGTGGATTGTGTCGGCAGTGCCCACTTTCATAAATACTCTGGACAAGATTTGGTTTGCAGTGTCGCTGTATGCGCTGAAGGAACGTTTTGAGGCTATAAATGCTACCTTAGAGGATCTCGTGGCCGAACACGAAAAGTTCCTGACCTGGTTAAATGGAGACGATCGCAATGATGCCGTTGAGGAGCGCCCAGTAGACGATTCTGATTCACAGCCGCCACGATACGACAGTAACCTGGAGTATTTGTACAAAGAGCTCGGTGGCATCGATGTGGGTTCATTGCGAGGTTCAGGTAGCAAAGGCAAGAATAAGGTATTTCCAAGTAAGTACTCGACGTTTCCTTATTTATTGTCCATATTAATATCATTTGTTGCAATTAGTTGCCCATTCGCTGAACTCCTTTGGAGAGTCAATTCAAACGCCTGGCAAGCTGCAACAGAATAATCCGACTCCAATGATAAACATGGCACACGAAAGCGAATTGAGCAATGCGACCAAAGTGGAGGAAAAGCTAAACAATCTATGCCAAGTGCACGACGAGATATGCGAGATAGGCAAGGCAATGAATGGGCTATGGAGCTATCCAATTCTCTCGCTAATGGCCTACGGTTTCTTGATATTTACGGCTCAGCTGTATTTTCTGTACTGTGCCACCCGGAGTCAATCGATCCCCTCGTTGTTTCGCTCCGCAAAAAATCCCTTTATCACGGTCATCGTCCTGATCTACACATCTGGAAAGTGCATCTATCTGATTTATTTGAGCTGGAAAACCTCGCTGGCCTCCAAGCGCACAGGCATTAGTTTGCACAAGTGCGGAGTCGTGGCTGATGATAATCTGCTGTACGAGATTGTGAATCACTTGTCGCTAAAGCTGCTTAACCATTCCGTGGACTTCTCAGCCTGCGGTTTCTTTACACTGGACATGGAAACGTTGTATGGCGTTAGCGGCGGCATCACTAGCTACCTTATTATTCTCATACAATTCAACTTGGCTGCACAGCAGGCCAAGGATGCAATCAATTCGTTTAATAGCTTTAATGACACTGCGGGATTAGTGGGAGCTGCCTCCGAATTTGGTAATGACAGCTCCACACTATTCGATCTGGTCACTACCACAATGATGACGCCTTCAAATTACTGAATTTCATGAGCTTAATTTAGTTTATTGACATATTTGTGTAGGCACCTTTTTGGCACTTTAACTGCTTGATTAAATAAAGATCACGTTGCAGTCAAGCATTTGTACTGATAGCTCGCCACATCAAGCTCTTGCAGCAGAAGCTTAAACGTACTATTGGCTCCATCATAGTCCAGAATGGCAACACAGGATATCTGTGCACGCTTGTGCAGGGCATAGGCCAACTCCCGACGCATCAGGGAGAAGCAATAAGGTACTTTTTGCTGTTGGCAGACAGACTTTAACTCATCTATCGTTTCGTCCAGGCCGCCTTCAAGGATGTATTAAGCAATATTAGATCAAACTCTTTAGTGTTCGACATTTAGTTACCCGGAACTGGACATATCTCACAGTCGGGTGCCAGGATTAGCAGCTTCACTTTGTTGATGCGCAGCCTTGACAATGATTCTCGGAATCCCACCACCAAGCGCGGATGGGCGCGTGCTTTAATTTCGTTGTGAGCGTAGGCCCGCTTTTGAAAACGTTCCAAATCATTTAGCAATTGAGTTGTCAACTCTTTTAGGCGCGTCGTCGTGCAGTTATCACAATAACTATACATATATGAGATATATGATGAGTGTATAAAGCAATATCACTTTATGGATACGCACCTTCTAAACCGCCGGGAGTGTATTTGATGTGTAGGGATAGGTAGGCCAGAGTTACTTGGCTCTTCTTTATTCAGAGAAAGACACTTTAACTCTTCGATTACTTGTGAAGCATTTGGCTCAATATTATTTAAAGCAAGGCGATGAATTTTGTCTACTGGCAATGAAGCTGAAGGACTTTCCTCATTAGCCTCAATTTCATTATCTATCTCGCTCAAAGTCAATTTGTTGAGCTGTTCAGGTAGAAGGGTTTGCAAGGAATTTTGAATTGTGGATTCAAGACCCACAGGCATTGACTCCAAATCCTTTTGCAGCGGTTCCACATTGTTTTTGTCCTGATCAATAATATGCTGTTTCCAACTGCGATAACTTCGGATAATGCGCTTTAAGCGCGCTACACGACGTTTGGGATGCAATCGCGTCTTCCCCTTGCGCTTCGTTGGAAAAGTCACAGATTTTCTTGCTATGATCAGATGTGGGCGTCTCTGTTTGTTTATTTGTTTCTGCTTCTGGCGGGGCACAGTCAGAAAGTCCAAAAGAGAACACTTTTGCTCCTTCTTGTGTTTGTTTTTGTATTTGGCACTGTGTAATATCTTTCGCTTGAAGGTCCCATTATCCTCCTTAAGAATTGTATATGTACTTTGATCTATAATATTAATTTTATCTGAATATCGTGACATTTTAAGTGACTGTTGAAGCATTCGCCCAATCTACTAGTATAAGCACAATCGGAATGATATCGATAGAAATAGTTAAAAATTTATTTTTTCTCTTCTTATAGCTGGTCACATACCAAATTTTAAAAACAATTTTGAATATTTCGTAAGCAATGCTGTAAGTAAATTGTAGAATTTTTATTTTACCTACTTTTGTAGCGTTAGGTAAATAACAAAAACAAATTAATCAGTCATAACTTATTTGTTGATTTACTAATTGCTTAAACTAGGCTTATTAGCTAACAACGTTTAGTTAAACTAATTTTGGACTTAAAATATCAGATAAGTGAGCTAGCTCCCGGTTAAAACTTACCCAATACTTATGTATATAGATTCATTTAGTCAGCACTTCCAAATAAATATAAATACTATAACTTTATGCTACTTTCGATGGCTATGTGCATCTCATTAAACTGCTTGAGATGTGACAAGATTAAATCACGCTCCTTTACAAATATCTCCCAGTATCTCAAATATTGGCTGACGTGCTGGAGCACCAACTTCCCGGCAAAATCCAAGCAACTGCGCGCATGTCTCATGCGCCTTCGACAGCTTGCTAAGACTAATCGCAACTGCTGCTCTGGTTCCAGTTGCGCCAGTATAAAGGACATAATGTTGGCCGTGTCCACGCGCACATCAATGGGAAACAAAGCAGACTCGGTGGGACGAGATTGAGGAAATACGAGTAGCGCCGGTGTTACCGGCATAGTTAGCTCCCAAGGCAAATCGTTTGCCTGGCTATCAAAGCGTATAAAACTCACTTCCGGACTTCGTAACATAGCTGCAACTTGCATCAGCTCCTGCGACATGACGGCGGAGAGTGCGCAATCCGGACGGTAGATAAGCACAACATTGGTTGCATTTTGGAGTTGCAGTGCCTGCAGAAGTAATTGCCGATTGTATATCTGTATATAGGATGCATCTTGGGATGGGGCAGTATTTAGTATATAGTTCCTTTGCACGGGCGGCAGCTGTCTGGCATAGAACTGCTTGATGAATTCCTTCAATGCCAGGTAGGAGAAGGTCTGATGCTGTGGCATGACGTACAACGCTTCTGCGCCTGCATCCACAATGAAAACCTGCACTGCGGATGCATCTCTTCTATGATTGCCATTGAGCTGAACAGAATCTATTCCGAGCTGTTGTAGAAAGTCTCGATATTTGGAGACATCAAAGAGCACGACGGCGAGGGAACGATTCTGCGATAACTGATCCGACGAATGCTGCCACATCAGCTGGCCATATTTGGAAACCAGCTTGGCTATGCCAATTTTTATGGCTGGCGTGCCCTGCTGTGAGTGGGTGTGTGCTAAGCAGCGATTGCGTGTGTGCAATGCCAACAGCTGACGCGTTTCCGGCTCCAATTTATTTTCGTAAGAGTGGTGGGACCATAGGTAATTGAGAAACACGTTGATGGAGTAGTAGTTCACCAGCGTGGCTTCTGAAAGGTGAAATGCACGATAGGAATTCGTAGCTAACTGTTCTGCTGATTTTGCACCTTCATACAGATGTGGCGGCATTTGCAACAACGTCCAGTTACGCTTCTCGCTACCGTCGAGAATATCCTCATGTGAGTATTGCTCGCAACCAATATTCTCCCTACGTAGCAGCTCCTCGCCCATGATTAAGGGATTGGCAGACTGCTGCTGGTGCATTCGTATACCCATGGCCAACACGGGCATGTGGCGCGCCTTGATCGCAATCTTTGCGGGTGTCCCGTAGCCAGCTGCTTGGAGAGGATTGACCTTGGGTCGGATCCAATGCAAGATCTCCATTGGCCGCCATAAATGCGACTTATTATAGCTATGCAAGCCATGTCGGTTATCTATGAGCACAAGTTGAGGCAGTGTTATCTGCTCCACCTTAAGCATTTGCTTGGCACGTTGACTAAACGTAACCGCAAATCTAACGTTACGCTCTGGATCGAATTCCAACCAATGTATCGCGGTCGCCAAGAAGCGCCTATATGCCTGACTATCGGCCGATTCCAGCAAGGCTAACACAACGGCATCTGAGATCCGCCAAAGAGCACCCAGCTCAGATGTGGTATGTACGCGATCAATAGGTTGTATAAGGTTGTTCATGAATCTTGTTAGATCCTCAAAATGCCATGCTCCCTGATACTGCAGCTTCAATTTTCGCCCATAGCTCACCATCAACGTGGGCCATTTGTCGGGATAGCCGCCGTTAATCGCCATGCCAGGCAGCTGGCGATGTGTGCGGCTGCAGTTGCACTGTAGATGCCAACAATCCACAGCGCCAAACGAGGCATAGTCCTTGTAGTAATGAGCCACGCCATCGTAGACTAAACGGGCCTGTCTGGCATCGCTCGACCAAGACACGTAGTAAAACATCAAAGACACTTCACTAGCTGCCTCCAGTTCGGTTCGCATTAGTGGTACGTTGTATATGGGACACTCACTTATTGCTGATTGGGTTAATGGCAGTAGGCCGATTCCGATCCAAATGTAAATAAGTAAAATCATTGTTATATGTTCAGGTGGGTGCTTAATTTAATATTGAATTCAACAGCAACAGAAAACATCAAACAGCTGATTAAACAAAGTGACCGTTTCCTATCAAATTCGCAGTTCTCGCATCGACGTTTTGCAGCACTTAATATAACATTTTGCGTTGTCGACGCAAATTTTGTCAGTGCAAACCGCGCTTTTTGCTACCATATTTTTAAAATGCAGAACACAGCCTCAAACTGGCAGGATCTCAGGTAAGAGACTATAAAGGTATTTTTATGTTTGGAAAAATTAAATACAATTAGCTTTAGGTGCAAATATTTGTTGTCTGATCTCAGTATTAAAATGTCCGTCCGTCTATCTTTAGAAATTTGAATTTATATAAAAAACCGATAAATAGAGCCGAAATAGCAGTTTTCGACAAGGACTTTTGATTTAATTATAACCATTTCAGGCCCAGAGAACGCATGGAATATTTGCTGACGACCGGCCACTTGTCGGATTGCAGTTTCGTCGTATATGACAGCGAAGGAAAAAAAGCTCTTCTAAGATGTCACAAATTTTTGCTCATGAGGTGCGTACGAAAATATATTTTTATTATTTATTCAATCCTAATTAATAAACACATATTATACTTTAAATATTCTGTAGTGTTTCGCCTGTTTTTGAGCGCATGTTTGAAGGCAACTTTGAGGAGTCAAAGATACCGGAAAATATTGTGTTAGACGATGTGTCGCACAGTGATTTAAAAAAATTTATGGAATATTTGTACTGGCACGATAATTCTCGACTGGACACATATGATCTGCCGACACTGCAAACATTGATTTATCTCAGCAAAAAGTTTATGGTATCATTTTTTACCACCAAATGCTTGAATGTGATCAAACTTCGTTTGTCCATTGGGTTGGGAGCGGATGACACAATTGATCTTTTCGAGTATGCCCACCAGATCGAAGACGAAGAGCTACTCACAAATATTAGAGCTGTGAGTATTAATGAGATGAATAATATACATTTATATCAAAAATAATAAAAAATTTGAAATAAATATTTTAGAAATTTCGCTTTGACCCGGATACCTACATCAAAGCTGTAGCAGTTTTTGATCTCCGCATGGAGGCATTTTTAAAATTGATCGAGGAGTTTACTGATATTGTTGGAGATAAACTTCGTTTCAGCGTAATAGACCGTTATTGCAAAATTCATGGTCTAGTGGCAATCTCAGAAAGCGTTGAAAGTGATCACGATGAAGAATGTGCTGATTATTTACAAGTAACCAAAAAAATAAAGCCAATGGTAGAGGAACCAAAAATTGAAATAGAAAACGAAGAAGATCCGAAGCAACAGATTAAGAATGACGAAAAAGAAAACGACATAGAAAAGAGCAAAGATGCGAATCCGGAGCAGAAGACTAAAGAACAAATCGATGAAGAGATGGACAATGAAAAGGAGCAAAAGAAAAAAGCAGAGTTTATTAGTAAACTACTAAAAAATATTAAATTTACGTCGATGACAGCGTACGATTTTTGTGCTGGCCCAGGAACTTCCAATTTACTGACAATTGAAAAAAAGTACGAAGTTTTGTATTCCATTTGCATTGCCGAATACAAAATGCGTACGTTATCATTTTAGTCAAAAATATTTTGTAATAGTGTTTGCGCTGGTGTCATTCATAGTTGATATTCAACGCTCAATGCCTTTGCAACGTTAAAGCCCACCACTGTAACACGTTCAAGTCCCTACAAATGGGTTTCAAAATCAATTTTTACTTCAAAATCAAATTAGAATACTCCTATGAAAGATGATCAATTTCTATTGAAAAGTAATTTTATTGGTCAAAAAATTGTATAAGTGTTTTAATACAAATGTAGAGAGTTTGTTTATAAATTATATTCCTTATAAATGTGCTCAAAAAACGGAAATGCATTATATCTGATTTAATTTATATGCAATAAACTTTTTCTGTTTATATTGATTACCAAAAGGGCATAAATGTATGTTTTAAATAGAGTACTCTTAAAATTCTAAAAGACACGTGGACGGCAAACATTTCTCATTGAGATTTCATATTCAAGGCACTTAATTTTTATGTTTTTCGTTATGGAATGATGTAAAAGCTGGCTGACAAATATTAATTATATGAAGAAGGTCATTTGTACTGCATGTGTAAAAAAAACTGTGAATTTCCAGCAGACACAATTACATTTTGTTGATTGTTTAGTAAAAAATTAGTTATTCTCAATATAGAAACTTATAAATACGGTTAGTTAAGTGGTTGTGTATAAAACGATAATTTGCTGCATTACTGAAAGAATATTATGAAAATGGCGGATCAGGCATAACTAATCTCATGCTCGTAGGTCTTTTCCCGCATGTCGTGATTATCGGGTAGAGCATGGTGACGTAGCCCACATAGACGCGGCCCATAGCGCAGCATGACTATGATAACGCCTATAACGAAAAGCGCTAGGGCAGCTACGGCAGGATATAGAAAGTATAAGGCCATGGCTTAGATGTCGCTCTCACGCTTCTGCAACTCAACGTATTCTTCGCGCTGTCGCTGCTGATGCAATGTACGACCTTCTGGACGGGGTGGACGTGGTTGATGATGCGACTGATGAACGGGTTCTAAATCGTCAACGGATACGATGACGTCGCTGGGAAACACTTGCTGGTGTGTGGTTGGCTGCAAAGAGTAAAAGTTTAGTTTTCTCCCAGCTCTGCACGTCGAGATGATCACTTACATGGAATTGGTCGAAATAGCTTGCGTCTTTTAGCTCAGTAAAGTCTAGAGGTGGTTGCTTGTGCGGCGTTGAAGACCAAATGGAAACTAACCAGCGATTGCCCGTGTGCCGGTCTTGCCAGTACTTGCGGTGCTTGGAGCAGCAGCCCAAGATGATGTTCAATATAATTATCGAGCCGAGCACTACTGTGCAAATGGCAATCGTTACATAAAACGGCTTATAGCTGCCGTAAATGGGTCCAGTAAAATATGGATTATTAATGTACGCTTTACGCTCCTCTTCGATTGTGGACATAGTCCCACAAGCTCTGCCTTTATTTACTTGTGAGTGTATTTGGAGAATCCGTGACTAATTCAGTCACTGGCCCTTTTCTCTATTAGCTAGAAGCTTTTCTTGCTGAGCAGACGCGCAACGCCGTATTGTCTGCAATATGGATACACAATAAGAAACGTTGACAACTATATTCAACCCCAAATGTTGGTTTTGATTTTACTTTAATTCTGTCTTGTTGGGCGTGGCATTAATTGCCGCGTTGCTTTGCTAGATTTATACCATTTACTTAATTTCTTGCACTTACCATTTGCTCTCAATTAAGGATAACTGCAATTCAAACTTGGCACACTTTAAATCAACTTTTAAACAGTGTATGCAACTTTATAATTAATAAATAATATATTTCCCCACCTGCAACGAAAACAACGCCCAAAGCCTGGCTCACAAGCTATATGAACTAACTATCGATTGACAAGTAGCAATGATGCTAGTGATCGGTCAAAAAAAATTATTTATCGATATATGAATAACTATCGCGCAATGTTAATTTTGCGTTGCAAACGTTTCTGAAAGTATGCTTCGAAAAAATTAAAATTCATTTAAAAACACCATTCTGCAATTGAGTACAGCTTTAAATATAACAAAATTTCATATCAAAACAATCTTTTTTGCTTAATAACTAAAACATAAGGATTTATAGCAAACGTTATTCAACAGCGTCCACTTGCCAGCTATTCAATAGCCAGTTTTCTTTGCTTCTCACTGGTCGTATGTCAGAAAATTATCATTCTGCGTAAATTTACGAGCAAAGGCACGTCCATCATCTGTCGGCGTACTAAACGCAATGCGATCACGATGTATTTCAACACCCAAAACGGTATGGGATTGCACAGCGCGCAGCAATCTGCTCGCGATTCCTCTACGACGTTCCAGTGGCGAAACCCAAATGCGTGAGACGCCGCAACTGCAGAGAAGTTAAAAGACAGTTATTAGTATAAGGCAGATAGGGTACGCCTTACATTAAGTACTCACCTTGCGTCAAATGTCTCTTCGCTGAAGTAATCGGTGCCATCGACTTGAATGAATCGATACGCCTGCATTAGCGGATGTACAAGGCACAGCCCAACAATTTGCTGTTTACGCACAGCAAAAAACGCGACAAATGTCTTTGGCATGATGTACGAGGAGTATCCCAGTTCCTTGTCTATTACCCTGATCAGTTCTGTAAGCCGTTGCAAGCGGGCTGTCGGTGCCCGTTCGTTCAAGCGTATGATCCGTCCGTCAGCCGCCCAGTCTGGATACACGGCTACTATGTCCTCATCTATCCAACCCTTAAAACGTAGCACATGGACAGAATCATGATATTCCCTATGCAATTGCTCCTCCTCCGGCTCGTGGACAGTATAGACTAGTCCACATTGGTGGCACTGCCTGGCCCCAAAGGCCTTTTGGCCAGCATCGATTTGATACTGATTGGAACCACTGGCACTAGCCATTAATCGGGTCGAGACATTCAGTTTGGGACGCGTTGACTTTTGTGGCACCGGCTGTAAGCGCTGTGTGAAAATGGGAAACAATTTCCCTTGCGGCTCAACGGGCGAACAAGTTGTCTCTGTTTTGTTGTTCTCTACTAGATTGTTATTTCCAGGTACATGTTCGATTGCAGTTTTGTTGTCGCTGTCAGGCTCTGCCAGTGCCAGCTCATCCGCGTAGACTACCGTGTATAGATTATCTACAATGGTCGAGGCCTCTTCCTTGTGATTATCTGGATCGGCAATAAATATCTGAAAGTTCTTATCTGTGCATATGTTATTGCTTATTAGGAATTCGAGCAAGATCGCCTGTTGTTCAATGATTGTGGGATCATCGGTCTGGTACGGTAATTGCTGGCGGTACCTTTCGTATGGATCTGGTATCAACACCTGCTCCTCCATAGCAGTCGCTGCCAGCGATTGGGGTATTGGTTCCGGCTCAACAATTTCATCCACGACGGTCTCGTCCAGGTTACGTAGTATTGCATCCACGGTCGCCTGCTCTGCTGAAAATATCGTTGACGATTTAACCCGCACTTGTCGGTAAGTTTTTATGGGCGCCTCCACCAACGAGATCTTGCCCTGGGTAACACTAGCTCGAATGTTATCCGTGATGCGCACCTCCATACAGGTGCTGCTACGTCGGCCAGACTTAAAGAACTTCCGATTGGTGGGAGGATCGGCGTTGGGCGATATGTCTGTTTCAGTAGAGTGACGTATTATTGGTATAATTGACTCGACTTCCATTGCAGCGGATTGGGCCTTGGGTGCTCGCAATTCTTCTTCGTCACTAAGGTCGGAAAAATCGAGAGCAGATAGGCATAGTGCTGCAGTTTCCTTGCTGTTATCATTGTTGTTGGCGTCACCTAGAGCCATTCCACTAAGCGGTTTAGCCATTTTAATGGGATCTTTAGCACTGCGTAGTATTTTGTGGACCTCTTCTGCCTGGGCTCGCTCCTCACGCTTCGTGGTTATCAGCTGACGTAACTTATCGTTACGCAACGATCCCAAAATGTCATCTAAGCTGACCGCTGTACCCGCGCGCTGAGGCTTTCGTATGCTGTGATGCACACCTTTATTGATACCCAATCTAGGACGAGACGGCGGCGAAGTACCCTTACCCTTAGCTACGCGTTGCTGCTGCGCCGGTTGGCGTGCACTTTTCGAAGAGCCCACATCTGATCTTCGCGAAGCACTTCGAGCACTGGAAGAGTGTGAATAGAACGCCACTGTTGGTATACATTCCTTGTGTGTCCTGCGTAACTTGCTTTGTGGGGATGTTGAGTCGGATGTAGGTGATGATTCGATTGTCACCGCTGTCATGCTACCGTGCGCTCTTTTAGCTGCTTTTCTCCCCTGACCAATTGCAGAGTCCTCAGTATCCGTGCTAGATTCGTCAGCGACTATGGCACGGCCTCGTGTCCTGGGCGTGCGTGGACTGGAGCTGTGGCTTTGGCTAGTGCTGCTATTGCTATTTATACGCATAGTTTTAGTAAACAAATGCGGCAGTTGCTCCTCCGTACCCGCCAACAAGGCACGTGTCTTCTGCAAGCTTTTGTTTTCCTTATTGGTCTCGGGTGAGCTGCTCGTACTGGTACGCAATCGGAACCTCCGATCATCTCTATCAGGACTATTTTTGAACAGGATCCGACTATTAGATTGCTTTTCAGTTGGCTCATTCGATTGACAATGATGTCTTGGTTTCAACGGTGCAATACCCAACAAGGGGTCTTCGATGTCACAGTCATCATCTATTTGGTCCAACATGGAACTGCGGCTACGAAACAATTGTTTTTTGCGTTCCGAGAGTCGCGGAGTAGCGGTTCGTGTTGGCCGCGCAGCACGTCCCGTAGGGGTTTCCATAATTATTGTTTAATTGCAACTATCTTTCCCGCTTTTTTAATAAGAGCGCTAATTCAGAATACCAGTGTTGCAGATCACAACAATGCTGCAGCCCTAATGTTAGTTATCGATAGCTTTGATCCTATTGCGTAGTATAACATAACATTGTTGTATGTTAATGTAGTTTAGGATGAGCAACCGGGCAGAGCATATTCAGACATATAATTGCTCTAATAAATAAAAACCAATAAAAATTAAATACAAAATCAATACCAACAAATAACCAAATATAACAGTTCTATCGAAATAATTTTATAAAATGCAGCAGGGTTGCATGCGTAGACTATCGACACTCCAACATCGATAGTTTGCTTAGCAGCTCTAGCACACACTCATAAAAATCATTCTGTCTAAAAAGTTGTGAAAAAGTGAGTGTTGTGTGAGCTGCTAAAAAAAATCTGAAAAAGTTAATTTGGGCAATATTTTGTTTGATATTAAAGTGCACAGGTAAGAAGTCTTTTTAAAATTGGACTGTATATACAACTATAGGAGCCGCCGTCCTGCCACTACTGCATACCACGGTTTCGCATTGCCGCCGTCGCTGTCGCCGCCATCTTGTTTTGTATATTGTGTGGAAATTATAATGATTTTTCACGCGTTGTGCATGTGTCTGATCTAAGAGTTTAATGGACGCGTTGTGACCTTTCTTTGTTATTTAATTTGTATCGAATTGCTTGCCTCTTGCCCTGCCTCAACACAAATCAAAATGAAAATGAAAATTTGCATTGCTTCTTCTTCTTTCACTTTGAGGTCGCGGTCGCCGCCGTTGTCGTCGTTCTCAAGCTGCGCTACACCCACGTCAATAACGCGTAAACAAAACAGAATACAAAAATCGCGTACGCAAACGCGTCAAGCTTCCCAAGATATTGAATTAACGCAAGAACCGTGGACGACGCCGCAGCCGAAACCGTCGCCGTGATGCCCGGAGCCGGCACGTTCAAGTTGTTCATCGGTAATCTCGATGAGAAGACGCAGGCAACGGAATTGCGTGCGTTATTCGAGAAATACGGTACTGTCGTGGAATGCGATGTGGTGAAGAATTATGGCTTTGTGCACATGGAAACCGAACAGCAGGGTCGCGATGCCATACAGAACTTGAACGGTTACGTTTTGAATGATAACGCCATCAAGGTGGAGGCCGCCAAAAGTCGACGCGCCCCCAATACGCCAACAACGAAAATCTTCGTTGGAAATCTTACCGACAAAACGCGTGCTCCGGAGGTGCGCGAACTATTTCAGAAATACGGCACCGTCGTCGAATGCGACATTGTGCGGAATTATGGGTTCGTCCATTTGGATTGTGTCGGTGATGTGCAGGATGCTATCAAGGAGTTGAACGGTCGCGTTGTTGATGGCCAACCGTTGAAGGTGCAGGTATCCACTAGTCGTGTACGCCCCAAACCGGGCATGGGCGATCCGGAGCAGTGTTATCGTTGCGGCCGTTCCGGTCATTGGTCGAAAGAATGTCCGCGTTGGACAGGCACTGGTGGACGCGAGCCACCACCACCGCTGAGCGCCGGCGGCTACAGAGATCGCATGTACAGTCGTGATCCGTATCCGCCTCCGCCCCCACCGCCGCCATTCCTGCGTGATCGCATAATGGACGGTTTTAGGGTAAATGCAGACAAACAAACAAATTTTGCTACTCTCGACAGGTCGGCTGAAAGATTTAACTGCTTAAAGATTAACCGTTTAATTTAAATATAAAATTTATAATATAATTTCTATCTTATAAATGAAATATCTTTATAATTTCTAGAATTTTTAAGCAGTTAATCTATGAATCGACTCGCCGCGAATACCTTAACATATCAACATTCACGATTCACTTTACGAGAATTGTGTCAACCTAAAATTAACACTCGCTTTATTCAACTACAGGATTACGATTACTATGACCGCCGTTTCGAGGATTCACGTGATCTGTACGAGCGTCGCTATCAGTCATCACGCATGCGTGACTTCCCTCCGCCGCCGATCTCACGTCGTGAACCGATGCCACTGCCCCCACCGCTGAGCGGCAGCTTGCGCTCTTGTAGTGTCTCTCGTGGCTACGACACAATGTTTAGCAGGCGTTCACCTCCGCCGCCACGCAGCAGTAACGGCATGAGTCGCTACGGGTGAGTAGTTACATATATATGAAGTTGATGCTGAGATGTTAATTATCTCATCTTATTGACCAGCTCACCAACACCGCACGGCTATGAGGACTTCAGTCGCGACGCCTTTGACGAGCGCATGATTTCTTCGCGTGGCATGCGCGGTCCATCACCGCCAGGTCGCAGATATGCGCCCTACTGAGATGAGTTTTACTATAACGGCAGCAGCTGAGTGACAGCAGTAGCTGCTTTAGGTGGTGCATTTGCAACAACTGCATCCCCACTTGTACCCGTTTACAACTATAACGCTCTTAGCGGTTCATCATGTTGGCTCATATGCTGGTCACCGACGCTTCATCAATATTATCAACAGCAGCAGTTGCCATTTTTACATATGTGGATACTGCCGCCGCCTTGGTGGTCCCGTCCACGAAATCAAGCTGAGCAATAGCAAAACAAAACAAAAATATTCTTAGTCCATGTAGGCATCCCCATCATACTAAACATAATTATGTAGCATTGTCTGACTGATAATGACGGCAGCATTGTAATGCTGCATCAACAAAGATTTGAAGCATTACATACGTTGCATCATTATTTCATCAAAGAAGTTCATTAAGCGTAAATAACTGCAAACTATTGGATTTGTGCGATTAGAAAATAAAAATATATATACCAATAAAAACTTAAGCACCAATACATGTTTGTGCGATTGTGGAAAAAAATTTAATGCCT
Source organism: Drosophila gaucha (assembly GCA_035045545.1). NCBI lineage: Eukaryota > Metazoa > Arthropoda > Insecta > Diptera > Drosophilidae > Drosophila > Drosophila gaucha. The sequence goes on from JAWNOY010000292.1 coordinate 3,127,154, forward strand.
TGTACGAATGATTTTTACCATGTAAAGAAATAGTAATAAAAGTGCATCAAAAAATTACTAGCAAAAATATATATTTATGTGTACCCATAATTGATAAAGAGCTATATCTAGAAATTCATAGTGAATGTGTATACTAAAGGCAGTCATTGGGATAATAAATTACATTCCACGATGCTGCTATGCCTGGGATGAGGGCACAATGCTTATCGCCTTGGACGCCGCTAGAAGTTCATCCGACTCGTCGGTAGTAGGCGAGGCATTGTTGGGTTTGTCATTCGAATGTATTACCTGCATCGCTATTGGTGGCTTCTCAAATACTGGTGGAATAAGTACACGACTGCAATGATAAAGATTATTAGAATGTTTAGGGTTCATTTTAGTCGGAATACTTACTTGCTGCACAGCAGCCAGATCATAGAAATCATCATCATAATAGATGTAAAACCGAACGTCCAATAAGTACCCAGACGTGTGTATATGGAGCCGACGAATACGGGGCCCATCACACGAGACAAGCAGCCCGCGGCAGTCATTATACCCATCCAAACGCCTTGCGGTCGCGGACCAAGCACCTTGGAGAATATTGTCTGTATCAGAGTAACGCCGATTGGGTAACCAACGGAAGTTAAAGCAAATCCAATGATAAATTGCGTCAGTGTTAGCGCAGGCAGATCTGGGCACCAATCCTGAGTGGCCGGACAACCCAAATAAATAGGATCATCGAGGGAGAGATTGGAGCTGGCATTGTAAGGGATTGCCAGCTTAGGCGGATCCGGGCCCCAGGGTATATAAAGTAAGCGACCAACAACCATCAACGAAAAGCCGCCCCAGATGAGAACAAAGCGTTCGGCAAAGAGTTTGCAAAGTGGTTCAATAAGCACAAAAGTAACCAGAGATATAATCGCTGCAATGGCCATAAAGATGCCCATATTGTAAAGTGCCTCATTATTGGTCCAGGCAAACATATCCATGGTCAGCGAAGTGCCCAAGCTGTGAATATATAATATATTGATTCGATTGTAGCAGCAAGCAGCGGTCAAACTTACGTCTCCAGCAGCACAAAGTTGAAGACCAGCACAAAGAAGGCCACGATTAGTGTCCAGGCGGAATAGTAATTCGGTTTGATTGCCTTCCAAGTATCGCGCTCCGAGGTACCGCCCTGCATCACCATGATCTCACGAGCGGCTATTTTGTGCTCCTCAAAGATGCCAGGCAGAAACATTACAAAGTTGCCCAGACTCATGACAACGTTTATCCAGCCAGAGGCGGTATACATATTCACATGCATCGTACCCCAAAACCAGACCTGACCATGGCGACCTAGCGGCGTGACTAGGGCCTGCAGCCCGGGGCCAATGATGAAGCCCAGCACCTGGGCCAGAGACACCATGGATACGGCGTGGGTACGCTCATCGAGACGTGTGGCTGCTGACAAATAGGAGCGACAGAGTGCAATGTTTGCCGAGCTGACGCCGATTAAGAATCGGGAGATCAGCATCCAGTACTTGACATTGTCCACTAATTCCAGTGACGAATACAGTGCACTAGCCATAGAGAAGAGTGCCAGCGAGAGCAGGAGAGGCAGTCGTATAGTGCCCAATTTGTTGCCCCAGCGACCGAAGATGGGACTGAAGATCATTTGGCCCAACGGATTGGCGGCCACAATCAGACCCATAAACTCCTTGCCCGCACTGGGATCTAGCTATAGGGATGTTTGCTTTATAGTACATATATACATACATATATAGTATATGAAGGAATACGCACCTCGCTAAGGAACGGCCAAATCCCGGTTAGTATAATGCTGAAGCCGAGGGCCATCAGGAACATTGTAAAATAAATGATGCGCACGGAACGCCAGCGTTGCGTATACTCCTCCAAAGTTTCCAGATCATCGTCAAGCTCTGTGGGCAGCTTACGGGTGGCCAACCGTTCCCGAAACTTGCGCCAGGACTCCATGATGTGCCTGTGGACGCTGTTGTTGTAGCTGTTTCTTTTTAACGTCGCTGGCTCATGCTGTGATTCGTAAAGAGATTTGTCCATGGCGACAGGTTGAGTAAAGATATAAATAATATGTATGTATGTATGTATGTATGTACATGTGCATATATTTTTGAATATAGTGCTCTAATACAAAAACAATTTATATCTGGCTTGCTTCGCTTTGAGCTTATCTACTGAAGCAGGTGGTCGATATTGTATAAGTTGGTAGTAAAAAAGCACATTAGCTTTCCCTTAAAAAAAGTGAATACAAATGTTAGCTGACATTTGGCATAGGTATACTATAGCTTATTAAAAGTGGGTTTTTGGGCATGTTCTATGATATATAAACTTTTATTGAATAAATGCTGGTTGTTGATCTTATCAGTCAGTAAAAATTACAGTGTATAAAGCATCATAGACGTAGTTAAATTATAGTCTTAACTTACAGACTCACAGATAAACAAATACCGATTTCTCAGCTGTTTTTCGTATTCTTTTTATCAGTTAAGAAACTCGACTGCTTATCGTTGCCAACTCGTTAATACACTCGGCTGTATATATGTATGTCCATGTATGTGTGTGTATGTATGCATGAGTGTGTAAACTGTGCTTGGTACTTAGTTTAGTCACTCATCGCTGTATTAGTTATCAGCGAGATACTTAACTTTAGCATTTTTTACAATGTTCTACTATTTACGCAATGCAAATTGTAATTTCGTTGAGGGCTTCGAAGATCAGTTGGTGAATGCCAATAGTTCAACAGGTACCTTAAATGGGTTTAATATCTTGAATTTTAACTAATACATATGCATTAATATGTAAATACTTGTTATATGTACAGTACAGTATGTATTTGAATATATGTGTATTTCCTTTATTTGGCGGTTCTGAGTCGGTGCACATGTGAATCACATTCATTGATTTCACATTTTAATTGACTAACAAATTTCAATCAGCTTTGTTGGGGTAGCTGTGCTTCCTCTATCATCAGCTAATAATAACATACTACATGGTACATGGTACACGGTACATGGTACAGTACTCAAAGCCTAGCTAAACCTTTTCTTGGTTCAACGATCTCTAGCATGCATACATGGCTGTAAACGCACATATTTACATACTTACATACATACATGCATACATCTATACATAGCTCTGATAATATCTTGCGGGCTTCTTTTTGTATGTACAGATAGTATATAGCGCAGTACGTATTTACTTCTTTGTTTTTATTTTTGTTACTGCATACATACACACACACACACACACACACACACAGTTGAATTAACACATATATACTTATTGTCATCATCTGTTGGTGCGAACACCACCAAACGAGTGGGGGCCAAGCTAGCAGCCGCATGATACAGCTATGTGGCTGTCTTTTATTTTATTTTATTTTATTTTGTTGTTTTTTGTTGCACTTTGTAACATTACAAATACTTTGCTTATAAAGAGTATGCACTTTGCTCTTCTCTCTTCGGGCTTAACCCGTCGTTAATAGTATTTGCTCTTCTTTTTATTGTTTTTTTTTTTTACCAATTTGTTAACTACCTGTTCAGACACTGTTGAAATGTTGCTTAAATGTGGTCTACGCAGAGCAACAACTGAAGACGCACTGCTCGGTCCAAGTGATCCACTCAACTGAAAACCGTTGGCGTCTGTTGCCAACGTTTGGTCATCGCTCTCTTTATTACTCTTAGTTGTCTTTTTATTATTTCGATTAATATTAATCGCCAAAAGTATACACCATAATTTTGACTTGCTAGTTCGAAAGCAATGCCTATACGTATGCAATGCAATGGCATTAAGTGCCTCCTGGTGCATTTTCAAATCAATATTTTTTTACTGAGGCTAAAGGCATTTTCAGCTCCAGGTTTATATTCCAAATTGATTTTGTTATTTGCGGTAAGAAACATTTATTTGCGAATATAGTTTACAGCATTCCTTCATCGAGGATAACGGAAATTAGAAAAAGAATCAGACGTACCAATTGCTATCGCATAATTTAAAGCCAAAAAAACATACACACACAGCCATCCGGAAATTCTTAAAAATATAAAACAGAGATAAATAGGATTTACCAAATTTACTTCTATTGCTCCCCACGCATGCGTCTCAAACGACGCTGACGCAGCCAGGGCAAGAGAAGACCACGTGGTGCTAGGGGTGCAAGTGGTGCTAGCGGTGCAGGTTGCACAGCAACAGGTGCAGCTGTGGGCTTTGGCTTAACATCGTTATCTCGAGTGTTTTGTCTGAGTCTTCGGGAGAATTTCGCTTGATCCTTGCGTGGAATTCTCTTAGGCATCACGTCGTTCATAATGTTCAAGCTGAAGACATCGCCACTATTATCGTCGGCAGCTAAGTGGCTGACAGTGTCCTGCAGCACGCGTGGAATACGTTCCACTACCTGCAGCGCATCACGAAAAGGACGTATCTCTGGCTTTTGCTTGGGCACTTCCGTATCGGACTCCTCTTCTACAGAATGGGGTTGGATATTGCGTGAGAAACTTTTCTTTGATTTTTTACTTTTCTGGCTGTCGTCGCCGAGCTGATGACGCTTAAAAAGAGGCGCGGGCCGATTAAGAAGTGGAGCCGTCTGTTCCAGGAACCATGGTTCTCGATGCGTCATTGGCATTGGATCTGCAGCAGCCGCTTGTCGCTTGAACGAGGTAGCTTCTGCGTCGCGTTGCTTCTGAGCCCGCGTGCCCAATGGAGAAGGACGCACCAGTGAACTGGCAAAATCGTTAAACCACTCCAAATGATCCACGGACCGCTTATGCCGTGCCAGATCTGATTTCGTTGCTTTTGCGATTGGTGTATCCAGTGCGTTCAATGACAGAGCTGCCCGCTTCGTCCCCAGCGAAGATGGCTTGTAGATGGTAATCGTGGAACGACGACTACGCGTAGCTTTGGTGTCTACAGCACTTCTAGTCACGAGTTCGCGCTTTTGCTCGAATTGTTGGGCATTGCGCACAAATCGATTGTTGCTCGGTCCCTGAATGAGGATCTCGAATGGTGTGTTCAAGGTGCGCGCGTTCACCTGCATGGTGTGAATGCATTCGGTGTCCGAGTTCTCGTCGTTGCACTCGCAAATGCACTCCTCGCCGCAATAGAAACCAAGGCAGCCGCAATGCTCACAGAGCGCTTTACAATTTCTCTCGTGTTTATGCTCAACCAGCGGATTATCATAGCGGGATGTTGCTGTTGTTGTTGTAGTGGGTGCAGCGGTCGATACAGTTGTTGGCCCACCAGCGGAAATGGATATCTGAGTGGCCAATAAGACCACAATCAGTAGAATAGAGTTGTCGTAAAGACTGATATTATGTTTAACCCGTATCATTTTGTATGCTCCACCTCTGTGTCTTTCCAGTTGGGTTTTGGCTGTGCATTAGCGATGCGCTGCAGGTTATATACGCTGACTGGGTGAAATCGTAGACGTTATTTTAGTTTTTCGTTGCTACCGCTTCGTGACTGTCAGTCGAATTTTGATTTGTTTTGCTTTGGTGTTCGCCGGAATTTTTGCTGACACTGTGTGATCTTGAGACATTTTTAATTGAGCACATATGCAATGGTTATTAACTGTTTCAGTTTTAGGGTCAGTTTAGACATACGTACTAAATACATGTATACATTTTTCTATTCGACCGAGGCCGAATTCTTGCACTTGAACTTCATAGCAGACAAGAGAAGCTTTGCTATCCCACAAGATATATAGAATTTATTACAAAAAACCAACTAAACAAATTTCACAATTCTCAAAAAGAAATGTTTGTCGTCTACGCATCATCGACGCTTTCCCTTGCCTTTTTTGCCACCGCCACCGCCACCAGCTCCAGCCCCACTCGACTGTGGCTGCGGCTGAGGGTCGTTTGTTTTGTTCTGTCGCGTTTTCAGTTGCGGTATTTTGCCGGCTACATGCTTCATGATAGACTCACGGGTGGAGAATTCACTGTTGCACAATGTGCCATCCGCGTTGCGTAGTTGCACGCGCACTCGGCCCCGGAACTGCAGCTCCCTACTTTTCTCGCGACAGTACTGTTTGTTCTCGACAACAAATTGTAAGTTGGACACCGAAAGTACATCTCGGATTTCCACATAGGTTGGGTTCTCAACACAATTCTCTTTGGGCAGTCGACGACCTTCCTGGCGAGTCTTTTTGCTATTTATGTAGGCAGGGTAAATGCAAATCCATCTGAAAAACGAGGTTGCAGGTGAAATTGTTGTCAACGCTGTTCGTTTTTGCTTATGCTACCTCTCAACATCACTGTGTTTCATATTTGGATGCCAATTCATGCGCACGGGGGGTGATGCTGCCATTTTTAGAATGCGTTTTTTGATAAACAAAATAAAAGTTTATTTATTTTCCACGCAGGCACCTTGCCGAATTAATCAACTTGTCGCTATCGATAATATTTCAATTTGCTGAGTTCCGATTCTTAAAGTGATGCAAAACGATAATTATAATTTTATTTTTATCATTGGGGTATTCCAATGTCCACGACACCTATAGATATACTATATAAACCTGTAGTGCAATGAATATATTAAAAAAAAGTATTGTTGTTGATCAGTTATTTTTAAAATTAACATCTGCATTGTCACTTAATTTTCAAGTCATTTACCCGATGAAAGCATTTATGAAAAATACATCGATATCAATCGCATGTAAGCTTTCAAACTTCTGGTATCGATTAATCGCTAAGACATCAACAATCTTCCTCTGAGTGTTTATAGTTGGTTTAACTGTTGTGCTGTGCACTACGTCTGTCTGCCTTAAAGTCGAGTGGCCAAACAAACATTCTAGTCACACGTATTGAAAGCTTGGGCAACATTTCAACGACCCGCTCCTATCGTCAACCGTTGTAGTGGACAATCACTAAATTAAAAGCAAGGGAAACGCAAACACAACACGCGCCACATAATGGACGAGCTGAATGGAATATTGCAAAAAACTAAAGATAAATCAACACAAAGGGAACAGGACGAGGTAGACATCCCACCCAATCCCAAAAACCAGTTAACCGTTAACCAGTGGCAGCGTTGTCACATGCGAACTTTGACATTTTTGAAGTGCCGCCTGTTTGCTGGCCAAAAGCGAACCGTAACCTTTTTCTTTAACTTAATTGAATTTTTTATTTTGTGGCTTATTTACATGCTGTTGACATCGCCCACGCACACAGATTCTGCTACAGCCCTTTACGTACATACAGCAAATACCTGGCAAACAGTTTCGCTCCGAATTGGCCTTGGCCTTCAATCACTGGTTGCTTATACCGCCCGAAAAGTTGACGCAGATTGGCGAGATTGTACAAATGCTGCATAATTCCAGTTTGCTGTGAGTAAACATTTCGAATATTATATATACCTAATTTATTTATAGCTTTGTTTAATTATTGCATTTTAACTAATCATTTGACCTTTGCCTGCTTGCGATTTATTTCGCTTTTGCATTTTGCCTTTTGACTATTGTTTACATTTGCTGTACAACCAGCACGTTCGCACCATTACCTTCACCCCATCATCCATATCACCCCATGTTTTATCTCACTTCGCACTTACACATTTGTATTTACATATGCTTGTTTGTTGTTGTTTGCCTTTTGTTGCAGTGTTTACGTTTTAAGTTCAAAATTTATTAGCGCGTAAAGTTTAAAAAAAAAAAACAGATTCAACCGAAAATAGTTTCCTGTGCGAGTGAGAATGTCTATAAACTTAGTTTCTCGGAAAAATAGGAAATTCAGTTAAACAGATTGCAACTGAATGACCAGCTAACACAGAAAACACTTTCAACAAAGAACAGATATTACTATTAACTTAACGTCCTTGCAGTTTTATAGAACATATAATTTAGGATTATTTGGCTAATAACTCCATTATGTGGCAGTTGTCGAGTTGATGCAATCCACATATCTCAACTAAACGAAACTGCAGTTTTATTTGTACTATTTCTCGGTAGATCAGAAAACAGTTGTCATAGAAGTCTATATGCCTATAGACTTAATGCCGTTCTTATTAATAGGACACATCATTTAGTATTCCATTATTTTGCAGCTGGCAAGTTCATGAATTTTATATCAATAGGAAATATTAAGAGTTATAGCTCCTGCAGTTTTATTTTTAGTATTCATTGGCTGATCAATTCATTGGCAGCTGGTAAATTCACGAATTTCATATCAGGTACATATTTTATATCAGAGTTTTCTGTATATATTTTGCATTATCATCATTGTGTGGGCACTTAGCAATGGGTATTTGTGTAGAACTTGGGCAGATGACTCACACACACCCCACATATATGCACACACACACACGCACACAGACACAATTTTGCCCAAGCGCCAGCCAAACCTCCCGACCTTGTTTGTCTGTTTTGTACGTGTGCGTAAATTTTGGTTATTTGCCTTCGAAATCAATCCCAAAATTTGAACAAAAGCCCGCAGCATTCTGTTTATGATAAAATTCAATTGAATTTATTTGCAAAATGTGCCTTTTCATTTCTCGAAATCGAATCGCATTAAATGTTTAGATTTTTCATTGTATCAAACTGAAAGAAGACGATAAAGTACATTTATATATATTCATATGTATGTACATATATATATATGTACTCGAGTATTAAAGATACGCAACAGTTAATCTTTGAACTTCTTTAATTAAAGTGCCTGACAAAATGTCGCACGCTTCAATTGGTGCACTGCCATGGTAGCTGTTTTCTAGAGAACTTTTAAACGAAAGCTGGCTCAGCAGCTTCTTCTACATATATGTATGTATATAGTATATATAAATATGCATGTATATATATGTAGCTATAAGTCGCTTATCTGCTTCCATTGTTTGGCTGTGCTTTCCGACTTGTTTTTCGCTTCAATCATGCAGGCTAATCCCGTCTCGTTGCCACCTGTCGCACCACCGTACCACCCAGAAACCCCTGCGGCCTATTATTCAAATGCAAATGTGCTGAAATGTCCCTAATGCCGCTTAATATCCTGCATTGTTCGCTGGCACCAGTTGTCGACAGTGGCTGACAGCTGAAAGCTGTTATCGCAGCGCCTCGGCGCCCACTTACTTATAAATGGCTTTCTACACACACACACAAGTCGCTCGGGCTCGTGTTTTTTGTGTCCAAATGCATTTTCATATCGACAAACACTTGGTTTTACAACTATGCCAGCGTTCCTACTGGCAAGAAAGAAAAGCTTCAAAGGCGTCAGCATCGTCATCGTCATTGTCATTAAGTCAGCTTGTCGACAGCCATTGTCACAATATTGTAACTCTTGCAGTGCAACATGCCCACTCCGCTCTTTTGCTGTGCCCGGACCCAACCAACCCTCCACCCACTTTTCACCCAGTCTCCATCCTCCATTCACTTGGGTTGACTGCCTTTGCGCATCGCTTGAACGCCCACGCCTCCAATTCCCCACGAAAGTTTGCAGCCCTCCACTACGCGCGCAAACATTTTTTAATTACGCAAAATGTGTCGGCTGCCCAGTTTGCCTTGCCAGCGGGCGTGTTATTGAAGTGATATAGGCCTCATAGTGAGTATTAAATGTACATTTATGTACATTTAGTTGATGTGTTGCCTAGCATATTGCGAGGCTTGTCCCACAGTCATAAATTGTTAGTCCTAACATTTATGGGGTAAAAGATAACAGTCTAACTTTGACCCAACTCTTGTTTGTTATTTGATATGCCTAACTAGTTCGTTATTTATATTTTGTACTTTAATGAATTCACATATAACAGCCATAGAAATTAACTGAGTGCTTTATATATATATATGTGTTCTTGTGTTCTGACTGATAACTTACAGCATTGATGATATTGAAGACAATTCGATACTTCGCAGAGGTGTTCCCGTTGCGCATTCTATTTATGGCGTGGCCAGCACCATTAATGCTGCCAACTATGCTCTGTTCCTGGCGTTGGAAAAAGTGCAGCAACTGGGACATCCAGAGGTAGGCTTGTTTCACCCTCATTCATCATAGCTTATCAATAATCAATAAGTTTCTGTGTGTATTCTTTGTGTGACAGGCAACCAAGGTGTATACGGAACAGCTGTTGGAGCTGCATCGCGGCCAAGGCATGGAGATTTACTGGCGCGATAGTTTTACATGTCCCTCCGAATCGGATTACAAACTGATGACTGTACGCAAGACTGGGGGCCTGTTCATGCTGGCCATACGCCTGATGCAGCTGTTCAGTGAGAACAAGGAGGATTTCACAAAGTTAACAGCCATTTTGGGCCTATATTTTCAAATACGGGACGACTACTGCAATTTGAGTTTGAAGGAGGTAAGTGGATCTTACAATTATTGCAAGTCTATATTTGATTATCCTTTTACTTTTGCAGTACACGGAAAATAAGAGTTTTGCTGAGGACTTGACTGAGGGCAAATTTGGGTTTCCAGTCATACATGCAGTTCGTACGCAGAAGCAAGACAAACAGGTTTTGCGTAAGTGTCTCGATCGCACCTCGTTTCGAGTCATAATTGCTTATTGCTTATTCAACTGTTGTTTTACTTCCCAGACATTTTGCGACAACGCACGCACGACATTGAGGTCAAGAAGTACTGCATTAGCCTGCTGGAAAAACTAGGCAGCTTTCAATACACACGCAAAGTGCTTGAAACGCTTGATGCGGAGGCGCGTGCCGAGGTTATTACTAAATAATGCTTATATTCCTTTGCATTCCTTGAACTTATATTATTTTCTCTTTCTCGGTTGACAGTTGACGCGACTGGGCGGTAATCCTTTTATGGATAGGCTGCTCAATAAGCTGTTGTCCTGGCAGAGCAGCGAGAGCGCCAGTATCACGCAGTCGAATCAAATCAATCACAACAATGTCACACGCAGCCCCAACCAGAACACGCTCAATTGCAATTAACAGCCAAAGAGGCAGAAGAGGGAGCAGTTGTGAATTGCAAATGGCAGAGCCAAAGCCCGTGCCGCAGCCGCCTCCTCTTTTGCTGCTAATTCAAAAGCGACGCAACAGCCGCAGCAACAGCAGCAACCACAACACCAAGCAGCCTGCTTTAGTGCGCCTTTGTTGCGTTTTCTTCGAAAACTAAAAATCTTTTAATGATTTATTATGTACTTTTTCAACTCACTTTGCCTCCCAAAGCTGCTCAATGGCGAATGTTTGATTTTATTTAAAAACACACAACTTAAGAAATGATTGATTGATAGATAAATTGATTGCACCAATACAGCAGCAGCCTTACAAAAATGTTAAGCCAAAAGTTAATTGATAAGCCAAGCTTATGAAGAGCTAGCGAAAAAGCCATAGCACAGCTTCCCATGAATTTGTTTATGTTTATTAGGTCCTATATGTTATTTTCAATTTAATACTAAGTATTTAGTTGGTACTAGAATGTAATTATATAAGGTTCCTTCATTTTGACTGTTGTATTTCTAAATGTATTTTGTATGGATGTACTTCATTATGCGAGCAATTTTTACTAAAAATTTCTAAATGTCTCATTATTTACTTTTTTGCGGCAATATGGTCGAAACTAAATGTGCACTTCCTTTATTGACGTTGTTCCATTTTACATTTGTTAAATGAAATGTTCAAATAATATACAATTACAACAGAAAACATGTTCAATGCATACATATGTGTGCATTAACTAACAAATTGTTAACGTTTTAAGCAACAAAAAACTCGAAAAACATATTTAAATGAAAAAAAAATGTTAAAACATGCACTGCACAGCAGACAATTTTTTGCACTATATATATATACATATATAAAATATATTTTTAATGTATACATGCACGAAAAAAACTACTAAAAATGCTGAAGAGAGATTTATTGTAAAAGGATGGAGATACAACAAAGATAGCCGAGAATTTATTGTGCACGCCAAAATGCACCTCGTTATAACTATGTGCGAATATTATTACATACATATATTGTCATACACGAAAGTATCTTTGAAATATTTAAATAAAAATATTGTATTTATGCCAATATTGTCGCCATATATGGAGAGATTAGTATACAATCAAAACACATACGTATGTAAATCCATGTTTATGTTTTTATTTAATACTCTATACATTTAATAATTTATCGCTGACCTATGTATCCTGCTCAATCATGTCCATTAGTTGAAGGAACTCCTGCGATGCGGCATCAACTTCAGCTACAGGCTCCACATACTCTTGGTATTCAACATTGGCGTCATCCTAAGGGATTTCAAAATGTGTTAAAAATACTTAGAAATTAAGAAAGTTTCTCACCTCGAAGCCAAAGCAATTATTGGCATTGATCTTGGGCTCACGTTTGACCACAACTTCACTATCATCGTTAACCAGCTGGACGACCATAAACTGGTCATCTTCACCTTGTAGTTCTACTGTAAATTCGTTTGCATCCGGCTCCTCCTTGATACGGAATGTGCCGGCTTGTGTAGTAACTTCACGGTGCACACGTGGAGCTTTTAATTGGCGATTTATAATGGTTGGTTTCTTGGACGAGCTTTGCTTCCGCTCTTTTATAACAACTTTGTTGCCCTTTCTCATCCTCAAGGTGGGTGCAGTAAATGTTTCCTCAATGAATTCGCTGGACGGGTCTGCGTCCTCATCAATATCCTCCAGCTCAGTTATCTCGAATTGGTCATCGACGTCAATGGAAATGCACTCGCCTTTGCCAAGGGCCTCAATGTCAGTTCCATTGACCACAGTCACAATGCTACCGTCCGGCTGCAGACGCACGCTACGCCCAAGCTTTAACTTAAGCTTCTCCTCCCGCGCATTTACCGTATCATCGTGTGTCTCCATGTGCCGCATTAGGTTGCCCTTGTGCGTGAAGACACGCAGACAGCTCGGACAAGAATGAGCCTTTTCTCGTGGCTCCGGCGGCTTATAGTCGTCATTGTGCATCAGATTTATATGTCGGCGTAGCAGCTGACGCTGACGGAACGACTGTGAGCACAAGTCGCACTTAAATGGCTTTGTGTCGGTGTGTATAAGCATATGCGAATCCAGATGCCGCTGACTTACTGAAGCATAGCTGCAGAGGCTGCAACGATAACACTTCTCACCCTCGTGCGACTTAACGTGCAGCTTATACTGATAGCGATCGGGCAGCTCCTGGCCGCAGCGCTTGCACACGAGTGGCTTAACCGAGGTGTGCATGTTCGCCATATGGGTGCGCAGATCAGCCTTGCGACCGCATGTGGTGGGACATAGGGTGCACTGAAAGACTGGCTTGTTCACCACGCTGTGGATAAGTTTGTGTGCCTTGAGGGAGTTGGATTGTGTAAAACGCGACATGCATATATCACATTGATACTTCTTCTCTCCCGTATGTATGACCAGATGACGTTTTAGCTTAAACATATCCTGCGAGGCATACGTGCAGTGCGGACACTGATAAGGACGCTCGCCCGTATGGCAGGTCATGTGACGGCGCAGCTTTGTCAATTCAACGCTGGCATAGCTGCACTCCGTACACTTGTGTGGCTTTTCCTTTGTGTGTTTGTAGCGTGTATGCCGTATGAGCTCTCCACTGGTCGTAAAGGCGCTCTCGCAGCTCTTGCACTTGTGCGGCTTGTTGCCCATGTGTGTGTTTAAGTGATTGACCAGTCCCATGTTGGACTTGAAGCCACGCTCACATATAGAACACTTGAAAGACAGTTCCGAGTCATGAGAGCGAACGTGTCGTGAGATTAGGAATTTCTTGTTGGTCGTATAACTGCAGTGGGAGCAGGCGTACTTCTGCGACGCAGTCGACTTGGTTGCCGCTGGCTTGAGCTTGTACTGATTGCCGGTGAGCACAAAATCCACATCAGGCCTGGCGGATATATTGGCTGCGCTGTCATCAAACTCGTAGACCTCATCGTCTGAATTGTCTTTGACCGCGATTGGGTCTTCGGTTAGGCTATTGGCATTTGCATTATTTGCTGCGACAGTTAGCTCTGATTCGTCAATGGAATCTGTGGTTGTATCAACAAAATTTGGATCATCCACAAGTTCATCAAACTCCATCACCTTCTCTATTACTATTTTAGTGGTCAGCGACGGCTCTGATCTTGTGGCTCTGGCTGAAGAGCGTAAATAAGCTCTAGGTGTGCTAACTGGTGTAGAAGTTGTTTTAACTGGAGTCTTTTTTTGTGGAGCGGGGCGTATATTAATTTCCTTAGGGGTTGTCTGAGGTGCTGGACCTGGCTTCGGCTTGGCAGGACGCAGATTAATTGCTAGACAAAAGTGTAAATAGTTATAAAAACGAGTCGGCTGGTGTTGTGGCTTAAAGAATAAAAACCTTTGGACGTTTTGCTGCTGGCAGCACGAGTAGCGCTGCGTATTGCAACATTTTCTGGTACTGAGGCTTTCGAGGTTGGTTTCTGCTTCAATTTCTTTTGCAGCTGTTCTTGTTTCCTTGGTGTGGTTTTGATATAACAGTTGCCTTCGTCGTCAATAAAGTACTTGTCGTCGTCATCATCGTCCTGGTCGTCTTCCTGTTCTTCCTCTTCAGCATCATCGTCCATCGCGACACAAGCTGCGTTGCCAGCCTTGTCATCAACACTACCATCTTTAATTTCCTTATGAAAATTCCTCAGAAAGGATTGCACATCCTCCGATTCGCCGTCGCGCGTGCGTTTTGACATTCTGGCTGCAAGCAAAAACAAATTTTTTTTATAACTCTAGCGCCAAATAAAAGTAGAAGCTGGTGGCGACCTACAGCGGACATAAATTCAGCGACCCCAAGCGGCTATTGATTTCTCGCAAACCCAAGCGCTAACAAATATGGCAATCAACGGGATTCTGTGCCTTTATATCATTACTTACTTGTAGTGACAACGCTGCTAAGTAAGGCAACCAACGTACAAATTGAATCTCTTAACTATTTTGTTTTTATTAATAAACTTAAAATATAGTGCAAAGAATTTCCGTCAGAGGTAAAACAACAGCAGCTGCGCAAAAGATGGCGGAATGGCTAAGGCGTTGCCATTGTGCGACAATGAATGTTAACAGTGCCATTGTGAGTATAACATAGACTTAACAGATTGAACTACAATTTGAATGGCGCGCAAACTGCTGTTGAAAAAAAACTAATCAACATTTATATAATTTGGTAATTGGCACATTTCATGATTGGTGCTGCAAGTCGAGTAAGTTAATTTACTCTCACCCGTTTTCCCAATCAATCCCAAAGAAAAAATAATTTAAGAACCAAAACAACTTTTATTTGGCGTTATTATAAGTTACATATGTGAAAATTTTACAATCTGGTTATTTCCAGTTTTGTAATTAATCTTATGTTTTTATTTGTAAATTCAATGTATAAGGTAGTTAGCATAAATCTTACCCACGTAAATGAAAAAGAGTCCCACAAAACTGAAGTCCCTTTATATTTACTCTTAAACTTCACTCCCATACTAAAAATCAACGTCTCAATAATTGCTGTTTAAAAGAAACGTTAGAATTGCCACCCAATTACTTTTGAAGATTATTATTATTACATATTACATTATTTGTTTTGAATAAAATACGATGGCCGAATACTCACATACTAAGCCAGTAGTTGGGCCAGTTAGTTAGCCAGCATCATTTTTCTGTGTACTTTAGGCATAACAACTTTAGTATGAAAAAGAGATTAAGTTAAATATGCGTTTTGGTGGTTTTGTAACTACATATGTATGAACCGCTACGGGAGATTGCATTACAAAGATTTTGAATTGTTGATTTTAAAAAAATACGTACGTTAAGAAGTCCTCATTGAACCCTACGGAATCAAACATCTGCTGCTGCTGCTTGGGCATACGTACCAAAATTTGTTGCTAATTTATGTTCTAACGATTTCATAACAATACGCATATACATACCAAACCAACAAACACTCCCAAAGAATAGATAGTCGGCGAATACGTACCCAAAGCTACGAACCATATTTCTGGTATATGTCTATCACATACTCAAATCTGCAATTAGCGAGATCCCTAGCTTTTTCGAAAAAGGCTAGAATAGACGTTTTTGTTTTGTCAATATGCACTCTATACGTACCCAGCTTTACGGCTTTGAGCTGCAAGGTTACTTTAAGTAGAAAAACGCTAAAATGTTACAATTTATAGTTTTTTGATAGAGAGTGAGGCTTACCCTAAAGGGGCGACAAGACTCGTACACACTCACACCACTCGGGGGCGAAGACGCCCCACAGCCCGGGACTGTGCTGAGAGAAATTATTATATAGCTCAATATTGGTTCTTTGTTGTATTTTTTTGTTTGGGATTCGTTGCTGGGCACATATATATTGGATTGTACATTTTAGTGTGGTTATTCGGGACTTTGGTTCTACGTACCGTACATTTTCAACTCAACTTTGGCCGGGCTGTCAAACTATTAAATTATAGTTATTTACTTAACAATTTATGTAGTTGCAGCTTACAGTTTGTGTTTCGTTTTTCTGTTAGTTAACACTGATGAAAGTCAAAGATAAGGATTAATAATATTTTACAATAATATCTGACTTGCTGTCTAAGTGTGTATTTAAGTATTTTATTAATTAAATAATAATAATGCAATTAGTTCGTTTCTCCTGTTCTATTGCTTGTTGTAGTTATTTTGTTTGTTTTGTTTTTTTTTTTTGTTTTGGTTATTAATGCTACGTACGTGCGCTGGACACTGCCGTGTGGAACTAGATTCCACTGGATCTTCATGCATACTTCTCCGATATTTCTAGCGGCGATAGCGTTCGCGGGAGAAGGAGCGGCGCCTGTTGCCGAAATTGTTGTTGTTGTTGTAGTTACGGCGATCGCGTGGAGAACGTTCTCTCGAACGTGAGCGACGTCTTTCATTACGACGATCACCACCGCCTCCGAGTCCTCCTCCGCCGCCTCCTCCTCCTCCGCCGCCGCCACCTCCTCCATAACGTCCTCTGTCATTGCGCATGTTACGATCTCTGTCCCTTCGATCTCGCTGATCTCTATCGCGATGATCCCGAACGTTGTTGTCGGCGCCACCTCCTGCTCCTCCGCGCCCAGGTCCACGGCCGTCATTATCGCGTCCACGGGGCGCAGCTCGCTCACTCTCAGCTTCTCTGGCACTCGCTCTCTCGGCGCTTCTATCGTTGGATCTGTCATTGCTTTGTTTTTCTGCATCGCGCTGTCGCTGACGCTCTCTGGAACGAGAGCGATGAACGCGCGAGCGTCGGTCTAGTTCGCGTCCACCTACAAAGTACCGATTTCTGCCTCGGTTGTCCTCTTCGCGGTCTGGTATCTTACCCGAGCGCTTTAGTTCAGCCTTGCGCGGTGCCGCCGTCTTCTCCAGCTCTATGAGCTTTTCACGTATAGTAAGAAAGCCCAGATGCAACTTACCACCAAAGTGGTCCGCCAGACGGATGTCATTGTCGTGTATGCCCAGGTAAGCGGAGCACACCTCGCAGACGCGGAGCTTCTGTTGCTGGTAGGTAGAGGCTGGCATTGAGGTTCTGTATTCGTGCTCGGCCTTGATCTTTTTGCCGCGCAGCTCATCAATTTCCTTCATTAGTTCCATGCTGTCTTCCACTTCACCAGCTTCTCCCAGTGCCTCGGCCTTGGCAAGCTTTTTGCCAATCTCTTCCGCCAGACTGTGAACTGCATTGGCTTTCTCGGCCACCTCTGCCGTCAGCTCCTCCTGCGTTTCTTTTAACCGTTGCTTGGCCGAGTCTGTGCGCCGATCACAGTCCGCGATGAAGGCTTGCAAATGCTCCATGGCCTCGATATCATAGTAGTAGTCACGTGACTTGGACGCACTTTCGTAATCTGCACGAAAAGCCAGATCATGCACTTTGGGACACTCACCGAGATCCATGCGCGTGGATGCCAGGATGTCGTGCGGGCAGCAATCTAATAGAAATGACTTGCAGACGCGTGCATCTGAGAATTTAAGGCCGCGTCCATCGTCTCCGTTTCGCGTGGTGCCCATCAATTGGTCCAGCATTGCACGCATCTGATCGGTTGCAGACATTTTGTTGCTCGGCGCGCTCATTATGCAGGCCGATTTTAATATTCTTGAATGCCTTTTTCAACTTTACTTTTACCAGTGAAAAAAAATAAGTAGAGTTGTACTGAGAAGTTCAGGAAAAGTTCGATTGAACTATTCGCAATACTGAACGAAAAAACTAAGTCACTGCTGAACTGAGCAGTTCATTTAGTTCATCATTTTCTGCCACCTTGTCACTGCTTGTGTAATGTTATTAACTAGCATAAAATAACATTTTGGCAACTGTTATTTACAGCGCTAATTTGAAAACCGATTAACAAGGCTTTTAAATCATTTATATTAAAATATTATATGTTTTATTTTTTTAAGCAAATATATTAAACGTAAAGGGATAATTTAGGGGTATAAATGAGGCTGGGTCGGTTTACTTAGGTGTTGACAGGTACCAAAACACTGTCTCTGTCCTTAAATACCAGACTTATAACAGAATAAAATCAGATCACGACTATATTTCTAAAGGTATCGATATTTGTATATCATCCCTGTATAAATTGCAATTTTTATTTCGATATATCGATGCGATAAACGTTTGCAGTGGCTTTTTGTTGTTTATTTCGTTGGCGTAATTTTTGTTTTAAAAATTAATTATTTTGGATTAAAAGATAATGTCCGATGACGACGATATCCAGTACATTAAGCGACAGCGTACACTCCATTATGGCTCGCTGGAAGAAACAGAACGCAAACGGCAAACCTCCGCGGCATCTTCTGTTGCCGGCACAACGCCGGCAGCAACAACAACTGCCGCCCAGCTGGAAGATATTGATTCCGACGAGGACTATGAGGAGACTAACAAAAAGTCCAATGCCACAAAGGTGGGTATGCCACCGCCCACAGCTGCATCGCTGGCCAACAAAATAGACGATGACTACTTTGATCTGGAGACTGAGATGGAGCGTGACAAGGTGGCGCTGCTGGAGGAGTTCGAGCGCAAGAAGCGTGCTCGTCAGATAAATGTCTCCACAGACGATGCCGAAATTAAGAACAATCTACGGCAATTAAACGAGCCCATTTGCTATTTCGGGGAGGGCCCAGCGGAACGACGTCGGCGACTAAAGGAGCTGCTCGCCAGCCTGGGTGAAAACGCCATCAAGCAGAAACAAACTGAGGAGGAGGAGCGAAAGCTGCAGCAACGGGAGCAGGAGGCCACCTGGTATCACGAGGGACCCGAAACGCTGCGTGTGGCACGCCTCTGGCTCGCTGACTACTCCCTGCCACGTGCTCGCGATCGTCTAGAGCGCGCCAAAGAGGCACTCGAGGTGCCCAGTGCGACACGTGCCGGTCGCATGGTGGAGATGCAAAAGAAGCTACAATCCCTGGCGCCGCTCTGCTCGCAGGTAGGTGATACGCGGCCCGTCAGCAGTGCCGCCTTTAACGAGGATTCCTCGCTGCTGATGACTGCCTCGTGGTCAGGTCTCTGCAAACTATGGAGCGTGCCCAACTGTGAGCTGAAGCAAACTCTGCGCGGTCATGCCAGCTACGTGGGAGGCGTGGCGCTGCGGCCGGGAGTCAAGCTGGACGAAGAGAATGTGGTGGCCATGGCTTCGGGCGGACACGACGGTGCCGTAAAATTGTGGGGCTTCGGCAATGAGGAATCCATTGCTGATATAACGGGGCATATGCCACATCGTGTGTCCAAGGTGGCATTCCATCCATCGGGTCGCTTTCTCGCCACTGCCTGTTACGATTCCTCGTGGCGTCTGTGGGATCTGGAGCAAAAGACTGAGGTCCTGCATCAGGAGGGACACGCCAAGCCGGTGCACTGCCTCAGCTACCAGTCAGATGGCAGTGTCCTGGTCACGGGTGGCTTGGACGCCTTCGGCCGTGTCTGGGACCTGCGCACGGGGCGTTGCATCATGTTCCTTGAGGGCCACTTGGGCGCTATATTCGGCGCCGACTTTTCGCCCAATGGCTTTCACATAGCCACCGGGTCGCAGGACAACACATGCAAGATCTGGGACTTGCGTCGCCGCCAGCCAGTCTACACCATACCAGCGCACACAAATCTCATTTCGGATGTCAAGTATCAGCAGGATGGCGGCAGCTTTTTGGTCACCTGCTCGTACGATTCGACCACAAAGATCTGGTCAAACAAGACGTGGCAGCCGCTGAAGACACTGCAGGGACACGACAACAAGGTGATTGCCGTCGACGTCTCCGCCAACTCGCAGTATATAGCGACGACCTCGTTCGATCGCACCTTCAAGCTGTGGGCGCCAGATAGTTGATTTTCACCCACACATAAATCGGCTGCTTATCGACCCGATTTGTTATAAGCTCAATTCTTATTTAATTGTTTTTCGTTGAAACACAATAGCCCAAACGTTTTTTCCATATTTCACGTTTCATTTTTATAACACAATTTGTTATTTTAGTTAGGCGAAACAATGCATTTCGTACATATAAGGATTCTGTATAGAAATTGTTAATAAAAAACAACATTTTGGTATAAAAGAAAATTAAACAATAAAACTTACGCTTTAAATTATTAAATTAGTAATAGGACTGAATCTTAGCATTATTATTAACATTTACATCATGTGTGCTAACACTTATGTTAAAAAGTAAAACATAGGTGGCGCTTTGCAAAATGTGATGTGTTACTGCTATTTATTGTAATTCTTATTAAAAATAGTGGGAACAACTTGGCTTAGAAACCTCGAGAGGTGTCGCTTAATAACGACCAGCTTTGGCAACAGGTGCGCCCCACCAATTCGCTTGGTTTGTGACATTACTATATGGGAAATTATTATTAAAATTGTGAAAGCCTGTTCTCAGTATTTGAATTAGAAGCACAGATGGCGCTGAATTGCCACATCAGTGAAAAAATAACGCTTAATATATGCGAACTTCGCATTGCGAAGTTTAAAATAAAATTCTTGTATTTAGGATTTAGGCATTGAAACTTATATTATAATTTGGGCTATCAGTCGTAAAAATTTACATTTTATTCGGCTATTTAACGACCCGCTTTGACCACACAACGAAACTAGATCATTAAAAGCAAACGGTTTGCATTTAATTATCGATCAGGTTTAACCCGTGCCTAATGAAGATGAAAGCGTTATAAAGTACAATAAATAAACAAATATAAATACCGTGCAACGTGGAATTGTTTATTTGTTAAAATTGAGCCATTAGCACAATCGCAGTTGTGCTTAGTTTAAATCGTAGCCGAGGCTTAGCCGCTAATTGAATAGGCAAAAGCGCGCCGCATTGCAATATTCTCATTTGTTATTGTTTGCCCAACTCGTCTTTATGCAAATCAGGTAGAAAATGTTTGAATTTAGCGCCGAGTGGGGCAATGGAACGAGTTTAAGCTTACATTGCCGACGGCTTTGTTTTTAGCTTCCAGCCACGGACCAAACTGAGTTGCTCAAAGTGTTCAACTGGCATTTGTTTGATCTCATTGTTAAATTTATTTTACATTTTTCTTGTGCAGTTCCAGTCAAGCAACAGGTGCGCTTTTTGTGCTGTGCTGATAAAGCCCAAAATTGTGGCCAATTCCAATTCAGTGAGACAAGTGCGCATACATAATTAAGCAGCGCGTGTGAAAAAATGCACAGTAACCAATGCGATGCCAATCCGAGTGGCTATTAAACAGATTACATGCTGGCACTGAAAGCCGTTTAAGCCCGACGACATCCGCGATAACAGAGCAGCGGGGGGCAACGGGGCGGAACCAACAAGAGCTGCAATAACAAAGCTACCAGACAAACAGATGAATGCCCAGGCATGCGGCTGCCCAACACACAGGCAGCGAGGTAGCGAGGGAGAGGGGCTGACTCCCTACAACTTGTTCGGTGAGTCCGCTGTGCAGGACTCACATGCGAACCGCTTGGTGCATGTTTAAGCGATTGGCAGCCGGCAAACAAACCATAGGCCGACACAGACACCGGCTCAAAGATGACAACGGGCGCAGCATCCACTGCAACAAGCAGGCAAACAACAGGCGAACGCATGCTCCTATAAGGCTGCCCGACTACGAGATGCCATGTGAAATTTATATACATATATATTATATTATATATTAAATTTATAAACAGACAGTTGAATTCGGCTCACCAGAATAACATACTCTTTTTAGCATGAAAGCTACATCCTTCTGTCTGTAAGATATGCAGGCTTAATATACCCTAGCTGTACACTACTTGTGCGAGCAGGGTATAAATACGCGGGTCCACGATAAAAGAGGCGCTCTTAAAAATAAAGTTTGTCTGCTGTTCGTATACGTAATGTCGTGTTGATAACGCATGCAACATTCCCATACACACCCACACACACACACACACACACACGTGCACGCACACATTAATTTACGCGCTTACAGTGGCCGGCAGTGTTACGCATACGCCACGTGTGATGCAGTCATTGCTGTTGGCGTCAAAGCCGACGCCGACGTCGACGCCAGCGTCATTTGCCGGCTTACGCTTACTCAAGCACCCTCTCTCACTCTTCCTCTTGGTGGCATGCTCTCTTTCGCGCCTATTGTGCCGGCTGGCGTCAACAACTTGTATGAATGTGTTTTCTATTTTCCGGCATTTTTGCCTTTTAACGCCAGCGTCTAGGCAAGGGCCTACCCTTAGCTGCCCCCCACCACTTGCTGCTAGGCGCTACGCCCTTGCTTTGTTTTTGCAATTTGTATCAACTGCTTTTCAAATTATTTATAGAATTTGAAATGAAGCTCAGGTGCGCCCGCCATGGTGTTTATATATACTCATATAGTTATATGTAGTTGTTGTGCCTCAAAAATTATGCTCACTTTTATTGCTAGCCAGTTTGGTATAAATATTTAAAGCAACATGCGAGGCACCTGTGGGACCGACCCCAACTGGGCACGAGTTGTTAAATAGTTGAGGCCCCTCCCCTAACATTGGATCTCATTTTAAGTAGCTACGTTATCTCTAACGGAACAAGTCTTTATGAATTTTAATAACTCTTTTAATTCAGATAAACTATTTCTTTAATCACACACATACACACACACACACACTCATACATATATTTATAAAATAATAACAAATATTTGCATATTTGTATGTGTATCAATGTACACAATGCGTTTAAAAAAACAGTCGAGAATACGCGGCGCAGCCAGCGTCAACGTCGTCGCCAGCTTCACATCAACGCCAGCGTCAGCGTCGCTGCTGCATGTTGGGCCTGGTCGACGCTGGCGCTTGCCTGCGCTGCCGCCTCAGTCTGTGTTGTGAAGTTCAGCCGGCTGGTCGCTTCATCGTAGGCGGACACTCACTGAACGCGAATTTTGTGCCAACGGCTTTTACGCGTGCGTTCCTTCAAATATTTTTTGTGCCTCTTTGTCTTGTGCCGTTGTTCGCGTTGTTAATACGAACGTAGATAAAACAAAAACAAAATAAAATGTAAAACTTAGCAAAATATTTCAATTTTCGTTTTCGTTTTCGTTTGAATAGTTTCAATTTCTGTGTGTGTGCGTATGTGTGTGTGTGTTATTTCTTACCGGCTGTTGCTGATTGTTGTTCTCCGTTAGTTTTGCGCTATTTTACTTTGTTTTCATATCTATTTAATCCTCTTCAATTGCTACGTCTTTTTATTTTTTTATGCTGTGACAAGTGCAAAAATCTTTTGTTTTAGCTCTGAACAAAATGCATACATAAATTAAATGCTTTGCTTCAATTCAAGAACTGTCAAAGCCATTTCCGTGAACTGTTCCAACGATCGCGAAATACTGACCGCATTGTGTGCACGTGTGTATGTGTGTGTGTCGCGTTTGCCTGTGTGAAACATTTCAAGGCCGTCGAAGCTTTTTATCATTGATAATTTTGTCAATTCGCAGCAGCGTCTGCTATGTGGAGTGAACTGAAGCCTATTACTAATGCAAAATAATATAAGTATATGTTAAATGCAAATATATCAAAAATAGCCAAATTCAATTCAACGCAGACATTGTCAAAGCCAACGTCAACGTCAACGTCAACGTTCAAGCTAACGCCGGTCACATCCGCAGCCGCAGAGACAGCTCTTATAAATCGGAAGCTGCTGCTGCCCAAAACTATGCAGCATTAGCCTCAACGCCAGAGAGTCCGAGCTATCCACATACATATATCGGAGCTGAGGTAAGCCAATAGATCAGTCAGCTATTTATATAGATTATTTCTGAAAGCAATTTCTGGTCACGTAATTGGGCTCATAAATGGATTACGCAAGTATCAAAAAACACTTGAAGTCAGTTCCCAAAAACACTTTGCGAGCCATTTTATATTTATATTTATATATGCCTCTATTGTCTTTTCCTTTGTCTGCGATAATTGATATTTACCTACTAAAAACTGTGCGCAGATTTTATTTTCTTTGCTTATGCATATTTTGTACACATACATATGTATGTATGTGGCAGTAGCTGCAGCTGATTTCGCACGCTCCTATCAATCCATTCATTCATTCATTCATGCTACAGAGCGTGGCTAGATAGGGAAGGGCAGCAGCAGCAAAGAGACAAAGACAAACAAAATATTGTGAGCGACAACGAGTTGAAAACAAATTATGCATATTTGCGCGGCTTATTTAAAAGCACATATTTACATATGAGTAGCGGCTGCCGATACAGCTCTTGTATACCCTATGTAAAACTAAATATAATGCAAATATCATAAAGTGACCGAGTTATCATCTTTTTTGCTCATTATTCAGCGACTCAGATTGTTTGACAAGTGTGCCAATCAAATGTATTATTAAGCCATGTCTTTAATTTCCTTCAAAATTCGTAGACTGCATGAATGGCATGCACCCCTTGTCAGGCTTGTCTATTTGTAGGGTATAGGGGAACTTGCGTATCGGATGCGAGCGCGACGGATGCTCGTAACTGTGATTTTACGAAATCTAAAACGATTTACTATATACACAACTACATTTTTCTTGTTTGCATATGAATCTATCTATGTTTTTTGCCTTATTTGATTTTAAATGTGCCAATTGCTTGTTGTTTTCGGTTTCTCTTCGATTTGTAGTTAAACTTGCTGCTATCAGTCTTGGTCTGTGCGTCGCACCTTGCAGCAGCAGCTTCACTGATTTATTACAAGTACTAAAGTCAGTCAATAAACAGAGTTCGACTTGTGTTTTTGCCTTAAAAGTTGAAGTGTCATTTACAGAGTTATCGATCCAGTGTAATTGTTCACTACACAAACACACACATATGCAAATATATTTGTATATATATTGGTTTATGGCTGTCTGGTTTAACGGACGAAAAGATAATTAACAGCGGAAAAAAATTAGCTTGTTTAACGATTTGTAGTTAAAAACAGGAATCGACGGGTTGTCGAAGCTAAAATACCCGTGCAGGCATATTGAAGATTTGCAAAATATTTATATATTTATTTGGAAATTAGCAACATAGGAAAAGCTGAGATATTCATAAAGAGAAAGAAAGTTTTTGAGCAAAATTAGCTCAATGACTGCTTTGTAGATAATCCCCTGCATACGCATATTTGTATACAGAGTTACACATCGAATAACAAAATTAATGTACCCTTAGTTTACTAATGCCAACACACTACTGTAAGATACTTAAACTGTAGTATAAATGTTTTGTTACTTGAACCCTATTCTAGAAAAGGTTAAATTACCATAGTTGTTTGATTGTTTTTGTTAGTTGGTTATTTTTACTCTACTTTTGTAATTTACGCTACCTGTATGTACTTTTCGTAGCACACCTGTTAGGCAACTTGTCCTGCGGTTATATTTGCAATGCGGGCCTTAGTTGGCTTATTTTAATTAAAACCAATTTTTCCGCAGACTCTTCTGCAGGGACAGAGGCAGGACTAGGGATAAGGGGCCACATGGAAGCAGGGCAATTTTTAAAAAAATGTTGTGACTCCTGCACATATTTGTGTATCTGTGACATGCATAACAATTTGGGCCATTGTTGTAGCCATTGTTGTTACTCTTGTTGCTGTTGATGTTTTTACTAATTCGCCGACAGCCAGCAGTATTTGTAAAACAAACGTACTTTGATGTAAGACACACATAAAACATCTGTATGCTGAAATGAAACAAAGACAACAGCGACGACCAAATTAGTTGGATGTGCCAGCCAGGAGGAGTATGCGGTAGGGGTCCGCTATTGAAACGGAAACAAGCTGTGTGCCAATTCGAAGGGTGTTGTGACCCGCCCAGAACTGGGACTACGTGCTTACTTACGATTTGAGCATCGCCGAAGTCCATAATGATTAAAAATATTAATCAAGCAGCTATTAGAGAGGGAGAGAGAGAGAGAGGGGGAGACGTGGAACTAGGCGTGATTGTGAGTCATACAGAGATTCTGTGAACTGAGCAATTCGCGTTTATTGAAAGTGAAAATATACAATTATAATTTACATTCAAATTGCTGCTGTGTTCGCTTTACATGCAATTTGCCTTCGATGACACTTGGCTAAATGCTGTCACGCCTCGCTGACGGGACGTGGTGGGGCGCTGACTCAGCCGAAAGTGACGACAGCAGCAAACAACGACAAGATTTTTGTAATAGACACGGCGCGCTCCTAGAACTGAACAAGCTCTCAATTGGGTCACTCTTCTGAGTGAACTGTTTGTCGGGAGTCGCGCTTGCGAAATATTTAAATGAGGAACATGCGCGTGGTCAGTGGCTAAGCAAATTGGACAACTTGTTGCTTGACTTTGACTAACGCCCGTTTACAATTCGAATTGATTGCGGGCACACAAAACCAGCCATTGAATGATCCAGAGACACACTCTTCGGCCACTCGTCCGCTCGTCCGCTCGTCCGCTCCTCTGCTAATGCAATCAATATGCACGATGTTAGCTCCTCAATCCACAAGCTGGTAGCACGGGGCGGTGCCAATAAACTGCCGGCTCAGCGTTAAAAGTGCCTCTGTGAAATGTAGTAAAATATGAGCCCAAGTGCATTGCAGAATAACAGGTTCGATAAATAAGCACTCAACCACTGAACCACTCCACTCCACCACTATGACATTGTTTACATAAATATATTATGCGCATAATTGTGGAGTTTTAGTCTCGGTATTATGCAAAAAGATAAAGCTTGAGTTATTTGTTAGGGGGCGTATAGGGACTTTGATTAGGCTCTACGCCTATAGACCAAGTATAATCTGCATTTTGGGCTCATATTAATTTCTCTTTCCCACGATAAGTTTAGAGTTCGAGCTGATGATCTGTTAGGATAAGATAAGTAAGATTTAAGGCATGACTTTGGTAAGAGTTGAGAGATTATAAATAAGTTGCAGTTTACGATCTTTTAGTAGAATTTAAATAAGATTTTAAGTATAGGTTACTAACACAAATACTATAAATGTAGCTTTAATTGACTCATTAAAAAATACATACATAAAAGTATATATTTTAAAAAAAAATTATAATAGATTTGGCATGCCAACCACATTGTATTATATTTATAAAGCCATTTGTTTGGTTATGTGCAACACATGTAGTTCTTAAAACAGTATATGACTAGTCTAGTACATATGTACTTCAGCCTAAAGTTGGAAATGGGATTCCGTCATGATTTAACCTTCATGCGAAAAGTGAATGCGTATGTATTTATTCTCAATTCCTTGCCCTGTCTGGGGGCAATGTACATCGGCGCATCATAATGAAATACATATGTACAGTTGCTAGTAAGAGGCATCATACTTATATTGTAAATAACTGAACATTTGCACATGAATCGACAACTTTTGGTTGTTTATGCTGCTGCAGTTGGCATTGGCCCCCCGCTGCTGCCCACGCAGTTTGTGCTCCTTTGTTGTGGATCGAACAATGGGCATTGTCTCCGGCTGAGGATATGAAGGCCTATGCTCACAAAGTACTGTCAGCAATAAAGCAAAACAAAACACAAGAAAAAACAACGTCAAAACAACACAGAATAATTATTTTGTTTCGTTTATAATAATCAATTTATTACACATCAGTTTGCTTGATACTCTGATAGCCAATTACTGGTCTGTCAGCTGTCGCTCGAGTGTCTTTTAATTGCCCTTGCAAAAGTCTTAATAACATATATTTAATATATATTCATAACGCTTAGCGCCGGCACCTGAGCAGGCGCCTCTGATTGGCCCGCCTACCTTGTGAGACTGTAGAATTGTTGTTGTTGTTGTTAGCGGCAATTGCTTTGAGCGCATGTCCAAGCCGCTCAACAGGCAACAACCCAATCAATGTCTCTGGAAGAGCAAATTTTCGGCGTTTATCTGGCCAGTCGAATCGCAAGACAATTAGCCAAATGAGTTGGCATCGATTTGGACCGGCTCTGGCTACTGGCAACTGGCCACTGGCGCCCGTGCCAAAGCCTAATTAATTGTCATGCATTGTTTGCTTTCCGTCTGGCGCCTTTGATTTGGCGGCATTCCAATTTGACACACAGATCGTCAATCGATATAGCCCGCTTTGATGGCGTTTGATAAGCCTGCATAGAGCCAGTAGCTGCATATGAATTCGTTTCAAGTTTTCTAAACTAAATATACAGTATTTATATATACATATATATATGTATGTATGTATATATCTGTGTGAATTTAGTTATTTTGTGTAAATTGTCATAAATCTTTGCATGAGTTTTAATGTTGCAATGCGTCCATTGAAAATATGCGAACCGACTTGTGGCTCAGCTGCTGGCGATTGTGGTTGTCCTCCAGCTGTGGCGTTTGCCAACTCTGCAGCCAGTTGCGATTTATGCGAGTTATGCAAACTCATTTATTGGACATCAATTTGACGTAATGGGAATTAGTACATATATAGTATAGTATATATATTAGATTTGTGGACCAAACTTGTTTATCTGAGCAGGGACTGTAGTTACATTGTCAGCCAGTTATTAAAGTCGAGTTATCAAAGTCGTAAAATGGCCAATGAATCACTTTGAGAGACTGAGAAAATGATGTTGTTTAGCTTAGTGGAAATTTGATAGAGATTATATGGCCTGAGGACATTTAAAATGAATGTAATGGACGTAAAGTGGTTGTGCGAATGAACATTATTGGCAAAATATAGACATATAGACAACAGTCTATAAAAAGTATATAAACTCAACTTGAGAAAATATCTGAATGACTTTAAAAGTATTCTTATGTTTTGTGTTTTGAAATATTTTTTTATTGCAGCTATTAAAATTAAGTCATGAGAAATTTTTCAATATTAAATTATCTTTTCACTTTTTCTTTCTCTTTCTATTTTCCTCTATTTACTCTGTATTTGATCCCATTTGTTTTTAATACGATATGCCAACTTTTCTCATTTTCTCGCCCCTCTCAGCGATTCGCATGGCAACTAGACAAGTGAAACCTTAAACTCCATAAATTATAAGAAATTTTGTTTACGTATTTCATTTTTTAATTCATTCATTTGGTTGCGAATGTTAACATTTATTTTATGTCCATATATATGTTGCCACAAAAGTATTTGATGAGTTTACGCATGATGTAAAGATGACCACAGACATATGTACTTATATATATGTATATATGTTCGAAATAGCACTATGAACATTTTTGGAAGGGGCAAAATGATTTCTTTAATCATATGCTTGTCGTAAATTCCCGTTTATTGCAAAGTCTTACATAATATATTATATGTATGCATATAGTTTCATGCTTGGCTGCAAACCAGGCGCCTTCTGCAGACAATATGTTCGGGGGCTTTTAAGTGCCAGCCGCGAGTTGTCTGCTTATCACATAAATTACTAAAGTTGCGTATACTCATATATGCACATATGTATGTATGTGTGAGTGTGTGTATCAAATTGAATATAGAATATAAATAATCTCTGGGTAGCGAAACAATAATAAGTATTAAATCATTTCTATTGTAATCAAGGCATTTTCATTACTTATTTTCATTACTTAAGTATTTTCATGTTAAATATGTAAATAGACTGTGAGTGACTTTGTTTGTGACAATGAACTAAATACAATAATGTAGCTCAGACATTATTCACGTAGACTCAAATTTTTGTTAGATCACGTCACTATCTCCCTGACGCGTCGCCTTGCTACTTGTTTTTTTTTTTCTGTTATTCGTGCCTCAATTTCAATTAAGCTCCGATGAACGCAGAAAAACCCTTGACTAACTTATTGCCTCAATGGCATAATGCTGCCACTCGAATATTGTGTATGTGACTTATCGGCGCCCATCGTGAAATAACTTCCGTT
Organism: Drosophila gaucha; assembly: GCA_035045545.1. Taxonomy (NCBI): domain Eukaryota; kingdom Metazoa; phylum Arthropoda; class Insecta; order Diptera; family Drosophilidae; genus Drosophila; species Drosophila gaucha. The sequence continues at coordinate 3,157,285 of JAWNOY010000292.1, forward strand.
TCCTGCTCGGCCAGCTCTCAGCTGTCTCTCTAGTCGCAATTCGCACATGAATGGGCGCCGTAGGCAGTCAACGACAACTAGGTGCTTGACCTTTGAAGCAGGACTCGCATCCCAGCCCCACTCATTACTAAAACAAGTCCTTAGGCGCTTGGGGAACGTTGGGGAACGATACTTGATTTTTGCCCGTGCTCGGCTAGCAATCAGAATCATCAGCCAAATGAGTATTAACTTCCGTCGTATCTGGCAGGAGCTAATAGAATTTTGGTGCCTGTCCACGTCGATGACAGCCATTGATTGCCAATCAACTTCAGTCAAATGAGTTTCCCTTGAACTGGTCCGGTTTCAATTCGATTCGCTTCCCTCGTCGCGAGGCGCCTCCAGTTTATGCAAGCAGCTGCAGCCGCACTGATAACAGTCCAAAAACCGCAGCCACTCCATAAATACACAATTCGTAGGCCTGCGGCAACCGAATGTCTGCTATGTTTATATATTCGGCTTTAATAGCCGTCTCTTGCATGTATCCATTCGTTTGGGGGAGCAGTTAGTTCCCCTGCTAACTTAAGTTCTTTAATATTTAATATAAAATGTTTATAAAGTACTTTGTAGTCCTGAGCACTTGACTTAAGCAGTCTTAATTAGTTAAACGCAGCTTCAAAGCAGTCCGCCAAAATGTCAAATGTCAATCATTATTTCAGCCAGACACTTTATTAAGATTTCCTTGCTTAAGCACTTTAGTAGGTGGCATGTTCTTTTGGCATTTGAAATATATATCCAAAGCAAATTTAAAATAAACCTGTTGCAAGCTAAATTAATATATTTATATGTCTAAATCGGCGACATATATGAAATGGTAGCTATTTATAATCAGAATCAGTCGCGTTCATTTCGCTTCCATAATTTTGCGTGGAATTTGAGGAGGCGCAGAGTAAGAATATATTTGGACATTTCAACGCCATCCGTAGGCAGAAAAGTCGAATTGGTCGCCAGCATTTAATGAACTTTTGCCCCATTTCACGTCACAAATCGCCGTGCTGGCTGACTGCCAGACATCCCAGCCCCTACTCAAGTGTACCTCAGTTCCAGGCAGCACGCAATTTTGTCCACCTATTAGCTAAGAATGAAAGAAGCCTGCGCCCCCGGCCTAACCTTGAATTGACGAACGAATTCGCATCCTGGCAAGTCAACGCACTCTGTCATTGAAGAGAAAGAGTGAGAGTTCAGCTACCCAAATTGCCTGATCAGCGGGCTAAAGAATAGCAGCCAAAATATAATCCAACAGGCAGCAGGCAATTGGCAACACAAAGAGATGAAGGGGCTATAAATATCCGCAAGACAGATTTTAATGACAGCAATAAAGAATACGATGATGACTCGGCACACCCCATTCATCAACATCGATGCGATGGCTCCGCAGGCAGACGGGAGCTCCGACTGCATCCCCATGCCCATATTAATGCCATTCCGATCACTCATTGAACTTCTTTAGCTGCTGTTGTAGCCCGTTGCGACAACGTGTTGCACATGGCTGCCAGTGGACGACGCCCACAGCTCTAAGTGCAATATGAGTAGCACTCGACGCTTGAAGATTATTTAAATCGCTGCTGGCAACAGGCTGGCAATACGTTCGGCGGCAGCTGTTGCAACTGAAAAGGGAAACTGGGAACGACGAACGACGAACAAATATATTTGGCGGGAGAGCTGGGGTGCTGAAGGGAGCTGCTGATGTTATGCGGCTAATTACCGAAACACAGCCACAACTCTTTCGACTCGTCGCGGGATAGTCCGACTATCCAGACTGGCAACCGGCTATGCGAATCGCTTTGTGCCATTTTTGGCTCGTGTTTATAACTTGATTTCGTTGGGCTATATCTATGTCATTCCCTGTATGTGTGTGTTTTTATTGTAGGCTGGATAAACTGACGTCTTATTTAGTTTTTTATATGCAGCTGAAAGTGAATTCAGGGCGCCATTTCAAAACGGATTAACCCAGTTGCAAACGCGGCAAATATCTAAATATGACACATGCAACAGCAAATGCAACTACAAAACAAGAACTTCAAAGTTAATTTAAGTTAATAAAGTTGATAAGCCTACACTGAACTAAAGAATTACAATTTGTGAATAATATTAAAAAGCGGAAATTATTCATGTATATGGTAATATTAAGCGAGTCGTGTGATGTACTCAGTAGTCAAATTTATTAAATATTTTGTATTCTATTTTCTTGGAATATCAATAAATAACAAGCACATAGAAGTTTCTGGGGAAAATACCAAAAGTCTAAATGTAAGTGCTTATGCCATAAAATTCACAAAACAAATGAAATTTAATCAAATGCTTTAACTTATCTTGATATAGATGGAAATAGTGCGTGTGTTTTGAATGAAAATTTCAAATAGTATCGAAAGTAATTGATACTATTGTATAAATAAATTATGCGCAGTATCAATCAATTTTCAATTTTATGTTTTAGTTTTTGAGCATATGGAAACATGCGTGCATCACGAACGCAGACGAAGATGAGATCATCTCCTGCCATCTTCTACAGTTTATCTTTATGTTTGCGAACGCTTTAACATGGTTTTAATTATTTATTTACATTTTCGTTTTCAGGCTCTACCTTTTTTCCCAGCTTAACAGCTACAAATTTGTGACGATATTAAATTATGTTATTTTGCTTTTGTTTTTATCGTTATTCAGATTGACATATATGTATGTAGGTATATATCTCATGCTCTCGGCCTCCGACTTGGCGTGCTGCAGTTGGAGCTGGGCTTGGGTCGGTCTCCATATGCGGGTTAATGCTCCGATCGGGATGTCGCAACAACTTGTTTTGCTGCACTCGCTATACAGCCGGCTATTGGCCGGCTTAGGGCCGTTTTATTTATGCAAAGCTCTTTGGAAAATATTTCCACCTTGAATGGAGGCACTTAAATTGTTAACATGCAAAACAGCCAACCAAGCATGTGCCAAGTGCCAAACTTGTTGATGTGTCTCTGTGTGTGTGTGCGTATGCGTGTGTAGGCCTTAAAAACAAAAGCGAAAACAAATAAAGTCAAATTTGGCATGCAAATCCTTTAAATCAAACAGAACAAATTGCGGGTGGGTAGTGCTAAAAACAGGGAACAATAAACGTTGATAAAGCGTCGAGCGGAATGACAGCGCATTTTTTGGCGCCCCCTGTCGTTGGGTTTAGCTTAGCCCCAACCCGAAATATATACCCTCGCAAGCAGCTGTTGCTGCTGTTGCTGCTGTTGCTGATGGGGCAAGTACAACAAATTGGAAAATATAAAACCAACAGAGCTAATAGTTCACTTAGGGGCAACAAGTCAACGCCGCAAACGACGACAAAGGGTGGGACTGCTTGGTTTGACATACTGGCACACATTTGCCTGCAACCTCCCCCACCTACACACACGCACAGTCACTGTAAGCCATGCCGTATGATGTGTGTGTGTCCGGAGCCCTTTCATATGGCCCGTAGTCATATTGAGCCGATTTACTATTGAAAATAAAATTTTATTCGATTTTCTTTTCGCTCGCCTTTGCCGCTTGCCACATTTGACAGTCTTCCTCGTCTTCAGTGCCTGCCTTGAAGCGTGCAACGCTCTGACGACTTTTGATGTGAAAGTGCGTAGCTTTTTACGACTTTCTGTTTCCGATTTGTTTCCATTTCAATATATATGAGCATCGCTGGGCCATAGGAATAATCTATTTTGATTTTGATTTCAGGCAGTTGTTTCTGATTTTCAATCAAATTCGGTTGCTTATTAGTTTGACGCTTCGCATATGGTGGTGCGTAAATAAAATGCATTAAAAAGTACACACACGGCGGGAAATCACATTGAATCATAAATTTACGAGTGTGAAATTCGATTACGGTTTCCGTTGGGACGCATCTAAACTAACGTGTATTTTTTATGATACTATTGGTAGCATAGGCCACGCCCCTACAGCTGTTTCGTCGGTTGGAGACTGAGTGCTGTGTAGGTTAGGGCCTACTAATCGGCGTTACGTGCGTTCCATTTCAAGTACTCTTCGCACAGTCATATGAGTTCTTTTGACAGCAATTTCGGCGCCTCAAGCATGCGGGCGGACAGCCAGACAGACTGCATGCCTGGGCGGCCCAAGCCCTGTCTGTGTACAGCATAAATGTTGCCTCATTATAAGAATAATTCAACTATAGAACTCTTTAAGCTTTGATGGTGTCTGCCAACAGCCGGTTAAAATTCATAAGCCGTTTGGCTTGCGAGTGTCAAATTTCCACGTATTCATTTATATCTCTTACCCCCTTTGAAGATATAAAGTTATCAAATAAATATACTTGTGCTAATGCCATAACAGTCCTCATTCTGTGATGTAGTTATATCAAATATTTTGTCATTTTGTTCAAGTGTCAATTGAAAGAATTAATCATTTTCTTATATCTCAGTTAGATCTTTATTCACTTTTCAACACTTCCCTAATTGGCGTCATGTTGAACATTCCAGAATTGTCATCATCAAAATGTTCTTAACAAAATGTGGTCTTAATTAATAGAATATTACACTTTTCTTTGCCGCTCACACAATTGACAGTCATTTGCATAGACAAATGCCGCTCTCTACCCCATTTACCCAAATTTAAATATATGGATGTATGTGTGTAGAGCGTGGGTACTCGTGCGTATGAGTGACTGCTGCTTTTATAGAGAATACGGCTTGGGTTCCCTTGTCATGTCGTGTGCTGCGCTAAACTTGATAAATATTAATTGTTTGCCTTTGTCCAGAGAGACAATTTGAGGTCAGCTACATGCTTATGTCGATGTCTTCGGTAGTGTGTGCCCATTAATTGCATTAGATTATGCATAGCGAAGGGCTTGGGAACCGGACCGAATTAAATAGGCGCCAAACGCATGCTTCGAGTGTGTTGACAATTTGAATTTGAATATCAGCTGTTGCTGCTGCTGCTGCTGCTGTTTGGGAATGTCTAATTAAACAAATGAGCCCAACCCAATACAATGATTTATTAAGTGGGCAACTACAATTTTATTTCAGTGCTCAGTTGACAAATTTTGTTTATGGGCAATTTGTTGCTCGATCCCTGACATTTCCACATCTTTACATTAACATGAACTCTGCCACCAGCTGCTAGCTGGGTGTGTCTCTGCAACTCGTCGCCCAATCTCAAGCTCAACTTATAAATAACGATCTAACAATTCGGCGATCAGCACCACATCTAATTGTCATTAATCTTGACAAGCGATTAACTTGACTGAGCCATTGTCTGGCAGATACAAGTTGCCCCATGTGCAACAGTGACACAGGAAGTTGTTTGTTTAAGAAATACCACAAAATTGTGTGGCTTCTAGCTGGATACCTGCGGTTGCAAGCAGGCGGAGGAGGCATGGGCTGTGCGCACAGGTGTGGTTGCCAGTGAGGCACCGTCCACCCACAATTCCTAATTGCAGCAGGTCTGCAGACCCGCAACTGAGCACGTGGCCGCTCCAGGGGGTCTCTACTCTGAGTTAACGGGCTCGTATTACCAATGATTGCGGCCGGTTGATGAAGTGTCTGTGGTTGTTGCTTAAATTTGGCGAACACATGCAGGTGTATGTTTCACTAAAGTACCAAGTGTTTCATGGGACTCTAGACGTTTGCTGCATTATAAATAACATCGTTTCTTTTGATCATTTATTTTCGTTGGATCCTGGGATGTTGTATTGCATATATCAAATATATAATGATTTATTTTTTATTTATTTTTTCTTTTGAGTTCAAATTCCAGGTTAATGTATTTTTATATATTTACTAATCAGTTATTTTCATCTCTTTTTTGCAGCATTTTAACTGTTATTAAAATGCGTCAGATTCTGTTCATCCTTTGGCTGGTGGTGCCGTATCTGGGTTTGGCTCGCGGTGCCCTTGAATTAATGGGTCAGTCCATTAAAGGTGAGTACTTACAAATTTAGCTAATTCTATTTTCTAATATTCATTTTTGTTGTATTGTTAAGTAGCTTAATTGTTTGTTTGATGTTAACAAAGTCCAGTATACATACATACATAAATGAATTGTTATAAAAATGCGTTGCACACTTTTAAGCTGCTGTCAGTAACATATTGAGGGGGATTTATACATTGCATACTTTAGGGAGGCTTAAAATGTAACTTGTTCTTGAAGCTCAACGATTCATAGGTTTCTAAAATATATTAAACATGTTATTTTAAATGACTTTAACTTTATCAAATGATTCTCGATCTTTAAAAGTTATAGATAGGCTAGAGTAGTCCTACTTATTTCTAATTTTATTTTGTTTTAATTTTCATTCACAATCAGATGAAATCGGTGAACATATGCTTACGGATATCATGTACGACAATCAGTACACGGACATCAGTTTTGTGAATGCAGACGATGGCTTTCCGGCCTTCAAGCTACTAGCTACTGCAAATGTGAAGTCCCCATCTACACTCGTGCTGCCAGAAAAACTATACGACTTTGCCATTCTGATCAAATATCGCCTGAACTCACTTAAGGGAGGCTTTCTATTTAGCGTTGTTGACTCACAGGAGACGGTGGTGCAGCTGGGCGTTCATCTGTCGCCAGTTGTCAAGAACAGCTACAATGTGACGCTCGTTTATGTGCAGGCCGACAATCAGGCGGGTCGGAAACTGGCCAGTTTTCCGGTTCCCAACGTGGCGGACAAGTGGAATTCGATTGCGTTCCAGGTGTACAGTGACAAAGTGTCCTTCTATTATGACTGCGTGCTGCAGAACACCACGGAGGTGGTGCGAGATCCATTTGAGCTGTCATTCAATTCGACTGCGGTGCTCTTCATTGGCCAGGCTGGTTCTGTGTTTGGTGGACATTTCGAGGTAAGTTCTGGCGGCGGCCAATTTGCTTTTATTTAATAATTATTGAAACATTAGACGCCAAACGGCAGCAGCACACATGTATATTTAATGGATCAGGGATCACAATTGATTGGGTAATTTCTGGGGTAATATTTTGGGAATTTAAAGAGCACAACATCAAAGGCCAGACCACATGTCTTAGGCCTATCAAGAGTTGTGCAATGATCTGAATACTCTGAGTACTCGTATAAGTACGCCTAAGTACTCGCATGTTCAATAGCAGCATGTGGTTGCTTGAACTATTCAAACATTCAACCACCAACGGCTGTGCTGAAACTGAAAATAGCTAGAGAGCTTTTCAACATACCTGATGGCATACATTTTCACCACTGCACCCTTATAGGGCGCCAATTTACCACGTAGCGGTCAAATTGGCAAACAACTCAGAGTCGGCAATCTGTTAGCTTCACTCAGTGCGCGCAGTTCGGCTCAACTGAAAGGGACTCAAGCTCATATTACGTATACGTCGAGATTAACTCAAGGCTCACAGCTCGCTCTCAGTGTTATTCAGCGCCTATAAGGACGAAGTGTTGGCTTGCACGAGTGAAATTACGTTGTCCGAGGCACGAGCTCAGCGGGCTCCAGCGAATCCTGTGTGTTTGTGTGTCCTTGTGTGCGCCATGTTGCTGTGATTTGGCTTACGTTGGGTCTGGCCGAGACGAGTGCGTTTACCTTTCAGTCGCGTTCGGTGCCGCAAACAGTTAACATGTGCGTACGGCAAAGACGGCATAGCATTTATTTCCACACTGCCACAGTACGCTGAAGTCGCGCTCTGACTCGGTGCTCCCTGTCGTACATCGTACACGGTGTCGGTGTCGTCCCCATACTGAAGCTCGGCGCTGTAGTCGTACCGTGTAGCGTATGCGCCTATGTGGGAGCCAGGCGTAAATGAAGCCATTGTGCGAGTTTAGCCGCAAAAAAACGAAAGTGATTTATGCCTAAATGAAATATGTTTGCATAATGTCCAAGTGAACTGAAACGTGTAACGTGAACCCAACCCAGGCATCGAAGCCCCAACAGAGTCGAGTCAATTAAAATTCAATTATGCGATCAAAGATGAAGGAAAGATGGCGCAAACGATTGAAATTGCAACCGGTCACATAGCTGCCAATCTCATTGGTAGTGCCAGTGCCAGTGCCAGCCACAGTCACAGTCACAGTCACAGTAAAAGTAACAGTAACAGTAACAATCACAGCAGTAGTGCTCGCCAAGAACATATCAAGCTAAACACATCACATATCAAACAACATTCCTGGCCACATTCGTGCCGGTGATTGTTGCGCGTGTCGTTCGCATATCGCATATCGCGTGCAGTTGACTAAACGCCTGGCCAGATTTTCTGCAAAATTAATAAACGTAATGGTCGAGTATTACCTATAGCCAGCAAATTATCCAACATATCCGAAGGTATCCCCGACCCGCTTTGTACGCCGCGTCGGTTCGGTAAATAAAGAGTGCCGCAAAAAACCAACAGAAAAAAAACACAAATTTGTTTGCCCGCTGAGCAAATATTTACAATTAGTTTGGCTGGCAGGCTCGCGGCCGTTCTGCTCCTGTTGCAGTTGCTCTTGTTATTATTGTTGTTGTTTTTGTTATTTAACTTGAATGTGTTGCTGTACTCCTTGCCGTGTCCGTCGCCGTGTCAAGCGTGTAAAATTCGAACAACCTCTGTCGCCGGTTTGAAAAACTTTTCGTGTGGAGCAGCAGCGGAGCGGGTTTAACTTGAAGATGAAATATTTAAAACTCACAACTTTTCGCTACTTCTACTGCCACAGCCACTGCCTAGAGCCCGCCCCCGCTGTCAGTGAATTTGTTCAAATGAAAATCAATCAATTGCACAACGTAAAAATGCATGTGGTGTGAAAACGAGAAAATTGATTGCGCTCAGCGGGAGCAATCGGCTGGCTGTCCAGTTAACAAACGTCAGTTGCCGCAACTGTTGAACACAGATACTGAAACGTATTCGGTTTATATTTTTTTGCTTAAATATAAAAAAAAGTATACTGTCATTTGTAATTACAAATGCATTTCCAACAAGTGGATAACTTGAACGTATTAAAAGAAATAACAAGTCGAAAAGTGAAATCCAAAAATAATAAAATAACTGTTTTTTTTAAATAACTATTTGTAATTAAATTATCTGTGATTTTGTCAACATATTCAATATTGTCAACACATACATATATATACGAATACGAAACATATACACATTGTCGCGTTCATATCGTTTAGTTCAAGCTGACTTTTAACTCGCGCAGCTCTAAGGTAAATACATGCATAAATTAATATAAAATATGTGTACATATGTATGAGTATATATATAATATATACATGCTTATATATATTAAGCACTCAGCTGGCATTAGTGGTACAATGGGCCACACAAATGGTTTGAATGTCGCAGGCTGTTGCCTATCAAATTGAGCATTGGTTGCGCATAAATTATGACAAGCTAGGCAGGAGGGTGGGCGACGGGGGAGATGAGGGGAGGGGAAGCAAGCTTTCCATATTGGCTGAGCCTTACTCGCGTTGGCCCAAATCAAAGGCAAACTCATTAAGCCAGTCTAGTGCAACAACAGCCATGAATAACCAGCACACTCACACACATATGCATATTAAAGGAGCGCTGTGTGTGTGCGTATTATATTGTGTATACGTAGATTTTTGTGCGCTCGCTCGCCTGCCTTTGTCTTTGGCGTTCCGGCCGCCAGGCAAAGAAATATACGTTTTATTTATTAAATAAAAGGCCTTTTAAATGTCTGCATTGTTCCAAAAGATATTTTCTTTTACTTACTCCGGCCTCCGGCAATCAGATATAAGGTTAACAGCTGCACAAAAGATAACCCGAGCTATTGATGACATCACACAACTTCCCACTGTCTATATAGGACAGATGTTAAATATTTCAAACATGGCTGAGTAATTTCTCGAGTAATAGAACTACTTTTGTGGTTGCCAAAGGCTCTGCCTGGTAATTGTGGCTTCACTTGTCTACGCCCCTCTTTTTATTTCCTTGCGCCCCACAAAAAAAAAGAAGCCAATCGAAATTTGATTTTGAGAATTTTCAGCTTTTGCTATGCAGTCAGTGCGTGGATTTAATTAAATGGTCCTACGCATATATGACATAAAACACCAACAACAACAACATCAGTAAAACTAACAATATCCCAGGACTTTAAATAGTTTATTTATTGGGTTTCTCTGTGGGGTTTAGTTCGACTCGTGTTGAAGAGCGGCAACAAGCTTGAATACATATATATGTATGTAGTCATAAATTATCATAGTTGAAAATTGCGTGTTTCTCCCTGTCTCTCTCTAACTGTATGTGTGACGCACATTTAAATATCAGAATTTGATTGTGGGTTCAGCTGGTTTTATTTGTTGCTGTAGTTGTTAACACCGCTTGCTTACTTGCCTGCCCCTTAAAACAGGCTTTATTTCTAGTAATATGTAATTTTGATTTGCAAATTTATCAATTTAGCATCATAATACAATATTTTGACCCATTCTGTTGACACAATTTAAAATTCAATTTAAAATGTTTATTTACACATTCAGCCAAATTGCCGCCCACAATAAGTTGTTTTCTATTAACCGCGATTGTGTTTTGAAATTAGTTTTCACTAAGCCATTGTCTACAAACATAAATACGTGAACAGAAGCTTTGCCACAGTTTTCAATTATATATATATGCAAATCGTCTGCAGAGCTATTTAAATGCATTTTAAATCAAGGCAGCTAGCCGAGCATTTCTATGCGACTTTAAATAGCTTTCTTCTGTAAACTAAAACGTATTGCTTAAGTAGTTCTACAGATTAGCTTTCTGTTTGCTCTCTCAAGTTCTTTATTTTATTTCTCTCACTCTCTTTTTCGGGTTGATATTTCCTGAAATTCTCAAACATAATTTATTCTTTTTAGCTGTGATTCTTGGAAGTTGGTTTTAACTTCCATTGCGATAGTCCGGATGCACAGAGTTCTTGAATGCAATAATGTACTCTTTATAGCTGATAAAGATGCAGCTCGTTAAATGTATATCAGCATTTTATTTAATGCTGATTTTATGGCATCTCTGTGTGATTTGTGAGCAAATTTACGCACAATGAAAATGGTCAGCCAACTAAAAAGCGCTTCCATGAGAAATTTAAACCAATCAAAAAGTCAGGAAAATAAACTATTTTATGATTTTGTAGCTGCCCGATTGGGGCCTTTAAGTACGGGAATAAGCACCCGTTGCCGAAACCTGGCGTCAATAAAGATAAATTATGCAAACGTTGGACTTTAATTATACGACTAGTGAAGCGATTAACGCCCAGCTCGCCCACTTGTTATAAAGCCAGGGAAATGCGCTCGAATAGTTGGCTCCTTATTAATTTAACCAGCTCTTTATGCGCCCATTGGAGCGGCCACACACACGCACTCGCCCAGTGACACATTGAGTCACATGTGGAATGGGGTTTGGGGGCAATTGTCAAACAGGAGGCAAAGGAGCTGCTATCGATCAAACTTGCCCAAGTCAGAGTCAAGTCAGCCCCGTGCCAAGGGTGGGGCTGCTTAGACATTCCTTCTGGTGACATTTTATTGTGCTTGCTTCTTATTAAGGATGCATGTGTGACACATGTTTAACCCCTGCTCAGTTGGAACATCAGTTAGTCATTGTTACTTGTGCTTCGAATCAGACAAAGACATGCCAAATGAAATTATCTAAAGCGGAAGTCTTTGTGCGTATGCGTGTGTGTGTGTGTGCTGTTTATTAAAAATAACATGTCAAAGTGTAGAAAAGAAAACCGCACAGCGATGAATAGACATAAAATAACATAGCACACAAATGTGTGTACGTGTGTGTCTATGTATGTGTGTGTTTGTGTACATAAGGTTAGCCATTTTAAACATGTCAGCCCATTATCTTCATTAGGCGTTAACGTTTTGGGTAACTAAGCGAAACGAAAAGGTCCTGCAGCTCATATCCCTTTGTGCAGTAGTATAATTTTTGGTTAAATTATGCATTCAACGGCTTATAACTCGGCTACCATGACAACTTCAAAAGTCATTACTCATTTTGGCGTACTTAATTTGCAAGCAGATATGAAATTCCTTATCGGCCCCCAACACGACCCCGCGGGCAGCCTCTTTTTTTTGTTTTCCTCGTCTTTACTTTTTTGTATGGCACAAGTTTTGCCCCTTTTCATTACGCGGCCAAAAACGCAGTCGAAAAAGTCCAAGTAGGTAATTTCATTAGGAAACTTGAGCCGTGTCAAACTTTAAGCTTAAACTGCTGCGCCTGCTCCCGTGCTCGAGCGCTGAGGCAGCAGCCGTAGAATTTTAATGCTGCGTGAAGAGCGCCACTGAGGCAGAGTGAAGGGTACAAGCAATGGCAAAGGCAGCGCTCCACTCTCGAGTCTCGACTCTTGGGCGCATAAAAAAGTTTCCTTTTGGCTTTCTTTTTGGGCACACACAAAAAAGTTTGTTTTACACCACTGACTCAACCGTTGACTCAATAACTGCCTGCCATTTTAGAGTGGGGTGAGTGTGTGTGTGTGCGTGGGTGTGTAGGTGTGCAGGTGAGCGCGTCTGTTTGTTTGGACCGCTCTGCTGCTGGTAGACAGACACGATTATCGTAATTATGCGCTGACTGTAGCATACTTTTGTGCGAGCTGAGCCCAATGCTTAACTGCTCGCTCAATGAGCGCGTGTGTGTGTGTTAAAGGATACTTTTGTGTGTGTTGTGCGCCAACTTTTACCGCAATTATGTAGGTTGCAAAGTTGGCGCTCGTTTTTTATTTCATTTTCGGGGAGCTCAAGGACACGCCAGCAGCCCCAACGCAGGCATTCGGCTTATGCCTTTATGCGCTCTAAATAAAAGCCGAGACATCTTTAGCATGTGGCCAAATCTAGGCAACGCATTTTGTACATATTTCGCTTGCCATGACGTGGCTATAATTCAATATTTTCGCAAATAAACTTGTTGGCAGCTTAACTTTTCATAAAGTTTCTTTTTGTAGCCTGTTTTTTTATATTGTTGGCTTTTTTTTTAGCCGCCCCTTTTGCGGCATAAATCGGTGAGAAAATGCTGACAAGCGACCATAGCAAAAGTAGAAAGAGGCAGAGAGAGGAAGAGAAATTAAATAAAACGTGTTACATTTGTTGCGTTCAGAGGAAGTGCCAATGCGAGTGCCAGAGAAGAGGCTGATATATATATATATATGTATATATGCGTTTGAGAGGCGCGCGTGTGCTGCGAAAACGCTTGGCAAGGTTAATACGTGCCGCAAAAGCCATTAGGCAGCCCTTAGAGGCTCCACAGGCAGCAGCAGCAATCGCCCAAGGGTCAAATACATTCAAGCCGAGAGCAAAGCATTCAAACCATTTGTATGATGTGGCCCAACCAGCAGCAACAAAAACAGGCCCAACAACTACCACATCCAATTAATATGCCAATTCATACATCTTTTTTGTTCCAGGCAACCGTGTGTGTGTGTGTGTGTGTCGATTTCTAGTGCTAAGTGTTAAAGTGTTACAATTTGAGTGTGTGTAAATATCAAAATTGAAAACATGGCAATGGTCATTTCAACGCGCGCGAAACTCGTTATAACCGCGTTAATACTCTTCTTCCTGCTCGGCATTGTCCTCGTGACCGGCTCAACGAAGGGTTGGTTCAACGCCAATCGTTTCAACGGCGAACGTGTGGCAGCCAGGATACAGGTAACTAAACCAAAAAAGAATAACCAAAATGAAATAATAAAGCAACAAGTTTCGGGTCTGCTCTTCATATCAAATGGCATATCATCAGCTTTAAAAACTTGCCAATTAGTTATAATTACGACTCATTTTGACACAAACACCTACAACAACAGCAACAACAATGACAACAAAGCTTGTGGCTGCAATTTATGAGTTTTAGTTTCAGTTCTCAGTTTTCTAGTTTTAGTCGTAGTCATAGCAGCAGCTGCTAAACTGTGTAATTTGTAATATGTAATACGTGTAATGGGTAATTTGTAATGCTAAATGCTTCATTTCCTGTTGCTACTCGAAATGCAAACAAATGTCTCCGAGGCAAGGGTGGCAAGGGGATGCGTGGGTCGCGGTTTATGCGACCCCAACACGCACACACACGGCCAACAGGAGGCCACAAAATGCTTAAACTTGCTTTTAAATACGCTCCAGACCGCTGAGCAAATAATATATATAAAACGAAAAAAAAAAAAATAGAAAACATTCCTGCACTACACGAAAGCAAATAAAGTTTATTGTGACAAATGTTTCATGACAGCAAACCATTCTGGTGCTGTTCACATGTGTCATATGTAGGAGAATGTCTGTGCGCGTGTGGCTTGACCAGGTGAGTTAATGCCATATCATTGTGTGCTGTATGCGAGTGTGTGTGTGTGTGTAGAGGGTATAAATTAAAAAAGAAACTATTGTAATTATCAGAAAACATTAGAAGCGCTTGTTGTCCTCTGCCCTGTGGCAGAAGATAAATTGACAAACTGACAAGGGTTAGCTAAAAAGAAGGCAGCTTCAAAGTGGATTTGCTGACTGCACAATGCTCTGGAAGCAGCTTTTAAAATGTCAAATTTGTTTAAAAATATTAGTTTATTTATGGAATGCCCTTGCCGGTTAATATACATTTGACCTGATACTCGAGATAAATTCCGATTGTGGCAAAAATTTCAGCTCTGGCAAGTTCAACATACTTCTATTGCCACTGGAAACAGTGTATGACCACTCGTAAATGAGTTTGGTTTAAGTTTCACATATAGAGCGTATATGTAATATAACCTTTCAACTGTTTTGCGGGTTCTGATTAGTATCTCCGTGTGCGTGTACGAATTAACAGGTGGATTGTTGTTACACACAAAAGCCCACTCAAGTGGTATTTTAATGGCCTCTCATCGCTGGCTAATGTGTGTGTGTGAATGTGTGTGAGTTTAGCCATATTCCAAATTGAACTATATTTTGCTGGCTTACCATTGAAATGAAAAACAAATTACTTAAAATTCAAAATAAACTTTTTACTCATGTAACTCGAAAGTGGAGAAAATTAAAGCTTTTAGGAATTAATTAGAATATAATATTCAGGCTTGGCATACGAATCGTAGTTAGATCAGCTCGATAAGAAAAATGTTTTCATACATATTTATTAGTTGCCTGCATCTGGGTATATGCATACCCCCATTTGACTTGGACACCGCCCACTGTTTACACCTCTTGGCAGGTAACAAAGAAGTGAATCAACGCCGTCGCGTCGTCTGCTAATACCTGCATAATTGTTGTGCTAATTTTGCCAGCACGCCCAGTTAATGTTTCTATTGACACCCGACTGTGGGGAGCGGGTGCTGTTTGCAGAGACCGGTCATTTAGGTAGTTACAGTAAACTACGGCTACAGTGTGCACTGCTTTGACGTTGTTTACGCTTACTTATGGGCTTGGTTGCCTTGCCGTGGACTTTCTGCCCGCGTAGTCTGCATGGTGATTAAACTAATTTAATGCAGCTACAAACCGCAACAGGAACGACAACAACAACAACAGGAGGGTGGAAGGGCGTGGGGCGAAGGAAAAGCATTTAAAACGTTCAAAGTGTCGCATGAGAAGGACGTTCAAGTCAGAGCCAAACGACAGCCGTTAACGAGCTGACTTCGATAGACGTTACCTTTGCCCCGCCCCTGACCCCAGCGCGTTTCACTGTGCTGCAGACGAATGTGTGGCAAAGTGGCAACTGGCAAGTGGCAAAAAAAAAGCAAAACAAAAATAGAACGAAACAAAGTTTAGCAATAAAAATCTAAATAAAAGCCCGAGTACTGCCAGCGACACGGCGCGGCTGCTAATAAAGTCATTGCTGCATGCTGCCAGGGTGGTACCGCCCAACGCCCCCGCCCTGACCCTGCCAATGGGCACGCTAAGGGGCGTCGGCAGCGAGTTCATTAGCAGCAGCTAACATTACAAAGCCTTAGCGCGTTTCAACTGTTCTTGTTGTTGTTGTTGCCGTCGCAGTTGCTGTTGTTGTCGTTGCCCTCCCTAGTTTTTCGCACAGTTGCCGCAGCCGCTGTTAATTATGGCTGAAACTCGAGGTGAACGCGCCGCGAGGCGTCTGCACGGCAACCGGACGAGGGAGAGGCAATCTGGCAGAGGGGCTAGCGTGCAGCGTCCCTTACTGGAAATTTATAAAAGTTACACGTAGATTGACAGGCAATTTGTTATTGTATTATATTGAGGCGGTTATTTGGCTGCCACAACTAGCTCTATTGACTGAGTGTAAATGGTTGCGAGTGGCTTCGTGTGTGCTATACGTGTGTGGCCTGCGGTTTAACTGTGTGGCTTTTGCAGTAGCGCCAACAACAACAACAACAGCAACAACAACCACTATTACTACAACAAGCGGTAGCAACAACATCAACAACGACAACAACTCCTGTTCGTATTCATTAGCGGCCAATTAACCAAAAGCGAATTCTACCCAAAAAGGCAATTACTGTAAATGCGTCGAATTTGACTGGACTCTTCAACACTAGCAGGACACTTATGTATATATACTATATATATATTTATATTGACAGCTATTACCTGGGACCCAATGCAGGTGCTGCACAACAAAAATAAAATACATTATGGGACATGACCAATTGGTGGTTATTGAATCTAATTGCTATCGCACAAGTTCATAATTCACACGAACCTAAGCATTAGATTACATTGTGTGCTCGACTATATAATGCCCTGTACCATTTTATCGTGGTAGGTCAAGAGGCGCGTGATTCGCAAAGTGGACATTGTCACGCAATGCCATGAGCATTTCATATCGGAACATGGCCCCAAGCCATGTTTAACTGCAAGCGGAAATAGCTGCAAGTCCGACAACACAATTTTTCATCAAAATAAAAACGTTGTTTTTAAAATCAGAAATGAGTAACATTTTAATAAAGTCTGATAAAATCAGCAGTTCCTAATATATATAAATATATCTTACAATTCGTATACGTAGCCTTCGTAGACCAGACGGGTATGCGAAAGAAATAGGGTTCGAGAACTACTGAATTCGTAATTAATACGATCAATTCATAAGCCAACAGTTGCAAATCAAGAGAAGATAAAGAAAAAAAAAACATTTCAAGTATACAACAAACTAGTTTCTGGAGTGTGTAGGGTAATTTTTAGTCGAACATACCTTGCCAAAGTAATTTTAAATACAGATTATTATAAGTTTAGACAAAATAATTGATTGATTATGAGAGGAAAGATAGGTCAACCGTTATGTCAGCACAGAAGAAATTTCATGGCAAATCGATTCGCAGAGTACTTGTAGTTATTTTGTGAATTTCGTTTTCATTTTCATTTTTCGGGTACAAACTGTAGTTAACAAAGGAAACTGGGACAAATAAAATATGTCATCGAGATAAGTAGCATGCTTCGCAAGGGGATTGTGAAGTTTCTCAGCTCCATATCGACGAACATAACTATATTAGTCTGTTACGCAATCTCTCCCATTCTCTTTTCCAATCCACACTCTCGACTGAGTAATAAAAAACTCAAGAAAACATATTCCATTAGATTTGCAGAGGCATCGCAAGTTATATATATTTATGAATGTAGTCGCATTCGCTCGGCTACTCCCGCAGCTGGTAATAAATAATGAAAGTATCAAAATGTGTGCGCCACTGAAACAACAAGGCCAACAAAGTGGATACGGGCGGAGTATGGGAAAGGAGTTCATGGGATATTCGAACAAAAGTAAAGAGTTGGCCCCTGAAGTAAACAGCAGTCAGCCAAGAAGTTTGGCATGTTGCAAGTAGCTGGCGCCAACATTCCGACTCGTGCGCACATATTTGTGAATAAACATATGAAAAACTATCTTCCGTTACGTTTATGATAATATTTTATTTAAGCAGGAGTCACGAGTGGGGGGCACACAGGTTAACCTTACCGGTAGCAAAGGAAGTGACACACACATACATTGTTAAGCCTTTCTATTATTAGACACGCCCCGCCAAGCATTTGTCTATTATATATTTATTGTGCCACGCACAAACTTGACTATTTTGTGTGACATGGCCCGAGGTCACAGCTGCTACTGCCCCCGTAGAGACACTTGATGGCATAGATAGCGCAACTTTGCAGAAGCTGCGCTGACTTCTGCGGCTTGCCTGTGATAGGCACAACAAAGTTTTTGTCAGTTGTGACCCCCACTCCTCCTCCCAGACCCTGTGCTCGTTCGAACTAAACTTGTTGCATTGACAGGCAACTTGGTGTGCAAGTTGCGATGTCGATTTGCTGCCACCGTGCGCTGCATGTCAAAGATAAGAGCATGTTGCAAGTGAACTTTTGGGGCACAGCGGGGATGGGGAATGGAGGTTGAGGAGGGAATCACAGGATGTGACTCGAGTGGTTATTTTTGCAAATTGCATGTTACCCAAAGAGCAGTTGGTAAGCGTGCTGACAAGCTGCTACTTCAGCAAACGAAATTCACCAGGCAGCAGGCACCACGCACATTGCATCCCCTACTCAGCCTGGCCACAATATAAATAGCACTGATTTGTGCTCACATAGATGCGAGCGGGACTTCTACGGGTCTTCTGCTATCTGTAACCGACTGCGGCGACTTGCTGGCAGCCCAAAAGTTAAGCCCAACCAACCATACAACCCATTTGTTTATTATGAAAATACAGGCGGTCGGAGTGGGGGCGGCTGGATGTGTGCTTTGCTGCCGCTGCTGCTGTTACTGCTGCCCACAAAAACCTTAAACTGATGACACACTTCACGTGGAGGTTTTCGCCTCCGGCCCGCTCAACGCTCAACGCTCAGCGCTCAACGCTCGGCTCTGTTGCTGTTTCGTAGCTGCATTTCCGCCTGAATGGCGTTTGTGCTTGAAGCAACTAACTGTCTGATGGAGTGAGGCGGGCGGTGACTGTGGGTGGCGACTGGGTATCTGTGTAGCTAGCACAAGTATGTCACCGAGCGAGAGGCCCAGCCACGTTTGTGTGCGCCGTACTTAACGTTTTAGAACTCTACTCCGTACATGGCACACTATATTGACTTTGAAGCATAAAAAGCTTTTCTGGATACTCCAATACACAAGGGGGCGAACTCTTTATTACAACCCTCTCAAATGAAGCCTTCATGTGTATATGCATGTGGCTGTGTGACTGTTTACGTGCGCTTCTGTGTGTGTGTGTGTGTGCACTTGAGTGTATTCGTTTTGGTTGGCCCGAGCAAACTAGAACAAAGAATGAAAGAACGGGCTAATAACATCCATCCAACAAACGAGACAGTTTCACGTGGATATTTCGTTAGCCTGGGAATCGACAGAGGCGCCCTGCTGATCTGACAATTTCAATTCACACTCAAACAAATCACAAAAATCCTGTATAAAGCTCTTCAAGTTAACCATACGGCTATGCAGCTTAGTAAAGCTGCGCTCATCGAAGGTTTTCAAGCGTATACGATCCTCTGTGTCCTTGGTTTCCAACGCTCGTTCAAATAGCTCTTTGCGCTGTGCCATAAACTTTCTACATTGACAACAGCAGCAGCTCACATAGATAACCATATCTCTGATCAGGCTTTGAGCCAAGAGATAGCGTCCAAAGAGCTCCTGCTTCTCTTCTTCTACACAAGTAGCATCCAGTTCCCCAGCTGAAAGACGTGGCTTGAAGGTCACATGAACAAAGGCTTGAAGCTTACTTCCAATATTCAGCAGCTCATCGGGCATGCCCCTCACGGCAGTTAGCATTAAATACATCAGACCCTGAAATACGATATCTAAGCATAATAGGACTATCAAGAATAGGTTATTTACATTCATTTCGGTCATGTAGTGCAGGTGTGAATAGATGCTGTAATCTGGCCACCAATCGTCGCCTGCCTCTTTATCATCCTCAGTTACAAAGCTCGTAGAGACTATTTTGAGCAGAATCTCAATCCGCGGCAACATCAGCTCTTCGATGAGGCTGCGTAACTCGGGCTTTATATGTAACGGGGTGCGTTTTGTAGCGGTCTTCTCGGTCGGATTACTTTGGATTTTCGTGGCTGACATTTTGAGTGAATATAATGTAGATTCCAACTGAATTGAAAATATATAACTAGGTACAGTTTGATCTGGATGAATTTACTTGTCGATTAAGACATATTTCTGAGTTGACATAAAATCAACGGATGACTAAATTTAGAAAATATTTAGCCAAATAAAAACTAGATTTGCTTTTGCTGAGCATAATAATCGCTGCATTCTAAGCTTTTCGAGTGTTTATTTATAAGGTATAAGATTTATTATAAAGGTATACTACAATTTTAGTTCGCTTATAATCAATTCGCTTAGTTTAATATTACTTTGACTAGTAATTTTAATTTCAATGTTGTTGTCTTCTGTGGGTAAAGAGCTATCTAGTTTTAAAAAATCTTCAAAATGGTCTTTTCCAAATTTTTAAATTTAACTTAATTATGATCGGGAAATTTTGCTAAAAATCTTGGGACTATAAAATTCGTCCGGCTACGGGAGTTGTCCGCGACTAGAGCTTTTACTGTATTTACTTTCTCATTTAATTTTTTTACAAGCCAATTCTTAATTAAATAAAATATTTCAACAATAACAAATCAAATCGAAAAACGTCCTTTGGCTACTGTTTGATTGTGTATTCGCAGCGTTTGCCAGAGTATATGTATTTGCCATAGGGCTTATAAAACTGTCTGAACCAACACACGTGCAGGACACTAATACGCAGATAACGTGTTGGTTTATGCAAAATGCAATGTGCGTTTATGTGAATGTATGTGTGTGAGTGCATTGCTTGCTTTAAGCTAATTGTTGCTGGCGCATTTACCAAATGCTCGACGCCATTGTTGCAGTTCCGCTTGCTCTCCTGCCGCAGCTTCTGTTTTTTTTTCGGCTCCCTACCCAAGTGCTGGCATAATCCACGTAGTCTATATATATATATATGTATATATATATGTATATATGTATATATGTATGTATGTATTTATGTGTATGTGTGTCTGTGTGAGCATTCATTGTTTGTGTTTAAACCACAAACAAAAAAAAAAGGAAAAAACCAACAGAAACTCTCAGATAGTCGGGATGAGCACAGATGCAGAGCCAAACGGAGCGACAGAACTTGGTGACAGTTCTGCCAGGCTGTCGGGTTGTCGGGCCTGTCGAGCAGTCAGTGGGGCAGTGGTGCAGCAGTGGGGCAGCCTGCAAATATGTTGGTGTAACAACTTTCGAGATTTGTGTCAGCTCGTTTGAGAATTAGTCGTAGGTTTTAGCAAAATTAAAAAAATTCTGTCACTTTGTGTGGCTGGCATTTGCCGTCTCATTGTTCTGCCTTTGCGTCTGCAGCCACAATTATGTATATAGGCACACACACACACAGACACACATCTCCGCATATAGACATGCCTGAATAGACTTATAAATGTGTGATTTGGTTTGGGCTGGGCTTGTAGGGGTATCTTCAATTATTTATGCGCCGCAAAATGTGCAAAGTAATTTATTCAGATTATATGCAAGGAACAGGCAGCGAACCAAACAAAATAAAAAGAGACCAAAGCTTCAAATAAAATGAAGATGAAGCCCTTTTCAAACGGGCGCCAAGTGTCCAAAATCAAGTGCACAAAATTAAGCTCTGCTCACCTGCCGGATGCTTGGCGGCATCTACCTCAACTTGGCCGTAAAATTTTATGTTGCTATAATTTAGCTTTAAAATCGCGCCACACCCCCTGCCCAGACCAGCGGAATATGGGGGCGTGTGGACGGGCAGCACATTGGCGCACGCACTTAAACGGAAATAAAATAAAATTACAAAAAGTGGGCAACTTTTTGACGTAGCGATTGTTATCCTTCCCGGCGCTGCTGTTGCTGTTGCTCCTGTAATCGGCTGACAGAAAGTGATTTAGAAACTATGCCAATGCTGGAGCTGTTGCCTCGCTACAGTTATTCAGGTTGGGGCATTCGGTTTGCCGAGCCGTTGGCAGCCATAAAGGGGAATTTAAATTTGGAATTGTTTGCCCGGTCTCGTTTTCATTTGTACCGCTAAAATATGCCATTGAAATTTGCAATTGAAATTGAAATGGAAATGGAAATTGAAGTACCTTAACAGCTCTTGACTTGTAAGTAAACGTTTAATAAGCACGAGTGTAATGCAGCTTATATCAATATAGAAACTGGTTGCACAACTTCACGTGTGCCCCGAAGATCTGACTTATTAGCCAGCTTGGCAACGCTCGAATATGCAAAGAATGTCATATTGGCGTTTACATATTTAATGCGCTCTAACTGGCTTAATCAGCATTACAAAGTAATTAGAGTTAATTCCTTTGTACTTCAACGACTTTCATATGCCAGCTATCTCTCTCTCACTCACACGCACACAAACACACACACCTGCCGTTGGCAGTCGGCATTTTTGTCTTGCGAGGATGACGCTGAGAATATTTGTAAACTGTTGCGCGGCAATTTGCATGGTTAATTATCTATTAACCTGCGCATAACTTTTATACAAACGGATGGATGGGGGCCAGCTGCCAGCTACTTGTAGATATTAACACACACATACACACGCAACTCACACAAGCTGAGGCGCGCGCACGCAAGACAAATATGTATGTATGTATATCCGTTTCCGCTTGCTGATGTTTCGCTGCCATTGTCGCCGTCTCTTTCCTGTTTTTGTTATATAAGAGGCAGACAACAAGCAGAGAGGAAACTGAATGGGGAGCGGTTGTAAAAACAAGTTATGCTAATCTTAATGCGATGCCATTTTCAGTTGCCATTCACAATTTAAAGCAGTCCTTTTGTTCTACTGGCGCTGCCGCTGCCGCTGCCGCTGCCGGCGACTGCGACGGCGTCGTTGCCGGTGCATGTGCCGTAATTTATGCTTATTAAATATTTGTGCTTAATTAAAATTTAATTTTAACTACACAACAACTGCCTGCAACTGGCAGCTCCCAGCGAACGACTGACAGAGTTCCATGTCGGGATTTGGTACTGTCACGGATGTCGCTTAAGATGGGGCATACAGCCATACTTTTTAATAGTAACTAAAGAGAAAACCATATTCATCAACATTTCTATCTGAATTTTAGATTTGATCAGGCGAGAAAAGAAATTACCTTAATTAAAAATTATTCAAGCCTAAAAGACTTTCGACTAAACGAATTGCAAATATTTCTGTTGTTAATTTGTTTTAAGGACTTATACTACAGTCTGTTCTTGTAGAAATGACTGCTATGTGTTTGAGCTCTGATGCGTGTTACTTGACTAATTAAAATCAATAAAATTCTCCTCTGCTATATTGTAACTCCACACACAAAATAGCATTCTCATGACCTGGAAAAAATTTTATTGTTTACGGTGCTTTAGAAAAATCTTGGTATTTCAACTATTTTAATGTAGATTTTAAGCTATCAAGTGCAAGGTGAATTTCTTAGTATTTTTTAATGCTGTGCAAAAACAAATACAAGGGAAACCCTTTCTAATTGAACCATTTGGGCGTACAAGGATACTTATAATCAATTTGAACCCTTTTCGCTTAATTTTTAAAGGGCCGCAATCATCCCCAATCGATCTACATTATTGACACATTTTTGACAAATTGCCAGGCTGCATGGATTCCGTTTGCGGGCAGTGTCCTTTTTTATACCAGAAACGTGTTTGGCATCGTAGAACGAAAGGAACTACTCACAAAAGGTTGCATACCTTTCGACCCTATTGGGCGGGAAGCAGGTCAACGGTGTGTGTGGTGTGTTATATTTGTTTGTTTTACTCTCAATGCGAACCCTTGTCAAGTGCAACCCCCGCTGCTGGCATTGCTGTCGTGCTCCTGACGTTCATTTCTGACTGCTCTCCTGGCATGTCCTTGCTCCGCTTTGGCGCCTCTGCCCTGCTCTGCTGGCCTTAATTATGTGCGGCCCAAGACAAAATCAAATGCACACGCCACTCACATGCGCAGAGCGCTACCCCACCCGTCCCTCAGCTTCGTCCCTGCCAAGTCGCAGCCTAGTTAATTGCTCGTGGCGCCACTTGACCGAGCTACTGCACTGCAGCAGCACGCTGCCTACTGGTTACGTTTAGGTTGACAGCTTAAAAGTGCCTCACCTACGACACAGGCAGGCAGACGACTTTACTTTTGGTCGCCTCTGGGCCACTTTTGATTATTTAAAGAGACTCGGCGACCATTGTCTGTGCTTGACCTCCGGCTTTTGGTTTCCTGTCCCGCTTGATTCGTTTGCTTATTTATTTGCCAACGCCATTTCGTTAGTGCCTGGCCCATGTCTTTGTCTGCCTCGCTGCGCTGTCGTGCACAATCTGGCAAAGAGCTTGCTTTGATGTGCTCCTATCAGCAGTTCATCGCTCTCGACTCGTGTACTACAGGCCCTCGAAAAAAAGGGTTCGAAATACAAGTACTGATTTCAACTAACCCAAAGGGTCAACCATTGTTAGCGTTGCTCTTTGGCCAAATTGTCACGTGGCACTTTAAATCACGTTCCCAGGCGATTTCTTTGTTCCCAGTAACTCAGTTAATGGTAAAAGCATTTATTTCCAAAAATGTAAGCAAACAATTTCATGTTTAACGTCATTTGCTTAAAGACGAGCAATTTAATTGTACGGTAAATTTTTCAATTTCTTTCGCAGTCTAGTTATTAACTAAAGTTGGACAGCAATTGTATGTATATGTGTGCAAATAGCTGTCAATTCATAGAAATGCCTGTGGCCAGCAGGTTATTGTGAATGTCACGCCTTAGCGGTAGGAAGGGATAAACGAACGGAATAAGAAATAACGACCTACGCCCCAAAAATGCCACATCCAGCTACTTAATTTCCGTTTCTAGTGAATTTCTTTGCGGCTAATTTTGTTGCACAAACACACACAGAGCGAGAGAGAGTGGCACCGGTTTAAAAGCAGAACTGGGCCACTCACACAGCCGCAAATTTGTACAATATTTCTGAGTATATGTGAATGTGAAGGTATACACACATACATATATATGTATAAATGGATTTTTAGTGCTTGCCATTTTCGCTGGCCTGCCGTAATGGTTGGCGCATAGTTTTATTCAACCGCATCAAAACCCGAGCAAAGTAAGAAATTATAATCAAGGTGAGAGTAGGCGACCAGAGCATATCCTACTTTGAACGAGGAAAGGCAAAGGTAATATTAACTGGGCTTTAGTGACCAAAGTGTAAACGAGATAGAAAATTCGTTGGCTCTTGCATATAGAATATCGTTTATATGTATTATTTTAAACATTAAAGTAACCCAACTGAGAGAATTATAGAAAATAAAGTTTCATTTTTGTATGGTGTATCATATCGTATGTAACATTATGAGATCTCTTTGTCATATAGTCTATTTCACAGCTATTTACATAGCTTCATTATACCCTGTCTTTATATCAATTTTCCAAGGGAGCTATAAAAATGCGAAACCCTTAATGTTTCCACTCAACAGACTGCCAATGGCAAAAGAGCAACAAGCTGCAGCTGAAGCCGGGGCCAAACAAAATGGAACTCAGCGGCGCTCCGCTCACTTCAATGTTTATTGGCCGCCATTTAATGCAGCGTAGTACGTGTGTGATGTGGTACTGTTGCCCTGTTGTCCTGCTGCACTGCTGCCAAGCAGAGCTCCGCTTCTGCTCTTTCAATCCTTTCTGTACGACAGGAGTCCTATGCTGTTGAGCGTTGAGCATATTAAGCCATTCTGAAAGCCGATTGCACGCTTTTAACCCGAAACTCGACGGCTCGGCGTCTCAGACAGAACTTTTAACTGGGATGCATAAAAGCCACATGGCCATTACTATCAGTTACAGTCTCTGCCAAACAACAACAACAACAAGTATAACAACAATGCCTGGATGACTACTGCCATTGTGCTTGGCCCACACTGGTATTGCCAGTGAGTGTTTGCTGCCACTTTTTATTTGAAAGAACCCAGAACAGGGTTTATGGCAGATGTGCATTCACTTACTTTACCTCTGCCTCTCTCTCTCTCTCTCTGTCTGAGAGCCTCCCTCTCTTTCTTTCGATTTGTGCTTCTGTCTGAGGCAGTGTCTGTGTTTATGCAATAGAATCGCATTGTCCGTGGTTCATTGTCTCGTAGCTTCGGTCTGTACCGTCTGCGGTTAGCATTTCTATAGACTACTGATAGTAGTGCTCTCTACGCAGACCTCCATCTATACCACCTCCATTTTCGACTCGTTTTCCAGGTAAGTCTGTTATGTGTAAGTCGCATTGTGTACTTATGTTATGTATAATGGTGGCAACCCTTTTCCGTTTCGTTGTGTCACGGACTTTCCTCTTTCTCTTTAGCAGGGAAATGGGAGGGGGTTAAAGCAGCTCACATTAGTTGCGTGGGTAGCTTGTGGCATGTGGCAAGTGGCAAGTGCCATTTGAAATTAACATCAATAATTAATTTCGATTTGTTGCAATTACAATTGACATGGAACAGAGGTAGTCCGGCTCTGCATTACCAACAGATTTATGTGTGCATTCATTGAAATGATTCACAAATTGATTGATTTATTATAGATACATATTTATCGTTACATTAGTAGCGGTGGGAATCAAATTGGGGACAGGTACCATGTGTGCTGCTGTTGCGCGTCCATAAATGTTTCAATAACTATTAGACACTCATTATATTAATATAAATCTGGATATAAATCCAAGCCTTTATACAAACATATCTCATGCACAGGGCTATTTAGCAAAGATCTATGTATACGATAATCCGGAAGGTTTTAAATATCAATGCAAGCCCCCAGACTCAACGACGGCAGTGCCAACGGTAAGTCAATCACTTGAAGCTCATAATCAGCCTCAAACAAATGGGTTTTAGCGTAACATTAATTATGAAGCGTCTTAACAGTTTCGAAGCTTTATATATTATTTAAAATGAATTAAAAACAATTAAGAATTAACCAGAGTTTGGCACGGAAATAACCAAAGTGCTCAATTTTATAACAAACTATCTGGAAATGGCCAAGCAGCTGTGAAATTGTTAATTCATTCGACTTTTTAATTGTTATATGCTCATATTTTATATTAATTAAATTCATTTTTAATTTTCATTTCCTATTTTTTTTTAAACCCATTTAACTTTATAATTTTTTGTTATTTTTTTCGTGTTGAAAAGGTTGTCGAGAATGAACTATCGACTGATCCAGTTCCTGAAGATCAAGTTGATCCTGATCAAGAAATGGTGTGTTTTGTCATAATATTTTTAATTGCTTACAAGTTTATATCTCATTTTATCTTTTTATTATGATTTAAATTCGTTGCATAGAATTATCCACCCGACGAACCCAGTATCGATGAGAATGACATTACAAGAGAGGATTTTTGGTCCCTTGCAAATGTGGTTGGTTATTAAGCAGACATATATATATATATATATATATATATTATATATATATCATAGGCAAATAGGCTAAGCAAAAATCAATGATATTTTGTTAAAGTCATGCACCTCGTGGCATTTCAATGAGATTGGAGTCGGAATTGCAGCTGCAGCTTGATCATGAATTATTAAAGTGGCTGCAAGTGCTTTGTGCACTTGCCGTAAATGTGAACGTCACTTAACATGTCCCTGCCGCTCTTTTCTTCTTTCACAGGCAACTGACAATTTCGACGACAGTGGTATGCAGCCCAACGGACAGACGCAGCTAACACACGAGAGACGTAAGTTTAACTGAAGCTGAAGAACTGGACCTTGTCCGGATTTTAATTAGGCAAACGGCTAATGGAATGACTTTTGCTTTGCTTCTATCCTCTCGCAGCATATCGCGGCATTAAGGGCGAGAAGGGCGATCGAGGACCCAAGGGCGATAGTATACGTGGTCCACCTGGGCCGCCCGGTCCGCCGGGCCCCAAAGGTGATACACCCTCGTATCCGCCCTTTGTGGAAACACCAAGTCCGGGGGCTGTAAGTATTTAAATCGACCTAGTACTCATTTTGAGACTTTGTGACTGCACAGAGATGGGGCTCAAATATTTGCACGCCAAACGCCAGAGGCGACATTGGAGCTGCAGTTGGACTAGAAGTGAAAGCCAAATCCGATGCTAACTCTGGTCCTTTCTTGGCAAATGCAAATATAAGCCCTCTGTACTTGCAAAATTTTGGGCAGACGCTCGACCAAAATATTTGGCTGGGGTCTCTTGGATTAATTCAGTTTCATTTTCGGTATTAAATGAGAAAATATTCGTATATCAATTGCAGAAATACACTGGCGAATGTACATGTAATGCGTCTGATATCCTGGAAGCCTTCAAGGACAATGAAACGATACGGGAAACGTTGCGTGGCCCGCCCGGCGCGCAGGGCAGGGATGGAAAGTCAGGTGCCCCTGGACTTACCGTAAGTACATGCGACTACTTCATACTTAGTTTTTACAAAGGCTACGGATTGGCAGACCAAAATGGCAAAAGGCAATATTTGACATGGATCTAACGCATTTTCAATTTCATTACACACATCTTCTAATCTTCAAGAGGATGAGGGAACAGAAATAGGAGTGCGATGGTTATCGTCAGCCAGTTACACACACACACACACACACGCGCACACGCACACTTGACTGCGATGTTCTCTCTTCAGCTAAGTCAAACATCATAATTTGTGCGTGTGTGTGTGTGTTCGTGTAACCGGAAACGAGGAAAAGCGTTAACGTGAAAGAAGGAAACGAAAATTTCTTTATAAGTTTTGCGAGCAAACGGCAGGCAACTCAGGCTTAAACACTTATCCACTTTAGGCGCCACTGGCACTCGTTATATTATCTCATCAACTGGCAACGTCTTTCGCAACCATAAGAGTTGTATCTATGTAAGGACACAAAAAGACTCGACTCTCTCACTCTCCCACTCTCTTTTTCTATGTCTGTCTATCTCTGTAACTGTGTGCCAGTTAGCGCGTATTTTATTCAGCGTACATGCGTATGCTTGCGTGAGTGTATGTGTGTGTGTGTGCGGGTCAAAGGCTAAGTCCACAATGCTACAACGAGATGTTGGCCTCAACATCCACTCAACCCGAAAGTGCCTGTCACGGCAAAGGGCCAAAGATACTCGTAACTTTTATGGGGCTAGCCAAAAATGTAAAAACCTCTCAGATACGTTGCGTCCATGTACACATGGAATCTCGAAGATTTAGACCACTTAAAAAAAAAGCAACATGCAAATGCATTTTATTTTGGCCCAGTCACAGACAACACTTTGCCTAGTCTCTCGAAAAACTCTACTCATTGACAATGTGCTTAGCAACCTGTGGAACGCAGCCTCTTCAATACGCTGCAATATATCAAAAGAAAAGCGGTATGCGAAACATTTCTGTGGCTAACAACAAGCAGCTATGGGAATATGTCTGCCCGAAATGTAGAAAGGCCCAGAGCTGACCCTTGTATCCCAGCAGTCCTAGTCCCTGCTCCTAGCCACCTAAAATGCTTCAGTAAAATATGGCGAGTTGGTGCGCATACCGGAAATTCCTGCGACAATTTTGTTGCTCTACTGCTAATCCCTTAACTAATAGCAATTAATTTAAAAGACGACGATAAGCAACAGAACATTATAGCAATAACAACAACAAGAGCAGCAGCAGGAGCAGCAGCACGAGCAAGAACAACTGCTACTGAAATAACAATGTACAAAGGACAACGGCAACACGAACAATCTGAAGGCAAACACAACACGCAAACGGCGCACAGCGTGTCCATTTTGCATAAGATTAAGGACATTGGGAGACACATTTTTTGTGCAATACCACAGCCAACATGTCCCACCCGACTTAAACAGAAAGCTAAACCCAAACCCTTGGCCTGGGCAGCTGGGCCGCGTAGATTAATGAGCTAGGGCTAAAACGCGACGATTATGTAAATCGACCGCAGCCAGTTGAAGCTCCCAGCTGGCAGCAGGCCTCCAAATAGTTTGTAGTCTATATATATATATATATGTACATACACTATATATGTATATATGCTCTATATTTGTAGCAGTTGTAGATGCAGACATAGCCGTAGACATAGTCGTAGTCGTACAATCTATATGCACGCCCACTAATGTGATTTATTTCTTGGTCGCCGGCGGCGTCGTTTTTCCTTCTCTCTCTCTCTTTTTTTTATTTACAGGGTGCCACTGGCGTAACTGGCGCTCGCGGCCCGGAAGGTCTGCAGGGGGAGAAGGGCGAGCCAGGCGTCGACGGCATGCCCGGAGTGATGGGTCCACCCGGACCTGCGGGCCCGCCTGGCTTGCCAGAGAGCTATGATGTGAGTACAAGTTGAATTCGTTTTAAAAATTAATTAGAAGAATATCACGAGTAGGAATTGTCGTGCTTACACAATTATCTTTTCATCACTCGACGAACGTTATTTTCTTTTAATTTATTATTTAATTAAATATTTATATATGATTGAATACTAACATTATACATTCAAATCTTCATTTATTTTTCATTCAAATGTGCATACTTGTGTTTTGGTGTTCTCAAGTGAAAATTAAATTTCTATATATTTTTATTTTATTTTTTAAGTACATTCTTGTGTTTTCATAAAGAAGAGAACACCAAAACTTGTTTGTTCTAATACGTTAAACCAAGATTTTGAATGCAAATGCAGATGAAAGAAAAAAGTTTTTTAAAGCTTTAAATGATCATAAATTATCTATAAACTTGGTGCAGCATATAATTCCTTGTTTCTTACAATTAACATAAATATTTAAATACTCTAGCAGTTGTCTGAATAAAACCCATATTCAAGTTTTTAACAGATTTTGCAAGAGTATCACATCTTCGGTTAACTGAAGATAGACTTAAATTTCAGTTTCTTTTGCTCTGTTTCATTCGAATTTGGCCTTAAATTGCAACTTTTACGTTAGACTTAAATTGCCAAGGTGCTCGTCCGTTTATCTATATCCGACGGATGCTTCCAATCACGCACGTTCCTTTTATGAATTGTGCGCCTTGGAGGCGCATTTGGCGGCAGGCATCGGTCATGTTTTGCTAGCCACACAATTTGCCTAAACCAATTTCCTTCCTGGGGACGCACGCTGACCGAGCGGGAAGCTACTGCACCTGTTCACTGTGAAAAATTGCTGGCCAGATTTGGGCATGGCAGGCAGGCTTACGACGGGCAGCCGACTCGGGTTTGTTGTCGCAAATGGGTTATCTGCGCTAATAATCTTAAAACCACAAAGCTACAACAGCAATAACAACAACAAGAACAGCAGCGCCTTGAACAACATGAACACCTCGCAGAAATGCCGAAACGTAAGTGTCCTGAACACGCAAGCCGAAAACCAGCCAAGCCCAGTCCCAGTCTCCACTGAAGCTCCTGCCACAGCCGGAGTCCCCCTTTGGCGACGTGCAACTGGCTCTGGCTCTGGCTCTCGCTCTGGTTCTGCCTGCGGGTTTCTGATTCAGGTCTTACGGAGTGCTGGCATGCCAGCTTGTGGCAATTACTGTTATCAGCGCATGGCGCGCAGTTCACGCGGTTAAACGCGCTAACACGCATACAGATACTGACTCATACACACACACACACGTACACACATCCAAACACACTTGTATTGCCGACTTTTAACCCTTTACGGAGAGCAAAACTTTTATTTTTTTTGCCAGCTTTATCATCGCATTTCAACGCCGTATGTTGCCTGCTTGGGCATATCTCAGCGTGTTGTGTGTGGGTGTGTGTGCGGTTGTGGTCGTAATCATTATCGCGCTGTTACGGTTATGAGAGTGTCAAGCTACTTATGGCTAGCGTGCCAGTTAAGTCAGACTCTCGCTTAGTCAGCCTCCCATTGTTTTATGTGTTCGTCGGGGGTTTATTATCATTATCGCATTGCCGGGGAAGGGGCAAGGGGGGATGAAGGGCGGCGATAAGGGGGCGTTTTAAAGGCGTTTCCAATTGTTGTTCTTCTTATTGTTGTCAAGTGTTTTGACCTTGTAACAGCAATGTACCCTGGGAGGGCAAAAAAAACTTTTAAGTTTATTAGAACGACTTTTGATTGTTGACACGGAGACAACTTTTTCAAATGTTTTAGACGGGCCTGAATGAATGACACTTTTGGTTAGGGTGGGGGAGAAAAGCGGGTGGGGTGCCATAAAATTTGTAAAAGTTGCAATTTTACAGCCAGAATTTGAACTTTGAACATCATTGAATTGAAATCATATAATAATACGCTTTAATTCCACGCCCATTGTTCTATGCTATATATTATAAACAAATCGTACCACAAAATATGTATTCTTGTAACAATCAACACATAAATAACAGATAAATTGGAATCCTACCAGGACTTTCAAGGTATAAACATTTAACAATTTCATTTTATGTTCTCACTAAACCAAAAAAAAAAAAAAAAAACAATAACAAAAACATAACAAGAAAACAAAAGCACAAGTTTACTCTGGGTAAGCATTGGCCTCAAAACGTAATGGACTAGAACCCCTCGACGTCATTAGTCCCAAGCATTAG
Source organism: Drosophila gaucha (assembly GCA_035045545.1). Lineage (NCBI taxonomy): Eukaryota > Metazoa > Arthropoda > Insecta > Diptera > Drosophilidae > Drosophila > Drosophila gaucha. The sequence continues at coordinate 3,189,615 of JAWNOY010000292.1, forward strand.
GGGCGTCACACACACATACACACAAAAAGGGGCGCACCAGATCATTAATCAAATTTCCCTAGCAGATATATATGTGTGTATGTGTGTGTGTACTACGTGTATTCTTGTGAGGGTCAGCAGTGCCATCAAAGGTCGCCCACTGCTTAAAAAATGGCCCAAAAATACATGTATCGAAATATAAATTGTACAACAAGCAAATATTTAACAAATTACTTTGCTTACCTTCCCTCACACACACACACAATCACACAGGAATCCTTAATGGGAAACTCAATGACCGGCCTACGCAGCTCCACAGTTACCCAAGCAGGACCTAAAGGAGTGCCAGGCGATAAAGGTGAAGCCGGACGTCCAGGAGATCGCGGTGAAAAGGTGAGTCAAAGTTCAATAAAAGCATTTGTCCAGCACATTTATCCTTATGTATATGCAATTGTGTGAGTGAGTGTGTGTGTGTTCTTTTTATGCATTAGAAAGTATGCGAGCAACATTGTTGTGTCAAATAATAACTTCTGCTCTATTGATTACTCAATTGATTTCGAAGCTAGAAACATAAAATGCCAATGACTGCCAAGAACAAACAAAAAATGTGAATTTATATCCGAGAGTCCTTCTTTTCCATATCACACTCAACATGATATATGCCCCCAGCTTTAGTTGTCACATTTGTACTTCAACTGCCAGCAAGTGGCCATCGTTTAGCTGAAATTCTCAGATTTATAGCATTGCATTCATTTGCGTGCCCGGGCTGTCCATAATTTGACGCATAAATTTCTATCAGTCCACACGAGAGGATGTCGTTTTATTTGTTGCCTTGGTGGATGGACCCGGGGTAATTTGTAAGCGTTTATAGCTCATTTGGCTGCCAGTTGATATGATCGAGGTGCTCTCTAGTTTATTAGAAATCGTTTACTAAAGTCCATCCCCCGAATGACTCCCGCCATTCATCCAGTCCTTCAGTCATTCAGTATGTCCAGTCTGTCGAGTCAGTGTCTGACACTTACTACTTCTACTCGTATTCTGTATTATTTTTATAATAAGTTTTGGCCATTTCTGCAGCTCATCCTGCTTAGACGGCGCTTACTTCCCTCCCATTACGTTTCATGCTATTTAGCAGCTTAGGGTCCCGAAGTAGCAGTAAGGCGCTGCTGCTGCGACCCCTCGTTAGCGAGGGTCGGTGAGCTGGAAAAAGTGGCGCGCATATTTCTTTTATGTGGAACCTCAAAACTTTAAGCTGCCAACATATACTCTCACGAAATATAATATGTCTGTAGTTTGTTTGCCATTTCTGTGGGGCGGAGTTTGTCGCACGTGGATGGGAGCTGAAGCGTGACGGGGAGTCATGGGATTGCACAATGGCTAGTGGGCGTTTCACGGATTGTCAGCCAACTTCCTGTGCTGTTACACCTCCAATTTCTGTCTATATATGCGCGTGTGTGTGTGTGTCAAGATTTATTTGACCTTTGATATATTACGTAAGTACATATATTTATGCTTATTTGGCCAATGGCAAAGTTTTTGTAGGCCTTGCTTCTGGTTCTATTTGAGTAGTTGGCTACCATCTTGCGCCACGCCCACTTGGTAAGGCATTGGCAAACCATATCTAATCGGGCGTGAAATAAAAAGAAATTATGCAAAAGCTACAGCTTCCTAAAGCTGTATAAAAAATCGATTTAGATTTTCTGATGAATTTACGCTCAATTTACGGTCACGCACGCACACACATGCCAAAAATTTGTTATTGCATTTGAATTTTCGAAACTAATATTGAAATTAGCATTTTAAACGTATAAATACACGCACAATTAGGTACATTTCATTTAACTCAAAAGACAGGCCCTCTCAGTCCCCACCCAAACGAGAATCAGGTTTCCATTCAAGACAGGCCCGGAAGCAATCGCGCGTACTTTGTAATACTACACCCACACACACAGAATACACACAGACACTCATGTGTGTATGTAACATGTGCGTGAGTGTGTCTTTGGGCGTGTGGGTGGCTTATTAATTATTCATTAGTTGGCATCAAGCTGACGATATGAAGCGAGGCCTGCAGCAACCACCAGATGCAGGGTCAGGTCAATTTAAAGCAGTCCCACACGACAAGAGCGCTCATCCCATACACAAAGTCCCTTCCCTGACTCCAGATTGCTCACTCCTCACCCAAAAGCAAAACCCCGGCACGCTAACTGCGAGTAGGCGCGCGCAAATTTATGGCAAACCATTTAAGGCGCTGATGATGTGGAAGACGACACTGGGGATAAATCGGGAGCACTTGGTTGGGGTCCCTGGCTGGGACGGGGCAGGGGCAAAACTGCAGACCGCCAGCCGTTTTGCAAAGTTCCACAAAGCAAAGTCCCAAAAAGGCAGAAGTTCACATAAGCAACAGAATATAGGCAGGCAGTGAGAGCAAATGCTCAACTAGAAGATACCCGTCCTAAGAAACTACAAAGAAATTATTTTTCTCTGAGACATTAAGCTAAATTCTTTAAATTTGTCATAGAATTTATTTATTTGTTACACAAATTATGTGTGTAAAAATATCAATGTATGTAGATATATCAATATTTTTAGCCTTTCGGGTTCATACCATATCTATATGTAATAGAACTTTTTGTATCCAACTGAGAATACTTGATTAGAAAACAGACCCAATACAAGCATAATATATCGCTTGATAAGTATTTGGGTTCGGGTACAAAAAGAAACTCGGGGGTCTCGTCTTTTGGCAATGGTTTTGTGTTTTCAGGCTTGTCACCAGCATTGCACACATTCGGGCGCATAAATTTATATATGCTACAAGTGTGTGTGTGCGTGTGTGTTAGGCGCGTTTGCGTGTGAGTTGGTTTGATTGTGGGGATTGTGGATTTTAGAATTGATTTGATTTCAAAATGAGTTTGAATTGAATTTTTGCCAACGACAAAACGTTTGAAATTGAGTTTTACGGCCAAATTAGGCGTGAGTGCGCCCCATGGGCATGTACCGTATATTTAATACCGTAAATCATTTTACGCACACATTCTTACAATCTTTTTCCACTGCAATAACAGGGCCACAAAGGTGCGCACGGACCCGCTGGACCCAAGGGTGAGCCCGGAGCACCAGGCCTACCCGGATTGGCCGGCCAGCCAGGCGATGGCAACGGCACCAAGGGCGAGCGAGGCGAAAAAGGCGAGAAGGGCATGCGCGGCAGGCGCGGTGGCACCGGAGCGGCCGGACCAATTGGACCACCCGGCAAGCCGGGACCCATGGGTGATATCGGACACTCGGTAAGATACTCGCAACTTTTGCATCCATATTCATGTGGAGGGCCAACTTTCACATGCTTGCGCCCATTGTTTGTGTCGCTCGCAAAGTTCACTTACAGCCAGCCAGACAGTTGCCGCCCGCAATCGCGAGCTAGACAGCATGCGAAAGCGAATCGGCGAAAGCGGGCCCAACTTGGCGAAATAAACTCAAACGAAAAGTATTTTAAGTGCATTTTCATCACGGCTATTCAGGACGCTGACGCAGTCCACGATTCCAATTGCAGTTACCCCAGTATTTCAGTTTCAGCCATTATTCCGCAATAACAGCAGATGCAGCTGCAACTGCAACAACAACAACCATTACAATGGGTAGTCTCATATAAAGGCAAAAGTTTGCTATGGCTGTCTGCCCGCTTGCCAACAGGCATCGTTTACCGCCTCTCAAAATCAAAGTCAAGCAACGTATTTACATGAATGCCGCACCGAAATGAAGCCAAACGAAAGTTTGACTCAATTCCTGGCAGTGGCACAGGCACCGCCACACGAGTAGGAGCACCAACAGCAGTAACAAAACATCAAAGCGCTGCAACTACCAAATTGTTGCACTCTAAACTGCAAAAGTTTTGCCGTTTTTGGCGATTGTTCAACTTGGTTTTTATACCCGAGTTACTCCACTTGTTAGTAGCGATTCCTGCCAGCCGTTGGACCCTGCCACATGCGACCACTTTGAACTCCGTTGGAGTTGCCAGAGCAAAAAGTGCGCTCTGTTGGCGATTAAAGAAAATCTTTTCTGCGCGTAACAAACGTTTGGCTATCATTTATGGAATTCTCGTTTCTAGGGACGTCCTGGAATGATTGGACCGAAGGGTGATACGGGAGCCAAAGGCGTTAAAGGAGATACCGGTGGACGTGATGGAGTAAGTTTCAACAGTTCATTTTCAACTAATTGCTATTCAAGCCTGTCTATCCATTTATCCTAGGTGAAAGGTGAAAAAGGAGATCGGGGCAGCGATGGCCGTGACGGATTGCCTGGGCCACCTGGTCTGCCTGCCACAACAGGTGGCAGCGATGGTGACAGCAGTGGCGTGCAATATATACCAATGCCAGGTCCCCCAGGACCGCCCGGGCCACCCGGGTTGCCTGGATTGTCAATAACTGGGCCCAAGGGAGAAGCTGGCACTGACTCGCGCAGCTTCTTTGGAGATGCTTCCTACTATGGACGACCAGGTGAGCCAACGGCCGTTCTAAAGTGCCAAGAACAAATTGTATATACAAGCATAATTGTACATGTATAGTTAGGTACCCGTTCTTGTGCCATGATTCATAACTGTACATATGTGCCCAAACAGACCCACATACACACATAGACATACAGCCATAAACACACAGACAGCCACACACACACTTGAGTAACTAGCATTCTCCCATACCTACAAGATATCAATTCCAAATCATTCTGTATTGTACTCGTAATCAAGGTGCGCGCTCATCTTTAGACGAACTTAAAGCACTGCGAGAGCTGCAAGATCTGCGCGATAGAACCACAGATGGCACAGCTGGTAAACCATCAAAATCAAATCAAATCAATCCACCAAAATTGCCGTAGTGAAATTTCGTTTTCAATGTTGCATGTCTAACCATTCTTTTCATCTATGTATACCTATATATCTATATGCATATAAATATATATAGTAGTGCGTACATACATTACACGCCCACCATATCCTTGGCATGCCTCAAATCTAGGGGGGAATCGGGCTCATTATTTGCACATCATCATCCTCTCATTTGCGTTAATGAAGTACATGTAAACATTTTGTTCAACATTTTTACATAGTCATGCTTTCACTTACCAAAAACAAAAAGATAAACACACACACAGAACATGACAGTGAATGCTCCAAAATAAGCTGTATAGGTATTACCTGCTAACCTATAAGCGCTTGTGCCTCAGCATGAGTTACCCAGTATGGGTTGTAGCCTTTGCCTCTTTGTAAAGGATATCATTATAGACTGATAAGACACAATCAGAGCTGTAAGCCAAAAAAAACAATTCTTAGTTTGTTTCACGATTATCTGGTTTTCCATATCATAAGAAAAGTTGGTTTGCAGCCCTCAATAAAATATGTAAATATTTCTTATTCTTTAATATTCAATAAATTTATTTTATTATCAATTCACATTCAATATTATGTATATATTGTTTCATTTATAATATGTATTTAAGCTACATGTTAAACATTTTTTAATTATCATAAGTTTTTTTAAATATTATATAGAGTAGTTTCAGTATTGGATTACTTATCAGCGCGCACATACTTTAATGCAGTTCAATATATATATGTATATATGTGTACAAGTAATTTATATTTGAACATATATAAGCTTAGTTATCTCAAATCGATGTTTAACACGCATGTCTCGGAATCATCATTTGCAGAGCCACCGCGCCAGACGGCGCACTCGCACAAGCATGAGGAGGCGCCTCTTGGCTTTGGCATGGGCATGGGAGATGGCGAGGAGCTGCCATACTTTTCCGCATCATCATCGAACATGAACATGAGAATCGTGCCAGGTGCAGTCACCTTCCAGAACATAGACGAAATGACAAAGGTGCGTTACCCAAACACACACACACACACACACACACACACACGCTCATCTACATATGTGCATAGAGAATATCCAAGCACATAAATTTAGCAGCGTATTTTTATTTTTATTTTAAACTCATTTAAATTTGGTGTCTTTGACGTTCCACAGAAATCGGCGCTCAGTCCACCCGGCACCCTGGCGTACATTACCGAGGAGGAGGCGCTGCTCGTGCGCGTCAACAAGGGCTGGCAGTATATAGCGGTAAGTGGAGCTCTGGGCTTGGGCCTAGAACTGGGTTAGATATTGGGATCGAGATGGGATTGGGATTGGGCCAAAGCAAACAAGTGTGGCTCGTGCGTGCGTTTTCAAATGGCAAATATGGCAAACAAAAAGTCGCTGGCGGACGCCATTATTTTATGGAGCTGCCTTTGGAAACCGCCCAACCCATTGCCTGTTTTCTATATATTATGAAAATATGGCTCGGCAAAACAAAATAAAACAAAACAAAGCAAAACAAAATAAAATGCAATAAAAATAGAAGGCTAAAGGCTGAGGAGGGCTAGGCAGAAAGACGTTTGACGTACATATGTTTGTTTTGTTTATTTTGCTTGCCTCTTGTTTTTGGCCATAAAATGGGGTTTTGTTTGGCAATGTCCTTGTCTCGGCGGCTGCTCCTTCGGGGTTTTTTATTTGCACATTAAATGTTGCAGACGTTCTGACTGATTGCCAACGGATCGGCAACATGCCCCCAAACCGTGTATGTCCCGTTATTCAATTATATTGACTCGCGCCTGGCTTTTCACTCAAGCGAGTTAACGATACATCTAAGACAACAGCGAACAGAAAGGAAGGAAGGAAGTGGCGCCTCGAACACGTAATATTGACGCAAAGCTGATGGACAGACCCAGGCAGATGTCAGCCAATTCGAATCAACCCACTTGCTACGAGACATTCAGTCACTCAGTCAACCAATCAGCCAGTCAGTCAGCAGCTGTGACGCTTGCAGAAGAAAAAATAAAACAAACGAAACTTTTATTGGCAAAGAATAAAACATGCATATGCTTGCTGAGAAGCCCAATGGGTCATAAACCGTAACTGGAGATTAAGAATAATATTAAACGGAATTGCAAATGGAATATTTTACTCAAATGGCAATTGGAATATTTTTTACTCAAATGCCAATGTCGAACTTCGGCACTTTCACTGCACAAGCACACACACTCTGTTCGAGCTTCAATTTGTGCACTACATTACTCAACAGGGCCAATTAATCTTACCTGTCACCGCTGCCAGCCGAAGCCGAAGGTAGAGCTCTGGCAATTCGGCCAGGTCAGCATTTCTGGCGCGTACAAAAAATGACTTGAAGCGTCCACAAATTACACGCAAAATTGAACCATTTTGCAATAGCTTGTTAGACATTAAAGTGGCCACAATTTGTGAGCAGCTTTCAGTCGAGTTGGTTCCAGATTTGTGGCAATGGTTTATTAAAAAAGTATTGCATGATTTTGGGGCGCCTGATTGTGCAAAGTGTACACACAATACATATGCTCAAAATTGTTCAAGATTCGATTTCCGCTTCCGTTGTTGCATGCACAAAGCCAATACTACCAGCACAGCACAGCATGAGCTGTGGGCGTGGCCAGCCCACAACCAACGAGCAGCCCTTCTCAGCCTGCCATGTGCATGCCCACCAGAAGGGAAATGGAAATGAACTCGAAAGTCAGTGTCAGGGCGAAGGGCTGGAGGGGGAAGCTCAAATCTCATGCCTTTGACGGCAACATTTAAATACTTTTGGCAACAAAACGTGCATGGAGCTTCCTTTGAAAAATGTGGGTAAATCAAGCAAGAGCTCATTGACGCTGCCTGGGCCTGGGCTTTTACTTCCCTTGCCAGATCTGGCAGCTGGCTGTCTAAGCTACTTGCAGCATCAGTGGTGACATTCGCGTCCTAATTAGATTTCAGTACACGAGTCGACTACTTAAAGTTCAAAATAGTAATTAAAACTTTCGTCAGGCAGCCAGGCACAGTGTCTCATATTCTATGCGCAGTTCAGCAAAAATTTTATCTTGAATTATTAAAAATTGCATTTAGGTAGAGCTGTACTCTTGATGTTTATTAAAATGAAGCACGATTAGCTAAGAGCAGCAACAATTTTTACTTGCTAAGCTGCCAACTACATAGTAAATGTTATTTTCCATTAGTTTGTTATAAACTTCTTCAAATCTTACTTTACAAATATATAAAAGCTTATCTGCCTTGGGGACAGTGGGATTTCTGCTATGAAATATTGATGGGCATTGTTGGCTCAGTGCTATCGTTTTTAATTATAACTTTGCTAAATACGTCTAATTATCTGCTTACCTCTTGACAGCTGGGTACCTTGGTGCCGATTGCAACTCCAGCACCGCCCACCACTGTGGCGCCGTCTTTGCGCTTTGATTTACAATCAAAAAACCTGCTGAATAGTCCACCTCCATTGCTCAACACGCCGACGGTAAGTGTTTCGCATTATATCATATAGCCACTTACATGCACACACATTTACATTTGTTCTTTAACTCTGCCACAATGTAAGCAAAATGCACTTATGCAGCTGGAAATGTACATTAAATGCTTCACAAATATTTCAAATAGCTTTGGTTATTCAGTGAATAATATCGCTGCATAAGTGCCGCTATCATTGCAAGTGACTCAAGTGCGATTGGTTTAATGCAAACATAACTATTCCCAAAACTGAATAAAATTGAATTACAGCTATAACTCGTCACTCGATAGCTTTAAAATTATATAGTTAATAATTAGCGAAAAAATAAGCAATTCAGTTAATAAACACTACTAAAACCATTTATTATTAATTGTTATTAAATGCAGTTTACAACCGCGCCCGAATACGAAACGGTAATTAAATAAAATATCATACACTGAATGCACACACACACCTACATACACTACTAAGAGAGAAAACAAAAAAGAATAATACTAAATCGAATTAGTGCATCTCTTGCAAACACACACACGTATACACACGCATACACACAAAGAGAGACACACAATTAAATAATCTGATTTTGGTTTGGTTTGGTTTGGTCAATGAAAACGTTTCTAATTAGTGCAAATTGTGTTTTGAGTTCTATTTCGCAACGAGCAGATAAATTAGTGTAGTTTTGGGCTTCCTTTTTGAATTTCCATTATGATTATGAACTATTTATTTAATATTTATTGTATGTCAGATATGCGCTGTTTCTAAAATTTCTATGTCAGACACGCTTTTTTCATTCAATTTCAATTTGTGTAGTTTATTATTTAAGAAATGCATCTTCGCTCAACTAAAAAGACTACAGCAAGAGTTGAGTGTTTCGGTTTGTTTTTTGTGTATTCCTCAATTTGTTTCTATATGTACATATATATATATCTTTTACAATGAACATTTTTTTGTACCAATCTCACACTTGCTGCGTCGTCGAATTAAATTATTGGGATCGTTTACAATGATGCTCAATATAATGCCATATGAAATGCTCGTTTTACATTCTCAGTGGTATCCGCGCATGGTGAGTGACCTTTCAGTACATTTAATAATTTAGCAAACGTCCCACTGAATGCACTTCCAAGCTAACTGTATATACATACATAGGTATGCATACATATGTAAGCAAGTTCCTTTGAATTTGTACCCCCTGTAGGTTTGTTTGTCTTTGAGAGTATTTCACAAATTGAAATATCTTTTGAGTATTTCGCTATCTATTACACACTCTCATCATTTTAACAACCTCAAGACAAGTTGAAATTTTTGCCTCATCCCCAAGTTGCCTAAGCAAACAATTCGCAGCCATTAAATTCTATATTAATTAGATTTCAAAATGCTTGACATAAATTCCAAATTAATTTTCTGCCATCTTTTCTGCGCTTCGCTCTTCCCAATCCATACAATAGCTTCGCGTGGCGGCCCTCAATGAGCCCTATGCTGGCGACTTGCAGGGCATTCGAGGCGCGGACTTTGCCTGCTATCGTCAAGGCCGACGAGCGGGTCTTCTGGGCACATTCAAGGCGTTCCTCACCTCCAGGTAAGCAAGAAGCGGACTTACAGGTTACAGATGCATGGAACCGTGTCCGAGGGTGGACAGTGACTCAAAGCCGGGGTGTGTCTTATCTGTCCTTAGATTTTTTTACGCGTATTAGGCATGTTCTTTATGTTTAGTTTGGCACTGTGTGCGTACTTTAAACTCGGCACTCGACAATTTCGAGAGGGCATTGCTCATACGCAGCGTTGGACACCACCCGGTGGTGCTTTTGGAACTCATTAACTGGAATATAATCTTGATATTTGAAGCAAAGCAAGAAAAGCGCACAAAATATGAAAACAAAAGCTGCAAAAAACAATCTCGTGCAATTTATTTACACAGCGCCAAGCGCACAAAGCGCTCAATGCCAAAATAAATGTTGAGGCTGCCAGAAGAAAGCATAAATAAATAAAGAAATTTATACTTATATACGTATATGCATACGCTTGTATAGCAATGCTCAAGAGCTGGGTGATGGAGCTGAGCGACACGCAGCTGCGTCTTAGACATTTCGTAGGTAGTTTGTTTACCTGCTTTAAATTTACTTTAACAGATTCATGGCTCTGTATGCGACAACTCGTATTCGTAATCCTAGTGCTAAGAATATTTTTCTCTTTTGTTTTGTGCTCACAGGGTACAGAATCTGGACTCTATAGTGCGTCCGGCCGACTGGGAGCTGCCAGTTGTAAATACCCGAGGCGATGTGCTTTTCAATTCCTGGAAAGGAGTCTTTAACGGCCAGGGTGGCTTCTTCTCCCAGGCACCGAGAATCTATAGCTTTAGCGGCAAGAACGTCCTCACAGATCCATTGTGGTAAGTTTCATAATGTTGTGTGTGAACGCACATACATAACCGTTTGCCATACAGGCCGCTCAAGCTAGTCTGGCATGGTTCGCTGCCAAACGGAGAGCGCTCAATGGACACCTACTGCGATGCCTGGCACTCCGGCTCCCACGAGAAATTCGGTTATGCCAGCAACCTGCTGGGCAACAAGCTGCTCGATCAGGAGCGCCAACCCTGCGACGGCAAGCTAATTGTGTTGTGTGTGGAGGCCCTGTCACAGGATCGGCGGAAAAAACGTGACGTCAGTGACAGGTGAGTAGGGGGAAGGGTGAGCAACACGGACATGGCTATGAAATGCCTACACGTGTTGTATTGATTTGGCATTAACTTTTTATGGTGCTCGCCACGCACCCGAACTTTGCTCATTACAGTCGCAGTCACAGTCGCAGTCGCAGTTACAGTAACAGAGTCAACGGTGAACTGGAGCAGGAGTTCACTACGGCCGAGGAGTACGCCAAGCATTTAGACAATTTACAACTGTAAGAGCCACAACTGCAAACAACCACCTAAAGAAAAGCATGGGCGGTAAACGGTAACTGTAACTGCAATACAATACAATACAATACAATACAATACAAATGTGAGAAGCATTCTCACATACACACAGAGCCACACCCGCACACATTAAATGTAAACGTATATCATGGCCATGCATACATATAATCAGCGAATTCCAAACTAAACCAAAAAATACTCAAGTAAGCGATGGATTACAATTGCATAGTAAAATACGAACATATACATAAACACTTACATACTTATTTACGAATAACTAGGAATATATATATATATATATATATATATATATATACTATATACTATTCTTTGTCATATCTTATGTTTCGGACATGCAACAAACATTTTTGTACAAGCGAGTTAAGTATTCGTAATTGTAGCCTAATACATAGTGAAAATTAAAAACTAGGCTAAATATTTTGTAATTAAGTCACAGCGAAGGCGAAGCATATTGCTGCTGCAGCTGCTGCCATTCAGGTTAGTCCTAGTTCCACATCCAGGATCTACCATAAGTGAGCTGGTCCCCCACAACAACACTATCAATACTGAGACCAACAGCAAAAAGCAAATAACAAAACATAAGAACTGGCCAAATTAGTCTCCTATATCCTGCAGCAACAGGAGGATCCACGCGCAAATACATTTCACATGGCTGTATACGTGTATAAATGTATTTTGTCAAAGACTTCTAAATGTGTAAATGTTTAAGATACAAAAATAAAAATGAAACGAAAAACACAAGTAAAAACAGAAAACAAAAAACCAGATCAAACCATTTTAAGACCCGAAACCAACGTTTTTAACTAAATCAGCTCGAATGTGCATTAAGTTCTATGCCAATCCAGTTTTCTATTCTACCTATTAATAATGTAGTCAGATTTTCTACATTGAAATACTCGTTATTATATAAATGAAAGAAATAAAATCAAGCGTATCCCCTTTTTTATATGAACGCAATAGAATAACTGAATTATAGCAGTAAATGCAGTAATTTATATGTAATAAATAAATACGAGTACATAAGTAATGTAACTTATTATAATTCTAGAGCGATTACTAACCAGTAATACACAATTACTTGTACCAGTATAGTTAGTTATATAATTTAATTTGCATTTATTTAATGCATTTCCAGCTACAGATTTGTAATGTAATTAATAATGTAATTGTATAACTAAAAAGCTTATGATTTTTAATAATTACAAATAAAAGAAGAGCAGCAAACGAAATGCTAGTTGGGTCAAAGTCAATCCCAAGCAATTATATACATACATACTAAGTATCCCAGCCATCACATCCATATGAATGTACGTATGATGCAAAGAACTACTTTTAGTGAAATCAAAATGAATACTTAAAGCCCTCTAGTCGTAAGCCTAATACTTCTATGCAAATTGAAAGTGCATATAAAATAAATAAAAATACATTTACGTATGATAAATAATCTATGTATAGAAGTGGTATTTTATTCTCAGATATAATATTCTTTTTCACAGATCACGCCTTATCCATTCTTGACAGAAGGCATAGTATATTTGTTCGCTTCTGAAATCAACAGGTATTGAGCTTTAGATTTTTGTAACTCGGGCAAATCAAGTCAGAATTTTGAAAACCATAATTTTTCGTGATTAACAATCATATTATCGAATTCTTGTTGTTGAACGTCTTTTGAAGTCACATTTTTTGTGAAAAATTGATTTGACTCTGAAAACAAACATTTTATACTGTGTTAATCAGGATATCAAGAGTTTAGAATTTCCATGACGGTAGCTTGGCTAAATGAAGTGCGATCTTCAATTAAATTACTGTTTTTTGCAAGGGGATATATCACGTTTTCTGCCAAAAATTGTATGGAGTCTGAAAGTTAGCCACTTATTGAACTTCAAATGCCTGGAATTTTTGTTAAAAGATATCCGATTTTTGAAAAGTAAGTTTTGTGAACTCATACTGATCCTTTCTTACGATATACATGTAAAAATTTATAATTTTTACATATGATCATATATGATAACAATGAAAAGTTGTTAAAATCATCTTTTGAACTTCCAGTTACTGTTTCTCGTTTAAATAGAGCACCATCAGTTGTCAGATTTTCGAAAACCTCTGTCAAAGAGGCGAATTGCCTATTTTTCAAAATTTACTATTTATGATTATCAATTCTGTTTAAAATTATTATTATAATTAACTCAATCTGATTATTTTAGTATGAATTTGTTTCATATAATTATCCAAATAACACAACAATTCTATCCACAATTCAGTTAGCATTAAAGCAGTCAAATGAGAACTTTAGTGAAGTAGAGTAGGTATTTGCGGAAAACATCTGGAATACAACTGAGCCAAAGTAATTACCATGAAATTTTTTTGATCAATATTCTTCCTTTAAGTTGAAATCAATTTTGATTTCCATTTTAAATTCCGAACTAGACATTCACTAAAAAACAAAGCAAATTTTGTTCTTCTCCATCTGTAAATGTTCATCGCACGTTTGATTACCAATTTAAATAATTTTTCACTTGAATTAAAGCAAATGATTTCAAGCAGTGAGCGCCATAAAATAGCACAGACCCAGCTCAGATCCGGCTCCCCTTAGCCACATTTCGGGGCATTGATGCTTTATGAATTTCAATGGCAAGCAACATAGTTTCGACGGTGGCTGCGGATGCGGTCGTCGCTGATATAGATATAGATACAGATATAGATACAGACACAGATACGCTCAGCTACAGATAGAGAAACAAAACGTTTGTAAGGTAACCAAAGCAGGCTGACAATCGGCAGAGGACAGGAAACAAACAAATAAACAAGCCGACAGGCCAGAGAAAAGCCAACAATTGCGATTACGATTGCGATTGGGCCTGGGATTGGGACTGGGACTGAAATTTGGATTCAAATTGTGGTTGCGCTTGTGAGCCGGCAGTCAACGTCAGCCACTTAGGCACAGAGCAATCAAATCAGATGGGCAGAATGAAATTTTAATTTAATGAATGAATACGAAAATTTTTGATTAGTTGATTAGCTGTGAAGTTAAAAGGTCATGTGCCTTTTGGATGAGAAACCGAACTGGCAAACCAAAGAAACTTATTCAGTGAATTGAGTGTGGACTAAATGGAATTGTGGACAAGGTAAATAATCGGCACACAGAGCAACAACTTATAATAACATTTTATATCTTTTGTAGTCGATTGCATTTTCACTTTTCAATTATAAACCCTGGAGGTACTCACAAACTTTTAAATTCCGACTGCGCCTGACAATGTCATTCATCATAACACGTTTAGCCGTGAGCTTATTAGATTCCACTTTTGTACCCAGACGCGTTTACAAGTTTCTCTGCTTGTTTCTCGTTTTATTCCTTTATTCTTTTTGTTGTTTTCATTTTTGTTTTTTATTCGAAACAAAACACACGACTTGCCGTTCGCCAAACCACACAACTTACGCATTTGGCATCCCAAAGAAGTTGCTCCTTGCATGTGGGTGTATCCATGTTTGTGTGTGTTTGCTTTTGAGCAAGGCACGTTTCGAATGTGTAGGCAGACACACACATGCATACATATGTCACGAATAAAAACAATTTATCATTTAGCTTATCAAGCGAGGCCTAACGTCCATTATTTTGCGGACGCTATGCGCAGAATTGTTTTTTGATGATAGCCATAGCCCCTAGCTGTACAGCAGTTGGACAAACGGACAGGCTGCCGGAAAGACAAGAGCCAGGACGGCAGCCAGGACAAGCAAAGCAAAGCCAATGTAAATAGCTAAAGAAATGGCCGAGAAATGATTATTGTGCTTTTTAGCGATAGCTGGGGTTGCCAACTGACTCTGAATCTTTTTTTGATTAAAATACATTGAATATTCCAGGTACTTGGCTGCCCTTATATGGGTATATAGCCGTACTGCATGTGGCGGCAACTGAATACACTGAAAGTCAAATATTGAAATGCCTATGCAGCACAAGTGCGCAGAGTGTGCCGCTCTAATAACCGACTTGCGCCTGTACGACCTGGCATAACGTGTAACTGAAAACCAACAATTATGCATGCCAAACCGCAGAAACCGATGCACCGGCGGCTATAACAGCGGCCGCGGCGGCAATGACGGCGATGCCGTCAACGGCGACAGCCACATCAGAATTTGCATAACTTTGTATGATTTTTCAACAGCAGAACGCCACAAAATCATTCAAACAGGCACTGGCAAACCAACCAAACAGCTTAGCTTATCAGCGACTATAATATACCCTGTAATGTAAAATATGAGTATGTATATATATATGCTGCAAAAGGTGTAAGATCTGTTTGTAATGTGGTCTGAATACGCACTTTGCCATTCCATAATTTTCTTCTTTTTTAAATCTTTACAGAGAGTATGTATAAAAGCTTCTATATATTGAGCCGTCTTAATACGCTTTATGACATTATATCATTTTCTTTTTTATAGAATGGGTTCAGTCTCTTATTTTTTTATGTTTTTTTTTTATCATAATTAGAATGAAAATAAATACAATATATTATTACAAAATTTAATATTTTCATAAATTACTTTAAATTACAATTTAAAGATTGGAAAGTAAAGAGGTGCCTCCACGCAATTCCTGCCCTTTAAACTGATAAATTCACTCCCTGAATGACCTTGAACGACTTATTAAAAATTGCTGCTCTTGAAAGTATGCAACAGAAAATTTCCACTCAGGAAAAATATTTTTTGTCGACCTTCAATGATTTCTGTTCGCCTGGTACTTTCTTGAAAATTTGGTGAATTTTGTGGAATTACACAAAATTTTATTGCCCCCGAAAGTATGCCACAGAAAATTTCCACTCAGAACAAATATTTTGTGTTGACCTTCAACGATTTCTGTTCGCCTGCTACTTTCGTCAAAATTTGGTAAATTTTGTCGAAATGCACAAAATTTTGTTGGCCCCGAAAGTATGCCACACGAAAATTTCACCCAGAAAATATATTTTGTGTCGACCTTCAACGATTTCTGTTCGCCTGGTACTTTCTTGAAAATTTGGTAAATTTGTCGAATTGATCTAAATTTTGTTATCCCTGAAAGTATGCTTCAGGAAATTTTTCTGGGTAGAATTTTTAGCTCAAAATGCGATTTGCAAAGGATAAATTGAGCCCCCTAAAGTATGCCACATTTAATAAGCAATCAACAATAATCTTTGTCGACGTGCTGTCATTTCTGTTCGCCTGCTATTTGAGTAAAAACTAGAAAATAAAAACAATTTTTTTAATTTCATTAATTTGTTGTTTATTTAAAAAAGGAATACAAATCTTTCGACTAAAATTTAGGCATGTTATGCATTTAAAATCTAACTTTTCATATTGAGAATGCCTAAAACAAATACATAATTTAAAACTACATACAAATTCTCATTCGTTGAGATTAAAACAGTGCAGGATTGAACTAAAAACTTAAAAGCTTTTATTTAAATTTGAAAAAGCATATACATATCAGATTTTTAGAAATTATCAATAATTGTAAAGTAATAGACAGTTCCAGACAGATCCCTAAAAGAAATATTGTTAATTATATAGTTTAGGATTCGTTTGAAATACTTACATTTTAACATCAGAGTGTACTGTAATACTGAGGTAAAAGGCCTTTTTCCACCGTCTGATTGAGGAACTGAGTAAAACCCATATCTGGGCTTTTTGCTATAAATCTGCTCTTTAGGTCTACATTGAATAATCTCTAGTATTCGAACAGATCTATAAAGATTTTTAAAGTTCAGTAATTTTGCTATTTTTTTATGTATATGTATTTCATTTTTGGCTAATGTACACAGTTCTTGCAACGAAATTTTATTTTGCTGATATTTCGCTGCATAGAACAAAATACATAGGACAAAAGGACATAGTGCGTTAAGATCACGAGGACCTCCTCTTTCGATTTACACCAAATTGTTGTGGGGACATCTAAGGATCCGGGACTTGTCATTTTTTAGATGCTGCAGCTGCTGAAAATTTCGGAAACCACAATGACGATTTTGATCTCCTTTAGCTAGTTGATTGTCGTGATAGCACAAATGGCCCCAAAACTCAAAAACGTATTTCGTAGGAAAGTACATCTAGAAAGTTAGTTAACAAACATTTTTTCGTAGTGCTGCCCAAGCGCAGGAGGTAATCGGCTCGCGTTCTTATGTATGCATGTGCATATGGGTGCGTGGGAGAGTGCGCGCATATGTTAACATATATAGATACATGATGTTAGCTTGATCGCCTTACAATATGCGCTTAAAATTCGTGTTCTGAATATGGAAAATATATATTGAATTTCAGCATATACCTTCATTTCAACATCCCTTTTTAAGGTTCTTTTTAAAGGGTAAAACGCAGCTATCCGCTTTCACAACACACACACACTTACACGGTGTCAGTGAGCCGTCAACATTTCAACTTGTCATGCGAGCAGGCACATACACTTACACACACACACACACACAGAGCGTACAACTCGGTTGCAAAGCGAAGACGTTGCCGCTGGCCTACCTCCAATTTGTCGGGCTTCAGCGGGCATTCGATATCATGGCTTTTGTTGCATACTTTTGTGACTGCAACAAAAATAAAAGCAAGAACAACAACAGCAACAGCAGCAACGTATTATTTCAGTTACGTTTTGCGGAAATGCAACTGAAAACTTGCAATTTGTTTGACGTTTTGGTATTTTTGTATGAATTTGTAATGCCCTGGACTTCAACACCTGCCAACGGCATTACCATATTGTTTGTTTGTTGGTTACGTTTTTATGTTCTTGTCCTCGCTTCCTCTGTTGATGGCTCGGTTCCATTTCAATGTGATTCCCACTGATCCGATCGACTACGAGTCGTGCTGAGCTCAGCTACTACTTACCATTCGGTTTATTAGTATTTAAACGGAAAAGCCATTGCTGCAGGTTCTTACTCACACACACACACACACGAACATATATAAACATCAACTCACATGCGTATTTATGTTATGCCGCCGCAGTAATACAAAAAGGTAGCAACTTTTAATTGAAAAACTTGAGCACTTACAAGTTGCCGGCAGCCGGGAAAAAGTCAGGGGAATGCAGCAAAGGTTTCACATTCAGCGAAATATATTGTATTTCCGCGCTACTCACTACACCTACGCCCACCACGCACACTCTCGCACTCCTCGCCCTCTATTAGCAATTGTAAAAGTAACAGTAATAGAGCAACTGCGGCAATGCGCGGGGGCGCTCGTGCTGCTTGGAAGCTACGTCGAAGGCGCGTTGTCGCCGGCATTACTCAAGTTGTTAGCAATGTTTACAAACACAATAAGCAAATACACTGACGATAGCAACAACAACAACAACAAGAGCAGCAACTGGAGTATCAGAAACAGCAGCGACAACTGTAAGCGAGTCACCTGCACAGGTGTTGCAGACTTAAAGACGCCATCGCCGTCGCCGTCGCCGTCGCCGTCGCAGTTTCTGTTTCTGTTTACACAGAAAGTTTTTCTGCGTGGGCTGGCGTTGACTTAGGCGAGTAGGCGAATAGTTATAGTTGGCACTGTTAGCTGGAGCATGCAGCTAAGTAAAGTCTGCCAGGAGAAACGTGCGAATAAGTTTCAGCATTTTGTAGCTAGGTACCAACACAAATATTTACCCACTGGTTAACTAAGTTGCAATACCGATTTCAGTTAAAGCGTCCTGCGTGCTGCGTGATTAACAGGGGAAATCAATAAAGTAGACTAGTTTGCTGCGAGTGTTAAACATACACTATCTATAGACTAATTTTTTAAAATCTTGTATAAAGAATAATTTGTGGATAAACATGGTATGGTTATTTATTAGCCACACAGCTTGTATTTTAACCAGTATACACACACACATATATGTATCAAATCAAATTGTAAAGCTTTTAACTGTCAGTCATTAACTGAAATAGGTTGAATAATCCAAACAACCAAATATTCAGCAACAGCTGCATATTTTAAACTATGATTTGGCTTTTGCGACTAAACCTATTTTGAGGGAGACTAAATTGGTTTATGCCTAATGTAAAACTATATGTGTACAATGCTCAATGCCCAGTGCCCAATGCCGTCAATAAGGCAACAAGAGTTGGGGTAGCTGCAACAGCGATAACGTGGCACATGCAAATTGCACCTCGCGCAGCGGCAACCACACTGATTATCGAGTGTCGACAATAGCAGCAGCAGCAACAATGGGAACCTGCACCAGCGGCAGCACCACCGGTCACCACCATCATCGGCACCAGCCAATGCCCAAAGCCACACAGCGTCAGCTCTGTATTTCATATAAACCATAAGCCTATTAATAGCCCCTGTCTGCGATCAGACAAACAATTAAAATTGACGGCACTTTTAAGCGTTCGGCCAGCAGTTGCCCCACCCGCCCAAAGGGGTCCGTCCGCAGGGCTGCCCCAACAACGACACTCATTGTTCAATTGGGCGTAAGTGTCTTCTTGCTGTTGTTGTTGTTCTTGTTGTTGCATAGCACGTGCTAACCCTTTGGTTGTTGCCGTTTCTGCTGCTGCTCCTGTTGTTGTTGCCCATGGCTCAAACGAGGCGGCGATTTGCCAGCTCCCTAGACACGTCAATTAGTTTAACCATTTTGTCGCTGCTGGCCAACACACAGAGTGCTTTGTTATTTTGAGAGCGTGTGGCAGATTGTGGCAGATTAGGTTGCGATTAAATTGTATGCATATAATATGCGATAAATAAATATATATGTAAACAGATCGAATTAATTAGAAAATATAAGCACCAAACAAAAGTTACTCTTCACTATAAAATGCAAAGTTAATTTTAAACAGTCAAGTTTTCAAACCTTAAGAGCTTTTGCGAAGATTTAAAGTTGGCTGTCGACGTTTTTAAGCTCGAAAAAGCTGTCAGGATAAAAGCTTTTTATCATTAGTCGAAGCATCCACCCACAAAATATCCCTAAAGCCAAAGCACAGTTTTTGCTCTCCTTAAAGCTCTCAGGCAATTTTCCTTGTTAAGCTTTTAAGCTCTATAGATATTGGAAATTCAATTCGAATGTAATCTCCTTTAAAAATGTAAGGTTTTTTGCAATTTCATGAATTTTATTTAATCATAATAAACAATGCAAATCCAAAGCATTAAAATGTAAACTTTATACTTAACATACGATGCAAATGTCGAGATATTGACCATAATTGTTAAAGTTGTTATTGACACATACATGTGTATGTATATATATATATAGGCCCTCGATCGTAATTAATCTCGCATTCCATGAAAATTGTAAATATATGTATGCACTTCTTGGAATAATGCAATATTCGCTTCGAAACTTTAAATAACTTGTATGTTAACGCATTTTGATCAGTTTTGATATTAGTAGGTATATATATAATTATTGGTATATAAGTATTTGTGTATATAGATAGTATAATGTTAATTTGGTCTTTGTTTCATATGGAAATTGTTAATTCCTTTACTCATAATACTTTTAGTTAAATTTTAGTTAAACTCGCGAAAATTGTTGCTGTTGCTTAGGTTAAATTGAAACTCGAATTTATTACACATAAATTCGGTTTAACGCTATACGTGTATATGTATATGTATATGTATATGTATGTATGTGTCTTAGTATAATATATACTCATATGTACTCATTATATATGATTATGTATTGGCATAGAGTAGCTTTAAGTAGTTCTTTGTTTTAGATCTGGTCTGGTTGCTCGGTGTACAAGTTTAACAATAGTTGGACCCTTTAGGTCTAGAGTTTGTGGGACTATGCTTTGATATTTTTTTGGTTTTTATATAAGTTTGGGATATATATAATTTGTAAAGTGCGCTCTTGAAAATAACTTCGGGTTAACATCAACAACAATCAACAATATTAATTAAATAAGCTATGTGTCATCACCTCAATCCATTCAAATTCAACTTTGTTATTAAATCTTAAACCGAATCGAATAACAAGTACCAATTCCAAGTACATCCTAACATTATTGTCGCCTGCATTTTTTGTGTGTAGTTGTGCGTCAATTTAAAGGAAGTGCCGATACGATTACAAAGAAATACAAAAATGTAAATATTTGTAGAAATAGAAATAGAGTATTTGGTCTGTTTGCATAGAAGAAGAGGCTGGCAATTGCGAGGTACGGAAGGGTTGGAAATTGTGTTCAAATATATGTGTAATATATAATTCTATTTGAGTTATTTGCTTTGCTAATATTATAATAACAATGCGAAAAATGCAAAATGCATAGATATATATATATATGTATATATAATTTGCTTGCTTGCCTAGGCCAGACACACACATACGAATGTGTTCCTAGCTTTTGTGTATAAGTGTGTGTTCAAGTATTTACATTACATAACGAAATCACCCAAACGCTGCGTTTAAAATTAAGATCTCTCTATCTATCTCTCACTTTCTCTGTCTCTCTCGCTCTCTGGCCTCATCCACCACATCCTGACCCCTTCTCACTACTATCACATGGACGCCAAGAATCTAAGCCCCTGCCAATGACAGCGCATTCACATGAGGGAACATCGGTTCCAGCGGGATGTATTACGGACTCCCTCGCCGCCCTCATTGAGGGCCATAGTCTTGGAGCGCATCAGATTGAGGTCGGTGCGTATACTGGGCCGTCGTGCGTTGGGCGTGACTACGCCGCAGGCATCGCTGAAGCGTCGCTTGATGGAGAGGGCATTCTTCTTGGTGCCACCCACTGCTGAACCATGTGGAGGCAATGGCGAGGGCGCACCGAAGACGGACACCAGGCGTCTGTGCTGGTTGGGCGTCATCTCCAGGGGCAAGTTGGAAACCGTGAACAGGGCATGGAACAGATCGTCGATGCGATAGTTCTGGCGTGCCGAGCATTCCACGAAAGTGCAACAATTGTCCTGCCCAGCTATGTAGCCCATTACCTCGTCCAGCTGAACGGTTCTGTTGGAATGGAGGTCTTTGCATGAAAGATTGATCAAATAATTTATTGTGAACATACTTGAATTCCCGATCACATTTGTTGCCAGCCAATATCATGGGTATTTTAGGCAGACTCTTCTTCTTGAAGCCCGAACCCGGATTAAGAGCCGCCCACTTGGTCTCGAGAATGTTCTCTCGCAGGCGCACAACCTCCTCAAAGGATTCGCGTGAGTCCATGCTAAATACCAATATAAAGAGATCGCCTGCAAATACAAATCGACGCAGTAAAATGAAATATTTAACAGTATTTGATTTAGTTGATGCAAATTTATTGCTTATATATTGGATCCTATTTCACACACAAGCTGTGCATAAGTGTGTGTGTGTCAAGGAACAAATAACTGACTCCGACAGCTGAGCTCCAGCTGCTGCCGATTCTTATGATAATTTATAGCACATTAAATAGCGCCGGGAACTCAGCAGCTTAAGTGATGAAACGTGCGTTTGATATGATTGCGGCTAACACTTACACACATACACACACTCATACACTCACATACTCGTATATTAACAACAGACATCCAACTCACCCGTTAGAAATGACAAACGACGCATTGCGGGAAACGGATGATAGCCAGAAGTATCCAAAATATCCAATTGAAAGACCTCATTTCGTATGCGATACAATTTACGATGAAACTCCTCAATAGTCGGCGTATAGGCCTCCTCAAAGCGATTGCCCAGGAAACGTGCAACAATCGCCGACTTGCCAGCGCGTGACGACCTACGAAAAAGTGGACAGCCTTTAAGTACCCAGCACCAAGACCAAGTCGAGTAGCTTTGATTATACGATTATACTCACCCCAGCATCACGAGTCTATAGCAATTCTTGGCCGATGGCAGGCTGTCGTCGCAAAGCGAGAGTCCTGCGCCAGGACCATAGATGAAGTCATCGGCCTGCTCAATGGCATCCAGATTCGAGTGGTGCTCCAGCATGTGAGCCTGATGCAGCTCGGCGGTGGTTACAATGCGGCTGCTGGTTACGCCGCCGTTGCTGCTGCCCGGCGCATCATCCAGAAACGTGACCACATGGGCCGCTCCGGTTGCGCCGGCTGGCTGCGGTGGATCATCGGTGGGCGTTGATCTATGGGTCGCACTGGCTGTGTTTGGCTGTTGATTGCTATTGGGTTTATTGCGAGCCCTATTGATGCTATTGCTATTGCTGCAGCTATTGGTGCTGCTTTTGGGCGGTTGCGGTGGTAGTGTTGGCGTCGGGTTTTGTCCCGGCTCGTTTAGTGCGACATCGACGTAGTTGTTGTTGTTGCTGCGCGCACAGAACCAATTTTTGCAGCGATACATTTTGTCTGTGTCATTTCCGCCACTTTAATGGTCAACTGCGTGCCCTCGCTGTCTACTCCTATTACTATTACGCATACGCACCGTGCAACGGGCACCGTGCCAAGAGCAAAGGGCAAAGGGATACCTGCGTGCACTTGATTACTTGTTTTTCGCTGCCACAAAATTCGTTTTGGCCCCCGTTCGTGCTGCCTGCAATCAGTTTCTGTATGAGATTTGCATTTTCAATCAGCCAACTTTGTCGTTTCAAGCATTTGCATATAGTATATATCTGCGCTTCCGATTTATGAACCTGCTAATAACAGAACTTTTCCAGTTTGCCTGCAGCTCTTTTGTAGTTATTTATTTTTAGTTGTTTAATACTTGTTTTATCCTTGTTTATCTGCAAAGAGAAATGCATACATTTTAAAAGCAAACTCGTAAATATAAAATACGTTACGCGAATTGCATAAAGAATGACCCAGAGTTGGTCTGGTCTGTCTTATATTTGAATTGTGCCCAGTGGCCAGTGGCCAGTGGCTGCCACCCAACTGGGTAATTGCATAGTCACGGGCTATTCCAGGCGAGTAAGCCACATAAAAATGGCGCATACAAATTTCAAATTGACTGCAGTGGCTGTCCATTAAAAGGGCTTGACGTTGCCCTCAGCCAAGGACCATTTGGCTTCAATAATGACCATCTTGCAACAAATCTAATTAACTTTGTTTTGGCTCGCTACGTGTTCAGGATACTCCAACAGCAGCGACACCCTGTCGACGAGCAACCTCCGCTTCGCCCCTTCGCCCGTTCCACTGCCAATTCAAATGCAGGCGGAACTACAAGCCAATGGACGGTATCAAACCGGAAAGTGCCGACCGTAATCGAGTGCAGCAAGTGCCTTGGCTTGAATTTCGCCCATTAGAGAGCGCCCAGCTTCCGTTAACATTTTATTTTATTTTTTAGTGCCTGCGCCACTGTTGAAGGGAATTCGGTTGGAAAATATGCAAGAACAAGAATTTGCCACATAATGAGTACATAAGTATGTGTGTATGTAATACACACTAACTCGTTCATACAGCAACGCCCAGCGACCTTGCCGGAACCCGCTCCATTGTGGATTGCTACCATGAAGCTGGCATTTCTCTTTGGCGCTCTGCAGAAAATGCCATTTAAAGAACTACTTGAAACGATATCATAATTGAATTTGGGTTTTGGGCCCCAGCTCGCAGCCATTCATTCTCATGTGTTTTGTAAGAAAACACGCAAATTACTTTAGGCCGAGAGGAGCGCAGGAAACGCCTTAAGACAATGGTGACATTTGAAGGCAACACACACACAAAGCCAACGACCCCAGCAATGTGCGAGGCAACACAAACAACTTAAAACATTTTTACAACAACTGTCAAATACCACGCACTTGGTGTGGGTGGTTTAAGAAAAGGAATTATAAACAAGTAAGAAAGCTCTAGTCGGGTCTGCCCGACTACGAGATCCCCTGAACCAAGTCCGAGGCAGTGTTTTAAACAATCTAGCTTATATCTTTTACCGGTACATATTACCCTCTGCGTGCACCCACACACGCACACATATACATACACAAGCACGCGCGCCGCTTACTGCGTAGATGATTTAGCGGCTACGCTTGGGCTGCATTCTATGCAGCATTATGAGAAATTCATTGTTAAATAACTTCGGTTCTAGATCTACTTTCTTAATGAAATTTTCAGGACATAATATTGACATCTAGAGGTGTATATATACGAAATCCCAACTCCCTAGTATTTGAAATACGTTTTTTCCACTTATGGGGCTAATGGGGAGAGGTATCCAAAATTTAATAAGTTTATTATCTGTATTTACATCACAGCAACCTACATAGTCAATTTGGCGTCTCTAGGTATTATGGTCTAAAAGTTATAGCTTAAAAACAAAGTCAAAATATCGATTTTATCGATAATAAGGAAATAGGATGAGTTATCGAAAAAAAAAATAAACTTGTACTGCGTATGGTATACAAGAATATATATCTAAAATCTCAAATCTCTAGCTTTTGTGGTTTACGAGATCACTGCGTTCATACGGACGGACAGACGGACAGACGGACAGACGGACAGACGGACAGACGGACGGACGGACAGACGGACAGACGGACATGGCTAGATCGACTCAGCTCGTCGTCCTGATCAAGAATATATATACTTTATGGGGTCTGCCACGCCTCCTTCTGCCTGTTACATACATTGTCACAAAACCATTATACCCTGAATTCCCATTTTCAATGGGTTCAGGGTATAAACAAGTAAGAAAGCTCTAGTCGGGTCTGCCCGACTACGAGATCCCCTGAACCAAGTCCGAGGCAGTGTTTTAAACAATCTAGCTTATATCTTTTACCGGTACATATTACCCTCTGCGTGCACCCACACACGCACACATATACATACACAAGCACGCGCGCCGCTTACTGCGTAGATGATTTAGCGGCTACGCTTGGGCTGCATTCTATGCAGCATTATGAGAAATTCATTGTTAAATAACTTCGGTTCTAGATCTACTTTCTTAATGAAATTTTCAGGACATAATATTGACATCTAGAGGTGTATATATACGAAATCCCAACTCCCTAGTATTTGAAATACGTTTTTTCCACTTATGGGGCTAATGGGGAGAGGTATCCAAAATTTAATAAGTTTATTATCTGTATTTACATCACAGCAACCTACATAGTCAATTTGGCGTCTCTAGGTATTATGGTCTAAAAGTTATAGCTTAAAAACAAAGTCAAAATATCGATTGTTATCGATAATAAGGAAATAGGATGAGTTATCGAAAAAAAAAATAAACTTGTACTGCGTATGGTATACAAGAATATATATCTAAAATCTCAAATCTCTAGCTTTTGTGGTTTACGAGATCACTGCGTTCATACGGACGGACAGACGGACAGACGGACAGACGGACAGACGGACAGACGGACGGACGGACAGACGGACAGACGGACATGGCTAGATCGACTCAGCTCGTCGTCCTGATCAAGAATATATATACTTTATGGGGTCTGCCACGCCTCCTTCTGCCTGTTACATACATTGTCACAAAACCATTATACCCTGAATTCCCATTTTCAATGGGTTCAGGGTATAAACAAGTAAGAAAGCTCTAGTCGGGTCTGCCCGACTACGAGATCCCCTGAACCAAGTCCGAGGCAGTGTTTTAAACAATCTAGCTTATATCTTTTACCGGTACATATTACCCTCTGCGTGCACCCACACACGCACACATATACATACACAAGCACGCGCGCCGCTTACTGCGTAGATGATTTAGCGGCTACGCTTGGGCTGCATTCTATGCAGCATTATGAGAAATTCATTGTTAAATAACTTCGGTTCTAGATCTACTTTCTTAATGAAATTTTCAGGACATAATATTGACATCTAGAGGTGTATATATACGAAATCCCAACTCCCTAGTATTTGAAATACGTTTTTTCCACTTATGGGGCTAATGGGGAGAGGTATCCAAAATTTAATAAGTTTATTATCTGTATTTACATCACAGCAACCTACATAGTCAATTTGGCGTCTCTAGGTATTATGGTCTAAAAGTTATAGCTTAAAAACAAAGTCAAAATATCGATTGTTATCGATAATAAGGAAATAGGATGAGTTATCGAAAAAAAAAATAAACTTGTACTGCGTATGGTATACAAGAATATATATCTAAAATCTCAAATCTCTAGCTTTTGTGGTTTACGAGATCACTGCGTTCATACGGACGGACAGACGGACAGACGGACAGACGGACAGACGGACAGACGGACAGACGGACGGACGGACAGACGGACAGACGGACATGGCTAGATCGACTCAGCTCGTCGTCCTGATCAAGAATATATATACTTTATGGGGTCTGCCACGCCTCCTTCTGCCTGTTACATACATTGTCACAAAACCATTATACCCTGAATTCCCATTTTCAATGGGTTCAGGGTATAAAAACGCTTGCAGGCCATTAAAATAATTGTATACATATATCTGCAGACATACATATAGAAGATTTTTTATTTAAAACCATTTCACATGCAAGTATTGCGCCCTAAGTATACATATCACAGTTATACTTTTCTGCAAGTAAACTCTCTCTACATCTCAATCTTAACAACATGAATGCCATACATAAATAATGATATTTGCTCAATAATTCCTTTACTATTGTTTATCTAGTTCCAATTTCTTTCTACATCCCATCTAATTACTTTACTTTTTACATACACAATAATCATAGCCATCAGGTGTTTCTGTAGGGTATAAAAAAGAAAACAATCAACTAAATGACGGCGCACTTTAAGACTTGCACCTGGCTAAATGCTGCTGCTGCTAAGAGGTCATACTACTCTTTTGTAGTTTTCATCCATTTTTAGACACTGACAGCGTAAATTGGAGCACTGCTGGATATAGAGTGGCTTAAAAATAAAACTGTAGCACAAGTAGCTTAAGTTCCATTCATTGTTCTGTAAATTTTTGATTTAAAGTCTGTTCATAAACTATCTAGTTTACATATTTCACAGCTAATCCGACAGTATTATGCATACATACATAAATGCATATATTTATATTATGCGACTCTATAAAATCCACACAAAATAGAAAGCTTCACAGATATGACAGCTACTAACTGAACCATAAAACTGTATAAAGTTCAGTTGATATAAAAAACGATTTATAGGGACACCGAAAGAGATCTAAGGGTTATGAAAGTGAGCGATGCATCGAATTATTTACAAGGCCTTGGTGTTCACCTCAATCCAATAGCTAGCAATAACTAGTCTAACTGCCAAGACAAGAAAGAGGTCAATAAGTGCCATCTATTAGATCTGCCTCCCAGATTCCGAAATAAATAAGTGGTGTGATGTCAAAACATAATTTTTTGATGCAGCTGAAGTTTACCATCCTAAAGAACCATGTCCTTTTGTCCTGAGCCAGGATATGGCCGAGTTAGAGCAATTTTTCTAAAAAGGACATTCTGTCTATAGCTATAATTAGAGCAAATCCTTATGGGTCTTGGAAGGATGTATCATTCTGAACTCATGAAGAGCAGGACTATCGATTGGCATTTAAGGATTTCCAAGATTACAAGGAATATGGTCGAAAAATGTGGTAAAAATTAAAAAACCGACAATAACTTGGCCATTTGAAGAACTATCGGGATGTCCTTGTACCAAATGATGTCCTTATGGTCCTGATAAAGAATTAATAACGACAAGGACGATAGTCCTTTAAACTGCTGAGATAATAAAACGATTTTTCACAAGGAAAACAGCTTATAATTCAGTCATGTAATATGTCAAATTAATTGGGGTCTCAAGGACTATCAATGGACCAAAGGACATTTAAATAGTCCTTGTGGTTTCTGAAATATTAGGGAAATCTGAAATCCTAGGTCCATAGATGACCTCTTAATATTTTGATGGGAATCGATAAGGCTGGTCCTCACGAACAAATCGCACTATTCCCTTCGGTCCTGTGCAAGGATATAGCTGATTTAAGGCTTCTTTTCTGTATGATATTTTTCCTTAACTGTGGTGTTTTAATTGCTTCGCTTAACAGCATGCAACAAAAGATGGAAACGTAAAGAGTGCTCGTGAAAAAATAAATTGGATCGCTTAAAAATGTTTCCATACTTTTAGTCAAGGGTTTTCAAGTGGCTGTAATAATTTAATTAAAATCCATATCATACTTTTGTGCAGCACATAATAAATTTGAGTGTATTCCACTTGTGCATTCCTGCTGCATTCTCTTGGGGATACCTTTTATGAACTGGCTGCTGAGAAAGTATTATTCTGTGCAAATTTTCGAACGACTCTTCGCGTTAAGATTGAAAGAACCTATCACATCAATCTGCATTAATAGATTACAGAGTTCAGTAAGGACCAAATCCTTAAGGATTTCTGAAGGATATGACTATTGATTTGTAAACAAATATTTTAAGAATTCCATGCGTTCATCTTAAAATAAATACTTTAAAACATATGATTGTTCTTTTGTGGTGGTCTGCCTCTTTTCGGGTATGCAACAAAATTTTGATTTTGTTAAATGGTGAGGACCTCCTCTTTCGATTGACATCAAATGTTTTTGGGGTCACCTAAGGATCCTGGACTTTTTTTTCGGATGCTGGCCAACTGCGGCTGCTAAGGAATTCGACCAAAACACACAAAATTACCTATACCTTTGAAACCACAAGGACAATTTTGATATCCTTATGCTTGTTGATAGTCCTAGCGGTACCAATAAGTTTGAGAATTTACTTGTAAGGATACGTAAGGATATGGCCGAGTTACAGGTAGTTTTTGTTCAGTAAAAGTCCTTATATCTCACCCATTTGAAGAACTTTCATCCTTTTGACTGTTTATTAATAAGCAGTAGAGTTACGACTTTATATAGGCTAAATAATATCCCGATAGTCCTTTAAATTTCCAAATTATTGTCGATTTTTAACATTTATGGCCATTTTACGATCCTTGCAAAAATTTGAGATGAAATTTTTAGTAGAATCCTGAAAATATTTGAATGACAATCGATAGTCCTGCTTCCTAAGAGTTTAAAAATGTATGTCCTTTTAAGATCCTTATGGAATTGATCAGTTATTGCCACTTAAAGAATGATCTTTTTTTAAAAAAAAATCTCTTACTCTGTCAAATTCTTTGCGGATTTTCACAGGACTTTGTGCGTTTGAATTAAAAGAACCAAATGCAGCGATCTACTTTCAAATTTGATGGGGATTAAGGGTATAAATAATACATCATTATATTTGTATAGGAACGCAGAAGACTGTTTTAGAATATGTCTCTGCAAATTGCGAAATAAAATATGAGCATTGACGCAATGCAGAAAATAACTTAAACCGCATTCGACAAGTTGGGTTCCCAAATGACGATTGATAGATTGTGAGTGCATACAAATTATTCAAAGTTCCCAATAGCACTTACACTGGGTATGTGTGTACCCCGCCCGACCATTGTTGCCGACGCCTCTGCTCGTGCCACATGCTTGCCAAATGGCTGCCAGCTTGCCATGTGCTCAACAATTTTTCATATATGCTTACTGAACGTGCATATAAATGCGCAAGGTGTCACGCCCACCCAGAACCAAACTGAAATCCAGATCCGGACCCGCCGCAAGTTGTCATGTGCCAAGTCGAACTAGCAAATGCAATCGACACCTAATCTGGCGCGTACATCTGCGTTTTATGTGTGGAGCGTGGCGAAGAACAACAGCAGCTACACAGCTGTCTGTGGGAGGGGGTTAGCTCGTGAGCATCCCAATGCTAGCCAAAAATATGAGCATGTCGTGCGGTTTCAAGCTGAATAGATAAGCTCCGAGATAGAGAGAACACGCTCGCTTTGAAACCGCAAACAAACAACCAGCATCAATTACAGACAGAGAGCGAGATAATCGATAGGAGCGAGTAGTCGAGTACATTTGTTGGGGTTATCAACGCCCAGTATCAGACAAGTACCTGTACTACCCGCACCGTAGGGGCCTCAGTTGCGCGTTGACAAGTAGAGAATTATAACGTCAATTTATTAAGTTGGTGCACAAAGTACACAATGTCAACGACTCCAATAAATATAGGTTCTACCCACGAAGAGAGAAGTCAACCGCAGCCACAACAACAAGTCGGTCGCCAAAAGTACGGAAAATGTCGATTTGGAAAGCTGCTGAGCACAGCTGCCATTTTCGCTGCCCTGCTGCTAGTCGTGGGAGCCATCTACATGCATGTAATGCAGAAACATCATCTCGGCCGCCTGAACATTGAGCTGGCAGCAAATGAGAACGAAATTGGCGAGGGGACGCTCCCCTTTGAAGTGGTCACTGCGCCGGCCGTGGGTAAGTTAAAGTACAGTCCTAATTGGGACTTATTTAGGCATGTACTCGACTAGGTGTAACATATTACACAATATATTTAAATTGCTCCAGTTTCGAAACAATTTATTTTGTTTTTGACACATAGAATGATTGTCACAGAGTATAATGTATTAGTATTAATCAAACATTGTAGATAACATATATATTGAGTCAATTTAAAATCAGAAACATTTAAATTTTTGCACTAATTTACAGTTATAAAAACTATTAAAGTCACTAAAATTTGTTGCCGAATAGAATTGAGCCCATTGTACTGCATCCATTCATCTTCGTCTGTCAACGCATTTCAGCCGCATTAGGCACTCCGCTACTCAGCGAGGATTGTCTGGAGTGCATTGCAGCGACGGCCACAGCCAATAAGCCGGCAATGTGCAGGTCAAATCCGTGCAGCATCTATCGGATCTCCCTGCCCTATTGGCAGGATGCGATGCGGCAGGCGACGTACATTGACGTCGAGGGTAATGCGAATTCATTGAACAGCTCCATTTAGCTGGCTTCCTTTGACCATCGATTAACCCGTCTAAACACCATTCCAGATTATGAGAGCTGCGTATCAAATCCGGAATGTGCCACAGAAACTGTACGAAGCTTTATAGCTTCCTACGCCAGGGATTGCGATGGTGATGGACTGATTCGTTGTCGGGATCACATAATGCTGCATCAACTGGGACCCACGGGCTGTCTGACGAACGCGCTGCCGGCATTGTCCCAGAACCGCATGGCTGAATGCCTGAGAGTGAAAGAGCTCGAATAGAGACGAGCCCCTGCCCAGAGCAAGGGCATGTGCAAAACATGGCTTTTATTGATTCTAGCCGCGGGTGGGTCACTAGTCACCAGTAAAAGGTTAGCAAAAACAGGCCCAGAAAATCGTGAAACAATAGCAGCGCGCAGAACTTGTCATCATTGAGGCTGGCCCTTATTTCGCCTTTGCCCAGAACCGTTTGCTCATGATACACCAGAATCTGTAAATGGCGAGTGCATGTCGAGTGGGTGTGACATGGTTTGTTGTGCGTGCGTGAGTTGTGGTCATCAAATGAGAGTGTAACAATACATTAACAGAGACTTACGGGTAACACCAAGAATAGCATGCCTGCGATGAGCATGTAAAAGGCCCAATGCACCTTGAGAATCATGCGAAATATGGCTGTATATACGCAGAACACAAACACGCAGAAGGAAACCAGAAACAATAATGTTGCATACTTCGTGAGGTCATACTGCGGGGAGCAGTAAAAATTTAGAGTCGTTGTTCGTAATTGTTACACTCTAAAGGCTTACCGGCAAAAAAAGGGTAGCTATCATAACAAAAGTCATAATTACAAGGACGCCGACGAAGCCCACCAGCATCCAGAGGTAAGATGTTTTTGCAGATAATAGACTTATGGCTATAATCTGGGCTTCGACTACAGTGAGCGTCACTAACCAGTTTACGCAAGCCCTTGTCCGTAACTGCGGAGTTACCGCAAACACCAAGAACAAGAGCATGCTCATAAAAAACAGCACCAACAAAGCCGACTCATGGGTTTTGACTAAGCTGGCATTGACTTCGCTGTAGATTTGGCAGCATATTATTGCAGGTGTAATTCTTAGCTCAGTATTCATTAAATATTACCGCGTTATTGCAAGTATTGCAAACCATTGGAGTATTGCGGCCAGAATATATGCGATGAACTGAACAAAAACTTTGTACACAAAACGACGTCGGTCTGCTGGTCTCTCGACTTTTTCCTTCTTAATGGACCCGAATTTGGGGCGTATTTCTGACATTATCACTAAAAATTTTGTATTATTTGCTTTGACGTAAACTCTACTATAACTAATGTTAGTCAGACATCTAAAAATCGATCTGTATAGCTCAAGTCTCTCCTTAAAACACAAACAACAATTTTACACAGCAAATTAGCGCCAGAGCATTTAAGACTCGAACATAATTGAACTTCGCAAAACTTTTCAATCTAGCAACATCGCGAACAAATTGAACGTCGCAAGTGTGCAATAATTAAAAGTTTACGCAGCACTTACAACATGAGGCGCCACCCGGACCCGGTGCCAAAGTTTGCAGCAACTTTTTAAACAAACAGCACACGACCTCAAACTTGGACATCATTGGATTTCCAATGCTTTTTTGCAATGACTCAATTTTAACCAAGTCATCTTCACTCCTTAAATAGAGAACTTAAACGGAGATGTTTGAGTGGAGTGAAGTCTGTACGCAATATGCTGGAAATAATTAAAAATATATGTGCATACGTATATATCTTTTTTAATATCTCTTTAGTGAATTTCTCTTCATGAAATTTCGCATAAAACTGAATAACGCTGTGCTATTAGTTTTCACTAAACAAGAAACAAGAGAAAATAAAAAAATTTTTCACATTTTTTCATCAACAAGAAATGTTTGCAATCTTGACTGTTAAATACTCTGTTCGTAATGAATTTGAGTGTTACAGCTGGAGCAGGAAAAAAAAATCTGAAAAATTTTATTGATTTAGCTCTTAAATTGTTTCCAATATACAAGTCTATAGATTACTCTACCATAAATTATATCAGCTTCTTAAGCTGCTGAAGCACTGTGTGGCTTCTGCGTGCTCCTGGGAGAGCGTATAATTTACATTACCACAGGGCGGATGCGTAATGTTAACAGCGAGCGCGGATACATTTTACATTCGAACTCTTTCAAGAGTCGATAGTTGCTTTAATTTTATATTGGCCTGTGGACTTTGCCTGGGGCTTGCGAGCTATTTATATGCAATGCGCTATTCGCGTTCTTTCGCTTTGATTGCCTTCATCGTAATCATTCAATCGCATGACAAGTGAATATTACTTGATTCAATCAAACGCGCAAGTGGCCCGCAATGCAAACGAAAATCTATATAAAAACTGTGTTTTTTGTATTGGGCTAAGTCAACACGCTGCTTGTGCATATTCAGTTGTATTGAATTGTAACAAATTAACTAATTGCAGATGTTTATCAAGTGTTTCAAATAAATTCGAGCATTGCCTGATTGTTTGATTGTTTGACTGCTTGATTGATTAACAGCCATTCGGTGCGGCCGAGCGCCGTCTGTGGTTCCTGCAAAAAGGTTCGCTCGAAAGCAATTACAAACATGTTCAAGAATTCTCGCCTCGTCGCGTGGCCATCCAATGTTGTTCATGTTTTTCGAGTGGTCCTTGTCAAAGGTGCTGACCAGAGCATCAAATCCCGCAGATTGACGTTAGAGAGTGCACGCACGACGCTTAAATTGATTGCTTTATGGCAGCCAGTGTAGTGTAAAATAACTGGAATGCAGTTCAACTTGCGAAAAGAATTTTTCGTTTCTTTTTGCCAGCTGCTCAATTTCGTGCGCACTTTTCCTCGGCGAACTTTCACTGAATTTGCAGTGCATTTTGCATGCCGCCCCACAGTTCCGCCTACTTTCTCATGCATTTTTTGTGCAGCACTTCTTTTTTTGGCAATTTTGTTTGCACTGCCACCGACGGAGCAGAGGCCAATGAAAATGTAAAAAATTTATCGTACTTTTGCTTGGCTTAGTAACTGGATTTACTACATGAAATTTACATGACATTTGGCGCTCACAAACAGTCAAAGGGTATGAGGAAAAGCATTAAAAATACAGCATTAGGCTGACAGTTGTTGAAAATTGATTGCTAAACTATGAGATACTAATACCCTGTACTATTCACCAAATATTACAACTTAATACACTCAACACAAGAGCTTAGAGTACGCCTACTTCAATTAGTTTGAGCAAACACATATATTATTAATGTCGCCTCATTTCACAGGTATATGCCCTTTGGGTACAGGGTATAGAAAGGGTTGCCAGTCAGTGGCTGCTATAGATCGTCGGCAATCAGCAAGCGTGCCACATAATTAAGTGCACATCAGAGATTAGCTACAAAATGTGCCGAGGCGTTCCACAAAAGGGACCTCCGTCGGCCGCAGGACATAAATCCCGAGCAGTGTCCGTAGCTTTTATGCGCATATTTAAATACGCATCAGCAATGGGAAGCCGCCACGAGACTAGAGCAGCAACAATGTCAACTGACAGCAAAGGCTAAGACAACTTTAATGTCTCTGTTGTGGCAATGGCCGCCAGCTGAATGCTCAAAGCTGAGGCGCTTCATTAATTTTATAGTCGTCGGGGATGCCGCGATGCGCCGAGAGTTGAGAAATCTGAGGTCGGCAATCGTGCGTTTTGCGGTGTGGTTTTTAGTTGTACTTGGGTTAGCTTTGAAGCTGCGAGGTTGCTTGAACAAAAGTTTTGATTGTCTAGCCACGCACTAATACACACATCCGACCAGAGCACACATGCCACATACCAGTTACTCACATGGAAGTATGTGCGTGTGTGTGCGTGTGTGCGCTGCCAACTCAAGCGGTTAAACGTGAAACTTTTTTAATTAGAGTTGTGGTGGGCAGCGCATGCCACGCTGGCGCATTGTGTAAACAATTTTCGTAATCTTGGGCGCATAGTTTGGGCGCGTCCTGTGTGCTTCCTGGCTGCTTGCCCGCTTACCCCCAGACTGGCTGCTGCCACGGTATTTGCGCCTTCATGTTGCAGCCAAGGCCAAAACAAAAATCGAGGGAAAAATGCTCATCAAATTGGCAACAGTAGCCCGCCCTGCTATTTTCGTGCTAAATAAAATTCATGAGCCTTCGTAATAAAAACGTCACAGCGCAGCGAGTGCGCGACAAAGGACCACAAAGGACCTCTAGACAGGCAGAACAACAGCAGCAGCAACACCAGCAGCAGCAACAAGAACGACAAGGAGTGAGCTCCTGAACGGAGCAGCTGTCACCACTTGGCAATGACAATGGCACCCTCGAGAACGGAGCGCATAAATTCGAGACATCTTTTGTGCAGCGCTAAATTCACAACAGTTTGCATTCATTTAATTTGGCTATTATCAAAAATAAAAAGGCTTTGCGCTTGATTGAAGTTCCTAAGGCTGCCTTAGTCCAGGGTTTTATGCGGCGCAAAATTATGCAAAAAGGAAAATGCTTTAATATAAATTACCAGACCCTAATATATGCTATCCCAGGACTATCATTATACAAGGACGTACCTAGCAGTATAACCATTAACTTAACAAAGCAACAGAATTAAAAACTAACCTAATTTTGAACTAAGCAAACTATGCTTGTTGAAAGTTAATTTCAAAAGACTAGTTTTTGTGCATTTAAAATCTTTGTTTTTCGCTTTCTTCGAAGTGCGAAACATCATAGTAGAACAAATTGAAAAAAAAAAACAAATATAGAAAAAATAAATCAAACTTACAAATTGAATAACAGAATTAGATTAAACCAAAGCCAAGTTTGAGAAAGTAATGTGTATTTAAAGTTTTATGCGACCATTCACTATCTCAACAAACTTTACTCTTTATTCCCTTTTCTAATCCAATTTGTTGAAGTTGTAAAAGCATAATGCAACTCGTAAATCCTTTAGTTGTTCATATAAGTTAATTATCGAATATGTGCGGAAAATGTTCGTCTTTTAAATTGGGGCGAAAATCGTTTTTCGCAGGAACACAAATGTCCGCAGCGGCTGCAAATATCCGCAGGATGCGTTGGCTGCCAATGCGATTATGTGAACGCAATCAGGCAATGATGTCCTCATCTACAAAGCACATTTTCCTGTTGTTTTTAGCAATTCCTGGTGCTGTTGGTGTTCTGCTCTGCGAAATGCTGATACTGTGTATGCAATACGAAGTATACATAAAAGAAAAGCTATATCGTTACAAATCGCTGGCTTGTTTGCGTATCAATGAAGAAATAGCCTTTATTGCATACTTTCCAGCGTGAGTATTACGCACGCATACATACACACGCACACAAATAGACACACACACACGCACAGAAACGCGATGACAAACAATTTCCGTGCTTTTCGCCTTGTGGCTTCCGTTTATGTTATTTTTTGTTTTTTTTTTTGGTCTGTGTCGTGAGCTTCAGCCACTTTTTTTTGTATTTCGGTCAGGTCACATTTATGTTTATATTGTACGAGTATACATTAATTATGGCTATTTACTTGGCGTCTGCCCCCACCAATTATGTGCACGAAATGGCTTATTATTGGTCCATATACATATAAATGCTGACATATAGATATAGGGCGCGTGGCGAAATCAGCTCACCAAATAGCCCTCAAAGGCCACTTTCAGTCGGCCCTCAAACACCCCATCAACACCCAAAAAAAAGGAAGCAAACCATAGAATTTTTTGGTAAACAAAAATATGCGCTGTTTACTCAGCGAAGAGCCTTAACATTTGTTGCTGTCATCCCTATATAGTCCCGGATGATGGATGTTATTATAATGTCCCTCCGACCAAGCTGGCGCTTAACCCAAATTCGTCTATCTTCCCATTCAGACAGAGGGAGTTCATGTCCAATTCATAGCTACCCCCTCGTGCCGCACAATTGCATTTAGACAGCGGTCAACCAGAGAAAGTTGGTCAATTCATAAACTGCTTACAAATTAAAAACAATTTAATGGAAATTTGTTCCAGTTGCAAAAAAACCAGCATCGAGCACCGCAGAACTGTGCTTTTTTCTGCTTTTGTCTTAATAAAAAGTAGTTTTATTTTGTAATTACACTAATTGGCCTCGCGCCCAACGAGGGCGTTCTATATAATGCGATAATTTACTTCGCGGTATTTTTTGTTCAGCTGCTGTGAACATTAATGGAAAGGCAACGCTAAAAGCATCAAATTATTTTCTAAGAATTATTTTATTAGTTTAACGTTTTTACCTAATAAGGTTGACTCCTCCTTGGAAATGGCATTTGAGACCAAAGCATTTTTAATAAAGTCTCATTTTAAGGCCCATTTAAAGACGTTAATTTCGTGGATTAGTTTACATTTGAAGTTTATTTCGTTTTACTATGAATGAAAATAAGACGCCCACTCTCAATCACCAATTTTCTTCGTCGGTTTTCTATGCGATTTTCTTAAGTTAAAGTCGACTCCATTTTCACACAATCTTCTCACACCCGCTATTTAATAAATATACAGAACTACTGAATGAGGGGAGGACAACAAAAAACCAGTCTTAGCTTCGTCTTAAAGAGCTACAGGATATGTTGTCGTATCATGAAAGTCACTTTGCAGCCACCGAGCCACAGGAATCCCACTGAGCTGGTTGGCACTTTAAAGCCTTACCTTTGGGTTTAGCTTACAAATATGTTCGCAATACTATGTAATCATTGGAATTACAACGAAAATTCATAACAATGTACAGACAGACGAACACAATACACACTTCGCACATAACAAACTTGCAGTTGTTGCTCTGCTGTGTGGCTGTGCTAAAAATCAAATGGTTTACGGCGGCAACATATGTCAAAGAATCACAACAGACACAAAATAAGAAGAAGACAAAGAATAAGAAGTTATTTCATAATGTGCGACTGTGTGTCACCCTAGAAGCATTAATGTTAGGTTTACAAACAGTGTGTGGGAAAGCTTTTATTAATATTAAAGGAAGTCTTAAAAAATCAAAGATATCAGAACACGAACAGATATCAATCTGATATCTTCATCCCAATTTTGTGACAAAAGATGATTTATTATGAGAAATTGGCGCAATTTAATAGGAAAACATATCAATGTTTGTAAAAAATATATATTTTCAGTGCAGGGTATATAAATAGCAACAGCTGCAAAGAAGTCGCCGCAATGGACCCCAAAAACCGTTTTACCAAACATTTTGAGAATTGTTGAAAAAGACTTTATTTTTTTTTTAAAGGCAACACACGCCCATGCAGTAGGCGGATTTCTATTCAAGGACAGCCCCTGGTGGCTGAGTGCTCAAACTCCGCACCGAATCGCTAAAAGATGTGTGAAAGGCGGTGAAAAGGCGACCCGTCGGCGGAAACAAAGGATTGCGCTGGCGTTAAAGGTTAAGCTACGTATAAAATTACTTCGGGCGACGGCACAGCTGCTACCGTTGATATTTGGCTGTCTTTATGATTCAGATTTACGGGGGTGGCATTTGATTTGTGGTGCTGAAATATCAGAGGCGAAACATCAAAAGCGCAGCTCTCGCTCATATTCAATTAGTAGACAGAAATGCAGAATGCTTGCTAATTTATTAATGGCTAATGTCAAAATTTTGATGCTTTCAAATGACATTGAAAAATTATCTATGATATGTATGTGTGAGTGTCTGTGTGTGTATCAACTTCTGTGTGTATGTATTTGTATATGAGTGTATGCTGCTTAATGGTCTGGGCCCCAACAAGTGGGGGACTGTGACATAAAACAATTTAGATAAGCAAAGTGTGCAGGGCAGAGGACGCGTCTAATACTTGAGCACATATTTACATACTCGTTGAAAAACGTACGAGTTTCCCTTTTAGCTTTGCTGTGCAGTCGTGTGTTTGTTTTTTCCACTGATTTTGCAGAGCATGCTTTCTTTATTTTTTTAGCAACTTAATCAGTTAAAAATTACGAGTTTTTAACGCTGACAAACTTGCTTTTTTTGTTCCAACTCGAGTTATTACTTGGGGGGAAATGAATAACATGAATGAAGGATCCAAGTGGTCGCTGCTGGAATTCAAAGTGCCTCGATTAAAGTTCAACTATAAAAGTGAGCGAAATGTAAGAGACAAAAGCCACAGCGTTCTGCACTCAAGAGTTGGGCCATAAAAAATTGAGTGTTTAAGTGGGTAACCCAATGCTCGGGGCTTTTATAGGCCAAGTGGACGAGGGCTGGTCACGACATCCAAAAAAAAAAATAAATAAATAAAATAAAAATAAAATAAATGATGGTAGCAAGGGAGCTAGTGCTGACCGGCGTAGGCAGCCAAAGGCGACCAACAAATCAAATAATAAATAAAATAAAATAGTCCCAAATTGCATTAGGAGCTGGCACATCAGGGCGATAGGAATAATGGTGCCTATCTGTCGATAACAATGTATTCCATTATGTGAAGCACAAATTGCGGCTCACCTGTAGGGGACATCAGCCAAATTGCTTGTCCTGTGCAATTATAATGTATTTCTTCTATTGCTGACACTTAATACATTATGCGTATCTCACAAAACAACACATACAAATGCACACACTAATACACACTAGCCAAGTCATATTTGGGAGTCATCAGCATTTAGGCGAAACCCATCAATGCCTAAACGCACGCCGAGTCGTTGTCCTATGGGCCGGCTCAGAGTTTGTTTTGCTTTCGCGTAATACGCACTGAACACGCCTTTAAGTACGCCGTCAATTCAGATTTAAATTGCCGTGAACGGCATGGAGTGTCCTAACCAGGAGCCGACGAACCCTTATCTGAAACGTATTGCAGCCATCGCACGGAAATTGCTATGAAATTCAATTGACGAAGGTTTCGCGCCTGCGCACAGCCTAACAGCGAGAGCAATGGCTTAGCAGTAAGAGTAGAGTTAACAGTGCGGGTTCGAGTTCGAGTTTGAGTTTGAGTTCGAGTTTGAGTTCGAGCTGTTGTCGTAGGTACGTATGTAAGTGCTTAACTTGACATGAAGTTAAGCAAACAAAACAAAAGTCAAGTTATATTCCATATAGCGCGAACTGCTCTCTGTTTTCAGCTTACAGTCATAAAACACACACATACACACGTATACACAGTGTGTGTACACACAATTAAGAAATGCTGTGTGCTGGCGCTCAAGTCTAGCATTCGCTTGGCTTTGGCATCGCAAATAAGCTGTTGATTTTGAAATCATTTTGTATGATTATCAAATCATTTGTTGCCACCATGAAGTCGCTTGGCTCAAACCATCCTAACGACTCGTCCGCTGACAAGTTTAAGTCCCCAAGAGGCCTCTTTAATGAAATGCTAAGATGTTGACAATTATGAAAATAAAGCAGCTACATAATATCCAAAAGCTAATGGCTGTATACTGCTGGTGGCTCTATTGCTGCTGCTGCTGCTCCTCGGGTGGGCTTAAATGTCGTGGCAGCCTTTGACTGCCGCCTACGGTCTGTGGTCTCCACTGTGGCTTCAGTCAAATGCCGCAAATCCCAGACTGTGCCGTTGACATTAATATCTTGCAGGTTTGCCAGATAACTGCCAAGCCCTAACGGCTAGATGTTAAGATGTTAAGCTCAAATTGGCATCAGAATAAGTAGATACTCGTATGTTAGCCCAATTTTATGAATTTAACAAAATGAGCAATTTCCACAGAAGACCCAATGTATGAAGCTTCACATTTATAATTGAAGCTAATTACTCACTGCTGTTCTTTCACGGACAAGTTGCACAAACTGAATGGCAGATTGTAAAATATGGAGATTGATTACAAATATGCATACATTATAAGAATTCGATTTGAAATTATTCTGGGATAACAGTTGGAAAACTAACCTTACAGAACCCTGTTATTTGATATTTATTATTTGTAGCTTTAGCTACAAAAACTTTGTTTAAATTAAGCTTTAGCTGGTGCAGTTATTTCTTTTCAGCTTCACTGCACATGCAAATAAGACATACGCAAACATGCATAAAAGCAGAAAAGCAAAAGATAATCAGATTTCATATCAACAACCAATAACCGTCAATAGCAATGAGTGATGAGGGGTGACAGTGCGTGTGTGTTTGTGTGTGTGTGTGTGTGTGTGTGTTTGGACCATGTCAATATTTGTGTACTGGAATTCGCTTGAAAAAAACACACTCACTAGCGCGATGTGCATTGTTCGATGATACAAAAGTGTGGTTGAGATACAAAGTCAGTCAATGAACTGAACACGGTAACTGATGAATGCAACTGTTTGCTGTAAAAGCGTGCTGAATAGGCTCCGATATAGACACACTCACACAAACACATACCTGTAGAGCAGACAATTGCCGTGCATACAAGCCAATATCAGGCAAGCGCTAACGGGATAAAAGACAGGCAACAAGCACAACTTGATAGCATCACTTGACAATTGAAATGAGAAAGCAGCCAAACACAAAGCAGCAGGCGCAGCCGTTGCGCTTAGCATGTGCCTCCCCCAGGAATGACTGACTGACTGAGTGAGTGAGTGAGAGACGTTCGTTCTATTAGAGCTGAAAAGCAAACACACGTGAGTTACTGCAATATCTTAGCATGATGCTAACTAAGCCTTGACTCCTCAGATCTCATTAGCACGCAGAGCCCGTTAAATGTTTCGTTATCAAATTAATTGCCTTGCTAGAGATGCTGCCAAGTATTCATAATCTGAAACAATTTCGCAATAATTAAAAGCCAATAAAAGTGAAAATTATCAAGCATAGAGCAATGCGAAGACCTACAACACGGCAGCAGCAGGTAAGCAGTCGCCCACTTCAATAATAACGCGGCGCTCGACGGTGCGTGGGTGGCTTAGTGAGTAATGGAAACTAATGAAATGACAATTTATTGCAAGAGCAGGCCAAGCTCAAGCTCAAGCTGCCAGCTTGCAGTCAATTAGTCAGTCGGAAAGTCGGACAGTTGGACAGTCGGTGAGGGCTAGAGCATTGGCCAAAACTCAATTAGTTTTAATTAATTGTCGCCTCAACGGTACTTGACCAGCACACTTCCACTTTGCGCTGATTCAGATGGATTGGAGCCGCTTAGATTTAATGGGGGTGCTAGCCGGAACTGAGCCGACACGCCCACGCCCGTCATCATCGTAATGGCCCGGACTGTCAGTGCGGTGGAAAGGCCTACGGCCCAATCTGTAACTGGTTGACTGGGCGTCAGATCAAGCGTGTCCTGACTGGCAGCCAAGTCACGGCTAGCTGACCCTTGGGTCCATCAAATATTTACATATAACTACGTATGTCCCAACGTCAACTAACTGTTGGCGTCTATATATCGATTAAATTGGCTTGGGGCCCACAAAAGTTAGGTGTCCAGCTGTATAATTTAAGGTCATTATTAGTTAGGGGCATTTAAATAGAATCACATGCACACACA
Source organism: Drosophila gaucha (assembly GCA_035045545.1). Taxonomy (NCBI): domain Eukaryota; kingdom Metazoa; phylum Arthropoda; class Insecta; order Diptera; family Drosophilidae; genus Drosophila; species Drosophila gaucha. The sequence continues at coordinate 3,232,918 of JAWNOY010000292.1, forward strand.
CACTCATAAATAAGTGTATATACTTCTCGTCAGGAAAGTTGCAGCAGAAAACTTGGCAGCCAAGCTAAGCGTTTCAGACCAAACGGGGTCGGGGTATGTAAATACCGCCCACGGGCATGCCAGACCCTCAAGTTTGTGTGAGCGTTCGAGTGTGTTTGCATGTGTTTGGGTGTGTGTGAACCACAACATGTGTCGCCGGGCGTGAACAAAAGTGCTCAAAAAATCACATTACCAATATGGCAACACGACCCAACTTTGGCTGCGGCATCAGCATTAGCATCAGGATCAGGATGTGGCCCGAGGCTAATGCCTTAATGCGCCTAAACTTGCTGTAAATCAGCGTGCTTTCAACTAATTTGCCGTCGCCTCGAGCCAAGCCAGGTGTTAAGGCTCCCAAAGCCGAGCAATCGACTTAAAGTGGCCCCTCAAAACGTAATCGGACCAAATCGCAACAACCGCAACTGTCGAGCATTTTAATGGAAATTTTCTTCCTTTATTCTCCTTTTTTAATAAACGATCCCTCGTATCGAGCCAGTCACATATGTATGTATGTAGCTACGTGCGCAAATCCTTGAGCACGACATGCAAAGTGCACAACAATAGCGGATAATGTCTTAAACTTATTTAAAGTAAGTAAAAAATGTATGCATACCCGCAGACATTAATAACGCTCATATATGTACATACTTTACGTTCTCTGTGGTCTGGTCCCGAAAGTATTTCGAGTTGGCAGCAACAACAACAGCAGCAACGCACAAAAAAGCGCGCCAATATATCGCAGCGCGGAAATAATGCAATTTGTGTGTGAACTTTTTAATGTAGTTTCACATACAAACACATGCACACACTCACATACTCACACTCACACTCACACACACAGGCAGAGCCGCCAAAAATATACACAATGATACGGATAGCCAAACAGGACGCACATGAGCTTATCAAACATGAATATTTACGTACAGAAAGGACGTGGTTCCGAAAGTGGACGAAAAGACGTCGACGATGCGACTAAGCGCCTGCCACGAGCAGCCAACGAACGCGAACTGAGCGCCACGAGTGCCGTGATGTACCGTTAAAAGGCGCGTTTCCTGTGCTCTGTTAAAGTTAACAGTAGCTGTTAAGCGACTGTTATGAAGGCAATGGCCATGCAAAAGAAGTTTTTGTGCGTGTATATGTGAGTGCTCCATTGTGCATTAAATATGGAAATGCGCCGGCGACAACAAAGAAAAATAATGTTCAATTTTGGTCCAACTTTTATTGCAGCTGGTGTTTGCACCCAGCCAACACTATGTATGTAGTGTATGCGCTTGGTCATATATAATTCACTGAGAAGGCGAGCAATCAAATAGATGCCGTTCAGTAAATGCTCTCTGCTGAGTAAATGAAACAAATAACAATAACTACTATACACACACTCAGCATATGAGAAATCCGATAGCCAGAGGAACAAACACTGTCGGCCATTGGCAGTTATTGAATTTCATCGCATGTCAAATGCATTTTATACCATCAAGGTTCTATATTGTTGAGTTGTTAAATGTAATAGCGTTCCGGTAACTGCGAACAACAAACAAGCGCAATGACTCTTCATCGAACCTCTGAAATGGGCAGGTGTCGGTTAAGCGGCATCTTCAGAGCGGGTCGCGCTCACATGTGGTTAGTGGCTCACACTTTTTGGTGGTGTCGGCCCACTACAGCTGAACTTTTTAATGGTGCGACGTTAGAGGGAATGAACATTCGACTCCTGGCTCTTGGCTATTGATTTTTACTTTTAAAATAAATTGGTTTCGTTTGTCTGCGTTGCTTTTTTTTACTGTCGACAGGGACAGCTATCTTGACTTGGCTAGCCAAAAACTTTTCTATAGCAATTATTGTTTGAGATTATTTTTCATTTGATCGCCCTTGCACTGCATTGGCTGTCACCGCCTCCAGCTGCTGTGGCAGCCGCTATTGTTATTAATATAACCAGCGCATTGCTGAGCAACTAGAAAAATTGCATCCCAAATGAAAAGTGATGTGGCTGAGCGTCACCAACAGTTTTCCTGCCTCTCACGTCCAGCTACTTTAAATGTTCCAGAAATTTCATTTTAAATGAAATGCTAAAGATTACGGCCTGAGTACCCGAACAATAATATAAAAAAACCACCCTTTTACCCCAAAACCCTTTCACTTGTCATTGTCGGCCCCTCCTTCATCCACTTTTAGCTTAATTGAAATGCTTGTGTTCTGCCTACCATATTTTTTTCCTAGCCACTTCCGAGTAGTGTTTGTGCCGTATTATTTTCGGGCATTCGCTCGCATATTTTGTAAGCTACGTGACACGTGCTGTTACCCGTATATAACCATACCCTTGCCGTTAGCCACCCCCGACTACTCCGGAATCCAGCCAACAGTGACAAAACAAAGCTATTTTTTAAATATGAACATTTGGGGTTCCATACACCATGTTAGCACACACAAATGGTGACCACTTCAGAGAGCGAAAAAGATCTGTTTGCATTACAATAGCGCCCAACGGCTCTACCCAGCTCTGTAACTACTTCTGTCCTTCTGTCTCTTTGTCTAGCTGCGGTTCGGTTGTTGGGGCTACATGTTGGAATTTTATGCGCCACAGTCGGTTTGATGGCGAGCACAGCAGAACAAAAGCAACAATTGTTAAAGCTGATAATAAAATACACATATTGTTGGGCATTAAATACACTTCTGGCTTATCCAGCGAAGCCACCTCAATTAGGTAATTTTATTAACCCTACCTGATTGTTGCTAACACGGCTGCATTTCAAATGAACTTGAGGTTAGTTTCATCTATTTTCTATTTTAAATAAAATCTATTTCGAAGAAAATTAAGGTTTGGCTCTGATTTTCATTTGGCTGTTGCCTGTGCAACTCGTTTGCTTAAGTATTCGATTGACAGTAAAAATTAAAATGGGATTCCTAGCTCGAACCAGTTTGGTTTGCAGCCCACGAGAAACGACATATATATAAAATAAAATGTTTTTATTGTAACTAAAATGTAAAAAGAGTTTTATGAAATAGTCGTTTAAGTTCGATAAAAAAACATGTTTTTGTTTTTACAGCTGTTTTTGTCTAAAAGCATAAATTGTACTATGTTAGATAAGCAATACAAATAAAAATACAATAAAAAATTAAAATAACAAATAAATATGTATGTAAAAACACACCAGCTGACAGCAGCACATCTATTTTGAAATGTATTCACATCCTGGCCCTGCGATACGGATAGCAGATACTCGCACAGCCCAGCATACCAAATTAGGAACGCTTCTGTCGTCCAGATAGGGCCCACATTTCCACAAAGCATTTATCATCAAGTTGAAAATAAAATGTTAAATAGAAGTTTTTGATTACACAGCAGGCTTTGTTTTGCCAGGGAGTCAAACGACAAACGACAATCGGCAAACGGCAAACGGCAGCATCAGCACTCAAGCGGGAGCACCTGTGAGTGGGAGTGGGCGGGAGTGGGGAGGAGGAGGAGTGGGGGCGGTCGAATCGTTTAAAGAGCGATTGTGTTTACCTTACGTTTCCATCGCTCTGGACAGCCATTTGCATAAGTGTTATCAAACGTTAAAAATATTTATGCAAAAAATCAAGCAAATGTTTGAATTAATTATAAATGGAGCACGCATGTACATACATATATTCATATGTACATACATACATTCAGGAGTGTTTATTTATACAAATTACAAAGCACACCCCCACCTACACTCAAATATATTATAATATACTATTCTTGTACATACTTAATTTCCTCGTGCGCCTTAATCTTTTTAATTAACTACTCATATCCGCCACAGAGCATGTCTAATTGATATGGGGAGACTGTTAACGTATTCCCATTGCCACAACTCGTTGCGTGCATTGTCTGTGTATGTGTGTGTGTGTGTGCGTGTGTTCATTTTCTCTCTCGGGTTCTTAATGAATTTCCATTTTCTCAAAGAGCTACGAGCCAAACTAAAGCTCAACTTTAACGCTTAAACACGCCAATTTGATGCAAATGCTCGGATAATGCGTACAGTGGTATGTAACTAAAGTCAACCGATGAAATGAATTTCATAATAATACAAAATTAACTTAAATATGGAATTTTCTATATCTCAGTGAGTTTCACTTTAAAAACAATATAGTTTTCTATTTTGGAGTTGTAGCAATCTGGTTCCACTGTGAACTGCAAGGTAGAATATTCAGTGTTCGCAGTGCACAAGGCTAAGCTTTATTTATGGGCTGTTGTCTGCTGTTATTAACACACTAATTAAGTTTTTGCTCAACGGGTAATGAATTTGCCGGAAATCTCTTCAATTAACGCCGTCTAATCGATGAACTTTACGATTAGTTGCAATAGTTTATTTGTACATATTAGATTTATTTCGGTGTGACAATTGATGCTAGAATGGTTTGACTAACTACAAAGCCGAGATCTGATTCAGTTCTTGATGACAGGCTTAAATTTGGCGGGCACGCACCTCACGATCGGCCAGTTCCTCCGGTGTGGGATGTGCCTGAATGTATTCGATTGACCTCAGAATGTAGTCAGGGATGGGGGGTGGGGTGGGCAGCAGATCTGACTGAGGCTGGAAGCCATTTTCATCGGCCACATAGTTCACTTGAACTGGAATGCCTTCGGGTGACACGTATTGGAAAAATCCTCTGGCATAAAGTGGGCCCTGGCCTTCCTCGGAAACTTCCGTGCCATCACTAGTCCCATAGGCGTACCGGTAGGTACCGTCCGTCTCGGCTTGTGTTTCGAATCTAGTAATTTGAACGTCATCTCCGGGACGTGGAGCGGCGGCGGCACAGGCCAAAAGGGCAGCTAGCACGAACTGTTAACAAAGAAGTCCGCAATCAAAAGGATTTTCCTAGAGATGTCGATCAGTATACTTACAAGCTTGTACATTGTGTTGATGGTGCTGTCTTTGGATGTTAGTTGCGATGTGAACTCTGTGCCCATGCTCTTAAGTATATATAGCATTGGAAGATGCAAGATTTCAATATTAACAATATAAACACTCAATATGCAAATTGATCAGGCCGAGTAACCCAGTTCAACGAAAAATTTAGTAACATGCGTAAACTGGCAACTGGCAAAATCAAATCGACTCGTTTATACCCTAACGATTGGCATGACATGATTTTAAGTTGTATTTTGAAAATATTTTGAGATTGTCTTAAAATAAGTTTTACCTGAATTTACTTTATGTGTAGATCTTAATTTGTAGCATTATAGTACATGTAGCATCTCTGCGTCGATTACCAAGTTCAAAGCACCGCTAAGTGATTCAAATACTCTTTTTTTCCCGAAGCATTGACCCAAATCTCGAACGTAGCGTATCAAATGTTGCTCCAAACACTGCAAAATCCCCTAGAGATAACAACAAAATGCAAGCAGACAAATAAGTATGTTAATTAAGACGACAAGACAAGCAGCAGTTGCAAGTTGAGCGTTGCAACATTAGTTGAAACGAGTCAATCCACTCAAATGAAGCTCCAATGCAAATTAGCATAAGCACAGCAACAACAATGACAATAGTTACGAATTTATTAATGCTTAATTTAATTTAGCCAAAACTGATGCAAATGCAGATGGGCTGCTCAAACACACACGTTAACTTAAAGCCCCTTGTAAACGCGGGATTTATGACACAGCCAGCTGCTGCTGCTACTGTGGGCCAGCTGGGTGTAGAGTAGGGAGCCGTATGGACACGGTATGGCGGGTAGTTGGGTAAAAGCAATGCCATTTGTACATAGTATAAACAACAATATTAAATTGTATTTTTTTCTTTTTATTACATTATTATTATCTCTGGCAATAAATGTCAACGTCAGCGAGCCGACAAAGGACATAGCGCCCAGGAGCGGACAGCTGAGCATGTATATGCGTGTGCGTGGGAGTGGGAGTGGGTGTCTATATAGATATATATGTATGTATACATGTATGTACAGTGCGTATGTGTATGAGTATGCATGTCGGGGGGCATATGCGTTGGCGTTGGCGTTGCCGTTGGCATCCCTCAGCTCCAGCTCCAGCTCCAGCTCCAGCATCAGCATCAGCATCAGGTTCCCAATAAGAGTCAACGATAGTGAGCCAAAGTTGTTGTCGCTGATTGTTTGCTCATGTTTGTTGCTTCGACCATGCAATAAGCATATGCAAAAACACGAACATGAATGAACACACACAAGCCGATGCGGAGGGCTGAAGGCGGAGTTGACTGGACTTAAACTACAAGATGAACGAACGAAAGCTAACGCGGTGCAAAGGCCACCACAAGAGCAGCTACAGCAGCTGCTGCTGCAGTAACTGTGCAGTGAAGTAATTTAAATCTTCTTCTCGTATGGCAGACCAGATGACGGCGCCTGCTGGAATTGATTGGCCTGTTCGCCATAGCCATTGCCGCCTTGTCCATGGTTGTAGTGTCCCTCGTCGTTCTCCTCTGGATGGTCGCGGTTCCATTCCAATGACTTGATAATGGCCTCAGGAATGGGATGGGGAGTGGGCAAATGCTCGCCCTGTGGCTGGAAACCATTCTCATCAGCCGTGTATGTCAATTGGATCAGCTGGCCCTCCGGCGTGTAGTACTGCGATGAGCCGCTCGCATAATATCCTCCGACTCCCTGCTCCTGCTGTGCTATGCCATTGCTCGTCTCGAACTGATACTTGTAGCTGTTGTCATCCTGCTTCAGTTCGTTGACATAGCTGCGAATCTCGGCGTGTGCATCGGCCGAATCCGACGGCGCAGACTGCACGCCGCACACAAAGACGGCAGCTACAAGTACGACGAGTTGCTGTAAGTGCAAAAGATGTCGTTAGTTTTATCCGTCTGGTAATCCTCGAACCCCAATAACTTACGAATTTGAACATTTTTGCCTGGCTTGGGGTTCTGTTGGGATTTTTTGGTTTATTGTTGTTTAAAGCCTAAGAGCTAAACTATGTTTGATGTCTGACCATGATCCGAGCTGAGTTTTATATACCCTCCACTTTTACTGTGCCACAGCGATCCAACGAAAGTGGGGAAAGGCATATGTGTATGTGTGTGTGTCTGTGCAACCATTAACCGTTGAAATGATTATGGATTTATGAGCTAAGGGCCATCAATGGCCATCCAAATCCCAAGCTTCTGCATTTCTAATTATCACAGCTGCATGGCTCTATGGCTTCAAACTAATCAACAATCAGTTTCATTACATTTTCTCTCGCTCTGTCAAATGAAAATTAAACCAAATCCAAAATTGAAATTAAAAGTCGAAAATCGTACGCAACACTCAGCTGCTGGGCACACACATACACACACACACTTCTTGACTTTTACTGCGATTAGGCAAAACGGCGCCCGGGGTTCAAAAAACTCGGCAGGTACACGCTTTGCGCTTCGTTGCGGCTATTAAAATAATTAAGTGTCGGTGTTAATTCATTAATTACAGTTGCCTTAAATATACCCTCTCACACTCATATGTAAATCTCTTCACTCTAGGCGAAAGCAAATGAAATGAAAGCAGCTTCTCCCCCTGCCCACCAAATACATCAGTTGCCCAATTTGCTTTGGTTTGACTCAACTTCAAATTTGAGATGAGCTTTGCTCTACTTAATTAAATATTTAATTTGTTACTTATGCATGTCAAATATGCATAGAGCGCAACCAGATGCAGACAGATAGTTCCATACCGAGAGTAACTACAATTTATGTTGGCATTAGCTTTTGATTAGTTCACAACTTTTATTGCTTTGCCCATGAAATGAATTAATTAATATTACAATCGCTTATTTGGCTATTTTAATAAAAATTCAAAAGACGCGAACTGTGAGTTTTTTCTTTAATATTGATTGCTTGCTTCAAGTCAGGAGCGGTTCAGCTCGGGCTACGGGTAGGCGATGTTTTAATAGCTTCAGGCTTGATATTCAATTTAAGATACGATTATATCAATTATATAACAATTGTTTAAAGTTAAATAATTAAATTGTACAATTACTATGTGTGTCAATCATACTTCCACACTAAGTCTACTCGATTCGACTCATGCGCTGGCATATGTTTACCGTTACTCCAAAAGTTAAATCGCCATTGATTGGATTTTACACATGCTCAAAGAAACCAGCTTTTGAAAAGAAAAGACCCAAACGAAAGGTGCGACTTGTTTGATTTGTAAATAAAAAAAAAAAACAAAAAACAGCAATTAGTGCCAAAAGCTTTGGTATCTTAAAAGTCCAAGGTCAGTGTTAGAATGTCTTTTCCTCTTGTCTCTTTTTGAAAGTAGTTGACATTGTGAGACGGTCACTGGGCCATATAAGCCCACATAGTCGCATATTCCCCTGTGAAAGCTGTCATCGTCAATACGTTGGATAAAGTTATATCAGCTATAGATAACATAAACCTCTTGGCAGCTGCATGCCGACAATGGGACTGAGTTAATGAATAACCATAAATTAGGTTTTAATTCATGCATCAGCTGACCAAATGTGGAGCATAAAAACCAAAATACGAATAAATATTCAAATGCCAAGCTATGATAGACTTTTATGATGATCATCAGCTCGAAATGGGTCCAAACAGGGACGAGTCTTGGAAGTAGTGTAGTAGCATTAAATAAAAGTCAAAGCAAAAGCTGATATGCTCTACCCCTGACCTTCAGCACAGACTGGTCTCAACCACAATATTTAGGTCAATTATTTTTAGCCGGCTTGCTGAACGGGCAGCAAGTGCCGGTCTTCATATGAGTTTAATGCGCCCAAAGACGGATTGATGATGGGTCGTACTGGTCCGGTCCGGGTCCAGCGGAAGCCACTTAGGCAGCATCGAACTGCCCAAGGAAGTGCCTGAGAATCGTAACAAGTTTTTCTTTCATTTAAAGTCAACCAAGCGGCAGACGCCACCCGACCAATTGGGCTCCAACAGCCGGTTCCGACAGCAGGCGAAAAAACAAAAGGGCAAGAGAAAAAAACTTATATATACTATATACACACATATATAGAGAAAGAAGATTATGTTGCCTTTAAGCTCAACTCTGAGCAGACGCTGCGTCTACCTCTCACCCATGAACGAAGACGAGTATTTATAAAAAGCATTCACAAATCTTATAAATGGAACAGCATGTAGCTGGTGCTTATTTCGTTGCTTTCCTTTTGGTGGCTCATTCGCGCTAGTGATGCACCACTGACTCACGCCAATATTGACCTAACCCACTGTGGTCTGAATATCTTCGTTTTTATTATAGGCAGCCTACCTAACTATGGCTTTGTCTTTTAGTATCAGAAATTATAGTTGAACTTTGGTAGAAAACATCTTCTTGTTTGTGACTCAAAGTTGATGTTTTAATCAAAAATTTATGTAACAGGCAGAAGGAGATGTGATCGATCTCAGTGAGTAACTGGCAGAAGGAGATGTGATCGATCCCTGTGAGTAGATATGCATGGTCGCGTCAATCTTGAAACCTAAATGAACTAGAGAAATTTTCTACGTAAATCGTTCTATTCCAGGAGCAGATTAACTTTGTTTCAGTTATGAGTTATTTAAGAATATCATGCAACTCTTTAAAGTTGTAGTCAGCAAATCAGGTATATAGATTCTCCTTAAGTAATATACAGTTCTCCACTTTGCAACATAGTCAACTCCTCGGCACGATCTTCAGGACATATACTAGTCCTTTACTCCCTACTAGAGCCAAGAATAAAATGTTATAAAATTAAATTATATTTATCTAGCTGTAGTAATGCTTTATATAAGCAATTTAAATATATTGCAAATAATTCATTAAGCACATGCTATAAATTAATATTATTAATTGTTAATATCGAAATATTTCCAGCAAATATTGCGGAAACGAAACTAGCTTTAATTATTCGCAAGCAATTAGTAGCTTAGCCGCCTAATTTTCAATTAGCACAGACTAATACGAATTAGGTTGTACTAATTGCTCGTGACTGAACGTTCGTGTGGCACGAAGTGCAACTGCAGCATCTGCAGTGGACTATCAGCAGAGGATAACTTGAACGTTTCCATCCCTGTCGTATGCGCAATATTTGTAGCCAGCCAAGATGAGCAAAAAGTCGGCACATGCTGTGGCAAGGTCGTTCCCGGCTGCGTTGTGGACCTTTGGTTTTTGGGGAACGCTTTGTGATTTTGTAATAAATGAATGCGCTGATATTTAATCGACTTTTTAAGTAGTTTGTATCATTTATAATAAAAGTTTTTTTTATGATTTATTGTGCATGGAGTTTCCTTCTGCCTTAAAGTAAGTACACTGAAAGTCCATTTAAACTATTTCCAAAATAAAAGTTATCACCTCCAAACATGAAAATGTTGCCAAACATTTATTAAAAACTTGACAGGTGCTAAATATAAATTTAATAAAGTTAGATTTGTCGAAGAATAACTTGACAGAAATGAAAACAAAAGACACATGAGCATATAGTTTATACAATTTATGATCGCACTTCCCAAAATTGGGCATCAAGTCTGTACAAAAGCTTGTGCATGTATGAATGTGTGAAATTCGCAGCAGGGCCGACAATGAGTATATCGATATAGATATGTATTTCGAGTAGCAGTTCAGGTTCAATGCTAAAAGCCATAAAACTTGTCGTCGCCTTGCTGAGCCAGGTAATTGGCAAACAGAGTATAAATGGACTGGTACTCCAATTGAGCAGCATTCATTCTCACATCGTCTGCACAGCAACAACCCAGTCCCAACATGAAATTCGTGAGTTTATTAGTTCGACCTGCAATTGAAGGAGCCATTTTAACAGCCAATCTTCTTCTTCTTCTGCCTTAGTTCATCTTAACCGTAGCGCTGCTTGCCGTTGCCCAGGCACGCCCCGATTCCTTCGATGCCACCGCTGAGACGCGTGAGTTCAAGAGCGACCTCAAGGAGGATGGCAGCTATGAGTATCGCTACCAGACCTCCAATGGCATAGCCCAGCAGGAGCAGGGCGTGGGTGGCCACTATGCGAGCGGCTCGTCGGCCTACTACAATCCCGATGGAGAGCTGATCCAGCTGACCTACACTGCGGATGAGAATGGTTTCCATCCCCAAGGCGCTCACCTGCCCACGCCTCCACCTATTCCCGCTGCCATACTGAGATCCCTGGAATACATTCGCACCCATCCGCAGCAGGAGCAGCGACAGGGACATGGGCGCTTCTAAGTGCTTAATCTTAACAGCATTATATAGTATTTTTTATATCGTTTGTTCTTACGATCGTAAACTTTTAACACATTCTGCAAGCATTAGGCTAGCAACAGGATAAAAACGTTGTATGAGCTTATTTTTGAGCTGCTGGTAAAATAAATAACATCTACCATAATTCAGCGTGTGTTTTCTATACTATACATATTTGTGTTCTATAAATGAAGCAATACAAAACTAAATATATATGATAATTAAGAGTTCCAAGTAGGGAATCTTAACGATGCTTTTATTGGCTGTCAAATAAATAAAATCGAGCCATAAAACTAATTCAATATCCATGCAAATTTCGACACATTGTAAAAAGAATAGTTTCTTGTATTGGGATAGGTTTCTTATGGCAATAAAATTGATGAGGTAAGTGTTTATTGCATCTCGCAAACCAGGAAGCCAAACTAGTTGTATACGTCAATTCATTAGAGCCATCATTTAAATGTTAAAAGTCAAATACATATTTTCATTTTCGTCAAGAGAGCTAGCTACCTAGTATATAAGTTTTTGCATATTTTAACTAAATAGTAGCCGAAATATGCCATTAAATAGACTAAAGAATCTTGCTGTCATTTGACAAAAGCATTCTATAAAAAACACACTGCAATATACATTGCATATATTCACATTTAAGCTTTCAAATACTTTGTCAACAGTTGCAAAACATTTTGTTGGACAGTGTTATCTCAACTTGCCTTATCTAAGCTTTCAATTTGTTTGGTCTGTCGGATAAAGTTTCAAGCGTGAACTCTGACAGCTCTGCATTTGAATATGCGACACTAATCTGAATATTAAAATTCTGGCACTATATCATTGATAAACTAGTTTGCCGGCTTGGACCTAAGCATGGGCGTTTGAGACATATGTCTGGGTGGCTTAACTAAACAACCATAACTAATATATGAATATAAATATGCAATTCGCTGTGCATATTAAAACATTAATTTAAGCTTGCTTAAAAAGGCTGAATGTAATTTTGATCTGTCTGCTGAATTCCTATATTACTATATTTCAGCTCAAAATAGATCGTAAAAATTAATTGAATTAGCTAAACATGTGCCATACGAAACGAGCCTACAAATAAAACTTGATCAATCAGCACATCCATCAAATAAAGAAAATGCCGCCGCCGCCGTCATTATGGATTTTAATTAACGATATATCTAGACCCGACAGACTCTTGGACATAAGTAAATCCTGTTTTGATATCTCACTTTGGCCATTAAATTATCTCAATATTATAGACCAATTTGTTAAGCGCGCACATTTAGCGCCTCTCCGCACAAAGTGTATTAAAAAAGTTTCTGTCCAAAAACCGGACAATGAAAAGCGAAATAAAAAAAAGTCAAACCAAGCCAGACAAACTGTAGCAGTGAAACCATAAATTATGCTAAATATTTATAGCAATACACACACACACACACGCATACATTAATTTAGTGAAATACATTTTTGGGTGTGCCGGGTGAGGCCCCCCGCTTCGTTTCCTCCAGCAGTGGGCCAGAGACTGGCTTGACATTGACACGCCGCTGCAAGCGGCATTTGCTATTGGCTTTGCTCTATGACGACTCGCCGGTGAGGGTAAGCCCACTCACAGCGTATGGCTGCTGCTGCTGCTGCCGATGCGTACACACATTCTCCGGCTTTGGCCAATTCAGGCTATTGGCTGATTTTATTGTTATGGATATTTAGATTAATTTCCTGAACATTGACGTACAAGCTGTTTTTTGAAGAGATCAGGTTTAGGAGAATATCAATTCACACATCGGTTTTTAGTATAAATTCGCTTGCAATCCACCACCAAGGTATCATTTCGTCTACCAACTGAAGACAGACACACTAGCTCCAAAGATGTTCCGTTTCGTAAGTGCTGCAGATACAAGCGCATCGCAGGATCAGTTTATATAACCACAACTATACAATTGTAGCTTCTTGTTGCTTCGGCTCTCATTGCCTGCGCCTTCGCCGCATCCCAGTACGAATCCCAAGCCACTGGCGCGAGCAGCAGCGATATCCAGCCTGATGGTAGATACAGCTATTCACTGCAAACCTCCAACGGAATCGCTGCTCAGGAGCAGGGAGTTGGTGGTGTCGGCGCCAATGGCGACTTCTCTTACACCTCGCCGGAGGGTATCCCAATCCAGGTGGTCTACAGGGCTGATGAGAACGGCTTCCAGCCACAAGGCGCCCATCTGCCCACCCCACCACCAATCCCAGCTTACATTCTGAAGGCTTTGGAATACATCCGTACCCACCCACAACAAGAGGAACCTCAACGTTTCAATGTTCGCAAATCCGTTTTTGGTTAAACGTTAAATAGTATTTACAAATACTAACAATCTCAAAGCTTTCTTTATGTGTACATATGTTTTTAATTAAACGAACGTAGTTTGAACTATAAAAATTGAAACTTGTCCTATTTATTTTAAATATTTTATGTTTCACTCAGTACTCGATGTTACCTTTGTTATAATCACAGCTGAATGAGTTCTGATCATAATATTTATTTATGAAGAACTTTTCTATTAATTCCTAATACCTTATAGGTAAAAAAGGTAAAGGTAGGTAAAAAAATATTTTTAAAAAAGTGGAAATATTATTTTTTTGGAAATATTATTGTTGGCTCCTAAAGGTATGCAAACAGTATAATTTAAGTAAAGTTTTAAATGACTTGCTGAATAATGATCAAGGGATTTCTATACTAAAAATGTACATACAAGCATAAGCAGCTATAAATATTTAGCAGCTATAAATATTTATATATGCACCATATAATTATACCTTTATCCCACATTTAAACTTTATCCCGCATTTTAGCTTGTAAATATTCCAACATAAAAAAAAATCAAAATAAATGTAAGAAAATTTGACAAAAATATCAAAATCCCAATTTTACCCAAATATGAAATCTGTTTCAATTTTAAAGAGCTCTAACTTGATTAAATGATGTCTGATCTGAAATAAATAAAAGATTCCAATTTGTACATATTCTAACATCTCACATACAATAAATGTTAACGATAAATGTTTAACGTTTTAAAGCTCATTTAGTATTTACAAAACATAAAAAATCTGAATTTTTAAAAATTTTAAAATAATGTCTATTTTGCGCAACGCCATGAACAAACTGGCATCATGTATACCTATATATAGTTCTACCCTAACTCAACTTTAATCTAATATGATTCAAAACTCATTTAAAGACTTTGTTAGCTGCGTTGAACTCAATTTGCGTAATAAACAGCAAAGTTTACTAGACACGCAAATATTTAACACGTTCAAGTCTGTTGCCAGCGTTCACACTGAATAAGTATAACTTGCCTGCCTTTTGCATTTCATTAACATCAAAAAACTGGTGAACGGCCGAAGACCAACTGCCCAAGACAATGGCCAGTGGCGTTTAGTGATACTTTGTTGAAAAAGCACAAATTGAACTTGTTTCATATTCGATTAAGCTCAAAACAAAAAGCTCTCCCAACTGGACACCAAGTACTCCCCTATAAACTTTCCTATAAAAAAACTTTCAACAAGATTAATATACATCTGGCACAGAGTGAAGTTCCACCTAATACATTCCATATATGTTGTTCTGGTACATATGAAACAGTAAAACAAAAACAAAAATTAAAAATAAAGTATACGATTTACTAACTTAAACTAAAAAGTCAAATGATATTAGAAACTTATTTCTTGAGCTGAATTCTGGTGAAAGGATGTGCCTCAATGTATTGCAGAGCCCTCAAGATGTAATCTGGAATTGGAGGAGGTGTTGGCAAATGATCGCCTCTGGGCTGATAGCCATTCTCGTCAGCTGTATACTCCAGATGTATGGGCTGTCCTTCGGGAGCTGTATATTGCACAGATCCTGCAGCATAGGAGCTGCCCACTCCTGTCTCTTGGGCCTGAATGTTGTTTGAAGTGCCATATTCATAGCTATAGCTGCCATCCTCATTAATCTGAGAACTATATTTGGTAATCACAGCATCCGATTCATCTGCTGCGCTGCAGCTGGCTACAAGGCACAAGGCAACAAGGATAAAGCTCTAAAAAATGACAGATTTTTAGTTTATACCTAAGAATATATAATAACTACAAAGTAACTTACAGTCTTGCACATTTTGCTTTGTGATTTGGTTGGCTTAAGATTTGCGTACTGCACCGATCTCTATTGCACTTGGAACTGATGTCGAAATGAAGTGGATGTGACTTTTATATCAGCTTCAGCTTCAGCTGGATCGATGACCTACACCTACAACGCAAGGGCTCTGGCTAGTAAATATGCATATTTTAAAATTTGTTTTTATGACACGGAATTATTAATTTACGCATCTGAAATATGAATCTGACCGCGTACCACGAACGTTGCTCACTGCAGTGGCATATTTGTGCTTAGCTTTACTTTATGTTATGCCATTGTCTTATGCATAAAATAAAATGCATATTTATTCCATTTACCAAAGGTCGTAACTCGTCGCTTATCATGCAGAGCAGCAGCCCTATTCATAGATACAATTTTTTTTTATTAGGCTTTAACAACAAAACATATTGTGTGTGGCTTTGACTTTTATATAGTTGCATACACATACATACATATATCTAGCTAAGCCTAACATCATATGCAGAAAGTACTAATGCAAATCAACTTACTTTAATCAGTCGATTTTACCATGATCATCAGATTAGCTCGGCAAATTTGCATTAAAAAACTAAAATTTGTCCACATTAGCATTTTGATCCTAAAATTTAGATAAGGAAAAAAATAGAAGCATTGCTAACTTATGATATACAGTCTTTAAATATAAATACATACATGTATGTAAAACTTAACAATAACCCATAGTTCATTATAGTATAGATATCAAACTGCATATAATATAGAAATCAAAATGGTGAAAGCTAAAGGAACTTTTTTTAATATGCAATGCAATAATTTATTAAAAGTCAGTCAAGTAATTAAATTAAATATTTTTAGTTGGATGTTGTAAGGTATCAGTTTACCATTTTTTCAAAACAAATTAAAATTTCAAATAAAATACTAGTTGGTATATATATTTGTCATCGAATGTGTAAGCCACTAAATACACTTTTATCGAACAACAGTAGCTGGAAGTAGAATGATAACTACTTCATTCGATAGTTATGGTATTCCAACACCAGGGGTATTCTTTTACAAAATGCTATTACATGACATAAGCGTTAATTTTATAAATGTGACTCAACCGGTAATATAAATAAAGTAAGTGTACTTAAATTTTATATAATTTACTTCAATGTTCAATATTCATTCAACAGCACCATACCATAAACAGTGTTCGAAATCATTTAACCCCCTCGATTAGTGCAACATCGATTAAAATAATTATTTTGAAACTATCGATAGTCATATTGAATGCTTTTCCAGTTTTGCCAAGCAACCCTGATTATCAGGCCTGATATCGCAATAAAAGAATAAAGAAGTAAAACGTAAGAACTGCATTTCTGTCATAATTAATTTATACGCAAACTAAATAAAGCAAAATTATGCACGATGGAGAAATGCAAAAGTGAAAATGTGTAATACATAAGTTGTTTATAAAATATAACGAGTTAAACATGTTTTTTATAGCTTTTGCAAACATCAAATTTTTCTTACAAGCGCGCCATTTTGTTTTTGGACTTTCTACTTCTCGCCGTGTTTTCTTTTGTGCGAAATAATAAAAACGCTTCCCCTAACCCACGTAAAACATAAAAGTTTGTCAATTGTTGAATAAATATGCATGGGAATATGTGGATGCTAAAACATTTATAACAAAATACGCGCGACATATGCACATATGCATATATGTACATATGTACCTAAATAAAGGCTGCTGAAAATGTCAATACGATGAATAAACGAAGCAGCGATTAGTCGACGTCGGTCGTGGTCGTGCCTGTAGCAGAGGCAGAGGGTCAGACGCGCTAATTACGTCATAACAATCAAAGAAAATTCAAGGTCTCCCAATAGCGCACATCAGACATGAAGCCTATGTATTAGATTTCGTTACGTTTTCATTAAAAATAAAACTTATGGCAAAAAACAGTACACAGACTTTCTGTTAAATTTCCGAGCATCTGTCAGTGTATGTATATGCATGAATGTTTTTGTGGATGTGTGTGTACGTGTGCTATTCGCGCCTGTATAATTACACACATATGTACGTATATACTTATTTTGTTGTTGCCAGCGATGTTTTTGTTGTAAGCAGCCTGAGCGAGCGCGGCGCAGCCTGTGATACAGAAAGAAAGAGCGAAAGAGTGCGCGCGTAGGCAAGAAGAGATAACTTGACACTAAACCAAGTAAAAGCAGAAGAAGAAAAATCTAATCCAAACAAATTTAAATGTTACTCTTATTAAATGAATATAAAAATATATATGTGTGTGCATAGTTATAATTTATTTATTTCACATTCATTCCTATTTCAGCGGTACATAAGATGCGTGCATCTGTGTATGTGTATAACGGTGCGGCATAGAAACCGCCGCCAAACGCAAAAGTTCATATCTATTTACGCGTATGAATGTATGTATATACCTACAGACAGTGACGAGAACAACAACAGCAGCACTTTAAGGCGCCTCCGAAAATAATAATAATATATATAATATTGTACATAAACTTTAATTAAAGCGAAAAAAAAAACCGCAACAACAATAACAGCGGAACAGAAAGGAGAAAACAAAAATCAATAGGCGATAAAAAGTGTTGTTATCAGCGTGTTTTCGTCATTTCGGTTTTTTGAAATTGAAATTGTTGGTTGACTTGCCTTGGCATTCATTGCTGGTATCTCGTTGGTATTTCGACACCTTGTTGTTGCTGCCGCGAGACAAATTACGCGGCAGCGGCAACAGCATCGCTTACGGCTGTTGTTTGCGTAGACGCCGACGCTGACGCTGACAATGTCTGTGCAGCAGTTCTGCCTGCGCTGGAACAATCACCAGCCAAACTTCATTTCCGTCTGCTCCTCCTTGCTACATAATGGGACGCTGGTGGACGTCACGCTTGCCGCGGAGGGCCGACAACTGCAGGCCCACAAAATAGTGCTCTCCGCGTGCAGCTCGTACTTTCAGGTGAGTGATAGACATTACAGAACTAAAGTGAATGTACAAGAGACCCATATTCTTTGTATGACTTTTAACAGGCGCTATTTACGACGAATCCGTGTCAGCATCCGATTGTCATACTGAAGGACGTACAGTACGATGATCTCAAGACAATGGTGGATTTTATGTACTACGGTGAGGTGAATGTGTCGCAGGAACAACTGCCGCACATACTCAAAACGGCCGAGATGCTCAAGATCAAGGGTCTGGCCGAAATGCCCACAGATCCGGCCAACCTCACTAAGTCCGACAGCAAGTCCTCTAGCGAGGCAACCGAGCTGCTTGGCCAAGCTGGCGCGAATGTTGCCGGCACCAATGCTGGCGTGGCCGCCTCTAGTCTGGGAGCAGCTAGTGGCAGCAGCAGCGCCGGCGATTCGCTTTGGAGTAGCAGCGAGGCGCAGCAGTTTCAGCAGCACCATCAGCAACAGCTACAGCAACAACTGCAGCAGCAGCAGGCGCAACAGCAGCAGCAGCAGCAACAACAACAGCAGCAACAACAACAGCAGCAGCAGCAACAACAGCAGCAGCAACAACAACAACAGCAGCAGCAACAGCATCATCATCACCATCATCATCACCAACCCCAACAGCAGCAGGGCAGCCAAGCGCAGGGTTCGCAGACGCATCACCACCAGCTGAGGCGGACACCGTCGCCGCTAAGTGCTGGTACCTCGCCGGCCACGCGCCGCAAACGTTTGCGAAAATCCTCGAATAACGGTGAGTGTGACTTGGGTAAAGAATCGTCGGCCAGGATGTGAATATTGTGGAAGCACAAGAATGTAGCTAATTGGTTTTCATCTATTTCACGACACTGTGTAGGATCTGGTGAACGAAACAACTCGGAGGAGCAGCATAGCAGCTCCTTAGATGCAGCTAGCGCCGCTGGCAGCGCTGCTGGGCTCAGCCTCGCGCAGATGAGTCAAATGTCATTTGGCGGTGGCGCGGGCAATAACTCTACATCGGCACTAGGCAGTCTCGCAGGCCACTCGATGCATGCTGCGAAGCTACTGAAAGAGTCGGCGAGCACTGAGCTGGAGCAACAGCCACAGGACTCGGATCTGGATGACGGTCACGGACACATACATATGCAAATTGTAATGAAATTGGTCACGTTAACTTTAAATTTAATTCCAAGCATTTTACTGAACTTCTTTTCTTTTCACATTTGATTACTGAACATGCAGAAACCCGAGGTGGATATCGGCAGTGTGAATCAATCGATGCCTCTGGACATCTCTGGTACTACGACACCATCAGAACACGACGCCCCCAATTCACAATCGTCGCACTCGGGTAAGTTCACATTCTAAACTAGAAAGGATCATTCCAAACTGCTGTGTACTTAAAAAATTATTCCCAATCGAAATTTAAAAAAAAAATTTAAAAGCATTTCTTCTCTAAAATTAAACAAAACAAAAGAAAAAAGTGCGAATAATTTTTTAACTACAATATATCCAAATGATATATAATAAAAGTACACAAATAAGATGCAATAAAATGAAACACTGCAACATATAAAATCATACGCCAGATCATGCTTCATTAAGGGGTTGTACTTTCTATTAGCAACAGACTGTCCATACGAGATGAGTCGAGGAGCTCTACTTGGTCCCTTCCGTTTTATGTTTTTGTTTTTGATTTTGCTATCATTATCATTATTTCATTGTTACGAATTTGCTCAACTTTAGATACTACTGTTGTTACTCTGCTATCGCTCATATGTCATGCATTCCATACACATACACACAGCCACACCAACACACACACACAAATACTTACGTTCAAAGAATTTGAGTGCGATCCAAAGCGCTTGGAGAAATGAATGCTAAAGCTAAATATCAAACATAAGCATAAAGACTACCGTTTACCGATTAAGTGCGAATAAAAATAATTGTGTTACATAAAAATTAATGCATTTGTATGTACATATGTATATAATTAACTATTGTGTATACTATTCAAAAACGAAATCCTACCTGAACTTGGGAATGGGAGAGAGCTAGCACAGAGTCCAAAACTAAATAACTGTATTTTACTGATTTGATTTTTTAATTTTGTCGATTTGATTACTAAACTCTTTTGTTTGCCAATGATTTTTTTTTAATTTTCTTCATAATTTTTTTGTGGGAAAGCATTTTAAAGAGCGGTTTTCGAATGATAATGATTTAGCATTAGCAATCTTTCTACTACCTCGATACCGATACCAATACCACCAATCTACTATATAAACTATAATATACCTGTTGTCCAATGGTTTGCCCCTATTTCCAATCTCAGATCTTGGCCAAATGATGAGCCCCGACCCCAAGTTGAGAGTAAATTTATAGAGATTAAATTTCAATTTCAAACCCCAACTAAAGACGAAACCAATCTTACGCTGTCTCTCTCTCTCTCCCCTTCCCAGGTCTGCAGTGGACAGTTGTTGATTCGAACTATTCGCGCTTTTCGATGCCTGCCTGTCAGTCCAACTTGATTGGCAATGGCAACGGCGGCAATCAAAACAGCGGCGCGAATAGCAGTGCCGGTGTCGGTGCTGCCGGCAGCAATGATCAGCGTCAACAGCAGCAGCAGCACGAAGCCCAGCAGCAGGCCACGCAGCAGCAGCAACAGCAGCACTTGCAGCAGCTGCATTATCAGCAGCAGCAGCAGCAGCAACAACAAGGGGCCACGGCTGGTCAGGCATACTCGTCGCAAATCATAACCGTGAATAATCTGGTCAGTGGTTATACAACGGCAGCGCAAAACCTATCACCCACGTCACCCAACGAGTCCAACATGGTGCAGTCTGTGTACAGTCAGGGGCCAACGCCCACGCAGTCGCCTGTGCACTCGGGTGTGGGTGGTGGTGGCGGGAGCAGCGCGGGTGGAAGTGCGAGCAGCGCAGGTGGCGGCGGAAATAGCAGCAGTGGTGGAGGAGGCGGCAGTAGTCAAGTGGTAAAGCGCAAGCGGTCAGTCAACCCACAAGGTGATGAAAATTTTATTCGGGCGCTGGAAGCAGTTCGCACCGGTGGCATCGGGTTCTGCAAGGCTGCTCGGCTGTATGGAGTGAATAATCGAACTCTATGGCTGGAATACAAGAAACGCGGCTACCCAGTGTCGAGACCCAGCATTAAGGCGCGTGTGGTCAAACAGGAGCCTAACCTTTCACCCTCACCAACCCCATCAACAAATCCTGGCGACGATACGACCAACGAAACATATGATCATCTAACAGCAGCTGCCGTGGCCGCAGCTCAAACTGCTGCGCTCAACATGCAGATACCACCGCAGGCGGAGACGCCGACGCCTTCGCTGATGTGCACGCCTCATCATGCCAACGCGGCAGCGGCCAGTACAGCCGGTGGCACTAACACGCATCCAACCATCGGCGTCATGAGCCTCTTTGACGCACGCTACATGGACGCGCCAACGAGCGTACACACCATGTCCCGTCAGCGGTATATCGATGCGACGGGCGCTGGTGCAGCGGCCGCGGCCTCCGGAGCGGGCACGATCAACGTCAATCCGGCCGCTGCCATGAATCTACAGAGTATTAACTTCAACTCAATATAGAATACGATTTCAAGTCACATGGGCATTGTTGCCGCCGCCGCGGCAGGTGTAATGCCTCTGCAGGTGGACCAACTCGGCGGCGGCGGCGGCGAGTCTGCGCACGGGCCAGGGCCAGCCACGATGCTGCAGGCAACCGCCGTTATGGCAGCAAATGACCCTGAACCAATGAGCATATCAGCCGTGCCCGTCTCGGTCTCAGCAATGGGGTCTGCGCATAGCGCAGCGGCTACCGCGTTTCTTTTCAATAATTTTGTAACGATGGCGGCACCACCACCGCCGCCACTAGTTGCCAGTACGCTAGCGCCTTTGGTTAACACTGGACTGCAATACTTAGACAAATCCTAAGTTCCCGGGCGCAGCCGTACAAGATATACAGGTATTAGAGCAACGGCAGCAACTAGTGAACTACAAAGATAAGGGCTTAACCATCGGAATCGGAAAATTATGGGTTATCTAACATGGTAGTAAGCAGACAGACCCACTAGGATTTAGTGGCCCTAAAGTTAAGCAGATGTGCCGACACACAACACATATGTAATAATTTATAGAACTTAATTCCTTAAGCTACATGTTTCGCTCCGAACATTATTTTTACGACTGTTAACTAAGGAATCGGTAGTAAAGTACTCTTGTATATGTAACCACAATTTATATTTGTACATAAATTTATACAATTTTATTAGTGTTAATCAGAAAGCAAATGATTTATGTATCGACTAGCTAGTATGTACATACAACTTTTTAAATATAAACTACTTAAAAATGGCCTAATTATTTTCATCATTGATGTAATCCCCTCATAAATCCTGGCACTCGTGTTACAAAAGCAACATTTTATTACGTATACATTCTAACTCGCATAATTGATTATATATCTATTACAATATATGAATATATATATATATGTTTGTATACAGTTAATGGCCAATCCGTTTTTAGTTGAAATGGGTGTTTGTATCTAGTTGATGGGAAATGGGTCTGTCGTTAGACGGTTAGTGTTAAAATCCGTATAAAATAAACCGTAAAAGCAGTTAACCATCAAATATTTAATTAAGCCAACTCAATGTATGATATATATGTACGTACCAATTATATATATTTGTAAATGTACGCATTCATTTTGTATTTTCGATTATGGGATGGATTTTATGTTAGCGAACCAACCAACCAACCAAATGATCCATATGGAAGCAATAATTTGTTCAGGGACTCTTTTTAACACATTCATCACTAAAATCACCTTTTTAAATTCATTTCAATGTTGCCAATTTAAAGACCATTCCAAAATAAGTTTTGTTGAAAAGAGATGTATTAATATATATAAATGTATATTCAATTAGATTCACTTGGATTCTGTTTGTTTTTTGTTTGGAGTGCAATTTAACACATATTAGACATATCTGACGAGGGATTCTTGATTTTATAATTTTGGAATTTATGAATTGTACATATATTTGATGTACGCATACGATAAAAATAGGACTAAATGGGCAAGCCATATACGCAATATACAAAACTAAGATAACTCGTAACCACCCAAAATCCTAAATGGAGACTGCAGAAAGTAAAGGAAAACGAATAAGTGTAGTGTGTTTTTAATACAATATATATATATATATATACAGAATGGAAGAAAACAAAATAATAATAGTAAAATAAATTATAAATATGTATGTAACTAATAATAAACTTTTTATATTGTCGCAAGGCATACTAAAAATTAAGCGTGATTTGTTAGAAGTCATTTGTAACGTCAAACTTTGGTAATGCATTTTAATTCCTACGACTAGGTGCATAGTGCTACACATGCCAACAAATTACAAAAACAAACCAAACAAAAAACGAATTCATCAAAATAAAAACAAACAAAAAATATTAACAACGCAAAATAGCATAAACAATAATTATGACTAACTCTGTTTCCTACAATTGCAAAAGTACCAATAACTATGGTAGTTGTGTATGTGTGTGTTTAACATATATAGTTATATATATATATATATACCTATATATATATATATATATAAATATATTTAATTATTTACATTTAATGTACTATTAGTCAGCGGTAGTAAATGAAACGACTGTAAAATAAGTTACGCAAATATGTACGATAAAATGTAACTAACGAACGAACCTTTTAGACTTTAGGCTTCGATGTGCAAGAAACGAATAAAATTTAAAAATAAAAAGAAAGACACTCATAATTCATTTAGAAACAGACTTTATAAAATTATTAAAACTAATGCAGTGTTAAATCATATATTTTGCTTGCAGAGCCCAGCCCGGCGCATGCCACGCAGCATCATCCCACGTTGGCCATCAGCCACAGCCAGGGCACCAATACGAGCAGCAGCAGCGGCAGCTTTGAGCGGACGCCCAGTGAAACGGATGCTGCGACAGATCTCCTGACAGCGCAGTCGTCGGCTGTAATGGGTTCTAAGCGGAATAGGGTGCTGACACGACAGCCACGGGTTAAGCGAGACAGCGACAGCCTTTCGTCGACAAATCAGATTTCGCCGGACACAGCTGCTACGACACTCGACTTTGATCCGTTCAATGCGGCTGGCACAACCACTGCCATAGCCAGGGACTATTCGACGCATCATCATCATCAGGCGCAGCACCATCATCATCATCTGTTGACCGTACCACCTCGAATTGAGCGGCACGCTTCTGAGCCGGCACCAAGCCTGGCATCGCCAACTCCGCACCTGCTAAGCGTGCCAGCCAGCACACCATATCTGATTAAGCAGCATTCGGACCCGCTGTTGCCCCGTCAGCATTCGCTGCACGCAACCGGCTCGGGCAGCATTACGGGCACTAATCCGTTTGCGCCGTTGCATCGGCAATACTCGCATCCGCTGTCTGGAACTAATGCTAGCTATGTGCCGCCTGCTCCGCTGCACCATCCACATCATATCTCGCTGCCCGAGTCAATTTACGCCTCCGGCTCGCCGCCGCCAGCCGGTTCGTCGCAGTACCTGGTGCCGTCACGCGTCGTCACGTGCACTGCTTCGTCTAGTGAGACCGCAGCCACGCCCACCAACTCGACCGGTACACCCGTTTCTGTGGTCACGTCGCCACCGGCAGGCCTCAACAGCAGCAACAGCAATCGCCAGCCATTTTCGCCCACGTACGGAGGCAGCACGGAACAGTCCCCAATCCCGGAACGCCGCTCGCCTCACTCACCAATCACAAATATTGTGGAGCGCAGCAGCATCTCACGGGTCGAGACAGCCAATGGCAGTGGGAATAAGTTACGTACCTCCAAGTCAACCGGCAGCAGCAGTAGCATTCACCTGCATCCCGGCCAGACCGCGACGACGAGTAGTTCGTTTGAGCATTTGCCCACGCTGCGCGTGAAGAACGAGGAACTACAGCGCTCGGTGTCTTCTCCACAGGTAAGCGGATAAGCGTACGCTTTTTAAGAATTGAGTTTTATGGTTGACTTTCCCGCAGACCCAACGTGAAATAATTACCTTGGAGAATCCACGTTCTAGTCATTGTCCCGTCATTCGTCCTGGCCCGGCGCTGGGCTGCAATTTCTGTTGGAATACCATCGATGGACATGGTCGCATTTTGCGCCGCAAAACGAAATACCACTGTCCCGAGTGTCAAACGAATTTATGCATTGTGCCGTGCTTCCAAGAGTACCACGAGCGGCTCAATAACGAAGCAGCAGCAGCCGCCTCGAGCAGCAGCGGCGAGAGTCAAGCCCACACCAGCAGCAGCAACAGCAAAGGAACATCCTATGCGTCGGCTGGCGGATCGGCTGCTCGGCTCTACACGAAAACTGAATCGATATAAGCCGCACCGTGGAATCGTGTGCATTGGCTTACATATTTGTATTTGAGACAGGACGGGCCATTGTTACGAATGGGCGTCGATGTCGAATTTGTTGTTTGTCGCCAGGAAGTGCAGCTGCAGCCTCAATAAGATGGCAAGTTAGCGGCGCACTCTTCATCCTGCATCGAAATTTTTCATTTGTTACAGTCCCACTGTCCAGGACGGATCAAGTACCTGGACACGGACTGTTCACGCGCATTGAAGCGCAGCAAAATTTGTTTTTGTATCTGCGCCGCCATTTGGGCACGCAGTGATGTAGCGTACATACATACGTGTACATACCTAACATGGATACATAACTATGTACATGCCGGCATGCGAATATCAAGTCAGTCGCATGTCTGTTTGTAAATCCACAAGAAACATTTTTAAACTAATCGTAAAGCGAGCGTTAAGCTATGTAAATGTAAAATTATTGTTACGTACATATGTAAATGTATGTATATTCTTGTACAAATTGGAGAAACGAAAATACACATAAATCAAGAAATATCAAGAAAACACCAGCGGTGCAGATAAATGGTGTGTGCAACTAATCAAGCTCGAATCAACAGTAACACATAAATATATACATCAAATTCAACTTCTATGGCATACATATGTATGTTTATAGTACAACAAACTTATAAACCTCCCGCCAAGCAAAACAACTAGGATTGAAGGCGTGACCACGCCCCTCACGGCTGAAGCCTTAAAGGCCAGGCACCGCTGCGCAGGCGCACGATTTTTCACCTGGTTAACTATACTTTGTGTTACAACAAAAAAAGAAAAATTTAAACTGTTTTGTAAGTGTATTAAAATAGTCCATAAATATGCATTCGATATGCGTATATAATCAAGCACATGTGAATGTAAAGTATTTTGTAAAAATGCAAGTCCGAATTGCTAAATCAAATAAATTGTCAACATTTCGCTGCTGTTCAGTTAGACTTGGTTACATTTAGACAATATACATATATATAAAAAGAGTACAAAATTAAGTTCGACAACAATGGATGACGAAACACAAAAAAGAAACAAAAGAAATGCCAAGAAAACCAATTAAAAAATCAAGTTGAAATCAATTTAAATTAAGAAAAAAAAGTTCATTCGATTTCAAAAACGTTACAGCGTTATTTCTTGATGTAATTCGTTGAAAATATTTTGTAACCAGCTCATGAGAATTTAAGAAAATCAATATTTGCACTCCTGATATGTGTGTGTAAAACTTGTTGATTAATCAAAAATTGTAATTGGCAAATATTTCCAAATTGTAAGAGCATAAAAGCATATTTTATAGAACTTGACCTTATCTATTTTCTTACTACATATTAGAACCGGACTCCCTGAGCCTGAGTGAACGGTTGAACTCTATGTGGCGTGCCGTTGATTATCAATAAATCATTGTTTTTAAATTTACAATTTCTACATATCGTTTTTATTGATATTTTTCTATATAATTACCATTTAACAAGGCGCACAGTTTCGATGCGGCACATCGACTTTCTTACTTCTTAGCACCAGCGGCAGCCTTAGCTGGCACCACCTCGGCTGGTGGGTTTGCATTTCGGAAGTTAGGGAACTGTTCCCATGGGGCCGATAGATCGAACTTTCTGAATTCCTGTGCCAACTCCAGCGGCTCGCAAACGACGCGCTTTTTCTCATCATCATAGCGCAGCTCAACATAGCCGGACAACGGGAAGTCGCGGCGCTGTGGGTGACCCTCGAATCCGTAATCAGTGAGGATACGACGTAAGTCTGGATGATTGGCAAAGAAGACACCGTACATGTCCCAAATCTCGCGCTCATACCAATTGGCTGCCTTATGAACGTCACACGCCGAGTCTAGCGGGGTCAGTTCATCAGTGTAGGTCTTTACCCGGATACGTGCGTTAAACCGAAGCGAAAGAAGGTTGTAGACAACTTCGAAACGATGCTTTCTGCATGGCACGTCCACGCCAGCAATGTCCACTAGGTTAGTAAACTGTGCTTGATGATGATCCTTCAAAAACTGCAGCACGGGTACAACACCATCAGGAGCGATTAGCACCTCCAGCTCATCACCAGAAGTCAGTTGCACTTTCTGGACGTACTTGGGCATGCATTCGGCAACATAGCGACCGAAATCCGAGAGACTGGTGCGAGCAGCTGCATCTGGCTTGCGTACAGTGGCTACAAAAATTAAATACATATATGGTTAAGAAAGATTTATTAACCAACTCGAACTACTTACGTTTCTCTGCCGCTTTGGTATCAACTGGCGCAGTACTTTGCATACGCAGGGCAGCTGTTCCAGCGGGTACCACTATGTAATCAATATAAAAATTAGTGCTCTTGAAGTAAGCAGAGTATTTGATACTTACCATGCTTGGCCGTCAAGGCGGCGGAAGCAATTCTGGCACCCAGATTTCTAATTAGTGCGGCCATACGCTCGATTAAACTAAATATTTCAGTGCAAATCCAATAATCTGCAAAATATTTGACACTTTATGTAATAACAAAACGTCAAAAGGCCAGTGTTGAGTAAATTATTTTTATCTAGTGAACTAGATCATTGAAACTGCTCAACTTTGTTCCCATATTCTGTGGCTGCTGAAATATTTTATGGAACAGAACAATTACCAGATACCACAATCTTAACTGGACGTCAAACTTCTATGATAATCCTTTAATACAAATCTATATTTCAGCAGTCAATCAAAAGAAATATTGGTTATTTAAGTTTAACATAAAACTCATAAGCAGAGTTGAATTAAACAAAATATAACAAAAGGAACATATCCTGCTTGCTCAGAGCTTAGCTCAATTTAATGAACCACCAAGAGTCAAATTATATGCGCTCAGTGTTGCCATCAAGTCAAAATAGTTTTGTGCAAAAAAATAGTATACAGTTAAGGCTACAAATTGACTATGATAATAAGCGAACAAATATAGAAAATTAGTTTTCAAGTATTCACTATTTTGTACTGCAACTGAAAGTTAAAATATTTAAAATCGTAGTAGCATCCCGTTTTTAATTACATTTGACAACCCTATCGCTCTCCATTTTCGTCGCGTTTCGCCTGCAGCTCTGGAATAGAATAGAATCCGATTTTTGGAAAATAAAACACAACAAACGAAAATGGTAATGGTTTTTGGAACAAATGCAATCCCAACCGCCGACAAGCTTGTGTGACTTGTTTACATTTGAATTTTGTTCGTCTTTCCTCAGAATCATCTAAAATGGATGGGCCACTCGTCCACAATAATGGATATTCAGCGCGTTCTGCTACATCAACAAAGCAACAATCAGCAATGCGAAGTATTGCTTGTGGCCAAAGATGGCATCAGCGTTCGCGCCCACCTCTTCGTCCTAAGCACCTGTAGCGATCTGATGCGCAATCTGCTTGTCGATTTGCCTGCCGGCCAGGAGGCCACTGTCATTCTGCCAGACATCCGTGGTGAGCTGCTCGAGAGCATGTTGTCGTTTATTTATATGGGGGAAACCAGTTTACCTTCTGCCCTGCTCACCGAGTTTCTCGAGGCCATCAATCTACTGGGCATCAAGTCGGCCATAAGCTTTGAAACCAATCCCACAGCCATGACCACCTCAAATGTTATAAGCGGCGCTATGGCTGTAGAAGCAGCCAAGTCAATTAGCGGGCTACATATTGCGAATACAGCTCTTATGGAGGAGGAGGAGGAGGAAGAAGATGCTGGCGCTGTGGTCGCTAAATTGGAGGGGGAAAATGCTATACTTACAAATCCTCAGCAGCAGCACGAGCAGGAAGGCCGAACCTTAGAATTCCTTGATGTGTACGGCGAACAGCCAAAAATAACATATTCTATCGAGCACATGGGCGGCACAACGAGCGGAAATCAATATATATTAACAGAGAATACGGGAACATTTACTATAACACAATCAGCCTCATCTGTGGCCAAGTTGGGAGTGCAAGGAAGTTCAGCTGTGGTCGAGTCTGTGGAGACAGGTGAGCTAGGCGACGAGGATGTCGAGGCAGAGGCTACAGACGAGCACGAAGAATCCGAGTCACAATTAATCGAGGAGGAATATGTAGGATCGGGTAATCCTTTAATAGAGATGAGCGCAGAGGCGGATGTTGACATGCACGAGGATGGAATGCATGATGGAGACGAAGACGATGATGACGAACTGCTGGATGTAAAACCTCGCAAATCTCACCTAGACATGAAAATGTTAAAGGCCAAAGCACGCCAGCGTCCAACATCAGCGAAGGCAATGAAGAAGGCAATGACGAAACAGCATCAACAACACGCAGCGCTTAAAAAGGAATGTAGGGATGATATTAATGATGCCCTCGACCTGGCAGCGACTGCCGTCCTTCATGAAGGTCTTAGTCTGCAAAAGGCTGCCGATCGCTACGACATATCGAAAACAGTGCTATGGCGACGTGTGCGCTCCAATCCAGCCTACATGAGAATAAAGCGAGAGAAGCCTTCGCTTTCGGAAGCATATGAGCGCCTAAAGAATGGCGATTCGTTGAAAAGCATAAGCCAGGATCTGAATATACCCATGTCGACGCTGCACCGGCACAAGGTGCGGCTTGCGGCACAGGGTCGCCTGCCCGACTTCGTTGCCTGCCGACGACGTGACAGCACCCCAAAGGACGAGCTGCGTGAAAAGCTAGCCAAGGCAGTGCATGCCTGCATCAACGATGGCATGACCCAAAATCATGCAGCGAATCTATTCGAAATACCTAAGAGCACGCTCTGGCGGCACTTGCAACGGCGCGTTACCGAGGCGGAACGTAAAGTCAAGGAAGAACAGGAAGAAGAGGATGATGATGCTATGAATTAAATTCAAAATTCATTTGCGTACAATTACATATGCATGCATACATCCATACATATACATGCATACATCCATACATTCATTCGTACACATACATACATACATGTACATTACACTTAAACATCTTGCGATTTTAGTAATAATTTAGCCCTAAGTTACACCTGTCATTAAAATTGTTTACATAATCTATCATATAGATTGACTATAGCTTACCTGTAGGATATATTTATATTTTAGTTGAACCAAATATGTTAACATGAAGAATGCAATTTCAGCACGACACGCTCCCATCGCTATCGATACTAGTACACTGTTATCGATATCGAAATGACTGCCGGCTTATTAAATAGATTCGAAAAATTTGTCTACTTTGGTATTTATATTCTTTATATTGTTATTGGACTATATAAAATCTATGCGCTAAGGGATCGTATACTTAGCACGACTGAGTTCCAATTCGCAGAGGGCTGGAGGATACTCCAACGCGCCGACGTAGCCCGTAAACGCGATGACAGTAATGACGAGTTGGAGAACTTTGGTGATTTCATTGCCAGATTCTGGCCCTACTACCTGTTGCATGCGCTGGTGAGTGGCGTCTCACGCTGGAAATGGTCGCGTTTGCGACGCCCCGGACATATTGCAGTATGCGCTTTGGCAATCGGTCTCAATACGCATTGGACATCGATGGCTATGTTTGGGACTCTGCTGGTCAGCTATTATCTCATAACAGACCGAGGGCGGTCTAAGCTTTGGACCTGGCTACTTACCGCTGCCTGGATCGGGGCCCTTAACGTAGCCAAAAGCAGCCAATGGTGGTTGGCCCAAGTTGGCTATGCAGAGTATGTGATGCTAATAGTAACGCTCTCCTGGAGTTTGTTGCGCGGTTGCAGCTACTCTTTCACTGCCTCTGAGTCGAAAAATCTATCTGAATACCTGGCCTACACCATGTACTTCCCCTGCCTCACTTATGGACCGTTCATAAGCTATGAGCGCTTTAAGCAGCAACCCACGGGCAGTTACCTGTCGCAGGGCTGGAGTTTCATTGTGGCTCTGCTTCGCGTTGTCTTTTGGTGGCTGGTCATGCAGTGGTCACTGCACTACTTCTACATCAACTACATGACGCGGGATGTGCAAGCGGTGGTTATGATGGAGTCGGTCTTCTGGCAACATGCTGCTGGCTACTTCATGGGCCAGTTCTTCTTCATATTCTACGTGATTACCTATGGATTGGGCATTGCGTTTGCCGAACATGATGGCATTGCGGCACCAAGACGACCACGCTGCATCGGGCGCATTCATTTCTACTCGGACATGTGGAAGTACTTCGACGAGGGACTGTATGAGTTCCTCTTTAGGCACATTTACGCTGAGCTGTGTGGCCGGAAGTCCTCTCCAGTTGCCAAGTTGTGCGCCACTGCATTGACCTTTGCATTTGTGTTCATCTGGCACGGTTGCTATACCTATGTACTTATCTGGAGCGTGCTCAACTTTGTGTGCCTGGCCGCGGAAAAGCTCTACAAGACATTCGTGTCGAGGCCGGCCTTTCAACAGTGGTCACTCCAGCACTTCGGCTCTGCGGGCGCACAAAGATTCCATGCAATCCTTGCTACCCAGCTTTTTATACCCGCCGCCTTCTCCAATGTTTACTTCATTGCCGGCCAAGAAGTTGGTGGATTCCTAATGCGCGGTGCCTACTTGAGTGGCATAGGCAACTATTTGGCACTGACCTTTTGCAGTTACTGCTTCTTCCAATGCTCAGAGCTGCTGCTGACCAAGTCCACCAACGACAAGCTGAAAGCAACTTAGACTTCTGACGGGTTATATACATACAGGAAATGTATAAGACTGTATAAATGTCAACTATTGTATTGAATATGCCTTAAATAACCATAGCCAGTAAAAGTCTGTGAACATTTTTATATGTATTATAAATAAGTAGTTTATTCAACAATTAGTCAGCAGCATCTTCGGTTTCCTGCCAATCCAACCACCTGGTTTGTGTATACGTCGATTGGAAGTTCGCCAACAGCTCGTCCAGCATTTCATCGCAGGTTTGTGTGTGTTGCGTATTGTAAAGACCGTCTGGCCAATTCGTTTGGGTTTGTATATGCGATAAGCCCAGCTCTTCGAACAACTCATCGCAGGTCTGCGTGTGCATGTGTGCCGAGTTCTGTGGTCCGAACATCGTTTCCTGTTCCTGGTAAGGAACATAGTTTCCATTATGTTGCGTCTCTGTCTCCGCCTCCATCTCTTGATCAAGCTCCGTCATTGTGCCTTGGTGTTGCCTGTTGTCGAGCGTCTGGGTTTGTATATTTCGAAGCAGCGGACCCAGCACCTCATTGTTCATGTCGATATCATCAAGATCCACATCTTCAGTTTGAGTTTCCATGTCGCGCAAAAGCCGATCGACCTCATCATACGTCAAATTCGGCATTGGCAATCCGTTCTCTGCATTTTCACGCTCCTTCAGAGCTACATTAATGGCAGTTTGTATTGCCACGTCCATGTCGACACTGTCATCGGTCTGTGTAGCTGTCTGCAGAGCATACGGAATCTCGATGTCTGGCAGGCAATAGTATGACGGCTGCATAGGCGAGTCAACTGGGGGTATGTGCTCGACGACAGGCAAATTAATAGATTCATCTGAAGGCGCTTCCTCAGTGTTGGTGGATTGATCTACCATCTTTGGCAGCTTTTGAAATGGCTTTAATTTGGGAATTGCTACCTTAGCCAAGGTTGGTGCCTCCTTTGTTATAACACTCTCACTGGACATGTTCAGGTGATTCTTGCGTCGCATGTGGGTCTGAAGGCTTGCCTTGCTTGTATAGGTGAGTCCACAAACGGGACATGCATAAGCGGAGCAGCATTGATGTTTGTCTAAATGTCGCTCGAGTAAAAATGACTCATTACAATCATTGCACTTGAAGTGCTTGGTCATGTGGGTCTTTTGATAATGTTGCCGTAGGAATCGGAGATTCGAAAAACCTCTTGCACCTTGACGCTCAGCATGATAAATACAATTGGCCACTGGACAATGATAAGCAGAGATCGTTCCTTCGTTCTTTATGGCTGCCAACTTGTGCCGTCGTCGCAAGTGCAGGCTGTAGTGGCTTTGATTTCCAAATACTTGATCTGTGCAGTGCTCGCAGCGGTACTGCCGTACCGGCAGCAGCTCGGAGATGTCCGGCGTGTGCTTAGTTGACATGGACACGACATAAACATTGGTTTCGACTGCGTAAAATATTTGCAATATCATAAACAAATGCGTAGGGTTGTCACAGTCAAAAAAATTGATTTATAATAGTGATGGTCACAATTAGTTTTAACTAATATTATCGAATACATTTACAGAATGTGTGGTATATCATGGAATTGTCCATCGATAGTTCGATAGACTGATCAATGTTTCTTATACTTGCATCACTAGTTATCGTGTTGCCGTTTCGTGTTATTGTGCGAAAGTTTGCTCGGTTCGACAAAATATTGAGGTAAAACTAACAAGAATCTGCGGACTGATTTGTTTATATATATTTATTGAAAATGAGCACAAGTCGGCTCATTATAAAGGTCGCGAGTGGTTAACAACTTCCCATCTTTGGTATTTGAATATGCAAACATATACATGTATATAAATGTGTGTATATAATTTTATATTTTTTTCATACGTTGTGTTCTTAGAGAAAAAAGTTACATACGAAAAGTGTGCGTTTTGTTGTCTATTTCGGGACTATCTTATTCAGGGAAATGTTCGTTTATTTCATTTGGTTTCTTTTTTAAATTTCGTCTCGTAATGAAGGAAACATCGTTACCAATACAATCGACATACTTGTACATTTCTATATACACATGTACACATTAATTAAAATTATCATATGCGAGCTAAGCGAAAAAAAGGGAAATTCGCTATAAATTTAATTGAGGCTTCAATTAAACCTTAAAAGTATATACACACAGTTCTCTACATTATATAAGTGTGTTTCTGAAGTATACACCTGTTTATAAATATATGTATGTATGTATGTCTGTTTGTATACATTGCTAAAAATATGTTTGCTGCACAACAACAGCATAAATACTATCGCATACATATATACACATATTTGTATATACTTGAGCTATATGTTCTCCGATTATAGCACGACGACGTCATCTTCGAGGCAGAGTAGCGACATCTGTTTAAATATACTATTTGACTTCGCTTCCAACAATTTATTGTGTTGTTGTCTTTTAAAAAAATATTCTTTTAACAGATTTATGAATGCTGTTATTTATACTATTTATGGCTTAAAAAGTGACAGAAAAGTTTTTCTCAGATAATTTAAATTATAAACTGAGCTCCCTTGGATTAGTTATAATCTTTGGTATACATGCAAACTAACATGCATATGCATATGTTTAAATTATTATATTTTTTATTGTACAATTGCACGCAGAGGAACCTTTGGGGATTAGCACGCTGTATGACGCAGCCAGCTTAAAAGAGCTGCAATAGCTTTTTCACATGAAAATCGTATATTTGTTGATATTATATGCATTGTGGCCTACACTTGTTTATGCGACATCTCGTCTAGTTGTTGTCCGACCAATGACGTCATAGTCAGTAATAATGCTAGAGAAAACCAATGTTTGTTCAAACTTGCGTACTAGCTAGCCTTTGTTGTAATTATAGCTTAATAGCGAAAGAATAAATATACAAAAATCGGGCGTAACTTGACTGAAATTGCAAACCTACATGTTTTCTGCTAATGGCATTAGCACAATTAATGAATTGTGTGAGCTTTTCTGCGGTTGATGGGCGGCGAACTACCCTTTAAACAGGCACCAGTTAAACAGACACCAGCAGACAATTGATTGAATTTCCACTTTGTTTGGTCTTCTAAACTCGAGTTCGAAACACTTCCGGTTGCGGTTGCGACTCGGTTTCTGTGCCCACTCGCTGACAGTTGCTGCTGTCCCTGTTTGGGTGGGGGAAAGCTGCATTCCGGCAGTCGAGTTAAGCTCCATGTTGTTGTTGTCGTTGCTGTTGTTAACTTCCCATTCGATTTTGACCAGGCACATAACATCGTTGCTTCATATTCGTAATTATCAGAATAATGTACAGCTAGCACATATTTGTGTGCTCGTGTTTGTCATTGGTTATCAGCGCAACAAGTAGAAAATACTTCACGATGCGGCTAATTGATGTACCCTCGTGCCAGCACAGCAAACAAATTAATATACAAACGTATATATATATATATACATATATGTAGATATTCATATGTGACTGTCAATTGTGTGTCGTCAATGGAAATTTTAATTTAAAAATGTCACATGAATTGCTTAAGGCCCCATGAAAAGCGTTCAGTTAGAGCATAATGACTTTTTATGTACCCTTAATGCAGATATGACTTTTCTTTATATAGAGATTCTTTGTTGTTTCCACAGTATGTCTATAGTTCATCAATGTTCTCTAAACAAACCATAACTATGCCAATTTATCGCCTGGCCTTGCTCTCCGTTGATGTTGCGTGTACATATTTCGAAATGCGGGCACACAATTTACGTGGACCATGCTCTCTTGGTCTGGTATGAATCATCAGCATTGGCGTATGCTATTTTTAGCTTATTTCTCAGTTTAGGGTTATCCTAGGTTGCTAATTGTCTATTGTACATTGTTAATTGTTTGATTTGCTTGTTTTTCATTTTCGTGCAGCTCTTTCAATCACGTGCATTTATAGGACTATTTGGCGATTAACAACATGAGCAAATCTACGGGCAATGCGCCGCCTTTCACATACGTTCCACCGCCATCGGCGCCTCCATCCTATCTGGAGGCAATTGGCGGAGTGAAACCAGTGGGTCCATATACGCCAGTGACTGCGCCTGCAACCGTGGGCACAAATATACTGACGACAGTTGTGCCTATTGGACGGACCTCGACACACATGATATGCCCTTCATGCCATGCAGAGATTGAGTCGACAACACGCACAGAGCCGGGCATGATTGCCTATTTGTCCGGTTTTGTAATTGCATTGCTTGGGTAAGCGCCAGTGGCATTCACTGATATACCTATCAGACCTATGTGACAGTAAACCTTTTTTAATTACAGTTGCTGGCTGGGCTGCTGCTTGATACCTTGTTGCATTGATGACTGTATGGACGTGCATCACACGTGCCCCAACTGCAAGGCATATTTGGGACGTTACCGTCGATAA
Source organism: Drosophila gaucha (assembly GCA_035045545.1). Classification (NCBI taxonomy): domain Eukaryota; kingdom Metazoa; phylum Arthropoda; class Insecta; order Diptera; family Drosophilidae; genus Drosophila; species Drosophila gaucha. The sequence goes on from JAWNOY010000292.1 coordinate 3,269,623, forward strand.
ATTACTGCAACTTCTACTGCTGCTTTGCACACATACACACACTCCCACCCAGATATACAAAAATGGAGGGAGTAGGGAGATGGAGAGTTAAATATAAGCGAATGTTTTACCTTTTTTATTTAATTGTAATATTAACACTTGGATTCCACGGCCGAAGGGAATGCAAGCGCTTATCTCTAATCTAATGCTATTCCTTGCTAAATTGCTCATGCTCCATGCACTTTATTGGTAACACGAAACTATTTTTAGTTTGTCAAATATTTTTCAAAAATATTTAAGCTATTTAAATTCTCAATATGCGGAAACTCATATATTTGCCAGCTTTCGAATAGTATATTCTAATATATATGTAAATATCTACACAATTGTCCAAACACTTTCGTTACGCAATACCATTTGTCCAGTAGTACCATCTTAAATTTAAGTTCAGTTTGTTTTGAGAAGTGACTGGTAATAAATAATAATATAAATGTAGAAATTTATTTTCCAATGCTGCAAAAACACAAAATAGTAATTTAATAATTGAAGACATTTTATATATTGCAAATTTTTGTAATTTACTTGCGAATATGTTTTCAAAATGCGAAAATGCACTCTGTATACTTAAGGCATACGCAGATTTGTTTATTTATCAACTGATCAATAATATCCATGTCTAATTTCTTTATAATAAAATCTACAAATTAAACATTAATGTATACAACAATTGACTTGAGTTTTTATACCCTTGCAAAAAGAGTATATTAATTTTGGTCAGAAATTGGCAAGAGGCATCTCGTACTTTATAAGGTATACATATATTCTTGGTTAGCACGACGAGTTGAGTTTATATAGCTTGACCGCTTCAACAAAATTATCGAAAATGATATATATCCGATTTCTTGGGGCGTGGCAAATCTGACAAGACTATTTTCCAAAATTTTATAACTTGAGCCCCAAAATGAAGTTATAATTCGCTCAAATCCTTAAGCATCTTGAAAGGATATATCATTCTGAATATGTAGAAAGGAGAACTATCGATTGGCATTCAAGGATTTCCAAAATCCCACCAAAAATTCCATCTCAAATTTTTTCAAGGGATATGGTCGAAAAATGGGGTAAAATGCAAAAAAACGGCAATAACTGGCCCACTTGAAGGACTATCGGGATGTCCTTTGTACCAAATGATATCCTTATGGTCCTGATTGAGAATTATTAACAAAAAGGACGAAAGTCCTTTAAACTGCCGAGATAATTTAACGAATTTTCACTAAAAAAACTGCTTATAATTCGACTGCATCCTTGCGTATCCTGTCAAGTAATATGTCAAACTAATTGGGGTCTCAAGGACTATCAATGGATCAAAGGACATCTAAATAGTCCTTGTGGTTTTCGAGATATTAGGGATTATTTGTTTTGTAGGCAATTTTCAGACCGTTGCAGCTGGCCTAGAACTGAAATATCACAAGTCCTGGATCCTTAGATGACCCCATTATATTTTGATTGGAATCGATAGGGCTGGTATTCGCGAACCAAACGTACTATGTCCTTTAGTCCTGTGCAAGGACATAGCCGAGTTAAAGCTAATTTTGTGTCATTTTCTTTTACTTGCAGCGCTCAAAAGTATGCAACAAAAATGGAAGTGTGAAAAAAGGTTCGTGAAAAAATAAATAATGTAAAATTAGATTAAGTTGTCACAAAAGCAGCTGCACTATATGAGCTAGACCCAGTTTTCCAGTAAAATCTCGAAATATTTTCATGTTTTCTATTTATAAATTGTATTCTTTGTATAATTGTAGTTCATTAGTTTCGCATAACATACTCTTTTTTTTGTTTTGTTTTCGTTTTTAACATGTTGTCAAACTCTATACCTCGATTTATATGTTCAGATAACAGTGTACACCACGCACATACTCTTAATTTGAATTACATAGTAAGTATAATATATTATGTAAATAAACATTTAATACGTCACACTGATCTTTGTCTCGCATGCACTTAACACTTCTTGTGGTGTACCTTCATTTTTGTTTATTTATTTTATATATATATATATATATATATATTTTAACATGATTTACATACAAATATATTGCATGGAATTTTCCGTTTTAAATTTGTTGTTGCTATTACAGAAAAATCGTAATAAACTCTGAAGAACGGAAAACACGCTCGTCGTTTGCCATTTGTAAATGGAAATAAAAACTTAAATGTACAAAAAATTATATATTCTAATAACTAACCATATATACAACGTACGCATATATATGTCTTAATGTCTGTATATGTATATACTTTTGCCTAACATGAATGCGCGCGTGTGTGTGTATGTGTGTATTGTATAAACAGTTTCAGTTAATAATATAGTATGGATTTATTCATTCATTTTTAATGCATTTGAATTGTTAACATTGTTCACCACGTTTTGTTTTTTGTTTTTGTTTTTCGTTTTTTGTTGTATATGTATCTGTACTTGTATGCTTTAATTGTTATTTTCTTTAACTTGTATATATATTTATATATTTATATGAATGCGTAACGCCTTAAGGTAATATTTTAGTTGCTTCTTGATAGGTTGATATTTTTTTAGTGTCCGCTCATCAAACCAAACATTCAAAAACTAAACATAAACAGATCAAGTATTAGGCTTTATAATACTCTCTCTCCTGCTGCTGGATCGCCTAATTAAAAAGCTGAAGCACATTGGATAAAACTTGGCTATTTACAGGGTATAAGCGACTAATGACTGCAGCTGAATTTAGACAATGGGCGCCCCAGTGGAATTGGAGGTTCCTTTGGCTGTCTTCACCAAGCACGACTGCGAGTTGTTGCCCATACTGGAGCCGTCCAGGCTGTCGAGATCGAGCGCCGTATCAATCATTGTCGTATCGTGGAGCATGCGCAGCCGATCTGCCGACTTGACCTGCTCGGCGCCATCGCCTCCAGCCTTGCGGTGGCCGTGCCCATGACCATGCCCATGGTTTTGCAAGCCACCGCCGCCGCCCACAAACGAAGCGCTCACTGGATCGTCCAGATCGAGATCGTCACTGAGCAGCGTCGAGGACAGCACCGTGGAGGCCTGTATTCGGTCGTTGTGCTGTCGCTGTTGCTGAGCCTGTTCGTCGATAATGTTCGAGTAGACGTGCAGGGCGGCATCTGTGGACGGCGAGACTGCCACTTGGGGCACATTGCTGTACATGTTCTCCGTCTGGGAGACGGACTTGGCTAGGGCATGCTGGTCCCCGCTGATGGCGGCTGCCAGCAGAGCAGCGCCCGCAGAGGGCTTATGGTTGTCGCCCAGCGGTGAGTTGACCAGCACCGCATCAAAGTCCACGTCAAAGAGATTGCTGTAGCTGCCGCTGCGGTTGCGGTTGCGCATCTCACGCGCTTTGCTGGAAGCAGCAATGGCGGCCACCGCAGCGACTACCTCTGTGCCGCCTACCACAACAACTTCCGCATTGTCCAGCTCATCCTCGCTGCCAGCTGCAGCCAATTGATTCTCATAGGCCAGATCTCCGACTGCCGAGGCGCCATTGGACAGCTGTCGCTGCTTGTGGTGCCGGAACTGACGCGTCTGTGTGGCCGTTGGCTGCGTGTAAGCCGGCATGTCCATCTGGGCCAAAGGGATCTCGTTGTCAACGAGCTGGGCTAGACTATTGGAATTACCTGCGAACGAGATGATAAAGCGATTAGTTGAAAGTGATACTTGCTTTTCTTTTTATACAGTATACATATATAAATAAATACATATATATACATATAAATGTAAATTGCATACATAATTAATGTGAAACATTTAAAATGTTAAAATTCTCATTACAACAAATTTGACAACTAATTAAAAATTCGTATTTTAATTTCCAAAATAGTTTTTCGCTAGTGTACACTGTAGGTGTGGTTGGTGGTTTTTCATTTTTTTGTTTTCAGTGGTTGGCTGCTGGTTTAACAAACTATTCAAATATGCAAACAATTGTAAAATGCTGAAAAAGGCGGCAAATTAAAAATTAAATAGTATGTGGTATATATTGCCAATGCACAAAACAACTCAAACAAATTAAATTATATGGGATTTAAGCTGATGACACCACGTCGATGCGGAATCCTTGCTGGCCAGTTGGGTATTAACATAATTAAAAATACATAATTCAATTTGATAAGCGCTTTAATCAATAAATAGCCAATGGCAATGAATAATAAATAAATTCATGAGCTATGATTTGTGTTTGTTTCGTGGTTTCGTCTTATTTTTCTTTTGTCTGTTTTTATATAGAACGAAATGAATTTTCTATGCAGTGCCAATCGAAATAGATGAAACAATTCAAAACATGCTCCAACATTTTTAAATATGCCAATAGTTAAAATACACAAATAATAATTATCAAATTTATTGCTAAAGAATGTTCAATGATAAATCGTTGGGTGTTGAGATTTGTATATAGTGTGATATGGAAATATGGTATAGGGTTCGTATATTTATGTTTTGGTAAGATTTTTCTTTTAAGCAAATCATAAACAAATCTTGTGAATTGGGTTCATTTTTTTTTTCGTATAAAAAACAAAGCTAAGTAACAAAAGACAGCTTTAAAATCATATTGTACAGGGTATTCAAACGCTTGTATCCTTAGCTAATTGCGCTATACAAAATGAAAAAAGCAAAGTACATATATATCGGATTGGATTGGTATACAAATATATATATAGAGAGAGAGCACAATCTTTGCTTTTGAAAAAAAAGCATCGTAAGCGTTGTTAAATTTACTCGAATTCAATTTTTTACCATTACATAAGTACAACAACAGAAAAGGGATTTATTACTTTCGTGTTGTGGAGGCAACTCACCCAATTGAGGCATTTAGCATGAGGCATTTATGTTTTACTCTAGTTTTAAGCGGCCCTCGAAAGCTTTCACTCAATTGCATTTAGTTTTTTGTTGCAATTTTGATTGGTTTGCAATTTCATGTTATTATTTTTTTCATTTTGGAGTTGATCAATAACAAATCACAAAAAAGTTTTATGTTGTTCGATTTTTTTTTTTTTTTTTTTGTTTAGTTTCCATAGTCACAAGTTGTATTGAAAGACATAAAAAAGAGTTTGGCATTAGTGTACAGGGTGTGTGTATATATGTGCATAACCAAGATAAAAATCATGTATTGCTATTCAGTTGTTGTTGTTGTTGTTTATTTTTTTGGGTACTCGGGTAGTGGGTTTGGTAGTGCGTCTGCTTGTGTGGCGCGCCTGCAATTTGAATTCATGCGAAATGAGATCACGCTAAATGGAAACTCAAACATGGCGGCGATTGGCAGCGAAGTGGGGGGTAAGAAGAAGCGCGCAAACCTTAACAAAATGGCGTCCACTCTGATTGACCGCTGTATAAAACAGCTGCCACGGTGTGTGTGTGTGTGAGTGTGTGTAACTGATGTGTAAGTGTGTGTGTATGTGTATGTGTGCATACTTGATCTTCACTTCAGCAAAATGCTTCTCTTACTAACTTATCTTCCATGGGAAGCAATTCGCTGCGGCATAGGAAGCGTTTCGCCAGTTAAAAACATTTTTCATTTCTCTTTGATTGGTCTTGTTGAATAAATGCTATTCCATTGCTTAACGTTTTAAATGGCAAAATAAATGTTATTCAATTTCCATTGTTTCACTTTTTGGTCTTGTTTTGTTTTGGTTCTAAAGTTTTTTTTTTACTAAATATAAACAAAATGTTTGCATTGAAGTGAGTTTTGACAGTACGCACACAAAGTTTATCTTTCCGTTATATGTACACATAAATACATAGTAGGAGTGTGTGTGTGTGAGAGAGTTTGTTTGTTTGTTCTGTAATTCCTTAACATTTCAATTATTTTCATAGATACTCTAGAATACATTTTATTGCCCAACATTTAAGTATATTTTATAATTATGTTTGTATATCTGTCTGTGTGTGTGTGTGTCAGCAGTTTATTATAACATACAAAAGCACATACATATATATATACATATATATACACATATATATATATATGTATTATTCAACACGCGTGATCTGAACATCATCAATTTTATAACTCTTCCATTGCTAAAAGGAACTCATTTATCTGTATATATAATATATATAATATTGTTAATGCGTAACATTAATAGCCTTTAAGACTGGGCACGAGCTGCTAGTGCGCCGTCCGTTTTACAGTAAGCTGACTTATTGTTCTATTGAATTTGTCACTTAAATAACTAAGCTACCCGCTGGCCATAGACAATCTATGGTGTATATATATTATCCATGGCCGGGATGCGCTTCCTCTTGCCCTTCTGTTAACATTTACAACTATGTGTTTATGTATAAATATTTGTCTTTCAGTTTAAACATATGTTTTTATGACATATTTGCAGTCACTTGGCAATTCGTTTATTCTAATAATTATTCAATATATTGCATGCATTTTGCACTAATGCATCATTTAGTTGGTTTCGACTAGAGTTTTATCATTTTAAAAATTACAGATCTATTAAAATTGTTATACAACACTACACATATCAAATTCTTCTTGAATTTTCAAAGACTTTGTTTACTTAATATTTTCGTTGTAAAAACAAAATGTGGTTTTCTCGATAAATGGCAGTTGTTTGGCTATTTTCATAAATTGTTTGCTAAGTTTTTTTCTTCTTTTTTTTGCGTTTCGTATTTGACTTCAATCAATTGAAACCTTACAAATTAAATTTCAACTAAATTGCACAAGTGACTGCCGCAATTCAAAGGCTTTTCATTTAATTATTTTGAATGTATGTATATATATTTTTAATAAATTAAAATATCAATCCACTACGAACCGAGTTCAACATGCAATTGTCTTCAAAATGCATTGCTCTTATGTAGTTTTCGGTTTTTGGTTTAATTTATTTACTATTGGAGGTGGCGGCGTCGGGATATGGACTTTCAACATTTAAGTGTGTGTTAGGTGTGTTAATTGCTGCGACAACTGAAAATATATGGCCACACTGGCCGACCCGCAACTGGTGCAGATGCGGTACGGCAGCGTGGCTCGCCTATGATATATAGGTGCTACATAAACGCAAAAGTTTGTATGAACCAAGTTTATTTTTTTTTGTCTTTTTTGCAATTTAGGTCTGGGTCGGGTTCTACGAGTTAGTACAACGGAGGGTTGGGTGGGGGGTTGTTGGTTGCTGGGTGTCCAAAAATTTCCATAAAATATAAATAAAAATCAAAACGCGAGAACCGAGCTGCAACTAGGCGTGCAAAATAAAAATATAGGCAATTCCAACTAGCACTACGGAAAATCAATTCAATTCAATCATCTACCCTAAAAAGCGCGTAACGGAAGCCAATTGTGAGATTACCAAAGCCAGTGTTGGGTAATAACCAAGGAGTTATACACATATATGCATATAGTACGTATATGTATGTCATCAGACTATATTTAGCAATTTTTCAATTTCAATAAGTTTTTAGTTATTAAATTTTTTGTTTGTTTTTGTTTTTTGCAAAATCCGTTCCGTTACGGCCTAACTATTGCTCGAACAGCATACCTAGCCCGAGCCTGGCAGCAGTAGGAATCGGAGGCAGACTGCCAAGAGCCCAGCGCGGGGCATTCCCCTAGAGCGTACAGCGTTTAACAACCAATCAATGTAGTCAGTGGCGACTGCGACCGCCAGCTGGTGGTCACAGTCGACGGCAGTGTTTGCTTGGGAGCTGCGAGCTGCGTACTAGGACGAGTCACTGCCCGCGGCATCCTCGATAATCGAATTGAGATCGATGTTGAACGAGTACTCGTACAGGTTCGAGTAACGATCGCGCTCCTTCCATGGCGATCGGTGATTCATATAAAGATTTCGTTTACTAACACGAAAGATCTGGCTGTCCTTGATCGACTGATCGTCGTCGCAGGGTTCGCCGCCACCGCCAAAATCGCACTCTCGAATAGTCAGCCGATTGGTCGGTGACTTCAGTTCGAACATCACCTCCTGGTGCTTGTAGCGCGAACGCATAGGCAGCGGATGGTACCCGGCAATGTTCACCTTCTGCGAGTCCACCGATTGTGTGGACTGGCGGCGCATACTGCGCGCCGCCTTCGGAAACGGATAGTTGGAGACGCGCTGCGGGGAGAAGTATTTGAAGTCGCTTGGCGCCGGTGCCTGAGGTGCCAATGTTTGTATTGTTGTCACTGTGGTGGTGCTGGCCGAGATTGCGGGGTTGGCCTGCAGCTTCAGCGTTGAGGGTCGTCGTGGCGCCAGCGCCGGCGCCGTTGCCATCGAGGCAGAGGTGGGCGCAGTCGTTGCCGACGATGAAGAACCGCCACCGCCGCTCGCCGCCGCCGCCGACACGCTGCCAATGGCCGTCGTCTGCTGGGCATGAACGTGATGATGCAGCAGTGGCAGCGGTGAGTTGCGTGCATCGTATGATGGCGTCAGCGGCAGATGCAGCGACCGCTTTAGATTCAGCCGATAGGAGGAAGTGGCTGGCGAGCGCTGCAAGGAGGGAGGCGTAGCCAGCCCACTGGCCAGCGCCTCCTGCTGCAGATGTAGCTGCAGTTCGGCAGCCAAAAGCTGTTGCTTTTGGTGCGGTTGTGGTTGTGGATGTTGTTGTTGTGAATGGTGTTGGTGTGAGTGGTGTTTGAGTTGTTTGTGTTTGTTGGCTTTGAACTGGTGCTGTGCGCTGGCTGGCAGCAGTGTCTGCAGCGAGCATCGTTGATGCTGCTGCCGGCGCGACTTGGACTTACCGTTTTGGAGCATATCATAGCTGGGTGGGCGATCGAAGCCATTCCCGTGGCCATGTCCATGGCCGTTGACAGCGCCACCAGATGTGGCTGCCACCCCGTTGCTCTCCAACGTCGAGGAAGAGGGATTGGACTGATTGTTGTCGGTGTGATTATGTGATATGTGGTTGATTGTTGATTGTAGTAGTAGTTGTTGTTGTTGTTGTTGTTTATATATGGTGGTTGGTGTTCATATATATTTATATATATTTAACGAGTTGTTATCAAAATCAATATTGACCAAAAACCAAAAAAAGAAGAGGTAGAAAGAACAGATCGTCAAATATGAGGTGCACAGAAGTTCATCGTACGAGAGAGAGAGAGATAGATAGAGGAGGATTGAGATTGAGATTTGAGAAGCAAGCACAGGTGCCGAGACATTTAGATTTCGATTTGGATGGAGTTTGATGGACGTGCTCGAATTGCAATGCAACATTTGCTTCTTACCTCGTCGTAGAAGCGCGGTTTTAGCTCAGCGCCGGCACCACCAACGCTTACACCACCACCAGCACCACTGATGCCACCCATGCTGCCTAACATAGGCTGCGCTGTGGTGACGATTTGGGAGGCGCTGATCACATCGCTCAGCGCATGTCGCGGACTGGAATGATGCATCTGCTGTATGTACTCATCCGTTGCTATGCCACGCCTGTGTGTGTGTGTGGATTGCAAAGACAAATTGTTCCGTTTAACAAATGATGCAATTCATAGCAGGCAGCATAACATTAATTTACCTGTCAATCAGCGAGGGTGTCATGGGGCCGCACAGAATGTGGCAGCAGTTCAGGCAAATATTGCTACGTGAATAGGGATTCTGAGTGCGCGGCCCGCCCTTCGAGGAAAACGAGCCCTTGAGCTGTAAGTAAGCATAAAATTAAGTTAAAGAGATAAAGAGTATATAGTATATATATTTAGCAACCACTTACATCCTCATTCGTTGTCTGATCGCTGGTGGTCAGATATGTGTGAAAGCCAGCGAGTCCAATCACCGACCAAATGGAGAAGAAACAAATGAACACAACAATCACAGTGAAGGGCGCCTTCTTTATTACTTTGAAGACCTCCTGTTCCGTTTTCATCACTATACACACATTTATATATAATATTGATTGATTGATTTATCTGTGTTTATATTATCTCATTATCTATACTCACATAAAACTAAATGCGTCACAGAGCACGAGAATATAAATACGGCTAAAAATGCCAGTGAGACTAGAAACAAATAAAAGAACCGATAATTTCGCTTGCCCACGCAGTTGCCCACCTGCAAAGAGAGACAAATTTTTTATTGGAAAATTTCTCCTTTCACAATGTGCATAATGAGCAGCAGACACACAATAAGGTTAATTGCCCTGTCATCGGCCCCTTGCCCCCGTCGTCCGTAATGGGGCATGCGATATAATTGGCGCCAAAATGAAATTACGCGCCGTGCACCACCGAGAAATGCCTCAATTTTTTAGCAACACCACCCGCCGCTTTAAGGCCCGAAATGGCACGAGGCACGAGGCGACCTTCAGCGCTGACAGCAGTGCCAACAGCTCATAATCAAGCCGGCGGTGCGGCATAGAGTGGCGCGATGTGGTGGGGTTGGGTGGGTCGGGTCGTCCGAACGAGCGAAACGCTCAGCAAATGAAAAATTCAAAACCCACTCTTCAGTGGTGGGTGGCGCCAGCTAAGGCAGCGACAACATTTTGCAACTGCCAAAGTGATACGACTTAAAGATACCCTGCATTTTGTCTTTAATTTATAAAATCTGAATTTCTCTTTTCAAAAATTTAGAAGGTAGTTTATGTTGCTGTTAGGTTTTTGAAAGTCTAAGGCTTGGCTATTGATAAAATATTTTGATATAGGAAATGTCTAATGGCTAAGCAACTGCTTAAATAGATTTCAAGATAAGCCTTAAGTATTTATATGAGAGGGTATAGAAATAACGATGCTAATGTTGCCTGAAAAAGCGCGTTACACTTAATGCAACATGCCCCTTACAGACACACACACACACTAACAAGCTAGAAAATCAGAGTGCGGCTACTTAAGTATGCGTATAAAAGTCTATATGTATGTGTGTGTGTGTGTATGTGCTTTGTGTGCAGCGGTTTGTTTGTTTGGTCCACCACCCGCCACATCTTGTTGCATCTTTTAGGCGCTCGAGGGGAATTCGCATTTTGTGCTGCTTGCGCGACAGTGAAAAATAGAAAGCAAAAAAAAAACTAAAATTGGGTAGTACTCGACGGGGTGACTGTTTGAATTTGTGTTTTTCTTTTTTTTTTTTTGCTGGCAAAGCTCTGTGGTCGAGCAGCCTCTGCAGCAGGATTGCAGTCTGAGCACGAGCTGCACAAATTATTTGCTCAGCAACCTCAGCAGTTGGCTCAGGAATTGGGTTAAAGTCAGTGAAAGTGGTTTTCGGTGGCCCATATTTGTGGCATTTTGGTTGCACTTACCCAGGGACAGTGGTGATCGAAGCGATCCACGCAATTGTCGCACAGGCTGCAGTGCGAGGCGCGCGGCGGCCTGAAGATCTTGCAGGTGAAGCAGTATTTCAGCTTAACCGTCTGGCCCTTGACGAGCACCTCCTTGGTGCGGGGCGGCGGCCGGTATGTGGGGCTGTTCAGCGAGTTTGGCACTTCTGCGCAGGCGGCAAGGCAAAAGCGGAACCGGATGTGCGCGTCAGCGTCGGCGTTCGCGTTCGCGTCGGAAATGCAGCATCAGCAGCGACAGCGACAAAGTCGTTGTTGACATGCAAGTAAAAGGGAGAGAAAGAGCAAAAGTTTTCTCATTTTAAATATTTTCCAGCAGAAGCAACACCAACAACTCATTAGGGTAAAGGCAGCCCAGCTTTTGCCTTTGATGATTTTCATACATTTTTTTTCGCAGCTCTCTATGCCACGACACGCTCATTACTTTTTATGTGGGGGCCACACACACACACACACAGACACATACACTCGCCAACTTAATGAAGTGAAAACAAATATATACAAATGCATAAATGCACGTGTGTGTGTGTGTGTGTGTGTGAGTGTGTTTGCTTGTGGGCGTGGCAGTCATGAGCCATTCAACAGGCAAAACGACCTTGTCCATATTCGCCTCTTTGACGTGGACACAAGCTGCGGAGAAAGTGGAAGGAAGGATACTCACCAATTTGCTTTTCAATATAGGCGGCCTCATCATTGGAGGCACGCGGTATGACGCCTGGATCTGTGAAGGTTGTGCGCAGCAGCGAGCTCATCGTGAAGAAGTATAAAACGGCGCCCACAATGGGTATAACTGGATTGATGGTCGTCGCCAGAAAGGGGCAGCTACAGACAGATATATAAGAGACATGATTATAGTGTTTTTCGTACTGTATCAAAAGGATTGTAGTTAATAAGAAATGGAATTGCCAAGCAGATCTGATTACTGTTCATATCGAAATAAATACAAGAGGATGAAGAGTCTTACTGCTCGAATACCTGTGTAAGGCTGTGCGAGCTAAGATAAGCCGTAATGAACTCAACTTCTATTTCTGTATTTCTCTACTTTCCAAGTAAAGACTCGTCTTAAAGTACCATCATAAGTATTTGAGGGGCACGGTGGCCAGTTGTGCTCAGAGATGCATGCAAATAACTCCAGAGGGTTTTTTGGCAATGCCCCAAATGCCGCTCGCCCGCACAAATATGCAACAAGGGAATTTTATTGAGCGCCGTCCAGGCGCCAAAAATAAGGCAACTGTGGCACGAAGCATGTGCAACCCAGCGGGAATTGTTGTGGAACGCTTTGCGACAATGATGCTGCTGCTGCTCCTGCTGCCCAGCATTGTTACATTATGCCGCCCATGCGTGCTACCGATTTCTGAATAGCAGCACACACACGCACATCCACTTGCTGACAGCGCCCCAAGAGATGCGAGCATAATGGAAATAATGTGTGACAAGCCCCAGAGCTCAGCTTTGAATTGCAGCTGCATTTTGGGGCCAGTCGAATGTGGGACCGTTGGCAAAACTAACCGAAAATAGTTAAATACATTTGTCATGACAATGGCTAACAGACCGACCCGCCTCACACCTTCCGTAAGCAAACACACACACTCACACACACACAAACCAAAGCGGGAAAGCATTCAGAAAATGTTTTTCCTCGCATTCAGCTGGCAAATCGCTGACAATGGCACATAAAAAGGAAGCCAGCATCGCATTGTGTGTGCTACCTTTTAGCGATTTGCATTGCGAGCGCGTTGAACGGAATACAATTTGGCCATAGCCCACGGGCAAATGAAGGTGCACGAAGGAGCAGCAGGAGGCAGCAGGTAACAGTAATAGGAACAGACTCCGCCACAGCAATTGCAGCTGCAGCAACAACAACAGTTGCAGCAGCACTTAAAAGCATAGAAGATATTGTAATGCCCATAGGTTGCCACCGTTGCCTGCTCGACTGTGCGCTAATATAAGGCATGCAATGAAAATAAAAATCCTACTGCCATCCCGAAAAAAAACACAAGAAAAAAAGATTTAGCTACTGTGTGTCGAAGATTAAATGCCCTTACAGACAGGCTGCTGGGAGTTGCTATACAAAAACTATGCTTTCAAATAGAAATGGGTTTGGCAGATAAGTTTCATTGGGAATATCTATATAAAGGAACATGGCAACACTATTTTACCTTTATACGAAGCGTGTTGTCTCGCATATTTTTGTCAATGCTATAATACCCTAAGCAAGCATATAACTAGAAAGATGGTAATACCTATGCAATTGCAAAGGATATAAAGATAGTTTTCTCTTTGCCAAGAAAAGATTAAGATCGACTTGGTGTAAAATTTTGGGACTGCCCCATGAGGAGGATATATAATTTTTGATCAATTTATTGAGTAGAGCAACAATTTCCTATACGTTGGGGAAATAGCTTTGAAAGATATAGTTTTCTCCGATTTGTCACGCAGCAAATAGGCGGACATATGAAGTTACATTATTTTTCCGAAGCGTTTAAGTTTAACGTAATTGTCAGTTTTTGGGTCTCTAGGTGTAAAATTATTAAAGATACAGTGGTTACCGAGTTAACTCTCCCTTATGGGCGCAGCTATATATATGTATACACTATATAGTTTTTTCTGGAAGTGGCCCATCCAAATATATGTTTAAAATCGCAAGTCTCTAGCTCTAACACTATGTTAAACACTATATAGACTTTCACGATTTGCACCTTTTCCGGCAGCGCATATGTATATATATATATATACATATATATATATATATATATGTATATATATATATATATAACATATATATATATATAACTTTTTAATCGAGGTAAACAGTTGCTTAAGCTGTAGAAGATAAAGTTTTACCCGATTTGCCACGTACCCAAACGATTTAGCTAAATATACTATATCTTTTTGTATGGGGTGGGATGCAGAAGTATATATTCCAAATTTGAAGTCTAAGAATTCAATTCAGTAGATTTAATACTCTAGGAGGAAATTGCGTTGATCCAGACAGACGGACAGATAAGCAGACAGCCAGTCGGACATGGCTATATCAACTATATCTATCAGCTCGTCGTGCTGATCAAGAATATATATACTTTAACTAGTCGGAGATGCTTCCTTCTGTGTGATGCAAACTTCTGACCGAATGTACCCTTTTTGCAAGGGTATAAAAATGGTATGTGCTGTCGACGCCACGTAGTTGCAGTTGCCGTTGTTGGCTTTTCGGCAGCGCATAAATTTGGATTGTAAGTTTAAGGCGGCAACAGCAACAATAAAAGCAACGAGTACTCCAATTCTTTTGCTTTACGTCGGTTTTTTAGAGTGTGTCTGTGTGTGAGAGAGTATTTACACCTACACACATGCAATATCCTCGGCACTATTGAAACGAATTCGTGCAGAAAATGTTAAGCATAATTTTTTCTAATCGTGCACTGTTGGAAATCGCGTCATTATGTACCTTCCCCACATGTGAACAAAAACTTACTGCATGCTGCATTACCCTCCATCCCAATACGGGATTCTATGTGTGTTTGTATTTGCGCTACGTGACGTATACATTATTTGTGGGGCTACCACTGTGTAGGCATTGCGTATACGCCATGTATAGCTAAATATACAAATGTACATATATGCAGAGTGTGATTGTGTGGAATCAAGCTAAACGCATGTGGCAGCAATAACAATCTATTTGTTTAGCAACGAATATTTATTTAGCACGTAGAATGTGCTAGTGCATGTTGATGCCACGGAAGCGTGCAATTATATCAAGCCGAAGCAGAGTTCATTAAAGGCTTTATTCCCCCGAGCTTAAAGCATTTTAAGGAGCAAGGACTCGGTTATTAATTACGAGCAGC
The DNA here is from genome assembly GCA_035045545.1 of Drosophila gaucha. Lineage (NCBI taxonomy): Eukaryota > Metazoa > Arthropoda > Insecta > Diptera > Drosophilidae > Drosophila > Drosophila gaucha. Next base: position 3,284,674 of record JAWNOY010000292.1, read on the forward strand.
GTCAATAATCCAATTATATTTAGGTGCTTATATCACGCTTCATGCTTTCAAATTAATATTATATTCAAAGCAAATCGAAGTAATTCGGTCGTAATCGGATTAGACCTAAGGACATTTGATTCAGCTGACCCTTAACCTACAGCTTTGCAATTTAATTTTTCGTTTTTCTTTCCAATGCCATGGCAAAGGAATGACAAATCAAAACAAAGCTACATTTATTTGGAATCTTTGGACGACCAATAGACAAAACCGCAGTGGAACGAATTCCACAAAGCATGCAAACTTTAATCCCTTTTCTAACAGCACGAACATCCTTTGCCCGCCCAAGCATAACGCATACGCTCCGTTGCACAGCAATAATTACATGCCATTGGATACGTCCACGGGGCAAGAGCTGGCCGACAGTCACTGACCATTAATGTGGGCGTAATTGGAAACCAAGCAGACCAGAGCAGAGCATCTGCATACACAGGGTCAGGGCTGACTCTGTGGCTATGGGTAAGGCATCCTGGCGATGCTTAATTAGCAACGTATTCATTTTGCAAACAATGCAACCACAGTCGGTTGCAAATGAGAAGCGGACAGACATAGTAACTGAAACACGCAATTCGTTGTGGATAGTCGTTGTGTACGTGCATCTGATACTCACTCAAAGGCAAAGAAGAGGGCGCTGGTGCCAGTAATCAGGATGCACGTCAAGTAGAAGACACCCGTGTGCGGTGCGGACATTAGCAATCCATCGCAGTAGAATTTATTGCGTCCGGCAAACAGTTCCCATTTGCGTGTGACGCGCTGGTTCGGTGCCATGTTACTGCAACAACAACAGCAAAGTAGATTCATTGGATCGCTGCTGGTTACGGGTTAGCTTTGGTGCGGGGGAATGATTCTGGGCTTGTTGTTTGTGGCTCCAATGGGTTATCTTTGGACCCGCAGTGACAACTGCTGCTTGACTACGAAGAGGAGATGATACTGCTGCTGTTGCTGCCTCTTCTTCGTGTCCAGCTGCCGTTAGTGCTAATGTGGGCCAACGTTGTCCGGGGTTGGTGCGGGGCGGTGATGAAGCCAATTCGTTGCGGGCCTGCCACGTTGCGTTGATGAACAAACGCTGACACTCCGTTTGGCTGCTGCTGCTGCTGTTGCTATAGTAGACGAATCGAAAATGTGACCGGTGCCTCCACGCCTGCTCGTGCTCGTCGTGTCAGAGCGGCGTGTTCATGTGTAGCTGTTGATGGGCGGCAATGGCGGCAATTTCAACTTCTTCCAAGGCCTGAGGCATGCAAATTTGACTGCTGCACTCGCCACGCCCACAACTGCAAGTGCGCTCCGTTTGCGATTATTTCATGCGTTAAATTCAACAGCTGAGCTTTGCCAAAACTTTGCAAATTTTACTTGGCTCTCGCTGGTATTTGGTTGGTAGTTGGTCCTTGGCTTCTGCTTGGCTGCTTTTCGTTTTATCGCGCTTTCTTGTTTTGGCTAATTTCTCAGTTGCGTGTCAGTTCGTGTAGCGCAGTGTAAAAGGTAAATGTAATCAAAATGAATGTCTGCTCGCGCTGTCTATATGCCTGCGTCTGGTAAACGCTCATTCAGTTCCAAAAGCAATTTCGTCCACTTTGTTCTGTTGTGCACAGTCCGCGGCATCGGCCACATTGCGTTTTCCCTCTCTCTCTCTCTCGCTCGCTTGCTCTCTCTTTCTTACTGTCTGTTGGCCGCTCCACGCGCCTCCTCCGCGCGGCAACTTTAATTAAAGCAGCGCGGCTGTCATTTCTTAGCCTCCTGCTCGTTGCCCGCTTGTCTCCGTCGTCGTCGTCTTCGTCGTCCTGGCGCTCTGCAACAATTATTCGCTTGGCTTTGTTAACATTTCCCGCAATGGCTACGATTCGTCTGTCCGCCGCTGTCCGTTTATGATTCAATTATCCGTTGCACGTTGCCCGGCGCCTCAAAGGCAGTTCAAATCGACGCAGCTGCTGCGTTGCTGTAAAGAAAAGAGCGGACCGTGCATTGAATTAGAAACTGAGAGCGGGTGAAAGCAAATATAATCATTAAGTTATTTTGATTAAGAAGAACTTTGGCCAAAGTGCCAAAAGGAATTCAAATAAAAGAAAAAGTAGACGGATAGATATACTACAGACGAGCCACGAACGCTAGCAAATGGTTTTTTAATGTCTCTTTTCTGCACGATGTTCACGTTTTTTTTTTCCTTTCTCTGTTCCATTCTACTTCATTTGTCTGTCTGAATAAATGAATGAATGAACGCATTTAAGTGAGTTATTCAAATTACTCATTGGCTCGTCATAACAGTCATTTGTTCAATGGTAGAGCTTGTTTGTGGTTTGAATAAGCAAGCAGATTGGCTGACAGATAAAATACTGGCGTAATCTTTTATTTCGTTACATGTATATATTATTTTGGATAAGCTGGTGCACAGTGCATAAACAGTCCATAAATTAAGCGAATTAGGTTGACAACGCAAATAGAGAGAGACACACGCACACACACACACACGCACATTGCTGTTGCAACTATAATGCGCTTATTCGCTGTATATCCTCGCATTTTCGACTGCCACATAAATTGCACTAATAAAGTTAACCATACGCACCGTTGTACAACTGCGATTTTCGCCTCTCTCTCTCTCTCTGACTCTCTGGTCGTTGGCAATTGTTATCTTAAGGCAAACAGACACAGAAAATGCCATAAACTAGCACACATGCAAACAACAACAGCAAACTGGGAATGAGAGAAGCTAGCGAGAGGTGCATGTAGGGTCGGGAGGCGTGGCAGAGACATTTCCATTGCTGTTCTACGTTAATTAGGCGCACGTCGTCCATTAAAAGTGCCACAGGAACTGCTGCAGGGGTAAGCAGCGAGTTTCGCCTAGCGCCAAGTTTATGCAAATTGAGCTGCAATTAAAGCCATGGCCACGGCATCCACTAGCAATGGGAATAGTTAGAAAAAACAATTGCTTACATTATTTATATATACACAGACACACTGATGTATATATGTGTACACAATCTGTGGCACAGCTAACGAGTGGCGACAATTAGTGGCAGCCACAACAAACGCAGTTTGATTGTGAGATTTTGCTCCATGCACAAAACAGTCAATAAACTCATAAATTGCACAAAATGACGCAAAACGCCAGTGACAACAATAACAACTACAAGCACAACGACAACAACAACAGCCAAGTGTGGCAAAACAATAACAATAAAACAGCAAAGCAACAACGACAACAACAACAAGCACGCTGCAAGGTTGAGGAGCACTTGGCGAACGCGACGCCGCGCTCAACGCAAATATGTAAATAAATGGCCACTTACGGCAATTCAATAGGGGGCACCGGGCAGAGCGGAAACAGCCATTGACTATGTCTATATATGCATGCCTTACGGTGTGTATGAGTGTGTGTGTTATATGTGGGCCACACAAATGCAAACAGTATGCCAATTTTATGTTTATTAATGTAATAAAACAAAAGACAACAGCGGGTCGCGCACATGTTTGCATTATTAAATAACAACAAACAGAGACAGTGGGAGAGAGATAGTGAGACAGATATTAGTTCCACTCTCTCTCTCTCTTTCACACACTGCTTATGGCTGTAGGGGTCTGCTAAAACACTTGGCATTGTAATTGCAGCTGTGACTGCGTATGCGTGTCGTATATTTTGTAATACATCAAACACTTGAATACCACACAGTGTGCACTTGATGCTACAAACAGCCCGCACACAAACACACACACGGTTACCGTTACTCATACGCATGCATGGCGAGAGCACACTCAACATTCTGTTGGCATTCACTCGTATGTGGCAAGTGCACTCGCTCGCCTGCCACGCGTCCAACTCTGACTCGGGCGCTGGGCGAGACTCTGCCTTTGCTCGACTGCGCTTATTCATTTACGCAACACGCCTCAAAACCATTTGCACCGCCCTCCACTTATTACGCAAACAAACAAAACACACACACACAAAAACACCCACACACGCAGACATATTAATGCCCCGGCTAGCCTGCAAATGAATAGTGAGTGGAGAGCAGTGAGTGTGTGTAAGTGCGCGGCAGTTTAAGTTGCCGTCGCTGCGGCAAGTGTTGCAAGCAACTTCCATGAGTACTAAGCAGCTGCCCAGAAGTTGGCAATCAAGACAGCAGCTGTAAACCACGATCTGATACGAAGTTCGAGTACTCACACTACGCTGTTTGTGAAGCAACCGCTTGGAATACGCAATCAGTCGGCTTAGTATTTAATGCCCATTAACTTGCATAGTAATATGCTGGTCAGGTATCTGTTTCCCAATTAGTCGATCATTAGGCCTATCTGAATTGTTTAATATAATTACTTAAATTGAGTAATTGATTGATAAATTATATAAAAAATTTATGATTTCTTTTGTATTAATTTACATTATAAAACTTAATATATACGAGTAGTATTGATTCTGAAGTTTACTGATCGATTCAGATCTTCAGAGAGAGTGAGAGTGAGAGTAAGAGAGATTGAATATGAGGCATAGAAAATGTGTAAGAGAAAGTATGAGAGAGAGAGATAGAGTGTGTGAGAGTGAGAGAGAGGGAGAGAAGGCGTGAGAGTGAGTGAGAGATATTGTGGGTGACAAAGCAGGAGTGTGTGGGAGAAAGAGTGTCTGAGAGATAGCGAGAAGAAAGAGAGAGAGATAGAAAGAATGAGAAAGAGAGAGAGCGTGTGTGAGAGACAAACGGTCAGAGAAGCGAGAGTGAGAGAGACATAGGGAGATATAGTGAAAGAAAGAGAAAGAGGAACAGAAGAGTCAAAGGCACATCAACTATTTAAAAAGTATATATCCGATTAACAATATAAACAGTATACGTAAACAGTTTAAAAACTTGTTCCTTTATTGAGCCCAAAATGATTCCAATACTTTGCAATGTGTGCTAACCTTTTTCATAGCTAAGCCCAAATGTATATCATAATAGAATCTAAATCATACCAAATAAGTTAGTTCATATTCTGTTTTCTATCCTTGCGAATTCTGCTGACTGCGACATAATATCGGAACGTGTACGTAGGCATATTGCAGCATGGAAACACACAGGACAAACCAAAATCTGAGAACATATTTATAACAATTCCGTTGAAACAGCACAAACATTTCCTCGCTTCCGACATGGCGTTCAATTCCGTTAATGCAACAAAGCGTTGCGCAAAACACACACTCGCACACACACATACAGATACACACTAATACACTTCCTTAGATTGCTTTTGTTGTTTGGCGTGAGTTTTGCTGGCGTTGTAATCGTTGCTGACGCCGCCGACGATTTGCTCGGCATGGCCATGGTCATCGTCGCCGTTGCCATCAGCGTTTGGACCACGTTTTGTAGCACATTTTATTTCAGTGCCTTTCACATGGAAACAAACAAACAAAGACAAAATCAGGATGAAGCCAAACGCTAATTGATCGACTAGCTGATGTCCTGCTAGGAATTTTATATTATGATTAAATCCTTTACAAAAAGGAAAAAATAAAGTTCAAATAGATTTGATCCCACGTTGAATCTTTATGATATCTTTTGTTAGAGGTATCCTTTACAAAATGGAATAAACAAAGTTCAAATAGATTTGAATCTTTATGATATCTTTTGTTAGAGGTATGAGGTATGCCTCATTTAATTTGAATTTATAGGGTATAAGGCAAAGAAAAACTATCCCTTCGATTCTCGTAATTTAGCAAATTTTATCTTTTGTTTGTGTCGCGTTTGTGTGTGTGTTTGTGTGATAGTTAGTCTGTGTGCTAGTATCTGTTGTTAATCTTTGGGCATTGTTTTGCTTTAATTTCGAAATTCCTGTCCATTTGGCAGATGGCAAACTTTTGTTTGTCCATTTGCCGTCGGTTTCAATTTCGGTTTCAGTTTGTGTGCTCGAAACTATTCAACTATTTTCCGCTGATGAACTGTTGGGTATTCGCTACGCTTTATTTCTATTTGCGGATATCCTAGCCCCCTCTCTTTCTCTCTGCCATGCTGATTGAGGCACATTAAATTAATTGCCGTTTGGTTTTGCCTTTCAGAGACTTGCCACAATTGTTCGCCGATTTCTTATCACTGTTGCCGTTAATTTAACATCGCCACTGTCCACCCGCAACATCCTTGACAGCTGTTTTATTAGACAAAATTGCAAAGTTATAACATTTTATATAAATTCTTTTTATAAAACTAAAATCCTCAAAAAAAATACAAGAAAATATAATAGAAAGCTAAAAGAATAGTTTAGTCAGTGGACCAGCACTTTAGAAAACATTTTCAATATAATTCAGCTTATGAACTCTCTCAAAAGTGAGTTTCTTTTTTGCTTATTCCATTATTAGTACTTAGGACGCGCATACAAAGAGAGTGGAAAACTAAGCTTAAGCCAATTGAAAAGGAAAACCCCTGAAAAATATAAAGGAAAACTCTGCAAAGCTTTCAAGCTTAACTTCAATTTTTTGTGGTTGCTCTTATCTTGTTGCCAAACTTAATTTTCTTTCGTTACATCGAGTTCAAAATGTATTTATATTTTTAATTAAAACAAGGAATATTTTTGTATGCAGCAAAAATTGTTCGTAAATTAAACACAAAATGTTCTTTAAGATAAGATAAAATAAAGTATACACAAACGACTATTAACCTGTGTTGGCAACGCAAAGTGTATTTAGATAAGAGAAAGGAGGACAACGAGCTTTAAACGTTATTTGAACTGTGCATTAGATGGCATCAAATTCAGAAGTGTTGTTATTTGACTGCGTGTTAGGCCACATTTACTTTAATCTGCTGTTAACGCCCTTCAAAAACACTTTCGCTTTACTTGTAATACAATAAAGCATTTTCCACCCACACAAATATATTTATGTATATATTTATATATGGCTATAGCTCAATATCTATTATGTGTAAATGTGTATTCAGCTGCTGGCTGTTTGCTTATCTCGCACGCGCCCATTTTCGGGGGCTGCCAATGCCACGCCCACGTGCTCAACCCAACATCCTTAGAGTCGAGTCGATGGCGTTCTTGAGAGATTTTTACAAACGACTTGTTTGGCTGCTATGCTTTGGATTATTGCTTATAACAAGCTTTTATTTATCATCGATTTGGCATCGTTCTGATGCGAATCGTATTGCCTGAATGGCCATTGGCTATTCCATTTACGCTTGAGTGCTTCACTTGCAATTTCACACTGGCAGAGCATCTACTCCTTCCACTTATTCTACTTGCTTAAGGCTTCTTCTTCTTCGTTGGCGCCTTAGAGATTTTGAATTATGATTCAATTAAATTTCAATCAAAAATCAATGAATTGCCTATGTAAGACACACACACATAAGCACACTCGCACATGCAAAATGTGTGGCATGTGGCACAGTTTGTGCCGTAATCAAAAACTTTGTTTTACATGCTGCAGCGGCCCTAAAAAGTATGCAATGGCAAAATTGCAAAAATCAAAATTGCAAAGCTATGTATGTAATAATACATGTGTGTGTGTGTCTTTGCATGTGTGTGAGTGAGTGTGTGACACAAATTGAGCACGACACGAAAAACTGCCAAACATTTCAATAAAGTTGCGCAGTAGCGACGCCAGCTGCAGCAGCGACGCAAGCAGCGCATCTAAGATTGCCAAACGCAGATTGTTTAGAAATTTAGTTTTATGAGCGAACGGCAACGGCGCGTCTGGCGCTGATGCACACACACAGAACGACTGACACAAACATGTGTTAGCCACCGCCTAGCTGATGAGGATGAGGATGAGGATCAACGTCTGGACCCGACTATGCGCCACCAGCTGCGACGGCAGCATTATGACCAAAACGCCATTTGTCAACTGCTTTCATACAGATTTTGTGCGCTTGTTTGTCCTGTTAGCTTGTTTGCTTGCCAGCTTGCTAGTTGCTAGTGGTGGGTCTTGTGTTTCAGCGAGCAGTTGCAGATGCAGCACAATGCCTTTTGTTCTGCAACATGTTGTTGACAGGCTTTGTTTGAGTTATATGCAACTGCAAGTTTCTGCATGGGCCAGCAATTTGAGTTGCTAAGAGGACAACAAATGGCCAAGTAGCCCAAATATATGTATATATATATAAATATATATATATATATGTATGAACGCTCGTTAGTGGCACATAATTCGACTGATTAAACAAAACTTCAAAGCGCAAACGGGAAACGTTGCCGTGATTGATGACACATGCTGCAAGAATTTGCCTAAACGGGTGACGGGTGACGGGTGAGGGTTAGCCAGTTGGAAGTGAAAGCCACTCACGTTTAGCCAATTTTGGCACGCGCCACGCGCTACAAACAAAAACAACACATAGCAAAAATTGCTCAAATGTGCGCATCAAACGAGCCACACACACACACACACACAAAACATACAGCAACCCACACACATACACATACAGCAAAAAGGGCAACTCTTTGAAGCAGCTACTCGGTTTTTATGGCGTTGCTGTTGTTGTTGTTGGGGCCTCTTTTTGTCGACGCTGTTGCTCAAAATTTCGCGCAATAAAATTGTAAAACAAAGTGGCAACACTCAAAAATCTATTGTTTCCGCCAGGGATAGGCAAGAAAGGCAGAGCCAGGACAGAAAGACAGAAAGGACACACACAACTTTTTCAACATTGTCGTGTAAGCCTCAAAGGACATCAAAATCAGCGACATGAATAAGAAACGTCGTCCTATCCCTAGCGTGAATGTGCATATTAGACAGGGTGTCTTAAAGGGACATGTTATTGGACTTTTTAAGTGAATTTGAAGTAGACATAAAACTTCTAAAGCAACATAATAGAAAAAGCATTTTATATTCGATAAGATTTCTTTGTAGATTATTCAGTTAACTAGCTAATTATATAAGCACTCTGTTTTTTATATGCATACAAAATATATATACAAAAGTTTTCCAGATCAGATTCAAGATAATAATTAAATTTCCGATCGATTTCTGGCTCATTTCCTTCTAACTTCCTTATCAATGTATTAAATAGGGTATTCAATCGTCGACTTGGCAATCGATTCACTCTGTTTATGGCTTGCTTCAAGATGGATGCAGTTGTTGTTAGGGTCTCGATAGGTGAAGACTATGAGTCAGAACAACCACTTCGTTAAGCTCATGAAAATCATTTAGCGGAGCAGCATGCACCTGAAAAGTGACTGACGATGCGGACAGGTGAACGGGTGGGCGAGCAGCTAGCTGCCGGCGACGTTGACGCAAAAGCTATAAAGGTGCGCACCTCGGTGGCAGCCAGGTAGGGCTTAAAGAGCAAATTGATTTAGCGCGTGCAAGCGGAAAGTGTGGGTGGCGCCCAGATTTACGGCTTCAATTTGCAGCTCCTTAAAGGGTTAGCCATGGAGCCAAAAGTTGTCTGAGCGCACAGGCAATGAAATGAGATTAATGCAAAACAGCGCGCACCGATGCCGTAAAAAGAGCAAAGCACAAAGCACGTGGCAAATACAAACTCGGATGCGGAGTTGGGAATCGTATTTCCGCAGCCAAACAAAACTGAAGCAGTAGAAGAGCAGGAGGAGGGAGGTGCAGAATCACTGGCATGGAAAATGCAATTTATTATGCAAAATGAAAAACACTCGAAGTGCGGGCACAAGCAAAGGCAGCCGCAGACAGATCCACAGCGACACGGAGTCATCCCGGACAGACAATACAAACAAACAAAGCAGAGTGACAGAGAGAGAGCAAACAATGCGCGTTATTATGGTGCCAGCAATAACATCAACTGGCGGATATAAACATAATTCAATTTTTATTTAATTCCGCACAACAAAAACAATAAATTCAGCTCGACTTGCTGCATGCTGCATGCCGAATGCTGGATGCTGGATGGCCAGACGGGCACATTGGAGTTTAGCCAAGCGTCCAGTCGCGTCTGCAACGCGTCGCACTGTAAGCCAATCGGGCAGGCGACCAGGACACTATCACACCCAAGCCTCGAGAAGACAGAAAAAACGAAAATAAAAACCGAAACTCAAGCCCGGGGCTAACGTTGCTGGCCACAAACTGTTGACTCATTTGAGTGCAGACGCGTCCAAAAAAAAAGTCATGCGGGCGAAAAGCCCTTTAGCTGCACTCTGTGTGATGTGGGCGACAAGCTATACGAAGTGCGCTGGGACTTTCCCTAGCCCGAACAGCTGGACAGGTCAGAGGTGTTTGAGCCACTGCCATGGAGTTACACGTGACATTTTGGCTCAGCCTGGGCAAACTTGGTTAAAGGTTATACTGTAAGTGCTGTCGGTGGTCGGTAGCTAACCAAAAATTGCTAGAGGTGAGATAATTGGATTGACCTTTAGCGGTTACGTTAAGGCTACATGTTGAGCAAAGGGCGTCTAGAAAGAGTACATAACAAATGATTTTGTGAAGTGTTTGTCAAATATAAAAGTTGATGACTTTCACGAATGCCCCCATAAAATACTTATACAGACTTTCAAGCATTTGTGTTCGTGGTTATTTATTGTATCCAACAGCTTAGCTAAAAGTCAGTCTAAGCCTTAAATCAACAGAATATTCGAGTGGCTTCGGCCTAGACCCCGTCATAATCATTCAATACATATTAATAAGCCTCAGCCAAAGCGTACGCCCACTATGCAAAAAAAAAGGATGACGAGAATAAAAAGGACAAAAAGCCGAAGCCTTGCTAATTGCCAACCCAAATCAGAAGGTCCTTCCCTTTGGAATAAATTATATAAAATATTTACACGTCAAGTGTCACGAGGCGTTGCCAAAATATACAAAATACACGCAAATGCCAGAAAACAATACTAAAAGCAACAATGGGTCCAAAAGGCGACGCAATTTGTTTATTTTTAGCACGTTTATAAGGCCATCAAAAAAGGTTAAGTAAGCGAAGACCCAGCATGGGGTTTTAGACCCACCCTAAAACCCTTTCATATGACAGGACCTTGCTGTTGAATTAGGCCGCACTTTGCATAATTAATTTAAGATGCCTCTTGATATAAAGAAAACGATTTAAGAGCTGCACCCAAATCTGATATTATTCATGATAAATATTCTTGTCTGACTGTAAATCGATTTGAGTTAACTTAGACCATAATTTAGTAAAAATATTGTGAGGGCTGAATCAATGTTGACAAAAGTCAGTAAAATATTCAAAGAAGTCTCTAATATCCTATTTAGCAATAGCCAAAATTTACAAATACCAATTTTAGGTTCAAAGGGAAAATCCGAAAGTTATTTATGCGTAAGCATGCGCCTTTGACATGGCATTTCGGTTGCCGAGTCGAATGTCAACAAACGCGATTGCGAACGAAATTAAATATTTGGCTTTGAGGCCTTGGCTGCAATCCTTGCTAGCCACAAACACACATTCACACACACACATACACATACTAAATAAATTGGTGTCATTTAAAAAATTTCCCAAAGGTGGCATGTTTAACTTGGCATTGGACAACGACAGCGACTCGAACCGGGCATTGGGTCGGCACAGAGCTCTTCCGCTGTTGGCTTAAGCAGAAAATCAAACCATTTGTTAAAGGCAAGCAGCAGACATGACAACGCTGCATGTATTACACAAACACAAACACAAACACACACATAGGCATGACAATAGCCAGCGTATGTGTGTGACGCATGGTTGCAATTTAGCTGCTGGCAGAGCTCCTTGGGCTGCGCACTTTAACCGCAATGTACGAGTATAATATTTCAAGCATGATTTCTTATATGGCTTTCAGCTGCTGCCTCCGCTGCTGCTGCTACTGCTGCTGTTGTTGTTGCTGCTGATGCTGCTCCGCCGACCGACACATTGACCCCCAAACGCAGCGCTGCACAGCCGGTTGGCCGCCCTTCGTTGCCACGGCTCTGGGTCAAAGCGAAAGTGGCACATTTGGGGTGAAATTTGTGCATCTATCTAGGTTACTGTGACAGTCCTCCCTCGAGTTGGTGTTCATGTGTGTGTGTTGCTATTGTTGTTTTTGCTTTGGCTGTGCAGCATGGCCTACACACACATAACTTTCACACAAACATACGCAAGACCCAAATAAACATTTTCTGGCCCTCGGACTCACGTGCCACGTGCCACGTGGTTGAACTTGTGCGCCATTTTTATTGCCGTTGCCTGCGCCATTGTTTTTAACCCGTCTGTTCTCTGTCTCTTTTCTTGCTCACTCTTCCCCACTTTCGCTCTGTCTCTGACTGTCTCTTTCTCTTGCACTTGCTGGCTGTTGATGTTTTTGCTTTCGCAAGATTTCGTTGCCGTTTATCTGTTTACTTGCCGTCGGTCGTTGCAGCTGCCTGCTGGCTTTGCCTGGCCCAGCTCCTCCTGTTTGCGAGGATGCGAGTTTTTGTTTAACCAAGTGCTTAAGCTCTTTGCGTACTTTCTGGGGGGCAGCAGAAACTTTAAAATAAACTTAGCAAAACTTCTCAAACCAATTAATTGTAATTTCATGCGTAATTAATTTGAGTTGCATAACGTGTTAGAAAATTTTAGTTTCTAGGGGACAGCAAATATAAATGAAAAAGTTTAGGATAAACAACGACGTGTTTGATTTAGCTGATAGCGAAATAAATTAGTATTAATACGTTTTCCCTAATAAGTATGCTTTAATAATTGATTAAAAATTAGATCAAAAATTTTTACTTTTTAACTTTTTAATAGAAAGCCAATATTTAAGTTGCCCTTTTTGGGAGCTCATTAAAAAGTGAAAGCCGAATATCAGCTATGCAAGGAATTAAGTCATGTTCATGTCGTCCTCTGCTGACCGGAATGCGGCCCAATAAATTGGGTCATTTGCCAATAGCAAGAATGCCACTTGCACTTTCAATAGCTGCTCGTTCAGCCGAAGCACGTAATAGTAGTAGTAGTAGCCGAATGAGAGAGCGGCCTCCATTATAATATTAACCTTATAAATTGGGCGGGGCGGGACGGGGCGTGCTCGATGCCATACTTTGGCAAACTTGCGTGCGACCAGAGAGACAGCCAAATGACACCAGCAGACGAGCGGGTGGCTCGTGGATGGGTACGAACGCCCGCACATCCGCAGTCAGCCAGCCGGATGGCAATACCCCTTGCTCCGAAAGTCTCCAACAAGTTGGAAAACTGACAAAGTAGCAGCCGGGCCACTTCCTTTTGTTTAAGCTTGCCTCAAACTGGCCATCGGCGGGGCAAGTGCCGGAATAATGGGGCTGCCACATCCTGCGACACATACTTGCGCACTCACATCTCTATATATTATACATGTGTGCAGCACGGTCATCGTGACCATATTGAATATGCACCGGCCGAGACCCCATATCCAATTGCAACTCTGCCCCCGCCACGTACCGTTATAAATTGACCGCATTATTTTGCTCAATTTAACTTGAGTTTGCGGCAAAGTTTTCAACTTAATATCTCATAAGTGCCGAGTGTGCATATTGAACAGAAGCAAGCCTTGCTTCCTACGCTGCACCGCTCAGCACCCCTTTCACATTTCCGCTAACCGCTGCCAGTTGTAAAATTAACAGTGTCCGCTGCCCACCCTCTGCCTTTTGTCTTTCTGCCATTTGCCGTTTACCATTCGGTTTTTCGCTTTCGTTTGGCATAATTTTTTTATTAGGTCACGCCATAGCGGCCATTGCAGTGACAACGACGCCAGCAGCGGAGCAGCGCAGGCACTCTCACTCTCAATTGCTGCATACTTTCGGGTGGGCAGTTAAAAATTTTATGCATTCCACAAAAAACATTTCTCATCCGTTTCATAGTTTTAATAGCTCAAAATTACTTAATTGCATTCACGCCACATAAATGTTATTAAATTTGCATTTTCTTTTTTAAATTTTTTTAAGTTCTAATATATATAGGTAAGGGTATAATTAGCATAGTAAGTTTATGCATTAACTCATTAATACATGTCATGATTTCTGGATTTGTTTCCAATATAGTAAAATTGGTGCCATATTTAAGAATAATAGTTTTTCTACTATTTCTATAAAATGACGTTGCATCACAGCTTTTACAAAATTTGTTTCGAATCTCAAATTAATGCAGGGCATTAAAGGATATAACATTTTAAGTACAGATCCTTGCTATTAAAAGACGCAATAAATTAAAATCTAAATTTTTACCAATTTTGACAAAATTTATAGGAAATTTACAATAAATTTGTTTAAAAATTCCATTTTGTTTTTTGTATCTGGAGTAATTGGTTTTCCATTTTGAAAAAGCTTACATTTTTAAGCTAGGACAAATCTCTTCTATCCCTGCGGCCAATTAGAAATTAACAAACCAAGTGCACTAAATTAAACTAAAAAGACAAGATGTTATAACAGAATTTTGGTCAAATATCGTACCGATTCATTTTTGACCTTTGAATCACTTTAACTTGGTCAAATGTTGTCCGATCCTTATTACAATTGTAAACCTTTTTGAACTGGTAGGAATCTCCATTACCATTTACTTTAATATGCCATTTTTCATGTCGAAATATCTGAATATATGTATCCCAAGCTGAAAGTAAATGCCCTTCAAATGCCTTTTAAATGCCCTATTTCAAACCTACATAACTTGTTAAAAACTAATCCAAAGAAAACATTGTTACTTTATGGTTTGACTTTCAGATTAATTTAGCATTTCAACTGGGAAGAAAGATTTTTTTTTTCAACTTTCAACAAATTTAAATCGACTCTTAATTTACATGCTATTACTCTTTATTAATGTAAGATTAATCAAAAATGTCCACAAATTTTTTCACAATTTTAATTACACCTCTTATATTTTATTCAATTCCCTTTACATTTTGCTCAATGAATGGTGGCTGAAACTCTTGGTACCGCTCTTGTTGGACTGGCTTAACAGGTAAAGCCTAAGGGCTTTCCAGTTTTAAGTTTATTAAATAAATGTCCACAGCCATATTGATGTAAACTTTAAAGTCCGCACAAAAACAAAGTCGCATAATTATATTTCGAGAGCACTTCAAGCTGAACGGTAGGACCGAAACTCATTAAAAGAAATGTGCGCCGTTCCGCATAGACAGCGAAAAAATTATAATTTAGTACACTTCAGTTTGCCCATTAATAAGGTAGGAAGGCTGAAGGAGGCAGCTGCGGGCAACCTGTCAACCGCTGCAGTCCAAAACCCGACGCGATGTGACCTAACTAAACATTAAACGAATTTAGGAGGTCAGTCAAGTGCGGGCAGGACGAGAGATAGAGAGAGAGGGAGACGATGCTCAAGTGTCTCAGCGAGCAAGTGGAGTCTGAGTGGAGTGGCAGGGAGCAAATCAATGGTTGGGCCATGCTACCTGGTGCCCACTGTCACAGGCTGCCTGTGGCAAGCAGTCAAGTCCTCTGCTGCTGTCACTCCCTTTGTTTATTTACCTACTTTGTGGGGCAGAGAGGTAAAAGCTGAATCTCGTGAATGCTGCTGCTTCTGCTGCTTGGTCACATTAAATGAACGCCCAAGTGTCACGTTGCAGTTTACTTTTTAGCTTGCTTCAAGCGTGCCCCAACAGGATCTAAGTAGGCATTGAGCCTTGGCCAAGTTACGCCGCGCCCCATGGCAAATGAAGTTCAGAGGCAACTAATGCCAAAGATAGCTGGGCCACAACAAGCTACAAGCCAGCATAATCAAGGCAGCGACAAGGCGGTGCACAAAGGAGCCACCAGCAGAGCTAGCAGCAACAAGCGGCATAATGCAAATATGTACCCTTTGGACGTGGCAAGTTGTTGATGCAGTTGCTCTTGCCGTTACTGCGACTACTTATAACTAAAGCTCGCACGCAGCTTTTTTTTCAAATTTTGCTTTGTTGCACAGATAATGAAAATGCAAGCCAAAAAGCAGCTCAAAGCCAAAAGTTTATAATATATAATTTGGAATTAACTAAAGTGGCAGCGGCAAGCCGGAGTTATTAGTTGAGGCACTCTTTGTTGCAACGCCCACGCTTTCGCTGCTGCGGCTTATGTTGCCTTACATGGTGTTGCGTATACGCAGTGTGGGGCTAGTTCAAAGTTTGGCCTACATCCTGCTAACAGTTTGTCATATGGAATTAAGAGTGCTGAAAGCAAGGCAAACGCATGCACACACACACACACAGACACTCCATGAAAGTTGCCTTTGTGTGCGAGAGTAATCTCGCTTTAAAAGGCTTGAAATTGGAATTTCCTAAAACAATTTCAAATGCAATACAAATCAAACTGTAGCTTAAGTCCAACATACTTTCCTACATGTGTATCGATACCATTTTATTATGCTCTGATTTGCAGCTCGGTCTGGCTGCTGGTGGCAGTTGCCTGCTTTAGCTGCTGTTACCCGTTGTCTTTGCGTCTCTGCTTGGCCTGTCTGTCGCACCGTTGTCAGAGCAAACTTTCGACTTATCTGTTAAGCCGCATAACTTTGCATAAATATGAAGCTATTCAAAAAAACTACCACAGAGCTTTGGAGTCAGAGCCCGACAGCAGCATAAAAACATTACAGAACTGCCCTTAGACCGGCACAGAGGCAACGGTTTTCATGTCAACAGCATCAGTAACAACAACAACAACAACAAGCAAACTATTGTCTGTCCCTGTTGTGGAGGAGAGATACGACTCCTGGCATCTTATTATATTTATTATATTAAAAACAACAACGCAAACAAAACTAGTCAAAAGACTGCGGCAACAACTTTGTCGATGACGGCACCACTTTAAGAGATTTGCATAAATTCACCAAAAGAAGAAGAAAAAGAAAAACAAACAAAATATGTTGAGCCTAAGTCAAAGGCCAGGACTATAATACAATCCCAACTTTCTACCTCCCCAGCGAAAGTCATTCATTTAACTGTCAGTGCCGTTGTTATGCGGCTACGCAAAAAATGGCGAACATTCAGCGCGATCTTATGCTACACTAATAAATACACATATATTTGTATATACTCATGTGTACATATATAAATTTATACATTTAATATATGATTATTACTGATGGCTGGCGCTGCGGGCGGTTTGAGCTCATGAATTTATGCGCCATTGTTTTTTGCAAGCGCGCGCGTCAACCGCGACGAATTATCGATAAATTTCGAACAGAGACACAAACAATGTTGTTGTTATTGTTGCTATTTGTTATTACAGCTGCCGCTGCTGTAGCAGCTGCTGCTGCTGCTGTTTGAAAAGAATTTTGTTTTTCCGCATGTCTCGCACACACACTCGCCAAATACTTCATTTTATCTGACAGACGCGAGGCGACATCGCGCTCGCAAGAGAATAGTGGGTGGGATTGGATGGATGAGTTGAGTGGAGTGGAGTGGTGCTGAGCTGAGTGGTTGTCAGAGTACAGGGACAGTCAATCTTTCATAGCCCCATTCATGCCCTCAGTGATATGTGCTGTCCCATTCTGTCCGATACGTCGGCCTGCGGTTGACATGAGAGCTGTCGTCTAGCGCTGTTTATCCCCAACGGCGGGTCGGCGGCTATTGGGGGTTATTGGCCGGCAAGCGTGGCGTCGTTCCACTCACATGTCGTAGGTCAAACAAAATGTTTGTTGATGTTGACGCTCGGTTATGGATTTATGACACTCTGGTCATTGCGGTTGTCAGTTTTCGTTAAAAGTTCCACGTCGGCACTGGCTTATGTCGGAGTCTCTTGTCTCTAGTCTAGAGTAACTTTATAGGTTGGCTAATCAGCCATGCCTGGGCATAGATTTTGCCTCTGATATGTTGAGCTTGTCAAATTTAACACGCTCGTGCTATAAATATAGGATATATAGGCGGAAAACTATTTACCTTTTGTAGTTTTGGCGATTGCTCGTTGAACTGCAAATAGAGACAAGAAAAAATTACATTATTTATCGTTCGAACGTGACATTTACGCACACAGACTAATACAAGCTCACACACACACACACACACACACACACACACACACACGCACACACACATACGCACATGGCACATCGTTTATCAAAGTAAAAATTGTCAGCAGAACTTTGCGCGTATTTCCGTTGAATTGTTGGCTATTAATTCACTGACCATAACCGGAAACGCCACATTTCGTGGCCATTAATAATGCAACAGCTGTGTCCACTACGCTTGTCAATATTAACTAAAACCAATTACGCAGCAATTGAAAAACTATTAAATTACGTATACGAGGCGTGGGTCGGCAGTCAGTCTGCCAGCCCGTAGAGCAAATGCAATTAAATCAAAAACAAGTTTATACATTTATGCGCATCCTTTTAGCACGCACACATGCGCATAGTCATATATACACACACTCACACACAATAAATAAACGTAATTGTGTTTTTTGGCTGTTGGCATAGCTACATAAAATTTATGCTACAATTTTTTTAACGCAATTTTTATATGCATAAAAGCTATCCAAAAAGCAAAGAAATCAGCGCAAATTCAATGAACTCGAAATGGAATCGAAAGCACCGACAGACTCAATGACTGACTGACTGTCTGGTTGGCTAACTGACTGCAATATACAGGATGCGCAGAATGGTCGCCGCATCAGCGAATTTGCTCCATGTCCTTGCGTTCCCATGTCTGTATGTATATGTGTATATGTATATATATATATATATATATATATATGTGTGTGTGTGTCTGTGTCGCGTTATGAGAGCTCAGCTGCTGGCTGTTGGCTGGCGTCAACAGGACATGTGGCCCGGCTGCCGCGTGTTTACAGCAAAAATATTTACACTGCAGGCATAAAAACTGCATAAATGTGATTATATTTTCATTGGCTTTTATGCCGGTCAGAAGGGCGAAAGGGGGCGTGATCGGGGCGGCTTGCCAGGCAGTCATGTAATTCGATTGCGATTTCAATTAGCGTAAAATGCACAGAAAATTCAACGAAAACGACAGTACACCGGGTTGCTGTACAATGCAATGACTAATTTGGTCGGACTACACTGTTATTAATAGGAATTACGTGTAATGAAAACCGGATAATGTGATTGCACTCACCCGCTCCAATAAAAGTTGTGAGCTTCGTTTTATTAAAGAACTAAACGTATCTTTTTCTTGATGACATTTCTCTAACAAAAACTTAATCAAACTTTAAAAATCCTATATCTTGCTAACATTTAATAATAAAAGTTTGAATTGACTATATTTATTATTACATTCCTCGTAGCTGTTATAAGCTTTTAAGTATGCACCCATAATAGTAACTAATTGCCATTTTATTAACTGTTCGAAACAATTAAAAAAACATTTGCTTATAGAGTGAGGAGAGGAAAGCCATACACAAAAGGACAATACAAGCACTTAAAGGATCATTACAAATTGATGCTTCCTGTCGAGCAGCCAGACGCCTGAAGACGACAGTTGATGGCAATTGTGTAGCATTCAAGCATCCAAGACGTAGAATGTGACAGGGCGAGACTGAACAGCGCTTACGGCACTTCCAGCTTCGTCGCCATCGTTAGAATACCATCTCCTGCGCTTCACTGCAAATCCACAATAGTAAATGTTATCTCTGCAAACATTTGACAATCAGAAATGCTCAAGCTATTGTTTAAAGTAAAAATCGAGCAGCAGCAGCCAAACGGACCTAGGCACAAACAACGAACACTGTGGGAAAAGTTCTGTGATATTGCACTTAAATATTATAGCTGAAGAAACTCATTTGAAAATTAAATTGTCATCAACGTCTGCTTAATTTGTTATTGGCTGTTTTATTTTATTTTCTATATCTTTTAATGTTAACAAAAATATTTTTTAGCCCTTTCAAAAAGGGTATATTCATTTTGGTCAGAAGTTTGCAACGCGTATAAGGAAGCATGACCATTTAAAGTATATATATTCTTGACCAGCACCACCAGCTAAGTCAATATAGCCATGTCCGTCTGTTTGGATAACCGCAATAACCTCCAAAACTATTCAAGCTACAGTGCTGAAATTCTTCTGCTGCAGGCGTTGTATATCTTTGAATCATATGGATCTGATGATTATATCGTACAGCTCCCATTAGGACAGATCGGTACTAAGAAATGTTTTTGTAAGGAAAAATTCGTCGTTATTGAAGTCTTAGAACTAGAACTGTGTCCCACCCCGATACAAAAAGATATAATACATATACATAAATACTGTAAAAATGTATCTTCTAATGTCCGAAGTTTTAGTTTTTTTGAAAAAAGCGAATTTTTTTAATGATCAGGTATATATTTTTCGAATTTCATATCTCTACAAATTAAACATTTTTCTTTCTGATTTTAAATTCTGTGGGATTTTATTGAAAGCCACTTACAACTTTTCTCTTTAATACCAATGCCAATGGTAAAATAAGTATTATTCTTATTTAACAATCAATTGGTTTCCACTGTGCGACCTAGTCGCTAAATGGCTGCTGCTGCTGCTCTGCTCTCTGCTGATGACAAAGCGAAGCCAGCAGCTAGGAGCCAGGCAATAGCATCAACTATGAGAAGCAGCTCAAATGCACAAATACAGACAACAATTGGCGCAACGTCGTTGACGTCTCAGCCGGGGTTAAGTTGACAAGAGAACGAGATTGGATTCTGGCGGCGCTGCCTGAGTTCAATTCATTTCCACTTGAGCAAGTGCACGTCTTAAAGACAGTCGCTGCACCCACTAACCACCCACCTACAGAACTGTCACCCGCCAACCGACACCCGTCACCCGCCGTGCAACACATAAAAGTAGCTGCAAAACGCTGCCCCGGGGCACGCCCAGTGGGAGTTGCAGGCGTTGTGTTGCCTTGAAAATGCTCGCTGCAGTTGTTTGTTTGTTTTTCGAATTTGGCAGCAACATCAAATTGAAACTACACATCCTGCAGCGGCAGCAACAGCACCAACAGTCATGCAGCCTTGTGTTGCCATTTGCAACTGGCTTTTCGCAGTAATGAAAATGATTATTGTCAAGGGTCGGCAACAACAAGCTCAATTTTCAGCCAAGGCTCGCATCTGGAGTCAGATAAGAGTAGAGTTACGACCAGAAAGCAAGGTACACGAATTCAACCACGATTAAAAATTAAGAATCCTTTCACACTAATGACACACATACACATACACGCTGGCAGCTGCCAGCAGGGGCAGTCAGGTGGGCGCAAACCTGGTTTCAGGCAACGCCGGCAGCAGGCAGCAGGCAGCCGGTAGCCAAAGCTGTCAGATCTCATTTGAACGATACTTTGTCTTGCGACATTTCTGCTTCAACTGGCACACGGCGCTGACAACGTGGCTGCCTCCTCTCGCTGTCGCTGTCGGTGCCAAAAACGTAGATGCTAAAATTTAGGTTAATTGATAATTGATAAAAGCGTTGCAAGTGACTTCTCTGCCTCTTACAGCCTCTTTCTCTCTCTCGTTGTGCGGCTCACTTTAACTTTGCCCCATGAATATTTAAACGTGCACCACAGCTGTGTGGGCGTGGCAGTCACTCGCCTAATGCAATGAAATCAAACCGCTGCAAATAGTCTGAAGTGTGCAAAACCCTCCTTCGTATCCCCTTCCACACACACACACACGAAATCAATATGCAGTGGAGCCGCTTTAAGTGGTAGGAGGCTGCCACCAATGAGGTCGTAGCACATTTGACCCATAAATACACGCCTTCGGGGCATGTGCGACAGCTAATGAAGAGCTGCTCACGCACACAAATCATTTATAATGCACACGACAACTGACAATGACTTGAGCATTAATTGATGTAACAATTTAAGAGACACTGCCAGAAACACACGACTTAAGCCTCATCTTAGACGGAGAACGGGAAGTCACGGAATGCGTTGGGAATTCAAGTCGAGTGGATTTCATTTCACATTAAATGCCATTATCCATCATATTATAGAAGTCTGCAAGGCAAAATACTTTGCGGAAATGCCTGTGGCAGACACCAATACTTATACACAAACGGAAATGCAAAGAGTAAATACACACACACATAAGCAGAAACTTGTGTGTAAATTCGATACATTTCATTAGATCCATCAATACATGATTGTTGTTCAGTTTAACAAGCATTTAGGTCTTTAAGATAAGCAATATATTCTACTATAAATTCGTTATTAATTAAAGTTGTCAAGTTTTCTGTTTTGTTCTTCATTGAATTTAGTGAACAATTTGAGTAGTTTGCCCACAGTGCAATAGGCTAATGCGACTAATGGGTATAGCAAATTGTTCACTTGTATACGGCTAAAGTTCAGGTCAATAGAAAGATGTTTTAGGTTTGACACAAAAACTGCATTAAACGGCAACAATGGAGCGGAAAGCGTCAGGAGAGTCGCAACGTTTGGGCTCTAGTATAGAAAAGTTTAAATATTTTATGACCAAGCCAAGTTGTACGATTGTGAACGTATGTGTATGTGCGTGTGTGTGAGTGTGTGCGTGTGTGGGCTGTGTGTCAACAAAAGCAAACTTGGCTTTTAAAACAATCGAGTGACGACATGGAAAATTAGTTTACGCAACCATTGCCAAGTGGTGTCGTCGCTTGCCAGAGACCTGGATGCATCCTTCAAGTGATCCCAGGAAGGAGAAGCTGTGCTAAGTCAACTCGATGCAAGTCAATCAGCCGGAAGTCGAAGAGCAACGAGCAACGAGTGGCGGCAACAAGGGTCCAAAACTTTGCCAGCTCACGTACATTGCAGAGAGGCAGAAGAGAGAGGGGCCGAGGGGGATGTTGGGGGCTATTGGCAAGAAAGTGGCAACTTCTGACGTGGCAGCTGCTGCTGCTGCTGCAATTGTTGGCACTAACTTGCCGTTGAAGTGGATTTGCTTGCTTTACTTTTTCCAAGCAGCAACAAAATTGTTTTTCCTAGCTGCTTCTCCTTGCAACACGCACCGCCACCTTCCGTCTCTGACATTCTATAGCACCCGCTTATTACCGTCTCCCGCCTGCAACACACTTAATTGAGTGCAAAGCTGGCGCTGCAACGCGCGGATTTAACTTTGGACAACTTGAATTGATTCAAAAGTTTCATTGTTGGCACAAAGCACGCCAAAACGTAGACGAGACGAGGAGTTGTGCCATTGGCAAAAGCAATAGACTGCTTCCTTGCTTGGCTAGTTGATTGATGCTACAAATTATGAATGAAGCTGAGCAAGTAGCATTCGAGTGTTAATTACGGAAATGGCAGCTCATTTAGCTGGTTATGTCAAACCACATTATCATAAAGCACTACATTACATATACGCCATGCTTACCAGAAGCAAGCCTAGTCATGCCTTAAGCATGCCAGCAACAAAGTTTAAGTATATATCAGCCTGACAATCGCAGGGCGAGACATAGAATTTATTGCATCCATAGCAATTACAACGTTCAGTTGAGCATATACACATTCACATGTGTATATACATATATATATATATGTGTGTGTGTGTCTTTAGCTGCGTATCCTGACAACTCAGAAAATATATCGATGCACAAATTAAACTGCAAGTGGAGCAGCAAAAGAATAGCAACTACTGCTCCAGGATGCTGAGTGCCAGAGAACAGAGAAAATAAACTGAAATAAAAATTGTGTTAAAACTGTAACATACACCAGAGCGGAGGGCAAAGGGCAACACGAGCCCTGCTCTGTGAGCCTGCGAGGGCGAGTATTTAATTTTCTACTATAAATTTCTGGTACGGGCTAAAAACAAATATAAAGAGAGAGAGAGAGAGAGCTCAGGGGATGGGCTGTGGAGTGCAAATGAACAACTACCAAAGCATTTGCGGTTAGCCGAGTGGCTCTGTTGATGCTGTCCCTTGTTCCGTTCAGCAAATTGGCTTGGATTTGGATTATTTGTTGGGGTGCGATATTGGCTATTGAAATTGGTTAGCAGTGCTCGAAACCAATTTATAGCCACTGGATATTTTGGGAGCTGCATTTCAATGTGGCCAATCCCGATTAGTTGGGCACTACCCACTGTGCGGGAGCTCAATAATTTTCTCATTAGTAGCAGCAGCACGCACAGCATGCCACGCAACTGAAAGCGCAAAGCCGTCAGGTCATTGTCGATGGCCCCGTGTCTCATAAATAAGTTGACCATAAATATATATATATATATGGGCAAAATGGGGCTCGGCAACGGCCAAAAGCCTTACACAATAACCGAACAATAAATAACGTAATACTTTTTACAAACAGACCAAACCTTTCTTGGCCCTATTTAGTGATACCAGGACAGGCTGCTCCTAGACCAAGCTTCCAGACAAACTAAAATTCTTAAAACATAAAAGCGCATTATACACCCTTGTAATTGTGGCCTTCAGTGGGAAAACAACTACAGCAACACCATCTGCTTCACAAGACACTTAGACAACAAATTTGGCAATGCTCGACCTTTAGATATGCTCAAAGAGTATAATATTTGGGAGAATCGGAATATCTAAATTGTTTGTTAAAGAAGTTAGAGAAGAACAACATTTAACCTAATGAATATTTATTATAATAAAAATAGTTATGTATTATATTAGATATTATGTTTAATCAAACCGATAAAGAAGAAAGCAAAAGGTATTCATATTATATGGATATATACAACATCTAATTATGTAAAATCAGCGTATATAAATTATATTTATATAAACTTAAGTAGTTGCTTAAAAGTAAATAGCTTATCAATTTATTACACAATGGAAAACATTTGATTAGGGCAAGAAAACTTTTAGTTTTAAGTTCGTCGCTCCAGTTTAGTTTTAAAGTTTTCTACAGATTCGCAACTCGGAAAAAGTGACAAAGTCGACACTTTGACGCCTCAGTTATCACTGGAGAGCCATCTAGTTTTAACACTCGTAAATGGCACAAATAATATAAAACACCCAGCCCCAAAAGGTCGAAGAGGTATATATGTGTGTGTGCGTGTGTGCGATGAAATATAAGTGTCCTTGCTGCGGCTAGCGGTCGACAACGGCAAGTTTTGGCGCACGTTTCTGGGCGCCCACTTCCTGGCATGGAATCCATTGCAGGCATAGCTGTAAATCACAGTGGACATTGCACCACCACCAGCAACAGCAACAGCAACATAGTCAAAAAGGTGGCCCAAACGCCGTTGCAGTAATATTAAATTTATAAATTATTATCGCCAGGCAGAGCAGAAACACGCAGCTGCCAAGGCGCCGCCTTGTGGGCCAAAGGCAAATAACTTTATTATTAGCCAAAATCTGGTACGCAAAGTGCGTTAATAAAAATCGCAAGCACGTCAAAATCTCGGCCCTCCCCCGCGCCGGTTTTTGTTTGAACATTGTCTCGGTTTATCTGGGCTTACAGCACGCCGGGGGCTATCAGTGTCTTCTGTGCTTTGCCTCGGATCAAGTTTACGAACGCAACTTAAAGTTGCATGTTAACTCGATGTGCTTTGGTTTGCCACAGTACCCCAGCCCCTCCACCTAGCGGCATGGCTGGTTGGCAAACTTTTTGGGAAAATTGAGCAATAAACCTTGCAACACATTGGAGCGCACACACACACACACACAGACAGAGAGCAGCGGGCAGGTGTGCGGGCGTTTGGTTGTGTGAGTGCCGCCAGATGTGAAATATGCAAATATTGCGGTTTAATTAACTCTACTGCCTGTGCAGAGTAATCGTTTGACTCGCTTTTAATTGCCTGCAGCATACGCGGCGTATGAGCGATGTCCCCGAGAAAGCATACTTAACATACGCGCATACGCCGCGCTTGACGCCCATTCAGAAATGCAGACAATAAATTATTCAAAAATAAAACACTCAAAAACACAGCTACTCAGCGCTCTGAGGTAAACAACAACAAAACACTCATCAGGCGCCAAAAGTGGAAAAGTGGCTGCTGAATGATGATGGCACTTAGGAAATTTGTAACACAATTTTCACGAGGCAGCGACCAACTAAAGAAAGTCTCGACTCCCCCGGTCCCCCGTTGTCGCGT
Source organism: Drosophila gaucha (assembly GCA_035045545.1). Taxonomy (NCBI): domain Eukaryota; kingdom Metazoa; phylum Arthropoda; class Insecta; order Diptera; family Drosophilidae; genus Drosophila; species Drosophila gaucha. The sequence goes on from JAWNOY010000292.1 coordinate 3,310,446, forward strand.
TCGTTAATTTCAACCATTAAAGAAAACGCGAAAAAGGAACTCAACTGTTGATGGGATGGAAATTGCAGCGATGTGTAAGAGCGCAACCGCAAATGGCAAATGCCAGGCGCCAAGCAGGCGAGCTCTTTCGGCTGGGAAATTAAATAGAAAGCGAAGACAAAACGCGCTACAAGTTGTAAGGGCCAGAGCCGAGCACAGGAATTAAAAATGGAGCAGTCGGCAAACAGGAAATTAAGTTTATGCCAAAGCATAGCGTCGCCTCCTTGCGGCAGGAAAGGAAATGCAATACAAGCGAGAAATATGCTAAATAAATGCGACAGCACCAGAAGCACCCGCAGCAGCAGCAGCAGCAGCCACAACAGAAGTTGAAGCCAAGCTGGCCAAGTTAATGCTAAATGGAGTTGTGCACTTTATGTACCACTGCCACGCCCCCCGCTGCATTGCTCACAACGCGTGTGTGTTTAAGGCAACACGTGAAGTGAAATGAAACGAGACGAGACGAAACGAAATGAAACGAAACAAGTGCATTATTTGCATTAAATTATGCATGCGACGTTTGGCAGGCGGCGAAGCGTCAAAAAGCAAGTGAAAAAAAGCTGACGAGTTGAAGAGTATATAGACAATGTGATACCCTGTACTCAGTACTGTTATACTGACGTGCCTTAAGTGGAGTTGTCGAATTGCAGCTGCCAAAGATTTGTATCTTTATATTTTAGCAAATCATTTGCAATATTTTATCTTAAGTGAAACTCCAACTTCGTTTAATAGTCATCTATTGTACATATAGTATAGCCAAAAGAAATATACCCTATTGCAATGCACAAAGTACATAGGGTATCTTTACAAAGTGTCAGCAGCCGCGCGGATTCACACGCCGCGAGCGAGCGCAGCGTCGACTGGGGCGGGGCGGGGGAACTGGGGCCCACAAACAAAGCGCAAACAAAGAAGGGATCGCGTGAAAAAGGTACCCGGGAGCTGCTGAGTCAAGGCAAAGGGCCCGCCTCGGGGGCATTTCAACCGCTGCCACATGCAGCTTGCTGGCTTGCCACAGCGGCTTTTGTGGCCGTTGCGCAGAATTTGTACAATTTAAATTGAAGTGCTGCAAAAGAAAGCGAGGGAACTTCAGACTTCAACAATGATTGCAACAAATAACAGTCTGTGTCAAGTCAAGGTTGATACGTTGCTATTAGTTTTGTGCCACAAACTGATTTTGATTTCCCACAATTATATATTCAAAATTTATGAGACCTAAATTGTCTATATGCTACAGTTAGTTAAAACTTATTAAGATAAATTGCCTTAAAATTAACCTAGTGAATGCAAAAGGAAACTTCGAATCAGCTCTATCAATAGTTTGTCAATCGCTTAAGATAATGACTCCATTTTGGATAACGGTAACCCATTTATAACCATATCCAGTCTCTGCTTTCCTCTTTTGCTAGATGAATAAATTTGTGTTCCCCAATACGAGCACGACCCGTTTACGCTCTTAGAGTGCGCAGCATCTGCTTCTGCACCAGTGGCAAAACGTCAGCATATTGCAGAAGGTCTGTTTGCTGCTACTTGGGGCAGATTTCACTGACCAGAGTGGCGACCACTGGGCGACCACTGGGCGACCATTGGCGACGTGTTTCCCTTGGGAGCCACTAAAGTTCAAGTCAGACCCACAGCGAAAGGAAACGCTTAGGAGATGGCCCACAATAATGGCTGACAAGCACAAGCCATAAAATGCAATGCCAACAGCAACAAATGTCCCAACACACACACACACACCCCTGTCACCCTCTCGCCTAGAGCACTCCCACTCAACGCTTGGCCATTCCAGTGGAGCTGCAGACGGGCTGCTTTGCATAGTCAACTGATTTTGATGGCATTTTCGCACAGCTTAAAACAATTTGCCATAACGCTTTTACGGCATTGCAATGTCATGATGTCAGAGATGCGAGGATAAAGTTGAGCAGCTGAGAGGGAAGAGTGAAGGGCAGCTGTAGGGCGGCTGATGTTGCCTTTAACTGTGTACAAATTGAAACAGCGAGCGAGGAAATGGAACGGCCAGTCGCGAGGCGGATAACAAATGCTCATAAAACTCAACTGAAATTGCTTTCTCTTGCTTTCTTGGCGGCCACTGAAAATGCATTTCCGCCATGTGTGTGTGCGGCTATTCGAATATATGTGTTCGTGTCTAGCGGAGGGGGCGTGACTGTTACAAACATGCAACCGTTAAAAGCTACGGACGTGCAGCACGCAATGAACGTCCATTGAAATCCGAATCGCAGACTACTTTTGTTTAAAAGTTAAAAAAGTTGAAAAGTTGAACGGTGCGCCGAAAAGCGAGCTATATATAGTAGGTTGCAGGTTCTCGGACGGCGCACGCATTAAATAAGCCAAAAATAATAATAATAATAAAGATAATAATAGTAATAACGAGCTCCGGCAGTTTGCTACTTTCCAAAGTTTGCTTGTTTGGCCGTTTGGTCCGACTTCTGTAACTTTTGCCACCAACGAGTGGGCGTGGCAATGCCAATGGGAGCCTAGGCACGTTGCCAAACTATGGCAGACGCCTGCATTGCACATTGCAAAGTTATAAGCAGCTCACAGCAGCAGGTGAGGATTACGAAATGTTTTGCCACAAAAACTATTAAAGCGCACAGGCTTATTACTGCTATATATAGTAGTTAGTTAAAGTCACTCAACTTCAGCATCGACCTTTCGGCAGTGTATTAAAATAATATTTGATTTTCGAGCCAGCCTTCGATAAAGATGTGTCGTTAACAGACTCACGTCAATCAGAATCTTCATTATTATGTATTCTTGTGGACGCTAGCCGCCATCGAAACTGTGCTCCAAATCCCAGCCAGAGCCAATCCCATTTGCTAGCCTAGAGTACCACAGCGGCCGAGTGTCTGCGCACGAATCACTAAAATGTTCACAAAAGTTAAACTTCCGCTTCCTGCTGCCGCTGCCAACGGAAGTAAGTAAAGCTTTTCAACATTAAAAAGATGTAAAGCATCGCGGCAGCAGAAAACGAGAAAACATACCGAAAAAAGAGTATGAGACAAATTCGAGGAGCAGGCAAACTTTAATACCCTATTTAAAATCTAGTATTACTTTGTGAAATTGCCAAGTGAATGCCATAAATATCACATTATGCGCAAAGTAATGAACCCCGGGTTTTGCAAATTGCTAAAACAGCATCTATATGAAAATAAATTTTAATAATGATAAGAATTAATAGGATATACACAAGAAAGTTTTTTATAACAACAATTTCAACAATTCGGCCATTTGTTGTTATTTAAATATAATGTGAGTCTTAGCTATGGATAACTTATAAGGCTTCTAAAAAATATGCTTTTCTTTCTTTCCAAGATTTGTTTGTTACATTTGCTGCAAGCAATGTCAGAAAGTTGTAATACCTCTTGGTAAATGGCTGAAAATTGCAAAATAGTAGCGAAAAACTGTGCAAAAACACATGCTAACACATAACCACACACATGTACATGCAAACACAACACATATGTACGTGCTCGCTGTCGTATATGCTAGAGTTGACGGAAGGCTCGACCTGACAGTGGGAAACATGTAGATAAGCTGCGTCAACTTACTCGAAATGCCACAGTCCTCACCAAAAAAAAAAAGGAAAAAGAATACCTCAAGCTAAAATTGTTTAATACCCTATATACAGGCTCGGTCAGACTGTAAGTCGATCGTTCTCTCAAGTTTTGCTGTATCCAAAATCTGAGCACATTAAATGGTGCTTAAAACATAAAAGATAGACGTGAGCTGCATAAGCTAGCTCGCTTTTGTTTATGGGACATGCAAGGCCCCCCCATTACGACTTTTAATAACAGGGTATAAAACACACCGTGTGAGCTGCAAGACAGAGAAATATTGCAGGAATATTCAAAACATGCGCTTAAAAGTATTTCGCAGCACACGACAGCAACAGCAGCAGAGAACATTAAAAAAAAACCTGCTGTTGGGGCCAAAAGTTGCCGCTAAAATATGCAGCACACTTAGTGGGGCAAGAGGCGTGCGAGTCACGTGCCGCCACCTGGCAACGCGCTTTGTTATAAAATGACCCGCATGGCCCGCGAACTTTTTTTTTTGCGCTGCTGCGGCTTTCGGCAGGTATTTGCTTATGATTAGTGGAAGAACTCGGATCCGAAACGATGCTGGCCAGCAAGGTAGGGCCACCCAGATAATCAATCAAATGCATCGAAACGACGCGTCGTGACGGCCAACTAGCCAAGGATTAGGCTGCACAAAAGCAAAACGCTGCAGGACAAAAAAAAAGAAGGAAAATGGTGAAAAAACATGACGAAGGGAAAGTAAGTAAAAGTGGAAGATGGCAGGAAAAATGCTAACAAAAAGCTGCAAACGTGACAAAATTAGTGAACAATGGCCGCAGGAAGAACCTTATGAACTCGCTCGATGCGAATAGAATGTGATCCCCTCAGGCCTCCAGTTAGACAATGACAACAACAACAACAAGAACAACAGCAATGTACAACTAAATGTGGTCAGCCACTGCGGCGAACAAAAGAGTCGGACAATGACAACGAGGTAGTCGAGGTGGAAGACCATATTAAAAAGGCATAAAGCCCCTCCCGAACCCGCAATGCTGCTGCAACAGCAGCACCAGACAAAAGCGGGCCACCGGGCTTTATGGTTGCTCTGGAAATGGCCACATAATGGCAACCACACACACACACGCACTCAGTCACTCATACACACACCCGTGTACACATATGTGACTTGGTTCAGGCAGCTGTCGTCCGACTCTTGGGCAATTGGCGTCGTGGCAAATTGAAAGCGAAAACGCAACCCAACGAGGGGAAAGAAACTAACGAAAGGGCGAAAGAAACTAAAAATCAAACGTTTGACCTTTGATGAGTCAATCCAAAAAGACGTCAGAACGTGCATGTACAAGTGCTAAAGTAGAGGCCAACTTAAGGATATAAAATCTCTCAATCCTTCACTTGCCAGCTGAATTCCGGCTTGGCAGCTGTAACCAAAATGTTTGTCAGCCCAAGTTTGTCGGCAAGAAACAAACAAAAAAAATATGTATAAAAAATAGTTGGCATAGTGCAAAAATTTGCGCAGGCTTGGCGAAAATGCACAGCACTAGATAAATAGTTGGACTAAACTTTTCAACAACACGCAAGAGAGAAAAGTTCAGGTGAAATGGGCGAAAAAAAAGATGGAAAATGTCAACAGAGCAAACATTATTATGTAGAAGAGTCGCATGGAATGAAAAATATTTTCAGGCACGCGCGCAAAATATGCATTAGAAAATGTTATAAAATAAATTGAATAAACCAAAGGCAACGGCTGCCAATCTTTGGCATGCAGCATGCGGATTTCACTAAGCTAGCAAATATATTACGTATACGCAGCGTAGCTGGAATTCGAAATTGTTAGCTGATAGCTGCTAGCTGGTAGCTGGTAGCTTCTGTCCGGCCCAGCCTGTGGCCTGGCTGCTGACTTGGCAACATTTCTCATTTAGGCGTATGTTTTATGACATGTGCATGTCGCTATTAGGCATACTGCTTTATAGATTTCGCACAGCACATTTGTCTTGCTTATCTTGCACAGCTCATATACATATACACACACGAGCATGCATGTGGCGACGTAATCAGTCATCTTATTTGGCATATGAATGATTAGATAAGTACGACATGTATTCCCACACACAGCTCCCCAAATGGGAGCTCGTCCCATCTCGCTCAACTTGTTCGGCAATTTCTGCATAATTTGCAGGCCAAATGCAAAATGAGCCCTTTTAATGACAGCTAATAGATAATAGCCAGGTACACATGTGTCTTTGTGTTGGATTATGGTCGGATAATGTTGCGGGTAACGAGCTACTAAATGGGCTTCTGTGTCAGAGCAGCCCTGACATATAAAGTCAGCCATTTCATTCAGATAATTACCTAGTTCAGTCATGAATTTCTTTAAAAAAATATTTATTTTAACTCTTAAGATATTGAATATATAGGAAAATAAACATATATAATAGCTAATATAAATGTTTGATTGCTCTGATAAGAAAATATTTCCATTCCAACAATATTTTCTTTGTGCCCAAGTTGAGTTAACTTTATATGCGTCATATTTCGTTGTTTTAGATTATCAATTTAATGTTTAGTCATAATTCAAGGCATAGGTACATATTAATTTATATATATACATGTTTAAAATTCAAATAGTGTCTACATACAGATCTTGATATACGAGTGCAATGTCATGGCATTGTGTTAGCTGAGTTTGACTAGATCTGAGATTAGCTAATGACGACAACGGCACCGTGCGTATACATATAATATACAGGAATGTATTATATATATATATATATATATATAGGTATATAGAAACTTCTGGCAGCTCCTTGGTTGCTTGCCCGCAAGGTGCGCCCAGGTAAACAGGCAATCCACAACTCAGCAAGCGTACTGAACAAATAATTGGGAAGCACACAGACAGAATCTAAACAGGTTTTGCTATACAAACTCTAAGCTCGACATGCAACAGTGCCTGCAAATAGTCAGGCAATGGCAAGAATGCATTTAATTAAAAGAAATATGCACTTAATTAAAAAAACACAAACAAATCTAAATTTTAAAGTATTTCATTGAAAATGCCCTCAGCACAAGGCCACAAATGCGAGCAATCTGAGCAAATTGAGGCTAAAACAACTTTTTTTCCATCGATATTCTGTTCGAAAGGGAAGCGCAGACAAGCAAGCAAAAGAGAGTGAGAGAGGAGGAGAAAATCTAATCAGTAAATTGTTTAAATAGCTGCAAAAACAGAACTCACGATTACGGCAGTAGCTGTTGTTAGAGACACGGACGAAGATGCCGGGCGAGGGGTAATTATCATCGCAATGTTTGATAACAAACGCTCCGCCTGACGTTTGTGTGGAAGTGTGTTTGCTTGTCGCTGATAAGCGGCGTACATGACGCTAGATAAAAGCCAGCTACAATAACAACAAGGCCGAAAAAGCGCCAAAAGGCACGCACCGCGCCCCAAAAGGGCTTTGGATTCATTTGCTAATCTCGGCCTGGCTGCCTGTTTAATCAATTACCAAATAACGAATGCGCATCTCATACGCCAGTTTGTCAGCGGGCTGCCAAAATGTTTGCACAAAAAGCAAAAAAAGAAAAGAAAACTGCATAAAACAACGTTTGATGGCGCCGCGATAGATATGCAAAAATATGCATGGCAAATGGCAACAAACAGATAGACAGACAGACGCAGTCACTGACAAGCTAGAAATCAATCTTTACAATCACACAGAACGATGGAGTAGCAATCGACATGTGCGAGTTGTTTGTGTGTGTGTGTGTGTCTGTAAATTGAAACACGGCTCTGATACGTGTGAGCAAATAAAATGCAAGAGCGGAGTTTGGCAATGCAAACAAAAGGAATGCAAACAAATCTGTTACTCGCAAACACGCAGTGTGCCCAGCACGCCATAAAGTATGCAGCAAAGCTAAAGCCAAGCCAAAGCATCGTTCTGATCAACTGACCCCCAGTGCCACGTGCCACATGCCCCATGCCACGCGAAAATGCAAGAGCTGCGCTTTTGTGAGAGTCAGCTATGTATGTGTGTGTGTGAGAGTCTGTGTGCATTGTTACTGACCCCCTGCTAAAGCCCCCGTTTAGCTTGTGATTCATTCATTGCACTGGCCGTTGGTCACTCGGCTGTCTGTCTGTCAGTCTGTCCATCCGTCTGTCAGGGCTGTCGCAGCGCTCAAACCGCATTGGCATGGCCATGCATCACGAGTGGCAGCCAACCAATTTGAGTCAAGTGGTGCGCACGTAAAAAAACGGAGCCCAAAAAGCACGCTACAAATTTTATTTTCGTTCCGTTTTCTATATTTTTTTTTTTGTTTGTTGGGTTGAGGGTAGAAATAACAAGCAATTTATTTGGCTATACTGCAAATTGTTACTCAACTCGCATTCGATCAACATCATCATCATCATCAACAACATCGGCATCGACAACGTCATCATCAAGTTGATGGAGCTGCTGGTGGGCAATCGTCCTTGGTCGAACGTCATCATCAAAAATCGTTGATTGCAACAAAACAAATTGCATTTTAAGAAGATTACTCGTTGTGCCCCTCGTTCGTTAGGTTCACTTCGCATTGACCCCCATTGAGATCTGAGTGGGGATTGAATGTTTGTGTGTGTGTGTGTGTGTGTGCAGCCTGTGCTATTAATAAATCATGGGGCATTTGTTTGGCCCGCTCGGCTAGGCGCACAATGCTGTGAGTTCCATTAACACCTTGTCATAACTGCGTTATTATAAATGGTCTTTGGGCTTAAGCCAATTGCTCAAAAGTCAATACGCTGAGGTTCGCAATGAACGTAAGATAAATGGGAACATGTATACTAAAGGGATTAGTCGGGTCTTTCAAATAGGTTTAGATAAATGCTTTTAATTGAGACTTTCCCTAAAACTTTTGTATTTTAAACCCTAAAAATTTAACTTTTACTTCAAGCAATTATGATTTAAATTTTAGATTTAACGAACATTGTCGTCTGCCCTAAAGTGTTCGGGATCAGTTTGGCACAAAATTGTCCCAGCAGTCCAATAAAAACATTTGCAATGATATTTCCCTAAACTGTTTAGAAGCGCTCGCAGGCGACGGCACATAAAAAATATGCATAGCAAAAAAGGACAAAAAAGCAAACAGGAGCTAGGAAAACACGCACTAAGCGACCCAAACATAACCAGCCGAATAAACGACCAATAAAAACGCAAGAAATTATAAAAAATTCATAATGCACAAGCACTAAAACAGAGCGCGGGCACTGCCAGCAGAGTGGACAGGGCATGGTTGGGGGCGGCGGGGCAGGGACGACCCTGCCATGACTCACGGCTGGAGCTGAGTGGCAGCTCGGAAACACGCGAATAAAATGAAGACAACTGAATACAAATTGTGCAAAGCTTTAAACATAACCAGAGAGCACTAAGACGAATACGAATGAGCAGGGTTCGGCTTACTGGATAGTGAAGCAGGTCCAGGTTGGCAGTCGGCAGTCGGGACTCGGAGCCACTCATTAGCCTCGGAGCTCGACCATTTATGGGACAAGCATAAAGTGTGTAAATAAATGCAAACAAATTGCACAACGAATGCGTTTGCGCTGCCTCGGAACATGAATCTGAATCTGAATCTCGGCGCGCGCAACGTGGCGTATTAGCAATGTAATTTGATTTGATGTTTATGCGCGAGGAAGCTGGATGGTGTGTGGTGGGTGGGTGGCTTTTACAGAACGGCCGTGATATAGCCGCATAATTGCGTTAAGCGCAAACATACGAAATTATCGCAGTTGCACTGCTAATTGGAGCAAGTGATTAAATTTAATTGCAACAGATAACAAGCAAAAATGCGGCAGGCTAAATGCTCGACCCCCCACATACCCTCTGACGCCCTTGTCAACACCACTTGACCACCTTTGTGTTGAGCTGTGCTTTGTGCGAGTCATTTAGTTATTGTTTTAATGACAAGTAAAGAAATTAACTGAAGATGACTACAAGCAAATGGAAAATAAGGTAAAGCAAATAACGTGTTAACATATTCATGAAATACAAATATAATGAGTGGTCCAAAAGTATAATTAGTATATAGTATAAACAATTAAGAAGTCTACCCGACTAGGAGATTCCCTGAACCAAGTCCGAGGTGTTGTTTTAAACAATCGAGTTTAAGTGTAAAAACGAAGTCATAATTTCAATTTTGATCGATATTTAAGAAAAAGATGAGTTATATGAAAAATAATCTAAATTTGTACTGCGTATGGTATCCAAGAATATATATTTTAAATTTCAAATCTCTAGCTTTACGAGATCGCTGCATTCATACGGTCGGACAGACGGACAGACCGCTAGATCGACTCAGCTCGTCGTCTTGATTAAGACTATATGGGATCTACCATTGTCACAAAACCATTATACCCTGAAATCCCATTTTCAATGGGTTCAAGGTATAAAAATTAAATATTAAGAAAACCTTATAGAATATCTTCCCTGGTAAAACGGAAACAGAAACAGTTGAAACTAAACTCTTTCAGCTGAATATTATAAATGGAATGTGTTGCAAGTGATCAAAATGCGGCAAGTAAACGTTGAGGCATACTTTTTTTAAATAGTCACAAGTAATCTTTTTTTAATTACTGGCAAATATTATTGAAGAATTTGTGGGCAGCGTATATTTGTATGTAATATTAATAAACTTGAATTTAATTGCTTATTTAAATTATGTTTTGCCTTAAATACCGATAAAAGTTACTTTATAATAAATATTTACACACGCTATGCATACTATGTACTATGTATATTGAGCAAATACATCAATAAAACACAAATATATTTTTTTTTGCCTTTTGGCTCGATTACTAGGCAACTATCTAACATGAATATAAACTGAAATATGCTAACAGCACTTGGGCTAAGCGGCTTTGTCATGCAAATTTATTGAATGGGTCAGGCGCGGCAGGAGGTAGGTGCAGGTGAGAGAGGGAGAGGGAGAGGAAGAGGGAGAGGCGACTCTCACACACGATAGAAGTTGAAAAGTCAGCAATTGGCAAAACATTTGAAAGCCACTTTACAAAGCATGTTAAACGGAAGAGTGCACAAAAGTTATTGCTAAAAATATGAAATAAAATGTATAAATAAATGTGAGTGCGTATCGAAAATGTATATCTATTTTTTCTATTGTGTGCTCAATTTCGTTTATTTGCATTTACACTTTAGAATTTGTGTGCAGGCGTTTTTCCAATTTATTTTTTCTACGCTCAAAGCCATTTCCACATTCACACGAATTCCAACACTATAAAATGAATATCAATTGAAATTATCAGAGGAATACAAATATATATATTTTTACATATATGTATATACATACATATATACAAATGTGCATTCGATTCAATGGGAAAATTCTGATTGCGATTCGCGCTCATAATATAAACTAATATTAATTAAAGTCAAATAATTAATAGGTGCACTTATTATTTGGTTACTTTCACATTGACAAAAGTCACATTTAAATAGATATATGTTTATATATAGTTATATTTGCGGTTTAACTATCAATTGCATTGCTTTGTGATTAATTGCTTTGCAATTAAAGTAAATTAAATAATTGACAATCAGACCAAGCGAAACTTTGCAACTACAAAAAACACAAATTACTATTGAACACTTTATTAGGTGTTAATTAATGTCAAAAAGGCTTTAATTAAATTTGTAATTGGCATGTTTAACTCTGCCCAACTATTTGCACAATTTCGGCAATATTTCACTTTGTAAACCTATAATTATTTAGACATTTAGTTTATTTGTTAGAAAAAAATGTTGCTTTAGCTTTTCTTTTAAATATTTCTTATTATATTTAAAAACAACTAATTTTTTACTATATGAACCAGAAATGAAAATTTTGGTATATATCAATATATGTATATATATTGATATATATCAGTAATATATCATTGAGTAGAAATCTGTATTACTATAGAAAAATTTATGGATCGCAAAAATGTTAGTTTTGAGAAAGTTAAGTAAGTTTAGAAATAAGATTTTGACAGCTTTTCAAATCATAATTATCTTGATTTTGTATATTTTCTCTCTTAATTCTACTCATTTCAGTTATATTTGAACTTAATGAGGGTTTAATTCATGATCAAGAACGACTAAGCAGCCCGTAGTTAGCTGTACAATCTCAAGCTTTTGTCTGGTGAGGCGTGTGAAATAAAAAGTAAATAACAATAAGAAAACTCTTTACTTACGTTTGTCTGGCGAAGTTTGTGTTTTTTTCAGTTTCTCTCTTTCTAGCAGCAGCCACAATAAATAAACAGCATTGACCCCGAAACACTTTGTTAATTTAATTTTTTTTCGGCGTTTTTGTATTTTCGATGGAAACACGCGAATTTTGAGTTGGGAATTTAAATATGTAACAGGTTTGTGTGAAGGGGGCGATAAATGAATAAGTTAATTCAATTTGACTCGCGACACTTTTTGTTGATGTTTGTAAAACATTGCACTTCGATTTGAATACGTTTTGCTGGAAACATATATATAGATTATTAGTTATATTTGATAAAGAGGCAGGCTAAAAGCTAAATTTATGAAAATCCACAACGTGTGAAATGAGATAATTTTTATTTAAAACGCACAAATACAAATTGTTTTTTTTTTACGTCAAGCGAAACAGGTTTTTTTTTTATATATGTAATAAGGCATAGATAAACAACCGCTGCAATGCGGGCTGAATGGAAACCGAAACTGAAACCGAAACCGGAAAACTGGAGCCACAAGACAGCCTAGATTAAATCAAAATTTATTTTTCTTTTCTTTCTTTAACAAATTATATGCATTCATATTTAAATATTAAAATTAAAATCTAGTCACGAAGCAAAAACAAATACAATTAAATATCACTGTCTCGCTCGTGCACTCATGCAAAGGCAAAAGCAAAAGAAAAAAAATGAAAAGACAACAGACAACAATAAAAACGCAGACACAGCGAAACAAAAAAAAAGAGTTGACGTTGACGTTACGCCGAACGTAGGCATAACGACGTAGTGATGTCAAATGTCGCACAAATCCAATTAAAAATAGTTAGAGCGACTTTATTTGAGTGAAGAAATTGCTTCATTTGTTTAATAGCCTATTCGGAATATATATAATTCTTAAGTTTTTGGCGTCATTGCTGCTGCTGTTGCCGCATTGACACAGTTCGCGCTCTCTCGCTCACGCTCTCTCATTCATTTTGTTTTTGATTTTTGCCTTTGTTTTTTATGTCTTTGCACTCCACGTTGCTGGCGCTGTTATGTTGTTGTTGCTGCTGCTGTTGTTGCTGCATTTGTACAATTGTAACAATTGACGTACACAATCAATTTTTAAGTGAGTTGTTTTTATGTATTTTGTTTCATAGACTACGTGTATGGGTCAAAGTTAAAAGAAAAACAAAAACACGTTGGCAAACACAAACAAGACACAACACACACAGACACGCACGCACTCACACACTGACACTATTTTAGATTAGTTGTGCGAGGCAAGCAACAACAGCAGCAACAACAAAACACAGCAGCGACCGCTCGATGCCTATGAATCACAACTGCGAGTGTTGCTTTTATATAAACAAATGTACAATGCAGAATTTTAACAAAAATCAAGATACATGTTAATTAGGTGAGCAGAACAATTATAATTACAATAATGTGACGCGATGCTAGCGGCATCGGCTGCTGGCCAGCGAAAGCTACTGCGTAAACGGTGAACTTATTAATATTTATTTTTTTATAGTGTTTTTATTGTCGATGTCGGACGTATTGTCAAAAAGTCGTAAATATATTCTTGAAATCTTGTTTTCGAATTTAGCGCAAATGGAGTGATCAACAAAAATTTATCCGCGCCTAGAAATCACGACGGCCAAAAGAAGCAGACTGACTGTTATTAACAGCAAGCAATTCCTCGAAAAGGCAAATTGACATTAGAGATGCGACCACATAAGCGGCTGTCGGTGCCGATAAGCAATATTTTTGTATCGATATATTTGGAAGTAAGTTTCGATATATTTCTTATTTTCATATGTTCGCGCCAATATTTTACTTAGAAATGAGAAGGTCGACAGCTGCATGGTTTTAATCGATAGCCCATCGTTGGTATTTTTCGCCGCGTAACATATGTTTGCTATTCGCCGTAGCTGTTCGCTCCACTAATTCGATCAAACAGCAACAGAATTTGCATATTTTTATTTTACTCCTAAAGAATTGATAAAAATGTTTTTAATTTAGCATATAACAAAAGGAATATTATAAAACTAATATGGATCAGCTTCTGGATGAGGTAGAGTAGCAAAGCAAAAATTTTGGGTGTTATAAAGCAACTTTGCAGCTTTTTAATGTGTTTTTCATTTCATTTCGTTTAGGTAAAAACAAATGTGCAGCAAAAATTTAGTGAAGTTCGAGCTGCATTGCATATGCGTGAAAAGTTGTTGCTGCGACAATTGGAGGTAATTGCAAGTACGCAGCGACAACAATCAGCGCCCGTATATATAGAATATGATACAGACACTGATAAAGAAAAGTGCGAGGTGCGATTCGTCACGGGCGATGATAACGAAGAGGAGAAACTGCTGACGGCCATTCGCAGCTTTGGCCAGTTCCAGCTGGACAGCAATATGCAGCTGGCGCTGCACAGGTCACAAGACAACAGAACGGCGGGGCTGCGCAACGAGGACTACATTGAGCCCATCGATGACCACGAGACGATGTACAAATGCCTGGAGGATCGGGTGGACAGCAGCAAATACTACGATCTCAATGATGAGGTGCAGCCAGAGGCCATTGTGGTGGACTTTTCGCGCAACAAGGCGCTGCTGGAAGACAATGCTAAGCGTTCCATTATCAATATCACCTTGCAGGAGGCCAAAGATCTGATACGTCGAGCAAAAATCAAGCGGGAGACATATGTGCCGCCACTTAATCTAGAAGAGCTGGACGACGAGCTGGAATCGTCCATAGCCGATGCGGTGTCCAGCCTGGGACGCAGCTGCCCCGAGCAGCCGTCCAGCAAACAAAAGCCCAAGACACGCAAACCTCGCTTCAAGCCAAAGATAACCATCAATAATTGCAACGGCACCATCAATCTGCGTAATATCGCCAGCCTCACCATCAACTGTGCCAGCGAGGATGCAGTAAGCGCTGATCTGCCTCTAACTGATGGCGCTGCAGCAGCTGCAGCTGCAGCTCACACAAAACTGCATCAAACGCTGTCAGCCGACTCGAGCAGCACAGCCACCGAGCTGTCCAGCTGCACGCCCACCAGCTCGAATTACTCGAGCAATGCGAGCTCTCGTTCGCAGTCCAAGAAACACAAAGGTGTTAAGAGGCCTGAGGTCAAAGAGGAACCGCTTAAGACTCAAAGAGACCCGCATTCCGAAAGTGTTGAAACCACGCCCACGCAACCCACCTCAACGGACACGCATGATGTTACCTGCGACTTTTATAATCGCTTGCTAAATGAAATCAAAAAGAGCCTCAAGCAGAAGCCGACGCGCACATATGAAGCCGCACAGGAAGCAGCTGTAGTAACAAGCAGCGATGCAGTGCAGCCAACTATTGTCGCAGCCGACTCTAGTTGCGAAGAGCAGAGCCGACAAGACGGGCCGGTCCATGTCTCCAGCATGCAGGACAGCGAGGGCAGCAAGTCAACATTATCCTCGCAGCTGCAGCCGGGCAAGCGTTTAGTATTGAAGAACTTTGAGAACTTGAAGATCATCTTGGAGGCCAACAGCGGTGACGAGGACTCCTTTCATCCGGTGCAAATCGAACAGTGGCTGGCAGAGATTATATCCGAAACGGACCTGGAGCCAATGCAAAATACGGATCAACTCGAGCACAGCAAAATCAACAACAGCGACAGCAACTAAGCACAAAGAGTTTCAAATGTATCACAGTATTTCATAGATATATATACACACATATAGTATCTGTAGTTTCCTTAATCATTACTCTCACATATTACACAGCTTTTGTGGTCCAAATCTATGCATTTAAGATTTAAATATGTAACCTTCCAACAAAAACGTTTCATGTACTTAAACTAAGCCTGTACTTAAATGCACTTTGTTTTGTGATTTTACATCACATTCCAAGACTTACGATTTTGCACCATATATAAATACACCATTAAGTTTAGCACCTAAGATTTAGGCCAATTTCATTGTCACTATATTGCAAACCAAAAAAACAACAATTTAAATAGTTAATTAAAGTGCGAACATTTGGGAGCTAAATGCGATTGAATAGCGCCTTTGACCTTATTTGAACCAAAAGACAAATCAATATTCATTAACATTAACCGGTCGATGAAAGCAGCAAGTAATCAGTACAGTGGTCACTCGCTAAACAGAACACTGTACGATATACCGAAAGGTAATAAAGAGAAACATTGTCATACAATTTTTTCAAAATATCAATTTAATCCACTTGGTAAAAAATTAGTATAAATATATATATACATATATATATATATATATATATTTAAAAGAGTTTCAAAACAGCTATCAATAAAAACGTTTATCAAAACTAAGACAAATTTCTAAAAGCTTTCATTTGCGAACGTTTACAGTAGTACCAAATATAATCACTTCGTTGTTTCTAATCGTTTGCGGTAGGTATATACATATGTATGTATTTCAAAATTTCGTTAGGGAACTTGTCATGCTGATTGTGCGCATTGTTGAATTGAAATGCCAAAGTTGGAACCACTTAATGACGCCTTTGAAGTGGGTTGGGTTACATTTGCCTTCCAAATACGTTAGGCTGATAAGCATATTGAATGTTGAATGCCAAGCGAATACTAGATAAAATAGCTTATTGTCTATGTACATGTTTACATACGTTAATGAAATTGTCATCATGATTAGCTAAAAATTGAAGTTTACCTTTAAATTGTAACTATTACTAATATTTGCACACTTCTATCTTAATAACTACTATATTTTCTTGAGCCCATTTAAGTACACTTCAACGCAAGGAGAGAGAGAAGAGAATGAGGTAGTCTGATTTTGACTTAATCCGATTTGCTAATGATGTCCAGCATATAGGGCGTAAAGTAGGTTATAATACAATCGGCGCCCGCACGCCTGAATCCCTTCATTGCCTCCAGCACGGCGTCACGGAGTGGAAAGGCGCCCGCTTTCGCTGCATGACAGAGCATGGCATACTCCCCGGACACCTGATAAACGTAAAGGGTGTGGTATGGATAGGTATCCTTGGTCTGACGCAGGATGTCCAGGTAGGGCATGCCTGGCTTAACCATCAACATGTCTGCGCCTTCGCTGACATCTCGCTGCACCGCCCGCATGGCCAGGTTACGAGAGCCACTGGGCAGCTGATAGCAACGGCGATCTCCAAAAGCGGGCGCTGAGTGTGCTGCCTCCCTGAAGGGGCCATAGAAATTGGACGCAAACTTCGCCGAGTACGCTAGCAGCGAAACACTGGTCAGGCCAGCGTCCACCAGCGCCTGTTTTATAGCTCGCACGCGGTTGTCCATCATATCCGAGGGGGCGACAATGTGTGCACCTGCTTTGCCATAGGCCACGGCTATGTCGGCGATGCGCTTTATGCTCGGTTCGTTCTCCAGGCCATTCTCGCCCAGCAGGCCGCAGTGGCCATGTGACGCGTACGGACAGATGCACACGTCACATGCTAAAAGCAGGCTGGGAAACCATTCTCGCAGCTTGGGCAATGCCAGCACCACGGGATTCAGACTAGAGTCGGCATGCATTGCTGTCTCGTCCTTGAGTTCGCTTTCCACAACGCCAAAGAGCAGGATGGAAGTCAAACCTTTTTTGACAAGGGGCTCCAAGTGCTCGCGTAATCGGTTGAGCCCGTAACGCGATATGCCCGGCATGCTTGCAATGGGTTCTACAGCATCGTCGTTGCTGATAATAAACACAGGATACATCAAGTTGTATGGCAATATTTCACATCCCGACTCCTGCAGCAGCCGCAGCGTTGGATGATGTATAGCACTGTGCAATTTGCGATCCATTTTTATTTTAATTTTCTCCGCAGCTGCTTTACACGTCTAACGAACGAAATTTGCTTTATACTGAAGTGGCAATCGTATGTCGGCTAATCGATTGTTTCACTTAGTTCTTATCGATGGTGTATCGATTAATTTATTTTTATGACCGCGCGCGAAAATTTTGAAAATAGCTGATATTGGTAACCAAGCAGGTCCAACTCCACAGCTAATAATAAATGAAAACAATTGTTTATTTTGCGTACGACATTTTATTATTGTTTTTGTTCAAACATATTAAGTGACATCAGCCATCTGCTACACTCCTAACACTCAATTTCGCATACAAACGCTTTCGAGTGCTCCTAATTGAAAATTAAATACATGAATTCTAATTATATTTATATAAGTATATTATGTATGTTTATGAAAATACTAGACATTAAATATAATGTTAAATAAGCACAAATAAATACATAACATGTTGTTCTCGCCTCTGACCCTGACTTAGTTTTAGTTTTAAAATCAATGAACGTAAAACACAACTAAATCCTAACTTAAATTATATCAATTGGACTTTAAATATTTTTTGGTTTGGTTATCAGATGCTAGTTACAGCCCATGGAAGTCTATTTTTTCATCAATTTCTTTTTTTCTTTTTTTTTGGGTGCGTTTAGTGATGCTAAGTAGTTTCTTTGTCTTTTTGGTTACATTTGAATAGCCTCCACTAGGAAACCAGGGCATGGTGGTAGTGCACACGCTTCTTACGTTGTTTCTTGCGCGGCACAAGATTGTTTTGTAGATTCTGTGGCAGCTGCTGCGTCTTGGCAGCATGCAATATCACGGTGTAGCTGTGCAGTAACAGCGGCTCCTTGGTGCTGAGCTCAAGTGGGTCTATTTGTATTGCGGGTGTGAGAACAAGTTGTGTGCTGGATGTAGCATTTTGGAGACACGATGTGGATGTTGTTGTTGCTGTTGTTTTTATTGTTGTTGTTGTTGGTGTTGAGTTCGTACTACTCGCTTGCTTTAGTTGTGGTGCTTGTAGTCGTCGCATAGCTGCTTCAGTTTGAGCTGGTCAAGCGAAAGTTACTTGATAGAAGAGCCATTCTTCCATGAACGACGGCACAAAAGCCTTGCTTGTAGTAAATTTAACCTTCGGCTTTAGCAAACGTAGCTGATCCTCGAACAACTGCAACGATTCCAAGCAGCTGGTGCCATTGCCATGGGTCAAGTATTTGCCATCTGGCTTGAGCAACTGGAACGAATGCTCAAAGATGGTGCGTATAAAATCCCAGCACTCGCCAATCGGAGTATCCGAAATGGGTATATCAGTTAGATCGCCAAAGACATAGTCAAACTTGCGTCCCTCCGCAATGAACTTTTTCATATAGTCCACACAATCGCCCACTATGATCTCATACTGATCTGTCTTGCGCTTCTCTAAGACATCACCACAAATGGTGTTCAAATACTTGTTGCAGGCCTGCATGACAAGCTCATCAATTTCAAGCATGACCACATGCTTCGGGTTCTCTTTGAGCAGCTCATAGAGTAGAGCGCCGTCTCCGCCTCCGAGTATACATATCTCCTTGCCTTCGTAGTTCTCAATGCCGCGACCCATTAGGGTTTCCGTATAGATCAAATCGGATTCGGCAATATCTGCAATAGTAAGACATTAGCTTCTACAATTGATTTTATTTCACGTAGGCAGCAACAGAGACACGTGGCGTGCACCCATTAGGCCTTGACCTTAATTTGATCTTTGCGGCACTGACTGCAGCCTATGCAAGGGTTGCAAATTAACGTGCCAACGTGCCACCTTGACTTACTCTGCAGTTCGTCTAAAATGAGCATATTGCCCATCGTCTTGGAGTGCATGATTTGAATCTTCTGAAACGGCGAACGAGCCTCATAGACAAGGGTATCAATGTCGTATTCAATAATGCGCTCATCTGCGAAGCAATGTTCAAAAGTTTACAAGTATTAAATATAGTAAAGACTTAAGCTGGAAAACTATTCACAAGAACTGTAATAAAATACCCTAGAGCTACGTAGTGTATGCATATATATATAATTACATGCATGCAGAAATTGAACAGAAAAATCGCTAAGCAAATTAAATATATATATAGACAGAAAAGTGAACATAAGTTCAATTGTAATTAAATAATAATTATTCAATGTAAATTATTCGAATTTTAAATGTAAGTATGCAACATGCTTTGTGCTTTTATTATGTATTTGTACGCAGTGCTAAAGTTGCTTTCAACTACTTATGATATATGATATAGCTTTTATAGTTTCTTTATTATGATAATAGAGTATACGGTATACGTTACCTGCGGATGGATAATACCTAGCGACATCGCCGCGCTTCAATGTTGGTATCTTTTGACCCGAGAGGGCTTGCAATTTTTTTGCTATGGCATTTTCCAAGCGTTTGCCCGTCTGCTCAGTTGTTGGGTGGTTAATGTACATGGTGGTAGGTGTACATAGTAGTAGTAGTAGTAATAGTTGTTGTTGTAGTAGTTGGTACCATGATAGCGAGCGGGCGAACGGGCAGGTGACACAGGTGCATAGGGCGTACGTACAATTTAATTTGGTTTACACATTGTTTGTTTGTTTAGAATTGAAGAAATTTTGTTCATGGTTGTAAAAATTGTTGTCGTAGATGATGATTTGTGATGTATGATGATGATGAAGAGAAGACCAAAGACATCGTGTAGGTTTCGTTTGTGTATTCATGGATATGAAAATAAAAAAGAGTTTATAGAAATAAATCAAAATAATTAAGAATTCTTAAAATAATACAAATAATAACATTGTTCATTTTTTTTCTGTTTTAATTTGATTGCTAGCACGACGGAACAAGCATGCAAGAACTGCCGAAATTAGAAGGCAGTTTCTATAGGTAAGCTCTGTAGGCAGCGAACCAATTTATTTATATTACATGGATGTAAGGACTACAATGAACGAAAAACGCTTTTGGTTTGTATTTGGTGTTTATGTGACTGACAAGCCGTTTGCGAATTTATAGAGCCATACTACAATGGCTAGGGCCCGTGCAACCAAATCGTTGATGAATATGAATTTATATATATTTGTCGAATTGATATATAATTATATAATTGGCATATATAAAGTGAACAAAAATTTTGTTGTTTTTTTTTGTTTTTGTTGCACTGCTTGGGTTGCAAGTTTTTGGCAATTGATTTTGAAGAGAGAATTCGGAATAGGAAGATATATACGAGTAAATACAAGGATTGCGAAACTCTTTGATACTGCATATAGAACTAGCAAAAAACTAAACTTATTTGCTTAAATAATATATATTTGACCAACCTGAGCTAGTCATGTATATGTCAATATATCCACCACGTTTTATCGGCGGTAAATACTTGGATCGATCGGAATCTAATTTCTGACGTAGTATAAGCTCCATTGTTCGCATGGTCTGCAATTGTAATTGTCTTATTTAAGCTTAGAACACAGTTCCCAAATATTCTAACCTACTGAGTATATCAAAGCATATAAATTGCAAATGTAAATGCTGTGATGAAGTAAATTAGATAAGCGAACCAAAAGAAAACAAAATAATATTTAATTGGCTTCAGCTAGAAAGAGGAGAGATAACCAGTGAAATTTTCCACAACCACAAACTTTTCAAGCAGCTCTTGTTAGTGTGAAATATATATGTAAATTGCCAGCCCGGCAAACAACTATTTATAGTTCAGATTTATACGAAAATGGTAAGTATTCTCTATACAAGTGCACGTTTATACATATATACTTTAAAAGAATATATACATATGTACATATATCTTGAGCTAAAAGCAAATGCGTTAAATTGATAAGCTCAAATTGCCGGCTAGTTCAGTGAAACAAATAAGTATATTCGATACGATCAATTATACGTACATACGCATTCGTATAAATTTTTACTATAAACATAAACAATAGCAAACTTTACTGAGAAAATCAGCTGCTCGTTGGGGGAGTGCAGAAATCATTTTAGGAATCAATACAATAATTATTTAAAGCTGCACCCACGTGCTTCTAAGAAAGAGCGAGAGAGAAAACGATACAGAAATCATGCTTGTAGTCAAGTCGAAGCACGTATACTCTAACCCCGACTATTTACTAATAAATTATTGTGTAAAAGTAAGGAATTTTGGCAAGCGAAATATATTGCATACAATAAATGGTCTGTAGCTTTTTAAGTTTTCATTTACCAAGTTTACCAAAATAATTAAACTTAAAATAGTTTGCTTTGCTTCACAAACCGTTTGACTACTTTATATACCCTTTATTAGCGTACCATACAGAGACGCGGTATGATATAATAGTCACAAGCGAAATCTATACGCATACATATATCAATTTTTAAGGTCTTGGCCACATGGAGACCGCTCACTCAGCTCGAATGATTGCTTTGAAATACGATGCGCCGCCGCCTTCCATTTCCACTTTTGTAGAGTGCAAGAACAATGTTAACGGAAAAAAAACGGTCAAGTGCAAGCGACACACCCCCGCCAATAGGCCTCGCACACACACAGCCACCGACGAAAAATCAATTTCACTTCCCGTTGCCACTGTAAACCCTTTCTCTCACAACACACACACTCACAAAGCTTTTAACAGCTAGTCGCAGTCTAACGGTGTGTCTGTGTGCGAAAGTTTACTTTCACACGTGTAGGTGCCAAAAAATATTTATATACATATGTATATGTATGCAAAAATTCGTGTTTCATAAAATAACTGTAGTCTGTACTTTATACATACATACATCAAAGGACATGATTGGTTCCTTGCCGGCGGCCAAATAATACTCCACATTGATGGTTAACAAACCCTGCTGAAAGATGCGGCACGTTATAATCGTCTCCTTATTTTCGTGCAACACCGAGAAATATCCATTATCCATGGATTCCATGGAATAGGCGAGTTCCAATTGGGTGAACACATGTTCCAGCTCGTTGCGAACAATACGGGCCACCTCTTGGCGTTGAATTGATGTCGCTGTTTTTCCAGCATCCAGTGTAAAATCAAAAAGTATTGTATTGGCAGCCATGGCGAAATTGTCTGAGGTTCAGCCCGCCGAATGTGCAAAATACGAATGCAAGTTTTATTAGTGCTCGATATGCTTTTATCGCAACGAAACGTGATTTGTATCGAATGAATATGTCTTATCGCAAGGTATCGATATATTTATAAGTAAGCGAAAAGAGTGGCCATATTCTATCGGAAATTGGTCAGTTAACCTCGCAGTCAGCTGCTTGATTTGTTTACCTTTTAAACATGTTTAAAATCATAAATTAAAATGTGATATACGTTTGATGTACTGCTGTTATGTTTTTTAAGATTACTGTAGAAAAAACACAATTTTTTTCGCATTCTTTTAACTTAATTTAAACACAACATTTGAACAAATTGTGAGTTATTAACATAGTAATGTTAACGCAATTTTGAGACTGTGGGCGCGATAAGCGATAACAAATTATTAGTTATCTAAGATCGTTGAGAATTTATAGAATCGAGTAACTGACAGTCGGCGTATCGAGTAACTTCAGCAAATAAACAATATTTATCTTGCTTTAGTGTTTGCGGGCACCGTGCAGACGTAAAATGTGCTAAAAGGTACAAGGTCGTCAAAAAAAAGCGTCAATGCTGCAGAGTGCCTGAACCTGAACTTGAAAAAAGTTTGTGACAAAAAATGTGCGTTTTGTGTGCCATTGCTGCTGCTGCCGTTGTTGTTATTTTATTTTGCTATTGGCCGAGACTTCGCCAGACGCCTCGCCTCATAGGCATTCAAGGCAAAACACTGGCGTACGTTTGGCGGCAACAATAGGCTGCTAATTATAAATCCCAGCATAAGAGCGCAC
This sequence comes from Drosophila gaucha, assembly GCA_035045545.1. NCBI lineage: Eukaryota > Metazoa > Arthropoda > Insecta > Diptera > Drosophilidae > Drosophila > Drosophila gaucha. Next base: position 3,333,879 of record JAWNOY010000292.1, read on the forward strand.
CGGCGCACAAATCAAGTGATGTCGCCAGGCGTTTTTTTTATTTGCGCTTTCATTGTGCGTGGGCGGACGTCACCGCCGCAATATCGCAGCATGTTTTACAGATGCCAATTTCGTTACGTCGTCGTTATATAGTTATTTTTCTTTTCCTTTTGTATGATATTTGTGCCCCCCTCTTCACCTGCCTTTGCCTTCGTCTATTGGCGCCCCAAGCATTGCTGTGGGCAACGCCAAAGCGAGCGGGAAGGGTGGGTTTAAGTGTTTTGCTCCGCGACAGCTTTTTATTACGATATGTGCTCACATTTTATATATGTACACATATTGATTTTCTTTCGTTTTCACCCACACAGCTGTTCCTGCAAATCGTGGTTTTTTATGACCAGGACAACTCGCACAAGTCTAAATCACAGGTGAGTTGCGTGCATGGTTAGCAATAAAAAAAAGTAATTATAAAAATCTCAACATTTGCAGGTAAACGCACAGCACGGTTCAAAGCTCATCATGGGCTGAGCACAGCAGCAGCTAAAGATCACATATGGAACTGCAGTCTGTCCAAATTGTAGTCCGATTTTCTATTCAGCTTATACGCACAAGAGGCTAGATGTAAACACAAAGGAAGCACAATTGCAAACATGTGATGATAGGTGATGAAGCACAGTATTACACCTGCAAAGACTTGCATGAGCAGACAAAACCTACGATCCCGTTCAAATACAACTCGAATATAAACTTAATTACCTCGCTACACCTAAATAATTGTAAATTATGCAGCACAGCGTGGCTGGTAGCGAGGACCGCATTACCAGCAGTCCACGCAGCGCACAAAAGACGGGCAGCACCCTATTTGGACTGCTTACCAAACGGCCGAGCAAAGTAGAGCCACATCCAGTGACGCCCGACTCTCCGAGTGCACAGCGACGACCAACATCTGCCTGTGGCCAATACGATGTTAGTTTTGCCAAATGCTCGGCAGAGTCGAGCAACAATCACAAGAGTCAGACGTTGCCTGCAAACGCCGTCAATTGCAATGCCACGCAGCTGCTCGACAAATCGCACAGCGGACTAATAAGCTTCCATAGACGCGGCAATCCCACGTCCAAAAGCAAAGCCCACACTCATCGCTACAGCGACGCGGGATCCCAAAGCGATGGCGGCGCGGATGTCGTCATGCGTCGCAAGTCGCCCAAGAAGCGTTCGCCTAATCACAATCGATTCAGCCATCAGTTTAGCCTGTGCTGCAAAGCAGAGAAGAAGCAGATGACGCCGCCAGTTTCAGTACGCTATAATTCAATTCCCGATGCTGTTATCAATGCGAGCAGCGTGCTCCGTCGAGACAACTTGTCGCTCAGCTGGAGCATGATGGACAATTCGGGCTCGTTGCATTCAAGCGAAGGAGCCGCTTCCTTTCAACTGCCGTCCACACAGCGGCCGCGTCCATCGAGTGAGTGCGCCAGTGCACCCGAATCTCCAGTGGCTAGTAAAACCTTCTTTGAGCAAAGCGGTGCGGCTGCCACTAGCTCCATGGACCATCATTTACACTACTCGCCGTCCAGTTCGTCCAACAAGAGCGACACAATGCAACGGGCGCCCATACGACCCATCGCTGTGTCAGCTTGTCGTTCGCGGCTGCGTCTCAAGCTATTTCCGCCCGGCCAGGAGCTGCCGGCGTTACATCCAGAGGAAAGTGCGGAAACACTGAAGCGTGCCACAACGCCGCAGCACATGTCCTCGCCGAACATAGCCACACAACCGGATACGTTCGATGCGGTCAGAGAAGAAATGCCGGGCATGCGTTTCATGTCGCACGAGAACATGACGCTGCATCGCCAAGGATCCGGATCCAATTTGGCACGCCAGGCTTTGATGGCAGCACAGGCATTAAATCTCATACCGGCGGACAAGGCACGCGAGCGTAGCTATCTAGACGGACGACTGGGTTCATCATCGCTGCTGGGACCGAGTGAACTGAGTCGCGTGTTACCTCAGAAAGAGGTTACCATATTTGTGGGCACCTGGAATATGAATGGCCACAGTCCACCCAAGTGAGTGCGAATCATAATAGAGCATATTTCCAAATATATAATTTTCTATTTTGTAGGCAAATGAACGATTTTGTGTTACCTTCCAATGTGGAACATGTGCCCGACATCGTTGTTATGGGCACTCAGGAGTCCAGTCCGGATCGCTTTGAATGGGAAGTCACGCTGCAAGAGACGCTTGGTCCATCGCATGTGCTCTTCCACTCCACCACACTCGGTACACTGCATCTGGCTGTCTATATGCGGCGCGATCTCATTTGGTACTGTTCGGCTCCAGAGGATGCTTCGATGTCAGTGCGTACGGGCTCGGCGTTTCGAACAAAGGGGGCGGTGGCCATATCCTTTTGCCTGTTTGGAACATCCATGTTATTTGTGACTTCCCATTTGACTGCACACCAGCAGAAGGTGAAAGAGCGTGTCTCCGATGTCAAACGCATTATAAATGCATTGGATCTGCCCAAAAATCTACCCAACTTGCGGAAGAACAAGGATGTAACGCAGAACTTCGACAATGTGTTCTGGTGTGGTGATCTTAACTTTCGGCTGGGCGAGCCACGTGAGAAGCTGCTTGAGTGGATACAGAATACGAAGTTTCCGCTACCCTCGCATTTGCCACATGGTTACATGCACACGGATCAGCTCTCGTCAGTGCTGGCCGATGGCGCTGCTTTCCGTGGCTTTATGGAGGCAAATATTACATTTCCTCCCACATATAAGGTTAGTATTGGAGAAAGCACTGTATTAAATAATATATTTAAAATCAATATGAATTTATTTTCAGTATGATCCCGGCAGTCAAAACTTCGATACGTCTTCTAAACAGCGTGCCCCGGCTTATACGGATCGGATTCTCTACAAATATCGTCAGATGCAGGGACTGGTCATTCGCAGGCAGAGCACTGTGCCGGGCATCTCCACGCCCACACAGCCATATGTGGAGTGCCTCCTATACGACTCTGTGCCGTCAATAACAACGTCCGATCACAAGCCAGTGTGGGCTTTGTTTCGTACACTAATTCGTGCTGGGACAGATGCGTGAGTAGCTGCCAAATAGTTGAAAACAACAATAACTTAAAAATCTCTTTTTTTATAGCATACCCCTGGCTGCTGGCTTGTTTAGTCGAGACATATACTTGGAGGGCATGCGTCGTCGTCTGAATAATCAATATACGGGCGCCTCCGCTGTCTGTGCCATACAGTAAAAACTACGTAGTTGAAAATGAAAACTACTTGCAGCTATTTATTATCTATCCAAATCTATTCAGCGAAAAATCTCGGAAATGCTAGTCATGTTAACTATACCAAATCAGCTTTTAAGCTGTCCTAATGCTTTACCACGGTTGTGTGTGGCCTTTATAGCATATAGTTAGTTAGTCGTTAAACTCTGTAGTCTAATACCAAATATTCTACTCTATGTGTACCATGTTCGAATGTATATTTAGATGTTAGGCGCTGCCGTTGCCTTGAGGCCTTAATGTAAAACGTTCCTTACGAAATATAGGCGCAGTCATAATGGAATCTTATTATAGCCCAAGCATAGTGTATAGGCTAGATGAATCTATTAGCTAATAATTTAGTGCAAATCTATAAATGAAATGAAAAGTTGAATGTGAATAATGTTAAATAGCAGTAAATATATATACATAAATATTTAAAAGTATTGTGCAAACAAAGCGTTAAGAACATGCAGGTGTTAATTGTTATATATTTATTTTTTTAAATATTGTTGAATTTTTTTATTAAGTTTGCTTTGGTAAATAGTGAAATCTATTACTTTTTATAATATATATTTATTTTTATTTATATTTATTGCTTGTGTATAATACCTATGTGCATTATCATTTCGCAATTGCAATAACAGCTGTTGGCAGTTGGGCGGCGGCACTCGACAAAGCGAAACTCATAAGAGCGAACCAACAAGCAGGATGTGCCCGCGGCTGGCACTCGACTGTGCAGCCGCTCGTTTATTTACCCAAAAAATGCGCCAAAAAGGCCAACGACAGCAGCCGGATCAGCATGTGCCCCTTAACTCCCGTCTAGCTTGCAGCATTCAGCAATTCAAACCGTAAAGCCCTCTCCGCACACACGCAAATATGTTAAACTTTTGACCAATTTCAACTCGAGTTGGATGCCGCTGGTGAGCGGACGCTAGACGCACTGCAATTTATTGCCATGGCGATTGGCGTTCGCATCGACATCGACATCGACATCGGTAAGGACATCCATGTCCCATAAGTAGCCTCGCGGTGCTGCAGCCGGAACAGTTCGGTTGTGGTTATGACCATGTAACCCGCACATGTGTGTGTGCGTGCCTATGTATGTGTGTGCTTGCACTCTTGTCAGTGCGAGTCGGTGTCATCCAATTGACCAAAATCATTGAAGGGCTCGAACTCGCCGACGACCAACACGAAGGTTGAGTCAAGTGGCTCTGTATTGGCCAATGTGTGCGCGTTTCCTCTGCACGAACGGCTGCAAAGGGCTGCTGCGGTTCTAGCCCTCAACCCCTCAAAAAAAGGAGGAGAATAAGAGCAGCAACAATATTCGTTTTGTTTATTGCAATTTCTGCGCTGTGGTTGCCATTTGCCAGTTGCTGTTGGCGAAATTCATAAAGTTTGCGCCTACTTTTAAAGTGGGTTTGGGGCCATGCCTGAAATTAGTTTTTCGTAGTTCCCCTGGAAATGCATTTCACACACATATATTTAATATATATATTAAATAAATGCTGCAGTGCTTGCTAGTTATTGTTGTGCCAAAAATTTGGAGCTCATTTCCGTTGCCTCTTCGGACGTACAAAAATTAACCGCAATATTTGAAATTATATTAACATTGAAGTCAGCCAACTTGGCGCATAAAAACTGTGTGCCCTGCATGTGTGTGTGTGTGTGTGCTGCACATTAATATCCTGTGCGCACTCGTACGTGTTAATATGACTTTATGACTTCATATGTGTCCATATTTTTTGTCGTCTCTTTTGGCGCTTCACACTAAAAACTTTTATTGTTAGTTACGCTCTTCTGCTGCTGCTGCTGCTGCCACCATCAAAGCAACAATTTTTATTCAAAGTGTTGGAAGATGCAGAAATTATTAAAATTTTCCATCTGCCACCCCTTTAGTGCCTTCTCTATAGCTGCTGCATGCAATGCATATATATCAGGCACTCGCATCGTCAGACTGCGAAATTCTTCATATGTAACTGCAGAATGGCAAGAAGGATAAGAATGTGATTTATGATAGACTGAGTGACACGCTAACTGTGGAGCTACTCTGTAGGATATGATCAAAAATTATCTGCATTAAAGGACATCACAATCAAGTACAATTAAAGCTAAGCCTATTTTAAAAAATACTTTGATGTGATTTGATTTTCCATTCATATTTCTAGCTCCGATAAGTATGCTATATATATTATATATTTTCTCAGCGCAATTCAAAATATATTTATATAATTCCCTTTCATATATATTCATTATTTTTCATTGGGTATCTTTTCTTAGATATAGCCCATTTAAGTGCTGATGGATCGTTAACAATGAAAAGATGCTGCAGTTAAACAGCGTTCATTGCTGCTGGCGTTCCCATTTGCATATGGTTTTTGGGTAGGGCGGCCAGCTGCCACTTGGCAGTCGCCGAAGCCACTTGAAAGCTTATTGTACATTTCAAACAACTCTATTACGAATATTTTTCATATTTTCTGCGCAACAGCGCAACAACAAAAAAAAGTGAACATTAAACGTGGCGAAAGGCCGAAAAGCCAGAGCACGACTCACAATTGGTGGCAGGGGCAGAGGCAGTGGCAGTGCCACAGATTGGGGCAAGAGAAGCAAGTAATTCGCATGCGGCACGTTACATTCTCGCAATAAAAAATGAAAACCGTTTTGCATGCATGTGCCGGCGTCTCAATGTGTGTGAGTGCAAAAAGTAATAAATGTACGTGCCGCACTAAAGCACAACAACAACAACAACACAACAGCAGCAGCAGCAGTAGCAGCAGCAGCAGTAGCAATAGCAATAGAAATAGCAGCAGCAATGGAAACTACACACGCACACTAACTAACGCATACGTGTAAATTTAGAGCCAAAAAGATGGGCGCTTCCGTTTCCGCTTTTAGTCACTCGCACATGTCACGCTGCATGCAAATGCACGCATGTCCGCGGGTGGATGCGGTTGTCAGCGAGCGAGTCGAGCGAGCAATAAATGCAATAAAAATAAACTACAATTTTCTTTGACTACTCTTGCACTAGTTATGCAGAGTATAGCTGCGCCCCCTCCCCCCCATAGCATCGTCGCATGCCCCACAGCCAGATACACATTACTTTCTATTATGCGCATTCTTTGCCTTGCGTTATATTTTCTTTTATACTCCGCTCTTGCGCTGCCTTTGGAGTGGGTCCTCTGTGGGGGCAGGTGCTGAGGGGGCTGGGTGTCGGCGATGGGGGTCGTGAGCTTTCGCGTTTGAAGTAGCTTTGGATTGTATAAAAGTAACCATAGCTACCATAATTTAATGAAAACATAATCTGCATGCATAAAAAACGCACAAGCTCATGCTGATATCGCGAAAGGTACGCGAGAGAAGAGAGCATAGGGCAAACATTTTATTAAATGCGTGCTTATTCGTTTTTATTTTATTTTTTAGAGATTCCACGGCTTTATGCTAACCGAACAATGTTCCTTTTACGCTTGATTGCAATTCCGAATTGCATTTCTTGAAGATAATACAAAAACACACTAAACATTGAAAGTAGATGAAATTAAACAAATGAAGAGATTCTATAAAGGAGCACAGAGGAATTCAAATTTACAACTGCCCAGAAATTTGCAGTTTCTTTCCTAAGCTGTTTCTTTCATCTGGACATCTATACAGTTCAAGGCTTATCAAGACTACTTTATATATACGTATGATCTCTTGGCTCTCTATATATATCGCCTTTCGAAAGACATTATGCTCATCTTACGCTTGCGGAATTGCCATTTTGGTAACCATTTGCCAGCTACTCAGGATAAGCAGGCAGGCATTTCCAAGTATCTGGTTTCGTTTCATTCCACCTTTATTTGTATTCTGCTTGCTTCTCAATTTCCTATTTTTAATTTTTCCGCGAAGATTTTTGACGGGATTTTCCTTTTTTTGCCCGCCACGCAGTTGTTGGGCACAACAATAACTTGAGCAGCTCGACTTGAGTAGCTAGCAGAAAAGTTTCCAAGACAACTCCTTTAGTGGCAGCGCAGTATCTGCAGAAAAGAAAGAAAAAACAAGCAGAAGGACTACTTGCTAAATATCCTTTAGCCTTTGCGAAATCAGTTAAGCGCAAAGGACCACTTGTGAATACGCTTTGATGCGCGCGGCTTTGAGTGCGAGTGTGACTGCCGGCGCCGTCCTGCCAAGGCTAAGGAGCGAGTGCAGGAGGGGTTTGAGCTGCGACCGTCGCTGCGCCTGGAATTATACCTCACTCTTTCGCCCTGCAGCGAGTGCTTGATATTTATTTTGAGTTGGCTTTCAGCGCTGCCTTTGTTGCTGCGGCTGTGTTGGCATCAAGTATTTCGTGAGTAGCGCAAAATACGCGAGCGCGAAATGTAATAAAAACATTTTTTGCAGAGCACCAACAACGGCAACGACAGCAGTTGGACAGCCAACGTCTTATTTTTTTATTTCGTCGTCCTACCAAAGCCGATTTCTATTACTGCTTGGAGCTACTAAAGTCTTTCGTCCTGCTCGCCGCGTTGCTAGAGGGGGCAGCTGCTGCTGTTGGTTCTGGTTCTAGTTCAAAAGTATCTACAAGATATTTTTAATACATGCACGCGTCTTTGCTTGACTTGCATACATATACATATGTATGTGCGTACTACATTTGTTGTTGCTTTTATTGGCAGCGTAATGAAACACATTCTTGTTACATACTCGTATATACGAAAATATGTAATGCATTTAGTATTTTTGTTTGTGTTTTCATTTATTTTTGTTTTTCACTCGGCAAACAAAATTTCGAAATGTGCTGCAACATTTTGCTTTAAATATTTATAGACAACATTTGCATATCAGGCGTTACGCCCCCTTAGAAACATGATGTTGCTCATTTGCATTTGGTTTCTGACCCGGTAAGGCGCAAAAGTCAATCTTCAGTGAACTGTGGCCACAGATACTTTCATTTTCCTGAACTACGCCCCTTTGATGTCTGTCATGTTAACTGGTTTCGTTGCCAGATTCGACACCCCCGAAATCGTGAGTGTAAGTTGTTGCCACAAATTTCAAAAGATTTTGCAATTCAAATTATCTGCAGGCAAGTGGAGAAGTGGTTGTTAGTGAGCGGCTGGCGAGGGTGCTGTGGCATATGGCACTGCTTAAGGAACGGTTTTTCTCATTAGTGCAGTTATTGGCCACTTTAACGCCTATTGGAAACTCATTAGTTGCTTCGATTACGGCCAGCTTAAACTAATAATGTGGCCCGGGCTGTGCTTGTGCTCCAATTGAAAAATTTCAATTTATGACAAAGTGAGAGAGAGCGGCCATGTTGGCAGACAAGTGGCTCGCCACTTGCAACCAATTACACCGCCCAGGCGCAAAACCAATCTCAATCTAAGGCATCAAGTAGACAAATATAGACTCTGCCTATGTACTGACTAGTTCCAGTGTGTGCGTGTGTGTGTGTGTGTGTCTGATTGTAGTCTCCATTTGGTATTCAAAAACAGTGCGTCTGTGTGATTTGACGCATATTTGCCAAGCCCACACAGTTGGCAGACAAGTGAGCTACAAATGTAGCTGCGAGATACATTTGAGGCTTTGAGCCAGCTAGCGTCAGCCTGCGCTCGAAAACTGAAACGCACACACACACACACACACACAATAGCTTCATTTTGCAAAAGGCTTTTATTAAACCAGAAACGAACTCAAGCCCAGCTAAAAGCTAAAACCATGAGAAACCTTTTGTCGATAAAGATGACTAGCAGGCGGGAAGACGGGCAGCCGGGAGCGGGGCAACCGAGTGGCAGGCATTCAGGCAACGGCTGCGTCTATGGCTGCCATTGCGGCTGTTGCCAGCCTCGAAGGCAGGCAATCGAAGTGTCGGCTGTGCTTGTGCCTGTGCGTGCCTAGTTATGGGAAATATTCATATTTGTAACGTATGCACAATGTGTTGAAATTAGCATTTATGAATTTTGTGCCAAATGTCGAAATGGAACTGAAACAGACGTCGCAGCCGAAAGGCTCCTTTGTACTTACTTATGTGCCACCACAAACACTAAAGCGACTACACACACACACACACACGCACTACATATCAAATGAGTTGGGCCACTCATTTACCGCCCCGTTGCCGGCTGCATTATGCGCCAGATTCTCGGTTATGGCTTTTGTGGCTCCTTTTGGGCTCAAAAACGGTCCTTTGGGCCAACCATTTGCATTTAGATTGCGTCGGCAAACTGTGCAGCAAAGGACCTGTCGTCCGGCCATCGACGAGTGACATCTGTGCCTTATGATTGTTGCCTGTCAAGTTGTAGGCCTTGCCGCAAGTAAACAACCGGACGCAGTTCATGTTACGGACTTCGATTAACATAATTATGAGAGCAAACTTTAAACTTTGTCACGCAGGCGGGTTCAAGCGAACAGCTTTTGCAATATGTTTCTCTATAAAGCAAGCAACTGGTCTACAAGTTTATCCCTAACAAGTTTAACGAACTGACTAAATAACAGCCTGGGCTTTTCACTATTACTATATCTATTCTCTCTGTTTCTCTAACTCGAGTCGAAAATCTGGGCAAATCGCAATCTCTTTCATAAGAAAATGAATATCTTACAATCTGATTAAGAGTCCTGAGACTCAATTACATTATAGAGTATCTACATCCCGTTCCCTATTTCATATAACTATCTATAACTTTCAGCTTATTTATTTAAGATACGGCTGCTTTGGTGTTATCATTTCCCATCTCTCACATTTTCCCACGCTGCAATATGTTTTCATAATTTTTCATATATTTTCACACAATTTTCCTGGCCAACTCTCGAGCTAAAAATAACAAAACAGGCATTTGACAGGGTCTCTTTTGTTTTTACAACAAATGTGTACACGTTTTACATGCTTTTATGTGCATTACTTTCTTTCTCTGTTGTTTTTATTGGCAATACACAAATGGTTTTTGATTTTTATTAAAGCCATAACCGAATGGTAGGAGCGCAACAAAAAATGTATTATGACTATGAAAATGTATTCTAAGGGACTTTTTGTCAACCATTTGCAATTGCTGATTGGCTTTTGAAAGCCTTTACTGTGTTGACTTGTCCATAAAAATCAAACAGCAATCGATTTTTATATGTTTTGAGTGTCCTTTGTGGAAATTCAATTTGCATAATGTTCAGTTAAACGACTTGCTGGCGGGTTCATACAAGTTTAAATCTCACATAGTATATTTTTAAAATGTTTTTAAACCGAATGTGGTACATATATAAAAATAAAACTAAATATTTATTTAGTTAAAGTATCTTATTTCTCATTTTGCTCTTCAATATCTATTTTAATGTTAATCTTTGGGTCTTAGTTCGTGGCTTACCTTTTTTTTATATATTTACATAAAGTTCTCTTTTGTTTTTTTTCAGTGGCCAGACAGGGGCTGAATGGCCATTAAAATGCGTTCGTTGCTCCTCGATTTGGCGGTAATTAATTACGTAATTTGTCCATTTAAAAGCGCAACAAGATCCTTGAAACGACGCGGTCAACTCTTTCGCAGCATGTGGAAACGCCACTCGATTATTTATAGTAGAAAAAAAGTGAGTTCAGTGACAGGACATGGGCAGACGTACTTAATGCCCAAGACACTTTTGCCAGTCATTTGCATTGGGGACCTCTTTTTTTCCACTGCACAGTGGTTCCTGCACTCTTTTCGTCCTTCCAGCATTTGATTAATGATGTGGGCTCGCTTGAAGAGAAGTTTCACTTCTCGCTGATGTGCATTTAAAAAGCGTGCATTGCTGCTCTGAAGATTCAATGGTGGTTAGTGCAGAGTTGGTGGTGCGACATTTCCCTTTGTTTAACTACTCTTACAGCATCAGTCTTCGGTTTCCCTGCTCTGGACCGCGGTGTCGCAATTGGGGTATAATCTGGTTAGCGGCACAAATGTTGACGAGCGAGCAAGGGAAGACGACGACGACAACATTTAAGCACAATTGCTGTGGCTAATGTGACACATATTGTGACAAATTGCATGCGCTAGCTGGGAGTGGGTTGGTGTACGGGGTGGGGCATGCATGCTAAATAAACACGTGTACCACTGCTTTAAAATTCAATAAGAACAAAAAGTGATCAGGTTTCTAGAAGCTAGACACATTTGATGATCTGTTTTCATATGAATAATTATTCCTGCTAGGTTTGTTCTGACTTGAGATTTGATTCGTAAATCTGGTTTAACCTATATTTTTAACATTTTCATCCAATAATTCAAATTTTCCCAAAATTTTCAAATTTACAAAACTCAACTAAGCTTTTATTATAATCTAAGAATTATCTATCTAGATATAAACCACTTTTTCTTTAATTCAACTACAAACTAAAATCTCTCAGTTTTTCTAATAGATTTCCATAGAATATAATATATCCCAAGTGCACTGTTCAACAGTCTGCTCTGGCTCCGCCCCCATAGACTATTCGCATGCCAATAGATAACTGTGGCCTTTGCATGCCACGGATATCGCAGCCGCCCTCGATGCCAGCCATCGTGTGAGCTGGATGATGATGGGGGTCGGTTTAAGTCAGCGACAGCGACACTGACAGCTCGGCACTGTCAACAGGGTCGCCCATCGCCCATCGGGCGTACACCGAGAACTCGGGCGAACAATGCATGACGAATCGGTATTTTACGCCCAGTTTGGGCATTATACCCATCTCGGGGTGGTTGTGGCTGCTGCTGTGTTAAATGCTTTGTTCTTGTCAACTGAGTGGAACGAATTTCGGACTGCACCTGCAGGACGACCCACAGTCTTGTAACCTTGCGCTGGGTGGTTGCACCGGATGGACCGGGGTGCTGCACGTGCTGCTGCATTTGGTCAACAGCTTTCGCACCACTATCCAAATCGAGTTTCTGGCACATTAACATTTTGTTTATTTTACAAGTACTAATTTTGATTTTGGCTTAAAATTGTTTCGATCGTAGGCGAGACTAGTGGTCCATGGGTTCCTTGGCGCCACCGCCGCCTCCTCCGCACTCGCCATAGGCGCCCAGCTCCTCGGGCCTAAAGTAGGAGCTCTGCATGCTGTAGAGCCGATCAATCGGATTGATCATTGGCGTCTGCGTAAATGGACCCATCAGCTGCTGAAAGGTGGCATAGCTCAAGCCAAGAATGGTGTTCAGTATGGGCTCGCTGTTCTTGTTGCAGTTTTCTATTGATTGTCAGAGAATTTGTTTAGCTGATTTTTTCTGGAATTACTGAGATTTGATTTTTATTTATTGATGCTTACCCTTGTTGGTCTCCATGCAACTCAAAGTGCCCTGCTCCTGTTCGTCCTTGATGTTGCAACGCAGCCTTGTCAGTCCGTCAGAGTTTGTGGAGAATGGCGACTCTTGTTGCGACTCGCTATCACTTTGAGCTTCGTCCTTGATTTTGGTTGTTAGACTGCTGTCATGCGACTCCTGTGAGTCCTGCGAGTGGGAGTCGCTGACGCCCTTGGCGGGCGGTTCCTGTTTGGCTTTTTTCTGTATCTTCTTAACTTTGGCGCGTTGATTTTGAAACCAGACCTGAGCGAAAACTCGATTCAGTATATAACAAAAGCAGCTACCAATACAACTTTGCCTCACCTGTACAATTCTTAGACTTAATCCTGTATCCTTGGCCAGATTCTCTCTGACTTTGCGACACGGCTTGGGTGATACCTCAAAGGATGCCTTAAAAGCGCGTCGCTGCTGTGTGTTGAGAATGGTACGCGGTCGCTTAGGACCCCGACGTCCGTCCATTTTAGGTGGAAACAGGTCGTCGCCATAATAATCTATAAGCGTGCGATATTAGACTAAAGTGGAAGCCAAGACACTTATTTGATGACTTACCATAACCCTGCAGCATCTCCACCTCCTTCTCATAATCGAAGCGGCAGAAGAGCTGTCCCTGCTTGACCACGTACTGCTCGCCCTTCTTCAGCAGCGCCCCGCAGACGACGCAGGCAAAACACTTCAGATGGAAGATGTTTTCCTGCGAACGCATCACAAGCTCATCGGCGGCGATTTTATGGCCGCATCCAAGGCAACGATTACGCAAGTAGAGTCTATGGATAGGAGTTTTTTCATTTAACATGACAACCATATTGAACCGCAGCCACACCCACCTTTCGTAGTCAATGCGGCAATAGAGTTTGCCGTCCCTCGCATAGCACGAGTGCACCAGATGCAGCGAACAGGCGGTGCACTTGAGGCAGCCCTCGTGAAACGAGTTGTCCACCACGCGCATGATGTAACGATCACAAATTGGCTGGCAGCAGTAGGTGCATTGGTTGAGCGCTGGACCCATGCTTAAGGCCATGCCCATGCCCATGCCCCCATCTCCGCCGATGGCCATGCTCATTACCGAGTGCTGCTGCAGCATTTGAGGCGCTTGTGGTGTGTGTGGTGCTATTGATGATGTCGGCGGCGCCGGTGGCGCTGCTGAAAACCCATCCAAGTCATTGAGACTGCATTCGCCTAAGGTAATGCGGTTGCTCAGCTGCATGGGTGGTCCCGGTCCCGGTCCCTGTCTACTCATTGCCATCGTCAGAGCTTGCTGTTGTTGTTGTTGTGCTGTGGACATGCTGCTACTGTGGTTGATACAACTTCCGTTGACATTTCGGTTAGCTGACGCCATTTTGTCATTGTGGGAGTTGGCGGCTCCCCCTGCTGCTGCCCCTGCTGCTGTCTTGCTGGCTGTTGGCTGACAGGTCGCATTTGTTGTTGTTGCTGTGGCCGTTGCTGTTGTTGTTGCTGCTGCTGGTGTTGTTAACATGCGCTCATTTCCGTGCAACAGCAGTTGATTGTGCCCCATTGCAATGGCTGCTGCGCCTGGGTGCTGCGTGTGTCCAGCACCAGACAAATGCTGCTGCTGTTGGGGATGGTGCTGCTGTTGCTGCTGCTGCTGCTGCTGTTGACATTTGATGTCCATTGGAACTATTTTGGTTTTTGCGGTTGTGTCGTGGACCAGGCCCAAACATGCAAATGAGAAACATTTCAGTTATTTTTATTTTCACATTGGCATGCAAATTGCGGCTGGTCGTGTGCCCGCCTCACAATTTACAACTGCGGCCAGTGGTTCGTGGCAAAAACTATGTCCCAAACGGGATTTGCATTTGTGGTTCCTGCACTTTAGCCCCCGAGTCGGCGCTGTGTAACTGTAACTGTGACCATTTGCCAACCATTTCCAGTTGTAGTAAATTTGTGGTTTTGCAATTATTGAAATGACTTTTGTAGCGAAATATGTGCGTGACCGTACGCACTCGTCTGTCCCTCTGGCTGTATGCATGCCCGGACGGCAAATTCCACGCACTTGCCTTTCTCTCTATATAAATATATATATATTGTGTGTGTGGCTATACGCTGCGTATACGTATTGTGTTGTATTTGTTCGAGTGCGGTTGTTCGAGTTGGTGGCAAAAAATGACTGTACATTTGTGGCATTTGTGCTACTGCTGTTGGCTGGATGGTTGGCTTTTTGTTGCTTGTTGTCTCAATTTATGGCAAATTGTTGAAATTGTACGGTAATTTGTTTGCCTCTGAGTGTGTGTGTATATGAGAGTACGTGAATGTGTGCGTGAGTGCCGTTTATCTTGTTTCGTTACGCGCTTTTTCAGTTGTTATTGTTTTGCCCTTATCCGCAGGCTTGCTCTTTTTTATATACTTTATTTGTATGGGTGCAAGTACACACACACACACACACATACACTGTTCGAGTTGTGTCTGTGTGTGCAGAAGACTTGACATTCTGCGTTTGTCATTTTGTATTTAAATGCTTTTACATGTGCGTAATTTCATTAAATTTTCACAAAAATTTCTGTGGCATGCAGAATTTATGCCAGAAATATGTGCAGCATTTTAAAGTAATTTACGTTATCAATTTGTATTGTGGTCTCACGTGTAAGAAATACTATTTGTGTTATGTGCAGATTAAAATGCAGCCACAAATGACAATTTCAATCAAATTACTTTATTGCCCAATACTTATGCAGATGACTTGTGTGTTAACAATTGAATTATATGTTATATTGAGTAAGGTAAGATGCTGATAAAATTTATATAAGAACTATTCTTTGTGTGTGTTAACACTTGCCAAGCATTTCAGAATTGAATATTCGAAAAGCAGATACACGAAAGAGAAGTAGAAAATTGAATAGAGACTTAGAAATAAATATGGCTTTAAGAAACTTTGCCAACGACGAGAGACCCAATCGCTCACCTCCACCAACATAGATACTTTAGAATCCTAAATATAACCCTTTACAATGTGATTAGAGTCTTTTGAAATCTATCAATCTCATATATAAATAGAACTGTCTAAGTTTGTCTGGCCTACAGCTTAGATATCACACAGTGAAATACCCCAGCTCTTTAGATTGTGCCCTAGCTACGTTCGTTCATTCGTTCACAAGGACAACTAGCAAGGATGCCTATCATTAAATCAAGTGAATAGGCTTATTTCTATATACATAAACATATGGTTCTCATTTCACATCAAGTGTCAAAAGCAACTGCTGCTGTATTCTATCAAAGTCCCTTGATACATTTAACCTCGGACACCTCTTTCAATGTGAGCTACTTTGGATTGCTGCAGTGCTAATCCGCTCAGCTGGCGCACCTGTTAGACTTTTGTCTTTTGTCCTTTGGCTGCCGCAAGTATATCTGGATGTCAGCATGTTGGCTGGACATGTCAGCGCTTAGCAGCATCGGATTTGCGAGAACAAGTGCAAAGGCGACATTGAAAGCCTGCCTTTGCCCTTTCGCCACACTAATTAGATTCTAATGTGCAGCAGAAATCAGGGGGGCGGTTGCGGGCACCCACCCTGCAAGGCGCTGCTTATAACTAAATTATAATAGAATTTACGAATTTACGAGTAGTGCGTGCGCGGTCTAGACGAGACGCTGCAATGAATCAGTAGCAAGAGATTCAACCCCTAGCCAGGACAGCCTCGCCTCACCCCATGTCTGTCAAGGGATGGCAAGGACAGGGGCGGGGGAATGGGGTTGGATATATTATGTCGGTTACGGCTGCTGGCGGCATATGTTGGCAGTCTTCGGCAGCAGCGGGCGAGCGGAAACCCTTGCCAGGATACTGTGTGCAGCCGCTGCCGCCGTTTGTCAGTCGCTGCCGAGTTGTTGCCGGCGACTGGCGTTTAATTTAATCGGATTTGGGCGGACAAAGAAATTATGGCATCGCTTTGCATTGTTGCTGTTGTTGTTGTGCCAGCGATACATAACATAAATGCTTTGTTTTTGCCTAATCTCTGACAGAAGTCAGCATTTGTTTTGCCCACTATAAAATGTGTCCAGATTTTTGGCTGGCTGCCAGCTTGACTTAAGCACACTTAGCTCAAGTGGCAAGTGGTGCAAGTGGTTCTTAGTTTTCTCTCAGTTCGTACTCGAACAACAAGCACAACTATTTGCCAAAAAAACAAAAATGAAAAATGAAGGAAAAAATATGTGGATTTTATCAGGTATTGTTGTGCTGTATTTATATTTTTTAGATATAAACTAAGTATAAGATAAGAAATATCTTCTCTTGTGTGAGATATTTGATAACATGGTCAGGGTATCAATTTTATTATTCAGTTATGTGAATCTTGATAAATTCAAGATTCGTTTATTATATTTATAGCATAAAACTGAACTCTTACAAAGGTTATCAGGGTTAATAATGCAAGTTTAGCTAATGCAGCAATTCAGCTCCATAACTTAAGATTTTAAACAAGAATTTGTTTTTCCACACCTTTGCTACATGCTGTAAAACTATAATCATAAATTTCACAAATATATTATTGCTTAAAATATATTTGTATTATTATATTAGTTTCCTAACCAAAAATGTTGATTCACGAAACAAAGTCAGATAACTGGAATGTTGAGATGAAAGTAATTATTGTTGTTTTTCTTACCCTCCCCCTTAAAACATACAAATTCAGAATATAAATATTGATTAAATTATTATAGACATTTCGTTTTTAAAGCTCTGTTATTACTGCATACAAATCGTGTGCAATTTCATATACATGTTTAAGAACTATTGTCAAAGGTGGCATTTAGTTTTTAAAAGATAAATAATAAATATTTACGTAGATAAACCACCTTCACTAACAAAACTTGCTTAAGATAATTACCGAGAAGTAGTTTCAAAATTAAAGCGATATAAAAACCCGTCGGTAAAATGGGAAGAAGGTCCCGACGGCTTTTTCCCACGACATTTTTAAAGTTATCACAAATACTTACAGAGGCCAATTTGCATTGGATGCTGTTCGTCGATCATGTTGGTGATTTGTTGCAGGAACCAGAAGCTCACATGCACAATTTCATTACAGGTCCGTGATTGACCCGACCAATAATTGCTAACAAATGTGCTAGTTTGTGCTTGTTACACGAATTTGTGAATGGTTTTTCTTGGCACTTTTCACGTAGTTTTTTATTAAAGTTCAATTGGTAGTCGCGTCAGGTGTAGTGCAGGTAAATATGCATTGAGTGTCCTGCGAATGGATGAGAGTGGCCAGCGGGAAAGGTATTGTCAAGCCAGTTACGAAACGCGATGCTTGAATGATTACGGACCTCTGATGTTAATGAAATTTGTTAAAAATCATTTGCTCAATTCGGCCAGACGTGGCCATCGACTGCTGCTCAGAGCAGGAAATTTTCTCAAAATGGAGGAGAAATGTCTGAGTGTGCGACTGGGGGCATGTGAGTGTGGGTGCGTCCCCAAAGTGAGGCAACGCCATTTTATCCGGCGTTTGTAACAACATTTCCTATGGGCCCGTCCACCCACCCGATACCGAGCCAACTCCGTGTATATGAAAAGCAGAGCGCAGTGGGTTTCCCCGCTTCGTGAGATTCGTCAATTAGGCGCATGCGCTGATCCTGGACACGTTCTCGTTCTCCTGCCCGCTGCTGGGAACTCGGCTTGCATTTTGGGGGCGCAATGGTTCGTTTTGCTTTTGTTTTTGCACTTTTGACTTTTGTCTTTGTTGCCATTCGAATTGTTGTTGGCATTGTTGTTGATGTTGATGTTGTTGTTGGCGTGCTTTTATTTGATTTGTTGTACGTATTTTGTATTGACAAAGGATGTTTGGCTCGTCGATTTTGTGCTGCGTCTCAGCAGCAACAACAACAGCCGCTACATGAACATCCCTGAAGAGAATTTTCTCTAGCATCGAATCTATGGCAGGGCCATGCGTTCTTTTTGATTTCTTTTTCCATTTCTATTGTCATACAATGTTTTAAATTTATTGATTTTTAATGCTGCCAAGACGTGCTAGAAAATTAAAGACTCGGCTTTAATTGTTTGCCCCTCCCACTTCCACTTCCACTTCCACTTCCCAGCTGTTTTTGTTTTGTGTAGTTGGCCGTGTTAATGACTGATAAATGTCGGCGCGCGCTGCCGACACTTTAAACTTTGGCCAAATGAATTTGGTCTATT
Source organism: Drosophila gaucha (assembly GCA_035045545.1). Classification (NCBI taxonomy): domain Eukaryota; kingdom Metazoa; phylum Arthropoda; class Insecta; order Diptera; family Drosophilidae; genus Drosophila; species Drosophila gaucha. The sequence continues at coordinate 3,352,525 of JAWNOY010000292.1, forward strand.
TAACGAGCTGGCTGGCCAAACTTTAATGTCTAAGCTGGAATGGCTGTGTGTCTCGTCTGGCTTGGTCTAGCCGGTTGACTGGATGCCTCACTGCTTGCCTGGCTGCCTGCATGCCAGTCTCTTGTATTCCGAGGGAAATTCTCTTAAAGTTGTAAACGTGAACGTGTTACTTACAATTAGTGCAGGCGGGCGGGCCACTTAGTCGCCATTTACTTTGCGTGGCAGTTTCTTAGCTAGCTTTGGCCTACTTTCCGCTGGATAATCGCTATAATTATGTGTTGGCTACTTTTTATGATTCATTATCATTGCCGCGCCATACGATGATTAGGTCTTATAATTTCTGCTTGCTTTGAATGCGGGAGAAAAAAAAAAGAATTAACTTTCAAGACTAGAAAATAAGATTTGTTATTTCCATACTCTAATTACTTAAGTACAGAATGGTAAACATATTGAAAGTTTTATTATGAGCAAACCTATAGGATAGATTTTAAGATATGGATTTGAAATGGATTTTTGGTGAACTTGGAGTGTTTTCTAATTCAATGTGGAGTCTAATCAAATCTTTAATTTGTATCTTTAATTTTTCACGCCTCGCCTTGGCTGTCGCCAGTCTTCCCTCGCCCCCTCTCATATAGCAGCAACAAAACTTTTGCCAGTTTGTCAGCGCACAGCCTGGTCATAGACAAGTCAAGGTTTTGGATGCGAGTCTGGCAGCCCAGTTCTACACTGCTCCCGGCACACACTTGCTCCCGCCAATGACTAAGATTAATTTGGGTCACTGTGCTTCGTTCCCTCACAACACTCTGCACTAGACCTCAGCAAATGCTGCCGTTCAAATGAAATTATGACTTCTTAACTCGTGCCATCAAATTTAAAATAAATGCAGAAACTCGTGGGTTTATGCCATAAACATGTTCATATAACTAGGCAGAGTATATGTAAAATTTTCCAATAATAGTATAAAGTACACGTATTTGGTTCCATAAAATACACATCTATTTTAGCAGTAACAATAGATTTTTTTTTTCACACAGCTTGATCATTCTTGAAGCAAAATTGAACAAGATAATGTTTGATAAGACATTAATTATAGAAAATGAACTGAGGTTTATCAGTTGTCAAAAATATTTAAAAATTGTTTTTGTGTAAATATACTTGACTACCTCTGTAATTATATATTTCTGCTGGAGAATATTTGCAAAATCAATATTAGATAAGAATATCTATAAGTATAAAAAATTGCAAGTTTATACATTTCCTTTTAATTTTTCATAATAAACTTAACCTGAATTTCATTGCATAAACATTGCACAGGATACTTGAATATTATGCAGTGGACCAATGTGTGTGTGTTTGTGTGTGTGTGCTTCGGTGTCAGGCAGCCAAACAGCTGAAATTGTTTGGGGTTAATTAAGCGCGACATGTGTGGCATTGTATGCATTTGTGCAGCAACTGCGGCTGCGACTGTTACCCCAACTCGAACTGGCGGCGCACGCCCGCAAGTGTGAATAGGCTCCGGCAGCTGGGGCCTCGGTCACTAAACAATGCCCCATAATAGACAAATTACCAGCCACGTAGGTTCATTATGTTGCAATTGCCACCGCTGATGCATTTATGAAGCCGCTGCAACACCAAAGTCCCGTACTATGTGCGGCTAAATTGATTTATGAGCCGAGCACTTCAGGCTGCCCCACCAGCCCCCTGGAACTTGTAGAGCTAATCGGGCAACACTTATACATAAGTATTAATTATTGCTGGTAGAAATAATATAAAACTGTTCGAGAAATTGGAAAATAAATAAAATACTTGGCATTACAAATTATTGCGAATTTTTGGCTGTGACAATCCCATGCTAATCTCAATACCAAAAGGATATCCAACGCCCTGGGGCGTAATGCGTGGCGACCAAAGTGTCGTAGAATTATGCGTATGACGCTGACCTGCACAAGAGATAAGCACCGAGCGAACAATAGGCCTAAGTAAATAAATTAAATCATTTACCTTAAGACATAATACAAGCTTACGGTTGACAATGTATAGTAGTTTGTGGAAATCCCTGTATGGGAACATTATTTCCATTATTTTCCATTACAGTTATCAACAATTAGTAGCAGATCAACTCAACTTACTTAATAAGTTTAGGGTATATCTTAGTAGAGCAAACTATTTTAATTTTTAAAAGCAATCCAGAACCGATGTGATATCAACGCTTTAACGATCACTTATTTTGTTCAGTGTACAAAACTTTTCTTATCAGCCAAAAAGCTCCGAATATAATGACAAACATGTGCCTATGTTTATATGTATTTGGATGTACTATATAGGCATTAAATGGCATTAAAAATGCTGAGTCATATAAACAAATCATTATATCATTCTGACCAAGCAGGTTTTAATTTTAAGCACACAGCAATTTTGCCAGTAGAAACTGGACAAAATATCTGCTCTATTTATTTACCCCAATACTTACCTAACAAGTAGGGTCAGAAACTTGATATAAACATACATACTTGTTGATAAGCAAAAGACTGAATGAGAGAGCGACAGAGGTGAAGCAACGACGCTCTACAGTTGTTTGTAAAATTGCATTTAATTTTGTTATCTTATTCACTTGTTTTGCTCGTAACGCAGTGATCGTCTATAAAGTCGGCGAGAATGCACAATAATTTTTAGTTTAATCGGCAAGCTGGTCAGGAACAGTCGCACTTAATAGTTTATATACTCCAATGGCTCTTATCAAAGCACCGCTAGCAGCGCGACAAATTGCGCGGGTCGGCGCCAGATCTGTGCAAACGGCGACAGCTTTGAACGTGAGCTGCTATTGATAGTGGGCTATACACAATGGCACGAAATTCAAAATTTTAATTTCTGTTATAGCTCTCTGATGATGTGCGTCCCTTTAGAGAAGTGCCAAAGCCAGGGAAATTAAAGTTCTTGCGCAGCTTTATGCCGGGCGGAGAGTTTCACGATGCCTCAATTATGGAGTTTACAAAAAAAATGCGTGGGCAGTATGGCGATGTATTTATAATGCCCGGCATGTTGGGCCGCAAGGATTGGGTGGTCACATTCAGTACCAAAGATATTGAGGCAGTGTATCGAAATGAAGGCATCTGGCCGCACCGCGAGGGCTTCGATTCATTGGTTTATTTTCGCCAACATGTAAGACCGGATGTATTTGGAGAGAGATTGGGTCTACTGGCCTCGTGAGTACAGTTGTTCATATCAAATAGCTCAGATATTTAACAGATCTATTTATGCAGACAACACGAAGAGTGGGGCAAATTTCGATCAGCTGTAAATCCGGTCTTTATGCAACCCAGGGGCCTTAAGGTCTACTACGAACCACTGTCCAACATTATCAGCGAGTTTATTGAGCGGTAGGTATTCAATACTCTACACAATAACTAGTTGGGATTGATTACATTTATATATGTTTGCTACAGTATCAAAGAGATACGCGATCCACACACCCAGGAAGTGCCCGCTAACTTTGAGGAGGAAATGAGTCGCTTGGTCTTCGAATCGATTGCTTTGATTGCCTTCAATCGGGAATTGGGCATCATACGTAGGCAGCGTGACAATAAGGACGTCTTAGCCCTGTTTAAAGCAGCACGCCAGATTTTTCGGCTCTCATTTAAGCTGGATATGCAGCCCTCTATTTGGAAATATGTATCTACACCCAACTACCGCAAACTAATGCGCGCTCTTAACGAGAGCGTAGATGTGGCACAACGTCTGATAGAGGAAAGTCGCGTGGACGAGGAGCGTCGACGCCAGGCAGGAGAGGAGATCACTCACACCAGCATGATGGAGCGAATGATGGATATTGATCCAAAAGTAGCAGTTGTTATGAGTCTGGACTTGCTTATGGCCGGTGTTGATGGCAGTTCCACGTTTTTGTCCGCCCTGTTGCTGTGCATGAGCAAGAATCCTGAAAAGCAACAGAAGCTGCGCGAGGAACTGCTTCGTGTGATGCCTACCAAGGAAACCGTACTAAACGAGGAGAATATGAAGGACATGCCCTATTTGCGTGCTGTTATCAAGGAGGCTTTGCGCTATTATCCCAATGGACTGGGCGCCATCCGTCAGTGCACGACGGACGTTACCCTTTCTGGCTATAATATTCCTAAAGGTACACAGATTTTGCTCGGAGCCAATGCTCTGATGAAGGAAGAAGCGTTCTTCCCACGTGCGAACGAGTTTTTGCCGGAGCGCTGGTTGCGTGATCCCGAGACCAACAAGAAGAGCCAGATCACTCCGTTTACCTACCTTCCCTTTAGCTTTGGACCACGTATGTGCATTGGCAAACGTATTGTGGATCTACAAATGGAGACTTCACTAGCTAAAATCATACGCAACTTCTATGTGGAGTTCAACTACGATGCATCCAAGCCGTATAAATCATTTTTTGTGATGGAGCCAGCCATTCCTTTCCGCTTTAAGTTCACCGATGTGGAGAAGTAAAACAAATTAACAAACAAAACTTGTACAAATTGTAAATATGTATATATATATATATTTTATAAGAGCGATACCGAAATCACTTCACGTATATAGAAGATAAAATCAATAAATATGTCAAATTTACAAAGGTACTATGTTGAGGTATTTCATGGTCGGAAATCTAACTAACCGTAGGTAAACTTATCATGTTTTTATTAAATCTAAAGTGTTTAGAAAAGATAGATTCACATGTGTGTATTTTTAGTTATCTAATGTTAATTTTATTTTTATTTAACAAGTGATGTTTATTTGCAATCTGTCCGATAGGACAGGTGTTTGGATATCGAGAGTTGCTATTTCTATTTCTGCGGTGATGACGGTCCAGCGGGCGATATCTTTTCAGACGGCGGGTATCGGTCTGTTGTCTTTGTATATTTAAATGTATATATCGGTTAAGCCTCTGAGTCTATTTAAAAATATATTTGGTTTATAAATAACAGTCTTATGGGATATTACTATACATCAAGTGGTGTGTAACTACATACATCATTTTATTTACAAGCTATCTGTAATATTTCACGCCTTGCCATGCACAGTTGACAACAGTGCCTGTCGTCAGTCGACCCCTGCTTCCTCTTCATGTGGTAGCTACAAAACTTTTGCCACTTTGTCAGCACGCAGCGTGGTCATAGGCAAGTCAAGAATTTGGATGCGAGTCTGTCAGCCGAGTACTACATTACTCCCGACACATTCTTCCCCAGCCAATGAGTAAGATTAGTTTTGTTCTCCCCTTTATTAAGCATCAGCTCCAGTTGAAACGAGTATCAGTACTTAATTGGTTCTATGCTGTGCTTATACTCCAAATCAGTATAACTGATTTAGCATATCCATAATTGTCAGAATACCATGTTTAAAGAAAGTTTTCATTCATAAGAATATGAAGTGTAATGCTACTTGTACATTTTGCATTGGTTTTCTGCAAAATTTACAAGTGTCTGTATGTCCACGATAGGGAGACATTTAATATATCTTATATATATTTATTAATGACAGCAAAAATAAAAAAACAATCCCAGAAATCGCAGAATAAATAAAATACTTGGCATTACAAATTGTTGCGATTCTTTGCCCGACATCCCCATCCCAATCTCAATTCCACTCCCAGAAGGATGCCAAACGCCGTGGGGCGTAGCGCGTGGCGACCAAAGTAACGGTGAATTATGCGTACGTTGCTGACCAGCACAAGGACCAAGGACCATGGCCGAAAGTATCCTTGTTGTTATTCTGTACCGCCAACAACGGCAACAGGCCTAAAAAATAAACAAAATCATTCACCTTAAGGCATAATAAAAGTTTATGGTTGACAATATACATAAAGAGGACGCCACTGTTAGGGAGTTTCGTGTGGTCTGGCAAAACAATGCCTGGAGCTGGCTCTGGCAGTTTAAGCGGAAATCCCTGTATCTGAACATTTAACGCTATTAAAGGATTTGCACTTGGATACAGCGAGCGTCAATATTTGCCGCCAGTTGGCTGGCTGACTGAGTTTCCAATAACCATTACGGAATTGCGAAAATTTGCGCACAGCTTCGCACAGCGTGCAAAAACAAATAGTTTCGCACACTACAAATACAACACTTCCTTGGGACTGTCCCATTTTAAGGGCGAGTTTTCGGGGGAGGCGGGAATCGAATAGTCACATCAGCACCAACGTCGGCCGAGTTGCTATCTCCTGTCTCCTGTCTTTCGCCCAGCATGTGACTTCTAAGGATCTGAGTTTGTATTCAATTTATAAGATTTTAAGGCCTGTGCGACTTTTGCTTGATGCCGATTTGTTGTTTGGCTCAGTAAATTTCTCTCGTGTTCGTTTTGATGATTATGGCAAATCCCTTCTTAAAGGCTTTTTCCATCATCGTCAGCGCAATCTTTTGTATTTTTCGCTGTAAACTCTTTTTATTTAACATTTATGATAATTTTTCTACGGGTATTTTAGATTCTTTTCTCCGAGTTGGATGCTGGGTATCCATACCCAAGATAAATTGCTGTTGGGTTGCTTGAAGGATTCTTGAATCTTATTTTCAATTGCGGATCTATCAAAAGTAGATGCTTAGCTCTGGTTGTTAATATTTGAATGTTTTATGTGTTTACATGTATGGAAGACCTGTAGCTGATTCGTTGTAATTTTTGATTCAGTTTTACTTTCAGATATCGTATTTTAAAGCTTTGGAAGCTAGAAAGTCTTTTGCTGCTGTTTGCAAATAGATCAAGGATATTTACCGAAGGCATGGGCTAGATATTCCTGAGATATGTAAACAGCGCTGAATGCAAACAGTTCAAATCAAATAACACACACAAAAACGCTGTAAAAAAGCAATCCACACACACATACACCCACACACACATAATCGCATACATACACTCAGGCAAGATACAGCAAACAAGCGTTGGGAACACAAAATGAGCAAGCGACTAACCTAAGGACAACAAAATAAACATTTTGAACTCGACTGAAATGCGAAAGCGCAGCCCCAAGGACACTTGGGGCGTTCGCGCCGCCTGTCGTCTGCCTGCTGCCTTCTGCCTTCAGCCGTATGCCTTCTGCTTGCTGCCTTCTGCCTGATGCCGGGCAGAGGCCCGCTTATCCTGTAAAGGCTAAGCGCAAATATTACAAGCATTATATGAATGTCTATGCTTATGTTAGTGTATGTGTGCGTCCATGTATTTAGAAGCCAGCAACATGCTGAGCCAACAACAACAAGAACAGCACTCTGGGTGATGCCAACAAAAGTGTAGAAAATCCGACCAAGCACAAAAACCGACTCAGCACATTTCGGAACAACCAAACACGCAGTAAACCCCAACAGCCCACACAGCTCCGACCTCAACAGCAACAACAAAAGCAACAGCAATGGCATCGCCAGCTCAGGCTCAGCAAGTCATCAGCACATAAAGCTCGAAAGATTATGTAGCCCACGGCATGGTGGCAGCCGCACCCACTAACAGCGGCTGCGGAAGTGATGCATGACTCTGATGGGGTACGTCGGTTATGCGGGGCAGTGAAGCTGGCTCCGGGACTGGCGCTTGGACTGGAGCTGGGGCTGTGGTATTAGACGACAATAGAGCTTTGGGGTTGGGAATTCTGGCTTGCCTTTTTGTGCTCCCAAGCCTTGTGACGTTTGACGCCATGTTTGATGGATGAAAAAGCCATTCATGTTACCAGCTGGGGCGCAGAGGTTGCTCGGTTGGCTGTCGCTCAATGTGTGCCGCTGTGTGTGTGGGTGTGTGTGCGTGCCTCTGTGTGTGTGTATGCAAAGATGGCGCAATAGACGTGAAGTAACCACCTCCTGTGGCGCAACTAAATCCTTTTGGATTTTACCCGGCCAGCGCTGTTTGTTTTAATGCGCATTTTATGAGTGTATAGGTAAACGCTAAGCTGCTGTGGATCGCTTGCCAGTGGGAAGGAGTATAACTCCAACTTTGCTTTACCTTTAAAGTTAAAAAGCGCTTGTTTTAAGTTCTAAGACACTTTTATTTTCCATGTGAAACCAAACTGTTTGCTCGCCTTTTGTGACTTTGGCACTGCCAACTGTCGACCTGTCAGCTGCATGCGAACCAAAGTCAACAGCAACCCATTCCCCTTCTTCTTCGCCCACCCGGTTGACATTTGGCAAATTTCGTTGCATAAAACGCAGGTGGTTCTGCAACTGGCACCACGCCCACCTGGGTGCTGTGGGCGCGGCATTAGCATAATTTTGCATAGCGCCAGCTACTTTGGCCCGTTCGCATATTTCACGCAAGTGCTGCATATTTTTGTGTGGGCGACACTTAAAACTCAAAATGAAGTCGCTCTGCTTCCGGACTACTCCTGGCCACATGCAAATCCGGTGTGAAAAATGCGCGTATTAATAAATGTGTGTAGATGAGCCACACCTCCCTCCTCCATAGCTCTAACACTGTGTGTGTGGGAGGGTGGGTGTGTGCCAGCAGTCATTTAGAGGGAACCACTCGTACTTTTTGCTTTTTATTTCCAACTGCTTAGCACGGCAATTTACATTTCAAATTAGCGACTTCATTGCTAGAAATTGTGGAATTACATTTCATTTTCATTTTCATTTTCATTACGGGGCCTGCTCTGCAAAAGTTTTGATCCTGCGGCTGCGGCTGCCACTTGCTGTCCCAAAATTTGAGCTGTAGTCGAATAGGGCTGTACGATTCGGGCTTAGCCCACTGTCCACTGGAGTAGACTGCTGCGCTTTTGCTATGCTAATAAATTAATATAAATTCAAATTTGTTTGCCAACTGCTGCCGTCTCGGCCTGCCAAAGTGTTATGTTTGTCAAAAAGGCCAAATCTACGGCAAAATGTTTTCAAGTTTCATAAAAATCGTCAATGAAACAGTCCCCTGCACCCCTTAAAAAATGCGACAACTACATCGCTGCCCCATCCAAACTCCCGCAAGTGTTGGGTGCTTGAATATTCAATGGCTACTTCCGCACTTGGGCTGAAGCCCCACTTTGGGCCGCCAAAACGCTTGAGCGGTAGGTGAAGTGCTTTAATAAGGACGAGCAGAGTCAAGGCGCTGAAAATGAAGGACAACCAGAGGAATTTCAGTAATCTCAGAAGGTCTGAGTAAGAAATACTGCCCATAATCTATACAGATAAAAAAATATAATAATAAATATGCTATTCATAACGACAGTTAGATTTGTAAAAACCCTGTAAGCAAATCAGCAGTAACGAAGTTAACTGAGAGAGCCATTGCATAGGCGAAAAAGAATTTGCTAACTAATTATGCGATCACTTTTAGAAGAAGTAGTGAACTGGTTAACTACAACAATTTGTAAAGGAATAATAATTATCTGAGTTGTTTTATTAATTCTTCCTCCTTTGCGTCAAAATCAATATTTCATAATTCCCATAACGAATAGGCACTGTAGACTTTTTCTCCTGTACGATATTTAAATCGAGAAAGGGCTGCTGGCTGCGAAGTCGACGTCTCCGACTTTGTCGGCTGCTAGGCCAACGTACGTAAGGAAAAAATGTACGCGCATTGCTCGAATATGCGTGGAATTCAATGGGGCTGCATACATGAGAATCCTGCCAAGCCAGACGTACATATACCCTTAACATCATTCGCATCCCGCAGCCTTCACCCTGTATCCGCATCCCGTTCGGCCGAGCAACCCTTGTATCCCATGCGGAACGGGGCATTAGCCACGCGCATTTAGCCGGCAATCATTTAACAATTTACAAATCGATGTTTAAACGCCGAGCGGTTTGAGCGGTCCGTTGGGCCAACTTACCGCATCTGCATTAAAACTTTGGCTTTAACGTTAATGTCCTGCCGAAAAGCACACAAAGCTCTGCGTGCTGGCATTTGGAGCCGTCGCCAGTGCCGGCAACCGTTAATGCCCGCCCGACTGTCATAACAATAACGGCATTTTTAGCACCTCATTAAAAAAGAGTTCATATCCGAACAGTTTGACTGACTTGCCGTTTGACTGTTTTCTCCCTGAGCCCCATAAAATCTGACGCTGAACCGTAAACTTTGCGCTAATGTCCTTTGTTCCTTGCAGCCATCGGTGCTTGATGGGCTTATCAATTTTTACAACAATATTTATTTGTGTATTTGAGTTGAGCCATTGCAGAAATGTTGGCATTAAATTTAACCCAGTAATGGCTGGCATTGACTTTGGTCAATACCCGCAAATGTGGCCGAGCTTAATCGATTTATGACCAAGACAGGATAATACAGCAGAAAAACGAGCTGATTGAAGAATGAATATAATAAAATGTATCTTATCCTAATAGATATTGATGTTGGTACAACGATATCATTTCGGAAGTTAGCTATTAGTCTCGATCGATGCAAAGCCAGTCTACAAAATTATCGGTCCCACTAACATTATATAGACTAATAGATACTTATTGATTTGTATGCGATACTAAAATAAAGACGCATCAGAGTGCATAAAGCTAAGAATCTTATGTATAGAGTTTATTTAAAAATCTCTTTAGCTATGAATTCAGTGTAAAAATTGTTTGTCTGCTGCAATGTGATAATTCCATTGTGAGTTCTGGACACAAAACTCTGGTTCGCAATTTGCATAGTAAACTTTACGCAAGCAAGCATGAAAGGTCTGCCTTTTGCAATGCCTCTCCTTAAACGTTGCCTTCAGCGGCCTCCACTCGGAAAACCATTTGGGCGAGACAAAACGATCTGGACCGCATAAACAAAGAAAAGTGCTGTGTGGAGCTTTTGCTGTCTTTAACTTTGACTTTATTGTGACAGTTAAAAGCGAAAATAATAGCAGTTAAAATCTCATAAAATGCGTCTTAATCATAAAAATGCGATTATAAAAATGGACGAGCGTTGAGACTGAGGCAGAGGCAGAAGCAGAGGGCCGCTGAAGATGGCGTTAGTGAACTCTTTTGCCCGTTGCCCACTGCTTGTTGCCCCATTGGCCATTGCTGTTTGTTGTATTTGTCTTTTATGAGCTGCACGCTTATGGGCAGCTGCGACTTTATTGCAGTTTAGCTCAGATGATGGCCAGCAGCGGCAGCAGGCGGACTTGGGAAAAGATGCGACATTTGTAATTGTTTATTATGCCGCGGTTGGGATGTGAATGCTTTAAACGGAGGTTCGCGCCTGTTCTCCACCAAACCCAAAAAGAATTTTTATTAATTGTGCGCGTTTTTGTTTCACACCAAAACCTTTGGCAACTGTTGTGCCCAAGCCAAAAGCACAAATCCTATAAATTTTTTACTACTTATTTACGCTGCTAAGGCACATTTAGCCATGTCAAGCAATCGCATGGCCCTGCTCGTAAAAGCAGCGCACTGCCCCAGCCCCACTCGCCCACAATTCGACATCGACAGCTAACGCCGGCCGTTGTCGTTGTCACTGGCCTCTGCTCAGGGCTGTTGGTCGGGTTCGGGGCGGTGAGTACTTTTATTTTTGTGAAATTTCATCACGTTTTTATGTTGTGACCACGTGACGCCAGGGCCATGACTCTGACTCTGATATCGCCACCCGATGGCAGGCAGGTTCCGGCCCAATCTCAACTAAGGAGTCCAACAGTCTTTTTGTTCGGTCTCGGACTGGCCAAAAGTAGCGCAAGAACGGACGCACGAACACAACTAAGCAGGCCAGAGCACCTGCACCTGCTGGCATCCCAGCAGTTGGCTTGGCACGTAGAAAATAGCAATGGGAATGGGGTCAGCAATGGGGATGGCAATGGAAATGGAAATGGAGCAAATGGCCGCCAGCGGCGCCAGTCAAAGTGTCAGTGTGTAAGCTGGAAGCATTTACCTAGATTGTGCCTGTAAACGGATTTGCAGCGACTACATATTTGGCCACATATTCAGGGTGCTCGCACTTGATGGTATGAAAGCTGCCGTTGAAGAAGCAAAGGCTCTAACAATTCGTTTCGATTGGATTCTACACGTTAGGCATATCAAATCTCTAATGCTCTATAAGCGATTGTGGTGAAGCAGTTAATATTGATTTTGCTTTGAATATTTTTCTGATATAATTAAAGAATGTTCTTTATGGTTCGCATTTGTACATACGATATTTTGGATCAATAATAGAGCAACTTCAAAAACTGAATAACTGTAACTTAGCCAGTCCCAACTTACCAACTTTAAGCCTACAGCACGCACGAGTATATGATCCAAATTTCAAGTCTTCAGTTTCAGGTGTCCAAATGCTATGCGTACAAACAGACCGACAAACGGACGGACAGCAAGACATGATACATGATATTCTCCATGAAATACTCAAAAAAATGTATTTGATGAACTGAAGTACGATTTAAAAAAAAAAACTGTTCTTTACTTGTACTGATCTGCACTATCAATTAGCATTTAATAAAATAAATTAAAACATTTGGCCAAATCTTAAAAAAAGCAAGTGTTTCGGATTGAGTCTGAAATCAGCCACTTGTTAAACTTTAAATGCTTGTAACTTTGTTAAATGATTTCCGATTTTTGAGAAGTATGCCTTTTTGAATTGATTCTGATCATCTTTCGATCTAAATAAAAAAGACATGCTGGCCGTTCGTATTTATATATCAACAGCCAGACTTGTCTTGGCAAACCTATTTATATCTTCCACATTCATAGAAAAATTATTATAAGAGTAAAGATGAGTTATTTTTGATGTGCTCTACCGATAGACCTATATATAAATTATTTCAATATGTAAACCTGTAACATTGAATTTTTGTTTGATGATGAAAAGGAAAAATCAAATCGTACACTATAAACAATTATGACAAAATTTGCGGTTCATACTTAACATTTTATTATTTGAGAGATTCTTTTTGACGAACATATTGCGAGGGAAAGCGATTCTACCAAGTGGAAACCAGTACCTCACATTTAAAACAATTGAAAATCGAATGAAAAAAAAAACTAAGCAACCCAGCATTTCTCGTTACAATAAACCGGGATGCTGGCAATACCCCCAACATTGGCCGGAACTGTGGATGCGTCCCTTCAATATGTTTGCATTGAACCCTGTAACAGCTGCTGCGCAAACCAGCCGAAAAAAATAGAAGAGGAAAAATGCCTTGGAACAGTTGTTATAAGCTTAAATTGCCGGAGTTTATGTGCAGAATGTCAAAGCTGGTATCGAGGTCCGCCAGTGGAAATGTTCAATAGCAGGCATACGATGGGGCGCTGCTTTTAAGGAATTGGAGACCTTGAGCATGCCCAGCAGGAGCAGCGGAAATAACGAAGGGGATGCTGTACTAAAGGTGAGGCGGCAATGGATTGAGCCGGTGTCCGGTGGATACGTGGCTCCAACCCCATGTTTCAGCATTTTAGCGCGTTGCCCCGGCTACCGACGGTCAGTTGGATGGCCACATCGATGTCCATCGCCAGCAGTGCCAATGGCACTTAGAACAACATTCTTCTATTTGACCACACAACGTGCAATTGGCAGCAGCTACAGCCCCATTGATGTATTTTATGCACTTCCATTTCATGGTCAGTTGGCGTTATGGTTTTTGGGGTCTAGCAAGCGACATGTGTACTCAATGGCATGGCCAGGGCCAGACGATTGGGCGACGAGTCATCCTTGTATGCTATGTAGATTTTATTTGATGTGGACGCAGACTGCTATTAGGCGGAGATATCTGATCATTGTTAAAAGTAGAACAATTTAATTCGCTATAGTATATTTGAGTTATAGGGCTTAATGCTCGATCGCTCGTTTAAATTTCCGTTCACGTAAACAATTTATACTCGGTCTTCGCAAATATTTGCTGTTTGTTATTTGCTATTTGCCAGCAACGTTCTCGTATGCACGTCAACAAAAAAGGAACGCGACTTTGTATAAGCGCTGAAAGTATGCAGACTATTTGCAAACATTCAACACAGTTACTCAAACAAACACACGCACACACACACACACACACTCACATGGTAGATAAATCTATACAACATGCAAAAACTAATTTTCCATCAGCAAAATAAAATGCCACAGTAAAGCGGAGCGGCTGCTGCTGATGTTGTTGTTGCTGCTGCTGCTGCCAAAAGCCAACGATAATTTTAGCGCGTTTTTTGCCGCTGCATTCAATGGCTTTTGTAAATGCGCAAATTTTGTTACAAACAATATAAATATATATTGATACATTGATGCGTACAAGCAGCACTTGCATGGCTGGCGGCGGTCTGTTAGCCAGGCAGCGAATGGGCAGGAAGATGAGCCAGCCGCCTTTTATAAAACACATATTTGAGTCTATTAAAAATGCGTTTAAAATGCTTTCTGTGGTTTTATGGTTAAATTGTAAAATTCAAATAAAATTGATTTTTGCCCGTGCAGCCAGCAATTGGGAGTTACGCTGTTTTTGTTACATGCCGTACCTTTGACAGCGAATATTGGCCCGAAATGAGTGTGAGAAGTACTCACAGGCAAAGCATGGGTGAGGTTTTAGTTTAAGTACTGCGAGCGTAGCATAATACAGATATTATTATTATACAACCTTAATTTAGAAAATGAAAAAAATGGAGTGTTCGATACCTTATAGTGAATTTTTATACATACCCAGACTGAATTCTTCTGATCGCGCAGAGACGATGTTTTAACTAAACCGACTAACTTTAGGTTAAGTTAGGCTATGTAAGCATCTATTTCACAGCACTTATTCTAAGCAGAAATGTTCTTAAAGTTTAACATATCGCACCGCTGACACCGCAGCCAATGTCAGAGCAGAAGTCGAAGACGATTGTTCAGTCGGGTGGTTCAATGAAACATGCAACGTAATTTCCATGTGGGTAACCAGCAATTTCTGGCATGTAACATTTTTCAACATCAACAACTCCGACAATATGGCGGCGCTACTCCAACCACATACCCACACACATACACTGCGAAAAATACACACGTACAAGCTGGCACGGACGCGTCAACCGTAGCCCCCGTAGCGACGGAGCAACGGATGGCGCAGCCAAGCGCGAGCACTACAAGAAAAATTGCAAGTGAAGCGTATAAAATATTATTTTCTAATGCCCGCCGACACACAAAGCTGAGGAGCGAGCTAGCAGTGACGCAAGCGAAATGGTTAAAAACTGCACGAGTTGGCAGCCCAAAATGCTGCAGAAATCAAGAAAAATTGTTTGAAGCTGCAGTTGGCTGCTGCTTGCAATTCGCGGGCTACTTGGGCTTAATCTTAATCCATCTTAGTCTAGTCGCCCAGAATTGTTGGCCAGCCAGCACAACGGGAAGCAGAAATGTAAACACAAAACCAAATTATTGTGCAGCATTTGTTCGTCGTTTTGTTAAAGATGCTCCCAATTTCTGTTTCTTTTGCTTTGCTCTATTTTTTATTTTTTTGTGTGTGTGCTCATGGCAAAGCGCCTTAAGTTATGCTGCCATTTTTTCATTTTATTCTATTTCGTACAATATTCTTTGTAATAATGTTGCCTTGCAGCGAGAGCGCTGGAAAATGAAATGAATTGTGAAAAATGTGCTCGTGCTCGGCCCGTTGGGTTTGACTTGACTTGGCTTGCCGTGGTGTGGGTTGCCTTGCGACGTGGCTCGGACTGGCCGCTTTCGAACTCAATTACATAAGCGCAGCGCGCACTCACACTCACGCAGGCAGAGTTTGGCAGTTTGTAATTTTCAGCAAATGGCAAGTCACATGGCCCGCGGCGGGTGTGAGCTGCGACCTCGTCTTTGCCGCTGGTCCAAAAATCACGTAAAATGTCAAATTGGTGAACGTCAAGAAAATGGCGCGTTTGTTTTGTCATTCCTGCTTTCTTACCATTCGCCTTATCTACTATTTTAACGCGCAAATATTTTTTTATACCCAGCACACATAAATGACACAAAGTAGACATGATCAAGTAGAGTCTATGTTTGTAACAAACAAAGCGAATGAGCTAGATAAATATGTTATATGTAGATAGTTATCTACTTCAACGCTGAATCTAATTTTAAAACTTATTTTAGTTTTCAACAATAGATGTTTCAATTGTTTTTACAACAAATGTTTGCTCGGCTGTCTTCATTGCAGACCTTTATTTTGCTGCACAGGGTATATGCTTATCGATCATTCGTTTTTAGGCATCTTCATACTTGTTTTCTTCTCGGCTTGTGTGAACCCTGGTGGATTTTGGCCCACTCCGCACTGCTTCCGCTACGCTTTCAGCATTCAAAGCACACAGCAAAAATGCCAACAATCCAAAGTTGAGTTTTCTTTGGAATTTGTTGGCGTTTTCTTTTTTCCGTTTCGCTTTTTTTCGTTTCATTTTCTTTTTCTTATTTTTTTCTTTCTTTTTTTGACATCTCTGCTGGGGAGGCAACATGCGCGCGCCACATTGACAATTGCTTATTTGTGTCTATGTGTGGGTGTCTGTCTCTCTGTGTGTTTGTGTGGGTGTGCTTGTACGTGGGGGTGGCACTGCCACAGTTAACATGTAACTTCAACGTCAAGTCAAAGTGATGTTGTCGTCGACGTCGCCATTTTGTTTTCAGCTGCCTCCGTTTCTTTTTTGCCATGGCTGCCTTTGGGCGCCTTTGTTTGG
The DNA here is from genome assembly GCA_035045545.1 of Drosophila gaucha. Classification (NCBI taxonomy): domain Eukaryota; kingdom Metazoa; phylum Arthropoda; class Insecta; order Diptera; family Drosophilidae; genus Drosophila; species Drosophila gaucha. The sequence continues at coordinate 3,369,003 of JAWNOY010000292.1, forward strand.
GCGCTCGCTCGTCTTGTCTCCGGCTGTGGCCGTTTTGTATGTTTGTTAAGTTGCGCAGCGCTACGCATTCCGTTGGTATTTCACCATTAATACTTGTCTACTTAACGGTAAATTACAGACATTAAATGCACGCACACACACAGCAAGACAAATGCGTGTGTGTGTGCGCGCCTGGGTGTGTGTATGCACATATCTTCACAGTATATTGTACGCAACTCAAGCAGCCTTCACTCGCTTCTCTCTCTGTGTGGGTGTGCTTATTTGTTGTCAGTACGCGTCAAACATTTGAAAACATTTATTTTTGCCCCTCTGCAAATGCTACATTTCTCGTATAACACCACGGACAGTTCTTTGCTTTTCCCATTGCCTGTTTACGAGCATTTCCTTTTCTTTCTTGTTATTTTTTGTCCCTGCCGTAGTTGGTTTTCTATTGTTGGTTAGCAGCTTCTTGCCTTCTTGTTGCTGCCGGACTCTCAAGATAAATGAAAGCAGTGTCCAAATAAGCGGACTTTTTACATATTTGCATTGGCTAAGTTTAACGCAGATCAATGCAAATGGTTTCGATTTCAATCAGGAATAACAATTGGATTCTAGTTTTTTTGATTTTAGTAAATAGGTGTATCTGTTAAAGTAAAGAATTTTTTTAGTTGTTAGAATCTTTTGCTGATCATAGTATTTACTCATGCTATGTTGCATTTTAAATACGACTCAAACAAAATCTTTCCAGCTCTTTTAGTGCACATTGTAAAATTGTAAAATTCTTTAAAAACCTTAAATCTGTGCGAGGACGCTGCTAAATACATAGCCCGAAAAATGGGGGCCATTTCCTTTGTATTTAATTTCTATTTCAACAAAAGTAAAACAATACCAAAAATCAAACACACAAAGCAAGTGAAAGGTGATGCAGCTTTCGGGATCTGGCTTGAGCTCGGGGCGGGGCCGCATCGAGGTGGCAGTCGGGGTATTGCGGGGGCCGGCGAATGGGGCTCACAACTTGCGAAATACTTTTGTGTAACTTTGGCTGAAAACTTTATTTTGTGTATTATATATCCTGTTAACAATATACTTCAGTTTTTCTGCCGTTGCCTGCTACCGCTTCAAAGGCAGGCGGAGCCAGAATAACAAAAGCCAAGAGTCACTTAGCAGCTCGTATATGTGTGTGTGTGTGTGTGTGTGTGTGTGAGTGTGGGCACGTATTGGTATGCGTGGGTGTGCGTGTGAGTGCGGTTTCCGTTAGCCAACAGTCTTAGTAGGTTTGTCTCGTGCTGAGCACTTGAGCTGAACTGCTCGAGCTTTTCTTTTGTTTAAATTTTGGTTTGTGTCAGCAACCACATGAACGTACGCACACACCCAAACTCAGACACACACACACACACGCATAGCCCGTTATACAAAGCTAAATTGTTTTAGAAGAAAGTCAAAAGTCTTGCACGCCAGCCAGGCAAACAAACAGTGGGCTGTGGCTCTGAAATAGGCAACCAGGCTCAGTGGTTGGGACAAAAGTTGTTCAAACTAAACAAGTCATGCACATTGCAATACCCTACATTCCACATACACAACGGGCATATGCAAACGTAAAAGGAAGATAAGAAAGTTTTGAAGCGATATAAAATTATATTCCATTAAAAATTTTTACTTTTATCTGGAATAAGCAATAATATTTAAAGGGTATCACGCCTTCACACGTCTCCTATAAGAAATTCTAGTGTATATGCTTCATATATCCGTTTCCGCAGAACTCTAGATCCCAATACATAAACACTTCTGTGTACGTACGTATGTGTGTATATGTAATTGCCATACACATACGTGTCAAAAGCTGTTTGGTCGTGTCACGCTCTTGTCATTTACATGCTTCCTGAGGAAATTTGCATTTGAGCCTCGCGAGCACTCATTCAGATTTACGCAATTCACTTGAGGCGCTCCAAATGGGGCCGGGCTGCGTAGGGCTGCAGGCTTCTCCCTGAATAAATTTATATACCGAAATGGTGTAAATAGGTAAAAAGGCTCGGCACAAATCACTGCCTGACTGGCCATAAATACCAAATTGACACTATTACACGCATTACACAGCAGCCAACAGCTCCGCCCACCGCCCACTATTGGCGCGGGCAACTATCTATCAACTACGAGCGCGTGTACGCCTTAATGGACACCTTTCAGATTAATTGCCGACGGCGCTGCGACGTTGGCGGCCACATGAACCGCAAAAAGAACAAAGCAGTAAGCCAGAGTCTCGGTCCTGCTGTCGTTGTTGCCGTGTGTTTAACCGGCCGAAGTCACGTGTCAAATAAAATGTCAACAAAACAATTGAGTTATTTATTTGGCAATGGCGCAGAAGAAGCTCAAGCTGCTCCGTCGAGGCGTTTAATTTGAGCAGCTCGCAGCTCGGAGAAGCGTGTGCCGAGTATTTAAAAATCCATTGGCGGTCACTCGGCTAATGCCGGGGAGTTACTTTGTCAGGCCGTCGGCTCAAGTGTTGAGTTCATTGCAATGCAAGGCGCACGGCAATTCGCAGGACAACACAATATCAACCCCGGCCACACATCCGCTCCGGGGCCCAAACAACTGACACGTGCGCCTAGTACTCGCCTTGCTGTGTGTCCTTGCTGTGGGCTGCCTGGCAACTAGAAAATCATTTAGCGGCAGCAACGGGATTAGCTGATGACACGCGTGTCGTAGGTTAGCGCCCAATCCCAGTCTCCGGCCGTAATGCTTAAAGCCGAGCTGCTCAATTGAAATGAAAATGATATTTGCACAGGCCCAGCCGTCGGCAGAGGCCTCGTAGATGGGGACCTAAACAGACAAACAGACGGACTATGGCTATACTCATCCTTTTTGGCTTTCGCTGCTAAGCAAACACAAATAAAGACCTTTGATGTGAATTTATTGGCAATGGCCAAAACTACAAGCAGCACTTCTTAGGTGGGAGGGCCAAGGGTATCAGAGGCGTGAGAAAGGACTTTCTCTCTCTCTTTCTTTCTGCCTCTGGAAATTTGCACAACAAATGTGTATGAATTTCGTTGTGCATAAATGCATAAATAAACTGTGTGAGCGTGAGTGTGTCAGTGTGAGTGTGTGTGAATGGCCATTGAATATGAAATAATTTATGCATTTGTATGCACATAATAAATAAATGTTAAATATAATCTTATATCTACATAAATATATATATATATAAATGTATTTATGCGTGATAGTTCAACTTTGACATTGTCCTCATCAGAAATTTGATATTGTAAAACACATTAATACTTTTGGTAGTTGCCATTAAAAGTCTCAATGTCACTCGCCTGCCTGCCTGGCACGTGGAAATTATGAACAGCAGCCGGAGCGGTCGACATTGTCACAGGATGTCATAAAGTGAAATGTGGAAAACACAAATGAAATTGGTTGCAAGTCCAAAGACGGCTGTAGACTATCCGACGCCCGCCACGGGCATAAATTATGTAAATGCACACACGGCCAGTGCACGAGCACGCCCACCCGCAACCACCTCAAGCTACTCAATAGCTTGGCCTCCATAGTGTACACTGTGCACTAGGAACTGGCTTTGGGGTCGAGTTCGGGCTAGGCTTTGGCCCATTAGGCCCACCACACGCTACAAGCTGCTGTTGAAATTTCAACAGCATGTTGCGGCCCAGCTACAAAACCGTTTGCCTCACCCACGCCCCAAAAAGGTCAACATTTTACGGTTGATTAAAGTACGCTGTGCTGTTTCTGTGGCTCTGGGCTATAGCTCGGCCTCTGACTCTGGCCGGCGCGCAAATTGTTTAAATATTTAATGAAGTGCATAAAAATAATTTACAAAAATATTTCATGCATTTTTGGTCGAACAAAAAATGGCTGAAACACGCATTTTGTTTCGCCTCCTTTTTATATTACGCTACTGAATATATATACAGATAAATATATATATATATATATATATATATGTAAATGCGTGTGGGTGTGTAAGTATTTTTGTCAAAATATTTTTTGTACAATTTATTTGTAAAACCGCCAAAAGGCAATTTGTGCATATTTGTTAATGGAAATTGTTAAAATGGCTTAAAGCATTTGGCCCAAATGGACTGCCCAATGTCCGCCTAATTGAGTGAGTGGGGCTAAAAAGCGAACAGAAAAGGACATACGCAAAATTCATACAAGTTTTTCTTGTTCTTCTCGTTGTTTTTGTTGTTATTGCTTTTGTTTTTCGGTTCATTTACAGCAACAAACTCTGCCTGCGCCTTTATTCAGTCTGGTCCTTTTAATAAAACAAAAAATATTTCAATTATTTTTTGGCTAAGCCTTCTCGGATCTAGGTGTTAATTTGGCTAATTTCATTGCGGGCACAAATATTTCAGATTATTTCATATAAAACAATTTGTGGCCCAAAAAAAAAGCAGAAACCTTAGCCAAAAAAACAAAAAACAACCACCGTCTAAGGCCTGGACCCGGAGCGTTACATAATCTTACATACGAGCGTGTGACAGTTTGGCAGAGGAGGGTGCAACAGCTCCGTAAAAAGCGTAACAAAAGCGAACAGCCCATAAATGACAAGCCAGTTTGTGCTCGGACTCTGAGTTAGAGTCGGGGCGGGGCGACTTGCCTCGCACTGCTGCAACAAGGTGGCAGAACAAGTGGCTGCCTTCCCTTGCTTTTCTTTACTTTGTTGTTTGACTGATTTTATGGCGCAGAAAATTGAATGATTGATCGCAAAAGTAGGCGCAACTAATTAATTTATGTGTGTGACAATCGGGCGTTGAAGTGGGCGTGGCTGTTGGCCACCTGCAACGAGGAGACGCACGTGCTACTGGTAGCGCCATGTCTACTTTTTTTTGGAATTTTATTTTTTGGTCGCACATTTAATTTGCATAATGTGCAACTTAATTTAAATGGATTCAATCTTTCGGTCGTACCTTGAACGCACTTTTCAAACACGTGTGCCACATTTTTTGAGCTTTGCGTCCCAATCGCAACGCCGCGCAGCACACTAACCACAATGCCACATTCCACATTTTGCGGTTCACTTCATTTTTGTCATTAAGCTAAAAACTTGCCTTGCCACACACTGGCTGTGGGCATGACGCCGCCCTTTTTTAAGTTGGCAACGCCCATCGTGAAGATGTTGCATAAACCATCGGCTTTGGCTTTGGCATTAACTTTCGCTCTGGGCGCGTGTAGTTTTCATCCACAGAGTCGTCGCAAGTCTTTGAAACTCAACTAATTTATTCATGACATCATCATTAGGATGTCATGGTGTGCGCGCAAACCTTTTGATCCTTGCTGCTGCCGCTCTGTTCATCCGCACCTTTTCCAGGAGGAGCTGCTCATTCAGCACACAGTTGCCAGCTAGCTGTTATTTATGTTTATTTTGCGTCGAGCCAAGACATTTACTTTGTTTATGTTGGCGCCTTTGTGGCGTCTCAACTCTCGTTTCTCGTTTCTCGAAACTGAAACTCGGAGCAGCCCAAGGGCTGTGCTTTAATTGGCTTATTCGTACATTAGTTTGCCGAATGGGTTTCCTTCTTGCACGTCTGGGGCGTTCTTCTATGAATTTTAATGAGTTTAATAACATTTCATACTGCATTGACGTCGGGTCTTAAAGGACTTGTCTAGATGACTTGTCTACTAAATCTTATTGATTCTTGGCGAACGAACATGAACATATTTTTGCGACTATTGAAGTATTTCAGGCTACATGCATATCTACTTAGGCAAATATTTACGATATTTTAAGATGGAATAACTTTTCTAGCACTAAAGACAAACAACAACAAGATGAATTTCATGTGACATGTCCTCGATTTAAGTCTTCAGCCTGGTTTTTGAAATTGATATTGTATAAACTACTCAACCATTAAGGATTACTGGGTAAGTTGATCATTAAAAAGTCAGTTTCGGACAAGTTGCAACTGTAATATAGCTTGCCTCACGAGCTGCCGCAACTGGCTGCATACGGATTGTTAATTGACTTTGCAGTACTTGCCACTACAGTTGCAGTTGCAGTTTGCATTTGCTATTGGACAATCGTCAGAGTGGACATCAGCAGCCTTTTGTGGATATCTCGTATATGAGGTCCTGTTTGCATCAGCGTTCAAAAGTCAACAGAGGCCGTCACAAAAGAACACATGACATGCATGCAACATGCACTTCAAGTTCATTACAAAAGTCACGGCACAGACACAGACACAGACAGACAGCATTGACAGAGGACGAAAAGCATGCAACGAGGCGCAAATTTACATTTACATTGACTGAATGATTTCCGGAAGCAGCACTGGAGTTGTGGACAGTGATGCTGATTGATTTCGAGTGCATGTGTGTGGATCCGAACCTATGCGTGTGTATGTGTGTGTGTTTGGCCGTTGTCCATGCGGGTACTGCTGGAAACGAGTCTTGCGTAAAAACCACGAAACATATTTGGTTTGTCATTGGATGCAGTGAAGCGCACGCTCAATGGCCTGAGCCTCTGGGCTGGAGCAACACTGGTGCGGCAGAGCGGTGGTGCAATGGCTTCTGATGCGGTGGCCGGGGCCTGCCGATGGAGCGCCAAAAAGTGGCCAGGCTCATTGACATTGGACGCACGCAAGCGAAATGCTTCAGTTGCCTTTTTCTTTGCATGTTCGTGCGTGCATAGCAAGTGAAGATGAGGCTTCAATTGGTCGCTCGGCACACACACACACACACGCAGATGTTTGTGTGTGTAAGTGTCCGCTTAACTGTTTTCCACTGCTGTCATGTTGATTTTTTTCTCTGCAACACTCCGTTTGTGATAGCTCTCTCTTTCTCCTTCTCTCTCTCTCTCTCTCTCTCTCTCTTTCCGTCTTTTTGTCGTCCATGTTGTTATTGTCCTTTGCTTGGTGTGTGTTGTGCGGTTACATGAGAGTGTACGTGTGTGTGCTTCTATGTGTTTCTGTGGCAATGTGTGTTCTTTCATATCCTTGTGTGCATGCATGTGGTGAGTGCAGCAATGTCCTTGTGCAAACTTCCCGCACTTTGTCGTTTGCCATCGTTGTCGTTTGGTACTTTCATCGTTTCCTTGTCCACCTCCTCAGCCAGCGGATCCTCGTTCTGGTAGTCACTTTGTTAGTTGTTGCTGCATCTGTTGTTGTTGTTGCTGCTGCTGCTGCTGCTGCTGGTGCATGTTGTAGCCGTACTAGTTTGCTTGCTGCTGCTTTGCAGCCACTTTTTCCATTTTTAATAAGTGGCTCGTACATTCGGCATACGCCATGTTGTTGCACCAGCCATCAGCGCCATGTTACTTTTCTTGTTTTCTTTGCTCACATTTCCTGCGGTGGCCCGAAACATGGCACAAGAAAACTATACTACACCCTGCACACATACATTGAGAATGTGACATAAGATAATTCGTAATGCTAACCTAACGTCGGAAGGAAATTAAGAAGGAAAGATACACTTACAATGATAGTGAGATTTTGAATAGGCATACTTGGCGATTGTATAATCTGGCACTCGATTACGAGTACTCAAGCGTATTGTGAACTACTCACAATTGAATAATAAATTCGGAATGTATTTCATTTACATTCATATATCCTCAACAGCACTTGTCCTTAAGGTCGGCAGGAATAAGTTGAACTCAAAATTAGCTGCTCGCATATCTCATCGATGTAATCTACATGAACATCAAGTGGTCTGTCCCTGCCTTCCTTCGCTCAATTGCGTCGAGTGGCGCGTATCTGAAAGCGATATCTGTCAATAAAAAACGATTGAGGGTAGAGCAAGGCAAGGACACACACTCTCTCACACACTCGAAGCGTGGCAGCGCGTGTCGCTACTTAATTGTTAAACATTTTGTAACATTTCGCGTAGATTAGCATCGCAAAAAGCGGCCTCTGGAGAGACCCCGGTCAGGGTGTGGTACAAATCAAACAGGTCGTTGGACTAGCAAACAGACCAGTAACAGAAACAGGACCCTGTCCACATACATCGGAGCGCGTACCCTGGCCGGAGGCACATGCTCGGCGGGTAGTTTGTTTGTTGTTGGTGTTGTTTTGATTGTGATGCGCGGATAATCCTCGGAACGGCACGTGAGCCCTGTTTATTTGTTTGTTTGCCTATTGGCTCGCTCTCGTCTCTAGGAAGGTGTAATGCGTTAAAGGCAACAATGGGCAACGAGCGAAGGCACCATCGATGGCAACCAGCGCGTGCTCGGAACACGCGCCATAGATTTTTCACATGGATAAGCTTTTGGTTGGCGACTCCGTGATGGGCTCTTACCCATTTCCCATTTCTCGCGAATGAAAACTTTGCGAGGCTTTGAAGTTACCAGCATCGTGTTGGCTACTTCAAGAACACACAAATACACAAACACACACACGGGCGTTTGTGTGTACGCCTCTTGGCCACAGTTGTTGGTCGCCATTTCGTTAAACGTTTTGGCATGTCCCTGCGGCCATTACTCGATATGTATAAGTTTATGTATATATGGATGTGTGTATGTGTGTGCGTTAGTACTGTGCTTGTCTGAAACATTTTTTCTAATATTTTCGTCGACGGCTGACGCTTTTTGCGCAACCATTTTGTTGGCCCTCTGGTGCGACTGGCCACCATCGAATGGGCCAGTGGCAGTCGCAGTCACAGTCGCATTTTTCGCTGGCTTTGCCTCTCTTATGTCTAGCCTTTTGCCACTATTCCGACTATACTGGCTGCTGCTGCTGCTGCTGCCAAAAACCATATCCTGTGCGCTATTTGCTTTGCCCGATTTCTATTTGCCCCACTCGCTCCAATAGTGCGCATGTGTGTGTGTGTACGTGAGTGTGTGTATTTCTAAGTATGCCGAGCATGTAGCTTTTGGTATTTATGACTATTGTCGGAAAGCAAATATTTGTCTGCAGCGCATAAAAACAACAGTTAAACGAACGGGCTACGTAAACGGAATATGTATGAGATAGCCTTAGTGTATGTGTGTGTGTGTGTATGTGAGAGTGTGTGCATATTGGGCATTTGTTGTTGTGTTTGTTGCTTTGTCGCCAGCTATAGTAGGCAATAAAAACAACTGCGAGTACAACAAACATAAAAGATGCCCAGCAAAAACTACTGCCAAAAAAATACGTATTTACTTTGGTATTTTTTTTATACACTCTTCGGTCAGTATTTTGATGCTGCTGTGTTTTAATGCTGACCCCAAAGATGGTTTAGCTTTTATGGCGCCCCATTGACCATTGACTGTCCTCTATGAACATGTGGATACACAATATTTGCATGGTTTGGTCAACAAAAAAAAAAAAAACAAAAAAATATAACAAAAGTACTAAATAATAAAAAAAAATGTTCTTTAGCCTCTAATATATATGTAATAAATTTGTATCCAATAACTTTCCAGTATAACGTATATATCTGATAGATATAATAAAATTGACGGATCCCAGGCGGGGTATCGCAACGTACTTACAAAGAACATACCTCAAAATCGTTCCAAAGGGCTTGAGCACACATCAAATGCTACGTAATGACAATTTTTAGGGGGCGCGCAGATTGGCCCTGAAGTACGGTCGGAATTGCGATTTATTCGGTCCACGAGCAATTTGTGTAAATATTGAAACTTTGGCAGGGCAATCGCAACAGCATCAGAAAATCAGAAGATTGTGTGGCTGATTGGAGCTGGGAACTGGAAAGTGGAAACTGGGCACAAGGGTTGTTTGCTTACGTATCTGTCAGATCTAAGAGCTGCCCACCCTCAATATTTGATGTTTGCCGTTGCGGGCTATCCAACTATTCTTTACAGTTAAATAATATCAAAGTCGACTCGAAATGGATTTTCCCATCGATAGCTGTCATTGCTTGCTAAAGGGCACAATGTTCGCACCAATTGCTGGCCAAGCGGCAGGAGATGGCAGACTATGGAGCTGAAGCTGGCGCAGTGAACCAAGAAATGAGCAAAAATTCAAATATTTTTCAAATTAAACTTAAAAACACTTGACTTTGCTAAGCGGCATACAGCTTTTTGTTAGCCAAAACGGTTTTTACACTTGACTTCAAATCGCTCAAAGGCAATGGCCAATGCCAACTCCAACGCGTTTGAACCAGCAACAACAAAAAAAAACCAGAATATATATACATAGGTCGGTAACTGAGGGGGCGTTCCACGAGAATTGGCGGGTTACGCATCAAAAGCCCTATGAAAAATGACCAAAGCTGGCAGCGCCAAATTGAAAGCAAGAAAAAATATGGCTGAAATGTTGCTTTTTCAAACGGCCAAATAGCCAAATAGCCAAACTCCTGCCCTCTGCCAATGGCGATGGCGTTGGCTTTGGCGATGGCGCTGGTGATGACGATGATGATGACTGCGCTTGGATGGCCCCGTTGGCGCCGTCCATGATGAATGCGCCCAGTAAGGCCCTCAAAGCGATAGCAAAGCGCGGGGGAAGCGCTAACATTCCGCGTCCGCAGCCCAAATGAAATTGGAAAATGTGCCGGCAAGCGAAAAGAAAATATGAGCAGTCGGTGCAGACGGATGGCCATAATGGCCACCGAAATGAAAAATAGTCAAGCTGAACGCCAAACGCTGAACGCGAACAATTTGAGCAGCCATCGATACGCAGCGGCGACCGTTTGAAAAATAATTTTTATGCGTTTATGGTTTATGTGGCTCAAAGTGCGCCCAAATGAATTACGAGCCCCAGAAATCCCGCCGACCAGCGACCAATAACTACTGGGATGGATTGTCAGTGGGACCAGCAATTTATTGCCGCTTCGACACACACCAAATGAATATTGGCCAAGCCAAAAGTGGGCCGATTGCCAGAGCAGGCAACTATTTCATTTTTGCTCTCAGCGTATTGCCAATATTTGTATTTTGCGTTTGTGTTTCGCTTGCCAAAAAGAAACGATACAAAACATTAAACCATCATTTTCGATTTGACACTCAGAGATATAGAAACAATATATGTGCTGAAAAGTTCACACTATTAAAGCTGTATATAATTATGTCGCATTCAGTCGGGTTCGCAGCTCAGTATAAACATTGGATGAGGCTGGATCAGACAAGTCGTTCCCAAAATCGAATTATAAACAAAAGCAAAAATGGTATTTCGCAAGTTAAACAAACCAAAGGCGAGTGCGATAATAATAAACAGACAACGACAATGCAGCTCAGCGTGCACTCCCACACTCTGGATTCAAGTCTCTGTATGGCTTCGAAGTTAATATCATCGGATCAAGCAGCAGTTGCTCGGCCTGTCTATGAGAGTGCACCAAAAGTTGACATTAGGCAAACAGAGCGTTTTATTCATAGCATTCAATGAGAGAAATGCTGCCCAAAAGTGAATTGTGCACACGCTGCGCCACTTCACATACAAAAACACACACACTCAATACACACAGAGCCTGCTGACTGTCTGTCGAGCAGACAGCGTGTCTGTCAATGCTGCTTCTACAACTGGAACTGGGAAACAGGAACAGCAACAGAAACAGGAACGGGAACGGGGTCGGGATCGATGTTTGGGATCGGGGCTGTTGACACAAGTCCGCACACCGGGCAGGAACTAATTTGGCAGAAGCGAGCGAGTTTCTGAAATCTGAAATCTGAAATCTAAACATCTGCAAAATTACGCGCATAAATCCTTTAACACTTTTGTTTTTGGACGCCGGGACCGAGAAGTTCTGGACTTGGGGGTTGCACTCGCCACGCAGGGGCTCGTCAAATTAGCCCACTTCAGGCCGTGGCATGCAGCGTGCTCATAGCGGGTGCAACTACTGCAACGCAGCCTTTGTTTACACACTTTACAAGAGCATGTCGTGTCCTTTTTCCTATTTATTATACTTTTCTTCTTTTTTTTGCCTGGCCAGCATTCAGCACGCGTGTTGTTGATGGCTCTGTCTGACTCGTATGCAGCTGCAATTGTTATTGTTGCCAAGACGTTGGCTGCCCATAAGAATAAAAATAACTTGGCCTACGCCTGGAGTGGGTCGTGCGTCTTGGCAAAACAAACAAACAAAAGCAATGACACCACCCACCCCAAGCCAGATCGTCCTTCTACTTGACTGCTCCTCAATGAGCATGTGGACGTGCATGAATTGTTGCCTAGGTCGGAGTGCCTGCCCCTAATGACCCCTATCTCTCGATGCCTCGATGCATTGATGCCTAATCATATATCGATGATTCTTTGCTGTGTTCTCTGCTCTGCTCTGTTTGCTGCTTGATTTCACACACAAATGCCACAAGGTGGTCCCTGGGTCTCCTTCTTTTCATGCTACGTGCATCCTTGGGCACAGTTTGAAGCAGTCTTATGTGGCTGCCAGTGGCTTCTTTTTTACCACTTTCCATTCTCGGTCTGCCAGTTTACTTGTGCTTGATGCCTCTTTAGCGCTTATCATGCTCAAATGATAATTGAAGTGCCACACAAAAACTATTTATCCTCGGGCTGTCGAGCGTACTCCTCTTGCTGTTGTTGTTGCTGCTGTTGTGGTTATTCAATATTACTCTGCGTACAATACAACCACTCACACACATACACAGACAGCCATACAAATAATGCGTGCAGTGAGGCTCGCGCTACCCTTTGCTGTTTTTTTTTTGTTTTTAGATATTTTATTAAATTTGTTTCTAGTACCCAAACATTTTGCTTGGGCATAAGCAATCCAGTTCCGGTCGATGCCTGCGACATTTTCCACTCTTTGCCCATTGTCAACTTGATTTCATTACCGCTGATGTCGTCATCATTGCTACCTAAATTCAGAAAGGTAGGTTTACGCATTTCGGCAGGGTATTATTCGATTGTTGCCAAGGCTAATTGAATTGTCGCGCTGATTGGTATCTCTGGCAGATAGGAAATGACTCAAAATGTATATTTATGTATATATGAGTCAGTTAATCTTTATGGCAGCCCGTAAATAATAATTTGCAGCTCTTGGCCACGGTAAACTAACGGTTTAGGGAAGGTCTTGGTCAGAGCTAGCTTAATTATGCACACACCCCCAAAATAGTAGTAATAATGGGCAATAAAACTTCACATGTGCTCGTGGACTTTGTTCAGGTGACTATAAAATACAGATATGCATAGCTCTGAAGCGAATTATGGGCCCATAAGTAGTCAAATATTTCCGATTGGGAACTTCCTTTAACTGTATTAACTGTATCTTCGCTAACACAATAACTGCAAAATCCCACTGTAGTAGGTATCAACGGCATTCATAGTTCCTTGGCAAAGCCAACAATGGCAGCAGTAACAAAACGAACCACCAGAAGTATAGCAAAAACAAGAAAAATACCTTAAGTTTTGTGCAAAATCGCCGTTGCCAAAGCCCAGTCTTAAGCCAAAAGCCAACTAGAAGTTACCAAAAGCAGAAAACAAAAGAAGAAAGCCAGAAACAGCAGCAGCAGCAGAAGCCCAAGCCCAAGCCCAAGCCAAAGCCCAAGTCCAAGCCCAAGCCAAAGCCAAAGCCAAGGCAACGGTAAAAGCAGCAGCAGCAGCAACAGCAGCTGAAGTAGAGCCAAACTTTTGTGCACAGCGCCATGTTTGGTTTGTCTTGGCAGTTTCCGCCATCTCCTTTTTTGTTGCTCGGCTTTCTTTTTGCGTTCAGCCTGCAAGTGAATGTGTGTGTATGTGTGTGTGTTTGTGTGTAAGTGGGTGAGCCAGTGCGACAGCAAGGAGCCAAAGCTGGTTGACTGCTCGACTGACAGTTTGCTGCGTTTTTATAAGCATACAATTATACAGGGTGCCCGATATCTTTGTTCCAGTGCAACGATTTAGCTTCGTACATTTTCAGCACCCTTTTGCGACTGGCTTTGGTGTTGCCCAACTTCTTCAGCCAAACAAAAAGTAGAAAGCAAATGGCAAAAAAGACAAGGCCGCCGTTAGCAGCATGTATTTGGTCCACTCAAAGCAGCAGCAGCACCACGAACAAAAAGAAACCATAAGAAATGGCCAATGCAACGAACACACCAAAGTTGCCGCGACTCTAAGTATGTCTTTGTGCGCAATCAGCAAACACCAAACGGCAAACACCAAACACCCAAGCACCACAGCCACCACCACCGTCAGACCAACCGCCCAGCTGAGAACTTTGCTCGAAATTTATGCCAAGACGATAAAAAATAAAAGTTCAAGTCTCTGGCTGATGACGGCTGCGACAACGACAACGACAACGACAACGATTCATGCAGTTCCCCTACGAAAGGGCTTCGACGGCATGCGCACCAGGGAAAATGGTTGCCGGGGAAGCGGCCAGCCAATGGGAGCGCCGCTGAGGTGTGGCCTCAGCGAGCAAAGGGAAATTACGCATGAGTAAATTTCCCTCGCTGCTAATAATCACTTGAGACATGCGCAGTGCGCGGCAAGGGGCACAGGGTTTGGGGGTTGGACATTGGTTAACGTTGTTGCATGCAACCCTTCGCATGCAGTGGGAAATTCTCAGACTCATTGTTGTTGTTGCCATTGCTTTTGTAAACATGCGCAGGCGCATTGCAACAAACGAGTGCGAGTGTGAGTGAGTGAGTGAGTGTGTGTGTGGCATGCGGGGGTACATTTTAGGCTGGGACTTTTGGCCGCCGCAGTCAGCAGTCGGCAGTCGGCATCGGGCACTGGAGGCAAAGTGAAATGCTTTGATTTCGCTGATTGTTCGATCACACGCAAACTGACAGCGGACTCAGCTGGTTGTCAGCGCGCTTGCCACATAAACTGGCAGATAGAAGTACTTAACTTACGCTCAACATCTCGTGCAAGTGTTCGTGTTTAGAGTTTTGTTTATGCGTGTGCAACATTATATCGAATCCACAATACAAACAACTGCAAATTGAACTGCAATTGCTATTTGCAAACAATAAGAAAAAAGAAGAAAAAAAATAGTGCGCGCTTCTAATTGTGTCAATAAAATGTTGGAGTTTTATCCAATGCCCACGAACCTCAATCAAGTCGGTGGCAGTTTATATTCGCTGCAGCAGAACCATGGAGGGGCACGTTTCCTGGACAGTCCCAGTGCAACGGCAAATGTAAACAGCAACATGACAACCGCCTGTTTGCCCAACAGCAGCAGCAGCAGCAACAGCAACAACAATGGCCATATCAACACAAACAACAGCAACAGCAATTTGGCAGCAAACATTTCCGGCAACAGCAACAACACAGCAGCAACAGCTTCATTAACGGCATCTGTAATTTCCTCACAACAGCAGCACGCGGTCTCACCAGCGCCAATTAACAGCTGCCCAACGCCCACAGGTCACAGTCCCATCAGCAGCAGCAGCAGCAGCAACAACAACAACAACATAAACAACAACAATAATAATAACAGCAAGAGCCAAAACTCCGCCTGCAACACATTAACAGCTGCTGCTGCTGCTGCCGCAACAGCAGCCGTCTCTGCCCCATCATCAGTAGCAACTGGAAGTGGAGCCACGGCAGCCTCGGCAGCAGCGGCGACGGCGTCGGCTTTGGCGCTGGCGTCAGCATCGAAATTGTCTGCCGATTGCAGTGGACGCACAGGTATGTTCCAAAAGTATTTTGCACCGGCAGTCGAGGCATTTACCGGCTCGTTCCGTTTCCGTTGGGGCTGCCACGTTTTTCGTTTTTGGCATAGTTGTGTGTGCTGCCTGGCGTGTGGGGCATGGCCAGATTCTGGCTGGCGGTGCGGTGCGGTGCGGTGGGGCATGTAGGCGTCGCTGGCGAATGTTGCTCGAAGACCCAATATGCTTGGCTCTACGTCCGGTGTTCAACTTACGGCTAGTTTGCATTGTTGCCCCGCACCCACACACACAGCTCCCCTGCTCCTGCACGCTCTCAAAGTTGGCCCAAATTATTTTCGCAATTTGCGTGTGATATTCTAGGTTTTGGGGCTGCGTCTCGCATTTGCCGCTGATGTGGCTGCTGCTTGAAGCTTTAATTCACTTTCAGTTTGTTAAGTTCATCAAATGAAGATTTCAAGAGTTATGGAACCAATCTTTCAAAAATTAGAAAGTTGAATCTCAATAAAAAACAAAAAGTAATTTTAATATTGAAAAACAAATTTTGATTTGATAGATAATTTGTTTACTATAGAATAATATCTAAGTGCTAGAGGAAAAACTAAACTCATTTGATATTTTAAACGTATACAATATATTTCTATTTTCCGACTAGTTTTATGAAATTCAAATTAAAATCGTTTTTGAAGAAGTCTTTTGCACGAAATATTATTTATGAGTTGGCTCAGTGAAGTCAATGAAAATCCAAGCACAAATTGTGTTTGGCTTTTGAAGCGCTTGCAAATAAAAACACACTAACCAAACTTGTGGCCAGGGCATAACCAAATAAAATTTAATTGATTTGCAACAGACACACAATGGATCACAAAAGCCAGCAAATGAATGATAATAACAATTGTTCGTTCCGACGGCAAAAGCATAACCAAAAGTATGAACGCAAGTTGACCACAAAATAATTTTGACAATGAACCTGACTGACGCACGCTGAGAGTGTGCATGTGTGCATGCGTGTGTGCATGCAACCAATAAAAGGAGATTCAGGCATGCAACAGACTCCTCCACACTCACACACACACACACACACACACTCATTGCAACAGCCTCGAAGTAGGCAACACTTTTTAGCAGCACCAACGAAAGTGTTGCTGGCAAACTTTACGAAATTCTGGCCAAAATGCAAAGTGTGCAAACAATGTGTGCTTGCATA
Source organism: Drosophila gaucha (assembly GCA_035045545.1). NCBI lineage: Eukaryota > Metazoa > Arthropoda > Insecta > Diptera > Drosophilidae > Drosophila > Drosophila gaucha. The sequence goes on from JAWNOY010000292.1 coordinate 3,385,619, forward strand.
TGCGAACCCGGACCCCAAACTGGGCGAGCTCTGTCAAGCACGCAAATATTTCGCCACACACACACGCGCACACAACCACACGCTTGTGCTGTTGGCCAGGCAAGCTTTATGCTTGTATTTGTATATGAAATGTCTATTAATGCCTGGCTAAAATGGCAGCAAATAGTTTCCGTTTGCCAATCACTTTACTGGCAAACTTGAGCATTGCTCATCTATGAATTCGAATTTGAATTTGACGCCAAAAACCAAAACCAAAACCAAAGTCAAACTGCAGGAGCAGCATGTGGCAGCTGTATATGGGTGAGGAATTCGGAGGGCGTTTGGCGACCCAACCTCGGAAATGAAAACACTCAACAGCCCTGAGTCAGGACCCTGCAATCTGCAATCTGCCCCCAAATTCAGCACAGAACTGACACTGATGTCAGCTATGTCAGTTAGCTGGCATATGCATGGCAGAAGTTGGCTTTAAATTGCGGCCGCAGTAATTAAAGCCCTCGTATCATGAGCTGTCACAAGCTGTCTGCCAAAATCTCCGTGCCACGTGGACTATTTGGCCGCGACTAGAGCCCACAATTTATGCCACAACTTTTGCTGCTGTCTGTCAATTTATCATCATAGACCTGCGCTCGCCTGTCAATGTGTCAATAAATGCGCCATAAAGCGGAGGTGGGAAGTTGGCTGGTAGGGAAAGGGATACGAATACGACTGCCTCTGTCCTAATCAGAGACGCCGTTCGCTGATAAGCCAAATGATAACGCGATCACAGCTGATAACAGCCTTGGGTGCTGTTGTCTATTAACTGTTTGTATATGTTTATGGGTGCCCGCGTTTATCAACGAGTTGATTTTGGAATTATCTGCTGTTTAATCGCACCTTTTGACATGAGTGCCTCGCACTTGTTTTAGCTGTGTTTGTGTTTGTATTTGCTGTTCCTTTGCTATGCCGACAAGTTTTGCCCCGATCGGACCGAGGGCTAATCAATCAGCAGCCCGCCCGCCGGCTTCTGTTGCGCTTCCAATTCTACATATTCATTCGAATGCGAACAATGCAAATACATTTGTTTTTTTTTTTTTTTTTTTTTGCTTTTCAAATATGCATAGCATGTATCATCACATTTCCCAAATGCGTAAAATACACAGAAATTGTCCTTAAACTGCAGCAAAAAAAGAAATAGTAACTCCATAAAACTGCAGCAAAGGCCATAAATTCCGATTAGATTACACAAAGCGAAATGTCAATGGTGTTGCACCGCAAAAAGACAATACACCACAATATCGCATTCACAATGGGCATTGCAAAAAAAGGAATTTGCCAAAACAGGACTTATCAAATGATCCTGTGCAGTGCGCCACAAAACCCGTAGCCTAAAACTTTCCCGCAGCAATATTTGCGCGTTATCACCAATGCGATTTGAAACACACACTCGCACACAGTCACACACACACATTTAGAGCAGCGCGTTGCATTGCAGCTGTTTTTATAGCATACTTTTGAGGGCGCGCTTTATAGCAAACGATATGCCAACAGCTATTCGCATCCATCGTCATCACCAGTGCTGCCTCCTGCCCCATTTCCATGTAGCTACTCCTCCTGTTGTCAGTTTAACGCTGCGCTGGCTTAGCAATCCAGGCAGCTGCACAACCCAGGGTTTATGCTGTTTTGCCTGTTCGCTTAGCACCCACACACTGGGCTGGAGCTGCCATTGTGCCAACCATAAATCATACACATTTTTCTGCCAGTGAGCCACAGTCATATAATCTGAGAGCAGCTCCGTTGCGTACTCCCTGACTCCCTGACTCCCTGACTCCTCGACGTTCATTTTTCAGTTGCTTCCAACCGATTCTCGTGGCGCTCGTCATTTCTCTTTTTATGTTTACTGCAGCTTTCGTTGGGATTCTCTTTTTTTTTGGGGCACCACTTTTTATGACTGCTTTACAGTTTGAAGTGTGCGTGCATGTGCACAGATTAGTCGCGTTACTCCTACACACATATTAATCATTGTGTGTTGGTGTGCTGCAGGGTATTGCTGTTGTACGAGAGTCTAGACTATGTTTGGCTAGCTGACTTAAAGCGGTAGAAGATGGAAGGTACCGTGCTGACAAAGGGTAGCTAGAGTTTGTCAACTTCTTGGTTTTAGAAAGTGACTAGATTGTCATCCAGCAAAAGCCTGACTTGACTTGGAGACTGTGTGTCTTAAAGCAGCCTCCGCTAATACGTGCTTAGCTTATCCCTGGAGCTAGGTCTTCTCTTTTGACCCTTTTAGTCTACACACGTTAACACCTCTTCTCAGCTGGGAGCGTGCTTCTATTGGCTCTTGGGGCTCATCAATTTGAGACTCGCAAAATTTTAGCAAACTTTACGTTTCAATTACGCATCAAGGAGCTATCAATACAAGCTGTTACAGTGCCGGAGACGGCGACAGCGACAGCGACAGATAATTTTTTCCTTTGTTTCACTTTTGACTGTCGGGCGCCAGAAGTGCGAAACAATGAGCATAAGCACAACAACAGGCGGGGCAACAAAAAAACATTTTCACACGATTTGACAACGTACTCGCCTTCATACTTCATACTTCATGCTTCATGCCGTCCTCCGCTTTCCCCTCGCCTGTGCAGTAACATATGCTGCCAGCACGTAGGGGATCATCATCTTTTTTTTTGCTGGCTATACAGTGGGATAGGAAATCGATTTTATTGCTCACTAACAAGCTTTATTCGGATTTTCTCTTACAGAAGTTGGGCACATCAAATGCGAGAAGAACTACGAGCTGTGCGAGGGCTGCGGCCAGAAGATTCATGACCGCTATTTGATGAACGTCGGCGATGCCAACTGGCACGAGCAGTGCCTCGCCTGCTGCTACTGCGGCATGCAACTGCACCACACCTGCTACGTGCGCAATTCGAAGCTCTACTGTAAGCTGGACTACGATCGTCTGTTCGGGATCAAGTGCGCCGCCTGCTGCCATGCCATACTGCCGCAGGAGCTGGTGATGAGGCCCATACCCAACTATGTATTCCATTTGCCCTGCTTCGTGTGTTACGCCTGCCGCCTGCCGCTCCAGAAGGGCGAACAGTTCATGCTGCGGGACGGCCAGCTCTTCTGCTATCGCCACGACTTGGAGAAGGAGATGTTTCTGGCGGCAGCTGCTGCCCAGCACTGCGGTTTTGTTGGCCTGGACGAGGAGGATCTGTTGCGGCCGCGGGACGGGCGGCGCGGGCCAAAGCGTCCACGCACCATACTGACCTCCCAGCAGCGCAAACAGTTCAAAGCCTCGTTCGACCAGTCGCCCAAGCCGTGCCGCAAGGTGCGCGAGGCTCTAGCCAAGGACACGGGTCTGTCGGTTCGTGTGGTGCAGGTCTGGTTCCAGAATCAGCGGGCCAAAATGAAGAAGATCCAGCGCAAGGCCAAGCAGAATGGCGGTGCAACAGGCGGCTCAGGCAATGGGCGTGGCAATAGCAGTGCCGGCGCTTCCGATGACAAGGATGCCAGCGAGAAGGAGGAGAAGTGCGTGAAGCAGGAGCATGGAGTCGACAGTGTTAGCTTCCTGAGCGGCATGGACAGCGCCTTCGCCAGTCAGCCACTCAATCCGAACTTGCCCTTCTCACCGGATGGTAAGTAGATCTTATCTCAATTCTCATTTGAGTTAGGCTAATCCATTGTCTCTCGCCCTACAGACTATCCGGCCAATTCCAATGACAGCTTCTGCAGCTCCGACCTCTCGCTGGACGGCAGCAACTTTGACCAACTGGATGACGACGCCGACTCGTTGTCCTTGAACAATCTGGAGCTGCAGTCGACCAGTTCGTCGGGCAACCACAACCAGCACTCGAATCCGCACGACATGTTGGCCAATCTGAATACGAGCCTTATCAATCCCATCGACAAGCTGTATCTCATGCAGAACTCGTACTTCAGCTCGGACCATTAGACGGACAGAGATGGACACGGACAGAGACAGAGTCGTAGTCATACGAATTTATTAGCGTTAGAGTTGCGAGCATGTTGGTAGGCACTGTAACTCCTTAGTTAACGGGCAACTAAGTCATTTTGCCACTCGGCTATTTATTGGTGGGATAGTTGAGATTTTAAGTAAAAATGATCAAATGTGATTTTTAAGCTAAACGAAGTTTTAAGAAAATTGCATTACCGCGATATAAACGAGGCGTAATGCGTAATGCGTAAATTATTGTTAGTTCGAACTAAGTAAATAAGTAGAGAAACCGAAAGATAAAATCAATGTGAGCCTATGTTTGTAAATAGTTATAGAACCAAAAAATTGTTATAAAAATGTAATTTAAATTAAAACGTCAATAAATTATGTATTAGCAAGTGCAATTTAACTAGCTCCTTACCAATATTCCTTACATACCAATACAATATATTGGTTCATAAGATTTCAGTCTTTAAAGTTTGTAGTACTTGAGTTTTTCTTTTAATATTAGCCAGGCAACTGATTTTTGAGTGATGCTTAACTTTTCACACTCAATGTGCAACTGTTTTGTTGCAGCGACCTAACGCTGCGCCACCTATGTTTAAGTTTTGCCAAATCTTCACATTGCTTCTGTTGGTGGCGCTCCCTAGCGGTGGTGGATGTTGTGCTAATTTAAAGTTGTTCGCTGCCACCTTCACGCATGTGAAACATTACTGGCAGCAAACCGTACATGTTGTTTCCTCTCGTCAATAGATGGCGCTATATTCTGGTAGCCAAATCGTGGTGGCTAGTCGATAAGTATTCACGAAGGAATATAAAAAACATTTCGCAAACCGATAAATTTCATGGGTGCCCACAGCTGTAGCTCTTCCAGTGTTGAGCATCTGTGAAAGACATAAGAAGAAGCAGCTTTAATAAACAATATTAAAACATTTAATTTGCAATGGTAAGCATTGAATATATATGAATAGCTCTGTTTAATTTGCTATTCTATGCTGCTTACAGCTATTTTATTCATTCTTCAAGTCGCTGGTGGGCAAAGAAGTCGTGGTCGAACTAAAAAATGACCTGAGGTAAGAGTCGCTTTTGGCGCGTGTCAAGCATAAAAATATAACTAACGCCGGTAAATTTCCAGCATTTGCGGCACGCTGCATTCAGTGGATCAGTATCTCAACATAAAGCTGACAGATATCAGCGTCACAGATCCCGAAAAATACCCGCACATGCTGAGCGTGAAAAACTGCTTCATCCGCGGCTCTGTGGTGCGCTACGTCCAGCTGCCCGGCGACGAGGTGGACACACAGCTCCTGCAGGATGCAGCCCGCAAGGAGGCGGTGGTTAGCACGAGATAGAATGCGACAGGTGACTCCCTGTGGTATGAATTACATACTATATATGTTAAGCTGAAATTTCCATGCCTAAGAAAGTCTCCCACTTCGCGGTGTACATTGAGTTGTCTTTGTTTCTGACCTACATCTAAGTGAAAAACTGTTAAAACAAAAAGAAAGAAAAAAGTCAAGAATTTTAATTGCAAATAGATTATTAACTAAAACGCAGAAATAAGTATATTTTATTTATTCAACTTTGAGGCGAAAGCTATTCTATTTAGGGGACTTTTGGTTTAATGAAGGCATTCTTGTACATAGCAATACATTTGGTTTATGTACGGCTCATAAATTTTTGATGAGTCACTTGGGGCTTTCCACTGCTTGGCATCCAACCTTTATATGAGAATTTTTTATGTTTTTGTTTTGATGAGCTACGAAATCATTATTGGTCTACGCATGAATGGCATTAATCGTTCCGAATTATATTATAAAAGGCTGCTTGTAGCATGAGCAAAACGTCGAACTGTTTTTAGATCAAAGTCACAACTTGTGCTAAGTCAAGGATGCATATATTATTGCTGTATTGGCATGGCAGAGAAATTTAAGAGGACAGGTACTTCTTGTGCTCCATTGAATCCATTGATTTATGATTTATTGTCTAGGATTTTAAAGTTGTTTTCGCTGATTGTTTCGCTATCGTTGAACTTCTTTACCTGTTCATGATATTAAATCGTCATTTAACCTGTGTGGGCAATCGAAATACTTTGAATATCCGAGCTTCCATGTCACAGTGGATGGAAATGCTGTGCGGCAGGTCGGGGCTGGAAATCGTTAAATGGAATTCGGAATTTGTTTTGTGTGAAGCTAACGTGGCTGAAACAAAAAGCAGTCTCGCATTCATGCTGCACACTTTATGACTCTCGAATTTAAATTCACGAGCTCACAATTGTCAGCGCGGTGCCTAAATACCAAACAGATGCCTATTTAGGGAATTATTTGGTGAAATATCGTGCCATCAAATGATGGACGTGTCACTCTGCTTTGTCGTCTGCCCCTGCATAATTGAACCCGAACGTTGTGGACGTGGCCTCCACGGTGTGTTTGGCCGACCTCCTGTGGAGTTTACAGTGCGCACAAATAAAAAACAAACTTTGGTCAATCATTAAACGTCCAGCCCCAGCCCCCCATTTCCCTGCACCCGCCAGCCACGTTTTCCATTATTTTGGTAAATTGGTTCCGACGTCTCTTCTTTTTTCATCCAACAGCTACACACAAATTTCGTAGCACATATTTGGGCGCAGCGAAGTTGATTCCTTTGGCCGTTTCTCAACGTTTTGTTTTGCATTTGAACACGAACTTTGCAGTTATAAAAAATATGTGGCCCCGTCAAAAGATGGCAACGGGAGCGAGCTGGAGGAGTTTATCGCTTACAGCCACTGTGTCACTAAGGGTGTGGGTGCAAATAACGAGGGAGTGTGGCAGCACCCAGCCAACCAACCACCAAACCACCCAACCGCTGAACTGAGCTGTGCATAAAAGTGTAATATGCCTACCGATGGGTTGGAGTTAAGCTGGATTTACGAGGCTAAGCATAGGCAATGTCATAGGCATAGACATTTTAGGATTCCGAGCGGTAGTTCATCAACGTGTTGAGTTGTGCGTGCTGCGTAAAAGTTGGCTCGTAAATTTTCTGCAATGCTCTCATTCAGTTTTTATTAAAAAATAAACTATACAAATTTTTACAGAGATTATCTAACATTTACAAATAAAAACACACATTCAGAAGTAGATGAGCAGATGTACATACTACACAGATTTATATATATATATGAACATATTTAATTATGGATGCTCTTTGGCGAAAATGGGAATTCAAACAAATCCCCATGGCTTTTGGTAACCTTTTGAGCATGGTGCCTACGTTAAATTCAGCTTTTCGTTTAGTTCCGCTGGCCACAAATTCAATGAGCCATATACACATAAATGTTTGCATGTATGCACATATAAAGTAAGCATGCATAGAAAAGTTAAGTACAAGTTTCCTAAGTAGATTTGGGATAGTCGGTGTAATTAACCTGTTTTTGGATTACAGTTGCTGCATTAATTCGGGTAGCTAAAATTCGCAATAACATTACAACTAATTTGGTAGCCAGCGTGGTCTTCTGTTCGATCTCCGGCTTCACTTAGAAACTATTCTGGCTATGCTCTGCACTCTGATACTGCTTAAATTATATATTTATGTATATTTATTGCGATGACAGCGTGTAATTAAAATTGCATATACATAAATTGGCATCGCAAACAAACGTGTTTTTTTCCCCGCATTCGAAATGAACTCTCGCGCAGCTGAGCTTTGTGTCGATTAAAATATCATCAAATTTACATTAGACTCCGCTACACACATGCACACCACACATATGTATGTATGTATATGCACACACATATAATTGAATATGTAAATATAGTCATGAACTGGCTCGCAGCTCTTGGCCAATTAGTAGTCAGCCAGACTCTTATGCCCTACACTCGGCTAATGCCTAGCCATACTCATCTAAGCCTACAATTACGACTACACACACACACGAACAGTGTTCAAAGACTTAATTCTCAGTTAGTTTAACTAATCAAACGTTTCATCATGGCCCGATGATCTGATCATCGGCAACGCCCTGCACCACCCAGCTCCGCCCCACTGGCTACACAATCTTAAACAACCTCACGAGCACTGGAAGAGTCAGAAGAGTCGCGTATCACGCAAAGTGGCCGCGACTTAAAAGTACATGTCACAGCAGCTTCAACTGGTTTTAGTGTGTGGCCGAGCTGGGTGACTCTAGGAGTCCCTGTTGGCGCCGCACTAGCTCCTGGCTCAGGCAACGGCAGCAGGAGCAAGAGTCCTCCACCGCGCGCATTGTCGCACCCACCTCTGCCTCGACCGTCACCATCGCCGCCAGCTCTGCTCACACACTCGACACCCGTTCGTTGTTGTCCGTCAGGAGGCTGACGCCAGTCAGCAGCTTGTGTCCGTTAGCCACTCCCACGCCCACGCCACCACGTTGACTGTCGTAGTTGAGCACCAGCGTGGAAGGCGTCGACTGCAGCAGCAGCTGTTCCTGTTCGCGCAAACAGCCCGAGTGCCGGGATGCGATCGCTGAGCTGTGATTGGGATGGGGGCTGCGCACGGTTGAGCTTTTCCTCATCATCTGAGGCGTGGCAGCACAGCCAGTGGAATTGCCCACCTGCAACAAGCCCACCTGTTCCTTGAAGGGTCCGCCGGCAGCGCCGTTGCTCGAGCTTCGGTAGTAGCTCTGTTGCCGGAAGGTGCGCAAATGCCTTCCACTGCCACCTGCTGCATCCACCTGGGTCACGGCTGTCAGCATTGAAGGAGTGCGCTGTGAGTCGCCCCTACAAGTGACAAAAAACCATTAATCCTCGGGCAGCTTAGAAAGAGAAAGAGCCGAAAGACTATTTACCTGTTTAAGCTGTATGCATTGTTGTTTCCACCGCCAGTTCCGGATTTGTTGCCCTTTCCGGGGCAGAGATGAAAGGCGCCATAGATGAGTGGGTTAACCAAGCTGTTGGACATGCCGAAGAAGAAGATGGCATCCTGTAACTCATCGCCCAGCTAAATGAGTAAAATGCAAATTAATTTCAAGTCCTTTGACAGACTTTCAATATGGCAGTTATTTTGTCAGTTTCTTATTGCTTGTGGCTTTCAAGCCTGGTCAAATCTTTTGTGGCATTGCACAGCTTGGACAGTTGTTCGAGTTTTAGGTAACTGGCCGCAGTCGTATTACCTTTTGCTACACGGTTTTACGGTCAACCGTAACCAAGTCAACATCAACAGCGCAGGGCTAGGGCGTACGCCGAGACCATTAATTAAAAATCGGGCATAAAAAATAAAATGAAAAAGCGACAAGAAATTTCGTAAAAATGTAGCTATAAAAAAGGATTTTGACAACAGCTGCTGACTGAATCAATTGCTGTGCAGCCCCTTCCTTAGTATATTTCAGCAAAATGTTCATTTAATTTTCAGCTGGCACAAGCTGTAATATAAAACGCGTCAAACCAAGCAGGAAATCGACGCCCCCAGCACACCCACAGCTGCTGGAGCTGAGAGATCGACTGCTGATTGATGTGCCTTCAAAATTTCTGAAATTCCTTCGCAGCAGTCGAAGTTCTGAAGGGGTTAAAGTTACAGGGTATACGTTTAAGCGAATGGAAGGAAATCAACAGACCACAAACTTAAAGGCAACGAGATGGAGTCATGAAAAATTGAAATTTCAATTAGTCAATTGCTCGTAACCAACTGCAACTACATTAGACAAGCTCTCTTTTGTTATGGTTTTTTTGTTTTGCTTGTGGCGTGATGTAGCATTTTATGTTTATTGTTTATATTTATGTTTTGCCTTGTAGGCACTGGCAGAAGAGGCAGCTTTAAGGAAAATCTACTGGAATAATAACCCTTTCAAATTGCCAGAAGTGACCCAAGCAAGCAACTGCTAACGCCTTCGCATACTTACCTTTTTATCTGGATTCCAGAACAAGAAGATAATCATCATTACGTAGTAGGGGGTCCAGCAAATGAGGAAGGCGATAATGATCACCACCGAGATGCGCAAGGATTTCATTTTCGCCTTGTGTATTAGACGCTGCCGGTTCGTCTGGGTGGGCAGCTGCTTCGTTGTCGAGTAGTTGGCCAATTTGGAGCCTTGGAACATTTTTTCGCTGCCTAAAAAGGTAGAAGCGAAAGCAAAACAAAATAAATGCCAAGCGGCATTAACATAGCTCTTCCTGTAACATGCCACATTCTGGCATGTCCATTTGGACATCCACTTACTTGAGATGGTTCGAAAGGTTGACATGTAGGTGCCTGAAATATTTAAATTTGTTGCATTTCATTATCATCCAGATGGACAGCTCTTCTGCTACCTCTACCTACCAAATAGTATGCACAAGGGCAGCAGGAAAGTGAAGACGAGCGTGAAGGTGGCATACATCTGCTCCTGCCAGTCAGCGGTATAGAAGCCGTGAGTCACACACTGATAGAACTCCTCGACGAAAGGACCTCTTGCCACATGGAAAATGAAGAACTGCGGGTGCCGCATTCAGTGTGCCGCATTCCGTGTGAAGGGTGCCAGATTGTGGTTGACAGTAGCGGTGTGAAGGGTGTTAAAAAAGATGACACAAGCAGTTTGATTAAAATTTGCCCTCACAAAAGTACAAATATTCCAGCGTTTTTTTGATTGAATAATATCACCTCTTCTGAATGCCCCATCCATCAAAACACATATTACAATGGTTAACGCCGACTGCTCAATACTCTATTTATAATGTGATATCAGCAAAATACGATTATTTCTCTAGCTTCTACAAATTTTTTCTTATACAACATATATGCCCCATTTTTAGCTCAGCGAGTAGAGTATAAAATCGAGCTAACGGAAACAATAGTACATTTGAAACGTATATGTGTATTTGAATTCGTTTGAGCGTGTTAGATTATTTGATTAGCGACTGCGAGCGCTGTTGGGGCACAATCAAACGCGTCCTTTGGATATTCAATTTTAGAATTTGTATCCACTAAAGGGAACTTCCTTTCACATGCTATATAACGAACAGATAATTTGCAATTTGCACCACGTTTAGTTTGACCAACTCATCAATTATTCATTGGCTTCGTTGCCGGAACACGCATCGATAATTTTAATATGTTAATCAAATTGTGAAAAGATGCATTTGTTGTACACTCATCCGACAAGATCAACTGAATGTAATTAACTGCTTACTTTTATTTAAATCATTTTCTAGCACACTTTGTGCGCTTAGCTGAAAATTCTTTAAGCATTTTCCTTGAAGAACATCTATAAATCTAGCTAAAGAACGTTTAGCTGCTCGTGGGGCCCCCGTGCGTTGTTGTGATTATAACTAATGCATTAAAAGTCTTTTCATTTGCACATTTTATTACTTCCTGGAGCTCAACTAGAGCCGTTAGCCATTGGCAATGTCAACAGCTGTCGCAGCTAAACAGCAAAGTAGTAAAACTAAAACACTAAAAGCATGTGGGTGGACAATGGGATCGGCATCGGCATCAGCGACATCGGCATCGGTATTAGGACTGATTTTTATTAATTTCGCACATTTATAACTTCCAAGCAATTGAACGTCACGATGTGCCAAAATGAAAAAGAATATTGATGACAAGAGCAAGGCAAATAAAAAGAACCTATCCCTATGTCTTGGCTATTGTGCATATATAAACATATACCATAAGAGGTCAAATGCCTTGTTTTGTCTGTTGAGCACTAATTCTGTCTCGCTTAAAGTCTTAAATCCCACCTTCTCATGCGCTTCTTATATGTTATTCTCATGTATACTGATGTATTTCTGTACACTTATGCAAAAATTGTAAATGAAGTCAATAAAAGAGAATTCGTTCGAATTTCATTTTTGCAACACCAAAAAGATGTGGCCGCAGCTCTATAAAGTCGAAATACTGTTGCATAGTGTAATAAAAGATGGAAGATGGAAAAAAAAAACAAGAAGTGGAAGAGATACACACATGGATGTGCACAGCAGCTGGGGCGGGGATCAACATTTGTTGTTTATTGGCAGTGAAAGTAAATTTTCATTTTGTTTTATTATTTGAGACGCGTAAATTGGAGAAGACGACGAGCACTCGGGCATATCGTATATTAAATTTGATACGTTGACTATTGATTATTGAACTGAATACGTAACTTCTTCAATATTGGGGCAAACGTGGAAAAGTGTGAGAAAAGTATCTCGAAATGAACTTTTCAAATTATGCAATAGTAGTATTCGCAAATGGCGTCAAGTTCGAAAATACGCAGTGCCAACTGTCACGTTTTCATGTCGCATGAGTTTTATGTGGCATATTCGATGAGGCAAACTCTCGGAAAAAAAAAAGCAATCAACCTGCTTTAATTGAGTGTGTTTGCGTGGGTGTCTTGTAGGTAAATTAGACAACTTTGAATCACACGCACTTTACGTATGCTGAAGTTTGTCACGTTCTAAAAGCAGTCCCATTGCTGTCAAATATGCGAATGTGTGTTTATTTATTTAACTTGAGCATAATCTCTGAGCGAAAGCCCCGAAGATATAAAAATGTAATTATTCCTAATGCCTGGTGTGACATTTAAACATGCGAGTGTGCGAGCACACGATACACGCCCACGCAATGCAAGGTAGCGCCTAATTATATGCAAACATAATCACGACTCCTCACTTGTGGTCTCATATTCATGGTCATATGGTTAGAGATAACAATGGCAAACAAGCACTGCTACGTAATAATATCTACGCAAAAAGTAGCATAGTTTTCAGCGCTGCAAATGAATGTCCGTACAACGTTGAGAATTTTTTAGATTTTTCACACACCAGCACGTCGACCATCTAAAGCGTTTGAAAAATGTAATAATAAAAACCTCAGAATTCCAAGAAACTTAAGAGTTACAAGCCAGAGCACATTCCCACATATGCAGATTGCCTGAGAGCACTTACCAAGAACGAAACAAAAAAAGGTCACAAGCTGTATAAGCCTTTGTCTAGGGACTTTATTATTTTTACATTAATGGAGCCCTGGAGACTAAAAGCAACTATACAAGAAACATGCATGAGCTACCTGAAAAGTAATTTTATAGCAACAGAAATGTTGGTTTCCATATAATTTTAATTTCCAACTAGACATGAGTAGTCTGTAGATCAACTATTCAAATTATTTAAAATATTTTTTTTTTTGCATTATATTTTTGCAATCCTGAGTATTCACTGATTTCATGCAATTCCGAAAATTTCAATTATTTTATTTACTATTCATGAGTAGTTGTTCGCGTGCATATTAAATAGTTGGGCAAATTTTAACGCCAGCAACCGATTTTTTTTATTTCAGGAATGCATGATGAAGCAAGTGCTTTCAACAGCCTGTGCTTGCATTCGATAACTCTTTCATACCAAAAATTTCAATTAGCCAACTTTCCGCAAAGGTAAAAAATTACAAAGTTTATATTCCGCAGTCGAAAAACGAAAATTAAATAATTATTTTGTTCATCTTTAATAAACCACAAGAAGAAAATACTTTTAAGTCGATTCTAATGAATCAGCTCATTGTTGAGGCGTTGCCAGCTTATTGACTCAAACGAACAGAGTTTCGCTGTCTATTGTTCCCCTGCCAACTGCCACGACTCACACACCATAGCTATGAATATTATGAATTTCAGCTGTGTTTTTTATTTAATATACTATTGTAAATGTTTTATTGCGTATCCGAAAATCCCTTATGATATGCCAAACAAGCAACTCGCACGAATGCTTCACTAATCTGCGGATCGTGGTATATCGCTTGCAGATTCAAAGGCTATTAAAATGCCAGTGGGCCATAAATCTGCCAGCCAACTCAATTAGATATGCAATCAGGCGACACACTAACAGGGAGACACATCAAATAAATAATGCAATAAAAGTGTGAAAATAAAGAAACAAAATGAAAATGGTCAAATGTGCTTTCTTTGTTTTTCCTTTTCCCTTTGTCTGGCCATTTGTTTATTTTTTTCACTATGTTATGATTAAAGCTGAGCAGAAGGATTCAAGCGAATAAGCAGCTCCCACGAATTTCGCATGAAACCAATCTGACTGCCGGAAAGTATGCCGAGGAAATGAATATTTCATATCTGTCGTCAGAGCGCGAACATTTACAGTTTCCGGGTCAGGGGCCGCTCGTGCTGGCCCTTTACCCAAATACTCTCGATCGGAAAGGTCACACAGTGGGTGAGAGATATATGGTGTCGACGCACGTGTGGGCGTGGCGATACCCAACGTTTAGCTAACTCTCAGCCAACAGGCAATCACTTTTAATGCCAGCCCACATACCGACGCCTGCCTTGGGCTATTTACGCGCTGCTACGGGGCGTATGCGTGCCATAAAGCAAACATATTACTCCAAGTTCGGCGCGTATGCAGAGGCGGCGCGTCCTGAGCCTGAGGCCCAAGTGGCTTGTGCTTGACTTAATGGCAGGCGAAAAATCGCTGCATAAGTTGCCAATTGCTTAGCGAGTGGAATGTTTATTCTGTATTAGGAATGTGAACGAAATCAATTTAAATTGATTTGTATTTGGTTTTGAATTTGGCATTTCAGAGCTGAGCTAGATAAGCCAAATGGGCGCTTACCTGGGGCAGGCTGAGCACCAGCGAGAGTATGTAGGTGCCGCCGAGTAGGCGATGGCAGCGCTTGGCCATGTTGAGCGACTTCATGGGATACTTGACTGCTATCCAACGATCGACACCGATGAGCACCAACACATAGGTCGACAGGTAGAGGCTGAACATTTGGAACAGCTTCACAAGTTTGCAAGTAATCTCGTTCGCCAGCCACTGAACTGTGTAGCTCCAAGCTGCCTCCCCGATTAGGCAGAAGCCGGTAACCAGGACATCAGCGATGGACAAGTGAAACATTAGCGAGTAGATGGCGCTCCAAGTATGTCGGGAGTTGCGTCGCGTAATGCGTGTCTTGTATATATTCCAGATGGTCAGTAGGTTGCCTAGCATTGAGAAGAGTGCCATTACCGCCAGCACATAAACCTTCAGCATGCCGGACCGTGACAGCTGTGGTGCATGGTCCATTGCATGCTCCGGTACCTGCTCCGCCAATGGCGACAACTCGTGCAGGCTGTTGATGTGACCAAGCGTTGAACTATTCAGGCGTGAGTTAGACATAATAGCATAAGCCGCCTCAGAGCTTCTACTGCTGACAACCGCAGGAACTGTGATAGCTTCTGCGGTGGTGGTGGCTTCTGTGGCCAGGGCCAGACCGGCATCCAGAATGTGGAGCGTGTAGTTCGCTATGTTGGGTGCCACTTCAGCAGCGCCTGCTACAAACAGTCGTGTAAAATTCGCTACTGTAGACCAATTGCTGTCCGTTTCGTTGTACACTCCATTATCCAGCAGATCAGGGATGCCGGGTACAGAGGCGTTGCTCACAGGCAACCGCAATTGGGTTGTATCCTCGTTCATTTTTCAGTATATATAATGCTTCGTTTGGTGGTTTCGGTGGAATTGCGTAGTGCTCTTGTGGGTTTCAGCTCTTACCCACATTGACTTGAATGCATGTTAAAAATGCTTTTTTTGTTTTGTTGTTAAACTCTAAATTCGTGTTGAAGCAACAGATGAGTGCGGTTATCCATTTTAGTTATGCAAACATGTGATATCCAGTTCGTTTTCCATCTGCAAATAAAATAAATTAAAAAAAATTGTTTGTTAGGCATAAGTTTTACCCGCTGCAGCATAGTAAATATAACAGTAAGTAAATATTATTAATTCTTCTCATTCACTCAAAGAAGAGAAGAGTACCTTCTTTCAAACTGAGGCAATTCGAAACTTGCTCTTTTTTAAAGAAATATAAGATATAGAAGGCATGGGAACTGCTATTCAAAAACTAATCATTCTATTTTGTATTAATATTTTTCCACAAAACATGATTAATCGCATTGTTTTTCATTTCAACATTTGCTATTTCTGGGTTTTACATACAAATGGGAATGCAAATGACGCCCATTTGGTGGCTAAACATTAATTTACACACTATTCATTGACCTAACTTTCTGAGCAATTTGATGCTGATGCAGGCAATTTGACTATATAATGCTGCAGCATCGATGCCGTCGCTGACCTTTGCCACACAATTACACGACGGTAATTACAAAATCGTTCATTAAGTAAAAGTGGTTAATGCCTTTCAGCTCGGTTTGTTGGCTTGTTGCTTGTTGCTAGTTGATGGGGACAAATTGCAATTTAGCGCGGTCATAGGGAATTTCAGTCCAAAGCTCGCGAATTACCTTTAATAGATACAACGCAACGACGACAAGACACAGCACGGAAATGTGACTTTGCGCTTGTTCCACTGGAATAAGCTACGATTTGCAGTGCAAGTTCAAAGTAAAATTCCATAACATTTAATTTTCTCATATAATTTATGAGCATAAATTAAGTTGAGGCAGCGGCTTGTTATTCTACCTGCAGCGTGGTAATGAACAAATAAACAAGCAATGCCAAACATTGCTGTGGCTATTTTCTACTTCAGTGCAATATTTGCTAAAGAATCCTGCATCGCAGCTCCTACAAAATAACAAAATTGAATTGCACACAATAGTCTAAATCTCTTAAATTCCTCTACTTGCTAAGCAGATCAGAATGGATTATTACGTGAAATCTTCTTTCAGAGACTTCGAGTTAATTGGCCTGCTATGCATTCAAATGTCATCTCAACGAAAAGTTAATTGGAAAATCAACATAAAAGGCAATTAGTTTACTGAGAAATGTTGCACAATTCATTGCAATCACAGTAGATATCATTTGAGGAAACAGTTTTAGTTAAATAGTTGTTGCAAAACAAATAAGCCTTCATATAATTCAGGTATGAATTTTACTCTTAACTCTTTCTAATTGTCTTAAATTGCAAGCTAATGTTCGCAAGCATTTTGTTATATTGATAGATTGCTCGATTGGTAAATTACCATTTAATCGCTTACTCTTATATACATTTATAAGTCAAAAATAGCCCTATTGTCAATCAATTCACGTTGGCTGCTTGCTTGGGTGGAAAAAGTTTACAATTCTTGTGGCGCTTAATCAACACGATTAATATACAAATGCGCATTTGATTGATCGAGCCAGCCGCCCAGCCAAAATGGAATACACATGAGCCCCAGGGTCATCGTTTGGGCTGTCTCGCGCCGCATGCACCAAAAGCAATGCGCGTAAGTATTGGTTTTGATTGATTTGCATATGGTGTGTCAAAAATTAAAGAAGTGAGGCGAAACTAATTTCATTCTAATGTCTAGACGACCCTTGGACCAGTCGGTGTTTGCTTTTTGAGAAAGCCTGCGGCCAAGTCACAGGACATTAAGAGGACTTAAATCATTACAAAGAATTCATAGAAGGTACTATATACCCAAGGCAGCTACAATTTTGCAGAGTAGATACTTTGCATAAAAGCCTAAGTCATTAGTTAATCATAAATTAATCAGCTTACACAGCAGAAGTCCTACAATTGCTATTGTCATGTTAAGCTGCAATTCGTTTGGTTAAAGCTGTCACACACTGCGTATACGCATCATATTGTCTGTCAATGCCCTGCGAATAATTAAAGCGCTGGCGATTCTTTTCCAAGATAAGCAACTCATTTCGGAAACAATTGTTGAAGCTATTGTCCGGGCAGCCTAAATAAGCATTGGCATTATTAATAGATTAGCCGCAGGACACTTTAAATGATAATTATATGCGGTCTACTGAGAGCAGAAAGTTTTTGGCAACACTAAGCACTTTTTGGCATTGTCTTTTTGCCAACTTTCATTCAGAAACCCAAAAGTTTTGCAAATACTTATACATCTACTTGATTGCATCTGGATCAACAAAACCCCAAAAAGCCAGTCTGATGTATGAAAGCCCTTTCTGGCTGGCAAACGTCACTGCCTGTTTCTGTTAGCCATCTCCAAATAATACTATCATTATATTTTAGTGGAAAGAATTAGCCAAAGTTTAATAAGCCTCTGGTTGCCTTGACCTCTTCCTAATATTTGTCCATTTTCATGTCTCAAACTCCGAATTAAACTTTTAGCATAATTTTTGATAATTAAGTAGACATCTGTCGAAAAATGCTGGCCATAAAAAACTGAGATTATTAATATACACGCTTGATGCCCGTTAGAACCACAGGATAAATAACACTGGACTTTTAAAGTAATTAATTTTCAAGCAAAGGTACAGGTAGGTGTCTAGTTACATCAAAAATATTTGGGCATGTACATATATATGTATACAAGTCTACATATAAGAACCAATTTGTATGGAGCAACTTTTGCATAGAATTGTCTTATGTTTTACCTGAAATAACTTTGAGCATTAGCTGAGATTCAATTAATTTGAAATTCTTTTTGTTTTTGCTTTTTGTTTGTTGTTAGTGGGTTTCTGTTTTCCTATTGGAAAACAAGTTAAGAAAAGTTCAAACTGATGCAGGGCGTCAATTGTTTGTGCTCCAGCGGCTCAGACAGACATTAACACACTCCACTGTCAGGCACACTGAGAAAAAATATGATGCTTGTGAAAGATTCTTTAGGCCTTTGGCAAACAGACGAGCTGACAGAAGCACATTAAGTTCTTTTAATTTTAACACAAAAGCTGCCCGTTTATTTGCTCTTGTTCTGGATGATATGTACTCTTGCTTTTTGACTTTGTCTAACTAAGCCCAAACTGCGGCTTGTTTGCACAGTTGTCCCGCTTCGCACACACACTCACAAATACTTCTAAAACACAAAGAATCAAGCACATACACTTACTCAAAATAATACACATGGTATATTTTAAAAGTCTTCATAATATAATATTATATTGAAAGCGTTAAACAGCGTATGTTTTCAATTCAAATATTAGCATATCGTTATATATACTTTTTTATTCCATAAGCGCAATAGCGAATATCAATTTGATATTAATTTTTGACACATGAGTATTAAATTTGGTTTTTTTATATTTGCACAATTTGTTCGGTTAGCTTTGTCTGAGCAGCAAATGCCACAAAATCGCACACACGCACAAAGACATGTAGTTTATATAGTATTAATAATTTTAAAAATACCTTTTTATTATTCAATCTGTTAATTACTTGGGCCACTCGCCTTTGGAAGTATTTTAGCGATTAATTATATTATTCGATATTTTTGTATTTATAATATTTATAGTTTCAATTGAGCTAATGCAAATATATATTTTTGTTTCGTATTTTATTTAATGCAATCACAAATTTCACAATTTCACATAAATAACTTGCAACTAGATATTGAGTAATGAGTAAATTTGTAACATTTAATAATAGGAATTTGAAACACTTAATTAAGAAAATACAACTCCTAAAAACTTGTATTAAACGCACATCATTTATTGACAACTTTCACTTCTTCTTTATTGGCACTCTTCGAAATCTTATCTTATCACTGTCTCCGCTAGTGTTACCAACTTCAATATGGAATGAAGTTGGCGCATTTACTGTTGCATATCACTGACAAACGACCCGACTACCGTTGCGCCACATCGAGTACTGGCAACTGGCAACTGGCGTTCCGTTCCGTTCCGTTCAGTTCAGTTGTTCGTTGCGAACTGTTCTTCGGGCCACGTACGAGACTCGGTCGGTAAGCCGAGGCAATCGAACTTGTCGCAAGCTGTTTCATTCATAAAATCTCGGGTACAGGCAGCAAGCAGTTGCAGGAGTCGTCGTCCCGCAGGTCATGCAGCACACAACATGTTGGTGCTGGTTCCATTTGTATTTTGCCGGGCTGGCGATATTTCTACTATAGCAGCTGCTGAAGGGCAATGCTCGGCAGACATAGCTTATACGCAATGTATGCCTGCTGTCTCCGGCGGCACCGTCTCCTTTTTGCCAAGTCTCAATGTCAAGCTTCCTGTTAGACAAAAATAACAGCTACTCGTACGTTTTTCTCCATCTCTGATTTGTCTAGGTATATGTTTGTAGGCGTGTGCGCTCACTCGTAGGGCACTAAATTTTTTTTTATACATAGGTGACAATAAGTTTGCTTTCCTTCCTCTACGGGTGTATCACAAAGTTATATAGCAAACCAACTATATTTTTGTTTATGTCTGCTATTGCTATAAGCTTCATTTCGACAAATATATTTTTGTAAGCTAATTGAAGCTTCCCGCAAGAAATTTACTATTTACTATACACGCATTTTCAACTTAATTAACTGAACTCTATCCAGGCCACACGCTAAATAGTTAGAGATGTTCGCTATTGTTGTGGGGAAGCCACTACACATGTGGGGTGGAATACATTTTGTAGAGTAAATCAGAACAAAGCATAGCATGGATAATTACATTTAACATCCTCGAAAATGTAACGAAATAACATTGAGTGCACATCCTAAAGCTCTTTGCACTTAACAAGGGATAACTTTTTGTGGAAAATTTGCAATTAACTTTTAGGTATTTTTCTAAACATAGCGTTCTCATATCTTGTTGAGGGTTAGCTTTATGAAAAATATTTTCTAACGTCAACGTTTGATATTTACGTTCAATAAGATTTTACTTAATACACCTGTCAACAGGCAAGAGTTCGTAAGAATTCATTTTTTTGCATGCGACAGGCCAAGTTGACAAATGATGATATTTCTACGAAGCTGGGTCAGCAAGCAAGATAATAAGGTCCGGGCTTTGTGTAAGCAACCGCTATCATTATCGCTAAAAGCTGTTGACGGTTGGCTAGAACTGTGTGAAACACAGCAGCGACTGTTTGATAGTGAGCCGTCCTCTAAGTTTCCCCACTAATCCTTTATGTGTTTGCATCTGCTGTCGTCTTAGGTCTCTCCCTCTCTCATTCCTTGCTTTCCATATTCAGAGGCAATCCCGTTGCCAGTGTTAAGTAAACCAAAACTATTTTGTGGTCAAAGCAAAATTCAAATTACATAAATATTTTAAAGTATAAGCAGTAGTATGCGCGCTTAAGGTCCCAAGGCGCAAACTTATCCGCATCCGCAGCTACCTCCAGTTCCGCACTCAATTTTGAATATATAAGTTTAAAACACAAAAGGGCCTGTCATGTGTGTGTGTGTGCGTATGTGTGCGTGTGCCGCGGACAAATGCATAATTTGGCATACAGAATTATGGGTAGGAATAGAAACACTCTATCCGCTAGGCAGCATCCAATTTCTTGGGTGATTTATTTCTTTTTTGGCCAAAGTTGACACAGCTCTTGACTTGAACTTGGCCCCGGATTATTGCTTTGTGCCTAGGCAGAAAGAGCCTCGGGAGATGGGCGTACGCTGAATGAATGAGTATGAAAAAAGTTGACAGTCTTGCGTAATCTATAGAGTGTTCATGCAAAGCAGATTTTTGTTTATGTATTTATGTATATTTATTTGATGACAAATATGCCCCGCCCCAGTGTGTGTGGCTTCCTGTGCCCACTTTGGACTTAAAATATTTATTCCAAAGTTTTGCTGATTACTCATGACCAGTTGGCAGTACCCCTAAAGGCCTACCCTGCAGCCCTCTCATCATAATGCTATTGCCACGTGCTGCACTTGGCTAACGTGCTGTCAAAGAGGCACTTATAAATAATACAGATCATGGCCAGTAGCCAAAATCCAAATTGGCTCACGCTGTAAACACGCGCCGAAGCGCCAAACCCAAGCCTCAAACATCATTTACGCCCTACAAATTGATTTTACCGTACTGAATGCTCAGCGTCCGGCCATAAGTTAGTTAGCCCGTAACTGTCAGAGGGGCTGGGGTCTGGCAGCCACAGCTTCTTGCATTGAGTAAGCAATGATTTTCACTTGGGTTTTCGCTTTTATCATGATTTTTTCTTGATTTTCCTTCGCTTTCCGTTTGAAATGGCTCCCCTTTTGCTCTCTCTTCCCATTTCTAACATTCCGGCACAAGCGTTGCTCATTTTGTTGAGTATTTCAACATATTTTTATTCCACCCAGGCGAGGTTTTACTTTGTTTTCGTTTGTTGGTTCCGTTTTGGGTTGCTTTTTTAAGGAAGATTCAAACTACTTTATTTAGATGACTGTTTGTTTGAAGTGCCGGCCAGCTTCAAGGCCCACGCATAACCTATGGAAAATACAGACTAAGTAAACACGCCTTTCCTTGCCAAATTGGCAGACATTTGTATAAGTGTAAACATATTTACTTAACTGTTTTTTGGCACAGTGTACTTGTACAGGAAGAAACACAAATTAGCTTTACACGTGGCCTGAAAGTTATTAAAAACTTCACTTAACCACAGAGACCTTTGTTGGGGTTGTTAAGGATACCAGCTTAAGGCCACATATTATTACACACGTGTAAACACATTTCGTGCTTCAATTTAATATGAAATTAATCGAACGCTTGCTTTGAAGCTTGTAGCCCATATAGATAGCAAATCTGAATATGCGTGTTGACGAAAAATTAATGGTGTTCTCAATAGAATTAGTCGGAATATGTCAATAAATTTTTCTATTCTAGTGTTCTTTAAGCATTTAAGTAAACTAAAAACAAGGTTTAAGAGCAACCGAATCACTACACGTTGTAAAATAAGCCTATCGTATATGGCTACATTTATTGTATGCCAATTATTGTTCATAAGACCCTTTGTAAATTTAATTACATTTTCTCACATCCATGTGTACTAACTGTAAACATACCTTCTATATAAAGTAAAGAGAGTTTGACAAACAAAACGAATTGCTTGGTGTCATCTCAACTCGTCTTTACTACGCATTTAAACATTTTACAGCTTAGCGACACTCAGATAATTAAAAGGGAAAGCTCAACTGTCACACAGATCAAAAATCTGAAAGAGTTTTTCATGAGTGTGGATTTTCAGTAAGTGTATATGTACATGTATCTAAATATATGTTGTTATTTTCAGCGTATTTTTATACTCCTACGTCATTCCTTGGGTTCTCAGGATATTTTGGAATTAGAAAGAAGAACATTGTTGAATTTTGACTTTTATGGTTTCGCATTTAACCAAATGACGTGTATGCTCATAAAAACATTTGGCTAACTGACTTGTCAAGTGCTAATTAAACATTTTTAATGGCCGTCAAGTAAAGCCGTCATAAATGCTGCTAATAACATTTTTGTGTCATTCGCAAAGCATTTGAAGTGCGTGCCCAGATTGCAAGTGCCACGGTAATGTTTCAACCGAGAGTGAACTTTAAATTGTGCCTCAATATATATGTAAATTGCATGAATGCCGCTTCCTTTTTTGGGCCTTGCACTCTGGTAGTCGGCCAATCAACCCCATAAAAATGTCAAACTTACCCAAATCAGTCAATAGACGGCAAATGCGACGGCACGTCGACAAAATTGACAATTCGCATTCATAATTTCTGTCTGCGCCATGTTTATGTCCCGTTGACCTTTTTCGAAAACAAAAGGGTTCTTAAATCTCATCTACGCACACAAAAGCAAATCATGATGTCTACTCAACGTAATCCCACTTCAAAGACAATCTATATTCAACGAAGTCTTCGGAATTGATTTTCAACTGTGATACCTCAGTAGGTTTGTGGATCAAGGTGTCATTGCCTTAATGCTTCAAATCCAGCTGGCAAATCAGCTTCAACTAACAAGCATAGTTGCGAATTAACACATTTCCATGGCAACGACAACTACAACAATGACAGACCAGCACACCGGATTGTCATTATTCGCAGGTGTGACGTTACCTTCCACAATTATGCTCATTAATCATACGCCCCGTGTTTAAACTGTGATCAGGCATATTGAGTTTATATTGAATGGAGTGCAAACAACTACACCCAAATGCGCAACTCTCGATGCAAAGCACATGCCGCCCATTTGCCTGCTGTTTGGGCTAAGAGCCTGCTCACCTGCCACGAACAACAGCCGGTGTGGGAATGCTGCTAAATGAACTTGAGCTAAGAATCAGACTTGTGTTTTGCTTTCTTTTGTGTCGATTGGTGTTTTCCATTTATTTTCCTCCGTTTCAACGTCTCCATTGTGAATTTCCTGTTTATCGAATACAAAACAAAATAACAAATACTTCAGCACACGCCAAAACTCTGGCCAACAAAATGTCAGGCAGGTGCTTTACAAGTCTCAGAGGGTGACAAACACAGACCAGAAACCTACAAATGAGCAGTGTTTTCGTATTGCTCGTGTGCTTGCCTTTGGCTTAAACCGTGAATGGAACTACAGAACTACTACTTGTAGCATTCAAAGAAAACAAATCTTTATTGAATGCGTCGTAGACCTTATTCAAGCGCCTGGAACTGAACATGACCCAAATTCACAGATTACCTGCCAGTAATTAGGGACCACTTGTCCGTCAAGCGGATAGCATGTTTGACACTTAGCGGTGCCACGAACTTAAGCAGTTTATGCCTCAATAATAAATAACAATTATTTAACGCGCTCTAATGATGGCCTTTTCAGCTGCCCCAGCCCGTGGACAAACAGTTCGTCAATTACAGCGCATTAATAGGCAGTCGGCGAGCCATATGTATTAATTAAGGCAAAACGTGAAGGGCTTGTGGCACCACCCCAAGTTTGGTGCCATGCGACAATATTTTTGCGTGGGTGTGCCCTAAACCATGGCCATTGTATTGCACAGGTGGGGTGGGGAACGGCAAACGGGGTGTCTTACATAATTGAATGCGTGCCATAGTTACACAAATCTGAGAGGTTGAGCTAAGTATGAAAGCCAAAACACAGTTACACAAAATGGTCCTACGTCTCACTTTCACTTTCACTTTCACTTTTACGTCCTCCTTTGCTCTCAGAGGGCAAATTCAATGAAAGGCCAAATGAATAAAGAATTAGCTGTGACAGCAGTAAACCATATACTAAACTACGATCCATGCCTAGGCAGGTTTCGGGCTCGACTTCCCACTCGGCGGGCTCAATTATTGAGCAGCTATCTAGGCACGAGCATTGACTTGCTTTATCGCCAGCACCAGGTTTGCTGCGTATTGATTTTCTGCCCAAATGGAGCCTTTCTTCTTGTTGTTTTGTTTTCTAATTCGACTTCTTTGAGGCTTTTGGCCAACTAGCGAAACAATTTCGGCCAACTTACGCGGCATTAGATGCCAACGTGCATATGGTTTGCCCTCCTATTGTGGCAAGGCGTCTGGGCGTGGTTATGCTGCGGCACGCATCACGTGCTACCCAATGTGGTGAAAATTGTGCGCCAATGCCTGGGCCAAATCGGGCATCGGGCATTGGACCAAAAGCAAACAACAAAAGCAACAATTGCCAAGATGACAGCTGACTAGTGGAAAGTTTTCATGGAACCAGCGGAAAGGCAGGACAGGCAAGTGCATATAAAATTTTATCGGCTGACAGACAAAAACTAATATCAAGTACGAAACACTTAATAGGATGCCAAACCACTATAAGCGGCCATTTATCCAGGCTCAGTGGAGCTCAGAAGGTATACACAGCTTTAAAATTTAAATACGATTGAAGTTAAGGAATAACATGGTATGCAATAATATGTACATATATATATAGGGATTATGTACGTATGTAGGTTTCAAGTAACAATAGCTACGTGCTGCCTGTGAATCCCACCCATTTAGTACCCTTTTCGCTATAAATACAATTTTCCCATAACGAGCAACAAACAATGTCACAAGCGCTTTTAATGCGCTTAAAGTCAACCAGTTCTGTGAAATTGAATGAAAAGACAAAATTAGCACCATAAAAAAATTCGTGGAATCATCAGCATGTGAGAGACGGGCAAGTACGTAAGCCCTCAAAAGGATCGACGAGCCGGAAGTGGATCCTAGTTGAATGATACGGCGTAGGTGAGCTCAAGTGTCAGGTCAAGAGTGAAACACGGACATGTGTTAACTCGACGATGGCACACGAGGTGAATCTGCAATTGTAAGCGGCTTTTGAAAGACAACAGTTAAATTCACAATGGGGGAACAGAGGACGGACGACAGGTTTCCAATAAGCTTTTGCTTCTTAGCTTAAGTCCGGCAAAACTTTCCCTTTCAGCCAATTGCGTCAACATAAATGTTTGTAGTTCGGATGTCCCCAAGTGGATAAACCTCTGCTGATAAACTTTGCAAAGACCTAAACCCAAATACTTTGGCTGTCAAAAATGCCTGTACGTTAAGATTTAAAGCTGTGATTTAAAAGGTTCACAGGCAGCAGCGTGTGACAGAAAAGCAAATAAATCAATTGAAAACCACTTAAATTTCGCTTTGCCGAATCAAGTCAAACTGATATCAAAGAAAATGGCTGAGAAAAGAAAATAAATTAATGACGTTTTCCAAATAAATCGTACAGCAAAATAAACTCAAGTGTCCCCTTGAATCAATTTCACAGCCACCCACAAAAGAAAAGCAACCAATATATCAAGGGATGGTGTCTATTGCACCTATACAACACTAAGACCTGCCAAAATGTTTTCCAAGGCTTAAAATACGTCAGTAAATTGAACGCTTGGTTTCTATGTAAATCCAACCCAAAACCTGATTCTGGTCAAACACTTACAATTGGCGATTCAAAACAAGAGATCTTAATGCATTCTATATTTGGGTCTTTGATAGTTGCTTTCATTAATGAACTTGTTTACGTGAAAACCACATCATTAAAACAAGTAAGAACGCTCTAGTCGGGACTGCCCGACTAGGAGATTCCCTGAACCAAGTCCGTGTTGATGTTTTAAACAACCCAGCTTACATCCTGTATCTATATATGTTAACATATATATATAACATATATGGGGGTGTGCTTCCATGCTCACATATACACATCCATATACACGTTGATCTACCGGCTGCGCTGCATTTTGGTTTCCCTGGCTTATAAGGGCAAGCAGTGGAAAACATATTGGCATATTTCATATATCAAACTCTGGCATACTCTTGTGCTTCACATTTAATAACCGAGCTATTTTTTGTCAGCATACTTTTGGGCAGGTCATTTTATTTACCAGTTTTTACTTTTCCTGCATACTTTAAGCTGGTAATTTATTCCATAAGCTATTATATCCATTGCATACTTTTCTGCATGCAAATACAAATGCAATGTTTTATTTATACCTTTCTCCCTTAAATACCATCATAAAAATCTAAAATATATCAATGCAGTTGTATTTTGTGAAATTCCGTAAGTATTTGGCTGAGTTAGAACAATTTTTTTAAGACCGGACACTCTTTACATGACAGTTACTCAGCCAAATACTGTTGGATCTGTAGGATATACTAATATAGAAAAATTACTGAACTTTAAAAATCTTTATAGATCTGTTCGATGTTATTCAATGTAGATCTAAAGAGCACACTTTTAAATGGAATTTTATTTATTTTTCAGATATAAAGCAAAAAGCCCAGATATGGGTTTTACTCTGTTCCTCAATCAGACGCTGGATGAAGGTCTTTTACCTCAGTATTACAGTACACTCTGATGTTAAAATGTAAGTATTTCAAACGTATCCTAAACTATATAATTAACAATATTTCTTTTAGGGATCTGTCTGGAAGGGACAAGCAACGAGAACAACAACAAAATCTATGGACTTTTCCATATCAATTGCAGAGACTCCAGTACCGAGGCCTTATTACTTAACAATTATTTATAATTTCTAAATAAATCTCATATGTATATGCTTTTTCAAATGTCAATGATAATATTTTTTAAGTTTTGAGCTGCAGCCTGCACTGTTTTAAACTCAACAAATGGGAATTTGTATGTTGTTTTATATTATGTATTTGTACATTTGTATTATTTTTTTGAATAAACAACAAATTAATGAAATTAAAAGAAATTAATTTTATTTACTAGTTTTCACTCAAATACCAGGCGAACAGAAATCGCAGCACGTCGACAAAGATTTTTGTTGAGTGCTTATTAAATGTGCATACTTTAGGGGGCATCAATTAATCCGCTGCAACTCACATTTTCAGCTAAAAATTTTACCCAAATACCAGGCGAACAGAAATCGCAGAAGGTCGACAGAAAAATATTTTCTTAGCAAAAATTTTCTGTAGTATACTTTCGGGGGGCCAACAAAATTTGGTGCAATTGGACCAATTTTACCAAATTTTCAAGAAAGTACCAGGCGAACAGAAATCGTTGAAGGTCGACAAAAAATATTTTTCCTAAGTAGAAATTTTGTGTTGCATACTTTCAAGAGCAGCAATTTTTAAAAATTCGTTCAAGGTCATTCAGGGATGTGGATCAGGGATTTATCAGTTCAAGGGGCGTGAATTGCGTGGAGGGGCTTAAGTAAGGCATGTGTAAAGGGGTATGAGTTAGTCTAAAAAAGAGGGACATACATACATATATTTGATCATTTCTTGCGCATTTGCAAGATTGGGTGCTTTGTGAATTTGGGTTCACCGGGACTATCTCTTTGGTATAATTACCATGAGAATTTGGGTCGTCAAGGAACCGTTAACTGTGTCGTAGTAAGCTAGCAAACTTTGCTCAAAAATGCAAAGTCCGCCGTAACTTTACGAATTTAATGTTAGAAAAAATGATTGTTTTCCTGACTTGTACAAAAAAAGACAATTTTGGAAATTGCATTTTTATTGGCATTTAAAAATATAGCGATAGCTTCAATTCGTACGAGTAAAAAAATGTATATCATTCAAAAATCGGAAGGAATGGCTCATTCGAATTACAGCCATGGATAGCTAAAAATTTTTGATCTCAGGATCAATCTAGTTTTTTATACCCTGAACTGAAGTTTTGAAATTTTAACTATATATATTCTTGTATAACATACGCAGTACCATTGTAAATGGTATATCTATTGTAAATGGGAATTCAGGGTATAGTGGTCTTGTGATAATGTATGTAACAGGCAGAAGGGGGCGTGGCAGACCCCATAAAGTATATATATTCTTGATCAGGACGACGAGATGAGTCGATCTTTCCATATCCGTCTGTCCGCCCGAACGTCTGTCCGTCTATCCTCCTGCCTGTTACATACATTTGTTTTTAACAAAACCATTATACCCTTATTTCTCATTTTCAATGGGTTGAGGGTATAATTAGGAATCACTATAATTGAACAAAGCCAGGCGGTTGAGCCAAATACGAACACACAGCACGTTAGCACCTGTACAGGTGTTAAATCAAAACGCGTTGCCAAGCCAAGAAAATAAACATACTAATAAAACACTTTTCGGTCAGCTAAAGCGACGGTGCTTGGCCCACGGCAGCCATTAGATCCAACGAATGCCAACGCATACTTAATGTGCTTGTTTGGATGTGTGTTTGTGTAAGTGTGTGCGTGCGTGTGTAAATAGTGAACATTGATTACAATTGAGGCTCCTTTATTTGTGTACCACTTGACGAGCTTAACAACCTGAGTAACCAGCGGAAAAATACACTAGACAAAGAACTCGCATCTTGGGAAGAGTCTAGCAATCAAATTGACTCGAAATAGCTGGCAAATAAACAAATAAACAAAGCAATAGTCAAATATGTACTATTATCATGTATATAGCGTATGTAGAAATCAATTTTGTCTGCATACTCAGCAAATGTCCAAATTCTTAGCTTTGACAAGGTGTGTGCCTGTTACTTCTTTTGCTGCTTACCAGCGCCTTGAACTGCAGCCCAGTTCAAGGCACCTGAGTTCAAATTGGAAACGAATAAGGAGAAAATATCAAGAAAAGACAGAGCAGAAATCTAGAATAGAGTCCCAAGAGATTCTCAAATTGCCAATTTAGTCTAGCTGAGTTAGAGCCATTCTAACCTTGCGAATTTGTTCTACACTCTTTGCATCGATAGCAGCAATGCAGGAAAAGATAGAGTTTTCCAAAATCGCAGTTAGTTCATCGTAATTCAAAGTTAAAAAAACTTAAAATTTTGTATATCATGTGATTCTTGTCATTACTATTTTTGTCTAATTTGAGCAAAATTAAGAACTTAATTTATTTCATTATAGTTGATAGTTAAGATAATCGATAATGTGACTTAATTTCCTCGACGTGCACCAATTGTACGGTTAAGTATGTTTGATTTTCAAAGCGAGGTAAGTTTCAGGAACCGGAGCAGCCTTATTTTAGCTGTTACATATATGCGCACAAAACTTCCATTTCACCAATGCTCTGAGGGTATATAAATAATACTATGAAATACTTATTTATATATTCAAATGTGTGCTTCTCTTGAGTTGTTATCTGCTATTATGCAAATAGCCGTTCGCATTATATGAGATATCTAAGTGTCGGCATTATTTCAGCAACAAGAAGATTAAGATTTCGTTGGGTTTGGATGTCGTAATCCTGGTCGATGAATTCATATTATTTCTTATTATAATAACACTATTAAAAAACACAAATAACTATTATTTGAATAACACATAGTTAAAAAGGGCTATTATAACAGATTTCACATAAACATATGTCGCGCGCTGAAAAGTATGCTATACAAACAGAAATATGTCAGCCATTCATGCAGACTAACATAAATAATTGAAACTGAAAAGAGCAATGAAAAGACATTCATCAGCTGACGAAAGAAAAAGCCGCAAAGAGTTCAGCCCGTGACTATTTGGGATTTAAGGTATACAGGTGCATGGAACAAAGCCAAGTAAAACATGTTGTTTATACTGTTGTTTTGTTGTTATTTATGTTGTTCATGGGCGAGTTCTTCGTGTTGTTGCTGCTGTTGAACTTGAGGCCTTACTTAAACATTTTGTTGTGTTTGTATTTGTGTTCCTTGTGAGCAGCTAATGGCGGAGGAGACAAACAGCGTGGTGGTTAGCGGTTTGTCAAAGGGTCGAATACCCCGCTCGCACATGCGAATCAGATTATTCAAAGAAAATTGTGGGTAGGTGCGTGGTGTAGTCCTTGGAACGTTCATTTAAGCCCTGACAGCTGTTGGCACTTCTTTGCCAACAAATATATATGCCCTCACATAAAGATGATATATGGGTTTGTACTCAGTGCCGGACGCTTGCCGCAAACCATTTTGATTAGCACCTCAAAGCCAATTAGGCAAACACATAAATAAGCCAACAAATGTGCACGAATGTAAAATGACAGAAATATGAGAGAAACAAAACGATCATGATAATATATTTAATGCTCTGATTTAATTAATGGAATGCGGACTCTGCCGCTGGCGTTGTCCCTGCGGTTAAGCCCCTTATTTATGGCCATTGCTTAATTATTAAGAAGTTATGCAGAATTTAAACATTTATTGCAAACAAAACGGCGACAACGTGACGCATACTAAATAATAGCAGCAGCACAAACAGCAACATCAACCTGGTCAGGGCTTGCCCTATTGAACACGCCCCCTTTTCAGTTTAACCACTGGACGTGGGGTTTTACGAGTTTGGCGAGTGTTTCGGTATTTGGTCAAGTGTGGCGCTCCAACATCGGGCATTTTATTAGCCTGGTCGGTCATAAATATTTTATGCGTTATAAAAATGTAGGCAATACGTAGCCAAGTCAGTTGGTTAAAGCCACTTGTGGCAATTAGTGGCATTTAGTTAAAAAGCTAATAAATACATTGCGGCTGTCTGCAAACTTTGTGGGTGTGATTAATGCCCCGGCCAGTCATTTAATGTCAAAGACAATGCTAATTGCTAATTAAATAAACCAAGTCACAACAATTAATAATAGTTATTAGCTGTGACAGCTGAAATGGAAAAATCTTGGCCTGCAGCCCCTTTGAGTGTGGACAAAGAACTTAAGCCCATGGACCTGCTAAAGCAGTTACAACACATATAATTATTTATGTGTATATGTATGTTAGACAGGAAGCTGTTTTGCGGATACTCGCCTTAGAAATTAAAATAAATAAAATGCCAGGAAGAAACTTTTCAGGGCCACGTGACTTGCTTGTAAATATTTTTCCGCTTCAGCATACGACTTTTGAACTTTTCCCTCTCTCCCACGTCGTGTCGCATTTTTGCCCTTAATGAAAATTATTTAAATATTACAATCTTAAATAGGGTACGCTCTCGTTACTTATATTATTGTGAAACATTTTCTTCTTTTTTTTTAGATATTTAAAGAGCGCTTAATTTTGGGCATGTTCCCAGAAAAAATTATGGTTATTATTATGGCTCGTTGGAAGGCAAAGGCATGTTCAACTAGCCCGTACAAGCAAATCCTGTATATTTCCATCTAACAGCAATTTATTTACATTATTTTTATAACAAATTGCGCAAGGGAACGTTGCCCAGCAGCTTGTTAGCTTGAAACACTTGCATACACTGCGTATACGCAATATTTGTACTTGGATACCCCAAGGATGGCCTGTGGTTTTTTTTCCATACGCCTTAAGTGCCACTCGGAAGCGTCTTCATTTACGGCAGACAATTAAATTAAATTAAATGAAACAAACACACACAGCTATTGTTTCGGGTTGTTGATGTTTATGCTGCTGTTAATGTTGTTGTTCTTGTTGTTGTTGGGCACAACTTTCACGGCAAATATTTGGTTGAGCTTGAGTTTCACGTGACAACGGGTAATTAGCTGGCATTTAAACTATTTCAAGCCGTTAGCTACCCATGCAAATTTTTTTTAGCCTAGGTCCTCACAGAGGTGAGAGCTAAATACCAATTTGGGTCTTTTTGTGTTACCAAAATCTTTCAGGAAATTTCTGGCTTGGTTGTTGAAATTGCTGTTTGAGCATTTTTACTTACCCTTGACGCATAAAAAGGTTATTAGCCACCGAAATGTGGTCTGCAAAGGGCGTAAAAGGCTGCAAAAAGAACAGCTTTTATAGTTGAGATTTTTGACAATTCCTAAAGGAATATAACATTTAAAGGTCAAAATTAAATCGGACAAGAAACTTGCTTGAATTTTTATTAAATTATTAAATTACTCTGCGCAACAAAGCCTAATTAACATATCATTTGTTAAGTAAAATTTAAAACAACTTGAATGTCTTTAATACATATTATTTGTCAACAGCTGCCTTCCTTCATTAACTATCACTGCCGAGCTCGGTGTAAATGGGAAGTAATTGAGTTTTACGGCAGTAAATTAAATAAGTGTGTTCATTCGTTCTCCACTCTAGACAACTCTGAGCAGTAGCTGCTCCAGCCTGGAGTTCTTAAAGCTGAGAAAAATAAATGAGAGATAGGTAACTGGAGGAGGCTTAGCAGTTGAGCAGTAGCTATAACTCGTATCTGCTTCAACCACATACATACCTACGTACATACATACATGCGCTAAATAAGAGAACTGTGTCGTCGTCTTGCTAATTTGCCATAACTTTTAGCTAATGCCAGTTCCGCGTCACCGTCAGCGTCAGCATCAGCTCGTTTCCTCTGCTAACACACTTGGCTACAACTTTTTCATTTCGCGTCCCATGCGAGCTGTGCGAAAAAGTAAACTCTACAATTTCCATGCCTACTTTTGCCACGCCTACACACTTTCTGTTTGGGCGACGACGTTTTATTGTGTACACGTGACACGCCATTTTGCAATTGTCGCTGTCTTTGGAAATTGTTCGATGCGAGAGTCCCCGAAGTCGTGGTGTTAGCTTGGTGACTGCCCACAGCAGCCAAACGTTAACTTTCGATTTTCGAGCTTCATTAAAAATGTTTAGTGCTTTATTTTCGGAGACAGCCTCCGGGCTTAAGCCATGGCATGTGGCAGCCAGTGCGCCCTATGCTTCTTATGGCCACAACAGCAAGATGTAACTGCTTAGTTAATAATTTAGACCGCCTTGTTGCGGCAATGCTTAAAGCTTAGCAAACAAACTACGTTGCTTTATGAGGCAGCAAATGACGATGCGTCGCGAATACTGGCTATCGATCCATTCTTCTGCAGGACACAGGTCCTGTCTTGTCGTAGACTGTGCCTCGCTGCTTCGATGATGGCAGCAGTAAATAAAGGCGCGTTTATGGACAGCCACTTGAGTGGACAGAGTAAGCGGACAGGGGATGCCCATGTACCGACATTTAATACATACAAGTGCACATATCCCTGAATATGTATATGTATATGTATACATGCTCTACATACATACGCATGTACATGTATTCAGTGAACCGCATATAAAACCAGCCAGATACACGCGCAGTATTTATGCGATAAACGCGTGTCAAATATAATTTTAGAAACATAATGCTACGCCTAGGAATATAAAATACTGCACGACGCTTCGAGGAGCTGATGGCCAATCAGCGCCAGCATTGCTGCTATGGAAAGTTTGCCCTACTGACAGTCATCGGGGATGACGTTTTCCGGCCCAGCTTGAGGGCCTCTGAGCTTTCTTAAGGCATGCCAGATATTACAAGCTCACGAATAC
Organism: Drosophila gaucha; assembly: GCA_035045545.1. NCBI lineage: Eukaryota > Metazoa > Arthropoda > Insecta > Diptera > Drosophilidae > Drosophila > Drosophila gaucha. The sequence continues at coordinate 3,419,663 of JAWNOY010000292.1, forward strand.
CCCTACTCGTGCTATTTATTGCGTTAGGGTAGGCAAATTTTTGCTAAAGCAAAAATGTTTATTTATTTTGTTTAAAGCGTATTCTGGCTTCGGCCAACGTACTTTAAAGCGCCGCGCAAAAGTTTGGCAAATCACTTGGATCGAAACACGTCGAGTCAGCGCCACCTAATTAATTGCGGCTCAAAGTATTTAAAAGTTTATGGCGAGGCTTCAGTTTTACATAAGTCATTGGCCAAATTTGCACTGAGGCTTTCAACTTTGCAGACTGCCGTTCGCCTTTGGCAGTTAGCCGTTACGCATTCGCCGGACTGTGCTGCAAGCGATAGACAGGCAGTGGCCCGCAGCCCCCGCACCATTGTTGCGTGATAACTCGCCGCGATTGCGGTCACATTAAGGTTTCCGCATAGCGTTTGATTTAGGACTACAATGTGTGGCCTGGAATTTGTAATTATGGCTGTGGCCGCGTCGTGCTGACAGCTTAATGTGGCGATAGCCTTTACGAGCAGCACGTGTTTTTTGGCGGATCCATTTGATTTATGTACTCGCGAGCTCGGCCTGAAAGTGCGTAGCACATGCGTGCCTTCAATTTTTAATTACCGTGCCAAGCACAAAACTGAGTTATTGATGTAGGTCAGAGGACATGCATGAGGTGGGCTGTCCAGCGAAATGAACTCAAGTTGTGGAACTTTAGTTCGCACAGCATTTATCAAACTTATCGGGCAATCGTGCGTAAAGCCCAGAAGAGACTAAAACTTGAATTGGCCTCAAAGCGTATGCTTGCGGGAAATTTAAGAAAAAAAGGAAAATGAAAGAGATATGCTGCATTCCTTTAATTTTTCGCATTTGAACATCTTTAACCCAAACGAAACTTGAGAAAAACATAAATTCATATAAGTCCATAAGCAGTCGAGCAGCTTAGCTCTTCCGGCGAAGCACTTATCCATATACGCTATTCATAGCAATAATAACTGACTAATTGGATTAACTTTGTATTGACTTGGCCTCTCAGCGTTTTAAGTACCCATTGAAAAGTGCCGCTGATAATGCCCCGATTCAGCGTTAATACCGCACAACACAAGTGAAAGGCTTATAACATTGGTTTTGCCCAACATATACAATCAAATTTTCGAGTGTTCCTGAGTATGATGAGTTTGAGTATGATGTTAGCAGGCGACAAATTCTGATGCGTAGAAAATTTGTCGTTTCGGCATTAGCAAGTATTTGAAAGCGGCTTACAAAACAATTTTGCTACAATAAAAAGATTAAAATGTTGTTAAAAAACCAGAGGACATACAATTTGTGTGCTTATATAAGAGTTCGAGCTAAGCGGCTTTCCCAGCTAAGTTTTTGTACTTAGACGATAGGCAAATCATTAAAGGCAAGCTGCAGATGAGACAGAACAATTAGCCAGCCCATAGCGAACACTCTGACTCAGTATTTCCCTACAGCAGCTCGAAAACTTTTCGCATATAATTTAAACGAAAAGCCTCACTTTTTACGGGCCCATATGCTCCGTTCGTGAAAGCCATAAAGTTAAAGCACTTACAAACACACAACGAAAACACAGTCATATAGCCATTCAGCCATAGACATGTGTACTACGCGTTTAAATTAAGCAGCAGCAGCAATTCGATGCGACTTATGAAAGAGCCCGAAGACTCAACATAGGCGGAAAACGCGACAGGGCAGCAGTTGTCTGAGCGTGAAATACGTAAGCACAAATAACAACAAGCTTTTATGTGCCTCATACCACGTGTTTCATATATATACACTGCTTGAAACTGCTGGTTTCAGTTACAGCCAAGGATTCGTCAGTTTCGCTTGTTCTCTTCATAACAATAAAAGTAAAGTTATTTGTTAATGAAAGGATTGTGGTGTAGCTTTAACAAAACTCTTAACTTTATCGCTTGTAAGTTTCAAAAGCTTCCCGGCATTGTTCATCGAATTTCTATAGAAACAAGAGGTTTGAGTTGTTTCTTTTTTTGGCTCAAGTAGCAGCTATGTGTTAGAAATCAAATAACAAACTTGCTCCAGCTTTAACAGCATGCGACAAATCCATCAAGTCTAATGTTTAAACGGCTGTCCAAATTGATGAGCGAGAGGCTCAAGCCGCGCACAACAAACACTTTGGCACGCACGAGTTCACTGTGGACCTTAGAAAAACTTAATTGATTTAAGCGACGGCAACTCGCATGTGAAACTTAGCTCATTAGACACCAAAACACACAGCCACACATGCTTATACATGTCGTAATAAAGTTTCTGTATTTGGGTGTGGCTAAATTTATTATTTGCTGCATACTTTCAGGCTTTTAGTTTCCCTCAAGCTCAAGTATCATATTTGGATGGGTACGTACTTAAGTATGTGTGTATTTAAGCATTTCACACAGCGGCAGTTAATTACCTCTTGAGGTGTCAAGCAATGGCGGTAATTATTTAGCGTCACTCACACTGCAAGCCTTATATTACGTATACGTATCGTGGACCCATAAGAAATGAGATAAAATACTTTTATTCTACTTTGATGTAAATACAAATAGAGTGTGTGTACGTCAGTATTATATCAACAGTGGAGAAAAACGGTTTGTGTTTCAGCTATGTGCAGAACGAAATGCACGGCCAGGCAATTGAAGTTTACCATGCGCGCACTTAAAAAATCGTTGTCCAATTAAAATATTTTTCACATCTGTATTCATCTATGCGAATATATGAGGAAAAATAAATAACTGAATAAATATTTTAAATAAATTGAAGGGGATTGCAGCAAATGTAGATTTTCTATCAAAATCTATGACTAACGGTAGCAAAACAAGTTCATTGCGTATCAAAAATGTCAGTAAATTGCAATTTATGCAAAAGTTTGATGGAATACATTTAATTTTCATTTGTAGATGCAAAAGCTAAGAGGGCGTTTCAAATATTGCAGTGGCAATGACATGCCAGTTAATTAAATCAATAGACTATATTCGATATCCATCTCAGCTGTACTCAAAGGCCAGCCATCAAAGTGGCTTCCAGCTGAATAATCTCTCGCCAGCAAGTGTGACCAAACACATTGTAACCAGAGAATAGACAATGACAACCGTAAAATATAGTTAACAGATAGATTGATTACTGCATGACCTGTCATGTCAATGGATATCATTGCATTGTTTCGTGGGCGTGAAATAGCATAAAGCAAATAGCCTGGACGGGTTTAAATTAATTTAATTTCAATTTGAGTTTAATCCTTAATTTGAATTTATCTATAGAAAGCTGTAAGTTTGCATATTAAAGTTACGTGCAAAATACGTGGATGAATGGCGATTGCTAAAGTATGAAGAATTCTACTTGAACCCGTGTATACCACAGGTTAACTTTCCTGTTTTTGAATATAATATTCCGAAAGGCAAAGTTGTCATTTAAAATTAAAACAAAGTTACACTGTAATAAATTGAATTGGGAGTTTACGAGTCGTAACCAAACTGCCCTTTTGGGGTCTACCGCTGCGGCTGTCATGCCCACTGAATCGCAATCGCATTGCTGTGCCGGGTCAAGGGGCATGGTCAACAGAACAACAATAACAGTTAAATGCAAAATGAAGAAATTAATATGCCGAGTAGCAAGCCGAAAGCTTTAAGTATTGCTCGGCACAGTATTACTCGAGCGCGACTTGAGGTCGACATTATTTCAATTACACGCCAATGCAATCGAGAGTCAAACGTGAGCTGCGTGAAAGTCCACCGTTTTTGGAGCTAAACCGAAGAGTTTCTACCCGGAGACAGATAAGACGAAGGCAATATTTAATAGCCGTAAGAACACGCACGTAACTGGCTAAAACATAAAGAAAAAACACGAAAATATCTTTACAGGAAATTCTTCACAAATATAATACAAAAAGGAGGGATGAATACAAGTCTGCATAAAATTTAATCGTCTGTGTGCGTCATGGTTGGGGATTGGTTACTTTTGGAGTTTGCATTTGCGGTTGAGCGTATATATATAAATATATATGTATGTCTGTATAAATATAAATACAATTATGGTACAACTAGAATAACATAAAATTCCTGTACTTGTACAACTAAGAAGAGTGAGTTTTCGGTAATAAGCATGAATACAATAGAGGCCTCATCCGCGCCTACGAGTAGAAGGTAAGCACACTCGTCTGATTGCCTCGCACAAATAGAAATGGTGGCATGTCCCGACTGAGGCTCTCCAGCCAGGCCATGTAGAGGGGCGCCGAGACGATGTTCTTGCGCGGCATCGGCATCGTCATCACCACGAGATCCGACTTGGTTGACTGCTCGTGAAGGTACTCCCTAAGCCTCAGATAGCGATTCGTTTTGTCCACAACCGCCAGCAGATCGTCGTCGGTAATGAGGCCTGATGAATGTAAATGGAAACAGTCTCTGTAAGAGAGATCTGTAGAGCTGATCAAGCAACCTTACCATCTTCCTCATTGAGCGTAGCCTTGCTACTGTGGCCATTCTCCTTATCGCCCACAACAAAATCCTTGATAAGTTCGTTGAAGAACTGTGTGGATGTCTCTTGCGGCTTCTTCGTAATGTCCGGTATTAATGTCAGATCAGAGTAATCAATGCGGAACTTGGACAGCAAACTGGCCATGGAGCGCTGCTCAAACTCCAATTCCGAATTCTTGTTTGCCAGTGCATAGACCCTGTGCAGAAAACACAAAAACGAACAGTGTAAATATGTTGTTTACAAAAGTGCAATTCCAATATATACAGAGTGTATCGACAGGGGCTGCTTCCAATTTACAGATATTGCCTGAAAAACTTCCATATGAAAAACTCATTCGCGCTTGATGAAAGCCAATAATAAAATGCGTAAACGCAATGCAGACAGCAAAGCAACAACAACATGTTACCCTGTTACAGATGGAAAGGAGACATTGTATAACCATCTCTACTCGAGGTGTACGATGAAGAATTATTATGAAAGAAGGAATGACATAATTGTCTTAGTATATGGGCAAATTTAAGTCTAGCAGTTTTTTGTACTTATCTAGTACACCCTATACCCATACAATAAAACAGAGTATAGGATGAACAGAACGAAAAGTCAAATCACTCGATTCGCTTGACATGCCAAATGTTATACTTAACGCCTCACTGAGTCAGTCCAGTTGCGATAGGTTCTCCAAACGTCTCCCTGTCAGTCTGTTTCTGCGTTGCCAACAACCATTCCGAGCTATCATGATGACCTATTGGGCTGGCATACGTTTCCCTCTCAAATAATCAGTGCATCAGTCAGTCAGCCTTGGGCCTACTTACTACCTAGAAGTCTGCTGAAGCTACTTAGTGTGCCTGCTTGGTTTTCATTCCAACAAGCAACTCCCATGGAACTCGGCGAAAAAGTATCCTGTCATGAGAGCAAGTCGAGGATGGCGCCACGTGCTGGCATATTTGAATAAAATTCAATTCATGCCAAATAAATCCGCCCAGGCATATCCACAGGCTTTTTAAATGCCTTGGGAGGTAAACCATTCGGCTTTCAGCTGGGAATGGGCTGACTGCCTGGACTGCCCTCGTCTGGCCCACACTTGTAGCTTACCTCAATTTACATGATTGCCAGGTGCGTCGAGTGCTTATGATGTAAGGCAGCAACAATGTGAGGCCGCCGTCGTCGTACAACCACCAGACATCGATGATAGCGTGGCTGCGTTTTCGCGTAAATTGAGTCAAGTCAGCCAGCACATCCTTGGTTAGCTCCACGCCGCCTGGTCCTCTGTAGAGCGAGACGGGATCGTCGTGTTTTGCTTTCGATTTCCTTAGTGTATTAGGCTATGTATGTGTGTGTGTGTGTGTGTGTCGGCAATTTGAGTACAATTTATCTTAAGATGATCTGGCCCACTTACCTGCTCATTTGCGGTCTTGGCATCTAGGGGATCAGGCAACCCAGAGACATCCTTCACCTGATTGCCTGCTATAAACGATAAGTCGCTCGTACTGGATGCTGTGGGCGGTACAGATATGGAATGCAGACATTGTTATTAATCATCACAAATAGCTATATCGAATGCAATACAAAGCTCATGCAGAGTTAATTATTATTAAAATTATTAAAGCCAGGCCACAGTGCCATTATTTTTTCATTAGGAGCCATAAACAATACAGTTTTATGCTAGTCTTTGTTGCCCATTCTCAAATTTACACAATTTATTTTCAAATTGGGAAATGTTATGCAAAACAATGCTTAAAACATGCACGTGCTGTGCCGCCTCCTTGCCCATTTTTCCAGGCGGCGGCCTTGTAACGACTCCACATGTAGTCCGCACAGTTTGGGTTCGTGCTTTTAGGGGACATTGTATAAATTTATATTCAAATTTACGGGCATTCCTTAATTTGGGCGCAACAAATTGCCGAAAGGGTTTTGTCACAGCTGGCGCTGGCGCTGGCTGCGGCTGCGACTGCGACTGCCGCTGCGGCTGAGTTGTTGCCTCCTTGTTGCTGGCACTTGAACTAGTTGCCAGTTAGCAGTCGGTTGCTCAATCTTTGCATAAAGTAGTTTCCAGTTAGTTATGAATGTGTTGCATGCGACAATAGCAATTAATTTGGCCGTAAAAGGCATCGGAGCTGGCAGTCAAAGGTACAAGTTAATGTATTATGCATACACAACATGCAGAGTGCGAGGTGTGGAATAGCTCTGGGAGTTGGCACTTTTCGGAGTAAAGTCTGCTCATACATATATTTACCTACTAGCAGTGACCCTACTATAACATCACTTCACATTCCAATCAATTACCTTAACACACGTAAAATTGATCTTACACTCAACATCACCTGCCCAAGAGCGTATTCTACGAAGGCTTTGCTTGAAACGCACTACGAAAAAGAAACAGAAACAGAAACGGAAACGGAAATGGAAATGGAAACAGAAAATGGAATGGGGACAGGTAAGGCACACGCAAATGGAACTCAGCATCAAAGTGAATTTTTATAGAAATCAAAAAGAGTTTTTCCTCCTTACTCTCACAGCTAATACTTACTTTTGACAAATTTCAGGCCATTGCCAGCAGGAGACAACTTGTTGACGGCATCTAAATGTTTGTGGTTACAGTTGCAGTTGTGTAGTGTTTTGTGGTGCATGGATAAATTGTGGTTTTAGAATATATTTGATTATTTGTGCACAGGTGCGCATTTGTTTTGAGGTCCATGCAAAAGTAATTAGAAATTTCCGCATTAATAATTGGCTGACAGAAGCCGGAGCCAACTTACCCTGAGATACATTGCGACTTAGGGAGTCCACGCTGCCACTGAGACCATGGCGTGCAATCTGCTCGCTAGCCTGCAGATCATTGGAGCTCTCGTTGGGCTGGAGGGTACGCGGCACGTCCAGACTGCAATTTACTGTGGTCCAATTGCTATCCGGCGAGCCCAGCAGCTGTGAGCAGTCCAGACCCTGGGGCACACGCAATATGGCCACGGAGAGATACATATCTAAAGCCTGTTGGATAAATTGCAACAACATGAAGTACTAGCTCTCTACTTGACAATCCATGCAGCTGCCGCTCACCTTGTGCATGACATTGAAATATTGCACGAGTTCCTTGTGCTCGCATGTCTGCCAGTCGGACTTATAGCCCATGAGTATGATGTTGGGCTTCAACTTGCCAATGCCCGTGGCCTGCATGAGGGCCCTTGTACCTGCCTCAAAGTCCTCCCCGTCGATCAGTGCATAGAAGCCCTTAACGCGATGCTTCTGGAACCAGATGGAGGCGCGCTCCTTTAGGTAATTACGATACTTCTGGGAACCGGATCCACGCAGCACATGGCCACAAACCAGCAAGGACAGATTTTTTGTCAGCATATAGGCAAAGTCGACAAGAACGGGCCGCGTATTGGGCAGGCCGGACAGGACGAGTATCTGCGGGCGATAGTTCTTGACGTGATCCTCCACATTGTTCAGCTGCTGCACGGACATCAGAGCGTTCTTGTAGGTCTGCGCCTGTGTGGTGGAGCCCCAGTTGACGTCCGGCTTCCGATAGGCAACAATTAAGTACAATGCCAGCACCACACAGAAAGTGATGAGTGCAGTGGCCCACGAAATTAAAAACATGACCGCTACGCAGAGTATGGAGCCCAAAAGGCTCAGCCACATGTTATAATACTAGGAAGGGTAACAGGTATTGAGGAAATGGGAAATCCAAAACAGACTCGAGAGCTCACCTTAAAAGTTGGCCGCCAGCCCACGGGCTTGGCCAGACTGGCATGGAATGTACTGAAGTTAATTAACATATATGCGGCCAGGAAGAAATTCGAGATGAGCGGTGCAATCGAGTTGAGGTCTCCCACAAGGATGAAGCTACAAAATAAGCATTAGGCTCTATTTCTCATGCTCATGCACATCAGTCAAGTTACTTACAACATGGATATAAAAAAAGTCAGCACATAGCCACGCACTGGCTCATTGTTCTTGCCATAGCCTTTGGCAAACCAAAGTATTTTTGGATACAGCTCATCCTTGCACAAAGCCTGCCAAGAGATGCAGATTGTTAAACCTGCTGGAAAGTTTACAACACAAAGAGTAGACTTACCTGAAAAACTTTCGGAGCGGAGACTAAGCTGGCCAAAGCTGATGACAATGTGGCAGCAAAGCAACCGGCATAGATGAGTGGGCCAAAGCCAGAAACTAACTCAATTACCTGAAACGAATTCTGCAGTCCATAGAGGCAAGTACCTGTGGAAGCTGTACAAAATTTAATTATAAGACTTCATTAAGCGAACCGGGCGTGCAATGCTTCCTACTTGACGAGCAGTTGAGAAAGGCGAGGGAGCCGTTCAGGGCATCCACAACATAGCCGGTGGCATCGCGAGCCACAGTTCCTCCGCAGATCAGCACCATGAACAGATAGGTGCCTGTTGTTATAACGATGGCCAGAATTGTGCCTTTGGGTATGGATTTTTGGGGGTCCTAAAAACACAAAGGAGCTACAAATGGCTAATAAATTGTATAAGACTGTGACGCACCTTCAAGTCGCCGGAAATATTGGCGCCTGCCAAAATGCCCGTGGCGGCGGGGAAGAAGATGGCAAACACCGAGAAGAAGTCGTGAGTGACATAACCCTCCGTGCGGTAGTCCGAAAACAGATTTGTATGGAATAGCGTGGCTGCATTAAATTTGATTAAAAGCCTGTTCAATGGCGCCGCGTTGGCTGCCACTCACCATTGTAGCCGATAAAGCCCTTGGCCCGCTCTCCCTCGTTTTTCGGCCCAATTATGCTGCCAATGATGAAGTCAGCAATAGCTGCCAGCAGAATGAAAAGCAAGCCGATTTGTGCCTAACGGTGGTGAGATTTTGCGGGTGTAACTGAGCAGAATTCATTAGACAGCAAAAATTAATCATACGCACCTTCGCCTCCCACTCCATGCCGACGACAACGATAATCAGGAGCAGCAGTATGGTGGTGCTCCCCACGATGCGCACGTCCGTGACACCACCATCAACGATTGACACATCCATAGCTTGCATCATGGCCTGTAAGGATTCACAGAATCCAACCACGTACATGGCGCAGGCGACAACGTTTGCCAGCGAAAAAATCAGGCCAATGGAGCCACCAAACTCTGGGCCCAGAGACCGTGATATCATATAATAGGTACCACCTAAGCAGCCATATTAAAAATCAGTTAAAACAACAATAACAACAGCAACTAAGCAGATGGTGGTTACCTCCTTTGATGACGCCGTTGGTGCTTATCGCCGACATTGACAACGCTGTTATGGTCGTGACAGCGGTGGTTGTCAGTATTAATACAAACCCCTCGATGATGCCCGCCTGCCCCACCACCCAGCTGAGGCGGAGAAAGAGCATCACACCCCATATGTTGAGCAGGCAGCGTACGAGTACGCCTTTGATCCATCCGAATTTGAGAAGCCCATTATTGTTGCCCGCCTCCGGATCCTGATTGCGTTGCAGGCTGTGCGTGTTCTGCAAGAGGAAAGCGAAAGTCATTTCCAATAAAGCAGCCTAGTGTTGATAGATGATGTCTCGTGGCTTGAATGGGAGATAGTCCTTCAAAAGACTCGAGATGTGCTGCTTTCAATTATCTCTTAGCTAAGCAGGTCAACTGCCTTGCAGCATTTGGCAGCTTCGCAGCTACACAATAAATTAATCATACGCCACCGCAACCGCAGCAGCATGTGGTGCATACTTTAATTTTATAATCGATTTGAATAACTCTCAAGGAAATTTTGGTAACTTATAAGACATTTCTATTAAGATTCATGACATCGAAAACAATTGCACAAATTTCCAACTTGTAAACAATTGATTTTTTTTATTCTTAATTCAATTGACGCCCACCACAGCGCAAATTCGCAGAACAAATTATTCGAAAGTGCAAAATCAATTAGGGGCAATTGATTGCATTACAAATGGTATTTATTACGGCTGCACTCTCACACAATTGAAAACTCATAAACACATATATTTTAAGTCTATAGAAGCCAATTTGACATTCCCACGAGGTCTACCTTGACTTTTCAACTCTTGGTATCAACAAAAGGACTTGCGTGGCCATTCAATTTATGGACTCGACAGACTGGGATTTAGTCGTCAGAAAAGTCTTTCTTTTGTCTCAGTGACATATTGTGATTTTTATTGTCTTACCCACCAACAACCACACGTGTGAACTTAAAAGCCCAACGCGAAAGACAGTTGAAAAGTCAGCGGCCGCAAAAGTTTCTTCGAGTGTGGGTGTGTTAAGGTCGGACAATCGTAGTCAGACGCGGACCACAAGAATAGCAGTCAATTCTGTATTTACTTTGAATTTAATTAAAGCCAAAAGAGCTGCATTTGACTCTAGATTGAGTGCAGTGGTTTCAGCGGTTGCAGTGGTGTCTTACAATCAGTAGCTTTCATCTGTTTACCGAGCACGCGCCAGAGCAGAACGTTCCTCGAACCCAGGCACTATGCTAATGACCCCAACTGTTGAATGTTGGCAGTGAAAGCTTCGCAATTGCTTTGCAGCCAGTGTACATTTTTCCCAAAAAGGAACCAGGGGTGGAAGAAGAAGGCACATTGCCACAAGCTACTTGACACTTCTTGTGACAGCTTCAATTTACGGTGTCAAGCACGGGAGCTGGCAATGGCTGTGACTTTTCCAACTGAGCGCCAGGACGTTGCCTGGTCTTAAATTGTTCACGAGATGGTTTCAATTTAAATTTGGCCCTCAGCAGTTATTATAGGGCAATAAATTTACGTTATATGAATATAAATTAAGGTAGCCATTCAGCAGATGACGCAGTTGTAAAGGATACTCACTTTGCCCACCAGTGTTGCATTGTGCAGCTCGTCGAGCGTTGGACGGTAGGCGGCCTGTATGGACATCATGTTGCGATAGTTATCCAGCCGTGGCAGGGCCTCACGGGTAAAATGCCTGTTTATAAACCAAAATTCAATTAGCAAGAATAATAAATAAAATATAATGTAAGAAACTTACCGAAAACTTTTACCATATTTTGTATCGTATTCATTTTCGAGCAGTTCGCGCTCTTCCTGCGAATCATTTGAAGCGTCAGATTCTTCATTTTGCGGTTCCACTTGAAAACGCGTTGTTGTCTGCAAATCCTTAAAACGGGAGGGCTTATCCTTATCGCGAAAACTACTCTTGATGGATTGCCTGCAAAACATGAAAAAAAAAGTTTGGTTTAAAAAAGATTAAAAAGGTCCGTGTTCATCTCGCCATGACAAATGTACATTTAACATCCAAGTTGAAAGTCCTTTACACGAAAAATAATAATTTAGAGTGAAAAAAAATTGCCCTCGGCAGTAAGTTTAAAAAGTTTTCCCTTAAATATATACAGTTGTACCCACTGCAGTTGGAATTTGAAATTACGTTCAATTCATTCTTTACGTTTGCTGATTTTTATTTCATTTACAGCTCAATTCCGAAATTTAAGCCAAATAAATTTTATTATGCGCCATTTGAACTCGTTGGACAAAGGAACCAATTTTACTTTTATGTTCTTTTTGCAAAGGTGTATTAAACATGTGACTTTCACTTTGCCGCAGGACACAGCCATTTGAGCACAGAGGAGCTCGACCGGCGACTGACTTACTTGATTATTATGCTGGTTGTTCTTGCTGTTGATGCTGTTGATGATGCGATGCATGACTGGCTGACTAAATCCCTACTGATTTCTGTTTAGTGTGCGTTCACGTGGCTTCAACAATTGGCTTTAGCCAGTGGCCTGAAGCCACTCTAGTTACCAATGCAACCTTTATGAGTTTACGCAAATATTCGAATACTTGACTAGGAGCTATGCTTAGCCCTCTTGCATGTTGGTGTAAGTGAAATTCTCATGCAATTAATTTAATTAAACCTAATCAAGTAATGCTTTTAGGTCTTGATGTTATTTCAGTAAATGCTTATGTAGGCACAATGAGATCAAAACAAATTCTATTTACACTTAACCCTTTATGTCTATTTTAAGAACAACATGATATGATGAGCCTACCGTAAAATATGGACCAGGCAATGTGTACTCTTGTAAATATGTACATTTGCAATATTGAGTGGCGCTCATAATTCTGCTGAATAAATTTCATGAAACTCGTAATGAATTTAGAAATTATCGAAATAATTGCAGCCAATTTAACAGATTACTCTATCAATTTTACAAGGGATCAGGGCTGTTGTTACATCTAAATGTAAGCTTATTTAATTGAAAATGTGGCTTAAAGGTTTATATTATATGTACCTGCATATTTAATTACCTTGGCATTCATTGTCGCAGGATAATAGAGCTCAATTATTGAAATGCCAATAGGCAATTAAAGAAATAATATTGACTCTTAAAAATTCATTCGCATATAAAATTGGCAATGAATAATGCAAATGGGCAAAAGTAGCCGCATTTTATGGTTTCTGCTTATATTTTATAATTTATTGCCCTAACAGCAGACCAATAAACTGCCAATGTCTACTCCCTAAACACCAACAGGCGCTTCTGATTAACAGCCGTGACCTTCGTAAGGGACCAAGAAACAACTCATTTTCAACTCGCCGTTGGCTATGCAAATGGGCTGCCACTTGTTCTTTCTGCCTGCTGCATCCATTGAATACCAACCCATAATGATTGTTATTTCTATTGCTGTGATTGGTTCTTTTGTTCGCTGCTCCTCTGGTTGCACTGTGTTCCATTTCAAATGGGGCACCCTTCTCTGGGGGGCTTGCCGCTCGGAGAGTTAAGACAAGGCCTGTTGGTTGAACTTACCAAGTTAAGGCCACTGAGCCAGGTCGACAAACTTTCAAGTCATTTCACCAGATGCATCAAGTTCAAAACGAAGCCAATGGCCTGGCAAACAGTTTAAAAATTGTTTGCTATCGAATTACATGCACATGCCGGGGTTAAAGAAAATACAATAATAATTTCAAATATTTTTTTTATTAAAATTGAATCAACATAGTTCTGATCTATTTTTAAACGGGCTCTTTGGTTTTTAGAAGTGAAGTCACGATCCTTGAGGTACACCTACATATATGTATATATATATTTATACATAATGTCTATATGCCTTATTAAGCTACTGTATGTGGAGAATAGTACAAAATATATGTCATATCTACTATATACCTACGAAACGGCTAATGCTAATTACAGGGTATGCCATACTCTTACACCTAGTTATGTGAGTAAGTGTGCATAAGTGTGATAGGAAAGCCCATTTGTGAAATCAGAATAGAATCAAAACAAGAAAGTAACCGGCAAAGCAAACGATACAACTTTTTTAGTACAAAATGGACAATTTCTTAAAAGTTTGCAACCATTTTTAGATATGTTGGCCGTTTGTTTTTTATGCAATGGGGATAAGGGCTCACCTCTGCTGCCTGGGCTGCTGCTTGTTCAGCAATTGTGTCGCATCGAAAGTGTCGTCCTCGAGGAGCTCTCCATCGATGTTGGTCAGCCGGCGGTAGACCTCGTCGGCTGGGGGTGCGTGTGATTTGCGGTCTTCGTTGTCATTGTTGTTCTTGTGATGGTTAACAGGATTCACTTGAAAGCGGTTGGGCCGGTCGACCGAGGCCATTTCAAACGATGTTGTATCCGACATGACGCTGTGTGTGCGCTTGGGTCGCCCCGTGTCTTGCAAAAAGTTTTGGGTGGTTTGTTTTGGGTTTTTGTGGTTAGCTAATGCCCACAACTTTTTTGTCTGTCTTAACGCAAGCCCTTCGCTTCAGTAATATTAGTTCCTTTGTCTATTTATATCAAGGACAACATTTGGGTTTCGTTGTCTCTCTTCAGCCAATTTATATGCGACAAATATTTTCCAGCTGTACCACAAATATTATTCTGCAAAAAAGTACAAATAATTTCATAAATAAATGGAATGCGAATGTGATATGTCGCTGACATAGCAACAACTGCTTCAATTGTATTGGCAATCAGAATAAATGTATATATGTGTATATATAGTAAGTTCTGTGAACTAGATTCTTTTGAATATTTAAATTTGATTTATTTTCATGGCAAACTATTTAAGTGCAGCTTATAGACATGTGGGTGATCTCAATTAAATACTTTTATAGTCATCCAATATTTATACCCTCGTCTCGAGTGAAACCATTTCTAAGTAAGATGGTTGTTCTGGCTTTTATTATTTCTAGTCCACGAGTACTCTGGGTCGATGCTTGTGGACAAATTGGTTGCTAAATATAGCACAGGCACAAATTGATGCAAATTAATCATGATTAGCGGTCTCTGTGATCCCCAGGGAGAATGGTTGCCATGTGAGTCAGCTAACCAGGGCTCACCTGGCGTATGCGCTATGCATGCACAAGCAGGATATGAAGTGGCAGTTCGTAGCCCAAAAAGGAATTACAGCAATTGATTGCAAAGCGTCGGCAATTTCTCACTCCTCCTCCCCCCCTAGAACATCAGTTTGGCATTAGTAGGTCAATGCAGGAGACAAACAGAACGAGCAATTGGAAAGCACAATGGCAGAGTCAAACTGAGGCAGAGCAAAACGACACGCGTGAGACCTGAATAAAAACGCGAGATAATTATGCCAATTATGCAATTTTTGCGAAATATGTGGGAACTTTGCACTCGGCCACGCGAAATTTGCACAAATTTATTGAAGCAATTAAGCGCTTAATTCAATAAGCACTCGGCTGAGTCTGGGGGCTCTAGATTCTATGTTGGGGAGGGTGGGACAAACTACAGATGGTGGCAACAAACAACATAAGGCCTGCGGGATTTGGCCTAAGGACCAAAAACTTTTTGAACGTTTATCGGCCAGTGGCAGAAGGCAAGCCTTACCTTGACCTATGGCCTTTAAAGGAGCCAGGTGGAAACTTGATAGGCGCCGAGCTGTGAGGTTATAGGTTTTGCAGCAGCTTGTTAAACTTGCTGGTGGGGAGCACTCCTTGTAATGAAAACATTTTCTAATGATGTCATTAAAAAGAGATTCTTGATTTATGATGGCTCAGACTTAGTTTTGATGAATTGCGCCATAAACAAATTCATTTGCATTCTGTCAACGCATCTCTAATAATGCGGGTGGCGCCGTTAACTTTTTTTCCTAGCTGAGATTCCAGTAGATAGACGCAAGATTTTCGTCTCCGCCTCCGATATCGCTTGACAGCTGCTAAAAGGCATCGCATAAACAACAAGTAAAAGTTGTAAAAAACTTATCTGAATAATTGTTGCCATTGTCCGAGCCACGAAGACGGCTGAGACCCACCAGGCGGGCCCCTTTTAATGGCCCTACAATGGGCCAATTGCTTCCGATGGTGATATCGCGTTGCCTTTGTGTTTGTATTGCCATTCTCGTTGTTCTTGTTGTTCTCGAGCTTTTAACTTTGTTGTTTTTTTTTTTGCTGTGATTGGACTATGCCTATGCGTATTTAAGCGTTGCTACGCTTTCTTTTCATGGCTCAATTCAACGCCCATTCGCATTTCAATTGCCACAATAAAACAAGATTTTTACTACTTTGGTGGTCTGTGCGCCACAATGGATGGATACACCATATAAAGCCGGTTCTACGCCCTTTGCTATATGGCCGAATTAAATGTACGCCCAGAGCTGCCAGCTTAATGGTCATGAGATAAATTTAACTTTGTAACGTGGTCGTAAAGAGTTGCGATTCTTTCAAGGGTACGAAATTAGAATAGCCCTGTCAAAGGAT
Source organism: Drosophila gaucha (assembly GCA_035045545.1). Taxonomy (NCBI): domain Eukaryota; kingdom Metazoa; phylum Arthropoda; class Insecta; order Diptera; family Drosophilidae; genus Drosophila; species Drosophila gaucha. Next base: position 3,435,799 of record JAWNOY010000292.1, read on the forward strand.
ACAGCTGTGACGCTAAAAGTTGGCTCTTATACATATATCATCACAGGGCACAACACTTAGGGCATTTGTTTGTTGGCATTCGCACCATCAAAAAACTGAATACACGCTATTAAATGGCAAGTACATACTTCTACCTTGACCATGACCAACCATATATACACAATATATATATATATATATATATATAAATTTTATTACATGACCTCAATTATAAGACGATACAAAAAAGAGCAACAATAAAATAAGGTGACGCCGATGTTAAGACCCATCATTGCTGAGGCAGCAGCTCTTAATGACAAAACATCATCACAATGGCAAAACATGGACGATGGTCCATGGATAATCGTGTATTGTGATGAGCGTTTGAACGTGCTCTCCGTGTCGAACTGATGCCCAAAGTTTATGCCCTAATATTGATATCAATCGTTTTTATACTAGATGAGAAACGATACATGTCCGAATGGTAATCAGTAAGACGGCACGCACAAAAAGAAAACTTTCCGACAGCCATCGGTTGTTTGAGGACAACTTCTACAACGCCACGCCCACCCAGTGGCATTGTTGCCGCATAAACCACGGCATGTGCGTGTGTTAGTGTGTGAATGGGCAGGACTATCCGTGATGCACATCAAAGCTGATTAACAGGCCAAGTCCTACGAACCGACATGGGCAATGACAAGCTCGTACGTAGCAACTCAAAAAAAGTGTCAAAAACATACAACGAAAGTTAACAAGTCAAGCGTGTGCTGATTTGGACAGTATTACAGGGACAAGAGGCGCGGCTGAACAAACTTAATGCCTGGGAACTTTAATATTAAATAAAGCTGAGCTGAATGCTAGCACAAACATTCTAATACATAAATCCTGTTATATTTGTCTACAAAGCTAGTGGAAGTTCAGTGACGAGCTTAGCATAAATCCTTTGACCTTTCAACAATTAGCATCAGAAAATCCAATACTTTTTTCAACTGAATTTTACAAATTATGGCGATTAGCTTGTACTTAGGAAGCAAGTGGAAAGGAAAGCTAGTAGAATGCGAAAGAGTTAGGCGGACTTAAAAAATAAATGTTGTTGGCTTATATATATTTATAATTAAAGCCTGTAAGACGAATATTTATTGCCGCCCACAGAAACTGCCTAATTGTCATACGACTAAACAGCAAAAGTTTCTGCCTGCTAAGTTAAAACACACAGCACAATTGCTCCAGGGTTACTCAAAAAATCCCCTGCTTGATTGTAAACTCATACATAAACTTTACTCAACTTTGTTTCCCGTTCCAGCAAGAAGCCCATCAAAATTCTTATTTTTTGCCTGTTCAAGTTCAATCGAATCAAAAGGCATAGCTACAGTATTTTTCAACTCAAGCATATTCCAAGAAATTTAATAAAGAAGAGCTTGTTTTTTATCAAAAAAACAAAAAAAAACTGTATTCATTAAACAGGTTTCGATCTGAACATGAGCCACATAACAAAATTTAATTGGATAGCTCCAGCGTTAAGCTCAAATTCGATTCAGAAGCCACTTTAGAAAAAATTCCACAAACACTTCAAATATTATTTATCATAGATTTTATGAAGTTTCTTAACCTTTTATAGTTCCAAAAAAGACACCAACAATTCTGCTTCATAAGCCAATGAATAACTATGAGCGTAGCAAAAAGAGTTATTTTTGTTTTTATTCGAATTTTCTTACAAAAATATTGAATAACTTAAAAACATGTTACAAACTCTTGAAATCAAGTTTCAAACAATTCCTGCCAGAGGCATTTTAAAATTAGTTTTACCTCTTTCAATAACCGCCAAGCCATAAAACCTGCAACATTTTAGCCCAAAGCCCAGTCTTAAGTCAACAAAGTTTTGTCGCGTTTTTATACTACACATTTGCCTATGTGAGTACAAGTATTTCATATTATTTCTTGGCTGTAAATTTGCATTGAAAAGTGCCATAAATATTATTTCGCGAGCTTTTATGTCGCCAACAGGAGTCCTGTGAGAAGTTGCCATGTACATACGTATATATATATAAGTATATCGTGATGGTCTTTTGGGAGAGCTGGATTCCAATAAGCGATGTATTTCTTTTATGATTTAAAGTCGTAAAATTGTGGCAGCATATATTTACGACTCCAAAAGGAATGCCAGTCGGTAAGTACCCAAGAGCCGGCTGTCCCCGGATGCGGACTGTGTGTGGGTGTTTGCTGTGACTGCAGCTTTTATTTGCTTCATTTGCGGCAGCATAAATTAAGTGCAAAAATCTACAAAAACAAATACAAATATATTGTATGTACATATATATATATATATGTATACGTATATCCACATATAAGTAACACGAGTGCGTCGCAGGACGAAAGAAACAATGCTGCCAGCATTAAAAGGTCAATAAAAAAAGTATTACGAGCATAAGGAAAATTGTTTTGACGAAATCAATGCCATTGCCATTCGGATTCATTTTTATGTTCACTTTCAATGCTCCGCAATAAATAAAGTTTGCTCGACTAGAAATCATTTTAACGAAATTCATGGAAACCCATAAAAAGCCAACGATTAAGCGGCCGCCCAGTGTGCTCGATATAAGTTTTATAATTTCCATAACTTAAGCAACTAAAATCGTTGCTAATAAAACTTAAATCAAAATAAATTAAGTATACGCCCGAGTTTCAAATGTGACTCGTTGAAATCAAACGTTGAACATATACACTTTCAGATTCAAGCCGAACGGCTTTAGGTTCGAGGTGATTTATACGAAATTCACTCGTGCAACTGTAGTAAAGATTATTGACGACATTTTTACGACAGTTTTGAATAACTAACAGTAAAAACGATGATGAATGTATGTGCTCAGCCGATTGATACTTAAAAAATCATTTGAAGCCCAGAAGCACGTCAAATAAAATTTACACAAAAGGCAAACTTAAACGTAAAATTATTAATTCTCAGATTATTTAAAGTGTGTTTAAATATCAGGGGCGCACGTAACCAAATGCTTATAGCTATGCATTTTTTCATGCACAATATATCTAAATAAATCTAAATCTAAGCTTCAAAGCTTGAACACGAACATTTTCAGAAGCATTTTTCTAGCTACCTATGCAACTCGAAGATTATATCATACTATAAAACTAAATACATATAAGTATATATATATGTACATCAGCTATTGAGTCATGTTCCATAGCTCATTACGAATTCACGTTGAGTTTGCATAACTTAATTAGAATTAAACATTATATACTAATTACTTGCTAAATACTTTGCCCACAATTTTTGGCTAGTAATGGTGGATGGAAACTGCATTGAAGCACGCAACAAACATAATTTCGAACATGCAACAGTCAGAAACTTATTCATAATCATGCTTTGCCCGAAGGCAAACATTAAATGTTCGTTGGCTCATTTGCACGAACTCCAAGTTCCATGTTGCCTAATTTAAAGCTTAGTCTTAAGAGAGATAATCATTTACTTTTCTAAACACTTGAACTAGTTAATAGCAAAATACTTTTCATGTCAATCTAACAGCAACAGCTGTTGCGTAAAACAAACTTTTGCTGTACCTGAAGCCCTCATATTAGTTACATATTAAATAACTTAATTCTAAATACACAAACATACTTAAACCTCTAGTCTTAGCTTAACTGGCATCTTTGACAGCTCTCCAGTTTTAATTATGGGATTACTTTAGGCCTAGCTCACTAAATATTATAATTTTACAGCTCAGCGCACTATTCGTAATTCACATTTGGAGGAATCGTAGGCATTCACCCAATGGTTGGGTCTACTGCACAAAGCTCTTCATTAATTTGAAATGCGCTCACTCGGACTACTTATAAGCAGGCAGAAATCAGACAAGCTCGCTTGCAAATTCCGCTAGAGCTAAAGTGTGTTTTTATTAAAAATATTGCGGCCGGGAGACCTTCTTTTAAATAAAGACAAAAAAAAAACAAAAATCGCCCCTTCAATCAGACGCAAATTGAACCCGCACAGCACACATCAAAGCACCAAATTCTAATCTTCAAGTGGTCTGTGCAATCGTTGAGGTCAGGTTCCTTGAGTCTTGGTGAATTACGCGTATTTTAATTAAAGTCGTATTCAATTAATAGCCGCTACCAGAAGATTTGGTTTATGTGCAGCGCTTTGTTTAGCGAAACACGAGCCGTTTGCTTTCCACTGCAGACCACCTAGCCCCGGCCCATGAATCTGGGCTCTGTCTGTTCTGTCAATTGCCATAAATCTTGATTAAAAGCGGAAAATGTGGCGAAAAGGTGAAAATTGTCCGCGTTTCAGTGAGCGCAAGCGATTGCTATTTTTGTAGCTTGAAGGCTTTTGCATAATTTCCAAGTCGCTTTCTGAGCATTTCCGTTGTAGCCGCCCACTCTTCCCTCTTGCCTCTGCCACTCACCCTCACCTCACTTGTCTGCGATTGCAGTCTGTTTTGTTGCGCCCCGACTGGGTATTTCGCTGTATTCTCTGGTTGTCAAGGTTCACAAGGTCAATGATTTAATAGTTTAGCAGTCGGCTTAGCATTGTCTCTCTCAACATTCCTATGACTTTTCTTTGTTTGCACAGTGTCATATTTTCATTATTTATTGTCTGCTGGTGACATGAAAAGCCTCGGCACTAGCGCCACTTGCTCGAGATTTCCGAGCTCTGTCGCCCCAGTCAGTTTACTATAAGTCAAAAGTCAGAAGCTATTAGACCATCACTTCCATTAAGTTTATTTTGTCGATAGGTCGACGAATGCACATTGAAGCATATATTCATTTTGTTTCCAGTTGGAATTTCAATCCCCGCATTGCACAGTGGAACAAGCTTCACTTCCAGCTGACACAACAATATTAGCTCTTTGGCAGTAAGAGATTACTAAAGAGATGAAGTCAAATACAGTAACCCAATATAAAACAAATAATTATTATTTTTTACTATATTTTTAATTTTTACAATTCTGATATTTTCAATTCGTTTCCCACAGTAAAACTTCCGTTTAACCGAATGTTATTTTGCATATGTGCATGTGCTGGGTGCAGCCCTTAAATACAACCCCTTAAAAATACATTCATCATATAGGGTACATTAAATAGTAACTGGGGTTGATTGTCGAAACAGCGCATGCGTAGCTCCCTGAGCAGATGCAGTCATAGCAGGAAAGCTGATAGCCTGAAACTCGACTTTGTGTACTTTTCTTCATAGCAGGTGTACCGCTGGCGCTATGTTCTTAAAATGACATACACTGAAAAAAGCCAGGAGTGTGTTTATGAACTCATTGATAGCTAACATACATTATTGTGAAACATGAATATAAGAAATATAACGCAATTCCAACAAACTAGTTATCGAATGCTCATATCAATAGATATCAGCACATTTTTATCTACACAACATTTTTTATCTCTATTATGTTTTCATGATGAAGAATTTTAGTACTACCTCACAAAATCGATTGTAATGTTCAATGTTCACAAAAACAAGGAAAGTATTGGTAGAAGCATTTTAGCAATTCCTATCTATACACCTGACATACTTGTAGAGTGCAGATACATAAAGATATGACACGAATTTTTCGGGTAGTGTCGAATTGTAACTAGACACGCGACACATTGCATTTCAAAGTGCACAGAATTCGAGGTAAGTGGAGACTAGATTATACTAGATACATATAATGCTATATATGAATAAATGTACATACATATGTCGCTGTTGCATCAAGTGATTTTAAACTGTGCTCGTCTTATTCTACACATTAGAAGCACTTAAGATCAGTCCGATTAGCAAATACTCTGACATGCGCAAAGAGAGCCACGGCCATATATTGCAATGATTTATGCCAGACATTGACTACAGCAAAGAGCTTATCCCGCAAACAGAATAGCGAAACGAAAGAGACATTCAGCAGGGAAAATTTAAGCAGAGCACCAAAAGATTTCAAGTTCAAGTGCGTTTAAACTAAGAGACACTTAAAGCAGAATAGAAAATGCACATATCATGTAATACATAGAAAAGCATATACATAGGTAGATGCATATATATATGACTAAGTATGTATATTTTTCATGAGCAGACTTTCTTTTAATAGCGCTGTTTACCCACAGAGTATTGTTTTTGATAACACTGCTGAGCTAAGCGAACTTTTTCGGGTCGGGGTTATATGCCACGAAGAAAAATGTGTTTTGGGCGCGTATAAAAGATATTTTTTTGCTTTCTTTTAAGACTAATCTAAAAAGCTTAAGAATTCAATAAAAAAAGAAAGATAAACATTCTTCCGTATACAGCGGATGCGAGCCACATGACTAAAGTATAATAAAAAGTTAAGCAAACTTCGAATATTTATGGTTTGAAGAGTCACTAATTATTAGATATACAAATTTTGTTTCAATATTTCAACTTACCAACAATTTTTGCCGGTGTATTAAATCCAATTGAGAACGAACTTTTTGTTTGTAGCTATTCGACGACGGTTAATTGCACCGTTCCATGTAGTTCGTGTAATATTTGTGTAACAACTGATATGGTAAACAAACTTGTATTATTCAGCTAAAGATAAACAAATAATTATGCAAACAGTCGATTTATCTGCACCGCGAGACAAAATATAAAATATCGGTTAACGAAACACAATTCAATTCCGACAAATGGCTTTTATCAGCAGATGGCAATACAGCACAATACGGAGACCAACAATATAGTTATAAACTTGTGTTATGCATAATTATTCATTTAATCGTATTGTATATGCATTGTTTTGCTGTACACGTGAATCTCTGAAATACGAAACTGTAAAAAGAAACGCGGCAAACTTTTGGAACGCTGCAGTCGCACTTAAAATTTTACTCATGCATTATATGGCTATACCTATATATTGAGTTAAATGCCCCCTGGCAAATGCATTTTCCACTAATTACGAATACTGTAAAGATAGCAGTTGGTTAGGCTAAAAATTGCACTTGAGCAACACAAAATAACACCCGCCGAAGTCTGTGGGGCTCGATTCAAAAATAAATAGCTAAGTACATCCGTACATTGGGCGCTCGAGCTCATGCACTAATGTAAATAGCTACTTTTTTATACAGCAACCCAAAATAAAACGTGTATATTTATATGATTTCTTATTCACTGGAAGAAATTGGAATGTACTTCAAACACAACATAGCCAGCGTGGCTAAAGTATCTCAGTCGTTGGCGAAGGCAACACCAAAGCCGGAGGCACCGCACGTGCAGAGAGCCAAAGAGCAACTGAAACGAAACGTTCGCGCGATCAGCAGAAACAACTGAAAGTAGCGGTAGACGGTACCATCGGCCCAAGCGAACCGACGAACCCAAACACACAAAAACAAAAAAACCAAACCCGAACTCTGACAGACAATTGCCCGCGGGCAAAGCTGTGACGTGATCAATGACAAATCGCTGGAACGTGAAACACACAGAAACTTCCACTCAATGTGGATGAAGTTATGAGTGAAAAATGTGCCTCTACAGCTGTACATACTCATATGCTCATACTCATACATATATATAACTATATACATATGACTAAGAGAAGCCACCACTTTGATTCATAAATGTTTTCAACTACACATTAGGGTGGATCGTTAATTTTTTACCCCTGCAAGGACTCGTGTTGACATTCATGCAACGTCATTTAAATGGAATGTCAATATGCCTTTATGTACTTAAAGCTACATCCATGAACCCAGACATAGAGACCCAACATTCAATAATAACTTCAAAAAGTAATTAATTAAGTCCTGTGTAAATTCATTACAAAAGCAAATAATATAAATATTTGCACATTGCCGATAAGGCCAAACTTATTTATTAACTTATATTGTACGATATTTTGTTGTTCGCCTCAATGCAAATAAATATGCAATAGAATTTAAAGTGCTTTTCATGTGCAATACAAATCTACAAATTGTTTGCACTTCAAATATTGTGGCTAAAAGTATGCCCATAATGTAAACTGATTACATTTGGCAACAAAAAACTATTAATTAAACTCTATCAGGTATTCCTATATATGTAGATTGGCCAGACACTCACTTAGCAACCCAAACCCTGACGTCAATAAAATGTTACCCCAAAAGTTCTTTAAAAAAAGAAAGAAATTATAAAAGTAAAAAAGAAAGGTAATAAATCAAACTCAAAGTGTTTACACATATCTAAGCATATTACACACGCATTTCATGTTGAGCACAAGACCCAACTGGTGCACGAGCCCCAGTACATATCAAACTTAAAAGATATGCCTAAACATCCATCACATGAGCTCAAACTGAAGCAACTCCAAAGATTGAATGGGCGCCAGCAAGAGCAAGCCAACAAAAAATTCGTTCTGCTTTTATAAATTTTAGGTAATATAATCCACAAAACTCCTGAGGTTATTTTGCAATTCACGTTGGCAAACAAGAGGGGTCCAAAGCACATATGCAGACATACATCATACAAATATGCATGAGTGTGTGGGTATGCGTGCAAAGGTACACACATTTCATATGTCACTGAAACAAGGTATTAGAGAACTTCCTTTTCAAAAATGCAAATTAAATCTTAATGACCTTCTTGGCGTACCAAAATCTTAAATTTATTAGGAACGCCTGCTTAGTCTTAGAACAGCTTCCAGCAAGCTCTTAATATGATGATTATTGGGTACAGAAATCGTGTTATACATACATCACACATACGCTGCATGCGACAGACCTTATGACTTGACATTTGACTGTAGGAGCGCTTGTATTGTGCACACACACACGTATATTTATATGCCGCACAAATACAAACATATGGCCTATAATTTAATTAGCTGTGGCCTTTCAATTGCGTTCATTATAATTACATACATTTTATCAGCAGTCGTGGCCAACCGTATACGACAGCCGCTGCGACCAAGACGGAGCTCATGTGCGGCGTTTGTCAGTTGTCAATAAGTCAAGTGATGTTAATTAATTGTGGGTGATAGTGGAGCTCTCTCTCTATGTGCCGTCGTCTACAGTGAACCTGCTAGAAACAGTTAACAGTTAACGCGCATACAATTAAGAATGACAAAAATATCTATCTACAATTATACGTACATACATACGTTCTTACATAACAGTGCATTAGGTCCACTCAAGCATATAATTGAATAACAATCCCAGGCTCAAGCAAAACCCAAGAAAAAACTATACCGCAATATTAATTGTTTTCTTTGTTTTCTTTTCTGACTTGGCATACAATCTCAATTCAAGCAAGCTTGCCTGGCTTAAGGTATAAAAGCTTATGATTCAATTAAGCATATGCATTTTGCTTCATATAAATTACAAGCTATATCACGGCAATAAAGTTAGCCCCAGGAAACGTTTCTTAAGCTAATATCAATATTCATAAATAATCGATTTTGCATCTTAAAATAATTTTGTTTTCTGTATTGCTTGTGAATTGTTGAAATGATGCTTGGCAATGGTGTGGGCTATGCTGCCAGGACGCACCAGCTGACGCTGCAGTGCATCGCCATAGAGTTTAACCAGTGAGGGCTCCTCCTCTACGGGCTCTAGATAGGCATCCAGTCCACCAATCAACTGGAAAGTAAAATAGCAACAACAAAACAAAACAAAGAAGATTTTTCATCCCATACCAAACTCTCGTCACAATTTAAAAAGCGCATAGCTTGCACATGTTCGGACCAGATCCGCCGACGCCACTTATTATCATACTTCTGAGCCAGCGGGAGCAGCAATAATGAGCTGAACAGCTCATCGCCATAGCTGGCCGCCTCGAAGTGGTTTACAAACAAATAGTACAGTGGTTCGAAATTGGCCTTGTCCTCAAATGTGACCTCAAAGTCGAATTGATGCGTTTTATTCCGAGCATAGAAATCGAGCAGTTGTGTCTGTAGTAGTTTGTGCAGTTCTGGCTCCAGAAACTGACTGTCGGGACCCATAAAAGCTATCATCAGGTACATTAGCTTTTCGAGTGGACTGACAATTTGCAAACCCTGCTCCTCTAGCTGCTGCACAAAGCTAAACGTCATGCGTACCACCTGATTCTCTGTGGAAGGCATTCGAATGTAGAAAGAGTAAATAGAAATTATGTTTCAACTCACCTGAATATATAACTGCAGGAACCTGCTGTACATTCTGCAAATAATTGTTGAGTAGCAGTCGCAGTTGAAAGTAAGGCCAGTCTGGCATAAGAACAGGTGCTTGGGTATAGCAGAGTGTCAACGTCGGATCTCTGTTATCCTGCATTAAACAAATAGTTAAAGAGTTAAATGGAGCATTAATATCCACTAAGAAATTACTTACTGCTATAAAATGTGAGTAGACAATTTCCATGCAGGTCTGTTGTAGCAGCTGCAAAGACTTTTCATCCAACTCCACGTACTGTCCACTAAAGATATACCGATCGAATATGCTTTTCATTTGCTTGGCCTGTGCGGCACTTAAGGAGCACAGGTAGTTATAGACCACCTGCAGTAGCTGTGTACGGGACAAGTATGTTTCAAAACCATCGGTGCTAAGCAGCTGATGGACAAACTTCAGTTCGCTGCGAGCGAAAAAGTTGCTGGCCAAAAAACGATTCAGTCGCGTGCTCAACTGCTTTAAATATTCCGCCAAGGGCTCCAACACTGCAGGTTGCAGCAATGCTTCGAACAGTGGCTTTAGACCATCCTCCAGGGGCGGGTCAAGCAGAGCCCAAATATTACTTAAGAGCTGCACTGGATAAGTATCGGTTACAATCAACTGCGGCCCATAGTCGTTCATCAACACCGCCCCCACATTTGGCATCGGGGCATGAACATTACGCCTATCATTGAAACTCCTCAAAATTATAGAGCTCCGACTGTGTTGGGTTGAGAGGTAATCATTAAAACTGATTAACTGATCAAAAGGTCACCTGTCAACTGTACTCACGTCAACTGTTGCACACATGCAACAAAACCAGCGGAAGATACGAATTCTGGCAAAATTTTTCGCAGAAACTGTTGAAAGGACGCTGTGCCCAGGTAACCATGGCGTGAGAACCAACCCACAGCATAGAGCAATGCGCTCAAGAGAGTCAGCTGAGTGTACTATAGGTAATAGATAAAATGAGAATGATGCTTGATGACATCTGCAGTACTTCACTCACATCCTTGAGTCCATCGCCACGTGTCGCCTTGTGCAGCCAGCTGCAGCAGCAGTTGTGCAATGGCTCCAGTAACAGTTGTTGCGCCTCAATGTCGCATGCACCGGACTCACCGCTGGCCACAATCGCAACCACTAGGGCAGATGCGTGCTGTCGTATGAGCGCCGAGCCGCCCACCTCGAATACACAATGATTATAGTGCCAGTCAAGTATTTGACGCAGCGCAGGCAGGAATTGCCTGTAACAGTACAATAATAGGTATAATTTCCGCTTTTTGGCAAAGTCAATATTAGCTATATAAGCAAGCGTCTATCCAGGCAGGCCTTAGTTGGTGGTTAGCGCGCGATAGCTACTTGTTTGAGTGTATAATTCGAACAAATTGAGCAGCACGAAAGATTCGGTATTTTGCCATGTACTCCAAGACCTTAGGCCTAATATTGGCTTTGCTTGTTTTGTGCTGTACTATAACGCCACATCAAGCCGTAAGTTCTTATTGAATTTAAGTTTATGACAAGACATTTTTTATATAAGAAAAACTCCCACACAGTGGGATATACCCGAAGTGGTGAAGAGACAAGTGAAAAAATTGCACACGCGTTGCATGGCCAAGACGGGAGCCACTGAAGGTGAGTAAAATGCAAAATATTAACTTGGAAGTTTGATTCAGTGGATTTGTGGGATTGCAGAGTTACTGAACGAGGCGCACAAGGGAACTTTACCAGACGATCCAGCCTTTAAATGCTTTCTGCACTGCATGTTCGATATGTTTGGATTGGCATGTAGAATCCATCATGAGTTTAAAAATATATATAAATAATATTTCCAACAGATTGACGGTGAAAATGTTATGCACTTGGAATCTTTGCTTGAAGTGTTGCCAGAGGATATACATGCGAACATTAATAACTTAGTAGAAGCATGTGGCACGAAAAGTAAATATGCCTGTATCCACAACCTACTTTCATTTTATAGCTCCATTATTTTCCCTTAATCTACTCGACTTCAGAGGGTGTTGATGGCTGCGATACCGCATTTCAGTCGGTTCAATGTTACATCGATACGGATAGACCTTTCATTAAAAGCGCCATCGACGACTTGCTCGGTTAGCTTAAAACTTACTTGAACGCTTCCCGATCTATAATGCCCAGCAGCAGCAGACATCGCAGTATGCGCAGCGCCTCGATTTGAACACGTATTAATTTACCCTATAATAAAAATTTTATATTAACAAATCATATTTGATAATATAATATAGTCCCACCTTTATGTTATCTCGATGAAATAAAAAGTCTTTTAATCTCTGGATAAGTGTTTCATTCGCCAATTGCTTAGCTATATCCAAGTGCTGGCAAATTAAAACACGCAACAGCTTTAAGCAAAGATACTGAGGATAACCATAGAATGCAAAATCTGCTGTGTCGGCAGCACCTGTCAATTAAAATTCAATGTAAAGACCAAGTTGATTCATTTTTAAAAATAATAAGCTTGAGGCAACCAAGATTGGCGAAGAGTGCTCTTACTTGGTTTGGGCATAAAGTTGAGCAAAATTAAATTTATTAGTTGCTTTTCCTTTACCAATTGTCTGGCCACTGTCAAATTTGTGCGAGCAATGCGTATGAGTAGCTTTAAACAGGACTCGACTGTGCTGTTCTCCGGACGCACTGAGCCCAATATAAAGCTGTAAGCAGAAACAATTAATTTTTGTTACATACATTGTATAGAATTAATACAGACTTAATGCGTTGCAATATATTCGTTCGTAGCATACAACTCATCAGATCCGTTTCGGCCAGCTGGAAGTCATCCATAGACATACGACTATCGTTATCCGCCTGATCTTCATCGACATCGGCGCTAACAGCATTCGCATTGGTACGCAACAGCGCCATATAACGCTGCAGAAAGGCCACAGAGTTTGGATCACTCGAGTCGTCGCCTTCGGTTAGCACCTGCAGCGTTGGCTGCCAATGGCAATAGGCGTTCTCATAGATATGATCGAGAACAATTTCATCCGTTTCATTGTAACACAGGCGCGACAAAGCCCTGCTCACAACTTCCAATTGTGCAGGTGTATTGTCATCCAGTCCATAACGCAGCAGAAAGAATATTTTGGAAATGGGCAATGTAAGCACCTGGTCATAGAAGCCCTGATTGTAAATGCTGAATATGCCTGCAATTGCGCCAAATGCCGAAATACGTTGCTGCAACACGGTTGAGCTGAAGCAAAATAAAATGTATATCGCATTTATAATAGTAGTTATATTTCTATATGTATGGGTATACCGTGCCAATCGGAAGAGCTCTTGCAGCGTGTAGCCCGGTCGCTCAGGCTCCTCACCATGCAAATACAAGTCACGATCATCTGTTGTCTGGGGCAAATCATCAAGGGAATGAGGCAATAAAACGCCCTTCCAATCAAAACGAGCATTGAATTGTTGCCCAGGCTTAAGATGTGCTAGTTTTGCGGGTATATCACGCATCCAGGCCAGTTTGTGCTCTTCAACTAAATTGAAATTCAACCAGTTGTCTTCATCACTTTGCTGCAGCAGCTGGTGTGCTGGATTCGAATCACTTAATGCAGATGGCACAGGCGAAAACTGAGGATTGTTGATCAATGGCTTAGGAGTTGTTGCCTTAGCTACCTGGCTAGCACGCTTTTTGGTAAGCAACTCAATTAAGGCGGGATCTGACGAAGTTAGAAATAAATTTGATTCATAAATTCGAAAGATGTGTTGGTTTTATTTACCCAAAGAGCTTAGCAACTTTTGTCGCTCCGCCTGGATTTCCTCTTCGCGCATTTGAGACAATATAATTTGATTTTCTGCATTTATTTCCTTTGACAGTTTTTCATCTTGGATAATAGCACTGTATCCTGGCAACACCTTATCTCGTTTAATATTTTGATAATCACTTTGGCTACTGCTCACGTTTAGCTTTTGATTTTCATTGAATTTCTGTGCAAAAATACTCTTCGACTTGTTGCTGTTTTGCTGTAGAGAAGATAATTGTTTAAAGTTATGTACCTAATTTGATTGTTTTAATGCCTACTTGATTTAGCTGGCGTTCTTTCATGACTAGCCGCGGTGCTCCTTCTCTCCTTTCCACAATTTCACCTACCACGCTATTTATGAGATCGAGGTCTACCTTGTCACCACGAATATCTCCCAACATATTCTCGTGGATTTCATCGAGTAGAATTTGTTTAGTTGCTGCGTCTTCAAAATTATGCTTCACTTTCTCCGTAGTTCCTGGGGAAATTATGGCACTTTCTTTAGTTCTAAGCTTAGATAGTTCTCGTTTCTGTGCAAACAATGATTTCCCGACAGCTTTTAGAGGAATTAAATGATTGTTAGGTTTATTTTAATGAGTTCACATTGCCAAACTCACGCCTATCTACACGCACAACTGTGGCTGCTGGTTGAAAATTTGGGTTTTTTTGGCGCTCCGCATTGAATTCTGCTGCCATGCGCAGGACATCATCTTCACTTTCTCCAGGTTTAAGTTTCTTAAACATTGTACGTTTGTTTTTAATCTAAACAAAAACTTAAAAGCCAGACCAGAATGCTCAATCAGCTACAAGACTCAAACAATAGAGATGTGCGATATTAACACTGCAGAGCGTGAGTAGACAACGATATTAAATGTTGTATCGATATAGATTTAATGCGATAAGTAATATATCGATTAGCAATATGCTTAGACGTTTTCCTGCACTGATTTTCACTTTTGCGCTAAATTTAAAATCTGTCCGTGTGAGTCTTTAGATGTAAAAAATGCTTTTTCTTAAATTTTTCTAAACAAAATAAAATTATAAATAATTTGTGAAAATAATAAATTTATCTATAATCTCTCTTTTAAAACTTACTAATTGCCACATGGGACAGACTCGCAACACAAAAATAAGAAATAAGAATATTACTTTTTGAACGTGGTACCCGTATTGGCCATGCATTTGAGCAGAGCCTGCTGTGCAATCAGGGTATCCTTGTGCGGAAGTGCTGCAATTTGAAAGAACCCATCAATTGCCTCCTTGAAAAGCTCAATTGCCTCATTCGTATTCTGGGCCTGCATGGCCTCTGCTGCTTCGCGGTAAAGTTCCTCTATCTTAATAAGCTTGGCGACGCTTTCCTTCAGTGAAACATTCTTGCGGCAACGAGGGCAGCGCACATCCTTAGCCAGGTCCTTGGGAAACTTCAGCAAGTTCACGCAGTTTGCCGATGTGCACCTGGAATAAGCAAGGGGCTAACCCATATATTTTTTAACTATGAATTAATGTGGCATACCAAAATCGGACTTGCTTGTCGATCTTCTGCAGCAAGGGCCAATTCTCCTGGCAGGTCATGCAATTGCAGTTAAAAGCGTAACGTCCACGCAACGATCGCTGACGCTCCTTTAAATTCATCTTAGTGAATATGGGACCATAATTAACGGCGACTGTCTCGTTAGGTTGATGTGGCTTGGTGGCTGCCATGACCAGCTTTTTGCCCACAAAGTAGCCCGCTACACTGGGGCAGCATTCGTGATTGAAGTAGGAACCGGTGCCATATAGTCCTGCACCCACATACACCACCTTGCAACCTTCGAAGCAGTGCTCATCGGTCACCATGGTGTGATAGATCTCGTGTGCATTATATTGCAGCACTTGCAGCAACCCGAGCAGGGCGGTAGCCACCTGCAGCTCCACAGCAGTGGGATTGACGCCTTCGGTCTTGCGTCGTCCAAAGTACTGTGCCTTCTGCAGAATGCGCATTAAAAAGCCCGCCATGAGTGAGCGCTGCAGATAGTCATCAGCCTCGCGTACATCCTGGTGGGAGCACAGGTGCTCAAACAGTAAATTTGCAGTTGCCAGGCCATCCTCCAAGCTAGATGCTTGTGTGAAGACTCTCAGCGCTATAAAGCATAGAATGGACATGCCAGAGCCAATGAACAGATCCATAAACTGACACTCGAAACGATGATAAGTCTCGCAAGCCTCGCCCATGCATTGAGCGGTGCAGAAGGCAATGCCCGAGCAGTGGAGACAGGGCACAGGAGTGTGCAGCCTAAACAAGACATCCTGCTCAATCAGAAGTACTAATTGTTGCCTCATTTCACTTACCGCTTGAAGCAATGATGACAGTTGGTGCCGAAGAAGTTGGGCAGGAGGCATGCAGCCACGGGAGTCTCACAGAGCACCACATCCCCAGTCTTCAAGCCCTCATCGGCCACTACAAAGCGTCCCTTGTCCTTTGTCTCCACCAGCTTAACCACATTGGCTGCTCCGCTCAGGGCGGGATTCTCACCATGTGTCAATGCCGGAGTCACCTCTGTCGGCAGCTCCCGCCTGGCTGGCTTGATCAGAGCAATCTCCATTCGAGTACCAGCAATAATGCCAGTATTCGCCCCGGCCAACTTTTCCGCGATCTTCAAAGAGATTTCAGCGCGTGCGCCCTCGGCCATGGCTACGGGGGTGTAAGAGATGATGACATACCCATACGCTAGATTTCCAAATACTTGCCTGCATAGGCCTTGGCCATTTTGCAGTAGTAGTCCACACTCTGCTTGGACTCCACTCCGAAATTGGCTGCCAGTTTGAGATCATTTAGAGCAGCCTCGCCCTCTCCCTGGCTTATGAGAATGTTCGCACGAGTTAAGTAGGCCATGGCCAGAGTTAAACCATGATCGACGCTCGAATCTAAGTTGGGAGCTGGTGCCCGCATTACGGCCAGATTGGCGTGCATCAGCGCCTGTTGGAGCAATTCTTTGCGATCCTCCTCAACCTCCGCATTGCTGCTCATCAAATAAAACTTATCAGCCTGCGCACGTCGCTGAGACGATATAAGTACATCTTTCTGCTTGTATACCGGCTGAACGTGCTCTAAGACGCCGAGGACCGGATCACAAATCTCTCGATCGCTGAATATGGACAGAATACGTGCTGCATTCGATTTGAGTTTTCCAAAATAGTTTTTCAGCCACTTGTCTCCACATGCATCCTTCACATCCAAGTAAAATTCGTTAAAGAAACCCTTCTTATCTGACTGCACGGTGCGTGTCGAGCAGATCTTCTGATAGTCCGGATCGTACTCCATATTTTACACAACTTTCCCACACTTGGAATTATATAAAAATGCAATGATTTTTCGTTGCAATGGCAGCTGAACGATTTTCACAGAAGTCTCGCTTTTCCGTTTAGTGCTGGCTGCTGAGAATTGGAAACAGCTGGCGGGCGGATGCCCTCCAAAAATAGCACGAACTTTTGGTTCGAAGCGTTAAAAATAATTGTTTCGGATTCGAATTGGAACCGGTTGTAGTTCATTTTCGCTGTTTGAATACGGTCTGCCCCTCAGTTGCGCCAGTTCGCCGCTAGAGATCGCTTAGGTACTCAGACGTTGCGCATACGCCACATAGTCTGTATTCCAGAAAAGAATACGTATACGAATATGCTTTGCATTTATTATATGTCGTTTATATTTGTAACTTGAGTAGGGCATATAAATCACATTAAATGATGTATTTAAAAATTAGCTAAACGTACAAAAATATAACAATATATATGTATATATATAAATATATGTGTATATATGTATTCGCGTACCATATATGCCATTATATTTGTATATTAAATAGTTAATGTTGAATTCAATTCAGTAATTTAATGGAATATCAATTTAATTATATTTAAAGACTGGCATATCCATATTTATATATAGAAAGATACTAAACATATATAAATTTATGTTTGATTCGTATAATCTGCAACTATATATTTGGAAAGAGACTTTTATATAATTGTAAGTATAGTTATTTTGGAATTATGTCTAACACACATTTGCTATCTAAAGAAATAAAAAAAAACCCTATTGAGCATAACTCCGATTATATATTTTCTTTAAAGATAACTTATTTTTCTTTTGGAGTCCATTCCATGACTAGAACTATGTAAATTCTATATTAATCGAATATTCGAATTCAACGCTAAACAAAAAATTGGCTTTTGTAGTTTAAAGTTTGTATTTATTTGTTTGTTTTAAATAATGCATATGAACTTGTCTTTGATTTCAAAAGGTGAGTGTTAATTAAATAGGTGAAATGGTTGGGTTTTTTTCCTGAATATGATGTTCCAGTAACATTTTACAAAAATGCGTAAGTAATTAAATTAATAAAGAGAATTCACAATATATAGTACTATTTTCACTAAAAATGTAAAAAAAAATTCAATTGACTAATTAAATGTAAGGTACAAAATAATAAATTGTAGAAATATTTTAACTTATTGTTTGTTAAACATTTACTTCTTTCAAAGATTAACTTTTTTCGTTCTTTGTGATACACATTTATATTTATGCAAATATATATATATATATATATATATATATGTACATATGTATATATATATATATATATTAAAAAAATAAATATAATTTTGTTTGTTAATTTTAGTCACAATTAATCTCGTTGGCTTCAGTTGCACCTCACAAATACAATCTAAGAAAAAATGTCACTAAACTTAACAAATAAAATGCTACAAAATTTCAGCCTCGCCGTCGAAAAAAAAACTGCGACTTTTTTAGAAGCGCATAGGTCGGTAATTGTATTATATGTATGTGTGTATGTATGTATGTGTATGTGTATATGCATGTATTTTATAAACTATTATCATCACATTTCAAACGTTAAGTATTAATTGTTATTTCTGTAATTTTATGCTAAACAAATACGAGTAGTTTGTCTTTTGTGTACAAGCTTAAAACGCTCCTAAGTATTCATTCGTTTGATTCTCCCCACATTTTTGCTTTTATTATTATTCATTTATTTATTACGACTCGGTAAGAACCTTGTAGCCTATTATAGTTATCTAGACACTGCACAGTTAACAGAGTTTACGGAGATGAAATGCTCACAAAACCTTTTGTTGCAATTCGTTTTGTTTCATCAGCATCTCTCGCAGCTGCAGTTACTTGATTTGATTTCTTTCTTTTTGGTATTTATATAAATAAAGATAAAGCATTGCAACCGCGTGACTTATCCAAAACATACTGCTCTCCGACGTAGTCTACCTGTTTTCTTCACTTTTAAATAAATTAGCACTTAAAGTTACAACGGCTTGAGCCTACTGCGATTGTAGGATAAGTTAAGAAACTTTGGGGGACTTGCTTCGCACCCTGCTCCACATTCCTAATTTTCACATATTTCATATTTATAAATAAATTAGCCATAGTATCACTTATTTTGTATTTTTAGAAAGTAACCAAAACTAATTTAACTATAAATTATAAGAAATATACACCAAGAGCATGGAAGTGGCTTGTTTTCTACACTTAATGAAAGCATCTAATCATTAAACTTATAGAGAAGTCTGACATTGCAGCAGAGAGCGAATCGCTTTCACATGCCACTACTATTCAAAATGGAGCACAGCACTGGAGCATTTGCACTCGCACCTCGCACATAACACCGCCATCCGCACTGCAGACGGCAACGCATGAAAAGCAGACTGAGAGGGGATAAACAAATCACGACATCTTAATGCCTAGTGCTCGACTTGAATATTCGTAGACAACATAACTAATGGAAACGGCGGGCAGCACCTTCAGGAAGTTTGGCGTTATACCACGATACAGTCCCGTAATTCCCTCTTGCCGCACGATCTTGCGGAAAAGTCCGGACATTGTCTCTTCGTTGCTCAGCGCATCGCAGCTCTTTAATGGAATTTGTGTTTTTCGCGTTTGACTGGCAACCGTATCTGCAGCTAAATAAAAAAAAAACAACTCATTTAGAATCAGATATTAAATATGTGTAATTGCAAGCTCACCTTGTGCCTGTAGCCGCGTTCGCACCAAGGCCAGAGGGTAGGAGCAAAGTTGACCAAGTGCGCTCGACGTACTGCCACATGCCAACAGCACCAGGAAGCTGGGCTGCTCGTTGTTATCATGGCTGGCTATGTAGCGACGCTTGAGCGTTTCGTAGACTGCCAGATCGATGCCGGCGTAAGGCAGAATGCCAAGAATATTGGGCACATATCCGCGATAGAAGCTGCGCCCGCCTTCGTGCTTGTAGATTTTAGCTGCCGCATCGGCTATGCCCGCGTACTGCCCGGTCTTTCGTAGCGCTAGACGTGTCTTTAATACTTCCATGGGATATATGATGGTCTGGGATATGCCGCCAGCAGCGGCGCCTGCATAGAAGCGTTCAACAATGGTCATTTGTCGTGTCGAATCATTGCCACGTATGAGACGCTTCAATTGTTCGTAGGCGGCAAATTTAAGCGCAGTTTCTGGTGCAATCTTAAGAACGTTTATACCATTGCCTCGCCACATGCTGCGTGAGCCACCTTCCTTAAGCAACATTTTCATACCATCGGAGATTCCCATTTTACACGTTTGCACCTGAAACCAGAAGGAACAGAGTTAGTGATGCCAATCATTTATCGAACTTGCATTGCGTATAATACCTGCAAAAACACTTTAACTCTGTCCAGCGGAGCTGTGCAGGTGCGGGACACTGCGCCAGCGAAACCACCGGCAACAAGGTGTCGCCACCATAGACCCGTTTGCATTTCTTTTTGCGTAAAGTCGTCAGGTACATTCATATCCTCGCCAATGTCGAGGTACTGTAATGGATTAAAATAGCACCAGATTAATAACTTAAATAGTGGCATTATGCTTATAATAGGCCTTAACAACTATGTAGAGGGGGTCATGGATAATGAAAGAAGATACTGAATTTGAATCGTGCTACGAGCATACAAAATAATCAAACTAAGATTCAATTTCAGACCAATTGCGAGTCCGAGTTCTTTGTATATTTGCCCAACTGCAACATCACCGACATCATCCATCCTTGCACGCCCGCCTGTAAATATTCCATTAGTTTTGGATCATGATTGCAATTTCCAAAGCAACGGCAAAGGCAACGGAAACAACTAGGCAATGCAACTCATCTTGCTATCACAAGATAATCCAAATAAGCTGTTACCCTTGCGTCCTCCTCCGTTCGCCCTCTACGCAACAAAATAAAAAAGCCGAAGCCAAATAAACAAATTAAAACGCAATGCGGAAGACCATTTCAATACGAATACGCAACTAGCTCTAAATTAAGAAAATTTTGCAAAAAGTAGCGACAGCAAACACATTTGCCAACTAATGCCCGATTCCCGATTCCCACTTACCCCCATGCGTTTTATTTTGCCAACCATGCATATACATATAATGTGAGAATATATATTTATAGTGTACATATATGTATATATGTATGTGTGCATGTCTGTGTAATAGTCTGTAATACCAATTTGCGAGATTTCTGTTTTCTGTTTTGTTGGAGACGTGCCCCTTCGCTTACGACTACGACTGGGTTACGTAATTAGCTAATATAATGCTCCGCGCATGTCGCGTAATTCAATTTCGGCTTATTTTACGCTCAATATTCGCTTAGAATTCATAGCTTTCATTATTGTTGTGTGGCGCTGATAAGAAATGCCTGATAAGCCGTCGAAAGTTGAGCAAAAGTCAGCAAAGCCGTCTGAAGGTGATAAATGCTGCCAAGTCTTGTGATTTTAAAAAGCTCTATTCTCAAAATGAATAACAAAAGAACGCATGGAAACAAAATACATTTACGATTTACCCACAGCTAAACAGCTGAGCTACAATTATACATGAGTTCATGGGTAAAATAATTCAAATATTTTATTTTTAAAGTTCATTTGCCTCTGAATGCACATGACAAACAAAATGACTACAATGACATATTCTGAATGAAATCTATGCAAATATTATAGAAGGTCAAAGAGGCTAAAAAACACGTCAAATCTGCTCAGCTATATATCTATTATATATGTGTGTACATAACAAACTAAACACGTTCATATAGTATATTATTTAAGTTTTGTTTTGCATGTACATTCACTTATTATATATGTGCGAATGAATGCCAACCAAAGGAGGATGTACAAAATATTAAACAAAAATTTTATTTGTCATGTTTAACATCTTCTCACCCCATTGGAATATTTTCAACAAAATTTTGCATTGCTTT
This sequence comes from Drosophila gaucha, assembly GCA_035045545.1. Classification (NCBI taxonomy): domain Eukaryota; kingdom Metazoa; phylum Arthropoda; class Insecta; order Diptera; family Drosophilidae; genus Drosophila; species Drosophila gaucha. The sequence continues at coordinate 3,457,910 of JAWNOY010000292.1, forward strand.
TGTAAATTGACGGAACAATGTGAATATTTGAATTTATTATTTCTTTTCATACTCAATTTGATAAGCAGCTAAATAATTATTTAGTGAAAATATTCCTTTTATATTTTTTTAATAAAATGATCATGTGGAAAATGTATATGGAGTGGGCATTGACTTTGCGAATTTTTCTTTTGAGAAAATTGGCAATTTTCGTTGTTATCGTTTTTATTTTTAAAATCACTGGGCAACGGAAATATATATAAACGAAGCACATGACAGTGAAAAGCTTTCTATAAATTATTGCTATTTATATCTGTGCCAAAATTGTTATCATGGAATGTCTGAATGAAGTATATATAAGTATAAATGGAAGGTGAATAGAAGAAGCAACCAATGCTGGTTTATTCATAAAACTCGTTGGCCCTGCGGGCATTACCAGTTTACAAATCAACACAATGGGGCAAGTAAATAAAATACATTAGAGAAAAACCCAAGCGAAGGCCCACTAACAAATGTAAGGCCAAACAATGCAACTGCCTTGGAGAGGCAGTTAAACAACGATGATGATAAAGGTGCAGTTTGAAACCGGATAAGTTAAGATAAGTTAGTTGACTCACAATTGTGGTTTTGGCTGAAATGCGATCAGCGGGTAATTCAACGAGCCTGACCAATGACCAATGACGCAAACGTTGACAGACGTCAGCAAAGGCTGAGACGTAAACAGCAAACGAAGGCCCGTTGCCTGCCACGCAATGAGAGATCAACAAGTTTACAAACATTTGACGTCACTGCGTCTAAGACACACCCCCACACACATACACACACACACACACACACACACACTCAGACAGCCATGACTCAGTGCCCATAACTGGCTAAAGTTGGCCAAGAGCAAATCATAATGACGTCGCCGAGCACTTGGCAACAGCAGCCACAAAACGAAACCCCTCAAGGCGCCGAAAGAGCGCGCAAAGCAAATTAGCTCGAAGTGCGTGTGTCCCTGTTTATGTTACTGCCTGTGTGTGTGTGAGAAATTGTGATTGTGCTTGTGGTTACGTATGTCGTAGACGCGATTTAACGATCGACACAGACGAAGACGACGACGAAAACGAAGACATGGGCAATGTGGACGCGGGGATAGGGCAACAAATGGGGAGTCAACCGGTTTTATATCAGTGCTTCGCTGAACGTCGCATTTTTTCGACATGCTGTTGCCATGCGCTCAACTTGCTTCGTAACGGAAAGCGAAGCCGCGGGTCGCGTCGAATTGTCGAGAGTTGATTTGAGATGCCACAAGACAAGTGCAGTAAACAATTGCAATTTGCAACAGCTGCAAGATAATGCCAAAACAAGCGAGCGAGGACAAAACAAAGTACAGCATGTGCTGCCAGTTTCTTATGTATAAGACTAGCACACACACAATAGATTGAGAGCAGTTCAAGTACAAAAATTCACTGGAATCGATAAGATAAATGGCAAAACTCTTAATGAGTGACTCAGCGTTCAATTCCAGCAATGGAAGAACCATAAAAAATGATGCATACATATGTATGTGGGGATAAACATTTCATTCTTATCAGTTATTGCTAATTGCTTTAGTTAATTTGCTATATTAAGTATTATATAGTCACCTACCCGTCCCATCATGTCGCGGAATACGACAGCGAAATCCTCCATCATGTCGCCAGCGACTGCCATTTGTTGTATATTATGGTAATCGACTGGCAAATTGTATTGGTAAGTGTTGTTTCGAAACATTTTAACCAGGTTTTTATTTTATTTTGATCACTCTCCTCATCAACGACACCCACTGTGGGTGTGCGTGTGTGTATTAAGTCACAGTTGTATATAACTCTTTACAACGTTTCCGTTGATCAATTTCCGCTTTATAATTGCGGTTTGAGTGTGTGTTAATATGCAGCTCAGCTGGCTTTCACTAATTTGTTGCAGACTGTTTGAAACAATTGCAAACTTTCACTGGTAACTCGCGCATAAACGGTTACAAAATCTTATTTAATTATTAATAGGTTGAGTATAACGGAATTCAGACAATGCTTAATTCGCACACAGAAAACACGACGATTGATCAAAATTCGCGTTTGCTGTTGCAACGAAAGAATGCAAAGCAGTTAACCCGCTTCAGTATAGTTATATAATAGGCGCTACTGTGAGCGAATTGAATATTAACGCGCGCACAACCTACGCGTGAGCCAGCTGCCACAAGACTGAGAGCTTTTGCTCTCACAACACCGATCGTAGCGAGGCGTCGCAATCGACGCTGCCAGCGTCGCACAAAGTGCAACTCGTCGTCGCCGTCGTCGTCGTTTTCGGTGTCGTTTCAGTCAAACAGCTGTGGCGCGTGGCTCTCGCCCCTCTCTCTTCAGTCTATCACAGTTGAACTGAGTGGTGAAGGCCCCTAGTGCCCAATCGGGCACCCACCTCTTTCTTTCCCTCTCTCTGTCTTAGCATTACTAATGTCAATTAGCCGCTTACAAGCGCTCATTTGAAAATACCACAAAGAGAGATTGAGAGAGCGATTTACAAAACTATATTGTCCGACCGATTTATTGGATTGTTTACTGGTTTCTTTTCGTTATCAATGTCGGCATATTCGCATATTCAACCAGTTTACGCCGATTTCACACTTAATCAAGGGCGCACACGAAAGATTTGACGGGAGACGCTTTTACTGATAGCCACATGACGGAGCATATGACGCTCAGTCAGCCTCGGCTACTACGTATCAGCGGAGCAAAATGTTTACAGCGAAAATTCAGCACGTTTGCGATTTATCTACTGCAACGGAAACTTTACAGATTGCAATAGTACGTCACTAATTAGGCAATTATTTACACAAAAATTTATACACAAGTGCAAAGTGCTGCAGCTAATTCCCAACTTTTCTGTGGAAAAGTTCCTTAAATATTATCAAGACATCATTAATACAAAATATTCTTTAACTACTCTGACACATTTCCTCACCGGAAAATATAGTAAGATCCATAAAAAGTATTTCCTTCATATCCAACAGGTACGAAACTCAAGGGACATAGTACATAGGAGCTTATCAAATAAAAAATACAAACTAAGCAACATGTGTTTGTTTAATTACTTGGATAGTTCGTTTTTCCATTGAAATGTATATTTAAGCACACGTTTTCCTCTGATGGAAATTAAAATCAAAAAAAAATTTACCAGAATTTAGATAGATTAAAAACTAATTGCTTTCTTTTATGAGTCAACTTCGAAACGGTCTGTACACAGCAATAACTATGAAAATTTAGAAGAAGTACAGAACTTAGAAGAAGTACAGAAATTAAATATAAAAAATTAAGGTTTTTTTGTGACTGTCTTTGCTCAGTCAACTTTGTAATGATCTGCAATATCTTTCACTTAATGTATATCGTAAATTGGTAAACAATTGCATTGTTTATCTGTTCATAAGAAATGGCTACAAATGTATGGCATATGGGTTTAGAATATAATACCAATAAACAACAATTGCACTTGACAGCTAAAGAAATGTATCAAATAGCAACTGTTCATAAATTCTGTAATAATAGATTCTCAATACTGTGCTATAAATACAGAAACGACTTCATAGAGGAGACAATCAGCCACCTTGAACAACATTTGGCCTGAAATATTTTTTGCAACTGCCAGACACGCGTCGACTTTTGAAAACCTAGACTTTAATCAACAACGGAACTATAAATAATATACAATTATATAGCGTAAATATTTTGCACATAAGTTAACGACAAAGTAAATACCCTTATCAGACACAAACTGAATGCTCTTACAAACAAATACTTTTCGATTGCTATGGAATTTTTTAAATAAGCTATTTGTGAGCTTCCGAGTACTTAACTTCAGTAATTTGCTAGGGTATTCGGGCTGTACGCCTTAGCTTTTGCTAAATGCAAATTAAAGATAAGCTCAATTCTGGCTACTCATTAAGTAAGCAGAAAGATCGCGTAGCAACCAAGAACCGGACTTGACGGATCCCGTTCCTATCTATCTCCTCCAATGCTCCATTGTCTGTTGCCAGACAGGTACAAGTATCACAACAGTCTGTTTAAACTGGTTGACCTTACAAATTTAACATTAAACAGCGGGCAACAAACTGCAGCAGATAGACTGACGGGAAAAACAGAGTTTCGGAGTTATCTCCTTCTTTTACATACATAAATCAGATGTATTTATATTAGAAAGCCCCCTTTATACGAAATGTTAAGGCGCAATGAGAGCAGGTTAACAAATGGAAAATCATAACCAATTGAATTAAATAATTTAAATATTATCAAGAGTAGGAACAAAATAAACAACAGAATATATGTAAACAAAATGATTACGCAGACAACAAAGCCATTGAAATGGATTACCCCTGCCCCCACGACTCAACTCATAAACAAGTACAACAACAGTCAGCAGGGCCAGCGCATCATAGAAGAGTGAAACTGACTGATAAGCGCATGATAAAAGATCACTTGACTGCCAACCTAGACACAATCATTAAAAGTTAGTCAAAAGCTTTAACTAAGTGATGAAATATGCCCCCTACTTACGTCAGCCAATTGAAAAAAGCCAGAGAGAAAGAGAGCGTCTGCAAATGCCAAAGAGAGTGACAGAGCTTTAATCAGAGCTTTTCGCTCTTAGTTGCGCTGAGCTCCAAAAATACAAGTTTGCATTAGGTCAACAGGGAACTGCCATGACAGAGTTATGAATGTCAAGTGTTGCTGATAATGTGAGAGTGATTCAGCCATATAAGGTGAAAGGATAAGGAAATGCAGATAGGTTTGTATGTGTATGAAGATGAGAGATACATATGTATGTGCCCTTTAGCTACAACATACGAATATTGGAATATTTTTATGTTTAATTGTAATTAGATAACTTTGACGATATGTACCTTCAAGTCTTCCTCAGTTAGTCAGGAGTGGTGTGTATGCGAGAACTACATTTTTAAGCAATATAGTACACAGGTATGTTAGGTATGTAGGTAAAATGTTTTGTGTTTTTTTTTATGGACGCATATTAACGAAACGAGGAGGGTAAAAAGGTTTAACGATTAGTTTCAAATGCAATACGATAAGATAAACAGCTAAATAAATGTGTCTAAGTGTCTAGACAACGGAGCGCAGTAAAGTACAAATTGGAATTGGCTGTAACTGGAAATTGAGCCAAGTTTGCACTGGCTCCGCTTACAGTATAAACAATGGCTGCTGCCTGTGCATACTTTTCTGTTTTCCGTTTCCAAAGCCAAAACAAATCCATATTAAGCGATAAAATGCTTACACTATTCAATTACTAGCAACTACAGTACAAACTAAAAGAGACAAACGAGCCCCTTTACTTACAGTAGAGTGCCGCCAAAATTTGATTAGATCATGAATGTCCGTTGAGGGGGCCAGTAGCATAAAATCGCGCCACTCATTAAAGCTTATGTTTAGGCTGCCATCTTTGTCCATTCTGTGAGGGATTTATAAAGAAGAAAACTCTTTAACATGTATCAAAATAAATTTAGAACAAGAACTACAACCTGCCAACCAGTTTTCTAGCCTCGTCAATGTCAATGTCCAGGCCCAAATCCTTGAATGCAGATATAAGCTCCTCTAAGTCCACTTTTCCTGCAAAATAAAAAGCATTATTACATATTTCATATCTAAGTATATATGTATCCAAAACAAGTTACCATCCCGATTCTTGTCCAAGTGCGAAAACTGCAGGCACAAATTTTTCTCATGCTCTCGCACATAGTGTAGAAACTCGGCGAAACCCACATTCCCGCTGTGATTCTTGTCCGATTGCTGAAGGAATTTCTATATAAAATCAAACAATTACAATCATATTAACAATATATTCGTCTTGAAGTCAAGCCAACAATTGCCAAATTTTACACGCGTGACCCAATTGGTTGGCATCTATCTGCAATGCTTAACCTTGGCCCTCGACAATTGTCGAAGAAAAAACAACAGCAGCCCATTTGCCAAAATCATACAATATGCAGATCGAGTGAGACATTATGCATATTTCTTTTAGGTGAAACCATAAAATTGCCACCCAGAGGCCAATTATGCAAAATTTCAGTACATGTTTATGCACATCAGATATCTTGCTCTTGACAGACAGACAGACAACGAGGTGTGCAGAGATCAAATTATTGTTGGCACACAACAAAACATTTGCAAGGTATTTGTGAGCAAATAATTTATGCAAATTGTTTTGGTCTTTGATGACGCAAAGCAGCTGTAGGGAATGAGTCCCACTTGAAATACAGATAGATGATAACCCTCACGATGCTGTACCTATCATCTCTCACTTACCACCGCGTAGACACTAGACAGGCCAAACTCGTGTAGGGCCGCCGACAGGTCGTGTATGTCGATTTTGCCATCGCCGTCTCGATCCAATTGATTGAAGATCCGCTCGAGCCGCTCCTCGTCCTCGGCAGGTATCTCATTGGGCATGATGGAGAGAGGCACGCTCGATACGGCCACTGCCATCGTGCTCTGTGGCGGCATGGTGTTGAGATTGTAGGCCGTCGTTGTGGCAAGATGCGCATGTTGCAGTTGCAGCTTGTGCAAACTCTCATAGTTTGGGCTGTTGGCTGACTTTAGTGGAGCATAGATGGTATTCGCCTGGCGAGCAAAGTTGTAATCGTTCTTCGGTTCCTCCGGTGTCAAGTCGATGTCGATGCGATGCGTTTGATCAGTTTGATGATGTTGATGTCGATGTTGTTGCTGTTGATGCTTCTGCTGCTGTTGCTCCGGCTGGTGCTCAGACTGCTGACTTAATACTAAGGACGCGTTGTTTTCTAAATCGACTTGCTTATTAACCATTCTCCAGACTCGTTTTAACGTTTTTTCAAGTATTTGTACTTGCTTTTGCAGACGCTGTCCTCAAATGCAGTGAGAGTTCTTCTATCTTCCCTTTTTTGTTGTCTTTTTTGTCAGGTCTCTAGGAATGCCCGACAAATGTTTTAGTTTCGATTATAAATATATATTCGAACGGGCGTCTATTCCTATGGCTGAAACATTTTGATTTTGGGCTCGGTTACGTTTGCTAGATAAAAACACAGCTGAACTGAAAATGTGATGGGGCGTTGTGTAGCGGGGCGTGGCGTCGCACTTTCTATAATGTCTATAAATAAAGAAATTGAATTTTTGCTTATTCACATTATATAGAATATACAGAATATATATATCTGTGTAGTTGAATGTTTATTGAAAGGCATTTATTCTGAAGTGAAGTAAACAAAATAGAAAAGCAAAGAAAAACCCATTCAAGCACGAAACATTAGAAATGTGTTGATTTCCCCTTAAGCAGCGAATCAGCTGCGAACCCTGCGCTAAAATTCGTTGCCATGAAAATGAAGTCATTCGTGGATGAGCCCACTTTCACTAATTTTTAAACAAAATTAAGCTGCTGCAGACTGCCAGCTGGGCAGCAGCGAATGCTAGTGAATCATTGATTTTATTCATTTTGATTTCTTCTTAGATTGGAAGGCTGAAACGGAAGTTCAATAATGGAAGCCTTGAAAATTGACAACTCCCCACGCACACAACCGAGGGGGCGGGGGGAAGGACGATGCTGGAACTTTCTTTCTATGCGTGTGCGTGAGCTACAACTACAGCTGCAACGTTCATTTAAGCAGCATGGCCTTCAGTTCTTGGTTGTATAGCAAATGTCTCAAATTTCACACTAACTTATTCGTTCCTTTTTGCCAAATTGGCAAAATTAAATTTTTGCGTACGCGTTTTTATGCACACACACAGTCACACACAACACACACATACACACGCTATTAATGCAAATGAAAACGGGAGAGAGTTGTGTGGAGCAACAGCGGCTCGCGTGTTTCTACCTACTATATAAACTTTATAAAATCAATATATATATATTTATTAAAACACTTTAAAATTTAAGGCTTGAATTCACTTTGGATCCTAATTAACCGAATAAACTGCGCGCACTGCCAACTCGTATGTCGTGACAAACGATAAAACGATAAAAACGCGTCCACACAGTTTGTTCAAACGAAAAAGAATGAAAGGAAAGAGAAAATATTGCAGAAAGTTTCGTGCATTTTATCGATACATCGATATAAACGTTTACTGATATCTAGTTTGAAGCATACCGAGAATATCGATATTTTGTTTATTTAAATTAAGCTTATTCAAATTCCTTTTTGATATAAATGATAAAGATTGTTGTTAGATTTGAATTCACATATATATATATATATATTTTGCATATTAATTCGCTTTGTATTATTTCTATTTAAAATTGGTCTAACCTGTAAAAATAATAATGGAAATTATAACCTCTCTTCATTAGAAATCGGTAAAAATAAGTTGGAACATAATAATCGTTAAATTACATTAAATGCGCGCACGAATAAATTGAAGTTTCTTTAACAAAAATGGACAACAATCAAAAATAATACAAAACAAATCAAGTTATCTGACAATTACACTTCAATAATGGTTCGCTTCAGTTTGCTAATTCATTAACAAATCCCATGCATCATCCTCCGCGGTCGCTTTGCCACTCGATGAGGCAGCTGGCTTGGCTTTCACATTTTTCACATCCAGATTATCGAAACCTTCGCTCAACTTCTGCGAAGTCTCCTGTAGCTTCATATTGCGGCGGACGCTCTGACCACCTGACGGTGTATTTTGATACGACGTCTCGGAATTCTGATAATTTGTGGCATTAAAACCAGCCCAATCGTCGTCTTGTGTGAGCCCGCCAGTGGGTGTGCCACTGGCATTGCTGCTAAGTTGATTTTGATATGAGCTGGAGCTAGTCAGATGCGTTTTGTTGTTGGCATTCTCCTGCCAACCACCCCAGTCACTGTCGCCAACACCACTCTGTTGACCTAGACCGCTGGTCAAGTTGCCGCCCACCGAATTGGAACGCTGGTAGACATTGTCGTCCAAACTGGGATCGTTGTAACCACTTTGAGAAGCAGAGCTGTTGCCGCCTGCCAAGTTGCTCCAGCCACGTTTGCTTATATCCGTAACCTTAGGAAAATTTTGGAGAAAAGTTAGATATGTCAGCAAACTACATATTTATATTTAAAGAAAGCAATATGTTTATGTCTACAGACCTTGTAGGCTACATCTGTAACCCCACTCTGAACGGATTCAAGCAGAGTACCCTCTTTAATCTACAACCAAAAACAAAGAAACAAAAACTCATACAAAATTATACGAATAAATAAAAAGATAATCATACAAAGAAAATACCAGCTGTTGCTTTTTGTTTAACGCACCTTGGTCGAAGCCAAATTAACTGTAGTTACGGCCTTTTCCTTTGCCGTGGTTGCCAATTTGGAAGCGTTTGTGGAGAATAAACTCCAGCCGGATGCTAAAGTGGTCAGCGTGGAGTCGATCAGCTCCTGAGATTGTGTTTTCGGTGGTGGCTCGCGTGTAAAACCAAATCCGGCATATTTACCGCCCTGATTTGGTGGCAAGTTTCTGTTAATATTGAAATTCAAATTAAATTCACTTTATGGATAGGTAATCAACAATAAGCTCATACGCTGGCCGGGACGCATTCTCCATTTGACGACGGCTGAAGAACTCTTCTTTCTGATCTTTAAATTCTTGGGTCTGAAACTGCTGATAGCCACCAGCCTCGTTGTAGGCGCCACCTCCATTTTGATAACCTCCACCGCTGCCGCTGCCACCGTAATCTGTTGCATTTGCGCGGTTCTGCGAGCTAATATTGGAGGACCCACCGCTATAACTATTGGAACTATACGAAGAATTGCTGTTGCTCAAGCGAGCTTCCGCATCCTTTTGATTCCAACTCTTGCCCTGAGCCAGCGTGGATATCTTATCTCGATATAGAGCTGCTGCCTTGGTATTGTATCGCTGCGTTATGGGCGCACGATCGTTCCAATCCTCCTGTTCCTCTAGGAATTCACGGGCATTGCGATTACCTCCCGCTTTCATTTTCTCCAGCTCAATGTCCTTCCATTTGTCCATGGTTACGGAGCGAACAAATGAGAGATGAACACCCAAGCTGCGATGCTTGCCCGAACACTCCAGACATATCCAAATGCCATAAGTAACCGACACCCATTGGGGATTGTGAGTGCCGCACTCGAAGCATTTCTATACAAGGATAAAATCAGTTTTGAGACACGTCAAGCCTTGTTCAATATGCATTTGTGTTAGGACATGTGAGTCTGCCCTAACCTTACCGAATTCTCGTCCTGGGGTTTTAGCTCTTGCAGCACTCGTCGTGTTCGGGGGCTAGCCATTATTGTAAATTTACAACCGTCTTTAAACTGATTTTCACACTGCTTCGCCTTCACAGTTGATATCAAAGATTTTGCTGACGTTGACGTTGGCTGCAATCGTTGGATAGCGATTATGCCACATTCATGCACATTGGAACTACTGGGAGCTAAAGCCGATTTGTTTCACTTAAATTAACACATTTAAACAATTTGTGCATTTGTTTCTTTCACCTTCACTACAGTCATAAAAGTTAATTGCCAAAAAAAAAATGGTTAATACAGAGTTCCACTTGGAATGCTCATAGCAAGTGTGGCTGCCACAAGGAAACGCAAAAATGCAGAATATAAATAGAAATTGCTGTTTATTTTACTATCTGATGTGGATGCACCAAATTTAAAAGAAACAACAATATGACGGAAATAATTAATTTAATTTTACTTGAATTACATAAGCTTCAGTGGGATTAATTAAATTTACTCTTGTTGTTATGTTAATAACTAAACAATTTGCCAACTAATAATATAATAAAATATACCGAAACTAATACCAGTCTTGCAAACATTGATATTTATGTGGTCACACTGGTTATAATGTTCAAGTGTTTCCACTTGACTTGCGTTTTCATCCAGATGACAGACTATCGTTTCCATGTTAAAAATAAATACCACGAAAATACTATAAGCTAGACGGAAAAATACGTATATATTAATAACATACGGAAATACACAAGTAAATAAATACGTTATGCACGTTACGTATACGTAAACGTAAACATATGTATATGTACATATGTATGTACATAGATGGTAGGCAAATAATTTGAATATATGTATTCATAATACGGACTATAGGAAAAACGTATAGCTTAACATACATATATGTAAATGAAATCAACTTTTAACTGGATCAACTTTTGCGTACCTTTTCTTTCAGTACTTGAACAAATTTAATTAATTATTGTTGAATTTTGGTGTTCGTAAAGGTTGTGTTATTTTACAAATTATAACTAATCATGCTGATCTGATTTTCATATTAATTTCATTCATGTTCTTCCGACTCGGAGCACAAATTCCGCCGCGTCATGCCGAAAGTTAATAAAAAACAGAGATTTATCACACTCCTAACAATAATCAATCCCACTGTCGGTAAATAAAAGACACTGGAATTACATGAGCGATTCCAATAACAAACGGGCAGTGTGTGGTCCCGTTGGTGGAAACCCAGCAGCTATGGCGCCGGGAGCAACAATTTCCTTCGCTATTAGACACAGATGCTTAAGTGAGAGAGAAAGAGAGGGAGGTAGCTGCATGTCGACAGCAATAGTTGCAAGTGAATATGAATGTCCATATAATTATGCATTACATATTTTTGCATTACAGTCAGAGAAGGGAATTTTATTTTCTATTTTGAAACTCGGGCATTTATTAAAGTCAAATAATGGAAGTACATGAGCGATTCGAATATAAACGGTCCATGTGTGGTCCCCAACAGCAATGGCGCCTGGAGCAGCAGTTTCCTACGGTATTAAGCTCAGATGCTTACAGCTCAGTGTGAGGAGAGAGAGAGAGAGAGAGAGAGAGAGAGAGAGAGAGAGAGAGAGAGAGGGAGGAAGAGGAATAGCTGCACTCAGACAGCCATAATTCAATGGGGGCATTAGCATATAATTATGCACAATATTTTTGCCATTCAGTCAGAGATGGGAATCTGGAAAGTCAGTGGAACCGCGCCCAGGCAATCGATGCACTGCCCACCGTTAATTTCTTTTCAATTTTCAAACTCGCGCATTTATTTAAGTCAGCGTATTGCTATAATTTGCGTCACCATGTCGCACGCCCCCAGCGCAAACGATGGGCGATGTGGGGGGCGTGGCAGTGGCTCCGGAGTATAATTGGGCAGGCGAGCAAAGGATGTGTTGAATTGAAATGCCTGCCGGGTAATCCGATCGACCACTGACCGCAGCTCAGCGCAGCGCAGCCTAAGTTATGACGCATGTCCGCTAAGTGAGCCCGACTCCACTCCACTGGTCACTCGACGCTTTCAACAACTACTGCGCTGCACTTCTGCTCTTAGCTGTTTTGTTGGTGGTCTTATCAGGAGCCGTTGCTTGCAGCCCGATCTGCCAGAAATGGCATTGCTGCGCATCCATTATCCGCGCTCTGTCACTGCCTGCCCTGCATTTGGTGTGGGGCACGCCTCGTGGTCGTTGCCACTGGGCATTTTGCACCAGCTTTGCAGGCTTTGAGTTATAGAGTGGATATGATCAAATTATAGGCTTAGCCATTGCATTAAATTCGCATAGACGTCGATGCCAAGTGAAGTGGACCTGGCGGACCTGGGTCTTGGCTAAGCATGTGCGGCGCATGTTCTGCTCGGCATCCGGTCCAATTGGGATTCATACTTCATTGCCGGAACATTTGCTAATCAGCAGCTGTCTCCAATGTGCCATGCAATGCGATCTATATAGAACATGCCATGGACAAACAAGACGGTATGTAAATGAGGTGCATTCAGTTCGCACGCCGCTGCCACAAAGTCTGCGCAGGCATACAGATGCCTCTCCTCTCTCTCTCTCTCTCTCTCTTCTGGCTTGTCCTGAAATAAAACACATGCAAATAAAATAAAATCGTTGAAAATTGCACCAATTAAGTGGGCAATGTGTTGGCGAATCCTGTGGCATTTATCAGCGATATTAAAGCGTTAAGTGAATTACTTATTCTCTCTCACTCTCTGCAAAAGCAAAAGCAACGCAACGCAACGCAACGGAACGCAAAGCAAAGCAAAGTCAAGCAGCGCAATGCGTTACCTTTCATGTCTACCTGTCCTACCTGGCCAATTCCGTGTTCTTCGCATCGTGCTAAAGTATAAATGTGTGCGATAGCCGCGATGTTGCATGCGACAATTATATGCAGTGAGGCGACGCCAGTTTGGCTCCCGCTCCCATGCACCATGCAACAGATGGGGGCATTTGAAGCTGCCGCAAGAGCGGAGTCAAGGATGATATTTACACTTACAGCACAGTCACAGTTGGAATTGGAGTTGGAGTTGGAGACGGCAGCTACTGCTGCCGGTTGACCAGTTCCCATTTTCATTGCCGCCTTTGCCGATCGTTTGCTGATCGATTTTCAATCGATCGGCAGCATCATGCAACCGCGCACAGCCCCAACCTCTGCCACAGACAACGACGACGACGATTCAGCGTCAGCTCCTTAGTTCAACAAATCGTGCCAAATAACACAACATAATGACAACAAAGCCGACGACAGGAGCGACGACGTCCTCCACTTGTCTGGTTAGCTCTGAGCTCTGCATTTGCGACTCAGGCTAAAGCAGTCGGTGATTGCCATTTCAAGATTTTGCCAAACACACTTATACACACACTCTCACACACACACACACACACACTCAGACACACAGTGTGAGGATCGCAAAAATTAAGAGATATTTATAATAAGCACGAAAACCACTTAATACTAACGCCTTTGGCAATTAAGAGCCACAGCTATGGCAAGGATGCAACCAGAGACATTCCAATCTTCGGATAGCCCAGTTCTTTTACTTTCCATACACACACATATATATATACACATATATATACATGTCAGTTGAAAATCTGTTCCTGGTTGACATGCTCATTGGTGACTCCTTCTTTGCCATGTCATGAGCTTACATGACGATCTTGCTGACATTTCATGGCTTGTGTATTTGGCTAAGATATACTAGATAACAGGACAACAGAGCTATCTATAACAGATGTCCCTTAAGAAGTTTAAATGACAGTTAGGATAAGAATACCGCAGTGAAAATTAAAGCTAATCAATGAATTTATTATATTTAATTTACGGTTATGATTATTTCTAACTACTACACCACCAATCCACATTCTAACGACACAGAACACGTCGACAACCACTGACTGAAAGACAACTAAAACAATAGATATTTGCAATGTGGCCTAGGCAAAAATGTACTAAATAGGTATTCCTGTATTTCCCTTTATGATGATCCAAACTACGATATAATTTAATATTTAATATAATTTTCACCACCACATGCAGCACCACCTAACCAGCTAGGCCCCATCGACAGCCACTGTAGTCGCACGCTTTGTAGTTAAGCGTGCCCTCTACTCAAATGAAAATATATATATTGTATGGTATATATAGATTCATGTATCTGGGCAGCACAATGCTTTTCAGCGACTCATCAAAAGCCGCAGGTATGTAAATTTCATGGATTTAATTGTTTTCATTCTCTGATGGTGCAAGAGGTTTCTTTCACTTCTTTCTTTCACTACGGATTCGCGCCGAGCTGGTGAAGTTGACGCCTTCGGTGGCTCATTACAATCAATAATAGCAGCTGGCGCTGGGGTTCAATTGATTCTTTCTTTCAATATGAACTCAGTCGGACAGTAAATGAAATAAAGTGAAATGAATAACTGTTACGGAGCCCGGGAACCCGGAGTTGGCAGCCAGAAGCGGAGCCCAGAGCTGTGGCTCGGTTAAGCGAACGATTATACAAGTGGTTTTCTGATTTGACAGGCGTTAAATTAAAATTTAATTCGGCCATCTATATAATTATAGTGATCCATCCGAGCATACACATTGACGACGACAACGAGGACGGTGACGTCGACGACTTCTCAGCGCATGTAATTAAAGCCACATTAATCATCCAGGCCCAGAGCCGGGTCCGAGCCCAGACCCTGGCCCAAACACCAGCCACTTCAGCCTGACTCTGAGCCCCTGTATTTGTATTTGTATTTATATGTTTGTTGCTTTGGCTGTTGGCTCTGTCTTGGTAGCCACAAAATTGTCAGATTTGTCCACTTGAGTTATTTTTGAATGCGCGTCGAGCTCCCTCACTCGCTCCCGCAGTCTCCCTCCCCCTCTCTCTCTCTCTCTCTCTCTCTCTCTCTCTCTCTCGCACATCAATGGGTGTCAACTGCTGAATTCCCGACCAATTATACGAAACCCGTGAGAATTTATCAAATTTATATATATATTGTCTTATACATATACGAGATATTTCGATAAATCGCATATATTGATTCCGTCTTTATTTGTACTCAGCACGTGTTTTGGAATGCAAATTGAATAAATTAAGTTAAAAATTGCACTAAATTCTCGATTTAAAGCGATAGGAAACTGATAAATCCATAGACATGCATGATTCATAGATATTTTCTAGATTGCGATTAGGTATAGCTCTGGAATTACAGCATGTTCATTGCACTCTTTAATTAGCCTCGGACTCCGTTTCCGTCTCCGCATCCACATTAATTTCCTCGTCCAGGTCCGTTTGGGGCTCCTTTGGCGGCACTCCGCCCATATGCCGCCAGATGTACTGGCGGGCAAAGTTGAGCGCAAATGCAGCCGCCGACGCAGAGGCGGAGGCGGAGGGCAGGGCAGCCCGAAAGGCGCTATGCTCACCGCCCATTAATAATGGAACTGATGCTGTGATTGAGGCAGGCGGCGGCGGCGCTGTTGCTGTTGCTCGGTCGGGGCCGAGGGCCGTAGGGCTTATGCTGGTGTGGGTGGTAGTTGGCGGCTGGCTGCTGCTGGTGGTGTTGGTGGTGTTGGCGGTGCTGCTGCCCTCGCTGTGGTAAACACTGGAGCGGGTAGCATAATGTAGACTGGGTTCCTGCTGCGATAGAGCTGGTGTGGGTGACGTCGAAGTTGAGTCGCGCTGCTTCAGCAGATTGACCCGTTGGTGGCGCCGCCATTTCGCTCGTCTGTTGGAAAACCAAACCTAATTGATCAATCGACGGAGAGACAATTTGTTAGTTGATAAAAAAAGGAGCGAGCGTCTGAGTGTCCATGTCAACGTCGATGTGTGGTTAGTAGGGCAATAAAACGACAACAGGATAATTGGGCACAGTCCATTGTACACGGCATTAGGATAAGACAAACTCACCTGCACCCGCGCCTCGCTCAACCCCGTGCGGCCCGCCAGCTTCTCACGTGTGCCCACGCAGGGATAGTGCGACTTCTCGAACTCCTTCTCCAGCTCGTCCAACTGCTCGGCGCTGAACGTTGTGCGATTTCGCCGAAACTTTGGCTGATCACTGTCATCCGAGTCGCTGTCCTCACCCTCAATGTCTGGCAAGGAAAACAGAGAAGATCATTGAAGAGATCAGCTAGATTGATGAACTACTCTTAACTCACCTATCATGCGATTGGCATCCACATCGGGAGAACGGCTGTCCCGGCTGCCCGACTCCGGCGACAAGGCTGGCAAGGATAAACGTCCGCTGCCCGCACTGCTGCCTCCACCTGCGCTGATGCTGTTGTTGTTGGTGTTCGGATTGGAGCTGCCGTCGCTGTTGTAACTGCTGCTCCCGGGCAAGGCGCTGCTCGCGGGGAGCGGCACAGCGCCCCACAGCGGATGGTGGCCCGGCAATGTGGCCGGCCAGGTGGGAAAGCTCGTATACGGATGCGAATGCGGATGTGTGGGATGCAGTGCATAGCCATAGCTCGCGGCGCGAGCAAATTCCGCAGCGGCACGTTCAGCGGCGCGGTTGCGCAGGATGCGATTGATGCTGCTCACCGAGGGCGCAGTGGCATTCGTGCAAACACCTGAGAAAGAGACGAGAGATGTTATGAGGAGACGGACGAGGATATTGGCGCCGGATGCAGTGCGTCGTGACCTGCTCATGAACCCCAAAGTCGACTGACGCAAATTAGATTGACTGTAATGAGCAGACCAGTTGCGATTGCGATCTACATTCGGGCAGTCGTAGCCAGCATGGTCTTTGTGTGTGTTCGAACGTCTCATGTGAGCGATGGCAATCGGACGATTCATCGCACAGAGAGCGAGCGATTGACAGAGCAGAGGTAGACGCAGGGGCAACTGGAGCTGCTGGTATCTGCTGTATCCACCGTTGAGTGACACAAATGTGAGCACATTTACATATCAATTCACTGGCCAGGAGCGGATGTTCATAAATTAGCCAATCGATAAATCTCCCTCTCCCACAGAGTCCAAACAATATATGTATATACACACACAGAGAGAGATCCATTCGCTTACAACATTAAATGAGGCTGCAACCACAAAAGTCTCAAGGAACGCAGCTCTTTTGTTGGCTAATTCGCATTACGAGCTCGAGTACTGACAACCGCACCATAAACACATCAAGCTGATGCTGTCAGCTGCTCAAGGAGCTGCAGTTGGAGTTGGAGCTGCAGTTGAAGCTTGAAGCTCGAAGCTTGAAGGCGCGTAACCCTATGCCCGCCCAGACGCACTCGGACCAGTCATTCATTGATGCTGTGGCCTGTCAATAGCTGCTGCAATTTCGCTTTTGGGGGGTTCCCATCAGTTAATTTTAATTAGCTCAACTGTCTCAGATCCCTTCTACCTGGCTAATTGCCCATCTGTTTCTTCACATTGTTCCCCGTTTGAGAGACTCACCTTCGCTGATCAGTCTCTCGCGTATTTCCCACGCGAATATCGTTGGGTTCTCGCGTTTGTACTGCTCGATCTTGGAGACAACTGTCGGCGTGGCCACCTTCGGCTTGGACCCACCAATCAGGCCGGGCGGACGCAATGTGCCTGTAAAGAAGATAACCGAAAATAACATTAACTTCATTTAATGCTGACTTTATATGCAAAATGATACTATCAAATGTTGACCTCTGCCTTGCGGCTAGTCGCATAATTTATCCATTATCAAACTAACTTTGCTCCCGTCGACTGGGTTCGCCCGTGTGGGCGTTCGAACTGGTCAAAAAGCCCGCCGGCTGCCAACACAATGCGAACTACCTGCTACCAACAGCTGCTGGCTGACTAACTAACTAGACAATTGAAGGCGCGTTCCGCCATTCAATGGAGCGCTAATTTGAATATTTGGCTGCGACACAATTGTACAACTCGCACAGCAACAACAACAACAACAACAGCTACAACAACAACAACAACAGCTACAACAACAACAATGTCGGCATCAGCGCAGCTTCTCGTTGATAATTTGTCGGAAGCGAGTGACAGGCGCACGCTGTTTATCTTGTGAATTAGGCGTTAGAAAATAAGGGGTCACACTTAGAGAAATAACTTAGTTATTACATGATTTATATTTCAATATTATATATATTATATATTGTGCTGCTAGCTAAGTGGTTTTAAAATAAGTTACTAGTATATTTTCTAATTAATGAGATATTGAATGGAATTTTAAAACTATAATCCCGATAAGATCAGAGGCAGAGAGAGAGAGAGAGATAGTGAGTGAGTGAGAGAGAGAGAGATGGAGAGAATAAAAGAGATAGAAAAAGAAAGAAAGGGAGAGCAAAAAACAGAGAGAGAGTAAAGGATAGACAGAGAGAGAGAGAGCGTTAAAAATAGAGATAGTGAAGATAGAAGGAAAAAAGGCAGATAAAGAGTTAGCAAATTGAATGAAAGATCTGTCCAGGTCTGAAATTATTTTGCGGACCTCGTGGAAGATATAAGCCTTTATATTTTTGCCCTCAGGGACGATTTTTAGTTAATAATGTTAATCACCCATTTTTAATGTAATCGCTACCGACAATATCCAATTGTCAATTGACCCATTGAGAACAACCATAAAGTTAGTCATTTCCGCTGCATTTCTCTCAGTGTAGTTAACAATAACTAGTATGTATACCACACATTGATTGACTATACATTGCAATAGCGGCAAAAGGTACTTCTACTATATGCATTTGCACTTATGCAAATTTAAGTTTGCAAAAAACGGAAATTATTTGCACATTTACACAGTTTAAATTAACTAGCGACAAAACCCTCGCTCCCCTTCTATGTTCCCTCTTTGTCTATTTGAGTACAGTGAATGAATTATTGCCCCACCGACTGCGCACAGATCAGATAATTTGTGAGTATGATTCAAAGATAGCTCAATGAATGGTTGTACTGAACGAATTGAGCAGCGCATTATTTACTCGTGTAGAGATCAAGGTAGAGTATTTTCTCGAGAGATTTATTATAATAAGCATACTCAAGTTGGATGATAATCTTTATAAGAGTGCTTAAAAGAAAATAAATTTTAGCTGGAGAAATTGAACATTAGATTTGGCTGCCAATGATAGGGTATTGCAGTTATCTGACCTAGACTTCTGGCCAACAGCTGGCCCATGTCATACACCTTTAATCTGTCGAAAGCCACAGTTAACCTCCCTCGGTCGAGTGGCCCCTTGGAATTTCGGTCTAGTTTGACGCCAGGCGCGCAGAATTGCAATTTGGAGCGAAAAGAGTTGTGTGTAATTGGCAACAGGTGTGCATGGCTATTGGCCAGGTGTCGGACATTGGGCATGGTAAGGTGCAATCGATTTGTCGTGTATACGTGGCCAACAAGTCTCGCCGGGAGTTACAGTAGTCTACCAAATCGATTACAGACGCTTGAGCCCCTAATTCAGCGGGACACATGGCAATTGGATTTGGAGCGCGTGTTTTGTGGTTCCGCGTTATGCAGACGCTGTCACTGATTGCATTGGTCAGGCTGGACTAGTTACCCTACTCATCACCCCCACACACACATCCCTACAGACCCCCAATTACTTACCCAGTAGCTTGGACACAGCGCCCTGTTGCGACAGCATATGCTGTGCCAGATCGTAGCCCCTTAGGCCGAACCTTGATAGTTCCAGTAGCCGATGCTGGGAAGCCAAAGCGCTGAGATTTGTGCCCTGAGGTGAGCTGCCCGAGCCGCCGAAGAGGTTCAACGTGGGAGCCGCTGGCACCGCTGTAGACGGGCAGTGGTTGTGCGACAGAGCTGCAAAGAGAGAGGGAGAGAGAGAGAGAGGTGGTCAAAATCATTAAATGTCAATTGGAATTTAAACGAAGCTGCTGCCAGAATTCCGCGCATGGCAGCCAAACACCAAGAAATTTGTAGTAGTCAACTGGACAGGGAAGATGGAAGGGGTGCAGGGCGGTAACAATGATTGGACAAATTTCGGTCTGTTTTTGATCGAACACGTCAAAGACTGAAGCGAAGACATTGGCACACAGACGTCCACGAAGACGACGAGTGCTGCAAGCTTTGCCGTTTTGCTGGCGGAAGTGTCAACGTTTATGGTCATAATGGCGTGTCAAGTGGACGTGGTGTGGTCCATTATCGTCTCGTCCATGAATCAGTTTGGCACGGCCAACGATTGCCGACTGCTGCCGACTGCTGACTGCCGACTGCCAACTGCTAATTTGAGCTGGAATTTATGAAATTCCTGATGTCTCCGCTGGCAATTTGTTGGGATCGAGCATGGACTGCTTCTTCGAGCTTCTTCGGGTAGCTGTACCGATTAGCAATTCCTCAGATGTAGAAGCTTTTATGTTCATTTTGACATTTTATCTGATCGCGAGAACTGCACACATTTTAACACCTCTGTTTTTTTTCATTTTGGCATGCCTGCACCGCTGCACCACTGCGTGTGTGGCAATGGCATTTAGCCAGTTGCAGATGCCTTGGTATGCCCAACAGGCTGGCTATGGCCCGGTCCAGCTGCGACCTTCATGACCCTCGACTAGGCTCCTAGTTGGGCTAATTAAAGCTGTGTAGCTGATCTGCTTGGGGGCAAGTCGACAATTTGTTGCACCAATTGTTGTTGTGGTCGCATGGTTATGGTTATGCCTGATTTATGCTGGGCTCCAAACAATTGACGACCAGCCCCAATCACCAGACACGGAGTACACGCTGCCTGCGCTTATGCCACGGATGTCAACAGTGGCTGTGGCACTGGCTGAGGCTGACGCTGAGGCTCAGACTTGCAACTTGGCTACAGCAAATGATTTACTACCGATCTTAGCGAGGTATGCAACAGCTACGGCTGCCTCGACGCACCTCAGTCAATTGCAAAATCGGCTTAAAATCGCACGACTTGGCGCAGCTTGTAACAAGAAGCGACGCCGCAACATACCGAGAAAGAGAGAAAGAGAGAGAGAGAGAGAGAAAGAAGCAGAGCACAAGTGATGATCGCCTCGGAATTCAATTGATAGTTTGATTTATTGCTACCGGTAAAGTTTTTGCCGCAGCGGCTGCCAGCACTGCATATAAATTAAAGTTGCCCGCTTTTTGTACAGCCCTCGCTAAGCGCTTTGCTCCAGCACATCCTCGCTGCCCCTCTCTTTCGCTCACTCGTTCTCCCTCTCTCTTGCTCAGCTGTTACTGTTCGCTGATCTTGTTTGTCGCGCGCAGCACATTACTCGTTGGGGCTTCTGGTTTTTAATGCGTAATATTGTGATCTTCGCACGTTTAGCTCGGCTAGAGAGATGATCGACTTGCAATGAGAGTTGCCAGGCAGTTGGACTAATTACTGCATAATTACCAATAGGATTTCTAATCATCGAAGCAACTCATACGAGATGTATGCCCAGCCTTATTAATACGAAATAATATAATTTCTTAAATTAAATTTAAATTTGAAAGTAATTAGTATATATAATTTACATAGTAATCCGCCTGGTAAACTTCATTGTTGAATTGTTTTCTTTTACTGAGGGCCATTGTTTTATTTACATTATTCCTTTATTTATTTTGATTATGATTGTCTTCAATCGCTCGATTTGACATCATAATATTGACATGCTATTTTTAAGCTCGAAACACCTGCGTTCTTCAGGGAATTCTTATTTTTCATTATTTGTGTATCCTATAGCCGCAAATAACTTTAAGAATGATGTGTCCCATTCTATAAAATACATAAATGCTCAGAGCATGAAGTAATTCGAGCTTCTTTGTTAACTTCTTTCCTTCATTTTTAGATTCACTTCGATTTTTTAAATAAAAAATCACTTGTAATTTCTGATATATGTTTTTGATTATAATCAAATCAAGCATTATTCTAACAACACGAGCACAAAAAAACTCATATTTCAGTTAACATCTTAGGAACTATATATCCAAGTCTAATTCTTCTTTGATTTTTCATTTCGAGTAATGCATTTTAGAGATATTTCGAAGTCTAATTACTTGTCGATATTTTAGTTGATGCCTAACTGGATGGTTATTGAGATAGCGTGAAGGGTTGCTACAACTAATTTCCGGTCAAGTGGCTTAGTGTTTGCTACAAAGCGCAAAGTCGGGTGACATAAATGGCATAAACATCATAACCAAGTGGATGGAACTCAAATGCAGGCCATCATATGAGCATCGGTTTAGCTGGGGCTATGTACACTTGAAAATCATTGTGCACACCTTTTATACGGTCGGCTTTCTAAGAATAATGCGAATACACGCATCAAGTAATTCGAAACCCTTAAGTATGGTTTCTGCCCAGTGCTTAAACATCAATGTATGCCATGTACCCGTACCCAGGTCTGTCGCAGATAGTGTGTGTGTGTGTGTGTGTGTGTGTTGAGTGTGTGCCTTTGCTGGTTTTCCGTCTCTGCGCTCTTTTTATAATTATTTATTTATTGTGCAACTTCCAACACCTTTTAGAGACAAGTCAAAGCTTTGGCCTGCAACCACATTCGCTGTCCCCGTCCCTCCCGGACCCCACCTTCCAGCATTTGCGCTCGCCGCCGCCAGTGGCAGTCGCATCTCGACGTGGCCACTCGATGGCCGCTTTGGCTGCCGACATGAACTAATTTTATTTGACAACCCATACTTGTGCAAAACAAATTGCCACTGATGTGCGAAAGACCAAAACAGTTGGCAGTCAACTTATTGTTGTTGTCGCTGTCGATGTTGTTGTTGTTGTTGTTGTTGTTGCTGTTGTGAAATTTCCAAATCATTGCGCTTTTCCAACGGCCAAGTCAGGCTAAGGCTCAGACTCAGGCTCGGTCAGGAATTTTGAATTTGGGACTGTCGCCTGGTTTTTTGGCAGCTACATATATCCTTGACAATTCAGGGAATTGTTTGGACCAGCAAGGTGGTGAGCCGGGTAACGTTTGTCGAGTTTTTGTGGGGGTAGGGTCAGGTAATGTCTAATTGTAAGACTTACCTGTGGGTGTGGGTAGCACGGCCGTTAGACTGGGACTTGTGGTTGCCGTCGGCTGGGCACCGCTGCCAGTTGCAATGGCCTTGGCTGTGCTGTCCAAGCAGCCACCCAGCAGCGGCAGATGGGGCACCGCTGCCATGCCCACGGGCAACCCGGTCGCTACGCCCACAGTGGGCATGACTACTGTGGCGGTGGTGCACGTGGGTGTGACTGTTGAATAATCGACGGCTGGCACTTGCGCCGCTGTTGTGCTTTTGCTGGAGGTCCTTGTGGGGGCTGCAGTTGCCGCTGTTGTAGCCATGCCCCACTTGCACAACAATAATTCAAAGTAATAACACAGTAATCGCTTTCAGTTATCGACAACCTTTGTTAATCCTTAAGTGGCCAATTATAGGTTTAAAGTTATATTGAATATTAAACGCGTGCTTTTGTAAAATTCTATTTTTGTAGAATTTCGGCTGCAATCAAATTAGACAAGGGCCTTGGTTAACCGTCGGCCTTTTGAGCTCGTCTTGCGACACACTCACATAGACACACACATGAACACGCATGCACACAGTCAAATACGCTCGAGAGGAGCACAGAAAATACAAACGAATGCGAACGGGCTACGTTCCCGTTCGACGCGCACTCACTCACGCTGTTGGCTGACGCCGACTGAGTCGACTGAGACTGAGACAGAAACTGACTCGGCGCGCTTGCTGCCTCTGCCTGCCTGCTTGCCTGCCTGCCTGCCTGGCTGCCTGTCTCTCTGCCGCAGCTGATCGGGGTCTGGTCTGTTACAGTTCATGCTGCTTCTTCTTCGACTGTTGTTGCTTCTTCTTCTTCTTCCACTTCTGTTGGTTTGGTTGTTGCTGTGGTTGCCATCGAGCGAGCATTGTGGCTCTGCTTGTTTTACTCGTTTTCGCACGTGTATAAGTGAGCCAGTGAGTGAGTGAATGAGTGTGTGTGTGTGCGAGAGAGCGCACAATTGAGCGCTTCGGCGAGTTTTTGTTTTCAAACAGTAGTAAAAGTTCAATAATTAATTGACTACCTAAGCAGTCGCGGCTTTGTTCATCAGCAGCAGCAGCTCTGCCATTGCTGAACAGCTCAAAAACTTTTCGGCCCGTTTAATTGATGAGTGATTTTGTTTTGTAATACGGGGCGTATGTGTGACATGGTAAAAGTTTTTTGTATTTCATTTATATTTCTTTTTTGTGAGCTGCATGCATTGGCGCACACATTACGAGGGAGCTGGTGGAAAACTTGTGAAGCAAACGGAAGCCCGTGCAGCCGTTGCTGCTAATCGCACACTTTGATTATGATATATGAGGGCATTCATGGTAGCTGCTTGTCTTGTCGTCCGACTGTCCGTTGGCTGTCTGCGGGCTGGATTTGCAATGGCTCAGCGTGGGCGCCCGCTGTGCAGGAGCCATCCAACTGCATGAAGGCCGGGCCAGGCTGAGCAAAAAACGCATTAAGGCAGACATCAATGGCAGGTCCAGGTAAAAAAGCAAGGAATTCGCGACTGGCTAGCCAGTAACAGTAACCGATTAAGCTCAAACCAACCCCACCGCAAGCCACACACAACGAGTGCGACAAGGATGCACTTCGTTTTCTGTGTTGGCTAGAGTGAGCACGCAAAAATCATGGTGCTACGTTCCATGTTCACATCCACCCTACTCCTGCTGCCCAGTAGCGGTGTGAGCGAGACGCACTTACACAGACAGTGGGCGATGCGACGCGCCTAATTGATTTATTTGCCCATTCCCGAGTTTATTCCTGTTGCCCATTCCACAAGTTCTACACTCTCCAGCACATACATACATACATACATACGCATATGTACGTATGTATAAATGTCAGACAACGACGCTGGTTGGCTTTTCTTTCGATTGCCATGCCCTTACGGCCCATGTCTGTATGTTGAGTACGAGTATATTTTAAGTAATGGCTGTCGGACGAACAACTGCGGTAGCTCTTGTTTCTCGTTCTTGCCGTTGTGATTATGGCAAATGGAGCGCGGCTCATCGTGCGTGACTCTGTGTAGGCCTGTGCAGCTCTGAATGCGGCGCTTTTCTTGTCTCACATATATACAGTTATGTAGCGGAAGCTCTCGTTTGTTTTGGCAGCCACTTGTCCACGTTGAAGGCGTCGCAATGCAGCAAAAGTGTCGCACAGGCTGCGCTTCCATAAACGCAACCACCGCAATCAAGATACTACATGGCAATTTTCGATGGCCGAAACTACATATTAGAACATGGAGGCCTTTGTGGGGCGTGATTACCAGCTCGAATGATTGCTGATGAGCCCCCTTTCAGATAATGAAAAATAATCAATTTTAATGGGCTATAATTTGCCACCGCAAAAGCAACAATAATTCAAATTAAAAGGCAAACTTTAACCGGCAAAATGCCACCGCAAACACACCAACAAACATTCACACACTCACACATGCACACACGCACGCGCACAATCGACTACTAGTATTAATATTTGTTTATTTCTATAGATAAAAGACTAAGCAAAAAGCTGCGTTTCCCTGAACAGTTTTTGTTTTTAATTTGGCTGAGAGAGAAACACAAAATGTGTCTTTAGTTCAATGTTGTTGTTTGTTTCTTCTCATTTTCACACTGTGGCTCAACTTACATAATCGAAATGCCCATGTCATAATTACGGCCTCAGTCGAGCTTGAGTCGAACTCAAATTGAGTGAGAGCGCTCCATATGGCAGAGGCGTGCCAGTCACACCAATGCTGCTATAGCTGCCTACACACCAGTCATCTCACTCTAATGCATGCTTCTGCCGCATACGCTCAACAGCCAATGAGCGACTGCAACCGCCGCTCACTGAACCCCCGCTAAACGGTTAGAGACGATTTGTAGCTTCTCATTTGGAATGTAAACGCTTCCGAATAAGCCTCTCAAAGAGTTTTTAGATGAGATTGTGTGAGTGGGCAATGCTATAGAAAATCATTATTGCTGACTTATTTCTCACTGCAGTTGATTGCTGTAGATTGGATAATGGCGCTCGGTAGACTCGCCCGTCCCGCCAGCCAACCTCTGACCCCTTGATGATTGATTTTCATTTTGTTTTGGGCCAGCAAGATTGATTACGTTAATTACGCGCCTAATTAAGCATTTATCACTGTATCTAATGGGCTCATAAAGAGCTCGCTCTATGCGCCATTTGCATGCCAATTGTGACGCTGCCGACGTCGCCAACAAATTATGCTCGCGCCTAATTGCGTTTCGTGCGCCTTTTTTCGGGTATGGGGAATTAATTATGGCCGTCTGACAGCCAGCCGCCACCGCGACTGCCACCCCCACCGTTGCCGCCGCCATTATTTTAACATTATTTCACTATTATTTCTGTAGCAGAGTTCCTAGTCAGATAGCGATCTAGTATCTACATGCAAGTGGCAGCCAATGCCCAATGCCCAAGCCCAAAACTCAAGACTTAGCCGAACGCCAAGCCCAAGTCAAAGCCCTCCTGCGCAGACCGCGCATATTTGTGGTAGCCACGCTTCCTGTTTTTGTTTGTTTGGCGGGGCCGGCAGTCCGGCTGTCCGCCTGTCTGTCCGTCTGCAACATAGACAAGAAGTGCTCGTTGTGGGCTTTTTTTGTGCCTTTGGTTAGCGGCGCGGTGATGTTTACCCATATGTAGGCATATGCATATGCTGATTGCGATTGCGGGTGTGTGTAATGGTCTGCAAGGGGTTACACGGCTATCCGCATCAGTATTCATATGTGCTCCCCCAACGATAGTCTTTAGGCAATAACACAATGGCCGCAAACCTTGTGAACCGTAAAAATGAAATTTGCCGCCGCTGACGAACATTTTTTGTGTGTTACTAAGCTCTCTAAGAATTATGCACAACTGTAATTAGAAACATTTAATGTTGAAGTTGGAATTTAGGCAGAGGTATTAACAACCAATAGAAGATTTCACATCTCAGCTCATTTGGGGAATTACAGCCAAAGTTCTTCAGCGTTTTCGACCCACAGTCAGCGGAAATGAGTTCGGGCTTCTCTTTTTTTGTAGCCGCTCGACAATGGCCGCCATCTGAGGAAGTGCTTAGCGCCTGCTCAGAATTATAAAGTTCCGTCTTTTGTCTGGCTAAATGTAAAGGTAAGGGTGGCCAAAGCTTCTAGCTTGAATATTAACTAATCGATTGTTTTTATTGAGGCCTTCTTTTAAAGGCGGGCACAAATGGAGTTTTACGAGTATATAAAAAAAAAACATAAATATGTATTGCTTGCTTCTGTATTTTAAGATAAAATGAACGCTGCTCAAAAAAAAACTTAAATATCTAGCAAATATTACTGAAATTTGATATAAAAGCTTTTTAAAAACAAATAAACGTTTAGATTTTGTGCAAATTGTGCTTAATAACTAGTTTTTTTTATATTCAACTGCATAATCTATTTATTTTATTTAACAAAAAAAATTATTTAAGAAAAATATGATCTAATAATTAGATAGCCTATATAAAATTACATCAATTACTCTAATAATATCACCGACAGCTATGCCTCAGTTCACAGCTAAATGTAGTCGGTAATATTGTTGGGATCTATAAATCAAAATGTTTTTCTAATAGAAAACTTAAACAAAATTAGTACATATTAAAATTAGTAGTGTAAGTATATAGAAATAGAAAGTAGATAGATTTCAGTTGGGAAATCACTGACACTGACTTATTTAAGACTACGTATGTCATATTATTATGATTGTTAATATCATATATTACCTGTGAAATGATTCTTTTTCAGTAGAAACTCGAGTAGGCGCACGGTAGAAGGACTCATGTTCATCTCTCATCACACGGCACGCACTCCACACACAGATTTGACCTCCACTAGCTGGCGGCGACTGGCGAAATGTAATGATTAACTCCTCGCCGTCGCTAAATTAAGTGAGTTTTTACTTAACTACGAATCGATGGGGGAGAGGAGAGGGGAGCTGGTGAATGGGGAAGCGTTGGGGGCAGCCACGCGGGGCAAGTTCTTAATGCTGTGCTCCTGCGACAAGCTAATTCAGCTGCTGCTGCTGCTGCAGTTGAACTGAAAGCCAGGCATTGCGTGTCTGGGGCAGAAATGATTTCCACATACCACAGCAGTTAAAGCCCTTAAGTCAGGGAGAAAATCCAATTAAATTCGGTAGCGAAAGAAATAAGTCCGAACTGTCGGTAAAATGATTCTACATACACGTATTTGCGTCAACATTGATTTTGCAGAAACAACAACTGACGATGACACAGACGGAGCGAAGGGCGATGCAGCTGAATACCGGGACGGAGACGGAGACGGAGACGGAGACGGACTAAAGTAGTTCATGTGCATGGCGTGATTGAGGACGAACCCAAAGCTGAGGACAACAGTAACAACAAAAGCAACACCAACATCAACTTCAAGAGCAGCAGCAACAGCAGCAGCAGCAGTTTTCTGAGGCGTGATCCGAGTTTAAGAGTTGGGATTGGACTCGGATTCTGTAGATATTCTTTGGCAGTCGCAGCCGCAAAACCGTCGAAAAGTTGCGTGCCCATAGGTCTTCTGTGTAATTGCGCAACAATTGTCAGGGCCCAGTCTCAGTCTCAGTCTCAGTCTCATTCTCAGTCTCTGTCGCAGTCGCAGCCTCTGCTGCTGCGCTGTCGCTGCTTTTAAGGGCGCATTGCATCAACCGCAATCAAGACACGGACACGTCATGAACAAGAAAACAAAACAAAAAAAAAACTCCTGCAGCTATGGCTACCTTCGTGTTTGCGTCAAACTTGCGGAAATCTGATTTTAAAATTATTAACAACATGCAATGGCTAAATAGTTTTGCATTCGATAACAAAAGGCGCTCTTGCACCCGGTCCCCATCGAGATGGACTCAAAAACATGTTGACTGTTTGACTTGCTGGCGGGGTCGACGGGGCCGGTGGGGCAGGTGGTGCACGGCTGCTTGTGTTGCAACAGGAGCGCCGCACGTCACGAACCAATTTCCGATTGCTCAAAGTCAAACTCGAGTTTCGCTGATGATTGTGCTGATGACCCGATCAGCATTTGGACCAGCTCCAGTTCCAGCGCCAGCGCCAGCGCCAGCGCCAGCTCCAGCTCCCGTTTTGCTATGCATGTACTATATGGCAACATTTGCATTCACATTCAAATCGAGGCTGTCCAGTGACCGCAACGTATAATTCACAAATTCAAATTCAAACGATCGAAAGGCACTTTTAGTTAGCGAACCGTTATAAGGTTAATTAAATGCAACACACAGCCCATGCACCACACGTCACCACCCGGCCCCAGCGCCATCTGATGGGCCATTCCCAGTGCGGCTCCACTTCACGGAAAAGTAGCTACAACTACGCTTTCATTTCCACCAGGCAGCAGTTTCTCCAATGCGGTTGCAATTAGAAGTTGCACAAAAAGCGCAATAAGAAAAACAAAGCGAACATGAAAAACAAAATGGCGATAAATACCGCAATTTGCATATAAATGGACGTAGCAACGTCTTTAGTCACCCGAATCTTGAGCAAACCATAAGACCGATTAACATTGTTGTCGACTGCCTGACAAGCTAGCTAGCTGCTTCTAGCGTGGGAGGGCAAAGGAGCAGGGCAACTGGTGGGAGGGGGTAGTGGGAAGCATACCACCACCATCAGCAACAACAACAACAACAACAACAACAACAACAACGACTTGTTACATTGTTACGAGTTACGAGTAGCGAAGCGCAATTGCCAGCTGAGGAGCGCTGAGTGGAAGGCAGGAGGAGCAGCGAGGCCGACGGTCACGGAAAACGCAGCAAAATGGCGGCCGAGAGCCGTCAGAGCGTGGCAACAACACCAGAACCAGACCCAGACGGAGATGGCGACGGTGGTGTCGCTGGTGTTAGTGGTGGTGGTGGTGCCATCAAGCGTGTTGGGCTGGTGGGCAGCGCACTGGGAGATGTTGGTGTTGGAGCTGGCGTTACCTGATGGTAGAGCTCTGTGCACGTAATTGCATTGCTTTTTGTTTCGGCTTCTGTCCGAGCTGTAGAAACGCGGCCGGGCCAAGTCTGGCTGGCTGCCACCCGCCGTCGCAGTGGGATGGCCGCCCTGCTGGCTGCTACTATTATGCAAATGTCATTCACAGGTAATTACCACGCTGCACCGTTATAATTGCGCTCGAAGCCCAGCTACGAATCACGATTGCAGCTCCAGCTCCAGCTCCAGTCTAGCGCTTGCCTTCTTTCTTTTTTTTGCTTTTGCCACTGTGCCACGTAAATCGAAACTGCCAACAAGAGCAACCAGGTGGCAACGGAGATGGCTCCACAAACCAACTTTCCCATTGCGATTCCGCAGCGTAACACAAAATGATTTCATCGCAATACTTGGCAGGGAAAATCTTATACCTAATATAAACAATTTATCGTATAAAGTGACGAATGCTGCAACTAAGAAATTACTAGTTATTTACTTAAGAATATGTATAAGAAAACTAGTGTAAGTTTTACAAATCTCAACTCAGCCCCCGCCGTTTGCTTCAAAATCCAATAACTTGGCCAAAACTGAAAATAAGTTTCTCCTTACCTCCCATGCTCATAAGTTCGTCAAAACTGTTTCAGTTTTTATAAAGAATACATATTTAGTCGTAGTTTAACCTCAAGGTTGTGTCTACATTCAAATTAAGACATACAAAGTATTTTCAAGTTTCCAGTCAAAGCTGAAGTCAAAACTTTAGGTTCCTAAATTTAAGAATTCTATAATAAGGGATAATTATTTTGGACATCGGTTGAACTCTATTATTTCATTGTTTAAATTAATATACTCACAATTTTTTGATTTGCTTATCGAAATTCAATTCGAAAATTTTGTCCAGTGGCGCACCGTAAGTTACCGCCGCCCGGGGCAGAAGACAATTCAGCTGCCCTTTTATGGGAGCAATTTTAATTCAATGTTAACTATAGATTTTGATACTAATATTTTTGCTATGCTACAAACTACAAGGATATTTTTTTGGACATGGTTTGACCTCAAATTATGTATTTAAATTTTACTTATCATATTTCGTAAATATGCTTCGAGTTCCTTGACTTGATCAGAACTAATCAGATTTTTAAAAGATCGATATTCCCACTAACATATATACATTCATATATGTATGTAAATGTAAATGCAAATTATGTATTTCAATTTAACTTATCATATTTCGTAAATATGCTTGAAGTTCCTTGACTTGATCAGAACTAATCAGATTTTTAAAAGATCGATACTCTCACTAACATATATACATACATATATGTATGTAAATATACCCAGTTAAAGTGAAGATTGCTGCCATTTGCTGAAAATTTGTTTGAGAAGCGGCGGCCAGTGATGTCGATGACACCTTTTAGCTATATGGGAATTGGCTGGAGGACAGGCGCTGGCAAATTAGAACAACTTAAAAAAGCGGCGGCACGCATTAGCGCATTTACCTGCCCCGGTACACCTTGATTCTCTGCATCTACACTATGCTATATGTGGTATCGGCATCGGCATCGGCATCGGCATCGGTGCAGCCGCGAATCCTTTTTTTCGCAGTCTGTTCTGGAGCGCTATCAAAAAGTAATAAATCTGCGGCTGATCTGTCGTAAATCTTTGCGTTCCCTTCATGATTTACCCACATAAATCAAAATTATCGAAGCGTCGCGCCGCGATGCTCGCCATCGGAATCGTTCGAGGTCCCAAAGCCAAAGCAACGGTCAAAGCTAAACTTGTTAACCGCTGTGTGTGTGAAGTGTTAAATGCATTCAACTGCTGATTTGTCTGTCTGTATGCCCGTCTGTCCGGCTGTCTGTCCGTCAGAATGTCCTGTTCCGAACTGGAGTGGACTGGACCGACATTCGCATGTGACAACTGCAAACCCAAATTGAAGTCGACGGGGGAAAGAAAAATCTTCAAAATGTTTCTCGTCTCGCAGTTTGGTCACTGCGTTTAGCGCTGCAATTATCGCCTGCAAGGAAAATGCATTCCAGCTGTCCGCATTGACCCAATCAAATGGTTCACCCACCAGTAACCAGTAACCAGCGACCCAGGTCACGCAGCCAGACTAGAGGCTAGACGCGAGTCGACTTGAAATTCGTCACATGCAAAGTGAAATTACCTGGTCGGCTAATTTCATTTAATTTTTGGGCCAAAAAGAAGCGACCGCCACAATTATAGCATATTTTCCCCAATTAATAATTAATAATTTGTTTGGGTCACGAAACACTAACGTCTCGTCTCGTTTCGTTTCGTTTGGTTTGGTGTGTGAACTCCAAAGCTACTCATGGATGCCTAGATATCTACACACGCACAGCACAACTTGAAGGTGTATACCATTTGGTGTTTCTTCTTTTTTTTTGGCTCAAAGAAGAAGCCGGGTGAAAGGCAAACACAGGTTGACCGAGACGTTTAATTGCTGTCACAAAGTTGTTTGTGTTGAGGTCGAGTTGAATGCCTGGCCTGGCAATTGGAAATCTTTTGTACGCAGCTACGCGTAATATCATTACGAAACACGCAAGTTCAGCCGGAGGTGCAGAGCCTATTTTGTTGTGCAAGTGCTGCTTCCTTCCTGCCTTCGAGTCAGCTGTCTGATGCTTGCGCATCTGGCGAGATGGATTTCCATCAGAGAGCTGCTCTGATTTGGCTGCCATGTGGTCGGCACTAGGAGTCGGGGGCACATCGCCTGATGTCCTTCGGCAACAATTTGTGCGCGTAGTGCAGCGATAAATTAATGCAGGCACACTAAACTACACACACACACACGCATACTCAGAGCGACATTGTTGCTCAATTGATAACCATCGGGAGCCCTCTGCAGATCCCCCTCCTCCTCCTCAATTCCTCACTTTGCTGCTGGCTGTGACGCAAATTGCGCTGAGCTTCTTTTATTTTAGTCAATGCGCCAATAGAGACATCAAGCAAACCAGGCCAGACCCTAACCCAGGCCCAAGTACTTACAGCTGCAAGCCCTTGTCCCTGCATCGGGGCTCTACCCCACTTTCAACTTGAGTTATGTTTGTCTCTGGCTGTGAATGAAGCGATGTGCGACCAGGATTGGCTAATGTACGATCCCGATGCCAGGCCACAGCCGAGCTGTGACTGCCACTGCCCACTCATGTTCGCCTCCTTAGCTAAAGCCCGACAGCCAGCTCGGTATCATCAAAATTGTCGTTGGCTCGCAGTTAAATTAAGTCATAAATTCAGTATTTATCTGTTGAATGTAGTTTGTTGTCCGGTCATCACTTCTGCCGTTCTGCCTTTGTCGCTGCAGCCAGCCAGTCAGCCAGCCAGACAGTCAGCCAGGCAGACAGGCAGCTCCTCCTCCTGTCCACTTTTCACTCCTCACTCTCCACACTCCAAACTCTTATCCACGTTGCTGTTGCTGCTTTTATGGCAGCAGATAGTGCGGGCAGCAGCAGGGCGCGGCCTGGGGGCCCAGACGAGTTGCAGTTGCTCGCATGTGTCAACTGGCGCTCCCTTCGCAGCTCCGCGCCAATAAGAGACTAAGCTTGGCACTGCAACTGGCGCTGGATCTGGAGCTCTGCAGCTCCATAGACTTGAAGTTAGTTTAGCTTCACTTAGCCGCAGCTCTTGAGACGCTCGTAATTGGATTGGCTTGTCTCTTGGCACTTGGCCCGAAACAAGTCCGCGATGGTTTTCCAGCGAGTTGTGTGTGTGTGTGTGCGTGCTTTTTTATTTTGTATTTTTATTTGAAAAGTTTGCCAGATTTATTATTGCACATCAATTAGCTGCCAGCTGAGGGCATCAACCAGGCCCAAACTCCAGCCAAGTTCCATTCACATCTGCAACACGTATTCGTACAAATTGTTGATAATTCAGATCAATACGGCAGTGCGTATTGCTGCCCCGTCTGTCTGCCTGTCTGACTGTCTGTCAATTAGTCACTCTGACACGCTGCTGACGAAATCTTTATCTTTATCAGTCGCTGCCGTAGACTGTTTACTATTTCGACATTGTCTTGCTGGCCATTTATTGAAACATAACGCATTGTGGGCATTTTTTAATGTCAACTTCGATACTGACAGAAGCCAACGTTGCTTACAAGCTGTTGTCAGGTGCGATGGCTTAGAGCTGCGCCAACTAACAATCCAATCCCAGCCATATACTGGGAGTCGCACAGTTGCAGGTAGCCGAGTGCCCTCCGATTGTCACTCTCTGCAGTTGTTTTTGTTTCTGTTGCCGTGTCAAGACAGAGCAGACACTGGCAGACAGACAGCCAGGCAGGCTACGCCAACGCTGATGGGACGATGACATCGAGTACTGAGTACTGATTACTCTGTGTGTGCCATAGCCAGCAGCATCAGCAGCATCATCCGCAGTCACCCCAACTCTCGCTCACGTGCGACCCCCCAACCCCTGCGGCTGCAACTTCGACTCTGACTTCGACTTCGTTTGTGGCTCAGCAAGCGTGAAATATTTTGACAAATCGCAGCCACTTAATCAAAAATCATCATCAAAAAGCGATCGATGTTTTGTATTGAGGTAGCAAGCTGCTACAAAGGACAAGCCGGCATGCTGTACGTGTGTACGTGTATGTGTGTGGGTTAAGCAAGGTGTAGCTAGAGATTTCCGCCAGAGCTGATAAAAGAAGAACGAGTAGAAGGACAAGCTGCGGGGTGCCTGGAAAATGGAATTAGTCGCTTTAAAGTGTCTGCCGCACTTGTCGCCTTGTCGTCACACATGCACATGTATGCTTCAGAGAGAAAGAAATAGAGAGACAGAGAGAGAGAGAGAGAGATCGACATTGTTAGGGTAATATAATGACAATTCATTTATGTTAACACGTGATTAGGTCTCATATCAATCTTCATAATGCCGCTGATTATGAGTTACGTGACACACACACACACATATAAGCACACACATACACACATGCTTGCATGCATATATGTTAACTAACCGATTGACGTTGATTACCGATGGGTCGCGCGACTCTGCCTACCTTTGCCGCTGCCGTCAGCCGTCTCAGGACCCCAACACGATCGAGTATACACCTAAATTGACAGACATTCATCATTTAGTCGAAGACGTGACGAATTAACAATATAAACAGGCTAATAAATGCATGGTAAATAAAGACGTAAAGACATCAAATAGAATAGAGTACATAAGCAAAGAAAAACGTTCTTGACTGCGGCTCCAAAACATTGGTTTTGACTATATGCCATAAATGAATTTTTTTCCAGAATATTTATAATAGTATCTTTTCTGTGAGTGAAGGGTATAAGAAGCTTAATCTTTAGAGGGTAGGTATCGTTTTTTTTTTATCAAGAAAGAACTTTTAATTTCTTGCCCCTTAACAGGGTATAAAAAGCTTAAGTAATTTAAGGAATTACACAACTCTTCAAACTTGAAAACTCATCAGCCAGATGATTTTGCAGTTCATTGAATTCAATTTCGATACGGAGTGTCCGTTCCATGCCTCTTCCCCGATTCTATACCCTACAGATGCTGCAATTACAAAGCGCCAGGCGAGGCCCAGAGCAACCCGTAATTAAAGTGTATCAGGAAACAAATGCTTAAATCACGCGACGCAAACAAACTCAAAAATAATCTCCATTCGTCAGAAGAGAGAGAGAGAGAGAGAGGCGAGACATCATGAAGTGGCAGGCAGGCTGCAAAGGTCGATTGCTTCATCCGACAGGCAGGTGATGAGACGTCATGCAAGGCCGGGACTGGCTAGATAGGTTATTAGAGCAGCCGATTGGATGTGAAGCTAACGGCCACACCTTGCTGCAGTTGGCGGCTGCCCATGTCACACATTGGAAGCTGCTGGACGCACGCGATTGCAGCCGCTTTGGCGGCCGGGGGCCAAATGTTCATGGGCAGCGCATGCCGAACACGCGCAGGATCGCAGGATACGCATCTATCACTGGGAGTGTTTTTTGTGTGAGCTCAAAAACTCACCTGTCTGTCGTGGCATTTCCGCTGGCCACCTAAAAAAAATAACCTCAAATGTTGCGTCATTATCAAAAACACAAGTTGATGGTCTCCTTCGTCGTTTTTTTTTAAAGCGCGTATCGAAAATTTATGCCATATTGACCTTATGCACATTGCTCTAATTTTTTCCGCTGGTTATCGTCCTTTTTGTTTTAATCAGCAGCCGAGCTGCTCCTTCGCTTACCCCTTGCATAAGGAGAGAGCATGTTTTGATGAATTGATGATGGGGTCTGGATCTGGCTGAATGAATGGCTGAATGTGGAGTGGAAACCCTTTGCGCTGCATTTTTCTTAATTTGGAATTTATTTAAATCTACAGTAGTGCAGCTAAGGGCTGCTCCTGAATGCCAGTCAGTCACTCACATAGTCTGGCTGAGAATGGGGTTCGTCGCCTTCGTTTTGGCAGGTGCAGCGACTCGCTGCTAATGCATAAATAACGCGTTCGGCTTCGGGCTCGCAGCTCTTTTATTTTCTTTTTTTTCAAGTTCGGTGTCCAAATTTTAAAAGGCGTTTAGCTTGTTACCTTTTAATAATACCATTTAATTTGCCCCGCTCACTTTTGCCTTTGCTGCGTAGGTGCGCAACCATCAATCAGCCTGTAGTCGGAGATAGCGCCGTGTTGTACGTACGAAACACATTTTAAACTGCAATTCATATTTCATTTTTGGTCTTTTTTTTTGTTTTTTGTGGATCACGTCGTCTTCATTTTTTATGCCAGCACTAGACCATGGACAGTTGAAGATACCATCGCTTCAGGATGCGCAGTTGCCCTACAAGTCTTCACCTTTGCGGCTTTCAACACAAAGAGTTTTTGCTATATAACCAATTATCGGTTATAACACTTTCTTTTCATGTTATGCTTAGAAAGTCATATTTCTAGGTGCCCTCTGTATTAGGCACACAATAATTTATATACATACATATTAGATACTAAATTCTTTTTCTAAACTTTTATAGTTAATGTAAAACCAATTTCCATGCTGTTCATAAGACTTTGTATTTGTATAATAGAGATTGCAAATTGAAGGCTGAACAGACAAAAAAAATCACACTTACCTGACGATATATATATTATATATATTATTCATTAGTACTTTAAGCTGAGTTCATTTCATATTTAATGCTATTAAGTAGTCAAAAATGTTTATATTGTTGGTGTGTGTAGCTCTTTATCTTTGAGTTATGTTGAGGTATGAGTAATTGTATGCAGCGCCAGTTGGAGTGACCACTTAGGGTGGACCCGCGACAAAGGCAAATGGGCGAAACATGGCTGACGCATTCTAATGGCCGGTATCAGCACGCGCACCCGCATCCCCGAAATGAGGGTGTGTGGGCGCATTGTATGGCTACTGTTGCTGTTACTGGCCAGTCAGACAGTCGCAGCCAAGGGGGGTAGATGTGTGTGTGTGTGTGTGTGTGTGTGTGTGTGCGTGTGTGTGTGTGGGTCTGCTGAAGTTGGCGCTGGCGTGAGTTGGCTGCTCGGCCAGCTGGCCGCCACATTTACAAATAAATTATGGCACACACACAGGCAGAAACTTCCGCTGCCACAACAATCCATTGAATGCGGGTCCAATTCAGTTTGAATTGGCAGTGAAAGGCGGCGTGTGAGCATCAAGCCTACTGGAAATCGAAGCATGAACTACGCAGAGTTGGAAGGCGCAGGCTGAGGCTCATTGGAATTGGAATCTGCAGTCAGATCGCAGGGCTTGAAGGAAACCAAAGCCACAAATTGCAGGGTAGCGCGCGCGGAAAACCAACTGGCGATAAGCGGCCAAAAAGACAGAGGCCGACAATTGGCCAACGATCGACCAGGAGCCAGACGAACGGGCCGCGGCCGGGCACATTGTGGAGCTGTCTGTGTGTTTATGAAGTTGTGCATTTTTCGCCGGTTTCATTTTCAAGCTGACTGCAATTACATGCCGTAAATTTGTCAAGGCGCGATAAATGTGCAACAACGGTTGCAAACGGAGCACCATGGACGAGGGGTAGCGGGAGGTTGCGTAGTGGCAGCCTAATGCATGTAATCTGCCACTCAACACCCTGTCAGATGGTCCAAGACGTCCGCCCTGTTAAGGTTAAGCAATTTGGCACGCCTGGGCCAGGGGTTACTCATATGGAGCTGGTAATGCGAGCACTCCAAATTGCTTTGGAGTGCCCAACATGGCCAAAAGCTCAACGTGGCAACGAGCATGTTTGGCCATAACACTCGCCATAACCATAATCAGCAACAAACTAACCGGGAGAGCGCGGCTCAAGGAGCAGCAAAGAGTTCAGATTGTGGATTGGGATTGAGCTTGGAATTGGAATTGTGCGCGCCTGGCGAAGCCAATTCATGCTCACATTTTGGGCTGGTTAATTAAATACGGATTTCATTTTAATGGTCGATAAAACTTGATGAGATACTTTAATGGCCGCGTCTGCAGGATACGTGGCTCCGGCTGTAGCCATAGCTCGAGGCGAAGGCGGAGGCGGAGGCGCTTGCCTCTCTGGAGTGCTAAATCACCGTTAAAGCGATAAGATTAAGCTGGCCAATACCCGCCGCAACTTTGGCAGCATCCACAACACAGCAACGGCGAGCATAATCTGCTTTTTACGAGCCAATTGGCAACACAATCTCTACCACTGGACACGGGAAGCCCGCTCTCCCTGCTGGCTTTTACATTGTTGCCGAGGCGCACAAAATTAATTGCTGATGAATGTCAATTTCGCAGACACGGATACATCGCGGCCTATTGACGTGGCTGCCCAACGCCTGACCCCTTCCTCCCCCTCGACCAACGGCAACTGGAGCTTCGGTTCAAAGTCACTGGCAAAAACGTTGTAATCCTATTGGCAGCGACTGTAACAGCGACCGCGGCCGCATTTGCTGCACCCACCTGCAGCCCCCAGCAGCCCCAGCCAGCCACCCTTCTGCCCCTTCGTCGACCGCTTTCGTTAGCGGCTTACGAGTCGCCCCGTTGGCCGCTCGGGCAGCCATAACCGTTCGCCATACGAGGCATAAAATTAAAATGTTGCACTATAACGGCCCCCGCCGCCCAAGCACCGCTGCGGCCACAGAACGAAGAGGCGCGCTCATTAAAAACGCCATAAATGCAATAAAACGTAGAGCAAACATCGATTAAACAATATTTATGGGGCTTCACTTGCACATTGTTCGTTGGCTCTGCGCCGAGCACGTCCGTGAATCCACGCCCGACCCAACCACAACCGACCCTGCGTATTCACCTATCCTCCCCCTCCCCCCACCCCACTTAGTTGTATTCGACCCATCGCTTTGCTTGTCTGCTTTTTGCTGCCATTTCTGTTGACCTCTTTGAATTTATACGAGCTGTTGTTCAAAACACATAGAACCATGCTATTAAAATATTATTTGGAAAATTATGAATGCCGCATAGAAAGGCTTGATATAACTGGGAGATCAAGCAGAGAAGCAAATGATTAAATTGGAAATTTCTTTACATATTTAGAAGGAAATATATTAACATGTAAGAGCTCCCTAGAGATATTGAAATCCATACGTGTGTATATGCAAAAACTTAACTGTATACTATTTGAGATACGTTCTGGATCTAATATATTTATAATCTGTACTTCATCACAGAAACCTACATAGTAAAAATATCGATTTTTATCGTTAGCAAGGAGATAGGATAAGCTTTCGAAAAAATAATAAACTTGTACTGCGCATGGTAAAATAGAATAAATATGTCAAATGTCTAATTTTGTAGTATACGAGACCGCTGCGATGACACGGGCGGGCAGACGGACAGACGGACGGAAAGTGTATAAAAGCGTATGTTAAAATTGCTTAAATCAATAAAAATCACATAGAAAGGCTATGGAAATAAATGCAAAATTGAAAAAAATATAGGTAAGAAAGAAAGTTATTGAATATCTTTCCGTCTCTGACACTTTCTAAGCCTTTAGCTTTAGTATGATTCTTATTTTAAGATCATTAGAATCGCCAAGCGCGGCTATATTTAAGATCGAAGTAAATATATTTTGAGAAGATGTCTCTCGAAACGAAGGAACTCTAGCTAGCCCACCAAATTAAAATAAATGTACTTTAATTCTTAATAATTTTGAATAATTATACACTCGAATTCTACTAACTGTGGCAGCAGCCTCACTTATGGCTTCATGTCCTTTAAGCTTATGTAAATAATTGAAAATTTAATAAATATTATCGCATCGGTTACGGAAGAACATTTCAATTTGGTTTTTGGTAGTGCCGGCAACAGCCAGAGATGCAGCAATTTGGCAGACTTTGCGGTTTAAGATATTAGCCAAAAAGGCAGATGTTTGGACCGGGACCGGGTAAGGCTCAAACTGCCGGCCAAGTGTTGAGACAATAGCAGAGCGCGGCGCTCAATGAATAACAATTACGGCTATTAATCTTGGTCCAAACTGGCGGTTTGGCTACGCTCGGACTGGGGTTGACTTGTGGTTAGCTGTGTTCTGCTCCTGCTACGCTTTTTAGCCCGGCAATTTGCAGCCCATTTATTTATTTGTTAAGTGGCCGTAAAAACGGCAACAGCAACATCAACAGCAACGGCACTTGGTTGCGTCTCTGTCACCTTTTCACTGTGTTATATATTTTGTAAAAAAAAGAAACATTTTGAAATTTATACATATTGTATAAGTAATAATTGTGCGGAAAACGGAAACAATGGAGGTTGTGTAATGCGTCAGGGGAGGGGCCGCAGTTACCAACCATCTGGCCATCTGGTGTTGGACAAGCCAGCTAGCCAGCCTAGCCAGCCAGCCAACTCAGCCTGTGGCTGTGCGCTTGGAAAGGAGTGAAAATTGTACGTAATTACCTACACACACACGAACACATACATATGCTCATAGAAGCACATGCGCCATTGGTAAATGGTAAATGTGGTCATTATATGCCGCATACGCGACCGCCAAGCGAACACGATTACGACCACTAACCGGCGCAAACGCCTTCGTGTCCAGGTGAGTTGCACCCAATAGGCCAAATCCGCCATTCTAACTGCCCGAGTGTATGTGTGTGTGTGTGTATAAACTATAATAGCCGCCACAGGAAGCACTCGCGATGGCGATCAGCGCAGTTACGAGTGCGACTACAGCTTACGGCCATAAGCAGGCACAGCCTTAGCCAAACTGCAATTGCCAACAGTCAGGCTGCAATTGCCACTGCAGTAGCCAAAGCAAGTGTAATCATGCGCCAGTTATTTATTGTAGAGCTCCGCTATTTCAAGGCAGGATTGTGCCAGGTGATGCCTGGCCCAAGAGGTCAGAGGACAGTCCAGTCCACAGTGGAAGAAGCCCAGCTAATTATGATTAAGTATGCCAGTGAAGCGCAACCACTTTTTGGTTTACTTTTGCGGCTCTTCCCACTGAGCTGCATGAAAATTCGGTAGGTGTTGCCATTGACTCGGCTGCTGACCGAAAGGGTTGACAGACTTTTGACCGAGTTCCGAACAGCAGCACGCAGCTCGAAAAACAAAAACCGCCCCTCGAAAAACGCAGACCGACCGTATAATTGTGGCGAGACCCAAATGGAAATTCGAAATGGAAATAAAACTTACCCAAGCCAGCCCCTTGCTCCCGCTCCAGTTCCAATTCCATTTCCATTTTCATTTACAGCCAGGCTGACCGCAGAGAACGAGACGAAAATTTCATTTGGCGTTTTGGTTGGGTTAATTTTCGACCCTGCCGCAGAGTTTACCACAATTTAAATTTAATGATTATTTGCATTTGGAATTCAATAATTTGCATTTTGAGGAAAATCAGACCCAGAGCCTGACTTTTTGACTGCACGTGAAGAACAGAAATACATGAATACGTGTATTTTTAGGCACAAATTATATAGTAGAAGACTTACTTAGATATGTACATTTGCTGTGGATGTGGCCACAAATTGTGGGTTATTGGGTTCGGGGGATACACTCAAGTGGCTTTCCGTTTGGCCTTCGTTTGTATAAAGGTATGCCCAACTGATATTTACACAACTCTAAAATATTGATGGCGACTTCTTGGACTTAATTATATGTAAACTCGACTCGATTCAAATACGGCTAATGTGACTCAGTGGTCATCCCGGTCCCGGTCCCGGTCCCAGTCCCGGTGCCCGGTGCGAGCGTATAAATGTTTTCCCATGGATATCATTATTACGCCGAAGTCAAACGTGAATCTCATAGATTTCGACATCATCGACGATCCGCTCAACTGAGCAAATGGGCTCAAATGAGACACTTCTAAGTAAAACTCAATGTCGGGACGCACTGGAGCCCAACCGCCGCACAGCATCCACAGCATCTGACAAACATGATTCGCGTATCAAACACACACAAAAAAGGTAAAGAAACTCAAAGTTTTGAATTTGATTTTGTTTTCGGTTTCATTGGATTCATTTAATCCAATTAGGCTAGGCTGCGTTATTGTGGATAAAGAGCTTGGGTGACCGCGTATTATGGGAGAGTTATGGGAATGCTTTTGTCGTTACTTGAGCCGATTGCGATCTTCAAAAGCTTATCAGCTGCTAGTTGTTGTCGCAACCGCTGCACATATTTAATAAGCGTCAGCCTAAACATGAGCACTCATCATTCAGGTACGAGCTGGTCATTCATCACAGCAACGGCCACATGAAGACATCATCATCATCACAAAACGTTGACTGG
The DNA here is from genome assembly GCA_035045545.1 of Drosophila gaucha. Classification (NCBI taxonomy): domain Eukaryota; kingdom Metazoa; phylum Arthropoda; class Insecta; order Diptera; family Drosophilidae; genus Drosophila; species Drosophila gaucha. Next base: position 3,500,639 of record JAWNOY010000292.1, read on the forward strand.
GGTCAGCTGGGTCAGCTGCCTGAGCGACTGCTTCGGTTAACTGGTTAACAATAACAACTGGCAGGCCATTTGAGGAATTGCAACGCAGTACGCATTTAATTGAATTAAATTCCAATTTCTGTTCCTCGCTCTCAGAGCGAGACTCAAGACTCGAGACTTCTCTGACTCTCGACATTCGCCTGCCTATCGCTTTGATCAGTCAATCCAATTATTTGCAAAATTTTGTCACATAAATAACTAGGCGAGGAGCTCGCGAGCACCACTGGCCACTGGGCACTGGCGGCGCCCCTAGAGCCGCTGTTGTGGTTGAAGTTTCCTTTCATGTTTCCACCTGTCGAGCTGAGCCGAGTGGAGGTGAGCTCGTCTTCCTGGTGGCCGCTGTAGCGGACGTGGCGTTGGCGTGCCGATTACCCCTGCTTTGCGGCCCATTGTTGTTGTCGCCCGCTGCGCAGGTCCTAAGTTTCACTTTTGGCCATTGAGCACAACGGACAAGGGTGACGAAAGCAACGAGACCTGCGTGCCACCGCGCACAGCATTCACATTCAAATCGAGCGTAGACATTTTATGTTTTATGCTAAGGTGTTAATTGAATTCGTTTTGCATAAGTGGAAGGAGCAGCAGGAGCAGTGGCAGTAGCAGCAAGAAACGGACCACCTGCACACAGGGGAAGCAGCAGTAGCAGCAGCAGCAGCAGCGACAGCAGTGGCTGTGCGGCAACCCTTTTGCTTGGCCAGCATTGTGTGTTAATTGTTGCAACAATAATACCAACGGGGCCAAAACAAAGCGAACGACCAATTGTCAACATGACAGCAACAGACAACAGTTAGCAGCGATCGTTGTTGCTGTTGTTGCTGTTGCCTGCTGCTGATGTTGCCGCTGTTTATTGTTTGTACGGCGTGATCTTTATCGGCGCATAGTATTTGCATATTCCAGCAGTCAGAGCAGGGATCATGGACGGGGCAGCAGCAGGCAGGGCGAATGGATCCATTGTGTGTGTCGTTGTCGTCTTTATTATGTCATTGCATCATCAGCGCCTCTTTATCGCCATCCGTCATGCACATTGTGTAGAAATTAGCACATAACCCAAATGTGTAAAATACACGCGTGTAAATTAATTGCCAACAATTAGTGCACCAGCTGAAGGTGGTGCAGTAGAGAGAGGGAGAGAGAGAGAGAGCCCGAGCGAGAGGAAGTGGTTCATCTAGCCGCACTTGCCGCTGGCTGCCAATCTGTGTGTTTGGCTGCTAATAAAGTCTGTTGGCGAGCTTATTCGAGTCCAAAGTCACATCAGCGAATCTCACAGGTGTCAAGCAGCTGGACAGCTGCGAGTGTGCAGCAAACCTGACAGCAGAATGCCCTTTAATGTCGCATTCGCCGAGTGGCGACTGCCGATTCTCGATTCACGAGTGGTGCAGCGGTGCAACAAGCGATCCATGCAAATGTCGGTGTCGCGCGATTGTCACACAGCGCAAATAAAACATAAAACGGGCCGTCTCAGCTATAAATCATGAGGATTGCGTCGCTACCAGCTACCAGCTTCCAGCTGCTGGGCAAACTACTCGAGTACTTGGTCACTACTGCCCACTGTGTGTTAACGCTTGTTGCTTGGTGTCGAATCTGGATCGAATTCCGCAAGCTGAAAAATAAAAAAACTGCCTCCATATGCCGCTGACCGATCGTCGCATAAATTAACAATCTAATTACCACGCCGATCCCGCCAAATCTCGCCGGAAAATCACGAAGCGCAACCGACACTGAGCACGAGCATTCACCATTTGTATGCAAATTACTTTGTCTCCGGCGATGTCGATGTCGAAGTCGGTGTTGACGCTGACGTCGATGCCAGCGTTTCGCTGAGGTGCAATCATAATCGACGTCATAATATCGTTACGACGTCGTCGTTATCACCTGGCTAGCTAAAGTCTGGACAAAGAGCCAAGCTATCGGCTGCATTTAATAAATTTGCATATAAATTGCAGCAACTGCGCTGCCTCTGCCGCTGCCTCAGCCTCTGCCACTGCCTCTGCCTGAGTCTCAGCTTCAGTCGCGATTTGCTCTTCCATTTAAATCGATGCGCACCGTAAGCAATTTTTGAATTTATGTAAGCATTTCGTTCGCAGATTTAATTGACACGATGCCGGCTAAAACCCTCGGCCTGGCTCTGCCGCGTCCCTGTCCGGTAATCCAATTAGCCCCGTCGACGTTTCGTACAAGAAAAAGCACTTGTCGCTGGTCAGTCCAGCCCAGCCCAGCCCAGACCAGGACACAGATTCAAGCTCGGCCACGGCTTCAGTCCCATTTCCTAATGAAGATGTTTTCGGTTCGGAATTGGCCCCGGGCATTGTGGCGGCCCGCTCAATATTGACGTCACTCATGGCCAAGCGGGCTATAAAAAATAAATTAATTGCGACAGAGTATAAATAAAAAACTGCACTTGCCTATATAGAGCATCTATATAAATGTGTTATATTTGAAATGGAAATTGAGTATGGATATAGATATGAGATGCTAGTACCGTTGCTCCCCTGCCTCCACTCAGTTGCGGCTATTTTCAAATTCAATTTAATTCACTTTGTTCGATGAGCATTATCAGGCGATAGCAGATAAATTGGGATCACTTCACGCTCTTAATGGGAACTGAATGGGAACGAAGCTGAACCTTAGCCTGCGGCCACAACACACACGCGCACACACACACACACACACACATACAGCAGTCGATGGGACAGTGGCTAAAGTAGCCAAGCATTGACACGGCTACAGGTGACGGTGATGGTGACCAGGTTGCCAACGAATGAGTGGTCAAAAAGGTGAGCACAAACGACATCGCATGCGCACAATCAGTACAGCAGCCGCATTCGACAGAGTGAGAGTGATGGCACATGAAAGAAAGAGAGAGAGAGCGAAGGGTATATCGGCTGGCAAGGTGTCGAGAAAGGCAGCAAAAGACGACTCCAGGCCACGAGGAGCTTAGGCTGTGGCTGTTGCTGTTGCTGTGGCTGTGGCTGTGTTGATGCCCGTTTGCCCAAAGAGATATCACAATAAATTAGGAAACGAAATCTTTACTAAATAAAGACATAAATTACACACCGAATCGCACTATGCGTACGACGAGGCCCGTTGCCCGATTCCCGTGTTCCCGACTTCAAATAAAAAGCAAGCAACTATGTCTGTTGACCGAACAGAACAGACCAGAATAAAAAAAGACAAAAAATAAAAATAAAATAAAAAATAAAACGTTGAGGCACAATGGCGACAACAGGAACGACATGACAGCAAAGTGGAAGGCTTATAAAAAGCGAGAGAAATACAAATAATCAAACGAAATGTATTTTATAGGGTGATAAGAATCAATGAAGCCACTGAAATCCAATAGAGACATATTGTATGCATTATGAGGCATCATCACCCCGACCCAGACCAAAAAAGAAAAAAAAGAGAAGACCGACCCCCTGTCCCCCCTCTCTATACCCCACTTAAATGGAGGTTTAGCCAACGGCAGCACGTATAACGATCTCCAAGTGTCCAGATCACATCCAGAGCTGAAGCTGGAGCTCAGTCTGCTTTGCTGCTTATCAGTAGGTTGGTTGGCTTTTGGTTTCCGTGTCGTTGTCGCTGGGTCAATTAGTGGGCGAGTAAGGCGCATGAATACGTTGATGCTAACGTTAACGTTAACGTTAATGTTAATGCTAATGTTAAGGTGGCTGAGGCTGTGGCTGTGGCTGTTGGCGTTAATGCGTATTGGGGACGGGGGGACGACTTCATTTATGCGTGATTTGCTGGAACGTGATCTGCTGCATCTAAACTCAAACTGGCCTTTGTTTGGTTTGATTTGACCGCGGCAGCCAACAACGGGCCGTATCAACAACGGTCTTCTGTGATTTTGGGACAGGCAATAAATCTTGTGTCCAAGCAACCTAAAAATGCCATTTAACATTTTTTTCGATTTTTTTTCGTTAGTAGTAGAAGCGCCTAAAGACTGTCACCAAACTAGGCAAACGGAGAACAATAGGCCGTAGTTTAAAGGCGCGGGAATGCATTTTAATTACGCACAGCGACATAACTTTTGGTTAATTGCGCCGCACTATGACCGAGCCCCCGCCTAAGCCAATAGAATGCCGAGTTTTATGCGCGTACAAAGTGGTTCGAAGTGGAGCAGTGACAGCTGCCGCCTTAGCTCTTTGATTGGACATTGTTCGAGTCTTCATTAATCCCGCTAATAACTCATGTGTTGTGGCTTTGCTTGACCACCTCTCTTCCTTTCTCTCTACCCCTACTCCTCTCTCTCTCTCGATAACTGAGACATTCTCCAGTTTAACTGCACAATGCTGCAAAATTAGTATACAGAAACAAAGAGCCTTCCAACAATAATAGTCCCCAAATGAATTCGTAATAATTGATCATAATTCGGTAGCCGTCCGCTAATTGGACGCTTTACAATACAACTGAATCGAACACGGTCCGGGCCAAAACAATAAACAATTTAACAAAATATTAACACAAATTTATCAAATGCAAATCGACAAGCGGAGAAATTCCAGAATTCGAATTCAAATATGAAAATGCTGCTGATGATTCGATAAGCCGCTTCAACTTATGACAAAGAATTAGCTTTTATTTGTGCTCTAAGCCTTATTAAAGATTTTCAGATTGGTGTTCCCCCGATTATGGACAGAACGCGACATCAAAAGTTATTAGATCAGAATACTACAGAAGTAAGCAAAAAAAGGATGAAAATAATGGTATTTATATTGCTTATTGAGATATGGCAACAAGTTATTAGAAACTTTTAGAATTTATTTATTTATTATACGTCTTCTTAAGAAACATTGCCCTAAGATTTAGGTGAAATAGAAAGTACTTGCTAAGCCTTTAATAGCTCGGCATAAATATCAGACTTATACTCTTTAAGCAATAAAATAATAATAATCATAATAATAATCATAACATTCATAATAATTATATAATTAATATCGATTTTATCAGCAACAGACTAAGCCAAGTCAAGTAAAAGTCGAAGTCGAAATGCTGCTGCTGTTGCTGCTCATAAAGATGTGGTTGTTATTGTTGTTGCTGCTATTCTTAATTAAGCCTAAGGGAATGCATAAAATGTCTTTGGCTTTGGGGCACTATCAACACCTCATTACTCTTTTGATCACACTCCTCGTTAATGAAGACGTCAGCCATCTGCTGCAGATGCTGAAGAGAAACACAAGACGCACAAAACAAAACCAATTTGAATTCAAAATCCAAAATCAATGCTTAGCATTCCATTTTTGTGGTGGCTGCTTGTAGCGACCAAAGCGACAAAGATTAAATATATAACTCTTCTTTTGGTCGACCGCTTAAACCTTTCTCGTCGGCTGTGCCGCACTTTTGATACCCTACCCACTGATGCATTGCTGGCCGCTTGGCTATGCCGAAATGCTCGACGCGCGCAGCTCAGTTCAGCTGGAAACCTGTATCTGCATAAAGTTATAAACAAAGAAAACAAATTTGTCTTATCGCCCGATTCCTAATGAGATGACAACGAGACAAAATCACTCGGTCGCAACGCGTTGAAAGCGCGAGCTCATTTAAGGAGCGGACAAATACAAATGCACACATTTTAATCACTTTGCTCATTAACAACAGCTCGAGAAACATTTAGAGGAGAGTATTTATAAGTGGGGCTCCCATTGTCGCAGTTACAAAGGCCGTCAGTAACTATTCGAACAACCCACGCCCTACCTTCAAAAGCTACACAGCTTCCGAACAAATGTACAAAATATGCAGATGCACAAAATTTACAAATGTAAAATTTCAAAAATCCACTTAAAATTAATTTTTAATTTTAAATACACACACATACATAAACATATGCATACATGTACATAAAAGCCAGCTTTCGTTCAAAATCAATTTGGCAAGCATTCTATGAGCTTTAAGTGTTTCGCCAGCAGGCAGGTGGGCAAGTGGGAACTCGAAGGTGAGTGGTGGTAGAGTTAGCAAGGGCTGGAAGTTTGCAACATTGTTGTCGTATTAGTTAACGTAACTAACTTTAGTTATTGCGCGTGTTGCGATTTCGCACTTTTATGGTCCATTTAAGACTATGAGATGGAAATGTTGTGTCGGCGTTGCCAACAGATTTATCACCGGGCCCCTTGGCGGGTGGTGCTGGCTTTGGCGAGGACCCAAGCTTCAAATCAAGCGCCACTGCACTGGTTGTAGGCTGGAACAGCAAGGCTTGGGGGAGGGGAATGCAGTCTCGCTAGAGCCTGGGTAAAGTTCATCGATTTCAGCCAAGTCAAACGATAAAAACTGCGCGCAGTGATCAACAGAAGAATGGCAAAAGATCTTTCAACATTGTTGCAAATGCTGAGCAATTTTACTGTAAAACACAACAGACAACACACACATCCTGAAAGTATCCAAGTGTCCAGCTTCAGCTGTGATGACTGCGACGCCGATCGTAAAAATGTTTGACTGCGATTATATGGCGCTCATGAGAGCGCCACTTTGTCAGGGTCTGGAGCTCGGATGTTGATGGACTGGACTTGATCAGCCCAGGGGCGTGCTAGGACTTGGTTGTGGCCAAAGGGGGTTGCCACAAAGCATTAAATGAGGCCCAGCCAGGCAACAAATTGGAAAACAACAAGCAGACAACAGATTGTCTGGTGATATATATGTATATAAATGTATACACATATGTATGTGTGTACAGCATAAATGCACACTCACACAAACACAGGTGTGTGTATTATTTAGGTATAATTTATGGAGCGAGAGGTGAAAATATTTTCAATAGAAGGTGATTTAAATTTATTAAAGGAATGCTTACGAGCAGCCACAGCACTAAATTAGAATAAGTCCGAGTCGGAGCAGAGAGGGGCATGGCTGGCCCATAAAAACTCAAGCAAATTGAATCAGTGTGTGTGTGTATGTGACTGTGTGTGTGACTGAGCGCACGCTTGCACATATCAGATTGAGCGAGCATCTGAATTGGGACCATCAGGCAGTTCGAATCGAGACGCCTCATCAGCATTTGCATCTAAGTATCGACAACGACGCGAAGCGCTCTCTTATCAGATTCGAAATGCGTATATACGAGTGCACAACATACACAACGCGCGACTCCTCATTTAAATCTCGGCCAGAGAGTATCACAACGAGCCTAAAAACTTAACCATCCGCAGTCGCAATGCTTGTGATCCGAACGCGCCGAGTTCGCCTTTTGTTAACACCATAATTTACATTGATTTATGTGCTTAGTTGACTCTGCATTTTTAATCGGTTAGCTCGGGCACCGTCCCAATCCCAGCCCCAACTCCACTCCTCCGGCCCCAGCCCCCCTACCTTTGTTCCGACTCCGAGCCGTTGCTCTGTTGCTCTCGTGTCTATGTATATGTGTGTGCGGCTTCATTTGGTTATAATTAAAATGTCGATGTTATCAACCCGATTTGGACATATTGGCCATTACACTCGAAATTTAAGCGATTTCTATGCGCGTATTTTGATTTTGATTTCGATTTCATTTCCCTCTCTTTCCCCAATGCGTGCTCTGTCTCATTCTACTGCGGTTTCTGTTTATGTCTCTATTTCAGTCGCTCTGTCGGGCACACAATGAATATTGATTAAATTAATATTTAATAACGTTTTAAGAAGCTTTTGAGTGTTAAATGTTTATTTATGCTCATTGGCTGTGCTCTATGTAGCTGTCATATATATCTAACCCCAGCCCTCTATCCCCATTCGTGTCGCTGATTATATTCGATTGTTTGGAATCGTGCTTAGAACAAAAAAGTTATATGCATACATATATCGATTTTAAGGTGGCTTTTCTGTCTTGACGCGTTAATGTTGTTAAATGCATAAATAATGCATGTTTAAGGGATACCTAAAATAAATAACAAAATACCATGTTAAAGCCGCTGATTTAGTAATGTAATCAGTAACTGAAATGCTGTCGCTTTCATATTTATTACCATGTATACATATGAATGTATATAGGAAAAAGTGTTTTAAAGAATTTCAGTTGAAAGTTGCAGAAGGATACCATCCATTCGAAAACAAGTGCCAAATAAATCTTTAGTATATAATTTCCACTCTTAATCTATCTTGGATCTATCTATCAATGAAAAAACTTAAAACTCGAAATCTTTCTATACTATATTAAATTTCTTCTAAATTATTGGCATTCTATCTGATTGATTTAAATACAAAAATCTATTTAATAGTTTTTTCTCATTAAAATCCCTTTGCAATTCATATTATGTAAAGAAAACAGATATTTGTAATTTTTTCAACAGTTTATTATTGCGTCTCTGCTGAGAGAGACATTATATATAATTAAATTGAGCCATCGCACACGGCTGACGATGACTTATATTAAGTTTACGCTATATTGGAGTGTATCAATATCAGTTCAAACGCAACCAAATACAAATGTACATCAAATACATACATAGGTGCTTATATACAATAGTAGCGCCTATATAGACATTGACAGTCACGCGCCACGGACACATACCTATATATATACATACACACATATATATATATACATATATATATATACATATATAGTTATCTGAGCATACATGGCTAAGCTTAAGCCTAGGCTAGGGCTAAGTTACAGATAAATATTGCATACGCTATAGCCTTAAATGGTGATGAGGTAAGCCGGGCAGCAGCTACTACGGACGACCTACGGCCGGCAATGGATAAAAAATATAAATAAAATTGTATTCGTCGTCTAGTGCCAGAATAGAGAAGAAAAAAGGTGAGTGAACAAAGTGGAGCAAGTAGTGCAAACTAGTAGTAAGTATTAGTTACAATTTGAGTTTAATTTTAGGCATGTCCACGTATACACACACGCACACACACACATACACTGGTAATTGCAACATGTTGCAATTACATGTTGCAGCTTGCCGCACAACTTAATACAGCTTGTTACTGCAGCCCGATCCGCAGCCAAGTGGGTGAGCAGCATTTTAACTTTGGTTTTCGATTTGTTTTGCCAGCGTCGCCAAGTCTCATGTTACAGAGCACAACACGAATGTCACCGCCCCCGCTCGTGGGCTGAGCAGGAGGAGGGGTATGGATAGAGAGGAGGAGGGATGTGGGATGTAGGGGGCTGGCGGGCTGTCGCTGTCAATCACAAGCGCGCACACAACTCAAGTTTTCAATTAGAAGCTCTCTCTCTCACTCTCTGTTTCCCTGTCTCTATCTCCTACCGGTCATGCTTTAGGAGCTGCATCGTGGTGGGTGCATCGGAGGATGACAGTCGGCCCACCTTTGCCACTGGCGACTCAATTTCAGCATCGGAGTCGTCGTGCACATTGATTTCCTCATCCGAATCCGACGAGGAATTGTCCACGGTCACTGTCGCACCTGCTGCCACTGTTGCACACTCTCCGGCATAATGGAGGCGCGAACGTTGCTCCTCGGCGACGGTCAGTGAGGCGGCGACTGCATACTGACGTGCCAGGCCTAAAGCAAAGGCCGCTGCCGAGGGCGAGCCCACCAGACTGCGGAAGGCGCTGCGCTCTCCGCCCATGGACAGACTGGAGGTCGGACTGCCACAGACGCCACCAGATGTGGGCGAATGTTGTTGGTGCTGTTGTTGCTGCTGCTGCTGCTGATGGTAGTGGCTGAAGAGCTGCAGCGCTGCAGGATGCGTGGGCAAGTGATGATGGTGTCCGGGTGGGCCCGGCGGAAGCGCATGTAGTGGATGCATCATAACGGAAGGCGGCGACTGAGCCGTTGCCAGCGGCGAATCCGCGCAGAGCACCGAAGGATGGGCATGCGGAGTGGTAGGCGCAGAAGCATTGCTGTGGCTGCTGGGCGTAGGAGAACTGTTGGCTGGCCCGTCGTTCGACTGCTGCGAGTGTATCGGATTGGCGGGACTGGAGCGCTGCCGCTTGAGCAGATTCATGCGCTGATGGCGACGCCATTTCGCGCGACGATTCGAGAACCAGACCTGAGAAGAAGCGAGCAAAGAAATGCAACTGTGGTTAGGGCTTGCCACTTGGCGGCAGCTGCGTAGCTTTCACTTACCTGCACCCGCGCCTCGCTGAGGCTGGTGCGACTGGAGAGACGCTCACGCGTGCTCACGCACGGATAGTGGCTCTTGTCGAACTCCTTCTCTAGCTCCTCCAGCTGCTCCGGACTGAAGGTAGTGCGATTGCGTCGAAACTTGGGCTCATCATCGTCGTCCAGGTAGTCGGAATCGATTTGACGATTCTCATCGGCGGACTCCAAGGTTTCGTGGCTACCAGAGCCGGGTGAGATGGCGCGATTCATAGGCGCGCCTCCTCCGCCAGCTGCGCTGCCCAGCAGATTCGCTGAGTTTAAGCTCAGGTTGGCAGGTGTACCGCTGCCCGCACTGGGTGGCAGATTGGCAAGCGTTGGTGCAGCCACAGGCCAGAGCGCGGAAGGTGGCGGCGGCACTGGTGAGCCGCCCGGCACGTTGCCCGGATGCCAGGTGAAGCTGCCGTAGGGATGTGGCGGTGGCGGATATAAGCCATAGGCCGCGGTGCGGGCAAACTCGGTGGCCACACGCTCGGCGGCGCGATTGCGCAGGATGCGATTAATGCTGCTCACCGAGGGGGCAGTTGCATTCGTGCAAACACCTGCAAGGCGAGAGGGCACAATTAGTAGACAACAGCAGCAGAGAGCAGCAGCAGCGGATGCCCAGCTCAAAAGCTGCCGCCGCTGCTGATCAATGATCACAGTGGAGATTATCCGCGTGGGTCTAGATGGCTTGATCTGAGGTAACTGCAATTACCCCTGCCGACTTACCTTCGGAGATTAAACGCTCGCGTATCTCCCAGGCGAAGATCGTTGGATTCTCGCGCTTGTACTGTTCAATTTTGGAGACGACTGTTGGCGTAGCTACTTTTGGCTTGGAGCCACCAATTAGACCAGGCGGACGCAACGAGCCTGTGTGAGAGAAAGAGAGAGAGAGGGGAGAATGAATTATTGCATATGGATTATGGTTAGGTAATCAAGGATGCAACCCACAATCGTCAGTTCGCTTTTGTTTACGGTAGTTAGCAAGCTGCCCGAGCTTATCGCGTTCATTTAATAGCTTTATCAAGCCACAACATCAGCAACGATGCACCCTACCCAACGAGGGACTCTACACCCCGATCCCGTTGCTCCCGTCTGCGTGTCGATTAGGGCAGCATTTTTTGATTAATGAGCCGCGGCAACAGCCACCATTCGAGTCGTTCGAGGCGTTTATGCAATTTTAAGTGCCCAAATTACGCATGCCAAAGCAACAGCAGGCGAAGCCAGACAGGGGCACCGGCCAAGGATAATAACATTATAAATAATTGTGTTTATCAATAAAATTGGCAAACAAATCGACTACAAAGTGTTTCGCGCATATTTTAACTGATTGTGCGAGTTGCAGGAGTGAGGAGATGGATGTGGTATGTGGAACGTGTGTGGGATGTGGAATGTGGAATGTACTTACCTAACAGCTTGGAGACAGCGCCCTGCTGGGTGAGCATGTGTTGGGCAATGTCGTAGCCGCGCAGGCCGCCAAAGCGGGAGAACTCCAATAGGCGATGCTGCGACATCAAAGCGCCGAGCGTGCTGCCAGTTGCTGCCGCTGCTGCGGCGGCGGCGGCTGCTGTTGCTGCTGTTGGCCCACCGCCGTTGCCAGCACCGAAACCAGGTGGTATTTGCACAGTTGTTGGGGCTGTTGTTGTCGTTGCTGCTGTTGGTGACGCCGACGCCACTGCAATTGAACGAATTGAATGATAATTGGCCATTGTTAGTATTATTCCTTTAGGAGTATATGTAGTCGCTGCTGCTGTTGCTGTTGTTGTTGTGGCTTGCTGTTGTCGCTGTCAGCCACAATGGTTAATTATGATAAATTAACGGTTAATTGTGTTGACGTTGACTAAACTGAGCCAAAGCCGCCGAGAGACTGCTGACAACAACAGCAACACCAGCAGCAACACTAGCAGCAGCAGCAACATCAGCAATGGCGTTGCTCAATTGTCAATGGCTAAAGCAAATACTTGTTTTATTTTTAAGAAACTAATGTTTTGAATGAAGCGCAACTTTAGCAACACTTAACAGATTTAACTTTTCTGAACATAATTTAGCGTTATAAAAAACAAATTAAAATTATAATATTTAATCAGCTGCCACAGAACCTGTGCAGCTTTTGTTGTATTTAAGGTACACACATTATCGTATTATCGCTAATATTTATTGTTCTTTTTTATAAGGCATTTTAACTTAATGCCTTGTTCGTACACCCCGTACACCCGCCAGTTTTTCGAATTTTTGGTATTTCCCTCCAATTGTCAATTAGCGGCAAATTCAAAAAATTTCCGTTTGCTTATCGAAAACATTTCTTTATATAAATGCGCAGCAGTCAGAAATATTGTTACACTTTTTTAATTTAAATATGTCTTTAATAAAGACAATAAATATGAATGAACTGTTGGGTCTTCAAATTTATGGAGCTATTAATTTGAGATGTTTAAGTGACATTCGTAATCTTCTGATCAATGGAAATAAATTTTGCCAAAAATATTTGTTTGTTAACTGCAGCTTTAACAATAACTGACTTTCTGCATTTGCAAATAAATGTCCTTTAGCGATTACATTTGCTTTGTAGGAAATATTTGAATAGCCGTCGGCATTTGCTGACTTTTCAGTCAACATCAAATTGAGTTCAAATCTTACCACTGGACGCGTGCGGTGCCAGCGATGACAGTCGTTGGGGATGTGGCTCCATTTTCCAGTGTGCAGCCGCAATGCCAGAACCTGCAGCAGTTAGCGAGCCAAAGTCACGGTTCAAACTCGGCTCTATCAACATGTCAGCTGCGTTTGGTCGCCTGGCTACAAATTCGATTCGGCTAGCTTTGATATGCTTGACTACAGAGTTTCGAGAGATTTCACAACACAGCACTAAGTGGCACAGTTACAGTCACAGACGCGGAGCAATTATTGATTATGGAGCAGTCGCGCACATGCAAGTCCCTGGGCTTGGAGACAGACTCGGTGGCAAACGGATACGCAATGCGGCCAATTAAATTCATAACGTGCTCTTCACTGCACCCGCGCACATTGCCCAAACCGAATGATGGGTTCAAAATTACTTTAGTTATTGTTGTCGACGTTATTCCGTTTGAACGTTGTTCACGTGAAAGCCGCTCTCAGCACACTGAGTGGCAGCCGCAAGTGGCTTGAATTTCACCTGGAACTGGCAACCGCTGCTGCTGCTGGCGGCCTCTCTACTCAGTTTGCGTTTCACTCAACGGTTTTGAGTGCTTTTGGCACGCCAACCGGTTTTTCAACTTCGGCGCACATTCATAATGGCGGCCGTTGTCAGATGAGCCGCAAGCGTGCGAGTGGGACAACCGTATGACATGCAGCTAGCGCACACAGTTCAAGCAATTACATGCCTCTCCCCCTCACACTAACAACTGGACGAAACGGAGCGCGCCAAGTAGGCAGTGGCCAACGCGCTCATGACTGCGTCCAAGCGTATAAACAACCAGCCTCAGGAAAAGGAAGGCAACCCCCTGTGAATGTGCAAGGGGAAGTGCAGTTTATTTATGATAAGGCCTTGCTTATGTTCAAAGTGCACTAAGGTAGTGTTATGGAGTATCTATAAGAACTAGTCGATATTTCACTACAAAGTTAAACATTATAAAAGGTCTAGCTCCACTAAACAAAGCCATGGTAAGCACTCTTTACAAACGATAAATCTAATTACATTATCAATATTTATAGCTGACAGGTATCAATATTAGAAGATAATATATAAAACTGTCAATTAAATAAATACCTTATCTTTTAACTAACAATATCATTTTTCTTAGTAACTATTTTTTAGTTGCCAATTGAAAGTAATGTTATTAAAAAGTACAGTACAGTCTACCTAATGCGTACACGTTTAAACAACAATATCTATCAATGAATTCTAAGGTCTATTGAAATACATAATGCATTTATTTTAACATTCATTAAATTTTAACAGCACCACATATGTATATTAAATATATACAGTGAAAGCTCTAGTCGCGGACAGCTCCCGCTGGCGGACGTCTCCCGTAACCGGACGAATTTTATAGTCCCAATATTTTTAACATGATTTTCATACAAAATCCGTTCCCGTGGGCGGACGCTCCCTGGGCCGGACGCGGACACGATTTTTTGGAACATTTTTATACAAACTCTCTCGCAGGCGGACAAAAAACACTTTTAAATAGATCATAATTAAGTATAATTTCAAAATTTTGAAAAAATATTTAGAATATTTCTTAAAAGTAAATAGCTCTTTACCCACAGACGACAACAGCTTTGAAATTAATATTACTAGTCAAAGTGATATTGAACTAAGCGATTCAGATGAAGAGATTATTGTACAGCCAATTCTTTGTCATCTCCCCTAAGCGGACATCACCCGCAGGTGGACAAAAAATATTGGAACCGTGGCTGTCCGCCCAGGGGAGCTTTCACTGTATATAGAAATCATGTTTAAATAAAATTTCTTATATTTCAGTCATTAATTAAAGCCCGTAAGGGTTAAATTTTGTTTGCTCTGCGGATACATTTACCTGTGCAGATTGAGGAATGTTCGGACTAGCAAGTCTCCGTATTGAAGTAATTTTTCTATTGTAAAATATCAAATCTAAAGAAGTATGCCTAATATTAAGTACATTTAATAAGAAGCTATAACAAAAAAGTTTCAGCGTCTCGAGTTGCCAATTCCTACAATAAAAAAATACATTCCAAAACAAAGGAAATTTCGATTTCAACCCTTCACACATTTTCTTTCATAAAAACACTTTAGTGGGAAAACATCAAAATACAATAACCACAAAAAAAACTAACTACATTATGTAAATAAATGTGAGTGCATAAGACAATAATATAAATGCAAATTATATACATTTCAAAGTCCTTTTACCTTATGGGAATTTGCGTGATTGACAACTCATAAGCAACTTTGATGTATTGCCACACAGAAACGCACACACACAGATAAATACACAAACGTACACATATGTATGTATATGTAGACATCCCAGTTGCTCAGATTTGTTTTTTCTTTGCCGTTTTGTGGTTTTTCGTGTGCGTGCTGGATGATTGATGCGCTGCCTGGGCAAGGCGACTCAAAGCTGCATCGGAACTGCAACTAAGCTACACTTGGCGTGATGTTCAAGCCACACAGAATGCCCGATGGGGGCAATGGCAGTGGCAACAGTGGTGCCTACACAGAAGCCAAATTGCATCGATGGCTGTGATTTGAGAATTGAGTAGCTGCCGGCGTAATTCGAATGAGTCGAGCTAAAAAGCAATTACCTGTTGCTTGCCTGTCTTGCATAGAACATAAATCTGCACAGTTAAAAGATCGGCAAAATGCTCTTTAAAAAAATTCTTTAAATAATGCTCCAAATGGCTAACAAGTTCTCTCACTAACGGTTAACCAATCATATAAGCCACACACACATAGATACTTAGGTATTTCGTACATATATACATACATACATCAAATTGTGAAAGGCAAATCATGAATGAACTGACGACGATGAAAGCTGACGATGACGCTCGAGTGCTTTTATGCCAGAGATCCAGAGCAAACGCAAACAATCGAACAGGAATAATTTACTATGTAAATAAGACGTGAGTCGGACTTGGAGTCGGAGTCGAAGTCGGAGTCGGAGCTGGAGTTGGAGTCGGGGCTCGAGAGTAGCGTGCGCCCTCGCGCCATCGAGTGGCACTTCAACAATCAAGCATTCACACAAGCAGATGGTTCGCAGCCGCCAGCGACCACCTAAACGAAATTTCATTTACTTTTCGCCTGTCATCACGGCGCAATCGCAATCGCTGCTGTTGCTGCTGACTCGCCTGAATGTAGATATCTATATAGATATACATATAAAATATATATATAAAGGGGTGTGTGTGTGTGCATATGCACAACGAACACTCGCTTTATTGAGTGTTTGTTTACCTAATTCGATTACCGATCGCGTCCGTTCGCCATAATCCACAAAACACTTGACCATTTGGGTGGCACATATATGAACACACAGACACACACACACAAACAAAAACACGAATATGCAGATCTTCGTGCTCCTCAAGCAAGCAATCATTGCGGAGTAATAAGGTTGCTGACTTAATTCAAGCGCTCGAAAGTGGAAGCCTTCCACTAGCGGAAGGGGCATGGATGGAGAGACTCCTCTTGTATCTTAATGCAATTAAATGGAAAAATGGAAACAGCTGTGCAGCTTGATTATTGAAATCGTTCATAAATACGCTTTTGAACTTTAAAAGCAATTATCATTTAATTTAAGGCGCAGTTTTTAATTTAAAATTCACTTAGCTTGAATTTCTTTTTTACATTTCTCTTGAAAGCAGCTGTAATCGTAACATATAGATGCTTAACTAAAACTTTAAAGATAATATATAACACCTACAAAATGAGTGATTTATAAATTTAAGCTTAAATAAATACAAAATGTTAATGAGCACTATTATATATCAAGCTCTTTTAACTTTTCTATACTTTAAAATCTTCTTTCACAACCCTGAACTTTTAAGGGTTAAGGTTTAACATTTTCCATTTTCTTTTAACTATTTAAAGCACCTGCCACAAAACACCTGTTTGAGTATTGTTGCGTATAGAAATTTTAAAATTCATTTGGCGCCAAAGCACTTCTACTTCTATTCACTCTCTCTCATCCCTAAAACTGAACGAAACTATCGCTTGAGAAAACATCGATAGCCTCGTCTGACATGGCATCCCACAACAATATTATCGATACTCATATATCATCAACAACAGAGTCAGCCCAGAACTGCTAAAAAATTTTGTATTGTTCGAAAAATTAAAAATATATAATGCGCACAGTGCTTTTGAGCAAATCCGATGAGCTCTATCTGGAAAAGTGCGCACAGGAGCACAGTTTCTCGTATGGCATTATCATTGGTCACGTAAGTACAAGTACGCTCCTCCTGCTCTGGCCACCGCCACGTAGGTTTATTTTGTTGACTGACTGCATATCTATATATTCTGTGACCGCTCCCCAAATTGCAGCAAGCAGATGTGAGCAAAAGCATTGTTGTTCACCTGGCCCGCAACAGCGAGGAAGATGCCGACTTGGAAGACTTGACCGATGTACGATTAACCATACGCGACATCAACTCCCAGGCGCTGGCGTCCCAATGGCTGAGCGCCAGCAAAATGTGTCCCGGCTCCTTCGATGTCATAGGTGGGCTGTGGGCAGTTGTTATCGATTGTAATAGATTCCAATGCTCATGTTCATTTTCTACTTTCTTTTTGCAGGTATATTTATAGCTTCTGTGCGCCCAGATGTAGCCAACGAGCACAGCGAGGAATTTAAGAATGCCAAAAAAGTATTCTCCGATGTCTACGAGTGAGTCCAAAGTTGTTTAATATTGAAGCCAATTGGTAATATCGAATTCTTTCAGCTTGCTGCTTAAAAGCAACAGCTCCTTTGGAGTCTATACCACAGACATGGCACAAACGGACTTTGTATTCCTCTCCTACTCCTTGGCCGATAAGACTCTGCTCTGCAAAAACTATACCTATGGAAAGTAAGTGAAAGTTCTTATATACATCGAGATCTACTCGCGTTAGGTTGTCACCGAACTTTGTTGACTTATGTATCTTTTCTTTATCAATTATCTTGTTGGCCACCTGCTTAAAATAGACATTGCAAAAAAACGTATTTTACGGCAAACATTAAATGCATCATATGGTAAATAACAAATGTTGAAACTCAAGTACTTACACCTCTTTGAATGTTTTACGGCCATTACGGTCTATATTTTTCGTATCTCATAGTTGATTTTCGTAGCTATACGACTTTTTTTATGGATTGCATTTTGCGTGTTTCGGTTTATCTATAGATACATATGAATGTTGTATATTCGTAGAGATTTGCCCATCTGTACCATAAACTAGTTTATTAATATCTATGTATGTATATATTCTTAATACCCCTTCAGCGGCGGCACATTTTCCAACATGGACTTTCGGTTCGTCGAGAAACCATTCGAGTGGATTCAATTGGAGTGCAATTACGACTTGGATGATGTCATACCCATTGTAGATACAACTAGACGCATTAATATTGAAGAACAGTTCCAAAATATTGTAGTCACGATTCGGAAATATTTGATAGCCAGCGAAGTATTTCTACAGAACGAACTGGTCGAGGACACAATGGACTTGCAGACTTATATTAAAAAGAAAAAACTGAAGGACGATAAACTAAAGGCAAACTCGACCAATGCAAGCGGAGCCGGTGCGAACTCGCCGGTAGCTGCTGCTGCATCTGCACTGCATTTACTATCCCCCATCGAGAGTTCCAATGGTGGCGTCATAAGAGCCAACATTATAATGCCCGTTAAGTGTCAACTGAACAATCCGAAAGATGTGGAAGTTCGGGAATTCAGCGGCACTCTACGCATGAGCGGAATGATCTTTTCACGAATTTATTGCAACTCACGGAACAGTCTGGCTGATGTGAAGCGTTTCTTGCGCGACGATGTCTTGCGGTCGTTGATAACTCGCATCCAGGTCTATTGCGATGGCCTGACCGATCCGCATGTCACCAACGAGGCGGTCTACATAAGCGAACCACCCAGACGTGTGTTCTTCAGCATACCCAGCAGCTCGTCTCGCAACTCAGTTCAGTTTTCCGAATATTTGTTCCGCGGCGAAGCACCCACCGTTGCCGTAGCTCAAGCCAAGCAGGTACTTGATGTTGAGCTAGATCCGGAGACAATCAACCTGGATGCCGAGGGACTACCAGACGATGGCAATTTCAACTCCATACAGACAGAAACAGAAGCAGAGGATGGCCGCAGGCTGACGAGCACAATGCCAAAGCGGGAATTGTCACGCAGTCTCTACACGATTGGGATTGCGGTGGCTCTGTTGGTGCTGCTTACCTCGGTGGCTCTCCATTACACAATGAACGGGTAGTGTAGGCAGCTATAAGCTGAAAATTGGTGGCATATTCGACTAACCATTACACCACACAAACATAGACACACACACACAACATACGCAACCCAATCCATATACAGATGGCATAACATAAATCTTGTGATGGTTTTTTTTAATTAATATTATTATTATAAACCAAGGTGTACTCTTACTTTTAGTAGAAGAAATGTAAAAATGTCCCGTTATATAGTTATATTATTAAAGCCTGAACGGGCAGCATTTAATACTAATGTAATAAACTAAACTAATGCAGAATAAACCTTGTACAGGTATTATTATGTATTTGAAGCGTATTTATGTTTAAATTGTGATTTAAGATTGACTTTTCTGTTATTTTCATTATAATCAAATTAAGGGGGTATTTCTAATATCTGGCATGCCAGAATTTCTGGACAAACACTAGCACCAACTGTTGATATATATACATCTATATATATTCCATGTGTGTCCGATAATAAACAGTAAATATTTTTCTGTAAACAAGCCTGATGCATTGCATATGAAATAGTTTTTAAAAGAATTTCTCTGTTTAATATCAAATCAAACCGAATTTCCTAAAGAGTTCGCAGACTGCATTTAGATATAGATTTCTCATACCATGACCCACATTAGTCAATACTTTATAGAGAAAAGGTAATAAATAATTTATATTTAGTTAAAGAAAAGAAAACATAATTCATATGATACTTAGTAAAGTGCCTATTTGTATTTACAGATTGAGTTTTCCCAGCTTTTGGGATTAAAATTAAATAAGTATCTCACAGCCTCTGGAAACATAACGACTTACTATCAAAATAAATATAACTATGTTGGCAAGGAAACGATAATCCTCCATAAACTAGTGCAACTTGCAGTTGCCATTGCAGTTGACCACCGACCAGACCCAATCCACGTAGTTGGGCACCTTGGCATAGATGCCAAATTTGTTGCGCTTGGCACAGCCATCACCAAACGACGTGATGCCAAAGATGGTCCATGGATGATTAGCTTTGGTGGAGTCGCGACAAAGCAGCGGACCGCCCGAATCACCTGCACAGGTGTCGATGCGACCTCGACGATGGCCAGCGCAGAACATGTTCTATAAAATTGAAGAGTTGTAGAGGAAATAAAAGATCAAAGACGAGAGAATCACCTTTGTAATGGTATAGTCGTGATAGACACTGCGACAGTTCTCCATGGGTATGATGGGCACATCTGCTTGGTGCAAGACGCTGGTGCCTACAACATCCCGGTTTCGTCTCTTGCCCCAGCCAATGACCGTGCAGTCCACGTTCTTGGGCAGCGGCTGATAAGGCCGCGGCAAGCAGGAGTAGCCAATCCAACTGGTGGCATTAACTGGCTTGGGCAGACTGCCAAAAATCGAAATAATATATATTATATAGATACACATTAAGTAATCCAAGCTACTCACCGCAATAGAGCCACATCGCTGTCGACAGTGCGCTTGTCGAAGCTCGGATGCTTATAGCTCTTGAGCACGCGCAATTGCACCTCGGTGCCATCCTCATAGTCCAGATTGTGTTCCCCGAAGCGTACATAGAGCACCTTTCTCACACAATGAGCAGCGGTCAGGACCCAGAGCGGTGCGATTAGGGTGCCACCGCAAAAGGCCTCCTTGAACCGATTGAAGATGGCCACCTGCCAGGGCCACGCGCCCTTGCGTGCCGACTTGCCACCTATGATTTTCAGCATATTGTACATGTTGCGGTGTCCACTCCTAACCAGACCACATTGCAGCTTGAGAGGAGAATATTCCGGTCCCCGATAGCCTTTCCCGGTCATAATGACATTGACATCGTTTCTGCTCAGCGCTCCAGAGCCTGGCTCTGTATGCATGCGGCGCATGGCTGTAACTGGACCAGGCCTGGATTCATAAGCAGGTACCTTCTGGACCTGGGTTTGCAGCCACTGCTGGCAGAAACTGTTCTCGGTGTAACAGTAGGCGATCTCACGCAACACCTCGTATCCACACTGCTCGCTGATGCGGCATTTTCTGTGAAAGAGTTTACATTAGATGAAGATATATAAGAGGAGCTAGCACCACTTACTTATACCGCCTCGTGGTACACTTCGGCGAGCACTTGGTCCAGCGACTCCACTTGGAGTAGAGGCGTCTATGACGTGGCAGCAGTCCATCTGGCGTATTGCGCTCCTTTGCCGGAGGCAGCCAGCTAATGTTACGCGCATCTGTATACTCTTCCGAGTCAGGGTATTGACTATCCGGCTCGAAATCAAAATCCTCATACTGAAAGATATCACCATCCAGTCCATCATTGTCGACGCTGCTCAAAGAGCGCTGCCTATTACTGAAGGACTTGCGCTCCATGTAATCCTCAAAGTCGTCATCAATGTAATCAACTTTGGGCTTTTGCCTTATCCTCTGTCTCGATCTGTGCCGCGAGCTCTGTCTTGGGTTGTGCCTTGGTCTCTGCCTGCGTCGATGCCGCTTCAATACAAAAAAGTCCCCCTCATCATCGTGGAAGGGTGGCTCCTCTTCTTCTACCTCCTCTTCTATGCTGGATTCAATCGAGCCCCAGCGTGGCGGCTTTCGATGCACTACCTCAACGGAGTCCTCATCCGAAATGGGATAGGGGTTAGGTGGCGTATGTGGCTGGGGATGCGGTTGGGGATGTGGCTGGGGAGGTGGTTGCGGATATGGTTGGGGCTGTGGTTGCACATATGCTGCAGTCGGCTGTGGCTGATAGGGTGGCCCACTCGCTGCAGCTGCTGCAGCATTTATAACAATCGCTGGCGGATTGGGATTATGTTGTGGCAAATTGGGCTGCGGCAAATTGCTTGGGGCATGCCACTTGACTGCCGGATGACAACTATAAGACAACATAAATATGAATAATACTTTTAATTCACTTTCACTTTCTACTCACTGCGAACACTTGCGCTGCTCCACGTGCTTGGTGTGTCCACATTTTCGCTTGGCCTTACAGAAGCGTTCGCGCCGCCTGATGCAATCCTCATCGCACGTTGTCCACTGTGTCCACTGGCTGAAGGGATGATGATGATTGATCGAACGCCGTCGGCCAGTCCATCTCTGGTGAGCGTGGGGCATGCGCAGCCTGTGCACCCGATGCCCATTGTGCCAGTGGCTGCCATAGTAGCTGGGATGGCCCAAGGCGTCGCGGAACTCGGCGCGTAGGTGCCGCTTGGCCTCCTGCACGTGTCCACTCTGTCAAAAAAAACGAACATACAAATAACAAATTAGCGAAAGCCGGGTCCAAATCAAACATTGAAAAGAGTCGCCAACATTTCAATGTCTGCCAACGCTCTCTTTTATCACAGCGGATAAATCAGAGCGTACGCATGTGTCTGTGTGTGTGTGTGTGTATTTATGTGGTGCAGGGGCTGCATTTCGTTTGAGGTGTCATTGCTCTCGTCTACTCAGACTGTTGCAGTTATGCTTCCAGTTCGAAGACATTCCCCACTGCCTCATCGCTAAAAATAACATCAATTTCGCTTTGCCTGCGTCGGCTGGCATATCCCTTCTTCCTGTCTCGTTCCTATCCAAAATAGGTTGCGACGTCAGCCAACCGCCTCCACCACCACCACCAGCACCACCATCGAAATTGGCTCAGCCGTTACTGCTGCGGTAGATCGCCAATGGAACAATCTTGTCTATATACACACAGCTTATAGCTGTCTCTAAAGGAACTTGGCCAATTGAGAGCCTTTACACTGATATATAATTATCTATATAGTTGAGCCTGGAATAACATTTGCCTCTTACCTAACTAGGTCAGTCCTAGTTAAGATATATTCACTCATATTTGGGAAGAATCCAAATCTGCCCCATTTTGTGTAACAGTATCACTAACAAATCTATTCAAGCGGAAATACAAACTGTACGAAATAGTATTCAAGGGCATATATTTTACCGTTACGTTTGTCGGGGTCATGTCTACTGTATATCAACGACTGCGGAAAAGGTCACAATGGCTTGACTTTATTTGGGCATAGATAATTGTTATACTACTTAAACAAATTTGTTAATTATTCACAGTCGCAGCCAATCGACAAATTGTAAAGGGAATTGTTGTCGATTGACATCATTGTGTGTGTGTGTGTGTGGCAAGTAGGAGAGGCCAATCACTTATTTATATAATATCATTAAAAAATTATCGAACCCACCTGACAAGGTGCCATCAGCTGCAAAAGCGCCAGACATTTGATAAAGCTGCAAATTAAACGCATTCCCGTAGATTAAGGGTATTCCTTTGACAAGCTTCCAGTTTCGTTAACTCTGTGAATATATAAAGACAATTTAATATTATTAAAAATTATATAAAAGTTGAGCAATACTAAATTCAATTTAAAACGTATTTCTCCGACTCGGTTAAGGATTAGGCAATATATTCGCAATGAGGTCTTTGTAAGAGCTATTTGTAGATCTAACGCAGTCGCATATGAAATTCGCGAATGCTCTTTAGAGGCAATTAACTTGTTTAATTTAGCTCGACTAATCGACTCATTTGAGCACAAAGTACATCAGAAGTAGACACAATCGTGGCTCTACGCACAATTCAACTGTTCCGAAATAGTTTTTGACTTTTTTCATTTTTTTTCTATATTTTATTTTTTTAGAGCACATTGACGCAACTACAAAGCAAATATTTGAACTTGTAAGAGACCTTAGGAACTGGCAATCAAACGCGTGGGCAGCAGATGAAATGAAAATGAAATAAAAGTGAAATTAATTAGCTACATGCTCATGTACATGTAATTACAAACAGACAGAAACAAAAATTAAAAACATACAGATCCATTATTTATAAAAAAAATTCCGACCCGGACCGGACCTGAGCACAAAGTTCGCCATTAAAATCGACTTTGAGTTACACAGAGGAATTTAAAGTGGCAACAGAAGCACTTGGTAAATGCCAAAAAACAATGTATATTGTTTTTTTATAAAATCAAGTACAATCTATCTTACGTCAATACCGAATGTTGAATACTGAATGATAAATGCTGAATGCTAAATGCTGAATACTGAATGCCTACCAAATTCAGATTCAGCTTCAGTTTCAGATGCCCATACTCAATCACAGCTCGCATGCACATGCATTCGTATACTCGATCTCACATATGGTAACGGGTTGCTTGGCCCTTTATGGAGGCACTTATGGAGGCATCCGTATGGCACTAGGGACAGACAAGCTGGCTAAAACAATCGTGCTTCACTGTTCTGGTTTTTGCCCCATTCCCCACTGAGATCGCGTACTATAATGACCATAAAATCCATGAACGAGCCATTCATGTGTCAATGCAATCGATAAATAGATGCTGGCAATATCCACACAGTGTATTTCAGCTAAACAATAGAAAATGTGAGCGTATCGCACTGGAAATTCCAAAGCAGGGCGTTAAAGCTACTTTATCATTTATCATATTCACCAAGTGTACCTCAAAGGCATATAGTATTTCCTGCTTTTTACACTTGAATTCAATTTGAGCTTTAACAATAATGCAACTCTTAAGATAAATGACTTTTTCAAGGATTTCGCCAAAACTTTTTAATTTCAAATTAATTGAAATGCGACTACTTTCTGCTGAAGGAGTGCGCAGTCAATCCATTATAATGTCACTCTATACTCTATATATGTCACTAATATATCGATTTCTTTCTAGTTTTTCCTTCTGTTACTTGGTTTCACTGTAAATTACTTAAGCACTTTTCCTCAATAGATCTGTTTTTTTCTTGTCTATTTCCCTTTACCCCGAAAACTCTTTTAGCTCGATATGTCTCATATCAAATCATATATCCCTTAGAGCTTCTTATCCTCTATCGCTATATCTCTCATTCTCTCTCTTTCTTTTTCTATCTGTCCTTCAGATTTGTCCTGGGTATCTGTATCTCCTTCTTTCATCATCTTTCCGTCTCAATCTCTCTTTCTCTTACTTTTCTTCAAATATTGATATCCGTTTCCTAAGACCCTACAGTTTGATTTTCAATTTGATATAAAGTGAAAATGAATGGGTAATAAACAACAGAATATAGTTTACGGGTTCATTTTTTAATTGGCGGCCCCAAACATGCTTATGTAGCTGTCAGCCCGTCGATCTCATATGTGCAGCGATCCCATAACTTAAGGTTGAGTAACAGAGAAGCAGTTTATTATTTTGTGTGTGTTGGGAATATTCAGCATTATCAGAAAACAAACCACTAGAAAACTATTCTTAAACACCTGACGACATGCCTATCAGTATGTGTATATTTATATGTATGTATGTAGCTATGCACATAAAAAACGGCTCTTCTTAATTTAGAACGCAGCGCGACCGCAAATCACCCGCAGCAGCAGCAACAGCAGCAGCAGCAGTCGCTGTCGACGCAGACGCAGACGCGGATGCGCAGCCGTCGTGTAAACAAACCGTTCGTCATTTTAAATCGTGGGCCCCCACCTCTGAATACCCCACCTAGACTAAGTGGGATTAAAATGTTAAGTTTTGGCGAGATTAACAATGAAAAACATTTGCAAAATTCCTTGACATGTCGTCATTGGGCTTAAAAGAGAGCGATTGTGGACAAGTTGAGACCACTTGTTGTGCCTTTATGTTAGTTAGTTACTCTTAATATAGGGTAGCTCCGACTCTTGAATATATGAAGTTTGGTGTATGAGTAGTTAAACTATTTATATTAATATTATCTATTAGAATATTTCATTATGATAAGTCCTCAACATATTGAGCACTCTCTTCCTCCTTCTCTATTGTCTGTCCCTTTCACATGTTACCTCTCTCTTTCTTTCTCTAAGTAAATCTCACATTAACACTCTCTAACTTTTAGTTAATTGAAGTAACTAAATTGCTTATCTTGACAAAGATATCTTAAGTAATACTATTTGTGTTGATATATTAATTAATTCCTTAAAGAGCATCCGAAAGTCGCATACGCTCAATTACTTCACTCTCACTTGAATGAGCACCTCATGAATGAAAATTTACGCAAAGCCAAAAGCCAAAAAAAAAACCAAAAACAAAAAAGAGAAAAACAGTAGCAGCGCGTTAGTTAAACGCTCGATAGTCATCGGAATCGGCCGCACCACCTGCCACTAGAGGCAGCCGCCAAGTCTGGCACAGCCGCCCGTGGCAGCCAATAGACGGATGACTGAGCTGGGAGAGGGGGATGGGGGTACCGCGGGGCGCCAGTTCAACGAAATGCAATTTTAATGACGCTTACGAAAAAAAAATCGAAAGACGAAAAAAATCAGCCGAATCGCCGCTACTGTGTCTTTTAGTATGTGGGGGTTTGTTGTTGTTTATGTCTCGAGTGGGCAGCGGTTGTTGTGTTCGTGGGCAGTTCTCGTCTTACTATAAATGTGTGTGGCTCACACACACACACATATGCTACTTATGTGCAGATGGGCAGCCACAACGGAAGTTGAGCAGTTGTCAAGTCGCGGCTGCAGTTTATTTATTAGTCGCGTGTTTATAGAAGAAGCAGAGGAAAGCTTAATTAAATTCGAATTCTAATACGAATTCGAATACAAAGCCGATCTCGAATTTGGATTGCTTAAGTAAATGTAAAACTAAAACAGCGGAAGTTGAGCAGTTGACAAATCAGAGCTGCAGTTTATTTATTAGTTGCGTGTTTATATTCGAATTCGAGTTCGATTCCTTAGTAAATACACTAGACACTGGCGACAATTCTCACATAAACAAATATGTATATATGGGAATGTACGCATGTATATGGAAGTATATAAGGCGGATGTTGTTGGCCATAAATCATGATTCGGCGCCGCTGCCGCTGCAATCGCTAAGATGCCACATAAAATGCGTCGCCACCCCCTGAAAAGCCACCCAGGCAACATATTTATAACACATGCGCTTAATGCATCTCACACTGCATGTGCGTGTGTGTGTGTATATTTGCATATTGTTTTTTATGAATGAAACTGTTGTTGCACTCATAACTGGCGCTGCACTTGGAGCTTATGTACACGCACACACACACACATATGTGTGTATATATTTATAAGTATATATATCCGTCAACTCAATGAAATGGAATGACGACATCTATTTAAGGCCGCATCTTTATATTGTCGCTGCGTTTTTGATCGCCATTCAATTGAACAATTTGTTGGTTTGCGCGTACGTTTAATGATCTATTATTGTTATTATTTGCATGCTAACCAAATGAAAGGCGCCAATCAATTAGAGGCTAACGCTGCCTGCCAGTTACCTGGCAAATACCTGCAAACAGGGTGCGCTGCACCAATCCAAAAAATCTGCCGCCAAAAACTTGCAAAGTTTTCAAATTTATTTTGTAACTTTTTCTTAACTTTTTTTTTTATTTTATTTGCTCGTTTCGAATTTGTTTTTTTATGTTTTTTGTTTTTAAATATTTTGTTATATTTTTACATTAGTACAATTTTCATACATATATAGGCCAAGTCGCTTTAGCTTCAGCCTCGCTGCCTCAGCTGCCCAAAAAAAAACCACGCACACACACACAACCGCTCGCGACGCCGTCTTCTCGAGAACTGAACGCCAACGCCGAGCGCTTCAAACGCTGCGTTCGATGCTGCCAGCGATCACGATTTAGTAATAGTAGGTTACACAAAACGGTCTGTTAAGTTAACAGTGTGACGTCACATGTTCAGAAATTTGCGCGTGAAATTTAAATTTTGTATGTAAATGAAGCAACTTTGACACTGTTATTGCTCTTAAAGCAATAACACAAAAGAAAAACTGGATGTTGTATTAATTTATAGCAGCTTATAGATGCTTAGAGCTAATAAAATTATTGTTTTCTCATTTCATTTATTTTAAACTGTTTTATATCCAGTTATATATCGTGCAATCCTTGTAATGCTTCTATTTTTGTTCTGCATGACTTTTACTGGCTTTAATTGACAAAACTTAATATTTTTGGTAGCATTATATTAGATTAAGACACAACATACCTAATTTTCAATATTTACGAGCATTTGCGAGAGATCTTATCAAGTGCACGCCAAACTACATATAGTTTAACAGAGCACAAACTGAACTTGCGACGTCACAAGAGGTCTGTTAGTGCCAGCGACTATTTTCCTCGCAAACACACACACACGCGAATACACGCATACACAGTCACAGTTAGTGCTCGCACAGTGGGCCGCAGACGTTCAACGGTTTGGGAATACTGCGCAAAAAGTGTGAAAACCCCTAAGCATGAAATGGGTTAGAGCGTCGACCTGGTTCCGTAGCCAGTCCCTTAATATGGCCATGGTCATAAAGCAGCTCTTAACGGAGAATCCAAAAACTATTTCAGTAACAATAAAAACTTAAGCATATAAATTTAATAATAGGTACACAAAAGCAATCATTATAATCGACTGAAACTACAACTTGGAACTATACTGAAAAAGCGGGGGGTTGGCTAGTGATAGCAGTGCCAGGTGGCCACGCGCTCGTTGAGTGGTGAATCGCGCAGCAGACGTAGTTGCTCCATGCCCGATTCGGAGGCATTGTCTGCGCCGCTGACTAGAACCGTGCCCAATACCAGTTTCTTGCCCATTTTCAGCTTCGTTGCCAGCGTAATGCGAATCACAATGTTCTCCAGCTGCTCCACGCTGCGCAATGGCACACAAATTGTCGCCTCATCGCCGCCAGCGCCGTCCCATTTGGTGGATAGCGATGGAAAGAATACGGGCGACTTCCAGGCATCCACATAGATGCCATGCTCGAACACAGTCGTCTTCACATAGACGCCCGCACTGGCTGTGGCCTCCAGTTCGTCCTTCACCTTGTTCGAGCAGCGCATGCGCGCAGTCGTTACCCGGAGCATGATGGAACCACCCAGAGCATTTGCTACATTGCTGATGCCCATTTTGCGCTTCACCTCGGCTGTCATGCGCTGCCAGTTGTTTGCACCTGCTGCAACTGGCACGTCCTTCGTCTCCGCGGGCAGTACTTGGCCAGATGATTCGCTCTCGCTCAGATCGCGCACCTCTAGCGCCAGCTCGACCACGCCCTTAGGCGCATTCGTGAGCTGAAAAAGTAAATAGCCAAAAGAGTCAAGGGTCAGTCTTTACTTTCGTTGCGTCCGTTTATTTGTCTTGTGTTACGCAGTCGTCGCAATTTACTTTTAGCCAACTTTCTCTAGTCCAAATTAAATGCACATAATAATTTCATTTAAAAGTTATGAACCTGCACTCAACACTCGGGTGTTATATATTTGTATGTAAACACATACATACAACATTAAGTTAAGTCAACTCTTGGCCAAATGTGCTTGTCAACTTGTCTGTTTTGATAACTTACGTTGTTGCTGTTCCCGCTACTGCTGTTGTTGTTGTTGCTGGGCGTTGTCTTTGAAACCGTTGTGGTTATATCTTTAATGGGCAGCCAGAGCTCCTCAGTCGCATAGCAGCCGGTGCGAGAGTTGCGCTTGAACAGCTTCGGCTCCAGATAGCAGGTGACGGAGCCTAAAAAGGACAAAATCACAAATAAATATTCATGAATACATACATATTTGATAACATATGTAAATGAGAATATTTTCAAATCACTCAAATTCCGGGGAACATTAACAATATTTAATCTAACTTACAGTTGAACTATAAGCAAGCTTTAATATTTATTTTTAAGTGTTAGTCATATTATTTTACACTTGCAAAAAGAGTATATTCATTTTGAACTGTAGCTTGCAATGCATAAATGGAAAAATATCTGAGTATATATAATATATATATTCTTGATCAGCATGACGAGCTGAGTATATATATAGAGGAAATGTCCGTCCGTTTGATATAACATACTTTTTTTAATTTGCAAAGGGTATACACACTTCGGCGTGGCCCATGTTAGCTCAGCTCTCTATATTTATAATATAAATATTATTTACCTATATTTCTCCGTGATTCACTTATCGTCAAGGGCGGCATGGCATCCCGTGGACTTTCCGGCGTCTTCTTGTTCTTTCCATTCTTTGGCGATGCCCCATTTTCAGTCTGGGTATCACCCGAGGAGAGTCGCTGCACAAAAGTTGAGCTCTTATCTTTTAGGGAGCGATAGGTCTTGTTGAATCGATTGAAACTCTGAAAGGCATTATTTGTTTAACCTACATAGATACAAATTAGACAAAAAAAAATTGTTGACTTACTGCGGCAGGCAATTCCAGCAGAGCATATACAGTAAAGACCACAAATTGGCCGGCAAAAAGTTCGTCAGGTGCGGAAATGTCGCCACTTGCTCGTCTCTGCACCTGACGTCTGGAGGAGAAGGCGGAGCCATGCTTAAGAGATGGTCTATTGGAAGAGAAGAGATCAATGTTATTATCTAGTATAATACCAGTTTAAGATACCTACTTAATGTCTGGCACTAAAGGAAACTTGAAGTTTTCATTGAACTTGGGCCATGTGTTGGTCTGAATGCTGCTGTCCAAGCGCTTTGTGCCTGGGAACAGTTTCACCTACAAGAAATTAAGTTTAATAAAATTTACAAGAGCATGGAAAAAGAGCAAGTGTTTCTTTGCAGTATCTTTTCCACTACAATCAAATTCTAAAGAGCTTTTAATTACCTTTATTAGATAGCCCTGCACGATCTTGAAGCCGAATAGGGAGGGCAGGTGTCGTGCGGCAATCAGGTGCACATTCAACTCGGGCATTCCAGGCGAACCGTTAGACGACGCAAAGCTCTGCTGACTGCCCTCCTTCTGTTCATGAGTCTCGATGGTGATCTGAAAACCAATCTCCGGCTCGAGGGCAACTGAATTACGGGCTGAGTCTTTGGCATGTTGGCCCGGCAGCAGGGTTCGCAGTTTGTTCATGTTGTTCCAGTTAACGATGCCGCTACACTGCAATGCACGGCTGTCTGCTGTGGTTTTCCATACAAATGTGCGAAAGAAAGAGGTGATAATTCAATTTATATAAATGATTTCAGAGTTCTTATCTACGACTCGTACTCCGTATTGATAAACGCGAAAAGCGAGACGCCGACGCCACTTTGACCGCCCATGCTCAATTGCCTCTCTCCCTCTCTCTGTCTCGTGCACTCTCAATTGTAACTGAAGTAGGTGCATATATAGTATATATGATTCCAGTGCGCCTTCCACTTATCACATGCTCCGAGCGCAAGCCAGTTAAAAGCTGCGTTTGGATAAGCTTACTCCCAAACAGCTGTTCACTGCAGAGCTTTCGCCTCGCTCCAAATGCTCACAGTCTGATAGCGCCAGCGCTCTCTTGGCGAACACAGAGAGCAGCCGCTCGTGGCGTGCTGGTGCCCAGTAGCAAATTAGCTGCTAACCTGCATTTGGCAGGTTGTCTTACATGTATACGTACTTACATACTCTTACATATGCAAATGAGTGCAATATGCATGTGAGCATTATCTTTGGAATCTGAGCTGTTTATTAGCTGCTGATTTTGGGCAAAAGTCTTTGACCCCACAATAAAGTACAGGCACACACACTGCTTATGACTAACAAACTTAATATTGCGCATACCCCCCGTATGCCACCTGAACGTTCCGCACGTGGCGCTTGTCGCACTTACACTTTGTCAATACAATTGCGAATACAATGAAGCAGCGTGAAAGTCTGACAGCGTAGAGTTCTAACAGAATTCCAAGAAGACCTCGTTTCGCTATACTATGTATATTGTATCTAGCTATGTCGGTCTATGTTCTGCAATTGCTCAACAACTGGTGGCAGCTGATGTCGACATGCCTAAGCCCGGGACACAAAGCGAAACATTTAGCACGGTCGCAAAGCGCAACAATTAACAACTCGAGATGATCAACGATCAACGATCAACGATCGTCGCTCCACGCTCACTGCTCGCGTTCTCCGTTCTCCAGCTGATCCAACGCTCAACTGAAATGTAAACTTGGGAATTATTTCGTATGCGGTCATAATAATAAAGCGTACACAATCATAATGCCGACACACATTCTCGCAAGTCTGTACACACAGAAGAAGTACATTCACACTTACACACACTCTCTCATGTAAACATTGAGTACAAACAAGCATACACACACATCTGAACTTTACGCTTTCGTACCTCGAGCTTTGATTGTCGTCGCTTTCTTGCTCAAAAATGCAATAAGATTCTCTCACCGTCGTCGACTGTGTCACCGTTATCGCGTTGCAACAACAATTATGGACACAACAAACGTTCTCAGCATTTGAGCTTGTGCGACTCTCTAATACGCTACAATGAGTTTCACAAGTTCTTTGTCGTGGAGCTCTCAACGCTTTCAAGACATTCTACTACCATACTATTTTTAACTTAAGGCACGCAAAGTCTTCAATTGAAACAGTCATAACTTGGTCAAAACTGATCAGATTTCCTAAAGGCATTTCTTTTTGAATATGGTTTACCCTCTATAATGATTCTGTATTTTAAGTAGAATACAAGTTTTTGTATTTTCTTGTCATAAATGATCTCCAAATTTTACCTAAAGTGATTCCAAGTCTATAGTTTTTGCTCTTCCCTTACTTCAAAAGTGCCATAACTTGATCAAAACCGAAATGATTTTAATAAGGAATACACAATATACGTACCTTCGGTTCTAGAATAATTGTATATTTTAATTTGAAAGCATTTTCCTGGACTTTTCTGTTACAATTAACGTCAACAATTTAGACTTTAGAAATATCCCCAAGTCTAAAGAACTGATAAGATTTTTATATATTTATTATATATGTATATATTAGACAATCCTTTTTAATTACGATTTAGTCCCTATATTGATACTAAATTTAAATTTGGAAAAATCATTTTATTGCAGTTACCTATCGACAATTTGAAGTCTTTATTTATTCCCCATTCAAATTTGAAAATGCTCACTTTTGATTTTCATGTCAAAATTTCATTAAGGTGGTTTGTATATTATAAAAATTGCAATATTCTTAGAACACACACGTGTGAGTACTTACCTCTTTAAGCAATTTCCGCAATCTGAAATAAACACGAGCTCTTGATACGAACAATTGAAAGAACCAATACAATCACTTGAACAAGGTAAATATATTTTAATAGCATACATGCACACATAAGTGGTATGCATGGATGGAATATATGTATGTGTGTATATAAAACTACAACAACTTTAACTACAACTTCAGTTTCCGGTACCTGTATCTGTGCCAAATTGGATGCTGCAGCCGGGGCCGTAAATAATTGTATATTATAATTTAAGGTTTATGCTGCCAAAAGGCTAAGCAATATTTGATTGCCTTTTGACTGTGTATGTGTGTGTGTGTGTGTGCGTTGTCATATGTCTCAATGGTATTCTGACCTAGCCTAGCTTAACCTAAAGCCCAACTGGACATTAAAACTAGTCCACCTCCAGTTTCCTAAAGCTACCCACGACGCCGGCATCGATGTCGCCCACGTCGTTGCCCGCAAAGTTGGCCGCCTCCTTGGTAATCTCGATCTGCATGTCATCCAGGGCGAGAATTGCAGCACGTCGCTGTTGCAACTTAGCCTTGAATTCCTTTATCATATCTGCAATCGGAACAGTTCCGCCATATTCCTTAGGCAAAATGGCGGGATCAATCTTCGACTTCAACGCCTCCACGTTCTTGTGCACCTGTAGAAGAAGAAGCGGTTAATAATGGATTGCAATTTATGGAATCAAGTTAACTTACAATTATGCGCTTCTTCAGCTTATCGCTAAGCATAGACACGCCCAGCTCAATGATGCGATTGGCATAATGGGGTATATTGACGAAATGAGTCTCTTTGTGGCGCATGGGCGTCGAGTTCTGAATGCACTTCATGATGCTGCGCAGATCGGTGAGCGACCAGAGGCTGACAAAACCCATATTCATGCCGCTTTCGTCGTTCACATAGACATAGCCCGACACCTGAGAGTCCTCTTCGTCCAGCAGCGATTCACAGATCAGGCTATGCACGCGCGCCATCTGCACCGATGTGAACTTGTAGGGATCAAACTTGGCAGCCACCGAGAAGATCACCTGACGCCCGCTCGAATCACGCTCTGGCAGCGGCACCAAATACCCTGCCTCGAATATCTCATTAATGGCCGGATCGTTAATGTCCAGTTTTTGGAACCATTGGGGAAACAGTTGGCGGATGGTCAAGTAACGCTCGAGCATCTCACAGGCAGAGGGCACCGAGAATTTCTTGGTGCGCAGAAACCGGAGCAGGAAAATTGCATCGGTGCGACATTTCTTGATATGGGGATGCTTGGTGATCCACTCCCTAAACTGAGCCAAAGCCTGTCGCCGTATATTCTCATCCTCGTGCAGCTCCTCCTTGGCTATCTCCTTCAAATCAGGGCTCAGAGCGCACACATAGGGATCGAAGTCCTTGTCATTGGATGCCGGTCCATCCAGTTTGGGTTGTTGCAGCACCTCAGTTTCCAGCACTGCAAGAATAGCATTGATCAGATACATATAACTTTTTAATGCCCACCATAAGTCAATTAATGTATGTATATAAACAAAGAAACTAAAAACAATTTATTACGTATACGTAAGGTATGCAGCAGATATCACTAATTGTGTAGTTGGCCTTGGTCAGCCACAAAAGCCGTTGCTGAAATGTTAAAATTCATCGAACTCTGGGCTTTAACTACTGTTTACTAACCCACATTAGCCAGCACAAACACTCACGCATACACACACACATACGTTTAATGCCCACCTGCATTCAAGTTTATTTTTCTTGGACTTGGGTCAATGGCTTTGGCTGTGAGTTGGAGCTAAGGTTCGTGGCAAGCAACGTTGCGTGGGTCCAGCTGATGAGCATTAGTTAGTGTCAAAACATTATATATCTATATACATATATGAATATCTATGTATGTAAGCTGATCCGTTTCATAGTTGGCAAATTCGAAAAAAACCAAAGCATCGATTAAAAAGAGAGCTGCTGATTTCAACCTGACTAAAATTGCCACAGCCACAGGTGATTAGCTGCTGGCTGCTGGCTGCTGGCTGCCTTAATCGACTTACCGGTCCATTGACCATGACCCAAAATGAAGGGACAGTTCGTTTTGCATATGAACACCGACTCGGGCTGAACATACGATTGCTTATTTAAATTTCTACATGTTCAAAAACCCATTTAACTCGAAGGTCAGTGAAGAGATAAAAGAGACAAGCAGAAGCAGAAGATTATATCACTGCAGATGTCAACTGTTTGCAGTCACTGTCAGTGCTATTTAACATGGCCAATTGAATATACTTCAGATACATAAAAAGTTGGCTATACACACCAATAATGACCATATTAATTGGCTCGGCGTAGCACAAAAAGAAAGATAACGAACCGTTTTTGGTCAACAAACTGTTTATGAGCAGACTCCTATAGCTATGGCCATAACAGTGGACGTAAAATCAAGTTTTATTTGATGTGTTTTTCACTTTCATGGCCTTCACACAGATTTCAATGTGAGCGAAGAGGAAGAGTGCGGGGGTCTGACGATGCTAAAAAAAAAACGAAATTCGTAACATGCCCTGCTTTGACTATGCCCAGTTTACTTGCCCATGTACATAGACATGTGTGAGTGCGTGCATGTGTGCGAGTGTGTAGTTATTGACGATTGCGTTTTTGGGTCATATGCCCATATCCAATTAGCTACAGGAGACAGCCGAAACAGAAGCAGAAGGAGAGCGCGTTTCAAGCTGAGCTTTACGACATGCAATTTGTGTTTTCTTTTGATCGCTCTTTCTCTGCATCCGCTCTGCCAATTAGCTTCGTGGTTACATCATAGCATAAAATCTGACAAAACTAAAGTACAGCAACAAAACACCAACAGCAACTACAACAATATGGTTTAGTCAAAAAGAGGAGTGAGCGAGAGAGTGAGTGAGTGCAAGAGCGGAAGCGAGAGAAAGAAAGCACTCCAAACGAGTTTGTCGCAAGCTTTCAACTCCGGACTTAAAACTCACTCAAGCTATAGCTCGAATCGCACATGCCGGATATTGATGTAAATTTACATTAAGCCTCCCACTAAACAAATTTATTGCAGTTAAATCAATATTTAAAACTTGTCACTCAAATGGAATCACTTAACATTCACAGAAAACTAATTATACAACTTACTTTATCTGACAAATACGTAATCTTTCGAATTACAGGTCTCCATTAGAATGCAACTGATCAAAAAGTTGCTATCATAAGAAAACCCACAAAACATTAGCAAAAGTGTTAATTATTTAGTCTCAACACGTTCTACTGTTAGTGGCCAAGTGTACGAATTCATAACATTTATTGATTAGGAACTCTATATACAAAAAACCCCAGGGGTATATACAACAAATGTTAAATAACTTGAGACTCTTTTTTTGGGGGTCTGTATTCGAATGGTGTGCGTAGCGAGGTCACAATGGTGTGACCGTTAATGCAGTTGCTAAATTGTGATCGCCTCTGAATATTAATCAATATGTGTATGTTTGTATGTATGTGTGTACATATGGGTATTCATAACTGATAGACACTTCTGTATGTACGTTGAGTTTTTAAGTTTTTATTTACTCTTTTTAATGGCGCTGGCCTTGTCGCACGGGCCTTTGGCTTAACATTCAAAAAGTCAACGTATAACGTATTACCAACTAGTGCGTAATTTTAATTGACTTGTCGGTTGAGCAAGCCCGCTAGCTATTGCCCAATACCAGATCGCAGATATGCAGAAATACAAGACTAGTTACATAAGCATTAATACACTGTGCGAAACTGGTGAGACCTTGTTGAAAGTGAAAGTTAAGAACAAACAGAATACCCGAGAACATTAGCTAGCAAAAAGATCTTCTGTTCTCTGTCCACTCATACGAAGCAACCAGTACAGACTCTGATGAAGCTTGAGAAAAGCTCAAGCCATGCGGCGCTTCGGTGAAAGCGAAAGTTTTTCTTCGGCTGCAGGCAACAACTTGAGTTCGCTTCGTTTATTTTTTGCTGTGTAGGTGTCTTTATCCTTTCCCCATTATGTAATTGATTAACATAAACTCACTTTTGTAAATCCGTTTCAAATTGATTGGCTTTTGCTTTTTGGCTACACACTTTAATTTCACAACTTGCCAAACTTATATAAATATGGTTTACTTCTGCGTCGCGACGTTGCAATGGGCCAGGTTAAATAAATTAAATTTTTTTTATTTATTACTATATTTTACGCTGCGTTTTTAAGGCCCAGCCGACGACGACGACGAACGTTGTGAACGTGCAGACGCTTTGAGCGAAACTGACGCTTTTTTGGTTACTGAAAACTTATTTAAGCCGCGCTCAAAGCAATTCCACTCAATTGGCTTAGGAGCTGCTAGCGACGCTTTGAGTTGAGTGACTTTTTGTGACTCAGCCAGCTGAAACGCACCGTGGGCCAAGCATGTGTTTCTATACTCCTGTTTCTATTCCTGGTTTATGATGACGTGCGTTTAAAGGTTTATCATTTTTTTTTATTTCTAACCAGGTTAGACATCAGAGGCCAAATTAAGCATAGGCCCCCTTGAATACGGCAGTGCGTGCTTAAATCTAGCCACAATCTATATGCCTATACTAGCATAATTCTATATATAAGAACATTGAATTACGTGCAGCTATAATTATATGCTGATGTCTATAGATAGTCCATTTTCTTACTTTATATTCGTTTTAGAAACATTTTCAGTCATTATCCATTATAAACAATTAGTACATTTTAGATACACTTAAAGCATTTTGTGTCTTTCAGTAGAATGATAAACGTAATATGGCATATCAAAGGCCATTTCCATTAACCCTTCTTGCAACCTATAGCTTTGTAGTGCATTAAAGTTACATACTATATACAGGCATTAAAGTAAATTAAATATCGCCCAGTACGTCAGCCTTTTTGTAGGTTTTAAAAGGTTTTCAAGACACGTGCGGTTCTTCTTTTTATTAAAAAAGATTTATTGGATATAGTAGCTACTCTTCTTCTTGGTTAAAAACGAGTTTTTTGGAGCTATGCAATTTGTATAATTATAAAAAATACCTCAAATAATCGCCAAATAATTGTTCAAATCCGTCGATTATTGTCATTGCCTCAATAAGTAGATAAAATATTTACATGCATCATTTCGCTTCACTTGGCGCAACTAAATGTGGCCAAACACAAATTTATCTGATATATTATATAATTTAAAAAATAAATAATTTAGATAAATTAGAAGAGATAAACGAATACAAATGCATTACCCTTGATTGTGGTCTACCATAAACTTTAAGTACCATGCAGATAAGACATTACAGCAAACAAGTAGGAAATTTGCAAAAAAGTTGCATCCGACTGCATAATGCTCGTTCACTGTCCAAAAACATCTATAATTGATTATCTTAAAAGTAAAATTAATCAAAGCATCGAATCAAAAAAAAGTTAGCACTGTGTTTTGCATTCATGTAGACAGACGGACGGACAGGAAAATTAATATCGCAGAGAAGCAATATACTCT
Organism: Drosophila gaucha; assembly: GCA_035045545.1. Classification (NCBI taxonomy): domain Eukaryota; kingdom Metazoa; phylum Arthropoda; class Insecta; order Diptera; family Drosophilidae; genus Drosophila; species Drosophila gaucha. The sequence continues at coordinate 3,539,023 of JAWNOY010000292.1, forward strand.
TTTCTCTTTGTGAACAAGCATAACAGAACTTTAACAGCTATCATATATATGTATGTATTTATTTAGCAATCATAGATCAGCTATATACTTCTGTACTTGAACAATGAAAAACTTTTGCCATTTACTTTGCGATCACATTTATTAAGTTTCGTATTTGAATATTTTTTTTCTCACAATTTCACATATTACACAATTCACTTGTTGTTGTTGTTTTTTCAGTTGTTTGTTTTGTCGTTTCATCACGAGTAACACAAAAATCTCTTAAACGAATTCAATAATGATATATAAGCGAAATTCAAATAAGTATAGTACGACGATATATATAATACGTTTCCAAAAGTGAACAACTTAAAATTAACATAATGATTTAAATCGGTTTATTTATGCATACGCAACATTCTGTAGCATACAATTAGGAGTATATATATACATATGTATATATATAACTCGTAGCGCCATGCTTTATTAAAGATATATATATATATATATATGACATAGTATATCATTCGAGCTGCTTTATAGCTATATGTATGTATACACATATATATAATATTGTTGCATATGCATAACTCTCATATGAATATCCACTGATCGTTTACAAAATCTGTAATTTAAAACTAAATGAGTTACGTTTTCTTTACTTTTCTTTTTTATAAACAATTACAGCTTTAATAAATTAATTACGTTGACATTGCGTGGGCTGCTTTCAAAAACATTTTTCACAAACAATTTTTCTTACTTTTTAGCTGTATGAGTTTTTTTTGTGTATGTGAGTTGTGTGTGTGTGTATATAATTTATATGTATATATGAAAAATATATATGTTTATATGTATGCAATATATGTAGTTAAACTAATCTGTAACTAGGGGCTCATTTGATGAATATGTTTCTCAGTTTTTTCGTAAAGATTTATTTTTTTAGTTTTTTGTTTGAAATTAACCGTTATACAACATCTATAATCTATAATTAACGTTTTTGATGTTTATAATTTTCACTATTTTGTATTTTTTTCTTTTTTCTCAAATACACGCTCCGTTCTTCAACTTCTTTATATATTATAATTAATTTTGGAAGAGAGAGAGAGGGTTTTAAAAAAAAGAAGAAAACAAACAATTTTCAACGATTTTCGAAACATGGTTTCCATCTTGCGCTTAAATGCCTTAACACACAAAATATAATAATAGTAATAATAATAATAAACAGAAATTTTCTTTGCATTTATATTAATTTTGTTGGATTTGCTTTTGTTGATGTTGTTGTTTATTTGTTTTTGTTTTTCTTTTTGTTGTTGTTTTTTGAGTAAATTTAAGTTAAAACATAATTTCATTTACTTAATTTACTTATTACTCTAATCAACGCAGCGTTCTCCTCCTTTAGGCGATCATTGTCCGATTTGTAGACATCGAGTTGCTGGATTTTTGGTAGAAAGTGCAGCAAAAGTAAAAGAAAATTAAATAAAATTAGTAAAAACAATTATAAACAATAAACAAAAGTAGCGCAACAGCACATTGAAAAAAGATTGAGGGGGGTTTTGGATATTAGATTGCGCTTCTATAAATATATAAAATATGTGACATGCGATTTAGTTGAAAGCAACTCAGCATCAGCAACAACAAGAACAACAAACAAACAATTAGTTAAAACATAACTCTTATCTAGATATATACATATATATAAATATACATGTATCTAGAATATGTAGAACCTCGTTCTCTTTGGAACTGATCAACGCCCTAGAACAAAACAGACAGCAACATGCACAACAACCCAATCAAGAAAACAATCTTAGTTACTTAAGATTAAAGATATATGTTTCTATATATGAGAGACACATGTACGATAGGAATGTTTCCGAATACGAAATGTAGAACATAGAAACACATTTTTGTGTAACTGACAAGGATATTCACTGAGAAGGAGAACAAACAATAAACAGCTTTTGCAAGAAATCACAAATGGGCAAACTTTTATTTCGTAACTCTGATATAACTGTTATAGATATAGACATAGATGAGATATAAAACACACACAAGAGTATAAATCTTTTGGCAAACAACTTTTAACAATATTAACAACAAGGGAACAATTTTGGCATACATATATTATATATATATGTAAGTATAGCTATACAATAAAGTAAGTATATATACAGCCGAGTGCTTCAAAAGTGACTGTAATCCAAATTTAGTTTTTTCAATAATAAAATTTTGTGAAATCGTTTGAAACACTCCCCACATAAAAACAATATTATAACTATGTTTGCTTAGAAAATGTAGTTGCTATTATATAAATATATATATTTATTTTTGGTATTATGCAACAACAAAACAACAGCCAGCTCATATATATGATGCAGGTTTCATCTCAGTTCAAGTGTGGATCAATTACCGTTAGGCGCTTTGCATATAAGAAAATAAGATACAAGATCTGTGCTGGTGGTGCGTTTGGTGCTGCTGATGCTACAACCCTTGCTGTTGTTGTTGTGTAGGCTTTGTTGAGCTTTTGGCTATATCCTTGAAGTTGCGATGAGTTTTTCTTTTTTCTTTTTTGATATATGTAGTTGTTGATTTTGATTATAGTATATACGATATTTGTGGATATATGTGTTATGATATATATGCTGTACCGATATTTTACTAAATTAATTTCAATTAACAAATACTTTAGCTAAAGTGTATGTGTTTATATAAATTTTGCTTTAGGCTTTATAGAACAGCGGTGCCAGATGCCGATATGCAAAAGGGCGCGTTTGCCCCTCGCAAAAATTGTAAACTTAATTTAAACTACAATACATTTAATTATTGTTATCCGTTGCGCTCAATATAACAATGCAAATTACTGTTTTCTTTAATAATAATAATGCTCATATAATTATAGTTGAATCTAATAAGTTTTGTTTTAATTGCTGGCTAGCTAGCTAGCACGTCAAATTGTGTCCGAGTATCTTTTGGGTACGAAATTTAACTAGTTAAGCTAGGCGTACTGCTTATATTGTTTATGTATATGTATGTATGCAGCTCGAGTGGATATATATAGAAACGATAACGATGACGATTACAATTGCGATTACGATATTCGATTTTGCTGTTTTCTAATAATTATTAAGATAAATGTATTTTTGTATGGTTTTTATTTTATTTTTAGCTGGATTTGCTGTGGGGTGGGCTAAGTAACTGTAAACTGTTGCCTATTTGCTTTTGGCCAGCTGACTCTGAGCCGATGTTGTCAACTTAGAGACGACACGCGTGAGGGCACGATTCTCGGCACGCAGACGGTCGTTCTCAGTCTTTAGCTTCTGCAAGAGCTAAAACGACACAACAACAGCGAGTAGAAGAAGAAGATACAAAACAAAACGCATGTTTCGGATACATTTGTAGTATGTTTGTTGTAGAGATAAATGTTTTTTGTTTTTTTTTTGTCAGTACATTTCGTTTAGTTTCGTTTCGTTTCGATTCGATGGATGAGGCGCGCGTGGGAAGAGAGAGAAAAGAAAAACAAAATTTGAGTGAGCGTATTTTTTGAAATGAGCGCATTGCGTTAATATTAAAGAGAATGGCGTGCTAAAAAGAGCACGCCAAATGAGTAACGTAAAACGTAAAACGTATAACGTATAACGGTAAACGTGTAACGCATGGGTAGTGTGACCAAATCATAACAACAAATGGCTGACAATGTGATTGACGAAAGAGAGTGAAGATGAGAGTGAGTGAGAATGAGACAATATGGACAAATGAGACAATGAGACAAATAGATGTGGAGAAGAGTTTTGTTGTTCTACGAAAACAAAACACATGATGAGATATTTTTGTGATTTATGTATGTGTATGTATATGATAATGTACAGATGATAGTTTTTGAATATCGGTTGGGTTCACGAAAAATAAAAATTCAATCAAAGCAGCAGTTTTTGTGCAGCTATCTCTAGTAAAAATAATAAACAAAAGTATAAACAATTGCAACTGTGCTGTCGTAATTGCAAAAGTGGCCAAAAATATAAAGCGAGAGATAATGAAAATATATACGATCTGTAGCTTCTGCATGATCTGGACGTCTGAATAATCGGGTGCAAAACTTGGCTGAGGTGGGTTCGGGGAAATCGAAATCGAAGTGCGGCTATAACAGAATTGCTTAAAAAATTATGTTAGGTTTATTGCAGTGGGAAATTAACAGTTAGGGGTAAGGATCAAAAAGGTAAACAAAAGTAAGCAAGGGTTTCATAAGAGGGCCGCTTCAGCCAACTCGTTCAACATGCGGCAGGTGTATTGATAAATTAAGAATATAATTAAATATCAGTAGAAAAGAAAAAACGTTCGGCCAAATTATAAAACAAAAGCAGAGATCGGATATCGAAACAGTCCCGGAATGGATGGCATCTAACGAAACGGGTTGCGATACCTGGGATACCATTTACAAAAAATGAAATCAAATTACAAACAGCATACAGGCAGGAGACGTTGTTAACTGTTATGGGGGGAATGTTTTGGATTTGGAACACATTTGTAATTACCTTGAGCTCTTCTTCCAATTCGGAAAGCTTGCGTTCCATAGCTCTTCTTTCACGTTTCTCAATCTCAGAGAGTGAATTTTTAGTAGTCTGCGAATGTGGAAATGGAACAAATTTTGGCGTTTGGTCTTGCATTTCAATATACTATAGCATGTGGGATAACGGTATCGTGTCATACTGTGACTGTTACTGTTGTTCAGTTGTGGTGTTGTTTTTATATTTTTTGGATAATAATATATTGGCCCAGAAACAGAGAGCAAGAGCGAAAGGTATAGGAGCGCGAGCGGCAAGCTGGCAAAAATTTTGATTTCAGCCATGTCAAATAGCAACTCAGGAGTATTATTCTTGGTGGGTTGATATAGAGGAGAGTGTTTAGGGTTTTCATTGTGTTGTGTGTGTGTGATAGCAAAAGAGCGAAAGAGCGCACGTCCTGGCCTCAACAGACGGGCAGATAGAGTTAGAGAGAAATTGAGCTGTGGTTTTGTTTGTGCGTTGTTTTGTTTGTTACTGCTGAGAGTTTTGCTTTGTTTGGTATTTGATGTTTTCAAAAATACTTTTTGGTATTTCATTATTGAGTAGTAGTTGTAGTGGGCGTGGCATGTTAGTGGCTTGTTTACTTACGGCATTCGCAAAGCGCTCGAGCGTCGCACGCGTCTGTACCGCTTCGTCATCCTTCTGCTTGAGCATTTGCTTGAGCTTGTCGTTCTCCACTCTAAAAGGAAGATAAAAGACGGAAAGTTATATACATATATATGTATATATAATAGAGCATAGATTGGAGTCCTATAAACAAAATGAAAGGAAAAAGATTAAGGAATACAACTAACATACTCTTTCCTTGACCTGTCATACTCAATTTTTTAATAGAACACGAACACATTGGATGCTATTCTTCGTCTTTAGATCAAATTACGAGCATGATCGGGAATTGCTCTCTAATGTACATTATCCCTCCCAATATGTTCTCTAAACTTATCAATTAGTGATTGGGGGCTTCCAAACTTATCCCTTTTTTCACTTTGGACAAATTCTCTCAACCCTCTATAATACTCACTTGGTCGCTTACCAGATCAAAGAGAATGATCCAGAAACAATACAGTCATTATCCGAACTAAGAACTCATTCCTCTCGTCTTCTCCCAAGTAAATTTTAAAATAATTTTCTTAATAAATCTATTTCCCGTTTTTCAGTCCTTAGCCTTTCAATGTTTACTTGCTGATTCCCAAAGCGAAGATAAACCACAAACTTTACAAAAAGTCACTCTCTTAACTACATTTTCAGTGTATTTTCTTTACCCAGGCTGCTTTTTCCTAGTCCTCATAATACTCACTTGGCCGCTTCCCAGAGCGCCTTATAGTCGATGCCATCGCCGTTTTCTGCTTTGTCGCTGCTGCTGGAACTCTTTGAATCGCTGCCGGTGCTCGCTGTCGCAGTGCTTCCAGTGCGAGAGCGTGAGGTGCGTTCACTACCGCTCTGTAAAAGAAAATTTGAAATATTATACTAGATCCTTACAAACACGCACTTATTTCTCTAAATTTGAACTTTAATATAGTTTTACCACCTACAACAACATTCAAGAACATTTTGCTTACTTCGTAGCCCTCGCTCTTCTCCGAGGACGCGCTGATTGAACGCTGCGCCGCACTGCGAGATCGCGTGCGATTGCGTGACTTGCGCTCTTGTTCCCGCAGCGAATTGCTGCGCGTAGCTGCAATGGCTGCCACAGTGGCGCCCACGCTAGCTGGTGTGCTGCTGGCCGTGTTGAGACTGCTGTTGGATGTGGACAACGATTTGGTCTTAAGCAGCCTTGAACTGGCCGAGCCCTTGAACGAATTGGAAGAACTGAGCCCGGGCGACTTGAAACTAAGCGAGGCGGTGGTCACCCCATTGTCATAGCTGCTGGAGTAGGGGCTCACATAGCGATGATCGCTGCCATAACTGGATTTCGAGGCACTGGGATAGCCATAACGCGAAGTCTCATAGCCACCACCGGCTGTGGCATTGGAGGAACCAGTGGATGAGTTGGAAGTGGGGCAAGGGGAGTTGGAAAGAGCAGACGCTTTAGATTTGCCATAGCTATTGCCGTTATGCTTGCTGATTACGATGTGGTAGTGATTCTGGTTATTGCCTGAGGAAGCCTGCAACTGGTGCAGTTGGTAGTAGCTGCCGTTTCTATGATTGCTTTTAGTGGAGTTCGATGTGGAGGCGCTGCCTCCGGATGAGCATGTAGAAGCGGATGAGCAGCTGCCTGAAGGCGGCTGATGCTGATGATATTTGATGTAATCATAGCGGTTGCTGCTCCCATTACCATTCGAATAATAACTGCTTGCCGAGCTACGGCCACCTACACTGCCCCCGCCGCCTCCGTAAAGGCTCTCACGTGAGCTATAGATACTTGTATAGGGGCTCTGATAGCTGCCATTGCTTGCCGCAGTACTGCTGCTTGGATAGTAACCCGTGCTCAATGGTCGTGAATTGTAGCTGCTGCCATTGTAGTTGTAGGCACCAGTAGAGGAGCTGGTGCCCCCAACGCCGGTTGCTCCCACACGGGAGCTGGAGGAGAGTGAACGCCGTCGACTGGGCAGCGGCGCCTGTGTGCGCGATCTTGAGCGAAAGGACATGACGTACAAAATCTGTATATTTCCCTCTCACTCTACAGAGGCTATAAAGAAATCGGTATTTAGTATACGTTTAATGGGCCACAAAGGCTCATATATCAATCGACGCCGCTAAATTGCAATTACGCTTGAGAAACAGCTTGCCAGTGCAGAGCAGAGACCGAAAATGAACAGAACTTTTGCAAATTACCATTTTGAATTTTTCCATTTTCAAATTTTTACAATTAAGAATTAAGAAGCGTACAAAATGTTCCTGAATTTAATTTTCTTTCTTCTTCTTTTGGCATAAACAAAAGTGGAAAAACAAACAAATTTGCTGTATAAAGTGAAACGATCTTTAAATGCGAAAAGGAAAACGCAATATTGACATGTGGAAAACCCAACCGCCTACACCTCAATTCCCTGCCATCCTCTATCGATCAACAAAATGACGTCAAGACATAAATTTTGACATTCTGTTTTAAACTTGCCGCAATGCGGTAGAAGAAACGTTTCTCCAAGGTGTGTGTGTATGTTTGCCTTTGTTTGAGGAGGTCTGCTCTGTTTGTCAGTTTGCTCCTACATAAGTTTTATAATAATATTGAAAACACATACAATGAGCACTAATCTATGGGCAGGAGACTCCATGGCGTGTTCTATTTATTTACTGTGCGGTGTTAATGTCTTAAGATGATGCTTCACCCACGCGAGAGTAAAGCAGACATAAGGAACAGCAGGCTAACTAGCTGTGCAAGCTATTATATGCATTGCTCGACTGAGTGATACCTTATAGTTATGACTGCCTCAAAAAATCTCCAATACGAAATTTACTCAAATACAATAAATACCTCAGCTTTTATAGATAATTATTATTTGATCTATATTTCAATTTTCTCGAATTAATTCGAGTTTCTCTGAATGCTTAATATATTGCATATTTTAGATTACCTTAACAATCCATTTCCTATCAATAACAGAACAAATTCCTATTTTGTATTGAATTAACCAAAAACTTTTCTTGTTCCTATCTTTAATAGTCCCAGCATACCCTATCGTATTTTTAGCCCAGGGTACAAAATCTTTTCATTTGATCAAAACGTCGAGTGCATTTAATTTATGACTCTGCTGTTTCCTCATATATTAAGCTACCTTTAGCTACACAGTATTTGTCCATGAATGAATCTACCATGCCAGACACTAAACGATTTTACTGCCTATTGCAACAAAATGGAAAAGTTTTTTACGACGCTTCTTTTTACAATTTTGTAGTAATTCCACAATTTAACTTGGCTAATGCAGTAGATAAAACATTTCAAAAATATTTCATGGCACAAAATGAATTGATGCCAAGATCAGGGGGCAAGTTCTATGGGATTATGAAATGGTATATAAATAATAAAAGCCATTTTAAAAACACATCAAGAAAAAGTTTAAATGAAAAATAGCAAATATTTGAATTGCTCAATTGAAATTGAAAGCTTTATGAAGTCAACAAATAGTATTGAAATAATTTATATTTATATATATATTTAAATAGTTCCTCTTTTTTTGTATACATAAGAATTATACAGTAGTTCCTCGATAATAGTTTAAATAGCAATAAATTTGTGTACAAATTGTTCACATTTGTTAAATAGTTAATTCAATGCAAACTTGTTGACCTCTAACCTTTAACACGAGCACGAACGCTATCAAATTAAAAACTGATCAAAATATTTGACCATATATAGAGAGCGAAACTCAAAACTTGAAATGCCCAAACATACAGAAAATTGAATAAAATAAAACAACAAGAAAACGAAATTTGTGCGCAATACTCCAAATATGGCAACAACAAGACGTTCAATTGAAGACCAACAACTGGCAACACACATAAAACTTGCCCCCTTGTGGCGACTCTCAAGAGTCTCGAAGCTCTCAGATCTCAGATCTCTGGTAAACTGATAGCGAATATTGCAAATATCTTTTGACACATTTGTCAGACGCTTGTGGTTAGGTTAAATCAAGGCACTCGTCCGTATTTAATTGTGATTTACTTTAAATAAAAATAATTATTTGAATTTGTGGTTGTTTTTCTTGTTGATGTTGCTGTTGCTGTGGCTGTTGATCCGTTGCGTTAGCCGTATAAAACTCAACTGTGCGACCCAAGCTAAGTATTGAAATGTTTTATTCGAAAACCAAAAAAAACTTGGCGCACGATCAGAAATAGTAAAACGCAAGAGAGAGCGAGAGAGATCGAACGTCACAAGTTAAGAGAAGTTTTGTTTAAGAGAACTCAAATGAGTGAACAGCACAGTCAAGAAAAGCCGGAAAAGCGCTGACAAAACTGAAGAAAATGATTATTATAAGCTATATATAAATGTATGTGTGCGTATATAAAAATATGAAAACAAAGACTTGCAGCTGCTGTTAGGAAAAAGCCTTGGCAGCAATGGACTTTATTTTTCAACTGAATTGCGCACACACCAGGTGTGTGTTTGTGTGTGTATGTGTGTTGGCAGCTAAATTTAGTAAATCGCACACTTATTTGGCCCAATGTCCGAGACGCAAATGCTTTAAACTATGCTGGGGTCAGCCCCCAGGCAGCAACTGGCCCAAAAGGCGAAACAGTCAACGACACGTGACACATGTCAATGAGACAAACAGACAGCTGCAAGTGAGAGAGAGCAAATTGAGAGTGAAGTAAAGTGCTTGAAACTAAATTTAAGTTTGAAAGTTGCAGTAGTTTGCTACCCTAAAAGAACACAATCATAACTAGGCCAAAAAAAAGAAGAATATTCCCTCTAAATATAGCACATGACGGCTGCCGACTGCCGAGCCGTCTGCTCCTTCCTCCTTCGAAGATCTTCTGTGTGAAAAGTGCAGCCGGCAGGGAATGAGGAAACAAATACTTAAACGAAAACTACAAAATGCAAAATTACAAAATGTATAAATTTAGCGACAAATGCAGTGCAAATGTTGTACATTTCTTTGCTACATGGGGCGGGCGGGGGAGACGCGGGGCATGCCACGGGGAAAAGCAAAGTTCAATGTACGTGTGAGCGATGTTGTTTCGGGCGTGCGGCACTTCTAAGTGGGCAATTTGTTGTGTGAAAAGCGCATTGTGAAAGTGTTTAATAGCTTTAGCGGCAATTCTTACTATATCTTGTCTATATGCATATGGCAAAAAAACACTTGACATCGTCAATCAGTTTTAATGGTTGACACGATTAGACAAACCAGGGTTGAAGTAAAAGATTTAAACAATCCTCAAATTTGTAATTATCTGCGTATTGCTTAATGGACTTAAAGTACAAAAGGTCACGAATACAACTTAATAATTATAAATATTATTAATACTCTATAAACTGAGAAATGTAGTATTTTACATGGTATGAGTGCATCTATCTGGCAACTTTTCCAACTGATGTAATCATATAATACTGACGAGTCAGAACACAAGTATTTTCAGAAAGAAGTATTTTGTATTGTGACTTCTACACATACATTTTTAGGCTTAAAGCTTGTATAAGACATGAATTTAATGTATTTTTAAATGTAAGCAACTGATGCATATTTCATAATAGAGATCTTCAGAATATGTTTATATTACTAGCCCTTATCTACATAAGAAGAACAGATACTCAAATAAAGCGAAGCTGTTTTAATAGAGCTCAACAATCAATAAACCAAGCAATTAAAAAAGAAACAACATTTAATATATTCCTATAAATCTCTCGAATAATATCCCACACAGACAGACTTTAAGACAGACAGGCAGGCAGACAGACTGTCTGCTGAATATACAGGCGCAAATGACAGAGATGCATTTAGAAAATGTGACAGTTTTATTAATGGCTAACAACGGCATTTGGTCAAATGTTTTGAATAAATTGTTAACAGGTTCGCTGAGCAAAAACATCAAATTCTTAAATATTGTCACAAATTGGATGTGCACTAATAGTTTTGACCTCGGCCATGAAAGGATTTGCAGTCTCTATACACTTATCATTCACAATTGGAGCAATGGCATTCACAATGCCACGTGCATACGTACGTACTGCTAGTGCTTCTTCTAATAGCAATCATAATTTCATTTTTCATTTTTGCACAAATGGGTCGCTCGCTAATTGGAACAGTCAGAGCTCGGGCAGAGAGCAGCAGCTACTTTGAAGGACGCACGGGAATGTCTAAAATTGTGACAAGGTGTGACGAAAATATAGGTGTGTGTTTATGTGTATGAGTGTGTGTGTTAGTGCGCGACAGTGTGTGAGTGTCCGGCGCAGTATTGACTACGCATTAGATTATTAGATAGAAGACAGGCCAGCTGTTGTTGAGCCCAATTTTTGCCAAGGTGTGAAAATTTATATGTACTAAAATATATGTTCCAATTGTTCTTGATGTTGTTGTATAGGTAAATGGGCAAAAATAATTACAAATATATAATTAGCCATGTTCCGAATTGCAAATTCGTTGAAAAACGCTCGAAAACGAAAATGAAAAGCTTCAACGTATTCCGAGAATTGTTCAAATTGTTGAAGATTTTGAAATTTTCAACATATGTGAACTATTTTTAAATGGGGTTTCTTTAAATTATATTATTTTTAAAAAGCAATCAATAGGAATTTTCTTGTGTGATCTATTGTTAAACTAGTTTATATGTTGAAAATATTACATCAAATTCGGAACATGTTTACAAAATTCTTAAATTATAACAATTAAATTTAATTGCAATTTGTATTATTGGTTGTTTAACTTACCTCCTTCTCCTTATCATCGTTGTCATTGTTAGCCGTTTCATGTTGTCGGTCTGGATCGATTTCCTAGCAAGAGATTTACACACAATTAGTTTAGCTAATTAGCATTTGATCTAAATATAGTTGACATGCGCGCATGGCTCATTTAGTTTGACAAATGGCCAGGCAATTAGCAGACAGACATGCTAAGAGGTATATAGGCAGAGATTCACTTACATCCATATCAATGTGCACCACGCCCGTGGATCTGCGCTTGGGCTTGCGACGTCGCTGTATAACAGTCTGTGTGCGATTATCGTTCTCTTTGTCGTTATCTAAGGGAAGAAATGAAAAGGAATTAGATGAGCTGTGTATTTTGATTGGGCCTTGACGGGATTACCCTTATCATCATGGCTAGACGCTGTTGCATGGTTGGCACTGGATGCTGACGTTGCAGAGTTGTTGGCTGTCGTGGCAGTTGTTGTTGTTGCTGTCGTTGTGGCAGTTCCCGCCAGCGTGGACGTTTCATATCTACGCGCTGGTGGCGTTACATAGGCGCTGTTATTAACGCTCTCACTAGGCGCCGAGACTGGACGACCCACAGAATTGAGCGATTGATTGGAAGCATTAACTGTAATACAATTTCAATGTTAGATAGGAAGTTATTAAATTTAAATTTGCTGTTTACTTACGCGCATAGGCCAAATTGACCGCTGCCATGACAGCTGGAGCGCTGGGTATGATGGTTGTCTGATTGGGCGGGTAGGTGCCACCGCTGGTAATATCCTCCAGCTTGAACTGCACAGTTTATAAAAGTAAGTTTATTAGTTTTGTTTTCTTGAGCCAGTCAATACATATAGTTCATTTATATATATAAATATGTTCCTTTTCTTGTTTTGTTGTTTGTGTGCATGTGTTCTTGGTTCTTTTTAATAAAAGCTATGCTGGTAATGTTGTTTTATCTGCTGTATATTAATCCATTGCTGATTATTATCGATAATGTTTATTGTTTAGTACAAATTTAGTAGTCAAAACGCCAGGAACCTTGAAATTTTATCGCAATTTAATTTTTACGAGTAACACCAAAACTTTCAAGCTTTAATTTAATAAAGATTCCAACCTTAAAAAATATGAAAGGATAAAATATTTAATTTTTAAATAATGCTAGCATGCAATTAGCTAAATTATAAGATCTTTCTTCTCTAAATAATATTAAAGTCCTATTAAATTCAACATTTCTCCATGTTTTTAAGCCCAGCAAGAATCCATAAACTTTCAATATATTATAAACAATTATAGCTCCACATCGTTAAATATTAATAAACCATATACTATATATAAATAAAAATGCTTAATTAAACAAATAAAAAAGCAAGCCATACATAGCAAAAAAGTTAATAAGCGTTAATTAATGAATAATATTCAATGGGGGTAGACGCATATATGCATGTATATAAATACAAAATAATGTTCATTAGCCGAATGTGCGATATCATGTTTCAGAGAATAAGAATATATGTACATATATACGTAATGGCATACTGTTTAGAGAGTGTTACAATTAAAAACAAATACATAAATATACATATTTATACATAGGATAGTTATAAACATTTAAATGCAAATGCATAGCAATTGAGACAGGCGTTCATGACTAATAAAATAAAAATTAGAAACAAAGAAATATCAAATATATAAGCTATCAGAAATATTAAAAATAATACAATGTATAATAGCTACAATAAAATTACGAACAGCAAATTCATTCAAGGCGAGACCCTTGACGCAAAAACTCAGAATGAATATTTAATACAATTATAATTCAATTGATATGAAATCGATATTATGAATTATTTTATATATGTAATTGAAATGGATAAGAAATTTACATACAATCACTGTAAGTGCTTTTTTTGTAAGGGTATCCGCAACTTCGGTGCACCGAAGTATAAGAATTTGTTCATATTATGTTGATGTCAAGGCTGTAAACCGATTTGATCACAGGTATGAAATACAATTTTTTTAACCTAAGTTACGGTTTGCAGCCCTATACTCTACACTAAAATAAAAACATGCTACACTTAAAGCTTTACAAATATCGCACACTGTTGGTTTATTTAAAAAGCCAGTCGAAATAGTTTTGTGGAGCTTACAAAACGGTAGTTGTTTAAGGTCGGTTCGATTAAAGGTCAGTTGGGTTGTTTGTTGTTGTTTTGCTGTTCTTGGTGGTTGTTGTGTGCATACCTTTGAGCCCGCATCGAACTTGAGACGCCAAGACGGACGTCGCTCAGCTGCTGATATGGATGTGCTTGAAGAGGAAGTCGATGGCGCAACAACAGCAGCAGCAGGAGCAGCAGTCGCCGCACCACCAGCACCACCTGCACCACTTTCCGCAGTGCGACGTGCGTACAAGCTGAGCAGCGAGTCGCGCGCATTGAAATCAGCATGTGCACCCACCGGCGAAGCCGTATCCGACTTGCTATCTGCCTCCTGAGCAGAGCCTGTAGCTGTCGATGCGGCTGTGCTGCTGCTCAGGTTGCGCTTATCCCGCAGTCGCACAGGACTCTCTAGAGCGCTAGGCGTTGTTGAGGGCGTCGTTGTCGCTGGTTTGCTCTCAACTTGCGCTCCGGATGCTAACGACAGCTCTGTGGGTCTTGCAGGAATTGACGTCGACTCGCTGCTGGTTTCCTTGTCCGTTTGCTTGGCTACTACTGGGTCAGTCTTTAGTTGTTTGTGGCTGCTCGACTCATCATCCTTTTCCTTTTTATTCTTCTCCCTCTCCTGCTCTGCCTCCGACTCTACGGGCTTCTCCCGCCTAGGGACTATCGTGTAGCTGGCACTAACCGCCGTCTGCTGGTCATACTCCTCGACAGGTGTATCGCCAGTGCCATCGTGGGATATGCGCGTGGCTGGCGCTGCCAGAGTGAAGCTAGCGGTGGTATCAACGATGCCAACCGTTGGCGTCAATGTGCCAACCACAGCCTCAACTATTTCCAAATCATCCGCTGTGGTTGTGGTCCTGGGTATTATGGCTGGTGGTGGACTCGTGGGCGGTGGTGGGGGCTGCGCCTCTAGCTGACTGCTGTCATCAATGTTGCTCTCGCTGCTGTTGTTGGTTGTTGTTGTTGTTATTGTTGCAGTTGTTGTGCTTGGAGTTGCTGTTGCTGGTGTTGTGGTGGAGCTTGTTTCATTCTGTTAATAATATTAGTTGTGGAACAAATAAAAAAACAGTTGACCTGCGCGTTGTCTCCAAAAACAAAAATCAAATGACGTTTCTGGATGAGTTTCTTTTTTAGAGGGTTCGGTATATAGGGACTGAGGGTCACGCTAACGATCATAATAAGTATAATTACGATACACGATTTAAGACATACATACGACATACGTAGAGTGCTTCGGCACTTTGATATACTTGTAAAGAACTCTAAACGCATGCAAATTGCCACATGCACAAATACATAAATATGACGTATATATAGTATAAGAAACTGAGCAATCAGCTGTATATGTATATATATGTATAAATTAACTTAAAATACATACAATTAAATCACGCTACTCGCTTTGATGAAATCATAATAAAATAAGAGCTACTCTTATACAAAAAGTAAAACTGCACATGAATGAAAATGTTTAATTTTGATGAACCGTTACAAACGCGGCGTTGTGGGCGGCGGGCGTTGCGAGCGAAGGCGGCGTTTGCGAGGCGTTTGCTTTCAATTTGTTCAGCGGCGCAATAATACAAAGAGAAAAAAACTCGGATGCAGACTCGATCTCAAACGCAATCGCAGTAAAACACACACAATTTGATCGGCGCGCGGTTTTGATTGTTAAATTGTTTGCAGCTGAACGCAAGCTAAATGAGTGCAGATTGATTGATCGACTGATTTGATTTGATTGATGAGAGAACGCGCTGATTTAAAACGTGAACAACTAAACTACAGTTTGGGATTGACTGCGATTTACTCACACACTATGCAAGCAGCCGAGGAAGAATTGTTATGGACACAATTTTTAAGATCGATCTCATCAAAATAATTGTTTGAAATTTCATTATTTTCCATAGTCTTGTAAAGTCTCGTTTGGTTGCGTAGTGTTTGGGGAACAGAATTGGATTTAACTAAGTGCTACCATAAAGCTTAAATTGTTAAAAACTAGACTGAACAAACGTGCTCATACACAGACACACATACTGACGCACACACACGCACACACATATAGTGGGAGGAATATATGAAGTTGACAAACACCAAATTTGAAATGAAGGTAGTGAAAACACTAAACGACTGCAATGGTATGAGATAGGGAAATAGACGCTGAGAGAAAAGGTGCTAAACGCTTGCAAGGCTGCAATCGATGCACTACACTTACACAGATACACAAATACACACACATAAATATGGGACTTTTTATTTGGGGGAAAAAACACAACGAATACATTAATGGGAACACCATAACCATAAGCAGTTGTTGTTGTTGGTGTTGTATGACATCGTGTGTGTGTAAATGTTTAAATGAAAAGTATTTTTCAACTACATATAACAACAATATATTATATATACATCTAGTATACATATATGCTTGGTGATCAAGTGTGTATGGCTCTGGCTGATCTACGATATTCGCTAACGATCTCTTGATTGATCTCGATATGTGTGGAATTGTTGGGTGAGATTTGTTTCTAAATTGTTTTTATTTTTTTTAGCAACGCTTCACAACTTGGGCCCACAAACTACTTACGCTGCTACTGTTGTTGTTGTTATTATTGTTGTTGTTGTTCATGCCCATGTTCTTCTTCTTTACTAGCTCCTCGGCGCTCTTGAACTCCTCGAGCGTAACACCCTGTGTGGAGCGACGCGTCTCTCGGACGCGCTTCGCATGCGCCTTGCGCTGAGTTTCACTCTCCTCGTCACGCACGGGCGGCACAAAGGATCTACATAGAAGAAAGATATATTTATAAATTACATAAATTTTTAGCAAATGGGAGCAAATCAACAAAATAGATAGAGTGCGGCACATGCTACACAAGACAATTCTTGTTGGGCGGGGCAGAGTAGATAGTTAGCAGAACTAGCACAGATTTTAACGGCTCTTCGGGTTAGCGCAAAACAACAAAGTTAACCAATTTACAGTTACGATTTATAATCATTACTTGAAAAAGTTCTTGAATATATTGCCAGCTGATTGCTTGGGTTTCGGGGTCTCCACATCGCTTGCACTGGCACTGGCTGTAGAACTGCCATTGTTGTTATTAATGTTGTTGTTCGCCGGATTGCTAACGGATTTTTGGGTATATATAATAAACCGAAGATAAAATATATAACTTAAAATAGTAGTATAACAATTAAATATCCAGAATAATCATTACTTTAGTTTATGTTAAGATTTGTTATAAATCACTTAAGAATCGTAAAACTTAATACCGTATCTTTAATAAAAATTACGAATTTTTTCTATAATTTTCATCGCAGTAAGAAACGTGAACAATATTGATAGTTATTCATATACTTCGTTTTCAGTGTAACAAACTTGGAACATCTTCTCCTTAATAGTTGCGACTTCTTAAGAAATTCGAATTTTCTATTCGGTAGAAAACTTTCTTTAAAATCTATTGCTTGAAACTCACCTGCGTATAGGTGGGGTGAGCACAGTTGTTGCGGGTGAGCTGAGCGTCGTTGTTGTGGTTGTAGTCGTTGTTGTTGCTGCCGTAAGCATCGTAGCTGGAGCAATTGGTTTCCTGTGAGAGCAGCAATACAAATTGAGAGACAGGCAGCGAGAGCAACAGAGAAAGAGAGAGAGAGAGAGAGGAAGAAATAAACAAGGGAGTACATCATTAAAGAGAGTCGCTAGGTAAAGCTAAGGATCACATCTAAGAGAGGTAGACGACATAGTGCGCATTGCCTAAATAAATGTTAAGTAGACTTTGTTGTTGGTGCAATGAGAATTTTTCGAGGATACATATATATAGGTATATAGACTATACATATATGCATAGAGAAGCTAAGCAAAAGCAATGATTATATATAGAGTTTATTTTACAGTTCTATAGTTGTTATATCAATTACTTGCTAGTTAGTTACAGCTAGTTAGGAGTTATCATTAGGTATTACCGAGTTATTTTCGTTTAGCACAAAACAAACCTGAAATATACTGAGTTATCTTTGAGGGAGGCCGATCTTTGTACGCTATAAATTTGACTTGGATTTGCTGTAGTAGCTGCTGTTGCTGTTGTTGTTGTGGTTGTGTTGTTGGTGTGAGTGTTGAATGTGGTTGTTGTTGTGTTGTTGCTGCTGCTGCCACTGCTGCTGATGCTGGTTGTGCTCACAGTTTTTCCCAACAGCAGCGCGCTCTTATTATTATTATTGTTGTTGTTATTGTTATTATTGTTGTTATTGCTACTTTGGTTATTGTTGTTATTAGCATTATTGCCGGGCAGAGCATTCGCCGCTGTCGTCGCTGGCAGTATGGGACATGAGTTCGCCTTTATGCGTGCCCGCAGCTCATTGTACTTTTGATAGAATCTGCGCGGATCGGGTCGAACAGGCGGGCAGACAGGCAGGCGGGGTGGTTGACAGGCGGGCGGGCGGGTTAGAATTGGATTTTTTGATAAGCGTTTGATGAATTGGTGCGATGTGAATAATTGTTGTTGTAGTTGTAGAAGTTGTTGTTGGACATAAGAAAAAGAACACACATAAAAAAACAAATAGCAAAACAAATCAAACAATTTAAATAAAATGTAAAAACTTTTCAAGTTTGTAAGCTTTTTTTGTTTATGGTTTGTGCTTCACAATTTGCCGCAGCGCTTCAGCAGAGACTCGAATGCTTTTTAGAGAATTTGAAGACTAACCGCTGCCCATTTATACAATAATTTTTTTTTTGAAAAGTTATAACTGATTCATAAGCAACAGTTGAACAGTTGAGAGTGTGGCTAAATTTAAAAAATTCGATAATGGCCAATACAAATATGTAAGTGTATTTGTCTTCGTGTGTGTGTGTGTAATGAGATGTGCGTGTGTGTGTATAAGCTGCGTGAAGTGTTTATTGATAAGCGGCGCGCAATCAGCAAAAAGTGAAACACAAACGGCAATATTAACAAAAAAAAATGTGCAAATTGTGACACATCAAATATACAAATTGTTATAGTAGTAAATGCGGGTTAATTTGCACTGAAGGTATAAGTGAGTGTGTGTGTGTGTATGTGGTACGCATTTATGTCTATTTGTGCGCGTGTGTGTGTGTTCAACTCACTTTTGATCATTCTCAAAGCTTTGCGTGCGTCGCAAGATGACATCGTTGGCGGTCTCATTGGCACTCTTGCCGCTCAGCTCTTTATCAGGAACTTCTATTAAAAAAATAAGTAGACAATTATAAAGTGTTTAGCATTATGATTATATATTACGTACGATTCTTAGTGGGACTGTCATTGGGCGTGCGCAGCGTTTTGCGTCGCCAGGGCGCCTCTTCCTCGCCAGAATTATCGGCGGCATGAATATGTTGATTGGGCTTAACATTTTCAGCTGTAAACGCAAAATATTTTCATTAGATAATGCTATTGAGAGTTAGATATCAACATAAATTGGTTAGTCTTGGCTTAATGCAGGCTTTAAGCACATTGAGGGGTGGACAAGTAACTGAGGCTCTAAACAATTTAGCGACTACCTTCGCTCTCGGTTAGACTTGTGCTGTGTGAACTTTCTGTTGAGTCGCTGAGATCTGAATCGGTATCATCTTCATTATCATCAACATCAACAACATCATTATGATCCTTGGCAGCAGTCTCAACTGTGGCAGCAACATCTTCGGTCGCCAATTGAGCGATGGCAGTAAGCGAACCGCTCGCAGCTGCAGTGTGCGGTGTGGACAAAGACAAGACACAAATAGAGCAAAGACAGACAGCAGAGTGAGAGCGGGCGGGAGAGAGAGGTAACAAGCAGCGAGTCAGGGAGAAATAGAGAGTATAAGAGAAGAGCATTACACAAACTGTTGACTAGACGATGAGTTTGATGACATTGATGATCATAAAGATGAGACGTAAAACATACAAAGCAGGCTGCTGAAGATGAGATGTGACGTGGACATGGACATGGACAAAGGCTGTGGCAATTGTGTGTTTTTTTTTTATAAATGCTTTAAACCAAAATTTTAACGCGCATGAGAACCTAATTGAGTGACACAATTGAAAAACAAACAAAGACACGCACAAAATTTGGCATAGAAATTAAAGAAAACTTTTTATATAAAAAATGCAAATCAGCAGCTGCGCTTGGTTTGAGTGGGTAGATCATTTAAAATTTGTACTGAAGTTTATGTTACGCACCATCCTTAGCGGCATCAGTTCTCACTTCAACGCGTACGAGTTTCGTTCGTGTTTTGTCCACATGGTTTTCAATTGCATCTGAGATTCTGCTGCAAGCGAACAAGTGTTTGTAATTGATTTTGATTGATTCGAATGATTCTTTGGTTACTCACCTGATTTGACTAGATGGACGCCGTTTGTTGCGCTTGTTGGCGCGCAGTTCTTCGAGGAATTTGACCATTTTGCGATCGGCCACATCGATGCAGGATTGGCCAGCATAATTGGGTATATCCATATCGGCCAAACACTCCACCAACATTTCAGCCGCCTCCTTTTGGCCCCAGTGTGCGGCAGCATGCAATGGTGTCCAGCCATCGTTATCCTGCTTATCCACATTGCTGCCACCAGCGAGTAGCAGACGCAGCACTTTCGTATAGCCCTTGGCCGCGGCCACATGCAGCGCCGTTGCACCGGTTTTTGGATGCGGTCGATCCACTTCGGACGCATCACTACGCTTGGCATCCTTAAGCATGGCCTGTTCCTCCGCTCTGCGTGCCTGATCCACATCAATATTGAGCTCCTGCACCACCTTTTCCATATAGTTAATCATGGGCATGTGCTGCACATCGATTGCCAAATCCAGCGCCAGATCTCCATCGCTATTTACGGCAGCCACATCGGCATTGTGCTCCACCAGGTAGCAGGCTATGCTAACAAAGCTGTAAACGCGGTTGATTAGTGAAGGTGCTCGTGTTCTGTTAAGTTGTTACTCACCCGCAAGAGGCGGTGGCATGCAGCGGCGTCCAACCCTCATTGTCTTGACGATTGATATCGGCACCGTGCTCTATTAAAAATTCAACCATTTCGAGTTTGTCATCGATGCAAGCCTGTAAAAAGATTATGATTAGGTCTCATTATCAAATTTTATCATTTTTTTTTTTAATATACTAAGGTAGATATTTTTATAAGAGTTTGAAAAAAATACGTGTGTGAAAAGTATTTCTGAAACATATTAGAGTCGGCTTGTTATGCTCATTAGACAAGTGTATAAGAGTCTGTATAAACTGAATAATACTTTATTCTTTTCTCCTCACTATTTTTCAAGTGTAAAATACTTTGATTGATAGTATATAATAGCCAAATTACAGATCCGTGACTCTTCTTACTCAATTTTTTTTTGATTTAAACTATTTTTTGAGTTTATTATCCGAAAACTATGCTACAGAATAAACATACAAAGTTAAATCGTTAATGATTTGGTTAAATTTAATAAATTCAAATACTTTCAATTGATTTGGCCAATGAACCTTTCATGTTACATTCGAAACATTCCGAGGTGATGGCATAAATAAATGAATAATTTAACAATTATCTGAAGCTGCTTTTGATATAATTTGCATTTCTTCACAGTTGATAAATTTACATATACCCCAGTGTTTACTGTTTGGCAATTGCTTATGTTAAAGATTGACTAAATACAATAAAATATCAATGTGTTGTGCGAATTTGGTTTTATCTTTGCGAATTCAACTGCCGTCGTTCATGGACTCTTATACTGGGGCATGTTTTTGTATAAGTAATTGTGCCATGTTTTAATAGCTTTGCTACATTTGTGTTTATCTTGCTAAAAACGCTAAAGTAAACACACACACACACATGAGATTTACATATACAGAGATAGATATATAGACTGGAACTGGTACAGAGTGTGGCACATGGGCAACGTTGTTTATGCGGATTTCCGTTGAAGCGAAGACATCGCCGGTCGGCGTATGCAGAATGAAGACGACAACGACACGACAACCGATGATGGCGATGATATCATCGCGAGCAACTCCGGCGGCTTCTATATGCCGCTATCTAGCGACAAACCCGCCAAACAACAACAACGACAACAATGCGGCGCTTAGTGGGCAGTGAAATGCCGATAAGAAGTCTTAACAATAAAATAGGAACAAAAAAAAAGAAGAAGAACAACATGAACGCCATGCTTCAATACCAATACGAATTCGAATACCCATTCGACCAATTGTTGCTTCTTGATAAGCGCGTGTGGGGTATTCAAAATCAAATGTTCTTCTTTTTTATAGTCTGCAACATATGTTAATTTAGTTGTTTTTTTGTTTTATTTTTAAGGGACTGCCTGTTGAAAATTCAAAAGCAATTTCCATTTCGCAGTAAAACGCATAAAAGGCGCAATACAAAACGAAACCAAACCAAAGCGAAGCAAACGGTGGGAGAGAGATTCTGTGAGCAATTTGCAAATCTGGAACGCAGCCAATTAATTAATTATGAACAATTTTGATAAACTGACCAACTGACGACAGCGACAACTGACGACGACGATGGGCGGACCGCCCACGCGTGACCATCCCAGCAACAACTTTGGCATGCGAAATTTGACATGAGCTATTTGCCTGGCAATTTGTGACTTTTGATTTCTGGTCTGGTGTTAATGTCAGCCAAAGCAGCATCAGCGAATTCTGTGCTATTTTCATTGCATTGAAAGCGAATTTTTTTGGCCAGAGCGAAAAGAGGTCTGCGAGTTGCATGCTAAGTTTAGCCTTTTGTTTTTGGCACGCCATTGAGCGGCATTTTGTCTTCTACCTCTCACTCACTCTCTCTATCGATCTATCTCTGTGCCCCTCTTTCGGCCACTTTTTGTCTGAAATGTTATTCACCCCGTTACATTACGTATACGCCGCATGCAACTGCAATTACCAGCAACTTGTTGAGACGACTTTGCGGGAGCAACATGCCGCTTAACTACTCATAAACCCAGCGCCCTCTTTGTACACTAAGCTGCATATCAACTGAGTCAACATCCTTCCTACTTTTCCATTAGCAGTGTTGTTGAAGTTTTCATTACAATGCAACTAGTACTCTAAGTTTCAAACTGAGAGATAGATAGATAGGGACGAATCAAGGGACAGAAAATACGACCATAAAAGACAGAGAATTATCGATCTAGGGAAATTGACCAAAAGAAAATGATCGTAGTTAATGAAATATAGTAGGAGTGTGAAAGCTTAAGAAATGTAGAGTATTCTCAGAAGAGCTATAGAGCGAAGTCAAGGAATTATTAGTACCACTTGAATTCATGAGAATCGCAGAGGAAATCATTGTTTAAAAAACGCCTTGAAACTTATAATTTTGAGTAATCCGTTACTTCTATATCATTCCAATTCCTACCGAAAATCGATCCACTTACTTAAACGCTATATTAATGAAACGAATATATATTATATATATTAATCAAACGAATACTTATAATGATAATTGAACAGTCCCAGGCAAAGCAAACAAATCGCTTGAAGAGATTTTTTCTAAAAACAATTTAAATTAGCAGCGGAAGCCTCAAGGCATTTGTCCAATATTCAATGCGACTCGACCATATAATATATATATAAAATATTCGCATTTTGGATACACAATGGCGAGGCATATGGCTAAATGGTCTTATGGCTTATGGCAAGCCTTCATAATTTCAAAACAATTTTAGTTTCTTTTTTTTTTGAGGGAAAGTTCTCGTGCCACTTGAATGCCTCGCCCTCGTCTAGCTGCCAAAAAATTCTACAAATCAGAAGCAAAAGAAACGAGGTGGCGTCTATTGGTTCTACTCGATTTTTTTTTAAATTTTTGGCCAGTTGAGTTTTTTCAGTTACGTTTACTAATAGAATTTTTAGACTGGAGCAGAGCCACCTGCCCACAGATCCAACAGGAATATATACATGTGGCATAGTAAATTCTTAGACATGATTAACAAACAAAGAATGTATACAATACGGCACAAACTGATTCTTTATAATTTTAAAGATCACAAAATTTGCGTATGGAAGAAAAAACTCATAGAGATTGTTTATGATCTTACGATTATAAATATTATGCAAAATGTTAGGAATGTGCAAGTGGGCCACATTTATCAGCACAATTTAATGGTGGGCATTATATGTATATATAATAAAGAATATATATATATATATATGGATATATATATTTTTTTAAGTATAAAATTAAGAGTGAACAGCTAAAAATAGAGAATTTTACTCGGAGTACTAATGGAAGCATGTTTTTTAATTATGGATGAAGCATACTTGCTAAAAAAAAAAAACATTTTTGATCTATGCAGCATCATGTCTTCTTCCAAAAAACACCTGGCTCCAACCACCCACCCTTAATATAGAGATAATATATATATAATGATATAATTTGAACTATTTTTGTGCACATTTCGTCATGGATATTGCAAAAATAAAAAGTTTCTTCTGTAGTTCGCCTTAAAAGCAAAAGCAAATTTCCAATTTTTTTATTTTGTTTTTTAAAAGTTTTTCCTAATTGTTTGTGTGTGTGTGTGAGTAATAAAATGAGCTCAAATAATACAATTGGAAGGAGAACTGGGAGCTAGTTGGAAGGCAGTTGTAAAATTTACAAAAATTTAATGGCAAAATGTACATTTTGCATTTGTTGTAGTTTTAGATTTTGCTCGAAATGGTATTATGCAATGCACTCTTCACACACACGCACACACACACAAATGTGATCGCATCGCATAGAATGATTTTTCAGTTTTTCTCAATTCGCAAGATTTTCAGCATCGTTTGTTATTTTGGGTGTAAAACACCAAACGAGAAATAAATCAAATCAAATGTTGCCAGAGCCAGCAACCATTTATATGCATATACATACAGATAGATATACAGATAGATATATATATGTATATGCAACACGCGCTGTGAATTCTTGAGGATGTTTTCGATTTGTATCTGCTGCGCTGTATATCGCGCGTATCTGTCTGTGCGTTTGGATGTCCGTCTGTCCGTCTGCCATGTTGTTCAGAGAGAGAGCGCACAGTTAGAACCGGGCCAAGGTTACAAAACACGTCAATAAAGCGCGTTAACAATAACAACAACAACATGAAAACAATATTGTATTATTGCTTAAGCTTTTTTTTTTTTTTTTGAAAACTCACGCACAAACTGATCCGCGATTTCCGAGACAGGAGCTCGACGAGAAAGAGAGGGAATGAGCGAGAGAGAAAACACATTGAAAATCAATTTGGGGTCATCTAACGATCACGTTCATGATTTGTTGCCATTATTATTATAATGTTTTATGCATGCGCTTAGAGATATCGCTCAATTTTCAAACTTGACAATATAATTAGCTAATTTATGCGACAATTTATTTAGCCCGACTCCACAGCGAGTTGTCAATTGCAAATGGATCAAACTAATTGGCCAGCATTTAAGATTAAATTATGATATATTATTTCAAGGCTTTTATGTTGCTGTTGTTGTAGACACATGTCACCGAAATCTAAAAGACATCTTAATTATAATGTGACCATAACGGTTCAAGTGTTGTGCAAACGCGTGTTTTTTATAATCCAACAATCAAAAACGTAGCAAAAAACTAGAAAGAATGAATGTCTTAGGTACGTCGAAGACTAAATACCCTTTTAAACATATGTTTCATTTGGTTTCCAATGGTATACTTAAAAAGAAAACTCGATTTACTGTTAGTATAATGTTAATTATATTTACTTTACTTATACTTAGCAAGATAAATAAATATACTATATACCCATTTTTCTTACTAATTTTGTTATAATCTTATAATACTCTACACAAGACTATAAAAGCAGTTTCAGCGGAAGTCAAAACAAAATTAAGAGATTGTGTTTAAATTAAATGATTCAAACTAGAAAAGCTAAAACCTGTGTTTGGAGCAAACATAATATATAATAATGTACTTTCACACTGTGTTCCATAAATTTTACATATTGATAATTATCTCTTTTTGGCCGTGAACTTTGCCTTGCCTATAGAGCTTATATAATTTATAGCCTATTTAAAAAAAGAAAAACACTTTTATTACAGTAATAATAAATTCATTTGGCCATGCGGTATATATTTATAAGAATCGCACTATCCTTGAACTAAGCATGAAAGAACATTGAATGTATGGAAAATATGTAAGGAAAATCTACAACATGTGTAAATAAACAAATTATAATTTATTGCAATTTTCACCTTCCTCTTTCTCCTCAACGAGTTGAATGTCAACGCACCGCCCCCAAGAGTTTGTCTCTCTGTCTGTCTGCTTATCGCATTGGCCGTCCGTCCGTCGTTCAGTTTGTCATCATCATCATTCACAGCCGAAGGTGTCAGACGCTTTTGTTTTTGCCATTGAAAATGGCAGCCAGGTGTTTTGGCTCTGTTTGTTGTTGGTTGTTTGCTTGTTGGTTGTTGCTTGTTTATGAATGAAAGCCGAAACAAACAATTTTCACTTATAAAAGAAAGCATACAAGCGGAGCATTTGCTTTGACTTTGATCAACGAAATCAGCGATGAATTAATTAATTATAATACTTACAGCATATAATAAATGCAATAGAAATTCAGTTTGCGGTTTAACAGCAACAACAACTACTACTGCAGCAACAACAACAAAACAAGAGCCGCAGGTAATTCAAGACTTTGCACAGTTCCCATCGTTATTATTGCTGTAATTACAGTTACACCCCAACTCCCCCTGCCCAGATATCTGATTATGTTGATATTAACATCTGGTTAACAAGTGCGCCGCGGCTAAACGGTGAAAATATCTCTTGACTCTTAGCGGGCGCAGCATAATTAAAATCAATTAACTGCATTCAAAAAGACAGTTGCTGCTAAAAGTATATTTACACATGCACACCAACTGTGGCTAAGATCATACATGTAGACAAATGTAGTTCAAAATCCTTAAGATATCAAAAATTTTGATACTAAATTAAATTGCTATGGAATCTTATTTGCCTATTGCTATATTTCTTATATTAAGCCGGGGATCTATTAAACTGTGAACAGCATATATCGTTATCTAGATATAATAGGTATATCTGTCAAAAACTTTTCTCCTCCAAATTCATATTACATTTGTATTTCAAATATACCAATATATCTATGACAAAATATTGCTATATGTCTTATATAAATTATAAATATTTGTGCGCTGAAATACATTGAACTGTCTTTGTATTTACATTGAAAGGCGCCAAATGAAATAAATTTTAACAAAGATTTCAACTTTATTTTCCTATATAGATTTTTTTTTTGTTTTTAAGTATACATTTTTCATGCGAAGGCTCAAAGAACAAACGAACGAAATTGAAAGAAAAATGAAAATGATTTTGCGAAAATCTTTTCTATATACAACGCGCATTCGTCTATATCTATATATACATATATGTAAATATATGTACATATGTATATACGTATTGTATATTTTTCTTGGCATTTAAAAATAGAAATTTTTTTGTATTTTTCTTATTTAATGCTTGCGCTGTTTGCTGTTTGCTGCTATTGTTGTTGTTGTTTTTGTTTCAGGCATTCGACTTGTAAATCGTCGGCTTGCATTAGAAATGTATTTGTTAATGTTTTAGTGGTTTTTGCGGTGCTTTGGAAACCACAGCGAGAGCACGAAATACGCCGTAACAAAATAAATATATATGAACCACTAGCTAATACCCTGTACCACTAATCGTACAACACACAGATTAAACAGCTAGAAGAATGATATCTCAAATGTTTGTATGCGTGTATGTACATATGTACGTATGTCCGTATGTATGCATATGTAGCAACGGCCGTATTTATCCCCTTGCAACTGAGAAGTATTACAATATGGTTAATAGATTTGCCTCATAATATTTGAAGTTGTGCATAACATTAAATATTGAATATAAAATATCAAAATATTTTTATTTGTATATTGAAAGAGATAATATTCAGCTCTGCCTATTAAAGACATCTGCAGTAAAAGTGTTCAACCCCTTTCTCTTAGTTAGTTAGTAAAGGGCAACAAATATATGTAGCATGCGTCGATGTCGACGCCAGCTGCGACGCTAGCATGGCTGCTCAGTTGGGCGCAACAGTTTCGAAATCAACACAACCCCCTACCTCAAACCCCTTCCCGACCCACCCACTTCTGCTGCTGCTACAATTCCTGCTGGGGTCGCGTGTTCGCAATCTCTGACGTAATGTATTCCATTTATATATTTCACAGTTTATCATCGATACACTTGCGAGAGTGAGACAGGTACACATGTATATGTAATACGCACCTGATGCAGAGCTGTGAGTCCGTCCACATTGGCCGTGTTTATATCCGCTCCCTGATCGAGCAGTTGTATCACCTCCTCCTTGTCGCCCGACAGGCAGGCGGCAAGGAAAACGCAGCCTGAGCTGAATTTGATCCTGCGGCAATGTTCATGACGAGGCGAGGGGGCAGCTCGATTTGTGTCCGACTCCTCCCAGCGCTTCAGCTGCTCGGCACGCTTCATCATGGCCGAATTGTTGCGCACCTCCAGCGATGACATTTTGACAGCTTTTTGTTGTGGTGCTGGATATTAAATAACGGCGCTTGAGGCGCCACACACAGTTGCACTCGAAATCTAACAATCGCTGTTGTTGTAGTTTCTTTTGTGATTGGTTTTGCAATTGCAGTTTTTCGCTGCACCGAGAATTTTGATTTGCACTATTTATAGAAAAAGCTTCACATCAATTTCGATTTTTTATTTTCGCTTTTTTAGCACTGATCACTTACAAATTGTCTGTGTGTGAATGCTGGTGCTGCTTCTTCTAGCTAATTATTAATTTTCTATTTTCACTCATTTCGTGCCTACTGCTTTGTGTGTATTGTTGTTGTACTTTTTTCTATACGCTTTATCAGCTAAAACGGGCGCAACTGCTTGGCGTGTTATTTTTTTTATCGTGTTTCTTTTGCACTTCACTGCACACACATACGCATACACACACTTACTCATACGCTCCCGGGAGCAGAGGAGAGTCGAACAGGCACAAGCACACACACACAGAGGCGCGCATGCAGGCTGGCGCGTTCTCTCCAACGTTTTTCTTACACACGCTTGCAAAACAATTTTCGTGTTAGCATTTATCACACTTCTTTTCTGATTCTTAGTTTTCGCCTAACGTTAAAAACAATCATTGTATCCATTTGCGCGTTGCTGCCGCTGGCTGCAAAGAAAAAAAATTAAAGCAAAAGTTGCGCGTAAATAATTTTGAAACTAAGCACAACACTGCCGCCACTTCGCCGCTGCCGATGTCGACACTAGGGCGCTACTGGCATTTTGATTGCAGTTGTAGGGGCAGGGTTGTCGCACTTCGTTTATAATTTAGCACAGAATACGCACAGTGGTATAATGGAAAATATTAATGGGAGCATTTAATAGAAAAGAAAGAACATTTGTTGCTGCTTCTCTTTACACTTTGTTTATCATTGCACGTATGTTCGCGCGCTCTCACAGCCTCGCTTGCTCTCCCTCACACTCTAAAACACACACACACACGCAATATGCAACACAGTGTGCGTATGTGTGTTGTGTTACCAATTTGACATAAATTCAACAGCCGCGACGCTGACGTCGGTACGCGGGTAAATAGAACGAAGAACGCCTCTAAAGATGGAAACCGATATTTTCACTCAATCTATTTGCCTTTTTTTTATATAATGGGATTGTGTAGTCGTATATTAATCCTTAGATATACTGCGCGTAATTATGTAAAGGCATTTAACAGCGCCTCCATCGACATACACACACACAAATACACAACACGCATACGCAAACGTTGAGAAAAATGTATAAACTGCAGTAAAAACTTTTCACAGCACAACGGCATCGAAACCGAAACGCAGAGGCAAACGCACTTACATTGCTACTCGGCACGCGCAAATTGTGGTGCACTGTTTTGGTAATCAGATGCTTAGATAGTGCTATGCACAATAATTCAATTTATTGTGCATATTTCGGGTGAATTTAATAATTTAATTTCGTTCACCAATCCGTGCCATTCCGTGCGGCCACGACAAAGGTTAAAATGAAACTGATGAAAGAGAGAGACATTGCCAAACAGAGAGAAGAGAGCGACCCTGTCAGATTGACATGTTGCTGTACATGGTGAATGCGCGCTGTTGTTAACGTAAAGTGTGAATGTCGCCACATGTTGCCTCAACATGTACTCAATATGGTCTACTAATACCACACAGTGTGTACACATGGCAGAAAGTAAGTGATTATGGGGTAACACTGTTCCAGGGCTGCACTGGATAAATTCAAATAAATATAGACTTAGGCGCACAACTATGAGCTGCGTAACGGTGCTTAACGAATTGGAGAATATTTTACCCTTATTATTTGAATGTTCTGTCTCGCTCTAACCGGCTACCCGCTTGCAGCGCGCAGTCTCCCCAAAAACCCACCACCCAAAATATATTGCGCAGTTCTCTTCCTCAATTACAAAAACGTTTTCGTTCTCGTTCCAACCCGCTGCGTTCATAGAAAGCAAAACAAAACTATGCAATAGAAAAAAGCAAAATAGGCTACGCCAGCCGCATAATTTTCTCTGCTAGTCGCACCGTGACACTCAGACCCAACGGTCGCAATAATTGTTGAACACTTTTTGCCGGGCATTGAAAATATAATTAACACATTGTACACTTATCTAGTGCCAACAAAAAAAGAAATAAATAGAAAATAAACAAGCGAAACCAATTAAAAATAACGGAATTTTTTTAAACTGCTGCAAACATTCGCCGATAAGATATGAAGTCAAAATGAATTTGGTGAGTGCAAAACGCGTAGTATAAGTTACGTACGTGTATGTGCATGGGTGAGTTTGTGTGTGTGTGTTTGAGTGTGTAAAGAGTGGCTTTCAAAAGGATATTCGCTTTTGACTTCGCGTGCACTTCATTCATACGAAGTCTCCATTTCCCATTTCCCAATTCCATGCAATTTCATTTCCACCCTTTTCTCTCTCTCTCTCTCTCTGTCTAACACTCTGTCTCTCAACTTTTCTCGCATTTACATCACGTAGTTGTGCGCGCTGCTTAGCTCATTGCATTTCATTTTGTTTCATTCATGCCGCCTTGCAGTCCCCGCCCTCCAGCTTAAATAGACAACCCGGCCGCCCACTAGCCCTCTTCAATTGAATTCCAGTTTCGAATTTCTCAGAATTTTCCCATTTTTTATTTGCCGCCCAATGTCATATTGCTAATTGTTGTTGTTGTTGTTATTGCACACGTTCTTAATGACAGCTCCGTCTGTTTTTATTTTGCTTATTTAATCAGCTGTTAGCTCATGCTTTAAGTAACAAGCGTGTTTACTATCTGGTTTTTAAAGCTTTCAAAACTATAATGGGCGGCATTTATACACTGCGCAAAAATATTCATGATACTTGATCTATTATTGAATAACATCACTTATTGATCGAAATTTAACAAGTATTTGTTTTCATCATTCAAAATTTCTCGTGTTTTCTATTGTTGTTTACCTGCTTTACTTAAATAAATCATAATTTTCTTATCTAATATTCATAACTAGATAAGATTTGCGCAGCTTGTCAGCTGCTTTTGCAAACAATTTAATCAGTGAATCATGCGGGAATGACAGTATAAAGCTAACTGTTAGTGAATACGTTTGCACTGTTGATTTCAAGTGTTGCAGCTGAATTGAGGCAATCGTGGGTAAGCAGTTCTGCAAGCAGTGCACATGCAAAATAATGTAAGCTATGAGGCTCATAGAATGTGCTAACAGTGACGAAGCAGTTGTGCAAGCAGTAAAATGCAGTGCAACAGCAGCAAACTGTTAAATAGAGATCGCAATTGCCGGGCTACACAAAGGTACTAGTGTTCTTCTTGTTATAGTGTGCGTGAGCAGTTGCTATATGTATATGTATGTATATATATTTATATATATACATCCTTTACTCTTACGTCCCTTGTCTTGGTTGTCGGCCTGCTGCCAATTGTCCTCGTTGCGTGTTTCAATCATAAAAGATCCTGCTGCCTCCACAGCCAGGCAGCTGGCGAGCGTCCTGTGCCCCGTTCGTAGAACGCGCACACAATAAGGATACAAGAAAACAGGATCAGGCAACAGCTGCGCGCACCTTTTTGATCCTTTTCAGCGCTCAGCTGCCGGCACACGTCCTTCACTGTCCTGCGCTCTGATTGAGGCAGCTTATGCCAGCTGCCAAAGGGAAAGAGAAACAGATGTTG
The DNA here is from genome assembly GCA_035045545.1 of Drosophila gaucha. NCBI lineage: Eukaryota > Metazoa > Arthropoda > Insecta > Diptera > Drosophilidae > Drosophila > Drosophila gaucha. The sequence continues at coordinate 3,571,192 of JAWNOY010000292.1, forward strand.
TAATACAGGCAAACTAATCAAGTCTCATAGTTGTTGTTGTTGTTGTTGTTGTTGTTGTTATGACACCTTTTGCAAGTAGCAAATGCAAAAAAAAATCCAATAAGAAACTGGTTTTGCTGCATTTGCCTGTCAATTAAAACAGAAACAAAATGTATAAATGTATTACTAAACAGAGAGCTGCGCAGTTGAGCTGCGTTTGTATTTGTTGCTGACTAACAACAACAACAACAACAACAACAACAATCGCAACAGCAATCAAAAGCGAGTGCAACAACTTTAAAAGGCCTTGCAAGGCCGTTTTTATAGCAACATTTACTTTAAGAGTTGAAGCTCGATTCTGATTGGGTTTTGCTTGATCTTTGAATCCGCAGAATTATGGAAAATTGTAAGCCCACAAAAATAGAATAGATTTTCGTACTTGCCGGGCGTCTAGACATCGTTTATTTTGTATTTTTTTTTTTTTGGAAAATGCATCGCGACGTCTCGTATGTTAATTTTAGCTGCACTTTATTTATAAAACTAAAAAAAAACAAGTAAGAAAGCTCTAGTCGGGTCTGCCCGACTACGAGATCCCCTGAACCAAGTCTTTATCTTTTACCGGTACATATTACCCTCTGCGTGCACCCACACACGCACACATATACATACACAAGCACGCGCGCCGCTTACTGCGTAGATGATTTAGCGGCTACGCTTGGGCTGCATTCTATGCAGCATTATGAGAAATTCATTGTTAAATAACTTCGGTTCTAGATCTACTTTCTTAATGAAATTTTCAGGACATAATATTGACATCTAGAGGTGTATATATACGAAATCCCAACTCCCTAGTATTTGAAATACGTTTTTTCCACTTATGGGGCTAATGGGGAGAGGTATCCAAAATTTAATAAGTTTATTATCTGTATTTACATCACAGCAACCTACATAGTCAATTTGGCGTCTCTAGGTATTATGGTCTAAAAGTTATAGCTTAAAAACAAAGTCAAAATATCGATTGTTATCGATAATAAGGAAATAGGATGAGTTATCGAAAAAAAAAATAAACTTGTACTGCGTATGGTATACAAGAATATATATCTAAAATCTCAAATCTCTAGCTTTTGTGGTTTACGAGATCACTGCGTTCATACGGACGGACAGACGGACAGACGGACAGACGGACAGACGGACAGACGGACGGACGGACAGACGGACAGACGGACATGGCTAGATCGACTCAGCTCGTCGTCCTGATCAAGAATATATATACTTTATGGGGTCTGCCACGCCTCCTTCTGCCTGTTACATACATTGTCACAAAACCATTATACCCTGAATTCCCATTTTCAATGGGTTCAGGGTATAAATATAAGAGAAAATCAAAGTTCAAATCTTGCGACTGCGACTGTTTGGTTGCTAAGCATATGACTCGCATTGTAGTCTGCAGTTTTAGTTTTTTTTGCATTATTTATTTATTTAATTTTATTCTAACCAATTGTGCGAAATTTTATATAAAAATACGTGCTGGCATTTCCTTTCATTAAACACTTCGAAGAAAAAACCCGCATTACGAAGCTTTGCTATACTTACATACATACATACATTCATACATATGTACATTTATATTATGTCACTTATTTTATTGGTTAGGTTTTTACCTGTTGTTTCTATGAACTGATAATTCAAGAAATATGATCATTTCTTGCCGATTAGTTTTAATAAAGCATTCCTAACACCTGTAAAAAACGGAATTTATTTTTTTAATAATACGTTCCTTCAAGTATCTTTCATTTAAAATAGTTAGTTGTATATCGAACATATAATTATCGACATAGATCATTTAGAACTCCCAAACATGTCTTTATATAATCAAAAAACATGTATATTCTATATGCTACATACATACATACATATGTACATATGTATGTGCATGCATACATAATGCCATAGGTCCTAGGTATCAAAACGTCTATCTTATCAATTGTCGTTAACGGCCGACTTGTTTATACAGAAATTAATAGAAAATGGCCATGAGTTTTTATCGCGTTATTGATATTATTTGCAGCTGCCAATGTCTAAAACAGAAATGTATACAAAATTTAAGCCGGGCCCAGGACAGGTAAGCGAATGCAGTGGAGCATATGTACATATGTACATACATATGTGCATACACACGCACACTTGCATACATACATACCGCATAGTACATAAACAAAGAAGCAGCTGCTGTTGGCGTCGCTCTGCCGACGTCGACATCGCACTCCGTGTTAGCGTCTGCGTCTGGAAGGTGCGCGTCAATTATGGGCTGCAACGACGTGTCATGTCGGTGCATTGACACGCGCCAAAAGTCAAACAGTGGACGAGGCTGATGAATTTTCCAGGCGCATGCTCCTGGGCCATGCCAAAAAAAATCAATGATCCTAGACTGTTGCAGTTGCAGCCGAGCCACCTAGCGCTGGTTGGAAAAGGATAACTGTAGTGCAGCAATCCCGTTGTACGGTTGTACGGTACGCCATTTTGCGTACTAATACTTGCCGTAGTAGAAGTTGTACGGGTGTATTGAGGGCGTCATTGTGAAGCCAATGCAACCAGCCAAGCTACCAGATGTGGGCAAGGCGGGCTGGCAAACTCCTTTTGTATGTACATACATATGTACATATGTATGTACATCTGAGTGTATGCTTTTTATGCTTTTCTGATGGCAAGCCACATAATAGGCAGCAATAGTTTTTACTGAAATATCACTTAAATGTTTTTGCTCCTTACAAATTAACAAAATTGCAAACTTCCAAGAAGTTGAGCCAAAAAACATGTATGAAAAAATTTCCAAGCAACATTTGTATGTCTGCTTGTCTGTATGTGTACATGTTCATCTGTTTTTCTCTCTTTCCCTCGCCCGAATTTACCAACGTCGGGGTTGGTATCGACAACACTCGGGCTGCTTCTCGTGTCTGGCTGTTTTGTGTGGTTCACTTTGGTTGCGGCCGTTCGTTCGTTTTTGTACTTCAGTTCGTTCTCGAAGCTCGAATAGTAAAGAAGCTATGGATACGCAACAATTTTGAGCGCTTAATGCATTTAGAAATTAACTATAAAAAGTACAGAAGGAAAAAAGTGTTTTGATTTTGGTATTGCGGCCTCCAATCTAAATTGTGATATTGGTAGTATTTTAACAGCAACAAGAAAAACAAAATATAAAAAAAAAATATACAGCAACTTCTCTGCGACTCTATATTTGTGTGTTTTCTGTCAACGTCAACTCGTCGCTCGGAAAGAAAAAATCAATAATCGTGAAGCGAGATAAGCAGAAAGTAAAAATTCGTCTCGAATCTCAAAAAGACTTTATTAAATTAACAATAATAAGAAGTGAGGAGAACTTGAGTTTTTCAACAAAAAGAGAAAAATTGTCAAGGTGAGCTGAAGTTGTATTATTATAAGGCATTTAAATAAAGTTGAATTTATATATAACCCCAAAAACGAAAACGTGACATCACAAAGCTAAAGCTGTTTTTTCCTCTATGTATGTATGTTTGCCTGTACAATGTACATTAATTAAAGCTACAGCTTACAAACATACAACACAGACATACAAAACCACACACGCGCACACACACCATCAAGTGAGTGCTAGCGAGTATTTTGATGGTGCACAAGACAAAATTTACAAAATCATTTTTCTTTATAAACAAAAGTAAATTATATCATCGAATTTGAGTAATCTAATTTAAAAGATCAGTTTTAAATTAATAATCATAATATATTATAAGTAAAATCATAACAATTATAATGGATATTATTTGTGGTACGTTCATAGAGAGTAAAACGTTTTTGACAATTTTGCCGGCTGTGTGCTATGCTGTTCCCGTTTTTGGTCTCTCGCTCTCGCACATTCGTTCACCAGTCGTTTGCGTAAAAAGATGGCGGTTGCAGAGTTGCTAAATGTTGCTTCTGTTGATTTTATTCCAATTTGTTTACAAAATTACTGTTTTTATGCCTGGAAATGGCTCTTTGTGCAATTTGCTTAACATTAATATTAGCCGAAACATGACACACTGTTTGTGTTAGCTTTCGAGAGCCTTAAGGCAAATATTTTAAAAATGATGGCAACCCTAATTTATTGTGAATGATATCAGCACTGCTGGCGCTTAAAAACAACATTCGCATTGCTGAGAAAGAAGAGCATAGCTGAGAAGAGTGTGTGTGAGAGGGGTGAGTGGGGGTCTGATATATGTATACACAATGCCAGACACTTATTTGTTTTCGTTGAAATTTTCGACTACGCCATTTTTGGCGTTGTCTATATATTTAACCGATGACTATAGTATGCAAAAACAATGTTGCCCAATTTATATTAACAGGCTAGAAGGTCAACCGCTATGACACACGCTCAGCTGTCGATCTTGTTCTAATTAAATTAATTATTCTGTTTTGTTGTTTGTTTTTATTTTTCCCTAATTTTTATTTGTGTAGTATTTTTACGCTCTCGCATCATTCATCATAATAAACATAAACATTGCGGATGACGCGTCGTTTCTCACTGGCTCCACTTTTTATACCCTGAACCCATTGAAAATGGGAAATCAGGGTATAATGGTTTTGCAAAAAGTATGTAACAGGCAGAAGGAGGCGTGGCAGACCCCACAAAGTATATATATTCTTGATCAGGGTGACGAGCTGAGTCGATTTAGCCCTGTCCGTCTGTCTGTCCGTCTGTCCGTATGTATGAACGCGTCGATCTCAGAACCTATAAGAGCTAGAGACTTCAAATTTTGCATGATGGTCTGTGTATACAGCGAAAATATCGAGTCTGTTTTAGATATTCGATAAATTTTTCCGTTTCAATGTTATCGATTTAAAACGTTATCAAGATTCAGTTTTTTGACCATATCTTTTACATATTTTTAGCTACAGCTACCAAATTTTGTTTTTAGCTTTCTGTAAATAAAATACATTTTCTATTTTTTCATATTTTGGATACCGGCTCCACATTTCACAAAAAAAATTTATTAAAAAAAAAAATGATCAAAGCCACAATTTAATTTTTTCAAATTTTTTAGTGAAAACCGTATTTTTAATAAATTAATAGCATTCAATGCAGAAAATTACATTCAAATCCGTTAAGTAATACAGAAGTTATTAAAGGAAACATTGTATAAGCACGCGGCAGCAGCGTGTACGTGTGCACACATACATTCAAATCAACTACGCAGTAATCGGCGAGCGTGCTTCTGTGTGCATGTGTATATGTGTGCACGTGTCTGTGTGCCTGTGTGTATGTGTGCATGTGTATATGCGCGCAGAGGTAATATGTATAGATAAAAGATGTAAGCTAGGTTGTTTAAAACATCAGCTCGGACTTGGTTCAGGGGATCTCGTAGTCGGGCAGACCCGACTAGAGCTTTCTTACTTGTTTTTACTACATCCGATGAGTGTGCATACGCACACATGCATATACTTCCTTTACGCACACACATAATCCCCCAATCCCAGAAAATACGTATTTAGAGTTTTTGTTTTTCTTTGCTTTGTTCCTCATTTCCGCTCGCAGCGGAGGAAGTGGTTCGCTCATGCGTATGCCGCGTTTCACTCTGCAGCGAACACTTAAACCATGGCCAGAGAGACCAAGCCAAGCAGCCATTGCATTGTTGCCGATTTTCACAATGGCTTTTGCAGTTTTTATGCTCCATTGCTTTGAACTTTTGCGCTGAATTCGCAGAAGAGAGAGAAGGCAGAAGAAAATAAAACAGCAACAAAGAGAAAGTATCAACTCGAGCTTTTCAGCTGAAGTTGAGGCTACGCTTGATTGTTATTGTTATTGGAATAACAACAAAACAATAAAAACACCCGCACCCAGCCGACGCCTACACACAGCAGAGCTCCGGGGCCAACGCTGGTGGTCGACGGTGCCTGGTATAGGAACGCCTACGCTTACAATGCAACTGAACTGTTGAGTAGATTTTCCACGCTTTTCACCAATAAAACGATAGATAACTCCGCTTAATAAACGTTTCTCACGTAGAGCACGAAAACCAGGGAAATTCTGTAAAGTAGTTTCTAGTCGTCTTTCCTTTCCTTTAAAGATTTCATATTGTCTTTTGTGTTGTCCCTTTGCTATCGCCAGCAGACGCGACGGCAATCAGCATGAATGGACCAGGGCGCGGCGGCCCTTGAAAGAGATATAAACGCGAAGGAGGAGTAGGAGAAGTTAAAGAACAAATGCTAGCATCAGAGATGTAGGAAAAATTACTTTGGAATTCCCGGAATTCTCTGGGCTGAATCATCTCGAATGCGAGACGACCTTTGAGTCTTGGCCGCGTGAAAAACGACCTTTCATCCATTCTACACACTAACAAGGCGCATTTAATGCGTGCATCTGTCTGTGTGTGTGTTGTTGTGTGTGTATGTTTTTCATGAGAGCGTACCCACATTCCAAGTCTCATAGATGCTGCCAGCTAGATAGAGAGAACACAGCACGACTTGACTTTGGGTTTGAGATGAAGAAGAAGACTGTGAGCAACGGGTCTTTGAACTGAGCCGCCGTTAGGTTTTTGGGCAATCGATCAATGTTCAATATGCGAGAGAGCGAGATGGCAATTGAGAGATATAGAGAGAGCGCAGCAGGCTGCGTTTTAATGCATTCCTCAGCAGCTTGCAACGGCTCAGTCGCATTTATTATGATTACGGATGATATTGCTCTTTGTTGGGCATTCTTTAAGTACATGGCCAGCCAGCCAGCCAGCATCTTGTGTATTTTATTATTATTATCGACGTCGTCGTCGGCGGTCGTTTCGTTCTTGTTGTTTTAGTTGTTGTTTCTGGCTGCTGCATTTCTTGGAAGGACACACAGCACAGCACATACGCGCACATCATATTCTTTGTGTGTATGTGTGTGTTCTTGTTGGCGTCGTCTCTTCTCTTCTCCCCATGTCCTTCTCCACTCTGTACTTCAAGTTCTGCGTGACGACGACTCATGCTTGTTGTCGCTCCCTCTCCTTATATCCCTCTCGCTCACTCACTCGGTCGTTTCATGTTGCTCCACTCGTTCGTATCTGGTATCACCGCATTCCAATCTCAGTTTAGAAGACAACAACAACAGTCGAGAAAAAAGAATGGTAAAGTGTTTATAATAGTTTCCCACAGTCTGAGGTTACACACACATACATATACACTCACACACAGTAGAGACCTTTGCTGGCTGCGGTTACCTTCACTTACAACACAGCATTGAAACTCCAATCCCCAAGCCCAGCTTTATAGCTATGCTTGGTTTCCAATCAGAAAACCAGCCAACTCCAGTTGGTGTTGTTTTTGTTGCTGTTGTTTTGTTTGTATTTTGCGTGGCGCAGAGTTTGTAGAAAAGTTGTTCAACTGCATTCCAATGCGCGCCTCGTTGGGTTCGTTTGGTTTGGTTGTGTTGCATGGGGCGCACTCTGTTACTCTGTTTGTTGCCTTGCCTCCTGGGCTGTTGCTGTCTGTCTGGCCTTTGATTATGATTTTTCTTTGCTTTGCACCAGAGTTTATGTGTGTGTGTCTTTCTACTTTGGTATTTTCTGGGTTCTCATGTCATTCATGCGCCCGGGAGGCCCTTTTGTGTAGTCGCTTCTACGCTGTCAGTTCACATTTGTTGCTGCACTCAGTCGCATAAATTCTTTAAAAATTTTAAAATAATCTTGCGTTAATTAGTTAATCGATACAATTTTTGAAAAAAGTGCTTCGTTGCAGCCCTGGTAAGTTTTTGCATATACGATTAATGCAAATTTTTTTGACATGGTATTAAATGCTGACTGCATATTGAACTTTTGCTTGCATTTCCTGCTAAAAGCGATGCATGAAAACAAAAACACAAAATGCCAAAGCGTTTACATTACAATTGTTAATGGGCATACATTCCACAACAATAAAAGCAACAACAACAGCAGTAGCATCAAGCAGCTGTAATTGCAAGTTTCTGCACTTTGTACTTGGCAACAACAACAGCGCAATTGAAACAAAGTAGCAGCAACAGCCAACAACAACTGCATCAGCCATCCAGCAGCATCTCGAAGCTATCATCTTTGTCTGTAGCTGCTGCTCCACTTCAAAAACAATGCGCAATCTCTACCCTAGCAGAGCTTCAGCGTCTCGGACATTTGTAATTTACAATTGCTTTTGTTTTTATTTTATGCTTTTATTTGTTTTGCATTTGGTGTGTGCGCCCGTTTCTGTTCTCCTTTTTTTTGCACTCTTTCATTGCACCCAACCAGTGCAACTGTGTGAAGCCTGTGTATGTGTGCGCAAGTGTGTACGTGTATAGTTGTTTTTCCATTGATGGTTTTGGGTGCCTATTGCTATCCCAGTCGCACACGCTGGCCGACAAGGCAGCGCAGTCGTTGCATTTATGCTGCACTGCTTTTTTATGCTGTGGGGCGCTGCTTGCGGCTGCTGCCGCCGCGAAGTCGTTTGACTGCATTCCATTAAAACTTTCTCACAGTCGGGCGAGCTGCGAGCTGCACGACGAGTGCTTGGCACTGCCCCAGCTCCAACCAACCACCCAGTCCCCCCTTTTGCTCTCTCTCTGCTGCAGCAGCAGTCGTTGCCCCGTCGTGCTGCAATTGTTTGGCGTGTTTGGCTGGTTTGTGGCTTGGCCTGCTCTGCCCTGGCTTGGCTTTAAATTTGGACTTTGTACAAAGTCCCGACACGGCGTTCGTGCTCTCCGCTGGGCCTTCCCCTTCCTACCCCTCTGATTGTCGTGAAGTAAATGTCGAAAAAACAACGGCTTACAATCTCTTCGGCTGCCTTATAAAAAAGACCACCAAAACAGTTCAACGCCAACGGCATAAGTTAAACTATCGTTTATATACATATGCAAAAATATATATTTAACAGACAACCCTCTTATATATTCAACGCTGTATAACTATCGATTAGCCATGTACTTATCTATCTATTGCATTTCACGTGCCTATCGATAATACATAATACTCGAACTAGAATACTAGAAATTCCTCGAAATAATTAAAACAATATACCTAGAAATAAATTTTTTAATTTTATTGGAGCACTTATGCAGTAAGTATAATAAGAGTATTTTTCTCGTATATTTATATGTCTCGATCATTTAATGTAAGTTTACATAAATGCAAGTCAATAATTATAACACTCTCCTTTTATAAGATGATGCATACAAATATAACTTTTATATTTCTATAACTCTTGATTTGCTTAATAATGAACTAGAGAATTTGTATTGTATGAGAGCTATATTTATCATGAATATGATAAATCTCTTAATTTTCGCTTACTCCTGCTCTCTAGAATGTCGGGAATAGTATATATTTTTTTTTACTATTTGCTATGACATACGATTTCGTTTGTCTATCTTTACCAACGGCTTGCGTCATTCGTCGTGTTTTCTATTATAATTATGTGGAAAATATTTTGAGTCAGCGATTGCTTTTTATCAGACGCCGCCTTATGGGCGCCACCCACTGTTTCAGTGCGCACTCTCATGCATTGTCCAACGTACTTTTGAATGCTTTAATTCTTCTATTTTTTCAATCGAGCAGCTGTGTTCACGGCGAGGCTTTTCTTGTTGCAGCCCCGCATCGGCGCATTGCATCCACTCGCAGTTGTAATATAGCGTACACTACGCTACGCTTGCAGCATGTTGGATACAACCCCATAAAAAACAGTCAGAAACTACCCTTGTGCATTAATTGTTTCAGGTGCGAGAGAGATAGCGCTAGTAGACAGTTGTACCTTTTTTAAGGGCTGCTTAAAGTTCGTTGTTGCAGACTTTGCAAAATATATACGCATGACTAAATGCAAATAAATATATTTATTTATATATGTCAAAAAGGTTCTATGTATTTATAAGTATTTGTTAAATGGATCGTTTTTTGAGTCCAAAAAATGTCAGAGATAACACTCGTTGTTTTATTGTTTTTATTTTCAGGCATTCTGAGATAATAAATTTTTTTTGGCAAATTCGAGAAGTAGTATTTTAAAGCTATTTTAACCTGTGGTTGCATATTACACATGATCGATAAATGCTGTTTTTATATCTCGAGTGAGTTGTATAGCTATATCAAGTTGTAAATTGTTGCTGTTGCTCAGTTTAACTGAGCAGCTGTGGGGCTGCACGCGCTTGTTAAGTGGTGGAAGAAATGTCAAGATTTTAAGAATGCGTGTTGCTGCCATCGAGGTATGCAGGTAGATTAAACTTAAATAAAAACAGTACCTGTTCCACGATACTGGAAAGTCTTATCTGAGCGATAACATTATCTCACCTTTCGTTTCCTTTATAACCAATATTAATGTGTTTCTATTTTCTACTCATTTTGCAGTTGCAATCGAAGACTCAAATAAACAACACATCAACAAGCAGCACTCCTATATCACCAAGATGGCAAATGTAGCAACCCAAGCGAGGTTCATTCCTTATGCATCTGTGACAACGACAACAACAACTGCAACATCAGCATTGGATCAGGTGGACAACAGTACGAATAGTACAGCAACGCATCTGCTTAAGACGTTCGTCAACAGAATGAGTGATAAATATCATCGGGAGGATGAGCGACTGAAGACATTTGAGTCGTGGCCCTTGCCCTGGCTGGATAAGAATATTTTGGCACAAACTGGCATGTTCTATACGAATGAGGATGACAAGTGCAAATGTTATTTCTGTGAGGTGGAAATCGGACGTTGGGTGCATGAGGATCATCCTGTGAATGAGCATCTACGTTGGTCGCCCAACTGCCCGCTGCTGCGTCGTCGCACTACCAACAATTTGCCCATAAATGCGGATGCACTGGATCGCAACCTGCCTCAAGCCAGCTTCGATGTGTGTGGATCTAATGATTCAACAGCGTTGGATGTACGCGAGAATGCCTACTCCGAGGGTCTGCCTTCCATACAGTCGACGGGCATGAACAGTTTCCAGCCAGCACGAGTGGCGACTGTTGGCTCAGCGATGACAACAACAACGACCAACTCCAATGGTGGCAATTATTTTCCCGAGTACCCAGAATATGCCATCGAATCGGCACGTCTGCGCAGCTACGAGGATTGGCCGCGCAACATGAAACAGAAGCCACAACAGCTCGCCGAGGCGGGTTTCTTTTACACGGGGGTCGGCGATCGCGTACGCTGTTTCAGCTGCGGAGGTGGCCTCAAGGACTGGGACGACAACGACGAGCCCTGGGAGCAGCATGCTCTGTGGCTAAACCAATGTCGCTTCGTCAAGCTGATCAAGGGTCAGCTTTTCATCGATGGCGTCGCTGCAGCTGCATCTGCTGCAGCGCAGGCAGCCAAACCAGACGAGTCGAAAGAGCCGCAGCAAATTCTAAGCGTAGACACGATGAGAAGTGCAACAAGCAGTGCTACCGCTGCGGATATTGCTCCAACTTCTGCTGCTGCTGTTACTCCAGAGGTAGCTGCCATCGAGGGCGATGTGGCGCCAACAGCTGCCACACGCATCTTCGACAAAATCGCACAAAGCTGCTCCGAAAGCGCTGCCTTGGCCGCGACAGCAACGTCGCCTGGCGCTGCATCCGTGCCCGAGGAGAAGCTCTGCAAGATCTGCTATGCGTCCGAGTACAATACCGCATTTCTGCCCTGCGGCCATGTGGTGGCATGCGCCAAGTGCGCCTCATCCGTGACCAAGTGCCCGCTCTGCCGGAAACCCTTTACCGATGTCATGCGTGTATATTTTTCTTAAATGGCATCGACTCCACTATCCTAAAAACTGAGCGTCCACACGAGGCTAGCGGGGCCAATTGTCCTGGCCGCTGTACAAACAGAAGCACCCACCCGCCATCCCATCAGCCAAAATCGCCGCAGCCTCGGTAATAACGGCCAGCTGGGCTCAAGTTCAGCTGGCCGTTACACGACAAACGAAATAGAAGTGGACAACTGAGTATATAATGTATAAAATAAAATAACTTCAGTTACATATAATATATTCGTAATTAAAAATAGCATTGGAGCAACACGCATACGAAATTTAAATTGTCAACCAATTGCAGTTGAACATACATATAGTATATATATATGATATAAAGAGTTATGCTATAAAATGATAAAATATAATATATATATATAACGTAGGTCTTAAGCAATGCACTGTGTAAATTTCGCTTGGCCCCCTATTAATATTATTTTTTTCATATGAAACACCTAATTTATGTATACTAAAAAACACAACATAATATAGAAATCGCTATTATTGAAATCAAAATCTGTTGTTTTTATTTTATGTACATATATTATAAAAAAAGGTCTGCACATTTGGTTCTGATTGGGATTTACTGCGGACTTGAAACAGGCCCCGCCTCGTAAATAGCCATACAAATGATATGAACACTATATTAGCTGCCATATAAATGAAGTAACGTATAGCCAGATAAAACAAGAGATCTCTGGTTGGTATTGCCCGACTAGGAGATATCCTGAGCGATCAGATTGATGAGATTAAGAAGAAGAGGTATCCCATAAAGTTGATTAATTTTTAATGCGTAAGGGCGTCGGGATCAGGATTTTCGGGACCCGAAATTGTCCCGAAACCATTTTCGGTATCTGGCGGGTTGGGAAAGATTTTAAAAAAGTCCGGGACGATAGTCATGAGATCATGGTAAGTGATTCTAGAGATATGCTCTCAGAAGGCCGCATTCCAGAAATACCCGTTCGGGACCCGCGGGTGCCGAAAATCTCGTTCCCGAAAATCCCGATCCCGACGCACATCTCTAAAAGGAATCTAATTCAATCAAATTTAATGACTCAAGTTGTTGAAATTCTTAAAAAGACTGAACTTAAGCTTCATGGAAACGAAACAAGTTATGGATGATTGGAAGAGGACATACATACATATGTGTTCAATGGGAAGTCTCTAGCTCTCCTAAGTTCCGAGATTGATCCATTCATATATACGAAAAGATCGATCCAGATCTAGACTGTTAATTTTGATATAGTATATATATATATATATATATATATACACCTGTGTGCTCGTAGAGACCTGAATTCAATATTTCAATGGATATACAAAAGAGTTTGACGATAGTTTTTCAGATTTAGGAGCTACTGTAGTGAAGTATATTAAGCTTGACCGCACTTTATTATATGTTTCAAATCAACTGATGTTTATTAATATATTATTTAGCAATCTTTATGGCTGAAACAAAGCCTTTGACGCAATTAAAACCGCAAAAGATATCAGCTGGCATATAGAAATATGTACATATATACGGGTATTTATATATACATTCGCGTATAACGTCGTGCTTGATAGCTTTGTTAAATATAAAATATAATATTAATTTTATTAAATTTTTATTTAGTTGTTTTTTTCTAAGTACTCAATTATTATTGAGTAATATTGGTGTTGATCAATGAGTGAAAAGCGAGTACAATGAGTACTTTTGCACATTTACTTTCAGCAATCTTATTGGACTTACGCATTAAAACAAAGGAGCTGCGATTTCTCAATTGGCCAGCAAATCTTTGTTAACTGTTATCAGCGCAGCACACAGTGTTATCAACTCCACACAGCTTACACGGTTCACGCCCAAAACAAAGTGCATTCAACTGCAAGAGCAAATGCAACAGGCATTGCAGTTGGCATGCCTCATCAACTGGCTAATTGGAATCCAACTCGACTGTTGGCCAGGTTAAGATTTTGTTTTGGCATTTCAAGTTTTCAAGCTACGTTTTATTGGCTGCAATTCATATTTTTAGCTAGATCCGGTTGCAAGTCTCAGCGGAGCGAGTCACTACCACTGGCTGGGCATTTGTGCAATCAGCAGCCGTTTGTCATCTAACGAAGTTGCATCAGCGCCAGTTGTGGCACAATGTGGGCGAGTGGGTGGCAACTAATTAAATGATTGTGCGTCAATTAAAAGCTTGACTCAGCGTCTGCTCTGACTGTTCTAATGTTTGCTAAGAATAGGTCTTCAAATAGAATAGATATATAGAGTATCGCATGATTCGATAGTACCTTGATTCTATGTAAATCAATGCTCCAGTTTGTCTATTATATAAACTCAATGCTGACCTTAGCTTGCGTGTGACTTTTAATTAGCAACTAAACGAATAGCTAAACTGAAGGTTACTTAAAAATTGTAATTAGAATCAGCATATATATTTTATATATATAAAGGTACTTTAAACAAGTTTAAATAAAATTCCATAATAAATTAAAACGTAAATATTTTTAATAATTTCTATTAGAGCATGGCTATATTTAAAGACGCCTTCTCTATATATTTGTTTAGATAGTATAAATATTTCTTATTTCGTGAATTATAATACCCCCTTGCTCCATTTGAATGTTGAATAGCTATATTTAGCAAGCTTCTTAATTGTCACGCAAATGACAGCCAAATAAGATTCGAGTGACGAATTACGTATACGTAAAAATATTTGTATGAACAGCTGCTATATATGTATGTATATATGTGCATAAAAGTATATGCACTCTGCTGCAGTGATGCCAATTTAGCATTTGTTTATAGCAGCTATTTTTAGTGCTTATTGCATTTTATTTTTGGTTTCGATCAAAGCGAATTCCAATTAAAACAACTTTGTGGTTCTTTTCCTATTTAGAAGTGCCATCATATTTTTCTTAAGAAGTGTTTTTTCAAAAGATATTAATCAATATATATATAACATTTCATTTTGCTTGGAAATAACGTCATGTTCTGAGTATTAGCTACTCACTAAAAGTAGGTGAGCTAAGTATATTGGTTTTGAGCAGGTGCTTGTAAGAACAAAATTTGCTATTTTTGGGAGGTGAAAATCGGACGCAGGGTGCTCGAGGATCGTTGTTCGCCGAACTGCCCAACAATTTTCCCATAAATGCCACAAGCTAACATGGATGGGGAACCACGAAAACTTGTCTATAAAGACGTGGGCAAGCTTGTGGGCTACTTCAGGGACTGCGATTTTCAAATGTGAACAAATCGGTGTAAATCAATATTAAATCTGATTTTGACAAAGTTAAATACATTTCAAATATCAGCTTACTTTATCTAATATTCTCTTACTTTTACTATTTTTATTTTCATTTTACGATTGATTAAGTGATACGGAATTGCGAAATCGAAAGCCCCCATTGAACTTTGCTTGCTTTTGCGTTCATAACGTTTAGATGATTTCATGGATATCAATTTAATTGAAAAATGGCAGCATTTAAAATTGGAATTTGCAATTAAGTATGTTTTAATGGGGAGCGACCGACTATTAGATACCCTAATAAAAGTTTGTAGCCAACTTCTAGGCAGGCAGTTAGCTCCAATTTGACTTGAAGCAAAGTTCAATATTCATATGCTATATAGCTAGACTAGATATATTTATTTGTGTTTAAATGAAATAACTTTAAAATTTGTTCTGCTTGTCTACAAATTATTTAACAATATATGCACTGCTTTATTCGAATAGCACTGCTTGTTGTGTAATTTCTAGTTTAACTGCTTGGTTTGGGTACCGACTAATTGTAAAGAGTTGCCAACTACATGTAAATTGCTGCTGAGTTGCCTACTGCATGCATTCGAAAGTGATTAATAAATGTTTAAAGAAGAAGAAGAATCACTTTCGTCGACTCAATATTTCCAGATTAACAAATTTGTCATTGGCCGCAAGGAAAGCCTTGTGGGCATTTGCATGGATCGCCACATCGACCAGATTGGTGTTGCTGAAGTAATCCATGGCCACGACATTGGCATTTGAGCCCCACGGACCGTTGAGCCACTGATTTACCTTTGGGTTGATCAGCGCGGCGCGTTCCTTGGCCGTTTGCAGTTTGTGTGTGTTCAGAGCCTGTTCAATGCTCATCACGGCATGAAATATCCAGCCATCGTCCTGCACAGGTGATTCCGGCTTCCTGCTAAACAGCAGACGCATATAGTCCAGGGTCTGGGAGATGTTCATGTAGCTGGTGCTGAAGCGCTGCCAGGGCGTGCACAGCAGCACGGATTCTATAAAGAAGATGAGCTTACTAGCTGAGATATACTCTAAAGCCAGTAGCTACCATTCTCGGGATGCGGCAGCTCCTGTGTGGGAAATAGCAGCAACACCTGCCGGCCAGTCGCTCGCAGATCATTGAAACTTCGATCCGCGCAGTGCTCATTGATGCTGACATTCCGCTCGTAGAGCACCTGGCCTAGCTCCTGGCGTATGAGATGATAGAGGTTGCTGTAGATCTCCGGATGCTTGTAAAAGCCAATGGGAAACGAACTAAAGTCGAGGACTACAATCTCATTCGAGAGCTCAACAAAGCGACGCACATCGCGGATGACGTCGATCAGCGGATTGATAAACATATTCTCGTTGACCACCCAAAAGTTGTCCGCCTCGCTGCTGCTGTCCACATTATAGCGATAGCTGCAAGAGGATGTGTAGAGCTGCAAATATGAAGAACTGACATTTCTCTAACATCTCACCCCACACTCAGATCCAGGTAGCGTATGCCAAACACCAGCTGCGACCACACATCGAAGTGCTGGGCTACCAGGTAATCCTTGATCAGGAGCGATTTGGTCTTGCTGTAGTTGGTGATGTAGGCGCCGGAGGCGTGGGTGCCCGGCAAAAAGAGATGCTTGAGCGGCATGCTGGCTGCATCCTTGAGGTGGGCCAGCCAATTGGGCTGGATCTTTAGGCAATCTATAGTCAGTAGCTCGTTGCCATTGTAGCTGGCCACATAGTAGGGCAAACACTTGCCCTTCGGATACTTGGTGGCCGTTGTCTGCTCCGCAGTGGGTCGATTCCAGCCGCCAGGGAAGTACAGCTTTCCCAGCTTAATCGGCGTCTGTCGCTTGCCCGTGCGATTGCGTATGCCATCGATGCGCAGCTCCGGCTGAAAGTTCGACACAGATGGATCCTGACGATAGATGCCCACCCACTCGGGTGGTGCATAGCAATCGGGTCCCCAGTTGATCTCCAAACAGGCATCGGTCAACGTTTTGCCCGCCAGCGAAATGGTCAGAAATATGGGACAACTAGCTGGAACAGCAGATATTAGCCAAGAGCATACCAGCTTCTCAGACTACGCCACTCACCTGTTAACGGTGCCACCAGCAGGTGGCAATGCAGCAGAAATAAACCAATTTTCCACATTTTCTCTTGCAACACAACTGACACTGAATTTTCGGTGCGACTTGATTGCTCGACTTCTGGCGCTGAATTGAAACGAGCCACAAATTTGTTGCCTTTGTGGCTCAATTTGAACCACCGCGCACCACACAATACACGCAAAGCTATGAAATTGAGCGAAATCTCGAATTTTTGTGAGCTTTCATTCAATTAAGTCTAATGAACGACGAGCTACGTGGGCGAGAAAACTTGAAGATGCGAAAATATGCTCTCAACGTTGAAAAATCTTTGGCAATGAATTTTCTTGAAGAAATTTAAAACTTATAGTGGTGATTGTATTCCCTTATCTTCGTTGATTAAAATAAAAACTTAGAGCAACAAATATTCAACTATAACAAAGAATTTGACTTAAGGAATTGAAATATAAAAAAATAGGAAATATTCTTTAAAGCAATTGAAAGCTTATAGATACGAAAGATGTTAGATGTTATGTGATAAAGATAAAGATTTGCTGGATCTAAAAACTTAAAGATGTAAAGAGAGAAAAAATAAACTTGATAACTAAACATTCTCTCCCAACTTCAACATTTATGCTAGAAAAAAATCCATGTAGATATTTCATTTCATACAAAAACTTGTTTTAATTTTATAAAAATTAGTTTTCTATTTTCTTTTTCATTTTGTTGATTTTTTTTTACTCGCTTTTCTTGCTTTTCTTTTATGTCAATGGAAATTGTAACAATGATTGATTTAAGCTGTTTGTTCGACTTTTTTAGATGCTGTTTTAAATATCTAACTTAACTTAATTTAAGCACAACAATTCTTAGGCTAAACTTTAACCGTTTCTGTACAGGCTAATTGCTAAAGGTATTTAAATTGTTTTTGATTACATTTATTTAATTATAGCTATATATAACAGCTAGTTTATGGACTATACATATAAATAATATTCGAGTTGTTCGGTTTGCTTCATTGTTGCCAGTTAATTAGTAATAATTAATTATATATGTATATGTTAAGTACAATTACTTTGAACGGAATGCGCATAACTAAAAAAAAAATGTTGCTAAAGTACATAAATAAATAATGTTAGGTATTATTTGATTTAATTTGCACAGGTACAAAATGCAATGCTATTCAAGGCAGCTGGTTTTTAATAATTTCTCATGGTTCTGCTTGAGGTAGGTAATTTGTAATTTTTAATTCATATTTGTTTTTAATGTAAACTGTTTTTTTTTTAAATAATGAATAAACAAACAAACATCGGGCAATTGAAACAGTCTAGCTTACATACAGCTCCTGTCTTATACATTATAAATAATTACAAATAAATATGATTTTAATTTTTAATTAATTACAAAAAAAAATGCTTGTATATTATTTATACACATATATGTACTATATATGTATGTGTAAAGAAAACATTAAAAAAACAGTCTTGTGGTTGCATTTGTGTTAGTTTCTCGTTACGCAGAAATGAATGCGAATGGATAAATACGAATACGTATACGCATTAGAGTATATATGTATGTGTGCGTGTGCGTGTGCGTGTGTGTGTATATATAAATAAATTCTGCTTAATAACTGGGTACTATGCGCATGTCTTTTGCTTGGTTTAGGAATTGGAATAGCTCCGATATATGTGGCTATACAGTCTATGGCTATATCTATATACAGGCCAACTATTTACAGGGTATCTCTAACAGCTTTCTCCTATCCTTCAGCTCACCTGCTGCGTCAGCAGATTCACCAGCTCCGTTCGCTCCATGTTGTTCAGCGTGTGCATATCGACTCCTAGTGCTGCGGCAACTGCTTCGATGTCCAGCCCGAAGGAGGTGAGCAGCTCGAGAAAGCGCATCTCCTCGCCGGTCAGCGGATTCGTGAGCGTGGGACACGAGTGGTTGCACTGCGGCCAGCTGCAACGCTCCAACAGTCGCAGTCCACATTTCTCTGGCACGCGCGGCACTCGCTGCCGCGGCTTCTGCTTGGTGGCGCTGTTGGAAGCGCGTCGCTTTTGCGGCTCACTCGGCTGCTCCTGTTGATGCTGCTGCTGCTTGCGTCGCTGCTGGCGTTGCTGCTTGCGCTGCAGCTGCTGTTCGGCTGTCAGCTGTGGGCGTCGACGCTGTTTGCTATTGTTTTTGTTGCTGCTGTTTGCTGCTGCCTCGTTTTCGCGCTTGCGCTGCTGCTGCTGCTGCCGACGTCGCTGCTTGCGTCGCTGCCGTTCTTGACGGCGATGCTTGCGCTCCTCGCGCTGCTCTTTGCTCAGGTGGTTGCGCTTGCGTTGCGGCTGTGGCTGAGCCTGTGCCACATTGTTCAGCTTCTGTGCCCGCTGGCGATGTCGCTGATGTCTTTGGTTATTCGCATTGGGATGTGGCTGCTGCTGCTGATCCTGCAGCGCCGTTGTAGTTGCCTCCGTGCTGCGCTTGAGCTTGTCGTGGCGCTTGCGGCGCTGTCGTGTCGAATGCTCCCAGCAGCGCAGCGCCGAGGGCAACGAGATGTCATCGATCTTGATGTTCACCCAGTCGCGCTTCAGCAGCACCGCATGGCCAATGCAGCTGGGCGCGAACACGGCGCTCACATTGTCCAGCGAGGAGCGCAGTGCGCCGCCCATTTCGTGTATATAATTCCATTGCTGGGGTGTCACGGGCGCGCCTACATTGTCGGCGCGCATCTGCGCCTCATCGAAAAGCCACTGGAACACAAAGAGTGGAGCTGCAACAAGATGGAAATAGTTAGTCACCAACTCGTATAGAAGTTTCCTTTAAGAAACTCACTTTTCAGTGTGGGATATAGTCGATAGCCGAAATAGCAGCGCCAAGGCTCTGTGGGATGCACCTTGGTGCAGTCCTCGGGCAGCAGGCCCTGCCACAGTTTCCAGCCCAGACGTACTGCCTCGCTGGATGCCACCGCTGATGGCGTATATGGTTCACGATCTAGAAACCAACCCGAATCGCTGACTCCTCTCACGGTCACCTGCAGCTTGCGTTCGTTAACCAGAAAGTCGCGCACGCGATCCAAGTTGAGCATGACACCTAGTCCACCTGCGGAGGAGCCCACCAGCAGTAGCTCACCACCGGGAACTCGGCCCAGACCTAACGGTATGAGGTCGGCAATCACCTGGCGCAGTATCAGGGCGCCCATGAATCGCCAGTTGTTATCGCGATCGCGTGTATCCCGCTCGATGCGTGTGCCCGACCAGGAGTCGCTGCTGCAATAGGGCACAAGCACATGGTTGGCATTGTGCCAGTAGGGATTCTCCTCGGCATGTGGAGACAAAATGCCACCAGCTATATAAGAGTAGGTAGGATTAGCTTTGAGAAGTGTCAACTGGTATTTCTTAAGGTCACTCACCTTCTCGTGTCTCTGGCCACTGTGAGGAGGTCATCAGATGGCGCAGTCGCAGCCAACGTGCACGGCACGAACGATTGTCGAAGCAGTGCCAGCCGCCCTCGAGGAACACTATCCACTTCTTGGAGTTGGGATGCTTGCGCAGGTAGAAGCCCGCATGGGTGCCATCGTTGCAGGTGATGCTCGTGTTGGTCAGAGCGGCGCGTTTCAGCGATCGGCTGTGATCTAAGCCACCATCGCTGCCCACCGTCGGTCCACCCGCCGGATGCATAATCATATAGTTGCGCTGTATCATGTTCAGCGAATTGCCATTGGCCTCCGCCTGCTCCAGTTCCAGTTCCAGTGAAGCTTTGCGTACGCCAAATGTTTCAATGTTGTCGCTGTTGTTGTTTGTGTTGCCGCTACTGCTGGCGTGCGGCAATGCGCTAAGTGCAATCAGCGGCAGCAACAGCGACAGCTGACAGCACAGTTGCGTCGTCGTCGACTGCAAGAGAAAGAATTCCGAATTTAGAATAGTGCAAAAATAACATAGAAATCGCTCACTCAAGCTCAAGCTTATCCTAAAAGTTAAGCTCGAACAGCAAACAGCCATTGTTAAAGCTTTCAAACAACTGCATTAGCTTTCACGCCAGCCTGCGCTGAGTGCAAGCTTCAAAGCTGCACTCGGCACGCGCCGCTCTCCATTTCACTGTGCTCTCTTGCTCTCTTTCTCTCTCAAAACTCATTCACAACTTTTTGTTGTTGTCTTCGTAATATCAGCCGTTCTCCCTCTCTCCGTATTGCTCTCACGCTCTGCCATGCTGCGACCGCCTGTTGCTCTTGTGGTTTTCTGTTAGTGTGGTTGTTGTTGTCTTTGTATTTTGGCGGAAAAACTTGCTTTGATCAAAATGCGAGCAAGAAGCTTTGCGATAAGATCAAAGATATTTTTGCCGCGCATTTCGTTACGTTTTTGTTGTTATTGTTTTACGTTGTGCACTGTTTGTTGTTGTTTGCTGTTCGCATTAGCCCATAGCGGCAGAGAGAGAGAGAGAGAGAGAGAGAGAGAGAGACCGCCAAGTATTTAGTCAAACATGGGCTAGAGAGCTGCTCTGCTATTACACACATCAATTGTATATTAATCATACGCCTCGTGCGTCCACACACACATATGAATATACTTGGATTTCACATTGTCATGGCCGCTGACGCGTGGTAATCAGCGGCGTCGACGTCTGTTTCTGTTTTAGCTTCGGGTTTGTTGTTGTTGCTGTTCTTGGCTTTGAACTTAAGGTCGGTTGTGCACATCAATCAAATGAGCAGCGGCGATTTGTGGTTGTTGTTGTTTTGATTTTACGCTATTTTCCAGCAATTTGTAAATGATACAACAAAAAAACAACTAAATGCCAACAACAAAACGCGAGCCGCCAACAACAGAACAACTGAACAACAACAACAAGTCAAAGGCAACGATTTTAGTGTCTCAGTGTGTCAGTCTGTCAATTGTGTCCGCCTGTCTGCGCCGCTGTCTCTGCATAAATAACCATTCAGAAATCGTAAAGAAATCTTCAATCAATGTTTATTTTGGCTTTGAAGTTGTGCCGCTGTCTCTGCCTCTAGCGACGACAATTTGCAGACAAAATGCAAATGACACGGACAATTTGAGAGGAGGCCTACAAAAAACAGCCAGAACAATTATGGACACACACACACACACACAAAACTTGGTCAGTTGATGGAGTAACGGTAGCGCATTAAGCTTTAAGCCGCCAGCTAAAGCTTTAAGTTGTCAGGCACATAGCTTAAGGTTGCTGCTGGCTCTTGTTGCACACAAATTGAGCGACTTTTCTTCAATCAGTTTTCAGTTTTGCTATCGCTGCCGTTTTGATTGCTGCCTGTCTGTTGGTGGGGCCTTCCCCTTCTGCTGCCAGAACACAACTCAAGTAACCAAAAACGAAAAAAAAGAACTCTCTGATGTTTGCCGCTTAACAAATTGACAAGAATTCTAACGCTAGCAGCGAATTCTACGAGAGCTGCTCAATGCGTCGTGAATTGCGATTGAGTAAGGAAAGGAAAACAATGAAAATCAATGCTGTAAACGTGAATCCCTAAAATGTTAATATGAATAATGATCCGAACCATAAGGGCCTTCAAATTGAACCATGAACTTAAAGTTAGGGCTGTCAGTAATAACTAATTACATTTGAAACCTATTTTCCAGACTTGTCACAGCTTATGCTAACTGCTTAAGCGACCCTCGCTTATTGACATGCTCGACAATTTAGTTTGGGGCTGCGCCTACAATGTTCTAATGTTAACCAAGACCCACAAAAAACAAAATAAAATAACAAAAATTACGTGTGTGCGCGGATTTACGCTTGAGTAAACAAAACGCGTGCCCACATTGACAAACACACACAAACACAAACACACACACGCACACAGCCACAAGTGGAGACACTATGATAGAGATACTTAGATTCGAGCGTACGTTGCACTTGTTGTTTACCTGTTAAGAGAAAAAACGGCAGCGCCGACAGCAACAACTACAACAACAACGACAACAACCACATCGGCAGCTGCTCTGTCGCCTTCGTCGGCTCCGCCAAAGGAAAAAATGTTCACAAGCGCCGCTTAATTACCCTATATAGCGTCTTAAGTTGCGCTATTAATTGCGGGCACTGCTTATTAATATTTTGCTTTTGGCTTGTAGCGACTCTTCTCTGCACCCCTCTCTCCCTCTCTCTCTCCCTCTCTCTCACTCACTCGCTCTCTTTCTTTTCCAGTCTGCTTGTATTCCGATTTCTTGCGGCCAGCAATGCCGACAAAGGCGCCCGACCCACCCCAAGCTCCGTTTGCCCCGCTCTATCTGCCCCTGGGGCCGGGCAGAGTTTAGGCAGCTGCTCTGTCTGGGGGCTGGCTGGCAGCCAACTACTTGTCGCGACGATTAAATTGTCAGTTTTTATTAATTGCTGCAAATAGTCAAGTCTCTCTCGCTCTCGCTCTCTCAGTCATTGGCGCTGGCGCTAAGCGCTTAGTTGTTGTTATTTATATATTTTTTATGAAAAATTAAGCATACGCCCTGTGGTGACTTGAATTGATTTGATATGATTGTGAACGGTGATTGTGTGTGTGTCTGCTAGTGTGTGTTAAATGTAATGCAATTAGGCTTTTACAGGTTAGACTACTATTAAATACCGGGCTAAGTGAATTAATCTATTAAAAAATTTGCAAATCTTTATGTCTCTACAAATTTGAAAACGATTTATGGCCCATAATTATTTACAATCTATAGAAATGGCATAATAAAAAGATTAGCCAAAATCGTTATATTTTTACTTATCTATCAAGATGTTGAAATTAAAGTAAGTCAAATAGGATGCAATAAATCGTTTGTTTATCAATATTTATATTTCTATTCAGAGAGTCCGATTATTTGAGCTTTCTTTTAGCTATATTTCATAATAAATATATATTTATCATTCATTCTGTTACATATATGTTATTGAAATGTAATATAACCTGATTTGGGATATTTTGAATTTTCCTGCTCGTTTACAAATCACATACAACTCGCATGCACACACACTCACACACAGACAGTAAAATATGCAACATAATCAATAACGACCTTGTCAAATCAAAGGAACCGAGCGACTGCTCGTTGAGGGTGTGGGGCAAGTGGTGCTGTGTTTTTGCCTGTTCTTGCTTCTCTTGCACCTACCTAAACCTGCATCCACTCATTAGCCGCAGCACTTGCTGCTACAGCAGCAACAACTAAACAATTCTCGCTCTCTCTTTCTCTATCTATTTTGCTTGCGCTCTGTTTATCTCTGTCTCACGCGGCTTATCGCATACGCTTAAATAAATAGCGGGCCAGCCATAAATAAACTTCCGTTGCCATTGTTTTTGTTGTTGTTTATTGTTTGGCCCATTGTTGTTGCTAGTTTGTTTGATTTTCGTGCGGCAACGGCGTTGATTGAAAAAAAACGCGCGAAAAATGCAAAAATCGTAGCGGAGAAGCCGTTAAATTTGAACGGAAGCTGCTCAGCAACAGTTTTTGATCGACTTGGGAGTCAAGAAGCAGCTTGGTATAAGCTGGGAAATTGGGCTTGCTTAAAGAGATCGCAAAGGTTTTATTTATTAATAAAAGCTTTGACACTTTTAAGAGTCACCAAGAAAGGCTTTAACATGCAGTATAACAATTCTTAAAGCTGCTGCTTATACTAAATTGCACAAATCTTCAAAAATTGCACCTTAACTTTATCCCTTAGTTCTCAAAATTCACATTCCCTCATGAGTTGACCTTAATATTTTGTTGGACCTAGAACTTGCAGCTCGATTATAAGGCTAGGCAACATAATTGCAACTGCAATGATCAACAAGAGACTGGTCTGCTAGCCTGTGTGCCTGCCTTACCCTGCCTGTCCTAAAACAGAGCCAACTGCCTGATGCGAGGCATTCATAAAATACACCTGTTTGCAGCAATTTAATACTTTTTATGGCATGGAAATAACGCAACGGCTGCCGCTCCTGCTGCTGTTGCTGTGGCAACTGCAATGCCACGCAGGTAATTCGGAAGCAGCCTCAAATGAAGCCGCAAGCAGCGACAGCAGCAGCAACAACAACAACAACAACAAAGGCCGAAGCCGCGGCCTAAAACATGTAGCCAAGTGCCAGGCATCGTTATTAGACCGGCCACAGCTCTCACTGTGTGAGTGTGTGTGCGTGTGAGTATGTGTGTGTGGCTGTATCTTTGTATCTGTGGGATGTGCGCACGTCTGCCGAGCGGCTACGCTGATCGCTTTTTACTCTGAGCGCGCTAAACCCGTGCCGTTTTCGGCTTTGTACTTTGCCGCCCCGATGGCCCGATGGCCAATGCCGCTTTGCGGCATGTTGCAAAGCAGATCTCGCAGCCAGGCAACCAGCCAGCCAGCCAGCCAACCAGTTCGGCCCAAGCGTACGAACGTACGAGCGTACCCAAAGGCAGTCGTCGCACTCATTGATCTTAACTTTGAAAACAGTAGCCAACTACTCTATACGCTATATGGAGGCTATCCGACTGGGACTCTTCAAGCTGTGGAGATGTGGATGTGGATGTGGTTGTGGCTTCAAGCGAAGTGGAGCGCACGAAAGCGGCCTGCACTTTGTTGTTCTTCTTGTTATTGTTGTTGTTGTTGTTGCTGATGAGGGTTTTTGGTTAGCTATACTTAAAAAAGTCTCTGCGCTGCGCAGCGTTCTGTCGGCCTTTTGGCTTTTGGCTTTTGTTTTGTTTGCTTTTCATTTATTTTTATACATGTTTTTTTTTGGTAACTTTTATTTTGCTTTTTGTGTTGGCCTTTTGCGCACGCAGGCAAATTTAAGCTCATTTTTTATGCCCTTGCAAAGGATTTTCAAATTGATTTCGATTTCTGCGATATGCTAATGTCGTAAATAAAGCTGTAGAGGTTGTTGTTCTTGTTGTTGTTGCTGTAGTTTTTCGGTCAACTCGATTGGGCGGCTTAAGTCGGAAGCTATTAATTTTAATTGACGTGCTACTGTTTTTTCGTGTCTGATTTTTGTTGTTTTTGGCCCGTTTTTTTTTAGTCGAGCGGCAACTTTTGATATTTGCGGCCCTCTTTAATAAGTTGCTGCTGATGCTGCTGTTGTTGTTGTAGCTATATTTTTAAGCTGAGGCTACTGTATGGCTTAGCCAATAAATTCAGTGGTTAAACTCACCTGCTTGTGTGTGTGATTGTTGTTGCTGTTGTATTTAATCCATTTATTTGTGGCGGCTGGCATATTTTGTAGCTGAACAGCTGCCATGGCTCATATATATATATATGATGATAATGATAAATGATTATGACTATAGCCTTTATTTGATTGCAGCAATGCCTTGTTGCTCTGCTGTTAAGTTATCGAGTTGTTCAGCACTGTTTGCTATCAATGCACATTTTTAAGCACTGCATGTTTATTGCTGCATATTCTGCAAATATTTAACAATATTTTGCCATGCAATTGAAAAACCTTTTCATTATATTTATATTATAGACAATATATGCATATATAATTATTGATTATTGAATTTTTCTTATGATTTTCTTTTAAACACATTGAACGAACGTTTCACGACTGCATGAGAGAGTTGAGGCTGGGAAGACACTTGATGGTACGTCCGCACACGTCGAATGCTCGAAACGGAATGATATTTTTACCTTGCCTTGTTGTCGCTCTTTGACAGCGTCGCCGCTGACGTCGGCGTCGTCGGTGTTGTCGGCGTTGCTGCCAGCTGCGGCTCACGTGTGCGCTCTCTTGTGCTCTCAACAATCGCTCCCTTGCTCGCTCTCACGCTCGATCCGCTTGGCGTGCTCGGCGTGGTCTTCGTTTTTGTTTAGAATACGCAAAATAATAACAAAACTAATAATAAACTGCAAGGCAATGCAATTTGAAAGAATTATGCGCTCTCTCTCTCGCTTACTCGCTCTCGGCCAGCGGTGCGTTGGCGTCGACGTTAGCAGCGCTGTCTCCGCTGACGTTGGCTCCTTTTTTTTGTTTTTAATAATCGTCTTTCGATTTTATCAGCGCCTTTGATCTGCTTAATCGAAAGCCGAAATGGCTTCTGGTTTTCGCTTCGGTTTTGGTTTCATTTTTTTCGGATTTCAGATTTCAGTTTTCGTTTTTTAATTCGCCATCTTTTGCGCTGTGCGAGTTCGTTGCCTAAGTCTTTTGTTTTATTGCTTCGCTTCTGTCGCACTTTTTAATGGCATATTTAATGCTAATTTAGTGTAATTGCAAATTTTGAATGCAGTTACGTTTTATGCTGCGCTCAGAAGCTCCGGATCGTCAGCACGAATAATTCGCTCGGTTTATATGTATATATATTTTTTATATTTTTAATGCCCCGCATTTTTGTGTTTTATGATCGCGCGGCATTTCTTGGAAAGAGCCCAACTCGCCGTGGCCCTGGGATATATATTATGGAATATGTGGGACGGCGGCTTAAACACATAAAATCTCAATAAAGTAGTCAGTCGCGACTTTATCTAATTGTAAATCTACAAAAAAAAAATACTTTTAATTCCCATACGAAATTGCTGCCGAAATGCGAGAGAAATCATCTCGCATATACATATATATATCTATGGTTTTTATACTTTTGGTCGAAAGGGACTCCATGGCCCTTTGCCACGCATTTTCATTTCCATTTCTATACGAAATTCAATTAATGACCGATCATTAAATACAGAAATATCTTTGGCTTTGATATGCCGTTGCCGAAATCGAAATATTTCAATCTTTTACGATCTTTCAACGCCGCATACTTGTTTTTAACTGCCTCCGTGAGCATTTGATAGCCTTAAAATTGTATTTTGCAAATGTTTTTTCTGCTTTTTTTTATCACAGACTAAATTAATTTTATTTTCCATCGTTGATCGTTTGTTTAATAGAGAAATTTGTAGGCCTATGGTCGAAAAAAATAAATACGTAAAACAAAAACTTGTCGGCAACTTGAAAGTGAGAATTGGAAAGGCGCTGCAATAATTTTGCATTAAGTACGAGACCGCGTACGCAATTATTATGTGGCGACATCTCTGGAGATTATTGGATGGTCGCATTGCTCATACGCACCGTGTGGCACTTGCTGTGGCTGCTGCTACGGCTGCTGCTGCTGTTGCTGCTGCATTGGGGGCAATTAAAACGCCGCCGAACAGCACGCGATGAATGCCCATAAACATTTAACGCGCAATCAGCAGGGAGCATTTCACTGGGCAGCAGAGTAAAGACAAGATCCAAGCAGATCGGGGGAGGGGGCATGGCCATGGGTATGGGCTGTAACTCTTCTGCAACAATTACAAGAGTCGCACACGACTTGCACACAATTTGAAAGCCGAGCATAATGATGTCTTCGGCTCGAGAGGATGATCATGATGAAGACGAGTGCTACTTTTGCCCAACAGCAACAACAACAACAACATCAGCAGCAGCAGCAGCAGGAGAAACAGATGATCGTTGCCGTTGCGTTGCGTTGCGTTGCGTTGGCCCCTCGCTGATGCGGGACATGGACATTCATTTCGCTTAAGCGCACTAACCGGTCGGTGTCTTTGATCCTGGCATTCTATTGTTCCGTTTCAAAGGCCACTATTATGTAAACAATCGGCAGCTTTGATCTTGGCCGCATCAAAGTGTTGCCGCCACCTTTCATCTTTTGCCGCACTGCCCAGCGACGCCAGCAGCAGCAGCAGCAGCAGCACCAGCAGCAGCAGCTGATGACGATGATGATGATCATGCTGACGATGATGATGATCATGCTCATGATGTAGCTGAAGAAGCAGCCACTGCGTAGTTAAAGCTGCTGCTGTTGCTGCCACTGAGCCATATAATTTCGCATGCTAGGCCAGAACACCTGGAGCCGCGTAGTTGATGCTGCTGCTGCTGCTGATGCTGCTGCTGCTGCTGTTGCTGCTACCATCATAACTTTCGGCATAATCTTCAAAGTCGCAGTTGCCGCAGTCGCAGCGCTTGACATCAATCGTATAACCTGAAGGAATCTCAGTTTCTCTCTCACTCTCTCTATCTCTCTCTTTCTATTTCGTCGTCTATCCCTTTCTCTAACCTCTCAACAGATGTGTTCAGGTCGCGCTCGATAAGCAATTAAAATTTCAGCCAAGACACACAACTTTATTAACGGATCACACTGCTCAGCCTCGGCTGAGTTACGGTAACTGCCTTTGATCCTTCGGCCTGCAACAGTTGATGCTGCTTCTGATGTTGCTGTTGCAGCTGCCGATTTGCAAACTGCAACATTGTGTGGGAAAATCAACAGGTGCTACAGCCAGAGACATCCTACAGCAGCCAGTCAGCTCATCATCTTCCGCTCTCATTTAAGCTGATTATCATCATAATTGCAACTCTTTCGCATAATTTTGAAGTCTTGTCATATAAAGTTGTGAATAAAAGACTTTGTTTATTGAGGATCTGAAAAAAATATTGCACATATGAAAACTCAATACTAATCCAATCGAGCTCTAGTCGGAAGCCTCTGAATTTTCTTAAATTTAGTCTATGTTCAAATTTTGATTTCTTGCTTGGTAATCAATAGAAGAAATTTTTACAGGCATAAAAAAAATTAAGACTTAAAGATTAAGACTCTTTCAAAAAAATTAATGTCGTTTAAAAAATGTTTTTTCAAAATTAAAATAGTTTTTCTTAGAATTCAAGCGATTTTCGAACAAAATATGTTTCTCTCCCGAAATACTATATATAAATCAATAGTAGATATCTGTACAATTTAAAAAAAATATGTCTTTTGACAATCGGTCAATGCTTGACCAAGTTACAACTATGCAAAGCTGAAAAGTTGCGGATTTCATCATCGGGCCGATAGCCAAAATTATAATGCAACCCCTTCTGTCAAATTTACCGATTTTCTTGTCGATGATAGTAGGTAATCGCACGAGTTTAAAAAAGTATGTTTTTCAAAAATCTGACTTCACTTGCTCGAGCTACAGTGTTTCTTGCTTCAATAACAGATGAAGTCCAAATCGCGCATTCGATCAAAAATTATGAATTGATTTATAGAATAAGTATCTCTTGTACTAGATCGTTCAAGTTCGAAAAAGTATACTATAGTGTTTTTAGACGAAGTTACAGACATTTAAGATCGAGAGCTGTCGATTTCAAAATCAAAACAAATTTCATCTGTTAAGGATTTGCGAACTTGAAATACATTTTTGTCACGTCAAATGAGCAAAGTTCTATATGAGAAGTAACGGCAAACATACAGAGTCTGGTGTTTGTTAGGAGCTGGGTAAAACTGCTGCGCTTTTTGGGAGTCTTTGGCAGTTGAGTTTGAGTTGATTTTGCTCTTTGGCTCTCAGTTGCTGTCTCTTGCGCTCTGTCCATTTGTATCTCTTGCGTATGCTCTCCACGCTCCACGCTCCACGCTTGCTGCGGCTCACTTGGCGGCAAATTGCTGTTGCATGCCCGAAGACGAAGACGACGACGACGACGACGACGACGACGTCGCTGGCGTCGGCAAAACAACAAAGCGGAATCTCTGCATTGGGCACACGCCATTCCCAACATCAAAGCGTGCCGACCGAGGCACAGATTTCTGAGGCTGCCGCCACCGTTGGGGCAGCAGCAGCAGCAGCAACAACAACAACAGCAACAACTGTTGCTGCTGCTCATTTGTGTTTTGAGGCGCATTGTGCGACGCGCGTGTTAAGTGGACTGTGAATATGAAAGGAAAGTTCGAAAAAAAAACAACTTTTGCCGCCAAATAAATGCAGACGAGCAGACAAGGCAGCTCCTGCAGCCTTCTACTTACTGTCCAGTTTTCATAGTAGTGTGTGTGAGCGTGTGTGTATGTGCCTCCTCTCGTCTTGCGTCTCTGGTTCTTAATCAAGAAACGCATCGGCGGCGTATCACAGTAGCACTTTAAACGTAAATTGCTTTTAACATGGTTATTACAATCTTAACGTTTGTCTGGCCACGAAGCACTTCAGGCAGCAGCAACCTGTTGTCGATGGTTGTTGTTGTTGCTGTTGCTGCTGCTGTGTGCAGTTGCCCCGACAGCAATAGAAGTCAAAGCTGGCCAGATCTGTGGGTTTCGTTTGTGCCCGTTAGGTTGTTGGCCACTCGCCTGCCGCTTCGATCATCATCGGTCTTTGTCTTGACTGTCTGGGTCTGCGTTTCATTTGGAAGATTGTTGTAATTATGATTGCGCGATTATGATTGGATTAGTTGTTGTCGGTAGCTTTTTGCTTTAAGTTCGCCTTAATCGAAATTGTTTTGTGGCGGAAATGAGGCAAATGCCAGTCCAGCTGCTAATTAGTTAACGCTCCAAAGCCGAACAGAAGCAGATCAAAAGGGCACGCCGCAGGATTAAGTCAGTGAGCCTTTTGTTGGCAACAGTTGCCAACAGCCTGTTGCCAGTTGCTGCTGTTGCCTGTGTGGCGATAATCTTGCATTTAAATATTTCGCAGGAAAACACGCAAATCCGCTGACTTGTCACACCTTGTGGCCAGGTAAGTTCCCACAGCAACTGCAACTGCAACTGAAACTGAAACTGCGGCCTTGTCTGCATGTGTGTGTGTGTGTGTTTGTCAGGTGATCAAAGTGCGTGCCGCTGATTAAAAAGGGGGAATTTGTCGCCCTTTTGTTGCCCTGCTAACATTAAATGTACAAATTGGGTATGTGAAACTATGAGACAGACATCTGAAATCATTTCTCTTTCACTTTTATGAATCCGAGATGCTGTTAGAGTAAGGGATATATGCATATATATAGAGTATGTATAATAATTCAGCAATTCAGCTGTTTAACTCTGTGTTAAGTTCCTCCTCCTCCTCTGTTCCATTTCCAGGGTATCAGCGTGTGTGGCATTGCTTGTCAGATCATTTTGCCTTGTAGCGTAAGTATTTAATTTCAGGTAAATTTGTAAGATAAATAATTGTCGCTTACCTGACGCGCCGCGCTTCAAAGAACTTCATTGTGTTTTGCATATGCACCGCATCAAGCATTGTGCCAGTGTGTGTGTGTGTGAGAGAGTTCGAGAACTTTGGCCAAAAGGACCTTCAAAAGGACCGACTTTGTCGATTTGTATGTGTGTGTAGATTATGGACAACTGCAACGGCGACAACGAGCGGCATTGTTGCCATCACTGGGCCTTTTGTAATGCCTCACGCTGGGAGCGGATCACAACAGCGGGACATGGACGATCAATAACGCTCAGCCGCACACTTTTGAAGTCGCCTGTGCTCGTCGCCTGGGCTTGTGCTGCATCAAATTTAGGTGGAACTGGTAACTGTGTGTGTGTGTGTGTATATGTGTGTGTGTGCCATGCTGTCAAAACACTCAGAATGCGCCACACACGGCGTACATCAGAGTTCTGCTTATATATATGTATATATATATTTTTTATACTATATTTCGGAGCAGATTGAAACTTCACTCGTCGCATGATGACGAATCGGAAATGGTCCCCGACGCGGCATCAGCATTGATAATCAATAAGCCGAGAAATGTAAGACCTCTTACACGAGTCGAAGACAGAGACGAAGATGCAGACGCAGACACAGACGCAGACGCAGACGTTGCTCGAGACGGGTCTCCCACTGAGCGCTCATCAAATTGTGCCAAGATTTACGAGCCCCTTGATTGAGTTTTCTTATGCTTTGAATACGGCAAACATCAGACAGGACCACCGTCCGAAACTGTTCAGCACAGCGGGCCAAGAGCTGCCAAGATGCGACATGGTAGATGTGAGATTTCGGTTAACATTCTCTGTGTGGCAGCAACAGCCAGAGTCACAGCCAGGGCCACGTCCTCTCTTCCTTATAGGATGACAAATTGTGTTGATATCGCAACATGTTGATTGAGTGCTGCAACATTGCCACAGAATTTGCAACTCTGTGGCATGGCAAGCTGATGAATTTGCATCCTGTGCTGAACGGTAGGCGAAGCTTACTGCATTTATGCTGTCATAAATCTTGAAATTATTGAGGTCTTGATTTCAAGAGGTTTCTTGGAATAAGGATTCCTGCAATAACTTCTATGTGTAATATTCATGACGACTGAAAAGTTGTCGTATTGTTAAGGATGCATTTTACAAATATTAGAAAACAATGACTAACTTTTCCTTTTTTCTAAAGCTGATAATAATTAATGTGAGATGCGAATGCAAATGCTCGTTGACTATATAGAAAACTTCCCTATCAAGAATATAAGTTAAGAAACTTACCTTATAAATTATTGATCGCACACTATGTAACTTTTTGAGAATATGTCTACCCAATTACCAGCATAGACTACAGCCTAAAACTCACTGACAATATTGATTCAGCTTGTTTAAGATCTTTGCATTTCTTAAGCTCAATCAAAACACCTGAGTCCATAAGGTAACTGCTTTTTCAACTCCATTACAAACATTATACGACCTAGCTACTATACAGACCATAGCCTATATAAAAGCCCCAAACAACTGCCGAGCATCAATAAGCTTCATCATGCGTTTCGGTTTGGCATTTCTCGTAGGCTTCTGTCTATTTTCTGTCCTGAGTCGCGTCCAGGCTCAGACAACTGACGAAACAACAACAACTTCAACGACAACAACTACTACGACAACAGCAACCACAACGGAAGAAACAACAACATCCTACGCAATAGTACGTCTACGGGCTTTGCGAACTCAGTTGAGGCGCCAAAGACGCCAACGCCAACGCCAGCGTCAGCAGCAGCAACGGCGCAGACGTCGCAGCCAACAGCAGCAACGCAGGCGTCAGCAGCAACGCAGGCGTCAGCAGCAACAGCAGCGCAGACGCAGAGGCTGAGCTACATGTGGGAATAGCCTCCCATACTTATACTTTGATTTTATAACAATTATTAAAATAAACATTTTAAACATAAAAATATGTATATATTCATATATTTAAATTTGCGGGCGTCATTCGTCTCTATTGACTGGAAGTATATAGAAATCCTTTAGGAAAATAGGAATAGCAATATATGCATACAGTTTTAATATATATACATATATATATTGTGGATATCTATATTTTTTTTTTAATTTTCAGCATGGAATCCTTTCATTTAATTGAGGATGCGAAACTACATAAACAAGTCGAAATTGTAATATTTGGCTACATTTGCAACTGAATTCAATTTGAATTGATTTTGTAAAATTTGGAGCCGGTTTCCAAAATGTAAAAATATCAAAATTGTATTTTCAACGATATGTTCAAACAACTGAAACTCGATAAAGTTTTTACTCGATATTATAGAAACGGGAAAACTTATCGATTATCTTTAACAAACTCAAACAAATTTCTAGCTCTTATAGGTTCTGAGATTGAAGCGTTCATACATGCGGACGGACAGGGCTAAAGCGACTCAGCTCGTCGCCTTAATCAAGAATATTTATACTTTATTTGATCTGCAACGTCTTCTACTGCCTGTTACATACATTTTTTTTTTATACCAATTTGTAAGGTAGGCAATGAATGAAAATATGATTTTTATTTGATTTGGATTCAGTTTACAGGCTGTATATGTCATTATCCTGTGGGAAATTGTATACAAGTACATATATCTCAAGGGATAATGCAAAATATATGCCGTGAGCTGTCAAACATATTTAACTAATAATAACTAACATTTTTTATAAAGCAAGCAAATATCGTTTTGATATATTTGACTTAAGCGGAAACAGCTCAGTAAACAAAAATTGACTTGATGTAAACTCAAACCCATTGTAACTGCGTTCCATCGTGAACTTGAGGATTTGTATTTGTTTTAGAACAGTTGTATTGTTGGATCGGAAGTACCTTGCTACATCCGCTGCAAATATTTAACAGAAACACCTGCTTACACCTTAAAGAGCAGCTAATAGACCAAGGTACTCTAGTAGCAATTATTTTGTTACATAAGTTGAATGAATTATCAAATCATGTCGATTGCTTTTTACAATGCGTTCGACTCTTGTATTGCTTTTCGGGCTACTCTGCTGCTTTTTACTGGCGCAGCTGGTTAGCAGCCAATACGAATATCTTTACCCTGATTACGAAGAGGAGGAAACTACAAGAACAATTGCATCTACGACATCCTCCAGTGGCGCAATCACCTCCAGCACCGCCAGGTTTCCTAGCACCGATAGCACCATCAGAACCACTCTATCGCCGGCCAATTTACGAAGACGGCATCGCCGACAGCGAATCAGGCGCCAGCGGCGTAGGCAGCAGCAGCGTCGCCGACGTCGGCGCCGCTTACTTTATCTGCAAAGACTTCAAGATGAGCAACTATCGGCAGACAATTCGTTGAACTAAATAGTTAACAATAGATAGACAGATAGTACGTCTTACATAATAAAATGATTATAGCTCTATACTTTTTCAAAATATCCAACAAGGATATATGTATATTAGTTATTGAATAAATAAAGTTCTATACTGATATAAAGATTTATTTATCATTGAATAAATATTGAATAAATAAAGTTCTACACTAATATCCAAATTTATTTATATTAACGATTTTTGGTTATTTGTAAGTTTTCTGAAAAAAACCACGATGAAATTGTGTTAAACAAAACTTTTATGGCAGAGGTACAAAGTATCTGGTTGAGGTAGGTCTTCCCTTTGTTCGCTCAAACATCGTATACATGCTTAAGTATAGTCTTTCTGCAACCGATTTTTCCTTAGCTGGCATATGATATAGGGGCCCATTTATCCAAGTTGCATTGTTGTTTATGGGATGACAAATTGCGCTGATATCGCAACATGTTGATTGAACGCACACGCGGTAACATTGTAAACAAGCATAGGGCACCCAGAGGGGAGGGGTTTGGTGTGCTTTTGGAGTGAATCCCTTGCCCCATTCCATACCCATGCCCCTTTTCCATTCCTGTGCTGTGCGCGTGCTCAGCCGCTTTGGGGCTTGAGGCTGGAGCTTGGCTCGGGATTCGAGAGCCGCAACGGGCGCGTTTTTTTTTTTACACAATGCAGCGCAGCGGCCGCATGAAAACCCAAAGAAATAAAGAAATAAATAAAACAAGCAACAGCATAAGAAAGAATAAAAAACACAAAAACACAAAGAAGACTCGAGATGCCGACAAAGTAATAAACCAATTAGGACATCAAAGTGTTCAACCGACAGCGACAGAGGCAGCG
The DNA here is from genome assembly GCA_035045545.1 of Drosophila gaucha. Taxonomy (NCBI): domain Eukaryota; kingdom Metazoa; phylum Arthropoda; class Insecta; order Diptera; family Drosophilidae; genus Drosophila; species Drosophila gaucha. The sequence goes on from JAWNOY010000292.1 coordinate 3,607,212, forward strand.
GCAGCGAAGGCAGCAGCAGCAGCAGCAGATCCACTTCCAGAGCCGCCAGAGATCACAGAGATTTGCGCTGATCCGACTTTGATTCTAAGCTACAAAACGCAACCTACATATGTCGCCAGCTCCCCCTCTGGATCTAGAGGCCTCTAGGCCGCTCATCCATATCCAAGCTCTCTTAAGCCTGCTCTTACATGCTTCTTACCAATTTCAGTTGTTGTTGTTAGGGGCATGCGGAAATGAGTTAAGGATTAACGGAAACTAGAGTGCTTCGAATGGAGCTGATAAATAAATTATGACAATTCTGAAATCAATTAAGTTAAGATTTTTAGTAGTATGTTAATCCATTTAAGCTCAACATTGAACTTGTAGGATTATATAATCTGGAAATTTCTTTAGAAAAGAGATCTCTGAATTGTCATTAGGTCGTTCCCGAGGCGAATATATATGTATATATTTGGCTGCCTAATGGATCCATGAATGAGGCTTGTTCCATTTTGCCTTCCCTTTCATATAAACTTTCCGTAATGCCAAAATAGTAGCCTCCTACTATATTATGCAGATGGGTTTCGTTATCATTTAAATCATTGTCGCATGGCTGCCTACATTGTGGAAGAGCAGAAGCTGAAGACCCGAACACCCCCGCCGATCAATGATCGCCAAATGGGGCATTCATTAAGAATTTAAAACGACTATAATTAAGGCACAACAAATGGGGCTTAGGCTCTCTATACATATATATTTTTATATATACTATATACTATTAATAATCGAAGTAAACAACAACTGCCAAATGAAGGCTTAATTAAATCATAAAATGCTGAGCACCTCATTAAAATCGTTGGAATTGCTACTCGACTTGAGAGACCGAAAATCAAAATGCATATTTATTAATAATAAAGTAACTTATGCATGCATATATAAATTTATAAGTTGATAAACATTTTTGTTTATTAATTCAAATGGCGCTTTTTGTCGCTGATTTGATTGGATCATTGGATCAGTATCATTCGCCGTCATCGGCATATTTTGTAACTGGCTGGCCAGCTAGCTCCTGACGCGGCTGCGGCTGCGGCTGCGGCTGCTGACGCAAAAGCCCAGTCGGAAGCTCGTCTCGGTCCCAATGCGAGTCGCAGCCTCAGTTTGAGTGGGGCACGGCACGTGGTAAACGAGATGCACGCTTCAAAGGCGCCGGCCACGGCCCACCTAAAACTTTAAATTGAATACGAAAACAGCAACGGCAACGGCCTAAACTGGTTGCAAACGCACATAAACCATTTAAGCCGAAAAGAAATCGGTGCGCTGGCAACTCTAACGATACAAAGATATGGCCAGCACCCCGACCAAAAAAGCTAAAAACTACTCTTAATGATATTTTAAATATCACAGACGATATACCCTATAACGAATATAGTGAAGCTTGGCTATTTATATATGATAAGCAATTGGCCGAGTTTGAACTACTTTGAGAATGGGCTTAAAGAAGAGGATTGTATCTATAGCTATGCCTTTGTCTATATCTTTCATTTCAATATTCTGAAGAGAGTTAAGAGAATCCTTATAATCTTAAAGAATAGGAGAGAGAGAGAGAGAGAGCTATTTTATAGCTGTCTTTGTATCAATGTATTATCTATAAATCTATATATAGAAGAAATGAAGTTAGCTTAAAGAAGATGAATATATTTATAGCTATACTTACATATATATATTCTATACTTATGTATCTAAGCTTCGATATGGCAGTATACCTTATAGTTATGTCAGCATTTATGTATATTTGACTCTATTTCTATATCCTATTCCCTTCAATTCTATATTTATAACAGAATTGAAGCAGGGTTAAGGAAGGAATACATATATAGCCCTATCCATATAGTCATGTATACATACATATATCTATTTCTATATTATTAACATCATTTAAACTAAGCTTAAAAACTAAGAAGAAGAGTATCTTTATCGACATCTATGTATCTATATCTTAGTCACACTTTAAGCTTAATTCACTCTTGTTAGGGTATCTCATAGTCATGCTAGCTATGTATTCTTGTTTGTTTCTTTTTGTGTTTTGGTCACCCACTGTTTTTTTTGGAGCTGCTGTAAGAGATCGATTTGAATTGGAATTTCAAAGAGGCCGCATTTCATTTCACAAAGTCAAAACAGTTAATTTATATCATGTCGCGACTACTGGTCTTACTGATTTTGCATTTTGTTCGGCTGCTCGACTGTTCGACTGTTTCGAAATTGAAATATGAAAATGAAATCAATTTGGCTGAGAAGAAAACCTGATTAGCAGCAATCACAGTCGTCGTCTATGCAGGCGGACTTGGCTCGTTCAGCTTTGTTTCTTTGCGATATCGATATGAATATCCTAAAATTAGTCAGATTATAAATGTACATACAGATGTGTGCGGTCATAAATTCTGCTTTTGATTTTACGTTTTTGAATCGGTAACGAATTAATTCGAAACATGCAAATCGATGTTGAATGACTGAATGGAGTCGCCAAAGCAACTCCAAATGAGATGCAAACAAATCAATAACTTTATATGTTATATTGTACATATATGCAGAGCGTACTGCTGCGATCCTTCATCTCTTTATGCGACGCGTAACTGAGTAGCTGAGCACAAGGACACGTTGCCAGCAGGTGCACACAAAGGTGCCGCTGAGCCGAGCTCAGCTAATTTCGAATTACACACTTCATTCGTCTAGGATAAGTAAGAGCAGGGCTACGGGAACAGAATCAACAGCGTCAACAGCGTAACTAAACCGCTTTTCAAGCCAACCGCAATTGACAGCGCGCCCCTCGCCGGTCGCTCTGATCCTGCAGATCAAAGCGAACCGCCCCTTCCCCCTCGACGAGTCGTCATCTAGGCAGGTTTCTCGTAATGTGCGTGCAAGATGAAATTTTCGGCACCGTGGGTGTGGCTTATTTCAAAGCAATTAAACCATAGTGAAGCGTGTCTTCGCCGACAGAGAGGTCGAGAGATCGAGCTCTGCGCAGCACGGTGATCTACGAGGACACTTTTAACCATTGTGCCTTCGCAGGGCTTTCATCTGTGCCGCCAACAGTGGGCGTAGCCAACAGTTTGTTTTGTGCTCCGAGTTGATTAGTTGCTGCGCAAAACACATTTCAATACCATTAAAATTACCAAGAAGAAAGAGTTTGTCAAGGTTAGACTTTGGACTGAAGTTGAAGCTAATGATTGCTCAACATGCTCACCGTTAAGAGAGGTATGCGAGGAAGCAGCAATTGTTATAGCTGAATGTGAGGCAGAGTAAAATCTACAAATAAACCAACATTCAAATATTCGCTGGTATCCATTTCCCTTATTCGAAAATAACCGCCAATGGGTTTATTTAACATAAATTGTTATCTTGTATAAAAGGAATTATTTAAAAAGTAATTTAACAGAGCAGACAAATCAGTATCAGTTGAGAAAATCCCTTTGTCTCATAATAAAAGGAATTTAAATTGGTTTGTGTATTGGTTATATAATAACAGGTCACACACATATATAACAGTTACTGTCAGCCCAAGCGTATGCTATTGTTTAAAAAACTATAACTTAACTAATCGTTAAATGAGCTAAATTCGTTAAATAACTAACTTTCGTTAGGCACGTTTCGTTCAGTTAAGCTGTAAAGCTAGCTAAGTTTCAAGCCACAGTTAACAGAGGTTGTGCACTCGCTATATAACAGTGTCCTTTGAAAATATGGTCATCCAAAAATACCTCAATTAGGTCGAAAAGGAAAAATAGCAAAGGGAAATTCGTATATAAGTGAAAGTATAAGTTCTTAACAATGTAAATAAATTCCCCTAACTTGCCGGAAATTATAATTAGTTTAACAGCAGTCGAGGGGGGAAATGTTAAAGTTAACAGTTTTGCAAATTAATTGAACTAAGCTGAGCTGAAGGAGCATTTGTCGCGTATTGCCGTAGATTGAAATCATTTTCTATTGTTGTGATACTTGGCGCTAAGTGCAGCTGATGTCTGCCGTCTGACTTCTGCTGTCAGCAAATACGTTGTAAGTACTTGGTTCAAAGCACATCATAATAGTTCATGTGGCAGATGGGCAGGCTTTCAGGCTTTATTTGGAGGCGCACGGAGCCCGACTAAGCCATATCATTTATCATGCTGCTGGCATCACATCGCACCGCATCGCATCGCATCTCATCTCATCGCATATCTTTACAGAGCTCGAGCATGCATTATGGTTCAGCGACAACAATAACCACTTGAGAGCCAAACAAACCCAAGTCAAATACACTTGGCCAACAGCAATCGAACGAAAGGGTGTGTGGCGTGGGGCTGGCCCATTGTTAGGGTATGTGTATGGGTCGTCTTAAGTTGTATGTGCCAAAGTGCTTGCTTAGTTTTGTACGCATATTCTGTTAGCTATTTCATATTCAAAGCAAAGTTTTCAATGGGTCACGCCTCGCAGGGCTGCAGGATTTGCAACAGAGGGCAAAATCCAAATGAAGTTTAAACTTGTTGTCAGCGCAAAAGTTGAGTTCGGAAATGGAAATGTTTTTGGGATTGTTTGCTTAGCTGCATGTTTTATTAATGCATTTGCCAAAAAAGACAACGAGCATATCATAAATTATTATCAACCTTTTAAGTGTCGCACTCTGCTGTCGCAAATATGTGCTTTCATATGATAGCGCGCATACGCAACGTGTTCCCGAATATATATCAATGTGTCTCTAGTTGGAAACCAAACTGAAATTAATTTATAATATTACTGATAATTTCGACAAATTATGGTCGCAATTACAATAGAACAAGCGAACCAACTGCTCTGCATCCCAGTGGAGTTGTTGCCATGACTGCCCTTAAAATACCCAACAATGGAGCGAGGGAGGGTATACGTATTGCAAAACATTCTAGTTGGTTTTTCTCTCTTTTCTATTCATTTCCCTTTGATAGTTATGATTACAGGGTATCTCGCTGCACACCCGGCCTGTTACATTCACTTGTTTTTATAGTGTTTGCCATGGCAATTGTTGCCAAAATTTATTTGTATCGTCGACCTAGGGAAAACAATTACTCTGGAATGGAGTGTAAATATGCCAGCTGAAATATTTGTTTAAATTTTCGAGTACTGTTGTTCGTTAGTTTCCAATTCAAAACTGCAGGCGCTCTGCACCACTGCACCATTGCACCACATCTCTCTCCTCTCAGCCCTCTGCTCCACTTGCCTTTTTGCTGTATGCATTGCCTCTTGCTGCTCACATTGAAGCACCCAAAAGTTGCGTCGCATACAATGGGCCAATAAGTGAGCCTCTGTCCTCACACACTCACACACTCACACACATACAGTGCAGTCGTTCTAAATGCCGCAGCATTGTTGAATTTTGGTTGGCTGCAAAGTGATTTACGCAATTAAAATAATTTCATTCAAATGGTCTATATAATTCAACTGGCATTTCATGCGGCTCTGCCTGCGGCCACTTTTCCCGTTTGTCCAGCTGACCACGCCCTCAACAATACCAACACCAACGGTCCTTGACAAAGCATGCCACACACACTCACTAACCATAAATCTGTTGTAAAAATGCACACAAAACTATTAGAAATTCGTATATTATCGCATCATGCATTTTTATCAGCAGCTGCGCTATGCAAAGCATATTTGTTTCTATTTGAATGAGGAGCTCTTAATGGGGACAATTAGGGAGGATGGCCGAATATGTATAAAGTCAATTTTGTAAGTTAGATGAAGAATAGAATGTAAGCCAGAATACATATATTATTGCTATAAAGAAACAATATATCAAAGCAAAATTGGGAATTATTCAAACTCTTGTGTCTGGCTAAAGGTGCAAGCAGTGCGACAAGCAGTGAAAAGTGGAAAGTATTGGAAAGCCTTAAGAAGATAGTTTTCAAATGTTCCGGAATATTAAAGAAGTTTTTGCAGGTGGAAAGTTGTTTTTCTATTAGTACGGACCGTCTGGATCGGCGTTTTTGGGACCCGAAATTCTCCCGAAACGATTTGCGGCATCAGGTGGGTTGGGAAAGATTCTAAACTAGTCCGGGGCGGCATTCCCGTTGGGGAGCCGCGGGTCCCGAAAATCTCGATCCCGACGCCTTCTACTCATAAACATATTTCTAGAATCTCTTACCATGTTACCATGATCTAGGAATCTTTCCCAACCAGTCCGGTTGTTTCGGGATAATTTCGGGTCCCAAAAATCCCGATCCCGACGCCCATCTCTACTAGTGATATAATTTTTAGGGATTTTTTCTGCATTTCGAACTTGAAACTAGTATTTCTTAATTTCAAATTGTTTTTGAGGCTCTTCCAATTAGAACTTGAACCTTAAGTCTTATAAATATTTGCTACAAAGCCAACGCCCACCAAATTATTATTAGAATCATAAATATAGTTGCTCTTGTTTATCATTTCAGGTATTGATATATTTCCTAATCTATTAGAAAATCAGATTCACAATCATAAAAATAAATATGTTTTGCCCCATTAATCATAGCAATATTCTTAGATAACTTATTTGTGAGCACACCTTAAACTATTCCATCTATTGAAGATGGAATTCTGTACAGCTCAATCTCTAAGCTGGATCGTACACTCTGCTAACCTTACCTCATTCAATACACTTCACACTTTCATCTGTAGAGCTCATTCGAGTAGTCATAGAAACCTAACCCGTTGAGCTTATCTCTCGTGTCATTTATTGAAATGTCGCATTTCACTCGCTTTTGTTGCTAATATTAGAGGCCATAAAAGGCTTTCAACGCTTGCACCAAAAATTTACTGCAAAATTAGCGCATAAAAGCTGCTAAATTGTAGCTGTAATAAATGTCAAATCTAGCTGGCAAACGTGTGCAAATGCGCTCTTTAAACGGAAAGTCAAAAACGTTGTGCGTTGCTGTTCTCGAATCAATATCGGGAATGCTGCGAGTGCTGCTGCGACTGCTGTGACTGCTGCGGCAACTGCTGCTGGCAACAAATGTGTCTAATGCCAGGCCATTAAATAAAATCTATCAGCCCAAATTACATGCTGTTGGGCATGTCCATTCGGGAAGCGCAAGGACAAGGACAAGGACAACAGCGGGGCATGTTGCTTAGGCAGCCGCACCACAGAAAAATTTGCATAAACAGCTCACATCAATTCGAAAGCCCAAGCGAGCGTATAAATATTTTTATGCCAACGCAGTCAGAAAAACCAACAGATCCTAGCGTCGAGGCCTCTGCCTGTATGTCCTGAATGGCCGGCCGACCGACCACCCATTGCTGTTTGGTTTTTGCATGTGGCCAGCTTGATTATTTTGGTTGCGGACATGCATGAGGATTAGCGCTGCTTTGTGGCGAATTTTAATAGAATTACAGTTGCAATTGTGTGCCAGGCCAATTGTTGTTGCAATTTAATTTCAATTTTTTTTTATTTTCTGTTTGCCGCATGCTTTGCTCTCTGTGTGAGCGTGTGTGTGTGTGCGTGAGTGTGTGTTAATTAATGAGGCTTTTCAATTGGTATTCGTGTTTTGTTGCATTCTCTGTCAAAGTTCGAAGCGGATGGAATTACGACATACTCTTTGCACTGAGGATACAATAGCTGCGGAATCCGTTTTGCTGCATTATAAAGAAATCAGTTTGCAAGCGGTGTAAATGTGCTGCATTACAACGAAATCAGTAGGCAAGCAGTGCAATCGGATATTAAAAATAATGCAAGCAGTTCATTTTCGCTGACACTTACCATTTATTTATATTAGCTATTTTTATTAGAAATTCAATAATGTCAAACACAAATTTTATAAACTATTTTGAGTGTGTAAATGAAGAGGGATTTGCTTGTGTAAATAAATACCTAAAAGAGCATGTAACATTTCGTTGTGCCAATATTGATGTCTTAGTTTCTCCACCCAAAGCCCTTTCGATTTATTTGCTGACCCAGTTTTAAAAAGTCCATAGTGCCTCGCCGCCTGGGCAAGGACTCTGCTCATAGCTGGCTGGCTGCCTGGCTGTTGCTGTCTATAATCCTGAGATTACATGTGACACACGCATACGTTGCAGCTTATTTTTCATTTCTTCGGCTGTCGTCGAGTACAGGTGCCAGGGTTGTGGGAAGAGTGCATTGTAGTTTGCATACACTGTAATTGAACGGCTCGTAGGAGAAGAAACGCACGAGTTGTTTGTGAATGCTTCCACTTCATAAGTTATCAAAACACGTATATTGCTTTTTTTTAAATAAAAATTTTTAATTGTTCTTCGTTTTGCACTGTTTAATGTACATAGTTGCTGCTGCTGTTGTTGCAGTGGCACGTGCGACACGCACAACCGTTCACAATTTCTGTTTTATTTTATCTCCTTTTTTCTAGTTTTCATCTTTTTTTTTTGCTGGCGACATTTGCATTTGGATTTTGTTATTGCTTCTATGAGTTTTGTTATTGTTGTAACATGCTCTGCTAAGTCTTCTTATATAATGTCATGTTTACGCGTGTGCACACTTGTTTATGTTTTTGTTATTGATTTTGACTGCCCAGTTATAGATAGAATTATGCTGCAGTAGTCTATTATAATACATGCTTCGATCAATTGTGTGTTTTTTTTTATTATTAATTTACTTATATTTGAATGCAACAGTTAAAAGTACATTATGTGTATTGTATTCATAGCTCTCATTCACACTATTCAATTGCTTTATTCAAATGCATATTTTGCTTAACTGTAATAATTTAAGTATATGTAGTTTATATAGCTTTTTCGGGATTACATTTCATTCACACTCATTCGCTCTAAAGTTAGACTAATTAATTTTAATATACAGGAATTTGCTTTGTCTGATGACCTACTATAAAACTGGAATTAATGTTATAATAGTGCCCATTAGATGCATTTGGCAGCAGCATAACGTAAATGCTGAGCAACAGATACAAAGTGGCTGGCATACACTTACACTCTATACACGTATACATATATAAATACATATATATATATAGTTTATAAACATTTTAGATGTAGATTAAAGGAAGATTTTCTGATTATTTTTATTCATTTGGTAAACTGAAAGGTCTTAACATACTCTAATCATATTTAATGTTGCTATTAGACAGACATAAGGTATTATTTATATATATAATATATATATATTTTTGGCTAACATTAATTTTTACAGCTTATGTTGATTGGAATGAAACAAATTGTTATTATTGTGAGATAATTATTGTTATTATAACTGGCGCAGCAGCTGCACATTGATAACAAATTATAATGTGGACTTAGATTAAATTTAATTATAATATAATTGTTGTCCAATATGAATTACAGCGTGCAGCCACAGCCACAGACAGAGTCAACCAGTTTTTAATTACATTACCAATTTTGATAGCATTGTAGCCATTAATTGAGCTATTTTCTGCGTTTGCGTTTGCGTTTAACAAATAAAATTTTGTAAAAATGCAATATTATTTTTATGGCTTTTTTCTGCATTGAGTTATCAATTTGTATTGTCAAATAGAAATTCAAACGTCAAGTGGCTTTAAATTAAATTAATTTATTGAATTGATGCACGCACATAAAATCAAATTGCAAACTATATATACAAATGATTTTTTATGCATTAATTGCGCAAATATAATTAAAAAATATAATTTCATTGAACAGAAGAAAGAAATAAAAAATAGAACAAATTAAAGCCATAACTTTTGAAGATATTTCAAATTGAACTGTAAAAATATTTAATACACTTGTTAAGTAAACTTAAATGAGAGAAAAGCAAATTTTAAATAAAATATACTTGAAGATGCCTAAGAGACAATTTTTTTCGGCATTCGCCAAGCATCATAAAATTTTTTTTCATTTACGGTTTGTCATATTCAAATAATTGGCATTTATTGATACAAAAAATAAACGAATCGTATTTGAGTTGCAAATGCAAAAAATGCGCCGTTCAAATATTTGCTTGTCATGATATGGCAATTAATTTAAATATTTTATGCCCATTCAATCTGAGCGAGAGTTTTTTCTCTTCTTTATTCTCGCTCTTCTGCTGCTGTTGTGGCTGCCGTGTTTTTATCTAATTATTTAATGCACCTCGCGCTCGCTTGGGTTTCATATATTTGTTTAAAGAACCATTGCGAAATCTCTGTATTTATGTTCATATTTATTTGTATTTTATATGTACTTTAATTATTTTTTATTGGGTATTTCTTTCGGTATTTTTTATTCATTGTTTTTAATGTAATACATTTGATGTTGCAATTACGTTAATAAGTTTACGTTAGTTATTTACATGCTACTTAAACTATACAAAATACACATTAAATGTTAATCCATTCGCCTAGATGTGTCTGTGTGGGAGTGAGGGGGGCGGGGAGGGGGCTTAAGCCATGAAAGTTGCTTCATATACGAATCGCTAGTTTAGAACTGGCAAACACAGGACTTGGCGGTTAACTAAACCAATATTTAGCTAGCTGTGACAGTCACACATACACATACATTAGAGTTACACATACATGCACACACGTGCGGTGCTTAGTTTCCACATTCGATGCTGCTTTGCGATCATCTGTGGCAGCAGCGTTTGGCGTGGGCGTGGCATGTCTGGTAATCGTTACTGTTGTTGCTGCTGCTGCGGCTAACCGCAGGCGTTGCCTCAAGGCCACCAGCAGTACGTTTCGCTGTTGTTGTTGTCGCTGTTGCTGTCGTTGCTGCTGCTGCTCTACGAATGTCACTTTCACTGGCCGCGGGCGTGACGACTCTCCGTCCGCCGACGCCCCCGCTGCAAGTGGCTGGTGCGGCGAGTTTGACACAATGTTGCTGCTGCCGCTGACTGTAGCCGAGCACGAGGCCCAGCAGCATGACAATTGTTAGCCAATTGTACTGGCAACCGGATGAGCCAGTTTGCATTGCCTCCGGATGTTCACCTGAAATTATGGCCCGAACTAATTTCAACTTTATTGCATTGTCTTGAGCTTAGATATTAAATTTGTACTTGCACAATAAGCGACAGAATAAATGTGTGTGTGTGTCTGTGTGTGTGTTGTTGCAAGTTTGCAGGCAACTTAAGTAGTTGTTGCTGTTTGTCTCTTTATTTGTTGCGCTCTGTTTGGCTTAAGCACATATAACTGTTTATTTGTATGTGTGTGAGTGTGTGTGTTTGTGTGGTCTATGTGCGTAACACATAAATGTTTAATTAATGTGCAGCTTCTGTTTGGTTAGCTGCCACAGTTGGCCCCAAAAGTGCCGACATTTGATTTGACGTCAGTTCTGCTGCAGCTATTTAAATGCAAATGATGGCACAGCACAAAATTAACTAATGCGAGTTAAAAGTTGCAAATTTAATTCAATTAAATATATGTTAAGCATCAAGTTTTTGCCCAAACAATGTAATATCTACCACGCCTGTAACTATACAACGTAATATAATTAATTGCCGTTATTAAGTGGAGTGTTAACACACACACACTCGATGCACGCGATGTATGTGCGTGTGTGTTTGTGTGTGTGTTTCGTATATGTATGCTCATATAATAAAAGTGTTGCCTGCGGCAGCCAACGCCTTGGCTCCACTTCTCTCACTCTCACACTCACACTCACACTCACACGCACTCCCATCGCGTGTTGTTGTAATTGATTGAGTTCAATTTTTCAAGCAATTAACTTGTGCACTTGAAACTCAATACAACGTGCAAACAAACAGCTCTCAACCCTCAGTCCTTAGTCTGCAGCTCAAGCGATGACGCAACACGCGGCGTATGCGCAATATCGCAGCTGCTCCGTATTACGTGAGTCGATCGCGTTAGCTATAGACATTTGGTTTGATTGAATTTAATAAATTTAATACGCTTTAAGCTGTTGTCTTTTGTGAACTGCTTGGCCTTAAAGTTGACAAAATGGCATTCGTCATGTCCTGTGTTGCTTTAAACGTGATTTGCGTCGCAGACGTGTTTGACTCTGTAGATCCCTCGCTCCAGCTTCAACTTGAGCTTGTTTTTTTGGTGTTTTTGTTGCGGTTGGCGTTTTGGAGCGGCACAGCAGCTGCTTAATAAATATCTGGCCGCAGCGTTGAAAATAAACATATTACGCATACGCAATGTGAGCGAGGCCTGCGGCTAGGCCGGGCATGAAGATTGCTTGGGCTCGGGGGCGTGGATTGGTGTGGGCAAATGTAACAATGTATTTGTTGACAGGACAGGAATTATTAATAACGTACGTGGCGCACATAATTCATCATCAGAGCAGACACAAGGCCACTGAATCCGGATTGCCTTCAACTGTGCATAGCTAAAATATCTTTGGGTTGCGGCTGTGAAAACACAAGTCACAAGCCGGCTAAGCCAAATAAAAGCGCATAAAGTGGTGAGCAGGAGCGATGCTTGAGTGGGAAACAGTGAGAGTGGGAATAAAAATAAAGTAAGAGCCAAGTAAAATATGCAAAATTAGCGCTGATGGATTTTCAGGAAGGAAGCCAGGGCATGCAGAGGCGGCAGGAAGCAGCTAAGCAAGTAGCTCCAGACACAGACATAGACCAAAGCGCAGACAAAAGCACGCACACACAGCCTCATACACAGCAGAAAGGACGAAGGATGAAGGACATGCCAGCACCAGCACCAGCACCAGCACCAGCAGCAGCAGAAGCAGTAGCAGTAGCAGCAGCCAACAGTAGCTGCCTGGCTGCAATGCACGTTAGTTTTTGAGTGTTTTTATGAGGAGCTTTGCATACTTTGGCAGTATTTTTACATTTTATAGCGCGTTTTGTTTGTGCAGTCGCCGGATGAAGACGAGTAATGTTTGACGGCTGAGAGAGCGCTCTTTAAGTGCATCTCAAGTGTGACACAAAGCGCCGATTTGGCCTGATTTGGCTTAAGTGGGCATTCAATTAGCATATATATATTTTCGCACTCACACCTAAATCCCACTCAGACTTGGCTTTTCTTTAAGTGTGTGTGTGCGGGTTTTCAATTCCTTTTCACGCTTATAATTGTAAAAACATTACACAGTTCATTAACGCCCCTGTTTCGTGCTCCATCGCACACTTATTGTTAAATAATTACCATTATCAAGTGCAAGCAAGTGCGAAATAGCAAAAATGTTGATTGCCATTAAATTGTGATTTGACACAAAATTTCCCCAGGATTTTTTCTTTCCCCCTCGAAATCTCCGTCACGTTTCGTGTTGTGACTCGTAAATTAAGTCAAATACGAGCAAAATGGTCAGTGAAGCGAAGTCATGGCCTTTAACACGATTTACACTGGCTAACATAAATGGTAACCTAACGAATCGCATAGCTAATATTTAAACTGCAAGTGTGACCATACTATGTGTGAGTGTATTTCAGTGTGGCCGTCTTAGCAGCTCAGTGCTAGAGTACTATCTTATCTATTTTGAGCGACTTTAAGATTTCAATCAGTTTTCCCACAGGATACGTTCATAATTCAATTCGATTTATTATTTTTTAGTGTGACCGTTTTTTATGAAAGTAATCCTTTTTTGTGCGACAGGGTCTCTCGGCGCGCTTTTGTTTAACTTTGCGTGCTTTTCAATTATGCATTAAACTACCGCTTATATTACAGTTGCCATAAAAACTATTTGCAGCTGCTGTTGCTGCTACTCCTCCTGCGGCTCCGCTTGCCACTGTTTGACACTGTGCACATCCGGCTTGAGCTTGATAAGCATTTTACCACTTTTATCGCTGCACATGCAATACCCAAAGGGGGCCAAGCTCTCGCCAGGGGGCGAGGCGGGCCGTTCGCTTGCCATCCGCTGAGGTGCATAGCGCTCGAAGCTGGACGCTTTTTATTTTCTACTTTGCTGTGAGTTTATAAATAAAATGTGCATATGCGACACTCGCGCACGCAATGGCTGCCGTGCTAGGGGGCAAGGGGGCAGGGCATGGAAAATACCAGCGCGCGAACAAAAACCGGAAACCATGCATCGCAGTCGGCAGCGTCCCGCTCCTGTCTGCAGCCACGTCCACGTCCACGGTCACATCCTCGTTCTCGTTCTCGTCCACGTCCTCGTCCACGTCTACGTCCACGTCCACGTCCATGTCCTGTTATTGTTTTTGCCACACACACGTCGCGGTTGGCAAAGTTGCGCCTGGCATTTCGGGCTTGTTTTTCATTCTGCGCTGACATTTACTTCGCTGTCATTAATTTTAAGCTGCATGCCTCTGCAGCTCTGCCCAAATTGCGAGCACTCGCACTTACACTTGCCATTTGGCTTGCAACAACTTTTTGCCAATGTGCATTAAAAACTACCTATTAAAACTATATTTTCCTCATATATCTTGTATAGTTTGACTTTAGCTAATGAATTGAATGAAAGTCGTTTCCATAACACAAATTTGCCTCTCTAGGAATTTGAGAATTTTCCAGCATATTTCTTATTTTATTCATGTTCTTCTTTATGTACTTCAATTGTCTGCTCCCTCGCCTAAAACTTAATTGAGGTTTAAACTTTAAATGCTTTTATCTTTGTAACTTTATTGGTTTAGAAGTCGGCCTAAGCTTAAAATAAAGGTGAGCTTCTTCATACTTTGGCAGCTTCCGTTGTATTCGCTGTCGCTCGCTTTTCTTCAAATGCAATTGAAAAGTTTTTGATTTTCATTTAATTTTCATTTTTTTCGTTTATTTCTGTTAGATTTTGTTTTGATTTTATTTTCGGGACAAACTATTTGCCAAGTTTTGCATTTAATGCGCAAATACGCATTATGCCTCTCTTCTTATCCAACTATCTATCTAACTGTCTATCTCTACGCCTGTCTGTTTGTTTGTCTTTCTGTCTGTCTGTCTGTTTGTCTGTTTGCTCGTGTATCTGTGTCCTCGGCTATAGCATCCTTAGCTCCCGACATTTGCCTGCCCCGTAATGCTATATTCTAACAATATTGTCATTGCTCGTTTGTAGCTAAATTTCATTTCGTTCGTTTTGTTGCAAAACTTTTTGCCCTGCCTGAAATAATAATTGAATGTCACTTGAACGACAAGTTGGGCCCCACTCCAGACCAAGGCTCTGAACCAGAGCCGGGCCGAGCCCCCTGTGTTTAAGCCCTGTTCGAAAAGTAGCAACAATTTTGTCAAAGTGACAAAATGGCGTTTCGAGCCAAAAAATTGAAACTTGCTTTTGCATGGCTTAGCTAACTTTCTAGTATTATATGTACATGTGTGTATCTGTGTGAGTGTGTATGTGTGTGGCTGCTGCTGTCGCATTTTATCAGCGGTTTTGCTGGCTTTGGCTAAGGCTTACAAGAATCTGTGCCGAAAATTTGAATTGAATTTTGAGCAGCTCAAGAGGAATTTTTAATTGAGAGTCACGACCGGAGTACGACTGCACACTGCAAGCAAGCAAGTCTTAGCACTTCGGTGGGCTTTGGGCAGACCGCAAAAATAGTTTCATTTTGTTTTTGGAGCAGCCCAAAGTCGGAATGGCGAAGACCAGCTACAACCACATTTTAAGTCCCAGCAAGCGACTCAAATAAATCACGAATGAATTAAGTGTGGTTATGTTCTTGTTGCTATTAGTGCCAGCTAGCTCCATGTGCTGTCCCTTTCTATTGTTGCATGTGTGTCTCTATCTAACCCTGTTCATCTGTAGGTTTGCCTTTCACGCGTTTCATTTTCGTTGCCTTTTTCTCCTTATTTTTTTCTGTCTTTTGATAAACTTGAGACGTGCGGCGACTGAGCTCGTTTAATGTGTGTGGCTAGTATGTGGTATGTGTGTGTTAGTGCTAGTGAGTGTGTGTGGCTTACTGTTTGTATAAGTCAAACCAGCACTGAGATTGAGAGTGAGCAAGAGAGAGCGCTGAACCGCTTCGCATTTCAGTCATTGCGGTCAAGGCGCCTTTGACGTTGTCCCATCTACAATTTGAATGCTTTATTTGCACGTGTTGACGTTCTTCTCTCACACACACATATATATATATATATATTCAACACTAGGGATTAGCTGGCCAAAAAGCCTTACTGCTCATCCAAGCACAAAGACTTGCCAAATGGGGATTACCAAACAAATTGCGCTGCTAATGCGACGCACTCTGCAAGCAAATTATTTCACAAAGGAAGGAAACGAAGTAGAAAATCGAAAGAGTCTTGTATACTTTTTTGGGTTGGCTAACAAATGTAAAGTTTCCATTATGTATAAAGAAATTAATTGACGCCCACACAATTTGGGAAAAGTGCTTGTCCCCGCCGCCGATGGCTGACAGACGTGTACTATTGATGCACATACTTGAATTTTCTAACGCATGTCCTTGGCAACGCCTTCGACAGCAAAAGTTTGTCTGTGGCGTCCGTCTGTGTATGTGTGTGTGTGTGTGTGTGTTGACCTATCAGTTTACGTGCCATTTAGCACTCAATTAAATTCGTACGGCACAAACACACACACACACATGCACACCCGGGCAGCACATTTAAGTAAATGTACGCTCATCAGCAAGGAATAAAGTAGAAGAAGCAACATGGAGCAATCAGCTAGCTAGCAAAGTGTGGACAGAAGTTGCTTTATTCGAGGACCAGTTGCTGTTGCTGCTGCTGCTACTGCCGCTGCTTGTTGCTATTAATCAAAGCACTAAGCATTTGCTGAAAGCAATTTATTTCTTTATCGAACGGATTTGCTCACCCACAGCAAAAGAATTAAGCAAGAAAGCACATGGCTGAAAAAACAGGATGTTCGACTTTTATTTTACTCGTCAGCATGAGCTTGGGAATATGTTAATACAAGCATAATTTAAAGTAAGAATTATTCATATACATTTATCGATCTACAGCTCAAATATTATATTTAAATTAACTGAGATTCCAGCTGCTATCTGCCAGCTGCAAAGATTTCGAATTTTGCCCAGCAAATAAATGAGTTTTCATTTGGATTTCAATTAGTTTTGCTGGCTGGCAAGTGCTCTAAGGTTTGCCACCACCACCATAACTGCAATACTGCCACACTTTTGTGCTGATTTATCTAACGAATTTTATCGAAGCACTGCAGATGCGCACTCACTGGCTTCCAAATCGTTGGCTCGCAAAGCAAATCCTTTTTATTTTACACCAGAATATCACTCATACGCACCGTATGTGAGCATTTTGAATTACTTTTTTTGATGTTTGACGCCTGATTAAACAGCCGCCCAGTGCTTGACAAGATTACATTACCAGACCAAGCCAGACGTAACTCTCTGTCATTTGCGTTGATTCTGTGCGGCTTTTCCCATTACGTGGCCAGGCAATTGAATTAGGATTATGTTGCCTGGCCTCTGTTGAGCTGATTGACTGCCTGATTGACTGAGTGAGTGCTTAAATGATTGCCAAATTAGGCAAAAGTGCACTTAGCGTCAACTTAGTTTTCAACTGGAGCAGCCGCAAGCTGAAAGCCAAATTGTATTATTTTCAATTACAAATGGTTTTCGCTTTTTAAAACTTTAAGGGAATTAAACTTTTTCTCTTGTAATATTTTCTATCAATATTTGCTGTAAAATTTACTGAGCAGTCGAGTGGAAAAGTTGAAATTTTTGTTTGTTACTGAGTCGTTATTTATTGCCCCACTTTTAATCCGATATGCATATCGTATAGATATTTTTTAATTAAGACTTGAATATATTGAGCCTTAAAATGAATGCAAAATGTGAGGAAAAGAAAATGCCCATTTTCCTCTCAATTATCAAAGAAAAGAAATGCTAGTTCCATAGCAAGAAACTTTTAAAAATATAAAATTTATTAAAAGAATACGGCAGAATATAAACAAAAGTTTGACATTTGTTTCCAGAGCAAGGATTAAGCTAAATATTTTGATGTGGAAACAAGTTTGGACTTAAAGAGCAACTGCTTCGCCTACATTTATAACAATTTAATGTCTAAGCGCCTTGGGATGCGGCTGACCATTCAAAATGTTAGTTAAAGTTTATGCTGTCAATGTGCTAAACATTGCAACCAGAAACGGCGACAATTTTTGGGGCCAAGAACTTTGGCATAGCCATAACAATATGTTGTGGGCGACTGTGTGTGTGTGGGGAAAGTTGCCGAACTATACGTGTGTGTACGTGTATGTGCAGCTGGTTATGCCGCATGCCTTGTGTGAAACAAGCTGCCGTTTTACCTGTGCAGCTACCTCAAGTGGTCCATAAGTAGTGTTGTATGCTTCGTGTCCGCCTAGCTCTATCTGTTTAGTCCGAGTGTGAGTGCGCGTTTAGTTACAGCATTTTGTGGTTAGTAAAACATTGCAGCTCAGCTTACACACACACACACACACACACATACACACACACACACACATACACATACACACATACACACATACACACACACACACACATACACACACACACAGAGCCGTCTAACCAGCACAAGTTGCATTCTAGGTCAGCTTTTGCGGACCGGTGGCCCGTTGGGGAGTTGCTCGACGTGGCCAATGCTAGGCAGCGTGTAAGTGGCAGACAGGCAGCCAGATGAGGAGATCAGGGAAGGGAGAAGAAGGAGGAGGCTTGTCTAACAGTGGAACGTGCAGTATACATGTGCCATTGCAGGCGCCATTGCGGAGCACCTCAAATATTATTACCGGCATTTTCACTGATATTGTCGTGTGCATGAAATGAGACTCGACACTCAGCTACCCTCTAGCGGGCCACCCCGCCCACTCGACCACTGGCATGTTAACTGGACATGTATTAAAGCCAACTTCAAGCGAAATGTTGTTAAAAAGTTTACAGCGCAGCAAATAAAAATCTGAGAGCACCGCCCAAGCAACTTTAATACAATTTCAAGTAACCGACTCGCAAAATGAGTTTGCCGCACTTGAGTAACTGTTGACGGGGCGGGAAACAGGGACATTGCAGCAAATAAAATAAAGGAGAATAAATAAAAAAAAACAAAGAGTTGTGCGGTTAAAGCGCTTGTAAAACGATGACATATTTTCGCGCAGTGCTTGTTGTGGCATTAAAAATGCAGCAACATAATAAAATATCACGTATACGCAGCAAAGTACGACAAAAATGTTGAAATACAATTACGACCAAGCCAACCATATATGTTTCTGTGTGTGTGTGTGTGCGTGAGTGTGTGAATGTGTAAGTATTGCATGCCATATAAAGAAACATGAGCATTTTTATTTAATTTTACTGCAATTGCATTTGTTGTTCCGATTGTAATTGTTGTTGTTGCAGCTGCTTTGTTCTGTTTGTAGCGCACTTGAAACTTGTGCGGCGCACGCAGCCGAGCGCTTAATTTGCAACATTTCTTTTGTTACAAGCAGCAGGCGCAAAAACATGTCGGTGCCACGCCTTTAAGGGCGGCCCACAACAACTCGCACATTGTAAATAAGATGTAATAATTTTAAAAACCGTCAACAGAACCAAACAAAAACCCAGCTCGAGGTGGAACAAAAAACCAGCTGGTGGGTGGGTCCTTGGTTAGGTGGTTAGGTGGCTTGGCAGCCCTAACTGCTGTGTGCGCGGGTTGCATAAATGTCTGGGCACAACAAAAACCTATTAAGCTGCCTGTGACAGTCTGCTCAAACAGGGAGCTGGTGCGAGGGCGGGGGTGAAAGTGTCTCCGGCTGGTAGAAGTTGTTGCCATCATCATTGGCACAAAAAGCGCAACGTCGCATGTTGCAATTGACAGCAGCAAGATGCAGCAGCAACAGCAGCTGCATGCAACACAAAAGCAAACCAGACAAGCGAAATAATACACACATTTACACTCACACAAAGAAGCTTGCCTAAGGCTTCTGGCAGCTGCTTCTGCTTCTTACGCTTTTGGCCAAAAAACCATTTTGTAATTAAGTGCTGCCGACAAAAATGTTGCCCCTTCTCTATGTGTGTGCGAGTGTGTGTGCGCGTGAGTGTGGTTATTGGTGGCGTGTAATGAGCGTAAACTACGCGTTGCCCAGCTGCCGCTGTCAGCTTTCGCCGTTGGGGCGTGGTCGTGTTGATGGCCCTCGGCCATGTTAGCGCATTTGTTTGTTTACTCAAGTTTGGCCAAAACGTGCGATTTTATGCTGCTGCAGCAATAATTTTTTGCAACTTTAAATTAGAAATTCCTCGAACAGCAAGAGCAACAGCAACAACAACAAGCACACAAGTAAAAAACAACTTGATAGAAGATAGAAAAAGCACGCACTCGTATCATTACGTGTAGAGTAATATCCAAGTGAGCTTAGCGTTTAATTATAAAAGTTTTGTCTAACATTTTCAACTTGTTTGAATTTATTTAACGCAACGGTCAACGGAGCGTCAGGCATTATTTTTCTTGTTTGTTTCTTATTTTATTTTTTGTTGTTGAGTCGGAGGCGGCAACCTGGCTGCCAACAGGTAAATCGATAAACGAAATGACAATTTGATATAAAAAACCGGGTGGAAGAAAACAGCAAAAGCGTAAAGTGAAAAAGAAAATAAATTGGCACAGAGCCAAGCATCACATTTGCGCTGCATTTTCCAACAGCAATTTCATCTGCAATCCAACCAAAAGACAATTCTGTGAAATGGAGCACGATATAAAGCAGCAGCAAGAGATGCCAGCTCTGACCAAGATGGAGAAGCTGACTCTGACTGGAGCCGGGACTGAAGATTAAGTTAGAAGATGATATACATGAAATTACGATATAGATGCATCGTTTGGTTCATCAGGTGTGCCCTGTAGACAATCAGCATAATTTCTTGTAGTTGCAGCAAAGATAGCTTATGGCTCCTCGATGGCATCGATGCAAAATGTGCTACAATTGATGCTTGCTAATTTCTAAGATATTTGTGAATAGTTGCAAAACAAACAACAGAACCTCAAAGTTCAATATTCAAAGCTTAATGTGGCCAGCTCAATTTGCAATCGAATCTGAAACAAATTTGTGAATTTTGTAATTGTGTTTTTCCAGTGCACTGCAAAATGTTTGGGATTTACTTGCATCATGAAGCAAACATATTATCATCATCTGTTGAAGTGGAAGAGCCTTAGAGCTATTGAAGCAGAACTTTGTTTCTATGGCAGGAATATAACAGTAAAGCTGTTCCTATTTGAGCTGAGTGAACGCTATGGAGAGGCAGCTGTCGATTTTGGCTGGTAGCATTCAAGTCGATCAGCTGCCGGCGATTATGTTTGTAGTTATGTATGGAAGTTTTTATTATGTCTGTTATTTGATTTTTGAGAATTCTTTCCTTATTGAACTCGGTCGGATGACTTAAATTTACAATACGTATATACATATACAATACGTATGTGCATAAAATTACATATTACATATATTACATATATTACATATAACAGGTCAGAGCTACTGCTAAACACTGATAAATTGGCAAGGAGCTGTGTGTAGAAACTTTTCATTTTTTAAGAGCTTGCAGTTAGCGCAAGCAGGCACACACCAAGTCCGAGTCACAAATACACACACACACACACCCACGCACACACATACTCGCACACATTTAGATAAACGAGGTAAAAAGTAGCAGCGCGTTTTTTAGTCAGCGCGTACCGTTTATTTTCAATTTGCTCACATTCAGACATACACACACAAGCACACTGAGAAAGAGAGAGAGAGAGCTAAAGCTGTGCTACGGCTAAGCCGTTGTTTTTGGTCTCTGGCTATATTTTAAGGTTATGTTGTAGCCGCTTCGGGTGGAGGCAGATGGTCGTGTCCCTTCGGGCACTTGGGCCAAATGTTAAGCAGCTTAGCAAAGCGCTGCCAGGCGACATAAATTAAAATGGCCAACGCTTTTTGCTGCATATGCAATCTAATACACACACACACACACACCAACAGTAACACCTACATTTTGGCCATTTTGCTTGTTTCTCGTTTTGTTCATTTGCGTGGCAAACAAATCGCTCGAGCGGCAACAAATTGAGTTTCTTTATGATGTCCCATTTGCCGTGTGCAGGTGTGCGGATCAGTTTGTGTGTGTGAATGTGTGTATGTGTGGGTGTGCTGGCTTTTGGGACAGTTTGTGAAATGATTTTTCATCTTGCCTTTTGGCCCAATGCCGCTGCCATCTGTTTTAGCCTGGTCGAGCAACCCGCCAAGCCGCTGGCAACTAATTTCTTCTATCAATCACAATTAATTATGGGCGCCTGCTACGTGTGTGTGTATGTAGGTGTTTCTTTTAAATGATGTACAGGCTGGCACTTTTTCTTATTAAATTAGGCATGCAAAGGTGCACAGCGGGCAGCGGGAGCAACAGCGATAGCGACAGCGACAGTGGCGCCATCTTTTGCCGCCGGGCGCAATTTGTAATTTCACGGTGGCAGCAACTGCAATTGTTGTTGCTGCTGCTATTGCTGTTGCATGTTTTGCTGCTTAAGCAACACTTGAGAATTAATCGTTGAGCTGGCAGCGTCACAGCCGAAGAAAAAATTCCTTGAAAAATAGTTGTTGCTAGGGGTAGCTGCAAAAAATGTATCTACTGCAACAGCAACAGCGTGTAATGAAGTGAAAATTGTCCTTAAGCATCAATTTTCAGCAGCACCAGCCGCCGCAGCAGCGTCATCAAACCGCTGAGACCCTTGCTGCTGCGGCTGGCGTTGCGTCCTTATAATTTGATGCTTGGCGATGCGCGATAAATATAATTTGTTGCACGTCATGTGTATTAACTTCTTGCAGACACAGTCTGCGCATCACTGCCAGCTCCAAGAATGTCAACGAGGCGTGGCCACGCCCCTGGGACGCACCAGCGTATCCATTATGCAGCTATTTACACACGCCTGGCATGCCCAATGGGTTGCTAGTACGTGTGTGTGTGTCTGTGTGTGCGAGTGTGCTGACCACCTCGCCCACAATTTGTAATTAAAATTGCATAGCAAAATTGATTGTGTGTGTGTGTGCAAACAATGTTAGTTTTTGTAAGTAATTCCCAGTGCGCCAAGTGGAAATTTTTAATTAAAAGCAAATGCTTTTAAGTTTAAGTAAATTTTTTCGTGTAGCACGCAGCTGCAACTGTAGTAGTAGCAATAACAGTAGCTCCAGCTGAAGTTATAACATTTACTATTCCTTTAAATGCTACCTCGACTCGTGGCATTCAACACTTTTTATCTACAGTTTGTGGAGCAGCCTTCAATTAGCCAACTGACCGTCAAAACTAGTTTTCACTTTTCTAGGGGGCGAGCACATTTCTCCTGCAATGCGCGAATCTTTTTTATCTATTTTAACTTTTTACTTTAAAAAGCTCTCAGCATCTGACGCCGAAATGAATTCATTTTTCAGCTCGTTGCTCGATGTCCAATCAAAAATAAGAGAGATTGCAGCCAGCTGCAGGCATCAGCACTGATCCTCTCCGCTGGCTGTCCCAGACACTACAAAGCGTTAACAAATACTCAGCTTAGTAAGCAAAAACATAAACATTTGTATATCCAACAATACGTCACGTAAAACAATGAACTATGACCCGCCGATTCGCATCCCCCATACAAAAACAAAAAAATGAACTGAACAAAAACTTTGCGAAAAAACAGCCAAAAAAACATTTTGCGATTTTCCATGTTTCAATTTTGAATATGCTTGCTGCGTGTTTTTTTCTCGCTGTTTTTGTTTTTTTTTTGTTGCTTTGGGATTCTGTCGACACAACGATAGGGAAAATTGCTGAAAACGGCTTGCTCGGGTAAAGGGGTCCCTGGGGTTTAAAATAGACAATGTACGAACAACAAATAGGGTTTGGGCAACTAAATGGACGGCATTTCCTTGTTTTTGTTTTGTAAATCAACCAACAAATTGGCGTCAAAATTGATTATTTGTAAAAACTTGCGAAATGCAATGTAACTCAAAACAGTCGCCCTTCTGTGCAATTTTCATAAAATATAATAACCCTTATGAACAGGACATTCGTTACATTAAAATAACTCAGCCAAGTCCATAAGGATTTTGAAAGTGCACACTTTTTAAAGCTCATGTGGAGCAATACTATAGATTGTCATTCAAGGATTTCCAGGATTCTATCAAAAATTTCGTCTCAAAATTTTGCAAGGGGTATGGTCAAAAAATGGCTACAAATGTCAAAAATGGAGAATAGCTTGTACGTTAGCAGGACTTTCGAAATGTCCTTTGGAGCATATGAATTCATCAGGAAACAAGGAACAAGAAACAAGCAAGGGTACAGCCGAGTTATAAGCTATTTTCTCTTTGAAAAATCGTCATGTTATCATAGTAGTTTGAAGGACCTTCGTCCTTGTGGCTATGAATTCATAATCAGGACATTATATGTTCCGAAGGATATTCCGATAGTCCTTCAAATAGCTTAGTTTGGGAATTTTGGTAATTTTTCGACCATATCCCTTAAAAAAGTTGAGTTCGAATTTTTGGTGGAGTCCTGGAAATCTTTGAATGTCAATCGAAAGTCTTCCTCTCCAATAGCTCAGAATGATATTCTTTCAAAAGAAAGAATATTCTCTTAAGAAAAATTGCCAGAACAACTTAATCGTGTGGCCAACTTTGCCCAAGATGCAATGGAGCAAGAAATGTATTCAGTAGCTGTGTTTATGGACATTCACCAAGTGTTTGACAGGGTGTGTTATGATGTCTTCCTCTTTAAACTGAACAATATTCTAACACCGCGCTATGATAAAGAACCGTGCGTACCGTAATTTTATTCCCAATTGAAGTAATGAATTGAAAATGTTTACGTAGGATTAAAAAAAATATATATACTTTTAAAAAAATATACTTCTTTAATTGCTTTTTGTTTAAAATATTTAAAAAAAATAAAATTCCAAATTATAACTTTCATACAAAAAATAGTTTACAAAACAAAATTAATGAAATTAAAAAAATAAGTTTTAATACAAACTAGAGGGATGGGCTAACTTCGACCATGCCGAAGTTTGGTAATACCCTTGCAATTGCAAAGGATATAGATACAGTTTTTTCTGATTTGCCACGCCACCATCAATTGGATATATATAAATTTTGGGCAATCTATTAAGCAGGGCAACAGTAACCCATATATCAAATTTTGAAGCTGTACCTATAAGACTTTGGAAGATATAGTTTTCTCCGATTTGCCACGCCCCCAAGAGGCGGATATATATAATTTTCCATAATCTTGTCGAAACGGTCAAGTCTGTTTTAATTTTTGGAACTCTAGGTGTAAAATTGTAAAAGATATGGTTTTTCCCGATTTGCCACGCCCCTAATGGGCGTAGATATATATTCTTTATCTTTTTCCGTACGTGGTTGATACAAATATATGTTTAAAGTTTCAAGTCTCTGGCTTTAACAGCATCCAAAATATTGTAAGATTTATGTTAAGCACTATATAGACATTCCCGATTTGCCACGCCCCAAGAAGACGTGGATATATAATTTTTTGATTAATCTGAAGGGAAGGCCAACAGTATATTACTTTCCAAATTTGGATGCTCTAGCTTTAAAAATGTAGAAGATATAGTTTTATCCGATTTGCCACGCCCCCAAAGGGCGTAGATATATAATCTATATCTTTTTGTATTTGGGTGTATATCAGGAGTATGTATTCCAAACTTCAAGTCTCTGACTTTAATAACGTCGAAGTTATTAAACTAAGACATTTCTTAAAACCGATCTGTCCTATGGGAGCTATAGGATATAGTCATCCGATCCGGATGATTCCGAGATATACAATGCCTGCAGTACATTCCAGACTATGTGTAAAATTTCAGCTCTGTAGCTCTTATAGTCTCGGAGGAGATTGCGTTGATCCAGACAGACGGACAGACGGACAGACAGACAGACGGACAGACGGACATGGCTATATCAACTCAGCTAGTCTTGCTGATCAAGAATATATATACTTTATATGGTCGGAGATGCTTCCTTCTCTGCGTAGCAAAATCCTGACCAAAATGAAAATACTTAATACTATTACACAAAATTAAATGCATACTGCTTTTTAAATATAAAGAGGCTCTCTTTGTCCTAGAAAGAAAACTTGGTTAAATAAAAATATACAAATTAAAAAAGCAAACAATTTTATAAGCTTAAATTTCATTGAGGGAAAATAAAAAACATATAAATATACAATATTTTGGCAACACAATCCATTTTCAATTGAAATAAAATTGATGGTAATGAAAAAGCAGTTACCCATACGAATTGCATATTAAATAAGCAATTTGCAAATTTGTGCGTTGTTGTTGATGTTGTTTTAATAAATGCGCCATAAACTGTAGCGAAATATACGCTTGAGAGGATCACAATTGAATTGCGACAGCTAAATTGGTGTTTAATTAATAAACGAAATGCAATTTTTGGCAATAGACACACAAGGGCCAAGTCTGCCACACAAATTACCATTTAGCACACACATAGAGGAGATTGAGCAAGGGAGAATGAGAGAGTAAGAATTAGAGAGAGAGAGAGAGAGAGAGAGAGGTAGGTCTGGAGTTGACACATGTCAAAATGGCAATTTCTCTACCGGATTCTCGCTTCGTTTGAAATAATCAAAATGTCCAAGAAATGAATATGTCACCTACGGTGAATCATCTCTACAAAATGCCGCACAACAGGTCGGCAACAGGCAGGGGCCAAAGGGACACAAAGTTCGGGCCCTGGGCCAAAGGTAATTGCAGTGATAAAAGCAACAACGACAACAACAACAAAAATAATTTTGCCTTTAAATTGACATACAAATAATAAATAAACATTCACAGCAAAAGAAACTACACAAGAACTTCAGGGAGGCTAACATGAATTTTGTAGCTATTATTCTGAGCGGATTCTCAAACACTTTTATACTCGCTTGGCGTAATGAAAGGAGTTTATTGGCTTTGTACGAATATAAAAGCAAAGCATTTTTGAGGTGAAAAACATTTCAATTCTAAACAATAAATATTGACCAAAAATCAGATTATTTTGCTGAGTGTATTTAAGCAACATGTAGAAGGCTTTGGGCTAAGTTTATGTTCTGCAATTTCATGAATTTATAAAGATATGTTGTGACGTAGGTTGCATCTTAGTTATAAAGTATAAAATCCTTTTTTTCGACAGACTTTGAGAGAATGACAAATGTCTGTAAGCGTCTTTACGTTGTAGTTACACACACCTACCACAACACACACTCACATTGTTAGCTTCGTAATGCTCCTCAATTTGTAATACGTAAAAAGGACTAACGCATAAACATAGCTGGCAGCTAGAGATTGAAGCCATTGAGTCGAAGCTGTCACTTGGAGTCAAACGGAAATGCCTGTGCAAACGGAAGTCGAATAGCTCGACTAGCCTGGACACGAACCTTGAATGGTTAGGGTAACTCCCTCCCTCTCGCTTAGTCACTCTCTCTCTCTTCGTCTCTCGGCATGTGGCATGCGCCATGGTGGCCTTTGGCTTTTGGCCATGCCAGTGACATTTACTATACACTTCAGCTCACTTGATGCTCGACTGAATGATTGATACGCTTTATTCCCATTCACAGAAAGCAAGAAAAAAATACTTGATTTTCAAATCACATTCGTGAATATCCCCCACGAGTAAAGCGAATCGTTGCCACGCTCCGTGCCACGGAATTGACTGACATTAATGCTAAAGCCAACATTATGCCACCGAATGCCATGTAACCAACACCAACAACCGACATCACTCGCTGTCGCAGTCGCAGTCCAGATGCCACTTTTGTTGTTACTGCTGTCGTTCTGGTTGTTGCTGTTGCTGTTGCCGCATGTCAAGTGACAAATTTGGGAAAGAGCTAGAGCGGAGTGGTGGAGTGGCCGGCGCGATCTATCGCATTGGCGAACAAACCGAACCGAAGATAATTGAATTTTTTGACATTTTAGTGTGCTGGCTGATGCTTTGAGTTGTCATAATTGAGTTTCAGCCACCTGCCTGCACCACCGCACAGCATCACATCGAGTGCATAGAAATGAAGGTAGGCCACTGCTCAATACTGTCAATACTAAAATGCAGGTTTCGAGTACGCCCGGGCATCGGGCATTGAGAGTATGCGAGACAAAAATTGCGAAAATGAAATTTTTAATTAAATTTTGATATCCGTTTTAGCCGACCCGGAATGAGTTCTGCTGTATATTTTTGAATCGGATTGTTCTCACCTATCAGCTAGGGGTCACATGGCTCTGACACATACGCTTAGGGTGGGCGACAACACAGCCACACACACTCTTACATTGGGATACGTAATACACTCATAAGCATACAGAGTTGGGGCATATTAAAAGTAGATTTCAATTAAAAATTCAAAGTAACTGCAAGCAGGGCGAAATGGTAAAATAAAGGAGAAAGAGACGAGGTTGGGTGTATTCGAAAAGAGGGGCACAGAATGCCAACCAGAGAGCTGGTTTATAGCTTATATCCTTTGAGATTAGCTAGGGCAAATTGCAAGCACTCCGCTTTGCTTCACTTTCCTGTTGTTGGTTGCTGCTGTTGCGGTGGTGCTGTCCAGTGACCTATGCGGGAGCTGAATGACTTCGATTACTTTGTTAGCAAGTCGCTGGGTCTAGTCAACTGCACTTAGCTTATTTCACTTGGCAGCTGCAACTCTTTAATAACCCACTCAATGTCGCGTTTGATTAGAGTAAAATATATTTTAATAATTAAATCTTATGAATAGAAATTTATCTATAGCACTCAATATTTGTTATAATCCATTTTAATGAAACTCTTTGATATTAATCTGTGACAGTGGTGCATAATGAAGGGATTACAATAATGAGGCAACCGAGCGTGAATTTATTTTGTATACGCAGGAAAACACACCTGAGAACATGCTTATAGTAGATAAATTTTATATTGTAGTTGGCTGCACATAATAAATCTGTGCAAATTTGATATATTGAACGTCTTTAGAGAGCGATTAACATAAATAATTATATTCGAGGTAAGTCTCGCAGCGGACAGACCGTTTTTAGTTTAATAGCAAGCTGCTTCTGTTTGACCTAAAAACAAAAACACAAACCCGTACACCCACATACTCACACACGAACACACACACATACATACGGTAACTGGCAAGAACAATACGTTTTTCCATGAAATTAGCTCCTGGCATAAATCTTTTGTAAATATACAAGCCTAGTTGGCGGTGCGGGCTGTTTGACCGGCTCTGCCTCTACAAATGCGTCGGCCAGCAGGAAGTTAGCCAGGATAAGGTCAGTGCCGGCTGTGGCCAGGTGTATACATGTCCCTGCCTTGCCGCTGAGCTGCTTGTTTGTAGTTTAAGCAGACATAGTTTATACATTCCCATACGTGTGTGGATATGGCTGGGTGGTAGTGCTTCTCAGTAAGTTCGGCAGCTGCACTCCTGGCTCTACCACGAAACAAAAATTAATCTCGCAAAAAGTGGCAAAGTAGAAAGCCAAAAGAGCCAACCACAACACACACACAGACAAACTAAGGCCAACATGGTATGAGTTTAATAAGTAGACTGAGTATGTTTGTGTCAACCAAGCACACATACACACACACACACACAAACACATACACATATGTTGTATGCTGTGCGCCTTTGTGTGTGTGCTGAAGTAATTTATCAGTAAATTAAGCAATTTATTTTATTTATTCCATTACGTAAATCATGCAATTTGTGCTCGATTTCGTCATAGACCGAAAAAATGTGCCAACGGCAGCGATTTCTGGTCAGGATTTACATGCCATTTGCCACAGTCCATGAACCACCCGCCACCCACCTCCCGTTCTATTAGCCAAGTTGTT
This sequence comes from Drosophila gaucha, assembly GCA_035045545.1. Lineage (NCBI taxonomy): Eukaryota > Metazoa > Arthropoda > Insecta > Diptera > Drosophilidae > Drosophila > Drosophila gaucha. The sequence continues at coordinate 3,636,768 of JAWNOY010000292.1, forward strand.
TTTACCTACACGCTTTGCCAATTTTATTAAAATCACTTCAGGCAGAAGCTGGCGCTGAAAGGGGGCGGCTGCTATGGCTACAAGGTGCTGGGTGCCCCATTGGAGCACGCAGTGCGGCCATAAAAGCAAACATAATGAGTGCCACACCACTACCCACACACACACACACAGACACGTACACTCACGCTTCACACAACTTGCCTACAAAATGTATGAATCTAATAAACAAAAGCCGTATATTATTAGCTGCGGATTTATGCCAGTATGTGCGTGTGTGCTTGTGTGTATATGTGTGTGCAGGCGTGCGCGTGCTGTGAAGGAGTTGGTTAGACTAGCTGCGGCTTTCAGTGGCTCGTTGAACATGGCCCGAATTATGTTAGACGGCAATCTCCTAGGATTGACTTCACATGAACAGCGGGCGGGAGGCTGCGGCATAGGCAGCTAGACTGAGACATAGGCGCTCACGGAAATGTTATCATAAGTTATGGCTAAAGTTTTTAGTCAGAGGCTCAGCTGTGCTTCATACACTCAGCGAAAACTACTTAAAGGGGGAAAAAAGGGGAGGGGGGTAGCAGTTTAAAATGTGAAATATATTATATACAAAAAGTAATTACAGTAAAATATATATTTAATGAAAAAAATTAAACGGTTTTATATGCCAGATAGCTATTTAAATAATAATAATAATCAAGCAATAATATTAAATTTCATAGATTGATTCATTTTAATAATTAACTTTCAATTTAAAGCTTTACATTCCTCAATACTCGGACGTAACTTCTTCCATTTTAATATTCTCCCACTTGCACATAAAAGCCCCTTCTCTGTTTAACTTTTTCACTCACATAACACATTTGTCATAATTAATTAATAACTCGATGGGATATTAAAGTACACTTTGTGCCTTCGTATTCCGTTTGCCATTCGAAATTCCAATGGAGCGTTGTAATTAAAAATGATTTCCTTACATTTCAATCCACACTCCATGGTCCAAACTCCTTTTTCTTAATCCTTATCGTCCTCTGGCAATTTGCTCAGCTATCAGTGGGCATCCATCTGAATTAAAATGCAGCTGATTTCGGGCAGTGTATGAGTCAGTTGGCGTCTATCAACAGTAAGGTATCATAGTCATTTAAATATACACGCACACAACGAAATGCGACTCTGATGTCCTGGCTGGAGCTAAGTGCTGAACGAAGTTTAGTTGTCTCTAGATCAGCAGCAGGAACAAGCCGTTATTTTGCCCAGGAGATGTGACCACGTGAGCTGACACTGAGACACACACAGGAAGTGTACAATGTGTGTTTGTGTTTATTACCTGTACATGTGTGTATGTGTGTGTGTCTGCTCGAAGTTATAGTGTAAATACTAATGGAGCCAAAGTTACGTTTACTGCAGGTAGAAGGAAGGCGGCCAGCTGGGTTGAAATCGGAGCTCACACAACACCATTTGCACACGTACACACGATTAGATAGGACGACAACATAGTCGTATTCGTAGTCGTTGTCGCAGTCGCAATCCTTAAGCGCCGCACAGGACATGCAGCTGATTTTGGACTGCGACCCCCACATACACACACACACGCGCAAACAATGAAGCGAAATTTTTGCGCTCTGGCATCCTTAAGGCGAAATGTAATTTCCTGTGACAAAATACAAAGCTAATCCTCACATACACACATAGAGAGGCACACGGACATAGCAAGGTGGCAGGCAGAGCTGAAGTTGGCCAAAGGATTTGTGTGTGTGGCCGTGTGCCTCAAGGGTAGCAGCGACTGACTTCGATACGTGCAGCGAACCATGAGAACTGGACTGACTGCTCCTGCTGATGCTGCTGCTTGCCGTGAGTCCGTTGTCTTAGTAGGCAGGTCAAGGCTTTGCGGCTCCGATGGCTCCTTGGCATTTGGCATTTGATGAGCGTGGCGAGCCCTGGTCTTATTGCAGGTGCTGCAGTAGCTGGAGTGGCTGTTAAGCCAGGACACAGGAAACGCTGTGCGACAACAAAAGCGCTACACAAATAGCCAAGGAATTTCAAACTGACAAAAATAAATCGAAAGTTGAACTTTTCTTGTTGCTGGCAACAGCAGCAGCAGCTGGCAGGACATTTGTCCTGGGTCTGATTGCCATCGCATGTTATATGTATTCGGTCAGGGGCTTTCGTTTGATTTCTCAAGTGTAAACTACGCCCCGGCAAAGACTTTGTGCCCTGTCACACAAATATCAATATGAAATCGACCAAGCATCTGGCCCTACCCACTGCCAGCTTACAAATAACCGCAACAGCTGCCACATGCGCCAAACTACTAAAATAGCAACGACATTAATTGAATGGAGCACGCACTATGGCAATGGCATGAAGGAAGCACATAGCGGCTGCAAATTTTCATTATGCTCAATTTTAAGCCAAATTGAAGAGCTGTCACGGCGATTTGAGCAGGTGAAAGCAGGTGAGCAAATGCCAGCTGAATTCAACAGTCGATTGCCCGCTTTCATCCCCTTCCCCCTGCTCCCCCACCTGTTGTTTGGGGCTCGGTTTGCCAGCTTGATAGCCGGGCAGACCAGCGTACAGTGGTTAGAAATTCAATTTAATCATGCATTTGAATTGCACACAAAAACTTTCTGTTTATTTTCTGCTTCATTAGATGTAGATTATTTTTTTGTGGTTGGAGCTTTATTTAAAGCCATTTTGCACAAGTTGTGAATTTGTTTGCAAAACATTCGAATAACAAACAACAAATATACAAATAAACTCCATATAATCCACAGCTAAAAGTTTTTAAATTATGTTTAAAAGTCCATTAGAAATTATTTGGAATACGTTATTTCAATGGAAATACGTAGCAACTAGAGAATTAATTTTTAAAACAGATTTATAATTAATAGAAGAACTAAAATAAAACATTATATTTATAATTGCAATTCAGACAAAATGAAGGTAAAAAGAAATTCTAATGTATATAAATTTATTTAAATATTTAGCATTGCGTATTTATATAAAATTCATATGAAATATAATCAATTGTTTTTCAAAAAGTGTGTAAAATATTCGCGTGCATACAGTGTATGCACATACAAGATACCTTTGTAGTTCACGAGCAGCATTTCAATTCAAACAGGACTGCTCTACACACAGATTGACTGCAAATGAAACAGCTGCAGGCCAGCTTGGCTCAACCCGAGACAGAGACAAGCGGGAGAAAGAGAGAAAGCCAAGATATAGAGAAGAGAGAGCGAGAGAGCTGGAGTGGCGTAGATAGGTTGTCAGTTGGCCATTTCCATACCATTGATACGCTTGCATACATTGGCTTTGTGTCAACGGTTCAATACGCTCCACTCCATGCGAGCGTTACGCATATTTTTGTGAGGCAATAAGCGTGTAGCATGCTACACGGCTCCAAAAAATTCCATAACGCTCGCAGCCGCCTTCACTCTGCTCTCTGTCTATCTATCTGTTGCAGTTTGTTATGCCAACTGCGTAGTGACTTGACCGACATGTGTGTGGGTGAATCTGTATGTGTGTGTCAGTCATGGCCAACAAGTTGGGCCACGTCCATGTTACACGCTGGTCAAAGAGAAGGCTCTGATTTGTTTGCCTTTCACAACTTGTGGGTTGCCCTCGTTGTGCCCGTTCTTTTTGTGGATCTTGTTGCTGCTGATGCCATTACCGCGTGAATTGTAGTGGCTGTCAGCAATCGCAGCCACATTGTTGCCCAAAAAACCCTCACACACAGAGACACCCAAACGGTTAGCATGATTTTGCTGTTGTTAGTCATCGACTTAGCCATGAAATGCCATTGGTTGTGGTGTCAATCAAGGGGACAGCAACAGCAGCAACAGCAACAGCAGAAACAGCAGCAACAGCAGCAGCAACAGCAACAGCTACAGCAACAGCAACATCGACAGCAGCAACAATAGATAGCATCGCACGTTTTGCACACAAAACACAAAATTTGCATATTTGAATAGTATATTTTGTTATTTAAAAAGTCTTGGCAGTGAATATATTAAATGGGCTAGCATTATTATGAAAATCTAATAAAATTCTTTAAGCTAATATTTTTTTTTTAATGTTTGATAAAGCTGTTTATGAAATAGAAATAAGCAGCTTACTTTTTCTAACTTTACTTTCATAGTTAAAATTAAGCTGATTTTCCGACTTAAAACATTAAGACATTCAAAATACCTAGTTTTTACAGTTCAAACATACCAAAGATAGGAAAGCTTCTATAGCTATTATAATAAATTCAAATCAATATTTCCCAGTATTTGCCTACTGGCCCCATTAAACGATTCTCAATCCGAGCAGAGTATATTGGTTTCGATGCATTGCAAAAAACGTAGAGAATTGTATTTTTGTGTGGTATTTGGATTGCGAGAGTGTGGCCTGTGGGTCGTTTGCATTGCCAGCCACTTCATTATTTTGTTACCGCCCTGCTGCACCTGCAAGCGACTGACTGTGTGTGTGTGTGAGGGGGTGTGGCGTAAGTGTGACACTACGTATTTCTATGCATTCATGCATAATGGCTGGCAAACGTTTACAATAGCTGCAGCATGGATTTCCGCACGCTGCCATTTGCGGTCCATTTGCGGCCTGAGGGCAGCCAGGCTGAGGGCGGGGGGTCGGCATTAACAGTGAGGCAAGCTTTGGTCACCCTGGCGCCGTTAGCATGATTGAAAAACGTGCCAGCTGGGCAGACGGGCATGGTCGAGGCTCTAACCTCAGGCCCAATCCATTGCCAGCTGTGCACCGGCTTAAATTGCATGCCATTCTGTGTGCTGTCACTGGCATTGTATTGTTGTGTGGTTGCAGTCGATGTTGTTGTTTGTGTTTGTGCTTGTGTTTGCCATGTTGTTGTTGTTTTCCTTTCACAATTACGTAATTTATTTTAACTGTGTCAAATCCACGGCAATCGACAGCGATTATGCTGGCAAATTGCAACAATTCCTTGCCAGTTGTCCCAGGTCCCGATTGCTATTTGTAAACGTCGCTCGCATCTGTAAACGTTCTTGCCCCAACGGCCAGTCCGCAGTCAGCTCTGCCACTCATTTGGCTGGCTTGTGGCTGGTCCTCGTCTTCGTCGTCGTCGTCGTCAGCAATTAACCGCAGTGTGCTAATTAATTTGCTCATAATTGATGCGATTATGTGTTTCATTTGTGCCCAAATACGAAGCAACAAGCAACAACTGGTGCCAGGGGCAACATCAAGCGCCGACCTCGAAACGTTGCGGCCACAGTTCTTGGCTGTCCCGTTTGCTGCTGCTCCCATTTACGTGCAGCAGTTCTTTGTGGCATGTCCGGGAGGAAATCAAACGAATTGAACAGGCGCCTTGCACAATTTATAGATTTGTGGCGAAATGCTCAGCTTGCTGCCACAAGATGTCGGAACTGTGGTAAATTGAAAGCGGAAGTAGCGTTTTGTGGCATTCAGTGCACCAACAGCGCTCACATCCGCCCATCTGCCTTAAGCTGATTTGTGTCTATTGTCTTTTGCCATTTCAATTGCCATCTGCCGCCTGCCGCTTGGCACAGCTAGCCACTTGCCCACGGCAACGTCAATCACATGACAAGTGCACGCAACACCGTCGCACCATTTGCGAGTTCATAAAATGACCCACCGGTGCGGTTGCCGCTGGGCTGTCATGGATATATTGCCCATATTGCCATTGCCCATGGTCCGGGGCCCAAAAGCATGTCCTGTGTGACCCATTGCCGCTTCCCTTCCAGCCGTCTGCAGCGCCATTGGTAATTGCACACAAATTTGCTAAAATGCCAAAAACATCAGCGACAGAGGCATGCAACATGACTACTGCTGCCTCGGCAGCTACTTTGGCACTTAATGCAGCGCTTTTGTATTTTTCTGTTTGTGCTGCAGAATACCCTTCAATCGTGCAAAAAAGGCAATATTCGAAATAATAATTGCAAAAATTTTGCAATTTGAGTTCGAAAGCTTGCATAGAGTACTTTAAATTGTTTTTGCTATTTCCCATAGCTCCCTTTTTCCTTTAAAATAATGATATATGTAAATGTAATCAATCACATTCCAGCATTCCACTAAAAAAGCATTTATTGTCGCACACACCCTAGTTGAAAATCCATTGTTGTACGGTTAAAAGCGACGCCTAGATGCATGCAACACTTTTTTTACATACTGCGCGCAGACAGTAGCTGCACGTACATACATTAGTGTTCAAATCTGTGTAAGTGCGTGCGTGTATGTGTGTGTGTGTGGCAGTGGTAGTGTCGGTAGGTACTTACCATTTAGAACATGCACACGCACACTGGCAACATCTGCGTTGGAGGGAGCGCACGAGTATTTGCCGGAATCGGCCAGATCTGCATTCTGTATGAGCAGAAATGAGGTTGTCACATCGCCCTTTTCGGTAATTACCGACACGCCGCCTCTTGATGAATCATAATTAATGACCTGCAAATGGAAGAGCATTACGCCAAAAGGCCCGGTTAGTGAGTGAGTGTACACAAAGCAGAGTAGGAGGGCGCCTCCTTCAGCAGCAACATATAATTTGAGAACAATAGTAGGGAGCAGCAAATGTATTTTCTTTCGCTGCTGGAAAAAAATAATAAGCGAGTGCCGTTCACTTTGATTTTTCTTCTTCTTTTTTTTTTGCGAATGTGTTGTTTAACGCTGATGCTTGAATTTCGAATTTTTTTGTAATTTTCAAATGCGTGTGACAGCAGTGGGTGGTGGGGGTCGACTGTGTGTGAAGCGTAGCAACAGCTGCGCTTGACTGACATTACAAATCAGCGACATGTCAGCGCGTCTTGTTTACTTTTCACTGATGTACCCCTATTTCTCTTTTCCCCACAGCCGCTCATCAACCGTAAATGCGTTTAAAATTGCGATTTTAATTTGAATTTGATAGCTTGGCGCATGATTAAAGTTGACTTAACAGAGCTAATATCAAAGAATCTTAAGTTCCTAAGGAGAGACAGAGAGCGGTATGAGTAGATAAAGCGTGGGCGACACTCATAGTTAGATACAAAAATTATGTTAATCAAGTGGGCGGGGGGTGGCCTCGGGTTCACTTCGCCTAAGAGCAATTGGCCCAAGAGATGGCTCATTATGACGATGGCATTCTGTGCGATAGCCAACCGCCATCAAAGTCAACTTCATTATCGATTAGGGGCATAGGGGGTAACAGTAGGGCAAAAGTCAAACGTCGACTGACGACTGCTTGTAACAGCGGACAAATCCAGATGCATATTGAGTCACAAAATGGAGCAGATGCTCAAAGCGCTGACAAAAACAAATACCAGAATAATTTGCCAATACCAATACACGGAAAAAGAAGGGAGATAAACAGAGAGAGAGAGAGAGAGAGAGAGAGAGGGAATAGAAAGAGCACTAAGGGCAGAGACCAGAGCAAGTAGCTGACATTAACACATCATGTCGTTGACAGCGACAAGAAAATGGAGGCAACAATAGCGCCAGAGGAAATGAGTAGATGTATATGCCATCTATTGGAGGTCAGGGCATGGTAGGGTAGAGCTCGATCGTAGGCGAGGGGGAGATAGCGCATAATTTGCTGTCTAATCTCAACTAATCGACGGCATTTGCAATAATATGAAACATGAAAGAAAAGTTGGCGTCGCTGATAATGATGACGATAGGGAAACGTACATGCAGCTGTTTCTATAGCCACAGTCGAGGCATATAGCATATAGCAGTAGGTATGAAAATGTGGATAGACATATAAAAAAAAAAACAAAAAAACAATGACAATGCCCGAAACTTTGGCTTAACAACTTTTGCACAGGCAAGTTAAAAGTTTGCCTATCAACGGCGAATTGGGGCAAGGAGCAAGTAAAGGGGGAGAGGAACTAACAAAAGTCTGGTTGCTATTATAGTCCATTGCTGTCGTCGCTATCAGCATAAATTTCGTATTTGTATTATAATGTTTGTAGTTGTAGTTGTTGTTGTTGTTGCTTTTGCTCACAAATTGGTTAATGAAAGCGACGGCTTACTGTGACAGGCAGACTGTCAGACAGCTAGACAGACAGCCAGACGAGCTGACAGACTGGTAAATGCCAAATGGTAAACTGACAGCGGCACTTGCTGGCTATGTAAATTGGAATAACAGTTTGCGACAGAGCGGCTGCATCCAAAATTTACAATTTTACTACCCCATCGGACAAGTGCAGCTGTTTGATACACAAAATCAAATAAAAGAAAATATGCATGCTCTGCCACGCCTACTAAAAATGCGCATATGTCCGATATATGTGGCACTTGCCAACACAATAATCGTGCATAGCAAAAAAAAAAACCAAAGCAGTTAAATGTACATAAAAGTCTGTCATGCTGTCACAGCAGGGGACGCGGGGACACAACAGCATATAATAATGCAGGATCACTCGCAGTTGCCAGGAGTAGGCGTGGAGCTGGACTAAAGTCGGGGCTGACAGCCAGCTAATAGCTGGCTAAGTCTACTCAACATTTCACGAAACTTTCCCCGACCGCATATTACTACTATTGTTGTTAGCGAGGGCTGCTCGAAAAGTAACTATTCAAGCCGGACTTAAGCCTGACCACTGATATTAGCTCAGCTTAAATTATTGCCATAGCGTATACCTACTTTATGAACGACCCTCGTCACGGACGGACATATGCCAGAAGCAATTGCGGAAATGGCCGTAAAGAGAAGGAAGCGAGAGTCAGGCGAGCCAACACTGAGAGAGGAAATATGTAACACGTTAATTACAATTAGCAAGCGGATGTGCGCGAACAAAAAAGTGTTGCATACATTTAAGCGCAGCGCTTGGCACAAGCAAGTGCATCAACTAAGTTTATCCATCCATTAAACTAATTAACAGCAAATTTGCATGGATCGTAAATAATCCGTGTGCAGCACGGGCTAGGACGCCAACTTGGGCTAAGGTTGCGGCAGCAAACACCACAAACACACACGTACTCGCACGTACAACATACACCATCCACACACACACATACTTGGAAGGCCACCTGCCAGAGGCACACAATTGTGGCGCGTGGCTCTGCAAGGATTTTAATTAGAAAATTCCAGAAGTACAAGTGCCAGCTAGAAGTGAGCAGCAGCAGAGGCAGAGGCAGCAGCGGCGACTGCGACAGCGGCTGCAACAGCAGTTGGCAGCAGGATTTGTGCACTTTTTAACACGTTGCCAGCAAACTCTCCTTCTCTTTGCCTTTTGCCCAAGTCACTTTTATTTTTTACTCCACTTTTCGTCGCTATTTTGCTTGGCATTTGCATTGCAATTAGCTGGGCACTATAACGACCACATCTATGACTCTTACTCCCTCCTTCTTTCTCCCTCTCTCTCTCTCTCTGTCACCGTGACCCTGGTCCTGGAGCGCTTTAAGCGCTTTTAATGCCGCGCAATTAGCCAGGCTGTTTATGCTGCTTAAATCACTTGCAACTAACACAACTAATTGTTGGCCAACGGTGCGAGGGCCAAGCACGTTCCAGGATAAAGCAACCACCTGGATGACCAATCTGTTATTTTCATGTTCAGCTGATTTTCATGTTGTCCCCATTGTTGTTTGTCAGCCGCTGTTCAAAGAATTTACAGTGCATATCAGTAAAGCGCCATTGACCCACTTTCCTGGCAGATGCAAATGTGTTGATTCACACATTAAAATATCACCGACTGTCACTTTAAATTATGTCAACGGATTGCAATGCGCTGCAGACGCGATGAATCGAGAACTTCTTTGATTGAAGCTGCAATCGGAATCGGCTGGTAATAAGAAACATCAACAGGCGCTTGGTGATGAAAGCTTGCCGATAAATATCGATACATAATAATTTAATAATAATAAAAACTGAGAAAAATCTCATTCATATTAATCAGTTGGATATGTTTATAATTTGTTTCAACTGGTCAAGTTGACTGTCAAAATAGATAGAACACATAGCACTTAAACCAGAAAAAAAATTAAAAAAAAAACCAAATTTGCTGTAGAATTGTAACAATAAAGTTTAATTACCTCCTCGTGATGGTACCAGAATATGTAGGCCGGCGGCTCGGGGCTGAACTTTACAGTGCAAGTGAGATTTATGGTGCTGCCTTTATCAACATGAAGGTCAGGTCCGCCAAGTATGGTCGCCGTTGGCACTGTCAACAGGAAACAGCAATGAAAAACGCAGACGAGTCACCGAAAAAATAGAAGAAGAAGAAGTAGATAGAGGGGGGCATAAGAAAAAGAAATGCTTGAAAAACGCTGTTAAAACGAGGCAGACACAGTCAAAGCTGACTGGCTGGTCGCATAGGTAGGAGGCTCGAGGTCTGAAAGCCTGGCTGACACTGTAGAATAATAAACTACAAGATAAAATGAAATTATTGTCGTATAAAAACGAAGTCCTCGACGTTCCATTGCCCGCCACTCGACATTGTCCTCTTCGTCAGCCTCGTCTTCGTCTTCATCCTCGTCTCCGTTCTTTGGGCTGTGCGTGTTGCTCACTCGTTTGGTGTATGTAATTTATTTGCTCAACAACTTTTTTGCTTGCCTTCGTGGCACGAGTGTCCTTTTGGCTTTGTTATTTGCGACAAATGGTTGATTTTTTTATTTTATGAAGCCAAAGCGAGAGCCAGAGGCCCCGCCGCTGCCAATGCTGCTGATTCTCTTCAACTCAAACGTAATCGCTTTGTGGATGTGGGCAGTAGTATTCACATACTCATGCTTATGCTCATGCTCGCATTCGTACTCACCGACAACATTGAGACGTACAAAATAACTGCGAACGGGCTGCGTTGATATCTGGCACTCGTACATGCCCGCATCTCGCTTCTGGGCCCACTTTATCTGCAGCGTCCAGTCGTCGGTGTCCTGATGGTGTGTGGCCTGAAACCTCTGATCGGACGTATACGTGTAGGAGCCCACTGTCAATATGTGGATGTCCCGATGCCGTATCCAGGATACCTGCACAAAAAAAAAACAAGCAAACAGATATTGCACGAAATATCAATAAAATGAAGTACCCAATACCAAAAAAGGGAATAATTTGACAATTTGAGAAGAGATTAAATTGAGGTAGTTGAAAAGAGTTGATTAATTTTATTAATTTTATACATTAATCTATTACTAAAGAACTAATGTTGTTACACTTTTTGTTTCCTGAAATACCTCGAGATACCCTTTTCCAGCTGCTTAAAAAAGGCTGGGTATAACAACCCAAAATCTCTTTGTTTATGGCCAGAGGTAAAAAGCAGGCATTAAAAATGCAGCAATTGAAAAACGAATTGCTGTCGCATTGCAATTCAAATCGAATGAAAAGCGCAAGGGTTCCACAAGGTTCTTCAATTTCCTTTCCTTTGTGTGTGTATGCCTGTGTGTGTGTTGTCTGGATGTCCTTTAGCGATTAATCAGCAGCCATTGCGTATTCTCGCATTGTTAATGGACGCGTATCTCATCCAAGTTGATGGCGCACATGACGTATACGCAACGTGATGTGGTATACGTACGCACATGAGCTTGTTGTTGTTGGGCTTCGTCAAGTTTATGGGCGTGTCGTAATCCTTGAGATTTTTGGGCAAGGGAATGCTGAGAGTGCGTTTGGCTGTGTGGCTCACTGAAACAGTGGTTGCCTTTTAGGGTCTGCTGTTGGTGAGTTTTGAGTTGTTTTAGCTTTTGCTTAATTATAACAAACTTTTTAAGTAGTTGCAGCGCTCAGATACAACTTTGTAAGCTCAACGCTAAACAGCATTGCACTATTTCGGTCTTTTTCTCTCTATCTCTCTCTCTTTTTCAGGGTTTGCGTCTCTGTCTGACACTTGATATGCACAACTTATTAAGTCAAATGTAAATGCAAAATTATCGCACTTGCCAGTTGCCGTGCTCCAAAAACTTACAAAATGTTGCCTACAGCGCGCATTCAGCAGTCGTCCATTGAGTTTATAGGGGCGTGGCGCATTTTGGTGCGTGCATTTAATTATACGAAATGTTGTTGCATACTAGACAATGGCGGTCCCCATCCACATCGAACAACGCTGAGCCACTTGGTGAGAGGGTTTGGCAGTTTTCTGCGACGCATGTGGACCGCAATGAGTGTATAAAAGTGTGAAAAACATGTCGACAAGGGGCTGCCATTAAACAAACATTTTACGCAACAAATTAAAGTGTAATTAACAAGTGCATGCTGTGCTCCATCAACAAAACAACAGCAACAGCAACAAAACACGCATCGCCTGACAGTGTCCCAGTGCACGCAGTTCCCTTTTTCCTATGCCCAGTCTCCAGCATATTAGCAGCAACGCTTCCAGTGCAATACACACACATGACACTCCCCGTTTACACACACACACCCACACACGCACATGTCCTGCTGAGTTCGTTTCGGTTTGTTGTTTGGTTTTCTCGGCTCGGACTGCGCCAAGTGAAGTGCGTGCGGCAAGTGCAATTTTCACGAAATTGTTTAAATAATTTCGCGCTTAAATGCAATTGCAAATGTTTTATGGCACGGGAATACGGCGGGGCGCGTGGCCAGCGAAAAGGGCTATCCGCCCACTGCAGTTAGTCGCTGACGTGTGGCAACTGCCACTCGACGCTTTTGTGTTGCCAAGAAATTAAAAGTTGCTGCATGCTGCAAGTCCTTTTGACGCCGCAACTTCTCATCCTGCTACGGGCTCCTGAAACTCCTGCTGCTTGGCGCATTTGTGTCAAGTGCTCGGTAGTTCGGCGCGTGTGCTAAAAGTTTGTTGGTTTTTGGCATTTGGAGCCCTGTTTGTTTGCGTTAGCACCGCGTGCGACGCATTGTTTGTTAATGAGCGTTCGAATCTTTTTGGCAAGCACTTGTTTCTCTCCCCTACATCCTGCCACACCTCTGCCATATTTGGAGCACCCCGGGCAGCGGGCACGTGCTGCTCTTTGGGGGACTCCAATGATTAATCGCACTGCGCAACACTTTCGTTGCCTAATTATTCATAAGCTTGTCTGTCACGCATATTAAAAAAGTTCAGAAGCGCACCGATAAAAATTGTCACGCCCAGACGCCATTTCTGACAGTCAAACATTTCATTTCATTTAATATTTACACGTATTTTAAAAAATATGTGTAATAAGTTGAGAAGAAACACATCTTCTACTAATTAAATTTATAAATATTACCGAATTTGCGTCTTAGTAAACATAATGAATACCCTGCAGCTAAACAAAAACATAAATATGGGACTGTAAGAAAAGTATAAAAGTATTTATACGAACAGCTTTAAATGGATCAGCATTTTGCTCTGTGTGCTTATTTAACAACCATAATGTGAACAGGGTACCTAACAGTCTAAGTCGATCAGGTCCTACAGAACAAGCCTCACAACAGGCGGCAGGAACTTCAATGGGAGCAGCAGGTTGCCATGGGAGTTTTGTTGTGGCAGGCTGTCTCTTGAATAGATGACACAACGTGGCAGGGCGCAATTAAAGCAGATAAACAAAGGAAACAATTGCAATAACAGTCTCGCGCTACCAGAGCAGAATTCAACAATTTCTAAATTTCTGAAAAGAAAACAACTTAATGCGGACTTAGGACGTAGGACCCTGGTCTTGTCCTCCCTCTTTTTCTCAGCTGCTATCACGAAAAGGTCCTTTCGCGCATCCCCGCACAGCACGTCGCAGACAATTTGAAAAAAAAAAATTGGCTGAGCGTGTAACTAATTAAAAATTTCGCAGTCATGCTAGGGGAATTACATTTTGGCAACGCGTCTGCCCACCAGGTTGGCAAATCAACGAAGTCAACAAGAACAACATTGAGTCAAGTTGAGAATAACCAAAAAGTTGGCGGCGGCTGGAGGCGTCAACGACACACATCGCGGGGATGTGAGGTAATGTCAAAAAACTTTAAAGGCTGAACGGATCGTCACGAACAGGCGAAAAGTTTTAGCCATCTCTACTGTTTGCACTCACCGTTTTGTTGGCCAAATTGCGCACACGGCAACTGAGATACGCGGATTTGCCCATGAGGGCGGTGACATTGCGGGGCGTCGAGGGATCAAAATATGGTTCCATCCATTTGGGATGAGTGTAGGCGGCTGTGGGCATTGTGGCCAGCCCTGACGGCGTTGTTGTCATCTCATCTAACGAGTTGTAGCCCTCAATGGGTCCATGCATGCCACCATTTGTCATATCTGCAACGAGTTGCCAGGGCAAAATGAAAATCAATTAATACGTTCGTATTGAAAATTCGTAAATTGTAGCGACTGAATGCGTTTTTCAGTTAAAGCTTTAAATTTAAGAACAATTTTGTTGGTAAAATTTAGAAATTTGGTATATAATGCACTTTTCATTCATCTAGAGCTGTGCTTAGTGAGATTTTTAGATATGTGGAAATATATCACGTATACGTATAAGTCCTGAAACCTTTTTTATCACTTCATTGGACAGTTTTTTATTTCAACATTTCTTGTTTTAAATTTAAGCCTGATATCAACAAATTTTTTGGAAAACCACATAAAAGCGAACTCGAGCCTTTTATCCCAATATTTTGTTGCCTACACAAAATGATTTTTGGGAGGCTAAAAAATGTGGGAAGCATTTTAGAATTTATCTTTAACTTCATGAGAGACAAGTTCCAAAAATGTCAAATGTCTCTATTTTAAAGGACGTGTGTGGCAGTCTTTTTGTGTGCTATTTGCAAGTCCGAGTTATTTTCTGAGTTTTTTGCCGCCACTCGTCACAAAATATTAAAAACTCGTTGACAAAAGTGCTGGAAAAACAGCAAGAAAAAAACACTCTGTGGCAGCAACTTTTCAGCGAGCAACATTTGTTTGCAGTGTGCGGCATAGAAAAAAATAAATAAGAAAAACGCATCAGGTGAAAATGCAAAAAACAAACTGACAGATCCTCAGCAGGGGCACACACTTTATATCTTGACAGCACTCGTCAGCCAAAAGGCTACAGCTTGACTTTTGTCATCGGCTTAGTCCGACAGAAAAAAACTTGATTCGTTAAGCCCGTTGAACGCTGGCCGCTCGACTGCAATAGTGGTCGGAAGTTACACAAGTGGCCACAATGGTAGCCACTGGCAACTCTTTAGTTTCAATTTAGAAATGAACCACTGAACCACCGAACCACTGAAAGGGCATCAGCGAATGCGGGGGCAAATGCATTTCAAAACCGCAAGCAGCTGCAAAAATGAACGCACAGGGAATGAAAATGGGATATACGCCGGTGTTGGCAGCGGAAAGGGGAACAGGAGAGGGAGCGGAAGCGGGAGCGGAAGCGAAAGCTGTTGGCCTAGCCTAAGCACGGAGGGCAGCCTTCAAGCGAGTGAAGTGTTTGCGGTTGGCAAGTACAAGTGCACACACGGACATACACGCACAATAAAAACGAAATTGTGTCACTGCTTACATCACGAGGCAGGCAAAATCCTTACACACACATACACACAGATACCACACCCATGTAGGCAAACCGCAAGTGACTACGTGTGTGTGTGGAATATTCGAGCTCATGGTTATGCAAAATATTTGCACTCAAATCATATTTCAAGGATTAAAACTTGCATTCATTCGAAAACTGTTTTTCCACATGCACGCCTTCAGTCACATACACATACACACACACAAACACACAGATAGTGACTTACATATACAGAGACACATCTATGGCCGCTCTCAACTTCGGCTTCATTAAACAAAAGGTTGCCAGCATATGACGCGCATTTGTATGCATGAATCGCCGCCAGTGGTTCGGGCAGATGGGTGTGGCATACATACGATAGACGCTTACGCTTAATACGCTTAATGCCAATGGCACAGAAAATTGCACAAATTTTCTGTAAATATTGCATTCACTTTTAACGAAACTGCAGCTGAGTTTTTCGCTGCCCATAAAAGTATGCTACACATTTTGTAAAAGTCTCCCAGCCAAGGATGCAACAGCTTTAAAGCCGAGCAACCGAGCTGTCGGGCAATATGCGATGGCAAAAAAAAATTCAATTGCCTCAGCTGAATGTGCTTCATTTCTGGCCCATATGAGGGAGTGTACGCGTGTGTGTGTGTAAGTGCTGGCATTGAATGTGCTGTATGGGAAGGGGTGATTGAGTGTTTGCTTAATCATTACGCAGGCCGTGCACGCCCACTGACTGACTGACTCAGTGGCTGGCTGGCTGGCTGGCTGTGGGTAAGCAGGCAGTCAGCCTTTTCATACAATGACTTTGCATACTTGCGTTTAATTTGCAAGGACAACGCGACGGGAAAGGGCGCAACGACTGCGTGGAGCAATTAAGAAAACTTTTGTAATTTTCATGCTTATATTTTGGGCATATTTTACATACCCTGCAACTCTAGAAGTATATTTGTGTATATGAAAAGCAAAATAACAGCTTCTGATTACCAAACAGTTTATAAAAGTTTTCCTCTATGGAACCAGTCTTAAATTTGATTCACTTTATGGGAAAGGGTATTTGACAGGCAGTCACTTAATTTTCTCACCACAAGCAAGCTGGCTAATTTTGTGGAATTTGATCCTGTTTCTCTGAAATCAAGCGTAATGTGCAACACTTTGAACCCATAGCTCAATGAATTTCGTGCCTACTAATTGCCTGTTTATGGGGGTCTCAAGTTCGATACACATTTAATTGTGTTTTATGGCATTGAATTTGTAGTCAATTTCGGCACACTTCATTGGCTTTTGATATCTTATATCTGTGCCTGAAAGGGTGTGTGTATGGGTAATTAAAAATCAACATGCGGCGCCAGCAGTTGAGATGCTTTAGGCCATGTGAAGTGCTCGTGCCGAGACCTCTTGCCATTAATTTCCTACTAATGCAACATGACGAGCGGTATTCTGATTGGACTTGGCTTGTCCTGGCGGCTAAAAGAGAATGTCGAACCGTGCAGGGATGGTACATGTGCCGATGCTGCTGCTACGGTGCACGCCAGCATGAATAATGATGCCTTTTGACATTGTCTAAGTAGTTTTATGCGTGGCAACATGAGTTGGCTCGAAATCCAATGAACAGCCAAATGCTCGCAACTTGCTCGATGGCCTGTCATTGGAGCTAAACTGGACGACGCGCTGATTGCCACTCGCATATGCATGCGGCACGCAGTTGGCAGTCGGCACCTCGGCGTCGACGTCGATGTCGACGGCGGTGGCTGCCACTGTTGGCAACCACTTAACCACTCAACCACTCAGTTACTTATTTATTTATGTGCTGCGCAATGCATTGCGCGGCTTTTGTTGCCAACATTCTACGTCCTCATTCAGCGCCAGTTTGTGCTTCTCGCCGGCTGCGGCTGCCGTCTTAATTAAGCTTAAATGATGCTGCAAAATTTATTTCATTTCGCACTCGAGGCGCGCGAATGAAGCTGAACCTGTATATGAACCTGCTGTGGGAGCATCTTCTATACGCACGGCATGCATATAAATTATCCAAGCAAATTACATGGCACATGGCGAAAATTGAAATGTGGCAACTGTGACAAGTCTATGAGGGTGTGTGAGTTTCAATGGAGAATGCTCTCTGTTTGGGCTGACTGCACAGCTATCAAATTTGTTTTATTTAAAACTCAGCGTTGATTAATTTTAATGCACTTCATTAAATCGATTCGATAGAAATTCGCTTCAATTGTTCGCATGATGAATTTCTTGAACAATTCCAATCTGCAGTCAGCAAAACTTTTGACTTATTCAAGTTCATGTTTATTTATTGCATATTATGCAAATGGACCTAACAATAAATTCCGTGACTTATTTCTCTAAGCAACTAGCGCTATCTATATTTCAGCTTATAGAATTTTTGGCAAAATATTTAATAATGCAGTACATTTAAAATATTATTTATTTATTGAATATTCTATCGAACGCATTAATTTTATAGTTTAACTTTAATTGATTGGAAAAATTAAAAAAGCATATTAAATATTTAAAAATATTGCTGAACTTCTTTTTTCGTCGACGACATATAAAACCCTTTGAGTTAAAAGCTCTATGGCATTCAGCAGAATTTCAGTCTTTGTCTTTAGTCCTCAGTCTTTGTGTAACTTGTTATCCTTAACGTTGATTGACAACATTTTTGCGCAATGCTTTTGTTGCTGTTGTTAGCTTTCTTCTTGCTGCTGTTGTTGTTTTAGTTTGTTTGTCTTTGCATAGCCACTTCGGCTGACAAAACATGCGATACGATGCGACACGGCAACACAAGAAGAACAGGCAAGCACACACACACACACACACACACACAGACACACACACATAACTCATATATGAAATATTCGTAAAATTTCATACAAAGTACAAGCAAGTTCCATGTGTGTGGGTGTGTAAGTATGTATAAGTGTTGTGTGAGGCTGCGAAAGCTGAAAACATAAAATTAAGTTTACTCTACAAGAAGTTGCCTGGCTCTGGCTGGCTGGAAGCGCTGGCTGACTGCCTGCATCTGGCAGGGCTTATCACCTCTGGCCTTACCGCTGAAGCTTATAATGAAGCATTGTTTGTTGCACAAAGTTTGGCCCGGAATGAAAACAGCAAGAAACCAGCCAAGAGCCAACAACAAGTCAAAGCATTCATGTCTCGAAGAAAGTCAAGTCTCCGAGCATGCGTGTGTAGGCGTGTGCGGAGTATCTGGTTGGCTGACAAGATATTAAAATAATATTTACAAGGACTGAAGTGGTGCGTATAATGCATAAGATGCCGGGCAGCCATACAGCTCCATGTCTCAGCGGCAAGTCTCAAGCACAGGATAATAAGCAGCATCTGCATTTGAATTTGCCAACGTGATGGCCTGATTAGAGTTGTCCTTTGGCCTTTTCGGTTATTGTTTGGCATTTTCGACAATGTCCACTTGTTTTTATTAATGATCATCATAGATTTTCCAATCACAAGCTGTAATCCCTTGGCCCCTTAATGGCAGCTAGAACAGCTATCCACAGCCCGCACTCCACTTATCCTGCTAGCATATTCCGGCACGTATTTTCCACATTCTCTACATTTTTTCTTAGCTGTCTTTCCTTTTATTTTGTGCTCGGCAGCCAAGAATCAATTTAATCGCTTGGAAAAGGGTCAGAAATGGCGCTTGAAAATGTCACTTCGCTCTGGGATTTTTTGTCGATGCTGTCGAATTTTAATTGCGTGTGTTAATATTTGGGTCCAGCGAGCATTTTGGCCTTTCGGCCTCCAAACTTAAATTTATAGTTGTGACAGTGCTTAAGCCAATACAATTTGCTACGCATGTGGCACATAAATTCAACTTGGGTTTTGGTCATTTCGACTGACAATTGATGTCTATTGGTTGGCCCAGAGACGTGACCCCCAAAAGTAGGTAGCATGCACACAAATATATTTTCAAGTTGTCTTCTCGTTAGCTGCCTCTTTGATTGCCAGGTGTCATGTGGTCTTGTATTATTTATTAAACTTAATCAATCACAGCAGCAGCAGCAACAACAACAACAACAACAACAACAACAACAACAGCAACAACCACAACATCTTGTTGGCAAACAGTCAAAACCGCATTGTAGGCATTTATAGTTAAACTTTTAATTGCAGGCCATGCGAGTGACATGTCACAACACTCAAAAACAATCACACAAACACACACACACCCTCCAACACAATCAAACACATTCACATATTTACAGCTGCTGCAAACCACAAAAGGCAAACTTAATGGCGATTGCGATTGCAATTGCTGATATAGCTTTTGCAGTTGTTGCTCTGATACCCTACAAGCAGCAGCCGTAGCGGGTATATAGCTACGGTAAGTAAATAAATCAAATAGAAGTACCCCACTGAGCTGTATGCTAAAGAATTCCCCTAGTGGTTCATAAATTAGCTGAAATCAAGTTTTGCTACAGGGTATCTCACAGTTGTGCCAATGCCTGCCTGATTGATGCTGCTTCCATGGCCTGCAGAGCAATATAAAATATTAAATTCAAATGAAAACACAATAGATTTTGTGCTCTGGTTTTTTGCCCTTTGCTGCTTGCGAGCGAGCTATGAAATATTTACAGCGGCGCACAGCTGCTGCCAAATGCAACCGCATGGCAAAGTGTAAACAAACTTACAATAAATCATTTTTAAATAATTTACAATATGGCAAACGCCCGCACATTCGAAACTAAGCCTGTCCCCCGGCTAAGCCCACAAACGAAAAATAAAATCGATCTGCAGCCAATGCCAAAGCCCAGTTGCAAGCAAATAGAGCCAAAAAAAATGTCGCGCATGTCGCGCTTTACGCGTCAACGATTTGACGTCTGCTTCAAATGGAGTTTGAAATGTACAAAAAAAAGGTATTTCTTTTTATTTATTTTCTTTTGCTTTTTTTTGGTATTTTTGCGACGCGACACGAGGCGTGTAATGGCTTAGCAAAAGCTTCACTTTGTCCGTCACGAGTTCGTTGGAAAATCCACAAAACGTGCAATCAGCGCCGATGTGACTGGCTTGCACTTGAAGAGCTACTCATTCAGTTGGTTGCTTGGCATAGACTGGAGTATACCCTGTAAACAAGGAAGTGCCTTAACAAGCGGCTTAATCAGAAAATATATAATTCACGTCTGATGACCTGCGTATACTTAAAGGGGTATGATCAACAACTATATATCAGCCAGCGTGAACTGTCTTTATACAGGAAACAACAATCTTTTCGCCTATTACTGGCTTAAGCATACCCTTTAAACAGAGAACTGCCTTAAGACTGGCTATAATCAGCATATATATAATTAACATAAGTTTAATGGAGTGAATTTCTAAAGCTGTTCAGCAAAAGACTTTGATTTCGGTGTACGTATACCCTGTTAATTGAGAACCTTGATTTATTTAGCTTTAATAGGTGATACGCCCTATTCCCACCCCATTTGGCATGCCAATCATATTCACTTGCCTGCAGCCTGGTTTGTTTTAAAGACAGTCTTAACAGACAATGTTTGCCGTACGCGTGCTGCCTCCACAAACTTAAGCCAAGTGCCGATCCACCAGGGCCCACAAAGCTAATTCTTGTCTGCATTCGGAGCTACATCAGCTGCTTCAGCTGCTTCAGCTGTTTCTTTTTTCTAGTTTGATTGAGTGGCCATTCGACTTGATGGTCGCATTTCGAATTGAGTACGAATAGAGCAAATGACTTAAAAGTGCCAACTACTCGTGTGTGCTTGGCTCATGTGTTTGTATAAGTGAACGAGTTCTGTTCACCCTCAAACACACACACAGACACACATATATCTCTGTCGGCAGATGTCGTCGGTCTCTGCTATTCACTTACATAGTGCCACTTAGTTATGGCTTCCACTTCAAGTCTGAGTCGGAGCTGTAACGTGTACAATCATTGCGTCAGTCACGTTTTGAATCGAGCAAATTCATCAGACAATTTCGCTGTGTGGGACGAAAGTCGTCTGCTCCTGCAAAGGACTCGTCGCTCATTCAATGCGCATTTGTTGCCGTTAGCTTAAGTTGGCAGCGCATGCAATTTGTTATTTCTATTCCAGGATTATCGCAGCTCCAGAGCCACGCGAATACAAATCGATTGAATTAAATTGAGATTTTTATGCGTACATCAATGCATTAATAAACACTTTACCGAGCTTCTGCTTCAAACCTTTTTCATTGCTTCAAATTTCAATTTATAGTTTTCACATTTATTTATTTTCTTTCCTCTTTTTTTGTTGCCATTTCATTCAGTCGCTCTTTTGTAATCGAGCGAAATAGCGGTTATGAACATTAACATTTTATAGCATGCTTTTTAGGGCAAATGAATCACAAATGTGGAATTTAATGGTTGCAAATGATTTATAAGTCGTTCTCTTAAATTACTTATTAACAATTATTTGTATAGCCATTAAAGCTGAAAACTAAAAGTTAATTTATCAATCTTAACAATTGTGAGTGTCGTTAACTGTTAAAACACATTAAATGTATATTTAATTTGTTTTAAATTTTTTATAAAAGCATATATAAATACATATTCATATATGAATATATTAAATTTAATATTTGAATTCCTTTAACAAATAAATACAAATAGTTCAGAAAGCCATTTGGAATCGTGTGTAATTGCAGAAGTTTTCACGCGATTGTTTAGTTTGGGTTGGGCTTGAGTAAGTAGAAGCAACAAGCTTAGAAAATATTTAAACAGCAATTTAATCAAAAGCGAGTGAACAAAAGAATGAAAAGTTAAAGCATACAAAACAGAAAAGTGCAGCATGCAGAGGTAATTACAAGTCGACTTGGATTATTTGATATTTGTGCTGCCTGTCGAATCAGATACGAGTCGCTGCTGTGGTCGTCGGCACTGAAGGGCAACAGCTGCAGCTGGCAGCAGGCGGCAGGAGCAGCTGCCGCGATCTCGTACCATGTGCCAGGCACGTAGCTACCTGGCCAGTGTGTATGTGTGTGTGTGTATGGGCTGTTTGTTGTACTTGAGTGTGTGCACGCCCAGCGCTCGATGGCCAGACTTAAAATCACAACAACTGCGCAGCAGCGGGCACGAGTGCCAGAATTCCCTCAAGGCTTGCCATTTAACTGGCTGGCTGGCTGGCTGGGTGGATGGTTGCCTGGGTAAGGGCTTGGTCGAGGTTCGGCTGGGGTTTTGCTTGGCTGTGCCGCGGCACAGTGTATGAAATATTTTCGCGTTATTTGCTCTTGTTAACATTTTCCATACACCTGGCCAGCTCTGCTGCCTGCTGGTTGCTGCCAGTCCCCATTGTTATTTTTCGTTATAAATTTTGAAAGTATACACAAGCACAGGCTCGCACGTATGTGTGTGTGTGCATTTGAGAGAGATAGCGAGTGGCTGCTGCTGCTACTGCTGCTGCTGACAGTGTGCGCGTCTGTGTGGCTATATCCCTCCTGGGGGCAACTCAAAGTGGAAATGCTTGCCTTATTAGTACATTCAGCAGTAAAAATGTGTTAATCTATAAACGTGCCCGAAAGTATGCAATGCCTTTTTGTGTGTGCTCCTCCGTGCGTGTGTGTGTGTGCGTGCGTGTGTGCAAGCACTCTGGTATTTTACGTTGCCCGCGAGACATGTCAGCCAGATTTCAGTTGCTATGCGAGCTCTTTAATGAATTTATCGCGTGTTGGGATTCCGTTTCACATACGCCCCGTATCCTCTTGCCGGGCAAGGACACACGGCAACTATTTTAAAGCGCCCAACTCCGAGTCCTGCTGCCGCCTTAGGCTCAGGCAAACTATGTGCTCTTAATGTTCTGTGGGGTGTGGCTACATAGATAGAGTGCTGTCTGCATGTCTGTCCGCAGGTCTGACAGGTGCCACGTACAGGCGCTGTGGCTGATTATGATGTTGTTGCTGCTGCCTTTACTGCTGATTGTTGTTCTTGCTGAGTTTCGCTGGCACTTTGAGCCTGCCATGTAAAACATTAAAATTTGACAGCTTTTAATGGGCAGCAAGCGCGCAGCCAACACAACTTTTCGGCGCCGACCGTCTGCTGTTGTCGGCTTTTAATCGCTGCCCGCATAAGCAAGCACTTGCAACAGCTAGCTACTCATAAATCATCCAGCAACAAGCCATGCCACTATGCCGAGTGGCATGCAACTCACACACATTGTGTAGCTCCGCTTGGCAGCTGCCAGTTTTTGGCGCCGGCAGAGACCAAAATTATTGTTTTCCAATTAATAAATGTCAATTACGTTCGAGCGTAAAAAGAAGGTCAGAAAGAGACAGCTCTAAAGCAAATGCCAGCCAGGCTGTAGGCCATTCGTACTGTGGCTGCCATATGTTTGCACACACTTGACCGCAACTGGATTGGGCCGGCCCATTGGGGCGTCAGTTGCTGCCGATGCTGTTGCTGTTGCTGTCATCTTAAATGAACGACATGCTTACTGGGGCTTAGCCACCATCAGTCTGGCACCTACAGCTGCCCAACAGCCACGCCCAGTCCCAACCGCCCAGCTGGTATGTGTGTCAAGCGGCTCTGCTACAAATGAAGCATAATGGCCAACGTAATGACCGACTGCAACTGCGTGTGTGTGTTTGTTTGGGTGTGAGTGTGAGCGAATGTTGTTGTAGCATATGTAAATGCAATTTGTAACATTTTTGTTGGGTTTTATGAATTGACAATGATTTCATTTTCGGTTTGTTTAACAGCCGAGCAAAGTTTGCTTTTGGCTCCGTCTGTACATAAACTTCTGCGACTGACTGTGTGTGCTTTAATTTGCTGTTTCGGCTAGCCAAGCAACGATCCAGCCTCATTGTCTTCTAGCCATAATTGCATTCCACACTTTTTTGGGGAACAACATTTTTGCGTTGCTTTGATTACAGTTGCACTTGCTGTTGCATGTTGCATTGCACTTGTTGTAATTGCAATTTACTCCTGTCGATGTGTGTGTGGGTGTGTGTGTGCACTTATGTGTGTATATATATGTCCACATATCTCTTGTCTTAACTATTACGTGCGAGCTGTTTCCTTGAAATTTCCGACTTAAATTATCAACAACTGTGAGCCGGCTGCTGAAAATTTGTGGGTGCTGCTGTGCAAACTTTTAGGAAGGGATTCAAGTGCGCTGCGCTGTGCTGCAGGATACTGGATACAGCACGTAGCCGCAGCAGCTGAACATACATAAGGATTTCGGTTTCGGTTCGCTTTTGGTTTTAGGGTTTTCTGGTTGCTTACGAGCAACTCGCGTGTGTCGTCTATGTGTGTGTGCGTGTGTGCAAATGTTATGCAATCACACTAATGCGCAGTTTACGGTTGGAAAATGCAACAACCAACAGGCAGCCAAAGCAGCACCTAGAAAAGCGCCTTTTATAAATGGTTGCCGCAACTGCGAGCTGCAGCGCGGCAACATCATCAACTGTGGCCTGCCCCTAAAAAAAATAATGTACAATAACTGGCAACGAGACCACGCCCACCTTTCCGTCGCCTCGCTAAGCGCTCTTTATTAATTGTTTTGCACCGCAACCCATTAATAAATAACTTGACAACTTTGTCAAGGCTTCCACTGGCCATGCCTGCCCCAAAAGGTAGGCAATACTTTTTTATTGCTTTCCCTTGCCATGGGGCGTGGCCTCAGTGCCTTTTTGTTTCAATTATGTTGCAATTTGCATACTGAGTAAATAAATCTTCGGCCATTGCATTGCAAGCACCAGAGGCTACTTGGCCCAAAAGTCTGGCCAATTTTTTGTATGCATATGCATGGCTACATCAAACTCAGAGTGAGTGTGTGTGTGTGTGTAGGTATGTGTACTGGTAAATCATCATGAATGTTTTAGCATATGCACACTTCATTGCATATGCCATATGGGTGCAGGCAGGCAGCCGAGAGTGCCAGTGCTGTAAAACTTTAAAATGCATGAACCTCTCAAACAAGCGCTACAAACATTATGGCTATTCCCTTACCCTACCTGCTCCCCCGCCCCTTTGTTCAGTTAAAGCGTAAGTTATATGCACATTAATTTGAGTCGACAGCAGCCCAGGCATTTGTCTTAGCAATGGCATCAACAAGACTCTAGCAGCAGCAGCTGCTGCAAGGGCCACCTCCCTCGATTCTCGAATGTCGTCTGTCGTCTGTCGACTGTCTCTTGTCGCTTGTCGCACCATTAGTGGTACGCACAATGGCGATAATAAATTAAAAACGAAAGCTAATTTCTGTAATTGCCAGCACAGAGCGAATCAACCTCAAGTCTTTTACCACTGTCGCGGTGCCTGTCACGCGCCCTCTTTCTATAACGATATACCCTGCTGCTCGACGTGAGCCGGGTATATAATCGTCTCAAGTAGAATAATCAAAAAAACATCACAGTATTAAATAGTATTAAACATGAAATACACATTAAAATGAGGCAGCAAAAAACCATGCAAATAAAAACTCTAATAAAATAAATATTATATGAATAAATTCCTATTTTAAATGGGTTTTCTGTATGAAAAAAAGTATAACAATATATTTGCATATGTATTTAAATATAAACATAATTGCTTTTTATTTCGGTTTTGGTTTTAGTTCGTTTCTCACACTACCAAATTCTGAAGCTTAAATGTCATTTTAAAATTCTGTTTTCGCTGACAGATTCTATTTATTTTTTTAATCACAAAGTTAGTATTATAAAACTAATCCCTACATACAAGGGGATTCGCTTTACTTAATTGGAAAAAACACCGTTTGCTAACAGCTTAATTTCCCAAATGTATACATATCTATATACATATATTTTGTGTAAGTTTTGAAATCTAGTTTTACATATTGAATTGCATGCACAAAAACTTACTATGCGCTTTAACATATGTTTGTAAAGGGTAACCCGTGGCCGTGTATCTGCCTCAACGGTTTGTTTACCAGTTGCCCCCATTGGCAACAGGAACGCAATAATGATGATAAAATGTCATTGTCAATTGGGCTGGGAGCCTTAAAGGCGTCAAGATTTACGCACTATTGCCGCAGTTGCTCCACATCCCCACAATCACCGTCTCTATACATATATATCTCTCTCTCTCTCTCGTTCTCTTACTCTCTATACACATCTTTCGCTGACTCTTTCTATGCGTCATTTGGCAAGCCATTCGCGGCAAAGACGCACCCTTATGGCGCTTTGTCAGCTCTGATTTTTACAGTAATTATATTGTATTAGGGTCTTGACAGACTGCTTCTTGGCATCTTGTCTCCTCCTCGCTTTCTGTCCCCTGTCATTGCGCGCCTGAGCTTAAGCAACTTGCACGTAATTAGCTGCATATTTTATGGAAATGGCAAGCAAGAACACAAATCTGCTCTAATTGCAGACAAGTGTGCGGTGAGCGCTTAAGCCTGAAAGCAAATTCGCCTCTAAAATTAGTTACAAAATTCATAATAAATAAGCTTAAATGTTTAAATGTGAATAGTTTTATGTTTATTTACTGGATATCAAACCTTTTTTCGAGAAATATACTTGAAGTGTGTAAATATTTAGTAAAGCTGTGATAGTAAACAATTGAATTCGCATTTCAGTCAACCTCAACCACATTCCGTCAATCGCAAGCCAATTACAATTTATTTCAATTGACAATATCTGTCGGCCAATAATAAATTGTATTTATTTAACATTAACCAAACAGCTGTCAAAATCTATTTATTTTGGTTTGAAATAACAAAAATCGAAATGTTATTATATCTGAAATGATTTTCCTATAAACTGGCCGTCCATAGCCTCTGCGATTTAAGCTAGACGAATTAACAATTAAACAACATTCCAATCGCATCTGCAGCTATGCATAATGGTAATGGCCCATACGGGCTGAGCATGCCATTTGAGTCATTAAAGGCATGTAGATAGCATATCAGTAGACGTTTAGCTTATTACAAGGATTACACGCACACACACATGCACACATAAATAGTTAGTCATAGTTGTGCATAGTTAATTAGCGCGGCAACAAGGGCGACGCGTTTGAATTATGAGGTTGTAATTTAATATAGTAATTATCTATTGCCTAAATGTTAGCTGCTGCTGCAGGTGCTGCTACATATGCTGCTGAAATGTTGAAGCAACTGGCTATTGTACAATATCTAATTACTTGGTTAGCATTTAAGCCCCACAAATCGGCAGCTGCAGCATTCGAAATAGGCAAACAATGTGCAGCAACAAGAACGGCCAAGAGGAGAAGGTGGCGGGATTCAAAAAGTTTTGGGGCGTGGCTTAAAGGGTTGCAGTGGTTGGAATTGCACCAGAATTGATTCGAAATGCAATTTAATTGAAATACATTTTCAGGCCGCACGCCAAGCAAAGCTGCTCAACAATGCCAGGCCAAAGCATTCCAAGACAGCTTATTTGTAGATAAGCATATATATATATACAGGCCACGGGGTACCATGAAAACTAATATTCATTAAATATTTGCATAGCAGGGTAAGAAAAATGTTACGTTTGAGTGCTTCGAGCAAATTTATTTGCCAATTTAATAATAGAAATTTGCAAGCAGCTTACAAATGCACGAAATTCTATATAAACATATAGACTTCATATTGTATATAGTTTCTATTAAATATGTGCGGGCCGCATTCCATTTAAGTTTGTAAGACGAAAGAGGCTGGCCAAAAATATGCAAGAGGTATGCCTTTTGGCATTGCATTAAATTGAGTTATGAAATATTCAGCCACCCTTGAGGCAGGCAACATTTTCTACCCCCATCAACCTCGCAACTTGCGCTGATTTCTGATCTGCACTCTGCGGGATTACACGCCGAAAAGTGAGCGGGAGACAGGGAGGCAGAGGCAGAGAGAGAGAGAGAGAGGGAGCCAGGGTGTTGCAGGTGAACTGTTGGGAATCTTCATATTTTCTATAGCTGACGGCAACAACAGCCGCGCGTCATCAATTTGAATTGAATGCGCAATCGAAACGTATTGTGAGCGTCGCAATGTCGTGCGCTCGTTTGATATGCAGTCAAACACACACCGACACCTGCGCACACACACACACACGCACACTGACAAAGAGCAGCACGCACAGCCATGGATATTTTTGCTGCGATTTGTGGAACGTGCAAAAATAATCGCTTGAAATTCAATTGATGACATGATTTGCTAGCGAGTGATGCTGCATGTGGTGCCACCAATGCATTGGTTGCTGGCTCATGCTCTTTGTGTGTGTGCCTGTGTGTGTGCCTGCGTGAAGGCACAGCCATCGACGTTGGCGTTTTTCATCAATCTTAGTGGAAATTGCAATTTTGTGGCGCATTGCATATTTGAGTGTGAATACATAAGTGAGTATAGAAGCAGCCGCATCAACAGCATCAGTACCAGCGGCAACGGCAGCATCAACAAAATGCAGCATCATCAGCATGAGCTGCCATTGCTGTGGCCATCGCTGGCGTAAACAAAAACAGTTTGCTAACCAGCACGAATTTGTTGAAAGAGACTGCCAAGTCAGCAAATACCACGTAGTTAGGAATAGAAAAGGAAACACTCTACATAATCCGACTAGAAATCCTTTGACAAGTAAAAATTGTCTAGGCTACATAGCTGAAAAAGGGTTTCATAAGAAGCTTTATTACAAGTAAAGATCAAATTACTGAAAATAAGCTTCAGAATATAGAATACCTTAAGTACTTTGAAAAAACTTGAAGTACTTCAAATTTAAGCTCTAAATACAAGGGATAGAGCATAACTGACTAGCAACAAATCTACCCCTTAATTGCTCTGCAACAGGGTAATTGCAGATTGCGAAAAACAGAAGCAGAAGCTGTCGTCACATTTAAAGGTTTCTTTGGTCAGGGATATTCGTGCATCCGTGTGAATGTAGGAGAACACGCTAAATGCCCCAAACACATAAACACGCTTACAAACACACACACACACACATTCACACAGCCAGAAAAGAAGGCAAACCGCAACGCAACAAGCAAAACAAAAAAAAAATAGGATTGAAGGGAAATTGGAAGAAGCGAACGCTCGAAAATCGACGTTCAAAAATGAAACAAAATGTGAAGCTAGCACGTGTCCGCCTGTCATGATGAGCGCATGTATGCATGTAAGTGTGTGTGTTTGTGTGTGTGCTGAGGGCTGCATGAATTGCAATTGTTGTTGAAAGCATTTGCATGTCACTCGTTTGCATTGTGCGCACCTGTATTGGCGTTGTCAACGCGCGTACCGATGCCTCGAACCACCATCGTTTCACCCACACGCTGCGTCTTTTTAGCTGCTGCATATACGCTCATACTCACACACTCACACATACACATATGTACAGCTGGTAGTATTTAATGCTGCCTTTCTATATGCATGAACGTGTGAGTTGTGGGCTGTGAGGCGGCCCTTGGCTATTGTTCTGGGTGTATGGTTAAAGTGAAAATGAATTGCCGCCGTCAAGGCAGGTGCAGCATATTGTTCATACGCCACATAAGCCCAGGCCGAGGCAGCATTTTAAATGATGGCCGCTCCCATATCACCCCATCTCAATTGATTCCCATAAAGTTTTTAAAGGAGGGGACGGGAAGTAGCTCAACTGGAAAGCAAGCAGAGCCGAACAGCTGTGCGAAGTTTTCGTCTCGAATACAAACAAAATGTAATGCAGGTAATAAAATAAAATAAGTACATGGCAGGGCAGGTAAGACAATATGCCAGGGCTCACAAGTCAAACAGACGGTGGGCTGTGGCAGGCGGCAAAGTTCAAGTTGTTGCAACACACAAAATTTGCACTATGCATACGATTTGCATTACACTTGGTTGCCACCCGATCTTGCAACAGCAACAGCATCACCGAACCGCAGCAAAAGGTTCAAGTTCTTGCCAGGACTCTCGACGATTCACAGGGCGCGATATATGTCCTGGAAATCGGTTGAATATTATGTAAGACAAAAACTAAAAAACCTGAAGGTAAATATTGCATGCCACACACAGCAGCCCGTTGCAAGTTATAAATATGTAAATAAGCAGCAAAGTTGCCAGTTGAAAGTAATGCACCTATGCAGAGGAGGCAGAGGAGGGGCGTGGCATGCCACAGCAAGCCAGATGAGATGAAGGCAAAAAGTTAACAATATGCTCGACATGGCTCATGTTCGGTAAACGTTGTAAAAGTTGACGGCTACGCTTCCAGTTGCCACAGCAACATTGTGTCCTGTTAGCTCAGATGACGCGTGCACAGTGACACTAAATTAAGCTTTTTCCCAAAACTTAAATGCCTAAATTTAAAGTCAGGGATTATTGAAAAGAAATTTAATTTAAGTTAAGTATTTAATGCTTCTAAGAAAAGTAGACAAATTCTGAGATATAATAAAGAAAACTGAGCTAATAATAGATTATGCTATATAGAACTATAGAAGTACACAAAGAAAAGATCAAATAACGAAAAAAATCACTGCTTCTTTAAGTTCCCTTATAAAAAGTTGGCTTGAAAATTCAAATTCTATTCAACATTATGAGCTCTTGAAAATTTCACACTTGCTGCCACTGTAAGTGGAGCTAAAAGAGGGATTGCTTCCTCTTAATGGCAGGTGGTGCATTGTTGCTACTGGCTGCACACGGCACAATCAAATTATGTGGCACACAAAAATCAAAAGAGTTGGCAACAGTTGCACAAGATTTCATCGCTAAATTTACCACCACCCACATGACAAACCAGCCGCAAGTTGCGGGGAGAGAGTCAGCATGAGAGTGCAGCCGCAGCGCATTGAAATTAATTAAAAGGCTGGCTGATGCCTGCTTCAGCTGCAACTCCTGCTCATGTTGCCTCTCCAGCTGCTGCTGCTGCTGCGGCTTCTGGTCCTGTTGCTGCTGCTGTTGCTGGATGCTCATCGCCACTTCGTTCCGTTGCTGCATTCTACTTCGCATTCGCATCGCGCTCAGCTGGATTTGGTTTTCCAGTTGGCACGCACAAAGACAAAGCCCTGAACACATGTCTGCTGTCAAAGCAAATTAGAGAGCGCTTAAGGACCTCCGAGCGCGAGCTCTCTTTCTCTCTCCCTCTCTCCTCTCCCACACGGTTTGCTTAATGCGGCTTTAAGGATTCTACATGAACATAAAAACCGACAGACTAGTTTCTCCCAACAAATATTCATTTGGTTTTTATTTTAGCAGCTGCGTGTTCTATCTGCTTAATCTTAAATGCAAATAAAAAAATCCAGAAAATTGTATTTATTTATCGCTTATTTTGTAGCTTTGGCCAGGACCTAAAAAAGGACAAATATTTGGCCAATGCCACAGTGCCACAAAGTATGCAAAACAGCTTCGACCAACACCTTCACAATCATGTGTATGTGTGTGTGTGTGGGTGTGTGTGTGTGTGAGGGTCATGATGACAATTGTGCAAAAAAGCATTTTACCAAACTAAAACGAGCCAAGCAAAGTGGAAAACCAAAGGACAATAAACGTTGCAGACAAATCTTATCAACTACACGTAAACTGCCATATTGTTGTTGCTC
Organism: Drosophila gaucha; assembly: GCA_035045545.1. Classification (NCBI taxonomy): domain Eukaryota; kingdom Metazoa; phylum Arthropoda; class Insecta; order Diptera; family Drosophilidae; genus Drosophila; species Drosophila gaucha. The sequence continues at coordinate 3,668,527 of JAWNOY010000292.1, forward strand.
TTGTTGTTGTTATTATCCGCTTTGCTGCTTGTCCCTTTATAATGTTTCTATGCCATCTCTCTATCGTCCAACAATGCCCTCAGCTTTAGGCTCTTTGCCTGCTTGTTTGCACCGGACATGCATCAGGGCTCATTCGCTCATTCAGTCAGTCATTCACTTACACACTCATTCATTCATTCAGTGAATCATCCATTCACTCATTCACTCATGCATTTATTTGCACATTTATATACGACCCATCGTTTTCGTAGGCATTCTCCAATGCTTTTATACTCTTACACTGGCCATGCTCATCTGTTAAATGGACGGAAGAAGCTCTTTCCATCAACACAAAGTGCATAAATTATAGACATGAAATTGTTGTCCGATTTTTACAGCCGAATCGGAAGACTATATCATCTATCTAGCATTAAAGTTTTTCCTTGATTAAACTATCCTGAAAACTTCATCCTCTTATCAAATTGTAATTCAATTTGTAATTTATTTTAAAGAGTATTTCAGTTTCGGCACTTTGTCAATAGCAGTTGTTTCTTATTTCTATTGTTGTTGCTGCGCCGCTTTTCGGATATTTACGCTCCATTGTTTGTCGCTCAGCCGGAAGCATAAAATTGCTTGCTAGATAAGAGAGAGAGACATATCATCGACAAAAATGTTTTCCTGTCCCAGCACGCTCTCTATTCCCCCGTCCCTCATCACCCTCTCTCTTTCTCACTCTTTTTGCCTAGACTAAAACAATGAGTATTTTCTGTGATAGTTTTTTCTGTTAGCAATTCTTTTTATTACGTTTTGTAAAGTGTTGCCCATGAGCCGGCTTATATGCATATCTGTTGTCTCTATGTGTTCGCGTGTGCGTGTGTGTGTGTGTGTTTGTGTAAGTGTGTCTTTTTGTGTATTGGTTAACTACGGCTGCAGGAGCAGGACAATTAGAGAAATGTTTTTGCTAGCGAATGCCAATCCCAAGAGCTATTGCCAGAGAGGTGAGCGAACAGTTTTGGCCATGACACGAACTTCAGCCAACTCTTTGCATAACTTTTAAACAATTTCTTGTTGTCCCTGTTGTGATTGTTGTTGCTGTTGTAGCTTAGCGACGCCGCCGTGTCTGGCCACGCGGCACTTTGAAATTTATGGTTCATTGAATGCGCATGAAAAACAGTCAGACAAACTGAACAGCTGGAAGAAGGGAGGGAGGCAAGCGGGGCAAGCGGAGGCTGTGGTACCAACAGAGACGCTCACCAATTGTGGCAAATGGTAAAAACAAAAGAATTGAATTTATTTCGCGCAGCAACACGAACAGCGAGTGCCAAGTGGCAGTGACATTTTTTGAATTTCTTAACTTATCGAACTATCAAATGGAAAACAACACCAGCAACTGCAACAAGCCACAACAACAACACCAACAACAGAACAACGAAGAGACGAAGACGTGAAGCTGACGTTGCATAAATGGAAATAGAAATATTTGTCGTGCCACGGGGCCTTGTTGAGACCTTGTTGCAGTGGCAAGCGTAACACAAATAATTTGCCAAAGGGCAAATAATGCAATAAACTAAAAACGTGCCATAAGCCGTGGAAACTATTTCGGAAAATATATATAGAATTATGTGAACATAAACAAAAACAGAATGTGAAGCATAATAATTGTGCATATGTCAGTGAAATTGCTTGTTAACATGTTTTATAGCAACGTTTCTTTGAGTACGTAGCATCAAATTTTCTGAGATAGTAAATTTGAAATGTTTCAGCATTTGTTTATTAACCTGTTCTTCGATTTAACCAGATATGTATAAGAACCCAATTATATATTTTCATTTCACTACATCTATTTCCATTAGTGAAATGAAGCTATTTCCAGGTTGGATCTCATATATTTCTATTCTGGTTTGCAGCTTAATAGTTTCATTGCAGCAAAGTTCTTTCAATGCTATTCGGAATTCTGATTGAAGTATTCAAAAACCACAGCAGAGCAAAAGAGAAAACACTTAGTGGCCTGTAATAAGCTTACAATATGCAATTTGCTATCCCCTGAACGGCTCATACACAAGGACTCGGACCTTGGAGCCCTCCCAATGCCAATTCACAACACAATATGGAATTTTCTGGGAAAGTGCAGTGTGCTATGCTCGCTTTTGATATCAATACAAGTGAAGTGAAGAAGGACTTGGAAAAAAATAAATAACCCTAACGAAGCAGTCAAAACTACAATACCAACAACTTGAAACTCATAACGAACACAACAACAACAACAACAACAACAACAACTTCTACATCTCTGCGAAATGTCCACTTGTTAGTTTTCTAGCTGCAGCTGAAATATCTTTTATATTTCGAATGAAAACTCTATTTCAGTTTTGCATTTGTTTATTTATTTATTTATTTGTGTTATTTGTTATTCATTTATTTGCTTTCACTTTGCGCACTCATTTCGCCTCTGCTAGAGAAAGACAGAGAAAGAGCTAGAGAAGGCGTGGTGCTGGGGTCTGCCCCCTCTTGCTGCGGCAGCCATTTTGTAAGCGACGCCTCAGGTTATGCTACAGAAAATTCGCAGCCAGTGTCGCAGCTGCGGCGGCAATTAAATAAGGCGAACGTAAATAAATTTAATTATTTTTACAATTTACTGAAGAGCCGCACAGAGCCCGGCAAAAGTCAGCAAAGGAAAACAATCAACATTTCCAAGCTTTCCTCCAGCATTTCGCAGAGGCAGCCTTTAAGCGAACTAAGATGGTGTGTCTGTGTGTGTTTCTATATATGTGTGCGGGTGTGAGTGTAAAATGAGAAACTACCAATACATATCAAATTAAATGAAATGCGATCGTATCAGTTAACAAGAAAGTCGCAAACGTTCCCCAAACTAATTGAATTTTGGTATAAAAAACAAATTGAGAGAAACTCAATTCAAAGCGCTGTTGGCGACATGTGTGTGTGTGTGTGTAGAAGTGTGTGTGCAAGGGATTGTGTGTGTGTATATAAGCTCGCGGCTTGCTGTACGCAGTCGTGCTGATAGCCATGTCTAGGACGTGTCGGTTCAATTAAATGTGGCAAAAAGCAAACTCTGATCAAAGTCAAAAACAATTCAACTCAAAATGTCAATAAGCATAACGAAATATTCGCAACGAAAATTAAATTTGAAATGTGCAGTCAGTTGAAATTGGCAAAAAAAAATAAAACAATGCGATTGACAAAGCGAAGAGGTACCCTGTAAAAATTGATGTGGCAAATAATAGAAAAGAAAATCTTTGTTGTACATATTATAATAACAAACATATCAAAACGCATATATACCCCGTTAAGCACAGAGCTAAGGGGTATTCAAATTGACATAAAACAAACCACAATAAATGATATTTTACTTTGTATTACGCTCCAACTTTTCAGCTTTATTCCAAACTTCAGCACCAGGCAAGTTTTTAAGTGGCCAGCAAACGCAACATAAACAACAACTAAATAAATAACAACAACAACAACAGCGAAAGCATCAACAACATTCAACAGAAAAATTAATAAAGCGAAACTTTATTCGCAACTGCAAATCAAGTAACTAACTCGACCAAAGCATTATGGCCAAATTACTTTTTATGAGTTCATTTCCTTTTCAATACGAAAAATTCAACCAAAAAAAAGAGAAAACAAGCATACTCTCTATAAGAAAACAGGCAACAAAATAAAAAAAAGAAAAATATATATATTTGGCTTTTCCCGCAAATAAAATGCCACTCACATCAATGAATCGACGAAAGTTGAGTGCAGAGCGAACGCAACTCGCAATTCGAAACAAAACTTGAGCCCCGGCAAGTGGATGAGCGGAGGTTGAGTGGGATGAGTTGGTCAGTGGCTCAATTGCACGAGGGCTCAAATGCTGGTGCTAAGACCCACTATTGCCAGCAAATTGCGGTCTCCAGGCTGTCAAGTACCTGATGATGTTTAGCTGCGCCGCCGCCTGAGCGTCTGCCGCGACGACGTCGGCGGCGTCCAATGATGAAATTACAACATTAGCAAACTAATCGTAACCACTTTAGATGCCAGCAACGTTTTCACCCCACCCGGGCGCCCGCCTCTGAGGAGAAGGCGGGAAGCTATATAAATGTCTGGGCTCTTAACCAGCGCTGACGAATGAAAAGCAAACAAACAACACGGCAAAGTTTTGGAATCGTGTGTTCTAGCTCTGGTTTACAGCTGGAATTGAGAGCAATTCAGAAAGTTACAATCGGGTATAATGGACTGTCCAATGTCCGCCAGCCAGTATTCTGTTAAAACTGTGGAAGATATCAAGCAATATCTATGACAATAAATACGTTATCTGATGCTCATATAATATGAAATCCAAGTTACAGTGCCTATATACTCTTCTGCACCTTGCGGACAGGGCATAAAAACCGACGCAGCTGAAAATAAAGCAATTTCGAGAGGTGCGCGTGAGCCAAATGAAATGAAATGAAATGAAATTCATCAATAAATTTCCGCAGGATCAATGCGTATTGGTTGCCATAAATAGCCCTGAGCAGGCATTACACATTGCCATCTGCTGCTTGGGTAGATTTAGCTGCGGAAATTGTTTGTATACAGTAAACAGTAAACAGTGCAGCGGAAATGCTTTGCTTAATATATATATGTATAGATATATTTGTATGAGGGCAGCAATTGGGAATTTGAGTAGAGCACTGAGAGTAGGCCAAGCTGAGGCTTGGCTTCTCGAAAACAATTCACAATCGACAACCGCTCCCATTCATTGATTCTCAACAATTCTCACTGTGCTGTTAAAGCGCGACTTGTGAGGCAGCGCATAAAGTGCACTCAAGGGAATTCTCAGACGGTAGGTAAAAAAAAAACAGCTCCCTTACCAAATACTCGAATGAGTGTCTTTTGCTCACGTAGTCAGACACTAAACGCCACTCCAATAAACACAGAAATGTGTAATCACTGCTCATCAATTGGCAGCAGGTACACTGTGAAAAATTATCGACTGACAATATTTATATAAATGTGTTTTACAAAATAATACGAAATGAATGGATGGAAAATGAGATTAAAGGTTAGGGAGAGAAAAGGGGATAGAGAAAAGCGAGAGGGAATAACAAAACAAAAGAGAAAGAGAAAGAGAGAGGGAGAGGAAGACTAAGAGAAAGAAAGAGATAGAGTAAAGGAGAACGATATATAGATGACTATATGATGAATGATATATAGCTAGATGGATGAATAGACAAAACAATAGTTGGAGATAGATAAATATCTATATAAAAGCACAGATTAATACATAATAAATAGAGAGAAATAACAGTAGCTGCTTGAACAAGCTGCATGCTTAATTAGCTCACCAATTTGATAGACTTACAAATTGAGCAATTGAGCTAGCAAAGTGGTACCAAATTGACATCCTTTCGGTCTCTAACACAATCCTTTGGTTTTTAGGTGCAGATGCTGCTTGTTCTTGGACAGGACTTGATCAAAAGGAGCATTATGTTTAATTGCTGCTCACCGTCAAGTTTAGCTCATAAACATTTTAACTAAGACCATAAACTGTGTAATAGAGGCCATCAAATCGTTTTGCATGATTTATGGCACATTTCTGCGCAAGTTTTTTTTTCCATGTACCATAAAAATGTTGTAAAACTGTGCAGAAAGAAACATGGTCTCGCATGGGGATATAAAGCGCTGCAGTAATTGGAGGCAGCAGCACATGTACAGCAGCAGCAGAAGCAAGTCCCCATTGACGCTTAATCAATACCCAAATCATATCGCACAGGAACAATGAATACTCAGAGAGAGAGAGAGAGAGAGAGTGGGGAAATGCAATATAAATATTTGACGTGTGAGAACGTTTGGCTTTTATGGCTGCCCAAATAGAAGAAGCAGCTCGAGAGGCACCTTGTTTGTTTGTGCGTGTGTGTGTCTGTGTGGCAAAGTGAGTTGTTTAGCAGGCGACATAACAATTGCAGATTTAGTGAAATTGCTTTTACCCCAGCCTACGCTACGCCCACAACTTGTATGTGCGTGTGTGTAAGTGTGTGCGCCGTTCATGTCATCGTGTTCTAATCAAATGGAACTCGACGCATAATGGCGCAAATTGCGCTTTTATGTAGGCTGTCGAATTCTGCCAGCTTTATACTTTGCTCTAGCTGAGTACTTTGTGCAGCACATCTGTCAGATGGTTAAATACCCGGCTGTGTTAGACCATCTGGAAGTGGATACCGCCCACAAATTAGCGCCCGAGCGTAGGTCGCTTCCACTCCCCAGCTCGGATCCAAATTGAAAATAAAATGTGGCACGTAGAGAGCATCGCATGCGGTTCATTGGTAATTCATTTATGCGCACATTTGCTTTGGCCGTCTGTCAGTCAGTCTGTTGGTCCTGCTGCAGGTGTTTCGCATAAGAAATGGCTGGCATCGATAGGGAGCGCCGCATTACACGTAATTTATACTTTTTGGCAGCCACTTTGGCCCCGAGTCGCTACTCTGGCAGCCCGGCCAGTCACCACGCACGACTTGACGTCATGATAATGTATCGAATTCATTTTCCACTTGTTTTGCTTGCCAGCTTGCTACCCACACACATACACACGTTACCTGGCCGCAGTCCCAGTTCGAGTCCCTGCTCGGGCGCCGCCTGGCCAGCTTCTCTGGGCATTTTTTGTTGTTTTTATATATATGTATATACATTTTTTGTTGCTTTGTTCACGTCTTTTCATGCCAACGTTTTGTTTGGCAAATATCAAAAACGCTTTCGACACATTCCACATTCATACTCAATTACCTACGTGGCAATGCTTCGCCTCGCTGCTGGAGAGATGTGGCATGCCACCTGCCGTTGTTGGCTGCTGTTGTTTTCCTATATACACACAGAGCATTTCATTTCATGGAGTATATGGCAGGCTTTAAGTAGAATTGATCTTGCAATACATTAAATATTTATTACAGGGTATTTGGTAAGTTCATTCACAGTGCTGCGACACTCATACACTCTACGTGAATTGTAGAACTTTTGTTTTGTGCTTTCTGTTTGAGTTCGCCAAGCCAACGTTCAATGACTCGGCCAGGCCAAAAAGTTTGTTGCAAATATTTGACCATCGACCGCGCACAGGCTAGCGCTCCATTTCCGCCCCGCCCCCTTAGAGGAAGAGAAAGATAGAGAGAGAGTTAGAGAGGGGTAACTGTGTGTTGGCTTGTTGCCGACCGGGTTGGCACGTTTGCTTTACGCTGTTCACCGAATTTCATTCCAATGCATTTATTTATTTGACTTCTTTTTGGACTTTTGCGTTGCCTGGACAAATAAAACAAGTTTTACACAAATATCTGCAATTTCTATGCTGCACAGGAGTCTGTCTGTGTGTCTGTTTGTGCAGTTGACCAACTTTAAATTATTAATATTAAAATTGCTTTTATGGAGCTTCGCACTACTCGTAAATTTGAACTTTGAATAATTTGCTGTGCACGGCAAATCACAATTGCATGCAGCCAGTCGAAAAATATATGCACTCGCCCATTGCCATAAAAATAATATTCAGTTTTGCCAGCTCACTAAATCAATCATAATCAATATTAAAATTTGCATCGATGTATTGAGAAATATTGCGAGCGGACGCTAATATAAATTGGACATCACAGAGGTATAATAACTATATAAGATAGATTGCCCATATACATATGAGTATATGTAAATAAAATTTATGCAAAGCCTAAGATATTTTACTTGAAAAGATTTGTGTAGTTAAATTAATGTAATAAGCTCACTATGAGATGGAATAAAGACCATAGATTTTTATACCCTGAACCCATTGAAAATGAGAATTCAGGGTATAATGGTTTTGTGACAATGTATCTAACAGGCAGAAGGAGGCGTGGCAGACCCCATAAAGTATATATATTCTTGATCAGGACGACGAGCTGAGTTGATCTAGCCATGTCCGTCTGTCCGTCCGTCCGTCTGTCCGTCTGTGCGTCCGTATGAACGCAGTGATCTCGTAAACCACAAAAGCTAGAGATTTGAGATTTTAGATATATATTCTTGTATACCATACGCAGTACAAGTTTATTTTTTTTTTTCGATAACTCATCCTATTTCCTTATTATCGATAACAATCGATATTTTGACTTTGTTTTTAAGCTATAACTTATAGACCATAATACCTAGACACACCAAATTGACTATGTAGGTTGCTGTGATGTAAATACAGATAATAAACTTTTTAAATTTTGGATACTTCCCCCCATTAGCCCCATAAGTGCAAAAAACGTATTTCAAATACTAGGGAGTTGGAATTTCGTATATATACACCTCTAGATGTCAATATTATGTCCTGAAAATTTCATTAAGAAAGTAGATCTAGAACCGAAGTTATATAACAAATAATTTCTCATAATGCTGCCCAGAATGCCGCCCAAGCGCAGCCGCTAAATCATCTACGCAGTAAGCGGCGCGCGTGCTTGTGTATGTATATGTGTGTGTGTGTGTGTGCGTGCGCAGAGGGTAATATGTACCGGTAAAAGATGTAGGCTAGATTGTTTAAAACACCGCCTCGGACTTGGTTCAGGGGGTCTCGTAGTCGGGCAGACCCGACTAGAGCGTTCTTACTTGTTTTGAGAATCGATTTTGGGAGAATGGTAGGTGTTATCCGAAGAAGATAGTTGTGTTAACGTTATAGATGCGGACCCGCGGACGGACAGACGAGAAGAAGGCTAGATCGACTGTGCTGTTAATTTTAATCAAGAATATATATATACACCTTATATATACCTAAAATAAATATTAATATAAATATAAAACATTTTCGATGAGCTCTCTTTTCGTCCAATTAATATAATGATCATTCGTGGTATATACATATATTTATATATATGTAAATTAAGCTTAGCTACATTTCCTTACAAACCAACATTTTACAATTGCAGTGTATTCGTTGGTCAATTAGTTTCTTTCGCACTTATTCCCTTTTTGCCTGATTTTTCTCTCCTTTTTTTTTGTACGCCACAAAACACACAAATTCACTCAGCAAAATTGGCGGCAGCTCTTGTTGATTGATATATTGAGCGACTGATTGATTGATTGATTGATGGTAGTGCGCTCTGCGATTAGTTGCGCTAAAAGCGTTGGATGTGCTAATTAAATTGGCATTCGCCTGGTGGCAGCAGCCCAGCGACTGTCCGCAAGCAGCTGCCCACTAGACAGTCAATTGAGTTCACCTACACACTCACCTTTGGCTCTCTAAACGTTGGACCTTTTAGTTGTTTATGTTTATTTAAAATGGAGTCTGTAATTCAATCGGACGCAAAAGCCAAACAGAAACAACAATTGTCGACATCGAGCGGAAGCTGCCGGCGATTGCTGTCAATATTTATTTTTGTTGCGCTTTAATTATTTTTACGCCCACCTGGCCACGCCCTTGAACGGAAATTGCATAGTGTCGCTGTAGCAGCAGGAGCAGCAGTCGCCAGTCCGTGTACGATTCATTGCATTTTTGTTTTATTTTAATTGAATTTTGAAATATGTGTTGGCCATTTTGTTCTCTTTGGCGTCGTAAATGCAATTAATTCGAGCATTTTTTGAATTGTTCCATTGAACCGTGTGGAGTTATTTTTGTTGCTGCACTTGCAATAAATTTGCCACACATTAAGCATAAATCAAATGCATTAAGAACGAGCCAGCATGTAACCCGGAAATTGTTAATTAAATTAATTGTTCTTGTTGTTGTTTTGTTGCATGTCGCATTTTTATAGCAGCTATCAGCAGGGCCTAGTCAAAAGCATGTACAAAGTTATAATTGAGGCATTTTAATCGTGGCCTAGCTAAAACGTTTTGTTAATTTGCTGCAATCAAGCTGGCGCACGTGGCGTATGCGCAATTTTCATTTGCTGCTTTATTGATATGCCCGCACGCCATTCAAATATGTATATATATATATATATATATATATATATATATATTTTTTTATTTTTATAAATATATATATTTGATATGAACGCAGCCCCTGGCCAAATATTCATATGCTCAATTTCATTCCATTTCTGTTGAGAAGATTTGAAAATAATTGCCAAACAAGCAAAGTTTTTCTCTTGGTTGAACATTTTCTGCAAGAGTTTTAATTGCTTTAGTTGTGTGGGCGAGTGTAAATATAATTATTTTATTTTTCCAATATATTTACTCTTTTTGTAGTTACAGCACCTTCTTTTTTGTTGCTATTATTAAATATTTACAGGCATGATTATTTAATTATTTGTTGCTGTTGCTCTGGCTAGCTGATATATAATTGGCTTTTAAATATTGTAGTATGTCGGGCAATCAGAGAAAAGTTTGCCTTCGCTTCTTCTATTCTTTTTTTTGTCTGCAGCTTTATCAGATTTGCTTCATTTTACATGCAAGCAATTTGCTATTCGTCTGCTGTTCTGGCTGTATCTTTGTATCTTTCAGATACAAATGTGTGCTTGCAGTTATTTTAACTGACTTTTGTAGAGCTGAACATTTGATATGATGTACATGCATTCAAGTTTTTGCCTTTGCCCAGGCGACGAGCGCTGGCCACAGGGCGCATACGCAGTATTATTTTATTTAATGGAATATGGCAAACGAAGAGTTTTTGCGGTAACTTTGGCTGGCCTCAAAAAAATAAAAAGAAGAAAAACCACAGCATAACTTTTGTAAAAACTAATTGTTAATTGAAACGAAATCCCGTCTATTTGTTGGCGCTGCAGTTGCCAGCTATTCACTGGCTGCGGGCAAAGCAAAGCACTTGCCGTCAAACAAATGCCAACAATTAACTATGCCAACAATAAAAGCGAAACTTAACTTAACTAAATGCTTTGGCCATGCCAGCCGCTGGCATAAATATGAATACAGTGGGCGGTGGGAAATGGGCAGAACTTACCGCTTAGCACAGTCACAGCGAGAAGCAGCAGCCAGGCCATGCCGATGCTCTCGGCCATATGGAGTGGCATGGCGACAGGAACAACCGGAAATGCAGTAAGCCTGCTCCTGGCTCCTGGTCTTCGGTCGGGTCGGCGGGGGGCGTAGCGGGGGCGAAACGTGAATACGCCTTTGTTTTAGGTCTGTCTGTCGCTCTGTCTCAGTGTCTGACAATTTTCTATGCTGGCAGCAGCAATAACCAAGTTAGCGACGTCATCATCAACATCAGGAGCAGCTGCTGCAACAGCAACGTCATTATTGGCGTCTGCTCACGCTCTTTATTAACTTGGCCAATTGCCAGGCTGGGGCACAAAAGGCAACTCTGTTTTGGCCCTGAAGCAAAGTCGTGCGCTGTTTGCCTTTTCTATTGCCCAGCTACTGTTTTATGCTCGATGCTTGCCTGCAAATAGAGAGAGCTATAAAAAGAGAGAGAGATGGTGTGTGAGTAGAAGCAGCAGTTAAGTTCTGTTTGTGGACTGACATGAAAGTTATTGCTGTGACAAAAATGCTTAAAATGTAGGTGAATAGCAGCAGGAGTAGGAGCAGCTGCCACCGAGTCAAATGCACTCATTGCCATGCCTCCGCCGCGCCTCCTGCTAAATGAAAAAAACAAAATGAAAACGGAAATGAGAGCAAAACGATAATGGCGCACGCCGCCTGCATAATGATATAGCCAATGGCCGGTGGTTCCATTGTGGCACCACTTGCTTTTTATTTTTCTATTACACGATTTTCGGGCACCACCTCCGCCCAGCTATGCAATGTAATTTTCCCAAATAGTTACTAACATTCACTTATCTGCCTTTAGCCTTCCCCTATTTACCCTCATCCCATCTAATTTAAAATGTAATAAGGGTAATTGGCAACTCCTCCCTAATTTCTGCTCTGATTATGCACCATAATTATTGTGAATGTGCAATGTGGCTGGCTGATCGATTCCCTCGCATTTATGTCAAAATAATGAGAGTCGGGCATATTTATAACGCATACGCCATGTGCGCATTCAGCATATACAATTTCTCCCCCAGCTGTGCGCAACACGAGAACATTTTCGATTTTTTTTTCTTTTCGCATTTATCTAGTAAATTTATCCGGCACTGGCTGCCATTATTTGCCATTTGGCATGGCAATGGGCATAATTCTAATGCATGGATATTATGTGTTCGTCGTCTGTTCATGCAAATTACACCATCCTCTCCTCCATTACTGTGAAGCCCCTCTTCAATCCAAGCTGTCTGTGCACTGTACTTATTGTTAGGAAACGGAAACGGCGCAGCAAAAGACCAAAAAAAGGAATTTTTATTATTGTTAGCAATTGGTTTATGTTTGTATCTGTGTGGGTGTGTGCAAGGCCTCTGCATATGTGTGCGTGTGTGTGGGCCAGACTTTAGACTTCGGAAAGCAATTTGCCACGCACTGTCAGTGAAGTTGAACGCGATGGAACATTTCTAATTTTCAGCTACGAAAAATTTATACAATAAAAAAAGGCATAGCCCAAGGCAAAGTTAGTAAAAAAAAATACGACAACAACAAAAAATAATATAGCATAAAAATAATAATAGAAGAGGAAAAAATCAGCCATACAGAAATTTACATAAAGCTCAACTCGTATGCATGTAATTTGTAGAAGACACAAATTTGCTTTTACTTGACTCGCTTTTGTTGCCAAATTCGCATTCAGAGAGCATTAATCCAAAAATACTTTTAAGCATTCCACTATAAATATATAAATAGCTTTTATATTACTTTTTCATAGTTTTAAAATTAAATTTCATCAACAAAAAAAAGGAATGAAGCGTGGAATTAAGCCTCATTAAGCATAATGCACAATTGTCATATATTTGAATAAAAATATACACATAATGGAGCATATAACTCAAATTAACGGATTAACGCTTTATTTACAGCCAGACAAGCACAAAGCTGTTGATAGGCGTCCCTGAAGAACGTGGCGTATACTTAATCTGTCAAGAGTTCAAAGTGCATTTGGCGTGCCTCTTAACCATTTTGTTGTCTGGCATTTCTGCTTCTTTTATAATTATTCAAAAGCAGGCAACACCAACATTAACAATAACAACAACAACAACAACAACAACAAAATTTATATAACATTATAAAGCAATTTGCAGTAAATCACCAAAGTGCGGCGCGCGTGTTTATAAATCACAAGCAGCTCCGTTAGTCGCAACCCGTGCGGATTCCCAGCACCCAATACCCCATCGTCCCGCCCCGCCCTCATATTGCCCAAGTAACGCCCACAGCCCAGTCCCAAATTTGGCATGGTTTGCTTAGAAGCTGTTGGCAAACCAAAAATCGAAATGAATAATTAATATGTCGCGCCTGCGGACGACCCGGACAGACTGAGACGCGGCTCCACATGCTGCGCCAGCGGAGGCCAGCATCAGAAATGAAAACCAACCAAAAAAGATGGCAATTTGCTGGTTTGCAGTAATGTAAACAAAACAGCGCCAAAATCCAAAAGAGAGAAAGGAAAAACAAAGCCAAAGCTCATGTGAAGCCCCAACGGCGGCAACTGAGCACCAAGCAACCATCCAGTATCCTGTGCCTGCTGCCCAAAAAAAAAGGCTCGACGAGATTGACAAATTTGCTAGAGCGACAGCAAATGAAAACCGGAGACGGCGACGTCGGCGGCTGGATGAATTTTTCATTTATGACAATGTTTACGTAATTTGACAGGCAAAACAATTTTCTTACTCTATTTTCTGTGGCGCACGCTGATCTTCCGCATGGGCGTACGCAAATGGACTCTCATTTATTGTCCCAGGCTCACAGTAATCAACCAAAGCAACTTGCTTGTCCTTTCTAATCAAATGTGTGTGTCTCCCTCTCTCCCTCACTCTTTCTTTCTTTGTGTGTGTGGGCTGCCTTTAAGCCGTTTTAAATGACCAACGATTTGGCTGAATGTTGTGACATAAAAGTGCAATCTATAGTCCATTTAGTGGGCACCGGATTAGCAGACTTAGCCAGTGCGAGTAAGTAGCCACAGCTAGTTGCAACAAGCCGTTCATTGTATTCAATTTAAATTGCTTTGCCACGTACGAGCATTAAGAAATCTACTGAATGCCAGCTTAAGGGTGTGGCAAAGGCAATCTGAGCTATGTCAGCAGAGAGTGGGGCTTAAAAGGTACAAGGATTGCTCGTTCAATTCAATTTGTCAAACACTTGAAGAGCTAACTTTTAGCTAAACTTGTGTGAAACAGTAGACGTCGATAGGTCATTCTATCAATACTGAACTAACTATCAATCTTTACTCATTTGTTTATATGATTCTTTGCTTTATGTCATGGCAACTGTTTTACTTTCCGTATTTCGTAACAGTTTTCATGACCATGAACCAAGCTTAATTGATAGACACATTCGAATTTAACGATCCACTCGGCAAATCAAACCCCACTTCAGAGCTTTGATCCCATAACTTTTTGGCATCGTTCGTCAAACTTTATGTTAATTTGGCCAAATTGGGCGCAGCTCGTAATTGAAAGGCAGCTAGAACAATAATCATGACGATGATCCGGCTGACCTTGACATCGAGTCATTAGTCAAACCATTGCAGCCAAACGACAAACGACGAAAAAGAAATATGGGAGAGGATGTAAGCAGGGGACTAGGGTGGATTCTAGTTTCGAAGAGGGAAAATTATTGTTTTGCTCAATTTGGAGGCGCTTTGTTTGGAGTCTGTCGCTTCACGGCATATTAAACCACATGAATAAATTACAATTGCAAATAGGCAATTTCCTACACTTCCTTCCCATTGACATTGCCGCACTGTGCAGTAACCGCAAATGGGGCGTGGCCAGTAGGTCGGTCGGTCGGTAGGTCGGTCGGTCGGTCGGTCGCTTGGTTGGCCGATTTCTTGTTGTCAATTGTGGAGTCGGTTTGTTGGTCTATATAACGTCTAATTTGCAATTTTGTTTAATTGTTTGTGGCTTTGGATTCTGACATAATTCGATGTTTGTTGCTTGTTGCTGTTGTTGTGATCTTGCCACGCCCACTGCGCCTCACTAACTCAGTTGTTTTTGTCGTGCCGTGCAGAAGAGCTGTTGTTGTTGTAATTGTTGTTGCTGTTTTTGTTTTGCGTTATTTGGGGTTTTAGTTTGGGTCAACATCAATGAACATTGGCACGCACGCACAGACACACACGCACAGGCACACGCACACACATACAGCCACAACGTTCATTGCGGTCTCTTTCGGTTAGTGGTTTCCGCTCGAGCGACGTCACCTCTTTAACTCTCCTTGACTTCGCGCCCCCCCCCTGACCAACCGTGTGCCTTGCCTAAATTATAATAAAAGGTTTCATTGCGGCCAGTCCAAAATATGCGAGCAGCTCTCTGCTCTGCTTTGCTTTGTTTTGCTTTCAGCAATTAAGTGAATGCCAGGGAGAAGACACAGGCTCAACCCAACCCTCTGCCCCATCCACCAATCAATTGGTATTTCTGATGGGCCGTCTGCACAAGTTCACAATAGTTGCGAGCAAGTGAAACTCTTTGCAGTGCGCTGAAAAGTATGCTACGACTTTTTGGCCAGCTCTGAAAGCCACTCAAGCGCAACTTCAATGGCATTGTCAATGTGCTTTGCACCCCCAAGCACTCCACAAATTAGCTGTACGATTGCCTTGCACTTAGTACACTTCGTTTTCTCTCTGTGTATACTTTTCAAAATTGGCTTTCACACGCCATTAGCATTTAATTGCAACTGCTGCTGTTGCTGTTGCTACTGCAGTTTCCCTCGCCTCGACTTCCTGCTGTTTCCATGTTGACCTTGTTAACAAGCGCTTTTGCCTTAAACAGCATGACTTTAACAAAGCAGCAACAGCAGCAGCTACTGTCGGGGGAGTGGGAAGGCGTGGCTCAGTCATTTGAGAAATCAAATATTATTCTTATTACAGCCATTTAAACTGCGCGCATTTACTAAAAGTTGGCGCGTGCCATTCGAGCTATTCGATAAGCGAACGTTCAACTAAAAATTACCAATTAAATTTCTCTTTTTCTACAAACTGCAATTTAAATGGGGCCCGAAAAACATTTATAAACTCTAAATTTGCATACAAACGAGTTAAAGTGCTCGCTGAATGCCTTATAAATGTCTCCATCTACGGTCGACATTGAACTGATGGATGTGTATATATGTACATATATATGTGGAAGTATGCTGGCAATTGAATTGGAAAAGGCGTCCTCGCAGCCACTTCAATTGAAAATTGTGTGCGTGGCTTAAGGAAAATGTTGCCACAGAGCAGCACAGCGCACAATCAAATTTAGACTACGGCGAAACGCATTCGGTATAGAGCAGTCCTGAATAAGTATAGGAATCGGAATCGGAATCGTAGCGGCGTTTTTAGTGATTGTTAGATGACGATGCCTCAATATCTCCATCACCATCGCCATCGCCATTCCACTCCCATTCCCGCTTCGAATGCCACAAAGCCCAACGCTTGTTGCCATTGATGTTTTGCTGTGCACTCGAGTGTGTTTTCTTTCGTAATGGAATTTATTAATATTTCATTGTGTGGCAAGCGAATCTAGAGGGGGCCGAGGGGACCTAGAGGAGACTCCGTGTAAACGACAAGTGTATTTGTGATTGCTGCTACGAGGAATGTCAACAATTGCCAAAGGCATTTTCTATTTCTATTGAAACCCACAACGAGCCACTCACCCACTCGCTCAACATATTTTATGTGATATTCAAGTTTCATTAAGTTTCTTTAGTGTTCAAATCAATTAGTAACTAAGCAATTGATTTAAAGTGCAGATAAATATATCGACACCAAATTGAGAAATTTAGGCAATTGATATAAAATTTAATTAAGTGTCAAGAAAACATTATCTTAAACTGTGGTTTATCTCAAGCAATTTGCTCTTGGCTGGAAAATCTTGTAGACTATAAAATGAATTTTATTGGATTATAAATTATTAATTGACATCATTTTCAATCAGTGAATATGAAGATTGAACGCCTTAAATATTTAATAATAACACTTTATCTGAGCTTTAACATATTTGCAGAATATTTCACGTCCGATTAGCTTTAACTGCAAAATTTTTGAATTGCATTAACAACTGCCAAATGGGTTCTGAGTGGTTTTTGCCCAAAATTAAGCTCAGATTGTTGCTGTTGCTTTTGCTGTTGCTGCCAGCCGCATGAATGCATTATTCATATGGGTGCCATTTTTGGCCAAAAACTTTCAGCAGCCCAGAATTCTTGTTGACCAACAAAGCGCATAATGCAACTTTTGCCGAGTGGAGATGTGGAAGGCAGATGTGAAACGCTCCATAATCATTTCAAATTCCACAACAAACAGCAAAAATCAAATTTGAGAACTTGTAAGAAATATCGTGCACGCCATCCTCTGCTCTGCACTAACTCTTCCACTGACCCCTTCCACAGCACTTTTACGCCCGCTCTAGTGCTCCCCGTTCTCTAATCTGTTGGAAAGTTTGCTGCCATGGCCAACAGAATGGAATACGAATTTCTGGTGCAACGCACAAAAAACGATGTGAGGCATGGTATGAAGATGGCCTGGTGGCAAGACAAGAAGAACGATTCGAAGGGAAGAAAAAAGAGCTCTTGTGATTTCTGAAATCAGAGCTGGTGGGGCGTGGGTGTGGCGTCTTGCTTAGACCGCCCGTTGCTCGAACAATATGAAAATAATAAAAACAGTTTCATAAATCAAGAACATGATAACGAAAAACTCTGCATAAAACTTGAGCAAGGCGAAAGTCGAACACTGAAAAATGCAAGAAATGTAAGGAATGCTTGTTTCTCCAGCCTGGTCCCGATGCAATTCTACCCTCCTCCTTGCACCTTAAGCGCTCAGCACAAAACAAAATCGAAAGTTAAGCTCAAGTAAATGCGGAAATCAACTCGAACAACAGGATGTGTCTATACATCTAAGATCCTTCACTGCCTAGCGTGTAAAATGAAAAAAAAATAAGTTAAATTCCTGTCGAGCTGGCGTCCTAAAGTGCTCCAAATTCTTCAATGTAGGCAACAGAAATTATTTTCTTGCGTACAATTAAATTAAAGTCTATGGACAAGCTCTATCGACTATGATAAAAGTGTTTATATAGGGCTGTAAAATGCAAACTATTTATATGCTTTAAGTGCACTCGCTTAGTTGTTTAGCTCTCTAACGATTTTACTTGCTATTGCTGTTGATTGACTGCATAGTCCAATGCATTATCATGTCTTTTGCCAGCCACGCCCCCAGCCCACATTCGCCCCAATGCAATTTCGCGCCAACAAACTGCAATCGTCTGTCGATCTATCAACGAGCCGAAGCGCAACTGTTTATTTATATGGTGGCTGGCTAGCAGGTCCTGCTGTGAGAGAGATAGTGATTTGTTGTCCTGCTAGCTGACTGTGCATACAAAATTACTGACAAGGACGTCGACGACGCGGCCAGTTAATGTGAAAAATGTGCGCAGAAAGTAGAGTCCATGCATAGATTTACATTGGATGGGGTTGGAGTTGACTGCGTCTGGCCCCGGATTTGTTTGTATCCAATCGCATATGCCCCATTGATTTACTTCCCAGCGGACGTTGGGCGTGTCGCGGTGAATGGTCTGGGCTTGACGCTGGCAAAACAAATCATCGCTGTGTGCCTGACTTTAAGCCGACGCAAAGCCGCTCAGCAATGCAATTAAGCTAACGCCTCGAAAAGGCAGTGCCCTGTAATAGATACAAATGAGGAGTATAGACGCAGAAGTCACTCAGCTAAAGTTTTTTAATTTATCAATTATATTCTTGTTTATATATTAGCCATTCATTGGTTTTTAAACTGTTTTGTCATTTTATATTCCCTACAGAGTATATGAACTCTCTATCTATCTCTCTTTTTGCAGCTGTGTTTTTCCTATATCTAGGCATCGATTAAGTCAAGATTTTGTGCCTAGTGGCCAGTGGGCAACCTCTGGCCAAATATTTGCACAGCCTCCGTTTGAAGGCAATCAGCAACAGAAGTCAGTGCAACAATTGCCTAGCTTCGAGCGCTGTTCATTTTACTGGGAGTCGAGACTGTTAATGGGCCACATTAGACACAAAATACGAGCAAGTTTGTAAGGCGTTGCACGAATAAGGTAAACACACTCACAGACACACACACACAGGCAGACATACACACTCACCCACAACTCTCTGGCCGTATGTCGGGCTCATAAATGCGCAATTTATGGACAATAATTGGCAATAAGCGGCACACAGCTGTCGTCGAGACGCCCAGGCACATTTGCACAGCCAAGCATAATCAAATATGCTGCTTCGAAAAGGAAAGGACATGCACAACGAGTTGTATATTTGCAGACTTGGCTTTAATTTGCGGCCTAAGTGGCTTGCTGTAAGCCGCTTTGGGCTACATCATTTACACTGCAAAAGATGTTGCAACTTACGTACAAACTTCCAAGAGATGAGCTTCTTAATGCCAACAGGAAAGTAACTCTGAGGGCTGTTGCCTAATTTATTGTTGCTTCAATTTGATTTAAATTGCAAATTGGAGAGTTTGCAATCATTTATATTCCATGTAATATTACACAGATTGTAAAAGAATTTATATATATACTATATAGAGAGAGAGAGGGTTGGTGTTTCGTTACTTAATGAACAACCCTCGTGTATCAAATCGCAGTCACTTTATGATGAATTGCCTACAGTTAACTCATTTTTCACTTTATGTCAAAATGATTTTCAGAATTTGTTGCCTACTTTTTTGCGTTCAAAATTCGGACTTGGAATTCATTGCCTACTTTTGTGAGCAGGAAGTGAAAAAACTTTAAATTCCTTTTAAGCGGTGCAATTATAGAGATGTGGAATCAATGTTGTTATTAAATTTTTAACAATTTGCAAATGGTCGCCAACCACAGCCGCAGCGCATCGCCTTTGTTGTGTGAGATATGTGTGTGTGTGAGTGTGTGGGAGCAATTGCTGGCAGCGCTTTAAATGCAATTTAAAATGCCGGAAAGCCGCAAATTTCCGTTATTCATACAAAATTAAACGCAAATACAACGCGAAGCAAAAGCTTTTCCACTCACACTAAGTAAATAGCGTCATCGAGCAGCTGCACGCACATCCTTGTATATCCGAGTGCTCTCGACGTATGCGCGCGAGTGCAAACGAGCCTAGAGGAAATTAATTTCCGACAGAAGTCACACAAAATGCCATCGAGGCGCCAGCTCGCGGCCATGATAATTAAGCTCAGTCACACGGCGACAGACATTGAGCTGGGTACACTCGCAGGACACTCATGCGAGCTGACCACACACAAACACTTGCCGGCCGTCTTCAAGGCAAACACGGCCGGCACGTTGAAAAAGGATGTCAGCCAACGGCCCAGTTACCAAAGGCGACCCGCACCCAGGATACTTCTGTCGGCTGGGAGGACAACATTCACTGCGACCGTGGCTCTGACTTGGGCGCAGCTATCATCGAGCCGCCGCTGCTGCTGCGATAAATTTGAGGCCAATGTCGCGCAGCGACATAAATCAGCCAAAAGATTTATAGCGTATCGCACAACTTGGCGGCGATAAGGAGCAGAACTGGCCAGGACTTCTGCTGCTAGTGCAGCGCTGCAAATGATAAACTGAGCCGACTTTTAATATACCCAAGCTAACGAGTTTTTGTTTCTGATTGAACAACATTCCAGCTGTGTTACATGTTGCACGCGTGTGCTAATAAACCCTTTTCAGAGTTTGAATGGCACTGGTAGCAGAGACTAAAGATAGCACAGAGCTAACAAGGGCCAGAGAATGGTTGACCACATCCGAATGTCGCTTCGTTTGTGCCCAGCGCCTTGTGATTATCACAGTGGGACGCGTTTAATTGTACGTATCAGCAAATTGAAAAGGGTAGCATGTCCTGTGCACAGTTGGCCTCACTCAGCGCCACTGATAAGGCGCCCCTTGTCTGTGAGGCCAAGAGGCTCGGTAGGCTCGGTCTGGCTATGTGGGTCAGGCATTGACAAATTCATTAGGCGCCGGAAATGGTTGCGGTCCAAGCTCCGAGGTCCACAAGGTCCGGCTGGTCATAAAAACCAGTCCAAAAGCCCCAACGAATGCCCCAATTTACATTCGAAACATATTTTCATTAGCGCCGCGCTGATATCTCATAAAGCGTCCAGTCATTTCATTTCACTTAAGCGGAAAAGCCTTCAGGAAAACATCAAAAAAAAAAGAACCAAAACAAAAGCTCGAAACGAAAATATAATATATATGTATATACATATTATGTTAAGCAAAAGGAAAATTTCTTAATATTAAACAAAATGTGAATGCGAATGGCGTACGCGGACGCAATGCGGACGTTCGCGGCCAATATTAAAATAAAGTCCATCACTTACATTTGCTTTCTTATTTATGCGACCGCCCGTCGCTCCCCGCCTCCCCAATGCTAAACTCTCTCCACTCCCTAGGCACAGGCCCGCCCACAACCATGGCTCGGCATTGTAATCGCAACATGGTGGCTACGTCTTGGGCTGTTCGCCATAAAAGTTAAGCGCCGTCCAAGTGCAGAATGAGGACAGCTCGTCAGCCATTCAGTCATTCAGTGATTCAGTCATTTGGGCATTCGGTCATTCGGCCATTCAGTCAGAGAGTCAAGCCGCTCGGCTACAGTGGAGCAACACACAACAAAGATGAAAGTGAAAGTTAAGAGCCCTTTACAACTTTTTTCTTTTTATGACTTATTGCTCTGTCGTCTACGACAGCCAAACCAACAACACCAATAACAACAGCAACAACAATGAAAGCCTCAACGCTGCGTGAGGTATTTGGTGTTGTTGGTGCTCCACTTCATTGTTGTTGGTTGCTGTGCTCGCGCATAAATATAAACAATAGCGCGAAAATTTGCAAGCAGCAACGCAAGCGTGCGCCTTTTCATAAGCTTGTTTACCCTTAACACAACGGGGCGTATGAGTAATGTGCCCGAAGGAGCCGGCTGGCAGCCTGAAGCAAGCCAACACCTGTCACCCTGCCACAGATAATTGCCTCAAAAGTGAGCTGGGTGTTTGTGTGCAAGTGACACAACTGCAAGAAAGTTTTATTGCTATTGCTCCAAGCTCATTGAAAGTGACGAAACGGAGTATAATGATTGGGTGGTAATGTATGGAACAGACATAAAGCAGAAGGAGACTATTTTAAGCACATGGCACTAGGACAAATTATGTCTGAACTTCGAAAGGTAGACCTTTTAAAGCTCGCACGGGTTTCTTCTAATGATTGACAGTTTAGAATTAAAAATCATAAATTTGATAAACATAGTTATCACAGTTTTAAGTCAAAAACTAGTAAGAACGTTGCAGTCGGGCGTTACCAACTGCGTGATACTCTGTTCCCTTTAGTGCGCGTAGCACATTTTATTTGACTTGAAAATGTCAAGCACCCGGGAGGCGTAGTCAATGGTTTTTAGTCAAGCTAGAAAGGAGGGCAAAAGTAACTTACATCTACGATTTTGTGGCTCAAGCTATAAAGGTGTAGAAGATACAGTATTATCCGATTTGCCAAATCCTTAATTATATATATTATATTTATCAATAATTTTTTTTATAAATTTCATGTTCCTAGTTCCTTTGTATATATAGAATTTATACAAATTGATATATACAAACTCCCTTTTTGTCACAATCCCCATATCTTAACCAATGTACTCTTTTTCCCTTTGGAAACAGAGTATAACAATTTTCGAAAAAAAAATAGAAGGGCCCCTCGTTGGTGCAAGATATTTTCCATAAAATACTAGATAAAAATTTATTGGATAAACTGACTAAAATTAAATGTAGAAGCAATCTAGACGATAAAATATGAAGAAAATGTTTCGGATCAGCCAAATCGGTCTATTTTTGACAAAGTTATAGAGATTTGAAAACTGAGCCTCATATTTGGAGAAATCTAGGGATATGGCATATGACATCTTGCTTACTTTAATTCCCTCTTAAGTTAATAATTCTTATTATTATAATCCATATTTTAGAATTCCAAGACGTGCTTTCTGCCTTAGACCACACTTATTTCCGGCCAGAAATGCATCCGTCTAAAGCTGCCTTCTTAATGCCTACACACAAAGCGCACACCTACTCACACACTGATGTGTATGTGGGACCAACGGCAACATAAATGCTGATATGTGTCACATTCTGGCAGCGTGAGGAGCCGTTTAGGTGTTCTTATTTCTCGTAAATCAAGGAAGTGTGGATCTGAGAGGGGGACGGATATCTTTTCACAATATTTGCTGACATGACAACCGAAAAACATAACACGCGCCAGAAGGTGATAATGACAGTTTAGGCATTCATTACACGTGTTGCTGATAAGGCGCCAGGTGGGCGGCTGTGGTTGTTGAGGGGATGTGGCAAGGCGAAACGGCGTTGACGTTGACATGCCCGCGCATTGGGCCGCTGCTGATAACAGTCAACAATATAAATTAATAAAGCTGCCAAGCAGCGACGCCCCCAAGGGTCCTTGCTCAATGTCCTGGCTGTCCTGCGTGTTTGCCATAACAATATATTTCATTTGAATCAACAAGCCAAGCAGAGATATAACAAAAAACGAAAGAAAGCCCAGCAGCCCAGTCAAAACACAGAAGCAAGAAAAAAGAACCAAGAGACATTCATATATTTTAAAATATGCACATTATGAGTAAAGTAATCTGATTTTTATGTTAATGAAGCGGCGAGCAGGCCATAAATCCTCGCCAGGACGCTGCCAAGCGCCACTTTAAGCAATTACTATAATTGCTATCTCACACACACACACACACACACACACACACACACACACACACATGTGCACACACATACATACATCAATATTCATGCAGTGCTCGGACAAACTTTGTTTCTGTTTGATTTTTGTTGGCCAAGGGGAGGCTGCGTAAGGGAGGGGCAGGAGCAAGGGCAGGGGCAGGTCGTTTAGTTACCGAGGACCAGAAACTTTTGCTCATCAAATATCAAAGCAACACGTGTTCCGATCTCTGCTTGATTTGTTACCACTGGCAAGCAAACAAAATGTTGAGCCCCCAGGCCAGCACCTTCAAAGGCACACACACAAATACATACACACGTGTGCTATTTGTAGCAAAAGCTAATGAGCTCAAGCTGTTGCCAGTGCCAGCTGCCAGACAAATCAACATTCAGTCATTAAATTTACTTATTTGTTATGAAACATTTATTTGCATTGCACTTGGCTATGATGCCCATACCCTGCACATATTTTAAAAACGGACATGATAATTTTTAGTAAGCA
Source organism: Drosophila gaucha (assembly GCA_035045545.1). NCBI lineage: Eukaryota > Metazoa > Arthropoda > Insecta > Diptera > Drosophilidae > Drosophila > Drosophila gaucha. Next base: position 3,692,664 of record JAWNOY010000292.1, read on the forward strand.
GAGTAGAGCTACACAGACCAGTTGCTATAAAAGAGTAAATCAGCAGACAAATCCCACAGGGTATTCTTAACTAAATCCCTATTTTTTCGTAGTCTGCGTCTGGCAGCAACAATTAAGCGGTTGATTCTTGGATTTTGCATTTCTGGCAGCTCTTTTTTGCTTTGTTGATTGCGGCCAGAAGCCAACAAGGCGTTAAAATTAAGCCAAAGCTCAGACCGTGGATGCGAATGTAGATGTAGATGTGGCGTGGGCGTGGGCGTGGATGTAGCCGCATCTGAGTCCAAAAGCAAATCAGCGTAAAGTAAACTTAATCAGCATTTCAATATTTTCATTTTTTTATTCCTGCTTCTTTGCCAGTTGGATAACTTTTCTTGGCGTTTTTCTTTCCTTTTGCCTGTTTATTATTTATTCAGATTTTGCGCCTGTTGCTGTCATTGCGCTTCATTTTCATCATTTTTGCAGCGTTCTCTTTCCATTCGTCGTCTCGCTGTGCTTTTTCAATTTTGCGCACTTCACTTTGGCGCATTCATTAGGCGAATGACTTGAGTTCTCCACCTGCTACGCCTACATACACCCACACGCACCAACACATCCCCCTAAGAGCTACCTTCCAACTTAAGTTTTTTATTTGCTTCTTGGCATTTAAAGAGTCTGCTCCTAAGCTATCGCACAGAGGGGAAGGGAACAGTGAAACCGTCCACCATCGGGGTAAGCACAACTTCTTCGAACAGGTGCAGGAATTTTAATTCTCATAAAGAACTAAACGCAAATGTTTGCACATTCAGTCGTAAAATACAGGAGAGTAGCTCACATTTCTTAGATTCGCCATACACTGCCCAACAGAGTTTTAAAGACTTACCAATCTAAAGGTAACTACGCAAAAGTTTTAATAAAGTTTTACAAATGCTTTCCTAATTATTGTTATGAGAAAATTACTTTAAGCTTTACTAAATACTTTATACTTGTAGAACTTTAAGACAAAACTTCTTTAAACCTCAAAGTAAATTGAATATATTTTGAATAATTCTTTAAGAATATTTTTAAATTTATTTGTTTATAGTAAAATTCTGAGAAAACTTGTACAAACTAAAACTGAAATATTTTCAAAAATTATTTGGTTTCCATAACGATTGAGAGATGTAAAAATAGTATTAGGAACATGGCTATCTGAAGGGAATCAGGAAGAAAATATCTTTAATGGGCGAAATAAGGCATTCCCTATTTTTTGTCTTTAACGTTAGCCAATACCCATAGTTGTATAGTTTAATAATTGAAACAATAAATAATATAGATAGAGTACCCATTTGTCGTTGTTTTCGTGAAGCTTATTTAAAATGCGTGCACAATTAAAGCATAATTCACGGTCGGCAGCAGTTTAGTGCTCTTTATGCTTTTAACGGTGCACTTGGGAGCATTTGTAGCAGTAAGAACAACAACAGCAATAACAAATGACAGCGAAAAAAAATGGAAACATGCAGACAAACACCGTCCAAAGACAATTTGGGACCCGTTCCAATTCGATGAGCGATGGCCGACTCGACTTTATGTGCCCCGCTTTTAATTCATTTCATCCATTCGCCGAGCTGATGTGATGTGTGCCTGCTGAATACCGGCACAATTCCTGGCCAGCAGCTGGCTTCTTCGCATGCTTCTTTGTCGTTGTGCCCGACCATGCCCACTTGCCCCTATGAACTCCACGGGGCGAACGGAAATGGTGGAAACGGCGTTATATTTGTGGCCATATAAAAAACATCATAACTATGTGTTTCCATTTATGCGCATTGAAAAACTGTGAGCTGGTCAGAGCAAAAATGTAAACAATTTCACGCTGCCGAGACACACGCACACACACGCACACACACACGCATCCACATGCAAACATACATACACATACACATACTCTTGTATGGCTTTTTATGAAGCCTTGACTAAAAACAGGCCAATGGCCAGTGCAGCATGCATAAAAAAGTTTATTGTGTTAAAATGAGTATGTGTGACTTATAGATACCCAGTTTAAGGTAGTAAAAAATTTAAATAAAATGAAATGAAGGAGGGAGGCACATTATAAAGAAGAGGAAGATATAATTGAAGGCTATGAAAAGAAAGAATCGAAAAAAACTGATATGAGTGCTATAGTGCTATAAAATGAGAGAAAGACTTAGAGCTAGAGGGAGAGTCAGAGAAAGAGAGGGATATACAGAAAATGAGCAATACAAGAAAAGAGAGAGAGAGAGAGAGAGAGAGAGAGAATCGACAGAGAAAAGTCAAAAGTAAGAAGGAAAAGAATCAAATGAAAGTGATTAATAATTTATATTATAATAAACAGATATCAAATAAAAGAGAAAGAGAGAGCGCTAGAGTTAGGTCAAAATTTATAAATATTTATATAATCAGAAAGATACATACAAAGACAGAGATAAAGCGAGAGAGAGAGAGAGAGAGAGAGAGAGACGAAGATTAAGCGATGATAAGGAGCTTAACTACAAAAGAGAAAAACTTAAGCTGGGATATAGATATAATTAACATGATAACCAGGTGTAGGAAGGAGTTGATTTAATATAATTTACGTGATTGTAAAAAGTGTTTAAGTTTCCATTTAAATGAAACAATACGTTGAGAGCCAAGAGAAATAAAGTGCAAATGCAAGAGGAAGATAAGAAGCTTAACTACAAATGACATACATAAGATATGATTAACATGGGACCATATGCAGGAGATGATAGTTTGAAATAAAAGCAGACAGAGAGAGAAAAGAAAGACCGAAAGGCAGAGATGAATGCCAATAGAAGAAAATAAGAAGCTTAACTGCAAACGAAACACCTAAGCTATTAACGTGAGTGCTGAGGTAAAGCAGAAGTTGAAAGATTTTAAGTCAAATGGAGGACAACATTCATTAATGGTTCTCTAAACAAGAGAGAGAGAGAGAGAGAGAGAGAAAGACATTCTTCCATCTAACAAACAAACTAGCTTCATCACTCTAATTTTTTATAAGTTCATATATTACAGGGTATTTTTTGCAGAAACAAATGGCCTCAATCCGGGCCGACAGACGCCAGACAAATGCACTGCAGTGCCACAAACAGACGAAACGAAAGCTGGCGCTGACTGGCCGGCTGGCCAGTTGAACTGACCCGGCTTGCAGCCAACAGACAACGTAGCACAAGCAACATGCAACATGCAGCACCAATGCCAACGCCAAGTGAGCAACGCAATGCAGAGCATAACGAGCGCTTAAATAATTAATATATAACTCATACGCAGCGTTGTGCCGGGCGCGTTGTCTTCTCCGCTTCTTGCTTTCAGTTTACTCTTTTGCTTTATTGTTATTTGTTTGATTGTACTGTTGTTTCTGTTATTATTTTTGTTTGGTGCACACTATATACACTATACATCATAAACGTGCACTCTGCGCGCATATTAAATCAGCAGCTGATTGATGAAGCTGTAACTGAACGCCAGTTGCTTTGCTTTCACCCAGTGCACTCGGCGCTGGGACTGTGAATTTTCATTATTATTTGTATCTGTTGCTGTGACTGTTAAGTGAGTGAGCGTAACTGCTTTAGTAACTGCTACTGTTTGCGCATACAACTTCAATTAATTACAAGAGAGTGAAAAGTTTCGCTACGGCTTTGGTGCGCTGTCATTAACATTTTGCATTCGCATTCATTAGCCGGAGCAAAAGTTTCCGATGATAAATTGCATATTTAAGAACTTGGATCGTAGCGCTGCAAATCAAAGTTCTGCCCGAGGGGGAGCAAGCAACATTTTTGACTAATGCTCGTAGATATTCATTTGCTAACAAATGAAAAAATATTAACCCACTCTGCGAGGGGCGGGGCAAAGCAGAAGGCGATACCATCTAATCAAGATAAACAACGAAAGGTCTGCAAAAACATTACGTATACGACAAGGGGTACAAGGCGGGGCGGGCTGGTCGTGCTTGGGACAAGAGCACATTATTTGAATTATTAATTAGCGCATAATTAGTTGGGTTGTTGTCTTGTCTTAAACGAGTTTTACTTTTGTTTTCTTCCTCTGCTTCTGACCACGTCCTGCGGCCATAATTTGGCCCCAAAGCCACGGCCAAGCCTTTGATCTTGTCCAGCATCCTTCGCCTTTTGATTACGTAATTCATTTACCTCGAAAAGTTGCAGCAGCACGCTAGTTTATCGGCAAGGACAAAAAAAAATAAAATAAAACTGTGAAAAGAAGAAAGGCGCAACTTATTATGTGTCAAAAGCAAAGCGTGCCTGCAGTACCCTAAACCCAACCCCAACCCCTACTCCGGCCCCATTGACCCAATTAATTTGAACTGTAACGCAAAGTTTTGCTTTATGTTTCGCTTCCCCCACCCACGCACACACACACACACACACAGCAACAAGAACTGTCCACGCAATTAAAGCAACTGTGCAGTGGCTTATCAAGTGAAGCTTAAGCCCGAGCTTGGCTCCAAAAGGATATCCATAGGGAAGGGCAGTGCAGAGAGGGACCTAATGCTGTGTAGGGGTCGTGGAGTGTGTTTCCACTCATAAACTCAAACAAAATAAAATAAAATGTCATTTTTGAGCGCAACGCTTAAAATAGTCCAAAGTTTTAATGACTTTATTCAGCTAAAACGACGCCACAGCCAGCACCTCCTGCACTCCTCCGGCTCTCCAATGCCCTCTTCTACCCAGACAGCTACCAAAAAAAAACAACTCAAATTAAGCGACAATCTTAAGCATAAAAAAATAGCAACTTGCAATAAAAAAAAGGCAAAACGCCAAAAATTGTATACAAATTAAATGTAAATACGTACAAGCCAAGTCGTTAAAAGTCAATTCAAATTTTGCATAGAATTTTGATAAGCACCAACAAAAAAAGAGAGGCAGCAGCACCGCCCTGCCACACCCCCAACCAGCTAGTTTTGGTTGGCATAAAATTACGTCAATAAAAAAAGGTACGCGACATACGAGTATACGAGTTGGCTTTTATGGCAAGCCGTGTGGGGGCAGTGCAAGTCTGCCACTCTCTGCCATTTTATCGAGCAAACTTTTGGCATATACATATACATACACACATATATATATATATATATACATTACTCAGCAGCTGCTAATTTAAGCGCTCAAATTAATGACCCAGGCATAAAGCATACTACAGAAATTTCGAGTTTAGACTCAAAAAACTGTCGTAAATCGTTGCTCGCTGATATATGCGAGAGGGTCGAAATGCTAACTGGAGGTCATCAGCTGTGGCAGCTGCCAAAGTTCGTTTAAACGAGCTGCAATGTTTGCTATAACAAAAGATAACTAAAATTCTAAGCTATAACTTAATGCTGAGTTTAGCTAATAGATGCATTAAGATATTTATTTGCGTTGAAAGTTGTTTAGCTAATGCATTAAGAGCTATCTATTCGGCTATCAAAGCAATAGCAATTGGTGCCTGGAATGGTAAAAAGAAATGTTGGCTTAAACTTATTAACTGTTAGCTTAAATTTATAAAACTGTCAGATAAAATATATATCATGGCATTCATATGGAAGTTGCTCTACTGTCTATTGATCATCTTTAATGAATCTGTATTTGTTGATACGAAACAGGTAAGTAGATTCAATGTTATAGATCCATTTAGATAGACTTATGTTAGCATGCGATTATGTTTTTTGCTATGTATGTTTTGTTAAAGGAAATGTTGTGAGTGTATTTGCCCTACTTTGACAAGAAAGTGTTGGCGTAGTTCTTTCTTCTGCCAGATTTTAACTCAGCTCAACCTTTGTTGCTTAAAGAGAACAGAGAGAGATTAAGTCCGTTCGATTGTGTTTTGGATCCTTGCTTAACTTTTCCATTTCAATGCATATTTTTCATACCAAGTAATTGGTATCACAATGAAATTCCTATGTCCTCCTTATACATATTAAATTTAAATTTTAGCATAGGTTTCTAGCTAAATCAGATTGTCAGTTTATATTCCCACTAACCTTTAAGCCATCTTTAACCTTTAACTACTTTCATGTGCTTATCAGCCTGAATTTCTTTATCTAACACATACAATTAGACTATTTGCCCATCTGCCGCAGCTATCAATTTTGCGTAACTTTAAAACTTTATATGCCCCTTGGGGCAGGACTTACTGCTCTGCTTGAAATGGCATAAACAATGCTTACAATGCGTTCAATTAACTGTTCAATTATAAACGGCTTTAAAAAGTGCTTACTTAACTGCCATTAGAAGCGTTTGGGCAAACAACAACAATAAAGGCAACTGTTTAATTCCGGTCCAAGCATTTTGCCACAGTTTATGGCATTTGAAGGAGGAGCATGCAATGAAAAGTTCCACTAAACGAATTTCTGTTGCACGCCCAGCAGGCAACACTACATGCCTCGAACAGTGCCAATTTGTTGCGGGCGCCCTTCGCGGCCAAAATACAACGCCCTCAAGTGCCCCGCCCCCATGGCACCCAAGCCCCGCTCTTGTGAAAATCGAGCAACTTTTGACTTTTGACGGCCGTCAAAGTTTTTGGAAAAGTGCGCAGTTACAAGTGACAACAAGCTCTGTCAAAAAATGTGTGTGAGCGAGTGTGAGTGTGTATGTGTGCGTGTATATGATTAAATCACAGCCACACAAGTGCATTAAAAAAGTTGTAAAAAAAATATATAAAAACAGCAACTGAAATTGCATTAATTTCTGTTCCTGTTTGCCTTTAGTTTTAGCTGTTTATTTTCTTGTAACATACACACACACTCGCACACGCGTGTAATGCCAATTTATTACAGTTGAGTGTGTCAACTTTTTGGGTAACGAGAGCGCAAACAAAATGCAAATGAATTTTGTGCTAATAAAATGCAGTTACAAAAACTTTACACAATTCGAACAAAATAAAAATTTACCACAGGCAACAGTCACATCAAAAGACAAGCATGGAACGGGTTATTTATATTGTACCACGCATACACTTGCCTGCATGTGTGTGTGTGTGTGGGTCAGCAGCGCTGCATAAATTAAGGCGCTTGCGTTGACATTTGAACCGCTCGAGCGTAACGAAATTCGGCCTGCACTCGCAGCTGGCTTTTTCCATTTTCCGCAACAGCTTTTCAGCTTTATTTACTTTTTTCTTAGTGGTGTGTGTGTGTGTGTTTTTTTTTGTCCTTCTTGTCACCCACGTGGCAGCAGCAGCCGCTGCATCTGACTGTTGAAAAGTTTGCGGTTAATTAAGTGTATCACAGCAGTCGGTGCAAAGTTGAGGAATTTTATAAAAATTCTGAAAATTGTTTTTACGTTTTAATAAATTGAATCAAGCCATATTGCATTAAAGCATGTAAAAGAAAGATATGAATGTGGCGATGCAAAGGAATCTAGAAATTTAGATGTTAGTTAGAAAAGTTTCGCTAAAGTTGAGGACAACTGGGGACAGGTTTCATAGAGAGTTAATTAGGCTTTAAGAAAGGAATTGAAGAGATAACTCTGTTTTAAATTTTGATAGGTTCATGTATAGGTAGATATAAAGGTAGTGTTATTGTGAAATATGCAAAGTAATGTCAAAATTGACATGTTAAATAGAACATTTTGTTCAGTTTTTATTAAGATATTGTTAAAGGACTATGCACAAGGTGTACAGAAAGTTAATGAAGATAAAGTGAAGGCAATGTAAAAAGAACTGTTTTAGGCAAAGCTAGTTTTCTTTGTAAAAGTAGAAGTAGAAGTAGAGGAAAAGGCACATATATATCATAAGAAAGACTTAAATAGAGATAGAGATTCCTGCAAACTGTTAAGCATTATCTAATAAGTAAAGGTAAAGCTTAAGCTATAAATAAATAAAACTTTTTCTTAAATTCCGGCCAACTGACAAACATTGTCAGATAAATAAATAATTAAAACCAATGGGATAATTAAATCAACTAGCCCCCAGCAGTCGCTACCCTCTTACATCTCAGATTCTGATCAGCGGAACAAACAAGATTAGACATACTTTATGCATACTCGAAGCACAGAAGCTTGAAGCTTGACCCATTTATTGGCAGCTCGGGCACGGTTAACAGCCTCGAGCCTTGAGCGCTATTATGTTCAGCTACATGTCCAAGTTGTTGTCATTGTTGTTGCTGTCGTTGTTGTCAATTGTGGGCTGGGTGGCAGTGTCTACTTATTCTGAGATTCATCTAGAATCTGGCCATTAATTCACGCTCATTGTGCGCCTACTTCGACAGCTACACGGCATTTGTTTTGTTTGCTTTTATTTTGCATTGTCAGGCAAAGTGTTGCTTGGCTCAACGTAAAGTCAGGACCCTTGTCGATGCTATCGGCATGACACTCCCTAGTCCTGTCTCTCTCTCTCTCTCCGTCTCTCTCTCTCGTTGCCTACCATCTCTCACTAAGACAAAGCCTGTTGGCTCTAAAAGATGCGCCCGCTCCTCGAGCATTTGCACCCAGCTTGACTTTTTTAATATGCTAGATATTTGCGCCTGTTATCATTCGATGCGGGCTCTGGTACAGCAGACTCCCTCCTCTCTGGTTTTTGCTGTTGTTATTCATGTCGTCATTTCCTATTGTCGCTGTTGCTGTAATTGTTGTTGCCATTCTGGTTTTAGCCCCGTCGCCCTACATGCGCGCCCAGCAACTTGTTTTCATTTTACGCTTCCCTGAAGCTTTTCACTACCAGCTCTCTGACTGTGTCCTGCTGCTGCTCTCTGGCTCCTGTCGTTGTCATTTTGTACAATTTTGCGCTCTGATTTTTAAACATAATCCAAAGCCGTTGCCGCTGCCGCCCGGCTCTGAATTGCGGCCCGCCAAGTCACGCGATATCACGAAATCCGCTTTAGCGGAAATCTAATTGCGCATCGTGGCGTCTATGGCCGTCCCCCCTGCCACGCCCCTCACACGCCTGCTCCCCGGAGCCACGCCTCCCTGCTGACTATGCTGACTATGACCGTAGGCAGATTTTAACATAATGCTTTTTTAAATGCAAAGTTACAAATGCGCCTCCACTTTTCCTGTGTATTAGCACATTTTATGGCACCAGGCGACATTAGCATAAAGCCCGAGCACACACAAAAGCGCAAAAATGAAATAAAAATACATTATGAAAGAATATATATATACTCACAGACAATATATATACGTGATATTTAAATAAATAAAAATAGAATTGTGGTCTTGTTGACATTTGACTTTGGTCCGTGTGGCTCGCCGCCTGTTGGGGCAGAGATTTCTTTTAATTAATATAAATATTTTGGCACACACACACGCACACGAACACGCACACGCATTAGCTGATGCATTTTGGCCAATATTTAACCATAATCAAATAGCCGTCAATATTTGTTGGAATGTGTTGGTCAACACCTAAGCCGCATTGACAGCACTTGCCACAGAAACACACACACCCACACACATACGTACGGGTGAGTTCCTACTCTAATAATCGACATTGAGGTATTTGCATTAGCAAAAAGTTTTACTCCCAAAACCATATAACCAAAATGAAAACTAAATTTTAATTAACTGCTGCAACGCGCAAACATTTTTAGCCGTCGCCTAATTGAAATTGTTGACCTGCCACTGGGCGTGGCAATGCGGTTCACAATGTTTGCCCAACAAATACAGCGCACAAATTGAGGCATAGCCCAAACGAATTGATGGCCCTGCCGCTGAAGCTAAACGGAATTACTTTATAAAAACTAACGCACACTTTGCTCAACATATTCATCCGTTTTGCTCTCTCCTTTATATTTCTTGATTTTTGCTTTTCATATGCAGCATACGCGGCGTATGCGCAATATCGCAAATTGGGCATTTGATTTGGCTGCCATGGCGCCGATTGCCTTTGACAACGCCAGCCGCAGAACCCGCAAATAGTTTTCCAGATCGAATTGCTAGCAGAGACTCCTACGACTGCCTTTGCCATTTGCCTCTTTGCAAAATTGTGTGAGAAAAAAACCAGCTCAAGCTGAACAAAAATGAAAAAAGGTTCAACGTGGTGAATGCGTGACATTTTTTTCTTTCTCTTCAACGCCGTTTCCATTTACGTTGTTTAAATTTGCGAAAGGCGCGCTTATTGTTGTTGCTGTCTGTGTTTTTTTTTTGTTTTTGTTGTTGCAGAGCACTGCCAAAAGGCAAACGGCAGCCGGCTGATGATATGCGGGTCATGTGATGTCCTACCATATGCAGTGCCTAGGGGCCTAGAGGGTGTCTACACTGTGCGAAATTCGTGACACTCGGCTAGACTCGTTTTTATATTCAATTTCTTCTCTTTCAGATACTTGTCCTTAAAATGTATCAATTGGGAATATAAATGCAGTTAAGTTTGTTCAAGAAATGTAGAAAACTCAAAATCTCTTCAAACAAAAAATTACATTTTAATTATCAATACTGCTATGATTTTGTTTGTTTGGATAAAGATATTTGACCAAATTAGGAATATATGTACATATAGGAAATGACAATTCTACCACACAATGTATATAATATATATCGACAAAGTTGATTTCGGCTTATATTCTGCATGCTATATAAAGAAGGACCTATGATTGCAGTAGCTCTTAAGCTAGGCTACAAATTGGCATAGAAACAAAGAGATAGACTATATCGATTAGATTCTTGATAGACATCCAAAATAGATATACTTTATGGAAATAGAATGTATATACTTTAAAGATATCTCTCAGCTATCTATAATAGAAATCATACAATCTCATCTAAATCTGTGCTTTAAACTTATCAAGACACAAGAAAACATATCTAGCATTCGCTTAACGGCTTACAATTATTATTTCAATATCCCGTCTAATTTTTTGTACCTTTTCTTTTACCCAATTTCCCACAGTGTCTTCTGGGATAACGGTAACTATAACGGCAGCGATAAGCAAAAGGGCTCAGCGACCGGCAAGCGACTTGTTTATTTTTTACGCCATTTTTTTGTCACACTTGCGTCTCGCTCTTAGTGTGTGTGTGTCTGAGTGAGTGCGTGTGTGTGAGTGTAGCGAAGGTCTATTAAAGAAACATCTGGCAACAGCAACTGTCTAAGCCAGGCCCCGGGCAACACCTTCTCTTTCGAGGGAGGCAGCAGCAAAAATTGCGCTCGGATCTTATTTAATTTTTATAAAAAGACGAATGCAAACAAATGCCGCCTTGTTATTTATGGGCGTGGCCAGCTGCATTGACACAGCATCAAAAATTAGCGTGCCTAAGCCTTAATTGTGCCAAAAGCATGGAACAGGAGCAGAACAAGAAGAAGGAGCTAACTCGCTTCGGTCCATTGTTCCCGTGGCCCATTTTTCCCTCTTTTCATTCTGGAGTTGGCCACTTGAACCCCATTCAAGGTTTTGTTCAAACAAACCGTAAGTCACCGCCGCAAAAGCATCCGGAAGCAACGGGCCACTGAAGCCTTAAAGGGGACTAGAGAGGAGGCTGGAGATGTGGGTGAAGCCTGATTGGGAAGTTAGGGAGTCGAAGGGGCTACAGCTGTCCAGACTACTTGAAAATTCGGTTAACTCAAGCTTGGAAAACTTAGCCCAAAATGCCTTTTGTTGCCCTCTGTGTGCATTGCGTTGAATGTGTTTAAACACTTTCGACAGTTTTTGCTATATTTTTTTTCTGTTAGGTTGAACCTTCACTTTAAATTAACATAATTTGTATTTCACTTGACTTTCTGCGAATGTGTGTGTGTGTGCAAATTGAACCCGAAACTGAACCTCTTTCGATTTTAATAGAATGTAACGCGCTTTTGTTTGCTGATTATTATAAGTTTTTTTATTTTTATTTCTTGGCCCTTTTTATTGGCAGCAATTCAATGGTGAACCTGGGTCCGCGCATTAACCCAAATGGCTGCAATTCAAAGTAATTGGAGGGGGACGAGCAGGAGCAGGTTGGCTTGGATGACACTTGAAAACTTTAACTCCCCAAGCGACGATGCTTTGATTGTGTGCGTGTGTGTGTATGTAGGCAACATTTTTGGATTTATTCATTTGAAAGTTGCACAAAACTCGAAATCATAAATCTTTTTAATTTCATTGATCAACTTTTGCTGTGTTCTTTTTTCTCGTGCAAACTTTTTTGGGCGCAAAGTTTTCACACTTCAACTCCCGCAGGACAAATTCCGCTTGACATTTAAATCGATTGGTAGATAAATATTAGACGTAAAAGTCCAATTCATTGCTGCAAAATTATGTTGCTAAACTTATCGCAAACTTCAGCTTCAGTTTCAGCTGCCTCCCCCCTTTTCTTAATTTAATGAATAAGCACTTTCGCCTCCCCCTAAAACTAATCGCTACGTAAACAAGCCGCAGTTGCAATAAAAAAGACCGCTTTTTAATGGACGTTTCATGTCGTTGTCTATTTTTTATTTTTGCTTTGTCGACAAGCGAAACGGGCGGAAAGTCTAAATTCATAAATACATGTCCTTCGATAAAGCTAAAAGCAGCAAATAGTGTGGGTTCAGCAATTTAATACGGTCTGTTGCTTCCGGGCGCAGATTTCGATTCGAAGAACGCAACATGAACGATAAAAATTGACATGAGCGCATGTCAGAGATTGACTTGAAAAAAATAAAAAAACGAAAAGAAATAAACATTTTCTACTTCTATTTCCATTTCCTGATATTGTTCAGATATTTCGCAAGTATTTAAAAGGAAGCCACAAGCTTAGCGAACTTTTACTTGGCGTATACCTAATTTTATTTTTAGTAGATCATCTCTTTAATCTGTTCTCAAGCCAGCTACCAGTTGCTGAGCATGAATAACTTGAATGGTAAAAGACCGTCAAACTTTAAAGAATCATTGGTTATTATAATTATAAGAAAATAGAAAATAGCATAAGCTTATGAACTAAATGTGGAAACTAGCATAACTTTACCTTCTACCCTCCCCAGGTATTCACATCCTTACCCAAAACATTAAGTTGACAATTAGAAATCTTAATTATCGAGGACGTGAGAATCCTAATTTCTTAACTTTATTTTGTCTGCATAATGGAAGCTACGAAATATTTATATGTATGTACATATATATATATATATATATATATATAAATATATGTATGTATATATATTTAAAGACGGATTAAAATTCCGGTTTTTTACTTCTCCGTACTTTCCCTCCTTAACGTCATTTGAATCTTCACATATGGTTTATCAGTTTTTACTGCTGACTTTCACTATTTTTACCTTACTTACTTCCTTTCCATAAATCAGATTACTATTCTTTAAAGAATAAGATTTCCTTTCTTAACTTTTTTCATCCTGTTTTCTCACTTTTCTTCTACTCTTCTCATAAAGTCGATTGCTGATTTCTAACGGTAACTTAAAGACAGATCAACCAGTTTGCATTATCAATTTTTTCCATGAATTTCTATTAACTATAATTAGTTTCTATCCTTTTTTCTCCCTATTTGCATACACCTATTAATCACATTCAATATGCTATAAATGTGCACATAAAATGCCATTGGTCCGCATTATATATTCAGCCTTTGGCATTTCATCAATATAATTCCGATTCGCGCCGTTTAAATATGCAATTTTCACACAAAGGAGAGTATGTGAGGGATATTTCTGTATTTTCCCCTAGTCTAGATGGATGCATTGACTGGAAATTAATTATGCTGCAAGTTGATTTTTGCCACCCAGTCGAAGAACTAGAGGCTGATCCAAGCCATTGCCAATACGGCCGCAGCTGACCCAGTTGTTTAATTGAATTGAAGCCATAAACACTCAACAGGGGAGAGGGTTAGGAAGAAGCGGGCACCGTCACAGTGGAAAATGAAAAATTGCAGCGCCAGGATGACGACCAGGACGAAGTTGATGGCGGCTAGCTAAATAACTTTAATTAGTGTTGCGCGTGCGATGGGCATCAATCATTCGGGCAGCATTCAATTAAAGCGGAAACGGAAGCTGCGTGGCCGGTCATTTGGACAAAGAGTTTTGACAGCTTTCAATCCCTGTCGCCCGTCGCTTAGCCAGCTCTGGAAATTTGATCAACATGACACAAACAAGCGGGCAAACATGTGACGGACGCTGCAGCAGCAAGGGAATCTCCGCTTGGCAAGCAAAAGTTGTTGACATCCTCTCTGAGCCAACACGTACTACTAGGCCAAGAGAGTACTAAACACTCGACAAAGAAGGAGAAGAAGAAGAAGCAGTGGCAAGCAAATGTTTGCTTAAAAATGATGCGATGGCTGAAGCTGCGCCTGACAGACGCAGCTAAACTCCTGTTGACAGTGACAAAGACCATAATGATGACAATCGTGATAATGATGACGATGATAATGATGATGAGCCGAGTGGGCGTGGCATAGTGCGAGGCAGTGTCAGCATTTGGCATTATGTCGTTGACAAATGTCATTACACCCGCCGTTGAAGTTTGCTTTGAAGTGAAGGCGGCTTTCGACTTACCTAGAGAGCGAGCGAGAGAGCTGGCGGGTCGGAGCGGGGCAGCAGTCAGTTATTGTTATGCTTCAAGTCACGCGAGTCGTTGGCCTCAGTCATTGACAAATGTGGCAGAAGTTTTTTTTAGTTTTTTTGCTACTTTTTGTTGCACTTTGCTTTGGCGTTTTGTCTTCCTCGCGAATTGGCCTAGTTTGTCTTTGCGTTGCCGTACATATATAAATACATATGAAGATTTGTATATGTGTGTGAAACAGTGTTTTTATACTCGTTGTAGTTGTATGTGTGCGTCTATCCGTAGGCTATTTGGGCGCACTTGTCTGACGCTTTTGTCTGGCCAGCGTCTTCTGTTCGCACTTTCTCTATCACACACACTCACACACACAGTCAGTCACACACACTTGCACATACAGCTGCACTTGAGAGCTTTTAACAAGTATTAGTGCTGTTAGTTAGTGGATGCGGCGAAATTAGGCAGACAGTGTCGGGGGCTCACTTACACACGAACTTTTGACCCCGTTTGTGCAACAGCAACAACAACAACAACAATGACAATAACAGCTGCTTTTGAATCCTTTTTTTGTCTCACAACATCTCACTTTGGCATTTCACACTGCATTTTGCCGTAAAGCGGGCGCCGCTTCTCTTATGTGTGTTGAGTCTTTGGGCTTAAGAATTTAACATACTTTATATTTTTTGGCGCCTGCTGCTTGCTTATTGATTAAAGCATATTTCATATTAAATTCGCATTAGTTCAATTTTTAAAGGCGTTTGTTTTTAACACTTACACTTTCACTTTTTACGCAGAAAATAATAACTTCATTTATGTCCACACAAGTTTACAACACTTTTATTCAATCCACGTTGCTGATAAATTACAATTTGTTTGATAAACGCTTTAAAAACACTTTTGCAACGCTCGTCCTCTTTGCCGTTATAAATTGCTACAGCTGTCTCAATTGTACCGTTACCCGTGACCGTGACGTTACTGCTCAGCCAGCGCCTCACGAACTAACACCGCTAGCGTACAGTTCATGAAGCCGAAGCCATGGCGGCAGCAGCGGCGCAAGCAGCATCACTTTGACGTTTGACAACACACAGCTGTGATTTGATGGGAACAGTTCTCGCAGCGGCAAGGAAATTTTCTCACTTGTTTTGCTTTGGCGCCAAGCGTGTGCACGTGCCAGGCCCCAAACAGCTGTTGCGGCAGGTCAATTCTGCGTTCGCGCTGTTGCCTCCCATGTGCGCTTTGTGCCACAATATGGGTAAATTATTAAGCTTTTAGCATTTTATAGCACTGGAAGCAGCTGGGAACAGTTGCATTTAGGCAGCTATAAAAGCTCACAAAGAACCTTGTCAAAGTACGAAAAGTTAATAAAGGCGTACCCCAAAAAGTTTTGGCGCGAAAGCCACAGCCACAAAGAAATGTTTCCACTCGACTGCAGCTTGCAGTCAAAAATTTATAAGAAACCCAAAGCCCTATTAGGGGATTCCCCTAGAAAAAAGAAGAAAATATACAGAATGCCAGGTTTTAGTCATTTTCTTTTAATTTAACTGCGCTTTATGTGTTTATTACACAAATACAAAACCTAATCGCACAAAAATGCAAAACTACAAAAACGCATCCAGCATGCATATCCTTATTAGTCCTTTCCTTGTAAGTATTCCATTTATATATTTATCCGTTCAGCAGCAATGACCATCATGTCCACTGTGATTGTGTCCGCCTCCTCTGTGTGTGTGCTTGCTGTGATCGTTAGTGGACAGCTCGTCGCCTCCATCCTTGGTCTTGGGCTTGTTGTCGTCGTCCGCAAACTCACGCAGATCGCGGCGCATGGCATAAGCGTCCTCTCCATCTGCATAGTACTTCGGCTCCACCTCGATGATCTTGAACTTGAGCGAGTTTGTGTAGAGGTTGAGGGCAGCGCGATTGCTTTTGCGAACGTGCAGCGAAACGTACTGGGCGTTAAAGCACTCAACCATGGCTTGCGAGGCCTGATTCATCAGTTTCTGGGCGAGGCCGAGACGGCGATAGGAACGCTTAACCGCCAGCGAGGTAATATGTCCATGTTTGCTCTCCTCTCCAGGCTCCGGCTCCTCCATCTTGGCCAGCACATATCCCACAATGCCGCCCTTATCATCCTCTGCCACGTAGCTCAGCTGGGGCCAAGTCAGGCCGTGATAGAAATAGTATTTCATTTGGTAGTTCTCCGGCAGACAAAGCAGATTGCAATGTTGCATGGTCATAAGGTCTTCAGGCTTCGCGCAACGGATATTCATCTTCGATTCTAACTATATATATTGTGTGTATATATAAAAGTGTGGATATGCAGGTGTGTGTGCTTAGTCACGTCGCGCTTTGCGTGCTCGAGCGTTTTGATTTTGCTCGCCACCGACCAGTTGCTGTTCCTCCGGCTCCTCTTGGCCCAACAGTTCGCGCACCAGACGAAATTTCGAGAGAAATGCTTTCCAAATTAAAAACCAACCTGTAAACAGTTACAAATTAGTAGAAATTTATAATATACTTCATGAATTTAGTCTCGTTTGCTCCCATATTCTATTTCCGCTGCCTTACCCAACAAAATAATGGCAGCTACAATACTAACGGAAGCTAATATTGTGAATATAAATGCCAGCCCTGTTTGCAAGGACATCCTAAATATCACAAATTAATCACAGTCCAAGTATACAAAATGTTCGCGCACATTTAGTCAGCTAGCATATAAATAAAAACTAAATTTGTTCACGTTTCCGCTTCGATTTGATGAAATAAATACTCGCTTCCAAATAGAAAACAGCTGTCACGCAGCTGTCAGTTTAATTTTTACAACACTGAACGCAGGGCTGCATCACTGTGACAAATATAAAGTAGTACAATGCCTATTAGAATGCAAAAAGGTATAACAATTTTAAAAGTGCCAATTACAAATCCTATTTTAGTTATTTATTATAAATAAAGTGATAATACTATTACTAAAAAAGTCACAGAACTATTTTTTGTGAGCAACAAGCTTCCTCTGCTTGCAGTCACATGGAATACCTTGAGTTTGCGGTAAGCCTACTGTCTTGCATTGAAACTACGTGGTAGTAATGTTAACAATTAATACTCACTACCAAATACAGCTGTAACAATTTTATCTTAATTTATAAACATAAACACTTTGTTTTTGCGCAAATATATATTTTTCGCGGAGCACGCACACTTTTCGTCACTCACTACACACCGGCACAGTTTAGTATTGTAAAGTGGCCAATTCGAAAGCGAACTCGAAACAGCTGTTTATTAAAAATAAGTTGGCAGCCCACATTTCAAACAATCCACAATATTAAGAAATAAACAACAAAATGCAAGAATTCAGTGCAAAACGCGATGCGCTTTTTGCATGCCTCGATGATGCTAGCAAAGAGTTAAAGGGTACGGCTCTCGATCAAAGCAGAGCAAAGCCGTACTCAGTGAATGCATTGGAGAAGGTCAAAAATAGGAACCCGGCAATGAATTATCGACGGGGCCACAGCATTGAGGCAGGCAACGAAGTCGATGATGAGAAACTGCGCCGCTTGCGGGGCAAGGAGAGCATATTTAAGAAGCCAGAACTGCCCATTGGACGCTGCCTGAAGCCGCGCAAGACGCCCGACTACCAAGTCAATCCACACAAATGGAAGAAGTATTCGCTCTCCGATGTGGACATATCCGATCAGACCAATGCAGCGGCCGCTTTGTCCTTTTTAAGGCAGATGGATGCACAGCGAGACGCGGACTCCGATGACACTGAAGACATAGATGAGGGATCTGGAACTGCGCATAAGATTGAGTTCAAAAAGACGAGCAAATTGAACCGGAATCTTAAGCAGCTAAAGGAAAGTGAAGTAGACGATGTGGAGTTGGACAAACCACAGCTGCGTGGCTCCAAGCTGGTGATGCCCGAATATGTAATTGGACAGAAGCCGTCTAAGAAGCCAAAGAAGCAGCAAAGTCCAAATCAAGCAAAGCAACGAGCTGCTGGCAAATTGCAGCTGTCACATTTAGAAGAGGAAGAAGAATGCGATGATGCTTAGATCTGGTAGGAAAAAGTAGATTTAGTCAATAATATATATATACCTTATGTTATACAAAATATAGTTTGTATTTGTAAAAAAACAATACATGGAGTATATAGTACTGGCAGACATGGAGGGGACAATAGCACATTATTATACAATTCAAAATATAACTAACGATATCGATATATATATATATATATATATATATATATATAAAATAGGGACGACAAGTGTAAATGCAAATCAGTCGAATGGGAATGCTTCCATTTGTGCTCGTCAATCTATACTGTTCTAGTTGGAGAAGAAGCCCGGATTGAAGAAGAGCTTCTTATTGAAGCCCAGGTTGTCGTAGGCGCCCGTCTGTAGATGCCCATGCCTGGTGCGCATGTTGCCCACCAAGGAGTGCGTCTTCTTGAGTATATCCTCCACCGAGGTGTCATGTGCATGCTCGGCCATCGTATCGCAGAGCTTCTGAATGTACCAGCTACCTTCCTTGGGATCGCGATGCGTCTCGAACCCGGGCGTGCTGGCGTAGCATACCAAAATATCCGACAATGTGGGCACATTGTCATAGGGTACGCCATCGGTTTGGATCCGCATGCTCATCATCCGCATGCTTACTCCTTGGGTTACAATCTTGCCATGATCTGGAGTCTCACCACGACAAAATGGAAATATTAGCACCTTGGGCTTGTGCAGCAAATTGGGAGTGCGATCAGGCTCGAAGTGATTGATGATTGTTTTTACATTCGTTAAAGACCCATCGCTGAAGAGGACTTTGTCAACTTCTCCGATACGCTCGCCATGCGTCATCAGCACCATCACAAAGCTTTCCGTATCGCGCACATAATGCGAGTTGGTTAGGTTGTAGAGCGTCTTGAAGAACTGCATCTGATCCAGATTCTTGTAGTAGAATATCGTGAAGCCAATCTCTCGGAAGATATGAATTAGCGATTCGCTGTCTCCGTCTGCGCCATTTCGCTTTATGTTGGGGTCTGGGAAATCAATGATGTTCACTATGAAAAGCACTCCACGATTCAGCTCCGACTTCATGGGATATGTGCCCAGCACATTATCGGTGTGAATGCGAGTGGACTTGGTCACCACGCGACCCTGGCCATCCACGGTGCCTTCAAAGGGCGTCAAGGGACCATCTGCATCATTGTGTATAGCCGATTTCTACAAGTAGACAAATTTGAGTTATAATTCAGATTGTGACGGGAGTTACTTACGCTGCTGACACTTGGTCCTTCATCGGGTGGTTCACTGACCCGAGTGTCCACAATGTCGGTGGATTTGTTGTTGTTCGCACGACTCAACGAGACGAATGGCAACTCGCTGCCTTGAGGATCGCTTTCCTCAAGTAGACGCAGTGCATCATGGTAGCCCAGATGTCTGAGAATAGCCTTCAGTTCCGCATAGGCAGTGGGTCCACGTTTTGTTATCTTCAGAAAGTACTTTTTATGTCGCTCCATCAGCGCCTGCTCCTCGGTCATATCATTTCCCATACACTGGAGATCCTCAATGTTACGACGCATCACGGGCGAGATTAAGCCCCTGCGCACTGTTTCCGTCACAATGGCATTGTAGTCGGTTTTTCTGATAAGCTTCTCCATGTTGTTCATAATGTTCTGGCGATGCTTCTGCTGCATGCCGATTTCCCGCTCTATCTCCCTCTCTCTGTCGCGCTCTCTTTCTCTCTCTCTCTCTCGGTCTTCCTCCATGCTGAGCATCGATCTCTACTATATCTGTATATATGGAGCCTTGCGGTCGAGGACGTTAATTCTATTTTCGATTCGTTTCGTTTGTTGAACGCAATGCGGACGCAGCGCAACAGGCAGTGATAATGGCAATGACAATAGAAATGGAAACAGAAATGGATGTCGAAGTGAGTCACTTCAACTGGTTTGGCTCTATGTTGATTTCCTTTGTGCACACTCCCTGTTCACTTTGCAAAAAGTGATCCTAATTTTTTCAAAAGCAAATTATTAAGTTTATATTGCACTTCGTTGTTTAACTATAAAATTAGCTAAGTTTTATGCTTTTTGATAAGATTTCTTTTGAAACAAAAGGAGTTAATCATTTATCGGTGCTGGCAGTGGCTGCGGGCAGTGCAATCGCGCGTCCGTTCACTCTCGCTCGTATTCTAACACTGCTCTATGTTTGCGAATAACACTGTGCAACAAAATGAGTAAACAAAGTATCGCGATTTATTGGGGTCAAATTTGACTCAAAAGTGTGCATATTTATAAAATATGTGCATATGGCTTAGGCTGCAAAATTTATATCAAAAGTATATTCAATATATATATTGAATATAGAATATATGTATATACATTAAAATCATTGTTAGCTGTGCAGAAATACGCAAAGAGACTTTTGTACAGTGCTACCGCGAACCAGCGACCAGGGCTGCATAAGCGAGTGGACAGCTCTTGAGCGCAACAGCTGTTCGGTTTACAAAAAAGTTGAATTTTATAAGTTAATAAGATGAACCCAAATATACCCATTAAAACAGACGAAGATGTTCCAATCAAGTCTGAAAGCAATGTAACAAAACATGTCAAACGTGTAGTGCTGGAGTATTTAAAGAAACACGGCTGCACACGCTCAAATCTGGAAGCCGTAGCATGGGCAAGGCGAAACAATCAGGAGCATGTCATAGGTAACCTATCAATATTCGCTGCTTTCTTATTAAGTAAAGGAGTTATTATAAATAGATTACATATGTCACGCCTACAAGAATGCCGAAACACGAGTGAATCAGGAATGTGATTCAGTTAGTCTTAGCCACATCAATCAATGGCTGGAGCTGTTAGACACTGCGGAATTGTCCACACTCTGCGAGTACGAAGCAGCAGCCGTCTTGAATAGCATAGTACGCTCTGAGGTGCAACCAGAGACAGATCAACTGGGTGGCATCAACATGGGGCAAGTTGCAAATAAAACATAAATGCACATGGATATTTACTTATATACATTTTAGTGAGGTTTACGGCTTTTTGGAGAATGCTTTAATTGGACACCCACAAAAGAAGCTAAGCACAGCCAGCGAAGCTTTCTTAGCAAACGAAATAGAGGTATAGAAAAGCTTACTCTTATCTTTTTCCATTACTCTTGATCGAATCTTGCTTGCAGCTGCTCATTGAAGAGGCCAACAATGATCATTCTGATAATGTTGCACGGCGCATGGGACAGAATCTATATGATCGGCAGGAGTACAACTATGAGGCGGAGCCAAACAAGTGCAGCTTGGATCCGTTATTTTTAGATGAATAAGTAAATTAAGAAATCAAAGACATTCATTTCCACACATATTTATTAAACATTTAAATTCAATTGTTTGTCGAGTTAAATTGTACGCGTACATCTTGTCACAATCCTCAAAACTGTTAAGGTTGCTCAATCTCAATCCTACTTAGGTGTATAGACTGCCTGCATCTTGTATATATCTTGTCCCACTGTACTTATTTTTAAGATAATTAATACATACATTCATAATTTAAGTACAATTCTATGTATAAACATTTGTTAGCACATTTAAAATCTAAATTAAAGGGCTTACGAAGTTTCACACAATTTACTTGAAGTAGTGTATATGAAAGAGTATATGTATATATATATTTAGGTTTTAAATTTGGCTTTTGGTTTTTCTTTTTCTGGTTTATCATTTATTGTGCATGATTGTTTTCAAGATTTCTTGCAAAAGTAATGCCAAAATGTATTGCATAGTCTAAGTGTAGAATAGAGTGTAGAGTATTGTTTAAAACGTTAATAGGCATAAAAAGAGTTGAGTGCTACTTGCATCTCTCATAGCATCACAAATAGATCACAAGAGACAGAGTTGATTTGATACGCCTTTGGTTTTTTTTTTATAGTAGGTGTTACACATATATAAAAACTGAAGTGTTAATACGTACATACAATCAGATATACATACATATATAAATACCCATTTAATATTACATTTTTGTTTGGATTTTTGTTTCTTTGTTTGTTAATAATACAATATAATATAATTCTTAAATGTTCAGTCCAGTTTGAGCTTTTTGGTTTTCCCCTCTTTTATATTTTTGTTGTTTACATAAATATTAATTAAAATTAATTTAATCTATAATATTTTTATACACTAGAAAATAATGTCGGATATGCTTTGTTATAGAACCCCAAAAAACGCAATAGAATTAAAAAAAACAGAATTGATGCTTGTTTGATTGTTTGCTGGAATTTGTCGTTAACCTATTTCATAAGCTTTCGTTCAATTTATCAAAGTAACAAAAACAACAACAACAACAACATAAATTCGTCATATTTTTGTTTTCCTTCTTTTATTTTGTTAGTTAAAACTCAATACATAAAGTAAGAGCGTCAATAGAATTTTGATTGTCCCGTTCGTGTTGTTCTGCTGGATGACAGATCATTCGAATATATTTAGATCAAGTAAAACATCTTTATATATAAATATATATATATATGTATATATAAATTCATATTTATCAATTCTAAGCTAAAAAACTACTACAACAATAATAATTCTTAAATTTTTTCTTTTGCTTTTTTTTCAATATTGTGTTTATAGAGTTTTTTAAGTGATGTTCAAAGTCCACATATATAAACATATATATATATATATATATATATTGTATATGAATTATAAACTGTTTTTTCTCATACACATATACATTTATTAATATATATATATATATATATATGTATACGTATTTGAACTATACAAATTGACTTGCAGAATTTTAAAGTAGTTTAAAATAGTTTTGTTTTGGATAATAGTGTGTATTTACCTTAGTAGTAGTTTTCTAAACACATATATTTTCTTTCTTTTTTTGGATAGATAGAGTTATGGATGATACTTGGTCTAGAAAGTGGTTTAAAATGTGTTTAATGATTAACTTGTTTCTTTTTTTTGCCATCAAAAATATTGTATGCTATGCTTTATAACAGGTCTATAATATCATATATAACGATTGCCATATAGTTATCTAGAATTTCCTGCTCTTAAGTAGGTACGCTATAGGTACATGATTTCTTTTACATATAGGTATAAGTAGTTCGGTATACATATATAAATATTCAACTCTTTCAATGTCGCTTATGAAAAATAAAGTGAGTTTCAAATTGATTTTCTATATCAGAATAGATATATAAGTAGATGTCGATGAATAGATGGGAAATCTGGTTTTACATAGAAGTATGTATGTTAGCTATGAGTAGATATGTATGTAGTATGCAATTTAAATAATTCGAAAAATATTGATATATGACTTCTTGTTGTATAGTTAGTGTATTAAGTAGTCGACATGTAGCTGGTTGGTATATATGTATGTTAGTTGATATAATATATTTATATGTAGTATTTAAGTTGATTGCATTTAGCATTTATGTTGTGTGCTTGTACTTGTATTTGTGGTCGTGTTTTTTTTTCTTTTTTTTTTATTGTGTTTAACACATTTGTGGACTCATCTAAATACACATAAATTGTTTAAATATGCTTTGTTTGTAATTTAAGTAATTGTTTCTTGTTTGCTCTCTAATAACATCTAGAATAATTTGAAATATATATTTTTTGATTTTGGTGGTTGACGTTTACAATGTTTTTTTGTTATTTGTTTGTTGTGTGTAAATATTGTATACATATAGCGCTAATATAAGTTGATTATTGGTGTTTCATTAATGGACCGAAATTGCTTTAAAAATATATAATCAATATATATTTGGATTTATTCATTAAATTTCTTGTATCTTTTTAGTTACGTCCGGAGAATAGTTGATACTGTAATAAAGTTAATTAGGCCATCAATTTTTCAGTTTTCACACGATCTTCAATATAAGCTATAGGTTGTGTTTTTTTCAACTACGATTACAAATGGGGTAAAAATTTTGGTTTGCTATTGCTCGACAAATACGAAATACTGCTGAGTTATTATATATGTAAATAATGTATGCTAGAATTAGCTGACATATATATATTGAAGGAGCCAGAGTTAGGTGGAAGATAGAAAACTTGGGGTATACACATGGATATATATTACGAATATATATAATATTTAGCTTAATAAAAGGACAACGACTAACAACTTTTGGTTTTTGGATGTTTACTTGGCACATGGATTTATTTTTGGGATTTTTTCGTAATGGATTTTAGTAGGTACAAAGGTCATGCACACATAAGACTACGAATCGCGAGGTTCCTTGGGTTCGGGATCTGCTTTGGAAATATATGTTTATTTTTAGATCGCTTACAATACAAACTACACATCGAATAGTTATTATATGTTTAATATTGTTGCTGGATATTCTGTGTATGGAAGTATGTGTGTATTGTGTATATTTGTGTGTGTGTAGCTGTCTATATAATCACTACTAAGTTAAAACTGTTGTGGGGAAGGCGGGTGTTTTTGTGAATGTGTGTGTGTGTATGTGAGTATGTTTGAGTATGTGAATATGAGTATGTGAATGTGAGTGTGTGTGTGTCTGTGGGCGAGTCTGCATGTATGTGGGGCTTTGTGGGCGAGTGGTTATGGATGTACATTTCTGCGTGTGTGTGTGTGTGTATAAAAAACCACTACTAAGGTACATATGTTGAGGAGAGGCGGCTGTGTGTGTGTACATTGGATATAGTTTACTACCCTTGACTTATAGTATATTTATATATTACATATATATTCATATATATATATATATATATATTGATAAATGTATTTAAACGTTTCCCATTTCATCATTTGTATATGAAGTATATATGTATATATACATATAGTTCTCGCAAGAATGCAAAAACTTTCAATTCTTAAGGCACATTTCGAAGTTTAAATATAACTTACAATAACAATAGATGTGTATATTTTACAAGATAAACATAAACAAAATAAATCAATACGAATAGCTAAGCAAACATACATATACACAAAGAGAAAATGCTGGTTACAAACTCAAAATGGATGCTGTGGGGCTTCACAACACAAAACAGAAAAAAAAAACAAATGAAAATCAAGCATAAAGGCAGCCAAAGCGACATTAAAAACATTAAATATATACATATGTGTATGCATATAAATATTTATAAATATATAGTATATATAACGATTCATGGCTACGATTACGAGGACAATAAATTCGCAAAAGCTTAATTGTAAATTGAGTTTGGTTAGAAATACAAATGCATATCATATTATATCATCGTTAGTCAGTTTATAAGTTAAGTTTTAGTTTAGAGTTTAGTTAAGATTTTAATTTTAGTTTAGGTTTTAGTAGCAGCGCCTTCAGCTTTGGGGATTACGCCTCCAGTGTCAGTCATTCAAAAACGAGTGTAGAAAGTTCCAAATATCTTATCTTAACTGATTGTTGTTCAGATAGATGTGTATATATATAATCGTTTCTTTTATTAACACTGCATTAGTTGTATTTCCAGATATATACATAAAAATATGCATATATATGTTGCAATATATATACTCTTGTGCAATCAGATGGGCAGAAAGTAAAATGGCAAGTCAAGTTACATAGTTCGCAGATACAATAACAATTCTAATTTATATATACAAAATTACAAGAATTACGAGTGTATTCAGACAATCACAATTGATGCATGAATATATATACATATATACATATATGTGTGTATTCATCACATCGAAACTGAGCATGCTTTGAATATGTCGCTGAAGTCGTTCTAATAGGAATTCGTTCTTGGAATTGAATATTACCGATCGTAAGTTTATATAATTGTGTTAATGGCTCACATATATCACAGTACTAAATATTTTGTATTTTGAGCATTTGCAAAAACATTTCAAGAAAAATATCGGAAATCTTCCTATGCTATTTGTCTTTAACAACATCTATCAAATATCATATATGTAATTCTTGAACATTTGGAAAATATTTTAAGAAAAAAACTGAGAATCCTCCTACGCACTTCAAATAACATCTATTATATATCATATATAATCCTAGAACATTTGCAAAATATTTTAAGATTTATATTTAGAATCCTCTTATACTGCTCCTCTAACAAACATCATATCATACATCATATACCATATATCCTATATAGTCCCCGAGCATTAGGAAAACATTTTAAGAAAAATATTGAAAACCCGCTTATGCAGTGCCTTTCATAACATCTATCATATTTCATACATCATATATAGTCCTTGAACATTTGATAAATACTTGAAGAAAAATATTGGAAATCTCCAGCTGTTCCATTTAATAACATCTATCCTATATCATATAGATATCTTGAACTTTAGTCTATCACTTTGCATCAATTCCAAGAAAACGTTCCACTTACTAAATCGACTTCAATAGAATCAACTCTACGATATGTAATTTATTTATATTTTATATATAGCAAAAGATTTCTTTCAAGCAAAAACACATGCGAAGGAATGAATTCAACTTTAAATTAAATTAAAATTAATATATTAATATATATATACATATATATTTACATTCAATTTTGGAGCATAACCCATCCAAGTTATGTAAAACCACTTTCTGCGGGGGAGGAAGAGGAAAAATCAAATGCAGCGATTGTCACAAGTGTTAGTCTAAGCTATGCCCAATATTTAAACAAATTAAAATAAGCTTAGTGCATGTGCTTAACTAATTGTTACTTATTTGGCCTAAGTACAAGCTAATACTTAATAACCATTGATTTCACGACAATGATAAGAAGTTAAAATAAAACTAACATCACGTTTTCAACATTAAACTACTTTAAACTACGTTTTGGGATATAAAGGCATATATATATATATATATATATATATATATATATATATATATATCTATATATATATATGTGTGTGTGTATCTGTATGTGGAAAATCTATCAATTGTAATGAATAATTTAAGTCAACATATACACGCGCAGCACTTTTTAATGAGAGCCGAAACAAGTTGGCATTCATTTTTGCATACATTTCTTGAATAATAAATATTTTATTCAAAATTCGATGTAAGTGTATGAGTGTGTGTGTGTGTGTGTCATTGAGTGGATTTTACGCAGCAACAACTAATAAGTAGGTTCAGCTATAATAATAATAACAATAATAATAATAATATATAGCTACCAATTACATCATAGAGCAATCATAATAAGTTATATATATATATATACATATATATATGTATATATATATATGTATATTCGTTACGATTTATCAGATATGTTTTTCAATGCGACATTAACATTTATTGTACATGTACGAATGCGTATTAATCTATAGTTAATTAATAAAAAAAAACAACATTTCTTACACAATTTTTAAATGTGTTTTAGTTAGTTGTTAATTGTAGTTAGATATTAAACTAAACTAGATATATATATAATGTATAATATATATGGTAAATTATAAGGTATACATTTAGAAATATATAATATATATTTGGTTTTTGCTTCATTTTACCCTCTGCCCCTTTTTTGCATACAACTTTTTCAAGATATTCTCATTTGATTTCAATTTCAGTTTCAATTCTTTGTTTTCATTTTTCAGTTTTTCATGTTCGAAAGTTTTCTAATATTTTGGCGGATTCAAATTGAGATTCATGTTGCGTAGCTGTGCTCTATAGCGCACATTTCTGTTGTTGTAGTTGTTGTAATTGTTGTAATTGTTGTTGTAATTGTAATTACTGAAATCAGCCAAAGGTCGAGCCTCGCCGATTTCGTTTAGATTATATTATTGACTGAATGTTATATTGAGTGACGGACACTTTCGGACGCTGGTGGTGCTGTTGTTGCGCGTACCATTCACCCGCAATAGCGGCACGGGACTAACCGTACCGGATACGGAAGTTAATTGTCTTACCATTCCAGATCCCAACTGCTGCAACAAACCCGATCCAGAACCAAGCGGACCCGATGACAAAACAGTCGAAGTGCGACGCGAACGTATCGACTGCATGCTGGACGACAATAAAAATGGAACGCTGCTCGAGGTGTTCGGCATGGAGCCACCCTGTTTTTGGGAGTACAATAAAGGAGATTTCTTTGGAAGATTAGTTAAAGCTTGTCACCATGGGCGCTTTATTATCTGCGAGCTGTGCCAAATATATATATTAGATGTGCCATGAAATATAGTATATATATACGAGTATATGTACAATGATGTGGATTAGTTTATGAGTGTGCCTAGGCATAGCAGCTGAGCTGATTGAATAATACATACACAAACGAACAAACGAAATAGTTTATATATATAGATAGAGAGAGAGAGAGAGAGAGCTCACATTGAGCAACAGCCATGAAAACACATATATATATATGTATGGTATGAATATTAATATTTGATATACGTTTATGAATCAATCGAGTACTCGAATGTACATCAAATCCAATTAGAACGCGAACAGCGAACAGAAACGTTTGTTTTCCTTATACACTTTAAATGAAAATACAAATTACATTAACATAAACAAATTAACATCAGCAGTGTGTGCGTGTGTATGTGGTGGGTGGGTTGTGAGCGTGAATAGTTAAAGGCAGAAGGCAGAGCGAAATTCAAATAAAATCCAATTGAAAAATTCCGAAATAATGTAACGTGTACTCACGATCATGCTCCGTGCAAGCTGCAAATTGTATTAATTTATTCGGTTTTTTTTTTAATTTCGATATAGTTTTATATATATGAAAAATTGTTTATATATAAATTTTGTTGTTCGCACATGAAATGAAAAAACGGAAAAGACACACATGATATACATAAATACAGCATATATGCATAGTAATGTATGAGTGTGTGTTACGAGTGTATGTGTGTGTAGCAGCTCTATATGAATTGTAAAATGGGCATCCATAGTTCAAGATGCGCGCTCAACGAGAATTTCAGTAACAGGTATTGAAAACAAAGCACACATATTAGAAAATACACTCAACGTTTATGTGTTAAAGTATTTGAGAGTCGCAAGTGTGTGTGTGTGTCTGTTTAATTTAATATACCGTTCAAAGAGGACGAAACGCAACATGACAAAAAGTACAAAAAAAACAAATACAAAAAATCAAATCAACAACTGAGCACGATCGGGATATATCATGAATAAATTTTAGAATACAATTTTTGTAATATATATATATATATATTTGGGATTGATGTTTCGTATGTGTGCGTGTGTGTGTTTGATATCATTCGTGTTTCATGTGTGTGTTCAATATTCCTAATCAGCATTCGTTTAATTTACTTCATTTAGCTTACAAATTTATCAGTTGAGAAACAACAAATATACACATTGAAAGTAGATCATACTTTTTGAGGTAAGTAAAAAGGGCTTTTCCAAATCCAAACAAAAAGCACTCTTTACATATATTTAATTACCACACAAAGTAATCTAGGGATAGCTTGAAGTTATGCAAAGTTTTTAGAAACCAGCGACGTTGTTGAACAGCAACAGAAATCTTGCTGTGACCTTTACTTACAGCTCTTACAGCTCTTTTACATTTCTCAGACAGCTCTGCATACATATAACAATGCTCAGACATTAGCGCTTAAAATATATATGTACAAAAAGTTCACGACAATATATGCCAAAAAAGAATAAGTGAAAATAAATTAAAGTTTAGAATTTACACAAATAAGTGATAGATGTCAACGGTTTCAAATACACTGCATTAGCATAAGCAGCCAGCTTGATGGACTGCCACGCCCACGCCCCAAGAACAGCCTCTTGAATACAGAGAGTACAAAAGTGTAGCAGATAAAAAAAAACAAGAACAACAACAACAATCAACAAAATGACTGTACACAAATGTAAATGAAGAGAGTTGCAAATTATTTCAAGTTCGAGTACAAAGACAGAGAAAGCAACAGATAGATAGATAGATAGATATATAAACGAAAGAAAGAAAACAAGAAACAGCATTGTTGTTGTTAAGTTTTTTTGTGGTTTGTTTTTATTTTCCAGTCAGGCAGCACGTCAAAGGTAAATACAGAGAGTAGCAGAACGAGACAGGCAATATACGGAGTAGATTCTATTTAATAAGGCAACAATTCAAATGCAACTTTCAATTCAAACTGAAACTCAAACTCAGATCCAAAACTGACTTGCAAGTTGCGGTGTTCAAATGTTTACACTTAAACATACACAGAGAGAGAGAGAGATTGAGAAAGAGACAGAAAGAAAGAGAGAGAGAGAGAGAACCAGAAACAAACTGGAACGAACGAGCGAGCGAGCGACTTCCGGTCGCCATATTTTGGCCCCACATACAAAAACCGTAGCATACATTTCGGAGCCAACTAAATAATTTTGGTAACAGCAGTTTCTTTGGGTGAATATGAATGTGTGTGTGTGTGTGTGTCTGTCTGTTGTGTGCAAAACTGCTTGTGGACGAGGACAACAACAACAACAACAATGAATGAAATATGAACAGTTAACAAAAACAGCACAAGACAATTTTTAATCAATATCAATTCGTTGCTCTCTCTGCATATGGATGCTGCATAACTATAGACTTATAGACCCAAGCACTGCGTGCAGCGTGTTGTTGTTGTTGTTATTATTGTTATATTATTAGTTTGTTCAATATATCAATATGTCAATAAATGCAAAACACTTCTTTGTTTTTTAGACTTACAACATAAGCTGAGGTTGAGGGCACCGATAGACTCGATCCAGAGCTACCTCGAGCGCCGTACTATACGAATGTATATATATATTATATTATATATATATATATATATATACATTTGTTAAATGTATGTTTGCATGTGTGTATAGAAAAGTGAAGCAAAGACCCAACGAAGACGACGACGACGACGTTTGTTTTGTGTTTTTGTTGTTATTTATTTTTATTTTGTGTTTAGACGAGCGAATGTTTTGGGGCGGGAAAGTGAAGATAAGATAAAAGAGCGTGTGTTAGAGCGTTTGTTATTTGATTTTCTTTTATCATTCATTGTGGGAAATGAGCTGATCATAAGTATTCATAAATTTACAAAAGTTGATATCAGGGAAAATCATAAAAGTAAAAGTAATTATATAATATTATATTGAACTGCATGTTTCTCATGTTCATGTTAAGCGGCTTTGTTGTTGAATAAATAGTTTTTTTTTTAATGACAACTGTACTTTGTTGTTAACTGTAAATATACGCTAAGTGCTACTCGCTAGGCGCTAAAGTTAAATACAAGTCCTTTAAAGTAAAACTCTATTGTAAGGCTCATATGAAAATCAACAAAAAAATGAAAAAAAACTAAAGAAGCGCATTGAAATGAACAATTTTTCAATAAAATAACTGAAAGCCTTTGTGACTGTCAGCGGTCAAGCGAACAATAGCGAGCCAAAGGTCAGTGCAGAAGCACAAAAAAGATGAAATATAAAAAATAAAAAACAAAAACTGAAAACTGAAAAGAAAAGAAAAAACCAAAACGAAAACGAAAAAAAGAAAAAAATTAAAATGAGAAACTCAACAGAATGCTTAATGAAGCAACCACAACAAACAAAACTGCGCTCGCCAAACAAAACAAAAAAAAAACAGAACAAAACAAATAATAATAAAAAGAATCCAAAATGCGCAACGTGCCACGACGCGTGGCTGACACAAACAACTTACAGTTGGCGGTGACAAATTGATGGTGGAGCCGCGTCGCTCCTGGGGTCCAATGCTCGAGTGCCGGCGGGTGGGCAGTCCGCTGCCCGGCGTGCCGCCCGGCGACGAGGCGCACGACGGCGCGATTCGTATCTTTGGTGTCATCAGCGTGTTGTCCGAGAGCCGTCGATTGGGAAACACGTTGCCGACGCGCAGGAAATTGCTATCCGGCGACGAAGGCGAGCAGCCGAACCACCAGCCGCCCAGCATGCCAGAGCCTAAGCACAGAAAAACGGATGATGCAGCTTACATATACACGGGATTTACAATTACAATTGCATAAACAGTGGCCAGCTAATTGGGTTGGATAATGTGAGACCTCAAACATTTTACCACCATACTAGTCACATTTGCTGCCACAGTATGAGCGTGTGTGTGTGTGTGTGTGCGTGTATGGCAATGTATGGCAGTGTCAGGTTTGCCTTCGTCCGCTGTCATTGTCAAGGAGAAACGCACAATCTGCGGTTGCAGCTGTGGCTGCTGCATGTGACTCGACCCTCTGCACTAAACCCGACACCTCACCTCCCCCTCTCCACACCACCCAAAGCCTAGCTTCCTCTTCTTCTGCTGCTGCTGCTGCACCTGGCAATTTGCGTCAAAAGTTATTTACTTGATGGTTTGCACAGTGACCTTTCATTCCGATTCGCCAGCTGTTTTTACTTAATTTCACAGCCTACGACATAAATGTCGTTAAAATCCAGGACAAACTCAATTAGTATCGCATAAAAATTCGTAGAAAATATTTAAATATTAAATTTGTTTTTCCGACGTCAATTTTTTACAGGTCACCAGTTGCATATGTCATACGTTTATTTGATTAACTGAAAGTTCTTCACATGAATATCAGAGTTGAAAGCATACAAATTTGTCGTTGATGCGTTTTTCCAATCGACCAATGGCGCGCCTTGAGCTGCGATTCGTTAAACTGAAATTTCAGATGATTTCTCCAGCACAGCCTTTCACTAAGTCGGCAACCTCGCTTTTATAGTCACATTTAATGTAACTTTTAATAGAAATACTACTGCCCCGACAAACTTTTGCCTTGCAATTCACCTGAAGGCGACAAACCATGCGTATACTTAATAACACTAAACATGTGCAATGAAGCGCAAATATTGAATGTGTTTCTGTGAGCTGTTGAACTACAGTTAATACGCAGCACACAAGCAACAGACAGGGCCTATGTCATCAACATGTTCTGTTTGTTTACTTTCAACCACAAAAACCACAGTGCCCCATGTTGCATGCCGCTTGTGCCCGCCCTGGCTCTCTAGTTGGACCCACAACACATTTCTTTGCACTTGACTGGAAAGCGTGGCAACAACATGTCAATTTTGCAATATGTAGTTGGCTCTGTTAATTTACCCGACCGAGAGAAAACCGCACACACACTCACACACACATGTTTGTTTAGTTGACATTGCAGCAGGCCGTGAATTGTGGGACAGGTGCTAAAAACATACCAACCTTTTGACTTGCATGCATTTGCGAAAAATTAAAAGTTTGCCCATACACACACACACGCACACACATGCCTAAAGGCCATGACATTGTGTTTACAAGCGATTAAGGACATCATAATAAATCATCGTTAAGGTTGTAAGTTCATTAAGTGTTGCAGGTCCAAGTAGCACGTGCCCCACGACCAGTTGCTTGGGGCTTTGATTATCTAATTTTCATTTTCATTTTCGAATTTTTAATTTGCATAATACAATTAAATGCCACAGCTCAGGCTCATTTTCGGTTTGACAAATTAGTGAGCGCTGCTGGACACGGGATCCTGATTAGACGTCGAACAACGCTAAACTGTCACGTACCATGGATATCAAATGGAAACTCCAATGGAAATTCAAATGAAAATGTTCAATTAAGCTGCTCTAAGCTCATTATTCATTATGCAGGCCCCTCCGCCCAGCATTCCCCTCCTTGGGCATTTCACGAACGCAGCTCCACATTTGATGGGAATTTACTTACCGCCAGAATTCTTGCGTGCCATATCCTCGGCACTGGATGTCTTGCGCTGATCAATACGCAAATTGGGTATATTGAATGGCGGCGCGTTCATGTTGTCCGTGGAGAACTGATGACGCAATGTGCGATGCCGTTCCGGCGAGGCCATCGATAGATTGTCGAGC
Organism: Drosophila gaucha; assembly: GCA_035045545.1. Lineage (NCBI taxonomy): Eukaryota > Metazoa > Arthropoda > Insecta > Diptera > Drosophilidae > Drosophila > Drosophila gaucha. Next base: position 3,726,795 of record JAWNOY010000292.1, read on the forward strand.
TTCAATTTGTTCCGCTGCTGCCGATCGATGGCCTCCAGCATCTGCTGCAGCACCTGAAACGACATTCCAAAAATGTTTTGCAATCACCCTGAAAATATTATCCGGCTGGCCGTAGTCGTACCTCAAGCAGATAGCAATATTGCTCGAAATTGAGCGACGGATTGACAGTGTGCGGTATGAGCAGAGGCAGCACATTGGTGGCCATCGTTTCCACGGTTAAGCCATAGGATTTGTCGGCAAACAGCTTATGGTAGATGCCTGCAAATTGTATGCCATATCATTAATAGTAAGCAACTGTCATGTTATTGTTGCCTGCGTAATTCTAAGCAAACACAAACACACACATAAGCTAAATATGCACTGAGAGAAAGAGTTTGAGTATTTGTGTAACTTGAGATTTTGGTATTTCAAATATATGCCACCAGAATGAAATTACATGATTCTGAAAGGATTTAAATCAAAATTAAGAAAATTTCAAACATTTTTCACTTTACACATATGCCCTAAAATGTTACATCATCTTAAATTGCTAGTAGCTCGGTGTTTTTCAACGCATTCAATCTTCGAAAATACGTTTTTCTACTTTCATTTTATCATCAATTGACATGTGATTACAAAAATCTATTTCCAGTTTTGAAATTTTCATAAATAACTCTTTTAGAATCATATCTCTTAACGCTTATAAAAGAATCTTTGTTATACTGAATTATATACTTATTATTAACAAATCTGTTTTGAGTTTAGAGTAGAATTTAAGACAGTTTTAATACCTTAAGTCCACAGTAAATTATGAAAATATGTTTAGTACTAAAAGATTTCGTATGAGAAATGTTCAAAGTCATTTTCACACAGTTTCAGTGTATATTGGAATTGCAATAAGTCTTCTGCCTTATGAGCTTAGGGCCTCTCAGACTTTAACTTTGTGACTATGACTGTCAAATTGTGAAAATAGAGATTTGAGTCATTTATGGGGGCGTGTATACGGGGCGCGTCAAGGGTATGTTTTTAGTAGAAATCTTCAATAGCTCTGTATGTATCTATGTATGTATCTATTCTTAAACACAAAAAAAAACAATTGCACACTAAGGCAGATAACATAAAATCAATTAAGCTTTGTTAACAGCGCAAAATAATTGTTTCTTTATATAGCCTAAACTAGATTTTAAAGCCATTGTGCCGAGTCCTTAACCACAAGCCGTAACCCACTCGCACAGTTGGCAGAGATTCAATTTTATGCCATTTAATTAGTTTTTATTGGCACAATAGCACGTTGCTCGTTGTTTCTGTTTGTGAATGTGTGTGTGTGTGTGTGTAAAATTCTATTAACTTTTAGTGCAGCTAGTATCAATTGAATTTATCTAGAGGTATTTTTTTAGTACTTACGCACAGTCCGCATGATAATATCTGGATCGGGTAGGCGGACATTGGCCAACAGGGGCAGCACCTCCTCCATGACCTACAGGAATTCTCGCAGCTTGAATAGATTTGTTAAGGTTTGAGGTTAACAGCTAAAACGCACCTGGGCCCGTTCCATGCGGTCCATGACACGCTCAATGCACATGAGCACATTCTGCACAATCTTTGGGTCCGTAATGTTCTTCTCGAATACCAACTTAACTTTGGGCAAGACCATGCGACGAATGGACAGCTCATCGATGCTATCAAAGACATTGGCCACAGCCACCACAGCTGCACTCTGTGCGATAGAAAATGTTGAGAGAAATATCTAAAATCTATAATATTACAAATTGGAAATTCTTCTTCAATTGAAGTACTGTCTGGCATACCACAGAAGTGGTTTCTATTTCAATTTACAAACGACTTTAAGCACTCGAGTGCCGAGTTTCGAGTGCCGAAAACTGTTTCCTGGCCTTGTTTCTGTCGAGGTGGCCAAGCGCAAAAGGTAAAATTACTTTCGTTGGCAATAAATTTGAAGTGGCAACCGAGCTGCTTAAGAGCTATCTTTGTGCCGCAGTTAATTAAGAAATTTCTGCTGTAATTACGCAAACAACGCTAAGGCAAATGCCAGCTCAGTTGACTTGTCAACCCATTCATCTCCTCCCCCACATCTCAGTCGCTCCTTCTCCAACTAATTTGCATATCTATGGCAAGTCAGGTAAATTGGAGGCAACGCCTTCAGATTGTGCTTACCTGCACTTGTATTGTGGATCCATCGAATGAAAAGAATAGCATCGGCATTATATCTGTGGTGACATCCTCTGGTTTCGTCTTCTCAATTATCAAATGCAAGTTCTCAAGTATCGTAACGCTTGCCTGAATGGATTTCGGCGTATTATACACAATCCTATTTATAGCCAGACGAAGCAAATACACACATATAATATTTATATATACATACATATACCATATATTTTAAGCTGATGAGGCAAAAAGTTTGCCGTCCGTTTTATTTAATATTTGTATAAAAAATGATCCCAAATAAATGCGTCATTATTGTTGCACTAACTGGGTGTGCATGTGTGTGTGTGTGTGTGAAAGTTGTTATTTGCAACTTTTATGGCAGTGTCAATAAGCGTCTTACAAGAGTCCAAAAAAAAACTTTTTTTGCCCATCGCCTTAGTCAAAAGTTAGACAAGACCCAGAGGGCTGTTTGGCATGTTTTGAGTGTTAATGTATATGTATGTATGTATGTGTATGGAAAAGGATTTTTGTTTTTTCTGCTTCACTAATTGAGTGAATAAGTGAATAACTGACTTACTGATTGATTAAGTGATTGATAGACCTGTCTATTTGATTGACTGCTTTTTGCCAGACTCCTTGACTGACTTAACTGATTGACTGACTGACTGATTGATTAAGAGACTATTTGATTGACTAATTGACTGCCTTAACTGATTGACTGACTGACTGATTGATTAGGTGACTATTTGATAGACTGCTTAACTGACTGATTGCATAATTAACTGACTTACTAACTGACTCATTGACCTCCTCGTGGACTGGCGGATGAACTCATTAACTAATTTAAATACTTAATTTATAACCATAATAATATAAATTGCAGTTACTACAACTTTCGCGCCTACCCTCGCTATGCACAGCAGCTGCAGATGTTGTCGTGCGGCTTACTAATTTATGTATGCCTCGCTGGCGGCGTTGAGGCCACAAAAGGTGCGCATTGTCCTGACATAGTTGGCCTCTACACAAAACTTTGCGCGGCACCAACTTTAACGACAACTTGTGGTCTATAAATTACAATATGAGCCGTCGCTTGTCTATACTCTATAAAGTATCTCTCTCTCTCTCTCTGTCTGTCTATCTCTGTCTCTTTCTATATATGTGTGTGTGCAATAAAACGCCATGAAAATTAAATAAAAAGTGTCACAAAAGTTTTTCAATTGTTCAACAGCAACACAAAAGTTTAAGTCCTTTGTTTGGCTGCCCAGCAGCTATCGACGATGGCCACAGCAGCCGCTGTAGCTACAGGAACCACAGAGCACACAAACAATAACAAAAGGTTGCCGCTACTTTACAGTTAAATGGTAGGCGGTAAGCCTTCGCCTAAGTAGTATATGCTAGTCTAACACTATATGTGTGAGTGTGTGTGTGCGTGTGTGCGTGTGGGACTCACTTCATTGTGGCTGACATTAGGGCATCGTACTCCGAGTGCGTCGCTTCCTGGACGAAAAGCATGACAGGCTGTAGAACGGCGGCAAGCACCTCGCCATTGTTAATCTCCGACTTGAGCATGGGCCACAGGTTCTGCCACCAAAGTTTCTGCAGAATGGAAGAAAAGAATAAGCAAAGACGATTCTATTGCTGCCAACTAGTCGATGGCTTTTCAATTTCTCCTGCCACAAAAGGACAAAGACAAAGGGTTTACTCGTTTGGGCGACAGTTTTGCAGCTGTCATAAAAGCGCTCGTAATTTGCAAATTGTTGCCTTTGCTATTGCTGCTGCTGTTGGTCGTAAAGCGCTCAACTTGTCGCCATAAATGATGAATGCATTCACAGTGCAGACATCAGCAGACAGCACATCACACAAAATGGCCGACGCGTCCGCAAGCTAGCCAACATCCGTTTCCGCTTTCGTTGCGAACGCTTTTTGTATCAATTTATTGGTACTTACGCGCGGAATCAGCGGCATGGCCTCTATCAAGGTGGTCTTGTAGAACTGTGACTTCTGCTGCGTGTCCTTCATGTTGACCACGTCCAGGAATTTCAGCGCATTTATAGCCGGATCGCTGAAAACACGAGCAACAAGAAAAAGTCCATACAAATTAAATACAGAATGTCTGGCATTTTATTTGCGCTCGCTCTGCTTTTATTGGCATCAAATAGGGCAAGTTTTTTATTTACTATATATATGTATATACACCCAGTATATACCCTGTAACTGTCGCAACTGCATAGCTCAGTAAAAATTCAACAAATATTCGCAGAGGAATTTGTTCACAATTTTGCATTTCACAGAAATTGACAGTCAAATTAAAAAGGAATCCTCACAATTGTCTGGCATGTTATTCCTTTCAGGGACAGCACATAGTAAAAGCTGTTTTTTTGGTGCAAATCTTATTTAATTCCTAGAACAGTTGTGGTATATATACATATATGTGGTTTATCTGTAGTTATGCATGGACAAACAGAAAGCTTTTAATAGTTTCGACGCTACTCAAGTGTAAAACACATACCTAAATGAGTTTTTATTGTTATGGAAATATAATTAGTTTAAGTTTAATTAGCAAAGAGAATTGAATTTTTGGTGGTTTGCATTTCGATCAGCTAAACCGGCTAAACAGGCGCCGCCAGCAGCTCTGGAACTGGAGCGTTGCGGTTACGGGTAATTGTATAATGCCCATAAAAGTCAGATCCAGTTAAATTATGTGCATTGGCATTGCCATTGCAAAGCTTGCGGTTTGCGCTTGGTTAAGCAATGAGGAGCGCGGATTTAAATCATATTGCGTATGCGCCCCGTTGCACAACAAGCGCCATTGAAAGAGATGCTGCCTGCCTGCCTGCCAAGCTGATTAGGGACTCCTGCTGCTGACTTAGCCCACGCAGACAGGAGACCAGGAGAACTGGTTGTCGCGGCCCACTTGAGCTATTTGCAAACGCAGCTTAAAAAAAACCCGTGATAAAAGAATACGCAGATAACATTTAAATGAACTTCAAAGTGCCGCCAACAAGCTGACTGACTGGTGGGCGGTAATGGGCCGTGTGCCACTCATTTTTGCCAAGCAACCGATTGCGCCAGCCCAGCCGCCCTCGCAACAGCCGTGACTTTCAGTTTGTCTAAACACAGCCGAACGCACAGTGGTTCGAGTCTTAACACAAATTATATGAATATCACAATTTTAAACTTTGCATGACTGTTAATTGCTGAAAGCAAATCTGATAATTGCAATTATAGCTCTCCGACCTCGGTCATCGCATCATAATCATTTTTTTGTTGAGAAATTTGGATCGATTCTGATAAAACCAGCTTTAAAGGTAGACTCTAACCCGATTAAATGAAGTCAAGCATTCAAAAAACGCACATTTTTGTTACTCATTTGGATTTTTTGTAGAGATTGACAATTGGAGCGTCAAAATCTAACTTTTGACCAAGCGAATACCTTCCACTCAGGCGCCCTTCATTATTCCGCATAAACTTCATTTTGCTTAGGTTTCATTTATCAATGGTAATGCATAGTCCACTGTGGATTACTCGCCTAGCTGTCAGCGATTTTATTTTTTACTGCTGCTGCCTTCGTTATCCCTCAAGGCAGTTGCGAGGCCTTCAGCTGTCTGCCTAGCAGCTGCTGTCGTCATAAATCCGCAACGTGAATGGAGCGAGAGTGAGGTGACTCGCTTGCTTTCCACTACTCACAATCAGCTGAAGAGATTCGCATTGTGTCTTTCAAGCCTGATTACCGTTTTCATTTACCAAACAGACGTAATTAAGGTGTGCGTGTTTGTGTGGAGTCTTTGTGTGTGTGTGTGTGTGTGTGCGTCGAGTCCTTGGTGCGGTAAAAGTAAATGCTGCAATTGAATTTTAGCTACATGTACAAATTGGCTTAGAGATTGCGTGTCTTGTTTATGCTTGTGCGTGTGTGTGTGTGTCTGTGCATGTGTGTGTGTGTGGCTGTTTTTAACAGGTGTCAATTTCATTTGAAACTCAAACAGAAAACTTTTGCTAAAACTGCGCAAATTGCTGTCGCTTTTGCTTTTGCTTGCTTTGCGTTTAGTTAAAAGTTAATTAATTTGCAGGAGTGGAAGCAGGGACAGCATTGGATTAAGACCTGGAGAAGAGTGTTTGTTAATTTGACTAGTTCTGTACTCACATAAAGTATTTGATCAGCTGCAGCAGCTGAGCGGTGGGTCGCGCTGTCGGATCCCGGCTGGCCATGCGAGATGTCGCCTCCTGCAGAGCTATGGGCAGACGCGGCATAAGCTTGTGCACATGGTCATCCAGCTGGAAGCAAGGTATACAAAACGAAAGAGCAGTGTATGATAGATGACAAGTCAAGCCAAAAGAAAAAACAAAAAAATACTGATTGGCCACAACATTCGAGCCAAACACTTCAAGTCCGGCTGAATGGGGCCAAAAGTTTTAATGACATGGCCCGAGGCAGCTGCAGCATCAGCTTCAGCACCTGGCTGAATAATTAGAGTTTCAAGTGGACTTTTGATTACATTTGCATTTGACAAAGCGCCGAATCTAATTACAGCTGGCAAACACAAGCGGCACAAAACTTTTGCCAGCCACACCAATTGCCACTTGGCTTTAGATCTGGCCGCGGGCTTCAGCAGCAAATTAATTTAGCCTGAGAGTGAGTAGGAGAAGCTGAGAGACTCTTACCGTTTCCAGTTGCTTGGCATAGTTAGATGTGGAGTTGCTCGCCTGTATAAGTGGTCGTCCATTGTTGTACACCGCACAGATGACCATGCCCAGTGAAAACATATCGCTCAGCAGGCTGCACTTGGAGCTGCTCTGCGTCTCGGGTGCTAGCAGACCGAAAGAGAGAAAGAGGAAGAGAAAGAGATGGAGATGGAGGAATTTAAACTTTGAAGTGACCACGTTTTATTTACCCATAAAGTCCAGATTGGGCTGTGCCATTTTTGATACCCTGTTACTCCACGGCGGGCAAGGAATTGAGCTATTCAAATCAGTCTCATTCATTCTTTCTGCAAAACAACAACAATGGGTATTATGAATACAAATCGAGTAGCCAGTGGCATTCATTTCAATTGAAATGTGGTGCTAAACTCACCCACATACTCCATGCCCGCCAACTTCCAAATGCCCCGCTTGGTTATTAGTACAGAGGATGGACACACATTTCGATGAATTACGTGACCGGAATAGTGCAAATAGGACAAAGCCTCCGTTAGCTGCAAACGAGAAGCACAAACACACATAAACAGAGAAACACTCTCCCTTATAGAGTCAACTACACAGACACATTGGCATGGAGTTGTTTGCTTTACCTGCAAGAATCCATATTTTAACTCCATATCCAAGAAATTGTATTCCTTTGCATGCGCCGGCCGTTGCGGCTGTGCCCCAGCAGCTGGCTGTGTCTGTGGCGCCCCGCCACCTGCTGCGGGTGCCACGCTGGCATTCTCATAGGTTTTCGACTCCTGCAAGACAGCGTGGCGGATAAGAATTGGCAGACACGTAGACTCAACCCACCGAAAAAAGAAAACAAAAACAACAAAAAAAGAAACGAAACGAAAGAAAAAAGCTCTGTTTGCATTTTATGGCAATTGCTTTTTCAATTTTTCTCGCATTTTTCTTCCACTTTTCTCGCAGCCTCCCAGCGGGTAGAATAACTATGTCATGAAGTCATAAACTTTGCAGACAATAAAGACATTAAGGGCCAGAAAATGCGTGTGGCATATCTGGACTGCACACCAAATACTAAGTGAAGAATTTGTGGAGAATTACAATTTCAATAGACATGACTTTAAGGCTTCTCCATTTCTATTGCTCGCTTTGCTCTTCCATAAAACATTTATCAATTGTAGTGTACAAATAGTTCTGTGAACTTTGACATCGTGTTTTCCTTTCATTATTCTTGAACATATTGTTTATTCTGTAAGACAATTTGACTTTTACCCATGGAATTTGCAATGTAATTTAACTCGATTCAAATTTGTTTTCTCTTTCAGTTGTTGTTGTTGTCAATGTTGTTGTTGTTGCTGTGTGCACCTCAATAAACTAAGATATTGTCTGGCAGCTTTGTTGGCTTGCTCTATCAAAAAACAAAGCACTTTGCTGTTACTACACCTGTGTGTGTGTATGTGTGTGTGTATCAATTTCTGAACTGTGTTAGCGAAACTGAATCATTTTATTGACTCAATCTCCACAGCGCAAACTTTGCCAGCACGCACTGTAATTCGATTTAAATGTATTGGTGAGCGAGTGTGTACATGTGTGTGTGTGTTGGGCCTGTTATGCAAAGCTCGCATTGCTTTGCTGCCTGGCACTTGAACCAAAAGCCAAACTATGTAGTTGACTGGCTGCCATACGAAACTTTAAGCGTACCCAAAAAGAACAACAACAGCAGCAGCAACAACAACTACAACAACTACAACTACAAAAACAGCAAATGATTGAAGCAACTGCCAGTAAAAGGCATAGAGCCTAAACACAATGGAACAGCGGGCGACAACGTAAATTGCATATCCTGTCCAGCTGCCCAACCTGACCGAACTGAACCGAACCTAAGCCACCCAAACTGAATTGAACTGAAAACTGAAAACTGTGAACTGAACCAAAAACAAAAAAAAAAAAAAGAACTCACATGAAAGGCCAGCACATTCGAGAGACTGGCAAAAATGGGCTCGGCGGCAAAGGCCAGCGTATCCGCACTCTCCTCTACAGTGTGATAGATTTGAAGTATCTGTGGATGGAGAGTTTAATGGGCAAAAAGATGATATAGTGGATATAAGAGCAGGATGTGTAGATAGATGAACTAAGTAAATATGAGTGTAGACTAATATCAATTTTAAGCATACTTTACTTATGTATGAAACTAAATTTAAGAAATACTCTATTAGCTTATGGCAAAGGCGTAAGAATTAGTTACTTTGACTTTTCTTAACAGACAGAAGGCATAAGGAACAACTAAAAACGTTCTTACCAGAAGAGCTTTGAAATATTTCTCTTTCTATTGAAATTTACAACAGTTTCTCGATTCGGTGAGCCTGCTTACAGGGTATACTCTATCAGGCCACTCTCAACTAGCGTACTTTGCCTTGTTTTCTGTCATTTAATTTATGACACAAAAATATTTTTAGAAAATTTCTTTAACATATTTTGGATAGTTTCTTTTAAATCAATAAAAGCTTTCTTTAGCTATTAAACTTATTAGTGAGGAACTTTAATATATTTAGCTATAAAATTTATGCTAGTTACATTGTGATAGCTTGTTTATATATGTATGTAGCTTACTCACCCTGGGATGACGAAAGCGTTCCAATGTCTTCACCGAGCCTTTTAGTAGCTCTGTTATGGTCTCCTTGCGACGCGGCTTGTGCAGTTTCTCTGCCACCTTCTTCTCAAATATAAACACCGAACATTCCTGAAGAGAGTGAGATGGAAAAAATTCGTGTAAAAACGGAAAATGGATTGGCAACAGTTTTTCTTCTTTCTTTTTATTGAAGCGCTCACCTTGTTGTCACTCTTGCGATATCCATCGTGTATGCGCCAGATGAGCTCTGGCCCGGCACAGGCCACCGGCTTGCCAATCTCAAAGTACTGCGTAATGGGATTGCCCTCGGCGACATTCTGCACGGATGTGGAGGCCGCCACGTTGGCGCTTTTGAACTTGGCGAACATTGTGCCAGCGGGCATACCATCGATTAGCTTTGAGAATACATTCGAGAAGCTGCCCTGGCGCTTGCAATGTGGCGCACTTATATTGCTGCCGCCTATTGTTGGCGCTGAGCCGCCAGCACCACCGCCCGCACTAGCCGCAACGCCTGACTCGCCACTCGATGATGCGCCACTGATGGACAAACGTTCGCGCAGCGTTATTCCCAAGCTGCTGACCGTTGTGACTGGCACATTGGCTGATCCGAGTGAGCTTCTATCCTGTGGTGCACTTCTACTAGCCGCACCAGCACTTACACCGACACCGACACCGACACCGACACCTACACCTACACCTACACCGACACCTGCGCCGACTCCTGCACCCGCTCCAACGCCGTTAAATATATCGCATTTCGCAGTAGCCGCTTTGTCTCCGTAGCCATTCACATCGCCAGCAAGAAGAGCTGCGCCGCCGCCGCTGGAATACTTTCGCGTGTGCGCTCCTAGTGCGCTCTGACTGAGCTCGAGTATTGTGCTGGCGCTGCGATTACGCGCTCCTGCCGCATTGCCCACGCCCACGCCCACGCCCCCACCGACACTGACGCCCACACCGCCAGTTCTGGCTGGTGAACCCGCTGCCACCGCTGCCGCTGCCACTGCACCACCGCCGGGCGTTATTCCAACAGCGCTGCCACTGCGTTGGCGTTGCACCTCCTCGACGCTATCCAAACGTGAAAAAATTCTGGCCGCCGTTGTTGCCGTGTTGCTGCCCGCACTATGCACCGCCAGCCAACTATGAGCACTTCCGCTTCCGGTTCCAAAGCCAGCACCAGCACCAGTTACCGTTCACACCAAACAGCCAGCTGTGTTATAACTAAAGCTCAAGCCGCTGCCGCCGCCGCTACAAAGAGAGAGAGAGAGAATTGGAAAATATCCTTTTAATTGCGGTCACTTCATATGCCCCACAAACACCATGCACCACGCACCGTTGGGCCGCTGATGTGCGCTCGCTCGGTAGCTCAGCTACTCGACAACCAATTCATATACCCTGTTGCATGAACACATAGTGGGGTATATAGGCAAATATAGATATGTATATATAAAGCAAACTATAAAAATTCATTTATTTTCATGAGTTTGCCTTTATGAACTATTTCGCTTGAAAAATTTAAGCGCTTTTCAAGAAGAAAACTCAATTAAGCTTTAAGCAGAAGCAATTATTGACATTTTCAAACTAATTTCCATATTAGCGTTTTATAGTTTGGCTACATTCGGTTACTCATTTAACATTGCATTAAGATACCCTGTATTTTTACATATATAAAACAAATTGTTTATATTGCCTGCCTAAGTGCTTTCTTTTAATGTTTCTTTTTTAATTCAGGTACTATTTACTAGGTATTTTATAGCGCCTGTAACGCTTATTTTGAGCACTTTCCATTTTATTTTGCACTGGCAATTAATGTGCCGGTCTGACTTTTATCTTACATTTATTTTCGTTTTTCATCTCATTCTTCCGCCAGCTTCACACAAACCTGCACAATTAAAAAGTTAAATGAGCTCTGAGCGCCATTCAAATTGAGTGTCAGAGTGTGCGACTGTGTGTGTGTATGTTGTTTGGTACATAATTTTATGAAAATATGCTTAAGCGCATTATCTCTTTATTAATTGCTTTAAGAGTAAAAATATGTATATATGTATACATTTAACGTATTTGCATTTCCATTTTCCAATTGGCCAAATTGAAATTAAATGCCATGCAATGTGTCAGAAGTTGCGCGCTGTAAATACGTGAGGTAGTTTACTTTTTGCAGGCACAGTGCAAGCACTCAGCCCTCTGTGCATACGCCTGTGTTTGCGCCGAGAAGTTGAGCATCTGTCAGAGCGTCTGAGCCCCTATGATGGCCACAAATTGACTTGTAGAGACTTTTGCAATGGCAAAGGCAGCTGCCAGTTGGCAGTTGGCAGAGGGCAGAGGGCAACGTAGCCAAAATAAATTTCTGGGCGTACGTTAAACTATTTAGTACAAATACTTGGCGCTTTTCCTTTTGCCATTGCGTCTCATTTGTACTTCATGGCTAAATAAATAAAATATGAGACAGCAGCTCGCAAGGAGTAGCGCCTAAAAGCATTCACAGGAGCTGACAGACAGACAGACAGAGACAGAGAGGCGGGCTGGGGTGCACGGGAACATTTACTAGGTCAGCAGTTGAAGCTTAAAGCCGGAACCAATGAGCATAAGTTGAATTTGGCTTAAATATTTATGGGCCATAAGCGAGTGTTGAACTTCAAACGTTGAATCAATAAACCCACAACGTGTATTCATGTTGATTACATCTGCATAGGGTTTAGCTCAGTCGGTAAGCCGGAAAACCAATTGGGTTTTACATAAAAGCAACGAAATGCCAACTAAGTCCTTAGAAATTTAAATTTTATTATTAATTTTACGATAACTCAACTTCAAACACAAACTCAATGCACAGCAACTTTCATGAAGATGCAAAGCTGAGAGAGATTAAGAGCTGTTAGAGGAAAATAAAGAATATTTCAACATATATTACAAATAGTATATTTGTAAACTTGTTTAAGAACTGAAGCTAAAATTGACATTCCAAATTTCTCAATTTTTTGACAAATTTTCATTTTATTTTCTATAGTAAGATAAAACCCTCTATACCCAAATATATCTAATTGTTTGAAATGACCTTTCATTTTTTTCCCCTGCTTGAATAGTGGAAAGGTCACTTTTCCTATTCTGCCGAAACATGAACAAGTTTTTATGCTCAACACTTAATTTATTTTTCAAGCGCACAACATTTACATGTGAGCTTAAATAAATCAAAGGTCATAGGGGAAATAGCCTGAGCTTAAAAACAAAAAACGAATTTCAACAGCTTTTTTTTAATTGGAATCCAGGCTAAAATATATGTTTGAGTTTTTTTTTATTTTTGGCTAAATACAAAAAGTCGCAGGCAAAGTTTTGCCACATTTTAAGCATGAACTGAAGTGCACACAATTTAAGCACAGACTGTCGCATCCAATTAAAATTCATGACCTGAAAGAAGAGCCTGGCTGATAAACGGAGAAATTCGAGTCCTTTATATTTGGGGCAACATGGAAAAGTGAAAAATTAACGCACTTATTTCATGTTCAGCCATCGGAGATGGTCTTTAATCAGTGTGCAAAATGTTTACACAGGCCCACAGCTTATTCAACATCATCATGACGATCATTATGATGATAAATGGCTAATGAATATCAATGCCAAAATTAGCGTAAATTCAAGCTGAAATCTGAATTTGAATTTTGTAAATGCGACCACGTAACAAATCGAAGCGGCTCAAAAGCAGAGAGAATACGCCAAATGCGAACAGCTACAGGCACGTAACCAAGGTGAGCCACAGAAGAGGGCACACAATGGGTCACTTTTATTGATTTACACACAAACACACACACATACACACAGGAACAGCAGCAGCAGCCCAAAATTAAATGATGAAAGCAAAATGTTAACAAAACTGAACGAACGAACGTGAAAGGCACAAAGCGCGAAAATTATTTTCGTTATTATTGTGTGCGTTGCCATTGTTGTTGTTGTTGTTGTTGTTATATTTGACAATTTGGCATATAAATACATGTGTACACACAAGCACACATATCTATGTGCCTAATATTGTGTCTAATGCTTTGTGAGTTTAATATTTTTAGCCTAAAGCCAAACGAAGATAGGCAGCAGCAAAGGCAACAACAACATGTTGCAAACGTTGCTTAGCGCTAACTGAAGACAAACACAAAACACACACATCATACACACACACACAACACACCACGTACACACAAAGCACACGCAGTCCAAAATAAACGTAGACTGACGAGCCACAGCACACCGATGTCTCAATTAAAAAAAAAGTGATGGTCCTTTTAGACACACACTCACACACTGACACAGTGACACACTCACACAACCGTTAAAAACAACAGCTGTAGTGGTGCGAGCCAGTCTGGCACATATTTTGTTTGCTTTTGCCTCATTTCTTGTGCGCCTTGGCAAAAAGGACAAAAGCAGCGTCTGATAAACGGTCGCCGCTGTCAGTTGAGCGCTCTTCCTCTTATATATAGCTTTCACGCACACACATGCAGGTATACAAAGCACACAAACATCTACAAACGAGAGGCAGTCGTGCAGATTATAGACATATGAGATTGCTATAGTAATAGCCTGTACGTAGCCTAGGCTGTTAAAAATATAATATTCCTGCTTTGAAAATTTCCTGGAATCAACTCATAAGCCGTATATTATTAAATATTATTATACGAGGCATAGCAGAGTCCCGGCTGCTTTAATATATTTATAAATTAGCTTAAACCTTAGCTTATTGTTGCTTTCGTATTTCCAAGCGAAATCAGAAAAAATTTCTTCAAGAACTAAAATATTCCTGCTAAATGTTTTTATTTTCTTTCATCCTCTTTTCATTAATCTTACGTTGTCTTAACATCTTTTCTTCTCTACTGCCAATTCTTCTCTTCTCATTTCTGGTGTGAACTAATATTTTCTGTTTTCGTTTCTTCTCGTCTCTTCTCTTCTACCCACCTCTCTCTCGACTCTTCTTTCTTCTCTTTTCATTTCCTTTCTTTTCTCTTTAGCTCTTTTTTTCTCTTCTACTTTTCTCTTTTCTGAACTGATCTTGCCTTTTCTTCTTTCGTCTCATCTCTTCTCTTCTAGTATTTTCGCTTCTTAACTCTTCTTTTCTTTTCTTCTCTTTACATTTCTTTTCTCTACTCGTCTGTTCTATATCATTTTCATCTCTTCTCTTAATTTCTTTTCTTCTCGTCTGTTCTTCTCATACCCAATATTTTCTTATAGTTTCTTTTACTTTCCTATCTTCTCTTTTTCTCTACTATTTTCTGTTCTCATATTTGCTCCTTTCTTCTCTTCTTTCTTCTCTCTCCTTCACATCCTTTCACTTATCTTTATGCCTAGCATTACGTATCATTTCAAATACACAATGTCCAAATCAATTTTCTTCTTCTCTAACTCTTTGCTTATAAATTCTTTCATATTCCCAACCAATATCTTAGAAAGTATCTTAGCCAAAATTTGCTATTGAAAACAACTTCAATATGTTTCTCTCACTCAAAAGTGCTTTAATATCTGATTAAATCAACTGAAAGCACATAAATAAATTTAGCCCCTAGTCAAAGGACGACCCTCGTGTAACACACACACACTCATACATACATACAGAGAGAAAGAGGAGCTCTCTGTACACATATGTGACTTTCATATACGCTTAACGACCGCAATAAGCAGTCATAAGCATAACAAATGCACAAATGGGCCAGAATACTTTTGCAGGGGGTCGTGCGACGGAGCTCAGTTCGCTTGATACTGCGACCGAGAACTGTCATCGGGCATTACGTATACGCAGCATAGGTCAAAGCCGAGCTGCTGCATTGTTAATTATCTCCACTCGAAAGCGATTCACCCGAGTTTCCCATTGTCAAATCGGGCTCAACGCATTGTCGTCTCTTTGCTTGCGGCTTGGCAAATATAATACAATTGATAAGGGTTCCAATTCGACCGCATGTCAGATATTTCGACATTTAGACATTCGGGCCACATACTCCATACAAACGCTGTCTGAATAGTTAGGTATCTCATAGTTAAGACAGCGCCGCAACAGAGATAGCGAAACCAACTCAAAGTGACAGCGGCAAGTGCGCGTACATTTGCATATTACGCATACGCCACGTGATACGTGACTGTGGCTCTTTATCTGTTGCTGATGTGGGTGGCTCTGGGCCAGCCTTTGACCTGGCTGTGGCACTCCTGGCATTACAGCTGCTTAATTAAATCTTTTGCGTAATTTGTTTAGTTATTCCCCGTAGTATGCACTTGAAAATTGAATGGCATTCGCTTTGTGTGCGCCGCACACAGTTAATCCATATATATATTTAAGTGTATATGTGTGTGTGTGGTAAACAAAAGCTGTTCAAGCATTTGCTCAAGTGTTGCAGACGAGCTGTCGTAATTGAATTGCTTCTAACTGCAGGCAGCAGCAGCAACAGCGGCATCCAGCAACAATTGTGGCATAATTATAGGCTCAGAATTATGTGTTGTTGCGCGCTTAATAAATGAAATTAGCAACAACAAAGAACGGCTTAAAACAAAGCTAATTACACGGCCACATGCAGCCAACTGTGGCACAAACTCGCGCAAAACTAAGCCGAAACTAAACTAAATAAGTCTTCCCAGTTGACCATCTTAGCCAAGTATTAGCCAACAGTTGGCTATGTTTCTTGCTTGTTGCTCTTCCGCGTGCGTGGCCACAATCTGTTTAGCTGTAAGGCTTAATTGCCAGGCAATATGCGTCAACTGCCATTCCGTACGCTTCAGTGGCTCAGCGGCTCACTGGCTCACTAGCTCAGTGGCTCCGGTCTTAACATGTTTGTTTGTGTGTGCGCCTGTGTAATCAGTTTTCAATAAGTGCTGCGCTGCTTGGCTCAGCTCTCTGGGTATTTAACGGCTTTGACAGCAACTGAATAGCACGCTCATGCCCATGCCCATAAGGTGCGTCGTCATGCCTAAGTCGCTGCTGTTGCTTTTATGAATCCTCAAAGACTGTCGTGCATAAAATTTAATTTAATTGGTTATTAGTGCACACGCTATATGAATTTCAATTTGGGCAAACATATGGCGAAAATTTTATTAATTATAAGAGCACTAAACACATCTTAACTTTTGCTTAAGCTGTGGAAGTTGAAAATTGAAAAGTGTTTTTCAGCATATTTATATTTCTACTTTAATCTCTGACAATTTAGCAAATTTATTCAAGTTTAAACTTTAATTGTTTTAATTTAGATAAAATATTTACTCAAAACATTTATACTAAATGCCGTTAAGTGATATATAAACATAACTTGTATAATTCAAATATTCAATTTCATTATAATTTAACATAAATTAAAATATCAAATTTTCAATGCACTTTTTCGCTTTGTTCCCACGCAATTTTAAACACTTCCACAACATTTTGTCCACTCTATTCATGGCAAAATTCGATAGCAAGCTGAAAATAAACTGATTTAATTAAATTTGCACCACAAATGATGCTGTCATATTTATAATTCATCAGAGTGGTCTCCCAGAGACATTTGCTCTGTGGGGGCCATTGGAATTTTACTAGCGAAATTCAATTTTATGTTATGCAGCGCCGCGAGAGGCAAAATCAACAAATGCAAATTACTGCAGTTGCCTAATTGAACATGCCAAAAATGTAGCAAATGGACTGCTGCTGCTCGTGGTGCAACAACCAATCGTGCAACGCGACATCGAGCGCGTGTCAGCTGCTAATTGCGCGCTGTTGCAAACGTGATAGATATTAATTTACTGCAATTGTAGGTGGCGTCACATATCGAAGGACAGCTGAACAAAATACTACAAAAAATGGGCATGTGAATACCGGGTGTGTCCATTGCGTGCTGAACAAACATATGCATACTAAGAGCCGTTGTGCCCCAAAATACAAAGAAATAAAAAAAACGGTAATCAAATTTTCAACAACATTTTTTTGAAGAGGAGCTTTGAAGGTCAAAAGGAGGGTTAGCAATCAGCAGACCTGATATACAGTGAGTATAACAAAAATTCCAACACATGAGCAAAAAGGATTAAAAGGATGGCTCTTAAAAACTTAAATAAAAATCGGTTGCTGTTCTATATTAAAGTAACACTAACGGTTTTTAAAGAGCTCTAACGAGCTGCCAACATTCGCAATTCAAGAGCTTATGCTATATGTTGAAAAATATTTCATAACACGCGCTGTAAAAGCAGCATTAAGAAACTGGAGGCATGCCACAACAACAAAAGAGTTTGTCGTCTTGTTTGGGACTCAATTATATGCATAAATGTGCAATGCCATTAAGGCAGTAGAGCACACAACCGCACATGCCACAATAACAGCAAAGTCATTCAAACACACACACACCCATGCATACACAAAGAGGCAACTTGGTTGGCTGTAAGTTTTGCCTGCCCTCAAAATGACTTAATGCTTAATGCCATTTAGGGCAGCAGAGGAAATTATTTTAAATTGCAGACCCCGCCCACTATGGCTGTTGCCTTTGTTGCCTTGGCAAAGGGAATTACAAATTATGCCATGGCAGAGCTCACATTTTGTGCGACTAAAAATAAAACATTATTTAGCGACACTTCAACAGCAGCAGCAGCAGCAACTGGGAGACTTATTTAAAATCGCTTAAAATTGGCAACATGCTCAAGTTTCCCGCTCTCTCTCTCTCTCGTTTTCTCACTCTTTTCCGCTTTCACTTTACAACTTTTGATTCCACGAGTGCGAAGTAAAGTTATAAGCGAAAATTTGCATAAGTTTTGTGCAACAACAAAAATGTTGCAGAGGCAGCAGCAACAAGCTGGATAAAAAATTTAAATAAGAAAAGTATTTTCTTTATTTTTTCGTGTTGTGGCTGGTCAAACTAAGATAGTCGAGTAGAGTGAAAGAGTGGAAGAGTGAAAAAGCTGGGTCAAGCGCTTTTCCTACAATTTGTTTTCCTTTGTTATTATATTTATTGAGCAGCACTTCGAAAGCACTTTCGACTTTGTTTGCTGCAAATCAGGCAAGCATACTGCAACTGCCTGGCATTTAATTTAAGCTATATTGAAATTTTACACAATTGTAAATGGAAAATATGGAAAAGTTCTTTCAATTATTTTTCCGAACAATTCTGCAAATGTATTTACACTTCGAAAACTATGCAAAATGAAATATTTACCAAGCAGTTATTTATGCCTGAATCGCACATATTTTATTCATAAATTTATAACAATCAAATATTGCCAAATATCATTAGACGTTCGTAGAAGCAGCTGCAAAATATGTAAGGAAGGATATAAGGTTACAGCCTAATACAGTTCGTAGAATAACAAAGGTTTCTTGGGAAGCTTAGTGGAAAGTAAAGATGAGAAATTAAATATACTTTCCATAGGAAAATTCTTATTTTATAATACTTCGATTGCATTATCAGTAAGTGTCAGAAATCTCTGCTTAGTCTATGTTAAATGCAATTAATTAGTATAGCTGGCATTCAAATCTTATGGAATTTCCAACGATTTTAATTAAATTAAATCTCTGATTGATTCAGTTTCATAATAAACCAATTAATTGCATAAATACTATATATTATACAAAAGCTTTCAATTCATGCCTCACCTGCAAAACTTGTCGTATACGTGATATTTGTGATATTTTTTTCAGCACACTGCAAAGTAATAAAAAAAAATAATGAAAACAATATGCAATAAATCACAGGCTGCCAAATTATATTATTTGACACATTTTTTATTATTTTTTTGTTCGTACTGCACTCAAATTTTGGAGGCGAAATCAATTTTTAGCACTTTATAAAAGAGACACATGAAAATTGAATGGCACATTAACGCTTATGAGTTTGCAGACGGCAAACAGGGCAAGCAACTCGTGAACTGCCGCTGAGTGAGTGTCTCTAAGTATCCATTGCTGCCATTATAATGGCCCACAAAGAAGGTAACAACTGCGACACTTTTACATTAATTAAACGCGTTTTTATATGCAGCACACACACACACATATGCATGCATAGAAGATGCCAACCGTATGTATGTGTACGTGTGTGTGTATGTCTTATGTACCAGGTGTATACATCATACGTGCGTTTTATACCCCATATTAGTATACCTGTATGTTTGTTCGAAACGTTCGGCGTGGTTTTGTTCACTTGTTAGACGCGTTTAGAATGCTCGCACGTTCGCACGCAGTGAAGTCCCCAAACAGACTGAGTCGAGCCCTGAGTCTAACATTCACGGGGACTCGCGACTCGGTCTCGGCGGCGTTCTCGACTCCGGCGCGAAGCAACAGCTAGCTAAATATCCCAAAATCGAGCATAAGAATGCCCCAAACTGTTGCGCGAACAAGGGCCAAGCCATAGCCCAGGCCCGGCAGCAACTGTGCTAAAAGCTTACACTGCGCAGCCGCATCGCAGGGGCAACATTAGACATTGGGGCAATGTAGCCAAACAGCTGAGAAGCAACAGTTTGTTGTTTGGCGGGGCAAGGACAATGTGGGCAAGCCAGCCAGTCCGCCAGCCCGCCAGCCGGTTAGCCAGAACTGGGTCTCTCAGTCAATGTCACAAATACGTCGTGTCACACACAAAAGGGGGTCACGAAGACTGCGTGCGAGGCCTTGGGCAGCTGATTTGACTTCTAAGCTTGTTGCTTCTATCCAAACTGAACTTCTTCTCTCACTTCTACTTACGCTCTTACTCCTGATTGTATCCTAAAATGGGCAATTTTGTCAAAGTGCCCTTGTCCTTGCCGTCGCCGTCTACTGCAATTAGTATGCACAGCAACAACATTTACGCCATTTTATTTGCACATTAAGCAGCACAGGTGACCTATGGCCCAACGCCAATGGCGGCGCCGTCGCCGACGTGACGCTCATGCATCAATACGTATTTAATTAGTTTGCCCAGACGAGCTTTCGCTTCGTCAGCATTAAATTTTATTGCTTACAGCCTTTATTGAACACTAAACATGCGATCGATGTAATATATCGATTAATTTTCATATCTTTTAGTTAGCCAAGGCAATCGTTAAGCTTTAAGCGTTGCCACCTATTCAAAATGTACTCATTAATGGCAGTTATTCATTTGTAATGTTCCAAAATGAGTTTCGACTAAGCTTGCGAAAGTCTTGAACAATCAACCGTAAAAATAGCTCACAATGAGGTTACGCATTGTGTGCACCTGTTTGATTTGCATGTTTTAGCGTGTTCATCAAGCCATATCCAATTGCTTTTCTATCGCTTTTAATTGCAGCTGACCCTCAATTTGTGAGGCGTGCCGAAGGATAAGGTATCTCTGCTACCCACAAACTCTCAACTAGCTCGAAGCTTAATAGTTACCTGCTGTCAAGGATGAGCTAAAAATATATATAGTGAAGGCTAAATACCGAGTCATATCTCAGGCGTAGCAGCAGTAGCAGCTGCAGTTGTAACTGAAGAAGCATCCGTGTTGTTGCATTGTATCTCGTTTCTTTATAAATAACGCCAGCAAAGTATGCAGGATAAAGCGTTTCTCCCCCACAAACGAGAAAACAAGAAATGCATTTACGCAGAAAAAAAGATAACTGAGTTTTGCTTTCTTCGAGGACTTTATTATGCTATACTACAATGTGAAGCATATTTAGAGCGGCTACAATTGCAAAGCTGTAAGCAAATATGTTGAATATAAATAAATCCTGTATAAGTATAATGCTTAAAGTGACTATTGGCACCCTTTTAAAGTTGGGCACTTGCTTAAAATGTTTCCCCTTTTATATTTGTAGTGCACTTCACTGCAACTTGCCCGTAGTATGAAATTGAATATGTGCATTTATTGCCGCCATTCCCACTCAATAGCTAATAATTTCGATGCATATCTATTTATTTTCGTAAATAGCCATTTGAGTTGTCAAAACAACCAAAGCGAGAAATAAACATAAACAAATATAAATAACACACAACATTTTCAATGCCATTTTATTGAGCGTAAAATAATATTCTGCCATTGGACCTTTAAGTGGCGCTCTCTTGCGTTTTTAGTGGCCACTGAATTGTTATGAATTTTTTATGCATTTTAAACAGAAATCAAAACCCGAAATGAAAGCGTTGAATAAATATTATGCGTATTCGTACATTCCATCAGCAGCAGCAGCAGTAGCAACAAAAAATCATTTCCGTTTCCGCTGCGCCTACAGAAGCAAGTCATGCCTGAAATTTTACAGCAAGTTTATGTGCTTTCCGCCCTTTGCACTGCCCTTTACTCTACAATTTAATTGCAAATTGAGTCAGCAGCACTTGAAACTGGTTTTAAGCCCGAGATTTTCAGTTAGCGTTAGCCAAAGCAAAACTTTGTCCAATTCAAACGCAAAACTTTGCCAGCCAGATATTAGAAATGTTTCCTGATTTGAGATTGAAGTAAACACAGTATTTACATTATAAGCACAACTGTAGATAAGTTAGTTGTGAGCAGAGTGCACGCACTCAAATATAATCTGGGATATTATTGCGTTTTATAATTGATCGAAAACAAAGTTAAATAATAGCTGCAAAACAATTTTGTTATAATCAATGACCGAAAATCGTCTGCAAGTGTTAACACAAATTCAAATTGTTGAACGAGCTTTTGTTGCAGCCATGCTAGGCACTTGAGAGATTTATCAGATTTGGACAGAGCTCAAATTTCGAATTAATTTCTGGTCTTCGCATTTGCAACACGCAGACACACACTCACATGCACACAAACATACTCAAATTGGTCAAGTGTCCTGCCAGGCATTGTTTTTGGGTGCCCAATTAGCTTTTAGGAAATTCCATGGAACAACAACAATAACAGCCTTGACCATGACAACGTGCCGTATGTGGCATCAGAGAGACCTGGGTGGGCGGAGAGTGGCAAAGTCATTTTAGACTCGCATAGACAAAATGGCTAATACAAACATGAAAGTTAATTAAAGCGAAACTCGACTGACATGAATTTATATGGCCTAATAATATGCCACTGGCTACGCACATATGCGTGTGTGCGTGTGTGTGTTGGACATGTGGCTTACGCCTCGCTTAATAGCGAACCATAATTAAAACTGACAAGTAAATTAGTTTGCGCTGCGTTCAAGATCAAATGCCTAACAGAGCTTTGAAGACGTTTAGTTAAATTTTTATTAGATTGCAGAAAAATAAAACAAAGGATCTGACAATGAGCCGGAAATGTTGGCTAACATTCGCACCTGGCTGCGAGATCAGGAAGTTGGCTTTTTGGCCATGTTTTATTCATGCGACTATTAACTGATTTTATCACGCAACAAATATGCACTACGGGGCGTATGCATAATAAATGCCACTGCTACAGCTACAGCTATTGTTCGGCTAGGTTGCGTAGCAGCTGCAACTGCTTCAGCTGCCTCAGCTGTTGCTGCTCCTTGGTTGCTTGGGTGATGAATTGTGAATCTCTGCCGCAATCTTTGGCGCATTTTACGCGCTCGCTGCTTATGTCCCGACGCATTTTTATGACCTTGTTTATCCTTGTCACATGGCAGCGTCTTTAAAATCGACCACAACTTTGATGAACTCGTAAAAGAAGTGAAGAAAAGGAACGGAAATGCTCGAGGTAAAAACTGAAAAGTGCGAGCTTCCGGCAGTGGGCGTGGCATCATGTAGGCGGTCACGATTGGCAGCTGCCTGTCATGCAGCTTGGCCCCGGCTCCTGTCTCGCATGAATGAGCGCATAAATTCCAAAATGATTGTCAGGAAAAGCGTCTGAGAGAAATTAATGATGACTTTTATACGCGAGTAATTCGTGGCATTTTCATAATAAACCCAAACACACACACACACACACACACATACACATGCACACCCACCGACAGAGCTGGCCCATAATTTGATTCGTAAGAAGCATAAGAAAATGTGCGAAAGAAATTATTTTTGTGAACGCATGCAGGAAATATTTGATATATTAGAGTATGAGGAATCCAAAAAAAGAGCCAAACACACGCACGTGCACACACACACACACACGGATATACATACTCAAGTGTCTGTGTGCGTGGGTGAATTTGAAAAAAGCTTTTTACGCTCGTTTGCATACATTCAGATTTTTATAGAGATTTAAGTCTGTTTAACAACCGTCATACGATTTATAACGCATAATAAGACAATCGGACGAAACAAAAGCGCCCACACACACACTCTCAAAATAGAAATAAAAAACAAAATAAGAGGATAACACAAATTGACAAATTTAGTTCGGCAAGTTGTGCCAGGTTGGCAGCTTCTTAGAGGCGGCCAAGAAAAGTTGTCGAAAAGTATTTGCCACAAAAGTTTTACACAAAACTAAAAGCCAAGCCAGACGAAAGACCCCAGTGAGAAATGCGACAACTGCAGCGCAATTTGACTTAGTGGACATTGGCAAACGGGATTGGCATCGGATTCCATGGGGAGCCACTGCTTCTGGTTGCGGAATAAGTTATTGCAAATTCCATAGGATTTATAGTTTTTATGATGTTTATTTAATTTCCCCTTTTTTGCCTTTTGTTTTTGCCTTCTCAACCAGGCTAAGCTTGTCTTGCGGTTGCGGACATTTCAAAATGTTTGCATTTCAAGCATAAGAATTTTAGAGAGAATTCCCCGAAAGACAACTTAAACTGCTTTTCTTTTGTTAAAAATATATTCCTGAATTCTTTGCAATTAAATTTGAGTGGATAATAAATAAAATTGAAATTATTGTATTAACAATAAGCCGAAACTCTAGATAGAATCATCGTCAAGTTTATTCAGCAAATACTTTTTTTGAATATCATCAACCGAGCAGAAATAAATAAAGTAAACTTTTTTAATGCTCCATTTATGGGGAACATTTTAGACTGAAATCTAATCTTTTTTTTCTATAACAAATCAAGTTTTGCAACTACAGACTTGACTTAAAGATAATTCTGATTTGACTGGAAATACACTTCATTTAATAGACTTAACCGATTTAAATCGAAGACTGACGATTCATTCAACCTGCATAAATTAGTCCCTTTTTTCGCTTTGTTGAGGTCCTCGGCACGCGCTCTCCAAAGTGCAATCAGTGCCAAATTGAAAATTCAATTTTCGTTAATCGGCTTTGACTAACGCCCCCACACCCACACACACACACACGCAATATGCGAATAAATAATTTTCATATTTGTAATTTTTGCCTGCACCACTTGCCACATGCACGCGGCGTGGTTTTTGCGGTTGCAGCAACAACATGGCTAATAAAATATATACAAACTATCTCTCAATGCGTAAGAGTTTATATCTATATTGATATATATATATATATATACATATATCAAGTGGGGGGAAACCACAAAACGCTGCATATTTTGTTTATATCAGACGGAGCGTTACAGTAAAAATAAAATCTAAATACCCAAAGAAGGATAATAGCCGAATATTCGAATAGAAATGTTGCATATCTATTGTGATATGTGAATGCCCCACCAAGTTCAAGAGTTCGAGTGCAAATAGTTTATAGCTAAAGGTAAGTTACATGCCTTCTGCAATATGCATAATATACTGAATACCCCAAAAGATATATTAGGCAAAATTGATATATACCTTTTGTTAGGGCTACTTATGCCATAGTTTGTAGCTGGTAGCTAAAAGGGTAGACATTGATTTTAGCATATATTACTTTGTATATACATATGTACATACATATATATTTGTAGTCAGTCCAAGGGCAGACAGGAAAATGGAAAAGCAGTCTCAAGGTCGAAGCAGTTTTGCAGCTACTAACGAGAACGTTGTCTGATGCCCTTTTCTATTTTACGTTTACTGAACTTTTAATTAGTTCGCTAGATGAACAACAAACATACCGGAAATTAAGCGACTGAACTGTGAAACGTTGTATTTTCTTTTGGCAGCCACACATATACGAGCTACCACAAACACGTTCTCATACATATTCACCCACTTACACACACAAACGCCCTTCCACTCGATGTTCATCTACGCTATGGATTGCCCGTTCGTGCGCCTCCTGGTAGGCAGCACTTGAATAAAATCGTAATTATGTTAAGAGCTGCTGTGGGGGCGTGGATGTGAGGGGGCGTGGAGCGATGCTGATTCCCCGGTTGCCAGGCAACCAACTGGCTGACCCTTTTTAAGCTGCCCAATGAATGAGGGGGAGCAAAAAAAAAGTTGGCCATTAATTAGTGTTTGTTTGAAAGCGAAGCAGCAAAAAAAATATTGAAATGCATTTTTCATGGCCAGCAGCACTCGCTGGCTGCACTTAATGCGTGCCGCATGCTGCATGCCGCACTGTCCCAAGCGATATGTTTGTGTTTATCCGTTGAAAAATGCATAAAAATGCCGAGCATGCAAATGCAGATGCAGATGCATTCCGCCCTGTCATGGGTAACATCTGCACTTAAGCAACAACAAAAACAAGTTGCATATTGCATGACCAACAGCTGCAACAGACTTTGGTCTCTGGCTCCAGCCACACCCCCAGCCTGTGATGGAACCGGGCAGCAGCAGCAACAACTTTTGAAACGTTTCGGCCACGTCGTTAGCTTCGCACTTTGCTGCTGTCATTTTGGCTAGCTCGTGGGGCATGTGGCAAGCTGCAGACCAGACCGTCTGCATTATTTACAAACTTGCAAACAGCAGCTTTCATATCGTAAGTGTATTTTAACACCCAATATTCGCAGCGTCCTAAAAAATACCTCCTTCCTGGCAGTTATTCCGCATAAACTTCACATGCTCTTTCCTAATTGAAGTCACGCAAAGCTTTTCTTTACCTCCTTAATTCGATTTCCGAGCGGGTTTTGTTTGTGCCTCTCGATAGCCGGAAATTAGTTTCGTTTTTACTGCGCTTTCTTCGTCCACACCTTTTGCTATGGGGAGGTGGAAGTCTACCATTTATTGAATCAAGTCAAGTGTGTGTTAACTAAATGCAGGGCTTATAGAAAAATTATTGATCTTTTAGTTCACAATAACTAGCTCTAGTTGTAGTCGATTCTAAGAAATTCGCCCGATTAGCGAATTATATATTTTTTGATTTATGCGGATGAGGGATTTCGATTGTCATTAAAATCTTTCTATTCCCAAAGCTTTGCATTTTGTTGTGATGTCATTTTTGTCAAAATCGTCTCGATTTCAAAAATCTACCATTTTATGTACTTTGACTGATTGTAAAAAATTTATTTTCTATCCCATTTTTAAGTTCACTACCTAATCTGACGCGTATTAATTCGGAGCATCGATTTGCATTTACAAAATTCCTTGTGTGCTTCAGTTTTCCAAAAAATATACTCTATTTCGAAAAATGAATTGACATTCAAAACCATTCGAAAAATGCACCATTTTATGAACTTTAAGTGACTATAACAAATGTATTTCATCAATTTTTTTTTGGTAAATACCAATCGACTTATTCGTATGAGTTATCACAGGTCAAGCTATTTGTAATCGAAATGCCTTGTCACTTTGCCAAATATCGTCGACAATTAGAATCTGATCATTTGATAGCTAATCCATTACGGATTAAATATAATTATTTATTTGCTATACAAATCTGAATTGCTTAAATCAATTCAATGCATCTAAAACAATGTAAATCACCACACGCAACAAAAGGCTTTTCAAATGCTAACCACAAATGCCTGTTATTGTCCAAATCTTAAGGAAAATATTTTCAAAATGAAAATGCCTTTCTCGCTTTACCGCAAGTAAATAAGCTCAATTTTATTTAGCTCACTCTTACACAATATTCTAATGAATTGGTTTACCACTTTCGAGTGTTTGTTTTTTCATACGAAACGAACATTTATTCTCCTCTTTGGCATATTCGAGCGCAGCTTTTTCGGCTATTGTGAGAGAAGCCAATTTGCGTCAAACCTCAGAATAGACGACACTGTTGCAAAAGCACGACACATTGATATTAGCCCCATGACATTTCTCAAGTTAACTCAACGCACACACACACACACACGCACGCACACTGTCTGTCTGAAAAAGCACAGATTGAGTCTGGGCTTGTTAAAGTAAAATAACAATTCTTAGAATTACAATAAAAATCAGAGCAACAGCTTTTGGCATTACCCTTTTTGCCTTGGCCGCAACCCGTCACCAGCCACGCCCCCGCCCCCGCAATAGCCACTTGAAGCTGTTGCTGACTTCACGCTCTCTGCGCTCTGGCTTCGGTCTGTTGCCTGGGTCTTGACGTTGTCCTAACGTTGTCCTGGGCTTGTCCTGACTGCCTGGCCCACGCCTCATGCCAAACTCAATACAAGAAGATTAAATGTCCTGTCGCAGCAGGCTTAAGCGCTAAGCCCGGGACTTGCTTTGCCGCTATATACGTTGCCACTATGCCGTGTCCGTGGCCGTGTCCATGGTCTTGTCCATGTGTGCGTGTGTGTGTGGGAGAGAGTTGGACTTTTGTATTTGTGTTTGTGTTGTGTGTGTTTGTGTTTCGTGTTTGTATTTGTTACTGTACTTGCTTTTGCTGTACTCGCCTGGCACAAAACATTTTCATTTTCATTTTCGTTTGCGTTTTCTTTATTTTTGTCGTAGTCAAGTAAAAAGTTGATCTGCTGTCTGCGCCTTCATCTATGTCGACTCCACATGACGGCCCGCCCCAATCGTCGCCTCAGTTTGTAAATCAAAATAAACATTGCTTTTGGTTGCCTTTGTTACTTATTACGGGCGTCAAACAGACACACACACAGACACACTCTACACATATACATAGACAGAATTTCAGACGCTCCCAAGTGTTGACGTCTGCACTTTCGTTCTCTGCGAGGGCTGTTTGGTCAGAGCTTAATCTGTAGAAAAAATGTTGTCTAAACATATTCAAATTCAAATTCTATTAAAAGCTTTTTGATATCGCCAATATCACTTCCAGACGATACTTAGTAAAGAGTATTTTCTTTGCCTAGTGTCTTTTAACACCTGTCTAGCCTGTCCAATAAGCAGAATCTATATTTCTATAGGATATAGCTACCCTCTGGCAGTTTCTATGGCAAGCGACTGCTTAAGTGCTATTAAGTCAGATCTCAATCTATATATCAAATATTTTCATAGGAATTTCAAAATGCAATGCCTATTTGAACGACAGACTGATTTATTACAATCGAAAATATAAAAATATAAGTTAAAGTATTTTTTCTCTGACAAAATAAAGAATCTCGTATCTTCTTAGCAACTGCTATCTTTTCAATAGACATAGATATTCCTTGCATTAAAGGAAAGTACAGATAGTTACAGGATATAG
Source organism: Drosophila gaucha (assembly GCA_035045545.1). Classification (NCBI taxonomy): domain Eukaryota; kingdom Metazoa; phylum Arthropoda; class Insecta; order Diptera; family Drosophilidae; genus Drosophila; species Drosophila gaucha. Next base: position 3,755,397 of record JAWNOY010000292.1, read on the forward strand.
ATTATACTTACCCTCTGGCTTTTTCTATCATATGAAGCCACTGCCTGGCTTTTGTGAGCAGCTGTCAAGTGCGTCCCGGCGACTGAATGTATGCAATTTAATTTATTTCTTTGCCTCAATATGTGTACATTCACATTCGCCCTAGGCGCTATCTCTCTTCCACTCTCCCACTCTCTCTCTCTGTTTGTCTCTCTCGCTCACAGTGTACTTGTCCTGCTTTTAAATTTCATTAAAGTGCTCAGTTTGCCTGAGGTGCTAAGATTACATAATTAATTTGCAGCCATGCCATGGCAATTAATTAAATGTCTCATTTAATAACGCTTTGTTGGGCAATTTTTTCACAAATGACTAAAAAGCAGCCTCGCCACATGCACATTAAAATTTACGCATACGCGACGTCCTGATTTATTTTTAACCTCAAAGCGTCATTCACTATAAACATATTTTATATATATCTTACGTTTTATGGGCCAACAAAAAAGCAACTGGTAATAAAACAGGAAACTTTTACAGCGTCGTTGTCTTTGCCATTGTCAGGGACCACGTTGCGTATGCGCAACAATTTGTAGCAAGTGCTTACTTGTTGCTACTCGCTGTGGTGGTGCTGTTGGTCTATGCCACAGCGACTAATCGACCAATTTTCTGGCTGTAATATAATATGCGAGCCAGAGCTTTAACATGCCCAGCACATTCCCCAGCCATCTGTTTGCTCCCACACACACACACACACTTGCTTTAACTGGCATTTAAATTTTTTAAAGCACTTGAAGCTGGTTTTCAGTTCATTTCATTTGGCTTGGCTTATGCAAACAGCCGCCGACAGCCATCAGCCACTCGAGATGCGAACAATTTACATTGCCATTGCCCCCGATTTGAATGCAGCGCACCTTTCACCCCGCCCCCTGCCCTCAGCCTTCTGACACAATCAATCAACACGTTTAAGTTGTGCTGCCAGTACCCCGTACGGCTACGGGTCGCCGTCCATGCCGGGTCCGCGTCCTGGCCCGGGCCTGGGTCCGGGTCCGGGTCCGGATCTCGGCATTTGCTTTGTTCTCTTTGGCGCACAACAAATGCAAAATAAAGGTGCTCGAGTGCTGCTGGGTGTAAGACAAAAGCAAAGTTCACACTGCGAAATCCCAATTTTGTTGTATATACATATACATATCTTTTTTATTCATTCCGTTTTTTTATTGGAATCCTTGGTGGAGAGTCTGGCTACGCAAAAAGGGTTCGACCGACCTGCATAATATTACGACAAATGTTGAAAAAAGAACTTTTTCAATAAGCAAAACTTTTGCAAGCAGCTTGTTGCCTGTTTCTGTGGCTTATTTGCATTGTATTTAGTGGGCGTGGCCGAGGGAGAGGGACAGTTGGTAATTTGCATAGTTGTCAGCAAAGCAAGCTAAAAAATTCATAACCAAATTGGATGGCAAATAGTTGAGCCAAAGCAACAAAAAATATAAAAATTATACAACTTAACTGTCATTCCAGCTTATTCGACGGGTATAATCCACACACACACACATACATACATGAGTCGTAATGTGCATGCGTCAATCATCTCTTACTAACGCCACCCTCTGCTCACGCCCACTTTTCCTTTTGTCAGCCTCCGCCAGCTGTCGCCAGTCGCACCGAAATGATTTGTCAACGCGCCAAGAGCTGCCGTCACAGTCCATCAGCAACCTGTCCATCCAGCTGTCTGACAGTCTGTCTGTCTATCTGTCTGACAGTCTCTCTTGCAGCTCAGCTTGTATCTGTTGCTAATAGTGTTTTCGCACAGCTCAACTGCTTTGTCTGGCAGTTGCATGAGCTTTGCATTAATGCATTGTCAGCTCATATTTAATAGGTATTTTACTTGTTGTCATCTGCTTATGCAATAAGATGTGCCATCTGCATAGTTCACCTATTTATTAGACAAATATTAGCTATTCAATTGTTATTTTCTATAAGTCTTTTAAAGTTATTTCTTTTCGAAGTAGTATGAATCTTTAATGTGAATTTGCTTTTAAAAAATGGATCGTATTCAAACTTTCAGTGACTGCTGCTCGATCAAATTCAGATCGTCATTCCCTTTCTCTGTATCTCCGTCTCCCTCACTTTAGCTCCCTCAATCTCTCTCTCTCACGGTCTCTATCGGTCTCTCTCTCTCTCTCTCTCTCTCTCTCTCTCTATCTCTCTATCTCTCTCTCACAATCTTTCTGTCTCCGTCTGTCTCTCTCTCTCTTTTTTCTCTCTTTCTCCACATTTCTACCTATCTCTCACTTTCTCTCTCTCTATCTGTCTCTTTCTCTCTCTCTTCCTCTCTCCCTCACTCACCTTCTTTTTCTCCCCCTTTAAAAGCCTTCAGAACGTCTTTCTTATACTTAAAAGCCATTCTCGTATAAATCTCTCTCAATCGAATCGATTGCTGGCGGCAACATACGATTTCCATTAGGCTGATTTATGCATTCCGATGAGGCAGGCATTTAAAAAGCTTGCCACATACCACATTCTGCTGCCATAATTATGCAAATCAGACTACTTAAAGCTGATGTGGCAGAGATGTTGTATGCAACACTTGGCTATGGCTACTTGTTATGGCTGTTGCAATTGCAACTGCTGTGTCTGGATGGTTAATGACATGGACTATGGGAATGACGATGTCATTATTATTATAAATGAAAAATGTGTTGATCGTTGCAACGAGCGGGACGAGAGTTTCCATATTTTATAATAAATGAAACGTGTGTCAGCAATGTTTAACTTTAGCCCAGACCAAGTCGCAGCTGTGCAACCTCTCTCTCTCTCTCTCTCTCTCTCTCTCTCTCTCTTTCTCTTTCTCTATGTCTCTCTCTCTATTGCTATATATATACTTGCTTACAGTCTGTCAGCCATATATTATTTAAATGGCGCATTGCAACCAGGCGAAAGAGACAAAGGCAACAAGAAAGCCCACCCAGGATGTGTGTAAGCATGTGTGGGTGCAAGTATGTATACACACAGGAAGTGTCGGCTATATAATGATTACAGTTTCAGTTGCTGCCACACAGCCAGATAGACAGATGGACAGAAAGACAGAGGGACAGACACGCACTTGACTCGCAGAAAAGGCGCATTGATTAGTGTCCAGAGTGTCCTATGTCCTGTGTGGCCTGAATGAGTGTGTGTGTGTGCTTTGACCTGTTGTGGATAGTCATCACATACACACATGTATACATATATATATACGTAAGTGTGCAATTTGCCATTGAGCAGCGCTCACGTTTGTATATTAATATGGTCATTGATATTGATTTGGACAACGATTTGGATTCAGGTTCCTATTTTTTTCAGTATCAGATTCGAGCTTCGAGTTTGGTAGATGAAGTAATCAAATGTCATAAAATGCCATAAAAAGCGTTGGGGCGTGCAAAGTGCCGCACAGAAACAAAAACTAACGACCCACTGGGCAGACAAAAAGAACATACAGACACGTCCACAGACACACACGTACACAGACACACACACAGAGAGAAGTCGACAATCATTACAGCACAAAAAAGATCAAAGCAGCTAACAAAATGGCTGCAGGCGAACCTGACACAAAATTCTGTGACACAAAAAGGCTCGTCCAATATTTTTGGGCACATTTTAGAGCATATCATTATGCCCCATATAAAAAAAAAAACAAAAAGGGTTATTAGTATGAATGTTTTAATACTGAGCTTGGTTATAACTGGTAGGATTTGAGCCTTAAAAATGTTGCAGGCACAAAAGAAAGTACTAAAATAATAAGTAATTTCTGATAGAAAAAAAACAGCTAAGCTTAACTTATGTTTGATTTGAAGAATAAGTAATACGATACTTTAAAAATTTTAAAAGGTAATGGAAGTAACAGTTGGATAATAGTTAGTTGCCTGAAGGCCTTTGCTGCTCTGGCTTTTTATACCAAATTGTTATTTAGAATTAATTCTCTGTAACAATTAAATAAATAAATAAATAAACTAGAACTTAACCGAACATATAGATCCCTCAATATATGTATTGAATACAATTAGACTCGACTATTTCCGGATGTTGCTTGATATTCAAATCCCTATGATATAATCCCTATGATTAAGTCCGTAATGACTTAAGACTATCCTATATTAAAGACTAACCTAAAGTTCTTTTTAAAGATAAACATATTCTGTTTTAAAACTTGTCTTAAAAAGATTTCAGCCACATTTCTTGGCCTGTTATGAATCCCAGGATATATTCCAGTCAAGCAATTCTTCTAGTACAAACTTCTTCTACCTTCTGCATGAACGCTTAACAGCTGATGATGTACATAATTAGGCAGGCTGTCGGCGGGAATAGAAAACACGTTCCACAGCACCTGGCACTAGCAAGCCAAATCCTAAGCAACTTAAAGCCGCGTTTTGTTGTGTCGTGGCCAAGGCAAAAACTTTTAATCAGGCCACGTTGCTGTATTCCCTACCCTTAAGCCAATTCTAGTCGCAACTAGTTGTCAGTTGCCAGTTGCCAGTTGGCAGTTGGCAGTTGCCAAGCTGGCCGTCAGGTTGCGTTTGCTTTAGCCGTGACGAACTTTTTAATGAGCAACGTTTTGCGGCTAATAAACATTTGTGTGAGTGAGTTCGTTTGGATGTGCTGGCATTTGCCAATTTGGTTACCATGACGCCATGTTTTTAATTGGCAGACGCGGCTGTTTGGGCAGTGGTCCCTAGTCGGGTCCCAGGCCGCAGTGGACCCTCAAGGGCAGCGGGCGCAACAGTTGACGCCACACGCTCCGCAGGCAATTGCATATTTTATTAAATTGCCTAAAGCAGCCATAAAAAAGAGAGAGGAGACTAACAACAATAATATTATTCTGTCACAACAATTCATTACGCAAAATGCTACCAAAAAGCAAAAAAAAAGGAATTCCAAACGTTTGAAATGACGCATACGCAACGTTCGCCAAGCAAAAGTGCGCTTCAAATATGCTTGGCCAACAGCAGAGCTTGCCAACAAACTCATTGAGTTTGACACACATTTAACAACAGTTACTGTTTATATATATAAAGATAACTTTTCATAAGCCGCTTGGGAATTACAATTTTACTCATGTGTAAAATTTCTGCCGTGGGCCCATTTATTGTCTTGCTACACATTTTTCAGTTTTAGCTCTGTTCGAGTTTAAGTTACTTTTAGAGTTAAGATATTTTTGCCTTAATCACACTGTTAACGCTTTGAATTCTAAATTGGAAAAAGTCTTTGTCTTGCTATGCTTTCCAGGGTATTAAAGTCTTTGCCAAAAATACGCTCTAATATCTTTTCTCGCCCGCTGTTGTTTTTTCTGCTGCAAGTTTTTTTTTCTTTTTTGGGGCCATTTAAATTTACTTGGACAAAGTTTTTCGTGGTGGAGGCGTGGGCAGAAAAGTTTTTGGGGCCTGCTTTCCGGTGTCGCCCCTTTTTGATTTGCGTGCTCCGATTGTTGTTGTTGTGCTCTATTGTTACTGGCAGACAGCAAATCAACAAAATTATGATAAACAGCTGCAGGTAAAGGGACCCAAAAAACGACACACAAAAAAAAAACAAAAAGTTGAAAACCAAATCGCAAAAAACTGACCAACTGTGCCGTACAGTCTGCCTGTCTTTATTCAATATAAAATTATCTTTTTATTATTTTGCCTACATTGAGAAAGAAAAGAGAAAATTGGAAAAAAACAAAGTAATGAAAAGAAAGGCGAAAAATAAAATTGTAATAAAATCAACTAAAATATTTGCACAGCTTTTTGCCGTGAAGCTGTGTTAAAGCTTTTGATCTTTATTTTTCGCGCGTTGTTTGTGTTGTTATTAACGCCATATTTATATATGCATATGTGTATATTCTTATATATATATGCACGTCAAAGTGACAGCTATTCCCCTGCTAGCAGTGAAACAATTCACATATTGCCTGGCAAATCGGCTTCTGTGCTCATCGCTTGGGATTCATTTCCCTCGCATTTAGCACTGCCCAAATTTTCCAACATTTCACTTCAGCATTCACACACACACCCAGAGGGAAAGTGATAGATAGACAGTGAGAGAGACGGGGCGAGTGTGCGCCGCGGTAAGAACAAGTTTAGCGTTATTTTCAGGTAGCTGACGAGCAAATATTTGCATATTTGATATTTTCGTAACAACAACATTCTACCGAATGTAGATTTTGTTATCGATTTTCGTCATGTTGTTGGCCCGCCATCGCTTCTTGCTTTATTTCTGTGTATCCTAATACCCTGTTACTATTTTTCGAGAGCATATTGTTACGCAAAGCATTACAAACATGGGCAACTGCTTAGAATATTCAAAAGCAATTAAAATACACTTAGTTGACAATAGGAACATGGACGCTGTAGTCGGGACTGCCCGACTAGGAGATCCCTTGAACCAAGTCCGAGGTGATGTTCTAAACAATCGAGATTGCATCCTGTATCTATATATGTTAACATATGCGCGCACACTCCCACGCGCACATATACACATGCATGCACAAGCACGCGAGCCGATTACTTTCTAGTTAATTTACCGGCTGCGCTTGGGGTGCATTTTGGGCAACACTACGGGAAATTGATTTTTAAATAACTTCGGTTCTATATGCACTTTCCTTATATTTCCCTAATATTTGAAAATATAAATAAGACTTATTGACCCATATGACTCCGGATCAACTTCTGGTTTGCCAGACTTATGAGGGCAAGCAATGGAAAACATAGTCGCATATTTCATACATCAAAGTCTTGCATACTCTTGTGCTACACATTTAATAACCGACAGTTATTACTTTTCTTGCATACTTTTAGCTGGTCATTTATTCCATAAGCTATTTTATCCATAGCATACTCTTATGCATGCAAATACAAATGCAATGTTTTATTTATAACTTTCTCCCTTAAATAGCCCCACAAAATTTTAAAATATATCAATGCAGTTGGTCCTTTCAATGCTAACGCAGGAAGTTTAATGAAATGCCGTAAGGATTTGGCTGAATTAGAACAGTTTTTTAAAACATGACATTCTTTCCATGACTCAGCCCAATTCTGTAGGATCTATAGGATATATATAAATATAGCAAAATTACTGAGCTTGAAAAATCGTTATAGATCTGTTCGAATACTAAAAATTATTCAATGCAGATCTAAAGAACACACTTTTAAATGGAATTTTATTTATTTTTCAGATTTATAGCAAAAAGCCAAGATATGGATTTTACTCTGTTCCTCAATCAGACGCCTGATGAAAGCCTTTCACCTCAGTATTACAGTACACTCTGATGTTAAAATGTAAGTATTTCAAGCGTATCCTAAACTTTATAATTACTAACATTTCTTTTAGGGATCTTTCTGGAGGAGACAAGCAACGAGATCAACAACAAAATCTATGGACTTTTTCATATCAATTGCAAAGACTCCAGTGCCGAGGGTTAATTAATTTACAATTATTTATAATTTTTAAATAAATTTCATATGTATATGCTTTTTCAAATGTCAATTATAATATTTTTTAAGCTTTGGGTTGAAGCCTGCACTGTTTTAAACTGAACGAATGAGACTTTGTATGTAGTTTTATATTATGTATTTGTTTTTAGGCATTCTCAATATGAAAAACTAGTTTTTTAATGCATAACAGTAGTCGAAACATTTGTATTCCTTTTTTTAATAAACAACAAATTAATGAAATTAAAAAAAAAAATTGTTTTTATTTTCTATTTTTCACTCAAATACCAGGCGAACAGGAATCGCAGCAAGTCGACAAAGATTATTGTTGAGTGCTTATTAAATGTGGCATACTTTAGGGGGCATTAATTTATCCGCTGCAAATCCCATTTTCAGCTAAAAATTCTACCAAAATACCAGGCGAACAGAAACCGCAGAAGGTCGATAGAAAAATATTTTTCCTAAGTGGAAATTTTGTGTTGCATACTTTCGGGGGGTAACAAAATTAGTGCAATTCGCCAAAATTTACCAAATTTTCAAAAAGTACCAGGCGAACAGAAATCATTGAAGGTCGACAGAAAATATTTTTTCTGGGTGAAAATTTTCTGTGGCATACTTTCGGGGGGCAATAAAATTAGTGCAATTCGGCAAAATTTACCAAATTTTCAAGAAAGTACCAGGCGAACAGAAATCGTTGAAGGTCGACACAAAATATTTTTCCTGAGTGGAAATTTTGTGTTGCATACTTTCAAGAGCAGTAATTTTTAAAAAGTCGTTCAAGGTCATTCAAAGAGTTTATCTGTTTAATGGACAGGAATTGCGTGGAGGGGCTTAGGTAAGGCATGTGTAGAGGGGCATGAGTAGAGAGGCATGAGTAGAGGGGCATGAGTTCGGCTGAAAAATAGTGAAATACATATATTTGACCATATCTTGCGCATTTACAAGATTGAGTGCTTTGTGAATTTGGGTTCACCAGGACTATCTCTTTGGTATAATTACCTGGAGAATTTGGGTCCTCAAGTAACCGTAAACTGTGTCGTAGTAAGCGAGCAAACTTTGCTAAAAAATGCAAAGTCCGCCGTAACTTTACGAATTTAATGTTAGAAAAATGGGATTATTTTTCTGACTTGTATAAAAAAGAGACAATTTGGAACTTGCAATTTTAAATGCCAATCGATAGCTTCAATTCGTAAGAGTAAAAAAAGGCATATCATTCAAAATTGGAAAAATTCGAATTACAGCCATGGCTAGCTAAAAATTTGTGATCTCAGGATCAATCTAGTTTTTTATACCCTGAACTGAAGCTAGAGACTTGAAATTTGAAATACATATTCTTGTATACCATACGCAGTGCGAGTAATAGTAACTTCTTTACTTTCCAATCTTAAAATTGTAATTTAAAGCAATTTATGAAAATATTATTACATTAAAAAAAAAAATTATTATTTTTATTCTTCAAATTACGATGAAATAAACATAAAAAATAAGAAAAAACGATCTAGTCGGGACTTCCCGACTAAACATGCGATTCCTCTCTTGCAAACAGGGCCTGCATGTCAATGTATGTGTACACACTTATAGAAAAAATTCTTGGCACTTGCCGCGTGCTTTTTATACCCTGAACCCATTGAAAAGGGGAATTCAGGGTATATTGGTTTTGTGACAATGTATGTAACAGGCAGAAAGAGTGGCAGACCCCATAAACTATATATATTCTCGATCAGGACGACGAGCTGAGTCGATCTAGCCATGTCCGTATGTCCGTATGTCCGTCTGTCCGTCTTACATTTTTTTTACATACATGCGTTACACACATTTTTTTTAACAAAACCATTATACCCTGATTTCCATTTGCAATGGGTTCAGGATATAAAAATGCACTGCTGTGTCTCAAATAGAGATGGGCGTTGGGATCATAATTTTCGGGACCCGCGGGTCACGAACGCGTATCTCTATTTCCCAATATGATTGACACTAGTATCTCTAGCATTAAACAATATAGCCTTAGTTCACATTGGTGTTTGACATTTTGAATGGCTATTTTTAGTTCACACGCATTTTCAAAATAAATTACAAAAACATTTCTGCTTTACATTAATGTTTGACATTTTAAAAGGACATTTTACAGAGCCCTAATTGAAGTTACATTTGGCATTTTTAATTTGAATTTATAATGTGAAATTCATCAAATTTCATTAATACTCTATAAATATGCTCTCACGAGAACATTCTCCTGCTTAAATTTTAATTTAAAATTTCGATGGAGCAATTCTCAATTCGTTTTTGTTTGACTTTTACAGGATATTTTGTAGCGACACTTTGTATTAACTTCCACTTTTTTTTTCTTGTTAGTCATTTTGCACACACTTGTTAATGTTTGCTTTCTACTCACTCTCCCTCAGTCTCTTTCACTCTGTTTGGCGATACGCTGCGGCCGCACCTACGCATCCAACATAACAACAACAACAACAACAACCAGTGTTTCTGTGTGTGTATGGACAACAACATCATTTGCAACAACATTAACATCAACAACAACAACAACAGCTAGCTGAGCAGTCTCCCGCACACGCTGTCGTCATATTATTCTACGCGACGGGGGAGTTGCTTCTGCTCATTGTGCGCTAAATGTGGGAGTTGAACTTTCTATAAATAGTCCTTCAGCTGGACCAGGACTGGTGGAGGGAGATAACTGCAAGCAGGGGGTAGTAAGAAAGGGGGGAAAACTTTTAGTCCCACACGCTTTCCAACTAACTTTTATTGTTGTTGCAGCACTAATGCAATCAATAAGAATTAACAACAAATCAAATGAATTTCTTATTTGAAAAACAAGCCACAAGGCAAACAAATGAATGGGGCAGCAATTGTAGTTGCAGCATGCAAGCAAAAGCTACCACAATTGTGTGTGCCACAGAATTTATTGACTAACCCACAGCTATTATCGAGCCTAAGAAGCATGATTTATGGCATGGCAGGCAATTAATTAAAACGCCACATTTACCCAATTCGAGCATTAAATACGGAGCGAAATTTATACTCCAATATTTGCTTGTTGTCGCATCGATTATAGCTACCTCCCGTGTTGAATTTATTGGGCTGCAGAAATATCATTAACACATTTTGCCAGCTTCAATTGCATAACAATTATTAATAATCCACAAATAAGCTCAATTATAAACTGCTTCTATGGCATAATTTAAGTGGCACAAAATATTATTTGACTCTGATTAAGTGCTTGTTTGTTTTCATAAGAAAACAAATAACTTTCGTAGTAAGCAAATAAGTAGAAAAACATTTGATATATAGTAGAGGCAATATAGAATAGCCATTCAGACTATTGTATAGATATTATTGTTACTTCTTTGTATGATTCAATCTTTGATCTTCTTCGCTCTACTGAACCAAGGCCAGTTATACTAGCCGCTCTTTAAAATCATAAACCAAACCATTGGCAATTTCCTCTGACTTATGCTTATTTGCCAAAAATATGATTTATAAAATACTTTTTTACGTAAAAAGTGAATGAAATGTAAGTTTTTCTTTAAATCCTTTCGACTGCACGCAGCTTGCCTTGAACCATATTGAATGCAACTTCGATGCATAAGTAAAAAATACTGAGTACACATCAAAGCCAGTGCCCCGGGAGCACAGAGTCGAGGTCGTAAGAACTATTTCTTATGCTGCCATTTCTGGCTGAAGCACAAAGGAGCTGGCTGTCTATACATATACATATCTATCTATCTATCCTTATGCATTACAAAATGAATTACGAAATTTAAAATGCGTGTATTCCAAATGCTTCATGTTGTGCGCATGCAAATGTACCAAGGAGCAAGAACAGCGGGTCAAGGGTGGGTTTTAGTAAGAGCATTCAAGCATTTTAGAATATACAGACACACTCAAAGACACATGTATGTGTGTCGCTGAGCAATGTAAACGTTGTGCACATATTGAATCCATAAATAAATCCTTAAGCAAAAATTGTAAATGTCGGATTAAGTGTATCACGGGCGCTTATGTATGTGTGTATGTATGCGACTGTGTGTGTGTCAAAGGTGGCACTAAAAACTAAATGGCAAAATGTACTGTGAGCCATTGTTGGCTGTTGCCTGTTGCCTGTTGCTTTGCTGTGGCTGCCACCCCCTCGGGCTATGTTGTCAAAACGTGGCTAGATCGAAATAAAGTTAATTCCTGTTAGCACTTACAACAAAGCTTACAGCAAAGTGCTACCGATAATAATTACTTGCAACATTGTAATCCTCTTAACAGGACGATTAACAAGCAGGTTAAGTGCCACTCTATGCCCCTGCCACGTCTCCCCTCCCCTTTTCCCATGCAAGTTGGTGTAAATAACATCAATCGGCATTTTATTGTTACGCCTTGTAATCTATTTACTCACGATTCGCAATTGCTGAGATCCAAAATACTCGAATATATATATATTTATATGTACGTCACACGCGACGCGCTAATGGTTTGCTATATATTTATATATTTACATATATATATTTAAGCTAGCACAAGAGACAGGCAAACGCTGTCAGGTCCCCCAGAAGACTGAGAATTGAAACTGGTTTGCCTAATGCTTCAACTCGAAATTGGAGTTCGGCCACACGAAGCTTGCCACGAACCACCGCATGGGGAAAATAACTGTTGCGTCGCTAAGGGGAAACTTTGGGAAATTCGAACAAAAATGTCCCAGATCAATTGCCCCTGTTCTAAACAGCGCCACCTACCATGGGCCAAAAAGCAACAGTTTGTTGGCATTTGGGTCAAACGGAACCCACCGACATCATCAACAAGAACATCATCATCATCGTTAAGGCTTACTTCATTACGAGCGTGTGCGTATCAATAGTTCAAAATATTTACAAAAAGTACATAAAACGACACGCGCTTTGAACAGCTTTGTCAATGTCAATGGTGGCCGTGCTGTGGGCGGCATCGACTGGGCAGCGAGGAGGGCGGGCTATAACAGCAACTAGTGGTCGTTCAGTGGCTCACATTACACAGCAACGGCAACAACAACAATTACAATAACAACAACAGTAGCAGCAGCTACAAATTTGTTTACGCCTAATTGGACTACGCTTACAAGCCGCAACCACCCAAAAAAGTATGCTACATAAATTTCAACGCGCTCGATGCGTATACCCTGCAGGGTTTAGCTTTATATGGGTATGCTATATTGGACATAAATTAGGTGGTAGATACAATTGAATGCTGAAAAGCAAAATCAGTATGTACTATGATGCTTAGAACTGGAAAGAAATGCAGGAATGAACTTCAAATTTCTATGAAGAAGCAACTATCTTCGAGGCTTGCTTCATTGTCTGTTTATGAGTGTATATAGCAAAAAAATCGTATTCAAAAACTTATACAATAGTGTCAGCACTTACAAAAAATGGTTGTTTTGTTTTTAAAACTGTTAGCGACTTAGTTAGAACTAGAGTCTAAGCGAGGTCTTTAGCTAACATTGCTTTTATAAATTCGTTAGCTACAGTTGACTTATATCTGAAAAAAGGTATATTTATACATGTACTCGTATATAGTTAACCAAAGAAGTAAATCTATCAATAATATGCCTAACAAGCAAACTAAAATACCATTCAATTCATCACAAGTTGGTCTAACAATCACATATGGAGTAGAGCAAAAACTGTAGCATACTTTTCTGCTGATTGTGTTTGTGTCGCTATAAAATGGCTGCCAAAAGTCAAGTTTAGTGCAAGCCATTTGCTAGCCCAACTTGGAAACACGCCCAAAGAAAGAAATATTAAAGATAGCACTCAAAAATGTGCTACGTATGTATAAGTTTTTATGAGTGTGTGCGCTTGTGTGTGTGTGTGTTTGTTCTTTGTGTAGCATAAATCAGAGCGTAGCTACAGACAATGGCCTGTCATACGCATGTAGCATCTGTATGCATGTGTGTGTGTGTTTAAGGTAGATAGATACATGGATACACACACACACAAATGAGCTGACACAGACACAACGTAGCGTTGTTTTTTTTTAACATTTGTGCGCTTCGTTTGGGGTGGCCATGAAAAGATTGCACATGGCTTCAGCTCGTTTCATTGGGCAATTTATAAGGCCATCGGCAGCAATAACTGAAACGGAATACAAAAGGCAACAAATATCTACAAAAATACGCAATAGAAAGTTGCTTCAATTAGTAAAAGTGCTACATACACACACACACATGCACACACACACTGTGTGGCAACTAATTGAAGCTAGCTGCAACATCAAATGCAAAGCTAAAACGCAATGAAACATTTCAAAGGATCTCAATCGATTGTCCCGTAGCCAATGGCCAATTCAATTTAATTAAATCTCCCCAAAGTCTGCTAATGATGTGCACATAACATTTCCAGCTAATTAGCAGACAGGGCGAGAGTGTAGAGTGAGAGTGAGAGACGTAATTGGAATGCAGTTGTAGCTCATTATTTGATCAGCTGTCGAAGTTGGAGACTAGCGCTAATCAAATTCATTTGTAACAAAATTTACACCTGGAAATCGTTGGCAATTACCTATATAGTATACCTGCCAGCACAGGATGTAATGCCAGCCGGAAGTCGGCAAAGATGGCGACGACGACGCCATTGCCTGCTGTTAACAAGCATCGACATGTCCTTTGGGCCGAGCTCTGAGTGTGTGTGCGTGTGTGCGAGTGTGTGGAAAAGGTCTCTGGTTCTGTATTAAAGCAAATTATGCCTTTTATTATGGCAGCCTTTCCAGCTATGAAAATATCCCAAAGCAGCTGCCGTTGTTGTTTGCTCAACGTGGATTTTGGTTTTGCGAGTCCTGCTTTTGCTTCACCTTGGCCTGCACATAGGCAAACTCATTACGAAAAATGTGCGTCCTGCGGCGTTCAAACAAAGCAAAGTCCCCCAACCTGAGGGCAGACAACAGCTCTTCCTACTCGCCCCCTTTTGAACACCTACTGGTTGTGTGTACATGTGTGTGTATATGTTTGCATGGCTTGTTTATGCCGAAAATCATGCTGAAGAACAACCACCCACATATCGATTTTGTTTGATGTTTAGGCCAGAGCATGAAAACGCGCACAGGACATGCCACGAATAGCCGCCCCAAGGCGCAACAGTCGCATCCTCATCCACATCATCATCAGCATCATCAGCGAGCCACCTGGATGGAAGCTTCCGTTAGCATTTACTTGGCGCCGCTTTATTTAACGCCATCGCATATTTTAAAATATTTAAATTGTTTAAATGCCAAAGATGTACTCATTGTAAGCACAGGGTGTTTATGGTAAGCAAGTCGTGAAAGTCAAATTCAATTGAGACCAAGCATTTGAATTCATTGATTTTGAAAGTAACAATGAATTCTCATATACTTATGAACCTTAATATAAAGATGGATAAAGTAGGTGAAAAAGAAATACTTTAAAATTATAGTATATGAGCAGTTGCTCTTTTGTGACTAATGAGGCCTTTAAGGTAATAGAATTGTTGTACATAAAACTTTTACTAGAGGCTTTCAATCTTTTTTTTACCATTTTTTTCGCAAATAAAAATAAAATGACACTTAATCCAAATTCAGCCTAAGCAAGTCACTTCAGTGTATCACCCTGTACTTAAAGATTTAACAAGCCGAAACTTTCAGCTGAAATCAGCAAGCTTTTCGCAACAGTTTTTACGAGCTGTTTGGCTCTGTTTTTATGCGAAAACAATTACACTTCAGCTCCATTCGAATGTATTTGCGCTCGCCCGCACATTCAGTGTTGTTATGGCTGCTGCTACCTGACCCTGATGATTAGCACCAGCCTGTGGCGCACGCAAGTGGGTGACCATATATGCACACATACATACATACATACATATTTATTTAGTTAGTTTGGCTCTTGGCATTCTACTTGTAGTTTTGCGCAGTTAATTAGCTGACTCAAATTTGACGAATAACTCGTGGGAGTTCATTAGGCAGCAGCAGAAGAAGCAGCAAAAAGCAGACATAAATTCTCAGAATTGCTTTTAAAATAAGCACAGCGCACCCACCCACGCACATGCATACGCATATCAGCTTAGCTTTGTGTCAGCGTCTTTCTGTTTTCAAACTGGAATTGCATTGTGCACAACCCAATCCGCTTATGGCTTGTGTTGCTGCTGCCGCTGTTGCTGCCGCTGCTGCAGGTTGCAAGGCTTCAGCTTCACGACAAAATAAACAATTCTGAGTGAAACAGCAACAACAACACCTGCTCTTAGGCGTTTGCGTAGGAATTGCTGTTGTAAGTATGATAAAAGCTGCTGCCAATGTTGTTTTTGTCTTAGCTGTTGGTGTTGTTGTTGCTGGTGTTGGTGTTGGCGTTGCTGTCGCTTCTTATGAAAAATATTTGCACTCAATGCCAGCAGTCGACGCCGCTAAATCGTGCTGCTTACTTGGCAGAAACCAAAGCACTTTCATTAGCTTAACGTAAGCTCACGGTCAGCCGCACCACCCACTCATCCTCCTGGGGCAAGGTCAGCTACGTTGTGGCATGCCCCATTCACAGCATAATTTTCTGGGGTAAAGCCAAAAGCAGCCCGCACCAAATGTTCTAAAAAGGAGAAACGAAAGCTGCAGCAGAAAGCTTTCAGGAGAGGAAATGCAAGAGTGTGTGTGTGTGAGGACATGCGGTCTTCGGCAGAAGCTTGTCCTTGGCATAGCGAGCTACGCAGACCGCGCTAAATTAATACAAATATTTAGTTAATTAATTATTTAGTGCACATGCGAGTGAGCAACAATGAAACTTTTTGACATTGAAAAACGAAAGAATATACGAGTTTTTCCTATTTAAAACTAATCATCTCTTTTATTTATAATTTAGCGTGTGTTGTACAGTTTGTAATATATATAAAAAATAATTTTAATTTAATTATTAAAACAATTTTTGCATTTTTACATAATTTATATTCGCTTGAAAATATAAAAGGAAAAGTTTAAATTGTTGCTTTTTTATATATTTTGTACGTTGTTAAATTTAACTAAATGTGTGTGTGTGGGTGTCATAAATTGTCTTTAACTTAAGTGTAAGTGCCACACGCTCTCCGTAAACCTCTCTAATGCTACGAGTATTTGTTGCCAGTTATATGTTATATGTATTTGAATTTGTGTAATGTATCTGTGTATCTGTAGCTGTGTATCTGTAGCTGTGTATCTGTATCTGTGTATCTGTATCTGTATATCTGTATCCGTGTATTTGTATCTGTGTATCAGTATCTGTATCTCTGTATCATTTTCTGTGTATCTGTATCTGTGTATCCGTATCTGTGTATCTGTATCAGTGTGTGTTGGTGTGGGTGTTAGGGCTGTAATACTTTCGACTCAGCTGAACTTAAAATGTACGTTGAACTTATGCGCTAAGCCATGTCCAAAGTGTTTGTGTGTATGTGTGTGTGCTGAATGTACATGTATTGGTGCACTAACAAAGCTCTGCTAGGACATGACTATACTCTAGATATACTACTACTACATTCCATGAATGTGCTGCCGAAAAATTAAATAATTGAAGGCCTTTTAACAATTCTTAATACACGAGAAATCAAATAGATTAACTTCAGACTTAAGATTAATGTAATTACAATACAAGTACATAATAAGGCGCTATATGTTGGGCGGGGCTTCGGCGTCAACATACTATGTAAATAATTTTATATTATTTAATAGTAGTTAGTTGTAGTTGTATTACTACTGTTAATTTTTACAAGTCATTTTCAATGAAAAATAAATAAACGGGGGCAGTAGCGCATTAACTGTAACTTTAACATAAAACTAAACAAAACGGCAACTGCAGCTGCAACTGCAAACGAAACTGTGCAACTGCCATATGTGGCAGCTGCCGCCAGCTGCCAATTCGCCTACTCCTGCATAAGTCGCCCATTGTCTGCAGTCATTAGCGGCAGTGCCATTGCTGCTGTTGGTCATTGACGTGGCTGCATGGGCGGCGCATGTTCGCGATATGTCTTCAGCTTTGTCTCCATGGCCTGCAATGGAGAAATAAAATATATATATCATTGTAATAGAAAAGTAATATGAGCACAGCAAAACTAACACAAAAAAAACGTAGATAAATTTACAAAATAAATATTGTTATTTATTAACGTAAAGCAATTAATAAATGCAAGCGCCAAGAACACAAAACAAATAGCCAAAAGCAATTACAAATTTCGTTTGTATGTGTATCACAGCTCAGGTGGCTCTGGCGCAGGCTCAGAGTCCTGTATGCTGCGCATGCGTTCAGCGAAGCGCTTAAATATGTTTGTGCCAAATTGTAGGCTAGTCAAACTGCCTCGACGAGGAGCATTGCAGTCCGTCCAGCTTCCGCTGCCCTCGCTGCTGGGCGTTGTCAAAGCGGAGTTGCTGCCACTTGCGCTGCTCGTACTGCCAAAGGCGCGGCGAAAGAGACTTGTTTCGCTGCCTGGCGACAGCGTAGCACGCTCACAAGTGCAACGAAACTTTTCACAATCAGGACATAACAAGGCCTTGTCCAACTAAAAACATATGAAGAAAGTATTGAACAAAAGCAGACACAACAAAAGCAAGAAAAATACATATAGCACACAGTTATAGCAAGGATATATCATAGGTATAAAGTTAAAATAAGCGTTGCGAGCACCATGCTTTTTTATTAAAGGGACTTACGTTCAGTTTTCTTAACATGTCGGCCACAATGTTGAGCGCCGTGGTGCGGGAGCTGGCATTCATAGCATTGCCATTGATAAGGTTCTCGGGATCTGTAAAGGAAGTACACAAACACAGCTTGGTTAGTTATATGAGTAGACTAGGCCTAAGACACACAATTAGTTAACAAGATGACATAATGATTGTTAGTGACAAATGTTTAACAAGCTAACATATAGATACAGTTACGAACACACACAGTTACACGAACAAGGATTGCCTACGAGAAATGTTGCAAATATTACAAATTTGGCTTACATTTAATAATTTTGTGCATACAGAAATTCAGCAATGAAAAATAAAATTTTAAATAAGAAAACTTAATTATACAATTAACAAATTGTGCAATCCTCTGGCAACGCAGTGTGTTGTGGTTATATATAAAAACTATATGCAATTGGTTGGCTTGGAATGGCAAGATGATTTTGATTTTGATTTTGATAGTTTGAATGCGCGTTTTGTTTGCTTCAATGAATGGAGTATCTTACTTTTAAGCGAATGTTGCTGTTGATTATATTCGTTTCTATTATTTAAACTGCCATTTAAAGCATTCACACTCATGCTCGTCGCCTTTGTGGCGGCATTGTCATGTTGCAGCAGTATATCACCATTTGCCACAATACCATTGGGCAGCGATGCCGAGGAGTTCATCGAGCTGTTCCCAGCTGCTGATGTTGTTGTTGTTGTTGTTGTGCCATTCGCTGGTGTATATCGCGACTTCACATTGAGCTCTTGTTTGAGATCTGCAAAAGGAAGTCAATTAAGATGAAGTTTACAGCTATGTTACAATTGAAACTTACCGCGAGTCTCGTCCATTAGCCGCTGCAGCTTCTCCTGCAGTACCTCCTTTTCGTCCACCTCCATTTCGAGGAGTGCATTCTTTTCATAGGCTTTGTCCAACATCTTCTCAAAGTCTACTATGCTCTCGTTGAGTATGCGATGTGCACGCTCTAGATCATCGTTTTTCTGCTCCAATTGTCGCAGGTATTCTTTCATTGAGTCGCGTTCCTTCTTGACCGTCTCCAGCTGTTTATCCAGATTTGACATTTCAATGCCATGTGAGTCCAGCTTGAGCTGTAAGAGAAATTATATATATAGTACCAACTCTGAGCTGATTATAATGAATTACACACGCACCTTGAGGGAATCGTTTTCTTTCTCTAACATATTAAGCTTGGCTCTGAGATCTTTGATTATACTCTGTTTTTGTTCCAGAGTGGCGTCCATTTCAGCTTCCATTTCTCTCGACTGTTCAACATACTCATCGTATTCCTGTTTGACATCTGTCCACCTACAAAAGAGCAACCCATTAATAACTTTAACTACTTGATAACGTTATTTTAATACTGACTCTTTGTGATACTGTTTTGAGCGCTCTTTCCAGTATCTGCACTCGTCCTCGACGCTGTTAAACATTGGTGGGGCCTCCATATCTTATGCTTAATATGTTGTTTACTAGTCGGTGGTCAAACTGGGTTAGAAATGTTCGTTCGTTCGTTGCTTATTGGCTTTATCTATTTGCCTATTTTTTATATTTCAAATTCGTTAATAATTGGTCTGCTGATTATGTTTTGTGGCACTTAAGATTTTCAATTTTTTTTTTACCAATGCCAAAACACAGTTGTTGCTGTTAAGTCATTGATCTGAAAGCGTTGCTGAAAATGCGAAAAATCAGATTAGAAACAGGTGTTCTCATTGTTGATGTTTTTGTTACTGTTGTTGTTGCTGTCTATGCCGCCCTAAATCACACTGGGACAGCTACATAAACATTTGTGTGCGTCGCTGACGTCGCCGCTAGTTTGACTCTGCGTTTCCCGTACCTAAGCCAACAACAGCGACAACAACAACAATAACAGCAACAACAACAACGAGCGTCAAAGCAAAGATACGACGAAGTTTCCAATACAACAACGCGCAGCAGCAGCACCACCACAAAATGAAATCATCACATATTTTCACACGCCAGGTTTGTCATAATGCAATTTATCTTAGACATTTCAGCACATTTACTGGTACTTGGCATGCATTACTTACACTTTGCGAATTATTTGACTACGTTTGCTTTGGTTTATTTACTTAAAAACCGCATATAAATAGTTATGCCTGTAAAAATTTACCACTACTCCAAAATGCACAAACCAACCTGTAGCCCTGGTCCAGTGTTGTGAAGCAGCAATGGCAGTCACCCCTGAACATTTGCACTCGACACTTATTGCAGTTGAATTTAAATACAATATTTGTTCCTTAACTAATTTTATATATATATGTATATATATTTATGTACAATTTGACTACATTGTTTTATAATGAATTGATTTATTTCGAGTTTTACGCTTGCGTATCATTCTCTTGACAGGAATATCAGATTTTGCTAGAGATCGACCAGGAAATACAATGGATCTTTTTGTTGTTTTATCGTTGCTGCTGTCATCGGATATATGAAAATCAGTATCCATATCTATATCTGAGGTATCATTAATAATTTGCGGAGCGTCTAAGATAACCTCACGCATTGAACTTGAAGTAGCTCTAATGGGTTCCATTTCCCCGTCTCCAACTATTCGCAGTGGCAACGCATTAAAAGAGAAGCTTTGTGTAAATTGGCGTTGGCGGGATTTGCGTCGTAGGCTTAGATTTATCACTTGTGTCTCTGAATCAGTGGAACTGTTTTGGCTATTATTATCTTTTGAAGTACTACATACGGGGTCTTTTGCATCTTTTGTGAATGTATTATTTTCATCACTCTGAGACATTTTTAAAATTGATCACTTTCTTGATTTGTATTGTAAATACGAAAATATCAGCTGGCGGACAGCAACAGCCCTGTGCCAGGGCTACAGATGCAGATACAGGGGTGCATGATAAGCTAAAGTATACAATGTGGCCAAACTGAAATGAAAAAAGACAGTGTGGCCAGCCGACTCAAATGTGCGTCGAAGGCAGCAGCAGTGCAATTTCAACAAAATAAGGTAAATTAAAGCACAAGAAACTCAATAAATGTTAATCAATTAGCACTATTGTATACATCAAGTTGTCAAGTGATAAATATCACAACTATATGCTGGATGTATAAGCCCGATCCGGTTAAAAACGTAATAAAATTGATTATTGCGGCGCATGCCGAAAAGGGAGGATTCAACAGCAAAGAGTGTAAAAGAAAAAAACAATGTATGAAAAAACAAGCCATTGCACCAAACAAAGAAATCGCTAGCTACTTTTAAACAACTAAAAATATGCTTATGGAGCATACTAATAAATCGTGTGCTATTCGTTTCTCAATTATTTGCAGTTGAAGCATTTGCGTTGCGATACACAAAAAGCAGCAGCAACAACAACAACAACATAAGCAGCAGCAGCAACAACAGCGACAATTGCAATTTGAGTGAGTGCATTAGTAACGGGAAAAGAGAATAAGCGCCGATATGGCTGATCCCGAAAGACAAAGTTTGATCAACAAAGACGAGCCGACCTCGGCTTCGTACACATCGTTCCCAGCCGAAGGCAACGAAAATCCCGGCAGCAGCGCCGTAGCCAATAACGAAGACGGTACGTAAAAAATCGAAAACCCTATAAACGATGTAAGCCTAGGCAAAAAAAAATAAGTGCGTTCACCCCGCCTATCCGCCCGCATGCGTGCATATGGATCTCTGCGAGTCTGATTGTCTCTTAGCTGGAAACCCAACAAGTGTGCGCTCTACTTAGCAGCCACTGTGATTTCCAGTTAGCAGTTGTTTAGTTGTAGTTCTTGTCTAGCATTGTATGCCTAGATTTTCGCACTTCCCCGGACTGAGTCATTGATATGGTGGGTCGCATGGGTGTGTGCTTTAACTACCCGTTTGCGCGACATTCGAAAGAAAGTCGTAACTTGATGCCGAATCGCAGTCCAATTCATTGCTAATTGCCATATTTTTACATGCTTTCAAGTAAGCAATTGCAGCTATGGGACAGCGCTTGTAACAGGTGGGCAAAAGGTATGGTAAATGCAGTTTTAAAATATAAAGTATTAGGTATTAGAGAAGTCGAAATATAAAACTGAAAAATGGACTTTATTGAAACTGGGCTTCATTGAATGTGAAGACACCTAATTGTTAAGTATATAAATATTAAATTGATATTATTTTATCTATTTTAAGATAAATGTCCTATTAAAAAGTCAAAATATTTATAATACTAAATTTGCGCAGACTATCCATTAAACACAGCCGAGACATGAACCTTTAACATTCAATTTTTTTTTTAAAGCTTACAAACTTTACCTATGTAGAGTATACAATACCTGTACAAATAGTACGATTCAATTGTCCAAACCATAGACATTCCTTACAGTTGGCTCAGCTTATCAAGAGAGTATACAAATGTCGACTTTAAAAAGAAAGCTCTGTTGTATGCCTATTGTATTGTTTATGCCTTAATATCAATTCGGTGCTGCGCAGTCAGCGTCGTTCTCGTTGCCGTTCAGCTGTTTAATCAGCACTGCAAAAGCAGGCAGCAGGCAGGCAACGAGGCATTTCATGAGTCACCCGCCTGTTTTTCCATTATCGTCGCGCAGACAAATGTTGTGCTCTTCCCTTACTCCCCTCTTTACTCTTACTCTTTTGTTTTTGCTTACAAGAACCTGATCACTGCAAACCCTTTCATGGCCAAGCTGTGAGCTATTTATACGCGCTGCTTAATGAAGCTGGTACCCCCCATCAACTAGGGGCTTGCAGTATTTTGCACAAAGAACTTGTTTGAAGCCGCAATGAGGCGTCTGAATGTAGATTTTCTAGTTGTGGCTGCTAAGTGTCTAAAGTGTCTAAACATTGACCCACTTGCCTTTATCTGCATGGCTGTTACACCCACACAAGTTGATATCAATCGGTCTCAATCAACAGCTTTCATGCCGCTTGAAGCTTGCAGCAACTGCAGCTGCAGCATTAAAACAACAGTTGCAACTGCAGCAAGATGTATTTGTTTTACACAAAAGGTTTATGGACTCCAGATCTTGCGTCTGCGCTTTACTGACACCTACTCGTTTCTTTGCTATTTGCAGGTAGCACCGCACAGTCGGTGCCATTCATTGGTCCCGATGAGTTGCCACCGCCCTATCAGAGCAGCGGCACAGGTGGCGTACCAATGGTCACCTGTCGCGTTTGTCAAAACATGATTGACATAACCACAAAGCGGGAGCAACATGTGGTTAAGTGCACCCACTGCAATGAGGCAACTGTGAGCAGTCCTTCGAGTTCCATTTGTATGCAACACATTCTAATATCCTGTTATATTGCAGCCCATAAGGAATGCACCACCCGGCAAGAAGTATGTGCGCTGTCCTTGCAATTGTTTGTTAATCTGCAAGAGCTCGTCGCAGCGCATTGCTTGCCCACGTCCCAATTGCAAGCGCATCATCAATCTGGCTCCCAGCCCAGTGACACCGCCCGTGCCCACTATGCCGGGCATGTGCCGCGTCACCTGTGGCCACTGCTCGGACACGTTTTTGGTAAGAGTTAAAACTAGAAGTGATTAAGCTATTTACAAGACAAGTATTTATAGTATTTTTTAGCTAGTGCCGTAATATGGAACATTAAATATTTCCTTTGTTGAACTTAGCTAAATTTGTTTCTTCCACAGTTTAACACCTATCACAATGCACTGGCTCGCTGTCCACACTGCAGGAAGGTCTCATCGGTGGGTTCACGCTTTGCCAATAGCCGTGGAATTCTGTTTGCTATCGTCGCATTGCTCTTCCTTGTTGGCAGCATTGGTCTGACCGTTGGCACAATCTCATATGCATCGGTAACTACGAATAAATATAAGATAGTCGAATAACTATACTAACTGTCCTCTCTATATATCTACAGGATCATGGCGGCATGTATATTCTTTATATTGCATTGTTTTTCATTGCGGCAAGCATGTTGGCGCGTTCCGTTTACTATTTCCGACTAAAAGTGAGCGCGATCGATGGTCCCATGTAAGATTCGCGGCTCGTCGGTCAATATGGAAGTGCATTGTTTTATTTTTATAAATATATATATATATATATCACACATATATATTATGCATATATATCATTCCTTTTGATATTAAACAAAAAAGAAACCCCCTTAAATCATAATGCAATCGCAAATAGAACACGAACAGCAACAACAAAGGGCAAAGCAATCCAAACACATTTTCATATGCAGAACCGCCAAGCTCCTAATCAAAAACAAAACAAAATCTAATATATATATATATGTTTAAATGAAACAGCAAAAAACGTAGTTTTGTCGCGCATCTTACAAGAGTTATTCGTGTTGAATTAATATATAACTTAGCTAAATCGTCAGCAAAGTAACTCCACATTTAAAGTGATTTCTAAAAAGCATAATTAAGACTTTAAGCCGAGAGCGTGAAACATACACTTAAAAAAATTTAATTGAAAACAAATGGAAAAATACAGCAACTATATAACTGCAAAAAAAAACATAAGCAATTGCTTGAAACGAAAAAACAGTAAGAAGTGCTAAATGGGTAACTAAAAGCTCTACGCAGTTATTAGACCAAAAGACGGGAGACATACGGAAAAATGGGACAGACAGACAGATCGAAGAAATTGCAAATACATTTATGGCCTATTAAAGCAAATTTTTATAAATAACTAAGCGCCATTAATCATGTATCTATATATATATATATATATATATATCTATATATATATACTTTTATACGTTTGTGTTCTTGAATTGTATAAACTTGTTTGTTTCGTGTACGTGCTTGTTTCATATTTTTCGATATTTATATTCTCGATAAATTATGCGCTTAGAATTGTTTGTTTTTAGTTCTGCTTTTTTCTAAGAATTTATCTATGCAATTTGCTCACATTACGCCAAAAGCAGAAGGAATCATTTTTTTTTATACATATAAAAATTTTTTCGGGCGTTAGAAATAGCGTATAGCTAATAGTGCTAATGAAGGTACATAATTGCGTAAATATATACACACACTTACAATTAACTAAATAAAAATGTATTGAAGAACAAAAAATGATAAAAATCTAACAGAGAAAAATCAACGCTCGTGCAACAATTTAGAAAGCAACATCTAAAATTAAAGGTTAAAACATCGTATAAATTATATTAAAAAAGGAAAGGTTTACTTTTGAAAATATATATATATATATATATATATATATATATATATACAACATTTATATTTAGTTATATATTTAGCATACATACACATACAATGTAAATAAAATGAAATAAAACGAAAAACTAAACAAAGTACCTGTTTTCAATTTTCTGATAAGAACTGGGCGGGGAAATTCTCAATGAAAAGGGATATTTTATATATGAGTTGCCTTCGCGAGAGCGAGCTCGCTGCATAATTAACTGTACAATTTGGCAACACTTGGCAGCACTGTTACGTCAAACGTGCTACTACTGAGCGCTGTCAAAAGCAGAATTTTTCTTGGAAGAAAATGTCGTTCAATCCTTTCCCTATTGGCACCCAATTGCACGTGGAGACCTGCTTTGGGGATCACATAACTGGCGAGGTGGTCACCTACGAGCATAGTATTAAAATGTTAATATTAAACTGCCAGGTCAAGGATAGCACGGGCAAAAAGTGCTGCAATCAGAGCATTGTGAATTTGGACTTTTGCAAGAGCTTGAATATCATACGCGAGGCCAAGGCACCAGATACGCTCAGAGAGCAGCCCCCACGCCTCAACTTGTTGCGCGTATGTCGAAATTGGGATTTATGTAGGTTTTGATTAACATTTTCTATCTCTGGTTGCAGTTGGATCAGCGCCTGCAACAATCTGTGGGGCAACGTGAAAATTTGCTGCGCAGTCGCAACGAACATGCCACACCGCGCGGCAGACACATGTTCAGCCTGCTGGCCAAGCACTTCGGCACCAACGAGCTCTCCTGGCAGCTAAACAACATCGTGGTGCTCCAACAGGTGATCATTGAGCCGCCCTATCGCAGCTGCAACATCACCAGCAAGCAGCAGCTGCCCAAGCTCATGGGCTACGTGCAACGTCTCGTCGAAAAGTTCAATGCACAGCACGGGGAGGTGACGGAGACGGTGGCCAGCAAATAAACGACAACGACACTGATAGCGTGCCGGGACACTTGGCAACGAATCACTCGTCAATCATATATACACACAATTTCTATAGACACTCAATGTATATATACATACATATATACTTATATCTAGTTGCCTGGCGCTTTGTTTGTCAACAAAAACATTTCCAAATACACAAAAATTTGTACACACATACTTGAATGTACTGGGAGCATTTGCGTTTAAGTGTCTGGCTGATATATATATAGTCATTTATTTATATAGTATTCGAATACATATATATTTAGTGTTTCTACCGTCATGGCCGATGATGATGATAAACCAAAGAGGCACACGATCGACTCGCTCTTTCACGTTTACTGCAACCATAAGGTCTCTATATGTTTATATGCGGTGCACTAGCATACATATATGTATACATATACATATTTCTATATATCAGGTGATAGGCAATGATCTGGACAATGAGGACTTCCACAGCATTCTGCTCTCGCAACTGGACAACTGGCTGGAGCAGGCGAAGCTTATGCCTGTGCCCATAACGCGCACGCAAACGGGACTTATCTACATGCGCTATAAGTAAACATCCAACTATCTTTATATCTACCTGTGCTATCATCATGTTATTATAATTCTGTTGACTCATGGTTTTTGCATATTTCTAGAAAGTGGCGTCTGGAATATGAAGATTTTCTCGAGGTGCTGCAAATACTTTGTGCTGAGGTTGACTTGGGCTACGAAGAAATGAAGGAAACTCTCGTCTTGGCTGGTCCACCCACTGGAGGCAATGAAATTGTTATTGTCAAATGAAAATTGTTATTATGTGGTGATTAAAACATTAAAATAATACATTCCAGTTTATTTTAAAAAATCTGATAACAATTACAATTACAATTAATAAAAAAACTTTATACTTAATGCAAACTGTGATTCACTTTTTATACAATCTTGTTTACTGAGTATTTAAGCAATAAAAAAACTAAATTTTATAAAGATATATATTTTTTAAAAATATATAATTAAAAACCCCATTAAGTGTTTTTAATAATTTGATTTTTAGCTACAATAATTAGTTTTTAATTTTTTAAGCCGCTTTTTTTGATCGATAAGTTTTTAGCACCTGAACAAATATATAACAAAAAATTGCAAATTAAAAAACAATATATAAAAAACTTCTATTATATATTGCAATTGATATATATATATACAAATATATATATAAATATATGTGTAGATTTGTATACTGCTGGATTCTTCTTTATATAAAGCACATACCATTTTGTACTGGCGGCGACTTTTGGCTATTGCATAGAATGTGAATGTAGACCCAGTTCCACTTAGCTATTACTCATAGATACAACACACACTATATATACATATACAATGTATACTATATACCGTATTTATATATATATGTGGGCCATATAGTATCTGTACACACCCGGCAAGTTCTGCTGAGTTTCTGGTTTTTATTTGACTTATTTTGTGCTCTCCACTCCTCCCGTTTATCGTCGAGCGCTGGCTGAAGGTCAATATAATTAATGTACACACGATTTTGTATTTCCGCTTTGTTGTGGTCTCACTGTAGCATTCGTTTGTTATTTGATAAGCTTTACCTGCGTCATGGAGCTGCAGCTGTGCATCATCTGAATAGCATCTATATAGATGTGGTGTATAAGTAAATGTGGCACTTAGGATTAGTATGGATAGCGACTGGCTTGGCTGGGATTAGTGACTGCTCTTTAGGAGTAGATGGTGCGCTCCAACCAGTCGTCCAGGTTAAAGAATGCCGTATCGGAATTGTCTGTGTCGCGCTCGCGGAACATCTCAATGAAGGTCTTCACCTTGATGGCGCACATCAGGAAGTCATCGAAGGGCACCTTGCCCTCCCGTGAGCCGTAGCGATGGGCCAGCGCATTGAGCAGCCGGTTGTTCAGATGATAGCCTGCCGAGTTAAGTGCTCCACGCAGATGGAAGCCATCGATGCTGCCCGAGCGTCGAGGGTCGTACAACTTGAACACAGCGCGCCATTTGGCAATGTCTGTGAGCAGTGCTTCGAACTCATCAAAGCCCAGGCGACCCGAACGATCCTTGTCCAGCATGGCGACCATGGAGCGTACGGCATCCTTGGAGAAGCCATCGCCTCCGACCATAACGTCGCGCATCGAGTGATCCAAGATGCGTTTGAGCTCCTGCCAGTCCACTTCCTCGTCGCTGCCTGCGACGCTGTCGAAAAGACGCTTGAGTGCAATACGCTGTGGATCGTCCTCATCCTTGGGAGTTGGAGGCGGCAAAGCGGGCGCTATGCGATCGTCTGTCTCGCCGAAGCCCACCTCGTCATCGTTCTCCTCCATGTTGTTCATAGTCTCGGAGAAGACGCGTATGATGAACTCCCCCTCCTCATTGGGATCAAAGGTCGAGGGCACAATCAAATAGTGACCAGGAGGCAGCTTGAATCTCGCGCAAACCTCACGAGTATTTATGAAATGTGGAGAACGCGCCACCGAAGCGCGATACTTGAAGAAGTGTAGTCCTTGCGGCTTCTGCTCCATATCCCGATCCGTGAGATGGTAAATGGCAAAGCCAATGGTCAGACAATCGATGCCCACATTTCGCTTGCTGCGACGATTCTTTTGCATCAGGGCAACAATAACCGTGCACTTGCCGTCATCATCCTCCTCGTCGGGATCCTCCAGTGAGATTATGTACTGTGGATTGTGCCAGAAGGTTTCCAGGAAGTTGCGACAACCGCCCGCTGTGACACCCGATGTCCACTCTCCCTCGAACATGGACATTTCCCATTTGCGACGCGAGTTCTGCTGCTGATCCTCGGTCAGCGAGTCGGGCGAGAGATTGCAAATCTCTACACGATCGAAGTGGTTGAGGAAGTCCTGGAAGGACATCCAGAACTCACCATCACGATCGAAATTCAAGCCAATCTCCTCCTTCTGGTGCTCCGGTATGAAACGCCATTCGGGCGAACTGTCGCTCCAGGGTCCACTCCACTCGGCATCGTTACCCCACGGATTACGCATACGTATCATGGGCAGCTTGCCCTGACGATTGGGCGTCGATATGTCCAGCATGCAGACCTTCGTTATGGAGTATGCATGCCCACGTATCAGACCCTCGCGGGTCTCAGCCTCGAGCACATGCGGATCGGGCTCTAAAGAGCAGCCCATCATTGAGCAACGCTCCGCTGCCTTGGTCATGATGCTGAACAGATTTGGAGGCGCATCCTTGATGTCATACCATTCTGTTACGCCGCCCGTAAAGTCCTCCATGGCCTCACAAGTGGTGCCGCCTAACAGAGTGAACAAAGATTAGAGTGATAGAATTGGTTTACAATAAATAAAAGATAATCTATAAGACCTACCCTTTAGGG
Organism: Drosophila gaucha; assembly: GCA_035045545.1. NCBI lineage: Eukaryota > Metazoa > Arthropoda > Insecta > Diptera > Drosophilidae > Drosophila > Drosophila gaucha. Next base: position 3,784,941 of record JAWNOY010000292.1, read on the forward strand.
CTTCATATGAACCATGCAGCTTGGCGTACGCCTTCTCCAGCAACGCACTCCAGAACTCGTTTTTCTCCGTGGAGTGCATGTATATCAGCTCCCCATTGTAGGTGGGCAGACGATCGTCGATGACGACCTCCACCCATTTGCCATATTGCCAGAACTTGAAATGGAATATGCCCGCATAGTTTTCCTGGAAGTCCTGATCCGGCGGAATCACGCGGAAGAAGAGCTTCGAGTCCTGCGTGAGATTCGCTGCTGCGGCCAACAGCCAGCAATCGCCCAGCTCGCCCTGCTGTACATCAAATCGCGAGTACCCCTCAACAAAGAATTGAGGATCGTCCACAATATCTCCAGGGCGCATCCATTCAAGATAGCGATCCGGACGACGTGAGAACATCAGCGATGCATCGTTGGCCGGGAAATCGGGATCCTCGAACAATGTACCGTTGGACACACAGGATTCACGCAGCGTGGCAAAGTCGCCGCCCTGGATGCTCCGTTGACGAGTGGTATTAGCCTTGCGGCCCATCCAGAACATGTTTTGATTCTCGGGTACCTTAACACTGGTGAACTGCAGCTCCTGTATGCCCACAGACGGCTCCTCCTCGGCCGTGGGAGCGCTCGCTGGCGGCGCAGATGGCGTTGGCATTGATGGATAAATAGATTGCGGTGCCGGACTTGTGGGCATAGGTGCATAGGGCATCGGCATGCCGGGCATACCCATTCCGCCAGCCGAAGGATAGGGCAGTGACGGCATACCACTCGGATAGGGCGCTGCACTCGGATAGGGCATTGCACTGGGATAAGGCGTTGCACTGGGATAAGGCGATGCATTGGGATAGGGCGTGGCACTCGGATATGGCGATGCACTTGGTATGGGCGCCAGAGGCGTCGATGGATATGGCAACGGCATAGCCGGCAGGTTGGGATACATTCCAGCGCCTGGATATGGCGTCGTCGTTGGCTGGGGCATGCCCTGATACGAGGCATTTTGTGCCTGGACCGTCTGCTTCACTACATATGGCATGCCACCCACGGACTCCGATGTTGGATAGGGCAGCGAGGGGTAGAGCCCAGACTTCGGTTTGCTTTGCGTGTCGTTGCTGACTTCATTCTTGTTGTAGCCCAGGGCTGCCAAATTGACAAGGCCAATGCCACTGGCATGATAATTTTTGGGATAATTATCAATACCGTACATTGTTGCACAGTACTTTATATTATTTAATTAAACTTTTTCAAATTTCTTCGACTTCTTATAGTATATATTAATCGATTTACGCAGCTAATGCAATTATTAACAACTATTAGAGGGTCCGCAGCTCGACGCTTTGGTGTGAAAAGTGCTGACTCGACTGGGGAAAAATACGTTTTAAATGGGAGAAATATCCAAATTTAACTTTCGTACGAATAGATGATTCACATCTTAACACTTGTGTGTCCGGATATTAATCTTAAAATAATGAATTATGTTTTATGAGTTATATAAGATCTTATGTTTTGCTATGGATGCATCTTGCTTATAAATTATTAATTCAATAAGAAAACACTTCTCTTCCATTTTGCAGTTCAGTAAAACATATTTGTTTTGTTTATCCAAATTTTATCTGGGCTAAAAAAAAGCCCCAACAGCAGCATCAGCGTTAAAGGTTGTAATCAGGGCTGCATAATTCAATTTAGAGTTGCCACTTGCAGCATTTGGTATTTTTTAGCAACAGCCGCAAGCAACAATAGAAGAAGAAGAAGCGGCATACGAAAAAATAAACAATGCGGTGCAATTGACAACAATAAAAGAATTTAAAAAAAAGTTGAGCACACTAACTGCAAAAACTATGGACACACAACCTGAGGTGCCTGAGGCACCGCTGCGTCCATTTAAATTATAAGTATTTCTCAGCCATAACTTTAAACAAGCCAATTGATGTTCTTTTTTTTTCTAGTACGGCGCATCAGGTTGTAAGCCTTACTGGAATTAGTTTTGAGCGACGGAGCATAATTGTAAGAAAAAGCTATACAATATCAGTTATAATATTAATTCTATATGATTTACAGGGCATGGTGGAGCTGACCATAGTGCCGAATAATGAGAGTTTACGTTTGATTCGCCTGAACGCCAAGCAGTTGCGTATTTACAGCGTGGTCCTCAACGATGTTTGCCACGCAGAATTCGTTTACTTCGACCCTTTTCAGGATATTTGCCACAAGGACCCCAAGAGGTTAGTAACACATAAGCTTTCACTGCCTGTGACAGCTCATTTAAACATTCATGTTCATTTACCGCAGTCGCTCTCTTGACGTATACTCGGAGCATCATTTGGCTGCAGCCCAAATCACTGATCCGGATGTTAACAATGGAGAGCTATTGATACAGGTCCCACCGGAAGGGTATTCGCTAATACAGGAGGGTCGTGGACTGCGGATACGCATAGAATTTTCTGCCGAGAATCCGAAAAGTGGCATGCATTTTGTTATACCGCCCACATCCACCGATGATGACACAGCGCAGCTCAACTGTGCGCACATGTACACCAACTGCTATGAGAATTCTACTAGGCTTTGGTTTCCCTGTGTGGATAGCTTCGCGGATCCATGCACTTGGCGACTGGAATTTACGGTAGATAAGAATCTGACAGCCGTTTCCTGTGGAGAATTGGTGGAGGTTATTATGACGCCAGATCTCAGAAAGAAAACGTTTCACTATACCGTGTCGACGCCTGTTTGTGCACCCAACATTGCACTGGCTGTGGGTCCCTTCGAGATATACGTGGATCCGCACATGCACGAAGTGACTCACTTTTGCTTGCCAGGCATGTTGCCCTTATTGAAGAATACAGTGCGATATCTGCACGAGGCCTTCGAATTCTTTGAGGAGACGCTCTCCACGCGATATCCCTTCTCCTGCTACAAACAGGTGTTTGTAGACGAACTGGACACGGACATCAGCGCCTATGCGACCATGACCATAGCATCGGTTAATCTCCTGCATTCCATTGCTATTATAGATCAGACCTACGTTTCGCGCACCTTCATGTCTCGCGCTGTGGCAGAGCAGTTTTTTGGCTGCTTCATTACCTCGCATCACTGGTCGGATACCTGGTTAGCTAAAGGCATAGCGGAGTATTTGTGTGGCCTCTACTCCCGCAAGTGCTTCGGCAACAACGAGTATCGCGAATGGGTCCAAACGGAGCTGGCGCGCGTGGTCAAGTACGAGGAACAGTATGGTGGCATCATACTCGATTGTAGTCAGCCGCCGGCTCCACTGCCCGTGTCTAGTACGAAACCTGCAGCTGCTGCGAGTAAGCAACAGGAAATTGTGCACTACTTTCCCATCAAAAGTTTGCACACGGTGTCGCCCAAATATGTGGAGGCTATGCGTCGCAAGGCGCATCTGGTCATACGCATGCTGGAGCATCGCATTGGCCAGGAGCTGCTCATACAAGTCTTCAACAAGCAGCTGGCTCTGGCCACAAATGCAGCAGCCACTAAAATTGGTGCCGGCCTCTGGTCGCAGCTACTCATCTCCACGAACATCTTTATCAAGGCTATATTCACAGTTACGGGCAAGGACATGTCCGTTTTCATGGATCAATGGGTGCGCACGGGCGGCCATGCAAAGTTCTCGCTGACCTCGGTGTTCAATCGCAAGCGAAATACCATCGAGCTGGAAATACGGCAGGACTTTGTCAATCAGCGCGGCGTTCGCAAGTATAATGGGCCCTTATTGGTGCAGCTGCAGGAGCTAGATGGCACATTCAAGCATACGCTACAGATTGAGAACACGCTGGTCAAAGCAGACATCACCTGCCATTCGAAGAGTAGGCGCAACAAGAAGAAAAAGATTCCATTGTGTACCGGGGAGGAGGTGGACATGGACTTGTCTGCCATGGAGTATGTTTCAATAACATTAACTTAAGTTTATCCACTATATATATTATCTATTCCGCAGTGACTCACCTGTGCTGTGGATACGCCTTGATCCAGAGATGATTTTGTTGCGTGATCTAATCATAGAACAACCGGACTTTCAGTGGCAATACCAGTTGCGGCATGAGCGAGATGTGACAGCCCAGTTTCAGGCTATACAGGCGCTGCAAAAGTATCCCACGAATGCCACCCGATTGGCACTCACCGACACCATCGAGAGCGAATCTTGCTTTTACAAGGTGCGCTGCCAGGCGGCTCACAGCCTGACCAAAGTGGCCAATCAAATGGTCGCCTCATGGAGTGGTCCACCAGCCATGCTCAACATCTTTCGCAAGTTCTTTGGCTCCTTTAGTGCGCCACACATTATAAAACTGAACAACTTTTCCAACTTTCAATTGTACTTTCTGCAAAAGGCTATACCCGTGGCCATGGCGGGTAAGTTGATCACGTATTTGCCAGTCATATATATTTTCTAATTTCTGTTTTCTTTATAGGCTTGCGCACTTCTCATGGCATCTGCCCGCCGGAGGTGATGCGCTTTCTGTTCGATCTCTTCAAATATAATGAGAACTCCCGTAATCATTATACAGACGCTTACTATAGAGCTGCACTGGTCGAGGCGCTGGGGGAGACATTGACGCCCGTGGTATCTGTGGCAATGCATGGCACACAAATTACCACAGACAGTCTGTCTACGGATGCTAAGTAATTATAATTAAGACAAATATCTATGCTGCGTACACTAATGCTAAATATTTCGACAGACTGGTTTTGGATGAAGTAACGCGCCTGTTGAACATGGAAAAACATTTGCCATCGTACAAATATATGGTGTCCGTGTCCTGCCTTAAGGTCATACGCAAGCTCCAGAAGTTTGGACACCTACCCTCGCTGCCTCACATTTATCGAAGCTATGCAGAATATGGCATATTTCTGGATTTGCGCATTGCGGCCATGGAGTGTCTGGTGGATTTTGTGAAAGTCGATGGACGCAGCGAGGACTTGGAGCATTTGATAACACTGCTGGAAACCGACCCAGATCCAGCTGCACGCCATGGTCTCGCCCAGTTGCTCATTAATAATCCGCCTTTTACACGCGATTCACGCAACCGCCTGGACAAGCCAAACCTGTTGGAACGTCTCTGGCTCAGCATTAATACCTTGGCCTACGACACGAAGCTGCGTTGTGATATTGTGGATTTATATTACGCGTTATACGGCAGCAACCGTCCGAATTGCTTGCAAGCGAGCGAAAATCAGAACTTCTACAAGGACTTGATGAAGGACAATACTGTCTCAAGTGGTGGCTCTTTTAAGAAGACAAACGAGCCCAAAGCTATAGAGAATGAGCCCCAGGAGAGACATAAACCGGCCATGGTTACTATTAAACGTACTGCCACGGAAGCCTTTGAGGTGGGAGATGAGATCATAAAGCTGGAGCGCAGTGAGGAGATCACAGTGATGGACGAACCGATTGACGTGCAGGCTTTCGACAGCGAGACCAAGCTGAATGTGCTGCCAGTTGACGAAGGTGCCGGCGAATTTCATCATTCGACCAAGCGCTTAAGAACCGAGACCTATGCCGAAGACGATAATTCAATGACAGTGCTCGATGTGGGTGAGACAACCCGGCAATACGAGAGCAGCTACGATGAGAGCAAGCTGAGAACCGATGGCAGTGTCAAGAAGAAGAAAAAGAAGGACAAGAAGAAGCATAAGCACAAGCACAAACACAAGCACAACAAGGACAAAGACAAAGATCGGGATCGCGAGCGCAAGGATAAAGATCGCAGAGATCCGCAAATCTCACGGCTGCAGACAAGGGACGCTGCCACACCCGAAACGCTCAGCTCAGCCGATAGCAGCAATAGTAACAGCAATACACCTATGGGCATGAACTAAACGAGGATTCTTGAACATGTTAATCGATTAAATATATATCTTTAAAAAAAAATATAAGATTTAAAACTGAAGTATTGAATATTGGCAATTTTCAAGCTGAAGAAGAACTGTTTATTTCGGCATTGAGTAAAATTTCTGAAAATGTTGTTTGTAAATCCGTAACATTTAAAAGATGCGTTAGAGTTCGTAAATAAATAGTTTTCGATAGTCTATAGTTTATAAATGTTTAGCTAGATTTTTGTTTTTATTTATAATTTAACTTTATTAAGGTGCTGAACATACAGAAACATTTTTACAATACTTAAAACTAGGCAATGGGCGAGTGAGATTAACTAAAGGATCGCAACTTATGTGGCTTTTGCCACTGGCTCGGGTGCCGTTGCCTTCGTCTCGGTGCCAGCGACTGCTGTGTCCTGTTCGTCCCGCGGCCTCCGCTGCAAATATGTGATGCTGCCGCCTCCAATGCCCGTCGCCGTTTGCTGCTGCGCCTCCGCAGAAGAGGGCGAGGATAGGATCTTCACTGACGGCTCAGAGGGCGCTGAACGCTGATGCGGCAGTTGGTGTTGATGCTGATGCTGATGCTGATGCTGATGAGCTGTTAGTTGGCGTGTGGCCAGGCGCATTAGATGCGCATAGTCTACTGGCGGATGGTTGCGATATTCGGGATGATCCTTGACATACTGCTCATACGGTACGGGCACAGGCACTGGCACTGCCTTGACCGGGTAGCCAGCTTCGACAAGCGCCTGGAACTCGGCCTGGGTGAGGGGTTTGCCATTGGGTGGCGGCAAATTCAGCTGCTTAACTTCGTCCAGAGTGCGTAGCTTGTGCACCGCAGCGGCTGTAGGCGTAATACGTGAGGGCGTGGCTATGCCAGTGCCCTGGGAAACATAGATACTGGACTGCGAGGGCAACGGATGGGCTGGATAGTCAATGGGCTGCACAGTGGGACTGACGCGCTGTGGAGCATGCTTGATGGGATCAGGTGGACTGGGATAGAAGTGGGCATTGGTGGGAGCTGGTGCAGGGGGCTGGCCACGCTCCACATAGTCGGCATAAAGCAGCGCCTTCTCATAGGATTTGGTTGGTGAGGGCGTGGGCAGTTTGTAGTGCTTTGTTCTATAGTGCTTGGGCTTGGGTGCTGCTGTGGGCGCCGTCTCCTGGTAGTAGTACTGCGAGGGCTGTGGCTGAGCAGGTGTGCCCGTTGGATAGACAACAGGTCCTAATCGCTTGCCCTCTGGCTGTGGTCCAGGATAAATTGGCGTCGGTTGCTGGAAGTTGCTGAACTTGAAAAGCGAAGGCACAAAAGGCTGATTATTGTTATCCAGCAGCGAGTTGGGCGTGCTGGCCAAATAGGCCTTGGGCTGACGCAGCGCCGGATGCGAAGTGGGTGGAGGCGGATGCTGTGGCGGTGGCAGCCGCGTCACATGTTGCTGATGATTCACCAGCGTCGGCTCGTTGCTGCTGTCCACGTAGGCCAGCCCCTGTTGACCCGGACCGGGCTTGTTGGCGGCCAGCAGCTTCTCAATTTCACTCTCCAGCGAGGATTTGGCCAGCGGATGGTTGGGCAGTGTCTTGTAGCTAATCTGCGGTTGATAGTAGGCAATCTGTGGAGGCAGGCCAGCAATGAGCCGCTGCTGCTGAGGGTGTTGAGGCTGATGGCGCTGCTGCGGCACTGGTGCTGGCGACTCATCCTCCTCCTGTGACTGCGGCAACGGCAAATACTTGGGTCCGCCACGCGAGTAGCTCGGCTGCTGGACTAGCTGCTGCTCGGCCACATAGCGATCCCGATAGCCACCCAATCCCAGGATGGGCTCCGCCTGCTGCAGTACTTTATGCGTGGCTGCGGTGCTGTGCACGGGCAAGGACTTGGGCTGAGGTGAAGGCTGTTGCTGGTGCTGCTGCAGTTGCTGTTGCTGCTGTTGATGTTGTTGATGTTGCTGCTGTTGATGTTGTTGTTGTTGCTGCTGTTGCTGACGCAGTTGCTCATGATAAGCCCTTGCCTGCAGCTCCTCCTCGAGTATTTTCAAGAACTGCTCTTCGGGTATGATCTGATACTGCTGCTGCTGCTGCTGTTGTTGTTGTTGATGTTGTTGCTGCGGATGGTTCTGCTGTTGTTGTTGATGTTGATGCTGAGGCGCAGGCAGCGGCAGGGGCAGCTGATAAGGCGACGGCCCATAGGGGCCACCTCTTAGGCCCGGCTGTGGCTGTATGGACACCGCGTACCGTTGTTCCGCCTCCTGCTCCTGTTCCTGCTCCTCGGCGACGGGCGTTGCCTTCTTGGCTAGCGAAGCACTAGCCGCCGCTGCCTTACCTTGAGTCAGTGCCTTGGGCTGGTGTCGCTGTATATCTTGCAGATAGACGTAGTGCTGCAGCTGGGCGTGGGCGAGAGACAAAGCGTTAGGGCGTGTTTAATAAATTATGACGTTTAGGCTTGCTTGCCTCCAGGTGGGCGTGCGAAAGATCAACGGCCAATGCCATAGCCAAATGGCAGCGTTTAAATGTGGAGCTCCCCACCTAGAGGCAATAAGCAGCAGCAGCAGCAGCTGGCACCTCTATTAAGAGCAGCGCAGAGCTGTGAGAATTGTGTGGCATCTAAAGTTTATATAACACTTGTGTGACGTCTGACAACAACTACAGTGGTTGCAGAGGCCTTCACGCCCCCGCTACCGTCTTGCGGGGTCTTGACTTGGGCTGCTTTTGCAATCGATGCGCAAGTCGGTGGCGGTGTTGGCATAAAACAAATTATTTACATTACACTGTGCAACATATAAGCAGTAACACTTTTGTTCATTGTGCAACAAAAACGAAACAGGAGCAAGAGGTGTTAGAGTTGCTTGAAGGCGTGAGAATCGCATAGAAGACTCGATCGAGTGAAAAAGGAAGAAAGGGAAGTTGTGGGACGATGATAATATTTAAGAGCAGCTCCTTGATAGGAAACAAGCTCTATCTGAAAATTGACTTAAGCTGATTTTAAAGGCATTAAAGGGGATGAAATAAGAAACGAGACGCATCTTAAGTTTCTGCAAGTCTACTGAAGTTGTAAGAAATTAGAGAAGCTAATGTTAAGGAGCTTAACGGAAGCTAATTGACAAGCAGCGATGCCTATCTAATCATATTCTAAGTCAAACCCTCGTACCCCATCGAGCACTCCCACAAGAGTCGGTAAATCCGCTTCTGTTATACAACACAAGTAAACAAAGAGAGAGGAGAGAGTCTGTAAATAGTTAATAAATAGCTGAGAATCGCATAGAAAGGCAATGCGTTTATAAGCAGCAGTAATTAAGTCTAACTAAGTTTGAAGAGTCTCACTTAAACTGAGTTAGTCAAATTAAATAAAATTAGCTTAGTGAAAGACCTACTTCTGAAACCCCAAACCTGTTGCACAGTGTTTGCCTTCGCAATACTATATTCACATTATTATAATAAATGAAACCCAGCCATGTCAAGGCGCCATCAGCAGAGACTGAAAGACAGCAGCCAGAAGTGGAGGGTGATGTGATTATAACATTATGTCAACTTTCTTCCCACGACTAAACCGAAGACAACAACAACGCCTGCCATTGTCTACGATTGGGTCTGGCAGTAGAAGAAGAAGAAGAAGTTGCAGCAGAAGTTGCAAATTGTGTTGGATGTGGCATGTTGTTGTCGTTGCTGTTACTGTTGCTGTTGACGCGTTAGAGCAGCAACAATAATAATTTTGCAATTATTTAGTTTTTAGTTGTTGCTGCTCGTGACTTACATTTTGCCCGCTACAAATGGCATTTATTATATTCGCTTTTAATTTTTTTTTCTTTTACAACAATCATTTTTGCTTGCACATTTTGTAATATACTAAAAACATTGTCTTTATTTTTTTATTTTGGGTAATTGCGATTGCTTTAATCGCAATTTGTTCCCAAAATGATGAAAATTCAACAAATATTGGTCAAGGTTTACCCCAAGCTGGGGGCCAGCGAAAGGCTCGACTTGACAATTTCGATTTGAGTTGAAATTGTTTAAGTTGTTGTTGTTGTTGCCACAGTTTTACATCCTGCATTTTGCAAAGAATCGTGTAATTCAGTTGAGTCACGTTTAACAAACGCTTCTGTGGCCGCAAGCAGACAAATTTTGATGAAAGACAACCAAATATTGACCCCTAGCTACCTTTATACCAAAACAAACACAGACCTTTCTTTTCCCTTCTCGACTCACCTCTTGGCTCTGCTCGAGCAGCTGGGCAGCATGTGGACGGGAATTGGCAGCTGCAAAGTTGCGCAACTGCGGCTCCTGATGCGACTCGTGCTGCTGATGCTGATGCGGTGCAATGGGGCGTATAATGAACTGATTCGGCTTGTTGCCATAGATCGTCTCCTGGCCATCCTCGGGATCGTCAACGGCCTCAGCAGTTGCAGCGCTGCGATGATTCGGATAGATTTGCGTCTCTTTGCTACTCACCTGTCGCTTGTCTTTGGTCGCTTCCGTTTCCACCTGCGCGGAGGCGGAGTTGCTGCCTTCGCTCTTGGCTTTGGCATCCAGTGCGTGGACGACGACGAGGCCTGTGTGGGAGGAAAGGAGAAAAGAGCAGAGCAGACAGTGGGTGGGGTTTGAAACGTTGTGTTTGTGAGTGTCTTTTAAATAGAAAGCAAATTATTGGGTACTTAACTAAAAGGTGAATGGGATTGTATACATAGATACATTTATAAACATACTACTTTATATATTTACTTCTTACTTTTGTATTAGTATTAAAAAAAGGCTTTCAAATCACATTTAAGCTAATTTGTTACACAATTAAAATCAATTGTAAAATTTTATTTCAGTTGTTTATGCTTTTAAAAAGTTATATGACTTAATCAAAATTAGTTTGAGTAAAAAAGATTTAAGACATACTTAAGTCAATTTAGATATGCAAAATAAAAAAAGTACTGAAAACACGTTTAATTTTGTTGCAGCTTTTCAAATATAGTAATTTAAGTAGATGAGTGATCATATAGATATATAGATAACTATAAACGCTTAAGTGAAGATATATATACTATATAGCTGTAAGCTCTTTAAAGATCGTTAATTTTATATATCATCAATTAACGATATAGTTTTAAGCTCAACTAGATTTTATTTGAACATATTCAATTTCTATAATTTACTCTAAAAAAAGTTCCTCTGTGCTTCTCAAGCATGGGAAAAAGTAAAAGTATTTTAAGGCATAAACTGACTAAGTTTTGCTATATTTAACTTCTAAGTATATTTACAGAAAACTTAAATATATTTTGTGAGAGAAAAACATACGCATACATACAGAAAAAGTTAATTTCATTTCATATTACCAATAAAAATAAGAATAAAAATATTTTTTTAACAAAAATGTAAATACAGCAAAATATGATTTCTGTTCATATTCACTTAAAAGTTTAAATGTAATTCGTAATGAAAAATATATATGTACAAAATTATTTAAAGCATTACATTAAAAAAAATTAAAAAAAAAATATTGTTAAAAAACGTTTTTTTTTTGTGTTTTTAAATATAGGGACCAAATTATTAATATATTTACTTAGTTAGTTTCCATCTCGAGTACTCACCCAGCAAAAGTGTTAGAGCCAATATTTGAATTCTCATGTTGTGTCGTTGTTGCAACGGACTAGTAGTTGAACAACTTTTGCAGCTCCTAGTTGTTGTTGGAGTTGTTATTGTAGTTGTTTATTACTTTCACAGTCACTGCGAAATGTTATTTTCGCTTTCCTTGTCAAATACTCGCAATACGGATTACTGCATTAAAAACATAGCTGGCTGCGAAAAGACAAAACAAACAACATTGAAAATCACAAAAAAACGCACACAACGGACACTGAACTGTATGATTGGTTATTAAGAGTTATACAATCCGTAAAATTGACTTTAAATCCTTGGATGCGCACGCGTCTTGAATTACAGCAGCCTTCACGCTAGTGGCTAGCATTAGACTACAATGTAGTCAACTGTGCTCTGGCAGATGATGTTATTGGCGACGATTTACCGTTTGTTTTTGTAGCCTGCCTATGAGCTTAAAATATTGGCAGCAGCAGCCGAAGCAAAAGTCTTGATCGCGCGCGTTGCACGTTCGACAAACGAATCTTTGCCATTGTGCGGGCAACACTTGTATTTATTAAAAAAAAACAGCCAGAGCTCAGACACAGCCGAGACTAAGACCGAAAGCGAGCCACGAACCGTTGCCGACCTTTGCGGCGGCACAAAGAGAAAGGTTCGGCGACGACGACGGCAGCAGCAGCAGCAGCTTCTCTATAGAGTAGACTTCTCTATGGGTTTTAAGCAAACGTTTCAGGGGGCTACTTTGGTTAATTCAACGTTGACGGCCGCAACTGCTAGTTAGGCGCTTGTTTAATGGCCACCCGTGCATTTGGCAGCCGCCTGGAAGCGTTTGGCCCCCACCACCACAACAAATGCTAACGTGACACTAAATTGAACCTGGGCCTGGGCTTGGGCCTGGCCGAGGCTAAAGGGCACATTTTGTGTTTAGTTGCTGTTTAGTTGGCTCAAATTGTGCGCATTACATTTAACAAGCTGCAAAAAAAAATTGCATTTGCATTTGCATTTGCATTGCATATTTAATAACGCCCAGTTCGCTGCCTAAGTCTTTCGTTTGACATTTGCAATTGCCACTGGGCAATTGATCAACATTTCAGCGCATGCGTGGGTTAGCTCCAGCTTCAGCCACAACTCCATCAATTTGGCCAATTGCAGAGCGATTTAATTTCAAACTCTCTTACCCAATGCCTAATTGCCTGTCTTCGTGCGGCCGATTGTCGGTCTGCGGTCGTTGTTGCTGTTGGTGTCAAAGTTAACACGGTAGCTGTGAAATTTAGCGCTGAGGAAATCCGCTTAAATGGCCTGACAAATTATAGACTCTAAGCCATTTCCTCATCCTTAACAAATTGATTAAGACAATTGCAATCCAAATAAATAAGTTGATAATTAAGCCGAAGATCTTTTTGCGCAATAGCAACATCGATCAATTGCAAGCAGGCAGCAGCAACAACAACAACAACAACTATATGGGATTTACTTATTATAAACTCAGCTCATTGTTGTTGTTGGTAGTTTGCTCACATTGTCATTTTGTTGTCTGCGTGTTGCTTGTGAAATTGTTGCATTGCATGCTGGACGCAGACAGCAGCAACCAAAACAACGATGCGATCAGCAGCAACAACATTAGCAACATCTTCTTTTCTTTTACTACTATTTATTATTATTGTATTCGAGTTTTTCTCTCTATTTTTTTCCAGCACAGCTTTTAATTTCAAACACTTTTTGCAGCAGTCAACAGAAGTGCAACAGTTAGCTTCAATCAATGATCATAATGAAGACGATGATGATGATGATGTTGCGGCTGCAGTTGCTGTTGCTGTTGCTGTTGATGCACTCGACGGCTGTTGCACTTCGCAGTTTGGCATTTGCATTCAGTTTTTATTGCTAGAATGTTGTTGCTGATGCTGCTGATGCTTTTTGCGGCCGACAGTTTTATGCTCTAAATTTTATGTGTATAAATTGTTTATAACGCGACAGGCTGTTGGACAGTAGTCAACCTTAGCATTTAGCTTATGCATTTGATATACATACTCTGCCGAGATCTTAATTGGCAGAATCTACGCGAAACTATTTCCAGTTGTTGTTGCTGCTGCTGCTATTGCTGTTGCTGCTGCTCTTGTTAATGAAATGTGCATTGGACAATGGTATTGCATAATCGTCGTCGTGCATATGTCAAATACGTGTGTATCGCAACTTTTTGTTACTGTTTTTGGGCTCTCATAGCCGGAGTCTATGTCTAGCTATGATACGTTAATCATATGGCTGGCAATTATAATTATAGCTAATTTATGGTTAATTAAAGTGCGACAAATGGTTATTAAAATGCCATCCAAGACAGAGATTATGATACCGTCTATTAGTCCAGTTTAGTAAGTGTAATTGATATGAGTAAAGAGTTTAATGTTGCTGAATTTTCTGAGAAATTATTCCAAAATATTGTGAGCATAGAGAGCTAAAACAATTGGGATTGCAAAGCTATCTTTCTTATTTAAATAAAATATTTTTGCATAATGTTATTTTTCATTGCATACTTTTGTGCACTGCCTAAACAGAAGTGTTCTAAGTTTAATCTAGATGGTTACAGAGCTATTATTTTAATAGTATTTTGAACAAAAAATTCATTTTCATAGGTTAAGCTTACAGCTCACTCTGGAGCTATTACCCAACTTTAAATATGCCCAAAAACCTTTATCGAATCCCATAAATCATAAATGTCAAAAAAAAAACTCATTTTGCATTAATTAAAACGTCGCATTCTAATTTATGTTTGAGCAATTGCCACAGTACATTTAAATACAATTAATAAGGCTGAGAGTTGGAACGTTTTATTTGAGAACCAGTCGGGCGTAAAACTGCCATAAACATAAACCAATTCGTGATTCATGATTTGCAAGCCGGGCCCCCCAAAGAGACGAGTCCCAATCTTCGTATTTGCTCAGTGGCTGTATCTCAATTTGAATCTAAGTAATATCTGTAGCTAAATCCGGGTTTTACTCTGCTGTTCCACTGAAGCGTGGACCACACACACACACACACACAAATCTCGTATGCTTATAATTTGCTAATGAGCGTAGCGTCCAGTCAACTGTAGACAATTGCGATTGGCATTACATGCTGGCTGTGTGGGTCGGGAGGGGGAAAGATCATTTTTGGTCTGACTTTTGGCTCGCATTGTTATATGATTTGCGTTTTCCTGGTTTTTCCATTTTGGCCAAGTGTTTCGCCTTCTCGCCATTAAACACATAGCCTGGCCGGGTTATAAATTAATGTGCCAGCTTAAGTGCTGCACGCTTGGCAAGTTGATTTTCACCTGCACTGCGTAAATATGATCATAATATGGAGGTCTATTAAAATCAAACACAGACACATTTAATGCTATATGCCACATCACAGTTAGGCTAATGCGTTCGATAATGAGCTGTGGGCAGACAATTGATAGACATGCTTGCATCTCGATCTCTGATTGCGACCTTGCATAAATTTATAGTTGTCTATGCAATCAGCTCGTAAAATGTCAGAGGGCATAGACAAAAAAAATAAGGGCACAGGTGGAGATATTAACATACTACGTGCTTGGCTAAAGAAAGAGAGTTGGGCATTGCTTAATTTAAGGCTGATTGCACAATAAATCTGTGACTCTAACTTAATAAAAGAAATCTGAAAAGCGTTGCAATAACTTAGCTGAAAGCAAATGCAGCCCAAATAGCAATTCCAATAAGAAAAACAGCCAAAGTTTAGTCCAAAAAAAACTTCAAACAATGCGCATGTACAAAGGCAGTTAGTTATATATATATATATCTACATACATACATATGTATATATATCTAATCGTATGTCGAAAAATAATCATAGAAAATAGACACAAAAAAAGAAAAAGATTTTCACACTACAAAGACCGCGTCGCGGTTGCAGACAGCACCAACTAGCGAAGCATGTAAACTCGTCTTTGGCTTAGCGTTAGCAATAGGTAAGCCCCATAGGCAGCAGCCCCTGCTACGCCCGCGGGGGAGCTTTGACGACGACGACGACTTCATTTACATTTTGGGCGTGAGAAGAATGAATGAAGCATGCAAAAATATGACAAACAAAATAGCATAGACATATGTACATATATGCGACATGTGCTGGCTGCATCTTTCCCAGATACAGCTGCACCTGGTTTGCTTTAATTAGATCTAGTAGTAGTACTATTTTTGCACACCGGCACCGCCCTTGCGGTATCTATGCAAAGATCTACACATCCATATCCCATGTGCTCTTTAAAATTGCGTGCCAAAACAAAAATAATTACTATCTACCTGTCTGATGCAATATATTTATGCAAGACCAAGTCAAACTGATGCGGAACCATCAAAAATTGGATTACACTTTAAATTTGGTACAAGTGAATGTACCTAAATCGTCTGAAAGTATCAAAGCTCGGGTCAGCTAGCCCTGGTTGTGGTTGTGGTCGCACATCAATTAAGTTCTTAGCCATGTCTTAAATGCTGCTTGATCAGCCACAAGGCTGGCAAAGAGTCGTGTGAAATAGTCGCACATTACAGTTAAGCATTAAGCATTGCAATAAGAATGGGCATGTAAAAATTAATTACATATGCATGCATGTGTATATCTGCAGTTATAATAAACACACTTGCGTAAATCTACAGACAGTCTCAAGCTATTGTGAATGTGCAAGGATAAACGTTACGTACTAATCGTTATCGATATTTAAGCTGTCGTTTAACAGCACTGTTTTTACAATCTTCGCCCGCGGCTAATTTTAATTCATTTAAATAAAGAAAAAATACATAAACAATGACAAAAGAAAAAAGTTAAGACCTTGCGTTACAAAACCGTTGAGATTGTACAATCAAATCATTACCAACATTTTGGACAACAGATATCATTTTAAATACACGTAATGTATGCAAATTCCAGCTTTTGAGTGCCAAGGTTTTTTACAAGAAAAAAAGCTAGAAATCAACAAGAAACAGAAAAACAAAAACAAACAAAACATATACTTAACGATGTGAAAATGTGCAAAACAAAGCTGGAGTTTTAAATACCAGCAATTAGGCACGCACCCGCATAAAAAAATAATGTCTTAAGACATGCAAACACTGCGAATTGGCTTAAATCAAGTGACATTTCAATGAAGTCGCCAAATAATTTAATTTAACAACAATTTATTTACACACACGAGAAATGTCAATGCCCAGAGGTAAATGCGTAACTAACCAGCAAATTTACACTATAAGTGCGTTTGCTGGCGCTGGCATTAACAAAATTATTAAGTTTTTTCTTTGCTACAGTCTAGGAAACTTGATTTGGCTAACATGAGACGCCACCTTGGCATTTAAAATGTGACAAAGTGCAAAAAGAAAAAACAAGCTGCACACAACAGGAAGATCGTTAAAACAAAAAAGCCCGTCGCAATTTCTTAATAGAAGCACCAAAAAGTAACAAAAAAAATAAACAAGTTGGAGCCACAGATTAAATGTTAATAGCACCGAAGCCGAAGCCGGCAACAAAAATAAACGGAAAAAACCGGATTTGTGGCACAGAACAATGCGCGCATAAATCTCGCGACAGCTTCAAATGCAATTTACCAAAGCGCCGAATGAACGATTGTCAGGGATTAACGACATAGCTTCAGCTCCAGCAGCCAACCAAGTGGACAGCCGACCAAGCATATCAAGCAAAAAAAAACAGCCGCTGGCTGCAATAATCAAATCAAAGCTTGACATTGTCTGATTTAATAAAAAGGAAGCTGCATAAACCGCAGCCAGAGTGAGAAAGGCGCCCCCCACATTAACGCATATTAAGTGGCACATTGTGTAATGTGGCACATGCAAAAGACATGTTGCCACATCTGGCAGCCACAGTCCACAATCCTACGTGACATGCAGTGAAAGTTAATTTGGCGAAAAATTATGAAATGAAATGAAATGTATTTTCCTTTCAGTTTCCATTGCCACCGTCTTGCCATTGTCTACGCGGTGCGGAAATAAAAACCAGCAGCTCGAATACTGCAGCCGACAGTCGTCTCGTCTACAAGGTTAATAAATACATCCGATAAATAGGCGGGACCCCAAAAAAATTCAGAAATCCACTTAATCAAATTAAACAACTACCATTTCTCTAACTCACTCTGTATAACAGCTGCCCTGCAAATTGGCAGCTGGAGCACAATTCGCTGGCTCATTGTTTGGTCGCTTTACAGTTTAGAAAGGTTGCTGCTGCTGCCACTTGATGCGAAAGGTACATAAAAAGTGTGCTCCACATGCTGCACAGGTGCTTTGTTTAGTTAAATTTTAAAGACTAAAAGTTTATTAAACATGCCTCGAGTTCAGTTTGTTGCACATTGTTGTCTGCAGTTGCATGTAAAAGTTGAATTTCAAATGTGTTTCTTTTTATTTAGCAGCAACCAAATCACTGCAGTTATCTATGTGTGTTTGTGTGTGTGTGTATGTATGGATGGTGGACAGATCGTGCTCATTTTGAGTCGGTTGCAGACTTGGTGGCCGCCTTTATAGCTGCCGCCGATGTGCGTTTCAAGCTGACCAAGACCTGACGTTTCGTTGAGGCCGGGCCGGGTCGGTTGGCCTTGGTCGCGGCTGCTTTGGGCGTTGCTTTCTTGGCCGTTGTCGACTCCTGTTTGACGGTGCTTGCTGCTTTATTTGGGGCTGTTGCTGAAGTAGCTGCCTTTTTATCTGCTATCTTGGCAGCTGACGGTTTTGTTTCTTTTGCAACCTCGTCTGAGGTGCCATTGGATTCATCTTTGACATCCTTTAGCTTGTTCTTCTCACTGCAATAGTTTTATATTATAATTTGTATCGAGTGTTAATCAAGAAAAGTTTTAAGTCACCTTTCGATGTCAATGTTGAGGACAGATTCGTCTTCCTCTTCCTCTTCTTCGTTGCCGAGTGGTTTGACTTCCGCTAACAGATCACCCAGATCCTTGTCAACCTCCTCCCACAGTTTCTCATCATGCGATTCATCAGCATCATCGCCATCGTAGTCCTCCTCCTCATCATCTTCATCCTTGCCGTCCATCTCAATGTCCTCTTCCGCATCTGCTTCGTCAGTATCTTTGGGTAACTTATTACCCTCTTCATCGACCTCGGGATCATCATCTTCACCTTCATCGGATTTTGACTTCTTTTCAGTCTCCTCCTTGTGACGCAGATAGTTCTTAACATGCAAATGTTGCAAACAATGCTTCTTTGTGTACTCCTCCAAAGTATCGTCACTCAGCTTGGGTGAGTAATGGTTGCACAATTCGCAATAGAAGGCTTCCACAGCCTTGATAAAGTCCAGGCCAATCAGCCCGCGTTTGCGCGTCTCTTCGTCTGAGCTCTTCTGTGCTGTTTCAGCTTCAAGCAGCATAGCATCAACATCAGCATCCATGATGTCGTCATCGATCTCGCCTACCGAATCGACGGTAAGGAATTTATTCAAATCAATTTCACGCTCATCAACGCTGTCCTCTGAGCCAGACTCATCGTTCCGCGCTTTGTTCTATAAGAATTTGCAATTATTAAATATAACAACAATATAGATTAAGTTAACACTCACTCTAATGTGATCCAGTGAACAACGATGGTTCTCATAGAGCATAGCATTCTTGAAGGCCAGGTGGCAGGAGCCACAGTAGGGCATCAGGAACTTCTTGATTGTCTTATGATGTTCCGAAGCCTGATGCAGATTCTTCGGCTGGCGATAGGCCAGGCGGCAAAGACGGCAATAGCGTGACTCGTACTCCTCCTTGCTATTCTCCTCAATCTCACGCTGGGTGGTACGTTGACGGGCACGCATGCGCTGCAAGTCGGCGCGCTGACGCAATGCAACAGTACGCATCGAATTCTTGTGCGTGCGCGAGTTCAAATGATAGTGATATTCCTGTGAAATATATATAAATTAATATATGTGTATATGTGTATACAAGTGTCTCTCAACTCACCTTAAATGTAACGCACTTGATGCGACAGTGCACACATGTAAGCTTGATGAAGGTGCGCTTCCGCAAGTTGTGTTCATCGTCGCGATGACGAGAGGTGGTACGACGCTCCTTGAGATCATCGTCGCTTTCGTCTTTATCCTTGCGTGACGAGCGCTCCTTCTTGCTGGACGATGACTTCTTTGACTTGGATTCCTTGTCGTCGCCATCTTTATCTTTTTTCTTACCTGTTGACTTTTCAGCTGTGCCAGAGGATTTGCCCTTCTCTTTAGGCTTATCGGCATTGTCTGCGGACTCATCGGTCTTGCCTTTGGCCTCTTCATCGGCATCATCATCATCATCGGAGCCACCAGGTTTGGCTTTCTTTTTCTCCGTACCATTGTTATCATCGTGCTCCTGATCATCGTCCTCGTCCTTATCCTTATCATCATGTGACTTGCCCTCGGCATCTTCGGTTGCCATTTTGCTGCTCCGCTTCTTGCTTGGCGACTTTTTAGTCGTATCGCTCTTCTCCTCCCCATCGGCGCCATCTTTATCGTCGTTGTCTTCGTCTTCTTCGCCATCATCGTCATTGCTCTTCTTCAACTTCTTTTTATCAGAATCGTCCTCCTTGTCAGCGTTTTCAGAGTCATCATTGTCGTCGCTAGAATTATCGCTGCTGTTCCCTGCCTGGCGTTGGCGTCGCAACGAGCTATACATGGGAATTCGAATTGAATTTTTGTTTGTTGTTTTTTTTTTGTTTTTTGGTATTTGTTTGGTTTTTGTTTGGTTTTTGTTTTGTGGTGAAGGGGGAATGCGCAAATACAAATTGTTGTGGTAAGTACACATATACAATTAAGATGTAAGCTAACAAAATACTTTGTCATAGTGTGTCGGGTGTCGTTGGTTGTCTTAATTGATTCTCTACAAGATTATATAGATACAGTTACAACACATTACAGGATCTCAAATCTCTCTCTAGTATCTCGATAGAATAATGGTTTCTCAAATAACCCTTTCAATTTGTGAATATAGCCAATAATAGTTCTTAACACTCACTCATATGTGGCATATTATATATTATATACATATTATATATTTATATATAGTGTTCATATTACACATATTGTCAACATATAGCCAAATGTATCTGATGCTCTCTTCGCACTTCATTGGCATATGGCATATTTTAAACTATCATCAGCCTTGACTTCCTTATAGGATTTATAGCTGCCTCATACAGAAATACGATTTTATCTTTTACTTTTTGTTTTGATTGTTTAACTTTTGTCTAATTACCTTTTCAGCTGTTGTATCTTGAGCAGACGAGCGCGATCTTTCTGCTGGGCATAGAGCAGCTGGCGGCGCATGGTGCGCAGATCATTGGATTCGTTGAGGCGCGGACGCACAATCCTCATGGTGCCAACACCGCGCATGTTGTTGCGCATCATACCGCCGCGTATGGACATTGAGCCCCGCGGACGTGATATATAACTGGTGCCGGCAACACTGCGCAACAGCGGCCGCTTTGGCGGACCCATCGATGACTCGCGCTGATGTCGCTGGCTGCCAGAATCATCTCGTGGCCTATACGAGCTTGAGCTGCCGCCACCGCCACCACCACCACCGCCGCCACCACCACCACCGCCTCCGCCGGTGCTGTTCCTTTGATGGTAACTGGACGATGAAGAGCCCATGTTCTGCGATGAAGACGATGGGCGATCGTTGTGATCATTTGACGAGGACGTGCGACGGTAATCCTATGACGATTGATGAGTAGGAAGGAGTGTAGAGGAGCATTGTTTTTTTTTTTTGTTTTTGTTTTGATTTGATATTCGAATACATATAGAGATATACATATAAAGTTCTTGTTTTGTGGATGATAAAGAATTACTATATATATATTTGTATATAGTAATATATATATATGTATATATATATAAATTGGGTTATCTCAAATGCAATTATCATTATCCTGGTGGCAAGTGTGTGTAGTAGTAGTAGTAGCATGATGAACAAACCTTATACTTTTAGCTATTTTAGATGGATTGATTATACAACTATACATATTGAATGTATATATATTTATACGTATATATAGAAATATATATCTGTTGTTTGGAACGGAGAAATTGTCTGATGTTACAGGCATTAAGATATATTATATATATAGGATGTAGACACACAATACACGGTCTCAATCACGTTTTAGCTCAAGTTTAATCGCAGCCGTGGCTGCACTATATATGCATTTATACATATATCATGATCGCTGTGGCAAAATCTTTGCTATATGTGCGTAGCCGCTGCTGCTATTTATAATTTATAATATATATGCAATATAAATTGAGTTCTTGCGTTCTCAAAGTCTTTTATTCTGACTACTTTGAGTGCACTACCATTTACGTGTGTGCATTTCCATCCGGCGTTAAACCTTCACAAATAGTGCTATAAATATTTCGAAACTCATTAAAAATTACACAGACAATGGCTGTTCATATAGACATATACATCTTTAAAAATAAACCTGAAAACTTAGGGTTTTTCTTTTCTTTTTGGGTAAATTATTATTCAGTTGGATCTAAAATAAACTTACGTCTTGACGGGGCCGTTTGCGGTCATCGTTCCGATCACGTGACGAATCCTGTCAACCCGGATAAAGAAATTTATATTGGAATTTTAGATTTGTGTTAAGTGTAACTTACATAGCTGCGCTTGTGAGAGGAGCCTGAGTCATAGCGTCCTCCTGTGCTCGAGTTATGATGGTTGTTGAACTTATCGCGGTTGCGATTATCGTAGTGGTCGTTGTTAGAGTTGTTGTTGTTGCCACCACTGTAGCGATTGTTGTGATGATAGTTGTTCTCATATCGTCCGTTGTTTGGCCGATAGTTTCCTTGGGTACGTGTGTTCACGTAATTGCTGGAATTGCGGTTGTTGTAGTAGCCGCCCCCGCCACGCATGGTGCCGCCTCCACGTGGAATGTAGTTGCCGCGACCCCGCATTTTGCTGCGAAAACACACAAACACACAAAACTTAACACAAAATTCACAAAGGCTTTAACTTTTTTTTCTGTCCACTCGAGCACCCTGTTTCCACCTATCAGCAAGGGCCGGCGTCGACAGCGGCAAAAAATCAATATTACTACCAAACCCATTTCGCGAAAAATACCTTTCAGTAACGCCATGCTTACCTTTTGTTTTAATGTATTGAAAAGAACAAACTTAAAGTTCTTGGTTGTGAATGTTTGTACAATGAGATTGCAATTTTTTTAGGAATTATAATTCACAACTGTATAACAAGCCGTATGCGCAAGAAAATTTTTCCGACAATGGCTAATATGCTAGTGATGTGCACTGAATTAATCGATGTATATGATAAGCATTGACATTTAAGTGTAAGCAGGTTGGCAGAGTCAAAAATGAATGTGACCAAGTGTGGAACAGAAAAAAATACTTAAGTTGTCAGTTTATGGCGTTGCCATATGTTCTTAAGTAACGCAATAAATGTTCAATATTTATATCTTAAGATTTCAAACAATTTGTTATGATTTTCACTATGTATTGAGATTTTTGATGATTGAGATTTTCAGCATCAGTTTAGTACATACATATGTTCTTTACTCAATAAAAAGCAGCGTACATGTAAGAAAAATTAATGCTAAATTAAGTTTTACATATGTTACACAGAGACAATGACCAAATATGTCAGCATAAGAACTAAATACTCTTTGGAATGCGCCGCAGCAAATGTTGGCAAGGAGGCTGGCATTCAAGGTCTCACACAACGCCCGTTGGGCGCACATTTGTCGGTGGAGCTGCTGCACTGGGTTTGGTCATCATGTCGACTGCATTTTTGAAGAGCTGCGTCTTCATGAAATCCGTGGCGGCGCTGTTCAAGTCCTTGTTAGCTCCATAATTACACTTGACATAACCATAGAGATTGGCTGCATTGAGTGCTATGGCAATCATGACCAGCAGCAGCCACTTGAACTTCAGTCCAAATAGCGCCATCAAAAAGAAGAGGCCCCAAAACAACGGACAGAGTATTAATCCCAGCCAGAAAATACGCTGCTCGTGCTTGTTGATTCGGCTCTGGTAGGAGGGAGACTGTGTTACACTTATCATACCGATTGCAAACGAATACTTTTGATGCACTCACGTTTTTCGACTCGAACACCCAATGCGATTTGCCGTCGTCATCAACGTAATTCCACCAACGCAGCCCGACTAGAAGTCTTCCAGAAATATTCTTCACCGTCCAGAAGTCGGCGGATAGAAACAGCACAACGAATACAAAGCTGGTGATAAAGGAGTCACTGAACCAGCCGCAGAACATATAAATGACGATCGATGCGCCTCGGAAGAACAGGTGGAAGAAGGTGACATACGGATGTCTAGCAAAAGGCACAGGTGAGTACAATACATACATATATTGGGTTACGGTTTTATTGCTTACGTGTATTTTTGGGCCGCAGTGCTGGGATCGCGCATTTCATCTTCCTCACCAAACGGTATCGTATCATCGTCCAGCAGTGGCACCTGTTCAAAAATATTTAGTTAGTTTTTGTTTGCAATTTAGTCATAGATCAAATTTGTTGCTGTTAGCTTTCAACGCTGGCTGGTGTATTAGTTGCATTTGCCGTGCGAACTGCTGCGTGTTAGATGTTAGTGTGGCATACATACATTTCTTACCGTTGCAGATGCCATTTTTGATTATGGCTTGACTAACTTTTTACTAATTTAAATGAAAATTTGCTTGATAATAATTTAATGCATATTTTCTTTGCTTGCTGCCAGCGTATAGTGTATATCGCACTGTTGCCGCGTCTCGATAAGTTATCGATTGCTCTCAATACTGGTGTGGCAACGCCAACGTCATTATTGTTTACTTTCTGCTGATAATAGCGGAGAGCGGTCTTCTGAGCTCAAACTGTTTTTTGTTGCCTGCACCTGATTGATAATTGTTGCATAAATATGCATGATTGCAAGGAATGTCAAAACGGAGAAATATAAAACGGATGGTAGCCAGTAACAGTACGCTTGTTGCACTGGCGATCACATTGATAAAAAGCGCAAGCTGATAAGCGAAGCATACGGGAGCGGAAATACAAGTTAAAAGCGCACAGCACAACAACAGAAATCAGTTGCGAGTAAACCGCCCAGCAAAACAGACGTACAGAAATCGTCAAGTGCTTAAATTAGAAGGAGGCCTGCAAATGAATGAATGAATGTGCGAAGACGACGCGACAAGTGCACGAAACGAGTTACGATAACACAATACAAAACTGAAGAAGCGCTCAGACGAGAGAGAGAGAGAGAGAGAGGTCAGCGATCTTTAACCAGCTCCAAGCTCCATCATCATTAGCAACAGCAGCGTCAGCAGCCCATGCCTGGTGCGTGTGTGCTTTGAACAAAACAATAATACATTTGATTTCAAGGGTAGCGGCAGAAGCATCGTGTGTATATTAGCTAGCTAGCCAAGTGATTCAGCCAGCTAGTCAGCCAAGTAATAACCTAGTACTAAGGTGAGTGCCAAACATATACACACACACATTAGCAAGCACCGTTAGCCAGAACTCTTTCTATGAGTGTATGTGTGTGTGCGTTGAGAATTTTGGTGACGTCAATAAGAATTTCGCTCAAGTCCGACCAATTTTCACTTTCCAGAGATCCAGAGCAGCAGTCGCAAGTAGAAGCTTGCAGCGTACGGTACGACAAACATGGCACCACCCACTGTCTTAATTACTGGCGGTGCGGGCTACATTGGCTCGCACACAGCGCTGGAAATGTTAAACGCGGACTACAATGTCATTTGTGTGGACAATCTGTGCAATGCGTATAGCGGAGGTGCCTCCAAGCTGCCCGAGGCACTGAGTCGTGTACAGGAGATAACCGGCAAGAAGGTTCACTTCTACCGCGTGAACATCACAGATCGCGAGCAAGTGCGCTCAGTGTTCCAAGAGGTGAGTTCAACCAGTTCCTTGTGGCACGTCAGCAAAATGACAGCATGTGATTTATTGCTGGATACATGTGGCATATTTCTTTACGCCAGCATTCCATCTTTCTTATCAGAATTGCTGACGTTATCAGCGTTTAGCCGCTGTTTACGCAGCTGTGTCACACTTCCGACGCGTCCCTCGCCAGCGAGCGCATTATCGTGACCTCGGTCACATAACTCGTTGTGCTGGCAAGCGACAACGTCAACATTGACGTTGCACTCGATGCAGCGATAAACTAAATTCGATTGTTGTTGTTGTAAACTAATCTTTAGCTACTTGCTATATTTTTAGCACAAAATCGACATGGTTGCTCATTTTGCGGCGCTGAAGGCTGTCGGCGAATCCTGCCGCATTCCTCTGCAGTACTACCACAACAACATGACGGGAACCAATGTCCTGCTGGAGGCCATGGCCGACAACAATGTGTTCAAATTTGTGTACAGCTCGAGTGCCACTGTTTACGGTGAACCCAAGTTCTTGCCAGTTACCGAGGAGCATCCAACGGGCAATTGCACATCACCCTATGGCAAAACCAAATATTTCACAGAGGAAATACTGAAGGATCTGTGCAAGTCAGACAAGGTATGACTAATCCTTAACCCACCTACTATCACTCTTAAGCTAATCATTTTAATTTCTATTTGCAGCGTTGGGCAGTTGTTTCGTTGCGTTACTTTAATCCCGTGGGCGCGCACATCAGCGGTCGCATTGGTGAGGATCCCAATGGTGAGCCCAACAATCTGATGCCCTACATTGCCCAGGTGGCTGTTGGTCGTCGTCCAAAGCTTAGCGTCTACGGCAGCGATTTTCCCACCAAGGACGGCACTGGCGTGCGTGACTACATACACATTGTGGATCTGGCTGAAGGTCATGTGAAGGCCCTGGACAAGCTGCGCAACATAGCTGAAACGGGCTTCTTTGCATACAATCTGGGCACCGGTGTTGGCTGCTCGGTACTGGAGCTGGTGCATGCTTTCGAACGTGCCTCCGGCAAGAAAGTCAATTATGAACTCGTCGATCGACGTTCAGGAGACGTGGCCACTTGCTATGCTGATGCCAAATTAGCGAATAGTGCCCTGGGCTGGAAGGCTACACGCGGCATTGATAAAATGTGCGAGGACACTTGGCGCTGGCAGAGTCAGAATCCCAATGGATATGCCAATAAGTAGTTTCCGCTGGAGTGCTTCATATTGATGTGTTCTTGCCCCCGCTGCGTGGCAAGGTCGCTCTGTAAACGTGCCACGTTATTTCTGCTATCCTGTTATGTTATCTACAAGTTCCTCGACCGCTTTCCCAACTTCAAATATTTGTAATTATTCTAATTAGCAAAATGCTATCGTACGACTAGTTGTTTATAAATTGTTTTGTCAAACTTTAAGTGCAAAATGTTAAAAAATTAAATGTGCGAGATTGTGTCTGTGTGCACGTAAACCCAAAGTAAAGTGTAATTAAAAACAACAAGCTACACCTTATGACATTTTTACAATGATTCGTTATCTTGATTTATAGTGTGACGTTCAAGGTCAAAGTTAAATACAGAGTATTTGTTTCTTTTTTAAGAGGCGAACATTTATTCAATGCAATTAAACATTTAAAAACTGATTTTAAAAATATTTAATAAATGTGTATTTATACATATTTAAAAAAAAACACATTTGCACAAGTAACGGCATTTATCACAATTATGAAATATTTAGTTTTCAACAACTATGCGTATTTTTCTTTTTTGGAATGCTGCTGATTGTTTTAGAGCTGTGGGTTGTTGCTTACATACATATATCAATATGTATGTATATATCTGGATTGGTGTATAAAAGTACAAAATTGTTATATGTATATTAATCCTGACGTATTTACGAGTATAATTCCCTATTCAATACGGGCTGAACATGTACATGAGAATTTTGCTTTATACATTTTAATATGGGATTCGAAATCAGCCCGTTGCTTAACTTGGCTTATGGCTTATGTGTTTTGTATATATTGTTTTTAGTATGTGGCTTTTTAGTTTTGGCAATTTCTTTACACGGTTTCTTGGCAATCGTATAACAACCTAGAACGGGGATTTTTTAGCTATCAACTTAAACCAAGTCAAAGAAAATGAATTTAACAAAAAGCTTTTCTACGTGCTACATTCACATATGCCTCTAAATGTTTTGTTATGTATATATGGCTATATATATATATATGTGCGCGATATGCATAATGTTAAGGTTAGGTAAGTATACATGCTTATATTTATATATATAAGTATTCGAGTAGTTTCCAAAAGAGCGCTAGTTAGAGATCCGTAGCAATGAGAGGCAGTGAAGTACTAGATAGTAGATTTTTGAAGTTTGGGTACCAGCCGATTAAATTATGTGGATGTGACACCTTTGCGTGCCACTAGCATATTAAGTATGGGATTCTTTCTTATATAGCTAACTGCCTTTTTATGGGTGACCATTGTAAAATCGTAGCCATTGCATTGCAGTATCTTGTCATGTATGCGTAGACCTGCCCGAGCAGCTGGGCTGCCTTCGTGTACCTCCGTCACGTAGATGCCCTACATATATGTACATATATTAAAATAAGTTTATAAAAATCTGTAATAGATTATATGTACATAGTCTGTGTAGCCTTGTGGGCTCTTCTTGTAGTCCTGATCTATGCCGCCGCCTATCTTAAAGCCACACTTCAGTATCTCTCTGCCTTCCTGATCGTAGTCCTTTTCCTTATGCAGTGTTATGGGTATCTAAGAAGAATCATTAATTATAATTGACAATCAATGTGAAAGTTTGTTTATGATAAATCTCTATGAAATGCGACCTAATTTCACATACACAAATCACTCACACACACGCGCGCACATCTACATACAGGAAGAACGCTGTTTCTACCTGTGCGCGTGTGTGTGTGTACTTCTTTCAACTTACGCTCAAGCATTCCATAGCCGTGCCGGCCTGATGCTGAAATGCCATTTTCGCCATGTTGCTGTAGTTTTATAAATATGCTACTCAAATAAAACGAAAACTTTATTGTTATTTTGCGCAAATAAGAAAATGAGTCGCCGTCTTCGCGTACAAACATAAACTGCCTATTCTCTACTGCATCACAAATGAGCAGTGTTGGACAACACCGAAATTAAACCAATTTTCTTTTTGTATTTTTTTTTTATATTACATTTACATAAATAAACAATGTTTGGAATTCTTTAAACATATTTAGATTTAAGAGCGCCGCATGGCCAACATCGTATTAATTTCCCATATTATTATGCGCGTTCTATCTATAATCTCTCGCAATTGACGGTTTTTCAGCTTCACCGTTTCGATTAGCTCCTGGTTTTCCTGCAATACCTTCCGATATTCATCACATTGCGATGGCTCTATACGAGGGTCTGGCTCATCTCTGTAGGGAATTAAGGTTTCAGCGTTCATATAGTCCATGCCAGCGTCGTTACACTTCTCATAGATGATGCGCACACGCTTGAAAAGCAATCGGATCGTGCGAAAATACTCTTGGACCTTTTTCTCTGTGTTATTGTCTCTGTGTGAGGTGGGCTGTATGTTCTTTAAAGCTGAGAAGACCTCTTGGAATCGAGAGGCAATATCTTGCACTGTCTCCTGGCCCAGGCGCGACAGTTGGACAATGTTGATTTCCTTATGCGGATTAGGTTGAGAAATTACCAGCATGTTGTTTCCGCCACCTCCGCCGGCTGCACCTGTGCCTGGATTGTGCTGCTGTTGTTGGGGGATATTGGGTTGTTGTTGCTGTGGGCCACCAACGGCACCACCCATGCCCACCCCCTGCTGTGGGCCCATCATTTGCTGTTGCATTACATTCGCTTGCTGCTGGGGCATATTTGACATTGGGACGCCAACGCCACCCTGCATCATTTGATGCTGTTGCTGCATCTGGTGTTGTGGCGACATGCCCATACCTTGCATTAGACCAGGCGGTCCGCTGCCAGCTCCTGCATTGGGGTTCATTTGCATGCCACCAGGTCCACCGGGTCCGCCGCCCATCATTTGATTCATTTGATGCTGTTGTTGTTGTTGCGGAGTCATGTGCATACCAGCGCCTCCTTGCATAAAACCGCCCATAGGCATCATATTCGGCCCACCGCCCCCAGACGGACCTTGGTTCATCTGATTTTGTCCAAATTTCCACATTTTAAGAACAACTAAACACCGGACACAAATGAAAACAGAAAATTTGGCCGTTTACCAGCATTGAATTTATAAGAGTTGCCACACTTCGAAATATCGATTAGTCGGCTATCGTGTTTTTGTGACAGTCGCAATAACTTATCGGCCAAGTTTAAGCTGTTTCAGAAGAAATTTAAATTGTTGGGCTACGGAATTTTGGTAATGGGTTGCGATGGCACGCGAAGAAGACAACGGATTTGCTGACTGGGTAAGTTAACAAAATCAGTAAGAATTTGCGTCTAAAATGCCAATTTCAGGGCGGTTACTTTGAAGCAAAAAAGGCAAAGCTCGAAGAGCAATTTGCTGCAGCCAGCGATCCATTTCGCAAGTCAAATCTTTTTAATGGCATTTCAATTTTTGTCAATGGATTGGTCAACCCATCCGCCGATGAGCTCAAGCGTATTATGATGGTACATGGCGGCATATTTCATCACTATGAAAGATCGCACACGAATTTCATCATAGCGTCCAATTTACCGGACGTAAAAGTGCGTAAAATGGACACCAGCAGGATAATCAGCGCTCAATGGGTAGTCGATTGTGTACAACAGATGCGAATTGTGGACTACAAGCCGTATCTATTGTACACCAATCAAAAAACAACCCAGCCGCGTTTAAATTTTGGCAAGGGCAAGAACAATGATTCAACTGTGTCGGAAGGAGCGGGACCGATGGAGAATGAACTGGGTGGTATACTTAAGGAGCTGCAGCAGGCTGTGGCCACTTCTCCAGACAAAAACTCAACCACTGTAACCAATATATCCACTACAACAACCTCCACCAGTAATAGTGCCCGCACTGCCGTCGACCCGGCGTTTCTCAGCGAATTTTACAAAAATTCGCGTTTGCATCATATTGCGACGCTTGGTTCAGGTTTCAAGCAATATGTTTGTGAGCTGCGTCAGGCACATGGCAACAAATCGTTCGAGAAACGAACCGAATTGCGCACACAGCTAAGTGTCAAGCAGCAAGACTTAACTAACATTAAAACTGACAAACGTTATGTGATGCATATTGATATGGATTGCTTTTTTGTATCAGTGGGCTTACGCAAGCATCCAGAACTGCGTGGCCTGCCCATTGCTGTAACACATTCCAAAGGTGGCAGCGCAGCGACAGATGTGCCCGTTCATCCTCAAGCTGATCGACAGCTGGAAAGGGAACTGTTTGCCCAGCGTTTCGAGCACCATCTCCACGACAACATTCGCGCGGACAAGGTGCGCTACGGATTCGAGAAGAAGATGTCGCTGTCGGAGATTGCCTCTTGTAGCTACGAGGCGCGCGAAAAGGGCATCAAGAATGGCATGTTTGTTGGCCAAGCGCTCAAGCTGTGCCCCGAACTGAAGACTATTCCCTACGACTTTGAGGGCTATCGTGAGGTAGTAGTTGCATTATCCTTTAAAGATCATCGGCATTAATTTCTCTCTGTAACAGGTGGCTTTTGCTCTGTACAACACTGTGGCACAGTACACGCTTGATATCGAGGCTGTTAGCTGCGATGAAATGTTTGTAGACCTCACAGACTTGCTGCAGGAACTGCAAGTCGATGTCATGACGTTTGTCACGCATCTACGGCAGGAGGTCCGTAATATAACTGATTGTCCCTGCTCTGCGGGCGTTGGAGATAATAAGTGTGTATATGATGAATGACTCACTAAATTTTAATATTAATGTACATATATACATTAACAGACTATTAGCTCGTATGGCTACCAAGTTGGCCAAGCCGAATGGGCAGCATCTGTTAGACACTGATGATGCACCCAAGTATATGTCCACCTTTGATATAAACATTTTGCCAGGTGTGGGCAGCAGCATAACCTACAAACTCAACCAGGCAGGCTACAAAACATGCGGCGATGTTCAGTTAGTTTCGCAGGTTCGTCTGGAAATGCTGCTTGGCAAGAAAATGGCTCTAACACTATACCAGAACTGTCGTGGCATTGATACGCGTCCTTTAGTATACGAACAGGTGAGACCAAGATGCAACTAAATTTATATTAAGCACGAATTTATATATTTTTCTTTTAGCAACGCAAATCTGTGTCTGCTGAGATCAACTACGGCATACGTTTTACTAAGTATGAGGAGCTGGAGAAGTTCCTGCAACAGCTTAGCATCGAGGTGCAAAATCGTCTGATTGAAATCAAGCGCAAAACCAAGTCGATTACGTTGAAGCTTATGGTGCGTGCTGCTGAGGCGCCCGTTGAAACATCTAAGTATATGGGACACGGCATCTGTGACAATCAGACAAAGTCTTCGCTGCTGAAGCAGAGCACCGACGATGTGGAAGTTATTACATCACACGTGTTAAAGCTTATGAAAGAGTCGGGCTTTCCGCCTCATGAGCTGCGCGGCATTGGCATACACTTAAGCAAGCTGGATGATATTGCCGATACGAAAAAGGAGAATGTCATCATGAATATGTTTTCCAAGATATCTAAAAAGCAAAAAGGTAGGCCTGGCTTTTTATGTAATTTGTATATGTACTGATATTATTGTCAACATAGAGAAAAGTGCAAATCCAACAATGCCAATAACAGCGCCAGTTCCAGTTGAGAGTAAAGTAAAGCCAGCCAACGTGGATGTGCTGACCATGTTGAAGAGCGCTGCAGTCAACCAGAAATTAAATGATTTTGAGTTTCTTCCGATGGGAGTATCAACAGTATCCAAAGAGAAGGAAACTGTAGAGCCACGAGAGCAGGCAGTTGAAACGAAAGAAATTAATGTGTTTAACATGCTAAAGAATGCCGAAACAGCAAAGAAGTCAGCTAGTTTTCAAACCATTCCAACAGGAGATTCAATAATATGCAACGGGTTTGCTCCGCCAGCTATTGCACAGTTTGATGCGGATGTTCTGGCTCAGCTGCCAGAGGAGATACGCCGCGAGGTACTGTGCTATCCGGAGGAGTACTTGCGCATGACCAAAACCGACGGCTATGTCAAAAGGGACAACCAAACCGACGAGCATAAGGAGCATGTCAATAAAAAGAAAAGGAAATCGCATTCACCACCGAACATGCGTACCCCATCGCCTCCACCTCCGCCGCCATTGATACGTGTTGCGAGCTCTACTGCAAGTTCCTTAAATGAAAGCGATCTGAAGCCTTCCACCTCAAAGGCGGCGCTGGCCAAGCAGATGAGGCGCGCCTGTCGTGCTGACCAAATTGTGGCTGATTACGTACAGGAGCTGCCACACCATGTCCATCCCGCCATCCTGCAGTACATTACATCCAACAACACAACATCACAAGGTCCACCTGTGCCAGATTCAGTGTCGCCCACTGCAAAGCCCGAGGCGCGGTCTGCTGCGGAGGACAATGTGTTTGTTGATCCCAGTTATAAAAATATGCTTGCCACCTGGGTAAAGCTAGAGGAGGTGCCCAAGCCAGCTGATGTGGACTTAATGTACATGAACATTTGCTATCTGGTCGAAGAGAACGAAATGGACAAAGTCTATGAAGTTATGAAGTACTTGTGCCGCATAATTAAAGCCAAACGCGCCAACAGCTGTCGCTGGCACATGGCCTACAATGAGATCGAGTCGAACATACAGGAGAAAGTGCATGAGATATGGGATTGTCACATCTATTTTACAGAGGCAATCGATTGCTACAAGTGTGCCTGAGTCGGGAATAAAACGCATAACTTTAACCTAAAGTACAAATGTTCCTTAGCTCTAGTTTGTGCATGCGCCACTTAAGCTAAATAATCCACTTGTTAAGTACGTATTACGATGTTTTTTTTATATACTATATGTATAAATATATGTCTGTTTGTAAAACATGACTAAACCAAAAGCTGTTAGCGCCAGTTGTTTTTATTGTTGGCCCGTAAATTTATTTATAAATGTGGTAAGCCAGAAGAGCGGTAATTAATGTCGTAAAAGCAGCAAGCGGTAATAATCGGACAATGACGACGATGGCGTTGATAACTTAACTATACAAAAGGGCGGCTCGGCAGTCGCATCTGAGCCGGCTAAAGACAAATAGGCCAGGCCAACACCTGGCGGAACTGGCAAGTCATAATTTGCACTTTAATGAAAGCGTCGTCGAACAGGTAGAGTCACTGCAGTTAATCGCAGCGGCCGCAGCAGCAATATGTAATTGATTCGCATGCCTGGGACCAGCCTCGAATCTCAATCCCAGCTCCAAGCTCCAAGCTCCAGCCCCACTTGACAAACTATAACAATTACAGAGCCAGTGCCAGAGCCAGTGCTAGCAACAACCCCACACAGATGCAACACAGATTGACTGCAGCAGCTGTTGTTGCCTCTGCCACTGACAGTGGTAATTAAAAATAGTCAAGCTGCATTTCTTGCACCGCATCCGGTTGAGTCGCCTCTCTGTGGGCTGGGCTGGGCCAGTTTCCCCTGGATTTACATGAGCTGCGCTTTGTCTGATTTAATTATGTGCGCAAAAGGCGTCGTTGTTTCATAAATTTTATGCATCCTGTCGCCGCTTCCACACACAGCCCCAACAGTAGCCGGTCTCTGTCTGGTTTTACACGCATAAATATGATCTTGCCTTATAGAGTCGCATCAACAAGCACAGCAGCCAGATGCAAATGTTGTCAAGTTTTGATAGACTTGTTGGCAGCGCCAAACAGTTACCAACATGATTTGTCAACGATGCCGCAGAAGTACGCATGCTCCTAACCGGACTGAAGTCGAGGAGCTGGAAGCCATAATTTGTCAGTCTGAATTTCCTGTGGAATTTCTATCAACATTGTCTGTATAACTAGTACTTGAATTCCTGAAAATCGCATAGAAAGGCGATACTTTTGGGTGTAAGTGGGACAAAGAGAAGCAGAAAGGGAAGCTAGAGAGCAAAAGAGACGAGGGAGATTGAACTATTGAGTGAGGAAGTAAAGAAGAGAGAAAGAGAGAGATACAGAAATTAAGGGAAAGAGAAAGAGAGAGGAAAAATAATAACTTATCATTTAATCATAATTTTTCCAACATCTTGATTAATACTAATAATAATTATAATAGAAAATAAATGGAATCATGAGAATCACGTAGAAAGACTGCATTTAAAAATTATTTTTTTCTTATACGCTGCTATTACAATTTCCAATCTGGTCACTCGCCAACCTTTAACTAAATCAAAGCAATTGCTTGTGCACAAGTCTTGAGGCAATCTCCCCGTGCTTTGTTTTTCCCACGATGCGCTGCCTAACAGTAGCTGGAAAAGCTGCTGGATACTGTCAACCCAATCAGACGTGGCACTCGCTCCGACAAGATCACTGCCAAACAGCATAGGCAAGGCTTGGGAAACATGTAAATATGCATAAGGCACAGTCAGCAGCAACACACAACAACCGCAGCAACAATGAGCAGCGGGATTTGAAGCAGCAACATCAGCTTGAGCATGTTGATAATGGGAGGCTGTCTTGGGAGACTTGGCTACCAAATAAGCTGAACGACAACGAAAACAGCATAGAACAGCATACAGTATAAAGTTTGGCAAGATGTTTCAGATTTTGCCGCCAATGTTGCAGTTGCGTCTATGTAAAACTTCTAGCCAATTAACTTTGGCAACCGGCGTGCCGGCAGACGAAGCCAAAGTCGTATGCTGCCGGTGCCGGTGCCTTATGATTAGAATCGTCGACAGCAGGCCGCCAAACGGGCACGGCAGCAGCAGCAACTACAGCAGCAGCAGTCGTCGCGGCAGCAGCAACAACTAACCAAAGCTAATGAACCATGTTGCCGCTGATGAACCCGAGCTGATTAATGATGCCTGGGCTAGCTGGATAGCTGGCTGGCTGACTCTCTGCCTGGCTGGCTGTTTGGTAAGGGAACTTGCATACAACTGTGCAATTGGAAGTTTGGAGCTGCAACTGTTGCTGGTGTACCCGGTACCTGGTCCCCGAGGGCAGCTAACAACTTAACTAGCTGGGATGGTGGGCTTAGGGTTGTGGCCGAAACGCAAGCAAAAAGAAAATAAAAATAAAAACGAATAACAACAACAACTACAATTTTTGGCAGCTGAAGAAGCTGACAAAAGTTGCCCATTGGCCAAACAAAGGCTCTGCGCAGGCGCACCTGAGAATGTTGATAGCCCCCATGGAGCCCAAGGCCCACAGACTCCGACTCGTACTCAAAAAGCTAAAAAGCTGAAACGCTGAAGCTCTCAAGTCCAAGTGGAAGCCGTTTTTTATGCCACTCAAGCGACGACAAGGCGACCAAAACAAGCCTGAACTCTGAACAACTGGCAACTAGGGCTTATAGCAGTAGATGTTGCTGTTGTTGCTGTTGCAGTTGTGGCTCGTTTGCGGGCCCTTTATCACATGCGCACATCATTTACTGGACGCAGCCTCGCGCACTTTAGCAATTGTGCCTTTTAAAGTGTTTGCGTCGTGACAAAATCAATGTTGCTGCCCCAATGCTGTTGCTGTTGCTGTTGCAGTTGCAGCGCCTGACAGCCGCTTGGACAGTGATTCATGGTTTATTAAGCGCATTATGCCGCAGGATACTTTGAAGTTGCCACAGCGACAGACTGTGGCGGCAACTGGCAACAGTTGCTGTTGCATTGCACGTGTTTGCAGCCCTTTTGTTGCCTTTGGCATTGGCAATGAACACTTGGCACCGGGTCTAGAGTGCACGTCTTCTTCTTCCTCTTCTTCACGTTTTGTGGCCGCCTCTTCACTTCAGCAATTGATTACTTAACATGTTTTATGCGTACGGCAAGTTATGTGGCGACTGGCGCGTTAATTTGTGCCCGCTGCTGGCCTTGGCGGTTGCTGCCGCCGCGCAGACTTTTGCCCCCTCCCCCCTCTCTGTTGCATGGCAGCCAAACAAATTGCTGCTCGGTAGGCGCTGGGCCGTAAATCAGCGCACAAGTCAAAACACATCAACATCAGCATCGACAGCCGCATCGACAGCAGCAGCAGCAGCAGCAGCAACAGCAAACCCATCAACAGCTTCCCAGACTAGACAAACAACAGCAACAACTCCCACATGAGGCACCTTCCAAATGGGGCGTGGCAAATGCGCCTCCACGCCTCCAGCTTCACACACAGACAGAGACTTCCATTTGGAAGGCTTGAAACGTTTGCTTGCATGTGCAATCGGAATTAATTATGGCAAATGCAGCTTACAGCTAACAAATTCTCGCATATATCCACGAGATATATCCACATCCGAAATCTGAGTGTGCATGAGAATGAGATGAATTGCCAGTCGGAGATGCAGGCGCGCGATAAAAACCGCGCCGAAAACGCGTCGGCTGACTTGCTTGTTGATTTATGCAATACAATCTGTGTGCGATACCCTGTAAGTAAATGAGATGGACTGTGATGGACTTTTTGCAGCTGAGGTTAACAGAAATTTAAGTTTTGTATAATAATAATAATAATAGATCCTGGTACGTAAAAACGTATATAAACATACTTCACTTGGAGGATATTTCAGTTTAGTTCAAGCAATCTACAAGTTTTTCTGATAAGTCAATAATTTGGCTATAGATCAGCGATAGCAACTTTAACTTAAAGCTAAGGCAAGACTTGATTTTTCACTCATTTAAAGGTATCTTAAAAAATATACATATTAGGGTAGTGCCTAAGTAGCGAATCTCCATAGACGATAAATCTGCGATATTTATACGTTCATATGATGCTTTAATCAGAATTTTCCCAAGAGTATATTTAGAGTAGCTCAGCTAGAACTTTAGACATTAGTTTACAGGGTATCTGCTTACTCATCATTGGCAGCTGCAGTTTGCAATTACATTACGTATGCCGAAAATATGCAAATTGGCAATTTGAAGTGTGAACGCCGCCAGTGGCAACAGCAGTAACCAGCAACTACAACAGCAACCAGCAGCAACAGCAACAGCAACAGCAACCACTAACCACCAACAACAGCAGCAGCAGCAACTTTCTGTGAATTATGCCAAAGAATTGGCGTCGGAGTCGACATCAACGTCGTCGTCGCTGCACTTGTCATTAGAATGCAATCGAAGCGTCAGAAATAAATTACAAAATCGTGTAAAGTGCAAACTGGACGCACAGTTTTGTATTTACCTTTATTTTACCTATTTTATTTTTTTATTTATTTATTTTTTGACGTTTCGCTGGGGCTCTGTAATCGCATTTATGGCCACATAAATCTTGGCTAAAATTTGCCGTTGCCTAACAAAGTTGTCGCTGTTGTTGTTGTGCCTGGCAATGGCTAAATGTATATATGTATATATAAAGTGTTTTTTTTTATCAATTGAGCCGCTCTTGGAGTGAAACTGGTCCAGCTTTGATTTATTTGCGTGCTCTCCACGTCCGACTCTGGGCCGCGATAACATAGCGCGCTTTCACGCATTTTTAATGCCTCGACTCGGACTCGGTTATGGGTTGTAATTTGGTATCCAGTATCCAGCTCTCGATCTGCAGATATGTATGTCGTGTGCAAGTGTGCTGCTTGTAATTGAATCAGAAATATGCTAAGCATGCCCAACCGACACGCCCCACCTGGCCAAAGGTGGGCGTCTGTCATTGAGCAGCAGCAGCACAGGTGACAGCTGGCAGGTGCAGGTCGCAATTCGCAATTCGCATGATTTGTCTCTGTAAGGCGCTCGCTCCACGTTAATCCGATCAAGATATAATGACACAAACATTCCCATTACATCAGCAGCCAGCAAACCAATCTGTTAAGGCTCATTATGCCTATGCCGGTGACATACCCAGATCTCGCTATGAATAGAAGACTTAAGGCATTATAGAAGACAGATATCGTTAAAGTGGAATTGAAGTAGTCGAAGGTAGAGAAGGAGCAAAGGATTCTCATGATTAGTTATCAGATGAATATGTAGTCAGAAGCAACCTTAATGTAGATATTAGAAAGTAGTTTTTTAAAGCTGATATCAGAACTAACAATTCTAACTAGCAGGCTTTGGTATGGACTGCGTGATCTTCACAAGATAATATCCAATTGCAGAGGCAACAAGTCAGCAGTTGAGATAGCAAAATTTCTTGAACTTCTCATTCTGAATGCAATGGAAGCTCCATGAAGAACAGCTTCATTAAGGAGTCTTAAATATATCATAGTCTCAATATGTTTAATACATCCTTAGAAGATCCTTATAAAAAAATGCATATGTTAGACATCTCATAAAGGCGTACCCTAATTGTTCGCCCATAGAAGCTTTCACTGTATATACTATGTATATCAACTCTTATCTTAAATTTAATTTTGATTTTTGCTAACCCACCCTGTTTTTATTGGTGCTGCTGCACTTCACCCACTGGTCATATCAAGCTTCTATTTATATGCTATCTAATGCACAAGCCCATGCAAAATCCAATCACGGCAACATTTAGTCATTCCAAATGCTACATAAACTGACAGTCTATTTGTTTTATGTCAGGCCTTAGCTTCAGTTTTCAGTTTTCTGTTTGGGGCTCAGCAGTTGCAGCTTAGTGGCTGTGATTGCAGCCAGGCAGCAGCAGCAGCAGCAGCAGTAACAGTTGCTGCCGTCGTTGACACGCCTGCAATTGCACTGATATGAATCACTGGTTGGGCAAAAGCCGACCGAACGAGAACTGAGTGAGTAGCATTATCTAGATAAATAATTATTCAACTTAAATCGAAATCGTAATGAATTTTTCGTTATACGTTATTCGCGATTTTATTCGCGGGAGTGTCAAACTGACGGCAATACGCGTTCATTGTCAGTGCTTCGTTAGCAATATCGTCGGCTGGATGTGGACGGGACGGAGTCGACCTGGCAACATGTTGCTGCCAGCGCATGTTGCTGCCTTAATTGGACAGCGATACAAATCGCAACTGCGATTGTTGCTGCCGCTGCTGCTGCAACTGTTGCTGCGACTGGGCATTGGGCCTCGGCCACGCCCAGTCAAAACACCTGCAACCGTTTACACGTCGACTCGAGTAAGAGCTGATGGCAATTTGTCAAATTTTGCCCGGCTGATCGCTGAGCTCACTTAACGCCCCGTCCGGCTTGCAATTATCCTTATTAGTCCCGGACCATGGCATAAAACATTTGTTGCCCAAAGGGCTATCCCTACGATTTTGTTTTGGGATTTTGGGGCAGCAGCGCTTTTAGCGCTTGTTTGCACTGATAAATGCGCAGCGACGGGCAACACCTCTAAATGTTGCACCAAAAGAGTGAGCTGAACACAGCTAATTACATGGATGCTGCGGCCCAACTGCCCAACTGACTCCAACTTCCAGGAAGGCCAATTTCACACCAATTGAGGCGGTAGCAGCAACTGATGTTGCTGCCTGGCAAAATGTTCTGTTTCGCTGTGGCAGGGCCTATCATTAGCTACAGACATGGACATGTGCGAATCTGATTCAAAGTGTGCGCTCATCAATAGCTCTCAGCTGCAATTATGGATCGCTCTGTCTGACTGTCTGTCTGTCTGTCTTGCTGTCCTCGTCTGCATTGTGCCGCATTTATGGCGCCGCATACGCCGGCAATTAAACAATTCGCAGCAACAACAACAACAACTACAATGTGACTGCTGGCCAAATTAAGAGTCTGACCATAGTTGGTCAATGGAATCGAAACAAGTTGTAAGCGATAAGAACGTAGCCATTGTTCACATTGTTGTTGCTGTGTTGCTGCTGCTGCTGCCGTTGCTGTTAGCATTGTTGTCGTTGACTTTGGCCGCGCTTTGTAATTATGGACATTATTGTTGGCTACTACACACATTTACATGCTGTAGCGCCCGCAGCTCGCTTAATAATCAAAGAGGCGGTTCCACATTCGCACAGCTACCGAAATAAACCAACAGCAGCAACAACACCAGCAACAACAACAACAACAGCAACAGCAACAATAACAAAATAAGATGTTTTACATTGAATAAGTATATCAACAGATTATTAAGCAACACCTGCTCCAAATTATAGCCAATTGGCATTGCTAACTGTTCCATCGGGTGGCTTTAATAGGCTTTGACAGTTGTCAAGTAATGCTAATGCAAAATCTGATTTATAAGCTACTTAGTGATCAAAGTTTAAGATATACGAGTTGTTATATGAATGAACATAGTTGTTAAGGCTCTTATATAAAATCAATGAAATCTTTGTCTAAGTCTTTTGTTCAAAACTTCAGCAAATAATTTATCTATAGATAAAGATTTGAGATTGCTTATAACAATTTCATTTGAATATAATTTCATTTCATTTGCTATTTGATTTATGGTTTAAAAAAACTTTGTTTTTATTATATTGTTATGTTGATTTTCTTCTGTGTAGCCTTCGTAGAACAGTAGGGTATGCGTTGCCGCATAAGTCATCGGATATAGGGTTCGAACCCTACAGACTTAAGTTCGTGAAATGGAATCACTTCTATAACCAACAATTCGTTTGTTGTCATAAATGACAGTTGCAATAAAAAAACAAAATAATAAAAAAATAGAAATGATACTTTTGTAATCTATAAAAATAATCAATTTTAAAGCTAATCATCTGCAATCGGTGCCTGAAGGATCGGGTCTAGTTGTATTCCCTGAACGCCTTGCTTACATTTAAGCTAAGAATTGTAGAAGTCTTAGATCTCTATCTCTTATCCTTGTCCACTCTACACTATGCTTTCGGGTTAACTCCAACTTCAGCTCCTACACTAAATTCCAGATATTTTTACTAATTTTTCTATTACCTCAATTGCAAGTTTATAAAGATCCTGACCTGTCAAATACTTCAGCTTAGCTGTAGCTGGAATTTGTTGGTAGTTATTGTCTATTAACTCGGTGTTAGGTCTATTCCATGCAGCACTCTTGCTATGCCATCATCTGTGATTTATGCGCCCAAACGAACAGCAGCAGCAGTAACAGGCAGCAACAGGCAACGGCAGCAACATCAGCAACATTCAACAGTCAACAGCAACATCCAAGCACAATGCTTGGTGGTTGGCCCCGCAGCTAATTAATTTGCCATTTGTGTCCCATTAGCGTAATTGTCTGTCAGTTAAAACTGGCCATGTGCCCCCTTTGACTTTATAAACGGCCAGCGACGACGACGACGACGATGACAACGTGGCCAACTAGCCAAGTTGACCAGCAGCCGGACGAGCGAGTGGCCAACCTTTGCTTGCATTTTATGTGTCAACCATTGTTGCTGTTGTTGTTGTTGTTGTTGTTGTTGCTGATAATTTGCATAGTATGCTGAGCACAAGGCGACTTTTATGTGACGCGCCACGCATTTAATTTGAATTTGTTGTCAGTTGGCGCCTTTAAATGAACGGGGGCGTGGCTGCGTCCCACCTAGCTGAACAATGGCATTTGAAATGGCGCCCATCAGTCTATGGAACACCTGCAAGGCTTTGCCCACGCCTCCCTCCGCCCTCCCTCTCTCTCTCGCTGTCTCTGCACTGTCCATCCTCTACAGATTTGCCAGGCAATGCCATAAATGAGCCAGAGCAGAACATTTTACGAGTAACTGCAGCTGCACAGCAATGTACGCCAAGGTATGAAGCTGGAATTGCAGCAGACAGGTAAGAGGGCTGCTGGGGCAGAGGAGAGTCTGTTTGCCTTATATGAAGCGAGCAAACGTTGTCGACGTTGTTGTCTGCGCATTTGGCTTAGATTGCTGGCGCAGATGTCGCCTGGAACAGAGAGACAGACTCCTAGATGGTCGGAACCCTTTTGCAGGCAGGCAGCTGCTGCTGCTGTCGGGAACGGGGCATGCAACATGGCCCACGCACTTGTCTAGGCAGCCAAGCCAAACAAAACCACTGCAAACTCAATTTGCGAGCCAATAGAAAACAACAGCAACAATGTTGCACGTGCGTGGGCGTTGGGCTAAAAGTCCCACTGCGGTTGCAGTTGCAATTGTTTCCAGTTGTTGCCCCTGGGGAAAATTTCTACCCGATTATATTCAATCTTTGGTTCACTTGGTTATATAATTCCCATTCCATAGCAACGGCACTTAAACGTTTTACGTTATAATCTTTATGGCCTCGCCATGGGATGCAGCAACAGCAGCAGCTCCAACAGCTCCAAGTCCAAGTCCAACTCCAAGTTCAGCCCTCCTGCTGCTGCGGTGGCAATCGACAGGCCGCTGCCCTTTGGCTCATTAAAGTTTCGCCTTTTTTGGGGCGCTATCTTATCATAAAAATGCAGTTGCTTCAACACCTGCAGCCGCATCAAACACACATTTGCACTCTGATGCAATTTGGTGCCACGACGGGGCACCACAAATTTCAATCAGCCATAATAAACTGTAAAATATTTTCGGCATTTTCGGTCATAAAAAAAAGATCGTAACATGAAATTCAAGAAGGCGAAATGCTCCAACTTTTTTGGGCTGAGTGCTTCAAATGAAGGCTTAAATGAGAATTTTGAAAAGAAAAAGCTTAACATTTTTGTAAAAGATTAAAAAGTGCGTAGGTATATAAAAAAGAGAAGATAAAACTGCAGAAAATAAATTCAAATAATTGCTGAACAGAGTAATAAAAAAAATTGTTTTTTTTTAATATGTAAAGAAAATTTAAAAATTAAATTATTAGCAGCTATTGAACCA
Organism: Drosophila gaucha; assembly: GCA_035045545.1. NCBI lineage: Eukaryota > Metazoa > Arthropoda > Insecta > Diptera > Drosophilidae > Drosophila > Drosophila gaucha. The sequence continues at coordinate 3,827,918 of JAWNOY010000292.1, forward strand.
CTGTTAACAAAGTCATATTTCTCAATTATTTGGTCAATTATTGAAAGTAGAAGCAAACTGCTAAAATATGATTTGCTTTATACTAACAGCTGTTAACCCCACTGGCAAATTGTTCAGTCTTCCTTTGCTATTTATCAACACTGCTTAGTCTAATTGCAAACTGTTTAAAGTGTCTTCGGTATTTATTAAGAACTGTTAAGCTTAACAGAAAACTGTTAAAGGTAGCTCTTTGCCATGTTAACTAATTCAAAAGTGCGAAATTCTTCGATTGGCTTCTGTTTTAAGAATTAAAAATATGATTTTTTGTTAAAAATAATTTCAAGTGAATGTTAAGCAGCTTTGCTTGGCCAGAAAATGCAATTAAGAAACTGTCTCAGACTTTGACATAACTTAGAGGCCGATTACCTTTCGGGGCTGCCACAAATCAACGCAACTGCCGCCTACGAGCGCGGTATTGGGGCTCGTCTTGGTCTGGACCACAGCAGGGTGTGGCGCCAGGGACAGTGCAGGACATGGCCATTGCCAAGTGGAAGCGCATGCGCAGCGGGTTTTATGCATTTTAATGCCTGGTCCTCGACCTGGAGCTGGAGCTGGGCCCAACCGGGCCCTGTCGATCGTTGTTTATGTTGGTGTTATTTTCATTGCAAACAAATGATGAGGAACACGCAAACGCACTCAAAGCCTGGCCATATCGTCGTTGCAGACATACTGAAACCGAAATTGAAATCAAAATAACTTGGATGAAGGTAGAGAGTCAGGAGACAGCAGCAGGCAACGACATAACATTAAGTTGCCAGCTAAAATTTAGTAAAACTTATGCCTGATTTTTATGTGGAAAAAGAAATGTATTTTACGATCTTAAATTGCAGAAACACGGAACTTAAGCACGTTAAGAGAAGACCTTATGTGCACAAGGGAAATAACAATTTGATAAGCAAATAAGAATTCGATTTAACATACATATATTTGATTCAAAAAACCATGCACTCATAGTAGGTCCAGCTTCTCCAGGTCCAATGCATGCTGCGCCCGGATGGCTTTTATGAGCTGTTCGCCATTTGATCGCCTTGATTTAGCCCCTCGGACGCCACACCTAAACAGAAAATCATGTGTACTGAACTTTCTTTAGTCAGTAATCTATTAATGTTTCCACCTCAGGCAAGGGAGCATTGATGTACAAATACCCACTTATTGCCAAATGGATGTCATAGGTTATAGGAATTGGTTTATTTTTAGCAAAGTTTTCGAACTTTCAGAATACCTCCTAGTTGGACACCATAGTCTAAACTGTTTATTATTCCCTTTTTTACTAAAGCATCTTTAGTCAGTTGGCAGAGCATTACTGCCTGGAGCAAGGTGCGAATCGAGTCTTAGAAAGGAGTAGCTCGAGTTACGTTCTGATCGGCAATGGCAGCTGGCTGATGGCTCAATCAGGTCGGGTTACCTGGTTACCTGGCCAAAGAAATTGCTCGTCAAGCAAAGAAAGTCGCTTTGATATAAAGAGTAGAATAAAAAATGAAAAGATTTCAGCTACGATCGACAAATTAGCAAAGCACAGGACGATGCGGCGCAGGCCAATTAAAAACTCATTAGGCAGCGGGCCAGCCCCGACAGAGGGCGGAAGGCAGGGGTATTCAGATGCTGCTTTAATTGCCGGTTCGCCATGACCAAAATATCCGCCGGGCAGCAAGCAACAAAATCACTTTCAGCACGTGCAGTGGCCCAAAATGATGGGCACTTGCATTAAACGAAATCGTTTAGCCGAGACTTAAGACGGGGCTTAAACTTGGGATGCAGAAGCAGCTAAGAGAGAGAGAGAGAGAAGGGAGAGATGTATCTGCGACTGACTGGCTGTGCAATTAAAGCGCCAACTGACTGCCGAGAGGCCGAGTCCATGTCCAAAATGTGTTCAATTTAAATTAACGATCAGCGCAAAATCACAAACGGCAGTCGACTTTAACATTGAATGGACCCAAGAGGGGACACGTGGGGGTAGGAGCAGGTAGCTTCGACAACGTGATTGAGAGAGAGGAGAAACGGCAGCATGCAACATGCAACCGATTTCGAGGTTTTTGCAGCTCCAGATGCGATGCAATTAAGCAAAAGTTTTATTTAAATTGCTGGCGTTCAACAAAAGTCCTGGGCATGGTGAGGGGGAGGTGCAATTGATAGGGGGCTGGAGGGTTATCGAGGGGTTCTCTGGGTTTGTGGCTCACATGTGTTTGCTAATTTCTGCGTGCAATTCGAACATTAATTAAATGCAACATTTTAGCTATAAATTGTTTGCTTAATTGCCATTTAGGCACAGGAGAGAGAGAGAGAGAGAGAGAGCAATAGAGAGAGAGGGAGAATGTCGGCATGCTCAATGCAAACAGTTGGCAAGTCATCCTCGGCCATAAATAAATTAAAAGTCCGCTGCAAAATGACAGCAACAACAGCAGCAGTTGCTGCCAGCAAACGAGGACGAAGACAGCATCAATTCAGAACAAGAGCAACATCAGCAACAGCAACAGCAGCAGCAGCAACTACTTATACATATATTATTAATGATGGCGGAAGCAAATGCGGCGCTTTTGATAATGTGTCCTTGTTGTTTGCCGGTTGTCCAAAACGTTGACGTTGTTTGGCAATGTCTATGCCATGACAAACGCATTGGCATTGGCATTGACAGTGTTGCAGCTGCAACAGCAACAGCAACATTAGCATTGGATGCTGCTGCTGCTGCTGCTGATGTTGCTGGCAGCCCACAGCAACTGTGGCAGCTGTGGCGCCGCATAACTTGGCACCAAGCTGGCAAATCGGTTTACCAAATAGAGTTCCACAGCCAGAAACCAAAAACAAAACCAAAACCAAATCGTGGACATGCAGATCAGTGTTGCTCTCTGTAAGACAAAACTGCAGTTGTTGCTGTTGCTGTAGCTGTTGCAGCTCCAATTCTTTGTTGCATGTTGCTCATTTTCAATGGCGCCAAATGTGCGCCGTGGGCCGCCAACTCCATCGCAGTTGCAGACGCAACAAAATCCTTGGCTTTGCCTGTTCAAAATGTTTTGCCAGCCATTTAGGCCACAGGCCACTGGCAGCCAAGATACGAGTTATAGACAAGCAGATAAACCCAAATAGTTCGACTGCTGCGCCGCGTGACTCGACTTGAGACTTGAGGGCGTGGAAGTCGAAGTGGCAAAGCAAAACCAAAAGATACGCAACTACCATTTTGCAACTCAAGCAGGCAGCAAACTATCAAAATAAGTCTTGAGCTTCACTAACTCTCATATAAATATTGGCTTAGAAAATTTTCTATAAATATAAATTGGTTTAAATTTCATTCCTGGCATCGTTTATGATTCAGTTATTATATGTATATGCATGTAGTATAAAAATAATCTATGAGAATACACTTTCCTAACAATTGAAATACACTGAATCATTTAACAGCCTTATAAACTAACACCAAGCTGTGAAAAGACACTGCAATATGTTACAAACTGTTAAGTGTTCCATTGCTCTTTATCAACACTGTTAAGCTTTATTCCAAACGTCTTTGCTGTTTATTCACAACTGTTAAGCTTAACAGCAAAATGTTAAAATCAACTCCTCATTATGTTAATTTATTAAAAACATGAAATGGTCTATTGGCTTTTAAAACCTTTTTTTGGTAAACAAATTTTGAGTGAACGTAACTTTGCCACGAAATGCAATTATTTATCTTAGTAAATTCATATAAAAATAAATTGATTTCAGTTTGATTAGTCCGGCGACATTCCTGGCCTTATTTATGCTTCGCTTATTAGTTAACTTATGCAGCTATGTCACACAGAAATCAGTTTAATGACTCAATTTCATTTAATTAAACATTTAAGCGGTAATTACATAAGCCATTTAGCACATTTAATGCGAGTTTTAGCAAAACTTCGGGCAGCTGCAATATGAGTAACTCTTTCGCATTGGCTTTAGCTTTTGACTTGCTTTGGCATTTGCTACATAATTAAAAGTCTAGATTCTAATTACTCGTATGCCAACAGCTGTTGCGCTGCATTGTGCCAGTAGCCATTTAAAGGTGCATTCATTTATGCAAATGCCACAACAAATCGCAATCGCAGTCGCAGTGCCCAAGTTCCCAGTCTCAGGGTGTGCAAATGACAAACGACTTGAACTTGTGACTGTAGGCCGAAAAAATATAGCAAGTAGTAAATTGATACATGTGTGAATGCGGACTATTGAATGCCCTTGCTTAATACCCTAACTTGTGTTACATAAATTATTAGCATTAGTTGCTATAGAGACATTGTTGACTGTAAGAAGCGAGGTCAGTCCTAAAAGATTCCTTCAGCAATGTTGCTTCTGTAAGTATATGTATATGTATATATACAAGATCATATATAAAATATGACTGTTTCAAACAAGATTATGTTAGCTCATTATCAATTACCCATACATTTCTTAGTTTTCCCCTTCTTGTCAGTAAAAAGACATAAAATTTTGTTTTAGATAAATATTCATATAGTCAACTGAGTATGAATCTGAATACATAAACTGACATAAAAGCTGACTTAAGTTAACCAATACTATATATAGTTCTCATACACAGAATAGAATAGAAATTCTAGTTAGTATAGAGATCCAAATGTTTTATCTATGTCAGTCTTGATAAATGTTTCCTGGATGTAAAGCTGCCTAGAGACACTCGTATATGAACTGACATAAAACATAAATTATGCAATTCAAAATTATATACTTATTAGATATATCACATGTCGCATAATGCGTATCATAGTTATATTACTCTCTTGTTAGTGCATAAAATATGAATTCGTAATTTTTTAATAAAGTTTGTCGTTTTGTCTGTCGGCCAACTCATAAATTCTGCGTCTTAAGTGCGTTGCAAATGTGTAGCCTGTCGATGTGTGTGTGTGTGTGTTTGTGTTTGTGTGTGCAGACTCATGTATATATAATTTACATACACACACGCTGCGAGGGGTCTGAAGGTGAACCGCACGCAGCGCCAAGTTTGTGCCTTAAGTCTTTCGTTACGTTTTGGCACTTTTGGGTGCGTGCGCATTTGCATTGCAATTTTTTAATTGATATTTAATTGCAGCCATGGCACACACTCGTACACACACTTTAAGTGTCTTTATATGTTCTATATGCATAAGTATTTTTTTATTGATCTTAAATGCGCGCAGCTGCAAATGATTTTATTATTTATTTTAGATTTTAAGCACAAGTTAACAAAACTATTTACGAGCGCGCCAACTGCCAATTGGAAAAGAAATTATACTAAAAAGAAAATTACATTTATAGCTCGATTTAATTATACATTTTTATTGCGATTTTACGAGCAACATTTTTATTGCATTCATTCAACATTAAAAATATTTAAGCTCAATTCAGTTATTATAAAGAAAAAGCCTGCTGCGCACCTGGCATAGACAAAGCCTGGGGCAAAATTTTTGACGCTGATGCTGCCAAGTGGCTCAGCTCACCTTTTTTCTTCTTTTCTCTATCCTTTGTTCAGATGCTGGATGTGTAATCCTTGCTGCCACTTGCTGCCAGCTCATCTAACACTTTTCAAGCTCAATTGAAGTTCTCACGTTCGCATTTGTTTGGCTAATTTGAATTGTTCCTGAAACAGGAAACGTATTCAAATCTCTTTTGTTCGTGTTTGCTTTTGTCGATATTTTTGTGTGAGTGGGAATTGAAAAACCAAATTCAATGGCGTTGGCGACAGCTTCGACCAGCCAGTCGACACAGACCATGTGCCCAGGTCCAAGTCGCAATCCTCTAATTGCGACTAACAGCTCCAAATTTGTCTTGTTGTTCGCTGTGGGCGCTCAATTGGTCTCTGGAAAGGTTCAATGCATTTCAATTTGCGGCAATTGCCAGCGTTTACAGCTGGAAAGACGGCGGGACAGAAAAGCCCGAAAAGACTTAGATGGGGAATTAGCAAAAAGATTGTGCAAGAGCAATTTTACAGTCCAGCTGTGATTGATTGATTTTCAGACTATAATGAGGGATATAACCAAGAACTGCAGAATACTTTTTAAATAAAAGCTTAAAGCTGGGATAATATGTTTGCTTAGGCATTAGATTGTTTTTCCTAAACTTACTATTTTTCTTAGCTCCAACAACACAAAAAGAATCGAAAAGATGGTAATGCTTTTGATCAGATTTGATCGTCTTACGAAGCTTTTTACTGCTGTTCCTCTTTTTGTTGCCTCTGTTCCTTATCTGCCTTTTTCCTCTTCTTCTTCTCCATCACCACTTTGTTCTCATTCTCCTCCTTTAAGAGCGTGCAATACTTTTTGTCACAGCATAAGACATATTAGGCCAATATTTGAATTTTTGAGAATCACAAAGAAGGGCAATATTAGAAAGATAATTCTTTTTTTACTGCGCCTCCTTCTATGCATCTCCCCCACTCAATACCTCCTTTTCCTCATTCTCTGCCTTCTCTACCTTTTCCACTTTCTCCGTCTTCCCCTCCTGCTCTTCCTCCTTCTTCTTCTTACCCTTCTTCTTCTTTTTTCCCTGTTCCCGATTTCCATTCCCCTCTTCCATGTCTAAGCACCAGAAATTCGTCACAGAACCAAAACGTTAAAAGCTTATACTCATATATTTATGAGAGTCGCAGGGTAAGGCGATATTCCTCCTCCTCTTGTAGCTTCGTTTTCTATTCATACTGATTTACCTTCTGCTTCGAATCCTTTTTCTACTACTCGCCATCTTCCTTTTCCTTTTCATTCTCCCCTACTCTCCCTCCTTCGCAGCCTCCTTTAGACTGTAGTCTCTGAAAAGTTCACCTCCCAGTCGATCACACTCAACTGCAACAGTATTATCTTATCTCACAAAATTGAGTATTTATATTGACATCCATAAAAGTAATTTCGAAAATGTTTGTAATTTATAAATTTTATTTATACGATTTTTGTCAGAGATATTTTGCTGCTGCTGAAAAATTGCATGCAAAATGAAAATAAATAAAAATGGCTAAGTAAATACAACAAACTGAAAACTGTTTTTCCCATGACCTCGAAAGCTGGTGCCCAGTTCCCAGTTCCCAGTTCTCAATTGGCAGTCAGGTTTGGGGCATGTAATTTCAGACGCTCGGCCACAGAAAAAATGCATTCAAATCAGACGACGGAGACTACGTGACGTTGAAATTAAATCAACTAGACTAGAGGCAGGCAGTTGCCCAGTTAGCCAGTTAGCCAGTTGGCCAGACCACTTGACCAAGAGCAACTTGCGCAGAATGGAGACGAGTTTTGGCTTAACCCTGGCTGACTAATGCACGACATCAGCGATGGCCAGACAGAGGCTGTGCGCCCGGTGTAAATTGTTTAACATTTAGGCAGCTTTAATTTGTAGACGTCGCGACGTTGTTGCTGCTCGCTGCTCGCTGCTCGCCTCGCTGTTGTTGGCCATCAACGCCGCTGTCCGTGCAATTTGTTTTCATAATGCCCGATATTAATAAACGACCGCAGGCGACAATTTTGATTAAAATGCCATTTATATAAAAGTGCCTTAGCAGGTCTTTAATAAAGTGATCCATGTGATGCTGCGGCGCTAATCCCTTGAGTGAGTGACTAATTGTGGTCCAAAGCCGAGCACGCAATGGATGCACGTAGCTGGCAGGCCAATCTTTCAGCGCCGCAGTTCAAGCTGATTGCCAAACACAGAGTGCCAGGCTGGCGAGGCACGTCAGCCGCAAATTGCGGCCACAGGGTTCAGATTCACCTTGGGATAGTCGGAGGCAGAGATCAGAGCCGGAGCAGCGCATCAATAAGGCACGGCCTGGTTGGGGAGAAAGGCTGCGCAAATCAATAATTGTATTGACTGAACGCCGATGCAGATCAAAAGGTCGCCACATCATGCAAATAACGCGGCCAAATGCTGCAGCTGGAGATGAAGCCGCAGATGAGGCTGCAGTTGAGGATGGGTAGCCAGCCCACAGCAGTTGGCCCAGCAGCCATCATAACTTCGCAGATTGCAACCGCGGAATGCAGACAGAGAAACAGACAAAGAGACACGCGGACAAACGGACAGACAGACAGAGTCAGAATGCAGACTTGAGACTTCAGACTTAAGAGTTAAGACTGCAACTTGCTGAAAGGTCAACGCGATCATTTCCGCATGATTACAAATGCAATTCGTTGCTTGTGGCATGCGCAGAGCGTAGGCTCTATCCATAGCATCTGGGCATGGCACTTGAGTCACCAGTGAAGCACACACACATACACACACATAGACAGTCTTGCATGCGCTTCGTTCTCGCTTGAAGCCGAAGCTCGAGTTTGTGTCTTAAGTCTTTCGTTTTTTATGCGCGCTCTCAAGCTGAAGCCACGTTGAGTCGCGTCTGCGCTCAATTCTCTCTGCGAGCAACTCTCCACTGGGTTTTCACAGCAGGGGCAACAGCAATGCGCGCATGCGCAGGGGTAATGCCTGGGGTGTTTAAGGGGCAAAGAGGAGGGGCAACTTTCAGGGGTAAAAGTAGAGTTTATGTGGATTGCATTGAGGGGTGGTTTTTGGTCGAGAGTTTGAGTGGGCTGTGAGGGGTGGCTGGCAAATCTACACTGGGGTAAAAAGTTATGGAGGGGTTTTAGTAGCGGAGAAGTTAGCAGGAGAAACGATGCGGAAGACCGTCTAAAATTTTAATTAAAATTATATTATAGATATATTCGAGAATTGATATAGATCTTAGATCATATAGAGAAATATTGTAAAAATTAGATTAACAAAAATTTATATAAAACAATTAAATGAAAATTATATCTTCTACATCAAAAACGTTTATGTCTGCTTAAATTCTGTAAATCATATCAAATAATGAAGCCTAATGTGATTATTAATTATTATTAATTTAGAGTAAAATAAATCTAAGATTTTTTGGGTAAATACTTAAGGGTAATACTAAAGATATTGTATCAGAAAACTGAGAAAACAAAATATAAATAAATTTATATATAAATCACAGATGTAGTATGTATCCATATATGTATATTTACATATTTATATCACTAGATCTGCTTTGCATACTTATAATATTCTTTTTTTATAAGCACTAAGAGTAAGACATATTAAGTACTTAATCCTTCACATTCCGCATTATCTTTGCTCTTACGAATCACGTTTGAAGAGCACTAAAATGCTTATGCTGTTGATAAATTGCATCAATGATGATCGATGCTGGGCAGCTTTAAGAGTCAGCTACTTAGGGCACTTAAAGACCTTCACTGATGCAGATAACAATGAAATATTGCTGCTACTGCCCAACTTGTCCACTGTTTGCATTGCCTTGCTTTAACTGCAGCTCCTGCTGCAACTGTTGGTGCTGCTGCTGCTACTGCTGCTACCGCTCAGTTATCGCAATTTCACAATATTTTGCAATGAGCAACTGGCAGATGCGTCGGACGGGCTGCAATCGCAGCCTCCGCGATAAGGCAGTGTCAAAATTTAGCAACTGCTGATGCTGCGACGCTGTCAACATATCATTTGTCATTGACTCCACGTATCGATAGCGACTCACCAAACGGGTCTTTTTGTCTATGACAAATGCTGTGGAGCTGCAGTCGGAGTTGGAGCTGGAAGTTGCAGTTGGCGGCGTCTGCTCAAGTCAAGTTATTAATGAAGTTGCTGGCAGGCAAAATGTGCCGCCTCATGGGCAATTAACCTGCTAATTAAATGGCCGCCAGTAGCTGGCTCTTACCTGCTGCAGGAAGCACTTGGCATTTTGTGTTTTATGCGATTTTTTATCAGGCCACAACAATCAGCAAAAGCGGAGCACGCCTTATGAATTGCAGTTGCAAATGCAAGACGACAGTTTTTGGCATGCTCAGCATCTCAGCTGCTGTTGCTCCACTGGCTGCCACTTCATTAGCTACCAAATTGATGAGTTCAATTAGCCAGGCCAAGCAGCAGCTGCTCCTGTCTGGTTGCGTTGGTAATTAGCGCAGAGATTTTCAAATTGCCAAAACTTGTCCAGCGCTTCTGCTTGTCAAAGTTTTGGGCACCAAAAAACAAGAAGACAACGAAGATGAAGAAGCAGAAGAAGAAGCAGCTGAGGTAGATGTGTGTCAGTTTGTTGCATTGGGCATTTTGTTGATGCCGCCTGGTTTCACTTTCGAAGCATTGTGAAATCAAATGAATATGAATTCCAATTCCAATTTCAATTCCTTTTTTGCAGCTGCCGCACAAAGTTTCAGCATTCGTAGAATTCGCAGCAATCCTTTATAAATGCTTTTTTTATATATTTTTTGGCATCCGGGTTATTCGGCTGTGCTTAATGAGCCCGCTTTTCGAAATGGTATTCTCGTGTTAAAACATTGATTCGATTGGCGCTCTTAAAAGGTGTCGCCGGCCCATAAAATAAGCCAACTTTTAGTCTTGTTTTTCTTATATACCTATATATCTCTCCTTTTTTTTTTTTTGGCTTTTTATATTCTCACTGACTGACCATAAAAGTTTCGCCCAAAAAATCAAAAGGCGCCGTATCCTTTTTTCGTTAATTAACGCATACGTTTATTTTTCGTTTTTGCCTCTAGCCTGGCTACCCGCTAAGAGCAACATATACAACAATTTTCAGCTGCTGCCAAATTGTGCGATCTGCTTGTCAACTTTTATGGAGCTTATGCTTTAATTTTAATTGTAATGCCCATTTAGCAGCAGCAGTCGACGCAGCAGCAGCAGCAGCCAGCAGAATGGCTGACCAATTCATTAACATACACACACGCAGTGACCCATATACAGGTGTGCATGTGTGAGTATCTGTGTGTGTGTCTGTCCAAAAAGTTCTGTTCGTTTCCTCATCGTTTTCATTTTCACAGTCCCACGTTGAGAGCTCTTTCACACAGCTGTCCGTGTGAAAAGCATTTCAGCGATTTTCAGAATGCTCCAAATGTGCAGCGACTGAGAATTTTCGGCGAATGTAATGCGAATGAAAGCAGTTTGAGCAGCCAACAGATACCCTGTAAAAAATTTAATATATATGAGTGGTTGATAGAATACGAAGCAGATTGAAGACAAACAAATTCTGTCGACGAATGTAATATATCTGTATGAGAATATCTATTGTATTAAGGCTTGATTTTTTTAAATCTTAGCCTAAGAGTAAGCAGCTAAGAGATATCCTGTAGAAAATGGAATATCAAGTAGACTAAGATAAGCTGTTTGCAAAGAAGTTGCCTATAAAATGAACATATATATTGTATATAGACTTGATATATAGCTATGAGATCTACCAAAGCTGCTAAGAGATACCCAGTAAATGATCTTAAATATATGAATAAATTGCATTCAAACAAATATTAAAGAATATAAATAGACTTAATATTCTTAAGCCTTAGCGTTAGCCTATAGTTGAGCAGCTATGAAATACCCTAAACATTGCAAAGTTATCAATTATTTATGCAGATTTTAAATACAATCAAGCTAATCTCTCTATATCTATATTAAACTCTTTATCTATAATATCAACCCATGCCAGACCACATGCTTCCCACTGCAACTACTTAACGGACAAAGCAGATTTCAGATAAAACAGCATTGTATAAAGTACTACATTTAGATAAAGTACCATTGTATTTGGTAGTACAATACATACCCCACCCATTGCTCTGCCCTTTGCAGGGCATATCAAACAAATCGCAGCGAAAGAGTGTGTTTTAATAAAGTTCTCATTCTCACATTATTCGTCACGCCGTACAAACGCGTCGGCGCGCCCACATTCCGCTCCAGAGAAGGTTCTGTGTGCGTGCTTGATTCCCAGTCTCATTAGCGGATGGCCAGCAATTTACCCAACTCCCTCCCTCCCTGTCTCTCTCTCTCTCTCTTTCCCTCTCACACTCTATTCACTTCAACTTTACCAGGGACAGTTCACATGTTGGCGACGATCGCCCTGGCTATGGCCATGGATATGCCCGTTCCCAGGCGCATTGCCAACAACTGCACAAGTTCTCGTGTGATTTTTTGAATCGTCGCGATTCGTGGGTAAGCTCTTCGAATCCCACCCCTAAAATGCGTCGGAAGCGTGGTCTGCACCTGCAACCAGTTGGGGGTTGTTTCTTGGTGACGCGTGCCGCGTGTGAGAAACGCAATTTGTTATTGTTTAATGTTCTTCTCTTTGTTTACTGTGGGTTGTTTACACAGATTGCAACAAGAGTTTCGATCAGCTAACTGCCAATACAAATTGCAAATTTCTCATTAAGTTTGCCAGCAATTCTGGCAGCTGTTCGCCTTGACCTCTCTTTCTCGCTCTCTCTTTCAGGAAAATGTAGACTCCCAATTCCAGTTAGCTTTGTGGCTGCTGATGGGCAACTTATAAACAGCGTTTAGATCGTGCCCAAAGGGTTTCGTTTGGGGGGCCATCAAATTGCCCCATCATCAGCTGCAGTTTGAAACAAGTAAGATTGCTCTAGTCGAAACTGAATGACTAGGACATACCCTGAAACCTGCGAAAGGAATTAAATAAATTCGGCTCTTGATGTATCATTTATGAAATTTACAGGACATAATGAAAACATATTTTAACACTTAATTTCATAAAATAAATAAAATCAGAAATATTCATATAATGTATACTCACTTCGAAACCTAACTTGATGTCTTTCGTGATCTTCGATGTACGATCCCCGAATTATGGATATGGATTTGTATCAATCTGATGAATTGATAAGATATAAAAAAAAAAACTCAATAAATTTGTTGTGCGTGCCGTACTTAAACATATATTTGAAATTTCAAGTCTTTAGCTTTTGTAGTTTTCAAGTCGACGCTTTTAGACAGATGGACAGAGAGACGGACAGAAGGGCACATCGACTCAGTGTCTTGATCAGGGATATATATATATATGTATATATATATACCTAGACACATTTAGCACAAAAGCATTATACCCTTTTAACCCACTTCCAATCGGTTCAGGGTATAATGAGTTTGTTGCCTAAGTCTTTCGATTTTGTAGTCTGCATTGCATTTCAAAACGAATTTATTTTTATAAACGTAATACGTTAAACCTGAGTAAGCAACATCATCATCACTGCTGCAACGGCAACAGCAACAACTGCAACATCAGCAACAACAGCAACTTGCGATAAAAAGATTTTTGTTTCTTGATTTCGTTGCACCAAAAAAGGCAACGGCAACTCCCATTAAACGGCCCAAAAAGGCAAAAGTTGCTGTCGTTGTTATTGTTGTTGCTGTGGCTGTTTGCTGTTGTTGCCGCTGATGTTGCTGTTAGTGTTTTCTTTGTTAACTGGCGCCCACCACGCTGCGGCGGCCACCGGCGCAGTCTCTTGTATGCATTTCATGTTGTGGCGCCACGCCCATGCAACGACTGCCACATGCAACGCCCACCAGCCAGTCAGGCAGCCAAACAGCCGGGCAACCAGCAACAGTCTCTGTGCCATATTCCCAGATTTGTTTAGGCCATTTTGATACGCAGCCCAAGTGCAGGCAGCAGCGTCATTAAAGCAGCTGCATTTAATTTCAATGCCCATTTAAGGCCGCAAAACTTTGCCATGTGTTGTTGTTTCAGTTGTTGTTGTTGTTGTCAAGGGCTCAGTTTTCCCCCAAGCACAGAGTCTTGGCCCCAACCTCACAGCCTAGCAGCTGCGCAGCTCAACGCATTTTTTACAACATTTTTGCCGCGACTAGAGCCAGGCCCTACTTCAATCCCTCTTTCAGTCCAAGTCGACGCTAAACACGTGCAACTAGGCAACAATTCAGCCCCGTTGTGGCCCCTCTGCAGTTGTGGCTGCCGCTGTTGTTGTATCAATTAAAGCTGCGCTTGATTTTCACATGCGTAGGACGACAGGTGCAAAATGCTGCAACGACTTAGACCCCAGCATTCAACTCCAGCTTGATCTGCAGCTCTAGCCCCCCGTTCGCAGTGATTTGAATTTTTCCATGCGGTTGGGCTGGTAAAATTGCACGTTAAATGGGCAGAGCAGGCGGCATTAAGACAAGGCACAGGTGCAGTGGCAACAGCTGCTCAAATCATTTGCAAACGCGTTAAGTGCATCACCGGATGGGCGGGAGCCTGCTTGACGAACGGGTGGCCAGCACACCTGCACACACATACACATATACACATACACACACCTGCTCAGTCTGCTAATTAAGATTTTACAATTCGCTTTTTATTAGTGTTTATGAAATTGTAGGAAGTGACATCTGAAACATAGTTGATGACAGCTCGAATAAGTTCTTTGGCTTAGAAAATTTCATGATACATATATATATATATCTTGTTAATGGGCAAGATTTAAATAAAGACTTGTTCCTCTTTCACAATAAAAAGCTTAACTAACAATTATTCCTAGCTCCCCACATTTACACATAGTTGTCGACAGTAGCTCGCTCGTTGCGATTGATGCGCAAATTGCCCATGCAGCCCTCGAATAGAATGTCGGCGATTGCCTTGCGTGCTAGGATGCGTTGTGTGGGGGCCATCTCCTCGTACTGGATGGCCCAGGATTTGGCTAATGTTTCGGAGGCCTCGCTTAACGAGATGTTTGACTTCTGCGATGCAGAGCCCTTTAATACAGTCAATGTGGTGGTTGAGGTGGATGTTGATGGCTCGTTTAATTCTGAATTGCTGGTATCGGATTTGTCTAATTTGTTGACATCATTCGATCCTATTGCGTCGGTTTGCATGGTATCCAAATCATTTTCAAATATTTCAATCTTCGGGCTGAGCAGCAAGCTCTCATTAAATTCGGCTGGTGAAGTCTCAGGGCATGTATGTGGTAATTTTGGTAAAGCTGTTATTGCGCCAGTGTCCAATGGATCCATCATGTACTACAAAATGGTTGGTAAATCAGTGGGATATTACATATTTATCAAAAAATGTACTTACATTGAATTTAAAATCCGAAATCTGCTGTGTTCTAACATTTTGCTTACTACGCATCTTCCGTGACCTGCGCTGAAAGGACTCCTGGGTCAACAGAAAACTCATGTTATCGTAGAACCATACTGTGGGCTTGCACAGGTCAGCATGTAAGCCCAAATCTTGCTGTTTCCAAATGCGCATCTGTTCGCGTCTGTAATTTGTACGAAAAATGTTGATGCGACGTCCGACATCGCTTTTTGTTGCAGTAGGTTGAATCTCTCTAAGTTTATTGTGTAGTATATCGTATGACCCATTCCTTAATTCCTTATTTCTATAATCAGGATGGTGAACATCCCAAAGTTCTGGCATGTCTTGATAGAGTTTTAAAAACTCGCGCCAAAACTGTCGCTTATTAGCAATAAAACGATCTAGCAACCCTGACATTGCGTGCAGCCAACTTCACGTTATGTGTGTTTTAACAGAGCTCTGTTATTTAACAGAGTGACAGGTTTTGCGCAAACTATACAGAAGATGAATTTTATTTATATGAAAATACTTTGTATATGATTGTTTTGTATCGAATTTAAATCCTTTACTTACTATTTAGCTTTTTAAATGCGTATTATATGAATGTACACATATGCACATACTTGGACGACCTCCTCGTGGCAACGCCAATCACAGACTGACGACGACGACGGTGGATGTGTGACTCTGTGAGCGTTGCTTGTTGTCGATTGATTGATTGATTAGTTTCGTGTCTGTGTGTCAGCATTTTTGTGTGTATGTGTGCGTTACTTTGCTTTTGCGTTTATTTTTGTGTGCGTCTAGGTAAACTGTCCATCAATCAACTGACGTTCGTGGAAATGTGCTGGTGTGTGTATATATGTACATACATTGACGCATAAATACATATGAACACATATATTCATTAATTTACTTATGTACATATATATATACACATAAATATATGTCTATATCTGATGTAGGTTTACATATAATGGTTGAATAAATACAAATTTTTGTAATTGTTATCAAAATTTTATTTTGTATGGAAAGTTTTTTAGAATATTTATTGAAAACTGTCTAGCCGTAACCAGCACCACCCTGTGCCACATGGCCCAAACGCCAGTTTGAATATGTATATGTATGTATGTACAAGTGCATGTGTGTACTGTTGTTTGTATGTATGTATGAAAATTGGTTAGCATGCAAGTGTTAGTGAGCAGTTGCCCGCCCAGGCTAAGTCTGCAGCTAAGGGCAGACATGCGCACTAAGAAATAAACAAAAAGGTTGATTTGCATGCCGGCTATGCATTAATAAGTTTTAACAGACAACAAGCACAACGACAAACATTAGGCGAACCAGTTGTATTTCTTGCTATAATATATGTATGTATGTAAAACAACTTGCATATTTTAATGTGTTTACTTAAGTAAATTAATGCAATTTAAATATACACATACATATATACATACATACATATGTATGTACATACATAAAAGTTCTGCTAATTACAAAAATTTTTTTTTGGCAATTATTTACAGTTACACCCTGCGCGCGTGCATTGCCACCCACCGCACGCACGTACACACACACACACACATGCAATTACAACTTGTGGCTGTATTGCTGAGCACACACCGACGCAGTGAGCGAATGCAAGAGAGTGGCAACCTCGCTGTTGTCCACAACAGCAGCGGCCACCAACTAAGGGCAGACATGCGCACTGTCAAACAGCGCATATATTTGGACTGATTTTTTGATTATTTGCATGAGTAGCTGACTGACTGACTGACTATATATGTAGAGATGCAACAGTTGACGTGCATAATTAGGTGCTACATTTGGTTTGTTGTATTTGGTAAAAGTACACGTAATTAAAAATATACAAGTATTCTATGATTGATTGCATCCATTAGCATCTTTGAGATGTGCCACTAGCTCTTAATATATCATCCGTACACTCATTGCCTGTATGACTACTCTGATTTCTATTCCAAATCGTCGGCCATCTCCCACAAGACTTCGTCGGCGCGAGTTGTTAATTCAATCAGTCGCGAGTTCTTCTTCGACGTGGCAAACTGTTTCAATAGCTTCAGGCACTTGCGCGCCTCCGCACAGCTCATTATCGATTGACCATTGTTGTTCTTGTCGTGCTGCTGCGTCTGCTGCAATTGCTGTGGCTCTTGCTTTCGAAGCTTCGCTTGTGGCGGTGTCGGCTGCGACGGCGGCGGCGTCTGAGCTGGCGCTTTGGTCAACGTGGGCATGGGCGGCAATGTGATCATGGGCGTAGAAACCTCTTTGGCTGGACTGCGAGCCCGTTTCTGCTGGCGCATTGCGCGCGTCTGCTCAATGTACTGCTTCTCATCATCCACATTAGCTGCCAGTATTTCAGCCAAGGAGGTAACGCTGGAACGGCCACCATTGTCATCGTCATAATCGTCGAGGTATTCGCCATCGCTGTCCAATTCCTGCTTGACACACACAGGTGACTGCTCAACGGCTGGCTGTTCTTTGGCGACTTGCTCAACCGGCTGCTGCTGCTGTTGTTGATGCAGGTCCACCTCCAGCTCGTGTTGATGCTCTTCCGCATCTTTGGGTTCCGTCTTGATCTCCTGCTTTATGTCCACCATAGGTGGCGGTATTGTAGCCTTTGCTGGCTTCTTCGCTTGCGTCGTCGATTGCGTCGGTCGCTGTGTAATGCTCTGCGCCAGTGTAGCTAACGGTATGATGGTCATTGTCTGTGTCCCAGCAGCTGTAGCACCTGGTGGTAAGATAGGTGTGGCCAGCAGCACCTTCTGCGAGGTGCCGGGCGGCACCTGTGGCAGTCGCACCAATTGGGGCAGGGGCTGCATAATTTGCGCATTTAGCTCACTGAGCGAAGGTTTCACATCTAGCTGTTGATCCTGCTCAAAATCGCTGAAATCGCCACCACCATCGATGTCAACGTCACCTTCATCGTCGTCCAGATGGCTGCTGCCGCTGATGGTGACGCTGAGATCCTCCTCTTCGTCCTCGTCATCTTCATCCATAATATCAGACATCGCATCATTTGCTGGCGTACACTCCGACATCACATCCTTGACTATATCATTGATCTGCACCGAATGGCTCTGCGTGTAGCCGACCTTTAGCAGCTTTGTATCGTTGTGCTGTATATTGTAGGTGGTGCGAAACTTGTCGCACCACTCTTGATGCGGAAAGAAGTTGTTCAGGCCCATGGAGCTTTTGAATTGCAGCGCCATCTTCTGTATCAGTCCATCCGATATGATGAAATCCTTGTAGTACATCATGCGACGTATCCACTCAAAGACTGCTTTGCCCAACATCGATACCCGCACCACTTTCAGCTCCTGCGTCTTGGTATCTTGACAGCGCCTGGTGCGCTGCTCCCATGCCCGCATCACCTCGTCCTTCTGCTGCACGATGCGCTTAATCTGATCCGGACTGCAATGAAACAGTCGGCCCACATGCTTGTAGACTGGTTGTCGATCGTATTCCCGCAGAGCAGCCACCTTCTCATTCAGGGCCAAGACATTTTTCCGCTTGATGCGATTGTCAAAGGCGATCCTGTCCGATGGATTCAATGGGGGCAAGGGGGGCGACAGCCTCCCAGCTTTTGCTTTAGTTGATGTTTTGCTCGTAATTGTTGCTGCTTTGGTAATTGCTCCAGGTGCTTTTGTTGTTATTGTAATTGTTGTTTCTGTTGGTGTTGTTGTCCATTTGCTAGCCTTTGGCTCGACCTCAAATGCGTGTGGCTGCAAAGACAAAATCATGAAGGCTACTGCGAGCACAAACAGAAAAACCTTGTTTACCTTTTGTTTATCGCTGCCTTTTTGAGCCTTTTGCTCTTTGTGTAGCTTACGTTTGTCGCGCACACGCATTGCTGTATTTGCTGTTGTTTAATTCCTCAAGAAAATATATATTTTAATTGCACCTTAAACGAGAATGAAATGTTATTGCTCGTTGTTGTTTTAAGTATTATTGTCTTGTTTTGTTGCGCTGACTCACCCTGTGCCCAGCTACCTATTCCCTGCGCTCTCTTTAATGCACGAAACTGTTATTGGCACACATACATACGTAGAGTACCTACGTGTGTGTGTGTGGATGAGTGTGTCCGTGTGCGGTGGCTACGATTATGCGCGTTGACAGCAACAAAACGTCGCCTTTTCTTGGTTTTTGTTTTTCTCTTTTTCTGTGTTTTTTGTTAATTTAACATGCACTTTTCTTTACATTTGTTCTTATTGTATTGAAATGCACTGCACACGCATACGCACACGTGTGCAATTGCTTTTAATTTTGCCCGACTAGAACGGCGTTATATATAAAAATAGCTGCCCACCCGCTGCCAGCGGCTGCCGTTTTCGTTCTGGTGTTCCGTGTGTTTGTTCATTCTGTGAGCGCGAATGCGCATTGAGAGTACTTTTCTGCGCCGGCGGAGAGCTTCATGATAAGCGCCCAAGCAGCGCGCAACTTTAACTTGTGAGTGTGTGAGTGCTAAACGTCAGATAATGGCAGCAGCTCACACAGCCACAGACAAACACACGTATTTGTAAGGCCATCTGAGCAAGAGAGGGTTGCAATTATTCATTTCCATCTACCAATACGCTCTCTCTTCGAACTGCGCATGCGAGAACTTTACGAATGACAGAACCAAATTGAGACACATTTGACTCAACTAGTTGGAGATTCAATTCGATCGCAACGAGACGACTTAACGCAAAAATTTATTTTAGAATTTGAACAGGCATTTATACATATGTACGAATGTATGTATACATACATACATACATATATGTAATAAATGTAACAATTCCTAGTTCATATTGATTGCAATATTTTAATTATTTTCCTAACCGAATTTCGTATATTGTCGTAGAATATGCGACATGGCAGCAGGATTGTCAGCGGGCACCATATGACCGGCCCGATTTACCCAGAACATACTGAAATTTCCAGCTGTTTTCTCGTAACCCTCCAGCACGCGATCCACATTGATGCCTACGCGAGGGTTATTCAAATAGTTGTTCCTATCGTTCCAATTCATGTTGGCAATCCAATTGACCGCACCAGGCGTAGCGCATATCAAGTCCAAGCCACCAGAAAAGACGCCCACTTTAACAGTTGTGTTGTTCAGCAGCTCCTCAACTAAGCAAATATAAAAAAATCAAATTCGATATACTTTCTCTATGTAATATAGATCTACCAATATGCACAGCTGGCTTCATAAAGTCGCCCATCAGCTTGTTGAAGGTTGCCCCACTCTGGGCGCCCCACTTGATGCCGCTGGTTATGTTAAGTGCTTTGGTGACGGGTCCCAGCATCAGATCGTCGAGCAGCTTATCGCGATTCTCATCAATGTCAAAGTGCACCAAGGTGCGATACATGCGCTCTGGAAAGAAATCTTTAGTACCTGATTTCCAATCTGACAAATTGTAGCTCACCTTCCGGATTCATTTCGATCAACTGCCTCAGGTACTTGTCGCCGCGTGTAGGCGTCTCCACATTGTAGAAATCCACGCCCTTTGTTTCGCGCAGCACCACTGACTGCGTGGAGCTCCATTGCAATGTGGCCTGTGTCCACTTCTCATTATCAACATTCTTCTTGGTCTTCAAGGCTGAAGCTTCGATCTTGTCATGGCCATCCTGATCCACTATACCCAATTGTAGCAGATATGGCGCCCAGGAAAGCACCGAGTCAATGGGCGATGTCCAGGGATCACCCAGAGCAACCGACTGGAAGTTGCTCTCAATCTCGCCTCGCTGTATAGAGTAGTAAAGTTCTAGGGCAAACTCTGGTGCCATTTTGCCGCCGTAGCTCTCGCAGAAGATATGCAAAGGCGTTGTTTTAAACTCCGGATGCAGCGCATAGAATCCCTTCATGAACTCCACCAGATCCAAAGCAATTTGTTTGTTGGTTGTGGTGTAATAGGAGGAGCCATCCACATAGCTGAAGCCACTGCCCACAGGATTATCGATGAATATGACATTCATATCCTTGACCCAGGTCCAGTCCCGATAGCTGCCATCCAGCTGCAAAGGTCCCAACTCCTCGAAGTTGCCATAGCCCGTGGATGAGGCACCTGGGCCACCTTGCAGCCAAATGGCCAAGGGGCGATCCGTATAGCTGGTTACATTAGCAGTGGTGTAGTAGAGCCAGTAGAACATGTGGGCGCCCTTACGAACATCCACAAAGCCCCAATCCTGTTCGCCTGGCCCATAGCCCACTCGGGCTGTGATGAAAATTAAGTTTAAGGATTTAAGGTTTTAGAAATAAGGAGAAATCAAGGGATCATTCCGAGTTACACAATGCCTGCAGTAGAAAGAAGCTTATGTGTAAAATCTCAGTAAAAACTCTTGGAGGAGATTACGAAGATTCAGACAGGCGGACACACGGACATGGCTTTATCACGTCACCTCGTCGTGCTGATCTAGAATAGATCTACTTTATTTAGTCTCTGATAGTTCCTTCTAGGAACTTCCTAATATGAGTTGCAAACTTCTGACCATAATGAATATACACTTTTTAAAAGAGTAAAATAAAGACCTTGGGTTTTAATTAAAGCATTTATAGCTACTTTAATAAATTTCTTGTGAACTTTGCTATCTTGGTAAATAGAATAGCATCTGTTTGAGTATTCTCTATAAGTTTTGATAGCAGCTTGTATGATAAGATATCTATCTAGAAAAATTGTTATGCATTTGAAAAAGCTACTGAAATACGCTTGAAAGAACTAATTTATTTATTATCAATTTTCAATTGTACTTTTAAATTTCTATTAGGAACTGATTTGCGTATAAAGTTGTCACACAGTTTAGTTTAGGATATGTTCCAGTATTCCCTAGGTATATGTAGAAGCTACTGAAAATGTCTTGAAGACAAGCTCTATTAGGTTATTTATATTTACTTCTTATTAGCACCTGACTGGCATATAAAGTAAGTTATTTTTCCGTCTAAACACAGTTGGTTGTCTGCCAAATTGAGGTCGGCCTGTTACAGTTCCACTTACCGTTGACAGCACCACAGTTGAAGAGGGCTAGGAGCACAGCAAAGCTGATTAATAGACAATTCATTTTGCACTAGTTACTTGCGACCGAACAGCTTGGAGTGTGTCGATCGTCTGATCGTAGGTAAAATTCACTCACAGCAAAGGTAAACGAATTTCTAATCTTTGATTGGGGGCGTGTGGGCAAAAATCAAAGAACGAGTATCACGATCCACTGTGATCGTAATTGTCAACGGTCTTCAGGTCTTCACAATTGATGCGTTAAGTGTGGACATTTATTTATGGCTGATTTTTTGCAGAAACTTACCTTATCAGTTGCGTTCATAAATTTAGATGAAGCCACTAAGCTCGTTACTTAATTACCAGTTCCCATTGCGATTGTCTCTTATCGCAGCCATGCTTCAATGGGTTTCTTTTCGTTTTCAGTTCTTAAGAGGCTTTCAATTTTCAATTAACTTTATTTGATGCTATCGGAAAGTAACTTGTAACTCTATCCAAAGCCTGTAAATTCGCGCAGGACATGGCTCATGGCAGCGGGGTTGTCAGCGGGTGCCATATGCCCCGATCTATTTATCCAATACATGGTAAAGTTGCCGCCCGACTTCTGATAGCCCTCCAAAACGCGATCTACGCTGATCGCAATGCGTGGAGCAGTCAGATACTCCTCTCGCTTGCTCCAGTTCATCTTGTCTATCCAGTTAACAGTGCCAGGTGTGGCACAGATTAGATCCAAACCACCCGAAAAGACGCCCACTTTCAAGGGAGTTTTATCCAGAAGCTCGTCAACTGATTATATAATATATGATGTAAGCAAGTTTTCTTTTAAGTAACTTGCTGTTCTCGTTTACCTATGTGTATTACGGGCTTCATAAAGTCAGTTCTATGAATGTCAAAGGTGGTTCCACTTTGTGCACCCCATTTGACATTGGATGGTATGCCCAGGGTCTCAGCTACAGGTCCGCGCATAAGGCTCTGTAGCAACTCATCACGATCTTCGTCGATGTCGTACTTCACCATGGTGCGGTACATGCGCTCTATGGGTAGGCATTTAGGATACTCAACTATATTTGATAATACTTCCGCAACTTACCTGTGGGCGACTGCATCACCTGCCTTTGATAGCGATCACCGCGCGTCTCCTTCAGCACATTGTAGAAGTCGACGCCCTTTGATGCCTTCATCACTTCCCATTGTGTGTTGCCCCACTGATATGTGGACTGTATCCAACGCTCGCTCGCCACCAGTTCGGCTGTCAAGTTGGCAGCCTCCATGATGGCGTCGTAACCATCATGATCCACGATGCCCATCTCGAGCAAAAATGGACCCCACGCCAGAACCGAGTCAATGGGCGACGTCCAGGGATCCCCCAGAGCCACCGACATTAAATTGCTCTTAATCTCTCCTCGCTGCTTAGCATAGTAAAGCTCTAGAGCAAATTCAGGAGCCATTTTTCCGCCGTAGCTCTCGCAGAAAATATGCAAGGGCACGGTCTCGAATTCCGGATGCAATGTATAGAAGCCCTTCATAAGCTCAACCAAATCCAAAGCGATTTCCTTGTTTGTAGCCGTATAGTGAGCCGTATTGTCCACATAGCTGAAGCCACTGCCCACAGGATTATCAATGAATAGCACATTCATGTCCTTTACCCAAGTCCATTCCCGATAGTCTCCATATAAATCAACCGGACCCAACTCTTCGAAGTTGCCATAGCCCGTGGATGAGGCACCTGGTCCGCCCTGCAACCAAATAGCCAACGGACGTTCCTTGTAACTGGTGACATTAGCAGTGGTGTAGTAGAGCCAGTAGAACATGTGGGCGCCAGGACGTACATCTATATAGCCCCAATCCTGTTCGCCGGGTCCGTATCCGGGCTTACCTAAAATTAATAAAGTAAGTCAAGATTCCTATTTTATGTATTTTGCCATTTGAACTTGCCTTGTGCCAGTGTTGCATAGCACACCAAAAGTATTGCTATCAAACGAATTATAAGCGCCATATTCCGCTGTAGCCAGCAGCTAACTGTGCTTTGGCTAGCGCCAGCTCGTTGGACTCCATTTTAATGGAACGGCTTATCAGATGTCAATGCGGTTATCTTGACAAGTGTTAATTTAGTAGTGCAATTTTAGTCACGGTATTGTAATCAATTTATTAAAACCATTTGGTAAACTTAAAGGCATTTTAACAGGCACTTTTTGCCATCAGAGTATCAGATTTAAATCAATTTATAATGAAAGCATGTAACTAGCCTGAATAAAATGAAGTTACATCGCTGTTGCCTGTTTTTGAGCCCAGTCTTCAACTAAGCAGCTAAAACGTTAAAAAAGCGGTTAATTGTTAGTGCAGTGTTAAAGCGTGTTATCGATATCGATTACATGAAACCGGCTAAAAAACTTTGTGGCAACTCCACTTAAACAGCTGTTTGCGCTGTGTGTTGTTATATTTCTTTGTGTCTAGCAGGTGTGGGTGGGCATTAATTTAATTATACTACTCAATAAATCAACGACATGGCATCTGTTCGCATACCCAAGCAAAAAGTTATACTCTGCGGTGATTATGGTGTGGGAAAGAGTTCCCTATTCAGACGCTTCACGAATGATACGTTTGTCACCGAGACAGACCGTAAATCGACGCTGGGTCTGGATCACATTGACCGCGAGTACAATGTAGGCGAAAAGCAAATTAAGGTGCCTCTAATTACTTTTAATTATAGCTAAATACTAATTTTAATATCGTTTGAGCAGTTGCAATTGTGGGACACTGGCGGCATGGAGCGTGTGGCGTCTGTGACATCGTCCTATTACAAATTTGCAGAGGGTGCTGTTCTGGTCTTTGCCTTGGACAATGCGGCATCGTTTCATTCTTTGTCGCAGCACTTGCTAGACATAGTCACATATGCAGAAAATGCCAAAATCTTTATATGCGGCAATAAGAGTGATCTCGAGGGCCGCGAGCCAGAAGTAAGCGACGAGGAAGTCGAAGCATTTTGTGAGCAGTGCCACAGCCTGATCAGCGCAACCTACAAGACCTCCTGTCGCACGGGCAAGGGAATCGAGGAAATGTTCCAAGATATCTCGCGTCAGCTGGTGCAGGCCAATCGATCCAAAATGGAGCTGCAGGCGCTCGAGCGGCAAAGCTTTCAAGTAGACAAGAACAACGAGGGAGAGATTAACGAGGATGCCTCCTCTTGCAGCTGCTAGCAATTGGGAAACATTGAGTTTGGCTAACTTGTTGGCACTTAACGCTGAACTCAATGCATTTAAATAATTTATTTTATTTATTAATTCAGACACTTGGTTAGTTTTATTATTTGTAAATATTCACTGCGAATTTAATGCTAAAACGTCCTAAAATGATATATTTAATATGATATAGTTAATATTTATATGCGCCCAGTCGCAAAAGCCAACGAACAATTTTTTATTTAAATACATTTAACACTCATATGTATGAATAAGGGCATAAGTCATAGTAAATTAAGCTTTGTAGTTTAGAGTTTAAAGTTTCTTCAATTTACATAACTAACTCACAATTGAAACTAATAATAAATAAACAATTAATTCAACAAGGAATGCGCTAATGTCTTGTATAGTCGAGCAACTATGACGTGGCTGCTGTGGAGCTGGGCGCAAATGTTAAATAGAGGCTCACTCCAACAGCAACCACAAAGCAAACGCCTACGCCATAGAGGACGACCTTTTCGCGCAGTGCGCGCAGCATCATAGAATTAAGGGTGCGGGAGGCGCGTCCTAAATCGGCATTCGTTTCCCTCAGACGAGCGCGTGCGCCCTGCAACGTCTCGCGCTGATGATGTAAATCTGCCAAAAAATATGCAAAAGATTACAATATATTTAAAGTATACCGAATCAAATCTAAATACCATTTAGGACCTGTGCTCCGAGCGCCTCCGTTTCAACAGCTACGCGATATCCTTCATTTAGGCGATTACCGGTGCGTTCAATGCGCTCGGAGTTGTCGAGTAATCGTTGCCTTTGATCATTGCTAATGGTCACATCCTCGTAGTAGTCATTACTTCCAGCCAGATCCAGTGTTGTGAAACTATTTGCCTGTGCTCGCATGTTGTCCTTCGTTTGCTTGTACTCTCCTTGTAGGCGCTTCAGTTCCGCCTGGGCGACTTGTATTTTACTATTGAAGCTAGTGCGCTGTGTTGGATTTAGTTCACGCACCTCCAGGCCCATTTGTTCGAGCAGCTCCTGTGCCTCCGACAGGCTGGCATCGATTTTGTTGCACAGTTCATTGCGTTCGGCTACGAGTGGGTGGTTAATCAAACTGCTCGTAAAAATATGTTTATGACTTGCACTCACTTGAGTTCTGCTGCAGGCGCCCAATGTGTGCAGTTATTTCAGCGATTAGTGCTGCATACTGCTGCTCATATTGCTCAAGGAGCGACATTTATTATTTATATTAATTGTTACTAACTTTTTGTTGATTTGCAAAAATCTGCTTAAGTTTTTGCTCCTTTTGTTTTGTTTATCATTTCAGTCACTAAATGCCATTCACAGCGAAATGCGCCAGTATTGTAAAATGTGCGAAAGGGCGTTGCCAGACTTGCATACCCAGCCTTGCCGATGTTTTCAAATGAAAAGACGTTTTTACATTAAATTAATAGGTTTTATTTTAATCTCATCGAATATCGTTTGTTTGCCACAGTAATCGCCTGCGCAAATGTGTATTACTTAAGTCAAGTTGTGGAAAGACAAATAAATAATACTAATTCATTAATTAACTATTTATGAATATGTATGTACACTGATCATCACATTTGTGTTTTTTGTGCTTTGTATTTTTATCATACTTTGAGCTGAGTTTAACCCTCTATAAGCGTGGCCTTGTCTCCCTTGCGCAGCACCAGCTCGAGCTGCGAGAGCAGTCCAATGGCACGAAAATTCTCCTTGAAGAGCACAAAATCCTCCAAAGGCTTTAAGTATTCCAATGCTTGTGTATAGCTATCCAGTTCTTTGAGCACATTGGCGTAGGTGTTTGAATCCGGCTCCGGGGAGTTGTGCCCATTTGTTTGACTGCCGGAACTGCTGCCTAGCTTCTTCGGCGAGGCTGGCGCGGATATTGTTGCTGCTGCTGTTGCGGGTGGACTGTTGCCTTTGATGGAGCGCACAGGGGTGGACTTGCCACTGTGACAGTCAGTTAGAGTTTTGGGTGCATTCTCCTTGCTGCTGGCGCTGTCGCGTCCGCTGTTATTGTTCTGCTCCTTGGGACTGGGACTGGAACTGTGCTGGTCCAGCTGTATAGCCGATGTGGAGCCGGTCAGTGACAATGGCGAAGTACGTGCAGCAGCCGAGGCATTGATCTCTTGTACTTCGTCATCGGCTGGGGATTCCAGTTTGGGACGCTTGGCAAGCTGCACCGGCTGGAAGGGGCTGACGCGCTGCTGTGATTGATTTGGCGGAAGTTGTGGCTGGAAGGGTTCGCGCGGTGGCTGAGCTGTGCCTGGTGGTGCTGGTACCACATGCGGCGTTGGGAACTGTGCCTGCAATTGTTGCTGCTGATGCTGTTGCATTTGCTGCTGGAGCTGCTGCTGATGGCGCTCGAAGTAGTAGTCGTTGAAGCTGAAGCCAGGATGCGGATGTGGATGACCGTGCGGATGTCCTGGGAATGGCGGCCAGGCTTGATTCAACTGATGCTGCTGCTGTTGCTGCTGTTGTTGTTGCTGCTGTTGCAGATGCTGTTGCTGCAGAGCATAATGTTGCTGCTGCTGTTGCTCCTGATAGCTCTGCTCCTTGTTGTCCATGCTGTCTTCGTCCTCCTCGTATTCGCCATACTGTTGCATGTAGTTCATGTACTGCTCCGGCATCTCCTCCAGCTTGGCCACACGCTCGGCACTGGCCGGTGGAAACAAATGCTGCAGATCCTGCACAATGTCTGGTATCCACAGCGAGGTGCCCATCGGCTTCAGTTGATTGGTGGCAAGTTTTTGGGCAAAGCCCTGCAAGTGGGTTTCGCGAAAGCGATTCAGCCAGCGATTGTCCGCTATGAAGGATGTGCTGCCGATCACCTGGCGTGCGTTCTCCGCCTTATCCTTGATCATGCCATGAGTGATGCTGCCCCTTAGCTGTGGATTGATGTTAGCTCTCACCAGCCACTCGTAGACCACGGCATTAATGTAGGCGCACTTGCGACTACGCTCGATTTCCTCCACCATCGCCTGCTGCTCCACGGCCTCCAGATTGGAAGGCACCTCCAGTCGCAATGTGGGCAACGCATTTGATTGCAGTCGGCGTCCGCCAAGCACACTGGGATCAAAGTGCAAAGCGCAGACAACTGGCTTCTTGAATGGTATGATGCGCCGTAATGAGGCGTGGCACGCCTCCTTCCACAGCTTGTGAAAGGGATTGTCAGGCCGAGGAAAGGCGAAGAACTGCATGCTTGGGTGTTGCCTGGAATTCGACAAGCATCCAATGATGCAGCATCGCCGTATAGTCGGCATGGCAACTGGTATACTGTTTACGCCCCGAATTGTAAATGAATTTTTGTTGGCGTTGCAAATGCCCGCCAATACCAATCAGAACATAAAAATATAAATCCGCAACTGCAAATAGAAGAAATATCAGTAATTATTAGTTCTAATTAATGACGTATAAAAAAATTGTAATGCACGAGCTGTACGCTATTTCTGTCCTTTCTTCTGTCTTCCTTTTGATATGTCATTGCTTTCGTTTCTTTCGTTGTTTTCGTTTTGAACTTCGCCGCGTTTAAAGTAAGCGATCTGGCAACGCTATAATTATGAGCTACAGTTATTTTTAACAACTTTGCTTGTAAGTGCGCAATGTAATTAATTTTAAAGTTTTATCATATACTTATAAATTCGAAACGAGGATTATTAGAATTAATTTATATTTATTTTTCTATGTTTCTATCAGATTTTATCTTCACATTAGGGTCGAAAACTTTTCGGGCAACCCTCGTGTAACTATATAACGGCTAAGTATTTTCGAATTGCAAAAAGTGCAATCAACTTTAAGCTAAGAAATTGCCAAGCAACCCTTCAAAAAGTTAAAAATAAAACAAGTTTACAGAAAGTTCAATAAAAGTTTTTGTGCTTAATCAACATCAAAAACTAAGAAACTTTTGTTGCAACCAAGCTCCTTTAAGCCATGCCCTAGGGCGAACAGCAATTACCAATAAAAATTGCTCTCATTGGGGGAAAAACAAACTCTTACCTTAATTCAAATTTTAAAAAAATAATTGATTTTGTATTTCTTATGAAATATGAATCAACTTTATTTACACAGAAGGACAATAGTACTACGAAATTATATTGAACTCTATGAGCCAACCAGATTTTTAGGGTGCTACACATGACGCATTATATGTATATATGTATATCTATAGGTTATATAACAAATATGTACATATTTATGTACATCTGTATCTATAATAGCTTCGACCTCGGGGTTTGGAAAAATACCATCTGCACGCACACACACGCGCAAACAGTTGAGATACGCACACACACATGTTTAAATGCGTTTAGTTAGGTACTTCAGAAAGTTTGAATATATAAGAGCAGTACGACAGCGTGATGCCCGCTATAAGATAGAGATACGAGCGCACCATAAAAAACATCTCTCACACACACACACATACACATTTAAAACTGTTGATAAATTTGAATCGCTGCTCAGGCAACGATGCGTACGCCTTCAGAAATCGATACGTTTTCCAGTCCCAAGTCGCAGCCCCCAAAACCAGAACCAGTCGGACGTCGAACGCTCCATTATGGGAGCACCCAAGCGCCCATACCCATATCGGCAGAGCTCACACACACAGGCACACACACAGCCACACATACAGATACAAATACGAAGATAGCTGGTGCTGCTGCCGCTTGCTCTGCTAGCAACAGCAGCACTTGACTAAAGTGAACGACTTGGTCGAGCCTCCGCCTCCTCCTTTAAGATTGAGGGTAATACTCTGCTGAGTCAGATACATAGCTACGAAGCCCCCTTTTCAACAAGCCACCTGCCTGAGTCAGAGAGCCGGTCTTTTGGATTAATAAGATGACTTAATACATAAAGCAATGTTTGTTTTCTCTTGAAAAATCGGTTGCAAGATTTGCTATTCGAATCGGTCCCTTTCCCTCTCAGTTGTTGTAGTTGCTGCTGCTTGGGTTGGATTTACGGAATTGGGTTTTATCTTTCAGTTTGCTGCTGCTTCAGCTAGCTTAGGGGTTGTTCACTGTCGCAGCTGTTGGCGTAAACTTTTTGTGTGCCGGAAACTTAGTTGGCAAGCAAAAGTTTCATAGCCCAAAAACCCTTCCACAAAGCATCTTCAAGATATTTCTACACAGCCCGCCGCGCACCTTGACACAAAACGAGCACAGCAATTGGGTCTTCGTCTATGCTTCGTATTCACACACAGTCACACACACACACACACACACAAATACGCATACAGTAAAGACAGTCGGAGACATACATACATATATACTTGTAGTCGAGTGCACTACACCATCAATTCCAATTCAAATCTCCCCTGACTGACTTGCTTTATAAATGGTTTTATATTTCCTTTTATGTCGTCGCTGAAGCTATATACACTGCTCGAACGCTCGAGCTGTGGCTGTGGATGTTTTTCTGCTATACGAATACATATTGCTCTGCCCCTTCACTCTGCCTCAGCTCTGTTCCGTTCTGCTTTTGGCCTGCTCTGCTTTAGCTCAGCTCAGCTCAGCTCATCTCATCTCTCTGCTGCTGCCCTGCTCGCCTTTCTTTCCCTTATATCGATTGGCACTTTATCTTAATCGCCTTGAGACATCGTCCCTGTTCCGCGCCCTAAGTCCTCCTTGCTCACCCTGAATAATGGTTGCCTACTACTACTGGCTAAGGTTGTCGGCTTCAGCTGTGAGGCTGCTTTGGGGATTCGTGAAATTTCGTGCATCGTCATCATTATCATCATCATCGTGAGCTGGGTTGCCTCCAGCCTTAGCTACAGCTACAGCTATGGCTACGTCTACAGCTCTTTAGGTTTCCATCGAGCGCCCTTTTGTTGCTACGTATCTTTTGTATCTCGATATCTCGCTATCTCTGTATATCCCGGCTATTGCTTTTATATTCTGTCATACGTTTTACCTACTTCTCGTTCTTGCCTTTTATGCTTCAAATATTCGTAGCATTAACATTCCAATTCCAAATTCAGTTTCAGATTTGTGAGTCTGGGTGTATTTTTCTTTATGTCTTTTCATTTTGTCAGGTAATTTTTTTAGATTGATTTTCGTCATGCTTAGGTAGATGTATATATGTATGTAGAGCTATTTATGTCGTATGCGTATTCCATGATAGTTCAAGGTGACTTGGATTTGACCTTTGATGTTGTGTTGTGTGTATAAGTATTTATATACTTTAGTGGATATTAAAAATTATAAAAAGGAATATGTATTAACATATGCATATGTTTATACTTGTTGTCTTATAAAAGCTGATGTAATATCTAAATTTAATACTGAACTTTTTTGAATGACTTTATATGGTTAGAGTTTATTTATGTATCTATAAAGTTCTTTTGTATAATTCAATATTTAGCTACACTCTTTCACTTCAGCTTCCATTAACTTCTACACTTCTATTGCACTTGCACTCGAAACTAGTTTCTTATCAGCTGGAAGCCAGTGTCAATGTCCTCTTATCAGTGATACGGGACTTTCTTATACTACCCCGAAATGCACGCCAACACGGAAACAAGCGCGAAAATCAAAAGCATGATATAAAAAAGCAAAAATGAAAACAAAAACAAAACAAAACAATCAACGGCCCAAAAACCAAAACACTTTCGCAGTCGGCGTCGCTGCCGACGCGCAGTCTAACTGAATGCAAACAAAAACAAACGCGGCCCGCAAACATTTTTAAATAGCGGGACTGGCAGGCAAACACTTGCTGCTGCCGCAGCTGGCGCCGCGTGTGGCATGCAAATGCCGATGCTGATGCCGGTGCCGCTGGCAGCGACGTCAGCGGCGCCGCGCTGCGCCGCTTTTTTAATTGCACACAAACACAACAACAAGAGCAACGGGAGCAGCAACAATGACAACAGGCGTAGCAGCGGCCTGGCAGAGGCAGAATCTCAAGACCCCGTTTGTTTACATCACACACACACTGAGACACGTTACACATTCGCACAGTGGTACTCACTTTAGGAGCGTGTGCCGTCTCGAGCACAAACATTCGATTCTTGAATGAAACTTTGCACGATTTTCGATGCCGTATATACTCTGTATATTTATATATATGTTTGATTGTATTTATGTATTTATAATAATCGGTATGAAGCCAACCCGAAAATCAAATCAAATCGAATCGAGTCGACAAAAAACGGCTCGCTAACAAGAAGCGTGTTTGGTCGCGCTGTGAGAACCGCTTCGGACGAACGTTCAGCACAAAGTGAAATATACGAAACTAGCGACAACATCGCCAAGCGACTCGACGACCGACCCGACCGACTCGTTTTTCCCATCTATAGGAAATATTTAATCCCAAACAAGCCAGGCCAAACCATACCAAAACCAACCGAGCAAGCAGCAAGCAGCAACAGCCAAGCCAAGCGATGGGCTAAGCGTAGGGCAGGGCAGGGTGAGGGGCAAGGCAGACGGCAAGGACGGGCAGAATATCTTTCGAAGTCGACGTCGCAGTCGGCGTCAGGCGTGCAGAGCAAATACGCAGCAGCAGAGGCAAACTGTCTGTTCGTCTGCCATTCAGTCACTGCGTCAGTTCGTCAGCCGGCAATGGCAAAAACCCGAAGTTCATCCGATGTTTGGGGTGCTTTTGCCTCTGCTCTGTTGGGCCCTTTGGTGGTACGCTAAGACTTTTTATTTAGGTGGTTGGGGGGGTGGTGGTGTACTGGAGCTGTGGCTGTGACTGTGGCTGGGGGCTGCTGCTGGTCTCGTCTCGTCGTGTTACCCGGGTTCGGGACTTTATGTGCGTCGTCTATAGCGAACACTGATGGGATTTCAAAGGCGCAGAGACGTAACACCCGTCTGTCGAGTAAATTTCTCTATTTTAATGATATAGGGTGTGTTCGTCTATATATACATATACGCATATATATTTTTATAAGTGTCTGCGTGTGTGGGTTTATTATTTGGATTATATACTATATGCCTTGCTATATGTATATCGTAAATATATTTTATGTATGATATAACTTTTATGGGCATCATTCGAATTTTTAGGGCACTATTTATTATATCCAAGCATTCACTTCTTGTGCACTTTAAGCAGCTGTAGTTTCAACTTAAACACATCTGGGTAGCGGGATTAGGAATTCAACTAGCTTACTTAGCAGTATGATCTTTGTTCATCCACCGATCTCAGGTAAGTCGGCTGCACTGCGCGTGTACAATTCATGGAAAACTACCTTCGATCAGTGATACAAAACTCTATAAAATACTATGAGCAGCTGCTCTCTGGATGTATAGCTTTGCATAATATCGCAACCAACTGAGCAGATCTCATATAATTAGCACATATTTTCGGTCCAGCCAAATAGCAAATATATAGTGCGAGAAATAATATTCGTTTATATTTGCATACTATATACATATATGTGTATATCTTTCTTTTTTATTTGGTTCGGCATCAGGCCAAATTAAACAAGTTTCCGTATGATACCATACGAGTACTTCGTATTCGTATGATACCCACATTATGCGTCTTCAATCAATCGTGAGCTAAAAGATACATTTGTATCTGTATCTGTTTCGGTTCCCAGGTCATTATATTTTATACATATCCGTTAACGAAATGCCAAAGCAACTTCAATGCGAGCTCTATATATATATTTATATATATATATATATATATAAATATACAGAAAAATCCATTCTACGCCAACATCTTTCCAATACACACACATTCGCATACACACACACACAGATACTTATAACAAGCTCGTGCATACATGGAGCTATCTAAAAGATGCTGAGAAGTTGATACCACTGCGACGTGTGTATATCTGTAACTTGAAGTATTGCTCTGCTCTGCTCTGCCCGGGCAGCGACAGCAACAGCAGCAGAAGCTACAACAACAACAGCAAATATATACACTATAAACGTGTTGTAGTTAAACCCATTATCGTCGTTGGTTGTGGGTCGCCCAAAGCAATTTGATGGATTAGTTTTAATACGAGGAGTCGAGTAGTGAGAGAGAAGTCGAAGTAGAAATGTTGGTTAATGCAGTTTGGGTTCGGTTTAGTTCGGTTCGATTGAATAGGATTGGATTACGAGTTGTGTTAGGGTGGTTGAAAAATCTATATACACAAAAATTTATATATATATTTAATATATGTATAGATATTCAGTGAAGCTAGGAAAATATTCGCAATTTTATATGTGTGCATAAATGAGAGCTAAAAGTATTAGCAAAGGTAGACAAACCACACGCAGTATCCAGCATCAGGCATTCAGCATCCAGCAGCAGCAGTGGGTGGTTCGAAGGTGGTTCGCCGGCTTCGAAGGTGGTTCGAGTTACGCTTTAAGTTTCTAGAGTTGACGACGATGACTCGACATTAATATACATTATATTTTGTGCAGCTATCGACTGTCCGGCAAAAGTTTTCAAATGCTTTTTGGGGTCGTCCTTTGAAGCTAGAGGCTAGGGGTGGGGGCAGCGTTTAGGGGAGCTGTAAGCCCTTTGGCAACCTTTCCCAAAAAACGAGCTGTGGCAAACGAGCGAAGAAAATGACCTTTCCTTTTGCGTTTTGCACGAAAACCGAATGATTACGACTAGGATAAAACATACAGATACATAGCTACTTATATATATATATATATATGTATATATAAATATATATATCTCCTACACTCACATGCACAGACACACACACAAACTCAGTCCTTGACAAAAGCTCATCTATTATGACCTTTTTCTACAGAGCGGGGATTTAGCCATAGAATTTATTATGGTCATGTATTATATTGAACTGAAATCCCCGCATACCGCCGACCCTCGAGCGCATCTACAAAACAACTTCTGAATGTCCTTAGCGCTGTTCGTCGTCCCTTTTCACAGATGCGATATGCCAGGGAGGACAGACGTAGCCATAGCCATAGCCATAGCAACCAGATAGTATTTTTCCATTACCTTTTTTGATTAGGTCCGGGTCTGCGAGTCGATGCTGCTGCTGCTGCTGCTGATGTTGCTGCTGCCACAGTAGAAGGTATCTCCGGCTCTCGACTTTCGTATCTCTGCATCTCTCCCATTGTGTGCTCTATAATCTATATGCAGCTCACTTTGTGTATATATTTATATATGTGTGTGTATATATGTATGGGTGCGTATTTATTCTATTCGCTGTCTATAGGGACCTGAATTTTTCCTCGTAATTTCCTTTGTGCCATTCGCTTCTTCCTATGGTTGGTGCCAGTGGCCTCGTTGGCTGCCACTTAACAGCGCTGTCGACGTCGGCGTCGCAGCTAGCGTCGCTGCCAGCGTCAGTTAGTAATCCCAATTCCCTCGTCTCCTATGTATACGAGTTTATTGCCATTTCCATATCTGGGCTTTATATCTCTCGTGTTGTATTCTCTGCCAGCCATTCGATTCGATTGGCTTAGCTGGAAAACTGGAACTGGAAAACTGAACACGAAAAAAACTAAAGAAGAGAATAAACGAAAAAGTCAAAGAACGTGTCGTATATACGATCATTTAAAAACCCGATCCAAAGATTATGAATGAATGATGCTGATATTTTACTCTAAGTTTGTATATACCACTTATGTCATATCCGACTGGCATATGCTCTGCAATTGGCAAGAATTGAGAGGTATATAATTATACAATGATATATTATCTTATTTAATTTTAATAGCTAGGGACTTTCCTACGCTGATGAATCAGAGTATTGTTAATGATCTTAGCATGTAACGTAAAAACTTGAACTGAAAAAGTTGCGGTCATGAGATCATTTTGAGTAGGTAATCTTCAATATTATAGGTAATTGAAATCGAACAAAAGGGAAAACTAAAGATAAGTATCAAATCGAACTATGGTATATAAATTATTGTTTTTTAGAAGGTAAGCTAAGATAGAATAAATGATAAAGAAGTATTCCTTCTAGAAATTTCTATACCTAGTTAGCAGCAGCACAACTGTACCTCTTAAGAGCCATCTGAAGGCGAGCAGACGCCAAGCACACTGCTCTAATAATACCTTTCCAAAAAGGTATGTGTGTGTTGCATGCAGCATATATACGTCGTTGGCTTCCCTAAAACGTAGCTCACACCAAAATCGAACCCAAGTGAAATCCAATACATACAAATGCCCAAAGACCATTTATATTTATAGCAGCCCCCGAAAAGAGAGTCAGAACAACTGAACAACTGACTGTCGCACCGACTGTCGTCTTTGTGCCCACATTCCCCAATCCCCAAGCTCCAATCCCCAATCCACAATTCGCATACACATCCTCTCGACATCTTTGTACAATAAAGATAGATTAGCATCTATCGAAAGCTGTGCCAGCAGAACGAACGAGCGACCGAATGAATCCGAATGAATGCGGGTCGCTCGGGCGCATGACTGAAAGCTGAAAACTGAACTCTGAAAACTGAAAGCAGCAGCATCATCAGCATCATCATCATCGTCATCATCAGCATCGAAGGAGAATGGCATGGTTGATAGCCCCGATGCCTCCCCTAGAGTCTAAGCCAGTCGAGAACTGGCTGGTGGAGCTGATGCTCAAGTGCCATCATCGTCTGGGTCTGGGTCTCAATGATGCCTATGGAATTGAAGCAATTCCAACAACAACAAAAACAAGAGCTTGGTGTATATATATATTTGAGGAGCCCAAGAGGCTTACAACCCAAATACTTAAGCAGCAGCCGGAGCAGCTGCTGTCGATGTCGAGACTTCAGAGAATCAAACTCTAACTCAGACTCTGTCTCAGTCACAGGCCAAGTCAAAGTTTCAGATTGAGACTCGTTTCCACTCACCAATTGGCAAAGCCATGCCCCTGCCTCCCATCTTTTAGGTTCTGTATGTATCTGTCTGTATCTATATCTGAAAAACTACGACTACGACGCTCGACTCTATTCGTATTCGTATTCATAGAGTCTTGCACGATAACCTCGCTGCTCTGCTCAGAGCTCTGCTCTGCTCTGACACATGGTGACGGGGTTCGTCGTTTCGGGTTTACTGTTTTTGGCTCTATATGCGAGAGAGCTCGTTCATTTTGGTATACAATGGCATCGATTATGGCTCGATTTCGAATGCTGATATACTTTTGGGGCACGGGGTCCGTTCGTTTAGTTCAGTTCAGTTCAGTTGAGCCGAGAGCAGCGTCAAGAGATTTATGTTTATAGATGGGCTGCCTTTAAAAAGAATCGATATGATCTATACACACACACACACACGCGCACGCAGGCAAGCGTTCACATACAAGCTGTGAACCAAATAAGTATATAAATAGCAGCCGAGGCATATATATACAATCTATTGAAAAGTCAATCAGATAACAACTGGAATGTCGGCGCTATGACTCAGTTTTATATATATAAAAAAATAACCAATCAACCTTTTAAGGTGATTTCTTGAACAGATTTAATTATATATGGATTTTATTAGAAGAGTTTTTGTTTTAGGTATAAAGTGGTTAACCTTATATCTTAATGAATCAGAGATTATTTCTTCAGATGTGTTATTATATTACAGATGTATGTCTATTTTAACGATTTTTTGAAATAAAGTAGACTTCTTCTTAATTAGCTTTGTATATGGGTCTTATATCTTCAAAAGCCTAATGAATTATGGATTTTTTTTACAAAAATATTATACAAAACTATTATTTTTTGTACAGAAAATGTAGTACATAACATAAAGAAAATATACCTAATAAGTTTACTCTTATAAAATCTAGATATAAGCAAAAAGTTAAATTTTCAGAAATAGTATTATAAGATGAATATATAATATGAAATAACTATATTCAATTTTGAAATTTTAAGAATAAAGTTGATGGTTTTTTATCTCCAAGATTCTTAAAACCTGCCTTACAAAATGATTAATTGTAGAGTGTATAAAATCAGATAAAAACTGGAATGTTGCTAATATGAGTCAATTCAATATATTATGAACGGAAACCAGTTAAAGTTTCATTAAAAGTACTGTCATAGGCAGACAGGAAATGCCATAAAGTATTCATCCAGAAAGTATCTTTCAGAAAGCACCTTTACTGACTATAGATCTATAAATAGAACCCTCGCTAGCTGATCATTAGTCTTAACTTAAGTCATAGCTCATATAAGTCGATTTACAATCCCAGCAGTATAATCCTCAACAGCTGTGCGCACCCCTATATTCTGGTAGTTCTACCCTTTAAAATATATACATATATACCTCCTTTGCTTATATGAAGCTTTATGCCTTTAAGTCCTTTTCATTTGGCTTTCGGGGTTTTATGTCAGAACTCAAACACGCTGGGGCTTCAGTTTTTGTACCTGCAGTAACTTGAGTCGACTCAAGTCGAATTGTCGTTGTTATTTTTTTTTGCATTGATGTTGCTTCTTCTGTTCCGCCTCGAATTCATCACCTTGCTGCCCCCACCTCTGCCATTCATCGCCTTGATGCCACAAGGTTCCTGCCGTGCACCTACAACCTACACTAGTGGGTTTTCTATAGCTACATTCTCTATACTCTTAACGAGTATAGTCGGAGCGTTGCTTGACGTCTGACGTCGGTTCGGAAATCCTTGAAATGAAAGTCCTGCTTGTTGAGGAGGGTTGCAAGCAAAAACGTAAAACGAAACTTTGACTCAACGGAGTGCGATGAAGGCATCCTCTGTGCAATGCTCCCAGCTATACGGACGCTTGTGTAATCGTAGCTCCATCTATGTAAGTATAGTTGTATCAGTGTGCGAATATAAGTGTGCGTGGTGTGTGTGTGGTCCCTCGCTGGGATGCTATGCTATCGGACATACGCTCCCCACTGCTCGCTGCCTGCCGGGATATCCTAGCCATCTGAAATTGATGTAGCACCTACAGCGCTTCGCTCCACGCACGTTCAATGCTCGCCCGCCAAATCAACTTACAGAGCCAAGCCAAGTCCTGCGGCAGAGCTCCCCTCTCTCTCTGTCTCTCTTACTCTCTCTTGCCCACCGATGCTGCAGGTCATTTTCAGCTCCCATCTGCGAATGGCCAGGACGCGTAAAGTTTTACAGGATGAACGTAAAGTTTAAGCGCTGATTGTATGTTTCGAACGAAAGGGCCAAACGGTTTATGTAACCCGAGCAGCATGTGCATTGTACCTGAATAAATGTGGCACAGGGCCACGTGACGAGACATTCGAGTAGCTATAATCTGACTGGGGCTATATAATATATATGTATATATCTATTTATACATATATCTATTCAAATGACTTCCCTTATGAACTTATGCTTAAAAAATGCATAGCACAAATGTATATACATATATTATGTGGTATATATGTATATACACAAATATATGTATATATCTATAAGCTACTCAATCATCTAGAATGTTAGATATAAGACACACTTCACTGATTCCAAATAATGTGACCTTGTGAAAGCCAAAGCTATTAAAGAGACTATTAATCAATCGATTATAGATGTTATATGACTTTTAAGTAAATCAAAACCAGATTCGATGAGAATTGGAACGCTGTTATAAGGTAAGTTGCCAAACCTGTAAACCGGTTAAAAAGCCAACCGGTTATAGCCCAAAATTTCAATTTTCAATTTACATTTATAGCACTTCATGATTAAGTATTTACGAGAGTAGTCTTAAAATGTGTCTAATGAAATAAATATCTATTTCTCGAAAGGTTGGAAACTTTTCAGAACTCCCTCGTTTATGCTTACCTAATCTTTTAGCAGTTCAGATATATAAGAGAATAGTTTTTATAACAACATTAATTTTAATATAGTTCGATTCTTCATGTACCCAAGCTTTAACGAGCAAAGCTCTTAATACACTGTAATTATGCTTATTATATATATACTATATATAACTATGTACTATATATAACTAGGCCAGCATTATCATTTTTTGGTTCAATTTTTAGTTAAGGTTTTCATTTGCATTTCTTTAGTTCCACTTAAGGAACTCTATAGCTCGTTCTTCGACTGATTGGCCCCTTCGAAGATCTTCTCGAGCTGGGTGAGCAGGCCAATGGCACGATAGTTTTCCTCCAGCAGTGCAAAGTCCTCCAGAGGCTTTAGCAGACGCAGTGCATCCCTATAGTTCTCCACACGACGTGGCAACGGATCTGCATCGGCGCTATCCTCGGAATAGTGGCCCGGACTAAGTGCACCGGGATTCAAGGATTCAATCTTTTGTATCTTAAGGGGTAGACTAGGTATGGAATCTTCTGTAGCTGGGCGTTTGAGGTCAGCAATATTTGGCTCCTCATCGTCATCTTTGATTTCGATGAGTTCAGGCGGCTCCTCAATGGCCACACAATCGTCGTCATCCTCGACTGCAACAATGGCTTCATTGACTGGCGCCTCTGGCTTGGACTCCACCAGTGGCACGTGTACAAAGCGAGCTGACTCTGGTTCCTTGGGTGTCAGCGTGATGTTGCCCATCGATTGCTCCCGCTGCTCATGCCTGCCACAGTAGCTAACTATGTCGCGCAGATCGAGCGAGAGTGGAACACGACGGAGCATCATGCCATAGTGAACGCCCTGCGAGAAACTGAAGTTGTAGTGGCTCTTGAAGTGATTGAACCACGTGCGGTCTGGAAAGAAGTTCTCAATCTTGAGTATGTCACGTAAATTGACCGCAACCTCGCGCAAATGATCCACGTCGAGGCGTCCCTTGTTCTTGTGATGAAACTGTGACCGCGAAATGTATTCGAATAGCGCCTTTTCCAAAAAGGTGATCTTGCGCTTCCGCCGCAGCTGCAGCTCATCCAATGTGGCCTGGTTCTGAGTAGAGGCTGCCACCAGAGTCTTGGTGCGATACAGAGAGCGGATGTCCACGGGCTTCCTCGGCGACAGCAATGCAGCCCGTCCAGCTGTGACTGGCGTGCTGATCTGCAGCGGCGTAGCAGCTGGCTGCGTACTATGTGCCACTGCAGAAGCAGGAGCAGGTAAATCTGGTAACTTGCTGCTGTCCGATGCGGGTATGTTCTTGCAACAGTAGGACATTATATCTCGCAGATCCAAAGATCTCGGCGGTTTGCGCGTCATCGTTATCTGACGGTTGGAGAGTGTAATGTTATAGGCTGCCTTGAAGTGATTAATCCAGGACTATAACAGAGAGTAGAGAGAGAGCTTAGCTTAATTTAGCTAATTTACTATCATTTGAGAGTTTACCTTATTGGGTACAAAGTTATCAATTCCCATTAGAGTCTGAAAATCTAAAGCCTTGGTGCGTATCAGCTCCTCGTTGATATCAACGCGCAGATAGAACTGGGCTCGCTGTATATACTCGTACAGGCAATGGCCCAGAAAGTTGATTTTGCGCCTGCGCAGCTCCTCGAACTTCGAGTTGGGCTGTTTGTTGTTATGGCGCGTCGCCTCATAGAATTCCATAATGGGTTCTCGATTGGAGACTATACTCTTGATCTGCTCCCAGCTACAATTGAAGTTTTTAGCCAACTTGCTGTACATGGGCATAATATCATATTGGCGTATGACCTCCACCCGCTCCTCTAGAGTCAGGACGTTACGTATACGCTGAGACCCAGCTCCAAACGAACTGGCTTCGTCCTGTAAGAAGAACATTATTAATAGAAGATTCAAATTCATTTGGTGCTATCTCATATTAACTAGAACTTTTTGCTCAGACTTGTATACAATGCAAACCTTTAAACGCTTTTCCAGTTAAACCTGATCAGCTTAATTTGTCTACTAGTTGCTCTAGTAGTATAGAAGTACCGCCCCACAATTTGATGAACTGTTTTATGTTTTTTTACTTACGTCAGACATTTGCTCAATTCCGTATGCTCACGCACACAGCAATAGCTAACGGAGTCTTACATGCGCTCACTCTCACTCTCTCGCTCTCTTTATCTCGCTCTTCTTTAACGCAATCGTGCGCTCGCTGATATGGCAACGCCTGAACAGAAACAAAAGCAATTCGATTTCAAATATAGTACAGCAATTGCAGTGCTTAACAAATTGCTTTTAGATAAGCCCTACGCTTACCTGGTATTATTAAAATCTACTGCAGGTTTTTAGGCACACAACAACCATCCAATAAATAGTGTTCCGCTCGCAACGTGTGGAGCGTAGCAGCAATTTGGTGCAACTGACGCGGTTTGCAATCTCTCTGAGACGGCTGGAAAATCAGGTTTGGCGAGTTGTTCAAACTTGTTTACGGAGAGTGGGAGAGCGCTCTGCTCTCTTTTTTCTTGCTCTCTCCTGCTCTTTATGGCGTGTGATCATGAGTGTGTGCCGTTATGCGTGCAAGTGTATATATACACATGTGTGTGTGCCTTTGTTGCTATTTTTAGTAGGGGAGCAGAGCGAACGAACTACGAATGGGGGCGGCAGAGCGCAGGTCTGAATTAACTTAAGCAAATGCATTTAAATTATTTTTTGTGTGCTTGCTAAAATGATTAAAGAAAGTTGATTTAAATGTTTTCATTTTATATTTACGTTATTTGTTCAGTACGTGTTATTGATAAATGAAAAATTATTATTAATCAAATAGGTCATATTAGGCATATAATCTTATTTTGTTTTTTTTTACACTGAGTCTAGAGGGATTGGGAAAAAGGGTATATTCATTTTTATAAAAGTAATGCTTGGCGC
Organism: Drosophila gaucha; assembly: GCA_035045545.1. Taxonomy (NCBI): domain Eukaryota; kingdom Metazoa; phylum Arthropoda; class Insecta; order Diptera; family Drosophilidae; genus Drosophila; species Drosophila gaucha. The sequence goes on from JAWNOY010000292.1 coordinate 3,870,491, forward strand.
ATAAATTGCAAAAAAATATGTATAAATAAAATTTATATGCAGAACTATGGTTGGAGTGAAAAACACAAACAAAATAATGCTCATCCCGAAAATTGGATAATTTTTAAGAAAGTTGTCAAAAATTGAACTAAATGACTTTACAAGTCAAAATTTTGGTAATTTTCGACATGAAATTTACTTAAGATTTCGACCCTCTCAAAATCCCTTTTTATGATACTTTTTATATTAATATTATCATGCCCAATCAATAAAAGGAGAAATTTCTTGATTTAAAAAAAAGCAAAGGGGAGTACATATTTTTCAGAAAAAAAAAAATAAAAATTTTTTTTTGATAATTTTAAATGAACTTTGAATGTGGAATTTATAAAGATGATAAGCCATTAAGAAAATTATGCCGTTCACAAAAATCCGTTAATGTTTCACAAAGTTATGTAGGTAATATATATAATTACACTTGCAAATACTTAAATGTAGATATTAAGAAATGTATTTAATTTGGCACAACAAAAGTGAAAAAAAAATGTCTATTCAATTACATTTTATGTATAAGTACTTAAAGAGACTTTAAAGTTGATTTACCCAACATGAGGTAAAAGCTTTTCTTAAAAATAAAGCTTAAAAATGTAGAAAAAACTTCAAATGATATACATATATTATTCATGTTATTATTTATATGCCAACAGCTTTAAGGAAAATATTGTTGTGTTAAAGAACTATTGATTAGTCGGCCTTATCGACAGGCTTCTTATAGACGGGACCCTTTTTGCGCATATATTGTTTGATGAAATCGTAGGACTTGTGTTTAACCGATTCGGTGCAAGCCAAAGGATTACCGGTCATTTCGCAGTAGCGCATCTCCTTGGTAGTTATGTGGTGACTCAACTGAAAGGATATTCCATTAGATTTACTATAAGATATTATAAGCTTTCATATTTACCCGCTTAATCAGGAACTTGTAGTCCTCATCACTTGTAATTCGGCCAAGCTGGCAGTTGTCCTGGCGATAGGGACGCAAAAACTCGGCAACATGGCCGCTTATATCAAAGTGAAACTTATCGCTGGCATCGCGTCCAGTTGTCAAACTAAAAATATTTAAAGAAAACATGAGTATTTATCGATTTAGTGCATCAGTACGCTCACTTCTTGCGCTTGTTGTCCCGATGCTTCTTTAGGCCCTCCGTCGGGAGGAGCTTGCGTTTTGCACTTGGCAACGACTCTGCTTCTGTGGAACTGCTAGATAGTGGCGACGTTGACCGCATTTGCCGGCGTCGACTTTGCGACTCCGGTAACTCCTTATCGCCATCAACAGTGGCATCAAGCAGCGCCACACTGCTCGCACCTTCGGTGGCTCCATCCTCATCGGAGGAGTAGAGATAGCCATGAATGGGCAGCGAGTTACTGGACTCACCAGTCGACGGTTGAATAGCAACTGTCTCGTTGCGTGTACGTCGATAAATCTCCTTGCGACGACGTATCTTTTCCTTGTTCTCCTTGTACTTGCGCGACTCTAGCTGATTGTAGAGGCGATCCTCCTCGCGACGCGGACTTATCACGCGTACAGACACAAGGCGACTGCGTCGTAATTCGCGTCGCTCTCGTATCTTCACCTCAATGTACTGGGCCAGAGATTTAGCGCTCAGGCTGCCCACATAGTCTATGTCAATGTTGATCAGATCAGCCGAATTGGTTGCCTCATCCGATACCAGCTCCTTCTCCGGCGAATCCTCTACCAGCTGTTGCAAACGCTGTTCGGCATTCGGTGGCTCCCACTGCGGAATACGATCACGCAGATTGTAATAATATATATCTCCCTCGGGTGTTAAGCTCCAGTGCCAGGAGGGCGGCAACGGCTCTACACCAGCCGGCAGCTTATATTCCACATCGACATCTTGTTCCGGTGAAGGTGGCTCAGCGGTGTCGCCAAAACGCAATGGGACAGGCACAGGTGCATCCTCGCTGTTGAACCACTCATTGGTCTCCGTGTTATGGGAAAATGGCAACAACTTCGGATCTGTGTTGAGATCAACACCGAAGTATTCGCAGCGCAGCTCGTGCTCACGCCAATCCTCGCTGCCCACACGCTTTTCCGCTTCATCCTGTGCCACCTGAAAATAGATACGTTTCAATGAAGACTCTAATTGGGATCTTGGGACTATCTTACCTTTCTCTCAAATAGCGATCGCCGCAATTCCTTGGATATAGTTCGACGCGGATCAAACTCCGAACGTCTACGACTATCAGGCTTGATGCCGCTGCTGCTCTCCGTGGAACCTTGCCATTCTTTAGGCTGTGTGGTTATCGTGCAGATGGTATTGTTGCCGCTCATTCGAGTTGGCGGCTTGGACTTTTCATAACGGCTGCTGGTGTCGCGCCTGAATCGATCTTGTTTATAACGATCGGTGTTTAGCACGGATGAGGCGCTGTTACTGTCACCCAATGCCGTCGGCACGAGCTGCTGGCGATCTGCCTCGCGTTCGTGCTCCTTCATCTGTTCGATGCGTTCGCGTTTGGGTATACGAAAGATTTCTGGCAGGCCATTCCATTTTTGTAGCAGAGCGACAATGCGCTGACGCACTGATTCCTCCTCATCCGTCTGTGGTTCTGTTGGCTCTGATGCTGCCTCTGCTGGCTGAGCCAACTGATTACTCCATAGCTGCACGCTCTGATAGATGCGACTGTCATTCAGCATCGTTCTATTGGGTATGGGCAGCGATTCGAGTGAGTCGAGCAGGGCAAGTCGCAGCTGCTTATCGCTACCGCTCTCACTGATCCACGCATGCAGCAGGCGGAGCCCATGGTAGTCGAGGAATAGACGTCGACATGGCAACTCGCCACGTGTTAGCACGCCCAGCAACTGAAGGCGACTTTGTAGCAGCTTAGCACGCACCATGCAACGGGATAGCCGCAATGTGTCCAGTTGATTCTTGAGGCCGCTGCGACCGAGTAGAGTCAGCTGTTCGAGCACATCCGGATCTTCGAGCTGGTCGGGCTTGCGTGTTGCTGACTTCTCGCCTCCAACGCCGCCCGAAGGACGCAGCCAACGTCCCGCCTTGTATTCGCGATCCTTGGCTTTGGGTTGCTCCTTGCGCTGTTTGCGTGCTGTTGGCAGCTTAAGTTGTTTTCTGGACTTAGTTCTGGGGGTTTTAGTCTTTGGCTCTTGCTCTGGGCGCAGCTCCTCCACCAGTGATTCAGGCTCACTCTCACTCTCCGAATCGAGCTGCTCGCCCTCATCAGACTCCGGTTCATTGCCAATCCAGCCACGACAATTGGCTGACTCGCAATAGCAGCGCTGGGCATCGCGTCCATAGCGCTGATATTGATAATCGAAGGTGATCTCCTCGCCGGGCATGATGGTCTTCACACTGAAGAACCCAATGCGCAGCTCTCCATTCACAGTCCACTTCTGTGTCTCCGCATTGGGATCGCAGCTGTGATTTATGTACCGGGAGATGTTGCCCTTCGTCGTCGCATCGATGATCGCCTCGCCACGCAGCGCCATGAAGTAATAGTGGCGATTGCGATCCTCCGAGTAGAGATGCTGACGACGCTCGAACTCCTCGCTGTCTATCACCTCGCCCACATACTCCATAATGAACTCTCCAGGCTGTATTTGCAGCTCGGCTGTGATACCGCAGCCCTTCTTCTCGGTACGAAAGACACGACAGGGCCAGCCCTGATGCTGCTGGAAACGTTTATTTGTGCAACGTTCACCATAGGTGCACAGAGGACCACACTCGATCATGAGCATGCGATTGATGCAGCCATCGCCGCAACGCAATTGACCGTGTCCCTCCTCGTCGCCGGTGACAAAGCAATCGCATTGCATTTCCGCATTCTCCTTGCTCACCTGCCGCGCACAACGATAATAATTGTCTCGCAGGGCTTGGAATGTGTTGAGTCCCTCCTGGCGCAGGAACTGTTCATTGATGGCGTCAATGTGGGCCAGCTCGTTTAGCTGCTGTTCCATGCTTATGGCGGGCGTTTGGCTGCTGCTGCCTCGACCTAAACTCGCTTTGGCACCTTGCGGCTTCTGCTTGATGCGATGGGAACGACGGACACCCGACGACAGATCATCAGTGCTGCCAACAGGTGAAGGTGCTGGCGTGTTAGCCGGTGTCTCCAGATTAGCCACACGCTGCGCTAACTCATCTTCGGTTGCCTCCTCCTGTGGCTGCTGTTGCTGCTGTTCATCATCCACCTTGTAATCGCGTTCGAGCAGCTTAACGCCGTCCTCAATGAACTTGGCTATGTCATGCAGCGGATTAGATACCTCTAGCTCAGAAGTGGGCGTCGGTAAGCTGCGACTAGGCAATTCGCTAGCTCTTGTCGAGGAGCTCGAGCTGGAGTCCAATGAATCCTGCCTGCTGGGCAGCTGTTTTCCTTTTGTTCCCTTGCGTGTGGTTTTCCTTTGAGCTGACTTCTTCTTGCTGCTGCTGCTACTGCTGTTTGGCTTGTCTTGTGCAGTCGTAGCTCGCTCTGGACTCTGCGTTGCTTTAAAGGGATGCACGGAGTTGCGACGTTTGTTACTCAAAGGCAAATTGGCGTCATCCCGACGTTCCTCGCAAACTGTATTGCGGCGGCTGCTTTGCTTTGATGCCTGCTTCTTTGCACGCGGCTGAGGATTGGAACGTTCCTGCGACTGCTCGGCTGACTGCTTCTTGGTGGCCAGCTTAGACTTCTTTCTGGCCTTTTCTTCGTGACGCATCTGGGCGTGGGCTTTGTCCAGGACCTTAAAAAGTGCATCGCACTCAACGAAGGCAGCGTTAGAAGATGAAGGTTTCTCCAGCTTGGGACTTTCACTAGATTTCCTCTTTTCACTAGCATTTAGTTTTGATATAGACAACTCCGCTTTGCGCTCTTCGGAAGAGGATTTAGTTGACTTGACCTTTGGAGGTGGTTCAGCGGCATCCACTCTTGCTGTTGCTGTTGTTTGTAGAATATCTGATTTTGCCTCTACAGATTTATCAGCATCAGGCTGTTGCCCCAACTGTTTTGCAGGTAAATCAGTCTTTTCAGTTATCTCTAAACTTGGCTGCTTCTTAATTTCTTTTTTCGATTCACTCACTTTAATTAGGTCTGTTGTTGGGCTGGCATTTAAGCGTTTCTCCATTGTCATGGGAAGCTTTAATTCAATGCCTGTAGCTTTGGCAGCTCGCCTCAGAGATTCCAATTCAAATAGGGCTACGGCTTTGGACGAACTAGCCTCCATGGATTTGATCTCTTTATCGATTTCCTTCACAAAAGTTGGGATTGCCGTCGACTCTAATTGTTCAGTTGATTCTACAGCTGCCTCATTGTTGTTGGCTTGCGCGGATAAAGAGTTAGGTAATGAGAGGTCTTCCTTCATTTCGATTTTCTCGTCCTTAACCTGTTTGGTATCCGTATTCTCATCCATCTTCTCCTTTTTCTGCGAGTGTTGCAAATCTTTAATAGAACCTAAATTGGATGGCGTGTTGACTTCTTCATTAATCGGCTCTGCCTCTATTGCGCTGCATTGCATCTGAGTCTCATTTTTCTTCAAATCGTCAATTGAACCAGAATTAGATGACGTTTTAGCTGCTTTAATAGTAGGCTTCGTCTCTATTACACTGCATTGCATCTGAGTCTTCTTTTTCTTCAAATCTTCTATTGATTCTGAAATGGTTGGCTTGTTAGCAGCTTCAGGGATTTGCTTTGTCTCTAGCACTCTGCACTGCTTCTGAGTCTCCTTTTTCTTCAAATCTTCAATACAATTTAAATTGTTTGACATGTTAGCTGCTTCAGTAGTCGGCTTTGTCTCTATCGCACTGCACTGCATCTGAGTCTCCTTTTTCTTCAAATATTCAATTAACCCTGAATTGGATGGCGTTTTACCTGATTCAATAGTAGGCTTTGCGTCTATCGCTCTACATTGCTTCTGAATCTCCATTTTCTCCAAATTCTTTATAGAACCTTGAATAGACAGTTCATTAGCTACTTTGGTGTTTGACTTTTGCTCTACTTCCATCTTCAGCTGCTTTTGGGGCTCCTCTGGCACTTCTTGATCTTCATCATCCTTATCATCTTCGGTAAACCAAAGTTCTGCCGGCTCGCTGAGCACTTCAGCTAGCAGTTCTGATTCAATTTCATCAACTTTATCTCCGGCTGCCGGTTCACAGTGCTGCTCCTCAACGATGACCTGCTGGCTCACATCTGTTTCCATTTCCAAGTCGTTTTTCTTTGGAAAGATTAGCTTAAAGTTGCGCGTTGATTCAGTTGTGTTAATTATCTCCTCGTTTTCTACTTCTGCTGTTTCAGTTTCCAACTTTGATGTTTCAATATCCACAAATATAATCTGCGAATCTGAGTCCTCATCAGATGCCACAGTTATAATCTCAGTCTCAATTACTTCAATAGTTGTGTCTAATTCCTCGTTATCCTCTGGGACTGCTGCAGCATTAGTCGCATCTTCTACAATGATTGAGAAACCCTTCAGGGACTCATCAGATTCAGAGGACTCTCGTCTCAAAGAAGCTTGTTCCTCGCTGCTTGGCAAGTTTGTGGTAAAGTCTGTGTCCATTTTGGTGCAATCAACTTCAGTTGCACTATCTGTGAACTGTGCTTTGCGTGGACGTCCACGTTTGCGCAGCGGCTGCTGCTGTACCGACTGCTGCAGTTGTTGAGTGGGCGTGGGCGTCTTATCGCTGCTCACCTGGGCAACAATCAAGCTGGGCGTTGGCTTCGGCTTGGTAAACATGTCGAGAGGAATCAATGGCGAAATCGCAGTTAGCGTCGGACGCGGCGTAAATAAGCGATTGACCTCAATTACTGGGATTGGTACAATAGACGAGCTCGCTGCTAATTGGGTTGTGGATGTCGTTGGTGCATTGGAATCAATGCGCGCTTCAATTTGTATTTTGTGCGTTTTGCGGCTCTTGTTGAGCACATCGAGCACATCGAATTTAACGATTTTCTTGCGAGTGCTGCGCCGGCAATTCGTTGGCGATGCCGACGAGGTGCGTTCCTCGGCTGGCGATTCCATTTCCTCAATCAATTCCGACTCTTGGGCATTGACCTTGGGCGGTCGGCCAAGCCGTTTGCGTAGAGCCGGCTGCTTTGCGTTTTCGTCTGGTGTTGATTTGTCCATTTCTTAAGGTTGGCTATCAATCAAATTTCACTTATTGATAGCGTGAATACATATTTAAGTCCAACTTCAATGCTAATTACATCCTTTTTAAATAAAAAAAATGCATTAAACGCCCAATTCTGGACTTCCGTGTAATGGATACTCACATATTCGCAGAAATGTCGAATTTTCAGGATTTGTTTATAGGTTTGCTATTGGGGTGACCATTTATCGATAACATAACGTACTAAAAAATACCAATGTGAACCAATTGGCTCTCCAAATAACAGCTGATGCACGTAAACAATTGGAATACAGCAGCTGGCAACGCTTCTGATTGAGAGCACAACAAAAGAATTGCAAGTAATATAAGAGCATTTGACAATTTAGCTTTTTAGCAACGGAAACTGCATGCTGGTATATGTGTTGTAACTATATTATTTAAATATATCATTTACAATTACCCGATTGTAAATGAATCATATAAATGTTTGATTGCAAAAGACAACAAATTCATTCATCAATCGGCTTGGCTTAATTAGAATACATTTACATACATATGTACATGCCCATCTACATATATGTATCTATATCTACATATATTATTTCTACAGCTTAAAGTCAGAGACTTCCGGTGGGCTTATAAATGCCTTTTCCGTTTCCATTAAAAGTCCTATGGCACGAAAGTTTTCATTTAGCATCGCATATTCCTGTAGAACATTTAAGCATTGCATTGCTTCGATGTGATTGTTGATAACGATGGGATTTGCTGTGGCAACATCGACATTTAATTGTTGCACTGTCTCTTCCACTAGTTCCTGGCCACTTACATCTTTTGGCTTCTCATTCACATTATTGTCTTGCTCCAATATTTTAACTTTTTGAGCCCCTTGCTGCGGTTTCTCTAGTATTTTTATAACATCTAAACATTTCGCTTGCTGAACTTTCTTAATTTCAGGAACTATGTGCTTTTGTTCTTCCTTTGTAATGCGCTTTTTCACATGTGCTTTTAAGCATTTCATCGCTTCGCCATGATTATTAATCATTATTTGCGTGGGCGCCTTAGCTTTAAAATTTACAATCTCCTCATTATCCGGAATTTTTCGCTTTTTTCCAATCTGTTGATAGAAATCGGTTTGTTGATTATTTAAGTTTTCTACTGATCTGCTATACTTACTAAAGTTTCACAAGTCTTTACGGTCTTGTCCTCAAATCTGTTTTCCTAACATATAAATATTTGTAGTCTTCATTTCTCTATAAGCTATTTTAACTTACTATTGGCTCAGAATTCTGGAACAGTTCAAAGAGTTTTTCGTTTTTCGTATGCTGTGGGGTTTGCTTTTCATTTGATTTCTTTAAATAAAAGAATTGCATATTAGAAATGGACTAAGGAGATGACAGATGCCTATTCTCACCAGATTCTTTCGAGCTTCCATTTGTTTTAACTTTGTCTTATAGTTCTCCAGTATACTTTGTATTGTGTGCTGCTCCTTAACCATGGCATAGACCTTGTTTAAGTATATATTGCGCGACTTAATATTCGATTCGGTTCTGATAAGCTTCCGAAAATTGCCAAGTTTTTCATTGGTACTCTTCAAATGGTCCTCCAACTTGGATATAACGGATTGCAGTCCACGCGGTACAGCGGGTATTATATCATAAGTCAATTCAGACATTGATCAATATTGCGATTATTAATTATTAATTTATAAATTAAATATTAAATTACAATCTATATTGGTTTTCAGTGCTGTCTTACACAGTCAATAAATTTTCGATTGTTTCGTTGGCGTTGCCAGCCTGTTTCAGCGATAGGCATCGATTGCATGCTGGCAGCGTTGCCGTACAGTTAAATTTGAGTTCACACATCGAACGATATCTAAGGCGATAATATTTATCATCTGTAAGGTTAACTGTCGATACTTATTTTGGAATGTCAATAGTCTTAATAGATATTAACAAAAAATTATAAAAAAAAGGAAATTTCTTTTTAAAGTAGACCAAATCCAGTTTCGAATTTCTTCGTTGATTTATATAAGTGTTATAAATCAGATTTATAATATCAATGTCTTACATTTTTTAAAATTGTGTTTTCTTTATGCTTCTAGTTTGTTAAATACTTTTATTTTATTCCGGTGCATTTTCTTTTTCTTTCGAAAACGCCACAAAGTATGCATCAAAAAAGATGAAAAGCGGAATTCAGTTCAAATTTCGTTCAATTAACGAACTCGTTAAGTTTTAAACTCAACCGCAGCCAACTTCACATGCGCCGTTGTCGTTGAAGCTGGCTGCAGCAGTGGCGGCATCTACCGGAAATTTATAAGCAACTCACAAAATTTTTAAATATAAATTGTTATTTACGTAAGAAAAAGCATGGGATGGTTAATATTTAAGATGACATTGGTTATGTGAAGAAGTTACGAGCTCAATGGAGCGTGCAAGTCAAAAATGTTGAATTTAATTTCCGTTCTGTAACATAAAAAATTATCATATTACTTGAATATTTTTTAAGCACCTGCGTAAAGAATGTGTGAAAATTGGTTAGAAGACGAGTTCACATTTTTTGGCCAATCTAGCGCAGTTCCGTTTTCAAGTAGGCCGAAAACAAGCGTAACACAATTCAAAGTCAGTCAACCTCTTGGAACTTGCATTTGCACCTCGGTCAAGGAGGGAGTGCAGCGGAGCGCAACGCCGAAAGGTGAGCGAAGGTGTTGCCGCTGGCTGCGTGGGGGTTGTGACGGCCAACTGGACTGCCAATTGGTGACGTTGACAGCCCAACCAAACCAAAAACCCAAAAGCCGAGTAATTGTTGTGCAACAAGCGAGCCTCCAGTTAAGCCAGAGATTTTCCCAGGGCCAGAAATAGGGGCAGTCGGCTATAAAATGTGGGAAAACGAGTGCAACACACATTTAACTAAGAAAAAACACACAAATTATGATTGACAGCCCCAACCTTTGGGCAATGACCAACGGCTTCATTATGTTCAGCTCCCACAAAAACGTTTTTCTTCTACTCTTTTTGAAATTGCATTTCGTGCTGGCAGATTTCAAAGCGCTTCGTTTCATACCACAGACAAGATCGGACAACAACAAAAGAGGTTCAATGCACGCGGGTCACGACTTGGCTTGAAGCTGAGGCCCATAAATCGGCAGGCCTCGAAATTGACGTGTTTTGGCTGCCGTTGCCATTCGGTCTGTGACGCCGGCTCCGACTCCGACTCCGACTCCGACTCCAACTCCTCCTCTGCCGATGCTCGACTTGTCAATCAATTTCTATGCGGAAACGTTTTGCAGCGGAATGATGAATGTTATTGGCCTGGGCTAGAATGAAATTGCTTGCCCATTTGCTATTTGTCAAATTTTCATTAGTCGGCCATAAATTGAATTGGCCGCGCAACCAATAAATTATGCTGCACTGATTCTCACGAGCTCGGGCTCTTAACTTTTGGTGGCATGGCAAAAATAAAACTTTCTAGTTGTTCACACCAGTTGCAGCTGCTTGCCGATTGCCAATTGCCACCTGCGCCACAAAAGCTAGCTGCTTGGCTGCAGCTGGGAGATGTTGCTGCTGCGGCTGCCTGACTAAAAGCGAATTCCAGTTGCAAACCCATTTTTGGCACGACCTGGCCAGGTAAGATCGCACCATTTAGGGAAGAAGCCACAGCCACAGCCATAGCCAGCGAATCAGCTCCTGCTGCATCGAAGCATTGATTTGCAATTGCCTGGAACGCACACGTGGTGTCTACTACACAGGTGAGTGTGTGTGCGAGAGGGTGTGTGATCGTGATTGTCAGTATTGGCATCCAGCTGTGAGAACGCACCCACTTGGCCAACACATACACACACACACACACACACACACCCACTATCGAGGCCAGCAGCTGAGATCGTGTTGGCTATCGCAATGAGCGGAGGCTTTACTGTATCGCGGCCAGCAACTGGCAGGCACTGTGTTGATTGATTAATCATTGCTGGTAATTTGATTTTGTGCCTTTTTGAGTTACCGTTAAGCTCCCCTCGCGTTTCCCCCCCTATCGAGCTCTAGACAAGCCCCTTTTCAGCGCTTTGATTGATTGTTTCATTGCATTTGAGCTTTTGGCATATTCACCTGGCCCCACAGACATGGGCATATGTCGTGTAACAGTCCGTCATAATGTGTCCACTTTGCTCACTTATGCATTTTTGCCATGTCAGCTTAGCTGTCAAAATCCTTGAGCCCAAACTCCAGCTTCAACTCCAACTCCAATTCGAAAACCAACCATATGGCTGGCACACTTCTGATGCAGACTGATTAAAATCTGATGCCAGACAACGTTGACAGTTTTGTCAGTCGATCGACGAGGAGTCGAGTGCTATATGCTAATCGGCAAATGTGGGCATAACTTAATATTCAATTGTTTACAAAATGGTATATGAATAATAATAAAGTCTAGCCTACTGGTAACTGAACCTAATTGCAAGGGCTGTTATAATTTTGTTCATGAAATGCTCATTACGATATTTGTATTTGGCTCTTCTTTCAGTTTTGATCTGCTGATTTTCTATCTGTAAGGTCAGTTTCTCAGCTATTCTTTAACTTATCCATAATCATAAAAAGTAGAGAGATTCTAATAACTGATCAAGTGTCGATTAAGTAAATAGTTCCTTAGCTTCTTCAAAAACTAGATCGTTAGAGAGTTTCCAACATCTGATCAGTTGTCGATCAAGCGATCCGTGAGCTAATTCATAGAACTCGGTCGATAGAGTGCTGCCAATAGTCAGTTGCCGATCAAGCAATGATCATTAATCAATATCGATAGAGAGATCCACAAACATAGAATCTCGAAAGTTAGAGTTTCCAATATATGAACCGTTACCGATCAAGCCATTCTTTGACTTATGAGCGCTAGTCTCTATCAATAGAGAGGTTCTAGCAATTCTTTAACTTATCCACAAACGTAGAATCGCGATTGCTAAAGAGTTTCCAACCGATCAAGCAATTCTTTAACTTATGATCATTAGAACGCGATCGTTTGAGAAGTGGGTGTCCACGTGTTGGCACTTGTTGTGCGTTGTTAGCTGAATTTGGCATGTGGCTGAAAGCTGTGTTCGACTTTGTTGTTGTTGTTGTAGCTGGCCGGGAGCCAACTGGAGGCAGTAAATCATTTGCCAGCGTCAACAACTTGTCAACAGACCAGGCCAAGCCAACCCAAGCCAAGCAAAAGCCAATTGACTCGCTACGAGAGCTTGGAGAGGTTTTCGCTGTCGACTGTCCGACGATCGACGATCGACGATCGACGATCGACAATCGACAATCGACAATCGACGTTCAGCGTTCGTCGATCGGTAGTCGGCTGCAGTTTTGGTCCAGTCATGGCTCATGTTGCATATAAATGGTGCTTAATGAGCTCGTGCCAAATAGAATTGTCAGGCGCCTAGGCACCACTAGCCCCTCCAGCCCCTCCTATCCACTCCGTACGTAGATAGCTTGTTCGTGTTGCGCTCAAATTGCTGTTAGAATTCCACAATTTTATGGCTGGGCATTTGATTTGATCACGATTTTTGCAGAGTCTGGCATATGTAAACCAAATATGGTCGAATGGAGCTTGGGGCGCGGCAGGTGCAGTGGGCTCAAAAAAAAAAACAAAAAAGAAACCATGCCCAGTTGCCTGGTTATGGATGAAACGACGCTTTCCCACGCGCATAGAGCTGAAAAGTGGAGTCCTATTGTTTGTTTTGGGGTGCAATCTGCCATCTTGGCAGCCGGAGAGTACATAGCGCAGAGCACTAACAAGCTGCGTTTCGCCTTTATTATTTTTAATTGGACTGATTTCAAGCTATAGATACATTTGTATCCAGTGACATATGCAGCGACTGCCATTCCAGCCAATCATCCTAGGCCATCATCAATCCCAGCCAATGCAGCGTGGAAGACTGTACTCCCAGCTGCTGCTGCGGGCTGCTGCTGCTGCCTCTTGACCAGCTATGGACTCGAATTTTGTTGCAGCTGTGTCCAAGTCCAAGTCGAAGGGTTGCCTCTAGGGTTGCTGCTCAAACATTCCCACGATTCTGACAGCCAAAACCAAAATCAGCTGCACTTTTTTCGCGCAGTTTTTCTGCGTCCTTGGCGCCTGCCTCTGGCAGGGGTTGTGCCTCATTTAGGGGTTGGGCTGCAGTCTCGCCGATGACACGCTGTGGCATTGTGACGTCATCGTCAATATTTGCATTACTTTGAAAAAATGTTGTCCTAATGATGAGGGCAACTCAACGCCTCCTTTGGCCAAACCATTTGACTTGAGCACAGCCACAAAAAAGACTTTTCAGTGTCTGGGCAACGCCTCGAAACGTTGGGTAAATCTAGATATGTATATATATATATATATATATGCCCGCATAGAATGAGCATAAGATTTGATTGATTTAGCTTGGTTCTGATTATTTATGTATTGCTGATTAATGATTGAAGAAGTTTTGATTGCCTAAAGAAATAGCTATGTTAAAAGCATAATCTGTTATCTGCTATTGCTAGTTGCTGCTAAGTTAACAGTCCTGTTGCTGATAACAGCAGCTTAAAAGCGCTGCTGTTTGCTGATTGAACCATGTAAAATCTATTAAAAACGAAGTTATTTGAGTAATTCTTTTATTGTAGTATAATTAAATTTCCAATTATTGATTTTATGTTTACGAAAGCAAAGTTCGTAATTTTCTATTTTCTATTTACGGCATATTTTCGAAATTACTCTCCCACACTTTCACAGCTGCAACTACTTTCTGAAGCACCCATAAACCTCCACACAGTAAATATTTTAAATACATATAAAAATTTGTAGTCTCTTGCAATTAGTCGTGGCTGTGCAGCGTACTGTCAGACGATCGTGGAATTCAACTCTAGCTGTGATTTTGAGTAATCATCGTGAGGCGGATATGCAGCAAGAATATCTATACATACATATTAGTATATATATGTAAGTATGTATGCAGCTTGACCCACAAACTTGACAAATCCATCAGTGCACGCCCAGGAGGAGGCACTGTGGCAAGTTGCACGCTGCACTGTTGCACTGTTTCACGTTGCACGTTCCCAGTTGCCAGCCTGGCCAGCACATCGTAAATCAAATGCTCATAACTTTTTCTGCAAACATTTGTTGGCTTAAATCACGCGAAATCAACGTGAGTCGAGTTGAGCTCGAGTCGAGTTGAGTTAAGAAGGTAAATCATAAGTCACTGCATGTCTGGGTCGTCATCTTCATCTTCAACTTGATGTTCAGCTGGGAGACAGACGAAGGAGCTGCAGGAGGAGGAGGTGGCAGGTGCCGCCTCATATGCAAAGTGTCAGTCATAAGTGACTTTTCGATTTTGACTGCCAGCAACTGTTGCTGCAGCAGCGGCAGCAACTGCAACAACAGCAAATTAATTATAGCCAAGCCATTTTCAGACATATTTCTTTTGGCATGTCTGCAAGTCTTCAAAGTCTTCCAGCTGAGCACCTTTCACCTTAAATTGCTTGCTTTATGACCGCGAGTGTTGGCAAATGTCGACCTCTGTTCGAGCGTTTATTGTTGTCGGCTGGCCGTCAGGTGTTTTATTTGATGGTCGTCACTTTGACATGAGCGGCCCGAGGGCAAAACAAAGCTTCTAGCCAACAGCACCTTTCACTACACTCACAGAGAGAGAGATAGAATGAGAGAGAGAGAGAGAGAGAGAACATATTGCATGCGTGCAACAGGTTCACACTTTGCAGCTTCGCCCGCAACTCGAATGAAGTTGCCTCAAACAAAGTCTTGTAAGCCGCTAATTAATAGACGCCTAAGCCTTGATTAAACTTGCAACTTGCAACTGGCTGTTGTTGAACTCTTGAACCATTGCCATAAATATTGCCAATAGATGCGAGATACGCGTCTCGTCTTCATTTGGCTGCCTGGCAGCTTGGCTGAATCGCTGGCTCGTTGGCTCGTTTACCATGTCGGCTTTATGTCAATTAGATGTTTGTCTTCGATTAAGTCCCCAGCTAGTGGAGCGAGCGAATAATTTGGCGCTTGTGACAGCAATTTGCCGGTTCCCAGCAATCAGCTCCCGCTCCACCTGGACCCACCTGAGCCCACCTGCACCCACTTGTCGAACCACTCACAAATGGACAGCGCATCGCGTCTTGTAGCAAAGTTGGCATGTAGCAAAGTTTGACCTGTTCAATCAATTGATTGATGTTTGACCGCCGTGTGTTAAACATTGATTAGCCCTAATCGTTGCAGGTGTCCGCGCTTACAACCAACTCCAAGCAAGTCCTTTGACCTCGTTGCGTGCTTATTTTCCGTTGCCCATAGTATTTCTATTAACTATTTTTATTGATTTTGTTTGGGGAATGATTGATGGCTGTAATTGGATAAAGCGAGTCTAATTCACAGGGACATTAAGTTCAATTTGAACGAGGAGTCTTTATAGAGAAGGTCGAGTGTTAAGCTCCTTGGCATATATACGATATTAAATAAACAATATATAACTGTAATGTCTTTGAGTTCTGTTAGTGAAGCTCGTACCCTAAGGTATAGATAGACCATATATGGAAAGAAGGTCGACCAAGTAACTTCCTGACATATATATTATATTATATACCTATATAGTACGTGTCATATATGTAGAATGTACGTATAAATTCTTATAGAGATGGTCGAGCTCAAAGCTTATTGACATACATATATCTGTTGTTGTATAACTATATATTATATACATATAAGTCTATAATGACTATAAGTTCTTAAAGCGAAGATCCATCATTATGATCCTTCTTATAGAGAATATTATACTATATATTATACTATATATCAATATATAACCAATATATGAGACTCTTATGTCTACAAGGCTCAAGTCTCTAGTTCTCTATAAGAAAGTCGAGTGCTTATATATGATATGGCATAGAGGTATAGATCGATCCCTTTATTTTGTTAATATGATATAATAAGACTCCAATGTCTAGAACTTCAGCAGATTTAAATTATGCTGTGGTTTAGTTGCTCGTCAAGCTGCTATGGGTTCAATTTCTTGGCACAAAACAAATCAACGTGAGCAATTTTCAGGCAATTTTCATAAATTTCAACACCAAAAGAGCTGGAGGCTTAATTTGAAATTAATTGTGCAGAAATTTATTCAGTCTGAGCTGAGTCCAAAGGAATGATTATTCCAATTTGTTTGGCGGACCAAAAAAGCAACTGCCGAAATTGGCCAATAGAGCCAGCTGGCTTATCGACAGGCCACAAGTCGGGAACAGCCCACTCAATGGCTGCGATTAGGTACGTTTGCTAAGCTAAGCCCAACTGCCAAGCACCCAGGCACCCAAGCTCCCAACTCCCACTGCCCCGTTGGCAGTTGCCAAGCACCCGCTGCGTATAACTAGCGCCAGATCCAGATCTAGCTGCAGCTACAGCTCTTGCTCTAGCTCCAGCTTTAGCTGTAGCTCATTAATAAGCGCCGTCTTTAGCAAACGTTGGCAACCAAGCACTTGAAGCACTTGTAAAATGCAACATTTGTTTGAGCGATAAAATCACCTACAATAAATTCACAATGAACATACCAAAAAGCCGCATAAAATGCAAAAAAGAAGTCGAAGCAACCCCCCTCCCCCTTCCCACTGAATGGACGCACGCCACACGACGATCGAGATACAGATACAGATATACAGATACAATGGCTGAGTGCTATCTGTGAGTATGCGATGCATTCATTCTATGCTGCCCGACGGGGCTTTCCAATGGAAATGCGGCTGGAAAAGCGCGCCGACAAAGCCAAAGCTAAAGCTAAAGCCGAGCAGCTTGGCTGGGGCTTATAAACGAGCGACCACCGCTGCAAAGACTTCAGCGAACGCGACAAAATAAAAAATAGAGTTGTACGACGACCACCTGCAGACCTGCAGACCAGCAGACCAGCTCCACAGAGCCACAGTCCGGCCATTGGAGCTGCGTAGCACTTGTGTCTATCTCTGCTGCTGTTCCATTCAAATGTCGCCAAGCGCGCCTAAAATATGCAAAGCTCTTTGAATATCTTGTAAACGAAGCACTGACCCCCAGTGCGTTCGAGCTACCTGGTTACCTGGCTGCCTGGCTGCCTAGCTAGACATCTTCCAAGTTTGTCCATTTCACTTGCTCCAGTTGTCAGAGAGATGCCCATTTTGGAGTGTGTGCGAGTGTGTGTGTGCGTGTGTGTGGGCTGTAATTTAAGCTAAGCTTTTGTTCAAGAATTGGGTTGACTACACAATAAGACTTAAATAATTTGAACAGGGCTTTAAGAAAGCACCAAGAAATATGCTCTACAAGCAGAGGAAAGACTCAAGCTGACATGAGAATCGCATAGAGAGCTGATATCTTAAAATATGTTTTCTTCTATTTAAAGTCAAGGAATCAAGAAAGATTTGATTGCGTTATTGGAGAATATACTATGAATTTCTTGCTTATGTCTTTGAAATAGAGTTTGAAGCTGCTTGAATGTACTTACTATACAATTTTGACTGATTTTCGTCATTTGTGTTCTTAACTTGAGTTTTAAATGCATTACGAAGAAAAATTTGTATTCATAGATGTTATTTATTTAGATGATGATTCCTAGCTGATAAAGAATCCATCACTCAGTCGAGATAAACAGCTTTAACTATCCGGAATAGGAGTAATATATAGTATATATTACGTGTCTACTCCCTGATTTCGTATTCGACAACGTTTTTCTATAACCCACTAATTTGACAGAGTAATTGCTAGCTAATTGACATCAATATGCTCCACTAAACGCGACACTCTTTTGTTTTCACTTCCTGGCGCTGTCGATTCCACAGCTCCGGCCACACCTACACAAACTTAAACACACACTCACACACAATACAGCTGTAGCTGCGAGCTCGACCCCTGGCAGTTGGGACACATGTAGCTGCGATATTAATAGCGCGTATTACCAGTTGTCATTTGAGCCAAAGTCAGCTGTCTGGCATTGCAATGAGACAATTGCCCAATTGGCGGGAGTGTCGCTGGCCCAGCAGCGCTTGGCGGCAAATTGAATCAACAGCTTGCCCCGCCGCCCCCATTTCCCCCGCCCTTGGGGCAACTGGCTGGCTGTGGCAACTAGACTGTTCAATTGAAAGAGAATGCTGCGTGTCGATTGCATGTGCCGCAAACTAATCGAACGAATCGATCAAATTCTCAGCACGCAAGTGTAGCCAGAGGGACAGAGGGAGAGAGAGGGGGGGGGGGCATACAAGGTATATCTTTGCTTGATCGTAGCGGTAACTGGGCAAACGTAAACGCCCGCTGCTGGAATTCAATTATGACAACTGGGCGCATGCTGAATGCCGCTGCGAGGCAATAAACAAATGTACGGACAACAAACGTACGTAATATTTAATAATAAACCAAGCAACAACAGCAACATCAGCAGCAAATAGCAACAACAAATTCGCTTTATCCATTTGCTGGCTGCGCATGCGCAGCTTCAGCTGCAGCTCACCCAACGGCAATTGTTGTGGCTGCTGTGCCACCCACAACAACAACAACAACAATAGTAACAGCAACAGTTGCTGCTGCACAGCCTAACAACAATAAAACTTATTTATGTCTCTGGTCAAATTTGCGCCGCTATTTTGGGACTTATTTGACAGAGCGCCGTTTTGTAGCCTGGCTCCGATTTCCAGCCAAAAGATCCGGAGCCCGTGCCCCTCTCTGCCACCGGTCCCTGCCTGCCCCTAGCCATGGGCCAGATCTGTGATTCGTTTCAGCGCTTGTCTTTTGTTTGGCCGCTGCCAAAAGGTTTACGACCTGTTAATGTCCAGCCTAGGCAAACAGGCCATTTGGCCACTGCTTGGCCAGCAGCTACTCCAGAGTTCCAAAAGTATCTATGTGTGTGTGTGTGTGTGTGTGTGTGTGTAGGTGTGTGTGTTTCTGTCTCCAAGCGCTGCTGTTGATACGCAATTTGGCGCACATTTTGTTTATATTATTAAATAAATTTCATGTTATGTTTATGGCCCAAACAACTTTAAGCCCATTGTTGTTGCCTCGGGCTGTGAGTGTGCTAAATAAATTGTTGGCCCGACTTTTGTTGTGCAGTGTATGCATATGAACAGGCCTTTTAACAGCTATTTTTTACGTTTGCCAAATTATGCTGTTCATTTTATATTTAATGTTCTATTTTAATAGCTTTTGCAGTTCGAGTTTCTTGTTAAATTTACATAAAAAAATATGAATTTGGCAAATGAAACCTAAAAGAGCAAAGCAATAAATTTTTCAATTTATTTATTAAATTAAATTATTAAAATATATAGTTTATTTATTTACTTAATTTAAATATATTTTATTAGGATATCAAACAAATTTATTAAAATACATATTTTGTTATAAATGCTCTTTTTCTATATATTTTATAGTAGTATAATATATAGTTTCACTACCCACAGCTGACCACATGTTAATTTTTCCACACTAAGTCAAGGTTAACTTTCGTTTTGAATTTTTGATTAGTTCACTGTGCTGGGTGCGTATTAGAATTAGATTGGATTAACATTTGCAGTGTCATAGGGGCACAGTACGAGAACTCCTCCCACCTCCCTCCTCCCCTGTAGACCAATTGCTGACTCTCCATTATCATATTGTGTAGTTCGAATAGTCCAACGATTCTCAGCCCACATGTACGCACGTGCACTTAATTTATTTCAATAAAAACATAATTTCCAGCCTATTATCCACACTCAGACACAGTCACACACGCACACGCACATACATACACAATTACAATGGGGTTCCAATTAAGCTGGCAACGGCAATTTCTGAGTTAGATTCTGGGCAACTTCTTTCCCCGCCCCCCGTTGAATCGAATTCTTTTAGCGCGTTAATCGCACCGAAAATGATGTGGGCACACATCACATTTGTAGCGCATTCTGGTCGATAATACCCATACTTGTCCAATAAATCTCGTATTACACTATCCATATGAATGCGGCTAGTATTAAATTTCGAAAAGTGTTAAAAATGGAACCCAAATCAATGCAACCAAATGCGCCATAAAACTGTCACAGACGCTTAACAACAAATTTAAAGAAATATATAAGAAAAACAAGTGAACTCTGATAGGGAGTGAATGGGCTAAAGATACCCTGTGCCGGATAACCTATATATCACTACTACTCTTTATCAGCTAGATGGTCTGTTCTCTGCATAATTGCCAAAAACTCTGCTGCAGATATCCTTTGCAGATACCCATCACCAGATAACCTCTAATCGGATACGAAGAACTTTAGAGAAAGATCACTCTTGAAAAGAATATTCTTTATCAAACTTAATGAATCTTTTAAGGCCATAAAATAAAGTAGCTCTAAAGGATTAAAATTGTTTTATGGAAGTGGAGGTGGAAGTCTAAGAAATGAAATGTTTATATTGCTTATTAGCTGAAGAATCGTCTTTAAAAAACGATTTAGCGATCTTAGCGAATCTGATAATAAACTTGTTCTAAATATGATGGCAGAGTATCTATACGTCAAATTTTAGCTCAACAGCTCTCATAGTGGATTAGATTCACGCATTTGACGAATTGTTGGCGAGGCTAATGCAAAATCGAGCGGAAAGAAAGATGGAAAGCAGAGCAGACAGATGTTTAAACAGATATTCATAGCTAGCTCAACTTAGCTATTCACCAGCTTCTGCTTTCTTTCTTTCATATGAATATTGATTTAGCTCGTCAGCTACTTCCACTTTCTTCAGAATTAACATACCCCATTTGAGCACATTTGCAATGGGTATTAAAAGAAACGCAAAGCATAAAATATAATGGTCAACGCAGTCACATATGTGTATGTATATACAAATATATATATATAGTATATATATATATATACGTCGATGACCCCAACAACTCCATCTAGCAAAGACATTCTCCACAGCAAATGCGACGTGACTTTCAGTCTCTTTCTTTTGAAAGTTCTGTGCCTGGGAAACAGCAAAAACGGAGCCAAGTCGAGTGGGTAATGCGATACAGTCGCAGCACTTGGATTTGGTTATGGACAAACCTGACACTCTATATATATACTATATATATATGTATATGTGCACACACAAGTCAGCCGCAAGTCCAGGTTCAGCTACAAGTGCGTTTGCGTTTGCTGGCCTGGGCACTTGTTGATCCGTGTTGTTGTTGTTGTCGTCATGAATTACATTTCTTATCAAATGAAATATGATGGCCACATAATGTGAATGCATTTCCTGTCACAGCATATTTGAACAGACCTCAGAGCTCAAGACGAACTGGTTTCTGAGTTTCTTTTTATCGTTTTATCACTGCTCGATGACCTAATGGACGCCAATATTTGCTCTGATTAAGGCAGAGCGCTACTGATAAGCCCAGAGTCTATGGCTGCCTGCCCTTTAGTGAACCCAAAAAAAGGGAGCTCTTCGCTGATAAGAAGAAGACTGTAATGGAAAAAAAAAGAAATTCAATTCGGATTGAAGCACGCCCACAAGGCAGTTGCTTGGTAAATAAAAGACACAGGTATTCCAGGTATTTTGTTGAGTACTTGATATGCAGATCGGCTCGACAAGTGTTTGCATTCAAATTGGAATAATAAGCGCGCCCCCATCCTGTGAGACAATAAACCTCAAATTGGGAACCTGTAGACTGCATGCTGATACCTAAACCTCGATCCTTTTCCCTTTCCCCTTTCTCCTTTCCTCTGCCCAATGCTCGTCATCAACAATGGCAGCCCCTGTGCTGCACTTGCTTCTACGAAGAGATATTTATGCCCCTTTTCAGTTTTTTTTTATGAAATTCCTCAATCTTAACGCACAAAAGCCATTAATATGCTCAGGGGCTAGCGGCTTATGCTTATGTTATATATGCGACCCGTTCGATAAAAATGATGGTCTTTCAGGGTCTGCAGATGAGGTTTGTTTGCTTCGCCTTCGATTCACGATTAATGTATGGCTGCGGCTGCCGTTGTTGCTGTTGTTGCTGTTGTTGCGTGTGTTTGCCACGCCCATATTTGTATCAGAAATGAGCCACGAAATTTAACAAATCTGTGGATCATTAATTTGAACACTTGTTGGCTTTGGTCGGCTGCACCGCGGGGCATGCAACCGAACACAGGAGCGCAGGCAAATTGAGTCGCTGCACAAATTCTTGAGCGTAATTTGTCGCTGAGTCCTGCCAACTTAACGCTTATTAAAGCCAGCATACAGGGATACAGAGAGAGAGGAAACGAGAGAAAGGAATTCTCGAACGTGCGTAATGCGAAACCAACTAAAAAAAAATTTGTCGGCCAAAATCAAAGATCAGAGTTCCAGGAATGTCAACAGAGATTAACACACGATGCACACGTGCAACGCGTTGTTCGGCTCAAGTGGAGGTCACATAGTTGCCGAGAGATAGACACAGAGAGGGACACACAGAGATAGACCCCTTCAAAGAGGTTCCTATCAATTTGGGTACCTACCTGGCTATCGCCTAACTGCCTGGGCGACGGTCTCTGGAGTTTCACACACCAAAACAAACAAGGACAACGCAAAGTGGGAAATGTTGACGAAATACAAACACGCGGAGCGATAGAGAACGCGAGGGTAAAACGAAAAGTTGCTTCAACTTGTTACGTACACTCAAAAGCATAGTGTTGTAAAACTTAAGATGAAAAGTGTGTTGGGGAAATGCTGTGAAATGGCCTAAACCCTGCTTAGTGAGTTAGAAGTTAGAAGCTTGTAAAAAGTATTGTGGGAGTACTAAAAAATAAAAGAACGTATTTAGAAAATTAGCTTAATACCCTAGAAATATTTCAAAATCTGCGAGTCAGTTACGGAGTTCTTAAATAGATATGGTATCAAAGCTTCAGAGGTAGAGAAAGGAATTACAATATTATTAGGAAAATGGAATATCTTTTAAATATCTTATTTTATCTCCTTAAACTATCTTCTTTAATTATACCTTTACAATTATAAAAGTACATTGATGTTGCTACATTGATCTTAAAATCTAGCACTTTGATGGCATTTGTATATCATCTGTTCCCAATGTTAAATTTTTACCATAAAAGTGAAATTTCTGAGCATTTCTTTCACTGATTTCAATTTTAATTTTTAGTATATTTCATATATCAGTTTTTTCGACTTACTTTTTGAGCAGCCCTCTTAAAAGCCGCCAGATAATTACCCAATGGAAGCCTGACTCTGTGTTTTCAATAGTTGGGCCTGGGAGCAAGTGCCGAATGAGTAAATTGTCGACTCATCAGCGACGGCAGCAGATAAGATAAGTCATCGTAATGGTGGTCCTGCTCCTATTCCTCCTGCAGCTCCTGCTTCTCCTCATACTCCTACTCCTACTCCTGTTCGGCTGGGCAGAGACAAATGTTTGTTTGCCTGGCATTTGATTGCGATTGCGAGTGCGAGTCCCGAGCCCAAATTATCGCCAGGCAGGCGAGTTCACTGATAAGCATGCCTCGACAAATTACACGGCGAGTCTGAAGCTGGTTAACAAGAAATGATAAACGACTCACTGAATGAGGCGGAAATAGAGGGGCGTGGCAGAGAGAGTGTGTGTGTGCGTACGTGTGAGTGTGTGTGTAATGAATGCAATGATTGCGCATCTTTCACCTGTGACAATTTTGCCGGCCAAGCGGTAAAAATATGTAAATTATGTGAGGCTCGATGACCGCCCCAGGCGCAGAAGCAGACGCAGAAGGAGAAGCAGAAGCAGACGCAGCCGCAGACCCAATCAAAGTAGCGAGGATGCCTTGCAACACGGACTGTGGCAATTTCCATTTGGGTGAAATTGTGCGCCGCTGCCCAAATAAATTACGCACATGATTAATAAAATGCGCCGACGAGGAGCGAGGCAAATGGCCAAGAGGAGGTAAAAGTGGGCAGCGGGCAGCGGGAAGCGAACTTCAATTTGGGCCAAAATATTTTTATCGCCGCTGCTGTGCGCATGTGCAGCATCTGCAACATTGGGGCAACATTGGGGCTACGGCAACGGCTACCGCGCATTCTCATAAATTAAACGCCAAGTTATTTGAATTCCTGTCCAGGATGAGATTGAGAGGAGAGTGAGAGAGCCCTTCGCCGTCTCCTGCTGACTTGGCCTGTTGCTGGTTGCTGTTTTGTTTCACGTTGCTTTTGTCAAATGAATTTTGCAGCTGCCGCCACATATAAAATTGCTGGGAGCTGCCCCGGGCCAGCGAAAAGGGGGGCAGACTGTGGAAGACACTGATTTGGATACTGTAATTCGTATTTGTCCATTTCGCGTCTTTGGCAATTTTTCCACGCTGCTCAATTATCGTGTTTCATGTTTGCATTCCTCTTGGGCTTCTGTCGCGCCTCGTTCTCGTTGTTGCTGGTGTTGGTGGCAGCCACATTTCCTGTCCAGAACACTTTTCGATTTCACCATGGACAGCAGCAACAGCAACAGCAGCAGCAGCTACTCACAGTAGCCAATGGGCCACTGAATGCAACGCGGCTGCGCTTTGTTAACCTTTTAGAGAAGTTGCAGATAGCTTGAACCGAGGGCTGATGCGGCTGCATCGACTATCGAATGCCCTGCAAAATTTGTTAGTTGAGGTAGTTAGGTAGTTCCTTAGGTATAAGTATATCAATCTCTATCTATATACCAATTAAGCTATCTGTTAAGCTATCTCTTAATCTATAAATGTATCTATAAATGTAACTTTCCATCTTAAGGTATGTGAATCCGTATATGTATCTGTATCTGTATTTGTATCTGTATCTATATCAAAATCTACATGGGTATCTGTAATAGGTTTTGTTTTTGTATATATATGCGTATGTATCTCTATCTGTGCATGTTTGTGTATCTGCAGCTGTATCTGTATCCATACCAGTATCAGTATCTTGTGTCTGTTTATGTATCAACATACATATATCTATAGCTGTATCTTTATCACCGTTTATTTATGTAAACTTCTGTAATTATATACATATATAAATACAGATACAATACTATTAAAGAGAAAAAATTTCGATATAGATAAAGATACAAATACTGCTATAAGTATCTACAAATGTATTTGTATCTGTATCTATACCTTTATATGTAGAAATATCTGTATCTCCATCTTAAAATGTATCTATATCTGCACGTATCTCCGTCTGTTGTATGTGTATTTGTATCTGTATCTATATTTGCATAAGTATATTTAACTGTAACTGTATCTTTACATGTGAATCTATCTGTAAACGTATCTTTGAACGCATCTCTATCTTTTTCTCAATATATGTTTCTATATCATGGTCTCTCTGTCGCCCTCTCTTACTCTCTATACCCATCCCTCTCTCTGCCTCCCATTTTGATATTCTGTGAGTAGTATCCCAGCCTATGCGACTCATTTGTCTACACTTACAACCAATTTAGAATCAGCTTTGGGCGCACTTCGCCCAGCTGCAATCATAATGGCACAATGGCCAAAATCGCGTTCGGGCTAATAGACGTGCTCACAGGAGGCACTCAAGGTGCAACAAGCTATAAGCAAATCGCTGCCCTGCGGCTACAGGGTACAACAACAGTCGGGCAGCTCGTCAATTGGCCAATATGCTGTGGTGCCGGGCCAACAGTTTGTTGCAATTGTAAATTACCGTCTTTGCAACATTTTTGCGCATTTAGTCGCGCTTCGAGTGTTGCCGTCACAGCTGCCACAAGCAGCAGCAACAGTAACAACAGCAGCAACAGCAACAGCAACTGCTGCAGCAGCAACAACAACTACATGCGCCGTGTTCCCAATTACAATTCACTTTGCGTTGAGATTCTGCAGGACTCGAGCGCCTTTTGGCTGCCAGGCTACGTTGCATTTAATTTGCAGTTGTTATTGTTGTTGGCTCTTTTTTTGGGTTGCAGCGCTCAGTGGGTTGTCAGTTGACTGGGCTCGGTTGCCGGTACTTAAATGTAATTACGCCTTGCCACAACGCAGGCGACGATGCCCCGTTCTTCGGGCGACCTCTTTTGCGACGCGAACTCTGATTGCTCCAACTGTAGGCTGGGGAGGCAACATGTTACCTGAAGCGGGCAACAGTCGGTCTTTGCGCAGGACATAAAACGCAACACGAAATTGGAAAATGTCTTTCTTGTTTTAAAGGGTGTCTTAATGTCGTGGTGAAATTTTTGTACCGCTAACGAGCGCTTAATTTGATTTGTGCTAAAAAAATAAAAATAAAAGTAAAGCTGATGAGGACGTGGCACGAAGCCGGGCGGCAGCAACTGCTCTCCAATTTGGGCCTAGAAGAAGTGCAGAAGCAACGGCTACCGTCTGCCAACTATGTCAGCATTTGAGCCGTAATTAGGCTACTGGCAGATGGTGCACAAGCAACATCAGCAGCAGCAGCACCAGCAACAGTCGCAGCTGTTGTGGCGCGAAAATTGTTAACGCATTGCTGTCACCGTAGCTGCAACAGCAACAGTTGCTGCTGCTTCGCCTCTTTGTGCTTATCGCTGCTGACGTGCCGTTTAATTGAAATTCGCTGCAACCACAAAAGCAGGCGGCTGGTGGGGCATGGGTAGTGGGAAATGGAGCTCGGAGTTGCGTTTGTTGCAGCTGGCAATTGGTGCACCACCCGCAACCAGAGCAAACGAACTAGTTGAAGTTGTTGTTGGCGTAAAAATGCTAATTAAAGTTGCTTGTTGGCAATTGTTATTCTTGTTGTTGTTGTTGTAAGCTGCTGCTGCTGTTGCAAAGGGTCGCACCAGAAAGATTAACGAGCCAAAGAAATCGTAAAGAAATGCACAGCGGCGCACCACAAAAAATGCAAATTGTTCGCTGATGAATTAACAAAAGCGAAAATCGTGACTTATGTTTTTTGGCAGCTGCCTGTCGCAAGCGGCGCAAACGAACCGAGCAACTGTCCAGCTGCAAATACCCAGCAATAACGCGACTGCCAAAAGGGCATATTATATTTATAAATCATAAAAATATTTTCATATTTTCAGAGCTTGGAGCAAAAGCTTAATTTGGCTTTTCTTTGCCTGCTCTTCCTTACTCCTCTCTCCCTCTCTCCCTCTCTCTCTCTCTCTCTGTCTCTCTACGTAGTCTAGTTTTGCGTGACGCTGCTCTTTTTGTTTTGTTGTTTTTTCTTACCGAACACCTGCAAGCAGCGACAACGACTGCGACTGCGACTGCGCAGCTGGCCCTGGCAGAAACAGAGGCCGTAGCTTCCGCCAGATAAAGCTCATTGAGTGGCTCATTAACGGCGCAGCAGCAGAAATTTGAAATTTTGATTGCCTGCCTGTGATTATGATTGGCTGGCGGGGGAGTTGGGGGCTGGTTGGGTTGGGGGGCGTATTATTGTTGCCAGCTGCAACAACTAGTGTTGCTTTTTGCTCCTGCACGTTTTTCGCGTTGAACTTCACTGAACTTGCAACTTGGAAGATTCGTTGATGTGGCTGAGGTTGTTGTTGCTGCTCCAAAACCTTTTCAGTTTTCTAGTCGTGATTTGAGTGTCGTGCGACTTTTTTAAGCACTCGTACTTACGCCTGAACTTTGTGCAGTCATTTAATTTTGCTTTCAGCTGTTAACTGTAAGCTGGAACTTGAGTCGTCGTTGTTGTTGTTGTTGTAACTGTGGCTGGAACTTCGGCTGGAAGACGCCAGAGCCATTGGTAAGCATTTTAACGTGCTTGCCGTTGTTTCGCTTGTTGTTTTGTGAAATTTTCAGCTCTTTTCGAGTGGAATTTTAATGCTTTCGCACACCTGTACACACAACGGTAAAGTACCCTCGTTTTTGGGCTGCCTACAAACTACAAAAGTTTCGAGCTTTCGAGCTGTTTACTTTTCGGCTGGCGAAATGCTTGTGACCCGCTTTGACACTCACACACAGACGCACATATGTATGTATGTGAATGCGCCAACTAATTGCAGTGGGATTTTATGTAATGGCTCTGACTTTTGCTCTGTCACTTAAGCAGGCAATCGGAAATTGCTGGTCAGCAGCTAAGAGAGCAACGAACCAGCACAAAAGAAAAACAAAACCAACAAAAATTATCATTAAGTGGAGTAACAAATTGAAAAGCACAGAGCTTTTGTGGGTAAAGGTAATTGCAGAGGGAGAGATTTGAATACTCTTTTGCTTACCTTAATTAAGGTTATTTTTGGAAACAATGTAAATATTTTCAAAAACACAAATAATCCTTTCAGCTCACAATTCCTTATCTAATACCAAGCTACCATTAACTGGCCATGCTCATAAAATAAACATTATATATCCCATCTTTTGTGTGTTTCTTTGCATCTACAGGGTATACAGCGAGGGCAGTAAAAAGTGCACTTTGCCTAATTAAAACGCACAGCAAATGCATTAAGCGAGTTCCGTTCCATTGCGTTGCGAGACCCTCTTCCAGGCCGAAATGTGATTGTGAAGGCGACTGTGGGACAATCACAACATGGCCATAACACAACAACTACCTGAGCCACAAAATAAAAAAAAGATGAGCAATGAAATCCTTTCCAATAGCCGCAGCAACATCAGCAACAACAATATTGTTAATGGTCGATGACTCAACTCCAAAATAAAAAGAGGCAAAAGATGAAGAAATGAAATAAAGAAACAAATACACACACACACAGGCCCATCGGGAAAGACACCTGAGCTGAGCTGAGCCGTCGCACACCTGAGAAACAAGAAATGCATGCAGGTGTCAATCGCCAGGCAGCCAAAGAATGGTCAGCAGAGGAAGCAGGCAGCATACCAAACCAAACCAAACCAAGCCGAACCGAACCCAAAACTCAAATCCAAAGTCAATGCCAAGTAAAAAGCGGGCGCATTACAAATTCACACCAAGTGGCACCCACTGGCAGCAACTGCGGCAATCCGGGTCCCCAGCCTAGAGTAAGAAATGGTTAATCATTTAGGTATAAATCTCGACTGCTGCTCGGTTGCTGTTGCCTCCTCTGGAGGCTTCGTCTGACAAATGTTGCCGCTGCCAAATGCCCCGTGGGGGCAGCCAAACACATTAACGAGCAGCGGCCAACGCGATCGCATTCAAATGAGCAGCTAGGCGTGGGCAGGGGCGGCAGCTAGGGGGGGATTAGAGGGGGTCGGGGGTACCTGCACTTGGAGCTGAATTCCTAGAATTGTGCGCGTCAATTGATTTACTCAGCTGCGTGGCCCAGGCAACGTGTCGGGCTGATAACTTTGAGATTTGTTATATTTGCTTCATCATCGCACAAACGAGCCACAGTCCGAGCCTAGACTCGCATGATCATCATCATCATGATCACGATCATGATCATCGTTATGATCATCGTGAGCCGCACACATGTGCGCACATTAAAAAGCAAGTTTCTCAGGTGTTTAAAAGCGTTTAAAAAGAAAACCGACGCAGACGCCGATGGAGCTTGTGTGTTGGAGCAGAGGGAGGGGGACTCGCATAGGTTGCTCCTAAAGAGCCAACATCGTCTGTCTCTCCGTCCGTCGTCTGTCGTCCGTCGTCTGTCGAGACATACACAACAATAAACGCAGTCGCTGCCAACGCCAAGAGCAACAGCCAAGTTAAAAATACACGTACTCTGGCCTCTTGCCAAGAGCCAGTTAAAGCCATGATCATGATCTCGACAGCCAAGCCATGAAAACTGTACAGAGGAGGCAGGCGGGTAGAGGAGGGGCGAGCACGGACAGCTGGCGACGACGACGACGACGACGATGGCGACGCGCACGTGAAGGTTGCCCAAGCCAAGCTGGAGATTTACTTAACGAAATCAAGAGGAAGCGCGTAGGATCGACTGTTAACCTAGCTGTCATACAGCATTGATTGCTGCCAGGCAGCGAGCCACATATAAGCGGGGCAGCGAGACAGAGAGAGAGGGGACACCAGTGGTTGTTGTTGTTGTTGGCTTGATTGCGAGCGGGAGAGTCACAGCCAACTCCAATGCCAGAGCCAAAGCGAAGCGAATAGTCGGACGAATATTTTGGGCCATGTTCGAGTGACTCAGCGTATTCTCTTTTTAGTTTCTTTTCTTATTATTTTTCTTCTCTTTTGCAGCTAACGAGCATTTGGTGCTTTGTGTTGTTTTCTTCGTCTTATTTTATTTTGGGTGCCCAAATGTTAAGTGCCTGTTTTGATTGGTTTGAGCGATCGCTGTTTAGTCTGCAGTCCGATATTATAGTCAATGATTGTGGCCAACATTAGCGAGAGATGAAATCGGACGGATCATTATAGGCGGAATGAAACAGAGGTGTTGGCGAATATGGGAATTGAACATGCAAACGCTGAGTATATACCCGATCAATCATTGGGCATAAAAAAGTGCTGGGAATTCAATATTATATAGCATGTGTTGATTAATGAGATCGCCGACTTGCGATTTTTTGTTGAGAAAGACGTATAGATTGCTGTGAATTGAGAAAACTCAATTAGTTTAGAAAATATACTAACTAAACTGCATTTATGCTATAACTACTTGGGAACTTTGATTATTACATATGATTAATGAGATCTTTGACTTAACATTGTGTATTGTTTAAGAAATGTGATTCTATTTGATAGTACTATAGTCCGTCACACTTTAATTAGATTAGATTAAATTAAATGTAATTAGATAAGATTACTGAATACTGTCAGTTCAGGAATTTTAAGCATATATCAGAAATAATATAGCCTATTTTGAAACCATGAAAATTTTCAGACTATCCATTACACCATTACACTCTCGATTTACCCAAGTTATGAAGCTTTAACCATTTGGGAATTGCAAATAAAGTACAAAAATTGCTACTGTATTAAAACTACATCAAACTAAAGAAACTCTACCTTTGATTTAAATACAATTCTAAGCTTCTAGAAAACAGTTTAGCTATTCTACTCTATTAGAATTTAAACTCTTCGAAAACAGTTCTATACCTCTATTGTACTCCGAGTTCTTAGAGAACAGTTTAGCCATACCACTCCTCTATTGCAATCACGTACTCCTTCTCACTTTGGGATTGTTCAATTGAGTCTCATGTAATGCCCAGCTAGCGTATCCAATTGTCGAAACAACACTTTAGCGTATTCTAATCCATAATCGGTTAGCATGCAACTACATCTGTTTTGGACCAGGTGAAACGCACCTGTTGCGGCTTTTGTGCACATTGTTTAGACCGTATGCAAATATGCAAAAGGTGTTGCATGAGGCGTCACCATTCGGTTTTTCGGAAACCCTTTCGATGAATTGAGCTAATGCTGGAAATTCCGCAATATGTAAAACGTCTTTGCAGGAACCAAACTAACAGCATCCAGAGCCATAAAATAGCCAGCAACAAAAACAACAATACAAACACACGCATTAACAATGAGCTGCGAGTTTTCACACCTGTGTGCCACAATGCACTTGCAACGCCGGCGAACGGAGGTGAAAATCTATACAAATATTTGACGTGAGCAGAATAGATTTTAAAATTTGCATTTGTCGGCAAAAGAACAAAAAAGAAAGGAAAAGAAAAGACGCGCAACAGGTAAGACTTGTTGTTGTTGTTGTTGTTGTTGTTAATGTTGCTGTTGTCATTAACACGTTTATGCCTGGCTGGGTTGACCAAAACTCTGGCGGGGATTAGCAAAACGGTGCGAAAATCCATCAAACAAAAAATAAACGTTCTACGCGGCAATAGTTGAAAGCGCGGCCATGGAAAATGGAAATGGAAATGGCCATTGGAATGTGCACACATGTTGCAGCAACAACAGCAGTAGCAGCAGCAGCAGCAACTCGTGCTGGAATTCAG
Source organism: Drosophila gaucha (assembly GCA_035045545.1). Classification (NCBI taxonomy): domain Eukaryota; kingdom Metazoa; phylum Arthropoda; class Insecta; order Diptera; family Drosophilidae; genus Drosophila; species Drosophila gaucha. Next base: position 3,902,253 of record JAWNOY010000292.1, read on the forward strand.
CTGCCAAGTGGGCACGTTCGAGTGACAAATGTCAATTTGCATTCGATTCTGGGCCTGCTGTTAATTTGCAATTGAGTTTGGGCCCAGTTAAGAGTGTTGACTGCTGCAATCACTGCAGCAGCAACAGCAGCAACAGCAACAGCAGCAGCCACTTTCAAGCTCAAGAACACACCTTAAACTTTTTTGGCCCGCTTTTTGTATTGTTTACCTTTACAGTTGACTCGTTTTTTTTTTGTGTGTGTCTGTGTGTGTTGGCCAACTGGCAACCAGGCTACAGGCAAGCAACAAGTTGTTGTTGTTGCTGCTGCTGCTGTTGTTGTTGTCGCCTCGGTTGCAGTTCAATGTCAATTTCGATTCGTCATCCGCAGCTGCGTTGATTTCTCGGGCGACCTCTCCAATCGGGTTGCCGTTGTTGTTGTTGTAGTTGTTGCTGTTGTTTGTTTTGTAGCCGCTTTTATGGCCATGTTAACTTTGGACTTGGCTTTTAATACAGGACCACCGCCGTTGACCATTGAACGCTCGCCGCCATAGCCTGTGGTACAGGGGTTCATTCTACTGTAATTTATTGATCGCATGTGTGTATGCTCGCGTGTATATGTGTATGTGTGTGTGGGCCGCCTAGAAGCCAGCTTACAGCGGAGCCTAAGCCTGAGCTCCACTGTGCAGCTGTTGTACGCCCACACACCTATAAATATGCTCGCACATACATATCTTCTATCCCTTTCCATTTGAATGATGCAGCCAGATGAGATGAGATCATGTCTGTAAATAGGAAATCATGAAGCTCTATTCCTGCAGCTGCGATTGGGGTTAGGTAAATATGACAGTTGGTTTATACAGTTAAGCTAACTGTATATGGCACACCTAGTTAAAGTATGATACCCTACTAAATTAGGCATTTATGAGCTTAATAGTTCAACTTTATGGCAATTGCTTCTTTGGTTATAATAACTGATTTCTGCTCACATATTGATGGAAGATCCTTAGTTATTAAGGTGTAGGGTATCTAAAACTTTGATTCTAGAGACTTAGCTTTGGGTATCTAAGATTTAAATACTTTTGATTGAAGCTGTACTTAAGTAAGCTCCCTGGCTCATATATGTGCATAAGCGCAAAAGTATGAAAAACGTGCCAAAACGACAAAACTAACTGGACTTTTTCATTTTTCTTATGTCTATATTCCATTTTACAAAAGGAAAGTTCAAGAGTTGAATCTATAAGAAGGAATATAAAAAAAATATTGCCATCTCTGTTAGCATCTTCTGCACTGCTATTTTTGTGAACACAGCTGAAAAAATTTTGTAATTCATGCTAAAACCTTAGCTATTTAAGTTCAGGGTATCTAAAATGTAAGTTCTGTTCACTTTAGCTTGACTTCAGTAATTTTATTGCTTTGGACATTTCTCAATTATGTTCACATATTCCCAAAAAATCCATGCCAGATCTTAGATCAAAGTAAAAACCAATTTCAAGCCAAATAAAAAACACGCGTAAACCCCGTTTTTTTGATGATCAAATCAACAAATTTTCTCACGCACCCTTCTTCTGACGCTCGTACCCTTTTCTAAGGGTTCAAATGTTAACAATAAAATGTTTTCTTCACACTACAAAAGGCAACCCAATGACAACTACCTCCGATCTCTGCCTGGTTAAGGGTGCTTTGATGAGTCAGTTAGGCCGAACGGACAAGTGAAGCAGTTAAAGTCAAGGGTTACCGCATAAATTAGGAACTGATTAAATAATCTTAACTCAAAACCCAAAAGGTTTACAGTTTGCCAAACATAGTATTTATCACGCGAATAAAATCTTTTACAATTACTATTTCTATCAGCTAGAAATGTTTATGGGTTTTAAACTTAAGAAAGAGTATGTAACCGACAGTTTTAAATATAGTACAAACATATACGAATCCGAAAAATGTCCGACCTAACTAAATATATATATATATTAATAATTAATATAAAGTAATTCCCATTTTTTTTGTGTCGGAAATTCTTTAGATTTATGACAAACCAAACATAGTCAAAAATATATATTCTCAGCCTTTTCAAGCACTTGCCGCCCACTGTGCGGCGAGCAGGCGCACTGATTCGTTCACAATTCGCTCTGTTCTCTCAATTCGCTGCGAAAGCCGCGCTCTCAATTCCAATTTGTGGAGCTGGGGCTGACTTGCTGGGCCTGGTCCAAGGCCATCTGCTGCTGGTTCAACAACATTTGCGACGGCTGCGACTGCTCCTCTTGCTGCTGTTGCTGTTGTTGCTGCTGTTGCTGTTGTTGCTGCTGTTGTTGTTGTTGCTCTTCTTTTGGCTGTTGCAGTGGAAACTGCTGCATCGTCTGCAGCAGCAGCTCGCCCATCTTGGCGCGAAAGGTAATGTTCTGTAAGGGCGACATTTGCTTCATCAGCGGCAAGAAGCTGATGAGGAAATTGTAATCCGAGTCACCCACGTGCAGGATGTTCTTGCAGCGCGCCAAGTCCTGGCTGGTGGACTGCATCAGCTGCTGCTCCTCGCGCTCCAGACTCTCCAGAAAGTTGACCTGCTCGTCCACACGCTTGGCACAATGGCAGCTGCTCGCAGCAGCGGCTGCCATGGCCGATTGCGTGCCCATGGGCATGGGAGTGATGGTTGGCCTCGATTGCTCCTCGGCGGCGGCGCTAGCCAACGAAATGCTGTGCGAGAGTCGACGCAGCGCTTGGGGTGTGGCCATGCTCTGGAATTGCTGCATCAGATCGTCGTTGTCCGCCTCCATTTCATCCGCCGGCAACGATTCCGTCTTAAATGTCATGGGCTCGGTCTGGCTCTGATCGCAATCGTCCTCCTCGTTGTTGCTGCTGTCCGCGCGCAACCGGCGCCCGTCCAGAAATTTCATGGCCTCCGCATAGGACCATTGATGCGAAGGCGACGCCTGTTGTTGTTGGGTGCGATGCTGGTGCCGGCGATAGCTGCAGCGCAGGTTCTTCCACTTACTGCGACACAATTCCACTGTGCACCAGAGAGAAGAAGCAAGAGAGAGACGGTGAGAAGGTACTTGCAGTTTGCTTCGCTTTGGACTTAGCTTGACTTTATGGCTGACTCACCTTTGGCGCCTACCGCATCTGCCACGCAGCACCATTGCCGCTGCGTTTCCACACGGTTTGCGTGCTCCGGATGGCTGGCGTCCCATAGCGCGGGCCGCTGCTTAACCTCGTTGATCAGACTGTGCATGTCCATTTGCCTGCGTCTTTATCACAAAACTAAAATGACAACAACAGCAACAATGCGGCTAGCCCACGGAAGAGAGACAACCAATTTGCCGGCGACGCGCAATGCCTGTGCTCGCTTGCTCTCGCTCTCGCTCTCTGCGTTCGCTCTCTCAAGATGGCAACGCTTGTTGTTTTTGCATTTATATTTCGCTTAATACACTAGAAAACGACTTTGACGAGTTCATTAACACGTTTGTAACACAAGGTGCGTAACAGTCAGCAAAACTAAATGGGATAATGAATAGATTAGCATGAAATAAACGACAAATGCACACATACATACATATGTGAACAGAAGAGAATAAAATACAATTGAGTTGCATAACAACTAAGTTAAGCTATTGCACACCAGCTTAATTTTAGAAGGGTATTTAATACGCGCTGAACTTACTTACATATTTGTTGCATTTGTTATTCTTTTTGCTTTAATGCTTTAGCCTCGTTTCCATTTCGTTATTAAATTGGCTGTCGAGTGTTTTGTACTGGTTCCGTTATCTCTATTATTCGTGTTTGTTTTCGTTCTTGTCTCATTGCGCTTTGCAGCCTACGCTTTTTGTTGTTGTTTGATTATTTTGTTATTTTGCACTCTGCGGTGCGCTCTCTCGTTCGTTGACGCTAGCGTTGGCGTTGGCATCGGTGTTCTCTCTGTGTTCGTTGCTTCGTTCCAGACATTGAACTTGGCGCACCGGCAACGTCATTGGCTCGCACAGTGGCGCAAAGTGCACAAACATGCGTTTTCGGCGAAATGCGCAAGCTCATAAAGTAATTTTTCTATCGATTGGCAGCCGAATTCCGATTGCAACATGTTGCCCGAAAAGGCAGCCTGGCAACACATGTTGCTGACAGCCGGCTGCAGTTACAGTTGCAGTTACAGTTGCGGCGACAACAAGTGGACGCCAAAAATATGCGACAGCAATTATCTTTGGCAACGAGCGCAATCACAAACACACACACATAGGCATACATATAGCCATATAACATAGCATATCCATATCCATATCCATATGTCGCCAGTTTGAATTTGTGCACGACTTTCGCTTAGCGTTCCGTCCCGTCCCGTTCCGTCTGTCTGTGTGTGTGTGTGTTTATGTGTGTGTTGCAGCTGCTGTCAATCTGTTGGCCATTTTGGCTGCTCCGCTTTCAAAAATTTCCATGTGTCATTTCAAAAATGCAAATATGGACATGATCTGGCCGAGAGCTGTGCCGCGTTTGGGTTTTTTGTGTTCCTCCGTTCTGTAGCGCAATGTGCGCGCTGTCTGTTCGACTGTTCCCTCTAACCCCCTCTATATGTAGCCATATTCCATATGCTCCATGGCTGCAGTTCGTCCAGTTCGTCAGGCGCTTCAGCTACAGCGACTGACAGTTAAGTGACGTCTAAATTTCGTACAACAAAATGATTATGGAGGCATTTATGCATGCGTACCATCGATCTTGTCTGTGGAACCTGCGCCTAGCCAGACAAATGGACAGATGGACGGACGGACATATCAGCCTTGCCAATTCGATCGCCTCTCAATGTGATTGTTGTGACTGGCTCAATTGATTTGTAGCTGCAGCTTGGCATCAGACTCCAAATCTGTATTTCTCGTCAATGTTTGTATTCAAATTTTCAACTTCGATTTCTTATGTACAATGTTACTTTACGAGTCTGCTAAACCAGCGCGATTTACGACCGCTTTGTTTAGGCTATAAGTAAAAAAATACAAATATGTATGCTTATATAACTAGCAACTGTTACTAGAGCAATAGTGCTTCGATACCCTATAATATATAAAGTAATTGTTAGATCTCTTTTAGAGAACATATAGGATTAAGAAATAATCCATATACCGATTGCAATCTTTGAATTTAATCTTATATATACAGTTTTTTATTAATTATTAAGTTTAGCGGAAGTAAGCCTTCTATGAATATTGCTCTTATCATAGATTTTCTCACTTTAATTGTTTCTTAAATTGCATGGTAGAAAAAATGTAATTAATATATATGGAATAACAACTGTTAATCTTATTGTTGTAATCGTTAATTCTAACGCTCCATAAGCGTCACTTGGCTATGGCCGTTGTCGGCATTTAAGTCGGCCATAAAATGTTGCTGTCGTCGTCACAGTTGCTGTTGCTGTTGCTGCCGTTGATTATAATAACAAATTTGCATAATTATGCCGCTTATCTTGGCCATATGTCTAGTCAATGGCAGACAACAGCAAACTGACAGACATACGGATGGATTTGACATTGTCAGCAGCTGTTGCTGTTGCTGAGAGTTGAATTGCTGCTGGGCTGAGCAACACGCGCCGGCAATCGACAGTGTTGGCACCCACATGTTGCAGATGTTGTTGTTGCGGCTAATGAACATCGCAAACTTCAACAACAACATCAACAACAGCGGCAAGGCAGAGCTATGCAAAGGCCATGTTGCTGTTATTGTCGGCAACATAAACAAGCTTTGCCTATTTGGCTGTCTTTTTGTCAGCAGCAACAGCAACAACATTATAAATTGCCAAGCAGAGCAGCAGTTGAAGAAGAAGTTGAGAGAAAAAACAGTTAGCTGCATTTGACGCACTGCGAATCATAAAAACTGACAACAAATTGATTGCCAATCAACAACATGAACACGACAGCAACAGACAATGTTACTGCTGCCGCTGCTGCTGGCATTGCGAGCAACAATTGCAGGTGTCAATGAATGCGGCGCATAAGGAAAAGCGTGACAGAGGAAAGCAGCAGCAGCAGCTGAGCTACAAAAAAGTTAATTGCCTAATGCCAATTGCTGCTAATGTGGCCAGTTATTATGTCAAACGGTCAGGCAGCAACATTTGCCAGTGACTTGTCATGCAACAGCACCAGCAACAGTTGCTGCAGCAGCAACATGTTGCCAATGCCAAATGCAGTTTGGCAATGCGCCATGCACAAACTGCAGCTCGAACAACCGGACCTGCAACAAGTGCTGCTGCTGCTGCTGCTGCTGCAACAGTTGCTGCCACCGCTGTGTTACAGTTCGGCAACCCACACGACTCCAGCGGCAACTCCAGCTGCGGCATCAATTGAAAGATGTGTCCATGAGGCGCACACGAAGAAATTCCAATAGCAATTAAAAATATTTACAACGCAAATGCAACGGGCCAAAGCCGATCGACAGTCGGACAATCGGACAGACGGACAGTTGGACTGATCGACAGATCGTTCGGCAGCTGCAGCATGGCTCAAAAAAATCGTTGATTTCACCAGCGGCAACAGTTGCTGGCAGTACGCACAGTGTTTGAGTAGCTCGGAAAGAGTTAAATTTTTCAATTTTTAATAAATTAGTCAAATATGAGAGTTGTCAATTGAAAAATTATATATATACATATATGCATGTACATATGTATGTATGTATGTATATAAATATGTGTGAGCATATGAATTCACATAGATATATATATTATATTTGAAAAATCTAAGCAACCTTACTTACTATGTATTTAAACTATAGCTTAAGGTTGAATGAATGAATGATTGACCGACTTACCTACTAACCGATGATTGACTGACTGACTGATTGACTCACTGACTCACTAATCGATTGTCAGACTGATTGACTGACTGACTGATTGACTAACTGGCGGACGACTTACTCACTGACTAACTGACTGATTGAATGACTGATAATCAAAGCATAGCCCAAACTTTAGAGTTGGAATATATATATCCAAGTCTTGGAGAACTCTCGGCGAAAAACGAAAATTTGTAGAAATCGATTACAGAATTTTCTTTTGAAATCTTCTCATTTTCTTCTGAATTCAGAGACTTAAATGTTGATAGAAATTGTTTTGATTAAACTTAGAACAGTTTTTTTTGTCTTATCAAACAGATATAAGAAATTATTACCAAGTTTATGAAAATGTGTATAAGTTTTCAAATTTTCAAAGCTCGTATGTAGTTAATATCTTGAATAATTGTTAGATGAAGTATCTAACAATTAGTTAAGATATTATAAATTCATTTTAATAATTTAATGATGATATTTCAAGACTTTAGAAGATGTTAGCTCAATAATTTCGTTATGAAGCATTTGCCACTGTGCCATGTCCAAGAGCTATATGTCTAAATATATATGTGTGCATGTGTGTGTGAGTGTATACGCAGTAGATCAAGCAGTAGAGCAGAGTTTCATTTACAACTGTTGGCAGCTGCGTGGCCGTTAGAAATGCTAATGAAAGTCAAGCGGACCGCCGCATAGTCCAGATCCCGTCTCGATCTTTGCCATTGGCAGCTGCTGCTGCTGCTGCTGCTGCTCTTGCTGTTGCAATTTGATTGCAAGGGGCATAGAAAGTTGCCAGCCAGCTACCGTTTGCGAACAGCTGCCCCCGGGTCTTGGTTGCAATTGCTGCGTTTGCTGTGGCAGCAGCAACTGCGTGCGACATATGCGGCGCAGAGTTGATCATCGTCAATGTGGCAATGTGGCAATGCGGCAACAGCAACTGCCACATTTGAAATGTTTTCCGCAGTTTTTCCTTGTTTGCGCGGAAATTCAGCACACGTGGCACTCGATTTTAGCTCTGACTCTTTCAAGTTTTTATGATTGGGCACAGGCGGCGCTTCCTGCCGGCAAGGACGTTTGGTTTTTTTTGCCTGCCTCTGACTGCGGACTACCCTGCTTGCCCCCGATTGCCGTCGTGCCACACACATATGTGGCTTTGTTTCACACATGCCACACAGCCGGCAACAGAAGTCATGAGCAGAGGGGCAGGGCATTGCCTGCGATCGAGATCGCGACTCCGACAGCCGGCAACCAGTTCGACAGTTCGGTAGTTCGCTAGTTCTTGGCTTGGCAATTGCCGCATCATTTTTATGGCATTCGGCGTTTGCTTTTCCACAAGATTTTTAACCCCAAAAAGCGGGCAACAAATGCAGCTGAACTTTTGTCTGTGGCGGCAACAACAACACGGCAAGCCAGCTACATGGCAGCCATGTGCGTCGAATGCTTCAAGCAGCTGTGCCACAGCCTGAGCGTCTTATCTGTGTGCCGCATGTGTCACTCGTCGTTGCAAGTTGCAAGTTCGCGTCTGCAACTGATAAACCAAATCTCTAAGAGTCCGGGAGAGAAAGAGAGTGAACGAGCCCGCATCCGCAATGGACTGTTGCATGCCACAACGATACGATTTATGTGGGCTGCCACAGCTTGAGAAAAATGCTTTCTTCAAATGGGATTTGGAAAAAGTATGAAATTCCTGCTATTCAAAACACATTTAATAAGCAAATGAAGTGGAAAATGAGAAAAGTGAGATAATTTATGGAAAAATTAAATGTAGACAAAGAACCATCTGAGAAGAGCTTATACTATATTTGGAGTCTTAGTCTTAGATTTTAATAAAATATAATTTTCAGTTAAAAACTAAACACATTTCAGTTAAAAACTAGATATTTTCTATTTAGATATTAAGTTACTAGAATAGCATATAAAGTTGTGGTTTCGGGAAGAAAAACTATAATGAAAAACCCTGTGAGGCCTAGATTATAAAAATCAATTTATAACTTAATCTAAGAACAGAGAGCGAGAGAATGTATAATATCATAATGCAGAATATCGTATGTAAGTATACAGATAAGATAAATTTAAGTTAAAATGTGTTATATGATGTTTTTATATGGAATTCTATAGTACGTAGAAGAGTACCAACCAAACTCTTCTATTTTTTTTTAATCTTTTGATTTCTAACTATTGTTTATGACATCAAGCGAATTTCTTGATAGAATGATGGCATTAATTACGGACTCAGTAGGGTTCGACTTCTATTTCTGATGAGTTGTATATCAACGCATACCCCACTGAACTACGAAGACTATCTGCAGCAGAGATATCATATTTGCATAAAACATATGGATAGTCGGGATAAGTGCAAATTTCTAAGTCTAAATCTGAGAAATTCTAGCTGGGACCCCATATGTATGATTTTCATAAATATATATGGATAGACATCATAAGTATATGTATGTCTATGCAAATAAGAGTCAGTCTATTGATGACAACGAAACAAACCATAGAAAAAGAAATAAAGATCAATAAAAATACGTGATCTAATCCCAGGCTAGTGAGCCCTGCGCCTTAACAGTGAGTGCTACATAAAAATATATAGTTAAGCAAACAAGTTCTACCAAAAGTAAATCTCTCTTTGATTGATCTAAGTCAAGAGATATGTCAGTAAAGAGACAAATAGAAATATTCCAAAATATCTCTAAAAATATCAACATACAAAATAAACACAAGAATAATTTGTCAGACAACTCTAAACATAATTATATCTTCACAATTTTACGATAATGGCAAGCCAAATGAATGGATTAACTTCTTGGTCCGGCAAACAGGCCATCTGATAAAATTGATCTGCTCAGGTTTCAGGTTTCAGTTTTATGTGGTTTTTGGTTTTGAGCCAAAAAGTGCAAGCGAATCGCCTTCAGAGATCAAGTGTCGGCTTAGCTGAGCTGAAAGGTGCATCCACTACAGAGACGTCATCCATCATATAGATATATATAAGCTGATCGAGAGTTTGCCTACTTCTATTTTGGGTAGCTGGCAATTAGCAACTGGCGACAAATTGACGAGCTCGACCGTAGAGCGAATCCTACGTCTAAGGACCACCTGCTGTGGCACTTTGTGCGAAAATCTCTCCAGTTATTGTTGCTGTTGTGATTTTCTTTGGCCAAGTGGCTTGTGGCAATAATATTTACGCCCATTCGACCTGGCCGCCCGAAAGGCTACCTGTTGAGTTTGTCGCGACGGTGGCTAATGAAGTCGCAACAGCTAAATGACTCAGTTTTTTTTTTCTTAGGCGAGATCTTAGCAAAATCTGTGTAGCATCTAGAGCTCTCCATTCTCTCTCTCGCTGCTCGTTAGGCGCGTCTAGACAGCGTCTGACACAGCCGGCGGCGCTGCATAATGAGCGCTGTTGGACGAGCAAGGACGAGCCTAGCCACATGCCGCATGCCACATAGATATTAGTCCTTGCAACGGTGACAGGGCATTCATCCAACGCCCAGCTGCTCCCAATTAACACGCCAGCAGTTGAGTAATAAACTAAAAAAAGTTGGTTAATTAATATGATATACTAGTAAATACCCTGTAAAAATGTATAAGCAGTGCATATGAGTTGTTATGGTTGCTGGAAATAACTATGATAGTTTTTTTTTAAATATCTCACTAAAAGTAGGAATTGTTCCAGTTTTCTTAAAATATTTAAAAAGATTGTTTCAAGCTTTGAAGCTCGAAAAAAATTTAATTCACTCGAAATATCTTATAAACTTAAAAGACTTTCACACATGAAACTATCCCATAAAATTGCCAAATTACTGGGTATTTAAAGTCATTAAGCCCTTATTTTCATCAGTTCTCTTAAATTTCATTGCAATTCGAACACACTATCTGTTACAAACACACTCTAAGATTAAGCTACACCATATGTAAACTAGTCAACAGGGTATTAAAAGCCCGGTGGCCCGCTGGCCGCTGTCATTGGCCGCCACTCGATACGCAGCGGCCGCTGCGGCTGCATCGCAACGGTAAAAATGCAATACAAATAACGGCAGCCGGCCAGAAAAACAAAAAAGTGTGCAGATGCAATGCAGGACGCAGGACGCTCGCAGGACCCTCGCTCTCTTGCGCTGCTACGTTTTCCCACTCAATTAGGGTAGCAAAAATAGTGAGAATCGAGGCGGCTGCGCACATTTGCCTAAATATTGCCCCCTCCCAACCCTCTGTGGAACTGGAAGAGGAAAAAATGTTGTAGCATATGCCGCGGCGTGCGGCGCAGTTGTTATCCTTACTGGCATTGTTAATCGTATCCTGCGTAATAGCATAATAATCCCTAATCGCATCTGATCTGTTCACCTGGTTGCCACACACTCATGCTCGCTTTCTCACTCACTCTCTCCCTCTCTCTTTCTAACTGCCGGCTGCACATTTTCATCGATATCCTTTGGCAGCTTTACAAATAGCGCGACGCGTCCTTTGTGCGCCTTTTGTCGCCGTCCTTTTTATAATAGGCAGGGGTTATTTTGACAGCAGTTCATTTGCCTTCTGCCTTCTGCAATGCCATTGACATTTCTCATACACACACGCACACAGTCACACAACTCGCTGCAGATCCTGCGCCTGATCCTTGCTTTTTCGAATATTTGGAGTGAGCTCCGTTTCACAATGTGTCGACTTTTATTTGGCTTCCAGTCGTATTTGTTCCATGTGCGGCTGCATTTGTTTTCCATTATGTTCATGTTGTTTTTGTTTTTGTTGTTGTTATGCATTGTCCTTGTGGCTTCTAGGATATATGAAATTTGTTATTGGATGCAGACGCTTGACTAATGTGCATTTACATTTAGGTAAATTAGCAGCTATTTAGTGGTTACCTCATCAATAACAATATTCATCTTGTTTGCTTTGCTCTGCTAATAGGCTAAGCTTTGTTTACATTTTGAATTTACTTAAAATTTTTAATAAAATTTGCTGATTTCAGCACATTTTTAACCTATTTTTTTATTTTAGCTATTCATTACAATTGAAATTTGATTGGCAATTAAAATACCTCAAGATTTTGTCGTTTGTCCTTCATCAACTTCCAATAAAAAAACAACAACAAAAAACATTTGCTCTTCAGCTCTTCAATATTCGATTCACTCAGCAGATGCTCTTTGGTTTGCATTCGAGCTAGTTGCGCACATTGGCGCAAGTCAAGCTCACTCTCTCGCTCTCACTCCCTCCCACTCTGTGCTAACGCATACCAGCGCGCACATTAATACAAGTGAAGCTCACTCTCTCCCCCTCTCTGCCTTGCTCTCTTACGCATTTGCGTAAACAAAACAAAAAGACTATTTCAGTTGGAGTTCTCATTCCCACGCATTGCTGCTGATTGTTTTTTTTTGTTTTTTTTTTTTCGCATACAGACAAAATAAACAAAAGCTCAACGAGTGCCGCTTATTGGAAGCGCTTTGACTGCTGAATTAGTATTCAGTTACCATAACAACCAAAGGCCGGATGCGAGCGACAAGGCTATGGCGAAAAGTCGTCAATGATATGCCGAACGCCTGTGAGAAAGGAGAGAGAGGCGCACACACACACAAACGTGCGTATATGCAAAAATTGAAGCTAAAAATAAAACAAAGAATGAAACAAAAACGAAACGAAACAAACGGCTAGCGCAGAAATTGTCGCGCCGAATTCATTAATGAGATTCGCGTATGCAACATGTCAACATGCTAGAAAGGGACAGGGGCAGTCCGAGCGGGAGGGGTTGTCACCCTTCAGGTTTTCTTTTTAATGGCCTAGACGCGGACAGTGGTTGAGTGACGCGTATTGGATTTCGACATGCCATGCACGCGGCATGCGGCATGCATATCTGCAACGCCATCTAGCAATCGCTCGCTCCCCGTCCCCCTCCGCTCCCCCTGGCCAGACTCCAGTGCAGCCCCAGCTTCAGCTTTGGCTCTAGGTCCACTGATTGACATGTGATCGCAACGCTTTGCATCGCAAGTTCTTTTGCCCCGCTCCTCTCCCCCTTCCACTTCCAGGCTGCTTCCACTATTCGCTAACCTGTTGCATCTGCTTGCGTCGTCGTCGTCGCTGCTCATTTGTCATTCATGCGAAACACTACAGAGTCGTAAAGCAAGTCCTGCCTGCCTGGAAGATGAAAAAAAAACTCTTGTTGGAGTCATAAAATTATGATCGGTATTTTTGCTGGAAATTTGAACTGTTTGTTGGCTTGGTTATGTATTTGCTAGCATTTTTTACTTTATTTATTTTTTGTTTTTTAATTATTTGCAGTTTAGTTTTTCGACACGGTTTCTTGTGTATTTCATGCAACACCTTCGCTGCTTTACTTGGAAATTCGCGCGAAATTCCACAGTGAAGATTACAGTTTCCTTCCAGTTCCCCTCTCTCGTCTACTCTTTGGGAATGCAAATGATTGGCGCTAATTTGAGTGAATGAGTTTTTTGGAGAGATATATGTCTCTCTCGCTCTTGTCTTGATGAATGAATGCTGTGCTTCAATTAGCACTTGAAGTGCTCCAGTGGAATGCAGACAATTTCCAGACGTGTCATTTTTCACAAACAGTCCTCGCTTTCAATGAACATTTCCCTCACATTTCCTCAATGGGCGGCTGTCTCAAATCCAAATCCAAATACAAATCAAACACTCGACTGGCGTCGTCGTCGCCTTCGTCGACATCGTCGTTGTGGTTCGTGGTCTCGTGTAATTTGATCGTGATTTCATGCCCAGCAGAAACCCTACAAGTTGTTCCACTATGTGGGAGAGGAGTCAAGAACGGCAGGGTAACTCACACTCGCACATGCACCCTCACAGAGAGATGAATGTATCTGGTCGCTGATACCATAAACCCAAATTAAGATAAGCCACGAAGAAAGAAAGAAAATAACGTCTCATACTTTGAATCTTTTTCATTCACAAAATCACATAACTTGAGAGAGAGAAAAATTGTGAGAGATGTTGACTGAGGCATAGATCGAGAGAGCGAATACATTGCAGCCGACCAATCGCATCATAGTCGTGGAAGCTGGGGAAATTCTACAGAAGTTGTTACATCCACAATGCTGAGAGTTGTGGTTTGTAAGTGGAGGCCAAGTGGACTCTACATAGTTGGGAACTCAACATTAAAGCTGAGATTTTGTGGAAGCTGGGGAAGTGGACGTCAGTCCACTCTACAAAAGAATTGAGAGTTGTGAAGACTTTTTGAATCCTCACTTTTCCACTTATCAATAAATGAAATATGTTAAATACAATATTTATTGGCATCATTGAGATATTTTATTATTTTAGACCTATAAATTTAACATTGAACAATAAATAATTTGACAGTAATTCAATAACATCCACAAGGCAGCTCATTGCCCCTTTCAATCCGCATTCACAATCCACAGATGCCACTCTACACATTTTATCCAGTTGTAGGTTGCTCTACAACTCTCACCTCTACACTGATTTACCCCGCCACAATGCAAACCACACATCGGACTGATTTCAATTCGACACCATGATACTCTCCAACTGTTGAGATCCTGTCGTCAGGCTCTACAAACTAATTGCCCCTTTGCATCCACAGCAATTTTCCTACACAGCTCTCGTTCTCTCTCACTCTCCCGCTCTGCGATAGGCGGAGCCATTTTGTTTGCATTCGTGCAGCCGTTCGTGCTTTACTCTTCGAGAGGGGTGCTTGCAGAATTGGCAACTAGAAATGGCATAAATTTAACTTAAATAATTTTTGAATTTTGAAAATATTACCAAATAAATGTTAATTAAATATATTTAAAGATAAACAATGACCATGCATTTCCCCTCTTTAGTGCGTGGAACGAGTTTTCTGTTGGCTCTGTTGGTGGTTGGTTGGTTGCTTTTGTTTGGCCAGAGAGAGCGGAGAGTGAGCGCGAGAGCGCGTCTTCGTATCTGTTACACACGAAGCACTCGGTGCTCGGCTCTTGGGCGGGTATAAAAAGCGCGCTCGGCTCGCTCTCACATTCAAATACAAATTTATCGTGTCCGTAGATGGTTGTTGTTGCTATTCCGCGCAAGAAAAAGTATAAAAAATAATATAAAATAAAATTAAGCAAAGCAAAATTGAGCAACACTCGACAACAAATGCAATAAAAAAAACACGCTGGATTAAAGTGTTTTGTTTTGTTGATCAAAGTCAAATGCAAATGCAACAACAGGGCAAATTAGTGCGTGTAAAGTGAAATAGCAAAAATAAAGAAAACAAAACTCGCAGCGAAACCAAAAAACATAGAAAACATCAAAGTTTAGTTTATTTTTTAAAGAAGCTAACTTCGATTTTGAAACCTCGCAAGTAACCGGTACGACCGTGTAAAAAGCCGCCAAAATTCTACTCAAGGAGCGTACAGCGATCATCTCGAAAATGAAGTCCTTGACGGCCGTTTGTCAAACAGGTGCCTCGATGCCGGCGATGAATCCGAATGGCCGCATCGCCCGCCATCCGCCGCATCGCGGCGACGGCGAGAATGCCGAAATGAAGATGTATCTGTCCAAGCTGAAAGATCTGGTGCCGTTCATGCCCAAGAATCGCAAACTCTCCAAACTGGAAATCATCCAGCACGTCATCGACTACATCTGCGATCTGCAAACGGAGCTGGAAACTCATCCAGAAATCAACAACTTCGATGCAGCTGCCGCGCTGAGTGGCGTTGCCGCAGCAGCAGCAGCTGCCGGCGGTTCCGAAGACGAAGATGAGGATGAGAGCGATGAGATGGATCTCGATGCAGCCGGCGATGTGTTGGCCCTGCGCCTGGCCGCCGAGCAGGAGCAGCTAGCCAAAATCTCTAGTCCCGCTGCCGCCCGCCTGCCGCTCGCCGATCGCCAGAGCCCCAACACAATTCTGCCTGCAGCAGCAGCAGCAGCAACGCTTGCATCAGCAACAGCAGCGGCGCCACTGCAGCAGCAGCAGCAGCAACAGCAGCAGCTGCCCAACAGTTTAGCGACGGTAAGTCAAGCGCCTGCGCCCCCACCCACCCCCATTATGGTATTTTTTTTATATTTTTGTTTTGCATTTGCAATGCAAATGAAACGTCGCGGCTTTGACGTCGCACCGAAAAAAAACATCGAAAAAATTACACATGCAAGCGAATTAAGCAAGCGGCGATAGCGCGACGCGTTTTGCATTGTTGTTATTGTGACCTCATTTGCCGCTAAGCAGCGTAAGGACGTTTCGTCTGTCTGTTTGTTCGTTTGTCGGCATTTACATTTCTCGCCTTAAAATATAATTCATTTTATTTGCGTGTGTGTGCGAAATTTAAATTTTTTCGCCTTGCTTTCTTTTCGCTGCAACAACAACAACAATAATAAATCTCGCACAATTTCATTTTGTTTTTGTAGACATTTCACATATTTTTCGCTGTCGCCGTTTCTTTCTTTCTTTTGTTGTAGCTGCGGCTGCGACTGCGGCGTAGCTGTTAATTTTTTTTTTTTTTCTCGCGGCCTTTTTTTTGTCTTCCTCTCTTCTTCCATTTTGTTGCTGTCTGTGATGTTTTAAATGAACACCTGCAGATACTTAAATTCATTTCATATGTGTGTTCGTAAGCGACTACACACACACACACACACACTCATACGCACAGAGGCTAACGCAGCTTTAAGCTCGACTTCGGCATTTGGAGAATTGGAGAATCATCAGTCAGCCTCCGTTTCAGTTATTTCTGTCTGTATGTCTGTCGCTTGTTTTTGTTGTTATTTTGTTGCTTACTTCATTAGCGCAATTTTTGGCTTTTCCCATTGCCCGCCCGCTGCAGCGTTTTGCGTTGATTATAAATGATGCTGGCAGAAAAATACAAAAAATTGTACAACAGGTTATAAATATGATGTATTTTGTATTTGTATTTCTTCACAATTCGTGCTCAAACAATTCCAATAAAACTTCCAATCTTAACCCGTTCGTCCGCCCGCTCTCTCCTTCTCTCTATCACTAGCTCGTTCGCTTCTTTGGTGGCATTTGTTTTTGTGCAGTTGATTAATTATGCATTTGCATCTTTTTGTTCGTGTAGAAAAGTATTTAAAAAAAAAACCGCAGCACAATTAGTCGGTCATTCAGACCTTATGAACGGCTGTGTTGCTCCTACAAATAAAAAAAAAATCAAGCAAAACATCTGCACTGAGATTGAGACATGCTGCCCACGCCTCAGACTCTCCACCCTTCTACTCTCCACCCTCCTCCTCTCCACAACGTAGGTGTGTGTGTGTGTGTGTATTATGATGTGTCACTCTGGCCGCAGAACAACAAATTCCTTCGTCAAGGCACAGCAGCAGCAAAAAAAAAACATTCACACACGCACACAAACACACATGCATATTTGTATGTATAAGTCGTAAGAAGAAATGCACGTGTTCAAAATGTTCTCGTTACGTAGTTATTGTTGTTGTTGGAATTGCTGTGTTGCTTTGCTGTTGCTGTTCTTTTTTTGTACTTTTTCGCGCCGCGCAGCTGTGCGCCAGTCGCCAGTCGGTCGCTTTCTACATTGTGCGCACCCCTGCCGCTGCCCTACCTCCTGTCCCTCTCTGTCTATCGACAAAGCTCTGCGGTCAGTCAACATAACAGGCAGCGACATTAGAAGACGCAACAACAACAACAACATCTACTTCTACAAGCTCATTTGATTTTCTTAGTTTTGCGCTGGCGCTCAGTTGGCGCCTCTTCTTTGGCCCTTTTCCTAATACGTCTCTCTGCCAAAGAAAGAAAAAGAAAAAATAAAATAAAAAACAGCAACAAAATGCACACGAAGCTCAAACGCTTCGTAAACAAACGAGACGACAAGCAAAAAAATAAAAAATAAAGAAGAAAAAATAAATAAAGAACGAAAACAACGGCAAATTAATTGATAATTCGTGATTTGTTGTGCAAGTCAGCAATACACTTACACTAAGACTTCGCCTTAAGCTCACATGCATACACTTATACTAAGAGTTCGCCTTATACACTTATACACAGGCCTCGCCTTAGGCTGACATGCAAGCACTTATACTAAGACATTCCCTTAAGCTTCACATGCCTACACTTATACCACTTGCACTTATAAATCGCTTATACTGAAACTTCGATTTTGACTAATTTCTCGTTCTCTTTCGCTTACTCTAATTACAGCAATTCAGCGGCGAAAAGGACAGCAGGCAATCGTAAAGCAGCTGGCAGAAGCAGCACAGCAGCAACTACAACTAAAACTAAAACATTTAAAGCTATAGAAATCATATTAACTAATGTTAGTAGCAGTGTAGTACAGTCAACTCCACTCAAAACTCAAACTCAACTCCACTCAAAACCAACTCGTGTGAAGATCTCCACAAACAAACAACAATAACAAATTAATTAAAGTTATCTACAATACATAGACATTGCAGCCACGCCCCCTCGCATACACACCCACATACACCCACACGCATATACTGTATTGGGGCGTGTGGCTGTAAAAGCATTTCACACCAATACATTGAAAGAGTTTAGTTATTAAACAAAAAAAAAACAAAAACAAAACCTAAGTAGCATTAAAAAAAATGTAAGCACTAATACATTATTATTAACATTTAACGTTTAACATTTAACTATTAGCAGCAGTTAAGAAGAAAAAGAAGAAGATGATGCAGAGGTAGTAGAAGTAGAAGATGATGATGATGAAAAAAAAAACAACAACAACTTGGCAAAGCTTTAAACAATTTAATTTTTCCTTTTAAACGCATTGATAAAATGAAATGAAAAACTGAATTTTTTTGTTTTCTATATGTTTTAATTTTGGTTTAATTGAATATAAAAAAATATGTTAATAATATTACGAATGATAAGATGCAAAGCAAAACAGAGAGCAGCAATAAAAAGAAAACAAACAAAAAAATTTAAAATAAAACGCAAAATTCTAACAAAAAAATTTCATTCTCATTTTTCAATTACACATTTTCCTATTAATTTTAAATAGTTAACAAACAACAAACAAACAAAAAGTCGCTAGAAATTTTTTCCTATTATCGTTTCATTTATTTATACACACATACACACTCATACACGCACACAAACAAGAAAAAACCTCAAGGAACAATTTTCTTATCATTTAGATTAAGCGTCCGCAAAGTTTTCCTCCTTTTAACTCTTGAATAATAATAATAATAATAATATTAATAAATATATAAATATATTTATGTTCTGTGATCTGTAGCATACTTTGTACAAAGTGTTTTTTATTTAGCATAATTATGCGTTTTAAAAATATGTTTTAAATCTTTATGGAAAAATAATGAAGCAAGAAAACATCTTAAATATCATTTGTTTTTTTTTAATCGGGTATACCACTTTTCCCATACATGATGTAACATAATGATGATAAACATAATGAAAGAAAAAAGAATGCAAAAAAACAACAAAAAACAAAAATAAATTATAGATATTACAAAATAAATTACATAAAATACTATTCAAATGCAATTTGTTTGATTTTCTTTCGGGATTTTTCTGGAAATTTAACGAACTTCAATTATTGGCTACCTGTCCAAGAAAATTATGTGGAAAACAACTGGCTAACAATGTGAAAAACCATTTCCCATGTAAACAAGTGCAACGTATTACGACCAAACAACAACAACAATAACTACCGTTAGGGGCATATAGATAATGCGCTCGCCCGTGCAGCTCGAACGAGTTTTCTCACGCATTGTCATTGTGTCTGCTCTTCGCCGTTGTTGTTGGTGCTGCCGCTGCCCATTAAGGGTTTTCCAGCCACAGCCTCAGGTAGGCGCTCAACTACAGTTGCACGTGTGCAAAAAAAAACATATACATATATAAAATTCTCTTTTGAGAAATTTTTGGGATTTTGGGTTTTTACCCACAGCTGAGGCGATGCTGGAGCTGCAGCTGCAGCTGCGTCGGCGTCGGCTTCACCGTCGCCTATTAGCGTTAATGATTGCAGCTTACAAAGCAATTGACCAATTGCCTTGGGGGCTGCGACTGAGGCTGAGACTGAGACTGAGAGTGGGGCCACTCGGTGCCAGTCGCCCCATTCAAATGTCAGTTTGGCTGCCCGCAAACCAAATCAAACGTTACTAACTTACATTGCACGACTTAGTGTTACCCTTTACTGTAATTTTTACTCCCAAACCCATTAAAAGTGGCGAAAAAACTGATTTTCAAAGGAAAAGAAACTATTTTTTAAAAAAATTTTAGTTTTAGTTAGTTTTTTTTTTAAATTAAGGAAAATTGATATACAGAATTATTCTAGAGCATCGAATCGGTAGGAAAATGGTTTTAGGAAAATCTGACAAATGTTGACCAAGTTTTTTAAGTTTGAAGTACAGATCTGACGACTTCTCAAGCTTTGAATGTCTAAATTTTTATGATTTTTAGCATGAAATTTTATAACAACTTTTTGCATTCATTTTGACCGAAAATATCGATTAAAAGTGAAATTTCAAGTTACAACATTTTTGAATATTTTTTTTTGAAAGTCAGTAATGTGGGGGAGTAAAGGATTTTTTGTTAAAAAAATTTTAAATACTGTTTTTTTTTTTAAATTTGAATAAATTTTAACTGTGAAATCTATATACGGAATACAACAGTTAGATAATGATGTCTTTACAAAAATGGTTTCAGCTTTGAGTGAGTTATGTAAGTTTGAGGTGAGACAATAACATGTACTACCTCAATCTTACAGCATTCATTCAATATACCCATTTAGTCATTTACTGGATATACAAAAACTTTTGTTTCACATGCATTGTTGCTGGCTATGCAATGTTTCCCCACTTTGTGGTGGTGCGTTCTCTCTGGTATGCGCTAATTGTTTTGTGCATTCTGCAACAGCTCCACAAAGCTCGCCAGCTTCCAACGGCTTCCAGCCGTCATGCCTGGAACGCTGGCTTCGGCTTCGACTTGGGCAATGATTACGGCTGCGGCGTCAGCTCTGGCTGCGACTTTGGCAATTAGCGCGCCTAGCTCGATTTTCACCCATTTGCCGTTGTGGTTTATTATGTTTTTGTTTTTTGGGTGCGACTGGAACGTGAAATCAGTGAAACTTGAATTACCATAAAAACTCGTGTAACAGTCAACAGCTGCGGCTGCGCAGCCAGCGCAAATGAAAAAATTTTTGACATAATAATTGTCAAGCTGACATTTCGAACAGCGCAGCTGACAGCTGAGCCGAGCGGCCGAAAAAAGAGTAAAAAACGAGCGACTTAAACCACAGCCGAAGACCAAGTCGGCAAGCCGAAGCCGCGCTCAGCTCTAAAATGGGAAAGCTGAGCCGAAGG
Source organism: Drosophila gaucha (assembly GCA_035045545.1). Taxonomy (NCBI): domain Eukaryota; kingdom Metazoa; phylum Arthropoda; class Insecta; order Diptera; family Drosophilidae; genus Drosophila; species Drosophila gaucha. The sequence goes on from JAWNOY010000292.1 coordinate 3,923,266, forward strand.
CGGCCGACGACGGCGCGTCGTTCGACTGCCAGCGACGTCTTTGTAGGTGCGCATAAAAATTGCATTTAATTGTGATTTTCACACGAAACACAAAGCGCATGAGCAACTGGCGCCAGTTGCTGGGGCTCGGGGGGCAGCCGAGCTGCAAGCTGCGAGGCGGGTGGCAATTTGTGCAACTAGCGGTAAAGCGTAACTACTAAACAGCGCGAGACAGCAAAACACACACACACACACACACACAGAGAGACATAGACATAGACACAGACAAAATGGAAGGGGTTCGGGTAGAGGCTCAAGTCGAGCCGAGTCCAAGTTGGAAGTCGCTGCTGCTGCTGCTATTGCTATTGGTGGTGGCTTTTGGGAAACACCTGCAAAACGCAAACGCACCTGTTTCGCTAAGCAGCAGCAAAAAACTAAAACAAAGTCAGACACCAACGCCAGCAACAACAACAGCAACAACAACAACGCGGACACGGCTCGGCAACTTTCGTGGGTTTCAGCTGCAGCGCAATGGAATGGGTTGTTGGAGTAGGGGCGGCGGCTTCAGGGGGGTTTTTTTTCCAGCTGGAACTCTGCATGACTTTGTGTAATTGAAGCAGCGAGTTGAGTTTTCAGTTTGACTTTCTTGGCTGTTAGGAAATCGAAACTTAAACGTAGCCAAAAGGGGTGGCAGGGAGGCGGGTGGCCAGCGACTTACACCAGGTGAAACCACAAGGCAGCGCTGGTGGGGCGGCTTTTGGTCAGGTGCAAGTGCACATGTTGCACATATGTATCTATATATGTTGTTTGTGCATCGGAAGCAGCCACATCAGCTGGCGGAAGCTTTTGACCAGCAGCTGTCGCGCTCAGCTGCAACATGCAGCATGTAGCATGCAGCGTACAGCCGCCGCCTGCCCCTTTCGTCATATGCCATGTGTGGCAATTGGTCAGAGCATTGATTTCAGCTGCGTCACCTTCTTTTGTGTGGCAACTGCAGCCGGCCACGCCGCATGTTTGCCTAATGACAGCGGTGGCCCTCTGTCTTCCAGCTTTCAGCTTCCAGCTTCCAGGTTCCAGCCGAACAATAACAACGTCAACAATTGCGAGGTGCGGCGGCAACAATTGCATTTGCCACGGCGACTCTGACATTTGATCGAAAGCCAGCCGCTGCTGCGGAAGCACGTACTCCACACTAGAGACTGGGCTGTGTGGCATGCCACATGTTGCCGTTGCCGTTGCCGTTGCCAAAAGGCGCTGATTAAGATCGCTTGCAACGGCTCCTGCCTGCCAACACTTCAGATGGCAAATGAAAATGAAAACTGAGAAGGGGCAGGCGGCTAAAAAGTCAAGAGAGTGAAAAATTGTATCTTTAACTTAGTATCTAAGCAATATGAATTGTATCTTAAGTGTTTAATGAGAAGGTTGCAATATATCTAAGCCATTTATAATGTATCTTAATGATGAAACGAGAAGTTAGCATTGTAGCTAAGTTGTATCTTTGTCATTAAATGAGAAGCTTTCATTGTATATATGCTGTATTAAATGTATCTTAAGCTATACTAAATGTATCTTAAGCATTTATATTGTATCTAAGCTATATTAAATGTATTTTAAGTAAGGAAGGAGCGAGTTATTTTCAATTTTATAAAGAATTTAACAGAGTCATCAGATCTTAAATTGTATCTTAAGCAAGATTCAACTTAGGTATTTGTATCTAAAATTATAAAATCATGATAAAAGGAAAGTTTTGGCAGAGATAACAATATAACATCTAGAAGTGGTGTTTTCTAAGAATTTCGAAAGCTCTTAGTTATAATTTTGTAAATTATATTAAACAAAAGAATTTTATTTCATAAGAAACAAAATCGATCTGTATCTTAAACTATATCCAAAATTATTTAGCCATTATTATGCTTAAGATCTATCTACAATATCTATCTATCTATCTATATAGTATCGACAACCTCTTTATTTATTTATATATTTATGAGTATCTATCTATCTATAGAGTATCTTTTAATCTATCTATTAATCTATCTACCTATCTATATACCTATCTGCATCTATATATCTATCTACAATATATATCTATCTGTCTGTATCTTTCTGTCTATGAGTCTCTATCTATCTCCGAGTATATATCTATGTATATATCTATGAGTATCTATCTATCTGTCCGCCTACCTCTCTCTAAAAGTATATTTATACTTATGTATCTACTAATATATATCTATCTATCTATCTTTATATCTATGAGTATCTTTCTATCAGTTATCTTTCAATTTATTTATATATTTATGAGTCTCCATCTATCTACGAGAATATATCTATGTATATTTCTATGAGTATCTATATATCTATCTACGAGTATCCATCTATCTGTCTATCTATCTATCTGTATCTGGCTACTCTACCGGTAAAAATGAAGAAACTTTGATCGTAATGCGACATTGTTGCGATTTGATGTGTTAATTGAATTATAAATCACGCAAGATTTCCAGATACTTAATCTTGCAGCTTATAATTGGTCAAAATATGCAAAATAAAAGTCAACTTCATTAAGGCCAATAAAAATATGCCCAATAAATTGCGAAAAGCGTTTAATAAATTATGCAGAACCATAATGGAAAACGGAAAATGGAAATCGGAAAAGGCAAAAATTGAATATTATGCAGCAGAGCGCAAATATTTATACGAGCTGCCAATTGCAAATTGCCAGATGCGGGTTTTTTTTTTAAGTTTTTTCTTTTAGGCGCTGACGTTTGACAACAATGTGGCCAAAATGCTGATCTGCCACACAGCCAATGACAAGGAGGAGGCGGCGTTGGCGTTGCCAGCAGCTGCTGCTGCTGCATCTGCATGTGCGGCATGTGGCAAGAGGCATGCGGCAGCTACTGCGCGGCGCGTGAAAAATAATATTTATGGCAAACAAATTTTCATATCGACAGCAAACGGCGCCGCGAATATTGCCTTTTTTTTTGTTGGTTGGCAGTTGTTGTTGTTGTCTATTTTGGCGCACCCAACGCCAACGATGCCACAAGAGAGCTGCAACTATTGGTGGCATGTGTGAATATGCGCCAGCCATATAAAATAATTAGGCAGCTAGTCATAAACAAATGGCAAAAGGTGGACCCGAAGAGCTGAAAGCGAATATGAGTGTGTGAGTGTGTGTGTGTGTGTCGCGTGTGTGTGGCAAGTAAATGTCAACATAAATTTAAAGCGTATTTAAGTGCGTCCATCAGACAGACAGACAGTCAAGCTGACCAGCTCGTAAGTTAGTCAAGTACTTGGAACTGGAAGTGGAACTGGAACTGGAACTGGAACTGGTAATCGAAGTGGAACTCCAAGCTGAGCGGCAAAACCTAAATCAAAGCGCAGCGCATTATCGTAAATTATACGCGAATTGAGGCAACTGTCAACTGCCTTTATTTGGGCAACCTACAATGAGGGAGCCTCGCAGAGGGCGGGGAGCCCCAAAGTGGAGCCTCGAGGAGCAACTCGCTGCCTAAGACAAATGTGCGACGGAAATGCTGCCCAAATCGGCGCTGCAGCTGGCGGCTTCTTCTGAGACTCTTTTGTGACTTTTGGTTAACTGCCTTGACAACTTCGTTGATTTCCATTGATATGCAGTCGGACAGTGCCACGCCCCCCTTGCCGCATAAGGCAATTAACATGGTTATCGATCAAAATTTGGATTGTATCTTAAATAGAATTTGTATTTGCTGATCTCGTGGCAGCGATAAAGAAACGTAACGAAAATTTATTGAATTTAATAACGCGCAAAGTTTTATCGCACAGTTTTTGTCAATTTAACAAATTGCAGCAGCGGCGGCAACTGTTGCTGCTGCTGCAGCAGCAACAACCAATGACCAAGCCCACAGCACACAATGGAAATGGAATTGAATTCCTTAGACGGCTCTAATAATGTCTTTGTGCACAATTGACGGCCAAACTGGACGCTGCCACCAGGTGGACTGACAGAGGGGGAGGGGGGAGGTGTGCAAATGACTGCAAGAATTATTTAACGAGCACCGTCTATCGCCAAGATCAATGAATCAATTAGCGCAAAACGCGAAAAACCAAAACCAAATGAAAATGAAAATGAATAAAACCGAGCTAACAAAATGGATTTTTTGCAACATGCCAGAGTCGCAGCCGCAGCCACTGTGGCACGCTGCAGTCGCAGTTATAGCTGTTGCTTGGCCAAGGCGTGGGATGGCATTTATCAAAGTCGCTTTGGCTTTGCCTTGTTTTGCAGCTGCTGCTGCTGCTGCTGCTGCTGTTTGTTGTCTTTTGTTTTGCGTAGCGTGCAGCGTGTTGCAGTTGCAAGTTGCATATCGTATCAATCATGGCAACTTTGGTGGCGCATTAGTCAGAGCCGCTGGCCAAAACAATTCAATTGCCGTCGCTGATAAGAATTATGCACAATTCTATTTCATTTACATTTTGACACTCGCCATTTTTATCGCCCGAAAAAAAAACAACAACAGAAAAACTAAAAACTAAACGTTTTTCGTGATAAATTTATTTTTAATGACAAAAATTACTCTGAGATTATATCTTTTTGAATGGGTAAGCAATAAAAAAATTAGTTTTTGCATTTATAACTTGTAAAATTGCACTTGAAACTTAAAGGAAGTTTTTCCTAAACAAATGTACGAAGTTCCTCAACACCTTAACACAAAAGTCGGCAGAATCTTTCTCTGGTGTGATACCATATCTTATATATACATCTTATATATTTCTATACAGCTGAACTATGAGCTATGAGCTGAACGAATAAAGATTAGCATCTTAAAAAGCTATGCAAATCTTTATAATGCGCTATTATAACTCACCCTTAAAGCTCAGGAACACATTTCTGAACTTTCATATTTAAACTCTACAGAATTCCTTAGATAATTCTTTTAAATTAATTTTTTTCTCTTTATTTGCAACTTTCATAAACAAAATCAAGCGAATTTTTGGATTATACAACTATTCGTATTATTACGAACTTGCTTACTTAACTAGTCTACGTAAGCTACATAAACAGTTAAATATTTTATTTTGATATTATATTTGGAAATGTCAAATTTTACTTCTTTCTTTCAAGATCTTTAATATAATCAAGTTAATATTATTTTTCAGCTATCATGTCTTTCCTAAAAGACTTTGATGGTAAAATCTTAAGTTATCACAGCTGAACTGAAAAACTCTTTCTCTTCTGCTACTGCCTCTGCGTTAAAGGATAATGGCATAATCTCTTGATAAAGCAAGTTATGTGTAGTTGGTATATTGATAATAAAATCTATGTTAACCAACCTCACACTACCCTTTTAGTTTTGCATAAAATATTTTTCAAAAATATGAACCGGGTGTAAAAGTAAAGATCATAGATACAAAAGATCGGATCAGATTAGATCCCTCCAATTAGCATTAATTAGGACTATATAGTTGTACCTGTGTAAGGCTCATCTGTAGATGTTTTGAAATAAGATTCGTTAACTAACTCTGACAGCTCTACATATCAGATTCATCTATACGTGCATAAATATAGGGTATATACCTGCTGATAAACGTGCTGTCAGCTGTCTAATTAGCGCAGCGCTATCAATGGATCCACTAAGAGCCATAACAAGCCCAGTCGGCAAACTCTAAAAGCCCTCAATTGCGATCAAGTTGGGATTGGCAAATGGCAAGGGGGGCTTTTGGGATTGGGGATTGGGCCTCATAATCGCTGTGCAAAAATCTCATTAACGCCGCTGCCAAAGCTCGGTTCGGCTCGACTCGACTGGGCCAATTAATAAAAAAGCGTGAAATTGAATTTTTTTACTCTTATGCGCAAATTTCACACCCCAGAAATGTTGCAGCAGAGCGCCAAGAGGCAAAAGGCAGCAGGCAAGTGGCAAGAGGCAGCTGATCTACGCGCCCAAAAAAAAGAAAGAGAAACAAAGATTTTGGGTTGCAGATAGAGAGAAAGAGAGAGAGGGAAGAAGGTGGGCAGCAAATGCAACAGAACTGCGAAAAGTAACACAGAACCACATCAAATGCAGGTGTGGTTTAGCTCTCCACTGTGGTGCTGCGGCCGGTGGTGCTATTAAAACTCAATCTGAAATTCAAATCGTAATATAATGTGCCCGTCCTCAACTCTCTGGCAGAACAAAGGCAAACGACAAAGCCTTGAAAGTGCCAAAAAAAAAAAAAAAAATAAAAAATAAAAAAAAAATTAAATTCAACCAAAAACTATTCACACACACACACACACATACACCGAAGACTTAAGAAGAAGACGCTGAGAAATCAAAGGAAAAGGCGCAGGCGAAGCCACAGAAATTCTTAGGCGCATTTTGGTCAAAACGAATGACCAAGCCCCAAACCCAGTTCCAATGCCTGATACCCCCGTGATACCCTGTACCCCTGTGGCTATCTTCGCGTTTGATCTGCGACGAGACGAGTCGCCCGTCGACGTTTCTGCACCGCAAGGAATTCTTTCAATTCATTTCGCCTCCTCTCTCTCTCTCTCGCTTGCAGAGCGGCACTTCTTTAGTCTGTCTCGCTTGCCTGCTTTTTATTTGGCGCAGATCCTTTGGGCACAACGCGCTGCGCATTTCAATGCTGCACGTGCATGTTGCCCCAAAAGCAGTCCCCCGCTGCTTGCCCCTTGCCACAAAAGCTGCCTCTTCTGCCTCCTATTCTTCTTGTTGGCCTTTTTGCCTCTGAGCCGAGATTGAAATTTGTTGAACACCGGCGTGGCATAACTTTTTTCTTTCTTATTCTTTCGGCTGCTTCTTTTTGTGTGCTTTGTGGTTTGGTCTTTCATTTGTGATTTTTTTTGTATTTTTGGGCTCGACTGCGCTTCCTTTGGACGATGACGACTTTTATTAATATTTGGGGCTCGGCTTTGGGGCCCTGGAGTGTAGCTTGATCTGCGGACTGCTGTTGACTGAGACCCACAGCCGGAGCCGTCAAACAAAGCAATGCGTTTCTTGGAATTGCCCTTACAGTCAGAGCTTAGTCAGGCTTTGCGAATGCCCTACACAACAAATGCAGGGTGTACTTTGTTTGAGCGAAATTAGATCAGAGTTACTTAGATATTATTGCTGATATATGTATATCGATAAATTGATTGAACTGGCAGATTTGCATTAATAGCCCCTATCTTTGCTTTAAAAGTATTGTTATTGAGATCGATAACATTTATCGAATTACTAGCTAATCAACAATTCTTCAAATTAAGCTAGAAATCTATAGATATTATTGTGTTTAAGTCGATAACGAACAGATAGCAAGTACATCGTATATATTAAATAGAAAAGAAATCAATCCATAATTCATTGATATGATCGATAATTCATTGAAATGTCGATAACAGTTATCGATCTGCTGGCTAAGCAACAGTTATACAAACAGTTACTTAATGTTATGTCTTATTCGATAACATACAGATGCCTAACTATACGTTAATCTAAAGTAGCTTTCAATTTATCGATAACATATTCTATATAACTTAAACAATTAGTAAAAGCTTCAGTCATGGCTTACTTTAATATCAGAGAATGGTTCTCTATCGATATTTATCGATAAACGTAAATGAAGAGTTACAGCAACTTGCTCCGTTCTATTCCGTTTTAATCTAATCTCATTTATGTTATCTTTAGACTTTCATCTCGAATCTGAGCTACAGCTCATTCAATCGGTCGATCAATTGGAATCGATTCGCAAATTTCGCATTCATTTGTTTAAAGTTGAGATCTTTTCGTGTGCTTCGCGTCGTTCTGTGAGTTGATTTTGAAGACAAATCATGCCCCGAAGTCGTTTTGGCTCGCATTGTGTGGCTTCCACTTTGTGGCAGCCACATTCATCGTCTCCGTCTCCGTTGTCGCTCGAGGCGATGTTTGCTGCAATTCGGCCGATTGCCAACATTTTCGTTGCTCGAAATTAAGTTATAATTTTGCAATGCCTCAACCTCTGCTCCTGCCCCTGTCCCCTGCCTTTGTCTCTGCTTCCTCTTCTTCAGGGTGGTCGATATTTGCATTTAAATTGCAAACAAATCATCGTGGCCTTTTGATTTATTGTGAAAAGTCCTCAAGCCGTCAATTAAATGACGGATATCAAAAAACAGAAGCGGCCTGAAATCTTCTATATGCAACATGCAACATACAACATGCCCCTAGCCCCGCCTGTCACAACGGTAGCAACAACTGCAATCCCGTCAACGTTTTCTTATCTTTACTTTTTTTACCATAATTTTTTTCGGCTAAGTCAACAGACTTTACCGTAAGCCGGAAAATGAGGTGCGTCGCAGCTACAGATACCGAGACGAAGATAAAGAGTGAGAGGGAGAGAGAGGCAGATAAGGCGGTTGCAGTCATGACGACAAACGACACATTGACAACGACGTCTGCCACAGAATGCCACAATTCATAAAGAGAAAAAATCAGAAACAATTCTTTTGCTGCCACTTGGCAACGAACGTCACGTAGCAGCGGCATCATTAGCCACCAGCTCAGTCCCAGTCGCACCACCAGCTCAGTCAGCCAACAGCCAGCAGCCAGCAGCCACCAGCATAGCCAGTGACACGGCTTTGCTGTTAAGATACCCTACAATTGGGAATGTATAATTGGGTTGTCTCGTTTGCAATGCTAAAAGATGTTGTAAGGAAAGAGATATCATTTGATTGATAATCTAAAATTATCTCATTTTAATTTTAAATAATTAAAAAGTAAGTTTCAACTTATTAAAAAGCAAGCTGTCTCCTTCTTATCGTCCTATACTCCTCCAATAGTTACTTACACTCCGCCTCCTTCTTCTAAAGCTCTTCCAAAGTTTTCATCCTCCTTTTTTGACTGCTCTTCTAGCCTCCGCCTTCTTCGTCTAATGCTCTTCCTTTAGCTTCTTTCTTTCCGCTTTCTTTTACTAATGTGCGTCCCCCTTTGAGCGCCATCATCTTAGCACTTCTCATAGCATGAAAACTTCTAAGCCTTACTTGAATTCTTGTGAATCGCATAGAGCGGTCACTTTGAAATATGCTTTATTCAATTTGGATCTTAGAATGAAGTAAAACTGTTATAACTAAAAATTATATAACTTCAAATTGGTATAACTAAACATATAGTCAAACATATATCCTCCATCCATACATACATAAGCTATAAATACATACATATACATATGTATATGCATACCTATAAAAACAGATTCAGAAATACATGGATACAAATATATTTATACATGCATATGTAAATAAACACATACATACATACACATACATACTTACACATGTAATACTCATAAATCTATTACATATTTTATAGGGTATTTGTAGTTCGTCAACTTGTAGCTCATATATTGCTCTTACATGTTGCTTATTTGCTGTTTGTTTGCTCAATGAGCGGCCTTTCCATTTTCCCACTCACTTTGTAGCTGTTGTTGTTGTTGTTGTCTGCGACTGTTGCTCATTAATCCCGATTGCGATCCCGCCGCAGCCGCAACGGCCGCTGCCCCAGCTGCACCTACTTTTTAACGCTTTTGTTTGGCACCGACACACAGACAGGCAGACAGACAGAGAGACGGACGGAAAGACAGACAGATCGGCACACCTGAGAGGAAATGCGTAACGCTGACAATGCCCACCCGTTCCCAGTCCAATTGCCAACTGCCTTTCCCCTTGTCCCTCTCTCTCTCTTTCTGCCTCTCTCACTCACTCACTTTTTCTCATTCTCTGTGATTTCCACGAAATTAGCCGCCTCTCTGCCACAGTTTGCAAACACTTGGCAGAGCAGAGCCACAGCTGTGCAGAGATTTGTCCACGCTGGAGGTCAACAGCAAAGAGTGGGAGCGAGAGGTAGAGCTAGAGAGAGAGAGAGGGTGTCAGTAGCTGCTCACACATGCGGGTTGAGGGTCCATTTAGGTTCTGTATTTCTCGGCTCTGTGCGTCCGCCTTCTTCAAGTGGCGCATTGTTCGGCCTATTGACAGCCATTCAAGTGGAATTCCCGCGCCCAGACTCCGGCCTATTCGTAGTCGTCTTTTAATTGTGCCATAATTAATGTGGGAACTGATTGGAAAATTTGCTGCTGATTGAACCATTAGACGCACCCGCAGTTAGCTGCATAAACAAAGAAGAAAACAAACAGAAACGGAAACACAAATTGTCAGCAGTTTTTGAAGATTTCCAGACTGGAAGACTTGAAGACTTTCAAACACTTGAGTTGGACTACGAAATGGATTTGAAATGTGACAAAAATGTAGTTTATTTTATGAATTGTGGAAAAGAGTTAAAATATATTTTCCTATTGAAAATATTTGACTGAACGCAGATGTTATACAAAAAGAGCTGGAAGCATTCCAGTGAGTAAGCAAATCTAACCTTTAATGTGTTTCCAAGCAAGCATTCCAAGTGTTTATAAAAAAATTTAATTATTTGATATTTATTAGTAGTAAATAAGCATTACGATTCATGAAAATATTCCATTGAGTAAGCTAACTTAGCCTGGAATATATTCCAGGCAAGCGCTCAGTATGGGTTGATTTTGGAAAAGCTTTCCAATGAAATCTAAAGCAATCTGATAAGAAATATATAGACACATTGAAGATATTTAATAGAACATACGTGAAAGTCTTGCAAGCAGCCAAAGTCTTAAAATGAGTAAGCTCACATAACCTACAAAACATTCCACGAAGTACCCAAAATATTTTTAAAGTATGATTTTGGAACATTCAGAATGATTTATTATAGCTTAAATCACAACAGATCTTTGTAGTTCCGTTTGTTGACTTACAGACATAAATTTATGATAAATAATTCTGACTTTTTGCCATGTTGTCTAGGTCTGGAACGGTTCCTTTATCGCCTTTGCTAATCCCTAGAACATGAGCAACAGACAACAGAGAACCGAGAACTGCTTTTGGTGTGACAACTCAATTTGACGGGCGTGTCAAGAAATGGTTTATGGAACCAGATGGAGACCCACCCAGGCTCTAATCCGTTAACAGGCTGAGCGAACAGCCACTCGGAGTTCGCATTTGGCACATTAAATCCACGCGTCAACAGGCGACTCCAAAATGTTGTCATTGTTGCTTTCGTTGTTGTTGTTGTTGTTTCGCTGTTGTCTCGGTGCATAGTTTAGGCCAGATAAATCTCAAGCTAAATGGCCAAAAGTCAAAATAAATTAAGCCCACATGCGGCCACACGGAGTCGCAGCCGAAGTCGAATTCGAATTCGAAGTCGCAGCCAAAGACAGTCACCAAAATAACCAAACGTCACACCCTTTTGGCCAGGCATTTGACCCACCACCACCACCAGCACCAACAACAACAACAAACACATGAGGCAGGCCCAAAATCAAATTCAAAATCGGCGTCCGCAAAACGACGCCCACATGCAGATGCCGTGGCAGGCGGTGCAACACAATGGGCACGGCTGTTGCTGCTGCTGCTGTTGCAGATTTGTCACCAGCTCGTTTTGCCTGCGTCGGCGCCGGCGCCGACTTCAGCGTCAACGTTGGCGTCAGCGCCAACTGGGCCGCCGTTTTGATTAAGTTGACGAAACTGAAATTCAAATGCGGCGCACATAAAAAAATTGGCCAACCGACAGGCACAAATCAGCGCACTGGAAACTGACACTGGAATTGCAGCCTATAATAAAGGGGGGCGAGCGACAGCGAGAGAGAGGGAGGACAATCACTGCTCATGTTGCTTTTGCCCTCGAAATGTCAACGCCCTTTGGCTGCTGCACCCCAATTGGAATGTAGCCATTTGCTCCTTTCCAGTTGCGCTCTCGCAAGAGAGCTTTCACGCTCTTGCACTCTGCGCGTGTATGCATGTGTGTCACTGTGTGTGTGTGACATACTTTTCCTCCTGAACGCATTCAATTATTCACATTGTGTGTATGTGTGTGTGTGTGTGTGTGTTTGTGGGTATGTAGGTGTAATATCGAAAAAAAACTGTTTGTTTTGCATTTCGCATTGCACGCGCTGCTCGATCGCCATTCGCAAATTTTATGTTAACTGCAAACAGGCAGCGACGCAACGTCAGCGTCTGTCGCCCAATTATTTAGCCCATCCCCCGAATTCGCCCCGTTCGCCTTCGCCTTCATCTTCGCCTTAGCGACGCGTCGACATTTGGCTGACATTTGAGTTCAAACACCTGCAATGTACTCGCCTTCGCACTCGCACTCGCACAGAGGCCGCCCGACGCTTTGCTTTGCACTTTTTTATACGACTTGCGCTGCTGCCGTCGCTGCGCTAATTTGACTAAATTTTTTAATTTATAACCATTGCGGCTGCAGGTTATAAATTTAACTTAATAGACTTTAATTGCGGCACCTGCGTCTAGGCTCAAAGTCTAGGCCTAAGCTTAGGCGTTACAAATACTTACACACACACACACACACTCAAATACATACATACATATATAATAATACGCGTGTAAACTTGGCAAATCACAAGATCAACAAAATAATTCCCACAAGCCGGCAAAATGAAAATGACGTGAACGTGAAGTTTGATCAGGTGCGCATACAAATCTTGCGGCAACTTTCAGTTAAACAAAAACAGCAAAATATAAGAGAGAAAAAAGAGTCGAACAGCGAAAACCAAGCAAAAGTTAATGAGAAAGTCAAATAAACGAAACAAATAACATGCAAAGTGTCTGCCGTAACAGTGTGCGTGTGTGTGCGTATGCGTGCGAGCGAGATAGCTGATCTGCGGGGGCGACAGCGTGAAAGAGTAACTAAGCAAACCAGCTGCGCAGGCGTGTTCTGTGAAGCTTTTTACGTTTTTGATTTTTTTTCGCCGCAATAGCCTTCATAGAGTGCCTGCTGCTGGCTGGAATGATTAAGTGGGCAGCGCTGCCTGGCAATGGGGTAAAAGTCGCACTGCCAGCGCAAACATTGCAAAGTTCAACGCCAAAAGCAACTGCAGCTGTGTCAACACAATGAATCTTCACTTCCAGCCCATCATCAATTTCGCCGTGTTCAAGCCGAACTCACAGAGTCGAAGTCGAAATCGAACTCGAACTGCAGCTCAAGCAAATAAAACCGAAAGTGGCGCTACGAGTGCAAGCAGCAGCAGCAGCAGCAGCAGCAACTGCAGCTGATAAGCAAACACTAACAACAGCAGCAACAACAATAATATACAGGCAAGTTGCTAAGACAATAACAACAAGCTCTAATCTTACTGCAGCGCTTGAGCGAGATTACGCTAGCTGCGCTGCAGCATTTTGGGTGGCCATGCATGTGCACACATACATAAACATAAATACATTGTATTCTCATGAATGTGTATATGTATGTAAGCATGTAAGCTGCATGACTAAAGCAGTGCTTATCATCGCTGTAAAGCGTGGGCATGGAATTTATCTGAATTTGCTGGAATTGCATTGGAATTGATATGAAGAAATGCAAAAAAAAAATACAAAAGCGGGCGCTTTAGCTTAAAAGATTTCATTGATAAAGAAATTAAAGATAAGTTTTTAGCGAATGACTCATAAAAAAAAACGAATTAAAAATAATCTAAAATTGTTAAAAGCTTAAGTGCAGTTTGACAAAAATAATAAATTCACTTTTTATTTAAGATGAAAATCTTAAAAGTATTTTTAAAGCGTAAAATCCAAAATTAAAAATTTCAGAATTATTAATAATTTAATATAATTAGTTGCTTTTTAAATATTTATTTATACATTAATTATTTGAATTCTTTTTCTTTTTTAAATTTTTGTGATATAATTTATATTCAATCTTAATTCAAAAATTCTTTGTTCTTGGTAATAAAACTCAACTGGATTATTCGTAGCATATTGTTATAAATAATTTATGATCTTTATGAAGCAATAACAAAATTTCTTAATGTTTGCATTGGTTTTTTTTTTAACTTTAGCAAAACGTTCCTTATTCATTCTGCGAATTTTTAGGGGATTTTTTCTATTCAGTTAAATTTTTTAATAATAGCTAGAAAAAGTTACATTGCAAAAAACTTGATCTTTGATAGTATCTATAAAAATATTCCATTTGTGGAGATATTCAAAGATGTGTTTGGTAATATTATTATTTATGTATGTATGTACATATGTACATATTTATATTGTTATATGTATATGTAAATGTTTTATTCCATATTCCAAGATTTACTCAATTGAATTGTTTTTGTCTATAGTATTATTATAAGAGTAGAGCTTAGTATTTTTCCTCTATCTTTGTTTTGATTTAATTGGCGCCAGTTACCGACCCCGCCCACCGCCCACCTTCTCGTACGTAGTGAGCAGCTGCCTGGAACTGGAAACTGGAACTTTGGAAATGGGGAAAACATCTCAACTGATATGCGACGTTTAAACTTGTGTGTGTATTGTCTGATTGGATTCTAATATATAATCTATTACGCTTACAGTTACAACATTACGCGGCGCCTCGCTATGTGGCACAGACAGTTTTTGTTTTTGTCTAGGTCGTATTTGACATACATACTTATATTTTTTGTCATTAATTGTTGGCTAGTATTATTAACTGTTTAATGTCCGACTGTCTGTTGTCGCTTTTCATTTATAATTCTTTTTGTTTTTTTTTTTTAATTGCAACATGACATGACAAGGGATTTGCCTTTTGCGCGCTTCGCTAAGTTTTTTCCATTGCGAAATCGTTTTTCCAGCATTAAATTATTATTATTAATGTCATACAATGGTCATTTGTCACGGCTGTTGTTGTTGTTGCACTTGGCTTTACACACATATGAATGCACTTGAGTGTGTGTGTGTGTACTTTATGTTCATAGCATTGCATTTTATTTTTTATTCAGTTAGAAACGATTATGGCAATAACACTTACAACAACAACAAGTACAGCGAATACAACAGTAAATATCGCAACGCTGTATGCCCAACGTAATTAGCGCAATTTGCATTTCCTGACTGACTCCGAGGTTGATTTTCTCAGTAATCGCCGCAAAAGTAGTCGCCGTGCTCGGTACGAATGAACAGTTGAGCTTTAGCTTATTCGCCCCCTTTCCTCTTCTTCGCCGTACACTCTATTGTTTTCGCTGCATTTTGCAATTCATTTGAAATCGAATTGTAACTGTTTTTGTTGTTTGCTCTTATTTTTTCCTTCTCATTTTTGTTTTGCTTAACGTTTCGCATTGTGCCAACTGGAGCTGGGAGCTGGATCTGATGTCGCTGCAATTTTAACGGGCTTTTCGTAATCGCCACAAACCTGCACCTGTTCTCGCAACGAAAGTGAAAAGCATAAAATTTACATTGTTTACTTTGCTGTGAGAGGGGTGGGACTGGGTCTATTGAAAGTAAAAACTGTTACTAAACAAATTTCACTTTTTAATGCATTAATACATATTTATAATTTATATTGTTGTCATGCAAATTGTCGATTGTCGATTGGCTATTGCATTAATTAAATTGTACTACATGCTCTCAATGACTCAATTTATTGAGCTTTAAATTAAACTTTATATAAGTATTCATTCTTATCAGCTTTGCTGCCGCGGCGAATTAACACGGCATTAACAAAAATTTCAAATGTCATGCATACACACACACACGCGCACGCACAGCGTGCCACAAAATGATTGAGAGAGTGAGTAAGAATGAGCGAGAGAGAGAGAGAGAGCGAGAACAGAGAGCGAGAGTCAGAATTCGCTCAGCAAATATTCTAGTTCTCAGTGGCTCTCTGCTTTACATGCGCATTTGGCAGGCCTCGACCAACAGCTCCAGTGGCGCAATTGGTTAGCGCACGGTACTTATAATCAGTACTATTGTGTATGAGCAATGCCGGGGTTGTGAGTTCGAGCCTCACCTGGAGCAGGTCACTGTCGACTATTATTTTTTATTTTTTACATCCATTAATATTTAAATATGTTATTAAAGTAGTTCTTATGATTCTAGGTTAATAAATGAGGGAATTAAAAATAGCTAAACATATTTTGTGAATGAGCTTAAGTTTTATGTTAAATGTTTGCTTGGCTTTTGCTGGGACTACTTTTGCATCTGTTTGTTCTTATTTTGTATTGATATTTTAGCATTATAAGGTTGTTGTTTTTTATTAAATATAATCATGTAAGTTATATTTATAAATAATAGTTATTAATTCTATTTGATAAACTTTAAATTTATAATAAAAGTTTAGCTTTTATTTCAAGCTAACTTTCTTAGAATGTTTCTGCTTTAGTTTATGCTTTGATTTGTAAGACGTCTGCAGGTAGATTTTTAGTATAAATAAAAAATAGTGAAATATTGTTGAAAACAACTTCGTTTGCTTGTTTTGGCCAGAAAATTTACTTATAAACATTTCACAGCTCAGTCAAAAATGATTCAGCCAAAAAACTGAAGCCAAACATCAACAACGTGGATAAAGCACATGGCCAGACGCTGTGCCGACAGCTACGATGCCCAGATTCCCAGTTTCTCAGTTTTTTAGTTTTTCCAGCTTTCCGCTTTTCTACTTTGTGGCAGCTTCAAGCAGCTGTGGCTGAGGCTGAACATGCCACCCAAACAAATCGAGTGGTAGTGGCTGCAAAAGTTTTGTTTAAATTTCAACAACATCAACACAGGGCTCCACTTCATGCCACACATTGCTGAGGGGCAGCCACTATAGAAACATGTTAATCATATATGTATATATACATATGTTTGTACATGCACACATATACAATTTATCAATACTAAATCAAAGAATATCTGAAATTATGAAAAGTCTGTTGTTTGTGGCAGAGACTGGTTCGGCGTCTCGGAAACAGATGTGGCAGCCTATAAGAAGGTGTTGAAAAAGAGATGCGCTTGCTGTTCTGGCTGTGGGCGTTGTGTGGCACTATGAAGTGGCATGTGGCATGTGGAGTGTGGAGTGTGGAGTGTGGAGTGCCGACTGTTTGAAGTAAACTCAATAAAAACGAAGCAACACAAGCGTAGCCAATAAAATGTTTGCAGTTCGTCTGCCGCAATTGTTTACAGAAAGCGGCAACAACAACAACAACAACAACAGCTGCTGGCAAGACGAACTCAGCACTTAGCATATTTGCGGCAGCAGCAGCAGCAGCTGCAATATCCATCGATCTTGCCTGGTGGTCCACTCCAAGTTCCAAGACTGGGCGCGTGTGGGCGCATGCAGAGCGACCACTTGCCACTTACCGCTTGCCCCTGCCCCAAGGCTGCGGCTGTGTGGCATGTGGGCTGTGGCGTGAGGAACTTTAAGCAAATATTTATCGAAGCAAAAAGTCGCAGGGATCGAAGCTGATCATCGAATACGATCATTGGCAATCATTATGTGTTTACAGCTGCAATATTTGGGGCAACATTTATGCAAAATAAACAACACTGCCCCATCCTGCTGCGCCCCTTGCCCCCTTCCCTCTCTCCCTCTCTCTTTCTCTCGCTCTGGTGCTTTCGTTATGCTTTGCTACGGAGGGCCGCAATTGATTTGGAACAGACCACCCAGCATATCAGCTCACACGTACCGGAACGAGTCGCCTCTCCAGGTCTCCACTCTCCGCTCTCCACTCTCCATGCTCCACTCTCCTGCTCCCAGCTCTGGTAACATGATCTGCGGGCGTCGTCTTGATCGCATCTGCATATAAAACCTACTCGGCCTGTCTGACACCCATGTTGCCAGCTTGTTCTGTTTCTTGTTGCTCATGTTGCACGCTTTTTTTTTGTTTTGTTTATTTATGAGCTGTCCGGCCCGTTTCCACCTCGATGGCTGCGTGGGCCCCTTCGCTCACAAAAAAAGTGAGAATTGGGCCAATTAGCAGTATTAGTTCTTCCTGAATCTCTCTATCGGAGATCTGGCCAAGATCTTTTACACTAATTGCGCTGTGGTGGCACCACCACCAAAAGTGTGGCAAGTGTGAAAAGCGCACACATCAAACTGATCTCTATGCCCTATAAGCCCATTATATTTCTATAGTATATCAACAAATGTATCACATAATATATTGAATAAATTTCGTATTGAATATTAATTGGGCAAGAAAGACTCGTTATAAAGCCGTTTCGAATTCACATTTTGTTTAGCTCATTTTAATTAAAAATGTGCAGTTGTTACATAAATTTGATTTCTGAAAGATAACAAACAAGTACATTGGAAATTAATATGACTGTCAGCCGATATTAAGATTTTTACACATAATTTTAACGTTTATCAAAGCGTCAAATACAAATCAATTCACGTTTATTGCACATTTAGTCATAAATATTTGTAAGACATGTAATATTTACATATTTAAAATATGTTTCAAATACCCTTAACTAGTTGGGGCTTCAGCTTTTGCCTAGCTTTTGTAACTCGAACACTCAGCAACAGGTGTCGCTGCTAGCAGAAGCGCCTAACAATGAAATGGTGTTCAAAATAGCCTTGACATAACTTTACACACACACACGCACGCATTCGTGTTTGTCACACAACATTAGCATTAGCTGACGACAATGCCAAAGTCACGCCCAGCTAGATGTCGATCTCACTTGCTCTGCCGCGGCCTGGAGATCACAGATTGCCGAACCGTGTTACACCTACCCCCTTCCTATCGGTCTCTCTCTCTCTCACTCCTGCTGTGCATAATAACTGCCCGCATCAATCAACGCTGACGCATGCGCTTACGTCAATTTGCTGTGCGCAGTTGTCGAATTCGAACTCGAACTCAAACTAGACATGTCAATGCTGCTTAATTACATGCAACAACAACAACAACTGTTAATCAACGGTAGCTGCACAAACGGCAACCACAAAAGTTCACAAAGTGCACGCAACACATCGTCGACTGCAATTGCCATTCCAAACCAAATTTGAGAACGAGTGCGAATTCGAATGCGAATGCCAGTTTTGCAACGTAGTGCAAAACGTGCCACTGACAAAGCCGAAATGCGGTAGCTACAACAACAAAAGCAATGCGCAATGTGCCATTGTTAATTGCATGACATAATCCACAGCTAATTCGAAAACGAAAACTCAATCGAAAAGCAAACTAGAAAGAAACAAAAGCAAAGTGACTAAGCGCTGACTTCCAAATACCCTGCACTAAAACAAACTAATTAATATGATATATAGATATATAAAAAAAATTCTTTAGCTAACTGATAAAAATGTTTAAGGTAATTAAATTTTGAAATATCGTATCATATCTTAACTTCGAATAGTGTTTTACGATAAAAATTGATAAAGATATTTGAAATTCGTACAATATGTTCTTCCTTAAAATGTTCTGATTGAGTTATCCTAACAACAAAATGATATAAATCCAAATTTTTAAGCCTGTTACAAGCTCCTTGACAGATTCAGCATACCCTTTGCTTTACTAAGTCAAATCAAAAGCCCGACAAATTGTGTTCGAGTGGCCAAAAAAAAAACGGCTTTTATTACCGTCTGCATTTACGTCTGGTGTCTTTTAATTGCTTAACTATGCCCAACGGCAATTGTTAATAACAATTAGAAAATTTGCATGCGCTCGGGCCAGCAGCGATACACAGCTGAGATCGCCAAGATCTATGTAGATCGCGATACGAGAGACATTCAGCTAATTTGCGAGGCTCCGACTCGATCTCTGAGCGGCGATCGATGCTGGTGGCCGCGGCGGACGGACAGCGCGGCGAATTGACGGACAAGTCTGTCAGTGGGCTGTTTTTTTGTTGTTTTTCTTTTCTTTTGCAGTTTTTTGTCTTGGACTCAATTAAGCCACACGCCGCGTTTCAATTACAGCTGCAATGCATACAGTATATACTCGATACTTTTGTGCTCGATACATTCGTGTGTGCATATGAGTACTCGGACGGACGGGCGGACGGACGGGTGGTCGGGCGGTCTGTACGCTGACAAATGCCATAAAAACAAATAAAACGCGCTCGATTTCATTAGCACGCCAAAACGGCCAGCTGTGAAAATTGGAGCACAACGTATACCTCATCATGATCATAAAGATTATGATGATGATCATCATCAACAGCATTGAGATGAGATGCGGATGTGCTACTGTGGAAGAAGCGCAGTTCGACTGACCAGGGGCAAAGACTGAGATTGGGGCACACATTTGAGCGCTGTTTGCACAGATGTTCATTATACGAAATTTAACGTTACGTAAATTTGACAAAAAAACAAAGTTCAGTATATATGTATGCACATGTATGTATGTGTGTGTGTATATATTTCATTGAAATTCATTAGGCCGCGTGTCAAGCTGAATGGAAATTTCATTGAGTGCCGAGGCGAGAACTGATCTCTGCTCATGAACATCATTGTTTAGTGTCAGCCAGCTGCCAATAGATGGCGCTCATTGCAACAGCACTCACGCTGGCATAGACAAAGCTGATCCATTGATTGATGTTTTTAGCTGCAGCAGCTGCAACTGTGCAGTAAGTAGGTTGCCCCACTGCATCGCATCGCCATTTATGATGATGATGTTGTTGACGTTGATGCACCACAGTCCCCACCCAACCTGACAGTGGACGTTGTGCCACACACCACCCCACCCCCAGCTAGCGTCCCATTGGCTGCTGGCAAACAACATATGGAAGCTGGCTGCCTCGCAGTTCACTTTGATCATATCGCTCGACTGTGCGGCTCGACTACAGCTGTGGCTGAGGCTGTATGTTTGCTTTGGCACCGACCAGTGGGTCACTTGACATCCACCATGGGCAGCATCCAGGCAATTGGTGCACAAAAACTTGCTGTGCTACATAATTTACTAGGTCAGCAGACGGGAGAGTCTATTGAAAAGAAGTGTTGTGTTTTTCAGAAATTCAAATATGTTAGACAGATAAGCTGAACGGAAATTGGTTTTAAAATACGTTCTCTAATACTTTCTAGTGCATAAAACTATACAAAATCCTCTGTGAGAGACCCAATCCCAATAACCAGGAACATCGTTATCATATATGCATTAGATATTATCCTTTATTATCCTCTTCTTTAAGTACTTGACAACCCTGAAACCCAATTGTATTTCATTCTAATTAAATATCAACTCCATCCACTGTGCTTTGCCTTGATTCAAGTCACAAAACACACACAAGTTCTGTTTGTCTTACCTACTCACCCAATCACCCCCTTGTCCCTGCCACTTCCCATTCCTCTGCTAAATGGAAAATTTACAACATTTGTGGAAAATTGGCAAATGCAACTTATTTAGTTGACCCATTGAGCAAATTTCGTATACATTGCCAGCAATTTGGCAGGCACTCAAGAACGCATCCGTAAATGTTTACGCTAATGGCGGCCACGTACGGCACGTGAACCCTTTTTTGTGAACCCCCACCTTAGCTCCTCCCCAGCTCCGCTCCTTGCTCCACTCTGAGAGCTATTAAGGAGTGGCTCAAAAAGAAGGCTGCTTAAAAAAAGGCGCACATGCTGCATAAAAGTTTAATAACTTTTTGCACAGTAGCACGTACCATGACTCACACACATACACACGCACACACACACACACTCGCATACACCCACATCGAAAAAGCAATCATGACATGTGGCTGAGACTGCAAAAACCAAGCAGAAATTGAGGCTCGAGCTGGAGCTGAGAGACTGTGTGCCGCGCCTGTCGTGCCACTGGCCGCATGCCACATGCCAAAAGCGCAGCCAAGCACTTGAGAAGCTGCCACTCCAGCAGCAGCAACAACAACAACAACAAGAGCAAAAGCAAGAGCAGCAGCCATCTGTCATAATCGTCAGGCGACTCGGCATCAAATTGTAACCTAATAATTCCCCATGGCCGCCCAGCTGTTGCCCCGCTTGCCCCGCTTGCCACCGATGTGCTGCATGTTGCCAACTCAATTAGTGCAGGGCTTAAGTTACGCATACGCCGCGTGCAACACTCTCTCACTTTGCGACATATGGCAGGCGTGGCAGCCAAAAGAGTGTTAGGGGCATGCAACCCCCTTGCCACATTTATGAATTATGCACAGGGCAAAAGATGTGCCAAGATTTCCCCACGGACAGCTGAATGCTAAAACGTGTTTGCCATCAGTTAAGAGACTACAAAAAAATAGATTGAGCTAAACGGCTCGATCTTTAGGGTGGCTTTTCTCGATAACTGTTTGATAAGGTTGTTCGGCTTGTCGGGGCTGTCAATGTTTAACCCCTAACCGAGACTCATCTAACTGTGCACGTGCCTTAATTGTTTTGTTTATCTATTGTTGCGAAAAAATATGAACAGAAAATTTTCCATATTTCACATTAGTTTCTATTCACAATTGTTGCTGTTGTTGTTGTTTTCTTTTAAGTAGCTTAGCAAAACAAAAAAATTAAAAATCCATTTCGCTTGTGTGTCTACGACAAACGGCATTGCAATGTCATATTTGTCTGACTGTCTGACTGACTGTTCGTCTGTCTGTCTGTCAGTTATTCAGTCAGTCCATCAGTCAGTCAATAATTGTGGCACACACCTGCTGCCGGCTGCTAGTTCGCATTGATGTTGTTGTTGTTGTCGCTGATTGCAACCCACGCCCCAAAAACTTGCGCGACTCGTCTTTACTCTCTGTCTCTCTCTCTCGCTCTCTCTCTCTCTCTCTCTGTCTCGCTCTCTCTGCCTGTATAGCAGGCAGCATCTGCTTCTCTGTCTCTCACTTGCTCAGCCGACGGCATCGCATTGCGGAAAACTGCATCGCACGTTCGTTTTTATGTTCGTTTTGAAGGTTGCCTTAAAGAAACATCAAGTTTCATTTGGACATTTTTATATTTATACGTTTTTCACGTTTTTTTTTGGTTTTATGTTTACTTTTGAGCGGGGCCAATTGAACAATTTGTCTTTGACAGCTGCCAGCGGAAGCTTAGTTATATCAAAACCTTGACTAAGTTTGATTACGATCTTGATTTACATGATTAAAGTGACAGAAGCGGAGTAAAGAGTTTTCTTTAATGTTTAGCTATGTAATTCTTATATACATATCATTAACTATAGTATTACTTAGTTAAAATTTATCTAAACAAGTATATATAGATGATATATATATGTATACACATACATATATAAAATTATATATAAATTAAAGAATAGTAAGTTAGTCGTCTCTTATGTTACGATCACATGGTATAAGATGGTATAGAGTGGATCCTGATAAAGTTATATTCATATATCTAATATGGTATAAAACGAATTCTGACAAAGTAACATAAATAAATACGAATACGATAAATCTAACACCTCAATAATACGTAAAAATGATGTTCCCTTCAAAAAACTTCGTTCGAATACCTGTTCGATAAATCGAAATCCTGTGTAATTTGTAAAAAATGTGATCCCCTTGTCATTGCAAATTATCAGGATTCAACTGTATATACATAAATATATATATATGAGTATATATGGATATACATGTTGTACTTTCTAATATTCTCTCCGTTTGTTGTCTTTAAACACATCTTTGATAAAATTTGAAATTTTATATTTCGATTTTCATATATTTGTTTTTGAGATTTACCTGTATGCTTTATTTGGATTTGATAGATAGACTGAATATATATTCATATATTCACTTAATTAATTAATTAATTATTTTTTATTCATATGAAGTTTTACATTTTTTTAAGTTTTTGTTGAGGCTTTGTATTCATTGATTCAATATATGGTATATATTTATTTACTCAAATATATCCCAGCTCTTCCGTTAAACTGTTTAATAATGACTTAATTTTGGTCCCTAGTCTTAATGTCTTTATACTAGCCTGACCTTTGACTATACCATATAAACCTTAGCCCACATAAATTTATAAATGAAATTACTCTCGAAATTCTTGTGTGTGGCATATGTATTGCTTAATTGGCTGCCCGCCTATTGCAGATACAAATCGAATCGAATCGAGCCGCATCGATTGGCAGGCTGCGAGACACGCGTTACAAACGCCCACAAAAAAATCGGAAAAAAAAGATATAGCTGACGTCGTCATATAATTTGGGATGCTGACCTTTGACTCTTGCGCTCATAAAAACTTCAAAAAATGGCGCATGGCAACAACAGAAACAGCAACAACAAACTTGGCCAACATTTCGGCGACATTTGACGCAACAAAAAGAGCGAAAAGGGGCAGGGGAGGCAAGGGGAGTGGCAGGCTGCCGTCGCTTATGTATAAAACTTAACGAATCTGTCAACCTGCCGACTGGGCCAAGATTTACGAGAGGCTGCTGCACTCGCAACTAGGTGCAGTTAACAAATTGTTCAAATATGGATGCCAACTAAAGCAAACACTGAGCAAAATTAGTGGCTAGTTGTTGTAGCTAATGCAAATTGAAAAGTGAAGTAAAGACTCTTATTCAAGGTAAATAAATATATAAGCGCAGTTATGATATTGCCCAAATATGACGTATACACTGAGAAAAAATCAGTGCCAAGTTGTTGCAGTAAATGAAAATTTAAGGTTTAAGCAAGAAGTTTATGAAAATTGTAAATTCAAGTAAGAAAATCTTATTGAATAGAAAAAAAGTCAAAAATGCTTTCATACAAATGAAATGATAAGGCTGCTAAGAACAATATACAATACACTCAGAAAAATTAATGAGCTGTTGTTGAAGTATATAACAATTAAGTATTGAAGTAAAAAAGGCTTATTGAAAGCAAATTAAGAAAGGAACAATAAAAACTTGTTTGATATATGAGGTAAACACTGAAAAAAATTAGTGCGAATTTTTCTAGATTTAGCAAATGATGTAAAAAATTTAAAAACTATTTAAATTAAATATATTTTCCAACTTTTTATTGCGCTTGGCTTATGCTACTGAAAGTTCATTCGTTTTTCGGAAAGTGTAGCTGCAGATACGCTTGTGTGTGTGTTATGCACGCGGGTGGAACTTTTGGAGAGCAGAAAAAACTAACAAAAAATCGTTTGAAATTTATGCGACGGGTTCAAATTATATCGATAGCCGTGCTTAAATGTCGGCTAATGCAAAGCGGCAAATAGCAAACAAATATCAATACCACAGTCGCCTGCCAGCAACTGCGATAATTGTTGGTTGCTGTTGTTGTTGTTGCTGTTGTTGTTGTTGAGTCACCTCATGGCTTGAGCTTGTGTAAGCCACCTGTGCGCCTAGCTGCGACGTCAGCTAAGCGCCAGTCCCAAGCTTTCGGCCTGCACCTGCGCCAATCGCCAATCGCCAGCTGCTTGCCTGCTCTCTGGCCCTCTCGCTCGCACGCTCGTTGGCGCGTTCTCTTTCTCGCCTCAACTTTAAAAGCAGCTTTAGTTTTCAGCTTTATTTTTAGCCTTTTTTTCAAGCAATTAGCCGCTGTTGCTGTCGTTTTCTAATTAGTTTACGAGCTGTGGCTCGTAGCTGGGTAGCTAACCTTTTCAATTGTTTTTTTGACTATACCCCTCTCTCTCTTCCCTCTCTCGCTCTCTCTCAGACACTCGCACGTTGACTTTGCTCAATTTCAATTTTAATTTTTCAATTTCTTGTCGCCCGCGTGTCAGTTCCGTTGGCATTTCAATTGAGTTATTTTCCAGATAGCCGAATCGCATCCCCCTGCTCGCCTCTCCTCCCTCCCCTTGCCCCTTCCCTCACTGTGTGGCTGGCCTCTTGCTCCAGTTTTCGCATTTGGTTCCACTCGCTTTTTATGGCCAGCTCTGTCAGCTAGAAAATTAGCCTCTAATTTAGTTTTTATCTTTATGCAATGCTTACTAATTATTTCTTATTTAAGCCCCCCGAGTTGAATTGTTTTTTAAATGCTCTATGGCTTGTTGTAATTGAAAGATTTGTTATGCGACTTAACAACACTGTTTTTTTTTTCTTTAAAGAGACAACGCTTACAATTAAGATATGAGAGTGAATAATATAACCATATGTAGTTATGTAATCACATTTGCCATATGTGAAGCTGTGACTGCGATTAGATATATGGAAGTTTGGGTGGTATTGTTGGCCTACACTAAAAACTTAAGAGTGTTATGTGTTGGCTAGTAGTTTTACTTTCACAGCTAAAAATTATACTCATGTTGTCTAGAGATCGTTCAGTGTTGGTTAAAAACATTATAAGTTAAATTAGATATTTAGAATTGTACAAATATTGCTAAAATGAATTGTTTACTAACACTAAACATAGGAAAGTAATTTTAGTGTTGGTTAATTGTATAATTAAAAACTTACATAGCAGAATTTGCCAAAAACTAATTATTTATCAACACTAAACTTTGCATAGTGTGGGTTAACTGCACAAATGGATCGTTTAACAACACTGAACATATGTAGAGTTACTTTAGTGTTGGTTATTTATACATTAAGAAAGTACTATAAATTGCTCGAGCTAAATTGTTTACCAACACTTAGCTTAAGTTGTTCAAGTGTTGATTAATTAAAGAAAAATATGATCAAAACAATTAAAATTCGTTAACAGGCTATATAGGTCTTCAAATATATCTTCTCACACTCGCGCATCACAATTCGCATTATAATAATGTTATTTTTTGGGCTCCTGGTACTGAGGGAATGATTCAATTACGAGTAATGCAATAAATCAACTCATTAGTGTTACACAACACGCAAGTGTCGGACGCTTGCCACCCAAAAAGGCACGCATTGACATGCGACATGCCACACGTATGTACATCCGCTACAGATCCACATCCAGCTGCAGGCTCCAGGGCAACGTTTGATCAGAACATATCGAAATTAACAAAAAACAAAAACAATTCACATGATATACAAAGTCCAGTTGTGATATACAGCTAAGTGCATGGCGGATCTGTTTGGGGAAACGCTTTTTTGCGCGATGTCCGCTGTCGGAAATTCGAGTTCACATTTCTCATTGATAAGTTGGGATGAACGGCGGCGCACTTCGATATCAATTAAAAGGCCCTATAAATTGTAAGCGCGATGTTTTCACTTTATCAACTCGGACAGGCAGTGAGCCTCTCAGCCGCCACAGATACGCAGCAAAATAAAATCAATGGAAACGCTGTCAAAAAGGCGAAAAATGAAAACGGCGCCGAAAACTGAAATTCGTGCGAGTGCAATTAATTTTTGGTTTTTTTTTTTTGCCATACGCAATCTTGTCAAGAAATTACAAATAATATATAAAACAAGTAACGGAAAGAGGCGGACAGTAAACGACTAAGAGATACGCTGTAATTAGTTTAGATTATAGCTGAATCATAAATATGTACATGCAAATAATACATACGCATGTGAAGGACGAGCAAGCTGAAAGTGGTGCTCAGATTAGGCTAGACAGGGGCAGAGCTTTTGACAGCCACAAAATATGCATATGTATATCGTTATGCCCACACATGTGAGGGATGAGCTAGCTGAAGTCTCTGTTTAGATTAGACTAGCGTAGGGCTGAGCTTTTGATAGCGAAAGCATGCTATTAAATGTGCATATATGTATGTAATCGTATATGGTTAGCTCTACATGTACATGTTAGTTATACATGCATACGCATGTCAATCGAAATCTCACTAATACATGTGTACTTGGCTATGCATGCATGTACATGTGTGGTTAGCTAAGTAATCAGTCGCTTACTAAAGAGCTATGCTTCATAGCCTGAGATCTAAGTACATATCACTGGCATGCATCACACGCAGCTGTAAGGTCTCTTAAGACTAAGTTAGCATAAGGCACAAAATATGTGAAAAATGTACACATGCATGTATGTATATATACTTAGATTATGACTACACGTGTCAGAGTATGCATGTCATATGCATGCAAAGGCTTAGCTAGCTAAAAACTCAACTTAGGCAAGGTTTGCTTTAGCCAAGAATTTACTCACACATACATATATGCACACACGCATGAAGTGACGTGATTTACAGGGTATAGCTAAGCAAAATTCAGAGCACTTGAGCCTTGCATGTAGTTAAGCATGCTCGCCATATCAGACGCATACAATAAGAACAGAGCTCGTCTGCGGGAACGGGGGATTACAATAAATTCATCACCTTAATTACAAGTGCAAACAAAAAATAAAAAGAAAAAAAATTGAATGCAAACGCACGTAAAAAACAACAACAAATGCAGCAGCACGCGAAAGAAGGAAAAAAACAACAACAACAACAACAAAATGAAGAGAACATAATGCTGAAAGCGTGCGGCAGATAAGAAGCTACGATCACTAATGGCAAAACCTTGGGCCCTCGGTGCAACCACCTGTTGGCTGGCGAGTGGTGCTGAATGGGGAAACAGCAGCAACCCACAAATAGCACACACACACACACACACACGCACACACTGATAAGGCTGTCTGCTACGTCTGTGGTTTTTACTTACGGAGTACAACATTGTTACGAGCAAGACGACTTGAGGTTCGCACCGGGTTCGCTTGTGGGTTGGCCATCTGGTCACACTGATAAGCAGCGAAAACTGTGCGGGCGTAATGCGTGGCCTGATAAGGGAGCGGGTTCCAAGGTGCTGACTGAGTACAAAGGCACCTAGAGTGTACCCAAAAGAGATATAGCTTCAAGCAGGCCTATGAATCAAGTTTTGTCATATATATTCCAGCCTGAAATTTGTTAGCTGCCAGTGCAAACTGATAAAATAAAGCACGAAATATTGTTTACACACTCGTTTTTTTCTGTTTTTTGTTTTTTTTTTTTATAATTTGGAATTGCTTTGCACTTAAAGTTGGTTGAGGGCGGACCAGGTGCAATTAGATGGGCAGGTAAGGCCAAGTGGGCACAGGTGTCGACCCAAATGGGCACGCATTGCGACTTCTATAAATACACACACACACACATACATACATACACATCAGTTATAACGCAATGGGAACGGGTGCAAATACAGATACAGATACAGATACATATAGCTACAGATACAGATACAGGTACAAGCGTGTCGTTTGAACATTTGAATTTCTAATCTGTTTTTTATCTGGGTTCGTGTTTGTTTTCGGTTTTTTCTGATTTTTTTTTTGTTTTTTGTGGGTACGTTAGTGCCTGCGTCTTCCAAACTGGCTTTTCAGTGGGGCCGGTTTTGTCAACAGGTGTTTTGCACTAATCGAAAATAAATTTTTTTGATAGTCGCTCCAATTAATTTATGGCCTTTGCCATTGATTGAATTGGCCTGGCGTTTGGGGCGTGGGAGAGCCGGAAGTTAAGAATTTTATGTTTCGCCATGCGTTAGATTTTGATATGATTTTCCAGATGGTTTCTCGAGTGCTTCGAGTGTTTAGTTTATGTGAGGCGTAGTTGAGGTGTTTTGCATTGATTGCTATTTGCCAGAGTGATTCAGCATCTTTCACTCTATGTAGTGGGTGACGATTCTTAGATATATTTTATAGCATGTTCTTTTTGAGCTCAAAATGTACTATATTTTCTATTTTATATTTGTATATTATTATATATACGAATAAGGAATACTCTACGGAAAACACTGATTAAAAAGTAAGCAGAATTTTGAGTTAAGTAAGGCTTGAGAATTTGCTAGTTGAGTAAGAATTGGGGATTGAAGTATAAAATTCGATTCTTGTCTCCTTGAACAAATTATTTACCAATATTTTTAATGGCTGTGTTGCCCAGATTCCTTATTATGCAAGAATTTCCCGAAAGCAAAGCTCTCCTTTCAAGAACTCTTAAGACTCGAAAGCTTTACCTTAGCCTAGCAAGCAACTAAGCTTGTCCTTATTAAAATCTCAGCAAACTAACATTAAAGTCAACTTGGAATCAGACTTAGTTTTCCATAAGCTATTTCTCTGATTTGCTTTTAGACAATCTTATCTGTTTCGAGTTCGCTCTTTAGCTATCTATCTAATAAAGCTAGAATATTATCTCGATTTTGCTTTTCCAACACATTTCTCTAATTTTACTCTACATTGCTCTAATCCTGCCAGTATTCGAAGCTCAGCTAATTTCTTCCCAACTATTTTGATATATATATATTATCTATCCTAATTTAGGAATGGATTTACGCATTCAGATCATATTAGTAAGGATCTTGAATCGATTCATCTCACATTCCGAGTCCAAGGCTAAGCTCCATCAACTTTTTGCGTCTGATTGACAGGCATTAGGCAAAGCACAAAGTCAAATGCACAGTTGTACAACAAGTTGTTAACAATAGTTGTTGTTAGTGTTATTGTTATTGTATGTTTGTTACTTAGTTGCGCATACATTTGTTGTTTGCTGTAGTTTTACATTTTCATTTGAGCCAAGATTTTGCGCTGGCAGCTGGCAAAATGTTGGAATATTAAAATGGTTATAAATATAAAACACACAGTTTTAAAGGTTTTTCGCTAACGTTAATGTGTTAAACACGTCTTGGCCATTAAGCGAGGGGAAACACACACACAGACACACTCACACACACACACTTGCTAGCGGTGCCCACTTGACGTATGCGTTATGACAATGCCAATGGCCAAATGAATTTTTAGTGTTAGCTCTTTTATTGTTTTGGCCAAACAGTTGGCATCGCTGTCAGCGTCTTGGATCTTGGCCCGCGCACACCTGTTGTTACCTGTTGGGCCGTACTGTGGCCATGGCCAAAAACGTTGGCTCATACAATTTTTACAGTTTCTATGCCATTCAAATTCGCACATGTGTGTGAGTGAGTCTGTCTGTCTCTGTCTGTGTGTGTGTGTGTGTGTGCTTGGCCCTCTCGTGCTGGCAGCTGACAACATTTTTTTGTTGTGTGTGAGAAACGCTGATGATGACATAAAATGGAACAAATGGCCTATGAACGGCACAAATTAAGGCAACGCAAACAGCAGCCCAATTGCAAAACAAAAGCCGCGGCACACAACAAACACAAAACACAACATTTGCCGGCTCAACACCCCCCTTGGCAGCCCGCTGCACACCCCCTCTTAAACAGTTCCATCATCTGCCTTATAACTCGTGTTAAATTTATTCAAAACCTCTTGACTCTATGTCGAACAAAAAGCCAACCCCTTGCGACAGTTGGCCAAGGGGTGTGTGTGCGTGTGTATGCGTGTATGTTGAGTGCTTGAGTACCCCCGCCCGCTTTGAACAAATTTTGATCCCTTTTGTTAAGTGTTTTTCGGCCGTCTGATGTTATTATTACGTCTGTTTGCCCATTTGTCGCACAAATTGCCAGCTTCGAGTTGTTCACAAATCTGCGTTTGCACAATTTTTAGATGTGCCACGCCCACCAGCCACCTGCTATTTGTCATTTGCACACCTGTTAGCCATTCGATCAATTGTGCTTTTGATCCGCATTAAATGCTCTTTATATATACATATATATGTATATATATACTCGCTCGGACACAATTTGTGAATAGTTCCACGCAGGTGGCAGATGTTCGTTTAGAGAATTGTGAAATATTTTAATGGCATTTTGGCAGCAGCAAAAACTAAAAATTATAAAAACAACAGCTAAATAACATGAGCTGTAATGTCACATACATATATAACAAGTAAGAGTGAGCTAAGGGAGAGTGCCTGACTAGGAAATACCCTGCGCTAGAATAACAGATCTATCTCATCTCACATATTTGCTTGATAGCTTACGTTGTTCATATTTGTTTATATATATATATCTTATATTACGATAAGATAACTATTTTCTTTTTATACAAAAAGTAAACTCTGCTTATCTGCATAGCTCCCACTGCCGTAACCCACATACCAAATTCCTTTATTAATTAATTATAATAAGTATACTATCTATAAGGAAACTTCCTATTTTTTATCAGTTCCGTTTCCGAAATATCTACATTTTATCTATACAAAAAGTAAAATTATTTTTAGTCTATTTTTATTATCAATAAACTTCCGACCTGAGTGCAAAACTAATCGATTTATTATCAACCAGAGTTGGGTACATCCGTTCGCTATTTATATTTATATATATAATTGATAACTAAACACGTACTATACATTTCAATTATATATACTAGCTAATATATATGTGTATTTATACGACTAATTGCTTTTTAAGATGCGGCTGTGAATCAACTTAAGAGCAGCAGCCGTCGCATGAACAGAGAGTGAAATGACACGCCATTTTGTATGGTCCCCACACACCTTTAACTACTCACCTGTGCAATAAGCTGTGGTAATTGAAGCGCAAATAAAACTATCTACAACAAAAGCGTAGCACACACACACACACACACACATGAATTGAATTGAGTAATTACCTGGGCCATAATGCGACGAGTACATTGGGACCCCCCAGCTGTGGCTCTACAATGTATATACATATAAATAACTATATATATATATATATATATATGTATATCTGTAGATATGGCCGCGTTCAATGGCCGTTGGCTGATAGCGCGCTGGAATCAAGTGCATAACACCTGAGCAAATGAAAGAAAGAAAAAAAATGCCTAATGCTAGAGATCGTCATATTGGCATGTCGTTGAACAGGTGGCCACTGCCACGCCCATCGTTCGTTAGCCTATTCGGCCTCCGGCTGCACTCGGCATTTGGCCGAGAGTGAGACTAGGCTAACGGCTTATCAGCTATCAGGCGTCGCTTCCGCCGTCGCTCGGGTACACACACATATTTCTGGCTGGTCATGTTGCTGGTTCCGCTGTCGAGGCTGTTTGATAAAGTTCCCGCACAGCAATTCATTTGTTTGCACTTGAGTAGCGGTATTTATAGTACTGTGAGTACTCGCTTTGTGCGCTCTTATCAGCAATTGTTGCTGGCAATTCGATGACGCAGGCCGTATCGCCAGCCAAGTCCCTTGAGTCTGTGATTTCGCTGGTCGCCCACGTCATCGTGTGCTGTTTCATGCCACGCCTCTGCTGAGACCCCTCCCACCCTTCTCCCAACTCATTTTGCAATGCTGCTCCATAAAGTGTGCACATTATGCAGCTGTTGCTGCTGCTGCCTTCGAACATAAAAAACAATTTAGAAACGCTACAAATCAGCGGCTCAATGACCGCGAATCAAGGGGCAGAGAGTGGGACAGAGGAGCTTGGGGGAGGGGCATTGAGTGTTGCATGCTAATGCAATTGCCACAGCAGCAGCAACGACTGCAACAGTTGCCGTCTCAAGATACAGATACAGCTACAGCTAGCAATCAATAAAGCGCAATGCATTGGAAACAGGTGCAACATGCAACATGCGGCAACAAACTAAATGACAGGCCCCAGCGAAGGGAATCGCGTCTGCCTCCTGATGACACCATTCACAGCATTGCCCCGCAGCAGTGGGTGGCAACTCTGGCCAATATGCTGTCAATGATGTGTGTTGCAGCTGTGCGCCACATGTTGCTGCCGTCGCTGCTGCTGTTGGTGGGGCGTTGTCTGCTGGGCGCCCATTAGCGGACCGCCGCTAATGGCAGCCGCCGTGAAATGAGCACAGCAGCTGCAGGTGCGACCGTCCATCTGTCCGACTGTCCGTCCGCACGCCGAAAGTTGACAAATTTACAGCAACCGCTCGCTCGCTCGCTGGCCCGTTCGCTCAAAATGGCCGACGGCAATTCATTTGACTGCCTGCCTGTCCGCCCGTCCGCCCGATGACTAACCACATTCACATTGATGAACGCTAAATGGCCAACAGATTTATGGCAAACGCCGCCTGCAAGCAGAGCAGATACACACATACACATGCACATACACATGCATATAGAGCTCAACTAGTTTGCCTGGCCGCCTTTCAATGTTACTCATACGCACCTGTGACCGTCGTCCGTCCGTCTCTGACATTCATTTGCAATAATTTCACGCGTTTCTGACTTGTCACAACAATTGACACTTAAAGTTTTTAAAATACATGCCACAAATTGTTGTTGCCGCGCCGTGGCAGCCAATGAAAGACACATCGACAGCAGCTGCGCGCCAAATTAACAACAATTCAAAAATGCGCCGCACAAACTTAAATTTGTGTCTTTTATTTAAAACCAAAAATTTCACAAATATTTCATGCAATAATTTATGGCATTCATAAAAACAAAGAAAAACCCACAACAAATAAACACCAAATTCAAGGCACATAAGGCAATAAAAAGTGAGCAGATAAAAAAAAGACTTTAAAATTATTCATTAATAACTAAAAATAATAAGGAAAAAACTAATGTTCAATTAAGTTAGACTAAGCTTATTAACTACTTAGCCTTTAAAATAATTAAAAAAGAATTCTCGTATAAATAATTTAATCAAGTTTCACATAAATACAGGATTGGTTAAGGGATGTGCGCAACTAGCAAATACCCTATATAACTTATTTGCTTTAATTGATGAAAAAGGTTTTTCGTTGCTTTTATCTGAAATTAAGCAAGAAATTAAAAAATTAAAGAAAGATGATATTAATATAATAATAAAAAAAAAATATAATTTGTAAAGAACTTAAAAATTTTTTTTTAGGAATATTGTTCTGTTCGGCCTAAACAAAAAATCAAGTTTATTTTAAGTTAAGTTAAAAAAATACCATATAAAAAATGATTTTCCTAAATTATGTAAAAAATTTTATAAAATTTGATAGTTACTTTAATAAAGGAATATTTTAATTTATTTTAAAGCAAAAAACATTACAAAAATAAGTAAGTTATGAATTGTTTTTGGAAAATAAAGATAAAATATAACATCTAGTTTTTTTATATTTTTTTAAATTTTATATATTTTTTTGACTTAAACAAGTTTCTTGCTACTTTTAGTGGCAAAATCATTTTTTGCACATATTTATTTTACACATAAATTTATAAGCTTTAGACCCAGAATACTTCTAAGCCAGAATTCTTCATTATAAGCCCGAACCGAACAAAGTTATATACATATATTGAAATATCAAAATCGAAAATTGAACTAGTAAAAATTTATTGATAAATGATAGCAGACATTTGCTTATTAAATTAGTTGCTTATGGCGACACTTCAACTGTTTTCTTCAATTTTAAAAAGAGAATGAGAAAAATTGAAACAAACCTTGCAGCTAGTAGATTTAAATTCACCTTTCCTTTTTTTTCTCTCACCTGCAAAAACCTTTTTGCTAGCCACGTTTTTAACAGCAGCTGCTTTGCCGTCAGCCCAATTTCCTGGCAATTTTCAAGTTGCAATTTTTCAGTAGCAGCTGCGCAGTTAACAAAAAAAACAACAGCAAACATTTTGCCACTTTAACGTTTGAATTAAAAGACAACATTAATTAACTTGCAATTTAGCATAAATACATCATCGCTCAACATGGACGGGAGTCCAGTGGAGCTGCAGTTGCAATTGGAGTTGGAGTTGCAGTTGGATGCATTTCACTTCGGAAAACTCGTCGCTGCCAATTGGAAAACTGCTCCAGTTTAAGCCGGTGCACGTTTTGGACAGGTAGCCAGGCCACCTGTTGTTGCCGGCTGGGTTAGTCAGCCGCTGGGAAATACCAGTTAGCTCTAGCTGCTGCCCCGGCTGCCCCAGCTGCCTCTCTGTGTCGCAAGTGTTGCTGTGTGCAGACGCCGTGGGCCGTCGCCAGTTTGTTACAGTTACAAGGCGGCCAGTGGCCTCGTGTTGCAGTTGCAGGCAGTTGCTGG
Organism: Drosophila gaucha; assembly: GCA_035045545.1. Taxonomy (NCBI): domain Eukaryota; kingdom Metazoa; phylum Arthropoda; class Insecta; order Diptera; family Drosophilidae; genus Drosophila; species Drosophila gaucha. The sequence goes on from JAWNOY010000292.1 coordinate 3,958,557, forward strand.
CAGTTGCTGGCAGTTGTTGCATGCAGATTGGCTGCGATAACAGCTGCGCCTGCAGTACACAGCTCTGCAGTCTATTGGCAGCTCCATTGGATCGCATCTCCATCTGCATGCACATCTAATGGCCTTTCCTTTTGACGTCCACTTCGTCTAATTGCGGGGCGTTTACTTTGAGCTTTCTGCATAGCTCTTGTTGTTGTTGTTTCAGTTGTTGCTTTGCGGCAATTTGTCTAAATGGCACTAACTAATTGTAAGACTAACGCCCCATAAATGGCTGAGAGCGCTGAGACAATGCCACAACGCACACTTTCACCGGGGCTCCACATTCTACGGCGAGCGCCATCTAGCGGCAGGTGAACAGACACATAAAAGTTCGCGGCCCTGGAGAAAGGCGCATCAGTTTTCTTCTTCGCTTGTGGGTTGTGCAATTATGCGTGACAGCTCGAGAGCTGACATTTTTGGCAGAAAAATAATTATGGGACGTACTTGATAAAATGCTGTAGGCTGAAAGCAACAGTAAGAGAGGCAAATACATATAGAGCGAGAGAGACGGACAGGGAGAGGGAGAAAGAGAGGCTGCATTGGTTTAGTGATTTCTTAATGTGGAAGATAGGTATAATAATTAAATTAATGAATCTTTCTGCTGGTTATTTGGTAAAGTTTTGTAAGAAAAAGTATTTGTATTGAAGTTTATCTGGTACTTAGTCTACTGTGCTTATATTGTCTTATAGATCTACGTTTCTTATGATGGTTTTTTGATGTATATGACAATTGAAATGGATTTCATTTTTATATCGAACTGAGTTAACTTTCAATACGTTTCTTCTTCTGAAACATATTTAGTATGCCCAGTAGAATTCATATATATTTATACCCACATAATATCCACATAGAAACATCATCTGTAAACAAGGCTGGCGCCTAAAATTCTCAATGCGTTCTCGCTGTGAGTAATGTTATTAACTTTTCTGTTGATTGAAGCAGATGTTATTATTGTTGTTATTGTTAAAGTTGTTGTTGTTATTATTATGGCTGGCGTTCTGCAGTTGTGTTGCATTTGGATGCACTGCACTGCAGGTGTACTATGGCAAATTTTTATAACATTTTCGCTAATTGAATCTGTTTGCATTGCCGTTATGCACAGCTGCCCCATCCCGATGGCCGCCCACTGAATGAATGCATTTGTTTATAAACAAGCGAGTGTGTGGAATTGTGCAATAAAAACGAGGAATGAAATTTATGATCAAGCTGAGATAGCAAATGGCGCGCTTTAGTGCCAGTGAAAAGCGATAAAAGCGCCTCGGCTACAAATAATTAGAAAATGGCAAGAAATTGCACCTGTTTTTTTTTTCATAGACAAGGCGCTGATTGAATATGCGAATGCCATGTGTGAGTGCCCGAGCAGCCCGACACAATATATGAATGAAATATTGCCCATGGATCTAGCAATGCTCTAGCATTGCTCTGGGGTGCATAATAGAGCCAGGCCGGATAGCCTTTGAGGGGGGAGGGCAGCTGGAGGAGGTTTTAGCTATGAATTCATTATGCAGCCAGTCAGCCGGTGAGCGAGCAACACCTGCCAGCTAGCTAGCTAGCCAGGCCAGGCCAGGCCAACCAGCCAGCCGGTCAGTCAGCTAGCAACATGGCCCACAGCAACAGCCAGATTGCCCAGCGGCAACAGCAGCAACATTGCAGCAGCTGCAGCATGCAAACAACATTATTGTTGTTGCTGTTGCACTTGTAATTCATTTGAGCAGCGAATGGAGCCCAATGGGGAGGGAAGTTGTTGCTGCGTGCATCGCAGCACTTGGAAAGTACTGAAGATGTGCCTGGGCCGCTTGTTACCAAAACGTTTTGTCAGAAATTATGTTTATTTATTGGCAACTATTGTTGCTGTTGTTATTCAACAGATAACAGTTGCTGCTGCTCTGTTGCAATTGTTTGCTTAGACGAGCGCCAATGCTGGGCAAATGATTATACAAATATGGACTTCTCGTAAGTCGCTTTGCAACAGCTCTGTTCCATTGTTGAGAAGTTTATGGAAAGATAACGTAGTTTTTCAGCAAAGAATTTCTATTTCCTATTGTATTTAATGATTAACGAATATATATATATATATATATATATAAATCTACATATGCATATCTATAACTTTTAGCTTCCGCTGTTGCTTTTTTATTCCAGCTGCTTTCACTGTGATCTTCAGCTAAAGTTTAGAGGTCAACTGCTCTGTTGAAACGATTTGTCTGGATGCTTAAACTAAATCTCTAGCAACAACAAATATACAAGGTAGGCAGCTCCAAAGTCAAACAGACAAAACAGTCAAACATAATAAACTGTCAGCGCGTACAGAAGCCGCAAAGCAATCTTGACAATCGAAATAGACACGCGACGACGGCAACTGCAATTTGTGCGGGGTTCGAACCACTGTGACGCGGGGCCCATTGACAAATGGATATTTTGAGGTGAAATTCCAATTGGAAAATTAAGTTAAAGATGCATGTTTGTCTATTTTGGACTTGAATGTTTTCCATGCAACATTTGTTGCAATAAATCATCGGGCCGCAACTTGCCAGATAGCAGCTGCGGCAAGTCGGAGAAATGTTGCACAGCCGAAAGCCGAAAGATCAATTAACAACAGCAAAAAAACGTATACACACACATACACACATACGCATACAGTTGCAATTGAGTTGTCAATCAGACGCTGATTTTTGTCGCCGTTTGCCGTCAATCAGCAAACAGCAACAACAGCAACAACAGCAACAGCAGCAACAATTGCAAGCGGCCATCAATTATTTGTATGAATGTGTTGTTTTTTTTTTTATTTTTTTGTTGCACGTGCGTCGTCGCTGCCGCATTGCATGTTGCCGGCTCATTAGTTTGGCTTTTATTTTTGGAAAAGCCAACGCGACGCATTGCCAGCCTGTCTGCTGCCTCAAAATCAGTTGCTCTTGCTGTTGCAGTTGTCGTTGCAGTTGTCGATCGTTAGTTGCCAGCGCTGTCGTCTGTTGCCGCTCGACAATCGTTCGTCGATCGTTGTGTGTTGCACCAAAAATTATTAATAGACCTTTGTCTGCCTTGGCTGCTGCAACTGCAACTGCAACTGTTGCTGTTGCTGGCAAATGCCAAACGCTGCAATTGTTGCTGTCATTGTTCTGTTACACTTGCAATCGCTTCATTTATTATTGTCGCGACTTGCTGGCTGCCTCTCCACAGCCCCTACCAACCGTTCCACAGTCCATCAGTCAGTCTGTTAGTCTGTGAGTCTGTTAGTCTGTAAGTCAGTCAGTTGTCGCGGTCGTTGGCTCAGTCACAGTGTCTCCCAATTGCAGACGCCATCTCGAGACACCTAAATTTAATGCGACAACCGTCAACCAGCTGCATTCAATTATTTAGCCGCAAATCGTCATCATCATCATCAACATCATCACATCGCATAGCTATAAGTATATATTACACCCGATCTCTATGTTCGACTATGTGTTTGTATGTATGTGCTTGTCTAGCCGTCGAAGCAGACAATAAAACATCATTAAAAATCTGAGGCGTTGCAAATATTTTAATTGTTTTTTGTTTTCATTTTCATTTTTAATTTCAATTTAAATTTCGTTTTTTTGTAACATAATTTTGCAATATAATTTTGGCATATTAGATTTAATAAGATTTTGGTAGAGTCTTGTATGGGGTATTTAAATTAAAATGTGAGAAGACTTCTCTGATACTACTCTGATATTTAAATGATTTTTTTTATTTTTAGTTTAAATATTATTGTTAATTTTCAGAAATTTTTAATACGATATGGATGTATTTGGGTATAATATGGAATATATGTATTTGGAATATTATAATTTTGTAATAGGAAAAATCTTCTCTTTTATCATTTAAGTATACATATGTATATATTCTTGGTCCACATTAATAGTTAAGTGAATATAGCTTAGTTCATGGCAACACCCTATTATATGAACATATACCATAGAAAGCTGCTTTTAATTATACAGCTCTCGAATTTCAAGATATCTTGACTATATTTCTTTTTGACAACATCTATAGAGAACATACAAACAAACAATTTTTTATTATGTATATTTCAGTTTTTATTTATGTAAACTTTTAAGGCTCTTAACCCTTTTAAAGATAAATGATCTGCAAATATTCATAGTAATCTTAGCGCTAAGCTCCAGCTCATTATGAGTAAACAAAAAGTAAGCGAAATATGCCCCTGGGCATGCATAAACATAGTTTTCATTCAGACTTCACACGAAAATCAATCAAAAGTCAACAAAAAATCGAATCATTCATTATCGCGGAACCTCTCCCCTTAACCCTTAGCTGGGCAGAGTTTCGTTATATGCCCAACCTTACCACGCTAGAGTCATGCCCCGGGGCCAAGCTAGGCACACCTGTGCTCGACTCGCAGAGTATTTCTTTTTTATTTATTTTTAATTAACAAAAAAAATTAAATTTACATTGCGAGCGATCATCAATCAACGTGGAAATTGTTAAAAACCAAAGTGCCAAAGCCGCAGAAAAGCGAAAGCCGAGTTAGAAAACTAATCCATCAGGCCCAATGCTCATTTGCATGGGCGGGGCAGGGGCAGGGGCAAGAGGGATAGGGGGACCAGCTACATAAAACATAATGAAACCTTATGTTGACTTGGAATACATTCCTATTTTTTGGCCATACGGCAGTGAGACAGAGCGAACTAATAGAACATATGGATGCCGTGTCGCATGATGATGATGTTTTGGGGCATTGTTGAAGAGCGGAGGTACGGCTTAAGCCTTAGCAGTGCATTTTGTGGCATGTGTCGTTTAATTATGCTAAAAGCTAACAACAACAGCAGCAAGTCAAACAAAAACAACAGGAACAACTGTCAATGTTGTTTGGGATGGTCATTGATACGCGCCTTGCCACAGAAGAGGGTGCAAATGCAACAACAACCCCTTTGGCTTAAGCATAGGGTATATAGAGCAGCATAAAGAGCTATCTCGCTCTCCCACTCTCCTGGGAAATTTGTTCGGACAGCTGACTGACAGACGGACAGACAACTGGCTAAATGTGTGCCCGCTGGCGCGTTTATCAGCCCATTTCACGGAGCAGAAAACAAACGTCCCAGGCAACTAAAAATTACACTTTTGCTAATATGTGGCATAAATACCAAGATGATGACGATGACGATGACGATGACGATGAGGATGAGGATGACTGACCAATGGTCAGCGTCGACTCGCCACGGCAAAGCTCATGTGCGAGAGATCTTTATCAACACGTCATGCTTAAGTCTTCATTAGCGACGTCTTCAAGTGGCCGACAGAGCCACGGCCACAGACAAAGCCAAGCCAAGCCGAGATCCGAGCCACATTGCCCACATAATGATCATCAACATGCAGCCGAAGCGAAAATTGCCCAGACGCGCGCTAACGTGTCTAACTGCCAAACAGCACGCGGCGGCGGCGACTTCCAACTCCAGCTTCAACTACAGCTCCAACTACTCCAACTGCAGCTCTAGCTCCAGCTCGTAGTAGAGTCTCTCGCAATGACAGTAGACACCTGGAAGGCACTGTGGTGCGAGTTAGAATCAATAAAGTAAACTAGAGATCTATCAGACAACTTATCTACTCTGTAGCTTAAACCAATTGGGAATTGCAACTCATTTATTACAACTTTTTGACGGAATTGAAGTATTTAGAGACTCAATGATGTTTTAGTTGCTTAAGAATTTAATACTATTTTAATCAGGGAAACGCTCTTTCCTTTGGATTGCTATGCATTGAATATTCTTACAGAGATATGACTGGTTTACGTAGGCAACAACTATGCTATATGATATGATGTTATATAAAAGCTATCTACTTAAGTAATTTATATTTTTCTAAGAAGTAAACCTGCAATCAAATCAATAGAGCAGCATTACAGCTGTCATTTTTAAACCTTAGTATAAGTAAAATTTACTCTTTATATCTAGGGGGCACTTGCCACTTAGACTTAGTCCAAATCATTCAGACTTTGGTTCGAGTCACCGTTTAGTGTATTTTAGTGTAAAGTCTTAGTTGCTACTACTATTTAAAAAATAATTTGAATGACAGTTAATAACTATATCTTAAGCTTTAATAAACATTATCTCTACAGAAATAAAAAGATCGAACCATATATATTATATAGCTGTCAAATTTAAGCCAGATCTATGCATATTCTGCTTACTTTTAGAGTACTCCATGCTCTCCTTAACTCGCAAACATTCAAGCTGATTGATGCTATCCGCTATTAAATCTTATCATATGTTTAACACATTTTCAATAGCTTTGGAGACACTGTGCCTACGTACTCGGCCTGACTACCTGTATTAGTCGCTCCAGCTGTAGCCTCGCCTGGACTCCAGCATCCAGCATCCACATCGATATTCAGAGTCAACTTTTTGGATAGCTGCGCACGCGAAAATCCAGCCAACATTTCCCGCTGTGTGGCGTGGTCAAGCCAGGCTTGAGCCGAGCCTAGTCGGGGCTAGCCGAGCAGTTGCCTTCATGTTTTTCACGCTGTTGTTGCATATTTCACACACAGCTTGCGGCAACACCTCGTCGAGTGGACCACAGCAGCAGCAGCAGCCGAGGCTTGGCAACAAAATTAGTGCAAAGTAGGCTTTATGTGTACGTGTGTGTGTGTGTGTGTTTGTGTGCATAAATTTGTGTGCATGATCGGCAGCAATAATTTTATTTGTTTACGATTATGTTCGCTGGCCAAACAGGCAACAAGCGATCGTCGCGTCACTCATACGCCCCGACGACAGCAGCCTCTCAGACTTTGTGGCAACCGTAGTTCCAGCTGGCCAATAGATTCGAGCCAAGACTCCATTTGTTGCTGTTGTTGTTGTCGCTGTTGTAGGCAGGCGCCTGCGTCTCGCTCCTTCAATTCATGTGAAAATTGCTATAAATTTGCACAGTTTCGGGCTTCGATATTTTTTTGGCTTTGGAGTAGGGATTTATTGTTTATTGCAATTGCCACAAAACGGTGCAAAATAATGAGAAAATCGCTGCAGTTGGACAGTTTTATGTTTTCATTTCAAAAGTTGTTTGCATTTTGAAAGCAACGACCGCAATTTGAGTCATGTAACCAGAGACGCCATTAGATCTATGCATAGCATTTAAATCTCTGCCACACCAAACTCTATCTCCATTGTGGCACGTGCACATCTTTTGTTAAGTCATTGGATGCTTGAGTGTTCTCCCCGGACAGCTTGTTAATTTTTATGTTTTGTGCTTGTGTCCAAAAGCAGAAATCACATCTAATCAAGATTGATAGCGCGTAACGCATTTACTTCTGACTTTCGACACCGAACCAACAACCAACCCCCATAACACAGAAGTTCAACCCCCAAGAACTGTTTGCACATTTGTTGGTCAACTGTTTATGCCACAAGTTGCAGCCACGAAAGACCAAAAACCAAAACTCTCTCTCTCAAAAACCTGAAAGCCCTTAACCCAAACCCAATGCCCACATGTGCCATTAGCGACGGCTGCGTTGATTAAGTTATAAAATGCGATTTCCCACACTCTCAGAGACTCAATTAAAGTGTCATTGCAATATTGAGTATTGATGTGGTATAGGAGGAATTTTTTGTAGAAAGCGTTCTAGGTGAAATATAAAATCTATTTAACAGGCAAGTCTATACAGCAGCTTTTGTGGTAGTCAGAATATTTTTTGAAATATTTTGCAATAGCAATTTAATTTTTTAGCTCTTCGAACTTGTCGAAACTATCTTTTTAGTAGCCTATTTTTATGATTTTAAGATTCATCTACTGCTTTTAGCTTAACTTAAGCCCTTAACTTAAGTTCTTCTCTTTAAGATTTGTAGATTCTTCTTCTTCCTATAATACATACCTTAAGCTCATCGGTGTACTTCTCTTCTTTTTCCATTCAGTCAAAGTTAGGAACTACACTAGTTGTTTCGTGAAGATCCCTACATTTCTTCTTCTCTACTAGTTCTTACATCTTTGAAGGCTCTTAGATTTCTCTTCCTTTTAGCCTAACATGCTCTTCGATTGGTCATCTTATCTATTTAAGATTCCTCTATTATATACCTAAAGTGTTTAATTCTTTGAGATTTCTATACGCTCTCTCTTCTCCCTTCAGCTCAGCGTAAGAACTACACTTAGTGTACTTCTACCATATAACATATATGCCATATACCCCACATGTCGTTAGGGAAATGTGTTTTAAGGCACTTTTCGAATGAAAAAAAAAACTAATTAGTGAAACACTTGAGCACAGCTGCCGCATGGTCATTGAACAACTGTCGAAGCGACTTATAAACCATATCTCACCGTCAATGCGAACAGATTTCTCATTTGAATCGCAAATATTTGCCAAGACAAATGCATTTCGAGTCGAATCGACTCGAATCGAGTCGAGCCAACGAAACGCGGAAATTATAAAACAAATGTCCGAAAAATATATATTTGCTTCGATTTTCAGAACATTTGCCAAATAATTCGCACACAAGTCTGTGCACATTTTTTATTAGTAGGCTAGCAGCTCGTTCTTGGAGGGTTGAAACATATAAGGACGGGTGCGTAATAAGGGAGAGAGCTGAGCTATGAGATACCCTGGATATGGTGGAAGAGGACTACAGAGATGAATGAAGGCAATATTATTAAATAAAAGAATATTAATTTAATAGGAAAAGAAAAGAATCAAAATGTTATATTTTTTGTATTTTTATACACCCTGGAAAAAAAAAACATTTAATATAAGTTCTCCAAATGCTACCTGAATTTTGTTTCAATTTGTAGGTTATCTCATTTGTCTCATTTCTCTCATAAAAACAACTAGTCTAGCATAATCTAATAGCTATTTAATTTTATAGGGTATCAATAGTGCAAATGCTTGAATGTGAGTCTGCTGAGTGCGTGACTGAGTGCGTATATTATGAGGGGGCATTCGAGGTGCCATCAATCGATTAGGTTTCGACCCGGGGCAACCCTCGGAGTGCTCTGCAAATCGCCCAATGACACGAAATCCGTGCAATTAACTTAATTAAAATGAAATAACAAGTGCTCAGCCCAAAATGCTGATTCCAAGTCTACTCCACACAAACCCACAAATCCCCCCACCCCTCCCCACACAGTGGGCCTGTTTGCCTTTGTGCTCGAACAAATGTCAACCTTTTTTTCCTCGTATTCGTTCACTTGAATGTTTGCTCAGTTGTTTGCTTTGCGTATGAATACAAAATGATAATAGAAATAATTTTAATTTGTAAATGCACTAAAACCAAATTGTTTGACAAATATGCGCAAGTTTATTTGCTGTCTGTTTGATTTGGCTGACTAATTAAAATCGAGGCCACGAAGCATAGAAACTAGTCAACAAATAGCTGCAGGTCCCCTTACAGTATTTGTATTTGCTTAATGTAATTGAAATGTTCTATGGGTTGTTTTAGATGTGTTAAAGGGAAGATGTAGAATTGCAGCGAGAGGGTTATTTCTAAATAGGATATGTGTGTTTAGTGGAATAAAATTATCATTTCTTTTTTTAAGTTTTTTAGAGTTTCTTAGTCAGAGATTGAAATATTATGGAATATTAAAATATAGAAAAACTCTTGCCTCCTCTCTTGACCATACATTTTCTAGCAATTTATAATATGAAATATGTCATAACATATTTATTCCATATTCCATAAAAGCCTAACTTTTATAATACTAAAAGTATGATCAAATGGTAATTGAAAATTCTAGCTTAATGGTCTAAGAGAATTTTCGAACAGTTCTCTGAAACTAACTTTTAAGATTTTCAACTGTTCGTCTCTAGATTTGTCTAGACCATATCTCAAATAAATAACTATCATCACTTTGAAGAACATTTTCATTTTACTCCTAAAGAATTTTAAATATTTCTAAATTGTTTCTTCAACAAATGAATGCCTATGCACAAACTTTTCCATTTACATTTCCCCTTTCTCCCAAGCAAATTTTCTCTCCGCCTTTTGCGGCAGCTCACTTTCGCATTCGTGCAGCTGCAAAAGTCAATAAGTGTGGCATGTTTTCTGGCTCTGATTTCAATGGCCAGCAAATGGCTTTAAGGCTTGCGAATCAGCCACAGTCGAACAAGCCAACTTTAATGGAACAGAACTGAGAGCTGGGAATCAACAAACCGAGACGAAGCGCCCGTCATGGCAGCCGCTCGAACTTCCTGTCGAGGCGCCCCGGCTAAAAGCTTTCAGGGCAAATTTATTATGGCCCCCTCTCTTTGGGGCTGGCAGCAGGAATTCTAATAAATGTCAGACGCTCCCCAGCGTACACACAAAGCAAATTCCTTTTGATGAACTCGTCGTTGTGCACGTGCAAAGCCGAACGAACGAATCCTCCGGGCTAAGCAACCAACCCCAAAAATGTGCCATTGGGGGGTGGTGGGGGCAAAAAGTTAACGAGTTCAAATGTATTCATGAGCTGGCTCTTACCAGTCAGCAGGATATAGAGCTGTGGGCGGTGGTGGGGGGTTGTCTGCCGGCTGGGGGTTGGCCGTGAGCGAGCGCGGGGTTGGCTTCCTGTCAGCTGTTTTTGCGGGCTTGTGCTTGGGGGTTGGTCTGGTCTGGCCGGCTGGTCTGACTTATTGCCTTGCATTTCATTTGGGCTCTGTGTGACGAATCTTTTTATGTTGTGTAATTTGCAGGTGTTCGAATGCGCATCTGTAGATATTTTGTGGTAAGAGCTTATGACTGTGTGTGTGTGTGTGTGTGTGTTTGTTGTGTGAAAAGTGCGTAAGCATTGATCCAAAAACAAACATTTCAATGCGAATGAGGTGGCAACAGCCACGCAGACAGCCAGACACTCAAGTGTTAAGTATACGCAGCCTTCTGATGCTAGACAGAACTCTGAAAGCTATAGCTTTAGCTGCCCCGATCGCCGATCTTCAGTTGAGCGAAGTATATAAAATCAAATATTTCCACATAGATTTCCAAATGTATTGAAAATATCAGCAGCAGCTCGTTAAATGCCGCAACATAGTTCCAGCTCTTTCAGTCTCTAACTCTCTCGTTCACTCTGGATTGTATCTTGTATCTTGTGGATACATCAATTACCATGTGGTAAATTTAGTGGGCAACAAATCGGCGTTCATTAGGCGCACAAATCGCGCACTTATTGACCGTTTCATATGCATTCATTATATGAATTTATGCGAATTTATTATGGGCAACCGAAATGTGAGCGAATATTGTAAATATGCCATTCAGTACAGTAGTTAAACGCTATGAGCGCCTGGCTACCCGCTGTGCCAACGATCGTTATTGCCACCATAAGTACGCTCTATGTGTATATGTGTGTGTGTGTGCCATGGACCCAGTCAAGGTGTTAACTGTGTCGAATGGGCCACCGCGCAACTGGGCTTTAATGAATCAGCCCAGAGATTCGCTTGGGCACGTTAAAAGGCAGTTAGAAATGCCCGGCGGCTGCCTAAGCACATAAATCATCGTAGTTGCAAACTTATTTTAAGCCACATATAAAGTACTCGTTCGACTTGCTAGGCGTTATTCTATCAGCTTTATTCAAATTTAATGCTGCGCGGCCATAAAACGTTTAAGAAGGGGTATTAAAAGAGCTTCGTAATTGAAAAATTGAGGGATCTGATGCAGTTTTAATAGATGGAGGAATATATTCTTGGTAAGCTCTATAGCTTGCGCTCTGTATAGGGCAATCAATACTTTAAAGCATGGATTGTAGAGCTCATAAAGGTTGTATTATACTAGACATATTTTATAACTTTCATAGTATATTCGTATGTACAGGGTATATTCGTTTCCTTTTTCTACACTTTTGCTTACTTTTGCGATTCACCTTTCCTAAGAGAGTATACTTCAATCAGTGTTGTTAAGAGGATATAATCTTATAGCTTATAATTACGGGGTATATTCTCTTCAGTTATTATAAGATTTTTTCTTCCACAGTCTGAACAACTTATATGCCAGTTAGCTGTCATAGCAGTGCGTATTCAGTTCACCTATCTTAGACATGTTTAATTCGTATCACTTTTTAAATCAGACCATACCTTACTTATTAGCAATGTTACTTTTCATTACAGGGTATACAGTTAAAAGTTCGAAAATCTATGTATTGTTTTCCCCTCTCATAGTACATAGTTACAGTCTGGTCTCTAAACAGAACTTATATTTAAGACCCTAGTCAAAACTCTCGTCAAAACACTTTCAGCTAGAAGGTTTCCACTTGATTTTAATTACTAGCCTTTGGCATTTGAAATGAATGAAAAACTCTTTTCGTCTGCTGGCATCTGCCTCACCTGTGGCATCTGCTCTTCGTCCAACAATCTTCATTCATGTGCTGCTGGCTGCCAATCAAAGTTGGCTTCGCAGAGGAAATTCTGTTTCTTTTTCAGATTTTTCGGGTATTTCATTTTATTTATCTGGCGCATAAATAAAATATTTCTGTACATTTTGGTCAGCTGTTTCACATCAACGGCGCCTGCTACCAAGAACCTCAACCAACAAGAAAAAACACCAAGGGAAACCGTCGGTGGTCCACGTTCTGGGCCTAGTTCTCTGTAGATCGTATCACCTACAATTTGTGGCAGTGGCATAAAAAAGTGCTAATGTTGCATTAAATTCAAATGAAATCAACTGTTAAGTGGCTTTCAGTGAGCTATTTAATTTCCCTACACTTAAAGAAAAAAGAAGGAAAATCAACTGCGAAAATAAATAGAACATTTTCATAAATATGCACATAAATATTTGGCTACAGCTGTTTTACCCCCTCTTACCATATATCCACTGACTGATCTCTGCCAATATTTATTTACACACATATATATTTTATTTACTCACATTTTTCTTGATTTTCAGCAACATTTCCCAGTTCCAACGAATCGAAGAGTGTGTATAAAAAAAATAGATGTTCAATGTTTAAATATCATTTATGTTTATGCAGCTGTCAAGAGAGCAAAAAGAGTGGGGCATATGTGGGGGGAAGTTAGTTTATGGATGAAGATAAATATTGTAGTCCATAATATCTCAAAGATATTAGATGAAAATTTCAAAGTATATAATATTTCAGATATATAGCTTAATAAATAAGTTTCTAGGCTTAAGGGAACTTGGCAGATTGTTTCTCAATCAATCTGCTTGATTGAATGGAAGTGAGTTGAAATGTGATTAAATTTACCACGCAACAGTAGGAGGACTATAAAATTAGGTAAAAATAGGTCTGTAGAGAAGGTTATTTACCTGTAAAGCTTGGTTAGTCTAGCTTATAAACATGATAGTTACAAATTTGATATGAGATATATGACACGATTAAGCTTTGATATTTTTATGTGAACCTGTTCGAGACGAACTTATTTGAAATTTTTGAATTCTCTAAGGCTATGAAAAAAACTCTTATTCGCAACATTATAAAATAAGAGCATAACTTACTTATTAACAAGATTATTTTTATTACAGGGTATGTCGTTGATAGCTCGTATTGCTATGAAATTTTTTTTTTTTTTATTAATTTATATTATAGCAGTTTATAACGAACTTATCATTACAACTACTTATTACAGGGTATATTCTAAACTTAATTACGTTTATGTTCAAGACAATATAGTTCCGATTTCAAAACTCTAGCTTCAATAGTTGTTTGATTGACGCACGGATAGAAAGACAGGTATTGCACAAAACTAATATGCTCCTTTCACTTTGGGGACGAGTAAAAAGCATAGATTCATCAATGTTTAGTTTCAGTTTAGCATAGTTTCAATCACACCTTAGTTGATATGCCATCAATCAATCAGTCAGTACATCGATTTATATGCAACTATACATATATACAGATATATATAGATATATAGCTGCACTTGTGGTTTGTCTCATTTCGTTTTGTATAGAGTCTTGGGTGCAGCTACACTTGGCTTTACATTTTTTTGAAAGTATTCGATGTGAGGTCAGGGTTTAGCTTGCCTGCCACAGAGTCAAAAAGTAAGAGGTAAAAGGTTATGGGAACTGCTTTTGAGAGCTCACAAGTTGAGTTTTAGGATATATCAGTCAAAAATCATGTGTCTGCCGCTCATATGTGAGTTGTCAACACGAAATCTTTGACGAATGCTCAAAAGACACAAGACACAAGACACATGTTGGCTGTTTGTTGCGGCCATGTTGCAAGACACAAAATTCTAACAAGCAAATAATTCTCCATTCTCTTATTCGATGTAGATATATATCGTATGTACACATACATATATATATATATATATTTATTGCAGTCAAGGCACGGCGACGAAAGGCTTCTTAGAATAATATGTGTGCATGCAGCTTGTGGCAGCGATTGATGGGGGAGTCGGCAACAGCTGGAGGCGTGCCACATACACACATTCGTGGAGTGGAGCAGGCGGTGGGTGGGGTCTCTGCAGCCAAATGTATACGAACGATTGACTGTCGTGAAGCTTCGTTTAAATGCATTTTTAATTAATTATGCGACGCGCGTGCCACATGCAACATCAGCAGCAGGCAGCAGGCAGCAGGCAGCAGGCGGGCAGCAGTAACGACATAAAAATGCGAGCAGCGATCGAGCGACAGTCATAAAAATGCGGCAAGAAATTTTCAAATTTGTAAAACGCACAGCATTCCCCATGCCGCATGCTGCTTGCTGCATGCCTCAACGAACCGTGCCACATCCGCGACTGTTGTCATATATGCCCCAAATGCTGCCACGCATGTGTTAATCTGCGTGGAGCACAATTAATTTTCTGCAAACGCACTTTTCGAGACTAACAATGAGACATCCAGGGATCTGGCTTTATGTTTTATTAATTGCGCCCAACTGCAACGCGCAGCTTCGGTTGCATGCGCGCAGGCGGGAGGCAGGAGGCGCCACCGACTAATTACTAAAAAATTGGCAGTTGTCGTTGATTTTATGCTAAATTATTTGTCAGCTAAGGAAGATGGCAATGCGCGTCTGCCCCAGCAGTTGCCACAGCTGCCACAGTTGCCACAGCTGCCACACGACCAGCTCCCCAGTTGCAGAGACAGAGACAGATTTATGGCTGCCATTTGAATTTTTATGAATATCTGAATGCGGAGATTGGCTTTGACATTTGCGTTTGCATTGCAGCTCCAACAGATTCCAGATTCAGTAGCTGCCTGAAATAGTTGGGCCTGCTTAATGCTTTAGCTAATGGTTCATTGCTCAAGTGTTAAACGTTAAAGCTGCCAACAAATTGTATTGAATTACTTGATTTGCAGCACATTTAACGGTTCACTATATTTTATTCGCTTTAAATAGCTTGTCTATGGATTAATTCAATGAGCTGAGGCGCTAGACCTAAGGAGTGCCTTACAAAAATGTTAATTGGCAAATTCGCAAGAATATTTTACAGTTTAATACATTTTGTTTACTTAGCCTGGCATATCAGAAGTTTGCGGGGTGAGAACCAGAAATAAATTGAATTTGTTGAATATAATCTAAAACATTTTAACGAGGCATAATGAAGTCAGATCTTCAAATAACTTATCGAGCTTGTACGAATGCTTACTGTGAAATCCTAAAATATAATTGGGGGCTGTCTCACCATTTTTAAGGAAGAAATGAGCAATTCTGAAAAAAGGGGGAGGAAAAGGTAAAGATATATTCCTGGAACTGTATGGATGCCTTTTTTCAATTATAAATATTTCATGGCTAACAATAATTATATTCATGAAATCTATATTTTCTAAGACTTTATTCACCCTTCTCTGGGGTTAAGATCCTAAAACACCTGCAAACTTCTTATTGACAAACAAAGCCAAAAGATTTAGACAACTCGTTGTGTCTACAACATTTCAGCTTTAAATCTCAACAAAAAGTTGCTAAGTCTTTAGCCTTTGCCCACTCAATACCAATTCGGATGACATTAAATGCAGTTGGAAGCCAATTTATAGAGATGTTCATAGTCTCTGAACCAGGGCTATTAAAAGGGCCTGTCACCGGGGCCCACACATAGCACTTGTAATTAAAAATTTTAAAGCATCTTTGTGCTCATCAAACAGGCAAAGCGGGCATAAACGAATCGAGGAGATTCATGCAGGAAAAAAACATCGAATATTTAAGGAAATATATCAAAATCACCTCAAAGATACAAAATGTAGAATGTATCTCGAAGAGGTTTTTGAAAATGTGTGAGTTGTAATTACAGATTATAGAAAGAAAATTTTAACTATGGCAACGCTTAAGCAAACATGTTGAGTATACTGCAATTACAGGGTATCTACTAGTAAAAATACAAAGATATTTACTATAGATTATAGATACAAAATGTGAAAATGGCAACGCTTAAGCAGATATGTCGAGAGATACTGCAATTACAGGGTATCTGCTAGTCGACCATTGCCCTCGCTGCTCTTTTCTGCTTCTTTTAACGATGCAGCTGGTTAAGATTACAACTAATCAAAGTTCTTGAGCTGCTTTATGGACGCCACATGCTTTGCATAGCTCGACTAATTCTCTGTCTTGGCTATGCGTACTAGCTCTGCCTCTGCCTCTGCCCAGGCCTCTGCCTGTGATGCTGCCTTGTCCTCTGCCATGGCTTTTTATGTACATGCAACATTCTTTTTGTTAACCAAATGCGAATGCCTCATAAATTGTCAGCTGATTAGTGCAACAATTTCAGTGCCACATAAACAGATCGAGAGCAACAGAGAGAGAGAGATATAGAGACAGAGAGAGACGTAGACTAATTGCAGGATGCGAACGCTGGCAAAAATGTATCTCATAGATACACAGCTCTAACAGCTCTAACATGGCGCTACAATTTACAAGCTGCAATAAAAATCAAATTGCAACGACTAAACGACTAAAACGACTAATTTTGCACAAGTTAATAAATTTTGGTAAGGGGAGGGGGTTGGAGAGAAACAAAACGCAGACGCAGATGCAGACACAGCCGCGGATCGTGCCGCACGACTAGGAACTGCAGCTGGGGAGAGGGAGAGCAGGCAGCAACTGGTTGATCTTCATATTTAGTGAGCAACAAATTATGGCTGCAATTTCCAGGCGCAATTTGCCGAAAAAGGCAACAAGCAGAACGCAATGCAGGGAAAACATATGGAAAATTATAGTAATAAATATTTGCAGGCTGAGAATTGAGAATTGAGAATTGTGTTAAATGGAGGAGCAGGAGCAGGAGCCGGAGCTGGAGCTGGACGACACGCAGCTGGGACAGAGCTGAAATCTGAAGAAAAACGATAATGGCAGCACTAATAAATTGCAGCCAACATGTTGCATGTTGCACGCTGCAGCGGCCCCTTGCACCTTGAGGAGCGCGCGTGAGTCAAACGGGGCGTGCAATTAGAGTACGAGAGTAAAACATATTTGGGCGCTGGCAAACAGGTGGGGGATGGGGCGGGGGAGGCTGGTCATGCAAATGACGGCGCAACGCATGGCCGCAAGGGACACTTATTAAAAACAGTTATTAAATGCGACAGGCAACGCGCATTGCAGATTTTTCTGGGTGCGTGGCCCAGCCCAGGTCCAGCTTCGATTCCAGCTCCAACTCCAACTCCAACTCCAGCTACGGCCTCGTCACAAAAGTCGTGCAAGTCCCCCGCGGCTTTGCACGTGTTCCACGCTCCACTCATTGCTCGCACTCGCATTTGTATCTGTATCTTTTGGCCGTCTGTGTATCTGTGTATCTTTGGCTGTTGCCTTAGCTGCATCTGTGTTTGTACAGGGACATGCGTACGAGCGGCGTCGTCATCATCGACATGGCCGCTGGCCGCGATTACAATTTCATGTGTTTGCCGTATCGCATATTGGATTTCGTGTTTGCCACTTTTGTGCCCCGTCTCTGTGCAACATTTTATGCTGATTACACGTCTAATCCTCAGCGTGTGCCTTAAAACTGTTGCCCCCCGTGCGCTCGTTGTTTGCTGCCGCCGCCGTTGATTGGGGTGGAGTCCGAGTCCGAGTCGAAGACGAAGTCGGAGTTGGAATCGCATCATTCAATTGCCGTTTGCGCTATTGGCGTTTCACTTCACATGGCAGAACTTTAATTGCATACAGGGTTTTGCTGACCCTTCTTTAAGAAGAAGCCTTAAGAATGAAATTTTTTGATATCTTAGCGATTTGCTAGGTCTTCAGCTGAGTGTTTACTTAGAAGACTTTGAAGTTGGTTTGTAAAGAAATAAAGAGAGGGAATGAGAAGAAATGTTTTAAAATTGTAAGGAAAAAATTAGTTGGGAGCGAAGTGAAGAGAGTATGATTAAGTTTTCTTAATTGTATAATAGATTTCTCTTCTTTGAGAGTAGTTTAATATTAATGAGTCAGTCTCTTTAGATGTGTGAAACACTTAAATATTGTTTAATTTATTAGAAAAACTTTTAATTTTTTGAAGCTAGAATGCATGATCGTTCATGTATGCTTATGTTAACAGATCAGATTTGACAGACTTAAAAAATCACTGGAAGGCAGAATTTTATGGGGGCCATCTAGAAATTCCCTTTAAAACTGCTTACCTAGATTGTATTGGTTCTATAGAACTGGCTGTAAATGCTAATATATTCTCTAATCTATATCGCCTAAGTTACTCATATACTGACATAGCTTAAAATCTAAAAACTAAATTAAAATGTATTTTGAAAATAATGTATCTTACTAATTAGAAATATTCATTTAAATGTATCTTTGAAAATATATTATGTAAAACAAGATTAAGTTGCCTCCAAATATACTATAAATTTGTAATAAAAAATAAGAAAGAGAAGATTTATGTACATACATATGTATATATTGCCCTTATATAGTAAAAAAGTCCCCCAAACATTTCAATACATTCACCATTTAATTGCTTTTCATATGCATATTCTCCCATCAAATATATATGTAATATTTTTCCTCTAAATAATATATTGCACTTAAGAATGTCATAATTCTTTTTAATTTCTTATATCAGCTCATTAAATCCTTTTCATTACAAATTCTTGATATAATTTCTGTCACACCCTGTATTACGCTCAGCCTCAATGCCAATAATACCCATCCCAAATCCCATTCCCAGACATTGGCATTGGCGTTTAATTGGAATTCTGTGCAAATATAGAAACAAATAAAAACATGGCAAAAATCCAATAAATGTCCTGTGCTGCACGTGCAACACGCAGCGCGACGCCAAGCGAGCGCCGTGGGAGCGGCCTTCGGGTCGGGTGGACGGAGGGCCGGACGGACATGCGCGTCTCTACGTTCCACTGGACAGCGTTAATTGAGGCCAGGCAAGGTTTCTCCAGGCAACGCTTGGAATGGAATAAGTTGGCAAAGATGGGGCAGGGGCTTCACATTACTGCTGCTTGCCACACAATGGCAGTGTCACAACAATCGATTGTCCTTTTCGTTGCCCGCATGCTGACATCATCAACATAGGCGTAGCCACCCTCGCTGCAGCAGAGACGGAGGAAACGGCGTGGGCAGAGGCAGAGACGTAGGCAGCGGCAGCGACGCACTTCCGTTTTCCGGGACGTGTCTTGATGGATGTGCAGCAGCAGCAGCAGCAGCAGCAGCGGCAGTCGCGGCTTTCAATTGATGCCGCGTGACACGTGTTTCGTGTTGTTTTTGCCGTTGCGCAGCTACCCTTCCCTTGTGGATGCACGTGTGCGGCTTGAAAGGATTCGTGCGCTGGCCGGAAGGCCATAAAACAGCCGCAGTTGAAACCTTATCACATTGGGAAAATCGATTGTGCCACCCCCAAACTGTGCTAAGACCTGGGAAGAGTGGGGGGTATGGGGGCCTAACTGCGACCGGCCGCCATTGCTGCGCAGTAGAAAAGTGCGCTTAGAGAGCCGCTCCCGTTTGTAGACATTCCCAAGTGCAGGGGACACGTGCGAAAAGAAAAAAATCTGCGCAAACAAACTCTGCGCGTAGTTCATGAGTCAAACGCAAAGCGAATAAATGTCTACAACACGTAAGCAAAGGCAGCCAAGTTGTGGGCCCCTCCACACAGCTGCAGCCAGGCGACCGACCAGCTATCCATCTGTCCGTCGTTTGTCTATGGACAGCTAGCCAGAGCCTGTCCAAACAATTGCCTGCGTCGATCTGTTTGAAAGCTGTGTTTGAACAAACGTCGCATTAACGCAACATTTTACCATTTTTATGGCCAAGAGCTGGCCAACAGCTCAGCTGCCTGTTATCCAACACGGCTACAGTCGGGCAGTCGGGCGGGCGGGCTGTTGGCCAGGCAGGCAGGCAGGCAGTCTTTTGGCTGGCCAGCTGTCCAGCTATGCGCCAAAAGCAGTGCAGTCTCCAGCTGTGAGTTGAACTCTTGCCAAACACGCGCCCAGTTGCCAACTAGCCTTTTGTCTTCCATGGATCGACAACGGGTGGGTTGCCATTTGGAAAGCTAGAGGAATGCGCTAAAGAGGCAGACAGGCAGACAGGCAGGCAGGCCAGTCGGCCAGGTTATCGCAAGCTTCATTTAGGCTAATCAGGCTGCAGTTAAGCTGATATCAAGAAGTCTTGTGTTAACTTCCACATCCCAATAAACATATATTAACTAAAAGACAAACAAATCAACATAGTTATTTGCCATCCGTAAGAGCGTACGTTGTGACCCCAATAATGGCAGCTTTGCACAGTGTATTCACATGGTGGGCATAATCTGGCACGACGTAGCTCAGCAGCAGCGATCCGAAGCGGGCAGCTCCAGCTGCCGCTGACACACCCACATGATAATAGTTCTCTTCCTGTATGCCCATGTATGTGCCGGACGCCATGTTGCCCAGTAGCGATAGATCCTTGACCGTCTCCGTGGAACTGTTCCAGTCATCACCCAGGCTGCCCATCATGTCGTAGAGCAGCAATATCAAAGAGAGAGCATGCACCAAGGCAATGCCAGATTGCGAGGTCTGCAAATAGAATTCGATGTTGGCCAGCGGCAGAGGTATGACGTCCACAATGCCAGTGGATACCGCATAGGAGCGTGCGCAATCCTCGCTATCCTCAAAGGCTCTGACTACCGACAGCAGTCCGTGGACCAAACAGAAGGCAGCCGCTGTATACATATACGGATAGTCCGCCGGCACCAGTGCGTAGAGCCCATAGCAAGAGGCGCCGATCAGCGTCAGATGAGTGAGGGCCGTAATGTACATATTGCTGAAATCAGACTATTCTACAATAATAAAAATATAAAATTAAAAACCAAAAACAATTTCAAATTTTTACAAAAACTAAAATTTGTTGTATGCGGCTTGACTAAAATATTTAAAATGAATATTGTAAATAAAACAGAAATCCACATGACCGTATCATATAAGGCGAGTATGTTTTGGGATTAATGTCAAATGGAATTTGATACATTTGCTTAAAATTTGAAAAGGTATAGAAGGCATACGATGACTGACTGAAAATTCATAAACTTTATAATTTCAGGTTAAAATCAATTCAAAAATAAATTTATTTAGTACCTCAATCAATTTTGTACAACAATTCTGCTGTTCTAGTTTGAATCTTAAAATTCAATCTTTAAAATAATTATGTATAATTTTAGAAGCCAATTAATGCTAGAAATATAAGTCCAGGAAGATTATAAGACATAATTTACTTGAGTTACAGTTACTTAAGCCCTTTATCTCATATAGATCCTGACGAAGAATACATACACAAATATATTTACTTCATGGGTTCAGAGAAATCTGCTTCTGGCTGTAACAAACATTGGCACAAAGCCAAAATATCACGTTTAAACATTTTCAATGGGTTCGGGGTATACAAAAATGTTCGACCTGTGCCTGGTTTTATGTGATACGATCGCATTCCTGGCATTGGACAGTTGCGACTACTCTGGTTAGACTGATTGACCCTCATAAAGTCAACTGCCAGCGGATTCGTTGGTGGACACGATCTAAATCAGCGCAAGCTGGTAAAAAAGCGGTAAGTGATTGCTCGACGAGAAGATGCCCTGTAAAGAGCTGGGAGATGGGTTTGAAAGCTGACTAGAGAAATGAATGTACAAAAGTAAATATTCCTAAGGCTTACCTCATTGCGTGCTGTCAGGTAAAACTTGCTTACTTTAGCTGCTAAATATACTAAAAAGTTGGGAGCTTTTTTGTCTTTTCTTCATGAAGAATGAAGAATTCCATTATACCCTTTTTAGTATTATCGACCTTAGGTCTAGGGTATAGAACTGCACTGCAGCGAGCTGTAGCGCCAACATAGTTATAAAGCAAACTAACAAAGCTAAATGCAGGAAACGCTTTCCAGGAAACACCAACAACAACAACAACTGCAGCGACAACTGCTGCAGCAGCAGCAGCAATATATGTCTGGCTGCTGGCTGATTGTGTTGTGTCCAAGTTTTTGGGTGCCGTGGCAAAAACAAAAAAAAACCAGCCAACAGCAGCCATGGCCAAGAGATTTATTTGCAAGACCAACAGCAACAACAATCACAGCAACTGCAGCAGGAGCAACAGCAACAACAACAACAATCAGCAGGCAACATGACTTGGTAGTTTTTCGTGTGCCTTGTTGCGCTGTTGTTTTGGCAGTTGCTAGTAGTCCTCGAAGATGAGATACTTGCCAGCTGATTAGCTGACACACAAACAACAACCAGCAACAGCAACAGCAACAACAACAACCAGCAGCAACATAGTGGGCAGCACTGTCAGACGGCTGCCAAGTCAAATCGTGTACACAATTGGCGCGACATGCAACATTATTCTCTACCTTCGGACCCCAAACAGACCCCAACTCGACACGTCCCTAGCTATCCCTATGCCCATTCCCGATGCAGCTGCTCTGCGCTGCTCTGCCCAACCAATTGAAAGCGGCTTTGTTGCTGGTGCGGGTGCAACAGGCCAAAGTCCCGATCGGTTCGATTGGCCGAGCCGATTGGCAAAACGTTTGCAGCCACAGTTTGACTTAATTTTCACCGTCCTGGCTCCTACGATCTCCGCCTGTGCCCGGGTCTATTGTCTGTGTGGCTGGCTGGCTTTTCGTTTTGGTTAGAGCCGCTTTCGCTTTGGCTGCCGCTTCGTGATTTGCGATTTTATCGCATTGAAATGAAATAATTTGAGTTCAAAATGATGAAGTTAATTGTGTTTATTAGGCTGCCAGTCACAACAGAGCTCTAGCTCGTGTTTCAGCTGCTGCTGCTGCTGCTGTAGCTGCAGCTGAGTCACTCGCTTCGACCTGACTGTTGGAAGTGCCCCGAGGGGCGCTTCCCGCTCTGCTGTTGCAATGTTGCCCAAATAGTCGAGTCGGTTTATGCAAATTCGTGAATTTATGAGCTGTTTGCCATTAAGTCATTTTAAACGAAATCTGTTGGGCCGCCTGCAGCACCAGCAACCACCAGCAACCACCAGCACCCACCGCCAACAACAATGGCCAGCATCATATGAAAACCAAGTCAGAGTCAGAGTCAGAGTTGGCATCATGTTCCACGCAGCCAGCCAAATGGAGCTCGTTGTGGGAGCTGCAGCTTCGACTTTGAGTCTGGAGTCTGGAGTCTTGCTCCTGCCCAGCTTCGTGTCGTGTGCGATATTAATCGCTTTTGCTGAAACTGTGATGTCAGCTGTGTGTCGTAACATGATTACGTGGTCCGAGGATACAAGACAGCCAATGCTCCAAGTGCCAACATGCAAAACCCAAAGGAAATTGGCTGGAGAAAGTCTAAACGAAGCGCGAATACCCTTGGGAGATTAGGTCTGAAGAATCTACTCTGCATATACATATAAGAATGAATTTATTATTTTGTAGATGCTAATTGTTGTATTTACTATAAGAAGAAGAGAGACTTTAGACCTAAGACATATTACTCTCGATCATTCATAAAATTTCCTGGAATTTATTTCTTCTTGATTTACAACTATTTTTTATGACATCTATGGAATTTGTTGAAAGAATGGATCGTATTATTTACTAGTTCAGGAAGGCTCGAAACTTATTTCGGATGACTTGTGTGTAGTCCACTAGTCTGCTAGGGAATTTGAGTTCGGATAATGCTACTCAAAGGAAAACTCTTTATAGACTCTGAATGATTCATATGTTATACCTATCAAATAGAAACTATCTACTTAACTTTAGATATATTAGTCGAACATTCATAAACTTACAAGGAATTTGAGCTCGGATAATTCTACTCAAAGGAAAACTTTTTATAGACTCTGACAGATATGATATCCCTTTTGGTCAATAAAATTCCAAATAGGCAATTTATCTCTGAATTCCTTACCCCCAGTAACTTCACTGTTGCAAGATCGCTAAGAATATCGTCAGGCTTAAGAAAAACTTCCTTTTTACTTGACAAAGCGTGATGAAATGCAATGAGCTGTAAACTGCTGCAGTTGGGGCAGCAGTCTGTGACATGCCACTGGCGTGACTTTCCCACTGTGCAACAGCAGCTTAGTGGACTTAATCACAGTGGGTTGGCTGTTTTGTTGTTAAAGGAGGGTTGTTGTTGTTGCTTGAGAGATTTGGCATTTTGATGATCATATCGCGACAGCAAAACGCTTGTCAGCCTTTCTTAATGAGCAGAACATCGGCTCGTGTGTCGGTCACGTGCACTGATTGCTTGCCACAAAGCGCAGCTGTCAAGTGGCATGCGGCAGCATTGTAAGGTGGTTAAACCGGGTTGATATATAGGGTTTGTTCATCTATCTAGTAATATAGCATAGTGGGACCCAATCAAACCGTACCAAATCGTTTGAGCCAACGAAACAGCTTGCATCTGGTGTCCACTGCAATCGATTCCCACCGTTTATGATGCGTGGCAACCCTGGCCACCCTCTGGGCGCCAAGCAACCCCCAGCCAGGTGGCATTAGGCGTTGCCTGGCAACCAAGGCGCAGTGGAGACTACGCTCTCTCTCTCTCTCTCTCTCTCTTTCGCTCTCTTTGCGCGCATGTCGCTCGTTTTTTGAAGGCGGCCATTTTGAATTAATTTGCAGACTTTAATATATGCATATGTCCCTCTCCCTCACACACACACACAATCAATCCCTGCTAGGTTAAGGGGAGGGGGAGGCAACGCAGACGCTTTGTAGACTTTTCCGCTCGCATATCGATTTTCCTCTTCACATTTTTCTTGTGGCAACATAATGTGACGCCCACATTGACGGCAACTGGAGCCGTTGCCATAAATCTGTAGGTCGCTGACAGATTTCCATGAAGCCAATGCAAATCGCAGTCAAATCATGAGAAAAAGCCAAACAGCAATAGCAATAGCAACTATTGTGGCACAGCCGCTTGCCAGTTATGGCAGCCGCTTTTTGCATATGTCAGGAGCAACGCTCGCTGTGGCGCCACCGGCGCCCCACCACGTGCAGCTGTCTTTTGTCGAAGGAGCGCCCAAGCGCTGGCTCACGATCTCGACGACCGCACGAATTACAACCCGGCCAAAAGCTCCTGAAATTATCATTGACCCCGGCGTGGCAATTGGGTCAGCGGTGCAACATTTGTTTGGTGACACAACACGAAAACATTTTCAATTTCCATTCAGGCTCCGCAACGGGCTCCGCTGTGGGTTCCACAGCTGCCACGTGGCTGGCTTGAAGCGCTTTTACCTGGTTCCACGCTAATGAGACTCGCACCCCGACCAACCTCTATTGACGCAATGCACAATGCAGCGGCCACGTGGCATGCCTCTTTGTGGGCGTGTGCAACGGCCGACGTCGCCGAGCAACCACCAAGCCTTGCCCCTAATTGACGCACGTCCGTCTCTCAGCTCTGCATCCGCTGCGTGCGTTCAGGTCGTGTGCCACGCATATGAAAATTTAATTGCAGCATTTGTTTGATTTCTATTTCAATAGCTTGTAAGCGAACTGGGCCTGTTTGAACTTGGGAGGGCTTTGGTCTCCAATCAATTTGCTAAATTAGTTTAGATCCTTTGAATTGCTCACAAATTGGCAACAAAATGAATTAATTAATGCAAACAAGCGGGCGAGCGTGAGAGCACGTCGTTGCTTAGGGTGGACCATAAAACTGTCTAAGCAATTGCCACAATGAAACCATAAAATGCCTTTAAAGCTATTTATTTTATTTTATGATGAAATTCTTTAGATATCATCTATCATCTAGGTATCTATCACATAATTATGTATATATCTTCTTGGTGTTATTTTCAATATTTTCCTTGTCTTTCTTTCAATATTTCTTATTTTTTTTTTATCACACTATTACTCTCTCTGTAGCTCTAACTCTTTATCTCTCTTTCTCTCCATTTCTCTCGCTGTCTATCTCTCCCTTTCTCATACTTTTTTGAAGTCCCTAGAATGAACTTAGTGTCACTCTGCCTCTCTCTCCATCTTACTTTCCGCTAAAATATCGCCTCTCTCTGCAGTTCTCATAGTTTCTCACTGGACTTTGACTTCTCTTGATTATAAATAATATTACAAGCTGAATAAAGAATATCTACAAATTGAAGTTCTCCACTTGAATATTCTCCTTTTCGCATTCCTTTCAACTGCAATGCAGGATTTGAGCCAAGTGCTGCAATCTCAGGCAGACGAGGCATGCAACGTATATAAAGCTGATTAATTGAAGTCATCATAAGTTGTGGCAGGCAGCAAAAGGAAGCTGCGGCATCTAAGACTTGCAGATTGCAACACAAATTCACTTAAGATTGCAACAAATGTTGCAAGCAGCAGCAGCAGCAACAGAGGCAGCCTCTGTATCGTCGCCGGGGTCTGTTGCCACTTGAGTTCTAAGCTCCTCGACCCCTCGGCCAGTCGGAATGATTAAGCGAGCATTTAACGGCTGCTAATGAATGTGGTGCAGTTGCCACATAGATGTTGCAGCAATGTCACACGCAATGCCACTGACACTGGGGGTCGCAAGAGGTCCGCTTCAGCTACAGCTGCAACTGCAGCAACGGAGGCGTCGTCGGAGTCAAAGCCAATCAAGAACGCATCATGCGTACGCCGACGCAAGCAGCAGGCAGCGAGCAGTTGATGATGTGGCAGGCAGGCAGGTCTCGAGCTGCAACTGATGTGGCAGCAACAACAACAACGCTAAGTGCCGTCGCGTCTGAATCCCACATGCTCTGCGTCTGGCTATGGGGCTATTCGCTATTTGCTATTTTGCTGTCGACTCGTCTGGAATGCAGATGTGGATGCAGTCGGACAACGCTCGCTGCAGCCCACTTGCTGCTCATATTTTCATAATATCAACAACAGCTACAGCAGCAACAACAACAACTTGCAACCCACTTCGTTGCAGCTGCGAAATTTACCAGATTGTAAAAATATTACTTCTTCACTTGAAGACTAATTAAATTTGAATATATTTTTTCTACTCTTTATTAAACGAGCTGCCAGAGGGGAGCGCTGCCTCCACAGACAGAGGGGGCACAGTTGCCAGTCTCTTGCAGAGGCGTTTTCCCTCTATAGCTAAGTTTTCAACTAGCTCCTGCTGTTACACTTATCCTGCCTTGCCCTGCTCAGCCCGCTTGGCTGGTGGTCCAGCTCCGTCTGATATTTATGGCTTAATTTGGCGCCTCTTGTAAATGCGTGTGTGGGCGTGGCTTTGTGGCAGCGAGTGGGTGGGCCGTTTAGCTGTCAAATTTCTGACGTTTTAAGAGTATTTTGTTTGACTCTTGACTAAGCAAATATTTTGCACCATGAAGGGCTGTCGAGACAGAAGGCCTGCCTAATTGCCAAATTGCAGTTCCATCAACTAAATGATAATAGTGCGTGGGGGATTATGGAAATGCTGTTGATGTTAATATAAAGAAAATTTAATGAATTCATTTAAAGTTCATGAGAAGATATTAATGTACTAATAATATACATACATACATATTTATAATTATATATATTTATAATTGCTCATCCAGAAAAAGAGCAAGCAACATATTGAGGTTGTTAAAGTAAAAGCAGCAGAGCTAAGAAAAATTTGCGAAGTTGATCTTAAAAATGTTCGAAGTTTAGGATAAAAGAAGAGAGAAATATAAAAATGTATTACTTAAATAATAATTACTTGCTATAAATGATCTCTTTCACATTTGCCATCTGTCTCTCTTACTGTTTCTCCTCTTGAGCTCTCTCTCTCTCTCTTTAAGTTCTTTCAGTATGCACCAGGATTTCTTAATACATTGCTTATATTAAGGCAATTGAAGCCTATGGGTCTTACTTGAACTCTCGTGAATCGCAAAGAAAGGCATGAAAGCGTTTAAGACGTAGATTAACTTTTAATAACAGCATAGTAATACATAGGAACAGCAAAAGTTTGAATTGCATTAATGAGAACCGCATAGTAGAGTTTGTAAGTCTTTAAGACTTAGCTGAGCTCATGAGAATCGCATAGAAGGTCATAAGAGCTTTTAGGCCTAACTTCAATTCCTGAAAATCGCAAAGTATGGCAAATTTGTTTCACTTTTCTACTTCATAGGATAGTAAGCTTGGTTTGTATCTGGAAGTCATTCAGAATAAGTCCTATATATTCCTAAGCTCTGTTCCTTGCTCAAAAATTAGCTATTTAAACAATAAGAATCAGAAAAGCTTCTATAACTTTTTATAAAAGTCCATTTCATATGAATCGAAGTTACATTGATAAACAGCAGAGGAGAGCTGTAAGCTCTATTAATGGCTTGGTTTATAAATAGAAACAATGTCTAGCCGAGCCAAAGAAAGTCTGGGCCCTAATCTAGACTCAGCCAGCAGTGGGTGTGCCTTATGTGTGTGTGTGTTTGGTGTGTATCTAAGCTACAACAGTTTTCTAATTGTCATGCGAGTGGCAGAGCCGGATGTCGGCGTCGTCGTCGTCGTCGTCGTCTACCAAGTGGCTGGCTTTTGGTTGTGTGGTGCGCGTTGTGCGTGCCTTGTAGCTCAATCCGAATGTGGTCTTTGCTCGAATGCTGATCGGTGGCTTGTTAGCTTGTCTACAGACAAGCTACGCTACAGTGGCTGCCATGTCCAGGGACTCCCCGTGTTTTGGGCCTGATTTGAATGCGCATTTGGTATTGAGCACCATTTTGGTTTGAGTTTGTGTGTTTTTTTTTCAATGTTTGCGATCGTTGTTGTTGTCCATTTCGATTGGCGGCCCATAAACAAATCGTCGGGCAATTAACGCCAAACAATTGCTGACAACAAGAGGCGACAACTTTAACTGGCTGGCACACCCCTCGCTGCCGCCCCTCATTGGCAGTTATAATTAGCCGCAGCAGGAAATTGGCCAGCCATTCTGGGCTAGAGACCCGCATAATTGATATTTAATTCAGCCCGTAGGTGTGGGCGTGGGTGTGCCAGTGGGCCATAAGCCATGAGCGATGGGAGCCGTGTGATAAATTTGGCACGTTGTTGCCCCACGACATGACCAACAAGCATCCCATGCTAGCTGCCACCTGACACCTGCCACATGCCCCTGCTCTTGTTGTTGCTGCTGCTGCTGCTGCTGTTGTCGTGAAGGAAGGTGCAAAATTATGATTTACTCGATGCCAAAATGAAGATAACAAACAGCAGGCTGCCAGCGTGGCCACGTCGTGCCGCAGCGCTCTCACAATGCAGGTGACAAATCTTGGTTAGCCAATCCAAACGGCAAACAGCAAACACCTGCATTGCCATTGCAACACCCCGCTAGAGCAACACCAACAATTGTTAACACCAACAACAGCAACGACAAGCGACAGAAATCACAGTTTTCATACTCTCACATTGAAGTCTTGAATGACAAATATCATACAAAACACACTTATTAAGGTTTTTAGCTAGTTTCCTTAATTCGCCTATCTTTTGTTAATTATATCCCGAACCCATACAAAATGGGAAATCGGCTATTATAGATTTTTGACCATTAGCTCGAATTTTTTGGTGATATACTTCAAATTCTTGAATGCTTATCAACAGTCCAACCTTTCTATGATAATAATAATATCTAAAGGGCACAAGGAAGATTTAGTTTTTGGTTTCCAGAAATTTTTTTATAATATTACACTTTTATCTATTATGTGTTTAAATATATATATATATATATATATATATATATATATATATATATATATGTGTGTGTATTTGTATCTGTGTGCATCTGTATGAAAATATGCAGGGGGATCAGGTGATCTCGTAGTCGGGCAGTCCAGTTAAGCGTTCTTACTTGTTTAAGCCTGAAAAGATAAAACAAATAAAGATAAATTTTGTGATATTTTCCATGAAAAAAAATGTATTTGATAAATTGATTGAAATTTAAAAGTAGAAAGAATCTAGACGTTAAATCATGAAGAAATTCTTTCGGAGTTTATTAAAATTTTGGTTAAAGATCAAATGTAGAGTGATTTCTTTTACTGAAATCACGAACATATCTCGGCTACTATAAGGCTTTTGCGAGATAAACGAAGGTTAGCAGGCCGTTTTTATTTCACTTACTTATTTTATTATTACAGCTTTTGATACATATGTCCTTTCAATATTTTATTGAAAATTGAAAAAGTACGTTAAGTATGATTTGCTGAGTGAAAGGTACAAGGCCCAGGAATTATAAAGCGGCATTGCGCGGCACAGCAGTTGCCAAAAGTAGCCAACATAAAAAAATACAAAAATGTGAAATATCGGTCGTCTGGCCTTATAGAGACGGCGTCGCTCTTAGCAAATATGGCCAAGTTGGGTTGGTCGAAATGCTGCCAACCAACAATCGACAATTCAGAATCGAGAGTCTAGAGTTGAGAGTCGACAACTGGCAACTGTGCACCTTAAGTGCTGACCATTTTTGGGGGCATGCCGCATCTGTTGACGCACTTGTTGGCGCAGTCGCTGCCGTCTGTCAATTGGGCGTGTTTCAGCTGCACTTGCCATAAATGCTGAGACTTTGTTAAATGTCACTTTTGTGTCAATATGCATTCGAGTGCTAGCCAAAAACAAATTAATGTTGGCCAACTGTGAGGTGGGGACATTGACGGAGGCTGGGGCAAAGCAGGGGGCGAGCCAATATAGAAACTATCAAAATATTTTCGTTGCCAGTTTTCAAAATTTAAAGCGCAGCCGAGAGAAACGAACAGCACCCAGTGCGACCATAAAATATGACACGTGGGTAATATCAAAAAGCCATAAACAAGGCTAAATTATTGGACAACACTTGGAAAAGTATAAAAAAGAAAATGGAAAATGGGAAAATAGAAAAGCCTCGAAATAGATCGCAGCGCATTTAACCCGTTGGCATCATTAGCAGCTCATCTCTCTCTATATATATATATCGAGAGAGTATGTATGTGGGAGCTGGTTCGTAACAGCTGAGGCTGACATGTGGGAACCCTTAGCAGTGCCTGCCCTTCCCCTCAGCCTTCCTTTCTTTTTTGGCTTGACAGAAATAGCGTGTTAATCGTGGCACGCTCTTTTTGTCGAGGGGTCGTGATTTCCACTTCCGATTTAACTGGAACTGCGTAAAGGCCCCACTCTCACGCCTACTCCCCTTTCTGCCATACATGTGTGTGGTTTAGCCTGCCACGCCCCCTGCTCTGCTGCCCTCCCCGCTTTTCGACTCTGTTATAGCATGCGGCTGTCATGTGTGCCAAATGTGCAGCAGAACGATCGAATGCCGTACCTTATGTTTGATTTCATAAATACAAATACTCGCGCGTATTTCCAGCGATCGCATATATATACAGTTATAACTATATCCACATATATATATCTATATCTGCTTCTGCTGGCATATTTTGCCCTGTTGCGCATTAACATGTAACAGATGCGCTCCACATTGCGCCTACAGCCCACATGAAGGCGGGTCTATGGCAATTGTTTATGAACTGCATCCGCAGTCAATAAAATTTATACTTTTTGATACACTGCCGCGCCGATCGCTTTATATAGAATGGCATACTATATAGTATGATCTATATACAAACAATAATTCACTGGCCTTTGATCAATCTCTAGAGCTTTTATTACACCAGCCATATTAATTAAAGCGAACATTGGTTAGCATAGATCGGTTAAGATCCTTAAGAAAACTTCAAAGATTGTAGAGTTGATAGGTATAACTGGAATATATCTCATAGTCTCTAGTTATCAAAGATCTATGGTTAAGAGAAGTTCGTTTTGCTATTCTTATTTTTGCATTAACTATCGTTGGGATAAGTTCATTCCATGACAGTAGAAATACCCTGTACTTTAGGAAGGCTCTTCTAATGACACAAACGTTTTCTAATTCTTTTAAAGCATTTTTGGATATCTCACCAGAACTTCGACTTCTTCAAACTTTTGCTCACTATTTACCAACCTCCAACTGTAGCTCTCAAACTGTAAGCAATCAGATCCTACTCGTTTCCAAACCCGAACCCATTCGCACTCTCTTTTAATGCATGCAAATCGAAGCATAGCAAATCGCTTATTGCTCCAGCGCCCAAAAAAAAAGCAATCAAAGGTTGCGAGACCCCGACCGGGCCAAAGTGAATGAATGAATGATGCGGAGCAGAACTAAATCCAAAAGCCCAAGAAGAGGGCCAACGGTTAAAGCAAATAAGCCCAAAAAGCATTCCATATTCGATTGCCTCCAAAAACCTTTCGAACTTCAACGAAAATTGCGTGAAGCGGCGCATTATGGTTATTACTCCGATGTCGAGATGTCGAATGGTCGAGCTCGATGCTGATGTTGCTGTCGATGTGGCTTTAGGGGGCCAGGGGTTAGGCACAATCTTTGGTTACGGACAACGCTTTGTTTGCTCATCGCTCGGCGCAGACCTTTGAAGGCAGCGCCATGCCAGCAAAAGAGCTGACCTTGTTTAAACATCAAAAACCATATTATTGCCATGCCGACGCCTTCAGCTCGAAGCTTAGTTAAGCTTATACTAACTAAGAGTGCTTCGACTTCTTCATGAAGTTTGGGTATGTTTTTATAAAACTAAATATATTTTTCGCAGTTCGTAGTTCGAATTCCTTTATTAAGATATATGCATATACGAAAAAGAAATATTTTTAAAATAGTTAAGTTAACTACTTAGATAAATAGATCATAGTTTTATGGCAAACCTGTTTCAATTCAAATTGCTTGGTTACATATTTTAATAGAGTCCCGATCTAAAAACTGCGTTGAAAAACGGTTTATTGATGGGGAAGCTCAGGCCTTTTCACCTAATCTTAAGTAGAGATAAGTAAGTAGTGAGCCTCATAGGCTAGAGTCTAGAGACTAGCAGTTACATTTCCTTACTATTTCTAACCAAACCTAAAAATAAATTTACCTACAAATAATTTCCAAAATCCTAAATAAACTAAATTATGTAACGAACCTAATAATGGGTTTATAGATGTGGACCGGTATTTAGGTAAGATGAGTAAAATTAGCCAACGAATCACATTTTATTACCT
The DNA here is from genome assembly GCA_035045545.1 of Drosophila gaucha. Lineage (NCBI taxonomy): Eukaryota > Metazoa > Arthropoda > Insecta > Diptera > Drosophilidae > Drosophila > Drosophila gaucha. The sequence continues at coordinate 3,991,788 of JAWNOY010000292.1, forward strand.
TTCCATCCCTTATATCATATATAGTACGTGTATACATTATAGTATACTATATCATACCACGGAACTACTTTTAGAAGCACTTGTCTTATATCAGAAAATTATATATCCTTTCTCTTTCTCTTTCTCTTTCTCTTTCGTTTTTCTCTATATATATTTGTAAGAACATTCAGTCGTCGTTCATTTTATTTAAATTCTCGCACATCTTTTAATTTTTTTTTATACTTTGGCTTTGCTGTTGAAAAATTGCAAAAGTTAAAAACCATTTCATTGCATTTACAGGGTTTCACTTGCCTCTCGGTTTTTGCGGCAATTCGATTTGTAGCTGGTTGCAGCAGCGCGGCGTCGACTGTGTTGCATTGTGTAATTTATATGCGGCACAAAGCAGCGCTGGCCAAATGAAGGCGTTCCATGGTGCCCGGACAACTACGTGACCTCCAATTTTAGCTCAGTTTCGGTTTCAGTTTCGGTTTTAGTTTCATATGAGTCGAATGCACATGTTGCTGCGACTCCGACTCCGACTGCAACTGCGAATGTTGCCGCGAACTGCTGCGGCAGTTGTTGGTGGTCGGCTTTGATGCGTGCCGCCGCCGACTTCTTCAACTTCAGCCAAGAAAACCACACGCACCACACACACACACACGCGCGCGCGTAGCTGGTGTAACACCCAAAAGTTATTCATATGCTAATTTCGGTTAACGTTCACAAAATATGATCAAGCGGGTAGTTGGACTTGTCGTTCGCACTTGTTGTGTCTTTGCGGCTTTGCGGCATGAACAGCGGAGCCTATGAACAAATATCCAATTAAAATTGTTTAACATTGCGACAACATTGACTTGGGGTACTCGAACCATATGATAAAGAGCACATTTAGCTAAATGTTTCGACTCCATATGGCAACTGGGCTATGAGAAATGAGCGTTCGACTAGCTGCCTCTCCGAATGGACTTAGACAAATGTGATTAATTAGTGAATAAAATTTAAAATTTTCATAGCAAATTGATCAAGTGGGAATACGAGGTTAAAAAGGCATTTGATATGTAAATCTATCAAGTTCTGATAGAGCTTGAGAAAGAGAGGGGTGAAGAGAGCTGCTTGAGGTAGAGAAAAGCTTGAAATTTTCTGAAAGATCAAGAACTTTGTATACTCTGTTTACAAAGTTAATGAGCCACTAAAGGTAGCAGAAAGCTTGTTAATAATAAACATATAAATAATAATAAAAAAGTTAATGAGAGTATATTGAGTTGAATACTAGAGACTGAGTAACTTAGAATTTATACTCAAAGAGACTTATAACATATAAGACTCTATACTTTTTTGACCATGCTTGAATTATGGTCAGGTAAGCTAGAGACCTTAAATGTAAACGATAGTTTATGAAATCCCTTTAATGGGTATATATCTAGAGATTTCAAATTTGTGAGAAGATTTCTGCCTTAAAGTCACAATTGAAGACTTACATTTTCCAAAACGACTTGCTTATTTGAGAAGTACTATATATACATACTCAGATTAGATTAAGTTGTCCAAGAAAGGTAACAGGACACTACTCTTAATCTGTGAAAAACAATATATGATGTATCAAAAAAATAAATTTTTACATATACAGTCGAATCCAGATAGTTCGTCCCCCGCTAATTCGAAAACCTCAATAATTTGTAAAAATTGCTGTTCCCTTGAAAATTAATTCGAATTCGGGTTCGATAAATCGAATTCATGATTAATTCGTAAAGAATGTGATCCCCTTTCGAATTATCGGGACTCGACTGTATATACATTCATACATATATTCCTTACCATTACTAACATAGGAATTTATAGAGTATTCTGTCTGTCTCTGCATTGGTTTGTCTTAAAGTCGTTAAATAGGTGAACTCCAACCGAATCGAAAAACTATATAAAATAGTTTATCAAATGTTTATAATAACTAACAAACACTTCAATTAGCTCTATATCATCTTTATAAATCAACCCTCCAAACTGATCAACTCTTTTGTTTTATATGCCCAGACACCAAATTCATATTTCTATAAATAAATTTTTGGAAAATTATAGAGAGTATTGTTTAGGCATTGGCTGCCAGCTAATTAAGTGTGGAATGTAACAGCAATCAACTGGGTCTACACAATGCTGTGGCCCCAACTGCCAACACCCCCACCACCAGCACCACCACCATCACCACCGTGTGGTCGCCTTGAGCGGTGCGGTGCGGTGGTCTCTACACAAATGGTCAGACGAGCTCTGACGCTGACTTTTGTTCAGCTATCGAAGCTATCAACGCGTTTGTGCGTGGACCTGGAACCGAACCACCGATCTGTGGTTGTGGCTCTGGCTCTGGCTCTGGCTGTGGTTGCTGCTGTGGCTGCTGCTGCTGCGTGATTATCGTGGTCATTGTTACAGCCGCTTAAATGGGATCTCATGTTGATTGATTGTGCACACCTGTGTGCCGTGTGGCTGTGAGCTCAGCGCTGTTGCCTGAATTTGGGTTTAGTTTTTTGTTCAGATTTGGCTTTTAGTTTTTTTTTTTACCAGCTTTTGTTTTATTGTCTGTGATCCGCAGTTGCTGATGGCTTTAAACCCGGCCCAAATGTCGGGGTGAAAGCTAAGCTTTCATTTTGTCCATTGTTTTGGGCTCCACTTTGTTGTTGGATTATGCAATGTGAGACAATTATTTTGGCAAATGAAATCAAACAACAACAACAATAACAACAACGACAACATTTGGGAGCTCGTTGCGCTTCGCTGGCATTTTGATGGACAGCTATTGTTGTTGCTGTTTGCTGATGTTGCTGCTGTAGCCGGACATGTTGGCGCTGCTTGGGTGGCTCCAGTTGCTGCCCCCGCATGTGGCAAGCGCTGCGGCTATTGTCTGGTTCCGCTCGCCGCTTGCAATTTGTATGAATTTCAAATTGTTTGCTGCAGAAGCAGCCAAGCCAAGCCGAAGTCGAAGTCGAAGTCGAAGCAGTGGCAGCAACAACAACAACAGCAGCAGCAACAGCAGCAGCGCTTGAATGAATAATATCCGCAGTTGGTCGTCATCAGCGTCGTCTGCGTCTCCGTCATCGTCTACAAAGATTCTGTTGTACAGCTGTTGCTGTTGTTGTTGTTGTTGTTGTTGTTGTTGCTGTGACTGCGACTGCGGCTGTTTATCGTTGGGTTCTCTGCGCCAAATGAAAATGAACACGTGCGTCCGGTTGCTGCCTCAGCTGCCTTGGCTGCCTTGTCGTTCATACAATTCATGTATATACACATACATATGTATGTGTAGCATATGCCCCGTGCATGTGTCCATCAAAGCACAACAACAACAGCAACAACCAAGCAAGGCTGCACGCCCCAAAAGCAGCCGCCGGCGAAAAAAAAAAATTTCACTTTATTGATGAGCGCTGCACTTGAATTATTGCTGTGTGGGTGAGCTGAATGATCACATTTACACACATTTACACACACACACACTTATGACAAACTATTTGCAACGCCTGGCCGCACAACGAGGCGTATGCGCAATTTGCTATAAACAACAACAACAACAAAAGCTGGCCCGCCTTCTGGTCGGCTTGTTTGCCTTGTGCGTGGCCCGTCTGACAGTGAATTGTGGAGCTCAGGGTTGTGGACAAATGTTTTAAGAGCCCCTCCACTTAAAAGGCTTGGGAGCGTAAACAGCGCACTCACTGAGCAGGGTGTCAATCGGAAACGGAAGGAGAAACACCGCCAGACTCCAAGACAAACAAACAAACACTAATCGAGGTTTATTAAACTCAAATTTCATTTAGTTTTATTGAACTTCTCAGAGCTCTCGTATTTCAATTTCATAACAAGTACAAATCTTGCAGTTGGCTGTAATTGTGTGCATAATGCTCGTTCACGGTATATCTTATAGTTCTATTTATAGATCTATCTATAGAGGATAGGTCAGCAGTGATCCATCAGGAAAACTTCGTAATTCAAGCTTAATAAACTTTTATTAGACTTGGAAACACACTAGCATATATTCCGAATTCCAAGTATCTAGCTTAAAGCATTCGAATGCAACCAATATACTCTCTTTTCACATCATGAACGAGTATGAAAATAGGTTAAGTCCCACTGCCTCATACACAAGTAGAGCCCCCAACTGTAAGTCGAGTGCTTTTCATTGCTCTTTCGTTTGGTTTGTTGTGGCAGCAGTCAACCAACTGTGCAATTTCAACTTGATAAACTTTAACAACAACAACAACGCGTTTCATTCATTATTTGTGCAACAACTGCAAAATATATACCCAACGCACTTGGCCGGCTGTGTCTGAGTTTCAACAGCTGTAGGAAGTTGCTTTATATATATCAGCTACATGCTACATGATTCAGCTGTGTGTGCAATACGTATATAAGAAGTGTGTACATACTATATACGTATATATATATATATATATATGATTATATATCGGAACCCATGTCTGACCAGATTGCTGCCCAGCGAAGCTTAGCTTAAGAGAAATGACCCCCGGGAGTCAACCTTCAAGTGCAGTCGATGAAAACTTGCAACCAGACTTAACTTAATCAACACTGAAAGTTCAGTTCATTGAATTGGATGAATTGTGTGAATTGATAAACTAATTTCTAGGAAAGTTATATGACTGTTTAGAAATATACTTGTAAACAACATTTTATTGCTCTCTATAAGGTTGTCCCCTCGACCTCGACGGCAGAAGAAATGGTATTGGAGGAAAAATACTACGAAAAAATAAAAGAAACGGGCAGTGAGCTAGAGAGGGAGGAAGGGTATATGAAGAGTACAAAAGAGAAGGAGTGTTAGAGAAAAAAGAGAGAGGAAGGGCAAGAGAGACGAAGATAAGAGCGAGAGATGGAGACATAAAAAAATTGCGAAAGAGAAACAGGGAGAGGGAGACAAAGAGTTAGAGTGAGAGGGAGTGGCAACTAGAGAGGCAGAGAGAGCGAGCGAGAGGCGAAAGAGAAAAAGAAAGAGATAAAAGAGAGTGACAAAAACTGAGAGCGAGAGAAATAAATAGTTAAAGTGACAGAGACAGTAATTGTAAGAAGTTTAGAAATCTTGAAAGCTTAGAAATCTAAATATTTCTTTGGAATTGACGTACAATTTTAATTTTAGCTATACAGATTTAAAATAAAAATCCCGAAAGCACAACGTTTTGTGCCATATTCTTACATAATTCCATTCCATCTGTTTTTTATCCCTCAAGAAATATAAAAATTCTGAATTGGTTGAGTGCAACCAGTTGACACTTTTGGTTAATTAGCAATTGCCCTATACAGTCAGGCACTTTCAGAAATGTTCTAGCTATGCTAATGATCATTGCCTTTGGCCTCTCATACCCCTCATGCATGCCCAAATTTTGTATATCGATTAGACTTTGGGGGCACCAGCAGATGTGGCTCAGCTGTTTGCAATTACGAGTCGAGTGGCAAAAGAACCAAATCAAAGGCATTGCACAATTGCGCAATAGCAAAGGGCGGGAAGGGGGTTTGGAGGATGAACAGCTGCAACAAATGTGTTTTTTTTCAGGTGCAGATGATCAACATTTGCCGGAACTGAGGCACTTCCGCTTGCTCGCATGTGGCAGCAAAAAACCGAAACCCCTTCACTCAAAGCAAAGGCGAAGCGCCAACTGCATTGACAAACAACACGTGTGGAAAGTGTGCATGTGTGTGTGTGTGTGTCTGACTGTGTGTGCGGCAATCAATGTAATGTTTATGCTGACGCTCGACCTGACGTCTGCTCAGATCACCCAGCCACAGCAGTCCCCACCTCAATTCCTCTCACTCTCTCTCGCCCTCTCCCTCTCCATCTCCCTCCCTTCTGCCCGCCCAGCTATTCCTTGGCCTCAGTTAGTCAGCCGCAAATTGCTTTCAATTATGTTTGCAGGCTGCTCCCGTTTTTATGGCTCGCTGCTCGACGTGTCTCTGTTGTGGCTGTGGCATGTTCGTGTTGATGATCTGTGCGAGTGATCAACGTATTTAACTGGCAACTTGCAACTTCAATTGTGACTTCCAGCTTCAACTGCGACTGCGTTCTCGACATCTCGCAAGTGGCGCAACCAACTCTTGGCTCTTGGCTATACCCTGTAACTGTTAACGAACTGATGAGAGGTAGTGCTATCTTTCTTTGGATGTCTTTGCTGATAGCCCTAGTTCTTGTTTTCTGTTTCGAGAGGGTCATAGATCTTATGCTCTTAACGGTAGATTTTTAGATCGCTCTATCTGACTCTCACCGAATACCCCTATCTATTCGCATTTCCTCCCTTTCTATCTTTAAATATCACGATCTCTTATTTCTTTCACACACACTGTCCCACCCCAAATCCCATCCCACATTCAATCAATGGATCTTTATTCATTTATACCCTTTCTTTTAACTTTCTTCTTTTCCCACTTCCACTATCTCCCTCTCGAACTCTCTATGTCGATAGAAATATATCCCTCCCTATCTCCATATAATTTTCTATTCCTCTCTCTTCACTCTCTCATTCATTATCTGTTTACAGGGTATCCCAATTGTCGCTCACTTTCTTTTTTGTCTGCTCGTTTTATGACTTTGATTTTAATCATCGGTTTCAGCATTAAAATGTTCCATTATGCCCGCCGCCCAAGAACCGCAGCAAATTGCTTGCGGAAGTGAGCCACGCCCACCAAAGTGCATGTTTCTGAAGGAATACGAAGATACGATACCCAGCCGTAAACTAAGAGATTGCGATTGAGTTACTCAACGCATCATCGTCATCATCGCAGTCCAATTTGTGCTGCTCAAAAACAAACTCAAGTGAAAATTATGTCAAACCTGTTGAAAGACATACGGAGCAAGGGACGGGGAGAGGGGGAGATCTGCATCTGCTGCTATCGCAGCATCAGCAGCAACACGGAATTGAGTAATTTGTTGCAAAAGACAATTAGATGCAACAGATTGTTGACTAAGTGACTGAAACGTTTACAGTTGAGTTTTGTCGTTGAGGATCAGAGATCGCTGATCCGCCTTCGCCTCCGGGTGAAACTCCAATTGGCAACAGCTGGGCATGGAAGAGCTGATGACAAGCTCTGCTGCAGTTCAGCAGAGTTCAGTGGTGCCCACAAAAGTCTCCTCATCACATTTCATAATTTTTCAGTCAATTATGCGAAAATTGCGACCGAAGCCAAAACAAACAGACCTTGGGCCGAGTTAATGGCATTGAATGGGGTCAGCCCTACGTGGAGCTAAAGCCATGCACGCGAGCTTACATATAAGGTAGATAAGTACATTTAACTGGCCACGAAAGATTTGCTGACAGCAATCCGCAGCTGAGCATCCATATGCCCCGCATCCGAGTGTCATTCTCTTTTCTTCCTCTTCTTCTGCCAAGCGGCAATTAGTTTTTTTCCTCTTCTGGTTAGACCCTACAGCGTCTCCGCAGCTCCGACAGCTGAGTGGATCAAATCGGAGCTCCGACTGTGGTGTAAACCAAGCAAAGCGAATTGATAACTTTATGTTTTCTCTTCTGATTCCTGCAGCTCATTATAAAAGCAGTTAACTTCAAGTTCTGTTCAGCTTTTTCCTTTGTAATAACATTTAAATAAACCTTCATTTATGTTTATTTCTGAAAATGTTTATTTGATATTATAATTGCATATTTCAACTATAGAAAGTCAGATCTTTGAGTGATGTAGCTCTTTTGACTCGTATAAATCAGTTTCAGGTTAGGGTGTTATATGAAATATTTGGCAAAATTTCCAATCGACTCCAAAATCAACTTATTTTTAAATTTCAATGATTGTATTTTAATCAAGTGGTGCGCAACCTTCTAAAATTATACCTCTTTGAATTTGTATGGATCCTTACACTCAAATACTATAGTATAGTTACGGGACATCTTGCAACTTTTACGAAATTTGTCCAAAAAGGTGATTTATTCCAAAATAAACTATTTTGTTAACTTCAAGTGGCTGTAACTTGGTCAAATTATGTCCGATCTTGGAACGACATAGCTTTCCAGACTCATTTGATTATCATTCCAAAAAGGAAAACTGAAAATTTGACCAAAATAACATCATAAAAAACATATCTTTCCAGAATCTGATCTTAATTAAAGAATTTATATCAATTTGAAGTTCTTGAGGCTCGTCAACATGTGTTGATCTTACATATTATATATATATATATATATATATATATATATATATATATATATATATATATATATATATATATATATATATACAGATGATAGAAAGAAGATTTCTGAAATAAGCTTTGCTTAATCTGCCTCAACGTAATCAAGCTGTCTTATAACTTTGCCAAGCACCTTATATGCTGATCCTCTCACTCGTCTCCTCCTCTTATCCTCAACACGTCCACATCGAAATCCATGCTTTATAATTGGTTTGTCAGGCGAAGAGAGCGACTGGCTCACAGCTGTGCCTAAAAGCCACCGTCCAAAGCTGCTAAGTGAATTAAAATAATTCTGCTCCGACAGCCAATGAACATGATCATGATCGGTTCATCATCATCATCATGATGGCGGTTAGACAGCCCCAGACCGAGACCCTGACTTTAACTGTCTGGCTCTGACTTGGCTGCCTGCCTAGCTGGCTGGCTAGCTGATGATTCTATTTATTACATGGCCCGCAATTTGCAATTCCTCTTCTTTTTTTGTGCTGCGCTGCGTTTTAATTATTTGGCTTGCCGTTAGTTTTAATAAAGTTGCTAACTGTGAAACGACGTGACTGGAAAATGCTCGGAAAATGAGCATTTCATTTGCAGGGAAAGTGTCGGGCACCGTCTCCAACGAGTCAGCCAGACAGCCAAACAGCTAACCGATTAAAATCTCAGCGAATTCGCAGAAAATTCTTACACGCAAGCCAACAACGAGGACAGCTGAAAAGTTGCTGCGTTAACACCCATTTCCATTTCCAGGTTCCAAGTTCCACTCTCCAATCACCAGCGTTTCATGCGAATTTTTTATCACGCGAGGCATTTTTGATAAGCATCTATCTCAGTTGCAGCAGCACAGCCCAAGTGGAGTCCGATTCAGATGCTCAGATCGTTGATCGTCCAGCGCTGATAGCACCAACAACGCCCCAACAACTGAAAACCCAGGCACAGGACATTGGAGCGCAGACAAAGCGTTTGTCTTATCTTCAACTGGGCATCTGTGCGAGCGCTGAACGCATTCCAGAAATGGAAATGGCAACAGCTTCCAGGCGCACCCATGCCAGAAAAAATTGGGCAGGTCGACTAGTAAGTACCCTTCCAGACAAAGGGCTTAGGAATGGTCAGATAAAAGGTGGTAAGATAAAAGCTTGTTTCGTTATATGAAGTTATATGACTACAGATTTGGGATATGTTAGCAGAACAGTGATTGTTCCGTTATATAACATATATTGTTCCCATTTCCCTAAATCTAGCTTGAAAGTTACCAATATATATAACAAACACCATAGTAGTCGATCACAATCTGTTTCTGGTCTGCCAAAATTGCAATTCCCTTTGGATAGGGTATCAAGAGTAGGCGTGTTTGCGTTAGGGCAACATGTGGGCAAGTGTTTGCGCCAAGCGTTGATTGTACTTATCGGTGGCGCGATCGATCGCCAGGCTGCAGCTGCAAGTGGCGTGAATTGCATGCGTAGCTGCTGCCTGCAGCATGCAGCTTCTCGTTGCAGTGGTTGGTTAATGTTGCTGTTGTTGTTGCACGCTTGCGTGTTGCAGCAAAAAGTGCAAACAAGTGATGAATGTCCGTGTTATGCGATCTAATGATCTAGAAATGAAGTTAATAAATCGTTTAACCAGATGGCGCAGCGCCAGCTAGTTGATGCAACTATACATATATACCCTCTCCCTCCCGACTCTTTGTCTGCCTCTTGCCATAAAGTGGAACAGTTTGCGGATGCTTGCTTTATGGCCGGGCCACCAGGCCAAGTCCGAGAGTTAGAAGAGGCACGTAATTTGCATAACTACCGTGCTTATAACTCGGTACATAACAAATTACAACAATTTGATATTGCGCACATACCACAGAGATGGGTAGAGAAAACGAGAAATGTTTAGCTGATGTTCAACCAACAACAACGGGAAAGAGTAGCACAAGCAGGTAAACAAGGCCAGGAGCCAGGGAGCCACCCAGCGGAATGGCTAACAAGCACATGTAAATTACAATCCACTTTGTGCTTTGTGTACATTTATTATTATTATTATTAGAGTAATATTCTGGCTTAAATTACAAAGTGTGGCAATTAAGTATGTTGCACAAATGTTTACTTTGTGCAACAATTATATCTAGTATAAATAGGCAGTCGTTTAGTGGTTGTGTATGTTGTGTATTAATGTGCAATCTACATCTTAGCATTACCAAATATATATTTAAACTGTAATGAAAAAGAGAAACAAATAATTAGCACATTTTTAATTACGCTTTGATTACTATTGAAACTTACCTATTTTAGATCAAAACCCACAGGACTCAAACCACAAGAGAGCTGCGTGCAAGAAAATAAATATTTATCTTTAGTATGTTTTAGAATTTCTTTTTAAAATAAAAAGTTCTTAAGCTTTGAACTCAGTAATTAAGTTACAATCAAATTATTTCATTAGTCTAACATATGTAAAAACATCATAGTAATCTTTAAACGTTTAAATTTCATACTCTAATCGTTTTTGAATTACCTTTTAAACTGTTGCAGATCTGTTCCGAGATCCTCAATAGATAGATGGGTTTGTTGTTTATAAGACTGCAATAGACCAGTACAATTTATTGATTAATATCATTTGAATGGATAAGTAATTAGTTTTAGTTTAGTTGAATTTCAGCAATTATAAATTTACACTAATCAAGACATTTCATAGGTGTCCCAAGGTAAAAGCTTAGCTCATCATAAAATAATGCGAATAGAAGTCCACATAAAGAAACTCACCTTATATAAAAAGATGCATTCGGGAGTCTTTAAGCATCAAGAAGTAACTGCAAATAGAAAATAAAATGCAATTAGTAAATGCAAAATTATTTAAAGTAAGAGTAACAAAATTGGGTCAGTTGTTTAAAATTTACACTAATCAAGACATATTTCATAGGTGTCCCAAGGTAATTGCTATATCATCAGGTAACATATAGCCCCCGTAATATATAATCTGCCCACTCACCTATTTAGAACGCATAGCGTGTGCGTATGTCTTCCAGCTTCTTGCAGATTTGATTCGGTGTGCGGAACATGTCACCCGCAATGCTCTTCTGCTTCACTGCATCGATGGATAAATACTGCTCACACAGATCTCCGTCCAGGACATTCTTCACTGGATAGTATGAACTGCGATAGCTAAGATGATCCCGACCACATAATGGGGGATTCTCATTGCGCATATGCATCTCCAGGTGCTGGAAGAAGTCATAATCCTCGCGACTGGTAAACGGCACAAAAGCTCCAACAGTGCCACTCAATGTGGAATAGATGAGCGCCTCCGAGCCACCAGGAATGAGTGTAGCCTTTTGCAGTGACATGATAATTTCACCCACATGAAATGAGCAAATATTCTCAGACTTTTGCGAGGCACCCGACAGCAATCCACGATCCCACAACGACTTGGTGCCAGTGGGATCTTCGTCGACATCATCAGTGACAGAATGCGGCAGGCGTTGAATGCTCAGATTGCCAAATTTGTCAGCAATAGCAATGGTATCATAATCCAACAGAGTTGTAGCAGTCACCCAACGGGGATGGGTATCATCTGCGAATATGATGAGCTGATTCTCGGCGCGACGATAGCGTATGAAGAACACAGACTCCTGAACATCAGACACATAAACACGATGACCCATAGCTTGAATATTGACAATCTGGTAGGGAATGTGTTTGTTCTCGCACTTGCGCAACATCTTTTTCTTGCCCAGATCATAGATGCGCAGCATTCGACCACAGCCAGCTAGAAGGCGACCCTGGAAGCCGCACAAAGCGCCGGGTATCTCATCAATTTCGGTGCGATGTTGAAAGTCCAGTGCCGAGCAGGTTGGATCAATTTTATAGATATCAATGCAACCGCCTTGTGATATGCGCGGATTCAGCTGCAAGTCCTTGGCAATGCCTACCGCTAAGTAATAACGGCCATCCGCAGCAACGGAGAACTTAAGCAAAGTCATAGACATGATAGCCTCGTTCTGTGTCAGCGGGACACTAAACATTGTCTGGCCATGCATGGCATCTAGGCAGCGAATTTGCGAAGCCCATAAGCCAAGCCCTGCCTTCGGTGCGGAGAACACATCCTCGGGCAACACCTCATTGATAAACGCATTGGCCATTTCTCTGGCGAGTTCGCGCTCCTCGTCGCCAGCTGCGCTGCGCATTTCCTCGGCCATTTGCTCCTTGCGCGTATTCTTGGTGTCCTCGGTATACGCATTATGATCAGTCTCTGCAATTAGCATGCGACCCGTATCCGGATGTATGACAAAGGCGCGCGGTGTGAACTGTAATGGAAAGGCAACCTGATTGAAGACGGCGCCTAATTTCTCCAAAGCCAGGATACGCAGTGTGTTTGTTGATATAGCCACAATACCCTCACTACACTGCTCACTTGAGAAGCCAGAGGCATACTCCAGCGTCTCATACGACAGCGGTGTCAAATGGAATCGATTCTGATGGTAATAGGACAGCCAGGTACGGCTAGACATCGCCAAAACAGCTTCTGAGCCTTGCATCTTGATGCGGAAAAGCTTCACAGGACGCGAGCCCAAATAACGTGTTCGCGTATCCGCCAAATCTCCAGAGACAGGATCTAGCACAGTACGCAGCAGAACGCCGTTACTTAATCCAATATTCAAATAGATGGTTCCCTTATTACTGCCACTGCGCTGTGCAGGCACATCGTCATCTGCACCGGCATTGATGGTACTTTCCGTGTGACCCATTTCGACCAAGCACAGCGATTCAGCTGGCGAGGGCAGCGCTTGCATGGAGCACGGTGACAGGCAATTGTTTGGATCCAGGGAGAGTATGCGCACAGTGTTATCAGCCAGACCTACAGCCAAGAACCAAGAGCGCTGCTCACCCTCCGGCACTGTGCCCAGCGCCATGCACATGATCTCTGCAGGCATTTCCGAACGTTCCGTATACTCGTTTAGTTCACCAGTCTATAAATAAAGAATTTCCAATTAGTAATTAACTAGATTAAGTTTGGTAAACAAAAATGTATTGCTTAAAGATTGCTCAGCACTGCAGGACACAGAGTGTCTCAACATGATTGTTCTTTTTCGTGTTTTTGTCATCAGCGCAATGTATAGAGAACATCTAAATACAGTTTAAAGACGTGTATCGACTGTACAAAGATATCCTATTTTGCTAACTAGTCTATATAAAATGCTTACCGGATCCATTTCAAAATAGACCAACTCGCGACCAGAAAGCGTGATGACCACCTGACGTTGATTGACAGCGCATTTGGTAATGGATTTCTTGCCGGGCGCCTTCCACTCGTTCACACGCTTATCTGAACGTATATGACGAATGCCATCTGGATAGACTTGGACCAGAGCATCATCGCCCAGTGCAGCACAGCACAATGTTGGCGTAGTGCCCAGAAAGCCGCTGTCCGTCACCTCCTCAACAGTTTCTCCAATGCTCAGAACCAGTGTGGCATTTACGAAGGAAACGATGATATAGGCATCAAACTCGTCTAAAAGTAGGAACACAAAACAAAAACTTTGATCGTCAGTTAAATATTATTTTTAAATAAAAATTTGTTTAGGGTATTTGATGACATTGAATAATCAGGTTATCAATTTGTAATCAATGTAAATTCAGCTGAAACACGGTTGATAAATAATCACATCATGTTCAATGTCAAGTCTTAAGTATAAAATTCAATAATAAAAGTTTGTAGCATTTGTGTTGTAGTATCTGGTTGACTTAAGAGCTGCAGTAATGTTGCCTTACCTATCGCTTCACAAAAGACAAATATAAATTATAAGTATTATACACGAGTGTATTGGATAACTCGGTTTTTATATCTGTTCGATAGTCACACAACAAACAGTTGACGTCTGTGTTTAAGCGCCTGAAATAAGAGAGAACTGGTGGTTGATAACTTGTGGCTTTTGGATCGTGTTTATATATAGGTACATAGACTAGGATTGTTGCTGTTTCTTATTTATCATACATAGGCCAATGAAATGGATGTGACTATATTGCCACAAAGCGGACAGCAACATCTTTTTATACATTTTTAAATCGCAATCAACAATCGTAGCGCAACCTTTATATATAGCAATATTATTTGTTTATCTTGGGGTATCGTGTTCTGTATCATCAATGCACCAGTTGAATTATTAGAAACATTTCATAGCTAGCAAACTTAAGGCCTAAACTTAATAAATAAGCGCAAAGTTAAAATGAAATACTTGTTCTCGACTCACCATCAATGCGTTTCTTGACAGTCCACACGGCATTTGGGTTACCGGGCAGCTCAGAGACAGCCATCTCTGACACCTCTAGACCGTGCCGCAGTACACGCAATGTTGAGCGCGGACCACGTCCACAAAGAACATACAGCTGTGGTGTATCCTCATTGGCCAAATCAGCCACCTGTGAGGTGACTATAGGTGCAAACGAAGGCAGCTCATCGACCAGAACGAGATTCTTTAATGCACGTGGAGCGAAGAAGAAAGTTTCACCCTCCTCCAGTGGCATGGCTGAACTGAATTCGGGTTCATCATCATCATCGCCCAGATGTGCTATTTGGTACAAATAACTATAACAAAAAAAGCAGGTTAGCAAAGCTTAAGGGACAAACCGTAAAATTTCCTTCTTTACTTACTGGTTGCCAAATTCGCTGGCCACAAACAGAAAGCCCGTCTTTAGCACACACATCGCCGTCGCCGGTGGGACTGTATCAAAGTACTTTAGCTTAATTTCAGACACCACATCGTCATCGGTCTCAAGGGTGATCTTGAATATGTCGCCCTGCTCTGTTTGTAGCAGAAAGAAGTACATGCTCTTCGTGCGATGTGTTGCAGAGCATATAAAGATCATGCCTCGCTCCGGATCATCCAGATCATTGCGTCTACGTGGTATGGGACAACGTATATCATGTTGATCACCCAGATTCTTATAAGTCAGATAGTTCTCCGAACAAATGAGCACACCTGAGGGTCCATCATTGCCACCCGGAACAGAAACCAAAAAGTTTGCATGTTCTTCGAGAGGCTCAGAGTACTTGCGCACCACATGATTCAGGCCCAAGTCAAGTTCGTAAAATGTCAGCGTTTGTTGTGTGCGTTGAGCTGCATCACCTGTAAGTTCATAAAGATATGTTTAATACAGAATTTAAAGAAAAATCAAATTTGTTGTTCAATTAAAAAGATGTGGGCCACAAATCAGTGAAGTGTAGCTAGGTAATTACAGCAGCACCAATGGTTCAGTGGTCACATTTATCTAGCGCTAAGTACAAAACAGTGTCAATGGAATATTAGCCATATGCACTGTGAATTAAAGCGCCAGAGGTTGAGTATTGAGATAGACATAATCTTACCTGATGGATCCAAGTCGGCTTCTTCATAGTCGATTTCCAGACAGGCAAACATGGGATTATCAAAGCCAACGTCCACGCCTACCATGTGGTAAGTCAAGGTGTTGGACTTGTGTGCCTCCAGTGGTGAGGATATAGTTAGCCGTGCCTGGGTATCTCGATTCATAATATAGGCCAACTTTTGCTTTTCAACAGCACCAATCATAACTGCACGACCCTTGGGATCAATGGCAAAGTACTGTCCCGGCACAATGCGACGGCAACCCGATTTGCCAAAGGTCTCCTGATGCACCTTTTCCAATGCATTCTTGCTTGGCATATACTCCAGAATGACAATGCGACCAGAATCTGAGCCCACGACAATGTAATCTAAGAGACGGCAAATGGAGAAACTGATTTTATATTGGAAGCTATAATACTGTACTTTTTAGAGGTTAGATTTTTTTGTAACTCGAAGTTTCAGTTCACCATACCATGTGATTGGGGTTATGGCAAATGCGACGCCAAGTTAAATTACTATCGCACTTAGACACATTCAATAAGGTCAAACTGGGAACAACCACCAAAAAGAGTTGCCTCAATTGGGTTTTGTGCATATGGAAAACATATGTATGTATGTATATAAAATAGAGATGTACTGCAAATTATACTAACCTTTTGTGCCGCCTGTTAGACGAAAAGCCATTAGCGCACGTATGCAGCCAAATATTTCTGTAGACATCAGCGTGTGGACTTTGCCCGTATTGGGATCGGGCCGTAGCAGTTCCAGTGACTTGCCACGTGACAGCAGCACCTCTTGCTGCTTGCCACCCGAGAAGTTACCGTGCACGGCATGCGTGACGCCGGTGCCCTTTTGGAGCGTCAAATTATACAAGTACATGTTGAAGCCGACTTATTTAAGCACTGCAGAAAAATAATTGAGGTTAGAAATGATCGACACATTTAACATGCAGAATATTAAGATTTTAGCGGTAATGTACTACTTTTAAAATACCAAGGCCACAGTAACAGAAGTCGTGTCGCCTAACGATGCAAAGTAAGTAGTATTGGGATTTTTAATTTAGCACGCTTCAATTGCGACCAAAGCACAGACATTTCTGATTTCTGGAGATACTTTGTGCATAACTATCACAAAAATATTACTAAACTACAGTAGATTTCATCTTAGATAATTACCTTTTGTTATTTTATTCAATGAATTAACACATTTTAACAATGATGCGTTTGGATTAAATTTTTTTCACATCACTCAAGCGGCGTCATTTTCTGAGCTGCCGCTTGGCTTGACCGGTGAAGAAAAAGTGGATGGAAGAAAACGCGGGCCACGTTTGACAGTACTCAGAACACAGTTGCTCTGATTTCGATAACATTAATTTTAGAGTTGGCTAAGCAGCCCTGGTCGATCAGCTGGCCCATGACAATAACATTAAAATACGAAAAAAAAAAGTTTGTTAAGCTCAGCAGGTGGCAATGGAGATGGAGAACGCTCTGTATGCAGAAGCTAATGATAAAATTAGGCTAGGTGAGGAACTTAAAAATGCACTAATTGAATTCGAGGACATTCCAGGAGTTGCCAAAGTGCAAAGGAAAATTGAACAGGAAATCAAATTCCTGGATAAGGTTTGACTCTTATTGACTGACTGAATTTATTTATAAATAGCTGACACCGATTTAATTACAGGTCATACGTACTAAAACTTTAAAGGAGAATCACATTACAAGCAGCAACTTCGTTAATTATGAATTTTTAATTAAAACTCTGCGCCTGCAGCAAGGAGTCGTTGACATAAATGCAGTGTTTAACCTTGAATCGCGCGACAGTCCTCTGCGTGTCGATATTGTTGCAAATAACGGTCTAAAATGGATTAAGGTGATTGCACGCAATTCTAAATCCATCGAAGATGCCGCTAAAGGATGTGTCAGCTTTGGCGCACGAAGTGTTTTGGATCAGGCCAGTGATTATTTGGAAGCTAGCGAGTTGCACTTCTGCATGTTTCAGCGTCCCAAGGTGAAGAAATTCCCTCCAACTAAATTGTCGATTATTGAAATCAATACCGTCTTTTCAGATTGTCTTTTACTTTTCTAACAAAATTGACAGTTCATTACAAGATGAGCTCAAGGAAATGGGTGTGCAAACCGCCTCCTTGGAAGACCCCGACATAGACGAGGACCAGTATGCCACATTGTCAAATGAATTAAACCTAGATGTGACAACCTTGCTGGCATACGTGAGCGCTCTTTCAAATGGCGGCTGTAATTTCGTGTTCAAGGAACCTCTTTTAACTGAACAAGCTCAAAGGGAGCGCGAAAGTCCAGTGAAGCCAATACTCGATAAAATATTTCAAGGCAAGCGGCTGGTCTGTTGTCAAATGGCCAACGACGCATTTCAAAACATTCTCACTGTATTGGGCGGGCCAAATGAGCGAAAACTCGCTACAGAGTTAATGAAACGGATAACAGTATATCCGGACGTAGAGATGATACCGCCAGCATTTTCTAACATACGTTTTACGGCTAAGGTGAATGAACGAAGCTTAAAGATTTTTAGTTTTGGCATGGATCGTAAAATATTTACAGTTACATCAAATAAGGCTTTTGTGAGATCAGCCAAGATGCAGGTGAGTGTATTTTTCGCTACGATGATAATTTCCATTAAATATAATTTATTTTCAGGGCATAAACGTGCCCGTTTTTGTGCATGCATCACGTGCGCTTACTGAGGGAAAGCAAGCTAACGCCAATCCGATTTAGAGACTTCTTTCTTAATACAAATTTTTAATTTATAAAAACTTCCTAAGTGTACATAAAACAAAGTTAAATTTAAACTTATTGGAATTTGTTTCGATAGTTATTTTACAATGATAGATTGTTAGAATAATCGATACTTCAGCTGTGATGGAGGGTTGCCATGCAGCTGACATACTGCGCAGGTAAACAAGAACAAAAAGAAAAAACATGGATTGTGCACCGCTAAACTTGGTAAATAAAAGAAAATCGCTCATAATATGTTGTTAATCTGTATTTATATCTACAGGCGCATTTCCACGAACGCCGCTCTGAGCGATTTATACGTCACCACCGCTACGAAGAGGCAATAAAGGCGCTGGAGACTTCTCTAATCTACTTGCAGGATGCATACAAAAACGTTCAACTGGAAAAATCGAAGGAAGTGCTCGACACCTTAACGCTCGACTTTCAGCGTAAATTGCGTCAAATCGAGATGCGCAAAACGCAACATGGACTTACAAAGATGAAGGATTTCGTGCAGCTTAAAGAAACAAGCCCCATGCTGCCATTGCGACCTGAACAAGGCGTTGGTTCAGCGCAGTCCGTTGCCAAGGCCATCGACAAGACCGTGCAGGACTTTGATGCCAAGTTCACCTCGACAATAGAACGAAAAGTGACGCCTACTTTAGTTGAGCTTAACGTGGAGACTATGATTAAAAGCGATCCACAAGCGGAAAGTCAAGAATTCCACAGCTTTTCCACGCTGGAACACAGCTCCGAGCATGATATGCCATCCTTGACCCCATTAGAGCTACCTTCATTTGATTATACCATGTTTACCAGCTCGTCGGCTCCGTCGCTGGCCAGCTACATCGGCATGGCCGAAACTTTTCAAAAGTAGCTTGTGATAGTTAAATATAACACTTAGTTTGTATGTGTATTTTACATTTTTAGTTTTATTTGGCCAGCAAACCTTTTAGCAAATCGTCCACATCTGTCTCTGTCTCTACGTTCTTTAGCATAATTAGAACCTGCGCCTCCATTTCGCAAAGAATGGCAGGTTTCTGGTAGGTAATGATAAGTGTGTTGAATTGATGATGAGTGCTTATGTTGGCCTGAACAGGAGGCACGCCGCAACGATCCAAATCTGGTATGGGTATAACTTTGTAGTATTTCTTATTGTTTGTGCTCACGACTATTGCACGCTGCTCAGCATCTGCACGGACATTGTAGACATCTATGGGGTAGGGTAGATTACGTATGCGCCATTCAATGTTTTTCTTGGTAACACGTTTGGTTAGCAGTGGAGCAGTGTTGCTCTCCCGCACTGTGAATTCTCCACCAGCCACATTATCCGCATCTCCACCGCCAGTTGCGTTCGGCTTATTGCCCCCACCCCAGTTTAGTTGGCGTGGCTCCTCGCCCAGCTCGATTTCCCATTCAGGTTCACCCATTAGCTGTTTGCATTTGCGCCAGGCCCGCCTTTGCACAACGCCCGTATCCATATTGTACTCCTCAGCCATTTGCTGGCCATCCGGGAACTTGTAGAGCACCTTGCGCATCTTGTTGCTGATCATGGAGTTCTTCTCAGCAGATTGCAGATAATTTAACCAATGTTGATAGGACATTTTGTGAAAATAACAAACTTCAACTGAATTTGATCGATGGCGCAAAAGCACATTTCGTTTTTTCCCTGGCAACCAGGGCTGTCAGCTGTTGGACTTTTGTTTACAAGCGAAATTTAAAGGGGCTGCCAACTCGTTGCAAAAGGAGTCAAAAATCAGACAGCAAAGTTGACGTGGCCGTGAATGACCGCATAGAAATACGCATATTTCATCATTTGCAGCTGTATTTTAATTTCTATAGCTATTTAAAGTGAGCCATTTCACGGTACGTGTTTATAAATAGCTACATACCCTAACGAGACGTGTGTATTTGATACTAATTTAAAAAATACTCTAAATTCTTTGCAGAGCAGAAAAAACCTTTAAGCATACATACGAGAAATAAAATCTAACAAACTTTCAACTTTCTTTGATTGGAAAAGTCGCAAAAATGAGTTTGGTGTGGACTTTGATCGCCGCTTTTCTGTATACAGAAATCGCAGTGGTTTTGCTGCTGGTGCTACCTGTGACCAGCCCTTACAGATGGAACCGTTTCTTCAAATCCAAATTTCTGGCCATGATGGCCCAACAGGCGCACATCTACTTTTTCCTAATCATGGGTGTGCTGGTGCTCTTCTTGCTGGAGGCTATACGCGAAATGCGCAAGTACTCCAACATTGACACCGCCGGTGAAGTGCACCTCAATGTGGAGATGCAGCACAGCATGAGATTGTTCCGCGCCCAGCGTAACTTTTATATTTCTGGCTTTGCCATTTTCCTCGTTCTGGTCATTCGACGACTGGTCACACTGATTTCCGCACAGGCTAATTTGCTCGCCCAGAGCGAGGCCTCCATGAAGCAGGCCCAGAGCGCAACTGCCGCTGCTCGCTCTCTGCTGACTGAGAAGACCGACAAGGCAAAGGAGGCCACCGAGGACTCCACATTGAATGAGGTGAGTCAGTACATAGAGTTTTCAATAGTTGGCATTTGGAGTTTTTGCACATCGTCCAGGCCAGGCATGTTTAAAGAGCTTTGCAAGTACCCAAAGGCCGCCCCATTTAACACTTAGACCGTTTGCTACTACCAGCTGTACAATCAAGGCAATTTCTTAATATACCCGCATGGAAAGTGTTGGGCGAGCACCAAGAGAAAAAACCAAAGTAAAAACTCTTCGTAAACTCTTTAAACAGTTGTCAAGCCTGCGGAAACGTGTGCAAGGACTCACCGCCAGAGTATCCTAAGTTTTCGTTACGACATTCCCCAAATATCCTACTTCACACACACACGCACACACACAAATTAAAAACACCCAATCTCCGTGGATAAGTATTCAAACAAGCCGACACTCGTTTTACAGCTCAACAAGCTGCGGGAACGCGTCCAGGAGCTGACCTCCGACTTGAACCGCGAGAAGAAGGATAAGGAAGCAGTCAAGTCCCAAGCAGAGAGCTTGAACCGTGAATACGATCGCCTCACCGAGGAGTACAGCAAGCTGCAGAAAAATATAACCATTGGTGGCGGAGCAAAAGGTGCGTCCAACAAGGATGACTAAGCGAAGTGCGCTTCATATCGAGCGCAAAACAAACATTTAAAGAATGATAAGACTTAAACTTGGCGGTGGGGGCGATGGCATCAACTGGAAATATTTCAGGATTAATAAAGATTATAAATCGACAACATAACAAACACACGAAATAAAAGCGTAGTTCTTAGTACACACGTTAATGATAACGATCCGCTGTTTATTATCTTTCAAACTCTCAAGCTGTATTTATAACCTTTGTATTAATTAGTAAACTTTAAACATTGTTTGCTGCAATCAAGAGTTCGTTTGCTTTTTGAATAAAGAACACTATCTTATTAATACTCGAAAATCAAACTGCAAATGATTCACGTTCTACAGACCACGTCTAACTTATTCAATGAGTATGACGTCATAGTTGACACACGTTGAACTAATTCGTCTAGCTATTCCCACCAAAAGCTTACTGAGAAACTGGCTGTTTCTGAGCGAACGTAATGCCACCACTTGGGAGGTAAATATAAGCAATCGCCGGGTTGTAGCAACAGCTTATAAAAACGTACACGCTTTAGCAACGGAAAGCGCTCAAAGTCCGGTTTCGCAGCATCTATTTTCGAGGTGTTGCTCAGAAACTCACTTTCATGCGGGTAAAGATTCTCCGTGTCATCTGTTGATGCCAATATAATGCTTTTACAGCCAAACACTTGGCATAGCAAATTATGCTTGGGATCGTTGTGCATGGGCGAGATGGTGTGTGCTGGTCCTAACCAGGCTTTGATTTCTACGTCTGCTTCACTTTTAGTTGAAACAGTGCAGTAGTCGGGCACACATATGTCCTCCTGCAGTGCTGGTATCTGGGCAAAGAGCTCATGCTGCGCTAGATACTCAATCTCCTGATCGCCGTTACCCAGGCCAAACTGCCTATAAAGAAAGTCACGTAGCTTAACCAGCTGCTGGGACCACTCATCGCTGGCGTAATTGGAACCAATTTCGATAGGGACGGTACGATTGCCAGCTACTTTAAGTAGATAATTCAAGTCGAGCCATTTAGTCAATGCGGGCCAATGATTAATCGTGTTTAATAGCAGCGCTGGCTGCAATGCATCATAGCATTTCGTGCGAAATTCTATTATTCCAGGTGCATCCAGTTGAGGTATCTCACAGTGTGCAACACGTCGCTCCACAGGTGCCAGTGTGGGCAGTGACTCCACATTTCCTCCTATGGCATCCTCGTCCAAGTACTTCATAAGGGCCTCTTCCAATTCATTGCATCTCCCATACAGTTTATCCGTGCAGCCCAGCAGCTGTGCTTCGTCCAAGACTGCGCCACATAGCTCGCGTTGCTCCAAGCTTGTGTCGTCCAACAGCAGAAAGAAAATCTACATAAAGAAATTGTTAGAAGTAATTGACTTTCTATTATAAACTGCACCACCTTAAAGTAGCAACCCAGTGCATAGATTTTCCTTGTTGTCACCGGCACGCTACTAAAGTGTCCACTATGGATGCGTTCCCAATTCTTGTCGACCAGAGCGCGTATCAGATATGCAATTTCCGCCTGCTCTTCCTCCCTATTTGGATGCATCTTTTCAAAGTGATCGGCTGCTCGCCTGAGTATGTAACGTGCTTCAACTTCATGTTCCAGCAGCTCTTCTATGTCCGCGAAACAAGGCAGCAATAGAAAAAGCTGCTCTACTGCATCTACCATTAGCAGATAAACGTAAATAAAGAAAGCCGAAGTAAATTTTAAACGGCTTCGTAGCAGCTGTTTCTCTTTAGTGCTGTACAATCCTGCACTTTGTAGTATTAATTCGGTATTTTTTACAACTAGTGCTGAAGTATTTTTGAGTACGGTCGCACAGCGCGCCGTCAACGAAAATATTCGTTAAACGTGACATGGAACCAGCCGTAAAGAAATCCAAAATGGTTAATAATAAATTTAAGCATAACAAAAAGAAGTATTTCCAACAAAGCAAGAAACAAGTACTACAGCCAGGACAACATGGCTTCCTTGTCACTTGCAACATGAACGAAAAGGCCTGTGTGCGCGAATGCTACAATCTGTTGAACCACTATGCCGACCAATTGTATGGCCCCGAGGGGCAGGCAGATGAAA
Organism: Drosophila gaucha; assembly: GCA_035045545.1. Lineage (NCBI taxonomy): Eukaryota > Metazoa > Arthropoda > Insecta > Diptera > Drosophilidae > Drosophila > Drosophila gaucha. Next base: position 4,015,238 of record JAWNOY010000292.1, read on the forward strand.
GCAAACAGGAGGCAGATGCGAAAGCTGGCGGCGACTCCGATAGTGACGATTTAGATGCTGCTGTGGCAAAATGCCGCGAGATCATTTCGCAAAGGAAACAACGCTTCCAAAACGTGGACACTGGCACTACCAACTGTCTATTTATTCGCACTCAACTAGAGGATCCATTGGCACTTGCCAAGCACATAGTAGATGACATTAGGGCAACAGGGAAGGCCATGTCACGTTTTGTGCTGCGCCTCGTGCCTATCGAGGCTGTATGCCGCTCTAATATGCCAGACATAATCAATGCAGCTGGAGCGCTGTTCGACAAACACTTTCTCAAAGAGGCTACCACATATGGCATCATATTCAATCATCGCTACAATCAGCAAATCAAGCGGGATACCATAATCAAGGAACTGGCCGAACTGGTAAACTCAAAGAACGTGGGCAACAAAGTCGACTTGCAAAATGCCAAAAAGTCAATCATAGTCGAGGTGCTGAGAGGCTGGTGCCTATTAAGCGTCATAGACAACTACTTAGATTTCAAGAAGTACAATTTAGCAGAGCTTGCAAATCCCACTGGACAGCAGACAAAGGATGATGGCGAGGCCAAAACAAATGTAACTGCTGAGCAGGAAACGGAGAATATAACGAAATCCATTGAGACTGCAGCTCCCGCTATTGAGAACTAATAAAATTTACTATTAATTTTGTTAAACTCAATGTCATGTTTTCTAATTGCATAAACATTCACCCTTATTGGCTAACTTTGGAGTGTACGTGTGTGATGCGCCTTTGCCGTATCCATATCCATTGTCCAGTTCATTTACAGCTAAACTATTGTAGTTAAATTAGGCATAGACTAGAAGCCTCTTACGCGGAGCGTTTCAACATCAACTTCACAATTCCGGCTATCTTCTCGTAAGCCATAAACATCAGCGCCGCCGTTAGCACCGTTTGCAATATCTTAGCCTCGAGACCGCGGAAGAGACCGCCTATGCCCTGGTGCTGCAATATGCTGACCATTAGCTCCAGCATGGATGGCGTCTTCTGCTGCTTGCCCGCCTGTTGTGATGTGGATGGCGCATTGGCCGCATCGTTGGTGCGATGACGCTGCTTAGTCTGCACCAGCTGCAGCGGATAGGTGAGCACGGTGGCAAATGCCTTGGCAATGGCGCCAATTACAAAGAAACTTAGGCTGCCCATTTCGCCGCCCGTGAATATCTGAAGGTTCCGCTTGAGCAGCTCGTACATCATGAACTGTAGCGCGGGATTCGAGACTAACATCAGAGAGGGAATGGTACCTGACCACAAGCCGGCCAACCCCTCCGTTTTGGCCACGTATTTGAGACCCTGCAGCAGGTTCTTATAGTGCTTGTTCACCTCCTCGGAAGTGCCGGCCACATTGCGCATGCGCAAACGAGTGTTGACCACCCAAAACGGGGTCGTTGTGAATACGTTTATGATGCCCGCAATGCTGCCCAACAGCAGATCCTTCAAGGCGCTCTGCTGTCCACGAGCCCCATTCGAAGTAACCATTTTGAGGGCATGGAATGTGTAGAAGTAGACAAAATTCGAGATGCACAAGCTTTGCAGAACTGGACCGAGTCCACGGTACAGCGCCTGGAAGCCCTCATTTAACACAATCTCCTTGATTACCCGCTTTGTGCTGCGTACTTCGCCGCTCTCCTCCACTGCAAATAGAAGGGAAGAGAAAGCAATCAATGGATTACCATGCGCTATCAATCTATATATCAAATTAAAGTATATTCGATGGAGTTTGAACTCGTTCAAAGTTTATCTTTATACGTCGGCTTATCAAGCCCAAATTTTAGATAAGCCGCAAGCATTTGAAAACTTACATTGCAAGCGGGAGCGCACCGTGTCCAGTGGGTAGAAAGTGCTCATAGCTATGCAGCCGCCCTGCGCAAATAATTTATTTCGATATTAGAATTCTAGAAATTGGACTTTAATCCCGTTTTTTAGGGAATTACTTACGGCTGCGCCAGAGACTGCATGCACCCAGTTTTGATAGCTGAACACTTGGCTAATTTTCGATTGTGCCACCATATTGTTGTTGTATTCTGTTTCAGTTATTTAATTAATGCGTTAATTAATACACATTCAATGGCGTCTTTGGACAGCTACTGACTGATTTGACTGTCCCACACGCCGGTCTAAACTTAAATTCAAAACGATTTCACACACGCTAGACGCCAGATTAGATTAACGACGCTCCAGCGCGAAACGTTGTCGTTCGTTTAGTTTAGATGCGCTTGGTAATCAATCGTATTTACGTTGATTTAGTCAATGACTAACAATATGTACGATATTTGCATTAAACAAACGCTGGCGCTTCCCAGAATATTTTGCTGTTTTCTTTCAATTTTTCTGGGAGAGCGGCGAAGTGTTGCAAAGCGACTGCAGGGGTCGTGGTGCACTAATGCAGTGTTGTAAACTGCAAAAATTTGCTATCTATCATTTAAAAATATGTTATATTTACTTAATATTCAATGAAACTTAATTACAGAATAATAAAATTTAATTACAATTTAAAGGAGCTGATCGATAAGGCACTTTTCCCGCCGCGGCTCTAGACGTGGCTTCTTCATAAAATTAATGCCCGTCTCACTGCTGCTGTTAAGCAAATCCGCAGCTTTGCGCTTTTGATTCTGGAAAGGTAACGGCAAAGGAAAATTGAAGAACAGAACCAATTGGAAGCAATTGTACATACCTCATGTTCCTCCTCAGTAAGCGTGGCAAACACAAAGTTCTTACCCTTGGCTGATTTTACGGATACAGTGCCAGCCGTTCCGTCTATATCGCCAGCTGAACCTTTGGTCAATCCAGCAAGCTTGCTGAGTGTCTCCTTGTCCCGCACCAGGAATGAGCCTCGCACCGCTCGCTGCTGTTGCTGCTGCTGTGTGTTCTTTGAGATCAAAAATGGTGAACTCTTCTTTGCCTCTACCGTGGTTTTCTTAGCTGTTATAATGGTCAGCTTTCGCACATTTACGTTGCTGTTTCCAACAGCTGGTGACAGAGGCGCGACGCTACCTGCTGCAGCCTATAAGTACAAATGTATTATTCAACAGTTCCTGGAGCAATATTCTATTTGGTTAGTTACCGCCTTCAGTCCATTTTCGAGGAGCAGCTGCTCTCGCTCGAAGCGAATCTTGCGCCATAAATGCTCGTTCTCCTCATCGCCGCTGCCGTCGTTACCTTCAGCATCAACGCTTTGATTCCGTGGATCATCCAAGCTAAAGCCGGAACCATTTTCGGAATTCTTCCAGCGGAACTGACGTTGGCGCACAGCACCTTCATCATCCTCAAAGAGCATTTCCTGTATCTTGCGTACCTCACGTATGTCCTTGTCAAGCATTTTACGACTAAGGATGATAGAGAAGGGTTCTTAGAGTAAGTTTTTTAATAAACTTCATTATCTACTTACGCATGAATCTGTCCCAGCTCATTACGCAACTTCTCCCGATCAAACTGATCCTCGTCACCCAGCTCAATGTCATAGCAGTCCATGTTCTTTTCATCCTCATCAGCTGAGCCCCATTCCGATTCAGATAGTTCAGCTTCCTTTTCCACAAAATTGGCAGCACGTAATTTTCGATCTTTCTTTGTCATCTCGACTACAACTTCGTTCTCCTCGGAGTCATAGTCGACGAATGTTTCAGGTACTTCAACTGGCGTTTCTACATCGCTATTTGCCTGCTCCTCGTCCACATTATCATCAAGATCTTCATCGCTTTCTTCATCATCGGAGAAACCTAGTTTGGCCTTTTTCTTTTGCCTCTTTTTGGTTAATTTTTTCTGTCGCCTCTTCTCTGTCTCCAATTGTTCCTTTGCCTCCTCTTCGCTGGACAATATTTTATTGGTCTCTGCTGCCGGCTGGGTTTCGAAGGTGCCCGAACACAGTGACTCCAATTCTTCAGCTTGATTGTTAGGTGTCGCTTGTGTTATTGGAATTTGACTAATAAGTGCTCCGATCGTTGGTGCTGCTGATGACATTTCGGACTGAGTGAATCTTCCAGAGCACAGACCGAGTAGTTCGTTCTCTTCGTCGCTAGCCGAGCGCTGAATTTCCGTGTCGAAAAGCTTGTGGGCAGATAACTTTAATTCGTCGGCCGATACTGGTGGCGCATTGGTTGACTTGGGCGTCTGCAGCAGATCAACATCGTCCTCATCGGAGTTGTCGTCCTGGAATGCACGTATAATACGATTTTTACGCTTGCTTGTGTGTGTTTGATCTTCCGGCTCGCTGTCGCTGCTGCTAGTTTCCTCTTGATCCGCTGCCTCTGTGCCTGACTCTGCCTCCAGGTCTACATCTGCTTCGTCTGCTTCATCAGCTTCACCCTCCGCTTCTGCATCATCATAGTCTTCAACATCATCCTCTTCAACGACTTCTTCATCATCGTTAATAATCACTTGACTTTTGCTTGGCTTTGCATCTGGCTCATATTCCTCAGTCTCATCTACATCCATGTCCTCATCTTCGTCTGCTTCGTCAATTGTATTTTCCATTTCCTCAGCTTTCTTTTTGCGTAGTTCTTCCATTCGCTTGTTCGTTATCAACGTCTTGAGATGATCCTGCATCTTAAGGTAGGCTGCGCCTGGCTTCTGCTCCTTGTTGACAGACTCCTCCTCATGGAGGTGTATGCTAACCTTGGATAGCTCCAATTTACCATGTGAAGTGGACAAAATACTGTATACATTTTAATGTTAAATATAGAAACTGATAAGCTGTTATTTTACTCACTTGACTGTCTCCGTTGTCTTGTGCTTCTTGGCCTCCCGTGTCTTCATCAGACGCTGCAGCAAATCATCAACTCCCGTTGGCTTTTTGGCAAACATGTCGCCTGTTTCCAGGTCAATGACCATGTTGGCATCACCCTTCAACGAAGGACTCACGTCGCTGCTTTTCTCATCCTTCAGACGACGAATAGCTTCGCTTATACGTGGCGTTGAGGGCTTAGAAGACGGAGAAATGTCCAGTGTGCTTAAATCCAGCTTGGGCAATTCCACAATCTCAGTTACCAATCTTGTTTTAGTGGGCGAAATGGCTTCTGTTATAGCTTGAGCCTCTTCCATGCATAGTTTTTCGGATACAGTGGCTGCTGCTGCACTCTCGCTCTCTGCTGGCTCAGTTTCTGAAACAGTCAAATAATCCTCTACTTCTACTTCTACTTCTACTTCTAGCTGGTCATCTATATTAATATCCAGCTCATCTGATTTATCATTTGTTTCCATTGGTTCATCTTCATCGCCATCTTCATGGTCCGATTCAGATTTGAAGAACTCGGTGGCTTCCTTGGCACGTTCCTCCATTAGTTTGCTGTGTAAAAGTCATGTGGTTTAAGTTTTAATTAACCAGCTACTCGGTTCGCAATAACTTACGCATATGCCTGCAGCTCCTCGCTATTCATTCGCAGAGCTAACGATCTTCTTGGCTCCTTCTTGCTGGGCATGGGACTTCCACCGGCCAAAGCCACAGCCAGTGGCTTGTTGATGGTGCGTCTACTAAGAAACTCCTTAAGTGTGCGCGGCTTGGGCTGATGGTAGGGCACGCTAATATGAGCCTCTCGATGCAGCCTTTGCTGCTCGCTTTGTATAGCCTGCATATCGTCTAAGGCTTTCTTAGCTGAGGCCTGCAATAAAGTAACAGTTTAAGATTGTTTGCTGAAATAATCTACACCTACTTACCCGCATGGGTTTGGCTTTGTGTGGCTTGTCTGCAGAGGCTTCAGTTGTTTCCTGACGCTCCATTGGTTCTTCATTGTTAATGAGCTCCGACTCAGATTCAGAATCAACAATGCTTTTAAGTTTACTTGTTTCCTTATCGCTTCTTTCTTCATCGCTAGACTGAGCGCTGTGATCACTTTCACTCTCCAATCGCTGATTCTTTTTCATTTCTGTTTTTTTGTTCTTGGTATTTTTTTTGCTGTGCTGTTTCTTAGCCACCTTGTCCTCCTCCTCTTCACTGTCTGTGTCAATAATTGCGCATAGTTTTTTCTTAAGCTTAGGTTTTGACATTAGGTCAGTTTCTTCTTCTTCCTTATCAGTGTTTATTTTTTCGTCTGTTTTTTTTGTTGTCCTAGAATCCTTCTCCATCTCTTTATGTTCCTCTTCGCTGTCAGAGTCAATGATCGCTGATATCTTTTTCCTACGCTTAGGCTTGGATACTACATTGTCTTCTTCCTCTGTTTTTTGTGTTGTCCTGGAATCCTTCTCCATCTCCCTATGCTCCTCTTCGCTATCAGAGTCAATGATCGCTGATATTTTCTTCTTATGCCTGGGTGCTACATATTCATCCATCTCTTGTCTTGTTTTATTATCCTCCTGTTCTTCATCACTATCCTGCAGTCGCTTTACACTATTTTTAGGGAATATTTGTTTAGTTGCTGGCGCGGGCGTCTCATCTTCTTCGCTGTCCGACATAAGCAACGCTTCGCCACCCAAAATATCTTCGACAGACACGTTCTTTTCGTCTTCATCGTCAATTTGCAGTTTTTCCATGGAATCGTCTGGTTTCTCAGCATTTTCTGCTGTTGCTGCAGTTTCTGCAACTGTTTCGCTCATATTTCTGGGTCAGTTTTTTGTCGAATAAAAAATAAAACACAAATAAAATGCAATTGAACACGCACACAGATAAACGCAGTGCAGCTCAATTTGGCGCGAAATGAAACAGCTGTTTTGGTTTGGACAAAGTTGGCAGCTGAGAGAAATACGCTTTTGGCGATGTGGCAGCACTGTTACATATTTATGATCAGTTTGCTCTCCTAGTCATGTTATTGTTTGTGGTTTGTATCTTTGGTAAACTACGAAATACGCAGATAGCAGATTGAAAAACCGTTGAGAGTAACCGGTTAGAAACTGTTTCAGAAATTGTTAAGCTTATAATAAATATTTCTTACATTCAAGCACATTTAACATGACTGCCGTGAATAATTTCAAGTATGACCAACTTAGTTTGCAGTCAGTGCAAACTTTATTTGTAATAATTTAACAGCGTCTATGAAAAATGCATTTACAGCGATATTGCTGCCATATGGCATCACTGCAAACCATTTATTGTCTGCTTGCATGGGCAGTAATGTTATTGCTTATGGTTTATATCTTTGCTAAACTATGAAATTTCGGAATGCACATTGAAATCCATTGAGCAAAACCTGTTTAGATAACCGTTGAATACAAACAATTTACAATAAATCAAAAATTGATTTTTTTATTAACATTTTTGTTAAATGCAAGCACATTAAGCCTGAATACCGTGAATAATTTCAAACAGAGTTTAATTTCTTCTATTAACAACTACATGGGGCTGAACAACACAATCGAAAATAATCACGAACATAATCAAACCGCATTAGCATATCAGCAAATACACACTCACCTGTAAATATTTCACCTGTTCTGTTTGCTATTGCTGTTGTTTTTGTAAAGTTAGCGAATTGTTGCAGTTGGTTTGATTTTGTCCGCTGTTGCTTTCTCCGCATCTCAATCTCATTTCTCTTTCACAGTTTACAGCTAAAAATTGTTGTTTGGGTCATTAAGTAACCCGGTACGCTGCCCTAATGGCATTCAGTAAACCCAATATTTATCCATTTTAGGCATAAACGCCATACAAATTTAATTAAAGCTGCAGCCCGAGCCAAGCAGTATCTAATATTTAATTAATAACGAAAGCAAGAGCCACTAACCGCAACCAAATGGTTTTCATTTTTCACTTAGGTGTCAAATTCCATCAGCAGTTCAGTAATTTGGACATTTCTGTTTTTCACTTTGTGAGCCAACATGCCGCAGCATTCTGTGCCACATAATCGCCGATTAATGCATCGCCAAATGTTTCGACTTGGTTGCGCAACACTTTAACTAGCGAGTCCTACACAAAAGCCTATCTTAGAAATCGTTGGAGCTCTTTTGCCATATTTGCGCATATTGTTAATTTATTTATTTTCCAGCAGAAATTCATAATAGATTTCTATAAATACAGTTTAGTATAAGCTGAAACCAAGTCACAAGTATACGAATAGCGAATGCCCTTACATTGATATAGGCTAATTAATTTTATCATATATCATATTTTATATACAATCAGTTTTACTTTTTATTGCTCATTAAAACTTGATATATATATTTTTTTATGTACCGTATACCGTTTTATCTTTTATATGCCCTAACAGCTGCAAACTCCCCCAAGAAAATAAAACTCATCTATCATATCACATCATTTATGAGTTGAGTTTTACTACAATTTTAGCCGAAGTGTGCGCACCAATTAGCATATAAAATCTTTTTCTCGTCGGCCGGGCGAACAATTTCTCTTTCATTTGCCAAAAAAAGAAATAATAAAACTGTTAGCTGCGTATGCTAGTAGTTGGTAGTTGATAGTTGGCAGTTAGCTGTTAGCTGGAAGTGCTGCTCGTATTGGCCATCTTTCTCTCATATCTGTAGCAAAGATTTTGTTTTTGGCCACTTACGGTTGTTCAACTAATTTGCATATACACACATATACCTATACATATATACTTATATTCATCTGATATCTGTCAATATCTTTGGTTATTTGGTCAGCGAATGAAAGTGAAAATCTTGTGACTAAACTTAAAGATACACAATACAAAAAAGTCTTTCAAAATGAGTTAGATAAATACTTTTTGGCTATTTGTCGTCGAGATTCGACTTCGAATTCGAATTCCAATTTTAATTCATTGAAAAGACAAACAAAACGTGATCGATGAACATTTTTTAAGACTTTAGTAAACTATTGTGTTTTGTTGTTGGCTTCTTTCTTTTAGCACAAGCAGTTACGAGCTTATGCAACTTGATGAGCTTGCAGCAACTGTGTGCAGTTGCCACAATGAGTTGCAAGACGTTGTTAAAGGCAGTTTTGTAAAGTCTCGACTGTATATTTCACAATGAAATGCAAATGGCCAACAAGCAGTTCCTGTTCGCAGGCTGCGTTTTGGTTAGACAGAGAGAGGTAGAAGCAGAGAGAGATAGCAGCAGAGAGAGAGAGAGAGAGAGTGGGAAGGGGAGGAGATAGGGAAAGAGATGGAAGTGTGGAGAAAGGGGGGTAAGTAGAGAGGGGTATAATGGGAAGGGGTGTAAGGAGATGAAGGCGAGAGAGAGAGAGAGAGAGAGAGAGAGAGAAAGAGAGAGAGAAAGAGAGAGAGGTACGTGAAGGTTACGCAGTCTGGTTTTTGGTTGTTCGCCTGAGATTTTTGCTCGTTGCTGTTGTCATTTTTGCTTTGGCAAGTGAAAGTGATATATGGCGAATGACTCAGGCCCAGGCAACGACCACGCACACACACTCACATAGACATGTAAAATACACACCCCTTCATATGCATAAAACAATAATTAAGCCGCATTTTTATGCAGCAATAGACAAAAATGGCAAAAAGGGCACAGCAGCCAAAAACGGTCAGAAAAAAAACTACAAAAGCTTAAGAGCGAGAAATCGATTAAAACAACTGTGCACAGCAGATGCAGATGGAAAGCATAAATGCAAAAAAAAAAATAGGATAAGCTATAGACTACAAGACTCTGTGTAAACGAAAGATATAGAGAAGGAATTTGTACAAAAAACCTGAAGAAGTAGCTTACAATTGTAGCTAATTTTATCTAATATTCACCAAAAATAATATATAACCGATAGATGAGTTTAAAACTTCTGAAAATAAGCTACTGTCATGAGAGTTCGAGATAAACTCGCAAGCATTATTATATATATACCCATATATACCTTCCCAATACTTTTTAAACTCTACTCTGTCTAAAGTTGCAGCTCTATTATTTATATAATTGATGACTGTCATATTCATTGCCCACCTATAACCTGCGTCTCAGTCAATAGGCAAAGGTCTAACTGCAGCTACAGCCTTGCTTCAAGGTTCATTGTGCATATGGCTGCATAATGTATGCCTCCCATATAGACTGCAATTAAGGGCCGACAACAGAAAAAACAACAGCGAAAAGAAAAAAATTATATGTACATAAAGCTACTCCACAGATGATGCAGACAAAAGAAATGGAAAGTGAAGTCGAGAGCAACGCGGGTCGCCCAGCAGCGATGCCAACGAGCGCGTTGACCGAAGTTCGGATCGGACTTGCATAATGATTGGCATCATTTGAGCATCCGACTTGGCCTGGCCCTGCCTTGGGGGGGATCGGTCACTATATGGCCACTTAATATTTCGTTTTGTTTAATAAACAATAAGAGCTTAAGCCAGCCACCGGTATACTCGTAACTGCACAGCCATAAAGAAAAGCCAAGCAAATTGTGCAAAACGTTGTCATATAACTCGTTTTTTGTTCGAAATAACAGAAAGAAAACAAAAACTAAAAATGAAACTGAAACTGAATGAATCTGAGAGAGATATAAATTTGAGTTGTTGTTGCTTGCCAGCGATTTTCCCCGATGAAAATAATGTGTGAAAAATGGGCTTCGATTTGTTGATCATTTATCAAAGATGCTGCAGACATTGAGTGAAGATCATATTTTAGTGATTAAACGTTCGTTGCATGGAGATCCAAATTTATAGATATATATAGATATATATCAAGATATGTGCCACTAGTAAATGTTACTTTCATATATGGGTATACGATCGAGAAAAGGAAAAAAGCTTCAGGTCCGTTTGACTGGTTTTCCTTTTGTGAAACAAGATTTGGGATTCGAGTTTAGGCCTTGGTTAAAATCGGACTTTGGCTTTGAAGTTTGATTCTGGCAACGAGTTTGGCTTGAGATAAGACTAATATTGGGAGTAGTATTAAGATACCAGGCACAAACCAGTTCAGCTCAAACTGGCTTGCAGTCTTGCATACCCACAAACACATATTAGGATAAACTAAATTTATATTTAAGTTAGCCAAAAGGAACTTAAAAGAGATAGAGAATACCTCTAAATTCAGAAAAAATCTGATTTCTTAATATAAAAAGAGTATTTAAGCTAGAATGTTTGAAGCTTTTGGTTGGCACGGAGATCAAAGTATCTCCCAGTCGGACACTCCCTACTAGAGCAATGTCACATATTTAAACAGCACTGTTTAATTCACTCATCATATGTTTATCATACAGTCAAATTCGTACCCCGCTAAATCGAAAACCTCAATAATTCGTAATAGATGGTATCACCTTGAAAAAAATTCGTTTCGAATTAACGGGATTCGACTGTATATACTCTTTATATATACTTTATATACTGTTCATATACCCTATATATACATTTCATATACTACTAATGTATTTTATTTCTATATACTCTTCATATATACTCTTCTAACCTTCGAGTGCTCTCTAGAAAATTGCCCGCATTTACTTTGCAGCATTTCCCAATTTCAAGTTAAGCCGTGCGTCATATAAAAAGTGTAAGCATAATTTGATTAGCATGCTGAGCACGTCCCTGACCCAATTTCGTCGACAATTCCGTTTTCAATGTTTTGATGATAAACCAAAAAGTTGAGACTAGCTCAACAAATAATAGTAGGCTAGGCGCTGTATGCGGGACGAACGTCATCAAAGTCTCTACGTGTGATTCACACCGGATCCGGCGTGCGACAACTGCCAAATAGCAGCAGCAACAACCACAGTAACAACAACAACAACATTTACAACAATAACAAACCATGTGCCCATATGGTTTTAATGAAATGGAAACCAAGCCGGAACTTTCGATTTCTTTCGATTAGCCGGGTGTGTCCCATGGTTTTGCTCCATTTTCTTCTTTTTCTTGGGGCCTTCTCAAATGTTGTCATCGCTTGGGCAGCCAAGGCAAGGCGCTTGAATTGGCGAACAGTAAATCCGCCAGCGAACCACGCTGAAATGAAAGTTCATGGCACAATCTACAAAAGTTATTTTTAGCCAGCTACATATATATACTCTCATATATTTCTTGGGCATTTATGTATATTTTGGCAAATTTGTATCACATCTTTCTTTCATTCCCTTACTTTGGTAATATTTGCAATTTCATCACCAAAATTGCGACGTTTTTCGAAATATTTCGAGCACTTAACGAATTTTTGGCACAATTTAATGATTGTATAAGAAATAGGCATGAAATTGTTGCAGCTAATTAGCCTTGCCTACATTCAAATAAATATAAATAAATATATAACACTTATATAATATTAACAACAATATAACAATATCCTATTCAAATTGTTTATAATTTGTGTCACTTAATAACAATAAATAATCTTAACGGTCCCTCTATTACAATATTTCTAAGAAACTGATTTTATTTGCATTTTTATATGTATATTTTGACTGCTTTTACAATTTAATTAAATAATTTCTTGCATACAAAATGCATGGAATATACAAACGACTCAGGCAACAAACTTGTTTTTGCAGTTAGTTTATAACTTATTTATGATGTGTGTTTGTATACCCTGAACTAATTTAAATGGGTTGAGGGGTATTATAATTTTGTACAATTCTATGAAACGCACTGAAGAATGCTTATCTGACCCTATATAGGCATATAAATTCCTAATCAGGTGACTCGACTTAACCATGCCCGAAACAAAAATTTTAAAAATTTGAATTTTTTAAATGTGGATTAAATTAGAAGATGCGCAATCAAGAAAATGATGACTATTATTGGGAAAGTTATGTAATGTGTAAGTAGAGATTTAGGGACGTTGAAAGTAGAGTACCTCATAGTCGTTCACTACCAACTAGATCAATCTTGTTATTTTTGCTGCAAGGTAAAATAATGCACTCGATAATTTGTACCAAATTAAGTTATTTCTTTATTTCCGCTAGCGCCTGCGACAAAGGTCAACGCCTAATGATGATTTAGTCAGCCCATTGAGAAACCAAAAACTGTCGCCACAAACAGTTAGGTTTATTGTTTATACATTTAGTTAGGCGCATTATATCATTAGCGATTGCGTAACGTGGTCATAATTTAATTTTCCAATGCATTGGCCAGAATAACAAGCAAAAGACGCGGACAGAGCTGAATCAGCCGTATCCCTTTGTGAATAACAATGGGAATTAGGCAATCGCGGCGACGCACTCGACGTCATCCGTTACCTTGACACGACGACGAGGCGACGACGACGCCAAAAACAAAAGCGCGCAGAAAGCGGGCTGAAATGAAAAGTAGCTATAACGGGTTCCCACTTCGACAAGGGACCCGAGCTTGGACTCGGATTCGGCTCTGATCGGGGCGCCAAAAAAAGAATACCCGAAAAGCCGAAAACGGCATATTTTGCATTTAACTATACAAATTCTCTCCCACATTCGCACTGCTGCTGTGCTCTCTCTCTCTTGCGCGCTCTCTCGTTGTCGTCGGCGGCAGCGACTGCGCTGGAGCGGAGCGGCGAGCGAGCGAGCGAGCTGCAAACAGAAAGGGGTCAAAACTTTCACGCGATATAAAATCTTGGTTACCGATACGGCCAGGCCGCATTTTCATTTCAACTTTGTGTGCGACGAGTCAGTGTCTCTGAGCTAGAGGTGCAACGCTGCTGCAGTGCATATATCGATACCGATACCGATACCGATATCGAGTTCGAGTTCGAGTACGACAACAACCGACTCGTCCTGAACACTTAACTCAAATTGATCGCGTTCGAGCCGCGTGCCCTTCCACGATCGCGTAATCGACTCTGTGTGCGAATACTTAAAAAGTGTGCAAATATTTTAACAAAAACAGACGAGCAAATTCCTTTGCTCCTGATATATATTTTGTGCGAAATCTGAACAGATATAGAATACACATACAGCAGGCCTATTCGAGCCATATAGCCAAAGCAACGTGATCAACGCTCAACGGCAGCCGCAGTGCCATTCTCTATCTCTCTCTCTCACTCTCAACCGGTTCTCCAAAAAGGGATTATAAAAAAAAGCTAGGGATTAACACTAATTGAAGGTAAGGAAAATATAAAAGACAAAGAAAAGAGGAGAAAGAACATAATTGGTGAAATTATATAAAGAAGCTTAAATATATACACATTGCCAAAAATAAATTTATTATGTGCGAAAAAGTTTAAAAATAGTAAAAAGAAGTTTGAAAATGTCATGAATGAAAGTCAGCTATAGAATGTTTGTAAACATTTAAATAATCAAATGAAAGGGAATTTTAAAATAGATTTGAATGGAATTTAATTTAGATATTTAATATTTGTAAACTTGTTTATATATGTGTATGTACATATGTAATATTAACTGTTATCTATATTATTTTAATAATATATACATGTACTGTAAGAATACTCAAATCAAATTTATTTTCACTTATTTTTAAATTGTTGGAGCATTACAAAGTTTTCAATGTCAATTTTAGAAATTATTCCCGAATCAGGATGATTTTCTGCGATTATTAAAAATTTTCGAAAAATACTTAAGACTTTTAGATAGCAGAGAATGCAGATTAATGGTCATATATAAGCTGGTAGATACTTTCCTAGCTAGGGACGTAAATACTTTATTTATTTTTTAAAGAATGGAAAACTTTGAGGTTATGAGGAAAAAGACTTAATGACTCTGATGCTCTAAGAACCTTCAAAAATAATCACTAATCGTACATAGTACTTTATAAAGAAGTAGATGTTAATTTTTTAAAAATATATATTACCAAAAATAAAAAAATATCAGCCATTAAAGAATGGTTTTTTCATGTCATGAGTATATTAAATCGTGGCAATACTTTGTAGTTACAAGTTCATTATTAGCTGTTTGCAAAATGTAATATTTAGAGTTTATATCAGACAAATCAAGAAACCTCTGCCAATATTCCATCTCATGAACAAACTTTCTTAGAGTAAACCAATTGGAAATAGTTGCGAAACATTTACAGCTACTTTCGATGATAGGTGCCACAAATACTCGTTGCCTCTCAGCCAGTTCTAAGTAACGCATCTGAGTCAAGTTTATAAACGAGACTGGCTTTAAAAATAATTATAATAAAAAAAATAATAAGCCGAAGCTCCATTTGCGCACAAAAGCGTTGCAACATTTGGGAAAGAAAAGCAAAGTGTTTTCGGTATATATTTTATCTATCAACTAACACGAGTGTGTGTTTGTAAGTGTGTGTGTGTGTGTGTGTGTGTGTGTGTAGATTTGCCTATTATTGAAAGAGCAAAAGAAAGCAGACTCTAAACTTTCGTAGAGTTGCCTTGGCGTGCAGTACGCGGAAATTATTAATAACAGAAGAGCTGTACTTACCACACACACACACTCGCACACACATGGATACAAACTCAGTTAAACAGCCGCTGAGGCGTGAAGCAGCGGCATTTGAGACTTTTTGTTCATTAGTTTAATTTGCATAAATCTAAGCAATTTGGCAGCCACCCGCTCAACCAAATGCAGACGCGTTTCTTTAGTGGAACTGGAACTGAAACTGGAACTGGAACTGGAACTGGCTGCAGAAGTTCTCGTCGCGTTTGTTGGTGAAATTTTCATCGCGTTTCGCGCGAATGAAAGTCTGAAATTGACTTGTGCCGCTTCTCATTTGGCGCTGCTGCTGCTGCTGCTGCTGCAGTTGTTGCTGCGGCTGCATCAAGTTGTTGGTGGCTTATGCTGGAGCTACAATTGCAATAACTCTGCAGTTTTCCATGTGTGTATGTATTTGATTAAGCTAGCGAATTGCTTTGTTCAAAAACTGCTCCACTTTGGCGCACATGAAAACAATTTCGCTTTACACACATGCACACATACATGGCAATTCGTAGATACTTTCGTAGCTGCATCTGTAGCTGTGCCAGGCAGGCACGCGTACATTGTGCTCGCGCTTACCTGCCTGCCTACCTGCCTGCCAAGTGGGTTGCGCATACGCATCGTAGCCCGTCAGCCAGACGTGCTGCTGCTGCTGCTGCGGCACTTGTCATTTGCCCAAACATAGCACTGGCAATACTTTTAATTGATTCCACACACATACACACACAGCTATACATATACACGCAGGTGAAAGAAGCTGCGCCACTTGCAGCAATATAATTACTGGTTTACTGACTGCTGCTGCGTCTGCTGCTGCTGCATGTTGCTGCCTGCCTGATGCTGCTGCTGCTGCTGCTGGCGGCTGCTCGCCTTGGCGACAATTTTAAATTAACGGCAATTGTCTTTGCCGCCTGTACAATTTTCACGCAGTTTTCCAAGTCAGCGTGAAAAACAACAAGAAAACAAACTTTCATTGCACAGACTTTGGCAACAATTGCTGTTGTTGCAGCTGCAACATCGTTGCTTTATGAGCGCCCGTTGACGTTAAAAGCAAATGTTTAGAATGCGCAGGCATGTCTTACCCACAATAACAACAATTACGCAGCTATTTTTGAGTTGAGTAGACAAGCAAAAGCCAGATTTTCAGATTTTCTCCTCTTTCTAAAGGCGACTGGGGAGCCAAGCAATTAGAAATTGTCTTCAACCAATATTGGACTAGCAGCTAAATTATGATTTAGTTAATCCATAATAATTATCTCCCACTCCCAATCAAAACTCTCAACATTCAATCAAATCTTTAACACCAGAAAAACTCATTTGAACCCGCCTTTCAGTTAGCTCTTTGATTGAGCACAATCAATTTTTTTTCTTTCGATTTTAATGCAAATCAAATGGGCGAAGGGAGAGTCACGGCAAATGCAGTGAGTGAACTGTTTGAGTGCCCCTCGTTTGGTTGTGTGAGTGGCTGCTGCCACTTGCAACTGTGGCAAGTGAGGCAGCCTGCTGACAGCAATTGTAAAGAAATGAAAACCACTTTCTTTGCATGCATGCCACAAAATACGCCAACACCAGCAACAACAACAACAACAACAACAACAACAACAACAACTGCAACCCAAGTCAAGCCAAGCAAATTGCATGCGTTTTGTGGCCGCTGTGGCAGGCTGGCCGGGGCAGGCAAGCGGAACACGCGGCGGCGTCGGCGTCGGCAGCAAGAAATTGGGTCACTAATTATTTCAGAGCAAAATGCAACCGGCCCCCAGTTGCAGTCGACGTCGCAGTCGCAGAGCAAGTCGAAAACAAAGTTGTGGCCGCAGCTAACGATGCGTTGCGAAGCCACGTCGAGGATATGCCAGCTACATTGCCTTGCTTTGTGTCTTTCATCTTTCTTTCTGTCTTTCTCTCGTTTTCTTTGTTGTCGACTCTCCTTTGTGGCTGACTTTCTGCTCTTTCACTGCAAGACCCGGCTGCGATCTGTGGCCAGAAAGTGCAAGCCCTTGAGTTTTTACTTTCATTGCAGCATTGCAACGGGAATGAAAGAGGAAGCGAACGAGCGAGGAGGGAGGGGGGAAGGGAGGCGATGAAAACCGGTTGGCGCCATGTGCCAAGTTCCCAGTGACCAAGTCCAAATGCAAGTCCAAGTCATGGACTGGCCTTTGCTTGCAATTTTGTGCTTGCGCTCGTGAATTTCGCTCCGTTTGGTTTACCGTTAAACGAAATGGAAAGTAAATGGAAGGGGGAAGTTGTAAATTATGTTAATTGTGTCTCGTTTCTGCTGGGGTGCGCTCGCCATTGCCTGCTTATCGGCGATCCTGACTAACGGCACTTCTGTCAAGTCATTTGGCATGTTTAGTGGCCTCTTCTTCCTCTTACTCAGCTATTGTTAAAATTGACAGGACAGGCCTATCTTCAATCAGACAAACGAGGAGAAATCTAATGGGACACTAAAAGAAGCCACTGATCTAATAGATCTACACATACATATCCACATGTATATATATATATATATATATATATGTGTCACATGCAGCCCATTTGTCGCTCTATTTAACATGCCCCTGCCTATCAGAAAACCATTTCAGCCTCGCTTTTCACTTTCCCTATATTTTTGCGTTAAATGCGTTATCTTGTTTTTTTTCTACGCATATGCGAAAAATTTCACGAAAAGCGCTGGAAAAATTGAGTGAACGGAATGCCGCCAGGCGCCAGTGGTATGCCACAATTTACTTTCATTTGCCGCACAGGGCGAGGGGGACGGAGCGAGGGGTACCGCTACTTGTCTTTTGCCCGGCAGCTGCGGGCGCCTTATCACTTTTTAATTGTCGCCAACTGTCGCGGCGCCGAAACCAAACTGGAGCATAGAAAACTAATTGTCTGCTCTATTTTACATAATGCCTTGCCTGCGGGCGTTTGTGAAAATGCAGCCAAGTTTGTTGCCTAAGTCATTCGTTATTCGCTTAGCAAAGGTAATTGATTTAAATACCAGTTCATTTTCAGTTACATAAATCATTTTATTGGCTAGTTTATAAATTTTCGTGTAATTATAAAACAATTTTTATGGCCATAAACGTTATTTCCTTTGTCTTGAAGATCTTTATCAATTATGCTGGCACGCGTCGAGCTCGCAATTGGCCCACTTATTATTCCCTTTAACAAAACTATTTGAGATCTGCACAAAAAAAACGTTACTTAATAACTATAAAAAAAGAGTGAACTGAGCGCGGCACATACCACAAAACGAAATGAAACGTAAATTGCCCCTTCACTGTCAGAAAGACAGCCAAAGAGACAACAACAGCAACAACAACAGCAACAATCATGTGTAAAACCTTGGTGGTTAACATTTTTTCTTCGCGCTTTTGTTGTTTGCTTTTCTTTGGCGTTAACAATTTCACTTTCACAGCATCCGAGTTCGATATAGATACAGATATATATATATACAGTTGGCCCGATGCAGACATGTGTTAGTGTTTAATTACGCATGGGGGGCTACAATTTCTATGCCACAATGGCAAATAATATCGATCATTTACAGCCACAACCACAATGACACATACGTGTGTGTGTGTGTGTGTGCCGTTATATTAAAGAAGCAGCAGCACACACACACGCACACACACACAGAGATCGCAGCATCTGCTTGGCAGTGAAACTTTTACTTAGCAAGCAAAAGCTATAACAGCAATCGAAGTAGTAAACAAAAACATTCCAACACATGAAACTGACAAAAAAAATGTCTGTTTCGAGTTCTGTTTTTCTTATTGTTGTGTGTGTTAAGCAAAACCTGTGCCCATTGTTTGCATTTGGCTTTGACTTTGGCTTTGGGCCGGGCTCCATCTGTGGCCTCATCTCTGGGTTGGGCTGCTCTCAGCTGTGTCGTACGCAAAAATTTGTCAGCTTGTGATGTTGTCTTTGGCTGGCGTGCTCAATTAAGCAAAATCTATCTCTTTTGGATGCTTTGCTGCCAAAAAGTGTTTGAGAGGGAATTTGTGAAAGCGTTCAATTAAATTAATGGAACTAACCAAGCTGCTGCTGCCAAAAACTCATCGAAAGCTATAAAGAAATTAACTTGATGTTGCATGAAATGCATTTTATGATTGAACCCAGATGAGATAAACAAAACGAAAATGATATATAGCTGTGTGGATGGAATAGTGAATTATTATCAGTCCAATATGGTATTATTATTTGGCATTGATTGCTGCTGGCTCTGCAATTCGAGTCCCATCGATGGCTCAATGCAATATCCGGCTCATCTAGCCCAAATTGTTGGTCATCAAAGCACACCACGTAAATTATCGAGAATTAGAACAAACAGAGAGCTAGAGTTATGTCTGTGTGAGTGTGCTACAGTGCAGTGGTTCACCTAGTTTACTACAACAATAACAACAACAACGATGCCGATGACGACCAGTCAAGGAGACAGCTACGATTGTCATTTCAATCAATAGACGGACGCCGAGTGGAGCTCCCTCTGCAAAAGCAAACAAACAACCCACAAACACAAACAAGCAACAAGAGCAACAACTTTTCATTGCATTTTCACTAGCTGGTGGCACTTTTCACATTATTTAATGTTTGCCAGCGGCAAATGTTGAAGCGTATAACAAAAGAGTTGGCATCGAGTTGGATGCTGGATGCTGCTAAGCTAATTAGACAGGAAGACTGAAAAACAAAGCGCGTTTCTTTTGTCTTAAGGCTGCGATAACGATAGCGATAACGATAACGATATGTAGAAATGTCAGTAACCAGTAATTTGATTGTGTTAATTAAAAAAGAAAACAAAAGGCAGTAGCAACAGCTACAACAACAACAGCGGCATCAGCAGCAGCAGATATGCCCTTATATGAAAAAGAGATGCCAGACGAAAGCTCGCTGGGAGTTGCGCATGGCAAACGTCAACTTTCACTTGCCTTATGCCAAAACAGCAACAACAATAACAAGCCAAGTCAGTCATCAGCAGCAGCAGTTACACATTACTACAAACAACAACAATAACAATAGCAATAACAATGCGCACTTAAACTGAGCCTGGCTCATCATCCAAATGCCACTCAGCCACAAGAGCTGCATAGAAAAAGTTCTTATACACTTCCTATAGGGCTTACTGACTATAAGCACGCTGTTTGTTATGCTTGTCAAGCTTAACTTTAATATTATATAAATTCTATCAGTCATCATGAATAGAGTAGAGTTAGCTTCTGAAGTCTTTAACTAGCTAATGAGCTGTGCAAGTGTATATAAAAGTCGTTGTATATTTCAAACACTTGTCTAATTTAGCGATGCGTTGATTTGATAAGATATCTTTTGTGGTAGCTGCTGTTGGGCAGCAATTAGCAAAAAAAAATTTCGATGCTTGTTAATTGCCAAGTTTGTGGCTTAAGTCTTTCGTATGCAAATGGGGAGACACTTTTTTTTGCTCAGGTGAAAATAGTCGAGGAGGAAGAAAGTGAAGCAGCAGCAGCACAAAGCACCGTTAAACTAGGCAACCCACACACATACACACACACAAATGCACTGACCAGCCCCATTCATTGAAGTTCTTTTGGGAGCATTGCGTAACGAGCGAGTCAGCGTTTGCGGCTAGGGTCAAGCAGAGTTGGCAGCGCTGCTGACAATAAAGCAGCGCCGCAGCGTCCGTTACTGTCTCAGTGGGTTAATAGTACACTTGCTCAATGGTGGCTAGCTGGCAAGCCGGTTTTTATTTTTAGCTGGCGCGTCGATTTATGGCCAAGGCTTGTTAAAAACCCATTTACATGGGGTGTGCTCTTGCTCTGTACACGGTGCAATATGATGGGCCGCTCTGTTGTTGTTGCTCTTGTTGTTGCTGTTGATGTTGCCATCTGTAAAAGTAAAACTGCCCGCAACAACATTCACCCAGGCAGCCCAAAAACAAAAAGTCAACGCTCAGTCAAGTGAAATGCGACGCAGACGCCGCCGCCGCTTACTTTTTTTCTTCATTTTTTCTTACACTCCCTCCCCCCTCGCCGCTCACACCGGTTCAAGCGGCAGCCGGCGCGGCAACCTGAGCGCTGCTTGGCAGCCAGCTTCACTTGGAGCTGTGTGAAAGCTGCGCCTCAGATGCGGTAGTCAGTCGCAGTCGAGCTCAGTCGCTCAGTCTCAATCGGCAAGCAGACGCAGACGCAGGCGTAGAGGCAACGTCTCCAACTCCAAGTCGAAGTCGAAGTCGAATTCGTATTCGAAGACAACGCGCGGCACGTGAAATGTTTAGCGAATGTTAACACAATGTTAATGCTATGCTAGGCCAAACTGTAAAGTAAGCAACATGGAATACAAACACAAACACAAACACAAAGACAAATTAATGGGGCCCATAAAGTGGGGCCAACCACTGTGAAGAAAACTTGCCACTGCGTTGGCGTTGAGGCTTCTCGTTGTGGTTGTTGTTGTTGTTGTTGCTGTTGAGTGCAGCTCCTCGTTGTACTGTTATAGTGAAAATAGAAAGTGGTTCCTGTTTGTTGCCCGCGAGTTTTCATTTGCTTTACATAAAATGCAGTTTCGGCGGCACTAAATGGCCGTGTGAGAGTGTTAGTGTGTGTGTGAGTGTGAGTGTGAGTGTGTATATATAGTGTCATTTAAGTGCTGTTCAAGTTATGAGCATTAAGCCATTAAAAGACTGCTATTTATTATGGCTAGTTGTGGCTATAACGTCTAAATAAAAGTTGGAAAAATGTTTAAAAATTTATTAAAATTAACATTGTGTTAAAAAATTATTAATTTGAAGATAATTAAAAACAATTTGAATATAAAAGTGATATTTTATCTGATATAGGCTATGGATACCCTGGAATATTGATCTAGTTAAAAAAACACAGCTATATTTTCGAAAAATTTAAAACATTGCAACAATGCAAAAATAATCTATAATATAAAATATATAAATTTGTTTATTTTTGTTCAAGTTATTCAAGAAGAATAAATAATAAGACAAGGTCATAGACTATATAACACCCTGTATAATATGCATACAGTATATGTTAATGCTAAATGTTAAGAGAATCTATTCCATTAGGTTTATGCAAAACTTCAACTGCTGGATGCATTGTTTACCCTTGTTCCCCTTTCTATTCTGCTACTTACAGAAAGAGATACCAAAAGATCAACAAACCCGAGAAGAAAGCAGCGAGGAACGCGAAGAGACGAACAGCAGCAACAGAGATTCAAAACAAACTGTTTTGATCTAGCAGACGGATAGCAATTCGGCACACAGATATATATACGGCTATATAGTCGAGCAGATTTATATAGCAGTGACAAAATGGGACACTCTACGCGACACAGTTGCCTCTTGGCCTTAGTCTTGTGCCTGGCATTCAACACAGAGGTAAGTTCTCCCAAAATATGTAAAGCTGTCTGGAAGAAAGTGTTTAAAGATGAATCTTACAAACAGACTTGTTGAAAAATGCAGATCTATGTCCGATAGCCCAATCAATATGATTTCAATTCAATTAGGAAACACCAAACGCTATACAGTTAGAGTGGCCCACTTCCAAGTTGACAGCGAGCGAGCGGCTTCTTTTTTATACATATATGCAAACCAAGCTCTATAGCGGATCTGTTCACTTTCGACGCGACAGAATACCGTTTATCAATATCCAATTCAATTCGAATGCAAATCAGTGCGAGTGTCCATTGTGTGGCATATTGATGGGTTGATGCTCAGATGAGCTGTATTGCTAGCGGTATAACAGAGATCAATCTGCGATCCGCAGTAGCAGAGGCGGATGCGGAGGCAAAGCAATGCAAAACAAAGCAAAGCGAAAAGAAGTGCAATAAGTGAGCTGCAGTCGCATTAAACGGCACTTTGCTGATCAATGTAATTAGAAGCAGCTAAAGCTGACAGCAGCAAGTAACCGAGAGAGAGAGAGAGCGCGCGAGATTAGCTTATTAGCGGCGCTGTAAAACGTTTAACAGCAATATGTTACCCAGCTAAACTGTAATCAATCAAAATTAGCAATTAAGATAAGATAGAGAAAGAGAGCTTAACAGTGGCGCTGTTAAACGTTTAACAGCGTGCAAAATGTTAGCCAGCTTAACGGTAATCAATCAAAATAACGAACGACGAACATAAGTGAGAGCTTAGCTTAACAGAGGCACTGTTAACAGTTTAAAATGTAAGCCTTAACGGTAATTAATCAAAATTACGAATGGTCATAAGTTTTGAGGTTATGTTTATTTTTTTGATTGAAATGCAAGACTTAAATGAAAACGTATTTAGCCACATATATGCGAATATGTAAATCAACACAAATTGCTTATTTATGCAGCCACTTGAGCTGCATCATTCACACACTCACACATTCACACAGAGAGAACTCCAGTCGCAAAAGCAAGTATCTCGCAGATGCAATCGCGAGTCACGGAAAACTCCAACTGCAAGTAACTGGCCAGCAGTCGGAGCTGCGTGTCTGTATCTGTATTGGGGCAGCGAAATTGCAGTTATGCTCTGATTTGTACCAGTTTTGACTTTCTTGTTTATAGCGCATTAATACATTAAGATTGCTATATTATTCATTTAACGCCAGTTTTCTTTAGCCGCGAGTGAAACGCTCCACAGAAGTGGGGAAAAACTGCAGCCAACAAATACGTATCGATTGCTGTATATTAGAATGTATTTTATATAGCGAGATATATCAAAAGATGTAGAAGTAAAGTCTTTTTTGTTTAATATAACGCTTCTTTTATTTAGTTTTCGTTTGGTTCGTGGTCATTTCACTTTCAAAACCAACTCACGACATCTCGGACGACAAAAGATACCCAAAAAAACAAGAGAAGAAAAAATCCACAGCGTCATCGTCTTGAACTTTCGATTTTCGTTGGGCTGAGCCACAGACACAGCGTTACATCCGCTTTCCGGGCATAGCCAGAAGAAGAAGAAAAGATACAGCTATAAAATTATGAACCAAATGTGAAACGGGAATGAAAAAGATACACTGAAAAGAAAGCGACGCAATCGAGTTACCACGGGAGAGCGACAGAGGCAGAGAGAGAGAGAGAGAGAGAGATAGAGAGGGGGAAGGTAACAGAGGAAGGGAGTAAGCTTGCTCATGTAGCTTATGCAATAGGCCCTGCTTTCGGCTTAGGTAAACGTGCCTCGCTCCACTCGGCCATTCAATTTCAAAATAAATAAACTGCTGCGCAATTTTCAACGCTCCGGCACGCTTCTGTCGAAAAAAGCATGGGTGACGATTAGGTTTAGGCTCGAATTGCATAAGACGCTCCAAATGAAATGACAAAACAGGCAGCCAACCATGGGCACCAGGTTTTCCGCAATACCGAAAAATCAACGAACTGGGAGCTATAACATCTTTAGCAATGCAAAGAAATATCTTTTAGTAAGACTATCAGGTCAAGGAAGATATACGATCTTGGAATATATCCGATCTGCTGATCAGAAAGTAGAGAAGTCTGTCCAGAGAATATAGAGACCCTTTCAATGAAGCTGTTCAATATACAATCTTTTGCATATACCTTAGCTAGTTTAGTCAACCAAGACTTCCTTACAAACTTAGGATTCCCCTTAGCTAGATTACCTAACCTAGATTTTTCTTGCAAATATTACTTATGTTTCTTGTTTACTCCTCCCACAGCATCTTTCGGTGCACGGCGATGCCTCACATATTGAATCGGCGGCACTGCCACTGGAACACAGAGCTGGCTATGGACCGCCAGCGCCTTCACCTATCTATGGCGCACCACAGGGACCGTTGAGCACCGCTGGCGCTGGTCCCAGCAACGATCTGTCGGAGGAGGCCTGGCCGCTGGCCACCACCAACGACAGTCCACAGATCAAGCATCTGCAGGTGCAGTGCGAGAAGACGCACATGCGCGTGAACATTGAGTTCGACAGGCCCTTCTATGGCATGATCTTCTCCAAGGGCTTCTACAGCGAGTCTCACTGTGTGCACATGCAGCCGGGCACCGGCCATCTGAGCGCCACCTTTGAGATCTTCCTGAACAGCTGCGGCATGAGCAGCTCGGCCAATCACAATGCGGCTGGCTATGGTGCACCCACTCCATCGGGCAGCTATGTGGAGAACACGATCATTATTCAGTACGATCCGTATGTGCAGGAGGTTTGGGATCAGGCACGCAAGCTGCGCTGCACCTGGTACGACTTCTACGAGAAGGCAGTCACCTTCAGGCCCTTCCAGGTGGACATGTTGCATGCGGTAACAGCCAACTTCCTGGGCGATAATCTTCAGTGCTGGATGCAGATCCAGGTGGGCAAGGGCCCATGGGCTTCTGAGGTGTCGGGCATTGTGAAGATTGGACAAACCATGACCATGGTGCTGGCCATCAAGGATGACGAGAACAAGTTCGATATGCTGGTGCGCAACTGCGTCGCCCATGACGGCAAGCGTGCTCCCATTCAGTTGGTGGATCAGAACGGCTGCGTTGTGCGACCCAAGATCATGAGCAAATTCCAGAAGATCAAGAACTTTGGACCCTCCGCCTCTGTGGTCAGCTTTGCCTACTTCCAGGCCTTCAAGTTCCCCGACTCGATGAACGTGCACTTCCAGTGCGTGATCCAGGTCTGTCGCTACAACTGTCCCGAGCCCAAGTGCGGACCCGGTCTGCCTGGTGGTGAATATGGACTGCCACAGATCGGTGGCAATGCGCTTTCCGAGGAATACGGGCCACCAGAGGCCTACGAACGCAACGACTTTGCCTTGGGCGGTCTGCCCCCAGCAGCCTACCCCGATCCACGTCACCCAGCTGCCGATGCCAGCGGCGCCTACTCCGAGAACCAGCCCGATGTTGTGCCCTCACCACAGGCCCAAACCTCTGCCGTGACCACAGCCGAGTCGGCGGGCAATGCTGGCAGCGGACCGGCCAGCTCTCAGGCGCCACAGCCGCAGCCACAGCAGGGCAGCAACGAACTGGGTCTGCCACCACCTCCACTACCTGGCCAGCCCGGCCTATACAGCACCGTGAAGCGCAAGGATGATCTAAGCGGCGGCAATCTCGTATCACTGGGCGGCCGTCCACGCTCTGTTGAGGGTCTGGATGATCTGCGCGGCGTTCGCCGACGCCGTGACACCATGGAGATTGTGGTGAAGCCAAGGATCTACAAACGCAACGCACAGGAGATGACCGACGTGAACACGAGTCGCATCATTCAGGTGGTGGCACCTGGCGATGTCAACTTTGCGCTCAATAGCAATGCCAGCAACGAGACGGTGGTCATTCAGTCGGCGCGCTCTGCCGACGCCGAGACCATTTGCATGTCCGTGCCCAGCTTTGTCGGTGGATTGGTGATGCTGTTGCTCGTCCTGGCTGTGGCCTCTCTAGTCGCCGCCTTCCTCTTTGTGCGCGTGCGCCACTTCGATCGCAAGGGCGCGGGCATGGCCTATGTCAACTAAGTAGGAGGCAAACACACACACGCATACACACACACACACTAGGTATCCATGGCACCATCATCAAGCACGGCGTGAATTGAAAACCAAATCAGTTTTATGTGCACATCTCTTCATTCCTTACAAATCTCTAATTTATTTATGCTGTCCCACACTCTAAAACATTTCCCCAACTATTTATTATTTTCTTTTTTCGGCTATTTATTTAACTACATATTTCTTTCCCAATCGCTCGCTGCGTATTCGTATGGCAAGATTCGCCTTATCTGCATAATTCTTTAGGTCTTAGCGATCCAATCGAATCGGAATAAACGAAAATTGTGACGTCATTTCTCTCATTGTCAGATTTGTTAAGTTTCAGTTATACATATATAATTTAAAAGCAAAACAAAAAAAAACAAAACTATCTAAATTACGCGTTTAAATGTTATCATAAAAGGCACAGCGGATAAAAACGAAAGAAAATCAAAGCTGAAAATCGTTTACAATAAGTTAATATAGCAGATGTATATATTAAATTATTTATTTATTACTTTATCTGATAGCTGCGAAATAATAAAAAGTTTACTTTTATTAAAAAAAAAACTGTCTATTATTATTACTGTTGGGATGTTCTGTAAATATGTGCGTATGAAAATAGTTTGCTTTGGGCATATTTTATGAAAATTCAACTGTACTCTACTTATTTATTTACGAACACATAAATATTTACAATTCTCGTTTTACACATTGCCAAAAAGTAGTTAGCATACAACAAAATTCATTTATGCTGGAATTTCTAAATAAAACCGCCTGAGTCTTTTTTTGTACAACAATTTTGTGAATAATCGACTATGAATACGTTAACTATATCAAATAGCACTCAAGAGATAACAAATTGTAACAACTGTTGGGGACAGTTAGATTCTCTACGCTGCGCGCGCATCGTTTATTGTAGCTGGAACATGCACCTCAAGGCCGTCCATGTCCTTGGTCAATGTTATTTGGCAACCTAGTCGTGAGGTATCTGTCAGATCGTAGGCGAGATCCAGCATATCCAATTCCTCATCTCCTGGCTTTTCGGGCAGCTTCTCATAGTCAGGCACTTTGAATATGAGATGGCATGTAGAGCAGGTCAGTGTGCCCTCGCAGGCACCGAAGCCATCCAGATCCACATTGTTGTTTACGACGACGTCCAGCAGCGAGTCTCCCACCTTACCGGAAGACTTTATTTTCTCGCCACTCGCTCTGACGAAGGTCACATTCACACTGAGTGAGAGAGAGAGAGAGAAACAAACAAAAACTATTTATTAGTTTTCCCTTGGGCGTGTTTGTTAATTAGATACCACTTACACATCTTGTTGCCGCAGCGCTAAGCTCAGCGAGAAAGTGCGCGTGAAATTTGCTGCTCGAATTTCGTTGGTCAAACTATTTCGTAGGTAAGCATTACGCAGCGTAATCCTCGCTGAATTTCTGATTGTGTTGATGACCAGCATTTTCTTTTTGTTTGTTAGCGTACTATCTAATCAGTTAACACTTACACAACTGTACAGCAATATTTGCGGTATTTTTAAATTATAAAAACAGTAATTAGTAGCGAGTTTACGTAGTACACGCAACAGCTCTATACAGTAAATAATTGAGGAAATCTGATAGCTGACAGGTGGAGCCAATCATATGGCCTAATAGAGCTGCCAGACTGTTGAGCATTTACAGTGCTGCCCAGTGTTGCACAAACAGTCCGACAAGAAAATCACTTAAAATAAAATTTTACATGAAATCTGAAAGCATTCCTGGTCAATATTGCATGCCTTTAAAATTATTGTATGATTATTATTAGCAAGTTGTTCCCTAGCTTTAATTTGAAAATAAAAAAATACCAAATACTATCCAGCCGATTTGCATCATCGAACGCTATCGATAACATAATTGTCTTGTTTACAGTTTGCTAAAGCATGTCGAGTTTAAGTTTTTGGAACGAATTTAAATTAAAAAAACCTCCAGTGGTGATCTTACAAGTGGAGGATACAGTATTTGGTAATATATATTACATTTTAAGGCTTCTAGGCCCTTATATTATTCATCAATCTCTACGCAGCAAAGAATGTCTTTGTGCTTATCAACCGCTATCTGCAACAGTTGTCCAGACCAGAATTCTTGGAGTTTAAGCACACAGCCGCCTTGATAGGACGTCTAATGGCACGTCGAAAGAACTCTTTTCGAGGAATGCCGGGATTTCGTGCTGTCTGCAAACTAAATGCGGCGTTGTGCCGTCTATTGCGACTAGATCTGCCAAGAGATTTGGAGCGCTTTCGTGGCGCCTTACCGGATCCTTTGGATGTCGAGATGTCTGGCGAGGTGCCTACGCGACACAGTTTTGAATTCATCTTGGTCCGTTTGCTAGCCTTCCATCATTTGCATGAACGCATTAGGGACTGCTGCCAGGCGGCCATCAAGTACTTTGGACAAGTGATACGCAGCAACTTCTTCATGGAGTTCTTGACCCTGTTAATTGCAGCCATAGCCAAGATAAACAAATTAACCTTAGTACAGGCCAACACTTGTGCCACGTTATATAACAAGCTGCTGCCACAGTGTGTCAACTTTCCACATGTGAAAAATCATAA
Source organism: Drosophila gaucha (assembly GCA_035045545.1). Taxonomy (NCBI): domain Eukaryota; kingdom Metazoa; phylum Arthropoda; class Insecta; order Diptera; family Drosophilidae; genus Drosophila; species Drosophila gaucha. The sequence goes on from JAWNOY010000292.1 coordinate 4,044,394, forward strand.
GTTTCTGCCAGAAGACTGTAAACTGCCAACTCAGCTACGTTTGATTAAAGAAAGCCAGCCAGTTATGCGAGAGGAAGAAGCGAATCCTGCCGGTGTTACACTGCAAACACAAGCTCCTCCGTTGATTACGAAAGTGGAAAAGACCAAGCAACAGCGTAAGGAAGATGTGGGCGAAGTGGTTGAACGTCAAACTTTCTTAGCACCGCCACAGGCAGCTTATCAGCTAAACTCGCTGGACACCGTGGAAGACGTCAAGCATTTTATTTTAAATGAATCTAGGGCGCGCAAAAGGAATCCCGAGAGATGCCTAACTAAACCAATTCAAAATCACGAGTGGCTGGCAGCTAAGACGCTCTTTGAGCGCAAACTACAGACAGCTGAAGTACAACACGCAAAGGCTGTACATATATTTCGCAAATTTATTTATAGTAAAATATAACAAGGAGAAACTCACAAATTTAAAATACTTTTACGCTTACACAGTGGAGAGCATGCCTTCGGCCAGCTGCATACGCTTGAGTTCCACAATATGCTGCTCCGAATGAACGTTGCTACTCTGTAGAGAGAGAAAAGTATAATTTTACACATATGTTTTACGTAATGATTTGTTCTTTTTACCTTGACAAACTTTTTAAAGTTCTTGCGACCGCTGTATTTGTTGTCAGTTGTGTTAACTGCATCCGTTTCATCCGCGCTGCGAACACTGACGCTCATGTTGCACATGCGCACTTGTATGCTATCCTTCAAGCTTGCCAGCCATTGAACGTGCTCCAGCTTCTTTTTATCATCCTCATCGTCCTCGTGCTCCTGCTTGACAGCCTCTGTGTCCATTTGCGATTCAACTGCCTCTGGCTTCGTTTCCGGCTTGACATCCTCATGTAGCCCGCTACACGAGAGCCAGCCGCTTACGTTTACTTTGCGAGGCTGTTCCCTTGGCTTAGGCACAACGTATTTTGATTTGGATTTTGTTTCGGGCACAAATGGTACTGTGCAAACTGAATCCTGATCGTCATCGCTCACAACATTGCTCTGATTTTGTTGACCACGTCTGCTGAAATTGAACATATTCTCATTGGAGTCCGATGATCGCCTTGGCTTCTTGCTGTCGGTAAACTGGAAAAGGTCTTCATCGCTATCACTTTCACTTATGACCTTCAAATGCAGACGCTTGCGCGTCTGAGATGCTGCTGGAGCCAAGTTTTGGTTTGTAACCTGACTTTGTGACTTTTCCAGAAAATTACGCACACTAATTTTAGCTGGTTTATTAATCTTTGGGCTGGGCACAGCTTTTTCGGCCAGCATGCTCGCTTCAGTCGTATTAGGTGCTGAAGCTTGCGATTTGAATTGGAAAAGTTCCTCATCGTCGTCGCTATCACTCTGAGCTATTTTCAATGTAGCCTCCTTCCCACGCGCTGATCTTCTGGGCGAGATCAGCGTTTTCTTTGCCTCCACTTCCACCTCCTGCTGCGGATGAGCACGAGTTGAACGCCTAGGTGAAATTGTTGCAACCGGCTTTTGCCGTAAGTTAGTTGGTTGTAACGATGACAGTTGGCTTGCGTCGACGAGACCTTCTTCTGAATCCCTTTCAATGCTGTCTCCAGGTGGTATATCAATAGAACTTTCGGAGCTTGACTCGATCGAAGGAAACTTTTTTGATTTTTTTCTTGGTTGCATAGCAAGGGGCAGATCGTCGTCAGAGGAATCCGTCATATGGCTAATTTTTCGTTTTGATGTACTATCATCTAATGTTTTTGGCTTCTTTATTGGTTCGTCCACTACCTGAATGTCCTCGTCAGATGAGGAGTCCAAGTATATGGCATTATTTCGCCTTTTAGGCAAAATACTTTTTGATCGCTGCACTGGTTCCGGCTGTGGATTCGATGCCTGATTCTCACTTCCAGCACTTAGCGCATATATTTCCGACTTTTGCGACTCGTCAACTACAAACTCAGATAATTTGTCTGCGCCACGTTGTGTTTGACCGCGTTCTGTATTCGGAACCAAGATCGACGAATCCATGGATTCGGTTGTAGCCAACGAGTTCTCAGTTATCCTGTACGATGGATTACAAAACTTTTCCAACGAACAGTGCAAAATGGCCAGTCCTATTTCATAATCAGGTACAGGGCGGAGTCCAGCCTGCTCCAAAATACCTGGAATGACAGACAGATTAGATTTAAAAATAAAGTTGGAATAGACATTGCTTAAGTAAACTTACCCTGTACACTAAAAATAGTTTCTGTTGCTTGGGATTGGGTAGAGGTCACATATTGTATGACGACGACATTCGCTTTAGTTATGAATGGCTTCCGTACACCCGAGTTAAGATCCTTGCAGGCGCCGCTTGCTTTCTGGACGACCGGGCCGTACATCTCGAGGTGCTTGCGATTCATGAACACGAACGTTTTGCCAGCAAAGAGTTGTGTGCGTTCCGGACGCCACTTGATGCTGGGCATATCTGCTGGCTGTACGGGCGCAAAGTCTTCCGGCTTCGGCCAATTTTTGGACACATGGATTAGGTTAGCTAACTTCAGCAACTCTCGCCAGAAATCAACCCGGACTATGGGTTTATTCTCTAGCAGCGCATGCAGAAGCTTCACTGTGATCGTAACAGTGTCCATGGTTAAATGCGAACACTCATCCGTCCAAGACGACAAGATAGCTCCATTGAGCGGCTTTATAACCTGATTCAACTCTATTATCTCCGTGCGATTTAGCGCAGATGCCGTGGTTATGAATTTAAGCTGCGATAACTTCCACACATTCTCGAGTGCCCCAAAGCGGATCTTATCCCCAACTTTAATTACAGTTGGCGTATTGGCATTTATCTTTTTGTTACGCTCAATGTTATTGTTGATGAATGTGCCGAACCTGGAGTCGAGGTCTTCCACGGTGATTGTCTCGGCATTGGGAATACATATCTTGACATGAGTGCGACTTATACTGAGGTCCTTAGCTAGAATGACGTCCGTTGACAAGCGACCGATTGTGTATATCGCCTTGGATGGAATCAAAATGATTCTTTCCTCATCTGCAACACATCCCATCGTTAATAAATAGAGCATAAATTAATTTTTTGGCTGTATGCAAACCATTATTTTCTTTAGTCAAAACAAACATAGTTTACACAATTTGAACGGCTGCAAAATTTCACAAGTTCCGCTGACAGAACCATCTGTTGGAATTCTGTTAAGTAAAAGTAGTATTTCTGTTAACAGATAAGCGCGTAAAGTTATGCTTAGTACGCAACTTAAGTGCAGCTGGCAAATAAATCTTGCTCATGTTAGCGTGAGCTGCGTACCAGTCATTACGTTCACAGTTGAATGGCAACCGGTGGACTGCATTCGGTTTTCTGTTTGTTGTTTTAATTTAGTGAAACAATATATATTTTAAAGTCAATGTGCATACATAAACAGTGAAAAATGGCGCATTTAACGGGCACGCGTGTCAGCATGTTCAACGAGTCCTTTCTCAACGACAATGAGCACGATTCAAACGCCGTGCTCATGGAGCTGGACAAGGGGCTTCGCAGTGCAAAGCAGGGAATACAATGTGAGGCGATTGTGCGCTTTCCACGACTCTTTGAAAAGTATCCCTTTCCCATACTCATAAACTCGTCATTCATCAAACTGGCGGAGTTCTTTGTGAGCGGCTCCAATCTTCTGCGTTTCTGGGTGCTGCGTGTGTGTCAGCAGAGCGAGAATCATCTGGACAAGATTCTCAACATTGACAACTTTGTGCGGCGCATTTTTATGGTGATGCATTCGAATGATCCAGTTGCGCGTGCTCTACTCCTCCGCACCTTAGGCGCCGTCTCACGTGTAATACCAGAGAAGCCACAGGTGCATCATGCGATACGTCGTGCTCTTGACAGCCATGACACCGTCGAGGTGGAGGCCGCCATCTATGCCAGCAGCTGCTTTGCTGCCCAATCGAGTTCCTTTGCCATCAGTATGTGTGCAAAGATCTCCGACATGATTGAATCGCTGCAGGTGCCGGTGCCAATGAAGCTGTTGCTCATTCCGGTGCTGCGACACATGCACCACGATGCCAATACGGCGGCATTGGTCAGTAAGCTGTGCCTGGAACTATTGCCCAAGTATCCCGCCCAGAGCTTTGTGGTGGCCATCATCAATACACTCACACAGTTGTCGTCACGTACACTGGTGGGTGTGCCGGGTCAGCTCAACGTGTTGCTTGACTTTATGCAGGATCTGCGAACGCCGGTGCGTATTCAGGTGCTACGCTCCTTCAATGAGCTGGCTGGCAAGCAGAGCGTGAACGCCTGGCCGAAGCCTGCCATTGGCGCTCTCATAAACAAATTCCACCTCTGCGCGAATGGAGCAGAGCAATTCCTTTTCCTCTCCATACTCCTGAAGCTGAGCGAGTGCCCACTGACTTGCCAGCATCTGCTGTGCGAGCATCGTGACGCCTTGCTGCGACTTTGCAATGAGTGCATCAGCAAATTGGATGACTATACCACGGCTACACAGGCAATGGCTGTGCTGGCTGCCTTGTTGGCATTTGGTCTCGAGAAACAGGTCACGCAGGTCGACGACATCCTGGAGATGGTGAACTTGCACATGGAGGGGCTATTGTTCTGCACAGCCCGTCGGTCAGAGCTCAATCGAGATTTGCGCCGTGTGCTTGCCTATGGCATACGCATAACCCAAGCAAATGCGGATTTCGGCGCCGATTTCGTTGAGATGGTGACCAATACGCTAGGCGACAATGTGGATTATCCGCCTGATAATCTGCAGCTCATTTGCGAAGCTGCCGTAGGACTCTGTGAGCACTTTCAGCTGCGCAAGTACGCATTCTCCACAACTGAAGGGCTGGAAGATGCAGCAGTCATGGAAATTGACGAAGCTGTGCCAGCTAAGGTAATCCTGCTCCCGAATACAATAATGAAATCAAACATTAATATTCTGATTTGCAGGCCAATCCAATGCTGGCTCGCCTGCCCCTTATTCTGTACAAGTTAAACAAGCTGGTGGATAGCGAGGAGCAGCCGGAGCAGCTACTCCGCACAGTGGAAATACTTAGCGCGCTGGTCTGCCAATCGACGATGGGCTGTTATCTGCCCCATGAGGTGGTGCAGTGCTTCGAAAAGTGCATCGATCGCGTCAACTGTTGGACTCTCTATCGCATAGCGCGCACGGCTAGCCGCTATGGACATCACTACGTGGCTGCGCACATCTACACGAAGGTTTCGCAGATTGTGATCAGCGATCACATGCACTACTTCTTGGTTGCGCTGTCGCAGATCTCGCAGGCTGAGTGCATTCTCAACTATGGCCTAGAATATTCGTATATGCGGGAGAATTATGCGCCCACGGAAGCGCCGGAGCCATTGTTTCCGTTGATGAGGCGCCTGGAGGCGGCCAGCAATCTATATCAGCAAGCGCTGGCCAGCATGCGTGCCTGCTCCTCGCCCCAACATCCGTGCAGCTTTCAACTGGAGTATCTGAAGTTGCGCGCACAGTTCCTGCAGACTCTGCATCTGGCAGTCACTGTTAAGAATGCACAAGTGATTGTGCCGCCTCCAGCGATTGCCGGAAGCCTGGCTCAGAATTCACGTGATTACTTGCAAAAGTTTGGTCATGTAACGAATCAGTTGCGCAAGCTGGTCAAGTCGCTGAAGGCCTGCGAAGAGATATACGCACGCCTCTATAAATCGTCCTTTGATGCAGACAGTGTGACGCTGGAGTTTCTTGAGGTGGCCGAATTTCAATGTGCGCTCTTCGCCCATATTATCGAATCAATTTGTTATGCTACTCCACCGGAACCACCTGTCTTCCTGACTACCGGCAATCATCCGGAGACACGCTTCTTTGCAGCTAGCTGCCAGAGAATGGAACAAATGCAGAAGAACCTACCCCAGGAACCGCCCAATGCCAAAACCATAAGCAACAGGCATTTGGACGTAATCATTGCTTTGATTGAAATCATAACGAAGACGTCGCTCTGCCTGCCTCGCTACTTCTTCCAGATACTGCAGTCCACACAGATTAAACTGTCGGTTAGCCCACAGCCTCGCAGTGCCACAGAGCCCGTCATTGTGCAGTCGGGCAGCAATTTGGTGATCAAGGTGGAAGGAGTACTCCAACACTTTAGTAAGCAGCAGAAACACTTCCGGCGCGTCGACTCGGTGCAACTGAGTCTCACATCGCAGCTGCTGACGCCACGGCCGGGCAACGAGTTGGTGAAGTTGCCCAACAATGACACAGTTACACTCAATCAAATAGTGAAGCCACAACGTGACTTCCTCTCCGGTAGCTTCTTGCTGCCCATTTCGAGTGGCGGCCAGTTTCAGGTGACGCTAGAGACATTTGTCGTGGATGAACATGGCATAACTTGGTGCACGGGTCCTAAAAGCTCTATGGTAGTACGAGTGCTGGATGATCCAACGAAACCTGCTGCAGCGCCAGTGGCCAGCACTTCTCAAGCCACAAGCCAAGCCAGGCGCTACTAAAATTTATAAAACGTTTTTATAATAAAGTCAAATTTAAAATATGTATTTGAAATACGCGGGTTATTTTATCAATAAGGCAGCACTGCGTTGGGCTTAAGTGGCCATCACGGCGTTGCTTTTGTGTGAATGGTAAACCAGCTGTTTCACACTTGCAATCGTGCTCTTCACAGTGAAGTTTTCACGTTAGTCGTTGTAATAAACAATGTAAAGAAATATCTAAGAAATTGTTGTAGTTTATTTTTTCGCAAGAAATGCGGGTGTGTATTATCGCAGGACAGGAAGCTCGCACTAAATGGAGTTTATCGGCAATAAAGGCAGCAGTTTATCTTTGATATTTGATACCCCATAAAAGAGCTGCAGCGAGCGAGCGAGCGAGCAAGTGGGTTTTATGCTGCGATTGTGAATTTTAATTAAAATCAATTAGGCGCACACACAAAATAACGCACGCAGCCAGAACAGAGCATTCACAAATTTCAGACTATCATAACACAAACGGACGGTTGACCAAATTCCGCGCTTAACCTGTGGTGCACACACCACAACCCATGGACATAATTGCCCTAATTGGAAACAACAGCAGCAGCAGCAGCAGAGCAGCAGCTCCAATAGCATGGCACAATTTACGCTGTGAGTATACAAGCTGGGCTCTTTTAGCACAGAGCCCACTGCGAAGCGAGTAGGCGACGGCGACGGCGACGGCGACCACACCGATTGCGATTGCTGTTACCGGGGCCTCCCTCAGAGGGTGCGTTAATATATATGCACATATACATATATAGAGAGACCTTTGTTTATCTATTGAAATCGTGTTATACGACGCGTCGTAATATTATGCAAGTGAAACCGCTCCCGTCGCCTACTAACACAGACTGATCGCACACACATTTTTCAATTAATTATTACACATCTCTTGGCTATTGGGTGTCTGCCGCTTTAGCTACAACAAACACAATGCTCCGCCCAACAACGATATCATCACACGCGTCGACTGCGACTGCGAGCATGTGCCGCTGTGCTCGGTTAATGATGTCCAGTTAAGGTTCTTGGTGCCCGACGATCTAACGGAGGTGAGTATGCACACCTGCTTGAGAATATATTGAATATATTGAAATGATGCTTCCTTTCAAGGTGCGGACGCTGTGCCAAGAATGGTTTCCAATCGACTATCCACTGTCATGGTACGAGGATATTACCTCAAGCTCGCGCTTCTTTGCGCTTGCCGCTGTTTATAATCTGGCCATAATTGGTTTAATTGTTGCTGAAATCAAACCGTATCGAAATGTTAATAAGGAGGTAATAGCCAATATCAGTGATAGTGATGAGTTTTACACGAGGTTGAGCGGTTTTCCCATGCAGGACAAAGGCATATTGCCCGACTCGATGGGTCGCACCGCCGATGTGGGCTACATATTGTCGCTGGGTGTCCATCGTGCCCATCGACGGAATGGCATCGGTTCGCTGCTACTGGACGCACTGATGAACCATTTGACGACAGTAGAAAGACATGCGGTGAAGGCAATCTTCCTGCACACGCTGACCACAAACCAACCTGCCATATTTTTCTACGAGAAAAGAAGGTAACCCACCTCCAATTAACCCACCTGCATATTGATAACTGCCATTCCACACTGTTGTTGCTTTGCGTGTCTTTAACGAATTAACGGCCATTCCTGTTTCGTCCACAGATTTACGTTACATTCGTTTCTGCCCTACTACTATAATATACGAGGCAAGGGCAAGGACGGGTTCACGTACGTGACCTACATAAACGGCGGTCATCCACCTTGGACATTATTATATCCTTTTACCAAATGCCTTTACTGTATTGTAGCTTGCACATTCCTTTTGATTTTCTCTTTACACCTTTGGTTGCCCTAACTCTTGCCACACAGATCACTTCAAGCACTACGCTTCCAAGCTTCGTCACACTGGTAGCCTTTGCGTGTGGATGGCATCACGCGTGCAGCAAATGGTGCGTTGGTTCTACCACAAGCTGCTCACACGCTTCAATGTTATTGAATGAGCCAAACGGACTGCAACCACTCCCCCAATCATCCTTCCGACACTCGAGAGAATTGTGTATGATAAGTGTGTTCACACATAGGCATCTGAAACATTGTGAATCATCCATCGTCCTGTTGACTGCATACACAACATCCATTCTTAATGTTAGGCGAGCCAAATCATTTCGTTTTATACATACATACAAATCAAGGAACAAACAATGTTGAAAGTTGTAAAATAGTCTTATATACATGTATTATTACGTTTTTAAATATGTATATGTTCACTGCTGTAAATAGTCGTATCATCTTTTATTTCAAATGCTGTACAAATTACTATAGCGCAAGTGATTTTTATAACTTCTTTTTTATATCTATATAATTTTTTTTATTTAATCTTTTTAATGTTCTCTGTAGGTTTTATTTTCTACGCACAAGACAGTCATTTTAGTTAGTTTAGCAAAACAAAAAAAAAACGTTACAAAAATACAAAGATGCTCATGCTTAAACGCTTTATTTATGAAAATTGCACACAAATAGCTTTGAGAACTGATTAACGAAACGAATAATATATGCATAAATTTAAATCCTACAAGCTTACAATTATCAATTTTTTTTTAAATATGTTCCCTTAATAGTATTTTGTAAAAGTATTTCAATGCAAAACTGTTTCACAGCTGATTCATGTTATTTTAGACACAATTTACTTAGCGAATTGTCATATTTTTAAATAAAAACTTGTAAAGTTATAAATATAAGCTGTTGGTTGTGTCATATTAGTCTCCAGGAATTTGTGGCATTAGTGAGAATTGATAAGAAAACTAAAAGAGTCACCTAAAATTAGTCACCTGTTGTTTAACATCGGCAGCAACGCGCGCGCGAAAATCTTAAAAGTCCACGGTGTAACTGTAAGTGGCTGTTCAGAAAATACCAAAAAAGCGACTTCAAAAATACCATGCAACAAGTATGGAATAATTTGTTGTTTTTTGGTTTTGCTTTTCTGGCAACGCCATATCCACATGTTTGTTATCGATACATACGATAGTTTTCGGTGCTGTATTGTGAACTACAGATTAGGTGAGGACCTGAACGTCAATTTAGTAGCATAAATTCGTTGAAACATTATTACAAAAATGTTCTCAAGAGCCGCACTCCTTACAGGTAAACGTTGAAACTGTGTAAATAGTTAAATAAAGTATATAAAAATTCGGTTTTTGTCCACCAAACGTGTGAAAGTGTATCCCAACCGCGACCGTGAAAATTGTTACGGCACTGCAAATTCTGCCATCGTGGTTTATGTAATCACGAGCAGCATTCGCAACAGAAGTGTCAAAATTGATTTTTTATTTGCAAATGGATGTGAATGCAGCATAATGTTAATCGTCTATCATTTGTTGTTTAGCCCAGCGTCCTTTGACTTTGGTGGCTAGCCGTTCGGCAGCTGCCGCCGCCGCACAGCCAGCCGGCGGAGCTGTTGAGCGCCGTCAGCGTCCCGAACATCCCGGCAAGGTGCGTTTGGGTTTCATTCCAGAGGAATGGTTCCAGTTCTTCTACAACAAGACTGGTGTCACCGGACCCTACACATTCGGCGTGGGTCTGATTACCTATCTGTGTTCCAAGGAAATCTACGTCATGGAGCATGAATACTACAGCGGTCTGTCGCTCGGTATTATGGCCATTGTTGCGGTCAAGAAACTGGGCCCAGCCGTCGCTCGTTGGGCTGATGGTGAAATCGATGTATGTTTGTATAGCCATGATATTCAATGGAATGGATATAATACTATTTTGTTGCTATAGAAAATTGAAGGCGAGTGGAAGGAGGGCCGCGAGGCTGAGCTCAAGGTTCTGGCTGATGCCATTGAGGCCGAGAAGAAGGAGCAATGGCGCGCCGATGGTGCCCTCTTGCTGATGGACGCCAAGAAGGAGAACATTGGCCTCCAGCTGGAGGCTGCTTTCCGTGAGCGTGCGATGAACGTCTACAATGAAGTCAAGCGCCGTTTGGACTACCAGGTGGAGTGCCGCCATGTTGAGCGCCGTCTCAGCCAGAAGCACATGGTCAACTGGATTGTGGCCAGCGTGCTGTCCAGCATCTCGCCCCAGCAGGAGAAGGAGACGCTGAACAAGTGCATTGGCGATTTGACCGCATTGGCCCTGCGCGTTAAGACCCCCTAAACGACTCGAGTTTTAGTTTGTTAAAATGTAAAATTATACAAAAGTACGAGACGCAGCAAAACAATCGGAAATGTACCACAAAATGTTAAAGCATTATAATACAATATCTGTCTTGGAATGAAATGCTGCTCCACCAACTGGCTATCTTTTTGCCTTCGAGGGGGATCATCAAGGATCATATGGATTACCAAACATGCATTTATTCAATCTTATCTTACTAATCACACACATTTGTCAGTCTTCATCTGATCTATCTTCTAACGGTCGTTCACCATTCAGCCGCTCCTCGAACTCATCCACAAGGTCTTGATGGCGATCCTCCTGCAGCGTTTGTACACAGTATTCGAATGCGGTGACCACGCAGAGGGGTTTCTCGCCATCGTAGAAGCCGGTGCCTTCTCGCAGATAGGTCACGCCCTTGGCCAGCAGCCAACGTTCTAGCTGCAGGAAGCAGGCGCACTGCCACGGATTACCCTCAATGGCGACACGCTTTAGATTGCTAAGCGTGCCATTTAGATCCGGCAGAAAGGTTAGCTTATTGTTGTCAATGAGCAGATCCGAGACACTGCTCAGGCTATCCAGCACAACGGAGCTGATTTGGGTCAGCTTGTTGTTTCCCAAGTGCAGCTTCTGCAGACGCCGCATGGGCGCAAACATGCGCACGTCGAGGCTGGAGAGTTCGTTGTTGCCCAGCGACAGGTACTCCACGAAGGGCAGCGAGGAGAAGGCCAGCGCATGCAAACGCTTCAAATTGTTCCCGTTCAGATTCAGTTTGCGCATGCGCTCCAGAGTCTGACTGCCGAACGCCCTTTCGTCCAAGTGGTCGATGTTGTTCTGCGACAAGTCGAGTGAGTCCAGATCCTCCAGGGATGCGAAGGTCTGCGGCTTGATCTCGATTATATCGTTGGACTGCAAATACAGTTTGCGCAGCGAACGCAGACCCGCAAACTGTCCAGCACTCAGGCTGGCGATGCTATTGTGGGATATGTCTAGCATTTGGAGTCTGCCCAGTGGCCGAAACTGATTGTCAAAGAGCAGTCGTATATTATTTCCGGACAAGTCCAATTGCTGCAGCGCAACCAGCTGGTCCACATCAGAGCCAAAGACCTGTGGACGCAGTGCATCCAGCTCATTGTGTGAGAGATTTAACGAGCGCAGCTGCCCCAAGGGCTGAAAGGTGTCCCTGCCTATGGTGCGCAGTGCATTTTCAGCGAGTTGCAGCTCGAGCAGTCCACGTAATCCCCGAAAGCTCGTCGCATCAAGCTGCAAAATTTAGAAAGTCGTTTAAAAAAATTGGATTTTCTTAGAAAAGTTATATCTAAGTGATATTTAATGGTGATGCATATTAATTATAGGTTTCATTTCTTATGCAAAGCGAATCATCTTCAGTTGCGTTAGCTTAATACTGCTGAAAGCAAACAGGTTCTGATATATGTATAGATGTATATAGTCGATTCTCTTATTGATCTGAGAGACTGTAAGAGCTAGAGATTTGATATTCCTTTTGTTCTTCGACAAAACTATATCGGGCCCAGCTACGTGCTTAACTTTCAATTTTATATACATATATATAACTGAAAATCGTATCAAGATCGGATCACTAAATTATATAGCTTTAGTACTAATATGATACTGGCCACGGTATTACCTAGTTGAACAAACTCTGCTAGACTGAACTCATATTGAATGAGATTGGGCAAAGAAAACGTGTGATTATTTAGATGTGTAGTAAAGAGCGAATATAGATTAGATTAGTTGAAAGCCCTCGACCTCTCATCTAAGTGTTTTAAAATATGTGTATGTATATAGAAAGCAGATTCATAGTTGTCTCTGTGGAGACTGCATTGTTTGTTGGTAACTCACCTGGCTCAGGCGATTGCCGTTCAGGCTGAGCTGCTGCAAGTGGGGACAAAGGCCGAGGCTGATGTTTGTCAATTGATTGTGGCTCAGCTGCAGCTGCTGCAGCAGCGGCATTTGTGGCAGCTCGAGTTGCAGCAGTGAATTGTGTGAGAAATTGGCATAAATCAATTTGTGCAGGTTGTCAAAGAGATCCTTTGGCAGAGCAGACAGCTCATTGTGGCTGGCGTCGAGCAGCTGCAGCGACGAGTCGGCTGCAAAGTGTGAGCCCAGCAGTTGCTGCAAGGAGCAGTTGCTGATATTTAGCTGCTCCAGCTGGGGCAGCAAGGAGAAGCCGCGTCTCTCCAGCAGCAGCTGCGGCACATTCGACAGATCCAGGTCCAACAAGCCGGAGAGGCTCTGCGTGTTGGCAACTGCAAAGCAGATTTAGCTGACGCTGTCATTGTAGGTAGTGAAGGCACCTGGCTTACCTGTGCCAATGCTCAGATCCGTGTGCACATTTCTAATGCTTAACCTGTGCAAATTGTCTTTGGGGAAGTCCCTTATATTTTTGAGCTCTTTCAGGCTGCTCAATTCGCGGCACTCGACGCTGCGCCAGCCCTGGGCCTCGCAGCGCTGACTCAGACGAAGAGGCAGGCCCATGCAGAGCAGCCAGAGAACTGGTCCAAGTCGGAAATTTTTCGTACTCAGCAACATTCCAGCTCGAAAAGTCAACTGCGACTGAGGCTTAGAATATGTTGATAAGAGCTAAGGAGGCAAAATCCAGTTTTCTGCCAGCCGGCAGCAGCAGCAGCAGCAGCAGCAACGGCGGCTGAGCCGGTTCTGACAGCGCATCTTGGCCAAACCAGATGAGTCAAGAGCTCCACAGCCGAGTGGCAATTGGAGTGACGGCTGTCAACAATGTTACCCCTTAAGGAAGACACACCCAAGTCTATAGATAAATAGCATCTGGCTAGAACTCTATTTAATAAGCTTAGCATTGTTTACAATTGGATTTCTTGTTTATAAGTATTTTGGATTATTACGATTATTGTGCTCTTGAAGTAGAATATTTATATATATAGAATATAGTTATAATATTTGTAGCATCAAGTAGTTCGTATACTATAATACACTTAAAAAAAAAACCACAAGGAAAATAATTACAGAATTTACTAAAGCTTAGTCTACAAATTAAATAACATAACTAACAATTAATTAAGTAATTAAATACTACATATAGAGCTGAAATATTCCATTAAATTACATAAATTTTTAATAGATATATATATATTATGTTACTTTTTGCATATTTATTTTGTACACAGAGATAAATGTAGGCAATTTTCTTAGACTATAGAATATTATATAAATTTAATTGAATCTTAAGTTCTGCTATTTTTTTACTGGTTTGGTAAGACTGCAAACAATTTGAGAGTACATCTTTATATATATAATGTATGATATATATATATGTTTTTTTATATATATTTAACTTTACTATACTCGTATTTGAAAAAATTTGTAGCTTATTGCTTAAGCGCCTGCTGACACTTGTGCGCATTTTTCTTCTCTTCCTTGTCTGTTGTCTTTTTTATAGAGTATCTGGTGTTGGGGCTGCTTGCAGTGTAGGGTATCTAAATCAGACTATAGTTACGGTTGGGTTTGTCATCTTGTTGCTGTTGTACAACGGTTGATAATGGGCGCCCGGCAACGAGCCGTTCGCTCCGCTCTGGCAGCCATTGAGGAAGTGCGTCTTGACGCCATTTTGTTGCGCTGGCGGCGTCGCCTTATGACAGCCGCCATTTTGTTGCGGCAACGGCTCACCAATCAGCGTTATACGCACGGGCTTATGGGCAACTGCAGGCGTGGGCGTGGTCGCCTCAGCCGCATCCCAGCCGATGGAGGCGCGACGTGGATAGGATGCTGCTGCCAACTGCTGATTGTAGTTGGTCAACGTGGTGGAAATAATCGTATGACGGCGAGTTTGGCTAAGAGCGCGACAATTGTTGTTGTTGCTGTTGTTGTGATTGTGATTGTTGGTGTGGCCATTGCATGGCGTCTGCTGTTGCTGCTGCTGCTTCGGCTGCTGCTGGTGATGAATTATAGTGGTGGCTGCCAGCGTGGAGTCGTTGCATTGCAAATGGAGCGTCGGAAAGTGCGTGGTATAACTCGTATATTCAGGCTTACTTCTGCGGGCATTAGAGATAAACCAAAGATTAGAAAGGAATAGTTACTAAAGCATACTTTGAGTGTCACTACATATATATTTTTGTTTAGGGTTTCAGCTTTACCTGGGGACTCTATTTAATTGCCGCATGCAATTAAAATAGTTCACAAACAGTGTTAAGTGTCAGGCAACAAATTTTAAATGCTTACAGCTAAGAGTTCTTATAGTACGATTACTTTTTTAAGACTAATTAAAGTTAGTTTAGACGGCGGTTCGAACTTCGTAAGGGTTTTAGCTTAAGATTAGTATTCAACACAGTTAAAGCCTTGCTTTCTTAAGTTAACAACTCGTTTCCTCTTTAGTGTTAATCAAGGTTCAAAGCCCTTTTCTCTTAGTATGATATATAGCTATGCTAATATTTGATTCGAATCCTGCTGCTCTTTTAGTGTTTCTTTAGTTTAACATAAATATTGAATTGAGGTTTAAACCCCAGTTAAGGCCTTTCTTCCTAAGGTTAAGAACCCCTTTCTTCCTTAGTATAAATTAAGGTTCAAACACATTTGTTCATATTATGAGTTATAACTAAGCAAACATTTGACAATGATTCGAATCCTGTTGCTCTTTTACCGATTCTTTAGTTTAACATATGTAAACATAGAATTGAGGTTTAAACACCAGTTAAAGCCTTTCTTCCTAAGGTTAAATTCAGTTTCCTTTCGCATAAGATTCAAGCAACTTGGTATAAAATATAATTATACAATCATTTAACAAGCATTCGAATCTGCCCCTCTTTTAGTGTTTCGTTAGTTAAGGTTCAAACCTCAATGCTCCTTTAGCAGTTGCTTATTATAAAAAAAATTATGCAATTAATCGACAAAGATTCTAAGCTCGTTCCTTTTTAAGCGTTTTTTAAGTTAAACATAAAGTTAGTCAATTATTACTTTGAGGTTTAAATCCTCTATTAGCAATTGTTGAGTGCAAAAATTTCAATTATATAGCTAAGTTTCGAACCCCGTTATGTGCTCAGCATTTCTTAAGTATTCAATACAGTTAAAGCCAGTCTAAGAGTTCGAACCCCGTTGGTCTTTGAGTATTCAATACATTTAAAGCTTAGTTAGATATTCTTCATGAGCTAGTCCGTGTTCAGGTGCAATAGTTACAATTATCAAGACAGTTATAGCTTAGGTGTAGTATACATAATAAGTTGATTGCGCAGAGCACTATAATGGCTAAAATGAAATCACAAAATAGTACCTGTTGCTCCCCAAACTGAAGTCTATATAGATAGATAGGCAGCATAGTGTGTGGATGATATAGGTATATTATATATATATATATATATATATTTAGAGTGGTTAATCAGATGTTGTAGGTAGTTACGAACAGTTAGATAATGGGCTCAAGCTACATACATAAATAAGTGAGTGCAACAGCGACTGCTGCTGTTGTGGCTGCTACTTGTTGCAAGCTGGCCAAATTGGGCCGTTGCCATTACAATTTGTGGCCATTAACGTCAAGAGGCAGCAACTGATTTGCATGCCGCCGAAAGCCAAAAACTCAGCGTTGCATGAAAAGCAGCTGACAGCCGTGTTGCAGCCACAAGCGGCAGCCGCAGGCAGCAATTTGTTTCAGTTTAGTTGCAACAAAATACAAAACACAAAATACAAAATAAGGAGAAAATTTAATACTAAAATAATATAAGAAATCAAGAATAAATCGCTGATGAACGTTTGCCTACCTGGACAAACCCTCCGCACCAATGGCAAGTGGACGTGTCTGTGAAATTGGAATTGGAATAGTTTTGAAAGCTTTCGGTTAGTCAATGTTGTGCACACACACACGCACACATACACTATACACTATATGGGTATATATATATATATATGTTGGCTGCACTTACCCGCTCCGTTTGGGTGGCCATGCTAATGCGTTCCTTGTTGGCCTGGTCTTCCCCTGTCGCCTGCCGCTTCTCCGCCTCCAGCTGCTCGATGAGATCTCGCTGCAGGCGTATGGTGCGATCACGATCATCCACTTGACCCTGTTTAAAGACACACACACACACACACACGTATGTGTTGTGGCTCTTGTTAGTTTTCTGCTTGAGCTCAAGTAAAGGCCACTAGATTAGATATTCATGTTCACAAACTAAGCCAGAGAGTGTGTTTCTTTAAAAAATTTAAGACATTCACAAAAAGTTGCATAAATACAGAGTATGCTATCCATCAACGTACACAACCAAGCTCCAAATTCCAAACAACAAAAAAAAACGTTTTAAAAAAATTGCTAAATTGCATAGTATTTCAATTGCTAAGCATTCCACTTGGGTTTTGGAATTTATTGCCCAGTTTTTTTCTTTTTTTATGTTGAGTAAAACCAAAACCTAAAACAAAAACATAATTATACAAGTTTACAATAGATAATTGGGCTAATTTTCAAAAGCTGTTTCTAGTTAAAACTAAGTTTCGAATTCCAGTGGACCGTTTTTGCTAAAAGTGGAATCTTTTGGAATCTAAAATTTGTTGAAGGTTTACTGGGAGTATTATAATCGAGAGTCTAGTCCATATATCTATATCGGATACTCTGTCTTTCTAAAATTTTTAAATATATATATTCAAAGACTCATCTTATTATATATACGCTTCAGATGCATCCCATACTATAGCTATATACTACCTGAATTATTAAAAGTGTATTTTTTTCAGTTTCTTTAAAGTTTTCATAAATACTTTTTAGTATATTTACCCTTCACATCTATCCCACAGATTCGTCTTACTATATACTATATAAACTTGAGATATATTCCATCTAGTATACTACCTGAATCGCTGGACTTTCATAGGTCCTCTCCATTCTTATTTTTCTTAGTTATATGTACTTTACATCTATCCCATAGATGGTTCTTAGTATATACTATATAATCGTGAGATCTATTCTATCTAGCATACACTACCTGAATCGCTAGACTTTCTAGATCTTCTCCATTCTTAATAAAACTGTACTATAATTTCATTGAAGTTTTCACAGATTCTTTTCATATGTATAACCTTCTCATCTATCCCATACTTTAGCTATACAATACCTGAATCACATTAAGCTCTACTCTATGAGACTGTGTTTAAACGTTTTCTAATCTCAAAATATTTAATTTTTAATTGCAGTATTTGCTTCTTATCCATCTCCTGACTTTCGCGATGCCCATTCAGTGCTTTTGTAAGTAGAAACAGTTTTTATTTATATAAATTTCGGGAAATTCGGAATTTGGAACATGGTTAATAGACAACAGCTAAAAATGAGTGTTTCTTTTGAATTTTATCTATCTAAATGTAGCTAGTAATAAGAGTAAAAGTTAGAGTATATCAGAGTGCGTGTTTGAATTTTGTTCTCATAGCAATATACAGGATATATATATATAAGATATATAGAATATATAGTAAGTACTATGTATAATAAGCTTATAGTTTGTATGTTTTGGTCTTCTTTTGTTGTGTGACATGCCAAAGTGGATACATTGATATAAAAAACAACAGCAATATATTATATTGATAAGAAAAAACGCCTTAAAATTGATATCCTGTTCAGTGACTGCTTCGTATATATGTACTTAGATAGTTGATAAGAAAGCAAAAAGGTGAGCTTTTGATACTCTCAGACTGAGTTTTTTGTGGTACGAGCAAACGAAATGCAAAGAACGTGCAAATACCTGAAGGTACACCACCTGTCTACGTAGATCCGATAGCTCCTGCAGTGGGTCCTCCGTGGTGGACGAGGTCAGGCTGGCCAGGTCGATGTCATTTAGCTGCTTGCTGTCTAAGCCGCAGGCCGCAAACAGTTGCAAATTGTCATTCTCGAAGGGATTTAGAGTCTCCGTCTGTAAAGTAGAATGAATATGGAAAAACAATGAGCAAACATTTCCACTGCATCATTTATGAGCTGAGAAAATTGTAGGAAAATCGGTGAGAAAATCAAAAACAAAATGAAAACCTACCTGCTTCGAGTCGAAGTCAGCATCCTGTGCAGATGAAGGTGTGTGTGTGTGATGTATAATGTGTGTGTGTGTGCAAAAGAAAATTGAAAATGGAAATGGAAAATGAATGCAAATAAAACTGTGCGAAACCCACCTCCTGAAGGATACGACGTAGGCGCAGCAGCTGCTTCTTGAACTGCAGCACATCCTGGATCATGGCATTCCTGAAGGACTTGTCATACAACATCAGATCGTCCGATGAGCTGTGCAGCTCCGCGTTCCCACCCAGACCACCTGCTGCACGTCTCGAGCTGGAGGCAGACGTTGCACCTAGGTGCTGCTGCTGTTGCTGCTGGCGTCGCTGCAGGCTGGACGTGGAGGAGGCGGTGGAGGCGCGAGAGGCGGCGGTGCTGCGCTTGCGACTGGAGGCGCCGCTGTGCGTGGAGCGCAAACTGTTGTCCGAGTCGTTGCCAGTCAGCTGCAGCTGCTGATCCTGCAGCCGGGAGCGGTTCAGCAGACGTGTGGCACGTGCAGGCAGCTTGGCGCTGAAGGAAGGAGCAAGAAATGAGGCAAGGATTAGCTTAAGCTGTAGGCTCGAGGATGTAGCTGGAACCTGAGATATGTGGCATTGGCTGTGGGCGCACTGCTGGGCAGAAAGTGGAACTGCTGGCTGTGGGTGTGGTGCTGGTTGCAGCTGAGCTGCTTAATGCCCAAGGGCGAGCTGTTGCGCTGCTGACTGGACTGCAGAAATCTATTCTCCGAGGTCTTCAGGTCCGTGCGCACACGTCGCACGCCGCTGGGCGAGGATGTGGCTGCACTGCTGGACATGCTGAAGCGACTGGCCGCATCGATGTTGCGACTTTTCTAATTTGTTGATGTCAGGACAACGATGACGATGACACAATCGGGACATGCGCAGTGCGCCAAACAGCTGGGCGGAGAGTTCAGGGTGGAGAGTGGAGACTAGGGTGTTCCTTAAGGGTTTGTTTTATATCCTTGTTTTTTTTTTTCATTTCCAATTATTTAGCTTTAATTAAACGCAAACGCAATGAAAGTGAAAAGGCATCCATTGATTAGAGCAGGTGGTGTGGGGCGGGGCGGGGCACAGTGGGAGGTGGTGCGGCCGTCAATGGGCAATTAAGTGCGCCAGCCACATGCTGGGGAAGCTGCTACGCTCAGCCAAAGTCGGTTACGTGGTGCAAAGCCACGGCTGGCGGCTGCTGCTGCTGGTGAAAGTCAACTGTTGCGTGTTGCAGCCAACATGTAGGGATCTGGGGAGGGGGTGGGGGAGGGGGAGGCGTGTTGTTGTTGTAGACAAGTCTTACACATGCGCGCTTGTTAAATATTTCACGGCATAATTTATACAAACTATTCAATACAAAACAAATACCCAATAAATACTCAATGAAAAGCAGCTATCATTCAGGGGCAGCGGAAGGGGCAGAGGCGGAGGCAGGGGCAACCACAATTTGAACCACAAACTGAGCCCGCAGATCTTGAGCATAATTTTAATTGTTTTGTGATTCCAGGTCGCATCACGTCTTATGGCCAATTGGCACGACACAAATATATATACTATGTATAAATAATAAATTTCAGAGAGCTATAAAAGCAAATTGTTTGACTTTCACAGAGCACAAAGCGAACTTAATTATTTTGGCTGCAGAAAAAACAAAACAAATGGCAAAAGTGCTACGTAATTGCCCAAGGAAATGGGAACAAAATTCACTTATAGCTGGCAAAAAAAGTAAAGAAAATCAAAAAAATTTGTTAATGGTCGTCAAACATTACACTTAATGGTTTTTCCATTTGCAGTTCAAGATGAATATAAACATACTTTTGCCAAAAAAATTTAAACTTTCAGGTTTATGATCCCTTTAATTTGAGCAGAATAACATTCTAATGTCAAAAAGAAGAGCTGTAGAAAGCCAAAAGTAGGTTAGTTATTTTATAAATAGAGAAGACCCCAAGTTCAGCTGGTGAAAGATCGATTAGTGAGAGTGGAAGCTGAGAGATGAGGGCTAAGTGTATTTAGAGTAGATAAGCTATTTAGCTTGCTAAAGCTGAAGAGTATATATAGTATATATAAGTTACAGAGAGCTATAATGTTAGTTCTCTGACCTTAGACGTGCTTAGATAATGCTCAAATATTGCATGCATATAAGTATCTGAGATTTATATATATACTAGACGAAGCTTCGAAACCCACAGTTATTGCTTTAAAGTGTTCTATTGGGTGTGCGTCCCCGCAACTCGGATATTTCTCAGCCAAGTAACCTCACTTAGACATCTTATATAAAGAGACTTGATAAGACAGAATTGAGGTATTTTAGAAATATAACATCTATATCATTGGGGACCATATTAAAAATACATAGCGAGAATCGTTAATTCAATATAATGTACACAACATTTAATTTGATTAATTGATTTGATTGATTTTGCTCTGTGTCTGTCAAGTTTTTCTGCACAGCCATATTCTCTTCTTCGTTCTCTCTTATTTTCTCTCCCTCTAAGTCTCTCTATCTCTCTCCTTCTCTCTCACTCTGTTTCTTTTCCGAACTCTCTCTCATGCATTCCATCTTTCTATACTTATCTCTCTGTATTTTTCTCTCCGTCTTTTTTTGTCTCTCTTTCTTTAGATATAACTCCCTTCTTCTTTCTGTCCTTTCCAGTTTTCGCTATTTCTCTCTGTGCTTCTCGCCTGCTTCTCTAATTCTCTCTCTCCGTCTCTCTCTCTCTTTGCCTTTTTTTTGCGAATGCTCTTACTTCTTCTCTTTTTCCGTATTTTCGTCTCTCCACATATAATTACCTCATATCTCTTCTTCATCTTCTTTTCCTTTTGTTTCTCATTCAAATTCTCTCTCTATCTCTTTTTTTCTCAACTTATTTTTCCCCTTGTCTTTTCCCTCTTTCTATTTCTGTCATTTTGTCGTTGTCGCTCTCTCTCCCTGTGCATCTCGCTCTCTTTCTCACTATCTTTATCTCGTTCTTCTTATTTTTCTCATTTCCTCTCCTCTTTCTTTCCGTCTTTTTCTTTGTAGCTCTATCTCTCTTTCTCTCCATACATAGCTCTCTGCTTCTCTCTCTCTCTCTCTTTCTATCTCTCTTGCTATCTCTCTCTCTAAATCTCTGTCCCTCACTCATTTTCTCTCCCTTTCTCAACCACTCTATTTATCTATTTCAATTGTTTTAATGATATGAAATGTTATTTCTTGCATATTCAGCTTTATTCGCATACAGACTGCAGTCATTTGCACAGACCCACATTTAGTCTAGCTAGCTTTCATATGCAAATTCAAGAGAAGTCAATACAAACATTCATAATTCGCACGCTAGCTGGATCTTATTGTAGGTAGCATATATATGTACATGCTATATATATATACATATATATATAAATGCCTTATATGGTACTTAAGTATGCAG
Source organism: Drosophila gaucha (assembly GCA_035045545.1). Lineage (NCBI taxonomy): Eukaryota > Metazoa > Arthropoda > Insecta > Diptera > Drosophilidae > Drosophila > Drosophila gaucha. Next base: position 4,066,443 of record JAWNOY010000292.1, read on the forward strand.
AAATCAACTGTGAAAAAGAAGTCTGAAATCAAAACAATGCGGAGCACTTTGCACAACCGCACCGGAAATTTCAAGAGTGGATATTTATGTGGATATATATTGTGTCTGCTTATGTGTGTGTGTGTGTGTGTGTGTGTGTGGAACGACAAAACGTTCGTCATTGCAACAGTGGCAGCTAATGGAGTTTGCAATTGCCGCAGTTGCCTAGATGTAACTGTGTGTGTGTGTGTGTGTGTGTGGAGTCTCCTATTTAGTCGAGGCGCATGCCGGAGGCAAGTGTCGCCGTTGGGGTCGTTGTGGCAGTTGTTGCAACTGGCACTGCAACCGTTAACCGACAACTGCCATCGCTGACAAGCAAAAACAGTTTACAGAGGCGTCGACAAGCGCTTCATGTGGAGCCTAACGGCACTTATCAATTTGTTTGCTGAAATGTCATTTGTCATAGCTACGGAAGTGCAGCATGAGCAGCAGAGAGGCGAGGGGGAGGCGGGGCGACGGTGTGTGGCTGCAACAAAGGGCGCTTCATTAGAGACGCTACGAAGATTGGAGACTGGCAACTGGCGACTGGCGACTGGCCGACGTAATGGTAATAACCATAAAAAAAATCACAGCATACACAACATTCTCACACACACACACACACACACACACACTTGGAGTCAAGGCAAATCTGAGCTGAGAATCCGAATCCGGTGTTGTTGTATTATGTATCTTGTAGCTTGTGGCTTGTATCTTGTGGCATGCCAGCGAAGTTTTGTCTGCGCAGCTAAAGATGATGATGATGACGATGAGGCGATGAGGCGATGAGGCTGGCTGGCGATGATCAACGCCGACTGCCAGGTAGACAGTGGAAGAGGCGGCATTGACGACAGCCAGACACACACAGGCAGATTGCGAGAGAGCGAGACGGAAAGACATGCAAACAGACAGCCAGACAAACAGACAAACGGACAGATAGGTAGGTAGGCAGTTGAGTTGCTTGATTGGTAGCTTCATAGATACACTCAAAGAAAAAGTTGCTTAGCATAAATAAACGTGAGAAAGGCCATAAGAACTATAAGGTTTCAGCCAGATATGCAATTCATTTTAGAGCGAGAAGCTGAAGCCTAAGTTAGGCAAGAAGTAAAAATCGACAATCTTTGTTAGGTTTCCATCTCAGTTAAAATATCTTCAATGCTATCAAGTCTATAAGTCGAACTATCGAATCTATTTATCTATAAAGCTTGGTTAAAGTCTGGATACTTAGATGCTCATTGTATTTCTGCGATGCGTTAAAAACAAGTTCCTATTGCTTTTCTTTGAGTGCAGCTGTATCCGCATCTGTGTCTGTATTTGCACTCAATGGCATTTTGTGGTCAACGGTCTCACATTCTGTTGAATTATGCATGTCGAAAGCCTGAAAGCTCTAAGTACGCACAGTCAGTGCACTTAGAAGCCCGCTGTATGCCCCACAGCTGGCTGGCTCTCTGCTTAGTCAGAACGTTCACAGCTCAGGGCCAACGTGCCACAAAAGGCAACAACTGCCACAGCGGCAGCAACAGGAACTGCCACTGCCACAGCAAACTGAACTTGAAGCGTCAACGGCTTTGGTGCCCATAAACGGAGCTCAGTTTACTTGGCCAACACTTGCTGCTCTTCTTTGCTTTATGTTGTTGTTGTTTTTGGGTTTGTTTTTGTAATTATTTATGGGCATCAAATTCCAGCGAATTTGTCGAAAATGCATTTGCATGTGACACACATTTGTACCTGGCATTGTTTTTCCTATTGTTTTCCACTGCATATCAAATTACGCAAATGAAAAAGGGGGCGGAAATTGACACCCACTTGGCCAGTTGGCCAGGCTGAAACCGCTTGGCCAACGGCTCGTATTCTGCTGGCTACCAAATATCATTTCTGTGGTTTTGTCTTACAGCCAAGTCGCTTCATCATTTTGCATAATTTACCATTGTTTGTCTTTGTTTTGCGTTCATTTGGGGAGAAAGGGGTATATTGGTTACGTCTAGGAAGAGACCTGAAACTTTGTATATATGATCGTGTATATGTATACCATTCACTGGAGATGTGAAAGATCGGAAGAATATACATATGTCTTACTACAGCTAGAGATTAAAGACTTCTCATATGGACCCATGGAGATCGATATAGAGAATAAGTTGATCTATCTATATATATTTATTGTATCTATTATATATTTATCTATCTATTTATATGATATATGTATATGTATATCATGTATATATTATCCAATTTTATTGATCTATATCTATCTATATATATTTATATTTCGCAATACCTCCCTTGATATATCTAAACATATCTATATATCTGTATCTATTGATATATCTATGTATATCTAAGTATCTGTGTCTATCTATATATATCCAAGTCAATCTATATCTATCTATCTATATCTATTTCTATCTATCTATATCTATCTATATCTACCTATATCTATCTATCTACATATATCTCTATTTATTCCATAGGAGATCTTAATGATCTCCTCCTTATTGTCGTAAGATAAATGCTACTAAAACCCAATTTCAAACTCTTTTTTTTCAACTCTGAGCGAGTATTATGTCGTCGTTTATATCTACACTACAACTTTGTCTTCCTTTTATTCTTCTTCCTTTTATGTTTATGTTTTGTTTGGTATTTGTTACAACTTTTGCTACTCACATTTTGAGCAAACCAGTTGCCAGATTGCAAATTGTTTTTATTTGAAATTTTCATAAAATATTTTGCTTTTGTCGTTTATTTTTAGTTTCTGCACAAAATTCACACAAAAAGCATTGACACTTGTGCCTGCGGCGCGTCTTTATAATAAATGTTGCCTGTTTTTTAGTGTTTGTTGTTGTTGTTGCTGGAGTTGGTGTTGGTGTCGGCTTTGTATTTGTGGCATGGAAAAGGCAACAGTGCGTATCGACAGCGGCGTGCGCGAGGGCGGTCTATTCGGTCACTGGCTCTTGTTTTTGCTTTTGTTTCCCATTTAAACTTTATTTTCTTATTTTTAATTTTATTTTAAATTTTATTTGGCTATTAACAACGCAATTAAGTCGACGCCGGGTTGGGCAACTCCTACGCAGCTAAACTTTTGCACAACAGCGCGCACTGATTAACTATTATGATATTCTCTTTAATCTAAGGTAAACAATATATTTCGTCAATTAGTTCACAGAAGGTGCTGCAGCTAACCGTATCGAACCGTTGCGAACGCTTTGAGATCTTGTTTAATACTGAAGTTTTGTTTGAAGTTGGCGTTGCGAGCGCCAAGGCTGTGGGAATGTGGGAAACGGAACGGCACAGTGGAACGAGATGTGATTGATGTGTGGTGAAAATGAGTGAATGAGAAAAGCTGTCAGACCTACATATGTAAAGACTTAGAAACACGATCTGTAAAGCTTAGTTAAAGTAAACTTTATTCCTTTTTTTTATGCCATGCTTTGAATGAAATCTTTATCCATTCAAATTTGCACCAAAGCTTAGGCTTAACTGTGTGGTAAACGTTCGTAACTCTAACGCAAACCTAGCATTCATTGGAATCGATTCATCTACAATATCTTTGGGTTTGCAGTCAAAGCAATTAACATTTGTTATTAATTTGAATATTTAACCTCTTGACACTTGTTCTACTTCTTGTTAATCAATACTCATTACAATTCACTATGTTGATTACAGTCTGTCACACAATCATTTTTATATCGATTTCATTCCAGTGTGCGCATTCCAAGTTTCAATTCCAGCCCGTTTCAGCCACAGCAACAAGAATGTTTTGTCTCAGAGTTTTGTTGCTATTGAAAGCTTTGCGTGTGGCTTTGCCGTTAGAATAGAAAGCTTTCTACTATTACAGATAGGCACAATAAAGTCATAGTAAAGATCTTACTGCACTGACAGCTGCAATTGGCAGCAGTTTGGCAGCACTTTTGTATGGCTTTCGTGTGACTCATGGCATTTACGAGTGGGTTACACTCGCCGTTGGCCCAAGGTTAAGCCACAGAGTGTGTGTGTGGGTCGTGTGTGTTTTGCATATGAATTATGGTTGTTCAAACGATTAAAAGATTTACAGACTTCAGCTCTGCAGCTGTGGGCCGCCGCTTTGGCCATTTTCTTGTACAATTTATGGGGACATTCACCAATACATTATGAAAGGCAATCCCCAAGCGCATGCGTAAAGCCACGATCAACAACAACAACAACAACAACAACAACAAGTCAGCCAGCGGCATTTTGCAGTTATTTTTCGCTGCTTTTCCAGCGAGCAGGTCGAAACAGGTTCACATGGGCAGACAATTGATTTTTCCTTTGCCAAAGCAATAAAGCCGCAACAAGAAAAAAAGGAGAAAAAATCACATTTTAACTTTGGCTGGAACCAGAAACAACTTTTCGTTGTCGTGCCGTTGCCGGTTGTTGTTGTTGTTGTCGTTGCCATGACAAAAGAATGCGGCACTCGCCATCAAGTCTCAGTCCAAAGTCAAAATGTTATCTTAACTACGGCCACGATTTGGCCAGGCCAGACCCCGACCAGGCACAGGCACAGGCGCTCGCTCGTCGGCAAATGCCAAGTGCCGTTGCCTCTTGGCTCTGGCTTTGGCTTTGACGCTGTCTTTGGCCAGAAACCCCCCGCTGCACTATCTTCCTTTACACTCTGGCCACATTTCGTGGTAGCAGGCGCTTAAGCATTGCAATTGAGAGCGGCAATTGGTAACACGGCAATGGGAACGACCTTTTGGCCAACTCAAATAACAACAACTTTTAAATTTCAACCCGTCCCAATGTCTGTCTGTCTCAGTTTTGGGCTAATTTCAATTTTCAATCCACAAAGTGGATGCGGCATAGACCTGCAATTCCAATTCTCTGCGCTGGCAAAGTTGCACTGACTACAAATTTTAACCCCAGAAAGGCCAATGTGCTCAATGTGAAGTTATATATATATATATAGGTGAATGGATTGATGATGAAAAAGTTTTAGAGATATATTGATTTCTATAAATTAATAGATAGCAGATTGATTGATATATAGATTCTTTGATAAAAGATATTCATACATCTTACTTATCAAAGCTAAGGACGGAAGACTGATTTAAAGGGAGAGTGACAAAGACAGAAAACGACAGAGAGAGAGAGGAAGACATTTGTTCAATGCTCAACGCTTTTCAATATATTTGTATGTATCATACAGGAAAATTGTATACCATATAATTCGTGGTTCATGAAAAATTTCAGATGTCTTATATGACAATTGATATGTTTCAACTATAGAGTTTTCTATATCTCAATCAATATATTTTATGTAAGGTTTGCAGTTGCAGCATCTAAATAAATTTTAGATAAGTCCAAAAAATACATAGAACCGTTTGTATATTCAAGACTTCAAATTTGCCTAAACATTTTTCCCACTTGATATTTATAAATAATTTTTTTTGGGGTATATGTATACTATACATTGTATAGCCGAATTATTCATATTTCAGACTAGTTTCATATCAGAATTTTACTCTTGAGAACACTTGAAAAACAAAGCTTGCGCTACTTGAGTTTAGGAAAGAAAACTCAAAGGCTTGCTGGTGTTAAATTGAAGTCCAGATGCCGGCCGGCTAAGAGAGAGAGAGAGAGAGAGAGAGAGAGCGAAGGAGGGGCAAGGTGTGAAAAAGGAGGCAAGAGTGCAGTTCATGCCTGATTGATTAGGCAGAAGTTGAATTACTTTCGAGTGGTTGGGAGTGGTGTGGTGCTGGTGCTCTGTATGGGAATGGGAAAGGAACTGCAATAGCTGGCCATGTGCCAGCTGAGCTAATAAAAAACACAAATCAAAGGAAAAGTCAAAAGCGGGCCGCTGCATTTGGGCACATTGGCAGTGTGCCCGACAGCCAGGCGCAGCCAATTCAATTAGTTGGATAATGGAAAAGTTTTGGGCGGGGCATCCAGTGGGAAAGTGGTCAAGGTGTGGACTCACCTGATGCGCTCCCTGGGACTGGGTGCGCTGCGCTGCATGCGGGCACGCAGTAGGCTGTTCAGCTCCTTCATGACATCGCTGCCCTTGCAGTCCAGCTGGGCGAGCAGCTCCGCCTCGGTCTCGGCCTGGTCGGCTTCCAAGTCCGCGGCCAGCTTGTGCAAATCGGAGCCGCTGCGACTGCGCACTGACATAGTTCGATCTATGGAGTCGACGCTGCTATTCATATCAAAGTCCATCATCAGGTCGTCAGAGCAAATGGATTCGCACGGCGACAAGGTGTCCAGGGACTCGGCGCTCTCGAGCACTGCTCGACGCACTGCTGCAGGTGTTCTTAGACTCAGCTCTATGGCTTGCTGCAGAGCTGTGCGCGCCTTGGATTGGCTCTTGAGCGAACGCAGCGATCCGGTTGTGTGGGTCTCCATCAGCGTGGGCGTATCGGTGGCATGCTCTGGTGCCTCGCTGTTGCACAGCAGCGCCGGCTGATCGGCAATCTCGTCGTCGATCAGATTGCCGCAATCCGAGCCCAGTGACAGCGAGTGGGAGGCGTGCGTGGGCGTGCCCGGCGAGACGGGACTGTGACTGGCCGGATCCAGTTCCAGCTCCAGCACTGGTGATATATCATCAATATCCACATCGATGTCCTTCTGCTGCAGCTCCGCATTGAGCTTGTGCTTCTTAAGCTTGCCCGTGGCTTCCTCCGACTCCTCGGTGCTGCTAACCAGGCTGTCCGTCGGCGAGGTCTCATCATCTAATAGCAAGCAGCTGCTGTTAGCCAGCGCCAGCTCTGCAAACTTGGATTCATTGAGCGCATTGTTAAAGGAGCGTGGACGCTCGCTGGGCAGCCGCACCACAATCGCCTCACGATTGTCCACAATGTGCATGTTGAGCAAGTGCTCCTTTCCAGCTGTGGAGCTATGGGGCTGGGCAGCCGTTTCCGTCATCGAAGCTAGGAGTAAAGAAGATGAAAAGTGAGTCAATAAATATATATCAAATCCAAATGCTAAGGGCGTTAGGAGAAAGTCAGGAAGATGGAGAACGGAAAGAAGGAAGGAAAGATAGCTAGAACAGGATCTTAAGTATATCTCTGTTTTTATACCATTCTCACAGTGGATCAATGGGGAATACAAATTGTTGGACTAAATTTATTACTGGCAGAATATGAACTCCATATAAAGTTTATTTATTCCTGATCAAGTCAAAAAGTCAGTCAGTCTAGTTATGATAGTTTATTAGTCCTAGGAATGCAGAACGGAAGAAATCTTTCATACTCAAAAAAAGTTTATTTAAATTGTTACTTCAGAGTTTCCGTCGATTTCCTACATTAAACTGATAAAGTAACATAGAACTTTTTAAAAAATCAGCTAACCCTAACTGCAGGGTATCCCTCAGTCAGTCATTATGGCTCAACTCACTTCTCTTCAAACTTCTTTTCTGGTACTTACACAGCGTGCTAAACTGCATTTCCGTATTGATGAGACTCATGTCGTCTAGACCCAGGGACATGTCCTCCTCCTTGTTCTCCACCTTGATGGGCGCCTGTGTGTCGCTGCTGGTGATGCTCATGCTGCTGCAGTCCTGGGCAGCCAGAGATTCGCCCGCCTGGCAGCGCCAGGACATGGAGGACGTTTGACTATGGCTCTGGTGTTTGGCACTCTTCTCGGAGGTGGACGAGTCTAGGTAGAGCTTCTCCTCGTCCACACTTTCGCTGTCATCGGAGCCGCTGGTCTTAGGCTTCGGCGGTGTCTCCGGCGTTTGGTTGGCATCGGCGCCCTGGCCAGCTGTCGCCTGTCTGCGCTCATAGCTCTCGCGGCTGAGCACCGTATTGGAGCGGACCAGACCGACTAGTGGGAGCGGCGTCGTCTGATTGTTGTCTGTTGGTAGCTTGGGCAGCGCCAACGTCTCCACGAAGGAATTGGATTCACTCGAGGGTGGATCGTCCAAGTCACGCACCTCGAATGTGTGCCGGCCACTCATCACCATCTGCAGATTGCGTGGTCGGCTGCGACTGCGTTTCGAGCTGGAGGCACTGCCGCCGGAGCTGCTGCCCGAGTCGACAGCCATGTCCATGCTGGCGATGCCCGAGTCGGCGCTAATCTCGCGACTGCCCGAGAATCCACGACGCGTCGAATTGTTGGTCAACTGCTTGACGCTCTTCTGGTCCAGCTGACGGCTGCTGGGCTGTGCGTGTATGGAGGTCAGTGGATGCTGCCGGGAAGAGCTGGCCACATCCTTGGCTCGAGCGCCCGTCGAGTGTGCCGGCACCGGCGACTGCACGCTGCTGCTGGGCGTGGTGGGTGTGGTCGCTGTTAGACTAATGGCCACCGGATACTCTGGCCGTGGCAGGCTGACCGTCTGCAAAGTGAATTTGGCAAAGCTGGGCGGAACAGCTCGTGGTGCGGGTCGAACACTGCTGGAGAGGATTGGAGATAGATGAGATTTAGATGGGTTTATCTACAGCTCGATTGCTACTCACATGATATTCGCGTGCATATTGGCCAGATTATTGTAGTTGTAGCGCGGCCGTGTGCTGGCTGCGGCGTTTGCCTCATCCGGAATCTCGCCAAAGAACTGCCGGCGCTGATACTCGATGGTTGTGTTCTGGTTCAGATTGAACGTCAGCGTCTTTGGCTGCGCTATTTTCGGCTCGCCATCAATTGTGCGGCCCGCGTGTGCGCTCTTGGAGCGACGTTTCACTGTGTAAAGTAGAAATGGAAGGGGAGATGGAGAGAGGGGTGCCATTGAGAGATGTGTCAAAGAGTTGCCTCCATTTGTTATACACTTGCGAGGAGAAGTGCTATTAAGTCATGTGATGTGTAACAGTTGTGGTATATATGTATATGATCAGTCAAGTCTTGTCAGTTCGATGGTGTCTATATGCAAGCTGATCTCAAGTTGAACCTGCTCGATCGAACCATATCTTTTCGCTCCTAAATCAGTTTAAAATTATGTTTTCTTAAGTTTTTCAATAGATCTATTGAAAACTTAAAAAATTATCTATTTTTTAATCTATTTAACATATCTGTATAAGCTGAATAACATCGATCTTGTATATAACATAGGTGATATAGAAAAGATCGGTAAAAATTAATTTTATCCATGAAAAACTCTTTTGTTTTTGAAATGTCTTAACAAAACTTGAGACTGAACACTTTCTTTATGGGGGTTGATACCTAAAACCAAGTTTTTGAAAAATCAGATTACTATATCGTTTGATCTCTCAAAAAGCTCTAGAATATTACTATTAGTATTCATTTCATATTCACATATATATATATAATCGTTCCTAAATAGAGTCATATGTCTATGTAAGGGTATTTGCTGTTCGTTGTGCCATAGATAACTCTATCTTCATACTTACGATTGCTCACCAGCCCGTTGGCAGTGTTGTTGCCATTGCCGTTGTTGTTGTTGGTGCAGTTGTTGTTCTGAGCATTTGCTGCCGCTTCGTCGGCATCCTCGCTGCCGCTGGTTGTGGTTGTTGTGAGGCTAGCGGAGGCCGGGCGTGGCACGGCGCCGCGATAGCCAAAACGTTTGCCAGCCGCACCTGTGCGATTGGACGCATTTGTCTTTTGGGCAGCAACGCCCACTTTCTCGAACTGGACAGGAGCAGCTGTAGGGGTAGGGGAGAGTGTCACAAAAAGGAAGAGCAGTTAAATATGGCTGGCATGTTGACTTGTTATTAGGCAAAAGCAAGCAAATTGGCTCAAATTAAAAAGCCATAACACTTGCCAAGGTGCGCTCATTACTCACCTGCATTGCCGTTGTCGTCCTTTGTGTCTGTCTGCGCCGTCTCGCCCCCACCGCTGCCCTCGAGCAGTTTCTTCAACTTTTTGGGCGTCCCATTGAGCTTCTTGCGAAAGCCAAAGGACATGGCGGTGCCTTTGGTGTGTGGCAGCTGCTGCTGCTGTTCGCCCAGCTCCTGCTGGGGGCAGCCGTTGCCATTGTGGCGCCTGTTCGCCTTGCTGCCATGTTTCTTGCTCTCCGTTTGCCCCTGCGGGTGGGAAGAGTGGTGGGTGTTTGAGAAAAAGCAGGTTAAGCAAGCGATTAGAAAAATAAAACGGGTCAACAGATGAGCACCGCAGACAATGCGGCATAACCAAAGCCTGCCACACAATACAAATAAGAAACAACAATAACAGGATGTGGGCGTGTAGGTGGGTAGGTGGTGGGTTGATTGGTGCACAGTGGTTTAGTGTATGCAAAACTAACTACTCGAGCGCGTGAGTGACTCACACACAACTATCTACAAGATTGAATAAGAGAAAAAAGTGTATCTGTGGCACAGTCTTTACCATAATGACTGCCTCGACTTCCGCGTCAACTGCTGCGTCCTCCTCGGCTGTGTCTATCTGCTGTTGCTGTAGCTGTTTCTGCTCCTCTAATGCGTTGTCATCGATGTCAAAGTTTTCTTTGTGCAAATTTTCTATCTGTTGCAGCTGCCGCTGCTGCTGCTGCTGCTGCTGTCGCTCGGTTGGTTCCTCGTGTGCTGCTAATGTGACGACGACGAGGTTGTCGCATTCATCCATGTTGCACGTCGGCTGCGGAGGCACTCGCTAATGCCGCGAGTCTCCTTCTGCGTTTTGGCGCTGCTTGAATACCGAACGGTCGCCGTTTTGATACTTGCCACAAATACTAGAGCAAATGTTGATACCAATTGCGCTGCACTCGAATCAATGTTCATCCCACGGCCGCGCACTGAATTACGCCATTTATAATTGCACTTGAGGCAAGTACACAAATATAGTGACAGCTACACTCACAGTCACAGTCGCAGTCACAAATACTTATACACCCTCTCACAGATACATATACAAGTACACTTGTACGCCCACGGGCGTACGGCAAGTTTTGAAGGTCCTTGGAAAAAGTTTCCTCTGCTGTGGAAATGTTATTGTTGCCGCATCAATTGCTGCCGCTTGCCACACGCTTTTTCGCACTGCCTCAAAGTATGCAACGCCGTTGGCTAATTAATTTTTCTTGCAATTTTCCTTGCACTTTTTTGATTGTGTTTTTTAAGTCAAATTTCTGTTGAATTTTTCACTTGTGAAACAGCAGCACTCGGAAAATTGAATGGGCTGCCTGAAAATTCTGCCTGGCTCTAGATTTCTCGATTGAGTGTATGCCTTGCCCGCTGAACCGGAGCGTGGCCCGATCATGCGCATAACCACAAAAACAAGTGGCTGCACTAGCTAACAACTGAGGGTGGTTTTTAGCAGTGGCGCCATCTAGTGTTCGTGCGTGTTTGCATAGGGGTTGAATGGGATTATACGGTAAGTGCGTGTGCTGTGCGAGCAACGGTTTTTTAAACGTAGATGCAGGTAAACAGGGAGTGAAGAAAGGAGATAGTTTGCATTAGTCAATCAATAATGGGAGGAGTTAGTCAATCAGTTGATTAATCAGCTTATCAATCAATTGGGAAATTAGTAAGAAAGTTGAATAAGTTAGTAAAACAATCAGCAACCAGTGTAAGTCAATCCATCAGTTGAATAATCATCCAGCTAATCAATCAGTCAATTAGTTACTCCAACAGTCAGATTTTCAGTATGCTAATTAGCTAATAAGTCAATCAACTCTTCGGTCAATCAACTCGACAATAGTAAAAGGTTACGTCAATCAATCAGTTAGTTGTCTGACTGATTGTCGATCAGCAAGTGAAACAGTCAGTCAGTCAATCAGTCTATTTGCTGCTAAAAGTATACTCAATAAATCAATTAATCAATCAATTGGATAGTCAGCTTGTGAGAAAGTCTGCCAGTCAATCAGTCCACTTAATAGGCTAGTCAATAAATCAATCAATCAATTCTGTCAGTCAGCTCATCATCAATCATCATCAATTTCGTTTTTCAATCAGTCAGTCGATCAGTTCCATCAATCAGTTACTAGTTAGTTATTTAGTTAGTTAGTCCTTCAGTTCTATCAATCAATTACTTTAATAATTATACAATCAGTCAATCAGTCAATCAAACAATACATCAGCTCATCAATGAGTTGGCAAAGTCAGAGAATATTAGTGATTGCTTTTGTTTAATTCTTTTTTATCCCCTAATAAAGATTCTTCCCAAATTTATGATAGGCATTACTCATATACTCATCAATCAGGATACATCTTTTGGATGCTGACCATATGCTGTTATAGTAGACCGATAAAAAATAACAGTAGCACTTACCTTATGTAGCTCATGAAAGCGTAGTTCGTTTCCGCTATCGCTATCGCTATCAGCCAGCTGCCAGGCTGCTGAGCTGCCTTCTGTTTCCCATCGACTGTTATCTGCGGGCCATGGAGTTGTGGCATTCGCTTGGTACTCGTCGAGTGTCTGGACCAGCTCTTGCAGTAAAAATTCCTGGCAAGTGGCATATGCGTTGCCTGTCAGCGCGCTGCCAATAACATTCCCATTCGCATCCGATTCCGCCTGGACATCCAAATGGCTGTAGACAGACTCAATGTGCAGCACAGCAGTTGTCTTCAATGAAAGCTTCTCCTCCTCCTCCTCCTGCTCCTCATGCTCCTCCTGCTGCTGGCTTCGGTTCACCACATGGTAATAAAATGGCGGCTCATCTGCTGCTGGGGCTGCTGCTGCTGGTGCTGTTGTGGCTATATATTCATTACTCGCTGTCAACTGTTGCCATATTTTGTGGGCCTGGGCCAAATCTTGCTGGGACAGGGCAATTGTCAGCACAGATTGATGATGTGCTTGGGAGCTCTGCCGGGAGACACACTTGCCCATCAAGGCATGGGCACAGCCAATAACTGGCGATGATTTTGATTGCAATACGCTCACGTACCACAGCTGACAGCTAATGCCTAATGTGCTGACTTCCGTCTCGCGATTTGTCTGTTTGCTTGTTTGCTTGTTTGCTTGTTTGCCTGCTTGCCTGGCTGTTGTTTTGTGGCGCCTCCAGTTGCTGCACTTGCAACGCCTGTCAAAATTAGTCGTAAACGCATGAGTGAGTGGGTTATTATATTAGCTGCCTTAGCAGCCGATGTGGCATATTGATATGCTGAGAACGTGTCGAGCTACCATGTGGTTAGCCTCTAGGTGCTGACACTACACAGAGAGAAATCGGTGAGTAAGTTCGGTAAGAGTCGGCACAAAAGTCAGTTTGTATTCTTAGCTTAGTGAAACTATTGAACTATTGTGTAACAAAAACAGTTTGAACGAAACTTTCTAATACTTTGACTTAGCTTGAAGCTGAAAGCTTTTAGCTTAAGTCACAAATCTTACAGAAAACATTTTCTTAAAGCTCATTGACAAATGATTTTATTATAATTTCCTAATAAAACTCTACTTTCAAGCTCTTGTGCTTTTTGTAGAAATTACTTCGCCATTTGGAAATACTTTTATTTTTAAAGCTCTTTATAAACTTATTTTATATAAAATAACTTCAACAGTTATTAAATAATTATTTCAAAATATTTTAAAAAATATTAGAGTATTTCATTATATTTATTTTACGAATATTATTCTAAACAACCCTCAAAACTTTCTCGGCTTCAAGCACAATACTTCAAGCACTTTAATCTTAAAGCGCTCTTAAATAATATTTAATTGATTTATCAGTATTTAACTGGAGAGCAAAAATTATTTGATGTTTTCAAAAATAAATGTTTCCATTTACTAAAATAACTATTTCAGCTTAAAGTACCAACTTTTGAGCACTTTTCTATTAAAGCCCTTTTTGCCACTGCCATAAAATTCACACTTCTGCAGTTTATTGGCAATCTTAAGTGCAACTATTTAATGTTGTAATCAATTTGAAGCTTTAGTAAATTTTTTACCAACACTTTTTTGCGAAATGTAAAAGTATTCAAGCCCCTTCACACTACCCCTGCTCCCTACCCCCCGCTGCTCGCTTTGCCGATGCATTATGCGAGGCAACACGTTTTTTATTAAATTTTATTAGAGTGGCGCATGCACACGGGCAGAAGCAGAAGCTGCCGCAGCTCCCAAAAGCGCACCACAACAAAAACAGCACACACACACACACACACAGGCACACACACACGTTGAGTGTGTGAGGGAAATGTAAGCAGAAGCCTTGGGGAGGACGCATCCTGATCCTGGCTGCTAGCAGCTAGCTTTATGGCGCATTTGCTGCATAACAAGATTTACACCCACAGAAGTTCTCGTAAAGGGGAATGAGGAGGGGTTAGGAGAGAGGGCAGAGAGGTGTTGGTGGGTGGGGCAGCTGTATTTGTGCTGCTGTTGCACTGTTTATGCCTGCTTATGTCGTTTGGCTTACTCACATTTGCCACGCGGCTTTGTGCTGCATAAATTCCAGTGGCACGCCCCTCTTGCCGCCCCTACACACAAAGAGAGAGTACGTGGCCCCTTTGTATTAAGTGCCAAGTTTTTATTTGCTGCGTACTATTCAACATAATGAGGCAATCCTGTGTTTTGGCTTTGACTCTGTGCCACTTTACAGCCAGTTGTTGCTGTTGCAGTTGCAGTTGCAATTGAAGCATGCGGCTTTAATGCCGCACTTTGTATGCGAGCAAATCCTTGAGTTCCGATTGGGTCGCATATGTAAATTGTGCATCGAGTAATTATGCGCATAAATAAGCGTAAGCGTGCCACCAACTTCCCAGCTTGCAACCTGCAACAAGGGCTCCGGCTTAATCGACGTGGATGCCACAGATAACTGCCTGCTGCCTGCCCCACTAAAGGATGTGTGTGTGTGGCACGTAGCTCATGCATAAGCATAACAATGCCCATTACCATTACCGTTACTATTCTGATGCTTGCACCAAATCGATGTGGCATGCAACAGCTGCACGCTTACAACTTTGGCTGGCTGGCTGGCAGACGCCGACGCCAGGACGCGTTGGCTCATGCATTTCAATTGCGGCCCAAATGAATGCGACTCAATGCCTGCCGCCACGTGGCAGCTGCAACAAAATGCCATTGCTACAAAAAGGACTTTTAGCTGTCGGCCAAAGTTTTTGCTGCGATTGCAACACGGTGGCAAACACGCTGCCAATGCTGACATTTTTAATGCCAGGCGTCAAAATAAAAGTTTGCCAAGATGAACGCCAACTTTTTGCATTTCTCATGCAAATTGACAGGCAACAACTACGGTAAACACTCATTGCGGCTGACACGGCGCTCAAGGTGCCACAGCTCGAGGCGGCTCCACCACTCCACTCTGTCCGACGTTGCGTGGTTAAAAGCAATTGCATTTTGGTAATTGAACAAGTCAACGCTTAATTATTGCACTACACTGAAAGCCAACCATAACTGTCTGGCTGCCTGCCACAACTCGGGGCAGTGGGGCGTGGCGCTGGGCCGGGCAGCAGTCGAAACGACGACGACGACGTCGACTCGAACGAATTCTCATTTATTCACTGGGAAGCGGGGAAAGGGAAAGTGCATTTTCATGGCGCGGAAAATGTGCAAAAATGAGCAATTGCTTTTGTAAACGTTTGTTGGTACTTCGTGTTGCTGTTGTTGTTGTTGTAGTTGTAATTATTGTTGTTGTAGTTGTAACTGCTGTTGGTGGCGTGCCGCACATGTTGTGGTAGTTGCTACTGTCATAATACCCCATGCTTGGTCTATAAAGGTTATATAAAGCGTATGCGTATATGCCTGTGGAAAGTCAAATTAGGCATAAAGAAACAATTAAAGTGAACATGGAGGTGTATTCAATGGGAATTTAAATTAATTGAATATGGAAAAGCTTTAGAGTAAGCGAGGTGAACTTTAACTTTTTATAAAATACTGAATAAATACAAAAATAGTTATTAGAGTTACCATGGAGAACCATTTGATGGGAGCTTAAAAAAAGTTACCATGGAGAACAATTTAAGTAAATAAAGTTTCTAAATATCTTTATAATATAACGCCTTAATAATGAATTCGACGATTAATTTAACAGAATAGCTATTAAAGTGACCATGGAGGAGCATTTGCTGGAAATTAAAATAGGGTTAACATGGAGAACCAATCGACTAAATAAAGTTTATATAAGTCAATAAAATATAATGAGCTGCCTAATGTGGAGCCATTAATTTTGTGGAATAGCTATTAAAGTGACCATGGAGGAGAATTGGATGCTTTTCAAGCTTTTCAACTGAATATAGAATCCTTTTCTTAAAAATATAGTGAAAACGTTGTGAGAAAAAAAGTATTAAAGTGAACATGGAGGACCATTTAATGGGTATTCGAATAAAGTAACCATGTAAAAGTTTTCAAGTTAGTGAAACCTAATTAACACTTAATTTAGAATCTTTTACTAAGATATGTCGTGAAATAATTGTGAAATATAGTTATTGAAATGACCATGGAAGACCACTTGACAGTAAAGCTTACGCTCTTTATTAAAATGTAAAAGCTTGTCATATTAAAACCGTTTTATGAGCAACGAATTAATGTGACAATGGACGATTTTTTTTTAGATCCGTATATGAA
This sequence comes from Drosophila gaucha, assembly GCA_035045545.1. Lineage (NCBI taxonomy): Eukaryota > Metazoa > Arthropoda > Insecta > Diptera > Drosophilidae > Drosophila > Drosophila gaucha. The sequence continues at coordinate 4,082,799 of JAWNOY010000292.1, forward strand.
GCGCAGGTAGAAAAGCATTTAAACTAGACTATTTGGTACACATATGAAGCTTAAAAGTCCATTAAGGACGGAGAAAAGAAGAACAGAGAAAGCAAAAGAAGAAAAATACCAAACAAATAAACTATGTAGGTCAAAAGGAAACTAACAGTTAAAGTAAACATGTTGAAGGTGAAATGAAGTCTTGAATGAATAAAAAGCAAAAGCGAATGAAGGAAACGAATATTGTCACTTTTAAAATCACAAGCAAACAAATTTTGACTTTAGGCAAAAAGCTTCACAGCTGCTTGAAGTGTCGAAGTTGATTCAATTAAAATATTTATAGTATATTTTAGCAGCAAATACTACAGGGTATCTCTTAGCTCATCAATTTGTTGGGCTACCCGCAGTTTGCTGTCTGTTTGCGCTCGATGCGTTTTAATTGACGGCTTATTTTGACATTCGACGAATAACTCTGAAAATGAGCTGCTTTACGCAATTGCGTTTGTTGGCTTTAAATTTTGCCTAGTTAAAGATAGATCTATTTCCGTTATTGAGAAACTTTCAGTATCAATGCGAATGGATGAAAGCCTCAATGAAAATATTTCTCCACATATAGTATAAACAACAACAAAGTCGGACACTTGATAGGTTTTTGTGCCGCTTTGGGATTGTCGCCCCCTAAAACCCCCCTCCGAACAAAGCAGCGCCCGCGCACTATTGGCCATAAATCAATTTTTCAAAAATGACACTGGGAAATGGAAAAAGTAAGCTCAAAGCTGTGCGAATATTGAAAGCTGCCGAACGAGCCGCTCTCATATCAGCCTCTGCCACTGCCCCAGCTCCTGCTCCCGCTCCTGCTCCTGCTCCTACTCTTGCAACGGCATCCATAGCCGCCATACAAAAGCCGTTGCTCATATGGGCGTATGTGTACATGCACAGAGCTCGGCGATAAACTCATCGCATAAAAAATGTATATTTTTACTTGCATTTTGTGCGCTGCTTCTTCGTTTTTTACTTTTTTTGGCCAGCAAATCTTTGCAGCTGGCGTTGAAAAGTTTTGTCGACGGGTTTGTCATCATAAATTTTAATATTTTCCAGCTACTTCTTTCATTTTGCTTCTTTTTTTTCTTCTTTGGTCTACTCGGACATTGTATCGGCAAGGGAAACGGAGCTACGTTTGGAAATGTGAAAATGAGCACGTTAATAGCAAAAAGCAGCTGCAGTCCGAGCCGGAGGCAGTGCCAGCAGCACACCAAAGGATATACCAGTGCGGCACATGAGGCGTATGCGCAATGCAGCTGCTGCAACAGCAACAGCAAAACAAAATGGAACGCATTGCAACGGCTGCGGCAAGTGGCCAAAACTGCATCCAAATGCTGAGAGATGAATGCCAGCTGATGAGAAAGGCAAAGAAAGAGATAGAGGAGAGAGAGAGAGAGGGGGACTGGGGAATATGAATGAGCACAGTTAAGCGAACCGAATGCTATTGATAGTTCAATGAATCATTCTAATGATATGTGCAGCACACATCAATTTGTACAGATACTGAAAAATTGTGTGCAAACGAAGCTTAAAGAAACTGAACACTAAATTGTCTTAGCATATATTCATGTTTATACTTATGTAACATACATATATTTATATTAGTAAGGGCTTAGACAAAAGCTTAAATGCAATAGCAATAACTTTTTATGAACATCTGTTTAGCAATAAGGAAACAGACTTGTACTGAAACATATGGAAGAAAGAGACAAATATATAGAGAGAGACAGAGAAAGTAGAAGACATATACACATGTATATACCTAAATATATATAGAAATATAGAGAAAAGGAAGGAGAGGCAGGGAGGCAATGACATGTAGAAAGAAGGACAGAAGAAGGGCGAGAAAGAGAGAGGAAGACATTAATATATATATATTTTTTTATATATAGACAGAGAGAGAGAGAGAGAGAGAGAGAGAGAGAATAAAGAGAGATAAAAAGAGAGTTAAAAAGGAAGAGAGTGTTTAAGAGACAGAGATAGAGAGAGAGAGGAAAGAAGGGAGAGACAGAAAGAGGGGCATAAGGGTATATTGCTTTGCATAGACTTACATAGAAGAAAGAGAGAGAGAGAGAATGATAAAAGTAAAGAGAGTATTTAACACAGAGGGAGAGAAAGAGAGTTTGAGGGACAGAGAGAGAGAGAGAGAGAGAGAGAGAGAGAAAATTAGATAGAGTCGAACTAAACTAAAGCTATAGCCATATATAAAGTTTTGAAAACTGCCAAAAGCTTGCTTCATATAGAGTATATAATAATAAAAAAAAATACACACGCTTGAAAACATTTAAGCGTTACTTTAATCCATGCAAAAACTAAAGTAGAGGGAGAGACGAAATAAAAATACGTTTTATTTAATTAGCAGCTGCGAGTAAACTTAATTTGCAATTTGGTTAAAGGAATATGTGAACACATATGTATCTGCATGTACATACATACACATATGTTTATACACATATATACATGTATGTATGCATGCATATGTTCAAACACTGCACACACAATACAGTTTATAAGAATGCGAGCACTTAAAAAAACACACTTAATCAAGCCAGGAAATCTCTAAGCTGTACTTGAATTAATGAGAATCACATAGAGAGGCTAAATTCTGTTATTAAAACTAACAAGTATTAAACTTAGTTTGTAATTCGTATTGAGTGTATATACATATAATTTATATGTAGCCACATACATACATACATATATACATACAAACAGTTATACATACATATGTATATACATACATACATATATACATACATGCATACATTCATCTATACCCACATAAATACATACATACATACAAACATAAATGCATAGCTGAGAATGCGACTTGAAATCAATTTTATTTAGTAGACTGCATTTAATAATAGTCATTCGCAGAAAGGACACTCTACAGTCTACAGCCGACAGTTGCCAGTCGACAGTTGGCAGCCGAAAATGAAGTGAACTTCCGGCAGTCACTCAAATTAGTAACAAGACTTCATCATTTACATGCTGTGCATAAGTGAGTAGTCCAGTGGCCAACTTATGGATGCATGTGATTGCAGCGGCTGTTGCAAGTAGCTCAACAGCATCTGTATCAGTATGTATATATATATAAATGTGTGTGTGTGTATGTGTTCAAGGCAGAGACCTTTTCATTATTATATTTCAGTTGCGTTTACTTAATTATTACTTGGTTGTCGTTGTTGTTGTTGTTGTCGCTGTGGTAAAGTCTTTGGTAATGTTTCAGGGCTTTTTGTTTACGACTCGCCAGCAGAGCGTGCAAACTACACGCAATTGACAAGCTCATCATCAAGCCGCATAATTGCGAATGGCTGTTGCTGTGGCGCTTCATGCTATTATACCCTGTTTTTCAAACAGAAATGGGGTATGTTGACATTGCGTGCGAATTGCCGTTTTCTTTCTAAAAAATTTCCATTTTATATCTCATTTAACTCTAAGTAGACCACGCCCACACCGCCCCCTTACACGCATATCTGCCATAGTTCTTGACTAAGACTGGATTCCTATCTTTATTAGCTAAATCTTGTCTTATCAGCTCACAACCTATGCCATGTAACATATGCTTGTCTTAAATTTCTTACAGAGTATCACGCAGTCGATCAAAACGAACTGCTAAGCTATTTGGCAGCTTAACTCGAGACGCTTGTTTGCCAATTTGCGTACTTTGAAAATTCTTTTATGTAAACAACATTCAGCAAAGCGAACCATATAAGTACATATAAATATAATATGCATATATATGTATATAAATGTATATATACATATATATATACATATGTCTACAAAATAATTACGCAATTGACAGCCTTGTCATAGTGTTTCGCCTCTTTAACTCTCCTCAAACTTGAATCTTGGTTAAAATATTCATAATATTTTCCTTAGTTCTTAAGCCTGTTTTGAATTTTAATTATCTAAGTTCTTCAAGAGCTTTTTTGGCTTTCCGTCTGAGCTGAAATATATTATTAGCACTCAATTTATATTCACATACTTTTGGTTTCAAGCGGAAGACGACAATATAAATCATAAATATTTTGATTGATTTGCAAATTGCATAAATCACAATTAGGATGAATAGATTGAACTAGAATTTTCGAAAATAAATTAATAATATTATTATTGATTTACCATTGAAGTTTTTGGCAGTGGCAAAAGCGAACAAATTGTGATAAACTGGTTTATATAATAAATAACCATAAATAAATATATATGAACAAGTAAAGAGTTCTGAAAATGAAAATTTAACGAATTTGCTTGCCATCAAATTAAAGTACTTGAATTATATCAAAGTCCAACACTTGAACATGATTTGAGTTTAAAATTCCTGTACAAAAGTTCTGTTTTTCCTTAAACATTCAGATAACTTTGCATTGAGATTCATATGAAAGAGATTGCCGTGCTAATTTCCTGTTTTGTCCGTTTGTCACACGCGTCGTATGCTTAACATTTTGATGATTTGCCCAATTTATATGCCGCCAGGCATTCGGTGGCGTTCGCTCGCATTCTTGTTGTGTACGCTTAGAAGCCGATGTGAATGGCCTCAATCATGATTGAGCCACGTTTGCCAGCGCCTTGGCATGCAAATGCCGTTATTGTTTGGGTATTACGACCACAATATAACTGGCATTAAGAGACCGCCCAGTTATTTAATATGCATAACTGTGCGGGAAGTGTATTTGTGCACGCGTCAACTGAAGCGCGAATTGAGCACCGAATGCAACAATGACGACAACACCAACACCAACAGCAACAGCAACAACGACAACAGCAGCAACAGCAATCAGATTGAAATGGAGACTAGCGATAAAAAAAAATTATTATATAGTCTACAAGCGGTATTACCCGGCTTTGCTCGTGCCAAGACGTGATTTGGCGCCCATGTGAAAAATCAAATATACTCGTACTACCTTGAACCCCACGTCGCAAATTCTATATCACTTTTCGTTAGAGCACGTATTTGATAAGCTTCGAAAATAGGTTTGAAGCCGAAAATTTCGCTCTAACAAGATTTTAAACTCATTTTGCAATCAGCCAATCACTCAATCGTAGGTCAGTCAGTAAGTCAATCAGCCAATCAGCCAATCCGTCAGTTTTTTGAGCTATCGCTCACTCAATCAATCAGTCAATAGGTCACCCAGTTAGTCAATTAATCAGTCAATCGGTCAGTTTCTTGATTCGTCAGTCGCTCAATCAATCATTTCATAGGCCACTCAGTCACCCAATCAATCAGTTTTTGGACCCATCATCACTCAACAGGTCAACGAGACTATCAACCAATCAGTTTTAAGATCCATCAGTCACTCAATCAGTCAGTCAATAGGTCAACTAGACTGTCAATCAGAAAATCAGGCAGTTTTTTTATTCATCTGTCACTCAATCAATCATTCAATACGTCATTCAGTCAGTCAATCACTCAATCAGTTAGCTATTTGATCAGTCAAAAGGTCACTCAGTTAGTCAGTCAATAATTTAGTCAGATGGGCAATCAATTAGTCGGTCAATCAGCCAATCAGTCAATCAGCCAGATCATTTGTCCAACAATCCGTCAATCTGTCAGTCACTTACTTGCTTCATCAGTTTTTCCGTCTCTCTGTCCGTCATTAAGTCACCAGGTCAGCCGGTAAGTCAATCAATCACAATTAGTTTCATTTACAGAGGTTTATAATATAGTAGTTATGTGTCCATGCTCTAGATATCTTATAAAAGTAGTCTATCTGTAAGCTTGCGGCGTTAGTTAGTGCTGGGAATTTATGTTGCCCGCGAGAGATGCAAATTTTGTTGTGAAGCGAAACCCACCTTTGGCTGGCTGCTCTGTTTGCGCTTATCTTATCAGAGACTTTGGGTTCTTAGTTTTGTTTGTTGCCCGTAATTAAATTGCGATTCGCAACTGCTCGTTGAGTTTTTTTCTTTCTTTATTTTATAAGTGCACTTTGTTTCTTGAAGCTTTCTCAGATATTTTCTTTCATTTTAATGGACTGCACTTTTCTATTCATATTTTTTCTGCCACTGGCCTTGATTCAAGCCTCGGGCTTTATTTACTTTTGTTTTATCTGCGCTTTTATAACTTTTACTAGGTTTTTTTATTTTCCAGTCAACTGACTCGCACTGGCGTCATATTTGTTATTATTATTAGCCAAACGCGTCAACGGCAACTGACGGGGCGCTACGCATGTGGCGAGCACCTTAGAATCGATCGTCAAAGCCAAGCGAAAAGCTCGGCGAGCAAGCTTTCAACAGCAGGTGAGCAATCGAGCTTTGCCTAGAGCTTGAGAGCGTAAGCTTTTCTATTAGCTAAGCTGATAATGATAATGTGTTTACCTCGCTACACTGTGCTACAAAAGTGTAGAAAGACTAAAAGAAATTAAGTTAAATTTAAATTAAATATAAAGCCAACCTTATATTGAAATGGTTTTTAAACGAACTTTAAAGCTTTGCTCAAAATACAAATAGATAAGTCTAGTAACTCTTGGGATTCGGATTTGAATATCTTTCAATGATAGCTGAATCATAAAAAAGTTTTCATATTATCGCTAATTCAAGTGGAAGACTTCACTCCAAAAGCTTTTACCAGCAGGTGAGCAGTTGAGCAACTGACCATTACATAGAGCTTTAAAATTAGAGGTTTTCAATTAGCTATGTTGATAATGACAATGGTTTTTAGCCACGATAATCTGAACAAAAGCGGGCAATGGCAAGAGAACTTAAAGTGCGCAGTACTTCCTAAAGTTATATAGCCAGGTGTTTTATTTAAACTACGCATATGCTATTAAGCATGTTTTTCAAGAGTATATATAAAAAGCTGAAACATTTTTTTATAGTTTTGAAAGGTTTTTCTTTTAAGGTCTAGAAATTGTAATTTAACAGTGCTTGTGATGCTGTTAGTTATTTATAAGAAACTTAAATGCAGAGTCAATCCACATATAGTTATTACAGCACTTCCTCAAAAAATAGTTTTCTTATAAAGCAACCAAGACTATAATGAAAAATATATATAAAATGCTATAATCCTGAACCCGTATACCTTACGCTTACAGCTAGAGCAAAAAAATCAGCATATCAAGGTAAAAGCGATTACTTAAGAAGGGATCCTAGCTGATAAGCTGATAAGCCTTTGGTTCAGCCTAGAGCTTAACTGGAATCTTTTTTATCATAGCTCAGTTCGTTCATAAAAAGTGTACACACACACATACACATTGTGCCGTACATCAATATGCATAACTGTTGCAGCTATTAAAAGGGAAGTTTCTTATCAAGGCTTGGCAAACCAAATGAAATTCAACACGTTCAGCCAGAGCCAGAGGCAGAGCCTGAGAACAGGTGAAAAAGCTCAAACCCCAAATGTTTCGGGACACGCTAAAAGGTTGGCCAGTTGGCCGCCAAATGGCTAGGATTTGGGTTTGGGCACTGGGTTCTCGGCTTGGGTTTGGCTGGGCGTCAAGTGTCATAAAAAGCAACACTTGCAACCCAAAAACTAAAGTGCAGGTCTTTGGCATGTGGCTCGGACTGGCTGGTGGCCACCATTCTTGTTTGGCCCCCCCTTTTGGCAGTGCGCTCATCTTTCAAAGGCGTCGTATTGCGTAAGTGTTGGTGTTTGCTATTATTGCTGAACACACAGACACACGCACACACACACACACAGACGCACACAGAGATACAAATAGAGACGTGTGTACACAGAGAAGTAAAAAGAAACACAAAGGAAAACATTTACAAAACTTCCATTTCCGTTTTATATGGGCTCGCTGGGTAAGCAACCCACCCCAGCAGCCCCAGGGCCCCCACAATGCTACACGCCCCCACCTGCACAGCATCAGCCATGCGGGAAAATTGAAAAAAGATAGTTGTACATAGTTAGATGAACCAAATGGCAAACCCGCAAACCCTTAACCCCTCAACCTTGCCCGGAAGGAGAGGCAACCTGAAACGCTACAAAGGTAAGAAAAATGCCGTTTGGGCGACGGAAGTGAGCATTGTACAGGTTGAGCAGCTAAATCAAATGATAAAATGAAGTTGTAGTCCTTTAGCGTGTGCGACCGCGAACACAGCGACAAACAGGAGAAACAGCCAATGGCCGACAGCAACAGGAGTCGCTGTCGCTGCCGCAGTCGGTGCCGCAGTCGCTGCCGAAGAATCTTGGGACAAGGCAAGCCACTCACTCAAAGGAAGCTTTTCACCACAGCTTTTCACTCAACGCCAAATCCCACTCAACCTTTGAGCGTGTTTGCCGTTTGGATTCGCGCTCTTATCATAATTGCATGTGTCATTGAGGAATTCGGCAAAAAAGGAACAACTTGAATTCTTTTTTCGTAGCATACTTCGCAGAGCGTTGAAGCTGTGAAAACCGTAGTCTGCTCTTAGGGCTGGCTGGCTAATTAACCCTTGTGCCTGCCAAACTTTGGCTTTGACTAATTTGAGGGCTGTTTTTGGTCTCTTATCAATTAATAGAATTTTAATTGCTTAAGTAAAAAGCGCATGGAATCGTTTAATATACGTATGTGTGTGTTAGCTTTTTGAGTTAATCAGGTGTGAGACGAAAGTTTCCGCAAAACGCAATTATCACACACAAATTATTGCTCGATCAAAATAGATGTCAAGTCAAAAAAAAAAAATGTTAATTTATCAGAAAATATTTCGCAGTCCATTTGAATGCGAATTTATCAAGCAATTATCGAGGCGTTATCAATTGCTAGCATAAATAGGCCATAGAATTTGAATTTCTGATTTGACGTCATGAATCGCAGCTAATCGGAAAATGTATACTTGAGAAAAGAGCTCTTGATGTTGTTGTTTTTTTTCGGAAATATATTTTTTCAACTCGATGTGGGTTTATCAGCATTGCTGATACTACTCCACAACAAGTGGAGGGAACAGTATTTGAGGCAATTAATTGTTGAAAACCATTTGGAATTCGAATTGAAGCACTCACAACAACAAATTCAACATGTATACGGCGGTAAAATGTTGAAATGCCTCACAACTTCACACCTTGATGAACACCGAAATCAGTTAATTTGCATTCTGTCAATTGGTAGACAAACAATCCTCCACATTTTGGCCCTTAATGATCTGAACATTTCGGGTGCATTGTAATGCTGTCATTGATTGCTAAGCCCATTATGCACATTGTTGCATGCTGTCGGAGTTTGCACCTGCAGCTGCTGGCCTTAGGGCATATGCGGCTTAAAATCGCGGCATGTCCTCGCTTTGCCTGGTTAGAGCAGGTCATCGCGTAGCATAAGCATGGCCAGCGCAGAGAACGAGCGAGAGAGCATGAGCGAATGGGAGAGCGCTGAGCAAGTCGATCGGCAACGAGGGTGGCTCTTGCAAGTAATTTTCGCTCTTGCTCACTCACGTGCTCTCCATAAGAAATGTTGCATGCTTTCTGCATACCCTGTGGCCAGTGCTGTTCTGAGAGTCATTAGGGCAGGTAAATAACATTTCTCTTGAAAACTCAAGGATAAATCGTACCGTAAACGTTTAAGAGAAAAGTGGAAAGGAAAATATATGAATATTACCGGAATTTACTATCTTAAACAACATACAGGGTACACTTATGTCGACGCTTATCTCTTTTATGAAGAAACCGCTCTCGCTCTGTTCCAAAACGTGTTGTTGCTGTTGCTGTCGATATTGTTGAGGTCGTTGTTGTTGCTGCTGCTGCTGCTGCCACTCGGCGATTGCTCTCTGTGTTTAAAAACGTGCTGCCGCAGGAACAGTAAATCATTACGCTGAGAAACGTGCGACCGGAAAGACGGAGCCGATCGAGTCCAAAAACCGCTAAACGTTCGCCAAGTTCAAGTTTGTCGAGACGACGCGCGCGTTCTCGCTATCAAAGTCCTAAAAAGTATTTAAAAAAAAAAACATTAAAAGATATATAAAAAGAAATTGTAAAACATATACGAAACGATATACATATATATGTATACACATACGTCATAAACGTTGTGTGTGTTGTTGCTGTTACTATTGGTGTTTCTTGTTGTTGCTGCTCTGGCATTTTCTGTGTCTGTTGGCTGTCTTGTTTCGACCGTTCCCGTTCCCGACATCTCCGATCATCGTATTTTTGTTTTATCGACGCGTTTCTTTCGAACTGGAACTTTTTCTGTACATTTTCGCGTACATGTGACGCAGCCGCAGCCGACGCCGACGCAGACGCCGCCGCAGTGATTTGTATGAAAAGCCATTTGTTTGTTGTGACATTCGCCCTCCCCGACGGCCCTTCACAGATGATCGGTCAATGAAGTTGTGCCGCACATAGTGGAAAATTTCCGTGACACAGCAGAGCTGAGGAGCAGCTGGTAATATATAATATTGGCTGCAGCCATCATCCAAAGTCGTGGGTAAAAGAGCTCTTAAAGTACGTGTCAATTATTATTATATTCATTTACGACTCGGCGTCTCTGTCTCTATCTCTATCTCTGTCTCTGTTTGCGGCAGTGGCTATGGGGTGAATGCGTAGTTGTTGTTGTTGTTGTTGTTCTGCCTGCTATTTTTGTGCCAATTTTGAAATTTTCGAATATTTTGTTTTTCAACTTTTGTGACTTGTGGCTATGACGCCGATATGAAATGATTGTTGTTTTTCACTTATTTCCCCAAGTACAATTCACATGCAGAAAACAGTGTCAAGCCGCAGACAAGTAATTTGCTCATAGTACTTGGGTATACATAACTAAAATACAGTTATAATCAGCTGACGATGTAGTGTTAAGCAACGCCTCTTGATCTGTTTCCAAATCGAATTCTTCTGTTCTCTTATGCACATGCCTGATAATCAACTAATTATATAAACATAAAAAACTAATCAGCTTCAAATATTTTGGGCATTAGGCAAGCTCACATAAAAGAAGAAAAAACAAATCAAGCTCGAAATTGCAGCAAGTGATTACTCAACACACTCAGACTCTCTTCCTCTCTTCCTCTCTCTCTCTCTCTCACTTTGTCTGTTTGTTACTCTGACTCTTTGATTCTATCTTTTTGAAACTGGTTCTGCATAGTTAGGCCCATTCACCATTCATTTCTTACATTTCTTTCATTTCATTTCGTTTTTGTTTTTTTTTTCTCTCACTGTTCAAAGCAAAAAGTACACATAGTTAACGTTTTTCTCTTTATTCCTGTTTACGCTTCTACCATCTCTCTCTCCCTCTCGCTCACACTGTTGTGCCATGCGAAACTCGACTGCTGCTGTTTTATGCAAAATACTGTAACAATAGCAACAACAACAACAACACCTCTTTTGTGCTGCAGCGACGACGACGACGTCGACGCCAACCTTATCAACACCGTTAAAGTTTTGCAGCGCTTTAAGCTCTGCACGTGAATTTCGCGACGTGCTGCACTCTTGTTGTTCTTACTGTTGTTATTGTTGTTAACGTCTACCGCGGCATGCAAATTCTTGTAAATATATATGAATGTATTTGGGCAGAGCGCACCCTTTCTTAGCGCGCGCTGTCTCCCTCTGTCCCATACAAACGTGGCCGCTGTGTGTGAGTAATGGCTCAATAATTTGGCTGCGCTAACCCACACGCCCTACACACTCTCTCTGTCCCTCTCTCTCAAAAGGGCCTAGCCCTCGCACGTTACAACAATGGTAACGAGAATTTGTTTATCTTGACTTGTGTGTAGTGTTTTTTGTTCTTTCCTGATATTTAACCAAAATGTATCATGACGCCTAAAGTTGATTGTTGTTATTTCTGTTGTTGTTTCTGTTGGCTTTGCAGTTTTGTTTACACAAGTTGTGGGGAGCTCATGTTTTGTTTTTTCAGACTAGTATTTATTGTTCCTGTGCACGGTTCACGGAATTTGCAACGGCTGCAATTTAAAGTATGTGCGAGTATGTTACAACAAATGAGAGTGCCTCTTTATGCTAGAGCCAGTCAGGGGGTGGTTGGTTGGTATGGATAGACATTGCTGCTAACCATACGTAACGTAATACTTACTACTCATGTGTATAATACGAAATTAATTATTTGTATTTTCTATTGTATACAATTGACTTTAGAACTTTCTATACATATCCAATATTGTGTTATATAAATATATACATGTATTATAAATATTTGCAGTTCCTGAAATAACAAATGTTAGTTTTAAGGAGAAACCAAATGAGTGATTGCCACATACAACCTTTCCCTTTAGATAATTTGATATGATCTGTCATTCCGTTTATTTCACAATGTTTTTAATCAAAACGGGAGAGCGACAATACTTTATCATTGAAAGCAATTCGTCATTTGGTTCATTGGGCTCTCTCTTTATCTTCTTCTTGAGTAAACCCCTAGAAAGCGGAACCCCATTTTTATTAAACATTGTTTAAAGTATTTCCTGAAATTATTATTCTTAAAAAAAAGTAAAGTCATAGTTTTAATCTAGATAAATGTGTGTATTTATATAGACGAATATTTTATAGTTGCTTCGGTCAGATCAGAAGCGCAAAATGTTGCTTATCTAAGCGCAAGAAGAAGCAGTGAAAATATTTCGACGACCCATTGATTACGCATACAATTGAGTTTTGCTAGTTAGTCAGAAGGAACCTACTATCGATCGTCGATCGACTGTCGATCGTCTGTCAGTTGTATCAGTTGATCATTAACTTGGTCTCCAATTAGAGTGCTCTGTTCTCCGATTGTTGTTGTTGTTATTGATGTTGTTGTTACTGGGTTGTCGAATCGCAATCGGTTTTTCATTCCGAACACGTCTGTATGTGTGCGGGGCGAATCGCTGAGGCGTAAATGTATTTTTATGTTTATTTTATTTTATTTATTTGATCGATTCGAGTACTGTTAGCGTAGTTCATGTGCTCTGAACCTTTAAACACATACCCTATATGTATATGTGCGTGTGTGTGTGTCCATAAATCCTTCATCAAGTCCAACAAGTTTGCTGGAGAGCCGAGTGGTTGCCATTCAAGTGGAAATGGAAACTACTTTCAACTGCGACTGGCTAGGTCAACAGCAACAACAATAAGAACTCTAAAATACAATGCGATTGCATAATAAATTGAACTAGAATTGTGGTAGTCCGAGGGTCGTTAGAGAAATTTACGTGTAATATGGGCATACTATTATAATACTATATCTTTACTTTAGCTATATTTGAAAACTTCTAAAGAGGGTTTTTATACATTGTATCTATATTCGAATACCTTTTAGAGATGTTTTCTATACATTGTAGAGTCTTTTCTTCTCCTCTCATTCACATACAATACTTAAGGGCAAGAAGCTATACATTGAGCAACTGTTGCAAAAACGATATTTTTCATTTATATCCAATACTATACTACCATACTATATCTATACTCGAAACCTTCTAGAGAAATTTTTTATAAATAGTATAGTCAGTTGATAAGACTTGTTTTCTCATTCTTTTCCTTTTATTCGCACTCATTAATCAAGGGCCTCTCTAAAACAACCTCTTTTATTTATGCTATACAATATTTATATTCGAATACCTTCTAGAGGGGTTTTGCATACAAAGTAAAGTCAGTTAAAAGTTCCTTTTTTTCTCTATGCATTCGCACTCATTAATGAAGAGTAGCTACAGGTTGAGCAACCCTTGCAATAACAACCTTTTTATTTATGTATATTTATACTTTCTTGCGATATTCTATCTGATATGAAGCTCTGTCTGGCGGAGGCCACAAAATTTCGTTTTTTTTGCCAAGCCCCAAATCAAATTTCGTCTAATCGTAATCTCGTTTGGAGCAAGATTTAGTGCTATACTTAGTTTGGCAATACCTTTCAAATTATTGACCATTATGATCATTATATTTATTTGTATTTTGTATTTAATATATAGGGCATACTTCAATGTGAATAATTGACGGCGTCGGCTTTAATGACCCAATTGCTGAAGTACATTATAATTCAAGTGTTCTATGCACTGACATTTTTACTCATGTCGTGAATTTTTATTACGAGTTTCGTGGAGGTGCGCTAAACAGGAAATACGCTCTAGTGCCAGTGCAACCCCCTTTCTGTATAGCTAACACTCAAGTTCAATGTCAGTGGCAATGCTTGTGGCTGTGCCTGTAGCAGTTGCAGTTGCTGTGGCAGCTGTTGAACTGTTGCAATTTCTAAACCGGTTCTTCGACCGGAGTCGGTCATGATCAGCAATTGCGATTGCAACTGCAACGAAATTGCCAGCTGTTTATGAAATGAGTATTTTTAAGAACCAACTGGAGCTGGAGTTTGATTATCGTTTTCTGCTTCTTCTTCTTATTTCTTGCTGCCGATAAGGGAATATCCACGTGATATATCAACATTTCAAGATATTCCACTTGAAGCGCTTTCTCTCTCTCTCTCTTTCTATTTTTGTCTTTCGCTGCAAATGAATGCCTAGTGATAAGTCCATTATTAGAACAATAATCATGTCGCTATTTAATATTATCATACCCTGCAGGCATTTAAGATAGGGCAGGTTACTCTAATGCGATAAAATATATTTATTTTTGATGAGAATAGAAATTAAACCTGCTCAAAATGGTTTCATTTTAGTTTTTTTTTTTGCCAATTTTGTTAGCCACAATTTAGAAGACAAATAATTAAATTATTGCAAAAAAATATACTAATATAACTAAGTGCGAGTACATGATTTTTTTCTGCAAAATGAATTTTCTTTTTTTGCAAATCTGAAGAATATTTTAGTTCGCAATCATTATATATAGATAAGAAAATATATAGAAAATTATGCTGATTACCAAAATCGGTTAGTTTTAACTAAGTTATGAGAGCTTGAAGTTAACATATTTAGAATATTTTGTATCATGCTACACTTGACCCTCCTAGTTATAGGATATCTGTTCGTCTGGCTACCTTGGCATTTTAGAGACAATTGTTCAGTTAATTTATGATTGTGAACAAATGCCATACATTACTGTCAATTGTTAAATAATTTGTAAGCATATCAAAGCGCATCGATAAGGCGATCTTTGATAGTCGCTGCTAATGGATGTCTACTGTACCGCTGTGATAAGACAGCGTGCGCTGAAAGCCTTCACAACTCATATACAAACAATAATTTAAATCAAAGTTAAGTCCGACTCTTGAGCGATCGATCGATCGTTTGCGACGTTTCGCTAATGAACCCATAAAATTGATCACCACGTTAATTTTTGGTTATTTCCCTTGGCACTCCTAGCTCCTGATCGGAGCTTGTTTATTTGCTTTGGGCTTAAATTATAACACCTTTACTTTATGGCCAGTCTAAACCACCCGCACCACTGCCTGTCTAAATTTTCTTTTGTTGTTGATAACATGTGGCTCTTTGCGCCATAAAACGTGTAAATTTGTAGCCAATGAATCGCAGGAGTCACGCGATCAATTTGATCGAATCGAGCAAATTTAAAAATAAAACACTTTAAACTGTCTGTCTGCGTGTTGAGATTGATGTATTACTGAGTATTTTAATAGTTCATGGGCGCTATAAACTTTATAGCTCGATTTGAATTGAAAGATCGCAAGTGAGATCTATTTATGTACTATAGAAGATATTAAAAACAATTTTGGAGATCGTTTTCAATGTGCATTTATCGAGGGGATCTTTCCATTAGTTTTTCCAAATTTCATCAAATTGATAATAATGAAATAAAGTATAATGTTAATTGAGTTGTGTATATGACTGAGATAATATACATATATATCATGCTTTTCGGATATGCCAAGACTTGTTATATAAGAAAGTTAGAGAAATCTGGAATGGAAACTGCCAGGTAGCATTCTCATAATGCTTGAAGTTAAGGAATAGATGAGTACTTAGTGAGTAAGAAACAGTTATAATACCCCAAATGATGAATTTTCTATGGTTCTGATGATCTGCTATATAAGAAGTGATCTATTATAGATTGTAATACATTGATATAATGTATAATAGAAGTAGATAATAGACTACTGTCACAAGATATAAAAGAGCTAGATATAATATATATAAAACATATATATAGATATATATATATATATATATATATATATATATATATATATATAGCTCTAAGGACCTGCAACATGAGATAAAGCTGATAAATGAATACTAACTTGAATACTATAACACATTGAATACTATAGCCACATTCAAATTGAGCATTATGTTAGGCTATAAGATAACATAAACAATGCTTTAAATAAGTTCTACATGGTAGACAATCGAAAAAGTCACTTCCTCCCTCTGTTAAGCTTTAAAACAGCCTTTGCGAACACTACCAAAAAGTTCCTTAAACTTTTCATGTTCATTATAAATTTATTAAACTCATAGCCTAGACACGAGCGAAAGTCTTAAGTAACAAAGCACTTTTCCGCTTTGCTCTATTTGCTCAATCTATCAAGCGAGTCCTCTGTAGTTAATAACTACTGTCAAATCATGCCATACAAGTTAATAACTAATGCAGTTCCCAAACACTGCTGCCAAGGTTAGCAAACGACCAAGTTTGGCATGTGTGTGTGCCCAATAGCTCAAGTTTAATCCAGGGCCAACTTTAGACAAACACACAACACACACACTCGCACACACACTCATCAATTTTATCAGAGTTAGACAAACAATAGGTTGGTCACATTTTTGTTGCATAACCCGCAAAGCGATTTGTGCGAATTTGGCCAAAACGAAAATAAATCGCTTGGAATAGCTATAACAGCTAGGTAGGCTCTAGACCTTAGGCCCTATCTAAGCACGAGACTCATGTCGGACTGTCTGCTAACACCCGCACACACACACACACACACTCACACACACATCTATTAGCACTCATGTTGTGCTGCTCGGCGTGTGTTCGGCTGTGGTTCGGGCAGCATTTCGTTTCGTTTGTCAAAGTTCTGGGCGCCGCATAAATCAGCGCCAACGCAACCGCAACAGGTACACACGGCTGTCGTATGTCATTGAGCGCACCTCGCGTATCTCGACTCGCGACTCGCGTATCTCGCCTAGTCTAACGCGTATCCTATAGATACATTTGGGTATCCGTGCGGTTGCCTTAATTCAATTTGTGCGAACGTTAAGCAAAAAAGGTGCCTATTCGACTTTTGTTTTTTAAGGAGCCGCCAACACGCAGTCTCTAATTTTTATTGAGCTATATATATATACATACATATACTATATGTATATAAATTTTGAAATTTAGTTTTGCATTTGTCAGCTGCTCGTCAGTTGTTCATTTGCTGGAACGTGAGTCAGACGCGCACTTGCTCAGACGACTAATTATTGAACTTAATCAAAAATATGTGTATAATAAATATATAAATAAATGGGAGTGAGAAATTATATATACATCTGTGCTCAAAATGGAGGCTATAATGACGCCTTCAACGGGCGATCAATGAGCAGCCGACGCAACCCCTCCCCCCACCACGACTCTTTCTGTTCGGCACTCGCAAATTGATCAAGTGACAGCCAAGTCGCGTGCTTCCATTTCCCAGTCCATGCCCCAATACGCTTGCCACAAGCCAAAAGTTGTGCGTGCTTTCAGCATTTGACTTTAATTGAGTCGCAGCTCGCTATTTTATTGCTCGATGTTGTCTGTGTACGTGTGTGTGTGTGTGTGTGTGTGTGCGTTTCAATTGAATTCCAGCTCTGGCTGTCAGAGTCGCAACTTTTCTTGTTTATTAATGTAATTGCATACTAAGTTGCATCATCTACTGTTCCCACTTGCAGCCCAGCTGAGAAGCCGTCGCGCCGAATGCCGAGATTCTTCTCCGAGTTGCCGCAGTGGAAGCGCCAATTCAAACACAGCTCAATGCAACTGCGCTGGTACAGGCATCTACAAATCATCAAATAAGCAGTCCATAAGAAACCCAACTGGAATACAATAAAGAGTTCTCTTTAGAACACGTCTTGAAGGAAAGGACGCCAAAATGAGCTTCAGTTCGGCCAGCGGCCGTGAGAACAATGTTCGCAAACTGTCCTTTTTGGGCTTTAATACCAAGAAAAAGGTGAGTCCCTAACGAATAATTTAATTAGCTAATGACGGATAAAACTGTGAAAATCAAAGGAAAAGAGCATAATGAAAAGCTCTTTCATTAAGAAATATTTTATGTTCTATAAACCAATAAGCTTACATCTTAAATTTTCTATCAGAAAGATGAGTATATAAAGAGAGAGAACTGTTTAATGGGGCATACCATGAATTGGAAGAGTATTTAATGAGTAAAAACTTACTGGGTATTGAATATATTCAATTCATAAGCCGATTTTTTAATATATTATATTCACAAAAAAGTAAAAATTCTACTTTTAAAAACCGGTTAAAATCACATGAGTACGTTGTAGTCGGGCGTAACCGATTGCATAATGCTCGTTCATGGCGCTCAATTTCTCCAATTGGCAAATAGTTCTATCTGCAAGATTTTGTGATTCTAACTCTAGAAACTAAACTAATATAAATTTCGCCCACCCCCAAGAGTTTTACATATATATAAAATATATTTTCGATATGTATTTATATGTTTATTTACATATTTGCAATTTCGATTGGAGTCCTGCTTTGAGCAACTTAATCTAATTGGATTTATTTCGTATTGGACTTCTATCATTCTACTTTCTTACTTCGGTATCGAAATGCTGTGTTTACATTAAATTTAAATTGCTTGAATAAGATTGTGCCAAATTGGCGGCGAAAGCCACGCTACGCGTAACTCACGTAACTCACTAGTCAAAGTTTTATTAAAGTTCTTAAAATGTTTAATAGATATTTTTGACAATTTACCATACCCCCACGCGTAACCAAAAAAATGTAACGTTTTACCACACGTTAGAACTCAAGAGTGTACATATATTCCAAATTTCATATTGATACCGACAGATCATTACACAAAATCAATATACTCTCTCTTCACTCCGCGAACGAGTATAAACATCCTTAAAAATCTCAAAATAACAGTCTATCATAAAATTGCTGATCATCATTGAAAAAGTGCAACAGCAATTAGCATATTTATGGAATCAACTTTCGCATTCGATCTGCCAGAATTAATTAATTAGCCTGAGTGCTCATAAATTTCGCAATTCGTTAGCAATTTCTATCAAAACAAAAAAAGAAGAAGAGGAAAAAACTACTGAAATCGATTTGTCAAATGTTGTCATCGGACTCTGGAAATGCTTCCTAATGTTCAGTTAAAGATATTTATATATACAGATATTTTACTTTATAATCTCGTATTATCTATCGTTTGCTCAGTAATTTTCCACACAAAAAAATTCATTGCAAAAATCGTTTACAAAAATGCGTTGAATTTCGAGTGTGCAAAACATTATTTTTTTACATTTTTTTTTATTAATTCATTGCGCTGTTTTTTTTTTCTTTATGTTTTGTTGTCTTTTTATTATGCTTTTTTTTTTTGTGTACGCGCGGTTAATGTCAAGTAATTGTTATTGATTTTGTTGTTGCTATCGCAATTCTTGTTGTTGTTGTTGCTCGATAGATTTCCGCACTTGTTGTTGTTGTTGTGGTTGTACTCGTGCCCTGACATGCCCGGCAGCCAGTCAGTGACACAATTTGGAAACCAGTTTCGCTTTTTTTTCGATACGGATTCGGATCTTGAGTCTCGATTGCATTTACAGTTTTCGCTGAGAGAGAGGGAGAGGGTAGATTTCGCACAATCACGTATTCATTCATTCAAAATATTCCCCGTTCACTTGGATGTGTCTATTAAACTAGAGCAGACAAAAAGCTGAGCACGTTACGTATACGCCGCGTGGCGTAGAGCAACGAGGGCGGCTTTAAGGCCAGAGCCAAGTGGATAACAGCAACAACAACATCAACAACGAAAACTGAACACAAAGCGGAGGCAAAACAAAACACAAAAAAACGAAAACAAAAACAAAAACGCATTTTTAATTGTGCGTCTACAAACAGTTAACATAGTAAGAGAGAAAGAGAGAGAGAGAGAGAGAATATAGTGGGAAGCACTCCGGAAACTAGTTAGACATTCAAAACGAGCGGGCGGACAGGCACTCACACACACATATGGACACTCTCTCAGCCAACAACAGGAAATCAATATTCGTGGTCAAGGCTGCTAACTGCAACTGCAATAATAATAAAGGCAGCAAACAACAGCAACAATTGTTGGCATTGGCATTGACCAGCAAGTGCTCGTAATGAAATCGTTGACACCTGGGCGAAAGCCGCGTTTACTCTAGCTATTAAATTAATTGGCAAGGCAGCTAACGATTTGTTCGCGCCCTGCTCCTCGCCTGCCTCCCGCTAAGTAGGCAATGATTTAGACACTCAACATTTCAATTATCCGTTAGTTTGTCCCTCGCGGCAAACGACGTCATATGAATGCGTCGAGCTACCTGTTATCACTCGTAATTGCCAGCAAAGTTCTAAACACGCACATGCCCAACCCTTCTCTTCAGCTCCTGCTGCTTTCAAGAATGACACACTGGTTGAAAAACAATTGAAAATGAAAAGGAAATAGTTGGAAGAAAGGTTAAAGAAATACGAATTATTAAGATAAATTCCTGATGAATTCCAATAAAATAATCAAGACTTGTGAAATCGTTTTATAATATTTAAAAACATACAATAATTTATAAAAATATCAGAAAAACTTTCTCATATATTCAAGTTAAATGTTTTGCACAAACCAAATCAAGAGCTTACTCCTAGGGGAGCTTCCATCAAATTTCCTTACATCTGTAATAAAAATATATTTTCCAATTTAAATGTTTCCACATAAATGGATTTGCATAAAAATTTCCTTGCATCTAAAAATATATATTTTTAATTAAATATTTTCTATATATAAACATTTTGTTTGTTTTTCCTTAAGATTGCGTCTGCATAAGTCCTTGTGCATTGAAGAGTTCATAATTTGAATATTTTTAGGGTGAAAGCGGAAGCTTTTCAGCCGAAGCTTTTGCCAAACAGCCCAAACGCCACCCAACACACAAGCGACACTAGCCAACGAGCTGACCTTGACCGTGTGCAAGGCTTGTTTTCGCAGCTACTCTTACTCTCCTTCGCTTGCCTGCTGTCCCTCTCACACTCACACGCTCAATCCACCTTTGCTTGCCAAAGCTTTTGGCACTTGCTCACATTATATATGTATGCAGAGAGATGTTTTGCTGCAGTCGCTGCGCTGCTTAAATGTTCAGTGAGCTTTCGAGCGAAGCTTTTTTTTGGGGGCGCAACGCAGAATGCATTTTGATTTACGTCAGCAACGGTTGTAAAACTCGTCGCGGTCAGCGCCAGCGGCCGTGAGAACAGCTGTGTGTGCTGCAGCGACGCCGGCAGCGCAGCCAGCAGCTGTTAACTATGCTACAGTTATACGCGCGCCTCACTCACTCGTGCGCCGGCGCAGGTAACATGTGTGTAGCAATCGCAGTGTTGGCTGTGCCAGCAGCCGCCGCAGTCACGACATTTGCTGGGAAGCCTTCCCAGACGCCACAACATTTTTAGGCTTGAGAGCGCGCGCTGCTCCATTGTCCACGCGTTAGTTAACGTTGGGTGTGCGTGTGTGCGTGTGCGTGTCTCTATATGTCTCTGTATTTGTCTTGTGTCTTTTGCTAGTTGCTGTTGCAGTGAACTGTTAAGCAGCTCGCGGGTCAAAGTGCAACAGGCAGCCAAGCAGCAATTGTTGCGAAAAAGCCTCAACAACAACAAACTTGTGAAAATTGCGCTAACTGGAAATAAAATGTGAAAAACTTAATTTCATGTCAAATTAACATTTGAAGGTAAAAAACACACGTTGAATGTTTGATCAATCTATGTGCATATATAACACAAACACACACACACACACTAACTGAACACCTGAAAAGTTTTCAAGAGCGTACAGCCTTGAAAAATATAAAAAAAACACACGCACACAGATACATACAAACACACAATCACATGCACACTCGCAGATATTATACCCTGAGTTTTTTGGCACAACAAGTGAGCGAGCCAATTGGCCAGCTTATATTTAACACACATTCACACACACGCACACTCAGAAATGTTGCCTACTATTTCGGGCACCCGCACACAATGTCATGTAATAATAAAATGGGCGCAAAAAATAACGGGGCGCGGCCATGGACACAGCATCTTTTATGGCTCATCTTTGCACACTTTTGCGGTCGTAATTCTAAAGCTCTAAATGTGTGTGCGTGTGTGTGTGTGTACTTTGAATTCATTCGCATGCCAAGCATAATTCACACAGCAGCCACCCAAGTGAAAACCAATCTGAATTTTAGTATCATTCACTTTTATCTCACACACACACACACACACACACACACACAGATACAATACGTTGACCTTGAAGTATGCAACACTTTTCTGGCTATTACGAGAGCAACAAGAGCCATACATATGTACATATATATAGTATATAGCATTGTCAGCTCAATTACACTATGTTCTAACGCCTTTAAGAGCACAATGAACACTTTAACCTTTGCACGTGTCTGTCCGGCCCCAGCCCCGCCCCCTTGCCTCCGCCTCCACCTAGACATTCCACGCCTGTCGCATGCCCTTCCTGTCCTTCAGCGAGCATTTCCGCTGCGAAAATTCCCATCAAATTAACACAAGCGCACAGACACACATACCCACACACACACACACACACACACACGCGACATACTCACACTGCGATAGGCTGACGGACAGATAGAACGAAGCGAAGCATCGTTAATGTGTGCAAACAAATATCAACGAATTACTTACCCCCAAAAAGGAGCTCAAGAATCGAAGAAAATTATGCGCCATATTTCTCTTTTCTTTATTTATTTATTTATTTATTTGGGTTTAGTGATTTTTCCGAGTCAAAAGTAAAATGTAAAGTTAAACGAGTTTGTTTCATGTCCTGGAAAATTTTTTTGCTGTGCTTCCTGTGTTTATGCTCTAGCTAAACTTATTAAAGCGGGCATATGGATGCGAATTTTTTGTGAGTGTATATGAATTTGTGTGATTATAATTATAATTCATTTGAATAATTTCGGGTGTAAGGTTTCTTTGATTTTTGCTATGAAGTTTTTTAGTTGATGCTCAACAATTTTCTTTTTTTCTGGACATAGTCCGTATTTATTCTGAAATTGTTTTGTAATTACTTTCCAAATACTTTGCGTCTATTCAGTTCATCTTAAGAGTTTTTTAAATTAATTACTCTTCAATTACTTTGTAAATACTCAGTGAATACACTGCAACTTTTCTGATTATTATCTGCATTAACTCCGTAAATTTTCGATATGCAATACTCAGTATATTTTTAATTGGCTTTTTTTATTTTATTGCAATTTATTTATAATTACTTTGCAATTACTTTTTAATTACTTAACAATTACTTTGTAATTACTTAACAATAACTTTGTAATTATTTAAAAATTACTCTGCTGTTAATATGACACTTTGAATTACTGTGAAACGGTTTCATAGTTACTTTTAATTACTCTAATTACCTATTCATCAATTGTTATTAAACTGCAATTACTTCGCAATTTCTCCCAGCAAATACTCCTATTGCTATGCTACACCAACTTATAGGGTATTAACCAGTCATTTACTTTCGTTTTCACTTTCATTCGACTCTTTTAAGACAGAACAAACCGTTTTAGGCGGAAATTTTGTGCACAAGCATTCGGCATTTAGAGTGAGGGGCAGGCGGGGCAGCAGGAGGTTGCAAGGAGCCAGAAGTAAGTGACTGGGAATGGCAATGTGCCGCTGACATGGACGTGAACATGTCGTGGAAAGTGCCACGAAACTTGAGATGAAGGCGTTTTTATTGGCGGAGAGGTGATGAAAAGTTAAGCACGAACGGCTAAACTTGACTTGGAAAAACTTATTGGGCCCAGCTGCTTACATAAACTTGTGGCGGCAACAACAGCAACAACAATTGCAAACACTCAAATCTGTTCAAGTTGTTTGCCGCAATTTGATTCAATTTGGCTGCCAACATGCAACATGGCAACATGGCAACATGGCAAAAAGTTGCTTAGCCCAACGACCGCATAACTTGCTTATGACTTATAAGTCACGTGCCGCACACTGTTTTCCGCAACGCCTCCTCAGCCATGCCCTAACAGTTAAATGTTGTCAAACCGCATCAGAAACATTCAACAACCAACATGCCACTCACACACACACACAGACACACATGACTAACTTTTTAAGCAGACGAGCAGCTAAATGCGAGTTCGTGCCACAGTTCGAGTAGATTCCAATGTATCTGTATCTGTGTCCGTAGCTGTAACTGTATCTGTGAGCATGTACGCATTGCTGCACACCTAAGTAGGAACACAAATAATACAGAATACAATTTGGAATGTTTTTTTTTTTGTTAACTTTTTATGTCAGCTCAAAAGTTTATGAATCAATTGATAATTGAAGTAAGCAAAAACTTGAATAACTCAAAAGTTTACGAGCTCTACTCACATTTAGTTCTCGTTAGTGAACTAACTCGAATAATTTACAAACTCGTGCCTAATAATGTCAAACTTGTAGAAGAGTTAACAATATAAAACTAGATTTTATTTGAAAAAAAAAAAAGAAATATTATTATAAGTAAAGCAAAAGTTAAACGCTATTACTTTAACTTTTTTATATACACTTTCGAGACCCAATTGATGGGCTGCTAAGATAAATTTATTTAGTTTGATTTATATTTAACTTGGATTGTTCACAATTTATTTCGTTTCACTCAAAAAATATTATATTGTACATTAGATAATATTATTTAAGCCAAAAAATATATTGTTTTTCACATGTTTTTTTCAAGTTCTCAAGATAAAATCTGTGATATTTTCTCAAATAGTTGATGAGCTGTCCAAATGTGATCAGAGCACGATACTTGAAGAGAAAAGAGCTAGTGAAATATATTTTAAATAGTTGCCTAAGTGTCGTAGGTACTTTTGGCTGCTGCAAATTGTTATTGTTGCTGTTGTTGCGGTTGTTGTTATTTAGACAACTTGCGTTGTCGTCTGAAACAACGTCGGCACTTTCATATTAATTTAGCAAAACGCAAAGCAAACAGCGGCTAACGAAAATTGACAGCTCAGACAGCTAGGAGGGCGTGGCAGGGCGTGGGTGTTGCAGGTGGGCTAAGAGAATAGAGCATAGAAAGGAAAGCACCATCGATTATTTTGATAAGCGACGCTGACATTGTTGCACAGTTCGTTTAGGTAAAGTGTGCGCGCTCTCTCTAACGCTATCAGCGATGGGTGGTTAATGGGCTGGGCGGTCAGGCTGAGTGGGTGAGTGGGCGAGTGGGTGGCCAGGTGGTTAACTCATAATGATGGCCTTGGCTAATAGCTATATGACAAAATGCGTTTCTGTCTGTCTCCTAATCACAAATGCCAGCAACAGCAACATCATTATAATCCAATATTATCATCATCATCGTCATCATCATTATTTTTACAACTATTATTGTTGTTATCATTATTATCATATCTATCATTATTTTCATATATGCCTCGCTCCTTTACCTACTCGCGCTGTTATCGATTAATTAACGTAACTGGCGCGCGTTACGCTTTGACTTATCGCTCACACACACACACACACACTTAGACTCACTCACACATCTAGACAGACAGGACACACATTTGATATTCCCACGTGCCTGCTCTCAGCGTTATTAAATTTTCTATTTATAAACTCGCAAACTAACTGAATTGAATTGAACGTGGCTTTTCCCATTTCCTTTCTTTTTTCCGCCATTGTTTTCCTTTTCAATTGCTTATCAGCTACGCAATTGTCAAGGATACCTTGAGCGTTATCATAAAGCTATTAAACAAATTTTGCATAAAATATCGCATGACTGTATCGGATATGAATACAGAGGGGCGTGGCTGTGGCAGGTAAACAATTGGGGAAAGGGAGCGCGAGTTAGAGTGAGATGGAAGGCTGCATAAAGTTAATTTCATGCTCATTTTCATTTATGCGTGTGTGCTTAGGCTAAGATGGATTTCATGATGTTGCGGCAGCGGCAATGCCAAAGTAAACACCATTAAAGCTGCCATGTATTCCAGCTGGGCCGAGCAGGTGGAAAACATTGGCTTTAAAACAGGTGACACAGGTAGCTAATGGCGCAGATAATCTAATTTGCTTGGCTTTATATTTTTGATGAATGAATTTACATATGTCAAACGTGTGTGTGATGTAGGTAGGGATAATATCCCAACTTTAACAAAGGGAATGCAATTGTTCAAGAAAATTATAATAACAGTTGATAAGTCAGTTAAATTCCAAGGATTTCCATTGTTGTTTACTATAAACAAGCTTATTGCGTTGACATAAACTAACTATAAACAGTTCAAAGTTGCATATCAACAGTTTTAAATGGTTAGATAATGACCGATCTTAACTTCTATGGACATATATTAAAACAAACAAAATTGGTTGGGTTCCAAATCAACCATTCCTTAACTGATTGATCTTCAAAAGCTATGCCTTTTCAGACTTATAAGAATTGTAAGAATTCCTCTTTCGATTGATATATCATGTTAAACGATATATGAAAAGTTTACGACAGTTGGCTTTTTTCTAAAATGAACTATTTTCTAGCTTTCCATGACTGTAACTCGACTAATAAACCCAGATCTTCGAAAAATGTAGTTGTTCGAACTTGTACAAAGTATTTCTAATAATTTCCATTTATCAAAAAATATTAAACTTAAACCATTGTTGAAAAAATGACAAAAGGTGACATCACATTTCTTTGTCGAAAGGATTGACACCAAGATCCGACTTCTAATATTTGAATGTCTGTAATTTGATCAACTAAAGTAACATTTTTACGAATTATATATTTTTCAATTTGTAAAGATCCCTACTATATGATACATAACAGAATATTGGATCGATTCCGAAATCATCCATATTCGAACTTTAAATTAGTGCAACTGCGCCAAATGATGACAGATCTTCAAAAAGTATTCTTTTTTAAATTTTCATGGATATCGTCTTTAAAATTCTACTAAAATATTTAATATGAAAAAGTTGTGACAATTTTATTAAGATGACAAAAGAATTTATGCCGAAACAACTCGAAAAGTGAGTTTTTCGAAACGTTTTCCCAAAATTTGACTCTGAAAATGATTTTGACTTGACTATTCGATTGAATCAGGAAATATATATATATTAAATAAGTAAATTGATATATGTATATATCATTGTTTTAATTCGATTAGGCTGACAATGAGAGTTCACTACGCAACTGTTTGATGTCTTTAGCCTTCGCACTGATTTCAGCGAGACTTGAATTCTATTTCAAAGCTGATTGATATGCTTATAACAAGATAGCGCAAATATTTGACTTATCAACCAACAACAACAACAACAAATGATATATAGCGTTCAATTTGAAATGGAACAATCAATGCCTTCGTCACTATGAAGATCAATTGATTTCGATTAAAAACAATTAACATAAACGCCATTAAATATACTTACAAAGAGATATGATGGTACGATCCACTCTACGATTGTATGATATATGATGTATGATATAATAGATATATTGAAGTACTTTGCTGCATGATCGTTGGCCAGAGAAGTTTCATGATGAATTGGGGGACTGTGCGAGGCAGACTTCGGTCAATATTTACAGAATTATATTTACACATGACAAGACGAAGACGATGATGATGACAACGTCATGCGACAACAACAATAACAACAACAACAATAACAATGGGCAGTCACATGACTATATTTTTTTATAGATTTTTAATTGAAAAGTTTTTTGTTGTCTTGAGTCACATAACGTGACCAGAAGAGATGAGAAAACAGTCAATTGAGTAGGGAATGCAATTCGACTCATACTTCAATTCATCAATTCTTAAATTTTCCCTATTTTTGCAGTCCGGCAATGAGGATCCCGATGAAGTGCTGCTGGACTCGGAAATGGAAAAGGTCTTTGCCGGCTCAAGTGCACGCAAAGAGAAGTTCGATGTAAACACTTTCCAGGACAACAGTCAGCAGCCAATTGGTTCGCGCAAAAAGAGCAGTGAGTATTAGGCGTATATACAGCTAGAATATACCCTGTATTATGTAAATGTATATCGATTTGCAGTACGCACAAATGATCTGAATATAGAGGAAGATTCAGAATACGAAAGCCAAACGGAACAATTGAATAATGCACAAAACTATGATGATATACCCGAAGATTTTCCACTAGTCTCCGAGCGTGCTGGACACGGCGATCACTCGGATAACTCGGTCGATGAGAAGCACGTGCAGTTCGGGGATGCTAAAAAGAAAATTGTCATCACACCTCCCAGTCTGAGCTATGATGAACAACCCACGGATCAATCGCACGAACGCAAACGCAGAAAAAGGTTCGAATTCACTTATCTCTCCGTATGATTCGTATCTAATCTCTGTTTCGATTTGCAGCCGCCATCAGTATTATAGACAACGTAAATTTTCACATCAGGACAGCGTGGAACCCAAAAAGACAATCGAGGAGAACGGTGATGCAGGTGCGCGTAGGATCTCTGTGCAGCCTGAGGACACGGCATTGGAGGTAGGCCAGCCGTAACTCTAGCTAGTTGTAGAAAAAAAAAGAAATCACCCTCTTGACTAATCTTGACCACGGTTTTAGTTAGCCTAACCAAAAAAAAAAGAACTAAACCAGTCAAATATGTTTCGTTACTATTGCTTTTCTTGCTGCCTCCCACGCTCGGATTCACATCCAACTCAATGTAGACAAATGCCCAAGCGCCGGCTACACAGGTTGATCACAGCCCCTAGCTGCATGCCCTTATGCTTAAGCTGCCCTCAAACTGTTTGGTTTATGTTACTAAAGTCTGTCTCTTAATATTATTGGTCTGTAGGAAGCTGATCTCAATGAGCTGAGATCACATCGTTCGGATGATCCACGCGCCCTGCGACGCCACAAGATTCATCATTCATCCATCAAGCTGCGCGAATTGCCGCAGATAACAATTTCACCGTTTCTAAACAAGAAGCCCGAGGTCGATCACAGTCCACATGAGGTAAATACTGATCACCAGATCTTGACAGAACCATATTTAACAGCTGTGTTTGCCTTTCAGATCTTTGTGCAGCTGGATGAGCTCACTGGCGTGGGTGAGGATCGCGAGTGGAAGGAGACAGCGCGCTGGATCAAATATGAGGAGGATGTGGAGGAGGGCTCCGATCGCTGGGGCAAACCGCATGTTGCCTCTCTCTCATTCCACTCGCTACTCAATTTGCGTCGCTGCCTGGAAACGGGCGTTGTCCTGCTGGACCTCAACGAAAAGGATCTGCCCGCTGTTGCCTATCGTGTCGTCGAGCAGGTAACATTGATTTTGAGCTACCTCTCTTCAGAGCGTCTGGCTAACTGAGTTTTCTTTGCAGATGGTGGTCGATGATCTTATCAATATCAACGACAAGCCATCGGTCATGCGATCGCTGTTGTTGCGCCATCGTCACGTGAATGAGCATCAGGGCGTGCTGCCCTTCACCAAGCGCAAGTACAACAGCTACACGAGTCTGCAGGTGAGACAGCGATCCTCAGTTGATCCTCAGTTGAATCTATATAACTCACTTACATATAACAACTTGCATACATTCAGTGCGTGTCCTGTTATCGCTATAAATTGGCTTTAAATATGATGTGTTCCAAAATTTGTTAATCATTTTGATCGTGTTCACAATATGCTCTTTGTCTATTTCTGCATAAATGCGCCCATAACTGTGCTACATTTCATCAACCATACTCGTACACCTATGACAACAATAACAACTACAACTACAACAACAATACCAACAGCATCTTATACCCAAATCGGTAATGAACGGCTTCTGTATATAGCCATATATACATATATAAATATCTCTATATATATATCTAGTATATATAGTTAACAGACATACTTATCAAGCTGCTTTTGTCCTGTGTTTCTTTTGACTCTTCTTTACTTTCGTTTCTGCGTCTCTTTTCGTTTGCCCATTTTCGTATATATATATATCACAAACATATATATATATATATATATTCATATATCTATATCTGAACACTGAACACACATTTGTCTCATATTTGCGCGCCACACCAAAAGCTACTTTGGATGGGCGCCGAGGCCACTCAGCAGCTACAACAGCAACAACAACAACAGCAACTACTACAACAACAACAATACCTACAACGATCCGCCAAAGCGAGACGCAGCATCTGTGTGACGTCCAGTGCGCCGCCAGCGGCAATGCTTAGTCTGGGCGCCATAGATCATCGACGACACTCTACGACTTCGTATCTGGGTGTAATAAGTTTTAAAGACCTATTTGACAAGCAAATTTAAAACCCCCTCCCAAATGTTAAGGATCAGGGAATGAAACTGATTGAATCGGCTTTCTATATAACAAATCAGAAGAGGGTCTATCGGCATGCCGAAGTTGCTTGAATGCTTCCATATGAGATAGGTGTCTATTCTATTTTTTCAGATTTATAAAGACATAATAGCCAAATTTAGACAAAGACTTGATTGGTCGTTCTTCTGTGTTGGAGGTGTGTTGAATAACTAGGTTTTTATATATGGCAGTTTCCAATTGATTGTGCTTATAAAATTAAATAGATGTTTCAGATTTATAGAATATCTTATATATATATCAAATATGAACAAGATTTGTTCGATCGTTCCGATAGGTATTGACTTCATCAAGAATTTTTGCAAAACAAAACTAGTTTTTCATAGAAGAAACTTTATCTCCTGCTGACCGTTAATATAGCAGCCAGACATTAACATATTGAGATCCATTCAGAAATATATTTTTATAAGGATCGCCTTTAAACTCAGAGCATAGTTCAAAGATACAGACGAAGTTTACTAGATTAATTGATACAAATACTCATAATAAGTAAATATGTATTCTATATAATATCAAAGACCCAAACACACACTTCCATCCTCTGCAAAGGTATATGAAATAGTAAACAGTTTCATTCCCTGTTCGTTGAAGTGCTTTAGATATCGAGCTGTTTCTTTTTTAGCCCACCTAGCCACCACCCACCACGTAGCCACTCCCCTCTCTTATTACCACTTTAAACGCTCTCCAACTCCACGATTGGCAAGTTCTCAATTGTGTTGTGTTTATTTACCGACTTACTCGTAAGTTAGCCCGTCCTTAACCTCAAAAAAATAAAAGAAAACCAAAAACTTAACCTCAAAATGCACCGTTAACTCAGCCTTTAACCCTTAAGTGCACGCCTGTTTGATGTTTTGCATGTTGTGCTTGTTGTATAAATATGTATAAGCCGTTAACATCCATCGCCCAATTTTTTGAGAGTACTTTAACATCCTCTTCCATGGCTCGTCCACACACAGAACCTCTCGGGCGGCACCGATGACAAGAAGATCAAGATAATGCCAGCCAGCGAGATTGGCGGGAGCAAGCGCAGCAACGAGCTCAAGATCGACATGAAGGATGACATGTACTCCTCCTCGCAGGAGGATCTCAAAAAGCTGCAGAATGATACCATTCTCAAGCGTATACCTGCAGGAGCGGAGGCTACGACGGTTTTGGTAAGTTCCCTCAAGGAGATCTAGTGGAAGATTTACTTTATTCTAATATATCTTATCAGGTGGGTGCCGTGGAGTTCCTGGAACAGCCCACAATTGCCTTCGTGCGTCTCTCGGAGGGTGTCCTAATGCCCACGCTAACGGAGGTGGCCGTGCCGGTGCGCTTCATGTTTGTGCTGTTGGGACCGCGTAACTTTGATCTGGACTACCATGAGGTGGGTCGCTCCATCTCCACGCTGATGGCCAACGAGCATTTCCATGCCATTGCCTACAAGGCGGACGATCGCCGGGATCTACTGTCGGCTATCAATGAGTTCCTGGATGATTCCATTGTGCTGCCACCCGGCAACTGGGATCGTCACGATCTGTTGCCCTTCGATGAGCTGAAGGCCAAGAAAGACTGGATCCGCACCCGCAAGATTAAGGCGCTGCAGGTGAAGCGCGACAGCGAGATGATCAAAATCGGCAGGGATGAGGAGAAGGCCCTGCTGGAGAAGCAGGCTCTGGGTGCCATCACTGGTGGCCCCGGTGGTCCTGGCGGTGATGGCGGCGACGACGATGACGACGACAACAAAAAGAAGCGACCCAGTCCCATGGACAAGACGCATCGGCTGTGGGGAGGACTGCGAAATGACCTCAAGCGCCGCATGCCTATGTACAAGAGCGACATACTCGATGGACTCAACACGGAGACACTGGCGGCCACCATCTTCATGTACTTTGCTTGCCTATCGACGGCCATCACCTTTGGTGGCTTGGTGTCGGCAAAGACGGACAACTGGATCGGCATTCCGGAGACGCTGATTGCCTGTTCCCTGGTGGGCATCGTCTTTCACTGTTTGTCCTGCCAGCCGCTGGTCATCATTGGCACCACTGGACCGTTGCTGCTCTTCGATGAGGCGCTCATAGTGTTTTGTACGGAATTCAATTTTGACTTTCTAACGGTGAGGGTTTACGTGGGCATCTGGCTGATCATCATAGCGCTGTGTGTGTCCGCCTTTGAGGGCAGCGTCTATGTGCGTCTGTTGACGCGCTTCACACAGGAGATCTTCTCGGCCCTAATCACACTCATTTATATTGTGGAGACCATGATGAAGCTGGTGTCCATCTACAAGCTCAATCCCCTGCTAGCCGACTACAATCTGCCGCCACCGACACTGGTGGAGTACGACAACGCCCTCAATGCCACCAACTTTAATATGAGCGTGACTCTGGTGAATGCCAGCTCGACAATGGCGACTCCAGCGCCGCCCAAGATGCCCATCAATCAGCCGAACACAGCGCTCTTCTGCACTATACTGACCCTAGCGACCTTTGTGGTTGCCTACTACCTGAAACTGTTCCGCAATTCCCATTTCCTTGGCCGCAATGCGCGCCGTGCTCTCGGCGACTTTGGTGTGCCCATTTCCATTGCCATGTTCGTGCTGGTGGATTATCTGGTGCCCTCTGTCTACACCGAGAAGCTGGTGGTGCCGGAGGGTCTGTCGCCTAGCGACCCCACCCGTCGCGGCTGGTTCATTGGCTTCAATCCATGCGAGACTTGGGTGCCGTTCGCCTGTGTGGTGCCAGCTCTGCTTGTCTATATACTGATCTTCATGGAATCGCAGATATCCGAGTTGATTGTGGACAAGCCGGATCGTGGACTGAAGAAGGGCTCCGGCCTGCACTGGGACATTGTGCTGCTCTGCCTGCTGAACACCTTCTGCGGCCTCTTCGGCATGCCCTGGCATTGTGCAGCCACTGTGCGATCCGTGACCCACGTGTCGTCTGTCACAGTGATGTCTCGGTGGGTATTTCTAGTGCTGCGCAATAATATATAACTCCACAATTATAACTCCTTTTTCGTTCTTTGCAGCACGCATGCGCCTGGTGAATCACCGCGCATTATCGATGTGAAGGAGCAGCGCTTGTCTGGCTTCTTTGTGTGCGTCATGATTGGACTCTCGGTGCTGATGTCGTCACTGCTCCGGCTGATACCCATGGCTGTGCTTTTTGGCGTTTTTCTCTATATGGGCGTGGCGTCCATGAGTGGCGTGCAGCTGTTTGAACGGTTAGCTAAAAGGGCTTCACTCAAACTCTAGCAAACTCTGCTAATCGGTTTCAATTTCATTTTATAGCATAAGACTGTATTTCATGCCAGTCAAGCATTATCCACCCACGAACTATGTGAAGCGCGTGCGACCCTGGAAGATGAATCTGTTTACGGCCATACAGGTGCTCTGCCTGGTTGTTTTGTGGACGGTCAAGTCGTCCAAGTTCTCGCTGGCTTTCCCCTTCTTCCTTATAATGATGGTGCCAATACGGCAGCTCTTGAATTCGATCTATAAGCCGGAGGAATTGCAAGCGGTAGGTTAACTAAGTCAAGGACCAAAATTTGAGCACTTAAGTGAACTTTCGTTTTCCATTTCCCACAGCTGGATGGCAGCGAGGTGAAGGCCAATGAGGATGAGCCCGACTTCTACGAGCAGACCAACATACCCGCCTAGTGACTTAGCAGCAACTGGAGTCGGTTTATGTCCGAGCTCAGGTTTAGGCCAAATTTAATTAGTTCTTTTTATAAGTATTCAAAGTATTAAAGCCAAGCCGCGTCCCAACAAAACAAACAAACAAAAAAAAAAAAACAAAAAATAAAAACGGAAAATATTTGTGACAAGTTTCTGGTGATCGTGTTAACGAACTACCTGCATTAGTATTTAGAGAGAAGGATGTAGCCTAAAGTAAACGAAAACAAAAAAGAAAAACAAAAACATACACACACCTGAATACCTATTAGATTGTAAGGGTTGCAACTGATTGTGGACCCGCCCGATCGGTGAGAGCCAGAGCTGAAAACTCAAGAGCAAAAGGAAAACGTTGTACCTAAAAATGAAACATGACATGGTAGGGTAAATATATTTGCCAAATTCAAATACCAATTCGTAGCTGAACTACCGTTAAACGATAACCGATAACTGATAACCGATGAGCGATTCTGTTTCCGATTCTGAAGTAAACCCAAAAAAGACTATTTCGTTAAGCATTAGGTGTGCACTTACGACCTTCATTTATGCCTTATAACAAAATGTTTGCTTAGCGAAAAACTATTTATGGAAAATGAAAAAAAAACAAAGATGAAAATTTTGCCTAACATAAAAAGAAGAAATGGAAAATGAAAACATATTTATTTGGTTTATTCTCGTTGATTTCTCGTTTCGCGCGTATTATTAGCAATTTGCATATACATACATATATAAATATATTTACAATAATAAACTCGGTTTAGTCTCATCGAAAGAGCAATGAACATGAAGAAGCATTCTTAGAAACAAAATCATAAACTATTTAGCTTCAACTGGCGTAGTGATAATTAGTGTCAAACACACACAAACAAATCCCAAAATACCAGATCTAACAAAACAAACAAAAATTACAAAAAAATTTAAAATAAATTAAAATTTAAATACAAAAAAATGTTTGCGTACTTCGCTTAGCGCACACTTCTAAAGTGAACGCACCGTTGTGACGTAGCTGCTGTAAGTTTTGCCTTTTTTTGGAACTACCCATACTTATCGTCTTATTAGTCGTAATCCGACTTAAAGCATATTTAAATATGCGAACCTAACATATTTTTAATGTAACTTGCATGTACTTATACTCGTACGATACTTATTTTTAAGTAGTTGTTGTCTAGTTTGTTTTATTCAAATTCAAAATAAAATACAAAACTATATCAAATGCAATTTGTTTTATTTGAGTTTAAAGAGTTAACAACTTGTTTTATATAAATTCTAATAATTTATTATTATTATTTTAATTCAACAAATTTAGGTCCTGCCTTTCAAATAACTAACGACAGTGGGCATCCCAACGAGCTGGAAAGGGTCAAACTGTAAAGGATCGGAATAAAACAGAGAGCTTGCCTTTCAAAGAACAAAAATGTTTGATTTTTAGATTTAACAAAAAGCTCAACAAGTTATTCCATCGTAGGATACATGTATGTATGTATATAAATACGAAAATGTTCTTAAAAGCAATAAAAAAACTACCTAAATAAATAGACCATTTCTTGTTATTTTGTACGTTAAGGGGGAAATTTGCTAACTATTTAAATTCAAATCGCAACGGTCAAAAAAAAATATAACCAGGCTGCAGTCGTTAATTTACAAATTTTGGCTGAAAATTTTTCTAAAGTACCAGGCGAACAGAAATGAGTAGCAGGGTGAAAAATGTTAGTTAACAGCGAGTTAACATAGCACTGTTAAGTTACTGTTAACTAACAGAATTCTGTTATTTAACAGTGCGTTAACAGTGTCTTAACATGACTCTGTTAATTAACATCATTCTGTTAACGCGCTGTTAATTAACATTTTCGACCTGCTAGTCATTCCTGTTCGCCTGGTACTTCAGACAAATTTTCAGTCGAAATTCGGTGGCCAACGGCAGAACAGCAGCCCCGTGATGCTATGCAACACTTTTCTTAGCTTAAAATTCTTTTCCTAATAATTGTCCCAAATTTAAATTAAACATGACGGGATATTTATTTAATTGATAAATTTATTTATTTCAATTAAATTTAACGTATTTGTTGCTTATAATACCATTTTTTAATGTTTATCCAGAATTAGTCTGCAATTATAGCTATAACAGGATAGGTGACTAACATAAAGGATAACCGAACTTAAGTTTAGTGAAACAAGCTATGTACATTTAATTTTTGCCTAATAATTCTATTTGAAAGTATATATGTACATATGTATGTAGTTGTATCGTTTGCCCCTTTCGGGTATGCAACGAAATTTTAATGTGCTGATATTTTGCGGCATAGTTTTCTGGACATAGCTCAGCCGAATCCTTGCGCAGGACGAAAGTACATGGTGAGTTAGGATCGTGAAGACCTCCCCTTTCGATAAGCATCAATTTTTTATGGGGTCATATAAGAATTTGGGACTTGGCGTTTTTCAGAGATTAGCTGACTGAGGCTGCTAAGGATGTTGACCAAAACACACAAAACAGTAAATATCTCAGAAGCCACAAGGACGATTTCGATGTCCTTTGCCTACTTCACAGTCCTGGTGGCACCAATCAATTTGCGTTTTTACTTGCCAGGATACGCAAGGATATGTCCGAGTATTAGGCAGTTTTTTGTGCAGGAAAGAAGTCCTTATCTCTTAGTCATTTGAAGGAGTTTCGTCCCTTTGATTACTAATTATTAAGCAGGAGAATGACGACTATATTTCGTTAAAATAACATCCTGATAGTCCTTCAAATGG
This sequence comes from Drosophila gaucha, assembly GCA_035045545.1. Lineage (NCBI taxonomy): Eukaryota > Metazoa > Arthropoda > Insecta > Diptera > Drosophilidae > Drosophila > Drosophila gaucha. Next base: position 4,119,515 of record JAWNOY010000292.1, read on the forward strand.
CTAAGTTATTGTCGATTTTCGACATTTGTTGCCATTTTTCGACCATAACCCTTGCAAAAATTTGAGTCGAAATTTTTGACAAAATTTTGGAAACTTTTGAATGACAATCATTAGTCCTGCTTTATACGATCTTAAAAAAGTATGACCTGTCAAGATACTTAAGGATTCAGTTGAGTTATTGCCATGTGATGAATGTCCTGTTTTGGAAAAATTGCTCTCACTCGGGCATTTCCAAATGGATGTTCACAGGACTTTGTGCGTTAGGATTGAAAGGATCAACTGCATCGATCGTCATAAAATTGTATGGTGTTATCTAGAATTAAAGATGTAAATAATACATTAATGCATTTTTATTGGCATGCAGAAAAGTATGCAGAAAAAATAAAAGCTCATGTGTAATATCTCCAGCTAAAAGTATGCAGTGAAAATAATATGTGGTAAATAAAATGATCTGCACAAAAGTATGCTGTGGAAATAATAACTTGTTAATCAAATGTCCAGCAGAGGAGTATGCAATATTTTGATATAAGAATTATGCAAATATGACCCCCTTTGCCTATTCAATAGCAGTAATTCCAAGTCGTTAAACTTAAAATGCGAACTCTAGCGGATCACTCAGTAAAATTGTAAGACTTTCTTTATTTCTGGGTGAGTTCTTGAAAAATGATGTCAATCGATGCATTTATGGATTTTAAATGACATTTCAAATTTTCAAATAATTAAGTTGGCTTCGAAAAAAACTTCTCTTGAATTTAACATGCCCATAACTTGGATATTGCTCTACTATCGAATGATATATCATTCTCATTACGTACGAATGAGGTCTTTCGATTGGCATTGAAAACTTTACATTCTGAAAGTTTAACCTCTTATCATTTTTGACGAAATCGGGTAGGTTCAAAAAATCAACCATTCTACTAACTTTACCTGGTTGTAGGAAGAGTATTCTTCATCCGATTTTTAAGTCGAATATTTAATTTGATTTGTTTTGAATCGGAGTATCGTTTATATTTGAATTTATATATCTAGTTTCAATACCTTTTTATGTTTTCATGTTCAATCGAAAGTAGATATTCGTACAAAGCGAAATGTCACTTTACTTACTCGAAGTTACACAAATATTTAAGTCCATATTGCTAAGGCGTTTGCTGCTTTTGATGCCATTCAATGGTTGAATTGGAGACTACAGCTACTCCAACTCGCGAGACAGAGAAAACATCAAATTCAAGCTTGCTGATTCTATGCCATTGGCCCACTTACCATTTGAGTACTGTTTACAGTCAATGCCATCGGTCGTGATGTAACCGATCCCGCCATCTTTAATGATTAAGTTTGTATAAAGTGTGAGACTATCCCCAACTGAGAGGGACGCTAAGAGTAAATATGAAGTTATTCTTAATATCTATTAGCTCAAGAAGACAAGCAAAGTTCAGGTGTTGAGAATTGGATATGTAAGTACCAAATACCCTTTCAAACAACCAGCAACCCAAACTTAAACAACATGTTATATATCTGACTCAATACTCAAATATTAAATATATATATTAATTTCTAGATTATTTTGTGCATATATTTAAAAAAAATGTGGCAAATATGCCTTCTAAATATTCGATTCATTTAAAGAATATTTTACGCATATTTTAATGATAAGGTTGCCTACAGAAATACCTTGAATTTAACCTGCGAACATGCTTGACTTGTAGCTGGCGCCCTACTGATTCCTCATAGCGCTTGGCATAGTCAAAGCTCGCTATTGCTGGCAAAAAGTTTCGGCTCAAGCTCGCTGCAGTTGAAAAGCTCGGAAGTGGAAAATGTTGAAAGCTGTCCCAAGACTCGAGTGGCACGCATTTCAACTCCACTCAAAGGACTATGCCAACGCGTTGTGTGGGGACTGGGCTAGCGCCAACTTCAGTGATAATGCGAAGTCAAAATGCCAACATATTGTGACAGTGACAGTTCAGGACGAGACGCCATCAAAGTCGCGTCGCCCAGTGCTGAGTGAAGGCCGAGCGCAACGTATTCTCGCGTACTTGGCGCGTTTTTACGACTTTTAACGAGAATAGTAATAAAACAAAATAAACCAAAAAAAAAAAAAACAAAAATAAATGGCTAATAATTTGGTATCCGTGTGCGTAAACGCGAACATAACCGTATCCGTAGTATCCGCATCCTTATGAGTGCTTGTGACCGAGGGCAAGTGAAATGTGCGCAACCTACGACCCGGCATAACGTGACAACCATTTCGAATCTGAACTTGATGTGTTGTGTGTAGAGTGTGTGTGTTGTGTGGGTGTGTGTGTGTGTGTGTGTGTGCTCATAACTACATAAATACGAGTTTATTGTTATATTGTGCTGCTGGCTGTCGTTTTCCAATTTGGTTTCATTTCGTTTACAGGCCAATTCATTTGCTTTAACATATGCAAATTCCAAAAGCATGTCGCACACACAACATACACCCACCCACCCACACACTATGTGGGTGCCGCGTGTTTATGCAAAAGAAAATTGCAAGAGCAAGCGCCCTGCGGCTGCCGACATGCACGACAATTCGCAGCCGTTTGACACTTGGCATATTACACATACGCCACGTTGCACACACACAGGCACACACAAACACACACACTCACACATACAAATTATGTAATAACACATTAGGCGCCACAATGACAATGTTGACCTATGTTTGCAAATTGTTAACCTTCCAACACGTTCATAGTTTTTCTATATATTTCTTGAGCTGCTTAGAATATTATCTGGGCTTAACAGAATTGCTTAACGGGACTTCTATGACTGCAACGCCTGGCGTATATCCGATTCGGCTGCCACGAGTGGGGCACGCACCTCGATGCCACGCACTGGCGCCCGGTCCAGATGATGTATGACTTTGTACACCTCGCTGCGATTCAGGTCGATTTTGCGCTCCGGCTTCTGGTACTTCATGAAGTTGACCCTACGAAAGTCAAAATCAAAGCTTGAGTGCTAAAACAACACACAGTGAAAAACACAGAGAAAGAGAGAAAGAGAGAGAGGAAAGAGGGGACTGCAATTGATGGGAGACATGCATGTGCATTTTAATAAGTGCTGCTGGTCACGTTGGAGCTCTTGAGCCAGAGAGCTTCGCCCGTGGCCAGGGGCCATGCAATGAACCATGTGACAAACTAACCTGTGTGCTGCCTTTGCCACGCTGAGGCTCTGCAGTTCCCTGCGGCCGATGAATTGAACCGAGAACGAAGCAAAAACGTAACCAGAAACAAGTGAAAACAACTTCTGTAATCGGCTCTAGCCGACTGCTCAATACTCTGTTCACAACTAACTGAAAGCAACTTTTTGACAGATGATTGTTGACTCTAAAACTGTAACTCCGAAAGGGTGCCTGTCAAACTTCTTTAGAGAAGCTTCGATTAGAAGATTTTCTTCTGATGCGGATTCTTAGCTAACGGATAGCACTTCTGGCAGATTGATGACTCTAAAACTGTAATTCAATTCAATGCTATGTTCGCAACTAACTGAAAACAAATTTGGATATATGAAAGAATTATGATTGATTAACAAGCTTTTGAACCTAAAACTGTAAGTGTGGCTGTCAAACTGCGTAGTTCTTGGTAACATGACTGCAGTTGATCTTTGGAGTAGTTTCGATTTGGAGACCTTTGTCTCATGCAGATTCTTAGCATACAATAAATATGCTCGCTTTGTACTTGATCTACAGTGTATTCAAAACGTAAACGTAGTCGTTACCGAAATTGAAGAGTATGCAGTGCCCAGAGCGGTTAAGTACAAGACAAGGGCGGACCAAAAATGAAAGCAAAGGCTGTTAGCCTTATTAACAGTGGAAGTTGCATTCGAAGTTTGAAGTAGGAGCTAGAGTTGCAGCAGGAATTGAAGTTGGAGTCAAAGTCAGACTTACCTGAAACGCTGGCGTGTTATGTGCTCGCCATTGAATAAACGATTCCAAAATGCAATCTAAAGAAAGAAACGAGACGAGACAAAAGCAAACGTGAGGCATGCATATAAGGAGAAAAGCCAAAAGAGGTGCAAGGCGATGAAGTGTGTTGTAGAAAAGAAGAATGCCACAGGAACGTGCAACCAGAACTGAAAAAGTCAAATCAACTTCAAGCCAAGACAGGCACACAAAAATGAGACAGACAGACAGACAGACAGACAAGCTGACAGACAGTCGTTCAATATGATAATGTTAATGAAAGTGCATCCTTTTGTGCTAGATGCGGGATATGGCTGGGCTGGGCTGGGCTGGGATGCATTTGCTGTCACCAGCTCTACAGAGTGCAAAATAATACCTGGCATCGTAGCCGAGCAACGGGCTCTCGTAGGGGCAGCAGCTGCTAATGCGCAAAATTATGAAGCCAAACGATTGTGCGTTGATGTAAGCGTGCCATGGAAAATGAGAGATGAGAGATGAGAATGAGTATATATGATAAGCCAGAGATGAGCCAAGGGTCAGGGGTATTGAGCGGGGTGAGCCACTGTGGCCATGGCAATATGGCATTATGATGGCAATATGCTAAAGCCAATGCCAGCCCGGGCACAATATGGGTTTAAGCAATGTGAATTGCAATGCGAATGCTGATGATCAGAGTGAGAGTGAGAGATAGGATGGGAATGCAAACAGCACGGCACAAGAACATGGACTTTTCAAGGAGTACCCACCCCAGTGTGCTGCCAGTGATAAGCTCCGCCTGGGCGCTGAGCGTTTCGGCTATGAATTCATCATTGTAGGCATCCTTGGGTCGATACCAGCGCCTGCCGCCGGGCAGCACCAAAGGACGCTCCGATGATGGCGTCAGGGGACCAAAGGCGCGCTTCGAACGCCTGGGATTGTTTTTGCGCACCAAATGCTCCTCGAGCTCCTCAATGACATTGTGTTTCTGGCATGTCACATCACATCCCAAAAAACAAGACCCACACACACAGCGCAACGCAACGCAACGCAACGCAACGCAACGCACAAGCCCAGAGGAATACAGAGAAGATGTTAAGAGATTTTCATTTATAGAGTTGGAGAGAGAGAGAGAGAGAGACAGAGAGTGGGGGAAGAGAGCGAGAGAGCGAGCGAGGTAGTGAAAATTTGCAGTCGTTTCGGGTTATATGCGTTGGGTTTTCTTTTCTGATTGTTTTTTTTTTTTGTGTTGGCTGTCACGCTGCCTACTAATTGTCTTTTGGTTTCTGCCTTTTTCTGCCCCGGACTGTGACTCAGACTCTGATTCGATTTGTTTTTGGAACTCATTTATTTAACTGGCAGTTGATGTGTGTATATACATATATATTTATATATGCGTGGCAATTTATCAAAATTTAAACTCGATTTAAGCTAACTAAGCTAACTACACTTGGAAGCGCACATTATGCTGCAAGTAGAAAAAGACAAAAACCAAACGGCATTTTAGTTAATTTGATTTGTGGAGTTGGGCGCGGGAAATGGCCAGGAAAAAGCAGAGTAAGAAAAAAAGAGACTAAATGTAGCAGCGATGAGGCACAGCTGGCCAGCAGCAAAAAATTAAAGTAAAAGGAAAAGTAAAACAATTTCAGACTGACTCAAGGTTGAGACGACTATCATATAACATCTTTATATAAAGCTCAAGTGTTTCTCCAATTGTTAAGAAACTTTCAGCAAAATTCGAGTGACAAATTGTGTCAAAGTTTGGAATTTCTAAACTCAAAAGTGAGTGAGAGAACTATTTAAGAAAATCGAATACGTGGTTCAAATCCAAAGCGGGACGACATCTAACTAGATATATATATAGCAAAAGCTGGATATAGTTGGTAACTTTATCAAATTGTGGTAGTCGAGTTAGAGCAACTAAAGTGAGCTACTGTTTTTGCAGCTTGTCGGACAGACATACAGGCAGACAGACAGTTGGACATGCCTATAAAGTTCAGCTAAGCTCTTAAATACAGTAGTATATATATGTTACATATGCTATATAAATGCTATCTATAGATTCTCAGTATATTAAATATATACTATGCATATATTTTTAGTATATAAGAAATACTATATGTGTACACTAGTATATGCGTATGCTTAGTATATTAAATATACTATATACTATGCGTATACCTGTAGTTTATTAAATATGCTGTATATATAAAATACTGAGAGAATATGCTTAATATATTATATATACAGTGTATTTAATAATAATGTATATACTATCCTCATACTCTTAGTCTATTTAATATACTATATGTATATACTATGCATATACTCTCAGTATATAAAATATACTATCCATATACTTTCAGTATGTTATATATATACTTTACATACTATGTACGTATGCATACACTCTACAGCTGAGTCCTTTGCCTAGTGCTTCAACTTGACTTTTCTAACACTTACCTTTTGCTTCTTGAAGCTGAGCTCCTCGTTGTGCAGCTCCTCCATTTGGCGATTGTCGCCATTCGAGAGCGAAATTTCTGCCACTTCCCGGTCAGTGGCATCGCATTTATCCTCATTATTTTCAGGTGCTGTCTCTTCCGGCTCTTCCGGCTGCACCTGCTCCTTGTCAGCCGCAGAGCTGGACATGTCTGTGTGTGTGTGCGTGTGTGTGTGTGTGTGTGTGTAGTTGGGGGAATATGCAAAGTGTGCCATTAGAAAAATTTAATTACTGTAACCTCGGCCATAACTTTCGAGGCAGTACCTTCACGCTCGCCATGTGGCTGTGGCTCCTCCTCCGTTTGTTGCTGCTGCTGCTGCTGCTGCTGCAGCTTGAATGTGGGCAGTAGCTCGGCCAGCTGCTTGGTCACCGCATCGAGGGTCGACTGTATAGTGGATGGCAGCGAGGAGAGCGCTGCGAGCTGTTTTTGCACATCGGCCAGTTGTTTTTCCAGCGCCAGCTCCTCATCGGTTTTGACCGGAGTTGCCTCACCCTCGCCCTCGCCCTCGCCAGCGGGCTTTTGACCCTCCTGCTCTTCGTTAGGCTCAGTTGCTGTTTGTTGTTCGTCTGGCTGGCTGTCTCCTGTTTGCTGTTCGGGCTCCTCTTTGGACGCATCCGCTTTCTCTAACTGTTCGCCATCCGTCTCCTCGGGCGTCTCGTTGTTGCCATTGTCTGGCAATTGTTCCAAATTCGGCACTTCGCTGTCCGTGGGCAGCGGCTCTTCATCCACTGGGTCGACCACCACCTCCTCCTCCTCCTTCTGCTCCGACTCCTGCTGTGGTGGGGTAGGTTCCTTTGGTGCTGGCTTGGCTTCCGGCTGTCACAGACTTAAGTTGGTGCCTGTTCAATGTTTCTTTTTTATGTGCTTTGCTTGGAACGCTACTCACCATGGGCGATTTGTCTCGGGGCGCCGACTTGACTATCTTCACCTTGTAGGCATTGGCCGCACGTCGCTCCGCCTCCAGCTGCTGCTTGCTCTTGGGCACTGGTCGATCGGGACGCTGCAGGAACGTGGACCATTTGCGATTCTCCTTCTCCTTCTCCAGCTTGGTCTTGGTCACCTCCTCGTTGAGGGAGCGCAGCACGTCGCTGGTCATGCAGACGCCCGGCTTGGGGAAGATTCTGTAGAAATTAACGCTATGAGATAGAAGCAGGTTAAGGCTCGCATCCATCTGGTTGTCTGTCAACGCACCCCAGCACATTGTGCTCCTTGAGCACCTCCGACTCGCCGGACAGCACTGCGGCAATTTCCTCCTCCACCAGCTTAATTTCCGCCCGCTCAGACATCGCCGAGCACGGGCGATCGGGCAAATCGGGCAAATAAAGGCCATCCATGCCGTTGGCCCTGCCATCAGCAGTGGTTGCCTGGTCGTTGGCATGCGAATGCATTTCCGTCACGGCGCTGCGACATTCCAGCTCCACATTCGCCTCCAGTTGCGCAACCTCGACCTGTTCCTGTTCCGGCATGAACGCTTTTGTGGCTTCCGTTAGCGACGGCAAAGGCGACATGGATGCGGATGCGGATGCGGATGCGGACGCGGTTGGCGACTGCCCAGGCGTTGGCGACTTGGTCAACGAACTCGCGCTCAATGGGAACCGCTTGGGACCCGTGTAAACCTCTTCCTCCTCGTGCTCGCTGTCGGACAAAGTGGCTATGCCTATGACAAATGGTTCGAGTGGACAAATGACTTGGACTTACCGATGGACGCCAAAGTAGAAGACGCTGCCACTGCTCATGATTAGGCGATGCGCCTCATCGTGGGTTAGGGGCGTGGCAGCCGTATCATTGATACGCACAATGACATCCTCAACGCACAGGCCAGCCTCCTCGGCAATGCTGCCCTCCATGACCTGTCACAGAGACCAAAAGAGAGAGAGAAAGAGACAAAGAGAGAGATAGAGAGAGATTTATACGAAAAGTATTTTAGATATAAAATCAATTATCTGGCGTCGCGCGCCAAGTGCATATAAATAAAATGCACGCAAAATGTCAACAAAAACACAGATCGGATGAAACGCTAAAGGGGCGGCGGCGGCAGCGGGCGTGGCAGCTGCCAAGACAATACGCCACTCGATGTGGCATGCCGCATGAGGGTTGCCTTATAAATTAACAGACCAAGAAAATAACTTTTTCACATCCATTTAAGATAGCTGAAAGTTTCTTAAGTTTGACAATCTTTAAAAAATTGTCAACAAATTGTAAATGACACTTGGTTATTTTAGTGTTGGAAAACGCTCGTTTTATGGGAGTAAAATCTTAGCAGAAAACGTGATTGAAATCTTATAAAAGAATTAAGTATGAAAAGTAGATGAAAACGAGGAAAATGTGGAATGTCAAAAAATTATTGTATTTTTAATTTGAAATTTATGGTATTTAGAGCAAATAAAGTTGCAATATAGTTATATATTTAGTTTAAGGAATATAATTTTTCTTTTGTATTTTTATTAGAATAAAAGGAGTGGGAATGAAAGAAGAGAAAGAATAAATAAGTTGTAATGAAATCGTATGGCTTAAGGAAAAGCTGCTCAAGTGGAATTTGGTTGCTTAAAAAGCATTGAGTAAATTGAGGAAGCTTGAATAAAGGCTTAGCGAGTGAAGTTTAATTTGAAAGAATACAACTTGAAATGTAATAAAAATAAAATATGCTCAGCTTAAAGATTAGTTTCTCTCTTGAACTAGACAGGCCAACTGGACTTTGGAGTCGAGTATTAGACTATTTTCCTCCGAAGGCTATGATAATATGTTGGTGATAGAAAGGATTTATTGTAATTTTAAAAAGGTTTTATTGAGGGGAGCAGTAGTACTTTTAAATACTTGACACAAAAACAAAAATCAAATAAAAATGTCTTCAAATATCTGTTGTCATATGGCTTTTATAGTTTCAGATTAGAATTCTGCATTTGAAAAACCTTTCGAAAAGTGTAATCTGATTTTTGGCTACTAAATTTAATCAATTTTGTTGCTGAGTGCTATTTATTGGAAATAAAAAGAAGTTGAAATTGTTTAAAATGTTTAGCCTAAAGAAAAGTTTGTGAGTTAAACAGTATTAAAGTAAGTGGAAATAGTAGTATTTTGTACTGTAGCTCTACTAATCAACCTCCCCTCGCTAGTTTTAGTGTGTTTGTGTTTGGTTATTTTTGTGTGTGTCGCAGATTGGCAATTAAAAATTTTAATTTGTTGCTATTTTTGCAAATACGTGAATATTGCTATTGCTATTGTTGTTTCTGTGGTCCGCTGTTGCCTTTCAACACATTTGCTAATTCGTCGCCGTCCTCTGATGATGAGTCGCAGATCGCGGGCACAATTGAAAATTTGAATTAATTTATTGCATTCGCATTATGCGGCTCATTAGCAGAAAAATGCATTTCGCCCAGCCGATTAGGCAAACAGACAAACAGAGCCAGCGGCTCTGCACTGAGTTTACTTTAATTAACAAAATTTTCACAAATAAGCCCCCAACAAATGGGAAATGGGAAATGCGAGTCCGATGCGAATGCGAACTCGATGCAAATGCAAATGCAAATGCAAATGCAAATAAATAAACACACACGCACCGAGTTACATAATTGGCTCGAACGTTGAAATATTTGCAATTAATTTGCGGCAAATGCGTTGCAAAAGTTAATGCAACAATAATTGTAACAGAAAGGCTGCATGCAACACATTTGCCTTTGTTGCGGTCAGCTTTTGGCAGCTGCACAGGTAGCTGCCAGCACACAGGTGAACACAGGTGGCGACAGAGCAGTCGCTGGCTATTATTATTATTACAACTAACACAATTATTATTGTTATGAACGTGCCTAACCTTAACCACAGTCAGTGGGTACTCGTAGTCGGCCCCGCCCACCAGCCGAAAGCCCCACGGCACATTGTCGAAGCGACACATTTTGATATCGATCACCATTTCGCTGCTTTAAGTTCAACTCTTGGATAACTTGAAGGGAACTCCGACTGCGACTGCGACTGCAACTGCAACTGCGACCGTTTGCTCTGACTTTGGCGACCAACTGTTGCCACCGATTGCTGCCGCAATCGAGAGGCGCAATGCCAACTATCGATTGCCACCGCGTTCCCCAAACAGTTGCCAGCCAAATGAAGCATACTTTTTACCTGCAAAAGCAACGAACACACACACTCAATTACACACACACACACACTCGCAGGCATGCTAATGAAGCTGCCACATGGGCTGTTGCGTGCCTCATTGGCAGCGAACGTAATGCCTGGGGACAGCAGTCACTGCCTTTTAGCGTTAACTTCTCTCCCTCTCCCTCCATCTCTCGCTTTCTCTCTGTGCATGGAGTGAGTTGTTGTTGTTTGTATGCCCTTAGCTTAGCCCCCTTCTCTCCACCCTTGCCAAATATTTGTGCAACCAAAAAGTGCATTGAACCCGCTGCTGTTGCATGCGGCAGTATAAATAGCGTCCGCCTGTGGCAGCATTTAGGCAAACGCTTGCAAACAGCCGCCCGCAATATGTTGAACGCATTACATGCAACTGCCACAGGCCAGAGCCAACGCCAAGGATTCTGCTGGCTGCTGCTGCTGCTGATCGCCCTGGGCAGCAGTTGCTGCCACGCAGGCAGCGGCAGCCGTGGCTTCAACATGGCCCAGCTGCTGAGCGAGGGCAAGCACAAGCTCTGCGGTGCAGCCCTCACCGAGGCCATGGACATGGTCTGTGTAAATGGCTACAATACTATACCGAAAAAGCGTTTGGCTGGCAACGAGCCACCGCTGGCGTCTGCCCTCGCAGTGGAGGAGGCACGCGGTTTTGCGCTCAGTCCTGTCCTGTCCAGCCTCTATGGCACCGAGGTGTTGATCAAGACGCGACGACTGCGTCGAGACGGCGGTGGCATCTATGATGAATGCTGTCGCAACTCGTGCACCCATTCAGAGCTCTTGGCCTACTGTCGCTAGTTATGGACACACACACACTCACACTCATACATACGCACATATACTCACATATTTTATTTGTACACGTAATCGTAATCGTTATCGTAATCATAATCATAATCGCAATCGTAATCACTTATTTATGCAGCACGAAATTTAGCTAATGAATAAAAGTAAAACTGTGCACAAAGTTTCACGGCTCAGCAGAAAGCTAACGCAAAAGTTGCCAAGACATTTCCATTTCGACGCAGCAGCAAATACTTCCACTTCCTGCTCCATTACCTGCCTGCCTGCCTGCCACGCCTCCCCTCCCACCGTCGCCCACGCATTCAACAGTCGAGCAGCAACAGCAGCAGCTAAATGACTAACTTCATCTGCAGCTTCAGCTGGTTGCTAACCATGCTCCTCCCACTGCTCTGGCTGCCAGATGAGGCCAACGCCCGCATCGGTAAGTAAGGATAGGGCAAAAAGAAAACTAAGATGTCGCAGACAGCTGCTCGACTCTGAAATACCCTATATTTAGTTTTAAGATTGGGTGTAAACTGTCTATAAGGAAAGGGTATTCGGATGGTGTTGAGAAATGTGAAGCAGATAGCTGCTCGACTATGAAATACCCTATGTTTAGTTTTGAGAGCGGGTATAAACTACTTGTGGAGGGAATTCTGATTGTATAAGGCATGAATGGATGATACCCTAAGTTTAGTTTTGAGAGTGGGTATAATACATATGCTGAGAGTACCGTAGTGCTGTAGTGGAATGTTTAATGCATGGTAGAAAAAATTGTAGACACCATAGAGTATTCTTAAACAGCATCAACAGACAAGGTCTGTCTGTATACCTACCTCTAGCTCAGTATTACAAATATTCCAACAAAAGTCTATATAAAAGAGTCTTTGACGTCTGGTAAGTAATCTCTATTTCAGAATCTGCCATATTGTTATTGTATATCCCATAAGTGCCTTAAGGACCATCGCTAACAATTTGGAAGTCTTGTTGTTGTCCCAAATTATTTCTATCAAAATTCGCACATGTTAATTTAACCAAAACAGTTTTTAAAAAAAAACCAAAAATAAAGGAATAGACCTTTTGTTTTTCAAGATATTTTAACTAAGCTCAAAATCTTTTTAATATATAACAAGTACTGCTTCATATTGTTCTATAGACAATTTCATACGAAAATTTAGTCTTTCTACGAAAACTTATTTCATTCATCAACAATTACTTACAATTCTCTCGACATATGTATATACAATGCCCTATCAAAACAGACTTCTATATTATATAGCTATCGAAAAACTTGGAACTGAATCTTCTACATAAAAACCCTAAGAGCTCTATCTATAAGGTTATATAATCTTCTGTGTTCCGTAGTTAATAATAAAGTCTTTTACAACACTCAAAAAGTATGCTATGCATTTTTATTCTCCTGCTTCAACACTCGCTTCCCGGGATACCCTGCAATTGTGTTACTTTCTATGTCAAACACACACACACATGCATATACGATTCAATACAAAGGGGAAATCTGCTTTAATAGGAAGTAAATTTTATCCTATTCATTTGTTTTTCTGTTTGAAATGTTTCCCTAGAGGAACAATCATTAAATTTTGTGGTTATGGGTAGCGCTTGGATGTTGCGTAAGATTGAGACTTGTTTTACAGAAGATGCTGCTGGATGGAGATGGTTCAGAGGTTAATAGCAATGAAGTGTTATGGGCGTGACAAATTTTACTAGCCAGTTAGAAAGAGAGCTGTTCAGGCTGCCATAACTTTCTATTCCTATAGGAGTTAATGTATATCTGCATATGCCCGCTTGCAACCGTTAGTTACAGGGTATTTCGAATTAAACAACTCATTTGATATTCATAAATGCAGGCAAGGCTTAAGTTTGCATACGCCAGAACCTTATGTTGTCCTTTTACACCCAAATTGCTTAATTAGCTGACAAAGACGTTTGAACCTCCCACGCCACGCCACACCACGCCACGCCACGCCCTCACCCACAGACGCCGCCTTGTTATGGGGTGAAATTTGCATAAGCCAACGAAAAGTGAACGCTGACATTGAACGAATTTAGCAAGTAGCTACTCGAAAATGCACTCAACTTGTCCCAATAACCTTTAACACAATTTGACATCGATGTAGTTGGGCAGCTTCCACCTGGTTGCGGTAAATTTACCGTTAGCCAGTATGGTATATAAACGAGCGGCAGCGAGTGTCGCAGCATCAGTTCCATAGCATAGCCTAATCCCAGTACAATGTGCAAGTCAATTTCCTCGCTGTCGCTGGCATTCCTCTGTGTCCTGTGCATCCTGGCAGCTTGCAGCTCCGGGCACGAGATGCGTCTGTGCAGTGTTCGACTGAACGACATGCTGAGCAGGATGTGCACCAAAGGCTACAATCGCATCATCCAGAAGCGTAGCTTGCGTGAGTATCCCACAGCAGATTGCAGGGTATGTAATAATGAGATGACACTCACTGTCCGCAGCCTACATGGACCAGGATCCACTCGATCCCATTCAGTTTATTGATGAGAAGGAATCGCCATCGAACTCCGCCGAGCTGCTCTCCTACCCAATGACCAATGGCCGCCTACGCAACATCTACCAGGAGAACGTGCTCAACTCCTTGACTGCCACCAGGCGTCGCACCCGGGAGGGCATCGTCGACGAGTGCTGCAGGAGGTCCTGTCAGCTCTCCGAGCTGATCGCCTACTGCGCAATCTAGATTTTTTGGCCTAGGTCTATTCCCCCCAGAAGCACCGCGAGCACAGTACCTTGAACTTCTACCCTAGATTGTGCAAGTCACATATTGTATTTATATTATTGTTGCTTCAAAATAAAAGCCAATTGCATGAACAAAATTCTGCTAAAGAAACTTGGATGATTACAAAACGATTTGATAGGAAATCAGGAAATTTGTTTGTGAGGAATTCGGGAATGTTCATTCTAATCATATTAGATAAATCGAAGGACATATTAGATAAAGTTCCCTTTCTATTTTCTATTTCTATATTGATGCAGCATCGGATATAATATCAAGTAGCTGTATTAGTTACATACCCTACATTATATTAGGCATAAGCTGCTTTTGAACATGCTCGGATTCGGAATATCATTTGAACTGAAAACCGATCTAATTGAGGTCCTATTCAAAACATATAATAATCTTTTAAATAGTTAGAGCTCAAAATAAACTAGAGGGATGGGCTAAATATAATAGTATCCTTACAATTTAAAGGATATATATATAGTTTTCACCACTTTTGCAAAGAAGAGATATCATTTGATGTATTTGCTAATTTTTAAGTGAAGAACTGTAGAAGATACAGTTTTAAGCGAATTGCCATGCCTTAAAGAGACTGATATATATCGCAATTTTGTCGAAACGGGCAAGTTTAACGTAGTTTTAAATTTTTGGGTCTCTAACTCTAAAACTGTAGAGCATACAGTTTTACCCGATTTGCCACTCCCCTAAAGGGCTACACATACAATATCTATAACTATATATATCATATACTTTATATAGTACGAAATGCTTCCTTCTGTGCGTTATAAACTTTTGACCACTATTAACAAACCCTTTTTGTAAGGGTATAATAAAGTCTTAAATAAGTGGTCTGTAAATAAACATTTTCATCACCTTTAGAAACCTTTTTAAAATAAAATTAGTCGATTCCTTATTAAAACTTAAAAAAGAGCTTAAGGTCACATTTTCGATAGTAAGACAGCTTCCGAACTTTCACTCAAATACCTTTCTCCAGCCGATCTTATTGATTGCTCCACATTTCATTCACAAACAAACTTGAAATTTATCGTAAAGCAATTATTTATATTTCCCTTGGGGTTTTTAGCAATATTCACATAGGGCTCAAGTTTTGATTAATAGGTATGTATATTTATACAGTTAGAAGCTAAGAAACATGAACTGGTCTTAGTCTAGGCCGCAATGGAATGCAGTGCCATGTCCACATCAAGATCGCAATTGTTTTTCTTTAATTATATTTGTAGAGTCGCAGGCATTAATCCTTGCAGTAGGAGTGGAGCTCCGTGTAGGAACAGGAATTCAGGCAGCACTCGTCGTAGGCGCCGAGGCGACGTCGACGGGTTTTCAGTTGGTTTGCACTCTCGCCCAGCAGAACGCGCAGCAGAGGCTGCGAGTCGAGACCCAGATGCGGGTAGACACCATAATTGTCCAAGTCCAAGTCCATGTTCGCATTGTCGATGCCATTGAAACCCACTGCAAAAGGCACTCAAATTGAGATGCGTGAAGTTCAAACAGTTAAAAAAAGCTGTGTTTACCATAGCCGCGTTTTATCTTGCTGTTGAAACCGTTAACGCACATCTGGGCCAACATTTCGTCCAGTTCGGAGCCGCACAACTTCATCGACTCCACGTGCAGGACGAGAAGTACCAGGCCGCAGAGCAGGCACTGGACTTTTGGACACTCGAAGTTCATGGTGTGCGTGTGTGTGTGTGAGTGTGTGTTTGTGTCTTTATCCCAGTCGCTGGTATCTTCCTCGTAAATAAACAAACTACAACTGTGCCCTAGCAAGCGGCAGAGCAGCATTTTATATGTTAGCCGAAACACGGACGGAGCCAGTGCAGCCATCCACTGTGGACTGTCAGCCAGTGTTAGGTCAAGTGTCAGTTCCTCTGGGGACTAGCCGTAGCCTTGTGTGTCTGTATGTGTGTGGGAGGCTTTTACTCATATCAGCTGACGTCTTTGTTTATGTTTTGCCGTGCAAAATAATTACGTGTAGATCGCAATTTGTTGAAAAACAAAGTGAAGTGCCACGCCCCAACCCGCCCCGCCCCGCCTGGGTCATAATGTTGTTTACCCATGCTCTAACCGTGGGTACTAAAGTTCGTCTAAAAATAAGGCCACTGACTACATGGCTAATACAGCTAGCAAATAAACAAACAAAATGTGCTAAACAAACGAGAATTTCTATCTTTAGTTTTGTCCAATTAAAATGTTTAACAGTTTGCTGTTAAAATAGATGCTGTTTATAACACTTATAACAATTATAACATAGCAAAGAGTTGCAAATAACAGTGCACTGTTAAAACTAGACTGTAGCTGCAGTCTGGTATGTTAATAACAGCAGGCAGCGCTGTTATCTAAACTTTTCCATGTTAAATCGATTGAAAACTAAATATTTATTTGAAACTCACTCAATTTTTCAATGTTAGAGTATACAGCTGTCTGTGTAACCCCATTGTCTGCTTGTTGTTCTATTAAAAATACAACGTCATCTAATTAAAAATTCAAAATTTTCATTATTGTTCCGAGAATGCAAGGGCATAGCATTCCCATTGACGTGGAAATTTCTTTGGGCTGGGGTCGTGAGGGGATCTACCGCCGCGCTGTGGGCGGTCCGGATGGGAGGCTGGAGGGAGCCTTTGAGCCAGCAGATGCCTTTTGTTTGTTGCTATTGTTATCGAGTAACTTTATTGCTTCCATGAAATATTACAATAAAACATTGCGAATTTAATTAAAAATATATTTTTGTTTTTAGGGGGTTAAATGTAGTTGAATGAAATTTTTGGTTTTGCTTCGTCAGTTGGTATCATCAGCTCAAGTCCAATCCTTCGGTAGTCCAGCAGTCTAGGCGCAGTACTCCAGGATGTCGTCGTAGGTGCAGCCTTGTTTGCAGCATTCGTGCGTTATCCTGCGCCGAGGACGCCTCAGCTCCCGCTCCTCGCCAGCTCCATTGATCGGCTGCTCCAATGCCCGCGGCTGGTCGTCGGTGTCCAGTTGTTGCCTCAATGCCAGCAGTTGCCATTTGCGGCGCATAGCCTGCTCCGGTGTACGGGGGCTTAGTTCCGCTTTAAATCGGCAGACATTGAGTGGCTGAAGTATTTGATTGAAATGCTATTGTACTTACAGTCGCGTTTGATTCTGCGTGAAAATCCATTAACACATATGAGGTCAAGGGCCTCGTTGAGTGCGTCGCCGCATAGCTTCTTCCTGCCGTCGACTTGCTGCATCAGCTGCGACATGGCGAACATTAGCAGCAACGCCAGACTGAAGCGCAAACTCATCTTGCTTTCATACAAATACCAATCTCCGGTCTCGGTCTGTGTGTCACTCTGTCAATAACCGGACGGTTACGTTTCCTATGTCCTGTCTCTCGACTCTCAGCTCGACTCACGATCTCGCTAACAAACTGATCAGTGCGCATGCCAACGCTAACTGATTTTCTAACTTTGTGTCGATCAACTCAAAGGCTCGGCTCGTGGTTATCAACTGACTTCTTGACTTCTGCCAGGTAGCTGGCCGAGGGGCTTAGTGTTGAAGTCAGGTCAGTCGATCGATTAGCTTTCCTCGAAATGTTTCTAGCCGGGTTTTTATGGCCAGCCGACGGTCAGGCCTTTCCCGCTCATGGTTTTGCCCAACGGGCTGCCTCTTTAATCCTCGTTCGCCGTTTTTAATTTTCTCTATCTCTCTCGACTCTGTATTGTCAGGCTACTTCTGGCACATCAGCGACCTGCATCTGGACACATTTTACTCAACGCAGGGCGACATATACAAGAGCTGCTGGCAATTATCGCACACCGCCTCCTCTGCTGGCGGACGGCAGGAAACGGAGACGGAGTCGCCGGGCCCCTTTGGACACTACAACTGCGACAGTCCCTGGAGTCTGGTTGAGTCGGCGGTCAAGACCATGAAGGCCAAGCAGGGTGACAATGTCGAGTTTGTCTTGTGGACTGGCGATGCCCTATCCCACTCCGCCCAGGCGCTCTCTGAGCAGAAGCAGCACGAGACCTTGCGCAACATCACAGAGCTGCTGGGACGCAGTTTCTCCTCGCCCTTCATCTTCCCCGTACTCGGTCACGAGGACGGCAGCAACGGCCTCCACAAGTACAAGCAAATGGGTGAACTCTGGCGCCACTGGCTGCCCACCGAGGCGCTCGTCACGTTCGAGCTGGGCGGCTACTACTCCATCGAGCAGACCAGAAGTCGTCTAAGGATCGTTGCCCTCAACACCAACTTCATGCGGCACGACTACGAAGTGGAGATCAAGCAATCGCACAGCCTGCGCTGGCCAGCCGAATACGCTGTGGAACCGAAGGCTTCGAGTCGCACGATGTCGGCCCAGGATCAGCTGCAGGATCAACAGCAGGCCGAGCAACAGTGGTTGTGGCTGGATGAGGTGCTGGCCAAATCGAGGGATAAACAAGAGACGGTAGGTAGTAGGCAAGCAAATTGCAGGTATACCCCCTAGCATAGATATGTTGGGTATGTTTTATAGCATTTTTGAATAAGTTAAACTGAGTGAGCAAATCCATCTGTCGGCTTATCGTGTCTCTAGCAAAGGATTTTCTAATCTTCATATATATAAGCTCTTGCATATCATACGACAGGATAACAAATATTTCCATCGATAACTGTTGTCAGTTTAGCTAAGTCGACAAATATCCATTTCCATTACCTGATGTTTCAGTTTAAACTTGGCAATTCCAACAGCTAGTTGGCTTACAGTGATTGTAGACATCATAGATTGATGTTTATATATATCTTTTCACCTAGTCTGCCTCATCTGTTGTTGATGCCCTACACATTGAAGTATAAGTTTCTATAGTTCGGGTCAAATAGCCCGAATTATATTCAGTTGTAGAATAGCTAGAGCCTCACGACTAGCTACTTGAAACTCACACACATACACATAAATATATATTCCTAAGTATTACTCAGTCTAGGAATTCCCCTCCCATACACTGTATATATTTTCTGAAACCAGGTCTACATAGTGGGTCACATGCCACCTGGAGTCGATGAACGTAACTTGGGACCGCAGCATAATGGACAGCTGATCTTTACGGAACGGAATAATCAACGCTATCTGGAGCTGGTGCGGAAGTATGCGTCTGTCATACAGGGCCAGTTCTTTGGGCATCTGCACTCGGACACCTTTAGGCTGATCTACGATGATCAAGGTACATAATGCTTAACACTTAGATTTTCCTAGAGATCTATCTGAATAACTACTTTTGCAGGCACACCTATCTCCTGGCTGATGATAGCGCCGTCGGTTGTGCCGCGCAAGGAGGGTCTCGGTGGCTCCAATAATCCAGCGTTGCGGCTCTACAAGTTCGACACGGGCAGCGGCCAGGTGCTTGATTACACTCAGTACTTCCTCGACTTGTCGCTGGCCAATCGCGCCCACGAGCCCCTCTGGCTGCCCGAGTACAATCTGACTCATTACTATGCGCTGGCCGAGATCTCAGCCGTAGCAATGCACAACTTTGCGGAGCGATTCACGGGCAGAGATGCCTCCTGGTTTGGCAGGTAATCAGACTAATGAGAGTGATATGTCCAACTCCTCTACTCAGCTCTGCTTTTTGTTCTTCTTTCTGTCTTTGCAGATATCATCGCGCCAATGCTGTCAGATATCAATCGGGCTCCCCTTGCCTGGGCCTGTGCATGCTCAATCATTACTGCGCCATCACGCGCTTGGACTACGACGAGTTTCGATTGTGCCTGGAGTCGGAGCAGCTGCCGCTGCAGAGCCGAGCAGCGACTGCTTTGTTCAGTAGCTGCTGGTTGCTGCTCTCGCTTCTGCTCCTGGCATTGCGTACAGCAACCGAGCGAATTTACAAATGAACGATATACGAGTTTAGCCAGTTCAAATGGGGAGGCGACTGGACCCCAAACATAAGCTGGAGGCAGGCGCCACTCTTCCTAACGAAATATCGCGCTATTCAAAACTCTTAACTAATGCTGTCGGTGTATTTGTATCTGTATGTGAGTGTGTTTGTGTACGTGTGTGTGTGTATGTGTGCAAGTGTGCGCCTGCCTGAAAGCCATATCATATGTGTGTGTGATACGATTCGTCTATTATTATTATATTAATATTATATTACTATTAAATGTATATGGGAATAAACGCAAATTTTTAATGTTAACTCGGCTTTATTTTCGATAAATATTTAAGCAACAAATTTGTGGCATAAATAAATGTGTTAATTTGCGCAAACAAGTCGGCAGTTAAATAAACTCTCTCTTACTCTTTCCCTCTCTCTCTCTCTCTCGCTCTCTCTTTTTTATGGGCAACTCCATTAAACTGCAAAACCGCAACGTCCATATTAAAACAGTGGCCATGCGGTAAGTGTGGCAAGTGCGGCAGACAGCAAAGACAATTCGAAGGCAAGCCAAAAGAGAAGGGGGGCGGAGGTGGGGGCGGGGTCAGTCATCGGGCAGAGGCTGCTGACATACACATCATGAGTAATGCATGAGCTGAAACCCAAGTCTGTTGCATGCCACAGCCCAGCAACAGCCTCCGCCTCAATTTGCCCAACCGCTGCATGCGTGACACTCGCTACGTGCTGGCCAAGTAAATTATTGGCGAAATCTACGCTCGCATTTGATATTGGCGAAAATGTTCAACCTGCTTTTATAACAACCCAGCCACAGAGTCAACCACCCAGTGCACTGGGGTGGTGCTGGTTTATTGCGCTGCTGTCCTGACAACTCGCTGTCGCCGTTGCATACTTTCAGGCGTTTCGGTTTATCAGTTTCATCAAAGTTGCAGCAACAACAATGAGGCATGCAACAACTGCAGCTGCCACTGCAACACCCGCAGTCATTAAAGTTTATTAAGAAATTTGAGAAACTCTTAGTCAATCTTAGATTGGAGCCCCTTGACAATTCGCATACCGCAGCGCCTGCTTGACAAACTGTTTTCGGTTTTTGCGGCTTCTGCAATTTGGCAAAGTTTTCCCCAACGCACCAAACAGCTGGAGATTAGATTCGTTTCGGTTTTCGAGGATACTCTATGGTTGCCCTTAACATATATATATATATACATATATTTACCCTTACACATTGACTTGTGCGCCCCACTTCTATTTGTAGTCCAAAAAACATATTCGCAAAATTTGCGCAAATTCCTATAATGTACATAAAACTGGGTAAATACCTTGAGAACTGAAGTCGCCTCTTGTTAAACATGTGAAACACATTTGTATGTATGTATGTATGTGTGTGTATGTGTATACACATACACATATCTGTATATATATGTTAGATATAGCAAATCAAAAGCAGACCAAAGTTTACTTTTCGCTGCGCTGCCTATTCAAAAGAAAGAATGTTTTAATATTGGCTTTTCTTTGCGATTCTCATGAATTCCAGTTAGGTCTACTTGCCTTTATGCTTTGTTCAGGAATGTACGACGCTTTCTTTGTCTAAATTTATATTTATATTTATATATGGTCTCTCGCAGAAGTATGTATATGCCTTTCTTTGCGATTCTCATGAATTCATGTTAAGCTTACATGTTTTCGTGCTTTTGTTAAGAGTATAAAAGCTTCATACAAGTTTGTCTTCGTATACAGATATATATATAAATTTGTCTGTATGTTCCCTTATATACATACATATATTCATATGCACTTCATATACAGTTCTATCATAAAGTTGCCTTCCTTGGTGATTCTCATGAATTCCAGTAAGACTTGTAGGCTTTCAGTAACAAATTGTTTTGATAGCTTTCTTATTTTCCGATTCTCTACTTCTTCTTCTTTATTTTTTTTTGTTTTTAGATATTTGCAGAGATATTTGCAGATATATATAAGATATATTTATTATTATTCTCTCTAATACTAATATCAAATGTATATTTTACTTTTCAGTAATGTCTATATAGCTTAATCAGGAATACAAATATGTTATCAAATCTAGCTTCTGCTATCTCTGCCATACATATAACCCTTTAAGCTGCAGCTACAGGGTACAAGAATACAATAACTATCACTATGGATAATAAGCACATAGTGTATGTCCATAAGTGTTTATATGCCACAGATGCGAGTGCGTGCGTGTGCGTGTTCGTGTGTTTGCTGTGTTGTTGTTTGTGTTTTCTCTAGAATTCAGCTTCCACACCTTGCATGCATATTATAAACACTCACCTGTTCGGCAGAGGCTCTGCCAGCAGGTAGCTGCTGCCTCCCAGTCGGCAGCTGCTCATAGAAGGCCGCATCCATTTGCAATGGGATCGGGATCGGGAACGGGTAAAAGACTGCGAGAAAGCCAAAAAAAATAAAAAGGCATATAAATATTTGTACATTATGGCAAAGTATAGTCGGCCCTTGCCCCTGCGCCAACTCTTCTTGCACCTGCCTCTGCGCTCTGCTTTTTTTTGGGTTCTCACTCGGGTTTGGCTGCTGCCACATAAGCAAAACAATTTCAATTCTAATGTCCCATTAATCATTCACAAACATTAAGCATATAGATACATATATATATACATATGTATATAAATGTTTTTTTTCTGTGTATTTTTCGCTTGGCTTTCTAGCGTGAAATACTAAAATGAAATTTCAAGCAGCTTAGTTGGCTGTCAGGTGCTCTGCGAATAGCTTTTTTTGCACTGCGCTGGGATTGATCACCTGACATGCCATTGAGTGCCAGCCAGGTGTATGCGCCGAACAGGTATATCAGGCATTGCGAATGCACTAATTGCTGCGCTTGACCGCCTCGCATAAAACCCATAAACCCCAAAAAAACGAAACAGCTGTGAAATGCGCTTCATTTGACCAGAACAACAACAATTACAACTTGTATTTGCTAAACGGACAGCAGCAGCAGCAAAAATACGAAAAATATTAGCCCATAAAATTGGGTTACAAGAGGAAGAGCGGGGCAGGAATTGGTGTGAATAAATAACAAGATGAAGCTATGCATAAGAGAAGCAGCAACTGCATATACCCTGTCTGTTGATTGGGTTTGCACTCTCCAATTGGAACACGACTACTGCTTGAAATCCAATAAGAATTCCGATTGCATGTGAATATGAATTTTGATTAGCTTTCAGACAGCAAAAAAGAAATTCAAACTAACAACTATTCAGCATGACTTTAGAATCGGTTAGTGTATGAAAAATCTGTTTTAAAATGGCTTTCCAAAAGTCCAAAAATAAATATTGAATATTTAAAAAGGAACGTATTTGAATACATATGTTTTTGTACAACGGCTGTATAGGTGGGTATGCTGTATGTATATAAACAGTTCGTTATAGTGTAGTTAATTAGCTGACTATGACTGTCTGTGTGTGTGAGTATGTGTGTGACTAATATTTATTGCCTTGTGCAGGCTCTTTGCTTGGAGGCTGTATCAAAATACGCGATTAGCCAAAACAGACAGATGAATTTATAAGCTTGTGTGTGGGCGAACTATAGGTATAGGTACTAAGTAGATATACTTGTGAGTCTCTGTGTGTGTGTGTGTGTGTGTGTGTTTGTGTGTCATACATTTTGAATTTTCCATGAAAAGCCACAAGAGCAACAGCAAACGACTTGCGGCTAAGTGTTGAATGTTGTTGTTGTTGTTGTTGTTGTTGTTGTTGTTGTATATGAAAATCCGAACCGTGAAAACAGCAGAGCGAGCTGCGAGTAACAATTATAATTCGCATCGCGAACGTGGTCAACTCAACCAACAGGCTGTCAGAATCCGTAGTCGCAGTCGTAGTCGCTGACAGTGCACAGCGTTCAAATTGCAGGTGTGTGTGCAGTGTGTGTGCGTGTGCGTGTGAGTGTGTGTGAGTGTCAGTGAGTGATTGTGAGTGCATTGTGCATTGTTATTGTGACGTCGCCAACGAGCCAAAAATTGTATGTGATATGACGATACGCAATCAAAATTTAATTAAACTGAAACTGAAAACGAAAAACCAAAATCAAAATGAAAATGAAAAATATCAATTAATAATATATGAAAAAAAGTGCACAGAAAAACAAAAAAGATAAAAAAGCATACCCCATAAAATTGGCAACACAGCTAATTAGCATTTAAAATGCAATTAGCAATTGAAAACAAATTGGCGGAGAGCTCAAGAAAAAATGAAAAGAACAAAAAATAAAACGAGACGCTGAAAACTGCAAAACAATCAAATGACATTTTACTATTGCAACGGCAGAAAATACGATTTTGAAAAAATGGTCATTTTGTGCTGGTTTTTTGTGAGGCGACAAGAAAATAAAGAATTGAACTCAAAAATAGAATATTTGAGACGTGTTTCTATCTTTCGCTGCGTGGAACTGGCGCGGCGCAGCAGTAAAAATTTTCTGTAATCGTTCACGAGGCCACAGCATAGCTATACACTCACTCACACACACACACATACTGCACGCATCCATAGCTATAGATACATTTGTATCTATGTATCTTGTTGCTTTTGACTGTCGCTGAATGCAGCATCTTTTGGCCTCGGGTCCATCGATGAACTGACAATCTGCTCTTTCTTCATCTTCCTCTTCTTCTTTGCGTTTGCTTCATTTTTTCTTCAAGCACATATTTTCCTTTTCATATTTCATTTGTGCTTTTTTTTTAGTATTCCCAAAACTACTTTGAGTTGTCTCGTATGTTGTTGTTGTTGTTTCTGTTTCTGTTGTTGTAGTTGTTTATACAGAGAGGTGGCAAAAATATATTTCTACATATATATGTATATGTGTGTGTGTGCGTGGCAGAGTTACAGTAGCTTACCTCAAAAGTTGCATAGCTTTTCCTGACTTTCTATATAACACTATAAAGACCTCCTATTAGTCAGTTTGACTGCATCTCATCAGATAATCTGCTTGAAGAATAGAATTGAGTCACATTCGAGCTGTCACAGACTTTTTTATCTATGCACATTAATCTTGTTTGCTCTTTTGACAAGTAGCCAAAAGTAATTTACTTAATTTATTAGGCGCTTTGTATTTTATTGACATAGCTTTTTTATATAAAATGATTATTTTCAAATGGAATATATAGCTAAATGTTTTTTATTAAGCTTTAAAGCATTGCTAATTATATAACCAAAGGTAAAACATATAGCCATAATATTTGTATAGAGAGAAAGAATTTTTATATAATTTTAGGGTGACCATGCACTGTTGTAGTATACAAGTTAGCATAGTATATATGAAATTGATTGAAGTTAGCTCTAAATCAATCAAATCAAAGTTCTCCTTGCCCATATAGAATTTGCTAAGCTTAGCACTTTGTATGTGGACGCCACTGTACACAGTATCGTTCGCACACACACACATACAGACACAGTCGCAGAATTGTTGAAGATGTGAAACTGTAGAATGTGATGAGAACGCGAAAAGCGAAACGCATGATCATTGCGTAAAGTTTTTACTTGTTCATTTTGGTTTCATGCAAACGCCATCGCAGTCGCAACAGTCGCAGCAGCAGCAGGCGCTGCCACGGCTGCTGCTACAGTCGCAGCCGCAGGCGATGTGTTAAGTTCCGTTCAGTTCGCTTACAAAACGCCGGTTGGCCGTAACGGCCGCGGAAGAACGTGGCCGTATACGGGCCCAAAAGCCGAAATTATGTGTCCGGGTGCTCCAGTTTTCCGATAGCGTGTTTATCCAACAATTGCAATTGGTTTGCCAATGCAATTGGTTGAGGCTGAGGCTGAGGCTGAGGCAGAGACCGAGACCGAGGGAGAAGCAGGTGCCACACGGACACGCAGCGAACTTTTGTGCAATTTGGTGGCATGATTGTTGGATTAAACAGCGCCAAATTGCGACAGACGGTGAGTACACAAACACACAAACACACACACACACACACACACATACACACAAACAAATTGTATAATATGCATTAATTATAATTCGGGTTGCCTGGCAGCGTTAAAAGAAAACTGTAAACAAATTAAATGTGCCATAAAATATTTGAGCAATTCAACTAAAAACAAACCAAACACACGCTGCTGGCTAATAATTAAATCAAACAGCGCTCTGCAAATGCCTCGCAAGCATGTGGCCAAGCGTTAAGCACACCGCATTGCTGCAGATACAGATGCAGATACAGACACAGATACCCATGTACATATATACATATATGTATATGAATATATGTATGTAGATAGATCTGCGAAATTGTTGAGCTTCAATGCAAATGCAACAATATTTGCACCTGATTTCAATTCAATTCTCGTATATTGTTTCCATAGCCACACACGCATGCAACCAGAGCGAGGTGGAAAAAAAAAATAATCACTCGCACACACACACATAGCGGGTGGCCATGCCCACGCAGCTCACAACTTTTTTGAAACAATATTATTTTGTGCCTGCATTTTTTATGCGAGCTCTCTCGGAAATTCAGGCGCACTTTAATACCATGCTAAGTACACCTGCCTGCTGTAGCAGAGTCTGAGAGTGTGTGTGTGTGTGCGAGTGTAAAACTTTAATTGGGACATCAAGTGGGCAGCATGCATTGTATTGTAGTGGCTGCTGCTGCCCCTGCCGTTCCTGCCTCCTTTGTGTGCAACTTTCATAATATTTTATTAAATTCTGATTAATTTCGTGGAGTTGTTGGCAAAGTGCTGGGCAAAAGTGTTGCGTGCTTTTCGGCGCACTCACACACACAAGCACCCACATGTATAAGCAGCAAATTCCTCATAGCACTTGGCCATTTCGTACAGCTTCAGGCCACAGCTGCTGTGTTCAGCTCAATTAAAACGCACAAATTGCAAATCAACGAGCACAAACACAGACACACACACACACACATATATATATGTATTATACATTTGTATGCACATTTACACAAACATAATTTCAAGTATTGTGGCTAAGCATTTTATTGCATTTTACTGCCACTTTTTGTTTGCCCTACATTCAATGCGCACAAGAGGTGTATCAACTCAAAGAATGCTTCCACATTTATTGCATCTAATAAGACAAATTGCTTTTCTTTCAAGTATGTTGGAAATAACAATTTAATATACTTTCAAAGACAATCAATTGAAAAAATAATTCTACGTTTGCCAGCAATAATTCCTTAACTGTTAATTGCACTTAATACAAAACTGGATATCAATTACAACAGTTGCAGAGATCTTGACTAAACTTAACTGTATCAGTAGTCAATAAATGTTATACGTCTGTTATACTTGTCAATGGCAATTGATATAAAAAACAGAGAGTTATACCAGAAAAAGATAGTGAGTTGACATTGCATAAATACATAAATGTTATACGCTTGTTATACTTGTATCATATAACAGAATTATAGAGAGTGAGTGACTTCATAACATCGCAAGAAATGTTAGCAACTGCATTGCTGTTATAGATCAAGCAGTAGGCAAAATAAATGTTATACTTCTGTTATACTTGTCAACTGCATATAATAAGAAGAGACTTATAACAGGAAAAGATAGTGAAATAAATGATATGAGTGTTATACATATATAATTGTCTCATATAACAGATGAGTGAGAGTGAGTGAGTTTTATAACATAGAGAGATTCTTAACATTACAAGAAATGTTAGCAACTGCATTGCTGTTATGGATCAAGCAGTAGAGTAAAGAAATTTATCAATTACATATTGATATAAAAATATAAATATTAATATATATATATGAAATAAAAATATACATATATTATATCTTCTGTCATATAACAGAGCGATGGAGAGTGAGTGACTTGTTAACATAAAGAGATTCTTAACATTTCAAGAAAATGTTAGCAGTTGTTTCACTTCTGTTATATACATATGTTCCACAGCTTCTTCAAATATGTTAGATATTTCATCGACTGTTGTGTTCCAGTGCAAATGTTACGTGTATACTGAAAATATGTTAGACATTCCAATATATGTCACTCACATGATATTTGCAAGTTCAGCACGCTCTTATGCGTCACACACACACACACAGACACTGCACATACCATGATGCTTTTTTGTATATTCTCCTTTGAGCTGCAACAATTTGATGTGCAGCAATAAGCACAACAAGAATTGGAATTGGAATTATGTTCGTTAACAGACTACTATTTCCTCATGCTGACCGACACAGACACAGCACAGAGCTGACACAAAGACAGACAGACAGACAGACGGACGGACAGTCGGACGGACGGCAGAAATGACGCAAATCTGTATAATGCCATTTGCTCTAAAGTTGCTAATTTTATTTGAGGTGACACACAAGGCGGGAATTTGCCCAAGAGCGAAAGAGATAGACACAGAGAGAGAGAGAGAGAGAGAGACTAAGAAAATGAGAATTTTTGTGGCATTTGTGTGTGCGTGTGAAATATATTATTATAGCATAGCAAAAAGTGAGCATATTTCACTATAAAGACGTTGTCGCATCTATTTATAGCTGACAAAAAATAAATAAAAACTGAACAAAACTTAAAATATAAAAATAATAATATTTCAGCAGGCAAAAAGTGCTGCTCAAATTAGTTGAAGATACATTTTTAAATGTGACAGTAGTGAGTGGGTCTCTCTCTCGATATAAGAATTAAGAAAAAGACGACAGTCAAATATTCATAATATTTTGTAATTTGTTTGCAGCAGCTGTAAACCAAGACAGAAATAATGAGAATTATAATTACAAAAGATTTGTGTCGCCAAATAAGAAAATGCGAAGGCAAAAGAAATAATAAAAATATATGTGTGTATAACAGATATATATATGTATATATGCAAGATATAGCTAACTGTGATTGATGCTGCTTCCAGTCGAAATACACACATATATAGATACACTTTTATAATGGAATTATGTGTTATATATAGGCAGACATATATATATATATATGTATGTGTTATATATGTGTGTGTATTTTATATGGAGCGCTGACATTGAAGCAGTTGGTTGTTGATTGGGATCATTTGGAATATGTATATATTCAATATATATATAAATTTTTCATTTTAAACAAAACTTGTTTTTTCAAGAAATTCCTGTTTAAATGTTAACATGTGCTGCTGTTAATTGCATTGAGTATAAGAGCAGGCGCCAGTTAATAGACAGAGTTGTGCAGTTAACAGTGCAGGAAATGTTAGGCAAAGCTGTTGTCGAAGTTAAAGAGACTTTAAATAAAATATGTTATACGTTTGTTATACTTGTTTAAGGCAATTAATATAACAGCTGGAAAATATATGTATTTAAATTTTGTTTAAATTTTATTTGTTTCCTGAATGAATTTACATATTCATACATACATATAAATGTTTTTTTTTTGATAGCTTAAACAGCAATCTGTTTAAAGCGAGACTTCAATTAAAAGAATCATAAATTAAATCAGTGTAAACAGTAATAACAATTAAAAGGCTTATAAGATTTTGCATGCATATGAAATCATCTGAATATAAAAACTACTTGAGGGCCGTTACAATAACTGTTGCCGATACAAGTAATATGCGTAATATGCGGGGGAGGGATTAAGTTGTCGACGGGGACTCATTCGTTGCAGATGACATGAATATGAATATTTAAAATTGTAAAAACGGAACTTGATGAGCCGGAAATGAGACTGTAGTCAACTCCACAAGCACACATATGTACATGTATGCATGTATGTGTGTGACAGAACCATAAATAATAAGCTATTTATCAGGGATATATGCATTGGCGTAATATATTACCAATTTATTTAACTAACGAATTTTGCATTTGACGTTTTAATTACAGAACGAAACAACGAAATACGATTAACGATATTTAAATTAAGCTACTTACTGGCTAGGCGCATATCCACAATATATATTTAAAGCTGGGCTAATTGTTTAGAATTGCGACAACAACAGCAACAACATCGAACAACAACAACAAATGTTAAGCCGATAAGCGGCCTAGTCTCAACAACGCCAACAACAACTAAAAAACTAAAGCCCGGCTAAAGCGAAATTTTAAAATATTTTTATCAACAATAATTTAAAAGTTTTTCGAAGACAAGCCGGACAACAAACAGCCAGCAGCAGAAGAAGAAGAAGAAGAAGAAGAAGAGCAGCAGCAGCAACAGAGAGCCAAAGCTAAAAGTGTATAAGCAAGCTGAAGAGCAAGAAGCAGCAGCAGCATAGACAAGGCAAACAGCAGCAACTCGTACAACAGCAACAACAACAACAGCAACAAAATGGCTGCCATACAACGCAAACTTGTGCACAAGCAATTCAATTCACCAATGGGCCTCTACTCCCAGGAGAACGTTAAGGCCACCCTGAATCGCGAACTGAAGGCCTTCGGGGCCGACGGGTAAGTTAAACGAAATAATTCCCCTTAACACATTTAAATGCATAATTTCATAGAGGCGGGCAAAAGTGAAAGATGAAAGGCGGCCAAAAAAAAAAGAAAAATAGCTAAAATAGAAGGGTTCAAGCCAAGCCAACCTTAGTTAGCCGCCATCATGAGGCGGTCTCTATACAGCCATATAGCTTTATAGCTATTATATCTTTTATCTAAGGCTGCTGCACAGGTGCACATGAAAACACATTAATGTACATGCTATATATATCATATATATACATCACATTAATATATATATATATATGTATATATAGTGGCTGATATAGCGCAGCTGCGAGGCGCACTTTGTGCAGTGCAGCGCGACGGCAACGTCAGCTGCGACGCCAGCAGCACTAACAGCGACAACTGTTGGCGATTTGTAGTTGCAGTTGCTTTCAATTTGTATCACTCACACACACACACACACACACGTGCACGCACACTTACACACAGACAGTGCACAATTAAAAGCGCTTGACTTTTAATTGTAATTACCAAATGCTACACATAAGTAGCAGCAGCAACAGCAACAGCAACAGCAACAACAGCAGCATCCGCGCGTATCTCAAAGATGCTGTGGACTTGAAATTTGTAGCTGCTGCTGCTGTCGCTGCCAAATTGGGGAACAACTACAATATTATCTCTGGCATTGTTGTTAGCAATTGTTGTTGAAATAAACCGGCCTAAACTGCGCCACACGCTCTAAGCAGCCTTTCAGTTATTCGTTGTCTATGCGTGCGACAAAACGTGTGTATCTCAGATCCAATTGAATTGAGCAAAGCGAGTGAAAAAGAAAATTCAAGCAGACCAAACAAACCCAAGCGCTGCGATACTTTAAAACGCGTTCGCGTGTGCAAACACACACAAAAAGTTATCAAGTTTAGCTGCCAACAGCAGCAACACCAACACCAACAATCTCCAGCGGCCTTTCACAATGTATGTTAATAATGTGGCACGCATCTGCTAGATACTTTGCTAACTTTCTTATATAAGTGTTAAACAATCCTCTGACGATCGATGAGTCACACGCACAAATTAGGGGGAGCTCGTGCAACAGCAACAACAATGTCAACAAACACATTGCAGGCGCCTAGCCAAAAGTTCTGATGCATCTCTTGACTGGCTGCCATTGCGCCAGTGAGTCATACTACAGTGAAGCGTGGCTAAGGCGAATAATAAGCAAAAGTTTCAAATCTCTCTCTCTCTCTCTCTCTTTAACTGAGAGTTAGTTAAGATAAAGATTTGCAGATGATTTTCTTTAAAAATTACTTTTGCCATAGTTTTTTGTAAATTTGCTTTAATAGAACTAGAGTTGGTTATAATTAGAATAGGATTTGGTATACATTTGTGGTCACTTCTTGGAATTAAATAGCGCAGTACTTGCGCAGAGTCGAATAGGTGCAGGACTTCAGGCAACACTCATTGACAACGCCGCGCGTTAGTCGCCGCGTGGCTATCAAGGAGCTGTGGCCTCCCCTTGTCGCTAGTCCCCAGTTTGCGTCCATGTCCTCGGCGGCATCGCTCAGCTCGTTCTGCGATTCGACATAGTCAAAGAGATCCACTGCAATGCAGAAATGCGTTAATGTAAATTGCCAATCAAAGCCAATCAGCAACAGCAGTAGCAGCAGCAGCAACTGTTGCTGCTGACACACAGCAATATACTCACGGGAGCCGCGTTTGTGGGGTTGCATCGACCTGAACTTTCCTTCGCAGACAGCGTAGAGGGTTTCGCTTAGCACGGAACCACACATCCTGGCACTGGACACAGGCTGCGCGCTGTAAAGCACAGTCAGCAGCAGCACCAGCAGCATCGATGGCAGCAACATCAGGGTTTGTTTCCTTTGAGCCATTTCGAATAAATGCCTGAATTCGATCAAAAGTGGATATTGTGCCTGGTTAGAAGCTGCACAAGATGTGGTGAAGTTCCTCGCAATTGCTAAGGCTTTTATATCCATTGCCGCTGGCGGTCGCCTGTCAATCTCGATTATTTTCACTGGCCACAAGGTTCTATGTGGGCTGTAAAACACTAAAACTGGAGCAAAAGGTGGGCAAGCCACGCGTCTTCACGTCACACCTGAGGCTGTATTAATTTATGCCCTTTGCTTTAAGCAAAATATATATTTAGAGCTAGTAACACGTAAAAATAACAAAGCCAAAATTCAGAGTATAAACAAAATTAAAATAATATTTGCAAAAAAAAAAAAAAAAATTAGTTGTCCTCGACCGTGACAGGACTCGAACCTGCAATCTTCGGATCCGAAGTCCGACGCCTTATCCATTAGGCCACACGGTCTTGTTGGAATGAAACGTCTAATCGTAGAGTTAAGCGGTTCACAGCGCGGGAAAACATTGTGTTTGTGTGCACAGCTTACAAAGCAGTGCAAACACAAGGTAGAGCAAGCAGTGCGCATGCTACTCAAACTGTAAACAGTCAGACCACAACTGTATGACAGCAATAATTCTATTTATAGTAATTGACATAAATATTTTAGATATATAATGTATACATATATTGAGAACTACTTATAGCACTCAAATATGAGCGCTAAGTACCAGCTGGAGGCTGTTTATTTTGTTTGTTCATTTTAAACGAATTATTTTGCTTATCTCTTCTAACGTCACCTTCGCGCTGTCTGTTTTTGAAGCTTATCAAACAAAGCTGTTTGCATATAAGCAAAATAGTCGTATAATCTAACTGGAATTTTGTTTGCATAAGGAATTAGCTCTAATTAGTAAAAACTTTTATCAGATTAGTTGAGGTTTTGTTTAATTATAAATATATTTTTTTTTTTGATTTTCAGGATTGAAATCGATGATCAAATCACAAAACCCCTGAACCTGGCCAACTCCGCCGTGTTGCGCGCTGTCGAGGAGGAGGAACAACAAGTCAAATGCGGTATGTGCTATAAGTGTGTATGTGTATGTGTGTATGTGTGTATGTATGTGTGTTTGTCTATGTATTAAAACGAACAATAAAAAACCCTGTGCAACATTCAACAAAAACAGCCACGCCCACAACGTACAATGTAAAGTGTTCAAGCCGTTAAGTGTCCTCTAATTGAATCTGAGTTAAAGCCCAAATTGCTTGACAGGCGACTTTTATGTCCGCCCGCGGCAAAGTCGCAGTCGACAGCGCGATGAGAGCCAGGAGACGCCGCCGCCGCATCATGCGCTGCATCAGCAGCTGCTGGATCAGATCAAGACACAGTATCTGAGCCACCAGCACGATGTGATCATTGATCGTGAGACGGTGCTGCGCATCAATCGAATGTCCACACGCCGCCAGCTGCCTAAGCGCGATCACAGCTGGCCGCCGACGGAGCAGGAGGCGCCACACAGTCCTGGAGTCCCGCAAACGCATAACATCGATGTGCTGCGCGAGAAGTTCAACAGCCCCACTCGCATTGTGGAGCCATCCGTTAGAGATCTGCGCAGCTCCAAGCCGAAGCAACAGCAACAACGTCCCAGCAGATCGGAAGCCAGCATCAGGACTCAAGAGGATCCACTTAGTAGCATTTCCCATCCCACACCCAAGGCCAAGGGTTTCTCTGCACCCGAGACTAAAGCAGCAGATGCAGATCTGGGACTGGTGGCGCCTAAGTGCGAGTACTATGAACAGTTGACACATCAGCGCCCGACCACACCCACGGCAAGGCCAAGCACGCCCTACCGCCCACGTCTGAAGCGTCAATCCTACTCCCTCGACAGAGGACGCGCCCGCAAGCGAGCTGTGACAATGGGTGTGGCAGCCACAGAGCTGCCACCACAAAAGCCACGCAACGGGAGTGGGAGTGGAAGTGGCACACCCAAGGTGCAAAGACGCAGCATCAAGCTGGCCACCGAGCTGAAGATCAGCTACGACACAGACACCGCCAACGATGGCGACAGCGAGGAGGAGCCCAAGGTCAATCTCACCTCAGCTGCAGCTGACATCGATTTGGAAACGTTGCCGCTGCCAGCGACGCCCGGCGAAAGGGCAGCCGCAGCTGCAGCCGCCGCTGACACAGCCAGGCTGATGACCAAGACACAGAACGGGAGCGTGCCAAGAAAGGGATCCACGCTAATTGACAGCCTGGCAGTTAAGCAGCAGCAGCAGATGGCGCTGGCACTGGCCACATCTTCGTTCGACGCCCAGCCCCATGTTGGACGCATTATACCAGTCACAGTTCACGGGGAGACATCGCGCTCACCTAATCCCGGCCAGCTGCAGGCGAGTGTGCAGCAAATCTACGACGACGCCTGTAGCTATCTGCGCCAGGATCCGCACACCATGACAGACGATGCCGCCGCTCCGCCAGCCACCTATGTGAGTGCCACCAGTGGCATCAAACTACAGCGCCAGGACAGCTCCTCCAAATACAAGACTCAGCTGAGTCAGTCGAGCTCCATACCAACGCCTCCGCCGCTGCCCCCACCGCCGCCAGCTCCTCTGCTGCAGCTGCGTGCCAAGTCGCGGCAGGAGGCAAAGGATATGCAGTCGCGTCGCCAGGGCGGCATCTATGACACCGATCCACAGTCAGCAGCGCCCGCCCAGGTCAAGCAGCACGAGGCGCATGTGGAGATTGCGCAGCTCGAGGCGAAATATGCCCACATCCAGCAGTCCATAGCGGAGCATCTGCGTCAGATCGATGCGTATATGGAGAATGCCAAGACGGCGCTGCAGCGCACAGTGCAAGCTAAGCCAGCCATAGAGCCACCAGCAACACCTGCACCACCAGCACCAAAGCCTGTCAGCAGCAGCAGCAACCACAACGAGCCATGGGATATGTTTGCTGCGAGGCAATCGCCTATCCTAGCCGTGGAGAGTCCTTTGCAGGCTATACTAAGACAAATTTACTGCCGCGCAGCTGGCATACAGCTGCTGCCCAAGGAGCAGGACACGCCAGAGCCCAGCACAGAGCCAGCCATCCCAGCCGAAAACGTGCCAATTGTGGAGCGTGCTCTGGAGGATCTGCACAGGATTGCCGTTGCACTGGACAGCGATGGACATGTCGAGCACAAGACAACGCCAACGGCAGACAAGGCACAGCACGTAGTCATCGAGGAAGAGGAGCAAGAGCAGGAGAAGGAAGAGGTAGCGACGCACGTTGCAGAGGAGGAGCAAGACCTTAGCCTGGACTACAGACACGTGTCCGACGTAATTGCCAACTATGAGCAGCTGTCGACGGGCAAGGCAGCGAATCGCCAAGAGCAGCCACCACTGACTGCAGATAAAAGAGCTGCCACAAATCAAGAGGAGGAGGAGCAGCAGCAGGAATCAAAGGAAGGAAAATCAATGACGGAGGAGGAGGAGAAGAAGCTGTTAAAGCAACAGCAGAAAGAGAAGTTCAAGGAGCTGGAGCAGAAGCTAAAGGGACAGCTGGAGGAGAAGGCAAAGCAGCAGCAGGAAACTGAACAGACAGCCACACCCACCTGTCCACACGAGCCAAGCGGAGCGGAGGACAACCTGGGCAGCTGGTGCAACGTTTGTGGCGAGTGTCGCGACTCGCCACATGGCTGGGGCAAGCTCAACAAGGCGGATCAGTGGCGCTTCGACAATCTGCACAACGAGCCGCTGGCCAACTACAAGTCCACCTACGAGATTCGCAGTCCCTACATCTCACGCCAAATCTCCTGGGAGGACACACAGCAGCAGCAGCAAACACAGCAGCAACAACCTAAGGAGCAGCTGCAGCGTCAACGCAGCGAAGTGGAGATTGTAACCACGCCAGCAACAGCAACACCAACCCCAACACCAACAGCAACAGTTGCTCTGACCGAGCCGAAGGATTGGCAGCTTAGCCGTTCGCCTAGTCCTCTGCCCTTACGCAAATATCCTGCCCCTCTGATTGATACCGCACAGCGGTGCAGCTCGCCCTTTGGCCTCAATGCCGTGCAGCCCAAATGCTCAGCCACGCCCACTCCCATGGAAGCCAAGTACACGCATGTGCCGCAGCTGGAGGGTCACAATATTGGGCTGTTGGTGCGCACCGCCACGGAGCCACTGCAGCTGAGCATGTCCGCCTCATCCTCCTTGCTGGCGGCCACCCCACCAGCCACGCCTCGCTGCAACTCGCAGCCGCCGCCCTTTGAGTTTCTCATACAACATGGCCTGGGAGTGGGTCCGCCGGCGGAACCTCATCTCGGCTTCAAGTCCCTTGCGGGCAGCAGCGAGGAGCTGCCACGCGAACGCAGCGTCAATCGCTCCTTCGATAATGTCTCGCCACGCCCCTATATGGGCATTGAAGGTGTGTTGCGAATCCTTGTGTTTCTCTGGCATGAAGATCCCTTGTGTCTCTGTTCAAAGTCCGTCAAAGTGTTGCCTCCAGTGAATGTCAAACTGTAAAGCAGTTCGGTTGTGAAGGAGACTACGTGTAGTGAATGTAATCCAAATTTACCTGTGAAGAAAGAGTGATACACTGAAAGATACCCTGTAATATATAACCATGCCTTATACAGATACAAATTCACAAACTTCTATTTCAGTTTTGAAAAATGAATATTTATCGATGCAGCAATATAAAAATTCTCTAGAACTCTGAAACTAATCTGATCACCTGTCTCTCATAACCATCAATCTAGTTTAGCATCAAAGTGAAATTCCTGCTTCCCTGACCTACAGGGTATTTAAGAAATTGTTGATTTTCTTTGATATACCATTTGACTTTTCAAAGAATCATCCCAGGCACTTCAAAGCATACAATGCCCATTCTTAAAATTCTTTAGTATCTACCCAATTGCAGCAGAGATTACTAATTATGCTTGGTTATTTATAGGATAGCTCAAAATTGACAGCAGAAAGTAGATCGAAAGAGATTTCGTGAAATAATGACAAATTTCAAACATTTAGCCAGGTGGTTTCAAGGAACAGACGAGGCAAAAACGAAAAACAAGCTGTCTTAACGAGTCAATGCGTATTGAAATAATATATTATCTAACACTCGATCGACCAAATGGCTTTTAATGGGGATTTAGCAAAAGAAAATACCATGCACCTTTCCACTTTACATTTACATTTATCTACGATCTTTGGCAGACCACAAAACATATATCTCATGTGCTTCGGCGTGTTTAACAAGCGCATAGACAACAATTTGTTAATGCCTATTCAATATCTGAGATATAGTATATCTGAGATATAGTATATCTGAATTATATAGTATAAAGATCTTTTACAAGATCGCTAATAATTTTAATGAGCCAACATTTGTCGTACACCTGTGCGAATACGTTTAAAAACAGATTTATTTCGCTTATTGTTAGACGTTTAATTTTAGCCAACCAACTAGTCATAGGACTGAGCTATATAGAAAACCCATGACAGCTAGATATATAACCCAGCACTTGACTCACAGACAGCACAGACTACATATACTACGCAATGGATTTGGCGACTTGTGTCGACTTTTTGTGGGCCGCCCACTTGATTTGGACCGAAAGAACATTAAGCATTATGCCAAGTACTTCTGGGGATATGATCTACGATCTATTGGCTACAATGTCTGCACGTATTGCTAAGCGATTTATATAATTAAATACAACTGAACAATAAGTGCAAAAACAAAACTGAATTTCAAGGTGGGGCACAAATCAAAAATCGAAGGTGTAAACAATGCAGAATAAGTAGAGGAGCAGGTGCGAGAGGGAAGGAGCGACGAAGCGAGGAGAGCAACAGGAGCGGGTGGTGGGTGTCTTCGGGCCCAAGCATCATTAACAGCAATTAAATTTGCACGTATTTAGCGCGCCTCGATTTTCGCCAACCTCACACAAACAATTTTCTTTTAGCGAAAATTCTCACACTTATTCCCTCTCTCTCTGTCTCTCTATCTTGCTCTCTCTCTCTCTTTTCGATTGGGGGATTAGCTATTGGATCTGTTGAATAATTTGGCGAGCAACTAGCGAGCTGCTCACTTAGTAGCATACATCGAAGGCACACAGATATCGCGCGGCCAACGCGAACGAATTAGCAAATAGATATAGAAATAGAAATTTAATTGAAATTGATTTTTCAATTTTATTCAAACGATCAATATCGAAAATCGACCAAAAAATATAGAAAAATTTTTAACGAAACGCGCGCCAGCAAATTGTTGCCAATTAATTTGCATATAATTTAAATTTAATCGAGATTTATGTGGTGTTCCGACTAAACTTTTTTAATAGAAAACCAAAATATAAGAGAACAACCTTCACTAATCAAACGTATCAATTAACTAAATTCGCATTACATAACGGTTCTTGTGTTTGTGTGTGTATCAGAAAGATCATAATTTGAGTGTGAAATCTCACACATACGCACACCTAGGCACACGCACACTCGCGCATATATCTTTGTTATTTTATACGCAACAACAAAGTCATCAAAAAATAGAAAAGAAAAGCTGGGAAAATATCCAAAGAAATTTATTTATACGCGCGCTGCTCGATCGTAAATACATAAGTAGCCAGCAGCCAAAAAGAAAATTTATCGCAAGGAAAACTCAGGCAC
Organism: Drosophila gaucha; assembly: GCA_035045545.1. Classification (NCBI taxonomy): domain Eukaryota; kingdom Metazoa; phylum Arthropoda; class Insecta; order Diptera; family Drosophilidae; genus Drosophila; species Drosophila gaucha. Next base: position 4,158,293 of record JAWNOY010000292.1, read on the forward strand.
AGAATGGGCGCACAGTGGAGGCTGATTAACCAGAACTATAAAAACATGGAGGGTAAAGATATTGCATATAAATATATTTCAATTTCATTTTGTTTGACATAAAATGGCGCTAAGACACAGCAGCAACATGTTGCACTTGCAGAAGCCACAGTCATTGCTGATGTTGCTGTTGTTACTGCTACAATTGCATTCAGTTGCAGCAGCAACACTCAGTCAACAGCAGCAACATATTGCATCAACAGCAGCCTAACTATCATCATCATTGCATCCAGTCCCAGCAGCAATAGTCAAATGACAGCAACAATATGTTGCATCTATAGCACCCACTCATTTACCATCATCACAATTGCTGTTTCTGTTGCTGAACTTGCAATTAGCGACAACAGCAACACTCAGTCGCAGCAGTAACATCTTCACAATATTGTCTTTGTCATTGTTTTCACTGTTATTATTGTTGTTTCTAATGCGTCTGCAGCTTTTGCTGCAGTTATATTTAAAGCAGTAACAGTCAGCGGCAACATACTGCATGCACAGCACCAACAATGCTGTCATCACTATTGTTGTTGCTAATTTTGCCAGAATATCTTTCAGCAACAGTCACCCACAGCAGCAACATGTTGCATAAGCAGCGCCGACAACATATTTGTCATTGCAATTGCTGCAATTCTATTTAGCAACTACAGCAACATACAATGCTGTCATGACAATTGCTACTGCAGATGTTGCTGATATTTCTGTCAGGGGTTTAAGCCAGCAGTCATATAGTTACTGCTGTTGTTCCTATTATAACTATTGTCATTGCAACTATATCACTTACAGCGGAAACAGAAGCAGCATCAGCAACATGTTGCAGAAACAACACTGTGAGTGCTGTCAATACCGTAGCAACAGTTGATGTTGCTATTGTTGCTATATTTAGCAACATGTTGCACAAACAACACCCACGCATACCTCCTCGTTCATATGTGTCAATCGTCATAGCCGTTGTTGTTGCTTCTGCTGTTATTGTTGCTGCTGCTGCTGCAAAATTCTTTGTTTTTGAATCGTCAGCTAAATTTAGACACAATGACAACAGCGTATGATTTGCAATTTGAAATTCGAAAGTCTGGCACTCTTCGTTTTGTTGTCTATATGTGTTTCATTCTGTATACTGAACATTTTTTAATTGGCTTAAATCATTTTCAAATTGTTTGTCTTGCACTGAGCTATCGAGAATCTTTAATATTTGCCCAGACACCTCTCGCTCCTCGGTTTCTGTGTGCAGCATCAAGGCCGACGACGCCCACGTCTGTGCGCGTGTTGGCCGCATTTTGTTGAATGTTGAATGTATTTTATATTTGCGACCCACACACACACACATATTGAATCGCCCACACACATGCATATTTAATATTAAGCAGAAGCTATAGTTTTTTAATACCTGCTCTCTCCAACAGGTTACAAGCGTGTCGCCTGGCCCCCAGCCTCCGAGGAGCGCATCGTGCGCGAGTTCACGCCACAGCCGCAGACGCAGAGCCCGGCGCCAGGCAGCGGTGGCTACTATCCACAGCCAGCCGCCAGCCAGCCAACCAGCGCGACTGCTGCTCCAGCTCAGGTAATTGTGCCAGCCCAGCTGACAGGCCTAGTCAGACTCTTGATTGTATATATCTATTTAGTTGATCTGTGTAAATACTGTGTAAATTGTAAATATAATTGTTATTCTACCTGCAACTGTCATTGGGTATCTGGTGAGGCATTACTGTATATATACAAGCACACACACACACATACACCTTAAACACACACTTACACACTCCCCCACCCACACGGCTAACAAAGAAAACTCACTGCCAACTTGCAGGGTCCCATTTATAACAACGTTCAACCACGAACCCAGCATCAACAACAACAACAACCACCACAACAACAACCAAAACAACATCCACACCAGCAACCCGCACAAAATGTATATGGTCCAAACACTAACTATGCGTCCAATGGCTACGCACCAGCAACAGTTGCTGCTGCCCCAGCTAATAACTATAACTATCCACAACAACCCATCCAATACACACAGGCTCAGTTCAATAGGGAACGCTCACGGGAGCCAACTGTTGATGTTCAGCATACGTCGTACCCACAGCAGCAGCAGCAGCAGTGGCAGCAACAGCAGCACCAGCAGTACCAGCAGCCCCCGCAGCAACAGCAACACCAACCGGCCTACCAACAGCAGCAACAGCAGCCCAATTATGCCGTAGACAACGCGGGCGGTGGCTGGAAGCATATTGGTGCACCTGCGCCGAAGACCCACAACGACTTCACTGCTGGCGGCGTTGCACCCTACCAGCAACAGCAGCAGCAACAACTGCCACAACAATATCAACAGCAGGTACCGTTTGGCTGAATGGATTTATAGCCTGGCTTTGGCTCCCGATGCAAGAAACTTTTGCTGCTGCTGTCTATCTACACAAAAAAAAGTTGAAAATCCCTTTCTAGGCTACTTACTAACTAGTTAATAAATGCGTTTATGCGTGGCTGCCAGCCCCTGAACTGACAGCAAACTTTCTGATAAAGTAGATTACTCTACTTAATCTTATTCCAATCTGATTAGTTTGCTAGGAGTCAAGATTATACTACCTAATCTTATTCCAATCAGATTTCTGATTTTCAGTTCACGCTTAAACTTTAACCCTGCTTTGTAGGCTATACTTTTTTCCTATTTATCTCACCTCTACACATTCATTTACCTGTGCATACATTGTAGTTCTCACATTTAGTTGCTATTAACAAAATCTCACTCTCTCTCTCTCTTTCTCTCTACTCTCTGCTCTGCTTTTTTATGCATATTTCAGCTGTAAACCGCGACACGCTTCTAATGCTAATCGATTGAATTAATTACAATTGCCCCTCCCACGCCTAGCCATTAGCTAATTTACTTGATCCACCTTTCACTGTTTAATTGTCTTTCTTATCTCTCTTTACTCCGATATATATATATATCTGTTCGTATCTGTACTTTGTCTGTTGCACTTGCACCCAACCACCAACAACATCCATAACCTGTCTCTATTGGCACCTCGCATGAACAACCACAACCACCACCACCACCAATACAACCACGACAGCAGCCACCACAGCAACAATATGGTGCGCCGTCCTACAACAACTATCAGCAGCAACAGCCACAGCAGCAACAACAACAGCAGCCGCAACAGCCAGCTCCACAGCATTGGCAACAGCAACAGCAACTGCCACAGCAACAGCAATATCAGGCTCCTTATCAGACGTCGCCTTATCAACAGCCACAGCAACAAAACTATCCACAGCAAAATGGTGGCGCTAACTATGCTCAACCACAATACAATTCTTATTCGCAGCCACAGCAACAACAGCAGCAGCAGCAGCAGCCATTGCAACAGCAACAGTTGCCCTACTCGCTGGATCAGACTGATCAGCAGCATGGCTATCGTGGCGCCAGTCCTGGCATCATAACGCTGCGCAAGGAGGCGCCCGTCTCACAGCAGCCAGCACCAGTCTACACTTCGCAGCCAGCCGCCGTCAGCTATCAGGGTGAGCAGCAGCAACACCAACAGCAACATCAGCAGCAACTGAATTGTTACTCAATTCTCATCTTTTTCTCTTTGCAGGAGGCAGCAAATTGCGCGGAGATTTGAAATGGCCACCACCAGAGTACAAGGAGGCTGCTGTACGCGAGAACGAGGAACGTCGCCTATTGGCGCTGGGCCCCGTCTGCCGTCCCCGTAGAGTCAATCGTGTAAGTAGAGATTGGCAAATATGATATGGGTATGGGTAGGTAGAAGTCTTTGAAGAAAGTAACATACGATTGGTGTAAGTAGATATCTTTAAGGGAAGTCATATGGAATTGCACTATTTAGAGCTCCTGAAAAAAAAAGATATAGAAATGATACGCTAAATATTCCTGGACTTTAATGAGCAGTTTAATCTATAAGCCTGATTTAAATGTCCTTGAAAATTTAAGGTGGTTTGAGTTAGGATTGAATGAATAAGATCTCGAAGAGAGGAAGTTGAAGTTCACTAAGTCTTGTGGTTCTAGTCATAATTCTAATTCTAATCTGTAGATCAACTCTTCTTTGAGCTTCAAAAAATTCTTGAAGCACTAAATTTAAACGCAATTTAAGTTAAGTCCTAAGGAGGAACTATTAGATCCGACCTTCAACTACCTCTGCTTAAAACTGTTTTGCAGTCTAATTTGAAATACTTCCGGACTTTAGAATGAAATAAATGGGGTTAAATAATTTTGATCTTATCTTAACTCTGAAAGTACTACCAACAAAATTGCGAACAACTTTTAGGCAAAATTAGTTCTAACTGAAATTTTCTATCTTATAACTAATCCAATTTAAACTCCAGAAGTTCCGTTAAGTTAACCTCTTTCGTAATCAATAAATATGATATATATATATATATATTACGTACCTTATACTTCATTCTTCTCTTCTTCATCGACAGGACTACACACCCTTCTTTGCCAAGCACCAACTCAACAGTGCTTATCCTAGCTACAAGGTGCCCCCCGGCACCCAGCACATGTTCGGGATCTAAGCTATAAAGAGGGGATGAACATGATGAGCTCTGAAAGCAAATGGAAAAAAGTTTTTATCAATGGAACCCACTTCATATAATACTAAAAAAACGATCATGTAAATGTTACTAAAACGACGACTAACGAATCAAAATACTATATACTATATGAAACTATATATGTATATTGTTATACTAATTTTTTATGTTAACTAACGCAGAGATACTTTATATACGTATCTATCTATCTATCTATCTATCTATTTATCATTATTTATATGATTATGCCAAAACGAAACGATTATCAGGGTACGAAGTAGACCCATTACTTCTATAAACACTTAGGAGCTCATATGTCAACATACTAGAACAGAGACATAACTTGATATATGAGCGCTGAATTTAGCATATTGGAGCATAGATACAAATACTTATAAAGTATGCCTTTATGTTTGCCAATCTTACATTTAAGTTGAGACCTAGCAAATGAAACGGATATGATATGGAAAATGAAACCTTGTTATAATTATAAATTTTAACCACAAAAAACAAAAACGAACTAACATATCTATGAATCTATATATTTATATATGTTTTACTATATAGACCCTGTGGGCAGCCACGCCCAGTTACACGCCCATGGCACTCAGATTTGAAACTCTATTTTTGGGATAAATTTACTGTAAATTGAATCGATATAACCCATTTATAGAGTCTTAAGTCGGGGTCTGCTCTGGATTAGATTTCTGGGCGCTGTTCCACAAGGAGTTTTATTGTTAAAATAGTTTGAGTTTGCATGATTTTTTGTCTATATTTTGTTCTATATATATTTTACGAATTTATTGTTAACACGAGCATATTTAAAAAAAATGTCAATAGTCCGAAAACAAGGATTGTTCAGTGAGTTTATCAGATACATACATACATACATATAATTACATATCGAATATGTAATTGTCTCCGGGCGACATGGACAGGACCGCATAGCAGCTCGCTCTCTGCCGGCGGGCAAACAAATGAGGATGCCTTTGCCTGCTGCACTCTAGCGGGGAGTTCTAGAGCTTTGTGCGCGATCCTGGGATGCCGCCCGGAAGACGCCCAAAAACACACTCAGACTTACCAAGAAAAAAAATGAAAATGAAAACCAATTATGTCAAAACAATGAAACGGACTTACGTTATATATATTCAATATACAATTTGCTGTATAACTCTATATATGAAAAACTATGAAATAAAATAAAGTTAATGGCAAGTTTTTGAATACTCGCGACGAGAGAAGAAATCGGCGTTAAACTGTGTTTTCTTTGAGGGATTGGGGTTTCACATTTGTTGTTTTTACAAAGGTTTTCACATTGCTCTTTATTGAAACTTTCGCATTGCATTGCTAAAAAACTATTATATTCACATGATAATCGTAATCGTAGTTATAATAGTTACAGTAATAGTACATGTTGTTTTTTTGTTTTTTAATAAATAACTAAACGTAAGGCCAAAATCAATTTCAATTTCAATTTTCAATTTCATGCTCGATACTCAAATACAACAAGTTTTTCCATGCGCTTTTCCTCGTTCGGCTTACATTCTTATTATTTACTTTTCTTTTGTGGCACTTTTGTGTGTGTGTGTGTGTGTGTTTGTGTGTGAGTGTGTGTATGTTAGTTTGTGTTTAGAAATTAAATTTCCACTTATTGAAAATTAAATGCAAACGAATGCGTTCTGCTTGGAGTTTGGACTAAGGATTCAGTTAAGTTCATCAATTGCGATAAAACAGATCAGATCAAAAAACATTAACTACATATAACGCTACAAATTTAAATTTATATTTACTCGTATATTAGTTCATAATGTGCACTTTGTTGTAAAATATCTTGTAGCTATAATTTCAATAGATTTGTATCTTTCTGTAATATATATAGTTTCATAGATGGAAAGCACATATTCGCGCCGGCTGCTATTTCAAATATACGAACCTTACCCGACCCGCTGGGTAAGTGCAAATGTAAATGTAAATTCAATTCAATTCAATTCAATTCATCACGTAGCAATAAATTAAGTTTCGGATGAGCCGCCAACGCGGACAACATTAACATCAACAAGTAACGCCAGTTTGAACCCTGTTTGATATCGTTTTAAATATTGCTATTAATTGTGGGATGGCTCCAGCTCCATGTTATTGCTCCTGGTGGTGGCATTGGTGGACGCGGATGTGGTTGCTTTTGGACTTGACTTTTGCTTTGAGCCGCTCGAACTGGAGGCGTTGGCTTCCACAGACCCAGATGCAGCAGCAGTGTCCTCATCATCATCGTCCTCCTCCTGGATCAATTTGCGAGCCAACTTAACCGCCTCGAATTCACGATAATGCGCCTTGCGTCGTCGCTCGAATTCACGACGTCGTTCTGCAAACAATATCAACTTGTTATAGAGATATATTCAGTTTATATACACAATTTCATATTACGTCGCTCATCTTCGCTAATGGGCTGATCATCGCCGGAAGAACCTTCATCGTCAATGCTTAGGGAAGAGTGTTGTGAGCTGGCCGCAATGCGTAGTCTATAATCAGATGTATATATAGGATTAGCTATTGCCTGAATTCGGTATCCATGAATGTCTTATATACTTCTCTACTAGCAGCTCGGTGTCCAGTTCGTCTTTGTTCTCATTAAATGGCTCCGTGTAGTTGTAAGGGGTTTTTGGTTCATCGATTTTCATATGTCCATAGTCCTTATCGGCCGGATGAAATGTTTGCAGCACGTTAAGCTCATCAAACTTGGCACTTTTGCGAAAACTGCAAACGCAAACGGCATAAAACAGATGTTACTTAGCCTTTTGCCTAATCTAAAAGGTCAAAGTTGATCGCACGCTCACCTGGCTCCCGACTTGTCGAAGCTGCGCGAAGTCTTTAAAATGCCCTTGCATGGCAACTGTGGACTGGGATTGTTTTGCATCCTGACTCCAATCGCTGATCACTCAAACAAGCTAACTGCAATCAAATGGAAGCACGCACACACAAAATTAAGAGTTTGGTTTCATTTGCATATGCACATTACGTCAATCAGATGATTTACTACGTTGATGAATCACGGCGTCGGCTCGTAGTAGTTGCAAAAGCGTCGAAGGCATTAAAGTCTTAAAATTCGCTGAATTGTTGAATGACAATTCGCGGCACTTACGACACCTTGCAGCGGCTCGCTGTGGTTGCCCTTGAGGGGGTCGCATGTGACCCACCCAACCACCCGCTGGGCGAATGCCACCCACCCGGACTGTTTGACTGCCGCTGCTGCTGCCGCCGTAGCATGTGGCATTTGCGACGCCCTTTGGCTGGCCTTCCATTTACTGCGCCTGCCATCAGCCGTCAGCTTGACCCCGCACTCTGGCACACATTTTCATTTTTGGCAAACTCACATTGTTTTATTTATTCAAGCAATGCCGCAGCCGTATGGAATTGCAATGCAATTTACGTCTCGAAATTGCTGATTTGAAAACGCATTTAAATCACACGCGGGTTCGTGTTAGAGCACTGTGCTTAACTTAATTTAGATCTGTTAAGTGTATTTAAAAACGCGCGCTATCAGTTAGTCCAAATTAGCGCAATTTAATTTTGATATTTTATTTATTCTATTTGTATTTAAGAGTGCGTCTGCTGAAAGGCGCTGTTAACTTACTATGGGTCGATGTTAGCTAACAGTCTGCTGCTGCTGTTGTTAGCAGACACTGTTGTTGCTATATGCTAGAGATGGTCGATATTTATTTACCTGTTAGCTGTGCAACTCACTCGAATGTAACAAGTCACAACTTATGCTAACAAACTACGAGTATTTTTAAACGATTCGTTAAAGTATTTATTATTTAATTTGAAAAAACACTTTCAAGCACTTAGAGTGCTACTTTAAGTTATCAGTGTTGATAGTTTCAAGAAAATTTTATTCATAGCAGCAAGTTCACTTCTAACAGCAACTGACGCACTTTATTGCTCCTGTTAATTAACATTCAAAAAGCTATGCCTTATTAACCCTTATGTACTGCCACAGGGTCAATTGCTAATCTTTATCAAAATAACTTAAAATTTAAAATGCAAGTAGATAAATCAATATATATTAATGCATATAAATTATTTATGATAATTTTGAAGATTTTATATAAAATTACTATTATTCAGTATTTAAATAGTAATATATACTATTGATCCATAAATATCTTAACAAGAAAAAGTTCCTAAGCAATTACTAATCATGAGACAGATTAGCCTAAATGCTTGACTTTACTTCTTATCGTATTAGAACAATAGAGTTTACCTGCTCAAATTGCATTGTGAGCAATTGCGGGCTAATCGATTTGCCAGTCTGCATCTGATTACCATGAGCAATAGCCAGCAATCCGCCGGAATACGTCCGTTGCCGACGGGCCTTCAACGGATTGCCATTGAAGAACTGAACGAGGTGCCGGCTCGACTCCCTACGGATGTAGCTGCTCTGCGAGAGTGGCTACAAAAGCAGCCGCATCTCTGCTCCTGCCTCACGGATCAGTTCCTACTGGGCTTTCTGAGGGGCAGCAAATTTAGCTTGGAGAAAGCCAAGCAGAAGATTGATCGCTATTATACGCTGCAAGCAACTATACCTGAGGTCTTCAATGAGCATCGATTAGCCGATGATGCTCAGGTGCTGGAGATCATACGAATGGGGCAAGTAGATAAAACTCTCTATTTATCATGTCCAACTAAAGATTTTTCTTTTAAGTGTAATTTTAAGGATTCCTTTGGATGAGGAGGATACGGGTCCGGCGGTGACCATCATACGTGCTGGCTCTTATGACACGCAGAAGTTCAAGTTCCAGGATATCATTCGAGTGGGCTCCATGTTTGGCGAGATCATGATGCTGGAGGACGACAATGCGAATGTCAGTGGCTATATCGAAATCATGGACATGACCGGAGTAACTGCCGCCAATCTGTTTGCCCTGCAGCCGCAGCTTCTGAGCAAGTTCTCAGCCTTTGCGGATGAGGCCATGCCCACTCGGCAAAAGGGCATACATTTCATAAATGTGCCCGCATCCTTCGAAAGTGGCTTCAATTCGCTGCGTTCCTTCTTTCCCGATAAGATCAAGAATCGCGTGAGTCACCTCTGTGGGATTAGTCTCTCTGTCATTTCATGAGTCTCTTTGCAGGTCTCTGTCAGCTCCGATCCGGAGGCAATCTTTGAGCGTGTGCGTCGCGAATATTTGCCGAAGGAATACGAAGGGACCAGGGGCACCATGCAGGACATCATAGAGCAAATGGAGGCCAAGATGTTGAGCTATCGCGAATACTTCGAGCAAACGCGTCTCTTTGGTATCAACGAGAAACTCAGGGAAGATAACGCCAACAACATTAACTGCCAGAGTTACTTTGGCGTGGATGGTTCATTCCGCCAGTTGGATATCGACTGAGGAACTCAAAAAATGCTTGAAACCATAAACAGCCAATAAATTTATTGAGTTTTTACTATACTCTTGCTCTCTCTCTCTCTCTCTCTCTCTCTCTCTCTCTCTCTCTCTCTTAGTCTTTGTCTGCTATCTAATCTGAGTTTGATTTTATTATAACCCATTTAAACGCCACAAACAAAGACCTTCATTTGTGCACTGGCTGCCAGACCTGGTCCACATGCCCTCTATACGTCCGCTTAGTCCCGCTTTGCAGAAAAATGCCATCGAAGAGCTCAACGAGGTTCCCGAGCGCTTGGATCATGATATTGCTGCACTGCGTCAATGGATCGCCCAGCAGCCGCATTTGAAGGCGCGCACCGATGATCAGTTTCTGGTCAACTTCTTGAGGGGCTGCAAGTTCAGTCTGGAGAAGACCAAATCCAAATTGGATCGCTTTTATACGCTGCGCACCAAATATCCGGAGTACTTCATTGGACACAATGTGGACGTGGATAAGCTGCTCCCCTTGTTTCGAACTGGGTGAGTGAGAATCGTTTCGAGAATCGAAATCGAATTAAGTTCGTTGAATTGCAGCTGGGCTATAGCGCTGCCACGCCCACTTAACGATAATGGACCACGCATATTCCTAATACGCATGGGCGCCTACAATCCGGATGAGTACAACTTCATCGATATCAATCGATCTGGAGGACTAATGCATCAAATAATGCTCGATGAAGATGATGATATCATAGTCAATGGAGCCATCAATATAATGGATCTAACCAATGTGACGACCAAACATATCTTTCAGATGACTCCCTCCTACGCCAAGAAAATGAACGTGTTTCAGGAGGAGGCAGTACCCATGCGTGCCAAAGGCACACATTTCATAAACACCCCAGCGGGATTTGATAAGATATTCAACACGTTCAAACCCATGATGTCCAAGAAGCAGCAGGATCGGGTAAGAAGTCAGCCAAACTAGAGATAGCAATGTCAAGAACTTGACTTCTATTAATCCCACAGCTTTACGTGCACGGCAGCAATTACGAGCCGATGTTCAAGCAAATACCGCAAAAGTATTTGCCCGTGGAGTACGGCGGGGAAAATGGTTCCATACCCGAATTGCTCAAGGATTGGGAGGATCGCATCAATGCCTACAGAAATTATTGGGTAGAGGAACAGAACTATGGCACGGATGAGCGCCTCCGATTGGGAAAGCCCATCGACTTCGAAAAACTATTCGGAATGGAGGGTTCCTTTAGACAGCTGAATGTTGATTAGGGCCTAGTCTATATTATACCCTATATATTTAGCTATCTTATCGATTTTCCATAATTAGAATTCAATAATCGGCAAAAACTATCAAAATCTGATAGCAATGAGATTTTCTTGTAAAACATATTGAATATTACTATATATTCGGAAGAGAGACTGCACTTGTTTTCTTTTCTTTCCGTGGGTATTCAAATCAGCTGCTGATCGTATCTCTTGTTCTCGGGAGAACAAGTGAAAATGCCAAAAAGTAAACAAAAAGTATTCCAAAATATTCAGAATAGAAAAACTACAAGCAACTAAAATAAACCACTCGCCGATCTGCGATCGCCGATCGGAGAAATAGTTCAGTAATCTTTGGAGAGTCGTCGGGATCGGTCCACAGTGTCTAGACGCATCGGTGTGCTCACAAACAGAAATGAACTGAGTTTGGAAATATTTGAAGTCAAAAGAAAAAGAACAAATTCTATATAGTGGTACGGCTCAACAGAAATTGGCATATATAAATGTAAATTATGCCATGAATAGCCAATAAGTTCATAAATTTTCAGTTGATAATTGCCCATTAGGAAATCAAATGAAATCAAAGAAACTAATTATTTGGGCATGTTATATAGCTGCCTCTCTTCAAGCATGTGTGTATATGGTCCATCTGTCTGGCTAGTATTTAGACTATGAAAAGTAAAAATTTCTTTGCCGTCTGCTCTGTTGGTTGGCTCTGTCTGTCTGTCTGTCTGTCCATCCATCTGTCTGTCTGGCTGTCTGCTAGCAGTGCTGATGAGATGGATGTTGTTCCCCAAAATAGTTTCCACAAAGCACAGCCGCAAGTCTTCGCTCCCCTCTGACCACTTACCCGACCTTGTCAGCCGATGCGAGTCGACTAAATAAATATTTAGACAAATATTAATGTACATGTGCGAGAAATGGGATTTCCCATTCCCATTCTTGCCCACCTGCGATTAAAGCTTGTAATTTGTTGTCCAATATACACTAAAACAACAATTATCGTGGGTCTGGCCCTTGGCGTTGATTTTCCTGCTCTATGAATCCATCTTCCTCATAGGGCAAATGCTGCACAGGGTATTCTTTGTAGGGTATTCAAGAGACGACTATTACGTTTAGAGTTTTTTTTTCACAAATTCCATTTCCCAATTGCATAATTTGTGTGCAGCGAACCACGAAATTGGCCAAGGGAAGACGCATCGCCGAATAGGTGCACCACCATGTCGAGCAGGCGAGCGCAGTCCCTGCCGCCGCACATGTTGGAGCCGGCGAAGCCGGAACGCGGTCGCTGTGTGGCTGCCATCTGTTTCTCGTGGAAGGTGCTCAGCTGCGTCGTTTCCCATGTGCTGCTCGTGCTGCTTGTCGTCTCGTACTGTGTGGGCGGCGCCTACTTGTTTCAGCACCTCGAACGTCCGCACGAGATTGAGGTGAGCGATTGCATTGGCTATTGAAAGAGAGTCATCTAACAGTAATGAGCGTGAGCAGGTCAAGCGGGATATACAGAATCTGCGCTTCAATCTTACCGAGCGCATTTGGCTGCTCTCGGATGATGCGATAGTGCTGCGGGAGAGCGATTGGATGGCGAATGTGAGCAAGCACTTGGCTAACTTTGAGAAGCAAATCATGACGGCCATCAAGACAGACGGCTGGGATGGCAACGAGGATCTGCTCAAATCTCAATGGACCTTTGCGGGCTCACTCTTTTACTCCATCATCGTCATAACCACAATTGGTGAGTGTTTGAGAGAATTTTATTCACATTAAATATAAAACTAAGACTAAGCACTAAACTCTAAAGAAAGCTTTGAGAGGGAGGATTGGGACTAGATCTAGATCTAGCTAGATCTTCTTATTCAGCTTATCATTCACTGTCGCTGGCTTAATAGAAACACTCTTGGCACTTTTGCCCTCGGCCACTGTTGGCGACTTCTCGTCGTAGCCAAAGCCACCTCCTCCAAAGTTGCCACCAAATCCGGTGGGTGCCAGACCCTGCTGCCCTTGACCAAAGCTGGACAGGCCATAGCCCTCTGTGTACTGTGGTCCAGCGTACTGGTTGGACGGATACTGCCCCAGTCCGGGATATTGTCCGCCTTGCGCTGCAAACTGATTGTTGTTAAAGCTGGAGCCAGGATATGAACCAAAGGGATATTGGCTGCCAGCGCCGGGAAACTGACCCAAGCCGCTGCCGCCGAGTTGACCGCCGGGAAAGCCTGTGTTCACGCCTGGATAGCCTGCTCCTCCTGCACCTACGCCTGGATAGCCTGCTCCTCCGGCACCCACGCCTGGATAACCTGCTCCTCCGTCACCCACTCCGGGATAGCCTCCTCCTCCGGCACCCACTCCTGGATAACCAGCTCCTCCAGCACCCAATCCCGGGAAGCCAGCACCTGAGCCTGCATTACCAAAGCCGCCTGGATAACCACCTCCACCCAGTCCATTCTGTCCACCGCCAAAGCCAGGCTGATAGATATTGGGATAGACAGGTGGTCTACCTATAATTCCCGTGGGTCCTCCTGGACCGACCAGCACACCCGGATTGCCACCTCCAAAGCCACCAAGGCCCGCAAACTGACCCCCATTGGCTGATTGTCCACCGAATCCGCCAAACGGATTGCCACTTGGATAGGGACTGTATTGACGCGTGCCCACATTAGGCGATGCTGTCACTGTGGGCTCCACATCCACATAGTCCTCGATCTCGTCGTTCTCCGGCTCGCCAGGCAGCGGTCGTTGTGTGGTTGGCTCGCGTCTCAGCTGATTTTGGTTGGGTTTGCGTATGGAGGCACTGCGATCGACATCCTTGTCATGGAACGCACGCTCTCTTCTGCTATAGGTGCGCCATACCCAATGATCATCCCCCGATCTAGCCGACACAATGGCCAGCTGGCAGATGAGGCCAGCCAGCACCACGATGAGGCAATGTTTTCGCATGCTTTTGCAGTTAACCGAAATTCGATGGGAACTCTGATTATTCACTTGCGACTCGATGGTTCACACACTGACCCGTATTTCTCGCTTGGGCGCGACTTGCACGTGTATAGCGGTGCCGACAGAATAATTCGGCAATGCGAGCGGCACACGCTACTTATATAACAATGGGCCAGCGACGACAACGACAACGACGGCGACGCACAAACGCACTCGAGTGTGGCTGGCCGAGGACGGGCAACTCACCGTGGTACCGGCCGCAAATGTCGCACTGCAATTGCTTTTGGCCAGCGATCAGTATGTGATCTGCTCCACTGTGCCGCAGTGCAAACAGCTAATGAATCAACCCAAACAAGCCAGACGGAAAGACAGACCAGCCAGATCGTGGCAGAAGCAGACAAGACACGCCATATTTAACAGCGATCAGCGATCAGCGATCAGCGATCAGCGATCGGCTTTGATCACCGGGCACGCAGCCCACGTATTTAGCATTGATTCATCCATGCCTAAGAAACAGCCAAACCGCAAATAAAAACCCGCTTGAACAGCGATCAGTGATCAGTGATCTGTGTTCTGTATGATCAGTGATCGATGCATGCAGCGCCGCCCAGGAACTTCTGCAATCGATTGGGACATGTGCACAATGATCACGTAGAAATCGCATAAATATTGAAACTGCACACGATCGTATTGTAAACGATCGTTAGACTCCGTGAAGGGTACCGCTGATGATTACAAATCACCGTCCTGGAAATTAAAATGAGTTTACAAATTTTACAGCCCAGTTTAATACCAATTTGTGGAGTATAATTAGACTCCATTTATTGATCAAGCGGAGATTTGAAGCTGCAGCAAATACTATATGTACATACATATATTTGGCTTATCATTCAGATCGTGCAGCACATGGTTTGGTTTATTTTTGGGTTTTTTTCGGATACACTTTGTTGCACACAAGTTGATTGGCCCACTGAACGTCCACGTGAATGACCTCTAAAATAGTTTTAGATTCGGGTTTGATATGGCCCCAAAGGTAAGGGGGGGTTAGGGAGATAGGAAACATTCAACGAAATCAAAAGTTAGAATTGTTTTAAATACATTCAAAACAAACGCAAGGTCAAACGCGACTGACCGAAGATGAGTTTTAGATTTTAGATTGATGATGGGAACTTTTTAGACACTAGACATACCCAATATGGAAAGAGCATTAAATGACTTAGCTCCGTTTCTGTGAGTTTAATGACCGACGTCTGTTTGGTCTAAGCCAATATCACACACCCATTACCCATCAGCCATGGACTCTATGCTAGCGACTCTATGCAAACACTTCCGCAATTCCGCAAGCGGCAAAACTTGAAAAGTCCATTTCGTACTTGCGCGGGGGAGACGATAATAGATTAGCTTCCCAAAGCGGGTCGATTAGGCACGTTGTGCCTATTAGCATGTCAAGAAATTTTACTATTTGCCAATTTGCAAGCTAACACATAGTATTATCCAAAATTCAAGGCATTTTCCTACCCAACTAAAGATATTCAAATTTGTTTTAAAAATGTTTTGAAAGCAAAGAAAAACTAGAAAGATGGGCAAGCTTCGGGCGAGATACAGCTTTTACCGATTTGCCACGGCCCTAATGAGCATAGCTATATATTCTATATATTTTTTTTTACAGATGATCCATTCAAATAAATATATATATATATATATATGCCAAATTTTCATTGTCTAACTCTAAAATTGTAGAAGATACAGTTTTACCCGATTTGCTATACCCCTAAGGAGCATAGCTATATATACTATATATTTTTTTTTTGCTGGTGGGATACATGAGTATATATTCAAAATTTTAGGTCTTCAATAGCGTTGAAGTTTGCCAAACAAGATCAATTCTTAAAATCGATATATTCTATACGAACTATAGGATATAGTCGTCCGATCTGGATGATTCCGAGATATACAATACCACGCCAGACAGACAGATGCACGGACACACTGACATATCTATATATATATATGGCTACATCAACGTAGCTCGTAGTGCTGATCAAGAATATCAGATTAATATACTTTATATATATATTATATTAATATACTTTATATAGTCGGAGATGCTTACTTTTGTGCGATGCACACATAATATACCTATATACCTATATAGGTAGTATGGAACGAATATGACATATGTATAGTCCCTTTATCAATACATTACCCCTAGCTTAATTGAGCATAATCAGTCTTGAACATAATAATTGATGACATTTATAATATGATTGTTGTCATCTAATTCATTCACATGTGACATCATTTGCTGTAACCCCGACTCCGATTCTGGACAGGCTATGGCCACATATCACCGCGCACAGACTGGGGCAAGGTGACAACGATCTTCTATGCCATCGTTGGCATACCCTTGATGCTGCTCTGCCTGTCAAACATTGGAGATGTGATGGCCACATCGTTTCGGTGAGTTGGACAACTGATCGCGTGCCCATTGTTGAGGTGTCTGTCTGTCGTGCAGGTTCCTCTATTGGCGCATCTGCTGCTATGTGTGCACCCGTTCGGCCAGGCGGTCGAAGAAACGGCGCTCGAGGCAAAGATCGATTCGCATGCGTTCGCAGCGTGTTACGTCCCGATCTCAGCCGCCGCCTTCGTTCAGGCGTTCCATGAAGATGACGCAGCGCTCTAACAACGATTCCGGACTGGGACCATCTATGGGTCACGCCTACTCGGATCCGGAGCTGCGCACGTTTGGTCGCGGCTACGATGATCGTGATCGCGACTTTGGCGGCGGCGGATATCGGGGCAGTGGTGGACGATCCCGTCGCCAACAGCCATACCATGTGCCACTGCAGCATGAGCCTCGCCAGCGTCACACCATCTATGGTGATGAGTACGAGACGCAAACACTGAATCGGGCCAGTCGCTACGGCAGCCGGCAGCGACAGCGGGACAGAATGCGGGAGCGACACACTGTGGAACGAGAGCGTTACCTGGGCCACTCGAGAAACCACATTCATGGCTCCATCGACGACTTCAGCGACATGCAGCCGCCGGCAAAGCGGGCTGCCAGCGTGCGCTCGGTGCGTTCACCACAGTGCCAGGAGTCTCGTGCCTCTCGAGAACTGCATCGCTTGCACTCGACGCCGGGTCGTGGGCGCGCAAAGAGTGTGGATCCGCGGCATGGGCACATTTCGTCGCACTACGAAGACGTGGATGATGATGTGGTGCGTAAGACTCCCATAATACCCAATCGCTATGCCCTGGACGACGACGACTTGGCCAATAGTGGGCAGAATGCTCGCAACGCTCCACGCAGCCAATCGATGCCCAGGTCGGCGCATCGTCAGCGTCAACGTCAAAGGGAGCGGGAACTGGAGCGGGAACGTTCTCCGCAGCCACCGGCTTCGCATCGTCATCATCACCATCAACAACAACAACAACAACGACCCAATGGACGACGTGCTGGCAGTCTGGGCCGACAATCCTCGCGTTATGGTAACCATCTCGAGCCGCCGGACTACGATCCGGTGCCGCAACAGCGACATCGACGTGGACGCTCGCCGCGCTACGACGACTACGTGGAGGAGAGCTTCGACGAGCTGTCCATGCGCGATGACAACGACCTGTACGAGGATTATCCAGTGCGTCATGGCTCACGCAATCGAGAGAGGGAGCCGCGACGTGAACGTCGTCGCGAACGCCGACTGCCGCCCTCTCCACGCATAATGTCACCCATGGGCTTTCCCGTGCAGCGCCAGATCAGACGACGTCCCAGCTATGATTACGATGACGATGATTCCATGTACGGCGACGAGTTTGGCGACAGTTTCGACCTAGTGCCCAAAGATCGCCCGGTGCCCATTTGGCTATGCGTCTTTCTGGTTGTCAGCTATATACTGGGTGGTGCTGCTCTCTTCCACAAGTGGGAGACCTGGACTTTCCTGGACTCCGCCTACTTTTGCTTCATCACGCTGACCACAATTGGTGAGTGCTGGGCTGATCTACTGTCTCTATTCCATTTTAAGCAATGACTCCCATTACTTTTTCTGTAGGATTCGGTGACTTTGTGCCCGACAAGGGCGTGAAGGACGAGTCGCAGCAGTCCATTGCCTACTGTTCGCTGTATCTGCTCTTCGGCATCGCACTGCTGGCCATGAGCTTCAATCTGGTGCAGGAGGAGTTTATAGCCAATGTTAAAGAAGTGGCACGGCGCCTGGGCATACTCAAGGACGATGACGAGGAACAACAAGACGAATGAATCCTCAGGACTTGGACTGTCTTCAGTCGGGTTGTAATATTATAAAGAAACCTTTTATACACAAACAAGTTAAATACTCAGAAATGGATAGATCTTAATTCCACAAATTTTATCAAATTTCACTTCACATACCAGAATTTTATTTATTTCACTATGTCGAACATTCACTTTAGTACAGGTGTGTTTATTTGAAGTGAAAATATGTGCATAATAAATTTTAAAGGAATTTCAAGAGTTGATAAAGTGCAAAAATAAAGTTAAAAATAAAAAGGAACAAGTAAATAGAGAAGAAATGCTCCAATTAGCTTATTTATTACTGGGATGCTGGACGCCCCTCACATCAGGCAATGTTCTCTTTGTTGTTATGCTGAACGGAAAGTAAAGGGAATAATAATTATGAATTATGAGTTCTACTATTTAACACATTTTATTTATAACTCACCCTGTTCAAGGCTGGCGAACTGAGCGGTGAATTGCGTGGAGAATTGCGTGGCGAATTGCGTGCCGAACTCTTATTGGGCGTCAGGGAGCTGGACAGAGAGTTGCTCCGCTTGCTGCTAAGTGGCTGCTTCAGCGTATTGCTGCCGTTCCGGACAACGCGTGGCTTGAAATTTATTCCATCGACGGGCTCAATGGGCGTAGAGTTCATAATGGTTTCCGTTTCCGACAACTCTTGCACAGACTGCATCGATTCCTCTGGTTCACCCTCGCTGCACTGCAACAATAATTTATTAAGATATGCAATTGATATTTTTCAAAAAAGCTCAGGACTTACCTCATCAATAGTGGCTGTGGTGTCCAAATCCGACCAGTCTTGTTCCTGTCGATAGCGACGCACAATATCCTGATGTGGCGACGTGGCCGCCAAAGTACGGGGATAGATGAAATCACGCTTGGATGGCGTTGTGCCAGTGGGCGCATAGGTTTTCAATTCGCTCTGATGGAAATGCGCGAGGTCTTGGTGGCAAGTTTCCAGCTGTTGGCGCTGCAATATCGCATGCTGCTTTGCCTGAACAGAAAGCTGATCAACGAGATCGGCAGTGATGACATTATGCCCGTTACTCAATTTAACATCATCCGAGATTATTTTATGGATATTTTCGGTGGCCGTTACAAGCTGTTTCTGCTGCTCGTGACGCAGCTGCTCGGCGCGCTCCTCGCTAGTAGAGCACATCTGTCGTATTTGCAGTTCATGTGCGCGAACGGTCTGCATGTTGTGCTCTGCCTGCTTGGCGCTCTCTTTGCTCAGATTCTCCAGTTGCATCTGCAGCGTAGAACACTTGGCAACGCCGTGATCCACGCACAACACAGCAGCGTGCAGTTGGCTGCACAGTTCGTCGCGTGCCACTTGCGCCGCCACAGAACCCTCCATGGCATAGGCCTGCATGGTGTTGCCGGTCTGCTGTGTCTGTTCATTGACCGCCACATGGTTGCGTTTCAGTTGGCCGACGCGTGAGCCCATGCTGACTGTGTTCTTAGCACGCTTCTGCTGTAGCTGTTCCAGCTGCTGGAGTAGGGCGTCCTCCTGCTGTGCAAGCTCCGCTTCGTAGGCGAGTTCAGCCTGCAGCTGCTGCAGTTCCTCCGCATCGGGCGTACTCAACGCCGTCAACTGTTGCAATTGCTGTTGTACCTGTTCCACGTGCTGCTGCAATGCCTTGGCATTGCGCTCAATGATTGGCGAGAAGCCATCACGCATGCTATCCAGCGCTGCCTTGTGACGCTCATTATTTGCCTCCAGCTCTTGCAGATTGGCCATTATATCCTCACTCAGCTGCGCCTTGCGTTGCTGCATGTGCTCCAACAGCTGTGCCACTAGCGCCTGGCAATGGGTATCACCAGTGCTGGCAACAGCTGCCGCAAACTGTGCCTGCAGCTGCCCATGTGCCGTTAAAGCTTCTATGCAAGTAACACGCAAGTTGTCGATGCTCGTGGTGGCATTGGCCACCAGACGCTTATGCACATTAGTGCAATTTGCTGTGCAGAAAAAATAAAACATAAATTTCAAAAAGAAAATAATTAATATATTTCCTACCCAGCTCGTCCGTCAACTGCTGCGTGGAGCCTGCCTGCTGTTCTTGGTATTGGTTGAGGCTACCATCAAGCACCTCCAAGTTGTCACGCATGCGCTCTGTGAACTGCTCACACGTACTCCGTATCTTTTCATCCACATTGCGTCGCCGCTCGATTGTGCCGAGCAGCTGGTGTGTATCACTGGCAGCCAAGTCGGCTACCTCCAGTATTTGATGGGCTTGAGTAGTCAGCTCCTGTTCGGTCTTGACGTGCGACTCCACCAGTTGTTTCTTTTCTTTGTAGCGACGCTTGGTTTTGTTGAGCACCTTCTTAGTGAGCAGCAGTGAGCCTTTCGTCTCCGTTAAATTCTGTTCAGTGCGAGTGAGCTTCTGGGTCTTCTTCACGAGACTCATGCTGACCTCATTGAAGATCTTCTCCTTGTTTTGCAACTCATCCTTGAGCGCCTTGAGCAGCAACATTTTTTCGTTCAGCTCACGCGTTTGCGAGTCCATTTTGAGCATCATCTCATTGTAGGTATCCTCGGCCAGGTAGATGCCATTCTTGTCGCGCGCCGCCATCAGATCACGCTTTAATTTATCAATCTCTTCTGTGTACTCTTTGAGTACCGTCTTTTTGGTCAACTTTTGATTGACCTCTGGCTTATTCTGGATGTTCTTGGCTCTGTGGGCATACTCCAGTGTACTGAGCGTCTCCTCAATGTCCTTATGACCAGGTGAGATAGTGGCTATAATTGAAGTCTTGGTGCGGCCACCCAATGACTCCTGCAACAGACGAGTCAGCTTTGATTCGCGATAAGGCACATGGGGAGCACGGTCGACCAAGGCAGTAATCACACGTCCCAGTGTCAACAGACTCTGGTTAATATTGACCGTTTCGCGAACTCGTATGCCTTTCTCATTGCCAGCCTTGGAGACATTTTCGCTGCCCGCCAAATCCACCAGATTGAGTTTGCCAATTTTGAGCATCTCCTCGCCATCCATGCCATTCTCACGTATATGGACTACAATAGAGAATACGGTATGGGAACGAGAGGACTGGGCATTCATCAATGTGGTGGCCGTTTTACGACGCTCCTTGCCCTTCTCCAGCAGCTTGTAGACATCGTCCTTGCTATGGACAGCTATCTCCTCGAGACCCTGTATAATCACCGAACCCTTTTTTGTACTGTCATCGAATATACGAATCTTAGTGTTATCATCAGTTGAGAGCAAATCGCACAGCTCCTCATTATATAACTCCAAATATGAGATGCGCATCGTGTACTCCAGCTCCATCATACGCAGCTCATCAAACAAATGGCTGAGCGCACGCGGAATAATGCCAATTTCCGAGTCCTACAAGAGAGGCGTGTACGAATTAGAAAAAGGTTTGTAATTCTCAGAAGTCAAAAAACAACTGCGCGGTCAGCAGCAAAGCGGTAAAACTAGTTTTCGCAGGTCAAAAAGGGTTTCTAATTTAACGCAACTGTACCGCCCAGACGCAGCATAAATTTAGCCTTCACTTACATCTTCCCAGGTGGACTTCAGTTCAGCACACTCGTTGCCCACCATTGTATGCGTTTTTCCAGTGCCAGTCTGACCATAGGCGAACACCGTGCAATTGTACCCAGCGAGCACCTCCTCGATAAGAGGCGCCACAACCGTGCTGTAGACATCGCATTGTCGCGAATCCGGTCCAAATGTGCGATCGAACGTAAACTTTTTAGTCAACTTGGAATCGAGAGTATGCCGTGTGACTATTTCACGTGGAGTCATCACATCTACGACCTCTGCGGAGCGAATGCAGCGTTCCCGCGAGTTCAGCGGTCTGCACCAAGATTACAATTTTCAGCATTAGCGAACAATAACTCCTGAATATAGTAAATCGAAACTCACCTAACGCGCACATACACCTGAATATTTTGGTTTGATTTGCGCGGCGGCTGTTGGCGCGAGCCATTCGCACCCGATGTCAAGTCCATGTCTTGAATATGATGCCAAGCCTGTCTGCTTCAACAAATAACTGTAGTTGACGTATTTGTATGATATTTGAAGTGTGAGATTTTGACCAGTGCACTGATCACGCTCTAGCGAAATTTAGCACAGTAACTTTATATTTAATAATTTGTGTACATTCAGTTTATATTTGCAATATGACAAAATATTTCAAGCCGTAGCTTTGTCAATCGCGTCGTCCGTTCGATTTTGAATGATGCGAAAAAATGTTATTTGCCTGCATAGATGTGTACACACTGTGCAAGATGTTGTTGATAACTTAGAGATGTGCACACACTGTTATCGTTGACATTATATGAATATGTACATTTATAAGTTTTTGCAGTAAATATTTATTAAAATGGGGCTTTAGAAAAATAAGTATTAATTATTAAAATATTTATAAAGGAATGTAACATTTTTACCTTTGAATTTGTAGTAGCGCAATTACTCCGGCCATTTGTGTTTTTACAAAAACACAGATGACAGATGGCGCCAGCTAAAAATATCGATAATGCATCGATTGTTTTGGTGCCCTAGAAGAGTATGTGTGAGTGATTGTGCCTTCGTCACCTCGTTAAATAGGTTTTTTAGTTTTATTAAAATTGCCATGTTTGCAGCTGTTTCGTATATTCAAAATTTCGTATATACTACCTAAACGTCCACATCGCAACACGACGTAAGCGTTAGCGTTGTCAAGACCTAAACTGCAGTTATTACCTTTGTTGTTTCTTTTACTGCTGCCGGTACTTGAGGTAGTGGGCGTGTGTGTTGCGTGTGTGTGCCGTCACTGGTGGGAAGAACTATTGATAAAAAGCAGTGAGACAACAACAGCAAATAAAATAACTACAAGAGTTATCAGACTTGTGTTCTATGTTTTAGGTGCAAGTTCGGACTTCTTGACCAGCACCATGGAGGGCGAGAACGATGTTTACGATGATATGAATCTGTACATAACGCAGGAGAGCTTTATTGTCGAGCCAAACGGACAGGATGAGCTACTGGTTATTGGCCGCCTTGACAAGGTGACTCGCGTGCAGGCCAGGACCACACAGCTGATCAATCTGCGACCGACACGACGAATCTGCGGCATTCTGGGCACAATTCATCTGCTTAGCTGCGACTATTTGCTGGTAGCCACCCATCGCATCTTCGTGGGCGTTCTGAACAATGCGATCGTATGGAGGCTGGCCGGCTATGATATAATACCTTACATTCCCAATGCAATTCAACGGTCAGAGAATCAAACCTTCCTGAGAATGTTGCGCCAGACGCTGGACACCAAGTTCTACTACTTCTCGTACCGTTATGATCTGACGCAGAGTCTGCAGCGCCAACAAGATAATCAGGCGGCAAAGAATTTACCGGGCCTGCTGCAGGGTGCCGATGAGCGATTTGTGTGGAACCGTTATGTGCTAGATCAATTCAAATGCAATAATATGCAGCGCTTTCAACTCCCGATTATGATGGGTTTTGTGTCGATCAACCAGGTGCAAATTAACGGACAAACCTTCTTCTGGAGCATTGTAACACGCAGATCTGTGGAGCGAGCGGGCACACGACTCTTCTGTCGTGGCAGCAACGACATGGGTCAGGTGGCGAACTTTGTGGAAACGGAACAGATTGTCGAATTCAATGGACAGCGCACGAGCTTCGTGCAGACGCGTGGCAGCATGCCCTTCCAATGGCAGCAGATGCCCAACTTGCGGTATAAGCCCAGGCCACGCCTGATACCCGGCAAGGATTATTTAGCCGCATGCTCGGCGCATTTCAATGCACAGCTGGCAATCTATGGACAGCAAGTGGCTATCAATTTGGTAGACCAAAAGGGAGCCGAGGGCGAGCTGGAGTCAACGTTTGCGCGACTTGTACGCGAAATGGCCAATCCTGGAGTGCGTTACGAGGCATTTGACTTTCATCACGAATGCCGAAAAATGCGCTGGGATCGACTAAACATTCTAATCGATCGACTCGCCTATGAACAGGAGAACTTTGGTTTCTATCATATCTTCGACAATGGCAGCGTGGTGTCCACGCAGTTGGGAGTGTTCCGCACGAACTGCATTGATTGCCTGGACAGAACTAATGTGGTGCAGAGCATGCTGGCTCGTCGCTCCCTCAGCGCTGTGCTGCAAAAGTTGGGCGTGTTACATGTCGGCCAACTTGTAGAGGACGCATCCACCAGCTTTGAGACGCTCTTCAAGGGCGTTTGGGCGGACAATGCGGATCTTGTCTCACTGCAATATTCCGGCACAGGTGCCCTCAAAACCGACTTCACGAGGACTGGCAAACGCACCAGGGCGGGTGCTGTAAACGATGGCAAGAACTCGCTAATGCGCTACTATCTGAACAATTTTGCAGATGGTAAGCGTCAGGATGGCATCGATCTGTTTTTGGGCAACTATCTGATCAACGATGTCGACGCTGCCGTACAGGCATCGTCCCCATTGGAGACGCAACGCGGCTGGCGTTACTTTATGTTCCCATCGGTCCTCCTATTCGCGGTCGCCATGTTCGTGGTCACAATGACATATCCATCCGAGTTCAATACGGAGAATCTGCTGTTCATGCTATTCTGGGGTGCTATGATCGCGGTCAGCGCGACTGGCATACTGCATTATGGCGTGGAGTTTGTGCAATGGCCCCAGCTTTTTCCACTCCTGTCCTTTCATTCCGCCTGACGTTAGTGTCGTTTAGTCGATAGGCCATGAGGGATGGCCTTCCAAGTCTGCTTGCGCTTAGCTAACCACATTTAAAGACACTGCATTAAAGATATATATACGAAACCGAAATTCCTGTATACAATGCTCTCCCAATTATGTATTTTGTGTTAAACACGGTCCTTTACGCCCCTATCCCCTCTTCCTAGCCATAAAGCTTATTAGTTAAAGTTGTTCTTAACATTTGCTGAAGCTTGTTCCAGCTGCAGCAGCTTGAAAGGCACAAACCCAGAGGCAGTGACCGTAGCAGCGCCACTTAAAATTACATTTACGAGTAGCTCAATCAATTTTTGTAGTACAATTTCGGGATTTGAATAAAGGATTTTAGAAAAAACCCCAAAAAACAAATGCATTTCAATTGCTTCATGTCTGGCTGAGAATGTGGATATTAGAATACGGTTCGGACTTAGACAACCTTTGTTTCCTTATTATTGTGTTACAAAAATGTCTGTATAAATATATCAAATAAAACGAATTAAAGTTATATATCTAGATCGATGCCTAAGCAGAAGTTCTTTGTTATCAAAAATATTTGTACGAAATGTCAAATTGAAGAATGATTTAAAGAAAGAAATTTTCAGCATTTTCAATCAAAGATTTGCTCAGCAGGCATGTGTTTCGTAAGCTTTGCTTTAGAATAACCAAATGTCTATTCCAGTTCAGTTTCTGCCTCGGCCTAAATTACATTAAATTTTTTTAGTAACAAAATTTTGGAATTTAATCTCTGCACCCGGAGATGGAGGCTTTAAAAAAAGAAAATAGTTACCTAACGGCGCCCAAAACCCTGATTTACATGATGGAGTTTGTGGTTGATGATTTACTGATAACACGTCAGAACTTATGCGCACCCGAGGAGTATCCGACCTGTGTGGAGATTACGTTCCGATCAAGCGTGTTTGTCAGTATCTGCGATCGCGAATATGGATCTTGCGTCAATCCCAAGCAGCCCAAGTGCTGCAAGTGCTGCATATTCGCATTGGAAACGCCGGTCACGGACAAAGATCGGCTGCTGATACACGTATATAAGAAACGAACAAGTCGCTGCAAATTCCTCATTGGGCTGACTGAATTGCCAATGAAGCCGATTTTCGATCGGGTTAGGGAATCGTTCGACGTTGAGAACGTTAACTGGGAAAAGGTTTGGACCGAACAGCTACAGAATGTGCCCACGCTGAAGGGTCCTAATCGGGAAGTTTTGGATAATTGTGCCTGCTATGATCCCGGATTTGAGCGTCGCGAGCAATTGTGCCAAACGTCTGAGATAACCAAACGTCTGCTGCCGCTCTTCAATCTCTGCAAGCAGCAGACCGGAAACATTGTGCTTATCATACGACTGGTCTGCAACGGGCCGGCACTTGTATCCTCCTTTCCACTTAACTCCTCAATGTGCTCACGCAATCCAGTTTGCCCCCCACCCTGCTGTCCACCTCCACCTTGCTCCCCCTGCCCGCCTTGTGGCAAAAGTCCCTGCTCCGAGCCCGAACGTTGTCCAGAGGATCCCTGCGATCCCTGCTGCCGCGGTGCGTCGGCAAGCGCAACTGGCGGTCCCATGGACACTGGCAAGAAATGCTGCAAGGGCTCTTGTCCACCCTGTCCGCTACCACAGTGTGTCCAGCCAGATCCATGCTATCGCCCACCGCCAGAGCCCAAGAAGTGTTTGCGCTACTTTGCCTGCAATCTGGACAAGATGTGCCCTTGCGATAACTGTGAGGATGAGTTCGATCGCGGTAAGCACTTGTCTCGTGTCGCCTAAGCCTAATCTCTTTAAAATTGATCATGTGCTCCATAGAATGTCCCACTGTGCCGTCCAAGCGACGTTGCAAGTCGGTCATTGAGCAGCGCCTGGAGCCTTGTGGTCCGTGCGGTGGCGTTCCTGCCCATCCTCGGTTCGTGCAACTACAAAAGCAGAAGGATTTTGAAGAATCCCGCAAGGAGAAACAAAAAGATGACAGGCAAAAGGAGAAGGACAAGAAAAAGGGCAAGGGCAAACGTCAATCCGGCGGCGGTCTATTCTGTGATAATGATGACCCACAACCACCTCAATTTTGCGGCGGAATGTCAGATGTCTGCAACCACTGCTGTCCAGAATATGCCGACTGCTGCGATACAGGTGGGTACTATATCGAGACTAAAATATCTACTTATATCTAAACCCATTTCGTTGCAGCACGCAATCGAGCCATACGGCAATTGCATCACCTCCTGGTCAAATACAACATTCAAGTTGATTAGGCTCTCCCATGTGCAACCACAAAAACAAAACAGAACACCTATACGAAATATATATGGCAAACGGAGCATATGCAGAGAGCTTCGGAAAAAAAGTGGAAATGGGGAGTATTCTTATTCCGGAAGTCTAATTGGATTACCCCTAAATGCATTTCGTTCTGATGCCAGTGATCGACGATTGTTAAAAGTGTTGTCCATGCCATGTTTTCACCAATCAACCCGCAATAATCTGACTCAAAGTTCCAGAGCGAATATTCGTGGCAAGCTTTGATTTTGACGATGATAATGCTGTTTATAGGGGGCAGACTGGAGGATTGCTATTTCAATAAATTCCCCATCGGAAAGCTGCTGAGCAGCACCTTGGTGTCAGCTAAACTGTATTTATTTTAAACGTTTTGGAACCACCGCCCGTCCCTTAGTCACATTTTAAGTGTTTCATAATCATTTGAACTATCCGAGACCTCTATTTTTTAACAATTCCATTATAGAATTTTAATTTTCCCATTATTTTTATTGCATTTTTGGGGGGTACGGCAAATAACTTCATTAATATTTGAGATGTAGCATATTAGAACATATCAAATATTCTAATCAGGCATGCTTTGCAGTGTCCACCTAGTGTTCTATAGAGAACTTTCTCGAATTCATGGTTCAGCATTCATCCAGAACAGTACCTCAAAATTAAATTTCGAAATTTTTTTATTTTATTTTATTTTAAAATGTCACTTCCGGCTCCACACTTATTGTACATGTTTGAATTTGTTGTCGATGATTTGATGCTAGTTCGCAAGAATTACTGTGCTCCCGAGGACTATTCCACCTGTGTGGAGATTAGGTTCCGCTCGAACGTCTATGTGAACATCTGGGATCGTGAGTATGGAACTTGCGTGGATAAAAAGAAGCCGATGTGCGGCAAGTGCTGCATCTTTCCCCTGGATGGGCCAATCACAGAGGACGACCGACTGTTGATAAACGTCTATAAGAAGCGTAAGGATTGCTGCAAATTTCTCATTGGTATGGCTGAGATGGAGGTCAAGCCGATCTTTGATGACGTCAATGAGGAGTTTGCAGAAAACAACCCAACGTGGTCGGGTGGACAGCCGGCGGACGTACGGGCTCTGTCCATGGCGAGAGGCTCCAATAAAGACTTTTTTGATAAAGCCGTTTGCTTTAATACCGGATTGCGTCGCGTAGAGCAGCTGTGTCCCAGCTCAACCAGTGCGAAGAGTGTGCTGCCCCTTTTCAATCCCTACCAACAGCAGGTCGGCAATATAGTGATTGTATTGCGTCTACTCTGCCATGGACCCACTATCGTTGCGGAGCTTTATAAGAAGGGCAACAAGATGTTAGCAGCGCCACGGCGTCCTGATCAGGATCCCTGTTGTATAGTACCTGACGAGGACGATGAAATCATTCAATCAAAGGGATATCGTTACTTTGCCAGGAATGCAGATAAGCTTTGTCCCTATGACAGCTGTGAGGATGAGTTCGATCGCGGTAAGTTTGCATAGCAGCAAAACTTAAGCCACTACTTATTTGACTCTGTTACTCATAGATTGTCCCAGTGTGCCGCATAGAAATCCTTGCAAGAAAATTGTCAAGTACCGGAAGTCTCTCAATGAATGTTCCGATGCTGCCTTGTTTGCCAAATTCATTTCCCTTGACAAACGGAGGATCAAGAAGAAGATAAAGCAAGAGCAATAGCAAGAAGAGCAGCACGTCCAGTATGGTCATCGATGATAGTCTATACACAGTATCAAATTGAGGAAGTGTGATGAGAAGACAGAAGATATTAATTGTACCAAATTTATTATATGAAAGAATTATGTTGATTATAAACAGAACCCATTGCAGAGTGGGTATTTCGCTACGTTTTTATACAATCTGGTTTGAAATTGGGTTCAAGGTTCCATCGAGCTGTTGCAGCTTGCTTGTTGAGGATTTTCCTATATTTTCCATTTGACAACTTTCTCTTTATGTGCATACTCTCACTCTATGTATATACATGTATATAATCATCTATTTGGCATATTCTATCCCTAAACAAACATGCTCCACTCTACTTGCAATTTCAATAGCCCCATCATTTGCATCATTTGTAGCACAGTTGAATAGCGGCGGTAAATAATATAAATATGGTAAAATATTTAAAATGATTTTGTTTATTGGAATATATCTAAGATTTTTTCCATAGCAATCAGGCATGCCTTGCAATGTCACCTGCTGTTCTATAGCGAGCTCTGTCGCACTCGTATTTCGGCCGCCATTCAGGAATATACCTCAAAATTAAACTGATAAAAATATTAAAAACTGATCATTTTTCTCATATATATATATATTCCTTTCGGTCTGAAGTATTCGAGAATGGAAACGCCCCTTCCTGTTCCACAACTGTTGTACATGTTCGATTTTGTTGTCGATGATCTGGTGATCACACGCAGGAATCACTGTGCCCCCGAGGAGTACTCGACCTGCGTGGAGTTCACGTTTCGGTCCAATGTCTATGTGAACATCTGTGATCGAGAGTTTGGCAACTGCATAGCTCCCGACGAGCCGCAGTGTGGCAAGTGCTGCATATTTCCACTGGATGGACCAATCACAAAGGATGATCGGCTGCTGATACACGTGTTTAAGAAACGTTCGGATCGCTGCAAGTTTCTGATTGGCATGACTGACATGGAAGTGAAGCCGCTCTTCGATCAAATCGACAAAGAGTTCAATACGGAGAACTGGCAATGGTTGAGTAAAAGGCAGCAAAATATGAAGGGTCTCCCCACATTTAAGGGCTCCAACAGAGACATGTTGGACAGGTGTGAGTGCTTTGACGCCGGATTCCGACGTCTGGAGCAACTGTGTCCCAGCTACGTGAATGCGAAGAAAATGTTGCCCCTCTTCAATCTGTGCCAACAGCAGACCGGCAATATGGTGCTCATATTGCGTCTGCTATGCCATGGACCCACTATCGTATCGGAACTCATGAAGGTGGGCAACAAGTATGTCACCATGCCCCGCTCAGCGGATCAGCATCCGTGCTATATAATACCAGCAGAGCGCGATGGCAAGCGTCCCTCAAAGGGCTATCGCTACTTTGCCTGCAATGAGGATAAGCTCTGTCCCTATGACATCTGTGAGGATGAGTTTGATCGCGGTAGGTTTTTGCCTTGCTTTACTCGATTTAAGAAGCTAATTGAACCTTTGATCCCAATAGATTGCCCCACTGTGCCGTGCACGTATCGTTGTAAGAGAATTGTCGAGCATTACAAGCCTTGCGGAGACTGCGCCGACGTTCCCATGTTTCCCAGATTCACTTCCCGTGAAAATTTGGTGGTAAAACGTAACAAGAGGTTGAAGAACAGGAGCAAGAACAAGAATAATCATAAGAAGGCGTAGAGTTCATAGAGTAAAGGGAGAGAAATCCTCGGATCACGTGCTGTTCTACTTGTATCTGATTTTGAAACATGTGATGCAGCGTAATGGAAGCACAAATCATATTACTATTATTATTTTATTCTTTGACAAAATCGTAATAAAAAGCTTCAATTATCTATCATGCAATTATGTCCCTACGGAAACTTATCTATTCTCTGCATTAAGATCGTATGTGAATTGGGTTTGAATCGGATTTGGTTTCTGTTTTCTGGTTTGCTTGAAAGTTCGGTCTGCACATTTCCGTAGTTCTATAGTTTCCATTTCGTTTAGCACAAACTCAAATTTCTCTATTTCAGCCTCCCTCTTTTTCTCCCTATTTTTAGATAGTGTTTTTATGCGCCTTTAAAATGTCAAAACCTGAGCAATCGTGGAAAGTGTCATTTGCAAAAGTAGCACAAAAATTGTATCAATGCTTAAACAGTCATTACAAAATTATCCAGGGTAAAAATTTCATTTTATTTTCAACAATCGATTCGGAATTTTCTATCGTCTAAAAAGAAAAAAATTCTCTCTGTAATTTAGTTTTTTTTTTGTTTTTAAATAACTGTGAATTTAGCTGAGGTCCAATCAAGTGCACCACTAGCAGCTCCGCAAGGGCGTGTTAAGGGCATTTCCTTGGGTTTCGGGCACATATAACTAGATCCAACCGACATCTAATTGACGATATTTTTGCTTTTCTTTTCATTTCAGCGCGCAGACAAGATTTAGGGAAATTGCGCCATTAACTGGTCAAGTGCAATATCCAAATTGACTTATTCAATCCATATCAAAATTTAGTCTTGAACTAGTACACGACCGCATAAACATATCCAACTAACATGGCCAAAAAGAAGGGCAAGAAGGGCAAAAAGGGCAAGAAAAAGGGTGGGATCAGCTGCCCGGTCGAAATCACTGACGACATGCTGAAGCCGATGATGCCGAGACGTATTTATCTTATATTTTACTCCAATAATTTTATTCGCCTTAATCGCTTCCTTTCCTTTATAGCTGAATGCGACGAGTGTTGTCAGTGTCAATGCGACTGCGACTGTAGTCCGGAGATAATGCCATGCTTTATACAGCCGACGATTCCGGATCCGGGTCCCGAGGCCTACGACGAGTTCGAGGCGTGCCTCAATGGCAGCGGTCTAACGATCCGAGTCTTGAAGAACACACACAAAGTCGAGAGCGTGGATGATGGCGCCGAAGCGAACATGGGACCTCACGATGATCCCGTCTATAAGGGAAGGCTGGAGGACTGCCCGTCGAACAAGTGCCTCAACGACATACTCCAGCGCAGCGAATTTGCCAGGAAGCACATACAGCGACGCACCTGCGGCCGGATCGTCAATCATCCCAACATACCGAAAGTGCGCGCCAATATCAAATACTCGGGCAACGACACCTGCGAAACGAACAACTACTATGTGCCCTTCTCGAAGATCAAGGAGGCTTGCGAGAAGGAGCAGGCCAAGGTCGATTGTTATCGATCACAACTGTGCGATCAGCAGGAAGCCAAACTTGACTGTTATCGCAAGCGTTTGTGCGGCGGCGGATTGCCTTGCATACTGCCGATACCGCCCACGCAGAATAAGCGCAGCTGCTGTATGCAGGTGGAAGCCAAGGACATTAAGGAGACCATGAAGGGCGTCGAATTAGACACCAGGAAGAAGGGAATAGAGGTAAGTACTATATACACACACACATATATACAAACAGCTTTTGCCAGCTGCAAGCTGCATGCCACAAGCTAAGCTCATGTTGGAATGCGGAATTCGAGATTCGAATAGTCCAATTGTTCCGTGACTTGGCCTCGCAGCCACTGTGGCCAAATGCTTTCTATTGCCACAGACACAGCCAGTTGCATAATCACTAATACACTTACACACACACACACACACACACACACACAATAGCTCCAAATATGTGGACCCAACCACATTTCATATGCATCTACGGCTGTAAATCTGCCAACTTTTCGCCTCTTTGGTTAGGTCTGTTACAAAACGTGCGAGGAAACGGATAGCGATGTGTTCCTGGTCAAGCTGGGCAGCAAGTCCAAGTCACAGCACAAGAAGAACACTATTGAAATTGAGCTAAGGACGCCCAAGCAGCCGGTGGTGTTGCCCATGAGCAAGGTGACGACCGAGACATACGTGACGGAGGCATTGCTTGATGCCGCCAAGGGTGGTAAGAAGAAGGGCAAGGGGAAGAAGGGCAAAGGCAAGAAGAAGAAATAGATAGCAAATAGAAATAGACGAAACCCCCGCCCCTTTTTTGTTAACCCTGTTACATAATATCTGGATTCGAAATTATATACAGTTTTTAGGTCAATTAGCCGACAACTGGAATGAATGCAGGAATAAAATTGTCTAATAAAAATAAAACATTTGGATATACGCAAATATATTGATCACTTTTCTTTGTCATGCTCCATGAAGACTTCTGTCTCTAGTTTTGCAGAAAACGTTAAATTTTTGATCTATAAATAAACTTAATAATTACCGAAGCTCGCGCTTCTTTAAATCAGTTATTTATAACCATCGAGCGACCCTGGCAAAGGGCAAATGCTCGGCGCATGTTGGAAATTCTTGAGTTTGCTCATCTGACTTGATCGGTTAACAGCTTAAGACCCCGCCCATCCACACCTGCGCCCATGTGTAATAAAAAACCGCATTTTATCCAGTTGAAGATGTCTGCAACGCAAAGGTCAGTCAAGAAGAAGCTGGTTAGGAACGCTTTGATAGCAGATGCAGTTACGTCTTGGTCAACATAAACAAGTTGCCAGAGCAAGCCAGAGAGCTAGAAAGAGAGAGAGAGAGAGAGAGAGACAGGCAATGGCCAAGAGAGTTTTCCTCTCGCTCTCGCCAAACGAAGCAGCTGACCGGAGCCGAGCCGATCGATCGGCTCCAGAGAGGAGTCTCAAGCGCGCAACGTGTTTTAGTTGCGTTCAAACGCTTTAGTCTGTAAGTAAGCAAGCCGAAAGCTAACGCAACTTCACATAAACGGACCAACGATCGAGGCTCTGAACGGTTCGAGAGCTCAGCGCCGAATGCGAACCACTTTTGAGATCGGTCAGCCACCAAGCGCGAAAAGAAGAGAGTCTCAACCGGAGCGCTCTCCCGCAGCAGCAGCAGACGTAGCAGCCGCAGCGGCTACAACAACACGGAAAGAAAGTAAACGCTATGAGACAAGATCGCTCGATTACCTAATAGCCAGGTTGGAGGCGCAGATTAATGGCCAGACGCTCTCTATTCCACAACGCCATGAAATATAGGAGGAGAAAACAGAAGCACTGAGACTAAAGACACAAGAGTTATCCACAACCTGAACCAAAAAACAAAGAAAGAAAGAAAAAAAGACGATCGTCGCATCGATCGACCCATTGTGAACTCATATCCATAATTTGTAGATCTGCGGATCTATAGCATCTATGCATTGATAATTTAGAAAGCGCCTGAGCAGCATTATAATACGCAGAGATCGCAGCTAGATCGAGGCGTCACTGCAGCCATTCACCCTCGACACACGTTCAGTGGAGCACAGAGCTTGTGCAGCCTGCAGCTTGATTGCTTTCTCCGCTCGACCAGCAGGTGTCAGTCGTGTCGCGAATCTCCACTCGAAGCCTTACACAATCCGTTGGCGCGATGATAATGCTACGTTTCACGCTCTTCACAGTGCTCTTATCGCTGGCCAGTGTCGATTCCGGTAACAATGCACCACAAAAAGTGCCCTCCCTCACAGTCCCTGTGCGAAATGTGCCCCACAGCAACACCAACAACAGCAGCAGCAGCAGTCGGGGCAACGTTCCAATTGCAATTGCCCAGCAACGGCAGGAGGAGGCGGCGGCGGCCACAAATGGTCGGGACAAGAGAGGTAAGTACTTGAAGCTATTCCATGTTGGCCAAGTGGCATCGAGTGGCTAAATCCATGCCAAGGGCGACCCAGAGATACATTTTTACATTTTAATGAGTCTGCCAATATTTAAGATTGCACTTAGAGAGAGGGAGAGATTGTTATAAAGTAGTTATATACTTAAACTATGCATCATTGGGCTGTCTCGAATGCCTTGACGCAAGCTGTTGAGGCGTGAAAGCAGATATTAATGAAATTGACCTTCGAGTGAAGCTGAGCATAAAGTTTTAATGGGCTTACCGGGTATTTGAAAACGTAAACAATCTATATCTAAACAGATATTTGCCAAGATCATCTTTTTAATTAAAACTTAATTAAATTATGCAAAATAATGTGAACATTTCTTTCTATATTTCAAGTCTTCTTTCTCCAAAACCAGCTCTGCCGCTGTTATATAAAAGCCAAAGCAAGCTGATAATATTATTAATGTCATTGGCATCTTTATATGCAAATCCAACAACACAATCATATTTTATCTTATAGTTATTCTTAGCTTTTTGTTGCATTGGGTAAGCTGATGACCTCACAAACAGCCCGATAAACTAAATTCGATCAGCGAATATGAACGCAAATTCGAATTGATAGAATGTATTGAAACTCGTCTTAGACTTCAGCACTTTTGCGATTATCGACTTATAAGCTCGTTGCTTTCGTCACCTTGTGACATTTTCACTATAGAAAGGCAGCGCGTGCGAGAAACATGCCCAAAGATTTATAGCCCGATCAATGACATATCTATATATGTATGTATGTAAACTATATTTGCCTTTTCTTTCCCTGTTGGGTTCAAGCACCTGCTTTGCAATTCCCATAGGTAAAGTTGTCATCTTTGAATGGGGAATTATTGATTCAAGCTGTGGAGCAAGTTCTTAGGCTGAAATATTACAGCACATTATGCAAATGCTGATTAATTATTTATGTGTCCAAATCTATTCTTAAGTGCTGCGATAATTAACATTTTCAGAATCAAAAAAAAAAAAATGTAGAACCGCAATAAAGATTATTAAGAAGCCGCTGCTCGTGTCTGGCATTGAAAGACAATTGGTAAATGCGTATTGTCTGTCATGTATCAGATTTCCATGCGTCTATCAAAACAATGGACCGCAGCTCGGCCAACGGGGCGTATGCGCTTTGGTGTTGCGTTGCGCATACGCCGCGTATGACACTTTTTTTGTTGTGGCTAATTGCGAGTGCATCGATTGCGCAATTGTGACAACAACAACAAAAAAGTCAACTGGAAATGAGATGAAAACTAAAGCACTTTTTTGTTCGCTTTTCGGTATGTGCGAGACTTGTCTGGTCGCAAGCATTTTTGGCATACATATTTTTCGCACATGTTTTTCGTGGCGTGTTGCACAACAGCAAACAAAACTCTTTTGTGGGGCAGGCAGTACTTGAGTAGATGCTGCTGCTGCTGCTGCTGCTGCTACTGCTGCTAATTGACCTCTTTTCAGCCAAGCGGCAATTACACGGCCCTCAATTCTTTAGCAGCAGCAGCAGCAGCAGTAACTTGGCTGTTTGTGAGATACAGATACAGATACAGAAATACATCATCCGCTGTTGCTGGCGGGTATTTGCAACAGATGCAAGTCAAAATGATTTACTGTTTGATTTCGCTCTTGCTGCTGCTGCTGCTGCTGCTGCTGTCTTTTGCATTTTCAAGGCAGTTGCAGTTGCAGTTGCAGCCAGCATCCTCGACGTGGAGTCTCAATGATTTATGTGCCCGGCCAGCGACAATTAGCCAATGTGTTCATGCCGTGTATCTTTAAGATAGAGATACACATCAATTCGAACAGAACTGGGTTATGTCATGGCATCAATTGCTGCTGCTGCTGCATAGTTGCACGTTGCACGATATTAATAAAGAGCTAAAATGCAACAGGCATTTGAAAACTGCGTGCTAAACGGCGATCGGAGATTGGGAAACTGGATTAGATTGTGCATTTGGGCCATCACGACTTCGCATCGACTTTCAATTGGTCAATTGGTCAACTGCACAGACAATGGCATGTAAATTGCGCCAGCAACAAAAACAACTACGAAAAATACCTACAGCAATTGAAATGTGGCTCATTATGAGCGACAAATACTCGTAATATCTCAAGGATTATTGAGCTCGATTTGTTGGCTCGTTGAGAACAATTAGACGCCAGCGGAAGAGCGTGTTAACAATGGGTCTCAAATGCGACTGCCATTAGAGCCCATTGTTTGGCTCGACTTTGTCCGTCTGTCCGCCTATCGAGTGCCTCCGTCTGTGACCTTAGCCGAGCACAATTATTCAATATAGGATGCCCAGCAATTCGAATCGATAATTAATGCCAGCAGCAAGGAAATACAAATATGGATGACTGGCTCTTCGAAAACTCAGCTGTCAATTGGTATTGGTATTGGTATTGAGTGCAGTGCACTTAGACCCAGATTGTATCTTAAATGGCTGAACAAAGTGGGAAAAAATTGATTTTCGATTGAGACGTTGAAGTAATTAGTAATTATGTTGATAATATCGAGCTGATACGTGTAATTTTCTCTTTGCTTTCGAAAATTTTAGTTCAAACTGCAAGTGGATATAAAAATATATAATTATATAGTTAGATAAGGAAATGAAAAGCAAGGCCCATAGAAATTATAGATTGTTTGGTGTAGATTTTTGTAGATTTTTGCCTTGATGTTCGTTTTATAAACTTGGTTTTCTTGGGCTACATTAATCCAGACAAAGTACTATTATTTTTGCATAAAAAAATGAACCCACTAAAAATAGGAATTGGCAGTATATTGTTTTTACTAACAGGCAGAGGCAGCCGTGCCCGCCCCATAATATTTATATATATATATATATATATCTTGAAGCAGGAACGGCCGCCGAGTCGATTAAGTCCTGTGCGTCTGACTCTCATTCCGACTTTCCATTTGAATGAATTCCTAAAAGAAGTAAAAAAAACTACAGAGAAATGTTAAGCATATATCCTCATACAGCATACGCAGATCAAGTTTCTTTAGAATTAATGATAAATCCATTAAAATCCATATCGAATTTTAGTTACTATAGCATATTTTGAGATCTACACTA
Source organism: Drosophila gaucha (assembly GCA_035045545.1). Taxonomy (NCBI): domain Eukaryota; kingdom Metazoa; phylum Arthropoda; class Insecta; order Diptera; family Drosophilidae; genus Drosophila; species Drosophila gaucha. The sequence goes on from JAWNOY010000292.1 coordinate 4,196,044, forward strand.
ATCAAATTTCGAATGAAGATTTTTCCTAAAGTATAGACAAATCTTAAATAATCCAACTAATTGAGACCTTCTCCCACTTCCACAAAAGGGCAAGGTAGAGTATATTCTAGTCGGGCATCCCCGCTTCTCTATTAAAGCTACAAGTTTCTAGATAGATAATTCAGATTTGGTTTAAGTCAGAAAAGTAGCCATAGTTGCCCATAGGCATAATGGCAAATAACCTCTGTCTCTCTCTCACAAACACTCTCGCTCTCTCCCTCTCTGTTATCAGTCAGATCTGTTCACCCATATAACAATAAGATTTATTGCCTACTCAACTTAAACACACCCAATTTCAATATAGGCAACATTCAGTACTTTAAGATATGGCTATAATTCGAATTTTATTTGCCCTTACGGCCGCTTCATCACACTCAAATGTCAGCTTGAGATGGGGGAACTTATAAACGACGACTTTTGAGTTCAAATATAAGCATGTAGAAAACAAAAATGATTACCGCAGGCAAAAACCAAAAAGAAACAACGACAATAAATTGCGTAATAAATTTTACTTCATTTTACACACTTTAATGAAGGTAAACATATATTTGTAAAGGCATTGCAAAAAAGACGATAATAAAAAAATGTAGTGAAACAAACCCGAAATGGCGGGCTATCAAAATGTTGTTGGGAGCACGACAATATTTTTATATTTTTTCATTTGGGTGTGTTTTGGGGCTAATGCATCAAGCGAACAGTTAAGAAGCAGTTAAGGCCTTTAATGTCGCTTTGTCAGCGCCGTTTACAGCCGCATTTATATCAATTATTTGGCAATTTGAACTCATTAACCGGATGGGAGATGGCCACTGGAACTGACTAACTGCAACTGCTCGCAATCCGTTTAACTACCGAGCAGTTGACAGCCTTGACACAGTTACTGTTGCAGGGGGGTGAGCTTCCAAATGGCAAACGATCAATCTGTCATTAAAAGCACACAAAAAACAATAAGACGGGAAGACCCACAAAAAATCAAATTATAAATTTATAAGCTGGAGCCCAGCTAATGATCACTGAACAAAGTATACGACCCCGAGGCGGTGGCAGCAGCGGGCATCCCCGTCTTCCTCTGGGTCACACATGTGATTGATGCGTGTCACTTAGTCGACTGACGCAAAGCGTCATGACGTCAATCAAAGCGTAATGCAGACAGTCATTAAAAACTTTTGGGTGGCTAATGCAGATAGCAATAGCTCATGTTTATACATCTAGCCTTATATGTATGTTCGCTCATAGAACTAGTTGCAAAAAGTAGTCAAATAAATTGAGCTTTGGAATGAAGCTAGAATGCTTGAAGCAGTTGCTTAGCTGTGCGGTTCAAGGTATCTGGCAGTCGGGCACACCCGTCTAGAGCACTTTTACTTGTTAAATCAAAACCTGATAAACTTTTGACCTTAAGATTAAGTTGATACATGTATACTAGTTGTTTATACAGGTACTACATGTGTTTATACCCTGTAAATATGAAAAGTGAAGAAAGAGTCTATTATAAATTGAAGAAAAAAGTACACAGGGCTCAGCTGTGGGCATCTTCAAGCTCTTAAAGTATGTGTCGACACTCTCTCTTTGAGTCCTCTTAACACTTTCCTTTTCAAGTGTGGTTCTCTTCACTTTTAATTATCTCAAATAATGCCTTTCTATGCGATTTTCATGAATTTTCATGAATGAAATATTACAAATATTAGATGTACATTTCAATTAACGACTTTATGTTTTCGTGAAAGCTTCATAAATACAGCTCTCTCCCTCTCTCTCGCCTGCTCTAGGGTATTATCTAGTTATACGATCTCTCCATTAAACTACTCTTACTTGTTCGTTACTTGATTTTCTGCAACTCATCTTCAAGCTGAACGTGGGCCGCCTGGCGTTTATGTAATTGCCCCAACAGAGTGCTCCATGCGTCCGCCACCTGTTGGGATTGCCCAATTGCGGCGGCCCACATGTGATTACATTGATTAATCGTGCATCAATCGAATTGCAGGTGCCACCAGCAGCAGCAGTAGCCGCAGCAACAGAAAAGGCAGAAACAACAACATCAACAGTGGCAATGACAACAACAATAACTTTCAGCTGGATCAGAGCGAGTTAGCGCGCCAGAATCAGATAACGCAGCAGATCTTTGCCAACTTTCTGGAGCGTCGCCTGTTTCCCAATCGCAACGTTAGTCAGAAAATACCCACCATAGCGGATATACTGCCCAAGCCAAGACCCTCTCCTCGTCCTCGTCCCCGCGGCTTCTCGGCCAGCAGCGACGGCTACAAGAAGAGCGGCGGCGGAACTCAGCGCAATCGGCTGGCAGCTGCGGCGGCCAGCAAGCGGCTGACTAGTCCTGTGCCCTACGAGGACGAGGAGGAGGATCTGGCGGATCAGCAGTCGCAGGCGAATAGCAATCCGCAGGAGGAATACGATGATGATGTGCAGGAGTCGCTGCAGAGCGTCGAATCGGAGCAGCATGATCAATACTATGGCAATATATTCCATCGGGATCCCAGCGAGAATGAAATTGATAGCGGTAAGTGTTGGAAAACGGCATTAAAATAATTTACAAGTAAAGCTCTTAACAATCCATGAATCATGCAAACAATTGCAATCTAGTATTGGAAAACGTCATTTGAACATTTACAAGTAAATAATATTCAAAGTTCATAAAGCGATAAGATATTGCAAAATAATAGTAGCGGTTAGTGTTGGAAAACGGCATACGAATCATTTAAAATCTATAGCGGTTAATGTTGGAAAATGCCATGAAAAGTATTCACAAGTAAATAATAGTCACGGTTAGTGTTGGAAAATGGTATGAAAACCATTTATAAGTAAATAGTAATAACAATTAGTGCTGGAAAAGTCATGAAAATCATTAAGGAATCTATAATAATCGAATAACAATCGAAGTAGTTAACGATTAGAGATGGAAGGCTGCACGATAACAATTAATCAAGCAAACAATTGTAATCGATAATGGTCAGTGTTGGAAAACGGCATGAAAATCATTAATCAGTAAGATAAAGACGTCAAATGTGGAACTAAATTAAGCGATCTGCTGTAGGGCAGCTGCCAAGCAAATTGCTCTATTTCAATCCCCTTTACAAAAGCGACTATCAATCAAATTTGAATTTAGGCAAAGCTGCTGCAATCGCTTCAACAATCGTATCATCAGTCTTGCAGCTAATAACCTTGCTTTTATTTTCCTAAGTAGCTGCTGTTGATGCAGCCTACATATACTCTAAGCAGAGGTGCTTTAGCTAACATATTACATAGGTGTCTAAAGAGTCAGCTCTATGGAGCAGCAGAAACATTTAATTATTTTATGAAATTCCTCTACCTATATAATACCTCTCCATATCGTACAACTCACCCAGTAAGTGTATGAAATATACCCCGAGCTGTTCTGCATTTCATTTTGTATCACTATTCGAGTCATTTATTTGCATACAACAGCTTTTTGTGTAGCTGTGGTAAATGTCGTTTTCACGCCGTTTCGGTTCATGGCCCACGAGGCGTATGATGGATGCGAGTTTTTTATGTCATTTGCAGCGTCTGCGTAATGTTTGAATATAATTTATGCTTTGTTTTCTCTGCCTATATTTGCGCAATTCAAGCTTTATTCGCCTTATTTTACTAGCCAACTACACTTGATGGACCAGGGCCATTGTGATCTGAGGCACTTGTATAATATTGAAGTTTTTAATTTATAACCATATTCGATATTGTGTCTTATTTAAATTGTCAACAGAAACTCGTTTCAACTGATTTGAATTCGATGTACCTTCAAATCGAAAGATTTGCCCGTTGAATTCACACCTCCACACGCAGCAGCTGTCTTTCGATACGATTTTGATTTTGCTGACGAAGATGTTTGGAGTAACTCGTTTCAGTGCAGCTTATTGTTTGCAAAGCAGCTGAAATGTTAGCATTTCTCAAAATTAAATGTGACAATCACTTGAGATAACATAGACCAATAAATCTCGCACAACCTGCAACCGGGAATCGCTTAAAGACTTTGGGCGTTTGGGTTAACTGTCATTTGCAGAAGCAAGCCAAACTAATTAACAGCTGACTGCGAATTGAACTTTATGCAGTAATTAAATTAGAAATTGCTTACATAACAGTTTACAGTTTGCCAACTTTTTATAAATATATATATTCAATTTAATATTTATATTAATTCATATATAATAAATTATTATATTTTAAGCAATTTAGTCAAAAAAAACCCCCTGAAAATAGTGCTCATTATACTTTTCTCAGAATTCGAATGAAAGATATGTTAACAAAAAGTCATCGTCGCAAAAAATCCCCTAAACACATACTAGATTGCGCGCTGAGCGCTTTTATAACATATAATAACCATACAAGGACATTGGCAAAAATTATTAAAATACAGTAACTTTGGCTTAAATATAAGTTTAAAAGCCTGGCAACAAATAAACACAAGAAATAACGATGAAATAAAATTAGCAACATTTAAACATAAATTTGCATAACAAAGGAAATATATATTTATGAGCTCGTCGTGTGATCCATTAGCTGTCCATCTATCAATAAAATCGGCAAACATTTTTTTTAATGATTGCAGACAGCTAAATTGAAGGTTTGCCAACTAGGCGTAGTAAAACACGTTTCAAAAACATGTTTTAAAGAATTTACTGAAAATTCCTTGAGAAATAACTAACAAATGATGTTGCTTATCATTAAATTAATTGCTGTAATATTTTGATAAGATATAAAACATGCCTATATTTAAATATATATAATTATCGACCAACAACACTTCCGACATTCCTTGACTGTTATGGCGCCCCTTAACTATGCTCAAATTAGTTTTTATTACAAAAGAACAACAACCCTGACTCGCTGGGCCAAGTAGCAATGAACTCGGCCATTGGCCATTATATTCGATTCGTCTCTGATCTAATTTCAATGGCAAATGCTAATCGAATCAACAGCTTTTTTCTTCTTCTTTTTGTATACATAGTTAAGTAGCTTTAAACTTGTTTGTCTTTTGATCTACGTCAAACTGACCAAAAGATCATTAGGAAGATTGCTTCTTACAACAAACAACGTTACGAATGTAGCCATACCCTCGAAATATTTGGTAGCTTATCGATTTATTGGTTAAAACAGGTATCCTATGGCTACACGAATTAGTCCACATATCAAGATAGAGGTCGCAAGGAATTCAACAAGCGGCGTCCATTTTCTCACCTCATCAATCGTACCGATTTCGGATGACAAAAAAGACTGTTTGTTTTCCAAATTGTTATGCATTTTGCTCTTTTAATATTCTTGCGATGGTTTTTGAATTTTCTTTTGATTTTCAATTTTAGCTTAGAATCAATTTTGCCGTGTGACATTTAAGGTAAAGTTATATTGTTTATTCATCGAACCAAAACCAGGGCTCATGCTTATAAGGAATTGGGTGCACAAAACGAACCACTTTTATATTTGCAGTCATAAATCTTCAAATTTTTAATTTGTATTCGCTTTTAAACCAGCTTCGCGTGCATTTCGGCTCCATATTACGTATACGCAGCGTAGTTGCTGTCAAGGTCAGGCGCAAGACTTGGCTAGCAACAAACTCGCAATGAAATCGAAAGCATCTGCCACAAATGGCATTGTACAAGCAGAACGAAGCTTGACTCACACAAAAAATTCATTTAAAGTGAAATTGCAAAATCTTAGAATTGAGAGAAATTTGCTTAGACCGCAGAGACCAGAAATTTTGAAATGTGAACTTTTTTGTTTGCTTTTTGGTGTTCGTTTCATGCTCGAGCTCGGCTTTTGTGGGCATGTCAAAAATCGCTGATGGTTACCTTGGTGGGCAACCGCGACTGCTGCTGCGTCAAGTGTCAGCTGCAGGCCCCACTCAACACTCGACAGACGCCAACAAGTGTCCACACACACGCACACACAGACAGACAGTCAAACAGACAGACAGAGCAGCACATCTCAGCGCGGATGCTAATCTTTCAGAGCGTTTCGTTTCACACCGAAAAGCCAAAAACATATAAAAACCTCATCAAACGAGTTGCAGCGATGCTCGGGCCAACCAGTTGAACCTGTCTCGCTCTCACTCTCTGAGAGCGGCTCTTGCTGCTGCGCGCTCTCTCTCTCTCTCTGTCTTGCTCTTTGCTGTTTCTCTGGGGAATTCTGCGTAAGTTGTCGTCCAAGCGCTCCGAATTGGTTAGTTCTTCGCCAGTCGACGGTCAGTTTGGGCGCGCATGCGCACGGGTCTCAAAGTCTTTATCCACATACATACACAAATATACAAACATATACCTTAACAATATTTGGCCAGCTATTCCGATTGTTGTGCGCCGTCTTGATTTTAATTTTTTGGCAACTTTCGATTTCGTTCATCGTTTAACGCTCGCTTACAATACAATAAAAAAAGAAGCTATAAAATACGGAACGCGCATCTTCAACAACAAAATTCATATGTAAATTCGTGCTGCTGCAGCAGATTCATAAATTTTGAACGAAAATCCGTTGAAAAGCTCAAAAAGCAGCGAAATTTTGTTTTGGTTTTGCCATCTTTACGGAAGTGCAAATTTGCATAACTGGAAAAGAAATATTTGAGAAAATACAAATATCAAAATAAACATAAAAATTATACGAAAATATTTCTGAATAAATATATATCTATATATATTCATAGACGCAGCGAATAACGTAAAACTAAAAGAAACAGAAAACTAACAAACATGCAAAAATATTTGGCTCTGTCTGTGATAATTGCCCTCCAGCTGCTCAGCTGCAGCGTGGACAGGACATTCGCATCGACCACCAAAGCAGCTGGTCCTGTTGCTGGTACGTTTAACCCACAACTCTCATAAGTCTGATCGATTGCATAATCGCTCGCTGGTACATCCTTCCGGGCATATATACATCACAATCGACTTTCACTTTCCAAATTTAGCAACAATGAAAAAATAGCTTTAATTTATTTGTATTTTATTGAAATTTACGCTGAACGTTTAATTAAGGAGCTGTTTACATTTCATGCGTATTTCTGTTTCTGTTTGTGTTTGTATTTACATTTGCGTTTGTTTTTGTTTTTTTTTTTTTTGTCGTAGGCAGCTGCCGTGTTGAGTTATTTCATTGATTAATTTGCTTTGCCACAGTTTTATGTTTTTTTCTTGTTTAAAGTTTACTTTGAGCAATCAATGAAATTAGTTCAGTGAGTTTTGGTATTGCTGTTGTTGATTGTCACTAAAGTTGAACCTAAAAAAGCAGCCATAAATAACGTAAAAGGAACGCATAAATTTGATTTCAAATGAGAAATTGAAACAAAACTGAAGGCCAGGGTCGAATGGATAAGAAATAAATAGAGCAATCAGGCGAACTTATCAGGTCTTATGCATAAGAAAAACAATACAAATTGTAGGCAAAAGTTGAGGGATTATTGAATAACTTACTTATTGAATAACATAATTTTCAGGGTATATGTGAATTTATCAAAAGTTGATAAGCAATTGCTCAAGGAATTTAAGAATTTAATTTTAATGTATACTTTAAGGCCATTAACCACTACCAAAACCTTCTTTGCGACTGGGTTCATATGGAATAACAGAAATTACTGGGTATGCTTGAATTTATAAAAGGTTTTAAGCAACTGCTATGAGAATTGAAGGCTTCATGGCGTATGAGTAATGTATGGTAGGACTTTACAGCCTTAAGTAGTAATAAGTAACTAATCCTATTTCAGGACTTGATTCATATTGAATAACATCATTTACAGGGTATATTTGAGATTCAAAATAAGGCTACTAGACGTGTACGTAATTTTGTGTAAAGCTGCAAATCCACAAACAATTTGTAAAAACTTCCAAAACCTTATTTGAGATGTGTTTTATATTGAATAACAGAAATTACAGGGTATATTTACATTTATGAAATATTGTAAGCAACTGCTGTCAATATTGTAGGTTATATAGGGTATAAGTATTGTTAAGCAGGGACTCAAACCACAAACATTTCTAGGAACTAACTATTCGCAATTCGGTTCATTTTCATATTCCAACTGTTCAGTTCCGAGGGGTTTGCAGTCTTGACAACAAATCAAAGTTTATTTAAGGAAGGGGAAAAAATACTTTTATTTGTAGTTTTTAGTTTTTGTTAGCTGTCAAAAAAATGCCAAAGATTAGCAAACTTTATTCTAAATGAAAAAGAGAAGAACAAAAGTCAAAGTATGACGAAAAAACTGGTTGAAATAAAGAAAAAAGTCACATAAAAATTTAAATTTAATGATTCTATTGTTTAAAAATAAAAACAAGGCACAAAAGGAAATATATTTATTGTGCAGGAAGTTTGCTTGCTTTTGCTTTTCAATCAAGTCTCTCTGAATTTCTTAAAGCGATTTTAGCTGTTCAGGATATATCTTAAAGACGACTTTAAAAGGCTGCATACGTTTGCCTTAACGACTTGCACAGAAATTCGCCTGACCTTGCATAATTCAATTTTAATTGGAGTCGACTTCTCAGAAGGAAACTGTTGTAAGCATTGGCATTGACTTTGCCTGTGCCACGCCCCCGTTTGGGCTGTTGGTACATGCAGAAACTGAAACTGGTTTGAATGTCAAAATCATATTAATTGCTACCTAAAGAAACTTAACGGCAATAAATAATAAACCGTAAAAACTATAATAAATATTGACTAAAGTTATTAATAAATAGCCGTAATTTCTTGCCAATTTGGTCAAAGTTTTGTTTGAAACACAAACACTAGGAAATAAATTAAGTTTGACTGCAGCTTAATCAATTTGCACCTATAATTTGCTGTCTGTCTCGTGTGATTTGCTTGAAGACCGGTCAGTCGCTAAGGGGATTCGCTGGGTTCAGCTAATCAACAATCCGTGTTAAATTCGATGATGCAATTGATCGAAAGTTTTTTTCTCAAGTGAAAATTTATGAAAAAATTTAGTTTATAGCCTTTGATTATGAATTGAGGCATATATTTATTATATATATTTACATTCTTGATCAGAAGCAAAAGCCTTAACTACTCAGCCATCTCCCTTAAACATGCCTATTACTTTTTAAGCAAAGCCTTAATGGAGTCAGTATACATATAAGTGTCTGAATTGTCCGAAGTGTCAGATCGTATATACAGTCGAAACCTGATAAAAAAAAATGCTGCCCCCTGAAAAAAATTCGTTCGAATTCCTTTTCGATAAATCAAATTCCTGTGTCTTTACTCGACTGTATTAAAAATTAAGTTCTTATATGAAAAACTTTGGTATTTTATAAGATATCTGAACTAAACTTCATGTCTTATCAGCATTTGATTACTCTATCTTTTGCGCTATATGAAATACCTTTTCTGACAGATTATTTCTAGAGGAGCAGAAGAAATACTTATAGAATATATCTCAATCAAAAACATCAATACCATATCAAGAATACTGTTATAAGTATATATACTAAGGTGTTATATGTACAACATGTGAAGAATATTCATACAAAGTCATATATGAGAAGCCATATCCAAACCTTTCCACAGGAAGACTATAGAAGTTAATATTTCATATAGCGTTCTATCTAATAATAAATTTTGGATTTTCAAAAAATAATTGGAAATTTACCTTTAGAAGTTATCTTATATAGTACACCCATAAACGAACCCTATTTAAACTGAAGCACTTACGCATACATTAATGAACTCCCTCCTTAAGTTAAGCCTTAGATACACTCATTTAGCTCCAACTATCCTCTTAAATGTAAATAGCAACATTTTATAGCTCGTTAAAAGCCTCTGCCATTGCGTCAATTGCAACAATTTTGCATAATCTTTGTGTTTCACACATTAAATAAATTTCATATATTTTTTATGGTGTAGTCAAAATATTTTCTCAGTTATTCACTGTAAATGTATGTTATATGTAAATACTTCGGAGCCAGCCGAAATGTGTAATAAAAAAACATTATTCAACTCTGTAATTATCATTAGTGACGCCTTCTGCAGGGCCTTGGCTCGTAATGGCAGCCATTGCGGATGATTAATTAACAAAATTCGCGAAAATGTTTGCCGCCTGCCAAATTTGTGTGTGTCGTGTTTATTGTCTTTTGTCTTTCGTGGGTTGCGACTTGGCGATGCCATAAAGCAAACGCCGTTAACTTGGCCAGCACACACCACATGGAATGCAGCCCTACACAAATATATATATATGCTTACCATTGTGACCTTCACATAGTCAGAATCTATTGTGAGCAGTGGTTGACCTTGATTTAGTTTTGATTTCATTTGTAGATCCCGCTTGCCATTGTCAAACATTCTCAATGTGAGCTTATGCTGCCCTGAACACGTTCGACTTGTTTCGGAGCGAACCAGTTCCAGTTTACTTAACTTTTTTTTGGAATCAATAGATGAACTATCATAATTCAATTTGTGGCAAAATGTGAAGCGCAATTAGCTAAAAGGTTTTAACTTTTTTTCTCTTTATAAGCTAAAATTTGTTTGTTTTATGGCCAAAAAGTATTTAAATGACAATTTTTATAATTTTTATGTGATTTTTATTGAGCGCGTAATTAATCAACTGAAGAAACAAGAAATGAGGTGAGGCGCTTATAATACACTGAACCCAATAAAAATGGACTAAAAGGGTATATTGGTTTTGTGCAAAAGGTATGTGACAGGCAGAAGTAGGCATGGCCAAATCAATAAAATTTATAATAAAGTATATATATTCTTGATCAGCATGATAAGCTGAGTCTAACCAATGAAGTATATTGCCATAGCCAAGGACTTAATATTTTAATTGTATATAGTATCTGTATATCGGATATCAAGTTAATCATTTTTGCTTCGATAACTCAGGATGAGTTTCTTAATATTGATATTAATCTATATTTTGCCATAATTTTTGATGCATAACTCGACGTCCATTAAAGCTAAAAACATCAAATTTAATATACAGATTCTAGTCTATCAAATTATAAATATTTTTGATTTGGAATATTACCCACTTGTCTCCAAATATTTATAATAAAATAACGTATTATAGATAAAAGAGTGTTGGTCTTAAGTATTTACACTCATTTATTTGTCATATTTATGCTCTGAACATTTCAGTAAGATCGTATATCTAGAACCACATTTGTTTTAGCAACTTATTTACCGTGCTGCGAACAAGCACACATTTTAAGTATGCGTGTGTATTCACACAAGAAGTAGAAGAAGAATGATTCCAACAGCAACTAAGTACAGAGTTCAGGGTATCTCCTCGTTGTGCACTCCCGACCCTGAATACTCTTGTTCAGAATTAAAATATACCAGTTCTGTAACTGTCGTTAATCTGATGCCTTTATAGATTTTTGATTATATCTGGCATAACTGTGCTTATTTGTATTCATTAGCCGCATCGTGTATCGTAACTTGTATAATTTAATATCAGTTTTTATAACTGTTTTATATATTCAATTTTTTCATGCAAATTTCTTGTGTTTTTCGACCTTGGTATTTCGATGCCCGTTTTACACAAAAAAAAAGATCATCTGTTGTTTTCTGGTATTTCTTTATTGATACGCTTCCTTGATCTTTATTTTTAGACTGCCCCAACTGCGTGGACGAGTCGCAGTACATGCCAAACAAATGGACGATGCCGCTGCTGAAGCTGGGCGAGAAGCGCTACTACCTGGGCATCTTCTTCAAGGTAAGCCACATTCCGCAGACTTTTAGCTGCAACTGTGCAACGGTTCAACGGTCTTCAGTCCGGTTGATATTTTGCCATTAACTTAGCAGCTGCATTGCAAATATGCATATGAAATTTAACGTCAAGAAGCTTGCAACAGACAAAGCCATATACACACAAGTGAATACCATATATACATATATAGATATGTTGAAATTATACAAGATCTTCAGTAAAATCTTCTCCCAGCAAGATATAAGTTACTTACGATATAGCCACACCTCCAACAACAACCATCTTGTTATCATTGACTGTTGATATATTTAGCCTCAGAACTGATATCAGGGCCATTATATCATTAAGTGAATATTACCTATATACATGACCATGATGTTTCGGTCGGTAGAATAACGTGCTTGGACACGCATCGCCAGCTGATGACGCTGTTAAATCTAATATAATATCTATTTTTTATAATTTATGCAGCCATTCATATTATAAACGTATTAGTCAAACGCATAAAAACGCGCCCAAAACGCGCGCGTTTCAAACGCGACTCGAAATCGTTTTTTTTTTTGTTTTTTTGATGAGTAGTAGAGTAGAGACGGGTATGCAAATGCCTGACAACGGTTGTGCATTCAAACAAAATCAATAAATTTTCTTCGATTTGCCATATAAAGAAGTCTCCTTGAACTTTAAAGCCACGCCAACCGATTTACCGACAGCCACCGAAATTCAAATTGTAAATCAGCTAGATTAAATTAATCGAAAAATATTCCAAAATACAAAAGTTGATGATTGAAGTTTGAAGAGGAAGCCTTTGTTCAACATACCTTAGCCAATTAGAAACAACAGCTGATTGTCAGTCAGTGACCGTTATAAATGACATGCAAAGGTCAGGGGTGAGAGATTGATGGCTCGAACTTTTTTCACATGGTTCGCATTTGGGGCAAGGAATGTGAATCAAAGATTGGCAGTCATTAATCTGGAGTAAGAAGGTGCTTAAAAATTCTCAATTTATATAAAACAAAACGCTTGCTTTTAATTGCCAATCGATTAACACGTGTAGCTAAAATGATGTAGTTAATATAATATTAAAGGTAAGAGTGAGATCATGTTTTCTTCAATTAATCAGAATCGTTTAAACAAGTTCTTCAATCAATTTATGTCTATTTTGTAATAAAAAGAACTGTTCAATTTAAATTATATCTATTAAATCTGTTTAGATGCATAAATATATGTACATATGCATGTATATAGGTATATTATTCCAAACAACGAAAAAGTAATTAATTTTTTTGTACACCTTGTTTATGATCAGTTTGACTATCAGAGCGTGGGTCAGCGAGGGGGGAAGGGGGCGGTGCTTTGACAAATAAAACATTTCTATTGTGAGCATGCCGACAGTTAGATTGTGAATTGTATTCATTGTTCGTACATTAATTAAGAGCAGCTGCGACAGCTGATTAGGTGGCGTTGTACTACATACGAAAATACCTATAGCATGTTACCCGAGCGCACATAAAATATGGCAGAGATACTCGCTTTATAACGGCACAAACAACTTATCTTTCATTAATTATAGAAACATAACTTTCGCAAAACTTCTTTAGAAATGTTTGTTTCAAATGTTGTTTATGGCTCAATTCCCAATTAAGAATCGCTGTAAATCTCATGCATATTTTAGCATATTTAACATTTTAATTTTTTTGCTGTCTGCGTTTCGTGTGTGTTACGCAATGGTATATAAAAAATGCAGAAAAATAAAGAGAAACAAATTAAAATTAATTTGCTTGCGGCACGAACGGCCCGAGAAAATCATATTGTAGCCAACAACTGGCCAGTCAGCAAATGGATTTGGACTTGGTCGATGTCTTTTCGTTTTTTAATGCGACACTAATTGCGGTTAATTATGCGAAGGAGGGCTGCCTGAGGAGGCGTGCCAGCTGGTAATAGTCGATTGAGCAACTCCATCAATACATGAATTCACTATGTTAATGACATTTACAAAAATAGTGTCAAACATTTCGTTGCCATCTAATTGAGTTGCTGTTAATTGAATTCGATGTGGAACAAGAACATTTTGTAGTAGCAAATGCGACAGTTAACATAAATTATATATCTTAATGTGTGACTGACTGACTGATAGATAAATGTTGAACAACTCAAAGATAGAAACCCCAACTCCTATTGAATTAAACTTATGTGAAGTGTTACGATATTTTTGCTATTTCCACTTATAAGAGTGGAAAATGGGTGAAAATCGACTTAAGCTCTCTTTTTTGATGACTTATTATCAAATTCAAGCTCGTTGTCAAAGATCGTAAGGATAATTTATTTTCAAATTTGTGTCCTGCCACTCGTCAACGTGGGAAATAGGCTTGTTACTCCTCATTATATTCAAGATCACTGTCAAATATCTTCGCAATGATTTATATATATTATGTTAAGTTTACCCATTATGAAGCTCTTTCCACTCTTCAGCATGGAAAATAGGTGAAAATCAATTTTAAATTTTTTTTCTTCATCATAGTCAAGCTCCTTCAGTCAAAGATCTTTAGAATAATAACTGTTTACTCTTTCCACTCTTCAGCGTGGAATATAGGTGGACATTGATTGAATATAATTTTTGTGCCAATCTGCTCATCAGCTTTAAACTGTTTGAAGTTTAACTAAATTCACTTACGACTTAGTTTACGCTTTCATACACAATTCATCTAACTTGGTGGAAAATGAGTGATATGAACGAAACTTTGATTTTCAGTTTCAAACTCATTTTCACTGTGTAGACAACTGTTTCGCAGCTTCAAGCAAACGATTTAAGCCAAGCAAATCCCCCTGGTATCCTCTAGCTTATTTGAAAATATATTCATTATAAATAAGCTTCAACGTCTTTCATTTGCCCCGTTTGTGCTAGTTTTTGCTGTGAATTTCCACTCGCTCTCTCTCTTTTACATAATTACATAATACCCATCGAACTCGAGCAAACATTCAATCATTCTGCTCCAATCCTTTCATCCAATTGCTGTTGGCCACATGTGGCACATGTCACGAGTTGCACACAAACACACACACATACACTCACATAACAATTCGCATTCGATTGCATGACTGATCCAGATCTTAAACGCCGTGTCAGCTGCCACAGTCAAAAGTGCCCCCTCACACCTCTCTCCACTCTCCTCCTCTCCTCTCTCCACTCTCCACTCTCCACTTGCAGCTTGGTCTCTCACCTGGCTGCAACGAGCGTCAATAAAAGTCGTCAGCATTTTATGTTTCATTTCGTTTTTTTTTTCTGTTGCATTATTTAACAGGCTGCGCGCTTGCAACAGGGCTGGGGCAGGAGGCGGATGACATGTGGCAGTTGGCATTTCGCAGGGCTTGGCAGTTGTGGCAACCACCCACGCTTGCCGCTTACAAGCTGACAGCCAATTAGAGACGACGTTGATGTGGCCAAAAACGCTCGATGATAGTCATCAGACGTAGCAAATTTTACTCTAGTTTTGCCATATTCTGCGTAACCATATATATCTATATATATATATATCAATATATCAATAACTGCAATTTGATATTCAATTAACACTAATGGCTTTTGGTGACACCTGGCCCTCGCCCCTAATTAACCCAGACACGCCTACCACCTACCGGCTGTGCCTGTTGATTCGCTTGTACCACATACATTTTTATGGCAACTCTGTGAGTGTGTGTGTGTATGTGTGTGTGTGTGCTTTGCCACCAGCAGGTGATGCGCATCTAAATCGATTACGCAACTACCATGTGCAGCACTTTGCCTGTGTGTCCCTTGCCAGCGTATCCTCTGCCAGCTAGCTCTGCGGTCTACCGCCCATGTCGACATCGACGTCGTCATTAACTTTGCTTTAATTGTATTAGCCGTAATTGTGCGCGAATAAAGCGCAAACTGACGCAGCATCCTGGTGCTGGCATCCTTTCTGCGGCATCCCCAATGACGAGGAGAAAGTTGTCATCTTTCCCGTTGTTGTTGTTGTTGTTGTTGTTGTGGCACGCTTACTGAAAGTGTTTATTGGGCTGTAAAAGAACGCTTCACTGACGCCTAGAAGTCAATTAGTTTGCCATATGAGCAAAAGAAAGCAGTAGCACCTACATCCTGCACCAGCTACTGCTCCTACTACTTACATAGCTCAGCTTCTGCTTTATTTTCCTCTCCTAACCAGAGGTATTAAGGGTCCTGTTTACCTGACATGCATTTCATGTTAGCTTTAAGAAATTCTATGGGCACATTCTTTAGAGCTGGAACAAAACTTTAAGTTGCCACATGTATACCCTATAAATATGAGCTGTGTATCTTCAGTTTTCTAATAAAACCAATTTTGGTTGTTTTAACGGTATCTTCCATTCGAACACTGCCTACAGCATTTTTTGATGTCTAATTTATTGCAATTATGTTCATATTTAGTCAATATCTATGAAAGGTGCAGATAATATTTCTAAATATCAAAAGCAGAAATAGTTCGTGATAACAAATAGGGTTCAGATCAGGTTTGAATATTCTATATATAACTCAACCAATTTATTAGACACACAACTTAAGAATTCGAGCCGGGTCGATTGAAAACAGGTTGCCAAAAGTATGAAAATAATAATCAAATAGCTATCAAATGCAAAATATGAAGAGAAGCGGAAATTGAATTAAAGAGTTCGTAAAGAGTATTTGAATTTTGATTCAGCAGCTATATACTTTTGTTGGGTGTACCTTTGTAGGGTAGACTTTAGTAGAGTATACTCTTGCAGAGTATACTTTTCAGGGGTATACTTTTGTGGACATTTATAGGGTATACTTTTGTAGGGTATACTGTTCAATGGTATACTTTTGTAGGATATATCATTGTAAGGTATACTTTTGTAGGGGCAAACTATTGCAATGTACACTTTTATAGGGTAATAATTTTATAGGGTATACTTTTATAATATATAAATTTGTAGGGTATACTTTTTAGGGGCATACTTTTGCATAATATAATTTTGTAGGGTATTCTTTTGTAGGGTATACTTTTGTGGGGTATACTTTTGTAGGGTATACTACTTTTGTAACGTATACTTTTGTGGGCACAAACTTCTGTAGGGTATACTTTTGTATGGTAGACATTTATAGGGTATACTTTTGTATGGCATACTTTTGTAGGGTATATGTAGGGTTGTCTTTGTCTTCTCACTTTGCATTTACACACAGTTGAAGAAGGCATTCAGGAACATTTAGAGTATAAAGAGTATTTTGAACACTTAGAGTCTAAAGAGTATTTGGAATTCCTTGCTACATTTATAGCGTTTAATTTTGCCTTCCCACCAAGCACTCACAAATTTTGGACCTCTTTCATTTGCAGGCAAATTGGTTCAAAGCCACGCAATATTGCCGCTACCACGGCATGCATCTGGCTAGCATTTCATCACAGGAAGAGAACGATAGACTGGAGAAACACATACGCGACTTTGGTGAGTGAACAAAGAAGAAGAAGAGAAGTGCTTGGAATGCTTTAAGCCTGGGCCAAGTACTTGGACTGGTTTTTATGCAAGACAAGGGGCTTTGACTTTCTAGCGTGCATAATACGCGGAAGTTGGTAACCCAAAACTTCAAATGCTGACAAAGGGAAAATGGACGGGGGCAGGTCGGACAAAAAACTACAAATGCGGCGAGGCATTCAATTTCGATGCACTTTCCACATGAATCTCACAAAAGTGAATGTGTGCAGGTGGGCAGCCACGCCCATTAGTGACTGTTAAGGCACCCTAATCCGTTGAAAAGTGCGCATAATTTATAACTCTCCAACTCTTTTGCTGTTTTTTTTTGTCTGTTGCGCAAACGAACAACAACTCATTCACAGGTTTGGGTCACGAGCATTTCTGGATATCTGGCACAGATCTGGCCGATGAGGGCAACTACTTTTGGATGGCCACGGGACGGCCCATCACGTTCACCAACTGGAATGCCGGCGAACCAAACAATTTCCGCTACGAGAACGGGGAGGAGGAGAACTGCCTCGAGCTGTGGAATCGCGATGGCAAGGGTCTCAAATGGAACGATTCGCCCTGCAGCTTCGAGACCTACTTTGTCTGCGAAGTGCAGCCAGTCTGATGGAGCCACCGTTTCCCATACACATCTGCATAAACATATCTAAACATACTTATATGTATATTCATATATGTACATATAGAGGATATCAAGCATACGACATGCGGCACACAAAGCAATTAATTTAGCTGGCAAAAAAAAAGAAACAAATTTAGTTATTATGTTGTTTAGTGTACACTAGTTGTTAAGTGTGTGATGGCATTGAATCTGAATTTTGCTGTGCTGTGCTGTGTATGTATTAATCTAATTCTGATACGAATCCAAAATTTCAACAATCAACAAATTATTTACATAATTTAACAACAATTTCGATTAAGTTCTTGTTGATGCTTAGCTAGTAAACAAATTTAAATTATACGCTCGTGTAAATCGTAGGCATTTCTATTTACTTATGTACAATTAATAAAACAAAAACAGAAATTACCCCATTAAAATATTTGGTGTTAAGTGAGATTAATGTGTGAAATTTTCAGGCGGTGCAACGGTGCGGATGAGCAACGCTCAATATTGGAACCAAAAAATGCGGGCAAATAAAATTGAAAGTGCCTGTCGACACGCGCGTTCTCTCTCTTTCTCTCTTTTCAACACTCTCCTGCTCTACATTGCTGCCATGCTTCCTCCCTCTCCTTTCTTTCTTAAGGATGCAGCCACCTGTCGTCTGCCAGGCAACTAAACACAACTAATACCGATATAAGTTATAATCATCTGGAACTGCTTGACAATGCTCCAAAATTTAACAAGTCAAGCTGCACAGAGAGACAGAGAGACAGAGAGACAGAGAGACAGAGAGAGAGAGAGAGAATGCTTGAGGGAACTGTCTGCTTATCTCTCCGCTTGTCCAGCTGTTGAGCTGTCCAGCTGCACGCCGCCGGCAAGGGCTAGTCACGACCTCCTCTGGGACAGACAATGCGAAAACGTGCAACGAGCCGCCTTTACAAGCTGCGGCTGTTTGTTGTTTATGCGCCCAAAAGGGCTCTAGCAAGAACAACAGAGTGAGAGAGAGGGAAAGAGACACAGAGAGCGAGAGGGAGACAAGAGGAGAGAGTATAGGAAATTCGCGCATGCGTGAGTAAAAGAGGAAACCGTAAGAGAAATTGAACTTTAAAGCAAAACAAATATTTCTTAACTCTGCTGGCATCACAGCAGGCAAATAGAATCCTGGATAGTAAAACCTACTAAAATATTAAAATTCAGTAATTTTTGAAGAAAAAATCATTGACAATATGTCAAACTCATGCGTACCACAACAATCGATTGATGTTCAAAAAGTAAAACACAAAATTTTAAGAGGGAATAAAATCTCACTTTTAGTCAAAAATTCGATCCAGTCCGAGGTCTGATATTTCTTAATATCAAATGAGTGTAGCTAAAAGAAATGACTGACTATTTTCGGAAACCTTACCTTTTTGAACTCGTTTGGAGTATGGTATTCAAAAAGTTAAACTCTAAATTTTGCCCATATTTGATAATAGTAAGTAGAGTCTATATCATTGACCAAAAGTTAGATACATTTTAAAAACAGATATAAAATTGTTCTTTTAGTAACTATAACTCAGCGAAATTTTATGCTATCTTGGAAATTCTTTCATCGAATTCATAAGGATCTAAGTATGTAAGTAATATTCAAAAGTTTCATCACAATTATTACGAAGTGCGGGCAAAATTAAGATGGAGTTCGAAATTAGCATTTTGTAACTGAAACTCGCCCATATGTTGTCCAATCTTCAAAGTACCATTCCGAGCTAATTTAGTATCACATTTACAAAAAAAATGCAAATTGGGCTACAAATTTAAGGGAGATATTGAATTTGAAATGATTCATTCTTGGTGAAATGCTATCCGATTTGAAAATATTTTACCTTTTCGAAACTGTGCGAATCTCTTCTTCTCAACATTCAAACTTTGAAAATTTTGATTTTAAAATGTGCTTAGCATGTAAAGATATTCATTGCCAAATATTAAATTTACATGAACACATATGCCAAGATTTCCAGCTCTGCACACCACTGTGCATATCCAAAGAGAACAAAAACTCATCTCTCTCTTTTCATATCGCTCTCTGTCTCTCTCTTTCTCTTTTAGACACCCATCGCTCTGGCTAAAATAATTTACAGAAGGCAGCGACCTAACCAAAACATAGCCACAGTCAACGACACGGACAGCGACGCACGAATTCACGACGACGCCGACGACGACGCATTCCGTGCTCCGTGTTCCGTGCTCGTTGCTCAGTGTCCGGCGCAAGACGTAGCCGTAGTCGTCGCCGTAGCCGCTGTCATCAGTTCGTTGTAGACTTTTTCCCGGCACGGACGTGCGTTGCTCGTGGCAGGCGGTTAACAGTTGAACGGCTCTGCCACAGTTTCGGTTGAGGTTTCCTCCACTCGAGTTTCATTAGGCGACCGCAAAACAGGACGCGAGGACGCAGGGACGTGGACGTAAACGTGGACCCAATAAAATGTTAACCATGCAGCACATTTAAACGACAAACAAATGAAAAAGTGCGTAAATTATGACATTGCTTGTGGGCGGGGCCAAAATGTGGGTGGGCACGATTTAAAAAAAATATAAAAAATAAAGGAAAATGGAAATGGAAATGGAAAGGAAAGCGCTTCGTTGCTCCAGCGCTTTGTGTGTGGGCTTTGCCGCTGTCGTTGTCTCTGTAGATGTAGATGTTTATGTGTGTGTGTGTGAGTGTGTGTGTGTGGCGTGTCCTGATAACATCGCAGAAAGTAAAATTAGGGCAAAATGCTTCTGCAAGCAGCGAGGAGGCGAACACAAGTCAATTCGAGAGCGAGCGAGGGAGAAGTCCTGCTTGGGTCCCTCCCTCGACTAAAGTGTCCTACTCATCGCAGCCTAATTAATTCAATGGGCAGTCGTCCCCACCTCGCCCGTCAGCTACGCGTTTCAAAATTCAAAATGAAATTGATCAACTGTGCCCATAAATAAATCATTGCAATTTTCTCGCTCGACGTCTTCAATTATTTTTAAATTATTTGCCGAAACATAAGTGCAAAATACATATTAAATTTAAATACGCAGCTAGCAAAGAGACCAATATAAATATAGAGAAGAAAAAACACAGATAATCCGCCGCGTTTCTTTCTCTGAACTTTTTAAAAATACATTTTCCACATTTTCATTGCCAAGCAAAAAGCAGCGCAAATTAAATGTGTAGGGCACACGCTCAACCAAAACCAAAACAAAGAGAAAATGTAACAAAAATCAAAATGTCAAAGCGAACAAAAAAGTGTGTGAAATGTGAAAAAGTGCGTGGAAAATCAACATCGAGTTCTTTATAGCATTTGATATATGTACATATATTAAATTTAACATTTATTGCACAAACAAAAGGCGCATATTTCAAAGGTCGACATTTTGCTGCCGGCTAAGCAATTAAAATTTGACCCCAAATTACACTGAACTGCAAAATTCAGTATATTAAACATTATCAGCCGAAAATCAAATGTTTTCTTATAAACACTAACTAACTAAACACTAACTAATATTCTTATCAAAATTTAAACTAAGCTTGCAACCAAGCATCTAAAAGTGGAATACGATATAGTTTGCATTCTTCAATATATTCGACTAGTTCTTTAAATAAATGTTCTTCTCTTTAGCACTTCTTTCTATCTTGCTGTTTTAGATATAGTCCAACCCGATAATTCATTCCCCAATAAATCGAAAACTCCAATAACTCTTCAAAAATGCCTTCCCCTTGAAAAAATTTCGTTCGAATTCCTGTTCAATAAATTGAATTCTTGTCTAATTCGTAAAAAAATGTGATTCCTGTATTATCTGTATTATCTATTAACTGTATTATCTTACCTGATCTTAACTATCACTTACTAACCGGAATTTCACGACCTTACGCAAATCTAATCTAACTTCAGTCAGTATAGAGTATAAAGTCCCAAGCAATTTTTTTCAGTAAGCTACTTCATTACCTTCACGATTTTAGGATCTGTAGAGGCCTTAGAGAACTGCTTATCCTTACAGAACTTAGAATTACAGAACTTATCCTTTCATATCATATATCAGATATCAAATATCAAATATCATATATCATATAAGATATTTCATATTTTGATTATTCTTCATTCCCAACTTTTATCAGCCGAACCTTTAGGAACTTAACCCCAACCTTACCTAACATAACATCATTTCTGAAATTGTAGAACTGCTTAGCAAAATAATAAATTATGTTATTTTGGAATATCTTCTTCCTTTATCAGCCTAAGCTCGACCCAACCTTACGTAAGCTATTTTCTGGAATTGAAAAAACCTTAGCCCAGTTCTAGTTTCTTGAAGAAACTTCCATTATAAATTTGCTGGCCTTAATTATTATACTAGAGTTATCTTTAAACATCTCATCCTAACCTTGCTTATGCTGCAACTGTTGTTGTCTGGTGTAATTTACCAATGTGTTGACACAGTCATCTCTCCTTCCACCTACACTGGTCTACTCCCTCCGGCCACAGTGTGAGTCACATGTAGCTGTCATAGCCGCCGTCGTCGTCGTCGTCGTCGTCGTCATCAACGTTCTGTTGTCCACTCGACGTCATGTTCGGCCCACAACAAACATGACATTCTACGGTTCTTTTATGCTTGCCACACATGTCACGGCAAAGTTAACTGCCACACAAGCCACAAGCATGCCACGCCCCCACCCCCCGCCACCGTCTCACGCTGTCAAGCGCTCGACCACAGGCCGAGGCAAACATGCAGAGCCCAGCCATGGGTTAAGCATGTTATATTTTGTTGTATTTTTATGCGCATCCATCCAAATCCCTGACAGCCAGTGAAATATGGCGTTGCCACGGACAGCTTGCAATTATGCAAAAAGCGAGGGCTGACGCTTGAAGGGGGCGTGGTCCAAAGGTCAGACGCAATTCGAACCGTCAATTTGAGGCAAATTGGAATTTGCTGCGACACAAAAAGAAGAAAAGGAGAAGAAGGAAGATCTTCATGACTAATTCAATGTTAAATTGTGCGCACCTCGCACTGAAAGAAGCTGCTGCTTATGCTGCCTAAAGAATGTCAAGCACATCTCATAATAGAAACATGAGCACGCCCTTTGACCCCTGCTCAATCCCTTTCCACGCCCCGGCAGCACTCGGGAGCGACTCTTTTATTGCCGCCACTTGAGCCAATATTTGCACATTTCAACAATGTTGCCTTTTTTTGCATGCACATATGTGTGTGTGTGTGTGTCTCTCTCTCTCTCTCTCTGTGTGTGTGTGTTTGTGTGGGCGTGGCACGCCTCCATCTACTGCTAGTCGGCAGTCATGCATGCACAAATGTAATGAAATATCCCGTTTGCCATTATAAGGCCCTTCCCGTCTCTCTATATACACTCACACACACACATACACAGATGCATATATAGATGTCAGGTAGCATAAAAAGTCGCAATTCAATTTCGTGCCCCGTTCCGGCTTTCGGTCTGTTGCCAATTCAAGTTGCACCTCCAACCAGTTGGCTGCCCCCCAGCACAATGCCAACTTGTTATGCTCTTTGGTATGGGGCAAGGTTTCAAGTGTGGCATGGTTTAAACAGGAACTCAAGTGGTTGCCAGTTGCAACCCTAAAAAGCTCTCTGAGGCATCTAATAAAGGCATACCACGCGCAACTTATTTAGTTTCAAATTAAAATTTTTACAATACAAAACCAGATTTTCGAGTTAGCAAAAAAAATCAAAAAAAAAAAACGATGTTTGTGGTTTGCACCTGCCCTGAGACTTCGTTTGTGTACCTGGGTTTCAGATATCATTATGATAAAGGTAATGTTCGGATTAGCCCTAGATTAGACTGTTTTTTTTTGACATATTTCATGGTTGTAGGTTTGGTTCATTGTAAAATGTGAATAAGACTTCCAACATTTTCGTTAACAAACATGTAGGATGGGTTTTCTCTATAGTTCAGTTTGTCTGCCTATAACTACCTTAGGCCAATCCAAAATGTTGTTCTATATCTATGCCTGACTATTTAGAATATATATACTACTTGCTTTACGGAGTAGAGAATTCTTTTAAAAGCTTTGGGTAAAGCGTGTTATAAATCGAAAAGATAGAGGTAGAAATATTTATACTTTTAATTTTCGATTACTGAACAAGATAAAAATATTTAAATAGAAGATCAACATAATAGTAATTCGAAATCTGCGATTCGGTTTTCATCTGCGAATATCATGGTATCTTATAAGTATTAAACCTTATATATCATCTCAATTTTTCTTCTTTACTTTTAACAGCCCCACAAATGTAATCCATATGAAAGCTCTTTCCCCAACTCATATTTCTCATCTCTGAACATTTTTATAGCTCTGATATATATTCTCGCGCATTCGATTCATAAATAACTCCCAATTGCTACTCACATATGTGAACTTATCTTACAGCCAACCCCTCCGCCTCCCTCCCCCGTCTCCAGCTTCCCTGCTGACCACGTGACTAGACGTATTTCGGATATGTAACGCGACACGCCCGACACCGTTTGCTCATTCCCGGACAGCACTTGGTCTGGTTCCCATGCCCGATTGCATTTGCTAGCTGTTGTTCCTTTAGTTGTTCATCTCGTTGTTGTTGTTGTTGAGTTGTGCGCCCTTTGGTGTTGTTATTGTTGCAATTGTTGTATTGTTCTGGCTTTGGCCTCTATGGACAGGGCGCACGTGAGCCACCCCCTTGGCATGGCCATAAGCACGCGATGCACTTGGCCAAGACGCAACCCTTTGCTGCCCCGACAGCTGCAGCTGCAACTGTTGGCAATTTTCATTCCGCACGAACGGCACCCGGCAAAGAAAGAGAGTGCGAGGCGGGAAATAGGGAAATTATTTTCATGCTCACGGACGTCGGCACTTGAGGGCATTCTTTATGACATGCCTGGGAAAATGTCTGCGCTGGCAAAGCAGCGCATGCAAAATGCAAAAGCTTTGGATTACTTTTTTTGGCTTTTTATTAAATAATTTAAAGCGATTCCATTTGATCTCCGCTAAAGCTAAAGCCACTAACAGAGACAGAGGGAAGAGATAGCGCAATGGGGGGATAGCTAAAGGAAGTTGGAGCTACAGAAGGAAGGGTAATGACAGCTTGTCTGCCGCAGCTTTGATACAAAATTGTCTATTTCCTGTTTGTCTGGCTGGCTTGTTGTCATGACTAAAGGGGCGTTCAGAGTAGCGTGGCCAAGTGTCAGGTTGCAGGGCAATCGAGAAGAGGGCTACAACAAAATAACAAGCAAAGTTGACAAACATCCTTCAAATTACATCAGAAGCTACAAAGTTAACAAAACAAATTTTAAAAAATCCGATTTTCATGCTGTCTAGTACAGTTTACCAGGAAAATCTATAGAAATTCTTTTAACTTGATTGGGTGTATGTGTATATGAGAAATTGTAGAAACTCTCAGAACTCAGAGCTGTCTAAATGTTGCGTAGTATATAGCTTAAATATAGAAGAATAAGGCACATGACAAACTCTGTTCTTTTTCCCTGTCTTTCTTTATCTCCCTCCCTTCCTCTATATCTCTTCTGCCTCCCTCACGCTCAGTCTGCCTCTCTCACTGAATCTCCTTCCCTATCTTCGTCTCTCTCTCTTTCTCTCTCACTCCCTCTCTCTCTCTCTCTCTTTCTCTCTTTGTCCCTGTCTTTCTCTTTCTAGCTCTCCCTGTCTTACTGAATTTCCCTCCCTATCTCTCTCTTACTCTCTCTCTCATTCGGACTCCCTTTGATCTTCATTTTAGATTATTGTTGGGAAATTTTCAGTTGAACAATATGTAAACAATATTCCATTAAAATGATTAGATTTGATTTGATGTGTACACCGAATTTTGGGTATCCGAAGCTATAAAAATTTTAATTAAAATAACAATAAATAAAAAAATGGAAACTTAATTGAATTTATAGCCTACAGCTCAAGCTATAAGAGTGAAAGCCATGAATCCTGTTAGGAAATGGGCCGACGCACAGAAATTAAATTGAAATATGAACATGAAAGCTTTTCATTTATCAAGAGCCCATCGACGTTGACCTTAGACATTAACACATTCACACATCTTATCTGTATGTGTGTGAGTGTGTGTGTGGGTGAGTGTGTGTATGGCAGGGTGAGCAGCATGACACTATTTATCAAAAAAAGTAAACTTGGAGAGCATAAAGAAAACAAACGTGCCACAAAACGAGGCAATGGTCCGGCTCACAACTTATCAGCATCTAGGGGAGGCTTCTGCCATTGACGGCTGCAAACATAGCTGCTGATGGTAGCCCCAAATCCAGCAGCCCACTATACAAGTGTGGGTGGCGGCCAGACAGAAAAAAGGCGATAATTTGAGGCAGAAAGAGAGAGGGAAAGAGAGAGGTAGAGTGGGCGTGGGGCAGCTGGCGAGACAGTGGATAAATGAGTGGCATGCTGATGGCCATGGCCATTTTGGTGCTCGATGCCAGAGTCTAAGGAGGCATTAGGTATAATCATTATGATGATAAGCACGAACGGTTTGATTTTTCCCGTTTATTGGGGCTCGTTGTCAGCGACAGGACATTAAGGAAAACCCGCGCGTGTGAATCCTCGTCAGCCATTGAAGTCAATGTCTTTGGCCTGATTATCATCATCATCATCATCACCATTATCATTATCATTGTTCATTCACATCAGCTACAGAGCCATTGTATCCAGTTGGATCCCGCTGTATCTTTGTGGCAAAGTGTTTTGTTTTGTTCCATTGATTCAAGTGGCGTTTTATCTGAGCTTGATGGCTCTGAATGAATATCCAAATGTAAGACTCAAGAAACAGTTACTGAAAAAGAGATAACAAATCAGAAATGAATTCTATTAGAATAAGCAAACATATTTGCAACAGAGAATGGCGCTTTTTATGTGAGTTTTATTTTCGCTTAATGTCCAATTAAAAAGTTTTGCAAATCACTTCAAACTATCAGCATTATAGGCTTTGTGGCCAGATTACTTGCCCCAACAAGCAGCATCCACATTTCTCTATTGTTAAGCCTCTAAAATGTATTCAATTGTTACCCGAAATGTTCACAGAAATCCCCAAAACTCAACTTAAAAAACTGCCGCTGCCCATTACAAAGTGCAGGATGAGCTTTTAAAAAGTTATCCCTTACACTCGGTTGCCTTATTATGCCTAATACTCATTACAAACTTATGTAAAGGGTTTATTTGTTTGGAACAATACTTTGCGACAGGCGGACGACGAGAATAAAATATAGTAAAGATTTTTAGGGCTTCTCATATATTAAGTATACGTTCCTTTTACTATATTATTTCCTAGTCTTTGATATATACATATCTATTTTGAATCCTTAAACAGTTAACAGGAATAACTCGAAAATGTATATATATTTCAATTAAACATTGAATAATTATTAATTTATCAAAAATCAAGTTTTCCATTAAGTTTAAAGAGAATGAGTTTGAATTACTTAGAAAAAACTGCTTTGCAGGATATCTGCCAGTCGATCAAATTTATGCTGTCTATAATGTTGCTGCTGCGTGTAGTTTGTTATGCCATTTTTTTGTAATTTTTGGCTGCTCTTCGCCTGAAACTTTTTAGTTGACCCAGTTACGAAGTTTATGCACATTCGCCCATCCAAACAGACAACGCTGCGTATGGATAATATTTGCTTTGAGCTCGAGCTAAAAGCTAAAAGTCTCATCCGTATGAGCAAAACTTTCGACTTGCAACAAATTTGCTTTTAATTTACAAACTCAGCGGAATACAAAATTGGCATAAAATTTCATATTTCATGTTGAGCAAATATTTTATGACATTTCGCGGGGAAGCGGGAGGTTGAAGGAGAGCGGCATGGGTGGGGCAAATGTATTGTTCCTAATGGAGAGAGAACTAGACCATAATTGCGGCAACTTATGAGTGCAAATGTGTGTCTAAGGATCTCTGCCAACAAACTTTCAGTAGGCAGGTGCCGCAGCTGCTCCTGCTTCCTCTTCTTCTGCTGCTGCTGCTTTTTGCTTAACTGTGCTGTTTATGTACTTCATTTTAGAAAATGGCGCAGTCTGGTTAACCCACATTGACAATGGGGCTGGTTACACACACACAAACAGACACACAAACAGACATAATACAAGCGGCGCCTGTTTTATCAACGTCTTTTACCATTGTGTCAACAAGCGAGGGGCAGCCTGTGACCCACTGCAGTCAGTGAAAGAGACAGAGGGAGAGAGAGAAAGAGATAGACTGTTAGAGATAGACAGACTGATGAGAGAGGCAGAACAACTGACTGCGGCATTAACTGCAGCACATTAATGTTATTGTGGGCGTCGCTGCGTGGGTTTTAGCGCTTGACTGACAACAAGCAACAACAACAACAGCGGCGAAAAGAAAAGGAAGAAGAGCAAGCTGGAAGTTAAATACCCTAACAGATACTAAGTATATGTACAAAACTGCCTGAAGGCCTATGCTGCTCTGGCTTTATAATAAATTGTTATTTAGAATTAATTCTCTGTAACAATTAAATAAATTAATATATATGAAATATTTCATAAAATAACTCGCTTTCGTAACTTTTAGTTCCTATTGAAGCTGTACAAATATGCTAGATACAAATATGCTAGATAGAGGAGAGTAAGGCCTATAGATGAAAAGCAAGGTCTTTCATACAGAAACTCAACGTAACTGTAGAAGATGTATGATATAAGGTTTCTAAAGTATACTTGAAGACAGACCAGACCTACTTATCAGCTATCAGCTGATAATGCTAATCAATAACATATGTATGTTTATAGCTTACTATCTTAAGGACCTTTGCTTGTAAGTCTCACATATTTGGTGACAATTTTTAATGTCCCTCCGTAAGTGTATAAAGAGACGAAATACGCTTTTGTTGTTTGGGCGATTAAAAGTTTTATCCGACGTTGTCGTCGGTGTTTTTTGTCTTCCTTCGCGTTTGGCCTCATTCTTATGACACAGTCGCGGCTTTCCCATTTTCCTGCCAACAACAACGTGTTGTTATTGCTGCTGCTGCTGCTTCACTGTGGCTGACCTGCTAACCTCAGCCGCTGGTAACTGGCAGCTGGCTTACACACCCACCCCCAAGCAACCCTCAACCACCCAAACCACTGAGTCAACCCACTTGGCACACTTTCTGCACAATTACGGGCCAATCAATTGCTCGAACTGTCAATAGTTTGCAATAAATATTGGGAACGCGGCTTGTGCAACCTAATCGAACTTGGCTCGCAAATGCCAACGAGTCCACTGCCAACTTATGGACCGCAACTTAAACAGTTGCCACTTATCACAGTTTCTCTCTTAATCTTATTTTCAGATTCTCTGTCAGACAACTTAAGCAGTTGCTACTTACCAGAGATTCTCTCTCTCTATCACTGTCTCTATATTTATCTTTATCTCTTTTTCATATTTTACAGCCCTGACAAACTCAAGTCCTACCTACTGAATGACAGCCTGAGCTGCAGTTGTCCAGCTGACAGCCACTTGGCCAAGGAGTAGCTGCAGCAGGAGCAGGAGTTGGAGCAGGAGTAACAGCTATCACAGACATGGGCGATCTTCAGGCAACCATTGAGTTCTCTGTTGAGCTGCACAAATTCTTCAATGTGGATCTATTTCAACGAGGGTAAGTAAGCGAATATAAACATAAACAAAAACTAATATTTTAAAAACCTTAAAAGAAAAACTTTAAAGTGTGCTGATCTAATTCTTCAAACTTGCATAAATTGGTCAAAAATAATCAAAATTTCAAGGCCTGTGCAGTTGTCTATGGAGTCTTCACTGTAGATTAATTATAAATTTAAGCTTAATTCATATTTTAAAAATAAAAAATAAAAAATATGAAGTTGGACCCTTACTTATTTTGGAAAACATTTTTTTATTCTAAGTTAGAATTCTGAAATTTGGTTTAAGTCAAAAGTGCTTATCGAAATTAGTATTAAATATTACTTTAAAACATTTTAATAAAATTTTATATCAAAATCCCTAAAATTGTAGGTTGTAAAGTTATTATAGTCGTTGGTCTAATATTGCAAACTTGCATAACTTTGTCAAAAATAAACCAATTTTCAAGCCGGGTACCATATGCTTTATATTTTTCATGATTGTACACTTAAATCTTATGTATTTTTGGAAAATCAATTTTTTTTTAAGTTTTTTAGGCAAAATAAGTAAGGGTTCTCCCTCAACGACCCTTACTTATGAATGTACAATCAATACAAAAGAGATATCAGAATCAGATATGTAATGCACAGTAAAAATATTCTGAATATGAAAAGACTAAGCAAAATAAAGTTCTATGTTTGACAAAGTTTTTTTTACATATTTGTCATTCGTAGCCAATAAATTGATCAGTTCAAATGATCTCTTAAATCGAGAAAAAACATGAAAAACTAATAATTTGCTGAAAATATTTAAGACATTTGCAATAAATTTGAAATTAAGTGCATTTGCAATGATAAGTATTGCAACGTACCCACTTTTCGCACACATGTTGGCAATTGAGTCGAATATATTGCACAAAACTGGGTCAATAATCATACTTAATATCAGATATATATGCAACGTAACATCCATGAAAATTCCCTGGAAAAAACGAAACACCTGCAGAATGAAGAAATAAATTTGTTGCCACTTGCATAAAGTTTTAAAAAATTCAATGAGAAACAGGGGAATTTACGCACTCGAAGTGTTGGGCAAACAAAGCGAAGCGAAATGCAATAAAAAAAAGTATATATGAGAAAAATCAACAAAGGGGCGTGGCAATACAGCAACGTAGCAGGCACTAATTGTCAGCAAAGTGTTTATGCGATTGCAGTTGTTGTTGTAGCGGTTGTATTGGTTTATTGTTGTATGTGTGCTGCTGTTGACGGCAGCCCTTGAAGATGAACGAGGAGCGGATGCCACACGCATTGAAAGGAGGCGGACGTAGACAAGTGGGCGGCAATAGCCGGGCAGTTCGTGTGTTAAAAATACATGAAAAGCCGAAAGAAAAAAAAGCGAAGCTCGCATGAAATTTGCGCAAAACTATAAACAAAACCCCAGAGAAAAAGTGATAACAAGAGCAGAAGCGAAAGAGGTGGGAAATCGAAATAAAATTGTGTGCTTAAATTTTTTGTATTTCAACTGCAAATGGTGAATGGGAATGTGATCTGTAAATATTGAAATATTCATTTGTAGTCTATGAAAAAGATATATATATACTTTATGTACACAAAGACTTTAAATAATAATCAATTTAATTAGCGATGCAAAAGCGTTTTAAACACATTTTTCGATATATTTTTTAAGCTTTACTTAAGCACATTCGCGTTTCACGCTGCGTATACGTTATTTATATGCAAATTGATATCAGCGGATGATTAATATGCTACCTCTTCCTCTTCCTCTCTTTGCAGACTTTATCAGGTGCGCTGCGGCCTGCGCGTCTCGCCCCGCCTACCTGTACAGGTGGAGACCAGCATACCCGAGTCCAACAATGGCAAAACGAATGGCGCCTCGAGCGAGCCAAGCGACAATGAACGGGACAATGAGATGGCCACGCCAGTGGATGCATCGACGGTGCCAGGCATTGGCAGCTGCACATCCGCATCCATAATCAATGGCAGCGGTGCCTCGCGCATCTTTCAGATACTCTATCGCAACGAGGAGGTGCCGCTGCGCGATGTCATTCACTTTCGCAGTCATCTGCTGGGTGAGTTCCTAACGAATGCGAATGCTCCAGGCGCACTAAATCAAAGATAAAGTTTCCTATTCAATTGCAAATATAAATCAAGTGGCTGACGCTGCACGAACTTTTTGCCTCTGTAGCGTGTCGACAGGCCAGAAAGTTTTTGAAATTCGCCAGGGAAAATGGGAAATGCGCCTGTCCCAAGTGTCCAAAATGTTGACCAACTGCTGAGCAGCCACATGGCATATAGTATATATATACTATGGTATATATAGTATAACTTCAATTTGGCAGCATTTCACTAATTGCATTTGGTGCATTCCAACGGAGTTGAATGCACAGCCACGCCCACTCTTTATGTGCCATCTAAGACGCAGACACACAGACACAGAGAGAGCATTAGAAAGGCAATTAGTTAGCCGTGTTGGCAGCCCTTTGAAAATAGTTTTCATCGTCTTTCGTTACTTTGTTGCAGCCAAAATTCAATTTCAGGACACAAAGGCACTTGGACTTGGCCACTGCATTGACCTGATTCGAAGGCATTTGCAGGCGCTTTGCACCCCCCGGGCACAGTTAGAACATCAAAGCAACAAGAAAAAACGCAGATAAGGAAAAAAATGTACAGAGCCACGAACAGACAATATGAAAATGGCATAAAAAGTTAACCAGGCGCAAAAATGGAAAACAAATTGAAAGTCAATTTCACGGGTCGCAGGGAGGGCGGGACGCGAAGGGCGGCGCTTATAAATGGGGGCATGGCAGTAAAAAAAAATAAAATAATAATAAATAAATATACAACAGCAAAAAAAAGAAAGAAAATGAAGAGAAATGTTTTATTCGCGTTCGGAGCGAAAGGAAAAATGAAAATAAATATGTTGCAAATAGAAAATATTTTTATGTACACAGCTATTTATTTATCTTTATAGATACATTCATTTGAAGCTTATGTGCACTGTGTCAAAAGAAAAACAAGCAAGCAAAATTGAAATATTGTGAGCCTTTAACTATAAATATTTTCAATATTTTTAAAAAAGCTAAAAATAGTTAGGAGGAGGCAGAAGGAGACGTTTTGCGACCATTTATAGAGAATGTATATATTCCTAATGGGGAGCAACATTTAAGTAAATATAGCCTTGTTTCATCCGCCAATCTATCCAGTTTTCTATATATCTATATCGGGATTTCCAGGTCTCGAAACAATTTTCGGCCAAAATGGGAAAGTTTCTTAAAAAGTCCTTGATGGTCGGATAAGTGCTTGATCCCTAGATCAAGCTGGCATGGTAAGAGGCTCTAGAGACATGCTTATAACGAGTAACTCTAGAATCCTGACGATCTCAGAGCATATCTCTAGAATCTGTTACCATGATCTCAGGATCAAGCACTTATCCGACCGTCCCGGACATTTTTAGAATCTTTAACCTACCGCCGAACACATATCCTGATCCCGACGCCCATGTCTCATATAAACATAACTATTTTGAAAACCACAAAGTATTGATTTTAAAAGTTGGTTTTTCATGGCTCAAAAAGGCTTTTATTGAACAATTAATGACTACATGTCGCATAAATCAAATCAGATCTTTGAATAGTATATTTTTTAAGTCTTAAGACTTACTGCAATCGATAAGCATTTAAAAAAAAATACTTTAAAAAATTAAAAACATTTTTAAAAATAAAATCACATTTTTGGCGAAAAATTAGATGAAGTCGAAGTTCAGACTATTGAAACATTAAATAAACATAACTTGGACAATTGATGTTTAATCTTAAAAAATGTTCAAACTCAAGCAGATTCTTGCTTTTCACTGACAACTTTTCCAAATGCAACTCTGTTCGGAACCACCCTATTTGTATCGACTGGGATTTAGTTTAATCACTGAAAATGCACCTTACTCTAGTGTCCTATTCCTTGGCCTTTAAAATGATACTAATTCAACTTTCATTAACTTTAACAAAAATGTCCAAAAATTGTATCGAGTTTGTTATCAAAGATTTCGTTCAACATCCAATGACTGTTTACAAACTATGTTTTATTTGCTATGCTTTTAGGGCATAAAAGCTTAGCATTTGTTCAAGGTGCGGCTTAGTGATTACATTATATTTCAATCTGATTATCTGTCCCGACGTCTGTCCCCCACCCCTGCCACATGCCCATTTGTATAGCCTGCTGATGAGCACTTGGCAGACTTCATCAGATACCCGAGCTGCTGTTGCTGCTTTGCTGCCTTTTGGTGATGTGTGCTGCTCCGACACCTCGTTGTTGTAGTTGTTGTAGTTGTTTTTGTTCAGCAACACAACATGTGAGGCAGCAGCAACAACAATGGAAACAACATCATCCACTCGGCTGTTGGGTAAAGTGATTAATTCATTTGGACAAGTTTTGCGTGCTCCTTCCACACAACAACAACAACAACAACAACAACAACAACAACAGCCGCTGAGTGGAATCCTGTGAAGTGGCACCAACGACAAAAAACAAAAAAACAACCACAGCTAAACAAAAAGTTACTTTTACTTGACAGCTTTTGTTGTTGCGTTGTTGCTAGGGTGCATGAGTAGAGGCCCCTCCACCACCCCACCCGCTGTAACCACAGACAACACGCAAGCTTTGAGTAGCTATGCAATTTATCTCTTCTACACGTGTCTCAGGTGCGAGCTGTTGCAGCGTGTTGCAAATTGTCACGGGTAACTGTGTAAGGCGGCACGATAAACTATGCCACAGGACTGATGCCAGGGGATTTGCCACGCACTTGACTCAAAGAGCTCAGCGTTTAAAATATATATACCACAAGAAATAAAATAAAAGCGGCATAAGAATGCCACAAAAAAACAGCATAAATAACTAAGAACGTAGCAGTCGAGAGCAACCGACTGCATAATACTCGATCACGTAGCACCAACAACTTGATTTAATAAAAATGTAAATGTTTTCGGAGATGCCACGCCCCAACGTGAATTGATTTAGAGGTCTTTAAAGTGAATCAAATATATTCAAATTTTATTTGAAGCCTTGCACTAAAAACTGACGCCTTCAAAGGACGTATATGTATGTATGTATGTGCATACATAATTATTATTTAATCTATAGAGAAGATTAACATCAGCTGTAAAACTGTAGAAAATTTTAGTCTTAACAAACCCCAAAACGCGCAACTATACAAATTTTATATATTTATCAGCAGATGCTCTATACAAATATGCATTTCAAATTTAAATTTAATCGAAAGTTTTATACTAATTAGAACTTCCAAACTTCCCATACCCGTTACAAAAAGTCTTTTTCAATCCTTAGATTTTAAGATTTTACCATGAAGACCGGTGAAGGAAGTGTTTGCCGTTGTCCCAGTCACGGCTTATTAGAAAAATCTTAAGAATTTATAAGAAACAGGTACTTAGGAGTATGTGTTGCAAATTTCAGCTCCTAGCTTCAACAGCGCGCGATATGGTGTGTGTTTATACAGACAGACGTATAGAAAGACGGACGAAGTGACGGAAGGATAGGCAGAAGAAAGGAAGGAGGACGCACGTTCGGACGGACGGAAACAGAAAACTAATATACTTTTTATACTTTGTGAACGAGCAAAAACTGTCAAACAATTGTCACACGAGGCGTATAAGTAAGGCCCAAGGAAAGCTCAGACAGGCTGATGTGAGTGGCCTGTGTGTACTGGCTGGTTCAAGGTGGTGCGCAACTTTACTTTTATTGCCTTTGAGTGCGACTGAAGTCGGACTTAGCTTTAGCCACGCAAATCCCCATTTTATGAAAACAAATGAATTTTATGTTGCAAAGAAGAGTTGAAAGCAAACAGAGAAGGTGTGTGTGTGTGTGTGTGTGTGTGTGTGTGTGTGTGTGCTTGTGCAAGTTTGTCTCTGTGTGTGTGTGTGTGTGTGTGTATATTGCCCCGCTTGTGGCTGACCATAAACGCGCGTTCAGGTGTGAAGCGAATTGAATTTGATTAAATGACATCAAGTATACGCACTGTGGGCAGCCGAAGCTAAGGCGTATTAGCAATAAGATTTACTGTTAGTTTCAGTTAATGCCCTGATAAATTTATGAGTCACGCACGCATCAACAATGTATATAGAGTATTTAGCGGCATATTGATTAGCTTACCTAGCACAACACTCACTGCGTTAAACCAGCTCCAGCTGGAACGCAATAAAGCCTAAGCGAAAACCAATAATCAATGCTGATGAGGCATTGAAGGCCCCAACAAAATGAAGAAGAAGAACTTGAAATATGCGGGCTCAAGCAGTTATTTGCGCTGGGGATTTGTTTGAGTTGAACATATGACAACATTAAGTAAACTCTGTCTCTCTTTCTCTCTCTCTCTCTCTCTCTGTCTCTCTGCAGTTGACAGCCGTCACCTGAAGGAGTCCATCGAACGCGCCGAGTTCTCATTGCAGCTGGAGCTGTGGTTCGGCGAACAGAACGGCACCAGCCAACTGACGTTGGCCTCCACACGCAACCTGCAGCTGAATTTCCATCCGGGACGAGGACTGCATTATCATCTGCCCGTGCTGTTCGACTACTTCCACTTGGCGGCCATCAGTGTGGGCATTCATGCCAGTCTTGTGGCTCTGCATCAGCCATATATCAAGTGAGTGCCTGGGGTGGGGGGAGTTGGCGAAGGATGCGGAGCTCAACTTTGTCTGGGCAGGCATGCAAAGTAGAGAGTTGACAACATGATCTCTAATGTCAACCAACGTTGATAGTCATATTTAATGGTATTTTTTTGCTGTCCCTTGCTGAGTCTGGCATCCTGTGTGTGTGTGTCCTGCTGCGCTTGATTGGAGCAGCAGTGTCTGGCCGCACAAATCATTTCCAACTCATTAAAATTGCACACAACACACGTCCTCCTCGTAGCCCCTTGGCTGTGTATTATACAAAGGTCCTGCCTCCAGCTCCTGCGGCTGGTCCTTTTTCAGATCTGGCCTCTATGCTTATATTTTAATGACACTCTCTATCTCTCTCTCTCTCTCGTATTACAATTGTGTTCCTCTT
This sequence comes from Drosophila gaucha, assembly GCA_035045545.1. NCBI lineage: Eukaryota > Metazoa > Arthropoda > Insecta > Diptera > Drosophilidae > Drosophila > Drosophila gaucha. The sequence continues at coordinate 4,232,465 of JAWNOY010000292.1, forward strand.
CTTCCACCGGGCAAACTTGGCGACAACTGCAACAACAACAACAACAACAGGCTGCACCATTTGGGCGGCACTCGTGGCAGGGGCGTGGCACCTCTGCTAGTATTACCAGCTGCACCGAACCTACTTCAGCCCTGGCGCAGTCAATTTTTACGCCGTTTGATTCAGCAAAAGTTTGTATATAGACCACAGCCAGCCAACCATAGGTCCTTCATAAATTGTGCCAAAAAGTTTCTGCAACTCTTTAAGCTATATATTTTGTATTGCTACAACACCTGCTGCCCTCACCTGGTCCCTTATTAATACGATTCAGCAAATTGCGTGTGAGAGCGAAAAGCTACTGAAATCAGTGAAGCGCCGAGCTTGGAGCAAATGAATAATAGATTAGCCCATTGGAATTGAAATTCCTTGTTGACCTTGGCCCTTGACTGCTCGCAATTTTGATGTTGATTACATTTCGCCGCTGGCTGCAGCTGGGAACTCCAAATAGCCAGATTATCTTCCTCTCGCCCAAAAAACTAAACAGAATTTGTGAAAAAACCAGAGCTGAAATATTTAGTTGGATTAACTTTGAGTTAACCTTAGCTGGCTTTAAGTAAGAATTTGATTTGCCCAAACCCATTACCAAAGTTTTGACTTTTAAGTATATTAGCTTTAATGTTTTTTTTTTTAAAAAAAATTCTTGCCAAGGCTGCAAATGCAATTTGAGAGAAATTAGAAAGAACTATAAGGGAATAGCTCAAACATGAGACAGAAACTTGAACATAATTATTCTCTATAAAAAATATATAAAATTTTAAAAGATGCATTATTATTTAATATATCTTAGTTTGATGTAATAAAGTTGAATAAGAAAGTATATAGAAGAACAATTTTAAGAAAATATAAGAGATGATTAAACATATTTCAATAACCAAGAAATTTGGTTTCATCTCGAATAAAAGCTTTAAAGATATTCATAATCCGACTTAAGAAGGTGTCAGGAAATATTTGCCTCCGGATTTGCAGCCTTGGTGTATATCTCCCCTATATCAAATTCGTATATAATTCCATGAAAAAACAAAATCAAAGCAATTCTTTTTTTATTTGCTTAAATCCAATTCAACACATTTATTTCATTTTAATCTTGACATGTTACCAAATCGAATACCAAATCAATATCCGCATATAAACCCACATATATATATAAATATATATAATCTAACGCATGGAACGCCTTTTACACACGACTACAGGAAAAGCTTATTCTCATATATAAAGTTCTGGTAAGATTTCAAATTTCGTTTTCGGTAATTACTTTCATCCACTTGTAGTCTAGTTGCCAAGCTTTGCTGCGCTTTCTATGTGTGTGTGCCTGTGTATGTGTGTGTGTGTGTGTGAGAGAGTGTGTGTGTGTTGTAAACCGGATGTAGTTATTTATAGTGGTTTTAACTAGTCCTGATTCCACTTGAACTCTCTTCCAGCGCTCCACGCAGCTCGAAGCCTTGGAGCGCCGGCAAGTTGAGCTGCAGAGGGAGCACCTCACCTGGTCCACTGGAGGCGGTTTTCTTTGGTCCACAGATAGGCGGCACCACCAAGTGCAGTGGCGGACCCACTGGGCGTCTGCTGCAGTCCCGCCATATACATCGTGACATCTGCAGCCTGCTCCTGGGCGCCATCGAGCAGCTGAAGGCGACGCTCAACGAGTTCAGCACGGTGCTGCCTCCTAGCATCAATTCACAGATCGGCTCGCCGCCGCTGCGGGAGAACGATACGGGGGAGCGACTGCAGCAGCTGCTGGAGCAGGCCAAGGTAGGTCTGCAGCTTAATCATGAATTGGTCTTTAGAGCTGTCTCCTTGCAGCTACTCGAGGCCGAGGACGACTTCGCCACGCTGGCCAACTCGGACATAGCGCAGCTGTGCGCGGAGACCATTTTCTGGTGGCGCCGCGTGCTGCTCGCCTCCAGATCCTCAACAGCGGTGCACACGCTGCTCGCACGCAAGCACCACATTCTGCGCGTGCGCCGCTTTGCCGAGGGCTTTTTTGTGCTGGAGCAGCCCCGACATGCCGCCACTGGCTGTCAGGAGGTGGGCAGCAGCAGTCCGGGTCACTGCCAAGGCTATGCAGGCATTGCGGAGCTGGCGAGGCGCAGTCGCTATCTGCAATCCCTGCCGCCGCTGCCCGTGCACTGCACGCCCATCGATGGGGATGCGGCATCGCTGCCACTGATCTTTGAGGATCGGTATGTGGTGCCGGGTGCCAGTTATTCCAGGCGTCGCTCCGGCAGCGATCCGCAGCTGGATGAGACAACAGCTGCCAGCAAAAAGAAGACTCTGGCGCCCGACAAGACGCACTCGAGCAGCAGCCTGAACGGCACCAAGGACTGCCTGGCCTGTCACTTCGACTACGACTACCCGGCGAGCAATGGCAACGGTCCGGCTCATCCGCATGCCAAGTGCGTGGTCACACACCGATTTGCGCTGGGCGGCGAGGTGCTGCAGGCCAGCCTGACCATAGCGCCCAGCATCAAGGATGCCCAGCCCATTGCCTTGCGGCACAATCTGTCCAGGCATTCGGTCACGGGGTTGCTCGAGGATCTTGACACAGAGTCAAATGAGACGACGCTGCCGACGAGGCACAGCAAGTCCTTGGACCAGCTGGATGGCTGCCAGACTGCACCGGAGACGCACGTACTCGAGCCCACCTGCAATGGACGACAGGTGAGCTACAACACACTGCCCGCTGGGCTGGCACGCCTCCAGGCGGATGACCTGATGCGCAACATTTGCGAGTTCCGCCAGCGCTATGGGCATGCCAGCAAATTCGACTACTTGCACGAGATCAAGCTGCTCAATCCGCCCAAGCAGGCGTCCTCAGGTGCGGGCGCATACAATTCGCTGCCCAAGAGCATGTTGCCGCCGCGCAACTCCTATCCCCCGCCCCCGCCCAGCCAGTACACGACCATGCCGAGGAGCACCAGCTCCCAGATACCCCGAGCCGTGGAGATAGCGCGTGTGCGTGTGTCCGACATCAAGGAGATGCTGCGTCAGGGTCAGGTGCAGGGCACGCTGCGCAAGGAGTCGAGCAGCTCGGAGAGCGACATGATGCAGAAGCTGCAGATGCTCAGCTCGAGCAGCGTGCCCTTTCGACTCGATGCCACGACTACTGTCAACAGCAACAACAACACCAACAGCAGTGATCCGAATACGAGTGGATTCAGTGAATCTCTGCCCAATCTGGCACCTCCACCAGAGTTCGACTCGGATGCACGGCGGCAGCGCAGCAATTCGACCTCGTCGCTGAGCGAGGAGAGCGGCTGGGTGAGCAGCCGGCGCAGCTCGTTGGCCATCTCCAGTCCGGATACGATCACCAGCACGGGGCCGCAGCAGAAGCAGCGGCACACGCAGCTCAACCTGGGCATGGGCATGGGCCTGGAGACGCGGCTGAATGGCGAGCAGCTGCGTCTGCGACTGCAGAAGCTGCTCGAGCAGCAACAGCAGCAGCCGCACAAGCCACAGAGGAAGCGACAGTCGGCTGGGAACAGCCAGAGCCGGACGCCCGCTCGACTCCAGCAGCAGCAGCAGGAGAAGGAGAAGGAGCTGCACAAGAAGATCTCATCGGTGACCCTGACCATCAAGAAGGAGCGTTCACGCTTTCAGCTGGACCGTCTGCGCCAGCTGCCCAATGGCGAATCCACCGAGGTGGAGGACTTGGAGCGTCCGCCACCGAGACGCACTCGTCATAAAGGCGGCTCCGCCGCCAGGTGTGAAAAGTCGAAGTCCGACTTCGACATAACCAGCTTGAAGGATATGCAGCCGCTGGACGCCGTTTGCTTGCCGCCGCCGCAACAGTTCCAAGATCAGGAGCAGGAGCAGGATCAGGTGCTGGCACCACCACCACCCGACGAGTTTCGCGACCCACCACCAGAACCGGCACCGACTAAAGCACCCGCTCCAATTGCAACTGCGATGCCAGTGCCCGCTGCCTTGCCAGCTCCTCCAGCCGTGACCAAGTGCAAGACCAAGTCCATGCCCTGCCACGTGGTGATGGCAGCACCACCGCCACCGCTCAAGGAACGCCAGCCCATAGGCGCCATTGACAATCCGGTGTACCACATCTACGAGTCACTGCGTCCCATGTCCACGCCGGCGATCTTCAGCAACAAGCCGGTGCTCAAGTCCCACAGCCTGGCGGAGCTAAAGCGACCGCCACAGCATCAGTGCAAGCAAGAGAATGGCTTGGCTGCGGAGCCGGACGAGAACAAGGAGAATGCCAATGGTCAAGTGCTGGTGCGTGGCAAGCAATCAAATGGTTCGCTCAGCAAACACAAGCGCAAGAGTCAGCCGGCTGGCCAGGAGGCCAGTCCCAGCATTTCACTACTCGAGTTCGAGAAGTGCCGCGAGGAGTTCCGCAAGCAGATCAAATACCAGGGCCACATCTACTCCGACTACGTGCAGCTGGCCTCGGAGCTGCCCTACTTCTATATCAGCGATGAGTATCGCGCCTTCTCCCTCAACGGCATGCACCTGGTCATCTGTGTGCACGGCCTGGATGGCAACTCGGCGGATCTGCGGCTGGTGCGCACCTATCTGGAGCTGGGTCTGCCCGGCGTGAATCTCGAGTTTCTAATGTCGGAACGCAATCAGGGCGATACCTTCTCTGACTTCGATACCATGACTGATCGGTGAGTGGAAACATATAGGTGTCCTGCTAACTCTAGATATTGATGTACTCTTTGCAGGCTGGTGGCCGAGATCCTTTACCATATCGACAGCTGCGGACTGAATCCTGCACGCATCTCCTTTGTGGCTCATTCCCTGGGCACCATCATAGTGCGCAGCGCCTTGGCACGTCCACAGATGCGTCCCCTGCTGCCACGCCTGCACACGTTCCTCTCGCTCTCTGGCCCGCATCTGGGCACGCTCTACAACACCAGCGGCCTGGTCAACATGGGTAAGCGGAGGCAGTTAATCTGGGAAAGCATAAGGTATTGATTTTCTTATTGACTCAGGCATGTGGTTCATGCAAAAGTGGAAAAAGTCTGGCTCCCTGCTGCAGCTGTGCATGCGCGACACCACGGACATGCGCAACAGCTTCCTCTACAGACTCAGCCAGCGGAGCACACTGCATCATTTCAGCAACATATTGCTCTGCGGCTCCAGCCAGGATCGCTATGTGCCCGCTCACTCGGCACGCCTGGAGCTATGCAAGGCTGCCATGCGGGATAGCTCCTCACTGGGCACAATTTACAGGTGACTTGGGATCGGTTAAGGAAGTCTAGATGAAAGACCTGACTTCATTTTCTTTTTAGGGAAATGGTTCACAATGTCATTGCACCCATTTTGGCCAGGCCGGAGCTGACGCTCGCTCGCTTCGATGTGCACCACGCACTGCCCCACACGGCGAACACGTTGATTGGAAGAGCTGCTCACATTGCGGTATGAACTACTCTATATAAAAATATTAAAAAATCTTATCTATTTACTAAAACTTTTCTCTATCATCTCAATAGGTGCTGGACTCGGAGCTGTTCATAGAGAAATTTATGCTGATTGCTGGCCTGAAATACTTTAGTTAACATGGTTAAGCCAAGATCCGGGCTAGTTGAAACTTTGCTGACTTTTTAAACAGCCATTTGATATAGAGCTCTATGCAGCGTCTTGTAGCCCTAAGTTCTTAGTGAAGTACTCATATTTTAATGTTATTTAATGTGTAACACGAGAATCTATTCAGTTCGAAACACACACAGGGTACATACATACACACACACAGACACTGTTTGACTATGTCTAATCCAGAAGCAGGAACACAAGGTCCTTCAGCCAACAGAATTCCGACTGCAATTCAGTTGGACTAAGGAATTTATTGAATCAAATTGTTAGACTTGAAATTTTTTACCAAACGCGAATCTTTTATAGAGAATTGACAAGAGGTACATAAATGAATCAAAAGGAATGAAAAATGGAAACGTTTAATCAAAAAACAACACTATAACCAAAGTGGCATAACTGTTAAAAACGTGTTATCGATAAATAACAATTTTTATAGCTAATAGAGTTCAAAACTTGATGCATACAAAAGCAAAAAAGAACGGAAGCCAAAGACATCCATCATAAGTAGCTTAGATATAAGTTGAAAACTATTTACGAGACTTTATGAAACGGTTGAATTGGTAAATGAGAATTAGGAGCAGTAGGAGAATGAGAAGAGATCATGTTAAGTATACGTAACTAACGGTAGCTGAGCACACGAATACAAGGTTGCATTTCGATAAATATGTATTAGCAATTGTGAGACTAATTAAAACACAAGAACAAGTGGTTTTTCCAAATCTTTGTACTGCTATAAAAAAAATAAAAGCAACTATGGTAGAGAAGTATAAACGTAGCGTTAATAGACATTTTTAGAGTTGAGTAGAGAAATAATGCATTTGTGGAGCGCGTCAATTAAGCTGGATATTATAGGAATGTGTGCGAGCGTCTTGCAAGTAAATTTGTTTTGCACAAATATGAATTTGTTAATTGGGAACAACAAAATGTTAGTAAATGAATCGACATGTAGAGCAGTTAGGTGAACTTGAAATTTTGTAGTCTAGCCGTAGTCGATATGTCTACATACTTACATACATAGTTATGTGTTTTCTGAGCTTTTTCAAATCGTTGAATCGTTGTGAACATTTTTAGCTTATTACCAACTCTGACTTTCATTGTATAACTTTTTGAAATCTACCCGTTTATACCAGAAGTTGCATTCTATGTGTATAACCGTCCTAAATCTAAAACTATGTACATCAGCTAGCAACCAAAATTTGATTTTAATTACATGTTTTATGCATAGCACTTAAGATTTTGTGAACTGTTTCCTAAGGCACTTCGATTTTACTAAATGTATCCAAACAAATTGTGCCCTCAGTTGCAATTTAAGTGTTTTTCATTTCAATAAATAATACTAAAATACAATTTTAGTAAAATTCTACTTGTCTGGTTCACTTATTTTTTAAATTTCTAGGGTAAAGGAGAGTAGTTTAATACAATATATAACACTTTTAAAAATACCGCCAAGCAAATCGATACGACACCTATCGATGCAACAATATTTGTATTCTATCAAAGTATCGTAAATTTTAGTATTTAATATCGATAACTTGGTGCTGTAATCCGTTTATCAGCTGTTTATCTCCAATCGAGTGGCTGCATCGACAGTAAATAAAAATTCGCTTAAAATCGAGTTGCTCAGTTGTTGCAAATACATCTTAGTAATCAAAATTGTGTAAAAAGCCACGCCCAACGATGGCGAACCGTGCGCCCATGCTGCGAATCGGGCAGCAAGATCTAAAGTGCCGTCAGGGCTGTGGCTACTACGGCAACACACAGTTCGATGGACTCTGCTCGAAATGTTTTCGCGAGCGCAACGATAAGCAGCGGAAAAGGCGTAAGCGAGCAGATTTTGTTTATCTATGCACAGCACTTAGTCATGCTCGTTATTCCCCTTTTTCCAGAGAAAGCTGGCGAGGATCATGAAACATTAAAAGCGAGCGCCAGTTCTGCTGGCGGAACCATGGAGCGCAAATCGCCGCAGCATTCGCTCTCACTGGGCCGTGCCAACAAAACAAAGAAGCAGCCGGAAAAGGAGGAAACACCACCAACAGCCAGCACAATGCCCAGGAAAAAGTTCACTGTGCCCGCTGTCCTGCAAAAGACGCTGAAGAATAAATTTCCAGCCGTTGCACCTCAGCCGCGTGTGCCAAGTGCCACCGAGAACCAATTTATGCTGCAGTTGCGTCAGCTGCGCATCCCTGACGATGGCAAACGGAAGCTGAAGTCCGAAATCCAGCGACTGGACCACGAGATACGCAAATACATGAACAACAACAGCAGCAAGAATATTGACGAGCTCTCTGATCTCGTGCAGAATGCCTACACCAGATTCGCGGATGTGGTGCACAACGATCCACGCTTTGAGATAGCCACCAACGAGGATCGAGATATTGCCATCGACTTTTTCGAAAAAGTTGTGATGACACAGAATCACAAGTGAGTCATTGAGCAGGGGAAAATTCAATACTCCTGCCATCTTAAGTGTTATCTTTGCTTTTAGCTTGCTGTTTAGTCCGTACTTCACCACAGACGAGGAATGCGATATAAAAGTGCAAAAGCGCATACGACAATTGAGCTGGATAACAGCCAAGCATCTGGACTGCAGCATCGACGAGGTGAATGCGGAGGCGCGTGACTTGGTCTATAATGCTATATCGGAACTGGTGGGCATTGACTCCTACTACTCGCCGCAGGAGAAGCTCCTTTGCACTGTACGCTGCTGTCGTCATATTTTTGAGCTATTGAAGCGCTCGACGGGCGGACCCGCTAGTGCCGATGACTTCTTGCCGGCTCTGATCTTTGTGGTGCTCAAAGCGAATCCCGTCCGACTGCACAGCAACCTCAACTTTGTTAATCGTTTCACCAACGCCTCGCGGGTAATGAGCGGCGAGGGCGGCTACTATTTCACCAATCTCTGCTCGGCCATTGCCTTCATCGAGAATCTGAATCATGAGAGCCTGAGCATCAGCGCGGAAGAGTTTAATGCGTATATGTCGGGCGAACAAGCTTACAGCACACCCTGGGAGAGCGCTCTGTTGGCTTGCGAGAGTCTGCATCTAATCTCGGAGAACATGAAGTGTATGGAACAGTTGCACAAACGTAACGCAGTTATAAGCACGGGCATTAAGGACTTTGAGCGCGAATTAATTGAGTTCCAGCGAGAGGTGACGGAAAAGGTGGACACAGTCATGGCCAAAGCGCCCCTCACACTGCTGCCTATTAAAACACCTCCCTTTCTCATAAGTCAGGCGCGCGCCCATTTGGCACAGGATGGCGCCGAAGCCATGGCTGGTCACTACCAGTCCAATCTACTCAGTCTAAGCCAGCACTCATTTACAGTTATGAAAGGCCAAGAAAAGCCATTCCCTGCAGTCGAGGATTGCCATGTGGAAGCAGCGCATACCTTGGCACTTAAGGATACCACCGTTGGCTCTGTGGGACGTCTGTCGCCGCTACATCAGAACTTACCGCAACCAGATCAGCTCTTTGCTTCCCCCATATTTAATTATACACCTTTTGATGCAGTCTCGCTGCTGGAGGAAACATCGGAAAATGACGACGTGTTGATGTTAGGCACGGAATTCCAAGGTGGCTTGACAAACATCAACTACGATTTCGATTTGTCTGACCAGAGCGGCGAGAACAGCGTCGCAGATGAATCCAAACTAAATCTAGATGAATTTGATCCCCTGGTCCAGCAGCGGAATACCCCAACTACCGTTCCAGCTGATACTAGCCTACTGGACACCACAACTGATAGCCTAATAGACAGTGATGTACCAGTTTCAGGTGTACTCTTGCCATCCCCCTTGAAGCCGGAGGTGACCAACTATCGTGGCTTCTCCAACTTCGATATTCCAAGCATTTCCTGCAACACTGGCGACTTTAGTTCACTTAATCAGGACTTCAATGATCCTGCTGCGCCAGTTCAGAGCAACAAATAAATTACTCTCCGCACGTGCCCACTTGTAAATAGCGCTTGATTATAACTGCTCATATTTATTTGTACAAATGAAATAGCTATTTTTAAGAAATCTACTAAATAAACTTAAAGCAACTGACGAAGGTACGTTAGAGCGACGATTCCTATTGCACGGTATCGATACTAAGTCGATAAATTGAATCTGAAATGAAATTATCGCTTATCGATACCAACGATACTTTAGGCGTCGTTTGATGAATTTGCTCCAACTCGAATTACTTTTGTTTGAATACTCAAGGCGAGCAGACGACGCTCTAATGGGCAAAATGACAACCGGAACATTTCTACTTGTTGCTGCCGCAGCGATAAGCTTGGCCGCCGCCTCTAGTATACCGGCTGCCGGTGAATTGCCGCACGATCCGCTTGAACACGACTCGCTGCATGGCAAGCACTTCGATGGAGGCGAACACAATACGCAGTTCGACCACGAAGCCTTTCTGGGCGCCGATGAGGCCAAGAAGTTCGATGACCTCACACCGGAGGAGAGCAAGCGACGCCTTGGCCTGATTGTGGACCGCATCGACGAAGATAAGGATGGTTTCATCACCCTGGCTGAGCTTAAAGCTTGGATACAATACACACAACGTCGCTACATTGACGAGGATGTGGGTCGGCTATGGCGTCAGCACAACCCGAACAACGAGTCAACCATCGACTGGGAAGTGTATCGCAAGTCCATCTATGGATTTATGGATGTGCTGGACAAAGACGAGTTGGAGAAGGAGGAAAACGGTAAGCATTGGCAATCTCCAATTAAATAATATAATTGTAATTTGAATCTCTGGCAGGCATATCTTATAAGAAAATGCTGTCACGCGATCGTCGTCGCTGGGCGGTGGCCGATAAGGATCTGGACGATAAGCTGACACGCGACGAGTTCACAGCGTTTTTGCATCCCGAGGAGCATCCGACCATGCGGGATGTAGTGCTGCAGGAGACCACCGAAGATCTGGACAAGGACAATGATGGCAAAATCTCTGTAGATGAATACATTGGCGACATGTACCGTCCCTCGGAGCCCAATGAGGAGGAGCCCGAATGGGTGCTCAGCGAGCGTGAGGCATTTGCCAAGCACCGCGACCTGGACGGCGATGGTTATCTGACTGAAACGGAAATACGTCAATGGATAGTGCCCAATGACTATGATCAATCCGAGACGGAGGCCAAGCATTTGATTTTCGAGTCCGATATGGATCACGATGAGAAGCTAACCAAGGAGGAAGTGCTGGACAAATACGACATATTCGTGGGCTCCCAGGCCACGGACTTCGGCGAGGCTCTGGCACGCCATGACGAATTCTAAGATTGAGATATAGTCAATCTCTCTAGCCATTAAGATCAACTCGCAACTCGAATGCCAAATAAATTGTAATACATATAGATGTTTAAGCTACAAACTACAAGTGCATTATAACAGACTTAACTTAAAGAATAACCACAATTGATTTGATTCCCATCTTAATTGATATGCATCCAAAAACATACACGTCAGCGCAGCCTCTTCAACGATTGGTCCATGGGGTCATACATTCATAATTTCTCTGTATATGGACACGTCATGGGCAGAGATACACTCACACTCGACCACACACACACACTCACTCATACTGTTCACATATGTAGAACGCGTCCGCCTCTTATAACATAAACATAAAACGCTTTTGTTGTTGCGCCGCTGTGCCCGATTAATTTCCAGCTGCGAGAACATTCCTATAACAACAGCAAGAACAAAAACAAAAAAGCTGGACGCTGATTTCATTATTCTTTTCTTTTTTGATTTTCAATTTATATTTCAATCTTTTTACGCTGTGATAAGCGTTTTGTCAACGTTGAAATTGAAAACCAAAAGACCTGTTGAGGTCGCTGTAATATGTGTATATACAAACATACATGCATATATACATATGTGACTATATATATATATACATACATATATACAATGTGCATATACATTTATATGTCTATAGTTACATATGTGCATTTATGTGTGCATTGGGGGTACTCAAGTTCATCTCTATTGAAATTTTTTTTATGCTTTATTTGATTTCCATTGACACATTTATGTATATGTATGTAATTAATTTGCTTCGTTTTCGAATATTTAAAATACAAAGTATTCAAAGTTTCAATATTATTTTCTTTTCTTTTGCAGTTTTCTGTGTTTTGTGTATTTTAAATCAGTACATGTACATAGTATACGAAGGACATTATCTTATATGTATGTAGCTCCTGTTGTTGTTTTTTTTTTGCAATTTTAAAATTGTTCTTTTGGTTTTCCACACATATGGAAATCGTGCTAGTGATGTCATTTAGGAAATGCATCTCATACATTATTCTGTTCTTGATTCTTACTCTTTTTTTTCATTTATATGTATATGTATTTGTTTTAGCTGCAATTCTGCCTAATCTTGGCCTTCCCTAGCTTCCATTCAGTTTCAATCAACATCTAAATACATTGTGTTTTTTTTTGTAATTGCAATGGAACGTTTTACTGGCTGCTTCACTGCATTATCTTTCAACTTTTACCTACATTAAGAGGCCAAAAATTTTCTTTATGCTGTCTGCTTCTACTCAGCTCTTTTTAAATACAAATTTCCTTCTATTAAGTTTTTTTGTTTTTTTTTTTGGTTTTACAACATTAATTTTTAATTAACTTTTAGTTCAAATTAATGCACATGGTTGAAATTAGTTCAAATTGAAAAAGCATAAACAAGGAAAACACACTTAAACGAAACAAGACAAAAGTTTAAACAATTAAAAAGGACGACGAGTAACAGAACAAGACAAGTTAGTAAGAAAATTCGGTTTTCCCCAATTTTGAGTGAGTGGGCAAGTTTTCCTAACAAAGCAGAAGATAGACCGTGTGCTATCGTCGAGGCAGGTTAACATAGATCTCCTCCTCCTCCGGATGCTTATGTTACATAATTGTTATTAGTTAATAATATTACGTTATTATATAGACTTGACGACAAATACAAATACAATGCTTCGTGGGTGTTCTATGTGTGTGTGTTGTGTGTGTATGTGTGTGTGTGTGCGTCTTAAAATTAGAGCAGAGCGCATTTGCGCTTGGATTTGGGCTGCAGAACGGGACATAGCACCGATCTAATAGCCTCATCGAAGACGGTCTTTAGGCCCTTTTGCGTCAGTGCCGAACACTCCAAATATTTAACAGCCCCGATTTCCTTGGCCATGGCCAAACCCTGTGGGTATGTGATGGGTGCCAACTTCTTGTCACGCAGCTTCTCAATCGTATTCTTGTCGTCGCGCAAGTCCAGCTTGGTGCCCACCAAAATGATTGGCGTACTGGGGCAATGATGACGCACCTCTGGATACCATTTGGCTCGCACATTCTCGAACGAGGCCGGATTGACCAGCGAGAAGCAAATGAGGAAGACGTCGGTCTGTGGATACGACAATGGACGCAAACGATCATAATCCTCCTGACCGGCCGTATCCCACAAGCCCAGATTGATGGGCTTCGCATCGACCATCACATTGGCGGAGTAATTGTCAAAGACGGTGGGTATATACTCGCCGGGAAATGCATTTGTCGTGTAGCTGATGAGCAGGCAAGTCTTACCCACAGCACCATCGCCCACGACGACGCACTTAATCGCCTGCATATTATTTGTTGCGTTTGCTGCTGCTGCTGCTTTGTGTGATTGTGCGGCTGTAGTTGGTGTTGTTGTTGTCTTGGTTAGGGTGGTAGTTGTTGTTGTTGCTGTTGTTGGTGTTGGGCGAGGGCTGGGGCTGTTGCTGTTGGCTGCTGTCGACGCTGTAACTTTGTGTCGGCTCCTTAAAACGGCGACTAGGCCTGCAATCTGTACAAGTTATATGGCTGGCGACCTGTCCAGGAGTCGCGGTCTGGGCGCGTTTGTTCTTAATGCGTTTATAAAGCGCGTTTTGTGCGTTTTTTCAGCATAAAATAATTTTCTGTGTACTGAGATACCGTATCGATATAATAACCCATCGATAACTTTAGGGGCACAATAATTGAAACTATTCACTGTTATCGATGTCATTTCACTGACTTATCGATAGGTTCTTATCTTAAGTGTGTAGGGGCACTCCACTAATTAAGTAAGATGTAATGCTTAACTTTGATTAAATGAATGGCTTGAATTAAATCAAAGCTTTACATTTAAAAAAAAAAACATCAAAAAATCTAGTTCAACAGTTTGCTGTTGTTGCTTTCTTTCCTACTGACTTTTGCACACATACATCTCACAATACAAACAATATATACAATAAATACATATAACAGATTGTCAGCAGAATTTAAAAGTTTTGATATACGAGTGCAGCGAACGTAAAATTAATTATAACATGGCTAAAATATCTATCACGAAATATAAACAAGCAGCTATCGACTATCGATAAGGTGTGCTTCTGCGGCGAATACCATTGTGAACGGCTTACTTGTCGTAGCGACATGCATTTGGTTCAGCGCGCCCACAACGGACACATCGCACACTTGCTGCCCGGCACTATATTTGTTGCTTATTTATAATTTGAAGTGTAAACACTTGTTGAAAAATTCAATTAGCCAGCCATGTCTGACGTATATATCGTATCGGCAGCGCGAACGCCCATTGGTAAGTTGCTCACTTTCACAGAAGTTGATGTAATATTTAGTATTAACTAAAAACTTTCTCTTTTGCATATTTTAGGCAGCTTCAATGGAACACTTTCTAAACTGAAGGCCTCCGATTTAGGCAGCGTGGTCATCCAGGAGGTGCTAAAGCGTGCTCAGGTTGAGGCGCCGCAAGTCAACGAAGTTATTATGGGCCAGGTATTATACGAATTACCCACAACTGTTGCTAATTTGCAAATCACTTTGTCGCTTGTTCGCATAAAATTAGCTTCAATTTGTTATGTAAATTTCGCTTGTGCTTCTCGACAGGCATTGACATCAGGCCAAGGTCAGAATCCCGCACGTCAGGCCTCCCTCAAGGCTGGATTGCCTATTGAAGTGCCGGCGTATGGCATCAATTTGCTCTGCGGCTCGGGCTTAAAGTGGGTATACTCTTAGCTCTTAGGTCTTAAATTGAGGTAATTGCTCAACTGATTCCATTTCCCAGAACCGTGACACTGGGCTACCAGGCAATACGCACGGGCGATGCAAAGATTGTTATTGCTGGCGGCCAGGAGAACATGTCGCTGGCTCCACATGTGATGCACCTCCGCCAGGGCGTCAAAATGGGCTCTGGAACGCTGGTGGACTCCATGCTGCACGACGGACTCACGGATGCCATGGAGCATATCCACATGGGCATCACTGCCGAGAATCTGGCGGAGCAGTATCAAATAAGTCGCGACGCCCAGGATACCTATGCGGTGCAATCGCAGCAACGCGCCGAGTTGGCCCAGCAGAAAGGATACTTTGATGATGAAATCGTGCCAGTGGAGATCAAGGATCGCAAGGGGTCGCAAATGTTTAGCAAAGATGAATACATCAAGGCCGGCAGCAGTGTGGAGGGTTTGCAAAAGCTTCGAGCTGCCTTCAAGGAGGGCGGCACCGTCACACCCGGCAATGCATCAGGTGTCAACGATTCGGCTGCAGCGGTGCTGCTCATGTCCGGCGAGGAGGTTAACAAGCGCGGCATCAAGCCGCTAGCGAAAATTGTGGGCTGGACACAGACTGGCATTGAGCCCAAGCTCATGGGCATGGGCCCAGTGACCGCTGTGGAAGCACTGGTAAGCAGATGATTCATATTGTTCCTTATGCCCATAATGATTCCTGCCTTTGTAGCTAACTAAGATCGGATGGACCCGCGATGACGTGGATCTGTACGAGCTGAACGAGGCCTTTGCGGCTCAATCGCTGGCCGTGCTACAGTGCCTCAAGCTGGATGAGAGTAAGGTGAATGTGCATGGCGGCGCCATTGCCCTGGGTCATCCAATTGGTGCCTCGGGCGCACGTATCCTGGTGACCTTGTTATACGCTCTACAGCGCACCGGCGGTCGACGTGGCATCGCCTCGCTATGCATTGGCGGCGGCATGGGCATTGCTCTGGCCGTGGAGCTAGTCAACTAAATTACATAGTCAATAGTCAATGAGCTCTACCTATTTATTATTCTGGCCTTGAGCTGTTTCCGTTGTACAGTATCCAACTTTGTATTTGTTATATTATTTCCTTTTGGTATTATGCTTGGTCACAAATAAATATATGATTGTTTAGATATCCTTCTAGAATATTTATTATTTTTTATATATATAAAGATTGGAACTATACATTTTCGAGAAAATACTAAGAAAATACCCTTTATATTGATTTAGTTATATCATCTATATAAACACTCGAAGCAGCTAAAAACTTATTTGCATTGTCGTTTGTTAGCTATGCCCAAACGGGCTTTAACAAGATTTACATATAGTAAATAAAGCGCTGGAGTAACAACCGATTTAATAAGTTTTCCATATGCTGTTTAGGATTAAAGCTTTGTACATTCGTCAAAGTGGCTTATAGCTAGTATTAGTATAAACGAACATTTGAATACTCTATAAAATACAAACGATGTTAACCAAAGTGAAGGCCTGCCTGAGTTATGGAATATTGCGTATTTCGCTTAATTGGAACCCCGAGCATTTATTTGTTTACTTGTCGAGTATAATTTTTATGTCTACTTGACTTGCGTCAGGTAGTTCAATTTAGATGCATACGACGACGGCTCAATTTAAAGATAATGCATTCTGAATATTTTCTTTCTAGAGTCTTATCAGACGCCTCCGCCGTACCAGCAGGTCGTCAGGTTACTGCACTCGAGCGGTTTGGGCACCACCGGATAGAAGCCGTTGACATTGTTGCACACGAGGCGTTTGGTGGGTGCCGTTTGTGCCATTTGTTCCATGGATGAGATGCAAATCTGGGCATAGTTTGCTATAAAGCCGGACCATAGCGTAGGTGTGATGCCACTATTGAAATACGAGTCCCAGAACTTTGAGGATAGAACCTCTTTGAAGGGATAGTCCTTCGCCTCCATCAGGAACATCTCCTCGGCAATGGCCACCGTATCGAAGCCTCCGTGCTTAACTGGAGTATAGATATCTTGTATGATATTATCACCGAAATATAGAGCTCGTGCCTTGCTCAAATCCTTGTTTAAGAGCTTGGCCATGGACTGATGCAGTTGTTGCCAGTTGCCCTGTGCATAAATGTGACCAGGCTTCAGGTCCTCCCCCAGAGCCAGTTCGGAGTTGGGCAGCTCGCTCTTTGCCACGTCATCTACTCGCATATAGGGACGTTTCTGAGTAAAAAAGCCCGGCTTCTTGGCATAGGTGACTATGAAGTCAAAAAATTGCCGCCACTCGGAACCAAGCGCCTGCGTGGCTGTCAGATCGGCAAAGTCTATGTTCGAGCCGGTCAACAAGAAGAGCTTTTTGCCAGTCTGACGCAGTTGCACCAGCCAGTCGAGGAGCTTTGCACTGCTCGGCAGCACAAAACGGTGCGGCTCGGATCGCATGGCCTTGAAGTAGAGACTGCGATCGTTGCTGAAGTTATCCCGGCTGTAGTTATGCATGAGGGCGTCTAGTAGATCCTGCCAGACATGGTATTCGATGGGTTCGCCATGCGGTCTGCTCTCATTGTCCACGACGTCCACTGCTTGGGCAAAGACCAGGGCGCTGGGCATGTCAAAGTAGTCGAGAAGCGTGCGCATTTGTTGAGCAGCCGGGCCATTCCACGTGGAGAGTGGATTGTTGTAGAATGCCGTGGCCACCTCCCAGCGACGTTCGGTTCCGTAGGCCTCTTCAATCTCCTCGTCGCTCAGCAGCCGTGTGCCATGCGAGGCACGTATAATGGTTGCCTCATTGCTCAGCTTCAGCACATTACCCCGCGTTCCATCCAACATGAGGCCCTTCTGTAAGAAATCCATATCCAGCTCTTTGGACAGCAACGCTGGCGAGTAGCCTTTATGCTCCACCAGGTACATCTTGAGCACGTTGTAGATGAGCGGTGTCATCTCCTGCAGATTGTAGCGCAGCAGTGTGCCATCCAGATCAAACCCAATGATGTCGTAGTCCATCAGGTCCAATTCCTTGCGATAAGAGTTCATGATTGTGCTGGCCGAGTACCTTGAATATTGCGCAGCACTTGACGATTGGCCTCTGCTTGTGCTTAGATGTACGTGCGAATGCAAGTGTGTGTGACCGCACAGCTGATTTTTGCCAGCCAACTTCGGTGTTGATTTTAGCGCCAATTGTGATAGAACACAGCTCTTACGTAATTGGCACGGAACATCTGTTTTAGTTTGTTTGTATATTTTTAGTTGAAAAGTTTTTGCTGTTGCTGTTCCGCGCACATTGGACGCCTGTTGGCACACGCTCGCTCGCCAAACGGCACCCTGCATTTTTGCCGATCGCCTAATACATTTTTGGTTACAATTTTAACTAAATTTATTTAATTTTACTACATAATTTATTCCATAAACAATGCCAGCTCAAACAAATCGATGGCACACTCGATATTCGAGTCAAGTGATTCGATACTTACGCATGCTATATATCGCATGCTTAGCGATGCAATATCCCGGCTATCGATATGTTAGTTGTGTCAATGTTTTTTTTTAGCAAGCGTACCGCGTTATTAAAATAAATTGTGATTTTTGTGTAATTTAACGCCGTAAAATCACCAATTGTTAGGCCTTTGAGCCACGCTTATTGCAATCATGTCCACATGCATCGAAATTCCACTGCAGGACACGGATGAGGTAAGATTCAAGCTTGCACCAAATAGAAGTGAGAATGTGTTTGCAAAAAAAAATGCTTACAGGTCATTGAAGTGGACCCGGATCAACTGCCCGAATGCTCTGAGGTGTTTAGCATATTACTGCAGGAGCGTGCTCCGTTGCACGTATGGGTCAATATAGCGGTATGTGACAGTAATTAATATAAAAGGGTCTCCGGAAACTTACTACATAAAAAACTATTCGACAGTTGGCATATTACAAGCAGAAGAAGACGGATGATTTCATCATGCTGCTGGAAACAGCTCGTGAAAAGGGCACAACAGACTATCGTGACTATAAAACGGATCAGATGCGCGCCTATGACATGCTGGCCGCCCACTATGTACAGGAAGCATATAGAGAGAAGTCTAAGGATAAGAAGCGTGAGCTTTTCATGAAGGCCACCAATCTGTATACCAATGCGGACAAGATCATTATGTACGATCAAAGCCATTTGCTGGGCCGTGCCTACTTCTGCCTGCTCGAGGGTGATAAAATGGATCAGGCGGATGCACAATTCAATTTCGTGCTGAATCAATCGCCATCAAATATACCATCTCTGCTGGGCAAAGCTTGCATTGCATTCAATCGCAAGGACTATCGCGGTGCCATGGCCTTCTACAAGAAGGCACTGCGTACAAATCCCAATTGTCCAGCCAATGTTCGCATTGGTATGGCGCACTGCTTCCTGAAAATGGGCAATGCGGAGAAGGCTAAGTTGGCATTTGAGCGTGCTCTGCAGCTGGACCAGCAATGCGTGGGTGCCTTAATTGGCCTGGCTGTGCTCAAACTTAATCAACTGGAACCGGAGTCCAATAAACTGGGCGTTCAAATGCTCTCGAAGGCCTACACTATTGACAACGCCAATCCGATGGTCCTCAATCATTTGGCAAACCATTTCTTTTTCAAGAAGGATTACCAAAAGGTTCATCATCTTGCCCTGCACGCCTTCCACAACACAGAAAACGAAGCGATGCGTGCCGAGAGTTGTTACCAGCTGGCCAGGAGCTTTCATGCGCAGAGTGACTATGATCAAGCCTTCCAATATTATTATCAATCCACGCAGATTGCCCCAGCTAACTTTGTGCTCCCGCACTACGGTCTCGGTCAGATGTACATCTATCGCGGGGATACAGAAAACGTAAATAACTGAAAAGTAATTCCTCTTGAAACCAAATTTAAATAGAAAATTTTTGTCTTCATTCATTTACAGGCAGCGCAGTGCTTTGAGAAAGTGCTGAAGATTCAGCCGGGCAACTATGAGACCATGAAAATCCTCGGCTCACTGTATGCGCACTCCAATTCACAAACGAAGCGTGATATGGCCAAGACACACCTGAAAAAGGTCACCGAGCAGTTTCCCGAGGACATTGAAGCCTGGATAGAGTTGGCGCAGATATTGGAGCAGAATGATTTGCAGGCCTCGCTGAACGCCTATGGCACTGCGTCGAGTATTTTGCGGGACAAAGCAAAATATGAGATTCCAGCAGAGATACAGAATAATGTAGCCTCATTGCATTATCGTCTGGGCAATTTGAAATTGGCCAAGAACACGTTGGAGTCAGCGCTGCAGCATGCCAGCTCCGAAATGGACAAGGATGTCAAATATTATGAGTCCATACAGGTCACCATGAAATATAATTTGGCCCGCTTGAACGAGGCGATGAGCAGCTTCGATGTGGCCGACAAGCTGTATAAGGAGATACTCAAGGAGCATCCCAACTATATTGATTGCTATCTACGACTGGGGTGTATGGCGCGTGACAAGGGTCTAATCTTTGTCGCGTCGGATTTCTTCAAGGATGCACTCAACATCAACAATGACAATCCGGATGCCAGATCGCTGCTGGGCAATTTGCATTTGGCAAAAATGCAATTTGCACTAGGCCAAAAGAACTTTGAGACTATACTCAAGAATCCGGCTACAGCTTCGGATGCGTATTCACTGATTGCGCTGGGAAATTTCTCGCTGCAGACACTGCATCAGCCAAGTCGTGACAAGGAGAAGGAACGAAAGCATCAGGAAAAGGCGCTGGCCATATTCAAGCAGGTAAGCTTGGTGTTGAAAACCGAATTAGTTCTTTTGATTAATTCGAAAACTCATGTAACAGGTGCTGCGCACGGATCCACGCAACATTTGGGCTACCAATGGCATTGGTGCCGTGCTCGCCCACAAGGGCTGTATCATCGAGGCGCGCGATATATTTGCACAGGTGCGCGAGGCCACCGCCGACTTTTGCGATGTGTGGCTGAACATTGCCCACGTCTACGTCGAACAGAAGCAATATATCAGCGCCATACAGATGTACGAGAATTGCATGAAGAAGTTCTACAAGCACAACAATGTCGAGGTGATGCAGTACCTCGCACGCGCCTATCTGCGTGCCAATAAGCTGGTGGAGGCCAAGGCTGTGCTGCTCAAGGCTCGTCGTGTGGCTCCCCAGGACACCGTGCTGCTGTTCAATATAGCTGTAGTTCTGTCCAGACTGGCCATGGCCATACTCAAAGATGAGAAGTCCACGCTGGAGGTGGTGCTGCAGGCAGTGCACGAACTGGAGCTGGCGCACAAGTAAATAAGTTTAAAGTCTAGCATTGTCTGTAACTACAATATTAATATCCTTACGTAGATACTTCCAATACTTGTCCGTGCATGGAGACAAGACACGCTTCAATATTGAGGTAGCCGGAGTGGAGGCCAACACCTGTCAAGATCTGTTGTCACAGGCGCAATATCATGTGGGACGTGCGCGTCGCATTGATGAGGAGGATCGCACTCTGCGACGCCGCCAGGAAGAGGAGCGCGAAGCCTTCAAGCTAAAGATGGTGGAGCAGCGCAAGCGACGTGAAGAGGAGGCCCAAACATCGCGCGACCAGCTTCTGGCCAAGCGACAGGAGTACGTAGAGAAGACCAAGAATTTGCTCATCATTGCCGACGCACCTTCCGAAAAGGAGCGTAAGAAGGGCAGTGGACGACCGCGCAAAGATGATTACATCTCCGGCACGGACAGCGGGGATGGTGTGCCACGCGAAGGCGCCGAACGGCCAAACAAGAAGAAAAGCAAGGGTGAGCGCAAGAAGGGCAGCGGACGCAAACGCAAAACTGAAAAGTATGAGAGCGATAGCGAAGAGGAATCTGGCGGCGGCGAGAAAAAGCAGAAGAAGAAAAAGCTGCAGCAGAAGAATGCCAAGGAGTCCAAGGAGAAACTGTCCGCCAAACAGCGTCTCAAGATTGTCTCCAAGGAGACAATCTCGACCAGCGAATCCGAGAGCGATGGCAAGCAGAGTCGCAGCAGGAGCAGAAACCGCAGCCGTAGCAAATCCGGCAGTCGCAGTGGCAGCCGCTCGGGCAGCGGTAGCGACCGCAGCCGCAGCAGAAGCCGCAAGAGTGGCAGTCGCAGTCGCAGTCGCAGTGGTAGCCGATCTGGCAGCGGCAGTGATCGTGGAAAGAAACGAAGCAGGAGTCGCAGTGGCAGTGGTAGCGATGGCGTTGCACAGCGCAAACGGCCCAAGAATCGCATTGAGTCTGGTGGGGAATCCGACAAATCGCGATCACGATCACGATCACGCTCGGGATCTCGATCACGTTCACACTCGAAATCCGTCTCTCGTTCACGCTCAAAGTCTGCAGCTCGTTCGCGTTCCCGCTCTGGCAGTCGTTCAAAATCCAAATCAAAGTCTCCATCCGGATCGCGTTCTCGCTCGGGCTCCCGTTCCAAGTCGAAGTCTAAGTCTCGCTCTCGTTCTCCAGCTGGTAGCGGTTCACGTTCGCCATCGCGCAGCCGTTCCAGATCTCGTTCCGGGTCAGCAGCCAGCAATTGAGTGTAAAATACGCATGCAAATTCACATTGACTAAATCATCAAACTTCTTATCTTTAACACAGTTCTTGAGTGTAACTAGGATGCAAAATAAAAAAAAAGTTTTACAACAAAACAGGATCTCTTTTATACTCGCAAAAAACCGATTTTATTGAGCCATAGAATTTGCTATAGATACCATGCTATACCTATTACCATTTGGTCTCTACATCTACTACCCAAAAAAAGCTTGTCTAAAATATTCGCTTATAACATTATGATTAGGCAACGATTGGCTAGATGAACACACCTAGAAGTGAGTCCTATTGCAGATGCTGTTGTATCATATTGCTGACAATGGTTGCCATGGGCTTGGAATGGCGTAGGACGAATGCATGTGCAATATTCTTACTGTCCAGCTGTGCGTCCACTCGAGGAAAGGTCAGTTTGAGCTGATTGTAGTAGGAGACCGGCACCCAGCCGTCGGTAGTGCCATAGTAGAACTTAAGCAAATGCAAATTCTCTTCAATTAGATCACGCTGCAAAACACTTACTCGGGCCATTTCGTCGTCTGCTAGGAACACCACCTTCTCCGCCACTGAGGGCTTGGTGTATTTCAGAGCAGTTCCAATGAAATGTTTGGGTATGGCAAAGATCCAAAAATAGATTTGTATCAAAAAGATGCGTATCCAAACGGGCAGCCAATTGAACAAGTTGAAGAACACGTAACCAAAAACAGAATAAAATGGCATGGCAACTTTGGTGAACATCCAGCCATTGGGTGATTCCATCATGCGTTCCACGGTGGGGAACAACATATAGCACTTCTTGATGCGATCCCGTATCTCTGGCTCCTTGAGCATCTGCAATATCATCCAGGCGCCAATCGAATGTCCAATGAGGTGTATTTTCACATGGCGTGGCACATATTTCTTGATAAAGTCTATCTTGTGATCTATCTGTCCTTTGAGATTGAAGAGCTCCGCATTGCCACTGAGCTGGGGTACCTCACGTATGCTCGCCTCTGGGGGATCATCATGTCCAGCGTGGCCTATCACCCAGACTGGCAAATTGTGTCCATCGGAGCCCAGCTCCCGCTGGAGTGCACCACCGAACTCTGTGTAGAAGCCAGGCAGTCCTGGATTGCCCGTTATGCAAATCACCAACTCCTGGACATCGCTTAACGACTCCTCGATCCACTTTCCCCACGTCAAGATGTGCGTGGGTATAGTATTGATATTCACAAATGCTTCCTGCATTGTGTTGGCGTGGCAGCACTTCGTTGAAAATCAATGAATTTTCACTTTCTCACTTCCAACTCTAATTTTCAAGCTGACCAGTTTAAACCAACCGGTTTTTTAGAGCTAGCTCGCCAAACAGCCGTTATAAAGTTTTGAATTTTCAATTGCGCGGTTTATCCAGTATTATCAACGCCGGATTAAGGTCCGAGCTTTGTCTTATGTGTCTATTCCAAACCTAATTGCACAAAAGGGCAGAGTTCAGTGATCAGACACAGTTGCCGGTATAATTCGCTTTTATGGAAAAAGGGATGTCCACTCTCCGATAAGTTTAAATGTATATGCACATGTATGTGTGACTTTGAGCAATTAAGAATCAAATATTCATTGCTAACAAAAATAATTTTGTAAATAACTGTGAAAAAGAAATAAGAAAAATGTATATTTTTACTAAATTAAAATTCTTAATCTGAAGCTCCCATCATCTCAAAAGTGGAACCAGCGCTTTCTGTACCGATAACATTTGCATTTGTATTTTGCATTATTGCGCTTTAAGCTTTGCAATAAGTTGGCAGGACCGTCATTATTTATTGGTTTCTTTTGTTGTTGCGGTTTTGATTTGTTATAATTTGTTTTTTTTTTATAGACCAGATATTTCTGTCGAAATTTTAAGCCTAATTCCGGTTAAAAGTACATTGTTTTTAAAAAATCAGGCATCACATTTAGCTACAGCTCAGGGCGCTAAAGGCCCAATAGTAAAAAGTCCCCAGTTTCGCGTCTACAAATGCATCTGTGTGCGTGTGGAGCAAGAGCAAAGCCAACAAAATAGATAAATTGTAGTGCCGCAGAGAATGTTTCCACTACCCTGGAGCTTTCTCGAATATTCTCTGGCAGCGTAGCGCATTTGGAAACAACGAACACAAAGAAGGAAAGTCGTTCTGCGAATCCAAGACTTAGCCATCCTCAACGACAGCACAACGAAAGCCATAAGTGGAGGAAGGGGAAAGGAGAACGTCGACATGGAATTGTATTGCTGGGGCAACGCATCACACGGCCAACTTGGCCTTGGCGGCATTGAAGAGGAGCAGGTTAGCGGGCACACAAGCAAGTATCAAAAGTCCGTTATAATTTGCATTTGCTTCGTAGATATTATCGCCCAGCCTTATACCCTGGAAGCCGGATTCGTCGGTTAGTCAAATAGCTTGCGGGCATCGGCACACACTCTTTCTAACTACCAGCGGGAAGGTGTATGCATGCGGTAGCAATGATTACTCACAACTGGGACATGAGCTACCCACCAAAAGGCCACGTATGTCGCCATTTCGTATGTACAAATCTTCCATTCTCGTTGTACACTCGTCACCCTTCATTCCCACCACAATTTCCACATGTCGATTTCTGTGCCAGTCTCCAAGCTGTTGCCATTTATTGTTATTATTGCCATCTACCTGCAGTACAGATACCGGAGCTAGAGGATTATGTGATTACGCAAATTGCTTGCGGCAGTCGTCATTCGATGGCGCTTACCGAATGGGGTCAGGTTCTCAGCTGGGGTAATAATGAATGCGGCCAGCTGGGGCACGCCAG
Organism: Drosophila gaucha; assembly: GCA_035045545.1. Classification (NCBI taxonomy): domain Eukaryota; kingdom Metazoa; phylum Arthropoda; class Insecta; order Diptera; family Drosophilidae; genus Drosophila; species Drosophila gaucha. The sequence continues at coordinate 4,257,371 of JAWNOY010000292.1, forward strand.
TGACCAGGAAGTTATACAGCTACCCAAAATAGTGCGCTCTCTGGTCTCCAAGGCGGTCGTTCAAATAGCCTGTGGCAACAATCACAGCCTGGCTCTGACTTGCTGTAAGTACGCCTGACTCTAAGCGATTCCAGTCTATCTAAGGATTTACCACCACAGGTGGCGAACTGTATTCATGGGGCTCTAATCTCTATGGCCAGCTGGGTGTCAAGTCGCCAAGCGAACTGGGTCAGTGCAACGCTCCCATGCGACTGACCACACTGTTGGGCATACCCGCGTCAGCCATTGCCTGTGGCGGCAATCACTCCTTTCTCATATCCAAGTCGAGTGCCGTATTTGGATGGGGTCGCAACAATTGCGGACAGCTTGGCCTGAATGATGAGACGAATCGTGCGTATCCCACTCAGCTGAAAACTCTGCGTACGCTTGGCGTTCGCTTTGTGGCCTGCGGCGATGAGTTTTCCGTTTTTCTTACCGTTGAGGGCGGCGTGTTCACCTGTGGTGCTGGTGCCTATGGGCAATTGGGTCATGGATTTAGCTCCAATGAGATGCTGCCTCGCATGGTTATGGAACTGATGGGCAGCACCATTTCCCAGGTGGCATGTGGTAATCGGCACACCTTGGCGCTGGTGCCGTCGCGAGGACGCATCTATGGATTTGGCTTGGGCAGCTCCGGGCAGCTGGGCACACGCAACACCAAAAGCCTAAATCTACCCCAGATGGTCATTGGGCCTTGGGTATCGCCCAGTGGTTCGACCTTGCTGCAGTCCACCGATGCAAAGATTGCGGCTGTCATACATCAAATCTTCTCAGGTGGTGATCAATCAATAGTCACCACGTCGCTGTTCACGGATAAAGTGTCTCCTATCGACTTTCGCGTCTATGCGTAATAATTTCCGTATTGTGCGCCACACATCCGATTAACATTTCCCCTTTCTTACAGACCCAAGTCTCAGATTTTGGTACTAACAGCAGATGCCACCAATCAATGCGCGCGTTTCAAAGAAGGCGATCAAAGCGATTTGGATTTATTAAACTCGATGGAGCTGATTTTTAAGAGCCAGGCGTGCCTTAATGGGTCTTTTTTGCTCGACCAGGACAAGCACTTTGGTTGCTCCGCTCGCAACTATGGCCTTGATCTAAAAGCTGCCCAGCTGGCCTTTGATAATCTCCGCAAAGTGGAGAATCAAGGTATCAAGCAGGTGGTAAGTGCCAATCACTGCAATGCAGACTCTCACGGATCGTTGAGTAATCTACTTTTATTTTAGATCTGGGATAACCTATCAAAGGAAATGCTTGGCTCTCTGGTCTCCTCACCGGCGGATGTGGAAAGCATGCGCGTCTATTTATTGCTGCCATTATATCACGAATTTGTTAACTCCAAGCACTACAAAATACTTCACGTACCCTTCGCCAACGCCACCTTCAACTTGACTGAGAATCCCCGCAAGGTGCTAGAGAAATGGTGGTGTCAGACGCCGTCTGATTATTTTGAGCAAATGGTCAACAATTTTTTGCACGTCACGATGCACATCATCAGCTTTAAGATGGGCATCGAGGTAATCAATCACAATGAGTCGCGTCAGAAGAAGGTAATCGTATGCAACTATTTGCCAATGCCCTTCAGTTACTTGTTAATCGAAGCCCAATACATCTCTTAGCTATTGCCCTACAACAGCGATCTGGAAGCTGTCCTACGGTTTTTGGCGAAACTTTGTGGCGTCAACGACAATCGCGACGTGCGGCTTAACTTCCAGCTCTTCCACTGGCCAGATATTACGGACTATGTGGACGTACAGCAGGAATACTTGCGCTGGATTATATCTGAGTCGGCGACCGAATTCAACATTTGCAACTATCCATTCCTGTTCGATGCGTCTGCCAAGACCTCGCTGCTGCAAGCAGATCAAGCGCTTCAGATGCATTCAGCCATGTCGAACGCAATTTCCAATGTGCGTAGTTCTTTGATATAAGATTTCAATTTACTTACACATTCAGCATTGTCTTCCAGGCATTTTACGACCTACTCAACTTTGGACACGTCTCTCAGTACATTGTTTTGAATGTGACGCGAGAGAATCTGGTACAAGATTCGTTGCGCGAGCTGGAGCGATATAGTCAAAGTGATCTCAAAAAGCCACTAAAGATCAAATTTCACGATGAGGAGGCCGAAGATGCGGGCGGCGTGCGAAAGGAGTTCTTTATGCTGTTGCTCAAGGATCTGATCGATCCCAAGTACGGCATGTTCAAGGAGTTTGAGGACTCACGCGCCATGTGGTTTGCAGATGTCACGTTCGAGACAGAGAATATGTATTTCCTCATTGGCGTACTATGCGGACTGGCCATCTACAATTTTACTATCATCAATCTGCCTTTTCCGTTGGCTCTGTATAAGAAACTGCTAAAGAAACCGGTCGATCTTAGCGATCTGCGTGAGATATCACCAACGGAAGCTAATTCCATGCAGGCGCTGCTGGACTATACTGGAGATGACTTTAAGGAAACCTTCGACTTGACCTTTGAGATTTCTCGTGACAACTATGGCGAAGCCGAGACCCAGGTTCTCAAACCCAATGGAAGCAATATTGCTGTCACATTGGAAAATAGGTCTTGCTGCTTGACTTACATTGGTCTTTCGATTGATAATCATATGAGTTTTTCAGGCAGGAGTTTGTAAATCTATATGTTGATTTTATATTCAACAAATCCGTAGAGCTTCATTATCGCGCTTTTCACGAAGGTTTCATGAAGGTTTGTTCTGGCCGCGTGCTGCAGATCTTTCAGCCCGAAGAACTAATGGCTGTTGTAGTGGGAAATGAGGAATACGATTGGCAGGTGCTGGAGGATAATTGTGATTACAAGGAGGGCTATACGTCCGGCGATGAAACGGTAGCTTTGAGGGCTCAGAAAATATCACATGAAATTATAGCTATTATTTTTTTTAAGGTGAAATTGTTCTGGGAAGTGTTTCATGAACTGTCCGATGCGGAAAAGAAAATGTTTCTGCTCTATTTGACAGGCAGTGATCGTATTCCTATACAGGGCATGAAAGCCATCAAGGTAAACTGATTTCAAATCAATTGATAATTCATTATAACTGTTTCTTTCGGTTTTACTGGTTAGATTGTCATACAACCCACACCTGATGAACGCTTCCTGCCTGTTGCACACACATGTTTCAATCTGCTGGATCTGCCACGATATAAGACGAAGGAACGACTCAAGTTTAAGCTACAGCAAGCCATACAGCAAACTCAGGGCTTTAGTCTGATCTAATCATTTCATTATAGCGTTATTGAATGGAGATTTTTTTTTGAGCATTTCAAAACTCATTTAGCATTTGCCTTGGATTATAAGTAAAACGAAAACACAAAACATCATTTTTCGGAGATCTAATCATCTGGAATGTTATTGTGTTGCATAGCTTTATTAAAAGATTTTAGCATATTGTTATAATAAATTGGTGAATTAAGAATAAACCTAATAGATCTAAATATATAAATAAATCAAATTTCAACTTAATTTTGCCGTTTCAGTCGTGTTGTTTTGTTTTTGAATACTTTCCGTTAGTCGGAGTTGCCTCCTTCAATTAAATTTCCCATAAATCGATAAGCGATAAACGATAAGCTCACAGCACCGCACATCGCTAATGCTCAGCGCAGTTTTTGTTATTGGCCATGCGAAATGTGGCGGCAAACGAACGCCGCAGTTCAGTTAGGTTTTAACTTTTGCAAGGTGCGCTTGCTGTCGCCGGGCTTTGCTTACTAATAAGGTATAAATTATTCAAGAACGTTTTTTGGCTGTATGTCAATTTAAATGCTAAGCGCGTGCCAATGTTAAACAAAAACGATCTAACAAGTGTCGCGGCCATAGAAGCAACAAGTGTCTATTCGATTGTTTTATAATTTTTTGGGACATTGTGCAGCCGCTGCTGCTGCTTCTGACAGCGGCGGGTCAAGCTAACGATAACCGATCGAAAAAGAAATTCAAACAACAACTTCGCCGGACAGTGAGTGAAATTATGTACTTGCTTTCATTTATTGAACGTGCCTACATTTATTTATTGAGTTGCCAACTTCTTATCGCCACCGTTTGTCACAGCTAATTGGCCATTTCGGATATGCGGGCCTCCAATTGATTGAGAGACGCATCGAACTAATCAGAGTTGCAATTTTGCATATATTTCTGACGTTTTCGTATCCTGAGTGTAACAAATGTGCTGCAAGCTGTGAAGAAGACACCAAACACGAAAAAAAATAAAATTGATCGAGGCAAAAAGCGGTTCTGCCGGTTTGCCCAGGTCGCGATCAGTCCGTCTGTCTGTCTGTCTTGCTGGCAGCGAGACTTTCTTTCCTTTGCACAATTTGAACTTGGACACCAACGACAACAAGCACAAATCTGGTTTATGTTTATGTGCGTCTAATAAAGCGCTATTTACGAGCATGTGCTGGCAGCTCTTCGTCTCGCTTGTTGGTGGTTGCTTTATCACCTTTGCCTCGCAGGCGCAAGCTATCATCCATTTGCTTTTAGGCGAGTGTTTCGCTTCCTGGACACTTCCTTTTGCCCACACACACAGACACGCACGCGTGTGAACGCTCGCCTCTTGTCTCCCTCTCTCTCTCTCTTTCCTCTTTAGCCTCTTGTCTGGCAGCCTGGCTTTGGTTAATATTGTTTGCTTAGTTTTTACGGCAGGAACAAACACAAACAAAGCAGGTCAAGTTTGATTTACATTTACATGCATACACATGTATGACTGTGTGTGTGTATGTGTGTGCGTGCAAGTCATGTTGTATTTTCAGCTAAATCCACACCAAACCCGCAGGTTTTGCATCTTAATATTGTTACGTATGTGTATGTGCCCCGCCCTCTTCTCCTTATCGATGCCCTATAAATACGAATTGTATCGAATTTCATTTCAATTTCAATTTCAATGGCGTCTATTGATTTGACCCATTTTTCATTTTTCAATTGTATCTTGTGGCAATAAGACGCTAAGCAGCTTAGCTTCACTCAACTACGATCGTCCGTCTAGTTAGCTACGTACTTCCCCCTCTCTCTGTTTCTTTCTTCTTTTTTTTGCCAAATACAGTTGTGCATACAACTCCCCTTGGTAGCTTCATGGAGCGTTACCTTGAATGTCAGCAAGCGAAACACAGAAGCTGAAATAAGTTTGGGGCCAGCTCTTCTAATGGAAATGATGTAATTCTCTTGCATAGAAATCTGAACAATGAGCGAGGTTCATAACAAATAAGACAAGAAATAAAGCAACAAAGAGCCGAAAAATAAATAAAAGAATTGCACGCATTTTAGTTTGGTTAATTGCGATAATGCCACAAGGAGACGTTATTATTAACGAGCTTTGTCATGTGCACCACTCACTCGACTGTCGGTGTGTGTGTGTGTGTGTGTGTCTGTGGGTGTGGCTAGGTGGTTCCTTTGATTTATCAGATGTTGATTTGTGTTATGAATTGTCAAATTTTTTGTTTTATTACCAAAAAGTAAGTTAAGCGTTTATTTATCGGAACAGCGCAACGTTATCTATTGACTAAAAAGTTTGTTGATAACGTGGAAGTATCTACGATTTGAACAGGGTGTTTAAGCATATGTACAGGGTGTTTTACACAATGATAACATTGTATTAGAGAATAAATTGATCGCTCTATTTACATAGTAATGGAAGCCATTTGCTTTGGTTATCTTCGATTTATACAGGGTGTACATACACGGGGTGTTTTAGACAATTATAAATTTCAGTGTATTCAAAATATGTTAAGAAAAATTACATTTATTAATTTATGTGTTATAAAATAGTAGGGGAAGTCCAGGGTAGAGGATGTTTAGCTTCAATTTACCATGATACATATGTACATTGATAAATTACATTTATTATAAAATTCCCCTTCAGTAAAATATTGTTTACTTTTCAAAACTTTTCCCTTTAACACAGGGTGATCAGTTTCGTTGTATCACATTGTACACAGCTAAAGTACTTGAAAAATTGCATTTTATATGTATGTACCTATAGGCAGCTGGTTCTGCTATAGCAACCGAGTCTCTTCATTTTTAAAGAATGAATTTTTTATACCTATATATATATACGTTTTGCAGAGTTTTGCCATTCTTTGCTTAATCCAAGCACTTGAGAAATTGCATTTTATGGCTTTGGGTTTCCTTTTATTCGCACCGAGCAAACACATCCGATAAGATATTGCATGTGCCCTGTCCATATAATGAGTCAGGCCCTAAGCTCTGCCAGCCAGATATGATACGAACGTGTTCGTGATCGAGGTCAGCGCGACATATGTTATACCCTCTAAACATAATAAAACATATTTGCAATAGAAACGTGTCTTGCTTCACTCATAATCTTATCTTTTTGACTGTAATATAGACTGAAAGTGAGATCAGTTGCTGAGATGAAAATGCTATTGAAAAGAGGAAAGCAAAAGTGCAAGATAAATCTAAATCTAAATCTATCTCAGAGAGCAAAAGAGTATTGAAAAACTAAACATATTTATAAAAATGTTTCTCAAACTGGAAAATAAGTTAATAGAACTTTAGCTAAACTACATTTTTAAAATTATGACTTCCATTAAAAAACCCAACAGTTATCATAAACTTTGATTGCCGCGGCAAATATTACCACGTACAGCTGCGAAGCACTTCCCAGCCATTCCGTTTATATATATATTTTTTTCGACACCTTAAACTGAAGAACGGGCGATCCATTGTTGAAACGGCGATCGGTCGAAAGAGAACGTGTTTAAGATTACCGAATCGGTCCAAGCAAAGTGTCAACTAAGGCTTTTTGTCGTGGAAGTGAACAAAATTTCAGAGAAGACATACTGCAAATCGTGTATATAGAGTAAAAAAAACGAAGTCTGGTTTTTATTTGTGTTGGGCCATAAAAATAAGAGGTAAATGCGAAATTGTTGTTCGTTTCATTTCTTAAACAGCTTTTTTTTGTATTTGAAATTGCGTTAAAGATCAGTCACCAAAATGGCTTGCAAAATATGTTTGAAAATCAGTTGTTGTTGTTGTTGGTCCGACAATTTGGTGTGCGTCAGTGGACAAAATAGTGAGTCAGCAACTCGAGATTGTATCCAGAGTTTTGTTTGCATTTTTTTTTTTTAAATATATATTCATCGAGTCGCATGAAGGCGTTTCGGCTTTTTTAATTCAAGAGTTGAGAAGCTAACGATCATTAAGAGCGGAGCGATTCAACGTTCGCCAAGTGGGGCCATTGACGCGATTTGTTGCTGGCATTACTCGCAATATACCGGCTTGGTATGTTATGTTATCATACTTATTTCTCGAGATTGCAACACTCGAAGATGTTTTTGAGGATCGTCAGAATTTGTTAAAATTTTTTGTATATTCTTTAATTACTCGCAGATCGAAAAGAAAACAACAAACTTTGATAGTATCAAAGAGTTTTTTTAATTATCGTTAGGGGATTCAAATTTTTAGTCGAGTGTTAAACGCGGGCCACATTGAGCAGCTGATAGAGCGGCAAGACATTGCTATTGCTCTTGCTAGTGGAAGCCAAGACACGTGCCTGGTAGCTGCCGGGAATGGAACGTTGAGCGATCTCTGGTTGCACTTGGGATTCATCAAGTTCTTCATTTTCCGAGGAGCGATACCAAGGAAAGCCAGGATAGCCAGGGTAGCCGGGATAAGTGGGATAGCCTGGATAGCTAGGATAGCCGGGATAGCGCGGGAAGCCGGGATAGCCAGGGTAGCCGGGATAGCCGGGATATCCGGGACCAGGGAAGCCGGGATTTCCAGGGAAGCCGGGATTTCCAGGGAAGCCGGGATTGCCAGGATTGCCGGGATTGCCAGGATAGCCAGGATAACCACCACCACCCCAATGACCCCAGCCATAGGGCCAAGGATTGTACGGCGGCACCCAGGGGCGCTGCGGTGGCGGTGATGGTATATGGTAACCGGGCCAAGGATAACCTGCTCCCGACGGCGGACCATGCTGGCGAGGATGCTCGTTGCCCTCTGAAGTATAATAGTAATGGTGTTGATGTTGTACTGTCGGTTTGGCTGTAGTCTTCGAGCTGGAGCCCACAAAGTGTTTGAAGCCAGCCTTACCGATCGATGTCAATAGATGATCGTCGATGTTGCGTGTCGATCCCACGGGATCGTCCACATTGCCGCTGCTGCTGCCACCGAGCACCTGCTGCTGCGACTGCTGCACTTGTTGCTGCGACTGCACCAGGGGCGCCTTCTCCTGAAAGGTGAACACGCTGCCCAGCAACGAGAGCAGCACTGCACAAGAAAGACTTTCAATCGAGATCCACAAAAAGGAGGCCGTTCTTCTTACCTATCCAGAGTATAGATGCTCTGCGGTCCATGATCGCTTGAGTAATATGCTTTGGACGCTGCGTTTCGACCTTTATATACCCATCCAGAGCAGCTGCAAAGTGCATCTTTTATGACTATTCTATGCTAACGGTTTTCTCATTAGAATATTCGATGCATCCATTTTCCATTTTCCCAATCGATTCAGAGACCCCAATTTAAGCTGCCCACCATTTGCTTTCTCTCTGCCTACTTCTATTCTTAGATACCTGGTCTAGTCTTTAGTTGCTGTAGCTAATAAGATCAGTGTCTAATTTACATAAGAATTAAGAGTTTTTGTCTTCAGTTAATTCGAAATTTGAATGCATTCATGTAATCTCTGCTCGGCGATCAAACTCTGCCATCGGAGAGTTCAATAGCCCATTCGCTTCAGAAATTACGTCATTTGTCGAGTCTCGTTTTTTGGACCCTCAGTCGTGGCTCAGTTTCTTTAGACTGGTTTATATTTTTGGGCAGTTTATAATTGACCCCCGCCGCTGCCGGCGAGTTTTCCCACTGAGGTCAATATCAGATTAATGGCTCACAAACCAGTTCAGAGTTCTTGTCTACATGTTTTGCTTAAGGAGCCTTGGGTGTTGAAATCATTGTGTGCATAAAGCCGGCTCTAAAAATATACAAAACATAAACAATTACCCAAGCGAGTGTCATTGACATCAAGATTTGTCGAAGCAAAACTGCGGCATAACTTCAGGCAGCTATATAATTTGGAATAATCAGCAATTGATTAAGCTAACTTCGAGATTTGAAATTGGCGAGGGTATTATAAGAGTGGAGTATTCAGATAACAAAACTTGGAAGGTTGTGAAACTCGAATATGATTTTATAGAACAATATCTTCATAATACGTGAAATAGGAAAAGTGATCATAAGTTTGGTTTGGGGCTACCTACTTTGTATACTCGTTCACATAAGTGAAAAGAGTATATTGGTTTTATACAATATTCTTTTCGATATCTATCTATCCGTCTATAGAAGCTGGAGACTTGAGATTTGCAACACCACCTCTTGTATACCCTCTCCCTCGCAGGACATAGGCAAATCTTATCTTCCACATTCACACAGCTCAGATCACCTAGTTTTGCAGATGGATCACGATGATCCATTGGGGCATGACAAATCAGAAAATGTAGATATTTTAATACATTTTTATATTTTTAAACCATGAGTATTTTGTCCCACAGGTGTTCCTTATCCTCATCTGTTTATAAAATTTACACTTTTACAAAATATTGAATACTTCTTGAAATCTAAATACCCTATGTTTACCTCAGCTTCAGAGGAAACACCTAAGCTTTTCAATCATTCTTAAATGAATTTCAGTTACTACCTTTTATCAGTGCTCCGGCAATTACGTGCACTAAACAAATATGTGACAAATAGATCGAATATTATCGGTTCAGTTGTGCATGGAACAAGAACATATATATATATATATAATGTCAACTCAAACACATTGTGTAATTAGCTAAACATGCAGCTGTCTGGAGTGCAAATAGCTCCGTTAAATTTCTCAACTGTTGCCAGTGAAACAAAAGCAGCATTGAACACATCGAAAAAGTAGTTCAAAATGTGTACTCAGAAACCGATAAGAGCGTTAAATGGACCGAATGTCGTGCTGCAGTTACTCAGATGGCGCCTATCGAGCTAATTACTCAATATGCCGTTCAGACGATTGCAATACAAATTTCCAGTGCTTGCTCCAGTGCAGTCGCAACGTGATCGCAGTGAAGTGATCCCAGTGATCGCTCAACATTTAAATATCTTTATCAGAAAACTAAGTTTACTTTGATTAGAATATTATTTAATTCTGAGTCATTCGCTCTACATAGATCCCTTGTGATCACAGTGAATTGATCGCAGCGATCGCTCAATATTTGAATAAGTTTGTTTTGAGAAGAATGATAATTATTATTATCCTGAATATTTTAAATATAGCACATTTCTGATTACACTATATATAGTATCAGCATCTGAGTTTGATTACAACTCATCATTGTGTCTTTTTCTGCGTCATCAGTCCGTGATCAAGCTATGAACTAACTTTCCATAGATCGTCGGCAGAGATCGTTAAGAATTGAAGTACATATTATCAGTACTCGAGTTTGTTTTGATTGGGAGACATATTTGTGTCTGATTCTCAGTCAACAGTTTGCAGTCTTCGCGGCTAATTCTACACAGATCGGCTGTGATCATAGTGAAGCGAACGCGGGGATCGCTTAGAATTATAATCTATATAATCTATACTAACAGCAACTTAGTTAAATTAAAATTCATCACAGTGTGTTATTCGGAGTTTACAGTTCGCGATCTTCTAAGCTAAATATCCACAGATCCCAGGAATCTGACTGACTTTGTTTTGATTAGAACTCAACATTGTGTCATATACTGACTCATCTTCACAGCCAAGTCTCCACAGATCTTCTGTATACATATATACATATATCTATATATAAACGTACTAGGTTCAGGCGACATTTGCGTGAAGTGCGAGCATAGACCTGGCGAACGCAAACGCACTATCTAATCGCGGCTGATTGGGCCATTGTGGCTCTTGGGAAGTGCTCTCCGTGTAGCTAAATCGTTGATAACTGGCAAACAAGCTGCTCCGACAGCGACAACTACCATGGCAATTGAATATTGATGGTTAAAACGCTATTGCCAACTCCGGATCGTGTTAGTTTGCCAACGCAGTCGTTGATGTGCGGAATATGTGCGAATACTGATAGTAAACAGTGTATATAGTCAACTCAAGGATAAAGCAAAGTCCACAGCAAATCCCAACACAATGGCCAGGTACACAAATTCCGACTTATCTAGGCTGATAATTGGTCTAGTTAAGAACCCACTCGAAAAGCCCATCATCTCTGTGTCAGCTAGTTAACTAAAAGTGCTTACATCATGCTATCAATATCGGGGAATCGCTTAACAATTTCCGCCAAAGAGCAACCACACCTGTCATCAGGCTAATTTAATTGATATATTTATAGAGGGTATACATAATCCGGCAATGGAAAAAAAGAGAAATAATATAGCAATTGCGTAATCGACGCTCTTGGATTTGTTAGTGTCGAATACGAAAGCGGGCGCAAGAACAAATAAACTGTAGACCCAATAACCCAGGCATTTCTAGTGATATGATATATGACACTGATAAGAACAGAATGCGAATTGCACCTGTCCTACTTCAGCGCTATAAATACAAATTAGAAATGCTTTCCATTAAATATTTTTTGTACTAGTGTTTACTATCCAATATATGTGCATACTAATATGTGTAATATTAGCTTTTTTTACTATGTATACCTATTCCAGATATTAATAGTCTTCGCTAGTTTTCTTTATAGTTGGAAGGCTATAAATTCTTTACACCACAAATCTTATCAATTTGCTAACGTGCGCCTTTGATTGGGTTCTTGGGTAAGAGGCTTTTATAATCGTAACCCACCAAAAAACCAGGTGATTAAATAGACCTCAGGTCGTTTAGCTGGAAATTGTTTAAGTGCGAGGGCAGTTTCTTGAAAAAGTTTCCCAGAAATTTACATAGGGTACTTCACAAATCCAAAGTATTCCATAAATCTTGCTCTTAACTTTTAGTTTTAAAACGAATCCAAAATGTTGCTAGAGCTAACTTCTAGCTATAAACGTTACTTTTAACAATCTTAAATATTCCTATAAACTGATCTGGATTTAACTTTACCTACTTCTAGCTATAAACCTTTACCCAACATGGAGACGGGTTTGCACGAACGCGATCGTGCTGGCGTTCAGGACTTTGTGCTACTCGAGAACTATCAGAGCGACGATGCATTTATTGATAATCTGAAGAAGCGCTTCCAGGAGAACCTCATCTATGTAAGTTTTGCATATACAAAAATTATCCTTACTCTCTCTCTATCTCTTAAAATTTCGCTATAATCTGTAACTGTTTCTGTCTCTGTCTCTATGTCTATCTCTTTACTCTTACCACGCATCCACTGCTCTAAAATATTGTACTCAAATTTTAGACCGGATGCTGGATCTGTGTAAGACTTTTCAATCGTTTACCTTGTCCATAAAGTTGCATATTTCTGTTTTACTAAATATTTAAAATATCTTTACAGACCTACATTGGCCAGGTGCTGATCTCTGTGAATCCCTACAAGCAGCTGCCCATCTACTCAGATGCCCACATCAAGGAGTATCGCAATAAACACTTCTATGAGATGCCACCCCATATGTAAGTTGCAAATCTTTACCAAGATCTCATAAGTCAACTAATTCCTTCTTTGATCTTCAGCTTCGCTGTGACGGACAACGCTTTCCGCTCGCTGATCGAGGAGAACCGGGGCCAGTGCGTCCTCATCTCGGGTGAGAGTGGCTCCGGCAAGACGGAGGCCTCCAAGAAGGTGCTGCAATACATTGCCGCCTGCTCCGGCCATCAGACCACTGTGGAGGGCGTCAAGGACAAGCTGCTGAAGAGCAACCCAGTGCTGGAGGCCTTTGGCAATGCCAAGACCAACCGCAACGACAACTCCTCCCGGTTCGGCAAGTACATGGACATCCAGTTCGACTATAAGGGCGCTCCAATTGGTGGCAACATTCTAAACTATCTGCTGGAGAAATCACGTGTGGTGGCCCAAACGGGCGGTGAGCGCAACTTCCACATCTTCTATCAGCTGCTGGCGGGCGCGGACGACACACTGCTGCACGAGCTGAACCTGAAGCGATCTCTGGATAACTATAACTATCTGACCGATGGGGTAAGCGCCAGCAATCGTAGTTAAGTATCGTGAGAGGAATTACCAACTGGTTTTATGTCTTCAGGTCAAGGGCAGCGTTAGCAGCATCAACGATGTGGACAACTTCAAGCAGGTGCAGCAGGCATTAGGCGTAATTGATTTCAGAGTCGATGAGCAGCGCGAGATCTTTGCGATTGTGGCCAGCATATTGCATCTGGGCAACATTGGCTTTACCGAGCAGGAGGGCAATGCCCAGGTGAATAGTCGCGATCTGGTGGTCTCCGTCGCTCGCCTGCTGGGCGTCAATGCCAGTGAATTGGCCGCAGCTCTGACACATCGCACCATCGATGCTCGAGGGGATGTGGTTACGTCGCCCCTGAACCAGGAGCTGGCCATCTATGCCAGAGATGCGCTGGCCAAGGCTGTGTACGATCGTCTCTTCTCCTGGCTGGTGCAGCGCTTGAACATTTCGCTGCAGGCGAAGGAGACGCGTGGTGCTCGCAACAATGTCATGGGCATCCTGGATATCTATGGCTTTGAGATATTCAAGACAAACAACTTCGAGCAGTTCTGCATCAATTTCTGCAACGAGAAGCTGCAGCAGCTGTTCATTGAGCTGACTCTCAAATCGGAGCAGGATGAGTACAGACGCGAGGGCATCGAGTGGATTCCAGTTGAGTATTTCGACAACAAGGTCATTTGCAATCTGATCGAGGAGAAGCATAAGGGTATTATTTCCATACTGGATGAGGAGTGCCTGCGCCCGGGTGAGCCCACCGATCGCACCTTCCTCGAGAAGCTGACACAGAAGCTGGCGGAGCATCATCATTACGTGTGCCACGAGAAGGCACCGATTCATGTGCAAAAGGTCATGGGACGCGACGAGTTCCGCTTGGTCCACTATGCCGGCGAGGTGACCTACAGTGTGAAAGGATTCCTGGACAAGAACAACGATTTGCTCTTCCGCGATCTTAAGGAAACCCTAAGCAAGGCGGGCAACAATATTGTCCGCTCCTGTTTCCCGGAGGCTGAGCTGCGCAGCAAGAAGCGACCAGAGACGGCCATCACACAGTTTAAGACCTCGTTGAACAACCTTATGGATATATTGATGTGCAAGGAGCCGAGCTATATACGTTGCATCAAGCCCAACGATCTGCAGTCGCCGGGCATCTTCGATGATCAGCTGGTCCTGCATCAGGTCAAGTATCTGGGCCTCATGGAGAATCTGCGCGTGCGTCGTGCCGGCTTTGCCTACAGGCGCAGCTATGAGCTCTTCCTGGAACGCTACAAGTGCCTCAGCAAGTCCACGTGGCCGAACTACAAGGGTGCCGGCGGCGCCAAGGGTGGTGTCCAGCTGCTGGTCAAGGATCTGGGCTACAACAGCGAACAGTTCAAGCTGGGCGAGACGAAGCTCTTCATACGCTGGCCACGCACGCTCTTCGACACGGAGGACGCCTACCAGGCGAAGAAGCACGACATTGCTGCCATCATTCAGGCCCATTGGAAGGGTCTGATACAGCGACGCAAGTATTTGAAGCTGCGCGCCCAGGTGATTGTGCTGCAGAGCTACTGCCGCCGTCGCCTAGCCCAACAGGCCGCAAAGCAGCGTCGCGAGGCAGCGGACAAGATACGCGCCTTCATCAAGGGCTTCATCACGCGCAATGATGCGCCCAATGGCTTCAACGACGACTTCATTGCCAATGCGAAGCGCATGTGGCTGCTGCGCCTGGCCAAGGAGCTGCCCACCAAGGTGCTCGACAAGAGCTGGCCCCCAGCGCCTGGCCACTGCCAAGAAGCCTCCACCTATCTGCATCGCCTGCACCGTCTGCACCTGGCACGCATCTATCGCCAGAAGCTGACGCCCCAACGCAAGCGCCAGTTCGAGCTGAAGGTGCTCGCCGAGAAGGTGTTCAAGGGCAAGAAGAACAACTATTCGAGCAGTGTGCCCGCCTGGTTCCAGAACGATCGCATCACCCAGGAGCACATACAGCGCGTCAACGACTTTGTGGCCAGCAGCTTCGGCAGCGAGCAACTCAAATACCAGTCAGCCTGCACGAAGTTCGATAGACACGGCTACAAGTCGCGGGAGCGCTTCATTTTGCTGAGCAACAAGGCTGTCTATGTGCTGGATGGGAAGAGCTACAAGCAGAAGCATCGGCTGCCCCTCGAGAAGATCGACTTCACCCTGACGAACCACAATGATGACCTCATGGTCATCCGGATACCGCTAGAGCTGAAAAAGGACAAAGGCGATTTGATCCTGATTATTCCGCACATCATCGAGTTTAGCACCTATATCATCGACACCGTAGGCACAGCCGACATCGTATCCATTGTGGACAGAGCTTCGTAAGTTACAAAGACATCTTTTTTCATCAATATCTTTAATCATCCTTTATTATTCCGTTTTAGACTCGAACACAATGTGGTCAAGGGCAAGGGTGGTGTCATTGAGCTTCAGACTGGCTCCGAGCCCGGCGTCGTGCGTGATAAGAGCGGCCATCTTGTTGTTGTGAGTAAAATTAACCATATATCATATAGTTGATTTTAATAACCTGGTTCATCCCTTGCAGATTGCTGGTCAATAAGGAATTTATTAAACTACCAAATGGCTTTAAATCAAACGACAACTGTTTTGTTATAATATTCCTGTAATTTATATATTGTATTTTTGTATTTTGTTACTGCGATGAGGCAATGTACTTTTGATTCTATGATGTACTTATGTTCCCAATTAAATATATAAATATTGTTTATATAAATCTTAAATCATTTGAAATCTTTTAATACCTTTGATTGCGTTTCAATGGTTATTGCATGCTATCTTATCTACTATTTCAATACAAATATTGATATTGATTCAACTGCATCACGTCAAACACTTTATAGTTCGTTATATCGAGCTCTATTGAGCAGCCAAGACTTTTAACTTGCTTTTATTTTGTTAATAATAAATTTATAACAGTATTTAATTGAGGAAGGTGGCAACATCAAACGGGTGTCAGTTAAATGTGAACTTATTATTTTCAACACTATTAACTGGCTAATCGATTACGGTAACACCCTGTCACACTTACAGTATTTTTTAACTTATCGATATGCATATCGATTACAGTGCAGTGCACACATCTCTAATAAACGCACCGTCTCACATGTTTATATTATGATTCCTAGTCATAAACACAAACAATAGATTTTTCACGACTCCAGTTTTATTAAAACTTTACATCAGTAATTAAAATGGACGCCAAACGTCACTCTGCCAAACCAAAACAAAACTTAGAGGTCAGTCCAAATAATGTTACTTGTTTGGTAGCACTTAGTTAAACATTTGTTTTATTGCAGGCCTTGCTTAGATTAGCCGTTGAACATTCTGGAAAAGATGAGGAAGTGACAAATATAAATTCCTGTGAAGCGAATGATAATGTAATATATAACCACCAGTAAAGTCTATAATATCGGTTATTCATATGGCATACACGTACATACACTTATAATAAGCACATGAGTAATGATTTTTTTATATATGTATTTTCAGAGAACTGACTTCTTACAAAGCGCTCTCAAAGCAATGACTGGAGATGACTTTGAAACAGCCTTATTAATTTTAAGAACTGAGTCGACAAGTATTGAACAGAAAATGGGCAGCTTAGACTTAATACGAGATAAGATCGATGATATTGATTTGGCCAACTCCTTTGTAAAAATCGGAGGCGCAGCTGTTTTATTGCAAATTATTCGTGCCGCAAATTATAACTTGCGACCACAATCCATTTATATAGTCGCTGAAATGGCGCAGAACAATGAATTTTGCCAAAACTACTTTTATAATGAACATATAATTCCCGTGATCGCCGCAACTATGAACGATGCTGACGAGGATGTGGCCAGAGGATCTATTTTTGCTATCTCCTCCTTGATACAAAACTTTCCACCCGGCTTAAAGGAATTTCTGGGAATCAAGGGAATTCAAACGCTGGTTTCTTGCCTAAAATCTGCCCATAAATCGGTTTATATAAAGGCTGCCTTTCTTATAGGATCTTTAGCATCGCGTGATAACTCCATTAGAGGTAAGATAATTATATTTTAATGAAATTAGATCATATTTCATTTAAAATTCTATTCACAGATCACATAAACAAACAAAATGCTGTATCAATTCTTTTGAACAACCTGGAGAACAAAAATGAATATGATGACAAATTGGAAGCTACTTTGAGAGCACTTTCTGCACTTTCCGTAAGCTGCAAATGGAGTTCTACCCGAGATCAAAATGCGAATGCCGAGATAACACTTAAGCAAATAGTTACTAACAAATCATTGTTAGATTCCTGCGAAGTAAGTACAAATTATTTAGACTTTGAATGGATTCAAATTAATTCTATAATTTCTTTCCAGGAAATGATAAGCTTCGCACAAAATATCTTAAAGAATATGACAATGAAATAAACAGGAAAACAGGTATACTTTCAGTTTCATAATCGGAAGAACCCTTTGAGAAATTAATGGTTATTTGTTATCGATGAAAGAACTAAAATAATATATTCACGCAAACTCTAATTAAAGCTTCTGTTAACGATATATTTCTTTGTTATTACTCTAATAAAAATAATTTAAAAGCTTGTGAATACAAAATTGTTTATCAGATGGAATAAAAACGAATTACTTAGAAAAATTTAGTCGGAGCTCTTTATTTATACATTTGTCTTCCAAGTAGCGAAAAGTCCGGGCACAAGTATTGTTATCAAACAAAATATACAATATTACTTTGACTGAGGCTTTTTTGTAAACATGTGAATGTAAATAATTTGTTGTTGTGAAATCAAATTGAATTAAGTAAGCCCAGTTCTATGCTGGTAACGTATCAAAATCCTCCCCCACATAAACAATAGGTACATGCACCTTGTCTACAGTAGACTCAAAAATGTAATCACATAACTTGTTTCGCCTTAAACAAAAATTCCAGTCCATAACTTGTACTGCATGCAGACTTTCCGCCTCGTTATGCTGTCGCAAGACCATGGATTCCTGCAAGAATAAACAGATAATAGTATTAACATTTATTTTGTACAGTAAAGATTAGTTAAACTTACCTTAATCTTTTCCCATTTGTCGTCGACGTCTTGCAACCAGCTGAGCAACAAGCGTCCATTGAAACGACAGCGTGCACTCTTCTCCTTTTCATCCTGCTCCGGCGTAATCATATTATAGATTTCATCATCTTTTAGAAATGTACAAACGGAATATGGCGCAGCTTGACCGGATATACTTCTCGCTGCCTTCGAGTGCACCCGGATTATCTCCTGCTCCACACTAAGGCATAGTTTCTCTCTTTCCACTGTGTGTTCCTCAGCCAAATCTCGCCTGGCTTTCTCTTGCTGCGTGTAAAAGTCTCGCATACTCTCAGGAATGACATCTGGCACTTCGATTTCGGGCTTAATTACGTTATCATTTAAAAGATAAGTACGTTTGGTAAGCAGAAAATCGTTATAGCCCTGAGGTGGTCTTGGTTTGACAGGATAGAGATTCTTCCACTTCCTTTCCACTTGCCGGCGAATATTTAAGAACATTTGAAATCCATTCGTGAAGGGATAATCATGGGGATGAGAATCTCCCGAGGCCATCGAATTATCCGTATGAGAATTTTTTGAGTTATCATCATTGTTTTTGGGTCTTATCTTACGCTTCCTCGGATGCAGATCAACATTTGAAGACGAGTTGATTTCCTTAGACGATGATGTCGAAGATGTTGAAGGACTCGGCACATTCGGCAAAACTTCGTGATCGAATTGGTTCTGTTGTATAGGACTCGCTGTCATATTTGAGTAAGAACCTTTGATGTCAGCATTGTCATTGGCATGGTTCGACGATGCTGGGGATGGGGAGCTGCTTTGCATTTGCGGGGAGGAGTTGTTCGAGCTGCGTTCAGCGCTTGTGACACCGCTTCGATACGAGCTGCGTAAGACCCTTAGATTCTTTTCGTCATTAAACAGCTTGATATTCTTATCGTCGAGAAGGGTCGAGCAGGCGTTACTTTTTTGTGGACTTTCATGAGGACTCAGACATTGGTTTGAGAGCACCGTATCAATCGAATCACTATTCGAGCTGACAACATAAGGCAACGCCGCACTCCGGGATGCAGCTACTTTGCCAGTACGCAGGACATTCCCATCCGTATCAATCGAGCAATTCTGCTGAGGTATTACAATCTTCAATGGCGGCACTTTCAAGGCACCATTATATGAGCTATCATTGCTCTTATAATCTTCGCTGCCTTCTGTTTCATTTTCAATATCCACAGTCTTGTTCACCTCCAGCTCTTTGTCAACAACTGTCGTACTTATTTTACTACCGGAGGGCGAGTTTTTTGTGGACGCCAACTTTGAGGTTTTCTCCAGCTTAGATGATATCTTAAGTGAAGGGTTTTTTAAGTCTTTCAAATTATCCAAATCTTTCCGTTTCTTCTTTTTTAGGTCGTCTCCATGTTCTTCGAAGTCTTCCTCAACATCTGAATAACTTCGCTTTGTGCTTGTCACGCTTTGAGCTATATTTTGTTCAGCATTTTTACTATCTGAACTGGAATCCTCTGTTGCTGGCTTCTCCTTAGTTTCATTTACAATTTCTAACTGCTTTTCCGTAGCACTGACTTCTTCAACATCTGCATCACCTTTTTTATCATTTTTCTTTGAATGCGTACGAGGTGTCTCTAATATAAAGAAATACCAGGTGTTTATCAATTAAACTTATAGAAGAATTTTAATGTTAATACATATGATTATGAAGTATTGCATTCTATTGAGACAGACAGAAGGAAATGTTTATATGGACACGACTGTAGGGTCTATACATATTTATATATAATATATATATAAATACTTTTTGGAGCCAAGGAGGTTTCCTTCGCCTGTGCTTTGCACATGTCGTGACAAAATACTTTTTGTAGGGATATAAAATAACCCACCCTAATTACTATGGGAGGACATTTTTCTTATACGGCGTACCAACACATATACAATTAAATATAAATATAGACTTTTACATATGCGGCGGCACACACAATTGACGTTTGTGTGTTTGTATATATGTACACATGCAAAGAAAATTAGAATGGTACATCAATGGTACACGACAGCTCAAGCGGGCGTTATCTATGACGCACTCATGTAACAGTAAAGTCAGTAGGGCTAATAAAAGAAAAATGAGATCACACTGCAAATGTATTCTACACACACGCACACATATGTATATGTTATAGCACGCAAAATAGTTTTTTCTTAGTTTTAACTACATTTTACGCCCAGAAATTTGGTAGCTGCGTGTTACTTGAAAGATATGTTGTATGTATACGCTATTGTAAAGTATGTATGTACCTATACGCAATTACACACGTACAAAGGTACATACAGCGGCGTACATATAAACATAGATTTGTATGGTATGTTTTGACTTACCTGTTGAGGACGTTGCTGTCATTTGGATTAACAAAGCCATTTGTTGTCTTTCCGACATGGGGGTGTTTGAACTGGGTCTAGCTGGTGTGACCCCTGTTGTAAATCCTATCCCCTTTGGTCTTGGGGGTGGCATAATACCCAAATTCAACAGCAAACACGAAAACTTAAAATGTTGAACAAAAACAAGAACTCAGACTGAGAGACAGTGTGACCATAAACTGAATGCACAAAAATATTTAACCGCAAAAACTATCGCTTACACACGCGTGCGGATTGTATAAATGAAGCGTCCTTTTTCGATAAAAAAAAAATTAACAGAAATCCAACACTTAAGGATATTCACGGTATGGTATCGAAATATTATATTTTCACATTTTCTCTTAAGTTATAAATGCAAATAATAAAGAATAATATGCATACATAGTAAAATGTTAGTTTTATTTTGATATAAAAGTTTGGCTTGGGTGGTCAAACACAAAATGTATATCATAAGTATCGAATTTTATTTATATTTTTTTCAAAAGGTGCCCAAATTTTATTTGTACCGGGCAGTTGTAGTTCATACATTTTTTTTCGTTTTTCTTTTCCACACTATACACTTAACGTCTAGCAGGAGCCCTGCCTCGTCCACGTCCCCTTGGACCACCACGGCCACGGCTGCCTCTGCCTCGTCCACGGTTTCCAACACGTCCGCTGTCCTTTTTCTTTGACTTTGACTTCGGAGTGTCATCGATAAGCAACGTTTCCAATGGCAGACTGTCTGGTAGTATAAAATATCGAATGTTGTTTCCACGAATGCTTAAGGACTCCAGGTGCACAGGATCTCTGTTTTTGATGGTCATTTTAACGCTCTTCAGATGGGTATTCATAGCCACGTCCACTCCAGTAATTGTGCCATGAATTTGAGTACCATTTTTTAATTCAACTGTTACAGTCTCGTGACTGAGCTTCATCAGAAATCTTGAAAAACGGATAATAATCAATTGTTTGTTAGGCTTCAATTTTCCAATGTGTATTTTAACTATTAGTAAAACAGCAAATAACTTTTTATGAATTTTCATTAATTAGTATGCATGTCTAATAGTGAACTATGTATGCTGTATATAAATATACTTATTTTTGTATTGTATCATTTTCAAATCATCTAATTTGGCGCAAATGTTCCTAAAGAGACACACGCACAAGTTATGTATTTCCAGCGCTCATTCGGAATTATCGACTGCAGCCGGCACTGACGGTGCATTTCAGCACAAACATTATTTTTCTTGCCGGTAATCATGGTAAATATTGTATTCTTTAATTATTATGTGCTTGTTCAGACAAGCAAACGTATACAAACTTAACTGCACATGCTAATTTGTTTTCACACACACACATTTAGATATGTACGTATAAATAGCAAATAGCATGTTTATTCATGCAACAACTCAGATTTCACATACCTCACCAATTTCATATTTGAAATATTTGTGTTTCAATGCACGTATGAATTTAATATTTGTTTTATATAAAAAATTGACACAACTATTTGCCGAATATAAAATATATCCAAACTGAGCTGCGCCGGTAATAAAAAGAATAAAATATCAAAGCCGCAACTTTTTATATCGATATTGAATTGCAACTCTGTTTTTGTATAGTCAAGATAACGTCACATTTGCCTGTTGTCATATTGGTAAAAAGTCAATTAATGAATAATAATTTACTTGTCAAGTATATGTTAAAATAGCTGTACAATAATTAAAAATTAAAATAGTTAATTTTTTAATAAAGCCTATTGAAATAAAATATAACATAATAAATATACCATAAATAAAATTGTCCTGTCGCTTTCCTTCACGTTCCAATATCGCAGATATCTGCCATGGTTGTAGGGTGTGATAGATGATTTCTTAGAACACTTTTTTTCATCTGTTTTTCAACACTACATCGCCTGTGCCAAAAAGAACCCAGCCAGTATTAACTAAAACTAGCAGCATAAATAATTTTGTAATTATGTGGCTATAAAAGTGTACTAAAGTGAATTTGATATTTAAGGAGAGGGTCTACTTTGTGCCCCTTGAAATACTCAAAAGGACCCGCATAGTTATAGGCGATGGCGTGTTTTTACGAACACCGAATAGATGCTTATGTGATACTTATACTTTTCTTATTTACTAACTTATTTGCGCAAGGATACAGCACAGGTAAAAGTGATAAAAAACTGATAATAACTTACTATTGACATAACAAATTAACTTTTCAATGTGTCTGCTCATGGGTTTACAAATATATTTGTGTTTTGTTTTTGTATACCCCATACACAAATGCCTGTATACAAGTTTATACACCTTTGTATATACATACAAACTTTTTGCGTACGCTGTGTCTGTGTATGTGTATATGCCGCTTGCAAAACACTCAAAATGTTAAATATATGTTAATAAATGCGATTATAAACAACAGTCAACCACGTTAAATAACAAATTCAATCTTCTTTTGACATATAGATATGTATTTCCTTACATTTTTTTATATTGACTGAAGTTTGTTTGACAGCAGAATTCCAGACAAAGAATTTTTTTTTTATTATTTTACAAGGGTATGTTCAACTAGTAGAAAACATGCTCTAAAGTTCTACAACAAATACATATTCTATGTTTTGCCAGTTTTTAGGGTGAAACTTTGTTTAAAAAGACCAAAAGGCAGATATGCTGGGTGTGAGTAATACGCCCTAATCAAGTTGAAAATTGTTGAATTTGATTACAGACAGAGCAGATAAGAATTATAAATAAGTAGCCATGAATTGAGGGGCTCTTAAGCATGCTTTTATCATTAAATATAAGATCTGATTACTTTTGCTAAAGCTATTGGAGATTCTTTATGATTGTGTTTATCACTAACATTCGTGCTTTTCTTTTTGTTCCAGAATGGGTTGAAGTTGGAAGGAATTCGTCTTTTGAATGTGTTTCCGACCACGAACCTGCGATTTGGATATTTAATAATGAAACCAATTATAAATTTGATACAAGGTAAGTTTATATACCATGTATGAGCCAAGCTCTAAAAGCATAAAAATGTAGTAATAGGTGATAAAAACAACAAGAAGACTATATGAATCATTGGAAATTTCTATATTATATATAAACCGGATTTTATATACCCTTATTTACTCTGTCGCATCTTTTAAAAACTTCCCAAGAAATGTTCATTGTATTTTGATCATATAAGCTTGTTTTATTTTCCTTTTTATCTAAGATCAACTTTATATAATTTTAAATATAATTTTATTATTCACAGATTTACAATAACTTCGAATATAATAAGTCCCGACGAAATTGCCGATACGAACTTAAGTAATGATGTTAAAAAGTATAAGAATATACTTT
Organism: Drosophila gaucha; assembly: GCA_035045545.1. Classification (NCBI taxonomy): domain Eukaryota; kingdom Metazoa; phylum Arthropoda; class Insecta; order Diptera; family Drosophilidae; genus Drosophila; species Drosophila gaucha. The sequence goes on from JAWNOY010000292.1 coordinate 4,281,278, forward strand.
CGATACGTGATGTGAATATATCGGACAGTGGGAATTATACATGCAAAAATGCCATTACAAACACTTCAGTAGAATATAGTCTACAGCCATTTCTTCAGCCGAAAATTATTGAAAGCACTGTTGAAAGCATAAAACGAAAGATCAAGCAAAGTGCCATTATTTATTGTGTATTCGAGATTTATCCACAAAACGTTTCGACAAACAAACACCTTAAATGGCTAAAGGATGGAAGTCCAGTTGCCTTCCTGGATGCCTCAGCCTCAATACACAAGTTGAGCGATACAAAATTAAATTTTACACTGGAATTTACAGAGGTGTATAAGAAGGAGAATGGAACGTATAAATGTGTTCTCCATAGTGATACTGAGGATGAGATACTTTCGAAGGAAATAACATTGCTTGTCATGGAAGTGCCACAGATCAGCATTGATTATGTAAAAGCTGTTGGCGCAAGCAAGATATACTTGAACTGGACGGTGAATGATGGAAACGATCCTATCCAAAAATATTTTATTCAATATTCACAGGAAGGTTCGCCCACATACAAGTATTACAAAGATATTATCAATGGCAACTACACTTCATACGTATTGGATACGTTCAGTCCCAATACGACCTATCATCTGCGCATTACAGGAAAGAACTCGATTGGCGATGGGACACCCAACCAGTATCCATTTGCTGTGACCACCTTGGATCATGATCCAACTTTTATACCAAAGGTCGAGACTACTGGCAGCACAGCTTCGACAATTACTATAGGCTGGAGTCCTCCTTCACAGGAACTAATTGAATATATTCAATACTATGAGTTGACTGTCTCCGAATCGGGGGATGTGCCGAAACTGATTGAAAAGGCCTTTCATCAACAGAACTCGAGAAACTTGCCATATATGTTTGATAAGCTAAAGACCGCTACGGACTATGAATTTCAAGTGCGGGCATGCAGCGATCTGACCAAAACCTGCGGTCCATGGTCGGACAAAGTGAATGGCACGACTATGGATGGTGTTGCAACAAAACCAACTAATTTAAAAATACATTGCCATAATAAAAACATTTCCGGGCTCGACTCAATCTCTATTAGCTGGAGCGTACCCCAAACACCAAATGGAAAGATCATTTCATACTTGATAATCCTCGAGGGAAATTACACTTACTATACTCAAGAGGGTGAAATGTTAACCAAGAAGTGGGGCCCCAAAATTCGAAGAGTCGACGAGCCCAGCCATAAGACGATCTATGAAGGCGTTAGTCCAAACACAAATTATACTGCAACAGTCTCCGCGATTACGAGACATAAGAAAAATGGAGAAGCTGCGGTTGTAAATTGCTTTATGCCCATTTCTACGCCCGAAACAATTGGCAAAACAATGTGGACAAAGGTTAAGAATGGTCCAAAATATGTTTTAAAATTATATATACCCAAAGTCAGCGAAAGGAATGGACCTATCTGTTGCTATCGGCTCTATCTAGTCAAAATAACTAATGGCAACAACGAGCTACCCGCACCCGAGAAATTAAATGTGGCTACGTACAAAGAAGTACATAATAATAATAATAAGACCAATAACTATGCATATATAGTTGAAATGCTTAGTAGTCGATACTTTAGATCGGAATTGTTTCTGGGGGACGAAATGCGTTTCCTTAATAAGCCCGAAGATCTAATAGACAATGATAATATGTGTCGCAAATGCTTGGATGGTGCACCATTCTTAAGAAAACAAGAAAGTGCCTTGAAAATAGGTAAGAAAGCTTTTCTGAAACATACAGCATACAGATTTTTGAATTATATAAGTATTTATTCATAATTAAACTTTATCTGCCAACTAATTTGTTTTTAGATTCCGCCCCAACTCCAGCACAAATTCAAAAAGAACAACTACTTAAAGTTGGAAATTTAACAGAACAAGCCATACAAGTTTTGGGAAGTAAAATGAGAATTAGACGAAATCCCACAGTTGGCATTGGAAAGGAGGATACAAATATAAGTGATCCAAGTAATATCGGAGATATATTTGATGGCGAAATAGACATAAATTCCAATTACACCGGTTTCGTAGAGATTATAGGTAAGTGTCATCGAATTATACGCAAATAAAGAAAAAGATATAAAAGAATCATATCTTTATTATACAGTTCGATCAGGAAGTACGGTTCTCATGGCATATAGCGATTACTTTGATGTTATGACACCTGCGACTGAGGCAGAGCAAATACATTCCCTGGATGATTCAAAGTTTTATTTGAATATTGGCATTAAAGCTGCTGCTATTGTATTAGGCTTGATTGTTATTTTCATTATATTTTGGATAGTTCATCATCAGAAGACAAAGAACGCAATGCCAGATGAAGATACATTGACATTAAGAGATTCCTTAAGGTATTTACAGTTGATTTACCCGAATTTTAAAAGTCATGAATTCATTATTTGTAAATTATAATTTCAGAACTCTTTTTAGACGTCGAATCAACAATCATAGCCAGTTCATAGGGTCTGGAAACCAGAAAGGATTCGATACTGGACCTATTCATAAGTCAGATTTAGTTAGTGCCTATAAAAATCGTCATAAAGATACGGACTATGGATTCCTCCGCGAATATGAAATGCTTCCTAATCGCTTCACTGATCGAACGACGAAAAATAGTGACATGAAAGAAAATGCCTGCAAGAACAGATATCCAGATATCAAAGCTTACGATCAAACCAGAGTTAAGCTGTCGCCAATGAATGGAAACCAAAGTACGGATTATATAAATGCAAATTTCGTCATTGGATATAAGGAAAGAAAGAAATTTATTTGCGCTCAAGGTCCCATGGAGAGCACAATTAGCGATTTTTGGCGCATGATTTGGGAACAACATTTAGAGATCATTGTTATGCTGACGAATCTGGAGGAATATAATAAATCCAAATGTGCGAAATATTGGCCAGAAAAGGTTTTCGACTCTAAACAGTTTGGCGATATTTCTGTTAAATTTACCGCAGAACGAAAAACTGGAGATTATATTATAAGGTCTCTGGACATCACAAAGTCTAATCTGATCGGCGATGAAGAAGATCATAGGCAAATAACTCAATACCACTATCTTACCTGGAAAGATTTTATGGCTCCCGAACATCCGCATGGCATTATCAAGTTTATTCGTCAAATCAATTCCGTCTACTCGGTGCAAAGAGGTCCGATTTTGGTGCACTGCAGCGCAGGTGTCGGCAGGACAGGTACTCTAGTCGCATTGGACTCTCTCGTACAGCAATTGGAGGAAGAAAATATGGTATCCATATTTAATACCGTGTGCGATTTACGTCATCAACGTAACTTTTTGGTCCAATCGCTGGTAAGTTGGTAGTGAGCTTAACTCCGATTTTAAATATATATAACATATATAACATTGACTTAACATAATATGAAGTAGGTTTCTATGCTTCTTAATAGTTTGAAATACATATTATAAGTCGATCTAACCATGTCCGTCTGTCTTTATATCTTTATGACTTTAATATCATCTTCATTTTCTTACTACTAAACGTATGAAACTAATTAGTTCGTAAAGAGCTTATTGATTTACTCTTAAAGAGGGTTCAAGCTCCATTTTGAGTCACCTATAAAAAAAACAACTCTTGTCAATTAATAAAGTAATATTTATAATAGTCATGGCGATAAAGGATGATAAGGATCATAATTACATATAATGATAATCACAAATTGTATATATAAATAATAAATATGATGAAAATTATGATAACAATGGTGTTGAGGATATTATGATTATAACAATAGTGATAGATATAGTGTTATCTATATGATCCACTAAGATCATTATTACTTATTTATTGAATATATATATTTATATCTTGCTTGCAGAAACAATACATTTTCCTATACCGAGCATTGTTGGACACTGCCACATATGGAAATACGGACATACTACTAAATTTATTGCCAACGACAATTGAAAACCTAAAATTCAAGCCCAATGACGGAAAGTGCTTGCTAGAGACGGAATTTGAGGTAAGATTTGTTTTGAAATCAAATTTATACATTTCATAAAATTTCTTTCTTTCATAATTCCAGAAACTTATTAACACAACGGATGAGATAAATAAGTCTTGTAGCGTAGGCGAAACTAAAGAGAATATGCTTAAAAATAGGTGCCATGAAATTATTCCATACGATCGTAATCGAGTAAGTATTAAAATTATAGACTTCTGGAAACTCGACTAACGTAATTCTTATTTTAATTTAAGGTCATCTTAAGCCCAATACCAACGAACGACAATTCGACTTATATAAATGCCTCATTCATTGAGGGCTATGATAATAGTGAATCATTTATAATTGCACAAGATCCTATGGAAAACACTATTGGAGATTTTTGGAGAATGATTTCTGAGCAAAGTGTTTCCACTTTAATTATGATATCCGAGGTATGCCAAACGCCATTTAAGTTGATTTCATTTCGTTGAAATCATATTTAACAATCATTTCAGATTGGAGACGGTCCCAGGAAATGTCCTCGCTATTGGGCTGATGATGAAATTCAATATGATCAGATACTTGTAAAATACGTGCATAGTGAAAGTTGTCCGTATTACACTCGACGAGAGTTCTATGTAACGAACTGCAAAATCGACGATACCCTTAAGGTGACTCAATTTCAGTATAATGGTTGGCCCACTGTGGATGGAGAAGTTCCTGAAGTGTGCCGTGGCATAATTGAGCTGGTAGATCAAGCACACAAACATTATAAAAGTCACAAAAACATTGGTTGTCGATCTCCCCTAACAGTTCATTGCAGGTAACTCATATTGAGAACTCATAGCCAATTGATTACTAATTATAAATAATATATATTTACTTGTATAGCTTGGGCACTGATCGAAGTTCAATTTTTGTTGCAATGTGCATTTTGGTTCAGCACCTTAGATTGGAAAAGAGTGTAGATATATGTTCAACAACAAGAAAATTGCGATCTCAGCGACCAGGACTTTTAAATTCATTCGTAAGTACAATACTTAATTGATATAAATTAGCTGAAAATTAATATAATTTTATATTTGTTTTTAGGCACAATACGAGTTCCTACATCGCGCCATAATAAACTATTCAGATCTACATAAATTGTCGGAAAATATTGAGGATTAAATATAAATTGGATGCATTCATAAGAGAAATGCAGCTGATTTTACATACACAAACACACACACACAATACATAGATATTATAATAATGTACATTTCACGGAATCTTCGTATAGTATGTATTTGAGTGCGACGATTGTATACATTTTTTTACCAATTTATTTTTAACCTTATACATATATTTGTATGTCTGTATGTGCGTATTTATACTGATAAAGCTACCAAAGGATGAATATTAATTTATTTTATAAGATTATGTGTAAAGTAATAATAATAAAATAAAATATGTATCTTTTACATTTAAGAAAACAGCACAATAGCTTAGAGCTACAAACGAAACAAATATCAGCTATCAACCAAACAAAGATCTATTCACTCTTTATTTCCAGGAATGCGTCAAGTTTGAGATGTTTCTTTTTTTTTCAGAAAATTTCATGTCTGTTTAAAGTGTGCTTAGTTTTTGCTTTGGTGTGTACGTATAGATATATCTGCAGGGTGGTCATGGAAGACCATATCTAAGAGAAAGAAGGATGGGAAAGTGGCTAAGAGACGACGGTCTTTTAGCAATCATAAATTCAATTAACTTTATTGTTACTATCAATTTCGTTTCTAATGCGAATTTGAGGACATGAAAATCTCATGGAAGAGTGGTGGGTATTTACAAAACAGACTTTATAGACATTTAAGTTAAACAAATCTGATGGTTCCATGTCTAAAAAGTCAACTAACACCCATAAGGCTTGGCGTTTCTAAGCCTAACAAGTTTTAAGTAGGATGACCTTTTATGTTACACTAGACTGCACACAACTGCCAAGAGGAATTATGCCTAATTATACACTCTGACATTTTGCAAAGTCAATATTCTCATACGTCCATTCCGAAACAGAGTACACACAAATTCGTAGCACTGACCATAACTTGCATGCCATATCTATGTAATTACAAATGTACTTATACGACAACTGAACTTGTTACACTAGTAGTTTGCGAACCTTTCATTAAATTAATTAACTTTTTTGTGCAAATACTGTCGGCTGCACAGAAGCGTTCTGCATGCCAGTGGAAGTGCCACTGCCACTGCCACTCCCAGAGAGCATCCTGGGCACCACTTGAATTCATCATCAAACTGGAAATGATGTTTTCAGTTAAAACTCAAGACTTGTGTCAACACTTGTGAAAGGCCACTCGTTTCGTACACTGTTTAAAATTTATAATGAATTTTTATACGCATTTGGCAATTAAATGAATAGGATTGTGAAAATTACGATTTCAGGGCGGAATAAATCAGCTTTCAGCATAGAGAGTATGTATTTCTTTATATGTATGTATATATATGCCTAATTGCAAATTTGTCTATGCATGTATATGCCGCATATCCTTTTAACAATTTTGCATACCTAAACTGTAACGAATTAAAAGGTACGTTCAATATTGGGAATATTGAAAAATTGAATCTAGTGCACAAAACATAAATACAAATGTGACTCAAGAAAATCATTTAATTTTTGACAAAGTTATATAAGTCTGAAGTTGAGGACTGGGGACTACAGACTGCTTTGCATGTCAAAATTTTTGTGATTTTCGACATAGTTTCCTGAAAATTCGGGAGATTCATTTTAAAAGTTTGTTTTAATACTAATTTTGTCACTCACAACTCATTTAAAATAAAAGTTTAAGATTCTAAATTTTGAAAAAAAAAAATTTTGAAAATATATAAGGAGAAAAATATGTAAGGGTGCATTATAGTTCTTTTAAAAAATATATAGCCTAAGTTTTAAATTTTTTATACTCTATGAGTGTAGAATCAATAAAGAAAAAAAACATGAAAACAAAGGTGGGGATGTTGAAAATCGGTTAATTCTTGACAAAGTTAGTGAAGTTTAAAATTGAGGACTGGGGACTGCAGAAACTTTTATGTTAAAACTTTTGTAATTGTTGACATAAGATTTGACCAAAATTTTGACTTCTTCAGAACCACTATTAAAATTATTTTGTATACTTACTTTATCACCCAAAATTTATTTAAAATAATATTTAAAAATTCTAAATTTGAAAAACAATTTATATTTCGAAAATAAGTAAGGGGGATACTTGAAATTTTGCTAAGAAAAACAATTTTTTTTTTCTTTAATTCTGATTAAATTTTGAATGTAAAATTAATTAAGAGAAGAAAACATAAATATGATGGGCTAATGTCGAAAATCGGTTTATTTTAAATAAAGTTATGGTAGTGTGAAGTAAAGGACTATTCATTATGAACTCATGGTTTTTTAAGCATAATTCGAAAACTGAAAGATTTATAGTCACAAAATTTTAGATGTAGCTTCTTGTAAAGTATTAATATATAAAAAACTAACTATCAGTTTGTAACAAAACTGATGTGTGTGTGGGAAGAAAGCTGGAAAGTATTATTGACTAGATCGGTCTTACTTGTTGGGGCTTATCATAACGATAAACTGTGGCACGTGCAATACGACAACATTTATAACTTTTTCGGAATACAACAAAACAAAAAATAGATGAATATATTATAAAAAAAACAATTATTATTATCATGAGGTTTTAATCAGGCGACTTGTGCCGGTGCTCTAGTCGCAGGGCTATCTAACAAGGGTATATCGGACCAGCGCCCCATAAACAAATATTTACCTAATTCAATCCGTCATTTGGTAGTCACAAGCGTGAGAACAGTAAACAAAAAGTTTATATCTGTCACAGGCATAAGTAGAGCTCAACTCCCACCCCCACACTCAAAACGCAATATTGAGCGGAGGCTGACTTAATTTCACGTCTTAGCATCAGTTACGACCCTGCCAATTGGAAAAGTCAACGGACTACTACTACGTGGGCGACTTCAAAGGAGCAGTACGCCCAACAATTCGCCAAGGATATCATCCGCAACACGTGGCGGACGGCGTTCTAGCCTGAGCATGCCAATTGTTTGCCGGTCGGTCATAAACTGCAGTCGCACTGGTGGTGTGCATACTATGAATGATTTTTACCACACACACACACACACACACACTAACACTAACACACAGATACATAAAAAGCAATAAACTAAAATTAAGTCAGAAAACGTGTCGAAAGTCAGTGCCCAGTGCACTGACACTGATGTAAAAACAAACACAAATAGCGAACGACGCTCCTTGTTTACCTTCATAAAACCCATCGCGCATGCCTTTGGCTTATACAAGGAATCACTGACGTTTGCTCTATAAAGACAACGAGAGAGAAAGAGAGAGAGAGATAGATTGGAAACCCTTGGTTAAAGTCACCCCATTCGCAGCGTTAAGTACAATCGCATCAGTATTCAGGGTACACTGCCAAACACACACACACGCACACACATAGACATCTAATAAATTGGTAATTCGTGGTGAATTTTGACTAACAGTACATTAAGTAGTGTGAAATAATGATGTTGTTAATAAAATGAGCAACTGTTACACATTTTAAGTATTTTAAATTGGACGATATTATGGGAACGCCCGTTACAGCCACCTGGTCAAAGTGATTGCAGGCATGTCCGGATACTGGAGGCTAATAAGGGGACAAGGATTTGATCTTTATGCTTTACTTGAAAGCGTTTTTAAAGGAGGTCCCTAATGTAGGATCCTTCTCATAAAAGAACTTAACCTTATTCTAGTTTATAAAATATATAGCTATAAATGATAAATCAGAGATATGATATATTAATTATATGCGTAATAAAATTAGATAAATTAGATTATTAGATACATATATAGATGAGAAACCAAAAATTGACTTATTTGAAAAAAATTAATTTGTTATTGTTATATTGAATATTTGCCCGACTCGTATATCTATGACATAACTAAGCATGATTTGCTAGAAAATGCTTTAAATATCATAGAATCCTTAGACCTTAGCTTTGGCTTAAAATTACTGAAAAATAAGAAGTCCTGACTCCACAATGCTTTGATGTGGATTACGATCCAAACGCTCTATATCCTTTCGTCCTGTTATAGATATAGCCGAGTTAGATCTAATTTTATAAGAAGGACATTCTTTCTTTAGCTACATATATGAATCAAGATCAAGAATATATATACTTTATGGGGTCTGCCACGCCTCCTTCTGCCTCTTACATTCGTTTAACATAACCATTATACTTTGATTTTTCATTCATCATCATTGAGTTCAGGGTATAATGATAGATAATTATAGATTAACAAAGTATTTTGAATAACAACAATAACAGAATCTTAAAATTGAAATTCTAAATCATTTCCGCACGGATCTTAAGTAATTTTAAAAGTAAAAGGTTTTTTAAGAAGTAGCCTAAGTATATGTAAGATAAGGAATATGTTTCTTAGCGTGCTGAATCGCATTGTTAGAGGAAGAACTTATATGCTACGCATAATGTTATTTTTTTGAAACATAAAATACTTTGCAACATGCGAGCTTGGAGCCCAGGGGCAGGGTGTGAGGTGCACGTTTTATTTGTTTGTTGTCACATAACGACGCTTGGCGGCAGTGAGGCACGTGCCACGTGCCACATATTGTTCTTGCTGATGCCTTTCGGCTATGTAATGGTCGGGTGTTAACACAAACTTTGTGTGTCTGATTCGATATTCGGGAAGGCGAACCGGAGAACTGGCGAACCGGTCCGCCCACCCACCTAAAAAGCACAGTCGCAGATGCTGCAAATGATGAGTTGTGCCTAATTCATAACCACATCGAAAGGAATTAACTCACAGCATGGAGCTGGGTCTGCCATAGAGCTTTCCCTTTGGGGTGTCAGAGGGTTGGAACTCTTCCGTGTTAAAATCAAGTCGCTTCAACACGTGTCTTAATTCGTTTGGGTGAGATTCTTACAAGCTATCCAAAAGGGGTTTGAAAACTGAAATTAATTTCGCTACCGAACAGAACTGTCATCAATCGATTGGATGAAAAGTCAAGAAAGTTATCCAATTGGAGTATCTTTAAGGTTGTATAGTCTTTGCTAATGGAAGATGGCATATGGAAATGAGTACGGAAACTACAATTACTTACAACAAGTATTTCGCCACAGGTGTGAAGTCATATGACTCTTAATGGTTTTTTTTTGTTAAAGAACTTAACTGTTAAAGAATTCGTAATTTTCAGAGACATTAGAGACATTTACTAATTTTCATATTCTAAGTCTAAAGGAAAGAATCGTTTCAGAATCATATCTTTGTGCTCTATTGGTAGAAAATTATTCTATGTATTGATGGAGTATAATAAACATAATATATAGAAAATAAAGGAGTATCTGGAATTCGACGTTTAAGTCAAGGTCCAGGCTAGTAGTATTGGGATAAAGCAATTGATATGACTAGGATATCGATCATAAGCATCATAGCATAAGCTTTTTGTTGTCAGATATATGAATATATATGTATATGTAGGTATATCATTCAAGATATGTACATATAAACTTTTGATTCACATAGTTTTAATCAAGTCCAATCTTCAGATCATCTTTTGGAGGATAAGTTCTGTCGATCGATTGTGAGCCATGTTCAAATTCGCTGTTATGTAAACTTTGATGTTGGGAGTGCAAACAACGTTATGTAGGTGAAAGAACATCGGATGTGGCCTGTGTTTGTCACCAGGGGGTCCGTCTTTCGTTGCCAAGACAGAATTCGTATGGCACCAAGCCATCAACGATTTTCAAGTAATCCCTTGTTTGTTCCTTTGTCCGCATATATTGTTGTTAAACAATCCCAACATAACCACAATGACAGGGCACTCGGACCAACCATCATCAACAGCAGCAGCATCAGCAGAGGCAGTTGGAGTATTCATGGTAGAAACTAGTTAGTCAGATCGTCGCAAGTAAGCAATTTCACAAATAAGAACATATTCTCTGTTCCACGGCACGACAGCAGGATAAGATAAGAACAAAACTCCGCCAGCGCCTGCTGTGCAGGTCAGACACAGTTTGCGCAGTATGACGTAGTCTTTTTTTCTGTTCGCTCTTCTTCTTAGGTTTTTTATTTTGGGCCTCAGCTTTGGCGGCTCACACCAATTGTGGAGGAGCTTCTGATGCACAATCATAAATTATTATCCCTACTATCCAAAAAGATGGGCAAATGATGTGTACTGAAGCTTGGGATTAAGCAACTGAATTGGAAATCATCTATACTGAAACAGTTCTATGTTGGGCTTAGGTAACATATACTAAAATTTACTTAATAATACATACATATTTATTTATTTTTATTTTTATTTAGCAAAAGGCACTTGATAGCCAAAACACTTTGTGGCTACATTCATCAAGAATGAAAGCCTTGAAGTTCTTCTTGAATATATGAGAATCGCAGAGTAGAGCTCTTGATGAAAATACACAGCTAGGGGAGCTGTAATATGCATATCAAACTAAAGCTTACTAGATTGCAACTCTACTCTAGATGTTTATCATAAAGCAAAGGTGCTTATGGATTTTTTGAGAATCGCAAAGAAAGGCATGCATTACACTTACACATAGAGAGAGTACGTCTAGAGTGTTGTCAAACAGTGAAGTATGCTTGAACTGCTTTTAAAATAAGAAAACCTACATAAATAAATTGATTTTCTATTTTTACCAAACTAAAAGTAACTTGTAAATAAGTAACTGCCAGTTAAATCTGCATGTTTAAGAGAACATTAGACTATCGCACCTAAACGGAAACAAACAGAAATAAGAAATATGCAAATTTGTATATGTTGAACAATGGACTAACCGTTTAAGTAATTGAGTCTCCATTTTCTACTGTTTACATTTGCAGCAGCCAGCAGCCAGCAAGCTTCCAAGTCCACTTTGGCTGAGAACACAATGTAGTTGAGTGGAAATCCCCTATTCTGCTCACTTTGGCATGTCCTGGGACACCGCAATTGAGCATTTGGCTGGCACATTAAGAAAAAGCCTGGGCTCGGGGTGGAACGGCCAAATAAACATAAATGCGTACTGTCTGAAGCTGGAGCTGGAGCTGGAGTGACAAAAGAGTGGGCGTTGCTCTTCAATCCAATTTTGAGGATTTGATTCCATTTAGACGCATCGAAGGATTAGGAATAGGCAAAAAAGGTTCTCGAAAGCCAATAATGGTATTTTATTTCCCTCTTGCGTACATTAAAATCAGAAAGAGAAAAAAAAGGATTTACTCTATGCGAAATTAATGATGTTTTCCCATTACATTTACATCCCATTATATTATAATTGAATGCCTAAACATTAACTTGAACAAATGCTAACACATGTTTGTTAACCATTTAATAATGCAAACGTTTTTAATGTGTACAACAAAACTAGTTTGCCACCGAGATATTTAATAGTTGCTAAAGAAGTTGAACAGGTTTTTGAGAAATCGTTGATATCAAATTACCAGTACTTTAGTATTGGAAAAGCCAGTTGTTTTTCTATACTCTCTTACACTGGGCGACATAATATTGATTTATGCTCAAGTAGATGAGACTTGCTTTTCAAAAGTAATTAGATAGACCCAAGTACTATGGATGTGTTAGTGTGTAATGTAATTAAGTGTGGTTGACTGGAAGATACCCTGTATCACATCAATTAAGGATACCATTTAATAATATCAATGAATTATAATAATCAATAGTTACATTCAATAACATCAATGAAGAATACCAATGAATAATATCAATGGATAATACAATGAATAATACCAATCAATAATATCAATGAATTATTATGAATAATAACAATCAATAATGTCAATGAATAATACCAATGAATAATACAAATAAATAATACCAATAATGCCAATCAATAGCTTCAATGAACTACTCTAATCAATAATTACATGTTATAATAACAAAGAATGATGTCAATGAAATATGCCAATAAACAATACCAATGAATATTCCTAATGAATAATTTAGTCTAAGTTTTTGGAGGTGCTAAGCAGACATTTTATTTTATAGGGTATTCGGTTGCTGATATATCTTGACAAATCTCATTTAAGGGATCTGTCTGCTTGATACGTGTTTGACAACCTGATCATAGCCTTCTAATATATTTGCATAGGTATAAGATTAACGAGTATATGTTACTAATACTATAAGATTTCTTCTGAATAGTTATTCAACTTCTTTGTATAGGGTATTGCTATAGGGTATATGCTGATATACCATGGCAAACCTTATTAGAGGGAAATTCCTTCCTCTGTCTGCTTGACACGTTTTTGATAGCCTTATCATACCCTTTCTTATAGATTTTCAATAGGTATAGGATAAGCTGGAACTGATTCTTCTGAACTAATATTAAGCTTCCTTTCTATTCCTCTCGAATAATACAAGTAACATTGTTATAGGGTATTCGCACATACATCATTAAATGGGAATTCCTTCTTATATCTTTACACGTTTTTGATAGCCTTATCATACTCTTCTTAAACACTTTCAATACGTTTAGGATAAGCTCTAACTAATATGCTCAGATTTCTTCTGAATAGTTATTCTACTTCCTTCCTATCTTTCTCGAATAATACCGACGATATTTTTGACTTACCTCATTGTATGGAAGTTCCTTATTCTGTCTGCTTTATCTTTTCTCTTCTTCAAATTTCTTCTGAGTAGTTATTCAATATCTATCCTATTCCTTTCATCAATTAATACCCATGATATATAATATGTTAAGATATCAATTAAATGAAATATATATATATATAATAATAAAATTAAAAAACAGTTGTGCCATAGGGCAATCCATAAATTACATGGAGAACGCCTTGCTGAGCAACTGGCTTTGAGAGCTGTCAGAAGCTGTTCAATTGGGGGGTGTTTAATGGGTCAATTGAAGTGTCTGGGAAATGCGAGTTACTTTGCCTTAGTCCTAGGGCAGGTCTGTGATGATGATCTTGAACCACCCGGCAGAGCACTCCCTGTGGCTAAGTTTTATAGTAGCTGCTGGTCGTTTTTCCCAATTAAATAGCTCCTGGTATTTGTTTACCAGCTGGATTGGGGCTTTTCTTTGGCTCGAGCATTCGAAGTTTCACGAGTTAATGCGATAAATTTGCATATTTTGATTGTGTTGCGGTCAACAATGGGTTGCTTTCTGAATTAATGGGATTTTGCAGGCTTATGCAAAATCCGCCAAATATTTTACAATTTTAATTAAATTATCCCGAGCTTTTAACACTGCCAAGCTGTGAATATACATTATATACAGCCATCAGTTATCTGTGTGTACACACATACATACGTATAAGTATATATAGCGAAGTTATCTATTGCTTTATTTGTGGAAAATAACAGTACCATCAGCGACTCCAATTTTACATAAGTATGGTGCTTTAAAGCTGGAACATCCTTGCAGCTGCTGCTGGCGCTGTCGAAGGGTTTTGCCCCTAGCAAACCGCAACACGCATTTGGAAAATTCAATTTCAATATGGAAATTTTACGTTGGGCAGATCCACGTATACGCCTTCCTTGTTTTAATGAGGCTGCAGTCCCGACATCACCCGGCTGCAACAGCCTCGAATGCAATTTTACGATATCCCAGTTCTTAACCACTCCCACACAGCCAACACCCTACATCCTGCCCCCAAAACGGGGTCTATTGGGCTGTTTGCTTTTGCGGTTGCGTCAACACGTGTTTTCGTATGCCAACAAAGTGAAGGCAACTGACCCACCATATAGACATATACATATATCTATATATATATATATATATATACATATATGCAGTAGAACAGTTCTTGGGTGTTATGTTCAGCTTATTATGTTTCTAATAGATGCATATCTAATACAGAGATTATTTGCATAGTATATTGTGGAAACAGTTTGCATAATCACACAAGATGTGCTCTACATGTTATTGGAAGTAAATCATAAACTGTTTTTGTTGATGAAACTAAATTAATTACTATTCAAAACTATGCAAGTTCTGGAAGTCAGCCAATTATTCAAATAGAACTCAAAGCAATATTAAAAAAAAAGGAACTTATGTCAATTAAAAACTTTAGCATTCTTTAAGCAAGTGTGAATCTCATAGAAAGGCGCTGATTGAAAGTGTGTAGAATCAATTTAATGACAGAAAAACTTAGTGATAGAGAAACTTCGTAATGAGAGCGATAATGGTAGAGAAAAGTGTGAGTGTGATACGAGAGAGGATAATAGAGAGTGAAAATAAAAGTGAGAAAGAGTTGCCCCTTGACGAGACAGAAAGTGAGAGTGAGTGAGTGAGACCCTACTATGAAACGTAAGTAAATGTGATGTTAAGCTTCTGAAAATTTAAGTTATAGATGCTATACATCCAAAAAGTATGAAATGTCCTTAAATATCTGAAGCTCGAAATAGTTTTTGACATATTTAATTAAAATAAATAAATTAATCTATTATTTAAAACAAACTCGATCTGCCCGTGCTATAACCAACGATACTCACGGACATACGAACGGACGGACAGGCGGGCAGTTTTAGATCGACTCGGATTTTGATCGCGTTCAAGAATATATTTACATTTCTCATCCATCTGCCTATTACATTCATTTGATCAAAACTGATATTCTCTGCTCGCCAACTTTCAGGGTTAAATCAGAACAGACAAGAAATACAATTCATATTGTTATCGATCCGAGCTAAGGATTATTTATTGTTTGTGTTACCTTCCAAATGGGTTTCACACCACTGTACTCACGTTTGAGTGGCGAGTAGCAAATATTTTTTGACATCGATAAGAAAATCAACCCCTTACAATGCCAAATACATCATATATGTATGTGTTATTGCATTAACATGAGTCCTTTCCACATTGGCTGCGTGCGTGTGCTGAGCTCCTCAGGCAGGAGTAATCAGTCATATTATAATTTTGATTATCCCACAGCAAGTCAAACCGTCACGAAATCCCCTTTTAAGTATAGCAAAATATTAGCAACATCATTATTGTAGTCGACGTTAACAGCGAAATTCGCTTTTGTGGTGAATCAATGTTTGTGGGGTTGGTTTTTCGGATTTGTTTCAAACAAAATAACATACAATATAATCTACTGGAAATGAAAAACCGTGGGATCTCAGACAGAAAATCGTAGCGAAAAGCTTAAATGTAAACGAATGCAAAGCTTTGATAAGTTTTTAGAGGTGTTATCATAGTTATCATAATCATATCATATCAATGAATAACTAATTGATATCTATCCTAAATAGAAATAAATTAAACATATAATTACTTGTCATTTATAAAGTTCCAATAATAATTGAGCAGCCAACAGAAATATGCTTAGCTTGTAGTTTTTCCGGACAGTCAGACGAATCTTAAATGAAGATAAATGCTGACCGTAAATATTTTGACTTCTTTCATAGAGGCAGGCAAGGAAAACAAGAAAAACAAGACAGAAAGAAAGAAAGGAAACACCTCGAACAATAATTCGCCAACGCTCAATTCCAATTCCAATGGCAATTCCATTACCAACCCTCAATGCCTCAATAGCTCATCGGATGGTATGATAGCACTTCAAATAACATCATGGCTAGATTAGGGGTTTCCGTTCCCAAAGCGCATAGACAATGCTCGAAATTAAATGACAGCCAAAAAGGTCATCCTATTCAATCGAGGACCATTGCTCGTGCCCGGGTAGCTCGATATTTATTTATTATTATAGTGCGAAACGCATGTGGACTGCCCAGATGAATAAGTTGATGTTGCCACTGAAGCGGGAAATGGGTTCAAATGGAGAGAGAGAGAGAGATAGAGCCAATCGCCTAGCTGGACAATATGCCAAGTGATAAATGACTTGGGTATTATTCTTGTATTCGTTTTAATACAGTTGGCGGTCTCTGACAGTATATGGGATTTATACTACAACAACGGCCCAAAGTACAATAAGCGCTCTGCCATATCGATGGACATAAAGGATATTGTGGCAATTGCGACAGGAAAACAAGAGTTTGTGTTCGGGACCACAGCGGTAGCAGCAGCAAATGCAGACAACAGGATGTCCTCTCACACTCACTCTCACTCTCTCACTCTCACTCCGACTCTCACTCTGACTCCTTAATGGCAACGGGTGGTCTATCTTGATTCCTGGTTAGAAATGATAAATGTATTTATTTCCTTTAGCTAATATGTCACATATCATAATGTAAGAAATTCGCTTGGCTTGGTTGTTGGGAAAACTCGTTTGGGTTTGATTTTACTTATGAATGAAAGTACGAAATTATAAAGTTATTTTTATAGAATAATTTAATGTATCCATTTATAAATATAACATTTTTTTAAGAAGAACCAAGAATCAGATTATACTTATCCTCAGGTTTTGAAGATCTGACTCCTAACCACAGCTATCACATCTGCGTTTCGCGATAGTCTTTCATAACAGTGCCAAAAACAATGCTTTCTATAATTCTATAATCAGGTATATCAGATTAGGTCAAGACGAAGACTAAAGGTCTAGTTATCCGAAAGTCTTACTTCCTTAGCCGTTTTGAAATTTTTAAAAAATATTAGGAGTTTACTGATTAAGTAAGTCTATTTTATATTATATATTATTTAATGAATAGTTCATAGTTTGTTTCTTAAACAAAATCCTTTCCTATCAGTAGAATTTTTCTAGAAAAGCAACGCAGACTCAGCTTAGATTTAAAGGATACCCATTTATTTTTGTATTTCGAAGGTGGAAAAAAGGATTGGCAAAGGGTATATTGAGGCTGAGTAGAAGACAGGAAAAGACAGTTCTTCTCAAAATGCTGCAGCAGACAAAGACGATCCAGGTGTATGAAAATATCTGTCTTAAAGTATAGAACTTCAACTAAATAATCAAAAACCAAAAACTTGATCTATTTGTTATTACAAATTAAAGTAATAATATACTTATTCAAGTAGAAAACTTAACAAATCAAATCTCAAGGCAGTGCTAAGCAATGATATTGTTTTGGCTTGCAGCTTAGTTCAAACTCTATTTCTAAATAAAAATTAATGATAACATAGCTCAGTAAATCTACAGCTACAGGGTATTTGCAAGTCAAGCTTTAACTTACAGCTGCTAAAGTAGCAAGAAAACTCTAGGTATGAGATATTTATGCATAAGTACATTTCTATTTCTATTTATATTTCTATTTCCATTTCTTAAGCAATGAACGGCTGTTACATAAAGAAAAATGCTATAAATTTGGCACAGCCGGCGACATTTTAAAACGAATTCGAAAGTTTTATTGTATTAAATGCGACGAGTGTTTGTGACGTGGGTGGCGCATTTAACCCTTAATATTCTATAAATTTCCGACACATTATTAAAACATAAAAAGCGTCAATAATCATTTTAGATTTGAAGCTATTTATTTTCAAAAGGCTTTTTACGCAACTTTCCAAGCCTCCAGCCTTAGTCTAAATTGGCGTCGAACTTTGTTGCTCCACAGCATTTGAAACACTTTTCAAAAGCAGGCAGCAGTAGTGGGGTGGGTGTGAGGGTGAGGGGGCGTGTTATGATTTTATTGATGGTGGCTGTGCGGCGGTTGCCAGAACACTTTACACATTTGTCGCAGATTGTTTCATTTTAAACATTTCCCCAGTAGCGAAACGACAATCGTCCTGACAATCCTTTACACATCTGTACATGCACACCTAACTGTGTGTGTGTGGTGTGTTAGTGTGAAATTGTATGAATGCGTTTTATATAGTTTCACATCATGAATAGACATCTCCCATTCTACCCACTGGGAGGGTAGCTCAGTTGTTCGCTATAGAAATCAATGTATTACAGCATTAAATTTGTACAGCAAAAATATGAACAGCATAAAAGTTAGAAAATGTTATTTATTATAACAGCAACACGTGCCTGAAATGAAAAAAATTGATAGATTTTAAGTGTTTTGTATGTGCACAAAACAAATCTATAACAATACGAGCAACGTGTGAAACATATGAGAAGTGTAATATACTGGGACTTTTACTTGAATTAAATGGCACAAGGAGTTGGGTCTGAATGATAGAATGATTGACAGATTGGTTAATTGACTGATTGTTGATCAATGCACAATTCAGTCTTTTGACTTCAACTGAATTGAATATAGTATATATATGTATATGTTATATATAAATATTGGACTTTTCTCTGACTGACTAGCTAACTGATGGACTGATTGATAACCGAAACATAACCTCAATATATAGAGCTCAAAATGCTGCAATTTATCTTAAATTAAAATAATTAATGCTAATCTATATGCAGATTTACGTATGTTTTATACATTTTATACATTCATGTATTGTACAATAGAGTTCCGCTGATTCATGGCCAAATTACAAGTTAAAAGTTAAAAGCCAAGTAGCTGAGTACCTGAGTAGCGCACCAAAGTGAGCACTGGGTAGTTTACTTTACTTAAATATGTACTTAAATAGAATCGATGTAGTAATTAAAAGACAGCCAAAGAGACATGCTTAGATCTTTAAGATAAAAAGTTGTAGACAGACTGTACAGATACCCATTCTTACCGATGCTCTATCATAATATATGTATGTGAAACCACCTTATCACCTAATCACTTCATATACATATACCTCAAAAAAACTGAGCAAACATAAATAATACAGTCAAAGTAAATGAAAATCTCTTAAAATTGTGGAATATCACAAAAATATCAAAAACAATCCGTTGCGCTACTTTTATAACTCGGGTGTCAAGAGGCCCGCTGACAATAAAAGCTTGGGAAAAACAATTTCCAGGAATATGTTCCGGAATTCGGTGTTAAACAACAGTGAACAATCCGCCAAAAGCCCAACTCCGTTCGACTCGGATTGCGGCGACATTGGCATACAACAGGAAATCGGATCTGACCAGACTGAAATGTAAACAGACACGTGGTTGAGCCACTCGAACAGTAGTCGTAGTAGCTGCCACAGCAATTTTGGATACACCCAGCAAATAATATCCAGTTAGCGAAATATGCTGACTACTCCCTGATTGTCAACATTGTGTGATATAAATATGCTAGCTAACTAAGTCGAGTGGCAAAAAAAATAGGAATGATACAGATTTGAGGTAATAATTTGGATGTATGTATATTATATACATATGTGTACGAATATATATTTCTAATTTCTAGTCTCTAACGTCAATATTGCCCAAAAAAAATTTATGCTTAAAATGATATAGTAATTCTCGATTTTGATATAAATTATGAGTATACTATTGAGGCAAATCGGAACACATCGATTTTTGAACGAGTATTATATAGTCGGTTCCGCACATTGCATTGCAGAAATGGTTACTTAAGAGCTTGTGACTGAAACACTTTTCAAGTAAGTTTGAAACACTAAAGATATACAAAGATACAGGAAACACTAAAGATATAGCAGGAGAGTAGAAGTATAAGTATGTTCCTTAAACTTCTGTCCTAAGTGAAATATCTCTAAGTAAGACTTTCTTTAAAATACTTTCTTAAGCTAATTGTTATCTTAAATTCAGTCTTATTACTTAAAAACCCCAAAAAAAGTTGAGCTAATTGAATTACCTTTTGATTGTGTTTTACAAAGGTAATAAAGTCTGTATACAGTATATAAAAAAAAATGTATATTATCACAATAATCGTTGACAAATGTCGAATAACAATTTCACTCTGGCAATAATCTAGTTTGGCTTGTCAGACAAGGGGACATCATTACATTTCATTTGGTCCAGTTTGACAATCGTCTCGAAGGGTTCCACGGTCGGAAGCGATCAATTAGTGAAGACGACTGGCCATCCGTTTAAAATGTAAAGCACGTACCGCCTGTGTGTTCTGACAGTCGATGACGATGTCGATGTCGATGTCCACTTCGCGATGCCCAGCAAGTCCTTTGGCTCCATTGAATATGAATTCATAATAAAATAATTCCGAAACACACAAAAACAACTGGGTTTCCTTTCGTTGCTGTCTTTCCCTTTTTTACGATCAACATTTTTGGCCTTCATAAATATAAAGTCATCAGAAAATATGACAGTTTTATGTTCATTTCGTTGCGGTAAATGTTTTTGGCGACAAAAGACATGGTTCTGAATTCATCATTGTTAACATATTGTACTGGCTGACCATAAATGGAGCTCTTCAAGGGCTCCGAATACCCCGTGCCAGAGAATCTTGTTTGAAAATGTATTAGAAGGGGTCTTCAGTGATCTACGAAAATGTACAACTTCATCAAGTTTAAGAGAGGGCTACATATTTGACATACAACTTAAAGAAATTTCAATTTATGTCTCTCTGAGGGTTATCTAAGGTCTTGATATGTAGTTTAGTTATGATCTTAATATAATTCAACAGCTTTTTAGTTTTTCAGAGTAACTTCTCTCAAGTTCTTCAGCTATTTGACTTACTTTAGATCTTCAGATAACTTTTGTAAAGTATTAGGAATCATCTTTACAAAATACATTAGATCTGTTTTATTATAGGAAATTAGTTCTTTTCTATAAATATATATATATGTTCCATATCATTATAATAAAACTTAGTATAATTACAAGCTAACCCAAACAAATGATATAGATACATGTATTGCCTAGGTACGTAATACACATAAATTCCATTATTGTCTCGAAGAGAATTTCGATAGAAGGCAATCAACTTGCGATGAAAATGATGGCCAGATTCGGTTACAAAATATATGATTATTTGTTTGTGAAGTCGTAAAAACTGCACCAAGTGCAGTTTTGTATCAACATTTTAATTATACAGCAATTTGATGTGGAATAAATTAGAGGTCTGGCCGCGTTTCCCCTTGTTCACAACTTCCAAATACGCTTGAAAATGAAGACGTTCCATTTCGAGTCTTTCTTTAGGTAAAAATGCAGGCAGGCAGGCAGGCATCTAATGGGCGCCCTCTTGGGTTCCAATGCGCTCAATAATTTTCCACAATTTCAGCTGTCAGTCGAGGTGTCAAATCGCAGCTACTCATGCTGAGCGGCTGCTGCTCGCAGCTCGCAGGCATCGCTTCTACTGCCCATGCCATGCCACGCCCCCTCTCTCGCTCCCCCCTGCCCGAGCGCCTAGCGGCCCGCGAGTAATTTAAATTAAGCATCTGACGCACACCTCTCTCGCTCTCTGCATAGTATTCTTCTGACAGACAACGCGATGATATGGGTAAGCAGCCACTTAACGATGCCGACTCTCAGTCTACATATATCGTCATCTCATGTGGCGCGATCACTGTCAACAAAACCGAATACAACGAATCCCTAGGTGGAATCAACATATAGCGGCATGTACAACTCATTATACTACACGTTTGCGTGAAATGTATATTTGCGCTGTTTGCCCAACAGCTTTCCTGATTATCAGGCATCACCATTATCATTATATTCATTGAGTAATTCTAATATGTTAAAGAAAAGTGTTGAAAATGTTTTGGCTCCAGAGATAATTGGCTAAATTAATTATGGTAAAGCATGTTAGATGACCAAAAACTGTTCGTTAAATAGGGCTATAGAAATTACTTACCTTTGTGAGAATCGCAGAGTAGACCGGCGAAATTGAAAGTCTACTAGAGCTCTATGTATAGATAAGGGCCTATTTCAATATATGAGAATCGCTGAGTAGGCGGCAAATCTTATAATTCACCTAGTCTGTGTTAGGTATAAGAATATATACATACAGATGTATGTATACAAATAAAGAAGAGAATCGCAGAGTAGGGCGGCGAATCTAGTTTATTTTGAGAACCGCAAAGTAGAGCGTCACAGCTTAAATTCCAATTACAAGTTTTAATTGTGCTTATGAGAATCTCAGAGATAAGTGGAAAACTTCCTTGCTCTGTAGTATGAGTGCATAACATTAGACCCACATTTCTATAAATGAGAATCGCAGAGTAGGGCGTCACTGCTTATAGCCAAGTTGCAAGTCTTAATAGTGCTTATGAGAACCGCAGAGTAGCCCTTCACCTAACATCTATAACAGCTGTCTCCCTTTGCCTGTCCCTCTCTCTCTCTCTTCATAGTCTCAATTTAAAATATGTTAAGCGAAAGAATTATAAAAAGTGTTGAGGCATTTACGTGTTTGGTCCATCAGCATGTTGCATAATCAAATAAATTGCACATTTAAAGCGAAATACACGAAATGCAACACATATGGCGGCTGGTGATCCTCGACGTTTTTTTTAAATAAATATAAATATCACTGGCAAGCGTCCCATCAAGAAAAGGCGTTTGCATTCACATTTAATTGGAATGATTTGATTTTGATGCTGCGCCTCGATAATTTAAAACTTTTCAATTTCAACAAACGGGCAAGCATTATATATTTAACAATGATTGGTTGCTGCTTAATTTTGTTTCTGTTTCTGCTGTTTCTCCTCTGTTTTTTCTCTCTTGTTCTTCTCGTTTTCAAGTGCTGCCAGTGGAAACACACAAACTGACACAATCACGACATGCAATAAGAAACATCCCAAGTGTCTTATCTGCCACAGAGATCGCGGTTGCCGTTGCAAGCTCTGCCACAGCGTGTTGCACACACGTTCGCTGCGAGGTGCGAGCTGCTAGTGTGTGTGAGTGTGTGAAGGTGTGTAGGTGTGTAGGTGTAGTTGCACCCGCCAAACAAGCAACGCCTCACCCACATGTGAGTGCCTTATTGATTCACATGTTCAAGTTGTTAAAGACGATCTGATGCACTCGACTTACCAAAACCACGATTTAGCCAGAACCATCTTGGCCAGAACTTCTTACATATGGTTACAGCAACAGCTAAAGCTACATTTGGACCGGATATACGGTTCGTAGTAGCGCTCTACATATGGGCAAGTAAGTCAAAGATCTATACGTTACTTTTATATTTTTAGACCCCTCCCTAGATCTTGCATTTCTTGTTCTTCCATTTTGAACCTGCAGTTCTTACATATGGATTAAGTATATATATGGTATACATATATATATATGGTAATATATCTATTGCTAGTAAGTTTTCTGTTTCTAGAGCTTCCCATTTCATAATCTTTTCTATATATGTATCCTATATAATTCTCTGTCTTTGGATCTCTTATTATATCTTCATTTTCTTGATGTTCCATCTTATCATGTACTTCTTGCATATGGTTACAGTATATCTATATCTGTGGTTTTACTTAATATATCTGAATTCAATTTTCTTATTATTTCTGTGGAGAGACCTTTCATTTACATTCTTCTCATAATATGTATAATCTATGCTTCTTCCTAGACCTCTTAGTAGAAGTTAAATTTCTTCACTTTTCAAATATTTTTGTTAGAGCACTATATTATGACTATATATATGTCTGTAGTCCACTTTGAAGTCCCTAGCCCACTTGTCCCTTCTATGTTTCAGACTTCTGGCTAGATCTTTCATAACATGATCTTTCTATGTGTCTATGTTTGTTCTTTACTCTTATACTTGTAGACCTCCCAGATCTGCCAGTAAGAATTCGCTACTCAACATTTTTGAGCTTCTTTCGGAATATTTGAGATTCGCGTAGCATAGATGGCATTTTTCGTGATCTCAATCAGCTTCTCTCCCCTCACATTTGTCACTGCACTGCGGATGCAATAATCATCGTAATATTCATGAGAATACTCGAAACATCTCTTCATGCGAATATAATATTCATTTTTTTTCTTTCTTTCTTTAGTTTGGCTTCTTAAGTAGCTGCTGATGCTGTTGAATATCTTTTGATCTTTTAATTTGCTGCATAAACACAATTTAAATCAAAGGCCGACCGTCCGACTGTTCCGTGCCCCACGTGTCAAAATATGTATGTAATATGTAAGTATGTGCGAGGTGTAATTTTGTTGAAAGGATGCATCAACACGATCTTGTCAGCGAAGAGAGAGAGAGAGAGAGAGAGAGAGTATTATTTATGTCTTTATATATATATGTTGGTATTTGCTTGATCATAAAGCATAAATGTTCAGTTAAAGACTGAATGCGCTGCGCTTAATTCCTTTAATGAGATCTCTTTTATATCACTGATGAGAAGAGTTTTCTAGGGTTTATAGCTGAATATAGCTAGATTGTTAGTTTGTAAGTATACTCTATACTGATATACCCACTTTTTCTGGCTACTCTTTGATGTCCTCCTTTGTTGACTGTCGGACACTTAATAAAACTTTGACTGCAAGACCTGTAAATTTAGGTAAACCTTTTCGAGCTCTCGTTCCACCTGGCTAAATGCGGAAGTTGAATTTTGCATTTTTATTTTGCGCAACATACTCTTTTGAGCTGAACTGAGAAATTATTTGTGTAACGATCCCAGCATTGTTTGAAATTCCTTCCTTAGCTGTACTTTAATAACATGTCATTATCGTCATATTTGTTTACAAAGTTCAACCCACCTGTGTATTTAATCAACACACATTGAAAACAGAAATTCTGTGTACAAAATTATCATAATAATTATTATAAAGGTAATTTTTTGTAGAAGATTAAGTGAAATGGTTGAATGGAAAAGAAATATGTTTGAAGATCTCAACTAAGTAAATATTGATATTAGCAATACGAATTGCTAATCTAATACTTTTAGACAAGTATAAAATCTTGAAGGGATTACCAGAATCATGAGAATCGTAAAGAAGGTAAAGATCTACTACACGATAATCTCAGAGAAGTTAAGAATCGACTTTCTCTGAGATTCTCATGCAGGCATAACGTATTTGCTTTATCGTTCACTTGCAGCACATAAGGTATATATTGTAATAACTTAGTTGGTCAGTCATTCGGTCAATCATTCAGAGAACACAGCTTTATATTCCCATAACTATCCTAGCTCCACTCTATACAAACGACTTTTGCACATGGCTAAGCAATTTGTTGTACTTGGCATCTTATTTGAATGTGTGCGGAGACAGAAGGGCCATAGAAATATTGTGACAAAGTTATAAAGGCAACGGCAGAGGTATCCCAATTGACGGTTCCAGCTTAACTGGAAGCCGACGTCTTATAGCAACAAAAGGTGTTTTTTTTTTGTCAATCCCACACAAGCAGCGTAATCTGGTGTCTTGTATATGAAGAAAAAACCAGTAGCAGTAAAGAAGAAGCAGAAGAAACTGTATAAGCGAACTCTCGAATATTAAGCTGACGTCTGTTTTTATGAAGTAAATTATTATTTGATGCGCCGAGCACTTTGTTGATTCTTGTCCCTCTTTGTAACTGAGGGGAACAAAGGCCTAAACATAAAATCGTCGGGCGGGTATTGTCAGCGCCGTTAAAACTCTGTCGTCATTTGAAATTGGAACGGATAACGTTTGTCAGCTTAAGTCGATCGCAATATCTGGTCTGGTATTTTCAGTCCAATGATTTAATTATGGCGGGGCGGGCAAACACATCAACATCAACACAACTTTCTTTTATACAAATTATTCATTCTTAAATAGCTTGGGCAACCCAGACGCTCCACTGGAGTCAACTAATCGGGTTATAGCATTACTCTTATGGATTCGTCGGGGGCACAAAGACCAAGACAATGGATCCATTTACAAATGCACTTTCGTTGCATGGAAAAAGATGAGAAAAACTCTATCAGATCGCTTCATTGTTGCGATCATTTAAATGCCATGCACATTAAAAATGTGTTAAAATGATATATGCATGTTGTACAAATAGTGGGTATACATATGTATATGTGTATATATATATAAATGTAAGTCTAGTTTGTAGTTGTTAATTATGAACCTGTTTTTATATTATAATGATGGGGTACAAAGGTAGAGTTCCCCGGGCTATACAACTTTTTTCAAGTAATTTTCCAGCAAAATAATCTGGCTCAGGCAATGTTTCTGTGGACATAGGTTAAAGAGATGCCTTGTAAATAGTCTTATGATAATTTAATATATTTTTTTAAAAATAATTCTAGATGTGCTTTATACCTTAACTATACTCAGAAGATACGTTCCTGAATCTGCTAAACTAAAAGAAACAGGGTTCGAATCCCAGTTTAAGGAATACCGAAAGCCATATTTGCTATAGTTGTATATTTTTTAGGCACAGAATATATAAATATATGTAAACTTGATCCTTTAGTAGTATTCGCTAGATAACTTGACGAACCGGTTCACCAAAAAGAAAGAAATGTGGTTCGAATCTTAGTGAAGTTAGCGATGAAAGTTAAAGTTATCAAGTCTATATGTTCCTTATGTTACAGGGTATATAAAATTAGCCCCTTAATAGTCCTCGACTGTTTCATTCTTGATTTGGCTCACTAAGCAACAAGAATCGGGTATCAAATCTGAGAATAGTGAATGTCCGCAGTCCTCAGCTGTCAGTGGTAATCAATAAAATTGTTAGTTGTATAGCTTGTACACTATATCCTATATACACACAAGACACAATTAACAATTACAATAACAAACTGTGCCCACTAGCATATTACTGTCATTCACTTCGGCTTTGAGTTCTGTTTAGGTCTGCGAATGCGCTTCCGGTCTGAGCTGCAGGAAAACACGTTTCGAGCAAAATAAAATTTTGCTTTTCAGCTTTTTCGCCAGTTTTTTTTTCTTTGTGCAGAAGAAAAAGAAGAGATCGTCTGCGTTGACATGAGACCAAGAGACAAACAGACAAGAGACCAAGGCCAATCAAGACGATGACTACTTTCTGACTTTGACATTGTTAACGATTAATGTTTGTCAATTTGAGTTGCTTGATTTAACGAAATATTAATATTGATTAAGATTCATATGCCAATATTCCCTCGCAATGGGCATATGACTCGACTATGGGACTCGATAGTCTTGCAAGGAAAGTAGTCAGGAATTCAAAAATCAAAACATTTCAGCATATGGATAGACGAACGGACATAATATTAATATTTTTTTCAAAAATATTTTTTTTCTATAATATATCGATAATATTTATAATAAATAAACTGTAAATCAAAGAAAATGCTTAATCATGATTAAAATGTCCTCCGTCATTGAAATCGCTTTATTTTTGAGAAAGTTGTATAAAAATCATATTTTTAAAAATATTTGTTTTCTATAATATCAATAATACTTAAATGGAAAATCAAAGAAAATGTTTTATCATGAATAAAATGTCCCTCGGTAAATTGAAATTGCTTTAATTTATGGGAGAGTTATGAGTGATTGAAATTTCCAAGGAGCTTCTATTCTGGAACTCTCCAAAATGTTGTTGATTTGGACAGTATGTACCTACTTTTGTTCTTGGTTTCATTTACGCTTCAAGCTTATGAAAATTATATGTTTTTTCAGCACTCAGATAATGGGATACTTCCTTTACCAAATTAGTTTTCAATGTGTTGACTGTAAGTTAACTGTATTTGTATATTGGCGGAAAGAAAATTAAATTCCCATTATTCAAAGCTTGTTCATTCATTATATACACTCAACTGTATTTTGTAGACTTAGGAATACAGTTAAGATCAATGTGATAATGTTTCTATTCTTGTTTTGAGACACTGAAAAGACTAGTCTTCTGCTCTAATGGATCGAACAGCTATAATGATATAGCCAATAAAACCAATAAAAGAGTGGGTCTTTTTTTATATGTGTATTTTCATTTTTTATTTTTATTCATTATTATTTATGTATGTAAGTATATACAGTTGCATTAAGTATATTACACTAACCGCTTAGGGCGCTAAAACTATGCGAGCTTACAGACAAATTTGTGCATAAAATACAGCAATTATTCAATATATATATAGATATATATATATATATATATATATATTCGTACACTAAGTATAAGTAGGTAAATCGTGTTTGCCAATTTATCAAATAAATACATACAATACAATACAATACAATAAATTAGATTTACAAACGACAGGAACAAAGTTTGAACTTAAGACAATAAAAACAATAAACCACTAAATCAATCATTGCTCGCATTTACTTTCATATTTGGTTTGGGTGAGGGCGGGGTATCCAGGGCTTAAGATTTTGGAGATATGTGATATGTTTTCTTTTTTTTTTTTTTTCCTTAAGATTTTGGGGATCCACCCGATACAGAACAAGCAATAGAAAATTAACATAATATATATGTATATATAAGATACTCATCTATTGTACATACATAGATCAGAATCTGAAGCCCATTATTGGTGAAAATAAAGTTTGTGGTTCTAATCGCACAGCTAATCGAAATGTGAGTGTGTGTGTTGCAGGCTGTATATAGGGGTTTAGGGTTTGCTGTCGGGATACTTATTTAACTGTTTTTTTTTTGCCTGTATTATACCCTGTACTCATAGCAGATGGGCAAACAGGGTATATTGTGCTTTTTTTTTCATTTTTAGTTGTCATTGGGGTCGTTTTTCACTAACTCTTACAAATTTACTTCCTATAAGCTCTGATTGCGTAAGTTGTATGTATTAAAATTAATGTATTTTCAATTAGATTTAGGATTTGCATTCCCACAAAAAATTGCACAGAGTCCTTTGACAGGATGGCGGCCGTCCAATGGTTGACGCCAGCGGGATGTTTCTTGCTATTTGGTGTAAGCGGCGTTAATCAAAATACCGAATAATCACATGTAAATTATTGTCCGAAAGTTGCCCGATCTGCAATCCAACTGTTCCATATACTATATATAGTTCGAGAGACGGGCGCACTGCTGGCTGAGTTACCCCTTTAGACTACGGCCGCAGTATTTGGCTACGGCCGTAGCAGCGCCAGCTTTGGTGCTTGCTGCTGCAGGTGGTGCTCCCGTATGGCGATCAGCGACAGGGACCGGAAAGCCGAGATCGGTGATGCGCCCGATCCATTGGCAACCGCCGGCTGCAGTGTTACGTACGGATCAGGGGATGCGGATGCAGATGCGGATGCTGATGCGGAAGCTGATGCTGAAGCTGAGTGCGATGGGTGTCATGGCTTGCCGCTCAGGCTGGTGACATTTACACCAGGCGAGATCTTCCCGGAGTTGGAGGAGGACGATGAAGAAGTCGAATTGCTTGAAATGGGGCCAATCATATGCTGCGCCGCGGAATGGCCACCGCTGGTGGGTATGTGCACCACATCACAGCCCATCGACGAGGACGAGCTGGAAGCGGATGGCGATGCACCGGGCGGCGGTGCCACCTGCACTGCACCCACATTACTGCTGGTCGTCAGGCTGAGTGGTGCAAAGTGCTGTCCGGTGGCTGCGCCAGATACGGCCGCCTTCCACAGCAGGGGATTCATGCCGAGTCCGTTGTGAGCCGCCAAGCTGGCGCCGAAGTGCCGCTGATGCTCGAGAAACTCCTGCGTGGGTGCGCTCAAGTGAGCGGCTGCCGCTGCAGCCGGTCCGTAGAAGCCGCGATACAGATCCGGACGCACATATGGCGCATAGTTGGGTATGCGAGCGGCCAGCGGGGAGAGTATCTTGCCAGGAGAGGGATGCTGATGTGGGCCCGGATGCCCATAGAACGCTGGCTGAGATGGGGGCAGCTCGCCACCCGGCGAGCTATCCTTGCTTGCAGAGTTGGACTCCTTGCCATCCTTGGCCATGTCGGCCAGCGACCAGATGCGCGGCTTCACAACCAAGCTGCCGCCAGTTGCCCCCACAGCTGTTTGCAGCGAGTTCTGCTGCGCCTGCTGCGCGTGCTGCTGCAGCAGCTGCTGCTGATGATGGTGGTAGGCGGCGATGTCAGGGGGCGAGCCGGTCGGTGGCCGGAAGTGATGGTGCAGGGCGGCGGGATGGAAGAGCGGATGGGTGCCTGGCCGGTCGTAAAGGTCCGGCGAGCCATTGGGCGAACCAGGCCGAGACTCGGACCACTCACTGTTGTTGCTCTCACCGGGACGGTCGGTCATCATATCGCCCAGCCGTCCAATGCGGTCCTTATCATCGTTCGAGCCCAGACCCGAGTCCTTGGCATCTGCAAAGAGTTAAATGAAAGCCAAATGAATATTTGCCACTCCGAAGACATTTGTTTTAACTTTTAACTGGAATCGAAGACTTCTACGTAATATTTAGGGAATGGAGCTGTTAGCTTACCTAGCAAGTCGTTCTCCTCCGTGTTCTTATCGTTGTCATCGTCGTCGTCAATGTTGGCATCATCGTCATCGACTCGATTCCTGGGCTCCCAGGTCATTTTGTTCTCCTTTTTCAGTCTTCTTCTCGCATTCGCAAACCAGGTGGACACCTGGGTCAGCGTCATTTTTGTGATAATCGCTAGCATTATTTTCTCGCCCTTTGTGGGATAAGGATTCTTTTTGTGCTCGTTCAGCCAGGCCTTCAGCGTGGACGTCGTCTCGCGCGTTGCATTCTTTCGCCTGGCACCATTCAAGTCCATGCCATAGCTGCAATAAAGGTGAGAAAAGTCAAAGGATTAGCAATTGCTTTAGGACTTTGAATGAGTAGTCAGATAATAGAAAAGTCTGCCACTCTTCCGATAGTCTACTGCTGGCCAAAACTAATAAGTAAAAAAGGATTAAAAGCTGCTCTGAGAGTGAGTGTAAAAGATGGAATGACCTTAAGGCCTTCAACTGGAGGAGTAGTACACTAGTGGCAAAAATTATAGCCGAGAAAATTTCAAAAAAGTTTAGAGACTATTAAGAGCTAAGCTGTTCAAAAGCCTGGACAGCTACACTAGTGGCAAAAATAATGGGAAAGTGCTAGTAAAAAGGGGCTCTTAGTCTTGAAAGAGGTAAAATGGAATAAGACACTAGTGGCTAAATTAACAGACAAGCTAAGCAAAAGAATTAGAAACTATTCTGTCATTCATTTTAGGTGAGAGATTTATTGGGGAAGCAAAGCTACAAGGACTAGCAACAGCTCTGGGAAAATGTGAAAAGCCGTCGGCCATCGGTTGGTGACAAAATGCAAAAGTCAAAAGGACTAGCTGATATTGTTAAAGAGACCGTCGGCTGCTCGAATAGCACACTGGTGGCATAAATCATAGGAATACAAGGTAAAAGAAATGGATCTGTAGCTGAAGAGAGTTATCTTCAAAGGCCGTCCGGTTAGTGCTAGTGATACACTAGTGTCAAAAATAATAGGCCTAGGCCAAGCTTGGCTAATTGAATAACCCAAGCTGATTTAAAATGCAACTGCTTGCAATGTTGCAGAACTGTTCGCCCCTATCTAGCTACCAGAGGCGAGCATCATCGTAGGGGGCAGCCCATTCGAAGCACTTGTGCGAAACATTTGTTTATAATAAACACATTTGCTAGCCCATTGCCCAATGGCCGCCTGTCTGTGCCCGAGCTACAACATTTATGTACACATGTGCAGCTTTGCGGTCTGTGCAACACATTTCGGGGCTGACCATGGTAATTGCATTGGGCGTGTGTGTGTGAGTGTGTGTGGCAACTGTCCTTTATCGTTTTTTGTGGCCAGTTAACATGCATGTGTGTGTGTGTGTGTATATATACATATGCACAAGTGCATCCATAGACAGCAGCAGCGGCAGCAGCGGAACAACAGATATGCGTACATATGTAGCTGTCCCATTTGTAGTTTCCAGCCAGCTGCACAACTGCTGGACGGACTCGGATACTGATGCCATTTCGCGGCAGTTGCCTCCACCTCTGGCTCAGTCGCTGCTGCTGTGTGCGTTGCATTAATTAATTTAAATTTGAAAACGAAGTGTCGCCGAGTGCAAAACACCTGCGCCGACAGCCACTCTCTGCCTTTGATCACTTGACAGTTGAATAAATTTTTTTAATTTTCCTATCAACGTCCGGCGGGCTTTACACAAGCATACATACATATATGCATATGTATATATATATTGTATATTTAAAGTATATATATCGATGCTGATGCGGCTGTAGCTGCCGTTGTCAAACAATTCAGCAACAAATGGGGCTCTGTTCACGCCCCTATTTAATCGAACAAGGTGGGGCTATGCAGGCACATTTCTTTGGAGCTAACCCACTGAATGGGAATATCGCATTCGCCAGTGGGTCGCCTGCTCGGCACGTCACAGTGAAATAACTCAAAATTGATTTATTGTGAATATGATTCGATAGACAACAACAACAACAACAGCAACTGCAACGACATGACTCAACTTTCAAATTTTTGTTATGGGTGTCAATTACGATTGGAAACAATGAGAGAGTGCCCGGCAGGCACTCTACCTGGCGAAACGTGACGTGACGGGATGTTGTCGATGGTCGAATCGAACAACTCTGTTTCGGAAATTTATGTGAGTGTGTGTCGATGCGAGCGGAAGCAGCTCTCTACTCCGCCCATCGCTCATCAATTACAAGCAAATAAATTGTTGTTAATGATAGAAAATCAAATACTTAAGTATGTTTATTTTGTTTATTTATTGTTTTTTGTGTGTATTTCGTTGTGTCTTTGCTGCGTGCCAATGTGACTGGCTTTTACTTTTTACGCCGTATTTGGGCTGCATTTTGAATGCAGCTGCACGCGCAACTGTGCCACAACTTTCAACAGACACTGTTCTGGCCACAACTCCTGGCTTCTGGCTAGTGGCTTCTGGCTTGTGGCCAGGGCCGCGCCCTAGTTGAGCATTTGCTTTTTTTATGTGCTGGTCACGTCTCTGGGCTGTGATGTGTTGGCGTTGATCGCCTGTCGGACCACCGTTCAAGTTCTCGCCAAGCTAAAGTCTCTTTTTCTTTATGTTGCTTAACTAGCAAATCTCTTTCTCTCTCCACTCAATGTCAAGTGTTTGTTATTCATCTGCTGCACTCACCTATTAAAGGGATAACCGGCAAAGGCTGCGTCATATGGATGATACATCGATGGATACGGCCAGGGTGCTGCTCCGGCCACCAGGTTCTCCTTCAAGTCGATGCCAGCCTGCAATAGAAATAGTAGAAAAGAACATTATCAATTGCTGTTTCACATTCATTATAATAAATAACCTATATAATATTATAATCACTGAATTTTTCGAGAATCTGAACTGTTTGACCATTTGCCGAGACCTTGAACCGAAATTATTAAAAATCATGTTAAACAAATCATTAGTACATATTTTACGCTTTCAGCTTGAGTTTTTAAGAGGTACACCTTATCAAAGGCATGAAAGCTGAACAGTGGGATAAAAAGAGCCTTTTGTGGAACGAAAGTGAAATGAATTCTATTCTAATGAGAGTTGTTTCTGTATCCATGAGAAATATATTGTGAAACTGTATCTATAGAGAAGTAGATATTGTCATATCAAACTATAGGTGTAGCTAGAGTCATCGATCTATTATCATCGATCTATCTGACATTATTTAATCATATAGCTGTTATAGTAACGTTAAAGTAAAATATAAAGCGCTTGAATCAAAATTTCTAAGTTTTTCAAGATATCTCAGGCCAGTCTGACATTAAGAGCTTATAATGTAAGCCCTATCAAGGTGAAGTAGTATAACATATGTCTACAACAATTGGAAAAATCAATCTTACAAAACTATATTCAAGTTCTATCTCTCAAATATGTTAAATAATAATCAATCCATAGAAACACCATTGACAGTCACCGTGCACTGTTTACAGCTTCTATAGCTAAATTTTTTCATTATATAATATAAGCTATGGTGCCCACTGTACATATTCAATGATAACTGATAAGCGAAAGCAGCAGACCATGAGGACAAGACGTGACCAAAAGGCGTTCGCATCCGCGTCCACGTCTGCATAAGCTCTATTCGCTATATATACATACATATATATGTATATACTATATATATAGCTATTTAATTTGATAATGAGATGCGAATAAATGGGCTGTATATAATACAAGCGCGCAAGTAAATGAAACATATGTCAGCCTATAGAAATCTCTTGCCACAGCGCGTAATTAAAATCACAAAGCCCGTCCACATGTGTGCATGTGTGTGTGTGTGGGTGTGTGTGCGTGTGTGTGTGTGAATTGTTGATTGAGTGTAACATGACAATTACTTATATACACATTTAGTAATTTAGTCTTGTCTAAATTCACTGCGACAGATGTCGATGTCAGCTGTTTGTCGTGTACCAAGTGATAACAGGCTAAAGATTGCAACAGAGAGAGCCCAATCCGAAAGCAGCTAAAGGGGGAACAAAAGGGGATCGCGGAGAGCGGGGGAATGGAGGCTACCTGAAGTGAGGAGCAGCTGCAGCAATGATAACAGAAAGCTGACTATGATACAAAAGAAGAAGCAATAATTATGGATTGGTGTACGTAAGTCAATCGTGTGACAGCATTTACAAGTAAGTTTTATAGGGTATCTCTGTTTAAGCTGGCAGCTGATTGACCATGATTGAATAAAGCTACAGTAATAGATTGATATTGAATTAGATGAATTTAAACTTATGTATAACCTAAATGAAACTTCAATTAGGAGCAATTCTCTATGAAGACAACTTCTAATAACTGATTGAAGCTGATGTAAGCTGAATGATTGATGTGGTTGAAATTGGGTTTAATAATGCCAAATATGACATAATTTAAAAGTGATTAAAGTGATGTAACTGATTGAGCATGATGTAAGCACAATGATTGATGTACAAAAATTAACTGAAAGAGCATGCCTATAGACCAAGTCACAAATCCAATGATTGATACGATTAGTTGTCATAAATTCCAACTAAGTGTACAATTTATAACCGCCTGCTATTAGAGGGTATCTGTTTGGACGCAGTGAAAGGTCATCAATGCTTGAACATGATGTAAACTCTGCGATTGATACACATCTCGGTACATGACAACGCACGGGAAGCGCACTGTAGTTGCGCCATGTGCCATGTGCGGCAGGGAGTTCCGTTCGCATGTGAAATATGCGAATTGCATGCGACATTGAGGCGGCTGACAACAGTTGTTGCAGTTGCAGTTGTATTTGTTGCAGTTGTAGTTGTTGTTGTTGTTATCTTGGTCTGGTCTGGAAAGCTGGGCCGTCCATTTGGCCCTTTGGCGAGACGACAGCAAATCGGAAATATTTGTGTGTCGCCAATATGAGAATGTTTTGCCGTTTGTTTTGCCGTTTAGCCTGGCTATCAACGGCAATCGGAACAGCTAGCTGGCTTGGCAAAGGTTCGTCGAAGGTTCGCATGCCCAGCATGTGGTGAGTTTTGAGCCAAGCAGCGATAGAGACTGATAACCGGCGACAGAGACAGAGACAGAGACAGAGTCAGGGACGGTAGACGGTAGACGGAAGACTGAAGACAGAGATCTGCTTTGGGTCTCTGTGGTCGTTGGGTCTACTGACAGGTCTACGGCAGGGAAGAGAGCTCGTAACGTGCAGTTCGCAGAAGTCATTTAGCAAAACGTTTTACAACCTTTTGGCCGACTCTGACAATATTAAATTACAGTTCTTGAATCCACAAATACACAAGTCGGCGGTCGGAAGGTCGAAAGTTGCAGTCGAGCGATCAATTACCAGTTAGGAGTTGCAGTTGGATCCCGATTCCGATTTCGATTCCTCAATGAATCGAAAGGGTCGTTCAGCCGAACCGGTTTACATTTTTACAACTTTTACAATAATCGCATTCGGCTATCAAACAACGTGCAACGTGCACCATGTTCAGCAACAGCAGCCGCAAGTATCCGAGAGTATTCGCATCCGCATCCAACAGAACTGTGTAAGTGTTTGTGTGTGTGTGTGTGGAGTGCGTGCTGCATATGGACATGGACATGGACATGCGAGTGAAGCGCATTCGGTGCAACATCCCATAAATTGTTGCGTTTGCTACTACTTACATAGGAGCACGGCAGCCGTTCGTTCAGTTGTCCCTCTCGACCCCGACTCCCCCGACTACCAGATCCCGCCTCCAGCTCCACCTTCGCTACCGGCTAACAGCTCGCCCAGATTTTTGCGTGTGATGCAAAATATGAACAACATGAACAGTCGACATGTGTGTGCAACTACGTTTTGCGTTTATTATTACTGGTAGTGCAACAAGCGCAACATTACTCTGCTGCGGCATCCATTACAGCCGCACAGCATTTAGACCAGAACAGACATGATTCGAGCCAAAGCGATGGTAACTGATATATACATTCAGCTACTTTTTTTTTGTGCATCAGGAAGTTATTCTTCATAATTGAAAGATGTTCGCAAATCGAGTTATTATTTTCTATTTTTTCTTTGTTTAAATAATAATATATTAACTTACAGATTTCAATTATTTGAACAAATCATTATATTCAAAGTAAATTAAGCGTGTGCATGGCAAAAGCTATATTTATCCCCCAGTTAATGCATTTTCATTTGCCTTTTCTATATCGAAAGTTATAAGAATTTGTTGTTATTTTTGCATGTTTATTGCAAAGCTCATGATAAGTTTATTTTAAATATATATATCTTGCTGCCAAATGAATTTTTGTATTTTCATTGATATTGTGAGTAATAAACACTAATTTATGTAATCCTGCAATTAAATAGGTTTGTGATTTTTCGCTTATATATGAGCTAATCAGATATAATTTGCATATTAAGTTACAAATTTTTACTTTACATTCATTGTACATGGCAAAGCTCATGTCAAATATATTTGACCACCTGCTTAATGCATTTTTATTTTCTTATTGAAATTTAAGTATTTTTAAAATCAATTTATATACCTTTTTAATTTTTCATATGTTCATTGTAAAGTTCATGTCAATTATATTTATCCTACAGCTAAATTCAATTGGAAGTGTTAACTGTGTAGGCCGACAGTCGAAAGTAGGCCACACTAGAGCGTTTAAATTTGACTACTCTACAATTACAAGTTCATTGTAAATATTTAACATGAAGATAAGAATATACGAATAAGAAATTGTAGGTCAACTACAGAATGCTGTGTTATATATTATTAGCTAAGCTAATTTTCATTGCAAACCTCGCGTCAAATATATTTATCCTGCAGTTAAATAAATTTGCTGTCCACTTCGAAGTGTAGGCCTACAGTCGAAACTAGGCAACACGGTGGCATTAACATTTCCCTACTCTACAATTCCAAGTTCATTGTAAATGTTTATCATGAAGATAAGCTTATATGGAAAAGAAATACTTCAATGTGATTGAATTGGGATTGGTAAAGCTTGATTATATAATCGCTTCTTCATTTATTTTAAGTATATTTTTATGTATCGATACCATCGTACCGGCAACACATTGATGACATTGGTTCACGCATTGCAGAGTGCGATTTCGCGAGTAAATTAATTAATTCATAAAACTAAAAAAAGGCAGGGTATTCAGCTGATTTTCATTGTTAACTAAATGGCAGAGGCGCTGTCTGCGCTTCACGCCAGCCTCAATGGATGTCCCACGGACATTACGCGACATCGACAATTGGCCGACACGTCGCCGACAACAACGGCAACAATTCGACTTGGAGGTGGCTCCAGCTCCCGGTTCTCGGTTACAGCTACGGGAATGGGTCTGGGGGTCTGGGATCTGGGGTATGGGGTATGGGGTATGGGGTATGGGGTATGGGGCATGGGGTATGGGATACGGGTGCAGTTTTGCGGTTTGCCTGTGGTCTGTCGCCTGATGCTCCGCGATTCGAATGATGCGCGTAATGACGGGTCGAGTTAATTAATTGCTGCTTCGATTTAAAAATAAACGCACGTTTACGCAGCGCATTCCTGTCTGTACTCATTGGAACGAGCCGCTTCCGAAGAATGAATGGAATCAGCAACAGCATCTGAATCAGCAGCAGATGAATCTACATCTGTAGCTGTAGCTGTAGCTGTAGCTGCTGTTGTATCAGATTTGAGATTGACGACAGCGAAGACTTTGACTTTGGATGGAATAGAATTTGTGGCAGCAATCCCTCAGGAGCTCTGCCTCTGTAGTTGACAGTTATTGCGCTTGGCGCTTATAAAGTTGTACGACTCCAGATGTGGATGTGGATGTGGCTCTGGCATGGCTGTGAATGTGGCGCCTGAAGCTGTTGTTGTTATGTGAAAGTTGTAAGTGTGCTTCTTGCTTGTTGTTTGTTGTTGTCGTTGCCATGACTGCTAATTTGTTGTTTGTTGTAGGCAGCCATTCAAACATTCTCGTAGACACCCTCTCTGTCGCTCCGCCTCTCCCCGTCTCTTTCTCTTTATATAAAAGTGCAAAATTTACTGTTAACGAACATTTTCAACTTTGCCAAAAAGCCAAACAACAACGGCAGCAACACAAAAACTTTCCACAACACTTACAGCAACAACAATGCGAACGTGCGCAGTTTGAGGGCAAATGTATTTAGTACTTGGTCCTGGTCCTGGTCGTCCTCGTCCTGGCTGTGGGCGCACCCGTCACCTTGCCATTAAGGACAGCAACCACCCCCGGCGCAACGACGACGCCGACGACACTTCGACATTTTCAAAAGTTGACAAATCAGTGCATGTACGTTCTGCTCGGCAATCCTGTGCCTCCTTGCTCGGTGGTTGTTTCCTGTCGAGCGCGGAGGAGGGTGGGTGAGTGGGTGAGTGGGTGGGTGTTGCTAGCTGACAGCATTGGTGCAAGCGGTTGGTCCGATTTGTAGTTGCTTTTTGGTTACATTCGGCAGGCAAGTTGCCAGCGGCAAAAGTTTTTAGCAGTAGCTCCCACAGGAACTGGCTGAGGATATGGATGCGGCATATATACACATGTGTGCGTGTGTGTGTATATGTGTGAGTGTTGTGCCTGGAGTAAGATTATTGTCGAGTGCGAAATTTCATGCCTGCATTGTTGTTGTTGATGATGTTGTGGCACTTAGTGCGAGTATGAAAAAGTCAATATACTCCAGCTGCAGCCGGACCCTGGCCTCTGGAGTCTGGAGAGACGAGAACTTGTAGTTGTTTTGGCTGGTCTCAAACAACATCAAGTGCTTAACACCCGGTTCGTTTTTGGCTTAAGGACGAAACAGGAGGCCAGGACTCTATGATTGCCATTGTCTAATTGGAGAACACGCGAGTGCAAATGCGCTCAGGATGCAACATATGTGACAACGTCAATGTCAAAAGAAAAAAGTACCTTAAGGATAAACGAAACAGAGAGATTAAGTGACGGGCCGGCCTGCGACAATTGAAAGGTCGGGGGCGGATCACAGGCGGACAGGCTGTCAGTTGCGTGTTGACAAATTTATTAATAAGGTACGAAATGCGGCAGTCGACGCCCTCAACGGGCACGGCCTGGCCTATTTGTTGGCGGCTCTTCAAATGTACTTTTGCCATTTGAAATGACAGCGCGTTGTTGCACCATCCCGGAGGAAACACTGGTGGCACATCCACCTTCAGTCATCATCCACCATCCACCATTTAGCATGCGTCGCGCTCGAAGACAACGAAATATATGCCCGTGCTGCGGCAAAATGACAGCCGCTTGACAGCTCGTGTCAAAGTAATGAATCCACCGCACAGTGCCCGACACTTTTACAACTCCTGGGCCCCGGCCCTGAGCTATAGTATGTCTGTCTATGTAGATGCTAAGAGAAATAGCTCCAGTTTAGCGCCGGTCGGGCCAAAGAATATGCCGCAGTGACTAATTACGATCGCCCGGATGATTTATGCAGCTGTGCGACGGAAAATTCGAAACCGTTTGCCTTTTAAACGCCTCAATCAATATGGCAACACATACATATATGCTCTCACTGATACTTCAGGCATATCCATCCAGATATATACATATATACAACATTTTCGACAGAATTCGCTGCGTCAGCGTAGCGGAGCGTAGGCGCCTTTTTGGTAACCGTTGAGTGCGACAGTTGTTGATCACCAATCGATAAATTTCGAATGCGACGAACTTTTGTGTTTTTCTTTCTTCATTTGCTCATTTTTTAATAAGTATCTTTTATAACAATGCGAAACAAAAACCGAAATTTATGCTAAACCGCAGCTACTGGCGGCAGGTCGGGTTTTTTTTGTCGCTCTTTGTCTCTCTGCCTCTAAGCTTCTTCAAATGCAAATCAATACACTTATACAAACACACACACACAGAGAAACGTAAACTTCACTAAGTAGTATGTCGATCGATTTTTTCACACACACACACACACACATTCACATATCGTAAGTCATGAATGTCGTCTCGTAGTTTTTAACCCATTTGACATAACTACAAGCAGCATTAAAAACTGGTTCAACAAAAAGTCAGCTCACTTTTTCGATTTATATCTATATACATAGATTATATTAACATATTTCCTTTGTTTGATATTTGTTCAATTTAAAAAATCATGTTAACATTATATATGTAAACATATATATGTCATATTTTAATTTATAAATCGCCAACTCTTTTGCTTTGTGTTCTTGCTTTAATTCTTTCAGTTTTTCATATTCAGATCATTTTTTTGTGAAATGATATAAATGAATTCATATAAGTTATACAAAAATTTATATTTTGATAAAGCTATTTCGCGCGCTATCAAATCTCAAAACAAATGTTTGTTAGCGCAATATATTTTAAAGATATTTACGAAATTCATAGATGGGGTATAATGGAGACTATGGGGAATGCTTGTCAGATGAAGGCAGACTCTTGAGAGAACCGATATTTGGGATTGACTGATGAATATAAACTTATAAGCTTGTATGATTAAGATACCCTATAACTAATATAGAATCACTCTAAAATATATTGAATGCGTTTAGATTGACGAGATCGTATAGACATTTAGCATTATTCGACTTGTTGTTGTGAGATATTCATAAATTGGATATAATGGACTATAGGGAATGTTTGTCAGTTGATGACAGACTCATAAGAGAGCCGATATTTGGGATTGACTGACTGTATAATATGAACATGTAAGCTTGTATGATTCTAAGATACCCTATACCTATTAAAGAATCACTCTTATATATCTCGAATCGTTTAGATTGACCAGATCGTATAGACATTTAGTATTGATAGACTTATTTTTCCCATAGACATTAATGGACATAGACATAAATTTATGGGTTAAGAGTTTTAAAGAATTTGTATCTCAATTCGATTTTCATACAAAACTGAAGGCAGGAAATTGCTTCGAGTGAGAAACCAAACAATAATAACAATTATGTTAATAATTTTATTAGCTATAAAGAATCTGTAGCACTTAATCACCTCGTATTAGCCGACTTTTGGGGATCATAATACTGCTGTCCAGCTTACAGTCCGGCTAATTGATTGTCTTCGAGTCCATATGTCAACTATGAAGCTAATAGCCTGGGAGTCATATTATTCGGAATTCAAGTGAATTGTGAAAGCCACACACAAGATCCGGTCAGAGTCGCCGTGGGAGACCTGACCCCTAGCTCTACCCCTGTCCCTACCGCTGGATGACCCTCGGCTCGGCATGTGGTCCGGGAAGTCAAACCAAATAGAATTGTTTGCAAACAAAAGCAAATTACACGCTGCTATTAGAAATAATTCGGCGAACAATGGACGCGCCGTGAAGCGCCGGACATGCTGTAACAGGGACGAGAACGAGAAGGAGAACCGATGGACCCATTGTAAGGCCCTACACTGACAGCCGCCGCCGCTGCCGCCGCAGCAGGCAGAGCATAAAGCGAGCTCTGTCTGTCTCATAATAATGCGGCTTGAAATATCACCCAGAGCCAGAGCCAGGCCGAACCTTGGGCAGGTCCTAAAAGGTCAGAGGCAT
The DNA here is from genome assembly GCA_035045545.1 of Drosophila gaucha. Lineage (NCBI taxonomy): Eukaryota > Metazoa > Arthropoda > Insecta > Diptera > Drosophilidae > Drosophila > Drosophila gaucha. The sequence goes on from JAWNOY010000292.1 coordinate 4,323,750, forward strand.
GCCATGAGCATAGGCAGCTGGCACAAGTCATAGGTCTAGCAGGGTCCAAGCAAGCTCCAAGTCTTGACAAATCTGTGCCTAGAAAGCAAAAGCAAGACAAACTTTGTTGCCACAGCCTAACACATGTTCGGAAGCCTGGGCCATGGAGCTTGTGTGCGTGCCACGGGCACACGATCAAATGACGAAGACGCAGATGGGATGGGGAGAAGGGGCATGACGACGACGGCGGTGGTCCCTGCTTGGACGTTGGACAAATTCACAAATTTATTGCACCATTGTTAAGACGCATGACTTATGAACAGACCGTTTGGAATGGGCCTGGGTCTGGGACTGGGACTGGATGGAGTTTGCATGGTTGGGGCTTACTTACCGGATTAGCGTAGAATGGAGGCTGATCGGCGGCGATGCCCGACAGGTAGGCAGACATGCCCTCGGGATAGACGCCGAGCGGTACGCCGCCGGGGCCGGCAACCAGTCCGCCGGCTGCGGCCAAGCGCTGATAGTTCAGCATGTCGTATTGGCAGGAGCAAATGGTCTGTCCGCTGACGGGATCCGTGTAGATGGTGCGGCCAGTGTCACAGCAGCGATTCGGATTCGGGTTGCCCGATCCAGGCGCTGGCGGCACGCCCGGCGGCGGCCCGACGCCCACAGATGGCAACGTGGAAGGGCCCGCGCTGCTGCTACCAGCAGACGCTGAGCCGTACGGCGTGACAGCTGATGCACATGGCGAGCCGGAGCGTGCGCCCGGCGGCACTGTTGATGTGACCATGCCGGAGCCCGGTACGGTCAATGGCAGGGGCAAACCCGTGGGCAGGCCGGCGGCAGCGGCGGCAACGGCGGCGGTTAACGTGGGTCCCGGACCGGAGCCGGAGCCGGCACCTAAACCGTGCCCGGAGCCGGAGCCGGATGTGGAATTCGCTAGCGTTGGCAAAGGTGGCAACGTTGCTGTTGGCTGCGGGTGCGGCGTCTGTGCGGCGTTCGAAGAGGGCGTGGTAGGCGATGAAGCAGCAAGGCGAGTTGAAACGGCATTCTGTGAATGGATCAAAAGCAAGAAGAAGAAGAGAAGAATGAGTTGCGAGCATAATGGAAGGCCCTACTCTCTACTGTTTACGGCTGTCTACTGTCTACTGTACCTGAGCAGCGGCAAAACTTAATTAAAATCGTGGCCCCCCCTTATCAATGCGATAAGCGCGTCTCGTATGTACACACACACACACACACACATACACTAACGTGTATAGAGACCCTCGAGCTAAAGCCTGGAGAGTACCCCTAATAGCCATCTTCGACTGCGTCCTAGGTGATCATCAAAGTGGGGCCGCCATTAACAACAAATCATGTTTTCGATTGACAACATTGATTTAAATTACACAGCCAACTGCAACGACAACTGCAACAGCAACAACAACAACTGTGTGTGTGTGTGTGTGTGTGTGTGTTTGTATGTCCAATAACTGGGAACGGGCTTTGTGCATCTTGGTCCGTGCCCATGTTTTTTGTGTGCACATAAGCCTATCGCGCACTTTTGTCAACACTTTTAGTCAAGCAACAACTGCAGCAACAACGAACACACACACACACACACAGATACACACATTTGCACACATGCGGCATGCAGACACAAACAAGTTTCAGTTTTATTTATTATCGTCTCTTTGGCTGCTTTCGTAAACTTTTCTCGATTTTGGTTTTGTTGTTGCTGTTGTTGTTGTCGGTTGTTGCTTGTTGGTTGTTGGTTGTTGGTTGTCGGTTGTCTTGCCCGTTTTTACAAATGATCCAAGGCTCAAGATTGGATTTTTATCGGCGGCCAAACAGTGAGTGATACCACAAACTAGTCACAGATAGCCAGATAGACGGATGCACTGCCTCCTACTCCTCTCGTCTCTTCCCCCACCCCCTTTCTCTGCAGACGAATGACAACTCAAGTGGCCATACGCGATTAAAAATTAATTCTCTGACCCATATGAAGTCCGTTTCGAGTTGGGTTATCAGTTGGCGCCTTTGAATCAGCCGCCGCTTCGATGTTTATCCGCGCCTGCTTGGTCCGCCATGTCTTATACTTTAAAGTACGAATATAGCGACAAATGTAGGCATGTACACACACACACATGTTTGCATGTGTCCATGTGTGTGTGTTTCTAGCGGAGCATCCAAAATGGAAGCGACGAGCACTTTTCGAGTATTTGAGTAAACAAAACAAAACTTAAGTTCTTTTACGAAAGTGTTGAATATCAACACACACACACATACTCTCTCTTTCTGTGTGTGTGTGTGTGTGTGTGTGTGTAGTTATGTGTGACAGAGGAATTTTTATCTAAACAGCGATTTGCATTTTTTGCTGCCACTTCAATTCGGATTTTTTCGGTTTCGGTTTCGGTTTCGAATTCGGTTTTTGTTTCGGATTCGGTTTCAATTTTCTTTGTTGTTCTACAAGTTGCATTTCATATTATTTGTTGTTTTTTGTGTTGTTATTGTTTTGTTTATCGCAAGCATTTTATGGGCTCTTTTCATAGCGCTTGTTCTCGTTACTTATTTGTAATTAATGTGCCAATGTGTGTGTGTACAGAGTGTGTGTGTGTGTGTGTGTGTGTTGGCGCTGAAGTGTCAAGTAGAAGTTGAATTGATTACATTTGAGCAAAGAGCCAACACTAACTTGCCATATTTGTCACTCTTATATAGATCGTATTACCAGCCACACACACACACATACACACATATAGCAAATGTGCATTTTAGTATAAGAGCAAAACAGTTACAGCAGCCACAAAGTATTTGTCGCTTTAGCAGTATTACGTGTGTGTAGTTATGCAGTAAAATGTAGTATATAGCCAGCCCCTCTGCCTATCCCTCTCTCTTTGTCTCTCTCTCTCACTCGCCCTCCACCTCGTCTGTCCAATTGGCATCATGTATGTACAAGAGGCAAACACAGAAAATACGAGTGTTCGAATGTGGCACCCAAATGTATGGCTGACATTTGGGGATTGCGAGTGGATTTGGCAGACATCGATTTGAAATTTTCTTTTGTTACGATTTATTTTTAACAAAATGCCTGCACATTGCGATCCCTTTCTTCTCTCTTCCTCTTCCACTTGTTTCTATACGATCTGCCTCTGTCAAGTCCAATTGCAGCAACGAACAACATGTTGAACAAGTTTCAATTGATTTGGGAAACAACTTTTAAAAATACGAATGTACATATGTATATAAATATATTTTTTATAAAAATATTGTTCGATTTATGATATCAAGAAAAGAGAGAGACAGCTATGTAATCCTATAGAAGGCAAACAGAAATAGTATCTTTTATCTAAAGTGTACGACTTTAGAATTTATATGTTTTATTAAAAGCTTTTCTTTGAAAATTGTATATTTGTTCTTTTATATTATAACTATTATTTCTTAAAACCTTTTCAAATTTTCTTCCTCTAAGAAATCTAGAAACTGTTTTCTTATGATTTTCATAAACTAAAATCTTCAAACTTTGAAAATATAGAGTTTAGAACCTCTAAGAATTGCATCTTTAATCTTCTAGATATATATGTATGTATATAATGTAAATTTACTTATATATCATATAATTTATATGTACCTATATATCAAGAAATAATAGTGATCCACATAAAGCTGATTGTATATTTCCTCTGTGCTTAACTATCAGATTTATACGGAACTATAGTTACCTAAAATGGAATATTAATATACAAATAATAACTATCTGTTGGCTTCTTCTTGATTCCTGGAATCTTTAATCTTAACACCTTACATGTTCTTTCATAATTGCAATAGATAATGAGTTATGCTGAATTGCCTTGAATTCAATGGATCTTGATCGGTAACCGGCTTTTTAATACACAAAGCTAATTGACTGATATCAAATAAATACCTATTAAATCACGATAGATATCAGAGTTAGTTTTATGCATACATATTTATAATGATGTCCTTAATGATATATTGAGTTTTCAACTCATGTATACTCTTTGATGATAGGGTATACAAACTCCAAAATTTTCTGAATCAGATAAACTCTATAAAATATCACCCGCTAATAATGTATAATAACTCCATTTTGCCTCCATTTACAGATTTTCCACTAGTTTCCATATATAATATCTGAGTTAGAATATTCTCTATATTGTTAACATCTAGATAGATTTGATTGGGTTGTACGTACCATTACTAAACAGACACCGGTTTCATTACTGTGCACTGTCATTTAATTTTTGATTTGCTTTCCAAGTTTGAACTAATAATTATATTTGGAAAACGCACGGCACAAATCGAACGGAAGAGACGGAACTCGTAACACAATTTTCCAATTCGTTCGAATTGGGAAACGATTTTCGCTGTAATTTGTGCATTAACTTCTTAACTTCTTTTGTGGGTTGTCTCCAAATTCTGTTGTTTTAATTTTTTAACTATTTCTTATCCATTAAACACTCTTTCCGTGTATGTGTATGTGTGTGTGTAGGTGTAGGTGTAAACCACTCGAATTGAAAAAACTTGCGCGATTTTTTACACTTTTTTCATGGTGCGCATTGCCGACGGTTAAACGATTGAACGGTTAAACAATCCAAGAGTCGGGATAAGTTTTCGATTGCTGGGGTTAGAACTGCGAACTACGTTGCTCGAAAATCTTAGCGCCTGCTGCTGCTTGTTTATGCATATGCCAGGTTACAGTCGCCGCCGCCGTAGACGAAGATGGGCGAAGACGAAGTCGGAGCCGGAGTCGAAGTCGAAGTTGTAGACGGAGACGGAGCTGGAGTCGGTGTCAGAGGCGAAGGCGAATGCGAAGGCGAAGGCAGCGAGCGAGCCAATGCAATGCGAACGTGCGTACGGGCACACTGAATTGAATCGAATCGAGGCGAGCGGCACGACAGGCACTAGCGCTGCGGGCACTACGGGCACTGGCACTGACAGAGGCGCTGGCACTGGCACTGACACAGAGGCAGAGGCACAGGCACGAACGGAACGAACGGAACGAGCTGACGAACGAACGATACGAACAATCTGCGTAACAGCCAAAAGTAGACTAACATGAGTTTCTTGAGCAACTACAAAGTGTACGACAAATGGGAATTACACGACAACCGACAATCGAAAAACAGCGAAAACACCAACAACAACGACAACAACAGCAGCGGCAGCAGCAGCAGCAGTGAGCGGCAGCTACAAGCAGCAGAGTAGCACACAGATAAGCGTCGATTCGTACACAGATACGCTGCCTTCGGCTGTGTGTGTGCGAGAGAGCGCAGCGCAACGGTTGGCAAAACTCGTTTCTCCCCTAATTGTGTATGATTGTGTGCGTGTGCGGCTCTCTCACTAGCAGCCAGAGTGCGTGTGTGTGTGTGTGAGTGAGCTACAGCAAAAGCAGAAAAAGTATCAACGCTAACGACAACAACAGCAAGAGCAAAAGCAACAAAAACAACAGCGACAGCGACCGTAACAACGGCAATAATGATTATCATTAAAAGTGGGCTGGCTGTTTGTCACGCGGCCATGGGTGCGAGCGAGACGGGTTGCTGGTTGCTGAACAACAGCGAGAACCGGTTGCGTCACGGCAACAGCAACTGACTGCTGCGGCTGCAGCGATAGCAAACGGCAAACGGCCAGCAGCAACATCTACTACAACTGCAACAACAACAACAACAACAGCACGGGCATACAAAAAGTATCTGCTGCTGCTGCGACCATAAATAAAGTATCTGCATTAAGGTGGTGTGCGCGAGCGAGACAGCATGCGAGAGTGCCCACGAATCGCATTCGCTCAGCATGTTGTTGCTAGCTGGCTGCTGCCTGTTGGCTGTTGGCTGTTGTCGGCATCGTGTGGACGCGCCGAGTGCGGCTGTGGCCGTTGCCGTTGCCGTAGCTGCCGCGTGTTAAGTGCGAGCGAGCCAGCAGAACATGAAAAAATTAACTTAACAACTAGAAAAATGGCTGTTATTGCGTGTTGTTGTAAATGCCGATGTATGTATTTGTACGCACTGTTGTTGCCTTTGTCGTTATTGTTGTTGCTGCTGCTGCTGCAGCTACTACTTGCTGCTGCTGCTGCTACTTCTGCTGCTGGTGCTGCCGCTGCGGCTGCCAACTGGGGGCTTGGAACTGGATGTCGGTACGTGTGTACAAGTATTTGTTGCCATAAACAACACGAGCTGCGAGGCGAACCGCTCGCCGTAATGGAAATAAGAAAAACTTGATGAACATGAACAAAACTCGTGAAAGGGGTGGGCCAACGTTTCAGTTACTGCTGCTGCTGCTGCTACAGCTACATCTACAACTACAGCTACATCCATAGCTACAGCTACAGCTACAGCTTTAGCTCAGTAAGTTTTTATCATCCTCTGCTGCTGCCGCTGACCACGCTGGCTGGCTGGCTGGCTGTTGCTGGATTGGCGGCATCTTCCGCGCTGTTGGCGCCGACTGTGCCACCGATACCGATGCCGACACCGACACCGACACCGCGACTGCCACTGCCACAGTCGCTGGCACCGCAGCTGCTATTGCATGCGCGCTTACATTTTATTACGGAGATATTTGTTTTTTGTTTTGCCTCCCTCTCACGACTGCGTGGGGTGGGCGGGGGGTGGGTTTCTTTAACTTTTTCTAATTAATTGAAACGCCACTCGTGAGGAGTGACGACGACGACGACGCCGACGGCTGGCCGCGACAAGCGAGACGAGCGAGCAAGCGAGTGAGCGAGTGAGATGGCTGGTGCGAGCGGGATGGCGCTTGGGGAGCGAGTGAGAACGCGCTGTCGAATCGCTTTTGTAGCTACATTTAAGCACACACATACACACACCTAGACACACTCACACGCACACACAGATGTACGTACACATGTACGAATGTATCCAACATATGTATGCCATTTGAATGGGAAACGTTTGCCGCTGCAGCTAAATTTCATTTTAAGCTTTATATTGCCACCCGACTTCGCGGCCCCTACTCCCCCACCCCGTCTCCTCCCCGTGCATTTTCCACCCCTCGGAAAAGCGTTGCTACAGCGTGCGGGTGTCGCACACGCCGAAAACAAATTCCTACAGCATTTAAATGAAGTTACTTTGTTGTCGTCATGTAAGTGAGTTGGTTTAGCGACAGCCTCAGATACGTTTAACCCCAGCCCCTCCGTCTGCTCTATCTCTCTCTGTCTACGCATTCTGACATCCTCTCTCTCCTTCTCTCTGAGTGTATATGTGTGTGGCAGCTGCTAGTTGATGTAAACAAAAAAAATCAAGTTGATGATAATGTTTCTTCTTCATTGAACAACAACAGCTCCTAAACACTTTGACCATATATGTATGTATCCAACATTTACACATGAGCTTATAAGTATAGAGCTCTGATAGATAAAATCTGGAAAAGGAATGGTGTTGACATCTGGAAAATTACTACAGTTATTTTGCTTAGTTTACCTCAATTTCAAAAACATAGGTTTGTTGAATAAAAATAGCGTATATTTATTATTTTTTACATATGCATGTATGTGCTACAAAAATATATCGAATGAACAATTTTTCTCTATATATTACCTTAGCTTAGATCTATTTTTTGTTTTTATTTTAAAAGAAATGAAGTGGAATATCGTATGGAAAGTTTTAAAAAGTATTAATGAAAACGTTCCTAACAATATGTTAAAATAGTTTTTTCTCGATAAACATACATATATCTATAACTATACCAAATCGTAGACCTTTACAAATTTCTTATAATAAAAATATCGTTAAAGCAAAACTACTTCCAAGTATTTGCTGAGGACTATCTATAATGACAATTAAACTCTTCAATATTTTTATAGTTCTTAAATATATTTTTCGTGTTTAATTTTCTCTAAAATGTTTAGATCTCAGGTCTCTTTAGATATATTATATATAATTATAAATTGCATACAAATGATAATAACATCTTGGTATACAGTTAGCCAGTCACCCCTTTCCAACATTTTGCCCCATTCACAACCTATTTAAAAAGTTGCTCTATACATACGTACCCAGCTGTACAAATTTTCTAAAATTTATCACAAACACGTAAATGATTTAACGAAAATAAATTGAAATGGATATTTGTTCTGACTGAATATAAAAATGTATAGAAATTTATTTCTTTGACTGGTAAATTATATATAAATATGACAAGCAATATGATACAGATAAGTTGTCTAAGTATCCTATTCATTGAAATAATTATGGTTAAAATAGTCAAAAAATTCCTTGAATAGGATTGGTATCAGGAGATAGTTACAGGATAGTTTCTTACTATCAAATATACATATATAAAAATAATAAAGAACAATATTTGTTTAAGTGATATTCAGGTTCAGGCTTCGAGACTTGAATCCCAGTCTAAAGTATCCATGTAGTTTTATCTTAGTCAGGGTTAATTAAACAAGATAAGCTGCTATCTCTTAAGTTAAGTCCCTTACATCCAAGAATATTAAGCTATATATTAACTGACTACTAGAAAGATCTTTAAGAAATTCTTCAAATCCAATTCTTTATCATTCGATTCGCAGTCTGCTATACAAAAACACTCAGATTTTAACGAAAGAATCCAAGTTTCCAGTGTCATTTAAATAAGGTAAGCAACATAGATTGATACTAAATCCTTGACATAAAAGAATACCAAATTATATATAAAATGTCTGATTAAATGATCCTCACATAATTCTTCGGGCACAGCCTGTGCTGAAATCTGCGGCAAGTTTAGCTGCCAGCTCGAGCAGCCATATCCGTTGCCATATTTGCATATATCTTGCTCTTCTTCTTTATTATATTTTTTTGGCAGTAATTGGCCTGCGGGCAACAAATTCAGATCACGTTAAGTCATTGGCGAGGGCACAAAATGCCGTCGCGGTTGTCACAGAAGCTGCAGCTGGAGCTGGAGCTGGAGACGGCCACAGCAACAGCCACAGCTTCCACCACAGCGACATTTGCTGGGTGCTCGGGGTGGCTGGGGCGGCGGCTGGTGGGGCAACATCTCATGAGTGCAGGAGGCGGGCGCTCAATGGCGCTATGGGAGCAGAAAGAGAAAGCTTGCAACGAAAGCAGAGCTGAAGCTGGCGGTAGCAAAAGCGGGAGGGCTAGATTATTGCTGGCAGGGCCGTTGCCACCCGCGGCTCGGCTGTGGCAGCAACAGCAACAGCAACGGCAACAGCAACAGCAAGAGCAACAGCCAGAGCTACAGATACAGATACTGTGGTACATCAGTAACAGCGAATGTCGCAGTCGTTAGTCGCAGTCGCCGTCGCCGTTGCCGTCGCAGTCGCTCGAAATCCCGAGGAACAACGTCAGTCTTTGTTTAACGATTTTTATATTTCGAACACGAGATACATTTGTATCTTTTGTATTTTTCTTGTTGCCACAACTGCACCGTGCGTATCTGTATGTGTATCTGTTACTCTGTTGATGTTGCTGTTAGTTGTGCTCGTATTGGTGGCAGCTTATGCCTTGCCTCGCCTGAATGTTATTGTTGTTCTTGTTCGTGTTCTGTCGTAGATAGCAGCAGCAGCAGCAGCAGCAGCAGCAGAGGCAGCAATCGTTGTTGCCCCTTCAATCTCCTTCCCCTCCCTCTCTTTCTCTATCTCTCTCCCTCTCTCTCTGCTTGTGTGTTTGCACAAAGCCAATGATGATTGTGAGCTTCGGGCTCAATTTTCTTACCACTTTATACAGTGTATCTTTTAGAAACTTAACACACACACACGCATACACGCGTGTGTGTATCTGCGAGTGCGTCGACATGAATTTTAATCTAATAGATACAAATGAAAAGGTGTTTGTTTCGTATGTGAACTTTGCCTTGAATGCGGGCATCTCCAACGGGGATTCGCAATCGCGGTCGAGCGTCCCGCTTTTTAGGCCCAAAGCGTGAATTTGTTTCAGAGTGTTGCTGTCTGTCTCTCTGTCTGTCTGTCTGTCTGTCTGTCTGTCTGTCTGTCTGTTTGGCGCCTGGTATTGATTCATTTTTCTGTCTGTTCACTTAGTTTGCCACGATTTTTTATTGTTCCCAGCCGCCCTATTGACTCTACGGCAATGGAGCCGCCCCCTCGAGCCTGCGGTTAGCTGCTGCCTCTAGAGAATGCTTGAGTGTGCGTACGTGTGCATATGTGTGATGTGCGTTAGTATTTATTCAAGACTTTTGATTGATTTTGTAGATTGCAGACAGCAGGCTTTCCCTTTTCAGTTGAATAAATAGACATGTGCCGCACAGAAAGGACATGAATTAAATATTTAGCAGTCCAAGTCGAGAACAAGATTGAGGATGGACATGATGACAATTTCTGGCAAGTAAATATGTATATATATATACATACGTAGAAGAAAAGCCCCCAACCGCAGAGAGCATTAACTTTGAGCCGTACAGACAGCTGCGCAATTTTTCAGAAGCAAACTTCCAAAAGGGAGGAGCAACATCTAGCCAAGTGATAACCGAGCTGCAATTCGTGATGTTGCTGGCGGGTCAGCAGCAGCAGCCAACCAAGAGACCCAGCAAGTAGTCATTAATAAAGAACTAAGGTAAGACTCGAGCAGTGTAAAAAAGGTAAAGGTGTATCGGTGAAGAGGTACACACTGGTACTGGTACTCGCATACATGTGTGCGCCCCGGGGCAGGGTTTAGTGCCGGGGTGTAACAAACAAACCAGATAGATGCTCATGGCCTATACACCCATCATCGGCATCGACATGCGATGAACACGAAACAAGTTGTACACAGATAATCATAAATAAACGAGACTCGAGACTGGAGAGACTCCAACAGAGCCAGAGCCAGAGCCAGCAGCAGCAGCAGAAGCAGCAGAGAGAGCGAGAGGTGGTCTCAGAAAAAGCGGCAGCAGCAAGCGAGTGGCTATAAATGGGGGAGCGAGTAGGCACGACCACGTCGACGAGGATGCGGATGAGCACGAGCGCCAGGCTGGAGCAAGCGCCACTCAGAATGTTAATGCCGAGAGCAGAGCTCGAGCCACAGCCACAGCCACAACCACAGTCGCAGTCGCAGTCGCAGTTGCTGGCAAAAAACACATCCCTGCAGAGACAATCGTAGAAACACAGCGAGGCAGATAAAAAGATACTTTTGCCATGTAGCTAACACACACACACACACACACAGTCTGTCTGTCTCGCTCTCGCTCTCGCTCTCTCTCTCTCTCTCTCGCTCTCGCTGGGCAGGGCAAAAGATGCAGATGACTGCCATGTCGTGGAGCTACTGCAACAGTTAACAGTGTACAACAGTCAAGAGTCAGCCACCGGGCTGCTGCTGCCCAATGCTCGATGTAGTTGACCCGTTTAATTAGACGCGGCTGCGTTCATAAAAAGTAACAAGGGCTAAGCTTAAAAGAATGGCCAATTATATAAAGTTCAGATTTTGTTAAGGGCCTAGCATTAATTAAATTCAAGGCAAGCCCCAAAACAAAAACTTTTTTTCACCTTCCCTCATCTCTTTTCTTTTTACTTTTTTTTCCTTTGGGCTGTTATCCGCGCTGTGGTTGGGCGTACAAGTAATAAATTTAATCATAAACCAAAATAAGCGCGTTTAACCACGCTATCTTTTAACGTAAACGTTAACGTTAACCGCCCCAATGCCGCCCATGCCCACCCATTCCACTCATTCCACTCATTCCATTCGTTCTCCCCACTTTCGTTCGGTTCCATTCCGTGTTTTTTGGCGAGGTGGATTCGCATTTGGATGGCAATTCAATAGATACACGAAAGCATATACAGATATATCTGCACACACTCACACACGTGCACACACACACGCACGCATACATTAATACTGTGCTGGTCCAGTGGAAAACGACTAAACAAAGTGTAACTGATGTTTTTGTATGTTTTTGCCCACAGAGCGCGCCGACTGCTGCCACCACAGACGCCACCATCTCGGCCAGATTTCGTTGTTCCTAGTTCATTTTTATCGCGTTAAGTGAATATTGGACATGTGCACAACGTATCCACCTCATCCTACCGAACCCCTCCCCCCTCCTCTCGCACGCCGTCGGCAGAGGCTCGCTGCTCGGGTGGGTCATAAAACATTGTACATAGATTGTTACCTTTGGCAACTTTCTTTTGGGCCTCCGTGTGTTGTGGCCCGTTTTTATCGCTTTTCGCTTTTCGTTTTTCCGTTTGGGTTTAAGTGTTTATCTTGGCTCTTTCATTCAATTTTCTTTTTTCGCTCTCCTATCTAACAGTTGTTCGTGTTGTTGCACTCGCTTCAACATGCACAGGGCGTGGCTTATGGTCAATGCAAAGAAGGCAAAAACCTAACACGATAAAAAAAAAAAACAAAAAAAAACCGTTCATAGGGGAAGCGCGCAAAGAGCGCGCACAGAACTTCGCTTAGGGGGTTGCCACTGCCACGGTTGCTGCCGCCATGCCAGAGCGAGACAGGGAGAAAGAAAGACAGAGAGAGAGAGAGAGAGAGAACGTAAGTGAGAGCGTGTAAGATAGAGATAGGGCGTACGACAAGAATAAAAATAAAGTAAAGAAATCATCGGCATCTACTATGAGGAGCTGCTAAAGCTAGCCGCAAGGGTCGGAAACGAGGCAGCGACAGCGGCGGGAAAATAAGTGGTTCCGTCGCCCCGTCGACTGATCCAATGTCCTTGTTTGTCCTTACACAAGCCGAACATATCATAATGAGACAACTTACAGTCGCGTCACGGCTAACCCCATACCCCGAACTATGCGAGTTATCGAAGACAGTTAATTTGAATGAAATCAATTCGCAGACTCCTTCCACAGTCGCAGCAGTTGTTCAACATATTCCAGTTTATTAATTTGCGATATATAATAAATGTCTGCTCTCAAGCATTGTCATCTATTTCAACTTGACCCCAGCTAGCAGCCAACAACAACAACGAATGGGGAGCTACGAGTAGCTTGTATCCAATTCAATATAAATAAAAGTGCTTTGCAAATATTTGCTAACAATCCGATTCTGAATTTTTGCTAGATATTGCATTGATAATTGGAAGATGATATTCTGATAGATAGCTATGGAGAGATTAGAGATTACAGTAGCTGAAATAGTTTTACTTGATCTTCATTTTGGCTATTCTAAAGTTAATATAAAGCATTAAGTTTTAATTCTCAAAATTTAGATGATAAAGAGATCTTTAATTTATGTATATAGTATCAGAATTTGCTTAGATAACTGGAGCATTGCTTAGTTCAACAAATCATATCTCAAGATACAGTTTAAGATATTAATATATGATATTGTTTTTAATACATTTTTAGTTTTAAGAGATGAAAACTAACTTCAACTATCTTAAACTATCTAGCTTAAACCTTGAATACTCAAGTTTGTTCTTCGATCTTTGAGGAACTCAGTAAGTTTAAATTCTATAATGAATCAGATGCACAAATAAGTCTATAAGAGTGATATAGTCTACGCAAAGCTATACAGGAATACTCTCTAGTTTCTAATTATCAACGGCTGGAAGCGAAAGACTTGACTTGTTTTGACTTCTATAAAGATTATGCCGTTTAGTCGTTGCCTTTTCATCATTCGTATGTTTGTTTTGATGGATCTTATAAGGTTAATTCCGCATCGAGATAATAGCCTCATAAGGCGCTAGCTGGAGTCTTTCATTTTTAATAGACTTCCAAGTGCTCGACGCTGCCTCAGTTGACATCGGCAAAGATTTTAATTTCACATGTTGACTGCGCTCGACTTTGTTTATTTTATGAACTTTATTAACGCTCTTCGCACGTTAGCGACTTCACGCTGAGGGGGGATGTGGGTGGAAGAGCACGTCTAATATTAATAACAAGCTTGAACCTAATTCCTTATGATAAATGATATAAGTCAACAACCCTCGAGTTCGCCCGCGCAGCTCCCCCATTTGCTGCGACGGCGACTGCGACGTTTTTGCCGACGCAAGCAGAGGGTCGAACGGTGGGCGGGCGGAGGTGCGGGAGTGCGGGGACATGGGAATTTCATTTACACGCGGCGGGATAATGTTCTGATGATGGCATGTTTTTTTGCATACAAAGTATGCAAAACGCAAAGAAGCGGAAAATATTTATGAAATTGCCGCAGAACTCGCAAGCGAATGTCGTAAAAAGTTGGAAAATTAGATTTTTCCTGTGTTATACACAAGCCACCCTCAAAAAAAGAAAAATATAAGGAGAAAGATGAAAAAAAAGCGGCGGCCAGATAACAATGTTCCTCCAGGCCACGCTGGGCAGGATGGGAGAGATGCACGAAGGATGAGACAGAGACTGCAGGAGGCAGAGATATTTATACTACGTTAAATATTTGCCAACACTCAACTCAAGCATAACAACTCAACTTGAGCCAGTGGTTATCTACCCCAGGGATATGCGAGCATTTCTTGCTGCGACGTCATCATCATCATCATCGTCATCGCCATCGTCATCATCGTCGTCCTGGCTACGTTTTTATTGGGTGGCATCGCATACTTGAATTAACCACACTCGCTTTGCTGGCACTGTTTAATGTACTTATAATTTTCAACATGCTAATTTGTTGCTTACGTTTTGATGGCCAGTCGGAAATCTCCCCAAGTCTAAGAATATTAACATATACACATACATATATATATATATATGTATATACAGAGAAGCCCTCTGTCTCTGTTTTATAATCGGCTTAACTGCGGTGGGTAGCCCCAAAGTATGGCTAGGATTTATGTAGGACCATAAATCGTGGTAGGTTTTTGTCGCGTTAGCCTTTGAATAAAATGTTAATATGGCAGCTTGTCCAAAACGGGCTGCTGCTCCCCACGGGACCATCTAATGTAATTTCTGTGTAAAAATTAAGTTGCCAATAGCCAGGTGGATTTGTGCGACATGAATAGTTGCCAAAAAACATAACCGAATTATTGTCTGCGTAAGCTGGAAATATTGCGACTGTCTAGACTGTGTCTTACCTAAAAGATACCCTGTATTCTGTTGGCACTTCTATCATAGAGTTTGTCGAATAACTTCTGTGGCAAAATTTGCAAAAATTAATTGATTGTATTTTATAAATATACATATATGTAGACTTAGAGGAAATACCCATGAGGAATTAGGAAGTATTAAGTAGAGTGGAATGGATTGGAAAACAAGAAACTATAAAAATAAAAAGAAGAGAACTTGACTTTATGAGAATCGGCTAGAAAGGAAACATTCAAACAAACTATTTTTTTATATTTAGAGCTTACACTGATTTCTTGTAGAGAAAGAGATAGAATTACAGGGAGAGAAAGGCAGAAAGTGAGAGAGAATGAGAGACATAGAGATAGACATAGATATATATAGAGAGAGAGAAAGAGAATGAGAGAGAAAGAGAAAGAGAGTAAGAGAGAGAGACAGAGAGAGTAAGAGAGAGAGAGAGAGAGTGAGAGAGATCGACATAGAGAAAGATAGACAAATAGCGAGAGAATGAGAAAGCTAGAGAGAGTGGAAGATCGAGAAATATAGTGAGAGAGAGAAAGAGAGAATACGAAAGGAGGAGAGAGTGAGAAAGAGTAAAGAAGAGAGACGGAGATAGAGAGAGAGAGAGACGGAGATGGAGGGAGAGAAAGTGAGAGAAAATGTGAAAGAGAGAGTGAAAGGCAGAGAAAGCCAGATAAAGGCAGAGAGAGAGAGAGAGAGAGAGAGAGAGAGAGAGATAGTGATATTGGTATCTTTGCAACATATGGGATGCATGTTTCAGTATATCATATCTTTAACTCGCTTATTCCCCCTTTCTTAATTTCTTTACTTTATAAGGTATAAGATGATAGATTTCCAGTATTCACGACCGCTCAATTTTTCTTTAAATCCTTATGGTTTGCAAGGAATTTGTATACTCCTTTAAAATAGATGCCAATCGTTCTCAAAAAAGGAAGCCGCATCCAACTAATTACAATAGTTACAATAGTTATTAAGTGGAAGTGTATGTAGGCTATAGCTGAAATTACTTTGAAAGTATATTGGGAGTCAAATAGAAAATTTTCTTTGAAAATATGCGAAACATTTGGTCGCCGCGCGTTCACATTACGCATTACGGATTTCTGTTTAGTTGGGTAAACAAACTGTGACTCTGACGGCGACTCGCCTCAGTTATTTGTTTTCACTTATCGCATTACCAAAGCGTCATTACGCGTAGGTACTGGGCACCTACCGTCCAGTGGAAACATGTGCGTGAGACCCAGTGTAAGCCCTGGTGGCCTCTCTCTTTGAATAGCGCGGGGGTAGGGGCAGTGGGGCCCTACTTGGAGAGTGGCATCTGCATCTGCATCTGCATCTGCATCTGCATTTGCGTTATCCGGGCCGTGCGTCTCAGGATGCGCTGCTGTCTTTGTGCGCTGCAAGCGGATTCCTGGAGGTCACAGCCATTGTGCTTGCCTGCTCTGTCTCCTCTCTCTCTCTCTCTCTCTATGTTTTGTGGCTGCCTCTGGCGGCGACATTTGCACTCGCACTCACCTATTTAACGTGTTTTCATAATTGATTGCTAAACTGTTTTGTTTAGACCTCTGCATATATTTTTATGCAAATAATTACCAACGAGCACATAATGGACTGATGCGAATGGATGCTGGCTGGCTGGTTTGTTGGTGGCTGTGAGTGGATCTGGTGGTTGCTGTGGTGCTTGGTGGTTGGCGCTTTGCTGTTTGCTGTCGCATCGCCTGGCACTTTGTGCTGCTTGCCAGCTCATTTTGTTTGCGCACTTTTCGTGTAGGTTTTGGTTTGGTTTGGTTTGGTTTTTGGCTTTGGGGTGTTGTCATTAAAATATTTTTGGTTTTGTTCAGATTTTTGCCTCTGCCTCACACACACATTCATAAATGTATGTATGCTGCTCATGTGCTGCATTTTATTTGCTTTTCTTTTGCACAACAACTTTTTGGGCGCTATTCAATTCGCATTCGCATTCGTATTCGCATTTTAGTCGAGCTGCGTTGTATTATGCTCGCAGCTCTGCAGTTTTGTTCTGATTAACAATAAGGGCTTATTTTATAGTAGCTCGCATGCCGGGACCTTCTGCCATCCTCCGCCACATGGTCCTCTGCCTTCTCATTCATATGCATATTCATGTTTATATTAAAAAAGTTTCTAACAATAAGCTTTTCTATATGCTTATTACACATTATGCAGCTCCCAGCTCTAGACGGCCACAAAGAAAAAGTCTGCAAATGAAAGAGATAAATAGGAAACGCAAAAAAACCCTGAGCATAGTGCAGGGTAAAAATATATATATTTTCTGGATTAAATTTAATTGGCAAGCGCATTCATTGTCACTCCCAATGTATCTCATTTACAAATCCCGAAAAAACAAACATTCTCTCCCTCTCTCTCTCTCTCTGTCTGTCTGTCTCTCTATCTCTCAGCAGGAAAAGGCTGTCAATAAAATAGAGGCAGCATCGCATCATAACAGGTTTTGGCTAGAAATCCGCTTAGAATGATTAAAAAGTTGCAAATTTAAGGTATTACCGTGCGAACGCACAAATACGGCCAACATAAGCGGATTTGAGAGACCCGAAAATATGTTTAGGAGCCGCCCCTGAGCTGCAGAGGTATTTCGAATGGAAATCTGCACTGAAACTGTGAAACTGCCAAAAGAGACATCGCAATTATGAAGCGGATGAGCCCAAACAATGTGCAACAATAGATCTGTCAATGGCCAGCAAAACAGCTCGATTTGCAAGAGAATGGACGAGTAGTGAAAAGCCGGATAATGTCCGAAAATGGTGAAAAGCGTGAAATGACCAAATTATACCTTGCTGTCTCTCTCTGATTGCCTTCCTTCATTGAATTTGATATCTTTTTCAGACTAACGTTGAAAATAGTTAAATTTTGTTTAATAATATATGAGTACATATGTATGTACATATATACATATATAGATATACCCTTCCCTATTTTGTTCCTATATGTTAACTGAATAGCCATAGTAGCCGAAAAGTATGAAGAGCGTGAAATTAGAAAATTATATCTCCCCTTCTCTATTTATCCTCTTTTCGTCACTCTTTCTCAATTTGACTTTCCCTTATATTCTGTATTTTATTCTTTCAATAGCTTTCTTTGTCCCTCACTCCCTCTTTTTGTCTCTATCTCACTCTCTCGTTCTTTTCTCTTTTTCAATTTTCTCTTACATTCTTTGTATCTTTCTCTTTTTTCTCTTTATTTTTCTCCGTTTCTCTCTATATTGCTCTCTTTCTCTAAATTTTTCTCTCTTTGTCTCTATTTTTATCTTTGTCTCTCTCTACATTTTTCTCAGCCTCTGTCTTCTCTCTTTCGACTTTGAGCTCTTTTTAATTTTTTCTCTCTTGTATGTCTTCTTTTTACTCTGTCTTTCTCTCTCTCCTTGTCTCGTTCCGGCATCCTCTCTCTGTCCTCCGTTTTTTCTCTTGACCTCTCTCTTTCTCTATCTCTCTGAGAGCTTTCATTAGAATTGATATCTACGTGAATATAACTATATATATTTTTGATAACATATATGAAGATATACCCTAATCAAGTTAGTTCTCATATGTTATTTGAATACCCTACTCACACGACTTTTGCGCCAGATGCAATTGACGGGCAAATTGAAATGTGAGCGTGTCTCTCTCTCTCTCGCTTTCTCTGAAGACCTCAGCCTATTGATCCCGTAAAACTTGATGAATATAATTAAAAGTTGCGTCTAATTGGGACGTGTCACGTTTTACTTTTACTCGACTCGGCACCTTTGCCATTGCGGGTCCTGTTCATTTTGTTGCTGTTGTTTATGGTTTACTTTTTAGCTGGCAGCGCGAAAAGGACAATCGGACTGGTCTTTATCCTTCCTGTC
The DNA here is from genome assembly GCA_035045545.1 of Drosophila gaucha. NCBI lineage: Eukaryota > Metazoa > Arthropoda > Insecta > Diptera > Drosophilidae > Drosophila > Drosophila gaucha. The sequence goes on from JAWNOY010000292.1 coordinate 4,342,502, forward strand.
GGCTGCACTGGCAACATGTGTCGCTGTTATTGTTGAATTATATGCCTAATAGGATTAAAGTATTTCGCAGTTGTTTTTTGGCCTTTTTATCGCCGTCTGCCGTCTGCCTTTCCCTTTGCCGGAATTCGGGACAACTCTCGGCAGGGCTTTGTGTTTTTTTTGCGCATTCCATTCATTGAAGTTTGGCCGGATTTTCCGTGGAGTCATCAATCCATTCGCTTCATCTGTACCAGCCTCCTTTAATCTAATTAGTGCGGAAAAATTGAACAGCACTGTTAACTTATATGAACAAAGCCAGCACACACACACACACAGAAACACATACACTTTCGCACGTATCCTGCAGCAGCAGAGGACGTGTCAAAGGCAATCCCAATCGCATTTCCCGTCAACAAGCAGCCTGCCAATGTGAGAGTCTGTGAATGAACAACGATAACAGATTCAATTTTCAGTTCAGCCGATGGGTGTGCGTGTGTGTGTGTGTATGGGTGTGGCATGCAGGATGCGGATAGGCGTCAATGTTGTTGTTCGCTCGTCATCGTTCACATGGCCCCAGGTGCTCTAAAGACACACACGACACTCTTGGCCTCTATAAGTAAGCATAATTAGCTCTATATGGGTAAATATCGCATGGATGTTGGCACCATTTAACGAGCTGCACACGGCAAGAGCTATTCAAGCGAATGTCATGATGTACTCTTAATCAACAGAGACATCAATATATGCATAAGAATACATATAAGTATTATATAAGATACTGTTAGTCAAGAGATGGAGAGAGTACGGAAAGTTTTATTGAAGTAACATTTAATTATCATTCTGGTATAGAAAATTATTATATTAAATAAGATTAGATAAGATTGTAAGGAATATTAATAATATTTTAAAGAAAAATACAATTTCTTAACAAACAGATAAGTTCAGAGTTGGAATCTCAGGATGAATGTGTTAAGGGTTAAACATTATTATTGTAGTAAAAGAATTTATAATAGAATATTGGAAAAGTAGAAGAAAGATAATATAAATTAATATTTAGCGAACGATATGATTATTTAAAATACATAATTTCAAATATTAAAAGTTATGATAGGAAGTTGAGGAAGTTCTCGAAAAACCCTATTCAAACCCATTTTTCAATTTAGCAGTTACTCAGTGGAAATAACATATAACAGCTATATGTTTATATTTATGTATTACATAAACATATTTCGTTGAATATTGCATTAAATTATATACAAATTGGGCTGGGCGTTGCCACCCCAAAAAAAAGTCAGAAGAGATACCCACCCCGCCATATACACTGCACTCGGCTCTAATTTGATGGACGCTTCACCCTTACCCTTACGCCTCTTCCGCTCCCTCTCCTGCACTCCCCGCGGCGCTTGCTGTAAATAAGTGTTGCAGCTCGCAAATGATCGAACGGGTGCCGCTCATCAGAGCCGCAGCAAAACAAATATTCCAGCAAGCTAGAGAGAGAGAGAGGGGAGGGAAGTACATAAACTTCTCTGACAATGACAATTTGGAAAATGCCAATAAAATAATGGCCGACAATAATTCCTGCCCAACCTCTATAATGCGTAGCATTGCGCCATATTTTGACACAGTATGTTAGGCAGGCCCATTGCGTGACGAAGGGGAGGGAAGGGTATTAAAAATAGCAGTAGACATAGCTGAATTGGATCACACTACATTATGTAGCTGTTAATGGAAGAGGCAATTAAATGCAGAGCCTCGATAAAATTCAGTCAGTTCGAAGATATTCACGATCGTCCATAGCTGATAGTAGGCTAGAATTGAAGAAAAATTGATAAGTAAAACAAGACTGTTTAAAGAGAGAAGTCTTTGGCAGACCGAAGCATATATACTCTTTGCATAAGATATTATGTTTAGACAAGCCTTTAAACAAAAACATGATTTCCGATATAATATATATATATGCCTGATTTGGTATGGTTTAAGAAACGTAACTCTTTAGAGTCTGAATGAAAGTAAAAGGGGTAGTATGTAAACTCAGTTTTTTTTACAATTCTTATTCAGATTATAGAGTTAACCGGTAATTACTATAATATTGGTAAAATTGAAGAAAAATGGATAAGTAAAACAAGATTGGTTTTCCATCTTGGTAGGTCGATGCACAAATACACTGTAGATATAAGATTTAAACAAGCCTTTACACAAAAACATGATTTTCAATGAATATATAATTGCTCGATTTAGTAAGGTTTTAGAAACATAAGTCTTGTGAAACAAAATTAAATTTAATGGAATAGTATGTTTAATCTTATATGAACTTACCCGTCAATGATTCTATGCTATAAATTAGTATGATATAGTAGATGCTATAATATTGCTTATGTATAGAGCAAGGCAAGAGTCATTAAAACCGACTTCGATTCAGATATTATTATCCCTGCTTCAAGGTACTTCTCGATCAGTGCCCCATATAGAGCTGTGCTAATTCTTGGTATTTGATATATAAGGAATGTCTATAGCTAACCTCTTTCTGTTCCACCTTGTTGTAGGGCAACCACATTCGCTCTGCATTTGCTTCAACTCAACGAGTGCTGATTAGGTTTAAATTCTGTTCTTCCTTTCAGTAAGTATCGATACTTTTGCTATTATATCATATAGCTGTCATAGATTTTCATATATTTTAGAAGTGTATTTCCACTTCGGTCTGTAGTTAAGCTCTTCCGTTCCGCCTTGTTTACACATAGTTGAGCATCTACATTCGCTTCTTCTTAACGACTGCTGATTAGAACTTAATTCCTTTCTTCCTTGCAGCCGGCATCGATACTTCTGCGAGAGTGGCTCATAACCGGCGAGAGAAACTAACATCGAAATGCTGTTAGCTGCATACTGCGTCAGTTCGTTTGCCGCAGGTGCTCTTCGATTTGTGTCTGCGGCCTAAAAGGACAGTTGGCCTGTCTTCGCAGTCGACAGACAGTCGACAGACAACAACAAGTTCACGCCCCACAGCTCGGCGCAAGTTGCGTGCCGTAAATTTGAGTTGGCAGAAAAGTGGAAGCCGTACCCACAGCTGGGGATAGGTGAGGAGGCAGGGTAGGTGTGGGAGATGGGGGCGCTCCTTTTGAACAGGTGCGAGCTAGTACGAGCTCCCAAGTCCATGTTATGTAGTTGGTGTTGAAACAGAAGCAATTATATTGTTTGATTTATTTCATCATTGCGTGCCCGACTCTCTTTTCTCTCGGTGTATGTGTGTGTGTGTGTGTGTGTGCGTGACTTTGTGTTTTGTAGTAGTGTAATTGCAAGTTGGCGAGCTTTCAATACAGGCAAGTGCGATTCAAGATAAGTGCCGCATAGACACTCAAATTACAGCGCAACGTCTTCGAATCGGGCAATAAAAAAAGCTCTTTATGTCACGCCCCCTCGGAGCTGTCAGTAAAAGTATTGTTTATGCATAAATACATTTATCACGCCCCCATAACCCTCGACTACTCGTACATGGGCATACATTAGCATGCGTGGCTAGAGCACAATTTACGAGCTTATCCATTAAAACAAAACGAAACTTTTGTTATTACACCAGAAACACATTCGATAAACAGGGCAGGGATGTTATCTGTGCCCCGTGTACAGTTACGCAACTAGATGGCTTATAGATCTATCGATTTCTGTACGCTTCCAGTTTAAATCGCGATTACATAATAAGTATTTGTTCTAATTAATTACAATCCTATCGCCAATATGTGCAGTTTGTGTTCCATTTACAATCATCGCCAGGCTAACCAAATAAAAAAGTTTATCAGCTATCAGATCTATGCCCAAATGTCAATTACACTCCCACAGTTCGTATAGTTCGGTAATTGTCTATGCATTATCTACGCTGATAATATATTGTACAACAATATCTATCTGTTCTCTTATCTGTGTGTGTGAGTGTGTTCATTACCTTCCATTAGAACTACAGATTGATTTCGCACAACAAATCAAATAAATAAATATGGGCCCCAGCACGTTTATCGATTCAATAAACATTAACAAACCCATCCAACAAAATTCAGCAATTCATATTTTCCAGGCTGAAAATTTGTTGAATATGCATATATGTATATTCCAGGTAATCCTATTTTACAGTTTTGGCAAGTAGATTGGATTTCGGCCAACTAAATTTATAAGCTTCCCAAATATGTAATATTTGATTGGATTAGGCATGAAAATATATTTTGCGTTGATATATGCATGTATATGTGAAACTAAGTTAACAAAGTTTTGAGGCCAAAATTATTAAAGTCTTTTGCTCTTATAGTGAGAAAATAAACGTCAGTATAATTTGGTATAATATATAAATAACTATGTATGAGTATATAAATAACTTCAGCTCTTATAGACTTTGAGTTAAGCTTCAGAAAACAAAGTCTATAGAGACTTGATCTTGATTTTTGAATAATTATAACGAAGACAAAAAGATATTGACCTAAAATTTAAACTCCTTCTTCATAATTCACATAGGAATATGTATTTTAAAGTTCATATCTATAACTCCTGTAGTTTTCGATAATTTATTATCTTTTCATATAATATAACATATAACTTCCTTTTAGATTTGAAAAATATTCTGTTAACATATAGATCTCTATTGATCTTCTACTATATTATCATATTACTTCCCAATGACATAGTTATAACTGGGTAGCAAAGTTATTAGAGTATAATTTATAATTCTATATACACATAAACCTTTCACTTTCCCAGACTATGCGAACAATATTTCGAATGCCCAACGGCGGCTGTAAAGTTTCTACTTAAATCCAATTTAGAGGCAAGTAGGTTTTAGGTCTTCTCGCGGCTCGGATTGGACTTGGCTACCCACTGTGAGAGCGGACGGTTCGTCTGGTTAAGCGCAGATAAATTATGAGGCGCGGCGGGTGGTTTATCTGTGGCAGTAGCATAGATAGCAGTGAAAAGATACGAGTGGCAGCGGCAGCGGCAGTGGCACTGGCAGTGGCAGTTGCAGACAGCAGCTCATGAATTGGCTCTAAATTAATTATTTACGCATTTGAATTGAGGCAGTGTGTTGAGAACTGATTTCGTAATGGCCGGCAGACAGGCGGCTTGCCGCTTGCCGCGTGCCGCGTGCCGCATTGCGAGCCGGCTCTTAATTTACCAATCAAAAACTCGTAATTAACCTAATAAGCCTTCGAGACGGGCTGCGTGTCCCGTCGCGTGCCCCAACTGCTGCCATCAACGCATTGTTCGTATGTGCCACAGTGGAGACCCGTCATAACTGACGCCTGGCCGCGCGAGTTAAATGGATTAAGTGACGCAACTCGCTTCGAAACAAATGATGGCGCCCAACGTGTCCCAATTCTAGATTGGAGTTGATCAAAGTCTGCTCGGGTATATAGGGGCCACGATCGTGTAGCTACTTATGCCCCTATATAATGGCTATATATGCGACTATTTACATCGATTGTTAGGCGCTGGCCATGTTGACAAATCTGTGGTGCACATACACATATACATATATATATGTACATATATGTATATGCATACAAGCCCATGTGGCACGCATGTCAATTTCCCGCTCATTACTTCCGGTCCTTGTTGAATTTATGGCACGGCATATTTAAGCCATTGTTTTGCTTATTTATATAATGCCTACTCCGCTCATTACTGTTTAGCACTAAACGCAAAAACAGATTTTCACACAATAACCACAGTGCCAACCACTAAATCCCTGGCTAAACAGCCCTAAAACAAACACTCGTCCACATACATTTGCCAGCGACTGTCGCTCCGACAATATTTGCTTAGGACGTGACGAGCCTTTCCTCAACGCTCAACGCTCCACGCTCAACGCATGCGCAACCCCGAGCCGAGTGAAAAGTTACTGCTAATGCCATTACCAAGGCAACACAATTACAGATCAAGCTGATCCTCAGGCTAACTAGAGAATGGTTTAGGTACTCTCTATGCTCACGTAACTCAGAAGATGATGTTGATTTTGATGTGAATAGCTTAAGAAAGTTAACAGAAATGGTAGGGAAACTTAAGATAGGTAATGAATATATGAGGTATACAGGTATACATTTTTATTAGAAAGCGAACTTTGATCTAAAGCAGATGCTTAAAAATAGAGCAATGAGTCAATAATTTTCAAATTTTCGACCCACGTAGAAAGCATAAGTATCTAGAAACTCATAATCATATTTGATGCAGACAAATTTTTATCTCGAAATTGAATTTTTCTGGAATAGTCTAAAGAGAGAGAGAGAGAGGGAGATCTTAATGAATAATCGTCAATTTATATATCTGTTATATATTAGTTATATATTTAATTAATAATGCAAATTTTTCAAGTACAATTCTTCTGGTTTATATACCTTATCCCATATTATATATTTCATATTCGATTTTCGATATTCCATAGACCATGTACATGCCATATACCATATACCATATGCATCTGTCATATACCATATATGTACACATAATCCATCTATACTACATGTAGAAAGAAATAAATAATGTGTTTCAAATTGTAAGTAATTTAAGCGCTTGACGGGAAAGGAAAATCGTTAAAAATATTGCATTGCCTGGGCAAAAGAAAAATAATTTGGCGTGCGGAAAAATCCGTGACATCATAAATTATCAATAATCACACTTTGTTTTGACAGGATGACGACTGTCGCATCTGAACCGCATTGTTGTCTCTATTGACATAACGGCCACATATGTATGTATGTGTGTGTGTGCACAAACGCATATCTACACAGCCAGCTGGGAGGTAGCCGGAGAGCTATTGAATCCTCATTGTGAGCAGCGATGACGCGACTAATACTGCTCCGAGCTGGCAGAGGAAGAGGACGAGAATGATGTCCTTGGGCATGGGGGGCGAGCCACACACAGAGAGATAAATAAATGACAGGATGCGAATGACGCGGTGCTGGAATTCAGTTGATTTTCGCTTTATGCCGTGTAGTTATGCCAGTTGGCAAATACAGAGCCCGAGCCGGACTCCGAGCCCTATCCTTATACAAGGGACATATGACATATTCCTGGGGGGTTGGAGCAGCAGGACTCGCTTGTAACTGCCAAACAATTTATTGACGGCAAAAGCATATTGTTTTACTCTTATTTTTATTTATTTGCCTGCAGTCGAGAGTTGGCCAAAGCGGAAATTGTTTATGAAACTGCTTAATCAAACGTTTTTGCCAGGGCCAGCCACAGATTCCAGCTTCGTATGTGGCGCTGCGTATACCCAGATAAAAGTTATGGAAAATTGCTAAAATATTTCAGCGCATACTTGAAAACATATTACAATTTAATCAAAGCTATAGGATAATTAAAAATACTTACTTATAATCGAATATGTGCTTAATATAATAGTTGATAAAGATAGTTTGATTTCTATACAGGGGTATATGGATACTTTATATTTCTTATACTTTTCAATTAATTATACAAACATATCTTTAGCAAATCCGAATTTGCAAATAAAGTCGGATCTCGATAATTCGTCCATAAATCGATTAATCGAATTCTTGTGTAATTCGTAAAATTCGTAATTCGAATTATCAGAATTCGTCTGTATTTATCTCAAATATATTCAACCAAACATCATCTCACAAAATTTCTTTAAGTGTAGATCTTCAACATGGTCTGAGAGACATTAACTGTCAATTAGAGTAGTTGACAAACAAAGCGTATAAAATTGTTTGATAATATTTATAATTGAATGGCATTCAGAAGAGATTTTGTTTTTGTTTTTGAGGCACCGCAACTTTGCGCACGATTATACAATTTAAATATTTATCGGACGGACATAAATCGGAATCGGTACTAAACACATTTAACATGGCATTTAATGGCATCACGTGTGTGCATGTGTTTTGTATTGGATCTACAATATTAATAACGCTGATAAAACCCGACTCTAAAAACGTTCGACCTCATTTGTATCAACCTTTCGCCAGCCAATCAACAACAACAACAACAACAACAACAACAACAGCAGCAGCTAACACTACCAACAACCAGCAGCAGATACGGCTATGAGTCCCAACAAAGAGCCGACTCCGATACGGATGCATACGATATAACGACCAGAGGCACACATCGACCCACAACAACAACAACGACAACAACAACAACAACAACAACAATAGCAGCAACCACAACAACCGAGCGAGTAGCAACAAAAAGCTTTTTAGTCAGCGATAACACTTATGTATGGGTATTGTAGACGTATTATTAAATGCCATGTTTTGTTAACGGCCAAAACCGTTCCCAAAATTGTCAACCCACACACACACATATGCACACACGCTAAGAGAGACGCACTGAAAAGCGACAACATTTGTATCTGTTGTCGGTGTCGGACTCTGTGTCGGAGCTGCTGTTGTTGGAGCTCTAATTTGAGACACGATTTGTTAATGTGTTTTGTGTAGCCCGCTCCATCCAAAATCACGATTTTGAGTACTACCTACCCAAAAAGTAATGGATATTTGTAGCAAGTGTTGCTCCACTCTGTTCAATAACTAAATGGAATTTATTATCTATTCTATTAATGAAGTGTCCCAAATGAAAAACTAAATAATTAATACAACGTTTTTTCGAATTTGAGATCGATTCTGAAATAGACAGTTTTTGAACTTTATATGACTTCAACTCGGTTGAACGAAGTTAGATCTTCGAAAAATAAAATGCTTTCTTCGAATATCTTCTGGAATTAGCAAGGAGCAAAATTGTCCAGATTTTCCGGTTCCAAAAAAGAAAAGATTCTTGAACTTTGCATGCCCATAACTTGGGTATTTTTCGCCCGATTATCGAATGGTACATCATTTTCGACCGATTTTCAAGTGTGTTATCTCATTTGACGCGTATTGATTAAAAGAATCGATTTGCATTTATCGATTTTCGCTGAAGTTTTTAAATAGTGAAGTCGGTTCCGAACGAAGTGATTATTGAATTTTGCATGCCCATAGCATTATTCGGGCATTTTTTGACCGATTATCGAATGGTTTAAAATTTTTGACACGTACGAATGAGATCTTTCAATTCGCATTCAAAACTTTATATTCTGTAAGTTTTATATTTTTGACAAAAAATGTGATGTAACCCCTTATCAAATTTGTCAAAATCAAGTCAGTTCAGAAAATCATCCATTTCTATTAATTTTGCCTAGCTGTAACAAGAGTATTTTTTATTCGATTTTCAATTGTAATATCTCATTTGATGAGTATTGATTCGGAGAATTGATTTGCAGTTATCGATTTTTCATAAAAATTCAATTTTTCAAATAATGTAGTCGGTTTCGAAAAAAAAACTCCTCTTGAATTTTTCATGCCCAAACTCGGATATTTTTCGCTCGTTTATTGAATGGTATATTATTTTCGATGGCATTCAAAATATTCCATTCTTTTCAACCAGAGCAGTCTGACCTCTAATTTTAGCATCATTTCTTAAAATGTAGAACCATTTTACACATAGATTCAGCATGATCAATCAAAATTTTAAGTACACTTAATTTTCAATAGACAGAAGATATGGTTTTCTTAACTATATTCATCTTTATTTAATTTCGTCCAATGGAATGCTGCTTGAATTCTGGGCTGTAGGTATTATTGTTGAGGGCGTGAGGTTAAAAAGTCGAGACAAAACGCTTGAAGTGAGGTGAAGTTGTAATTGAACTACTGGAAACGGCTTCTAGCTTTTCAAAGAAAACATCGTTAGAGCCAGGGGCAATAGGGCCGACCGAGGGGCAAACAGGGGCACTCGGGGCGTTCGGGGCACCCGGAGCACCTCTCCTACCCAGCTGAATGACGATGCCTGAACTGGGGCGCAGAAAGTGACTTGTCATTAAACATGAAACTCTTGCAGCGTCAGTTCTCATAATTGTGTTGAGTGCCAGTCGTTGTTGTTGACTCTTAATGTTGTTTTCTTTGCATGCTGATTAGTTGAGCTCGGGGAATGTCCCTGCCCGATCCGCAGCTCCCCTCCCCCCTGCCACACCCCCGCTGGCTATTGAAATTGTCAGACGCGGGCCCGATTGCAGAATGAATATCGTTATACATTCATATATAAATATGTGTGTGTGTGTGTGTGTGTGTGAAGAGGCCAAAGCAGACCATGACTACTTACTCCAATGCAGCCAACATCTTTCTACTTACGGATGAATGTACATACACACGCACATACATACGTACATCCACTTACATATGTATATGCACCATGCGAGTGTTTTGATTAATGATGATACATGAAATTAATTTCAATTCCTACTCGCAGCGATTGTTTGCGTTTGAAATGAAAGCCTTTTCACACCGCTTCAGATTCGACCTCGGTCTCGTATTCGTATATACGTATATACGTATTGAAAGAAATAAATGAAAGAAAAATGTTACTAGGCTTCTTATTAATACTTCTTTTCACTGCATTGATTCGTTAACAAAATCTGAATTCGACTCCCTTCAAGCGATCGTGCATAATGTCATTAGCGCTGCATCATCCTCCTCCACCACCAGCTCCTTCTGGCAGTCACTTAAAGCTGTTGAATAAATCTTGCAGAATGGCTTTGTTGTGCTTACATTAGCCTCCGTAATGAGCTGATTTTGATTCGAGAATTCCACTTTATGCACTCTATGTCGTTATGATCATTATGAGCATGCCTAGACTGGCACAGTCATCACTCCCTACACAAACACACAGATGGGCACTGTGAGGATCGTTTTGAACAGAATCTGCAGAACTTCTTTGACAAAGCTGAATTTTAATTACATATTGTTCAGCAAAAACAATGCAATTTGTGTTGATCTACAGTCGGATAGATCAAATAGGATAAAAATGGATTTGAAATTTAATATTTGCATCGTTATCTTTCATTAAATTTGTAGTATACAGTTAAATTTTCCAATATATTTGAATATATATAGAATTTTCTCAAAGAATATCCAACTTCTATATATATTTACCCATATATACATATGTATTCGACCTCAATGAGATCACGAAATAAAATAAACGGAAGGACTTAAAAAAAACTCGTATCGAATTGATGAGTGTGAATATCTGAGTAAGATAATCAGATAAAAAACAAGATTTTACTGCACTTTTCAATCAGATAGAATGGCAGTATATTAATGGCGTGTCTGCGTTGGTCAATGTTCTTGATAAAAGCACGAAATGGGTATGCAAAGGCTACTGCCGAGCGGCAAGAACAGCCGGCAAGCAGATATAAACAACTGTCCGTGAGTATATAACACAAATTAAAAATGTTAACGTTTTTACAAGTTAACATTGAAAATCGTTTAGCGGCAATTACCATCAAATGTTGGCAACTCTTTGATCTATACCGAACTGTTTGGACGCCAGTAATCCCAACTTGGCCTAAACATTTCAGGCATTCCTTTAACCGAGCCGCCCGTCTAGTACCCTGTCGCCGGCGTTTGTGGCAGCGACTGCAGCAGCGACTCCGCCTGATGAGCCAGGCGCATGCGCACGCGCACTAAATAAACCAAGCGGCATCTGTTTTGCAACGCAAAGGGAGAGAGGCAGAGAAAGAGAGAGGGGGAGGGGATAGGCGACTCTTGTGTCGCCAACTAATGTGCCGCGCGAGCGACAGTACTCGTATTAACAAGGCAAATACAGCGAGAGCGCACAGTCCATGCAAATCGTAGATGCACGCCTGGAGGCCCAAGCGAAAGACAACACCCAGAGCCGACGAGTGGGTAAATAAGACAAATGATAAAAGGCAGCTATGGCAAAACATCGCTGACTGTTTCAACAGCAACAACTACAACTTGTGTTGTTGCTGTTGTTGTTGTTGCTATTTGAATGCGTATTTGCCAGCCAATGACTCGGAACAACGGAATGAGGATTGGAATCGAAATGATTATCACATTCCCACTGATTTTCAGCCTATGGACTAAAGCGGCCATTGATTTCTATTTGCTAAACACAGATGGGATACACACACACACACACATACTCTCGGCGATATTCATGGGATGCTAGGCAGACGTTTTCGCTGCTGTTTGACTATATTTACGCAGTGTGTGGAGTGCGATCTTTAGCTGGTTTCCGCGCCGAAACGCAGTAATCCGTTAAATGTGAGCAAATAGGTAAACAGTGTCGGATGTCATAATGGAATCTTAAAGCGATTCAACGGATCGGATCGATTCGTTCGTTGTCCCTGTCCACATCATTTCGGCTGGCGGCTGTTCAAATATTTGAAATGCCAGCTAAAAGCGGACTCACTTAGGCCTATTCAATGGGATGTTAGATATATATTATTATGGCCAAAGTTAACGCGCTGATTGGTTGTTTAGGCCACATTCTGTTAACTATAACTAGTATTGCATCGACTGCAATGCCATCCATAAATGGCCGAACATCAACTGGACAATGGACTCACTGCAATTGTACTACTTTTTTTGCGACTCTTTTGCAATTCTGAGACTGGGGACAAACAGGACAAATATTTAGACGAAGCTGTTGCGACGCCTGGTCAAGAGCTGCTCAGATGAATACGATGTATGTATGTATTTGCACTGTAAGTGGATTATCGCACATGTGGCTGCCACTTTTTAGCGGGGCATTAAGAAGTGGGGGAGAGAGAGCCACGACGACGACGTTTTAGCTATCGCTATCCGCGGATCGGGCAGTCGCTCAACTGACGACAAGTCTCATTGGTAGTTCGGGCATGTCGACGCAATTAAAAAAACGCCTTCTTTGGTTTGACTTCTGGATTTGGCATGGAGGCGCAGGTGCGGCATATGTATGCAAGCCGCGAGCCATGAGTCCATGACGCACGACCGACGCCGACAAACACGGCGCCCAGCTGCCTTCCTCCTACTCGCCCACCCGCCCCCCGTCCGTCTTCGCCTCCTTTCGGAATGCGTACGACTTAGCGCGCACAATGGGCTATGCAAATTTAGTGGCACAAACAATCAAACTATTGTACTAAACGCCTGCTGACCAAAGATCAATTCCTGAACTGTGCACCCAGGAATGTGTCGTACTACTATTTCAGTTTTGCCCGGATGGACGCACAGCTTAGGGTGGCATATCTACAAGGCGAGTAACCGTTGTTTCTTTTTCTTATGCCACTCGAAAAGGTATCAATGATTTGTCAGCAAATGTGTAAAGCCCAAAAGAAGACACAGGAAGGAAATATTCTACTAGTATTACTACTATTCTACTACTATTGCTACTACTTCTACTACTAATAGCTCGATTATTACCCAAACTACTTATGCTACTAATATCACATACTATTACAAACACCTCCTTAAGTACTACTAGAACGACGAGTATTTGTGATACTACAATTACTTCTTTAGCTACTATCAAATACTACTACTTTAACTATAACTTTTTATGGTACTACTATATACTAATGTATTTACTACTACTTTCAATATTTCTAATACTACTATTTACAAATGTTTTTACTACTACTTTTAGTATATCTGTTATTACTCCAACTTCTTGTGCGCCTACTACTATTTTTTCTACTACTACTACTTCTACTACTGATACGACTACTACAACTTCTGCTAATACTGCAATTAACTACTGCTATTACTATTCCTATTTCTGCTACATTTTCTTCTACTACTAATAGCATTTTTTGTAGTACTAGTACCATTTCTACCCTATTTTATATTTCTATTACTACTTAAGCTACTCCTACTACTACTACTTCTACTTCTCCTACTATGGCTGATACTACAACTATTCCTACTTTTTCAACTACTTTATCCACTTCTTCTACAATTATCACTACGTTTTCTAGTATAATTACTACTCTACTCTATTTTTCTACTACTACTGTAGCTACTCCTACTACTACTACTACCATCTACTTCTCCTACTATGGTTGATGCTACAACTATTTCTACTTTTTCAACTACTTTATCCACTTCTTCTATTATTATTTCATCACTGTATTTCTACTACTACTATAGCTACACCTACTACTAATACTTCTACTACTCCTTACTATGGCTGATGCTACAATAATTCCTACCTTTTCAACTGCTATATCTACTTCATCTACAACTATTACTACTTTTACTAATGCTATTTCTACTCCTGGCAATTTTTCTAATTATTTACCTTAAAAATTTTATAATGAGGTCATAAAATTGCCTTTAAAGACTAAAATTTTTGCTGGAACAACAGTTGAACTGGATAAGGATCGCCAGTGAATGTATATTTTATATGAAAAAGTTAAGAAATTACTAAGCGCAGTTGGCAAGATGAAATTTCTTTAGTATGTCGCTCAGGCGAATGGCTGGAGGCAAAGATCAGACCTCTTATCAAGTTAAACACGCAATTATCGCCTCGACATCGTCAAAGTCAAGAGTCTCTTTTGGATGGAAGGCAGTTCCGCGCCGTTTTGTATGACTTTGTTCCGAGAAAAGACATAAAATTACTGCGTAACAACTGCAACAAGGTGTAATGGAGGCGTAACGCGCGCCAGTTTGCTACTGCCACAGCCGCAGTCAGAGTAACTGCCACTGCCACTGCCACTGCCACAGCTACTGCCACTTCTACTGCTACAGCTACTGCGGATGGCAGCGGTAACATTGTTTGTGGCTCATAGAAATAAAACTGTTAATTGCCAAATGCTTGAGTTGCGTTTCCCGGTTAAATTAGGTACTCGCTTAGTCCGTTGCCCAGGTGCCAGCACCTAGCTCTCTTCCTTTCTCCCCCTCCCTCTCTCTCTCACTCTCGCCCACTTCTGTTAGCTTGTAAAATGTCGTGGGAACGCACAGAAAGTATAACGCGCATGACAGCAAAGCGTTACGGTTCCTCTCTACCTCTACCTCTCTCTCTCTCCCGCTCTAGCGCTCTCCCTGTCTTTATCTTTCCTTTGCTCTTTCTCTAGGGACAACACATCAATGGAATGTCCCTCTATTGAGTGCTGGGACTTCTTAGAGCACAATAAATCATGGGGACTGCCACTTGCTGGAAACCAAATGCAGTTGCACACGCGGCAAACGCAAGCTGACATTCAACGCTTGTGCTTAATATTCATTCAAGGGCGAATTAATTTCTAATTCGCATGCAGGACGGCAACAACCCACCCGGCTCTACAATCGACATTAACATTAGCAGTCGAGCTACACATGTTTTCCGCCCAAATCTGAGCAAACACGCTGTAATCACGTACAACAGCCGACGCAGTTTGTCGCAGTCAACAGCTACAACAAAGTATTCTCTTCGATCCGACAAACTTTTGCCACCATATAAGCATTGTGTATAGTCTAAGCAGGATATGGCATGCTATCCATAAACTAGATTGGGTTTAATAAGCCGATTTTTAGTTCCATGTGATTGGATTTATATATTATTCCATAGATTGTATTTACCTTTACATACATATATTATATCAAGTCTTTGTGGATCATTAAAATGATTTAAAATCCAAAATAATTACACGCAATTACAGCTTAAAACACTTCCATTGTGTTGAATGTTTAGAATTTGTTGTTTGTTTAATTCATGGGGGCAGACACGATATCTATTTTAATCCAGCATTAACATACACATAAGTATATATGGGTAATACGTTTGCTTAAGCATCTGAAATTTTAATAAGTACATTAAGCAGTCGTGTTTTATTTGGTCTCACGCCAAAAGCTGATAGTGGATCCGCAATTATCACCTAAGTTGCTGCTCAAACACGATGTAAGCCCCGGTTCCACTTGAGTTGGGCCTTCCTCTGCGACTCTCACAGACTCAGTTGACTAACTATATCTATCTGGCACAGGCTATATGCATAGCTTACGCTATATATAGTCGTGGTCTAGCTAACGGTGGACAACCTCGAAAGTGTGATAGTCCGTTTCGTGTAGACAATCTAAGGCTGAAATTTCTTTCAGCTCTATGTAGAGTACGGCCCTGAATGGAGTCTGATTCACAGGTCGCGTGCATCGGCGCTACAATGAATAAAGAACGAAACAGCCACTGTGCCTCCAACTGTGTAGTCTTCCAGCACACATGCAAAGCTCTTAAAAACATTGAGTTGTTTATAAGGTAAATGTGGGTCTGCCAGACCTTACATACCCTAGAAAGCTAAACGAGATGAGACTTAGTTCTTTTCTTAGGTGCAGTTTTTGATAGAAGGTTGTTTCTCGATAAATAGATAGTTCATAACTGAGCAATCGCAGTTAGTGTAAAGATTTTAAGTAATAGTCTAGTCATAAAAGTTTGTAACTCCTTCTTATCAGATGAATTTTAAGCCTTTGTCTTAGTGATATCTAATATCAATTCCCAAGTAGTAAATGGATAGGATATTTTATTATGGTCATTAGAGTCGATCTATTGTAACTTTAACCCAACGAATGACGTATTTCTCAAAAGATTTGGTTAGTTATAGCTGGGCAATGTAATATGGTTTGAATATCATACTGTTGTCATAAAACGAATATAGGAATCAGTTCAAAAATCTATTTGGTTTGAAGTCCTGAAACTAAAATTAAATAACCTGTAACTTGAATGAAAGAACTTGGTTCCCACAAACTGGTTCGAACCGTGAACCATTCAATCATTCCGTGCTGACATTCATGCTACCATATCTCAACCGAGACACACTGCGAAGTATTTCAAATAAATGAAGTGAATCTGTTGCGGAGAGAAATCCGATTCAAACAAGTGGAATCACTCTGTAGGCATATTAAAGTGTATGAAATGCTCGGCTTTATTTTCATAAACAAACTTGTTTATTGCTTTTGGTTTAGCTTTTGCTTCAGCTTGAGCTTCAGCTGCGGCTGTGGCTGTGGCTGTGGTTGCAGTGGTGCAAATGGCTGCGCTTGCAACTCCCACTGTGCTGGGTCTTGCATTCATTTCTGCAGCATTCGCAAAAGCCAATAACACAACACCCACAACTGGGCCTCCAGACTGAACGCGACGACACTGACAGAGTGAGGAAGGAGGGATGGGGGAGGGAGAGGGGGAAGTGGAGTGGGAGTGTCAGTGAAATTAATAATTATAAGCGCTGAAAGCTAAATAAAATGTAAACAATTAAAATGGGCCTGGACTCAACGATGCGATGCGACGCGACGCGACGCGACGGCCGTTGGCAATTTGCAATTCCAAACACCGGCGTCTTTTTGGCTTTCATTCTTGTTCTGCAGCAGCAGCAGCAGCAACAGCATCAGCAACAGCAGCAATAATGACAGCAACAGCAACAGCAACAACAGCAACAGCAACAGCAACAACAGCGGCGTGTGACATTGAGGCGCGAAACGGGCAGCCGAACTGTTTGGGGGCTTGTTTGTAAAACAACCAAAAGGTCACAAACTATTTGTGTAGAGTGGCGACCTCTTTGCTGCTGGCGCAGTGTTTGTGTTCGCACACCATTATTTCAACACGCACACACGCACATTCGCTTGTAACGAACGCACACAAAGCAGACACATTTGCGAGTAAGTGTTTTAATTGCAGTTTGCCCAAATGGCAAACGCACACACACATAGATTGGCAAAGGCAATTAATTAATTGAGAGACCACCCACAACACACACACACACACACACACACACAGCTCTCCCTTCCACTGAGATCTGCATGTGGATATATACATGTATCCATGCATGTAGCTGCCCTGTGCGTGTATGTGTAAAACTTGGTACATGTGTTCATGGAATGTTGACATGTGTTCCCCAAATATGCATATGTATGCGCACACACACACACAAATATACATATATATATAAATACATATATACATACATAGTTAGCCGCATCCATTTGAATTGGCAATTGGGCGCCGCAAAATGTATGCAAAACTGTCCGCAGACAATGGAAACCGAACATGTGTTCATTTATATGTGCATGTATGTGTGCATATAGTAACTGAATAGTAATAAGTTGGAATGCGAATCGCTGGCAGCTCATTAAACCTTTCATTCCTGTCTTGTCACACATCGCTCACAATTTGTTAACCATTTGAAAGCATTAAACGATCCGATTACGAGTCAAGCGGGTTGGCAAAGGCCAGAAAGGTCAACACTAGTTCGCTTTGCATAAAGCCCGACAGCGAATGGATCTAAATTTTAATATATGCCAGCGCATCACGTAATATTGCAGATGTTTAGCATATATAAATTACAAGCCCGCGTGTAAATATATAAAATACATTAGCCGTACAAGAACTGTATAATATATTATATAGAACTGTCTAGAATGCTCTGTTGTTAGGCAACTGCAAAACGTGTAGATCAGAGTTCGAATTTTGGTATAGTTTAAGGGAATAGAACATTATCTTATATAGAGTATGGTAGATCAAGCTGTTGACATATAAGAAAGATTAGCTGATCTATATATGCTTCCTTTTCTTGCTCTTAGTGACTCTTGTGATGAATCTTAAATGATAGTATTCCTTCTTAGCAGCTGAAGATCTTAAATATACTCTGTGTAAATATCTATATCTAAAAATAAATGTAAAAGATAAGGTCATAGAAACGAAAGTTTTAAAAAATATATTATATATGTATATCATAAAAATAATATTACAATGTTATTTGAATATTAGCTTATAAGAAAACTAAAAGAAAAAGCTAAAACTATATCTTTTCTACTTAGATATTTAATTACAAAACTAGCATATGAAATATACAGTTAACTTTTATTTTTCTGGAAAAAAAAACTATAATGATAAACCCTGTTTCTAGACTAAAAGTAAAGCCCCAAGTAAAAGTTCAAGTAATGATCAGCAGGCAAAGCCAGAGAGAGAGGGAAGAAAATGAAAAGAGAAACAGAGAGAGAGAGAGGGAGGAGGAGAGTTCTCGAGCTAAGTGAATAAATGAAGGCAAGGTGTGTTTTTACAACAATGCGTAACCCTTGTCCGGAGCGATTAATATCGCATCAAATAAATTCCAAATTGCTGTTTGAGTATCATTTAACAATCTTTGAACATCTACGCACCAGCACTTGCACTCAAAGCGAACGCTCGCTCCCCAGTCTATGAGTCCGGCCAGCAGAACTCTCTTCTGAAGACGCTGAAGACCTCCGGCAGTGCGACTGTCCGTCACGCTGGCGGGACAGAAGCCGTTCCGGCAGACACTCTGACGGCGGCTGCTTGGCCTGCTAGATGCTATCTAGATAAGCAGTCTTTGGGGTTCTTTGGGTACCCAAATCATGTTCAAAGAACCCGCCAGCAGCACCTATTACCATTTTCCACTACTTTTTTTTGGCGCATTTGCAGCTGTGCTCTAGGAAATACGATAGATAATAAAAATCTTTATAAACCCGATCAATTATACTCAGGTAATTGCAAGAGGCAGAAGAAGAGGACTTCAACTCTATGTATAGAGGTCAAAAACTATATGAATTAATATCGTTTTGGCTTTCGATTCATATATTTTTGCCAGCTATGCTGAAAATTAATCAAGTGACCGAAAATGCAAGTCAGCTGACTTTATAGACGATATGTATGATATGGCTATGTAGAAAGCAACCCAAACAAATATAAAAACAAAAAAAATGTTCATTCATTAAATTATTTTTGGTATAATATGCAGACATATATGTGCATGCAGTGGTGCCTTATTTAGTGGTATGTATTTCCGTGTTTCGACCAGATCATTAATAGGCTTATTAATATTTTCATTGTGCATAAAAAAGTGTTTGGCCGCCGAACAGTAGCCGGCATGACACGCATTAGCTTTATCATCCACCTCCATTATCAACGCCTCCAAATCTAATTTAAAAACAAAATTGAAAAAAATAAATAAAATAATATTACTCATTTCCACTTCCAAGGAAACGCTAAGCGAGCCGCTGGACAAACGGACGTGCACACCCGGTCAAACTTCGACTGGGACTCCGAGTCCGAGTGCGAGTCGAAGTTGGTATCTCGTATCTTTGGCGTATCTCATTCACATTCATAAATTTGAATTCGCCTGCTACTCATTGTGTTCGTTAGCGTCTTGTTAGAGTATTTGGTGTCGCCGTTTGGCCCCTGCTTCTGTCCGAGCGACCACCCGATTAGTGGAATAGTTGGACTGTTTGGCTCTTGGCTGGGCACGTTTGGTATTTGTGGTTGGATGTTTCTTAAAAACAATAAAATAAAATTAAGCAAAACGGCATTTTAATAATGCTGATGGCGAATGATGATGACAATGCCGATGATCATAATGACGATAGCTCAGGTGTAGGCTGTTGGCTGGCGTTGGTAATGGGCTATAATGGATCTTCCTAACAATTTGATGATTTATGTTGTGCAGCTAGCGGTTGTTGTTGTTGTTGTTGTTTTTCTTTTCTTTCGTTTTGGCTTCTTTATAGCTGTTTTATGATGTTTATAGCGCTTATAGCGCTTTCTGTCTGCGTCTTTATCGGCCCGAAAACCCAAGCTGTGCGAGTGAGAGGGCGAGCTGTTCGCATGGACGGCGCGCATGTGCCGTCCGTCTGTCCGTCCGTTCGCATGTGCGCTCAAATTTTGGCCTCGCGTTTGTTTTTGTCATAATAAACCACTAAAAGGGAGCATATAAAAAGTAATTTTCCGCACCTGCCTACCAAAACGTGGCCAACGCCAGCCAAAGCGGTACTTCAAGGGGGATCTCTCAGCCCTCTCCTCGATGATTTACGAGTTGCGTTTATCAAACGAGCTAACACTGTTGCCATTTCGACTCCGACTTCAACTCGCGAGTCCGACTCCCGACTTAATTGAATACACGTCGTCAGATGGGGCTCTCACATTGTTAGGCGTACGACTGGAAGGATGCCCAGTAAAGCAGTTGGGAAAGTACTTTAGGCTCATTTCCATTTGCAGTTGTCCGCACTTGGAGACCGGACAGCGTAAATGCCCGTACTTAACTGGGCACATCAAAACATACCGCTCGTTCGACTAAAGTGTTGGATTTATATATATATTTAAAATGCCCTAAAAGTCTTGTCACAGTTATCTTTTATTGCCATGAAGGCTATTTAGCAAATAAACTTTGTGAACATTTTTTTTTATATATCAAATGAAGTCTTTATTTGAGGCTTCTTGATATATAGGGGAATAGAAAAGTGTAGTAGATATTACATAGTAGTATATAGTAGTAATTAATAGCAAATAGTAGTATATTGTAGTAAATAGTAGTAGTTGTATATAGTAGTCTATACTAATATAAAGTAGTATATACAAGCATAGTAGTATAGTATAGTATTAGTATTAGTATAGTAGTATAGTATAGTACTAGTAATAGTAAGTATAGTATAGTAGTATTGTATAGTAGTATTGTATAGTAGTATAGTATAGTAATAGCTTATACAGATAGGGTTCACAAACCGAACCTTAAGAACCAAAATCGATCCAATAATAATTTTCTAGTATTTGAAGCTCTGCTTACGAATTATATGCAAATAGATAAACATAATTCAATCAAATCTTATGATATATGACTGTCTATCTTTATAGCTATGCATAATATCTCAAACAATTGAATTTTTAAGTTTTATAGCTTCTGTTTGGTCATGCCTCTGTTTATATATATATTTGTTTGTATTTGTGCATATATATTATTTAATTTATTTTATAAGTGAATACATGTGTAGGCCTTTCATTGAGTTCATGCCTGGCATACTCCATAGATCGATCGAAGTGCCGAATTTGGCTGTCGTCGGAGTCGCCGTTGACAATCGCATTACAAACAGCAAATGTGTCAGAAATATTGTTATTGTGTGCCTCTTTCATTTGTTTCTGGTACAATCGTCGTAATTTGGGCCTTTAAGAGCTTTCAATGTGTCGTTTCGGTGTGCGCCGCGGGAATTTTAAATTAATTATTTCTTTGACCCCACACAATGTTGGACCGGGAGCACGGCTACAAAAGTCTACAAAGCAGCCGTCGTCGTCCGACACTTTGCATATGCCCAGCCGAATCGATAGTTTTTGTCTTTCCACGCCAACCGGTTGGCAAATGAAAGAGTTCGAAAAGGAGAGGGAGACGGAGTGGGAGTGGGAGAGGTAGTGGGAGCTGGGAGCATGTACGTGTGCATGTACATCAGTGCGAGCCGGGCCGAATTACTGACATAATATTATTGTAATGTTCCTATGAGACTCTCTTTTCGAATCCAATCCGTGTGCCACTTTTTGTCTACTCACGAAGACATGAGCATATTTTGTTTGTAATTTATGATACACAGTTGCTGAGCTGCCTACAAAATTTGGTTTGGACTCATGCTTTCAGTGCCCGTCTCCGTCTCCGTCTGCGTCTCCGTCTTCGTCTCGGATGTGGTTGTTGGTCATGGAACACGAGAAGTTATTTGTACCAGCTTGCCAAAATGTGCCATCAATGGATGCAAAGAGTGGGAGAAGGAGCGGGGGAGGGAAGGCCGGTTCACTTAATTCGTAAGAAACAATTTGCATATGTATGTATAGCCTTGTTGTTGTTGTTGTTGCTGTTGTTGTTCCAACAATGGATTGGCAAGGTGTGAATTAATTTGCTCCGCACGCCAAGAGTCAAATGTTGAGTAGAAAAGCCACACACAGCAATCCTGTCGCAGAGCCGCAGAGCTGTTCTTTGCCCTTGCCTTTTCCTTTGCCGCAGCCACCCCGTGCAGCCCCGTTCACCCCCTTCAATCGTTCCATCCCTCCAATCCGTCCGGGACGGAATTCTGGACGGAATTCTGCGAAAAGTTGCCTGCATTTAGCCTCCCTTTGGCTCAGGCTTGGGCTTTGACTTGGTCTTGGGCCTGGGCTTGGGCTTCTTCAGTTTTGGCACTGTGGCCGACTTATCAATGACAAATCTCCAAAATCGTTTCTGTTTTGCCATTGCCAATGGCTGTCAATTTGGCTTGTTGACACTTCGGCGTCTGCTGCAGCACCGTTCGATGTTAACAGGCAACAAAAAAAGCAGTAAAAAGGTTCGGATCGCACACACCGCATTTCTTTTTTTCACTTACTTATTTTCCCGGTGGGATTTGGAGCTCTCTCATGAATGAAAGCCAAAGCCCATTCGGGACATTCCACGACGCGTCCACCGGCTGACAAGCGGAAGTCGCCCTTGCCTCCGGCTGGGATGGATTGAACCATTGCTCATCGCCATTGCGATTCAATTGAGACAGTAACCGGACCATCTGCAGCCGTGTTCCATTGGCTTAAGACCGTTGCTCGGGCTTATTGCGGCACGGACTTTATCAACACTAATAGATTAGGCACTGCGAATCTTGGACACCGCTGTAAGCTCCTGGGAGTGGAACCAATGTATTTTAATTAAGCGCTGCGCTCTGAACCGAACAACTGAGAACTGAATTTGTCAACGGCTGAACATAAACATATTCCAAGCGCAGGCCCGTTGATGGTGTTAAATTCGATTAGATCTACGAGTCAGGCTTCATTCAGGCCACAGACCGTGGCACCACCATCGTCATCATCACCACCATCAGCATCAGTGCCACAAGAGAGGCACCACGAAACAGCTTTAATGCAGTCGCAGTCGCAGTCGCAGTCGCGACACATTTATTTAATCCGCAACTTGCTCAAATTGCAAGCGAGCTGCTTGCTGTTGTTGGTGGTGGTGCTGCTCTTGGTGGTGCCCGAGACAAAAGCACACAAAAAGCAAACAGCGACACAGACACGCTGACAATCGACAATCCAAAATGCTGAATGAAGGCGCAAAAGTAAAACAATATCTGATTTGAAGCATCCGGTCGCGATTGTCATTGCCACCTATGTCACCTATGCCATCGCCGGCACCACCGCCAGCACCACCGACACACGCGAGGACAGTCGCCTCTACTCACTTCCTGCGACTCTTTGGCTGTCCGCTCCGTCCCAATCTCTGTCCTGTGGCTCTGGTTGCTGCTGTTGCTATCGTCATTTGGCTGCCTCGTTCTTTGGGGTTGACTCCACCTCCTCCCCCCCTCCGACACACACACACACATATATATATATAGTGTGAGATCAATCGCATTCGATTGCAGAATGCGCGGTAGGTAAGCGTTAACGACGTTTTTGATGTTTCTCTTCGCTTCTCGCTGCTCGCTCCTCGACTCGATTCTTCTTCTGTTTTTGGTGGCAAGCAGAAAAAAATTGCGACACGTTATTTCAATTTAAAATGTTTATAATTCAGAGTGTTCTCTTTTTTTGTGAGTGTGTGTTTTTTTGGTGCTACCCGCAACGGCGACAGCAAGCTGTCGTCACTTTGGCCACATTTTGCCAGCACGAAAACAAAAACAGCTCCAAATAACCCCACAATGAGAGCCAACGTGGCCTGAGTTGTGTAGCGTAGTGTAGAGTTACGCACTCTTGGACTCTGCTTAGCCCTCGCCTATAGCTCATATGCCATAGGGATTTATGCCAGCCAATAAATGCAAATCAAAATGCATTCGCGGCGCCCCGGACACAGGTCTGGGCTCGATTTCACTGGCATTCCCTCACATCCGTCAGTTCTTAACACTTTGTAGTTTAAATGTTGTAATATGGAAATCAAGAAACACACACACACAGTGGAAGACAGAGAGAGAGAGAGAGAGAGAGAGAGAGAGAGCTGAGACCCGCCTGGGTGGCCTTTGTGGAGGCTGTGTGCTGGTTTTTGTCTCTCTGGCCAAAGTCCATTAAATGGCAAATACATTTATGGCCTTAATTACACCCTAAAATTCAAATTATATGAACAAACCAAAACCGCACGTTGTCGACCACTGCATGACTCAATCTCTGTATCTTGGCCTTGCGGCTGGCCCCGTCCTTGTGCCGAAACTGAAGCTGAAGCCGAAGCTGAAGCGTCTCGGCCAGACAGCCAGAGAGTCACAGACTGGCACCGGCTACAGCCTGAGGTCTGCATTTATTTTTACAAGCTTGTAGCAACAATAGTCGTAGGCTTTTGTCGGCACGCCCACGCCCACGCGCCCCCAGCCCCCAGCGTAGCAGGCCGGATTATCCAGCAGTGCTAAAAAGTTTTTAGAAGTCATTAAAACCTTGTAGTGGTAAAATTAATTACTTGTAGTTGCAAACAATGTAGCCACGCCGCAAGCAACATTTCCATTCAGCTCTTCTCCTTCTCTTCCTCTTCTTCTTCTGCTTCTGCTTGCGACTCCACTGGCCATTTCTTCGGCTCCAGCTCTTGTCCATCGTCCAACGTCCAACGAGCTGCCGTTCGTTTGGACTAAGTGCATGTTGGTGAAAACATATTCACTTTGAAATTTATTAACTTTGCGTGTTTTGTTGAATTAAGAATCCAGACGCAAAAAGTTTCCACAATGTTTGCCAGCCGTCCGTCCGTCCCTCCGTCCGTAGACCCATTCAAAAGTCATACATATTTACAGCTAAAATAGAAACTTGGCCTGTTTATTTAAAATATTTGAAGAGTCTTAGAGCGATTAGCTGAATTTGATAGGGTTTCGCGAATCGCTGAAATAGTCATATATAAAACACCTCATTTGTAAGATCTGACATTACTTGGCGTTAAAGAACAGTCTATCATATCTTAAATATTTCAGATTTCAGATCAGGTAGAAATATCGTTAAAAATAAACATAATATTTATTTGTAGTAAATAAAAAGACATAAAATACTTGAGAAACTGTTTATGTTACTAATGGATCAAACATGTTTTTCACATGTGTGTTTGTTTTCGTTCGTCTTTATGGGCATCGACATAAAACTAAGCTGAAGTGCTCATTGAGAACATGTTTACAACACTTTTTGGCTAATTGTGAAAATGACAAAAACGTAGAAATGTGAAATTAAATACAAATCATTTGTGAATTTTATATGGCAGGCACTTAAAAACAATCCAGCGAGTGGACTTAATCGAATATCAGGCAATTGATTCAACTGCAATTGTCTGCTGCAGCTGACTGCGAAATGTTCATTATTCTCAATTAAATTGCCAATAATTAAACATGACGTATTTATGAGCTTGACAACAACAACAACAACGGCGACAACGGGAGCCTATTCCAGCTGTTAATTGCGTGAAAATCTTCTCGAAAATTGGCACATAACGCGGCAGTTATATCGTAATTATATATCTACTAATTATCGTGTATGTGTGGTGCCATATCAATATGTAAATATACCCTAGCAAGAAATCAAAGAAAAAAGAGCTTTGGCAGCACACGCGATACGGCGGAACTGCGGAATCGGTTACAAAAGTCCATTAGGCGATTGTTCACAAAAGAAAAGTAAAAGAAAAACAACATCAGCAACAACAGCAACAACAACAATAGCGAAAAAGCGCAGTTGCTGCAACAACGCTCGCAGCGAAAGTGCAAAACGCCATGAATCACATTTTTGCCAATTAAGCATGATCCGTTGTAAGCAAAATCATAATTTTTATTCATGCAAAACTCGCATTCGCGTTCGCAATTCGCAATTCGCGATTCGCGTAAGCAAAAGCCAGAGGCGGCGACGCGAGCAGAGGGGGAGAGGGCCTGAGTGGGGTGGTGGCAGGGGGTGGCTGGGGGGCTGAGCCATCGCGACATTCTTACACCACACCGGAATCTGAATGTAGGCAGCAGTTGTGACTGGGGCGTCGACAACAGTTTGTTCGTCCGTCCGCCCGTCCGTCCGTCCATCCGTCCGTCCGTCCGCTGCTTTTGGACCGGATGGGCTATTGAGACCACCAAAGCAGCAACAACAGAAGAAAAAAAAAACTTGCAAGAACTGCAAGCGCTGCAGAACGCGAATGGGCCGCGATTACATTTGTGTTTGTAAATGCGATCGCCGATCATATTTCAGTCAGGGGCAGCGCCCAAAAGGGGAGCCTCTCCACATCACTCCACTCCTATGCAGCCAGCTAGCTAGCTGTGGGGTCCGACCGCCCAGCTCGTGCAAATCACATAATTTTCATTTAATTGCAAGGCACAATGTATTTGATTTGTAAACAAACTGCGCCGGCATTTAAATAGCTGTCAATCTCCTACTCTGCTAATTACCATGCACTAGTTGTACTATGCTGGCCAGCTAAATAGGTGCAGGTGTTGTAGCTGTCATTAAAATCGAAATATAAAAGCTAAGCGAAAAGTGCAGGCCTTAACTTTTACTGAATGAAATCGCAGCTTTGCGCTTTTAATATATGCTCCCCTCTTCCTCTCCCTCTCTCTACACTCTGTGAGAGGTGGAGAGGGAGAGAGACGGCTAGTCATTGTCAGCACAGTTAATTGACCAAAGCCAGCCATTGAGTACTAAACGAATGCAGACGTGTGTGTGTGTGCGTATGTGTGTGTGTGCGTGTGTGCGTATGTACACAAGTACAAAATACTTATTTACAGCAAAGTTGCTGCGTTCAGCTGCGGCGCTTTGCTTCGCGAAGCCACCCAAAGGTGATAAACACCAAGCGAAACTTACAATAATGGCAGGCCACAAGAATATGCACATACATTACACATTTTTCAAGAGTCAGCAATTATGATATATGCAAGAGTAAAGTGTGTATGTGTATGTAGACTGGCCCCTTTCTACAAGTAGTGCATAAGTATTCCCATGAATTACAATTTCCTTGATAAAAAATGTAAGAAAAATATCAATATTACTTATTATCATTATTATTAGGATTATTGTTATTATTTGTTTAAGAAATTAAGTTTAGTATTTAATACTAAGCTAATTGATAGCTTAACTAGAACTAACTGCTAAGGCCTTTGAATCGATTTTTATTATTATCATCATTATTATTATTATTAATATTATTAATTTTTTATTTATTTATTATTCTGGCTATCATCACCATCAGCATTTTCATCATCATTATGATTGTCATTGTGATAATCATTATGTTTCTCATCATGATTCTCATTAATCTTAGCATAATCAATAATATATTCTATATCTTAAATAGATTAGCCAACTATGGCCTTTATCCCAAAGATTATATTACTTATTATAATTATTATTACTTATTATAATTATTATTATAATTATTGTTATTATTTGTTTAAGAAATTAAGTTTAGTATTTAATACTAAGCTAAATGATGTTTTAAAGAGCACTAGCTGCTAGAGCCTTGGACTCGATGTTTAATATTATCATCATTATTATTATTATTATTATTATTAATATTATCATTACTATTATTTTTAATTTTTTTAATTTATTCATTCACACTATTTGCATCAGCATTGTGATTATCATTATCTTTCTCATCACGATTATCATTAACCTTCACATTAACTTAATTAAAACTAATCTTAGCATAATCCATAATATATTCTATCTCTTAAATAAATAAGCCAACTATGGCCTTTAGCCCAAAGGCAACTTCATTCAACTAGCATGGGATTAGAACCCCGATCCACTGACTAATGCCCTAACAACAAACTATTTTTGTCATTGACTTGATTTTATTCATCATTTATATAAATCAGTTTAGAATTTTTATGACTTTTGACTTTGGCATTTCCTGTTCGCAGGCAAACGAAACTCAGGTATTTATATTAAATAATGTTTTTATCTTAATATCCATATCGAGCCAATCAATCATATTAATTAATTGAATTTTATTAGAAAACTTTGGATTGAATGAATAAATTTCATATAAAAGTGAGCAAGTTCTTGGCTTAGATATATTTTGCTTCCTTGCATATTTAAGAACTCTAATTGGTTAGATGTTGTCTAGCTGTTGGTTTTCTTTTTAATTAATTAAATTAAAAATAAATATCAATTGGGCAAAGGAAATTAAATTTATCTATACAATAGTGAACATATGACTATAGCAATATATATAAGATATATATATGGGGACAGGCGCCAGCTAATCTTGAGTCGGCGAATCAAACGTGGCGGCGGTGGTTCAAAGTGCACAAAGTTGCAGCCAGAATTTGATTCCAATTGTGAACAATTGTGAACTACTACTAGCTGATACAAACTATCTAACTCTCTGTGAGTGTGTAAGTGTGTGTGACAGGTGAAAATTAATTGCTGACCATATAGACATGACACGAAAGATCACGAGACGGACTGAAATCGAAACGAAGCGAAGCTTTTAATCGGCCCGCAAGAGTGACAAACATCTATTAAGCATTTAATTAAAAGTTTCGCACTTGCAAGTGTGCGAGGGAGGCGTGGTTTGAGAGGGTAAGGGGAAGGGGGCGACCATTGTTGTCATTGATAACATTTGAATAACCATTCTTGTTCTTGTTCAGATACTCGGACAAAGTGTCGAACTCATGCATTTCAAGTTTCCGCCTCCAGATAGCGGCAAAGTGCAAACACAAACACAAACATTTGCCGACAATTACTTACCAGCTGCCAGATAAGCCACGGTCTGCTCCACTTTTATATCTGTGGAGCTAGTCGCTAGCCGTATTGATTTCGTATTTACATTATGCCAACTATCATCCGCAGCGGGCACTTAATAATGCGATTGGATAGATATGTATATGAACGCCGATCTGGCTGGCTCAAGTGGGCCTGGCGACAGGCTGACCCACCTTCAAGTGGCTATTGGGTGGGTGGGTTGTCAGTCGAAAATTCAAACACGCTGTCCGTTGACAGGTCACCTGACCGACTTCGGTCCGGACCGGTCACACCTGTCCGGCTTTGGTGCCGTTGCCCGTTGGCCGTTGATGCCAAACTCAATGACAATGTAAAACACAGTGTTTTGGTCAGCCTAACCACGCAGACTACACTCATCCGATTAAACTTTTAAATAGATGTCAAACAAACTACATTCAGCTAACTACAAGGACTCGCTCGCTCGCTCACATTCCACTAAATACAAGGACTCACACGCCTTGTCGCCGTTCAACCTCATGTCCTCATGATGCCTGATGTCCTCGCTGCTGCTGCTCCTGCTGCTGCTGCTGCTGCCGCAGTTGTCTTAGGCCTGCCTGCATACATTCATTCACACACATTCAGTCTCTCAGGCTCTGCACACACACACACACACACACACACCTTTGGCCACGACCATGCTCAGGTCGAGGCATTTAGCTTCAACCCCTGCCTCAACTTTTCGCTTAGCCAGGCCGTGACGAGCAAATGTCCGAAATTTAAAACTTTAGTTACGTAGCCTCTATAAATGGGTTTTGGGCTTATTTCTGGGTGACCAGACCTTTGTGACTTGCCGTTCGCCACATAGTTTCGCCAGATCAGCGGCTGGGCGGAGCTTTGGAAATAGTTAAGATCTGACATTGTTTTCCACGCCCAAACATGAAATTTGGGGACACAAATTTGGTTTCGGTTCAGGTTTCGGTTATTATGTTTGTGGATTGTGGTCTAAATAATATATGTGTACTAAATACTTGTCTCAATGTATTTACTCATGGAAACTATGGAGAAATCTATGATTAAACTATGAAAGTGTTAAAGAATGCCATTCTTTAGATAAAACTTACTGCTTAAGATAATATCTTATATATAAGAATATTTTTAAGGTATATATATTAAGGATAATAAGTTTTTAATGGAGATGCTTAATTCTTTTAAGAAATATCTTACTTAAGTTAAAAGTTACTGCATAAGATAGATAGTTGGAACATTTTCAGTGAAATTCTAAAAGGAAACTCTCTCTAAAGGCAACATTTATAGATGAAGCACTTAAAAGACTTTCAAGGGTTCTTGCAATCTGAAGATTAGGTTTTCAGCAAATGCCTTCAATAGCAGCTGACACCAATTTACAAAACAACTCTGAGAGCCATGACAAATCATATAATTGCATCTGTCAATCAACAAATCTGAATATATTCAAGGAAAATTATAAATTTTAATGAATCTAAAGGTTCTTTTCTTAAAGCAAAAATATTTTAATATATTTATTACTATAGAAGTAGGATATCATTGCAACTCATCCATCTAGATTTGCATTTTAATATTTTTATTTAACAATTTTATTAACTGTTAAAAACAGTATTTCACGTATATTTAGTCTTATTTTATTGCTGAATTTATCATATCTTTTGAATTTAATAAAACAAATGAAAGTCATAAATTTGCACATCCTTTAAATTCAAGAAACGTACAGCAAATCATAAAAACACAATAAAAACCATTTATTATACACTTTATATATATATATTTAGATAAACATACATACATTGAATGCTTGTTGAATAAAAATAAGTAGATGATATATAAAGATTGATATTATATTTTATATCTTAGGAAAAACTCTTAAGCTTAGTAAATTTATTGTTTCAGTTCTTAAAATAAATAATTCATAAAAATACATGAATAAGATATGGGTAATAAAAGATTTTATTGATCTACCTGAATTTTATAAAGATTTCATGTTAATTAAAGTTTTTTAAATGTATATAAAATGAGGTAATATACAATAAAACACTACTTAAACGCTTATATAGATATATATTCACAGTTTTTCCTATGTATACTTATATATCTACCCTTACTCCGACTTTTCTTCTGTATACTATAGTATATTGCGAGTATTCAGTCTAGTATTAGTTTTTGGTATAGCTGGTATACAAATCTGGTATATCTAGTTTTTTTTAGTACCTAGTGTGTCTAGAATTTAGTATTACTAGTAAATCTAGTATATATCTCTAGTAATCAAAGTATATTCAACAATTTTTGCTATGCAGGAGACTATATATAGATATTCAATGTATATTCCCAGTTTTTTCTATATATTGTATAATATGAAAATATGAATATGAATCGAATATATAGGTATGCATGGAGCAATCGATAATTATATAAGCAATACATGGGTTATCTATATAGCTTCTTAAAATCCGTATATCTAACTTAAAGGTTTCTTGATAGTGTTTTCTACACTATTCCATGCATACATCTATTATATTCTACTTCTTACAAGTATATACCAAGTTTTATTCTTATATAAACCTAACGCTTAGACATATACCCAGATTGCTTTCTGCTTATTCCCTGTAATTGCATATTCAGTGAGTTTTTCACTCATTTTGTCAATTTGTGCGTCTCAACAATGAGATTTGTTTGTACTTCTTTGTTATACATTGATTTAAATACTCTTTTGGGGGGCTGGGACTATGCAGGGGCACATTAGAATTGTAAAGCGTCGATTAAAGTTTTGTATTGCTTATTATTGTGGCAAGAGAAAAGGAAAATCGAAAAGAAACAGAGAAAAGGAAAAAGAAACGAGAAGCGCGGCTGGCGTGGCTGTTGTTGAGGGGAAGTGTGAGAGTGAGGCAGCACGAGCGCATGAGGGTTGCAGCACTATAGCTGTGCGCTTCACACCAACAGCGGAAGGTCTGCAGATAAATGCGCAGCCATTTTTTAACGGGCGGCGCTTGCTGCTGCACGAGAGCCGAGTCGAGCATAGGGGAAATAGTGGGAAATTTGCCATAAGGTTTTTCTCGCTAACTGCTTAACTGGATTTTAAAAGCGGGAAAACTGTGCAAAACTTACCACAGAGCATGCAACCTTCACACTCGAGTTCGAGTTCAGCTTTCGTTTAGGAACTATCTGGCCCATCTATCGGTGGCCTGCACTTTGCAAAAAGCTCGTTAGTCGGAAAAGCTTCAGACTCGGAAAAGCTGCTGTGGCGCTGCAGCCATAGCCTGCACCTACGAGCGCCTCGCCTCTAAAATGGCGGCTCACGTTCATCGGAATGTCGATAAATCAAAGCTTCGCTTCCTCTTGCAATGGCTCTTGCGATGGCTCTTGGTCCAGTCGGAGGCAGCGTAGCAAGTGGCTGCGGCATTCATCACAGAGAATTAATCAGAGCAGATGAAGCGACAACCGAAAAATAACGACGCGGCATCTCTGAAAGGCTTCGCGTTATCGCTTCAATCGACATCGCCGGCTCTCAGTTTCAGATTTTTCAGTCTCTTTTTCTTGGTGCGTGACCAGGCCCCAGGTTTTGGGCCACTAAACGTAGCTACACACACACAGAGACACCATGGCAGCATGTAAAGAGTGAAGAGCGAGGAGAGAAAAGGCGCTTCGCATCGATAGCAACGATTGACATTGACGTAAATTCTCAGCCTTTGGAATTTCAGCCGCCTCTGGCCCCGACTCCGCCTGCGACTGCTTGCATCCATCAAAAGTGCGCGCCCAGCGTATGTCAAATTATAAATTCTCGAAAAAAATGTAAATCTAATTTTGTTCATGCTCCGGCTCGGGATATTCAAAGTAGCTAATGGATTTTGCATTGGGCTGACAAGTACAAGCCCATTTAATCAATAATTAAGCATAATCCATCAAGTACAAAGTGTCAAATGCACTCGCGAACACTTTTTTCTTATTGCTGACAAGCTTAAAAAGGATTTCCATTACGCCCCAAAAAGCGCATCGCTCAAAAAAAATCAAGTTGTCCTTGTCAAAGCGGGAACAACAGGAGAAAAAACACAGATACTACACGAAACAAATCCGCGCTCGTCACATCTGCATGTCAAACCAGCCGACGAACAACCCCCGAGGCAGACTGTGGCCGTCTGTTACAGTGAAGATACGATAGCAGCAGCAGCAGCAGCAGCAGCAGCCGGCTTATCTAAGCTGAAAAGCCAAAGTCGAGCCACCACTTGGCTGCCCCAGCTCCTGTTCTGAGAGCGGGTCACAAATGTTGTTGTTGCTGCCATTCGTAAATGAGTCAATGGATCTGTAACAACAAATGTCCATTTTTCAATTTACCTGACCGTGTCTCGCCCTCGCCCTCGCCCGCGCCCTCGCTGCCTGCATAAATTGAATCTCACAGCAGACTCGTGAATAAATAAACAAAACACCCACCGAATCGCTCTATAAATTAGACCCTGACCAGTGGCCAGTGACACGGACATCGCCTCGCTTTAGCCAGCGGCCAAATGGCCGTGAAATTTTTCCAATATGCTGTGTTTCATTATTGCGGTACTCGCTCTCTATCACCCGCTCCCTCGCCCTCCCGTACCCCTGCCCTCATCCAGTTTTCCCCCTCGCATCAGCCGTTTAGCATTACGACCATGTCCATTCGTTTGTACGCATATATCCGCCAGCACTTATATATATACATATATATCGGAACTCTGCGACGCACTCATAAATTATGCCTTGCACCCTGCCTGGACGAGTGCATAAATTTGGTCTTCGCTTCTTCCGCTAGTTAACATAATTTTGAGAGAAGCAACTGCTCCAGTTTCTCGCTCATAACATTTGGCTTGATCTAACCTGACGTCTGTCCAGTTTAAGTGGAGACAATTTATAGGTCACAATTTGTCATTTATTTGCCAGTGCTCAAAGGCAATGTACCTCTGCAACGCAGTTGTCTCGGCTGACTTATCTTCATATAGTTATGTCAATCGAATACCTGAATTAAGTAAGTTATAGTATCTTAATGCTTTCTTAAGCTCAAATGTGGTATTTAAAGTGAATTATATCAGGATAAATTTATGCTTACACTCAGCGAAACTAAGCGAAAGGCTTACTTGAATTTGTGAGAATCACGTAGAAAGGTAATACAGATCAATATATGTGGATTGCTCGTGGCTTAGTGCAAATTTTGTATAAAATGAAATGGGAAGCATCTATAGTATATATAGGTATAGGGTAGTTTGAAAAATTTTCTAACTTTAACATTAAATATAAATAAATTTAAATAAATTTAAGTTTAATTTGATTCCTTCTATTTTCTTTTATCTTCAAGCTAAGATGGAACATTTTAATACCAAATACCCTCGCTTTCTTGATTAGAACCAGGAGGTAAGATGACTACGCAGATCTGTGAAAAGTACTTCAAAACAATATTTTAAGAAGTATTTTGATGTAATATCGAAAACTTAGATTTAAAATCTATGTAATAGACAGACTTATTAAGAGATGCTATCGCTTAATTAAATTAATTCAGTTTATACAAAAATATTTGAGATTAGAGTTAAGAACTGTATACTTTAAAAGCTTTTAGAGGATGATGTATGTGTATGTAAGTGTGTATGTGTGTTACTAAAAGAAAGGAAGTTAGAATATTAGGAACAGCAGCAGAACGGTCAGTACAGGGTATCGCCTAGCCAAAAACTCCATACATACTGAAGAGCAAAGTTGGTAAAAAAGAACAGAAAAGAAAAGGCGAATATCTATATACTTATATAGATATGTACTTATAAATACCTATGCATACCTACACACACCTTAACATATACATATACATACCTATATACCTTTGTATAATTATATATCTATAAGATCCACACATACTAGTAGAGTTTTCATCTTTCCAGCAATCAATCTGACAGTCAATCATAAAGTAAGAATTAGTTAAAAGCTTTTTTATCATCTTCTATTCCCAGTTTACTCTGATCCCTGAGCAAAGCCCAAAATCGTCAGAAGTTATAAAAATGATTCATAAAGCCATTCATACTTAAGACAAATTAGATGTATGCCATTATAAATGATGTCTACGCTTCGGGCTATCGATGCTGTCATCGCGATCATAAAATGATGTATATGTACATATTAACATTTCATTTCAACAATTCATTTTAATACACTTCACGTCATTTATTTTCAGAGGGAAATACTCATTAATGCTTTTACCAGCTAATGTAAACAACACTCACACATACGCACACACGCACACGCACACAGTCGCACGTGAATGGATTGAAATTTATGAAAGGCCATCGCAGCATCAAAGCCAATTAAGATACTGGCATTGAATACATACAAGCTTTAAAGGAATACACGACTAATTTCTGCGACAAAGCCGACAAAAGATCGAGAGAGAGCGAGAGAGACAGAGAGAGGGAGATGGAGAGAGACTGAAGCTGAAGCTGGATTGGGAAGTTGGGTCCACTTTTGTCACAGCGGCACTTTTGTGCGCCCGAAGACAGGCCGTAAAATTAAGAACTCTGATTGGTAACAAATGTTTTTGTTCATTCGAGTGATAAAAACGTAGCGAACTGAAAAGATATAAAATTCTCTTTAGTGTCTACTCGGCGCATCAATGATAAAATATTTAAATGAGCGAGGGACAATCGGAAACCGAAAACCGAAAGCCAGAGACCGCAGAGCCCTAATGGGCCTATGTAAGTATCTATCTGGACATGGACAACATGGTCAAGGGGATCACAAGTGTGAAGGAGCAGAACTCCAATAGCTGCCCAGATAAAATAAAAGACCAATATGAATATACGAATTCCGGCCAGCATAGTATTAAATTACAATCCGAACGACTTTCCGATTGACAAGTGGACAACGATGCAGCGAGCCACTCGTGCTGATTGCCACAGAAATGTCGGCAGGACAAAGTCGAAGTCGAAGTCGAAGTCGGAGTCGAAGACTGGCTCTGATTCTGAGTCTGGCCGAGACATATCATAAAAGGCATAAACAGTTGTAAAGAGCAAAACCACAAAAGGGGCGTAGAGTTAAAAATTGAGCACTAAAATGTTATCGAAAGCGGGACAGATTAACTAGGCTCAGACTCGGCGCACAGGTAGGCAGGCAGGTAGTTGACTTCAATATATCGCCTGCATCTTAAAGATACTTGTACAACATTATGTTCATTACTCTGCTGTAACAGATACGCACACACACACACATACACACATTGACTGACCTGGCGCACTGCGTGTGATCGATCAGAGGCCGTGCAATTAAAATGAGATCTGCCCAGTTGGCAACTGGTGCCAGGCTGGCCGGACGAGCAGGACAATCGAAAGGTGACCCACAGCGGCGCTATTGTCCTGCCCGTTGTCCATTCACAAGTGTCGTCGCGTCTGTGACATAGTGAGTCGCAGATAAAGCGAAAAAAAGGACTCGCTGCATCATTGATAAGACTGCGGCTGGACCAGCGCCTGGCGCCAGCCAAAGGCCTAGATCGAATTGCCTTCGGGGACACTTCTCACAGACTGAGCGCGAGAGCGAGACCTTCTTCATTCATCAGGCAGTCAAATTTGGGTTTCACTTGTGCTCATCTTAAATTTTTTAATGCCTACGCTGTCTAATAAAATAGATAAAAAGTGGCACAGCACATGTAACGGCGCTTGAAGACTTAGAGATACCCTGGATGCAGTAAAGTAACCTTCATACATAATTACTTAAATACTCTAACACTATTCTTAACTTCATTATTTGTAAAGTTGCTCTTACTATTTAAGGGACATGTTTCAAGAACATGGAATGAAATTCGATATTTATCGATTGATTACTATTTCCTACAGATAGATATATAGTCAGACGAACGCAGCTGCATGCATCATTCATGGTTCGGTAATTATGAAGAAGTTCAATTTATAGTATCAAAAATTGTGTTACATACATTTACGTAAGTTATAGCACCCTATATTAAGCTACACTAGGAACAGGGTATACAGGCTATTCAACATATAGAACACATAGGAGACGCCTAAGTACTTCTACAAATACTTAATCATATATACAAGCAATGGGTCTAGAGGTATGAAATTCTAGATGGATTTCTAGCTGAGTGCATATATAGACATACATACATATATATACATATATTATCTATGAGTAAAATGTTTTCATTTTGCATTTTGGGCATTTTGGTAAAAGGTATTCAAAAAGAGGCAAATCCTTCATATTTGTATACTTTACGAACATCTTCTATATATACAATAAATTTTTTGACTCTACTTTCTAAAACTCGCAAGATATATCCATTATACAGAAATAAGATATCGCTGTTAGTTGATTCCTTCGGTCAGTTCCATATATTATAACAAAATCAAACCCTGAATGCTGTTTATAAAGTTTTTCTCTAAAGTATCTTCAAGTCTTTTTAATTTCTTGATAATTATCAGATACATTTTTATTTACACAACAAATGCAAAGCTCACGTGTATTTCAGCTCTTCAAGACTTGAGCACAATGGAAGCCACGTTCTATATTTCTGGAAGGCTTAATCGTAACATTGTTCTACCCTTAATTGAATTTCGTGAAACATTTTTGGCTTTTGGCATTGATTTTAAGAGGGTTGCAACAACGTGGGCTTTGCGCTCGAGGCACATAAATTACATCACGTGTTGCAGCTTACATATTTATATCGTGTACTCACAACGAATCTATACGTATATATATATGCTTGATCCATAACGAAGCCATTTATGCTTTTGCTCGCTTATCTAAGCGAGCTTAACGATTCGTTGGAGTAAATAAAAAAGATTAAGAAATTACATTTGCTCTTTGGAACTCAATTACAGAATGGTTCTTAAATTGAAATTAAATTTATCTGTTGAATCGGTAACATATATATCAAATTTATCAAATGGTATCTATTGAGATTCTTTACTTAGTATAGATTTTGTTTCATATAAAGTTCTTTTATACCCTGTACCCTTATGAATAAGGCTTACCAGACTTTCATACTAACTTCTAAGTTGAGAAAGTAAAGTAGACACTGCGAACATTTCTAAAAATTAAGGCTGGAAAAACTGAAACCTTTGTATATGAGTATTAGAGAATTATGCTTTCTCTGGACAAGCTGAAAATTTGGAAGAGTATTCTAGCTCCTGGTCTCTTTCAATGCTATATATACTGGAACCCCTTGGTTAATGATAACCAGGGACATCGAGTGCGACGTCAAGGTGCCAAAAATTTGACACAAAATCTGGGGGCTTGCTAAACATAATTGGGTTTTCACCCAAACAGCCTCGCTAGGCGTTCAATTATCTCAGCCCAAAGAATTGCCAGCCCCAAAAATGTACCTAGAAGTAGACTCAGATGTCACCACCCTCAAGACCTTCTGTACCAGATGTTGACTTAAAACTTTCCTAATATAAATACCAAGTACCTCACAACCTATAATCCTAAGTATTATATTAGAGATCCTATTATAAAAATCTAACAAATTCTAATATTTATATGTTTTCTGAAGACAGTCTGAATAGTTTCTGACTTTAATCTGAATATAAAAGACCTTAGAAATATAGAATAGACAAACAGATTAACAATACAAATTGATAGACAAGGGATATTTAAATATTTACAGATCAATAAAACTGTTATCAAAGTTTTGAAAAAGTATTTCGATGTCTTTAAGAATGAAAATTTTCTAATATTTTAGCACATATAAAAATGATCTATTATTAAAGCGAATTTGACTAATCTCACATACTTTTAGATCAATATTTCATTTTATTTTGTTTACTTTTGCATTGCCTTTTTTCACTTTTTAAGTTTGAAATGATCTTTTGAGAATTGTTTTATATTTTTTGGCCTGGGCCTCAGATAATCATTCGTTGTTCTCATATTTAAATTGGCGCCGGCGCCACCTGTCAGACCGTCGCTGTATTTTTGCACGATCCGGCTGTAACAATCGTGTACTTGCTAAAAGTTTCCGCTGGCTGCGCAGCTGCGCGGTTGCCCAGGAGCTGGGCGATCGCCAACGACGCCAATTGCAGTGTGGCCAGGGCAGAGGGATTGCGAGAACAATGTTCTCGTTACACAAAAATCATGTTTTCTGCGCTTGCCCTTGTAGGTCGGTCGTGGTCGCCAGCGTTTGCCATCAATTGCGCAGGCGGGCCACACAGCGGCACACTGCAGCTGTACCCCAGAATCGAGAGTCGAGAGTCGAGAATCGAGAGACCAGGCCAACAATGAGAGCCTTGGCTGTTAGGAGGCATTCATTCAGAATGGCCAGTTCAAGTTTCATTTGATATTTGTGGCGTCTCGACTGCGTCGCCAGCATCCTAAACCACAACGACCCCGATGCGAACCTCCCAGCAGTATTGTTTGTTTGCCGAAGCTATCTAGACTGTCCATTCAGCAACTGCTCAGATCAGAAGAAGAAGACGGAGGCGAAGATGTAGAAAAGTGGCTAATGCGCCGACACCCCGCTGCGACGGTGTGCGTGAGGGCAGAGTCGTCTTTAATTGAGTTATACGACTGACCCTTCGGCCATACCTGATCCTGAGCCTGGTCCTGGAGGGTTGCCAGCGGCTTAATGTACCATGTTTTGACATAAATAAATGCCTGAATACATTTAAGTGATCGTATTTTGTTTGACTTTCTATGCCCAAAGCAGAACACTTTGGCATGATTTATGATGCCCGATTTGCCAACTGCCACACTGCATATATAGAGATGTATATACCTATCTATTCAGCTTGGCAGATGAGGATGTGACCGATATTACCCACATCCAGGCACTAAACAGATAACAATAGTTTATTAATTCCGTTCTACAATTAACGCTTCTGCCACATGGGGTGGCATTTAGACTCCATACAAATGATATCTAGCTCTAGCTCTAGTTTGTATGAGAACATTTTGTAACGGATTTTGTATCGCTCTCTAACTATTTTCAAATATTTACAGCAATTCATTCTTCATTTTTCGTTTTTCGATATTATATATAATATATATATATCAAATATATATATTAATATTTCTCATAAAAATATTTAAATACTTTTGATAACAAATTTTTAGAAATTTAATTTTCATGCTAAAAATATTCTTATAAATCATATTTAAAACAATTTTCAATTGTAACAATCAATAACTCTACATATGTATATAATAAATATATTGAATATGTGCTATAAAGTTTCCCTGTCCTGGATTTGTTAAAGATATATTAGAAAATAAAAGCCTATGAGTAGTTCCTTTTATAAATCTACTTTGTACTCATAGTTTCTATGTAATCTCCACAATAAATATTTCCTGATCAGTTCTATCCTCTACAAGGTTATATGTACATATATTCCAAATAGATTTCGTTCTTCATTTAAGCCAATTGGACATATTTAAAAGTATGCTACATTTTATGGAGTGAAAAAAGTGTTGCATACTTTTAGGCTGAGCCAAGTGTTGCTTTATAAACTCTTTAAGAATCTTAAATGATCTTGTTTACTTTGTTATAAATGATTATGGAATCAATCCTTAAATACAGTTTGTATATATATTTCTAATCAAAATCTGAATTAAAATCAAAAAAAACATCCTACACTTTGGTTGATAGGTCTGTCAGACAACTCCTTATTTGCCTTTCGATCGGAATAGAGTATTTAAATGAATTAGAAATCATTTCAGAAAATTTTTATATAAGAAAAGGCACATTTTAACTAGCTATAATAGAACTAGAGTCTCTTGCTATTTGTATACTACTTCTTCTACTACTTCTGCTACAACAGAAGAAAAGAAAAGCTTGAAATCTTGTGTTATTCATAATTTTTGTTTTTAAATGTAATAAAATAAGTTATATTTTAGTAAGTTTTTGAACCTTAAAGTATTTTATGATCATATACAGATAGAAATCCATTTATACTTAACTATCTGGATAATTATAATTTGCTAATGGAAGATACCTCTCAGATAGCTTTTAGTACAGTTTTGTTAACAAAGCTCTTTCCTCAAATTCATTTATTTACTTTTATCACATGAAGGTTATTGTTTCTTTTATATACCATTTACAATTTTAATTCAATTACCAACATATATAAACATAAGTTTGACAAAGTGTTGGCCATGGCTCATTATCTTGATTTATTTTCTTTTAGTGGCAGGTAAATATTTTTATTGGGCATTTTATACTAGGGTTTAATTGCTCTATTGAGAATTTTTGTTTATTTTTTGGCATCCTTCTAAATTGAACAACTTTATCACAAAGATAACACCATGTATACAGACAGTTTTAGTTCTTGTTAAAATTCATGGAATCAATGGTAAATTCTTGTTTCAATTACAAGTCTTAACTAATTATCATTTTAAACATTTTTTAATACGTGACATGATTTTCTTTGCGAATTGTCGTTAAGAAAATGCTAAGTTTGTTTAAATAATATATATTTAATTTAACAATTGATATTTTAAGGATAATACAATAATTTCTTAGCCTGAAAAAAATTTCTATTCTTTCGAGACTTTCTAAAACAGAATTTAGGTAAACAAGTTATATTTCTATATTTCTTAATGAATCATTTGTGATGTCATAATCATTTTATTTCATAATTTCATCTGTAGTATATATACATTAAAGATTCTGAATGGTCTGCTGTCATTGTTGAGTAATTTTTTTCCAAGTCTATCCCAGGTAGAAATCTGAAATTAAAAATATACGTTAGTGAAATTGTCCACTAATACAATAATAATATATTATATTATGCAAACCAGCTGAGCAAAAACCAAAACTGCAGCAATGATAGTTCCAGGATCTGAAAAGATAATAATAAATTTGCTCATTAGTAAATTGTATTATCATCAGATTATAAATATACTATACCAATACTAATAATAATAATAAAAGCATATTGTCTCATATTGTCTCTCAGATCATTGAAAGCTGGGCTTGTAAATCAATAGCAAGTGTGCAACAGGCCTCAGAGGCAGACTGTTTGTCTGGTAGTTTGCTTTTACGAATACAATCTTCTGGGCCGAATGGAATGCCAATGAATGAATCAAATGTATACGGTATACAAATTTACGTTTGTCTTGAGGTCAGCATTAAAACCCACATCGTCATTTGGGCCTCAACAGATCTGAGACATCAATAAGATTAGCCATAAGATAAGAAGTTTCCGGTCAAACCAAAATAAATGAAAGAATAGCTTGGCTACATTGGTGGCACGAAATATTAGTCATGCTGCGCTGGCTAAGCAAAGATTTGTTTAAAGTTTGTAATGTTTCTGCTGACATAATTATTATCACAAATCATAATTATTTAAATTTAAAGTTTTATAAATTATATATATATTATATAGTTTTATAGAATTCTCGAACATTATCCGCAAAACAAATGGTGTTAAGAGCAATTTGTTATTATTTCTTTCAAGTACTTAAGAAAGTAAATGAACATGCTGTAATACGTTTATCCGCATGTCAACGATATTTATCCTGCTGTCAACTATATATTGGCCGGGTCTGTGGATGGAGCGGCAACAAAGGCAAACACACACTAAAAGAGCTCGTAAATGAAGCTCCCCCAAATACATATGCGATGGCAGTTGGACGACGGAGTAGAGACCAAATAAACACGTCGACTGCCATCCGTTCCCCACACTTCAAAAAACCGGCTAATTAATGACGTTTCCCTGTTTCGTTCCCGGGTCCCGATCTGTCGAGCAGCTCGCGGCTCGCAGCCTCAACAGAGCGGTGCCATTTTTTTGTTTTTGGTTACTTTGGTGACGGTGTCGTAAGTGAAGTGCCAATAAACACGTGATTTACTTCGGCTCTGGCCATGCTCAAAGAGCTCAGCGGTACGAGAACGCCGCACTTAGCCAACAGAGAGACTCTGTGTGTGTGCGTTGGTGTGTGTGTTTGTGTGTGTGTGTGACAGTCAAAATCATGAGGCTTATCGCTTCCATCGGCCCATCAAGATTCCGCTCATTAATTTTGAAATTAGGCGGGTTTTCAAGAAGAGCAAAGAAATGATGTCCAGCTAAAGCCCGAATAAACTGCCCAGCCCCGACTCCGATGCATTTCAGTGGGACCAACCATGAGTGCATAAATTAATTAAGTCGGTCGGAATGTGGACGTGTATGTGCCGACCGTGCCGTGCCGACCTTTTGTCTGGCACTGTGGCCTGTCCGCCCATCTCTCTCTCTCTCTCTATGTGTCTCCCTCTGCGATGGCGGCTCGTATGGGCTGGGCGCTATATTCAAATTCAGTTTCAGCTTCAGATGCGGCTTGTGTTGTTGCCCAACTGGCTCGTAGGATGTTGTAAATTAAAAGCCGCGGCTGGTCCTTTGTGCCGTGCTGCAGGCTGCAGTCTGCAGGCTGAGTCATTTGCATTTTGCCTACTGCTGTTGGCCTGATTATGAAAGATGCTGCGTGGGTGATAAATGACCATGCCAGACTGTATGTGGCGAAGGGTGTGCCACGCTCCCCCGCTCCCTCTCTCCCTCCTTAGCGATTGTTGCATTTGCCAAACACTGGCAAAATGTTAAAATTTTCAACCCCAGCGCAAATGCCAGCTCTTTAACCCCTTGCTGAGACGTCGCTGGGAGATTAGCTGATGGCCTTCCAAATTTATTTGTCTTCCACCCACTCTCACTCTAATTCACTCTCTCTCTCTCTCTCTCTCTCGCTCTGACAAGGGTTGAGCTTCCCGAATGCCAATCTAATAGATTCCGATTGAGATTTAATTATTTCACTTAATTTTCTAGCTGACTTCATGCGGCTGACTTTGCGCTTAACTTTCATGTCCACGTCCTTTAACAAGTTAATGAAGCGAATAAATTTCTTGGCAATTATTTTGCGGATTGTTTTAATTGACCTCAAGATGCCCAAAGAACCAAGAATGTGCCAAACGGACAAATGAATGGCTAAAAGCAATGCCGATAACTAATTTGCAGTAGATTAAATCATTATACGAAGGATTGCCAGAGGCCAAAAGGATGCCAATCTGTAAGAGCTGCCAATTATACTAAACACTTTTGCTACTTGAGGTTTTTCAATCATTATTACAGACTGTCTATCTATCTATATATGGCTATATACATGTAGCCATTGTCCTTGCAGTGTGTCGAGCTGCCAACGTGAAGCCAGACGGACGGACGCTTTGTTTATGATGAGTGATTGTTATGAGTTGTCAAAAAGGCATGTGACTCTGCGAGTGTGCGAGTGTGGTGTGTGTGTGTTGTGTGTATCTGGTGTCTGTTGAGCAGGAAATCCAGCAGGATTTGTTAAAATATGCCGCCAACATATGCAAATATGTTTGTCTACACAAGCCAAAGCTGAGCAGAGGCTGCGCTGAGCACAAGTAGGCAGACGAGCGCCACGTGACGCCAATGTTTCCACCCTCACGTAAGTGGAAACCTATCAAAGTAAGCCGCTGTCGCCCCCCTTTGTGTGTTGGCAAACAACCCTGCCTGCCTGCCAGCCTGAATGGTGCTTCACCGAGTT
The DNA here is from genome assembly GCA_035045545.1 of Drosophila gaucha. Classification (NCBI taxonomy): domain Eukaryota; kingdom Metazoa; phylum Arthropoda; class Insecta; order Diptera; family Drosophilidae; genus Drosophila; species Drosophila gaucha. Next base: position 4,387,121 of record JAWNOY010000292.1, read on the forward strand.
TGCTTTAATGTTTTGACAGTAAAATAAACATATCCAAGTACGACTCTGGCCAAATGAGTGCAGCTCTGCACATGTGTGTGTGTGTGTGTATGTGTGTGTGCCTGGTCATAGTTGGGCGAGCAAAGGCTGAAGTGTGAGCAGCGACCGCACATAGATGTCAAATATAATTCATCATCTATAGAGCATCAAAGCCCGGACTGACAGTCCTTCAGCCAAGGCCAAGGCCAATCGAGCCGCTGGCATCGGCAAACAATAAGTCGAGAACAGCATCATTATCAACAACATCGAGTACGAGTCTGTGATTTATCATTGAGAATACGTAGCTGAGTTTTGTTTTTCTGGATTGCTCGACTTGATTGGTTAACACCTGGTTGAGGTGTCAGTCAGGGCATAGTCTTTTGTTTAATGGCCCAACAGGTTCAAACTTTTCCTAACTCTGTCAATTATGCCGGCGAAAATGTTGGCTGTGGTTGGGCAAACACTTTACTCCGAATGGAGCGCATGAAATCCTTTTAAATAATTAATGTCAATTAGAGACAAAGTTAATTTTTCGGCCATCAGTCGGATTGTTGCTTGAACAACTACTCCTCCGTCTGTTGGCATTCTCCTGACCCGCAGGTAACAGCACGAGAAACCATGAGGGCGAGGAGGCTGTCATAAATATTTTATAACATTCAATTACAAAGCACTTAACTTTCATGAATTTAATACGAAAGACGCCGGCACTTCAGCTCTCCCGGCGCAGATGCTCTCATTTATCTCATATGCCAAAACAATCAGCACTCAACAGGAACAGGAAGAGCAATCATCTTTCTTTTTTTCCATCCTGCCTGCCAGGACAAGTGTAAGCCGCCAGAAACACGTACATACATATGTGTAGGCGTTCCTCTGTGTGTGTGTAAGCCTCGGGCATAAGTCCATCAGGATCAGCCAGGGGCAATCTAAAGTGACTCGATATAAAAGTAGATGAAGCAACCCCAAAGTCCGGCAGCGTCTTTGTCCCTGTTCGATACGGCCAATATTGAAAGTGTGCTGATTTACTTCCCTCAGTCTCAGATTCAGATTCAGCTTCAGCTTCAGTCTCAGTCTCAGTCTCAGTGTCGGCAACAGCAAAACAAAATCCCAAATAAAATAAAATTAAAATCTCATCAGGGGCACAAGTGGACCCGGACCCGGTCCCGTTCCCGGTCCTAGAGCTTTGCACACGTTGATGTTGATAAAAACAATATCAATAGCAACACATACAAATACACAGACATATATATGTATATCGAGCTGTTTGTGTGTGCAAGCAGACTTGGACTTTTGCCTTCTGGCACGCCAGCCGAGGGCCAGGAGCACTTAGTCGCATCACCGAGGTTGGACGTTGGGCGCGTGCCGTCGTGAAACAATCACCCCATTGATATTCATGGCCGATTTTCGCGTGGCACAACCCAAACGGGAGCGCAAACCATGTTCCACACATAAATAAATAAAATTTATGGCGAATAGATTCGATGTGTCAACAACTTTTCGATTGTACGCACTGCACTACTGGGATTTCGGATTTCAGATTTCAGATTGCGGATTTCAAATGCCCGATAACCATAACATAAGCCTGCTTAAATCTGACTTATATTCAGTGAGAACGCGTATCAATCAAGTGAGGTATTTTGTTAGACATAAATTGATCGACTGTAGACGACTGCTCTATACGCTGCTTAACAAATTAGCCTAAAATTTGAATTTTATAAAAATTACTAAAGATTTAAGAATTAGTTTTGAGAACGTCAATTGATAGGAGGAATCGGCGTAATACGGGTTCGAAAATGTAGGTTTTTTGAAAAAAAAGGACATTATTTACCTTATATTTATTATATACTTAAAAACTGTATATTTCAGAGTCCCTTACCCTTAAGCCTAATAAGCATATTAAGAGAAAAGCTTCGTAAGTTTAAAAAAAAAAAAGTTTTTAAGTTAAGGTCTAGATATAAATGCGCTATAGAGTCCTAGACAAAAGAAGTAATAATAAATAATACATAATACATATAATAATATAATAAATAATAAAAAAAAATATAAGGATTGAATCAATTTTGAAATAGTTACAGTTGTTGAAACTCGATGAAGTTTTTTATTATATAATTGTTATATAATACAATATTTTTTTTTGTCAAAAATGAATAAAAATTATTATTTCATTTTTCGAATACCTATACAGAAAACTTGTTTAAATCAATTATAGAAATTTTTATCGAAAAAAAGAATACCAAAATGAGGCAACCCTACTAGTTCTAAAACGTACGTTATTTAAAGATCGCACTTAATTTTCCCGATTTGCAGATATTGAAAGATTGAAAACTTATATCAGAATCGAGTCAATAGAACTGAAGACATACCAATGCTTCTTTGATGTTTTCATGAAAACTTTAATTTCACAGCACATTCAGCATAGAACATATTCCGACCATACCGAAACCTTTAGATAAGTAAGCTAAATTAAAATTATTTAATATAATGCAAAATACCTGTTTGCCTTTTGGAACTAGTGCCCAAATAAACATAATTAGCTACTCGTCATATATGGCTGTGCGTAAGGACGCACTTCAAGCTCTGATATGGGGGTTAGTGAGCGAACCTCTAAGGTTTCATGTGTTCATTTAAATGCCACATTGTGTTTCTAAAATGTCCCCAGAGATCTTTTGAGGCGTTAAAGCGTGGCACCCCTTGTTTTGGACCAACAAAATGCATTGGTTTCCGGTTCGGCAACGCCCCGGCAAACTGGGGCGGAGGGGGGCGGTGTCGAAGGTACGGCTATTGGGAGTTAATTCGGTAAAGTCAGTAACCTCATCAAAGAAGCAAAGGCGCTGGCCGTCTGCCCCCGCCGGGGGGTGTCGTCTAGCTGGCTGGCTGGCTGGCTGGCTGGCATTAGATTTACGCCAAACGACGTGAGGCGCATATGTTTATGAGTCTCGTCGAGATTGAGTACTCAGAGCAGAGAGCAGAGAGACAGCGGGGGCATGCCTCATGGTTAACCGAAAACGAAAGCAGTACGCGTTGCGCATAAAAGCCTCATGCCGCTGGCCATCGCCGCACGCTGCCTGCTAATGGATTTCAGAGTTGCCGCTGCCACAGCTACTACTGTTGCCACTGCCACTGGCACTGGGGCAGCCTCTGTCAGTTGAAGGGTTGCGAACGCTTTTGGTTGCCCGCCCGGCAGCATGCTTTCAATTTACTTCCACTTCCTATGGCAAACGCCCTTCTCTGTTGTTGCTGCTGTGACTTACGCACCGTGAATGAATGCGAGAGCCGGCACAGGACTCAGACCCGAGCCCGAGCCCGAGCCCGCGCTCAAGCCCAGGAGCTGTGCCTGAGGGCCGCCCCGGGTCTGGTCGGCATTGTTGCCGGGGTTTTTTGGCGCACGCGACTTTCACACTAACGTAATAAAGAGCTCAACGACACTCAAATTGAATACGTCTCATGGTGCGAATGGCGTAATGATTTTCTCTATGTGAGACGCGATGCAGATAATGATGCGATACCCCGGACCCAGACCCAGACCCGGATCCACACCCACACCCACGCCCATTTGCCGCATCCGCAGCCAGTGTCAGACACCCCTCGGGTTTTGTTTTTGTTTGCGTGGTGATAGAAATTAACCCCTCAATTGAGGTTGAATTTAATTTGGCGCAAAATGGCAAAGAGGGTGGACCTGGACCCGGACCCGGACCCGGTTCGGTTCGGTCCGGGCTGCTGTTCATTTGGCTGCACAAGTTTGTGCAGTTGAAAATGATATCGCTAACAGGGCCATTGTCAAATTGTCTCTTATTAATTATGATGATGCGTGTGCCACTCTCTCCCTCCCTCTCTCTCTCTCTCTCTCTCTCTCTTTCTGGTCGAAAAAGGGGGAATGCAAATTTGCCTGAGTTTGGCGTCTTTAACGTAATTTATTGCACGCTGCCTGCCTGCTGGCTTAGAGTGAAAAGTTAATACCGTAAGAGCTCGGCTATATGCACAAATTTAAATCCTCTACTTAACCCAACCACACACATACACACACCCACACAGAGGCTTGAAGTTCAATTGATTTGCAGAGGCAACTATGCCAGGTACTCATACGAAAATTCGCTTACATCAGACAATAGCTGCGAAACGAACAATGGCATTTTGACTAGGCTGAAGGAGTGAAGGCACGTTGACATCTAGACTTAAGCTTTAAATCGAGCAGCTGACCTGCAGCACGTTTAAATCATTGCGCATTAACCAACAGCTTTTGTCTATTGTTGTTGCTGGAGTATTATTATAAATAGACTTTATCGAGCGTAGTTAGGCAAAAGGTGAATAGTTGTTAAAACTCGTGGTAATTCATTATGAGAGTATATCGAATAAGTCTTTAAGATAAGCTGCTTTTGCTATTGAAAAGTGTACTCTTATACAAATTACTCTAATTGCTATGCAGAAGATCTAATAAGTAGGTAATTTAGTAGTATTAGTATCATTTAAGCATAGTTTAGAGAATATTTGTAGCTGCGATTTGATGTGGCAATTGGTGGATAAAGCGTGAATATATATGTAAATGTGTGCTTAAGCTAAAATTAACATACGTACGATAATTATAATGTCTTCTGCTAGTTGATGGCAGGCGGCTAACAAAGGCAGACAGATAGGAGCTCAGAAATAAAGAAGAAAAAACTATAAAAGTCTCTAGGTGTAAAATTATAGAATAAACCCTTTTTTCCAATTAACCACGCTCCAAAAGGGCGTTGCCTATACTATATCGTATTGTATGGGCGTGGCACACATGAGTATATATTCCAAATATCAAGTCTTAGGCTTTAATAGTATAAGTTTTAATAAGTTTTCTCTATTAAAATAATTTGTTAAACCAATCTATTTTGTGAAAGTAATAGAATGTAGTCATCTGATCCAGATGATGCCCAGATATTCAATGCCTTCAGCAGAAAGAAGAATATGTGCCAAATTTCAACAATATGGTTTTAATTTTCTCTGAGGAGATTCCGTTGATCCAGACAGACAGAAAGATAGACAGACGGAAAGATGGATATGGCTATATCAACTCGTGCTGATCAAACATATATATATGCACTTTATATAGTCGGATATGCTTCCTTCTATACGTTGCCAACGTCTGTCCGAAATAAATACACCATTTTGGGTGTTGGAAGTTTCCATATATCTCTTCCCGAAAGCTATATCAAATAGATCAACTATACTATAGAGTTCTTAAAGGAATAGTTTTCCAAATATAATACTCTCATATACAAAATCTTGTCTGCTTGAATTGATCTTATAGAAATAGTTGCCCGAAAAGAAGCTTATGCTTACAAGAACTTAGTTTTTGTAACTTTTCTTATAGCAATAGTTGCCCGAAAAGAAAGCTTTGGCATACAAGAAATTCTAAGCAGTATTTACCTTAGCTGTGACTGGCCTAAGGTAGCTAACCTCTCGTCTAGACCCTTGTTAACATAACACACAATTAAATATCATGAAGATAATCCAATTTAGCAATTGTTAGAAATCTTAACTAATGAGCCTCAACGACAAGATCAATGGGTCAGTGAGTCAAGCTACTCTCGCAGTCGCAATCACAACAGGTAGGGGCAGGGGAGTGGGGGAGTCACCTCAGCCGGGGGCATTGAAGCCAAAAGTGCCACAATTTGCGAAATCGCAGCATGGCAACTAGCGCCAGCTTTGTCTTGTGGCCAGCCCCTTCCTTGAGCTCGTCTGCATCTGCATCTGCGACTGCGACTGCGAGTGGGTTCCACTTGGTCGCGATATTTCATTTCTTTATTAAGTCAATGTCATATTTTGCGACAGTGGGCGCCGGTGTCCTGGCTGGATGCAGAGCAAAGTGCTCTCGCTCTGCCTCTCTTCCTCTCTCTGGAAGTGGATTGCTGGCCAGTGGTTGCTGTGGTGCACAGCTGGAGCTTGTTACTTTGATGTATTCGAGACGCTTTGTGGCGCGCGCGTTTATTTGTGGACGCGTCTGTTGCAGCAGCGGGACACCATTTGATGTGTGATCCGATCCTCACATTTCGGACATTCCAATAACCAGTTCATAAATAAATCCAGCTAGCTGTTTACACATCTAAGACACTCTTGTCGCCATATCGAGCACAAGACAAACAAATAATTGAGTTTCGATTACCTATTAGCTCTCTAACTCATACACACACGCGCACACACACACACACGCACATAGCTAAACAAAGCCGAAAACCGAAACATTTGTCAAATGCTTGTCAAAGGCTGAAAAGCTTGTGGCATTTCAATGTGACAATGCACGAGTTCGAGGTTTGACTCGGGTGCGGGGTAGGTGGGGGTGGGGCAGCAACGTAACCGCCCATTAGCCACATGCGCGCCTGCGTGACACATTGGCATCAATCAAAGTTTCACCCGTTTAGTGTGTGAGTGTGTGAGAGAGTGTGTGTGTGTTAGGCTGGGCTTGGACCCTTTTGTATCTGTTGTTGTTGTTGTTGCGCCGCCTGCGCCGCCTGCGTCGCAAAGCGCGTAAAAAGACATTTTGACAAATTCAAGTAGCGCCATCTACGCTCGACTTTAATAGCTCTTATACTGCCTGTCACGATATTTCATCAGTCAAACGACCACACGATCCGAACCCCACGACCACGACCAGCGTCAACAGCAGCAGACACACACACACGCACACATATGGCAGTCAAGGCCGGAAAATGTTGGGCGACACAGTAGCGCGAATTTTATTTGATGTTATTTCCATTTGAAAATGAGTTATTGGCGCTGGTAACAACCCCTAAAATCAGCAGCCCCTACCCTACATCGTAGCCCAGACAAACACGCAGACCAGAGAGCAGCAACTGTGGCGCGTGGGCGTGGGCGCGGCTGTGCGCATAAATTTTGGGTGCCAAACGCTGCTCCCCTTTGTTCGCATGGACCCCACACTCACCCCTCCTCGGCACATGCGTTCATTCGAATTGCGATTTCCTTTCATTCGCTTCTCCGATTTGATTTATTTTATTTGTTTTGTATGACACCCGCAAGTGCTGCTGCCCCAGCGGTATATTAATTTTGATTTTGTAGGCGTAGCTGGCAGCCAGAAGCGTTTAACTACTTCTCTATATATGTACATACATACATACATAGGGTAGAACAGCCAACTTGAGACATAATATTTATATTCCCACATCACGGACAACGGGGCGTGGTTAATCAAATAGCCGTAATAGCACATAACAGTGGGAAAATTACTGGGCTTTTCCTTCTCGCTTTCCTTTTCGTGTGGCCACGACAAGTGGCTATTATCTTAGTTGACTTAAGGATTTGATTTAATGACTGTGATTAGCAGCATTTAATACCACAGAATTAATCATATATTGATAGCTGATTTATGTATAAATGTTTATCTTATCGGAAAGACAAGCTCTTAAATAGTTATAAATCAGTTTTACTTATGGTATTATGAGTATTTATGGACATTCCTCAAGAATTGCATAGCTGCCACAGCCAAAGTTCCATTTCCATTTCTTATTGGACTTCCAATTGGGATTTGACTAAACTCCGTTTATGCTACATTTGATTTCATTATTTCATGTTAATAAAACTTTTATTCACATATTCTTATGTACATAAACTTATGTATATGCCCTTATATGCATATAAAAGTATGCATCGTCAGATTGGGGAGTGGGCGTAAAGGTCCCAATTGGATGACTGATTGATGACGTGAATAAATGCTAAAGGTGTGTGTGTGATGAAGCAAATGCGTGCGAGTGTGTGGCACATTAGATATTCATGCGAATCTATATTGAGCATCCACATTGCATGTGGCATCGCAGGGTGGTTTGGGTGGTTGGGTATGCCTCGGGGCCGCCCACTCGCTGTTGCCGTCTGATAAATCACATATTTTCGCTGATCAAATCAATCTAATTGACATCACTCAAAATGATGGCAGAAAACTTTTCACATTCGTTTTCGCAAAAAAAATAAATGAGTTCAAAATGGGACTACGCTATGGAGAACGCCCCACGCCCACGCCCATGCCCAGCCGCCCAGCCGCCCCAGGCGCTTTTTTGGCTTAATGGTGGCTATGTTTCGAGCCAGAGCGGTGCGTTCCACCAGCCAGCAGCCAGGAGCCGCCATTACGCCGGAATGCTGCCAGAGGATGAGGATGGCAGTACGCAACGTGATTTATTTTCATTTGGATGCCACAGCCACCCGAATTCGACGCTCCGTCATCCTGACATTCGAATTGAAATGCAAATTCTGACGAATGTGCGCACGTTGTGCGCCTAGGGTCGGTTCGCAGCGAGCATATCGGCGCTGCGTCGCCTCGACGGCCTCGACAGCCAGCGACAATCAACGACTTTCGATGGCAAATGAGCCATCTACCCAGGAGCGTTACAATCGGAAATACACATGTGCATACGCCCGAAATCGTATATTCAGTCCATTTACATATGTGCTTATACAGATGTGTAAATACGTACTGTGTGCATGTGTGTGTGTGCACATAGGTGAGTATTTACAGTTAAAGCTGCTATATTTACCTATGCTATTCTATATACTCTTTAAGTATTATATGATATACTAAGAATTTAAAAGAATGTAAGTTATATTCTATTTTATTATAGTAAGTAGTCTTCCCTAATTATAATCCCTAGTTAAGATACCTTTAAGAGTATTAACAAGCATATGTTTCTTTTAGATATCTCTATGAATACTCTAGGGTATGTTCTCGACTTATCGTAAGCACATAGTAGACTTCCCTAATCCTAATCCCTCGTTAAACTACCCTTAAGTGTATCAAAGAGCAAATTATAAGAAAATAATCGCCTTTTTGTAACAATCAATATGTTTTCAACAATATTATAAATGTCATTAAGTATACGTATATGTCTTTATGTCGTATACGTTTGTCTGTTTTTTTATGTCATGTCTCTAAGTCATGTTTTTCTTAACTTATTCTATTCAGGAATGCAATAAAACTAAATTTATTATTAATATTTCGTATACAAATTCTGTAATTCAGAAAACTTATAAATTTCATTAAATTTTAAAAAGATCTAGTCGAAGAAAATATCACAACGGGGCATTCTACATCTGCCTATAATATCTTCATATAAGATTGCTTAAACAAAGTATGTAAACTTATAGAGTATCTATAATCTCTTCAAAAACAACCCGTATGGCTAGCTTACTTTTAATTTAGATTCAAAGATACTCACATAACGGTTTTAAATGGAGTGGAGTGTTGGTCGGCTGCAACCTTCAGAATGTTAAACAATAGATTTACAGGGTGCTTCATCGTCTGTCTGTGCTGATGGGAGTGGGCATTGAGCAATACATGCTTGCATGCATAAGTATGTGTATGCGTATGTACATAGCTGTAGACGCACATACATAGTAATCACATTTAGTCAAGTGTGTCCATTTGAAGGCTTGTGGCTGGGCATTCTCTTAAAAGCAAGCAGGACATCGTACTTACACACACACACACACACACACACACACATATACTATAAACATATTTATGTGTACATGTGGGGTCAACTCGTATGTAAATGCTGCTTATAGACAGCATTAACAAGTTCACTTCATGCGCACGTCTGTCTCTCTGTTTCGCTGTCCGTCTGTGTGTGCACATTCCTTTATTGTACATAAAATGGAGGACGCTCTCTCCTCCTCTCTCGCTCTTTCTCTGTCTGTCTCGTGTGTCGCGTTCACGACACTCAGCTGCCATGTTCCCGTTTTCGTCCGCAACGCTTCCAGCTATACACGGCTATAACTGTATCCCTTTCGAAGTCGACGACGCCGGCATTGTTGATGCCCCGTAGGAAATGAGCGTTGACTCCTGAAGTCAGCCTAAAAGTAGACTACAATATATGAAAGTATTTAATTGAATTGCACGAGCGAATATTTAACACTAAAGCGTGTACTTTTAGCTCTCTTTAAATTTGTATTTATATTTATAAATATTTAATAATAGAATTGGAAATTTAAAGATTTGCCATTGTGAAGCTCTGTCAACAGGGTTGTTTTGCATGTGAGCTTTTTTGTTGGCTGTTGTTAGTCGGTCTGTATTCACACACATGCCTAGACCCCCCCACACACACACACATGCACAAGTTGGCTGCCTTGGTGAGTTACTGTCGTTGGGTCTCGACGGTCCAGTCCAGTCGGCAGTGCAGGCAAAATAAGTTGTTCAAGTGGCAGCTTAATTCGCATAAAATGAAAACACGCTGTCTACATTGTTCCTACAACTTTTCCCCGAGTTTTTATGGCACTTAAAATGGCTGCTAGACAAAGGGTTACAGCAAAGCGGTTGCTGTAAAATCTATTGCAATTGCGCCTGGCCTTCTACTGAGCATAAACTGGAGTCTTGTTTTGCGGCTTTTACAAAATAATTACAAACTATTCATTAAGCATATACGACTAAATAGTCCCATATATATTCGCATACTATTGCTTTCTAATACATGAACAGTATATACTGAAAAGAATGTAAGCATGCAGTGCTGATGATGTCTGTATATCCATCTTTGCAGATCTAACCTTATATAGAGTATAACACTCTATTTTGTAAGATATGAAGTGTATATACTCTCTGTACATATAGAATCTATATTGAATATCTATGCAGATGAAAGCTAAAAAACTTAAAAGTTCAGACATTAATAATATCTATATATTGAGTATAATACTCTGCTTTGTTAGATATGAAGCGTATAAGCTATATCTTTCTTTGAATGTTCTATGCTATACATATATATATATATATATATATACATATATATATAAATATATATATATGTATATATATATATACATATGTATATTCTTGCGAAGTCACCTAAAATATTCCCACTCAAGTTTGTATACACTTTGCCAAGTGTAAATGCATAAATTTGCGCTAATTTATGTACAACAATTAAACTTGAAATAATTGTTTATATTCCCTCAAACAAATGAGAGAGCCGAAGAAATTAAGACATTATAATGGAATTTAATATTTACAATGTAGTTGCATTCTTGCGGTATTTTATAATAATCCAAATGCCAAAGGAACGGACGTGCCAAGTGGCTGACCAACTTAATGGGACGGTCAACACGAAAGCCTGCCCCCATGGCTTTATAACAGTGAGAAGAAGAAGAAGACGGCGAAGAAAATGTAACTCAAGTAATTAAGTTAGTTAATTAGTAAGTATATATATATATATATATATATATATATATGTATGTTATCGAGGGTTATTAAAAATGTCAACAGCGGGAAAGTCTGCTATATATAGATGTGTATAAGTATTAGTCTTATAGTTAGTTACAATTTTAAAAATACTGTTTAGTATGTTCCTGAGTAAAGATTCAACTTTATGTCATATAGGATATATATTTATGTATAGCCTTGCCTTAAGAACTTAATGAACTATATTAAAATATATATTTTAAAATTACTTTAACAAGAGTTTGGAAAGCAAAGTATTTATTGAAATGGATTGTCTTAAGAAAGCTAGTAAATATTAAAAGAAAGATCATTGCAATTTCTTTCAGAAATAGCTTGATTTATTGATAAAAATATTAAATTCGGATTTGTCACTGTAGGAGAGATTAACAGTGATCGACCTGCAAGTCCTGAATCTTAGCTGTGGACGATTTAGTTTTTAGTCTAGTTTCCCGATTTGTCACACTTGAAATAGGCCTATATATATTATTTTTGGTCAATCCATAAACGAAATCGGCAGAATTCCAGTTAAATTGTGGGGCTGCTAAACACAAAAATATAAAGTTTTTCCCACTTTGGCAAGCTCCCAAAAGTCCTAGCTATATATTCCCATGACTCTAGCTTGATATTCAAATTTAGCTTCAAAACCACTATTAATAATAACAGAATATAATAGAATATAAATATTCCCAATCAGCTATTAGATAATGATATTCAAGAGTATATATTCCAAGTTTCAAATCTCTACAATTCAAGACAAATATTCCACAAATCCAATATACTCTTTAAACTTAATGAAATGCATAAATATAATATTGTATGATCTGTAAATTTGTTTAAATGTAACTTGATATATCTTGGAATATATATTTTACCATAAAAAACTCTTAATCTTAAGTTTTTTTTATGTAAATAAGAGAAGTGCTGTTAACAAATGAAAGATATTATGGATATCCATGTTTGCAAACTGTAACAAGAGTGCTGAAACAGCAGGAAATATTTCTCCCCATTAACAATAGCGCCGATTGAAGAGAGTCATATACATATATGAAGAAATATATATATATATATGTATATTTCTTCACAATTATTTGCACAGTTAATAAGTTCGTAGACGAAAGGTGCGTGTAGTCTAGTTAGCTGAAAAATTAATTGAAGAATTTCACAGCACATAACGCTACCCTGTAAGGAAAAAGAAGAAGAAAAACAACATACAATGTCAGCTAATCACGGAACGGAGTTGCATGTTTTGCCACTAACATATTCAGATATGCGCATGAATATTCAATGAGTGCGTTTTTGCGAGCGAGCTCAAAACTAAAATCATTTTCAAATGCACTGCGATGGATTGAATGAGTGCAGAAAGTAAAATGCGAACACACATATACGCTCATATATGAATGAGCTTACTGACGAGGTGTATCCCAAATAGATGTAAGATCTGCAATCTATTAATATATAAAATATAAACAAAGAACATATCAAAATTCATTACAAGAGTCGAGCCTTCGGTGGTCTGGCTACGCCCGGTTAAGAAAAGAGTAAACAATTTATTATAAAGCTAAGCAGAGGTGTGTACACAGCCGTAAAAGATATAGTGTAGATTTTTAGACGGACCCAGATATACATATTTTAGCAGGTAAGAGTGCTCCAATCAGGACGCCCCGACTAGAAAATACTCTGACGCCTGCGCAGAGGTTTCTATTATTCCAACTTTCTATAGTCCTTACTTTTAGAAACTATAAAACATCGGTCTAAGATCAATTTTGGGGAGAATGAGGAGCAGGTATCCCAAGTCAGAAATATGCATACAATTTGCATTCATTACGGCATTCTACATACCAAATTTGGTGTTCCTAGCTGTTAGGGTCTTTAAGCTATGCTTTCAAGAGGAATTTGAAAATATTTTCACCGACATAGATAGGGAATCAAAAAAAAATTTTAAGTTTGAGCTGCGTGTGGTATTCAGGACATATATTTCAAATTTCAAGTCCGTAGCTTTCGTAGTTGCTAAGAGTTGCTGTTTCGAGCGTTCATACAGAGAACTTAGCTTGTCATCTTATTTAAAAATGTATATGCCTTATCTTATACCTTATTATTCAATGGGTGCAAGCGATATTAAATATATTCAGGAATACTAGCCGCTTAAATGTAATATATATAGTTCGAACTATGAAAGGAAGCTCTCAATATGCGAAGAAGATTCCAAATATAAGTTTATTTCATTACTTTTCAAGCACACCTCGTATAACCGAAAACTATTGCTATAAAACTATTTAAATGTGTTTAAAACCACATTTTGCTCTTTATATTTTATTATAACCACTCAGATGTTAAAACAATTATTCTTTAAAGACCCTTTAGTTAGACTATATGTACCATATAAGTAGGGCCAGCGTTACGTTTCGATGATTTCCCCACAGCTGAATATGCTATAAGAATTTAGTGGTTAAATTATGCATAAATGAATAATTAAATTCTGCAATGGTGCAAATTGCGAATTGAATTGTTTCAACTATTCCACACCTGGTCAACTTTTCATAACCTCAAACTTGTCTAGAGATAATTCAGATATGATTAGTCGAATGCATATTCAAAATATTATAGAGAACTCAAAGTGTTAACTCAACAAAAGTCATTTAGCAAACAAAATTTCTATAAATCAACTGCATGAACTGTTTACTGTTATCAAAACTAATAACTACCTATGAGATACCCTGTATTTAAGAAACTTAAACTTTACTTCAAATACTTTAAACATAACAAAAATCATTTTTATATAAAATTTTATGTAATCAAATATGTTTTACTATTTGCTATGATCAAAGCTAATAACTGACTATGAGATACCCTGTATACTACTGCCTTGATATACAGTTATCTTTTTTTTGAAGGGGTATAAGAAATGTTTTATTACCATGTATATGTAGGGGCTTATTATAATCAAAATTGATATCTGACTACAAAATACCCTGTATCTAGTAACACTCCTTTGGTATTCCATCTTATTATTTTTGATAAATTTAATGGAAACATGTGAAAAGAGAAAATTAGCGTTCGGCATGCGCTTAACACATATTTAGCCTTAAGTTTTATTACCGTCTGAATATAGATATTCATATATAATAGTATGCAAATAGGGGTATGCTGGACATGTGTGCGCTTTTAGCGGCAACTGGTTTTCGGAGAGGGTTCAACTACAAAGTATATCAAGATGCAACATATTTCCGCTGAGTAGAGTCGCTCGTCTACGGCTAAGTCGGCCTAATTAAAAATTCCTATGGGGCAATTGCAAAATTGGTTTCTTATCTTTCCTTTATTATCGGCGCCACGAAACGCCTAAACATGATGCGCTGATGGATAGCTGCCGCTGCGAGGGGCGGGTGTTGCAACATTTGACCGCATGCTCAGCGGGGCGGGGCGGTGCGGTGCGGAGCAGAGGGGGTTGGTGGAGCACCTATGCAAAAAGCTGCATTTATGAATAATATTATTTGCTGCATGATAATTTTCTGTTTCGGTTTTGCGCTCCTTGCGATTGCTTCTTACCATGCTGTTAATGCCTGCCAAAGCGACGAAGCCGTTTTGTGAAGTATTTTCTGTTTATGGCCCGAGTCACGCGATATTAAGTACTCGCTGTAGCTGCGTGTGCTCTTTCATCGAGTTCAAAATATTACATTTACACCCGTTCCGAAACTCGCTTTAAAGCAGCTCACAAAAAAAAAGCTTTTATGTGACATCTAACTACATACCACATATAGCACTTATATAAAAATATATATATTTTAAGGGACTCTATCACAGTATTCTTGAACGAAATCTAAAATTGAGCTTGAAAGGAAATACTATAAAGATAATAGCTTATTTATGGCGAATATCATAGAGCAACTAAGAATCACGGCAGAAGTTCATGTGGGGTGGCGAATATGATGTACCCAATATGATATAAGACGTAAACTCTAGTATTTGTAGAGTATATGAATCAGATATGAGCTAAAAGCTTTTCCACCTCACAATAGCGTAAGGAATTTTCAGATAAAATTCAATTTGGTGTAATAAAATATTATTTGTATAGGAAAATATGATAAATATACTTTGATATACATATATACAAGCACCAACTGCAATATGTATACCCTATAGCTTTCTCTAAAACGTAAAGGCAATAAAAATGTTGCAAAGAAATTATTAGAGACAAGTTAAATTGTTCATGTCTAAAATATTCCCTAACACTAGAGAGAGTAGTTTACACACAATTATGTAGAATTTTATATGTATAGATACCTAGTAGTTTTCTCAATTTTCATAAACTGCATCAGAAACAAAATATGGTAAAGAAACTATCAAAAAATATAATTAAAATCACAAATAAATCATATATAAATAAAATATGGCGTATTTCCAACTACGTACAGGGTATAACTCAGGCGACTACTCACACCAAAATCATACAACTTGTTAGCCGTATAAGCTTTACAATTGATTTTTGAACAAAAGCCAAAAAACAAATAATAAGCTAAAAGTTCTTCACACTTTCTAGACAAAATAAAGAATTCTTTTCTTTACATATCCGATTAGTCTGTTATTATAATAATTATAATAACGGTGTGCGCCATGTGACACTGAGTGGTATAAAGTTTTAAGCGCACTTTCCTTGCCACTTGTTTCTTCAAGGACAAGCCGTGGGGCAAAAGTTTTTGAAAGTCAAACGCTGTTTTCTCACATGCCTCAGCGAAGCTCAAGCGCACTTTTTGATTTACTTACCCGTCGATCAGTTTAGTCAGTTGACCCACCGCCAGATAGCACCACCACCCAGCCGTAGCACCGATAGTCGCACCGAGTTGAGTATGAAGGTGCCTCGTACCGTACATCGCACATCGTACATTGTATAGCGTACATCTCACATGATTTGCATCGATTTGCGCGCGCCCACTCTCGCCCATGATGTGCGCAATGCCGTGTTCGAGCGCATACTAGTTGCGTTCCAAGTTGTGCTTGACGCCGGCGGCCGCTCCGAAGCCGGGCAGGGGTTGTGCATTCGGCGCATGCGCATTAGCGCAATCGAAACAGGTTTGCTCTCCGAGTGCGAGCGGGACAGACGCATGCGATAAAATGATGGCAGCACTGCTCTTTCCAGCTGCTGCCGTTGCTGCTGCTGCTGCTGCTGCCGCTGCAAGTGTGTGACGTGTGACGTGTGGGATTGGGGCCCCCATTGGAATTGCAGGCGTGGAGGGGAAATTGCTCCGCCCATTGAAAAGCTGCCAATTTTCGTATCAACGGCGTATTTTTAAGTTTTCAACTTTAGCATGTAGTTGTAGGGTTTTAATTAGTACATTCAAATAACGCGAATGAAAAGAATGGTCCTACACACACACACACACACTCCATCTGAAAGTAGGTATGTAGTTCGCATATAAGAAAAGCACTCATAGTAACAGGTAAGCAATAAGACACATAAAGATCACTTGACTTATGTATTTATGATACTATCTACTTATTTTAGATCTAACTTGAAATATTTCGTATGTCAATAAGAATTTAACTTAGGATCAGTTGAATATGTTATATAATATGATTCGGACTGCAACTAGACTATGAAATAATTAGATTTGAACCTTTCACTATGAAACAATGTTTGAATATATTATATAAAATATATATTAAATACATTACTTAAGCAATATCTGGTTTCATTAATGTGAGAAAGTCTATAATATATTTAGCAGAACTTCAAGAGTTGTAGGTAACAGAACTGTTGGCATGTATTTTGCAGGTGTTTTATGTTATGAGCCCAACTTTCGAAGATCTAACATAAACAAGGCAACATTAAATGTTAAATTTCAAATATTATCAGATCAACATGGTTTTAAGGAAGGTAACGAAGAAGAGTTTTGTACATTATCGCTCCAATGTGCACAAACACACTCGAAATCATGTGTGCATGTACGTACATATGTACTAGCATGTGACTGTGTGTGTGTGGAGCATCTAGCGACCCAACGGTCTGCACATGAGCCTATGTCTGTCTACATCTATAGACTCTGAACATGAGCTAATCAGCAGAACTCAAACTGCGTCCCCGGCCCAACTGCCCCGGCCCTGCCCCGGCCTGCCCCACCACTCCAGCATCCTGGGCTGTCGAAAATTGCGTCCATGTCATGCATTCGCATCCATTCATTACCCACTAGTAGCTGAGTGGCCGGACAACAGCGTTTGGCGTTTTGGATCCCTGCAAATATGCCGTGTTCGCATGTTATCCCAAATGTTCGGAGTGCCCAAATGCACCCGCTGCACATTAGCCGGCCGAGAGCCAAAAGCTGTGCGCTGGGCGCTGGGAGTTGGGTATTCTGTACTTTATTTTGCCGAACGAGCAAACATCTTGTCCGACTAGGAAACAAATGGCTTTGCTGGTTTCAACATTCAGCTGCTCCTTTTTTGCATGGCCGTGTTTTTTTTGCTCACTTTTTTTTCGGTGTTGTTACGGGCTGACTTTGCCGTCCGCACACAACTTCACAAATCCTTATATATGCATGTTTACACAGCTATCCCTTAAAGTATTTCAAAAATGTTCCACGATGCACAAATGTTGTTTCAGCAAATGAAAGAATACTTTGCTTTAACGTGTTAAAAGAGCACGATTTCGAGTTGATGTAAATTTTAATGCAAATTATTTCTCTTCAAATTAAATTTATTGAAGTTGTGCAGTGGAGAAGCTGGCAGAAGACGCTTTGGTGAAGGATTCTTATATAAGCAGTGATCCAATAACACCAGCATAACACCTTATATACTAGATCAACCCAAGTCTTATTATTAAGCTATAAAAGCTTGTAAGAATGAAGTTCTATAAAAAGCTCTTTGCAGACTATTCTTAAGAGCCGAAGATAGCTTCATTGTTTTGTCATAAAATTTAATATTTAAAATAAATCGTATCAGAGCTCAAGTGCTAAAAGTAAAGCGTTTGTCTAATACATCTTATCATCATTTCAAAATTCTGTCAATACGTTTTCGGGCTATACATGGAGAGAGTTAAAGTTAAGATAATATTAATGATATAGGTCATGTTGAGATCACTTTTATGACTGCCTTATAAGCAATACGATTACATTATTAAAACATGATGAGTAATAAAATGCCTCATATCTATGCAGTGATCAGTTAATGAGCTGATCATAAGCCCCGCTCAAGTTTGACAATAAAACTTTACTAAAAGTTTGTAGGTTTTCCCATACATAAATGCAAAATATGCTATATTTTAAAATGCATATCTTATATGTGTAGTAAATAGTAATCTCTGGCTAATATGATTCCAAACATGTAAAGTTTGTCTACTACGTTTCATACTACCTATAGCCAGAGTTATGATTCTGCTTAGAGTATTAAGGATGTCATAAGATGCAAAGACAATTGCATATATTACAGACAAGTCTTGTCTTTTGCTTAACACATAGATGGCCTATCATAGTGCAGTCAGTTACATAATCAGCGTTCGTTCCGTGAAACGATCAACGCGAATGAGCCTTAAAACAAAAGCCAAATGGAGGGAAACATGAGCCAAATAAAAAACCCATTTGCACACAAATTTACTCCCAAAATGGCCAAGGAGCGCATCATTCAACTTGGTCTTCGACTTCGACTGGCAACTGGCAACTGGCAACTGGCAACTGGCAACTGGCATTTGGTAACTGGACACCGGATGCAGATAAATCTTTGGGCTGCCGCCAACAGAAAGAAAACAAGCTGAAAGCTCTGGCAAAACAAGTGCGAGTGCGTTTGCATGCGCACGAGGACCTCAGACTGAAGTTAAAGCTCGATCGGAATCATGCGATAAGCAGGCTTCCAGTCGCCACTCGCCCCACGCCCCGCTGGAATCCCCTCAATCGCCATTTGGGGGCCCGTTGACAAACTTAATTGCGCCTATTCCTGCATTAATTGTACACACACGCGCGATTGGGCGCACGATTTGCATGGCGTCTGTGCCAGCGGTGTCCAGCTGCGGCTCCTCCTGGCCAGGCTCGAGATTTCCTCGCTTTCTTCATAAAGGGCGGTACGTGCTACCCAACTAGTTGGCGGTATGTGTTAATTAAATATTTAAATTATTCCCATCATTAATGGAGGATCGCCAATTGGTGAGCCCAAAGTCGCTTCCAGTGCGTCTAGACTATTTGTGGCAGCAACAACAACAACAACAGCAGCAGCAGCAGCAGCTGCAGCCACAGCTACATTGGTTTAAGCCCCCGCCATGTCAGAGTCAGAGTGCGGGCTGCCTTGTTCGATCTGCGTTTGTTGTTGCTTTTTTTTACTTTTTATTTTTTATTTATTTCTGCTGTTGTTTTTAAGTTTTTTTTTTTGCATTTGATGTTGGGCAGCGCGAAATGAAAAATGGCGACACGCGTCCTTTGGGCACAAAAACCACAAAACAATTTTATTTTATTTCCACACACAGCACCAGCAGCAGCAGTGACAATAATTTAACGGGCAACGTGTCCTTGCGCCAGGACAATGAATTTAAATAAAATTAATTAAATTTGTTTTTCGTTGGGAATTGGACTCGGACCTCGGACCTCGAACCTCGGACCACGCAAATTGAAAACTGTCGAACGAGCATTGGGCAATTGTACAATTCGAAGTTTTTTTCTGCTACTGTGCAGCAGCAGCAGCAACAATAACAGCGCCAATTCCCACCGCAAGGATAACAACGACAACTGAGCCATAAACTTGTACGCTATCAATATACATTTGAGCATAGATAAATTAGAAAACGCTTGCGCCTACAGCCATTTGAGATACAAATTAGAACCGCGGACCAATAGTGCGCCGACTTTTAGCGCAACCATTCATACGCCCATCACACACACACACACACACTCGCACACACACACAAAACACAGTCAACCGCGAATGTACGCAAAACATAACCATGCCCGAGCAACGTCCTCCATGGTGTAACGTACGCCGGGGGCAGCTTCTGCTGCGGCCCGCTCTCGAATGAGTTATAGCGCTTGTTGGCGATTTTATTGCCACAGCGCAGCCATAAAATATGGTAAATTATAGCGGTTTGTTGTTTTGGCCATTTTGTAGCCAAATAATGTACCACGTGTGCGTCCGGACCCTGCGGACCTGTTTCGGATACGGATCGCCAACGCACCACCACTATCCACTATCCGCTATCCGTTGCCCAACTGCGGTTGTGTTAAATAGATTTTTTTTTGTATAAAAAAATCTGTTTAAGTTTTAGAGAGAACTATTCATATGTATATATATGTATATGTATATATAAACATATATACTATTCAGGTAACTGAAACTGTTTATAACCAAAACTTAGTAATGTATTTTCTTAGGAAATCTATTATAATGATATCAAATATGCTTTATAACAAAAATTTATATATTTTTGCTGTTTTGCAAAAATCGTAAACATTTAACAATAGTTTTTTATTCCTTACTTCCAATTCTGTTTACGATTTTAAAAATGCAATGTGAATTATCTTTTAGTTTAGGACAACATTTAAATATGATTATAAATTCAACCTCAATAAACTGAATTATGATTACTTTTGAAAATATCTCAAAGAATAACCTGAATATCATCTATATTTCACAGATCATTGTATATCCCAATAATTCGAAATTTCAATGGAATCACATTTTTTACGAATTACACAGGAATTCGAATTATTGAACAGGAATTCGTACGATTTTTCTTCAAGGGGACAGCATTTGTTACTAATTATTGAGGTTTTTGATTTAGACTGGGATGAATTATCGGTATTCGACTGTATATTCAAAAACTTGGATGATAAATCTCAACTGTCATTTTCATTATAATACAATATTTAAACTGCATCAAAAGTATTTTTATACAGCTTCTCCTTTAAAGCTATTCAAGCTCATATATATATATAACATATATAATATATACATATATATTTATATCATTTACAGCGTATGGGATATATTACACTGTCTGCGACGTGCATAAACAAGTAACAACGTTGAGAAAGCGACTGTATAATGCCCGCTCACGGTCCAAAATCAGCTGAATTTTTTAATAAATTTATATGATGTGATTTGTCATATCCTAAAGAGAGCCTCATATAGCTTAGAGATATATCTGTAAAGAAGAGCAACAATTATTCAACTGCAAAGCATGTTGATCCGAGCTCCATAACTGTAAAAGATATTGCTTATTTCGATTTGCATCTTCTCCAAGGTTCATATATAAATAATTTCTGGTCAATTTATAGAGGAGAACGAGGGCTCGTCAAAATATAGGCACACCTGAAACGAACGCAGCTATGTAACCTTGTCATTTTTCTGGTAAAGACATGGGTATATATATTCCAAATTTCATTTTACTTGCGATCATACAGACAGTCGTAAGAACGGACAGCATGACGAATATTGCACAAAGCTAATATACTCTTTTCACATCACGAACAAGTATTAAATGGGGCGTCAGGTGCTGCAACATTCGCATAGCCCATTATGCCACATGGTTACGGCTGCCTCAACGGTTGAGGCAATTGTGCGGAAAACCCCTAAACATGTTTTGGGTTAATTTAAAATGTGGCCAGGCCCGATTCGCACAAATAAAAGACAAAATTAATGTTGACATTTTCCACTCTGTGGATAAAATTGCAAAAGCCAAACAGACAAAAGCCAATGCAACAGTGGAGCTTATATGCGTAGGGTTGATTAGGGCATGGTCAGTGCATGCACACACGCAAACACACAGACACACATAGACTGCACTCTGCTAAAGAGTGCAATTGAATGCAGATGCTACCATAATTCAGACAGCTAATTTGAAAACTTCGAAATTTATCTAACGATTCACGCACGCAAAATTTCGAACAGCTTTAGCAGGGCACTAAAAAGAACAATAAATTTCTTTAATTAAATATTTATTACTATAATATAATATATGATATTACTATACTTAATTAAATAATGAATTTCCAGTCTAACGTAAAGTAATCCTAACCTATCTACGGTGTATCCGAACTTTATCTGTTATCCCTAGCTCTTTTACTCTCAGAGATCACCTAGGCTGAAAACATTATTCTTAACTCTTTCCTAATTCGAATTCTCTGTAAGTGTTTCAAATGAATTAGATTTGTTTATGGTTCTTTGAGATGGAATCACAATTTCTATCATTGTCAATGGACTGGGGGTTATAGTGCTTCAAATTGATTGCCGTACATTTGGGTGTGGTCGCATTAACCACATTTCTCAATCCTATTTAGGAACGAGGAAGAAAAAGAAGTCGAAAAAAACACTCAGTCATGTCCAGAATGCGATACACATGTGACGCGTGTCACAAATGTAGAGAAAACCCATAAATCGTTGATGACAAAGTGGAATTATCGGCGTTCCAAAAAAACATATTCGTAGTTACATACCAATCATAACAATACGTGTATAATCCGCTTTGACAGTTTAGACCCTCGAAAGAGCTCCGAAAAGAGTAGCCAAATATATTTCATGAGCTCCTTCAATACAATAAAGATAATGATCTTTAACAGGTTTAGGTTACTTCTTAATGCTCCAATTATCCATGGATACTTGAAATCTATATGTATCTTTTATTCCCTTTAAGGGAATTTTAATCACTATTTATGACTCACATTCAACTCTGAATTGACTTGACATAGCACTTGGATAAAAGACACTGCGTACTTCGGTGGCAGAATATGAGATAGACAGACTAAGTCTGACATGAATTCGTGAGAATCGCATAGAAGGGCAACAGGTATAATTTGCAGAGCTGCGGGAAGAAACTTGACATTAGATTTTGTACGTTATTTGTATAATATAATACCTACATACATGCATATAAACATACAAATGTGCATACATACTCATATATATATACATATATACATGCATGCATTCATACATTCACACATTCAGACTTACATACATACATATGTATATATGTACATACATATGTACATTCTTACATGCATGCATCCATATATTCACATAATCAGACACATATGCATACATATATATACACACACATACATACATACATAAATACATACATCCATACATAAGTATAAACTTATATACATACATATTAACATACATACATACATATTTACTTACATACTAACATACTAACATACTAACATAGTAACATACTAACATACTAACATACTAACATACTAACATACTAACATACTAACATACTAACATACTTACATAGTTACACACATACTTACATAATTGCATACATTCATATATGCTCACTTAAATATATACAAATAGACATGCATACATACATCATAGCTTCCTTTTGCTGCATTTTCTAAACTTCAGACAGTTGGCTAAAGGCCAAGTTTCTTTATGCCAGATCACAAATATTTGAATATAAAAATTCCGACTCAGATTGTCAAGTCGATGAGAATTGTATATAAAATCACTTTTATATCTCATTATAAAAAAAATATTAAATCGTATATCTATGTCTTACCTGTTTTTTACACCTTCCATTAAAAAAAAGTTAAATACATAATCTGATGTTGTCTCTTTATTTTATTTTATTTAATTTTAATTATATATATATATAGTGCAAGTTTACAAACTTATTTTGTATTATTATTTTAAAAATTGTATTACATTGTCAGACCTACATAGTTATATATATGTATATTTATATATGTATGTACATGCTTAAAGAAAAGGTTAACTAGAAAAATTAGCTAGCAATGCGTTAAGAAGTGATTACATTCTTACATACAATTATGAAACAGTACATCATGATGCATATGTGCTTACATCAATTATGAATACATAGTACCGATGCACATATTTACATAGTAGTTACTGCAAACGATGAATACATTTTTATATAGTTTTCCCACTCTGGAGCTGTTATTGATAAGTGGTTGCATCGATTAATCAATTTGTATTATGGATATATCACAGAAAACACTGGCTATCAAGTTTTTTGCAGCTATCAAAAATTACATTTCTTCAAATAAATCAACTTAAGCACACTTTTATCCATATTTAATACAACTTACTTAGTTTTATAGTGTTTCTGATATTTTTGCGCAATTCTAACTTAAATAGGTTTAGTTTCTTTAAGATATAATCGCATCTGTATGCATACTTATCATAAAGGTAGTAATTAAATAACTGTATAAACAACTTTATACAGCGAGCGAGAGTAAGAGAATGAGAGAGAGAGAGAAACTGTGTCTGAGAAGTGTTCCAAGCTGTCTTGGAGAGCCGTGTAGTGTCATCATGTTCGAGTCATTAAACCCCTAACTGGGGGCGACTCAGTGACTCAAATCCCAACGCATGACAAACTGTTGTTGTGTCTGGGAAGTCTGTCTGTCTGCTTAAATTGATGAGTGTGAATATGCTAATTAAAGTTATAAAGTGAAATAATTTACGATATGGTAGGAAATAAACTTTTTATTGCCATGCTTAAGCTACATTTATTGCAAAATAATTAGTGTGGTATCGTTATCGTTATCGCTATCGCTATCGCTAACGCTTAGCGATTGCCGGCGATATTTGCACTTGTCCACTTGGGCCTGGTTATTGAAATATTTGGTATCGGCATCCACCCCCCCCCCCTCTACCCAGGTGATAGTCTGCTCCCCGATTAGGAGTTGGATCGACTGCTAGTTAGATAGCTATTGGTACTGTTATAGATGTTGTTATTGTAAAGCATTGAACCCATGGAGGCTATTGGTGCCGGGCCGGGTCCGGAATGCAGCGTAGAGCTGCTGTTGCTGTTGTTGCTGTTGTTGCTGCTGCTGCTGTTGCTGGTGTTGTTGTTGTTGTTGCTGTGGCTGTGGCTGTGACTGTGACTGTGGCTGATCAGCTTCATATTTGGCGGCGTCTGCGGCGGTGTATCGGGCTGAATCTCGGAAAACCCCACCCTCTGCTGATGGGAATGGGGCAGGTAGGGCGCCTGGCTCGAGCTGGAATGCACCTGGAGCTGGGAGAGGTCGCGATGCATATTGATAGGCGTCTTGGTATGCATGCCCATGGCCTCGGTGTACACCGTAGGTATCCGCGAATATGGCGATGCGGCGGCGTAGCTGCTCATCATACTCAGCGGCGAACCGAGCTCGACTTGCGGCCCCATCAGTGTCAGCGGCTGCTCCGGATGTAGCTGGTTCGTCGGTGAATCTGGCACCAGACCCGATTGCGCCTGCTGCTGCTGCTGCTGTGGATAGAAGTTCTGGCCGAGATATGCCGTAGGCGGTGGTGTCTTGCAGGCGACTGTGTCGGCCACACTCCAGATTTTGGGCTTGCTCGCCGGCACCGGTATGCCACAGTCTCTGCTCAGCTGGTTTTTTTGAAGGGCGTATTCACTGCCAGCAACAACTCCATCCTGGCCATGGCCCTGCACATAGCCGGGATTGTAATAAACGGCTGCCGTCTGCTGTTGTTGCTGCTGCTGCTGCTGTTGCTGTTGTTGCTGCTCCTGCTGCTGTTGCTGCTGCTGCTGATGTTGCTGGTGTGCATGGGCGTGGGCGTGGGCGTGGGCATGTGCGTAGGGATTGTAGGAGTGCGCCGGATGGGAATTGAAATTGGGAGCACCATACGGTGGCAGGCCACGGATGGCCAGCAAGTTTTGCGGCTCACGCTCCAGCTTCTCCTCGATGTCCAGATCCTTGTCGGTCTTGGCCAGCTCGGACTTGATACGCTGATTGCCGGGATCTGGCGATTAAAGTTGAGTTGCCACAACGGAGACAAAATTAAATTAAATTAATTTCCAAGTCAAGAGCGGAAGTAGACAAGTTCTAAGAAGACTGCAAACTTGCCACTTGGCATTTGCCACTTGCCACTTGCCACTTGCCACTTGCCGCTAACAGCTGGCAGCTGGCAACTGGCTCTGGCTCTGGCTCTGGCTCTGGCAACTGGGCGTTTGGCAGTCCTTGGCAGGCGCGGGCAAAAACCCTTGAAATTGTTGGTGGGCGTTGATGCGTGCAACCCTCGCGCACAGTGCCGTCGCAGAAAGCTTTCAGCAACAAAATGCTCCGGCTTCCGCCAACTCCGGCCGTGCCCCGTCCGCCTCTGAGGAGGAGGCGAAGGCAAGTCAGTCGCCAAGTCGAGCAAGGCCGCTTTCCATGCATATGGAGAGCCAAGTGCGGGCGCAAGGCCACTTTGCCAACAATGTGCTGTCAACTTCCGGGGAGGATGTCGCCTAAGCAGTCAGACAAATAAACGGACAAACGGTCGGACGGACGGGCGACGAGCGACGAGCGACGGTTGCCGGGAAGACAAAGATTGCATAACATTCGTTTCGCCACATAAATTGTACTTAAAAGGCCGCTGCCACAAATCTGTAGTTGGGACTGGGGGCTAGGGGCTGGGGGCCAAATGGCATGAAGGGTCAGAAAGCGACAGCCATTCAAATCGATGGAAAGAGAGAATCGGGGCTTTTGAAAAACAATACAAATACGACCTTAAAATGATATAAGCCCCCGCGCATTCTATGGATAAAAAACATTTGGATTTAGCCGCTTGCCTGGGTCAATGACATCTGAGAGGGTCGGGGGAGAGGGACAGGGGACAAATTAAGTGACAGCTTACCAAATGTGTCGCTGGCTTGCAGCTTGGTGCCCTCACCGGGCTCCTTCTCCTTCTCCTCATCCGAGAGCAGTCCGTCGTCATCGTCTTCCGTCTTGTTTTTTGGTTCCCACGTCATTTTATTCTCCTTTTTCAGACGGCGGCGCGCATTCGCAAACCATGTTGAGACCTGGGTGAGCGTCATCTTCGTGATGATGGCCAGCATAATTTTCTCGCCTTTAGTCGGATAGGGATTCTTCTTGTGTTCGCTCAGCCACGCCTTCAACGTGGCCGTCGATTCACGCGTGGCATTCTTGCGGCGAGACGCGAGATCGTAGTTGGGCCCATAGCTGCAATGTCAATGTTTCCCATTATAGATTATAGCTATATAGAACCCCAATATTACAAACACTGAGCAAACAGAAAGCTAAACAACGCCCCGATATGGAACAAACAGCCAAGTGCTTGGCTCTTCCGGTCAATCAGAACGGGCTCAGACCTTAGTCTTATCAGCGCCCAAGGCAATTAACAGTGTTGGCTTGGCCACACCCTTCAGTCAAACAATTACACTCAATCCCATCAAGCCTTTAAAGCAAAAGTCAAATGCAAATACAAAGTCCGCCCGGCGCACAATGGGACAAAGCAATTAAAAGGTGTTTAAAAAACGTATTATATGGTCCTTAACTTGAATCGTTATTCGGAAGTTATTTCGGAATTAATGTAAAGTAAGTCAAAAACAAAATGACCTTACTTTGATATTTTATGGGTTTATTTCTGGAGGTTTCTTCAACTTTGAAGACTGTGGGGGATATTGATTTTTGTGAAGTACTTGTAAGACTTGTAGACTTCTAGGGGGAAGGAAGTAATAAAAACCAAAAGGAAACATTAGTTATGAATATGTTCCAGCACTCTTTAACATAAGATCTTTAGATTATTAGATCTATCAGTTGAAGTATATACTCTAGTTAACTAAATACCAATCTTTAAGCTTCCTTAGACTCTTGTAACATCCCATTTGCATGTCTGCTCTATAAAATTTAGATAAATGTATTTATTCTTCAATATCCCAACTATTTGCTCAGTCTTTAATAGTCCCTTTAAAATTCAGTTTTTCACATTTTTCTCAATTTTTTTTTGGCTCGAGTACGTGTTGCACTTTCGATTCACAAAATGGTACACATTAAAAAAATAGAGAAAGAAAACCGCGAGTGGGGAAACGCTGTGGGAATTTTAATCTGTGCATTTGTAACTTCCTTCCGCCCAGCTCTCCGTACAATCAACAGAGCGTCCCTTCCAGCCATAAACTTATTGAGTTTACTATATATTTTTTAAAAGCATCGCGGCCTGCTTTGGGCTTGGGCAAAGGGAGCATAGCTACAAGCACGATATCCCGGCAGATTGTCTACGCGCGTTGCCACACAGTTTAAGCCCGGACCTAGGCCACTTGCCACATGCCGCGTGGCTCTTGCCCCTTGCCCCTTGCCCCTTGCCACTTGCTTAAACCTTTTGTGGTGATAAAAACTCAGCAGACGGTGCACGAACAACTTTTGGTCGCCGGCCCATGAAAACATTTTAAACTCGCTTAACTTTCTTAGCTGTTTGCATTTGTTTCGAGCATTGTGTATTGGCATATCGCGGATTAGAGACTCACCCGTAAGCGGCCAGAGTGGGATCGTAGGAGTAGTACCCGCTAGTTGATTGCAGGCCGGCTGAGGTCCAAGCGTTCATATCGGTGCCCGAGCTGCTATCCTTCATGCCGTAGGGATTACTCTGAAAGTGAAGCAATTTACACACATTCGAATAGTTAATCAGTCGGTGAAGAGCCTCATTGAGTCGGCTAAGCCGATAAAATGCTTGTAAGCTTCCAGCAATTGCCTACTGGAGTAGCGAGAGCGACAGTTGGACAGTTGGACAGTTGGACAGATCAACAGATCGTGATGGCCTCCAGCAGATCTGTTGATGGCCAAAACAGAGCTGAAAACCGGATGGCAAATTGCTGCGAGGCGCTCGTAACCTGTCGGCTTAGTTTCTGCGTGGACTTATGCCCGCTGCACAAATCCAATTAGCCACATAATATTATCATCGGCATCGGGATCAGAGAAAGACATCAGCACTTACCAGAGGCGAATAGAAGGCCGAGTTGTCCACACCGATGCTGGGGTAGGGGTTCTGCTCGTTAGAGGGATACGGGCCGCCATAAACTCCTACGCCAGCCGAGGGTAACGCCATGCGAGAGTAGCCGCCGAGCGTCAAACGTGCCGAATCGTACTGGCACGAGCACACTGTCTGCCCCGAGACGGGATCCGTGATGATCGGTCGTCCGTTTTCGCAGCAGGACATGCTGTTCGCTACGCGGACATGGGCATCCAGAGCACTGCCGACGCCGACGCCGCCGCCGCTGACAGCTGGATCTGTGTCTGTAGCGCCGGTTACATCGCTGCCGACTGCATCTGCATCCGTCGGCGACGTGGCTGCCGCTGCTGTCGGGCCCGCATTGTTAGACGACTGCGAAATTGCACCTGGACTGACCGGCCCGGTGATGCCTGTCGTAGTTGAGCCGCCCGAGGGACTGAGGGAGGCCTCGTTTGTGCCGGACAGCGGTGAGGGCACTGAGCCCCCACCATGTCCGCTCTGGCTGTCGCCAGTGGTTGCCGCCGCACCACCGAGTAACTAAAAGCAAAAAAGAAAACGGGCTGAATTTATTTCACGAAAAAAACTATATATATATAGAGACAAAAAAGGTTTTTGCAATGGTACGATTCTTAAAACAGGTGATGCGATCAAGGACGACATTCGAGAAAGAGGCAGGAGCTGGGACAGGGGCATGGGCAGGAGCAGGGTATGTTACGCAGAGTGCCGAACCCGAGCCCGAGCCCGAGCCCAGGTCGAAATCAAGAAAACAGATTAAGACGATAACTCCAAATGTCAAAATATTTTATTGGCTTGGCGCATTTTGCGATCCGTTCCATCTATTTTCACTTCATTAATTTTCAATTTATCACAGTCAGATTTCAGATACTGTTTTGGGGCTGCCTTTGCTCTCGTCGTACTCGGTCTCGGGCTCGGGCTCGGATGCTCGGATGCTCAAGACTCGGCACGGGCAGCTCTTTGAAGAGGGTACATCCGAAGTATCAGCGGACCGATCGACCCGCTCGATTGAGTGTGGGCATTGCGCAGCCAAAAAGGCAAAGAAATTGAATGAGGCACTCAGGTATGCGCTTGCACGATAACCGCAGCGAATCGCCGATTCCGATTTGAAAGACTGTAAGACCCTACCACTCAAAACAAACAGCAACAAACACAACAACAACAACAACAGCAAGGCAAGTGCTAGGCTGCTCTGTACCTAAGTCCATAGAGACAGACAGAGCCAGAGAGAGAGAGAGAGTTTGGTCTTAAAAGATCAATGAGCGTAAAATAATTTATTTCCAGAGGCGCTTGACGCCTAGCCTATCCCTATAAGATTATCCAATTCAGCGGAATTCCCTCTTCACGACTGTCAGTATTCTAATTACGTTATGAATAGCTAAAACTACTTATCCCAAGTTTCTTTCTCTCCAGTTGACATTAAGGAAAGGGAAGTATATACTTAATCTTTTGATTAACCTGTTACCAAAAACTTAAACAACAGTTATTACTCATGCCACTTGTTGCTACCGTCTCTCAATCGCTGAGCTACTGTAGTCAAATTTATGCTTTAAATAATAATGGTAATTCACGGTTTAAACAAGCTGATTCTCAACACCTCCTGCCGGGCTATCTAATCGCAAAGCAATTTCGTGCGGACACACCGGGCCGCAGCCCCAACTCCAACTCCAACTCCTGTCCGGGACTTGAAATTATTGCATAATGAAGGCGTTTTCATGAATGAAATCTAATGAATTCTGAATGAATGACCACTGCCTGTTGGCCGATGGCCGATGGCCAACTGTAACGACGACGACGACGACGACGACGACAGGGAACGAATCCAAAAAACCACAACAAG
Source organism: Drosophila gaucha (assembly GCA_035045545.1). NCBI lineage: Eukaryota > Metazoa > Arthropoda > Insecta > Diptera > Drosophilidae > Drosophila > Drosophila gaucha. The sequence goes on from JAWNOY010000292.1 coordinate 4,417,846, forward strand.
TGGCTGGCCAGCCCCCCTCCTCCTCCTTCCCCCCTCTCTTTGAGCAGAGTGTGGCCCTCTCTTTCGCTCAGTCAACAGCTAATGTACAAAACGCTGCGCGCGCTCATTTCTTATTATTCTTTATTTTTATATGCGATTCGAACATCAATTTCAGTTTTTGTGGTCGTCCATAAAAAACACATATCAGCGACGACAACGACACTGAGGACCAGGACCCGGTACCCGACTGGCCAGCAGGCCCGCCGTCCAACTGTCCATCTGTCCGTCTGTCTGTCTGTCTGTCGGGCTGAGCGCGGTCCGGCGAGGCAGCCACCGGCCAGCGCTTATTATCGGCACGCAAGTCAGTTTATTTTTAATGATTCTCACTCACCCACTCTGGGATGCATTGTGGAGGACTCTGTAGAGGCGCAGCAGCGAGCGCGAGGAGCCCAGTTTATCGTGAGCCGAACGAACAGACACACACACACACACACACATATACACACACAGGATTGGTTGGTCCCGCGGGGACTGGATTGGCTTAAAGACGGCTTTAGTTACCACAATGCGGAAATGTTGCAAATGTTGCCAAGTGTTGGCAACTATTAAATATTGCTTTATAGTGCGCTGTTTTATGACTTGAATATTACGATAAACGGTGTGAACTGCATGTCCGCTTTTGAAGTCTGAAGTCTGCCATGTCGAGGGAAGGATATACACACACAAACGCACACACACACACACTAATAAAAATATATGACATTAATACAAGAAGCATTTCAAATAAATTACTATTCTGCTTGATATAGAGGCAATTGTAAAGTTAATCAAAGTTTTGTATAAGCTAATTATTGATTAGCTAAACAATGAAAAAGATATCGTGAGTGTCTAGTATTGTCGTAGCCAAAACTATTGATCAAAACAATACTAATGAAAATAATAATGAATTTTAATAAAAATAATGATAATAATACCAAAATAATTATAATGATAATAATAATGACAATAATAAAGATAATGGTAATGATTAAAGTCCCAAACTAATGTGAGTATCTAGGATTGCACTAGCCAAAACTATTGATCAGAATAATACTAATGAAAATTATAATGACAATGAAAATATTGATAATAATACAAAAATAATGATAAAACTATTGATAATAATAATGACAATAATAATGATAATAATAATGATAATGATCAAAGCCCCACACTAATGTGAGTGTCTAGTATTGCACTATCCAAAACCATTGATAAAACTAATACAAATGAAAATAGTAATGATGATGTTAATGATAATGATAATAATAATGATAATGACAAAATAATGATAATGATAATGACAAAAGCCAAATTACTTTTTGCAAGAATACACACGATCGTCATCACCAATGCAAGTTGAGTAATGACCAATTTGCATTGCTCATTAGTAAAGAATTCAAAGTCAAGTCTCAAATTCTCAACTAAACATGCCCAATATTTGCGACTTCCTTTAGCTCAACTGCATTTGGAATAGCTCAATCCATGATCCACTCAATTGCAGCGAGGCGAGGGCTGCGTAATATAACTGAATGGCTGCATGAGGCAAGTTCAAAGAATCGAATGCCACGCAATCAGCGTAGCTTGCAATATCCAAATTTGCAAGTAAATGCGAAAACTTTTTAAGTAGGCAAATCGACAGCCCACAACAAACGAAAAGTGAAAAGCATCAATTGTAATTGCTACAGCGAACGGGTTCTACTTATTGAGTTGCCTTTGAAGTGAGCAGACAGCAACAGCAATGCCCCACCCTGTGGCACACATACACCACAAGTGCACCAGCAGTGCACCCCGACCACCCTGCTCTGGCCGAAAGATGTTGGAAAAACTGCTGCCGTCACTTTATGGTTATTAATTTTATGATTTATGTTAAAGCTCACGAAAACGCCTGGGCAGCAGCTCCAGACCCACCTTTTTGCCAATTTCAATTCCAATTGCCAATTGCTCAGTGCGTGCAACAAAGGAGCTGTGTGCGTGTGTTGCGGGTTGTTGTGGCTGCTGCCGTTTCGCTCTTATTGCTGCTACCGCTGAAGATGCGTTTATGGATTTTTGTTTTTGCACTACCAAACAACTGCAACAACAACAGCAGCCTGGGCTCTAAACAAAGAGTCTGCTGAAAAAAGTGATAGCTGCTCCGCAATAGGTTGCGCCTGACGCCAGTCGGACTTGCCAGTGCAACTCGGCAACGGCGCCGACAACAACTGCAACAACAACAACAGCAATGACAAACAATAAGCGAAATTAAAAGGAGCAGAAGCTGGCGCAGGAGCTTGAAGCCTGGGTTCTGCGAACATTGAGTTTCGGTTTTTGGTTTTGGTTCTGGCTATGGCTCTGGGCGCTGCAGACAGAGACTCCAGGCATTGGCAACGGCAGTGCGTCGTGGCATTTGGCATATTCTCACATTCATCCAGGCAGCCAACCAGCCAACCAGCCATCCAGCCAGCAGAAGCAATACCCATGCCCATGCCCATGCTCAAACCCAAGTCCATTCCCATTCCTTGCCAATGCCAATACCAATCCGAATGCCCATAGCTCTGATGCGTGTTTTTGCTAATGCGAATAAGTTGTTGTTGCTGTTGTTGTTGCTGTTGCTGTTGCTGTTGCTGTTGTTGCTGTTGTTGCGCTCCTTTTATTGAATTAACTTCAGTTTTCAGTAGTTGTTGCTCCTCGTCGTTGTCGTCGCAGCCAACTCTTTGTTTTCAGCGTGCCAGTGGCTTTCAATGTTTGCATTAAAAATTCATAAATCAATTATGGAATGCACACTGCAAAATATTAGTTTTTTCTCGCATCATCACGGTCCAAGACCGTTTCAGGACCTAACTATGGCTATGCAGCCTGGGAATTTCAGTTATTCTGCTATGAAATGCGTGAACTGCGGCTCCTTCGCATCGAGGAAGTTGACAATTCTGTTCATGCGCCCAGACTCTTGATTAAATTCACTTACACACACGCACCACATATACATACACATACACACTACACATACATATCCATGTTCATATTGAATTCATCAGCGATTTTCGTGTGTGTCATATTTGGGATGCCGAATTGGCGTTGAAATTAAAATTAAATTAATTTAATGAATACGACTTTTTGGGCACATCAAATCGTGTGTATATATTAATATTATTTATATCTGTCATATATAGTATTTTCAGCTGAGATATTGGTTTTGAATTCTAGGTCATGTACACATATATATGATGTAATTCTATAGGCATAGCACAGAGTAGAGATATATTTATATGTTTATATATTGAATGTGAGTCTTAGACTTAGATTAAATTATATATCGAGTATTTCAATATGCTTTAACTGAACTTAAGAAATTCTTATAAGAAGCTATAAACTTGAAACAATTTTTAGAGAACAAGATCAAATCAAATATCGAGTATTTCAATATGTTTTAAATGAAATTAACAAATTCTTATAAGAAGCTTTAAATTAAGAACAATTTTCAGAGAATTTACATAAGTTTATTGCACTATTCTTTAAAGATGCTATAAAAGAACTAATCTTAATCATAAACTTATAAAAATGTATATAAAACATTTACAATCAGAAAGCAAAGTAGCAAAGAAACTGCGTAAAAAACATAATTAAAATTGAAGCATATGTATATATGTAACTATTTATATTTTCTTAAACCCATATGGATCTATATTTAGAAACAGCTAAGTTTTCATACTATAAATTGATTAAAATATATAATTTAAAGAGCCTCATAAAACGCATTGTTAACAAATTAAGTTTATAAAAGTTAAACAAGTTTCACAACAAACCTCATTAATGAAGCCCACCAAGAAACCTCGTATCGTAGCGTAGACTAACTTAAACAGAAGTTCGCTTGCAGTAGAATAGTTGAGAGAGAGAGAGAGAGACAGAGCGAACCGCAGCAAAATGACGCTGGGTCACATTAGTAGACCGCACTTTGCACATCCGCAGACATAATTATAGTCGATAATCTGATCATACATTATTTTAATTAAAGCCATTTGCCAAGTTTTGCATATTATAATAAACGGCGCTCTATGCGATTCTCATACACATAAATTAAGCCCACTGCAAGGGCAATAAGTATATATGTATACTATAAGAGGGTAGCATATTTACGACACTCACTGTAGAGGCAATGTTGTGTCCTGCCTTCGGTCTCGGTGTCGGTCTCTCACACAGAAACCTCAGCTAACTAATTTGAATTACTGAACTTCACATTACCTACAGCTCCTGCCCCGCCCCCTCCCCCTCCCTACACCAGCTCGCAGAAGTAATTATGGTCTGGAGGCAGGGCAACGGCTGCACAATGTCCTAAATTGTGCAACATTTGCCTGGGGCCGTCTATTACCGGTGCAGCAAAGTCCAGAAGCTGGACATACTCGTATTCCTTGAATATTCATGCCAGCCTCTGGCCAGGCGGCAAAAATTTAAATTTATGTTTATTTCCAATTCAGCGCCGACGTTAAAGGCGTTTAAGTATATATATATATAAATACACAGGAGCACATATGTGACTATATATAGTTATATACCTTAGCTAGAGTGTAAGGCATAAATATAATTTAGTTTCAAATAATCAGTATGCAATTTATATAAAAAAAACATTCGAGAAGAGCTTTAAACTCTATATTTTATAGATAATACTGACTCCAGACTAAACTGATTTGATTTTGCAACGGTTTTTAATATAGTTTCCATAACTGAATCTCAATTTCCGAGAAATATTACTTTTAGTTGTTGACACTAGGCCTTATATCACATATATATTAACTTTAAAAGTGGAATCTTTTCATTTGTATAAGAGAAAGTTATTAAAATATCGCAATCATATTTTATAAAGCTTGAAAAAGTTCCAAAAAAGGTGTTTAATCAAACTAAGACTTCAATTTTAAGAAATAGTTAAGACTTAAAACGTTTTGTTCTTTCGAAATCCGTTCAGAATCATTTTATTTTACTCTCTCCTATACAAATATGTTTCAATTTATAGAACAATGTAATTGAATGACTAGATCGATGATTATTATTGGAAATATTTTAAAGAACTACAGATTTTATTTTTCTAAGAAATACCAATCTACAAATTGAAGTTTCCTATTAATTAGCTTATATGACATATATGAGTTCATATAACTTAAGAGTCTATTCATTTATATGACTGAAATTTGAGACCGGATCTTTGCTCTTCAGTTGCTTCAAAATGTCACTTAATTTCTTATAAAGAATATAATATTAATAAATACTAGATGAGTTATACGAGGAGAATATTAATATATATTTTATTATATTATATATATTATATTAATATTCTTTTTGTATAAGTCCTACATGAGTTATATGAAAATTAAAGATCTACTTTAAATTGTCAATTAATTTGTCTTCTGAGCTAATACCAGACTAATTTGATAGATAGAAACTTATATACTTATATGAATGTATATTATGTGAATGTATGTATGTACATATATACAGTCACATATGCCAAGGCAAGAAACCGTAAAATTATATATCTATAAATACTATGTTATAAATATTAAATATTTTTTTAAAATTTCCTGTATACAATAATTTTTAAAAATATATCTTCTTATATACAATAATTTTTAAAAATAAATTTAATAATTATTATATAAAAGAAATATATAAATTAAAATATCCAAACAAGGAACTTAAACAGGCCAGCGAATCTTGTGTAATAAATTGAGATGATATTCAAATTCGGTATATTGATATATAGATATCATATGCAAATTCTCTGATCCCTTATATATATACATATATATCATCTATCTATAATCTCACATAAGCGTTTGTTCAGCTTACCTGATTTGCCGACGGGTAACCATATCCAAACTGCGCATATGCAGCCATTGTCGCGTTCGTCTTTGTCGCTGGACTGCTAACGGGAACTGGCTACGGCAACGGCTAAAGCTACGGCAGGTCGCGAGTATGAGTGCTCACTGTGGGGGGTGCCCGCGCCCTGCAAGGATGCTGTGAAACGTGGAGCTGGCGGACGCTGAGCGAGCACTTGACAAGGGGTTGGGTGTTGGGTGTTGGGTGGAGCTGAAGATGGATGCGGATATGGATGTGGATGTGGATGTGGATATGGAGATGGTGTTGTTGTTCGTGGTGTTGGTGGTGGTGGCGTGCGTGCTTGGCGCGAGCGCGGCTAAGCACTCTGGGCGCTTTTGTTGTTTGTTGGTTTGTTGGCTATTGTTGTTGTTGTTGCTGCTGTTGCTGTTGTGTTGTTGGCCTTGTTGAAAATTGATAAAACAAATTGTCGATGTCGAGCAGTTCTCTTAATGTCGCCGGAGCCGGAAAATGTTTTGTTTGTTTTGTTGTGACTTTGCGTTTTATTCTTTTACTTTTGTATGTTTGTTTGTTGCTTGTGTTTTTTTTTATTATTTTATTGACTCTTGGCACTGCTGCGGACAGCTGCTGCGGACAGCCGACAAATCGTCCTCTGATGCTGGACACTATTTATTTACGTATTTGCCACGAGTCCCCGAACTCACTTTGACACGGACTGAACACTCGACCGAAAAGGTCGCGCAAGTTAGTCACAATAACATGTGTTGCTTTTTAGTGAATGTGTTTCTTTTAGTTTATTTTGTTGCTGTACATAGATAGATCGGAGGCAATATTATTGGTTGCTTTTCGTTTGTGTTTGCTTAGTTAGTTTATATATTTATGGACACGTCGAGTTATAACTTTTACGTCTATTGCACAAACACCGAGAATTTGTTATTTACGGCAGTTGCACCGATCGACGGCTGAAACGAGTTCCACAACCTGTCAGTGGCCTCTCTCTCTCTGAACGAACGGGCTTGAAGTCCGTCGACAAGGCACAGCTGGGATGTGCGCCTATGCCTATTCGCGTTTAAACACAAACTGGTCTGCCCGATGCCAGAGACAGCCCGTCCAAGGGGCACACAAGGCCGACGCGCTGTCGACGACGTGAGCGCGCGAGCGAGAGCGCTAGCTGCCAACTGTAGTGGGGGAGCGAGCACAGCAATGTTCTGGTTAGCTGCCGTTCCAACCAGAGAGCGAGGCGCATTTGCCGTCTCTGTCGACGCGGCGCAACAGCACATTGGCGCGAGCGAGACAGCGTCGTGTGCTCGTTTCGCTCTGTGTGACTGTTGCTATCGACAACGCCCACCTCCGACTGGAATGGAAGGCAACTGCAGTCATCGCAGCCAAGCATATTCCAGTGTTTGCGCTTCCCCTTTTCGTTTTTTTTTCTTTTGCTTGTGTAATGTTGGAAACATTTTTATGGCGGACTGCGATCGAAAGGCTTCGCACATTTTTGAGTTTCTTCCGTAGCTCCTGGCCGCTGTTGTTGTTGTTCTTGAATATGTATATGTGTGTAGCTACTTATTGCTCGCTCAGTCAAATGTAGTTATTAATTAAGAATCAAAATAGTGGGCAGAGATATAAAAATATTAATATGGAATAAAAATGAGTGAGAACAGAATTATGTAATGAAGAATCTTAAAAATTAATAAAAATAATATTAATATTCAAATTTTAAGCGATCTCAAATGAAAGTTGAGATTGGTATATACATGTATACTTATACATATGTATATATGTATATATCGTTAACAAGTGCTGATCAATTGAAATACATTAACTAACCAGTTTTAAACAAAATTTATTTATTGTGAGTTCTGCATGTTAACAAATGCATTTCAACAATAGCAGTTTATATTTATATTTATTATTAATATTTTAACAAGCTGTCATCAGGTTTTCGCTGATATTCCTTTGAATGTAAATTCTAAAAAAATAATTTAAAATATAAATCAGACTGAGATATCTTTGAATTTCATCTAAATTAATTGAAATGTTTTCAAATTTAACTGTACATAAACTTAACTTTGTTTTATTAAATATAAATGTCATGAAACTTAAATAAATATTCTAAAAATATTTTTGAAAAATTAGAATTAGAATTACTTTCCAAAAATTAGACACATATTTCGTAGAACCGAGAAAAAAGGAATTCAAGGCCTCAAGGCAAGATCGTTATACGAAACCAAATGTGTGTTTGGAGTGTTACAAAAAACAAACAATTCAATTCGAAATGAAATCGAATGCCGCGAGACACTTGAAATTCCACAAGCACTTGGTCGCATTCTAATTTATGAAAGATCGGCCCATTTTGTTGGAATTCTTGTAAGACGAGGCTTCACTGTTTCTTTTCGTTTTGGGGGTGTTAACGCGCTGTCATTTATAATGTATGCCGCAGAGAAAAAGAGTAGGAATGCACATGGGCAGAGTCTAAACGCACATGTTTTGGCGAGGATTGCTACTTAGCATCCAGCAAGGGGACATTATGAGCTGAGTGACCCTTGAGATCCGAGTGGCGGATCATGCTAGACTGGACAGTGGCAGCACTTGATGGCGCCAACTCGAAATCCAAATCCAAATAATGTTTAAGGAAATTCAAAGTTGAGACGACTTTAAAATTGAGCAGAAGTTTTCGCTTTGCTTATGAGAACTTTTGCAGATGTTGCACTTCATTTAAGACACACACACACGGCCTACACCCACATATCATAAGCTCTGCTGGGGAATTGAAATTCTATTTTCATTTTGTCAAAAACAATAACTCGTTCATTTTTGTGCCACTGAACATAACATGCAGATTATATTGAAAACAATTTAAATGTAGATTGTAGCGTTACCAGAGATAATAGTGCTCCTTGGCATCAGGTAGGACTACACGCACGCACACATACACACACAGTATGTATATGTGTGTGGGCTGGGCACCAGAAACAGCACCAGCTGCACGAATGGGAGTTGCAAGCTCTCATCCCATCCTGCCCCACTCCTCGCTGCGTTGCTTCCTCTTACTTAAGTGTTGTTTCATGTCACCTGGAAAGCAATTGGACATGAAATTGTCGCTTTTCAGTATATGGCACACACACATAGACAGACGCACACACACAGACACAGAAACAGGGCCACACGTGTGTGCTACACAAAATCTTCTTAAATTTGTGCATCAATGCATGCATACCCATAAAAGTAATAAAATAAAATCGTATCCGAGAACAAATGATAAAGTCACACAGCCGAGGACAATTCTATGTAAATTGCTTTCAATAAATTTGTTGCTTAAGCCGAGCCGTGGACAAGTCCCAGCAAAGATTTTGTGGCAAATTGCAACCATTTTAATTGCAGACAAAGTGGAGACTTCGCAGATGGGGGCGACCTGAGTGAGTGTGGCACCACCGACACCAATCAACGGTGCGAGCTCTTATCAGTCGCGCACTGATATCGTATCAGCACCTGGCATGATAGCATCTTATCGACCACTTGAAAATGGAATTGCTGCTCAAACAAAAAAGAACCAAGCACACACACAGAACACATTTTCCAAACATTCATAAATGGAAACATATTTACTCACTTTTCAAAACAAATCAACAAATCGGTGCTCTTTGTGGTTCAAGTGCCCGGACCTGGCTGTGGCTCTCCGACTGTCTAGGATGACATCGTGGCTGGTGTCAAAGTCAGAATCGTAGCCCTTACCCTGAATTGTGGGCCAGGCCCCGCGCGTGCGTTGCTCCTTTGTCGGCATTTCGACAACAACAGTCACGATTGATTGCCCCACCGATTGACGCTGATTTCTAATTTCCAATTGGTTTTTCAAATACACACACACACACACACTGGCACACTTCTATTATCGCGCGTGATAAGTGGCCCACGTTTCGAGCTGGCGTAAGGCAATTATATGACTAAGTAGCTGTAGCTGCTTGGCCCGGACAGCTGCCAGTGGACAGGCGACCCCACGACAGTGGCTACTGCATGTACTCACATCAACCAAATCAGTTCAATTTCACACCACGATTTCGAGTTCGATCCAAATTTTGATCACGTACTCACAGACAGTTTGGAAATAGTTTAAAGAACTTTAACTTCCTCTCTTTTTCTACCTCTCTAGTTGCTCTGCCTGCACAAATATTATACATAAATATATTAAAATATTCCAGCATAGTCAAAGTTGTGGCTCTCTTGAGAGTAAATGCTCGCCTTGATTGGGTTTAATTGGGAGTAAGTACGCAGAAAACATTGTATATACATATATTTTAAGGTGTGTTTGAGTTTCCACACAGACACAAAATATAACCTGACCATTTTGCATATCACATATTAAGTCGAACAAAGTTTAACCATATTCCTAAGAGAATAGCTCGAACATATCAAATAAATTGCATTGTTTGGACGCTTACTTCATGTTACACTGCGCAACAAAAGTACATTTTAAGCTTATTTCTCAACAAACAAGTACGACAAATTGTTAAATGAAACAAGTTTTTCATTCAAGCAATAATTCTTAATCGTTTTAAAATATATCAATGAAACAAGAACAACAAATAAAAGCAACTTGACTCAGCGGCAAAACTTACTCTTTCAGCTCAATGAGCTAATGATCTAATGTTAGTTTCTGTATAATTAGTTATATAAGACTTTTTGTGGCTATCAAAGCTAGACAAAGTCTGAATAATGATTTAATATTTGTAATTAGCTTTCGATTGATTTGAATTATTGCCTGTAAATGAATCAAAGATGAATTTTTACATACCTGACTTGTCTATAAGTAAGTCCTGTTAGTTATATTTATAAAGATCTTTCTTTAGAACCTTAAAAACAACAACCCCAGTGGACTCTGATGATCTAATTACAAAGTACTCCCTCCAGGCCGCTGCTTAATAAATAAATTGTAGACATTGTCACATGGAGTTGGCCCTGTTCTTCGAGAGATTCATGTTTGCCACCCAGCAAGTTTAGCAATTGCGTATTTCGAAATGAAATTCCATGTCATTCCGTGTAAATCATTTGCAAAATTAAGCGCAACCGTACGGCGTAGACCCTGGCAATTTATCAAAAATAAATCATTTTAAAGAGTTCCCTCAGAATCGCAAGTGCGAATCCGTATTCAAATACGAGTATACGAGTCCAAGTCCGTAGCCCCGACCCGCTCCATCAAGTGGATACCTGTCGCCAGGGCCGTGATAAATGGGAGATTAGTTTGCAAATTTCAGAGCCGAGAGAAGTGCGACACCAAAAAATTTCCATGTCGAGCACCCCTAAGAGTGGGCATATTTATTTATGCGTAACACAGTAATTAGTGATTAAGTTGATGTAATGCGCGCTCCTGAGTGGTGCAAGTAAAAATAAACTAAATAGAATATATAGTAATGTGCATATATCTGTTGCATATACATATGCCTCCCATTTCAATCTCTGTCTTTATTTAGCACGAACTCCCCGGATGTCGTCCAGGTAATTAGTCTTCACTCTTCCACGAAGCTGTCTCAACTGTTGCCATAAAAATGTATGTATTCAAATTTATTTCTTTAACACTTTCTCTTGATATAGTGAAAACATTTAAATAATCCATGTAGAAGCAATATGAATCTAGAATTCACCTATAAAAAAGTCAGAAACAGATTACTTACACAAAATGCAACACATAATGAAAACAGATATAAATATGAAGCTGACCTCAATATATGAGAATCGCATAGAAGGGCGTTATTTTAACTATAGCGCAAGGGGGGAATGGTATCAGAAAAGAGAAGTATACTTCAATATCTTGACCGTGGCTCTATCAGTCAATCAGCGTTGTAGCAATAATCACTTTTCAATCAGCCAGTCAGTCAATCTATCAGCATTGTAACCATTAACCACCGATCAGTCAAATAATCAGTCAATCAATCAGTCAGTCAGCATTGTTGCAGTCAGTCAATCAGTAAATATTCTTACATAGACCTCCAATCAGTCGATCAATCAGCCAATCAGTCAGTTAGTCAATCAATCCGCACTTTTTCATACATCAACTATCAATCATTCAGTCAATCAGCAATGTAACATTGACCACCAATTAGTCAGAAAGGCAGCCAATCAGTCAGCATTGTTACATTGATCACCAATCAGTCAATCAATCAATCAATCTGATTGACTTAACATTGTTTTAACATAAGTCAATCAGTCAGCCAGTCACTCTGCTCTATTACATTGACCACCAATCAGTCAATCAATCAATCAGTATTGTTGTAACATTAATCAATCAGTCAGCCAGTCAGTTAATCAGTCAGCTCTGTTACGTTAACCTCCAATCATCAATCGTCCATCAATCAGTCAGTCAATCAGAACTTTTGCATTTATCTCTTATCAAGTCAGTCAACTTTGTTGCCTTGATCTGCAATCCTTTACTAAATCAATCAATCAATCTGTTTGTCATCACAAGCAGCATGATTATAGATCCACGTCTACCATCTTAGATTACTCGAGTGCTTTGAACGTTGTGAAGAAAAGAAAATAAAGTGTAAGCAGAACAATGTTAAAATTAATTCAAATCGATTAAAACAAATTGATGCTACACTCAGCGGAGCTGACATCGTTAACTAATTACGAGCAAGTGCAAATGTTTATACAGTAAAAAATAATTTTTCTCCGCTGACAACAAGTCCTCTCAGTTGGCTCAATTTAAAAGCAATCATTAATTATGTAAACCTGCATTTTAGGCAACCGCCGACTGCCAACCGCCAACTGCCGACGTCTGCTGTTCGCAACGCGCTTCTGCTGCTGCTGCTCCGGCGACATTGACACAAGGCACTCAAATCATTTGTTCAATACACATGCACATAAGCATGTCGGCACATACACACACTTACATGCATACTTACATAATTATATACTTTTAGTTTTCCTAATAGTTAACATTATGTTTACACAAATTGTATGAATACAAAACATACTTTTTTTTAGAAAACTTAAACAAGCTTATAATATAAAATTAATATGAATAAAATTGAGATAAGGATTTAAACTAGAAGTCAAGTCATCAAAAAAAATCAGGTAAGTTTCAATAAAGTTATGCAAAGTGGAAGTTGGAGTCAAGAAACTTTAAGTCCTTTTCAAGTTTTGTAATTTTTTAAGTTACTTTTATAAATATTAAAAAACAAACAATCAATTAAAAATAAATCAATTTTCCATTTAAAAAAAAATTTGAATATGAGAATGTAATATGAAGGCCATATGATAATTTTCTAAAAATAAAATAAAATATATATTTTCATTTTCTGCATAAAAGTTTAATGTAGACTTAATAATAATTAAGAAATAATTAGCAAAAAAAGTAAAGTTCATCAAAATCGGACTATTTTTGCAAAAGTTATGAATGGTTGAAATTGCTAAAGAATTACTGGATTACTTTTTTACAAGTCAAATTTTTAATGATTTTTGTGGTGACATTTGGTCAAATTTTTGACTCACTCAGAAATATTTAAAATGTTATTTTATATACCTATTTTGAAAGCCACAATCAATTTTAAATGATACTTTAGGGTTTTAAAATAAAAAAAAATATATTTTTGTAAAAAAGTAAGGGGGGTTACATAATATACTTTCGGAAAAATTAAAAAAAAAACATTTATTTCTGAAATATGAATAAGCTTTGAATGCAGAATCAATCTAGAGAAAAAAATTATTTGAGAAATGACGAAGCTCGCTAAAATTGCTCAATTTTTGACAAAGTTATGATACTATTAAGGTTTTAGTACTTGGAGCTTGGCAGCTTTTTTGCGATTTTGAACAATGTAAATTTGAAACACAAATACCTTTAAAATCAGATGGGTGTACAGGGTTTCATTTGGTAATTTTCAAATGCCAGATAAACGTCAGTACAAGCATCATCATTCCAGCTCCAACCGTTCGCCATAACTCAGAGCTCGGCGAACATGGATCCATTACTGTATCTGGTGTTGGACAACGCTTAAGTCCGCGATATAAAATGAAGCGAACATTCATAAATTCAATAAATAATTATTGCTGAACGGGACCTGGGCCAGGACGTGGGTCAGGACAGTCAGTGGACGTCGATGGTATCTGTAAGTGGGTGCATGTACCGTTACCGCATCTGGCTCTGGCCAGCCGCAGAGTGTGTGCATGTGTGTGGGTGCGAAGTCACGGATATATGTATACCCCGCATACTCGGGCCTGCAGTTAATGTTCCTATTTTCCGTAATGCCGCATTGCAAGCCAAAGTCAAAAGCCCACCGGGCGTATGCGCATTTATTAAATGAAAATCGGTCGATGGCGTTGCCTTCTTGGCCCGACCCGGCACGGGAACGGCACGGGCACGGCACGGCGGACAGTTCCAATTTGCAGCTGAATGCAAATTGTATTGTAGTCGAGTTATTGTATAATTGGTGCAATGTTCAACGGACCAGAGCTGGGTGCTGCTGCAGCAGCAGCCATGCAAGGGGCGACTGTGTTTGTGTCAATAAATTAAAATGAGAATTGATTCGCTTACGCCCGATTTAAGCAACAACAGGCCATTTTATGGGCAGATATGCACTGGGCAGCCATGTAAACAGTCCCGGCCAGACACGGGATACCGGGATATGGGCTACAATCTGGTCGATATTGCCGGCGGTGCATGTGCAGCCGCGTGCATTTCGAAACTATTAACAAACAAATTATATGTTGGACCCGCACTTTAAAATCCAATTTCAGCACGCATTACAAGAAAATTCCATTAAACAATGGACTGCACTGCTTAAAAACAAATATATATACATATATGAGGAATATATTTATATGTATTTATTGTGAGTCCACGCCCCAGTACGGCCAGACGGTGTGTCTCCGCAAACTAGTATGCACAAGCGAGCGCATTAAGATAAGAGAAATCGTCTAACAAAACGCATAATCTAGAGTTGAATTAAAAATCGGTAACACAATTTAAATTTATTTCAAACACACAGACAGACAGAGAGACAGAGAGACAGTGCCTGCAACAAATGATGGGATAGCCTAACGGACTTCAACAAGATAAGACAACTGCCATGGACTGCGGGTCCAAGACGTCTGGCCCTCCTGATTCGCGTCTGTGTGTGTGAGTGTGTGTGTGGATGCTAAATGTCAGCGGAATAATAAAATTAGCTGTTTTAACGACAATGAAATTGTCCTAGCACAGCCTCTCTCTCTCTCTCTCTCTCTCTCTCTCTCTCTCTCTCTCTCTCTCTTGCTGTCTGCTCCTCATCATGTTCTGGTTCTTCTTCTTATTGAGCCGCCTTCACAGGCTAGCGTTGATATCGATTGGAAGACCAATCAAACGGCATCGTAAATATTATCTTGGCCATCTGCAACTTTGCAGCCTTTGCAGCCAGGCAACAAGCAAAGCACCCAAGTGCCATACCATAAATTCAACAAAGTGACATTTCTTTGTCATGTTAATTAGACCGCCAAGTGGATAACGAAATTTGATAGGGCATCTAAGATACCTGCTCTCTCGGATATCTGAGAAACACTCACTCACTCACACTCGCGCTCATAAAATGCTGGCCACCAAAGGCCCGAAAGGGTCATTTCCAATGAAAAACCTCGACGAAAAGCTATCTTTCGGTACCACTATATTCGTAGACTTTGTGGCGACGACAACATGAGCATGAGTTTATTTCACTCATTAATATTTATTAGCCCTGCACTTATTTACATAATACAAAAGACATCAAAATTCAAAATGGAAAAAAATAACATTAACACTGCTTTCAAATGTTTTCTAACTAACGTTCTTTTAAATTGAAAAGCCAAGAAAATCTCAAAGAAAATCTCTTCATAAACTAAAAACTGTTTTGCATTTGTTTAAAAATATATTCTATTCTATAATATTATGGATCCTTAAATATATATATAGCCCATGCCTGGATCAAAAGTTTCCTTCATATAGATATATTTATTATAAATATTTATATTATTATACATTTATATAGAAATTCCTATCTTTTATTGAAGCACAGAAGCCTTTGAATCTTACTTGATTTTATGAGAATTGCATAGAAAGGCAATAACTTTAATTAGCCATCCCATCCCTACGTTAAACATAATTTCGAATACACTTTTACTAGTAAAAATAAAAATTGGAAAACCAATCGATGTTAATGACGCTTCACTGTAATAGCTAGCCAAACGATCTCGGAAGGGGCAAGACAACCTCCAATGCCTGGTCGCCTAATGGCCATAATTATTTTTATTCATCTTATCAACCAGAGTTGTCTGAATTCACATTTCTCTCTCTCTCTGTGTGTGTGTGTGTCCATGTCGATGTCAAAAAGCGCACCACCCGGTTCCGCAAAGGTGGCCATGGGTCCCACATTTTGTAGGCGTCTGACATCGTTGTAAATGAGTATTTTTAGACGTTCGCTTGGCGTTTAATTCCGTATTTCTTCAATTTCTACTCTAAGGTAGACAGTGAGCAGTGCACGTGTGGTCATGATTTATGGCCAACAATGTACGTCCATTAGAGAAGGCTTTAAGCCGAGGCGTCCCAAAGCAAATACGGTCAAGAAGAAATCTTCATGTTTAGTTTTAATTAATGAAGCGCCTCACAACGACAAAGCACAAGTTAGCCAAATGATGCTAAGTACGGTTATATGATCAATTGAAAGTGACAAAAAGTATCTATAGATTATAAATGATATCTTTATATAGCATATATATAAAGAATAAGAAAAATGTATTATTTTCAGATGGGATGTGGCATACAAAGAAATTCTCATTCATTTCCTTCAATCATGCGAATCAGATCGGTAAATTTTTCCCTAGGTTAGCATTATAACACACATAGACTACATATATTACCTATAGATAACTGCCTGATTGGTACTTAAAAGCTTTATGTTTAGATAGAATATCTGAAAGGATGAATCTGAGTTTAAATAAAAGTCGATCTTCTATGCAATTTTCATGAAATCAAGTAATCCTTTAGAAGCGTAGATCTTTAGGTCTGAAAAACAATTCTTAAGTTAATTAAATAATTATTGAAAGTAACTAAAAGTCAATGTTATATATATTATTAATATGTAGCTACCTCTTTCAAACACTAAGACTACGAAAAGAAAACACTTTGTTGCTTCAATTGAGCGTATTTTCATCAAAATCACCTTTCTATGCAATTGTCATGAGATCAACAAACCTCTCAGAAGCGCAGATATTTCTGAAAAACTACTCTTAAGGCATAATAATCACTGAAAGTAACAAAAAGTATCCCAAAAAAATTATTGTGTATATTATGTTTAAATTTAAATACCGCCTTTCTATGCAATTCTCATTAATTCACAAAGACTTAGAAAACACAGATCTTTCATAAGCCTTTGAGTATAAGAAGTCACATGCAAAGTAAGTAAGGTTCTTCTTCCTTCGGTTAGTTTTCTTTTCTTAAGCATCATCAAATTAATTAGAGGCTCATTCAGTTATATTGAAACAAGTTTTGTAATATACTCGCATTGCTTGTACGCAGTAGTTAGCTAATAACTCAAACACAGTCGTGTGTCTAATGCAGAAACGGGGAACGGGTTAAATTAGCATACAGCATCACGCATACGCCCCGATGTGCGCAGACGCAAAAGCAGGCTGGCATGCCCATTCCGAGGCGGCAGCAGTTGCCAGGATATTAATTGTTATAGTTGCGAGATGTGTGTCTGCTTGAATTGTTTCTGAGGCTTTGTGCGTTGCAACGAAATTCTAATCTTGTTGAAAACGTATCTCTCGCCGTGCCCGCCGTGCTCTGTCAATGGCAGAGAGCCTGGCATTTCGGCTACACTGACACAAGGATTTCCGTACATGACAAGCAGCAGCAATAATTTATAGAGGCTGCGTAAGCAAGCTGCGTGGATGCTAAGGATGCAACGCACTGCCAGCCAACGACATGAGCACACACGCACACAAACACACACAAACAGAGGCCTGACAGAGCGAACCTCCTTTTCGGTACCCAAACCCAAGCCGAGTCGACTGACTGGCAGTGTCTGTATATTTGTTCTCGTCTTGTTTCACTTAAATGACACTTTGCATTCTTGTAGCATCTTGAATCTTAGGCAAGCATTGGCAGTGGGTAAGCCCCCTTTTTGGGTCTGTCAGAGCCCTTAGAGCATAACGTCTCTCGTCTTCCTTGCATCCCTTTTGCTGTGGCAATTCCTGCAAACAGACAAAACTCATCTACTGGAATTTCACTTTAATTATTTTCGACAAATTTGTGTTCTTTGGTATGTTTATAATTGAGTGTGAATAGTCTCGATGAATATGAAAATTTGTGAAAATTTAATAAAACTTCTTCATGTGGTCTTACCCGAAGCAGCAGCAGTGACTAATTGTTTTAATAGGCACAAGTATTTAAGCAATTTGCTAAAATATCCAAATATATGAATGGAGCTCAGCAAAGACATTTTTGAGCATGAATAAGGGTAACAAAAATTATTTGCATTTGCATTTGAAAGGTTCGTATTATTAGTAAGCATGTGATAAGGTTCTTAGTAATGCCTAAGGAAGTTCTCTTGAATGAGGATGCTAAAAAGAGAGAATTGACTTAGTATTCAACATCTTATTATTATATCTAATTATAGCTAAAAGTAGAATGTGATTTGATATGCCCCAAGGTATTTAATAGATCATGCTATAATATATTTAAACTTAAATTCCAGACTAATGTACGCATGTTTTTAAATCCAAGCGTAATGATAAATGCGATATTGCACTTTGTGTTTATAATCCGATCTTGGGGAAGTTTTCTAGGTATAACAATTAACATATGTCATATGTCAAAATGCATTTTTATTAGCTTATAAGCTATATGTTTCTATTTATAAGAGAATGGGAGTAGGAGCAGGTATTCTTAAAGAGGAATTTTAATTTTCTGTGCATACGGGAACATGTATAGCAAATTTGTTCTTAGAACGTTCGAGATATGCTCAAATTTCTAAAGTTTGATATGAATTTAAATTTGGTTCTTAGAAATTAGAAAATAATCAATGATTTGAACAATCTTAATCTATAAACGGATCCACATGTAACAAAACCTGCCTTAAATCTACTTCCCGACATGAATGCATTCGAAAAGACACACCGACAGAAAAACAGGACTAAAGCGACTCGGCTGTTGCTGATGATCAAGAACATATATACGCTCTTTCTCTTTACAAAACCAATATACCCTGGAATTTCCAAATTCATTTAGTATAGGTTGACAGTTTAACAGTAATAATATTTACAATACTTCTGCTCTTTAAGCTCTCAAGATCTATTGCTAGAAATCAAACAGACAACCTATACCAAGCTCATCGTAACTCTTAAGCGAAGCAGATGCACTCTCCAAAATAAATCCACTTTTAACCTTTTAAATAATAGCTCTCTAATATCTAATAGTGCCTTAAACTGTCAATCATAAATAACCACAATTTTCACATGATGTTGAAGGATTGCCCACACACGTTTCGATCGCCAACTGGTTTCTATATATATATAAGATATATATGTATATATATTTGTGTGTTTATTCGAAACGGGTTGCATGCAGCTGGGAAGTTAATGCGACAAGTTTCCAAATGGGTAACAATTTTCAAAGTGATTAATTCGCCTTCTGGCTGCCAACGTGATTTTGAGCATAGGATTGATTTATTGCCGCGAGACGTTAAGTGGATGCAAGATAAGTTAACTGTCGTATATCCTCACCGCTGGTGACCGATCCAGAAACAATGCTCAATCCGATTGCCGACTGCGGTTGCAACAGCAACAACAACAACAACAACAACAACGGAGTCTGCCAAGACTCCAAGACGGGGCAGCTACTATGGTTTATGGCCCATAAATGAGATCGCTATACGAAGCGCAGGATCTGGACTTGGCTGTTGGACTGCTGGACTGGCTGTCTGTCTGCCTGTCTCTCCGTCTGGCTGTGGCGATGGCATGTGATGCGATTAATTTAGCCGGCTTACTGATTGGCCGCATTTGTAATGGGAAATTTTATGCCCACTGCAGGTCGTTTAGCATTGTAAAACAACTCGTAAAGCGCATAAGACTGCATTATGGGAACTATGGGAACGGAACTAATATCCCGCTGATAGCTTAAGACAGAGACATAGAGAGAGAGAGAGAGAGAGAGAGAGAGAGAGAGAGAGGGACTTGAAGAGGATTACATATAGAAACCGTTTAAGAAATTTGTATTATGGACTGCACGTGGCTTTACATCCCAGTTAAATGCCTGCCTTTCTATGCAAACTGTGTCAAACTAAAACCAAATTAATCACCTCAACTTACATCGTCATCGTCATCGCCGTCGTCGTCATCGTCGTCGTCATCGTCATCGGCCAAATGCGACCAAATTTATCGCAACTTATTGCCTTCAGCGGCTGTCAATTTCAATTCAAATGACAATTTGTTGCATAATCGAGAAACTGCTGAATGTTAATTTATCAAACGCCGATAGTCGTTACAAATTGTTTGCGCCCCCCTGAAAACACCAACTTCCCCCGCGCACACACACACAAACACACACACAGACACACACCAAGTTGTAGACTTTGACAGCAAACGTTTTCTCTGTCGCGTAATTTATCGTGGCTGTGTGCCAAAATCTCCCTTCGTACCACAATAGGGCTTGTAGCTCTTAGTAAATGGCAGGGGTATTCCGTATTAAAATATGTTTTCACACTCAGCAGCTGCTATCGGTAATCGAAGCTTGAAGGAATATACTTCAAATAAAAGTTGGGTAGCCTAAAAAATGTATATAAACTTCTTTTTTATTCTCTTCTAGAAATATATAGTTGCTTTATATGGAACATCTCTGATATTGTGAAGATAGCTCCCCAATGCACATTAAATTGCATTTAAGAAGTTTGCTCTCCACTGTTTTTTCGACCATCAGTTTTTGCTTCGCTCGTTTGCATTAATTCAAATTTTTTAATGTACATGTCTCTGCTTTCAGCTCAGCTACAAATGACATTTGGGTACATGGCTCCATGTAATGAATTATAATATGTAATTTATGTAAATTTCACTCTGAAAAAAGCCAAATGTATTGTAGCAAAGGTAATTAGCGCTGATTTCGAGTTTTTGTAATTATTTGTGTATGTAAATACTTTTTTATATCTATATCTATATTATCTCTGAAATAAGTATGAAAATACGTTTTCTACTAACTCTTTCGTTATCTGTATCAAGAAGTTTTTTTGGGAAAACGTCATCTAAAAAGTATCTTAGGTACATTGTAAAAATCAGCAATAATATCAATTTAATTTACCTGCTTTCTTCACTTTCATAACACTCCCTTGATAAGCTAAGTTATGTAACCGCTTTTAGCTGCTAGGTACATCGTAAACTTTGCATTCACTTAACATGTACCTTTCATAGAATTTTCAAAACAAAACACCAAAGCTATGAAACCAGCTTTAGGTACTAGGTACATCGTAAATCTGACGTTAACTTAACGTGTACCATTCATAGAATTTTCTAAATAAAACACCCACCAGTATTAAAAACACAATATTTGTTAGGATTACAAAGATTTATTTTGTATTGAACGAATTTTAAATTATGTTTTATATTATTAATTTTTTAGAGACAAGGTGTTATTAGCTTTTTTTTTTTAATTTGAAGTCTGTTAAACAATGTAAAATTTATCACAGTTTATAATCTTAATGCTAAGTGTTTAAGTGTGCCTGTATACAATGCGGTTTATAAAAGAAGCTGTTCCTAGTAATGCTTACGTCAGATATAGTTTAAGACAATGCACGGCTGTTTATTAATATTATAGTAGATTTTAGTTGTTTGGTACATCTGTACCAATGTGGTATATATATATAGTAAGTGTTAAATATTACACAATCCTTTACGTTGTTGCACGAGCCCAGATATCTGCAGAGATAGAGTTCAATGGAAATAGCTATAGAGAATATGAATTATGGATCTTACCTAAATTACGATATATACATATGTGTGTGTGTGTATATACGATATTGCAAATACATAAGGTCTTTGTCCCACTGCCTACACGGGCGTCAGGCTAAACGAAATTGATATCTCATTTATTGTAACTGTACATGTACATGGACTATTTTGAGTAAGTGTACCTCTTGAAGAGCGGCTTGAACATGTTGTCCGTTGTCCGCTGCAGATGGGGCGAGGAGGAGCTGCTGCTGTTGCTGCTGTTCCCGCTGCTGTACTCATCTCGGTTGTGACTGGTAGGGTATTCGTAGTCGTTGAGGCGCGTGGAGAAGTTCATGGGATAGTTGCAGCCGGGATTGCTGTAGGCGGCATTACTGCTGCGACAGGTAGCGGTCATAGGGATTTGAGAAGCGGTAGGCAGCAGGCTCAAAGCTCCGCTCAACACCTTCATATTCGGCGGAGTTTGGGGTGGAGTATCGGGTTGGGCTTCGGGAAACCCCATCGCCATCGCCCGCTGACTCGCTGTGGATTGAGATGGCTGTGACTGACGCACCGCCGGGTATGGCGCCGATCCCGGCGACTCGGCCAGCCCCAGACCCAGGCCCAGGCCCAGTCTCATGGCCTCGCTCGGATTTGGGTTTGCCGTAGTAGGGATGGTAGGCGTATGCGTGCCGTTGGAGCTGCTGCTGTGCAGGCCACTGGGACTGTATGGGACTGCACTGTTCATGCTCGTAGTATGGAGCTGCTGCGTCGTAGCCCCTAGAAAACCCCCGTAAGCCGTAGTATGCGCCCTTACATACGGCGCTCCGTTGAGCAGGTGGCTGCCCATCGCCAGAGGCTGCTGCTCCAGCTGCTGCTGCTGCTGCTGTTGCTGCTGTTGATGCTGGTGCGCCTGGGAGGTAGCCATGCCCAGACTCTCCTGCTGGGACAGATGACGCTGTTGCTGCTGCATAGACTGCTGCTGCTGCAGCTGCTGCTGCTGTTGTGGCATCAATTGCCCTGGGCCCATGCATGCCGGTGGTGGGGTCTTGCAGGCAACTGTGTCGGCCAAGCTCCAGATTTTGGGCTTCGTAGCTGGAATCGGCACTCCACAGTCCCGGCCTAACTGGTTTTTTGGATCGCTAAGTTCACTGTGCTTGCTGGCCATGGCCAGGCCGCTCTCCCCCGCATGGAAGGCAGCCGGCAGCACCGTCTGTTGCGGCTGATAATAGGCGGGATGTTGATGATGATGATGATACGGATTATACGCAGCCGGATGACTGCTGCCGCTGCCGCCATGATAGCCACCCGTTGGATAGCCAAAGCCAGCGCGCAAAATGTTCGCTTGACCCAGGCTCTTCTGGTCCTCATCGATGAGCTCCTCCTCATCTTTGGAAACGTCTGCAAAGGAAAGACGGGAAAAACCCAAAGCTCAGCTACGTTTGCCTGGAAAACCTGTGGAAGGGACTACCTTTGGCCAAGCTGCCGCCATGCGAGTCCTTCATGGAGTCCACATCATCCTTGTCCTTCTCATCATCCGATACCAGGGCATCGTCATCGTCGTCCGTGCGATTCTTTGGCTCCCACGTCATCTTGTTCTCCTTCTTGAGACGGCGACGAGCGTTCGCAAACCAGGTCGAGACCTGGGTCAGCGTCATCTTTGTGATTATCGCCAGCATAATCTTCTCACCCTTGGTGGGATATGGATTCTTCTTGTGCTCGTTCAGCCACGCCTTCAACGTAGCCGTCGATTCGCGCGTGGCATTCTTCCGACGTGCAGCCAAGTCGTAGCTGGCTCCATAGCTAGAGAGAGAGAGAGAGAGAGAGAGAGGGAGAGAGAGACAAACTGGTTAGTGTAATGGTCAAGGCATGTTTTTTTCTATTACACTGCGCTACAGCGAACAACATGAAAATTCATTAAAAATGCGAACAATTTAAATTGATGCTTTCATATGCAGAGCTAGAGCTGTGCACCACCCACAGCTGCCACACCTCCAGTGTAGTACAACGTCAAAATATTGTAAAACATAGTTGTGAAACAGCGCACAACAACAACAACAAGAACAACACTCAACAATAACGAGGACGACAACGCTATAAGCGTATGGTCAGCTTTTTGGGGTTTGAGTATGCAACTGGGAACCAGAGTCGGATGCAGAAGCAGCAGCAGGAGATGGAGCAGGAGCAGGAGTCCTAGCCGGAGCCCAGTTATTGCGTTTGCATTTTTATCCGGCTGCCCTCACCCACATCCACTTCGAACTAAAGCTCTGCTAGCTAAATTAAGCCCCCATCCATGCGTACATCCAGCTGCAACTCATCTGTGCAACAGCTCCCCAGAGAGCCAACAGCATTTTCTTTTTGCTTTTCTCGTTTCCAGCTTTTTTTTTAATTTTTCATGGGATTTTTATGGTGCCGCAGAATCAACAGTTTGTGCGGTGAATTTTACAACAAGATAAAGAAGGAAACTCTGCTGCCTCTGCCTAGGAAGCTGCTGCGGACTCGTTGGTGTCTGTCCTTGTTGTCCTGCCCCCATTTCTGTGCGCATCCTTTTTTATTGTTATTCCCTTCTTCTTTGTGGTATCCTGGCTCTAAAAAAAAACGCACGATTTTTATGCAGCGTCGAAGTTGATGTTTGAGTTTTTGCTATTATTGTCTGGCACAAGGACGTTGGGCACTCGCAAATTTGTTCGCTCTCTGCGCTGCTCCTAAGTTGCCAGCAAGGATAGCCTCAGTCCCAAGTCTGCTTAAAGCTATCGATTTGCTAAAAACTTAACTAAGGACACAAATTCAATCCTATTAAATTTTGTAAGAAAATGTTTGACAAACTTTTAAAACTATCTAAAAATGGCAATTTGTGTGTGGGAGGAGTAAGCCTTTTGGATCAAGGACTTAAAATATGTATTTGATATAATATATTATGCATGTATGCTTTTTCTATTCTAGGTAATCAAAATACTGTCAAATTGGATATATTGGGTATAAGATCCAGAAGACTGTCAATTTTTCAATATATCTGCCAATGCAAACTATAATGAATCGATGTTGATAAGGCATTTTTAATAACTTGGCACAATAAAACTTCCAAAGATGAGTTCTATAGACTCAGTTTCGTCATTTGTCCTAAAAAAACAGAGATTGAGGTATGTTTTCTATACATGGTATATGATAAATTAATGGTACGCAACAGATCTATAAAGAAATTGGGAATTCAAGAATTCCTACAAAAAGCAGACAGACCTATGCAAGAAATCTGATAGATAGTTTCATCAGAAACTAGTTTGCATAGAAAGCAAAAGCCGACTGCAAATGCTGATTAGGATTGATCTATACTATGCATATACTATATATAGTATATATATACTATAGAGATATGCTATACATATGCTATACATATACTATATATACTATAAATATATATTATAAAAACTATACATATACTATATATAGCATACATATTCCATATATATGATATGTATACTATACATACTATACATAAAATACACAAATACTATATATACTATACATATGCACTATATTAACTATACATATACTATATACTATACATATACCATATATATGATAAACATACCATACATATGCTATACATATACCAAATATATGTGATATACATACTATGCATATTATACATAAACTATACATATACCATACATGTACTATACATATACTATACATATACTATATATACTGTACATACTATACATATTATATATATACTATACATATACTGTTCTTACACATCATATCTATACTATATATACACTTTGCTCAACCTTAGCTGTGATTCAACAAAAAACACTTTTCACTCCCGCCCAAATCTTTACAATTTCTTCTACAAAACGTACAAGCCTGCTAAACATGGGCCCCATTCGCAAGGTATTTAAAGGTCGGTGTAATCTATGCTGTTTTTATTTTTGCTTTTCTGTTTTATTCTTGTTGTATTCATGTTGTTTTTTTATTGCATTTGCAATTTGCTTA
Source organism: Drosophila gaucha (assembly GCA_035045545.1). Classification (NCBI taxonomy): domain Eukaryota; kingdom Metazoa; phylum Arthropoda; class Insecta; order Diptera; family Drosophilidae; genus Drosophila; species Drosophila gaucha. The sequence goes on from JAWNOY010000292.1 coordinate 4,443,574, forward strand.
AGCATCTTATGAACGTTAAAACAAATGTTACGATTTCTGTAATTTGGTGCACGAAAGCTGAACATCGCAGTTGGCGATTAGTTCCCGCCGTATTATTATCGCGTAGGCTGACCGTAACCGACGGATGCAGCCACAACAACAACACATGCAAGCAGGTGTATATATATGTGTGTGTATATATTTAGTGCGCTTTTGTTCTCTAATGTTTTACAATTTGACGAGCACAAGCGTTCATTTGTTGCTAATTGCCACGCATTCTATTTTTGCAGTGTATACAGGTGTATATGTGTGTGTGTGTGTGTGTAAGCCTGAGTCTGCGAGCGCAGTTGCTGCCCATAATCTTGTTAACAAATCGAATTCTTGTTCACACACACAAAACAAAAACAAAAAACAATAACAGCCACGTCGCCAAAGTTTTTATATATATCCAAAAGTATAGTATATATCGTATATAGTATATATATATAGAGTGCACATGCAATTTAATTTTTGTTGGCAATTATAATTACATGTTGTTGTTGTTGTTGTTATTATCTGTGAGTAGCAATTTACAGCAATGAACACACATTTTAAACAAATAATGCCAAGCACGACAAGTGACATTGGCTCCAAATGGACGCGAGGCACAGCTATGGAAGCACTTAATACCCAACCACCCACACACGCATACTCTCCCACTCCCACTCTCTCTCCCTCTCTCTCTCTCTCAAAGCGCAACGGCCCGTTCTTCTTTTAAATGTCTGTCAAACGTGTGCACTCTCGCTCAATATGGCGGCCAACATGGCGTTCATTTACTCACACCTTCACTCAGAGCCAGACCCAGAGAAATAGCCATAGCCATAGCCATAGCCATAGCCAGACCCGGTCCTCAGTCTCCAAGTCTCAGTCTCAGTCCCTGTTGCAGCTCAGCTTTCATGGGCTTTACGCACGCAAGCGACGGCAGTTGCAGTTGCAGTTGCAGTTGCATGTCCGACGACTGTCCGCTGTCCGCTGCTACGTATCCGTGTCAATATTCTGCTGCTGGTGCGTGTGCCTCACACACTCACACACACATTATATATACAAAAGAGAACATTATATACACACACACACATGTGTGTGTGGGTAGCTCACTGTGGCGTGCAATTAACTGCGATTATTTTCGCCGCAATCATAAATAAATAATTTCGCGCGCTCTAGCAATTTTCACAATTCAAATTTTATTATCGCCCCTGTCTGGCTGGCTGGCTGGCTGGCTGGTTGTCCCAGACTCTGTCCCAGTCTGTTGTCCCCAGCGACTCGCAATTAAATTCAAATCAATTTGAAGTACTCGCAAATATATTTAACAATTAATTATGGGCGCACAATTGCTTTTGATTTGCCATCCCCAGCCCCACGCCCCACCAAAAACCTACGCAATTAACAATCATTTATGGTATATATAGCAAAAATTGTGCACAACTTACCCATATGCAGACATTGGGTCGTAGGAGTAGTAGCCCGTTGTGGGCTGCAGCCCAGCTGAGGTCCAGGCGCCCATTTCGGTGCCAGCTGCTGAGTCCTTTAAGCCATAAGGATTGCTCTGAAATGATTGAGGGACAAGATGAATGATATTCAAATGATGATTGATTAGAGAATATATATATATTATATAATACTAGAATTTGCCTAAAGTTGTCTATCATACATTTTCTTACATTTGAAAAAGATATATATTTTTTTAGAATTTATTTTAGGTCTTATGCTTTCTATACAAACTTTGGCCTTTTCGCTAAAAAAAAACTTGCAGCTAGAATTATTCATAAAAACCTTTCTTACCTCAATTTTAATAGCCAAGAAGCAGCTACAGTCAAAATTTCATCAACCTAGCTTCAAGCATTCATGCTATTTGATAGCCAGTCAATCAATTTTTTGATTGATTGCAGCTATTTCTTCGGCATAAACTCTTTTACTTGCATAAAGACACATTATTTGTGTATCATATCCTTAGAGTATCCATACTATCGAAATTCAGCGGTCTATAACTAAGCTTTTAGGCTATACATAAATTATTCAATCAATTTTATGACTGACTGCTAAATATAGTTAAAAATCATACAATTTAGAAAACAAAATTCAATTCTAATTATTTATTTCATATATTTTTTTTGTCGACCTTAGACTAATGTGATGCATAAGGCGTAAGAGCTAAGCAAAATGATTTTCCCACAGTATCCACAAAAGTTGACGATTTTGTTAACATGGAATTTATAATTTGGCAACATATTTTGCCATGAAACAAGCGTTCGCTGACGCTGACCATATTTTATAGCCACAAACAGAATGATGTGTATCCAAAAACATAATTTAGACCAACAACTCAAACAGTCAAAACGAAAAAAAAAAAAAACAAAAAGTTAAACAGAAATCGAAAAAAAATAAGCGGGAACTGTGATTATTGTCGTTATGGGTCGGACACTCTTAATTTTAATATCGGAATAGGAGTCGGATGGCCGCCGTATGACCTTATAGTTGGATTTGGTTTTTTCTTCTTTGGCGATTTATGAGCGACAACTATTGGTCACAGATCGGCCAGATGGGCATATGGGTATAGTCTAGCGGGCAATCTGGTTGGCCGCCGAGCCTTGGCTTTTGTTTTGGCTCTTGATTTATGAAATGGCATTAACATTTTTAATTGCTTAACATCATGTATGCCATTGTTTATTAATTTTTTAACTCACCTTTTGCCAGCGCCGCCGTTGTCGCCGGCGAGTGATAAATACATTTATCGAAATGTCATTCGATCGAAATATATATATACATATATATGAGAGTTGGAAAACAGGGAAACAGGTATCGGATATGATATCGTTGACTCTCTATCTACATGGCCTGCGCATTTCATATCAAACGAAGGCCGACCGAAAAACATGAACTCTGATTTACGAGATTGTCTGCCAGCTGCTGCTGCTCCTCAATATAGTATGAACAACAGTTAAATGTCAGCAGATCTTTCACACTCTACTCTATCTACGAGTAGACCTCAATTTCTAACTGCCTCCCCTCGCAGGGTAGCCTCCCTCGACTTCTTATCGCTGCGCTGAATGTGCGAACGCGCAGCCAATGATATTTTCTTAATTAAAAGAGAACTCGGATAAGAGCGAGCACCGCGCTCAGGTGCATGCCAGGTGACAGCCGGCAGGCAGAGAGAAGAAAGGGGAACGGGAACAATTCACTTTGAATTTCCTGTTCTTGTAAATAACAATTTAACATGACACATTGGTAGCTGCTTATTTTGTTCCCTGCTATTCTCTTCCCTTTTCAACTCAGTTTCTCACTTTTCTTAACATTTTTAAGAATTATATATATGACTTGCATGGGTATTATTAAGTTAACAATTAGGCTAAGAAATCATGTATATTTCAAGAATTAAATTTCAAAGAATTTTCATATAAAATGAAATATAAACTGAGTTGTATATAAATAAGTTTCTTTTGATTTACAGCCAACTCTTCTTTAACACGGTAGATACGTTTCCTAGCTAAGCGTGCAAATAAAAATCGTGTATGAAAAGAACGTGTAAAAAAGAGTTGGGTGTATATGCATATAGATATATTTATACGACAAAGTTTCCGAACCAAACAAAAATATATAAATATAATTTTAATTTTCGTATCTATTCTATTTTCAATTTAACTTCACAGTATTCTAAGATATATATACAACATATCTGTGTATATATGGATATCTTTTAATTAAATATATAGTATATACCATATATAAGCTTTCGCCTTTATAATAATATGTTGCATATATGTACTATATCATAATGTTCTGATTATACAGCAGAAATCTAACTAAAATTCAGATATTTGAAGATAGTATTATAACCAACAAATAAAGTATTTCTTATATGAGAACATTCTACTAAGATTCCAAAATGAATAAAAACTATATGTTCATTGACAATATCTAAAGATAGAAGACGAATTTTTTGTGATTTATAGCTAGTGGTATATAGTTACAGGCTATTCAAGTAAGTTCCTTCAAAGCAATACTTAAGCTATAGAAGATAGCTTGAGTTTCGTAACCCGATCCTATATAAAAACTCAACTACTAAAAGCATGCAATTTTAGCTTTAGCAAAAAATGTATTTGCAAAGCAAATTGAAAATAATTATTAAACTGAAAAGTGTTTTTAAATTCTTATATGATTCCGACTAGCTTTTGAATAAACTAACAAATATTAAAATATTTAGTTCTAAGCTAAGACTAACTGATTGGCCTATTAATTGGTAGCTTGTAGTTCGCTACAAAGGCCAAATATTTATGTTGTTTGTTTGTGCTGTCTTCAACTAAATGTGTATGCCTTCTATTGCCTGAGTTCAGCTCCAGCCCCAGCTCGAGCTCCAGCTCCTGCTCCAGCTACCGCTCCCTCTCGAAGCTCGAGTATGTCATCTAGTATGTCATTTAAAACTGTGTGCATGTTGGCCGTGTACATTTCTGTGGTCACTTAGAAAATACAAAGGGCACACACACATATACACACACACGAACATGTGTGTGTGTGTGTGTGTTTGAATGAGATGCATACAAAAGCATGAGCTCGATTAGCCCACACATACAAATGCATGGCAAGCTTCATCTGGGAGTGTAATTGAGGCCATGGGGCAATATGTTTTGTTTCCAATGATTTTGCCTTTCGTTGCGCAAAGTATCGAATATCACAATGGTAGTGAGCAACAGTGAAAGAGACGGAGTGAGACGGACAGAGAGAGCGAGAGATGTAGAGAGAGAGGAATAAACTCTGATACAAGCTGCTTTGGCAGCGACTAAATGAGGTTTGACTGAGCTTCAGTCAGCCATAATGATAATTCGATTTACTCGACTACATTGACAAGCCGTTGTTGTATACCCCCTCCCTTTTGCATACCCTATACCCCTACACCACACCGTTGTCCACTGCTTTGTGCGCCAGGTCTTTGGCGAAGTCTGCCGCTGACTACACAATTAAAGTCATATGTGGAGATAATCCATTTAGCCGTCTTGGCTTTCACTTACCAGCGGCGAGTAGAAGGCGGAGCTGTCTACGCCGATGCTCTGGTAGGGGTTCTGATCCGTCGATGGATATGGCGCGCCATAGACTCCAACGCTGGCCGCCGGCAGGCGCGAGTAGCTGGATAGCGCCAATCGGGCCGAATCGTATTGACAGGAGCAGACGGTCTGGCCAGAGACCGGATCGGTCATAATGGGACGGCCGTTCTCGCAGCAGGAGCTGCCCGTTGTAGGCGTTGTGCCCACAGCGCTGCTGTCCAGGGAGCCACCGGTAATCGCATCGGGGCCAGCGACAGCGCCGGTCACAGCTGATCCCGTGGCCGCGTTTGAGTTCTGCGAAAGCGCGTCTGGACTAAGGGCGCCCGTTGAGGCATCGCCTCCAGCTCCAGTGCCATTCCCAGCGCCTGCCCCGCCACCGCCTGGCTGCTGGCTCGCCTGGCAGTCGGCACCACCCGTGGGGCTTAGTGCCGGCGCGTTTGTCATCACCAATGAAGACGCATTCACGTTCGCCGCGACGTCTTCAGGTGTCTGCGTCACATTCGGCGGCAGGAGCTGCAAAATACCAAAAAGAATGCGTACATTGAGAACACTGGAGCAGACAGCACATGATCATGCATATATATACATATATGTGGAGACATGTGTCCCATTATCTTTGCACCACTTAATTTCAGGCGGACGGCTAAAGACTTTATTTAAAGTGGAAAAATTGTCACCCTCTTCAGATTGGGATTCGGATTCGTTTACAGATCTCTCAACTGTTTGACTAGATAATTCTAATATAAACAACAGATTCACCTGCTTATCAACTACTTATGCGTGTTGTCGAGCTGAACTCTAGCTATCTGCTTGGCCACTGGTTTACATAATTAATGAATGTTTATCAAAGCGACTCGAATTTAATTCTCAATTTCCAACACAAATCGAAAATGCATCCAGATAAGCAGCAAAGTCTTTCAGACACTCCACTGACCGCTCATTCTTGACTCCTCAGCGGAGTTCTGAGTGGTTTTTCGTTACCTTTGCGGCACTCGAACAATATCTATATCTCATTTTCAGTCCAATTATTATAATTAAAAATATTAATTTTGTTATATTTTCATGGGTTTTTATCAATGAGATTTAACAACATGTTAAACAAGTTTCAATTATATGAGCTCTACATTTTCAACGAAGCAATACCAGAGGAGCCTAAGGAACTTTTTCTTTTCATACAGATATAATATTGTTTTTAAAGGTAATCCCAATAGTAATAGATTATTTACTTTATCATTTTTTTTGACAATTAGTAGAAATTCTGATGTCCCAAATATATATTTGATATATACAGTCGAAGGCCGATAATGCGTCCCCCACTAAATCGAAAACCTCAATAATCCCCTTGAAAACAATTCGTTCGAATTCCTGTTTGATAAATCAAATTCCTATGTAATTCGTAAAAATTGTGATCCCATTGCCATTTCGAATTATCGGGATTCGACTGTACTTATATCCCAAGTAATATACACAACAGAACTGCAAATCTCTCTAACTAACAAGTCGAACGTATGCTTGAGGTTCTTCAATTTAATCTTCAATTTTATTCTTTAGTTAAATAATTCAGTTTCAGCTTAGATTTTGGTTCAGCTTTAGTTCTCTTAATATCTAAACTTTCTTATTCCAATTTAACCTAGCATATGGTTCAATTTCTGGTTAGTTAAGCATTGAAAGTCCAAGCTCTAACCGGTTCGGTTTAGCCTTGGTAACTGCACTAAACTACATAGTATTCTTAAGAGTTATGCAATATAATTTCATTGTAGAACAAGTTCTAACTGTTAGGATCCTCTAACTCGCAGACTCTTTCTCTAATATACACATATGCTTTACTTTTAAGAATTTCTTCTACATTCTGTTTAGTAAGTACAAGTGCTGGTATTTACATGTGTTCCCAGAACACTTGATGAATAGACATGATGTGGTCCACCTCGTTGGATTACTTGTAGGAATATTTTCAGTTGGCGCTATGTTCCAGTTGACCGAACGGCGAACAGAGTTCATAAATATGGATGTACGTACTATAATGATCGTGCTTGATCATGCAGTGGGGCAGGGATGGAAGAAAGGAAGGAAGAAAGGCCGGTTGTAAGTTTAATTTGAAAAATCGACAGAAGGCCCCATTACACGATGGCACGATAACATATTGTAAGCGAATATGGTGTTAACACACAATCAGCGCCAGGGGCGATGAGCTACAGTACAGAAGCTGCAACTGCGACTGCGACTGCGATCTTATAATCCCGCAACCGATTAATCTGTCCGCCATATTTGCCACATCGATGGCTGCCCATTGACGGATTGCTGTAACGTCGGCTACATCAATTACCCCGCAAATCGATTTAAAGTGCAGCAGCCGCTGCAGAGAGGCACTTGGAGCTGATGATGTTCACCATCTTGGAGCGTTACGCCAATGGCATGCGCCAGTCGCTTGGCCATGGCAATTAATATGCAAAATGCGAGCCAAGCCCAGGACCCAGACACAGACCCAGAGCTCGAGCCAGACAGCTCGCTCCAAGATGCCAGAAATCAATGAGGGTGTGGCAGGCAACGCTTGCAGGCCAAAAGACGATGCTGAAGAAGAAGCAGAGCAGCTGCACAAGCGAAATGCTTCTGAAAATTGCCGCGGGACAATCTGCGAAACGAGCGCGCTTTAATTTTTGCAGAGTGTTTCGCAATATATCGATAAACCTATAATTAAGTTGAAATACTTTGCTGATGGACAGCTACAAATTGATCGAATGCCGTCCATCGACTGTCAGACTAGCCCAAAGGTCATATATATATATATATATATATATATATGTACAGGCCTTACAGCTCCCGTCGTTGTAGCCTAACTCATAATTATCCTGGAATCATTAACATAATCTGTCGATTGTCTGAGATAGCTGCGGAGAGGCATGTTGCCCAATTTTATAAATATGTATATACTTTCAAGGTTCACGAAATAGATTTCATCCTGATTTCATAAATTAATAGAAAATATTGTTGTTGCTTCCATTGAGTGTGTGGAAATTATGACTCAGCGCGAGTTTCGAGGTCGACGTCTGACTGTATATATCAAAGAACAACCATTAATCAAATTTCAACAAATGATTGATTCAATGTTGTTGTTTTTATTTTTTGTGTCGCGCTTTTTAATTAGTGAAAAATACAAAAAAAAAACAAAGAAAACAAACATACATAAATACAATGCGAAAAAAGATGATGAAACCGAGGAAAGGACCTTTAGCCAATCCACTGGCCGTTCCCAGGCAGACAGCGGGCGCTCTCTCACACACGGAATATATGAGAATTATGACAACTGATCTGATAGGCGACACCATATAGGGAGCTCTATGCGAATGGGCAGATTCCGCATGCATTATTCATGAGTGCAGCGCATCCAATGGGCCGCAGCCAACTGCGTAAAAAGGAAGCTGCAGCAGTAGCAGTGGCGGCCCGAAGGAAGCGCCAGCTGAGACCCACTCCGTGTCATGGACCCAACATCGTCGCGCAGACCCAGCTCGCTCTCGCTGATAAGATCGCTGCGCGGCCTTGCTGCGGCCCATGTGTGTGCACTACCAATTTCTGTGAATCGCGAAATGCGCACAGAGCTCAATGATCTAATCTCGACTGTTGCATCTGCTGCGTCAACGGAGCGAGGCCAGTGCTAAACGGGAATGGTCTGGCTTGTTGGCTGCTTGGCTGCTTGACCGGCCTGCCGGCCTGCCGGCCTGCCTGCCTGCTCTTCTTACTCCCCCTCTTCCTCCCACTCCTGCACTTCCGCAGATAACCAAGTTGATAGTGGAACTGCAAGCGCCACATGATGCGAAAACCCAAGTCCACTCGGTAGCTACGAGCAATGGGAATGCAGCGCAATGTAAAGTAGATCACATCGTCGTGTCCCGCTTGTCGCCGAGCTCAGCCAACGGACGGACAGGCAATCGGACGGACGGACGGACGGACGGTCGGTCGGTCGGGCGATCTGTCTGTCGATCGTTTGGCTTGGTCTCGATCGATGTTTGCCCGCCCGTCTGATGTCGGACCTCCGGTAGCCGCCACTGATGCCACTATCGGTGTGGCTGCATCTGAGCTGGGCCTGCAGCTTCTCAGCTTCTCTCATTGACTGCCTGCTCACGTACTCGTGAGCGCATGCGCAGGCGCATTCCCAGAGCCTGCTCTGAGCTGTCACTTTACGGTTATAAATTTTATGATTTACGATCGTTGCAATTGAATTTTATTGACTTTTCAACAGTTTCACATGCTCAGCACTGCCCAGAGAGTGTGTGAGTGTGTGTGTGTGTGTATGTGAGAGTGCGAGTGTGCGTGTGTTTGCCACCTCCCACTCTCACCTGGCCCCCACCTTTGATTAAGTCCCCAGCATCCTCTGCACTTGTCTTGCAGTAGAAGGCAGTATGAGAAAGAAACCCTTTCTTCTGTTCTACAATTTTTGAACTAAATTGATTATAGTATTTGGAAAAATATATATTACATGATAACATATAGTCCTAAGAGAGTGTTAGATATGATTTTATTCGAAAATTGTTTTCTACACTAATTACTTCAATATAAGCCCTTTAATCTTATAATATAATCCTAAGTTTGAAGAAGTTATTATGTTATGAGGAAAACTACCATGCAAAAATTTAGTTTTTTACTAATTCTTTCTATGGAACTATTAATATATATGGCTGGCAGATATTATATTAAAACTTGTGAATACTTAGTTTAGTTAACATATCTTGAAAAACAGATGACTTTGTCTATGTAAACTTTAGAGCTATATCTAATAAGTATTTAGTATCTATACATAAAAAAGAATATATACAATTATCGTCTTACATTCACTTAAAGCCGTTATCAAACAGCTTTAAGATTGTCTTTTAATCTCGACTAAAGTCTATTTCTTGTTTCAAGACTATTTTTGCTGAGCTTAAAGAAATTTCTTAATGAATAGATATCAACATATGTACCTTAACAGGTATTTAACTATCATTAAATATATTTAAACATAGTTAATATGGCTTATATGTTATATTTTCTTATATTTGAAAACCCACCTGTGAAGCCGACGGAAAACCGCCGTATCCAAATTGTGTATAGGCGGCCATTGCCAAAGAGAAGCTCAAGTTTCAGCTTACTTGGATGTCTTATTAGTTTTCAGTTTAATGATTGGTATTAACTTTAATTGTATGTTTGGGGAGCACTCCTGTTGTCTCTGGAATCAATTGTGATTCAGTTCAGCTAATAAAGTATCTGGCCAATTGGTCTGCAACAACTAGCCGTTAGCTGTTCAATGTGACAATTTTACCGTTGGATAACACAAGCATAAACAAAATTCTAAACACGAGACTCAACAGTGCACAGTCAACGAGCGGGCGGGCGAGCGACCGAGCGACAGACCAGAATCAACATTGGGATTATTGAGCGTAGCAGCGACTGGCGACGACGACGACGACGACAACAATACCGACATAAACATAACCATAACAATTGCAACGCTTATCCGCACACAGACAGACGCACGGCTACAGCTACAGCTACAGATGAACAGGCACAGGCACAGATACAGATACAAATTTCAGCTGCACGCAAACGCAAAACGCAAAACGCATACGCAAAACGAAACGGAGTCAGCGACGGCGACGGCGACAGCGACGGTTGCGCGCTCCAGATGTTCACCTATGTACGTTCGAACACGAACTGGTTGCGGATGGTTACTCACAACCGGCACGAGAGCTCATACGAATGCCGTTGCTCTGCGACTCAGTTCGCATTCCGTTGCAATCGCTGTGTGCAGGGCGCGAGCGAGACGACACTACACTCTCTCACTGGCGCACTCCAACTAGAATGGAAATGCTGTTTAGACCGACGCTGGAAGTGTGCGGCGACGCCCTCAGTGCTTTGCTACTGGCGGTGGTGGTGGTGTTGACTATATCGTTCCAGCACACACACACACACAAACACTCTCATGCATGCTCTCGCCCGCTTCTCCGCCTAAGCAAAGAGAGTAAACAAACGAACACACACACGCGCACACAGTTATATCAGCTGGAAATGCGGCGCCTCACCCACCAATCAGAACGCACCATTCGATTCGTGTGTGACGTACTGGCTTCTGTTCTTCAGCGCTTCCTGTGGCCCTCCATTGACAGGTGCGACTTTTATTAGCACCATGCCATTTGAGCCAAACAAAGGAAAGCAAAAACGAAATGGAAATACGACCATTAATTACTTCTTATTTTCACGCTTCCCATAGCAGGGGTAGTGTTTGATTTTGGGCACGCCCATTTGTTTTGTTTGGCTACTCGCTTGTTTGTTTACCTTTCAGCCGAGAGATTTCATTCCAACTCTCATTCAATATGAACGATCGTGACGTAGCAACAACAACAAAAATAATGTAAAAAAAATAGGTTGGCCTATATAATTTTTTTTAGATAAGTGCAGCTCAAAACAGATAAGCAACAAATATTCGTACAGTTTGTCGCTAACTTTTGTCTGATTGTTAAAGTAAATGAAAAGTTTGAATTATCAACAAAAACTTTAAAAGTTTAAAAGTATTCTAAGTAATATTGTCGATTGCTTAAGAATTCATATTTATTAAAAATTATAAATCATATTTAAGAGATACCAAATTAAAATATTGAAAGTTACTTCAAAAACTTTTTACTTTTTACACAGGAACATAAAACCCCAAAAATGTGAAAACAAAAAAAAATGAATTTTTAAATCTGATCACCTTTTAAAATAAGATATTATTAAGTTATAATATATTTATATTATAATGTTCTTAAGTTACCGAAAAATATCTTTGACTTTATTCCAAAAAATGTTGATGATAAAATTTGACAAAAAATGTTTTTTAATACCAATTTTCTCTTAAGTTCAAGAAAATAAAGTTTTTTTTATTTTTAATTTTGTTTTTAATATGAACTGAATTGAAATAGAGAATTAATTTTAAAAACAAAACATAAAGAAAATGGTATCAAATGGTGTAAATATCTGACCAAGTTATTAAAGTTTGTAGTAAAGGTCTAAAAAAGTTGGAAGAATTGTAAGTATAACACTTACTACGGACTAAAACTGTCAAATTGTTTTTCTTAAAAACTTATCAGGTTCTCATTTGCTTAAAAATATATATGTAGATATATAGCCTATTAGCTTTTAAAACGAAGCCAAGGTATTTTTAGAGGATTCTAAGTGCCCTAAAATTTTTGATCACTTTCCATATAAAATTCCTGTGCAGCTCTTTAAGGAACTTCAGAAACTTTTTATACCAAAATCAAATGCATCTAAAGTTTCATAAAATTTGAAAAATGTTGCACTTAAATGAACTTGCCACACAGCATATTCCAAATATATAATTTAACGAGCTGCCTTTTTATAGTGGGGGCATGCGACACCCATCGAGAACTAATAGAAAAGGCACAGCGGGCGCATCGAGTGCGTATTCACTGTACTTTTTGTGAGGTGATGAAGCTCATGTTGCCAAACTTGTTGTTGCTCTGTTTACTTTTTATGATAATGTCATAAAAGCGAATTAACCTATAAAACCAAAAAGTGTGCGCCTTACATGATGGAATTGCGACATAAGGTCTGGGCGTGTCCTTGCCGTGCCGAAAGATATATGGATGACAGCTACCCAACGGAAATGAATGAGAGACAGAGGACAGAGCAACAGTCTCTGTGTGTTTGGCTTTAAGCAGCAAATGACCAAAACAATTTTACGTTAACAAATTTAAAGGGATGTCAGGAAAAGTCGCGAACAGGAGGAGGGGCAAGGGAGAGCAGCAGTAGCAGGAGGAGGTGACGAAGCAGGAACAAGAGCAGGAGCAGGAGCAGGAGCAGAGAAAAGCAAGTGGCGCAGGAGGAGCTGCAGGAGTTGAGGTGAGGGGAGCAGCAGTAGCAGGAAGAGAGAAGAGCAAGTTGAGCAGGAGGAGCTGCAGGAGTTGAGGTGAGCAGCAGCAGCAGCAGCAGCAGCAGCAGGAGCAAGAGGAGGTGAAGAGGCACCAACAGGACCAGGAGGAGAGAAGAGCAAGTGGAAAAGGAGGAGATGCAGGAGCAGAGGTGAGCAGCAGCGGGAGGAGGTAGAGGAGTCGAGGGAAGCAGCAGCAGCAGCAGGAGCTGGACCTGAAGCATGAGAAGAACGAGAGGAGAGCAGCTGGAGTAGCAGTATCAGAATCAGCAGAAGCAAGAGCAGCAGCAGGAGCTGGAGCTGGAGCTGGAGCAGTCAAAGCCACTTCAAAGTGTCCCTCTGGGTGTTAAGTACAATATATGCTCTGTTGCGCGCACTTTTTGCGAGTCAACTGCAATCAATCAATGGGTCACAACAGTCGAACACGGACGGACGGATGGACGGATGGACGGACGGACGATTGAAGTGGCAACCACATGGGGCGTTTCCATTTGCAACAGCCACACATTGACCACCCTCGGCGCCCAGTGGCATGCCCAGTGGCCAAGAAGGAGTGCGACTTTCCCATTCTCTCCCTCTCCCTCTCTCTCTCTCTCTCTCTCTCCAATGAGAATTCTCAATCCTCTGCCATTAGGCATATCTTATGTAAGAGATTTTGTTGGTTCAAATCAGTTGCCGCCACTTAAACCTATTTTGACAATTGAGTTGTCTGACAGCGTTCACTTTTCACGCATATAAATGTCAGCCAGTTGCATCCCCTATACACAAACATATATATGTACATATATACATATGTGTAGAGGATATTTTCCGCCTTGCATCCCTCTCTCGACCATTAGCTGGGACGCGCATTTTATGCCGTTTTAATTGCAACATCTGTCACTGCGGTTTATGCATATATCAATTTCAAAATAGCTGCCAAATGGCAACGGCAATGATTCGAACCCGTAGCACGAAACCCAAAAACCCAAACCCAAACCCGAATTCGGGCCCATGCCCATAGAAAAATTGTAGCAAAAAGTACCACCATGAAAAATGAATTATTTTTATTTTTATTATTCGGCTCGCAAACTCATGCGACAAAACTGTCACAACATTCGCTTGTGACACGACAGCCAGCTGAAGACGAGGGCTGGGCTGTGGCAGAGGCAGTGGCAGTAACTGTGGCAGCAACAGTAACTGTGGCAGCACCACTCAATGTGGCAGCAGCAGCAGCAGCACGACACAGAGGATGAGCCACGCACTATACGAGCATTGTTTTTGCCATTGTTGCAGTTGTTGTTGTTGTTGTTGTTGTTGTTGTTGTCATTGTCAGCAGTGCCGACTTTAATGGATGTCAGAATACATAAAAATTGTCAAAGGGAAATATCGCGCTGTTACATAATTGATTTCCATAATACAATCCAAAAATATGTATGTACAAAAGTACTTGACTGGTATTTCACAGTCAAGACTGTAGACCATTAAATAAGACATGCAATTCGATCAAGTTGACTAAGAATATATATGTATTTAACTTTTACATCATTTATAGACAATTTTAAGATTTTTTTAGATTTTTAAATAGGGCTTACATAAAAGTTAATTTGTTTCTTTAAAAACATTTGAAATTGTTTAAGTTGGCCTATAACACTTTATAACATGGGACAGAAATTTGTTGGCTTTCAGCTGATGTACAGTTACTAAATATAAATTAATTGAAAATTATTGACACGTCGCATTCATTTTTAATGAAGCTTCAAAATGTGCCAAAAAATATATTTTTGTGGCCTTTATTTTCGGAAACTTTCGGAAGCTGCAGAAAAATGTTTTCTGAAACATATCACTTTACTAGAGCAGCATGAAAAAATATCATTGTGTCGAACAGTTTAATATGTATATCAATTGGATTTTTAAGAAAATCAGTTTTATATATCAATTTACTTTTTAGGGAGACAAGAAACAGAAAAGTTAGTAAATTTTAAAGGCGCAAAATTGAGCTAAAATGCAGGCCAGACATAAGAGAAACTTTTCTGAAACCTTGCAGTTGACTCCAGTAAAAATTTCCCACCGTCTCAAGACGTATCATATACTTATATGGTACAAAAAAAAGGAAACTATGTACCGTATGAGCTCAAGCCAAGAGATGTGAAACGAAGTTTTTTCACATGCGAACAAGTAATTACTCCAAAGACAAATCCATCAAATCGTGACGGAAGACAAAAATTGGATTCATTACGATGCACTTCATTAATATATGATGTATTTATGTATATATAGATTATATATGATTTTTTAAACTTTTTCATATGTAATATTTTATTAGAGTATCCAAATTATCTATTTAGATATACACATACTCTCTACATTTGATCTTTATTTAGCATCAGTTCAATATTTTTTATTTATCTCTTTTTCTAATAACTATTACATTTTGATCATACATTAATTTTAATTTTTTCTATTATTTTTAAATAATATATTTAAAAATCTATAAAACTGTAGGCATATAAAAATCTGTTTATAGAAGTCTTATATCTATAAACATAATTCAGGCTATGCCAGAACATCTTTCCAATAACCTAAATTAATAAACTGAAATATCTAGACCTGAAATTGTCCCGAAACAATTTTCGGGCAGATTGGGGAAGATACTAAAGGGAAGATTCTCCGGGACGGTCGGATAAGTGCGTGATGTCGAGATCATGGCAAGATATGCTAGAGAATGCTCTGAGGCTCGCGGGATCTCGATCCCGAAGCCCGCCTCTACTCATAAGCATATCTCTAGAATCTCTAACTATGCCACTTTTTTAGAATCTTCCCCAATCTGCCCGAAATTTGTTTTGGGACAATTAATCTAGGTCTCAACGTCCTTCTCTAATCTAGTCTTTGCCCATCCGACACCAAACAAGATCATTTTAATTGACAGTTTAATGGGCATATCATCAGCACCTTTTGCCTGAATTCGAATTGAATTGAAAACACGAAATGTTAATACAGTTAGCAAGTGCAAAATACATAAACACAAATACTTAATGTATTTGGCAGACTTGTGTTTAGATGTAATTGTGAAGGACTCTTAAGCGCTAGGGCAAACACAATGAATGGGTCGATGCCGGCCGAGAGGATAATGTTGAGCCGTTTCAGTTGAGGATTGCCAAATGAGTTTGTCAATCAAAATGCAAATGTCAGAGGGAAAGTGACATAATCCCACTTGGGAGCTGAGAGCTAAGCCAAGCCAAACGAAACGAGCCGAAATCCCGGTGCGAGTTAAAGCGTTTGACCGCAGCCGCCAGCCCAAGCCAAGGGAGGGAATGCAACGGAAATAGCAACAGATGACGGCGATGACATTGACGTGCGAGAGTAGAAGAGAGACGAGCATGACAGCGCCGGAGTGCGAGGGGCAAGGAGAGCGTAACGGGGGTGCGGGGGTGGGGGTGTTAAATTGCAATAATCGGCTCTCGAGCTCAGCGAAAGCAACGAACAACGTTTATGTTTTATGTGCTCATTTATAATGCGTGCTGCTCATTTGGTAATGGTTCGATAATGACATAAGCAGACAGCACAGAGAGAGAGTGCGAGAGAGAGAGAGAGAGAGAGAGAAACAGTACTTAAAAGGGCAGCCAAGGACTGCGTGGTAAACTGGACATCTGTTTGATAATACGAAATGTGGACAGGCACACACACACACACACACACAGAGACACATACTTTGATTCAACACTTGAGCCACAATAAATCTCAGACACTTGTGTAGGAAAAAAGTACCTTCTGACAGCTGGCAGATCTTCCACAGTAACAACGTCGATCAGCTTGCATGTTGCTTTAGGCGCCACTCGCCGGGGGTCAACAGGGACCCAAAGGGACCCAAAGGGAGCACAAGCAAAAAAAGCAAAGAAGTTCAAGTGGGAAAGAGGAAACAGGCAAACAACTAGCCAGCCACGACTTCGATGTGACTGAAATAGATAGAGCCAGTCTGCAGACCCGCAGACAGACGCAGTCAGTCTAAGTCGCCAGTTGGCTAGAAGAAGCAACAAAAAAGGCAGCGAAAAAAGAGTCATAAAAGTGAATAAGCCCCATTCCCAATTGCCAATTATACTGCAAGCAGCCCCGCCATGACAAGACAAACGTTCCAGCTATCGACGATCGTAGCTGTTGTCAGCCATTCGGCATAGAGCGAAAGACTGGATGCGAGGGGCAGCAGCAGCTTGGAGCTTCACGACGGATTCCAAGGCAGCGCCTGTCTTCGACGGCCCCAAAAAGTTTTCCCTCGAGCTGCGGCCAGACGTTCAAATTCTCCAGCGAATCGTGGCACAAAACGCCTCGAAGCTATTTTTTTCCTTAACTTTTTTTTTTATAATATATTTCATTTAATTTGCGGCGCTTATCAGGCGCCAGTCGTAAATACAATCGGTGACAATGGCTCAATCGTACTACAAATGAATGCCAACTATCGTGCCATTGGTAACACACACACAAACACACACACACATGGTCGAGTGTTAACATGACTGTGTCAAAATATTTAAGATTACTGACTCGTTTTTGGGCAGTCGCATATTTTTCAATTCCATTATGTTTAAAATTTCAGACTAACTTACGTAATGAATCGACTAGGCGAAGAAATTAGTCTTTATTTTTAACAAAATTCCTAAAGTCATTTACTATATCTCTAATTCTCTAATTCTGTAGCTATGTTAAGCTCTCTAGCTCTCTTGTTCTCTATCTCTCTCCCGCTCACGCTCTTTATATCTCTGTAATCTCTCTCACTCTCATGATCTCCCTTTCAATCTCTCCCTGTCTATACATCTCTCTCTCTTTATTTCTCTGTGTCCATCTCCCTCTCAGTCTCCCTCTCTCTTTCTCTATGTCTTTCTCTATCTCTCTATCTAACTCTCTTTTTATCTCTCCCTCTAGCTGGCTCTCTCTCTCACTGTCTTTCTCTTGCTGTCCATCTCTCTATCTCTTTCTCTCTCTGTTTCTCTGCCTCTCTCTCTCTCTTTCTCTGTGTCTATCTGTTTTTTTCGTTCTCACTGTCTAATTGTTTAGCTCTCTTGCTCTCTGCTAAATTCTTCCTCTCTTTCTCTATCTACTTCTCTTGTATCTCTCTTTTGATCTCTCTCTCTCTCTCGCTGAAAGCGAGTCTCTCTCTCTCTCTCTCTCTCTCTCTCTGTATCTGTCTTTTTCCTCCCTTTTCCACTTTCGCTCTTTATCTTTCTAGCTTTCTTACCCTCTATATTTCGCCTTTCTCTGTGATTCACACACATTTCAGTAAATATGATGTTGGTGAACACTTAAAATGTTGATTGTTTTAGCCTGTTCATATCATTTCTAATAAGCTTAATGTGTAAATGGACTATGTCTCTATCAATATCAGCTCGTTGTCTTACATTTATATACTTTTAGCCAATTGCAAAAAGCCAAATTAACTTGATGTCTTCAAATGTTGTGGGAGACGTAGTGGTTTTCGGACGAAATTATACAGTTTGTAATTGCAATATGCAAATGAATATGCGCTTGTCGACTCAAAGCATATATTGGGCCACTGGGTGGGCGCAGTCAGACTACAACAACAACAACAACAATAGCAACAACAACAGAAAGTCAGCTTGACATTTGAAACTTGAAATGTAAGTGAAAGATACAATCCCAATCTGTGTAGCCGTCGCTCTCATCGACGTCGAAGCCACAGACATTGTGCACAGACATTCGCCAGCATCCAACTTGAGAGCTCACAGAGAGAGAGAGAGAGAAAGGGGGGGAGGGAGAGAGAATCCCTTGGAGCGGGAACCACTCTCGCATGTGCACATGATAAATGACGGCCTTTCGACAATTCCCTTCGGAATCGCATTTGCCAAATCGAAAATGAAATTAACACTTTTCCCCCCATATAGAACCCCATTTTACAATTACCATGCACAGATTTGGCAAAAGCCGCCCACATAACAAACTGTTCGCAAGCTTAATCTTCTTTCTCTGTGGCATCCACAACTGACAGTATCCAAGTCGACATCGCTTGCGGTCAAATTTGAAATTGCAACAATTTGTATGTCTTTGTCTGATCAAATTAAATAATGTTATTTATTTTATTGCTCGATGAGAAGAGGAATTTGATTTGTTTTTCAATTTTTATGGATACATTTTTGTGAATATAAGAAAAAATTTATCAGCTCATTGAATTTGTGAATTCTTGGTAAAAAAGTGCATTTCAGTTAACAATTCACTACACTTACTACGCTTTTCTCTAAAATGTATAGGGTATTAGCGCTACAAGTCTTCTGCTGTTCACCCCGTCTCCCTCTCTCGACCTTTATCTTACGACTATCATTTTCGTCTGTATAATCTTATTGGAATCTTAACTTGAATTAATAAACTTGATTTCATAAAATTTCTTAGTAGATATTTCTAATATTATTAATATTTTCCTTTAAATATTAACGGTCAAAGGAACTTGAAAAAAGTTGTTAACTTTTGCATAGATGTACATTGTAATTAATACTCAAGTATTTTCAAGCAACCAAATGCTATTGGTTAGCTTAAGTTATTTGATTCTTTAAATTAATTATTATAAAATTTATATATTAGAAATTTCATTCAATTTTATATATAATCAAACCTTATTTATTTCTACTAACCCACACACCTTAAATCTCATTTAAATAGCTTCGTTCATAGCAATCAGCTTTTTTCCGCGAAGCAACAGGGCTGACACTCACTGCAGCTCAGCCAGCTGGCATCTATTAGTCTGCACCCCTGGTATCTGTGTGTTTGTTTAGTTTTTGTGCGAAATATTTTGTTTGTTATCAAAAATTGTGTGCAATTGGAAAATAATTGTGTAAAAAATGAGTGCAAACGACACAACAAAGCAGCTGTCGATTGTGGATATACGAAATTATATGCTGCAAAACGCCGGCAAGGTGACAAATCATGCGCTCGTCAAACACTTCAAGAAATATCTAACGCACACACAAAGTGAGTCAGAGACGAATTTATGTGTATCTATTTATGCGACAACAACCTGTTGACATCATATAGTAATTGAATGTAGAAGGTAAACTAAGCGCTACTGAAATCTCACTTTCAGATGAGGCCGAGGCACGCAAGCGATTCAAAACCTACGTCACGCTACTCTCTACAATTAAGAATGAAAATAATCAAAAGTATCTAATACTGCGCAAAAAGTATATCAATGAGTGCCCAACCGAAGAGGTTGTGGAACGTGCCGTCGAAGCCGCTGGCAATGCCTCCACGCCTTCCAGCCCGGGTGCTGGCTCAATTGTCTCCATTGCCGATAGCGGCATCTCGCCAATGAGGCAGCCGCCGCCCTACAAAGCGCCGCCCGAAGTTCAACAGTCGCCAGCACCAGAGCCGGAAGCAGTGCCTGCTCCGGTAGTGAACACCGGCTTGGCTGTGCATCAGGGTCAAGTGGAAAGCTATCGGGAGTGCGTCAACGAGTTTACAGCTGCTATGCAACGCATTGACCCAGCACGCCTCGAGCTGCAACCATCTGCTAAAGCAGATGTTGACAAGAACAACGAAGCAGACACCGGCTCCAATGCCAAATCTATTTCCCGTGTCAATTCCGTGGAGGAGGGCAGCAACAAGGAGAATATACCGCGTTTCTCCTTCTCGTCGGGCGCCTCAACCGATAGCTCCTCTGCAGACAAGGTAGACGCTGCTGAGAATCCCATGAGCGTTAAGGAAGCGACACGCAAATTTAACCGGATGGCATCCGAAGAAGAGGCAAAAATAATATCGCCGCCGCCCAAGAAAAAGCCAGAGAAGGTATGTCTGCTTTATGTTTAACTAACCGGTTAACATTCGAGTCCAAGCACAAGATGCGGGTGTGGGTGCGGGTGCGGGTGCAAGTGCTTTCCATAGCCAACAACAGTTCCACATCGCTGCTGCCGTCTGCTTGCCCAGCACACAGTTCCAACTAGACTTTGTCTTACTTCCTGTGGGAAGTATTTAGTGAAAGATTTTCCAGTTTTTTTTGCATATTACGAATTTGTCTTTTCTTATTGGAACATTCCACAATTCTAAAACAGATTAGATCTGGCCTACACTGATTCTTTGAACTAGTTCGCGAACAGTGTAAAGATGAGGGTGTCTTGTCTCACACGCCGGCACTTAGCTCCCACTCTCTCCCTCTCACTCTCACTCTCTCTTTCTTAAATATAGCTCGAGTGGAACTGCTGGTCACGAACTGCACCACTACCAGCACATTCGACTTGTACATATCCATTAATTTTATTCTTGGACAATAAAATGTAAGATTCATAAACATTACAAGCGCCCGCTCCAAAGTCTGTGCGTCACTCATTCTCTCTGATATATATGTGCATAAATGTACATATGTGCTTTGACATGTGTACATGCATTCAGCGACGCATGTACTTTTGTGAATATACATATATCTTTTTTCCATTTGTGTCTCCCAGTATACCAAGGCAATATTTAATGGATAACTTAAACTTAAATGTAATTTGAATGCTCTTGAATTGTTGTGATACTATATAGTAGACAGATTTCTTGAATAGTTTCTTAGTTTCTTACAGCAGATACAATATACTATATGAAAAAGGTAACATATATATACTATATCAGTAGTTCAATCAAGCCAACGCTAAGAGCGTTGCTCAAGATATATCCTCCATAATAAAGCACACCTGGCTAAGGTGTCATTACTTTCATATTAATTGCGCTATTTATAATTAGCCTTGCAACAACTCGCTCTTGCAACAATCAAGCGAGTATTTTTCAAACATTCATTGAGTAAATTAGTTATATATATACTTGGTGTATCGGCTATACATCTAGCTGACAATAAAAGGCGACAACATGTTAAAATTTGTCAAGCGTTACGAGAAAATCGTTTCGTAGCAAATGTTTTCGAGCTAAAGACGAAGGCAATTACCATTTGGGCCTGAGCATTGACAAACAACTGTCATCCACTCAGGGCTGTCAATCAAAGTGTTTAGGGTTTAGGCAACTGCATAAATCATGCCAGTACGTCCGGCTAGATGGATATGCGCCTCTGTGTATATATACCCCGCACAAATATCCAGAACGAGTCGGTCGACAGGCGCAGCAGTAGATGTATGTCAAACTCGAACTCGAATTGTCAACTGCATGTCAAGCGCTATAAAAACTGAACACTCGTCTAAAACACTAACGAAAAGTCTTAAGTGTCTATTTGTGCACACTCTCAAACACACACACACAGATACACTCGCGTCCACTTATGTGTGTTAAAGTAATGTTTACACATATCGAAACGTCTCTCAGCGTCTCAGAATCACAGAATTTATGTTAGGTTTCTCACGTTTTTCATGTTTCCGGATTAATGTTGCCCAAATTACATGCAACAAATATTTCCTATTCTAGCTATTTACAAAAAATATGTTTCCGTACAGAGTATTTGCAGTCGAGCAGATATGGATAAACTTATTAGTTTCTTTACCAAACTTAGTTTTATCTAATTACACATTATGGGAAATCTATCAAGGTTCTGATATTGCTCTATTAGCTGTTACAAAAATTTTATTGTACACAAGGTATTTGCAGTCGAGAAGATGATATAGATAATAGATTCTTTGCTAAACAATGTATTATACTCAAAATCCATATAGTATCAATAAACTAGTAAAGATTCTTCTATCTGTAAGAAAACTATGATTTCACATAGCGTATATGAGGTTTTCCATTGAAAAAACTTACTTATATCTAAATTATTATACTAGTTAATGCAAAAACATGTTTTTTCACTGGGTATTCTGAGTTTCATTACCAAACAAAGTTATATCTCCATATAAATTATTCGAAATTATTCTAGAATTATTTTAGTATTCCTCTTCCACACAGGGTATTTTGAGTCGATCAGTTAAGGATACTCACATTATTTCCTTTTACAAACGTAGTTATAACTAATTACAAATTATTCGAAAGTAATCTCAGATCAAAGCTCTGATATCCAAACAGTTTATAATCGTGCTCATCATTGTCGAAGCTGTAAACCTGTAAAAATTGTTAACAAATCTGTGCGCTAACAAGGCAAATCAACATTGGAAATTAGGAAAAAAATAAATATTAAAAAAGTTAGGTAGACGGCGCCAACAATCTTTAGCTATCACAAACCCAATAATATATGCAACCCTTGATGAATTTTCTTTAATACAAAATTATTAATCATCTTAAAAATTGTGGAAAAAGTGCCAAATCATTCCCGAAAGAGTTTGAAAATGGAATTCTTTCCCTTCTTCTTCTACTTCTATAGATCCATCAATATTGTGAACCATGAAATTTTGGCGCCGCAACCGTAAGCGCCGCGGGCTGATCTGCCTGCTAGCTGATCAATTAAATTCGTTTCGAGTGTTTTTAATTAGCTTCATGAGTTGGCACTTTGCGCATTTAGTTAGCACCCACTGTATGAGATAGGTCTATAAATATTTAAATTGCGTAGCTATCGAAGAACTGGAGTTTAGGAAGGTGCCTGAGTCGATTATGGTTATTAAACTTGAATTTTTATCAAATTAGATATTAAGTTAGCCATAGACATGAACAAAAGTAATAGATAACTTCAAATTAATTCTTTTCGAATACTGGAAGAATAATATGCAGAACTTATATAAATATCTTTTACCACAAAGATAAATTCTGTTAGATTCTTTTATGGATTCCTTTATATGCATATCTTTTTGCCACAAAGAAAATTCCGACTCTGGTTCTTTCAAGGAACTCTGGTTCTTTCTAGTTCTAACTCTAGTTTTTGAGTTGAGTTTTTAGTTTTGATTCATAAGTTCACAAACTAAACAAACATTTCAAAGACTTTGCAGTCCTGGGTATAAAGCCATTATCATCTGGTATTTTATTCCAGACTAGTGAATGTATGTATATTGTGTTATTTGATCCAAGGACAAATGACAAATGAACAACGAACTTCGTAATACTAAGTTCTTAAAAAACAAAATTTGGTAAAATTTATAAATTAAAATTTTGGGTAAAGAAATATTAAGGAAAATAGCTGCTAATGCGTTTCCAGAATGTATATAGCTGCTTTACAAAGGTATATTTCTAGCCGTTAAAGATTTGAGAAGCTAAACATATTAATCGATTCTTATTTTGAATTTTTCAATGAGAAATCATCTCCATTTAGACTTCCCGTTTATTGTCTCTAATAAAATCTAAGCTCCCAATACAATTCTGCGAATCGAAAAAGCACCTTTAGTAAGTTTTTAATTTGAGAGCTGTATCAACAACCTTATTAAAACCCCCAATACACAATATTTGCAGAGAATAGTGTTTGCCTGACACTAAAATGAAAATTTGTAAAGAACCCTTACCCTAGCTCTTATTTGTGTTCGGCTTAAAGGCCATCGAAATGGAGCTCCAACTGCAGCATCAAACAAAACACATATATTTTTATTAACCCACAAGGTACTTTGGTGGCCAAAGTCCGTGTCCCAATATGCATATTAAGCCCGAACCGAGAGGGAGGGGGTCAGAGACAGAGAGAGAGAGAGGGAGAGAGCAAACCCTTTTTTGGATAAAAACAAGTTGGTGAAACATGTTAACATAGCCAATAAGCAGCAATAGAAATTAGTTAGGCAAAGCTATACTCATCAGGCAGGCGACCGACCGACCACAAAGGACCCAATTAAAAATGTAAGGAAACAAACCAAAAGTTGTTATTGCTGTTAAACAACAACGCCGTATGTCCCGAAGCGGTTAAATTTACAAACAGCAACAATGTCGACCCATCCGACGTGGCCCATTGGCAACTGTTCCGATCGAAGCGGACAATGCCAACGACTGCGACTACGACTACGACTACGGGTGGAAGGACTACGGCATACGGCATACGGAATACGGAATACGGCAAACATGACCATTTTGTGGCTTCATTCGGGTCTTTTTTTGCTGCCTTTCTGTGAAAGGGAGTCAAAGGTAAGTTTCGGGTGGCAAACGCAAACACATCGAACGAGGACATGCTACAGTCTGGTCTAGTGTGGTCTGCTCTGATCTGTAGCCGGACAACGGCTAGCAGTGTGATATAATATCTTGCATAAAGGGACACACAGAGGACATAAGAAAGCCAGCCAGCAAACAAGCGATTGTGGAGAAATGGCCAACTAGACAAGGGGCAGCAGCCGACGAGTAGCAGCAGTCGAGTTTTCCTTTTTTGGCTTTCCTTTTTTCTTTTTCTTTTTTCTACCACCCAATACATGTGGGTGGATACTTGGGGGCGTTTCGGTTCTTTTGTTTAGCATTGACATGGCCACTTTGCCCGGGGCCTTACTTTGCAATGTTTGTCCTGTTATGTTGCTGTTTCGTTTGCGCTCTCGCTCACCTTGTCGGCTATTCGGCAATCGGCAATGCGGCATACGGCATGCGGCGTGTGGCACATGCGGCATGCGGCATTTGCAAATGGCGCCACCTGAGCGGGTGGCTAACGGGGCTTAAGCACGGCGGCGAGTAATTGGAAAAACGTGAGCACTCCCAAAGTCAAGTGGCGTAAAAATATATGAAAGGAGTTGCTGCTGCTGCATCCTGCGGCTAAATGCCCCAACCATGCGCTTGCCGCATTTATTAGCTATGTGTAACATAACGTAACGAAGCGAGTACTTCTCTTCTTCTTTTTTTGTTGTTTTGCTGTTTAGCGGGGGTGTGGCATACAGGTAAACAAATGCCTGACTCTTTTGCAGCCTTGTTAGCAAACGCGAAACATTATGCGAATGGATAATTAGTTGCCGAAAATGTTTTCAGCGCTCGTAAATATGAGGCACACATGTTGCCAGCCATTGTTGTTGTTGTTGTGGCACATGTGTGCCTGCGCCCCTCGCTCATTAGAGTGCTCATTATCAATGGAACAGCTTCCCCATGCCCGAAATATAAAAAAAAAACGAGAGGAAGGCAAACAACTTTCTCGAGCTCTATTTCATTTAGCGCATCGCTAAAGAAAACCCGGCGCACAATCTGCCTAAAGCACGCGCCTAATAAATAAAAATTATTACCTTCATAATTATGGAAAGAACATGACGTCGTCGTCGTCGTCGTCGTCGAATGTGTGCGCATAATTATGTCAGCTTTTTACACACAGCAAGCCCCAATCCCGCCCAGAATCCATTCGGATGCTACAAAAGATTGCCATAGCCTATGTGTGTTTATGTGTGTGTGAGTGTGTTGTATTCTAAGATGCGATTGTGTGTTGGCGTTAATGCTTTCAATGGGCTTTCTATGTTTTATGCGCGTTTCACATACGCATATATATAATTTTTGTTTTTAACGCCCCCACCCCCGCCGCCGAGTTTCGTAAAATGTTGTGACAGAAACATGTATAATTAATTTATGCGCTTTGCCAACCCGTTTTTATGTCTTTCAGCAGTTAATTGAGGAAAAGGATTCACCCGATGTCACAATGTCGCATCCGAAAGCTAAAGAATGGATTGTCTCAATGGCCAAAGTCAATTATCAAGAGCTGGCTAAGCTAGCTAACGATTATCCAGAGCTCGTTAAGCTGCAGGTTAGTATATATTTCTAAATTTATATCTAACATTATATAAAAACCATTAAAGCTTAAAGTTAAGCTTATATAGCTGGGTTTTATAGTCGACAGATTATACTTCTACTAGCAGGATTCCTTTAATCTCCTCTGGAGAATGACCCAATATTATATATATGCGCTACTTGAGAGAGTAGGTTTACAAAGATCTCCTCTACAGATTGACCCAATACAATATATATATGTATTCAGTTTTGCAGCTAGAACCACAAAATGTTATCTCCTCTACATAGATATATGTATATATATCAGTATTAATCAGAGATTATTATATACACGCCTCTTGGGATGTGGCAAATCAGGAAACACTATATCTTCCACAGTTTTCCAGGTAGATCATTATTAATATACTCTATAGATAGATCAATAGATATATACCTATATACATATATGTATGTGAATCCAAAAGTTTCCATATTTTAACAGTGAATGAGTATTATGCAGTTCCCGCAAAGTTTTTGATTGATAAACCATATCTTCCACAGTTTTCAGCTATAGGATCACTGTGGATCTCCCTTATAGATAGATCTATACCTATATACATTTTTTGAAAATCCAAAAGTTTTCATATTTAAACAAAATTGATAAGTTCTTATGAACAGGGAACCAGTATTACATAGTTACCCCCAAAGTTGTTCATTGAAAAACTATATCTTCTATAGTTTCGCATGTGAATCATTGATTAATCTCCTCTACAGGCAGATCTATACCTATATATGCTAAACCTTTTGGCACGTGGCGAATTCCAAAATATCCATATTTGAATAAAATGAATTAAGTTTTTCTTTGAAGCAATATTCAATTAAAAAAAGTTAAAGCTAGTTTTAGATAGTGTCTCACTTATTTGTCGAGCAACTAATTGAAGTTTTGCTTAAAAATAACTGAAAATTTTGTGTTTGAAGCCAATTCAGTTGCCAGTTACACTTAGCCAAACATTTGCCAATGATCTTTCAGTTAAGATTAGCCAAGCAGGAAAAAAAGAGGCAAACACAATGCATGGGGCCCGCGCATTCATTGGCTCGAATTAAGTAGCTCGAACAAATAAAGACAAGTACAAACTATTCATAAGCATTAATTACGACAAATTAAGCAGCAACGCGTTGTTTTTGCCATGTCGAACAACATTTAAAAATGCGAAAGAGAAAAAAAATAAATATATATAATGACAGCCGCGGCGGCAGTACGTGGCACAAAAACAAAAAGTAAAGCAATGCCAGCCCCAGTTGCTGCTGCCTCTGACAATTAATTGTGAAATATGTTTTTCAAAATTTTTAGCACTTGTAGTGCATGTTTTCTAAAAAGAAAAAAACAAACAAATAAAAGAGAAAAAGTGGGCGTTAGCCGAGGAAACAATTTTTCGCGAGCGTGGGCCTAGAAACAAACTGCGACAATTGCCATTAGGCAAGGCAGTCGGCAGTCGACAAATGCAGCCGAAACTTGACCCACTAGGATGGACCAAAATGTGCACAACACACATACATTATCTGCGTGTATATGTTCTGGTACATGTAATTTCCATTTTGGACAGACAATTGAATACAAGCGTTTGACAGAACACGTGTTTATATTTGTACTCGCTCTCATCAGAACAATTTTAAGCATTGCTTTTTACAAGCCCCGCAATTGTCGTTGTTGGTAATAGAACAGCTATAAACACATGTTTAATCAAATTATATATATGTATTTAGTAGTCTATATGAGAGCGATATCAAAGCCAAACGAGAAACGTGTTCCGCTTTGCCTACGTAAAATGTCAGAAATGATTAAAAATTGAGTTGAGAAATAGAATTATTTTTGACAGAGAGCAGCTAGAAACAATTTTGCGCTAACTTATTGTTGTAGATAAATGTCATATTAAATGGTCATAAATTAGATTACCCAAGAATTTATGAAAACAAGTTTTTTCCCGTCTCTAATATATGACAGCACTCGAAACCGAGATATATATATATATATACGAAGGGTCGTGCGGGTGGGCTGGGAAACTCTACGAAAAATATATTTTCCCCAAAAAACCAAAAAAAATGATTTGCTAAAAGGAGGCAATCTTTGGGGACTCATGCCCCTGTTGCGGTGTCTCTCAATTAGAGAAATTTTCGGTCCCATACATATTTTTATGTGCCAGCCAGCAGCTCCCTACCCAACACGATATTTCCATGAAGATGATTTATGCCAGCCGCAAGCAAACATGGGTCGCACTCCCGACTCCGACTACGACGACGCCAGCGATTCCAACTCGAGCCTCAACTTATGCGAACTAATTGCCGTACAAATGCAATGTTCCCGGAAATAATGGATTCCGCGCTTTACATATATCCATATATATATATATATGTATGTGTATGCGAATCTTGAATGCCATAAGTGCAATCAATTAATATGAGAGCGCATCTCTCTCTCTCGAGCAAGTGTGAACGAATGGCAGGCAGCTCATTAGCGGCGCTTGCAATTCCCCGAATCACTGAAATCGCAATGAGACGGAAATAGCAATAAATCAGGGCATGATTGTCACTTAACCTAATGTCTCAACTCGTTGCCAGCACGCACGATCTCTTCCAATTTTACAGCTATATATATTAGTAAGAAAACAGAGCAGAATTTCATAAAGATTGAAATTGAGTATTTGAATCTAGAGAAGAGAGTCCTGGATATCCTCAGCTAAACCTGACATATAGCTCTTTTTATATTTTTCCCATTTTATCCTTTTAGATGTTAGTTTATTTGTTTAGTCTCCACAGTTAATAGTTGTTAACATTTCAATTTTAATTAAATTTTGTGCGAACAGCAGCTGCCCTAAAAACCTAACTCGAACTCATTTCGAATTCAGTAACGCTCTAAGCCTGCCAATGCAGTAGGATTCTAAACCTTTTTCGGCTACTCACTTCACACATGGCATCATCGTGTGCCCACATGTCATCCTCTATATCTACATATATGCATATGTATGCATGTGTATGTCTAGGTATGATAATAGTAGGCGCTTATAAAGTGTAACAAGTTTTGTATTAATTAAAAACTTTAGCTTCTGAATGTGTGAATTGCTTTAGCAATTTATATTTGTATACCCTGTAACTATTGAAATTAGGCAAAAAGGGAGATGAGTCAATATATAAGTCTAACTCTTGAAGTATGCATTAAAATTAGATATATATCGATAAATATCGATTTGCAAACAAAAGTTTTTTAAGCTAATCTCGAAGATTATAAGAGGTAAAGACACACAATTTGGAATTTAGATGCTCGTTTGCTTCGCAGCTTAAAAATAAATTTTTTTCTTCAAAAACTCTTAAAATAATTAAAATAAACCTATTTTGCTGAAGGCCTGACTGATCTAGGCTATCTGCCAGTCGTGTCCAACTGGAGGACTCTCATTCGTTTTCTATTAGTTTTCAATTCCAATATGTAAATATAGTGAATACAACTATGCACACTCACGAGCACTCGAATACGAATCCGAATAGTCGAAGCATGTGGAATGAAGCGCGAGTTTTCGACTGTTGTTTGCCGTCGCATCGGTTTGGGGGCAGAGCTCGGTCAGCTGGGTGGGGCAAGCGGACCGCCCAATAGTCGAGCATGCAACGTTTTGCCATTTCAGCTTGTAGCCATTGTTGTTGTTGTTGTTGTGGGTCCCTTTCATTCAGCCAACCATGCATCCATCCATCCATCAACGTGTTTGACCTAGCCGGCAATTCGGCTTGACATGCGAGTAAATTGAATTTTCCTTGTTTCACATTTGTTTTGACTTGTTTTTACTTTGTTTTTGTTTTTTGTGTTTTTCCTTTTTGATTTTGGCTGTGTGTTGTTCGAATTACTTATTCAAATTAAAAATATTTTTATTTTTGTTTTGCTGCATATGAACAATGACTGGGCACAAATGTTGTCGATGTTTCACCTTCAACTCTTTCCACTATTTACATAGTACACACATCTGTATGTTAGTATAGTACATACATATAGATATGCATATAAGTATATATTTTTTTTTAGATTAAACATCATGTTGATTAAAACTCCTAACATTTGAATACAACTGCAAATTACTGCTGAAGCTTAGACAATCGCTAATTTTCGAGCTACAAATTGATTAAATATAGTTTGATTAAAATATGTTCATAAAGAAATGTCCTGCATGTCGTTAGCAAACTCATTTAAAAGAAACCGGAACTGCTGAAAAGAATTTAACTTCTGATGGAAACATCTAATCTACAAGCAACAAAAAACGAGAAGAAAAACCTTGGCTTTTAAGAAATGCCTATTGCAGCGTATCAAGATATAAAGTAAAGAAAGAGTTAGTTATATATCTGTGCCGGCATTTAATCTTTGATGTCAAGATCTGGCTACCTGTTTCACTTGGACCCACTTTTGCGCTTGTAAGAAAGGCAGGCCGTAGGTGAAAGTAATTGAAAGCGCGCTGTCTTTTGATGAATGATATACCGCAACCATTCGCTGCCCTCTCGATCCCTCGTGGGGCAGCGCTCAAAACTCAAAGGTACAATTGTAGAAGTGACCGTGAACTTTTCAACAGGTCGTCAAAGAGCAGCCATAAAACGTCTGACACCTTTCGCCAAAGACATAGCCGAGCGTATTATAATAAAAATTTAACCCAAAGCAAATGTCAACGGCAACACTGGCGCCTTTTACCAAGTTCTAATTCCGTATCCATGAAGAAAAAAGAAAAGAAACAACATCAAAACGAATAGAACTTGTTGAAATACTGACTCGATCTTCCCTGCCCTGCCCTGGGCTGTGACTGTGGCTGTGGCCATTAAATTGGAGGTGACAATTCAATCAACGCATCCGCCAAAGCAGCCGCTGTGAAATGACTGAATCCTTTCCAGAAATCAAATCAAATGTGTTTACGACCCCAATCTTGACATCTTGCCGACTTGCTTCGCCTCTCGCGGTCCGCCTCGTTGGTGGCTTGGCACAATTTTATGCCGTTGCGTAGCTATTAAATTTAATTAGAGCTCTCTGCTGTCGCTACCGCCATTGGCCGTCAGCGGCACATAAATGTCACCAAAAATATTCTCCTCAAATACAGATATACATATATATATCAAATGATGCCGCCTGCTGCGACTGCGTGTCTCTCTTTATTTAGCTCCCTGTGGATATGTGACTTACTTATGTATAGTTCATCAGGGCTCACTTGAAATTGCCGTCGCGTCATCAAAAGTAGCTCGGAATATAGTCAGTTGACATGCGAAATGATATGCCCACTGGGAGAGCTTAAAAGTCATTGAAGGTGTTATATGTGGTTTCTAATTGGTCTAACAGGTCATTAGGTTTTGAATGGGATTTATTATATGTGCTATTTAAATAGGGCTTAGCTAATATCTTAAGTTTTTGGCTTTATCGCATTATCGTTAAAAAAAAATAAACAGAATCAATAGACTGTCAATTCTTGCAGTTGGGTCATATTTGTATTATATCATGCATCATGATATATGTTTGTACATAATTGTATTTTCTATTGGCCCAGAAGTAGATTCATATTATCTATTCTTGCCTATCGATAACTATTTTCGATAACACTTCAACCTAAAATGTATTATAATAAGATACATGTTAAATCGATCCAGCAATCCTTGAACTTTAAGCCAAATCTTGATAGAGCTGTTAGACTTAAATATTAATTTATGCGTCTTTTCTGATCGAAACTACCAATTTAATGTTATCGATAAACTATCGAAGCAATCAATTATACGAAAGACTAAGCTTCTTGATGAAAGTCTGATTATATAGTATATTAGCCAATGTATTTTACTTATGATAAAATAAGTAAACTGTACTTTTTGTCTGTTCTGGCAACATTTGACAATCGATAGTTTTTATCGATAAAAATGCTATAAAATCTCTTAGTGATTTCCATTAAAACACTTATAATACAGCTACAATCCACACTTTAGCGTGAGCTCCATCAGAATTAGATATATACTGTATCAAGCCAAGCCTTGAAGTGCAATCAAAATGTTGATCGAGCCATTAGATGCCCCTCAGTCAATATGGAGTTGAACTTGGCGATTTGATTAATGAATCGCTGGCACGATCAAGACCTTAGATACGTGCTCATCGATTGGAATAACTTCGCATGCGGCTAAGCGAGTTCTAACCAACCTAACCATTTATTATGGCACCACCTTAAACGTGGTCGTTCGGCAGTAGCTGCCGAGGCTGCTCGAGCGAGGCCACAAATTCAATTTCAAAGACGCCGGAGATGCGCCTCCTACAAGTTTTGCACAGTTTTTCAATTCACTTTTAATTATGAAAAATCGACGCACTGACAGCCAACATGAATTAGGGCGAAAGTTATTAAATGCGGGGCGTGACAGCAGAGAGTACCTGCCAGCCTGCCCCAAAAGCCCCCAAGAGGCGCAGTGTAGT
Source organism: Drosophila gaucha (assembly GCA_035045545.1). NCBI lineage: Eukaryota > Metazoa > Arthropoda > Insecta > Diptera > Drosophilidae > Drosophila > Drosophila gaucha. Next base: position 4,476,443 of record JAWNOY010000292.1, read on the forward strand.
TTCTTGGCCAACTCTGAGAATGTGCATTCAGCATTCGAGTTGGGCAAACACTGTCCTCAAATTGACAAAAATTCGTCTGTGTTTTTTTTGTCTGCTTCCTTTATTTTTGTTGTTTTTGTAGCATATATTGGGTGGCGATGTTGGCGCCAACGTTTTGCACGTTCCAGCGACTGTTTGGTCAGTGGGACGTCCACAGAATCACTCCTCCGGCCTGGCCAGAACAGAATGTCTTCACAATTATTGTCATTCACAATTACTGGCGCATGCTTTAAGCCCAACACGAAAGCTGCCTATGTCAGCTCTGTGTGTGGCACGCTGAATTCTCAAATACCCTTTAATTCAAACTGACGTTAAACTAGAAAAGATTTGTTATCTAAGTCGGATCTCATGATTAGGGTAAAGCTCTATTGCCAAAACCTGAGTTACAATTCAGTGCAGTTAGTAAAATATATAAATAGTATATCTAATATATATTCCTTTACAAATCAAGCTAATATATATATTCAATGATTGTTCCAAGTCTTCTGACTAAGTAGTTAGAGCAATAAGCAACAGTCCAAGACTCAAAAGAGACGAATGAAACAGAATTTAACTCCGTGACTTTAGGGTTCGGAATTTTCATTTCGTTGCGCACAGCGAAAAACGTGCAACTGCAGTGGACACACCCCCGCTCTGCACCCGGCTACCAGACCGCCGATTCGTCGATTCTGTGCGTCCGTCCGTCCGTCTGTCTGTGGACCGCCGCTTAAGTGTCAGCAAAAACGAAATTGAGCTTATCTGCTAAATGCATCGATGAGGAGCCTCAGCCAAGGACCAGTTCACCTCCAACTTCTGTGCTCCAAGGCGACTCGATGCAATCGTGCAGTCGTCAAATTAGCGACGTTCGAAATACTTTCCAGATAACTACGAAAATCGTAAACAAAATAAAATGCTCAAATCCGCCGAGTCGAAGTCATTTCCTGCGCTTCAGCTACCAACGATCTGTCAAGGCTTTGAGGAAGACACTTCCCAAATACGCTAACTACTCGAAAAGTACTGAAAGCAATTCACACACCACCTGTCTTAATAGTGTTCCATATAATGATTATAAACTGGAGAGGGACTTTTATAGAAGTACCTTTGTAAACTTATATTGAGGATTTGCCTTGAAGGAAATACAAGAAAGTAGTCGGTAAAACTTTGCTGAACAAAACATAGACTACGTTTCATGAGACAGGCTTGATTTCTATAATTGACAAACCCAATAGCCCAATACACCCGCATCACACCTTGGGCAAACAGGGCATTAAAGGAAATACAAAGAGGGCTAAGCCAAGGCGACGACGTTGGCTCACGATCAGAAGTCGTCTTTCTGTGTGATTTATTCGCTACTCCAATTGAATTGTTTGGCGGTCTGCAGGCGAACGAAGAGATCCGGATGGATGGATGGATGGCTGTTGAGCTCACTTGAGTGACATTTCATGAGGCTTGGAATGACGTGCATTTGCAGACGCCGCCAACAAAGCAAAAACAAAACACGAAAGACAATGGCATCAGCGTTACCCATTGATGATCATCTGTGGCTGATGATCTGATCTGGCAATTCCCAAAACGACAAACTCAGGCGCCATGTTAACCACCAAGAAGTCACTGACTAACTCCAGCGCCATTCACAAGATTCACACAATCAGCGAAGATGGATTGACGAAGATGGACTCATGATTGACTGGCGACTGGCCCCGGCCATTGTTAGTGCACAAAACTGATTACGATCAGTTGAGACGGCGACGGCGTTTGCATTTTATTGAACACGATCCTTTTGATACCCCCAAAAGTGGAACTCGAACTCGAACTGTGCAACTGATGGACTCGATCTGCCTTTATTTGGACAAGCAACTTGTCATTTTTAATGGAATGCATTCTGTTTAGATATGCAAGTCTGTTTCCACTATCCAAATGATATACGCTGGCTAAATTATCTGCTCAATCGGATATTGTAGTTATTAATGAGAGTGTGAGTGAGTGTGTGAGTGTGTGTGTGTGTGTGTGTGTGTGTATGTGTGTGTGGTGCATGCAAAGCAATCAACACCGCAATCGACCCCACTCAACGATCCGATGGCTCGTTGCCGTTGGCTTTAATTCGAGTTGTATATTGATTAGGTTTCGCTTTTGGCGAATCCATGTTCCTGTCGTCCGCACTGCCACCGTTCCGTGTACTAGCGCCAGCTACTGAAACACACATTGTCCTCCTAAGAGGGACTCCACTCCAGCGACAGGAAATTTGTCATATATATTGCGAATATTGGACCCAGTGGTCCTCTCCCTCTCTCTTTCTCTCTGGTCATAAATTCTGCAATACAAATATAAATAATATTTCTCATCCCGATGCCAATTGCCAGCGGCTTTTTGGTTAGCATCGGGACTGGCGAGTGGCACCGGTACCGGTGACTACCCCACACATGGTTTTGGACACCTCCGCGTGCGGACAGCGATACAAAAGGAGGTGTTGCCACGTTGTTATGAGTTTTTAAATCTGCCTAACCCCCAGCCCTCAACATTTATTCGTATTTAATCGATTTTTCAAATTGTCTTCCCCTCGGATCGCACACAATACGTAGCTGCAACATATTCTTTTACAACGCCCACTGACACGCCCATATTTGTTTTGTTAAGAGTACAAAAAAAGAAGGGAATAAGCCAAGTATTTAGTGCTGGACTTGGCTTTAAAAAGTAAGCTGGGAATATAAGTACGCAAATATATATTAATCATTTATAATATGAAGAATACTTATAGCTAGCATTGGAGAGCTTGGGAAAGTATAAGCTCTACATCGATCTGTATTCAAGAAGATAAATAAGACTAGATCTAATACACTCTTTTTCCTTATCACAAATATAACTTTCTATAGCATAGTTTTAACTAACTTCTCTTAGTTCAATCAAAATTTTTGTTATACTCTGAACCCTTTATTTAGGTGACTGCCCCATAAAGTATATATTCTTAATCTGGATGATTAGCTCAGTTCGTCCATCTGCTTGCAGTTATCTCGAAGGCTGGAAAAGTTAGAAATTTGAAATCAGCAAGTTTATCATGAAATTTGTTTTTGATTTCTTATCTTAATTTATAAGTAATTTCATTACAATTTATTTATGTTTATATATGAATTGAGGGGGGAAATGTGATTAGAGCCTTGTCATTCTTCTCGAATATACTCAAAAAATTGGAATTTGATTGCCAATCAATAGTAAATATTCGTACTATTTTCTGACGAGCTATGTATACATAGAGGGAGCTATAGAGATATATAGAGTCATTATTCCCGATTACCTTGCTCTTAAGTATTTATACTACTCTCAACTCATTTGCTATAAAATAAAACAAGTAAGAAAGCTCTAGTCGGGTCACAGCCCGACTACGAGATCCCCTGAACCAAGTCCGAGCTGATGTTTTAAACAACCTAGCTTACATCTTTTATCTATCCATATTACCTCTGCGCGCAAATACACATGCACACATACACACAGGCACGCATATACACATGCACACATATACACATGCACACATATACATATGCACACATACACACATGCACACATTTGTATACACATGAACACATATACATACCATGCACACAGAAGCACGCTCGCCGATTACTGCGTAGTTGATTTGAATGTATGTGTGCACACGTACAGGCTGCTGCAGCGTGCTTTTACAATGTTTCCTTTAATAACTTCTGTATTACTTAACGGATTTGAATGCAATTTTCTGCATTGAATGCTATTAATTTATTGAAAATACGGTTTTCACTAAAAAATTTGAAAAAATTAAATTGTGGCTTTGATAATTTTTTTTTTTAATAAATTTTTTTTGTGAAATGTGGAGCTGGTATCCAAAATATGAAAAAATAGAAAATGTATTTTATTTACAGAAAGCTAAAAACAAAATTTGGTAGCTGTAGCTAAAAATATGTAAAAGATATGGTCAAAAAACTGAATCTTGATAACGTTTTAAATCGATAACATTGAAACGGAAAAATTTATCGAATATCTAAAACAAACTCGATATTTTCGCTGTATACACAGACCATCATGCAAAATTTGAAGTCTCTAGCTCTTATAGGTTCTGAGATCGACGCGTTCATACATACGGACAGACGGACAGACGGACAGACGGACAGACGGACAGACGGACAGACGGACGGACGGACGGACAGACAGACGGACAGGGCTAAATCGACTCAGCTCGTCACCCTGATCAAGAATATATATACTTTGTGGGGTCTGCCACGCCTCCTTCTGCCTGTTACATACTTTTTGCAAAACCATTATACCCTGATTTCCCATTTTCAATGGGTTCAGGGTATAACTAGCTTAAACTTAAGAATTAGCAATAGAAGTAATGAAAACTGTCAATAACATCCCAAGACGTGGCTTAAAATTCATCTTTCTTAGTTTTATATACTTCACTCCAAGACTCGAATCATGTAGGTAGCAGCTTTATATACTAACTCTATTTAAATCGAGACCTGAGCAAATTCTAATTGGCATCGGCATTAAAGATTGTTTTGCAACTGTAGCAAATTTGACGAGGATTTATGCATAATTAATGAGGGAATCTGAACAGGTGCGCGTGTTTGGGGCGACAACCGTTTCTGTCAAACACGATGACAAAAGATTACATTTTGCAACTTGCGGCTGCTGCTGCCACCGACCCCTGAATGTTAGGCAGAGGCAAAGGCGCAGGCAACAACCAGGCAACCAGGCAACATGCTTAAAAATTAACATAAAACTTCTGATAATAGTTTCGCATGCGATTTGTGTGATTGCCAGATGGAGCATCCAGCATACAGGCAGCATCCCACGCACATCGCTACGACTCTCGGCTGCTCGGCTCGTTTGCCTAAAATCTGTGCAGTGAATCCCGGCTACAGCGACATCATAAATTACGAAAATAAACTTTTGGCGCAGAAGGGACGAATGTGTCGGGCCCCGGACCGGGTCGCAGTCGAGCCTGGGATGCCGACTATAAATGTATGTAGAGCCAAGGCATGGCCGGTACATATGCAGCCTGAGTGCATTTGCTTGTCAATAAAAAAGGTTCCGGTCAGCAAACGAAAAAGAGCTTAAAAAAGCAAGTAAGAATGTTGCGCTCGAGCGCTACCGACTACCTAATACTCGTTCGGAGTACAAGAACAGCTAAAGTTGTTGCGAAATAGATATTTTACGATCTGTCACGATCTCTAGAGGAGATCAACAGACCACATGGAGGATGAGAAAGTTATAGTTTTTTTCTAATTTGCCACGCTTCCAAGAGCGTATATACTAGAGATGGTCATCGCGATCGGGATTTTCAGGGAAAATATTCTATTTTTGGCCACGAGATTATGGTCTGAGATTCTGAAGATATGCTCTGAGCATATGCAGAGATACCCGTTTAAGACCCGCGGGTACCGAAAATCTCTATCCCAACGCCCATCTCTACTCATAAGTATATCTCTAGAAGCTCTTACCATGCCACCTTAAATGACTGTCCCGAATTTTTTTAGAATCTTTCAAAACCAGTTTGGGGACAATTTCGGACAATTTAGTATATACATATGAATATTTATAGTCCTTAATCGATCTGTAGGGATACAATGGACAGCTTTAAAACTGTAGAAGGTTTTATTTTTTCTGACTTACATGGCCTCCAATAAGCGTATATACATACAGATATATATTTATGTAGAATATATATAGAGCATATCAAGGATAGCTGTAAAACTGTGCGAGACATAGTTTTTGTCACGTACCCAATGCCGTATCTATCTGATATTTCTTAAGATATCAGAATATCAAACGTGAGATAAAACAGGTATATATTCCAAATTTCAAGTCTGAAAGAATATTGCTCTAAACCAATATAGCTGCAAAACTGTGGGAGATATAGTTGTTGCCATCCCCCCAATGCCGTATCTATCCGATATTTCTTAAGTCTTTATCAGACGTGACATAAAACATATATATTTTCGAAATTTCAAGTCTCTTCATACAGACAGACGAAATAACATTGCTCTAAACCAATATACCCTTCTCAGTTTGTGAGCGAGTATAAAATCGAATCAAAAAGGCAAATCATCTGAAACTATGTTGGCAAGCGCGAGTTGCCAACAAGTCGCGCTTGTAAATTGAATGATTTTCACGGACAAGATTTTCAAAAAGAATTTTTAACAATTACTAAGGTGCTCGCTGGCCGCTGCTTATCGAGCATTTCATAATAATTAATTAGGAAAATTAAGAAACGATTATCCCAGCGCGAGTTAAACGCACGACTTGCCAGGCCGCAAGGAATAACAAAATTCTGTTAGTCACGCATGCTAATCTTCGTGTTGTCGCTAAACTTGCAACAGTTGCAAACAGCAGCAGCAGCAGCAGCAGCAGCAGCGCAACTGCAACAAACTCGACGACAGTTTGCAACGGCGGTGGCCCACGAGGCAGCATTGTTTGGTGGGGGCTACCAAAAACAAATGATTATTGTGGCGGGAGGGGACGGGGGGAGAGCCTATTTAAGGGGCTAATCGTGTCGCGTCTGCAGCGCATCTTGAGCGAGCAGCTCGTGTTTGCTTGGCCTAGCGTTTCGTGATCTTGGCAGCATATCCTGTACAGATTTATGGCTTATGATCGGGTCAATTAGCTTTTCGGGGGGTGGGCCGGTGGCGGGTATCTGACCTGGCCCAAAAAAAAGAAGCTGAGTGTAGCATTAAATAAATATGGTGGGCCATTATCGGATAAGCTTCTGGATCATTTACTTAAACATGTCACTTCACATTAATCTGGAGTCGGGGCAGCAGGCAGACAACGGGCAACAGGTAGGCGACCAGGCCATGCCACAGGCCACACACAGCGCCGCAACGTGCCGCATCGTGTGGCTCCAGCTTCGCATGCGAAGCGCACAGCGGCTGGCTCGCTGAATGGCTCGGCTCGGCTCGGGTCGGCTTGGCTACCACACAAAATCGAGATTATCATAAATAATATGGAGTAACAGTTCCACGCGTTTAGCGTGGACCTAGGATGTCCATTTGTTGTGCTTCTCGGTAAAGGATGAGGTCACACACAGTTAGCCACTCTGGAGTTGGCCAACTGCGCCAACTGCGGCAACTGCGGTGCCCCCAGCTCAGTCAGTCAGTCTTAATGACGTCTAATTTGTCATCGTTGAGGAACTAATTTTTTAGCTTGCTGATATGGACCCAATAGAGCGCTACCTGTCTTGAACACGAACATTTATAAGATTTCTGCGTAAGTTACAAAACCAGCCAAGACGACTAAGACGAAGACGAAGACGACGACTGCGACGACGACGACGACGACGATAATATCGTGGAAGATGGAGAGCTGTTGAGCTTGGGGACTCATGTGAGAAGTGGAATTTACATATAATTCCGGGAATAATATGTATTTAATGTATTCGTTAAAGGGAAACCTCAAACTCAAACTTGAAACTAAGCTGGCGATAAGATAAAGCTGTCTACGCTTCTCAAAAATTCGCTGTAAAATTTAAATAACTCTTTTTTTTGTTGCAAAAGACCTTGTTTGTTTTGGTTTTTTTTTTTTTTTGGTGTGTGTGATACCTTTTGGTTAGGCCCAAGTTGATTTAGCTGCCACTTGATGATCTCAGATCTTTCAACGAAATGAAATTAACTATTCATATGCCACTTGCATGAAACTAGTTCATAAACTAAAGGCCTATTAAAGCGTCATTTGTCAAAGAACGAAATTGGGCAATATTTAAAACGTAATAAGTGCTATCTAAGGCCATCTAATTGGGTCACATACACAATTTATGTTGGAGTATTATAGTAGCATTTCATATTGGACAACCTGAGAATCAAACTTTGTGCTTGATATTGGAACTGTCAATAAAAATTTGAAAGCAATTCGATAAATTAAAGCGTGAGGATGGAATGTTTGGCTGAAGAGATCTAGTCTTAATTTTCATGAGCTCTTGTTGACATGCTCAAAGACATGTCTTGTAAAGAATCTAGCTGTGATCTTAAGAAAGTGATTGAATACTATATATAAAGAGAGGGCTGTAAACTATGAAATATTTGAATCAATTTCCTGCCTTGAGGTAGCGTTCCTGAATCTGGCTTCCCATATCCTATATAAACCAGATTCTTTGGCGCTTTATAAGTAAAATTATATATATTAAATAATACCTAAATTTTCTTTGAGAGTTCGAATCAATTTCCTGTCTTCTTGAATCTAGCTTCCCAAATCCCATGCAATTCTTAGGCTTGCTTCATACGTAATATTATTTATATAAAATATTGTCTAAATTTCCTGCCTTCCTAAATCTGGCTTCACATATCCAATATACAATTCACATTCTTCTCACTTAATAAGTAAAATTATATAAAATTTTGCCTAAAATTTCCGTTGACAGTATAAATCAATTTTCTGCCTTGACGTAATGTTCCCAAATCTATTCAGATTCAGATTCTTAGGCTTGCTTAATAACTAAAATGTATACCCTGTAAAAGTTCTGAAATATGTTTTCAAAGACATTTCATTAAGAATGTCATGACTAGCTCTGCAAGTTATTAAAGAGTAGAAGAACAGCTCTATTGAAAATAAAATTGAAAATATATTTGTTGTTCATGTCCGTCCGTCTGTCTGCTTGTTAAAATGAAGATTATTGAAAAGAAACAGACAGCATGAGCACATAAATTGCCATTTTGGTCGATCGTTGCGATCTGCAGACGCAGTCAGGGAGAACGTTTTCAATAAAAAAAAATTGAAGGTGGATCTCAATGGAGTTGAGCAGATCGCAAGTTGTGCTTTAATGTTGCAAGATGCATGTCTTTGCAACTTAACATATCCGGCGCCTAAGCCTATCAACTGCCTGCTGCATTGATTGCCCAGCAGAGGGGGAGGAGGAGCGGGAGTATGATGCCAGAAGGAGGCGGCTGCTGCATGTCTGGCGGCCGTATTAATAATTTTAGCGTACGTTCGTTGATTTAGGGTGCATTTAAAGCGTGAACGACTGCATTAATAATTTCTTTTGCAATTTTATTGTGCATAAATTTCATTAATTTATAATTTTGTTTGATTTTTACTGCGACTAACATCCAACCCGCTGCTTCGCTCCAAGGAGCATGTTGCGCCAATGTGTTGCTGCGCATCGCTGACTGTTGCTGCTGCTGCTGCTGCTGCTGCTGATGCTGCTGATGCTGCTGCTGACTGGGGGCATAAATTATTTAGCCGTAGTTTTGGCAGGCGCCCGTTGACCGCGCGCTGCGTAGATTTTGCGATTGCGCACCAAGTGAGGGCTTATCCACATTGTGCCGGCGTCGTCCTCTCCAGCGCGATTCGCTCTGACCAGGCACAGAGCTCTCGCTGCTCTTGCTGCTGCTGCTGCTGCTGCTGCTTGCATTTGTATATTTGTTGCTTTTTTGATGTTTGGGCTCCATGCTTCATTGAGAAACTTATGCGGTTGTCGCTGTTGGTTGGTTGTTGGCTGTTGCCTGATGCTGGTTGCTGGTTGCTGTTTGCTGGTTGTGGCCAATGCAGAGGTCCTGCAGCTGTGCCCGGCATGTCGCCTGCCAATGTCTTCGGTTTGTGCCCGCGCAGTTAATTATAAAAGCTTGGACATTTTCGCTTCGGTTTGTTTTCATTTCCAGATGCAGATTACATTATGATTTATGCAAAATAGTAAATGCGTCTGATGGCAACATGCGCCAGCCTCCAACTCTCCTCTCCCCACTCCTGGCCTTGCCTCGGCAATTGTACTTGCTATGCAAGGCCTGCAAACTTAGATGATATTCGTAGCTGGCTGTCTGGCTGTCTGGGAGTGCAACGCCTACAAGCCGTGTAGTGCACCCTACCGGCTGCCCTGCGCTATTCTAAGCCCCTAATTTCATTTATCGCCCCTTTAAGCCAATCATAAACCCTGGGCCGTGGACCTCTCGGTGTGCGCTTTCCCTGACGCAAATTCGTCGCACGGCCGCACGGCTATAAATCAGTTGCGCCATGAAGAGGCATCGTAAAAGTGCTTAAATTAATCATCCCATACGTGTATTTGTTATTCAGCTCGTAAGGTTTTACGATGCCCCTGACCGCGGGGCATCCATAGGCGCAACAGGTTGCCACCGTCGCGTTTTGTTTTCTAAGCGCCAGCCACTCACTGACAACGGCCAGTTAGCAGTAACAATAACAAAATACAGCCAGTGGGTTAGTCTACAAATGAACGACTAACAGATACCCTGTAAGTTGAAAGAGAGAGAGTATGCCTGCAGCAGAATATCTATGCTTTCTATTAATGTGTTCTTTAAAATTAAGATTGGAGGGTTACAGATAATCTATGTATGCTTCGGATACGTATTAACACATGGACATTGTGGAGGAAGTTTTGCAGAAGGTAAAACAGACATGAACATATAACCAGCCCAATGTCCGCGTTGATGAGTATGTCTAGATTCTACCTTAAAATAAAAAGATCTACACATTCTAAAAAAAACATACCTAATGTAGCTATATGCTGAGACTTTCTTAGCTTTTCAGCGAATGAAATTCTAGCGACTCGAAGCATCTCAACATTCAAGTCAAATATAACCAAGCATAAAGCTATATCAACTACACTTTCCAGAGAACACTTTAGATAAAACTTTATTATTTAATAATCGAATAAAGTTATCGAAAATCGATAATCGAAAGCTAACAAAAACATGCCCACATACACACACATAAAGTCAACTTTTCTCATAGTCTCTTACAAATACAGATATACACACTTTTAAAGAATACAGAGTAAAGATAATCGAAAATCGAATCAAGTATCGAAAAGTTATCGATAACAAAATCCTGATATAAAAATATGGTCACATTCACTCAAATAAAGTATCCGTATCAGAGACCTCCCACACAAATACCCACTTCTACACTCTACAGGGTATAACAGGAACAAACCACAACAACAACAACAACAGTCTTTAGAGCTATATATCAAATCGTAAACTTAACTGTGTAATATTCGCAGGTATTTTGCATAACGAGAAATTCTTTGTCATCGCTGGCCATTGGGTTAGGTGCCGCCCCCGCACTCCCCTTCAAGCCATAACGTGGCATTAATACAGAATGGAACATGCTGTTGCATCCGTGGCATGCGAGGACAGTGGTCAAATGGTTTTGGGGGCTAGTAGCCGTAGCTCTAAATTGCAAATGAAATTGCATCGTTATTACATGTTTCAGGGGCAGCGCAAATTAAATTCCATATGGAAAAAGCAATCTTGCCAAGAGCCACACACATGTATTTATGTATTTATTTTACACAGATCTCTACACTGATGGCCACATTCTGCAGTACGTGACAATGGGTGCGTTGCACAGTGTTTGCCCGGACAGGACAAGATGTTTAACAGCCCAGGCCCTGAAATTCTATCGCCCCAGAGACTCGAGAGAGTCAACGAAAGAGAGAGATGGGGAGAGCGAGCTCCTACAATCGCTTTTAAATTAGTTTAGTGGCATTTAAGTTAATCGCCTACAAGGGAGCTAAAATTGTCGAAGCTACCCATGGAAATTGGGCGAACGTGATTCGATTTTCAAGAAGCTGCAGTCCATATCTGCTATCCAGATATACGTATATATATATATATATATATAGAGGATGTCCATTCACTTACTTATGAGTGGGTTAACTGCTGCAGCAAATTGAGTTGTGCATCAAAAATAAACGCAAAAGGAGATGAAAAGAACAACGATGATGACAACCATTGGCCAACGTCCATATCACTTGAAGGAGCCGTGCATCTGTCCAGCAGTCTATCCATGTTGTATACTGTTTGCATAAATCTTGCTGCCGCCTTCTCTAGATTGCGATGCTTGTAATTAAATTGCGACACGGGCCAGCCAATGGCAGCTAATGGCGCCACAACATAGATCCCCAAGACAAACAACGAGAGAGACACACACATATAGCATATATATACATCTATATATCTGTGCAATTCATGACTGAGCGTTGGGGACACGACCTGGGTTTGCTGTCTCGGCAAGTACAGGGCACGTTTCTCAATGAAATTCCAGAGCGAAGAGCGATCCAGAGCGCGCTTCTGTGTGTTCCCGCGTTGTCTGGCTGGCCATCAAAATATCGAGAGTCTGAAAAAGCGATACTGGGCAGAAGGGCGCCCGCAACTTGGGCGGCTTTGGCGGCGACAACACGAATCGGGCGCAGTCGGAGTCGCCACCAACAGCAGTTAATTAATTCTGCATGAAATTTAAAGGGGTTTTTTGTTCGTCTTGCTGTTGTTGTTGTTGGGAAGAGCCGCCCAGCTAGAGTGCATATATGGCAAAGTCATTGTCGTCGGTCAGCCTGAACGATTCTGGCGGTTCTGGCGTTTCTGCACGTACAGCATTTGTCTCTCAGACCCGGGCACTAATCAACGTTGGACAATCTACCAACTGTTGCGGAGCCGGCCGAGCCAAGTCGAGCCGCGCACCTCATCAGCCTCCCAAATCAAGTCATTAAGCTCGCCGAGTGCCAAATGGAGCAAATAACGCTGCAACTAGGCCGAATGTGCGTCATGGGAGTTCACAGATGCCAGCGCAAAAAAAAATCTCTCAATTAGTCAGACAATTAAATCAGCAATCGATTCCAAATGAAACCGATTTCATTCATTTATACGTACGTATGTCAAATATTTTCGATATCTTCTCCATCGCAAGCGGTCCATTATGGAAGAAACGTTTAAGGCAGAGCTAAGTTTGTCTTGTGAGTGAAAACTCTATTGATTTATCAATTCGAGCACTTTTGCCAAACAGCACCTTATGTTGATAATCGCCTTTCTAAGCGATTTTCATAGTGTTTGAGGGATGTGCGCCTTCCTTTCTTTCTCTTCTCTTTCGTTTACCCAAATCTTTATTTAAAACTTTCTTAACATTATTTAAGCTATAATTTATTTATTATTTATTTATAATAGATTTACTATTATTTATTACATATGTATATGAACTCATCATTTATTAACAAAAAACTTTTCTTATTTTCTTGCAGTGTCCAGCAACGGTAAGTTCTCAATGATAATGATATATGATTGACTAAAGTATTCTCCATTTAACCCTTAAACTTTAACAAAACAAAATATATATAGTATTCACTTTAGGAAAAGATATAATCAGGCTTTGCAGATTCTTATGAAAGATAAAGCAAAACATTTTTCGATAGTAAAATTATATTTTTTTAAATTTTTTTATGTATATTATAGATTTTTTTAGTTCTAGAACTGATCGCGTTATTACCAACTGAACTCTGTAGGATTCGAACCCTAGTATATCCGATGACTTGTGTGTCAACGCATACCCAACTAGTCTATGAAGGCTGCAAATATTAATTAGTATTATATTATAATTTTTGAATTTTGAGTAGAAAATATATTTTTGTTGGCAGTTCGCACCATCTAAAGTAAAATATAAGTGTATATATACATATATAATCAATTAAAAATTGAATTCAGTTAACTTCAATCCGAAGTTCTTAGTCCTAAATTTATAAAATTTTCAACTTTAATCTGAACTTCTCGAATTACTTTAAAAAAACAACTAAAACCCCTAATACAATATATTCAATTTTAATGGCCATTATGAGTTTTGCAACAGCTCATATAAATGCATGAACTGTTAAATGTCGCCGGCGGCTCTCAGCAAAAAAATGATACAAAAAACAATAATTTAGCTTAACAACTTAATAACAAAACAAAAAACACCTCAACTCGATCAGCGATCACCTGTTGCTAAACTAAGGATCCGCATTCGTCAGCCCCGAAGGCGACACCAGTATGTCAAGAAAAAACAACCCTCGTCAGGAGCAGGCTCAGCAGCAGGAGCAGGAGCAGGAGCAGGCGACGACGTGGGCTGGCAGAGTGGCAGCCAAGGATATATGTGTGGAAGGATATTCCACCTGTCGGCGAGTTTATCGATTGCACCATTGACAAATGAGCCGTTGGGAAACCAATTAAAGAGTGGATCGCAAACAGTAAAAAAATGCCAAGCAGACAGCATTTAACACAACTTAGGAGCGAGCAGAGCTGTGAAGAAGAACTAACTAGGCCTGATTAATGATCAAAAGAAAGTTATAAATACTATAAATCTATAAATCATGATTGCCAGGATTAACTAAATAAAGCCAAAGAGAAGACTCTGTAGAGTCTGCGCTGCAACTAATTAAAGCGAGACACACACAGAAGTTGGAGCACCTGCCCAGGTATACTCAGGTATCATTAATAATTCAGAGACGGTTCGGGCGAACGCATAATAACCACGATTAAAGCAAACAAGGCTCATTGTCGGTTAAATGACAAGTTTTGACAACTTGTGAAACGACAAGTGGTCACTGCCAGTGGCCAGCAACACAAACAACCAACAACAACAACGAAAGACATGCGAGTGAAAAAAAAACAACAAAAAGAACAGAAGCCAAAGGTAATGGGCAGGGCAGGGAAATAAGGTCCACTCTAACCAGCGACCCAGTTAAATTAATAATCCGCATAATTGGAGAACTTAACTCGCGAGGGAAATGGTAACGGAAAGGGACAGAGAGACAGACAGTGAGAGAGAGGGAGAGAGAGAGAACATGCTGGCGACAAACAGAGAGCGTTATTTGCTTTGCGCTTAATATATCATTTAGATTGTTTGGCAAAGATAGCCACGCAGCGAGGACTTTTGCTGTCATTATTATTGTTTTTTACATTTGTTCGTTTGTTTTTTTATATCCGATTATTGTTGTTCCGATTCCGTGTGCTTATAGCACGGGGTGCGTACGCATTGGCAAGTTAACATGGCCCTCTGGAAATTAGCCGCTGTTTCTTGCTTTCTCTTCAGTCTTTATTTTTATACCCTGAACCCATTGAAAATGGGAAATCAGGGTATAATGGTTTTGCAAAAAGTATGTAACAGGCAGAAGGAGGCGTGGCAGACCCCACAAAGTATATATATTCTTGATCAGGGTGACGAGCTGAGTCGATTTAGCCCTGTCCGTCTGTCTGTCCGTCCGTCCGTCCGTCTGTCCGTATGTATGAACGCGTCGATCTCAGAACCTATAAGAGCTAGAGACTTCAAATTTTGCATGATGGTCTGTGTATACAGCGAAAATATCGAGTTTGTTTTAGATATTCGATAAATTTTTCCGTTTCAATGTTATCGATTTAAAACGTTATCAAGATTCAGTTTTTTGACCATATCTTTTACATATTTTTAGCTAAAGCTACCAAATTTTGTTTTTAGCTTTTTATAAATAAAATACATTTTCTATTTTTTCATATTTTGGATACCGGCTCCACGTTTTACAAAATAAATTTATTAAAAAAAAAAATTATCAAAGCCACAATTTAATTTTTCAAATTTTTTAGTGAAAACCGTATTTTCAATAAATTACTAGCATTCAATGCAGAAAATTGCATTCAAATCCGTTAAGTAATACAGAAGTTATTAAAGGAAACATTGTAAAAGCACGCTGCAGCAGCCTGTACGTGTGCACACATACATTCAAATCAACTACGCAGTAATCTGCGCGCGTTTCTGTGTGCATGGTATGTATATGTGTGCATGTGTATACAAATGTGTGCATGTGTATATGTGTGCATGTGTGTATGTGTGCATGTGTGCATGTGTATATGCGCGCAGAGGTAATATGTATAGATAAAATATGTAAGCTAGGTTGTTTAAAACATCAGCTCGGACTTGGTTCAGGGGATCTCGTAGTCGGGCAGACCCGACTAGAGCTTTCTTACTTGTTTTTTTTTTTGATTGGGTCAGCTCGTATAATTTCTAATCAATTTAGTTAATCTGCACTTTAGATACTGTGCTTGCCCATAAAGAGAAAATAATTGCATCTGTTTCACATGCGTGTTTCGTGTTATCCTGAGAACTAGCACACATTTTTTCACCTTGTAGCTAGCCTAATTACACGATATTGATATGGCAAGCATACTTATGATAATTATGGTCAGCTTACGGATTTTTCGAGAAAAAGTTCTATAAAACTGATTGCTATTGGGTCTCCTTATAGTTTATTCAAATATTCAAATATTTGTCACATATGAAGACAAGCTTTGAAAGTTTTCCAGGCTTGAAATTTATAATAAAAAATAAATATATATCAGAAAATTTGTTAGATAGGCGGCATATGTACGATATATAAGATACATGCACTTACAGATAAAATTGCAACTTTTTAAAAAGTTTACAATAGCTTCTAAGGAATTACAATATTTTTCATGATGCCCGGATCCCATTGAAAATGGAAATATGGAACCAACCCAATAAACTATATATTCATATTAATTCCTCTCCAACTGTTCGAATGTACATATCTATGTCGATTTCTGTACCAATAAGATCTAGAGACTTGAAATTTCCCACGAAATATAGCATGCAGAGATTAAGTTTCAAATCATCGATAAGCTGCTGTTATTTGAACATATCTCGTGCGTTTTAAGAGCTTGACTTATAAACTTTAGTATATAGATTACAATTATAAAATATAGTCAGATAATCAATACTTCACATAAAGGATACTTCCTTGTTCCCCATTTTGGATGAAATCAGTGGAAACAGTAGCTAGGCGCAGGATATCCCCTAACACTGTTAGTTATTATTATTATTATTGCCTAATTTGATAAAAATATGCCTAAAATAAGTTCTTTATAAGCTATTCTTTTATGGATATTCCCATTAACCATATTCAAAGCCATTTCTTTAGTTTTCATTAAAAAAAATTTGTAGACAATCATATAAAAACTAATATTATAAAGCAAAGAATGTTTTTCACTCTTGTAATGTTTTTTTAAGAATAAGCGATAACAATCTCTTACAATTAAGTACTAATTTTTCGTGTATTCTTTCTCTTTACAACCTCCACAACTACTCGTTGCACTCGTTATGACATCAACCTGAACTGTTCAACTTTAATATCAGGGTGTAAGTATTGAGAATTGTTTGAAAAACAAACACAATTAAATACTCATTAACTATAATGGAAAGTCTAATGCATAGTTAGTTTAAGCGAACTGGGCCATGAAATGTTGTTGAGTGTTTTGATAAATGAATGTTTGAAACAATTGGCACATACTTAAATGTCCTTTAAAGTTCATATTACATTGAGGAACTGCAGATCCTCGGCTGGGGCAGACCTTAATTACAACCAGCAAAATACATGTTAAACATGACATTTTTCATGTGCCGGCGATCGATCAAAACGACAGCTACTGGATGTGCCAAAAGATTCCGGTTGGTGACTGTCCACAGGCCTACAGGTCTACCTGTCTAGAGGTCTGGAGGTCTACAGGTCTGCGTGGCAGCTCGTGTCTTATCAACGTAATATCGAATTTCGATCAAAAACGCCTTCGAGCGACTTCTTTGCAGGCGACTTTTTTGGCGCAAAAACAAAAACGGAACGTAGCTATAGACGAATGGCAGGCACTGTTGCCAGCCCACATTCCAGCTCGCATGACCCTCATTATCATAGTTGGCACCATTAGGGGAAGATACATACGTGTCCTGGCCAGGACATTCACTCCTGGCCAGTTAGTGAACTGGCATCAGCCAAAGGCGTCTGTGTGCATCTGCCACTGACTCTGTAATTGCCGTTGAGACCTGCCAAATGTATTATTAAATTGTTAAGGCGCAATGTCAGCTCCACTTGAAAACTATATTTAGCAGTTAATAATAAGCTAAAGCTTAACCAGTTCCATAATCTTTTTCAACTACATTCCGTTTGTCAGCTTGTTTATTCAGCAATTATTTATAACAATATCTCCATTTCTTGATATACTCACTTATTTCTTTCTCTCTTTACATGTTCCTGCCCTGTTCCTGAACTATTCCTATGCAACAGTATGTAAGTATACATCATAATGCTCTTATTTTAAATTTTTATTAAATAACGATATTTTGAAGTCTGTCTGTAGAGGAAGTCAGTTTAGTTTAGTAATCCTAACTCTATAAGTGTAGCAGATATAATCATAAAACTTAGTATTCGATTTGTAGAGGAAGTCAAAAGTAATCCCCTTGCCAAGTTTTGTGGTTTCACTGTTAAACTGTAGAGTATTCAGGTTTTCCCAAACTGCCACGCCCTAATCATTAACACCTAATCAGACGAGTATACACAGGGATATATAGTCGAAATGTTAAGATTCTAGAGCAAAATCTGTGAAATACTTTCATACAGACAGACAGACTGGAAGTAAGATGGGAAATAGATGGATTGCACAAAACGAATATACTCCTTTCCCTTGTATAATAGTATATTCAAATATATATTTATATAGATATATTTCCCTGAAGATCTTTGCTTTTCAAGCATTGGCTTAAATTTGTTCACATTTCGATACAATGCTCCTGTGCTGTGTTCTTTGTGTGTTGAAGATTATCATCGCAAATTGCTATCTTGGTTCTCAATCATCTATTGTCATTGTCATGATCCAGATGAGCACATACCATCACAGCATTTTTACCATATCGGATTCCAGCTGTGACACCTTCACAACTACTTTGCACTCGCTGGACCAAACGAGTGACAAATATTTGGGGCATCCTTTTATGATCGTGAGGCACTGTAAGGATGGACCATGGCTGGCTGTCTCACGACCTGGACGTACGTACACTTTGGTACCATACTCCTGGAATTCCTGCACAATGCGTTTGCAGCAGCAGCAGCAGCAGCGGCAACAGCAGCTGGATTCCCTTCAGCGATCGCCAACACCGTCGGATGCCTCCACGACTTGGTGGCTGAGACTCTGGCGGCTGTGGGTCGGGCGGGTCTGGAGAGCAAATCGCTCTGTTTGTTTCTCGTTGGCAATACACACAATGCTGCCACAAACTGAACGAGACGCAAGAATTTATGGCATTTCACTGTCAGAGACGCAGAATTTCTGTCCCTTGCCACCATTAATGGAATGGACAATAAATTTAAACGTGCAGACGGACAACATGCCATATGTAAAGAGCCTAAGCCAACCTCTGAGCCAGCCTAAAGCTTCAGCTCTTGAGACGACATTCACGAAATGGCCAAACTCGCAGCTCTTTACTTTTGCGCGTGAGACGATTTGTAAATCCGAGCCCTCGAGTGTTTGCATCCTGTCTTATGACAAAGCGATAATCAGCATCATGACTTCACACCTCATTTGAATTCTTATCAGAAACTTATTAAGCGTAGCATCGATTCGTTTCGAAGATTTCCTACAGGCTACAAACTGTATCAGAAGGGATTTACTTAATATCTTATGCAACTTCTTCCAATTGAAATGCATAATTTATCTAGATGACAAAACGCACAGCAAAGTTATAAAAATATGATGCAAAGTATTATAATCAAAGATTCAAGCTTTACAAGTCTTGAAATCGTCTTTTACTTTTACTTTTAATGTCACTTTTAGTTCCATTTCTATGGAAGAAAATTCATGAAAAATTCAAAAATATTGATTTTCGAAATATTAAGAAAATATATTAATTTAATTGTACTATCGATCTAGAGTGAAAACTATAAAGAAAATGGTAGCTTGCTTGAAAATTGGTTTATTTTTGATTAGTGATTTTTGACATGGAATTTGACCAAAAATTGAATCCCCTCAAAATCACTTTTAAAGTTACTACTTTTATACTTATTTCGACATAAACTATCGATTTAAAACAAAATTTCAAGATGATATGGTTGTTAAAAAAAATATTTTAAAAAAAAGTAAGGGGGACCCTTATTTTTTTCTCTCTGAAAAAAATTAGTGACGATCTTAATTTAAAAATTAATTTTTAAAATATGATTAAAATTTAAATGTTCGATTGATCGGCAGTGAAAACTATAAAGAAAATGCCCGGGTTACCAAAAGGTTTTTTTTTTGTAGCCTAGTTATGTTAACTAAAATTATAAAGACTATGGAATTGAATACAAAAATCCGTTTAGTTTTGACAAAGTTATAACAGCTTAAAATAGAAGTAGCAATAGTACGGTATAGTATAGTTAGTGTATTACAAATATAAGGTATAAATAAAGCTTATCAGCGACACTTTAGCTTAAATAATACGTATCGTAAATCGGCAGACAATGTTGATAAGATAGTCGAAGCTGTTTGTATGTAGCTTCTGTTTCGTGAACATTTCTCCACGAAATGCTAAGACAATGGACTGAGATTAAATGCCAAACAGTGCAGATTAAGATGCATCGAACGCGAATAGTGGCTACATACATATGTATGTATGTATGTCTGTCAGCATTCGCTGGGCAGTCCCTGGGCTGGCTGCATCTTCAAACTGGGAGAGACACGATACAAATTTCCCTTGAAAAGAATTACATACCGATCGGCAGCGGGAATTGGCTGAAGCTCTATTTGTACTGCCAATCCTCTCCTCTCTCCCTCTCTCTCTCTCTCTCTCTCTCGCTCTCTGTCTCTGTCCGATTTCAATATTGTCCCAGTGACTCTGTTGTTGTTGTTGGAGCCTGCTGCTCGGCTTGTTTGTCTTTGCTGTTCAAAAAAAGTGACCGTCTTCATTGTCAACACATGGTTTGCTGTACGTAGCATTGCTGTGGAAAACAATTCTATAGAAAATCATCGTGCACTCGCGGCGATCTCTTGGCTCAGTCTCTTATCTGAGCGTCCCGAATCGTTGCGCCTTACTAAATTATTATGTTAACATGAAAATAATTGAGGCAAAAGGCATTCGCCATTCGGCAGTGGCTGGCCAATTTATTTATATCGTATAATCTCGAACGCAGTGGAATCCTTGTTCTCCATTTCGAAGGAGCGACAGCAATTGATGGCCGAACAAATAGTTCCAGAAGTGCAGCATATTGGGACACCGACGCCCTGCTGCTTGTTAAGTCTCTCTTAGCTTATATTTTAATACATATATATGTATATATATAATATGGCATTGTATCGGCTAACGATTAGTCAGTTTACTAATTAAACTACTCTTTGCAGACCGCTTTACACTGGGCTGCCAAGCACGGGAACGAGGATGTGGTCAAGCTGATTGCCGGCACCTACAAAGCGGATGTCAATGCCAGAACGGTAAAGGGTTTAAGCTTCAAATCTCTTTATATTTAAATATTTAAAATGTTCTTTCAATTTGCATGTTGTCTGTCCAACTGTCGACGTGAATATATATGTATTGGCTGCAGCATGGGGTAAGTGTACTTTTCTGAAATACTTTTTAATAATATACGAATCGAGCATCGAGTGATTGAGCCTTGTCACAATCACGCGAAAATCTGCGTCACATGTCGCACGGCAAAACACTTCCTTAACCCTTCCCATGAGGCAAACAGCCAAGCAAACCGGGCTGTGACAAATCGTGACGAGCAAATCCAATTGTGCCACAACACATGCCCCTGCCCCAGCTCCGTCTATGCATGCGAGTTTACACAATTTTAAATTGAAACGTTGCCGTTGTTCAAAACAAATTAAGTTCCCTCAAATGTTTTTCAAATGTCTGCCTCTTTTCAAAAATTGAGACAAAGTGAATTGTCAATCACGACGAATGTGTTACATTCAATCTAATATGAATTGCCAACTGATTTGTTACGCATCTTACAAAAGGGTTTGAAGTAAAGGTATTAAAATATAAACTTGTCAAAGATTTTCGAGCATATTTTATGCCAGATTAAAAACAACTTTATATATTGTAGTATATAGAAAATATGAAGTTTCTTAGAGCACAGCTACAGTGAACGCTTGATAACGGAGGATAAGGTATTTGACGTTCAGAACCCAAAAACCCATACTGAAAACAGTATGAACCTATTTAAACCAGACTTTAGCTATACTAAACTAAAATTACAAGAATTCAGTTTTCTAGAACACTTGTCTATTAAACAATGTTTTCTGAAAGTACAACAACTTCTCGCTGAAACATTTTTTTTAATATAAAAATCTTTATTATTCGATGACATCGTCAGTTAAAGCATATTTACTGTAAGAAAGAGGAGAAAGTTTTGATTAGAGAGGGGAACAGAGCAGGAACTCCCTTAGCTTTTTAGTAAATTCAGATTCTGACTCAGATAAGATAAGACTGAAACAACCTTCGAATTTCATCATATTTGATTGATTTTTCTATTTTGAGCTTTTAGAATATTATATTATGTAGGACAGGCAACCAATTTAAATATTAACAATCTATAGATATATACTTTAAAAACTTTTTTCCTTATAAACTGCTATATTTTTATAGGGCTATACACCGCTACACTTGGCTACACAATTTGGAAGGCATAATATATTCGAGCTGCTATGGAATGTTTACAGTAAGTATTTCAAATCAATTCTGTATAGAGCTGAGTTATATCTAAGCTTATGAAGTTGATTATTGATTCTTTGTTATCTTAGAAATATTATTTGAAACAATCTTAACCTCTTCACTCTTTCAGAGGCCAATCGTGACATTATGGATTGGAGTGGCAATAAGCCATTGGACTATAGTCGCCAGCGACCCAGTGTCTCGGCCTCAACGTGCAGCAGTGAGTATCAAAAGTATTTCCTTGGCACGGAGCTAAACAACAACTACCAACTGGGATACCAGCACGTTCTTGAGACTCCGCTCTCAAGCTCCGGCACTGGCGGTGGCAATGGGATCATGGGCGGCACACTCGGCAGCGCACTGACACGTGGCAAGAAGCGCTCTCAGCTGCGCAACTATGCCACTATTAGCAGTGGCTCTGGGGGTGGGGGCACTGTGACTCGTACCCAATCTTTGATGTCATCGCCATCAACGTATCGACGGTATAAAAAGCCATCGGTGCAGTCTTTGCTATTCAAAGGATCAAACGATGACAGTGATTCGGAGCCCACGCCGATAAGCAAAGTGGAGCCAAAGCGCTCGAGCGTTCAGCCTGGCGAAGATAATGTGGAGATGCTAAGGACCGAACCATACGGGGGCAGAGTACGCAGTGTTCCCACCCGTCGCAAGGAAAGCTTCTTGCGTAAAACTTTTCGGTCCGCTGCCGGGGCGAACCGAACCCAAAAAGATGTTGTTACTAACCCAACTACCAATTAATCCAAGCATGTGCCAAAATAATCTATGTATTTACTATCATATTAACTATAATGGGTAGTCAGAAATAGCTATATATATATTTAGTATAACTGTATATGCGCTTGCCAACTATTATTTTTCTTTTATACATAGTATAGCCCAAAATTATATAATTACATATATCTTGCCAAGCTATTAACCGTATTGCACCTAAAATATGATTTTAAGCTAATATGAAACATGTTTATTGGTCTAAAGCAGGATTCATAACATATAAATCCTATTTTATAGTCAAAAATATTAATACATTAATCTATACATATATATGAAGCTTAAACAAAAATTTGAAAAATATATACATTACATTTATATAAACTGTTTTTAAGCAATATATATTTTAAATAGTTAGCTAGCAGAGTTTTAGGATATCATATTTATCAAATATTTTGGTTAAGAGTGGGTTCAAATCAAAATGTCTACTAAACACTCTGAAAAAAGTACTATTCACAGTTCGAACCAACTTCTTTTTCAATATTTTGATAGGTTTTCCAAATCCATAATCCCATTTATAGACTTGTTCTAGATTGGTTTACTGCTAAGTTAATTAATAACCTTTAATACGCTTAGCCAAAGTTTATAAATTAATTAACACTTTTGCAAAGTAATTTTGGAGTTTATAGCATACGAATACTTCAGGTGCTGTTATACTTCCATTTACTTCTCATAGAAATGGTATTTAAACTGCATGTCTAAACTAAATCATTACAAAATAACAGTGGTATTCCTGCAGCAGATCAAGTGCAATGTTTCAAGACTTGCAAACTTAAGACTAATTAAAATAATATAGACTAACTTTTCTTAAGTGAAACAAGTCTTGAAGGTATATAAAATATGCAAGAATACCCCTGCTTAAGTACTTCTTGTATTTAAGTTCTCAATTATTTAAACAACAAAAACTGGGAACCTCTATATTTATTTTCATCATTGCAACGTGTAGAAATTCAAGCGATGCGGCTCAACTCGAACGGACTCAATGGCACCTGGAGGCAGGTTGACTTAACTAAAGAATTTGAATGTTTGCAAACAGTTAATGTTCAATAAAAATGTTTTGTTCGTTCGCTTTTGATTATTATGTATATATTTTATGATTTCTTATGATTTCCTTTTAAAGTTATTTAAAGCAAACTATATGCTTTTTGTAGTATACTTACATTTTAATTTATATTTTAAAAAGCATTTGATTTTGATGCCTGTTTTACTTGTTCTATTTAATTGGTAAGTTTTTTCTTTAACAAATTTTCTTAATCGCAAAATCATTTGTCCTTCCAAACGAAAAAAAGACTACTAATTAATTAAGGTTTACATATTTACCATTTTATTTTTAACAGCATGTGCATGTGAAAACAGTTTCTTTTTTTTTAAATAAAAATAATTAAATTTATTTCATTTATCTTTGCAGAAATCAAGGCACGAAAAAAGCATACTAGTAAGTATAAATTGGAATATATTTTTTAAAACATTTCTAATATCATATTTTTACGTTTGCAGTCGAAAAAGATTTGGGATTCCTGCGGATTGGTTCGTTGAATGTCCGGGTAAAGAAAACAACAGAGGCGTTCAGCAACTTCTTGGGAGTGGGCAATGGCAGTGCCCTGACGGCGTATGGACCTGGCGGGGGAGCAGCCCCCATCGAAGTGGGTCGCCATCACCAGCGAACTCACCGTCACCATCATCAGCGTCATCCACATCATGCCAATGGTACGACACGGGATCGGCATCCGAATCAGAGAGCATCGGCGACAATACCATACGGCTCGACTAATGTCCTGGGCTCCCGGTCAAGTGTGCCAATCAATAGGAATATATATGACGCCGTACACAAGTCGTGGGGCTCAGCAGATAATATAACACAGCGTCCCGATACACTAATGCCGCCACCCAAATCGGTTGACTACGTTTCCAAGCGTTACAAATCGTCAAAACGTTCCTCATATGCCTCGAATGCCACCGACTCACCGCGGGACTCCATCTGCTCCTCCACCTCCAGCTCGAATCTTAACTCCGGCTACAGCAGCATGCCAACAACTCCAAATCAAATACGGGCTCCGAAGAATATCGGAATCACAGCCGATTCGGATTCGGATTCAGCTTGTGGCTTCGACTCCAACTGGTCTGTGAATGACCGCAATTCAAATAACAACAATGTCTTAAAATCCTAAATTCTGTCTGATTTCCAAATTTCATAAAAGTATACCAATAATTCCATGAGGCACTACTTAATATAAGCCAAAATAAAGCGAAAAAGTTTAGTTGTAAAACTCATGCCATGACATGAAATTAAATATGTTCAGGCAGATTATGCATTATATAGAAATTTACTTGAATCTCTTTTAAAAAAATACATTATCATAAGGCCGTGTTGCCTATTGAAACAAATATATATTCATACAATTTTACAAAACAAATCATAAATGCAAAGTTTTCATATGGAATTTCACAAGTAAATGTCATCAAAGGCTTAGAAGCTCTGTTAGTATTCTCATCGTATCATTGGGGGTATTAACCTTGTGTCCTTTGAGGCGAGAATCGGTGTAGATCTCGTAGTCATTGCCACCTGGTTCGGTTTTGTCGCCAAAGAAATGGATTTCTTTAAATTTGTGGTACGCCTCGATGTGGCGCAGGCAGAACGTTTTGTCCCAGCCATGCGGGAACACATCGAAGCTTATCTGACCACCAATACTGTACGTAAGATCGATGTCTGCGAACTCCTCCTTCAGCTTGGCAATCATAGTCGATCTGATTTTGTGTTCATCGTCGTAGGCTGCAAACATGTTGCGCTCTTCCCTGGTGCACTGGCGACCGATCGGGCAGACATTCATCATGCCATTGCGAAACTCGATAAACGTTCCACGTTTAATGGGCAGCTCCAGCTCCGAGAGATATCGCAGCACGTAGTTGATGAAACGCTGTAAGGTTTTCTCTCCCAAATGTTGTATAATGTTTTGCTTGCCAACTTCTTTGCCAGCTTCGATTTGAACCAGCCCGTTCTCAGGGAATATGAAGTCGAACTCTTTCAATATCTTCTTGCCATTCAGCTGCTCAAACATTTTCTCCAGATCAGAGCCACCAACAATGCCAATGGTTGCTCTTGGTTTTACTTTTGTATAAAAGAACTCCTCGAACTCGGGCTGCACCACCGAACGGGGCATAGTTAAAGTGCCATCCACATCGAACAACAGCAAAATATCCTCGCGCTTTGGCTTAGTCACCGACATTTTATAAAAGTGTGAATGGTTATGAATGACTAAAGACTGACGAAAAAAAAAACACAGTTGCAGAGAATTGACCACGTATGTGTGTAAATAAACTGGCTCGAGTCAGCTGTTTTCATGGAACTGATAAGCACTGCAAGCCGGTAGTGATGTTCACGTTACGATCATTTCTTATCGAATGCAATTTAAACTCTAGTTTATTAAATTTAATATATATTTATTAACATTTATCAAGCGCACACACTTGCATGGCAAACCGGTCAATTACAAATACATCTGTAAACTGCGCTTCAACAGCTGTTTGTGTTTACTGCGCAAAGTATTTATGAAATAATGTACATTCACATAAGGATATAACGTAATTTAATACACATCTGTTGCAATATTATCTATTTATTTTGCAAATTTGTTGTTATGTTCTTGAAGCGATTTATATTTTTGTGAGTTTATCATGGGATCCACGACAACTGGATATAGTGTTAATCCAATTGCTCCGACAATGCATGACACAAAGCCAATAAATCTCCAACCCCGTAAAACTGCCATTATACTGCAAGACAGATATTATTCAATTATTCAATGTTTTTTATTTACTATTATAAAACAAACACCTGTACTTTGCTCAAATGGACTAAAAAATACCAAATTCTAAAATACCGATACAAGCATCGTAGCAAACACTATCGCATATTCTACCGATTGCTAGCCACAAAACAAACAAGCATCGATTATCGTGCACTTGCGGGCGTGTCGTTGTTGTTAGGCTCATTTCGTTTGTGATTATTTTTTGTTTAATATACATTTAAACTAAATGTGTACTGCTATAAATGTGTAAAATGACTAGATTGTTAATGCTAATAAGCTTAATAAGCGCAGTTTGCTTAACTGCAATTTATGGTAAGTCATATTTCGTTCGCCTAGCTCGCTGACTAAACATTGGGCGTTGGTGCATGTAAAATATACATACATATATTATGTATTTATACGCGTGTGTGTGTGTACACATGTAAGTCTGACTTAAAAGCCATTCTTCTAGCCAGATTTAAATAAAATGTATACATCCTTGAAGTGTAGCTTAGATCAAGAGTGTAGCTAGTGTATAGTATGCTAATCCTTTACATTAACCAAGCCTAATTAGCATTCCCATACATGTCAGTTTGTATACCCATTTGAATAGCTAATTAATGTAAAGCCTGTCTTTGTAGCAATTTCCCTAAATGAATTCAAATCTAACTAATTGATTGTTAATTATAGCCCAACATCATTATGCTGAGCATAAGATCAGCAACATTATCTGGTGCACAAAGGGACAAGAGGAGCAGGACAAGTGTCAAAATTTGACCGTGGCCATCGAACGGGATCGCGCGCTCTTCGATGATGTGTTCTTGAATCTCACCTGCCTTATGGCATATAGCGCTGATGAATGCATACATCTTTTGGATCGCGAGAAGGCACATATCACCACACTGGATGCTGGAGATGTTTTCACCGCTGGTCGCTACAACTCCTTGATTCCCATAATGCAAGAGAAATTGGAAGGGGGATTCTTGGATTATCATTCAGTGGCCGTTATAAAGAAGAATAGTTTGCCCGATGTAACAGAGCTGCGCCATCTGCGTCAAAAGAGAGCCTGCTTCCCCTGGGTGGGCAGTCTGGCCGGTTGGATAGTGCCCATATATACGGTGGGAAGACTTGTGAACATCTTTAAAACAATACATATTTATACGGGCTTCTTTACCTTTATTTCAGCTGCAACACAATGGTGAAATGGAGGTTGTAGATTGCAATAATCAGGTGAAAACCGCTGCCAACTTTTTCAACAGCTCTTGCGCTGTGCATTCCTTGATTGATAGATACAATCCCATCGGTGATAACTCTGACAAGTAAGTGTAGTTCAATCTACAAAGAACAATCAGCTAATAATAATAATCTCCATTTTCTAGACTGTGTGCTCTGTGTACTGGTAAAATACCTGGACGCTGCTCGTCGACTGATCCCTACTTTGGTTACGATGGTGCATTTAGGTGCCTTCTGGAAGCGGGCGAGGTAGCATTTTTGCGTCACTCGACTGTTTCTGAAATGCTGCAAACTTCTGAGTTTAGTGAGTAGCTCACTAAATTGTAATAGATTATATATATTTTAATTTAAACTCTTGTTGCCCATTAGAAAAACTATCACCGGACACTTTTCAATTGCTGTGCCGTGATGGCAGCCGTGTTCCCATCAGTGACTATCGCCAATGTAGCTGGGGTCAGATTCCTTCGGATGCTATTGTAACTTCATCAGCTCGTAGCTTCAAGGAGCGTAATCAATACCAGCAATTTATGAAGCGCGTCGCAGAGTTGTATTCAGACGGTATTCGCGAGGAACCAAATGCCAATCAACCACAGACAGGCGGCGGATTCAACACGTACAATGGCAACAACTACAACGATCAAAGTCGTAACAATCCATACGATAATTTCAACAGTCAATACGACAGCAACAATCCCTACAACAGAAATCAGAATCAGAACCAGAATCAAAACCAATTTGATCGATTTGATGGCTCGAACTTCCGCAACGAACGATTGGACAGCAGTTTTACCACGGAGCGCAATGCACTGGAGGGCAACACTTCAGTGCCCTATGAGAAATTCCGCATTTTCGAATCGAGAAGATATGGCAAATCCAACCTACTCTTTCAGGTAATGCAATATACTAAATATATATATATATTTGCTTAGTAATCTCACTCTAAAATTGAATTTGATAGGATGCAGCCAGAACCCTTATAGCCATACCAGAGGATGATCAGTCCTTCACTAAATATTTGCAAAGATCTATTGACTATATATACGGCATTCGTGAGTGTCCCGTTCCTGCGATGACGCTATGTGTGACTTCTGAGCCAGAGCTGGAAAAATGCATCAAAATGAGAGTAAGTTTTATTCGCTTCCAATCCATATCTAATATTAATAAATATCCTTTTGCAGACCGCACTAAAAGCGCAAATTTTAAAACCCGAACTGATCTGCAAGAAAATGCATTCCCACATTAACTGTATGCAATTGATACAGTCTGGAAAGGCCGATGTGTCTGTGTTTGATGCCGGAGATGTTTACACTGGTGGCCTGAACTATGATTTGATTCCATTTATGTCTGAGGTGTACAACTTGGGTGAGCCGGAATACTATGTGGTGGCTGTTGCCAAAGAAGAGGATCCCGATACGGAACTCACGTACCTGAAGGGCAAGTACACATGTCACACTGGCATCAATACTGCCGCCGGCTGGACATATCCCATGGCATTCCTTCTATCGAACGGTTGGATACGACCCTATGGCTGTGACTCCATACGTGCTGCAGCAGAATACTTTACCAAATCTTGTGTGCCGGGTGCTATTAGCAGCGAATATAACACTGGAGTACCTTATGATAGCATGTGTGACCTTTGCCATGGAACCAGCTACAGATATTGCCGCCGTGATGCTTCGGAGGATTACTATGGGCACACGGGTGCGTTCCGCTGCCTCGTGGAAGGCGGCGGTCATGTGGCTTTTATGAAGCACACCACTGTAATGGAGAGCACAGGAGGCAAGCGCAAGGAGTGGTGGGCGAGAAATGCCCTAAACGACGATTTTGAATTGTTGTGCACAGACGGCACACGCGCCGAGCTCCATGAATACAAACGCTGCAATTTGGGCAAAGTGAAAGCCAATGCCGTGGTTACGCGAGGTGGTGCCAGCTACAACGAAACACAATTGCACGCGTATATCAACTTGCTGACCTATGCTCAGCAGCTGTACGGACGAAAGGATGTGGATGCTTTCAGTTTTAGCATGTTCTCATCACCTATTGGACACTACGATCTAATCTTCCAAGACGCAACACGCCAACTGCAAATCATACAGCCAGACGAACGACGATACGACACGTACTTGGGTGGGAATTATATGAGAGCACGGCGCATTACGGACTGCTATGCCAGTGCAACTCAATTTACGTTCTCCACATTCCTGCTCCTTGCGAGTGCATTTGCACTCAGAATTTTACTCTGATTCCATGAGGCTAGTTTCTCAATTTCTATATCATACTCCAAATAGGGTTTCCGTACCCATATTGACTCGTAACAATTCGAATGCCCATTACGAATCTCACACAAATAACAAACAAACATATCTATATGTACACCATACAGAGAGTTCACAGTATAATTTGTTTATCTGACCTATTGATTATATTCTGACTAACGTGCCTTAATATCTTCTTAAAAGAGATCATTTGTTTATAAAAATTTCAATTACATTCCAAGTGTCAGATACAGATTATACTATACACTAAATGTACAATAATTTAATTTTAAGTTATAAAGATCAACTTTACAAATGAGAGTACAATTTTGTAATCTACTTTCAATACCGTCCTCAAAATTTATATTTACTGTAGTTTACAAACCGTCCAAGATAATTTTATCTACAAGTCTAAAGTATATTTATATTGTATTGTTTTTTATATACTATCAGAATTATACACAGACATAGAAATAAATAAATAAACATTTTTAGATCAAAATTTGTTCATTAATTTCAAACATAAGCAATAGAGGCGCGTATGATCAACTAAAGTGTTGTGGGTATTTTTTGAAAATTAAATTCAACAATAGGTCAACGGTGACGTCATTAGTGTGGTGAGATTCCATCTGCATTCGCTTCAATGGCATTGGCACTTTCTTCTTCTTCGCATTCATTCAGCTGGCTCTCGCACTGACACGCGTTGCTTTTGACGGTTTTTTTATATGGGCTACTTTTAGTACAACAACAAGGTGAAAACGGAAAGTAGTTTTACGACTGGTTGAGAGTTTTCACAAGGATCGGCAGTGCCACATAAATCGAGTCACTAGTTCAGTTATCAATATGTCTATCAATTTGCGCACCGTTTACGCTTTTGCGAGAGAAATGTACCCAAAAATTTCAAAGGAAACCATTCAATACGGAACAGCTGGGTTTCGCGGCAAGTGAGTTTACTTACCCTTATCTACATACATAAATTGCCTCATATATACAAATACATAAATACAAATGGGTGTACGTTTACGCCCACACCCAAGCGAACAAACACATACACACAGGCATAGATAATTGTATAAGTGTGTGTGTTTTAGGGAGTGGTGAAGATGAGTAAGGCAATGCACTATTTTGGCATTCCGTTATATTTATAGAATTTCTTACTTTATCAATGGACATGCACCTTTCAAAGGTACCTAAGTATGGCCACACACACAGATATACAAACTAAATGCAGACATGCAAATGTATGTTAATATTTATATACATATATATGTATGTATATGGTAAATTTCATATTTTTAGTACGAATTTTGTACTTTTGAATTCCAATTTCGAACAGTTGAATCATAAATATTATAAACTAAAGCCACATATATTTTTATTTTTCGTTAGGCAACTGAAAACTTAACCTCCAATCACAAGAAAATTGCAATTGTTGGCGGTTTATTTAAACGCCTAGATGAAAAAACAATTCATGTTATGTTTAGACTCTCATACATGCATATACATACATACATACATATGTAGTATTTGTACATACTTACACGTACATACATACATATATACGTGAATGCCAGAGTCTTCTTGCACGAATGCATTTGAAATGATAATAAAGACATTCGACCGTT
Organism: Drosophila gaucha; assembly: GCA_035045545.1. NCBI lineage: Eukaryota > Metazoa > Arthropoda > Insecta > Diptera > Drosophilidae > Drosophila > Drosophila gaucha. Next base: position 4,508,363 of record JAWNOY010000292.1, read on the forward strand.
AACGATGAAATCAGAATTTATTTACTTCCATGACTAAGAATCATACAAATATATACCTTATCTTTTCCTTTATATGCTACACATATATTCATTCGATACTGACTGATAATAACCAATAATGTGTATCTTTCTCTTGAACAGAGCCGAGTTCTTGGACAGCGTTATGTTCCGTATGGGTGTGCTGGCCACCCTACGTTCCCGTTTCAGAGAGGGCGCTGTCATTGGAGTGATGATCACAGCGTCGCATAACCCGGAGCCCGACAACGGCGTTAAACTTATTGATCCCAAGGGTGAGATGTTGGAGACCAGCTGGGAGGCAATTGCCACAGACCTGGTGAACGTTAGCGATCAGGAATTGGAGCAGCATGTAGCTAAAATTATTAAGGATAATCAAATCGATATTACCTCAAGTTCCCACGTCTACGTGGGTATGGACAATCGCTATCATAGTCCACGTTTGCTCAAAGCTGTGGCCGATGGTGTGATCGCCCTTAAAGGAAATGTGAGAGAATTTGGCATTGTCACTACGCCAATGATGCACTTCTTCGTGGTGGCGGCCAACACAAAGGAGGTGTACGGCAAGCCCACAGAGGAGAGCTATTACGAGAAGCTCATTTCCGCCTTTGAGAAACTTCGCAATGGTCAGCTGGAGAATGGCAACTATCGCAATCGCCTGATCTTCGACGGCGCAAATGGAGTTGGTGCTAGGAAAATGCTGCAGTTCGTCAAGCGCATGAATAAGTCCCTCGACGTGACGGTAATCAACCAGGGCATCGGTCCGGGCAAGATTAACGAGGAGTGTGGCGCAGATCATGTCAAGGTCCAGCAACGACCCCCAATAGCCATGCCCATTGTGGAACCCTTTACGCGTTGTGTGAGCGTGGATGGCGATGCTGATCGGGTTGTCTACTTCTTCTGCGATGAAGCGGGGCAGTTCAAGCTGCTTGACGGAGATCGTATTGCCACCCTAGTAGCTGGCTACCTGATGGACTTAATTCAGAGTTGCGAGCTGGACCTGCGATTGGGCCTGGTGCAGACGGCCTATGCCAATGGAGCGTCCACAGATTACATTGTCAACGAATTGAAGGTGCCCGTTTCCTGTGTGCCAACAGGAGTGAAGCACTTGCACCACAAGGCACTGGAATATGATATTGGCATCTACTTCGAGGCCAATGGCCACGGCACCATTGTGTTCAGCGATAATGCCAAATCAACGATTGGCGAAGCTGCCAAGACGAAGCCGAAGGCACAGACTCTGCTGCTCGTCATAGATCTGATCAATGAAACTGTCGGCGATGCCATCTCCGATATGCTCTTGGTGGAGACAATCTTAAACCAAAAAGGCTGGGACGTTAAAGACTGGATTTCGAGCTACACTGACCTGCCAAATCAACAGCTCAAGATTCATGTCCAGGATAGAAACGTTATCAAGACCACAGACGCGGAACGTGTGTGTGTAAAGCCGGAGGGACTACAGGACGAGATAAATCAAGTCGTTGCGAATTACAAGCGTGGACGTGCTTTTGTGCGTCCATCTGGCACAGAGGATGTGGTACGCGTATATGCCGAGGCTACCACAAAAGAAGTAAGAGAAAACTAAACGGGGAATAGTGAATAGTTCTCAATTTTCTTGTCTCTCCATTACAGGACACTCTTCAGCTGGCGTACGAGGTGGGACGATTGGTGCAAAAGCTTGCGGGCGGAGTCGGACCGGAATTAGTTAATCCAAGCAATGCTCACTTGTAGTCAATATTCATAGAGAAGGCTTGCGTGCTTAGGCATAATCTCACAGAATCGCATTTAACCGGCGTGCTTAATTGGTAGTCTTTATTTTATATCCTACTTTGGGGAATATATAACTAGTATGTTAAATTTAAACACCGCCTTAAAGTATACACACTTTCAATCACTTACAAATGCATTTATAACATAATAATAATAGCAAAAGTGATGTATTTGATATTGTTAAAAAAAATTAATAGTTTATTTGATAACTCAAAATTCTCTGATTCGATTTTTTTGTATACTTTACAACTGTTAAAAATTGTAAAAAATTTCAATTAATTAATTTTTTAAAGAAAGGCTGTTTTTCAACTATGTGCCTGTTCCTATTCTAAACAAACACTCAGTCAAATTTCCATGTGAACCTTTTTAACTACAATATGTGCTACATATGTATGTGTTTTAGAGACAATTCAAGAGATTTTATATTCTTGCCAGAATAAAAATGAACGGAGACTGTTATAACATTATTGTGACTGTCACAACTATATAAAACCGAAGTTTACACATATTTATCAAATTTTACATATCGCATGACGTGCTTCCCCATGTATTCTGTATAGAAAGTATATCAATTTTCATTTGTTTGTCTTCATTTCATGTTTTGTTTTATTTTTTTTTTAATTGAGAAATATAAAACAAAAATATTGAAAATTATAGTTTTAAAATTTAACAATAAAACAAAATTGCTTTTGAAAGATGATTTCATAAATTTCCCTCTACATTAGTTACTTATTCAAAACATATAAATGTATTCAAAAATATATTTAAATTTCGCGCCACTATTCGATTCTCCTAAATACCAAAACAGAAATATGAAATATACTGACAGTAGATTTTACCGAGCCTAAATTGAAATAATACCGACAACAGATGATTCGAGAGCTGCACCAGTTCATTATCGATTGGTATTGTTGCTTTATCGATAAGAGAATCAACAACATCCCTTTAGCAAAGCCGTCAAACTGCCCTGCTGTCACTAAAGTATAAATTTTCTGATGCAATTTCGTCTATAAAAAATAGCTGAAGCTTAAAATTGTTCTCTCGTTCGTTGAGCAAAAATAATCTAAAATGGAAGGTGAAGACGTAAGTGTCTAAGACTTTTGTTTACTGCAAGTGTTTCTATCAATTTATATACATACGATGAGATCGTACATTGTGTTTCTCATGTGTGAGGTTATGTAGCGCATATGGAGCTCAATTTACATTTGCATGGATTTCACTTACTCGCCCAAATATTTCGTGTGTACTAATGTGCTAAAATGTTTAACAATTGTGAAATTATTATAGGGTTTTGATCCCACTTTGTTGAAAAAGAAGAAGAAGAAGAAGACCACCTTTGACTTGGATGCCGCATTGGGACTGGACGATGCTGGAAAGAAAGAAGATCCTAAAGATGAAGCCAGCACTGTTATAGCAGCAGCTGAAGTGGACGATAATCTTGATTTAGAAAGCTTCGGTAAAAAAAAGAAGAAAAAGAAGAAGCCTTTCAATTTAGATGAACTGGAAGGGGCGTTGCCTGATGGCGCGGACGACGTCACAGCTGCAACAGTTGAAGACCCAGAGGAGGAGGAGATTAATTTGGACATGGACTTTACAATGGCCAAAAAGAAGAAAAAGAGCAAAAAGAAAGACTTGGATGAGTTGTTTGCCGACAAAATGGACGATGATAAAAGCGAAGACAAGGAAAACAGTAAGTGATTCATTGAAACGTTATTTGTTTATCTAAACTAATTTGCTCATTGCTTTTTAGTCGAGGATAACAGTAGCACCTGGGCTGGTTCTGATCGCGATTATACATACGACGAGTTGCTGAAACGCGTCTTTGAAATCATTCTGGATAAGAACCCGGATATGGCTGCTGGCAGGAAGCCCAAGTTTGTGATGAGACCACCTCAGGTCCTTCGTGTGGGCACGAAGAAGACGTCGTTTGCCAACTTCATGGATATTGCGAAAACTCTGCATCGTTTGCCTAAACATCTGCTAGACTTCCTGTTGGCCGAGTTGGGCACAAGTGGTTCGATGGACGGCAACCAACAGTTGATTATCAAGGGTCGCTTCCAGCCAAAGCAGATTGAGAACGTGCTGCGTCGCTATATTAAGGAATATGTCACCTGCCACACCTGCCGTTCACCGGAGACAATATTGCAAAAAGACACGCGTCTATTCTTTCTTCAGTGCGAATCCTGCGGTTCTCGGTGCTCCGTTGCTAGCATTAAGTCTGGTTTCCAAGCTGTCACAGGCAAGCGTGCTGCCATTCGAGCAAAAACCACATAAATTACGTGTATAATTTTAATTGGATTTTTTATTGATTAAAATTTCAATATATATACAAAAAACGCCAATTTACAGCTATCAACTGTGACTATGATAGTATTCTATTAAATTCTCATTGAATGCGATCTCCATACTGCGCGATCTGCCGTTGTCCACAGCAAATGAGATAACATCTAGGGTAATTTGCTCCCTAAAAGAGTTTGGGCGTCCATATAGCAAGACATTGCAACCAGGTGATATTGTAGAGCCATCGATATACTCCATTGCTTTGCTCAAAAGTCGAACCATGCTAGCCGATATATTCTCGTACTGCTGACAGTCGGCACTGCTTACTAGGGACTTGGCTTCATTATAAAGGCACTTGATAATCTCTGATTCCCTAGGCTTAGCGAAAATGCTGAATTCCACTGAGCCTGTTCCATCATCCAAAATGTACTTGTAAAACGATTTGTTATGAACACCGCGACCTGCGACAAAGCCGTACACCAAACAAGTGCGATACTTAAGTGTGGTGGGATTAAAAAGTGAGACGGCTCCATTGTTGTCAGGATCTGGGCACGATTGTAATATATCCTTTACAAGCAATGGAATGTGCTCTTGTATCTTCTCTCCATTCTTTGTTACTTTTTGTGGGGCCACATAAGTTGATGTTTGATCTTTGGGTTTTCTTATGATAAAATTATCGAGCTGATCTTCAATGTCATCATATGTCAGACTTGTCATATCGACACATTTTATTAAAGTATTTTCTGATTATTTGAAAATATTGGCTTCCATTGAGACTTTCGTGCCTAGTTATCGATAACTTTTTCGCATTAAAATCGATATATTGCGTATGCCATTCGCACTAGTTCCGGTTCATGTCATATAATTTTTCATTGATTCCATACGCAATGAAATGCGACCTGCAGTTTGTTTGTGTTGCTAAATAAAAATGAGGCTTAATTAAAATAATTGTTATTAAATGAGTTTGTATTTAACAAATAAAATAGCAAAACGCAATCGATGTACATATTATCAATATTCATTAATTGATTGATTTCGCCATCCCTTGCAACTGCATTATTTCATCAGCCCTCGTCAGCTTTTTCGCAGATTGTGAAATTAAAAGTATAACAAGTTTTTGAAAAACCTAGAAAAGTAAAACTAGGCATGTCTGGCGGTCCGGCAATAACGCTCAAAAGCCAACCAATAGATGGAAGTAATAGTAACAGTGGAAATGCCGCTGCACAACAGCAACAGTCTGGAAACAATGCAGCAGCAGCAGGAGCGTCTTCATCGTCCTCGTCCCAGGCTTCAAGTGGGACTGTGCCACCACCCCAAGAGGGCACACGCCAAAGTAGCTTGCAGCGTATACAGCAGCGCAAGCAAAAGGTATTCAATCTGCCTGAGGCGCAGAAACTGGCCAAATTGTCCATGTATTCGGCTTGCCAAATCGAGGGTTGCCGTTGCACTGGCTGGAAGACTCCGCAGGAGAACAGGCATCGAGATGTCGAGTCTTCCTACTGCCCGGAACTGAGCGAAGAGTGTCGCAATGCCAGCTGTCGGCATCCGCTGCGCTCTCACATATCGCATTTGTCTGAAATTTCCAGAACAAGTATGGACGATCTTTTAGGTGCAATCATTGATATGGAAAACCTTTTCATGTCCATGCAACGCGTAGAGGATGAGGACACCAAGAAAGTCTATCTTTACCTATTTAGGCTGCTGCGACAGTGTGTTCTAACACGTCAGCAGGCTGTTATTCGCGGTCCGTTGGGAGATCCTCCATTCGAGTCGCCGTGCATAACAAAAGCTGTCTTATCATTGGTCTTCTACAAGTACAACCACTTGAGCCCTCTTGAGCTGCAGACCATGACGGAGGTGGCCAAGACCTTTCTGAATTTTCTCAATCATTATAATTTTGAGTCACCCTCCGCACGTCGTGGCGATGCGACCTTGACCCTCGAGGATGCGTCGACCTATAAAATCAATTACACGCGATGGCTTGTCTTTTGCCATGTGCCCGCCTTTTGCAATTCCTTGAGGCAATTCGAGACATCTCTCGTATTTGGACGCACTCTTTTGCGAACAGTTTTCCAATATATGTCGCAGCAGCTGAAGAAGAAATGCATTTCGGAACGCGATCGTTTCCCTGAAGATAAAAGATCTATCATCACGCAAATGCCGAAGTTTTTAGAGGCATTAAGAGCTGAGCTGCTGAAGGATGATTCACCCATTTGGGATTCGACATACAGGCCACCAAATTCATTTGTTATGCAGCAAAGAAAGCGACACCAGGAACCGACAGCCACCATTACGACTGCTAGTATAGCTGCTAGTGCAGCTGCTAGTGCAGCTGCTAGTGCATCTGCTAGTGCATCTGCTAGTGCATCTGCCAGTGCAGCTGCTACTGCTACAGCTACTACAAGCAGTAGCAAACGCTCCTCTGTTGGAGAACCTGCTCATAAGAGGGTCAAAAAAGAGATTGCGGAACGGGTACCCACGTAAGTTTCCTTTCGAGCTTTAAATGATTTTGTATAATATCCAATTTATTCCTTCAGTAGTGAAAGCCCGGATGATCTTCCAATTGATGTAGTTATGCGTGCCATGAAAGCCGTTGCGGAGTCAAAGACAACAAACAAATCGGAAATCTTGTTTCCCGTCAATGTGTCGCGTGATGAGAATGTCAAGGCCGAAGAGCAGAAGCGCGCAATTGAATTTCACGTGGTCGGTAATTCGCTAACCAAGGCTGTGGACAAGCAGACAATCCTTTGGCTGCTTGGACTACAGCTTGTGTTTGCCTATCAGCTGCCCGAGATGCCGCGTGAATACATAAGCCAGTTGGTTTTTGATACCAAACACAAAACCTTGGCACTCATCAAGGAAAATCAGCCGATTGGCGGCATATGCTTTCGCCCATTTCCCACCCAGGGCTTCACTGAGATTGTCTTCTGTGCAGTGACAATGGCGGAGCAAGTGAAGGGTTATGGAACTCACCTGATGAATCATCTAAAGGATTACAGCATACAGCGTGGCATTAAACATCTGCTTACCTTTGCCGATTGCGATGCCATTGGGTATTTTAAGAAACAAGGTTTCTCCAAGGATATCAAGTTGGCACGGCCTATCTATGCAGGTTATATCAAGGAGTATGACAGTGCTACGTTAATGCACTGTGAACTACATCCAAGCATTGTCAACACTCAATTTATTGCTGGTCAGTTTGCTTGCTGCGATGCTTATTTGATTGCCAATTAACCGATGTATTTTATTTCTAGTTATTCGTCATCAAAGTGAGATCTTGAAGGAGCTCATTGCACAACGACATAATGAGGTCCAAAAAGTTAGACCTGGCTTAACATGCTTCAAAGAGGGATTGCCATCTATACCGGTTGAGTCCATACCCGGCCTAAGGGAAATTGGTTGGAAGCCCCAAATGCGGCCAGCGCGTGCTTCTCGTCCTTTGGAGGAATCTTCAGATCCAGAGAAACTTGCCATCCCGTTCGCGTCTGTATTACAGTCTGTGCGTCAGCATGCCACAGCTTGGCCCTTCCTGCGCCCAGTTACTGCAGCTGAGGTGCCCGACTACTACGATCACATCAAGTACCCCATGGACTTGAAGACAATGGGCGAACGCTTGAAGAGGGGATATTATCAAACACGTCGTCTGTTTATGGCCGACATGGCTCGTATTTTCTCAAATTGTCGCTTCTATAACTCTCCCGATACTGAGTATTACCGTTGTGCCAATTCTCTGGAGCGTTACTTCCAAACCAAGATGCGTGAGCTGGGATTATGGGATAAATGATGCGACGATCCTATTTCTCTTGCTAGAACTGAGTAAATTATTTATATCCTATCATATCTATAAACATATATATGGCATTATTTATATTTCTGTTTCTACGAAACTAAACTTTGATTTACACATGCAAATCTATATTCAAGTTATGATATATCTAAGATCAACTTTTCGTTCTAATTTATTTTAGAATATAGTTCATCTGAAAAAAAAATCCTATTGAAAATTCAAAGAATGAATCATTGTATAATTATGTTTTATGATCCTATAGTTGATGTACTTTCTTAAACAAAAATATTTCAAACAAATATGAAATTAACTTCTTAAAATATGCATAATCCAAAAATAAGTAAGAAATTCACACTGTACTAATCGAAATAAATATTGGAAAGTTATATATGAAAAATAATTAAATAATAATAAAAAATATCCGTATTCTACCAAATTAGATTAAATTCCATTTTAAACAAAACCATACATCTGTATTTAATCCAAGAAAGCAGATGCTTCTATAATCAGTTTATCTATTGGAAAATATGACTTGCTTCTTTACTTATAAACGATATATGTATACATATATAATTATTACAATTTCATAGAAATCAGAGAAAAAGCTTCTAACTCAGCTGGATCTTTCGATGACCACAATGTATTTTGATGGCGATCGATAGGGCTGGTCCTCACTATCCAAACGCACTATGTCCTTTCGTCCTGCGCACGGACATGGCCGAGTTAGAGCTATTTTTTTAAAATTAAATTTTTTCCTTACCTATAGATTGGCGAAATTCTTAACGATCTTGGAAGGAAAACCCTATTTGATCTCTTGGGGACCAGGACTACCGATTAGCATTCAAGGATTCTCAAGATTCTACCAAAAATTCGACCTCACATTTTTGCAAGGGATGTTGTCGAAAAATGGATTAAAATGCAAAAAATCTGCTATAATTTAGCCATTTGAAGGGCTATTGCGATGGGCTTTGTACCAAATAATGTCCTTATGAACCTGATTATAAATTTATTGCAACAAGGACGAAAGTCCTTTAAGCAGCCGAGATAAGGTACCAATTTTTTGTAGAGAAAATAGCTTCTAACTCGGCTATATCCTTGCGTATCCTGGTAGCAAATATGTCAAGCTAATTGGGGCCTTAAGGACTATCAATGAACTAAAGGACATCTACAGAGTCCTTGTGATTTCCACATTTTTGAGATTTTGTGTTTTTCAGGCGATTTCCATGTTCGCTGCAGCTAGCCTGGAACTGAAATTTCATAAGTCCATATGGATCCATATTTTCGTGGGAATCGTTAGGACAAGTCCTTACGACTCAAACGCACTATATCCTTTAATCCTCAATTTTCTAAAAAGACTTTCTTTCTTTACCTATAGATTGGCCAAGTCCTTAGAGCATACCTATTTGACCTCGTGGGGAGCAGCACTACCGAGAGGCATTCCATGATTTTTAATGTTTTCTTTTCCTTGACCGCTTCAGCACGCTTACTGCCTTTTGCCGATTCACATAATGTTTTCTTAACAACTTCTGCGGGAAATTTTTCATATTGAATATATATTTTCAATGGAATCAGGATATAAAAAAAAGTAAAGAAAAAGAACCCAAAGTGATCAGTAGAGGGAAAAATATAATTCGGTAAGTTATTTTGCTCTGAATTTAATATGAATTATATGGCTTATTTATATGAAACATTTACAAAAACATGTTTGATGTACAATCCGTGGAGTATTGTTGTAATATCTCCATTCAATTCCAGCTACTCGAATACAAATGTAAAGTAAAATATTAACTTTAAAATAAATTTGTTTTAAAAATTAGATCATAAATCGGAATCTTACGCGAACATCCACACAATGTGCAGAGCTAACTCCTTAAACTATAAAACTGTAGTATAATGAGATATTGTGCATTCCTGGGTGACAGAATATGTTTTTGTTTTTGTTTTTTGCAATTGTTGAAGGCTGCAAGCTAAATACATAGTTGGTGTAGACATATTTAAGTAGCATAATTAAAAATATATATATTTTAGCTCCCCCACATGAAACGCATTCTACTACACACTATATATTAAGAAAGTTTTCGGCTAGACACTGAAAAAATGATCGAAAAATTGAACTAATCTCTGAAAGACACGCTATAATTGTTGTTCTGTTTTTTTCTTCTTTTTTATAAACAATCGGTTTAAGTAAATTTATTTGTTGCCCACACTACTGCTGATAGGTGATTTATTTTTACATTTTTGTTTCTTTTTGTTTTTTAAGTTTTTGTGTTCAATATATGTACTTGTTGCTGCTATGTTATACTTATATATGCATGTATTTCCATTTTCTCCATCATTAAAATTGTTCTTAAAAAAGTTTAAATGCTAGTAACGCTTTGAATTAATTTGTTTATGATGTCTGCCCACATTAAGTATAGCTGTAGACCTTTTTTGTTTTGTTTTTAAAATATAAACATGTGAATTGCGTTTGTTTTTATTTATGTTGGGAATTCCATGGATTTAATTGTTTCTTTCCTTTAATTTCATAATTTGCGACTCCTAGAGTTTTTTTTCTTCTTTTTGACTTTTCATATACTTATGCCTAATGTTTGTTTTCTTCACATTTATTACTAAATATATGTAGAGGTGTGTATGTTCTCTCACTATAATCAAGTGCTGCCTCGCTATTGACGTTTAAGCATGCCATTTACACAAAATACCTATCCATATGGCTGCTGAACGCTCTCGGATCATCATAAGTAGCTAAGCAACACGGTGGGCGGGCAGAGAGTGCGCGCAGGACGTCATGAGCGTTACAACACTAAGTAAAATTTTACAATTATTTTGTTTTATGCCATTAGTTCCATAACTCGATTCTTCATGATGATAAGAGCCTTTTTTGTCGTCGATCGGTCGCTTGATTAGGTTGCATTCGGGTAACTAGCTTTGCAATGAGTAGGACTGTTTGTTGTTTCTTTTTTCTTTTAAATTTTGTAAAGTTAGGCAAGGATTCTCCACTTGTGCGACATTATTGAGCTGCAATATATATACATTTATAGTGAAATAAGAAGTGTATAATCAACTTTAATGTATTTTGCACTTACAAACTGCCGCCACCTGTTGCGTCTGCTCTACAAGCGTAGACGTGGCTGTCTTCGTTGTTGCGGCATTGGTTGCCGTGGTGTCCGTAGTGTTGCCAGTGCCGGCAACACTTCCTGCATTGTTGGCAGCTTTCAGAGCTGCGGCTGCGCTGCCATTTCCATTGGTTATGTTGTTCTGGCGGTTGCCGCTGTTATTGTTGCGATTGTTGCTGCGATTGCGATAGTTGCCACCGCCCATGCGATAATTGTTTCGATTGTAGCCAGGTGCACCGCCGTATCCAGTATTCATGCCACCATTGCCGGCACCGCCGCCCATCGTGTTGCCATTATTATAATAATGGTTGCGCCCTCGGTAGCTATTTAAGAATTCATTAATTGTCTGCAGAGAAATGTGAGTAACGCATCAACTCACCTGCCACGTCTGGTAGAGGAGACGCCGAACGTCTCGGTATTTAATTTGCGCTCCTGACGCCAGTCGTTCTTCTTGTTCTTGCTGCGATCCTGAGCAGCCTCGCACGAGATATTGTCAAAGAATGATTTGGTCTTATCGTAGCCAACATGGACATCCTCATCTTCAGGCTCATGATCACCAGCGCCTGTCTCGTTGCCGGAGTCGTCTTTCTTATCGGTCTCACCATTTAACTGTGCAAAGTTCAAAGTTCAAAATTAACAAATGAAAATCCAATATATTTTTTGCGTGTGTGTGTGTCGTGCACTGTTTGAGTTGTGTGTGAAATGTTTTTTAAATGACTAAATGAAAACTAATTTTACCTAAGATGCAATACAAACGATTCCAAATGATGAAGAATTAAAAAAAAAATTACAAACTTATACCTGATCAGTAGTGGTAGAAGTTGTTGTGGCTGTTGTTGTTGTTGTGGCTGTTGTTGTAGCTGTGGTTTTGTTGTTGGGTTCATCGCCCACCTTGAGTTTCGCCAGCTGGGAACGCAGCTCTTCAAACTTATTGTTGGCTTGCTCGAAATCAAAGTCACCCTCAAATTTGATCTTGTTGCGAGGCTTATTCTGATTAGCCGATTGTGGACGATAGCCCTGCTGATAAACAAGCAAATTTTAACATGATTACAAATACCGAAAACAAGAACAACAATAGCTAAGCGAAACTCAATTTAAAATGATCAACGTTCATTATATTGCTAAAATTTACCTGATTTGGTCTCATTGGCCCACGTGCACCCATGCCGCGATTGCCGCGCATCATCATGTTATTCGGATTCTGTGGTCCACCACGATGCATGTTCCATGCACCGTTACCGCCACCGCCGCGTTGCTGCATAGCACCACTGCCGACTCCACCACGATTACGTTGATTATTATAGTTGTTGTAATTGTTATCCATTTGACGACCAGAATCACGGCGATCGCGCTGATGCTGCTGCTGTTGCTGGTGGGGATGATTGTAAAAATCGTTGTTGTGGTTGTGGTTGTTCCTCTGATTCTGCTGCATATTAGATCCTCCTCTCTGCTGCTGCTGTTGTTGTTGTTGCTGCTGCTGATGGTTTTGGCGCTTATGACCGGCATCGCGCGCATTACCACCGCCGCCGCCGAGGGCTTGTGCAGAGTTTTGCTGCTGCTGATGTAACTGCTGCTGCTGCTGCTGGGAGTGCTGCTGGTTCAGGTCGGCCGTTGGACTGATAATGAGGCTAATAGGCGTTGTCGAACGCGAAGCGCTCGCTAGCATATCTAAAACGGAAACTTTACATATAGACAGGAAGACGTGCATATATGTTTATACATTAATGATGAATGTGTATGTGTGGATGTGTGTGTATGTGTAATGAAGTAATAACTTAAAATAATTAATAAATGTGTTTTGTGGATTAAAAATTAAGTAGTACTTACTTTGTTTTGGCTGCTGCTGAGGCTTCTGTTGCTGCTGCTGATTACCACCTATGTTCATAAAGGGTCCTCCACTGCCAGGAGCGCCTGAGCCAGGTGCCAAAGAGCCGGAGCCTAGGCTGGGTGCTCCTAATGCGCCAAATGGATTGCCATTGCCAAAGCCAGTGCCAGGTGCTCCAGGTGCACCTCCACTACCACCAGTCATCGATGGACCAGTATGTTGTTGTTGCTGTTGTTGTTGTTGTGGTGCATTCATTGGGAAATGCTGTGGCATTACCTGGGGACCATTCTGTAATTGTGCCTGCATGATGGCAGGATCATTATGGTGCGGCAGCGTATGGTTGTTCACAACGCGAATGTCTTTGATGTCGGACCCGCGAAATAGGATATAATCGTAGATCTGGGACTGCGGTGCTATTTGAAACTGCGTATCACGATCTTCCGTACCAAAGGAGCGCACTGTTTACAAAAGCAACGATAACAAAGAGTTTAAGATTTAGTATAACCTCAATGTGTTTTCAAGTGCAAATATGTACTATGTGTATATAAATGTATGTTCTGTGCTGTAGTATAAAATGCAAAGCCATGAAAAGACATGGTTATAAATTCTAATTGGAAGTACAGTGTTCCAATTTATATAGAAATTATGGATTTCCAACTATGTGATAGGTCATGCATATCTTATCTTATTGGAAATTGTCTTTCGCTTAGTCCATTTTAATCACTGGTTATGCTAACGGTAGTCGCTGCCACATAATCCGTTAATTGGCCCTGGCGCCAAAAATTGGTTTCGCCAGAGACATTACGAACACATGTAAAAATTTCTATCAGACTAACACATGTATTTATTTTGATGTAAATCAGTACACATACTGTTGTACATATATATGCATTATATGCATGTGTTTATACATGTACCTTTGTATGTATGTCATTTTGCGCGTGCATGGGGATGCAAAAGCAACACTGTACAACCCGAAGCTCTATCTGTGCCGATAGCATCTGAGCTTCGACAACATGACAAACAAAAAGCACAAGAGAGAGAAGGAGAGATAGAGAGAGGAGAAAAAGCGAGAGAGTGGGTGAGCGAGTTGGCTACTGCCGAGTGTATGTCTGCCCGCTCTTTGCGCGATGAGCAGCAAATTACTGTAAAAACTAACTGAAGCAACCAAAAACGTGAACAAAAAAAATTTCAAAGAAACCATTTTCTTTTTAGCACCCGCCTTTGCATTTTACCGTTTTAGTTTTACAGCACAGATTACGATGTGCACATATATACACACTTACATATATGTACATGCAAGTCTGTCCACATTTTTTAAAGAAAAATAACACGAATGTGGTCACACGTATATATGTATGTACAAACATGTATATTTGGTATATTACTTACCACTCGACAGGGCAATTGTACACTCCTGTGGATCCACGGTATATAAGCGGCCTTCATATCTAATGTCAGCTTTCGAAATTAGGCTGATCTTCGAGCCCAACTCCGGTAATCCCCCGCTCATTTTGGATTTTTAACTGTATCACTGTATGACTCGCGTGTCAATCCAAATATATTTAATTCACCAGTTTTTACCAAATAATGTTTCTGCTTATGGCCGACAATTGCCGACGAATAGAATAATCAAGTAAAGCAAACAATTATAGCGAGCGCGACGTTGCCCCGTTTCCGAACGAGTGTTGCCTGCTGCGCTGCAGTTTCAACCTTTCGACGTTGACAAGCACGCAATAACTTTCTATTTCCAGAGCAAATGTTCGACTTTCAATAGGCAGATTTTCAATACAATGGATATGGAGCACAATTTGAAAATTATATCAAATCAAATGGATAAATTAGTAAAAATGGTAAATTTTTTGCAATTCGTAATGTGGAAAATTTTTTTACCTTCCGTCTGCAAAAACCTACCCGTCGAAAGTGGAAGATATTCGTACGAGCAAGAGTACTCGCTACCAACTGCAGTGTTGTATAACGCCGAAAGCGGGGGCTGCATAATTTAAAATGATTAAACACTTATAACATATTCATGTTAATGTTCTGTAAATTATTCATAAAATGGTAGAATTCATAAAAACATAGACTAAAAATAGTTTTTCAATTATTAATTTCATATACTAAATAATTAACATAGCATCATTTGCAAAATATTACTTCATCGGCGACAACTCTGGCAGATGCAAATGCAACCCTGCGTTTGTCGCCGCGTTTAACATTCAAAACGTCTGATTCTTAGTAACGCGTCGCTTGAGTTGTGTCGATGGCATCATCTAAATAAACAGTTTGCATGTAGCTATTAATATATTGTTGAATTCTACAAAATCAATATGCCGCCCCAACGCGAGCCGATTAGTGTACGTACAACGCGACTTAATAATCTAATACTCGGTAAAGGAGTTGGCGCCGTACAGAAGCCCTCTGCAAGCGCATCAAGACGCAGCGTTGTGCCTTTAAATACCGCAAGTGCAGCTGTCGCAGAAGCCATCTGTCGAGAGGGTTTGCTGGACGCATTCTGCCTGCTGTACAATGAGTGCGACAAGGAGACCTTGAAGAAACGTGACCGCAACATAGCAGAATTTGTAAATAAATGTAAGTTTTCCATTTGGCTAAGTGTGGTATGTCATTTAAAGTGTTCCTTTTCTCCAGTTCGGTCTATTGTTGAGGAAACACGCCAGTTGCGCGTAAATTCCGATGATTTTGTTATCAAGGCTCTCATCGGCAAAGGCTATTTTGGCAATGTCCATTTGGTGCTCGAGCGCCAAACATCCGATGTATATGCCATGAAAAAGATTAAGAAATCGATGGTGACTACTTCGCAAGTGGAGCGCGACATAATGTCCCAACGGAACTCAGAGTGGCTGACCAATTTACAGTATGCCTTTCAGGTATGTTCATTCTGAACAATAAAATACATGTATATACTTAAATTATGTTGACAGGACAATGACAATCTGTACTTGATCATGGAATATCTGCCAGGAGGCGACCTTCTAAGCCTAATGTCACGTCACGGACCTTTCGACGAAGACATGGCACGTTTCTATTTAGCCGAGCTTACATTGGCTCTGCATACGTTACACACCATGGGCTACGTTCATCGAGACATTAAGCCAGAAAACATTTTGATCGATCGATTTGGTCACATCAAATTGGCTGACTTTGGCAATGCTGCTGCTTTGGACCGTGATGGTCATGTATTGAGCCTTTCGCCAGTCGGTACACCAGATTATATCGCGCCGGAACTCTTACAAACCATTTCAACCTATAAACTATCAAAATCCATGCATGACGTGAGTGTAATTGTATGATTCAAATGATTCCATGCAACTCACAAATGAAATATGAAAAATAACGTGTCTGGTTGTCTGTTTCACGAGAAATGTGTGTTATAGTATAATTTATATAGATGAACAAATCTAATATTAGCATCTATAATTTTTTTCATATTTCATTCGAGAGTATGTTTACTGCATCCCTTTGTTTGTAAACTATGATAATAACATTCTAATTTTATTAAACAGGTAAGCTGCGATTATTGGTCCATGGGTATTATTGGCTATGAGCTCATATGTGAGATAACGCCGTTCCATGAGGATAATGTGCATGAGACATACTCGAAAATACTATCGCACTGCGAGGATAGCCGCCTGAAGAAAATAGTTAGCTTTCCCAGTGATCTGAAGATATCAAGCAATTTGAAACATCTCATCGGATCGTTGGTCACAAACCCAACGAATCGCCTATCGTACGATCAGATAGTTAAGCATCCTTTCTTCGAGAGCATCCAGTGGAGCACAGTTCGTTCGCAAGTGCCTCCCATTATCCCCACTATCAAGTCGGATGATGATATCTCCAACTTCGAGGACGGAATACGGCATAAAGCGCGCCGTGAACTTCAGACGAAAAAATCGTTAACCTCGAACATGAAGTCGAACGATTTTAGTGGCAAGGATTTGCCTTTCATTGGATACAGTTTCGTTCATTTAGAAAATGATTACAGTGCATCCGATGTGTCGGACCCATCACGCACGGTCAAATTGCAGGAAAAGCTGCGAAGTCTGCAGCAAATGCTGAAGTCCCGCGAAGGGGAAATTCAAAAGTTGAAGCAGGAACTGGTTAAAGCCCAGCAAACTGTTAAGCAGACTGACGGTTCATCGCAAGTGGTGCTTGAGGCCAAAGTTGAAATTACAAAGCTACAGGACATTATAAAGGAAAAAACTATGGAGTTAGCCAGTTGTAAGACTCAAATCAAGACGTTGCAGAGTTCTGCAAAAATTGATGAAGAAATGTGGTCCAAAAAAGAAGCCACAATTACAGACTTACTGCGCCTAAATCGACAAAAGTATGAGGAGGCGAAAATTGCCTCAGAACAGAGATATGAGAAGCAGCTGGCGGAAAAAAAGCAAGAGCTGGCTTGCACGATGCAAAAGTTAGATGCACGTGAGCTAGAATTCCATGCCAAGACTGATGAATGTAAGCATCTCGGAGATAAGCTAGAGAACTACAAGGGAATGCTTAAGCAATTGAAGGAACAGAGCGTTAAGGCCGACTCCAACCATGAGAAGCAAAGGAAACAGCTAACAGAAACCTATGAGCAAAAGCTTTTAGAGATGCGCCAAAAGCTGCGCGAATCGCAGGACACTCACCGTCGCATGACCTTGGAACTACATACCATACGCTCCGAGTTGGATGAGTCCATTAGTTCTAGTAAATCAAATCAAGAGGCTAAACATGCCACAGAGCGCAGCATCGAAGACATACTACAGCGTCTGAATTGCGAGATAAGCGCAAACAATGAGCTGCGTGCAGCGAAAACTGCCCTCGAGACGCAGTTGAATCTTACTAAAAAGGATTTCGCAGAAGTACAGGCAGAATGTCAGCGATTGGACCGCGAATTGCAGGTATTTATTTAACTCATTAAATATTTAAATAGGTATAATACATTTTATTCTTATAGCTTGCTGAATGTCGTTGCAACTTAGCGGAATCATCGCTTGCATCTCAAGCGTCGCCTTATGAAACAGCACCTGGTTCGCTGACGGAGCTGCATGCCATTGAGGATCAACTACGTGCCGATTTGGTGGCCGCCAAAGATGCGGAGTCTGTGCAAAAGACTCGCGCGGATCAGCTGCAGGAGTTGGTTTCAAAACTAGAAAGGATGCTCGAACGTTTCAACGAGCAAAGCTTGTCGCCCATGAAGGGACATTCGGGTGCTGCCAACAGCGCCGTGGGCGACATGCTCGAACGTCAGAATGAGAAGCTAGAGGATAAATTGGCTGCTGTGCGTGAGCAAATGATTGTGGAGCGGCAGGCAGCACGCACGGCCAACTTATCGCTTTGGAAAGTGGAGAAGCAACTGGAGGAGGCGCTGACAGAGAAGAAGTTACTGGCACGCCGCATGGAATTGACAGAAGATCGGGTCAAGAAAGCGCAGAATGAACGTGAAGAAGCGCAACGTAAGATGAAGTCCACGCAGGAGGAGTTCCGTCAGCGTGATGCGCGGATTGATGAACTAAAAGCTGAGCTGGCAACAAGCAAGCGAGATGTGCTGAAGGAGCATCGCATGTGGGAGAAAGCCGAAGAGGAGCGCATGAAGTGCAAGTCAGAAATAATTGAGCACTTGGCAAACGTCCACAGGTTGGAGCAACAGGTTAGAGAGGTGCGTCAAAAGCTTAGTCAATCCCAGCAGCGTTGCGACGGCCTGGGTCTCGAACAGAAGCGTCTACAGCGTGAACTGCAAGAGGAGCGGGAACGCAATGCAGCATTTGCAGAAACCACTCAGTCACTGCAGGCGGAACTAAAGCAACTGAATGACAACTTCCAGCGTCTAAAATACGCGTGCAGCATAACTGACAACCAGTTAACGGAGGTGGAGTCCATGCTGGAGGCGGAGCAGAAACGCAATAAAACCCAGCAAACCCAACTAGATGCCTGCCACGTTAAACTTCGCGAGCGAAACGATCAAGTGACCCAGCTGCGAAAGGATTTGCATGAGCAGGAGTCCGGTAAGCGGCAAGCTGAGCAACATGCGAAAATACTCACCGTGGAGTTGGAGGAGCTCAAGGAGAACCTAAAGCAGCTGCAGATGAAATTAATCACTCAACAGGGACAGTTAGTTGAGCAAACGAATGCTCTATTCGGCGCCCAGGAGCGTGCGGATCAGCTGGATGTGCAGAGCGCCAGTTGCCAGGCGCAGAATGCAGACTACGAGCGAGAGCTGCTCAGCCTGAAGGAGGAAAATGCTCGCATACTCAGCGAACTGTTTCACAGCAAGGAGGAGGTGCTGCATTTGCATGGTGAGGTGAGGAACCTGCAAGCAGCCCAAACAGGGCTTCACACCGAGATCGATGAGCTGCAGAATGCTCTGACCGAAAAGGAACAGTTCTATGTGCAACGGGACATCAAAGCAATGGCTACGCTGGCTCAGCACAAGAAACTGATCGACTATTTGCAGGTAACATGATTGTTTAACTCATTCTGTCTATTGCTAACTAATGCACATTACTTATAGCTGAAGGTGGAGGATTTGTCAGCCAAGAAGAAGAAAACACTTGCGGATAAAATCTTTGGATCCAACAGCAATACCAAGGAGAATATATCGCCTAATGATGTAGAGTCATCTATACTATATCGTGCCCTAAAAGAGGAACTGCGCCGAGAACAAAAGCTTTCCAAGATGCTGCAAGAGCAGTTGGATCAAATAAATGGTAATGAAACGCAGAAAATAAGAAGGATCAAGAAATATTTTAATTAATTTATCTATTCACTTATTTTTTTTAGGTACTGCAGCATTGCGTTCGCCACGAAAGTCGAGCGCTGTAAATGGCGATGCAGATGAGCCCAAGCTGCGACCAGCAAGCATAGCCGCTGTACCACGGTCTCCATTTAAGCAGCCAACGACAGTGAAACGTTCCGCAAGCCAAACGGATGCCAAAGCTAAATTGAAATCGCCACAAAAGCAGCAGAGCCCAGAGGAAGTGACTCATCATCGTTTTGAATTGGCTTTGCAGGAGTCGAAAGTGAACGCAGCCAAATGTGTGGCCTGTGATCAGGCAATTGTAGCTGGCTCCCCTTACTGGCGCTGCAAGGAGTGCAAGGATGTGTCGCATCGCAAATGCCGAGCTAATGTAAAGAGCAGCTGTGGCAGCTTAACTGTTTCGTCTTGCGATGAAGTCAGCGAAAAGCGACCAGAATCGAGCTGCAGCAGCAGCCTAGATACATTGGACACCGAAAGCAACTGCACGGGAGAGTACATAGGCACACTGGCTTACAATAGTTCACAGGACAATCATAACGGCGAGATTATTGAAATCAACTGTGCATTCGAAATAGTGGAGCAAAAAATATTGTTATTTGGCTGCAACAACGGCCTGTTTGCCTACAATGTGGAGACGCAGCGCTTGTTGCACATCGCTGGCATCGAATCAGTTAGCTTTGTGTCCATATCGACACGCCTGGCCAAGGCCATGATGGTGGGCGCCAATGGCGAAAAGCTCTACCAGTGCGACTATCGGCAGCTGGAGTCGCGTTGCCAGAGCTCGATACCCTGCAACAAGCCTATGCTGGAGACGTCCGTAATTGAGTTACCCTTTGCCAACCGTTCAGTCAGTGAAAAGTGGAAACTCGTGCAGATCTCAAATGAATCTGAAAATGCTCTCGACTCGGTAGCCATTGCGGCGACTTCCACACGCATTGTCATACTCAAGTACGATCTGAAACTACATAAATTTAAGCCAGTGCGTGCGTTGGATACAGCTACTCCCGTAACATCCATTTTCTACACACGCCACTCGGCAATCGTCAGCTCGGACAAGTTCTACGAAATAGATCTGGATAACTATGCAGCCGAGGAGTTCGTCGATCTAGCGGATAAGACCTTGCAGCATACGGCCAACTGTCAGCCCTTTGTAGCCGTACATATCTCACATCAGGAGTTCTTACTCTGCTTTGCCGAGTGCGGTGTCTTTGTCGACGAATTTGGCTGTCGCTCGCGTCCATACGATTTGAACTGGGTTTACGCACCAACTGGCTTTGTATACCGGGAACCATTCCTTTACGTTGCGCACTACCAGTATGTGCAGATAATGCGACTAAATCGCTCGTACACCAAAGAGTTGGCCAACTCGGAAGGTAGCGAGTCCTCAGAAATACAACGCCTTTACTTGCCTCATTATATGCCAACCCTGTTGACCCCAAGCGGAGAGCGAAACATTTATTCTTTGTCTATAGATAAGCAAGCTGGTTATCAGCAGATATATCACCTGGACGCATTGCAAGCCTTCAAAAAAAAACTTAACGTCTCCATGGAGACAATATCCTCAGTGGCAACATCCATAACGCTCGGCTCTGCGATGACAATGGACAGTGTATAAGGGGTACTTAATAATAACTCTTTCTGTAAATACATACATGCGTATGTATATAGTATTTAACACAGATTTATTTTACCTTTTTTAAGTCCAAATCATATTGTATTTTATTTGAATATTTTAATTACGTTTGTGCGATTCTAGAGAGAATAAAGCATTTTAATACATTAGCGCCAAGTTTAAATGATAGCTAATGGATCACCCTATGAAAGCTTAAGGTTTACAAACCCACCCTGTGAAGCATAACAGTTTTTTCGTTCGCATAGGCTGATGAAAGCAGCAACAGCATCTAATAAACGAGTGCCGAGCTTTTATTATCCAGCGCAGTAAAAGGCCGAGAGGCGCAGGGCACGGGAGTAACATTTCGGGTGCTCCAAACCACACATATATCTATATATACACACAAATATATTGTTATTGTCGCAATTGATGTCAATTTATAACATGCCGGTTGAGCGTATGTAACCTGACGATGTTTAAATCAGAACGAAAACACTGGGCACGGCGCGCACTTGCTGCAAGGAAATCCGCTGCTGGTAAAATGTCGCTGTGTCGAGCCTGCCTGGTCCTGCTCAGCCCAGAGGAGCCAACTTACGATTTGTACCAGGAGAAGGATTTGGCAGCCAAATTCATTGCTTGTTTGCGGGCTGGCGAAGGGCTCCGATTTTTGGATGCCCCACTCGACGAGGAAGTGAGTCCACAAATTGTGCTGAGATGCATCTGCGATAGCTGCTACCAGTTGGTGCAGCAATTCTATGGCTTTCAACGTATGTGTGAGGAGTCCTTTGCGAATTTTGAAAAACTTCTAGCGGAAGTTAATGCGAAAGCCATCAACCAGGAAGAGATATCAGCCAAGAAGATAAAAGCCTCGTTGCCAAGCCCTGCGGAAGTTTATTTGCATGCACAGGTCGACAAATTAATTGTTCAAGTTCAACCCGCAGCAGAGGTGCCTCTCGTAACGTCGGAGTCAATTGAAGATATTGTGAGTGTGAATTCAAGAGCACATACATACATACATTTGTGTTTATCTGTATACATATGTCTGCATAATCTAATCACACATGTGGGTTGATTGCATCGAGCACGTTTGAATGTATAACTGTTCATATGATCGTGAATATACATATATGTATGTGTGAGTACACATGTCTATTGAATACGGAAGACAGCGCATATGCATAGATATTAATCTATATGGCATCATAAGGAAGCGGTTGGGATGGCAACGATACACACTATTAGAAGATTCCAAAAGCTAAGCGAGCACTCTTTTAAAAAAGATCGTTGGCCGTTAATCAAACGAGCAGTGTTGTAAAATACCAATAATTATGAACCAGCGGAAATGCTTGTTTTTTACATATGTTTTGTTGTTGTAAGCACTTTTGTGTTTAGAAAACAGTCAAAAATATTTGTATTAAGCATATATTTTAAACGAAATACCTGTTAGTCGACCACACTTGCCAGAATTATCTTGTTTATTTATTAGTTTTATATACACATACATACATATATGTATAAACAATCAAAAAACTTGTTCAGTATCAATATTTGTACATATGAATACACATACATACATTCTCATGTTTGGACATAAATATCAACAAGCTTATTATAATAATTTAATTTGTATACAGCTGGTACGACTGATATTTGTTTACCTGCAGGAAGAAGTCTATATAATCGAGGATGAAGCGGCGAAAGAAATTCTTGGGAAGGAAAGGATTGCGACATCCTCTCAGCCAGTCATTACGAAACGTCCTTTAGGACTCAGACATAAGGTAGAATGCAACATTTGTGGACGTGGCTTCTACAAAATGTCCCTCTACGAGGCGCACATGCAGAAGCACCAAGGAAAGCAACCCTATAGATGTACAGTATGTGACAAGACGTATGCACGAGCTAATTTGCTGGTAGCCCACTTACGAGAGGTCCACCAGAACGAGCGATCCACATATTCGTGCACCGAACCCAATTGCGATAAGGTGTACAGTGCGCTTCGCAGCCTCAATTATCACGTGCGACACCAGCATGCGAAGGAGGTTGATGCCGAGAGTCCTAAACACATGTGTGATAAGTGTGGCAAGTCCTATGGGAGAAAGGCTCTACTCACACGCCATCAATGGGTGCACAGGAGCAAGTGTGAATACGCCTTTGCCTGTAATTTATGCGATCAGCGCTTCTATACGAATCAAAATCTGAAGGATCACTTCCAGAGACGACATGACAATAAGAAGCATCTGAGGCGCTGTAAGAAATGTGGACGTATCTTTGGATCTCGAGTTGCGTTGGCTGCTCACCTGAACCAACACCTAAAATCCTGTTGATCCTTCAGTAACTAAACAAATAAACAGTGTATATTTTATATCAATTTCGTATCCATTGACAGAACTAATCAGTTATTCGATTTTATTTTAATATTTATATATATATACGTGATTTCAATAACTCTTCAAGCTAACACAACTTATTACAATTTAAAAAGTACAATCTTTTTGAAATACTAAAATTTGTTTTTTGTTTTTTTTTTTATATATATGTATATTTATCAAGTCGGAAAAACGGCTACTGCTGCATTAAAAGTAATTACATATATGTAGCGAGTCGGTATCTGGGAGGTATACTATAAAATTAGCTAACATTCACATTATGGCCGGGCCTGGACCTGCACGAATTGGTTTAAATCAGTACAAATAGACGGCAGTCGCCCGCTTACATACTTCAAAAATCATTTATAAAAAAACAATTAACTAAATTTCATGCTTAAGCTTAAAGAAACAGACGTTATGAAAAATACATACATATATCATATTACATTACATATAATTAATTTGCTTCAAAAATTAAAATTCCAATAGTACCTATATATCAATGAAAATCAGGAGATGTAAATGCAGATGTACCAAAACAGCATGAACTAATATAAAGGTTGAGATGTGGGTGGGTGGTGTGAAGGTAGATGTTTGTTGGCTGGTTGTTCCACCACCCATACAAATGGTTAATAAATACGCTACAATATGAGCATAGATGAAAGTGAGAGGGTCGCGGCCGTAGTTTTTTTTGGTGTTTAGGTGTCCTTGTGCTTCTCATAGAAGGCATCTAGGTATTTTTTGTACTCATTTTGATCGTTCCACATCATCGCGGCCTGCGCATTTAGTGGACTCTCATTGTTTGGTTCGCCTAGTAGCGATTGTATGGACAATAATATGGTACGCACATCATACAGCGCTGACCATTTGTCTTTGAGTATATCTAAACAAATAGCGCCCTGCAGATCAACGTTGGGATGAAAGCAAGGCGTCAAAAATTTTACCACTGGCGCGGCGTACGGGTAGGAATTTGGAAAGTCGAGCGACAAGCGATATGTCTGGCTCGCGTACACAGTGTTTATGGGGCCAGCGATGGTGCCGACCCATTTAAAAATGTTTTCGCCGTCGGGAAATGCCGATATTCCCTTCTCGTTGGCCATCATTAGGTTCATGAGTTCCTTGTGCAGTCTGTTCAATTACAACCAAAAATTAGTGCAAATCATTTAGGTGGTGCACCAACATACATATATATACATATGTATGTATCAAAATTTGGCGCCTTACCTTTTGCTCACAGCATGATTGTCTTTGATAGGTAGCGAGTCATCATTGTGTTTGCTACTGCCACCAGCACCACTCTGTTCAGGGCTGATGTTTTGTGCCATTGCGTTGCACTCTGGGAATTTAGTTAGTTGTTTAATATGCTAAAAGTGTCACTTTATATACTGCAATGTCAATTTTGTTAATGCGCGTCTGTTACTTTTGAGAATCTTTTTTCACTAAAACAAAATGGATGGAGGCAACACAGTGTTGCTTAGAGCGTGCGCAGGGTTGTATTTTCAGTCAGCTGAATACTAACTAATAGCTTGCTCTATAAGCGAGTAACAAACAAAAAACACTAATATCCATTAATATAGTTCACAGGTATTACACTAAAAGATTATATATTTTTGCTGTGACACAAATTCTTTTACGTAGGAGATGGGAATTTTCGGTATGCTGTACTTTCTTTGTAGTTTCTTTAGTAATGCTTTAACTAATTTTGAAACTTGAAGTGTTTCGATATTTTAATACTATGAGCTCATCTCTAATAAAATATCGCTTTAGTTTGTTAATATTAGAATAAATACGAACTTCTTGATTTCAAATTGGTATTTGGGTAAGACGGTGTTTTTGGTTGCCTAAAGTGAATTGTGATTTATAACTGCATAAAACAATTTATTTCTCTTGTTCGTATATATATATATATATATATCAGATGTAAACATCTGTATATCCTTATACATATCTAACGGATTCAATTGGTTATTAAATATAAAGACTTAGGGTCAATTCTGATTGCGAATTCACATATTAACAAACAATATGTAAGTTCGATTATAGGACTGGCTAGTTAAGCTTAAATTGGATCATCTGTGTCATTTGTTATATTTATTTATCATTGTGTGCAATTTGGCTATCATTTTAACAGGCCTATTTAAAATCCAATTGCTGAATGGAGGAGAATAGCTTGATTTATGGTTTGGAATTGCAGGCTCGTGCTCTAACGCCACAATATGGTGAAGGTAATGACGTGTGCTTTTTTATAGCCACCAATTCGCTGAAGCCCACCAATCAGCTACACCTGCTGCAATATGACGAGGAACAGGGCACCATACAGTCAAAAGTAAATTTTAGTTCTATTGGTTGTTTCACTTAATAATTTATTTATTTCATTAACAGATTTTTGAACACGCACTGGGGGAGGTTTGGAAACTGAATAGCTCTCCCCATGATGCACATTTGCTAGCATCCGTTTACAACGTTCAAAAGGGTGCACAGGTGCTGTCGCAGGCTGCACTCTTAACTTTGCCGAATGGCGAATTAAAGGATGCCGAATCCATCAAAAGTGAATATATACCTTGGGCCAAGGTTGAGGTTCTGGACACTGCCGAATTGGGCGAACGTGTGAAGACTATTGAATTTCATCCAAGCCAAGAGCAGACATTGGCCTGTGTGGTGGGCAATAAATGGGCGGTTATGCAGCGAGCGGAGGCTTCCACTCGCGTGGTGGCCGAGGTCAGCAGCAGTACCAGCGGGCCAAAGCATATGTCCCCCTTTACCACTGGCAAATGGTCGCATCATCACCAGGGACATCAGTTCTTGGCCTTGCATGATACAAGCATACGGGCCTATGATGTGAGGGACACTCAACACTGCGCATGGAGCATAGAGGATGCACATGGACAGTTCGTTCGCGACTTAGACTGTAATCCGAACAAACAGTGTCACCTAGTGACAGGTGGGGATGATGGATGTCTTAAAGTATGGGACTGTCGCATGGTAAAAGCGCCAGTTTTTGAGCGTAGCGATCATTATCATTGGGTGTGGTCGGTGCGGTTCAACACATTCCATGATCAGTTACTATTATCCAGCTCAAGTGATTGCAAGGTGCTGCTGACCTGTGCAGGTTCGGTTAGCTCCGAAGCTCCGGGCACTGAAGCTGGAGAGGCGATTACAACGAGCGGCTCACAGGAAAGGCATAAAGTGCTGTCTGATGGCTTACTGCAAACCTTCGACCAGCATGAGGACTCTGTGTACTGTGCGGAATGGAGTAATGTAGATCCTTGGATTTTTGCATCGTTAAGCTATGACGGTCGCGTTATAATCTCAAAGGTACCGAAACAATATAAGTACCAAATTATTATGTAACCTATTGCATATACAGAATATTCCACTAGTAGGTATTATAAATATTGTATAGATAAATATGTTAAATAAAACTAATTACTAACTAATGGTTAACCAGTGTCCTCTGACGTACAATCCGATGAGTCATTCGGATTGGCAGTCTCCACGGAGCAGACGCGCTTTATCAGCTCATTTTCGACCTCAACTATTCCGTTCTCGATAGCCTCCTGCATTTGTACGTACTCAATCGTGGCTGCACTTTTCTTGGGCGCTGGCTCGGCAGTTGGCTTTGCCTCTTCTGTTTGTGCAACCTGCGCAGCTTTTGCACTTTCTGTTTCGTCTTCTGCCTCCTCGGCCAGGCTGCTTCGCTGGGGCTGCACTTCCGCATATATAGCTGGGTATTGCTGCTGTAGTTTTTGCTTTATAATGCGTACTTTTCGAAATATGTAATCCAGATCTTTCTTCATTTCACTCAGCAATTTTACGTGACGTTTGAAATCCTCGTTTGCATTCTTTAAACGGCTTTGCGACAAGGCATTGCAGTTAAGCAACATTTCATTAGTCTTCTCAAAGCGTTGCAACCTTAAAGTATATATTTATTTATATAAAATATATTTGTCCCTTGTTCCTACTCACATTTGTTTTTGTGCTCTTATCATGGTCTCGACATCACTCTGATTTACCATTCCAGACAGGCCTTGAATAAAAGCTTCTGCCGCTGTATAGTTGTTAAAGCCATATCCATTAAATGACTCCAGATCTGGTGTCGTGTCTGCATTGTCGTCCATTATATCCGTAACTTTTATGTCGGACATCGAGATTTCGAACCAGAGGATACAAACAAAACATAAACAAGTATTTATGTATTTACATTAGCACTATCAGAAAGCTATCGATAAATAAATATTTAATCGATATATCGCGAATTTGAAGTAACAATGACAACGACGTGCAATAACTTGTGCAAATTTTTATGGCTTGTAAATTTAAACACATTTTTAAAATTAAATTCTTCGGACTAGCTCATAAATATTTATAAAAGGCTTTAATGAAATGCTACATTATTTTAAATACGCGAAACAGCTAAGTTTTATTACTAACAGATGCTTCGGGAAACCGGTAAATGTTAAAAGTTAGTACGGTCTGTTCATAACATTTTTGCAGATGTTAAAGCTCTTGATTGCCAACAGCTGTTGTGATAACTGCTTGTGAAATAATAGAGGAACTGCGTTTTTCTTTAGTTATTCATTTTATTATTTAATTAGCTATGAAGCTGGCACCAACGGTTAAATTGAACAATGGTTACGAAATGCCCATATTGGGCTTGGGAACATATGAGGTGAGCTACTTTTTAATATACTATTTAATTATAATAGTAATTATATATTAACTGCTTTTCAGTCCAAGAACAACGAGGGAGAAAAGGCTGTTAAACACGCCATTGACATTGGATACCGGCATATAGACAGCGCCTATTTCTATCAAAACGAGGCTGAGGTGGGCAAAGCCATTCGTGATAAGATTTCCGAGGGCGTGGTGACACGCGAAGATATATTCTTGGTGACAAAAGTGAGACTCTTATCAGAATGATTATTTTAATGACAATTTAAACAACCCAGTGACTTCTTGTAGCTCTGGAATATTCATCATGACCCCAAGCACGTTGAGGCTGCTTGTCGCAAGCAGCTCAGCAATTTAAGCTTGGATTACATCGACTTGTATTTGATGCATATGCCGGTGGGCTACAAGTATATCGATGAGGAAACGTTGCTGCCCAAGGGTGAAGACGGGCAGCTTCAACTAAGTGACGTCGACTACCTGGACACCTATAAGGCAATGGAGCAACTGGTTAAACTTGGGCTCGTACGCAGCCTAGGCGTATCGAATTTCAACAGCGAACAGTTGTTGCGCATTATTAACAATTGTGAAATCAAGCCGGTGAATAACCAAGTCGAATGCTCACCCACTATTAATCAGAAGAAATTGACCGCCTTCTGCAAAGAACATGGTGTAACTTTAACTGCGTACACCCCACTGGGCAAGCCAAAGCCGAATCAGCAGAAGCCAGACTTTCTCTACTCACCCAAAGTGAAGGCCATAGCTGAGAAATACAACAAGACGACGCCACAAGTTGTGCTACGTTATTTGGTATATATAATATAAATATAATCAGATTCAATTCTGGATTCCAATTATTGTTTTTGTAAATATTCCTAATTGCTTGTTCGCCCTTTCCTTGCAGGTGGAACTTGGTGTCCTGCCCATACCGAAGTCCTCAAATGCCGATCGCATTGCCGAGAACTTTAATATATTTGACTTTGAGCTTACGGAGGAGGAAAGGGGCGTACTGGATGCCTATAATACTGGGGAGCGTATGGTGCCTTTGACTTTGATCAAGAGTCTAAATCACAAGTACTTTCCATTTGGCATTGAGTTTTAAAGCAAAAAAAAAAATATTTATATATACATATTATGTTATTTTGAAATAAATTACAATTTGCGCAACGCATTTTAATGGTAATAAATTGAACTGTTTAAATTATTGGAAACTTTTCGACATTTCGTTAATTCATTCGGGCCCCAAAATTGTTAATCAAATAAATTTAAAATATTGTGTGTAAACCAAATTCATTTTTCACATTTAAGAACATTTATTTGTTATGATTCCGGCACGTTGTTTGACTACATGTGAGGACGATGAAGAGGACAACTCTCGAGTCGCTCTCATACTGGGCGACAAGCCCGTCTGCGGGGTCAAGACACTGCTGATGGCGCCCAAGATCAAGCTGAGCAGCGGTTATGAAATGCCCGTACTCGGATATGGCACCTATAAGGTAAAGAGTATCTGTAAGCACTTCTGTAGTCCAAAGCCTTTCCATTCTCATTGCAGCTGCGTGGCTACCAATGCTTGACAGCCATCCACTGCGCTGTGGAGACCGGGTTCAGACACTTCGACACGGCCTACAGTTACGAAAACGAACGGGAAGTGGGCGAAGCGATACGGACCCAAATGCAAATGGGAAATGTCTCGAGGGAGAACATCTTTCTCACAACCAAGGTGAGACCTAGGCCATGCCCAAAGCACACTCTCTGATCTCTTTTCTATAGCTTTGGAATATCCATCACGATCCTCGAGATGTGCGTCGCATATGCGAGAAGCAGCTGGAAGCACTTGGCTTTGACTACATCGATCTGTATCTGATGCACTTCCCAGTGGGCTATAAGCACATGTGTGATGAAATCCTCATACCCATGGAGAATAATGAAATACAATTATCGTAAGTTGTCTGTTCAGTCGATTTGGCAGTTGAAATTGTTGAAATATTCCGTTTTAAAAGCGACGTGGATTATATTGACACCTGGCGTGCGATGGAGGAGCTGGTGAAGCTGGGTATGGTCCGCAGCATTGGAGTCTCCAATTTCAATATGGAGCAGGTGCAACGCATCATACAGTGCAGCTCATCCAAGCCGGTTGTCAATCAGGTGGAAATCTGGCCAGGCTTCATGCAAAAGGATCTGGTCGACTATTGTCGCTACAATGGCATCGTTGTCACCGCCTACTCGCCGCTTGGCCAACCAGATCGCGAGGCACATTCCCCCATTTACTTCTTCTCCGAGGGCATGCGACGTCTGGTGAAGAAATACAAACGCTCCGCTGCACAAATCGTGCTACGCTACTTGGTATGGCCATCGAAGGTGCTCCATTTCAGCAAGTGCAGATAATTTACAATCTTTTTCTAGATTGACTATGGCGTTGTGCCCATACCGAAGGCAGCGAATCCCTTGCACATTAAGCAGAATCTGAACATATTCGATTTCCAGCTGAACGATGCAGACACGCGTGCCTTGAAAGGCATCAAGCAAAAGGATCGATTATGTAAATATGAGGAATCTCAGGATCATACCTTCTATCCGTTCGAACGAGACGATGACCGTGAGAATCAACCCGAAGATTTTGAGAAGGAGGAGTCGACGCCCAAGAGACAGTCGGCACCTCCCGCTGAGCCAGCCGAGGGTCAGGAGGCCAATCCAGGAGGCGACGAGTAGGAGGAATACCCATAAAAACTTGTTCGTACAAAATTGTGCGTTTGAATTAGAAAGAAGGTTTACCTAATCGTATAGTATAGTCTCTATAGGGATTTGTAGTATAGCCAAATCGAAATTATATTTTTAAATTAATATCTTATAATCTATATTTATATTGGAAGTGTATCCATTATTACTCTATATGCATCGAAAGTATGCACTTTTAAATTAAGAGTCTATATGTATAGGAAGTTTTTATTATAGACTATCTCTATGGGAAGAATACTCAATGGATTCATAAATATATACTATATAGTCGTCCTGAAGGATTAAAAGTTAAATTGCTATTGGGCCAATACTTTTATAGGAAGTATCAACTGTTGAATTTATCATATTTCTATACTGGAAGTATTTCCAACCGACTGAAAATCTAGCTGTATGGGAAGTATATCCTATTGACTAATGAACTTAAGATAATGCGAGGGACTTCTCAAAATTATAAAGCTATCGCTTTTCTATATCTTTTTTTCATTTTTGGTGAAAATGATTTTTTTTAGGGAAGTAAACACCATAATGTTCCAGTCATGCCTGCTCGACTGCAAAATACTCTGTAAAAAATAAAAATTGATTTTCGCCAACTCAAAACTTAATTATAAAATTAAAAAAAAAAAACAATAAAAAATATATATTACAAATTGAAATTTAACTAAAATAACCTTCTGCCGTTTTATCATACTTTATACCTTACAATTCGCGAGTAAAGATAAAAAACAGACGGCAGATAAAGATAAGCCAATAATGTATTCTTGAGAAAAAATATACCTGGCTCTTCTATGGCACTATAATTTATACAATTTGTTGGTGTTCTCTTCTTGTTGTTATGCTGTGGCCAAAAATAAAGAATGTTTCGATATTGCTTTATGATCCGTGCGGCGAGTCAACATCATTAGAATGACAGGACCCATAAACCGAATCATATGCCGAACTGAAGGTTACACTTTAAGGTATATAAGACGGCCCAGTGGGAGACATCGAATCAGTTAAGAACTTACATTCAAATCCAAGTGACAAATCATGATCAAGCTAATCACAGTTCTTGCCGTTGTGGGCGTGGCTGCAGCACAGGGAGCAGCGGATGATCTTAAGTGTGGAGCTTGTCTGAAGGACAACGATGTCCAGTGCGTAACGGATACCCTGTATTACTTTTGCTTTAGTAAGTAGAAAAGGATATGCGAAAGGACATTTGCCGATAACTCGATTCCCATCCAGATGGCGAAACCGTTGGCGAAGAGCAGGAATGCCTTGGGGGCACAGTTTGCACCAACGGGGACAACGTGTGCGTGGACAAAGCTGCTCTCACTACTGACATTGTGAATGTGTGTGGCGATGGTAGCACCGGAGGCTGCAACAACTGCGCAGCAGGTGGCAAGTACACCTGTGTGAGCAAGAGGCAAGCAGCTCGTTGCATAAATAACAAAGTGGCCACCGTAATTAATTGCCAAGACGATGAGATTTGCATCTCGGACGTTGGTACGGACGGCTCCGTTTGTGTGCCCCAATGTGCGGCTGACTACGTGAGTAGATGTTAGGGAACATTTTTAGTTTACGGAATTACAAACGAGGTTTTCTGCAGCTGAAAAAGACTGCCAGCTGCACTGACGATGATCCTTTTACCACGCCCACTGCTGCGCCCGCCACGACGCCCAGTCCAGTTGATCGGGCGAACATCTGCCAGGACGCATCCAAAGATATAACGACATCATATTTCTATGCTTATGCCGATGCGAGCTGCAAGAGCGGAGTCTACTGTCAGAGGAACGGTCTGCAGTGGGTGACCCTGTATAGGCCCTGCTCCGGCCCCACTCCTTACTTCGATACGACCCTCAAGAACTGTGTCGCCAAGAAGCCCAGCAATTGTGCATTCGCTGCCACAACGGAGGATCCCAACAATGGTGCCACGCAACCTACAATTACACCATAGTTGAAGCAAGCTAAAAACATTTGCTATTTGTTACAGACTATGCACATTTAATTTGATTTCCATAACAATTATAATCTTCAATAAAATATTTAAATACTGCATCAAGTTGCTATTGTAACAATTAAAACTCAAAACTTATGCTATTATTAATGCAAATAAATGGGTTAAGTACTACAATCTCTTGGCCATAAAGAAGCAACAGCAAACGCTTCGCTTGCGTCTACGTCATCAGTTCTAAATATGTGATTAGAATATTAGAAATGATATATACGCTTTTCGACCACTGTTCGCTGATTTATGAGGCGGGCAGATGCGTTGAGCCATATTCTTACATATACATATACATCTACATATGCGAAATAATCTTATTTTATTGCTAGTTGTGGGGCACAGTTGGCCACACATAAACTTAGGCAATATTTACATACATACAAACGGGATATACAATGAAAAGTTCTCATTTAATGATTCTTAATATTTCATCGAGACAAAAGCAATATGAAATGTTGTCGTTGTAATTGTTGCTGTTGTTGTTGTTGTTGGTGGTTTTGCTTTTGGTAGTGGTGCAGCCTGGCTGGCTTTGTCGGTTGGTTGGGCAAAAGGCGGCGCGCCTGCATTGACAGCGATTGTCGCGGCAATTAAATATTAAATCAAATGAATTGCAGAAGCAAAAAAACACTGCATAAGCTGACACTGAATGACGATGGAGGAGCAGGCGGAGCTGTGTCTGTCTCTGTGGCAGAGATGGCTGGCGGCTGGTGGCTGAGGCTATTTGGCTGGCCCCACACTAAATGCGCAAATGGAAATTATGGCCATTGACGACGCACGATCTGCCTGGCGCACTATACGTGGGCAGCGGAGAGTGTACGAACTGCAAAATAGAAAGAGCAACATATAGTATTCAATGTGTATAGCGGCAAGATGATGGATGGCTAATGGCTGTGCACAAACCTTTGGCACTTTTTGCGTGGTTGCCATGTAACCGACACAGAACGATTGCGTCGTATGGCTCCACATCACCTCGCCGCAGCTCTGTTTGGGATAGTAGAGCAATGTCAGTGCCCCAGCATAGAGATCCTGCTGTTGCGGCAGCAGTGGTGAGTCCAAGAACTTTTGCTTGAACGTCTTGTGCAGACTGGTCACAGCGCAATCACTGCTAAAGGCGCCATTGCATATCTCGCGGGCGAGCAGTGTCTTCATCAGGTACTCTCCATTGCCCGTCGTGCACGTGGCAATGGCCAACTCATCCGTATCGGTGGCCCAGCAGCCGGCGCCGTATGTCGCCGCCTGGCCTACCCGACCGGGCACTTTGAGTAGAATGCCGCCGGAACTGCAGCCGGCTGCAGTATTGCCGGCACCATCGACGCACACGGCGCCTACAGTGTCCAGTGCGGCTGTTAGCTCCACCTCGTTGCCCGGCTCTGGCACAACGTCGATAGCTTCGACTGCCTTGCTGTTGCCGACAACTAAATCGTATTTGCTCTTATAATGATTATAATGGAATTTTGCTTTCGATGAGATCAGCACATTGGGATCGACCATGGCACAGCCCACTTGCTCGGCATACTGCTCAGCACCACTGGCTGCCAACACCATGGGTGGAATGCGTTCCAGTGGCTGTTGATCTGACTGGCCGTCACAGATGCGACGCGCCAGCTGTATAGGATTCTTTACGCGGCTGACATTGGTGCAAGCACCAAAGTTTAGCGTCGTGCCATTCATAATGGCTGCATCGCACTGCACCGACCCATCCAGGCAGAGATTGGAGCCAAAGCCGGCATTTGTGTGGCCACAGTTCTCCAAGCGCATTATAGCTGCCTCGCAGGCATCGATGGCGCTCCCACCGTTTCGCAGAATTTCTGTGGCCCGTATGCATGCCTCTTTGATGACGCGCTGGTATTTGGTTTCGTCGATGCAATTTCCAGCCCCTGATAGGAATGTGCGTGTAAGACTCATAAATAAATACACACATATGCAGCTCATCAATCAAAACGAACCTGTATGCACCGCTACGAAACCAGCCATGTTGTTATAGTGTTGTTGTTGCTTATGCCACTTGCACTCGCGTTTCGCGGCCTTTGTTTACGGCGGACCAGAGCTATTTTAGTATTTGTTTGTTTAAACAATTTTGGAAACTGAGATTGCAACGACCGTTTGCTAAATGCGCCAAAATACTGATTCCATTATATACATATTAAAAATACTGCGAATAAATGCTTTTCAATACTGGTCTAATAACTCATTAGGGGTACCCATTTTAATAATTACAATTCTCTAACATTGAATATTGTATATGATTAATATTCACTTATCGTTAATTGACTATCAGAAATATATGCTGACTGATTTCTGATTTGCAGACATTAAAGGTCGCAATGGCAAATCGTGTTTTCATTTTTATTTTAAAAGTAATAGGAAACGTTTTCAAAAGTAATATTGTATTTACTAAAAGTTTTACAAAAAATCATCGTTTAATTGTGACGATATATTGGTATCTTTGAAAGTGAGTATTTTTAGTGTTTGTTTCATCTGGTCACACGGAATTGTGACCGTGATTTTTGCAATAAAACTGAACAATTGCAACCAAAAAAAAAGTAAGATATATTAATTTAAAAATGTAATTAACCTGTGCACTATTAAATTTTGTACTCGCGAGGTGTGCGCACAAGTCGCCAAATGAATTCCAGATAAAGTGTGCACAGGAAGTGCAAGTGAAATGTGAAGTGTTTTTTGTTTGTCCAAGTCGAACAACTGTTTGTGCATTTGTATTTGTGTTTATTGTGTGTGACGTCTGGTGCACTTGTTATACACTAATACCAATTAAAATATGTGAAAAAAAGGAATAGCAAAACAACTGCAATATTGCAACGCAA
Organism: Drosophila gaucha; assembly: GCA_035045545.1. Taxonomy (NCBI): domain Eukaryota; kingdom Metazoa; phylum Arthropoda; class Insecta; order Diptera; family Drosophilidae; genus Drosophila; species Drosophila gaucha. The sequence continues at coordinate 4,544,101 of JAWNOY010000292.1, forward strand.
AAAAATAATCAACATATTTATAGTTATCATACCCAACTGCGCGACGTTTTAATACACGCATTTTAATAAGTACGCTTTAAAACAAATGGACAAATTTCCATTAAAAGGTAGCAGAGAGGCTGCAGCGGAAGGCAACAACTACATAACCGCTTATCAAACAGTCATGAAAAAGGTATGTAATAGTAGAGTACTGGTAGTCAATAATTTATATGACATTTGAGACGATTTCGAAATAAGCTGCATACGAAATTTGTGCTCATACATACATTATTTGGCACATTTTAGGGGCGGATATGGGTTTTGTAAAACTGTCTACGTGGGTGCCAGAACTAAACAGCTGACCAGCCGCATTTACCCCTCACCCTTGCGTTTGGTCACACTCAAAGCCAAAAATACCACTTAATCCTCTCAATATATCAGTGCGTAGACAAATAACTATTATTTCGACAACGGCTAGTTGGCTGTTCACGCAAAATGCGGGCAAAGTGCGAATTATCATTGAGAACGATAAACTTATAAATTGATTTATTGATTTTACAGTCAAATGGCCATAGCATAGGAACAGGAGACGGCGATCATCCTTTGGCGCCACATTCAAACATATCCTATACGGCAGCAACCACATCACTCACTGCAAACACAGACGATGAGGACATGATCGATATAACGCCACGCTCCAGTCCGGGCGAGTTGATTGGTGGTTCGAGCGGCTATCATCGTGAGACTGTCACCGAATCGGACACGGAACGCGACTTTGCGCCAAATCAGCGAACAATGCATCATCATCATCATCAACATCAGCATGTGCCAACTCACACCGCTTTCGGCGACCCCATGGATGGTAAGTGGCCCGACGGCAGCAGCATAAGATGTCTTGATTTGGTTATCATACCTATCTTAATCTTGTTAGCGAGACGTCACATCAATTGTGACTGTACTTGGTTTTATTGCTATTAATGTACATGTGCTTGCATGTGTATGCGGGCTTTTTCTACTTGTTTCCATTTAATTCGTTTACTTATCAACAATATACACAGACATGTGCTCAGTTCCAGTGTAACTCGAAGCGTCTGTATTCCCAGTTTAAAATTAACTGCAAGCTGCAGCAGTTATATTGTTTCCTTACTGAAAATGGAGAGCTTTTTCCGAAAGGTTTTAATTTGTTGATTTTAAATTTATTATGTATTTTCATCAACTTGCATGCCACTAAAGATTAATAACTAATTATTTGTAGCTACTGTTCAAGAATCAAGTCCATTGCCATGAAGTCGTCACATTCAAAACCTATTCAAGAATCAAGCAATCTAAACCAAAATACTCTTTATTTTGCGCTCATGTACCTCGATTTAGGAGCACTTTCGTTCTATGGCTCTTCGGATGTGCAAGATGATATTCCTGGCATTGGGCAGTACGAAGATTTTCATACTATCGACTGGCAGCGGGATATTGCGCGCGATCGCATGCGGCATCGTTACATAGTCAAAAAGCGACAGGATTCGGTTTGGGATTTGATAAAGGTAAAAGTCATATACCAAAATATTTCTTTGTAAAAACTAATCTTTCTCTTCTTCTACAGGGAGCCGTTGATGCTGGCTCTGGTTGGCTTTGTGTTCTGCTTGTGGGTATAGCGGCCGGCTGTGTGGCGGGCATGGTTGACATAGGGGCCAGCTGGATGTCAGATCTGAAGCATGGAATATGTCCGTCAGCCTTTTGGTTTAATCGCGAGCAATGCTGCTATCCAGCTAAGCAATCTGTCTTCGAGGAGGGCAACTGCTCGATGGTGAGTTTATTAAGCTAATTTTTTAAGATTCCATCATCTGATCACTTTTATTTTAGTGGAAAACTTGGCCGGAGATCTTTGGACTCAGTCGTACAGGAACGGGTCCGAATATCATCTCGTATTTTTTGTACATTTTATGGGCATTGCTGTTTGCCTCGCTAAGCGCCTCGCTGGTGCGTATGTTTGCCCCATATGCTTGCGGATCTGGTATACCGGAGATCAAGACCATATTGTCGGGATTTATCATACGCGGCTATTTGGGCAAATGGACTTTGCTGATCAAATCGGTAGGCTTGATGCTCTCCGTATCGGCAGGTTTGACGCTTGGCAAGGAGGGACCAATGGTGCACATTGCTAGCTGCATTGGCAATATATTTTCGCATCTGTTTCCCAAATATGGACGCAACGAGGCCAAAAAACGCGAAATTTTATCAGCAGCATCTGCTGCTGGTGTCTCGGTTGCTTTTGGAGCGCCTATAGGCGGAGTATTATTCTCTTTGGAGGAGGTTTCCTATTATTTTCCATTGAAGACCCTGTGGCGCTCGTTCTTCTGTGCGCTTATTGCTGCTTTTGTTCTACGATCACTGACGCCATTTGGCAATGAGCATTCCGTGCTTTTCTTTGTGGAATACAACAAGCCTTGGATATTCTTTGAACTGATTCCATTTGTATTTTTGGGAATCATGGGCGTAAGTAGTCGACGAAAGTATTTATCTTATATAGTTATAATAATATTCCTTTTCTTATATCTTTCAGGGTGTAATTGGCACGTTCTTTATAAAGGCAAACTTGTGGTGGTGCCGCTACAGAAAGTTTAGCAAGTTGGGTCAATATCCTGTTAGTGAAGTACTGTTTGTTACTTTGGTTACTGCCATCATCTGCTATCCGAATCCTTTCACACGCATGAACATGAACGAGCTCATCTTTCTGTTGGTTAGCAAGTGTTCGCCCGGTGACTCAAATCCCTTGTGGTGCGTATAGTTGTTGTTAAGCTACACTAAATCTAACTCTCTCTTTATTTCGTGATAGTGACTACAAGCGAATGAACATCACCACAGGTTCAGGCTTTATTGAGGTGACCGAGCCAGGTCCTGGCGTCTATCGTTCCATTTGGCTGTTGGTTTTGACCTTTGTACTGAAGCTGGCTCTGACCATTTTTACATTCGGCATAAAAGTGCCTTCGGGTCTGTTTATACCATCGCTGCTGTTGGGCGCCATTATGGGTCGCATTGTAGGCATTGGCGTAGAGCAGTTTGCGTACAGTTATCCAAACATTTGGTTCTTTACCGGAGAGTGTGCGGACAGCAATCTAATAACACCTGGATTGTATGCAGTTGTCGGCGCTGCTGCCGTGCTTGGTGGGGTCACGCGCATGACTGTCTCCCTGGTGGTCATCATGTTCGAGCTTACTGGCGGAGTTCGTTATATTGTGCCATTGATGGCAGCTGCAATGGCCTCCAAGTGGGTTGGCGATGCTCTGGGCAGACAGGGAATATATGATGCGCATATTGCGTTGAATGGTTATCCGTTCCTTGACAGCAAAGAGGAGTTTGCACATACAACGCTTGCGGCAGATGTGATGCAGCCGAAACGAAATGAAACATTAAATGTCATCACTCAGGATTCCATGACGGTGGACGATGTCGAGAATCTGCTTAAGGAGACCGAACACAATGGCTATCCTGTCGTTGTGTCTAGAGAAAATCAATATTTAGTTGGCTTTGTGCTGCGCAGGGATCTTAACTTGGCTATTGGTGAGCTAATAACTTGTCTTTGCAAATCTTATATATTTTAAACATAATTTATTTACAGGCAACGGAAAGCGGCTTATCGAGGGCATTAATAGTAATTCCATAGTATTATTTACGTCTACGACACCCACACAAAACCTGGGACCGCCGCCACTTAAACTAAAGAAAATACTTGACATGGCGCCCATCACGGTGACAGATCAAACGCCCATGGAAACTGTCGTTGATATGTTCCGTAAACTGGGTCTGCGTCAAACGCTTGTCACACACAATGGGTAAGGTTATAATAATAATATATGTTTAAAACATTTCTTTATCATACATTTTTGCAGTCGCTTGTTGGGCGTTATCACAAAAAAGGATGTACTACGGCATGTTAAACAAATGGATAATGAAGATCCCAATACTGTGCTCTTCAATTAAGTTGAATTTATAGGCCAATCAGCAGTTAGGCAGATGCCTAGTTATTATTATTATTACTATTATTATTATAATTATCAGAACTATCGCAAAACCAACAAAATTTTATATGAATAAGTCGAAAAAGCACGAGAAGAGTGATTAGGAAATTTACGATCAGAATCGTTGAGCGTGATGGATTTAGCAAAATTGTGTGCAGTACTACTATATATTTATATATATATGTATATACATACATATGTATAGTATATAATATTGGATATATAACGATGCACATATATATGTTTGTCTCGTTAATGTTAATTGTATAATTTATTGAAATTTAATGCAAATATTTGCATAATATTCATTATTCTCCACTTTGTAATTATGTCATTTGTAAACGTTTTCAAAATAATATTTTCTATTTTCTACATATATTTTAATTATATATAATCACAATATTTTTTATATACCTATGTACATCACGCGTATGTGGATTGAGTGTTTGGAAATGTTTATGTAAAGCAATTTTTACGCCGGAGGCACAGGCAATAGTATGAATGTAATGTTTTTATTTGAAAGAAAATTAATAAGAATGGACTATGAGTTTCGCATTTCGTTTAAAATTCATACCTATATATAAATATTATATAAATACATATATGAAAATATTGTGTTTTGTTAGAGATCTGTGAAATTTTAATCTAAACTCGTGTAAATAGCAGCATTGAAAGATGATTAAACCATAAATAAACTTAAGCGCAGCTACATAAGCAGCTAAGTTATATAAAAAATAAGCTACGTATTTCTTTAAAGTATCTTTAAACCATAGATTATATATTACTTCACGGCATGACCCATCATGCCATTAGAAGTAAATCCCATATTTCATTGCTTATTTCAGCTTTGCACCAAAATTCAATTTGACTTTGACTGATCATTTTATAATTTACTTATTTCTTTGTAAGAAATCTTTAGTTATGTTAAAAAAGTAAAACTATAAAAATTCAATATTTAGCAATATGTTAACAGTTTTAGGGAGATATTCCATGGGTAAAAACAGCACATTAGAAAATGATACTTGTATTATAATTCTTTTATACTTTTTAAAGCATGTCCTAAAACTGGATTCAAAATTTATCACCAAGGAGAAAAGAACACACACGGACGTCTGTCAATTGGAAGGACCCCATTGAAGGGACGCAGTCATATACATAATGGGTCGATGGTTTTTAAGAAAGCCGATGATTGCATCAAGACTGCAGATCAGATGAAGCCCAAATCCTATTGTAGTAAAGAAAAAAGCATTTGCCAGAATCTCTGTGCCGACGACGATGATGCGGAAACAATTGCAGCACACATAAGTGCCCGATGCCTTAAACATCCATGTGCGAGTGTCAGAGAGCCTTGTGAAATATTTGTTAAGAAGCATGTGGGTGGAACGAAAAACAGAGGTTGCCATAGTAAGCAGGATGCTTCCAATGCAAATGAGACTGCATCTAGCAAAAAGGAGGTCGCATCAACTCAGAAGAAGAGTGCCTCAAAAAAAGGGAATGAAAAAACAGGAACTTCGAAAAGGAAAAGCTCAACCTCTAGTACAAAACTGGCTACTTCAAAAGAAAAAGAGACTGCCTCCAATGCAAAAGAAGTAAAAGCACCCTCCCATAAAGAAGATATTACCTCCAGTGAACAACCGAATGATTCTAGTAAGAAAGGCAAGTCTAATAAAATGGAGACTGCTACCAGAGAAGTATCCCCTTGCGACTGTAAGGGCCTGGAAGAACAATACAAACAGCAACAACAACAAAAAAGCAAAAATCAGAGTACAGAACGGACTGCATCCAGTAAAAAAGCTACGTCATCCAATAATAAAAAGAGTAATGCTAGTGAAGACTCCACTGACTCTTGTGAAGAATCGAGTGCCTCTCATGAAAATAGTTCCGCTAGTAAAAAAGCGGCTTCCGTCACTAAAAATTCGGCTGCATCCACTACTAAAAAGAATAAGGACAACAAAAAAGGTACCTCCAGAAAAGAAGATAAATCGTCCAGTACAGCCGCCAGTGACAAATCCCCTGCCGCCAGGGAAGAATCCCCTGCCGGCTGTAAGAGCCCGAAATCTTTAAACAAAAAGCAGAGTAGAGAGCGGGCAGCATCCAGTAATAAAGTAACGTCATCCAATAATAAAAAGAGTAATGCTAGTGAAGAGCCCACTGACTCCTGTGAAGATTCGACTGCCTCCAATAAAAATAGTTCCGCTAGTAATAAAGCGGCTCCCGTCTCTAGAAATTCAGATACCTCCATTACTAAAAAGAATACCTCCAACAGAAAAGCTACCTCCAGAAAAGAAGGTAAATCCTCCAGTACAGAAAATTCCTGTTCCTGCGAACACCCAAAAGTTTCCAATGAAAAAGCGAAAAAAGGCCAGTCCTTTAAAGAACCGAAAGCCTCTAGTAAAAGGGATACTTCTTCCAGTAAAAGAGATACTACGTCCAGTAAAAATGAGACTAAGTCAAAATCCGGATCGTCCAGTAAAAAACAGACCAGCTCCAATAAAAAAGAGGGTAGCACCAGTAAAAAGGAAACTAAATCCGGAACAGATAAGTCAGAGAAGCGGGATTCCTCTAGTGAAAATCCGGTTGTATCCAACAACGAATTGATTGCTTTGTGTGACAAAGTGGTTTTATTTTGTGGAAAACTGATCAGGCAGAGAACCAGTTCCAAGAAAAAACCAACTTTTCCCAATGAAAGACCATATGGAAACGGGAAGCCCTAGCACAATGAAATGCAAATCAAATTAGATTATATAAATTCACATTTTTATTAATCTCAATCTCTTAAATTATTTTCAATATAAAATATTTGAAATTCATTGCCATAAAGTCCCGTAATTAGCCAGCAGCCATTGTCGCTGATGCGAATGAACTGTCCGCGACCCCGCAGGACGCCCTTTGCGTGAGCATGGGCACCATCGCTGATCCTGTAATACTCCAAGGCGCCATCGTTGCTGGGACAGTAGATGATGTTGGCATCACGGCTGCAGGCGATGGCATTCTTAAAGGGCAGCGGTATTTGCACAATCAATTGGGCGGTGTCCTGTCAAAGAACGAAACACAAGCATAATGATAATGCAAACATCCTCCCTCATAAGTACCTCCTCCTCATGCTGCATGTCGTGGTAGTAGGCCTGGCCACTCAGATCACAGCTGACCACAATTTGATGGCCATCCATTTGGGTCTTCAGCAGTGTGGACACCATGAATCGATGCTTGCGCAGCGCCAGCAGCTGCAATTGCTTGCTGGATCTATCTACTGCCGGCTGGCGACCGCTGCTCCAGCAGCGATAGACGCCGCCATTATTAGTGCCCAATACGAAGTCGTCCAAGCCGAGTGAGACCATAGTAGTTAGCTCGGCGGCTACTGAACCTGGCAAGGAATATCTAAAAATCACATTGAGGGGGGTTTCTATTTTGTTTCCTATAAACTTACTCCCAGTCCAGGGTCATTTGCTTGGCCACCAACCACTGCAGCACCGTGCCATTGGCATAGCAGGCGAGTAGTCGCTGCTCCGTGACCCAGTCGAGGGCCACGGCGGCGCCTTGTGTGGAGGAGACGCTGTGTAGCTGCCTAATTTCCACGCTTGCCTGCTCGTATAGCCAGACAAAGAGCTCCCCATCCATGGTAGCACCGGCAAACATATTCTTATTGAAGCTGTTGGTGCACAGGCTGCGCAGACAGGATTTCAGAGGCAAAGCTTTGGCCTCCGAGTAGACCACAAAGCTGCCATGGGACATACGCTGTGGCACAAACAGTTTTAACTGCTGTTCCATATGCTCGCACCAGTCGTCGTGAGGAGCCACAGTTGTGGCCACCAGCACGGGCGCATTGTTGGTGTGTACGCACAGCCAAATGGCCAATCCTTGCGAGTTCTCAATGCTGCCCATTGTCAGCTTCTGATAGGTGTGCACTTGCAGCTGCTCCTGCAGGGTGCATTGACTTGTCTGCTGTTCGTCCATAACTGGAGTTGGCTGACTCAATTCCTGCTCCACCAGCGGGCATATATGCCGCAGCCATTTGGCCAAGGCACGCTCATCGTATTCCACACTTTTGCTACTGCAGCTTTGCTCCGTTTGTGTGGACACATGCTGCTCTTGCTGCGTCTCGGAGGCAGTGTCTATGTTAGGGGGCGGCGGATCTGTACCGGTGCAATTGTCTACCAGTACATTTTGCTTTTCTAGCGGATGTGTAGCTGGGAATTCAATCACTGGAGAACTATAATGCGAAAGTACGTCCATGTTGCAATTGCTTCAATATTTTACGGTCACAACAGCGGTAAGTCGTTGGCATGGCAACTATTGACTACCCTTAAAAGTTGGTTGGCTTAGGATTGCGTTTCGTTATTTCTATTTAATTTAACTTTCTTTTAAGGTTTGAATCAATATCAGATCCAATATTGCAACTGTTTTGGCGCCGTGTTCAAAATTATCTTTTTCAAAGTTCATTAGGCTATATTAACCTATCGATTAATATCCTTATCGTATTTTCAATAGTCAAGTCAAATGTTTGAAATTGCCTTCTCTAAATTATCGTTGCATATCACCGGTTATCATTTATCGAAGAAATTACCTATCGTATTTTAAGTGCTTTTGACGGTTTGCTCCTAGTAGGCTTTGGCAAAGCCGAATTGAATTTGTCAGATGAAGAATACATTTCATTCGCAAACATAATCGAGTCAATTTCAATTAAAATTTGGCAGAGAAATAAATAAAAAGGTCTAATTAAAATCAATTGAAAAAATAAAGCTTGAACAAGAGTTTGGAAAAAGTTCATTTAACTAATACAAAATGCTGAAAGGATCTAGATTGGCAACGGGTAAGCTTTGAGACTTTTCGCTCGTGTAATATAGATTTAATTTCTTTTTGTTAATTATTTTAAGCTTGCGCCAGAATTGGATTTAAGATAAACCTTCGAGGGCGTCAAACTGCAAAGGTTAACTTTCCATTGCAGGCACGTAGCATTAACAATACGCTCATGCTTAAGGACGATGATGACAAATGTAAGCCAGATGAGTCATTTTTTAAGCCACTTTGTCCTGACGATGAGCCGGAGAAGGCAGAGAATAAAAGTGGTAAGTGCTACTTCAGATATATAGCGAAGGCTTTCATCTATGTAACGCATTTGTGCAGGCGGAAAAGATCCTTGTGAAACTGGTGACGATAAAAAAGGAGGAGCTGCAAAAGGGAAGCCTGGTTCGGAGGGCACTAGCGAAGCACTGGGAAAGTTACTAGGAAAACGCCGCGAGGGTGTTATTCACGCCGTTATTGGACCCGTTATCGATGTTTACTTTCCAGACGAGATGCCAGAAGTGCTGAATGCCATGGAGGTACAAGATGCTCCTATTGGTCGTCTGGTACTAGAGGTAAGATCTGTTCATTCAACTGACTAAGATTTCTTTTTTATAAAAAACTCTCTAGGTGTTTCATCATCTAGGCAACAATGTGGTGCGCTGCGTCGCTATGGACTCCACAGAGGGTCTCAGGCGTGGCCAGAAAGTTCTGGATACGGGGTTCCCCATTAGGGTGCCCGTGGGCAAAACCGTGTTGGGTCGCATTATAAACGTGGTGGGGGATCCGATAGATGAGCGCGGCGAAATCAAGAGCGAGTTTTACTCATTTATACATAATGAAGCTCCGCTCTTGTCTGAGCTGAGTGTTAAGCCTGAGATTTTGGTGACTGGCATCAAGGTGATCGATCTCCTTGCACCATATGTAAAGGGCGGAAAAATTGGTCTCTTTGGTGGAGCTGGAGTAGGCAAAACAGTGCTAATTATGGAGCTTATCAACAACATAGCCAAGTCGCATGGTGGCTACTCAGTGTTTGTTGGCGCTGGAGAACGCACACGTGAGGGTAACGATCTGTACCACGAGATGATCGAGACCAAGGTCATTTCCCTTGAAGATGACACGTCAAAAGTGGCGCTCGTCTATGGTCAGATGAATGAACCACCTGGTGCTCGCAGTCGCGTTGTCTTGACGGGTCTAACGATTGCCGAGTACTTCCGGGACATTGATGGCCAGGATGTACTGCTGTTCATAGACAATATATTTCGTTTCACTCAGGCTGGCTCCGAGGTGTCGGCGCTGCTGGGTCGAATACCCTCTGCCGTTGGCTACCAACCCACGCTCGGCACCGACATGGGCACGATGCAAGAGCGAATTACCAGCACCAAAAATGGTTCAATTACATCTGTGCAGGCCGTCTATGTGCCGGCCGATGATTTATCTGATCCGGCGCCAGCTGCCACGTTTTCCCACTTGGATGCAACAACTGTACTATCGCGTCCCATTGCCGAATTGGGCATTTATCCAGCTGTGGATCCGCTGGACTCTTCGTCGCGCGTTCTCGATCCCGATATTGTTGGGGATGAACACTACAATGTCGCTCGAGCCGTTCAGAAGACATTGCAGGGCTACAAGTCGCTGCAGGATATTATCGCTATTTTGGGCATGGATGAACTCTCCGAGGAGGATAAGCTAACCGTAGCAAGGGCTCGAAAAATGCAACGTTTTCTCTCTCAGCCATTCCAAGTTGCCGAGATATTCACTGGTACGCCGGGCAAGCTGGTGCCCGTGGATAAGTGTGTGGATGGCTTTAAGCGGTTGCTAAACGGCGAATACGATGACATACCGGAAATTGCTTTTTACATGGTCGGCGACATAGACGAGGTGTTGGCCAAGGCAAATCAGCTGGCAACAAGCATGTCTGCCGATGGATCTGCGCAACCTAAGGCGCCACCCAAAGATGATAAAAAGGGGAAGGATGACAAAGGGGCAAAGGATGACACAAAAGGAAAGGATGATCCGAAAGGAAAGGCTGATCCCAAAGGAAAGGCTGACGACAAGGCACCCAAGGCAGAAGCTAAAGATGCCAAGGCAAAGACCCCAGAAAAGGGAAAAGCTGAGAAACCCATGCCCAAACACGAGCCAGACGCTAAGGACAAAAAGATCACGAAGGGCAAGGATCTGAGTGAACCGAAGGTTCCTCCAAAAGACAAGAAAAAGTAGATAAATGTGTTTCATTTAATTTTTTGCGTAGGAAAAGAAATAGAATTTAAATATTTTATTTGTATAATACTCACTTTCATGACATGTGTGCAAAAAACCTGATTGTAATATGTGAATAAACTTATGAAACGGATTTCCTTTATTCTTAAAATACTATTATTCTACCATATTGTCTTTCCCGAATTGTATGAATTCATATTATCGATTGGTATAAAATATATAAAGGCTCGCATCACAATTTGTGGAAAATTTTTGTTAATTCTGAGCTTAACGGTTTTCGATCTTAAAATGCCCAAAACTCCGCTAAATACACAGATCTTCGATAAAAGTACCTTTTCGAGTTCGAACTGAACTGGAATTAGAATTGGCCGTCATTAAAAGAAATTCTTTGAATTCTATAAGAGGTTTCTTAACAAATACTACCAAAATGTGGAATCACTACAAAATCAGGAAGTTATGAACTTTACTGCCAGTTAATCTGTCTATTTAAATAATTACATTTAAATATGGCGCGTAATCGTCTTAACAGAAAGCAGCTGATCGAACAGCTGACTTTTATTCGAACCGGCTAAATTGTTTTGGTTACGTGCAAAATGTTGCGTGCCATTCATTTTCGAGTGGGGAGACGCCTTTATTCTGTGAAACCGGTCAAAAAAGATGCAAATAAATATACAGATACAATAAACCTGCCCCGAACACGGTTTCCGAATCGTTTAAGTGCCGCCAAACGTGAGGAACAGGAACGACAAATTCTCGACGTGAGTTCGTCTGCCTATTGGAGTCCACACACAGTATACAAATATAATAAATGTTTTTTTGTACAGCATAAGATTGCATCCGCTTATCAGTATCAGGAGCAGCATAAGCGTAAGCCCACCTTTGTTCTGCACGATGGACCGCCCTATGCCAATGGGCAGCTGCACATGGGCCATGCCGTCAATAAAATCCTCAAAGACATTACGTTGCGTCAGCGTGTGGCAAACGGACAGCAGGTCAACTATATACCTGGCTGGGATTGCCACGGCTTGCCCATTGAGCTGAAGGCGACGAATTCTGCGGCGGGCGAACAAAAGCCATTGGACATACGACAGAAATGTGAGTGGTTCTTTTGTGAGGGTTGTATAATTGTAAAGTTGTATAACTGCTTGCCATTGCAGCACGTGCCTTTGCCTTGGAGGCCATCGAATCGCAGAAGGCAGACTTTCGGAGTTGGGGCATTTTGGCCAGCTGGCAGCCGGAGCAAATCTATTTGACCTTTAAGCCAGAGTTTATTGCGAATCAGCTGCAAATGTTTTACAATTTGTACGAGCGTGGTCTTGTCTATCGTGATCTCAAGCCGGTCTACTGGTCACCCTCTTCCAAGTAAGGCTAGCTTAAATTTATTGATTATTCCTGCTCTTAATCGTTTTTCAAATAGAACAGCGCTGGCGGAGGCGGAACTGGAGTACGATCCGAACTTCATAAGCCCCTCGGTATACTTACGCTTTGCAGTAAACGGATTGGCGGCTGTTGAAGCTGCGCAGGGCAACCAAATCTATGCGCTGGTCTGGACAACAACACCTTGGACACTGCCCAGTAATCAGGCAATCTGTTACAACAGTTCGTTGGAGTATGTGTTAGTCAGGCTGTCGGATCGCAAAACAAATGACCTTTACCTGATGGCCTCTGCGCTCATTGCTGATTTTGAGAGCAGCACGCAGTTGAAGTGTGAGATTGTGGAGCGTCTGCCTGGCAGCGCATTAAGTGATTGCAGCTATCAACATCCCATTGACAAGAACCAAACAAAGCTGCCATTCTTTGAAGCGACGCATGTGCAGGATACCAAAGGAACGGGTCTGGTGCACACGGCGCCGGCTCACGGGCCAGATGACTTTCTGATTAGTCTCGCCAACAAGTTGCCCGTCAGAAGTTACGTCAACGAATCGGGCATCTATACTGAGGAGGCTCCCGAGTTTCTGCGCGGCCAGTCGGTGCTGGAGCAGGGTAATCCTTTGGTACTGCAGCACATAGCCGAGGACGTAGTGCATGCCTCCCAGTTTGAGCATTCCTATCCGATTGATTGGCGTACCAAGCAACCAGTTATAATTCGCGCCAGCGAGCAGTGGTTTATCAACACGGATAAACTGAAAGCGCCAGCAGCTGCTGCTCTGGAACAGGTGGTAATCTATCCACGTGTCAATGCTGAATCGAGCAAAAAAGCTCTACTGACTCAGCTGCACAAACGGCCCTATTGGTGTATCTCAAGACAACGTGCCTGGGGCGTTCCCATACCTGTGCTGTACAAAAGAGACAGCAACCAGGTGGTGCTCTACGCTGAATTGATTGAGCATCTCTGCGGCTTATTGCACACCGAAGGATCCATGGATTTTTGGTGGTCTAAGCCACTAGAAGAGCTGCTGCCTGGCAAACTCTTAAAGAAGCTTGGCTGTGAAGCAAGTCAGCTTACTAAGGGGCACGACATATTCGACATATGGTTCGATTCGGGTAGCACGTGGTCCACGGTGCTAAAAGACCAGCCACAACAAGTAGCCGATCTTTATCTTGAAGGCTACGATCAGTTCACTGGCTGGTTTCAATCGTCGCTCTTGATGAGCATAGCTGCCCGTAATAGCGCTCCCTACAAGTGAGTTTCCTCTCCGAGAACTAAATCTAGATATCTTCATTGATTTGTGATCTTGCAGAGCGCTTTTTGTGCATGGCTTCACAGTGGACGAAAAGGGCCATAAGATGTCCAAGTCATTGGGCAACGTCATTTCGCCCAAGCAGATAACCAAAAAATATGGCACAGATGCGCTCCGTTGGTGGGTGGCATCGCATGGCACCCAACACATGTCCATCACAGTCAGCGACAAGCTGCTGCAGCAGGCGGCCGAGAACCTTAGTAAGGTGCGAGGTACACTACGCTATCTAAACGGAGTCATTAATCAGAAAGAGCAAAACAAGTCCATGCCCATGCCGAACAGCTATTTGAACAAATATCTTTTACATAGTCTGCTAGACTTCGAGGAGGAGGTGAGTCAGCAATGTAGCACCTTTAACAGTATAATATTTATATATTCTTTTGTTATTCTTACAGATCCAGAAGCTCTACAATGCTTATGAGTACAATAGGGTTGTGGCTACCATTCAGAATTTTATTGCGAATCAGGTATCGGGCATTTATGTGCATTTGATTAAGGATCGTCTCTACTGCGGCAATGATCAGGAGCTGCAGGACATTCGCTACACACTCAACCACTGTTACAGGCAGCTTTGCAAGGCACTGTGGCCCATAGCCCCTTATCTAATCGAGGAGAGCTGGAGCTATTACCAGCCAACTGGCAGCGCCTTTCACGAGGAAACAGTGCAAGCTGACAAGGATTGGAGAAATGCACAGGCCAGCCAGATAGTAAATGCAGCATTGGAAATAAAACGCCTTGTCAACCAACAGGCAGGCGATGTCAACAGCTGGCACCTTGCAGTGGGCATCAAATGCTGCTCAGCGCAGCAACTGGAAATGCTCGCTGCATTGCATGGCCAATTGAATGAGCCCATTACGAACTCAGAGCTCTGCGAGATTCTACAAGTGGGCAGCGCTACACTGGAGTCTCATGTGGCAGCTGCAACGGATGTACCTGTGGTTAAACTACAAACGCAGGACACACTGCTCTGTCCACGTTGTCGACGCTTCAGCATTCTAGAGAGACAGGAGATTTGCACGAGGTGTACGGAAATACTAACTACCAAGAGTTAGCTAAATAATACTGTTGTTTGTATAGGTCAGTTGTGTAAAAGGTAATACGTTTTATATAAAAAGGCTTGTTAGAAACTCTGTAAGCACTTGAGTAGCGTGTCGCGTAGTTTGAGACGCGTGGTTGGCTTGCCCCCGCATATGATGTGAGTTTCATTGTCCTCGAACTTGATGGTGGTGTCCTCATTGACCAGCTGGAGCGTCAAAATGCCTCCGCTGCGATCCATTTTGATATTGGAGAAACCATCTTGGGTTAAACGCTTCATAAGCGCATCCACATCGATGGTGCCGTACTCATATTTAACATTCTTAAGCACATCCTCTTTGGAGGGTGCCGCGCCATTGAGGCTGCCGCTGCTTGCGCCCTGCTCATCTTTAATGCTGTCTGCGCATGGTTGGATGCAGTGCACCTTGTCCTTCACTTGCAGGACGCCCGTGAGTGTGGAGAGCGAGACACCAGCTGCCACCTCACGTGCCGTAATCTTCTGTGCCAGCTCTGACGCAATGTAAATGCGATCCAGCTTTCGCTTCAACGGCAACCTAATGATCTCTCCGCATTTAAAGGTAATGATTTTCTTGTCGGGCTGTTCAATAAATAGATTAGGCGCCGTGGGATGCGGCTTCGTGTAGGCATCCGGTATGACCAATACATTCGGCTTCAGCTCCTTGATCAGCTTGTTGGCCTGCTGGTAGTTCAACGAGGTATCGATTGGACAGTAAAAGGCTTTCATTGCCAGTGGCTGGAAGGGCGCCAATACTTGAAGGTATGGGAAATCAGGTTCAGTAAATATAATCGAGTTATTTGGGTTATTGCCCCACATTTCAATGAAATGCACAGCATCGCCAAACCGCAGGCTCGGATGGCCGCAAAAGACAACGCAGGGCTGATAAAAGAAAATATTGAAAAATATACTCGAAGCAGTTGAATTTCAGTTAAGAGTAAGCTCACCTGTCTGAAATCCTTACTAAAGCCCTCGGAGAAGACATGGTTATAGTGCTTCAGCTTGGAATTGCGCAGGTAGAAGGCGTGCGGAAAGGGATCATCGGGCAGATAGACTTTGTTCTGCTTGGCCGAGCTCAACCATTCGGCTAAGATGTTGGAGTATGCCAGCGAGCTATCTGCTACAGGTGATATGAAGAACATGGGTACATTGTTGAGTCCGGCATTTTCCAGATTTTGTGTAAGGCACTCAAACAGATCATAGACAACGCCCGACGGATAACATGGTATCAGCGCTGACCCGTTGTTGCGTATTGTCAAAGCCACATTCATGCAGAGTTCGCCAAGTTTTGTATCCGGATTGACTGTTGGCGCCTGCGTCAATCCTGTCATAATTAGGACATCGGCGTGCTTGAGTGCCGACTGATTGATGGGACGCGGATGCGTTGTGAGTGTTGAGGAGCCACTCACATAGCAAATCTTCTCATGCGCCGTGCTCAGCACCCAATTGCTGGAGCCTAGACAGTAGCCCGAACTGACGGGAGTGGCTATAAAGGCACCTAGTATATCCAACTTCTCATCGTAGCCCATTATGGTCACCTTGGATAGACTGCCCTGGACATCTTTCAGGCTAAATATGGTGCGCCATTTCTTTGCGCGGAAGGCTTCACTCAGAGGACTGGGCAGAAGGTGCAACTTATCCTTCCACAGACGTGCCGTGCATGCCTTGGGCGACACTTCTATGTAGTCTACAAGCTCCTCAAGAAAGAATCGGCCAATCTGTAGCGTTGGCTCCGTCGCATAGACTTTGCCCTTAAAACCTGTATTCTCGGTAATGTACGGCAGCGCCAGCATGTTGAGATAATTCGAGATAAGTATTACATCGAGCTCGCTAAAATCGAGCATTTTGTCCATCGGCAAATTGAACTCCGGCACCGAGTCCACAAATACGCGCCCGCAGCACTCCTTTAGTTCGCCATCCATTTGGGGATCATGGTCGGTGCTGGGCACGAAATTCGGCAGATTGGAAAGCTTGAAGCTCTGAACGAAGGGCAGTGGCAGGAAGTTCAGCACAGTTTGCTCCGTCAGGCCGCAATCGAGCATTATTCGGAGTCCTTTGAATGTGATGATGTAGCATGGTTTTGCCAAGTCACCACTGAGGCAATACTATAAAAATAATAGTTTAAAATATTTTACATTGTCATTTCCGTTGATAACACTTGATATTATGTGCTTTTTTTTACCAATCTCATCTCGAAAAACCGCTAGTCGCCGTGACGCCGCTCGGCAGTGTGATGACTGTTAAAAACAGATGGCATTTTGCTTTTAACATTTGCTTGAGTTGTGAATAACAGCGAGGGCCTCTTAGAAAATTGTTGTCATGTTCGCTTGTCAGTTAATTAACATATATTAAATGAAAGGTGGTATATGTGAATCAAGTAAAAAATGTTGGTTGTGTTGTGAAGAAAATGCGCATAGAAATCCAATATTGTATTAAAATTCAGTTTAACGTATCAATAATAGCTATAATAAAATGGCAGCTTAACGTTCCATAACAGAGCCACTGTCGGAACAGCTGTTGAAGCAAATTTAAAAATATATGGCAACGCTGAAACTGCACATATGCCGGCGTTTGTTTGAAAACATTGCAAAACTAAAGTAGAGGAACATTCTGTTGTATGTGCTTACATTCTTAACATGTCCCAGCAAATACGCGTTTTACAATGTATTGAGTGTAGTTTATATCAGGTACGATGATCAAAACACTTTTTATATTGTTTTATAATTCGAACCCACATACATACAATGCAGGTGGACATCGTTAAAAAGGCAAATAAATGGGATTGTAAAGTTTGCCGCGTTAGGCAGGTGGTGCACCGGGAATTCTTTCGGGGCTCCGGTGCTGAATGTCGTGCAAAGGTACAGCAGTTAAATCTGGAACATGGACAAAGGAAACAAGCGCAGGAGGATCGTAAGTTACTGGAGGCACAACAAGAACAAGAGTTTGAAAGTTCTTCGGTTGAGCTGAAAGAACAACTGCTACCATCCCAGCACTCTAAAGGCTCAAGTAAGTGGGCTGATTACATAGATGAGCCCATTGTAGAGATCAGGACTTGTCCAAAAACACATAGTCAACCAAAAGAGTTGGATGAACCAGAGAACAGTTCATTTTACAAAAAGAAAACTGGTTCCAACAAGCGCAAAGCTCAGAACGATTTCGAAGTTAGTAAGAAGACCTACTCAAAATGGCAAAATTTTCTGTAGTTGAAAATTTTAATTGGTTTAATAAAAAATTATAAACTATTTGACTTTTGTTTATAATGTATAGGTATTTTTATTAAAATTTGTTTATTTTCTTTTTTAATGTTTGAAACGCGTTGTGGAGGCTGTTGAGTATATAGTTTATGTTTATAGAGGATCAACACGCCTCCACGGCTAATCGAATACATTTTGCATTAATTTTTACATAATATAGAAAAATGCAACTAATTATTGTGTTAAATATTGTTAGTTGAGGGATTCTATTTAATGTTCTTGTTGCTTTCAAATTGGGCAATATGTTGGACACAATACAAATCAATGTCCAAATGTAATTAGTGTGAATGGAAATTGTTATAGTTATTGATCGCATTTTATAACGTAGTTAGATTGAGAAAAAAACTGTTTATAATATTTGTTGACGGCTACGTATTTCTATTGCTGATTGCTTAGCACTTAGGCTGTGGCAGATGCAGCACTTGCGCTAACATCCTTCTTCGCCACTTTCTCATCGGATCCAGTCTCCTCGATGTCGGCAGGATCCACTTCACCACCGGGCGCACCAGCTTTGCCCGATGAGCGACGTCGTTTGCGATTGATGCGCCAAGGCCGTATTGGATACTTCATGGCCGGCAGTTGATCCATGCCAAGCACTTTATACATCTGACGGAAAGCAATAAAACGCAGGAATAACTGTGAGGAGACAGTGAGATCTTCACGCTCCTGCTTGGTGAAATGTTGCAGAGCATCGGTTGGATCCTTTTCGCAGGGATCTAGCAGACCGGGACCATTGACCAAAAAGCCCGACGACAAAGCCTCCATAATACGACGCAAACAGTCGCCGGGTGAGATGGGGAAACCAGCCGATGAAATAACTTTCTCCACAAGCAACTCCAACGACCACTGCGGCAACGATTGCCACGAGGAAACACGCTGACAAAGATCGCGCAGTATGCGAATAACCATAACGCATGATTGTAAACCCGTCGCACGTGCCTGGAACCATTTGGCATGCCGCAAATCGGCGAGTGCCTGTAACAGAAACAATATATTATATATAGAAAAGCCTTTAAATACGCATTGGATGTGAAATACTGACCCGTAGACACGGCTCACGTGGCAAAAAGTCTTTTTCGGCAGAGGCTGCAGATGTTGATGGCAAAGCATCCTCGACTTTAACAATGCCCTCGCAGGATTCGCGGAGCAGCGGGGAAGTTAGAGTAATCTTTACGGCGACCACTTCATCGAGCACTATAACAGCAGCCTCCTCGGCATTCACCTCGACGCGATAGTTGATGTGTGTGTCACCTGGAACGGAGAGTGTTTGGCCATGGGTAAGTTAAAATCGGTGCTAAGCAACAAAGTAAGCATTAAAAATTAAGTTCGGCTTAGAAAAGAGACAAACATTGTTGACGAGATATAATAGATAATTCCATGTGTGGGCCCACAAAAAATATATATATAGGTATATAAGACATGAAGGTGCACATCTGATAATCATAAGCAAAATGTAAATGTTTGTTTCTTCCTACGTTCCATAGATAACAAATTCCGCTCTGTTCCCAGCAAACATACATATTACAAACATAATATATAAGATACATTATATATAATATAACAAGTATTTAACGTTGTTGTATGACTTGCGTGCTGGGATCGGACCGGGTTAGCCAGCGGTTAAAGCGGCGGCACCACCGCCACCTCCACCTGGGCCTCGTAAACGGAATTGCAACAAAGTCGAAATTGTATTTGAAATTGAATAAATATGGAATTGCAATTCCACTTAGAGCGCGTGGCTGGCTGTGCTTTTCTTTTTGTTCTTTGTTAGTTTTCTGGCAAACAAAACTAAAAACATTGACCGAAATTTTTCGTTTATTTGCGGCTCATTCAATTACTCATCGTTCACAGGTCAGCATTCACCGTTCGCAACATAAATTTCGGTCGCAATTTTTCGTTAGCTTTTTTTTTGTTTTTTCTTTTTACAATCAAGTTTGATACACACAAAACGGCTGCTTGAAGAGGCATCGATTCTCTAGTAAGCTAGTGGAGCTGCCCATTTAGCAAGGGGCGCAACAATTTTGGTTGATAAATACTATATAGATATGGTAATCGTACATTTATGGTACACATATTCTATATATTCCATGAGTGTGTACGCCTTCTATGCGTCTGTCTGTGTGGATCAATCGCATTGCTTCAGGTCGGCTTTTTTTTATATTAATATTTATAGCTGCTTTGAGCTTAATATATATAAATAAATATATATATATATCAAAGGACTTTATTTACACAAAGTTTCTTCGCATTGGAAGTGGAAAATGGGGAAAAATGTGAAAGAGTTTGTGTGTGTGTGCGCGTTGTGTGTGTATTTGTACAGTAGAACAACAACAGAGCACAACAGAGCGAGCACCCAAACTTTGTATAAATATATTCCTTTGGTTCATTTGTTTGTTTTTCATTTTGTTAAAGTTTCATTGTTCCACACATATGAACTCTTCCGCATCCGCATCCGCGGGTAGAGAGTGTGTTACCATTACGATTATGAGATCCGTTGATTGTTATCCACCACCAGCAGTTGCAGTAGCAGTAGCAGTTGGTAGCAGCAGCAGCAGACTTGGAAAGCTATAGACGGCTAACAGACACCTGAGTGTGAGTAGTGTGAGTGGATAGCATCTCAATGGCTAAGGGCTCAAATCTCAAATCCTGCAGTGAAGAGAAGCTGAAAACGGCAAATACGTTTATATGTTTTTATTTTTTTTTTGCTTGCTATTGTTGTTGTTGTTCGGCTTTGTTTAGGCTGCTGTTGTTCGTTGTTTCTGTTCGTTGCTGTTGGTTCTGGTCACGACGGCAACAACAACAACAGGGCTCAACAGTAGTACAACTAGTAGTAGTAGGTAGTAGTAGTAGAGTATGTACATACATTAATTCAAACAATGATTTCACTTTTTCCACACAAATTGCGCATCGCAAAACGAAACTAAATTTATATAGAATATTACATCACATTAGTTGTGCTTTCGTAATTTATAATTTGTATATATATGCATTCGCATTGCTTTCACTAGCATTTATTATTGCGCTCCGAAATTCATTTACTCTCTCGGCGAAATTCACATTCTGTTTCAGCATTGTGAAATTGGCCAGGCAAAAGTTTAAGTTTTGGATTTGCTGCTTTTGATTTTGCAATTTGTCGCATTTCTTTATATTTTTGACATGGATATGTCTTGGTATCACATCAAGAAGTTATATAGATAGTCGAATAATAGATATTTTTACCACTTTGTGCAAATGTAATTATGTTGTAATATGTTTGTAAATGTTGTTCCCATAACTCTGTTCCACACACTATTCAAAGGGAGTAACAAAATAGGGTATACTGTTAAGTGTGTAAAAACAATGAAAAAAGAAAGATATTATCAGTTTGACTATAAGTATTCTTACTTTACTCTTTAAAGATCAGAATCTCAATTGAAATGGAAATGCTTTTGGCATCGGCTCAATCGGAACACTATAATAGCCAGTTGTTAAAGGAACAATCTAAAATATCACATTCAATAAACTTTCAGTTGAGAACAAGTGAAGTTTTATCTAGTTATATAATGTGTGAGCGTGTGTGGAAAGCCTAAGACATATCCATGATAAATTTTTATTTCCCGACTAGAAAAATGAAGATATCTGCATCTTCTGTTTATAGCCATTTCTCTGGAAAAAGTTCTTGTAATCAGTATTCACAATGGACACCGAAATATATATATATGTGTATATATATCAAGGGATAAAGTTATGCATGTAAATATGTATGTGATGTACAGTCGCTGAATGCTCTGCAACTTACCTGCCACCTCCTTGAGCTTATCGGGTAGCACATTGGCCACACGCTGTAGCAGACTTATTGTTGGCTTCTCCGAACAGAGAACAACCAACTCGACCGCTGTGTCCCCGTGGAGAAGCAGTCCCTTGGCCAGGAAGCCAACACGCATCACGCCTTTCAAGATGCGCACCACATTTCCGCCATTGTCGGCATCCTTGTGGAATGAGAATATCTGATTATCGCGTCCATCCTTTTCCGATGACTTATCGGTCTTCTCCTTTTTGACAGCTGGTTCGCTATCGCTGGCTGCTACAGGCGTCGGCAGCTCAGCCAACGTATCAGAGACGAGCTTAAGAGCGCGCTCTGTATGCGACACAATGCGCTGTATAGTCTGGAGCTCCTCCTCCTTTGGATAGATTTCGGCATGACGTGCTATGGCGTGGCGATCGTCGGTGCTCTCCGGACGACGCACATTGCCGCCGCCAGGCATCATGCCAAAGTGTGGAGGCGGTCCATTGCCGACGCGTGTAAAGCGCTGGGAGCCTGTGTACAAAGTTATTCATAATATATGGATTTTTGTAAAGTGGAATCTACGCCTTACCTCCAAAGCTGCGCGACATCCAATTATTGTAGTCATATTCTTCATTGTATTGACGATTGCGCTGTTCGTCCCAGTAGTTGCCTCCATCGTGTTCATCGCCACGGTGTGAAGACATCAGCGCACGTTGGGCACGCGCTTCGGCTAGACGTCGCTGGCGTGGTGTGGGCTTGAAGTCCACAACCAAATCTGGCTGAACTTTGCGTTTGTATTGCAAGCGATGACGACGTCCTTTCATGTGCATCTCTTTGGCATTCGGATCGTTGAACTTGCAGTCGCACAGCTTACAATTGAAGCTAAGTATCTTGCCCTCATCGTCTTTGACCTCCTCAATGTACTCGCCGCCCACGGGCTTAATGTTGTCCGTGTTCTCGCCCAGCGAGTCGTCCAGATTGTCATCCATGCTCTCAGCTGCTGCAGCTCCACCGCCTGCGGTTGTATCAGCTTCGGCTTGTTCAGACTTGGTTGCTGCAGCTGCTGCTGCTGGTGCATTCGGCCCTGCAGCGGGCACAAAGTTAATCTTGGCCATTTTCTTGGGTTCCTCGGATGGTATGGGCTTTCCAAGCTTCTGGTGCAGCTTAACTACCTTTTGGTGCTTGGCACCGCGCACATGAGCCGCATAGGCATCGGTGCCAGTGCAGGTGACGTCGCAGAGTTCGCAGTGATAGTTGTTTCCACGATTCTGGGCGCTGTTTGCGGCGGTCGCCTGCATTTTCAATGATGCCTCTCGCTTCTTATGCTTTTGGCCTTCCAAATGTTCGCGATACGTTTGGGGGCCGGCACATGAGATTTTACATACCTCGCAGTAATGCAGCTGCTGTGGACGTGGCGGTGCCTTTGGACGCAGGGCACGCAAGGTGACTGCTCCAGGGATCGTTGGGCCCATCTTGCGTTGATACCAGCTATTGTTACCGCCGCCATTTGGCTTCTGGGACCCTGGATGCTGCTGTGCTACATACATGCTGGCCGCATTGTAGAGCGCCGTATCATAGCCACTATAATTATTGCCACCCGGGACATTTGGCGGTGGCTTTGGTGTACCATTCGATTTGTCCATTTTACCCTTTTGTGTGTTGGGGTTCTTAACAGGCGGCGCCGAGTAATGTGTCTTGCTTACTGCTGCAACTGATGTTGATGAGGCCGTGGTGTAGCTGGCCGGCGCTTGCTGATAGAATGTTTTGGTTGCGTCGTACGATTGCATGGCACCGCGATAGTCACCATAGCCACCATAGCCCGCAGCACCAGCGCCGGCGGCTGCATAGCCGCCACTCCCTTGGCCAGCAGCCACAGCAGCATTTTGATAGGCAGCCGCATTTGCATATGTTGCATTAGTTACGGCCGGGTATGTGACCTGTCCCGAATTGTACTGGGTACCGCCGTAGTTGAACCCGGCATAGTTGTTGTTCGCCATTGCCACGCAATTGCTGTAAAACAAAGGGAACATACAAATTACCAATCAATGCAAATCAGTTAATGATCCCATTCTTCCGTCTCCTGCTTGGCTAAATGACAAATCAGTTCTTACATTTACATTTACTTCTTATTACTTTCTTATTGCTCTGCCAAATATTCGCTTTGGCAATATATTTATTTATTTGTGCTCGTCGAATAATAGTCCGTTTATATCTGTTAATAGAATGCACGAAAAAGTACTTTTAGTCACGTCATGTTAGGCCAGACAGCGAAAGGAAGCCCCCACCATTTTTTTCTCTATCGATTTTTCTGGCACAGCAATTTTAGTACATTTCATTATATATGAAAGTATCACGCACGCACACCCATCAATGTTACCCAAATAATGCAATTACAGACCCATAAAAAAACAAACGTGTTTGAAGAAAAATTTTCGTACTTAAATTACCTTCAATTTGCTGAACTGCTGAAAAATTTTCTGTCTATCAACCGGCGACAGTAGCGATGTGTATATGAATATCGCACTACGTCGATAACAAACTTTATTCACGACATCGCTTGCGTGCAGAGTGGAGTTGATATTCGATAAAAAATGCAGCTACCGATAAGCCATATGCTTCCAGAGTTGCTTGAAATGTGATGTCTGACAGTGTGGCAACGCCGTTTATTCGCGCCGAAAACAAAACGATGGATGCAAGAAATATGACGAGATTGTGAAATTTGTGTTTACGTATGTGATTTGTTTGTTTTAATGGATGAGAAGCGCTACATTAAGCGTAAGGAGAAGGCACGTAGTGATGGCAATCGTGAGCAACTGGCGGTTAGCTGCAATCAGCTGGGGGACTTCTACAATCAACTGGGGAAGTACAATGAAGCGGCCAGAGAATATAAGCAAGAAGCAACCATATACGCCAGCATGGGCAAGGAGCTGGAGACGGCCAAGGCGAAGCGCATGCTGGGTGAAATGTTTACATTGCTTTGCGAATACGACGCTGCAAAGGATCATATCAACGATTACTTAAGTGAGTAGCTGCTGCAAAGTAAATTCGGGTTATAAACATTGCTTTAACTGGTAGAGATTGCAAAAAGACTGCAAAACAAAGTGGAACAACAGCGTGCCTATGCAACGTTAGGGCGTGTGCATCTTCTTCACGGGCAGAGCCTGTCCGAGAGCACAGCTTCTGGTGCCATGGAGCAGCTAAAGCTGGCGGAAAAGAGTTTTCTGCGCAGTCTTTTGCTAATCAAAGAGTAAGTGCTGCCTTGTATTTTACCTTACGATATCATTATCCATTTTGTAGGCTTTCAGGTCAGATTTCGAAACTGGAGCAGTTGGATATGCAAGCACGCTGTTACCTAAACATTGGCGTTGTGAAAGAGCATATGGAAGAGTTCGAGGCCTCAATTGAGTACATTGATAAAGCCATCAAAATCAGCAAAACTCACGACTTATTTGACCTGACCCACTTGTGCTACATTTCGATGAGTCTGCTTTACAATTGCAAGAAGAACGACGCAGCGACGGCGCTGCGCTACTGCAATATGGCACAGGAAGTGGCCAAGCGGTTGCCCAATAAGGTAAAGAAAATCTGCGAGACACTTATAACCAAATCAGAGATTCTGATCAAAGCTGGAGACTTTGCAAGCGTCAAGCAAATACTGACCAAGGCCTACAAAAAGCATTCGCCCGATGAGAACGATCGCGCCACCATTGAGCGTTCGTTGCGCGTTGTGGTCAAGATATGCCAAACCCTTGATGAGCTGGTGCTGACCAGCTCTGTGAACTATTCCAAACTAAAAGACTTGTATGAGAAACTGGGCGATGGCTGTTGTCATCTGTTGAACTATGAAAAGGCGATTGTTTACTATCAGAAAATGCTGGAGAATGCTGAGTTGAACGGGGAGCGGGGCACAAGCCTCGTGCCTATCTATGTGAGTCTCTATCAAACGTACAAGGATAACAAGCAGTATGACAAAGCAATGGAATATTTGTGGAAGGAATTTGAGGTTAATCAGGATGTGCCCGCAGAAGCATTTACGACGCTTTGCAGCATTGCGGAGATTTGTGAGCAGCAGGCGCAGCCGTTCTGGACCGTGCATGATGTGTATCAAAAAGCGCTACGACAGGCAGCCAAGGCAGATGAATCTTCGTCCGCAAAGCTAGAGAGGATTGCTTTGGTGCGCTTACACAAGCTGCAGCTAAAACACAAAATGACTGTGCTAGCGGAAAATTTGGAAGCTGAGGCGAAATCCAAGGGCATCAACCTGGCTGAGGAGGCGGCCAACCTGGACGAGGATGAGGAAGCTGATAGCGATGCGGCAGCAGCATCTCTGCAGCAAAACACACCCGATTGGGGGGATGATGTGGACTTGGATGCACTCACCGATTCCGATGCCAGTGATCTCGATGAGACGGACAAGCCACGCCCGCAGCGCATTACGCGCGGCAATCGCACACTCACCATTAAGCGCAACAACAAGGGAGAAACGCAGTTGCATCAGGCCTGCATAGCAGGCAACCTGGAGCTGGCACGGCGACTAATTGAACAGGGCCACACGGTGAATGTGCGCGATCATGCTGGCTGGTTACCTCTGCACGAGGCTTGCAATCACGGCTATCGTGATATTGTCGAGCTGCTGCTGGACAAGGGAGCTACAGTGGCTATCAATGACAAGGGTGGAACAAGTTGTGATGGCATTACTCCGCTCTACGACGCCTGTGCCAATGGGTATCTGGATGTAGTCGAGTTACTATTGGAGCGAGGAGCCGATGCGACTGTGCGCACGGACTATAATGAGACCTGCATTGAGGGATTGGACAAGTGGCGCCAGTCCAAGCAGCTGATTGACGGCGAACAGGCGCAGTATGCTCAGCTACGCGAAACGCTTCTTCGAACCCTCTCCAAGGTGGGCATCTGCAGCATGCGACATGCGCGTCCCTTGACCAATGCTAATGCCCAGCCAGCTTCCAGTGCATCCTCAGACGCTGAGGAGGAAATTGAGTACACTTCGCGTCACAGACGATCCTTTACTACGCACAATCGGTCAGGCGGTTCGACCAGTAGTCCGCGTCAGTCTTCAAGCGCTAGCAAGGAATATCGTAACGTGATGGCTCAGCTGAAGCATCCAAATCGCACGCCCGCCAGCTATGACGAGCCGAGCAGCAGCACGAGTCTTAATGTTAAACAGAAGCGTGCCGCGCTATTACAGAATGATGAAGTTGACGCGGATAACTGGCTCATTGATGATGTGGGACCAGAGCGCAAGCGCAAGCGCTACAATTCCGGCAGCATTGGCAGCCGAGCAGCTAGTGCAAAAGAAAATCTGCAGGACTCGGCGCTGGCTTTGGATTCAGATTTCCAGGCCACACCGCCCGAGCAGGATGCCCATCAACTGTTACTCGAGGCAGCCAATTCCAAGCAGCGACAGAAACAAATGCGTAAGCTAACGCTCTCCCGATCCTCCAGCATGAATAGCAATCACAGCAATAGCAACTCCAAGTCCAAGCAGCAGGGATCGCTGCTGGACAGCGGCTTCTGCCGCTTTCGCAGTGAAAGTCCTTTAGGCAGTGGCGAAGACTCCATGGATAGTGTTTCGCTGATTAGTTTGCGCACGCACGCTGAACCGGATTCCACAACGAGCAGTGCACAAACTGCTGGCATACAGCTGCTCATCTCGCCGTCCAAATTGTCATCGCCCATCAAGGTGCAAGCAACGCCTGTGCTGGCTACCACCGTGTCCTTTAAAGTGAAAGTGCAGGACGAGCTGCTGCTAGTGCCGATTGAGCGCAGGAAGCTGCAGGACATTAACATGCGCTGGCTGGCTGAAGAAACAGGACGGCGTTACAATAAGTGAGTAAATCTGAAAAGGAATCGCAATATTTTGTGTAAAACTATCAATCCCTTCTCAGATTAACGGGTCTCACACCTTTATTACGTCTGAAGACATCTGATGGCTTTGCCTACGAGGAGACGGATGCTGTGAGCGTAGCTCTTGAGCAAAACATGCTATTATCCACTATTCTAGATTGGAAAATATCTCCACTCTCTCAGCGCTATGAGGAGATGTGCCATCAATTGCAGAAATGTAAGGAGATATATTATAAATCTTGATAAACCAACTGACCAATATTTTCCAGCTGTCGATGATAAGATTAAGCTGCTGTTGGAGCGTTCACAGAACACACTAACCCTTGAGCTGTCGAGTCTCTGGCTACGCGAGGCACAAACGGAGCCGTTATTTAAGGCATTATTGCATCAGGCGCGTCTCACAGTGCTTGATTTATCCTTTAACCTCATTGGCAACGAGGGCTGTCAGCAGTTGGCCAAGGCGCTGCCGACGTTATTGCAATTGAAGACGTTGCGGCTGAAATGCAATGGCATCAGTTACCCAGGTTTGGATGCGCTACTTTGCGGGCAGGACATAGATAAGCTGGAAAACTTAGAGGAACTGGTGCTAAGTCAAAATCCGCTGGGAAATGCCAGCCTGCGATCGTTGCATAAATTTTGTACTAGTCGAGCTGGGCGAGCGTTGACTACGTTGCATCTGTCGCAATGCGAGCTGACAGAGCTGCAGGACTTCGATCTGGCCTACACGCAGCTAACCAGCTTTGACATCAGTTTCAATCAGCTAACGCAGCAGAGCGTGCGTAGATTGACGGATCAGTTGAATAGCTGTCGTTTGGAGCACTTGAATCTGAGCTACGTGCGCTGGCCACTGGATGAGCAGAGCGGCTTTGCGCTCGGAGAGCGTTTGGTGACGCTGCTTGAGAGCGGTACCAGTGAGAGATTTGTGCGTTTGGAACTAGCCGGCTGCGGGCTGAACGATGCGCATATCTTCAAGATGACACAGCAGTTGGCCAAGGCACAGCAGTTGGAGTGGTTGGACATAAGCGACAATGAGCGATTAAGTGGTGCTGCCTTGGGCTATGTGCTCGACGAACTGCCCCATCTCCGTGTGCTCTTGGCCACGAATTGTATACGCCTGGTGGACGATCTGCGCCTTCAAAAGTTAGAGCAGCATAAACAGCTACCTAAGCGTATGGAACTGAGTATAGATGAGCAGGCGTTTTCCTTGCCAGGTGCCTTGGCCACTTTGGTGGCCATTTGGCAGTTGAAATGGGGTGAAAATGCCAAGACGTTAACCCCTAAACGCAAGAAGGGTCTGCTGAAGCTCTATGTGGACGAAAGTGATCTGCATTGGTTCACTGGATAAAGTCAATGTGGCATCTTTTGTTATATGTGTTTAAAGAGTCCCTTTTTTATGTTTCAACCAATTGACATGTAATAAAATAGCAATAATTCTAATCTGATGAACCGCGGGGCAGGCTCTCGAGAACTTTCATATCTTATCAGTGTTTTCAAATGCCCCAGTTTACGTTTCGCGCTTTGGTGTCTTCTAGCTAAGATTATATTTTAGTAAGTATACTATCAATAGAAATAATATGTATTATATACAACCTCTATCAAATGATTTTAAACTTCATTTAGTTTTAAGTACTTAGATATATTACATTTATTTTTCGTTTTTTATGAATGAGGATGATTGTGACCGTGACCTAACCATTGGGCATTTTATCTAGTAGCACCGCCCTTGGCCATCTCGTACATGTTCCTTGAGATAATGAGGCGCTGGATCTGAGAGGTGCCCTCGTAGATCTGATAGATCTTGGCATCGCGCATAAGCTTCTCGACGGGATACTCGCTGTTGAAGCCGTTGCCGCCGAAGATTTGCACAGCATCGGACGCAATCTTGTTGGCCATATCGGCCGCATGGCACTTGGCAATGGATGCATAGTAGCTGTTGCGACGTCCCTGGTCAATCTCCCAGGCGGACAGACGCCACGCCAATCGAGAGGTCTCCACGCCAATGGCCATGTCGGCCAACATAAACTGCACGGCCTGATGATGGGCTATGGGCACTCCGAAGGTCTTGCGTTCCAGCGCATACTTCAGGGCCTCGTCCAAGCAGCGCTGAGCCAAGCCAACGGCGCCGGCTGCGACTGGAGGGCGGGTCTTGTCGAAGGTGCCCATGGCGATTTTGAAGCCGTCTCCCTCGCCAATCAACACATTCTCCTTTGGCACACGCACATCCTCGAAGGTGATGCCTCGCGTGTCAGATGCACGCTGACCCATGTTGATCTCCTTGCGGCCGGGCGTCAAACCAGGAGTATCGCGATCAACAATGAAGCCGGTGAAGGCTTTGCTGGGCGGGCATTTGGGATCAGGATTGGTGCGGGCCAGCACAAAGTACCAGTTGGCCACACCGCCATTGGTGATCCACATTTTTTGACCATTGATCACATACTCGTCGCCCTTTTTCTCAGCGCGAGTCTTAATGCCGGACACATCGGAGCCCGCTCCAGGCTCCGTGACACAGTAGGCAGCCACCAAAGGCTCCTCCAGCAGACGGCCCAGATACTTCTTCTTCTGCTCCTTGTTGCCTGACAGAATCACAGGTGTTTGCTGAAAGAAGAGAGACATGATTAACCTTATCTATAAGATGAGTAGAGAATTTTTTCACTTACGCCCAGGCCGCTAGCCTCTAGTGCAGTCATAATGCCAGTGCAGCCATAGGCCAGCTCCTCGGCCGTCAGGCAGGTGGCGAACACATCCAAGTCTAAGCCACCCAAATCGGCGGGTATGTGATTGTTCATCAGACCCAGCTCCCAGGCCTTCTTGATGATGGGCCATGGGTACTCGCCGCTCTTGTCGTATTGCGCGGCAACGGGAATGATCTCTTCTCGGGTAAACTTGCGTGCCAGCTCCTGAAACTGTTGCTGATCCTCGGTCAAGGCAAAGGACGGACCAGTAGCTGACACATGCGAGATGCCGGCATAGGAGCGGCTAGCCACCAGCTGACGCAAAGCAGGAGCTGCGAGCTACAAGTAAACAACATATTTAAATACGGAATTCCGCATGGGTTCACAAGTCCAACCGGGGGGCAAAGTACAATCGTTGCAGATAAGAGAATAATCTGAGCAATCTCTCTCTCTTTGAAATGTTTTCAAAATGTCTGCCAGATGATCAACAGCTGCATTGACTTAAGATAGAGCCTAATTTACTCTATCTTTATGCTTCACTTTACACATACCTTATTTAGAAAAGCCATGTCACAGCTAATATGTTATCAAGCTATTGCAAATTTTATAATATATAAATTTATTCCGCTTTTAAGTAGGTCGCGCTGCTTACTCGCTGAGGTCTAGTGGCGTATTAAAGAAAACGAGAATTTTGTTGCTCACAAATTGACGCAGCGCAGTTGAAAGCAAAATGTGAACATTAGACCCGTTGCTTGCGGCGAATTGAAAACAACAACAATATTCGCTCTCTCGAAGCTTGCGTGGGTTGGAAAGTGGCGTCAATAAACTTTTGCTGCAAGCGGGCGAATATCATTCGCCTGGGCACACTAGTCGAGACACACCCCCAAATGAGATCCCAAGGCCAAAGCGAACAACAACAAAGCGACAAAAAGCTGCGTGTGCAAAAAAGCTCAGCAGCAAACCGCGGGCTATTTAAATGCCTTCACAATTAAAAAAGCGTAGCATATGTTCAGGCGCTGCTAAAATGACTTTAAAGGTTACGTTAAAAATAACAACAATTGGTGTATATTTAAAGCACAAACGACCGCCCTTTCATTGCTGTGACGAAATTGATGCTTGGGCTGCCGTATTAACAACAAGAAAATAACAAAAATAAACATATATCAATTGTTTATTGCCAGCAGCTCTTATCAGGCACGGCAGCAGCAGCAGCAGCATCACATAAAACTTGGTCCGGTTAAAGCTTCCGTTAAACCACCAAACACCACCCCGAAAAAGCGCGCACGACTCGTAGCCGAAGTGAATAGCGACGCAACGAAGGACGAGGACGAGGACGAGGTGAAAGTCCCGTCACATCTAAGGCAAAAACTGGGATAGCTGCTGCTTTCGGCTAGGCCAGTCATTTGACATTGCTCCTGCGTAAAGGTTGTCCACGCGCACAGCAAAATTAATCCGTCGTCGACCAAGTCGTCTCCAACTCCCGTTTCACTCTGTTTGTGCAAGTGCATGTGTGTATATGTGTGTGAGTGTATGTGTATGAGTGCCACACACTCGCAGTTTTTGGTATACATATGTATCTAAATGTATATGCACCACTCTAAATATTAAGTGAAAAGTTTCTCAAATCGTAATCAAACAAGTGCAAGCCATTAAGTGCTTTTCATCATGGCTCAATTTGTGACTCACATACAGCCAACGCTGATGGAGGCATCGCAAGGTCATGTGCCGCACCATCATGGCCATCAGGTAGGCGTGCAGCACTCGTCGCATTTGCCACACAGTGGCCACAACATGCCATCGCCACCCACGGCACACAATCACCATCACCATCATGGAGGACATCATGGCAATGTCTCCTTGCATCACCAGCAGACGCATCCGCAATCGCATCAGCAATCGCATCAGCAACAGCAACAGCAATCGCATCAGCATCAATCTCATCATCAGCATCCAGAGCAGCAGCACAAGAAATCACATCATGCGCCAGCTCATGGCGCGGCCAAGGCGCTTCAGAGTCCGCCCAAGCAGTTGTCTCCGCCGTCTGGGGAGCATGCGGGCCACTACGACTACTTTCAGCACCAGCATGAGCTGGCCTTTCAACATGGTGGCGCCACGCCCGGCGGCAACAACAAGCAGCACGATAAGCATGAACACTGCCCCACAGGACATCAGAGTGCGGTGAGTGCCAAGGCTTACATCATAAAGCAGTAGTTGGCCAGGGTATGCGATGATCGCGTTTACTGCTCGAACTGCCCATCCATGTAGTTTATCTCTTAGTGTGCATATATATATATATTTGTGGAGCACCCAGTCCCTTGAATGACGCAATCGGAATCCTTGAGCTGAATAACTGAATACCAAATGAGTCATCGGGCACATCTAACGCCGTCCTTGTTAGCCCATTAACCACTCCATGACGACTCTCTGGCGTCGTAGCGTCTCCCAGGCATCATTTACTGCTCTATTAAAAAAAGCTTCCAAATTAGAACCCTACCCCCACCTACCGTCCAAAACCCACTCATGCCTCATTTTCGCATTAGCCCCCATTCATCCTGTACGCTCGAAAAGCTTTCTTTTTGTTGCTTCTCTAAATTTTTGTGTGTTTTAAAAATAAATTGAACTGGCGAATTTCTCTTTGTGCTCTTCGCATGGGTCTGTGGGTCTCGGGCCGCGAATCGAAAATAATTTAGAAAAGACTCAAATCGCTCGCTGTCTGCGGTCTTGGTGGCGGCCAACGCGTGACTACTCGTCTATATATATTCCATATATCTAAATCTTTTAAGCGTATGTGTTTTGTTTTTAATCGAATATAATAAACGGCATGGAGACATTGAAGAAACGCTTCCCCTCGCTGCAGAGTTTGGGCGTAAGTCGTTGGCAACTGGGATTCGATTTATATAATACATATGCACATATGTACATACATATATGCTGTTATAATATGCAGATGACCCAAATATATCAAGATATATTTCAGAAGAGAAAAACAGAATTGTGTGCATAAAATATTTACATTTTTTCATTATTAAATTTTGTGCGTCGGCGTCTTTTTGTGTCGGTGCAGTGAACTATTCATAAAGCAGGAACTACTGCGTCTCCCTCCAACTAGCCCCTGAACTACCCCTCCCGAGGGAGTTTTATACCAAATTGGCTGTCTCGACTCGCTTTGACTTCTTGCTGTTGCGTTTTTAAAGGTCGTCAAAGTTGTGGACAATTAGCTTAGGCCATGTCGTCGTCTGACTGGCGCTTTGCTTCCAGCTATTCATGTTGCCTCCTTCTTATTGTTGTTGTTGTTGTTGGTGGTGTGGCTGTTGAAATGTTGTACGCCGAATTGAATGTCGGGCCAACAAGCGATAGCCTCATCGACGCCAAGTAAATTGTTAAAAGCATAAAGAAATATAGCAAATATTTCACAGTATCTCGAAGACTAAATGCTCTTTAGAATCGAGGTATTAAAACAGGAATTGTTTTAAAATAATAATAATTTAATAATGCATTTCTAAAACTGAATTTCTTTTAACATTAAAATAAGAAATTCATTTTAATAACCCACTGCTATAAATTGGTTTTCATTTTGCATTTGTTTTAGTAAGAACTAGCTGTTAATAATACATGTATACTTACATACATATGCAGACATACAATACACTATTCATATAATACAATATTCATATTAAACATACATCAAAACATATACATAGTAAAGTTTCCCTTATTGCTAATCCGAATTCTGAAATGTTTTTGGACAGATTACAAAACTTTCAGTCTACAATCTCTAAAAACTGTTAGAAAAAATATACTTTTAAATATCAACTTACATTTTAGTTCATATTTTATATAATTTATTTTCTTTTTTAATAAATATGAAGTTGCTTATGTTATATACAACACTACGTAATATATATTATACAATTCGCGTTACCTTATCCGCACCTAAGTTTCTAAATTTATCTAGATCTATAAAGTACTAGGAATCAGATAATAAATAATGTATAAAAGCTCGATTCAGATAAAAAACACATTTATATTCCTATATACTATACCTACCCAAATGCTAGGTGTTAAATATAAGTGGTATACGTATACGTTAGTTAAATACCCATCAAAAAATGCCGTGTAAACAATGTCTTAATATTTATAACACTCTATAGTTTATGCAGAGTATATATAGCTATATATTTTATGGAGTACCAGCTAACATGCAAACCTGCAATTTAGCTCACCTTTCGTGCACAGCCCCTCCAGTTCGATGGCTTTAAAGTGTAATCGAAAACCCTTTGCTGGCCAAAACAAATAAGCCGAATGTTTGGCCAAGCGATAGAGGCCCGATAAAGGCTGAACTGCAGCTTAAAGACACCACCAAAAGCAAGCTGAAACGCTCATTAATTGAATACCAAAATGTGCGTCACACCTTACTGCCGCATGCCGCATGCCGCACGCCACATGCCACATTAGTTGCTTACCTCCCACCCCACCCACTCTTGCAGCAACATAAAGCAGAGCAAGCACTTTACAATTTGCCCCGGTCACGAATGCAATTCGAAATGCAATTTTATGCAATCGCCTAGGGGTAAGTTTTAACAAAGAGGGTGGAATTCCCTTCAATCGCCTAATTTGCAAAGAACAATAGCAGAAATTGTGTCGTTCCTCTTACTTGGCTTGGCTTGCCTTACTTGGCAAAACGTGACTCTGACCGCGGCTGCATACGCATCTGATTGGATTTTTGTAAGGGTGTTGGGACTTAGGGTTGTTATTCTCTTTCCAATTCGAAACTGGAAGTAAACAAAATCCAGTCTCAAGTTGCGACTGCGCCAACCCGACGACTGCTTGGAAGGCGAATCAGCCACCCCAAACCAAACACAAAACATCCACCAACCAACTGTGGATTGTGTGTAGTTTCTGTTGGAATTGTTTACGCTCAGTCAACAAAGTTCTAAATGCCGCCTGGGCCAAGGACCTGCTTACAAATGATTCTATTTGCCCAATTAATTAGTTGGACTATACTGAAATTACAAACGCAGCTGGGTGTGACAGCAGATTAATGATAAGCTAACTACGTGGCAGTGGAAGGTCGTTTTTCCATTACAAAATATGACTGAAAATCCCCAAAGGATCTAATTTAAACTAAATACTCCCTTGAGGAACTCAACTAAATTAATTTTCATATGAAAGAAAAACCTTATTAGGTATACTTGTCTCAGACGTATTTCAAGTATTTCTTTCAATTGGTTTCGTATTAGAATAGATTGAAATCTGGTTTGTTATTGCACTCGCTGCACGTGTCCGCTGCACCGCTTCCAGTGGCAAATGTCAACAAAGCGAGACGCACGTGCCAACTGGGCGGCATACGCTTCCGCTTCCAGATTCAGCTGAACCACCCTTGGGTGGTGGTGGCGCAGACGCAGGCTGAACGGGCGGCGTTTCCCAATTGGAATATGCAAGTGCGCAGGTCCTTCGAAAATCCTGGCGTTTCCGACAGCCAATTTCAACCACGACACTTGGGTAGGACTCGTCGTGCTCGGCCAGCACGCATCCAGTCTGGAGTTGAACATTGAAGAAAACGGCAGCAAAAAGCGACCGCGTCTCAGCGTGTATATTCAGAAGCGACTGTGTTAAATAGAAAAGGAATCCAATCAGACACACACGTACACACACCGACACAGTCACAGTCACAGTTACAGTCACACATAAACGTACACTGACACACACACACATACACACCCCTGCACACACACGCACACATGCACTGAAGCTTACATAAAATCCAAGGAAAAATCGATGCGAGTGCATTTAAAATTCAACAAAGAAAGTCTCGAGTAGTTACAATTTTATTCGCGTTCTTTTCGAATACAATAAGAAGTTCATTAATTAGCCGAGTGAAAAAATAAACTATGACTAATCAGTGACGACATACGCGTGCCTCGCTTACACAATATTTCTAAACTCGATATATATATATATACATACATACATATATCATAAGATTGCAAATCGGCTGTTCTTTTCTAATTGGAAATCGGTGAACGCAAAATGGTCACTGAAAATGGAGCTCAGGTAAAGAAAATATATTTAATTTGCAGTGTGTATTAACTTTTCGAACAGACTGTCTGAGACGGCCATGTTGGCGTCCATTTTGCAGGTTATCGATTTTTCAGTGTCTGGACTGAAAAATTGGTAGCTAAAACTCCGCTAAGAGCAATTAAAATTAATTTTAATAATTGTTTAAGCAAAGTTTAAGCAGACATTGGGGCTTTGCATATATAATGGGTGCTTGGTGCCAGCCATTTTAATGACTGCAGAGATTTATCGATTTTTCTAAGTCGCTTTGAATTCGAATTGAATTACGGACATTGCGTGCAACATTAACAAAATGACATTTAATAAAACAATATGCTATAAATAAACAGCTAACTATTGTTGAGAGAGAGAGACACAGGTCTTCTGTCATCAGAACTGGGTGTGGTGCGGCACTCGCTACTAACGCTGTGCGTGTGTCCGTGCCCCTTCCCGTGTTGCAAGGTAATAGAGATTTAGGTTAAATTTAATGATGACATGCGACATTTTATGCCACGACCAAGATGTAGAGAAAATCCATAATATGAGTCATTTTCTCACTTGTCCTGACTCTTGAGTTCAATAATGAATCTCACATTTCATTTGTTGCACCGATTTTCCATTGTAATTCACACTCGAGCTTCGAGTTTCGAGTTTATTAGCTAATTGTGTTGCCACTTGGGCGACATTTTGTTGCACAAGTTCAAAGAAAATCCACTTCAAGGCTTCAAGCATTCAATTGAGCTTGTTATACAATGCCTCAGAAGCACCTTTGAACTTTGGCTGTATGCTTCTGTTTTTGTGTGCTGGGCCCTCATCAAGTTGGACAAACAAGGAAGCAGCCAGCGCCTAAAGACATCCTTTAGAGTTGGCTTCTTCTATACACCATATACATATTTATACAGGCATACGAAATGAGTTTTGTGTTGGCCCAGCCATGAAAAGGTGCCGCTTCCACTTCCGTGTTGGCTGAGGGGGTGCCTCGAGTGGATGACAGGCGAGCCTTCGAACTCCTCCTTACCCTGGCTCTCTCCCTAGCCCACGCCTCCTGCATTGCAACAGCTTAGGTGCTGAATGCTCCGACAGGAAACGGCGGCTCGGCTTCAGTGGATTTGTCTGCGGTCACTTTTAACGGCGTCGGCATTGCGTTTCCAGTGCGAAAGAGCCATCCAATTGGAAGCCGACTTCCACTTGCAGTTTTCCAATGCCACAACATGACGTCATTTTCGATGTCGAATTCCAGGCAGTGCGCCCCAATGCTGCTCAGTAGAGCGTACAGCAAAAGGAAAACATAAACAAATTGTGGGTGGCCATTGAAAAAAACAAAAAAAAAAAACAGAAAGAAGGCAGCTGGTGGCATAAACCCGAATTACACCTGCGCATTATAAACGCTGACGTTGACCCGTCGCCTTGACCGCCATCTATCTGAACTTGGCCTCCCCCCTTTCCCACATATCCGCGTCAGCAGGTGCACAGTTCACAGTGTGAGCTTCAGTTGCGCAACGACTGTAACGGGTCTTTACCTATGTTCATATACATATGTACATGTGTACGATCAATAACAGCCCTCTGCTAAAGCTCTTTTGATGAATACGCAGCTGACACGCAACTTACGCTTGGCCAAGGACAGAGAGAAGCTCTTCGAGGCACAGTTCCCCATAGCTTAAAAACAGACATAAAATCTTGAAAAAAATATAAAATTTAATTTAAATAAACTTTAAAGACATCATCAATCTAGATGTGAGACCATAAAGAAAATGGTAAGGATCACAAAAATTGGTTCAGCTAAAGTTAAAGTTATTGAAGTGTAAATTATAAGACTTTCGTCTTATCGTAAGGCTTCGCGAATCAAAAATTTGACAAAAATTTTGACTCCTCAGAAATTTTTTTACAAGTGTTTGAAAGCGAAATGTTGAGATTTAAAATTTAAAATAATTTTTTTCGAGGAAAATGTTTTTTAAACAAATAAAAAAACTTTGTTTTAAATCTTAATTCAGAATTAAGTGAATAGAACTAAGAAAATTAATATACCCTTTTTGCAAGGGTATAAAAAGAATTGGATGATCAGCATACCCAAATCTTTGAGTATTGTAAATTATGAGATGTAACTCCGCTGTGAACCGAACCAGTTTTAGCCAAGAAATATTATGCTATTTCGCGTATATCTCTTAAAGAACGAAGACTAGTTTAATTTGGAAAGTAAAGAACAATTATTTGCTAATTATGTGGGTGTTATTTATTCTGGTATCTCTATATGCTATATATTTATATATATTTTTCAAATATTTCGCAGTCTTGCTATGCTAGTATATATTCTTGAAATTTTTATATTTTTATTGGTACTCATATAAGAAATCTTTTATAATTTTAGGGCGATGGCAATACTTCCTTCCTTCGTGCCGCACGCGCTGGAAATTTGGAGCGCGTGCTGGAACACCTAAAGAACAACATTGATATTAACACTAGCAATGCGGTAAGCGAAATCTATAAAAAGTGTTGAACCAAATCTCTAATCTATCTACCTATATTCTATTGCAGAACGGGTTGAATGCTCTGCATTTGGCTTCCAAGGATGGACACATACACGTTGTCTCGGAGCTACTGCGACGCGGCGCGATTGTCGACAGCGCCACCAAGAAGGGTAATACGGCGCTGCACATTGCCTCGCTGGCTGGACAGGAGGAGGTGGTGAAGCTATTGCTGGAGCACAATGCGTCCGTCAATGTCCAATCGCAGAATGGCTTCACTCCTCTATACATGGCTGCCCAGGAGAATCATGATGCTGTAGTCCGTCTCTTGTTGTCCAATGGCGCCAACCAAAGCTTGGCCACGGAGGATGGCTTCACTCCCTTGGCTGTGGCTATGCAGCAGGGACACGATAAGGTTGTAGCCGTGCTCCTCGAGAGCGACACGCGTGGCAAGGTGCGTCTGCCAGCGCTACATATAGCTGCCAAAAAGGATGACGTCAAGGCAGCTACGCTTCTGCTGGATGTAAGTAGATCTCATATACTGGATACCACTCAGGTAATAATGTATTGTTTGCTTCCATAGAATGACCATAATCCGGATGTGACGTCCAAGTCAGGCTTTACACCGCTGCACATTGCCTCGCATTATGGCAACCAGAATATTGCCAATTTGCTGATCCAGAAGGGAGCCGATGTCAACTACTCGGCCAAGCACAACATCAGTCCCTTACACGTGGCTGCCAAGTGGGGCAAGACGAACATGGTCTCGCTGCTGCTCGAGAAGGGCGGCAACATCGAGGCCAAGACTCGCGATGGCCTTACTCCGCTCCACTGTGCCGCACGCTCCGGTCACGAGCAGGTCGTGGATATGTTGTTGGAGCGCGGTGCACCCATTAGTGCCAAGACCAAGAACGGATTGGCTCCGTTGCATATGGCTGCCCAGGGCGAGCATGTGGATGCCGCTCGCATTCTGCTCTACCATCGCGCTCCGGTGGATGAGGTTACCGTCGATTATCTGACCGCTCTGCATGTGGCCGCTCACTGTGGTCATGTGCGTGTGGCGAAGCTTCTGCTGGACCGCAATGCTGATGCCAATGCACGTGCCCTCAACGGATTCACGCCATTGCACATTGCCTGTAAGAAGAATCGTTTGAAGGTCGTTGAGTTGCTGCTCCGCCACGGCGCCAGCATCAGCGCCACCACGGAAAGCGGACTGACTCCGCTGCATGTGGCCGCCTTCATGGGTTGCATGAATATCGTCATATACTTGCTGCAGCACGACGCCAGTCCCGATGTGCCCACTGTGCGTGGTGAGACTCCATTGCATTTGGCTGCACGCGCCAACCAGGTGAGTGTCAATTCATATTGGCAGTTAACCGGAATGATTTCAAATGTCATTTTGTGTGAATGTCATTTAATTTCATCTAAGACTCTTATCGATAGGTCGTTACTTATCGCCTTTTTGAGTACTCAATTTGTAAATTTGAAATTTGGAGAAAATTATCGTTTTCAAATGTTATATGAGTATAAAGCTAATATAAAATTTTGTTTACCTTCAGACGGACATCATACGCATTCTTTTGCGCAATGGCGCCCAGGTTGATGCACGTGCTCGGGAACAGCAAACACCGCTGCACATCGCCTCGCGTCTAGGCAATGTTGATATTGTGATGCTGTTGCTGCAGCATGGCGCTCAGGTGGATGCCACCACAAAGGATATGTACACGGCTTTGCATATTGCCGCCAAGGAGGGTCAGGATGAGGTAAA
Source organism: Drosophila gaucha (assembly GCA_035045545.1). Classification (NCBI taxonomy): domain Eukaryota; kingdom Metazoa; phylum Arthropoda; class Insecta; order Diptera; family Drosophilidae; genus Drosophila; species Drosophila gaucha. The sequence goes on from JAWNOY010000292.1 coordinate 4,584,674, forward strand.
AGATTTGATTGCCAAAAAGATAACGGATCACATCGACACCGTCTACCTGATGCAGTTGTTCTGGATACGTCACCAAGAGTTTTTCATTTGAAATTGGCTTTTAAGTTTTCTTATGTATATTTGCTTTTACTTTTACTTTTGTTTCTGTTACGTTCATCGAGCATTACGAGTATTGTTGTGTCTTTTGTTATTGTCTCTTATGTTGGCCATAAATAAATGTGTCGACTTTGGTATTATTTTGGTATTTTTTACATTTTTTATGTAACCTGATTTCTAGCTCATTTTCAGTTTTAGTCCATCAACTGAACAGGCAGTTAAAAATATGCATCTCTTTCACTAATCACTTATTTTATGTATAGTAACATAATGAAAGTGAAAGCGTTCATAAACACATCAAATCACAGTTTATTTATAAGTTTTTATTAATTTAGGTTGCCGCTGTGTTGATTGAGAACGGCGCCGCTTTGGACGCTGCTACCAAGAAGGGATTCACGCCTTTGCATCTGACTGCCAAGTATGGGCACATTAAGGTTGCCCAGTTGTTGCTCCAGAAGGAGGCAGATGTGGATGCACAGGGCAAGAATGGCGTCACGCCTTTGCATGTGGCTTGCCACTACAACAACCAGCAGGTGGCACTGCTGCTCCTGGAGAAGGGCGCCAGTCCACATGCCACCGCCAAGAATGGACACACACCGCTGCACATTGCAGCGCGAAAGAACCAGATGGACATTGCCACCACGTTGCTGGAGTATGGCGCCCAGGCCAATGCCGAGAGCAAGGCTGGATTCACGCCACTCCATCTGAGCAGCCAGGAGGGACATGCTGAGATTTCCAATCTCCTGATTGAGCACAAGGCTGCCGTCAATCATCCAGCCAAGAATGGTCTAACACCCATGCATCTGTGCGCACAGGAGGATAATGTGAACGTGGCCGAGATTCTGCAGCGCAACGGCGCCAACATCGACATGGCCACCAAGGCGGGCTACACCCCGCTGCATGTGGCCTCCCACTTCGGCCAGGCCAACATGGTGCGTTTCTTGCTGCTGAATGGGGCCAACATCGATATGGCCACTAAGGCTGGCTACACGCCACTGCATCAGACCGCCCAGCAGGGCCATTGCCACATTGTCAACTTGCTGCTGGAGCACAAGGCCAATGCCAATGCCCAGACAGTCAATGGACAGACACCTTTGCATATTGCACGCAAGTTGGGCTACATCAGTGTACTCGATTCTCTCAAGTCGATTACCAAGGAGGACGAGGAGGCCGCTGCCGCCGCCCAGACAGAGGAAAAATATCGCGTTGTAGCACCAGAGGCCATGCACGAGTCCTTCATGTCCGACTCCGAGGAGGAGGGTGGTATGTATAGACTTCTATTCGTTTTAACACATAAACACAGTCACATACTCCGACTACAGAAATACTCTAAGTTATCATTAGTATTAAGTAAAAAAAAAAAAAAAAACAAACCCACTTTTATGTGTGCCGTCAGGTGACACAGATTGGGAATTGGACGCATGCTACGAGTTTGGCATTGGCGGTGATCGAGACCGTAGGCCAGACACCCAGGTCTTTCAGCCGTATTACCAGGGCGACTATCTATATGTCTCCAGTAAGTTGTCTATTGAAACGCTGCAAGGCCAATTGTAAAATTATATTGAGGAGCCGACTGCTATCAAGTGCACCAATTGGCATCGATTGGCATCTAATTGGAATCCAAATTATATCAATAATCAGCAAGGATAATGCAGCACTTTATATGGTTGCCTCGCCTAAATGTATAAATTATATCTTGACGTTGTCGTAAACACCATAAAAACACAAGAAACACAAAATGTGACGTGTTTTAAACACCTTTCCCAGTTGTTTGATTTGTTAACACTTAATAGTGGCAACTGAAATGAAACCGTTATTGTATCGATTGACATTTGTGAATAAGTATCGATTTCCCAATCGATCGCTTTCCTTCCACTTATATATTAATCAAAAGGTCAAATATAATTTGTATTAACGATTTCACACTATATATATAGAATGGTTCTAGTAGTGGAAATTTACTCTGGTATCCCACCCCCATACTAACATTGAGTGTGGTTGCCAAAACATTAGGGATATTTTGTGTATTTAAGACATATCACAAGTCCTGGATCCTTAAATGATTCCATTATATTTTGATCCGAATTGATAGGTCTGGTCCTCACGAACCAAACACATTGAGTCCTTTCGTCATGTGCCGATAGGAATTTTTCTATATGCTATTTTTGATTAATTGCAGCGCTTTAATTGATCTGCTTAAAAGTATGCAACAAAATATGGAAGCGTGAAAAAGGGTTCTTGACAAAATAAGTTAAAGTGCTTGAAAAATATTATTTGAGATATAAATTACTGTTGATCTCCTCTATAGATTGGCCAAAAATGATATAAAATGAGGGAGTGGAAAATCCAATATATATTCTTTGAAATTGCAAAAATATTACCTAACTTCCGCATGGCAGAGTCCCGCTAGTTTTTATATAAATAACGGTTTCATTTCTAATGCCTCAACGGTCATGTAAATATACAAGAGATAGGATTTTGGGTGAAAGTTGTGACTTCTGTGTACCACGGCATGAAACACTGTACTTATACAATTATATATATATATTTAATGATGTATCAAATATAATCTATAAAATAAGTTACATAATGCTCCTATTTATTACTCATGCTAGCTTTATATATCATCCTATTAATATACCTACTTATATACAATATGCATGTAGAGTTAACGAAATTACTCAACTAAAAGAAAAACTCATTTGCATTCTTCTATTTTCAATGCACTGCGCTTTCATCTACTGCAAATCAACAACAACAACAACCGAAATACACTATACAACACACTACAACAACAACAACAACAACAACAACTTCGCTATATGGCCAATTGGACTGTCTTGTGCTTAATTGAAATGCTGTGGAATGCAACCGAAATGCTACGCAAATAAACGATTTAAAATCTATAGGCGAAGACAATATGCTATCCGATCAACCTTATCGCTATCTGACCGTTGATGAAATGAAATCCCTAGGCGACGACTCGCTGCCCATTGATGTGACTCGCGATGAGCGCATGGACTCCAATCGCATGACCCAGAGTGCCGAGTATGCGGGTGGAGTACCACCCACCATTGGCGAGGAGATGATCAGTCCGCACAAGGCGCAGGTATATGGCAACTCGCCCAAGGCCACGGTCGATGGCGTCTATATAGCGAATGGGTCTGGCAACGAAGAGCCACCGCATGTGGGGTAGGTAATGGAGTAGTAGCTATCCGGATCTATTCTCAATGCTCCGATTTTGTAGTCGCAAGCTGAGCTGGAAGAGCTTCCTGGTCTCGTTCCTGGTGGATGCACGCGGCGGTGCCATGCGTGGCTGTCGCCACAGCGGCGTCCGTATGATCATTCCGTCGCGCTCCACCTGCCAGCCGACGCGGGTGACCTGCCGGTATGTGAAGCCGCAGCGCACCATGCATCCGCCGCAGTTGATGGAGGGTGAGGCCCTGGCCAGCCGCGTGCTCGAACTGGGACCCTGCTCGACCAAGTTCATTGGGCCCGTTGTCATGGAGGTGCCACATTTCGCTTCGCTGCGTGGCAAGGAGCGTGAGATCATCATCTTACGGTCCGACAATGGCGAAACCTGGCGGGAGCATACCATCGACAACTCCGAGGAGGTCATACACGATGTTATGCAGCAGTGCTTCGAGCCGGAGGGTAAGTGGACCCAGCTTAACCTAACTAGTTTTCCCACTTCAATATGATTTCTTGTGCTGCCACAGAAATCGCTCAGCTGGAGGAGCAGGCCGGCAATCATGTCTGTCGCTTCGTCACCTACGATTTCCCACAGTACTTTGCTGTCGTATCACGTATACGCCAGGAGGTGCATGCCATTGGACCCGAGGGCGGCATGGTGTCCAGCACTGTGGTGCCGCAGGTTCAGGCCGTCTTTCCGCAGGGCGCCCTGACCAAGAAAATCAAAGTTGGCTTACAGGTAAACCTCTTTAAACCACGCAAAGGCGTTGCGCCCGAGAAACTACGCAAGATCAGCGTCAATCATGTGCCCAAAAAGAAGCGCTTCTCGCTCATTTGGTAAATCTTAATAAAACAGCAAGATCAACAAAGCAGTAATCAATCTACATATAGAGTATACTCCAATAATCGTGCATTTAACAGAAACAGCTTCCCTAACGTATATCAAAAGAACGTCAAGTTTTCCAAAATATATTACAAATACGCATTTAAATACTAATTAATTAATCAAGATAATTATAATAATACCGCTCCATAAACTCTGTAATTCGCGTAATAGACGATATACACTTATATTTATCTTTCTATATATACTATATATATCTAGCATGGCCAGATCAGATCAATTTGAATGGCGCATTCGCGTCGGAACCTATTATCAAATCAAAATATTCTATATTTCAATACTAGTATTTAGATTTGTTTAGAAATATTCCTACTTTGAATGCCTCTAGTTGCAAATTATATAATTTTTTTTTGTATTTTGGGGGCCTAGATGTTATTTATGAAATATGTGCACCTTGTTTGAGAATAAGTACACTAGAAAGCACACTACAGAACTAGTTGAGAAATATCTTGGCACTTCACGCTAAACTAATCACGAAAAAAAGAATACTTTATAGTGACTTGCAATAATACTTACATATACGAAACTAATTATGATGATTGATCATGGATCAAGCGACTTACATAACAGATGGCGTATTTTCTTAAAGCTTAAAACTTAAACAGAAACATAAACAATTGTCCAATTGAAGTAGACAACTAATAATAATTAATAATCTATATATACATGCCTATTATTATAAATTTATCATATTGGAAAAAAAACGAACATAATTATCTATGCATAAGATTATAACAGTTTACTGAAATGAAGTACTATACCCAATAAATTTAGTTCAACAAAAACTTTATAACAATGAAAATCTTTTCATTAATTTTCCTTTTTATTGATTAATTTTTCGATTAAATTGCTTTTTTGAAAAAAAAAAAAAAATATAATGCAATTATGAGATACAATATAGATGTATATATGTATTGTACAAATGCTTAGATACCGTTACAATTGGGTTCGGTTCGGATGTGCCTAACGAAGTTGTAAGCGAGAAAAAAAAAACGATTTTACGATGGCCCCACTCATGAGTTCAAATTTTCTTAGCACATTTTATTTGCATTTTGTATATAAATTTCAATGAAATGTTTTATTTTCTGAAAATTTGAAATTTTCGTTTTCTAGTCCGTTAAGTTGTAGTCAAAGTTTTTTTTGATAACTAAATTTATTGGGACATAAATGGGCTTGAACATTGTTATTGTTTGTAGTTAACCTAACTAAAAACATGCGATTGCTCAATAGAACCATTACAATAATAGTAGTATGAATGAAACATCCAAAACTAAATAAGAATTGTATAAACCAAAAAATACTGAAACAAATGACAAAAACAAAAATGTTCACCATTTAGCCCAAAAAAAGAAATCATTTCATTTTTCAATTTTCAAATAATTTATTTTTGTGTTTCATACATATAATATATATATACAGATGTGTGTATATAATCAAAGAAATAGTGCATAAATCGTATATATATAGTTTTTTCTCTTTGTTTTCCATTTTTGGACTTGTGTCATGTCTCATTATTGTTAAAGTGTGTGTGTGGCCCAAAAATCGATTTTTGTTGTCTATAGTGCCGAAAATTCGTTACATTTCTAGGCCCAACCGGTCGATCCAGATCTAACGGCTAAGCTATTGGGTCGCGGCGTTGCCGTCTCGCCTATTGTAACGGTCGAGCCGCGTCGCCGCAAATTCCACAAGGCGATCACACTGAGCATGCCAGCCCCCAAGGCTCACAGCCAGGGTATGATCAATCAGTATTCGGGCAATACGCCAACGCTACGGCTTCTGTGCTCGATAACAGGTAAGTTAGCTGTTTGTGTTTCTTTTTGTGTTGTTGTCAAGCAAATTACATAAATAATGAGTATCTACTTAACATTATGTTGTTTTGTTAGTTGATGTTTTTTATATGAGTATAACAACTACCTGAAGCCTACCTCTCTCTCTCTCTGTAAACCTCTCAGGCTTTCATTTTGATTCAATTCCTACTTAAGTGTTTGTTCGTATGATTTTCCAATTAGTTTCCATTCGGTTTTTAGTTTAGTCCAACTCTAGTCTGTATTTTCTATGATTTCGTTTAGTATATATTTCTTCATTTAACAATAATGTACTACATACTACAATTATCATGTACTATATATATACATGCCATATATATCTATTTACATAAAATGTTGTACAGTGAAAATTGCCAAATTAACTATAACAATAAGAATAATAATGATTCCTGAATTGCCTAAAACCCAGGTCGCATTTGATAGCAACAATGTGCTTGTGTCTGTGTAGTTGATGCGTATAAATTGTATCGGGTTAAATCATATTTTTCTGCAGCATTTACTTGAATTCAAATCGAAATTCAATTAACATTAGCCTCGTTGTTAATATATTCAATAACAGTAACAGTAACAGCAACAGTAACAGTAACAGTAACCTTAACATTAACATTAACAATAACAGTAAGAGCAACAGTAATCGTAACAGCAAACAGCATAGTTAAATGTCATTCACTTCCCGCATACAGACATAGAATACGCTCATACTCCAAGCTACACCCACACAAATACAGATACAAATACGAACCCAATCACACATATACTCTCTCTCTCTCTACCTCTCTCGTACTCAATTAAATGTTATCATTGTGCCAAACAGTGTTTGCTCCAGTATATATTATACTCTATATATCTATATTTGTCCTTGTTTCTTATTTATGTACATATATATATGACTTTGGTTTTATGATTTACCTTTAACTTTCATTTAATATGATTATGATTTGTGAAACAAAGCAAAACGAAAACAAAAACAAAAATAGTTTAATTAAATTCTTAATTGAAAACGTATTTAATTGTTCTATAATTTTGTACTAATGCGTCAAATGCATTTGTGCACGCATTCCATTCTGTTTTCTCAATCCATTGAAGGTGTGTTTCGGAAAAGGTCTCTAAAAGGTAACTAAAAAATGACAAAATGTCCAAAAAAAACAAACCATAAAATAAAACAAAATAAATTCAGAAATTCACAAACATGTATGAAGTTTCTCCAAATTGAAACTCTGTTTACAATATAAACAAAATGTTATTTGTTCATATTTAGTTGTTTCGTTCTATGCCAAAAAAATAATAATAATTAACAACAATAACAAAACATAGTTACTTACATTGAAAATGAACCAATTATCAAAATATCAAATGAACAAATTTAGCAAATTTCAATCAAAACAAAAAATATTTGAAAATTCTGCATATTTTATTTCGAAACAAATTTCTTATTAAAAAAAACTATTGCAAATATTTCTAAAAAATATATTTTTATTATAAATTATACTATGCTTTAAACATGTTTGTTTCGTTTCATTATAATTTGCGTTAATTTATTTGACCTCATTTTTAAATTCTTTTCTTATAAAAGCCCTTTTGCCTTTCAATTCGGGTTTGCGCTCCGTCTTTGGGTCTTCTGTAAAATAAAATGAAATAAATTTGAAACAAAATAAAGATCAGGAACAAATTCTGTTGGGCCTCTCCTGATTCCCTTCCAATTCTTTAAGCCAAGGCTTCTTCAGCTCATAGCAGCTTCGTTTTGTTTGAAGTAAGCTTACTCTCCCGAACTCTTAAGCTTGTCCTCCTGCGTTCTCTCTAAACTAACTAAATAAGAATAAACTACAAATATCTAAATTTTCTGACTGCACGCGGTTTTCTTTCTACTCATATATAAATTGCACATTTTCATTAAAAAGAAAACTTTAAAAAAATGTTAATAGATCTCTAATAAGAAGTCGCTAAAGTTGCTCTTTGGGCCAATGAAACTGTACTTAAATCAAGGCCATCTATTTGTGCCAGACTTAAGTTTTACAATCCTTATTTATCAGATATTTTAATTTTCATATTATTGTTCATTTGGAATGTCATGCACTTAACGTAATTCGTAGTTTCGTTCGTTTTATTAGATTGTTCGAATTTTATTTACTTATTATGCTTTCTGTTAAGTTCAACATAAAGCAGAATATATTCACATATTATGTATAAATTATTTTCAAAAAAAAAACTAAAAGTGATTCAATTTTGAATTTCAACTGTTTGTGGCCCCAAAGAGAACTTTTCTGAAACCGAAAAAAATTATACAAAAATATTCACACACTATCAAAGAAAAAAAAATGCAAGGAACTTGAAAAGAACAAAAAATTTATGCTATTCAAGAAATTAAGCTCTATATTATATATAAGCAAAAAATATATTTTGTTTATTGTGTATAAACAAGTCAAATGTCTAGTTTTTTGTTTCTTAAATAAGTTTTTCGTATAATTATATGATTTATTAAATTTCAGTTAATTTTTTTTGGTTTTTCTTGTTTTCTACACATTTACAGAAAACACGTGAAACACGCTCACTTAATTATCTTTAAAATCCTACTAAGTTTATTATTCCAAAATATTTAGCATGTTGTTTCAAAATGGCTTCAAAGTCAGCGTTACAAGTACCTTTAGTACCTGTATATCCCTGTAAATGCTACAGCCTCCCAACAAAACTTAACTTAATAAATACAAATAATGCTTGAAACCAAAGTGCGATACACACACAGACACACACATATACATATATACATATATACATACACATACATACATGTACATCTATCCATTATACCAGGCTTAGACCTAACTCAGCCACAGCATCACATTAATCTATATATATATATATATGCCACACAGACACACACAGACCACAAGAAACAATTTAATAATTTTTCTATAACTCTTACGCTAAATACATATTCGATACTTTTTAAAAATAACTTAAAACTTAATACTTTTCTCAATAATACTCTTTAACATATACAATTGCTTTGTAATTATAACACACGATCGTATTTCTCTCTTAAATCAAAACTTTTTCGTTTTCATTTAGTTGAACAATTTTTCGAATTATATAATGATCTGCTAATAAGACATAAGTAGAGTTTTCAAAGAGTTATTCATATCTAGTCTATGCGTTTCCTTTGCCTTGATGTTTGCCTGAATATTGAACATCTTATTACCCACCAGGCGGACCATCCCGGGCCCAATGGGAGGACGTCACGGGATCCACCCCGTTGACATTTGTCAACGATTGCGTCTCATTCACGACAACAGTTTCGGCACGTTTTTGGCTGATGGATTGTCGCAACATTTCCGATGCTACCAAAATGGCCACAGAGCTGTACAAGTAAGTAATATCTCTGGATAAAATATATAGATCATATTAACCATGTGCTCTTTATAGGGAAGTCATTCACGTGCCCTTCATAGCCAGATTCGTGGTGTTCGCCAAGAAAATTGAACCCTTCGAGGCGCGTCTGCGTGTCTTCTGTATGACCGACGATCGCGAGGATAAAACTCTCGAGAAGCACGAGCTATACACGGAGGTGGCCAAGAGCCGTGATGTCGAGGTCCTTGAGGGCAAGCCGCAGTTTATTGAAATGGCTGGCAACCTGGTGCCCGTCACCAAGTCGGGTGACCAGTTGCAGCTGCAGTTCAAGGCCTTCCGCGAGAATCGTTTGCCCTTCACGGTGCGAGTAAAGGATCAGCATGCAGATATTGTGGGACGCACATTGTTCATGAAGGAACCCAAGGTGGCCAAGGGTGAACCTCCACAGCAACCCATCTGCATACTGAACATTGTACTGCCTGAGGCTGTCATACCCGATTCGGCAACAGCGTTCTCGGAACGCGTCTCCTCTGCCTATCGCACCTCGATGTTCAGCCTAAGCAAGCATCAAAACGATCATTACATAGGCGATATACGCATTGTAGATCTATCCAATTTATTGGGCAAAGACTGGATACAGCTCGCACCAGAGATAGGCATAACGACCGATGAGATCGACGAAATCATCAACCAAAATACCGACAGTATTGCGCGACAAGCGCAGAGCATGATTCGCTTGTACAAAGATAAGCCAAACTATGATATTCTAGCCCTGGAAACAGCTCTTAAAAACATTGGACGAGAAGATATCATGAAGAAGTGTAAGAGTGGAAGACTGTCGCATTCGCGCGAGTTCGATGAGGCAGATCTCATGAAGAACTCCGAATCCGTGGAGGAGCTGGTCCGCAGAGAAAGTAAGTATGATGCACTTACTTTTTAAAGTAAATAATAAAAATGAATTCCTTTTAGGCAAGCGAATCCAGCAAATCAACGAACGCGAAGAAGTCAAATACTCCGCTGAGGAGAAGGAAGTTGAAGAGTCTGAGTCAGATGAGGAGCCAGCTAAACGAACCGTCGCCGAACGCCGAGAGAAAATCGTCAAGCGGCTCTCGGTGGAACGCTCCATACCAGCCTCCACCCAAAAGAAGGAAATTACGCGAGAAATAACTGAAATCAAGCGAAAGAGTTTGATTGAGGACAAGAAGGCGCATCACGAGTCAGAGATTCTGATGCAGCTGCCCGCCGATAATGTCATAATCAAAACTACGACAGTGCCCGAGCAAGTCATCAAGATGAAGATGGGCAAATTGGATTCGACCGAAGTGAGCAAGAGCGAATTCGACAAGGAGTTGACACACAAACTGAAGACATCTGGACGCAGCTCAGAGGAAGAAGAGCTGCCGTCTCCGGACAAGGTTGATAAGATTGTCCAGGATATCAGCACCGCTGAAAAGACAGCTAAGAAGGACACGGCGACTACCAGCAGAGTGAGCTTCATTACCCGCCAGGAAGCGCGTGACATCACCGAGGATTTCCTGGAATTCGAAAAGCGCAACCAAATACCATCCGCAACGACGGCTACGGTCCATGAAAAGTTCTCAGAGGAGTTCAAGGAAAAGACTAGTCCTGTGGCTACAATTCCGCAGGAAACAATCAGAGAAGTTGAACAGGTCATTAGCGAAGTTACTGAAACTGCCAGCAAGAAAGTCGAGAATATAATAAGTTCTTTCGAGAGCGGCAAACAGGAGATCAAGGAGAAGAGCAGTGAGATCACCAAAGAGACAACGAAGGTTAGCGAGACCATAAAGCATCTGCAAGATACACAATTTATACCTGCGGAAGAGACCACCAAAACGGTCCAAATTATTGAGAGCACTAAAATTGATGAGAAAATCGCCGATTTCGAGGCCAAAAAGGTTAAATACGATTTCCATGGCGGCGAGCCTAAGACACAAATACCCAAGCTTGTAAAGAAACTTAGCGAAGAGCCCCTTAAACCAACAGCAGCTCCTCGAGCTGCAGCTGAAGTTGAGTTTGAAAAACCAGCCGAGGCAAAACTGGAGAAACAACTCTCCAAGATCCCAGTCAAGACTGGCGAAGCTGCCAAGATTGCAGAAGTTGATGCACGAAAGTTGACCCAAGATTTCCTGCAAGCGGAACAAAAGACCCAACTGCCGGCCCTAGTTGCTGTCGAGCCAAAAGCAGCTCCGGCTGCAAGTAAGATACCAAAAGTAGAGCCCAGGAAATCAGTAGACAAGGAGGCGAAAATCTTTGATGACATTGTAGTATCAACTGCAACTATTACGACAACTGGAATGGCTAGCGAAGTGCCCAAGCCACAACCCGAAGTTGCTGCCAAGGCCGAAACTGTGAATGAAAAGTTGAGCGACTTAATTCACACATTCCACAAGCTCGAGGATAAAATTATAAAAGCTGACAAGCCCCAAGAGTTAGCTGACAAGATACAGGTACTCGCTGGTCAAAAGGAAGAGCCTCTGACTGCAGCTCAACAAAAACTGCCCGAACTGGCCAAAAAGCAAGACAAAGTGGCTGAAAAGTTGGCAGATGTTGTCGAGACATTCCACAAAATCGAGGAGCACATTGTCTTGGATACTCTCAAGCAAACTCATGATTTCCTGAGCATGGAGCAGCAGAGCCAACTGCCCAGCGTACGTAGTGCAACCGAACAGTTACTCGAGTCCAGCCAGACATCAACCGCCTCCGAGCCAGAATCCGTGATATCTGTGAAAGCAGCACCACCTGCCAGTAAAATACCTGTAGTAGAACCTAGAAAGGCATTAGTCGAGGAATCAGTAAAGCCAGCTGAGGTAACAATCAGCCAACAGCAGAAGACAGCTCAACTTAATGAACGCCAGCTAACAGCTGACTTCCTTCAGATGGAGCAACAAACTCAGCCTCAGCCCCCAAAGATCATAGCTGAAACGACAATCTTGCCTGAAGTGCTCCAGCCAAAGCTTGCTGTGGTGGAGCCAACAGTTATTACTGATTCAAAGACCTCCATTGACAAAGAACCAAAAGCAACAACATTGGAACCCGAGACGAAGATCGCTTCCGGAGACGGCATAGAGTCTGCTGCACCAATTGGTGAAGTTTCGCCATTTGCCACACGCAAGTTGACCGCCGATTTCCTAGCCATGGAGCAACAAGTCCAACTACCCAGTGCACCTAAAGTAATTCAAGAATATGACAGCGATACGTTCGATAAGCGAGCCACAGTGCCATTGAGCGATGTCCTTAGCGAAGAGAGACTCGGTGCACCGCTGTCCATTGAGCCACGCAAATCGCTGACCGATGCGGAGTTCTGCAAATATGTGGGCGAGACCATAACCAAAAAGATGAGCGAGGGTTTAATTGAACTGACAGATGAGCTCAAACAGTTAGGTGGGTTTATAATGCTATCTATATATAATAACTGAATAATGTAATTTATATTGTTGATCATTTAGCGAGCGACATTCCAGACTCCCAAACTCCGCCACCCACACCGAGTGATACCAAAGCCGAGAAGCAGAATGAGCAGACCGACCTGGGCGATCTAGAGCGTGGTAAATTGTTGCAAATTACCATGTGATTGATGACTTGTGATTGATGTGCTTATTCTCTATATATGTATAGATTATCTAGCAGACACTGTGACCACCTTGCACACGACCACAGAGTCGACTTTCGAGCGTGTTGCTGCCATTTCGACAGTTGGTAAGTGCCACCTCTTCAATATGCAATCAACGTATTTGTTATGTAATCTGACTTACCAACGGTTTTTGTTTGCCTTTCTGTTATAAGAGAAAGGAACTCGTAACACCCCTTATTGTTTCTGTTGTCCATATAATTTTGGAGCCTTTTGTAGTGTGTTCCTTTCCAATTTTGGTTAGTACAAATTATGATTTTTATTTCCTCTTGTTGTTATGTTGGAACTCATTTCAATTTTAAGTTTAAATCCAAAGGCTTTTTGTATGCAAACTACCATTCATTAAAACTACGATTCAATGGAAACGAAAATAGTTCATTGTTTAACAAAAGTAATTGTAAAAGCATTAAGCAACGAACTGCTAGTGTGTATATCTTAATCAAAAAAGTCTGTATGTGAAAAAACCATAATTCGCAATTCACAATCGAAGATTGAAACTCACTGAGTGGCGTTGGCCAGCAGGTGGTGACAAAAGCTCCTCAAGAAAATGCCGTGAAATACCGTTGTAACGTCGCAGTACTGTACCAACATTTGGGTAGCTAATCCAATTATCAAAAGTCTAAAGGTCGGGGAAATGAGGAAAACATAAACAAAAGAAAATCCCTAATAGTTCAGCCAGTGTCTGGCGCCGCTGCTAATGTGACTGACTAACATTCAAAATTGACAATGTCAACACTAAAAGTCTAAATCGATAAAATTCCGTGCTTTGGGTCAATGTTCAAGGGAAAAGCTCTACAGAGACAAGACTTGAGCTTAAACTACATATCAAACTTAAAAAGATCAGCTCACACACATATAAAAAACTGATTATTTAGCTTAGATAGTTCTAGTTAGTTATGACTAAATATGTGTTATTTAAAATATAATATAATTGCTTGTAGTTTGGAGGGGGTATGCCAAATGTTATGTCACTGAGCAGGCCGTCGCGAGCGAGGTACGCGCTGGCGTATACTTAATTTAATTTGTTTCGTTCCTTTTTAGCGTATGGTTTAGCAGTGAACGTACATTTGTTCGCAGATTTAGTTACACATTTGCATTTCCCAAGTACACGCGTCGGTAATACGTAGCCGCATTTCTTGTAGACACGCTGTCTTCTGGCCAAAGAGCCCTCAAATATATATATTGTGGCCTGATTTGTTTGTGTTCCATTGTGCGTTTCAATTTAGTAATCGAGCATTGTAGCGTTGAGTTGTTGTTTGTGGTTTATTCAATGCATTAATAACATCAATTAACTTAAATACAAAACAAAGACATTCCCAAATCTAGTTTCAACTACACTTAAACAACACTAAATAAAGTAACTTTAAGTATTGTAATTTTATGGTAAGTTCTGAAAAAAGCAAATTTTGTGCAAACAATTTGAAAAGTTGCAATTAGATAAGCTCTAAGCATATAAGATGGGTATCGCAAATAGGTCTCTATACAACTCTATATACATCCAACAGCAATAATAATAATATAACATAATTGTTTTTTTTAAAATCTAATATGAAACGATAATTACGTTTGCAATTTTTTAGCAATTATTTATGCAATTCAGTTTATGTTTTTCTGTCAAATACTGCAAGCAACAATAATTGATTCAATTTGAATTTGTAAAACATTTAAAATATAAATAAATAAGTACAATAACAAGTTAAGCCAATATAACTAGTGTACATACTACATACTACTATGAACAATGTACTATAAGATTTTTTTCATTAAGATAAACACCGAAATTTCGAAATTTTCGAAATTTATATAGATTCATATATCAATCGGAATGTGTACTGTGATCTTAAATGAGTTGAGTGACATTAAAAAACTTTCCAATTCTATTGTGATCTCATTTCGCATTTCGATCCCAAAATATGTCGCATTTAGCACTTCAATTCCAATTTCGATATGTGTAAACCACCATGGCTTTAAGTTTCCAATAATTTTATCATTTATTTGATTATGTTCTGTTTGCTTTTCGTAATATTTGTGAGTCCTTAACGAAAAAGCATATGTACTCTCTCTCTCTCTCATCTGAATACCACGAATATGTTAACTAAATGTTTAGTAAACAAAAATCAAAAACTAAAAAACAAAAACCTCACTGTAGCCGTTACGTAAACATGCATAGTATAAATCGTACTTTTTTAGTTTATAGATTATTTGAATTTTTGCATTTGCGGCTTTTAACAACAACAACAAATACACTTTAATGCACTCTTAACGCGCTTCCTTATCCTAATTGGCTAAATACAAATGTGTAATGTATATGTATATGTAAATGTAATAGTTAGAATGAAAAACAGCAAAAAATACCTGCTATACTTTTGCACCTGGCTAATTTGAAGGCTGCATCGTATTGTATGTGACATATGATGTCGTGGTATAATTATTCTTGCAGTACTTTGCTAATTTTGTCTTTTTAAGTTTGTTTCAAACTCTAAATTAATGCAAAATCTAAAACATACAACTATTGCTTAAATATTCTTGTGAAAAAATATGCAAACGTAATGAAAATTTCAAGTTGAGTTGAATTTTAAAAATGTCGCCAGAGCAGCAAATGGGCAAGGAATCCACGACCTCATATATAGCATACTAGACATATGTACATGGCAGAGCTTAACAAATGCTCTACTGGCATCTAACTATTTGTCCGTCGAGACATTCTGTTCTGCTTTACCAACTATATGATTAACTACATAATTAATAAGCGCATTTACTTATATCGTACTACAAATTGCATGTTTGTGCCTGCTGCTGGGTTTTTTTGGCGTACAAAGCTTGTAGTCATGCGGTCAATTGCACTGTGTATATAAACTAACCCACCAAATAAGTCTGGTTTGTTTATAATAGGTGTTTAACTGTCTAAATATTGCCTTGTTTCTACTTCTTAAAATTATTGCGCCAACCAACTGGAACGCCTCAAACAGAGCACTTCAGTGTTCATAATGTAAAAACCGAAACATTTACAAGTACAGATGAAACTGATAAGCTGCTACATAGAATGGCAGCTCCCCCCACTATACAGAAACCATACTCACAAGACACTACCTCATTTACAGAAATGAGTGCAAGTAGTCCAACTCCGAAGACAACGACCACAACAACAACAACGACGACTCTGACTACGCAAGTAGAACGCACCAAAGTAGATTTAACTGCAAAACCAATTGATCATCCAAAGAAACAAACGGAGCTGAATGATGGTCAGCGCGATGCTGGCGATAGGGAATACTTAGAGCAGATAATGGGCTGTGGTGATGTGAGACGCAAGATATTGCGTTTGGAAAGCTCCGGCAGTACGGAGTCTTTGGAATCCAACACAACACAATCGAGTGCACCACCCAAGTACATAGGAGACAAGATTCCAGTTGTCAAAGATGTGGTCCAGAGCATTGAGAATAAGATCAGCGGCACAGTGATTGAGGCTATTCCATTTCCTGTACAAAAGCGAACAACAGACCAGGATCATAAAGAGCCAAATATCGATGAGGTAGAAAAACAGATTCTAACAGCTGCAGATCTCGCACTAGACAATCTAATCAAATGCGAACCACCTGCTGAAGTTGTTAAACGTTCACCTGTTGAGGCAATGGAACGTGGAGCATTTGGCATGGCTCATATTGAGGAAGAGGTTTGCGAAAAGATTTGTGAGAAGCGAAAGGCTTTTGAGGTGGCAGAAGACTTAAAAGAAACGCAAAAGACTTTGGAAGAGCAGGTAGTAGATTTAAATAGACAAGTAGAACAGGTAGCTGGCAACATTTTAACAGGAAGTATTGATGAACCGAAAGACTTAGTAAGTAAGGAAAAAACATTAGAGACATTGCCAAACGTGAAGGAAGTTGTCCAAGATATAGAACGCAGGTATACCTCGACGAGCTTAGAAGTAACTCCCTTTAGTCCACGTAAGCGTGAAACAGTAGATCGCAAGGCTGATATATCTACAATAGAACAACAGATTTTAAGTGAAACAGACTTAATACTTGAAAACTTGAGTACCATCCATGCTCCTGAGCAGAAGGTTGTTTCGCCAGTTTTACACATGGATAAAACAAGCCCGAGCATTGAAAACCTTGAAGCTGTTTGCGAAAAGAAATGCTCAAAACGAAAAGTTTCTGACATGGCAACAGAGTTCCATAAGGAAGCAGATAGTGAACGTAGCTTAGCCACAAACGATATTAAATCAGCTACGGCCAAGTTCCTCTTGGACGAAAGAACTAAATATGATGTATCCGAAAGTATTAAACTGGCACATGAAAGTGATAATATTTTTTCAAAGGAATGTGATAAACATGAATTTCCAATAGAGTTAACTAAGCACAATAAAGAAGTAGTTTTTCCAAAACTTGCACACACAGTTGAACGATTGCATTCAATTTCTAAATCTGACATTGAAGACGCAAAAGAATTTATAAACGTTGCAACTGAACACGAAAGAAAACTAAGTAAACTAATTATAGATGAAAACCGCCCGATATTTCAGACAGATAAAACTGAAATTGAGAAACCGTTTTTAGATAAGTTTCCAACACTTGATAAGAATGAAATGCCAACAAGCACTTCAGACGATGAGGCAAAAACCCAAAAAACACTTGATTATAAAACTATTTTTCCATCTGACACAGTTAAGACAGCAACTGATAGCGAGAGCGATGAAGAGATTAATCATAGTAAGCAATTACAAAAAATCAAGAAACTATCTTATTTCGAAAAAAGTCCTCACCAATCTATTTACTTAAGTGAAACCAAAGTACTAGACTCCACTGTAATAGGTAAAAATGAAAAAGGAAAGTTTCCAACACATTCAATAGAACAGAAAGTCACATACACATCGCAGGTAATCACTAAAGGTGAAACAGAAAAAAAGCAACTTGACTTTACCACCCAAGACGACAACTTTGATTTCAACGTACTAAGTCCACAAGTGACAATTCTCTGTAAGTCCCCTCCTTCAACCACTCGCCCACAGTCAGTCATCAACGAATCTTTCCAAAAATCAGACGATGTTACTAACAAAAAGAACGATGAGCTGCAGCTTTCATTATATAATAAGAAGACGAAGTCTCCTACGAAAATTCCAAAGGAATATTCTGACGACGAAAGCAATGAGGAGATTGGATTTGATAAGAATCAAATTAAGCCCCGTCCCTCCACCACACCATTGGTACCACTTTCCATGACTACAAGCAAAATTACTACTGTCAGTCACTCTCAAGAGTCTATTGATATACAGATCAAAGACTTAGTCAAGCTGCCCACAGATCCTATTAAATCTGTTGAGAGCCTCAAGTCCCCAACTGATATAGCAAAAACTAAACTAGATGAGAAGCCAAAGTCTCCTACGGCTGTATCTAAGCAAAATCCAAAGGATTATTCTGAAGACGAAAGCGATGCGGAGATTGGTTTTGATAAGAATCAAATTAAGTCCCTTCCCTCCACCACACCACTGGTACCTCTTTCTATGACTACAAGCAAAATTACTGCTATCACTGAATCTCGAGAGTCTGTTGATATACAGATCAAAGATATAGTCAAGTTGCCCACAGATCCTGTTAAACCTACTGAGAAACCCAAGTCTCCAACTGATATAGCGAAGACACTTCCAATAGAATTTTCAGACGATGGGAGTGATGCAGAATTTGGATCTGTGAAGCCACAACAAAAACCCATTCCTCAAGAATCTCCTCTTCTGCCAGTTGCAGGCAAGCCCTACAAAAAATCGGACGATATTCTGAAACCATTTACTGACCTCAAGGACGATAAAACTCAACATAAACCAGCTGATAAGTCCAAGTCTCCCACGGCCGTATTTAAGCAAAATCCAAAGGATTATTCTGAAGACGAAAGCGATGAGGAGATAGGTCTTGATAAGAATCAAATTAAGCCCCTTCCCTCCACAACACCACTAGTACCTCTTTCTATGACTACAAGCAAAATTACTGCTGTCACTGAATCTCGAGAATCTGTTGATATACAGATCAAAGAAGTAGTCAAGCTGCCCACAGATCCTGTTAAACATGCTGGGAAACCCAAGTCCCCAACTGATGTAGCAAAGACACTTCCAATAGAATTTTCAGACGATGGGAGTGATGCAGAATTTGGATCTGTGAAGCCACAACAAAAACCCATTCCTTCAAGAATCTCCTCTTCTGCCAGTTGCAGGCAAGCCCTACCAAAAATCGGACGATATTCTGAAACCATTTACTGACGTCAAGGACGATAAACCTCAACCTAAACTAGCTGATAAGTCCATGTCTCCCACGGCCGTATTTAAGCAAAATCCAAAGGATTATTCTGAAGACGAAAGCGATGAGGAGATAGGTCTTGATAAGAATCAAATTAAGCCCCTTCCCTCCACAACACCACTAGTACCTCTTTCTATGACTACAAGCAAAATTACTGCTGTCACTGAATCTCGAGAATCTGTTGATATACAGATCAAAGAAGTAGTCAAGCTGCCCACAGATCCTGTTAAACATGCTGGGAAACCCAAGTCCCCAACTGATGTAGCAAAGACACTTCCAATAGAATTTTCAGACGATGGGAGTGATGAAGAATTTGGATCCGCGAAGCCACAACCAAAACCCATTCCTCAAGAATCTCCTCTTCTGCCAGTTGCAGGCAAGCCCTACAAAAAATCGGACGATATTCTGAAACCATTTACTGACCTCAAGGACGATAAAACTCAACATAAACCAGCTGATAAGTCCATGTCTCCCACGGCCGTATTTAAGCAAAATCCAAAGGATTATTCTGAAGACGAAAGCGATGAGGAGATAGGTCTTGATAAGAATCAAATTAAGCCCCTTCCCTCCACCACACCACTGGTACCTCTTTCTATGACTACAAGCAAAATTACTGCTGTCACTGAATCTCGAGAGTCTGTTGATATACAGATCAAAGAAGTAGTCAAGCTGCCCACAGATCCTGTTAAACATGCTGAGAAACCCAAGTCCCCAACTGATGTAGCAAAGACACTTCCAATAGAATTTTCAGACGATGGGAGTGATGAAGAATTTGGATCTGTGACGCCACAACCAAAACCCACTCCTTCAACCACTCCTCTTCTGCCAGTTGCAGACAAGCCTTACCAAAAATCGGACGATATTCTGAAACCATTTACTGACGTCAAGGACGATAAACCTCAGCCTAAACTAGCTGATAAGCCCAAGTCTCCTATGGATGTATCTAAGCAAATTCCAAAGGATTATTCTGACGACGAAAGCGATGAGGAGATAGGTCTTGATAAGAATCAAATTAAGCCCCTTCCCTCCACCACACCACTGGTACCTCTTTCTATGACTACAAGCAAAATTACTGCTGTCACTGAATCTCGAGAGTCTGTTGATATACAGATCAAAGATATAGTCAAGTTGCCCACAGATCCTGTTAAACCTACTGAGAAACCCAACTCCCCAACTGAAATAGCGAAGACACTTTCAATAGAATTTTCAGACGATGGGAGTGATGAAGAATTTGGATCAGTGAAGCCACAACAAAAACTCATTCCTCAAGAAACCCCTCTTTTGCCAGTTGCAGACAAGCCTTACCAAAAATCGGACGATATTCTGAAACCATTTACTGACGTCAAGGACGATAAACCTCAACCTAAACTAGCTGATAAGCCCAAGTCTCCCACGGCTGTATCTAAGCAAATTCCAAAGGATTATTCTGACGACGAAAGCGATGAGGAGATAGGTCTTGATAAGAATCAAATTAAGCCCCTTCCCTCCACCACACCACTGGTACCTCTTTCTATGACTACAAGCAAAATTACAGCTGTCGCTGAATCTCGAGAGTCTGATGATATACAGATCAAAGACATAGTCAAGCTGCCTTCAGATCCAGTTAAATCTGTCGAGAAACCCAAGTCCCCAACTGATGTAGGCAAGACACTTCCAATTGAATTTTCAGACGATGAGAGTGATGTAGAATTTGGATCTGTGAAGCCACAACAAAAACCCATTCCTTCAACCACTCCTCTTCTGCCAGTTGCAGACAAGCCTTACCAAAAATCGGACGATATTCTGAAACCATTTACTGACGTCAAGGACGACAAACCTGAACCTAAACTAGCTGATAAGCCCAAGTCTCCTATGGATGTATCTAAGCAAATTCCAAAGGATTATTCTGACTACGAAAGCGATGAGGAGATAGGTCTTGATAAGAATCAAATTAAGCCCCTTCCCTCCACCACACCACTGGTACCTCTTTCTATGACTACAAGCAAAATTACTGCTGTCACTGAATCTCGAGAGTCTGTTGATATACAGATCAAAGATATAGTCAAGTTGCCTTCAGATCCAGTTAAATCTGTTGAGAAACCCAAGTCCCCAACTGATGTAGCGAAGACACTTCCAATAGAATTTTCAGACGATGGGAGTGATGAAGAATTTGGATCTGTGAAGCCACAACAAAAACCCATTCCTTCAACAACTCCTCTTCTGCCAGTTGCAGACAAGCCTTACCAAAAATCGGACGATATTCTGAAACCATTTACTGACGTCAAGGACGATAAGCCTCAACCTAAACTAACTGATCAGCCCAAGCAATTTCCAAAGGATTATTCTGACGACGAAAGCGAAGAGGAGATAGGTCTTGATAAGAATCAAATTAAGCCCCTTCCCTCCACCACACCACTGGTACCTCTTTCTATGACTACAAGCAAAATTACTGCTGTCAGTGAATCTCGAGAGTCTGTTGATATACAGACCAAAGATATAGTCAAGTTGCCCAAAGATCCTGTTAAACCTACTGAGAAACCCAAGTCCCCAACTGATGTAGCCAAGACACTTCCAATAGAATTTTCAGTTGCAGACAAGCCATACCAAAAATCGGACGATATCCTGAAACCATTTACTGACGTCAAGGACGATAAACCTCAGCCTAAACTAGCTGATAAGCCTAAGCAATTTCCAAAGGATTATTCTGACGACGAAAGCGAAGAGGAGATAGGTCTTGATAAGAATCAAATTAAGCCCCTTCCCTCCACCACACCACTGGTACCTCTTTCTATGACTACAAGCAAAATTACTGCTGTCAGTGAATCTCGAGAGTCTGTTGATATACAGACCAAAGATATAGTCAAGTTGCCCAAAGATCCTGTTAAACCTACTGAGAAACCCAAGTCCCCAACTGATGTAGCCAAGACACTTCCAATAGAATTTTCAGTTGCAGACAAGCCATACCAAAAATCGGACGATATCCTGAAACCATTTACTGACGTCAAGGACGATAAACCTCAGCCTAAACTAGCTGATAAGCCCAAGTCTCCTATGGATGTATCTAAGCAAATTCCAAAGGATTATTCTGACTACGAAAGCGATGAGGAGATAGGTCTTGATAACAATCAAATTAAGCCCCTTCCCTCCACCACACCACTGGTACCTCTTTCTATGACTACAAGCAAAATTACTGCTGTCACTGAATCTCGAGAGTCTGTTGATATACAGATCAAAGATATAGTCAAGGAGCCCACAGATCCTGTTAAACCTACTGAGAAACCCAAGTCCCCAACTGATATAGCGAAGACACTTCCAATAGAATTTTCAGACGATGGGAGTGATGAAGAATTTGGATCTGTGAAGCCACAACAAAAACCCATTCCTTCAACCACTCCTCTTCTGCCAGTTGCAGACAAGCCTTACCAAAAATCGGACGATATTCTGAAACCATTTACTGACGTCAAGGACGATAAGCCTCAACCTAAACTAGCTGATAAGCCCAAGTCTCCCACGCCTATATCTAAGCAAATTCCAAAGGATTATTCTGACGACGAAAGCGATGAGGAGATAGGTCTTGATAAGAATCAAATTAAGCCCCTTCCCTCCACCACACCACTGGTACCTCTTTCTATGACTACAAGCAAAATTACTGCTGTCACTGAATCTCGAGAGTCTGTTGATATACAGATCAAAGATATAGTCAAGTTGCCTTCAGATCCTGTTAAATCTGTTCAGAAACCCAAGTCCCCAACTGATGTAGCCAAGACACTTCCAATAGAATTTTCAGACGATGAGAGTGATGAAGAATTTGGATCTGTGAAGCCACAACAAAAACCCATTCCTTCAACCACTCCTCTTCTGCCAGTTGCAGACAAGCCTTACCAAAAATCGGACGATATTCTGAAACCATTTACTGACGTCAAGGACGATAAACCTCAACCTAAACTAGCTGATAAGCCCAAGTCTCCCACGCCTATATCTAAGCAAATTCCAAAGGATTATTCTGACGACGAAAGTGATGATGAGATAGGTCTTGATAAGAATCAAATTAAGCCCCTTCCCTCTACCACACCACTGGTACCTCTTTCTATGACTACAAGCAAAATTACAGCTGTCACTGAATCTCGAGAGTCTGTTGATATACAGATCAAAGACATAGTCAAGCTGCCTTCAGATCCAGTTAAATCTGTCGAGAAACCCAAGTCCCCAACTGATGTAGCCAAGACACTTCCAATTGAATTTTCAGACGATGAGAGTGATGTAGAATTTGGATCTGTGAAGCCACAACAAAAACTCATTCCTCAAGAAACTCCTCTTCTGCCAGTTGCAGACAAGTCTTTCCAAAAATCGGACGATATTCTGAAACCATTTACTAACGTCAAGGACGATAAACCTGAACCTAAACTAACTGATAAGCCCAAGTCTCCTATGGATGTATCAAAGCAAATTCCAAAGGATTATTCTGACGACGAAAGTGATGAGGAGATAGGTCTTGATAAGAATCAAATTAAGCCCCTTCCCTCCACCACACCACTGGTACCTCTTTCTATGACTACAAGCAAAATTACTGCTGTCACTGAATCTGGAGAGTCTGTTGATATACAGATCAAAGACATAGTCAAGTTGCCTTCAGATCCTGTTAAATCTGTTGAGAAACCCAAGTCCCCAACTGATGTAGCCAAGACACTTCCAATTGAATTTTCAGACGATGAGAGTGATGTAGAATTTGGATCTGTGAAGCCACAACAAAAACTCATTCCTCAAGAAACTCCTCTTCTGCCAGTTGCAGACAAGTCTTTCCAAAAATCGGACGATATTCTGAAACCATTTACTAACGTCAAGGACGATAAACCTGAACCTAAACTAACTGATAAGCCCAAGTCTCCTATGGATGCATCAAAGCAAATTCCAAAGGATTATTCTGACGACGAAAGTGATGAGGAGATAGGTCTTGATAAGAATCAAATTAAGCCCCTTCCCTCCACCACACCACTGGTACCTCTTTCTATGACTACAAGCAAAATTACTGCTGTCACTGAATCTGGAGAGTCTGTTGATATACAGATCAAAGACATAGTCAAGCTGCCTTCAGATCCAGTTAAATCTGTTGAGAAACCCAAGTCCCCAACTGATGTAGCCAAGACACTTCCAATTGAATTTTCAGACGATGAGAGTGATGTAGAATTTGGATCTGTGAAGCCACAACAAAAACTCATTCCTCAAGAAACTCCTCTTCTGCCAGTTGCAGACAAGTCTTTCCAAAAATCGGACGATATTCTGAAACCATTTACTAACGTCAAGGACGATAAACCTGAACCTAAACTAACTGATAAGCCCAAGTCTCCTATGGATGCATCAAAGCAAATTCCAAAGGATTATTCTGACGACGAAAGTGATGAGGAGATAGGTCTTGATAAGAATCAAATTAAGCCCCTTCCCTCCACCACACCACTGGTACCTCTTTCTATGACTACAAGCAAAATTACTGCTGTCACTGAATCTGGAGAGTCTGTTGATATACAGACCAAAGATATAGTCAAGTTGCCCACAGATTCTGTCAGACCTACTGAGAAACCCAAGTCCCCAACTGATGTAGCCAAGACACTTCCAATAGAATTTTCAGTTGCAGACAAGCCTTACCAAAAATCAGACGATATCCAGAAACCATTTACTGACGTCAAGGACGATAAGCCTCAACCTAAACTAGCTGATAAGCCCAAGTATCCTATGGATGTATCAAAGCAAATTCCAAAGGATTATTCTGACGACGAAAGCGATGAGGAGATAGGTCTTGATAACAATCAAATTAAACCCCTTCCCTCCACCACACCACTGGTACCTCTTTCTGTGACTACAAGCAAAATTACTGCTGTCAGTGGATCTCGAGAGTCTGTTGATATACAGATCAAAGACATAGTCAAGCTGCCTTCAGATCCAGTTAAATCTGCTGAGAAACCCAAGTCCCCACCTGATGTAGCCAAGACACTTCCAATAGAATTTTCAGACGATGAGAGTGATGAAGAATTTGGATCCGCGAAGCCACAACAAAAACCCATTCCTTCAACCACTCCTCTTCTACCAGTTGCAGGCAAGTCTTTCGAAAAATCGGACGATATGCTGAAACCATTTACTGACGTCAAGGACGATAAACCTCAACCTAAACTAGCTGATAAGCCCAAGTCTCCTATGGATGTATCTAAGCAAATTCCAAAGGATTTTTCTGACTACGAAAGCGATGAGGAGATAGGTCTTGATAACAATCAAATTAAGCCCCTTCCCTCCACCACACCACTGGTACCTCTTTCTATGACTACAAGCAAAATTACTGCTGTCACTGAATCTCGAGAGTCTGTTGATATACAGATCAAAGATATAGTCAAGTTGCCTTCAGATCCTGTTAAATCTGTTGAGAAACCCAAGTCCCCAACTGATGTAGCCAAGACACTTCCAATAGAATTTTCAGTTGCAGACAAGCCTTACCAAAAATCAGATGATATCCAGAAACCATTTACTGACGTCAAGGACGATAAGCCTCAACCTAAACTAGCTGATAAGCCCAAGTATCCTATGGATGTATCTAAGCAAATTCCAAAGGATTATTCTGAAGACGACAGCGATGAGGAGATAGGTCTTGATAAGAATCAAATTAAGTCGCTTCCTTCTACCACTCCACATGTACCTCTTTCTATGACTACAAGCAAAATTACTGCTGTCACTCAATCTCGAGAGTCTGTTGATATACAGATCATAGACATAGTCAAGCTGCCTTCAGATCCAGTTGAATCTATTGAGAAACCCAAGTCCCCAACTGATGTAGCCAAGACACTTCCAAAACAATATACAGACGATGAGAGGA
This sequence comes from Drosophila gaucha, assembly GCA_035045545.1. NCBI lineage: Eukaryota > Metazoa > Arthropoda > Insecta > Diptera > Drosophilidae > Drosophila > Drosophila gaucha. The sequence continues at coordinate 4,610,805 of JAWNOY010000292.1, forward strand.
ATGAAGAATTTGAATCTGTGAAGCCACAACAAAAACCCATTCCTCAAGAAACCCCTCTTCTGCCAGTTGCAGACAAGCCTTATCAAAAATCTGACGATATTCTGAAACCATTTACTAACATTATGGACGATAAGCTACAGAATAAGCTAGATGAGAATCCCAAGTCTCTAACGGCTATATCTAAGCAAATTACAAAGGTTTATTCTGACGACGAAAGCGAAGAGGAGATAGGTCTTGATAAGAATCAAATTAAGCCCCTGCTCTCCACCACAACACTGGTTCCTCTTTCTATGACAACAAGCAAAGTTACTTCTCTCAGTGAATATCGAGAATCTGTTGATATACAGATCAAAGACGTAGTCAAGCTGCCCCCAGATGCTGTTCAATTTTTGGTTAAACCTAAGTCAGCAACTGATGTAGCAAAGACAACTCCAAAAGTATTTTCAGACGCTGAATCTAATGATGATTTTGGAGTTGTAATGCCCCGAGACGAACCCAATTCCTTAACTATGCCTCTGCAGCCAGTAACAAATACTTGCAATCCAGTAATCGGTCAAAAGGACATCAAAAACAACGAGATAACAGAGAGACAAATACCGAGGGTGGTTAATGAAATTGATGATACAAGATCGGTACAGCAAATTGTTGAAGAAACTTTAAGAGCTGGTGATGCGGAGGTACAAGAAATTGTCAATGCCACTCTGAAAAGCGTGCAAGTACATCAAGAACTAGATCATAAAGATTATTTATTTACTGAAATAGCTGAGAGTGAACGATCTCTCGATAAAATTGTAGAAGATACATTAAAAAGTGCAAATTTAATAGTAGGAGAAAAGAGTCAGGAAGTAAACGTGGTAAAGGATGATTTAGTTACAACAGAAAAAGAGAGTATTGAGTTCAAAGAAGTTCGACCTGTAGCGTATTTTGTCAAGTTAGATGACAAAAGTAAAGATGTAGTCCCCACTAAAAAGAAAGATACGAAAACCTTAATAACAAAAACCAAAGGAGTAAGCAAAATTAGTTCAAAGTCGGAGGGAACTACAATAAAAAAACCGCAGACTAAAAAGCAAATAGATATTAAGGAAAAATCAAAGACAACACAAAAGAAAGCACCATCCACACAACCTAAGGTTACTAAAGCAACAAGCAAACATTCAGGACAAAGCAAACCATTACCAAGTGAACCACAGAAAGTTACTAGAAAAACCGAATCGAGACGATCAGTGACAAGTTCTGTTTCAACAACAACAAGCTCTGCGTCGGCTACAAGTCGAGTTATAAGTGAAATTCACTTTGAAAGATCTGCAAGTCCAGCATCAAGCTCAATATTTTACGAAAGCCACCCTCAAAGCGAAAATAGTCGCTCTACAACGCCAAGACCTAGGGTTCGAACTGATGTCACAAAAATACCATACCACACCTCAGATCGGTCGTCAAGTCCTTCAACCAAAGCCACAAAAGCGACTAAAGCGACTAAAACAACTTCCATTAAGCAAGATGTCAGCAAGCAATCAAAAGTAGTTAATATAAAACTGAAAAAAGACATCACCACAAAGACTTCTACAAAAGTTGTGCAAGACAAACGAACAAAAACGCCAACTCCATCTGCCACACACCGATATATGCAGCCTACATTAGCTCACAGTATGCGGTACGGCCTGACCGCCGACAATGAGAGTCGAAGTGGGACTCCGGCTCCAGCCAAATCACCAGCACCGCCCAAATCTCCAGCTCCAGCCCAAACCAATCGACAAGTTGTATATAAAACGAAGAGTATGACAAGTGCCTTGACAAAAAACTCGTCAATAGATCAAAAACAAAAGAAATTGAATACAGAAAAGCCATTAGTTTTGACCAAGAGAGGTTCCCAAACCGAAAGTAAGGAGTCATTAAAGAGTACAGAACGCCTTTACAAAAGACAAACATCCAAAGAGAATAAACAAACAAACGTGATAGGCTCCAAGAGCCAAATAACTAAAAGCATGAAGACACAATCAGCTAATGCAACTAAATCCATTGCCTACAGAACTTCCATAGAATCTGATAACAAGAAACTGCAGAACAAAACTACAACAACTATGCAACAACGCACCAAAGTTCCAATTAGCTTGTCTTCCGTAACAACAAGAACTTCAACTAAGCTAAGCAACAAAAGTGATGAAACCGTTTTAAGACCTCAGATAGACAATAAGAAAATCGTTAGGAAAACAGTAAGCAAAGTGAATGAGGGAAGCAGCAAAAACATACGCAGTTCCATAGAACCAAAACTACAAAAGCAGATGAAGGAGACAATGAATGAATCAAGCACTTCAGCCAGTGGCAGTACCAGCGCCAGCGGCTCTTCCAACAGTACCCGACGCAGCGTACGCTCCGTGATGGTCAGCCGTAAGACTGACAAAGAGAAGACCAATATGAAGCTATCAGCGGAACAGAAGGTTGGCACAGCGACATCGACATCGACTGTGCGTGTTCACAGGGCGCCGACAGCCAGTACCAGCGCGGTTAGCACCGTGCTCGTTGATGACGACTCCGAGGTGATAACCATACGATCCATTAAATCAAGTGATAGTACAAAAAGCTCTACCTCATCATCTTCTGGTAGCGGCAGCAACAGTCGCAAGGTGCTAACCAGCGAGGTTTTCACTAAGACCTTCGGCCCCGACAAACCCCTGGAAGTGATCTACCGCCAGCCCGATTTTGATGGAGAGCATCATACATCGATTGGAATGCGTCCGCAATCCACGAATGAACAACAGCGCTACGCTAACGAATTCGATGTCAGCTTTATCGATACCACCGATTCCAGTCTCTCTGACTCTGTTGCACTGCCCATGTTTGGCGCTGGTGACCCAGAGCGCTTGCAGGCCGCCAGTCCCGGCTCCCCCAAGCCAACCCGTAGTCCCTTAGCCTTAATTGAGGAGACATTGCGGCGCCACCATCAACATCAACATACCATTGTAGGTCCATCGGGCAGTGCAGTAGAACCTTCGCAACAATTGCATGCCGAGAGCGGCAGCGTTGTAGCGGTGAGTGAGAGTCGCCAAAAGAAAGAGACGGAGAAAAGCTGCACATCCAAAGGTAATTAGAAACACTTAGGCTTAGAGCACTATCATACATTTATTAAGCATAGCTTAGAGCGATACCCACAATGCTTAGGGCAATACTAAACATTACGCAACTTTTCTAATTGATACCAATTTGCAAAATGCTTTTATTCAATTTAATTTTAACTTATTTTCCACAACTAGCTAACGCAAATAACTAAACTCAATATAAATATATAAAAGCCACAATTCAAAATAAACCAAACCCACCAAAATGTCCAAAAAACTCCCAACTATATCTGTAACTGCCGAGCAGCATTCCACTTCATCCTCATCCTCACATGACTCCGATAGTAATGACATGGACTATGGTCACAACTACGGGGGCGTCACTGATGTTGAAGATTTTGATAGCCAGGCCGAGGTACTTAAACTCAACTCTCGCCGCAACTCTGGTAATGTATCGCCAAGGCAAAAACCCCAGCAGCAAAAATCGAGTCATCTTGAGAACGATGTCACTGACGTAGAGGACTACGATACTGAATCCGACGATGACGAAAAGAGCATCGCCTATCCAGAATTGAAGTTGTCATTGCGCGAGTTTTTACAACAAGGTCTGCAAAATCAAGAGGCAGTGGATAATGATGCTAAGGAGAGTTGTGAAATAAAAGCGGGTAACTTTCTCCAAGCACAAAATCTGAATGGCCTGGCTGACTACTTAACCGACTGCGAGGACTATGATACAGACTCAGAGGTAGGGTATGGCTGTGAAAAGTCTGTGTGCGTTGACTTAGATATTGCCGTGGGAGATCAAGGACGCGTCAATATAGCCGATGGCGAGAAGCACGAAGATGATTCCGAACACTACGAAGATGTTTCCGTCATTAGCGATATTAGTGATTTGGCATCCGCCCTGTCAGACTGTACTGGCATTGGCATTCATGTACGTGGCAAGTCTGAAGACGAAGTGCTCGTAGTTTCCGGTAGTGGCAGCGAAGAGGTATGTCAAATAGCCTGTTCGGGCTCTGAGTCCGAAGCTGGTGGCACTGCTGCCAGAAGTGCCAGCGTTAGTGAAGCCAGCTTGCCTCCAATCGATGTGGCCTTCTTCAGCGCCGATGGAGAGCCCCGCAGGAACTCAAAGTCAACATTATTCAATGCTGAGCGAAAGCATTTCTTGCAAGTGGCACCCACAAACGAAGAGGTACTCACAGATATTGAGGGCATCGATGACTCAGCTGCCGAAGATAGCTTTGATAATGAAGATGAAGATGAGCAGCCCATTCCACGTGCTATCATCCTGGCGTCTGGCGACGATGGCACCTGTCTAACTGATGTGGAGGATATGTACTGCGATGACTTGTCACTTGAAAGCGCCCTACCCGAAATAGTTGCTGTAGCCGCCGAGATATTGCCACAACCACATCGCGAGGTCGTTGAGCTTAAAGAGGATAAGTTTGGCGACACGATTACCCATGTTATGCCTATGAAAAGCAATTACGAATTCGGTATATACAACCACTTGATGGATGTGACTCATACCGATTCAGATGAATACTCATGTGCAGATGACTTAAGCACAAATATTTCTCTAGCCGAGGAAATGGCTATTGGATCAGCAAGTTTAATAGAGAATGAAGTCATTGTCTCCAACGAACTGTTAAAACAGCAAAACAAACGTTTGGAGGTGCTCTCGAATGCTGAATCTGTAACTGACGTCGAAGAAATCTTTGTCGCAGGCACCAATCGACGCAAGAAGTTGAAGACACGTACTCTCAGCAAGGGAAAAAATAAGCTGCTCGATATTGTCAAGGGCAAGGAAGATGGAGTAACCGATGTAGAGGACATGGATCTAAGCGAATGTGACCTTCCACCCAGCGTTAAGCGTGTAACCCAACTCAAGCAGCAAGCCAAGGCTCCCACTGATTCTGAAGATGTTTCCACTGATGACATTTCTGATGCTTCTGAGGCTTCATTACCACCAGCTGAAGTACCAAAGCTACCCCAAAACAAGTCCAAATTAAAGCCACTTCACTTGCGCTTGCTCAAAGACGACAACATCAGTCAGCAGAACACTGACGTCGAGGACGTGCAATTACCCTCTGATGCGGAGGACGTCCTCGAGCCACCAGTCATCAAGGTAGCCAATAGCAACAGCAAGGAGCTGACCGACATGTTAAATGAGACCTATACTGTAGTATATGAAAAAAGCGGCAGGAGCTATAATGTTGAGGCCGAGAAGGTGCACATAAAAGGTGTGATACGAGATGCCCATACCGACGTGGAATATGTTGAGTCCGATGAGTCGGCCGCTAGAGGCGGCAACTAGTCTCTGCCTCCTGATCCTTAATCAAACTTAACAATAGTTTCATAACTCGTATAAGTGTCTATATAAGATATCTCAATAACAATTCAACTGAATATATATAACACATACACTCAAGCATATTGTAAGTAAACCTAACAATTAATAATTACCATACATAAAATTACATTTTCGTTAAAGTTCTTACCACACAACAAAGCAACAAAAAGCCTGAATATATTTGCTAATGTCTGCCTTAAATCTGTGCCCCGTACAATACTAACAACATCAATATTTTTAATCACCTAAGCGTCGTACAACTAACATTCTAAGTACTCAGTAATTAGAAATAACAAAAAGTTAAAAAAAAAAAAAGATCTTTGGAATCTGTTTGTTTCGTCCTTATTTCGAGTCCGTGTTATTATTTTATTTTGTAGCGTATAATTAAAGTATGTAATTGCTTTTAGGTTACTTTTATGTTACTTTTCAATAGCCTTATATACTTACTAATCGCTGGCTTGTTCGTTTACAGAAGGCCTTACAAAAACAACAATTGCCCCTTTCATTCTGCATACAGAACATATTTCTGATAAATTTGGTAAGTACAACAAATTTGAGTATATGAAAAATGCTTATCTTAATTTTGCGCGTACATTTTCTCATGCGCTTCACAAGTAATTTTACAATAAGTATTTTCTTATTGTTTGACAAATGCAATTAAAGCTCATTGAGACAAAAAGTTATTTAGTCAACTAACTCAGTTTGATAAACCGTATACGCTGCTAACAGATTTCGCTCACATCACCAATATCACCGCATTATTAACACCATCTTCTATCCACACATAATGTTGCACATTAATATTAATCACACGATCTCTGAAATTCGCTTCTCATGCCGTTCATGATTTCCAAGCTTGCCAACTATCCAATTTCTATCTATCAATGAACATGTGCAATTGTTTTACAGGTGATGTTGAAGTTGGTGAAGGTGATGATGGTGAAGATCTTAATCGTGTGGCACGCATACGCGAGGAAGCCAAAATTCTAGTCGATAACGTGCTCGAAGAGAGTGTCGATTTCATTGAGAGCCATGGGGAACAGCCCAATGGCCATGATTTCATAAAGCAAGATTACAATTCTGAGAGTGACAACTATGCTATAACATGCGACGATATTGTCGGCGTTGATGTCATCAAATCGCCAACCATTGAGTCCATGTCGGGCAAATCATTCGATGATAATATGAGTTTTACCGATGAGCACATTAATTTACCCTTGCATGCCCAAAATATAACAACAACAACAACAGCAACAACAACAACAACAATAACAACGCAATTCCAACAGCAACAACAACAGCAAGAGCCACTAGCCTCATCAACAGCAAAAGGTAATCTATAATGCCAAAGCAACAATCTGTTAGATCTACAATAGCACAGCAGTTAGCAGGAACCTTCTAGGACCTTAGCCAAATACAATGCATTGGGTTTTAGTAGTCCGTTCAATATATAATCATTATCCTATATTCTTTGTTTGTTTGCTCCCGTTGATCATGTGTCATCCCCAAAAATACTTACAAATCATGTACGTAGTGCCTAGTGAAGGGGAAGATAAAATGGAAATGCGTGCGAGACGTATTGATCATAAGATCGAAAAGCTATCCGCTGATGTAGACGATGTCAGCGCCCGATTCGATGAGGCATTCGATACAGTTGTACAAGAGGACGAGATAAGTGCCCTGCAGGGTGAATATTCGAAGCTCAGTTGGGATGATAGTGTTTCGCCCACAACTAACACAATGGCCGATATGGCACAGACCCAATTAACGCCCGATAATGACATTCAAGAGTTGACCACAGGTATCATCAGTAACAACTATATAGCCATACACTTACTTACCACATTAATTTATACATAAATATTGCTTTGTATATGGTTCCTCTATTGGTGACTTCTGTAGATTGTGAATACAAAATCTAGATGTAAAATGTACAACGCTCGTTTTTGGTTTACGTTTTATATATCTTTGAAATGGCGACCACTAAAAACGAATATACGAAATACTTTTTGTTCAAGTTGAGCTCTAATTGCATTTAATCTTGTGTTTCGAATTGTTAAATTTGTTTCTAGTTTATTCATACCAAATATGCATGTCAACTCCATAAATGTCGATCAATCTATCATTCACACCTGTTCTATTCTATTCTATTCTATCTCTAAGAACCTATCAAACTGTTTAACACAAAACCACCTACTAATCACTCATATATCTTATACTTCACTCTGTTCTGTTCATATTCTTGTTCTTGTATACTTGTGTTTCCTCTTTCTCATCATCTTTCTGATTTCGACTTTCGCAACACACTTTTAAAATTGCTTTTATTTTCACACCTATTGTTTTGTAGAAACAGGCGGCGATTTACCAATCTCAACCGATACCACTCCTATACCACCGTCGGCTGTTGTAACAACAACAACAACAGCACAAACAGCAGCTGAAACGGTGGTCGAAACCAATACATTCACGACCACCAGCCATGACACACCCACACCAAAACCTCGCGTACTCAAAGCAAGCCCGCCCGACTCCATCTCCGAAGGCACAGATAGCACTACCATTCCAAATCAAGTTCAACATTCAGACTTATCGATCGATATAAATATTGATGCATCCGCACCAGTTCCGAAGCCCCGTGCGCCCATTAAGCACACAGATCAGTTTGAGAATCTGGCTGCCTTGGGCGAGCAATCCGACAGCATTAGCTTACGTAGTTTTGACTTTACAGAGGATATTTCCAAAACAGACGAGCCTTCCACAGAGTTGTCTATTCGTTCGCAGCTAAGAGATATTGTCACAACGACAACTACAACTGCCTCTGAGGATCACACCGAAAGCTTCGAACCAACAAGTGAAATTTCTGTAGACGAAGCAGACACTGAAAAGTCAGAGGGTGTCGAGAAGACAACCAGTTTTTACATTGGCGAATCAAGTCGAAATGTAATCACGAAGACTTTTACGAAGTCCCCAAGTATGACCCCTCAGGATGAAGAGCCTAAGACAGATATGACAGAAATCGAAGCCAAAGACATATGTCTGATGAAGGAAATCTCCGTCGATTCGGACGAAGCTAATGATGCTTTCAAAGAGTTTATAACTATGAAGCCCGATGATCCCCTTGCTTTAGATAGCAAAATAGTCAGGCAGAGCTCAGAAACTAGAAATGATATTTTGGAATTCGAAAATGCTGACAAAGATAAATCAGCCGAAGCAAAACTATCTAAAGTAACCACCGAGGAGAGCTTAACTACATCAACCGGCTCCAGTGGCCGTGCTGTTATTGAGGTGGCACCTTCAAGCAGTGAAGATCCTGATGAATCAAGTAAAGAAATTCCGGAAATAGTCAATACAATTGCCGAAAAGCCAGACAAATTTGAACTGCCACTTGAGAAAAGTGAGTGGGAAATGGCTGAAAAGGAAATTCCCTCTGCAAGTAAGCCAAAAGTACTTTACTCACCAATAGAAGCGCAGGCATCCGCAGAGGTTCAGGAATCCGTGGGAGTAGTTAAAAGGGAATTTGAACTTAGCAAAATGCCTCAGGCTTATAGTCCCGATATTGAGAATGACGATTTATCAAGCTTTATAGGCATACCCGAACTTCAAGCCTCCACAATTGATGCCACCAAGCCGCCAGAAGGTCTTTTCGACACAACAGTCAAAGAGACTTTAAACAAACAAGCAGTTATGGCTCATTATGCTAAAGATGTGCTTAGCGAAGTAGATCGACGTGATGATCACGGATCTCTTGGATTTGTATCAACAGGCACAGCTGAAGATTTTAGCTCAATGGAGGAACGGTTGGCAAAGGAGGAGCAAGGCTCACTTGGCTTCATTTCTACGGAAACGGCTGAAGATTTTAGTTCAATGGAGGACTATTACACAGAGAGACTAACAACAGCATCTGTAGTCGCAGAAGGAAACATTGCAGATAAATCCATTAGCAGTACTTTCGAAGAAGCGATTTCCGACCAGAGTATCAAGCCAGTGGACTTAGTGGTGCATCGCATCAAAACGGATTCTTCGCCAGACTCCACCAACCGCTGGTCAATTCCAGATGTGGACAATTCCAGTTCCAGCGATAGCTATCATAAGAGTTTCGAGAAAACACAGAGTCGTCCACTGTCATCTGATGTAGAAAACTTGCTTACAGGTACCGGAACATCAAGCGAATACCAAACCGCTCGGGACTTCACACCTTCCACCTGCCGCGATGGCACTGAATACGTAAGTGCAGTCAGTACGCTAGGTAGCAGCAGCGGAAAGTCGATAAGTTCGCATGAGAGCATGCGTAGTCTGGACTCCCAGTCGGAAACTTCAGCCAATTTGATAAGCATTGATGTCTCTGAATTATCAGAGACTTTGGTAGCATCATCGACTGAAGCTGATGCCTTGGAAGCCGAAGAATTGGCTCGCCTGCACGAGTTGCGTGCAGATGACGACGATAGTGATGAAAGCCTAGATATGATAGCTTCTTCCTATCCCAGCGCCGAGCAGCAAACCGCGATGAAGCGCTCTCAGGAAATGATTTTCAAGCCCAAGTCTGAGTCTGAGTCTCAACAACAATCGACAGAGACAGTGCAGATTGATGAGTATCCCAAGCCGAAAGAAATCGAACGTACTTGGGGATTAGCTTATCCAATTGACGAGAAAGAGGTAAAGCTCGACAGTCCCCGGGAAAGCGATAAGGGGGAAGATATCCTGCTGTATCATGGAGATCCCCGGCGATCGATTGACGAGTCAAAACTTGCTTCAAGCTTAGATGAGGGCAGCATACTCTCTGTCAGCATGTCGAGTACATCGAACATTGACACTGTTGTAGAAAACTTTGATGACATAGTCGGCTCTGCCGGGTCCTCATCATTGACAGGTATTGAAGGTTTTCAGTATGGCCACGAAGATCCGCTCCCATCCGCTTCAGTACCCGAAGATACATTTGTACTGGAAATGGAAAGCAAAGATAGCTCGCCCCAGGACTCAAATGCTAGTACGCCGCCTGGCAGTGAATCAAAGCGACGTGGTCACAAGCGCAGTGAAAGCACGACAATTTCTGGAGATGCGTTGAAGAATTTGGACAAGGATGCACCATCACCAGGCGAAGGCAAGGAATCGGAAAGCGAGTCTGATACAGATCCATATGAGTCCGAATATGCTCGTCAGTTCCGCTCCCCGAAGGAACGCAAACACAAGAAAAAGAAACAAGCCGCTGCTGAAATGGATCACAGCTTAGAGCTTGAGAAACGTCCATTTACACCTTCTCAGCTGGTAGCCGAAGTTATTGTTGAGGACGCCACAGAAGAGCTGGAGGCGGAAGCCGCCATGATTGAAGAGCGACGACCATCGCAAAACATGCAGAACTATTCAAATATTCCCGACATAATGGTTACCGAGGATGTGAAGTCGCCGATCTTGGAAGAAGATGCTGATGATTACCCGGAGAAGACTTTGTATAAAGTTCGCACTGAAGAGGAGCTTCACAAAGCAAGTGATGTGGACGTATATCAGAAAGCTAAGGACGAAGAGAAAGAGCTAGAATTCCAGAGGCGAGTGCAGGAGCAGTATAAACAGAAACTAGAGGAACTAAAACGAGCTGAAGTGGGCGCAGATTACGATGATCAACGAGCAGCTGATTCCCCTGACTCCTTTGAAATGGTCGAACAACCTGATATCTCTGATGAGTTTGTCATTATTGAGGAGGTAGCCAAGGAGGCCAATGAGGTCGATTTGGGTGGCAAAAGCATAAAGATTAAGCCAATCAAATATGAGCAAAAGCACGATCAAGATGTTGAAAAAATCATTATTAAATCGGCACCTGCAGACCCCAAACTCGGCTCTCAGTTGTACAAGGACGATCTCAACTTTGAGTTCGAGGAAAGCCCGCCAACTGGCGCCAGCAGCAGCAGCGAACCGCAAGAGGAAAGCGATTCGAGCGATACAGCAGCTGCGAACAAGCGTTGGGTCGAGATGCAGCTGACAGATACTCAGCTGCGGTACCCTTATGATCTAGCGGGCGCTGTGTTGGAAGACATCAAGGAGGAGGATGGGGAATTTGAGGTGGGCAGCAGTCGAATTAGCAGCTTTAAAGATTCTTTCTCGAGCACACCCGAATATGATTTGGCAGCACGCCGTTATCACTCGCGCGGTGACCACGACGACGTCTCTATGAGCAGTCTGCAAGAGTTCGAGTCCCTGGAGCAGGCCATTTCGCTTGAGAACCGAAATCGCAGCGGCCACCAGGGCTCTACAGACTCAAGCAACGGCAGCTTTACCCGCCGCTATATGGTGAGACACAGTGGCAGTGGAACAGTGCCTGGCGATGATGTCTCCATATCTAGCTTAAAGGATTTTGAAGGACTGGAGAATGCGTGTATCGAAGCTCATCTAATTGAAATCAAAGCCAAAGAGGAGGCTGCGCTGCTCTCACGCTCCGACGAATCAAATAAATCAAACGGCAGCGACCGTGGTGCCGCTGGCAATGTGGTAGTCACCAAGGTAACGCGCACTGTGACCCGCACAGAAGTGTTGCCAACAGGCCAAACTGAAAACCTTGAACTATTGCTCAAGCAACAGCTGGAAAGGGAGGACTTCGACTCGAAAGCAGTTAGTGGCACAGGGAAATTTAGCGAATTGCCAACCACCGAACTGGACACAAAATCTAAAATTGACAGTCAAGACTCAGAAAAGGACAGCATTGACAGCATGGAGATTCGAAGCCACGACATGATGACTAGCAGCATAGAGAGTTTCGATATATCAAAGGATGCCACAACTCGCTCAGACATTGATTCTTTGGAAATCGATAAGCGACACTCGCGTCAAGAGAGCATCGAATCGTTTGGTGATGAGCAGCTGGATCTTATGTCTAAGCTGGTCAGCGGAGGTGGTGTAACGTTAGGAGATGGCTTGACCACCACAACGACGACCACAACCACCAGCACAGACGCTGACGGACAAGAACACACAGTCACGCGAGTGATAACCACCACGACGGTTACCAGTGGAGGTGGGATTCAGGAATTGCCACTAGATGAGAGCGGCATGTCCAAGGATGTATCCGTTGACTCTCTGAACCTGTGCATTGAGCAAAATACCAGCTCGGCTGGCACGACGGCCACGTATCAGACCAGCGCTGGAAATTCTCAGATGTCAGGCAGCGTTACGAGCTGTGCATCAAGTACGCTAATGGAGGATTCGTTCCCTGGTGTGGGTGGCATGTCGTCCTCTCAAATGTCGGCCAGTTTTTGGTCGCATGATGAGTCGACGGTGGTTGAGGATGAAGATCTGAGGGCACAACAGCAACAAGAACAACAACAGCAGCAACAACACCAATAAAGATGAGAAGAAAAGAGTTAATTAATAAAGGGCTTAAACAATGACTAAGAATATTTGGCTAGGTAAGCATTATAAGGCAAGGCTTTTGGCTTTTAGTTGTATTTTTGATTTTCGGTTTTTATTTGGTCTCAATATAGAAGCAGCAGAGCTCAACTTTGACAGAGACAGAGAAAATATGTCGCCCATATACAAAATATCAATACATGTTTAATAAATATTCTGATATTCTCTTATTTGCCATTGCAGACAAGACATTTAACTAAGGATGGCAGCAAAAGACGCATCCAATATCCTGACTATGAAACACTCTGAATGGGACACCACATCACCAACTTTATATGTCACGGACCCTGATATAACTGAAGCTTGATGATCTTAATAATATAAACTAGCAAATTCGTCATTTTTTCATCAGTATAAACATTTTAAATGAATTTGAAATGCATACACATGAGTTTTTAATACAAAATATATATACACATACATATATATTTTATATATTTATAAAAACTATAAAAATCGTAAAGTTGAATATGGCAAACGAAAGCTGTTTCACAATTTCTATTATTGGCTTTAATGTTTTAAAATTACAAATTTATGAAATCTTATAAGGAACATTTTTCGAGCTAATTTTATTGTAATGGAATGCAGAATACACATTTGCTTTTAATTTGATGTAGTTATATCTATTATATGTATGTATTAAATGAATCGCTTATTATTGTAGTTTAATTTAAGCAAAATATACAACAAGTGCATATGTAAAGAGCAAGTAGTGAGAGCCTGGGAAGTGAAATGCTTTTAAAGTCTCATTTTTTACAAGAACCAAGCAAATTTTTACGCTTGCATATTTTAATGAAAAATATACATACATACATACATTATTATACAATAACAAAAAAAAGAGAGAAAAAACAAACAGAAACAGAAGCATAGATAAAATTTAAAATACTTACATATATACAAGAAGAACACAACCAATGTATGGTAATAATTCACATAAAGCCGCAAACATATATACAACAGAGTCATATTCTTAATGCTAATTTTCGTAATGCACAGCTTGCCGTGTATTCATAATATACTTACTTATTACAAGATTAAAATGTCTTAGCATCGCCAGTGTAATGGGTTATAAATATAATAATATTTGTGTTAAAAACATACAGCAAATAAAAAACAACAAAAAAGAAACATTATTTGTATTGTAAACCACACGCGTATGAATAACCGAATAAAATGCTTAATAAAAAATGGTTTAGTTGTTTCTGTTTTGATTACCTACGTACATATCTACATGCGTATGTATGCATATAAGGTGGCGGGTTATGGGCATGTAAAATCCCTGATTAAAAAAAAAATGCATTTGAGTTTAAGCGTTACAATGTTGATCAGCTGGAACTGGCTGTGAATTTAGTATTTTATAAAAAGAACCAGACAATAGGCAGAAGGAAATTCTTGGCTTACGCTGACGTGCAATTCTAGTTGGTCGGAAACAATGTACTTAAAAGATTTAATTGAGTATTTCTCCAACAAATTTCGATTAGTGCCGTGCTCAAATTAGTTGGAATTGCTAAATAATTTTTTTAATAACAAATAGTAGCATTTTCTTTTACAATCGTAATTAAAATGGCTGGGCTTACGTATAAATTTTTATACACATTAGATAAGCAGCACACTTGTTTTCCAGCACAAAATGTAAAAATACCGTCAAATTTTCACTTTAAAGGATTTCTTTTTTTTAAGCAAAAACATACCAAATTTATTTGAATTAGTTCATTTAACAACTGGTTCGTTCAGCAGATAGCTCGACAACACTGCGCATCACACATTACAGCTGACGACGAAAGCAACAGCTGACGAAGCAGCAAGACGAAGCGAACAAGCAATACTTCGTGCGTATGGAACAGAAAATTGGAAAAGGCAACTGCATAGTAAAAAAGTTAGGAAAAATGTGGTTTTTAAGCACATAATTGCACAGCAGTTAAAACCAAGTTAAACAATATATAAATCTACATACAATACAACGCACAAACGGGCTATGAAATTGCTGCCAAAATTACTGATTCTTCGTCGTTGTTGCTATCGCATTTCGTATTGAGCTAACAGAAGCCAAGTAGCAGATGACAGATGCAAAACTAAAATCTACGTGCAAATTTGTGAAATTCATTGAAGATAAAGATAACAAACGATTGCTGAGACATTGGTGCAAATAATTCTAATTATACAACAGCCCAACTGTGTTCCCCTCTAAGAACGAAACTGGTTATACACACAGCGACGACAACGACAGCGCCGACGACGGCAACGAAGGAACGGGAGCAGCAGCAGCAGCGAAAGGCAGTTCAACGCAGCGGAGAGTGAGGGTGAGTAAAAATCGATTTGTTGCACAAAACGCCACAAACACACACACGCACGACTGTGACAGCCCTGTGCACGAGGGCGAGTGGTTGACATCGGTGGGGCGGGGCGGGGCGTGTACGAGGAGCTGACGAACTGTTTTGATGAGAGATGCCCATTACAAATTTTGAATACATTTCCAGGCAATGGAAAAAATCAAAGTAAAGGTTATTGGTGTGCTGCGCGAGCGCGACGGTGGCACGAATGTGAATCGCAGCAGCGGCGCCTCTGCTGGCGTTGGCAGTCATCAGGTGGGCGTGGGCGTGGCCGTTGCAAATGGGGTCACGCAGGACAATAGCAATGGCAATGGCAACGATAACGGCAATGGCAACGCCCCTGGAACAGAACGCAACGATGCACATGCACTGAATGCAGTTAGTGGTGGTACTGCTCCTACCACCGGAGCGGGTGGTGCGGCACGCACATCGGTACTCTCACGTCCGCAAACATCAAAAATCAGTGCACTCGATCTGGCTGGCATATTGAACACGCGAAGACGTCTCGAATGGACCAAGGAGTGGCTGCGCAAAAATCAATCGGAGTTTCTCAGCAAGGAGAACCTGCTCAGTGAGCTGCAGTCGCGCAAGGATGAGTGCTATCATTTGAATTACTTCCTAGCCATAACCGAAAGCCAGTTTCGATATCTGGTTGAGAAGCTCGAACCCATCATCAGTCAGTATGCGCCGCAGCGGAAGAAGAAATCCTTCAGCGCCGAGGAGCGTCTGGCCATAACGCTCAAGTATTTGGCAACGGGTAAGCAATAAGCTGACAAATCGATTGAAATTCCGTCTCAAAACTATCTATAGAATGAATAATATATATGATGTGTCTGTGTGTGTGTGCGTATGTTTCAGGTGAAGTGCATTCTTGTCGAAACTACTGCTTCCGTGCCTCCAAATTTGTGATAAACGAAATGATTGCCAATATCTGTCTGGGCTTCTACGAGCACCTGAAGGACCAATACGTGACACTACCAAAGACTGATGAGCAGTGGCGCAACGCGGCCACCGACATGGAACGCAAACATAACCTGTCCCAGTGCGTGGGCAATTTGTTCATGCGCAGCATTCAGCTGCAGAACAGTGTCAGCAACGACGAACGCAAACGTGCGACCGTCATCTTTACGGCCATTGTCGATGCGGACAACAATTTCCAGTATGTGAAGGTGGAGCGTGCAGCGAACAGTCGACCAAATGATATCTACAACCAGACCACAGCTGTTGAGCTAATCGAACAGAAGATGCAGGCACTGGAGGCACAATCGGAGTCGCATCGCAAAGGCTATTATTTTGCAGGCGATGCGGTGCTACCGAGCACATCGTATTTAGTCAGTACACGGCTCGTGCCCAAGGATAGCGCCGCGTACGATGCTCTGGAACAGATCAATGCTCATGCCGAAGAAACGTTGCGCATATTGTGCAATATATTTCCGATACTGGCGCAGCCGTTGCGGGTTAGCGAGAAGCACATCAATGAGGTAGTGTTAGGCTGTGTGGCATTATATAATTTCCTGCGGAAGACCGACGACTCCTTTCGGCGCAACAGCGACAGCATAGTCCAACAGCGGAACGGCGTCGAGCAACAGCAGCCAGCCTATGCGGACGGCGAGGACATTGACGAGGACTGCATTATGCTGGCCACCGAAGAGGAGTTACGCGAACGCGCCGAGTTCACGCCCAGCGTGGGACTGACCACCTGCTTCCAAACGTTGAGCGCACAGCGTGGTGATACGCCCGAGGGGCAGGCCAAGCGAGACTGGCTACTCCAGCTGCCCGTTGTGGGAGCACAGCAACAGAATGGTAACGCCACCACGAATGGGGGCGTATATTAGTGCAATTTTACCTAAGTACTTTACGAATTTTGTATAGTTCCTTGTTTTCTATTTCTACTTCTATTTTCTAAATCATAATCTATATATCTATATATATATTTGAATTGGCATTGGCATTAGCATTGGTTATGTTGTTAGCCAGCTAGTTTGTCCTCTTATATTCTGCATTAAGTGAGCTGTTCTTTTGCTTCTGTGCTTTAAGGTTCTGTAAAGTTAGTTTAGGTTTTTGTTTTGGAAGTTCAGTGAATACTATGTGATGTCTCAAATCTCTACTGTGGCCCAGTGCTCCCGGGGAGCTATGCGAAAGCGACAACTAAACGTTTAGGCGCGCGAGTATATCGAGATGAAAGAAAACAAAATAAAATAATAATAAACAAAGAAATGAGAAAACAGATCAACAAAATTAAAAGTTTAGTATTCGTATTTAAGCAAGCAACAAATTATACATAATTATATTTACAATAAATGTGTAAGGAATGGTCTTTACGTGTCGAAATCTAAATCCCATTCCTAAGCCTTAACTCAAGTGCTGCTGTAATGCGGCCAGTTCTTTATAACTGTGTACAGCGCGTCCCCAGGACTCTTGGTGGCGCTCAGCTGACAATGTCCCAGCAGCTGATAATCCTGGGCAAGCTCACCTTTGCTCACAGCGTGCTCCAGGAGGGACTGGGCAGCAGCCAATGCTGCATCCATTGGTGGCTCCTCATCGAAGTTGCCAATGAAGGCAATAGCCAAGTTGTTGGCATTCTTTCCAGCCGCTATTGCGCCCTGCTGGCTGGGACTGCGTGCCTCGTAGACGCGACCATTGCCACCAATCATATAATGATAGCTTATATCTGAATACTTCATTCGGGTCATCTGGTACGTCTGGATGCTGGCCACCTGATCCGCACAGCTCTGATCATCAGTGCAGCCCCGCCCAGCCGTGTGTGCAATCACAGCACGTCCCAGTGGCAGCGACATTGGCGTCATTTCTCCATTTGGTTGACGGGCCCGCCAGTCCGCTCGAGAAACTATGGACAGGCTGGACTGGCCATTAGCAGCTGTGGTCGAAACAACAACAAGAAGAAGCAGCACTTGCCAGACGGAGCTCATTTTTGCGACTGAGGCGTGCTCGAGAATATGCTGCCAACTTATTGACCTCTGATAAGCCCCTAGAGCAGATAGGCTGAGGTGATTTTTCTGTGAACGTCATATATAAAAACACAGAAATGGAAAAACTGCGAGGGCTAAATGAACAGTTGTCGTATTGGTCAAATTTTAACCAGGGAAAACTTTTGCAATCTTCTTTTATATTCAAGCTTCACCTCGAACAGCCCTCGAATGAACTGGAACTTTACAAACTCCCCAAAAAAAAAACAAATGTCTATTTGTGGTGGTTATGAGTGTCTCTGTACCTTTGTCATAAGGGGAATGTACGATTACATCATATTCGTTTGATTCGGGGATTCACCCAAGTACAGTACGGAAATAGAGGTAACTGCTGTTTGGTTTGCTCTCTCTCTCTACCATTATGTTAAGCCGAAAAAGAACCTCAACTTGACACAGATGTGCTTCACAGTAATTTAATTAAAAAACTTTCGTAATTAAATGCAAAACTACAGCAAGAAATAAAGGGGAAAATAGAATGCAAGCCATTCGCTGAGTTGTTGGGGGCAAATCCAAAACTGACAACGAAAATGCAAGTAAGCGACCCCCAATTAAAGCCAAAGTGAACAAAAGTGTTATAAACATAATGAAATGGAAAAGTTGCAGCAAAAAAAACCCAGCTTCAGTGGCTGGAAAAGTGCTGAAAAGCTGAGAAAAACAGTTTTGAGCAATTTCAACTTGAAATGAAGTGTTCCCGATTCCGAGAGCCCATAGAAACGAGTTAGTTGTGCATTTACTTTTCTCTGTGACTTGTTGTTCTTGTTGTTGTTGCTGAACTTCTAAATTCTGGAGTAAAAACATATTTTTTGTCAGCACTATTTTGTTTGCTTGCTGCTGGCCCGCATTTCGACAAAAGTTTCGACAAAATCACTAGCCACGCCCACTCAGGAGTTACTACTGCCCCTGTCCAGGCTCATTTGCAAAATTGTTGGATTTATTTCGCTAATTGCTGCTCATCCGTTTAATTAAAATTAAAAGAACTTAGAGAAATCGTTTTATACCCATTGAATCCAGTCAATATGGGTTAACAGGGTATATTAGTTGCTTGCAACATTTACCACATATTCAGGATCAATTATATAAAATGCCGAGCTATGGTAATTTATAATCTCAAAAACAGTTCTGTTCGAATTCGAGCTGAAATCCGAAATACAGTCGTGTCTGGCTTTAATAATTGTAAAGCCTGTTCACAGTATTTAGGTTGTTCACTATATCAAGATTACCAATTTTTAAAAAATTTTTATCATGAATAAAATTAGTTGGAAAACATAAATGTATTCTTATTGAAAGAATTTACGATTTAAAACAGCTGTATTTGTAACAATCAGCAGATAAAATACAAATTAGAGGAATAGCCTCTTTAATTTTTGATACCATTTTGTGTTTTTTGCTTAAAAGTGCTTTCAAAATGTTCACTTTTTATGGGATTTCCATTTGGGCACTATATGTGTTCGCTATACCCAGAAACGACTGTATATAAAATATGTTAAAATGTTTGAAAATGATTTTTAGAATACGAATCGATGTGCTAGCTCGAAAAGTTATATTTTTCTAAGATATGGATTTCTTTTGCCAAGCTATGGTAATTGTAAGCATAAAAACTATGGATTTCGCATTTAAGCTGAATTTCGGAATGGTTTTAAATACATACCTATATAACCCTGTAGTCAGGATGCATCCTGCCTATAGATAGACCTTAAAGAAACCAAATTAAACTTCTTGATGACAACTGAAAAATTTGACAATTAGGGTATCTGCTGGTCGGGAGTGCCCCACCTACAGCACTCCCACTGGCTTTCCTTTTCGTTTTTATTTTATTGTTTTTTTTTTGCGCATTTAGTGGAATTTCGCATTGGGCACGTTTAGTTTTTGTCGTAAGCAAAAACAATGTCGCTCATCCGCTTCAATTGCTGTGCAAAGTTTTGCGAGTTCAGTTTTCAGTTTTGAGTTTTGAGCATCTGGCAATAACAAGAGGCGCCTGGCAAGCTGCTAGCCAAATTAAGATGTAGGTAGGCTGCATTAAGGCCACGTTAAAGACCACTTCACCCACATTGCGAAGGTGTCAATTGAGCCAGCCAAAAAGTTGTGGCCAACAACAACAAATTACAGCAGCAGCTGCAGCTGGAGCTGGAGCTGGGGCCTTCCCCGTAAAGAGCAAAAGTTGCAACCACAGTGGATTTGGTGGCGAACTTTGCTGTGGCATTGGTTAGTCGATGCATTCGCCATGGTTGGATTTTTGTGTGTCGGGTGTTTCTTGTAATGCGATTTGGGTGCGAACATTTTTATGACAACTTGCTTAAATTCCATAACAACTCGCAGCATAGAAACTTATTTCGCTTACGAGTTTTGTTGCTGTTGTTGTTGATGTTGATGTTGATGTTTGTTGGACTTGCCTGCGTCGCCTGCTAATGAATAAAGTTCGTTTATGAATGTTTGCCAAGCCAAATCAAGTCAAGGCAAGCCAAGCGAAGCGAGGCACTTTGCCCAAGATTTAACCACAAAACTAAGTAGCTGAGATTTAAAGCCGAACAAGTGCCAAAGCAGCAGCTAATTGGCATCTGGTTGCCAGGGACAACTGTGCTAGGGGAAAAGTAGGAGCCGCGGGGAAAGGCAAATGCAGCTGCACTCATTATTAAACTTCATTCGGGGCAATGCTAAACAGCTCGCTGCCTGATAGATACAATTGAAGCTGATGTAACTATGGTTACGCATACGCCGCGTTGTACATCAAATATGAAATTAATTAAATTGAAACAAATATATATATACATATATATATATAAATGTATATAGTGAATTTGATACTTAAAGCCATATAAGCTAAATGCTTATTACAAAATAAATTAAAATACTTGAACTTGTTAACAAGTTGTTGAGCTCGACGTGTCCTTGTGCCCAGTTGCCCAGCTGCTGCCATAGTGGTGGGTGGCACTGGGTGGATTTGCTCACTTAGTACGAATCTCAAAATATATTCAGCTCGAGTAGTAGTGTGGGTATAATGCAATATTAAAGTGAAACGAGTATGCGTAACATCATTCGCATCCGCATTTCCATACCCGTTGCTCCTTTCATCTTAACATTATCATTCGAATTTCCATTGTGATCATAAGCGTGGTTGGCGTTTGTCCTGTTGCTGGCGCACGCGAAGCTCATCGACATTTGGGAAAACGCGCTGTCGCCGCTGTCATGCTGCTCCAAGCTATTTTCATGCACATTTTGGCCACTTGTGCTCTCCGCACAAACACTTCAATTTCGCTTCAAGGATGCGTGTATGACAGGGCCATGGCAGCGGCACCAGCAGCAGCAGCAGGAGGAGGGCGAGGAGGAGGAGCCGAACAAGGGATGCTATGCTGTGGCATTGAGGCGTGCTGACTAGAATCAACCAGTCAAGGCAGTCAAAGTGCCGGAAGGAAATGTGCTGCGACGGCGGGTGGTGTTATAAATATACACATATATAAATATATCTAGATATATATATATATATATAGCTGGCTGGGATATGTGCGTGTCTGCTCTCCAAACATGCAACTCTTTAACTATAACTTTTGATATATTCTAAAGAAATAATGTGGGAGTGCACTCAAAAGCGGTTGCCAATGGTTGCAGCAGCTGCTGGAGCTCTAGCTGGATGCAGCCATCAACTACTTAGCGTCAAAACGCTTAAAGTTGAATTTGTAACGCTTGAAGTGAGTCAAAGGCACAAAGCCAATGAAGTTCATGTCTGTGAGGCACACACACACACACACTCACTCTCGCTCTACTGCCAGTTCACTCATCTATTTTTATTAAATCGCCACGCACACACACGCACACACACACACACACACACACACACAGAGGAACTGTCTGTTAAATCGCAGGACAAGCAAACAAACAGCACGTTACGTATACGCAACGTTTGCCCAGCAAAACAACAGGCAGCAGGCAATAGCAGTCTGCAGCCAGCAGCGAGCACAGCCATTGACTTTAGACACTTGACTGTTGCAGTACAGTCTTGCCTCCCATATGAACCACCCGCGGCCTTCTCATATCTTCGAGCAGCTTATTTTCGGGGGTTTAATTTTGATTTAAATGCTGGCAGACAGCTTGAAGGCAAAGTCCGCTGCGCGCTGGTGCAAAAACAAAGACATGCACATGCATCTGGACAGTCATAAAACTTACTTCTAAGTCCTAGCTGCTAAGCCAATCTTATGGCCTTGCCTTAGTTGCCAAGAGCCGAGTTTATTGAAATTTAAGTTCTTTTTTTTGCGGGAAATCGTGGTTAATTAACGAACACCAAATCGATGACCAAAGAGGCGCCCACTCGGCTGTCATTTCATTTGCATTAGATTAAGGTAAGCATCTAAGCATATTTCCCGACAGTCAACAGCCACAGCACAAAGCCACAGGCACAGCCGCATCCACAGGACAAGGTCCTGCGCCTCGCCTTGCAAATGTAAAAGTTGCAACTTGTAGCCTCAAAATAACCACAAAGTAAACACCAGAGTGTGGCAGTCGCAGTGGCAGTGGCAGTGGCAGTGGCAGTGGCAGTGGCAGTGGCCATGGCAAAGTGCAGTGCAGAGTGGCTGAAAAGGTATTTGAATAGCCAGCCAAAGGACATGGACAAGGACATTGTAGCAGCAGGCGAAGTGCGACAGGAAGTGCGCACCAGACACGAGTGTCGAGTAGTTGCAGCTTCTCATTATTGCGGCTCCACATGCCCCACCCGTTGCACCTCCTTTGCCTGCTGCCCAGCAGGCAAAAATAAATAAGTGTGTAATTTTATATTTAAGGCTTTGTCAGTAATTATTTTAGTACAAGCGGCGAAACTTGTGCGCTGCCCGTTGCCAAAGAGATACCCAGCGACCAAGAGCGCCATAGAAAATAGAAAAACAAGGTACCACAAGCTGCTAGAAAACTAAATAAAGTGAATTATGGCTGTCGCTTGACATTATAATATTAAATATTCACAAAATTAATTATTGGGCTTTTCAACAGTTAATTAAAACAATTGTGAACTCTTTTTCGATTACTCGATGATGATTCTTATACTTAACGATAACTAAACGACTCCTCGCTAACTAGACGAAAACTTAACGACTGATCCCTACTGCGTATTATGTCAACTAAAACAGGTACGCTGGTCACGCCCGCAATCTAAATTAAATACTGAAGCTATTATGAAAAAAAAATACTTGCATAAGTATAAACTGTTACTACGCAACTATATATCAAAAGTTATATGCCCCGAAATTGACCCATTTGCTGCACATTTGTCTTTATTAAACGTTGAAAATTATTGCTTGGCTGGTTGCACACTCGAAAGGGCGTATAAATTATAAACCAATTTACAATCTAACTAAGCGAAAATGTGCGCAAAATGAACTACCAATTTGTAGAGTACAACAAAACCGAAACATAACTTAACGAAACATTATAATAGCATCGAGTTAGCGTGAACATGAATTATGCTGCAAAAATAGAAAAGGTACAAAAATATACGGAGTTCAAATGCTTGACAATGAAAAAGCATATTTTCATTGGCACACACGTGAACACACATACTTTGGTACAGTGAATGCTTGCTACAACGAATAATGTATAAGTGTAAATATATATATTTACACATGAATACTGTTGATATGAAAGCAGTAGTTAGATGCCTTTGTTATTGTGAACTAGAGAATAACTGACTTTCGATTACTTTTTGCTATCGATATATTTAAAGTTGAATTTTCACATTTATTTGATCGTTAATAAAGTTAATGTTATGCTGAGTGAGCAGATTAAAGGTACGTCGTTCGTTAGTAGAGCTTTACTGTATGCTGTGTAGAAAACAATGCTTGCAGTTTGCGTTTGCCACCTGTGCGAGCGGCTCTCAAAATTTGTATTCTTTGAATGCCTCGGTGTGCATATCCAGGACATCGGTTTGTATGCTCGACGCATTCTTTTTGCTTCATTTTGAATATGTGCATAGTTTAAGTCTGTAATTATTCCAGCATTTAGTTTAGCATTTCACCAAACAACTCCACCCTTGTGACTAGCTACGGAAACTGCATGCGTCGTTGATCCTGCATCTCTCCTCCCCTCCCACTCCACCTCTTTCTCTGTCTCTGTCTCACTCTCTGTCTGGTTGGGCAGGATGTGGCTGGCTGTTTTGCGCGTGTTAAAGTGAATTTTAAATGATTTATTGCACGTCTAGCTGTGGGGTCCGAGAAATACTTCTACTACATGCAAATATTCTACAATTACAAAAGCGTGTGAATTTAACAGGCTGTGCTTACTCCTTACCAACATCTTTTGCAGCGAGCCTCATTAGAATGTTAATTGTAATTACATTTAAATTTGCTTTTGAGTTACTAAATTAAGTTTGAGTTAAAGTTTGAGTGCTGACAAAGACTTGCACTCTAACAGCCTTAAAGGGAGTACATTTTAAAAACACTCCACTCGAACGGAATTTCCCCAATGAAGACATCACAATTGAGTTGCACTCAAGTTGCGGTCGAACCCGAGCAGCAACTCGCATAACTTGCACAGCATGTTGTATCAAACAGGATACACACAACAGGCAATGGACAATGTTGCGTATACGAGTTCGTTGTTCTCCTTAACGAGCCGCAACATCAAACAGCATGCACAACATGTTGCAGCAAGCCTTTGCAGAACTTGTGTGGCAAATGAGTGGCTGCAGCAGCAATTGAGTTAAATCCAATTTGAGTTGAGTTTTTAGCTGATAAAATTTTGAGCGCAGCAGAAATTTATAATTATGCATAATTTATTTTAAATGAAATACAAAAAAAATTAAATTAAGCTAAAGGCACATTCAATCAGAAATTACATTAATTAGGGGTGTTATGCAGATATACATAATATATATATATATATACGTATATATTTTTAAATTTATTCATATACATATGTGTGTATATATTTCAGAACATATGAAAAAGGAGCATAAAAATAAAAATTGATATTCCAGTGCATTGGAATGTGCAATGTGCGATGTCTAACCTAGCCCCCTCTAGCCATCTCCCTCTCTCCCCTTTATTGCCTCATATATCAGAGCTACTTTTTGGCCATGAATTATTTTGGCTCGTCTGCATGTGAAATTTTAAGCGAGAGTTGGAGAGAAAGAGCGAGAGGGAGGGGGGGGGGGCTAGTTCATATGATGCATGAAATAACAATAATGAAATGACAACAAAAGGCACGGATAACAAAAGGATTGCCAAAGCAGGCTGGCAGGTGGGCGTGGCGGGCGCATGCACATGTCACAAGAGCAGTTGACCGATTCGCAGAGCAAGCGGCTAGAGAGGGATGCAGGGAGAGGAGAAGAGCTCAAATCAAAATGCAACTCAAATGTGATTTTTGGTCACTTTGAAAATTGTTGATTAGTTACGCCCGACTGCATTAGAAAGAGAGAGAGAGAGGGAGAGAGGGAGAGGTATAAAGATTGTAACTCGATTTGAGTACTTGACATAGATAACGATGCCTTGTTGCATGCCACAAATTGCGACATGCAATGAACCAAAAAAAAAACGTAAAGAACATTCAATAATAAATAAAATTAAATGAAATTAAAATTGTGGCATTAAAACAATTAAAGAGAAATAAATTAAAAATGCGGTCGCAACGAACAGCGACAAAATGCATGCAGTGTCAAGATATACATATACAGTGAAGACTCTGCTAATGAACAGCTCTCCAGCTTGCATTTGTAGAACATATGTATATGTGTATGTGTGTGTATTGTCTACTATATTTATTTACACAAATTTGTTCACTTGGCCGGACAGTGGCTGTTCGTTCTTGGCAGTTTTCACTGTAGCTCACATGCGTGCCACGCCCACCCATCTGTCCAATTGGCATTAATGTGCATTTACAAGCGCATTTTGTGTGTTCGCTTTGCTTTCCACAACATGCACATTACAAAATTGATTGTTAATCAAGTGCAACAACAACAACAGACACACACACACACACATACATACACACACAACGTTTCATACTCGATTTAAGCAGATTATGAATCCACATCCAATTTATACATATATACATACATAAATACTATATATGTATGTGGCACGCTGCGCAGTTTCCAAGTTTCGTTTGGGTTTTGGCCAAATTTGAGTTGTCAGTGCACGTTTTTGGTATCAATTATCATTGTTCTGCCATTGGCATATCCCTGTTTAAGCCATTATTGTTGTTTTTATTGCTGTTAATGCGGTTTCTGTCTTATTACCCTGCAATTAGCTTACTCATAAATTTAAAGCTCTTCTGCAAATAATCAGATAAACATATCTTACTTATAATTGCTCTATTAAACATTAGTCTAGTATTAGTTTGACCTATTTTTTACAAATTTTCAAATATAGCGCGTTTCCTTAATAATTGAATTGGCAGTGCCGCCATTAGCGCAACCAACTTCATGCTGAATTTGCGTTCTGGTAACTAACAGCTTGTATGCTGCTGCGTTAACAGCACAGCTGTTTTTAAAATGTGTTATGTTATTCAACAATAAAAGCGTTTAGAAACCACCAGCAATAAGAAATATTACATCTAGTTATTTTTCAATAAAAACATTATATAAAATGTTTACAATTCGCTGTGGCAAACAATTTACGCTAGCCATGACTCAAATGAGCCGGGCAGTTCAAGTGCAGTCCAGCTGCGGAATTTCGGTATGGTCAAGAACACAAATACAATTACAGCTGAAGCAACAGCAACAGAAACAAGAACAACAACAACAGCAAAACAGATGGTTGGCAACGCGAGTGGATAAGGATACGGAGGCTAAAGATCTAAAGCGCATCTATTATGGAACATTGGCACCGCGACTGAGAATGGTGAAAGTCTTCTCGCTGACCACCAGCTTGGCCGGCTTGGCTGCCCAGCCCATTCTCGTGGAGCAAGGCATGAAGATCGGTGGCACGGGCATGGCTGTGTTCCTATGCACCATTGGAGGTTTCTTTACGTTTGTGACGCCTTTGCTGCTCCATTTCGTAACCAAGAAGTATGTCACGGAGCTGCACTATAATTCTGTTACCGATGAATATATTGCCACCACAATATCGTTAATACTGCTGAAGATCAAGGTGAGTGAACGATTTGATTGAACTATAATCCACTTTTGATTCTAATTGGGTTTTTTAGACGAAATTTCGACCAACCGATGTGACTGTGCCAGAGGTTCCGGGCATGTTTACCTCGTTTCTGGTAAAGAAGCGTCCGCTCTTCGTCGACCCAGCGCTGTTTGATGATCCCGAGCATTATGTTCGCATTATGGGCTATGATAAGCCCATAGACTTTAAATTAAATTTAAAGCATGACTCGGAGCAAAAACATAAGAAAGAGCAATGAGTAAATAAATTCACAGTTCAAATGGAAAATCTCTGTTTATTATTTATGGATAAGTATTTAAAATATGAATTCTTTGAAATGCAAATCTTAATGAAACAATGCATTTAACAGATATTTACTATGTTATTAACAGAAAAATTAGTTTCTACAAATACATAATAGTAAAATAAGTCAAAAATCTAGTTTTACATTAGAAAATAATCCAAAATTTGAAAATAACCGCCCTTGCAATACGTATCCGATTCACAATAGCAAAACTATAACCGATACAAATTTAAAAGAAAATTTACAGACTGTTAGACCACAACAGCTGTGTGGAGGGACTCAATGCACTATTCTTGAACGATACCAGTGTGACCATTACCAGCAATAGTAAAATTACTTTAAAATATATCAAATATATACCAAAAAAATTGAAAATACTTACAGACCGCTTTGGATTCGGTCACGCTGTATTGAACTTACAAAGTTAGCCAGACGCAATTATTTAACGTTTCACAGATAATTACCGGGATTCTTAGTACGCAAATCGAGTGCGTCTGCGGCAATTTATAAATTAAATTCTCATTGACATCATGGTAGTGTCAGAGAACGAAAAGGTAAGAAAAATATGTGAAATGTGTGCCGCATGGTTTCAGCCGTGGCAGGGTCGTCGATAAACAGGGCTGTTGCACAAGAAGGGAGCGAGCAGCAAGGGGAATGAGCACACACAGTGTATGAGTGCAGCTGGCGTGGCAAGTCATCGCTAGATTTTCCATTTGCATTTTTCAATTAGTTAAATTATACACACACACACACACACCCGCACTTCTGTTGTTTGCCATTAACGTAATGCAGTAAAGTTAAGTTTATTATCTGCACGTTGTTGTCTACGTAAATTTTTCTCGCGCTACGTTACGAAGTTGCTCTCTCCATTTGCATATGCTGTGCCGTTTGTGCTGTGCTGTGGTGTCTTTCGTTTGCTCTTTAAAAACACGCCGCGAGTTCGCCTCTGTGGTTGTCATTCTTTTTTGTGGTGTCGCTCGGTCGCTGGAATTCGCAGAGACTACTCGCACATACACACACGCCTAACTCGCCTTTTAATATATCTAAATACATATATGTATATACGTACATATATAGGTGTGTATGTACATGTGTATATGTACGCAGCATAAAATGTAGGTGAAGTAGGAGAAACAGAAAAGTAAATTACTGCAATGAGAAACAAAGCGTCAGCAACAGCAGCCAGCAAGAGAAACAACAGTTAAGTTTTTTGCCATGGCGACTGCGACGCCTTGCCGCGGACTTTCATTGCAGCTAACGTTAGATGAACAGTTTAGTTTAGTTCGTTGGCTTTAAGTAATTCGCAGCGGCACTTATCAGAATTTGCATACTTGCATTATATCTAAATTAAACATATATTTCTGTTTTTTTTTTTTCATTTTTCATTTGCCATAAAGATCAAAATTTGCCAGTGAGAAAAACGAAAGATCCAGGCAAACTGTGTGTATTCAGACAGATGTGTGTGTTGTGTAGTCGTAAATTTTAGCGTGCAAGCAACACATTCATTTCGGAATTTGTACTTCCATTTCCAGTACCGAAAAAGATATTTCGTGTATTATTAAAAAAGAAAAAAAAAATAATATATATATATATATGTAAATATATATATATATACAACATACATACATAGTAATTGTGCACAAATCAAAAGTAAAAAACGGCCGCGAATTGCACACACAACAACAACGAGTTGAACAAGTTTTCTGTTTTCTACAAAAAAGAATTAAAATAAAACATAAGTGCAAAGTGACTCAGTGTAGTGTCAATGACATCCACAAAATCTCCAAAATCTTACAGAAACCTTTTTTGTAAGCATCTCTCATCTTGGCTCAACTGACAGAAGAGTCGAAAATTAAAAATATTGCAATAAGCAATAATTCCACCCGGCCCGTTATTTACATACATAGAGAAACGTACAAAAGAAAAGCTTCACGCACGCACACACATACACATCCATACACTCACATATATACACACACCTATATATATATATATACGTATACACAGCAACGACTAGTGAACGCGTCAAGTGAATCAGCGTCTGATCGTCTCGCCGTCTCCCACTCGCGAAAGCTCGCGCTCACGCTCCCTCCCATCAGCAGCAACAGCGGCGAAAGCCTCGTCGACTCGATCGGCCTCAACATGCAGAGCGACTTTCACAGAATGAAGAACTTTGCCAACCCCAAGTCCATGTTCAAAGTAAACGTCAAAAATTAATTAGCCAATGAATTCGCTTTAATTTTAGCTGTTACGGCGAATCCATTGGCAATGGTATTTTATTCTATTAACTTTTTCTTTTTTGTCTTAACAGAGCAGCACTGTGCCTGCTGGCAATGAGCAAACCAACGCTAGTGCTAACACAGTGGCACCGGGTCGTCCGGAACCAACTCCAACTGGCGCTGTTGCTGTAGCTGTAGCTGTTGCTACTGAAGTAGCTTCTAACGATGAGGAAGCAACGGTTGCCGCCGAGCAGCAGTCCGATGATGGGGCTGTGCGCACCGAGCATTTGTTTAAACACCCGCTGCAGAACACATGGACCCTATGGTATTTGGAGAACGATCGCACCAAATCCTGGGAGGATATGCAAAACGAAATTACCAGCTTTGACACAGTCGAGGACTTCTGGAGTCTATACAATCATATTAAGCCGCCATCTGAGATCAAATTGGGCAGCGATTATTCTCTATTCAAGAAGGGGATACGGTAAGTGTACGTCTATCTATATTTAAATCAATTCTCATCCATATTCTGCTTAGCCCCATGTGGGAAGATGCTGCCAATAAGCAGGGTGGTCGCTGGGTGATCACACTGAACAAAAGCTCCAAGAACGATTTGGACAATTTGTGGCTCGATGTGGTGAGTGATCGAGTGACCATATACCAGAAGCGTCTTGATTCTATATTAATTGTGTTCTATTCCAGCTGCTTTGTTTGATTGGTGAGGCATTCGATCATTCCGATCAGATCTGTGGCGCTGTTGTCAATATTCGCGCCAAGAGCAATAAGATATGTAAGACATCCTTGCAATTGCAACAGTTTGACAAAGATAAAATATATCTCTTGCTTGTAGCCATCTGGACTGCCAATGGCAACAACGAGGAAGCCGCTCTGGAGATTGGACACAAGCTGCGCGATGCTCTGCGTCTGGGACGTCAAAATTTGCTTCAATACCAACTGCATAAGGACACTATGGTCAAACAAGGCTCAAGTGTCAAATCGATTTATACTTTGTAAAATTTCGAGCAATGCTCTCTAAATTTTGCAACAGTTTTTTAAGCTAGTTTGCGTTGCCTTTATTACCGGTTTATAGCCAATCCAATTCGTAGCAACGTAAAACAACCAACTGATCCAAAAAGGCAAAAAAAAACACGAAATAATCAAGAGAAAAATCCCCCTTGTTATCAGAAGGTGGGGCGTTTTATTATACGCGCCGCTTTTTTAGTCATGGAATTTGCGAAAAATAAAGAAAACTAAGGTTACACACGAATTATTCTTTCATTACAAATAGATAAAATATATATAAAACATTTAAAATTATAATGGAAGCACATATTTTGGCTAGTGAGACATTATTTGCTCCACTCGGCGCCGCAAGTCCTTTCGACCGCACTCAGAGAGTCCTCGGCAGAGCTGCAATAACAGCTGCCTGGGATCATTGCATTCGTCCTCCTCGAAGATCTGAAGCAGTCGCAAAATGCGCGACTTAAGATCCTGCGGATAACGCATCTCTATCTCATCCATGGCACCCTCACTTATTCCTAACTTACGGCCCAAATCACGCCAAAAACGACCCAAATGCTCGGAGATTTTATTGAAAACTGCTGTACGCTTCGCATCTGTAAACTGGGCAACAGTGACATAATTCTGTGGGACTGCAGCTGCTGGCTGTGCAACAGGCTGTGGGCTGATGTGTAACTGCTGTAGCAGCTCCTCGGCCAGTCTTTGTTCCTGGTAGTAATTGACGGCAACTCTGTGCTCAACTCTTTGGTAACTGTCCACCGCCTCCTGGAGCATCATATTGTTCATGCCTAGATTTCGTAGAGGTTCAACATTCTCCTCACTAATTTGATCGCCGCGTTCCAGGCAGTCGATTAAGTCTTCTATAGTATTTATGCGATCCATTTTTCTTGGGGATCCGATTTCGGTGGAAAACGTATCCTTCAGGGAATCCAAATCATTATTGCTAACACCTTCAATGGCCAATTTTTTGAGCATATCGTAGCCCCAGTGAACTCCCGTAGCCATGGTAAAAATTTAACTTAAAAGATAAAACAATATTAAAACTACTTTTTATGTACGCAATTGCGATATATCGATTATTAGGGTGACCAAATTAAAAGTAATATCAAAAACAAAAAGTGTAATCGATTAAGATTGCAATTCCGTATTTACACAATTGTGGTTGGCAGCCACACTGCAGTGTTGTCGCAGCCCTTGTCAGTGCAAGTGCGTCTCTGTCGCAGGTCAAATCAAAATGTCTTTGTTTTATTTGTAACTTCAGCAGATTGCATCTGATAAAATCTATAGAAATATGTGCAATCGCGAACACTGCAGATTACGGGTCGTGTTATTGCGCCAAAAAATTGTATTTAAGCAACCAATTTAATTATTTTATTGTGCATTAGCAAAATATATAATAATAGACACGCACAAACACACACACACACATGCATTCACATTTGCGTCTCGCAGATATTGTAAAAGTTCATTGCCTCAAAAATCTACGGCGAAGTGCAATAGATATTTAAATTTAATTTGGAAACATTCGGTATCTAAAATAAATTGTGTGAAGTCAACGAACGAAAAGTGCGAAAAAAAAGAAAGAAAAACATCAATCAGAACAGGCATTTGCTATAAATAAAACAGCAGCAGCAGCATCTGTTTCCCATTTCAAAACAAACAAATGCACCAAATAGAATAGCAACAACAACAGCTTAAGAAAAGTTACACATATCGGACTAACGAAAAGGGTCAAAAGCGGCGGTCAGCAACAAAGAAACGTCACAAGGAAAAAGAAAACCATAACAATAATAAAACAGCAGCAGAAACACCAACAACAACACAACTCGTAAGGGCTGCTACGTAAGAGTGACCAGATTTGTGTAGGAAAAAACGCAACTAATGCATCCTTTTGAATGCAAGGCATAGAGCAACCAAAAACAAATAACACAATAATGTCGTGCGACAACGCAAAAACCTCCTCAGATATTGAGCACGTCGACTGGAGCACCGGCGGCTCCGGCCAGCACTACGCAAATGTCAGGTAAGTTTGAGTGCAAACGACTTAAAAAAAACACAAACGCTCACACACACATTCTATTTGCGAACTACATAGAAGCGACTTAATACTGCGTATCGTTTGAATTGGCAGAGTAAATTGTGCCATAGTATATATTATTCAGAGTTGAAACACAATACAATATTTACAAAGAAGAAGAAGGCTATTTGTCGTTTTGACCAACTTAAGTAAATATATTAAGTGCTATTCCATTTGGTTTCTAGCTGCATTCTATATCATTGCATTGCAGGAAGCGCTCTTGCAAGCTCTCCAGACACTTACCGCTACTTTTTTTATATTTTTATGAGCTACACATAATTTGATTGATTAAGAGACTCAGCATAAGGGAGCTCTCTGTTATACATACTATATAAAAGGTACCTTTGTAACAGTTATAAAGCTCTCTTGGCCCTTGGAACCTATGTACTTTACTTATTAAATTTTTAAATATTTTCCTGAACTCCTGATTTTGATGGGCTTGAGTAACTGTTATATTTAATAATAGTATATATTAACTTGACAAGGAACCTACTACTACGAACTTTAGAAATATAGCCTAAATAAGATATTCTCTACAGAGAACTGACTGTTCTACGGAACAATTAAAATGAAATAAAAGAAAAACCTTTTTATAATTGAAATCTGAAAAGGGTTAACAGCGTGCTCTACTCGTAAAGCGTTAATAAAAATCAAAACAGAAGCCGCTCGTCCAATAGGTTGATACAATCTCTCATCTGTTTAACTAGCAAAACAGTCAAAGCGTATTAATGAAATCACATCGAGCGAATGTTAATGATGGCAATAAAATTTGCAACAGCGCGAGCGCACATATAAATATGAATAGGTGAAGGCATAACTAATTTAATTAATCATACTCTAAGTACATTTGCATATGTATATGCCATGCATGAATTTGTCTAATTCCGATTCGCAAACCTTTTATCAATTGAAATGCAAATACTCGGATTTATATGTGCATATATACACGGTCAGGTGTCAAGCAACTGACACTTCGCTGTCTAATTACTTTGATTTACAACTAAGTTCAACTCCCAGTTGATATACTTACATATATGTGCATATATATAGTATATATTTCCCATTCATTCATCTGTTTTCTCTAGTTTACATTTCGCTGGCCACAATTATGGCGTCATGTTAATTTATGAACCCGTCAGCAAACAGACTAAGATACAGTATCTCAGACAAGTGTGAACCCGACCACCTCAAACATGTCCACACACGCCAGACGTCTCTTCTTATCAGAGTGCCTCGCAATCTCATAAAATGTGGAAATCTTTCCCTATCCACGGGTCGACGGCATTGTTGTTGCAATTGAATATTTACTCATGTTGCTTACTTATTTGTTAAGCGGAT
Source organism: Drosophila gaucha (assembly GCA_035045545.1). Classification (NCBI taxonomy): domain Eukaryota; kingdom Metazoa; phylum Arthropoda; class Insecta; order Diptera; family Drosophilidae; genus Drosophila; species Drosophila gaucha. The sequence goes on from JAWNOY010000292.1 coordinate 4,644,955, forward strand.
AATTCGCTTAAACATTTACACAGTGCTAACTAAAAAAATTGCAAAACTAAACTCTTGTCAAATATATGAACTGATGACTGATAAGAACTATTTGCCACAGCAACAAATGTACAGATAAATTATGCCAAAGAACAGCTGCAAGCATTTGGATTTATTTGATAGGAATTTCTCGGAAACATTTGTTTTTCATATTCCAAATAAAAAATCCCATTGTTTTGATAAAATAAATGTGAATGTAAAGTTTACATAAGTTTTAAACTGTATGCCTAAATTTTTCATGGGGGATACCCATCAAATCACTGAATTTCTGGAAAATCCAACTGCTGAGAATAAAATTTATCATACAAAAAAACATTTACGGATATGGGCATACATATGTTTAGCTGTGATAACTGTGAGTAAAGTCTAAAAAAGCCATTTGGTACTCTCCAATAAAATGTAACATAATTTTAGAGATCACAACATAATTTATATTGTAGATACATACATATATTTTATCTTACGTTTTTGCCTTGAACTTTCATACTCATTCACAAAGTAAGAAGAGTATATTGATTTTATGCATTTCGTTGGTATTCAGATATTCAGAGCATAAGTGAAGATATATGAATTATTAAGTGGTGTCTTGTCTGATAAAATCACGAATAAGCAGATCTTTCAAAGCATAAAGACTTGAAATTTGTAATATATATAGTATTATTATATACATATATAGATAAGGTAAAACTGTATCTTGCACAAGCCAAGAGCTAAGGTTTCAGAGCTTTGCTGGGATATCTCTTTTACAGTTACAGCTATAAATTATATGGTTCGCCCATTGAAGAGTGGCAAATCCAAAATAATGTACATATTTTAATTAGACTAAGCTGCTTTTGAAACGTGAAAGAGAATAATGCTGTCGGTTGAGCTTGACTGCAAAGTTCTTACTTGTTATTCGTACTTTTTTTATTTAATTTAAAATAAAACGTAAGGAAACAAAACACGTTTTAAGCAACTTCAACGAAAAGAAGGCAGCTCAAAAACAAGTGAAATTTGCCGCACACACACACATGTGAATCAGTAAGTGTAATTGTATTAGTGCACTGCTTTACGCGCACTGCTTGCTCAATCGAAGCTTTTGCTTTCGGTTAGAAATAAACGCAGTGTCCATGTTTTGAGTACGTGAGCTGATCCGCAAGCCAGTCAGCAATCGTGATATATTACACGATTTCGCTTTTAAGCATTTTGGTATATTTAATTATACATCATAAGCAATATGTGTACATGTATGTATTTACGGAAGTCTCTTCCTATTGCACTTCTTATTGATTTTTCGCTGGGTAGTTGGTTGGTTAGTTTAATTAGACAATCAAATGACATTGCTTACCATTTCATTTAGGTAGAGCACACGGTAAAGATAAGCATTAAGTTGACTTGTCAGCTGCAAGGCCAAAACCAGTTGGCTTAAAAAAAATATTAAATAAAACAACAAAAACAAGTAAGAAAGCTCTAGTCGGGTCTGCCCGACTACGAGATCCCCTGAACCAAGTCCGAGGCAGTGTTTTAAACAATCTAGCTTATATCTTTTACCGGTACATATTACCCTCTGCGTGCACCCACACACGCACACATATACATACACAAGCACGCGCGCCGCTTACTGCGTAGATGATTTAGCGGCTACGCTTGGGCTGCATTCTATGCAGCATTATGAGAAATTCATTGTTAAATAACTTCGGTTCTAGATCTACTTTCTTAATGAAATTTTCAGGACATAATATTGACATCTAGAGGTGTATATATACGAAATCCCAACTCCCTAGTATTTGAAATACGTTTTTTCCACTTATGGGGCTAATGGGGAGAGGTATCCAAAATTTAATAAGTTTATTATCTGTATTTACATCACAGCAACCTACATAGTCAATTTGGCGTCTCTAGGTATTATGGTCTAAAAGTTATAGCTTAAAAACAAAGTCAAAATATCGATTGTTATCGATAATAAGGAAATAGGATGAGTTATCGAAAAAAAAAATAAACTTGTACTGCGTATGGTATACAAGAATATATATCTAAAATCTCAAATCTCTAGCTTTTGTGGTTTACGAGATCACTGCGTTCATACGGACGGACAGACGGACAGACGGACAGACGGACAGACGGACGGACGGACAGACGGACAGACGGACATGGCTAGATCGACTCAGCTCGTCGTCCTGATCAAGAATATATATACTTTATGGGGTCTGCCACGCCTCCTTCTGCCTGTTACATACATTGTCACAAAACCATTATACCCTGAATTCCCATTTTCAATGGGTTCAGGGTATAAAAAGTGCAAAAAAATCAAAAGTAAACAGCAAGCAAAACAAAGCACAGTTAAAACACAGTAAAATAAAAACAAGTAAGAACTTTGCACATTAACTGAAACGACTGTCAAATACGCTGTAATGAGTCTGAAACCATAAGGCAGTTTATACATATATTTCATAAACTAGTTATTATATATACATACATATACATTAACTCAAAAACAAGGGTATACTTAACGCCTTTTCTTAAAAGTATTCGAGCCAGCAAAGCCTATTTAATAGTTGATGCGAGTTTTCTGGGAGAGAAATCTTATATACATACGTGTCTGCACAAAGCCAATAAACTCTTTTAGGCAGAGTATGCAAATGAAAAGACAAAGCAAAGCAGATGTACAGAATACTTCCGCCAACCCGTCATATATTTTGTATTCGTATAGGTATGAATGTAAATTGACAACAAATGTCGTACTCATTTCTTTATTTCTTATTACTTTTTTTTTTTTTCAAAATAAGTTAAATTAGTGCTAAATAAAGGTAAGCGAGATGTGACGACGTCCATCAAATTAAAAGTGACAGCAAAGTTATTATTTTGCTTTTTGATTCATCGATTTGTGACTCGCAACACGCTGCGTATACGTTACGCATGCTGTGTGGCTTCAATGGCTGCAGTCGGTCTCCATGGGAGACTGGCTAGCCAGGCACTTTCGATTGCATATTACGTCTCGATTGATGGAAAAGGAGTATGAAGTGGGGGAAAATTTGCTATTAATTATTCCATGTCTCATGTCTCATGCATGTAAGAGCTTCTATTGCAATAATTCAACTGATTGAATTGATACCGCACTTGCTGATTACACACAATGCTCGAGCACTTGTTCATATTAATGTGGATTATATATATGTATATGTATATGTATATGTATATGTATATGTGTGTGTTTGTGGATTGGCACCTCTTCAAGTGATAGCGGAAGCGCAGCAACAACAACAACAACAATCGTTTGCTTTAACTTTGCGAACGGAAACCTAAGACCAAATATAAAGAGTCCGAAAGTTGTTTTAATTTTATTTTATTGAATTTTTGCACCTGTCCCAAAGTGGAAATGCGATAGCATGGTGCATATTACAATTATCAATTATATACCACAGCCACGTTTCATCAGTTCAGCTGCTAAGCTGTGTGTGTGTGTGTGTGTGCGAGCGTATTAGTTGGTGCGTGTGTATTAGTGCCGTTATGGCTAAAAAAGTAAGGTATCTGCACACTTTGTCTTGCCACGCTGAGCTTTTAAGCTTGAGGTGCAGCTGCGAACGAAGAAAGCTGATATTGCAGTGAGAGATATAGTACTCCAATCTGAGTTGCAGTACATATAGCTTTTACATAATTCATTTACAGTTGATTATTGCAAGGGAAGTTCGTTGATAGGGTTCCATTGTTATGAAACTTCAGCGCTTTTAAGTGGTATGTAATCTAAGTAAAAGGCAAGGCTATAAGACTTTAGTTAAATATACAGCTAAGCCTTCCTATTCCCCAGAAAAATTGCTGAATTGATTGAGAATTATTTATTATTTTCAGCGGACCATAATCAGATTACAGATTTTCCGTACTTATGTCTCGATTAACCAGATTTTACTTACACAAGTTTTTTTTTCCTTTTTCTGATGAGTTATGAATCTAAATGGTAAAATTTCTATCTGTCTTTTAGAATATCAGAGTTATGATAAAATATTTCAAGAAAAGAAGAGGATAAACTCTTGCTTCGTATGATATACAAGGCCCAAATTCAATTTGTGGCCTCCCTATATACAGTTGGTCGAAATTTACGTCGTTTAGTTTACGTCGTGTTGCATTATAAACATTTGTACAGACAGCTCCATTGTGTTCAGTTTGAGTAGGCTACACTTGCCACCCCACAGCAAATCCATACTGTGAATAATAAAATTCGCAGACGGGGTATCTATAAATATTATTGTTATTGTTATTGTTTTGAATTAAACGTCGATCTTATCGCGGCGATAAAGTGAGCTTTTACATTAATGCGTCGATTTCGAATAGTGCGGCGGGAAAAGCTTTCATCGCAAGAACCCACAAAATACTGAAAGCTTCAATAGCTACCAAATATAGATCCCATATATCATATTTATATACACGAAAATAGCCAAGAAGGTCAATGAATGCGCTTTGTTCTTAATATTCCCAGATATTTGCAGTCAGCACAAGTCGAGTGGGGGTTAAAAATCTGATTTATCTGTTGAATCGATCAACTTGAAATTGGTTGAATTTATGTGCTTGGATCTTCAGATGCGAGCTCAATTTATTTTCCCCTAATTACGCGAAATCTGTTTACTGCGTCTTCGAAAATCAAATGTCGAGCCATCAAATGGAGACGCAGCCTCCTCCTTCTCGACTACCATCAAGATACATATGTATATGCAAATGAAGACTGGGAATCTCGCCAGACTGGCGACTGCTCTCGGCTCTCGTCTGTCGCCTCCTGAGCCTATTAACTAATGAAGTCATAAAATTGGCAGCCATCGTGGTGGGATATGCATATAAATGTGACAGTCTGAAAGGATAAACAGCAACTAAATTGAGTGTACGTCCGATATAAATAAATGTATACGTATATAGAGAAATAACTGTCAAAGATATTAGACTATTTTATGATTCGGCTGGCTCCTGTTTGTGTGTGTTTGTGTGGTCTTCACACTTTCCAAATGCGTTTTATTGATCCGAGCAACGAAGCACTGGACAACGACTACGTGACCGTGGCCGGGCCCACAACAACAACTAAAATGTGATGACAACCGGCACCACAAACGCTTCACTCGCTTTATGACCGGTTGTCCTGCGATGTCCTTCGGCCCAATCACGCACTTGCTGTCTGAACTCTAAAATCACAAACAACAAACAGCCAGCGGGGTGAGCAGAGAGGCCCAGAAAGTAAAAGTGCCTCAACTAAAACCAATTCTTATACCCTAAGTCTAGTCGATTGAAAAAGGGGTTGATATGTTTAGATGTTTTAGATATCATTTATTATCTGTTTCGAGATCGATAAACTATATATAAGTAGATAAAGCTCTCTCTTTCTATGTCTTTTCATGTTCTACAGAATTTTTTGTAAATATTGTCTTGTATTCCACGGTATTATTAACTAAACTTTGTTATCTATTGTCAACCCTAGTTTTCAAGTCAATAATAGTAGATTTTGAGACTATCTTAAGAGTTAGTAGAAAGCATTTCCTATCCCATAAAGTATAGATTATTTGACCAAGCAAAGACTCAATAATTGCCTGATCAACAATCTATATATTTATGGACTAGAGTCTTCAAAATTTAGTATATAGATTATATTTTAGAAAGGGCTCCAGGGAATCACCTATTCGAGCAGTCTTAACTACTATACTTACCGGTCACCCTCATTTTGGCCAATTGGCTGGCACTATGGCCAACATCAAATGTAGTTTGTTAGACGTTTATGACGCTTCACTGTGAGGGCTTAACTCGGGCCTAATGACAGCCCTCTGTCCGCCCACACTAATTGCGCCTGCCATGAACTTGACCAGTCCAAATGTTGTAAATCTAAAATTATAGCTGAAACGATTGAATGATTGGACGATTGACGTAGTGAATGATTGAACGCATTCACTAATTATAATGCATTCCATCAGCTCGGACATGGAATTCATATTCCATTATTATTTTGAAATACAACAAATCACGAAATGCCAGACAAATGAAATTAATTACAAATTTCAGGCTTGTTTTAATTTTCATATATAAATGTACATTATTATATATGTATTTATGTATATACCAAAATTTGTGTATTTCTTATCGGATTTGTACAATAAATATAATAAAACAAAATAAACACGCAGCTAGATTAATTATAATTCGGAAATAGCGTGTTCGTCTTTTCCGAAAAAAAGACACTATAAATAATCTACACAGCAATTCCTAATAAATGAATTCTAACAAACACTCAAGCTCAAGTAAATATTCCAGTTATTTTTTATTTTATGAAGAATTTTGAGTTTATTCGTTTATTTATTTAGTTGAAATATGTACATATATGTGTGTATATATTACATTGGAGCTTTATAAGGGCGAAATATGTCGCTGAATGTATAATAATAACAAAGAACTTTTCCGATAGTTTTTGATGTACTGAAATTGAATCTGAAAGGAAGAGGTCTTATCATGTTGTTAGGTTAGCAAAACTTTATATCCTTAAAGCGCTATCATTTATGGTTTTAGAGATATTTTTACATAAAGTACAACACTGTAAAGATAAATTGACGATATCTCTTAAACCTTCAGTTAGGGGCATTTGAAAATCGAAATTCTAATGTAGAACGTTGAAAATGTATATATACATATATAATATATAATTTTAGCATATACATATATATAAAATGCTTGATTATTAATTTCATTAAAATCTTTTGTCCTATAATTGATTCTTCGAATTACTTTTAGTTAGAGAAAAAGCTTAATGAGCAAGGATTTATTATGTATGTGTGAACATGTATGAGAGTAGGAATGAGGTACCTTATATATATGTAGATACATTAATAAATGAATTATAGATTTCTAGGAAACTATCCACGTACATTTCGTGACTAAATTAAAGGGAATATCTGTAATCTAATAGAAGTCCAGAGAACTGCGTTTCTATTTTCTTTACAAGCTTCATTATGGGCAGTAAACACTTATTTCGTGTATATATATATACTTATTTATATATATATTGTTTGTAGGTATTGTAGAAGTAAATAAATATCATTATATGATTATATCAATATGCCATAGAAAATGCAATGTGCTAACTAAATTAAGTGCGTCTATTTGCGTAAAGACACTTTGGCTCTAAGTTATGCGCAAATTGATTTGGAAATTGTTTATCAACAAAGGCGAAGGCGATTGCAAAGCCGAGCTCGCATGGAGGACGGAATGTAAATAGTGCTCAATGTAAACAGTAAAAAGCAAATACATACTTACATAATATAATTAGGTTTGTCTTTATATATACTATATATAGGACTTGTTGAGTTAAAACTATCGAGGCAAAAATCGAAAAGGAATTGCAATTGAAATGAAATGCACTATTATTTTGTATTTCTGGACATATTGAGAGAAAGGGAGAAAACTCAGAAAAGAGAAATTGTAAGTGAGAGTAAGCGAAAGCAGGAATAATAAAGAGTCAATTTATTACAGTACAAAAATTAAATAATTGATGTGCATAAAAACATAAGTCGATCGACCTACAATTAATGGATATTATCGATCGACCGAGCCACGTTCCATTTTATCGTTCATTCAAGCCATTTGACAGCCTAATCGTTCATTAGAACAAGAACTCATAAGTTTTGTTATCGCTGGGTTTATGGGCCCTATCTAAACTCAATTGACCAGAACTGGTCTAGTCTATAACAGCTTGCATTGATAGACGAGTGTATATAGTATATAACTCAGTTCAATGGGTTTCTTATCGATGAAGAGCTTGTCCCTCTCTTAGCTTTAATCAGAGGACTATAAAATTGCCCATTAAATATATTTGTTTGGACATAATGAAAGAACAAAGCGCAGACGCGGTCCAGCCATGACCCCAAATCCTTTGTAAAAACAGGCGCACAAAGGCTGTGAATAAGCTGTCCGAATCTGAGAGCTGAGTGTGGAATGGGTGCGGGTTTATTTTCTTTTAGCTGCCAATCAAACGGGGCGACAAATGGCTGCCATTTCACATCGAGTAATCGCTTTAAGTTCCCAGTTGAAGGTCACGCCCCAAACATACATACGCACTTTGTGGCAAAGGTCAACTTTTAATGAAGTTTACAATTTATTTGCAGATTCGGCTCGGGCAGCAGCCAAGCGTCACAAAATAGCGGCGATATTTGCCGCATCTGCCATTGCGAGAGCGATCCACAGAATCCGCTGCTGACGCCCTGCTACTGTTCGGGCAGCCTGAAGTATGTGCACCAGGCGTGCCTGCAACAGTGGCTGACTGCATCGGCGACCAACTCCTGCGAGCTGTGCAAGTTCCCCTTCATCATGCACACCAAAATAAAGCCCTTCAATGAGGTAAGTGGCAGCAGCAGCTGACATTTCTCTATCTCTATTACTCAAACTAATTTATTTCGCATTGTTTTTGTTTTTCTTTTGCGCATTGTTTGGCTTCCTTCCTCCCTCTCTCTCTCTGTCTCTCCCTTTGCCTATGACTCTGTGCCGGGCCATCGATTGCATTGCGGTTGACAGTGGCGCAGCCTTGACATCTCCAGCATTGAGAGGCGCCGGCTCTGCTGCTCGGTGCTATTCCACTCAGCGGCCGCCCTGTGCGTCATTTGGTCGCTGTGTGTGCTCATCGAGCGGGCCGCAGATGATGTAAAACGTGGAGTGATTGGTTTGTACACCCCATTAACTCTCTCTCTCTCTGTATATATATACATGTACAATGGCTATGATTAAAGTTAACTGCATTTATTCACCCACCCACAGATTGGCCCTTCTGGACAAAGCTGGCTGTTGTTACCGTCGGACTGACTGGAGGCATTGTCTTCATGTACATTCAGTGCAAGGCCTATCTGCATCTCTGCCATCGCTGGAAGGCACTCAACAGGCGAGTAATCCAGCCAGAGGAAGATAGCTAGTTTTTCTTATAGATAATGGGTGCACATAGGCAGTTGTATTAGTGAAGTAACTAGAGACTCCAATTGCACTTTACGAGATAATTAGAATTGTAAACTATATCAGTATCAGTATATAGTATTCTATTTATAGCGTTTACCACCTGTACATTCAGATCAAGGCTTAATTATATATCTGTCATAGCTCGTATGCACCCAATAGGCAAGTTGTCTCGCCTGAAAGCTATATTCTCTTATATATCATTCTCTCTTCTGTAGCTGTGCTTCTGTATAATCTACTATAATAATCAGAGACTTCAAGTCTAACATCTATTTAAATTTACTATGAATTATTGAATTGTTTTAATACAATTTAAAAGCTCTCATATTTTCTATAAATTGTTGTACAAATATGTAAGATTTAAAGCTGTGTCTAAGTATTATAGAACCCATAAAGTTATAGTAAATTTAATTTAAATATTGTAATTTCCCTACCTCATAATTTCTTGAAGAGCAATATGTAAGGTACATTTCAGTAACGATTGCCAATCATCTTATATAAGAGCAGGGCATTTAAAGAGAGCAATAAGATACATTTTAATTGAATGCCATTTAATACTTCAATATCTATATAATAATCCATGTTACATAGCATATACCTAAGGTAGTTTTGCCTATAGCATTTATCAATCTTCTGGTTCTACCGGCATGCACTTTCGACGACATTCAGTTTGCGTGCAAAAGCGGTTAAAGTTGCCACCGCAGCCAAGAAAGATCATCTTGTTGCAGGAGTTGTGTAGCATATTGTAATACCACATTTCGGACATCGCATTCTCTTTGCACCAGTAGTAGGTATTGTGGCCCAGATCTCTGCGCACATGGCATACCTGTTTAACTAATGCACACTTTGTTAGTTAGTTAATCACTTGGTAGGCTACTTTATAACTTACTAGGTTGTCCAACACATCTAGCCGATCTTCTTCCATGAACCGCTGTGTTGGCCGCAAATACGGCAAAGGCGACGAGTAACAAGTAGAACTTCATTTCAATATCAGTTTCAAATGCAAACTAATTAGACACTTGTTAAGATCTGGTCTTAAATACCAAAGTGGCTGTAGAGTTATTGCGAATTCCTTGGAACAAGTGTTTGCAACGGCTATAAAATCTAATGCACAAGTGTAAAAACAAACCGAGCTTACCAACTGCTGAACACACTGCTTTTATCACTTGTCTCAAAACATCCGATCTATCATATTGATTTCCTCAAGCTTTGACAATGTTTATAGGCTCTTAAGATGTATTTAGCTCAAACAGTTGTTTACTTTTGATATAAAGAATTCGGAGTTAATTAATAGTAGCTGTAGTAGGATCTAAAGTAGTAGTAATAGTAGATAGAAGTAGTTAGTAGTTAGTAGTTAGCAGTTAGTAGTTAGCAGTTAGTAGTTAGTAGTTAGTAGTTAGTAGTTAGTAGTTAGTAGTTAGTAGTTAGTAGTTAGTAGTTAGTAGTTAGTAGTTAGTAGTTAGTAGTTAGTAGTTAGTAGTTAGTAGTTAGTAGTTAGTAGTTAGTAGTTAGTAGTTAGTAGTTAGTAGTTAGTAGTTAGTAGTTAGTAGTTAGTAGTTAGTAGTTAGTAGTTAGTAGTTAGTAGTTAGTAGTTAGTAGTTAGTAGTTAGTAGTTAGTAGTCAACAGTTAGTAGTTAGTAGTTAGTAGTTAGTAGTTAGTAGTTAGTAGTTAGTAGTTAGTAGTTAGTAGTTAGTAGTTAGTAGTTAGTAGTTAGTAGTTAGTAGTTAGTACTTAGTAGTTAGTACTTAGTACTTAGTAGTTAGTAGTTAGTAGTTAGTAGTTAGTAGTTAGTAGTTAGTAGTTAGTAGTTAGTAGTTAGTAGTTAGTAGTCAACAGTTAGTAGTTAGTAGTTAGTAGTTAGTAGTTAGTAGTTAGTAGTTAGTAGTTAGTAGTTAGTAGTTAGTAGTTAGTAGTCAACAGTTAGTAGTTAGTAGTTAGTAGTTAGTAGTTAGTAGTTAGTAGTTAGTAGTTAGTAGTTAGTAGTTAGTAGTTAGTAGTTAGTAGTTAGTAGTTAGTAGTTAGTAGTTAGTAGTTAGTAGTTAGTAGTTAGTAGTTAGTAGTTAGTAGTTAGTAGTTAGTAGTTAGTAGTTAGTAGTTAGTAGTTAGTAGTTAGTAGTTAGTAGTTAGTAGTTAGTAGTTAGTAGTTAGTAGTTAGTAGTTAGTAGTTAGTAGTTAGTAGTTAGTAGTTAGTAGTTAGTAGTTAGTAGTTAGTAGTTAGTAGTTAGTAGTTAGTAGTTAGTAGTTAGTAGTTAGTAGTTAGTAGTTAGTAGTTAGTAGTTAGTAGTTAGTAGTTAGTAGTTTTTAGTTTGTAGTTTGTAGTTAGTAGTTAGTAGTTAGTAGTTAGTAGTTAGTAGTTAGTAGTTAGTAGTTAGTAGTTAGTAGTTAGTAGTTAGTAGTTAGTAGTTAGTAGTTAGTGGTTAGTAGTTAGTAGTTAGGAGTTAGTAGTTAGTAGTTAGTAGTTAGTAGTTAGTAGTTAGTAGTTAGTAGTTAGTAGTTAGTAGTTAGTAGTTAGTAGTTAGTAGTTAGTAGTTAGTAGTTAGTAGTTAGTAGTTAGTAGTTAGTAGTTAGTAGTTAGTAGTTAGTAGTTAGTAGTTAGTAGTTAGTAGTTAGTAGTTAGTAGTTTGTAGTTTGTAGTTTGTAGTTTGTAGTTTGTAGTTTGTAGTTTGTAGTTTGTAGTTTGTAGTTTGTAGTTTGTAGTTTGTAGTTTGTAGTTTGTAGTTTGTAGTTTGTAGTTTGTAGTTTGTAGTTTGTAGTTTGTAGTTTGTAGTTTGTAGTTTGTAGTTTGTAGTTTGTAGTTTGTAGTTTGTAGTTTGTAGTTTGTAGTTTGTAGTTTGTAGTTTGTAGTTTGTAGTTAGTAGTTAGTAGTTAGTAGTTAGTAGTTAGTAGTTAGTAGTTAGTAGTTAGTAGTTAGTAGTTAGTAGTTAGTAGTTAGTAGTTAGTAGTTAGTAGTTAGTAGTTAGTAGTTAGTAGTTAGTAGTTAGTAGTTAGTAGTTTTTAGTTTGTAGTTAGTAGTTAGTAGTTAGTAGTTAGTAGTTAGTAGTTAGTAGTTAGTAGTTAGTAGTTAGGAGTTAGTAGTTAGTAGTTAGTAGTTAGTAGTTAGTAGTCAACAGTTAGTAGTTACTACTTAGTACTAACAGTGACAGTTAATAGTTTGTAGATAAACCAGGCAGCAGGAAATTGTTGGGAGCTCATATAGTATATTCGAAAATTCTTGATTATTCGACTTAAGCTTCTCCTGCCCATCTATATAAATGAGCATATATATTTACGCACAAAAGCCAGATACTTGAAATTTGATGAATATAATCTAGTATAGCAAATACTACCCAATTGCACTGAGTTCATGATATATTTTAGTCGATCATTCTCGTCCACTAATACTTATTATACCCTTACAAAGAGTATTTAAGACATTTTCTAATGTTTCTCATCTCGATGGTCTTACAGGATTCTGCTCATACAGAACGCACCAGAGAAGATTCATCCATTGGCGCCGCCGTCGCCAGTTGCTGCCCACCATCAGTTCAGCGAGCGGCACAGCTCGCTTGGCCACGGTGCAATCAATGGAACGGTGGAGATCAACGCCTCTGGCGGCGCTGGTCACTCCGTGCATGACTCGAGCTGCGGCGCTATGGAGAATGCTTCGTCAACAGGTCTGCATCAGCAGCAGCAAATGCAGCTGCAGCTGCAGCAGCGTCTGTTGAATGCCTCGCCGCAGCACATGCTGCAGCTGGACGCAGTGCCGCACAGCAGCAGCAGCGCGGGCACCCAGACGGATGATGCGCACGCACAACGTCTGCAGCAGCAGCAGCAGCTGCATAACCAGCAGCTTGGCCAGCCACTGGGTCAGGTGGCTGTGGCCGCCAACATTGAGTGCTCGCAGTCACAGCACAATTACGATCGCGACTGGGCGCTGGACGATGTGGTGTCGCAGATCTCCTCGTTTCGGCCCTGCCCGCAGGGCTCGGGCAGCATGACACCGTTCCACGACTCCATACACAATGTGCTGGAGCACTCGGAGAGCTCCAGTCGCGGCTCGGCCACAGATTTGTGCGCCGGCTCGCGCCAAGATCTCAGTGCCAGCGGCATATCCACAGACACGGGCCGTGAGCACGCGATGCAGCTGAGCAGCTTTAGTGGTCAGTAGCAGTGAATGCGTCCGTCTTTGACTATAGACTAATCCTATTTCCATCTGCAGGCAGCGGTGAGCATAAAGCGCCTTCAATTAGCTCCGGGGTCTCGCATGCTGTGGCCAATGGCTTGGGCGGTTTTGTCTATAAGCCTCACCAGTCGAAACGCTACTCCAACTCGTCCATTTTTCTGGAGAATCGTGATATACTCAATGACTCGCCTTTGTGCGTGGGCGTGGGAACGCCCCTCACCTACGACTACAGCACACCACCAAAGATCGACTACCGCCACTCGAGCATATTGGGCGAAGAGGGGCAAACGGGACTCAGCTGCTGTGCCACCGCCGCCGACTGTCGTCTGGGCAGGGAGGTGGATGTGCGTCGTTATTCGGACACCAAGCTGGACATGGAACAGGAGGCGATGCTGCGCAACAAGAATGTCGATGGCAACGACACGGTGCTGGACATAGAGCTGCCCTCCTCGCCGCTGTCGCCACCAGCTGCCTACGCCGGACACCACCAGCACCCCCATCAGCAGCAGCTGGTGATTCGTCGGTCTTTTGACAAGGGCGTGGATGAAACGAATAAGAGCAGCAAGTGCTCCAATCGTTCGTCCGGGGGGGATACGCAAATGGATCGTTCGCGTTTGTTCTTCAAGTCGTTGCCAAATCTCAGCAGCAGCTGCGAAAGTCTCATCAAAAAGTGATTGTCCTTTATCTCTCTAACATGTTAAAAGTATTTAGGCAGACAGACCCACAAATTCATTTTTTTTCGTTTATATCTATTCTTGACCTATCCTATCCTTGGAGCCGTTCCTAGTTTAATTTCGTATCTCGTAACCATACAAACAAAGCCCATAAACAATTTTGAGACTGCAAACAAAACAAAACACACATGGAAAATAATGTACGTTTAGAACAAAACAAAAAACAAATATAGTTTCATTTGGAGAAAAGAAAGAACAGTATCTATATATGTTAACAAGGATCTATATAGACAGGCACTGAACAAATGAAGAAACATACAACTTATAGATATATATATATATATACCGACTAAATTACTGCAATTCATGCAGAAATACATTTTGCCCGTTTTCACAGCTTGCGCTGATTGTCAGCCCCGCCCCCATTTCCTGTCCTCCTCCTCTGCTGAATAGGCCAAATCCCTTTTATGTGTAGCTCATATATATACATATATGTATACACTATATAATGACATGCATGGAGTTGTAGACGTGAACTTGTGACATTTTGTATTTTGTTTCTTAACTTCTAAGTCAAATGAAAATTTTAAAAATTGATCTGTGATTAAGCGTCATTGAATATATACACATAAAAACATAACCTAAAATACATTAAAATAATAATTATAATAATAATAACAGCAGCAAACACAACCGTAACAAAGCATAAAATATGTAATTTTTAACTATTTAAAATGGCATTTTGATGATTAAAAGTGCAAAAGCCCCTCGGCCTGGGAGCTTCTCCGTGCAGCTTCAGCGGCTCTCTATGTAAATCCTCAGCTTGCGAAAATTGAAGCCGATTTAGATATATAGAATTAGCATAATATACAGTGTGCATACTTATGATCGCGACATTTTTTATTATGCATTACATTATTTAAATAAATATATGCAAAACAAATAAAACAGACAAAAAACACTATTCCAAAGAGAATCACGAGCATTTAACACCGGGTGGAACTAGAACAAGCGAACTGAACTACAATAGTTCCAAAAAGAAAATGGCGGGTGAAAAAAAAGACAAGTTAATTTATCGTTTTAAAAACTTTAGCTTTTATTTTTTAACATATTAGTCTTTTGCTCATTACAATAAATATGGCTTTTAATAAATATGGTGGATCATGATGAGAAATGAGGATGACTTTGGTTAAAGCTGATCGCTGGCTTCCAGCTTTGCAGATTCTACTTTGGGGCATTTCCATTCGTGGGAGTCTTAGCTTTCGAGTGCTCCTCCTCGTTCTTCTTGATGTTCAGATGAGCTGGTCCGACTTGCTGAATTTGAATCACTCGCTCCTTGGACTTGTCCTCAATAGGACGCGGCTTGGGCACATTCACCGTAAGAACACCATCCGAGGACAGAGATGAGATGACCTTATCGCCGTCGTATCCCTGGGGCAACGCATAACGACGCACAAAATGGCGCGAGATGTAGCCATGGCCATCCTCGCGTTCTTCGTGCTTGCCCTCGACTATAATCGAGTTGTCTACCACCTTTACGCTCAACTCTCTGGGAGTGAACTGGGTGACATCCATGCACACCTGGAAGCCATCTTTGCCCACCTGCGAGACAGGCCAATTCCAAGCATCGACATCTCCATTTGTTAGCTTTGTCATATCACCACGGCCACGACGATTGGCCAACATCTTTCCCACTGGCGACGTTGGGCACTCGGGATGTGGGCACTGCCAAGGACTCAGCAGCGACTGCGGCATGCTCCTGGCTTGGAGCTGGCGCGGATGCATGCCCAATCCAAAGTCGTAGACGGGATTACGAGGCTCGTTTAGAGCATCAACCAGTGTAATTAAATGAGACAACGACATTTTGTTTTTTTTTTTTGCTTATTTAAAATTCAGGTTATGTAGCTCAGAAAAAATTTGTTTGCCGGTTTTTAACTTTTCTTTCGCTCAGCGAAGATCTTGTAACAAATACTGTTGTTCAACTGTAACGGCTCAAGAGCTTGCTGCCTTCTTTTATAGCCGGCAAACGGGCTCTTCTAGAAACATCGCGTCATTGCTAGAGTGTAATGAGAGAAAACAAAAACATCGCATAGCTGTAAGAGATTAGTTGTTCACAGAGCGAAACAACAAGAGAGAGAACAGAAACATCGCAAAGCTGTAAGAGTAAAAGTCGTTCGCAAACCGAAATAACTAGAAAGAGTGCATGCGTGAAGAGGGAATCATAGACTGAAAAACAGTAATGCGAAACAAAAGCAAGCAGAAATGCAAAACGCAAAATGCACTCTTTGAATCTTTATTTACTTTTAAGTTTTAAGTACATAATGTGCTTATTTTTACTGAATACTTGTAGTCGTAATTGTTTCACACTTGTTTAGGAAATCATAATTTCATGTCATAGTTTCTCATCTTGTCTTCCTGCAGGCCCTATCATGTAATTATTGCGAATTATTGAAAAACACAAAAAACATTTATAGATTAAAACGCATTCCAATTCGATATTATTTATCATTATAATTATTTTGCTTTATTTTGTTTTTTAGTTCTGGGTTGCGCATCAATTATCAGTCTCTACTTTCACTTAGCCGCTGCCATGTTTGGCTCATCTGCCTTGCCGGCGGCTGCGCCGTTCTCGCTCGTCTGCTTCTTGGCTAGTAAAATTGCCGCGTCTACAGCAGCGATCTCCTCCGCTCCCTTGGTGGCCTTTTCAATCTTCTCCTGCTCCACGGGCGGCTCCTCGGCATCTGTTTTGGCTTTCTTGGCGGCTGGCATGTCCTCTTCTGCATCTTCTTCGGCGGCAGCTTTTTCGGCTTTCGAATTCGAATTCGAGCTGGACGAATTGCCATTTGCATTGGCATCTTCGGATTTCGCCTCGTCAGCCTCTGCCGCGGCTGTGCCACTGCTGCTGACGGCGTTGGCGTCGGTGGAGTCCTCCTTTTCGTCAGTGGCAGCGACAGCGACTGTGGAAGCAGCGGTGACGGCCACATTGTCATTTTCAGCAGTATCCACTTCCATTGACTTTGACTCTAGAGTTGGCTTCGGCTCGCCATTGTCGCCATTGGAATTGGAAGTGGAAATGGAGTTGGAATTGGAAGTGGAAGTTTGCACAACGGGCTCAGTCTCTTTCTCTTTTTCTTTTGTTTTTGCATTTGCAGTCTCATCAGCAGTTTTATCTGCGTTCGTGTTGGCGTTGACGTCGCCGTCAGCGTCGGCGTCTGCCTCTCCGTTGCCATTGCGCTCTTTAGCGCTCTTCTGCTCACCGCTGGAAGCGACTACTGCTGCTGCAGCTGTTTTTAGGGTTGGCTGCTCCACTTCGTTGGCTGCATTTTTTCCAATTGGCAACTGGGCATCCTTCGGCTGTGCCAGCACGGGTAACGGTACTGCAGCCGACTGCTGCTGCTGCGGCTGCTGCTGAATGTCGACGATGCGCTCAATGGGTCGCTCCTCGCCCGCTTTGGAGGCGGGCGGCGGTGGCGGTGGTGGCGCTTTAACAGTTAGAATGCCATCCGAAGAGAGCGTCGAGTGGACATCGGCCGGATCGAATCCTTTCGGCAACATGTATTTGCGTATGAAGTGACGCGAGATGACGCCGTGGCCATCCTCCTTTTCGTCATGCTGCCCCTCGACCACGATGCAATTGTCGATAGTCTTCACGGTAAGTTCGTCCGGTGCGAACTGCTTTACATTCATGCTCACCTGGAAGCCATTACGATTGACCACCGAATAGGCCGATGCCGATTTGCTGGCAACCGACGAGCTGGTCGAAGTGGTTGCCAACGAGGAATTGACCTTGTCGCCCAACTCTTTCTCCAGCTCTAGCAGGGACTTATTGCAGCAGACGGTCTTGGCGCCGGCCACACGGCTGTAGGGATGATGACGATGCTGACCCTGTACGTGCCCCTGTCCCCCACCCTTGATGGGCACCCACAACACCCCACCAGAGGCTGTGGGCGAGTGGGCGTGGCCGTGGGAGTGGGCGAGACGCGTGCCACGACGCGTGCTGTTTGAGGGCGACAGCTGCGGGTGCGAGTGCGATAGCTGAGTCGGCTGTGTGGCAACCGTCGCGGCGGCCAGCTGCTCCAGCGGATACATACCGAAGCCCACATCGTCGATGTCCATGCCTAGACCTAGGCCGAGACTGGCGCTGCGATTAAAGTTGAAGTCGTGCAGCTCGTCGGCCAGGTCAAGTATGAACGGTATTAGCGACATTCTCCGATTTAATTCACTGGGGGATGGGGCACTTGGCTTTTAATTGTCTCTGCTGCTGGCTGGGATCTGATGACACTGACACTTGGCACTGGGCACTAGAGCACTGAATAACTGTCTGCTACCGTTCCGCGTGCGATCCGTTCCGGCTTCTAACTGGATTGCGTTTGAGCTCTTATGGCTGAATGTTCAACCTTTTAAACGACTGTGCAGCGCTGAATGGAAAGCAAATGTCTGGCCTGGAAGTGCGCTGCAGCAGCGGCTACGAATGCCGGCTCGTACTCAACTTCGTTGTCGCTGAGTCGCTGAGTCGGTGTCGACGTCGACGTCGGCTTATGCAAAGTGAGGCTGGGCAAACGTTTCCCATGTGCAATCTTTGTTTATTTGCTCAGTTTTGGCAAAAAATCAATAGAACAAAACCTGGCGACGACACCCCTTGAAACAAGATCCAAAAGTATTGCTTATCTACTAAGAGTACTCACGAGCACGCATGCACACACATGCATACATGTACATACATATGTACATATGTATATATGTATGTACATGTCTGCTTTTTCGCAATACGAAGTTGGCAATTTTCCGGTTGCGAGAACAAAGAAAGTATTCCAGGCCGACGACTATGGAGACACACAAGCCGGCAACTTGAAAACCGGCTCCAGCCTCTCGACCTACGCCTCGGCCCTGCTCATGAGTTACCAAGACAATATATGTATGTACATACATATGAATACTGTATGTACGTACATCTACGCATACACTTCCATATACAAACATACAAATATATACATAAATGAAGATACGAGCATGTAAAGTAGCCATGTTGCAGCTGAATTCCCTGCGCTCAGCCGGCAAACAGCTAAACAGCTGAGAGGCCGCAAAAACGTATCGTGCCACCGGCCGGTTGCCGAACCGGCGCGATTGTAGCAACTACAACAACAGCTGGTTTTTTGCGTCTCTCCACAGACACACACACATATACACACATGTGCATTTGTGTCTGTGGTCTGGAAGGCCGACCGGCAACTGAAAATTTGTTGATAATGGAAACGAGTGTAAGGGGGCAACGGTCTGCAGTGGGGCAGGCGCAAAGCATGCGCAATGCCCCTTGACGGTGTTGTATGTACTCACATACATACTTATACATACATATGTACATATGTATATTATGAATTGCATTTCTACAGCAACGCTGTGTGTAGCTGAATACATGCAGAAAACATAGTTGTACATGTGTGCGTAAAAAGTTTGTTACACATACAAGCAATTCCCAGACATGAGGCAGACACTAGTTTGGAGACTTTTGCAATAGAGCAACCGGCAAACAAAGTGTGGAGCTGGATAGGTGTCAATTAACGAATACCATTTCGTATGTACATATTTGTATATATATATATATACGTATATATATATATATATATATATATATATATGTATGTGCATACATAGATATTCATGTTTATTAAGAGAGTAATCGTGGAAATGCATAAGCCAAACGTAGCTTAGCTGTATACAGAGTACACTGCACTCATACATACATAAATACATACACATTTGCATAATATTTCTATAATCTGTTTTATACCTTATGAAGAAGTACGTATTTACATTTGTCTACAAACAAATGTACATATGTATGCACATATGTATGTACATATGTGCAATACCTATGCTAATACATATGCAGATATGTACATGTATGTTCATTTGTGTGTATGTGTGTCCTAAAAGCTTTTTCCTTTTAAAATTCTGCTTTCTCTTTGTAATTATATATCGATAATTTATGGTCAATTGAAATCTTATCAATATATGCCTATTTATACCTATATACATACATATGTACATATGTATAACATTGGATTCAATAAATTTGCCAGATTAACAAATGAAATCTGCAGTAGAATATTAATAAACATGCATCTGGAAAGCTTCAGAACATTCTACCATCACCATTGTATTTGTTTGTTGTTGTTGTGCTTATCACTCGCACTTGCACAGTGCCCCCAACTGCTGCTATCATAGCGAGAGACACTCTCACTTTCACTGCTAGATAATGTTTCGTATGAATATACAAATATGTACATATGTATGTATTTTTATGTATATGTACACACATAAATATATTCGAGCGATTTCGAGAAGATTTGTAAAATTATTCAACTCTGGCCAGAGCCAGAAATTTCGTAGGCATTCTCAGACCCGCCATCTCTCTCACACGCACAGCGCGCGCGTAAGCAAAAGCCACCACCAGAGCTGCTATAAATAGCCGACGCATTTCAGTCCCGTCATCAGTTTGAATCGTAAAAGCGAAGCAACAGGAAATTTACAGAGCTTTTCTGCAAGGAGTAAAAGCAACATACATCAAATTTCTTTTTAAAAAGGATCAAAAGTATTATTTGAAAATAAATATCGAAATGGCAAATCTTCCACTTCTGTTGAGCCTGGCTGACGACCTGGACCGCCTCTCAATGACGCCTTTCTACGACTCGCCCTACTACTGGCAGAGACAACAGCGTAATCCCTACCTGGCTCTGGCTGCAGTACCTCTTGAGCAGCAGTTGCGCCAGCTGGAGAAGCACGCCGGAGGCGTTGTCCGCCCAGTATCCAAGGTGGGCAAAGATGGTTTCCAAGTCTGCATGGACGTTGCCCAGTTCAAGCCCAGCGAGCTGAACGTCAAGGTGGTGGACAACTCCATTGTCGTCGAGGGCAAGCACGAGGAGCGGGAGGATGATCACGGCTACATCACACGCCACTTTGTGCGCCGCTACGCCCTGCCCGAGGGTTACGAGGCCGACAAGGTGGCCTCCACCTTATCCTCGGACGGAGTGCTCACTGTCAACGTGCCAAAGCCAGCGGCCATCGAGGAGAAGGGCAGCCCCCGTGTCGTCCAGATCCAGCAGGTGGGACCGGCACATCTCAATGTGAAGGAGAACGTCAAGGAGCAGCAAGAGCAGGACACCACCAGCGACAAATAAGCTGCGCATCTCAGAAAACCCCAAGTCATTTTTAGTGTGTAGATCATTTTATAATATTATTCAATTATCAAAGTCAATATCTGTTTTATATATACAATATGTATTTAACCTATTCACACATGCCATACATACATACAAACATACATACAAATATATGTTAAAAATTTCCTTTTCCTTAGCTTTATATGTATGCATACTTAAATGTGTGTATTATTAGTTGAAAATAAAGAAAATAATTTTCCAATAATAAAAAATTTGAGATTTTATTTTTTGTCACATATACATATGTAGGTACATACTTATTTACCCATGTACATCATGTTTATATGTACATACATATGTACATAAGTAGATACATAATAAGTTAATATACAAAGTGTGTATTTGTTAACTATGCAGGGTATTTGAGTTTGACGTACATACGCCAATCCATTCATATTACATCTGTGTGTACACACATACATTGATATCTTCGTATAAAAAGTTTAGGAGTAGCAAATTGCTCAACTTAGCTTTAGTCAAAAGCTTAAAAAATATCCCTTACGTTCAACTGGAATGTTCGCTCCGAAGAGAATACGAAAATCCAAGCAAATGTATTTACATGCATACATATCTTTACACATGCAAACTTACAGACACTCACACATGCATGTGCATGTTTGCACATACAGTAAAAAGAAAACAATGACAAAGAATGACAAACAAACCGGTCTCGGCAAACAGAGATAGCAAGAGTTCAATGTACTTGCAAAACGGCAACGAGAACGTCTCAGTGGATGCAATTTTCTGTGTACGAACTCTTGAATGTATTTTAACATTTTAGGCAAATGCATTTTCAACAATAGCAAAAGTTCGATACGATTTAAAAATGCAGGCTGTTTAAAATAGGGAAAACTTTAAATAATGTATACATATATACACATATATGTACTTATATATATAAAACATATGTATATACATACATTCATATGTGTTTGTACATTATTGCTGCACACAGAAACTTCAAGAAATTGCAAGAACAATATGCGTGCGAGAGAGAACAAACAAAATATGCCGGCTGGCACACAAGCACATGCACGCTGACAGAAAGAGCGAGAAAGTTCAAGAGCGAAATAGCAACAATCAGTAAACTTCATGCCCTTGTGTGTATGTCAGTGTGGCGTCGGTATAAAAGCCCGCTGCGTTCCTTGCGCCTCTTCAATTCCGTTTGAACCATCGTTTCAAGCATATCTGCTGCGCAGAAGCAAACAGAAAGTTTCAATTATTTACCAAGCAACACAATTAAAAGGCAAAAAAAAATGTCAATTGTACCACTCTTGAGTCTGGCCCGTGATCTTGATAGCGCCTACAACGACTGGGACCACTTCCTGGACGATGACTTTGGCTTCGGGGTGCACGCTCACGAGTTATTTCACCGTCCACGTCTGGTGATGCCCCATCATCTGCATCGTCGTCGCTCCCATTTTTTGCCCTACGAGAGAAGCCATCATCAGTTGGTGCCTGTGCGTCGCCGTGGCTCCGCTGGCCAGAACTCATTGCTTCCCGTTATTGGAAAAGATGGGTTCCAGGTTTGCATGGACGTGGCACAGTTCAAGCCCAGTGAACTGACCGTTAAGGTGCAAGACAAGACGATTACGGTGGAGGGCAAACACGAAGAGCGCGAGGATGGCCACGGCCTGATCCAGCGCCACTTTGTGCGCAAGTATACCTTGCCCAAGGACTATGATGGGAACGATGTCATCTCCACGGTGTCCTCCGATGGTGTACTGACTCTGAAGGCGCCTCCACCTCCTAACAAGGAGCAGCCCAACAAAGAACGCATCGTTCAGATTCAACAAACGGGTCCTGCTCACTTAAGCGTCAAGGCACCAGAGGGCGCCACCGACGGCAAAGGCAAGGGTGAAAATGGTGCTGGTGAGAAAATGGAGACAGGCAAATAAGAAGCGGAGAGACGGAGGAGTTTAGTCGAAAACTGAGTGTTGCCACACTGTTCGGAGAGTGCAAGACTTAAAAAAAAAAACAAATACACACACAAACTTTATCACGCTTAGCTATAAGAGATCTTAAATGTTCCCATTTGAAGTGTAAGAATTCCATTTGGTTAACTCTATATGTAATTTCTATTTTAATTATACATGTCATGTGGATCTATAATTTTGTAACATGTAAAAGAGCACCGGCAACACTCGAATTGATGTATTTGCATTAATGTACACTGTGAGAATCTAATAAAAATAATAAGAAAATAATTATGATACAAATGTTTTTGTTTGTTAAAAGTAGAAACAATCTTTAGGGATAAGAAATTTTTATTAAATTCCAAATATGTACATATGTATGTATGTATGTATGCATGCAAATGAATAAAGAAAGTGAATATTTATTAGTGAATACGTATGTATCTGCATGTGTGTATGCGTATTTACGCATTTACTTGAATGCATTTGTACATATGTACATGTGTGTATTCGTGTACATACATGTGTGTATGCATGTACATTCATGTGTGTATGCATGTACATACATGTGTGTACAGACATACATGTATTTACATACATATGTATATATGTACGATGATTTAGTTTGCTCAAGGGTACATTCCATATGTACATACATTTGCATAAGTATATACATATACATATGTACATACTTACAAACATATTTAATTCAAGATGCGATTTTTAGTTTAATAATTGTAATTTGAAAATACAAAAAAAAAACGCAAGCGTATTCATACATACATATATACATTTATGTATGTTCATACATATATGTTTATATGTATGTACATACATTCATACATATATGTTAATATGTATGTACATACATATATGTAGATATGTACATATACATATGTTCATATGTACATACATCTATGTACTTATGTACACATATACATATGTACATACATACATGAGCCGACGTACACTTACATATGTATGTATGTATGTATATTTGCACGTTTAAAAAATGTATTTTGGTAAAAAGAGTTCGTAAAGTGTTTGTAAAGTTGCCTTTTTAATTGCTTTTGACATTTTGCTTTGCTTTTTACACAGTCTGCCATTCTCTCTCTTGCTCCTACACACACATTTACATTTACGTACATATGTTGCTCTTCAGACTCTCTTTCTTTTTACCTTATTTCCGACACACAAGCAAATTGCGAGCGTGCTATGTTTCTCGCTCTGTTTCTCACACACACTAGTAAAAGCTCGATTTTTCTAGAAAATCAACTCAGCTGGCTATAAAAGAGCCGTTGCTTTAGCTTCATCTCTCAGTTGGAAAATTATATTCATCACGTAAGGAACTTCGCTGCGCGAAAAAGTAAAAAAAAAAACTGTTTTTAAATCGACATAACCTGAAAGTCTAATTTAAAAAAGAAAATGTCGCTGTCTCAACTAATTTCCTTGGTTAACGAGCTGCAGGAGCCTCGTATCCCTGTTTACGACTACGGAATGGGTCTGCATCCACTTCAGCTGCGCGCTAAAACCGCTCCGCAGCTGTTATTGAATCCCTGGCAATGTGAACATCCCGAGTGCCCCACTTCGCCGATTGGAAAGATTTTAGCCAACCGTCGCAACCGTGACATGGCAAAGCCAACTAATGGAGCTGGCGATGGCTGGCGTTGGCCTGTCTCCCAGGTGGGCAAAGATGGCTTCCAGGTGTCCATGGATGTCACCCAGTTCTCTCCCAACGAACTAAGCGTAAAGGTGGTGAACAATTCTGTCGTTGTCGAGGGCAAGCACGAGGAACGTGAGGACGATCATGGCTACATCTCGCGCCATTTTGTGCGTCGCTATGCCTTGCCCCAGGGTTTCGAGGGCGATAAGGTCATCTCATCTCTGTCCTCGGATGGTGTTCTCACTGTGAGTGTACCCAAGCCACAACCCATCGAAGACAAGTCCAAAGAGCGAGTGGTTCAAATTCAGCAAGTCGGACCAGCTCATCTGAACATCAAGAAGAATGAGGAGGAGCACTCGAAAGAACAGTCGAAGACTCCCACCAATGGCAACGCAGCCAAGTAGAAGCTGAAAACTGGAAGCAGTCTCACCCAGTCTGGTCCTCATTCCTCACCATACCCGATTGTATTTATTTAAAACCATATATATTGTACTGAGCAAAAGACTAATATGCTAAAATATAAACAAAATGTTATTGCAACAATTCCAACATAATATAAAAAAATGTGTTTTTTATGTTATTGCCAAATTTTTATTTAGCTTTTTAACTAAAATTTTTATCATGACAGCTTAAAATTGCATACTGTCAAACAGAACTAAAACGTTAAGCCACTAAAAAAGAACTAAATCCAATAAATAGAACTAAATCCGCCCAAAATGCCAGTTGTGGAGCCAAATTGCGAACTATGGCAACACTGAACTGTAACTGATCCATTCCAATGAAGATTTCTCTTAGTTTATATCAATTTATTGCGCATTTCAATTTCTACAAGCGTTCTTCTATACGTGTATTTAAAATTAAATAAAATTCTCTATGCAGCGAGCGCGAAGGCCATAAATAGTTCACCTTGAATTTGAATATTTCTGAATGATGCAAAAGGCGGCCTACGAAGATGCCAGGGACAGGCAGCAAGGAAGAGGGAACAGGAGCAGCTACTTCCAGGGCAGCGAAAGTTTGCCTGTTTCATGAACGCGGACGAGCCGCTCGCTTGGTGCATAGTACTTGGCTGGTGGTGGCGGCGGCGCCTTGATGGTTAAGATGCCATCCGTGGAGATGTCGGAGATGACTTCGTTGGCATTGTAGCCTCGAGGCAGCAGGTACTTGCGCACAAAGTGTCGCTCCACGTAGCCGTTGGCACCCTCGCTGCGCTTGTTGTGATTGCCCTCGACAACGATGTAGTCATCGTTGGTCTTCACCACAATCTCATGTGGCCGGAATTGGCGCACGTCGATGTCGATGCGAAAGCCCTTCTCATCCGCATGCACCCGCTCGCCGGTGTAATAGTTGTCCCAGCGCATGGGATACGTCCAGTCGTACGGCGTCGATTGTATAAGCTGATTGCGCACCCGCCTGGTCACCAGCTCGTCTAAGGGCCGCAAGTAGTCGCTGCTGTTGGTGCTGCTGTTGGTGGGCCACCAGACACGAGGATCGTCCCATAGATAGGGATACAACTGGAAGTCGTATGGCGGCTGGTAGAGTGGACGCGGTCGATCCAATTCCCGGGAAAGATCGCGATATGTGGTCGGCACCAAAGACATTTCTGATGGCTTTCGCGTCTCTTACACTTATAAAATTTGTCGATGGCGCTGTCAGCGCTTTTATAGCCTCCCAGAGACGACGACCAAGTGGCCTCGGCGATGGCTGCGCCGGATGCGGATGGCTGATGAATCATCCGCCCGATGCGCGAAGGCCAACAAACAAGACACAAGCGTGTCTAACGGCAACTGCAATATTGGACGCGAGTCAAGTGGACGTCATCAAGGAACAGGGGGACGCAGGCGGGGAGGGGGCCAAGTGCAAGTGGCTGCTGCCAAGCATAATAAAACGAAAGTAAAATTTATTTTTGTTTATGTTTATTGCATTATTTATACATATTCTAATTCTAAAACTATAGGGACTAGATTTTCAGTAGAGGATTCACTGCTCCTTCTCCTTCTCCTTCTCAACAGGCTCCTCCAGTGGAGGATTTGGCTTCACATTGAGCTCCGCTGGTCCAGTCTGCTGAATGGGCACGACACGTTCCTTGAGCGCCGCCTCAACAGCTGGTGGATTGGGCACACAGATGGTGAGGACGCCATCGCTGCTTAGGCTGGAAGTTGTTTTGTCCGCCTCGTAGCCCTCGGGCAGGGCGAAGCGACGCAGAAAGTGACGGGAATGGTAGCCACCCTGTGCATCCTCCTCCTGCTCGGACTTGCCCTCGATGACCACGCTGTTGTTCACGGTCTTCACAGTCAGTTCGTTGGGCCTAAAGTCGCTGACGTCCAGGCACACCTGGTAGCCCTGCTTGCCAATCGTGGCAGCCGGCGAAAATTGTTGCTCCTGGGTGCGCGCTATTTGCTGCCAGTTGCGAGGCACAGTCAATCCCGTCCACATGTGCGGCTCGTGGAAGAAGGCCTGGAATGGCGACACACGCGGCATCCGGGTAAGCTCCTCAGCCATACGTAGAAACATGGGCAACGAACGCATCTTTAACAATTTGTAATATATTCAATCTCTTGTGAAATGCACTTTTGCTCTTTGCTGTACTGCAGCTCCGTTCACTTTGTCGTATTCTGTTGAAATGTGGAGAGCGCAAGAAGCCGGCTGGCTTTTATACAAATCGACCGCGCGGTCGAGAACGTTCCGGCGCTCTCTCGTCTTGGCAGCTGATGCAATTTGCAATGTTGTCGCTGTGCTGCCATTTAAATAGTGTATTTTTAGAGAATGTTTGTGTTTTTTTAAATTTGGGTAAGCACATTTTCGATTTTATTTATATTTTAGCAATAGAACTTTCGATTACTTTCAAGAAGTTTCTTTCAAGCGCAGCATTTTTCCCGTATTTACAAACAAAATTAAGGCAGGTCAGTACAATAGTAGAAGAGAGGGAGAGAGAGCGAGAGAGAGAGAGGGAAATTTAATGAGAGTAGACGTGTGCGTGTGTGTGTGCGCGCTCAGCAAAGTAAACCCGTGTGCAAGTGTGCGTGAGATAAGAGACATGACCGTAGTAAAGGGGCACATTTTGCCATAGATATGAGATACTCTTTTTTTATAGTGTTGTGATAAGTGTATAAGATAAGAAATGCAATTTCGAGATGTGGATTATTGTTTCATTATAAAAGTATGTATGTCTGTTAAGTCTTTACGTAACAGGCAACCCGCAAGTTCTACAGATTATTTTTTTTTTTATTTTAACGTATTCAAAACTTCTTTATAATTGTAAAAGAAATATAATTTATTCCGCAACCATAAATATTCTTAAAATCAGTGTACATTATATATGATTAATTTAAAAATTTGAATTAAATTTGTAAATTTGTAAGTCAAAAAGTAAGTGCAAAAGGGAATGTAATTTTGGGATCTCACTGTGGAAGACCCTCCTTCTCGGCCCATTCCAGCCAGGAGCCATGATAGACGCTCAAGCTGTTGGAAAACAAGTATTTAGTATAGATACATTCCAGATGTCCAGAAGAGGGAGAGACTTACTTGGTAAAGCCTGCAGCCTTGGCGATCTCTGCGGCCTCAGCGGCACGTCTGCCCGAGCGACAGGTGAATATGATGTTTGCATCAGTAGCAGGCTTTGCACGTCCATATTTCGTTTCAAAATCCCCAGCCTCAGACTTCAAAGCAGTTTCCAATTCGGGCACTGGAATATACAGAAATAGAAATATGAACACAAATCCCCTTTGTTTAGTTTGAATCTACATACAGGGCACATTGAGGCTAGAGGGGATGCTGCCAGTTGCCGTCAGCTCATCCGGATTGCGCACATCGATCAAATAGATCTCTGGATGGTTGGGCACATCTTTCACTTGTTCGTAGGTGGCGGACATTATATTGCTTCGATCAATATGCAAATTAGCGGCACTCAAAACTGTACTTTCACTTGGCTTGATTGTCGCTGGATCACTAAGTTCTCTGTTTGACGAAGCGCTGGCACTTATTATAGGCGAGAGCGCAGCTACTGTCAGCACGATGACGACTGCGTCGACAGCGACGGCGGCGGCGACAGCAGCGCCGTTGTTAATGTTCATCAGCCGCATGCTAGAGCTACAATAAAGCAACCGCAGCTGGACTCAGATTCAGATTCAGATTGTTAGTCGAAATCTAACCTGTAGCCGGTTTCCATTGTTGTTGTCGCTTTGTGGTAAAACGCTGGCGACAACCGCCACCGGCCACTCATCGGATTTCACCTCAGACGCCGTTTCAATGCGAACGTTAACTGTTAACGTCTGCCAGACGCCAGCAACAGTCGCTGGCTGTTTACTATTTTCAAAATGTATCGAATTTAAATTCAAACAAAGGGTGTCTGCGGTTTTTTTTGGCGGGCTTTAAAAGCTCGACCTCCAACTTCGAAAATTGGCATTCAGTCCACAAAATTCCCAGTAGCAAAGCTATTCCACGACCCAACTCCAAGCACTAGAACTTCCGTCGCGATAGTCGTGTTTGATGTGTTTGCTCTAAGAACTCGAACTTTAATTTCGAATATTCGTTTTGAATCCACGAATTTCCCAATTAAGCCACTGGAAAGTGGCAGAGCTTTTCCATGACCCAACTCTTCATATTTCCGTCGCTAAAGTCAAGTTCGATAAAAACTCGAACTTTAATTTCGAAAATTCGCATTGAATCCAGGAAATTCCCAGTTGTTCGAGTAAAGCTTCCAAAGCTTTTCCAAGACCCGACTCTTACCACTAGAACTTCACATTTGCATCGCGATAGTTGAGTTAAATTAGGATATCTCTAAAAGCTCGACTTTTAACTTCGAAAATTTGCATTGACTCCAGAATATTCCCAATTGTTTCTCGAGTAAAGCTCTGGTTTGACTATAAAAGTCGACCCTGAGCTGGGAACTTCACATTTGCGTCGCGACAGTCGAATTGAATTGTGCTTGGAACAGTGCATTTCCCAACCCCCGCTGGCAAATCAACCCTCACCTATACACGGAAAGCAGGTCGCCGTCGCAGCTGGGTTCAGTGAACTTCCGCCAGATACAGATTCTCAATTTTGTGAATTAATTCCAAGAGCAGAAAAGCAGAAAAGAAAGGAAAATGCCAGACATTCCATTTGTGCTGAACTTGGATTCGCCCGATTCCATCTTTTATGGCCACGATATGTTCCCCAATCGCATGTATCGCAGGCAGCACGCTCGCCATCACGATTCCCTGGACATGCATACGTTGGGCATGATTGCTCAGATGGGTGCACATGCTCGGCATCTGGTGGCCCAGAAGCACAGGTGTGAGCTGGGCACCACTCGAGGAGCTGGCCAGGATAAGCAGGGCAACTACCAGGTGCACGTCGATGTGGGGCTGTTCGAGCCAGGTGAGATAAGCGTTAAGCTGGTCAACAATTGCGTCATCGTTGAGGGCAAGCACGAGGAGCGGGAGGACGAGCACGGTCACGTCTACCGTCACTTTGTGCGTCGCTATCCCCTTACCAAGGAGTACAATGCCGATGCCATTACCTCGACTTTAACTGACGAGGGCGTACTGACTATAACTGTGCCCCCGCTGGTGCCCGAGGTGGAGGGGACCGAGCGCATTATACCTATCAAACATGTGGGTCCATCCGACCTGTTTGTGCAGAAGAACAATGGACACAAGGAGTCAACCGAAGGCGATGCCAAATAAAGAGCACAAACAGAAGCAGCCAATGAAGCAGCCAAGTGATTTACCAAGACTCCCGTAATTTATTGCACTTCAATGATAATAAAATATTGCACGCTACATTTTAATAATTCATATGTATGTATTATCCATTGAAGCATTAATTTATTCAAATTTTAACAATTTTACTAATTCATATAGATTTAAACTCAACTCAAATTTAGCATCAGTATTAATAAATGTATTTAACTATCTTAAACATTATTCTCTTGTGTATTTTTTTATAAAAAAATAAGTAGTATTTGAAAATTATTTAAACTACCCGCAAAATGTTAAATAATCGGAAAAATCGATAAGCTCTTATTTGCTTCAATTATCGGACCATCTGTAACTGTTAGGCTGCTTATTATAGTCTATGTAAGTACATAACAGAACCATAATGAGTAAGTTGCACAGTTCGCAACTCATTAGAGTGACCATAATAGTCTGTTAACTTAAACGCTTTTTGAGTTACTTTGTGCTACTACTGCTTGGTCACACTGCTCACAATAATAATAAATAAACATTAAAAATGCTGCAACGCGTTCAAACGAGAGTAGAAAATCCACGTTATGGCCAGCTAATTATTGGTCCACCTGGTTCAGGCAAGACCACATACTGCAACGAGGCTTACAAATTCTATAGAGAGCTGGGGCGGCAAGTGGGTGTCGTCAATCTGGATCCAGGCAACGACAACATGTCCTATCAGCCGGTAGTCAACGTAATGGAACTGATCACTGTGGAGGATTGCATGGAGCACATGCAGCTGGGACCCAACGGAGCGCTCATGCACTGTGCCGAGTACCTGGAACAGCATTTTGAGGATTGGCTGCTGCCAGCTCTGAGAAAACTGAGTGCGACGCATAATTACTTTCTCTTCGACTGTCCGGGCCAAGTGGAGCTCTACACTCACCACAATGCCATGGCGCGGGTCTTCGAGCGCTTGGAGCGGGAGCGCTATAACTTGGTGACAGTCAACCTCATCGATTCTCATTACTGCTCAGAGCCAGCGAAGTTCATATCAACACTGCTAATGGCGCTGAATACGATGATGCGAATGAGTTTGCCTCATGTGAACGTTCTGTCCAAGGCGGATCTGCTGCGTAAACACGAATCGAAGCTACACTTCAATGTGGACTACTACACGGATGTGCTGGATCTGAAGTACTTGCTTGAGAAACTAGACGATGATCCCACAATGCGCAAATATCAAAAACTAAACGAAGCCATTTGCTCCATGGTGGAGGACTATGCATTAGTTTCCTTCAAGCTACTGGATGTCTTTAGCACGGATAGCATGCTCCGGCTGCGCAATCATATCGACAAAGCGAATGGCTATGTCTATAAAACGGGCGAGGAGCAAACGGTCAACTCTCTGCTGGCCTGTGCTGTGGGTGCTGAAACCGAGGCAATGCGTCAGCAGCGAGATATTGAGCCTTATACGAAGCAGTAGTAGCGAACAGCTGCTTACAATATATATATATGTATATGTTCTTAGTTATATATTTATCTTTATTTTTGGAAATTTTGGTTTATCAACATCCTGTAGCCAAAAATGTTAAAACTGGACAATTCGTTCGACCACACAAACAGCGTTTTGAAGATTGTAATTTCCTGTGATAAATGATTATTTCACTAAAATGCGCTACGAATAAGGTATATTAGTTTTTAAACAAATAAATGTAAATAAAAAATAGTAATGAAAATAATAATAGTTGCAAGTGTTTTTTAAGTTTGGCGCCTCTACGTTCTATCTCTGAATTTTTATTGGCAGCACTGTGCAGCTAAACTATCGACAGAAATCGATATGCAGCGTTGTCACAGACAATCAATTGACACTAGTTGCCGTTACAAGAACTTTAACCGCGCTTCCCAATTTGATTATATATTTAACTTGAAAAGTTAATTATTAGCGAAATACGCACACAGCATGCAATTCATTCATGTCTTAAACACAGATTAAGCTGAACGGCGACGTAAATTCTGATTTGCGTATTGCTTATGTAATTTATTTATACGCTCAGCCTTGGCATATTCTTTAGGTCAGTTTCATAATATCTTAGTGTGTGGGAAACTGTATTATCGCTTCCAAGTTGCTGAATTGCACCCCCAGCTTCAACTTGGCACATTTAAAGTCGATAAGGCGAGAAAAAAGTGAATTTGAAACGCGATTTACATAGAAATCAGCACATTTAACGTTGACTTTAGGAAGCACAAAAACTTTGATTAGACCCAAACAAAATGGCGTTTGGCTTTAGATTGTGGCCTATAAAAGGCGGCGTGGATCGACTGTCTTATTAGTTACGCTCGCGCGGTTGCCTCGGCTTATGGATTTTAATTGTGAATATGTTTTAAAGTGAACAAAATTAAGTGATTTGTGTAGTGATTATTTGTGAAGTGGATCGACAAGGATTCACAGGATAACCGAGTGCCAGTACTCAATCTTACAACTGCAAGGATACAACGGATTACCAGTGATATATGTTGCATAAATAAAAGGATATTTTCCCTGCCATAAAATGGCAAATAAATATATGTACTTCTTGGCATGGCTGCTCATTTTCAATCATGTGTGCGCAGAAGATGGTGATATAGTTATGTCTGACGATGATGATCAAGATATAGAGTGAGTGAAGGATAACGTTAGATGAAATGTCAAAGACTGATATTTTATATTGGCTAAATTTAGAACTTTGTGCTATAAAACACAAAACTATGCAATATGAAACTACAAAGGATAAAAGTGAAATGTCCTTTAAATATATATATGTATTTAATTTATTTATAAAAATGTCAACTAAATCCTCTGCCCAAATTTCAATCAACTTCCGTTTCCAGTACGCAGTTTTTGTTTTAGATAATATTTGTTTAAAACTATTTCGCATTGAAATAAATATTTTATCTTATTCAATGCCACTTGGCACAATATTTGCTACTTGATAGTCCCCTGGCTCAGTTGGCACCGGATACTGATAATAAGGAACGCAACGAGCGCCATTTAAATTTTGGACTTCGTGGAGCGCCAGCTTTGAGGTGCGATAAATAAATATAATATAATATTATTATATAATATTATTGTTATCCTGTAGTGCGCGTTATACCTACAGCTTAAGTGGGGATCAAGCTGGCGGCGGAAGCTATGGCGGCAATCAAGGCTCCTTCTTGGGCGGCATTAAGACCTCAGGGTGAGAACTGGAATGAAAGATGAATAATAATATATATAAACATTTTAAACATATTCTTAACTTAGCTCACAATTCATGAACAATGCGCTTGGCATCTTTGGCATTGGCAAAGGGTAAATTACTTAAGATTATATCCAGTTTATATAACATTTATCACATATATTCCCAGTGTCAAGGGCAACTTTTATGGCAATGCCGCCCAAGAGTTGAGAGCGTTTGGCAAGTGCGCCGCTCTCACTTTGCCTCAAAATGTGTTGTCCCAGTGCGATGGCAGTGGTCGGTGTCAGGTCTTTTGTCCGGATGGCTACACCTTCTCCCAGGACACCAAGTCCCTGGATCTGTTTTGCAGCAATGATGGCTGGATAATACGCAACTCAGAGTTTAGCAGAGTGCCGCCGTGTCAGGCTGTGTGTCTGCCGCCATGCGAGAACAATGGCATCTGCCTGGCAGCTGGCATTTGCCAGTGTCCGGAGAACTATTCGGGCCCACTGTGCCAGCACAAGAAGTCCGTGTGTGCGGCCAAGCCACCAGTGCCCAAGAACTCCAGGGTGTCCTGCAAGAACAAGTATGTTTTAAGTAGAGATCAACTATTATGAGTTACATATACATTTTCCTGTTAGTTTTTGCAATGCTCAATGCATGCGAGGATTTCAGTTTCCAGATGGCAGCGGCATCACCAACATCGAATGTCGCAACGGTCAATGGGTGCACACCAAAACTGGACTGGCCAAGATGCCAGATTGCGGACGTACGTCGAAATCATATGCTGATTATATATAAGCTAACTTTCCATATCTTCAGCAACTTGTTCGCCGGCGTGTGAGAATGGCGGCCAATGCATCAGCTTCAATATCTGTCAATGCTCCAAGATGCATCGCGGCGCCTTCTGCCAATACAGTGAGCAAATATATAAATATATTTTATAGTGATTTCTTTAAATATTTCTGAATTGTATATCAGGCATATCTAGCTGCAATGTGACTAACACACATTTCAATGGCAACTACAAGTGCGCCTACGATACGGAGGAGGCGCGTTGCACTTTTAGCTGTCCACAGGTGAAGGGCCTTAAGGTGCAAGGTCGCCTGGATATGGAGTATAAGTGTAGCTATCAGCGGGGTGTCTATTTGCCTGCGCCATTGCCAAAATGCGTTTTTCGTAAGGTTCCCTTCAACTGCAACCAAAAGGAGTTTTAATAAATCATTTCCTTTGCGCAGCACCTGGATACACCATTAAGTCGGGCAGCGTGCAACTCACACATATGCAAAAGCCGGGTCGCACGTATCATGGCGCCTTTAGCGGTGAGATAACCTCGGAGCTGAGAAGCCAGCGTGAGATTCTGCTGGCGCTGTTGGCCAAGTACAAGGATCTGGAACACAGAAGCGTTAGTTAAACAGTTACAAAGGAATGTGCAGTACTCTAAATTTTTGATACTTTGCAGGAATGGTGGTCATCGGAGGAAACTGTGACTACCCTTGGCAGCTACTCCTTGTACATGAGTAGTGAAGTAGATGTGGTCATCGACAAATCGCCAAGGCCAGCGTTGTGCACAACCTGGGGTGGCATCAATATGAAAACGTTTGACGGTTTGGTTTTTAAGTAAGTGCTCTAATGTAATATCGATAACTTAGCAAATGAGTACATTTCGATAGCTGTGATAGCCATTGTCATCGATAACAACTGTTTGCTCTCATTGGCGCCCAGTAAGAAATTCAACATATAATTTCCTTCTATGTTTAGAGCACCTTTGTCCTGTTCGCATACTTTGACCTTGGACAAAGTGTCTGGCACCTTTGATGTAACCCTAAAGGCCTGTCCTTATGGCTCTGGCTATGGTTGTGCTCACACGCTAAAGATTCAATGGCAATCGGTGCTTTATACCCTGGAGAACTTGAGTAAGTAGTACAATAGGATCTATAAGTACAAATGATATTCACTTACTTTATAGATGGCACAATACGCCTGTCTACGCCCAACAAACAGCTGCCGATACCCGTGCAAGTGATGGGCATGAAGGTGATGCCAGTAGCGCAGCATGTGCAAATTGATCTGGAATCAATTGGTCTCAAACTGGACTGGGATCATCAACAGTATGTGGCGGTGCATGCAGGACCCGCCATGTGGGGCAAAGTGGGTGGTCTATGTGGCTCCCTGGACGGCGATTACAGCAATGATCTCATGTCCCGAACTGGCAAGAAGCTGGAGACAGTCAAGGCATTCGCCGATACCTGGCGTGTGGATGATCACAGTGAAATGTGCCGCGTGGAGAACAGTGCCGAAATGGAATTTGGCATTGAGTCCTGCGAGCAGAGCAAACTCCAGAAGGCCGTCAATATCTGTGAGCGCCTGTTGGCCAACGAAAAGCTGAGCGACTGCATCAAGCCCTTCAACTATGATGCACTCATTCGCACTTGCATAGCGGACTACTGCAATTGTGCGAATCGTGAAAAGCCCGAGAGCTGCAATTGCGATGCCATTGCCATGCTGGCCAAGGAGTGCATGTTCAAGGGCATTCAAATGCAGCACGGCTGGCGGAATCTGGAAATATGCCGTAAGTACAATATACAAATTATTAACTTTATATTTACTTACTATTTTGGAATACTTTAATAGCTATCAGCTGCGGATTTGGACGCGTCTATCGTGCCTGTGGACCGGATGTGGAGCCAACCTGTGACTCGGGTGTGACAGCCGCTGCTCCCACAAAAGGCAAATGCAACGAGGGCTGCTTCTGTCCCGAAGGCACGGTTCAATACAAGGATGCGTGCATCACTCGAGAGCTGTGTCCCTGCACGTTGCGTGGGCGGGAATTTAAGCCCGAGGCGACAGTAAAGAAGAACTGCAACATTTGCACCTGCAAGAATGGTCAATGGAACTGCACGGATGACAAGTGCGGTGCACGTTGCGGTGCCATTGGTGATCCTCATTACCAGACCTTCGATGGCAAGCGATACGACTTTATGGGCAAGTGCTCATACTATTTGCTCAAGACTCCAAACATGTCTGTGGAGGCGGAGAACATTGCATGCTCCGGTGCCGTATCCGAGGCACTTAGCTATGCGGCCCCCGATGATCCTTCCTGCACCAAATCCGTAACAATTCGTTTCTTGCTGCGAGATGGCACACCATCCACAATCAAATTGGATCAGGGCTTAACAACGGTCATCAATGACAAGCCCATTGCTAAGCTGCCGAAGATATTGGGCGTCGGTGAGGTCCTCATTCGACGCGCCAGCTCCACTTTCCTGACCGTGGACTTTGCTGGCGGCATACGCATCTGGTGGGATGGTGTTTCGCGTGTCTATGTTGATGCACCGCCTAGTTGGCGTGGCCAGACGCAAGGCCTGTGCGGCACGTTCAATTCCAATACACAGGATGACTTCCTCACACCCGAGGGTGATGTTGAAACGGCGATTGAAGCATTTGCAGACAAGTGGCGCACCAAGGACACCTGCCAGTTCCAAGCGGAGACCCATCAGGGGCCGCATCCTTGCAGCCTGAGTCCAGAGAAGAAGGCGATTGCGGAGAAGCATTGCGACTGGATATTGCAGGACATCTTCCAGGAATGCCACTTCACGGTGGAGCCGGAAAATTACTACGAGGACTGTCTGTACGATACTTGTGCCTGCAAGGATGAGCCCGAGAAATGTTTCTGTCCCATTCTGTCTGCCTATGGCACGGAATGTATGCGACAGGGCGTGAAAACTGGCTGGCGCATGACTGTCAAGGAATGCGGTGAGTATCAATGGATCATATTTATATACAATACTTTATCTATATCTACGTATAATATCCGTTAGCTGCCAAGTGTCCCATGGGTCAGGTCTTTGATGAATGTGGAGATGGCTGCGCATTGACTTGTGACGATTTGCCTGGCAAGAACAGCTGCACCCGAGAGTGTGTCGAGGGCTGTCGCTGTCCACATGGCGAGTACATCAACGACCAGGGCGCTTGTGTGCCCAAGCACAAGTGCCACTGTAATTTCGATGGCATGGCCTTCCGGCCGGGCTACAAGGAAGTACGTCCTGGGGGCAAGTTCCTTGATCTTTGCACATGTGTCGATGGCGTGTGGGATTGCCAGGATGCCGATCCGGGTGATGATGTCAAGTATCCACCCTCTTCGGAGCTGCGCAGCAAGTGTGCCAAACAACCTTTTGCGGAGTTCACTAAGTGTGCACCCAAGGAACCAAAGACCTGCAAGAATATGGACAAGTATGTGGCGGATTCTGCAGACTGCCTGCCTGGCTGCGTCTGCATGGAAGGTTATGTCTTTGACACATCTCGGCAGACTTGTGTCTTACCGACAAACTGTTCTTGCCATCATGCTGGCAAGAGCTACGACGATGGTGAAAAGATCAAGGAGGATTGCAATTCGTGCGTTTGCCAAGCGGGCAACTGGAAGTGCTCGGAGAATGGCTGTGAATCCACCTGCAGCGTGTGGGGTGACTCACATTTCACCACCTACGATGGTCAAGACTTTGACTTCCAGGGTGCTTGCGATTATGTGCTCTCCAAGGGTGTTTTCGATAATGGCGACGGCTTCACCATTACCATTCAAAATGTGCTGTGCGGCACAATGGGAGTCACTTGCTCCAAGTCACTGGAGATCGCGTTGAGTGGACGTGTGAAGGAGTCATTGTTGCTCAGTAAGGATTCGGCTTACAGCGTGGATCCCAATAAGTCGGCAATTAAAAGTGAGTAGATCGTTAGGCTATCGTTATCGATGCTTGTAACTAGTACCGAGTACTAAACGCAATACTAGTAGTAGTAGGTCTGCCGATAATAGTATCGATACCTAAATAAATCGTTTCGATTTGAACTTTTTCCAACTAGAACTTCGAGACAGCGTCAATTCCAATGGCCACAACGCTTTCCACATTTACAAATCTGGAGTATTTGTTGTAGTCGAGGTTATTCCTCTAAAGCTGCAAGTTAAATGGGACGAAGGCACACGTGTTTATGTCAAACTGGGCAACGAATGGCGCAACAAGGTGAGCGGCTTGTGCGGCAATTACAATGGAAACAGCCAGGATGATATGCAAACGCCATCACTGGGCCTGGAAACAAGTGCCATGCTGTTTGGTCACTCCTGGAAGCTGCAGCCACATTGTGCTGCACCCGTGGCACCAATCGATGCCTGTCGTCAGCATCCAGAGCGCGAAACGTGGGCGCAACTGAAGTGCGGCGCATTGAAGTCGGAACTCTTCGAGCCTTGCCACGCGGAGGTGCCACTGGAGCGCTATCTGAAGCGCTGTATCTTTGATACCTGCGCTTGCGATCAGGGCGGCGATTGCGAATGTCTGTGCACTGCTGTGGCGGCCTATGCGGATGCCTGTGCCCAGAAGGGCATCAATATACGCTGGAGATCCCAACATTTCTGCCGTAGGTTATCAACTTAAAATATCCTTTATTATTTAAGCATTTATGTATTTTTCCAGCCATGCAGTGCGATCCACACTGCTCGGAGTACAAGTCCTGCACGCCCGCCTGTGCCGTGGAGACCTGCGACAACTTCTTGGATCAGGGCATTGCGGAGCGCATGTGCAACCGCGAGAACTGCATCGAGGGCTGTCACATCAAGCCCTGTGAGGATGGCTTCATCTATTTGAACGACACCTATCGCGAATGTGTGCCCAA
Organism: Drosophila gaucha; assembly: GCA_035045545.1. Taxonomy (NCBI): domain Eukaryota; kingdom Metazoa; phylum Arthropoda; class Insecta; order Diptera; family Drosophilidae; genus Drosophila; species Drosophila gaucha. Next base: position 4,684,070 of record JAWNOY010000292.1, read on the forward strand.
GGCTGAGTGCAAGCCAGTGTGCATGGTGAAGGACGGCAAGACCTACTACGAAGGTGACATCACATTCCAGGATGCCTGTGCCACCTGTCGGTGCTCGAAGCGCAAGGAAATCTGCAGCGGCGTTAAGTGTGATGCACCTGTCACACTGGCAACGCCAGCCCCATATGTGAAAGGCACCACTGAGCCACCGTTGGCCACGCAGAACGAAACGAAATGCGTGCGTGGTTGGACACGTTGGTTTGACAACGATGCCGATGCCACGGAGAAGACTGTGCGCCTGAACGACGAGGAGAAGCTGCCGCGTTATGATCGTCTGGAGAGCATCTATGGTACCTGTCTTAAGAAGTACATGACCAAGGTTGATTGTCGTGTGAAAAACACTCATGAGCCGCCAGAGCAAATGGATGAGAATGTTGCCTGTAGCTTGGCTGAGGGATTGCGTTGCATTGGCAAGTGTCATGACTACGAGTTGCGCGTCTTCTGTCAGTGCGACGGGGAGACGGAGGTAACAACCCCCAAGCCAATCGAGAAGCCTCAAATCGGCGCAAGCTGTGACGTGTCCGTTGTTGAGTACAAAGAGTATCCCGGAGATTGCCACAAGTTCCTGCACTGCCAACCGAAGGGCGTCGAAGGCGGCTGGGTATATGTGGAAAAGACCTGCGGCGAGTTCATGATGTTCAATCCCACCATGTTCAATTGCGACCACATTAGCATTGTGCAGGAGCTGAAGCCCAGCTGCGATAAGCGCAAGCCCGAGCCTGAGCTGGAACCCATTATGCAGTGTGACGAGGGCAAGATCTGGTCAGAGTGCGCCAATCAGTGTGAAAACACCTGTCACTTCTACGGCAGCATTCTACGGAAGCGAGGTCTTTGCCAGCGCGGGGAGCACTGCAAACCCGGCTGTGTGGATAAACTGCGACCAGACTGTCCCAAGCTGGGCAAATACTGGCGAGATGAAGATACCTGCGTGCATGCGGATGAGTGTCCCTGCATGGACAAAGCAGAGCAGTATGTACAGCCGCACAAGCCCGTTGTGGGAGACCTGGAGATTTGCCAGTGCATTGACAATGCCTTCACCTGTGTGTCCAATAAGCCGGATCCAATACCAGTGTCACCTATCAGTAAGTGGGAGAGATAATCTATAGAGCCAAGACCTTAATAAATCTTAATCTCTTGTAGGACCATTCGAGCCAATAGTTCCTATCGTACCAATCACTCTGACTCCACCACTGCATTGCGCACCCGAACGGTGAGTTGTTGCTTTACAGTTTATGATTTATTTATTTATTTAATTTTAATTTCGGCAGTCTCATTCCCATGATTGAAAATGGCCCGCACTCGTTGCCCGATAGCGTCTTCAATGCCAGCTCCAAGCTGGCTCCAGAGCATGCGCCGCACAAAGCGCGTCTGAGCAAGAAACCAACAACTGGCAGTGGCAGCTGGTCACCACAGATCAATGATCAGATGCAGTACCTGGAGCTGAACTTTGGAACTCCGGAGCCCATATATGGAGTCATCATGGCTGGCAGTCCGGAATTCAACAACTATGTGACGCTCTTTAAGGTAATTATTTCTGGTTTAATATTGCTTAATATATATAATGATGTATTTTGTAGATCTTGCACAGTCACGATGGCATCGCCTATAACTATCTGGTAGATGAGACGGACAAGCCGCAAATGTTTAATGGTCCTCTGGACTCGCGTGAGCCCGTCCAGACACTGTTCAAGATACCCATCGAGGCCAGCTCAGTGAGAATTTACCCACTCAAGTGGCATGGATCGATTGCTATGCGCGTCGAGCTGTTGGTTTGTGGCGAGCTACCAGTTGTCACTCTGCCCACCAGCACGGAGCATCCGTTGATGCATTTGGAGCTGGAGTGTGTAGATGAAATGGGTGTGGATAAGGGTGAGATGCATGAGCAACAGCTGCAGGCGAGCAGCTTGTGGCAGTTACAGCAACCAGCGAGGAAACCACGTCTACTTGACCTGCTCAAGCTGTCCACCCCCCAGGCATGGCGTCCGCTTGCCAATACGCCCAATGAATTTGTCGAATTTGATTTCCTGGAACCGCGCAATGTATCCGGCTTTATAACCAAGGGCGGCCCCGATGGCTGGGTAACTGGCTACAAGGTTATGTTCTCGAAGAGGAAGCCCACTTGGAACACGGTGCTGGCACCCAATGGACAGCCACGTATATTCGAGGCAAATGTAGACGAGCAGGCGCCACGTACTCATCACTTCAAGAAGCCAATACTGACACAGTATCTGAAGATTGTGCCGGCGAAATGGGAGCGAAACATAAATATGCGCATTGAACCATTGGGCTGCTTTAAGCCCTATCGTAAGCAACTAAAAACCTTAAGTAAGAAAATTGAAGTGATTCTAACATACATTTTCTTACATACAGCTGAGGTAAAGGAGGAGATACGTGAGGAAACACTAGAGCCAACCAAGTGCAATGTATGTGAAGGCATTGCCAGCCCGAGCCCCGATGCTAAGTGCCAGTGCAAAGATCAGCTCTTCTGGGATGGAAACAAGTGTGTGCAACGTAATCTGTGCCCGTGCGTGGAGAACTATGTCAGCTATCCGATCGGAAGCAAGTTCGAGAATGCCGCCTGTGAGGAGTGCGTCTGCATTTTGGGTGGACGCAACAATTGCAAGCCCAAGAAGTGTGCACCATGCGACGAACACCATCTGCGTCCGGTCATAACCAGCGATTGCTTCTGCAAGTGCGAACCGTGCCCCAAGCAGCAGCGTTTGTGTCCCTCCAGTGGAGATTGTATACCCGAGGTTCTATGGTGCAACGGTGTGCAGGATTGTGCGGATGATGAGGATTCCAGTTGCCGAGACTCGTTTACAGTGGAGCCGGACATTAAACGCGAGAAGAATGAAAGTGAGTGGAAGTCGATGTATTCAAGTTTCAAATAATAGTAAAATTTGTTGTATTTTAGCCACGGTTATCACCTGCCCCGCGCCTGTTTGCCCACCTCAAATGAAGATAAAGATTATTGAAAAGAAGGCTCGCAAGATGTCCAAAATCTTTACATTCCACAAACAAGTGTCCATTGTGGATGATGGCGTCAGCATAACGAAAACCAAGTTCGTTTCCTCGAACGAGCAAATTCTAGCCATGCCCAACAACGAGCTGAACTATCAGGAGGAGGAAGAGTGCAGCGAATTCACCTGTGTGCCCATACCCACGAAGGAGGTGAACAAAAATGAAAGCATTACCTGTGTGGAGCCCAAGTGCCCGGAGAAATACGACGTAGAGCTCGACATGAGCACTGCCAAGGCGGGCGACTGTCTCAAATACACATGCGTGCTGCGACCCAATAAGGACGATGTGTGCGAGATAAGCGGCAAGAGCTTTACCACCTTTGATGGCACTATGTTCAAATATAGTCCCTGCAGTCACATACTAGCCAGAGACATACAAAATAGCAGCTGGACTATATCGGGTAGATATCTGATAAGAACTCTATATATAGTAGAAATTTATATTCTTCCAATTATTTGCAGTTCATCAGCAGTGCAGCGATGAGACGCGCAAGGTCTGCCACAAGGTGGTCACCATCAAGGATCTGCAGGCGGGCAACGAGTTGGTGCTGCTGCCTCAGCTTAAACTTAAGTTCAATGGCTTCGAATTCACCGTGGAGCAGCTCATCAATTCGCCTATTTGCAAAGCCTCATTTGTGGTCTCGCAGCCGGGCAAGACGCTGCTCGCTGTGTCCACCAAATATGGCTTCTGGGTGCAATTGGATGACATTGGCATACTCAAGGTGGGCATCTCCTCTAAGTTCATACGCACCGTGGACGGCCTGTGTGGCTATTACAACGGCATTCCACGCGATGACAAGCGCACGCCCGATGGCCAAGTGTTAGCTAATACGGAAAAGTTCGGCAATAGCTGGTACGACAAACGCGTGCCCCTCGATCAGTGTGGTGACCAAAAGTGCACCAGGCAATTACAGGCCAAGGCTTTGCAACTGTGTAACATAATCAAGTAGGTATTTCATGGATCTCTCTAGACTCTCTTTCACTTATTTTGTTTATCTTACTATGCAGCCATCCCACGTTCGCCAAATGCCACAAGGCTGTCAACTATAAACAGTTCTCGAACAATTACTGTCTGGAAGCGGCCTGTGATTGTCTGCTGTCCAATAATGGAGACGCATCCGCCTGCAAGTGCAACATACTCGAGAGCTTCGTGAAGAAGTGTCTTAGTGTCAATCCGCTGGCGCAGCTGACTACCTGGCGAGCAGTGCATCAGTGCGAGATTAGTTGTCCTGCTCCCTTGGTGCACACCGATTGCTATAAGCGACGCTGCGAGCCCTCCTGTGATAATTTGCATGGCGATGATTGTCCTGTGTTGCCGGATGTGTGCTTCCCGGGTTGTTACTGTCCCGAGGGCACCGTTCGCAAGGGTCCCAAATGTGTGCCCATTGCCGACTGCAAGGATTGCGTGTGCAAGGCGCTAGGCAACACCAAGTACATGACCTATGACCGCAAGAGCTTCAGTTTCAATGGAAATTGCACCTATTTGCTGTCCCGGGATGTGGTGCTACCAGGAGTGCACACGTTCCAGGTGTATGTCAGCATGGACGATTGCAAGAAACTTGGCCAAGCCAGCGCCATCGAAGGCGCCAGTTGTGCCAAGTCGCTGCATGTGCTGAATGGCGATCATGTGATTCATGTGCAGCGTGATCCGAAGCAGCCAAAGACGTTGCAAGTGCTGGTGGATGGCTTCGAAGTGAAGAAAATGCCATACAAGGACAGCTGGATAACGTTGCGACAAGTGGTGGGCAAGGAGTTGGTGCTCAATCTGCCCGAATCGCATGTGGAACTGACAGCCTCATTCGAGGACTTAATCTTCACGCTCGGTGTGCCCAGCATCAAGTATGGCAGCAAAATGGAGGGACTCTGCGGTGATTGCAATGAAGATGCCAGCAATGACTTGAAACCAAATCCGGCCAAGAGAAAGCCAGGCATCGATGTCATACAGAGCTGGCAGGCAGATGAGCCCAAATTAGGTTTAGCCGATGCCCAAGAGTGCTTAAGTGAAGATGTGCCGAAAGAGAGTTGCATACCACTGCCGCCAGAGAAGGATCCCTGCCTGCAGTTCTACAATGAGGAGATGTTTGGCAAGTGCCCGCTTGTTGTGGACCCCGTTGCCTACGTGTCCGCCTGTCAACAGGATATCTGTAAGCCGGGCAACACGCAGCAGGGCGTCTGCATGTCCCTGGCCGCCTATGCCAAGGAGTGCAACAAACAGGGCATTTGCACCAACTGGCGCCGGCCACAGCTCTGTCCATTCGACTGTCCCAGCGACATGGTCTACGAGCCCTGCGGCTGTGCCAAAAACTGCGACACAGTCAAGGCTATGTCCGACTATGATGCGGTCAATGTAAAGACCCAGGCGGTGTTCCGCACGGTGAATAGCGACGATATGTGTCTCAGCTCGGAGCGTTTTGAGGGTTGCTTCTGTCCTCTCGGCCAGGTCATGGATGCCGGCAAATGCGTTCCAGAAGCGGCGTGCACCAAATGCGATGATGGTGTGCACCTGCCGGGCGATAAATGGCAGCAGGACAAATGCACCGATTGCCAGTGCGATGCCAAGGGCAAGAGCTCGTGCGTGGAGAAGAAATGTCAAGTGGAGGAGAACATATGCGCCGAGGGCTATAAGCCACAGACCATAATCAGCGATGAGGAGTGCTGTCCACGCTATCGCTGCGTGCCGGAGCCAAAAGAGTCCCAAAAGTTGTGTCTGGCTCCTCTTATGCCTGTCTGTGGACCAGGTCAATTTAAGAAACAGAAAAATGATGTCAACGGCTGTCCACAGTATATTTGCGGTAAGCTTTAACTCTTGAACTTTGCTTACTCTTAAATGTTCTCCACTAACTCCATAATCTCAATAGAATGCAAACCCAAGGAGGATTGCGACCCACTTGTGCCACCTCGCAAGCTTTTGCCTGGCGAGCAGCTCGTTAAGATCGAAGAAGGTTGCTGTCCCACACAGGAGATTGTCTGCAAGCCGGATCAGTGCCCGCCTGCACCAGTCAGCTGCCAGCAACGCTTCTACGAGGTCAGCACACAGAAAGCAGATGGCGCCTGCTGTCCCACACACAAGTGCGGTACGTATATCTACTTATCTACATCTAATAAAACCACGTTAATTGTCTGAACTCTGTGTCTGCAGTGCCACCGAAGCATCTGTGCATTGTTCAGTACGAGGTTGAGGAAACGGACAGCTTTACCAAAGAAATCGGCGACAAGTGGCAGCACGTCAAGGATGTCTGCAAACAGGAGCAGTGCGCCTATGGACCCGATGGCAGTGCTCAGGTTATCAGCACGCTGGAGCAATGTGAGACGGATTGTCCGGCTGGTTTCAGCTATCAGAAGCTGGACAAGAGTAAATGCTGCGGCGAGTGCGTGCAGACGTCCTGTGTGTTCGAGAACAAACTGTATGAGGCCAATGCTCTATGGAGTTCACCAGACAATTGTACACACTATACGTGCCTGAAGAAGGATAAACTGTTAATGGTCAGCTCCTCGATCGAAGTCTGTCCAGATGTCAGCCACTGTGCAGCGCATTTGCTGTACGTGGAGGGCTGCTGTAAACGCTGCAAATCGGAGCCAATTATCGAGGATCTATGTAAGTGGAGCAGATTCATCCATTTTTTGCATACGTTAATTTTCATTATTTTCCATTGCAGCTACCTGTCTGCCTGTTTCACTCGCTGAGTCGCAGACGAAGGAGCTGCTGAAGTATCCTAAACCTGGTCATGGTGTCTGTGTTAATGCTGAGCCCATCAAGGGCTTTACAGATTGCGAGGGTAGCTGCAGCTCGGGTTCCAAATACAATAAGCTAACTGATATACATGAGAAGTTCTGCACCTGTTGCACCATCAAATCCTATCAAACGATCTCAGTGAAAATGGTCTGCGAAGATGGTTACAAATACAATCAGAGCGTAAGTTTAATTGCTGTCAAATCTTTTGAACCGTATTTAAATATTCATGTTTATTTTTAATGAACAGCACGAGGTGCCATCGAATTGTGGCTGCTCGCCGTGCGCTGAGTTCTCAGAAAGCGTGATAGATTTGCGAATGGATGGGGCGAAGCAAATGCAAATGCCACTGCTGCAATTGCTTGGCCATTAAGCCCATTTAGCTGCTGTGCTAGCATAGTTTTTAATAATAAACGCATGTATTTCAACTGATTAAAAGAATATTCAAAAATTCCAACTGGCTTTTTGATTAAGTGATGGGAAAAGCACATCAATTTATCGATTTACCTCACACTTCATATTATCGATATGTTTGTAAAGTGATGATATATCGGTATCGCGATCACCAACAACAATAAGAGCAGACTGTAAGATTCATAATGTGCAATTGCCATGCCATACTCAACGAGTTCAGCTTAAGTCAATTTATTGCAGCGGCTAGAGCTGCGCCAATATTTGTCCATAGCACGCAACAGAGCTAAAGCGGGTAGTCATTATTTGTGCTTCTGGGAAGCATGGCTGCTATTAAAAAAAATGTTGTGGCACCTTTTGATAATGCAGTCGACATTGCCGTTGAGCTGTTTATGAAAACTTTGCGGCTTTCAGACTCGGACTTAACTTCACTACATTTGCATTTCAATAATTAATTGTTATTGTTGGCTGTGCGCACTCTGTGTTTGTTTTTCACATGTGCTGCAACTATATGTGCATACATACCCTTCATTTTCCTTCGCGCAGACAGCGCAAGGCCATAAAAATGCGTGCCAGCAACTACGTAAGTAGATACGTAAGCCCGTGCACACACACATACAGACATACGTAATAACAAAGACGTTGACTTTTCTGTGGCGGACGTTAATTTATTTACTGCTGCGCTTGGCAAATGGCACTGTCTCTCCCGCCCTCTCGCCACACACACACAGACATAAGCACTCAAACACACATACACATCCCTCTCTATAAAGAGCCGCAAGGAATGCGCGCTCTGCACTTTTGCACATTCATTGCATTTTATTTATTGTATGATTCAACAATTTACGTAAGTTAGCGACGCGAATATGAAATTATCATTTTGTGTGGCGAACCCAACGAAACTTGCCCCCAAGGAAGTTGACAATAAAAACACGTACACACGCCTATTATGACAGGCTTAAAGCGTTCTTTTTGTATTAATGCAATGCCAAAGTACCTGGCTAAGTTATTGTTCCGGACCCTTTGGGGTATTCGTACATATTTAATATGGCTCGCGGCTTGGTTTATAAAATATTCAATATGGCGGCGCCAATCTTAAAGTGATGCCACTTTTCTAATTTGTAATTTTCATCAATTAGAGCCGAAAGCGAGCAACAGGAAGTTCTTGTACACATACATATACATATATGTACTACATGTGTGTATATTAGATGGGCGTTGGGTTCCAGAAATTGAGGAAATAGTCAATTAGACAGCTGACTTTCGCACACACGAGTGTTTATTTGAGGGTGTGTGTGTGTGTAAAATTCTCATTGGAATATATATTGAAATTTAATGGAGCATATGCTGCACATCAAAAATCATCATATTTTGTGCATATTGTGTAAGCGAGTGTAGTCTATATAATTGTCCAGAAGTAATCTCAAGCAGGAAATGAACACTGAAATGGCTAGCGATACGAAACACACAAACACACACACACACACAAGCGAAAGCGTAAACACTTTTTATACACACACACACACACAGACACATCAAAATTTATTTTTTTGCTCAGCTATTGCCAAATCGATATGCAATTTTCCTAAATATTGTACTTATTGGTAAAATGTATATATATACATGCACTTTACATCCGTACGGCCGCTTTAAAATCTAAAATGCAAAAATCGTTTATTTGCTCAAGAGCCGTTAAAATGTACAAACTATAAGGCGATGGCCAAGAGTGTCTGTGTGTGTGTGTGCTGGCTGCTTGGGCTGATTCGTTCGGCCGCTGCAAAAAGTCAAACATGGCCATTTGTTGCAGGTTTCAATTTCAGTTGATTGCATACAGAGCAAGTGAGAGAGAGACCGAGAGAGAGAGAGAGGGAGAGAGAGAGAGCAACTAGCTTGCTACCTTCAATGGCATTGACGAAGAAATTGTTGTAGATATTTGGACGTGCAGTCGAGCGCAAAAAAGCAACAGAGACATCGACGACAGACGGTCCGACAGCGGCAGCGACTGTGCGGGCTGTGCATAGAGACATATGTAGAACTTACACACATGTAAGACATACAAAAATTATAAGGATATACGCTACGTGCAGTCAATAAATAAAACAGTTCCAGTAGCAGTCCTTGCCAGGCATCACTACCAACTACCAAGTAGTAGCACACACGCCCTACCCAAAAGAAACACGTTCGATTTAATACAAATGCGCTTAGGTGTAGGCGGCGAGAGGGGAGCGGTTGGGTGGGATTTATGCCAAGCGACGTTTTAAGTCTTCGTCGCAGCAACAGCTGCTGATGCTTCTGCTTCTGCTTCCTTTGATGCTGCTGCCACAGCTGCGCTTACGAATGCGCTCCATAAAGTCATTGCATTGCATTTGCCTGGTTAGCAATTTGTAATAATTTTCCTTCTATGATGGTTATCTAATTTTGTATGCTCAAATAAATATGTTTCGCATACCATTCCTTAGTTTTCTTTTGCTGACTGGGCATAATTTTTGTCTAACCTGTTCGATTGGCCTGCTGTTCTAGCCGGCATTAAATCAAATATAAAAGTTATTTTTACATTTGCTTTCTATTGCAAACGAAACTCTTAACTCATTTAGCATATTTCGGATCAAAGTTACGTTCAATTTTTGGGGCAACAAAAGTCCTTGCATACTTTTGAGGGTCACAAGGGCTAAGACCATTTTGTCTTTTACCCCTGTGGCAACTCTATAAATTGTGATTTTGCATTCCAAAAGTCGGTTAGAACTTTGCTACTAAATGGCAACAGTTATGTTGATAAACAAAAACAAAACCAAAAACTCATTGCATACCTTTTTGCCATGGCCAAAATTGCAAATATCTGAACAATGCGAACTGATATTCTGACTGCTGACTGCTATTTTTGAACTTAAGAAACTCACACACACACACGCACACAGGGAGGTGTTGAGGGTGTGTGTGTGTGGGGCACATTAAGTTTGGCATTAAATTCAAAATACGTGGAAAATGCGTATGGGAAATGCAACAGCTGCATATTGTTTGATAAATAAATAGCAAAAATACATACACACGCGTCTCCACATATATAACACACACACTTAAACACACACTTACACATACACGTACAAATTGCTATTACCCAACGCAATGATTTTTCGGCACAAGCTGTTGTCAGTGATATATGTGGGAGAGTCTATCTGGCAAAAGCAACTGTGTATGTGTGTGAGAGAGCATGTCTGGATGTGTGTTAGTACAGGTATCTAGTTGTCTCTCACCTTTACCGTTGCTTCTCGCCTCCTGCCACTGAATTTGCACTTTAACATTTAAAGTTGCTTTGCGTTGCGATGCGGCTGATTAGAGAGAAAAGGATGCAAAATTTATTGCAACTGTCTGCGAAAGATAATTTAAATAACAAACTCTCACGCGTACGCACACACACACACACAAAATGGCCACAAATTGTTACGACAGTGATAAATAAATGTTAACAATGTGCAAATTGTTTAAATTTGCCGCAGCAACAACAGCAAACAGCAACAACGATGCGAGCAGAGTTTGTAACAAATGCAAATGCACATTTACAACCACAATTACAATTGCATTATCACACACGCATATACTCACGCACACACACACGCAGACACTCAAATGCATGCCAGCATGCGGCTTTTGTGTTACACACACACACATACTCACACGCATAGCCAAGCACAATTTGACACTCACATTCTCATGCACATACATACATACGTATAAGCTCACACACAAACATGTGAAAAAAGTTACACGTTAAGTTTTACTGTCTGCATTTTATACCCTTTCAGCAAGAGAGAGCGAGAGCGAGAGAGAGAGTACATTTGCATTTGTATTTAGCAATGAAGTTAATTATTATAAAATATATAAAGCGTTATTTTATTAGAGTTGTCTAAAGAGTTTCAATTTGTATTTAAGTTTAATTTATTTTGATATATTATACAAATGTATGCAAGGGTATTCGAAATTCGATCATTATAATTTAACCACGCTTTCTTGTTCGCATTGTTGTTGCTGCCTCTGCTGCTGTTGTGAGAGTTATTATTATGGTTGCTGTTTGTTGTTGAAGTTGTTGCTATTTAAGACTGGTTTGTTGCTGCTGCTGCTATTGCAGCCTCAAATGCGAAATAACGAAAAACTTTGCCTGGCAAATTTGCTTTAAGCAGTTATTGTATTAAATATTTAAAGTACTTTGACGAAATTGAGTTATGGCTTGTTAAATAACTAAGAAATAAATTGATTTAAGCTTAATTTGCATAGTTTGACTATCAATAAGTTTTCCTATCTGGATTAAAGGCAATTTATACAGGAATTCTTTAGCATGTCCTTGCCTTTGCTTGGCTGAAGGCTAAGCTTTTTTCATCTCTTTAAATTTAAGACTCCCGTCTTATACGAGTACGAGTATATTTTGCAAATTTTAATAGGGTTTTCATGCTTAGCTAATGCCATGACTTATGTCGTCATATTTTTGAGCATCCCTTCCCTTCTCATCTCATTTTCATTCGTAGGCATGTGTTTTGTTGCTAATGTCCTGGTGCAGCAGTGTGGCGAGTCCTCGACAAAATGTGTGAAGAAAATAATTAGACTGCATTTTACATACCCTAAGAAAACTTGTGAATAATTGCAATTTCTTAACTTTCGACTAAGTTATGTGAGTTTGAAATAGGGTCGTTTGGACTTTAAGAGCTTAACACATCAAAATAATGGGGACTAGGCCTAATTACTGTCATATGTATTAAAGAAAGCTTTTATATTTAACACATCAAGTCATCTGAAAGTTCAGGGTATCTGCTAGTCGATCAATCCCAGCTTAAGCACTCTTAGTTTGTTTTGGTTTGATGTTGCTGTGCATTTAAATGGCGGTCGCACTTTTGGTGACGCTAATGCGGCGCTCATTTGTCGTATTTATAACACTGCTTACCCCACCATCACCAGCAGCCTGAACGAGCCACTACACACCCCCTGCAACCGCATGGCCTTCTGCCTCGCTTCACATATGGCACTCTGGCCGGGGGCTCAGGAGGACTTTTTGGCAGCTTACTGGCCGTCGCAGTTGCAGAAAGGCTGTGTTTATGTTTTTGGCAAACTTTTTGTTTGGTGCCAACTACAATAATTTCGTTGCATAATATCCTTTGACAGGATACACTTTCGCTAAGCCTCAAGGAGCGCACAGCACGCTCGCAAACGTCATCAAACAACATAAAATTGTTTTTGGCACTTGCTCCACAGTCGCTCCGTTTGCTCTTTCCTTTTTTTTTCTTCTCTCTCAACTGCCTTGCCAAGTAGTTGAAATCGAGTCGAGACTCGGAGTGAAGCTCTTGCATTCACATATTATTTGCCCATTTGTATGCTCTAGGTATTTTTAATAAAAAATATAGGGTATATAGTTAAGCATTTTATATATTAAATGAAATGCTGTCAACTACTCATTACGCTTAGCTTCTTATAGAATATTAACATAGCTTTGATTTGTATACCATATTAAGCTCGTTCCAGATTGAACTGCTATATCTTATATATACTATTTATACATTTTATAAAAATGGATTGATTGAGTAAGGGATACAGGAAAAAAGCGAAGATTATAAAAAGTTATACACAATAAGCAAATAAGTTCGTAAAGCATATTCTTAATGAATATGATGTGTGAATATGATATATGATTAATAATATATGATATAAAGTGAATGATATAGGGTGAATATGACATATGATAATTATATTTGATATATGTTATGATAAATCATACATTTTGATTTATGAAATATGATCAAATTTTAGCATATCTTACCTTTGCTTGTTACAGGGTAGCAATGGGTTGTTCAACATTATAGCATTGCTTTGTTTTCTGTTTCGCTATTGTTTTGGTTGGCTCTGACGCTGCCCAATAAACAACATTTATGCATGTTTACAATTTAATATGTTGTGCGCACATGTGTAAAAAACAATTTGTGCCGCCTTGGCCTGGCCTGGTTGACTGTCTGTTGGTCTGCTTGGCTGGTTGCCTGGCTGGCAGGCATAGCAAAAAGCAGCGATGAGGTCCTGGCGCTGGATAATAGCTTTGGCGGCTGCTAAAATTGTTGCTTATTGTTGGAAGTGCGCCAGGCGTGTTTCTTGCTGTTGCTGCCATTGTTCCGGCTCTGCTTCTGCTTCTTCTTTTTTTGTTGTTGTTGTTGGATTGGCCGCAATTGCAAGCCGCTTGCGGCAAGGACATGCGGCCGGCACATTGGCATCGCGTGCGTGTTTATCATTTTAATGAAGCAGCCGCTTCGCAAATTCCCGCCCTGCCCCATGCCCCGAAAACACATAATGCGTGCGTTACGTTTCTTTATCATTTAATGAGCCGTAATCAGTTTTAATTACCCACGACTGCAAGCAACAGCAGCGCCCTTAAAGACAGAACAGCGAGTTGTTGCTTAAAGAGCTTGCAACATGGCTCAGCAATTCTCTCTCTCTCTCTTTCTCTCGCTCTTTTTGTCTGTCTCTCTTTTGGCTTTGTGTGTGCAAACGTGCGTTTATAATGGATTTATCTGTGTTTGCCTTTATTCGCACTCCACAAAAAGGACACTCATCGGGCGACGGTATATAGTCCTGGCTGTCGCTTCATAAGCCAGCGTGCTTTGCATAATAAAAAATAAACTTTTGCTTGCCACTTGCCTTTACTCCCAGATCTATTGCAACTTGCCACAAACTTAATATGCATTTGTCTGTAGTTTTGCCTCCCTTTCACAGTCTCTCTCTCTCTCGCTCTCTCTCTCTCTTTCGCTCACTCTCATCAATAGGCGTTGTCTTAAGAATTTTGGCCAATTTGGTTTAATTTGCAGCAAAAACTTGATTATTCAAAATGCTTTAAATTGTTTTTCTTCTTCGAGTCATTTGCCATTTAATTACGTTAATTGCTATTTGGACATTCGTAATTGATTAACAGTCTTACGCAGAGGACGAAGCCAATGAAGAAACAGATTTCAATAATGCATTCGTTTGATAAAATTCCCAATGGGCTAGCAAGTATATTGATTGAGTGCTGGAATAATAGCAAATTAAACCCAATTGCAAATATATTATATATCACAACATTTATGAAGAATGTAGTTCGATATTATTTATGTGAGGTATTAAAGGCAAATACTAAAATAACTTTAATATGTTCATACTCGTTCACGAAATTTGAAGAATGAATTGGGTTTGTGTGATGCCAGCCTGTCGGTCCATCCGCCTGTTCATGACTTGAAATCTGGAATATATATACTCGTGAGTACCTTTAAAGTGTTCATTTAAAGTTCATTTTTTGATTGTTTGCTTAAGAAATTCTTTTTATGGAATCATTATTTTATTAAGATCATTGCACATTGTCCGAAATATTTTTTCTATGATCAATCCATTTTTGGTAAAATGTATCGGGTCGGTTCAAGAAATCAACCATTTTATGATCTTTGACTGAGTGTAAAAATTGTATTTGTCATTCGGTTTTTAATTTAATTTTTAATTTTTTACATTTTTTGACGTGAGTTGATTCTGAGCATCGATTTGCAATATATCATTTTCGATACTTTCAAATGAAGTCTTTCGATCCTCATTCAAAACTTTCCATTCTGAAACTTTTGCATTTTTGACAAAATAAATGTCATATTTGTCAAAATCGGGTCGGTTCGAAAAATCAGTAATTTTATGATTTTTGACTGTAACAAATGTATTTTTCAGTCGATTTTTAAGTGGGATATCTCATATAAAAACTTTTCTTATATATTAATAAAAAGATATTGAAATTAGTATACTATCAAATATTTAATATAATTTATTAAAAAATAAATCAAATTGATGGTTTTAATAAACTAATTATATCTGTTTATCAAATCTTTTGTTAAGGTAAATATACGATTTATTCTGACAGCTTGACAAGTTTCAAATTGTTCGCTCATTTTGCAGAAATAAATCAAATTAGCTTATCAGTCGGCAGAGCGTACTTTCAGCGCCTTAAGTTATGCCCGAAATATTTGGCGAATTTGTGGGGTTATATGGGCAGAGTTGTAGATAATATTGACAAATGTCTTGAGCTAATTAATTACCAGGTAGCAGCTGAGCATCTCTTCGTCCAGCGTCTCTGGGGGTTACACTAGGCCTCGGCATTTAACTTGAGCGCAACTTTTGACATTGTGGAGGGAGGGGAAAGAGGCTGGAGCTGGAGTTGAACTGGGCTTTTGGGGTGGCATTTGGGCTTAACTAAGCTGCTGGTAAATAATTCATTAATTTTCGCTTATGATTGTAATCCGCTTGTGCACGGACCACGAGCAAGGCGAAAGCTGACGGCGACGATGTTGAAATCCTTTTGCTATTTGCACAAGCGCACGAAACTTTAGTTAAACATAGCGGCAACGCCCTCGGCTACTTCAAAATAGGTGCAGAGGAGGGGTACACTAGTGTGTGTGTGTGTGTGTGTGTGTCAAGCCCGGCGCGGTTGGCTGACTGGCGGGTCTGTGATTCGGGCTCCTGGAATTGTGCAAACATTTACAATTTCAAATTTCGACTATTGTTTGCTTTGCCTTCTGCTCTCCCACTCTCTACAGCTGAGTGTGGGGCACAACTTTTGCTTTAAGTCAAAAAGTCTGAGCTGCAAAATACAAACTAAGCAGCGGGCGCTCAAAAGTAGGCAACACTCTAGTGCAATAGACAGTCACAACGAGCTCTCTCTCTCTCGCTCTCTCTTTCACTGTCTGCGTGTGTGTGCGTATGAGTGGCATTCAAGGTCAAAACTTTGGTTAAACTTTTAAGCCTAAGCGGCTAAACAAATATGTCTAGCATACACACGGGCGCACCCGTGACAACACGCTGCAGGACGACTGGCAGCTGCCCCATGCGGGCACCCACACACACACACATAGTTGTGAAGAACGTAGTGAAAAAATGTTTTATATATATGTGTAAAAGAGTGCATACAGCATATGTGATTCTGTGTAAAAGTGGGACATTAATTATTGCTAGTGTATTTATATTTAATTTGATTATATTTTTTTAACATTATTTATTCATAAGTAAACTCTGTTAATTTTTTAAAATTATTTATTTAGTCCGTTTTTTTTCTCTCAACTTTATGTTTATCTTATAAAAACTTTCTTTTAATAAAAAATATTTCAATGAAAGTTTCATTTACATGTCGTTTATTTGCAGGGAGCTTAAAATATTAATTTACTCTCAATTTTTTGTAATTTGCCGCATGAATTGCAGTAGCTGTAAATGAAAATGTCGTTCAATAAGAAAAGCGCATTAAGATTTTCTCCGCTAGTAATTGAAAACGCGCGTTAAGTTGTCCATTTTTTGTGTTTGTTTTTTCTTTCTTTTTTTTGTTGCCTTCATTCATTTCGCTGGTTTCCTGTAAGCGACACATGTGCTT
Source organism: Drosophila gaucha (assembly GCA_035045545.1). Classification (NCBI taxonomy): domain Eukaryota; kingdom Metazoa; phylum Arthropoda; class Insecta; order Diptera; family Drosophilidae; genus Drosophila; species Drosophila gaucha. The sequence continues at coordinate 4,700,667 of JAWNOY010000292.1, forward strand.
TTTTCTTTCCTCACGGATGCGGGGCTGATGGGCCACAAACATTTTTGGCAGCCACGCCCACGGTTGCGCTATAACCCAACAGAAAATATAGTAAACGTAAACCCAAACAAAAGCGCAGACGATCGTCTGCTGCTGCTGCTACTGTTGTTGTTGTTGTTGTTGTGAGGCATATTTGCATTTGTTTTAATGCCAGGCCGCTTAGGACAGGGTTCGAACTGCTGCTCGGACGAGGACAAGTTGAACTCGTTGCCTGTTAAGCCTAAAATCGACATGCAACCTACTGGCCCCGGGGTGTGGTCGACGCCCACACGGCCATCATTCCACTCGCTCCACAGCTCAGTGCACTCCATCCAAACGTGCACAACGTGATGCGAGCAGCAGCAGCAGCAGCAGGAATACTATACGACGGCTGCTGCTGTGTGGCTGCATCGGCGCTAAACTTGGCACTTGGCCAACGGAATTTGCTGGCATAAAGTACAAAATATTCCAACTGCCTGCTGCTGCTGCTGCTTCTCTCGATGCTGCTCAGTTTTCTAGGCTTGGGCACAATTTGAGGCTTATTTCTGTATGGTTGACACTCGGCGCAAAAATTTGTCGTAAGTGCAATTCGTTGTGGCGTCGACGACGACGACGGCGTCGGCGTCGGCGTTGTTCATTGGTATCAACTCAATTGCAATTGTTTTGCGCCTTAAGTTATGCTATATATATTTTGCTTTAAAGCTTTGCCCTCTCAGTCAATGACACTTGGGCGCTGCTTTGAATTCCACGCATTCTCGATTACATTTTAACCGCGATTTTGACAAAATCACAATTATATAAAGTATAAAGTATATTTAAAAGTTGCTTTTTTTATTAATTTATTATTATGAGGATGCACTCAGTGCCACTAAGTACACTATAATCATGCTAGTTTCTTAGTATTACATCGCCCGGTTTAGTTAGTTACTTAACATAAGCATCTTTACTTATTCCAATTATAACTACTTACACCTAGGGAATGGGGAGAAGATTAAAAAACTGGCGCTTTTTTAATCTCCTTACGGGCCGAGACCCGGGCAGTTTTCTTGCGAGTCGGTTTTTGTGAACTCTCATCCGTTCATTGTAGCGGCTGGAAAATAGTGTGATCTGGTCCTCCACTGGTAGCAGGTTGAGATCCTTGTGGAGACTCGAATTACGTACAAACCATGGGCAGAGAGTTATTTGCCTCATGGCCTTATTTTGTAGTACCTGAATTTTGTGCCGGTTGCTTTTTACACAGTTTAAAACTTATAATGTTCCAAGGAGAATTGCAGGAGAAATCGATTTTGAACGCGCGCTGCAGCAAGTTGAAAGGCAACATTATAATATGCAAAGTAATGTCATAATTAAGGATTTATATGAAAAAGTTGCGCCATAACACACTCTAAGCACTTGCAACTTGAACTCTGACAATTTTGAACTTGTCTCCCACTCACACACAGAGAAAGTGGGAGAGAGGGTGGGAGAGAGTGGTAGCTACTCTGTGAAGCACTTCATAATCAGCCATATTGCTGGCACTTTCTTGTAGCACGCATATCAATCTCTCTTCAGCGCTGCACACAAAGGCTTGTAGCTTGTGGAGGAAAAAGTTTTTGCCAACTGCTCGCGCATTCGCGGAAATGACACTGTGGGGCATGAATACTAATTTCTAATTTCGCAGCTGGCGTCGACAACACATTAAGTTGCTACCCAACGACAACGACAACGTCGTAGATAGCGACTTGTAGTAAACTAAACCAAAAATTTGCGCTGCGCTGAGCATATTTTGCGGTTGGTAAATGGGTTTAGGGAGCATGAGATTTGGCTGCGACATCTGGACAGTGGAGAGATTGCAGCGTCGAGCTGGGCTAAGGGTTGGTAAGCAGCAGCAGCGCCACTTGACTCTGCAGTTGACAAAAGTTATGCGTTTGCATTTCCGTCACCCAAATGGGGCAATCAACATGCAAGAAAGAGAGAAAAACCGCATGGGCTTTAGACGATCAAGTGAATACTCTAAATAGTAGATGATCTTTAAAAAGATGAAGAATTAAGAGAGAGAATGTTGGAGAGATCTGTTTTTCTTATCTCAAGCTTGTCGAGGGAAGAAGAGAGTTTCATATCTGGTAAATGAAAACATTCAAACACATACACATATATACATACATATGATCCGATGCCTTAGTCAATTAACTCATCTATCGATAAGTCTGTTCTTTCGCATAGTTATCTCTATTCTCTTGATTTGACATAATTGATGACATTTTTTATATACCCTGTGATGCTTTAGCAATCGTCCTTGCTATCTATGCTGCTCTGTTGTACAATCTTTGCTATCGTCAGTTGCATCTAAAGCGTTTGTCACATTGTTGTTGTGGTTTTTCTGGGCAGCAGCATCAGCAGCTTGTAGTTCAGAAACTTTTTCGTGCACGTTGCGGCGCATGCTGACGATGATAATGATAATGATAATGCTGCTGCTGCTGCTTCTGCTGCTGCTGATGATGATGATTTGTATCTGGCTGATGAGCGAGTTGATAATGATGTTGAAACAGTTGATAGTCAAGTGGCATGGCATAGCCAAAAAGAAACTTTTTGGCGACTCGGACATGCGCTCATTAGACGTTAATTGCGCTGACAGCGCGCGTCGAGTTAATAAACAAATTAAATGGCCCAAACGGGCTGCCAATTGGCCAGCTGAAATTAAAACTGCAGCCAGCAAGCCAAAGTTGGCCAAAGACATTTGGCATGTGCACTTTCTGCACTTGACATTTTCCATACTCTCTACTCATTGAAAATTAACAAATGGGGCCTAATAGTTTATTGGTAACGTATGTAACAGGCAGTGAATCAATTATATTTCGAATCATTCTAATGCCGGTAATAATCGATTCCGAATTAAGGGCTTTTAAGCTTTGGTTAATAATTGATAGTTCGGTGAAATGAAATTAAATTTTCGATAGATATACCTTTTCAGGTCTATACTATCAGTTGATATTAAAGAAAAAATGAGAAATTTGGATCATTGATAATTACAATTGGCTTTGATTCTGAACAAAATCTTTTCCCACTAAAACTGATTGTAACTCGGGCAAATGAGATTGGGTTTTCCAAAACTAAAATTTTTAAAATTCAAACGTTTGTATTCAATTAATTGGCGATTAAGTAACTCGAAATAAAGTTTTCTGGGAGTGGCATAAAAATATTTAGAAAAATCTTAGACAAAATTTAGATTATATATTTTTCCAAAAATGTCAATGAGTTGCATTACAATCTTAAGAAAAATCAGAATCAAAATTTTAGTTTTATATTTGTGAAAAATGTCAAGAATTTTCATTACAATAATCAAGTAGTTATGGCACTTAGCGTATCTGCTAGTCGAGCGCACCCGCCTTAAGCACTTCTACTTGTTGTATATGCAATTGTATATGTGTGTGTGTATAACTGCTACATATACTTGTCTGAATTCCAACGAGTTGACATTTGCACACTGTCTGCCACTCAGATGTGCAATCCTCGGCTTCCCTTAAGCCTCACCTCGCTGCTCCATTGTTTGCATGCCACACAAACAAAAATAAAAACCAAAAAGAAAATATAGCCAGAAAAAAATGAAAATACAGTTTTGTCTGCGTCGTTGGTTTGTCTGTCTGTCATCCTGTCCGGCGTCCGGACTTGTCTGTCATGACATTTGTCCTTCCGTCCGTCCGTCGGTCGGTCGGGCTGTCTGTCTGGTTCCTGGTGCCCATCCATGTTTAGCTTAAATAACTCAGCGACGACTGTTGCGGCATAGAAAATGAAAAGTTCGCATTTGTCACTGGCATAACGGATACTGGGGACTGTGCTCCCTGGTTATTGTCGTTGTTTATGCATTTCATAAATATAAAAGTGCCCAAAAATCCACTGACGAGCCTTTGGGATTGATAACATGGCATTGCCATTGCCATTGCCACAGCCACAGCCACAGCCAGCTGTGTGAGTTTTTATAATGAGTGGCATTTTACAAAAGTTGAATTGCAAGCACTTAAAATTGAACTTTGTGGCGTTCTTTTTTTTGTTAGTGATCGCTCGACTTGACAAAACAAATTTGAAAGATTAACTGACGAAGATATTAGATGTGCTTTGTACTCTTGATAAATTTAGGTTGCTTGTTTTGAAAAATGACTGAGATTCTATTTTAGCTGTATTTTAGCCGGAAGTTGTTCAAGTTTATTTTTAACAAGTAAACACTCGAAAGCAAGTTTTATATTTATCTATGTTGGCCAAAGAGTTTTGAAGAGAATTTTATTATTTATAAGAGATTATTATCCTTTTTTATAGGGGTAAGTAGAAGTGGTAAGCTGTTCTTAGTAGATGAAATGATTAGTTAACTAGTTTTATTGGAACGGAAAAACCTATGGCTGGTTTATAGATGTCATTAAGTAGTTGTTAGTTTTAAGATATTTTGCAGATGTATATATGTATGTAGGTATTATATTATTAACCGTATTCTAAAAGACGACAATAAAAAAAAGTAAAGATAAAAGATGGAAACTTAAAAATGTATTTACTTAATTAATATGTGTTTTTGTCTGACATTTTGTAGACTCCTATGTATTGTAAAAGCTTCTCGTTCTCATTCTCGTTCTCGTTCTCGATCTCGTTCTCATTCTCGTTCTCATTCTCATTCTCGTTCTCGTTCTCGTTCTCGTTCTCGTTCTCGTTCTCGTTCTCGTTCTCGTTCTCGTTCTCGTTCTCGTTCTCGTTCTCGTTCTCGTTCTCGTTCTCGTTCTCGTTCTCGTTCTCGTTCTCGTTCTCGTTCTCGTTCTCGTTCTCGTTCTCGTTCTCGTTCTCGTTCTCGTTCTCGTTCTCGTTCTCGTTCTCGTTCTCGTTCTCGTTCTCGTTCTCGTTCTCGTTCTCGTTCTCGTTCTCGTTCTCGTTCTCGTTCCAGTGCTCTCTATCACTCTTTCTCTCTTTCTCTCTCTCCCTCTCTCTTCATGTCTCTCTCACTCTCTCTGTGTCTCCCTCTCTCTGTCTCTCTGTCTCTTTCTCTCTTTCTTTCTTTCTTTCTCTCTTTGGCTTAGTATCCATGTCTTAATCTCTCTCTTCGTCACTCGCTTTCGATTGTGATTTGCTTTTGCCTAATTGTGAATAATCTGCAGAATGCATCAATATTAATTTCTTTCATTAAATTTTACCTGCTTAATTTGGTAGCTATCGCTGGTCCATTGGTTGTGTGGAGGCAAAGCCGAAATCGGCTTGCCGTGGCATTACAATCAATTATGCATTAGCTTAAATCGTCACATATGTGGGTAAATGGAGCTATCTCGCTCTCTCTCCCTCTCTCTCTCTCTAGCCAATCTGTGTGCACCACACACAGTCAGCGATTCATTTCAGTTACTGAAGTTGTCCTGGGTTGCTCTTGGTCCTGCTTCAGCTTCAGCTCCTGCTGCTGTCGCTGCTGCTGCTGCTGCGACTCCTGTTCTGGGCTCAGTTTCAGTCTCTGTTTCTGTCAGACTGGCTTTCATGTGAATTGAATTGATTTTCAAGTGGTCTATGCTATTAGTTGTAATTGATTCTTGAAATAATTTATTTCATGGCTTTTTGTCGCCAGCCGAACGTAGTCAAGGCTTATCCTTATGCTGGCAGGACGTGTAAGTTTTGCAAATTGCATATAAAAGACTTTAAAATGTTAATGGCCTTAAATTAATTAGAAGGCACACACACACACACACAGACACAGACACTTGTCATCAGTTGGCAAGGTGACTCAATTTAAAGCTGACAGCTGCCAGAGTCACAAATAATTCACGATTTGCACTTGGCTGATGCATTTCTCTTGCTCCGTTTATCTCTTGGCGATATTAAAAACGCGTTCGTTGACTGAAAATAAATATCGAAAAGCTGAAGAGCTGGAGAAGAGCTCTGACTGGCTTTGGTTGCTGCTGATGGCTGTTGCCACACGTTCGACTCATTGCTAATTCCACGAAATCGAAGCATCATAAAACCTTGATGCTGCATTTGGCCGCCATCTACATCAGCAGCCGCACAGCCTCCGCTGCTGTTGCTGCTGCTGTCTGCTCGCTTGCATTATGTTAGCATATTTTCAAGTTTTTCACGCCACTCGCAGCCACTTTGTGCCCCAGCCCCAGCACTTCACTCCGAGCAGCTGCATCAGCAGACGACAACGGCGTTCCGTTTCGGCTGCAATTTATTTATGAGCCTGTTGTGTTCATGAATATTTTGTGTGCTGCTGCCGCCTGGCGGTTGCCTCGCTGGTGGCACCTAGCTCTGCTCTGCTCGGCTCTGCTCTGCACTTAAAACTTGTTTGATTTACAAAATGACGGCATCGTCGCCATTGCCATTGCCATTGTTTAGGCGCCGCGCCCCTATTTCTCCTACTCCTGGGACCGGCAGCAGGCAGTTCGAAGTGCGTTCCACTGTTCGCTGTTCGCTGTTCGATGTGAACTTTTCTCTTCTTTTTTTCTGCACAGCAAATTTATTAGAAGTTGACAAAATGGCGCTGGCAAGGATGTACGTGAACTAGGCCATTGATGAAGGCAGGTGTTTTGGGCTGCAGCCAGGTGTTGTGCCAAATAGTGCAAAGTGTAAGATTGACGCTTGCGTCGACTGATAAAAATTACACTGGGCGAAAGTAGAGGCTAAACTCGAAAGCAGGCATACATCTCTTAATAGATTTATCTACAAAGCGCTTGCTGTTTGTCTTCTCTAAATTTAATTATAATATGAAAACATTTTAAGTCTTTTTTTAGAAATTAAAGTTTATCGAGTTTCATTTGCCCTCAATTAGTCTGAAAAAGATAAATAATATGCTAATAAGGCAATAAATTTTTCATTAAAAATAGAGTTAAAACTCAGCCAACACCGAGCTGGCACTCAGTAACATAAATGTTATGTTAAAGAGCAATTTGATTCTTAACAAAAGATAGTAATAAAAAAAATATTTATTTATTTATTTTATCTAAATATGATTTGGGAACTTTTCTATTTGATACATTCCCTTTAAAAATATTTTTAAAGCAAGTTTTTTGCTAGAATGAAAAGACCTTTACAACATTTTCTGTTAACATAATTGTGTCTCTATAAATTTGAATGTTTTCTTTTAGATTTGTTCAAATTAACCAAGCAATGAAAGCACATTTTAGCATTTCAAAAGAATGAAAGCTTTTCGAATTTATGTAATTTTCCTATTACAGTTTCTATCAAAGCCAATTGCATAATTTTACATATTTTATTATACAAAAACTTTTCAAATATTCTATTAAACTAAAGGTAGCAGATTGCTTATCCTATCTGTCTTACCTGTCTTATCTCTCTTATCAGTCTTATCTCTCTTATCTTGTCTCAATGTCAAATTTTGTCTGTTCTTATTAAACAATTAAAAAATCAGAGTTATCCAAAATTAGAATTTTAATAAAATTCCTCTATCTAAGCAAAGATCACGAAAAAGTAGCTAAGAATCCATTAAAAATATGCCAAGTTATTTTACAGCTAATCATAAATAAAAATACTAACAACGCCCACTCAGCCACACCACCCACACACATAGATAACAAAAAAAAAAGGAAATGCCAAAAGGCAAAGAGCAGAAAGACAGAGAAAAAAGTTGTGTATTAAATATTGTGTAGGCCTGCCAGGACACATTAACTTTGCAACAGAAATGGACAGGACAAGCGGGTAAGCCAACTCGACTCGACTCGAGCTGAGCAGGCAAGAAAATTATCTGGCTAAATGCCAAAAAATTATGCGCATACACACATACACACCTACACACCTACAGTTGGACATAAACAGGGCAGACAAACGTGGCAGGACATGCTCTATGCACGTTTCGCGTGAGCGGCTCACGAAGGACACTCGCACACACACAACCTAACCACAATTAGGATAAGCGACGCTAAAGTGCTTCAAAGTGCTGGCGGCGTTTAGAAAAAAAAAAAACGAAAACAGAAGCAACACCAACACCAACACCAAAAAAAAAACACATTCAAGCTGAAAACTGAGCCGCTGCAGGGCAGCTCCCAAAATTCTGCAGCCTACTTTTTGGGAGCTGGTTGGGCTTGGCGTGGTGTAGAGGGGGGATATGGAAGCTCTGTCCAACTTGCATAGCCCCAAAACAGAAAAAGAGACAAAATTAACAGTTAGCTACAACACTAAACGTGCAAACGCCAACAATTTTAGACACAGGGCTGCAGAAAAGCTAACCAAATTATTCCATATCATTAATTATATGGTTCTATTTCTTAAATTGCAAGGAAATGGAGGAATTATTGTTGTATATGTTTGAGAAATCAGTCTAGGTTGTCTTTAGATCAGGCTGATTAAGATATTATAAGGTTTTTGGAATATTTTAGGTCTTATTGAGTAGATTGTAAAGAGGCTGCAGTTATGTTTATATGCGGACTCGTCTTTCATCAAAACTAGCTAGAGACAATGCGTGTCTTGGTTGGCATTGCCAACCCCTCAATAAGCTCTCCATTTTTTTAAAGATTGTTATAAAATTCTGCCAATACAGAGATTTCGATTCTGAAGTTAAGATAAATGCTATGTTTAAGAGACCTGGCTAATGATTCTAAACAAACGAAAATACAAATTCTGATATTCAATATCTTTAAACTAGATTTTATTTGTTAAATAAATAAAAAATGAATTCGTAAAAATGAAAAATTTTCTTAAAAAATAAGGCTAAAACTTGACCTCATGGATTTGAAAAATGAAGTTAATCTGAAGGCTGGGCAATCGAACAAATTTTTGTTAGGGCTTCCCGCGCTGCATATACAATCCTATAAAATGAACAAATAATAGTATATTCCATTTACAATACATAAACAAATATACAATATTTTTTCATTCATATGAAAATATTGCCCAATTCTGTTCAATTTTGGAACCATAAGTAGATCCCCCGATTCAGCTTCCTAAGCTGCAATCTGTTATCACATGATTGTTTAATAGGTTTTTTCTTAGACATGCCAACCCTGGCAGCTGGTGGCAACTGCAACTAACTCAACCAAACTCTCATGGACTGACTAACTGTCTCTCTGGCTCTCTGTGTGTGGAGGTCCGTCTCCTGCTGGTCCTTTTGGGCCTATTAGCCTTAATGGGACTTTTGCATGCTTCACTACAACAACTCGCCGGCTGCTGACTGCCGACTGCGAGTGCCGACTGCCTCATGCCACACATTTCGCTTCGTTTCGTTTCATTTCTTTTTAGTTTCTCTTGTTTTCTTTTTTTGTAGAAGCTCGCCTTTGCCACGGCATTTTTTGCACGTCTTTGCAGTTTTCAATTATTTATGGTTTGTGGACGCTTTTGCATTAAAACTGCCTAAATATTGCCAAGGCAAAAGCAAAGGCAAAGGCAAAGGCTTGGCTATGCCTGCCCAGCCAGACAACCAAATTGCCATGGCAAAATATGGCAATGGCCAAAGCTGCAGTTGACCCAGCATATGAGTCAATCCCCCAAGCAGATGCCCCGCCCCCTCTTCATCTATCTCTGGCTCTCCTGCCTACCTGCCTGCCTGCTCTGTTTATGTAAAACAGCTTAACACGAGCCTCAAAAATTGCTTTATTTGCCGAGCAGGTGAAAACGCTTTAACGTTGGCTTTGCCTGTCGACTTTTTAGCCAATGGCCGGCAGCTGAAACGTGAACTTTGGACATAATGACTAAATTACAATGTAAATATTGGTTAAATGTTGGTTAATGTTTATTTATTAGGCTCACAGCGTTGAGCCATTGCCAAGATTTTAAATGCGCGTCTCAAACACTTTTAGTGGCATTTGTAAGCTGAGTTTTTTAAGTAAAAATAAGAATTTATCATATTGAAATGGGGTTGCTTGTAGAGGGTAACATGTTGATTTATATTACTTACGAATTTATGCTATATGAGGATAACTGATTATTTCTATTTTCTATTAAAAATTTGCTAAGATTATTAATAATACTATTACTATTACTAATACTAAGTAATACTAATACTAATACTAATACTTATTAATGTATGTATATTTAATAAATAAATTAAAATGTAAATACCTTTTTATGCAGTTCAACAAGAATTAAATAATTTGCTTTTATTTTAAATCAAATTTAGCTATCAAGGATCTTTAAGGCACTTCCTCCCAGTTACTTTATAATATGTTTCCTGTCAGGTCTGTTTATCACAATCTCAACAGCTTGAAATTGATATAGACGCCTAGTGCGGTTTATAGCTCCATATCCACTACGAATAGCGTATAAAATGTTTGTCCATGTCCAATGCAGAGTAAAATTTCTGAGATAATCATTTATGTATTTGCATTGTTGTCATTTGCTGTTATTATTGTTCAGCAGCTGATGTTATTGTTGTTGTTGCGGTTCATTGTTGATTTTTATCAGGTACAAGTGCCCACACACACATATACATGCCACACACATTACCAACCACCGATATCGGCTATCAGATGTTGGCCAATCAACTGACAACCAACATTGTCGCTGGCTACTTTTGTGTTGTGCATTATGTGTGTGCAACATGTGTGTGGCCAACTTTTTATTTATTTATATATATTTTTTGCACAATTGGCTCCACTTTTTATACCCTGAACCCATTGGAAATGGGAAATCAGGGTATATAGGTTTTCTTAAAAAAAATGTATGTATCAAGCAGACGGATGACGCACGAACAGACGGACATGGCTAGATCGACTCAGCTTGTCGTCTTGATCAAGAATATATATACTTCATGACGTTAGCCACGTCTCCTTCTGCCTGTTACATACATTGTCATACAACTATTATACCCTTAATTCCCATTTTCAATGGATTCAGGGTATAAAAAGCACGCTGCAGAAGGCGCCAAGCATTTTTTCTACACGTGTGCACACATACATTGAAGTGGGGCCCTCTTTGCAAGCGAGGAATCGCATGTTTAGTCGCGCAGTCCCGACTAGATCGTTTTTACTTAGTTTTTATGTTTTTTTTTTCATCATAATTAGAAGAATGAAAATATAATATATTAAAAATGTAATAATATTTTCATAATTTCCTTTAAATTACAATTTAAAGATTGGAAATTGAAGATTGGTGAAGAAGTTACTATTACTTGTACTGCGTATGGTATACAAGAATATAGATTTAAAATTTGAAATTAGATTGATCCTGAGATCACAAGTTTTTGCATGGCTGTAATTCGAATGAATGGTTTCTGATTTTTAAATGATATACATTTTTTTAATTGTTCGAATTGAAGCTATCGATTTAAGTTCCAAAATTGTCTCTTTTTGTATAATTCAGAAAAAAAATCCGTTTTTCTAACATTAAATTCGTAAAGTTACGACGGACTTTGCATTTTTTATCAAAGTTTGCTTGCTTACTACGATACAGTTAACGGTTCCTTGACGACCCAAATTCTCCTGGTAACTATACCAAAGAGATAGTCCTAGTGAACCCAAATTCACAAAGCACTCAATCTTGCAAATGCGCAGGAAATTGTCTAATATATGTATGTACCTCTTTTCCAGCCAAACTCATGCCCCTCTACTCATGACTTATCTACACATGCCCTACTTAAGCCACTCCACTCAATTCCTGCCCATTAAACTGATAAATTTACTCCTTTAATGACCTTGAACGACTTTTTAAAAATTGCTGCTCAAAGTATGCAACACAAAATTTCCACTCAGGAAAAACATTTTGTTTCGACCTTCAACGATTTCTGTTCGCCTGGTACTTTCTTGAAAATTTGGTAAATTTAGTCGAATTGCACAAAATTCTGTTGCTCCCGAAAGTATGCTACAGAAAATTTCTACTCAGAAAAAATATTTTGTGTCGACCTTCAACGATTTCTGTTCGCCTGGTACTTTCCTGAAAATTTGGTAAATTTTGTCGAATTGCACAAAATTCGGTTGCCCCCGAAAGTATGCTACAGAAAATTTCTACTCAGAAAAAATATTTTGTGTCGACCTTCATCGATTTCTGTTCGCCTGGTACTTTCTTGAAAATTTGGTAAATTTTGTCGAATTGCACAAAATTCTGTTGCTCCCGAAAGTATGCTACAGAAAATTTCTACTCAGAAAAAATATTTTGTGTCGACCTTCAACGATTTCTGTTCGCCTGGTACTTTCCTGAAAATTTGGTAAATTTTGTCGAATTGCACAAAATTCGGTTGCCCCCGAAAGTATGCTACAGAAAATTTCTACTCAGAAAAAATATTTTGTGTCGACCTTCAACGATTTCTGTTCGCCTGGTACTTTCTTGAAAATTTGGTAAATTTTGTCGAATTGCACAAAATTCGGTTGCCCCCGAAAGTATGCTACAGAAAATTTCTACTCAGAAAAAATATTTTGTGTCGACCTTCAACGATTTCTGTTCGCCTGGTACTTTCTTGAAAATTTGGTAAATTTTGTGGAGTGCGCAAAATTTTGTTGACCCCCCGAAAATATGCCATAGAAAAAATATAATAAATTGATGCCCCCTTAAGTATGCCGCAGTTAGTAAGTACTCAACAATAATTTTTGTCGACGTGCTGCGATTTCTGTTTGCCTGGTATTTAAGTAAAAACTATTGTAGAAAATAAAAACAATTTGTTTAAATTTCATTAATATGTTTTTATTAAAAAAAAAAGGAATACAAATGTTTTGATTAAAAGTTAAGCATGTTATTAATTTAAAATCTAGTTTTTCCAGACAGATCCCTAAAAGAAATGTTGTTGATTATATAGTTTAAAATACGGTTGAAATACTTACATTTTTTTCTGTAATCCTGAGGTAAAAGTCTGCGTCCAGCGTCTGATTGAGGAGCAGAGTAAGACCCATTTCTGGGCTTTTTGCTATAAATCTGAAAAATAAATAAGGTTCCATTTAAAAGTGTGCTCTTTAGATCGAATAATTTTAGATTGAATAATTTTTAGTATTCGAACAGATCTATAAAGATTTTTAATGTTTTTGTATATGTTTTTGATTTTTGGCTAATAATGTACTTGGTTCTATTGCTTGCCCCTTAGATATAGATAGAGTTTTGGTCACAACCTGGGCGAATCTTTGCAGAGGACAAAAATACATAGGGCATTAAGATCGTAAGCACCTCCGATTGACCCCAAATTGTTTCGGGATCATCTAAGGATCCGAGATTTGTTATTTTTCAGATGCTGCAGCTGCCAAGAAATTCGATCAAGCAGAAAAGTATGCAATGGAAATAATAGTTTATGGAATAAATTACCAGCTTAAAGTATGCAGCAAAAGTAATAGCTGGTAAATGAAGTGAACTGCCCAAAAGTATGCGGACAATAAAATAGCTCGATTATAAAATGAGCAGTACAAGAGTATGCAAAAGTTTGATGTATGTAATATGCGAATATGTTTTCCATTCTTGCCCTCAAAAGCCAGGCAAACCAGAATCTGGAGTCATATCGGCCAATAAGTCTGTATGTCTAAATTATTTGGGAGGACTATTGCTAATCGGATTGCAGCCATTTCAAGCAAATACAATATCTTGCCGGATCACCAATTTGGCTTTAGAGTGGGAGTCGGCACAGTGGAACAGGTCTACAGATTGGTAATGCTAATCTTGCAGGCTTTTGACGACCTAGAGTTCTCCAACCGAGGTTATTTAACAATCAATTTGTCGTACGCCTGCCAAAAATGCAGCCCAAGTGCAGCCAGGTAGATCAACAACTCAGTAATCGGATCGCGTGCTTATGTATGCATGTGTATATGTGTGCGCGCAGAGGGTAAGCTAGATTAAAACACCACCTTGGACTTGGTTCAGGGGATATCCTAGTCGGGCAGTCCCGACTAGAGCGCTCTGACTTGTTTTATATATTAAAAACTGTACAAATATTGTGCAGGAAATGACAATTTTGTGCAGGCAGCACAAAAAAAAGCAGTAAAGCGATTGTACTTTTTATCAGACTTGTTGCCAAGTGCACAAGAGTCAGCTGAGAGCTGAGCAGTGTAGGATGTCTGCCAGGCAGGCTTAGTTGACTCTCCCATTCCAGCCAGCCCTGCACCTGCTCCACCCACCACAAATTGTAAACGCGCTTTGCATGCGCTTCATATTGCCAGCCAAGTGACATGGAAGGTTTTTTTCCCGAGTTTATTAAAGTGCAAACGTGCGTATGAGTAATATTTTATATGCATACAGTGGATGGGCTTGAAATTAAGCTTAGGATTGCTGGCGAGATTGCATGGCATCGAATGAAATTGAACGAACGTGAATATGTTTAGATTGTGCGTTTAACTGAACACTGAAATGAAATACGAATTGAATGATATGCAGCGCACGAGCAGTAAAAAATGATTTAAATTAGAAACTGATTGAATTATCAAGAAATTGATTGAAAACTTTGCGAGCAGAGAGGTATATAAAGTGGAGAAGTATATTGAAACTTGATATGATGAAAATTTAGAGTGAGGTTAAGCTGCATGTTTGACTTTACTTTAAATCTATGAAATCTATACAGATATATATATATTTATGTATATAGCGAGATGGAAGCTAACCAAGAAATGGCGCCGTATAAAATTTCGCTTTCGTTTTGATTTTGTGCTTCGCTCGCGCGCGTTATGCACGCCGTACGGCGCGTATACATAATGAAATATTATTTACATTTTGTTTTGTGTTACTAGCATTTCCTATCTGAGAGAGAGAGAAAGAGAAAGAGAGAGCCAAAAGTGCAGCTTGGTATAGAAAGAGGATGTGCCAAGCACTTTATGCGCGTTTTGTCTTTTAAAATCCTTTGGAGCAACTTTTCATTTTTATGTGTGCCGACTTTGCCTTTGCTTTGTTTTTGTTTTTCTTTTTTTTTTTTTCGGTTCGCCTTCTATGTTTTCGCCTGTTCTATTTGGGGTTGTGCGCCTGTCAAGCGACGAGACGCCGGCGAAAATTAAGTCATGAAAAGTGAAAGTCGAGCTGTAGAAACGTTGTAAAAGAGTTGGATGGAGCAGCAGCTGGGTGGCACTAGGTGTAGTCCTCTTCTTTCTTTTTTTCCTTTTGGGCACTGACATTCGCGTTATCAGCGACATTTAGAGCGCGCGCTCTTACTCTGCCTGTGTCTTTGTTTATTTATTTTATTTTTTAATGTTTTGCTTTCTGACACTTGCTGTCATTTTGCATGTGTGTGTGTCGTGTGTGAGTGCGTGTGTGTGTGTAGTTTGCCGAATGAGCCTGGCATTGTTTATAACACATCACAGCGACGAGTTTATTTTTTGTTCTCCTGTATATGTATGTCTCTGTGTGTGTTTTTTTTCACATGCTCGTCACGTTCAACTTGTTATCCTGTGCGCTTATCACAAAATGTCTTATTTTGCCTGCCTGCCTCGCCCTTGGTTTAGCTTGGCTTGGCTGGGCTCGGCTTGTTTGTCATTACCCGTGTTATATGGTTGTTGTGCTCCCTCTTCCCCGTTTCCCTCTCTCTCTGTGCTGCAAAGAAAAAAGGTAAAATGATGTGTTATGGCGTCACGTGACATGTGTCATATATGTTACTCATACGCCGTGTTGACGGTCTACAGTAAAGAGACCAAAAAAAAATAGGCTTTTTAGCTGCTTGAAGTTATGCAGCAACAGAAACGTGGCATAGCAAAATTCTTATCGGCGAAATCAAAAAGAAATTTGCATCAAATGTTTTGATTGATAATGGAAATGTTGTCGACATGCCACCAAGTAAATTATAAACACGAATTATTAATGCACTTACTAATAATGTTGGCATGTGAAGAAATGTGGAAATATATAATATATTTATGGAAAATTAAAATAATGGAAATATGAAATTCTAAAAATTGAGAAATGTTCATAAAAAAACGGTAAGTAAGAAAAATTCTTGGAGTAAATTATTTTTTGAGTGTGATGTGATTAATGAGAGCAGCTGAGTTTGAGAATGTGATTATCTATAACTTGCAAGAGCTAACATAAGGATTGATTGTGAAGCGATAAGAGTACCTGAGTGTGAATTCTGTTAATACGATGTCATTTTAAGCAGTTGCGCATGAGTAAAGGATATGTTTTGTATCGTGGCTTGATTTCGTTAGAGGAAATGATATTGCGCATATCTAAAGATGAATTTATACTACAATATACAATTCACAAAGAGTACTCTTTCCGCATGCTCTGCTAATATCAAAACTAATTTCAATAGAATATTCAACTTTCCAATAAAATGAACTTATCAAATAAGTAAAGCTTTTAGTACTGGCTTAAATTGTGGTGTAGCTACATGTAATTGTGGCTGAGCGTCGAAAACAAATCCGCTCTGAACGGATTCAACTGAAAATTCAAGTTTACTTTTAGATACCTAACAGCAATATTCCAATCTGAAGTAAATTTTAATATTTAAGATACCTTAAGCCTTAAGCACGTATTCAATAAGAATCTTAATTGAATATTTAAGCTACATATAATATACCTTAAGAACTCTTTAAGTAAAAAGTTAACCTGAATAGTCAAGTAAATTAAAAGATATATCAAATGTTTTTCGTATATGAGCATTGGACGACTCAAGTAGTTAATATGTAGATCAAAATAGTGTTAAATAAAAATATAAAGTATAATGCTAATAAGATCTTTATATGAATCTGAAAGAGAGAAAGATAATACTTTATCAAAAGTTAAGCAAAACTTATTCTAAACTTACTCTTCCAATATGAGCTCCGTCTAAAGATAATTACTTACTAATATAGTTATACCTAAATCACTCTTCCAATAGGAATATCCCATATACTAATTAAAAATTATCCAATTAGCATAACGACTATATCACGCAGCTAAATATATAATGCTCCACATTCAACGACAGCAACCTGTGGCATCCTTGCCCTATTTCATACCATGCTCAATATGAGGCACATTCGTCATTTCACTTGATGAATGACCATCAATCTAATCGAGTGCTGCCCATTACGTGTTCACTTAATCTTGATGACTTTTTCATTTAATTTGTTTATTAGCCGCTTCATTATTGTGCGTAATGCATAAACTAATTTTCCGGCCCACCAAAAGGGCACTCAATTGTCGTGGAAATTTTTCATATACATATATTTCTACTCTACACGATTATATGTAAATATATATATTTTTAGATACTGTCTCAAATTTTTGTCGCGTGTCGCAATTGAATTACTTGAAGGGGCTTTGCGTGTTTCGGTTGCCTGAATGAAACTTATCGTTTTTGGTAAATATTTCGCTTGTTTATTTCTTACATTTCAACTATAATGTTAATTTGTTCTTCTTCTTGTTGTTGTTTTTGTAGCTCTTGCTGTTGACTTTTGTTAGCGTGCACTTCACGCCTTTCCATTTGTTTAATAACGTTTGTTGTTGCTGCTTCTGTTGTTTGACATTTTTTTTGTTTGAGCAAGGGCAAAACAATTAATCAGGCACTTCTGTTCTCATAAAATACTCGCTTATAAAGTGAAGAGAGTATATTAGTTTTGAGCAATAGCTGTGTGGCTGTCCGTCCGTCTGTCAACCTGTCAAACTTGACATTTGGAATATATACTAGTCTAGATAGCATCATCTGCGTGGGGAATCTTCAGCGTCTTCAGAGCTAAGATAATCAATTTTTCAGTTGGATAACTCTCTACAGACCTTTAATTTATATAGTCCACTCATTGGCAAATCCGAAAACTCGAAATTTAGCTGTGAACGAGTATTATGTAGTTGTATTTACTCGACTGCACTATTCCTTCTAGTTGTCCCCGGGCATTGGCAGCTAAATTTAATTGAATTAAATTCATGACGCGGCGATACTGTGAATATAAAAAAACTTAATTAATTGAAGGACACGTTGAGTAATAAATAATTCAAAAATATACAAATAAGTCAGAGATTGTGCTTGGCTTAAGCATACCCTGTATATGCATATGCTCTATAGCTCTCTGCTTTCATTTGAAATTCATAAGAACTTAAATAAAAACGTTTTTGAATTGATATTTTAGGTATATGAATACAAATTTAGCTAAAAAAAAAATACATTGTAATCATCAGAAGAAACTGTGCTCTTATTCCCACACTTATACTCAGTTACTACACCCACACACAGCCGGAGCCGCAAATGAAGGCAAGTTTGCCGGCAAGTGCGAAGCCACGTGCTTTTCCAACATTTTGTTTTTGTTTTGCATATTCCGTTTTGTGCGCCAAGTTCGTGTCCACTTGTCCGCCTGTCCGCCTGCTGCGTCAGCTTGGTTCGTCGCGTCGTGTTTTTGGCAATGGTTCAAAAAAATTCAGTTGGCAATTTTCGTTGCACTTTTGCTTAATGTTGATTCGCCTAGGCCTATTTTGGCTTAGGCATTCCTTACCTCACATTCCGGCGCAGGCGCCATTTTGTCTAGCCTAGCAGCAGATCTAACGCTATCTGTAATGTAACCTGTCCGACTGTCAGTTGGCAGTTGGCTAAGGAGTCCGGCATTGCATTTTGCCGCTTTGATTAACTTGGCTTCATTTATTTATTTATATAAGCACCTAATCTATTTAATTTCTTTGGGCACGTTTGCAAAGTCCTTTGCGGTAGGTTAGTTAGCCCACAGTGTTTTATTTCACTCTCGCTCTCGCACTCCCTCCCTCACTCTCTCTCTCTCTTTCTGACTCTCTCTTTCTCACTCCATCGGCACCGTACTGTGTCGCTCCATCTCAGTCTCGCTTGGTGGCGCCCTCTCGCTTGCAAACAGATGTTTTGCTGGAACAGTTCGGGTTCGCGCGCGTTCGTGTTCGTGTTGTCTGTTTCGTTTCCATTTCGTTCCGCAGCCGCTTGCCACAGCCAGTGATTGCATCCTGTCGCCTCAGTTGTGTGGCAGTAGCCGCTTTGTAAACATTTTCCCGTTGTTTGCACCACGTGTCGTTTCTCCCGTCGCCCGTCGTCGTTGCCTCTACGTCGTTCGTCGCCGTCTTTCGTCGTCTTTATATCGTTCGCGTTACGTTACGTTACCAAATAGCAAAAGCGTTGCATACTTTTTGCGGCTGTTGTTTGTGTGCTGCCCCGTTTTTGGATAGCATATCCAATCAAAATATCTGATATATCTACCAATTACAAATATATCTGCAAATTAAATTTTTGATTTTTTCGGTGCGTGTCTATGATTTAAGTGTATCGAAATTCTACAAATTTCCAATCAGCTAAACAAAAATGTAATTTAAAATAATTTTAGTTTATTTATTAATAAATAATTAATTGCTTTTGCTTAAGTTCCTATTAGTGTCTCAATAAAGTGTTAGCTATCAACAAAAATGTTCACAAACTTAAATTGTCTTCAACAATTGCTACACCTGTGTTGTGCTGTTGTTTCACCTGCTATAACATTTCAATATCTGCAATTTTAATGGGATCGGTCAAAGAAATTTGTGGTTGCCAAAGTTCTGTCCCATTTGTGGTCAATGTGGTTGTCAGCCCATTGCAAGTGCCCAGTGTCCTGTGTCGATTCAGATCTGTGTGCTGAAGTCCTTAATGGTTCAATTTGATGTGGACAATGCAAGGGGTTTATTGGCATTTGATAGGCAAATGGCTTGAAAATGTTTTGATTTTTATGACATTCGACTATTAAGCTCTTTTACAGAGCATAGAAGTTGATTGGCAATTGAATTGTGTTGCTGTAGCAGTGCCTGCGAATGTGAAGTGATATAAAAGTTAAGGAAAGATTACAAAAATATAAAAACTAAATTTTAAAAATTCTATTTTTAAAAAGATTTAAAAAAATCAAATTTATTTGATGTTTCAATAGTAAATAGCTAAACTTCTTAAGCAACTTTAAGCAACAGCTGTTGTTCTCCCTTTTTTGTGACAAAGCTGCCAAAATGCGAGCCATTTGTAAATGCAGCCACTTGTTACATAGACACACATTACACATACGCACTGTGCGCACATTTTCAACAAGTCATGTTTATCGATTCGAGCTGCTGCAACTTAAGTAAAAGCCAAAAGTGCTGAGCACAAAAATTTCATAAAGTGCAACTGAAAAATACGCAAAAACTTGATTACATTTTAAGCTATGCTTTGCCAACGTGTTGACATTTTTTTCCAAGCTTTTTAAAGTTGTCCAGCTACAGTTGTCGAGTGTGTGTGTGTGTGTGTGTGTGTGTGTGTGTTGCTACTGCTGTTTCTTTTAGCTGGCTACGACTGTTATTTCTTCTACTTCTACTGTGTATGTGTTTGTGTGTGTGTGTGTGCGAACCCAGCTGTGCAATTGTTGACACCCACTGCTGAGAGCCGCAGCAGCCGGCGCGCTCCATTTGCCTTGCTGCCGCTGCCGCTGATGCTGGCGGCTGTTTTCTACTGTTAGTCGCCTCTGGGCATCTCTTGAGTTCATTAACCCCTGTATATAAAGTAATTTTATGCGACACTGAGCTAGCGAAAGCCCACTAAAAATTAAAGAGTCGCCAACTTTCTAAACTTTTTGAACCTGCTCTCGACTCGCTGCTGCGCTGCATTCAATAATTTTTAATAATAATAATAAAAATAATAGAAAAAGTCAAGCAGCAAAGTTCAGCTGGAGCACAGCTCATTCTGGAGGACCAAAACTCGACCACTTCATTGTGGAAATTTTTTGTTTTGACTCGCTTTATTGATTTTCTTCAACTTTTCTGCTACAATTTTTAGGTGTGCTTTAAGTTTGGCTTGGCTCTGGATGCGTTAATTTTTTCTTTTTTAAATTTTTGCATCGTCTTTCATTGGAAATTTTTGCTCAGAGTTGAGAAATGTTGTGCGCGTCGAGCGAAACTTTGTAAATTGCACTCATAGTTTGGCAGTTTTTGTATTTTGTTGTATTTGCCGCTTCATGTACACAAAAATGTAAATTACAAAGTTTGCAATTAATTGGGAAGTTTGATGAGGTGAGAGAGGGTTGCGACCAACGAAAATGTACCATAATAAACACTTTTTATTTTACTTTTTTCCCTAATTAGTAATAAGATAGGTGGTAAAGAATAGCTAAAGTAGCTATATGATGTTTGCCTTATAGATGAAACTTCTTAAAAAAGATTTTAATTGTAATTTTAGCTTGACTTAAGGTTATCAGCTGTTAGAGCCAGTATTGACTATTGCTTAAAAACTAGTTTAGATTCGAAATTTATGGCACAGCACAATCTGAGAGTAAGAGACATACACACACATGCTCTCAGAAAGCTAACAAATTATTTGAGAAACAGCGCAACAACAACAACTACAAGCTGCTTTGACTAGCACTCAGTGAGTAGGACTCGAGCTGCTGCTGCTGTTGGCATTGCCTGTTCGCCTTTTTGTTTTCCTCAGTTTCATATCTGTTTTCAGTTTTTGGATACCCTGTAAATTCACAATCTTAAATGAAGTCATATATAGCACTAAGTCATATATAGCACTTTTGATACTCTTTCCTTAGTTCTCTCTGTGGATTCGCCTTTATTTTATTTTATATATTATTTTATATATTTTCACTTTCACTACAACCAACTCTCTCTCCCATGCTAGTCCCTTCTTAAATTTATGAAAATCGCTTAGAAAGGCGATATTTTAGCAGAGCAGAGTGCAGGGAATTTTCCAGTTCAGTATTCCTTATTAAAGTGCTTTTGTTATTTATCTCGCTTGCGCTTTTTTGCATTCGCAACGAGGGCAAGCCACACATACACACACACTTTCACCCGCTCACATATACATATGTAAATAATCTCACATATACTTACATAGAATAAAACAGGACAACGTGTGACAAGTGCAGGCGTCCCTCAACCAAAAAAAAAGGGAAAAACGAAAGACTTTAAATAGATGCACACATAAATTGCGCTCTATATATTTATGCGCCGGCATATATGCAAATGCGTTCACCATGCCACATCACTGCCACTGGGGCAGCTTCCCGACAAGGACTAAGAGGGAGAGGGGCAGAGTGGGAGAGCAGAATCTTTGTAATTTGCTTATTATCGTTGGTGTTTCTCTCTGGCTTTTGCCACTTGCCAGCATGAAGCATTGTTGTCGAAGCTATTAAAAAGGAAATTTGTAAATAAATACAATTTTGTTGCATTTTATGATTGGTAAGCGTTTCCCTTGACAATTTGTTGCAAGCCATTATAAAGATTAAGACTAAGGTCAAGACTTGAGTAGAGTAGCACGACTGCAGTTGACTTTTTGTACGCTCGGAATTAGCACATTATTGATTTCACCAAATCCAATCAAGAAGTCTGCGTAAATAATGTCAAACGCAGAGTCTAACCAGCAAAAGTATTTGTCATGCCCAGCAGCTGTTGTGCCTGCCTGCCCGATAACTTCTAGACTCAACTCACATATCTATAGTATATACTACACCCACTTCATGGTCCATTGCATGGCTCACTGCGCTTTGCTATTTACACGCCTACAGATGAAGCAACTTTTGAACTAAATCCACCCTCAAGCTCAATATACCTGACTGGGATCTCACACACACACACTCGCACGCACACAATATCAAAATAGGCAATTGGAATGGGCAAAGTCTGTTTTATAATTTTCACAGACGCCGCACACTTCATAAAAAGGCAGCGCATGTGGCCATTATTTATGTATATTTTCACCTACATTTATTTTATTTATACATACGAGAATAACAGACACAGAAGGCTGCTGTGAAAGTAGTGATGAGGCAATGCCTTAGAGAGCATCAGTTTGTTCCTATATACACGACTATATAGTTGAGTACACAACAAAATAAGTAGATGTGTTTATATATATGTATGTATGTGTGTCTACTTTGTATTGGTAGTTAGCAATGAGGGCGGCATTAAGCGGCCTTCTCTGTGTAGGTGTGTGTGTGTGTGGGTGTGTCTGTGTGTGTGTGCTATATCTCTAGGCGTCCGTTCGGCACCTTGTGCGACTTAATAAAGCGAAAAAGCAAAATAAAAGACGACATGTTGACGCTTCAGCACCAGCAAATAAATACAAGCAACAATGAATTAGTAGGGAATACACGACTAAAAGCTACCCTGCCTTATTGACACTCTAAAGAAGCAGAGATAAACCGAAAGTGACAAGTGTGCAATTTGTAGGTGGACAAAAGTATAAGTCTAGAATCTTCGCGCACTTTCTTAAACGCAAGAGAGAGAGAGAGAAAGCATGACTGGAAAATACCCTGCTTTAGTAACAAAAGTTATGTATAGATCATTGAATTGGCTTAGTTAGAAGACAGTTTGTTCTAGAAGCTTTATTCACTCTCTGAAGTAGCAACGAGGGATAAACAGAAAACACGACGGGAAGATACCCTGTTTTATTAACTCTCTAGAGAAGCAGAGACAATGGAAAAGTCTTCTTAAGTACAATATGTATAGGTTCTAGAGTATGCTAAGCTAGCAGATACTTTGCTTCATTTACTCACTAGAGAAGCAATAATCTACAGTATCTATAGGTCCTAAAGTATGCTAAACTAGCAGAAGCTCTGCTCTAGAATCTTCATTCAATATCTATAAAGGCAAATAATAAGAGAAAGAGAGAAAGCGCTAGCTGAGAGCAAAGTGTGCAAAGTTCACGTTTTGCGCCTGAGCCACGTGGCGTATGAGTAATTTGTTGCCATCGAGCGTGTGTGCTAAATGAATGTACATTAAATTAAGTGTGTTTATATTATGGTTATTGCATTTGCATAAATTATATATGAAATTAAAAAATAAATAACAAGATAAATATTTAAAAAAAAACAGCTTTGCACTTACTTCATTAAATATTTATAATATTTATTAATTTAAGTCTGATATATATTTTTTAGATTGTATTGAATTGAAGCTAGCTGCTTTTGTCATCTTTCAACTGCATTTACTTTTATTATTATTATACCCTTTTCTTAAGCAATATGTGACGCAAATCCCCTTGAAGTCTTCGCAAAATAATGTATATAATATGTTTAGCTAAAGCTGATTTAAAGCAATGCTATCTTAATACATCGACAGTTTTTTTGTGTGTTGTTGTTGCCTCTTCTGTTTCTGGGTAAGCGCATTTATGTTGCGCCTTTGCTCCAGTCAGGTCTCATCATCATCATCATCAGGATCTGAAAAGTTGTGCTGCTGCTCTCTGGTTGCCTTTTCATCTTGCTTTGCTTCATCTTTTTTTGTATTTGTTTCGCCCACAATTCACACAGCTGACTTTTTGTTTTGTCGCCTCTGCACACACTTGCCAGACACTTATATATATATGTACATACGACTATATATATATATATATACATTGTATATATGTATATATCACACATATATAACAGCCAAAAGTCTGCGCTCTTTGGATTTTTTGCGCTTGTGTGTTGTGTTTTTGCTTTCGTCAGCTACGCCAGCTATTGACAGGCTGCTCCTCTCTGCTCTCGGCTCGCAGCTCCTTTATGGTGTTCGGTCTCGTCCCTTAGCTGCTTTTCGCGCCGCGTTTCGCTTTCAGCGTAAAGTAGCTAGAGGGCAAAAACAAAAATTTAAAAATGTTGTTACTGCGTGTTTAAAGCTCATAATTATCACGCGTTGCACATGGCGTATACGTGTAGTGCTCTGTTATTAATGAAAATTTATGCCTTTGCTGCTGATAATTGCAAATTTGCTGTTGCTCTTGCTCTTGTTTTTAGTACTATGAAAATTTATTGTTTTTATGCATGTTTATTATTGTTAAATATGTTTTAATTCTTTTTTTGTCAAGA
This sequence comes from Drosophila gaucha, assembly GCA_035045545.1. NCBI lineage: Eukaryota > Metazoa > Arthropoda > Insecta > Diptera > Drosophilidae > Drosophila > Drosophila gaucha. The sequence goes on from JAWNOY010000292.1 coordinate 4,725,224, forward strand.
TTCGCAACTCAAAATGAATTAAAATTTTCTGCTTGCAGCGCTTTAACAACTATATAAAAGTAATACAGTCCACAAATACCATCGCATCATCATTAATTTATAAACAACAACAACATTTGCATTAAAACGCTCAAAACGTCGTGCAAACTTTTGAAAATTTTATAAAAAAAGCAAATATATAGTAAAAATCAGGAATTAAAGTAGTGCCTAATGCCTAATGTGTAATATTAACATATAAATAGATAAAGAAATATCTGGAAATCATATAAATATATATTTATTGATAAATTAATAAAGCAAATAAGTAGAGCTAATAAAATAAAATCGAATAGCTTTATTTAAACTGCAAAAAAAAAATATAAAATCCATTTTGACTGCAAATTAAAACGCGAGCGAAAAACATTTGCTTCCAAAGAAATTGTTACATTAAATTGTAAACGTTAAATTCCTGTAAAAAGTTTGGGTAAGTAATGTTTTAATTATTTAAATATTTAAATAAGATTCTGTTTTAGGAGATTTTAAGATCATTCTAGAGACCCGATTAATATCATATTCAATTATTTAGTACAATATATAATATAATCAGTATAATAATATGGTATTTTGAGTATGTGTTTAGCTATATATGGGAAACTTTACCAAATATCAAGACATAGAGTGACAGACAACCATCTCAATTTACCTCTGTCTGTCTATGCGTCTATGCGTCTTTCTGTATGTGAGGTCTGTCTGCTCAGAACATGCTAATGTCATTATCAAATTTTAGTAAATTAGATTCTTCTAAAAACTTATCTTAGCTAATAAAAAAGTTTAGTCTTGAAGAAAAGCACATTATAAAGACATTTTCATTTAATTTTTATTAAAAATCCATTGCTTAATTACTCACTTATAAATAAGGCTCATCTGTGGCGTTAAGCTGCAACTCATTCACTCAGCTCATTTGCCATTTACCATGGATTATATATGCGGAGTAGAGAAAGAAACTTTTATGCAGCCGATTCTTTAACTCATATAGCTGACGGCAACAATTTCACTTCGTTCCCTTGTGCACCACCTGCAGCGCCGCCTTTTCCGTTCATTTCCGCTCCACCCACAAACAAAACTTAGCCGCAAATGTCACATGCAAATACAGTTTCCCTTGTAACGGAAATGCAAGCGAAAAAGTAGCAGCAACAGCAGCAGCAGCAGCAGCAGCGGCAAAGATTTTTATACATAACTTTTTATGTTGCTCATTGTTGAGACTTTGAGGCGGAAAAGAATAAAATACGCCCCATAGGCAATGATTCTGTGTGTGTGTGTGTGTGTGTATGTTTACATTTGCGCCATTTTATTTCATTTTCATTTGCAATTTTCTTTTGCGTGTGCACATTTCCTGTGCGACATAGTCGTGACTTTTGCACTGCAAGCGACTGACTGACGGACGAACGGACTGACGGACTGACTAACTGGCTGGGTTGACTGCTCTGACTCGTTGCTTCTTTTTACATTTCTAATTACACGCTCATTTTCAACTTGAAGCGGAAGCCGCTGTGGCACCGAGTAGCTGCTGTAATGATGCTGCAAGCGCCAAATTCAGCAGCAGCTACCTACCCACCTACAGCTACACCTCTTACCTTCCTATACAGTGCTCTTCATCATTTTTCTCTGTCGCTTGTAAACATGGTCGCTTATGCCGTTTAGTTTTATGTGGGAGGCAGACTTTATGACTTAAGCTTTATGCGTGTCACTCTCGATTCCCCTTTCAGCGCTGATAAGCGCAAATTTCTTGGCAAATTATTTCACATAAGGAAACTATTCCTTCTTCTCTCTCGCTGTTTTATGATTGTGCTGTAATTAGTGTTGCCTTCTGGCTCGGACAGTGTATTTTATGTGACTGGACCACCTACAGAGCCTGGGAATGTTTTGGCTATTAACCGTGAGCTGTTACTGCTATTATTTTTAGTGTTGCGCACGATTCTAACTTCATACAGGGTGGTCTATGTGGGAAAGGAAAGCACTAGTATGTGGATGAATCGGCATATGAATTTAATAAAACTATAATTATTTAATATAAATAAAATAAGTGAAATGAAGCTTGAAGATTTGTATTTTATAAAATGTTAACGATCAGAAAAATTGATTGAGATTAAGCAAAGTTATGTACACACCAACATATTTGAGAGTAAGTGAGGGGGAGTACATGATTTGTTTTTTTCCAATATGCTTCGCATGTAGAATAGAATAGAAAAGACTTTAAGATAGTAGTATGGACTACGATTATGAGATCAGTTCTCACAAAGTTATGAAAGCTTGAGGTCAAGGAACTGCTCTATATAAGATTTCTAACATCGAAACCTATATTGCCTATATAAATCTCTAATAGAACTATTTTTCTAGCTCGACACCCTTTACTAATTGCTGCTGTATTGAGGTCTTAGACTGCAGTTTGATAAAGGCTTTTGGCAATCGGTTTGACCTGCGACTTTGGTGACTATTACAATGTTTGTTGTGATTGTTGTGGCTGTTGTTGTTGTTGTTGTTGCTGTTGTTGCATTGTGTTACTTTGCTGAAGCCAAAGTAATTAAATCAATGTGCACGTTGCTATTTGCAGGGCAGCAAAGCAAAGGGGCTGCAGTTTGCGGCTCGCTGGTGGCGCGTTTTAATTTCCATATTACGTGCGGCGATAGAATTTATCATCGGGGCACAAGCACAAACACACGTAGACATTTGGCCATGCAAAGTTAAACTAAATAAATTGCATAATCCACAAAACAAATTGGAAAATGCAAACCGAACCCAAACAATGAGCACACAATGTGCACAAGAAGCAAGCAGACCCCAAGCGCCAAGCGCCAAGCCCCCAAACCCAAACACCAATGCAAACAACAGTGGCTGGTCATTAATATGGCCTACCAATGGATTTGCTCTTCTTGTTGTTGTTGTTGTTGTTTTGTATTATAGTTGTCCACAAATATTTATGCCAAATAACTCAACTTTTGCTAATTGCATATTTGGTGTTCATTAGGGTCATTCAACATATACCAAAGAGAGAGCGAGAGAGAGAGAGTGCGCCTCAAATAGCAGTTGATATATACTCGAACAACTCGGCTAATGCGGTGTTTGTTTAATTCCTGGAAATTCGAATACATATGCAAACGAATTGTAAATGTAATGAAAAGTAAATATATATAAAGGAAATTACAATCTTTTTTTGCTGCTGCTGTACGAATGAACATATATTTTCAATTTTTCTTCATTTGTCTGGTAAATGAAACCGAAATCTGCTGCCACAAAAAAATGAGAATATGGAAGGTAAAGCAAAGCGAAACCTGAATGCTCTCACAAAAATATATTTTAAAATAATAAAATATATATGTAGGCTTTCTTAAGTCCATATCAATTAATATAGAGGTATGCACTGCAATTTTTGTTCGCTTCCTTAATGATTGCTGAGAAAACCATTCTGCCTAATTTCACTATCTGGCGAATCTATATTCCTCTCTGTTTCTCGTATTCAGTCAGCGCCTAACGATCAGACCTTATTCACCAGCAGAACCTTTCTCTTTCGCTCAGCTGCAGTGCATGCAATAACTACATGGTGAAGCTAGGCCCATTCGTAAACCAATTTACTCACACGTACAATGGTTAATCTATTGTAGTAACAATCTGCGACATATATGTATATATAATTTATCATATAAAACTTACAATTTTTACTTGCATGTGTCAAAGCTTGTCGCATAGCTAACTTACCTTTAGGCAAAAGGTGTTCAGATGAAAATAAAAACATAAAAAAAGAAATGGGAAAATAAGTTGGAGCCCATACAACAATCACTCTTAAATACTTGCCACTGACGTTGCGCGCATATTGAAAATTCGTTACAATGATATCCTCGGGCGGCTTAAACAAAAAAACAATAACAAATTACTTTTTTAATGCCCGCGTGTGTGCGTGTGTGTGGGTGTTCGACAAAAGATTTTGCTTGTTTCGGTCTGGGAAAACATTTTTCCATATTAAACCATCAGCCCTGCGGACGAAGCTACCTGCTGAAAATCGATTAAGCTTTTGGGTATAACTGATTGTTTGTTGGCTGTGGGACTCATCGGGGCTGCCGGCCGACTCGGCTGTTGATTGAAAAGTTGCCGCAATGGGAGTGTGGAGCAGGCGCCAACAAAAGGGAGCAGCTTTGGCTGCTGCTGATGCTGATGCTTTAACGTGCAGACAATAACCAACATGTTTATGTTTATACGCTGGGGAATTTGCCAGTCGCTCCGCAACTGCCGAACCCCCGAACCTCTAAAACCTAACTTGAACTCCATTTCGGTGGATGTCTGTGTTTTCTTTGGCTGTTTATCTGAATACTTTTTGCCAGAATTTTTGCTCTCGCCATTTTGCTTTTAAGCATTCCTCATTCGCATTCGCAAACGCATTTCTGTTTAGCTGTTTCAAGGACGCGCTACTTTGATGAGCTAACCACACTCACACACACACACGCACTTGGAAATGGGCTTCAGCAGTTAGTTATTCAATATTTTGGGCGTGTATAAAATTACTAAAAGGGTTTCTTTATCTCTGCTCCATTTGTATATATACTGCTCTATGATGCTGGCTTTGGCTTGTTTTATATGAGAAGCTGTAAAAACATGATGGCCAGAACTTAATGTGCATAGCGTTAAATTCATATAAATTTTATATGTATATATAGATGCCAGCTGAAAATGTTAATGACTGGAAGATATATACATATATATATATATATGCGCACCCGCATTTCATAAAGAAAATATGAAAGTGCCTTTGCCTTGAGTTTCAGTTTTATAGCAAGTTAAAGAGCATGCAGAATCTTAGAGTTGACTGCTAAAGAAGGTTGCCTTCAGTTAAAAGCTTTGCATTTATAATTTGGGACTTGCTTAAGATAGTTGATGTATGCTACAAACTAAATTGAAATTGTGGGAGATAATAATAATAATGTTTAGACATATAAAATATAGCTAGCTATGCTTTGACTGCTCTAATACTTAGAGTCAGTTCTGTTGGCATATACAGCAGACAGTTAAAGTTTTATGCTCCAATTCATTAGTAAAGAGCTAAGATCTTACCTCTTCAAATTGATATATCAATATGTCGACCTCTAACGTCACAAATCAGCTTCACCTTTGGCTAGCTGCGACAACAACGAACGCCTGTCGACTCCATTATAATCATTTCGTTGTGAACTGGGCATTGAGTGCACACAAATTGCCTAAGAGTATACACGCATTATGCCACAATAAGCAGTTTACGGTAAACTGCAGCATCCACAAGCTGTCGCTGCCTCTCCATCGGCTGGCTGCAGCTGACGTTGTTGCTGTGGCCGCAAGCCAATTTATGACTGTACCCATTCAGTGCACGAAACGCGTGCCCCTTTATGTGGCAAGTGTACTCGTACCACACACACACACACACACACACACACACACACACACATAACTTTGCAATCCAGTTTTTTCTTCCTTCAGCTGCATATGTTTATCGCTTGTCGTTTATTGAATACAAAATGCATTTTGTATTTTTTAACAGTTTTTCACTTTATTTTTTCAAAATTATTGCGAGATTTATGAGCAATTTTGATTGGCGTGAGCATAAAATAAAATATATTGGCTCACGTCACTGCATAACAAGTTTTGCCAACATGTCGTATGCTTGATAAACAAAAAAGACAGACACGTTGCGCATACGCCATGTATGCAACGAGTGGGAGCTGGGCAGGAGTCGCTTTTGCTATATATCTCTGGCACTAGCGAACAGCAACTAACATCACATTCGTGTTTATCGCTTAAATTGCCCAAGCATCTTACAGATACAAAAGCGTAACGTGTACGTGGCCGAGGCGAAGGAAAATCAATAGAATGTGTTTAATAAGCTGAAACTGTGCTTAGATAACACGTCTATGAGCGACGTTTTTATTGTTGTAGACAAAAACAGAGGAAGAGAGAATGAGGGGGCGTGGCTGGGTGTTGGGCAAGTGTCACTTGTATCTTGTTGCTGCTGGCAGCACGTGCTCTGCATTTTAATATAATCTAGTCGCTTGCCGTTTAATCAGCTTTACAGTTTATACCTTTTATAGGTAGTCGCATCTAATTTGAGTATCGCTTTAGTCGTTTCTTCTGATAATATTAAGCTAATGCCTTAAATCTGCCAACGGCACTCAAATCTATATATATATATACGGGTCTATACGCCCTTTTTTTTGACAAGCTTTCATTGACTCAACCAAATTTTTGTTTGGCCTTTTCTTCGAATCTTTTGTCGTCGTTGGTCACTAACCCAGACAACATTGCCCCAGGGCGGCAACTGACCGAGAAGAAGTCCTGCGGACCTTGGCTTGGCCTCTATTAGTAGCCTGTCATTCTTGTCTTTATGGCAAGTGTTGTTGCTGCTGCCTTTTTTTTATTATTATAATATGTATAGAGCGTTTGCTCTTGCGTTTCTTTTAGCTTAGCTTTTTCATTGCTTTTTTGTTGCTGTAGATTTCTTATATTTTTTTTTGTGGCTCCATTCTTAGTTAGTTTTTTGTACACATGAGTGTGAGTGTTTGTGTGTGTGTGTGTGTGTGAGTGGCAGGCGTTGACCTTCCATTGTTATTTGACATTTTGTGGGCACTTTTGAAGTCTGCGCCTTGCTTCGCTCTGCAGCAAATTGAAAGCTATTAAAGCATTGCATTCCCTGAAAATTTATGACTGCGTCTGAGAGTGAAGCCATTAAATGTTGACAGCTCTAACATTTTTATAATATAAAAAATATATAAAAATATTTTTAATAATTTTCTTAAGTTTATTTTGTGGCTGAATTGATTTTATTACCAAAGAGCATATAAAATGGTCTGAAATGCTATAAAATACATTTTTTTTAACAAATATCTTTAAGAATTATATTTAGGCAGGGCAGAATGTGATTTTAAATAAAAGATAAACTAGTTATCTTTCTAATTCAGTAGAACTTTGGATTTGAATAGTAATTTAAAATTGAGATCATGAGCAGAGATGAAGATTATTATTTTAGCTGGTTATTAGAATACCTTTAATCAAAACTGAAATTCTGTAAGAATCTACTGAAAAGCTCTTGAGAATTTCATACAATGGCAGTGTCTAAGGTTAAAATGGAGCAAAGGTTGAGAAAAGTTTTATGTATTGTAACTTATAGTAAAAAAGGGCCTAAATATACATGTGCATAGATACATAGATAAAGAAATATATATATATATATACATACATATAAGAAAACGTCCATCTTTAATGAATTTTATTCATAAACCAATTAAAGAAAACTGCTGAAATTCTTTAAGCATCTACTAAAGAGTTCTTGAGAATCGAATAGAAGGGCAGTGTCTACAGTGTCCACTAACATGGATCAAAACTTGAAGAAATTTTGATGTGTTGTAGACTTATAGTATAAGAGGGCCTACATATACATGAACTTAGAGACATAGATACAGAATCAAATATATATCTCCATCTTCATAAGCCAATTCAAGAAACCTGCAAAGAAGAAGCTTTAATTAATTAATTTTTATGATTACACTTATTATTTTCCCAGTTGAACTCAAATTTAAACTAAAATTTTCAAATAACACCAACAGCATTAAAAAACTTAATTGAAATAACTTGATCTATTTCCTTTTAAGTATTTTGAAAGCAGCTTGTTCATAATTATTAATTTTACTTAAACACACAGAGTAAGAGAACTCTCATTATTCTTGCGTTTGCATTAAGCCAATTTGTGGTCGGCTCACAAATTTTTCACTTAACACACAAGTGGCAATTTCTCAAACTCTCGCTATACACCCACAGACACACACACACACATACACTGACACTCACACATGATGCATAATGCCGCTTAGCGCGCTCTTTCATCATTCTTTAAAACGAAAATATTTATAGAAAAATGTTAATGCCTGACGGCGAATTTTATGCGAGCTGTGCCTAAATTTATGCGCTTTCTTTATTTTTTTCATATACAGAAGAAATTTGTGTGCGTGTGTGTATGGCAAAAGCAATTTGTGTGAGCGCTGTGCCAATATTTGTAGCCACAGCTCGGCGACCATATCAAGATCATAATCTTTATGGCTATTGCCCGAACGGGCCCAAAGCGAACGAGCGAACGGGCAAGAACAACTCGAGCGACAAACAAGCAATGAAATCAAATAAGCTGAGGGTAAAACCAACAACAACAACAACAATAATAATGCCAATAGCAACAGTAATAACAACAACAACAACAGAAATAGGCAACAACAAATTGTGTGTGTCACATAAATTATTTGCTGCTGAATTGGCAATTATTTGTTGTAATTTATTGTGTGATAAATTCATGTGAATATGTGTGTGTATGTGTGCGTGAGTGTGTGTGTAACTGCTGGGCAATGTGTTTTTTATTTAATTTAAAAATAATTAATTTGCCAGCAAAACGAAGCTTCAGGATTTGCTGTTTGCTGCTGTAGCACTCAAACAAATTAAGCGCCCGACGTTGTGTACACATGCAACGCACACACACACACAGAGAGACAGAGTGGGTGAGAGAGATAGGGAGACATGAGGAAATGCCTGCATTATGTGCAGCTGCTGCAGCTGCTGCTGCAACAACAGCTTGCATACAATATGTAATGACTTAAGTCAACGATGTCAATCATTGTTGTCATCTTCATTTAATCAATACTTATACACACACTGTGTGCGTGTCTGTGTGCGTGTGTGTGCCAGACGGACATTCACTTTACTGCCGGCAGCTGGAGTTGGCAGCAACATGAACTCAAACCAACTCAATCCGAATCAATGCATGTGAGCCACCATAGTCAAAGCCTGAGCTGTCATCAAGACAACTGCCGTCCGTCTGACTACACTTAGCCGGATGTCAGCCATTGCCAAGCGCTTGTCTTTACATCGTCTTTAACATTGGGCTGTTCGCAATTTTGCAATAATTGTAGGTGTTATAACACGAACTCGTGTTAATTCCTAAGTGTAAGAATAACTGAATTAAGTTTAAGCAAACCTATCATTTAGCTTTAAATTCTTTATTAGAGTTAAGTTCTAAGCTATAATAGCTCATAGCATGTTTTTAATTTTACGAAATTTATTTTAACTCTTTTGTCTTTTAACAAATATTATCTTTTCTTATCAAAAAAAGGATCTTACGTACTTTTTCTTATGTGATATTTCATCTTTTTGTAGTTTTCTGTTCTGTTTGTTCACGTATTCTGATTGTTACACATATTCTTATAACAAGCAGTCTTAGATATTCTTAACTAATGATCAGATTGCCTTAGTAGGAGCTTAACGCTACTATCATCTGATGGACTACGTATAAAAAACTAACATTCCATGCTTCATTCAGCTTAATATTTAGAGCAAAATTTCAATTTCTTGTTATAATAATAATGATAATGATAATTATAATGAAAGGTATTATAATTATAATAATATGAATAAAAATAATAATAATAAAAAAATAATAATAAAAAAATAACCACTATCGATTTTTTGGTCCACCCTAATGCTCCCTCAGACGCAGCACATCAAATATCAAAAGCCCTAATGGATTAAAAATTCATGCAGCTGCATTTGGCACTCAAACACATACACAGAAACTCATTAAGTACAAGCACACACACACACACGCACGCACACACACATATATAAACAGCAGTCAATTAGTTAACACCGAGAGTCGAGCTGATAAGTTTCCAACGAAGAAATGAATATGCAACACAGTGCAAAAGTCGTTGGCGCTTTGAACTGCAGCTCTTCTGCTTATTAAGGACATTGCTTGTCTCACTCTCCCTCTCTCTTTTGCTCTCGCTGTGTCTCTGAGTGTGTGTGTGCTGTGTCAATTTTTCAATTGCTTGCATAATTAAAATATTGCGCAAACGCAGCGTGGTACTACATTTATTGAAGCTGTGTGCTGCTGGCGTTGCACTGAGTGCAATGAAAGACATAAATCTAGTTGCCCTTACAGACAAAGGCACAGAGAGAAAGAGAAACAGAAAGAGAGAGAGAGAGAGAGAGAGAGAGAGAGAGAGAGAGACAATGCCGCTTTCGATTGCCTTGGCTATAATTTACGATCTGTGCACCCTACTGGCTGTAGGTTGTCTCGGGGTTCATCGTAATGCTTTTAATAGCATTTGCATTGCGGCTCGCAATATGAAATATGAGCGCAAATTGATGTCATTTTGGTGTTTGGCTTAGCACATGCATTTCGGCTTTGCTTTCCGATATGTGCATGTGTGTGTGAGTTAGGTACATTAATTGGTTTGCTCGGTTGTCGCCAAAGCTTTGGCTTAAACTAATTTATAAGCGCCTATATTGGAAAATTTTATGTTATATTCATTTGCGTTAGCCTTTGATTTGCCGGCAAAATTTAATTTATGCATTTTACATTTGAGGTTTGGCTCGTTGTGCGCCATTTAAAATTAGTCGGTGTTCACTTTGGCTAAACATTTATTTATGCCAAATTATTCTGTTTATGGAAAAACTTTATTTGCTGAGATTGCGCTTATCACAGATATATATATTAAATGTATATATGTATTATTTATTGCTTTGGGAATTTGCGGCAGCGATTGATGCGGTTGCATTTAAATTTAGTTTAAGTGATTACTTAAATAACTATCTAAAACTATTTATGTATATTATGTATTTATTTTGTAAAATAAATACGTAAGTTTTACTTTGCTTTATGAAACACAAAAAAGGTTTGTGCTCAAAAAGTTTTAGAGTCAACTTAGAAAGTACTTTAATATATCTTTCTATTTGAAGACATTTTGGTCTGGCACAGCTTTTATTCTCATCTTCAAATTGAAAACTTGGAAATAAGTTGTCAACATTTTTAAATTATTTAAAATTATGTAGACAAAACTTAAGAGATTTAAGTAGATTTTTTAGAAACAACATTTAAATTGGACTTTCTTTTCGCTGATCTCATTTTGTGGCGCATTTGCTCGTTGGCAAATGAAAAGCGTTTAAACAAACTGTGTATTCAATTGCGAAACGCTCATCACCACAAACGGCCAGGCATTTCGACCAAATTGAGTCTGACCAACAGCCGACACAATGCAGAGCAGAAAACGGGTAGAAAAAAGAGAAGAAAAGCAAGCAGCAGCTGCCTTCTACTGATGTTGCTGTTGTTGTTGTTGGCATTGCCAATTTAAGCGCAAATGCAATTGGAATTTGCAATGAATATTTAAACATACGCACACAGTCAAATTAACACACACACATACGTAGAGAAAAACTGAAATGAAGAGCAAGTGTTGAGCAAAGTGCATGGGTAATGCGTTGGCATGTCGGATGCTGTCCGTCAAATGGTTGTTTTCACTGTATACGTGCGGTTTTGTACTTATTTCGCTTTGCGCTGTCAGTCAGCAAAATGAGCGTAAAAATTGTAAATAAATTACCGCACACACACTCACACACGCAGAAGGCGCACAGGGCCAATTAAAATATAGTTAATTGTGCAAGTTCCTGGCGGTAAGTAGAAGTTGCAGCAGCCGCAACGCCAGCAACACCAGCAGCTGCAGCAGCAGCAGCAACAGCATCAGCAGCAACAACAGAAGACAAAGTCATGTGGCACAAGTTTGCGCTTAAATCATAGCTCTATGCCTGGAGTGCAGTCTGTGCCAGATAAGGCTGAAAGTTAGCTACCGACTACAGCAGCCAGCAGCCAGCAGCCAGTAGCTGCATATATGTGGTGTGGGTGAATGCATATAACTCATACGACGTGTGTGACAGCAGTTGCCTTAGGAGCGGACGACATTCGAGCCAGTTGTGGAACGAGTTCCTTAAATGCCAACCAGATATGAAAGTTTTGCTGAGCATCTCTCTGTATGTGTGTGTGTGTGTGTGTGATAATGAAATGAAATACAAGAGAAATCTAATGTGAAGTAGATATAGACCTCGAGACGTGCTAAGAAATTATAATGCGCGAAAGACTTAGAAATCGAGTAGAAGAACTTTAAGTGAAGCTGATTTATGGTTGGCAAAGATTCACAAATACCACCTTTCTATGCGATTCTCCTGAAAGCAAGTAAGGTTTAAGCAGCTGAGAGAGAGTGAGAGAAAAAGAGTAAGGGATAGAGAGCAATAAAGAAAAAGAGAGCGAGAGAGGGAGAAAGTGGGAGCAAGAAAGAGAGAGCGCCAGAGAGACTGCGAGTGAGAGAGACTGAGACCGAGAGAGAGAGAGAGAAAGTGAGAGCAAAAAAGGGAAAAAGTGAGAGCAAGAGAGAGAGAGAGAGCGAGACAGAGACAGACTGAGTGAGAGAGACAGAGAAATCGAGAGAGAGTGGGAGGCAGAGAGAGAGAGAGAGCGAAAGAGCGAGAGCTAGAGCGAGTGATAGAGATAAAGAGACAGAAAGCAAGAGCTGAGTATCTGAGAGAAACTGTGAGAAAATGATCATAGGGAATCTTCATCAATATATAATTAAAAGATGGTCATAAGATCCTAACTGAGAGAAAAATACTATTCAGGTTTTATATGAAGACATTTGTGAAAGCTAAGTATAAGAGCTTATGCAACACTAATTTAATTCTAACACAGAGTATTCAAAAATTTAAGACCTCAATCAACTATTTCTGAACTCAATCTCTTAAACTACCAAGGCGGCCTTTAGGAGATCCTCCAACTTGCCGTACTTGTACTTAAATGCTAAGACCTCGGCCTAAGCCTTTTTAATTGGCATTGTAAATGCCGACTGCAGTGCGCTCTGTGCCTTACACTTTGATTTATGCACGAACAAGCTGCCAAAACGTCTTCTGCTGTCCCCGACAACAACAATTTCAATTTGCGTTAACTAGTCGGCCTGGTTCACACACAGCCTCCTGCTACTCCTGCTTTGGGTTGTGGGCAAACCCTTTTGCTGTCGCTGGCGACAAGCGGACGGAGCTCGGCATCCGGCTTTGCCATTGTCATGGCCTTCCATTGCGGCACGCCATTCTCTTGATTTGATTTTGCGCGCCTTGTCTGTGGGCGTGGCCCCTGCACAATTTCGCATGTGAAAATTTCGCTGACTGACATGTCGTCTTGTTCACGTCGTTGTTTTCCTTTTTTTTTTTCGGCGAGTGTTGGTCGGTAATTTTTTAATGCATTTAAACGGCTGTCAAGTGGCACAGGCCACGTTCCGCTGCCTACTTTTGTGCGTTTGCCGCGAGCCAAGCGAGCGAACTGTTGAAATATGCAAAAAGTGCCAGCACACTTACACTCCCACACACCCACATACGAGTGACCTGGCCGAAATTTAGACATTTTCTGTTTTCAGTATCAGAAACGAAAAATGCCATCGCAAAAGTTTTTACTATTTTGTAGTCGTAGGCCTCGCATTGCATGCTTTTAGGCTTTACCGAGACGAGGGCCGTAAACCTTTGCCATATGCACGGTAAAACACAATTCAATACACTACTTTGAAGAGGATACTTAGCTTTATTATGGGGTTTGGTAGATAGAAAAGAAATTTATATAATAAAGAAAAATGAACTAATATATAATAAATATTTGTATAGATTATAAAAAGTCTTCTCTTATATAATTATTATTTTATTAGTGGTAGGGCATTTGCAGTGCGACTTGTTACACATTTGCTTTGGCTGCTTGTTGTTTTTGCACTTCAGTGCGATGCTCGTTCGCAGAGCGCATAAAAAATTGAAATAGAATACAAACATGTTGGCAACTTTTCGCTTCAGCAACAACAGCAACAAGCGCTCTGCCACTCTGTCTGTCTGTCTGTCTGTTAGGCTGTCTGTCTGTCTGTCTGTTGGTTGGTTGGTTTTGGCCTGCCTACAGCAACAAAAAAAAGTTTTAACTGATTACGTTTGCCGTTGATAATGTTGAGTGACATTTGGTTTGCGTATTAACTTAAGTGAGCGACAGCATGGCCCGGACCCAGCCCCCGCTGTGCATGTGTGTGTGTGTAGGTGAACTGCGGTTGATGCCGCACGTGCTGCCCGCCTTGGGGCTGCACTGCGAGTTAGTTTGGCATTTGCGTGCACTCTGATTGCCAAGGGGAATGCATTTCAATTAAAAACGATTTTTTAATGTGTGTTTGCGCGAATCGCAGCGCTGCCAACAACTTGTGCAACATTTTTAGATATGTAAGAAATTAATTTTGTTCAGCTATTTTTAAGTTCCGCGACTTTTATTTCAGCTCCAGAGAATACTTAATGAGTTGATGTTTAATTAAAAAATATATTCTCTTTATACAGCACATATCAAAATACAATTCCAAACTAGGCGCCCGTCACAAATGCAGATTACCTCATGTATTTTTAGTTGTTCGAGCTTTGTTCAACAACCCTATCATTACAAAAATGTGCATGTTTAACATGTTCGGGCCACAGCTAAAAATAGTCAAAAGGTACTGCCCAAGTACAATTGTCAAATATAATGGACGGAGGACTAAACCTGTACCAAAAACTTGCCCTTAACCTTAGCCAGTTTAGCCAGTCTGCTGTTAAAATGCATACATATATCTTTTAAGCCCTTTTGCCAAACCAATAAACCAGCACTTAACCACAATTACCCCCTTTGCAAACAAGAACGAGTTTGCACCGGCCAGCGGCAGCGGCAGAGGCAGCGGCAGCAAGAGAAGCAGCAGCAGCAGCAGCCCTTGCAACGTTTTTTATGCTTCAACCTCAAGTCCTCAACACCCCAGTGTCTGTGTGTGTGTACTCTACGAGAGTGTGTGTTGGGCCTGTGTGTCGACAAAATCATGTGCACTGCAATCAGTCTTCATTTACACTTTGCACCTGCGGCGCTCTCTCTCTCACACTCACACTCCCTCTACCTCTCTCTCTCTGCCAGCTTGGGCGGCAGCTACACGAACATGAAGAGCAACTCAGTTGAGCAGTTAGTGGCTGTAGGGGACATAGGCTAAAGAGGCAGGAGTTGCACAGACCAGGGCCAACAACTTTGAACCTGCATGCAAGGCGAGCCCAAAAACCTGAGCCGAGTGTGAGTTACACAGAGAAACAAACAAACAAACAAACAAATAAACATTTCACATGAGGGCGCCAGGGTAAATGGTGGGGAAACTGGGCAAGCGATGGAGGGAGGGAGAAAGAAGGTAGAAAAGTGGTTCAGAACGTTGGAAAGTGAAACAAGCTGATTTTTATTATAACTATGTGTATTACAATTGTTGTTGTTGTTGCTGCTGCTGCTGCTGCTCTTGTACAAAAGTTGCACTTTCATGTAACGCTAACGAGTAACAGCAGCAGCAGCAGCAGCAGCAACAACAACAACACTTGGCGTAACCATGCCCTGATAATAGGGGTAGTCGTATATCCGGTTCCCAGTTTTCATGTTCGGTTTTTAGCTATTGTATTAACTTGACTTTTATTTCATCATTACAATTCGTTGTTGTTGTTGTGGCGTTTGTTGTTCTGTTTCATTGTTATTGTTAACATTCCGCATAGTCGAGCTTGACTATTTCGCTAGGGTTTGAGGTTGGGGCTGTTTGCTGTTTGCTGCTGCCACCCTTAGCCCGTTTTGTTGTTGTTTTAGCGGCCATAGCTTGTGTTTCTGTCTGCTGGCTGTGCTTTCATAAATGCGAAATATGAAATGTATTTTGCAGTCGAGTGAGATTTCAATAGCCGTTTGGCTTGGTTACCATTGTGCATACGCCGCGTTGTGCAGCCCGAGGCATCTTTTTTTTTCCTATTATGATCGAAAGTCAAATGTTTACCATGTTAATTATAATTACGAGTAGTAGCTGTAGCATTGGCATTAAGACAATATATGGTAGTTAGCTTAGCTTTTCTAATTGAGCATACCTTGTAAGTTGTTGAAGTGGGTATGATTAGACTTTACATATTCAAGACCTCCCCAAATTTTATCAGATTTTTATAAATATTATTTGTTTAATACTTAACAATCTAATATGAGATCGTACTTAAAGTTTCTTAAGAAAATTTGGTCCCAAGCATGCTTGATTTGGGAGCAGTGGACGATCAAAAATAAGGTATGCAAGTGGCGAGGAATGTATGTAAATATAAATATATATATAGATATATATATATGACTGAAATATAGTCTGATAAGACAGAAGTACGCCCTGAATACATTTATCAAGCTCTTCTTATTTGAACTTAGGGTATCTATACGTCGTATATTATTCTACTCGTTTGTTCTGATAAGGCAGAATTTCATTCTAAATACATTTTTCAAGCTATTCGCATATGAACTTAGGGTATTTCCTCGTCGTATGCTTACTTGCTTCTCATGTTGACTGTACCAAAAAAGCCCTTGACAGCACATTTGCGCTGACTCACATGGAATGAGTGCATCCGCTGCGAGCGAGGGTTGTGCAATGAGTCACCAAAAAATTTGATTTACTAAAGTGTGTTTTGTAAAGTGAAAAGAAAAGAAATGGAAATCTAATTTGCATGCCAAAACTAGTTGAACGCATAAAAGGGAACCTTAACTCAGTTAGTGCATAAAAAGGGAAAGCTAAGTACATAAATACGTTAAGTGAAATAGTGTTAAGGGTAGCTTTTGATTGATATTTGACTGAAAAGTTTCATGGGGATTTACCCTAACGGAAAACTGCTTGTTTAACGACATTTAATAGTTCTTAATATTTATGCTATGCTTACTCAGTTTCCAGATGTATTTTGTGTCCCCATTTAATAGCTATTTGCGTTAACTTATTTGTGTCTTCTTTTCAGCTACTTTTTTCTCTATTTGACTGCAGTTCTCGCTGCTGTTGAGTTTTTCGCATTCACACAATTGAACTGACTGTCTCAGGACTTAACATTTTGATTTCTAATTTCCGTCAAAAGCAAACGCTTGACAACAATTGACGCTGCCAGACCTGCACTGGTCAGCCAAACAGTCAAGCAAGAGCAAAGCCAGACACAGAGACAGACATAGAGAGAGATGTGAATGGAGTTGCCTTTGTTTTGTCATTACAATATGTCAAAATCATTTATACGTACAGACTCTGGCACTGTGCTAAATACATTGTTCGCTCTGTGTCTGTGTCTATATCTGGGACTGAGTCTGAGTCTGGCTGCATATCATGGCTCAAGGCATGTCAACAAAATTTTGCATTTGCAAACCTTCTCGGCCAAAACTGGGCAACCGCAAATAAGTTTCTGGCTCTTTGTGCAGCGACTTTGTTGTAGGTGTGGCGAGCTGGTATGTCAGAAAGTGTCTGTGTGTGTACTATTTGTCTGCTTATAATTTGCAGCGCAAATGACCGAAAGGTTGTGTCTGGCTTGGCTTGGCCAAAAGCAAATTACAGCTTTATGAATTAATGATTGTGGACTGACCATGGAATTTTAGTTAAATTTTCAGTGCAGTTTTTGCCTTTGTGCCGACTATACCTATACAGGTATAGGGTATTATGAGTTGCCTAGAAAGCATAGCTATTAAAAATTCTTTAACATTTTACTATTTATAAATACATTTTGAATTTCTTGTCCTTGAAAGAGACTTTGAAAATATATATATTGCTAATATAAAACTTAAATTCTTTATTTTCTGAACAATTTTATTAATTTATGAACTCGTTTTGTCAGCGTATTCAAGGACTACTCATCAAAAATTCTTGGAACTTAATTGCATGTTGCTCATACGCCGTGTATGCAGGTAAACAGTCGACTTCCTTTGCTGTTGTCCAGGTAGACGAGAATTGCCTTTGTGGCAGACATTTTGCTCATTATAATGGTTAGATTAAAAGCCATTTTGTTTGCTTTGCGGCTAACCAAGTTGTTAATATGCACAATCATTTACTCGAGACGTTTTGCAGTCGAAGACAATAGCGTTTTGTTGGTCAATATTTGTGCATGGCAAACTTCTGGCAGCCACTGTAGTTAGCAATGCTGCGTACGTACGTACATACATTGGAAAGGCATTAAAATTAATTGCAAATTTTGTGCAATATTCTCTCTCACTCACTCTCTCTCTCTCTCTGTCTCAGTCATATTTGCATTCATAGTTTTCTGTAATTGTAATCCACTGGCCAATAATGTTAATTGCATTTTCATGCTCAATTTTACACACAGTTTGAAATTAAATTGTAAAATTTTATTGAGCGAACGCACAGATATAATTATAAATACATAGATAATTGTAATATGCTTTGCATTGTTAAATCAGTTATGCGCACCGATTTCAACTTTCTGTGTGTGTGTGTGGGTGTGCGTATCTTTGATTGAGCCATTTAAAGAATTTGTGGGTTTGTTTAGCTCAAAGCATGTAGTCAACATTTGTAGCCAAAGTCAAATGCAATTAGAATTTAAGTAAAGATGAAGAGATACGGAAAGAAGGACAGAGAGAGAGAGAGAGAGAGAGAGAGAGAGAGATAGAGAGACATGAAAGTAGATCTAGCTTTAAGGCCTGTTAAATTCTGAGCACGAACTCTAGAACTTGTGGGCAAAGCATTTTTAATGAAAGTGTTTTGTGATAAGCAATTCCCTCTCTATAATGTAAGAAAAAGTTGTAGAAATTTATATTTTTAGTTAGCTTAAAGGCCATAATTCGTATGCTAGACAAGCACCTTCGGTTCAGCAATTATAAAGTTTTGGCAAGCAAATCTTGACAATTAAGAGCTCCATTTAACGCCTATCAGTTGCATGAAGTAAAATTTACTGTTGACAACTTTAAAATTGGCTTCAGACAACGGCATTTGAGCTAAGCCAGTGAAACGCGAACTCCGACTGAATTTACGGCCTTGGCTGGCCGGGATTAGGCCCTTGAGTTATGTGTGGAAATAGAGGCGTGCACACACACAACCACACACACATATGAGAGTTTATAGTAGGAATAGAACTGTCTGCCTGTCTGTCTGTGAGTCGGTTTAAGCTAGTCTATGGCACTAGCTAGCTGGGTTCCCTTTTTTTTTTTTTTAGAGAGGTTTAACATTTATTTGAAAGTTATTAGCACATTTTTTCCAATTTTTTCTTGTTTTTGGTATTTGTTTTTTTTTTTTGCGTTGGCGTTTACGCTGGCAAATTCGCGAGCTCTTTTCGCTCTCTCTTTTTAGCTTGGTTAGCTGACTTTCATTGAGAAAATGTCGTCGTTTCCGGTATTTTCATTTCCTATGTGTTCAGTTGACGCTGCCGCAGCTGGCGTCGACGTCGACGTCCGTCGCTTTTGAAAATGAGATTCTTGGCACCAATTCAACACTAAATTGATTTTGAACAATAGAGTAGCGTTTGCCCGGGCTAGCGAACGGCGACTCCCAACCATTGCTATCTTTGGCAATTTATCTCGCCATGATTTTCGACTATTTGGTCGACGAGCGACGTTTCCGCTTTTACTGTATGTACTTCACATAGCAACGGCCTCCTTCCTACACCCCCAAGAAAAACAACAGCAAACATTCACTAAATGTTCCATTTAAATTGATAAAACGAACTTTGCATGCGCTAAACAAACATATCTAATTGATAATGTTGTACAAAATATATATTTTAAATGAATTTGTAACTAAAAATTGGGAAAGGGTGATAAATTGAAAGAGTTATACGGAATACCGATATAGGAGAAAAAGGAAGTGGATATGGCCTACATTAATTTAAATGTAAATATTTCATTTAAGAGATTGTATGCGAGCTATATGGTAGATTAACTATTCTTGTGTTTCCTTATATAAATATTTTATATATGATATTTTTGACGGAATAAGAAGAGTCTTATTGATCTCAAAACAGTTTTTTCTTATTATTGATATGGCTTTTCTTTATCTTTCTGTCAGTTTAGATATAAAATTCAAGATTATCTCAAAAGATCCAACTAATTGAAGTATTTTAACTATTCAAAGACAATTCTTTTACACTTACTAAAATTCTCCAAATTTCTCTCTACGCAGCTGATTATATAGCGCATATGCCCTTAACAAGTGTCGCTTGCAATTAAAGTTGCAAATAAAAGCCATCAAATTCAATTTGAAGCTCGCCTCCCAACGCCCAACGCTGCAAATTTATATGTGTCGAGGCCGAGGGATTGCGCTGGTCTGGGTCTGGGTCTGGGCCTGGGTCCTAGCCGGGTGCTATCATAATTTTTCCGCTGCTTGCACACACAAAGCCATTTTTAGTTTGTGCCGCTGACGCCGCCGACATAATCAATAGTTGTGACTTCCTTTAATGGTTTTCCGGTGATTCAGCACTTCCGTATGCTCGTAGAGCGTCGCCTCCGTCGCCTCCTTTGCCTCCTCGCGCCGGCTCTATTATTTTATTTTGCAAATTTCGCCTCTTTTGTCACTTGTTGGACCTGCTTGGCTGCTCGCAAAGCGTTTGAACTTTAATTTTCAACGATTCGCCAGATATTTATGACCGCAGTTCGCTCGCTTATTAGTTTTTTAGCTAAGATATTTTTGCGAATATCAAAATAAAAATGAGAAATGGTTTATCGCGGATTTTGGCTTTTAAAATGTTATTAATATTAGTTTCGTGTGAAATTCCTACTATGCTTTGCGGTTACAGTTAGTCCAGTTTATGTATTTTAAGATAGCAGCAGGAAATGCCACAAATTGCCATCAGCTCTCATAAGCTTTTATAACATTTTTTCACGCCCCGTAGATTTTGTCAATTTAGTTTTTATTTTTTTCTTTATATGTGTTTGTTGGTTTAGATTACGTGTATGTGTCAATGCGGGATTTATTTTGGGCAAATATGCGCTAGAGTAAATGTAGATGCTATAGGGTAGATTAGTTAGAGTAACCTTTAGATTTGTACTTCTTTAACTATATAAAATATTTTAATATTGGCTTTGGCTCTTTCATTTAATTTTCTGGTATTATTAAACCGAGCGGCATACATTTTTCTTGCAGATAATATTTTTATATGCAGCACAGCAAAAAATGTTCTACTCAACTCAAATGAAAATTTAATATCGCATATTTTTGGGCCAAAACATTTTTTTATGCCTGCCCTTTTATATTTTATATGCTTTTTACGTTTTGGCCCGTTGTTATAAACTAAAACACATGTTACGTGTTGTGTTTGTCGGTTGGCCAACAAAAAAAAAACAAAAAACAAAAAAGGAGAGTCATAAAAACTGTGGGAAAATATGTGCAAAAATTTGACCATTATCATATGCCGGAGCGAGCATCAAAAGCCATATTCACATCAGTTAGTTATGGCTGCGGCTAGAATTTCAGTTCATGTGGCGTTACATTTAATTTTTCGTGCACAGGGCCATTAATCAATGCGGATGCCACAACAACAAAAACCCTTATGCACAGTAAAAAAATATATATATATATCTCTATATATATTTAAGTTTAATTTTGTGTGCACTTTTGACACAATGGCCTTTCGTTAGGAGCGAAATTTTAGATTTTGCAGATTAGTTTTCATTTTTTATGCGCTCAACTTTTATGTTAACACTTGAGGTCACATGTTGTGGCCAACGCTTGCCCTGTGCCCAACTTAATGCATTTTAATTAAGAGTCAAGTCGAGTTGCTGCAGCGCCAAACTTTATGCTTTTGAATTTTTGCATAATTTCTCGCTGAGCGCTGAACAAAGTTATAGATGCACGCCCCTGCCCAAAAATAAAAAACCAACTTTGGCCATTGGGTAATAAAATGCAAAATACAATTCTGCATAGAAGAACGAAATTTGAATGCTCTAGCCTAAGAGTTGAGCTTTGATCAATTTAAAGTAATTTATAGACACACAAATTATTAGAAATAGTTAAGGAAATTGACTTTCAGTATGGTGTAGCTTGTTCTTTTTATCAACATAAATTTAAATAAATTTATAGGAATTATTAGAAATAGTTAAAGAAACTGGAAAAACTTTGATACATTTTAAGAAACTTATAGACAGACAAATTATTAGAAATACTTAAAGAAATTGACAGTAAATATGGTGAAACCTGTTTTTTTTTAAATTAAAACTTAAGGAAATTTATAGGAATTATTAGAAATATTTAAAGAAACTGGAAAAACTTTGATACATTTTAAGAAATTTAAAGACAGACAAATTATTAGAAATAGTTAAAGAAATTGACAATAAATATGGTGAAGCCGGTTTTTTTTTTTAAATTTAAACTTAAGGAAATTTATAGGAATTATGAGAAATATTTAAAGAAACTGGAAAAACTTTTATAAATTTTCAGAAATTGGTAAACAGACAAATTATTAGAAATATTGAAAGAAGCTTCTTTCAATTATGCTGTAGCTATTCTTTTTATCAACATAAACTTAAAGAAATTTATAGAAACTTTTAGAAATATTTAAAGAAACGAAAAAACATCAATAAACTTTAAGAAATTTATAGTCAGACATATTATAAGAAAATGATTTAAAAATCAGACTTTCTTTTAATCAAAATTCAGCGAGAGAGTATTTTTTGCCTTTTCACAAATACATAATTTTTAATCTGATAAAAAGCGCGACGCGTCGCATTGGGCAACACCTTTTCGGGCCAGCTGGAGTATGTTCGCTGGTTCGTGGTCCGTGGTCAGGCGTTGCTGCGAATTCATTAAGGAATTCAATTTAAATGCACATTTTACATTTTGCGCGGACAACGCGCCGTATGAGCAACGCGACGCAAACGTTGGCTCTGACTGTGCGACTCTGTCACTCGGCTGCCATCGTTGACGCTTTGTATGTATATATATTTTAAAATCTGCTGTTATTAATATTCATGAAAGTTGAAAAGTTTTTCGGTTATTTATTTAATGTGCGAGATCCTCGACCCGGGACACCAGCTCCACACATTCCACAAAGCTGAAAGAACAAGTCAGTGTGGTGTCTGGAGCAGTGTGTGCATAAATTTTTATCATCACGTGCGAATTTTTATAAATAATGCAGGTAATCACACACACACCTACACCTACACACAAATATATATATAACCCAAAAGTTTAAATCGAATTCAATTTAAGTTTTAAATCAAATGCGTTGTTGATGCTTTTTAATGGCCCTGCTTGAATCGGATTTTCGTATTACGAGCATCTCATTTACTGAACGACATTAAATTGTGATTTGACCGAGTTTTATTTATGCATTGCTTCGTTGTTTCCGCACTGTGTCTCTCTGGGGCGTGTTCAAAAATGACAGAGGAATTCTAAATATTCATTGCTGTGGGGAATTTCTCCCGCCTCTTGCGTTTCGCAGTTTGTTTGTCTTCTGCTTGAGTTTTCTATCGTTTAGGCACAAAAAGAATCCCAGGAGTAATGGCTGCTTTGGAATGCCGCTGCTTATATTATAGCCAGATACATCAAATAGAGTTTTAGCTCTCGCTGATATGTGGGCTTGAATTCAAGATTGTTTTAAGGTATTCGCTGGACTGACAAAAAAAAGCCTTTATATATTATCAAGAGAGATACATCTGTGAAGTCCTTCTTGCAATTGTCCTGTATAGAAAACATAAGTATTTAAATGTAAACCAAAGCAAGCTTTGTCTAAGCTGCTCAAAGAGAATCTTCAACAGTACAGCTTAACATTATGAAAATCATCACCTTTCGGCTCGAGTTCTGCGTAGTCATCACATTAATAGCATGCACACTGCTCACAGTTATCTGGTTCAGCCAGTTCTCTGAGCAACTAGATGCAAATCCTTTTTTCCCAGAAATGGCTTTGACAGCTGCAAAACATGTTAGACAACATACAACATCCAACTACAGTCACTCAAAACGCTTTATGACCAAGCCTGCATATGCTGCATTGCCAGTGTCTGGAGTCGAAGGAAAACCCACCTGGCAACTCATACTGGAAAGATCACACCTGATGCTCGGCTTCAGTTATAGCAATGGGTGTACAGATGTGCAATATGTGCTGGGTGTGCCCACGGTGCATAGAGAGGACAAGAAATATCTAAACTACACGCTGTATAAGCTAATTGAGTACATGAGCAGCTGGCAGCGGAACGACAGCCTGATCGTGGTCTACATAGGCGAGATAGAAGTTGATATCGTTCAGTCTATATGGCAAGAGATAAATGCAGAATTCGGCAAGCACTTGGATGATGGCCTCATTGATGTCATCTCGCCACCAGCGAATTACTATCCCGACTTTGAGTCACTCGACATAACGCTGCATGATGCTCCAGAACGAGTTTACTGGCGCACCAAGCAGACGCTGGACTATATGTACCTGATGACATATGCAAGTAGCCGGGGCAGCTACTATCTCCAGCTGGAGGACGATGTCGATCCAGCTGTTGGCTATTTCGATTATATAGTCAAGCTGGCGGAAATGCAATCTAATTTTCGTTTGCCCAGTAGTCGATCGTGGATTGTTTTGAGTTTCTCGGACCTCGGCTTCATTGGCAAGATGCTACACACGACGGAGATCAAGCCGTTTCTATCCCATGTGCAGAACTTCTACAATGATCAGCCCATCGACTGGCTGCTGCAGTCGTATGTGAAGCTCAGGTGCTGCCGCTGGGATAGCCTACATATGCCTGACTGTGAGCGCGACTATTTCATGCACCATATACGTGCCTCCCAGTCCCAGTTCCAGCACATTGGAGTCGAGTCCTCGCTGCGTGCCAAGGAGCAAAAGCTGCAGGACAACAGATTTGGCAAAGAAGCTGGACGCCTACGCATGGAGCATCTCAGACAGCCCTTCAACTTGATTAGCGCACACAAGAGCACTTTGCTGCAGGACAGACAGTATTTCAAGGAAGGCGAAACCTTCTTGTGGATCTACATGCCACAGGTAACCTCACTGATGCGCTACCTGATCCGTCATCAATACGATTCCGGGCAGATAAGAATTCGCGGCGGCGACCACAATACGGACAACTTCACAGAGTTGATTGTCGATGTGATGGACAAGCAGCAAGAGTTGGATAAAAATGGTTCTAATGCTCGCAGCTGTGGCTTCGTAACAAGCTATACTCATCAAAAGGGCATGGTTCCGCCCTATTTTATGTATTACAATATAAAGGAAAACGAAGTTAGCAAAAATGTCAACGTCTGGTTTAGACGCTTCAATTGGAATAACGCAGCAACTGCACTCACTTTACATTTGAGTGTTCAAATAGGGAATTTACTGTGGCGCATATTCTGAATTGTAGTTTTATAAATATGTATTTTTATAGATTCTTGTACTTTAGCTTAAATTAAATAATTGAATAATTGAAATAAATACATTTTCTAAACTAAAATATTCTGTGCTCTCTCATTAGCAAACATTTTCTTTATATGCTTTAACCTCAATTTGAGATCTCGCATTGTAGATTTTATAGTAAGAGAAAAAGCTGAAAATATTGCAGAATTTGCCTAGCACTTGCTGTCAGTCAGTAAAAATTGAAGTGTCCTTAGCTTTTCGTTTGCTTTGTTTTCGGGATATAAAACCAAATGGGTTATTTTTGCCTTTTTTCCATTCGCTTGACATTTCGATACAGCAAACAAAAATGGAAAATAGCTTGAGATATTGCACACAATCAATATTAAAGATAACAAAGCAAATGTTAAACTTTCGGGGGCAACAAAACAAATACAACATTATTACGAGCAAAGTCAAAGACTCAGATCTGAGAGCTGAGCGAATGCGTTGGCTGTTCTTCAAGTGCAGGCAACTAAAAAATATAAAAAAACAGCCAGAATTTCCATCAACTGAGCCAGCAAAGCATAAAAAATCGATGAAGCATGACAACAGTGCGAAGAAATCAGTAAAGAAAAACTCGAAGCTAAAGCAAAAGCAGAAGCAAAAGCTAAGCCAAAGCGAGCCTTGAATAAGAAATCATTTTCACTAATGATGCTGGCTAAGTGAAGAGGAAGCAGAACAAAACGTCATTGAGATTGTGCCACAGATGATGGTTAACCATCAGAGCAATGAAGATGCCAATGATGATGATGATCACAATGATGATGATGCCGTGCTGGCGGCTGGCTTTAAACTTTACCTACATGTCGCTGGCGGCCTTTGACAATTTCCTGCCGCCTGACAATGATGTAGCTATCCAATTTTTGCTGTTGCGCCGCTTGCTTTTAAGTGCTTGATGGGCGTGGCACAAATAAATTTGTTACACGAAACAATGCAATCAATCAAAATAACTAACACACACGCACACACACACTCCAAATACCGCTTTGCTACGGGCTGCACTTTGTCGCTGTCTATGGCTGAGAAGGGAAAAAAAAATAAAGTAGAGAGAAGATCCCACAAGCGGAACGGCAAAAAGCTGAAAACGCTGCGCTCAACAAAACAAACAGCTGATGGATGGGCCCCAACAATTTTCACTAGGTCCAAGGACATTTGGCTTGCTCTCTCTTTTTTTTTTGGTAATTTTTGTTTTCTGCTGGCCTTTTGCCAAGGAGCGTGGGCAGCTAGCTGCTAAATTTGCCAGTTTCCAAAATGGGTCACAATCGACGGCAATTACGAGAGCAGTTAGTTAGCGACATTCGGGAGACATTTGGTAAATATTTATGTATATTCATTCATAGCCTACATAAGTGTCGAGCAACTCTTTCCTTTTGCTTCAATCAATTTGTCTGTCCGCCAGCACACTATATATAGCGGGTATTATAATTTCAGCAGCAACTTGAATAGTCCAAGTTAGGTGAGTGTATTTAGCATTCGTCTTGCCTTAGCTAATTGGCTTTTCTTCCTGTTTTCCATTGCCTGTCTGTCTTCCTTTTGCTTTTGCTCGCGTCGCCTTTCGCTTCGTGTCTGCTGCATACGAATTGACTTATATTTAAATAAAATTAGTTACATAAACAATAATTGACTTCAATTGGCTTTTGTGTTTGCATAAAATTCAATTTTCATTTCCGCCATCGACTGTGAATGCCATCACAATAGATGGCGCTCGAAGCTAGGCTAGGCTTGACTGGGCGCGTTGTTTGTGGGGTCAACTAGTGGCATTTCACTGTGGTGCATGTGGCGTATGAGTAATGTGGCTTTCAATAGAACCTAACTGCAATCGGTTTTGGTTTGAAGCTCATTAGATAAAGTGGGATATTTAGAAAGAATGTTGTTGAAGGTTTATATTAGACTAGACTAGAAAAGCAGATATCGGTTAATATACCAATATATATACATATATAAGTATTTTACACTTCATTACCTGATAGCTTTTTGACTGCTGCTGCAGCCCTTGTTATTCTATTGGTCAATACTGTTGACATTTGGCAACTCTCATTAAAATGCAACAATGCATTTATAATTAAAACTGCATAACTGTTTACCCATAGACAACGTGGTGCTCACGCAGCAGTAGGAGGGTGGCAGGGAGAGGGACAGCGCTTTTTTGCAGCCATTGTTTGGCTGTCCAGTAACAGCAAATAAAATGGCAACCGCTGTGGCGGCTTTTCAACTTAATTGTTGTAGTAATTGTTTTTATTGAAATGTGTCAAATGCAATGCGATGAAAATTAAATTTTGAATATTTTATTAACACGACGGCGGCAACAACAGACAGCAAACAAAAAAAATAAAAATTAAAAAAAATTATGTAAACAAAACAAAACGCAACGAATAAAAGAGTCACTCACCTGTCGTTGCGCTTGTCAGCCGACATATCACATTATTAAATGATGAGCATTAATATTTGCCCATTTCAAAACTAACTAAAAAGCAAGCAAAAACAGCAGGTCGACAATTAAATACCCTAGCATGAGGACAAACCACAATCATAGAAGAACTTTATTATATATGAGAGATATATATAGAGCCATTACATAGTAAAGTTACTTAATAAGCTGCTTTGTAATTGAGAGTTAAATTTTCCAAGCAAATAAAGTTTTGTTACATATATACCCTATGGAGCCATCCTAGTAAAGTTACTTAATAAGCTGCTTTGTAATTGAGAGTTAAATTTTCCAAGCAAAAAAAGTTTTGTTACATATATACCCTATAGCTATGTAGGTAAGGTATACCTATTAAAATGTTTCTTCTTTTTAATTTACTTAAACTTATCTACAGTTATAGCATCGCTCTCTAGCTATGTGCGCTCTTTCTCTTTCATACACTCGCTTCCTATTTCAATAAGCGCTCTTCTATGCGATTCTCATTATATTAAGTGTTATATGCGTGCAGCAAAACTTTGGAATTGCCATTTGGTTCATTGTATTACCATTGTATTACTCTTCTTTTTTTTTATTCATCGAGAAGCATATGAATATTAATAAAAATACATGCAAATTGTATTTGTTATTATTTGGCTTTGTTGTAATCGAATTATAAATAATAAATCTATAAAGCATTTTATTTGTTATTTCATTTTCTATGTGCTGGCCAGCATTGTTTATTTATGCGCTGTGCCAGTCAACTTTGCGTGTCACAAAAATGTTAAAATATTTAAAAATATATTTTGTGAGCTGCAGATAACGAGAGAGAGAGAGAGAGACAGAGAGAGTGTGAGTATTTGCTGGAAATGTTCGCATTAAAGCTGCAAGTTGAAAGTCGAAGTTGCAAGTACAATTGGAAACCGCGCGAACAATAATAAAATGCACAACTTTATTTCGCCGGCAACAGGGAGTCAAGCAATAACAGCAGCTACAACAACAACAACAACAACAGCAATAGCAACGAGTGCAACAATTGCTGCAAATAGTTGCTTGGCATTTTCTTACGAGTATTTTGAACATTTTGTCCATTCGCCTTGGCCCGTTTCCTTTTGGCTCTTTCCTTTGCCATAGTACGTGGCGCAGAAAACCGAACGAAAATTTCCAATTGTTGCAATTTTCAATTATTGTTTTGAAATTGATGTGTGCTTAAGGACGAGACATTCATGCTCGAGTTGCCAGCACATACACACACACTTAGACGGAGACTTGGCCGCAGTTGTTGTTCTGTGGCATGCGCGAAGAATATTTGCACAGCAATCGAAGTGTGTGTTGAACGTGTGTTGAGTGTGCGGTGGGGTGAGGGTCAAGATGTTGCAAACAGCTTTTAGGGTCTCACAGGTCAAGTGAAACGATTTCAATGCCCAAATAATTTCACATTAAGCAAGAGCGCTTCAAATGTTAATCAAACTGCCTTGGCTCTAGTTAGTATACGCTTTTACAGGTTTTATTTAATAAATGCCTGAAAAGACTTTCTGTATATGTAATGTTGATAAATAGTGGAAGTAAGCTTCATGAATGGCGCTACCAGCTGCCGGGTAAACTGTTCCTGAGTTTGTTGGAGGCAAGCGAAAAAAACATTTCATATATCATCATAATAATATAATGAATTAAATTTAATTACACGTCAGGCAATCCACTCATCGCTGCCACGCCCCCTCAAACTGAACTCAACTTTTTGCAGGCAAACATGCAAAATACGAGCACAAACAGACGTCTGCACAGATAGAGCTGTGCCCGGGCAATGTTTATATGAATGCACCTACTTAGCCTTTAGTTTCAAGTAGCGCAGCTCTCATCTAGCGTCTCCATGCTCAGATTTTTGGACCAGCGAGGAATGCAGGCGGGGGAGTAGTTGTTGGAGCCCCAATGTAAAGCGCGCACAGGTGCTCAAGCGAAGCCACACACTCGCAGTTGGGCATGTGTATGTGTATGTATGCGTGTGTGTGTGTGTGCATAAGTTCATTTAGTTTTGGTCGCTGCGCATGTGAGTGCACTTGAAGCAACGTCGAGCGAGTTCAGGTCTGGGTCCTGGTCCTGGTCCTCGTCCGTGCTGAGTTCGGAGTCCAGCTGCAGCTTGAAGCTTCCAGTCCATAGACTGACTCAACGCTGACTGACTTGCCAGCATCGTCGTTGAGCGTCGAGTAATTATGAAAATTTTCAAAATGAGCTCGCCCTGCTTCAGTTTTTGAAAGTTCAGCGACGAGTAATTAAAAATTTCGTACTGTCGCCCAGTTGCCCAACAGTTCCCACTCGTATTCCTAATGAAAGCCGCCGAATTGCCTTGCTTATGTGTGTTGTTCCTCTCACTGTGTGTGTGTGTGCGTGTGTGTGTTAGCATACATAAATTTTAATTAAATTCGTTTTTCTATTTGGCGGTAAATAGTCGTAGTACCTGCTACTTACTACCACACCACCTAGTTTGTATAATTTTAATGAGAAGCTGGCAAACATTAAGCAATAAAGCATTCTGCCCCACAAAAGCAGCGGCAATTAGTTGCTGCCGTTGCATGCGGCGTATACGTAATGTGAGTTAAGTGCCCAACCGAAATGCTTAGCCTTTGTGGCGTCTCTCTTAATCGAAAGTCAGCCAAGAAGTAAAAGAGACTGAGGTGTCTGCATATCTGTCTGCCTAGTTAGAATATTCTCTAATAAAATATTTTAATATTCTTTATGAACTATTTTCCTGAACTATAAATCAATTTGCATTGAGTGTAAAGTATAAAATATTACAGTTCAATTTTTCTATTGTGCTCGGCTTAATTCAACCGGGTTTCTTTCTTCACACTTGCCAAGCTTGGAATAATGGAGCCATTCAAAGTCATCTTTATTAGATACCAATTCCGAAGGACAAACAAACAAAGGACCAAAAATTGATGTGTTAATTGATGAAGTAGAACCTCCAGACTCACCCCCTCTCGCAGTTCATACTCGTTTACAGCTACCACATCGACACGTATATGGTGTGTCTATGTGTGTGCGGGAGTTGAAAACATGCAAATTGTTTACATGAAAATTCCATTATGTCTGCAGAGCAAAAGGAGGCTGTAAACCCGGTCGGAGGTGCAGCAGCAGCAGCTCATCGTGGCTAGACAACAAGCCCAAACAATGCATTATCTCTGGCTTTCGGCTCGGCTACAATGGCTACAGCAATGAAAACTTCATGTAATATAAGTCAACAGCAGTTAGCCAATAAGAACCAGCCGGCAACAAAAACAGGAGCAACAAAGCGCTTTGTTGAAGCCAACACACGATACCTTTAACAGCGTCATCATCAGCAGCATCAGCATCATCATCATTAAGGGTTTAAAATCTTTTAACTCTCTATACTCACATACACACACACTCGCACTCGAACAATGTGTGCTGGTCTATAAAATCCGCCTGGAGTTCTCCAATGGAATCGGGTTCGAGTTAGGGCAACCCGGGGGCAGACTTGCAAATGCAAAACTAAAACTGACTACGACTGACGTCTGTATCTACATAAAATAACAAAAAAAGAAGCCTCAGCACGCTGATGATGGGCAGAAATAAGAAAACTCAGCAAGTCAGTCAGCCAGGATGTACGGCGGCCTCTTTGTTTTTGTTACAATGTGCCGACTGTTTGCCTTGAATGGTCAGAAAGTTGTAGCTAGAAAAAGCCCACATGGCCACAAGCTGGGAAAGGGCCTGCAGGGGCTGTAGGGGCTGTGGGGGGAATGGCAGCAGTTAAAGGTAGGGCAAAAGCACAAAATTTTACGTTCGTCTGGGCCCCACAGCACACGTGTTTATGCAGCCAATGCCGTCTACCTGGCTTTGTATGTGGGTGTGAGTGTTGATGTGTGTGTGTGTTGGTGTGTGTATCAATAACAACAGCAAAATGTGGCAAATTCTAGCAAAGTCTAAGCCAAAACAACAACAGCTAACTAGCTGAAAATTAGCAAAAAGCAAAATCGATATTTCGTTGAATGTGCTTTGGGGCTCATTAAAGTTTCAATGCCCCTTGGAAAAGTCGTTTGATTAAAGCTGAAGAAACTTGTGCGCTAAATGTGAAAACTGAGATTTTGCTGATGGGATTAATTAGTTGGCAGAAAGTGCATTAGTTTTCCAAAATAACGCGTAAGCTTAAAGACATTATGCTTATATATATGTAAAGAAGAGCCTAAGGCGAAGACCATAATTGAATTGGCTTTATGCGCAATTTAAGATAGTTGATAGTTTGATTATTGAATTTGTTTTCAGAATGAAAAAACTATTCCTCTGCTCCACTAATATACCTTTTTTGTATGTTTTAAAGTCTAAACTTAAACTGATTTCTGCCCAATTTTGTTTTATTTAATACAAAATTTCGTTTCTCCCTTTCTTTTTCCCTGTTTCAATAACAATTGTTTCTCAAACTTTTATCGTTAATTCTAGCAATTAAATCGCAGCTCAAACGCTTTTATTGATTGCCTCTAATTGACATTTCTGTTTCGATTTTAAGAGCTTTACAAAGTTTCGAATTTATTAGCTAAGCCCGGCCAACGTTTGATTGCTAGTCCCGGCAACACCTTGATCTTTTTGTGCGATAGCCACCTTAGGCCCATAATTCCAGCCCAAGTGTGGCAACTGGAGGCGCCTCTGTGTCGTAAATGGCTTTCACTCAACGTCATGCTGTCAATTTGCTAATTAAGCCAAAAGCCACAAAGTAAGGAAACTTGTTCGCCTGTCGGCGGGTGGAAAGTATTTCAATTGAGGTCAGTCGAAGACGAGGCCGGACAGATAACTACAAATTTCGCTCAAGCATACACGAAAGCAATCAAAAAACCTCGTCAAGCCAAATTATAATTGAAAAGCGAAAGCGTTACAAATTTCATTTCTCAACTTGAATTTGTGCCAGTCAGCGCACGATTCTTGCGGGTCGCGACTTAAAGTAGCGGTTGCGCCTACTCAAGAACATGCTGCGTGTTGCTGGTAGCTGACTGGGTGGTTGGCTGGTGGTGTTCTGATGAGGGGCTTTGCACTCTTGCGGTTTTTGGCTGACTTTTGGATATAGCAGGGGATCGTGGCAGCGAAAATTGTTGGCATATTTTAGTTATGAAGAGCGTGTGGCAAGCAACCTTGCAACATGTTTTCGGAGTCTCTTCTTCAGTCTCGAAAATTGTATTAGTGCATGCTCTGAAGCCAACCAAAGTTATTTAAATTAAAGTCACATAAATGCCAATGTCGTTGCCGTTGTCGCCAACAAGCCAGAGAGAGAGAGAGAGTTGGGCCACTTGCAACATTTTTCGGTGGGGTCGTTGAAGTTTTTCCGCTCTCTGTGCGACGGCTGCGCTCCTCTATTATTAATTTAACATTTGCCTGGCATTTTCTTAGAGTCTCGAGTTGCTGCCATTTTGTTCGCGTCGCTGCTGCTTGGCTACGTTCATTAGCTTCCGTTGCGGAAGCGGAAGTGCTACACAGTCGCGCAGTCAGACATACTCAGTGAGCCCCACACACACACACACAGTTGCTGCCGTTGACTTGTTCGATTGCAACGACAACGATAACAAGACCCCAACTTTCAATTCGACTCTGTCGAGTGAGTTGCTTATTTGTGTAATGCCAAAGTATTTTTATGGCATTTTTATGTTGTTTATAGACTTGCGCTGGCTCTCACAACTTTGTAGTGAACTTGCCAAAATTCATCAATTACATACACTATATAAACTATATGCACTTGTATAGAAGATTGTCAACTGAAAATTGCCAAAAGAGATTTGAATTGATTAAAGTTGAGTTAATGTCACTTAGAGTAATTTTTAGCTATCTTTACTACCCATTGAAGATGGAAGTTCGGGGTGTAATTGAAATGATGTGTATAAAAGGGAGTAGAAGGACTGGCGGAATCCATAAACTATATATATTCTTGGTTAGGAGATCTAACGAGTTGATGTAGAACACTTCATCTGTCTGTCTGTCTGTCTGTCCATCCATCATCTTCCATCAATCCATCTATTTGTATGCATTAAGAAGTAGCTGCTCAGTTTGCCCCCGCACATAAAGTTTCATTGAAATAATAGACTAATTTTCCTTGATATCGATAAAACGTTATCGAGCTTCTGTTGTTTAAAATATCCTGTTTGACTGAAGAACTTAAGTTATCAAATTTGGTATATAGATTGACTTAAAATAGGTATATAAGTATATATATAGTTTTCTGCTTATCTCAGCCGCTTTCATCAAAATCCGAAAAAGAAGTCGTGCTACAGTGTTAATGGTACCTTCCACTCAACATCTGCCGTCTAGAACACTGTTACTTCCTTTTTTAGATGCCTGGACTCGTTTCACTGATATTTCACTCCTCTTCGAATTTTCTACCATAAATATTTATAGTATCAACGTCAAGAAGAAAACATTTGAGTGCATTAAAAGAGAAACTCAACAGAAAAATCAATTGAAAGCTTTGATTTATTTTTAGAAATTTTGGTGTTGCTGCAATTCGTTAGTTTAGCTGACGGATTTGACTAGTTGACTAACTAAGTAACTAACTGACTTGAGTGCCTGACTGGGCTGCCTGATTGTTTCGACTGCTCTCAAGCAATTTTTGGACGTTTTCAACTGCTATACAATATATTTTTGACATTTAGTTTTGATTGTTGCACGCCTGCGCTTCGAATTGCGCTGCCTTTTGCCCGTTGCAATGGCGCTAAAACGGAAGCGAAGAAATTTAACTTCCGCAGCATGTGCTTCCGCTTGGTGTGTGTGCGCTTCGCTGAGCCGCCTGCCGCCTGCCGCCTGACGCCTACTGCCTGCCTCTTCTCCCTCTATGAAGTAGAGCCAAACTGTGCCATGGACAATGCAATTTGTTGTATATATATTTTTTGTTTACTATTCTACCAGTGTTTTTCTGCCTAAAGTTATTCTCTAAATAATGGTCTTAACTTTTTGCAAGCATAGCATCTCCTTCTGCACTGTAAATCATATACCATTGAAGGCATGGCAATTTATGTTGGAGGCATAATTTATATATATAGGCGGATATCAGCTATGCGATAAATCTGGGGCCTAAGTGGCTTTGGTAAACAATAATACAATTTATATATATATATAAATTTTTTTTATTTTATTATAGCAACGAAGTTTAAAGGGAAGTTAAGAATATGTGTATACCTAATATTGAAAATTCTTCAGTTATTCCGTTTAAAAAACTGTTTCTATCAGTGTAATCTACTCTTTATAGCCCTATCTTTGGATTACACAAGCAATATATAAGACAGGCCATTGTTTGTGTTTTAATCCCTGAAAGCAATTGCTCAGACTCTGCTTTTCGTTGCATTAACTATAAATAATAATACTCTGAATTTTTGTAATATCTTTGCAGGCGTCGGCGGCAACAAATTGTTGCGGATTAAAATACGAGTGCGATTATATCGAGAATCAAAGTGTAAAATTCGCCGCAGCCGCAAAATTCGCGATTCGGACTGTCAGCGCCGTAGTTGCAATAACAAAAGCAAACAGAGCGACTGTTCAGACTGTGGCCAGTGGCCAGCGGATGTAGCAGCTGCTCTAGAGCGACGTAAGCCCCATAAAAGCGACATTAAAACAAATAAACAAATACGATTCGAATTGGGAAAAGCTGTTAAAAAGCCCTTCGAACCAACATGTTGGCCTTTCACAACGAGCACATCGCCAGTGAGTATAACTAAAGCATATATTTTTTGTTTTTTTTTTTTTTTTGGCAATCTTTAAGCTTAAAGTCATATTTACAAATATAGTAATAATTTTAAAAGCACAGCCGGCCAGGAGTGGTCCGGCCTGGCAGGGGTATGCGCCTCGGCTCTTGGCTGGCAGGAAAAATTGTAGAAATTTGTACACATTACAAACACTTGGGACACGGCAATTACACTTAAAAGGCAACTAGCGCCATTAAGCAATGTGCTTCGGGAGCCAGCTGCTCATATGGGACGCGCCAGCCAACCAGAACACGGAAGGCAAGCAGCCAGAGGGAGAGAGTGGGGCAGGGGTCTCGAAACGGACGGAAGCGGACGACTTTTGCCGTTTTGCAAGCTAAAAAAAAAGCGGATGAAGCCTGGCTGCGAACACAGCCTGGCAACACTTGCAATCCATTAACTCTAATGCTGCCCCATTATGTTATGATTAAAAAAAGAAGAAGAAAAGTAGAATCAAACATAATCCAGACTGCCTTTTTTGTGTCTTGAGACTTTGTCTACAAAGACATAACACATATGCATCGGCTGCTGGCTCTAAAAGGTATTTGCAAATTGATCAAAGAGCAAATCTGTGATTATAAACAGGGAAAGAGCTGAAATAAGAACAAATATAGTTCCATTACAGAACTTTTGTTATTGGAGTTTGAGGGCATATATTAAATATATATAAATGATATAAAAGCCAGGTCCTCCGCAGTTCATTTACGAATCGGCTGCATCTTAATTTAGCTATTTCTATATAGAGTCATGTAATATATGAATTTCACTTCTTATAGACACTTATTAAAGTTTAATCAAGTTTGCCAGCTCAGCTCGTATATGAACCGATTGATTGTATCGACTAGGAGCGAGCTTAAAGGAGCGCCAATGACAAGCTAACAGCCAGTCATCGTTGGCTTGAACTCTTTGCACTTAGCCGTGAACCCGGCTTACTCAGTCAGTCGGTCGTGTACATTAAATTCAATTGAATATTTCATAAGCTGCCAAACAACAAAGTACAACAATAATATAAGCGCCAGAGAAAACGGCGCACAAACACGAAAAACGGCTGCCAAAATAGAAGACAACAACAGCAAAACAGCAAAAACAACAATAACAACAATCAGTGAAACAGCAACAGCAACAACAACAACAACAGCGACGACGACGTCCATTCACAGTCTGCAAAAGTAAAAGCATACTTTTTGGTGCTTCTGCCATT
Organism: Drosophila gaucha; assembly: GCA_035045545.1. Lineage (NCBI taxonomy): Eukaryota > Metazoa > Arthropoda > Insecta > Diptera > Drosophilidae > Drosophila > Drosophila gaucha. The sequence goes on from JAWNOY010000292.1 coordinate 4,761,567, forward strand.
GCAATTGTCTGTTTATGTGTGTGTGTATTGGTGTATTGTGTGTGTGTGTGTCTAGTTCTGTCTATACGTCCGGTTTGTCTGGCTCGATTGTGCTCGCTGATAATGGGCGCTGAACTTTGCTTTATTACATGCAAAAAAAAAGAAAGAGCAGCTAGTTATTGATGGTCGAAGATTTTAATACTCTTACGTTAGAGTAATGGCAGTCTAATGAAAAGAATGTTTATGTAAATCAGAACTATTTTAGAAAGAGCGAAATGAATCATTTACATGTGTTGCGTAGGATACAACTTTTTATACTTTCTTTCTGTTGGTCAGTACTTGAGATGCTTTCGCAGAGATTTTGAATTTTTAAGCGATTTTTGATAAGAAATGTATGAATTATATAAATATAAAAAATACTTTATGGAATATTCTTTTTTTTGCTTTTATATTAACGATTGCCAAATTATGAAATAAAATTGATATAAATTAGAGAATATTCTTAGGATCTTTTGCATATAATTTGGCATATAATTTTATAGAATATCCTTCATGTTTTTTTGGAATTTTTTTTTCAAGATTTAAGTATAATATTTAAATCATAAAATTTATGTAATTTAGAGAAAGTTCTATGGATCTTTTCATGTATATTCTTAGAGAATATTCTTCAGATCTTAGTGGAACTCTTTTTTTTTGACTTTAACAAAAAGTTAAATGATAAAACTTATATAATTTATAGACAATTCTTAGAATTTTTGGGCACATTCTTTGATACTACTTAAAGTATCAGAAATGGATAAATGAGAATAGTGAGAAATTTATCTAGCCTTCAGCAAAGACAAGACAGCAGCCTGCATTGTCTTCGTTCATTATTACTTTTCTTAATATGATGCTTGAGTTAGCTGAAATGCCCTTAGCTAGTGTATTGAAAAGAAGGCCGGCATAGCCAAAAAGTCGTAGCCAAACCACAGACACGCTGGCAAGTGGCAAAGGAGCAAAAATACAAAACCCAAAAAATAAAAAAAACACAAGTTGCAGGCAATTGCGGGGCGTGCCACTCAACTTTTAAAGTGGCACTCAAACAAAGCACGACTCGTGCAAAAAATGCCAAAAAAAAAAGAAAGGGAAAAAACAAACGAGCCAAACTTGAAAATAATAAATTTGGAAATATGCGCCACATGCCACATGCAACGCGGTGGCATCTAAATGCCGCCTTATTAGTCAACTATGAATTATGCAGAGGGCTCATATTATCTAATATGCCGCAGGCGTCTAGTTAAATAATTGACAGCCCGCAGCCGCTGCCGTTGCCACTGAAACTGCCGCACAGGCCGGGGTCTCACGTAATTTGCCAGGTATTATGGGTTACATAAGTTATTCATTAAGTTATTATGTGTTTAAAGCTCACACAATGCCAGCATCGAGGGCTGTTCACAAGAGGTGCTTAACTTTTATTGTTTATTGGCAGCACTCACACACACACACACAGGATACTCCTTCACACAGGCATTCGTTTAGCTGGCCCGGCTGGGCATTTCTCTCCTTTGATCTGACTTTACCTTTTGTTAAACGTCTTAAGTGCAGCTTCGCTTGTTGCACACCTCTCCAGTTACCAGCCAGCAGCCAGCAGCTATCAGGCAACAGCTAGCAGCTAAGAGCTAGCCCATCTCCCAGTTGGCTGTTTTTATACTCGCTTAGCAAGTTAAAAGAGTATATTGGTTTTGAGCAATGCTCGCCTTGCTGAACATCTGACTGTCTATATGAAAGTAAAGTAAAGTTATTATGAAATTTGAATTATATACTAATATTTAGCAATATATGTATCTTAAATATGTAAATGTATCTTAAAAACTTAGATCATGTATTGCAGTTGGGTTATTTTAAGAGTGCTCTACAGAGAGATCTGTTCATTTTTATGCACTTCAGCAATCATAGAATTTATTATTTTCTTAAATTTAATTTCCATTTCGGCTTTGAGCGTATATTACGTAGTCAGTTACTCCTGACTGCAGTCTTCATACTTGTATTTTATTTTTATTTTTACCCCTCCGGAAATTGTTATGCTTAATGGCTTTTCAGTTTTTGTTTTAGTTGCTTTTTATTGTGCTCTGCAGCTGGAGCATTTAATCTTAACTGCTTTATAATTTATTTAGGTTCAGTTTCATATATACAACTACATATGTATACATGTTCTTGGAACATCAATAGCTTTTGGCAGCTTGTTCACAATTAAAGGCACATGAATTAATTGCGTTTAAGCTGTCCTAGTTATTATTATAATAAGCTTAGACAAAGTCGTTTACTTTGCAATCCTCTTTAAAGCCATATAATTTATATTAAAAAAACATCGTTGAGTGGAGTAACTGTAATCTAGCTTTGAGTCTTTTCAAGTTGCTTCCCGTAGATTTTACATGTGTAAAAGTTAATTTGCTGTCAGGGGTTTCTTTTTCTGCAGTATCTTTAGCCGGCTTAGAGTTGAAGTAGTTACTGCCTTAGATCAATATCTAAAGCCGTTGAGGGAAATTGAGTTTGCTAAAGTTTTATTACATGTTTTTTGAGGGCATCTTTTCTAGTCTCTGTTTTGAGAGTGGGTTAATGTGGGGATTAAGCAAACGGTTAGCAAAGCAAGTTAGGTATGAAAGTTAAGCATGCAATGTATAAAGGTAACATTTAATTGGAATACAGCTCAAAGAATCTTCAAGCAGTTAAATAGTTTATATAGAATGGATGCGAGTTTCAAGCAGTTAAAGAGTTTATATGTAGAAGTTTATGTAGAAATATCAATTTATATTAGCAGTTGACATCAAATCATGTGAGTAATGCATTATGTGTTAACTGTATGATTGTCTGAAAAGTCATTTTTCTTCGCCTGGAGACCTGACCTTTTCAATTTCCATGTCTCAGCTCTCGAGTCTAACTAAATTCAGCCTCAGCCAAGCATCGTGTCTACAATGTCAATCACATTAGAGCATTTGAATAAATCATATTAAGTTGCCGTTTTTCACTTTCACATTTCACGCACACACACACACATACACATATACTCCTGTGTGTCATAAATAAAGTATACGAGCTGTGGTTTAGTTGTTCCCTTTTTGGCAAACTTTTCACTTTCACATAAAGCAAACAAAGCAGCCATTCGTATCTCTTTGCGGCTGACCAAAAACTGACATTTAGCAAGCATATTAACATGAACGAACACGTTAATGAATCACTTTGGCCACATTGACCGCAGCTATAAAACGCGACCCTTAAACGGGCACAAGCACGCACTGTCAGAGGCAACCACTCAAAACTTGATGGTTCGCTGTGGTTAAACAGCCAAAAAAAGAAGAAATTGCGCTCTTTGGTTTGGGTGGTGCAATGCGAAAAATGCGAAGCGACTTGAAGAATTTAATTAGCATAAGTTTTGTGCGAAACGCAAAACAAAAATTGAAAAATTGAAATATCAAAGAGCTTGGCAGGACGACGACGGCGCCGCATGTTTTATGTATGTATTTATATTGTGCAAATAAGTTTATTTTATTAAAAGTTGCAAAACATTTCGCCAAGCGCAATGGCAAATGTAAGTAGGCAAAAGTGAAAGACGAAAAAAAAAACACAAAAAAAAAAAGCAGAAGCAGCAGCAAACGCTTCCCGCTTCTCCAATTGAAACAGCGAGACGGGGCACTTGTGTACTTTGCTGTCAAAGTCATTCAAATTCAGTGCATGCATAAAAAATTAACTTAGAAGAGCCACCGCCGCCAGCACCACCCAGCTAAACAACGAGCCGCAGCAGCGAATTAAAGGTCTCACTTTTGTGGTAGCCGAAAAGTTCTTTCGAGCGCTCTTCACCGAGCTCTGAGCTCTGAGCTCTGAGCACTGAGAGCTGAGAACTGAGTACCGAGTACTTTGATGAGTTGCAATTAAAATTGGTGGTATGGCCTTGTCGGCGTCGACAGAAAAGGGAAGGGATGAGGCTGAAGAGAGTAGCGAAGGTAGTCGCCACGAATTGAGGTTAGCTTTGATAGTTGCCAAAGCAAATGTCACAAATTTGATGTGCTCAAGAATCATGGAAAGTAAAATTAAGGCCGCGATATCGAATGAAGACATAAAATGATTTTAATTGGAAAACTGAGTAAGCAGGCAAAATAAAATTGATAAGAATTATATCTGTGAATCTGACTAAGTTTTAGATGCAGAGTTCATTTAGAAGACAGATTGTGAAGTAAAACTTATGCTAGTTGAATATAGTGCACTAAGTAGAGCATGGTACTCGGATACATGTTTTCTAATTTTTAAATCCTTGTAAAAAGGGAGAGTTTGCAACGCACATAAGGAAGCAGTAAAGTATATAAATTATTTATCAGCATGGCGAGCTGAGTTGGTATAGTACTGACTGTATGTCTGTCTGTTTGGATCAATACTCCTAGAGTATTAGGCCTACAGAGCTATAATTTTGCAAATAGGAGTCTGCTACAGAAATTGTCTATCTCGGAATCATCCGGATCGGACGACTTTATCATGAAGCACCCTATAGATAAGTTTTAAGAAATGTTGTAAGAAAAGTTCTGCGTTATTAAGGCCTTAGACTCGAAATTTTGAATATAAACATGTGTACCCCACCCACATACAAAAATATATAATATATACAGCTATGCTCATTGGGGGCTTGGCAAATCGCATAAAAATATATCTTCAACAATTTTCACCTAGAGACTCTACGATTAGCAAATATCTCGATCTTGATCTTGATTTGGCAAACCAAAGAAAACTATATATTTATCCATTACAGTTAAAAGGGTATTATCAAACTTTGGCATAGTCGACGTTAGCCCATTCCTCTAGTAAACATTAAATTTTGATTATCAGCTGAAATTTTCAAAAAAGTGCTACAGTCTGTGCTTCAACCCCGCCAATTCAAGAGTTTATTTTTATTGTCTGTCCAACTGTATAAAATAATTGTCTGCAATGGTATTTTTGTTTCTGGCATGCCCGAATACACCTTTTAAAAGTATTATTTTTATTTTTGAAGCTTGATGATAATTGACAATTGGAACGTGCAATTAGCAGCATTTGTTACGTTTAGTTTAGTTAAAAGTTCTGTCATTTTGTTAATTTGTTTTTCGGGTACTTTTTGTGTGTGTGTTCGGTTGGCATTGTGAAGCGGGTTAAACGCGGCGTATGCGTAACTAATTGCTTTGACCAGGCAGCTAACAGCAGTTGCCGCTCCCATGCCCAACTAACCGGCGCAACGGGGAGCCCCATTTAAACGATGCCAATTCGAAGGCCACTCAACGGCACAGAACCAGAACCCGAACCAAAAGTGGAGGACTTAAACTAAAGACCAGAAGCACTTGGCTGCCAGGGCTTTGGCGCTTTCTAGTTCTCGCAACGACGCACATGTTGCAAATTGTCGCCAAATGTGCGAGAGTGTGTGAGTGTGTGTGTGTGTATCATACAGAAAACAAAGCAACGTACAACAATGGAGTCCGAGAGCGAGTGTGCCGAGACGAGACCGGCACGTTATAAAAATTGTATTTTAAAAGTCATTAGCAGCTTTGCTGCCTGTCATTGAGAATCGCGCGGAGAGGAGTTGACCAGCGATTCGCTCACCATTTTGCTTTCATATTCTTTGTTGTTGTTGTTCCAAATGGTGTACACACATGCAAAAGCAAGCATGACAGCCAATTGTGATACCCTGTACAGGGATACTTTTATTAATGCATGATGAGCTTAAAGGCTGAAGAGCAAGGACTATTTGAGATGGTTTTTTAGAGATATATCATCAATCAGCGAGTTGACTTAATTACTTACTTATTATTAGTCTAAATTTACAAATTAGTTTGAATATGATTGTCTCATAGCCTTTCTAGTATCCATAAGCCAAGTATTTGAATATGATGTTATAGGGGCATTCCCTAACCAAGCAACTTAAGCTTTAGCTGCTTAAGCTCTTTAGCTGCTCCAAAAATTTCCATATGTTAGCATAACATATAGTTCTTTGAAACTAAAGCAAATTGTCATTAAAGACACTTATTAAACAATATATTATTTTATATAAGAATTTTCTATCAAGTATCTTTAAGTTGCGCAACTGAAAAAACTTTATTTTTTTGGGTCTTTATGTTTAAATTATCTTTGTTTTTTTTTAATATTTTTTTATGTGTGTTTCGTTTTTGTAGGTGTCGTGTTTAGAATATATATTTTGTAGCAAATTTCTTGTCCCGGACCCGACTGCAATTAGTAAGCGTTGAGCAGAGCGTGTCCTGAAAGCGACCACACACACACACTCACACACATATGAACACATATATATATATATATATGAGTGATTTTTAATTAATAAACTCATTAGGCCTGGCCTTGTTGTTGCTGCTGTTGAAATGTCGCTGCTGCCGCTGCTGTTGCTGCTGCTGCTGTGTTTTACTCATTTTAATTACTGGCAGCTGCCGTGTGTTTGGTTATAGAACGAGCCTGTATGTTTGACCCCTTGCTGGCATATAATTTCCTGGCATTTCAACAATGTGCCGACAATTTTTATGTTTTTAGACGTTTTTGCTTGTTGGAGCAGCAGCAGCACCAACAGCAACAGCAGCAACAGCAGTTGACGTCGCGTCGCCGGTCGGTTGGCAGCTTTTGTTGCCGCCTGTCGTTCAACTTTTGACGTGTTGCATGAGGCGCGACCAGACAAAAGGCAACGTCGACCGCTCTGTTCAACTGGAGGCGAGTCAGAAACGTGCGAGAGTTTGCCTAAAAATTAAATATAATTGTTGTTATTGTTGTTGTTGTTGTTGTTGTTGCTGTTGGTGTGGTTAGCTGGTTAACACTACTGAGGACAGGCCACACCACAGGCATACAGAGGCGACGACAGCAGAGACAGCAGACACCAGACAGCAGAGAGTAGTGGAGCATTGGCATTTGGGGAGGGCTGGGCTTTCATGCTGTGTGACGTTCAGAACCACATATCATAAATGGTATGAAAATTGCTGTTAATGTTGTTGTTGTTCCTGACAAGTGCTGCTTAGCTCGCGTTCAATCTGCATTTGAAAGAGCAGGCGCTTAGCAGGTACATCATTAACAGAGTGGGTGGTATGAAACACAATTTAGTTGAAATTTATTGATCTAAAAAAAAGTTAATAGTATTGTGCATACATATAAGCATATAATGCTTGGATCTTTATGTAATTCAAGATTTTCACTCAGTTGTCTTACAGAAGATATTAACTGAACATTTCTAATTTCTTTCATGTGCTCACATATTCATATAAAACTAGTTTCATGTAACATTTTTACTCTCTGCTGAATAACAATAAAATAAAAGATAAAATATGTCTGAATAGTGACAATAGATATTAATTACTAAATATAAAAATAATCTTTCTGAACTTCTGAATATGACAAAAATTACAATTACATTTTATCCCTAAAATCTTGGATCGACTCTGAGACAGTTATTTTGTGAATTTGAAATAACTGTAACTCAGCTAAATGGAGTCTGATCCGGAGAAATCTCACCTTATTGGAATTCTTTGGATCCCTAATTTAAACTACTTCAAAAATCTGGAAAACAATAAACGATTCCAAAAAAAACCCTCTAAACTTATAATGACTCGAAAGATATATATTTTTGCCAAAACTCAAATCGATTCGGAAATCAGTGATATCTGGAACTTTGATTGATTGCAACATAGTCAAATGATGTCCTATTCTCAAAGAAACTCGTTTCGATTCCTATTTTTGACTAAATATTAAATCGTTACACAGTAGAAGACGACGATATACATGAGTAATTACTCCAAATGTGAAATCTGTGCCATTATTAAGACAAATGATCAGACGGTAGGCAGAATATACTCCGTTTAATTTCTGAACGAGTATAAAAGTGAATAATGTCAAAGAAATTACACGGATTTATGAAACGGCCACAAAACGGCGCTAAACACGTTGACGCGCTCAACACGCAAAGCACCACGAAATTATGCGCAATTGTGGCTCGACGGTGGGGTTGGTGGGGCACGGCTCGCACCACACAAATGCCTTAATTGGGCGACAAAACGAAATGTTTTCCAAGCCAAACACGAAAATAGTTGTGCAGAGTAGATAAACCTTGATTTTGTTCACATGGATATCAAGCAAGAGAGTTTAGAGAGCTTTAAATGGGTATCTGAAAAAAGTATATGAGTTTTATTAAAAACTGAAAAAACTTGTAACTAGAACTTAATATTTTACTTATTCATAACATGCCCCTAATATTACAGAAATGTCTTTAAGTTCTTAAATATGCTTAGCTAATTAAAACTTAATTTTTGATTGAAATTTTGATTACAGGTTGCGCCTTCCTGACCTACTTCAGTCCGGACAGCACAAACACGGCTGCCAATTCGCCAACATCTGGAGCACAGGCGGCGCTTTACAATGACAAACAGTCCATAACAGGGGTAAGTCAAAAGCTGTACATCTAATTAGTAGACCCTGTAGACAGACTCTGTATATTTCTCTCTCTTTTTCTATCACACGAAAGTCTGCTATACAGTTACTTATATACATATATATATTTATTTAAATGTGTATGCATAGTTAAAACTGATCTGGAATGCAATTACTTTTATCAGTTTAAGTACAGTTATAATTTGCCGCCACCGCTCAGCAAAGGCCAAATATACTTAGTTAAACTTTAAGTTTTAATTTTTCTTGTTTTTCATAAAAAATCTTGCACGTTTGTATTTGAAAGGAGCGTTGCCAAACTCTCAAATATTTAATATATATATACTTGCATATGTATATTTAATTTAAGGTTTCACAATTCTGTTTAGATGTAGTTCTATGGTTTGTACCTTCATGACATTTTGCAGCCTAGTTTTTGGGCCATAACTCGTCCGAATTCTTGTGCAGGCATTCTTCAATGCCAATCGATAGTTTTGCTCTCCACGAGTTCAAATATTTTCTCCAAGATTCTTAAGGACTTGGGCCATGTCCTTGCTATTTTAGAGGATATAGACCTAGTTTTCTCTTATTTGCAGAAGACTTTTCCTTACTTAAACAATTCTTAAAACCTATCTATAAATATATATACAAAGAGTGAAGTAGAAATATGAGTATATTTCAGCACTGTAGACTGACAGACTGACAGAGAGACAGACTGACAGACAGAAACAATATGGCTAGATTAACTGGACTATATTTTATTTAGTCGTAAATGTTTCACTCTACGCGTTGCAAGTTTCTGACCAAAATTAATATACCCTTTTTGCAAGGGTAAAAAAGCCATAAATTTGTTAACTTCATTTGCATACGTGTAATTGCCATAAATCAAAATTTAAAACAACCAAAAAGTAAGCTCTGCAAATTAGCTATGCAAAAAAGTTTTATTATTTCTATTATTTTGCTACGCATAATTAGACGCCAGGGGTTTGGAGCATGCTCTCTCTCATTCACTCACTAAGCATGAAAAGCCAATTCTGTTTAGTTTATTGCATAATTGTTAGTTTAATATTAGGTAAGGATAGTTTGACATTTTTATAGAGTTAGGTTCTACAATATATAAAAAATCTTTCTTTAGCTCCAATGCGTTGCTTCTCTAGAGTCTGTCAAATAGTGTTAGCTATAGTAATTTCTATTTTGTTTTGCTGTCAGAGTATCTAATATTCGACTTATTTTATTCATGTATTTCAATTTGCCTGTACATTTTGTGTTAAATTATTTTATTTTATTTCCATTGTCTTTCTGTGAACTTTTTACTTTATAATAATTACAAAATTGTTGCACTGCATTTTATTGATTGTTCTGGTTGTCGTTGTTGTTGCAATTGTGATTAATTATTTTTAGTAAAAATATGTGTGTGTATGTGTGTTTTTACTCTCGCTCCATTAATCGCTCACTAATTGTGTTGATTTTGGCAATTAGCAGCGGGCGTGTGCAGCTGTGCGTGAGTGGGCAATTGTGGGCTTGGCAACTGGCTGTAAATTAAATATTTGAATATTTATAACAATTTTCACAGTCAATAAATAAAACACCTGCCCTCAATGCGCCAAACAGGTATAAAATGTGTAAACACGCTAAACTAACGTATGTTTTTTGGTTATCCATTTGAATGTTGCCGAAGGCCACAAGCAACAAAAAAAACAACAACATTGTATTTAAAATGTATTAGCCAAAAACATTTCTTTAATGGAAATTGTGTGTAATGGCTCGACGACCAAAATAAATAAACAAAACACGTTTAAGCCGCAGGGCAACACGTGAGGCTAAAAATATACAAGCAAATATTATAAAATAAACTTAATTAAATATGCTAAAAGAAGTCGACTTTATATTAAAGCTAAAGACGTTACAAGAAAACTTGAATTGATTCTTATTAAACTTATCTGCATTTTCTATTTTTCATTTATCATATAAAAACGTATTATGAAATTACTTTATGTTCAGCTTTATAATAGTCTTAAAGGATTCAGTTTAGCTCTCTCTTTTGCTCTCTCATAAAATGTACCTGCATAAATTGTGTAAGATTCATAAACCGAAATGAAATTTTGCATAAAATATTAAAAAAGCAAACATAAAACATTTGCAACAACTGCAGCGACAGACGACAACAAGAAACAAGTTTATTGAATATGCAAAATTTTCCATTGTAAGAACTAAAAATTGAAAACTCTTCAGAGCCTCCCTCCTCCCACGCTCTGCCAAACAAAGATAAATGGATAGATAGCCGCAGCCTAGCATTTTTGGCTTGAATTACTTTTACTCTTGTTTTCATATTTTCTTTGTCTACAACACACACACACACATACAACGATTTTGTGGTCGTTCTGTATAGAAATTTATTACATTTTCTCTGCGTGAGAAGGAGGTGGGTGCAAGACTTTCTACCTCATTCAAAACTTTGTTTGTGCCACTTGTGCGGCGGCAGTTTTGCAACAACTTTGCTGCCAACTCTTTAGCATTGTTGTTGTCGTTGTTGTTGTCTCTGTTGTTGTGATACTTATTAAAATTTTCTTAGAAAGACAACAAGCAGAGAAGAGTGCTTGCTTGCAGTGCCTTTTTAGTTTTTTTTTCTCATCTGACCCAAGTGCGCTCTTTGTTATTTTAATATTGTCGGCCAAGAGTGAGCGCAGAGGCGAAGGGGCGTGGCAGACAGGAAGGAAACGCAAGAGCACTTGTACATAATCAATTGTGTAATGCAATAGCTCATTCATTGAGACAATTTTTAATTAACTCACAAGTGGCTAAAACGGAGAGAGAGATAGTCTGAGAGAGAGAGAGAGAGAGAGAGAGAGATGGTGTCAAGTAGAGTGCTCCGTGTAATTCGAGTATTCGTCTGTGCAGACTTGCACTTATCAGTGGAGTATATAACTTCCGTTTCCGCTTCAACATACTTTGGCAAAGTTTGTGCAAATGAAATGCGCCTGTCCGCAAAAGGAAACAGTTTAGCATAAAAATGAAAAGTCAAGACGCCAACCGAAAAAAAGATATGTAAAAAATAGAAGCAGAAAATAATAGGGAAATCCTCGGACTCTGACAACTCTGGCAACTGGCAGGCAGGCAACGGGCAGGATAGCAGGCTGAGGCTTTATCTGAATCTTATACGCTGCTTTGTCGTATTCAAATTTCTATTTAAAAAGTCAAACAGCTATGTGTGTGTGGGAGGGCGGAAAACTTGTGCAATGGCTAAATGCAATGCAAGGAAATCATAACGGAAATTTTTTTGAAAATGAAAAATATCTGCAGCAGCGCTCCAAGTCGAGTCGAGCCGAGCTGAGTGCACAGGATGTGGGCAGTAACTTTGCACACATGCCAGCAGGGCAGCCATGCAGGCAGTCGACGGCGGCGGCCCAGGAAGTGTCTGCGAAGAAATGCTAGCGGAAAACACCAAGCGGCACAGCGAATCCACCGAATCGAATAATAAAAGAAAAGCAAAACTTTATACATGCAGTAAATAATAAAGCATATACTTTAAGAGCGGGCATCCCACAATCCACCACAGTCCACAGCCCACAGCTGCAGCCATTGATTAATGGCCACGGGCTTTGCTAATTCTCTGCAATAAAGACACGACTCGCACTCGAGCTACAAATGTATCTTTTGTGTAACAGTAGGGTATGCGTTACGGGCCTGGGGCAGAGCGTAGGTCCATTCATTGTGCTTGGCCTCTCGCTGTCCAGCTGTAAAATATTTTTGCTTACGTGGCCATGTAAACACACAGTGACAAAAAAAAGCAGAGAAAATCTGTAGAAAATACTGCCGAAATCAGCAGAAAAAAATTTAACCGCAGTCTGCAATTAATCAAGTCCAACAGGCAGAAGGAGTTAGAGCCTGTAATTGATGAATGCTAACGACCAAAAAATGCTCTACTAATTGAGTAACAATTTAGAATGATTTTTAAATAGAAATTAAGCTTATTAATGTGAAATGAAAGTATTTGCCATACGCATGAAATCGTTTTACAAAAAATTGATTTACTTTTTAGATATATTTTGCGAATTTCAAACTTTCTTTAACAGATCAGAGAAGGTGTCAAAGCTGTGAAGGGTATACAAACTAGATATGGTGCTTGAGGAAATGTGCTAAAAAACTTTCGATTGTAAAACTAAACTTTTACTATTTTTAATGGGGAATCCTGAAATTCTAGAGACCAGCATGAAATCAGAGCATGAAATCCTTAAATCTTGGTAATCAAATATAAAATATCATTCTGATGTAGCCCATGTAGCATAGGATTGAGAATAAATACATTTTCATGATATGATATAATTCACAATTTCCCTTAAAGACGAACTCGATAATCCTTTTTTAAATCTAAAGATTTTTACTTCATCGTATTTCAGTTATTTTAAGAATTTTTTATATTTTGTTGCTGCTTTGCATCAATTTGGCAATTTATCTGGCCGATCTGCATTTGTTGATTTTGTGCCGGCGAGTATGCCACAATGTTTGCTATTGTCCGTTTTGCATAAGAGCTAACGAACTAGATTTTTTCCTCGTACTTCGAGGCTTGGAGGCTTGGCGGCTCGGAGGCTTTGAGCTGTGTCTGTACTCGGTCCGCTTCATTGGCATATCAATCAACGGCCAAAAGCGGGAAATGAATTCGCTTACTCACACGGCCCGCAGACGAGAGATATATAAGAGGAGAATGTGGATGCCACGGATTTTTTATTTCCAGCTTCTTTTTTGCTCTTCGCTTCTGCTGATGTAGTTGTTGTTGTTGATGTTGTTGGCGCGGCCGGATGCCATTTTAATTAAGTGTTGGGGGCCTGTAACCGAAGCCAGGACGAAGCCAGGCTGAAGGCAGGCTGAAGGCAGGCGTCGGTGGTTCTGGCGCCTGGCCAAAGCCCTTTTTGGCGTGTCTTCTCATTCTGACCGTAAGGAATTTAACATTTAGAACGGAAGTGTGCAAAAACAAAAAAAGAAGAGCATAAAACGGCAACCAGCTGAGCAGTGACTGCTGCGGTGTGTAGTTGTTGTTGTTGCTGCTGCTGACGCTGGTTGCGACTGACAGTTTAATTATTATTTTTGCAAATCAGTTAATTAATTAAGATCGCCGAGATTTCTGCGGGTAGCATATGAGCAGCAGCACGCGAGGCCTTTGAAAGAAAAAGAGTTTCTTAGAATAACCAAATGGATGAGCGTTGATAGATCTTTAAGAGGCGAAGCTTGTAATAAGCTGAGGAGCATTAGAGATTGTCTTACTACTTATGGCAACAAAAAAGCCTTGCTAGTCCCTCCATAATCTTGTTTACAGCACACTTTTAGGCTCATAATGCTCTAATGAGTTTTATATATGCTTGTGCTGCAGCTTGCCAGGCCTCCCAGAATCCCAGCTTTCCATGTAGCGCAGACAAAGGACAAGAGATTGCACTTTACATAGCAGTTACTGCTGCTGCTCGGCTTGCAATTAAATCCGCTTTGTAAATTTATGACCAACGAATTGCTCTTTGCGGTTTTTCCCCCCTTCCCAGCCAGACCAACAAAAAGACACCAAATATTCGAGCTATGCTCAGGCAATGCACGAGCCTCTCTGTGGGTATTACGACTAAGTGAGTTTTTCTTTATGCCACACACACTCACACACACATGCAGTATGCAAAGAGCGTGGTGCTAGGGTAACCACCTTATGTTCGATTTCAAAGTGCCTGCTCCTGAGTGCGCATTCGAATGAAAATGGCAGTCAGAAGTCGAGAAAAAAATGGAAAACAGTAGCAAAGGAGCAATTAAGCATAAAGCGTGCAGATAAAAAGTCAAAGAGTCGAGCTGAATGAACAAAAAATTATAGCAAAGCGCAAAGATTAACACACACAAAAAATGTACATGCGGAAAGAACAAAAAACTGCTGGTAATGAGGCAAACGGCGCAGCTTGATTAATGTGAGTAGCTGTTGCCCCCTCTCCACTACAGCTTCCCTGGCAACATTTGAAACCGCAACGGGCCATAAAAATTGTCTGCCTTTCTTTTTTTCATTTTTTCTCTTTGGGTTGGCGGCAATTTTCAAGTTTGGGGGCAAATCCATGAAATGTGGTCGCTGCTGACTACAAAGAGCATATTTTATGCAAGCGCATGTGTAAAAATATATTTTATTAGGCTGCCACATTGCTTTTCATGAATGTCCCGAGTCTCGCTTTTGCATTACCGAAAAATGCGAGACACTTTCTTTTTTTCTTCGTTTTTTATTGAGCGCAAACAGACAGTGTGACAGGCAGGCAGGGAGAGGGGGTCGGAGTCTGAGTCCCGACACTGTAATAAAAATGTCGAAATCCTTGGAACGTCTGCGCGCTTCAAAAAAGTCTGCCTGCCAAGGTGCTTGTGGCATATTTATCACGCAATTGTCACCAGCGCAAGCGGCAACATCTCCATCGTGTGGCAACTGTTGCTGCTGCTTGCAACTCAAAGAGCACTTGCTTAAATATTGCTGAAAAGCACTTTTAGTTGATCAAAATTGAAGCAGCTTTTAGTAGCCTACTTTAAAGATAAAGTTCGCTCTTTAAATGTTTAACAGTGCGTGAAAAAATATATGCCAGGCAGATAATTTATATAAAAATTTTTAAATGCAGCTCGAAAAACTGGCCATATCTTTTGCAACTCCAACCATAAATAAAAAATAGATATGCATTTATCTAGTCATTTATTAAATTAAATTAAAAACTCGAGCCGCAACCGACTTCATAATACTCGTTCACTGTGCGAATGCAGCTGGACTGAAAGATCTGTTTGAAAAGGAGGTTAACAGCTGTGTTAAGCTGTGGAAGATATAGTTGACTCCGATTTGCCACGCCCCCAATAGGATTGTATGTAAAGAAGATTTACTCACATGGCCATTACACACGACTAAATATTCTACATTTCTACAAGGGCAAAATGGTTCTCGTTTCTAAGGACGGATGGACAAACGGACGGACGGACAAACGGTCAGACGGTCGAACAGACAGACGGACATACGGACTGAAGGAAAACGGACAGACGGACAAACGGATAAACGGATAGACAGACAGTTAGACCAACGGACAGAAGCACAAACGGACTAACGGACAAACATACAGACGGATTGAAGGAAAAACGGTCAGACGCACAGACAGACAGTCGGACAAACGGACAAACGGACAAACGGACAGACAGACAGAAGAACAAGCGGACTGAAGGACAAACAGTCGGACAAACGGACAGACGGACGAACACACAGACGCAGAGCAGCACAAACGGACTGAATGACAAACAGTCGAACAAACAAACTGACGAATAGACGGACAAATGGATAGACGATCGAGCAACAAGGCAGATTCGACACAAAAACCCATATACTCTTTTCACTTTGGGAACGGGCATAAATATATAATCTCTTCCGCTAGTCGCCGACAAAGTATCATATTTTGCGCTTTATAATTATGCTCTATAATATGCAGAAGGTCCATGCATTATGCAATGGCTGTTAGTCACAAGCTGGATTAAAGAGCAGGCTTTTCTGATATACTTGAATATTTATGCCAGCAAAAAATATATATTTTAAAATTTATTTATAGTTATTACTATTTTTGTTTGTTTTTTTCCGTAGTTTAACTTGGCGCTGGTCAAACGCGATTTTAATTTGAATTATTTGCGTTCAGTTTCCGCTTAAATGTGCTTTTTCCAATTTTTTCCAACGCCTTTTTTTTAGTGCGCAGCGAGCGGAAATGCGAGTTTGCCTTTGAACCGGCAGCTGTTTGTTGTCACTTTTGGGTGGCACTTTGCTCGCATTTGTATAAATTTAAATATATATCAAAAATAACGTGACTGCACTCAGAGTGATGTATGTACATATCAACATATATATATATATATATTTTATATACCTTCGTTCCACCTGCAATTATTATGCCACGCATTTTGAGTAATTGAAAATGTTTGAAGCAGCTTTTTTTTCTTATTTTATATTTTTTGTGAAGCATCGCCTGTCGCTTCTTTATGGCGCATAAATTACACGACATTGGCATTTGAGTAATTTACTTGGGAGCATAATAAATAGCAGGTGGCTTTTTTATCTTGTAGATCTCGAGTGTGCATTCTATATATGAAAAATAAGTGTAATATATATGCTTAACAATATTTATGTGCCAATTGCTGTTATTTAGAGCTTGAAGTAAACAAAATAAATAGGCTTAAGAAGTTGATTCATAATTCATATAAAATGTTATCTAAGAATCAGCTAGATATACATATATTAGGCTACTAAACTATATATTTTATATATAATTTTTTAAATATTTATTTTTGCATGTTTCTCTCCTTAACTACTCTTTACTATTCACTGCACGCTGAGTTTATTCCACAATCTTTGGATCTAAATATTATGTAAATACTTATGCAAATTAAAAAAAATCATATTTCTATATACAAAATGCGTTAAGGTAAGTAATAAATGTGTTTGTGTACGTCAATTTATTTTTTGTGTGTTTTTAAGTCTTGAACGCAAGTCAACAATTTCTCTTAGTACTTAAGACAGGCCTAACTTTTGACAAATCTCAATTGTGTGAAGACTTTTCAATCAGTCTTACAGCAAGTAAGATTGATTGACTTATCACAAAATACACACACACACACACACACATACACACACAAAATAAACTATCTATGATATAAATCGATGTTGTTATTGACTTCATATATTGATGTTGTTCTATAATTGATGTTGTTGTTGTTGATGTTGTTCTACTACTACTAAACTAAACTAAACTAAATTAAACTAAACTAAACTGTAACTCCTACAGAATATGTATTACGAATATATATACGTCTATATACTGATTTATGTTGTTTGATGTGTTGTTGTTCGAATTTTGTTTTTGTTTCATTTACTACTGTCTCTTACTCTTTTCCTATTTGATGTTGTACAAAGTTTGTGGCAGTTCCGCTCGCTGTTGTTGTGCTCCTCTCTGCCTGTCTCTCTCTCTTTCTCTCTCCAAAAGTGTTTATCAATCTAATTGCAGGTCGCGTATCCTTGCGGCGCCCTGAGCGTGCGGCGCATGCGCTGGCGCCATCAACAGCAGCAACACCAGCGCCAGCTCTACTGCGGTCCCTATGCACGCCTGCACCAACACCAACACCAACACCAACACCAACAGCAGCACCAGCAGCAACATCACCAGCAGCAGCAGCAACAACAGCAACATGAGCTGCAACTATCGTCAGGCCTTGGCCTCATCAGCGCTTCGGCGACTTCTCGTAGCAATTTGCACGAATTTTGTAAAACGCATGCAATTTGCTAACAGCAATTGATTGCCTCGACCGAAGCAGCAGCAGCAACAACAGCAACAAATACCACAGCAATAAGTAGTAATGTGCCGGTTAACAGCTCAGCAGCAACAACAACAACATCAACGTCAGCAACAACATCAACAACAACAACAACAACAAGAGCGCAGCAATCGCAGCAAAAACAGCAACAGCAACAATTGCCATTGCCGTGCGCTACGCAAATTAGTCAAAACAAATTGGTAGGTGGCCATTATATAGTTTTTCGACTATATATAAGATCGACTGTGTATATGTATATATGTGTGTGTGAAATTGGCGTGTTTATGAATATGTGTGTGTGTGTGTGTGTGTATGCAACTGTTGTGGGTGTTGGCTGCACAGAACATCTAATTTAAATAATAATAATACAGTTTTATTTTTGGCTATCTTTACTGCAAAAGACTAAAAAAGAGCAGTTATCCTTTATCATATAACATGCCTGACCAAGGACTCTTAAAATCTTAAAGAATTTTGATCTGTTACTGAGTTAAGGTTATTGATAATTGATAACATGTCATAGGGTATTCAAGATTTAGATGTAACCCTAATGAAAAAATATTAGTCTAATTTATTAAATTTAATTCGTGAATTCTCTTGGCATGTTTGTTATGTGTCAAAATTGTTAAGGTAATTTCTCACAGTACCAATAAATCATGCCTTAATAATTTTGCCTCAAGCATTGCCTATTAAAATTATATGTGTATCATAAGCAAGTACCGTTAGCGTTTTAGGCTACTTCTTATGCCTATCCATCTTTCTCATTTGGCCTTGCCATAGACTAGGAGCTCGGCTGGCCAGCTGCAGCTGTGGGCTTGGTCTCATCTTGTTTCGACTGTCGATTATAATTCACTTTTATGTTTAACGCATATATTTCGCTTATGGTCGCCCACTTGGTGGGCCAGTTGGCATTTTTATGGTGAAAACATTTAATGGCTTTATACAAACGCCCCAAGCGCAAAAGGCGCAAGCACACACGGGTTGTATAGAAAGTGACGGAGTGAGCGAGAGGGAGAGGAGGACTTGCTCCGCTTAGTTCAACCGAGCTCAGCTCAGTTAAGTTGAGTTTAGCTCTTCATCATCGTCGTCGTCGCCGTCGTCGTCGTCGTCATCATTTCCATCAGGCTGAATAGCTTTTCAAATGCCAAATTTATGCAAATTCGGTCGCAGTTGAGAGAGAAGCCGCCTCGATGAGGACGGCATTTTGCACATGAATATTTGTGCCCGGAAATTGGTGGAGAGGTAAGGAGTAGGCAAAAGCAGTGGCAGCAGCAGAGCCAGAGCCAGAGCCAGAGGCAGAGGCAGTGGCATAGGCATAATGTTCGGCACATATGTGAAATTGTGCCTTTTGCCGAGTTTTTGAATTGCCATTTTCCGTTTGCCCAACGTTTGACGTGGGCAGGTGCCCCAGAGAGATGGAGAGATGGGTAGAAATAAAAGTACACTGAGAAAAAGTGAAGGCAGTGTAAGTAGTTGCTCAAATTTTAATAATTTAATGAGAGAGTTGAGACTTTTCCATGTGAAGTTGGAGCATACTTCAGATCTGAGCAAAGAATTGGGATAGGTATTTGAGTTTAAAACTAGCAAAAGAATATCTTCATTGAAATATAAATAATGTGTCGACTTACAGATAAGTCTAGCGTATTAAAGTCTATATAGAGTCAGGTTAAATTCAATTGGATATCGAAGTCTTAAGCTAGGAACTTGTATGATCTCTGAGTATTTTATTATATCAAGTATTGCCTCAGCTTAGCTACATTCAGTCTCTCAACTTCAAGGTATTCCAAATTCACATCAGATATTCGTGTTTTGTTTGCAGTGTATCAATTTAGAGGGAGAGAGTTTGTGTGAGAGGTATATATGCCGTTGGCTTGTGGAATGGCGTGCGGCACACGTTGCTTTTTGTATTGCCTTCAATCATCAATCAATTTTTTCAGCACGTGCTCCTCGGCGGCACCCACTAGGTGAAGGCAGAGTTGCCTTTTGCCGTGTGCCATTGGCTTTGGCTTTGCATACTTTTAGGCTCGCGGAATGCGAAATGCACGTAACCGTTGCCTTGCAGTTTGCCTTGCCAATTTAGGCAAAGTTCTCAACTGGAAGCATAATTCATGTTGCAAGTTGGACGGGCGCGTTTAAATGTGCATCACGTAAATGCCAAACAAGACGCTGTCCAGGCCTGCCACGTTCTCGTGATTTGTAGTCGCTGCACACGTGTGTGCACAGGTAAATGCCCCATGTCCAGCCGTGCAGTGCAACACACTTAAAGCTTTAAGCCAGTCCGTCTGCACAGCGCATACTTTCGCTTAACTGAGAAAGAGATGTGAAAGAGACTGAGAGTGAGAGAGAGATCCAGTAGACCACAAAACGGAATGCAAGGATAATTACACTCGCTGCCATTGCTGGACTTCTGCAATCGTCGGCAAGGTGTTGACTTGAAATTAAAATTAATTGGGAATTCCGTGCGCATACCAAAACGAGAGTGTCGCCAGCAGGCTTGACTGCCTGACCAGGGATTGCATCTCTACTAACCTCTGCCTCCCTCTCGCTCGCTCTCGCTCTCGCTGTGCACGTGCCAACTTTACTGTGACCTTAATGTTGAACTTTGGCCCTTGCCCAGCCGCAAATCAAGTCCAGATTTTTGGAAAGCGCACATTAACTGCTTTTGGTAATAAGCTTAATTATGCTTCAATTGGTTTACGTGACATCGGCCAGCGAGGCAACAAGTCCAAATGTCCGAAATGTCGAGTTGAGGTAGTTGGCTCAGAGGTCACACACAAATGACTCATTTACTGGCAGATTTCGGTCTGCAATTACATAATTATTAGTAGCTAATGAGAGACAACAAAATATAACTTATAAAACGCTCTATATTAACTTTATTTTAAGTATATTGAAAGCTATAGACAGATATGTGCAGATGTATTTCTGCTGTGAACTTGCTTAAGAGTCTAATATGAGTTTTTTTGAATAGTTAATTTTATAAGAAGTATTCTTCGATACTATTAATTATTTGGAAGACAATAATGGCCTGGTATTCAGATGCAAATAATGCATACATTTTTATGTATTTTATTTATTTATTTCAAACTCAAATATTGTATACTTTATAATTTATTTAATTTAATTTATTTACTAAACTATACGAGTGTCAATAAAATATAAAAAATTTAAAAAAATTAAAATAAAAGGAAAAAGTAAGTTTTAAACAAGGTTTAATTTTATAGTATAGAAATTAAATTAAATTTAATATAGAATCACAACAAAGTGCAATTAACATGACAGACAGACACTTTGGGGGAATTAGACTAACTTGTCCGGCTAGCTTCGCTTCAGATTAGAAAGAACAGTAGTCAGTGGATATTAATGGAATATATATAAATCAAAAGTTTTCGTTAATAGAATACAGAAGCAATATTAGTGTGTTATAAAATTAGTCATGTAAGTAAATAGAAATAGAAATAAAAAGTAGATAGTAGACAGAAACTGAAATTCATAACAATTCTGGTTGGGAAACAACGTCGACGGAGACTGCAGCCTGTCCGCCCGGCTATGGGCTTACTCACAGCTAGGTCCTTTCACTAATTTCCCAAGGATGAAATGAAAGCAAAGATTTTATTATAGAAAGTGAGATCTCAGAGAAGATTACATTATAATATATATTGTATATATATTCACTATAATATAGTATATAATAATATAGTGAATATAGATATATTATAAAGTCATCTCCACTGAGATCTCTCTTTCTATAATCATATATTATATAGTCTCAACTAAATAATTTTATTTTGAGTAATGAAGGTCGAAGCTGAAATCATTTGATTAACTTCTGCTTGAATGCTTGCCAAAATGATGTTTATCTTCAATGAGTATCTTTGATATTTCAGCTTTCACTAGTCACTAGTCTCTGTTTTTCTTTTAGACACTTAAACCATGCCATTCCACAGCTCTCTCTCTTTCAGCTCGTGCCAAACTGCAAGCTGACAATATTTTTACCAGCTTTTCCACAGTCTGCCAGTCGCTTGTCGCCTCTCTTCAAGTGTGCGTGTGTGTGTGTGCGTGTGTTGTTTTTTAATGACAATGCAAAAATATTTTGCTTAACGCCTGTCTGCATTGCATTTCATTGCATTGTGTGTGTGTGTGTGGTCTGGCATTCTTTGTGGCAGTCGTTTGTTGTTGTTGTAAAATTAAACAATTTAATTATATTCATATGCAAAAAATATGATGCGAATGCAGCCGCTGCTGCTGCTGCTGTTGCAGAAAGGTAAACAAACGTCGCCTACGACAACTGCTGCGCTGCTTCGTTGGCAGCGACAATTGCAATTAATTGCATATTTTAAGCGATTCCAGATTAAAACCGCAGACAACGTAAATAACAACAACAACAACTGCAGCAGCAGCAACAGCAACAGCAACAAAAATGCAGCATAGAGCAAATGAGCTGTAGTTGGGGCCAGAATTAATTGCTCTTTATATGACAAAAATTAACAATTATGACAATAAAAATTTTTAAATCATATTGCGACAAAAATAATTAAACGCATGATATACCCAATTCACAATAACAATCAAGGACAGTCCGAGCATTTAATGCCGATATTAAAATAAATGGCATGAAAAGGATAACAACTGATGAACAGCTTTATACATCAAGATTGAGCCATGTCTTGACTGATGACATTAACTTAATGTCTTTATCGATATGAATGAATGGAAAGTTCAATTCAAATGAGGGCGATTATATATATATAGCTAAAGATCTCTAAGTACTAATCATATCTTAAAGTAACTGTAACTAGCTAAATAATTGTCTAGCTCCTTTTAAATGCCAATGCTAAAAGTCCTGATTGATTGACTAACGAGATTAACTTAATATCTTTATCGATATGAATGAATGAAAAATGCAATTCAAATGAGGGCTTATTCTATTTGTAGCTAAAGATCCCTAAGCTTCAATTATATCTCAAAGAAAATGTAGCTACATTTAGCTTTACAATTGTCTAGCTCCTTTCAAATGTAAATTTGCTAAATTACACAATGGCAATGCTAAAGGTCCTGTCTTTAACTATTTAACAACATGGCCAGCAGCTAGTGCCACGCCCACATTTCAACACTTGTCGACTTGGTGGGGGTTGCAACTGGCTTTCTCGAAGTTTTGATTCATTTGCTGCACGTGCATATGTATAGGAAAGTCGTGTGATTTGCTGCGCAAGTTTGTCCGTAGCGCCAGTTGCAAGTTCGTCAGTCAAGGCGTCGCCTTGTGCGTGCAACACAGCAGCAACACGCGGCTGTTCCATGCCACAGGACTCGCCCACACCCATGCTCCACTCCCCTCGCCCTCAGTTGTTTAGCTATGCAACAAACTACACAGCCAAGTTGCATGTGTGTGTGTGTGTGTGTGCGGTCCTTCATGTATGTCCTGTCCTGCCACAGACGCAGCTGCTCCTGTTGCAGCAACTGCTTTTTGCTAGCTGCTTATCACGCATGCTAAACAAGCAGACGACGGCCAAGAGAAAATACCATTTGAATTTTGATAAAATGCAGTTTGACTTTTTGTGGGCGTGCAGGACTCGCTTGTCTTGTCCTCGCTCTCCCTCCTTACACTGTTTTTTTTTTTTTGCTTTTTTGCAGTGTGTCGCTCGCAGCGTTGTTACATGACATTCATTGATATTTTGTGCAAGCGTAGCGTAAATTCAATTTAATTTTGTGTAAATTGGCTGCAAATGCAATTTACAAGTCCTGCACAGCAGCTGCAAGGATGCGTGAACAGGATTTGCGCTGCTGTAGCTGCCTTAGCACTTGCACTTGCATGTTAAGTGGACAATTGAAAGGAAAACACACACACACACACACACACACACACACTGTTTGGCTCTAACTGAAAGTCTTTTAAAGGCATTGTCAAATTTCTGAGCATTTGCAAATTTGTGTTTATGCATAAAACAAATATTGATATTCAATTTTTGAATACAATAGATATTCTATAAAACACATTGCATTGCACTAAGCTACAGAATATAATATTAAATAAAAAAAAATTTAATCTAAATTTTTCTGATTTGTTTTTGATTTTAGAAGCAATAAAAAACGTGCTTACTAAATTTTCCTCTCTTTTAAGCTGCGTCATTTTTAATATATAAAACCCACACAGTTAGATTTTCTACCTGTCAGTAATTTATCTAATTTTACTTACTCTTTTTCCATTGAATTTCGAATTCTAATAATATGCTCATTTCAAAAATTTGCTGGCATTTATTTAGAATCGATTTTTGTGATACTCTTCAACTGCAATTATTCTGCGAATATTCACACTGGCAAAAATTTGTAGCATGCGCGTGAATGGATTTTAATTATAAACCGGGTACGCCATTTCACTGGCATGTGTGTGTGTCAAAGGTGTGCATCTGCATGTGTGCGTGTGTTTGTATTTAGAAATTGCATTTGACAAAACTGAGGGCGCGTGCGTGCGTGCATATTTAATCAACTTTTTATTTCAGTTTGCTTAGCCCCTTTCGGTTGAGTCATGTGGGCGGCGAGGGCGTGGTCAATTGCTGCCAACTTTGTAGCGAGCAACAACCACAACAATAGCAAGAACAACAACTAGGGACATAGTCCATATGCGTTGGCTGGCATTTAAAACTTTGAACCCTGTTCGCACTCGCATAAATCACGCGCGCACCGTGCAGTATGCAACATTATTTTTGTTGCAGCACCATAAATACCAGGGCTCCTTTATGGCAGTAAAAACTGAAACGATTTGAAGTTTTAGTTTTCTTTTTTTTTCGTTTTTTTTTTCACACGCATTCACCTGCGGTAAGTCGGCTTTGACTAGGTGCTGCAAGTTGGTTTTTGCCGCGGCGTCCTAAAAGCCTTTTGCCTGCGTTTTATTAACCCCCAATGATCGATTGCGACGGCATTGCGTCGCATCGAGGCCAGCGATGTCGGCGTCAAAAGTTGTTGTCGTCGCTATTTGCAAGTTTTTAACAGCCAGCCGAGCAGAGCTCACAAATTTTAGTGCAAAACTTGGCAGCGCATACTAAACAGAGAGCAGATGCGTAGAGAGGAGTAACTATTTGAAGATGATAAAAATTTGTTTTAGCTTGAAATAACATGCTGCAACAGTATGTAAGAATCTATAAGTACCTAGTGTGGACTTGACAGACAAGAGTATTCTAAAATATACTAATATTCAAATATATTCTCTGATATATTTCATGACATTAAGAATATTTTATGGAGTGGGCAAGTGGATTGCTTGCCCTCAATACACAAAGAGTCTAACCGCAAAGTTCAATGCTTATTTGTATAATATCTTAGTTGAGATTCTCTTTTGGCGCACAAAGATGCAGCCCGAGCAAGTTTGCGCAATTTTGTTAATGACGGCAGTAAACAGCCAAAGGCTGCCAGCTGCACTAAAGCTGCCAACGTCCTTGTCTGCGTGTCCTGCACATAAGGGTAGCTGCTTGCTTGCTCTAAATTATGCAGAGTTCAATCAACTTACGCTGATTGGAGCGCCACAAAGCGGCGAGTGTCAAGTGGAGCTAACCCAAAGCCACAGAGTCGCGGGCTGTGTGTGAGTGTGTGGTTTGGGCAATAAATCAAACCTCGACGACGACGAATCATTGCATCTGCCCCATTTCCCAGTTGATGCCTCAGCTCCCACTATTCCCCATTCTCCTTCTCACTGCGGGCTATTAGAAGTGTTGCTACACGTTTTGCTTGGCTGCATTTGCTGCTTGCATGCGAAATTGATTGCAATTCTTTTTTTCGCCAGCCGTCTTTAAGGCTGTTCTGGCTTAAATTCATGAATACGTTAAGATGCAAAGGGGATTGATAACGTCCAACATATCTGTATGCATGGCTAGATGGTCTCGATGGGCTGCCTGCCTACATCTACATCCTCATCAATATCATATTTATGCTTGGCTGCCAACAAACAATTGAAAACAATACAAAATACTTAGTAATTCTTGGGGTTTTTTGTTTTTATTGTTTGCCCGTTTTCCCAGCCTCACTCAGCCTTGGCTCGAGCCCCAAATACTTTATGCCTGCCGCCTGTTTTTCGATATTCAGTCGTACTTTCGGTCTGCCTTGGCTGCGACTTGGCCTTGTGCCAGAAATTCTTTGTATTTTTATATTGTTTTGTTATCGCTTTTGCAGGTTTTTGTTTTCATCCTGCTCGATAGATAGTAAGAAGATGACGGGGGAGGCAGGTGGGTAGCAGGACGAGTCAGGCATAGTTTTGGTTTAGGCCGTTATGCATATTTGGCATTTGTGCGCCGCCTTTTGTTACTTCGTTTGTATGCCAAAAATGCGGCTCATATGTTGTCAATTGTTGATGATGTGGGAATTAGGTACGAATCGGGCCCAGATGCAGCAGCTGCTGCCTGAAGTGCTCAGGTGAAGCTTTAAAACTTTTTGCTTGTGGCCACAATTCAATAAACTGTGTGTAATTGCTAAAGTTTTTTCTTCGTAAAACAATTGATGTTCCAAATTGTTTTGCAGTTTTAGTTTAAGTTGTTACCATTTATTTTATTTTCATAAGCTAATAAAACATTCTTTCTCTTGCAGGTAAGTTTCTATGAGTTTTTTGCACTTGATGGGTGAGTTAAAATATCTTCCAATAAAACAATTTTACACTTAGAGTATTGCTTAGATATTGCCAATCTATATATGCATACATATATATCAAAGCTGAAAGCTTTTCTGTTTTGTTATCTATTCCATTCGCTTTCACACTCAATATGCATTGGATATATCTTTTGTGGGGCATAATTAATGGTTCTCTTGCTTTGCATTCGCTACGCTAAAACTTTTTCTATCTCTTGGCATATCTCAACATTTTTTTCTTTGATAGTTTATCGCTTACGACGAGAAGATTGCATTTTTTCGTTGCTTGTTGTTAGAGTCGAGTCCAGGCTCGAGTTCATTACAATTGACATTTGATTTAAAACGCACTGTGCAAGCAGTTTGACAGAAAGACAGACGGATGGACGGACGGACGGAGAGACAGACTCACACAATAATATCCTGTCTGAGCACTTGCAAGTGAGATGGTAAGCCAAAAGGGACATACAACAGGGCAGGAGTAAAGGCTAACCGCTGTCCACAAATAAAAAGCTCAGGCCGCAAACATTGCGGTAAACAAAAGACAACTGCAAAGTTCATAGGGACACATGTTTATCAATGTCCCAAACAAAACAGAAAAAAAGAAAATACAAGAAAAATACCGAAAAAAAGAAACAGAAATGGCAAAAAGAAGAAGTAAAAATTGCCAGCTAAGAAACGGAAAGGCAGGCGGGTTTAATACACGCAGACGTCAGACATTTTCGGGCTTAAAGTCGACGTCGACTCGCAGACATTGTGGCAGACGAGCCGAGGAGCTGGCAGTAGACCATATATTTAGGCAGGATATTGATTGATTTATTGCATGCAGAAGACCGGAGAGACGACCGAGTCGCAGGCGTCGTCCTCCACCCAATGAATGTCACAAATTGGCGGAAAGGGGGCTCGTGGCTTTTGTAGGCGTTCCAAACATTTCACAGTTATTAAATGAAGCCTACCGAGCTTCAAGAAGAGGAAAGAGGAAATATTTCAGTCAAAGCGGATACTTAAAGCTCTTAAATAGTATTTTTAGCTCACAATTCTGGCTAAATGCACTTCATTCGAGCTTTTGCAGCTAGATAAAACTTTGTCTTTTGTGTACAATAAACAACAATAAACTTTATGGTGCCAAGGAAATAGTTTATATATATATATAGTGTGGAGTCAGCAAATGAAACGATCGACCGTTGGCGACTTGTCACAGCATTTTCTAACCCATCTGCCGACCACAAGCGAGGTCCACCCACTGACAAGTGCCAATATGTGCGGTAGTTCAGAAATAAAATGTTTATCGTGTCGTTGTGGCTGCAACACATACTCGCAACTTGTTGTTTGCCAGCGTGTCAATAATTTTTATAAAACTTTGTGTTTATTTGGCCAGCGGCAAGCGAACAGAATGAAACTTTTGAGTCTCGCATTAAACCAAATCAATTGACAATTGTTAACAGACGACAGTCAAGCTAAGAGACTTTAAAGCTCGACTACAAATGGCTAGGCTATTTGCTCTGACTGCAATTGATTGGCCATGGCCAATTCGGGTTGGCTACGTAAGCTCCGCTCATTTATTTATTTATAAACAAAGCACAAATGACACAGAGAGAGGGAGAGAGAGAGAGAGAGAGAGAGAGTGGTTGGCAGTCAGTCAGACAGGCGACACACAAGTCTTACAAATTGGCAGGCAAATGCGAGAAACAAGGACAAGAATACTAGTCTCGCATACTCGTGTACGTATCTGGCCGCACATGGCAGTGACTAATTAATTTTACACCGTTTATCGTGCGTTTCACGCGCGTTCAGCTTAAGCCATACAAATCAATCACGGACAGAGGTGGAGTTAGGGATCTGCTAGCAGACGGGGCATGATTGCTTGCTTGGCCAATTAGCAAAGCATACAATACACACACACACTCACACATATGCACTTTGCATGGCGCCAGCAGGACGACCGAGGCAAACACAGAGTAGCCCAACTACATTTGTATATACATATACAATGTTATATAAGTGTGTGTATGTGTGTGTGTGTGCACTTAAGATAGATGAATGAAGTGGCAAACATGGCGGACAGTTTGGATTTCAGTTACAGTCGCCGCCATTTCGCCAGTTCGAGGCGTCGACTGTCCGCTGACATTTACAAATCAGCGCCAATTATTTATGGGGCTCAGTGCCCCGAAGCACGAAGCACGAAGCAATCGAAGAGTGCAAGCGCATTTAATTAAATTTTCGTTTTGCATATGGCCAAAGTTGAGAGCGAGAGCACAGCACGCACGGGTGTCATCAGCATCAAGTTGGGCACTTAATAAGCAGTAAGAGACCGTTCGAAACTTGATGCCAGTGGCGAGCCCGAGAAATATGACGCAAAAGTTCAGCAGTTAAAAATGAAATGTTGCAAAAAATTCAAATAAAAATTGGTATGATAAACTCTAAAGTTGAGTGCCTGAAAATGCCTGCCACAGACTGTGGTTATGACTGCGCGAGAGGCTGTAAAAGTGGCTCAAAAGTTGCCTCTAGTGGAGCAAGCTCCAGCTCAAGTTGTGTGTACAGTGGAGACTCAAGAGTGGAGAGTCGAGAGGCGTGAGTTGAGTACGAGCAGTAGGTAAGTTAAAGGATCCTCCTGCCTCCTGACAGCCTGCTTAATGGCAGCCGCCCAGCACATAGCTCAGACAGTCACTCAGCATAAATAGTAGAAGGCAAATGGCAGAGCTGACGCTCTGCTGGCATAGATGAGGGCCACCCCTTCGCCACCCAACGCAAAGCGTTTAAAATGTGTCTGTGGCTGTTAAAAAGGAAAAAATGGCAAGAAAATTACGAAGACCATCAAGAAAAAATGCAATAGCAATAGCAAGTGATACCGTAAAATGTGTGCGAGTGTGTCGAGGTGCAAGCCGAAGGGGGGCGGCTGAGCGTGAGCGTGAGTGAGTGCAAATAAAATAGAAAACCAAGGCAATTTTTCAGCTTCATTAAGTAACCGCAAAGTTTGTTTTATGTGCGGTCAGCTACAAGCCAAGCCAAGCCAAGCCAAGCCACCATACC
This sequence comes from Drosophila gaucha, assembly GCA_035045545.1. Lineage (NCBI taxonomy): Eukaryota > Metazoa > Arthropoda > Insecta > Diptera > Drosophilidae > Drosophila > Drosophila gaucha. Next base: position 4,790,916 of record JAWNOY010000292.1, read on the forward strand.
AGCCAGCTAAAGCGAATGCTGAAGATAAAATAAAGCCGATAAACATATGAGCTTAAAACGTTGGAAAAAAACTTTCTTGCCGACCCATCTCCACAAAGTCGACCATATATTAAGTATACGTCAGTAAATTAGCAAAACACAAACTTATTTCAAGTTATTATACACACTTTCAAACGAGAGTTTCTGAAAAATAATGCCTAATTTAATTAATGTTAGACATTAGCATTAGCATTACTCTGCAGCCTTTCTATGAGGTTCTCAAACATTGAAGTTTATTAACATCTTCACAACAACGACCATATATTAAGTGTACGTCAGGAATTTCGCAAAACACAAACTTAAAAGTAATAACGCATATTTCGAAAAGAAGGCGATATCTCCTTCAGTTACATATACATTCGTCTCTTAATGTAATTTTCATAATTGATAAAGGAAACTCTTTATCATTTGCATTACTCAGTTGCCTTTCTGTGTGATTCTCATAAATTGAAAAAAATGATATTGAATGATTATACTTAATGAAATAATATATACAAGGTCGCTCATATATTAAGTATACGTCTGTAAATTGGCAAAAAAAAAGTAAGAACAATTTGAATGAATGAAAATCACATAGAATTCACTTACTCGCCTTTCAATATGCTTCTCACAAATTGAAGAAGCGATTATAGAATGAATGTATCAACTTCAATGATTCAATTATTACACATACTTTCAAATGAGAGCTTCAGAAAATCAAGTCCTAATTGAATTTATGATAACCGCAGAAGGGACCTCTGTCTTTCACTCTTTTTAATATGATTCTCATAAAATAGAGTTGAGAATATTGAATAGGTATATCAAGTTCTTTACCTTTTCAGATTGGTCCATATATTAAGTATACTTCAGTAAATTAGCGACGCACAAACTTATTCCGAATTATTACACATATTTTCAAAAGACGCCACAACATTTATGAAAATCTCATAGAGGGGCGATAGCTTAATCAGCTCCAGTACTCACTCGCCTTTCCATGTTTTTCTCATATTTTGTAGTATCGGAAATTAAATGAATATATCCTTATAGTAGCTCTTACTTTGTAAGGTAATTTAAGTTTATATATTAATAAGGGATACTTAAGAAGATTATACTTGCTATAAGTAGACAGCAACTGCTGCCCAGCCACTTAAGCAGTCAAGTATTTAGTATACGCCAAGTTATGCTTAGCATAAATTATGAACCGAATCATTGCTAAAGGCATTGCCAAACAGACTTTACTAATAAACCTATAGAGCACTCATACACACATACAAACACAGTCAAATATATAGAACGAGAAGCTGTGCCAAAACTGTTTGCCATGGACATTGACAAATATCCAAAGCGTCAGCCCCTTTTGGCCGACTGGGGCTCCAATAGCAGATTGGCTGCATTTTGTGTTAAATCAGCAACAATTGTTGCCCAAGCCCCCAAATTGAGAGGCTGCAGCTATCACTTTGGGGTTTCTCCATTGCAATTGGAGTTTGGGCTCGAGTTGCTTTGCTTACTTGGGGCTGGGCTTTGGCTATGGATTTGGATTTGGCTTTGGCCAGCAGCCAGGCAAAGAGGAAATTAAAATTTATATAGCATACAAAACGCGGTAGCAGCAGCTGCTGCTGCTGCAGGCTCACTGAGGCATTTTGCTATTTAGCATGTTTCTTAGCCAGCTCGCAATCTTCGTTTCTGGTCCTTTCTTTGGCTTAGCTGCTGCCAAAGCGGAAAGCGTGGCTGCCATTAAAGCTGCCAATCGACCATTTGTCAGCTTCGATTGCGGCAATAGAAGCGCATGAAGAAAAAAATATAGTAGAGCAATGAAAAAAGGGGGAAAAAAGGTTGCTGCTGCTGCTGCCAAGTTGTTGCCATTGGCTTTGAATTGGGTTAAGTGATTTGGCGTTCAATCAATGCACCGCGCCCAAGGGGCGTGCATAATTATGGACTATGCCGGGGCTCTATTTGTTTATGCTCGGCATATCACACATACGCCATGTGGTCGCCCGAACTACATTGCTAATAAACAGTTGTGGGCCTGGTTTCCATTATGCCATTCATTATCTTTGCGATCAGCGAATGGATTTCAGCACTGGGAATTGTTCTGATAGCGGTCTTTCAGCCCGTTGGTCTCGCTCCCACTGCGTGTGGGTTTATGTTGTGTGCGTTTGCCATTTAAATCAATTATGCGTTTTTGGCCTAAATCATGCAATTAAGTGCGCTGCCACACACCAGGCTGCACAGCGAACTATTTGGCTGGAAATTTAATCAACTGGACAAATGATTTGACCGCTTTGAAGTGTTTTAAGCAGACTTTTAAAGTTGATCCATCAATCGATATCACGATACTCACTCATATTTATAACTCTGCGAAGTAAAATAAAAATCGTAGTTGCTTAATTTCTGTTTAATTAATTTGTTGTGCATTTCCGGCTAAGACATATTTATTTCTACAAGCTGTGTTCAGTCATCATCAATTTCTCGCAGGGCCTTCCATTCGGCGACGCGTGTTTGAAGCGTCACCAGTCGCTGATTCAGTTCGGCTGTCATCTTGGCTATTTCCTCGGATCTGGTGGGTTTCTTTGGCATAATATACAGTGGTTTTAGAAAGTTAAGCTTCCTCCTTGGTGTTGGCCGTTCAATTTGGATCGAGCGCGGCGTCAGCGACGGCAGCTTGTTTCTCTGCGGAATTTTAAGCATCTTAACAGCAATTAAAAAACAATGTATTCGAAAATATAAAAGTGTATAACTGTCGCTAGTGTTATGGAATTTTTTTTTAAGGTTTAGATTGAAGTAGAACAGGCTACTGAATAATGTGAATGGAAATATTCCCACCTAATATACAAAGGAAATTTGTTAATTAGAGAGACGCCTGCTCAACAAATTGTGAGCTCTTCCATTTGCCTATTATCTGTCATTTAGTCCCACTGGCTTCTGCTGGCCATTTCATTAGCCAGACAAGGCCTATTCGCAGGACCAAGGACGTCTTTGTAATTTGCTCATGTGCAATGCTTTAAATACCACAAATGGAATTTTTAATTGTCTGTTAAGCAAAGCAACTCACACAACTCAGTTTACGTGACCGGCTCGGCTCGGCTCTGTCGACATATTTATAATTTCTTTAATGTGGCAAAGGCGAAAAAAGAAAAGAGCAGCAGCAGCAGCAGGAGCAGAGCTCGGTGCCTCAGATCCCGACCGGCCTAGTGACAACCCGTTACAAAAGCTTTCACTGCTTAGCGCACTTGAGTTACTTTATTATGTAAGCGCCGGATCCCAGGACAGCTCACCAGCCCGTGAGCCCGCCTCTGTCCCAGCCTCAGGCCACTTGGCATGAAAAGGTGAACTTCAGTGTCATTTGTTTGCAGCCGCCATCGCTCGAGTTGTCGGTTTGCAACTGAACTTTGCTCTTTCTGTCTCCCTCAGCTCCTGTGGGGACAACTTAAGTTATCTTTATGCTTCAAAAGGCCTACACCGAGTCCGACGACTGACGACTGTCTGGCATACAGTCAGACAAGCTGTTGAACACAGTCCCAGCCATGGTTGGAATTGCTGTGCCAGGGTTGCCTTCTCTCCTCTGCTGCTCGAGCTGCTCCTCCTCCTTGTTCCCTTCCTTTGGCCCGTCCCACTGGGGTCTGAAGTCTCCCGCCTTTTTCATATTTCAATTGAAATGCGCAGCAGCACAATTAAAAATCAAGAGAAGTGATGCGTGCCAGTGCCATGGCAAGTGTTTGCCGAGTGTTTGTTGTTTAAAATGAAGCGCCATAAATGGACAAGTTGTTGCTCTGTTGTTGTTGGGCCTGGCTGGGCCTCTACCGAGTATGCCTTGAGGCAGCACATGGCCCAGTCAACAGAGAACAGTCCATACTGTGTCCTGCTCTGTTGTGCTGTCTCTTGTCGCTTAAGGGCAGACTTTTGTTGGTTTTTATGTGTCCCACTCGTTACTGTTCTTTAAGCATTTGCTTAGCTGGGCAATATTTTTGGCTTTTGTCTTCAGTGTGTTGTTTTGTTTGCCCGGCCACGCCTATGGTTTTATGATTTTCCTTTTTTCTGTTTGCAAGTGCATAATTTATTATTCACAGAGCTGTTGATTTGCACAATGGGAAGAATTATTATAAAGAGCGGACAATTAGCAAAAATAGACGCAACGAAAATTATGCCTAAGTGTGTGATAATTTCATTGAATTTATAATTTATTTAATATAAAATACTGGCAATTAAATTAAACCAAAGGTTTATCTTAGATACATATCTGACTTTTATAGATATCCCATTGTAGCTTGTCATATTTTCATTGGATTTTGACATGAAAGTAAATTAAATATGCCACTGCCTATTGTAGGAAATCTCTAGTTTCTAGCCTGACAGTTACATAGCCTTGTCATTGGCACATAACGTGGCGTATGCTCAACATGGCAGTAAATGAAAATGAATGCGAATGCGAATGCGAATGCGGCATGTTTTTACTATTCTTCATGCTCTGCTCGAAACTATGCTCAGCGAACAGAGAGAAAATGGGAGGGAAAAAATAACACAATCGAATTTTTGTCAGATGAATTTTGTAGATGCCAACTCTTTTTGCAGAGTCCACTCTAGAGGTCCCCCTGCTCCCCGTTTCTGGAAAATCAGTGAGGCGTGTTTTTGACATTTAACAAGCTATGCGGCCAGTTGGCTCGAGCCCGAGCGATGCTTGTGTAAATGCTTTTAATTAAAAAATATTTGCAGCCAAACTTTGCATAATTTCGACTCAATAGTTTTTAGGCTGGCAGCTGTTTTTGCCACTGAGAGAGAGAGAGGGGAGAGGGAGACAGACAGCCTAGTAGCCGGGCACTTATGCACAGAGCACAGCGGCTGGACACGAGATGCGAGATATGAGATGGGAGATGAGATGAGTGCGACGACATGTGACAACTCATCAGGCTAGGCACCATTGGGAACTGGAACTGGATTTGCTTTGCCCCAACTGCGTGTCTCTGTGTGAATTAGTGTCCAACTGGACGAGTGTCCTTCCTGTGCAGGTGTCGCTGCCATTGTCATATTTTGCACTGTCCAAAGCCATTCGTCCATGTGCGTGTGTGTTTGTATGTGTGTGTGTGTGTGTGGGTATGTGCTAATGGCTTTGGAAAATCAAAAGCGAGATTAGTCAATGGTGCCGCAATTGAGTGGCAGGACAGCAGAGACCAGAGCCGAGGACAACAGCGGGCCCAAAAGCCTGAACAGACACAGACTAGCTGCAATTGTACGTATTGTTGTTGATGCTGTTCGTGTTGTTGTTGTGGGCCCGATTTTAAATTTTATGAAAATACAAGCAACATGGCGTATGCGTAATATAATTTGGCAGCATGCAAAAATCCGAGTTTAAGCCCAGCCAACAAAAATAAAACTAGAAAAGAAATAAAAACTAACAACTGCTGCACAACTGCAGCACTCGCTGAGCGGGTCGAGGGCGTGGGCGGGTTGCGGGGCGGTTCGGGTACACACATATTTTTGATGCTGAAAAATATTTGCAAATAAATTGCCAAAGCCATAGGGAGACAGAGCGAGAGAGAGAGAGGGGGATGCGATAGAGCAGATCTAGAAGCCGGAACCGAAAAATGGCTAACAAACGTAGTTGGCCCGGCTGCCAGTGACGTAAATCTATTTCAGTTGAGGGATTTTTACATCAAACATGCCGGACAGTTTTGCATTGCAGCAGCAGCCGTTTCATCAGCAGTTGCAGCAGCAGCAGCAGTTGCATGCTGTGGGTGTGCCCGTTTACAGTGCGTATGAGTAATCTTCTGTTAGACCTGCCAGTGGGGAGTTGCAAATTTTTTGCCTTTTTTGTGTTTTTGATTAAAAATCGCAACTGTAAATTTATTTCATTTAATTTCTCACTCGCTGTGTTTTCTGGCTTTACATATTTGTTTTTCTTATAGCTAACATGCCAACGTATTTGAATTTTAATTTGCTTTGGCAATAGATTGCCTCCTAAAAACTAGAAGAAAAAACTGACACACACACACACACACACACACACAAACACTCGACGGGGGGCTGCCCAGTTTTGTTTTGAGAATATCGGGCGCGGCACGCTCGTATATCAAATTCAATTGTATTTGTTGTTATTTTTGTTGTTTTCGTTTGCTGCTGCATTTGAGTTACAGCGGTTAGTTGTAGCTGCTATTTTTGGTGAAGTGAATGGACGGGCTTTTATTTAGTTATGCGGCGTTTGTCAGAAAAAATCCAATAACGGGCATACAACTAAATGCGTCTGGGAATTGAATGGCTCTAACCAAAAGCACTTTCAACGATGAGGTGGTTAAGCTTTGTTTCTAGCCCGTTTACAAAAAGCAAATAAATCTCATATAAAATATTTGTCTGTAAATATGAATAGCTGAGAGAGCACTTTATAAAGAAGTCTTTAAACTTTATATAAAGTATTCAATAGCAATTACAATTAAGCAACCGCACAGCTCGTAGGCCAATCAAAAACACATTAAAATACAGAATATTTTCTTTTTTATAGCAACGAGTAGTTGTTGCCCCTCGCAGCCTAACAACTTTCTGTTTAGCCGTGTCTCAGTATTTATGTATTATTTAATTATTGATGCCAATAAACTGGCTCGGCCCCTTCGCTGCTGAATGCACTCGCAAATAGGGGGAATTGCCACACACACATAGACACACACACAGCAGTTGGCCATCAAATTGAGCATTTGGTTAGCGCGTTTGTAGCGCCATTCATTTCAGTCGCAGGCCTCGTGTCGCCTCGCTGATTTGCATGCGAGCCAAAGGAGCATATATATATATATATATAGGGAGAGGCGTAACCTCAAAGTCGTCTGGCAGACGTCGTCGTCGATGTTGTTGTCGCTGTCGTGTTATGTGTGACATTTGTTTGTTTAGACGGCACTCCTGGCGACAAATATAAATGTTAGTTACGCTTTGAGAGTTTCGCCTTGCCAAATTGCCTGTCAAGTCGCTCTCTCTCTCTCTGCCAGACTACTGCCTGGTTATAAATATCGCAGGCCGCTTTGGGCCGCTTTAGAGCGTTTGCTGCATGCAATTTGTCTGCCACATGAATTTTAGCAGCGGAATGGTCGCATTTTTGCGAGTCATTTTTGCACTTCATTTGGCGCTTCGCAGTGTCGTCCAGCTATTCATTGACTGACGTCATGCCTCAAACTGTGGCAACTGGCAACTGGCAACTGGCAAGTGGCAGCTGCTGGCTGGCAGCTTTAACTGCTTAACGCTTACGGCTCTAATCGAATTGCCAGCCCGTCAGACCCCCATGTGACTCAATGCCAAATAGTTGGCAATTTTTCTCTTGTCTTTTGTCTTTTGCCTCATTCACACACTCACACACACGCACAGAGCTACACCACGCCCACACAGACACCGCTGAGGGGTGAAAATTGCGTGTCTGGCCATAAAATTGGCAGCAGCGTCCAAGTCCAGGCCCATGCCCAGGCCTCCTGCTCGAGCCCAAGGACAGACCTATGTCCATTTAAGGTTCTGGTCCCGTTGTTCGGCTTGCTTGTTTTGTGGGCATCCTTTGGGCATTGGCACTGATTTCTTCGCATTTATTTTGTACATTGGTTTAGTTGTATTTTTATTGTATTCTTCCCCGCACGTCCTTTTTTCCCCTTTGTGGTTTAGTAAAACTAATTTATTTTAAGTAAGTTTGAGTTGAAAAAAAAAATTAAACACACACATACACACACACACACACCAAAAAATGTCGACCATGTGACCCAAATTCGTGCATTCACAGACGGCAGCTGCGGTGGTTGCACTCCTCTTCTTCTTCTATTTTCTCCTTTTTTTTTGTGTTGCTGTTGTTGTTGTTTCCTCTTGCCACAATCGCATACAATTTGCTCATTTCAACCGCACCAACACACACACAAAGCGTTTGACTAGGCAAAGGGGGTGTACGCTTGAAGAGTGTAAAGGAGGGGAGGGTGAGGGGATTGTCCGGCACTCACATAAATAGTAATTTGCTAGTGCGTTCTGTGGCCCAGGTAGGCGTGCACCGTTTTAGCTAAATTGCCGCCGTCCGGGGCACAAAAAGCAAAGCCGCTTAAGTCGCACCCAGCTAAAAGAGTCAGAGGGGCAAGGGGTTGGCAGTGGGGGGTGAGGGTGCAAAGAGTCGACTGGAAAATGTACAAAATCGAAAATGTAATGAAAACCGCAGTCGCCTACAACCGCCAGAGCTGGTCAAGTCCATGTAGTTGAATTGAAAAACAGACGCTGCACTGTGGATCAAATTAACGAATTGCATATGTACATAAAACATATAATATAGATGATCTTATAAAAATAGCTTAAGTAAGTTTTATATAGCCTATGAATTCTGTAACTCGGTTAAATGAAGTTCGATTTTCAATTATTATATGATTATGATGACTCTATAAAATTTAGTAAAGACCAGACATTTACCACAACTTATAAAAATGATAGATTTTATGTGAAAAATCACATCTTCGGCAAACAAATGGATTTATGGCGAAATCAGCAATTTTTTCAAATTTTGATTGACTGGAAAATGATGTTTTATCTATGCCAACTATATATTCTCAAAAGCGTATAGATAACAGCTCTTGATAAACAGAAATTGGCAAGGCTTTGCGGTTGGAAAAACTTAATTCGATTCTAAAAATCTTTCGTTTTTGAGCCTAAAATTGTCATTCGACAAATGAAGTCCGATTTGTGAAAACATACATTTTCTTGTTTTAATCGTATGGATCTTTATTAACGACTGCCATTTAACAAAAAATTTCTAAGTTTTAAGCAAATTTGCCGAATTTAAAAAGAGGTAACATCATATTTTTAGAAAAAATTAAGTAAAATCACAAATGTAAACTTTTAAGTTTTTATCTAGTCTCTAGACTTTCATGAGTCCAAAAGGTATGTCTCTTAAAAATCCGGCTTAATTTACCCGAGTTTTAGACATTTTAAATTGGAAAATATGTTCGAATCGGAATATTTGGTTGAAAGATAGTCAGATCTTTAAATTATATATTGTATACACGTAAATTAGATCTTTAAATTTTGTAATTTTTGATTATTAAATAACCCTATTTGAATCACAATTTAGATAATCAGTTGTGGAACAGTCGTTTGAACCGATCGATAGACAAACATATAGATAGACCTATAAACTTATATGACTTAAAACATTTCCTTTCATTTATTTATATATTTAAAGTATCTATTTTATCTACTTTCATCTTTAATTGTTCCACTGTCTCTCTGTTCATTCGTCGGTTTGAAAAATGCTTGAACATCCAGCACAGAGTTTTGACAGGTTGACCAGCTAGTAAAAACCATAGGCGCGCGTGAGTCCAAGCCGCCACAATTGGTTCGTAGTGCCAAAAATTTGCGCAAATTAATGCCAGCCAGAAAATTGATAGTAAAATGTTTTATCTCCCACACACACTTTTTTTCTCTATCTCTCTCTCTCTCTCTCCCTCTCTCGCTGTGCTTTGCATACTTTTGGCGAGTAATAAAGTTGTCCGCTCTAACCACAAATGGAATTTTAGCGCTTGTGGTCGATTTGTGTGAGTATTTAAGTGAGTGTGTACGAGAGAGTGTGTGTGTGTGTGTGTAAGAGTGTGCGTGCTCAAATTGCACTCGTTTCATGACATCATTACATATTCAAAAAGGCAACGCACGTAGCGCATTTTTATGAAATTTTACTCGCTTCTAATGTAATCGTTATGCGAAGCGTTTTTGGCTGCTGCAGGCAGCTGGGCTGCTTGGCTTCTTGGCTGCTTGGCTGCTGGTCTCGAGCTACGCTCTGCTGTCATTTAAGAACACATAAAGTAAATGTCCTGCGTTTAAGCGAACACCCAGACACACTAACGAGTGTTGACAGAGATGGTGGGTGAGGGTGAATCAGTGACATTTACGCACAATCAAGCGGTTCGGGGGGGCAGAAGGCGACAGACACATGAAGTTCACTAATCGCTGTTAACTTGCTTAACAGCAGAACTGTTAGTTAACAGCAGAAGCTAAGTGTGGCTAAAAACTGTTATACTTAAGCAAAAGGGTGGGATAAGAGAATATGTAGCTTAAAGCTTGAAAGCTTGCGAAATTCAAAGCTCGTATAACAGCTCTTAAAAAGCTTTAAGTTACCGTTTCATGGCAAAGCTTTATGCTTTCTCTATTTGGCTTACCTTAGAAAGCAGAAAGTTCACTTCGAATCTTTTATGGCTATCCGAATATAGTTTTTTATAAACTTATCTTTTTCATCGAATCATGCAACTTACAGTTAAAGCTTTTTAAGGTCAGGAAATGTTGTCTTCTTCCTTTAAAAAGTAAATTGAAAGCTTTTCGTTATAAGTATGCTTCGTGTTAAGCTTTTGCAGCTTAAAACTTATTTTGATAAAAGTTTAACACGAGTTACATCAACCAATTCTAGATGTCTCTTTACAACATCCATTTGCTAAAGTCTAGAAACAGTTTTCAAGGCCTTCAATACAGAGTCTGTTTTGAAAAACAATGAATAAATTTCTGATATGCTCTCTTCTTGTCGTTTGTTTCAATGAGCTATAAATTTTGCACTTAATCAGCACAAAGTTTTCAACATTGTTGTTCACGATTCAATTGTGAAAATCAACAATGGCAAACGACAAATACAAGAACTACGCAACTGTCAAGTAGTTTTGTCGAAATTTCATAAAATTCTCTGCTTACAAATCAAATAAGCAATAAATTAAATTAAGCGTATACAAGTTGACACCCTTTGAGCCGGAATGCTTTTGCTAGCTTAGCCCGAGACCCACTTACAGTACACACGCACGCACACGCACACGCACACTCCCACACACAGACAGACACACACACGCACATACAGAGTCCTTGACACATGTGCCACTGTGCCGCTCTCTCCAGACATCGTCTTATTCGTTTTTCTTCTGCTTTGGCAACAACAATAAATAAATAAATATAAAATCCTTACTAATTGAGTGCGATTTTCGAGCATCAATTTCATAAAGCACACAAAAAAAGCGAGCGCAAAAAGCAATGGAAAAATAGAATATGATGAAGTTTATTTATTTTTTATATTTTGTTTTGTGTGCCGGGGCATAAAGGCAGTTGGAAAACATGAAATAAATATTAAAAATAAAAAATAAATCGACAAAAAAAAGTTGATGGGGCCACACAAATACGACAAAAAAAGAAACCGAAGGAAAATAAAAGGGACGCAGTACACTAAAAAGCTGCTGTTGCCAATCATATAGACATCTTCCTTTTTTATTTTGTGTTTGTCAGCCCCGAACTCAACCGACAACAAGGATAATGGCACTATAACAGGCGCACTTATGACAGTCCCAAACCCACTTGCGTCTCCACGGTTGTCATTACCGGTTTGTGTATAAATCGAAGGGTATATTAAGTAAGATACTTACGTTGTTAAAATATAATAATGTTTTTTATATATATTGTATAAACAGAGAAATGTAGTACTTAGAGTAAGTCCTTATCTGCATTCTTGGGATATTGAATCTAGTATTCGTCTAATATGATATGAGTATTTCAATTCTTTTAATGTGATTATGTCCTATATTTATTGAAAATATATTCAAGTTGAATCTTTATCATCATAAAGAAGCTTAGATCTATTCTAGTTGCTTCATCGATCTCTTCTCCATTAATTTTTAACTCTATCTCAAATCAAATTAGATATCATAGAGAAACTGCTTGTCGTGCACTCCCAAATGAAGCAAATGTTTTGTATATTTTTGTTTGTTTCTCTTCTTATTCTTTTTTTATTTTTTGCATGTTTTTCTCGGTATTCTTAGCTACCTCCATGCATTTTTGCAGCTGCTCTCTGCAAAACTCAATAACAAATTATAACGTAGTATAGCCATGGCAAACTGTTGCGTTGCTTAGCAATCGCACCCAGCTCAAACCAGCGGCCCAACAAATTTGCCAATCTGCCCACGCCAACAGAAGCAGCAGGAGACGGAGAAGCAAAAGGAGCAGGAGCAGGAGTAGGAGTCGGAGTAAAGCAGCATCAGTCAATCCTCCCCTCCTGCTCTGCCCAGTCGAACTTTTTCCAAACTATGCTGCCAGCAACAAAGTTGCCAAGGGTGATGATGCTGGCAGCTACCTCCGAGGTTGGTTGGTTGGCTGCCTCATGATTTGTATGCCCTAACTGAGAGTATTATACGATTTGTCAGCAAGTATGCAACTCGGAGAGTAGAGTCTATATAGCTATTAGGCTGTCTATGTTTCCTGTGGAAATTCGTCTATCTGTTGCAGGCAGTATTGTACGGTTTGTCATCAATTATGCAACTCGGAGAGTACAGTCGATATATGAAGTTATCAAGCCTATGTTTTCTGTGAAATCCCTCTATCTGTTGCAGGCAGTCTGCATCTATTTAAGATTCGAATGACTTATATGTTATATCGAGCTTTCGAAGAAATCTGAAAAGCAAAAAGTTTTTGTACATATACTTTTGCTAGTTTAAGATATATTCTCATTTACAAACTTCCCTTTTAGCTTATTACAGCTCCATTCTTTCAGCTATCTATCTAGAAGCGTATTTAATATTCGGCGTGGTGCATTTCTGTCTGTTTTTTTTGTGTACTTTTGATATTTTTGCTCTTGAGCTGAGTTGTTGACGAGGTCGTTTTGTGTTGATTGCCCGCACCCCGAACTTTGGTTTGAGTTTGTTCTCTTGTTCTGCGAACGAGAATATGAAGTGCTTCATAATTTTTTACCTTTATTTACCTTGTTTTTTAGTTGTTTAACTCAGTGTTCAGCATGTTTTGCACTGTCGTTTTTTTATTAATGCTTTTTTTGTTGTTTTTATCAACTGATAAAGTTGAGTTTTTAATTATGTGGCATAGATGACCTGCAGCCGTCCAACTATGTAGATATTATAAATACCAATTCCTAACAGGAAGCCATATCCATTTTTTCCTTAAACTTATAATAATATTTGTGCATTTATGTTAATTGTATAAAAAGTTATCATATTTATTTTCTTTTGAAGAGTTAGCCTTAGAAATATCCTTTTGTTGCTTTATATGAAAAGTATTTTGAGTGAAGTTTTTTGGACTTATAAACTCTTGAATACTCTAAAGTTTGGGTTCTGTTTTGCCACTGTTGATACCATTAGCAATACGATTTATGTCCCCTAAACATGATTGGGATTTGTATGTGGCTTGAACTTGTTTGTCTTTGATGTGCAACAAGGACTTTCAAAATCAAAATCCAGAGCCCAATAAATCTGTGAGTCATTGAGCCGTAAAGCTGAGCCGTTGCCCCCCCTTTGTTATGTTCGCATTCATTCTAGTTTTCTCGGGTTATTTGGTTGCCGTCAGCCGATTGGCGATTTGCTGATGAATTTATGAGAGTTTCTGACTTGAATTAAGTACATGACTTGGGAAAGGATGAAAATGCAAAATGCCAATACAAATTGGCAGGCATTCGGCTTAACTATGCATTTCGTTAAATACCTGAGCGATCTGAAGCCACCCGTAAATCTCAAGCTTGAACTACAGCGAAGGAGCCCCTTGACGTATGCAGAAAACATCAGAATTTTTTATGCTACTTTGCCAGTTTATGCAGTTGTGCGTAAAATATGAAAGAAATATTTGATTTGTTTATTGCACAAGTGGCAGGAACAGCAACGTTTAGGAATTGCTCTGATTCACGAATGCTACTCTCTCGTTTTTTTTTTGTCGGATTTTTCAAATCAATAAGGCAAACCGTGCGCAATTTGGCGTGTAATTTAGCGTGTAACGATGATGGTCCAGAGCTCAACGGCTGGAGTCATAAGAGCCAAGTTACGTGATGCTTGGCTCAAGTATTGTTGCAGCCAGTGCTGCCAACTTTTGAGATCCCCAAAAGCAAGTTATCAGAAATAAAATGAAAGCTATTAAAAATGTATATAGAAATTTTTCGGGGCAGATAAAGTTTATAAAATTATTGTTAATTTTTATATCAATATTTATTATTTATACGAATAGTTGAAGATTTTGAGAAGTACTCGAGGCAAATTTCGAGGAATCAAAGAAGTTTATTTTGCTCGAAAACTGCATAATTTGAGTAGAGCATCATAGGAATCTGAAAAGAAATACGAATCTAGGAATTTCGTGATTGTTTACTTAGCTCAAGCTGCCAAGATCTTAAGATAGATGTAGTATTCTACTATTTTATCTATTTTTTATATAGTTAGATTTGACTGAAAGCCAGAGAAAGCTGCCAACACTGTTGGGGCAGCTGTTTGGCTGTCCGTCTGCCCGTCTGCCCACTTTCGTTGTTATGGCTATAACATTTATTAGTTAGACTTGCCTTTGGCATAATGCATTTATGCTTCATTGATGCGCGTTTTGTTGCCAACATGTTTTATATTATTCATGCCATTTCTTTGCATTCCGCATTTGATATTTTTTTTGCTCTTATTTTTAGTTACTTGACTAGCTCGGCGAACTTAAATTGTCAATTTATGGGCATCGCCGGTTGCTTTGGCAAAAGTATTTCATAGTAATTCTATGCTCGACTGGCTCTTGCCAACTTTTTAGCTGAGCACAAAATTTTAATAAAGTTAACAACTTTATTGAAATTATAAAAAAAAAGTTTCTTTCCCTTTCTCTGCCTTTGGTACGTTTCTAGTCCCACCATTTTTTTCGCCCTGATTCTGGGCAACTTTTCGTTTTCGTTTGCGAGCTTCTTTTTCGCTTTTAGGTTGTCTACGCGCTTGGCTTGAATTTTTATTGCCTCGCTTCCATTTCGTTTCTGGGAAACCTAACCAACTTGCCCCGTTGCAGCTCTTTGCACATTTGATGAGAAAATTCCTTAGCTAATTATGTCTGGTTGGTTGTGCCCACACACACACACAAATACACATATATAAGTACATATGTATGTATATAGACAACTCAACAGAGAGATTCAAATGGAGTCACAAGTTTTGCTTCATATTTGGCCGCTTGCCTCTCAATAAAATAGCAATTTGTAAAATTTCAAACATTTTTGCGGCTTGTTGCCCTTTGTGTCTGTGTCTGTGTTTGTGTGTGTGGTTTAGAGTGGCACGCATGTTGACTGGTTCTACAAAGTTTTTAAGTTGCCTTGTTCAAGCGTCAAGTGCTGTAGTTGGTTGAAGAACATATGCAAGAATTTTTGTACAGCCAGTTGAAGAGCCGAATGTGTAAATACCCGTTTAGTTGCCTTTCAGTTTTGTAATAAGCAAAACTTTTATTGTGCCTAACAGTATATATTTCAAAATATGTTTTTCCTCTGGTTCGCAGCACTCTCTCAGCCTTTGACAGGCCAAAGAATGGCGTAATTAAAGGCAGAGCGCGTCAGCGATTTACATTTATTGAGTAGTACGGCTGAAATGTGCCACAAAAATTTAAATTCGATCAATCAGACTTGGCAGTTGAAGAGACCGAGGCACTACAAGGCCAGCAAGAGCAGGGAGACTAGCTAAAGCTACGTCAAAGTCAGAGGATTCGCTGGCTGACTAGCTGACTGGCTGCTGCTGCTGCTTCTGCTGCTTCTGCTGCTTCTGCTGCGGCTGCTGCGGCTGGCAGCGACTGCCAAGTAACATTTGAGAAAATTGATTTGATTTGATTTTAGATTTGCCACTCGCCCTATATACTGAAAGTACAAATGCTTCGTATATACATAAGTAATACGCATTTTCAATCAAATGCACACGGGGGAGCGGGGGCGTCGGGCGTCGTCGATGGTGAGGCAATGCTGATTTCTGGGCAGCGACTTCAAGTTCTCACTTGGCTTTGCTTTGCTGAAAATAAATTGCTGCATATTTTTGTGCGTCGCTGCTGTTGGGGCAAATGAGTGAATGGGACGAACGACGTGTCCTAGCCAAGGAATTGTAAATAAATTGATTTAATTTACAAGTATTTTTGAGAATTGTTTGCAATGCGGGCGAGTGTGTTTGCTGTTTGCGTCAAAAGAAATTAAAGTGATGATAATTTCACAGTGTCAGGTTGAAAATACTTGATGAACTTTGTCTGTCAACGGTGCGTATGTGTAATACTCCCCAATGTAAGGCATGCTTAAATAAATTTAATTAATTTACAGCCATCGTACGCTGTCTCTGCTTCTGTCTTTGGTCTGCCTATCTTTTATTTTGCATAACTCAACAACAAATCCAAATTCATTTAAATACATTTTTCGAACAGCATTTCAGATGTGTCTCGGGTTTGCCATCTGCTGATATTTGTGCGAGGTAAACTATGCAAATTTGCACTTCTTATGCAAATGTTTGCGTTTAAAAGGCAGCTCAGTCAGCCAACGTTGACAAAAGCTGAATGCTACAAGCCTCAAGAAGGTGTGCCAAGGGATTTGACGAAGCAGTTGTGGTTGGCTTTAGTTTAAGCTCAAGACTTAAGGCTCAAACTAAATATTTTTTAGCTTAATTTATTATTTTACGATAGCTTGTATCTTAGAAATGCTTAAAATGATTTTATTAAAATTATACTCTTCATTTCTCTGTAAATATAATTGACATTTTGAATAACTTTAGAGGAATTTCCTGGAATGCTTCAATTCATAAAGTAAATCTTCCGTTACAAATCTGTGCGTATATTATTTTTTATATTCCTTCTTCTCTGACCAAGGCCCCATTCCGAGTAGTATTCTCTAAGCCTTTTCATTCTATACAAACGCCTTGACATTTCTAGCTTGCCACAGCCATCGTTTTCAACTCCGCCTCGGTCGTCAGCTCGGTTGGTGACTGCCACGATGCCTCTGTAGCTTTTTGCATGACATTTAATCAACTTGACGACTGCATTTGATGCCGCAAATATTTCAAAATGACGCAAGACAGGCAGGCACAGTGCTCTGCTCTGCTCAGCTGGCTGTGTGTGTGTGTGTGCGTGTTGAGAAGTTGCATATTAAACGCAGACAGCAGCAGCAGCAGCAGCCGCCAAAGACTTGGTGGGTGGCGGTATTTGTACAGTTAATGCAATTTTCTGGTGCCACCCGCCTGCTGCGCGATAATTCAAGCGGAAACGGAAGTGCCAGAGTCAAAGCCACAGTGCGTTGAAGCCCAGCAAAATGGAAACTATTAAACGCACTGCCAAAAACTCCCGACCTGCCTGCATCGCTTTTTGTTTCCCCACTCACTTTTGTTGTTGTTGTGAGTTTTTTGTAATTGTAACTTTTGACAAGATGCATCAAATAAGTCGCAGGTTTTATTCAAATGCTCAAAGAGACTCGGCAGACGAGCGAGTAGCAAGACGCTCGGCAGCTGCTGATGCTGCTGCATTTAATGACAGCCATTCTGGCATGCCGCCTGGCAAGTTATTTCATATAATAAACTCGCAGAGTGTGTGTTGGAAACGGGGTCCACAGAAAAAAACAAAAAAAAAAAATGCAAGATAAGTTAATGAAAACCGCAAATTGTTTGAGTTGCTGCTGCCCCCGCACCGAGGTCTTACGAGACGAGGGCAAATTAAAAAATACCATAGCTCAGGTGGTAACAACAACAAGAAAAACAACAGGAACAACAAGCACTGCGGCTCTGGCCTGTTATTAATATTTATCTTTGGTTATTTTAGGTATTTTTTAATAACAAAAGCCAAGTGAAATGTTTTGTGGTGCAGTTGCCGCAGCATTAACTTTGCTACCAATGCTGCCGTCCGCCGCCTTCATCATCATGGAGGCCTGCGGTTCTTGGTCCTAAATTGTGCCCGGCCAGAACTTGGACCTGGACTCTGGCTGGCAGCTGCCGTCGGGCATTCACTGCAGCTGCTAAACTTGATGGCCAAATATTTGCCTAGTGCAGGTGCATTGTGCAAAGTTTTCCAGTTGCGAGTCGGCAAACTTACTTTTCTGCGGTTCAACAATTGAAATACTGTGGCTGCCCGGCATGCCAGCAAATTGATGTGAGATTCGAGCGGGCTACTCACAATTCTGCTCCACGGGAATGAGTGATGACCTAACCAGTTGAGCTGGCCAGGGATTTGACAGGGGATTAAGTAATCTAAGAGAAAAAGAACAGAGAGTGTTCAGAGTAGCGATCTAATCGAGTCAGAATACACTGTAAGCATTGAGTGATTCAACTGAAAATATGGTCCAAAAAGCCCACTCAAAGCGGAAGAAAATAAAAATAAATAAACGTTTTTCACATTGCATACTCGACTAGGTAATACCCTAGAAAGCTTATAATAATACTTATAGAAATAAAAACAGAAGAGAAGAGAAGATACTATTATATATATAAATGTCTGTAATGTAGCTAATCTTCGTTTCTCTCAGTGTACTTGTAACTAGCTTACATGTATGTATGGGCAATGTTATCCCGACAATATGCGAATTAGCTGCACACGAGCACCACTCGACTCACATTCAACCCACAAACAAAATCCCTGCTATACATCTGCACTAACATCACACACATACACACACACACTCACTCGCACTTGATTTCGCCGCAAAGCAACCAAGCAGAAAGCTGCTTAACTATTTTGCCAACTCATTTTGCATATTATTTTTAACAAAAGTTGAATCATTTTCAACATATTAACATGATACGATGTGAAATCATCTAACCTGCAACTCTTCGCTCCCATTCGTTCTCTACTGGAAGCCCTTCGTCCTCTGGCATCTTTCGCATTTGCCACTTGTGTCTGGTTGAGTTGTCGAACACTCGACAACGAGCTGCTTCAGAACGTGTGTTCAACATTTTTCAAGCAATAATTTGTAAATTTTCTGCAATGCCTCTTGATCTTTAGCATATAAACTTGCAGCTTTCAGTTCGTTGCATAGTTTACACATACTTTGGCTTATGTGTGTGTGCGTATGCGTATGTGTGTGTGTGTGTGTGTGTGGTTGAGTTTTAATGCTAAAATAATTGCTGCAAATAGTTTTGCTAAGCGGTTTAGCACTGGCCCCCAAAAAGGCAATTATTTCTGTATAAAATGAAATGTTTTAAAGCAACTGAAGCAAAAGCAAAAGCAAAAGCAGCAGTATCAGAGCTAGCTCCATATCTGACAGACGTCACTTAATTAATTAGCTCTGGACTGTACAATGCGTATAATTGATCAACATTGTTGTTGTGCTTCATGTTGTTGTTGTTTATGAAACAAAAGTCAAGTGCACTTGCGCGTGCCGAGCATTAAAATCAACGAGAAACAGAGACTGCAATCAATGCTGCTTATTGTTTTTCAGCACCAGAGCCCAATGCCCGAGCCGGGCCATTGTTATTATGGATTATTGCACTGGGCTGTCCGATCTCACATTGCGTATACGTAATGTGCTGTGCGCCTCTGCTCAGCATTGCGTATTTTCAATTTGTGCGTACCAAAAATTCAACGCACAAGATAAACAGCTCGACCAGGAGCAGGAGCAGGAGCAGTCGAGTCGAGTCGAGAGTCCATGGAAATTAAGCCAATGCCAATGGTTGCCACTGCGGTTGCTGCTTGGCTGAGCTGCAGCAACGTTAATTGCAACGCTTTGTGCAGCCGCCTACGACAACCAGCCTCCATGCCCCTCCTGCTGTTGCTGTTGCTGTTGCTTGTCGATGCATGCATGCAAAACACGCACAGGGTTACGGGTGTTTAAGAGGAGGAGCAGGAGTAGCGTGGGACGTGGGCAACAACATTTTTTCGCACTGCGGTTTTTGTTCTGTGCGGAAAATTTACTGCATGGCACATTAAGCAGGCAAGTGGTGATATGATTGGGTTTATGAGTGTCTGCCGCTTCCTTGCCACGGCACCACATAACCCAAAATTAACTACAACTTTTTATTTCGTCTACGAGCATGTGTGCACGTAAGTGTGTGTGTGGCTGAGCCTGTGCACTGCAGCGTATAATTTACACAAGTTTTTTAATCGGCCCTCAATTTAGTTGCCAATTCAATGAGCTAAGCCAAAGTGAATTATTGATAATTTGAGAGGGCGTCGAGCACCAAGAGGATGTATTTAATTCAAGTGTTCAACGTAGAAGCTAAAATAAAGTCTGTTAATAAATATATATATGAGAAGGTGAAATATATAGGGAAATAATATATAGTACATATATAAGGCAGGTAAAGAGAATAAGACTTGAAGGAAATACAATTTATGAAGAATATTTTAACTTTACTTCGAGATATTTATGAGAATTCTTGAAATCACATTCAAAATGTACATGAGAAGAGTGCATTAAACCTTCAAGCTTTGCAATAACTAATGTTTAAGCAATGCCTGGGATATCTACTGTAATTTCTAATTGTATTTTATATAATTCTTAGCGAATACATATTTTTGTTCATCTCTTCGATTACCTTCCATTTTATTTATTACAAGGCCAGGCTGCATTATTATCAAAGTTTGAGCACAAATTTATGTACATTTTATGCAAACAGAAAAACTTTGCAGCTCCCCTACTCTCAGCCTACTCTCCCAGTCTATCATCGTTACAGGTAAGTGCCAGCTGGCTATTCATTAACAATTTGTAATTAGTGAAACGAGGCTGTTTGTTGTTGTTGTTGTAGGTAAGCCTCAGCAGAACTTAAGTCTATGCAAATTAAAAAGCAATTGAAATTTTATGACCCAAAGTCGCGCACAAATTGATGGCCGCAGCAAAGCAGAGGGAGAGAGACACAATTAAAAATTGAATGCCACATGAGACTTAAATAGATGCGCTTACTTTTAGCTTGTTCTGTGGCAGTAATTGCCTTTGGCGTTGCCAGTTAACTGGCCCTGACTGACTGCCAATTGGCACGCGAATTAATAAAATATTGAATATGCCACACGTTTGACTTTATATTTATGGGCCACAGCTGAAGAACGTGTGTTTAGCGCATCTCTCTCTCGCTCTCTCTCACTCGCTCTTTTAGCCAACTGTGCGTGCGAGTGTGTTTTTGGCAAATTAATTACTTCACTTAAATGCTCTACACATGCTCGTTTCTCCCGCCCGTGCGCTTTCATCTTGATTTTGTTTACGCAAAAAGAAAAAAAAAACATTTTGTGAAAATTGGAAAATTCCCATTGCTGCCCAGTTATAGCCAAGGAAATGGTGAGAGAGAGGATGTGTGAGCGAGAGAGGGGAAGCCATTGCTATTAACTTGTTTTTCAATCTCGAGGCACGCCTCGTTTAAATTTGCACAGTTGTGTTGCTTGCTTTTGCCATCTTACGTTGGCCCATTGTCTTACAGGTGCTTTTGGCTTATTCTGGCCATTGTTTGTTGGAGCAACAAAATCTACAAAAATAATTGCTACGGCTGGCAGCCATTTGGTGCGCTTTTAAGCTTCACCTAAATGAAATTGTAATGAAATAGAAATGAAAATGAAAATGTATTTCTATGGCTTGATGTTTGTTCTACACAACACAGCATAGCAGAGCCTGCTATGCTCCTTTCTGCTCTTGTTCTTCTTTTTGTTGTTGTTGTTGGCCGTAATTGCTTAGGATAAAGGTTGCATTTACTTTTAATTCAATTAGTTGTCCGTGTGCTTCCTTCTGCACTGTTTTCATAGAGTTTTTGGCTTCGCTCAGCTGTTGTAATGCACTTTGCCTAAGCCGCCCTCTGCAAAAGGGCTCGAGCTGAGGCAAAACATAAGCGCTGCGCCAATAAAATTCATAGCCTACTTATTTGGGGCGCATGCTTAGTGCCAGTTACGAGTTGGGCTTTTGTTTTATTTCGGTTTTTTTTGCCGGTTGCGGGCACCGCCTATCGCATTTAAAACCTGCTGACCTGGCAGGCTGCCAAAAGAGGCGTTCTTGCCTTCACGATGCCAGGCAATGCAACTGGTTAGCGTCTGCTTGCTCTGCCCCTATTCTACTGCTTCAGTGTGTGGTTGGGTTTGTCTGGTTGGTTCCCTGGGCTTTGGGGTTGTTGGGACTGCAAATCGTTTGATATTGCCTATTATAATGCATATAAATGTGTTATTATAGTTGTTTTAAAATTCATTATTTTGCATCAAAGTCCGTAATAGAAAATCGAATTTTAGCAAAATTTAATTTAATATTTTTAGGGCTAAGCTGTGGACTTAATTGAAGACGCAATCAATGCAGCCGGCAGCTTTATGCATCGAACTATTTACAGCTTGGCTTTAAGGACTGGCTCTTAACATAAGCTTCATTCGCATGGCTAGCTACGTGGCCATTTATAACCGCCCACACACGCACACACACACACGAGTATATTCCACATATGCACGAGCTGAACCCATACAAATGCACATCATTAGCAGCGCTATTGTTTTCGCACAACAATATGCTTATTATCTTCAATTTCCGGGCAAAATGCATAACACATACAAACAACAACAACTGACAATGCACAAAAAGAGAGCGTGGGCGATAGCGAGGGAGAGAGCTTTGGTTTTCGTTTAGTGGCTGGTAATGTCTGACTCTTGAAATATAAAGTTTGCATTACTCGCAGTAAGCGCCTAACTTCAGATGCTTAATCCTAAGCTGCCTGCCAATTGAAAAGCTATGCAGAGAGCCATAATTGGCCATCTCAGATGAAAAGCAGCTCTCAGCAGCAGAAGGCAAACAATAAGCACGCTAATTGAGGATAATACGTAATGCCGCGCCAGCAACGACATTCAGTATGAAAATTCAAGAGCCAGAAACCAAAGACATTTGTTACAATGCAACCGAAGTTTGAATACGCTAGAAAGATGTGTATGACAGACAGACTGATTGAGAACAACAACTTCTTTATGAATTACAATCTTTTTTCTCAAACGATTCAGCATTTGTTTTTGCAGGATAACAATTATGGACTTTTAAGCATTCAAATAGCATGAGAGTATGAAATAGAGTTTTTATCAGCTGCCGTTACATATCTCATGCCATAGTCGAGATTGCCCTGCTGCGTGTATGTGTGCACATGTCTCTACTTATACATAATATATACATATATATATGGCATATGTTTTATGATATCCCATGGTTTGGTCGCTGTAGTTTTGTACCCATCATAAAAAGCCAGCTTAATTTGATGCACACAGAATATGGCAGAATTCTTTGATGTTTCGACATTTCATAAAAATCTCATTAATTTGTTAAATGACAAAATACGAAAAAAAGAAACAGAAACAGGAATAAGTGGAATAAGAGGAAACTGTGTGCAAGACTGAAAAAATGCGCAATGCGTAAAGTAAATAATTTGCGTATGCGTAATACTCACCAAAGAGCCAGCTGTGAGGGGCGAGGCACAAGCTACTTATGTATACAAAGACACCAACACACACACACACACACACACAATTCATAGCAACTGTTTATGAGGCGTGAAAATAAATAAAGAAAAAAAAACCCTTTTGCTGCTGTTTTTACTTAATTCTTTGGAATACACACAGCAGAATGAAAGAGCTTTGCTTTCGCTTTGACTTTGAGGCAGGCAACATGTGGCACAGCTCACACAAAGATAAAGCTCCCTGAAAAGAGTTGGCGCAAATTAACCAATGGTAACCGCTTTCAGAGCAAACGATTTTAAAACCCGAATTACTGCGTTCACTTATTGATGTGGTTGAACTGATTAAGCTTAAGAATTTTTCAGTATTTATTTGGCACGCTTAAACGATGGCAAAAAATTTAAAATATATTTATATTTCTTGGGTATAACTGTTTTTTATTTTCTGATTAACTAAAGCTGAAGCTAAAAGGAGTTTGAGTATCTAGAGAAATTTTCTTTTATATAGAAGCTATAGAAAATATATATGGCTGGACATTCCATAAGTTATTAAATATTATAAACTTTACCTTAACTTATCTTGCAAACTTGGTCATGCCTTAATGCTTATCATGACTTATTCAATCTAAATATATGCAATTTTCTAGGGATTTATTGCTGAAGTGATGTACTCTAACACAGCCAGAGCTGAATCGTGGCCTTTCTATATGAAGGATACTTATAGATTAGTTTTGGGCTAAGGTGATAACCCAAAATGTCATAAATAATTTGTTCCTTTACCTTAACTTATCTTGACTACATTCCAATGTTAATCCAATCTATATGCAATACTCTAGCGATTTGTTGCTCAACTGAGTTAAGCTAACTCAGCTCGAGCTGAATCGCAGCTATATATATTCTATTATTATATATTCTATATAGATATACACCATATTTATATAGATTCATACCACCGCTGATATTACTTACGCCACAACTAAGCTCCTTTACCTTAACTTATATGGAGAACTTGGCTATACTTTAAAGCTTAGCTTCATCTATCCAATCTATATTTTATGTTCTAGCGATTTGTTGCTCAACTGAGTTAAGCTAACACAGCTCGAGCAGAATCGCAGCTTTTCTATATACGTAGATATAGATTTTGAGATGAGATGAGCAAAATACTGACATTTTGGTTTCATAACAGGTTTCATAACACCACTGACACGGAATTAGTTAGCAGCCTCAGCCTCATATAACTAGGCGCATGCAGCTTACGCCCTTGTTCATTATACACATACATTTTTGTAGGACTGAGCTGACGACTTTTGCTGTACATATTTGTTGGATATCATTGTGCTGTTCACATAAATCATAAATGGCAGCTGCTACAGCACCACCAGCACCACCAACTACAACAGCAACAAGCAATATGGGCTCGTCAACATGCTTCACATGATTTTATTGAAAATTTCACCTGATTTATGGGCCGCCCACATACTGAAACTTAATCATATGGCAAAAACGAGGCTTGAAATCTGACCATGAGCCGCGCCGCCCTTATCTGTAAGTTGGATGATATTGACATGATATTGAATGATGGACTCGGTGGGGCCTGCAGGCAGTTGGCAGCTGGCAACGTTGTGGGTTAAATCCTTGCGTGTAATGACAACATAAGCAATTACTTACGCATGTACTTAATTTAAATATCAGTCAAGAGACAGGCAGAGAAAGAGAGAGAGAGTGAACTACTTAGTGATAACGTTCACGAAAGGTTCAAATTCCAGGCTTAATACACACACACACACACTAACACGCATTCAGCTTGATTAGGCTCGAGAGAGCCGTTAGAGTAACCTTTTGGCCTTGCCTTTTATAAGAAATAATTATTAATATGATTACGATGTGTGGTGTGGCGTGGAGTGGGCAGAAATGGGGTGGAAGTGGTTGGTGTTGTGTGCGCTGTGGCTCGTTGGCAGTCATGGCACTCCAGGCTGCACTTATCGTAAGGTAAATAAGCCACTTGTAACTCAAGTAGACTGCCGGGCTGAGCGTCTGTCGAGCAAGATCCTTCAATTCCCATTCCCATGCCAATGTCCTGTGCATGCTCATGTATTTTTAATATCTTACCTCAAGTGTCTGCCTCAACAGCCACACACACACACTGAGAGCTCGCACACACACATATATATATTTTCTTTCCCGTTTGCCCCTTTTTACTCGACTTTTATCGGCCTTAAAGTGTTGGCAGTTACCCATACACAGCCTGTTTTGGCTACGTTTAGGTTTGGTTTGGTTTTTGGGGCATCTGGCTGAGCAGGCGCCCCTGGGACCCATAACAGTAAACGCAGCGCATATGTGTGTGTGACTCCCTCTCTCTCTCTATTGTCTTGTGATCTGCGGCATTTTTGTTGGCTGCTAAGATGTCCGAAATTGTTGCATTTAAAGAGCCGTTGAGTTGGCCTTAAACAGTGTTTAGGCCCGGCCAATTTCAGCTTATTGTTGGGCTCAAACAAATTGGCACAGCTGCAATGTGAAGAGAGCTTATTTGCTCGAAAAGGGCTCAAATTACTAACTTTATCATACGAACATCAAATAAGAACAGTGCGTACTTCAGAGTAGACACATAATGCCAATTATAATGACAGTTGCTAATGCTGCCCACGCACATAATCATTTAAATGCAATCTAAGTTCTATAGCAATTTATATAATAGTAAAAAAACAACAAAAAACCCTTTGGCAAGAAGTTTTTCAAGCCGACTTAACTTGCTGTGGACTTGACTTTGGCTCTAGCAACAATTGCAGTCATGCTCCCTCCTTCTCTCTCTGTCTCTTCTCTCTTACATGCTTTCAATGGGTTGTCTACTGCTCTCGGCCAACAAAGGCAAGTGGCAGGTTAGCAGCCACACGAATGGCAAAAAAAACTTAAATGCAGGCAGCTAGCGCAACGATAATGTGGCATCTGATGAAGGCAATGATGATGGGCAAAATAATGATAATCATAATGATAATAATAATGCAGCTGCGAGTACTGCTGCTGATGCTGCTGCTGCCAACGATGACGACGATGCCAATTGAAAAATCTTTTCAGCTTTCGGTTATTCTTTGCAGCTCTTTTCATTATACTCAACCCATGCCCACACCGAAGGCTGGGATGCGGCTCAATTATAAGGGAGAGAACGCTTATTTGAAAATAGCTAGTTAATTGTTGCGGAGCCGCAGCCCAAACTCCAACTCCCAACTCCTAGCGGCAGCAATTGAAAAAAAATAAAACGCGACTCCAAAGTGGAAGTGCCATTATGGCCGCGGGCTGACAGTTAGCCAAGTTGGTCTGGCTTGGCTTCATTGTTGGCTCAATTAAATTAGACGAAGAGCTGTGCTCTCGTATTTGATTTCAATTTTAATTGTAGACGCTTCAAGCTTGCGGCTATCATTTTCGGAGCGTACCAAAAATTTACATAATAAGCGCAAAATTTGCTGCCTCCGGGCCAAAGGGAAAAATAACAAAGCCGGCAACGAGCAACCAGCTAAATCGCAACTGGCGATGGTGACACATGCCGAGACAGGTTTATAAGCCATCTGACAGGTAACAACAAAATGCCAAGCCAAGTGCTTCGATTATGCCAACCAACCAGCTAGTCCCCACCACCACCTGCCCCACCCACAAGCCAGGCAGTCCGCCAGCCAGTGAAGCGACTTCATGTGCGTTAATTTTCCAGTGGAACGAGCAGCAGCCGACAAGGGGGCAGGCGGGGGGGAGGGGCGACAACGTATCGAGGCTGACGGCGGGCAGACTGGTTGCCGCTGACAACAAGTGGCTGGCAGCAGCAAATTCATTATAATTTATAATAAGCAACAGCGCTGACAAGAACGACAGCGACGACAAAAAGGACATGAGCTGAAGTTCCTCTTAAAATATCTTACACACACGTGCACACCAATAACAAACCAAAAAATAAGCTCGACTAAGAGTTAGTCTGCTTTTTGTAACACAAACTTTATATGCTAGAATATATAAACTGAGCTCAATACAAATCAAAGTCTCTTTCAGAAAAGAACTCTAATGCTAGTTGCATACAGCAGCTAACACCCCTTCTGTAAGCTTGTCTACAGGGTATTGAAAATGTCGCAACGCAACACAACCAATAATGAAGCTCATCATTATCCTGTGCACAAATCCAATTTGATTATGTTAATACACGTGAAAAGGAAATGCTTTTGCAATTGCAATTGCCAATTGGCACATCCTTGCGTGTCCGTGGCACCACTTCCACACCCACCCCACACCCACAGCCAACTCCCGCAGCATACAAGCAGTAGAAGCCATCCTGCCCCTGACTTCAGCAATTGTATGCTCTCCCTCTCCCATGTGAACTTCAATCGCTGATATGTTTTGCCAGAGCTTTGATTTTTGATTTTGATTGAAGTTGCGTTTCGATTTTGCGTATTATGAATTCCCAATTATCTCACAGCTATGATAACAATGTCCCAATTAATGCCGAATCTTATTCGATGCCAATAAAGCTTAAAGTATTTCACTATCAATTTATGTCAGCAAGAATTCCAGATAAGCCTAAATAGTTTGCAAATTGTTGTCTTAATATCTTTCGGCAATAATAATAAATTGATATTCAATTTGGGATTTCGATTCGTCACGACAATTTTAATTAAACTTCACACTGAATTTCTCATCATACTGCTGCAATATTAGACGGCAGCCATTCGCATAGCTGCATTGACTGTGGTCTACTGCTCTATCCGAGAGAGATAAATTCAGTGGGGCAGGTCGTCCGGACGGCGTTTTGCTAGGACGTTTGCCATTTTGGTCGGCATATTTGAGACAGCTCCGCAAACCGGCCGCATTCTAATTAAACGTTTCTGTTTTGTCAGACACTGCCCGGCTATTTTTAAAGCCTTAAATGTCACGCCTACGCCAGACTCAGCACTAAGCTGCATGAGAGCGTGTGGGTGGATGTGTATGTGTGTGTTAGGCTTATGTAATCAGGGATGTCTCTGTCTCTCTGTTCAAAGGACCTGACTCCAAGCTGAAAGCGAGCACCGTGCTAGTGCGTAAATAAATTATATTTACGCAAATTCGCACTCAAATCGTGGGTGGAACTAGACGTTGCTGCTGTTGTTGCCATGACTGTGGCTGTGGCTGTTGCTGTTGCAGGCACCGACGACTGCGACTGACATGATAACATTTTGGCCTAAAATTGGCAACAACAACAATAACAACAGGAGCAGCTCAGACAATGGTCAATGCCGCCAGAGTCGCATTCAGGCGCATCACAGAGTGAGAGAGAGGGAAAGAGAGAAAGAGGGAAAGAGAGGCGACCATTGTTAGTGCTCGTAATTGGGTAGCAACAATTTATGCGCCAGTTAGCAAATGGCATTGGCTGGGGGCAGCAGAGGGCATTGCAACATGAATAACAATGCCAGCCACATGTGGCACTCAGTGACTGACGGACAGACACAATTGCAATTGCAATTGCAATTTCAGCTGTATTTCTGCATTATTTTTACGTTTGCATTTAAATGACCGAAAAGAAGAAAAACTATAGAATATAGAACTTGATATCCTCGACTCGTCCCCCGAGCGCACACATATGAATAAATTTTACGCGCTTGGCGCTGCTTTGGCCAACGCCTGTGAGTTTTGTTTGTGACACTTTTCCATTTAATCGCTTCTTTGGCGCCACAGCAACAGCAGCAGCAGCAGCAGCAGCAGCCGCCGCAGGCAACAGCCCAGCCAGAGCCAGAGAGACAGCTATTGGAATAATAATGAATGCCTTTATTATCATAACATTTGCTATTGTTGTTGTTGTTGTTGCCATTGCATTTGGCATTTGTTTACCCTTTTTTGGGGGCGCCTCCTGGACTTCTGTCCGCTTGCTCCGTGATCCTAGCGCTACTAAAGCCGACCCAGTTTCACTTAATATATTGCCTCACTTCTTCGCTGGCAACTGCAAAGACTTCATCGGGTTGGATTTGTAATTTGTCAACTTAACTGCAATACCTTTTATTTCACAGCTGAATCGCTTCCAATTTGATGGACCTCAAATAATTTGTAAGTAATATGAAGTTTTGTAGTCTTACAGCAAAGTATAGCCTAAGCAAGTCTTGACTTGCTTTTTGCATCCTTCTTGTCTTTTTGACTCTATAGCGCTCTATCTATTTAAAACTTGACTTTTTTTTTAGGATGGCTAATATGACTTTGTGTTTACAACGGTTAATTGTTTTTGGTTTCTTGAGGTTCTAAGATCTAAACTAGTAAAGACAATACAACCATGCCCAAGTGTATGGGATTCGAGCCAGGGTTCTTGTCAAACGAATTGCCTTAAGTTCTGGTAACTTAGGCAACTCGTCCACCGTAGACAGCTAAGATAAAGTCAACATAAGATAATTGAATTTATTGTACAGTCGTGTGTGAGTAAAGTGAATACTCTGTATAGAAACAACCTCAATAGGGTGAACACCCAATTTGGTATAAGAAGTACACTATATAGGTTCAAAAGTGTCATTGTGAACACAAGAAGCTAACGTAAATTCGCCAATTCTTTTACTAAGCACACATTTAGGTTTTACTAATTTTTTAAGATATCTTCAATTATACATATATATATATGCATATATATGAATAATATACCCAGATGTAGTGAACAACCTCAATACTCTAAATAGGCCTTGCAATAGTGAGATCACTATATCCAGACACGACTGTATAATATTATATAGTTTAAATAAATTATTTTAAATTAATATTTATGACTGCATTACATGAATTTCAATGGCAAACCAAGCTTGTCTCTCCACTGCATATCTTAGTCAGAAGTTGTAGTTGTTGTTGTTGTTGCTGGTCTTGGCCCATTGCTCATTTGCTTGGCCGCTCAGTTATGGTATCTATTGAGTCTAAGGCATTCAGCTGTAGACTATGCCTCTGTAGGCTGCAATTTCAATGGGACAAGGTAGGAGCACTTCCCTTTCATGGCGGAGGCAATGCATTTAATTATAATTCAGCTATGTGTTGCTTTAGCGGCATTTAATATATGCGCAGAGTGTTGCAGCTCCGGCAGCGGTTGCCGCTTTCAAAACAAATGGCCGACGCACCGCCAAAGCGGATGCAGCCGGAAACGGATGTTTGGGTGTTGCACATTGTATGCGACTGTGTGTGAGTGTGTGTGTGTGTGGCTTAGTTCTGTGAATTGCTTACTAGGTGTTAAATTTATGCATTTCGGATGGCTGACAACAACTGACAACTACAACAATGTGGCATGAATATGTTGAATGGCAACATTTAAAAATTTAATAGACTGCCGCAAATGCTGCCACTGCTGCTGCTTGTTGCTGGTAAGCGATATTGGGAGTGCTGATGAAACGTGTGCTTTCAATCATCAAAGAGATAAAAAGCAAAGAAGGCGCCGTCGCCAAATTGCAAATAAATTGCAGAAATTGAATCAAATACGCATGCAATTGCAAACAAATAGAGAGACGGCTACTGCCAATGCCGGCAAGCCCCACAGCCGAATCAGTCGAAGGATTCAGAGTCAGAGACGTTGCCGGGACTGGGCTCATAGACAAACAAGCCGAGTGAGTAACCAGACAGAGACCGAGCCGATTCCGAGACATATAGAGCGAGAGTGAGAGAGATAGAGAGAGAAAGAGAGTTCAACAAGGACTCCAACTGCCGCTTGGCCAGGATATTTGTTGCAAAAAAGCAATTTTATGCTTGCAAAGGCATGAAAAGCCTTTGTTCGTGTCTATTTCACGTTAGTTTGGCGTCTGCGGCAGCGACGCCTCTGCCGAGTGCTGCATATGTTGCGCATACGCCACGTACGCCGCACAAGAATGGAAACACAAAAAAAAAAATAGAAAACAAACAACAAAACCAACACAAAGTAGCAAAAAATAGGAGGCTGCCTGTTGAAGTTGGCATAGCAGGCGGGAAATGAATTATTTATGAAGTGGTTGCCTCGTTGTTGTTGTTGTTGTTGCTGTTTCTGTTGTTGTTGTTGTTGCTGGTTTCAACACACTCATTGGCCTTTGTTACATGCGCCGGGACTGCAGTTTGAAGTGTTTTTTACTTTATCAATTGGTTGCTTTGCACTTATTTGCTATTTGTTCTTACATACACTCACCCACATGAGTGTGTGTGTGTGCGCTGCATTTCCGCTTCCGTTTTGTTAGGCAACTGTTGCGCTCCCGGGAAGTTATTTATTTTATTTGCCATTGCCGCTGCCGCTCCTGCTGCTGCCGTTGCTGCTGCTGCTGCTGCTGCTGCTGCTGCTCGTTTGCTAAAATCAAAGAGGAAATTGAATTTGTTGCGAAAATTTATGTGTTCAAATGGAAATGTTGTTTGCCGTTGTTGCGTCAATTTCCTGAGGGCCCTGAGCCCCATCTGACATCTGTGTGAGCCTTTTGATTAGTTTTGATTTTTCGTCTAGCGCCACTCGAGCTGACCCAAGGCAACGCCAGCCAGCACCAATCAGCAGCAAATCCACAGCAGCAACAGCTTTTCTAGCTGTGAGTCCTTGGCAATTTTTCATATGAATTCCCCGCGCTGACAGCTCCGAGATGCTGCAAAAAATTTATGCATGCCAACTGAAAAGTGGGCGTGGCCCAACTGCTTTTCAGGTGCGCGAGCGTGAAGAGTTAATAGTTTGTTCCTTGCTAACTGTCAAGTGATACGCGCTTTTTATCTATGAGCAACTGAGAACTTTAAGGTTGAAGAAACTTGGCTTTAATAACAGAAAACTATAGAAAACATGTAAAGCATAGCAGACAGCTCTGAAAACTTAACTCGCGGAGTGGCCAACGCTGCGTATGCGCAACATGAGAGCTGTTGAATGGAATTTAATTTGTTGATTTTTTTTTACTGTGTACTCATTAAAAGCAAGTATGAGGTATGATGATGTCGTTACTTTGATCGCATAAATGATATATATTTCTGATAAGAGTCAGTCAATATGTACTACATATGTCTGCTATTTTGCACTACAAACATATTCTGAGCAATATTTAGATACAGAATCAAAGAAAATGATGAATCATAAAGTTAATGTTCACGATCACAAATGTTGGTTCAGATTTGACAAACGTATGAAAGCTTAAATTATTATATTAAATAGGTGTATAGTATTGTTATTTCGATGAAAAGATATATATTTCTGATAAGAATCAATCGATGTGTGCTATATCTGATATTTGCACTAAAAACATGTTGTGAGCAATATTTAGATACAGCATCAAAGAAGATGATGAATCATAAAGTAAATGTTAAAGATCATAAGTAATGGTTCAGATTTGACAAAGGTATAAAAGCTTAATATATTATATTAAATATGAAGTAAGGAATTAACCTTTCTGTACTTCATTCTTATCTTATCATTATCATTCTTATCTTCTTCTTCTTCTTAACATCTAGTAATAATCATCTTACTTAACATCAGTGATAATACATCTGTGTACCTAACATAAGTTATCGTAATTAACATCATGGGTGGCAAACTTATGTTAATCGACTTGGCACACTGCAAATAGTAGTATAGTGTGTATATATAGTGTATAAATAAGGGTATCTCTAGGTCGATCACTGCCTACTGAACTGCACTTACTTGTTTCAATTAGTACTTGTGCAAATGCGAGTCGGCGCCCAAGGCAATTGTCATAAATAATGAACAAAATACCTTGGCAGGCCTTGACACGCCGATCAGTGGGAGTACAGCAGGATGTGCGGACACGGAGCATCAGCTGTCGCTTCATTAAATGCGCAGTTATTAAATTACCGCAACAACAGTCGTTTGCAATTTGTACAATGTGAAATATGTAATTGTCAAGGCGGCGGCCAGATTGGGTTCCATGTTTAATCAGAAACGGGAGAAACGCAGGGACAGATCGGACCAAAGGGGCGGGGTTCGGGGAGGGGAGCGAAAACCAGAAAAACCACACTTGGCAAAAGCCAGGCTGACTGGAAGGCAGGCAGGGCAAGCACTGAAAATCGATGCCCAAATGACAGTGACAATTTCATTTAATTGGTTTTAATTAAATTAATGAGTAAATTTTACAAATTGATGCAAAATGATAAATAAGTAATTTAATATATATCTTTTTTCTGCAACTGTTGCTACCCCTCTCTCTCTCTCTCTCTTTCTCCCTTTGTCATGCATGTAGTTAATTTAATTTAATATCGTAAAGTTGGTCGAGTCGTTTACTGCTTTTTTTTTTGTATTTTACATATTTATAAATGCTGTCAAACTTAATTTAGCTTAATTAATTTTGAAAAAATCCAACGAAAGTGGACGGTTGAGTAAAAAATGGTAGATAATTAGTTTTACGTAATTTTTTGCAATGAACAGAGCAGAATCAATCTCTGAATCCCCTTAATTCTACTCTCCTTCTCATCAAACTGCTGTGATCTATATTCCTTAATTATGTTATTACAAGAAATCTGTTCTCTAGCTGAGACCTTGACTCTTTTATATCCAGGCATAACCCACAGAATTCATGTGAAATAAATCATTTTATGGAATCCGCACTGTTCACTTTTTGGTTTTCATTTCATATTATTTAACAGAGTTACAAGCAAACAAACAGAAAATATTATTAAAAACAATTTCGTTTGTTCATATGCAGCGCAAAATGACATTATTTGAC
This sequence comes from Drosophila gaucha, assembly GCA_035045545.1. NCBI lineage: Eukaryota > Metazoa > Arthropoda > Insecta > Diptera > Drosophilidae > Drosophila > Drosophila gaucha. The sequence continues at coordinate 4,824,646 of JAWNOY010000292.1, forward strand.
TGTGGTTTAATTTTAAAACTTTGTCCCTTGTTAAATTTCAATTAGTTTATGACAAACGCTTGCATATTTTTGTTTATTTACTGCAAAATTTATTTATTTATCTGCTGGCTGCAAACAAAAAAATATAAATTAAAAAACCTTTGGCGAGTCTCACATTCAGCAAGCGGGAGTTTTTCCATTTTATGATATTAATTTAATTTAGCATACTTTTCATAGCATAGCTTGCAGCGCTCTGCTGCTGCCGCTGCTACCTGCTTTGTGCATTTTTCATTTGCTTGGCACCCACACAGAAGGAAGGCAAAGCAGTCAGGCAGTCAGCTTCCTGTTTTTCATAAGCACATTAAACGCAGCATGGGCCGAAGCTATACTGATGCACCAGCAACCTGCAAACACAAAGGGCAAACCCATAGCAAAAACAACAAGAAATCATTGCAAAAGTACAAAAAAAAGGCTGAAAGAATAAAGTTGTTTACAACAGCAGCTTGAATGCATTACATGCATTTGATGCACTCCCAAATACCCTGACAGCAGGTGACTAGACTATTGAGTGGGCTAGAGAAGTGAGAGTTAGAAAAGATGGAACTAGAGACAGATCGGGAAAAAGATTGAGTGGAAAGTTAGCACATATGTAACTTATAGATAGAAGTTAGTTGGCATATAGATAGACTTAGCAGCAAATATATATAGCTTAAAGATAGAACTTAGTTAACAGTAGTAGCTAGACCAAGCAGCTAGAACTAGAGACAGAAATGGGAATGCTGCTCTGTTAGCATAAGTGAAAGCTTAACATATGTAACTTACAGATAGAATAAGCAGCTAGATCTAGAGACCAAAACGTAAATGCTTCTCTAAAAGGTTGAACTCGTTATATCAAGAACTTAGTTAGCAGATAGCTAGACAAAGTAACTATAACTAGAGACGGAAATGGGAAATAAAGTCCAAAACGTGAATGTTTCTTCTATAGATTGAACTAGTTATAACTAGAACTTAGTTAGCAGATAGCTAGTCAAAGTTGCTACAACTAGAGTTAGAAATGGGAATGCTGCTGTTTTAGTTTAAGTGAAAGGTAAACTTTGAAGATAGAACTTAGTTAGCAGATAGTTCGACTAAGCATCTAGAACTAGAGGCAGAAATGCAGAAGCTTCTTTTATAGATAGAAGAACTGTAGACAGAAATAAAGAAGCTTCTCTTATGGATTGAAAAAAAAGCTAACATAGATATAGATATTATTTGATATAAGAAATTATAGATATTACATATAATTTAGTTGGCTGATATTCATACTCTACTCTATGTTCACTTTAAAGCGTATTAAGGCTTCGACTAGCTGACTGCATTAATATTTTTTTCTGTTTTCTAAATAAATTTCGAGATCAACCTGTTGTTTATTTGCGTTGCTGTCAAGCGTATAAAGTTGGGAGTGAGACTTCGGGTTGCGGCGGCACTGCGAAGCGTCGGAGTACGGCAGGTGTGGGCGTACATACAGAGCGAGCGTTATGCGTTGGTTGACACCAACGGGGCGTCTTGTTTGTTTGTTTACCCCTGGAAGGTTGTGCATGCATTTTTTATGCTGACAAAACATAAAAGAAAATGTACATAAAAGTCGGTTGAGGTGTTTACCGATGCGTTCGCCCAGCTCCTTGGGGTTGCCATCAAATGCCACCTGCTCGCAAGGGGTGGAGAGGAGTGTGTGGGATTACAAGACATTTGCTTTTAGCATATCAAAAAGTCGCATATGGTTTTTATCAAAATGGCCGCTCACTTGCACGCTTCCGGCAGCGGAAGTTGTATATGTTATTAGCTCTCTCCCACACACGCACGACACACACACACACGCAGAGCAGCTGGACAGGCGGAAGCGTGAAGCTGAAATGATTGTTAGAAAACTCGTGTGTTATTAAGATCAAAAGCCCGCACCGCGTTTGTCAAGCTCGTGCGCCGTCTGCTATAAAATTAATATCCGGTGTAAATAAAAAAGAAGAAGAAGCAGCAGCAGCAGATCTGCACAGCTTTTTAAATGTATTTTTTTTTTATTTTTGAATTTTATTTATATTTTTAAACAAGCAGCAGCAACTTCCGCTTCTCGCTCGCTTTCTCGCTGGCACGGAGTACATTTGTTTGACTTAAGCCGGAAATTGAAAAAAACAAAAATGTTGTTCTTTGCTTTGGCTAAAAGTTTCTGTGCCAACTTCCAGCAGAGATTCGAGCACTTTAAGCCCGCCCAAACGCCAATGCCAGGCGGCATGTGAAACGGCGCTGCGACGGGGCCTATAATTATAAAAACCGCTTTATTGTAGTTTTCAATTACCTTTAAAATTGACAACAAAAGAGGCGGCGACCATAAAATAAATGTATGCAGGCGCTCGCGTTGCCAGAGTGCGCGCATGCAAATTACAAGGAATATTTAATTACAAAAAATGCGCATAATTATGTGGAGCGAGCCATAGCCCCACAGCCAGTCAGCCAGCAGCCAGCCAGCAGCCAGGCAACTCCTCATATGACTCAGCCGCACACTGTCGTATTATATTATATTGCCACATAAATAAAATGCTGCTGTGGCCAGCAGCGCTGATGTCCTAGGGCCAGACATTCGTCCTTTGGTCTCCTACGTCGCTCCAAGCCCAATGCCAGTTTCAATAAAAGTGAGCAAGCGGCCAATTGAAATGATCAAAAGTCGAAAGGCAGCTCCAGCTGAGCGTAAGGCAAGAACAAACACCCAGGCTGGTGCTTAAAAGACAAGAAATTGAATTAAAGACAAACTTAATTAACAAATTAGAAGCTCTGTTACAATTTCCAACAATAAGTCCATGAAAAGTCTATACTATATACCATCAGATATCATATTGTAGACTGCTACGATCTACATATATGAATTCGTGAACACCCTAATGCGTTGAAACCCATTTATCCAGGCAATTTCAAGTGGCGAGTCGAAGTCGAAAAGCCGAGGTCGCAACTTTTGCTAGAGCTGACGTTGCAGGTCATGGCTCAAGTGTCGTATGCGTAATATTTTATATTATTCGATTTCGCTGGGTTTGGGTTTCGGTTTTTACAGCTCATTATGATAATTTCGCAACCATGCCGAGACATTTTCTGTGCTGGCAATTAAAAATCTGCCATTATGCAGGCAAGCAACAATCTCACATGTATCCATATATATATATATATATATGTACGTAAGTGTACATTTTTCGTCGCGGCTTGCAACTTTTTTAATGCAATTTTAATTTACGTACATATTGTCATATAACTCAAAAAGAGACATGCAACGATAAACAAGCGATAAAAGATTTTTTAAAAATTTAATTAAAACAGCTGCAGCAACAACAGGAACAACAGCAACAACTTTCTGCTGCTGTTGACGAGACGTAAACAACGTTGTCGATGTACAACGTCAACTCTATTAAAATGTTGCTTGATCAACGAGACAACAACGAAGTCCTTGTTGGCAGCTGTTGTTGTTGTTGTTGTTGCTGTTGTTGCTGTTGTTTTTGGTCTGGCAGCGACGCAATTGGGTTGTTTGTTTCGCCATGTACACTGTTTACTCAAACGTAGACAGGCGCATAATTATAATATTCCTTTGGCTTTGAGCTCTTCCAGGTGAGGCAGCCTTTGTGGTGAATCCTTCAGCCGATCGGACTGACATCAGCGCTTATAGAGAAAAAATATATTTTCCATCAGATAATAAGGCTTTGCGTAGGTGTCGACCTTGTTTGCAGCTGGAGCTGCATTATCTTGTTTGCAACTGCTGTGAAAATTAGTTGGCATCAGTTAAGGTGCTTTATTTTTCTTTGAGCTAAAGTGAAAGTAGGTGTCGACCTACTTTCCTAGCTCCCACGCTGAAGCCACAATTTCTGTTTGCGACTGTTTATTAAATAGTTTTTATCAGTTAATACGCTTTATGTTGCTTTGTGAGAAAGTTAACGTAGGTGTTAGTTATCCTTGCTTGCAGCTCGAGCTGCATTATCTGTTGGCGATGGTATTAAAAATTAGTTTTAAACAGAAAAAACGCTTTATGTTTCTATATTTACAAGCTCTACACCTGCACGTGAAATCTCTGAGCAGCTCAAAGTAAATGCTTGTCTGATTCAAAGACTGTGGTTTTGTAGGTGCTATAAATTGGACATTCAGACTCATAAACTGACATACGGAGTTGTATAAAAACCTTGTCAAAACTTGCACCGCAATTGCTTGACAGCAAAACTGTTCTTGCCACTGTCTCAGCTGAACCATGTTTTGGTAACATCAATTGAGAGTTGCCCAAATGCGGATACCCAATCCATATATCCGTTTCCGAAACCACAGCGAGGCATAGCAGAAGAACTTCTTGGCAATAGGTAAACGAAACTTTGTTTTGCACAAACAAATATGCATCAGCGATAGACAGGTAGCAGAAGTTGGCAACAGCAAATTGATTTGCAGGCCATATAATATTTCTTCATTCCGACTGTCTTTGACGTGGCAGGCAACCAATTAAATGGGTGCTATAAGTCAGGCAATCAGAGCCGACAGACCAAGCAGGCACCGACACCGGCACCGGCACCGGCAAGGGCAATTAAATTAAATTGCAAATGCAAACAAAAACAGTTAAGAAAATGTAACAAGAACTAGCCGAAGTTTGAATACGCTACTAATAAACTGAAGTTGTTATTGGAATTTAGCTAAAAATTTGCATATCAGACAGGCTAATAAGATTTCAGCTACTTGGCTAGTTATTTAGTTAGTTAATATTTATATTATGTTCGTTATAGCTGTTGAGGTTTCTTGGCAATAGTCGTCGGAAAAATATATTACTATTGCAGCTCTTTATATACGTTTTTCTTTTTTGTCTCAGTCAATTTCTCTATTTGCTCGCGCACTCTCATTAGCTGGCTTTGCTGCGAATGACAGTTGCCGGGGCTGTGCGTTGCAATCAATTTAATTAATTTTTAATGTCATTTTCTGCAATTTCAATTCAATTTGAAAACACACTCGCACACACACACACACACACACACACACACACACACACACCTGAAAACCCATTAAATTGTCGCCTTGGCAAATTGAGAATTACGACGGCCGCCATTTCCGTTGACTTGGCTCAAGCTCGACTCGAGTCGAGTCGCGCCGAGTCGGCTTCAAGCTCAAGACAATAGCCAAAGTGCCATAAAAGTTGCCAGCCAAGCTATATAAATGTGGCAACAAAGTAAACTGTGTCAACTTTGGGGTGTTGCCTGTGGGTGTTGCTGTTGTTGTTGTTGTGGCTCTATGCCACAAAATGTCGCTGGCCAAGTAAAGTAATTTCTTAACGCTGCGCTGCGCTGCGCAGCAAAGACGACAATTTTGCAATCGCCATTTTGTTGACTAAGAAATATCGAAGCCATCTTGAAGTGCGAATATGCTGCCATGTCACAAGCACACAAACACACAAGACACCCACCCACACACACGCACAGGATATGCTCACTCACACCACTCGTCCTGTCGGCTGCGAGAGAGAGAGAAGAACCACAGTGTTGGTTTTAGCTTCGCCTTCTGCGTTTGTTGCTTGGCCTGCGGTTTTTGCTTGTAGTAGCAGCGGTCTGCGGACACAGCTACCAAGTTATCAGCTAACATTTACCAGCTCCACAGCTCCTTAGCTCCTAAGTTCCACAGCGCCCCAGTTCCTTGCATCCAATTGCCACCCACTGCCATTGGCATACATTTCCTTAGCTTCCTCTGCCGCTGCCGCTGCCCCTGCTGTTGTTGATGTTGCCTTTGCTTCCGCCATGCGCATGTCCTTTTGGTTACAAATTAAACTTCCGTATTTGTTTAGAAATCCATTTGTTAAATTACTTTGCAACCCGCACACAACTTTATTTTTATTATTATTCCAACATTTTCGTCTTTTTTTCCTTTTTTTTCTTGTTCGCTCTGGCAAATATGAAAAATGAATTGCATTTGACTGTGTGCTGCACTGACAGCCAACCCACACTCGGTGTTAAATGCTGGGCGTGGTGGAGGGCAACCACGCCCATGATATAAGCCGATTTCTTCAACTATTTGCCAAACAACAATAATTTATAGCTAGCCATAATGCTAAAATGCATTTGATAACGGGTTGCTGCAACGCTTCCCAACAAAAGCCGGGCAATTTATTTTCATGGCCCACGCTCGGTTTCAGTGTGTTAAAATTGAAATTTTTCATAGCACCGAATGAAAAAGTTATAAAGCACAACTGTAAATAACAAATATACAAATAAACAAAGCGCGAGCCAATAAAACAACAACACAAACAGGCGTGTTTAGATGACAATGGGGAGAGCCTACAGTGAGGTAGAACTAGGGTATGTCGGACTACATACAGCGACATTGACTCTCTGCTGGATTTATGGACATAGTCGATAAGCTGACTAAACAGTAAATTCGTATGTTTTTTTTACACTAGTTGTAGGGACCTCAGAGGGCTGTAAATGTTAGTCTTTGCAATATAATAAAAATATCTTATTGTTGCAATTGAGCTGTGACCCATTGCTAATGTGTTTCGCCACTGCAAATGCATTTTTTATGGCAGCTTTTTAATGGCATGGACAAACACGATTTAACACACAGCAGACCGAAAAAGAGAAAAGCAAATACCATAGTCTTTGACTACAACAAATGTCCAAGCATTGACATGAGAAGTGTGTCCAGGGAACTTAAAGCGCTTTGACCTCCCTTGTGTGTATGTGTGTGTATGTGTGAGTCGTTTTATTTAGAAATAAATACCATTATTACTTAGTTTGTATGTTCGTTCAAGCTCTGCTTTCTTTTTATATTATTTTGTAACGTATTTTTCTAAAATACCCCAAACATTTGTTGGCCGTCAGTACATGACGGTGTCCCATTGTGAATGTGAATACGTATTTGTGTGTGTGTGTATGTATGTTGTCGAGGACCTCCCATGGCGTTTGCCAGCTGTAGAGGAATGGGTTGGCATCATCAAATTCACTTGTCTGCACAGCGGTATTATTGATGAAAATTATACGTTTGTGTTTGTATCATGGCCGAACCCGAACAACCCGGCCAGACCTGCGACTGGCGTCCAGCGGACAAAAAACTATGACCTTTGTCAGCGCCTCCAACTGCTCTGATTGTTTTCTATAGCTTTTTTTCCCTTTGGTTTTATGTTTCATATTTTATTCGTGTGTTTGCGATTGTGGCACGTGACTAGCGTGAGATTTGTAAAAATTGTGTGTTTTGGTGGGCATTACGAAATGCATACATCAAATAGACCAGGAGAGAAGAGAGAACTGTAAAGAATGCGAACGTTATATGAAAAATAAAATTATATTCCATAAATGCAGTTGAACAGAGTGCAAAAATATGAGATGGGATGAATATTGCTATCTAGAAACAATTTATAAGAGAACTGAAATAAAATATGTTGATTGAGAATACGAATCACAGAAATTCTACTTTAGCCCTCAATTATGTTCTAAAAGTTACACAAATCGAGCAGCTCTTTGCTGAGTATTTACTAGTCTTATACAAATTTGACAAACTTTTTCTTATTCAATTTAGTTTGACCTTTTTTCATTGCACATTTTGTATATTATTTTATTTTATGGTTATTTATTAAAATATATTTAATATCCTTCAGCTTGCTGACGCCCAAATGCACTGCTATGGCTGGCTTTTATTTCGAATTTTAATAGATAAACAACTGCAGTTACAGTTGCAGTAGCTGTGCACAACATGCTCTGGGGAAAAGCAAATAATAAACAGGCAGGCTCTGGGAGATGGCAATGGAAAATCAAAATTAATATTTCAATATGAAGAGAAAAAAGCAGCCACAAAGTTGAGATATATTTGTAACTGCAATTCGTATCTGCAGGATGTATCTGTGCATGGGTGTGTGTGCTCGTGTGTGTGGGTTGTCATATTATTGGCAGCACTTTGATAGCCCCAGGTGATTGTCACCAACATATTGGAGACGAATATGATATGCTTGTCAAGGTAACTACTGTTTGGTTATACGTCTGTCCCTCTGTCTGATTTTGTCTGTCTATTTGGTATTTGCATTGATTGCTTTGCGCAAAATTTTAATAAAATGCATGCATGCTTGCGCAAACAAAGGCAATGCCTTTTGGCCAAATGATGAAATGCCAGACAGCATATTTGTGCCCGACAAATATTTGCCAAGCAATTTAATGAGTTTTCCAATTAAAGTGTCGAAGTAGCTTTAAAGCCTTAAATTGTATTCTCTTTTCCTATGTTTTTTCTCTCTTTATTTTTCTGGATATATGCCAAACATGTCCCAAGTAGATTAATCTATTATCGATAAGTGCAAGCGTCGAAAATTTATAACCGTAAAAAAGCAGCCTGCGGGCGAGCAAATCGAAATCCCAGTCCTAAGCTCCAAGCAGACCAGACCAGCTCCAACATACGACCTCCAGACTGCACTTAAGTGCTTGAAAATTGTTTTCGATATTATTTGGTTGCGCTTTTTTTTCACTCCTCATTCCATGTGCTGTGCGCGTTTGTGTGTGTGTGTGTGTGTGTGAGTCCTGGGCTGTGCTGCCTTTCAACACATTTGGCCATTTGGCCGTTTACTTGGCCGTTGGCATTTGTCTTGTCTGGCCAAGGTCCAGGAAAAAAAGAACCATTTGTTGCTCTGCCGCCGGCGGCATCAGCTGCATTGAATTTAATTTATTTGAACGGACACAGAGTTGTTTAGTCTCCCTCTCGCTCTCTCTCTCTCTCTCTCTGTCTTTCTTTTTCTCTGTCTATCTCTGTGTCAGCTTTAAGTGTTATTTATGTTGATATTTTTGACTTTGCTTTATTTTGCAGTGCATTAGCTGCGGATTCGGTCCACATTGTGCGCTGTAATTAGGCAGCTTTTCGGCTGTAAATCTCATTGTTACCAGTTTATTGGTCAGCTCTGGCTTTAGATTGATGACAATGGTGCCTGATCATGTGCACTTGCGTACTTAATCTCTCTGAACGATAGAATTTGATGCATTAGCTGCGCTAAGTACTTTTGTTAGTTAAAATTCAATAACTCAAATACCCAAGAGCTGAGGTTAGTTCAGAACTTTATCAACTCTCAGACACTGACTTAAATATAATATCAATAGTTACTTCATTAGCCAGCCATGAATACAATTTGGGCTATTTGTAGGTTTAAAGCTTTTTGAAACTTTTCGATTTGCAAATGTAACTAATGCTCTGCATTTTAAATATGACAACAATTACAGTTGTACAATTTGTCCTCTTTTGGCATTGCTGCTGCTGCTGCAGACCAAACCAAGCTAACCAAGCGACCAACCAACCAAGCGACCAAGCTCTTAACCATTTACCACACACACTCACACACACATAGCTGAACACATACATTTTCACACACAGTCCAACAAGCAATTTGTCAGTTTATCGATTTCTACCAAACATTTGTGCCAGACACTCAACTGTATTAAATGCTAAAAAACAGCAACAGCCAAAAAAGAAAACCCCCCGAAGATCCAAAGTGAAAAACCTTACACACAATGAAAAGCTGCGAGTAAAACCGTATGGGCGGGAGTGGGCAGGGCCGAGCGGCCAATGGCATATGCTAAAAAGCGTGCAATACGAAAAATCGCATTGAGTGAGTGCAAAGCAAAGAGAAAAACCTTAAAAAATAGAAAGAGAAAAAGGAGGCAAAACACAGAAAAATAAAGAAAATGATGCAACGGCACACGGCACAGCCAACATACGTACATGAAATGGGTATTTCACAGCGAAAAATCGAAAACTGAAAAATAATTTTCAAACACAGAGGGAGAGAGAGAGTATGAGAGTGAGAGCTATAAACGAGCAGGGGGTACACGACAGTCACATATGCAGGCAGCTGCGCACATACACACATGAGAACACCATAAATAATGGTTGCATGATTTATCGATAACAAGCGCAATTTACAGTCGCAACAACAACAACAAAAACAAAGCGACAAAATGGCATGCCAGGCGGGCAACAGAACCGTTACAAGTGCAATGAATTCGCCCGCGACAGAAATGAAATAAAATGAAGGCAAAAACAACAAATAAGACTGTAAGCTTATTGTGCTTGACCAGGCGAGCAGATACCCTGTTAATAAAAGATGATTCTTGATGAACATATATGATAAAGGAAATCAGACAATGAATTAAGGCTAGTTATATTTAAAAAACGTAGGTCAAACACCCTCTTAACTGCTTCTAAGTGTACAGGGTATAATAAAAATAGAAAAAAATATACTAAACTAAATAAAAAATTGCATTTTGTTGCTTTTGTTTGACTGACAATTTTTGTCGCCATAGGTTCATGGAGAGAGAAAGAAAAAAACGAGGGTTCATAAAATTTGCATGCAAGCAAAACTCGCATAAAATTTTATTGAAAGCGCATTAAAGTCAAAGACAAGAAAAGCAGCCAAAGAACTTTATTAGCAAACGGGGAACCATTGAAGGAAGCTGCGTCTCGGAGTTCTCGCCACTCGCAGTTAGTCTCTCAACTCAACTCAACTTGACTCAGTCAGCTGCCATTGCCGTAAAAATGGAGCGCATAAAAATGTCAAAGCATAAAAATGTGCTGTATTGACTGGCCAAAAGTAGATGCTGGAAGTAAGCGCAGTAGGTGTTTGGCCGGGCCCCGCTCTAAGTAAAATGCAGGCCATCCACAACTGGGCTCCAGCTGAAGGAGTCGAGCATCAAAGCATCAGCCACCGCAGTCCCGTGTCAACAAAACAAACAACAAACAAAGCGCGCAATTTTCACGCCGCGAAGTTGGCAAAGCTGCCAAACAGCTGGGGTCGTTGACGACGCGAATGGAGCTGGACAGGGGAGGGGGACAGTGGTGGTGCCGCCCAAGGGTGAGGCTTGGCTTAGGAGTTGGGAATTTAACAACGGCTGCAATGCATTTTTGATGACACTGCACGTGGCAGCAGGAAAAACGCGCGGGTCCTTAACACGTCAGCTTCTATTACACTTTGAGTGAATGGCGATGCCTCAGCGTGGTTGCATTTTGACTGGCCTTTAAGTGACTTTCGATGCACTAAAGTCTGCCGGAGGAATAATGATTTTGTAAGCTTCAACAAGAATGTGCAATTGGATTAACTTTCATTTTATATCCAATATTCATCTGCTTCTTCGCTAAAAAACATAAAATTGCATTCACTTAAATGGACTCCATCGATCGTTTGGCCATTGACTGAATCCATTTTAAATTTTTAATTAAAATGCCAAAAAGCAAATGCCGCTCGTCGACTGCTTCTTCTTCTTACCTACTTGTTTTCGGCCAGGCATTTGCATAAAAAATCAGCAAAGTCGAGAGAGCTGCTCTGCCTCTGCCTCGCTTGACTCTGCAGAAATCAAATGAAATTAAAATCGCAAAAAAATATGACGTACAGTGAATGAGAATTTTTAACATAGTCATTCGTCCGCTGCTGCCGATGCCTGCGAGCAGAGAAATCGTTAAAAACAATAAAAAATTTGGAGCAAGTGCCACGCGACTGCTGTAAAAACCGCAGCAGCCATCGAGAATTATACAAGCGACAGAGTGTGGACGAGTGAGCGAGCGAGAAAGGTTGCACTTATACACACACACACACACACACACACACACATACTCATACTTCGACACACAGAGAAATAAGAATTTCAAATAAATCCGATTAAATGGAAATTTATTGTCATCCAGTGGCGAACGGCACTTACGACTTCAGTGGGGCGTGCTCATCGACTGGTCCCAGGATTCCCAGTGCTCCCAGTTCCTCAAAGTACCCAGAAGCTCCGCCATTCCCCTGGCTGTGATTCGACTTCAACACTTCAATATGCTAGCTGCCTGCCTGCCCGGCTTGGCCCGGCCTGGTCGCCTCTGCCATACAACATTCATTTTATTTTGGGTTGGCCTTCCCGTTCGAGCCCGTTCCGTTCTCATCTCTGGCATCTCTCGGCCGGCTGCATGTGTTCATGTTCTCCCTGCTGGTCGCTAAAAGCCAGTAATGTCCTTTCGCCACACTCGACTGCATTTTTCTTTAACACTTCAATATACTCGTCCTTCTGGTTGTACCCAAAAAATATATAAAAAGGAGAGCTGTGTAAAAAAGTGCCCATTCACAGCTTTACAAAATGCTCCACATCAACGAAACTGCAGCCCACAGCTCGCATCCGAAATCCGGGCCAATACTCGTTGCCAATATCCCAGCAGTGGCGCCTTTCTCCATTGACTCGTGTCTAGTTCTGTGGTTGCCAGCGACAACTGCTTTTTGGTCTGAGCTTTGTGGCCCTTGAATATTCAAGGAATTAAGTAGTCTAAACACAAAAAAAAAGAAAAGTTAAGCCTGAGCCACCGAATGGTGCTGAAGGCAGAGCCAACAAAAAAGCACACACACACACACACACGCACACACAGCTTAAAAAATATTTGTAAATTAATGCACTGCGGACAGCGGTTGGCAGCTGGTGTTAGTGGTCAGATAATTGTGGCGAAAGGTTCACATTTTAAACTGTGAGAGCAGCAAAGCGTGTACTAAAAATGTTTGCATGAAAGAGATAGCAAGCTACTCGCTGTAAGAGCTTGGATACTCCCTCGGAACATATCAATGAATATAGTATTAGTGAGAATCGCATAGAAAAGCGAGTTTATAGTAATGAATATCCGATTTCGACATGATTAATTAAGTTTTATTTACTTTCTTTACTTCTGCTCCAAATATATATGAGAATCGCATAGAAAGGTGATTTTCTAGTAACATTATTCGATTTATTTATCTATATCAACTGTTCCTGACTTTTTTCTATTTCTGCTCTGCACTGAATATCATATGTCTAAGAATCTTATAGAAACCTGATTTTATTTCTATATTTACTTTTATTTACTGCTTTGATTTTTTTACTCTATATATATACATGTTGTACATGAATAGAAGAATTATTTTATAATAATAAAAATTCCATTCCTTTTTAATTTTAATTCTACTTTACCTCTTTTATTTCTGCTCTCAACTAAATATTGCATTAGTGAGAATTGCATAGAGAGGCGATTTAATGGTAAAGAAATCCCTATTTCTTCAACAATATTTACAAATATTTTCGTTTTTTTCTACTTTCAGGTAAGTGACCATCAATTTGCCAATGAACTCTTATTTAATTCAGTAAGTAGACAACGCAAACAACAAACAATCGGGCGGCTCCATCCCTTTGGTCAATTACAAAACCATTAACAGCGACTATTAACAGCATGCAACTTGGCCAACTACAGCGGCTAATGCCAACCTCGACCGTCTGTGATCCATCAAATTTGCAAATGAAAAGCGAGCTCGCATTGGCAGTGCTCGACAAGCAGATACCCTGTTCGAAAACTATCTCAATCGTGGTAGGATTTTGTTACAGTCTGTCGAAACGCTTGCAGAGCAACTTTAGTGTTTGATATCTGGTTTTAGTAACAAAACTTCCTCTAGCCATCCTGTTATAGGGTATTTTGAGTGCACCCATTGACAAGAGTTGCGTGTAAACATAATCAACTTGAGTTGCATGTCAGGCTAAAGACAAATGATGAAAGACGCCGCGCAGCGTTGCAATGAGCTAAAAACTTGGAGCTGCCTGCAACAAGGACAACAACGGGAAGGACAAGTATGTCAACGCGTTGTCCATGAAACTTAGCTGCGGCTCCTATTTTTATTTTGTTGTTGTCGCCGTTGTTGTTGGATGTTGTTTTATTTTTTGTTTCCATTATTTTTCCAGTGGTTGCACATTTTTGCTTTTAGATTAATTAAAATTGCTGCTGTTGATGTTTGCTGTTTGCCGTTTACATTAACTGGCGAGTTGTCCATTCATTTGGCAAATGATGCAGCTGGCTAAGTTTTTAATTAAAATATAATGTAACATTTGATCGGGGCGCAACATGCATGCATGCATACATATTTCATGCAGCTGCAAATAGCAAACCGAGACAGCAACTGAAAACCTATCAGCTTGATGGACACACTGTACACGGCCCTACACAGTAATTAAGTCTAATCAGAATTTCCAACAAGCAAAAATCATGCGTGTCCAGTGCACACGGCAGGCAGGCATCCATACAGGATAAGGGATACTATATGTTTCTATCTCCTTTTCGCTCCCATTGGGTGTGCTCTTTTCTGGCTTGTTCGGCTTGGTAACATGAGCTTCATTAGTGTATGCAATAATGGCAAACATTTTTTGCCTGCCAGGCCTGAGCGACGACGACGTCGACGGACTGTCTGACATATCCAACACGACGTATGCGTAACAAACTGCCGAGCTGCAGTCTGTCCGTCTCTGTGTGTATGTGTGTGTGGGTTATTTGATACCAAAATCGTCGCTCGCAGCGAACAGTGCTGCATTGGGAACTGCATATGCAGCTGCAGCTGCAGCTGCAACTTGGCGAAAGCTCGTGATTTGAATTTCGATTTTGAATTTGAATTTGAATTTGAATTCCGATATATGAAGTTTGTCTGTCATGGGCTTTTAATTATTTTGTTTGGTTTTCCTACCCATTATTCCAATGTGAGTGTGTGCGTGTGGCTTTGTAATGTGCACATAATTATACTAGGCACTGCACGTGTCTAACATTGATGTATTATTACATAACCAAGAGGTGAAATTTTGTATCATTTGTATTAAATTGATGTTAATCTGACCCTCATTTGTCTTGAGCATGTCAAATTGGAAAACTCATGGAAAAGCGTATGAGCTCTTTGAAATTCTAGACTTTTGAGTAATATTTGTATTTATGGAAAACTATATTCATCTATATCCCAGCAATATTCGTTCAGGCAACTCCCTATTTGCCTTTGCTATGCTTTTGACAGTCCCAGCTATTCATTTCTCTTGAACGTGTTCCTTCTCGATTGCCTAGAAGTGTTTTGTGTGTCTATTGGCCCGGGCTGTTTGTAGTTGCGGCTAGTCATGGACTTGTTTTTAATTAAGGGCTGGCTCACTCACTTCCACACACACACACTCAGTCTCACACACTCATACTCTCTCAGACAATCTGACACTGAGCTGCATTTGCAACTATGCAACCAAGTGCTTAACGCTTGAATAGCTACAAAGTTTTCAAGGTTTCTCATCGTTCGGTAATAGCCGCCCGCAACTGATCTGCCAAAGTCTAATTGCATGGAACGAAACAAACGACTTGGATAAGAAGTAAGCCAAAGAAGCAGCCAGAGCTGAATGCATAAAAAGCGCAGCAGGCGCATAGCATATGAGAGGCATCGCTGCTTTGCATGTGAGTGTGTGAGAGTGTGTGAGAGTGTGTGTGTGTGGATGTTTGTGAGCTTGGCTAAAAGTTGGCAAACGGCAACCCACTTGGAATTGTCAGTTGCAGACGCTGCCTGCGGATATCGACGCCAACTTTAGCTGTAAAAAATATTTTGGCGTAAGTAGTGGCTCAAAGAGAACTTCTCGTAACATATCCTGTCGTCGCCGTCGTCGTCTTCGTTGTCGTTCGCATGCGAATTGTTGCATAAAAGTCAAAAATCTTCAACTTCAGCATCAACTATATAAACGCGTTGTCGCTGCTGCCGCTGCTGCAGCGCTGCTCGAATCGTCAATGGCAACGGCACTTGAGTGTGTGTGCACACAGACACAGTTGGTATTCCCCCTGTGCCAAATACCCCTCTGCTCCCTTGCCTACATTGAGATTCTCATCCTTGTTGGCGTCTATCATGCCAAAGTGCTCATATTTGCGCAACGAGCGAGCGCCCTCGCATCGTATGTCCTTTTTTTGTCCTTCGACTTACGTTTGCCTGCTCACTGACTGACTGGTTATGGATACGCCTTTGAGCGTTTTAAATTTCATATCATGCAACTGCATCGCATTGCTCTACTCCCACTCCTTGAACATCGACTAGTCGATGGCGAATGCGACCTTTTTTAAATTGAATAACTTGGCGCTACGTTTATGCCAAAAACTATGTATACGGCCACATGCAATTATGTTGCCAAACGCAATGAAATCCCACACACACACGCACACATATACACACGCAGAAAGCAGGCATCATTTTTACACAGAAATCATTCACAGCCAAGTGTGCATTCAATCGTGTCCAGAGTCTGTAGAGCCCCAAACCATTTCGCATATGCATATAGTGCCAATAAAGCGTGCAGGAATATAGCTCATCACATACACTCAGAGAAAATGTGTCAGTCTACAAATGAATTGAAGCAATATTGAAGCAGGAAAAGCATTATTTATGCAGCTACAAATATTTTGATAAATTCCTTCTTTTGCAAAATTATTTAACTTATATTGAGACTTTCTTTTAATTGCAGCGAGTTTATTTTGTTCAGTGTACATGTACATATATTTTGTTGGACATGCAATATTCAATTTTTCAATATCTGATACTCTGACTCTGGCCCGAGGCTGAACAGAAGCATCAACAACAACAACAGCAGCAGCAGCTTTGGCAAAAATCAACAGCCCACTCTTGCTTCTCTCTCTCTCTCTCTCTCTCTCTCTCTGTTTCTGTCTTTGGTTTGTGTCTGTCTCTGATTCTGGCTCTGACTCTGGCCTGTCTGTGCATCACAGTGATTAATGTCTGTGGCAAATGCATTAAATTCTGTTAAATGTATTACAATTTTGCCAGGCTGCAGCATCAGCTACAGCTGCATTTGTTGTTATCCAGCCCCCGCCCCTTTTGCTTGCCCCTCCTCCTATCTATAACCACGCTACTGCCACACACATCCATCGCAACAGTTTCACACCAATAGCTGCGTTTTGCCTGCGTCTGGTTGATTGATGGTTGCTTCATCTGATGCTGCTCCCATTATAGTTGTTGCTGTGGGTGGTTTGCCATGTACTTGCTTGTCTGGCGGCTACTTCTGCTGCCATTGCTGCTCTGCTTCAAGCTGGTTATGAATTTGTACAGTTTCTGTTTTCAATTAGAAGCTAGTTACCCTCGCTGGCAGCACAGTATATGCAAATAAATCGTTCAATTGGCCAATGCCCAATCACTGTTTATAAATCAGGTAAATTTGGCAGGGCTATTGCCAATTCAAGTTTTTATTTCGATTTACGTGAAGAGCACAAAAAAGCTGTATTTCGCTACATCAATTGCAGCTTAATTGTTAAATGTTATAAGTTTTCAAGTATTTTTTTATTCACTCTTCTGAAATCCTTTTCATATTTTATATATATTATATTTTATAGCAATATGAAAAGTTTCCCTACTTTTTCAATGTTTCACTTCACTGCTTCATCAATAATTTGTATGTCTTTGTTTGCATCTTTCCATGCGAGTTCTTTCGTACAATTTGCACTTAATCTACCATCTAAACTTAAACTTTTTGAGTTACAAATGCCAAGCACGCACTTCAAATGCCAAACAACAAGATCTCAGCTTAAGCCACACACACTAGCACGTGAACCCACGCACACCTAAGCAACACTTTGCTTTGCCTTTTTGTTGCATACTTAACTGCGCCGCCTTATGCTTAATGCCAATTCAATTTATAAAGTGTGTTTGTGTCTCTCCCAGCCATACACATACATACACAGAGATCTTGGGAGACATACAGCTACAGATTGAGATTTAGATACGCACCGCAGCATTTTGGCAAACAAGTTTTGCACACTTGAAATTTTTGTGATTGATGTGCCTTGGCCGCCGCCGCCTGCCGCTGTTTGACTTTGATGTCTCTAACAATTTCATGCTGTGTATGTGTGTGTGCTCACATATGTATGTGTGTGTGTGTGTCTTGAGCTGGCGAAAGTTTTAATTGCTTTTTGCAATTAGAACTATTAGTGAGTGCGCCGGGTTACAACTGCGTCGCTGCGTCAGTTGACTGCACAGCCGCAGCAGCAGCAGCAGTTTAAACTGCAGCAGCAACCTTTTCTTCTTTTGCACACTCCCGGTCCCCCTTGCTCTTTTTCTAAGCAATTCATTTAATTGCTTTGCAATTTTCATATGTTTAAAGATTGTGTGTGTTTGTGGTTAAAATTTTTGTGCAAATATTTTTGTTGAAACTTGTTAAAGTTGCTGTTCTTGACACTTTTCAATTATTCAGTGGAAAATATTGTTTATTTGCAATAGAATAATAACTTTCTATTTTTTTTCTTATAAATTTTGTTTTGTAATTTTTACACATACACAGAGAAATCATATTGCGATTGCAGCCCTTCCCAGTGCACTCTCTTTCTTTTGCTGTTTCTGACTGACGACTAAACGAGAACCCCTCGATGCTGGCTAGCTAAATCGAATCGCATCGGAATCGTGTTGTGGGCCCTTTGAATGTTTTGCTCTGTGTCGCCACAGCAAAACGATTCTCTAGCTTACTTGTTGTTGTTGTTGTTTGCTTTTTGAAGTTTGTTGCAATCCTTTTGAATGTTGCAAAACAAATCAATTTTCCTCTGGCTGTTCCTGCTGCTGTTGTGGGCATTGAGGGCAACTTGCAATATCAAACGATGAAATGCACTCAAAAAAAAAAAGTACAAATCGAGAACAGCATTGGGAGGGTGAGAAGGGAATGCCGAAACTCAAGGTAATTTATTATTTATGATAATTTCAATCTACTATCCCAGTTTATACTCAAATATATACTTAATGTATATATTGGCATATATATATTTTACATTATGAAAGTGTCTTTCCCCTTTTTAAGTTCCCAGCCACGCCTCTGTGCTTTAGAGCTTCACTTGTGTTAACCTCTGCTAGCCGCTACGCTGTAGCTCATGTCCACTCTTTGGCTGCGTTTGCATTAAAAACATTAAACTGGATTTCCCTTTAGTTGGCAACAGAGCTGTCGCCGCGAGCCAATAGCTTACTTTGTGCTTTGACTTGGGTTTTGGCTTCGCACCGTGTTCTGTGGCTCGTTTCACTGCATGTCCCGGGTTCCGTTGTGCCGCTGTCCTCGCTGTCCCGTGTTTCGATGTTTCGTTGTCCGGTGCCAATTTCGATTGCATTTCGAGAAGCAATTTCAATACGCCTCAGAGCCTCAGAGGCCAATACCAGAAACGCGCAACGGTTTTTTAATTGCCATGTGCTCAGGGTCGTCGCGCAGGATCCTGTGCCGCTGAAAAGATGGAATCATAACTCAGCCATGGGACCAGAGAGCGACGCGACAACGCCAGGACAACGCCAATGCCAATGACTAATTATGAAATGTTTGATTTCCCCGGGGACATAAAGCGCGACGAATATTTTGCGGCAAGCTACGACCTGATACCTGACAGGACGCAGCAATTCACGTTGATGCGCCTTTTTTTAGCATCTCTTTTCACTGCTCCAGCTCCCTGATGAACACATTTTTCGGCGCAGACAATTCAGCAGGAAGCGAAGCAAGATTGAGGTTGGAGGGCGGAAAGAGAGAGGATTGGGTAGGTTCGCCATATAAATTGTGCCGTGAAATGAAATGAAAAATCAAAAACAAATTGCACAGAAATGTAATGAATTTTAAGCATTTCCACACATGCATATACAACATATTTTGAGATATTCAGCTCAAGCATACTCCTGTGTGTGAGTGTGAGTATGTATGTGTATGTGTGTGCATTTGACAACTGTCTCGTAAGGCCATGTCACTATTCGGCCATGTCTCTTTACGGTTGGCCACAGGGTGTCTGTGACAACGATGACGAGGACGACGACGACGACGATGGCGACGGCTACGACTCCTTCGTGTCCTGTGTGTGTCCGTGCCAGGCATGACAAATATTTTGCAACTTCTCAGTGGCTACGACGGCATATGTGTGTGTGAGTGTGCGTGTGTGTGGTTAAAACTTTAAAATATTTGTGTTGAAATTGCACTTGATTTAATTGTTGTTGCTGCTGCTTCTGCTGCGCTTGCTGCTGATGTTTGTCTCGTATCATTTACAGGCAACTTTTCTGCTTTGTCTGCTGACTTCAACAAAAGTCACTTGCAGGCTCAAAATCAAAGCAATTTTGAAAAACAAATGAGTGGAGGCAACTAGCAAATACTCTAGAAAATATGACAATAGAGGCACACATATGATATAACTAGAAAAATATAATATAATCAGATTCAATATGAAGTATTTCGGCTGCTATAATTTGGGGGTTTGGATTTAATTTTAACAAATTAAAAGTCTTCAAGTTCATGTTGTCGTGCTTTGATTATTTTTCAAAGGTATTCCCTGTAGTAACTTTGCTACAGGGTATATCTCGAGCTGCCTCAGCTCTTCATCCGGCCGCTTTAAGCTCAAAATCTATAGGAAATCAAAGTAACAAAGAACCGCAACAAATTTGCCTTAGGCTGCGCCAGCGGGTGGGCGACGTGGTCGGCTCTCGGCTGACTGATGGGGCTGGCTAGGCAAATGGTCGACTGTTGATTTGGCCAAGCTGTGATTGAATTGTCGTAACCCCAAGCATCCTTTCTCCCTTATGCCTTGCTTCTTCCTCTCATGTTCTCTCTCTCTTTGTCTCGCGTTGTCTCTCTATCTATCTTACTTGTATCGCCGTGATGACATTTTCCACTGACTGAATTTTATGTTGATTACAGATTAAGATTGCAACATTTTCCTCTGATATTGACAATAATGCCTTTGAGCATTATCTGCCATGCTGCCCTATGGCCCCAGTTCCCAGTCCCCAGTCCCCAGCCCAATGGCCATTCACAAGTCTGTGTCCCTCTCCCCATCCACATTCATCTGTGTTATCTTCTTCCACTCTCTGCCAAAGTGTTAATTTGGTTGAGTGGGTTTTTGGCTCGATTTGAATACATATACATTTACATATATTGCTCGTAGTTACATATATATATATATATATATATATATATATATTGTAGCATAGACAGTTTCTCTGCCAACGACAATGGACACACTCTGTTGATAATAATGAGCTGACAGCTCGGCATTAGTTGCATGGATTGTAGATTGTGTTTGTATGTTAAATGTCTGGGGCTTAGTAACAACGTTGTCAACATTTCGTGTTGTCTGCACACTACAGCTGGTAATTAATTTTAAAAAACGCTTCGGGCTAGTCAAACAAAGTGTAACAGGATATTAATTACATTTGACGACTGCCAAGCGGAAGTGTTAAAGTGTGTATAGACGATAAACTGAGAGGCAGCAGCAACAGTAGCTTGCTGCTTCCTATAACAGCACAGTGAGGGAATGTTGTCAACATCTTTTCAGACGTGACTGTAAAGTTCAGCTAACATATGACAAGGCTTAGTTATGCATAACTTCGAGTTAAAAGGTTGTGACTACCTTGAAGCTTATGAAGAAAGTCCTGGATCCTTAGATGATCCAATTATCTTTTGATGGAGATCGATAGGGTTCCAAACCGATTGATGTCCTTCCATCCTGTGAAAGGATTTGGCCGAGTTAGAGCAATTTTTATAAAAAGAACATTCTTTCTTAGCCTTTCGATTGGCAAATCTTTAAGGATCTTAAAAAGACATGTTGTTTTGAGCTCGTTGGGAGCTGAACTGTCGAATAGCATTTAAAGTTTTCCGGGACTCCACCAAAAAGAAGATTTTAAATGTTTTCAAGGAAAATGGTCGAAAAAGTTCACAAATAGTTAAAAATCGACCATAACTTTGCCTTTTGAAGGACTATCCAGATGTTTTTCGGAACAAATAATGTTCTAACTAATCCGAATTTTAATTTATCAGCAACAAGGCGGATATTCGTTTAAACTGCTGAGCCAACATGACGATTTTTAACAGAAAAAATATTCTATAACTTGGTTGTATCTTCTCGTATCCTTGCAGATCGAGATCTTAAGCACTATTAATAGGGAGAAGCACATCTTCATAGTCCTTGTCGTTTTCAAGATATGATGATTGTGTTTTTCATCACATGGCCGCATCAGCTGCCAGCTGGAACTGAAATATCAGAAGTTCTGGATCCTTAGATGAGCATATAATATTTGGATAGGAATCGATAGGGCTGGCTCTCAAGAATGAAACGCACTCAGTCCTTGTGTACTGTATTTTTATTTTTTTTATTATTATTATGAGGATGCACTCAGTGCTGCGCTTAAAAAAATACAACAAAAAATTTAAGTGTGAAAAAATGTTCGTGAAATTCAAATGTTCTAAAATCTTTGCATAGCTTCACCTCTCAGACCGTTGGACACCTAATTTTGGGTAAACACTTTTTTAGAAGTTCTATTTAACATAGTGTTTGGATAACATTGAATGATTGCTCTCATTAGGATTTACTACATAACATTTTATTTTATGTACCACAATATTCTAATTGTGTTACATCAATGTATTTGAATCTGTTTAAGATATCGTCAATATGTATTTTACAAATATTCCTTAGAGAGCCTTGAGGTTAGTCCCAATTAAAAATATTTAAAAAAAAAATTGTTGCATACTTCACGGGCGACTCCTTGACAAAGTAGGACAGGTGTGCGCTGACATCACTTAACTGAAGTGTACGTACAACACAAAAACACAATAAACACACACACACACTCTCTCCCTCTCACACAGACACACACTTGTTTAAAATTCGATTATATAAACAACAACAACAATTATTACAAAGCGAAATGGCAGCGAATGCTGAAAAAAAGAGGAGGGAAAATTCTCCCTTAACATGACTATAGCTTTTATAGCAACTTATTTCTTTTTTTTCGCTTGCCTCGGTACTGCTCGACCAACAACGTAATGAAAATTCAGTTTTCATGTACTCAACTGCTAATGACAGTTTTTTAATGATGTTGGACGCTAGCTGCAACGCACAGAAAGCAAAAAAAAATACAAAAAAAAAATATATTACAAAATTAAATGGATGAAAGTTGCGCCAACAAATCGCATAACAAAACGCCAAATGGACATTTAATAGGGTAGACGTCGACGCAGCCAGAGAAGCTGAACACCGTCAGCCGTAATACCATTTTATTTAATTTCTGTATTTTTTCTATAAATTATTTCAAACATAAATCTGTGGCTCTGCGCTCTGCTAACAATATATATATTATATATAGATATATATATGGAGTCAGGTATAAAAAAGAGTTCGACTAGTTACAGGTGCTGCATGGTGGGAGTTGCATGCCCTACAGACATATTTGGGCGGCTTCTGAGGCTTGTTTGAAGTATTACTATCTATATAAGGTTAGTTTTTAGTCTTTACCATAAATTTATTACAATTATTTTAGATTTTATCGCAGCATGTTAGATTTCCCTTAATATATTGTTTGATTTTCTCTTTGTTTTAAACTCTTCTTTTGTATGCAAAACTCTCAAATATCTTACTCTCACTTCTCACAATTTACTTCTTCCTCAATTATTTAAGTCTTCTGCGAAGGCCAAGACCTTGTTTAAATATTTTCCGTGCAAGATGTACTTGTTCTCTGGAAATTGCTGTGTAATTTTCGCCTAAAACTGCATTTGTTCTCATAAAATGTCCATCAAGAACAATAATCACGCCTTGCTAATGGCCTACTGTGTTATCACCTACGCATCGTGTGTCTGCCATAGCTGACCACAATTCGCTTGGCACGGGTTATGAGCTTGCTTGCTCCGCAGGTAACTCAACATAGCGCAGTCTCGAGCTGCTGTTGCTGCTGCTGCTGGGAGAGACGCAGTCAACCTCAACGTAACTAAGCTGCGGTCCGCAGCAGCACTTACCAAAGCAGACCTCAAAAAGTTTGCACCCGCACGACACCCACTGCCAAAGCGTCCTCCAGGACTATAAAAAGGTGCAAACAGCAGCACGATGCGAACGGGGATGGGCAACTGGGGTGCGCTTGGTTTAGGGGTTTTTGGTGGGGAGGGTTGGCAGCGTCGCCGCCGACCGACACTAAGCCTGAGTGCATTTTCTTGTTGTTGTGTACGCGCGCGTAGTAGTGTTTGCCGTGCGTAAAATCCGCAACGTTACGCCATTTTGTGTGTGCTTTCTTTGTGTGTGGCTCCGTTTTTTTCTTATATATAAATATACATATATATACCCGCACACCCTGTAAAATGCAAAAAAGGTGCGAAAAGTGTGGACAGAGCTGTTTGCTATTGCTGTTGTTGTTGTTGTTGTAGGTAGTTTGTCGATGCTGTCGCTTTGATAGAGAGAGGCAGAGAGAGATAAAGAGTGAGAGAGCGAGCGCGAATAAGCTGAAGATGTGATGGGAATCTTTGCTGCTTGGCTTTGATATACAGCCTCAACCTTTGGTTGTTGCTCTTTTATTCGTGTCGTGTTTGTTGTTGTAGTTGTTGTTGCTGCACAGCCCGTAAAAATAAAAGCCACGTTATTAAGTTGAAAGCACGTGCAACTTGTTGTTACCAACGATGCGAGCCAAGGCGAGCCAGACCAGCACCCTGCCTGCCTGACTGCTGACTGCCGGCCTGCCAGCAGTTGCTTTTATTGTTATTACTACAATACATTTGGCACTCGGCACTATTTTTGCTCTGCCACTTTTTGGTTGCATATTTTCTCACCTTTCATGTGTCTGTGTGTGTCTGTGCGTTATTTGTGTGTTTGTGTAGAGTCGCTTTTTAATGGTCCCGCCTGGGTTACCTGCTAGTTGTATATCATGATTTCCCTGGCCCCATCACAGCATTCATTTGGCGATCTTAAAACAAAATGTTTGTGCTTCTGGCAAATGCCCTATAGCTGGTCTTTGAGATGTTTATTATCTGCTCTCTTTAATAGGAAACATAGTGGGTAGTATTTAGAGATGGAGTCCACTGTATATCTTGTAGACAGAACAAAATATTTTATGCTGACTAGAGAATTGAGAATCTTAACTAGGAATCAGTTGCTTATGCCACACCTTCAATGCCTTTTCATTTTAGCTGTCAGCCAAGGGTATTTCATAGTCTATAGCTATCATTATTTGCAATTTTCACTTGTATTACCATTACTCTCATAATCAACATGAAAACAGGAACAACAACAGCAGCAATGGCAGTGGGAAACGGAAACTGAAATTGTTTTGCACTTAATGGCATTTTAAATAAACTACACGAGGCTGTAAAAAAACTGAATGTGCCATTGTGCCGAGGGCACTTTTAGCCACTTAAATGGGGCCAAGTAGATTATTGCCACGCCAAATGTGCAAATAAAATGCCCAAATGGTAGCCCATAACGCAGGTTCTGCTAAGCTTAATAAAAACCCAACGTTTTCTAGGCCAACTAAAATGATGGCTAATACATATGCGTCCCCAGCTTTTAATGCCCGCACTAAAACTAGGCCATTGTCGAAGCGCTAAAAACTTATACGATATTAAATATAAACATAACGCATGTTTATATTAAATTTACTAAAGTGAGAAGTGAGAATTTCTCCGACATATCAAGGATATAGCTATAGCATAGCAAATTTGAGCTTACATTGAAAATACTTGAAAGCACAACAAAACCTGATAGTATTTCAATGCCAGACAATGCAACTTCTAATACAAATAACACTTTGCAACACTGTTTTTAATGTTCAGGGGATTGAGTGTTGCTCAATGCTGTCAACTGAACCAGGACTGCATAAACAAATGCAGAGACTGATTGTATTGACAGCAGCAGCACCATCAGGACAACAACAATACCAATGCCTAAGCAAAATACAATGATAATGAGCAGCAGAAAGATAGAGAGAGAGAGAGAGAGAGAGAGAGAGAGAGAGAGAGAGACAAGCTGCCTGCCTCAGGTCCACTTGTTGTGTCCTGCAGCCATTTGCCTGATAGCCATCAATGCTATGAATAAAACACGAACCGGTCACCTCAGGACCTCTGGGATAGACAAAGAGAGCTACAAATAGAGAGAGGCAGGCAGAGAGGACAGTACGCGTTTCATTCGTGTTGATGTTGTCGATGATGAAGTGATAATAATTAAATTTGCATAATGCTAAGTGATTAAGTTGTTGTCAACTGTTTTCCTGCTGCCTGTTCGAACCCCCGGCCCGATGTCCAGTCGATGCCATTGTCAGGCTTATAGTCAACTTGATGTATTGGAGGCGAACGATTGCAAAATCGCAAGCAAAACAGTGGCAACAACAATTTGCTGGATCTACTGGGAAATACTTGGGGCAAGTGCATTCAAATTCGTGTTGCGTGTCCTCGCCGACTGTCGGGGGATTAATTTTTGTTTTTTTTTTCTTCTCTCTTTTCTATTATGTTTCCCATTTTTATTTCGCAAACATTTACGTTTAATTTGGCCTCTTGCATTGCGCCTGTTAAACTAATTGAAATGGCGACAACAACGCGTCATAATAATGTCGTGCAACAGGCAAATGGGAAATGTGAAATGGGAAATGGGAACACGAAACTGACCCGAAGCTAATGGCCGGGGCTAGGCACCGCTGAGGTCTTCTAATTACAATGCTTATTTATAATTGATTTGTGGCAATTTATTTAATTTGAATTTAACTATTTAATGAGGATTACCAGAACGAGCTAGTGCGTACTTTTTGCACAAAGCCGCATTTAGTAGACGGGCGCACTAATTAGCTGTTGAATTTTCGATTAAGCGGCGACTAATTAAAACAAAAACCCTAGCCTAACATCGGTTAATTGAAGCCTGACATCATGTGGACCATGTGATGAATGAACTCAGTCTCATGACACTTGCTGCAAAAAAATAATATGAAATTGATATGAGTTGGATAAGAAAATATCTTGAAAGAGAGATTCAATAGTTACTTTCCTTTTGACATCTCCCTCTCTCTCAAACCTCAGCTTATCCGCCTTTTGTCCTTTCAGCTCGTGTCATTTGCTAATGGTAGAAACTAAGCTCAGTTGCAAATTTACTCTATTTTATAGCATTTTTTTTGGTTTTAGATTTTTGTCGTTGCGGTCAGTGCTCAATGCATTACTGTTAATGCATTTTGGCTGTTTGACTAGCAATTTCACAATTGATTGGCAACAAATTAATTGTCATTTAATATGTTTACAGTTTGTGGCACTAATTGCATTTGAAAAGTGTATTAAACACCTAATGCTGCATGTTTTTTTCTTTTTTTTGTTCTTGTTTCTTTTAATTCGGATTGATAAGCGCATTTGAATGCGGTCAACAGTATAACATTAATTAAATGCAACACAAATAATAATTTTATTTCATTAATATAATGCAAACAGGTAAAATGGATTTAATATGAATAAAAAGTGTTTATAAATGATATATATAAATAATTATATTGTATAGAAAGAGAGAGAGGGAGAGAAGGGTAGAGGTTATTTGAAATAATAGCATTCATATATGTTTGAAACTTTCTGTATTAGATTAAATATATTATATATAATATATATGAGGGGGCAAAAGCATAATCGTATTAAGAAATAACTCTTCTTCATTACTAACAGATATTTATTTGTATTTTGAGTTGATGACTATCTAGAGGGGCTATCACATGCTTGAAGAACAGTTTTCATATTTTTCTATGATTATTTTTGAACAACCAATATATTTTATATGCTTTAATGATTCAACTTGCAACGAAAGAATGAGAAAGAGATAGCTAGTGATAGATATAATGTGCTTAATAAATAACCAATACATTCTCCCAATATAATGTCCATGATACTCTCTTGCTTTACTATAATAACAAGTAAATGAATTCTATATCTATATTTAAAATATTGAACAGAATACAGAGGTTGAGCTCATGTGCTTATTAGCTCATCAAATTATTTTAAGAATATATCCATTATACACAATCCTGCTTTTATTCGATAACAATTATATAATAAACTTAATGCCATTAAAAGACAACTCTTCTTCGCCTCGAAGCTCATCAGCATCTTTAATTAGCAGCGAGAGCTCAGGGCGTTCAGTTCAAGTGCTAAACTTTAAGCGCATTGCGCTGGAAA
This sequence comes from Drosophila gaucha, assembly GCA_035045545.1. Lineage (NCBI taxonomy): Eukaryota > Metazoa > Arthropoda > Insecta > Diptera > Drosophilidae > Drosophila > Drosophila gaucha. The sequence continues at coordinate 4,852,350 of JAWNOY010000292.1, forward strand.
TGACAGTTCAGTGAGGCAGTCAGACAGTCAGTCAGCTGTGCGGGGGAGTACAGCTTGGGTTGGGTTGGGTGGACAGTTCGCGCACTTCATAAAGTCACATCAATTTATTTCATTTCCTTAGTTAATTTCAAAGTGTCAACATAATAAATGAACTGCACGTAGCAGCGGCGGCGGCAGCGGCAGCGGCAGCAACAACGTTGTTCAGTTGTTGTGCAAAAAGTTGTCGCATTTCAAATGGTTGCACGCAACAAATGAGCGCAGGACTTGTGCAGGACTCGCACAGGACTTTTTTGAAATACGCATAAAAATGCAAGACAAATGACAAGCGGGCGACAAAGAGTAAAGAGCGTGCAAAAATGCACCAAAAACAATGCAAAAAAGCACAAACAAACAAACAATGAAGACCAACAAAAACAAAAACGAGAAACGAGAAAAAAGGAAGCAGAAATGATTAAAAAGGACATGCGAACACCTAAACGTCCGCGTTGGAAAAATGCCACAAATGCAGCGACCGTGCAAATTTTCTTCATTTCCATTTTGACAAAACGCAAACACAGGAGAAGACGCAACGGCAACTGTGGCAGGACCGGCGGGAGGACGAGCTGCAAAAGCTGACGGACTGACTCCGACTCTGACATTGACAAATAATGAATGGGCAACAGCAGAAGGAAGCATAACGCATTGGCTGTTGGCCGTTGGCTGTTGGCTGTGGCCTGTTCACGGGGTGGGTCGGGGCCAGGCAATAATAATGACGAAGGCGGCATCAGCAGGACTCGCGCACTGTGAGGTGGTAACTCATGGACTCACTTGAGGTGGAGACGGAGGAGACTGGTCCCGGCGACGCCGCTTGAATGTGTCAAAATTGGAGCCACATTGTCCGAAACAGCAAACGTACGGCGCAATGTAGATGGAAGGACACACAGCAACAGCAACAACAACGAATGGCTGACAGCTGCAATGCCAACGGTAACCGCAAGGACGCAATCGAAACGACAGACGAGCCATGACGATGCGCGCTGCTCGTCTTGGACTTGGACAAACAAAATGCCAGGACAAGGAAATTAAGACAATTGAACCGTTGAGCCATGCTAGAGCGTAGTCAACCTTACGTGTGTGGGCGTGGCCATGTTGACATTGCAGGTGCGCCCAGGACTCGCCATTGTCAATGGCGCAGAAAGGATAACAGCACAGCACACGGACAACAACAGTTCAAGCGATATGTAGCTTGGCTTAAGTTATTAAAAAAAGGAAAAATATAGAACGAGATAGGGTGTTGGGGGCGTGGCAAGCTCTTGAGGCAGGCGTTGCGGAAATAGAAAACAAATAATTGCCATGCAAAAACTAGAAGTTGTCTTGTGGCCCGTCTCAACCAACCACCCACACAATCGCCTTCGTTTTGGCAGTTTGAGAAAATAATTTGTTTAATGGAATGTAAATTTCATACTTAAGCAAATAAATGCGCTCAAGTGTGAGATATGTGGGCGTGGCAGCTGCCCCTCGCACCCACTCATTGGCATTGAAGAAGTTTATTTTGGTTTTCGCTACGACAATAGTTTCTCTTGTTTGCTTTGCTTTCCGTTGATGACGAGACAGTAGAACTATTTGCGGAAGGATTTCGGAGATGCTAGCAATAAGCTTAAGGAGAGGGACTGCAGAGGCTAAAGCAATGACTTGACCCTCAAGCTTATTACATAGCTACGTCATTTAGCGATTAGAATTGATTGGAAGGTAAATGGAAAAAGTAAATTAAGGTAAACTGAAAATGGTATTTAACGAGAATGAAGCTTGTAGGAACTGGTCTATGGAATAGCTTGGAAGAATAAAATAAAGGTCATGTGAAAAGCGGAAAATTACAATAGTCTAGTGAATATCTAATTTAGGATATTGACTATATACTCTTAACACAAATCCTTTCAGATTATGCTATAGAAACGCGAATATTTCCGTTAGCTCTTATTGTCAAAGAGTATTTCCTTAGTAGCTCTGCCTTCTCAGAAAACCGGAAAATTCCATTCAGCGTAAGAGTCAGTCGATATAAGAAGGACATTCATCTTTTGATTCTTAATTTTGAATCTAAGAGAAAAAAATTTCAGTTAATCCCACATTCATTTCGATTACTTTATATTATAACACAGTTTGTAGTCTCTGCAATTCTCAGCTCCATATTAAATTCTGTTTAATTAGCGAGAAATCCGAAAGGACTTAAGTAGTTATAATTAGATAACAGTTGGTCTAATGTGGATAAAGGAAGGAAAGTGATCTTGCTAGATCTAGCTCACACATGATACCATCTCAGATAAACCCACATATTCTACACATATCATTATGTTATAGCACAATTTGTAGTCTCTCCTGTTGTCAGCGAGTATTTCCTTAGTTGTCCTTGCCTCTCATTAAATTCTTTGCTGATCAACTTTTCTGTTTATTTTAGACTAGGAGTTAGTCAAAGCTGGACATAAGAAGGAAATTGATCAATCCAAGCTCACACATGATATAATCTCAGATTATGCCACATTTCATTCGAACACTTAATTTTACAGTAAAGTTTGTAGTCTCTGCTGATGTCAGCAAGTATTTCCTTACTTGTCCTTGGCTCAACATTAAATTCTTTGCTGATCAACTTTTCTGTTAAATTTTGACAGGCCAAAAAAGCGAGAAATCCCAAAGAGAAAGAGTAGCTATAATGAAAATGTCAGATGCATTAATGACACTCAAGGTGACAGCTCTGTTTACAATAAAAACAGCAACAACAAACAGGTGTGGAGGGAGGGGGCGGAGGACAGTAAACGCAGTTGGCATGTAACCATGTCTGACAATATTGCTGCCAAAAAGAGCTTTTTGTAATAGCCCAGCCACGCCCTGCGCCCATTTATGTTTGCTAGCATTCAACTTAAAAGATAAAAGGATTTCATAAATGCAACATGCTGATGTTGCTGCTGACAACAATGTTGCATTGCCTCCCAGCCTCTCAGCCTGCCTCCCCCACCACTTGTCACTCATATAAATAAATAAACGTAGCAGCTCACAAAATGTCCGACGAACTTAACGCCTGTCGTCTGCTACACACACAAACACACACATGTAACCATGTTGTTGTTGTTGTCTCGGCTGTCTGTCTGTTTGTCATACAGCTGCATATGACTTTATGCGAGGGCAGGGACTGGTAGCTGCATGCAACAAATTCAGCTTAAGGCGAAAACAAAATTCTGCAGTGAAGAAGAGCAGAAGGAGATGGAGGATGCAGGAGACGAGGTCTGTAAAATATTAGCAACTCCTTTGAATTAATTTTGTTATTAAGCCCATGGCTTTGATTATATTATAAAGGGGATATTTTTGTGGCAGGTATTAAAGTGAATGCCACATGACTTTAATTAAATACAGTTAGTGGAATATTTTCATATTGTGTTTATTTATTATTGAGAGAGAATTGGATAAACGAAGCTTAAAGCTTAAATTTTTTATATTATTTTAAAAATATATATATAGAAATCCATAGTTATAAATATCTTAAAATCCCCTTTAATGCTTCTCATAAACTAATTTTATTTACTTTTTTTCAATAGTTGCATGTTTTTCAATTTCCCGTCTAGGACTTTAGCACTGTAAAATCTAATCACACTTTTGCACTGCCCTGCGAGCCCTATGCACAAATTAAAATGCCCAGAAGCCAAAGCAAATTATTGCAAAAATGTATCGCATTGGCCATGCAGCAGGCGTGGGCAGCTGCCATCGCCACTGCCACGCCCCAATAGCAGGCATTGAAAAGCGTTGACAATAATGTCGCCAGGCGCCATATCCATCCGACCCACGGTCGGCGCCCAGCGCCCAGTGCCCAGTTGACGCCTCGCTGCGCTCTAATGCAGCACACAGTTAAAAATGGTTTTGCTTTGGCTTTGGCTTTCACATTGGGCCTTGTGGCATGGCATGGCATGGCATGGACTGGACTGGACTGGACTGTGTTGTGTTATCGCTGCCATGCAGCCAGGGCGCCAGCTCCAGTTGGCCAACACAAATTGGCCTAGAAGGCCAAAAGCATTTCAAAATTGTATTAAATCCCGAACGCTTTACGAGGCACTTGCCTAGTCCTTTGTCGCGTCTTTTGTGCTCATGTGTGTGTGTGTGTGTGCGTATGTGGGTGGGTGTGTGTGTTTAAAATGCACCTCCCTTTTTTTTTGTTTTTGCTACATCCTGCAAATTTCATTTCCGCTTTGATTGCGCTTTTTGCGCATTTCCCTTTGGCAAAGTAAAACAAATGAACGGAAATGCCGCACACGCAGCCCGAGCAGCAGCAGCAGCAACAACAAAAAAAACCAACAAACAGAACAACAACAGCGAATGCACCTTTGACACCTTTTGGCCAAGGTGTGACAAAAACGAAAGGCACAGCAGGAGCAGCAGCAGGAGTCGCACGTTGTCCTGCCTGCATGCAAAGTATCTAGTGGCCTGCTGCTTGCTGCCTCCTGTCCCTCTGCTGCTGCAGTTGTTGTTTAGCTTGTGCTGTGCCTTTTTGCTGCTGGCTGACAGCGCTTTTGTGCCGCACCGAAGGCAACGCAGCAACTCTATTGCCTGCTGTTGCTGCTGCTGCTGCCAAGTGTGAAAAATGTCGAAAATGCAATTTCCTTCAAGTAAAATGCCTGCCATGCGCTTTTGGCCCCCACCAGATACGTGGCCGTATTACAAACGACTTCACGCCGAATCCTGGCTGACTGCCAGGACTTGCCTCAACCATTGCCTCTGTTCTCTGTCCCTGTGCTTGCCTGGCTCTCTAGCTTAAATAAAGCACTTCCGCTAATAAAGTCGCACTCCAGCAGCGTGTGTGTGGTGTGGTTGCGTGTGTGGGTGGCATGAACGTGTTGGGCAAGGACGAGACACGCATTCGCATGCAGTTTAGATACAGACTGCAACATGCGTGTCAATGTATGGCAAAGCGAATGCGTCTGTGTGTGTGTGTGTGTATGTTTGCTTTCGTGGCAAAAACACATTTGGAAAATTTGTGTAGGCGACATTGTTGTAAATCACCGACACATTTTGAACTGTGCAAAGGCCGTGCCGCAAGCCATGCACTGCAAGAAATGAGTGGAGAGATAAGAACTACTTGCAATGGGCAATATAATAATGGAATAAAGGTTGTATAGATACATATATGCTTAAAATTGATTATATAATTGTGCAACTATCATATTTTATTCTGTTTATTTACTTATTTTAACATAACAAGTCAAGTTAAAGAAGTTTCGACTAGAAATATGTTAATTTGCCTATATATGAAAAGGTTTATTTTGTCGTGTCTTCAGCATCTCCTTTCAGCATAGAGAAGATATATTATATATATATACTCACTTTATTCATTTAGAAAAATTCAAGTCTTCACTAAATATGCAAGATTTTTTCTTTTGTCAAGTGCATTGTCCAGCTGAGCTCCAAATGTTGCGGCCACACGCATTGTTCTGTGCCCCGAACCCCCTTTCCATTGCAACTGGCTTCAGTCATTTTGCCACGCCCCCTTCTTATTCTTTCGTGGTGGTGCACAACTCAAAATTACTGCCAAGTTCTGCTCATGACGATGACGAGGAGAGCGATGTCTGAATGAAATGTTTCGTACCCTGCTAGGACAATGACGCTGACTTTACGCACACATACACATACACACAGGCACACGCACACGTAGTGGCACATTCATCACACAGCTAAATGATGTGGGGGTCCTGTCGCAGTTGCACAGATTTTTGTTGACAATGGGTGTGAAAATTGAAGGCGAGTGATTGCATTTGGCCTCGCCATGCAGACGTTGGCAACAAAAGGCGGACGCCAGGACAACGGCAGGACTTTATCTTGGCCGTGATGTGCAAGTCTAGGTAATTAATAGACTTGAAATGGTCGCTTGCTCAAAATTTTAATTAGGTGACACATGCAAAGTGTTCTTTTGCACCAGGACAGAGCAGGGCAGAGCAGGGCAAAGTTGGCTCTATCCCGGAGGCCGGGCTTACAGGATGCACAGCGCAGCTTGACTGTATTTAATTGATAGTCAAAAACAGTTTTTGGGCGCTCACGTGAGGCGACGCCAATGTCGTCGTCGTCGCTTGCAGTTGAAGTGAGGAAATTACAAGTCGTGAATTAATGGCGGCTCTCTACTGCCACGCCCAGCCGCCTAGACAGCTAGACAGCTAGGCAGCTAGATGCGAGTTGACAATCACTTAGAGAGCTAGAAGCACGTTGCCAGGATATCCGACGTCGTGGTCTTTGCCAACGAGTCGCAGTCGCAGTCGCTGCAATTGCACTGCTTTGTCAGCTCAAAAACTTAACCTCAAACGGCGCTACTGACAGCCAGCTAGGTGGGCACATACGTGGCATGTTCTTGCCAGGAATACACACACACACACACACACGCATATTCATGTGTGTATCCACACAGGGTAGTCACCATTGTTTGCTCCCCAGCACCCTCAAATGCTTCCCATCGTCAGCTACGTCTTAATTTAAATTTCAAACATTTGCCATAGAGCGAGCGATTCATTTGAATTTAATTAGGAACGCGTGTTTCATAGGCTTCCTGTATTTTGACTTTGCCAAGAGACCCGTGAAATGCTTTCAACGGGAAATTGCTGCGGAATTTTCGTTACATTATCCCCACGGCGCCTCTCCCTCGCCTTTCAGCTACTGTCTTTTATAATTGTCGAATTATTAAAAAATAAAAATATTAATTGGCTATTAAATTTGATGTCAAATTTCACTTGAAATTCTGTAGGTAGAATTCTAAAGAAATTTACTGAAAATTAGGTATATATTTAGATTATTATTTTGCATATGGCAATCATTTGCAGAAATAGAATAGGAAATATGAAATATGTATATATAATTAAAGCATGTAATTTAACTGGACTCAGATATTCTAAGTAGAACATTTTTCACGATTGAAACTTGAACAATTTGGTTGGAAATTGGGAAGTCTTATGTTTTTGAATTCATGAAGCTTTATAGAATAGATTTGTAATCAAGTTCTACTAACAGAATCTTTCTTTTAGCATTAAATGAGAGGAAACTTGTTTAAATTTTTTTACATTTATTTATATATCTACAAGAATAAAAAACTGTTACCTTTTACAACAAAATCTAAGCGGCATACAATTTTTATTAAAAATAGATAAGCTTTAGTTTTACTTGAACGTGATCTGATACATGAAACTCGAACGCTTTGTAAAAGCTAGATCATTTGAGGATACAGTTAAGTTTCAGTGCAAGTTTTATTTCCACAGTTATCATTATACCCTGCTTATGCATGTAAAGTGGATGCTGGGTCTAAGTAGATCGCTAAACGCACTTCAAAATTATTGAATGGTGCAAAATGTAAATGAATTATGCCACTGACTGCAGCAATATCTGGCATCGACGCATATTTATCAATAGGTAAAAGACTTTTCAATAGGCGCTTAGTGGGCGCAGAGTGAGCACACACAGAAAGGGTATTTAGCCGCTTTTTGATATTGGCCCATTGAGCCGGGCCATTCAATAGGCCGAACGATGAACGTCATGTCGTCTCTACATACACTAAGCTCAACGAGCTCAATGAATGGGGCACAGCCTGTCTGATAGCCATACACAAGTGCCAGCCAGGACTTCCATTGCTATTGCTGAATAGTTGCTATGGCGGGTTGCCCGGTTTGATTCGCTTATACTTTATGATTAAACTATTGATTGCTTATGAATTGACAGATGTCCATTATGCATGCCGGGTCCATGAAAAGCCAAGGCAGATGGATGGGGTCAAAGGATTCGTGATACGCTAATTAAAATGCGTTTGGCCAGACTCCAAATGAATTGGACATACTCTCAGCTCTCTAGTCTTTTTAAAGTACATGCTATCTAAAATGGGAAAAAAGCAGAATTTCCTTTTCCACAGCTACGTTTTTTGAAGTACTTTGCCATTGACACTTGTAAGCGCTCACTGCTTTTCTAACTGCGTGTGAGTGTGTTTGTGTGTATGGGAGGGGGCTCTGGGTTGAGCACATTTGTTGATTATTTCGCTTTGATGCGCACAAAAGTATTCAACACAGCGGGCAGCAAGCCAACAGAAAAAATCGTCATTTGAAAGGACACACAAACTGTTTTTGCTGTTAATCAGTTGTAGCTTAATTAGTTTCCTTGCCATGTATGTGCATGAAATTAATTAGCGTTTTTTTTTTCTCTTTTTCTTTTCATTATGTTTTTTTTTGCTCACACAAAGCAAGCATCGATGGTTGAGTACGCCTTTGCTAACATTCAAAGTACGCTAATGGCAGCCAAATGAAAATGTCGTGAAAGAAGGTGTCGATCTCGTAAGCTTGAATAGCTGTAGACGAGATGTTATCAAGAAAAACCCAGAATACGCTTTTAGTTTTGTGTAATTCAGAATCAGTCTCTGGTTCCCTCTATTAGCTGCTGCCGAGTCCCTCTCTCTCGTTGACCTCCCTTGAGTTTCTCGCGAATTGCTTTCTACGGCTTCTGTTTTTTTTTATACCCTGAACCCATTGAAAATGGGCACGAGGGACCGTGTATACAGCGCGCATATAGAATTTGTTTTAAATATTTAATACTTTTTCTGTTTCACTGATATCGATTAAAAACTTTATCAAGATTCAGTTTTTCTAAGCATATGTTTTCATCTTTTTAATTACTGCCACAAAATTTTGTATTTCGCTATTTGTAAACCAAATATACTTTATATTTATACCCTGAACCCATTGAAAATGGGAAATCAGGGTATAATGGGCGTGGCAGACCCCACAAAGTATATATATTCTTGATCAGGGTGACGAGCTGAGTCGATTTAGCCCTGTCCGTCTGTCTGTCCGTCCGTCCGTCCGTCCGTCCGTCCGTCCGTCCGTCCGTCCGTCCGTCCGTCCGTCTGTCCGTATGTATGAACGCGTCGATCTCAGAACATATAAGAGCTAGAGAGTTCAAATTTTGCATGATGGTCTGTGTATACAGCGCGCATATCGAGTTTGTTTTAGATATTCGATAAATTTTTCCGTTTCAATGATATCGATTTAAAACGTTATCAAGATTCAGTTTTTTGACCATATCTTTTACATATTTTTAGCTACTGCTACCAAATTTTGTTTTTAGCTTTTTGTAATTAAAATACATTTTCTATTTTTTCATATTTTGGATACCAGCTCCACATTTCCCAAAAAAAAATTATTTAAAAAAAAAATTATCAAATCCACAATTTAATTTTTTTAAATTTTTAAGTGAAAACCGTATTTTCAATAAATTAATAGCACTCAATGCAGAAAATTGCATTTAAATCCGTTAAGTAATACAGAAGTTATTAAAGGAAACATTGTAAAAGCACGCGGCAGCAGCCTGTACGTGTGCACACATACATTCAAATCAACTACGCAGTAATCTGCGCGCGTTTCTGTGTGCATGGTATGTATATGTGTGCATGTGTATACAAATGTGTGCATGTGTATATGTGTGCATGTGTGTATGGGTGCATGTGTGTATGTGTGCATGCATATATGCGCGCAGAGGGTAATATATATAGATAAAAGATGTAAGCTAGGTTGTTTAAAACATCAGCTCGGACTTGGTTCAGGGGATCTCGTAGTCGGGCTGTGACTCGACTAGAGCTTTCTTACTTGTTTTTTATATTTTGGATACCAGTTACAGTATACAAAATTAATTTTTTCAAACAAAACATTATAAAAGCCGCAATTTATTTTTTTGAAATTTTTTAATTAAAACCTTATTTTTAGTAAAATAAAAGACTTCTATGCTGAAAATGTTACTAAAAACCGTTTAGTAACATAAAAGTTATTAAACAAAACATTTTGTCAAGTGCGCACTGTACACACAGTCTATACGTGTGAACACATACATTCTAATTTATGCATTATTCTTTGAATTTTATTTGTTAAATCGCAATTCAGTTTCATTGTAATTCTGGCCGCTTCTACTTTAGTGGCGTCTTTGTCACTGAAGAGTGTGGTGTTATTCCCGCTGCTGTCAACATTTTTTCTGCAAACTCGAACAAATGTTCAGGGGATCTCGTAGTCGGCCAGTCCCGACTAGAGAGTTTTTACTTGTTTTTTTTTTTAATGATGGACTTATTTATATTTTGAAATAGCAATTATTATGTATATCAAATATATATTTATAAAAGATCCACTCAATTCATATTTGTGTAACAGTGAGACTTATTTTCTTTCCCTTTCTCCGTTTGACTTTCAATTTTGTTTGTCAGCTTTTATCTTTGGGGTTTATTGTGTTGCTTGTTGCTTGGCAACCCGTTTTTGCATTTTGCATACATTTGCGAAACGCCACAGCCTCCAGAGCACCACCCGCTTGGCCATGTGGACGTTTTGGCTTTTCGGTTAAAGGCAAACAATAAGCGCCTTGATTTTGCAAAATGAAATTTAATTATGTCTCGCTTTGTGTCCCTGCATGCGTATGCGTGTGAGTCCTGCTTGATAAATTTGTTTATTCAATAAAAATGCCTCTCTCACTGCCAGAATTTAAATGTTGTTGTTGCTGTTGCTGTCGGCGTCGCTGCTGCTGTCAACCGCAGAAAAGAAAAACTCGGCTAAAAGAAAAGTTTCGCATGGACATTATGAGAGAAAAAGAGAGAGAGAGAGAGATTGAGGATTGTGGCTGGGGTTGGGGTTGGGGAATGGAAAGACGCATGTCATACGCCATTTCTCTTCTGAATTTTCATGCAGTTGCTGGCACGCGGTGCCTTTTGTTTTTATTTCTATAAGTGACTGGAGTAGGCGGCAACAATGCCACCAGTTGCAATTGGGCGTGGCCAGCAAAAATCAAGACAGAAAGCCAGCGGAGCAGCTTTTTAATAAAAATGCTGCTGTTAAAATGCTGCGGTCACTTGGCTACCCACCCACGCCCACTATTCAGTCAGCCACTCTGCAACAAAATACTCTCATAACGCCGCTGGGCTGCCCCTCGTTGCTCCCCGCCTTGCGCAAATTAATATATTTTTATTTTTATTGTTTTCGCCTGGACAGTGCTGGACAGGCGCAGTCAGGCAGCCGTTATAAAGCGTAACTGTTGCTGACGCATATATATAGATAAATATATATATATGTGCGACAGACATATTTATTTCATTTTATTATCATATGCGATACAATGATACTCTACATGGAGTAAGGCTGTGCTTGCTGTGTAATGTGGTTGGGTTTTGTTGGGCAAAGAAAATGCAGGCAACAAATTTGATTTTATTTAGATTACTTTTAAGCAAGCTCTTAGCTTATCTTATATTTATTGTCAATTTGATTTATAAACCTTCCGCTGCATTCTGCAGCGTAGTTGAGTGTCGCATAGTTTTATCTGCATTGCAATTCTTTTATTTTATTCGCTCTGGACACTCATACGCCATGTTGTCATCGCTGTTTTCGCCGTTTGCCTGGCCTCATTGTTGTTGTTGTTGTTTGGTTGCTCTTCTTGTGCTTGTGCTTGTGTTGGCTTGGGTTTTTATTGAAAAATAATTACATGTTACAGTCATGTCGTGCGTGTGTCCCACTCCCTCTCTCTCCCCCTCTCTGTCTGTCAGCCTGTTCTCACTTGGTGCGGTCTATTTGTGCCGCCTGCTCCGTCCGTCCTTCCATTTGTCCATCTGTTTGTCTGTCTGTGGGTTTACCCGCACAGTGCCCTTTCCCATCGTCCGAATGCGTTCCCCAGTCGCCTGTCAAGCGCAGTGTGCATGTGTGTGTGTCTTCTGCTGACAAAGAGCTATCATAAAATAAAACACGTTTATATATTTTAACAGCAATTTTTTGTTGCTCCTCGCCATTTGCTGCTGCTCCCATTGTTGTTGTTGCATAGTTTGTGACAATTTTTATTTAATTTTAATTGCTTGTTGCATATTAAGTTATATGGTCAGCAAAAACGATTCGCCTGTCACGTGGCCTGACGAGTCGCTGAAGCTTGCGTAAAGAGATTGTATTCCATGTCCTTAGAGCAACATTTCTCTGTTGGTTCCGCTGCGAAACTCATACACAATTTATTCTATATACATAACTCTCATTGAAGTTACGTATGCGTATATGCGTATACCCTATAGAAAGTGAATAAAAAAGAATGATGAAAATATGAAGCTGTCCCATTTGAAGGGTTCTTGTATAACCCTTCCCATACTTACTTACATAAATGCGCCAATAACTGTAAGCTAAATTATCTATATTTTTACTTTTTTTTGGAAATACAGTCGAATCCCGATAATTCGATAATCCGATAATGGCAAGGGGATTAAATTTTTTACGAATTACACAGGCATTCGATTTATCCAACAGATTTTTTTTAAGGCAACAGCATTTTTATGAATCATTGAGGTTTTAGATATATATATATATTTAACACAAGTTTCGTTCAACATAAGTAATGCACATAAAACTTAGAAGCAGAATAAGACCAAAAGTCAAAAATGAAGAAACCCGTTTTGTGAGCAAATAGCAGCTCACACTCAAAATTCCGAAAGTTGCTGAGCTCGGAATTTGTCATTAAATGTGATGATCCCTTGACATTTTTATCAAAAGTGGTCAAAAATTAGAACTGGATGAAAAAGTTGCTAAAAGATAGTAGAAAACGGTGCGAGGCAAAAAAGATATATCAATGAAAATCTATCTTTATTTAGCAGAGATACAGTCACTGAAATTTCCGAAATTGCAATTTCGAAATTCTGAATTGCTTCCCTACAATGCTAAGTCAACATCTCGCTATGTTTTAAATGAGTTTAACAAGGTACGATATTTTTGGATCGGAATTTATTAAGCCCAGTTAAAATTTCAACTTTAGCAAATAACTGTTACCAAGTCGATCCAGTTTTTTGGGAAAAAAATGTTAGTAACCCCATGGCAAAACTCAAAATATTGATTTTATTAAACTAATTGTACAATACCCTTTCATTCTCCATGATGGAGAATGAAAGAGTATTGCACATTTGGTAAGCCTAAGTGCTTGGTTTACATTGCTTCACTAAAATGTATACAATTCTCAAATATCTTGTGTTAAGAAGAGATACAAGTGTAACTTTTGAAGAGCTGCTTCTTCGAAAACCCTGACAATTAGCACAAAATTTTGAGCTCATAAAGTCAAGCGCACGCTCATAACCCACGAAAGCAAACAGTCCACCTCAAATTGCGAACCTGATCACACATACACACACGTACACACACTTTCACGATGTGCCTGTCTTTTAAATGTGTTGAAATGACCAAAAAGGATAAACAGACATGAAAATGTAGCCGAAAATGTTGGCTTGATTCCCAGTTCCAGTTGATGCCGACTTGTGTGTGTGTGCGTCACAAAGTGAGCAATAATGAATGTGTATCTCACTGTATGCGTGTGTGTGTGTGAGTTCTCATATGTTTGTTTGAGTGTATCAAAAGATAAAAACGTAAAGGCAAACACGACAAGAGGACGACACGTAGCAAAGAGTAATAAGCATGCAGCATACAAAACCAGAACCAGAGCTTCAGCCTTTTTCTGGGCATTGCTCCTACTGTGTGTGAGAGAGAGAGAGAGTTGGAGAGTGGGAGGTGGATAGATAGAGAGACCATCACATCACCAGCGCTGCCCGCCTGTGATGAATGACTCTTTTAATTAGTTGCCGTAGGAAATGCATGAATTGCAAAATGACTCTGTTTGTTTACACAGGGACGACGACCACAACGACGACGGCGACGACGACTCATCCTCTCTTCGGGGCGGCAGTCCAGCAGCACACACCCAGTTACATACACAAACATATATTGGCTAAGCGAGGGTGTGTGTGTGAGTTTGTGTGTATTCCTCTATGCGCTCATTTATTAAATAGTAGTTTTCAAGTGTCCTTCAGTGACATGTTGCTTGTTGTTTGTTTGTGCTTGTTGTTGTTGTTGTTTTCAGCAGCTAGGGTCGGTTCTTGTGCATCATCGTCCTGCTGCGTGTATGCCATTTCTTTTTCACACAGCCACACAACAGTGGACAGAGCAAAGTCCTACTGCTTACTTCATTATTGTGCATACACGAAGGACACGAAGACCCCCTATGGGATGTGCCTTTGCCTACACTCTGCCCTGTTCCCAGTCCCCACTGTGAACTGCTGCCATTTATTTATCCAGACTAGCGGGCAAGCTTATTAATAATTTTGTCAAGTTGCGCAGCAGCAAGAATGTGAAACAACAAGAGAAAAGCAGAGAGAGAGAGTTAGATAAAGGCTGTACTTGAAAGAGAATTGAGAAAATATTAATTTTCAGTGAGAGCTGCTTGAAAAAGTTTGCAATGAAATGCTGTTGCTAAATTGATTAAATGACAAGTGATAGATCTGATTTGATTAGCTTCTATCTGAATATCTATATATTTCTATATAGACCGTGAAATATCAGCGTCTCGTGTCAAATTCCATGTTGAACTATATTGAAAATCTCTTTTGAGTACCATTTCGTTTGCTCGATACTTATTTCAAAATTGATTTTGCTACACTAAAATTCTCTGACTATATTGGACTCTGAGGTCTCGTAGCTGTTGCCAAGCTGTTTGCCCGTTCGATAATAAATTTTTATGCACATGCTGAGCCGAGGCAAGCAAATAGCTAAAAATACAGTGGGTAACTGCAGCTGAGAATCTTTTAGCCATGCAACACATATGGGAGTTGCTGGCCATTCGCAGCAACACATGTGTGTGAGTGTGTGTATTAAAAGTTTCTAATCCAAATCAATTTGCATCAAGAGCCTCATTTTATTCTATTATTTCGCAGCCAATTTACGCCAGTGGACTGCGGCTCCATCCTTGTGGACACATCATTTTCGATTACTTCGCAGCAGCAGCGGCAGCAGCAGCGGCAGCAACTGCAGCAGTAACAGCAGTGGAGACTATAAAAAGCTACCCATTTTGGTTGCTGTTGCTGCAATTGCTATAAAAGTTTATAAAGCGCTTGTTGACAATCCTAATATCAAGTGAGAACAGCACAGTATGAGAGCTTGTTTCTTCGTCAGTCGAAATCTCTCTCCCTCTCCCTCTCCCCCTCTCTCTCTCACTCTACGTCTCTCTTTTCTGTTTCTCTGGCTGTCAGGCTTTGTTTCATGTGTCCTGCGCTGCAATTTTATTGCTGCGTATTTCTCGAATTGCCATCCGCAGATTTGTACAGTGCTTTGCTCGTGTCAACTTTTCAAAAACTATTTCAAAACTGTAAATGACAAAATGTTTAATGGACTTTCAATGCCAAGACTTAGACGTAGACAGTTGTCTCTTTAGCATATCCGTTTACACTTCTGCAGCGTGCACAATAAATCAGCGCCTAGTTGAAGAATTTTCTTCGCTCTGCGTTCGCTCGGCCCATTCCCTGGGTCCAGTTAGCCAGCTCGGGTTGTTTGTTTGCCTTGTTTATGCCACTTTTCTTGCATTTCTTGCTGCGGCCGGCACAAAGTTTTGTTAATTGAGTTTGTTGAAAGTTTTATTAAACAGCGCGACGACAGCCGCATTCAACTTTGGTTTATTTCTGTCTCTGCTTTTTTTTTGTTTGTGCCATTTTATTTTATTTTATTTTTCTGTGCACTTTTCAACTATATCTCGACGTTGTTTTTCAAAATTTAATGCCGCAAATTTGCATTGTCCTTGCTGCAGGTGCACAGTCCAGTGGGCGGCTTGTCTGTGGGGGGCGTGGCATTGCGGTTTGAGTGTCGCAAAGCGTTTGTTTGTCCCATTCGCTGTCGCCGAAAGGTCAAACTGTGGGCGTGCCAATGGCCAAGCCAACTGAAGCGTTAAGCGTCAACACGGCGTATGCGCAATATTAAGTATAACAGGCTACGTGCAATTCCTTACTTTGCATTATGTAAATACATGTGCACAACAAAGTAATGACAACATTGTCAGCTTGTGGCACGCGGTAGCACACCTGCAATATATTCTATAAGGTTAAAGCTTAGTTAAGATTCTTGACTGGTTTTCTCTATACTGAAACTATATCGAAGCATATATATTAAAATATCTTTTGCCTTGCTCTATAATTGAATGGCTATTTAAGAGTTTTCACATCGTTTAATTCCGTTATCTATGTAATGTACCTGCATTTCAGATAATGACCCTTTCCACTATAAATTCTTCCCAATTAAACTAATTGCCAGCCAATATTTTGTGGCGAAAATAGTACGAAAGCTGTGCGTAACTCGAAGATACTTTATGGCACTTTATGCACAACTGCAATTAAATCCCATGCTGCACTTTTTGGTTAATAATAATAATAATAATACACATGTTGTTTATAAATCAACAATTGCGTAAATCACTGCAACGAAAATTGGCTGGAAAATGTAATTTTATATATGCGCTTCAATTGCCTTGAGCATTCTGTCTCCCTCTCACTCGCTCCTCTTTGCTGGCCAATGCAAACAAACAGACATGCGTGTGTGTGCGCGTGTGTCCGTGCGTATGCATCAATATAAATAAATAAATCTTTGCTGGCAAAACAACAAAATCAGTTGCAATGGCACGCACACAACAACAACAACAAGGAGAAAAGCGCACTGAAAAATAATAATAACAATTTAATTAAAACATGCAGCAAAATCAAATTGCACACACAAATTGACAAAAGTTGCAACAGCAGCAGCAGCAGCAGTTGCTGCTGCAGTTGCAGCTTATGAAAATGCAATTCGTATTTTTTGTTGCTTTTTTTAATTGATTTCATATTTTTTGGGCAATATTTATTCACATTTTTTAAATATTATTATTAAAACCTCTTTGTATCATTATTTATTATTTGCTCAAGCGTTAAACACAATTCAGGGAATTATAGTAAACATTTTGTATCTATCAAAAACCACAAATTAAACATAAGAATTGAGATTAAAATTTATAAAATGAATGAAAATTAAAAAATATTTATTTTGAAGAGCTGATTTTATTGTTACTTTTATTTATTAAATTTTTTCTGCTGAAATATTTTATGGCTGAACAACTTCATCAATCCTTTCTAGCAGCTTAGCTATTTGCAATATTTTAAACTTTTCAAACATCTTCCACAAAATTGCATTCTTTCTCTCTCTCTCTATCTATTTGCTGTCTCTTTCTAAATGCATAAAATTCCATTCAGTCGAATGACATTATTTTCGTGTTTTATGAATTTTGTGGTTTTTGCTGGGGTGGTGCGGAAGTGGGTGCATATTGTTACATTTGAGGCCTTTTTGTTTCAATATTTTGTCCTTGATGTCTGGCTGACTGTGTATTGACCGCAATGTGCAAGCGTTAGACAGACAGCAGAATAACAACAACAGCAACAATGGCTGGGTAATGATGACAACCGAAAACCGCAGCACCCAAAATGTTGTGTGCGAGTGTGGGTGTGGATATTACAATTATATTAGTGTGCCCAGTGCGCCGTTTGAAATGTAAGCAATCAATTCAAAATTAATGCAAATGCAGCAACATTTTCGCCCACACACACACACACACACACACACATTGATAGGGAGACAAACAAAACATGGCGCACGGAAGTCGTCGGTTGCGGTTTGCAGAGTTGCCAAAGCCAAAGAGCTGGGCGCAATCCCCTTAACTGTCACCGTTACTATGGGCGTTGCCATGCCAATGCACAGCAGCTGTCAGCGCAAACGCCCACAACTGTCAAATTCATCAAAATCGCACGAATGCACAAACACGCACACACACACACACACACACACACACGCGCACACTGATACAGTTACAGATACAGATACATAGATAGATAGTTTGACAGTTGTCGACTGTCAGCCACCTGGAAATGTTGCAACTGGTCATTGTTGGTTATAAGTTGATGTTGTTGTTGTTGATGTTGCTGTTAGCTGAAGCGTTTTAGTTAGTTGAAGTGATTAGCATCGTTAGTGGCTTTTTCGTTTGCATCAAAGCGGAAATGCAGTTGCATTTGTCACTTTAATAAGCTCCATTAATGAGCACACTGCAAATGTATCTCAATCTCTGTCCAGATCCATCTGTATCTATAACTCACTTTGTCTCTGTGTTTATATCTGTGTGTATGTGTTTGGCTTTTGCGGCTTACATTTTCCAACTACACGTAATTCAATAAATTTCAATTAAGTTAAATGAGCTGCTTGCCCGGACTACGACAGCAAAAATAATATATATATTATATATTTTATTGTTGTCCATTTGCGTTTTGTGTATTTTGTTTGCTTTGGCTACGAAAAGTAATTAATATGTCACATCTACTGCCAAACGGCAGCGTCTCCCTGCCAACATCAAAAGCCATATAAATATATTCGTTTACATAATGACCGAAACAAATACACAAACACACATATACGTGCACATTAAATACTGTATGTTGTTTGCATTTAAATGGATTCTATTAGAAAAAGATTGTATTGAAAAGCTGTCACAGCTTTAGCTCTGAATACTTTTAGAGACTGGGCAACAGTTTCATCACAAAGCCGAAACCTTTATCACTTTTTCTTTCATAGAAAGAGCAACTAAATCTTCTACTGAAATAATAAATAAATTTAATAAAATACTTAACTTTTCCTTTGTTTGATATATGTCTGTTCTATCCATAGTTAACCTTTCATATGGCTTCATTAACTTCTGCATAACAAGTCTGAGAGCTGGAATTGCAAGTGATTGACTAGCAGATATCCTGTAACTAGCTTAGACTAACTGCTATATTAGTGTGATCTATGTAGGCATATATCTGATATAAAGGCTCAATCAAACAATCAAGACTAGATCTTCTGAGATGTATATATAAATGTATATATGTTATTTATTAAGCTATACTATTTTCTATACGCTGCTCATCCTGGGCATTTGGTCTTACACATATTCCCCAAAGAAATTTCCTTTTGATTTCACGCCGTAATTGGGTGTCAAACGTTTCTTTTGTTACTGCGTTTTCTTTCAGCTCTGTGTTATTTCTTTCTTTTTTGTGCCTGGCACTTATTGACATCTGCCACCTTCACCAAATGTGTGTGTGTGTGTGTGCCACATAAAAAACATATATGCTTATGTATATATATCTGCGACATAAATATATGTATATATTTGCGGTGCTATTTGCACAAATATTTTTTTGTTGGCATGCTCTGTCGTATAACTTTAGATGGAAATCAGCAGCAGCAGAGCAAATGATTGCCATGACGATAGAGCACAAATTGACACCGTATCTAGCGAAAGAGACACAAGTCGAAAGTCGTACTAGATCAATAATATGCCATTTGAATGACGGACAGACGGAACGAGAGACTGACTGACTGACTGACTCCTTGAGCTGGGGTAGGCCCAATAATGTGACAGGCAACTCGAAACCCCAATTTAATTGGCATGAAATCAAAGCTTTAACATGCTTATGGCAAAAAAAAAATACAAAAAATACAAAAGGCAGACCGATATCACATGCTAATTCGAAGGCCAAAGGCAGCATTCAGGCGGAAAATAACCAGAAGCAGCAACAGTTGCTGCTGAAGCTGCGATTGCGTAAGCTAAACCAAAAACCGGAAGTCATAAATCATATATGCCATGCATAGAGTGTAGCATAGTTGTGAGAGTATGTGTGAGTGTGTGTGTGTGAGAGTGTGTGTGCGCACTAACCACAGGTGTTGGTTGGGTCAGTCTGCTTTGGCAGCTCACCAAAAACTATGCAAGCTGAATTTCTATAAAAGCCTTCGTTTCGTTGTTAATTTACTCTTAGAGAACGTGTTTCAAATATGGCATAAAGTATGTAACGCATAGAAGATGGTTTTAATTATATGATGTATGTATATGATATATCAATAGCTGAACTGAGATAGTCTTGTATTAGCATCACAATTTTGAACCTATCTTTAAGAAACTTTGCTTAGATTCGTTGTTCAGATAAATGTATAGTTTAAATGTTGGAATTGACTCCTTAACATATAACTGTCATATAGAAGGACGATGGAAAATTTAACTCTTTTCCTCTTTACTCTTAACTTTCAAAGATATCAGGGAAAAGCTTAATATTTTGCATTCTCACAATGCTTCTTCAATAACAAATTATGCAAGCTGAATTTCTATAAAAGCTATCCTATCGATTTTCATGTACTCTTAGAATGGGTGTTTTAAATATGGCATTAAGTATTTAACGCATAGAAGATAATTTTAATTATATGATATATGTATATGATATATCAATAGCTATGTATAATCATCTCAGTTTTCATCTATCTTCAATATTCATGAAACTTTACTCTGATTTTTTATCACAAATTATTTTATCGGAACTCCATAACATATAGTTCTCATATGAAAAGAC
This sequence comes from Drosophila gaucha, assembly GCA_035045545.1. Taxonomy (NCBI): domain Eukaryota; kingdom Metazoa; phylum Arthropoda; class Insecta; order Diptera; family Drosophilidae; genus Drosophila; species Drosophila gaucha. Next base: position 4,872,589 of record JAWNOY010000292.1, read on the forward strand.
GATGGAAAAATAAACTTTTCTATGAGGAAATACTTGCCTTTCAAAGTTATCAGTGAGAAACATAAGATTTTTCATTCTTACAATGGTTCTTCTATATTCGTACGAAGTACGCTCAAAATTTGCCCAGTACATCATGTAAATATAACCAAGAATCAACGGGTAAATGATTTTATGCATGGTAACTTTTCCTGTTTTCCAAAATATCTTGATGAAGCTCAACTGCTATTAGCTTCAGTATTAAATATTTACATCTGTGTTGATGACAACAAAGCAAACTTCATCATATCTTTCTTTTTCTTTTTCTTTCACATTCACTTCAAACCTTCAAACCTTCTTTTTTCACATTCACTACGAACCAAATATCTACCAGGGTATTAACACAACGGCTTGTAAAAGTCTCTCCCGCAATTCTTGTTCTTTGTCCTAATGCATGATTTTTGGTGCTATGCAGTTAGTTTAAAATTGTATTTTCGCTTGATATATATACATATATAAGTACGATTATATATACATTTGAATGTCACCAGTGTTTGTCGCTTGGGTTGGCAGAGCTGTAACCAAAGCTGGAGTCCCGCTTTGGTGCAGTTTCTCTGGTCGTTGTCGCCACAAACGGAAGCACTTTAAAATTATATGAGGCCGGTGCCGGGTCCGGCTGCGTATCCTCATGTGTCGTCAGCCACAAGCCGGTAACCAACAAAAACTCAACTCAAAAACTTTTTCAGCAACAGTGAAGTGTCGCACACACACACACACTCACACTGCGACAGAGAGAGGGATATCATCAGATATTTTATCTCTTGTATTTATTTGTCTGGCAACTAGTTTTCGGTTAGTGGCACTTTTTGATGCAACTAAGCGTATTTATTACTTATTTATGTACACAAGTGTCATCTAAAATCTACTTCGCGGCACAAGCTGCAAAAGCATTCAACCACGCCCACATTTCAATGCAGTGCTCAACATCAATAATTGAGTAGCAGTGCTAGCCAACAATAGTTCAGGTCTTAAGTGTATTCAGGTGTTGCTCTTTGATGATTTTCCATTGAAATTTCATTTGGAAATGTAAATTCGAATTTTGGTCAAATTTCTACAGCTCTTTCAATTATTGCTGGCTTCGGTGTTAGGCCTGTTTAATCTGCTCTCAGCTAGTTATAATTCATTCATTTGGTATGCCAGCAATGTTTACAGAGATAATTAATTAAATAGACTTTGGCTACATTCAACTAACTCACTAACTAACGACGACTCGTGCTTTTTATTGTGTAAACTCGCAAATAACTGGATTAAATAGCATCAAATGCTTTTAGTGTAGTCTTAAACAGGTGCAGCCAGTAGAGGACAGCGCCAGCCACTCAGCTATAAACAGTTGCTGAGTTACCATTTACTTGGCCAGCTGATGATATACTTATGGCTAGCACTGTATATGACCGACAGAGCAAGCCAGCGAGCAACAGTGTTAAGCTGCTTAAAATTTATTACCTTTTGCTTGAAATAACTTGCCAGCAGGCACTACCAACCAGGCAGCACAAAAACCAAAACAAATACACCCACACCCACCCACACATACGTATATACAGATACAACTGCACATAAAACAATGCGCAATGATAATACAATAAAATGCCAAAGACAAAAAGCATTTCACTAAAGGGGCAGAAACAATACCAAGTGCCATTGTAATAATGCACAAAAAACAATAAATATAATAAACCTGAAAGGTCCTGCTAGTTCCAAGGAGCCTCACCTTGGATTCCATAGCATTTACCTCGCATATTTGCACAAAAATCATTCAGTCTCCAGCTGGAAGCAAAATATCTGCTGCTGGTCGTAAATACGGCTTAAAGTATTAATTGTGGAGGCAACAGGAAATGTTAACTATGTTTTTCTTACCTTTTAGATATTGATGTACTTAGAGAAGAGCTGATGAGAACTTATTTCATGTAATAGCTAATATTCTTCCATTTGGGATAGACATTTGTCAGACTCGTTTCTTTTTTGATAGCTAAGAATTGTGTCTTCTTGCTAACTCTAGTTCACATTGCTTCAAATACTTTTTTCTTTGAAAATAACTCTTAGTACCTAGAGGAGAGCTGATGAGAACCCATGACATGTTATAGCTGATACTCTAATTGTGAGAGACATTTGTAAGACTCTTTTTTCTTCCGATTGCTAAAATTTGTATGTTCTCCGGAGCTCAAGTTCACATAACTTAAAGTTTGAAGTCCTTTCGGCAACTATTTCTTGTTGTCTTCGAAAATAACTCTATGAATTCAATGGAATTCTGTTTCCACTCACTTTTACTTTCTCACTTTTCGCCATCTTGTACATTGATTTAATCATTGATATACCTCAAACCGCTCTCATCTCTTTAATAATTCCCCAAAAATTTTCGCACTCTCTAATATCCATCGTAAATTATAAATTTAGCCGTCACATAACATTAACTTTAAAGAAAACTTCCGTTGAAAAGTTCCTAATATCTTATTATTATCTATACAATAATTTCTTTTTTCCTTAAGGCACGCACTTCCGCCCGTCGGGGTACTTACTCCCACCTCCCCCATATGCGTTGCCACGCCCCTTGGAACTGTCAGACATGTTTGGCAAACTTGCAATGCATTTCCTGTTGGCCCCTAATGCTGCTTAAATAATAAATTTCAATTTTTAAAGATTTTTACGTGTTATTGAAAAGCTTCTTTTTTTGCGCCAGGACCTCCCTCATTGGCTACCCTTAAGGGACATGACTTTCGCTTTATTCTTCTTGGCTTGACTTCTGCCACCCCCGCTCCCCGCTTACGTGCATTATGTTTGCTTTTTCTTCATATCAACATAAATAACTTATATAAAGCTACACTTTGCTGAATTTCCTGCCTTTATTTTTTGCTCGACTTCAATTTTTATTTTTTTTTTCTTTTAATACACTTTGTAAAATGTCAGGGAAAGGGAAAGGGGCTTGCGACGCATCGCATGAACAGCAAATTGTTGACACCTCCTTATTTTTTTCTTTTATTTTTTCTTAATTTCGTTACATTTAGCTTTGATGCCCCTTGTGGGCAAAAGATAAACTTTTTTTTTGCTTCGAATTGTGTTTTATAAATTACTTTTCACTGTTTTTTCTAATAAATGCCCCAGTGACCAGGACAAGGAAGACAGACAGATAGACAGACAGACTGATAGACAGCTAAAATATTTAGAGACAAGCATATTACTTTCTTAATTTTTAGCTAAGCTTTCAAAATGTTTTATACAAAAAATGATTTTTTATACTTTCATCTTGAATTTTAGTTAAGCTTTACATATATCTAGCTGCATATCTTTTATATTTTGCAATTTTTTATTTTCATCTGTCAGCAAAGCTTAAGTACTTATTTTGATATTGATCCTGCCTCGTTATCCTTGGCCAAGTGCAGCCGTATCTTAGAGACCGCAACACTTGCCACAGGCTTTGCTCTGCTACGAATATTTCCCCAAAAATATGCACATATATAAATATATTCTCAATATAGTTTTGATTCCAATAAATAGTAAGCAAGCTTTAACTTCTCTTTGTCATCATTGCCCTGATGCTCCCTGGTCGAGAAGCTACCCTAGCTGCTGCTTCTTCACTTATTCAGGGCCAAAAAATAAGTAAAAGATGGTTGCAAAAACCTTACCGCTGGCAATTGCTGTTGCTGTTTGCTGTTGTTGTTGTTAACTTATGCCAACTGAAGATAATTTGCCATGGTTACCAGCAGCACAGCAACGAAAAGCAAAGAATGACAATTCGAGTAGGGGTAACAAGGGCCAGCCAGCAGAGGGACTCGAAGGGAGTAACGGCTGCATCAGGTAACTCTTAAGCTGAGCTGCTGCTGCTGCTGTTGCTGCTGCTGGTGCTGCTGTGGTTTTTACGTTTGTTGCTGCCGCTAGTTGGCTGCGGTCCGTGGGGTCAGGGAACGTGCTGGAGGGGATCGCTTTTGGTAACGCTTATCCACTTGTCTTGTGATTTTAATGCAGTGGGCGAGGCCTTTTGAACATGGCAAAAGATTGCCAGGGGCAACCAGCAGCAGCAGCAGCAGCTGCAAGTACTTTGCCTCGTTGTAGGTTTTGGCTTCAGCCATTGTGCTGCTGCTGAATGGGACCTTACTACATGCGCGGAAGAGCAAGACGAGGGGTTGGCTGGGATTTGTTGCTTGCATCTGTAGCTGACATTTGTTTGCTTTTATGCGTATGCTATGTCCTTTAGTTGCTAATTTTCGTTGGGCATAATAAAGTGCAGCGGCGACTTTTCTTTTGACTCGCATTTGTCATGCCATTGAGATGCTGCTAGGTCCATGCCAAAAACTACTACTGTACATAAATCGCCTTAGACGACAAAGACACATACACTCGCACACACGCACACGCACACGCACAGGCATGTCCTGGCCAGTAGCTGGTCTTCATGGCCATTTGTATGAAATTGGCTTCTCAGTATTTGTTGTTGTTGTTGTTGCTGAATGCAGCACGTAAGTTGAATTGAAATTGAAGTTCGCTTATAGAATTGGAAAAACTGCTACTGCGACTTTTGCAATTTTCTTCACACACTTCATGTTCAGAATTAATTTAATATTAATTTTATTTTTATATATCTAACATTTCGTACGTTGTATTGGCTGCCCTCGCCCTTGCCTCCTGCTTGGCTGCGATACTTCGGCCAGCTCTTACAGCTGCCCAATTCACCCTCTCTAAGAGCCAGGATCTTATGTTTGTGCGCTGCCACTTGAGTGCTCATTTTAAGATTTTTTCTCCACTTACTTCCGGTGGGGTAAGCTTCATGTGTTGTCCATGTCGGTACATGGAAAAGGACTAGAGAGGACGACGACGAGGACGTTGCTGTGGACACCAGTGGAATTTTAAATGATATTAGCTGGGCATAATTTCAAATTAAATATAGTTTAGACTTAAGCATAGCGGGTGTTCGTTGCCAAATAAAAGTAGCTCGAAAGCATTTTAGATAATATTATATACCATGGAGTATTTTTTAACTATGTCTTACTTATAAATATATAAATAAATATCATATAATATTTCTGATTTAATTTTCAAATACTTTTCCAACTTTCCTGTGATTTATTCATTAACAATTTGTTCTGTCCATCATTTTAGGTCACCCTGTACCGTTACACACACTTCTTTGGCATATGTAACTTGTTAGTCCTGCGCCCATGCCACTGTACCTGTGATCCCGACGCTCTTTTACCCAATTCCCTAGCCTTTTTCATGTTGTTTATTTCTTGCTTTTTTTCTGCATTTGCTTTATTTTTTTGTGCTCTAACCAAAAACCACACCACACGCAATCAACGTCAGAGTTTTGTATATTTTGGTCACGTGTGTGAGCAGTCACGCTTTTTTGGGTCTTGTTTTGTAGGTAAAAGTGTCATTTGATAGTTTGGCTGAACTTAAGTTTATTGGGACGAACTTAAAGCTGATTCACTTCACTCGCATAGCCAGGCCTCAGTTGCGTGTCCTTCGAGTTCAACTAAGCCAATTAATTAAGCTGCCTTTGGTTGAGGTCCAAATATGTCAAGCGGCGTTGCGCCTGTTGCATTTCTCTCGGCACTCGGCGAAAATAAAATTAGCACAAAAGCATAGACAAAATGCGGAACTAAATAAATCAGCCCCCATTCTCGCCTCCGGAGAAAAGCGGCTGGTCCGCCCACACGCACACAAATTAAACCCAATGAACTTGCATAATGGCCAGGGCCAAAATGTTTCTCACTGCGGCAATATGGCGGCATTAATTAAAGTAATTTATCATTAGGGTCAAACTGAAGCCAAAAATACACTGAGAGGAAGACAGAGACAGAGGGAGAGAGAGAGAGAGAGATATCTGAAGCTGGAACAACCTTTGATTCACAGCCAAGAAGCTGTATAAATATTTTGCCTTTTCGACTCGCCAGCGACAACTACAACTAAAGAGAGAGAGAGAGAGGGAGACAACTAAGCGAGGGAGAAACCTTTACTCTTACCATATGGTAATCAAGTTGCTCTTGCTCTCTGGCGATTCGCTTCATTTCGTGCCAAGCTTTAATCTTTTAGCACGCATCTTTGCCATTTTATTGTAATTTGTTTCGATTGCCTTTGCGTGTGTGTGTGTTGTGGGGTTGGGCTGGCAGGAAGAAAAATCTACGAAAGAAGAAGAGGAGAGCGAGAGAAAAAAAAGAACTGAACTGAACTGAGCTGAGCTGGCAGCGAATAAATTATGCGTGTAATTCAACATTTTATTTAATGAAAACCTAATGAAATGCAAAATGCTAACACAAATGAAATAAATTCGTTGTCGAGCAGTCGTCGAATCGCTTGGACGGCTTCCTCTTTATCCTGCTCAATGTTTTTCCATTTTGGTGCTCGGCGGCCTCCTGTGACGTTTGCCAAATTGATTAGGCGCAAAAATCGCTGCTGTAATAAACGAGAGCGGGGCTCAGGCGACTGCAAAGGGGGCGGATCGAGAAGGGGCGGCGTGTACTGCTGCATTGACTTTGATTAATAATGTGCGCTTTAGGCAGGTACAAGTTATTAGTTGTCCTACCAAAATAGAGCTGGGGAGGAGCAGAAGGACGTGCTTGGGACTGGCACGAATTGGAAGCAGTCTGCTAATGTGGCCCATAAGCGAGAAATGACAATGTGGTTCTATCTACAAATTAGAAGGGAGAGAAGATGGAGTAATTGAGAGAAGAGGAAGAGAGTGGGATACAGAGAGAGAGAGAGAGAGAGAGAGAGAGAGAGAGAGATAGTGAGAGAGAGAGTGAAAAAGAGGGAGAGAGACAGCGACAGAGAGAGACAGAGAGAGAAAGAGAGAGAGGGGCAGAGAGAGAAGGAGAGAGAAAGAGAGAGACAGACAGAGATTTAGAGAGAGACAGACAGTGATTTAGAGAGAGATAGAGGGGAGAAATAGTAGGAGTATAGAGTATAGAGTATAGAGTATAGAGTTTAGAGTTTAGAGTATAGAGTATAGAGTATAGAGTATAGAGTATAGAGTATAGAGTATAGAGTATAGAGTATAGAGTATAGAGTATAGAGTATAGAGTATAGAGTATAGAGTATAGAGTATAGAGTATAGAGTATAGAGTATAGAATATAGAGTATAGAGTATAGAGTATAGAGTATAGAGTATAGAGTATAGAGTATAGAGTTTAGAGTTTAGAGTATAGAGTATAGAGTATAGAGTATAGAGTATAGAGTATAGAGTATAGAGTATAGAGTATAGAGTATAGAGTATAGAGTATAGAGTATAGAGTATAGAGTATAGAGTATAGAGTATAGAGTAAAGAGTATAGAGTATAGAGTATAGGGTATAGAGTATAGAGTATAGAGTATAGAGTATAGAGTATAGAGTATAGAGTATAGAGTATAGAGTATAGAGTATAGAGTATAGAGTATAGAGTATAGAGTATAGAGTATAGAGTATAGAGTATAGAGTATAGAGTATAGAGTATAGAGTATAGAGTATAGAGTATAGAGTATAGAGTATAGAGTATAGAGTATAGAGTATAGAGTATAGAGTATAGAGTATAGAGTATAGAGTATAGAGTATAGAGTATAGAGTATAGAGTATAGAGTATAGATAATAGAATATTACTTCTTAGTAAACTAAGATTTATAGCTCAGATTAGATTTGAATTTTAGCTCTTTTGGTTTTAATCAAATACAATTATTATTATATTAATTTGAATAATAATTATCTCTTCCAATCATTAAAGTCTCTCAAGACTTTATCTAGCATTAGTTTTAGCATTTGCACAACAAAAGCAAATTATGAATTGTTCTGTAAATCAAGTTAAAATTAGAGCTCAATTCGTGGCCATTGTATGTGTTGCCATGGTTAAGGTTGCATTCGAATGCGTTGACACACACACACAAGTATATACACACGCACAACCAAAACTAAATCCAAATACCAAATACAACAACCAGATGCCATTAAGCATTAAATGCAAGGCGGCGAGCTGCAAAATCCCAAGTCAATTAGAATTAGCAACCAAAAAGCCAAAAACCCAAGAGCTGCCAAATATGCTGCTGCCATAATAACTGTTTCCGACAGCAGCAGAGCGAGAGAGATGGAGAGCGAGAGAGATGGAGAGAGGGCGAGTGGGGGTTGCAGCAATGTGGCTGGGCGTGTGGCAATCACATTCATTTCATTTCGCACTGAAATTTATTTACATGGGCCACTGTGGAGCGCGTGGAGCCGAAGCGAACCGACGACGCGCGGTGAGGCGGGTCGGGACAAGCAGCGGCAGCAGCCACTTCCGCCGGAAACTAGCTTTTAACCCCATGAACGGGTCTAGGCGTTAATATGGCGCTTGCTGCTGCTGTTGCCTCTCCGACTCCTCCCGCCCCTCCGGCACCACTGCCTCCTTGGTCCGCTCTGTTCGTTACCCTGCTGCGTAATGAAAAATGCAAATTCCCAGCGGCTAAATTCTGGCAAACAAGCAAAGCGACGCGCTGAGTGCTGTGCGCGTTTTGTATGAGTAGACAAATAGACTCGGCACTGACTTGCCTTCCCTCCACTGCCACGCCCCCGCCTGCCCCTCAACTTGACTGCAGTGCAGCAGCAACCGTGGGCCAACAATTGCAGCCGCTCTCCAGCGTATTGTGTGGCAAATGACAGGAAATTTAAAAGGATGCCTTTGTAGTCGTCGTGCTGCTACTGCTTGCCACACAACAACAGCAACAACAACAGAAATAAAAACAGCAACAACAACACCACAATAACAAAGTGCTGCGTTCTGTTTCTCTGTGCTGTGCTTGTGTCTAGCTGGCGGCTATAATTTCAATGCTCAACTTGATAAGCAGCTTAACCCACGCAGCAGCAGCAGCAGCAGCAGTAACAGAGGCAGCAGCTAACGCCACCAACGCAAGTCGAGTGGCACACTTGACCCACCCAACCAGCATGCAACCCTTTTTTGCCATTTGTATGTTTTTCTGCTGAGCATTGCTTCAAATTTCACGCATTAAAATTAATTAGCAAAATACGAAGGCGCAGCCAGGATCTGCCAGGATATCTGCATATGCTTATTGTGTGAGTGTAGAAGTGAGTAAAAGCCAACAAATTGGCCATGTCTTGTGTAGGATAGTGTAAATTGCATAGATTTTCAAATGTTGTGGACTAGAGTTAAGAGAAGTCTCTTGTTATGAAGAACTCTTTAGAATATGACAAACAAAAGGACTTCAAATATATATATCTTGTCAAAATAATCGTAAAAGCTGATATATTTAACATATATGTTAAAAGTCCGTTTGTTAGCTTAGATCACTTTCAATATTTGTTTAACAAATCCAAAACTCGATTAAATTTGATGCGCTAGTCCAATGAATTCCTATGGCACAGAAGCGCTTAGTTTTTCACAGAGTGGGAACGCATTAGCATTGCCTTAAAATATTTATAAATTCGAACAGTTTTATGCAAAATTGTGAAGCGCAGCTGCTGCTCAAGAAAATCAGCAGAGTCACATTCTCAGAATTTTGCGAGGCGTTCGCAAAGTTCGACGACGCAGGCAGAACCATTAAATTGAACAACGGCAAAAGGACTCGCAGAAGGCAGCAGGAGCAGGAGCAGGATGCAGAGGAGCAATAACGAGGGACGGCTGACGGTTGCTGCTGTCAGTGCGTTGGCACAATAGTTTATGAGCGCAAGCTTATGAAAATCCTTTTGTTACACAATTTTACAGTTATTTTAAGTTGGCTGAGCGGGCAGCAGGCAGCAGGCAGCTAATTTTGCCTGTTCGGACGTGCCAGCGGCATAGCCAATGGTACGCAGACAATGTTGAGGCATCTCTCTCTGTCGCCTTGGCGTTGTCCTGTCCTGTCAGGCAATTAAAAACAGTTGACATTTTGCAAACAGTGACAAGGAGCGAGCCAGCGACGGCGACGCAACTGCGACGCTGACTGCGACGTCGCAGCCTATAAACTAAGCAACGTGCGTTTGCCTAAAATTATGCTAAGCTCTGCAGCCGTCGCTAAGAAAAGCGCAGCCAGACAAAGTATACAACGGGGCGAATGAGCAACGTGCTCGTTCTCGTCTTCATCTTGTCGCCGGATCCTGCTTCGTCCTGCTGTCGTCGGCATAAGTACTTAAGGCAACAAAGTAGACTTTTGCATGCAAGCGCATGCTGCCCCACAACTTTGTGTATGCCGAACGAGCTGGATTTGCTGTGCTGTGAGAGCCCAATGTCAGTGAGGCGGGACAGACGGGACGGGGGATATGCATCTTGGCAAGGCTATTGACAGCTCCAACAAACCGGGCATGCAGCATAAATAATTTTTTTCAATTTTTTCCAAGTCATTTTGCAGCAGCCAAAGCGAAAACTTAACACAAAGTTGTACTCACTGCTGTTTTTGCCTTAAAAACTTGTCAAGTTTTTGGAGTCAGCGGCTTTAAATGAGTTGTACATAATGTGCTGCAAGCTTTTAGTAGTTGACGCCAAAGATAAAGCCCTCCTCGTGGCAGCGCAGCTTCGTTCAACAAGTTTTCTCACTCATGTTGTCAGCTTACGATGCGGATGATATCTTAAGCTGGAACTATGGAGTTGAGAGAGATTCTGGTTAGAAATATGAAAAATGTTTGAAGAACCACATAGAAGAATTATCGTAGATCGAATATTTAATGGGAGATCGTCTTCTAAAATAAATTCAACTATGGATCTGTAGAAATATTATTGAAAATTTGTGGATTTCGATTAACTGCTTCTCTCTCAATCTTTAAAGATATATAGTTTGAAATATTTCTGGAAATTTGAAAATATCTTATTATGTTTCGTACCACTGTGCGTAAGGCAATTGCATTGAGATTTGTCAGTCTCCCAGCAACGGGAGGGTTAACAGGCAGGCACGCAGCTGCTAATGTGTCTTGGGTAATTGACTCGGCAAGTTTTGCATTGTTGTCACGTGTTGTGTGTGTGTGTGCAGCAAGGACACTAGCCAGGCAGAGGACTAACAATTGAGCGTCAAGTCCTGCGTCCTTAGCTTCCTGAGCCTGAGCCTGAGCCTGAGCCGTGAGCTAGAGCAATATGCAAATCAAAGTCAACGTCGTCAGAATCTTCCCAAGCGCTTGCTCGATGGCAGGCGACAAAACTAGCGCGCAACTAGGCAAACACTTCCGGTGGCCGGAAGCATAAAACAAGTCGACAACGGAAGTTGCCAACGCTGCGACCAGCTTTTCTCTCTCACTCTCGCTCTTTCTCTCCCTCTGCTATACTCTTCATTTTGATATGGTTTCATGATTAAAGTCGGCTTGGCTCACTTATTATAATTATTATTCTTTATGTTCGCGTGCCTCGATCCGCCCCCGTAGCTCGGCTCGCCCTGGCGACATTTGCACGTGAGCTGTTTAGCCAAAAGTGTTAAAACGGCATAAAAACATGGAGTCGAGCTGGTAATATGCACGCGATATGCAGCTGGAGCAGCTGCGCTCGGTGCGTGTATGTGAATTGTGGGCTATGCTCCTTGGAGAGAAGGTGTTTACGAGTTGAGCAATTAATTTAACTGCTGCTCGCGAGGCCATAACAAAATTTATGGCCAACAACAGTTTTGTCAATAACTTTTCTCACCGACTGCCATCTCGCTGGCTGTCGGCTAATCTCGAGGGCACTTCATTAATCCACAGCGCCACAGTTAATGCCATGCATGTCAGAGTAGCAGATAAATGTGCCCCGGCCCTTGACGCCCTCTCCTCAGACACCTCAGCTACCTGTGCGGCGAATTTATGAGCGGTAGCAGCAAATGCAACTGCCAGCCAGCATATCAAATTATATGGCGGCCACAAAAAGAAATAACATCATGGCAGCTCGCAGCTCGCTGCTCGAAGCTCCTTCGGTTGGCTGCTGCATAAATTCTGATGAATCACTGCAGCCAGCGGCACCTGCAGCCACTAGCTGGAACGAGCAAAAGTTTCATCGTTTGCCGTTCCACGTAATGCGGCAGCTACTCTAATAATAAATTTAGTTTGCAACGCGCAACGAAATTTTGGAATGCATAATTCAAAATAATTCAAAACACAGCGTCGCTGATTTCTCGTCTCGCTCTCTGCAGACACAACAACACAGAGATACGCCCACAAACACAAACACAGGCACACACACACATACACCTGCCAGCAGAACACTAATACATAGATATATATTGTATACTGGCTTGAAATGAGCTTCAAGTAGTTAGAGATTACGATGTTGTTCAGTTAAGCTAAAGCCTACTCAAGCTTTGGGATTTTTCGTTTTGCGCAAAGGCGTAAAAGCTTTTAATTATAATCGTAAGCTGCAGGAATTAATTGTTCAAGAACAGCTTTGTAGCTGGTATTTAAATTAAGTTTCCATTCATTTTTCACTTATAAAGATGAATTTTAAATTAAGTGAGATGGGCATAGCGATAATCTAATTTCTGCTTGGCATTTTAAAATTTGAATGTTTTCTTCTTTATTGATTATGGTTCTTCGAAGGCTCTTTTAACAGTAAACCAAGTTCCATTAACAGTTTACAAACCTTCCTTGAAATTGTCAAACGGTTCAAGCATCATACTGATCAGCGGCAGCTCTTGCTGAAAAATAAGAAAAAACAACAGTTCACACTAGATTCTTCTATCTCGCTATATCTTAACTTTTCACAACTTTAAATTTAATTTCCCTGCATTTTTCACTTATAAAGGTGAATTTGATGAATTAAGTGAGTTGGGCTATGGGATCATCTACTTTCTTCTTATCATTTTAAAATCTGAATTTTTCGTTCTTAATTGATTATGATTCTTTGAAGGCTCTTTTAAAAGTACGTCCAATTCCAGAATTAGCTTAAAAGGTGGATTGAAATTCTCAAATGGTTCAAGATTCATACTGATCAGAGGCAGCTCTAGCTGGAGAATACCAAAGAACAACAGTTCTCACTAGATTCCCTCTCTATATCACAACTTTTTACAACTTTAAATTTAGTTTCCATTCATATTTCACTTATAGATGTGCATTTGAATGAAATTGACATGGGCAATGTGATCATCTTCTTTCTTTTTGTCATTATAAAACATAAGCCTTTCTTCCTTTATTGATTTTAATTCTTTGTATACTCTTTTAACAGTTAATCAAATTCCATTAACAGTTCATACTGATCACAGTCAGCAATAGCTGGAGAATAGCAGTGAACAACAGTTCTCACTAGATTCCCTCGCTATATAATAACTTTAAATAATTTTAAATGAAATTTCCATTCATATTTCGCTTATAGAGGGGAATTTGAAAAAAAAAGTGAGATGGGCAATGGGATCATCTTCATTCTCCTTTAAATCTAAAATCCATCCATATTGATTATGGTTCTTTAAAGTCTTTTTTAACAGTAAATCCAACTCCACCAAAGTTTCAATTTAAAATCTCACTTAAAATTCTCAAACGATTCAAGCATCAAACTTATGAAAGGCATCTCTTGCAGGAGAATGAGAAAGAACAACTTTTCCCCTATATTTCCTCGTTATACACAACTATATAAAACCATTTTATCAATAACCTACAAATAGCTCTCCCTACGCGCACGCACTCTCTTTTGTTCTATTGTAAAACTTCAATTTAAACACTTTTCGATTTATCAAACAACAACTGAATAATACTAATTGTTTTACAATTTCTGCTTGTATTTCCATTTTTTTCTCGTACAGGTAAGTCCCGGAACCACGGTCAATACTTTAAATACCTTTTGCACCTGCCTACGGTAAGTTACAGCGAACGAACTGCCAGTCGATTGGCTGACATCCATCGTGCAACGTTTATCGGGCTGTAGTCAGAGCTCGTCTCCGAACAATTACCAGTGTTTACTCTGGCATCCGTTGGGCTGGAGCTCTGATTGGATGCGGCTTTGCGCGCTCGCGATACACTTAATAAAAATTTTCAACAATTCAATATCATTTTTATTTGCGTTGGCATAATATTGAATTTTATTCTCCTCGCAGCGAGTGCGTTCGTGTAAAACACACACATACATATATACTTTTCACTCAATTATACACAACAATAAATATTGAAGACAAACAAACATGACGCACGCACAGTGGGGCCCTGGCTACTTTATTTAATAATAAACTGCCACGCTGACACGCCCCATTCTCTCACACGCCCAGCCATTCACTTAATATGCATTAAAGTGCAATTCATATTTATTTGTGCAAATTTTTCACATTCGCCAAGCCTTTGCGCCCTCGTTCCGTTTGCCGTTTGTCTTTTGCCTTTTGCCCCAGTAGCAGGACAACTGTTATAGACGAGACTATAATACACTTACGAAAGCTTAGAAGAAATGCGAAAATGTTTATCTAATATGAGAGCTATAAATATGATGCCTATAATCAATTCATAGCTAGAACTCTTTGAGAATTATAAGAGAATTTGTAGATTGCTTCAATACGTCTCTAAAGTAACACATTTTCTGGTCAGCTAGTTAACTTCTATCTTTTGATCATCAATTCACTGCTGATCTCCAATTGACTGAACTACTGCTGATACTCTACTGCTGGCATGTACTAAAAACAAAAAAAATACACATAGCAGCATTTGGGCAGCAAGGAGCAGGAAGAGGGAGCGCCGGAACGCTTCATTCGCTCCATGAGCTATGCTCACGCATAAACAATAAATAAGGCTTCATAATTTTCCTTCATTGAACTTGCCGCCCACCGGCTTCATCATGATGAGGCTGGCATTCCGCCCGCATTGTTGTCATTGGCAACACGGACTCGAACCCGGGCCCGGACCATGGCCGTGCCTTGCAGTGCAGCAGCAACTGCGGCTCCTGCTGCTGTTGAATCCTGTGAACGTGCTTTTGTCGTAATCCTTTGAATTTCGTTGCAATAATTCCACTTGAATGTTTATTTGTGTATACAGCGCACACACACACACACCCACACATACACAGCTGTGCGCCAGTATGGGTGGGGGAGGGGTCGGGAAAGTGGCAGCAAGTCGGCCTTACAGTTTATAAGGTTATTGTTTGCGTCATGGGCGCCATTTTAAAACTTCGCAGCGAGCGTACGCCTTTACCTTTGCAAGCGAGCACTCGGAATGGTCTTAGCCATTTGTTTGCCAAGGTTCAGGCTTGGCACTAACAAATCTACAAATACGCATTGCGACAGGTGCTGCTCACAGTGTAAAATCCATAAATTGTTGTCGCCACTCTCTACTCATTCATAAGCCCCATTGATGCTTTTTCCATTAGTGCCTCGGCATCAGTCTCATCCGCATTTGCATTCCCATTGTGAGACCCTTTCTCATCATCATCGGCATCATCGTCATCATCGTCATCATCGTCATCATCATCTGGAGCATATTCAGAGATCTCTCGTTGTCGTTGTGGCTTCCTATGGCTTAGACAGAGCTAGAGCTTTGCGTTGCCTAGTGCCATTACATTTCTGCCTCTCCCTCATATTCAATTAGCTTTACATTCTTTTTGCGACAAGTGCGGTGTTGATAAGTCCCATCTACGAACTTCGGTTTTGCCAGTTGTCAGTTCCCAGTTACCCAGCTACCCAGCTACCCAGCTACCCAGCTACCAGTTAACAGTTTCTCTTTTCCAACAGAGATTTGAATGCATTCAGAGGAAATCATCATGCATGTAATTAAAATTGGTTTAAGTATGCCCCAAAGCTGAGCACCAGGCATTTTGCTTAGAGCTCTCATCGATTGCTCAATTCCAAAATGCAGTTCCAAAAGTTTCTGAAACAGTTGAAAACGCATAAAAATTATTTCATATTTACTTAGTTCAAGTTCTTATGAGAAAAGTTTGAAAGCAATGAAAAGAGTTTACAAAAAAATTGAGATTTTTTAATTTCCACTCAAGTTGGTTTAGCTCGAAAAGTTTTCCACAATTTATGGATTGCCTTTATTATTCAATTGTATCGCTTTGCTATTCAACTAATTACTTAACTTAATTGATATCGATAAGTGTATAATAAAAACAACTAAAAATGTTGAAGTCGGTCTTTTTTCGATTTGACATGCCCCAATGGACGGAATATGTAATAGAGACGTGGTTAACAGTGATCTTAGCTGTAAAACTTTCGAAGATATAGATATATAAATGGATATATATAATCCCCCTAATAGTTCCTATTCAAAATTGAAGGTCTCTTGCTTCATTAGCCTCAAAATGTTTTGTTAGATGGCGGACACTACAGAAAACCAATACCAATACTGTTTTCACATAATACAAGTTATTATGAGAAATATCATCATGTCTTCGAGAGTATACGAGGGTGTACAAGAGTAACTATACATTCCAAATTTCAAGTTTCTGGCTACAGTAGCGTGACAGCTTGAAAAAAAAGCAGACACTGATCAAAGCTAAAATACTCTTTTCACGAGAAAGCAGTTTCATTTGGAAACATGAATTATTAACAGAAAGTTATCAATCAGCCCTCGCTTGCTCATACAACAGCTTCACTAGGCACATCAGATAACTGCCTTACCACTGCCAGCTTTACATACATAGATTTTTTAAGATGCATCATCTCTGTTCAATTTTTCGATAGCTGAAAAGTAGCTTTATTATGGTCTCGACAACGGAGCAAAACGCAATTCTGGCCTAAGCAATGCTTCACAGAAAATTAACAGTACAAAAGCCGTGGGCCAAACAATGCCCAGACTGGCAATGGCAAATGGAAACATGAGCAAAGCAAAGCAAAAAGACTGAGAGACAGACGGACAGATGGAGAGTTGGGCAGTTGGACAATTGGACAGTTTTGGGAACTGAGCTCTAACCAAATACCAAGTGGGCTTAGACCGAATTGCAGCGCCAATGCTCGATTTTGAATTTATGCAGTGTTTGGTTTGTTATTACGATGTATGTGATGTGTTTAGAGTGTGGGCAGCTGTGGGCGTGGCCAGATGCAATAGCAGCAGCAGCAGCAGCAGCAGCAGCTCATTTCCGTCTGCCCGCCCGCAAAATCAAAAAACCCGCACACAAAGTCAGCGTAGCCGTGTGAAGGCCATGCCTGGCATAGCAATAGAAGCTGCTGGAGGAGCAGGCGGCGCATCTAAGCCTCCTGATGCAGCTGCATGCATGCAATACTCCTGCTACTGCTGCTGCTGCTGTGTGGTCTATGGTTTCCTGCCACGCCTCCATGCAATCTCAGTTTGTGGTTAATATTATGCTGCATTTCTCATTTCGCGTGGCCTGCTGCTGCTACTGCTGCTGCTGCTGTTGTTGGTTTATTATCGCTGGCAATGCCAGTGCAAACACGAAGCCTGGGCAGCATCGAGCATCCTGCATCCTGCATCGTGGAATGTCCCTGCTCCTACTACTGCTGGCATGTCCCTTGGCTTGGTTGGGTTTATCTGCTGTTGGTTTTTGGTTGCCCATCGCTGGCCTTCGTTGTTATTGCAATGTTTTTGACAAATAGTCAGGGAAATGCACACGGATGTCTGTTTATTGTGCCGTGCATGCGGTTTACGTTTATCTTCAACTTATGCAGACAGTTGTTGGCCTACCCCCGCCTCCCATCTCTCCCTCTCTGGACATGCTGTGGTCTGAGACATTTTCAGGCATTGTGTTTGCATCAGACACATTTTGTTGTGGTCCAGCAGTAGCTGCTGCTCCAGCTGCTGCGGTGACCCAGCTCCGGCATAACTGTTTGGCTTTTGGTGTAGCCATTGTGTCTAGCTCAGGTTTGTTTGTTACTTTCGTCTCTGTGTGTGTTTTCAATAATAATCTAATTAAGTGCAGTTTATGAATGTGAACAGCACAGATATGACGTTGCTCGGCCTAATGAACTGCGGAAATGACAGTTGAGCACTCAATCTGGACAGTAAGCAGCTCGAAAATGCATTATACCTACTTTAGTTGCATAACTTGTTCTGTCTGTCTCACATTTTGGCATTCACGAAGCAAATGTAAATATGTAATAGTTCTCAAAACATTATGTACCTTTTGATCTGTTGGTGTTGCTGCGTTATGCAATAAAATCCTTTATCATTGACAATAGCTTTTCATAATGAATTTTGGTTGGCATTCAAATATGTTTCTTTGATGTATCAAGCTTGATTGATTGGACATAGATTTCCTTTTGCAATTAAGCTGCATTGTGAAAAGTAAAGCCAATGTTTGATCGGCTGATAGAGGCAGGTTATACCCTGTACCAAGTTTGAGTAGCTTTAAAACGTTCACCATTTGGTTATGGTACAGTCATGTCTGGGTATAGTGGACACTGGGTATAGTAGATCGACTCAGATGTTGATGTATCAATAACTTATTGCATTCATATTCTTTTCTTCCGCATATCTCCTTTAAAGTTTCCTCTCTAATTCCTCAAACATCCCACCAGCTATTCCATACAATTGAATAATTACATTCAACCCCATATTTTTGCATAAACTTCTATAGCTTACAGGGTAGAGACATCAAAATGTGTTTACTGAATAGGCGGCTTGGTGAATAGAAATTGTATTGTAAGCCTTTGATTCAGCTGAGTAACGTTATAGCACTTGTCTGGCATTGTGTTCTATTGTCTGGCTGGTATTCAATAGCTTAATTAGCTGAGGCGCATTCCAGTATCAATTAAGCCCAGCCAAAAGGTACGCAATGAACACGTACAACTGCCATGCGAGATACCGCATGCATATCTTTACAATGCCTGGGAGCTTATTGCAAATCCGAAATGCAACTGGAAATCTGATTATTAATAAAGTTTGAATGCCTAAGCTGATTTGCCGCTGAAACAGAGGAAAACTTAAGCTATTTAGCGTTATGCACAATGCATTATTAATAAGAGCCAAGCGTGAATGCCACAAGGTTTGGCAACATGTGATATAATGCAATTAAATTGGAAAAGTCTTGACAAACTAGACGACAGTACAAAGCCAATTAGAAGATAACTCGCAAAAGCAAAATTATGCAAAATTTGATAACAGATTAAATGTCAAGTCAGAGCTGTAAACAAAAGGCTCAACTTTTGCTACTGGCGGTTGCATCAACTATAATATTGGCATGCCTTTCAGGCGCACAAAAGTATGCTAAAGTCAACTTACAATGAGCGCGCGTGTATGAGTGTGTGTGTATGAGTGTGTGTGTATGAGTGTGTGTGTGTGTGTGTGTATGTGTGCTCTGTGTTAAATGCCTAACTCAATTATGCTAGGGTAAATGTTTGGCGCAAAAAGCTCAAAAGCCACAGCAAAACAAGCAGCACGAAGGTCTCTCTGGTACCCTCTCCGGCCACCCCCTCGGTTGGGGCTCTGCCGTCTTTTGGCGCACAACGTGAAACAAGCGCCAGCTGCGCCTAATTGCAGGCAACAGCAAACGCAAACGCAAACGCAACGCTCGCAAATTCATTTATACATGCAATAATTTGGTTTATTATTGGGTCCCCAACATTCGCCCCCAACAGCCCGTG
Source organism: Drosophila gaucha (assembly GCA_035045545.1). Taxonomy (NCBI): domain Eukaryota; kingdom Metazoa; phylum Arthropoda; class Insecta; order Diptera; family Drosophilidae; genus Drosophila; species Drosophila gaucha. The sequence goes on from JAWNOY010000292.1 coordinate 4,891,945, forward strand.
CCACCTCTTTCGCTACATTTGCCATAACTTTTAATTAAATTAAAATGCACAGCCAAATTCGACGTTCGGGCAACGGGCAACGGGCAACGTGCAACGAGCAACCTGTGCACCCAAAAACTTAATAACCAATTCGCTTTGTAGGCGAAAGGTCCTGCCGACCATTTATTGAAACATTTCTGCATATTTGAGCAAAGGCAACTTTTGTAGGCTGCTGCGCATTTAAGGATAATTGAGTTAAGCAGACTGCGGCAACTGATCAGATATTCTGCATGATATGTGCGGGATGACAAGTGTTCCACTGGGATAACGGATATTGATATATAGATATATGCCGAGTTGAATTCATAGAAAATGTTAAAAAAGAACAGCGTTAGTTATGGTTTCGAGATGACAAATGACAGCAACTGATCAGGTGAGAGGTTAAATATGAAAAGAATGACAGCGATAGCTGATCTACACAGCTAGGTAAGAGTGATATATGACAAATACCTCAATGTCAACTGGTATTCGTATGAAATCTGGACAGATCATAAATAAGTTAAGCAGCATGTTGGAAACAGATCAGATCAGATCAGTTACTCTAGTTGATACATAAGAAATGATAGTTAGAGCTGACGTAGTTAAAACTCTATCTATAAAGTGTAGTAGAGATTCATTGAATTATATTTAATATTCGTCTGTAGATTTTTTTCCTTGTAAGATCAACTTGAGCGTCTCAACTGTAGATCATTGCTAAAGTTAACATTTTATTATTCTGACAAGAGCATAGTCCATGACCAGTGCCTCTTGACTGCTTTTGTTAGGTTCACTCAGCGCTGGCTTGCTTAAGGTTCGTCTCGCGACATAGTTGCAGCAGCATCCGGTCAAAGATCGGATCAAGATGGCCATTTAAGCTTTGTTGCTGATTGGAGTATAAGAGCAGCAGTCTTCCTATCGCTTGTGTTAACTTACTTGATCGTCTTTAACATTTTAGTAAACATTTCAGTGTTGGTCAACTTCTGTACTTAACATAAGGATGATAAGCTTTTGCTTATCGGTTCGGCCTACTACAATAGATATATTTGTCTATTTAAACTCACAAATTATCTGAGCATATCAGCATTAATTATTCATATAATTAAATATTCCAGCTAATATATATGATATGAGTACTAAAGCTGACGTAATCAGCAAACTGATGAATGATATGTCGATATTATATTAGAGAATAATAGAATAATATTTGCTTTATATATATTATTTTCAGTTAGCACTTCTCGTTAACATTTCAGTGCTTGTCTCTGTTAATTTTATTGTTGGTAAACTTATGTATTTAGCACTAGTGATGGTAATTCTAAAGCTTATCTTCCTAGCCTACTACAATATATACCCCTATATAAACTCGTATTCTACTGAATTGCTTTTAGCTTTTATCTATTCACAACTATTACATATCAAATCTCAATAGATCTCACCAAAATTTAGGTAAGCTACTCAAAAATCTTTCAGTAAACAATATCTATATTATATATTAAACAGTTTACCTGTGTTTCATCTTATCTCCATCTCTCTCTATCTCTCAAATATGAAACCCACTTAGCCCTGAGCTCAGTCTCACCTTCAGTTATCTTTTGGGGTACATTCAACCTTCAGCAGGGGACACCTTTTGCTTTTGTTCTCCAATCTCAATCTCGAATCGCTTCCCGTCCCCACCCGCTCTCAAACTATTTGCGTAACGGTCTCCACTTTAGTTTGGTTTTCTCTAATGTGCTTGGCTGCCATATGGCATTCGCTTGGCGCTCCATAAAAATGCAAACTTATGCTTTTCACAACTTTTGGCATTGGCCGGTGTATGCTGCCCGTGCAGGATGTCCACTCTGCACACACACACACTTTTGTAATCCAATTAAAGGTAGCAGTGTAGTTGGCTTTTAGCGTGCGGTAGCCAGAGCGGCTGTTCCCATATTGTTCAGTGCCCCGCCTTTGCCGGGCCATTGCCATCAGCTGGTCACCTTAAAAGCTTTTACCAATCGACAGCTCGCCTTGATTTTCAGCATCAACGCAAACCTGCGTGGCTAGAGCTACGTTGCTGTCCTGTTCCAGTTCCTGGCCGAGATCCTGCTCCTGCTCCTGCTGCTGGCTGCTGTTCGCGTTTTACGTATACTTAATTTGATTTTTCACACAGCCAGCCCCTGCCCCCACATAACATACCAAACCAAAGGCACCCACGCACCAACACACACACACAGCCAGTGGTCATGCTCTGATTTTCATGGCACTCGCACTTGGTCAAAAAGGGGGCGGAGCAGGAGGCAGCTGAACACAAAAAAAATCTAATTTCTGTGCAATTTAACGAGACATTTACGTTTTTTCATTTGATTATCTCACAGTCAGTTTGGTAACAGGGCGCACATCGACCACACCCCCTGTCCCTAGCACACAACCCACCCACTCAACCTGCTCGACACAGTCAAACGCGTTGATTGTAAAGATTTGCAACGCTTCCAATATATATATATATATATATATATAAAAGAGGGACTCAAACGCATGCGACTTACCTTGTCGTTGTACAAGCTACACTTGCACTTTTTATTGTTCGAGATAGGGTATATTGGAAGTCGAGTTCCCTTTGAGCTGATAATGGGTTAAGCTTGAAAAGAAGTAAAGAAGTTATTCTTAACCCAATTGTCATTGGAAACTGTTATCCAAACCTTTAGCTTATTATCTATATGAATGCATATGTTCATAAGAAATAACTTAAGAGATCTTCAACATATCAATTCACAACTTAAAAGTCTAATCTATAGCAGAAAAGTTAGAAATCTTGCGATAAATAATACTGTAGAGAAGGAAACACTTTTTATACGTGCACAAAAAAAGTCACGTGGACATATCTGACTTCAAACAATCCATTTCCAATTACAATATAAAAATTCAACTAAAATATATCAATTTTCAGTGTATTTTGTATTCACTGTGTGTCAAAAATCGCAGGCAAATGGTTGCGTGCAGGCTGCACTTGCATTTTGTAGCATACTTTTCAGGGCTTTGGCTGAAGTTTTCGTGTAATTTGTTTTATGTGATTGTCCATTGGCTTCATTTTGGATACACATTAGCCGAGCCAACAGCAGCAGCAGCAGCAGCAGCACAAAACCACATCAGTACACCCACGCATACACACACACACAGTATCCGTATGCAACAACTGGCATATGTATTAGTGGCAGCTATATAGAGGGCAGAAAACGCACACCTTTTGTGTACGTGATGTCATTATGGCCAAAAGGTAAATTTCAACTGTCGCACACTAAACGACTCTTTGCTCGTTTTGGCCACCCTAGCACTGCCCCTCTCTATCAGCTAGTGTATCTCTTTGTGGCTGGTTGGCCACCAAATCGCAAATCGCAAATCGCAGCTCGCAGTTCGCAGCGCGCAGCTCGCTCACCACGCAAATGAACGTTTAATGTATTTGACATTTTGAAAGTCAACCCGAACGGCAACCGGATACAGCATCTAAACATATGGACCGAATGGCTGTTGGCTGTTAGCTGCATTCTGCACAATCAACCCAATGCATATGCACACAAATTCACATTCAGATGCTACGCGTTCCACATTTGTCATTCGAGATGACCCGATTTTTGTGGTCCGACTGTCTGTTTGTTGCGCCTGTTTAGAGTTTAAATTTTCCTGCCTGTGGCATGCGGCTAGCACTTATGCTCCTGCATCCCAGGCATCCAGTCATCCAGTCATCCTGGCATCCTTGTTGCTCCATGCTTGTTGCCAAATTTGTAATTTAAATAAGGCGTAATTACAGACCCATTGACAGTGATTAGACTGCCAACAGAAGCACACGGTTTATATTGTTCGCTAGCATATGCGGTCTAATATATTTAGGTTAGTTGAAGGCCGAAACACTGACGTTGCATATACAAGCATATGGCAAAGAGAGTTTGGCCTAACAAATAGAAAAATGGTATTGAAATAAGCTAAGGCCCACAATCAATCAATCAACAAACACAGCTGTTGCTAGAGTTTCAATAACAATAATATATACAAAACGTTTCTTAACTTCCACACGGAAAATCAACTTGGATTGAAGAGTAAAGCGGAATATATGTTTATGTGAATAAGTGCGTGAAATTATATTTTAATATTACAATATTTCTTAGACTTCAGTCTTATCCACAATTTTGCGTCAATAATTAGAGGAATAGCAAGTCTTCTTCGATTTATTTCGCATCTCAAGCGAAATTAGCAAAGGCGCTTTTTAATCAAATTCATCATGGAAAAGGGAAAAGTTATCGATTATTGGAAACAAACTTTATCTAAGCGCTTTATAAGAGTACATTCCAGTAAAATTTCTAGTCTCTAGCAGTAATAGAGGACAGTCGGACATACGCACAGAAAGACAGACATGAAGGGCTAGATCTACTCAGCTCGTCGTCTGCCTCATCTAAGTCTGGCTGTTATATACTTTTTTGTTCTTAACAAAGCCGTTACACCCTGAATTTCCATTTTTAATGGGTTCAAGGTTTGACAAATATATATAAAAAATTTTTATATATTTAACGAGGCATATAAATGTATGCATACGAATAAGCTCTTGGTACACAAAAAGTTATTATACTAATAGTTATTATTATTATATTTCCAAAGGGAAAAAGAGTATATTGGTTTTGTGCAATATCCGTCTTGCTGTCCGTCATATAGAAGCTCGAAACTTGTTTTCAGATACATTTAGTTTAGTTGACAATTAGCCATCAATATTCAAGAGTCAAAATCGTTTCAAAAACTCCAACATTGAGCATAATGCTCTGTTATTTTTGTGGTTTGTCATGGCCACTAATTAGTTTTCATGGACTTTGGGCGGCTCGTTAGTTTGAACAACGGCACAAAATGTCGCCTCAAACATTTCGTCTTAATTAGTGCCATACGAAAATTCGAAATGCCGTGGACAATTAATAAGGCACACAAATTTGACATTCATTGGACAGCGCTGCCCGCCAAATTTTATATTCTCTACGTTCTATGCATTATATTCACTTCGTCTTTTCTATGTTTTTTTGTTGTTGTGTGCCATTTATTTGCCTTTATTTATGCATTATTTTTATGGCATTTGTTGTTGGTTTTTTTTTATGGGCTAAGAGTCATTACGCAGGGGCTACTGAGCTTGTTGTTGTTGTTGTTGTTTGCTTTGACTAAACAAATATTATGGCCATTAAGTAAATTGGTCAAAAACTGTGTGTGTGTCTATGTGAGTGTGGTTGTAGTTGTGCCTGCGGCTTGGCTATTATTGTTATTCGTTAGCTCCTCGAGCTGCCGCCCACATGTACGCCATAAATGTCAGCTATTAAAAGCGTTAGACACAAACCCGAAAAAAATGAGGGGGAAATTGAGAAAAAAGTTTCATAGTTTTGCTCGATAATGAACCCGCCCCAAAAGTTAGCCCGACTTCGCTTCGGTTAATTGAGCTTGGAGTGCGGTGTGAGCAATTAATCAACAATTTTGAGGCATTGAAACAAAAAAGAAAAATGGAAAATCAGTGCAGTTATGCAAATTAAACGAAATTTTAACTCAGAGATCTAGATACGCTGTAGATAAAAGAGCGAACAAAAGGGGAAGAGTTAGAGCAGGGTGAAGTAGATGTAAAATGATATAGTAAACATATATTTCCTATATATCCTTATATATCTAACTTGTGTAATATATATATATATATATATATATATAATGATATAAGCATATATTTCCTATATATCTTACTTTTCTAAATTCACATTTCTTCCATTCAAATAATATTCCTTAAGTATTTCTTCCTATTCATTTCATTTGCTCTTCTAAAACTCAACACAGGGTATCTCTTAGTCAGTCAGCTATCTTTATAGTCTCATTTTTTGGGTTATTCAACAACCCTTTTTGCTGTCTCTGGGCTTAACCTTGCTTTGTTGTCTCATTAGACGCATAATTACGCTGCTCGATGCTGAAACCTCGGGATCTTAAGACGAAATTAAAAATAAATTACTAGGAAATCCTCGCGACAAATCGAAGGCAGCTTCAACTTCCACCCAACCGCTGGAAAACCTGTCAAAATTAGCGAAATTAATGCGCAAACGAAGCGAAACTGTCGCAACATAAAAGAAAACAACAAAAATGTCATCGTATGTGCCCCGAACCTAGTTAAACAACAAGCAAAAAAGAAGAGGAAGAAAATAAAATTATAAAAATAAAACACAAAAAAATAGAAAAAGGCACAGCATAAAGCAACGTGCGATGAAATTGAAACATTTGCCGAGTCGTTGAAATTTCCTTTACTCATTATGCGCTGCGTCAACCCTAACAGTGAGTCAAACCCTACCCCGCCCACACCCCGCCCCCAACAGATTGAAATCCAATTAATGCCTCTGATGGTGAAAAAGACAAGAAAAAAATGCAAAGCTTTCAACTGATTTTAACGCCCGCCCACTTCCTGACGAGCAAACGGTTTGGAAAAAGGGGTATAAGAGGGGGGTGGCTAGGTGGCTAGCTGGCTAGGTGGGCGTTTGCTGCTGGAATCCTTTTTTAAAATGCCAAACGCGTCGCGGCGTTAATATGTCAAATTAAAGACTGAGACGCAGAGGATCAAAAACTTGCCGATGGCTACAGAAACCGGACAGCCTGTCAGCACAATAAATGTGACCGCGTATCGAAAATAAAGTTTGATGAAAGTTGCAAGGCCCCAAAATCCAATTGAAGTATCGCTGGCCTAATTAAACAGGGCTGCGAGGCGAATTGTTGGACCAAAGGTTGGAATGGGCTGATAAACTGCCAACAGGCAGTTGAGTGCCTTGAAGAATTTGTGTTGCTTTAATTGCTAGCAACTGCAAAGAGAACTATTTAAAGAGAGAGAGAGAGAGCGATAGAGAGAGTGGGAGATCCTTTGCATCAATTATGTGGTACATGTTATTTATATGCATTAGCCAGCGGAAATGTGTTTGATGTGTCTACAAAAGCACGTCCAATTACCTGGTTGTCTATTAATATTTACACAAGCCACATAAAACTACTTTATTAACATTCAGCCACGCCCACTTTACTAATTACCAGGCAAGGCTACTATCCAAAAAATTAAATAAAGGTAACTTTTTCCTGCTGCAACGTTTGCTCAATTACCAAAAAATGTTTTGTTGATTTAGTCAGCGGCCATGATACCAAATTTATTTGTATGCATGCATGTGTGCATGTGTACATACACACACACACACACACACTCAACACAAATATGCAGCAGTAGAGAGCGCATTAACAAATATGCCAAGGGGAAAAAAATATGGAATACATACCTAACCAAATTATGAACAATCCTCCACTTGACAACAAAAATATGCGAATAATAATAAAAACAACTGCTGTAAACAGCAACAGACAACAGACGAATGAATGAACGAACAGCAACAACAACAATTAGAGTGGAATGTTTACATTGTATGGAATTTTACTTCATTATTGACATTTACATTAGCATATGAAAATGTTGTTCCAAAAATGCATTTCACCTTGTATTTTGGGGTTTTTATAAAGGAAATGTAATGAAAATATATAAACTCAAGAGATATTATATAGATTAACACATTTTTAGAGTGAAAAGATATTATCTTCAATATTTTAAAGTGATTTAATCGATATTTAAAGGGAAATCTATAAACAGGCAAGGTTTTCCATAGGCTTTGCTGTAGAATATACATTGAGGATATTCGATACATGAGCTTTGTATTAAAATATACCATATGTAGAGAGTATTATATATACAAATTGTGTTGGGGATATATATATGGAGGGTTTTCCATATACCAGCTATTTATCAGGATATAAGTAGAGGGTATTTTATGTTCAAACTATTCTTTAGCTTATCTATTCCATACAGAATCCGTGCTGTAGGACATACATAGAGGGTAGACCGTATTTGAGCTATATATTAGGATATATGAGAGTGTTGTGGGCATTACTAACATAAGCTTTGTTATATGATATACATAGAGGGTATTCCATATATGAGATATGTATTAGGGGTATTCTATACACAAACTGTGCTGCGGGATATATGCATAGAGGGTATTCCACACATAAGCTCTACTATAAGATATGCTTGAGTACTCCATACAATATGTCTGCTGTAGGAAATACATAGAGGGTATTCTATATTCAAAAATATATATAGAGTTAATTTCTTATATAAAATACGCTTTAGGAAATAAATGGCTCATAAATAAAAAAATATATAAATTATATGTATAAAATTAAATTAAAATATTATTTATATGTATAAAATAAATAAAATATATGTAAGAAATAATATAAATAATATTAGTGCTTTTTGCCTGAAAAATAAAAATAGAAAAATAAGTCGTATTTATAAAATAAAATGAAAATAATATTTACATATATAAAATAAATAAAATATATGTAAGAATTCAAAAATATTATTGCTTTCTCAAGGTAAAATATTTGAAAAAGGATTTATATACCATTTCATAAGCTCTAAGCTCTTAGTCTCTGTTTCTATCTCTCTCTCTTTCTCTCTCTATTATATTTTCAATGCAATTTTTGATAAGGAATCTATTCTCCTCATTTACAACAGCTCAAAATCTTTTACACTCCAATTTCCTTGAATTTCCTTTAAGAGATAAATTTCCTTTCATTCAAAACTGTAAATTCTTTATAAACTATAACATTTTATTTTTTTCTTAATAATTTCTGAACAGTCAAAAAAAAGTCTGTGCAGCATATGCAAAAAATAAAACCAAAACAAGTAACAAAGACTTTTAACCCTTCTTCCAGCTCTTTCACTCTTTGGCTCCTTGCGGGCTGGTCTATTGGGGCTTTCTCTTGACTGGGCCATGTGTGTGTGTGTGAGAGTGCATGTGTGTGGGTGTGTATGTTCCCAATTAGATTTTATTGTTTTGGTGCGATTGCAGTTGCCATTGTTTGTTGCCTGCTGCTTGCCAGCTGTTGTTGTTGTTGTTTTGGACTTTCTAATTGTTGTTGTTGTTGTAATTAGTGAAGCGCAAACAAATGTCGCCTAATGATTCGTTGACTGCCGTCGACAACGACGACGCCATTTTGTGCCGACTCACACACATAAATCTATAGATATACAAATGGCTGTTGTTGTTGTTGTTGTTGTTGTTGTTGGTTTATTGGGTGTAATTACATATGTCGCGCTCTCATATTTACATGGCAATTGGGCACAGACATTGTAAATATGATTTACAATGGCAGCGCGCATTGAGTTTTAAGCTGCCATTGCTTTAAACTTCTGGCCAACCTTGGCAAAACTCATTAACGTATTGGCCAAAAACAACCGCAGGCCACTACAAACACACACACATACACACACATACTGGCTAGCTAGCAGATGCTAGTTCAATAATAATTAGTTTGAGATTTAATTTTAATTACGCTGAGTTGTCAGCTGAGCTTCGTTGAGCTGGCATCCTGTCTGCGCTGATGTCCACGTCCGTGTTTGTTGCCTGCGGCACAAACTGCCTGCCAAGACTGTAATTAATATGGGAGACAACTGATGTGCCCAGCTATATACACACACACACACACACACACAACAAGGGATATGTGTGTGCTGCTTGAATTGATGGCAAAAGCTGTTTATTTACTTATGGCACGCAAAAGGGTTTCAATTGAGTTTTATTAAGTTTATATCAGTTGAGTAAAAACAAAGTAAGAGCTGTCCAAGATTCAGATGTTATATTAGGTAAAGGCCTTAAGTTATTTAATTTGTAACTTGGTATTTGAAATAACTAAGAAGATTTGCAGCGCTTAATGTTAGTTTTCTCTCTCAAACTTAGTTATCTACATATATATACTATTCTAAAATTACCAGCTTATGTAAGTAAATTGATAATATACAAGCAAAAAATTAAAAATCTTTTAAAAGCAAGTTTCCCAAGGTTTTTAAAAGACATGTTATATATGACTAATAGAACCTTTTTGTAGATTCTATGTAGTTCTATATATCCCAAGTTTCATTAATAGCTTGGAAGAAGGACTAAGTTACTAGATAGAAAGATGGATAGATAGATAGACAGATAGAAAGATAGATGGATAGACAAATAGATAGATCAGTATATAGATAGATAGATAGATAGATATATAGATAGATAGATAGATAGATACATACATAGATAGATAGATAAATAGAAAGCTAGATAGATAGATAGATAGAGACATAGACAGGTGGATAGATAACTGAATAGATGGATAGTTAGATAGATAGATATATAGATAGATAGATATATAGATAGCCAGATAGATACATACATAGATAGATATATAGATAGATTGATAGATAAATAGATAGATAGAAGAATAAACAGATATATGGAAGATAGATAGACAGATAGATAGATAGATAAAAGACAGATAGATAGATAGATAGATATATAGATAGATAGATAGACAGATAGATAGATAGATGGATAGTTGGATGGATGGATAGATGGATAGATAGACATATAGATAAATACACATATAGACAGGCCGATATATAGATATGTAGATAGATAGATAGATACATAGATATCACATTGAAGTAGTTGAAGAGTTTGACAATAAAGAGAAACTATATTAGATGCCATTGAATATATACATGATAAGGAAAATACATAACTTTAATAAAACCAGAAATCCTAGTAAACTTTTTCAAAGATGTTTGACAAATCGATTCCGAGGCAAAAATCAAAATAGCCTTATATATCAGATGATGGCTCAAATCAAGATTTTAAAAAGTGCCTTCGAACAGAGAACTAAAGCTTGAAGATACCGTTACGGTCCCAATTCATGATATTCTTTTTCTTGCTTACGTTAAAGGACCGCAAATGTAAGGGTTATGATAATATGCAAAACCAGTTTAGAAATATCAAAGCTTATTTGTTCAAGTAAAAGTTTCCAAAGGATTCAGGTGCAAAATATAGAGCACGCTAATGCCATATATCGAATCATAACTTGCTAGCTATCTTCATTAAGTTCCTTGTTTTAAGTGTCTGCAATTCCATATAGCCAGTACCAGCTTCATCTTCCTCTTATTTGCAGTTCCAAACATACTTCAGCAGCATATGTGCAGTCATCTCTATTCATGCTCGTTTTATTTGTTTGGCATCCTTGAATATAAATCGTACAGGCTTTCATAATTTCTGGCAGCTGCTCTGTGGTCCATTTGGCCCATTATAGTTTTTCCTGTACATGTAATAGACAGCCAAACAGCTGGCCAGAACTGTAGAAACAGAGAGAAGAGAAAGAGAGGGAGAGGGAGAGGGGAAGTGCTTGTGGATGAAAGTCTGCAACATCATCAACAATATTTCACTTGATTTAATTTTTGCCCTAGCCAGAAAATTTGTTGCAATTTGCGCATACACACATTGCGTTCGTTCCGTTTCCTCACTTTCTTCTTCTTCTTTTTTTATTATTTTGATGAATTATTATGCGCTACATAATTTTCGCCAGCTCATGACACTCCGAGGAGCCGGAGCAACTGGAGACGACCTCCATCGGGGTTTATCTGTGTGTTTGTGTGTGTGTGGCTGTTGGCCTTATGGTATTTGGGTCCATGTGTTGGGCTGGCCGTCAAAAAAAGTTTTGCGTTTTGCTGGGGCTTTGCTTTATTTATGCATGCCTAATTTATGAAAATTTGATGTACTTGTAAGCTATTTCGGTGGGATACTTTTATATTTGTTTGCACATAACCGCAACACATGCACACACACACACACTGAACTCTGAACCGGATGCCGGCTGCTCGATCTCGATGTTGGCGCCTGCTTTTCGTTTTTTTCTTTTTCTTTCAGTTCTTTTCGATGCTCTGACCGCGGGTTTCAAAAACTTGCGCCTAAATAAATTACTTGTAAAACTTTTCAAATACTCGTAATTCTACATGATGTTGTTGAGGTCGTCAACGCTGCAGCCCCCTTTCGATGATATTAAACGGGGAGCTGGAGCTGGAGCCGGAGTCGAAGACGTAACCGTAGCGACGTTATCGTCAAACTTTACTAAGCCAACATAAATACCATTTACTGCACAAAGTTGCTAGCACACCAATAACAACAACAACAACAAGCAGAAGAAGAAGAAGAAGAGCAGCAAGAGCAGAGTTACGCACACAGAACTCAGCTTTCATAAAAATAAGTGAAGCTACTTAAACTGAAAGACAAGAGCTCACTTCACATATCAATGCTCTGCACGAGTGGAATGTATATGCAAAAGTAACGGGAAAATATGAAAAATATAGTTAAATTATCTATAGTTTAGATACAACTACATAGGCAATATATGTCTTAACTGCTTTACACCTATTTTTAAATCAAAAAACTAATTTCAAGTTGTCTTTTTCTATTAGTTTTGTAGTCACTTTCTACCATTAATCCAATCTTATATTCAATATTTTCCTCTTTCGAGTGTTACAAACAGCTTCTTGAAATGTTCTTACTATCGTAATACTCTATTCGCATGAATGGCACACAACAAAAAACTTTGATTTGCATAATGTGTTGCCTACTTTTCGGCTGGCGCTACAAAACTCTCTGCAAGCCCATTTAAAGCAACTCTCTGTCTCACACTCTTTGTTTCTATCTCTTTCTAATACTTTTTCTTTTACTTTTCCTACCTTTACGCCACTCTGCAGTTGAAACACAAACCCCAATCCCAGCCACACACTTTGCCTCTGGCAGTCTCACAACCCGCAAACATACAACGTTTATTTTATTGACTTTGCCCACACATTGCATATGGTCGAAGCTGTTGATTGTGCGAGTGTGTGTGTGTGTGGGTGGACTTTCTAATAAGTTGCCACCACCACTACCCAGCGACAACAAGCGAACAACAAACAACTGTTCATCAATACTTTTAGTCGACAAACGGAGACCAGTTCGAATTGGGGCCCCCTGAAAAATTTGCCAACAAAGTTGTAAATTTGTGTATCAAAGTGTCTGCCCGTCTGTCCAACTGTCTGTCTCTATGAGTGTATGTGTGTATTCGAATTTCTTTTTAGATTTTCATATTTGTATTTTGTCTACCTTACAACAGCCCAGTCCAAGCGAGAGTCGTATTTTATATTTAACATCAATATTTTGTAACTTGTGTTTGGGGTCCCCAAACTTTGCAGTGAAAGTTTTTTTTTGTGCCCACCCTAAATAAAAAAAAAAGGCTGCTTAAGCCTTTACTGGAGAAAGGGATTTATGCCTGATACTCTGGCAAAGGCTGAAATGCGAAATTAATTTGAATATAAGCTTATTTGATCTCTTGATCAGAATTGATGAAGAGCAGCAACCAAATCAAATCGCATTTGATTGTTGTTTGTCTTTTGAAAAGTGGCCGAGTTTTTTATTCAAGTTAAGTTATAGAGGTGCTTAAAGCTAATCAGTTGCATATTTGTATGCTTTTCGTGAGATCTTTATCAAAGTTGTACTATTTGTAAGTTCTATGAGGCGTATACTTAATTAAGTTGCTTTGCGTAGCTGAAGGAAATGTTAACAGCTGCTTGTACACTTTCTGTTAATATAACTATAATAAAATATATAAAAATTTATTAAAATAGAAAAAGACCTTTTCTCTTCAAGGTTTTTGATGTGCTGAACCCATATTTTCAACTAGAATAACTATATATTTCTTTTAGTCTAACAGTAACAGCAAAGAATCATTTTCAAACTTATTTCAGGTACTATAACATAAATACAATTTTTTTTTTTAATATACATTTACTTTATCTGAAAGTATGACATCTTTGCTTCAAAATGCTTTTTACATTTTTAAAATATTTTTTTTTTGCGCCTAGATATCAACTGTTGAAGGAGGAGACCTTCCGAAAGAGAGGCATCATTTTGATGAAGAGAGGTTGGAAAGCGATTGAGCTTAGCTAATCTATAAATTCAATGCAGAAATAAATAATTTCTTCAGATTTTAACTTTTTATATATATTACTAAGAAATACCATTGTCTACATCATTATATTACATAAAACCTCTATACAGAAATTTCTCTGACTTCTTTCTTGCAATATTTTTCGCTACTCAATAAACCACTTTGAATGGCTTAAAGAAACTTTGCATACTTTTTGCACTGACTGTTGCCTGTTGCGCAACTCTTTCACACACACACATACCCACACACACAAATGCACCCTGCTGAGGGCTTATAAATAAAATTCAATAAAACTGAACTGTCACTAGCAGCGGCAGAAGGCACCCCAAGCCGAGCTGAGTCCCGCTTTAGCGCTGCCAATAATAACATTAAAACATTTTCTACATCAATGATGCATGACGTACATCAATACATCATCATGGCGAAAGGAAGGCAATGTATGTGGCATACGCTTAGGCTGGCGTTTTGTTAAACCCCTTTTCGCCAAAGGAATGCGGAGGCAGGCAGGCAGGCCGAACTGATTGATTTGCATGCTTTGCCACGCGCGACTAACGCGACATTCGCATTGACATGAAATGCCATTGGACAGGATATTCACTCGGGCGCAAATTGAAAAAGCAAGGGAGGAGGACTAGCAGCAGCAGCAGGAGGAGAAGGCAGGCTCTCACATTAAATATCAATTTCGTTTATCTGAGCGCCTGTTCCTGCGCCCACTTAGTTTTATTAGACAACTGCAAAAGCCACGAAATTGCCAACAATTTCCTTTATTATAAACATTTTAGGGTGGTGTGTGTGTGTGTGTGTGTTGTACGTGTTACAGCTGCCAGCTGCTGCAAACGGCAACGAGCAAATGTGTTGCCTAGCCCATAGGCGCGCATTACGTTGAATTTTTGAGGCGCCCGGCTACAGGTGCAAGAGAGAAAAGGTGCTCTTTAAAGCGAAACTTTTATGGTCCATCTCAAACAATGTATGTAATAATCTGCCAGCCTTTAGAAATCACAATTTTATTGACAACTCAAGTTGTTGTTGATTACATGAGTGTGCTGTGTGTATCTGACAGATAGCACACACACACTTACATATACTCACTCACACACGCACACCCTTTTAAGTTTATTAAATTTGGCAATTTCTTAGACCTGCCTATAAGCTAAGGTTAGGCTGTCCAGGACTCAGGACTTCTGGACTAGCTGCCCACTCAATTCCCTGGCGAGTGCGTGCCTAATGCTGCTGTCCATTTTGTATACCCTAGAAAAAGTAACACTGTTGGGTATGCTGACTATGTGAGGGAATTGGTTACAGCTGAAATATGCAGAGTAAATGGAATACATTGCATAACTTACTCTAACTAGTTGGTCAATTTATATACCCTACAAATATAAAGACACATGGCTATGCTGGACTTATAAGATAATTTGTGACAGCTGCACTTGCATAGAAAATAACATATGTTACTTTACAGCAAATCATTAAAAATATTAGTCGCTCTTTAAGCTCCTCAAAATATTCTGCATAAATTCATGTTAGAGTATCTAGACTTCGTTATATTCTGCATTCTTGCTGCTGTCTCATGTTGAACATGATTTTTTTAGCTTTTCTCTGACAAGACATTTGTGTGTGAGTGAGTGCTACAAGATTCGAGGGGTGGACCTTACACACAGACTTGGCTAGGGCAGGGGCAAGATATTATTAAAAAGGTTTGCTGTGGGGCGGGGGCGGGGATTGTCATATATTTATGTGCTCCTTTGATTGATTAGGGCTTGTCAAAATGTCTACATATGCAGTTTTCTCTTCATGCTTTTGTTAAAATTTTAGTGAAATTTCAAGTGTTGACAAAGTCATTTTTCCAAACACTCGAAATGCATTTTCGCACCTTTGATGCTAATCAAATATTGTCGACAATCAGTCAGTCAGTGAGTCTGTCAAAAATCAGCTGCAAATGTGGCCACGTTTATCAAAGTCATTGAACTGAGCAGCTGGATGTGGAAAGGGGGGGGGGCGAAAGGATTTCGCCTTAGTCACTCGAATTTATCTTCCTGTTTTCACACTCAACTTTTGCGCTATTTGTTGGGCAATTTGCAAGGTGTGCAGAAATATTCTTGTTTTGTATTTAGCTTGGGTGTGAAAATAAATTCACTTCTCTGACAATTTGGCAGTTGGCCTTAAATCTTCAAATTTGTTGTGCTTACCTATCTCTGCTGAGCTATCTGGACATTGTGTTGATTTATGTCGATAGTTGACTATTTGCCAAGCACTTTTTATAGTAAAGTATTTTTGAATGAAATTATATATATATATTCAGTATTTTCTAAAGCCTTTTTATAAAACTTACTTGCCGTAGCCAGGAAAGAACTTCAACTATATTTTGTCAATATATCTCTTTTAGCTTCATTCAAACCCAAAAATTTCTGCTCTCTTTTCACAAATATTTGTCTTACATATTTTTAAAATATTTTTCTAGCTAACAGTTTTAATTTCATACCAAACTTTAAAGATCCTTAACAGATACAGATCCTAGATATAGATTGTATTTCTACTTAAATTTATTGCCAAGCACTTTAAGTAAATGCAAACTATTTTAAAGTAGAAGATTTTTAAATGAAATTATATATATTCAGTATTTTATAAAACCTTTTTATAAGACTTACAGTAGCAAGGAAAAGGATTTCAACTATATTTTCCCAATATTTCTCTTTTTTTTCAGGAATCTTTGCCTTAAATATTTGTGAAATATTTTTTAAGCTAATAGCATTAATTTCATACCAAGTCTTTAAGATCCTTAGCATTAAATAGTTCAGATATAAAATGTATTTCTATATAAATTTATTGATTTTTTCCAAGCACTCTTAACTTGGACTTTAAGTAAATTTAAGCTGTCTTAAAGTTGAAGATTTTTGAATAAAATTATATATATATTCAATATTCTCTAAGTCCTTTTCTAACGCCTTACTTGCAGTAACTCTAGCTGAAGGACTTTGATATATTTTCTCCATCTTTTTCTTTCAACTTTATTCAAACTCAAAAACTGCTGTTTTCCTATCAGATATCTTTGGCTTAAATCTTTTTTAAATATCTTTCAGCTTTAATTTCATATCAACTCTTAAACTTGCATAGCAGATCCTTAACATTATATAGCCCAGATATAAATTGCATTTCTATTTAAATTTATTGCCTTTTGCCATTCCATTTGGCCAAGCAGTTCATATATATATATATATGTATATATATATATATATATATATCTCAGTTCAGCCTGCGACTTGGCACTTCATCACATTGCTCTGCTATTATCTTTACCTGTATATTTTTTGGGGGCGGGGGGCGTGGCAAGTAAAACCACATTGGTCTGAGTGGTCTTTTAACCATTTGGCGCTTTGGCCAAAAATTTATAAGCGCCTTGCGTCAGTTTTTGTTGTACAAAAGCCCAAGCACAATTGTTGTAGTTGCTATAAATAAAACAAGCAACACACACACAAACATATTTATAAGGGTGGGGTGAGTGTGTGTGTGTGTGTGCGTGGCGCACTTTATATAAACTTAGATAACAAACAGCTTGGTTATTTATTTTTCTTAATATTAACGTCAACATTCAGCGCACATGTTGCACGCACAGCCGAACCCCTAACACACACACACATGCGCTGGCCACCCCACAGACTCAGATAAAGTCATTTACACACACACATAGATACACAGACACAGTCTGTTGTTATATTTGTTGCCATCTTACAGGCGATACGAGGTGTGCAACTAAATCACATCAACAGCGCTCGAATTTATAACTGTCTGTGTCTGTATGTGTGTGCGTGTGTGTGTGTGTGTGCGTATTTATGTTGGCCTTTATCTACTTAGCCTTGCTTATTTTGACTTTATTAAGCCAAAACACGTTGCATAGCAGCTAAACACGCGCATATAAATACAACTCAAATGCCTTGGCTTAGACGCCAACTGGCCCGCAGCTATTCGCAGGATATTCCAGGATATATTCAAGCCATCTATGTTTGCATGTTTACTCAGTCTCGTGTGCGTGCGGTATTGGCCTAGATGCAATTTGGCTTGCAATTCAATTCGCGCCGCTGTTTACAGTTGCAATTTGCTCAGCTTGTCGACTTAAGCGGGATTAATGCTCCAATAATCATAAATTGAAGAGGAACCAAATGGAATGAGCTACATTCTACGCTGATCTATGGAGGATTGTCTTAAGGGTTCGATTTGTATGCCTTTCAGGTGGTCTCTTAGTCTCTTAGTACAACTGAACTAGAGTCAACATTTGGAATGCTTTTTTACCCAGCTCTAGAGCTATTCCGTGAACTCTCTCTCTCTCTCTCTCTCTCTCTCTGTCTCTCTTTCTATTCTATGTAAGGTATCTGCAATTCTAATTAATTTATGTTTTTCTGCATATTCTCTGATTTCTAGTAAAATTGATGTTTGTTGTAACTTTTACCTAATATCTTTTAAATTGCTTTTATGATTTACAAACTTCATACGTGTCTCTCTCCCTCTATTGCTATATAAATGCATAATATGTAGGGTATTTAAGATATATATATCTGTATAATTTAATAAAAATGTCAATCCTTTTTCTGATACATTCTATAAATGATATTTTCTATTTATGCCTGAAGGCCTTTGCTGCTCTGGCTTTTTATACCAAATTGTTATTTAGAATTAATTCTCTGTAACAATTAAATAAATAAAATAAAAAAATAAATATTTTCTATTTATATGCATTGAACATTATCCATCAAGAAACGAGCTGAGTGTTCTCCCACACAAACTTCTAAATTTCATCTTGTATTTCGCTCTCTCTATCTCTCTTACAATTTCCATATTCTCCAATCCAATTACTTAGATTGTAAGTTATGATTTCCATAATTAAATTTATGTGAAGTTAGTAAAATGATCCAATTTCATTGACATACCTTAGGGTTTTTTATTACAACATTCTAAAGGTGTTTCCTTTTCTTCTTCTCTTTCTTCCTCTCCAATTAAACTGATCACTGGGATTTCTTGGGTATCAATCATTTCATTGTTATCCAACGTTTCTAAGCACATCTTTGATATTCAATATTCTACAAATACAAATAGAAAATTCGATCTCTCTACCTCTTTCTTTTTCTATTAAGCTGTCCAGACTGAAAGGTATTGAAGATACCCTTGTAATTCAGTACAAATTATGCTATTAAATTTTTATTTCTCTAAACTACAGTTGCAATTGCATTGTCTATTTTGAAACAGATCTTTGGATTGTCCTTTTTAAATTAAAAAATCAGATCCTTTTTCTTTCTTTCTCTTTCTTGATCCTGGTAATTGGGCTTTCCAGAGTTAATATACTCGTTCAAGATTTTTAAGCCCATCTTTTCATTCAATTGGGAGAATGATATGCTCTTATACCCTACTCTAGTAGTACTCTATATGTCTGATCAAAGTACATTTTAATGTTATATATGATATGCTTTTACAGCCTACTCTTATAAGGTATTTCCATATGTCTGATTAAAGATCCTTTCTATGTCCTTGGCTCGATTCCTTTTTCAATTGGAAATTTATTTACTATGCCATTCCATATTATGAGAGAATGATATTATCTTATACCATACTCTATTACGGTACCTCTATGTGTTCAAAGATCCTTTTTTATATCCCTGGCTCAATTCCTTCTCCAATTGGAATTATATTTACCATACTATACGATTTGCTGTAATATATAGCTTACACACCCACATTACTTCTTCTGTTTATAGGGCATTTTTTCATTCAATTTGCTCTTTGATTTCTCCAGTTGTTCTCTGATTTCCATGGCCCTTAGTGCAAACCTTTCTCCAAGGTCTCATGTCCTTGCACCTTGCACCACTTGCCAACACTCGAAGTCGAAGTCAGCTGCTCACACCTGCTGACAGCGAGGCCTGTTGGACAATTTCATTAATCTTGCTCACAACTACAGTGCCTCACAGCAAATTCGCACGCATGGCTGGCTCATGGCTCATGGCTCATGGCTCGCTCTCATGGTCCACGCACGCTAATTTTTCATCATCAGCGTCGAGGCGGCGACAATGGCCATGTTGACGATGTTGCACAGGATCGGATTCTGGCAGGGACTACTCCTGCGGCAGCAAGATAATACTCCACAGCTAGTTGCATGTGTCGAAAGGGATGGGGCAAGGCTGGGGCTGTTGGGCGGTGCGCCTGGTTTTCCATTTCGTTGCCATGTGCAATTCATCAATATCATTTTATCAATTTTCACCGCTGTCCAACATGGCACAGGCCCCCGCACCCACCTGCCACGCCTCCGCTCCACTTTCAGCTCAACTGTATATCACATTGCAATTTGTTGTCTATTTGCTGAAGGATATGCAGATTTGCCTGCGCCTCAATACCCTTTCGTTGCGTTTCGTCCTGTTTGCCCACTGCGCCTGTCGTTTTTCATATGCATCGATATGATTTTTTTCTCTCACTGACTGACTGACATGCGTGTGTGTGTTGGTGTGTGTGGGCGTGGCTGTTTGCTCTGCCAACGTCGACGTCGCAGCTGCAATCGGCGTCGCGTTTTGCAACTGTAATTCAATTTTAACAATTTTTCAACTGTGTTATTGACGTGACTGACGCTTCGACTGTTGATTTGTTGCTGGCTGCAGCTCCTGCAGCAGGACACGAACTCCACCCACACATAGGCCTCCCCCACTTACATATATATATACATATATGTGCGTGTGTGTGGGTTCTTCATGGTCATTTGGTATTTGCGTTGATTTTTCACTGAGGTTTTTTCCGTGTCCACTCGCCCAGGTAGAATATCGCATATCGTTTTCTATAATCAAATATTGGGCTGCGATTTCGGCTGTAGTTCATTTGTGCACTGCGCAACGTTTACATTTGATTATAATAATTATTACTGTATGCATATAAATATTAATTACATTCGACCAAACGAAATGGAATAAACAATGAAGGGGATTGCGTTATTTTATTTAATATATATCTAAATTAAACGATCTCACAGTCTGTTGCCTGATTTTTTCTCCATTCATATTACCGAAAGTTGGCATATTCTATATAGGACTATTCCTTTTTATCAGCTTGTGCTTAACTGTTATGCCTTTAGATCCATGATTTTCATGATTCGAAATCCAATAAAAAACTATCCCTGCCAAAGCCGAGACTCGGACTTTCCCTCTCTTTTTCTCTCTCTAATCTAACCATTTCTTTTGTCAATCAATATCATATCAATATTAATATTGATTCAATATCTTACCAGTTCTAGTCAGATAATTTCCTCTCTCTCTCTATCTCCCTCTCTCTCTCTCTGTCTCACTCTCTCTTTATCTTTTTCCCTCTCTCTCTCTCATTGTCTCTCACTCCTACTCTCCCTCTCTCTGTAGTTGATTTGGAGAAGGACAGCAAAAAAGAAATAGATGATGACAGAGAGATAGAGAGAGACCCCTCTGGCTAGTTGAATGGGAGCTATTCATCCTCTCTCTCTCTGTCAGCAATTTGGTTTTTTCCTCTTACCTTTTATGTCTGTCTCACTCTATCATAACCATAGTCGCTCTATACCATTATCTCTCTTGTCCTCCCCATCTCTGTCTCTCTCTTTCTCCTTTGCTCACTCCATTTCTCTATCTGTCTCTCTCACCTAGTCACTTTCTTTCGTTCAAGAAATTACTTGAATCATATTCGCTAGCTGTTATATTTTGTACGTTCTCTGTGTATCTCTCTCTCTCTCTCTCTCTCTCTCTCTCTCTCTCTCTCTCTCTCTGACTAAGACTTTTGGAGGCAGAGTCTTAGTCATTACCTTTTGTTCTCCAGCTCACCATTCATCTTTAAATGACTCTCTTGCATATATCTTTCTATATATTTCTCTATCTAGCTCTCTTTCTTTCTCTCTCAATCAACAACTTATTCGCTCCTAACCTCTTTTGCTTTAATCATTGTAATCATCGTATGCTCTAATTATTATCTTTCAGGATTCTTATAACTCTTTTGTCTTCTTCTCTCTCTCTCCCCCACTCACCTATTCTCTCGCTCTTTCACTTTCTCTCTTAATAAATAGTATTATCTTCCTCTACATTGTGTAACCTCAACTTTGTCTAGACTCATTAGTCAGTACATTATTTATTTATATCATCTGATTCAATCTCAAAATTTGTTTAACTAACCGATTTAACGAATCGAGAATTATTTGCTACCAATCGAGGTGTATAAATAGAGCATTGCAGATCGCTGGCCCACAATAATAATATGAACTACTTAATGATAGACGCATTCCACTTTTTTTGGCTATATGATTTTTTTTGTAAATACCACACAGCGCGCTGTGAAAAACAAACACCACACAGTAAACCACAACGCACCACATGACATGCCTCATTGCATGCTTTGTCCAGTCAAATTTCACGCATCGTTGCTGGGCTACCTGACAAAGGGAGAGGGAGGGAGAGGGAGGGAGGGAGAGAGAGGTAAAGTATTCAACTTCAAAAACGAACGACAGCCGCAACTTTGTTATACAAAATACAAAATACAGAATAGAGAATCGAGAATAGTGGCAATTTGTTTGTTTGTGTGCTGGTAACAACAACAACAACACCAACACCGACAACAACAAGTATCTGGCAGATACTTTTTAGTGCTGTGCAACCGCAGAGGCAGAGTGCCACATGTGGCAGCAGTTGTAGCTGCCACAGCTGGGTTCAACAGCAGTTCAATTGCTCTGCCTGCCGCTGATTAGAATAATTAGCTGTGCTGTGCTGCTGACTGCTTTGACTGGCTCGCCTGCCACAGATTGTGGCACGTTCTCAGCTCCCGTTTCCGACACACCGGACGCCGCATTCAATGCCAATCATTAGCCAGCGCTTGCTGTAAACAACATACAACGGAGAGCAACAGCGCCTATTAATAGACCAGCTCGTGGCGCGTCAGAGCGTGCAATTGTGCGTCTCGAGATGTTTATGAATGATGCCGCGCTTCCCATTCCGATCTGCAGTGCCACAAGCAGCGCAATATGCACGTCTTTTATTAGCGAGAGGGGAAAAATTCTCAAAACATTCTGAACTTTCCAATAGGGGTAAGCCACGGGTATTTAAACATACTGACAAAAGTGGGGAAACTGGGAGAAAATATAACAAAACTTGAGCTGGGGAAAAAGCGCGCTTCAAGATTGATTCACTGGAAGTAGGGAAATTTAAGGGAATTTTTTGGCAATTGGTAATGAGTCGCCGTTGCCCCTACATAACTATAAAGATAAGCTCCAAAATATATATTTTAAAATAATAAAAAAAATATATGTTAAATTTTGTAAATAGAATTGATATATATATATATTAAAATGAATATAAACATCTAAACTAAAATCGACAATAAAAAACATTAATATCAAAAAAATTGATTGAATATGAGGGAATTTTTTGGGAAGTGCTAATGAGACGCCTTTGAACGAAACGCTCGAGATAGTGTGATATCTTATATATGTATAATATATTACGATATAGAAACTATTTATGAAAGTTAATAATAATAAATACTTTCTCATAAGATATCTAAAAATAAAATAGTTAATAAACACAGTTTTAACGAAAAATTAATTTATTTTTTGATTTTCTAAGATTTATAACTACCTTTTATAAATTTATAAACTAGAAAAATCCATAAATTATATAAATAGGTTTTGCAAACGTAAAATATTATTTTATTAACAATATAATTCTTTTGTCTTTTTTATGTGGCTTAAAAAACTTAAATATTAAATAATTTAATATAATTTATTTAGCTTAAAGGGAAGAAAAATATATCTAAAATTTTAATATATTTTTTCTTTATCAAAATTCGAATGTTTTTTTACAATTCATTATCTTCCTTGGAGCCTCTATAATTTCACATATCTGTTACCCCGCTGTCGAATTCGCCGTAAAACGCGGCGAATTGACTACAGCTTAACTACAACACATGCGCACTTTCCAGGCAGACGCCGCCGTATTGTTCCAGCCGTATTAAGAGCGTCGCTTCAGCTGTTGTTGTTGTTGTTGTCGAGGGAGGGGCAAAGGGGCAAAGGGGCAGCCTAAAAGAGAAATATTTTCAATGCGAGCCGAAAAATGGAAAAACGTGGCGCAAACTTTTTGTGCAAAATCAGCGAAAACATGAAACGACATAAGTATGTCAAAATGCATGGAGAGATAGCAGCACACACACGCAGACACAGAGAGATTGGGAGACGAGGGCACGTACTTATATAAAAGGGCCTAGAGTACTTACTTACATATAGTATATATGGGCTATAGGGTAAATGTGATTCTGTGAGTGTGTGTGCGGATTCCCTATACACACACACACATAGAGATTTACTTTGTATTTGTGGCGCACATAAAGCAGACGGCAGAAGAGGCAAAATGGGAAATGTGAAATGTTTGGATGTTTGGGCTGGCTGGCATGTTGTTGTTGGGTGCCGCCCAGATGATTTGTGCCAGTGTAGGTGCCCCAACAAACAACAGCAACAACAACAACAACGACGACGGCATGGGCAGTCTTAAGGGGAGCCTTTGGCTGATGTAGCCAAGGCAACGAACGTCAATCACAGCGCAGAACGCAAAAATGGAAGAAAAATAACAACAACAATTTTCTGAAGGGGCATATGTGTGGGTGTATGTGTATGTGTTTTGTTTTGCTTTTCACACACACACACACAGATTGCGAACAGCGAAAGACAAATAAAAATGCGGATATGTTGGGCTAGGGTGGCTACAAAATACATACAAACGAATCCGAATATACATATCTACATATGTCTATATGTATTTATATGCATATATATTTTATTCAGGCAAAAATCCATATAATTCAATGGATTGGCTGAGAGAGCACCACAAAATGAACACAAAACAAAAAGCAACCGCAGCGTCGAGTATGGGGACAAATCGGAGAACTCGTCCTGTGGCCAGTCAGACATATTAATGACAAAATGATTATGATGACACTAGCTGGCTGCAGATAGTGGGTTGAAGCCATTGGAGTGGGGAAAAGGGGGCGGGGCAGACAATATGTAAAACAAGACAGCAAAAAACGAAACAGTTCAGCTTTAAATGTGACTTGAAGGAGGAAACAGATTGAGTTCAAAAGGGGTTTATTTTCAGGGAAAGCGCGTCAGCTAGTCGGTGTGTTGAATCTTAATGAAGCTGAAACTTATGAAAGCTGTTTTAAGCACTGCAAATACTTTAAAGAAAGTAGAGGAAAGGAAGCCATAAATTTCTTACACCAAATAATATGCCTATTGTTCAGAAGAATTGAGTTGCTTAGGTTCAAATGCTCATAGCTTTGTCAACAATTAAACGATTTTTATGAAATTCATATCTTTCATGAAGATTATCATTTACTTGAATTCTATATTTAAATTTTATTCCGTTTTGAAACGTAACATTGTATTTTTGTTGGAAAAAGAACCAAGTCTTCACAATTATTAATATATATTATTATTTCAAGTTGTATCTTTAATCCATTATGTATCTGCTTTACAAATTAGTATAAAACAAACAATAAAATAATTTAAAATTTGTCATAATTTTAGTCAAATCATATGAGAAAATTAAAAATTTGACTTATAGAGCTGCCAGACTCTTTAGTATTTAACTTCAAACTTACAAACCGAGCCGATTTTTATGATTGTGACAATTTTCTTCATGCTTTGTCCTCTTTTTTGATTCTATAAAAAGAAGCAAGGGGGTCCTTCGACAGTTTGAAAACATATTTTCATCCGAAATTTTGTATATGAAAATTTTGTCCTAAAATGATTTCTAGTGCCAAAATCATATCATTCAAAGTGATTTTAGCTATGTTTAAATTTTAATCCATTTTAATTTTTCAATTATAAACCCAAAGAAAAAAGTATACCACTGCAAACTTTCAAAGCTCTGTCAATTTTTAACCGATTTTGGCAGATTTCATAATTTTTGGTCACGTCTTGTTTTTGTTTTAGTAAATTCTAGAGTTTAAGATGCACAAATCAAGTTGTCTAGAATTCTTCTATTGATTATAATATACCATTTTGATAGATTGAGACTACCCATATACAAAAACATCTCACCTTTTATAGCACCTTTCAGGTCCTACTCTTGTCCAGGTTACTTATGGTTTCTCGATGCTTTGCGGGCTTTGGCAACTGCTGCAACGCACTTTGACACGCCCCCCGCCCCTCGGCCCACTCAAACACTTTCAGTTTTCTTCGGCTTTGGCACCTAGCTGCTTACTACAATCAAAAATAAAGAAACCAGGCACCTCCTTAAACCGAACGAGAAACGCCAGCAACAGAAGCCCGCAACCCAAGAAGCCGAGTAACCCCATCTCTCGCCCCCTCCCCAGCGCCCGCTCACGCTAGGCAGCCTGTGGGCAAACGGCAAAGCCAAGAGCTGGCGCCACGTTAATTAGATTTTGCGGTTTTTGTGTTGTGCAAACTTCAAAAGCAACAGCAACAGCAGCAGCCGAGGCTGAGGCCAAAGCCAAAACGCCAAAATGTATGCTTTAAAAATTGCTCTGTGATACAGCATCAAATTGGAATTGAAGGCTCTGCTGTGGGTCGTTTCAGCAATAACTCCAGCAACAATAACAAAATCGATAAATACAACTTTGCACAATGCGGCAACACTTTCACGCACTTTACCACGCCCCCAACGCCCTGCCCGCCTCTCAAGACGAAACCACCCGAAAGTATGCAAGCAGCAAGTTTTTTAAGCAATTAGTGTACAATTTCTTAATTTATTCGCTGTCGCCAATTTATCAACACACACACACACACACACAGTGCGTAGGAGAAGGATGTTCCAGGACCTTCAAGTGAAATATTATTATGAGAACGTGTTGGGCAGCGGACTGCCTGTCAAGCCTGAAGGGTAAAAACTACCCAAAGACCAAAAAAAAAAGGGTTAAAGGGTTGTTTGTCGCTGGCTTAACATATGCTATATGCTATATGCTATTTGGGCATAGTTTTTCATGCGAAATATGAAATACTATTTATAACTATATCAGAGAAGATGCACGAATTAAGTATGCATATATGTGTGTGTGAGTGTGTGTGTGTGTGAGCGTTATCAAAGCATTGAAAGCCGCCTTGGCTTGTGGCTGTTAATTAAGTTATGATGGCAACCCACAAAACATATATATATATATATATATATATATATATGTATATATGTGGAGCGTTGGCATTTCTCTAGTTCCTGGTCTGTTAGGCCGTCAGTTTATGAAATTTTCATTAATTTTCGACCACAAGAGAGTTGATGCTGCTGCTGCTGCTGCTGCTGATGGGCCCTTCGGGCTGACAGCGGTACGAAAACTTGACGACACAGCAATTCTAATGAAATTTGCGACATGTATGACAGGCATGCGATAGAGATGGAGAACTTATATATGTAACCCCTAAAATGTGAAACCCATCAAACGATATATCTCTGTGTATGTGTGTGGGGTGGGGTTAAACTTATGACAACGTCAAAAAGTATGCTATGATTTGTCGCACGTTAGTTCTGAAGCCCTTGAAGAACTTTTGCCCTCTCTCTTTGATGGATGATGACAAATGTAGCTGAGCGAAAAGTTTTTCTTTTCCTCCTAATTATATGATAATCAGCAAGCATCAACAGTTTCGTTTTTGCTTTTCTCAATATATATATCCATATATAAATGTATATTCGAGTTATAAAAGACTGTTTTTAATTAGGTGTCCACTTAAGCAGGCCTTTGCTGCGGCTTGTCTAGGCCTAATCATCATAACAATGGCCTGACCCTAACACATTTACAGTTCATTTCGGTGTCAGTAGCGGCTGGCTTTAGCACTTCCAATATAATTTAGATTTATCGCCCGATTTTCGCATAAATATCGACCATTTCTGGGTAAGAGGCGGGGGCGATTTTCTGAATTAAGGCATCGCCTATTACTCGCACTCGCTTTTTTGTATGTGTATGTGCGTGTGTGTGTGTGTGTGTTCGCTGATGCATAAAAGCTCTTGCTTTGAGTGCCTTGCCCCGGTCTAACGACTTGTAGATACGATTATATAAGCATGTATATAACATGTGATATCCAGAATTCAGCCATGAATCTGCGTAGGTGTGCGTGTGTGTGTGTGTGTGCGTGTGCATTGTAAAAAAGAAATTGGTCTTTAGATAATGCGTTAGCAAATGATAAATTTTGTTATAGACTTCAGCAAATTTAAAGGCTTCGCGATCTGTTTATTGAGTAATACATAAGCATAATACAGAAGCAGTTCGTAACCGTTTCCGAATGTGCACGGAGTCAGGTATTTCCTTTCAGAAAAAATTGATATCTGATTCAAGATAATGTGTCTTTACAGAGTTTTCCAAAAACTGCAATGATTTTATCTAAAATACATCTGAAAAGTTTATTTCAAATCTTACTTTTTAAGATCTTAAATTACCGTTTCAACAACCGTTTCATAAGCTAGTAAGTGACAAGACTCTAGTTTATCTTAAGATTTCCTATAGAAAACTCTAACAACTTTGCTTGAAATTAATCAAAATCTTTTCACCAAATCATTCACTTTAATATCTCGAATAACCGATTCATAACCGCTTCTTAGCCGCTTTTTAAAGTATTGCTTCTTAATGAGAATTCCTGTTTATAAAGCTCTGAAAGCTTCTTCCCATCTTAAGCCATATTGTTCGCTTCATCCGTAATAAAAGACCTTTCGAATGAGAGATCTTCCATCTATCTATCGTCTATCTTTTATTCATCTTTCTAACAGCTGCTTTCCATATTATCCAATTACATATTGGTACCCTATCAATTGATACCCTATCATCGGCCTCATCTTGACAGAGCTAACTCGCCTTAACACTTGACTGCCTAGCCATATTTTCAAGCACAACAATAGAAACAGTAAAAACAATAAAGAACAACACGGCATTTAGCATTAAGCACACAACAAGCTGAGTGGAAAGGGAGGGAGGGGGCAGAGGTCAGGGGACAAAAGCACCCACCCCGAGCTGTCCGAAAAATTAACGCAAAATCAAAGTAAAAATGCGATAAATTGGCGACGACAAGCGCAACGGGCAAACACACAACACACAATAAAACAATAACAAAAACACAGTTGGCAACGCGTTTTGTGGAATGGCGCGCGCTTTAAATGAGCGAAAATCGGTCGAGCATATCAAATTGAAAAACTCCAAGGCAACGCGCGCTGGAGCGAGCGAAAAGAGGCGGCGATAGCGAAGAGTCTAAAACGTGGACTCAAATTGTGGGTCTAGTGCTGATGCTGCTGCTGCTGCTGATGCGATTGTGGCGCGTGATGCTTTTTGCGTATCCTAGTGACACACAAATACGCACACAAACACACGCATACTCAGAAGAAACATAGAAAAACGGGCAACAGTAATCATTGAGGGGCGTGGGGTCTGGGCAGCTGAGTAGACATTGATTGCTGATGTGGCAGGTTGTTAGGTTACAGTCAACGTGAAGCCTCGAATGAATGACTAAACTGATTCGAAGAGCCAGCCAGCCAAGCTGATGGATGGCGCATATTATGTGTGGGATTAGCCAGCAGGCGGCAAAGAAATAACAGTTCATTCAACAGAACTTAAAGCAACTGTTTCGCAAACACAATTATTACAGCTTTATCTGACGCTTCACAGCCGAAGAAATGACTCAAAAACAAAATAGTCAAAAAAACAACGGTACTCTAACCGCGCCCCACTACTCAATAGCTGCTCATATCATTCGCCAGTTGTTGTTGTTGCTATTTTTTTGTTTTCTGCTTTGCACTCTTTTTTTACCGGCTTTAAGCGATGCACTTTTTGTGTGCCGCCGCCTGCCATTGTTTTTGTTATTGTAGTTGGCAAAATTGTTGCGTTTCGCATATTAATTTCTTCCTGTCTTCGTCATCATCATCATCTTCATCATCATGATGATGATGGCGATGATAAGCTGTGTTACAATATTGTGGCTTTCCCCTTCATTCACTCTTTAAGCGCTCTCTTAATGCTCTCTTCGGCGCTCTTATTGGCGCAACCTTCCAGCCATATGTGTGTGTGTGTGTGTGTGTTTGAAAATAAAGTAAAATAACAGTGCATGTGCTTGTGCTTGTTCGTATGTATTGCTGTTTTACTCTATTTTTTGTGTACGTTAATCGCACTATTTGAGTCATGTGCTTAATAAATATTTTGTCGGCTAGTTGAGATGCAAATTCGGAGGCATTTTCCAGTCACAACACAACACAAAACGCAAAAGCAAAACAAAGCCAAGTGCAAAATCAGGCATAGCGCACATGTTTGCCATTTTCTTGCAACCCGCTCGCTCGCGCAAAATTTTCAGGCTTCATAATAACACCCCCACCCGTTATAGCCACCGTATGCTCCTCACTCTCTCGCTCTCTTGCGCGCTCTGTCTCTCTTGGTGGCCAGTCAGTCAGGCAGCCAGGCAGCTATCCAGCCAGCAGCCAGTAAGCCCGGCACATGGCAGCCACGCGTTCGCTCTCGCGCTCTCCCACTCAGATGCACTACGCTCAACTATACAAAACACCTTACATAGCTAAGGCGAAACTAAACTATGGCCGGCTCGCTCGCACGCGTGTCGTTGATGGGGCGAACATTGGCATTTGGGAGAGCGGAGAGAACGCGCGGCAGAGCGTAAGATGCGCGTGCTTCGGCAACGGCTACGGCTATGGCCAGTCCGCAACTCGTCGTGCACTCGTCGTCGTGTTGTAGTAGAAGCTCCCTTTAGGCCTCTTGTGTTGTATTTTCCAGCCGCCCGCCGTTTTTCGTTTGGCCAGCCCATGTGCAATGTGCCGCTATTCGTCTCGTCATTTTACCGTTTCACTGCTCTTCGGTTGTGTGTTTGTTGATGCTCTATAGATTGTTTGATAGGTTTGACAGTAATATCTAATTGGACGTTGATAAATGTAAGCAAAATATTCTAATACGACATTTCGAATTTTTATTTATAATACTATATAGTGAGCTAGATATGTAATTAATTTTGTAATAGATCAGATTCCCTTTTAGCATAATTAACAAATTTTTATAAACTGTAAAATTTAAAAGAACAGATCTATATATCTTTATTTTGAGCTAGCCGATATTCGATTTATCTCTTATCAGAAACTTATTTGATTCGTAGAGCATACGTGACTTCGTGTGCCCTTCGTTTTTGGCGTTTGTGTTTTTGCTTGTTTTGGTTCGACATCGAACCAGACACAAGCGCACACACATGTTCGATGCTCTCGCCAATGGCCAACGCGTTGCGTTCGGTTCGCAGCGCTCGCATTACGAGCCGAACGGCTGCCCACACACACGCACACAGTGGCAACGTGTATTTTGTTTACCGTTACTCGTTCGTTGCCGGCTGTTGCGTTCGCTGGTTCGAATTGGTCGTGAGTTTCGTACATTCGTTTTTGTTGTAAGTTCGTTCGCGTCGTCACATTCGGCCGCTCGTGTGAACCGTTGTTAACCGTTGGTTCGTCTTTTATCCACTTCTCGTCATTTGCAAGCGCCGTCCTTTTTCAGTATGAAATTGAGTTTTGTGTAGTTAAGTCGGAATATTTCGTATGATTCTCGTCGACAGTCGTGTGACATTTGTTCAATATAATAAAAATATTCAACGCAAACAAATAATACTAATAATATAATAAACACAAATTATAATTACAAATATATATATATAATTCGCTTAAATATTTCCAAAAATAAAATAAACAAATAAAAAATTATATATCAAAACCAATTTAATAATCAAATTCGCCAGCCAACCAAAACAAAACAACTTTAAACAAAAAATCAAGAAGAGTTTATCAAATCACAAACAAAATATAACTAAAGTTTATTATTGTTAAACAAAAACAGAAATTAAGTAAGAATAGAAATAAAAGTAAAAGAGAGTTTTTGAAAACAGAAATTTTTATTCCTTTGCACAGTTTCAAGAGTATTTTCTAAAAACACTTTAAAACGTTTTTTGATTCATCTTTTAACATTTTTCTTTCATTTGAGCTCACAAAAAAAAGAATTTTTGATAAACAAACACAAAATAATTAGAAAACAAATTGTAAACAAAATAGAAATAGAACAAAAACACGAAGAAAAACGCAGTTTGATTTTTCACTCTGTTCTATTTTTTACTTCTACTTTTTTTCGAATTTTCCAACGTAAACAAACATTGGAAAATTGTTTCACATGAAAATGTTTTTATTAAAATGGAAATGTAAATGGAAAATTGTGAAGTGTGGAAAATTGTGGCACAAAGTTTGTGTTCTTATTGAATTTGAATTTGAATTTGAATTCCAATTGGAATTTGAATTGGAATTGATATTTAATTTTGTTTGCCAATCTTAATATATTGTGTGATTCCATAATTCTGTTTGCATTTTCAATTCCAATTTCCATTTCAATTCTTGGCATATATATTTATATACATATATTTATATATTTAGAAAGATATATGTATATATATCTAAGTTAATTGAATTTCTGCATTTGCCTCTTTTCATCATTTTTGGCAAAGAATTTTTCATTTGGCTTTGTTGCTCGCTTCAATATTTTCCATATTTCTTTGCTTTTCTTTTTCCTTCAGTCTCTGGAATTATTTAATTTTTGCTTTTCTTTTTATTGCCCGTTTGATGGGCGCAAATGGAAATTAATAAATTTTGCAAACAAAAATTTGCGAGTGTGAAATGCCGGAAAATTGTTTGGCAAATTTCTCAAAAATCTGTGCAAAGTGTGAACAAGAATTTAGTGTCAATTGAAAAGGAAAAATTTATTTTGAATTGGCAAAAAATAAATGTTTCAAATAGTTTAAAACCAGCTAAAAAAGTTATAGTAAAAAAATTGGCATAAATTATTAATTTAAAAAAATTTTACTTTTTTACTTCAATTAGTGGTTTTAAATTTTAAACTTTAAAAAATTTATTATCTTTAATAAAAACTGTTTTAGGTATTTATTATTAAAATAAGTTTCATATATAGTTGCAAAATTAAAAAAAAAATTTAAGAGAATTCTTTCATATAAAGTGAAACAGCCTAAAAAAATATATTTCAATTTTTTTTAATAAGTGATTTGGATTATTTTTGCTTTATGAATTTTTTGGCAAGTTTCTGCTTTAAGATTGTGAAGAAATTTTATTAAATCAATAAAAGTTAGGCTTAGTTTCTATTTATAATAGAAAAGTTTGTGCACAAATATTAAAAAGACTTGAGCGAAGTTTTATAAATGTTTTTGATCAAGTGCTTTGAAATATTTGCTTCATAAATTTATGAATTTCAAGAATTTATTTAATAGAGTGAAGACAAATGTGGCTCGAATTCAATAAATTCAATAAGCAATTGCTTTTGTTTCAAAATTCTAAGAAATTAAATATATCTATAAAAATTGTAGTTAAAAATAAAGATATATATCTATATATATATATTAATATCTATTATCTCTTATAAGAAACTAGTAGTTTATAGATATTGATCTATATGAAGATCTATTTTCTCAGATAAGAAATTAAAAGAAAATAAATAAAGATTATGTATTCTCGAGATAATAAAATACTTCTCATATTCAAATTTGAGTTTGTTAATATGAGATAATAAAGATTTTCTCACCTTCCAGGTGCATTATTCATAAAAACAACTTCCAACTGATATCAAATGAGATAAATTTATTAGAGAACAAACAAATAAAAACAAAGCTTAAGTACTTATTAACATAGATAAATGATATTTGAAAAATTTTCATTTCATTTGATTTTCATTCGTATTTCCATTAAGATTCTCGTATTCTTCAAATTTCCAAGCAATTAAATTTGTTGTCTTATCATCAAAAGCGAAAATAATTCAAAGCACATATATAAAAAATAGCTGCCTAACTGTACTCCAATGAACATGGCAAAGCGAGAGAGGGAGAGCAAATACGTTTAACAATAATAATAATCATATATTCATTTTTAGAAAAGCAAAACAACAAAAACAACACAAAATAAACGTGTGTGCTTAAATACTGGAAAACACAGATAAGATAATTTATATACACGCACAGCAACAACAACAACAACAACGACAACAGCAAAAAATCTATATATACATACATTGAATAAGAGCAAAAGAGAAAGCAAATAAAAAACAACTCAAGTGCAAAAAAAAAACAAATCAAAAAAAAGTGTTGAAAAAGTAGCAAAAAACAAATTTAAATATATATACACAAATAAACATATATTTAAAAATAACACAAATAAAAATAAAAAACAATTAGCAAAAACTGAAGCCAAAAAGCAAAAACCAATTAACAACGATAATAAAAAATTGAAAATTTTTCTCGCAACGTTCCAGTGCAAATCGTTCCATATGGTTCATATTATTGAATTGGTCGGCCAGCCGAAGGTTGAGTTTGCTCAACAAGTTACTGTGAGTATCCGCTATAAAGCACCAGCACCAGCACCAGAGTGTGTTCCAAGCGAAAGAGAGAGAGAGAGAGAGAGAGACACACACACACACAGTTACACATATGCAGGCAAATGATAATAAATCTTGTGTCTGTAGTCACGTAATGACAACTTAATACAAATACACCCAACTACATGTGTATGTATGTGCAAAGGCAAACAAAAAATATTACAAAAACAATATTAAAGCGAAAGAAATTCATTTGCACACACACACACGCACTTTTTATTATGTTGTTTGGGTGTCGCCTTTTTTTTTGCTGCTCCTCGCCTCGCTTTTGGCTTTGCCCAACATATTTTGACAATTAATCATTCGGGGCTTTGTGCAGCGCGGCGAGACGAGGCGAGGCAGCTGCGGCGAAATGCCAAAAATCAGCGCCATGTCTCGCTGTTTGTTCACACACACACGCGTGTGTGTGTGTGTGTAGGTCAATGTGACTTGTCTGTGTGTGTGAGTGTGTGTGAATCTCTCTGAAGCTTAGCCACGCAATTTTTGCAAGCGGCAACAGCTGTGCCGTTTGTTTGTTACAGTTATAATTGTCGGTAGCCAGCAAGTGCATTGACTTCCTTTGTCCTTGAGAGTCGCTAGAAAAGTGGCACAAAAAAGTATGCTACAAGAAAGTGACTTTAATTTAAGTGATTGATGTTGGTTTTTTATTTTAAAGAAACGCACTTTAAGTTTTAAAAAGTTATATTTTTCACTATTATTTCTGGTTTAATTAAGAAGTTATATATATTTAATGCTAAGAATCCTGCTACTGAATATCAGCCCGTATTTATGTACATATTTATAAATGTATATACTTTTAGCACTAACTGTATGCCCCATTTCTTTCCTTTATCAAAAGTTTCTCCCCTCAATTGAGCTACTTTTAAGGTTTCTCTCGCTTTATATGCTTTCTCTTCATTGCT
This sequence comes from Drosophila gaucha, assembly GCA_035045545.1. NCBI lineage: Eukaryota > Metazoa > Arthropoda > Insecta > Diptera > Drosophilidae > Drosophila > Drosophila gaucha. The sequence goes on from JAWNOY010000292.1 coordinate 4,927,149, forward strand.
TTAAGCTCAACCATATGGCTGCTTATCTATAGATCCCGTTTTATTTCCTTTTCCGTCTATCTCCAGTTTTTGCTCTATAAAGACTTTCTTAAAGTTGATGCAAAATTTAGAAACTTAAATTCTAATCGGATTTACATACATTTTTTTTGCGCTATTCTCTTGCAGCTGACTGTGAGTGCGTGTATGTGTGTGTGCGTGTGAGTTGTTGTTACTGTTATTGTTGTCTGCTTGTCACCCTCTTCTTGATTTTATTACACAGTCTCTTTAGTTCTCGGTCTCAGCGACTATTGCGTAAATTTCATTGTGTATTTCACTTTTATGGTGGTTGCTTGTGTGGGTGGCTGCTGCTGCTGCTGCTGCTGCTGCTGCTGCTTCTTCTTCAGCTTCTACTCCTGACGGGTATTGCAGGGGGGAGGGGGAAGAGCGAATGCGTGCGACGTGCGTGCGTCGACAACGCTGCCCGCTGCCGGCGTCGCAGTTGTTCTTTGTTGTGCTTTGTGCGTGTGCGTGTGCGTGTGCCTTTCTCGCTCTCTCCTCCTCGCTGTCTGTCTGTCTGTTTTACTTTTATCCCTGCCTTGGGGATGTTCGATGTTCCATTGCGTTTGCTTATTCTAATGATGACACATGCGTTCTCTCCACTTGGTTTGCTTATTGGGTTATGTTGTTGTCCTTCATTCTAGTTGCTATTGTTGTTGTTGTCGCTGTTCCTGTTGTCCGCTGCTTGTCTCTTTCCGTTTCTCTCTTGTACTTGTATTGTTGTTCAATATTTTTGTGCCACTTGTTTTGAATTTTTCTACATTTTTCGCATCCTTTTTATTCTGCTGTCATTGTCGTATCTCCAGTTGTTGTTGTTGTTGTTGCTGCTGCTATTACGTGCGCGCTAAGTTGCTCGTTAAATGCTTAAGTGGAGCAGAGTCGTTGACACAGTTTTCTCTTTGCCCATTGCATTCGCATGACTCACAGCCCTCACACGCACACGAGCGAAAGAGACAGACTGATAGACTGACAGCTAGAGATGGGACGAAGAAGTTTGTCGAACTGCTTTTAAAGTTTTATTTTCGTTTACGAGCAAGTTTTCTTTGTTGACTTCGCATGCAATTGTTAAGCTTGTGTCATCAGGACAATGCAAGCCAGCACACTTAAAGGCTAAGGATTCCCAAAAAAAGCTGTATTGTTCAGCTGATAAGAAGTCGACTCCATTAAAGTTTCTATAGGAATTTAGGAGAATTCGTTACGAGAAGTTGGCAAATGTTTCTTTAACTTTGCGTACGAGGCAGGAAAATATAGTTGTAGATTGACTTATAAGTTATAAGAAGATATCTCTCTATAGTTCCTTATATAGTATATTATTGAATGCTCTAATTCTCTGCTTAAAAATCTACATTTCTGTAGTCCCATTTTACATTTCTCTATATTCTCTATGATATAATCTTTTAAATTTATCCACATCACATCCTTTATATAGTCTCTCCATTCTCACATTATTTTAATTTTAATTACACAATCCAGTTCAAAGTTGAAAAGACTTTTCCTTTTCTTTCAGCTTTCTATTGTTGTTCAAGCCATTCGTTTGTCTTGCGCTTGGCGCCCTTCTATTACATTCTCATAAATCGCAGCTGGCAAAGAAAGTTTTTTAAATTCCATACCATGTCCTTCTTCACCTTGGACCCTGCTACAATATTTATGTTTATTAGCCAGGCAATTTCGCCGACTTAGGCAATTACCCAGCCAACAAAAGGCGTTGGCGCTTTTCAATATTTATGCCCCCGGCCAGGTGGGGAGCTCTCTAATAATATGTAAATGCTTGGCAGAACCAGAAGTCGTGGCATAACAACGACCACAAACCCGTTATTATTATTGTTGCATATGCCGAGGCGTTTTTGCCTGTCGTTTTGTTTTCCCAAGCAATTTGCTAGGCATGTAATTTAATAGCTAGGTGGCAACCCTGCACTCTACACTCTGCCATGCAGTCAGCATGTGTGTGTGTGTGTGTGTGTGAGTGTGACAGGAGCTGTTGACGCGCCTCAGGTGGGACAGCCAGGTATGTCAACAGGCAAATTATGCCCAAGGTAAAGCGCAGACAATGAAGTCCTGGACGATTAGGGAAAGCCTTCGTGGAGAGGTTCGTGCGGAGAGCGGCCTCTGTGAAAAGCGATTCCTTGGAGTGTTGCAATTATGAAAGGTTACGCTAAATTGTGTGTGCATAATTGCTGAGAGGCTTCAGGACTTGTAGCTAAAGCGAAACGCCTGGAATGTTCACATATGTATATGTGTGAAAATATATAAAATGTTTAAATTATATAGATGAATAGGGAATTCGAAATGATATATAAGTCGAATATGATATTATATATACTTTGGAATGTGGTATATAAGTAGGGAATGTCTTTTAATACATGGGAGATATACGAAATATATGGAATATAAATGGAGTATTTAGAATAGATGGAATATATCTAGATATTAAGATTACGTTCGAGTATGGAATCTATATTCAAAGAGAGCTGAATTTGGAATGGAATGTAAAGAAATATAAGAAAAATAGATGAATATGTAAAATCTGGCTGAATGTATGGATTGTAGAAAAATAAATAGAACATATATATGTGAATAAATTTCATATATATAAGGATGAAGACATGGAAAAATGATGTGCAAATTAGAAGTAAATAAAAATGAATAATTAATTAATATATAGGAATTGAGGGAATGGTTTAGATCATATAGAGTATGTAAAAATTTATCAGTTATATGACCATAAATTATAGATGAGTATATGAAAACGATATAAATACAGCGTATGTATTCATATGGAATATGATATCATATGGTATATATTCTATATCACAAACTATATCATGTCATGGGATATAGATGCTCTATATTACATACTATATTATGTTCTATATCGCATACCATATCATATCATTTCATATAATATGATAGTTTATATAGAAATAAGGAAAGTAAATGAAAAAGATATAAATATAGCGTATGTATTAGTATATAGAATATAATAATAATACATGGGATATAGATTCTATATTTTTCATAGACTTATAAATGTTCTACATCATATTTCATAGTATAAATTTATTCTATTGTATATCATATACCATATCATATTATATCATAGGTTATATAGAAATATGCAAAATAAATGAAAATGGAAATATTTCTAAACCTCTGTTCGAATATGTCATATGTGAAATAATATATGACATATATGGAATTAATTTGAGTAGGAGTATTAAATGAATATATGGAATATATATGGAAAAACTTACACATCGGAAATGTTCGAAATATTTTCAACCACCTGAACAAATTTTCATTCAAACTCAATATTTTGAGGGCCTATAAAACTGTAAATCCAGCCATATATCTTCCGGTCATATAAGTCACAAAGAAACCCTTAACTCTTAACTTATTGTTATTATTACTATATAGTTTCCTATACCTCGAAGCCAGACATTCCTCTATATATGGCCATAGTAAATTATTTGGGTTTTTCTTTTTTGCTTCTTTTATTAAATTGTTGGCCACGCGACTCGCTCGTTGTGCGAGGTGACATTTTTATAGCTTTGTTAACAGGCCCAAGTTTCTTTTTTGATGGAAAACTACAACCCCTGCTCCCACGCTGGCTGAGCAACCCCCACCCTGGCGGGCGGCACACGTCGCTCTTTGTTTTGCTGGGCATGTTTAGCGTTGATTATGCTTTGTGCTCGACTAGGAAAAACTCACCCTCTATCGAGCTGTCGCCTTCTTATCGCTCACCGAGCTGAGCGGCATTAAAATTACTTGCGTGATTAACGCACACCCTCGAGCGTGTCGTGGGTCCAACTACCCCCTCCCCAGCCCCACTCTGGTTTTATCTATGGCTGCCTGCCTTAATTGTGGGTCTTCCATTTGGCTATCGATCGATTTCGATTACGATTTCGATTGCGTTTCGATCTGCACAGCTCATTAGGCAATGTATGTACATATATATATGTGCTATATATATCTTGCTTGTATATGGTATACTTTTATGACCTTTTGGGCATTTGCTCGCTTTCTATTGTTTTGCTTGGTTTTGTTTATTGCTACAGCGCTTCAAAAATAGCTGCACAAATGTAAACAAAAAGCGCACAACTTTTCTGACCAGCAGCTGCGTGCGTCATGTGCACAGATTTTCCAGATGCTCCATCCGCAACACGTACGCACTCTCTCTCTCTCTCTCTCTCTCTGTCTCTTTCTTACTTTGTATATATTTTTCTCGTTGCAGCGTTTTTCCATATACTTAATTTTTGCCTAGCATAATTTTTATGGCTTTGCCAAAGTGCAAAACCGCATAAAGTGGATTCTTTTTTTTTGCATTTTCCAGTTTTCCGTTTTTTTTGTGCTTTCTTCTAAACAATAAATTGGCGTTTATTTATGTGGCACGGCAAAATGCTAGCTGCAAATCTGCATATTGAATAGCTTATAGTGATTATACGAACAAGGCCTATGCAATTGCATTTGATGTTAAATGTGGATTGAATGGATTATTGCCAATGCAGGTCAACTCAGGCATTATTAAGATTTTTATATCACATTTTGCACATTTTTAATTTTAAAGCAGCTTTTTCTATTTTAAAAGTAATATTCGTGCTTGCATAGGAGTTTTTGTGATAATGAGACGATGAACACATCTCTAACTGGAGCAGGTAGCTGCCTACGATCAGTTGCTCAGTTGTATGAGAGCGAGCGAGATGGCAGTGTAGTCTAAGCGTAGCTTGGCACAGCAGAGCGAGCAGTTGACAGAGCTGACAACAGAGGGTGCTCTACTCAAGTGGAAAGCACTTGCCCTACCTTCCTCTCTATATAACTAAATAACCATCACTAAATATCTTACACTCAATATATTAGTTGCTGTTTCATAATTGATTGCCCAGATCCTTAGCCAACTGGCTCATAAATCAACTAAATTATGTTACTGAATAACCAGAAAAAGAAATATTTACATTTACATGCAAGGCCAATTTTTCTCTTATATTTTTTTTGTCGGTTCAGGAGAAGCCAAACAAACCGCTAATTGTCGATAAACAACCAATAAAATACAAATTTCCCAAAAACATTTATCAAAAATAATATAAATAATAACAATAACCAGGGCACACACACACACACAGACTCACGTACGCAGGGGCGATAAATAAAATTGTGAAAGGAAACTCGAACAGCTTTGAGCGGCGACGACGAGGACAGGAGAAGGACAACAACAAACGACAAAGTGTATGGAAAATAGTGTTTGACAGCTCATAAAAAATAATGTCGTATTCATTAAGGTTGCCAATGTAATGCGTGTGTGTGTGCGTGTGGGAAGTTCTTGATGTTAAGGTTGAGGCTGTTGCTGGGGTTGCCAAAAGCGAAATTCATTTTATTTACGACAGGAAGCAGGCAGAAAGCAACAGCAAAAGCACTCGAAACGCACGCATGTAAAGAGAGAGAGTGGGGGAGAGGGAGAGCTATATGTACATATTTACTCTGCGAAGAGTGGCAGCGTGGTGAGAGGGAAAGGCAAGCCAAAAGCATTTAATTGAAATGCAGCTGAGTAGAGAGCGATGGAGAGAGAGGTGAGAGAGGGCAATACGCAAAAACTAAGAAAAACGCGTCAAAACAAACGAAGGCAAATACCGTTGACAATGTCAGACTGACAGACAATAACTACGCATCTCACTCACGCACAGGCACGCTGGCTCTAGCCCTCTCCCTCTGACGCAGGTGCTTTGTAAGTGGCGCCAATATTTGTATTGTTGTTGTTCTTACACTTGACGAAAGCAGCGCTGCCATTGTTGTTGGCATTACCTTTTTAAAGGCTTGCGTGTCAAAGTTTTGTTGTTGTTGTTGTTGCTGTTGTTGATGTAAAGAGGCTCGCATAGTGCTTGAAAATTGTTTTCCATTAGGGTGGCTCGCTTTTAGTTTTTGTTTTTTTTGCCCCGTCTTTTTTTTTGGCATGGGGTGCGTTTCGTTCGTTCACATGCAAATGCTACAAGGTGTTATACTTTATGTACATTTAATTGAGACTTATTAGGTAGTGAAGTGTTCTACTCGAACGCCGGCCGAGGTTCCACTTGGCAGTTGGCTTGTTGATAGTGTCGTTAGCTTGTTTTTGGCTTCAACTTCTATTAATTCAAATTAAAGACGTGCTAAAAGGGAATGATTTCAATTAGGGGAAAGTTTTATGAGCAAGAAACTTGGTAAGAACTTTCTTAAAGATGTTTTCTTGTTATAAAATAAGAATATTATTCTTAGAAACTAGCATTTGCTTGAAGAATTGTATATCTTATCTATTATATATCATCTTTGTCAACTTTTGAATATAGAATAATATTCTAATCTAATATTAAACATTTAAGTTTTTTTTTCTATAAGAATAAATATGCTTTCATCCATTCTATTCTAAATTCTTATGAAAGAATCTTAAGATAGATTAGTTTGCTCATCTCTTTAACATTCCTCAATTTTACTACAGATCTATCTATTCTAAAATAAACCTTTTATATATATATGATATTTTCTGCTTTCTTATATTATATTTCTTTATATTTCTAAAATATTGATTGATTTCTTTAGATTTTTTCCATTCACTCTTATAAATAATTTCTTTAAATTTTTTATTCCTTTTGCACGTTTGCAACTTACATTTGAGCTTAAAGTAAATCTGCCGAAATCTTTATGCCTTAGCTACATAATTTCTTTTCGCATAAAAGATGCATATGCATTTCTGTGTCAGTGTCTAAATGTATCTGTGTATCTGTATCTTCATCTGCATGTGCATCTGCAAGATACATGCGTCATGTATTTTTTATACACTCCTCCAACATCATCTTTCTGCTTTGACAAAATGTATGACATTTGCATATCGCATAACCACCCAACCACCCAACCACCCACCAGCCTTTCAGTTGGCAAATTTTACCCTCTCATACATAGTTTTCCATTTGCCCAGTCTCGGCAGCTGCTGCTGCTGCTCTTTGGTAGTTTTTCCCTTGAAAAATGCAGCAAAAGCCAACGAACTGTAACTGGACGTCGTTTTCATCAATATCAATGGGCGATTTGGGCGGCCGGGGCCAACGACACGGCGAATGTTGCAACTTGCAACATATGCGAACTGCCTGACTGCCTGGCTCGACCAGGGAGGTGGTCAGGGGGCGTGGTGTGGACAGCAGCAGCGCGCAATACAACGCATCATTTTTATTGTTTGTCGGCGAGCAACAGCAACATAACAACAACAACAACAACAACAACAACAACTGACGACGACGTCTATTGAAAATAGAAAGCATATGCTGAAAGGCAGCTAGTGCGGGGGTGCGGGGGGAGGGAGTAGAGGGTGGCAAAGTAGAAACCGTTTCGTGCTTTTGTATTTTTGCACCGAAAATAGAAAAAAATGCAATACTCAAAAAACTCGAATGCGCATTGAAGTGGCGGCGTCTAATGTAGCTGAAGTTGTTGCAACTGCCACGGCAGAGGCCGGGGCAGAGGGGGGCATATGGCAGGCAGCTAGTCGAACTTGGTGCACACGCAGTAGCTTAGCAATATTTCAGAGTTATTTCAGTTTTGCTTCTCTTATTTTATTCTATTTTTCATTGTGGTTCAGATTTCATTGGCGTGGGAGCTCTTCGAGTATGCACTTTGTGTGAGGAAAATTATGGCATATAGCAGAGATATCAAACACTAGGCATTATATAGAGAAAATATTTCATTTTATAGATTGTAATTTATTAAAAAATTATTATAATTGTAAAGATTAAAAAATATATTTTGCATTCCTTTTTTCAGTCTGCCTGTAAATCACTTTTTTATCCATGCTAAAGCAATTCCCTCCGCCTATTTGCCACACACGCAGCTCCTATTTTTTGTGATTGCCCACTTATTCAATTTGCCAACCCCTCTCCGTGCTTCTCATATTGTTTACCTCGCACACAGTGCAAAAGGCATCAACTGGTTTAATTTAACGCTACACGCACACGCACTGTCGCCTTTGCAATCTATGAGAGTCCCTCCCAGCCCCTACCCCCTGGAGCTCCACAAGAGCTACCGCTAAATCGTCACTAATACGCCGACTTGTGCTCAGCGTTGCGTGCGTGCAGGCAAAAAGGAAGAAAAAAAAACTAGTATTTCGCTTAATAACTGCCACAGGCGGGGGCAACAGCACTTTGCCACACGACGCGTCACATGTGGCAGCTAGTTGCATGCAAATCCTGGCTCACAGCTGCAACTGGACAATGCACAATTCATTCAGTGGCTCCTCCTACTCCTACTTACTACTACTCGCCTTCGTTTCTCATTCTCGTTCTCGTCTGCCGGCAATCGGCTTGCAGCTCCTACATTTTATTTTCCTTCTTTTTTTATGTTTTGTGTAAGCCTTCCCTTCGGATTTTTTTTATGTACTTTTTTTTTGTTGCTGCAAGTTTGTGTAACTATTTTCCATGCGCATGGGCATTGCAGGCACCACCACCAACACCACCAGCAGCTGAGTGCAGCGGCGGGACAGCGGTTCGGTGGGACGTCGGGACGACAAGCAGCCGGCGCCGGCTGGATAACCAACCAGAACGAGGCGCTGAGCAACTGGAGCATTGCTACTATTTATTTGTGCCGGCTGTTGTTGTTGTTGTTGTTGTTGTGCCACTGTCTATCTGTGTGTGTGTGTTAGAGTGTAAGCGTGTGTATGTGTAAGTCTCAACCCTCAGCCCAGTTTCGCTGGGATTTTTCTATTATGCGCACGTTTATTACACGATTTTAACACGATGACAGCGCCACCTAAAAGTAAGCTACAATATAGTAAAGCTCTTCTTCTTCTTCTGCATTCTTTTTTGCTACTGCAGCAATTGTTGTTTGTGCTTTGGCTGAATATCTATTTTCTTAAATTTATACAACAAATGTAACTTGCCAATAAAGCAAAGGACTTTAATGTGGAATAGAAGTGAGTTTATCTTGTTATCAAGTATTGAGCTGAATGGATTTAGAGAGTATAATAAGGGTATTCAAAAGGGAATATAATAATATGATTGAAATATATATAAAGAACTCATGTCATACATGAATGAAATAAATAATGCATTCATGAAAGATTTAAGTAGGATTTGCCTGAACTATTCAAAGCTTTCTAGGCAACTTTCTTATATGGTCTATTCATTGTTATTGCATTAGTTTTTCATTATATGTTTATATAGCAGTTATTAAAAAGATAATGCAACATACATATATATATATATGTATATATATATATATAGAGAGAGAGAGAGAGACAGGTACTGGGACTGAATTTTAATGTAGGATCTGAATAGCGCTTTCATTTAAATATATTTAGGATTGATTTTTCATATGTTTGTTGCTTATAATCAAACAATCAAAAAAATGTATTTACATTTTAAGCAAAATTTAAATAATTTAAATTATATGAACATTGGGAAAGAAGATTTGAAGCCATTTAAGATTTCTGCTTCGGAGATCTTCAGGACGGTTTTCTTACCAGTCTCAGCATCCTGATTTCTACTTTCTGTGGCTCACTCCTCGATTGGGTCTAAAGTTCAGATATTTTTTTTACCTCTCTGTAGTCCACGGCTTGAATCAGACTTTTCGATGTCTGTGGTATGATAATGCCACCTGTCGTGTCCTGGAAGATTCATACTTGGGATATTTGGGACTCGGCTGCAATTTTATAAGGGTTAAGGATTACAGATTGTAGGTAGCGGCAATTATACTATAGCAACTATACCAATGCATTGTAAACTAGCATCTTAGCTTAATAGGACTTTGGGAATGCTTTTTCGTTATATATATTTATAAAAAAAAACAGAGGATAGTATCTGAAATCTGTGATCTTAAAGAATATAGATAGATGAATGAATGAAAAGAATGATAGATATATTGTGTTCACTATTTTCAAAAATAGTAAAAGTAAAACCCATTTGGCACTCAATTAAGAAAATCCAATAGAAAGCCTAAAAATAACTTCAACTTTGCCACATTCCTTTTCAATTTAGCTTCATTGAAAACATTTCAATAACTTAATCAAAATTCTTAAAGAAACTCAGAAATATATATTTGTATAGAGTGTGATCAAAGAGTTATAAGACTTACCTGAGTTGGCTCAATGAACCTGCTGTGTTTTTCGCATTAATTATATAAGCCGTTCGGATCTATTGTGAAAAAGTTGTGGAAGATATCTTTGGCAGACTTTGCTTCTAATTGCTACAAAATGCACAAATTAAGCAACGCTCGGCGCTGCGGGCGGAGTCCGGGACCCGGATTGATGGCCAACTGTCAATTGCTAAGCTGCTGCCGAGCTGGAGTCGCAGTCAGTGCTTAACCCAGTCTATAGATGTACTTAGATTGAAAGTTGAGTGAAAGCAAAAGAAGGCAAGAAAGAAAAAAAGGAAAGCAAGGCGAAAGCGCAGCGCAAAGAAAGAAATGAAACTTTTTAATGATGTAAAGTACAAAGTTTTGTGTCTTGTCGTAACTTGAGTAAACTTTGAGTTATGCCTTAGATGCGACGCGAAGGCAAACGCAAACGCCAAAGCGACGACCTCAAAACGTAGCCAGGACTTTGGGACGACATCCTTTTAGCTAAATATATATCGATCGAATCGCGAAAGTCGACTCGACGCGACTCGACTCGATTGGTTGTGTCTGTATGTGTGTGTGTGTGCCTGTGTGTGTTGGCTGTGACTGGAATTTTGTCGTTTTGTTAAAAGTTTTCAACGCTCGCTTTTTATTATGACATACGCAAGCGCGCAAATTAGTGCAAAGGAGTGAAGGAGGGGCGGACGGAGGAGAGAGGGAGGTAGGGACAGGCTAATAAAATGCCAATTTGCTGCATTGAATGGCTGCTTTATTGGCCGCCATTACAACTCGTACGTACATAAAAAGCCGGCCAGGCCTTGCGACCACGCACATGCGTTAGCCACGCCCCCCCCCCCCCCTCTTCTGCCAAAAAAGTGGGCTAAAAGGGCACCCCTTATGTTGAGTGGAGCTGAGTCTTTAAGACGTTTTATGACGGCAACATTTATACGCATAAAATATGCATGATAAACTTTGTTGTTGCAATAAATCAGCATCAGCCGAAAAGTATGCAACGCTTTTTGCTGCCTCCAATGCGATTACGAAAACGTTAAAAGTTTAACATGCGTGTGTGCGTATGTGTGTGAGTGTGTATTTATGGTATTCGCAATGATCATAAAATGCTGCGTGACCCAACTATAAACATTTTGTTTGGCAAATCTAAACTAAAATTCGATTTCAGCTGCCTTTACGAGCATCTAATGCATTTAGAACAAGTGAGCTTAAAGCTTAAGATTTTTGAGAATGTAGAAAGCTGAACGCAAAACTTTATAAACTTTTTCAATACATCTATTTACTTAGCATTCTATCTCGCCATCCCTATATCCCTTTTCTGACTACATTTTTGACTGATACTTTATCATTACGCAGCTTATTTTCCATTTAAAAACGCTGTTTTGCTTGAGGCACCGTTTGGTATCAAACAACTTAAACTGTCATTAAACTTTTGTTGTGACTATTGAACCAAAAGTTTTCAAAGCTCCCTCAATCAGTGCGACGCGACAATGCAAAAGCGGAGCTGGCCTTATAAATTGGCCAAACAAAACTTTGGCTGAGGTGCAAATGCGCCTGCAAGCAACCACTATAAGCAGACAGAGAAAGGCTGATAAGCTTCAAAGAGATCGAGAGAGAAAGAGAGAGGGAGGAAGGGAGATAGTGAGTTGCAGACAAACAAAACTCTGTCTACATTTGGCCATTGTGTGTTTTGATGACGCTTTTGTTGCCTGCATGCATAAAATATTTATGCACCGCGAAATATGCAACAAAAAATGTGTTCTCCCTCTCACTCCTTCCTTCTGCACTCGCGTGCAACTTTTCGCACTCAAATGAAATTACGCACGGCAACAAAGAGGGGCAAAAAAAGTTTGCTACTTAAATGTTACGCTTTCAATTTTTTTCCTTTAATTTTTGTTGTTTTTCTTCTTTTTTTTCTGCACTTTATCAAGCATTTTGCCATGGCTCAGCGCACGCTCGATTGCTTTTGGAGGGCGTAGATTTTGGGTGGCAAACTTTTCATTAATAACGATTTTCCATTAACTATCGATTGATTTTGCAACGCCCAGCATCCAGCAACAACATCAACAACAGCTGCAACAATGAGGCAAAAGTAGCAAACCGAAACGCACTTCAGACAATGCCTGCAAGCGGCAGCACCAACAACAACAGCAACAGCACTTGAGTCTATTTAAAACGCAAACAACAATAACACAAGGGGCTGGTGGGCGTGGCGGCGGCAGCGGCTCATAACCGACGCCGACGCCGCCAACAGGAAAAACTCATTGAAAAGTTTTTCTTTTACACTTTGCGTGCAGAGCTCCGCTTTCGCTTAAAGCAACCCGCCTCCCTCTCTCTCTGTCTCTCTTTATGTCTTTCTCTTTCGCTCAATATTTGCACCGCTTAGGTGTATTGCAGGAGCAAGTTTTTAATTTTTTATCGCACCGCGAGGCATGCCATCGTTTTTGTTTTGGTGCTCTTCCTTGCGGGTGTTCCGAATATGTGATTGATTTTGTGAATGCAATCAAATTTTGAAAGCAACTTGAATTCATATAAGTATATAAAGCTATAGGACATGCTGAAAAGTTAAAGATTTATGTTGAAAGTTTTTCTTAGATCAAAATTTAAATGTAGAGAATGTGTATAGACTTTATAGAATTCTTAGAGAATTGAGATATCTTCAAAGATATATGATAAATTTGTGATAGAGAATTGAGATATCTTCATAGATATATGATAAATTTGTGATATCTTTAAAATATATATTCTATATCTATATATATATATTTTTATCCATATTATTATCTAAAGAGCATTGCTATTATGTAATAAGCCCTGCATTTCTCGCCCTTGCTATTTTTTTTTCCTACATGCTTTTGCTTTTGTTGCTGTCACGTCTATTATGTGTATTGCCTTTTGTGTAGTTCGGCATTATGTTGTTGTTTTTTTTATTATTATTATTTTGTATACCTCTCCTTTTTTATATGGCCAAAGCAAGGCGCGTTGCGCCCAATATATATAAATTATTGCATAAAGTTTGGCGCTAAGTTGCAAAAAGTTTCCTTTTCATTGCTGCGGCTACCGCGACGAAGTCGAACGTTGAGAACGACATGCTACAATAGTCTATAAATCTTTATGGTCAACAGAGATTACATGGGCCAGCGCTGGAGTCCAGGACCCAGAGCCCCGGACTCCGGACCCCGTATCCCCCTCGGACTTCGATATAGTTTATTGCCCCGTGCTGTTTGGCCTTAGCAGCTTTTTAGGCGCTGTGCTCAGTTTTGATTTGTGTTCGTGTTGCTCTTTGTGTATTGCAGTTGTTGTGGTTTTCTGGAGTCCAGCATATGGCCATAAAAATGTGCAGAGCTTGGCAGATGCGCTGATAAATCATATTAAACCGAGAAACTATGCACGAAATATTTATTTATATATATTTGTGAGAATGAATGCGAATGCGAATGCATAAAAATAGTTGTAGCAATGGCAACAGCTTTGCCAGCGATAACGATGCACTCCCACATGGCCCTAACACATGAATATTGATAAGAATGAAAAAGTACTCTAGAGTGATCGAAGAGGAAATGCCCTGACACTAAAATTTACATTCTTAAAGAATAATTTCTTATTTCGATTTTGGGGGAATAAGAATTGAGGGAAAGTAACTTAAAGTAGGGTTACTTTAGGAAGAACTATGTATTGTTTTTGGTTAATATCAAGGGAGCGGAAAAAATGATAGATGATTTGAAATTAACGGGATCTGCCAGCTTTAGAAGGATCTACACACAAATATTCAGTTTCTAGCTAGACAAATGCAAGGACTGATGCTCTGATTTACGGTCGGATGTTCGGATGGACGGACTGTCGGACGGATGGTCGGATGGACGGTCGGATGGACAGACGGTTGGTCGGACGGACGGACGGATGGTCGGATGGATGCACGGAGGGAAGAATTATCGGACGGACGGACTAATGGTCGGACGGTCGGACGGACGGACGCACTGTCGGACGGACGGATGGTCGAATGGACGGACGAACGGACGAATGATAGGACGGACGGAGTAATGGTCAGTCGGACGGACGGAAGGTTGGACGCACGGACGGTCGGACGCACAGATAGAGGCACGGATGGACGATCAGACAGAACTTAATCGAACTTAACGCCACAGCTGATCCAGATCCTTCTGTCTGTTAAAAACATTTCAACAAAACCCTTATAAAAATATATGTATTTTATATAAATATATGTATTTTAAAATAAAGGTAAAACCCTTATCTAAAGACAACTTTTATGGTTAGCTGGGAGCAGCTGCTATTTCCCCTTTATGTTTAACATTATATTATCAAATATTTTGCCCAAACTTTTTCAACTCCAAGCACAACCACAACAAAATCCTCAAATACACAATCTGAGTCATATTTCTTTATTGTTTTTATATCGAATCTACCTGCCTGCACACACATACACACACGCACACTTCGGCTGGCTGTAAAGTATGCCATAAAATATATCCCCAAAATGTCTTTAATTGCGTAAATTTGGTCATTGCGTGGGCGGCATTTTCGATTTACGTATTACGTATTACATATTACGCTCTTTGGCTCGTAAACAACTTTGCAGGAATGTCGCCCTCCTAAGTATCCAAAAAGGAATAAGTAGGAAGGGGAGCAAGGAAAAAAGTATAGCATACCGCACGGCGCATTTTACATAAAAATGCAATAAATAGCTACAGAAAAGCGTTTGGAAGCGCACCAGAAATTTATGTGGTCGAGGATCTCTACTCGAAACTCCGCCCGCTCCCTCCCTCTCCACCTCCTGCTCCTACTGTCGCTGTCTCCACTCGTAAATGTCAAATGTCGTGGTGGATGGGCAAAGGGAAAAAGCGACTCAAAGTATGCTTATAAATTGCTCTAAATAGCAATTTTTTTAGGTTGTAGAGCGTCGCGCAACGTCTTTGGCTTGCTTATCGTGACCGGGTCCGGGTCCGGGTCCGGGACCAGGGTCTGGAGTCCAGGTCTGTGCCTGCGTCCGGGCGCGCAGCGAGTGTCGTGTCATTTGTTCGTTTTCTTTATTAGTGTCATGTATTTTTATAGTTCAAAGGACATTTGAATGATTGAATGAACTATATGTGTGTGTGTGTGTGATGTCTCAGTGTATATGTGCTGTTTGTACTATGTGTGGCGTCCACTCGCCGCCCTACGGCCGGGACGAGCCGTACCGAAAACGAGTTGCGCGCATGATTTCATCCCTTGCAGCGCTGGGATCGCCGCCCCCTTGGCTGCCCTTCGTCCCCTCTTGGTCCTTGCGTGTGGTCGCACTGGTCAGCCGCCCAGGCACGTTTCATCATGGGTTGCTTGTTGGTTTCGACTATATCAAATAACGACTATTGACTACGCCCGCCTCTCCCCTAGATCGTCCTGCCTGGGCCGTGTCGTGTCCAGGGTCTTTATAACTCTGTGTGTGCACGTGTAGGGTTACACAACGCGCCCTGCTCGGCCCTTCGAGCTGCTGCTGGTGCTGCTTTTGATGATGATGTTGTTGTCGTCGCCAGCGTTGACGTTGTCGATGACGAATGAAAATCAATATTTATTAGATTACTTTCGAAATTTTATACGAAAATAGAATTTTTATGACATTTTTTCTTTTTTTTGTGGTTTCCTCTCTCTCGTTCTTTCTATCTTGCTATCTTTCTCTTTTGGGCATTTGCTAACTGCCTCAACAAACTTTTTCTAGTTGCTTTAAGGCCTGTTAATCAATTTTTTTAAAGTACGTAGCTTAAAGGGTTAAAGGGTTAAAGGAATATTTTGCTTAAATAGATCGTTTTTAATAATGACATAATATTGAGTTCTGTTTCTTGATATTCACTTTAAGTACCTTTTTCCCTGTCAGTTTTATTAATAAGCTTAATAGTTTGGCAAGTCCATTATCTCAATTCCAATTAAAGTTATAATTCCTTTTGCCATATTTTTTCACCCTCATTGGGCAGTCCCTAATGACTCGGCTAATAACATAACCCAATTACTTGAATATCTGTTCAGCTGCACATTTAATATTAATATTCTCTTTCTCTTTCTGTTCTCTTCCTCTCAGGTAAGTTGCCATCATCCATTAATACCACCAGCCATCAAATTAGTAAGTACAGAAAACGAGCTGCTAACACTTTTATGTTCGTCTTTTAATGTATATGTATATGTAGCTGTATATGTGTGTATGCATGTGTGTGTGTTAGATATATGAATTCTACACCTATGTGGAGGGTCGGCCACTGAATTTTAGTAGCCTCCGTTGACCTCGTTTGGGGCTCGCTTTTATTGGCAAGAGCCAAGCCCTAAGCGCTGATGCTTCTCACGTGGCTCAAAACTAAAAGCTCCCCCGAGTGCAGGAGACAACAGTAGCTGCCCCACTTGCACCACACCACCCACTCAGGAGCCACTTAATTATGAAGCTGCACATGAAGTAAGACGTCATAAAGCGTCGAGTTGAGCAGCTCGCTCCTCCACCTCCTCCGCCTCCTCCTGCTGCTTTCCTTCCGTATTTCTTTTTTTCGGCAGGCTGCGGCAATTGCTGCCTTGGGTAGCATCATCCGTCGTCTGCCTGCCTCAGCATTGTTGTTGCTGTAGTTGTTGTTCTTGTTGTTGTTGTTGTCGGTTGTTGCTACATTTTGCAGTTAATTTTGCGTTGCTAAATAAACTGTTTATGGCATTTATGCCAAAAATTTTTGGCCAAGCGGAGCGAAGCGAAGGCAGCAGCCGGATGAAGGATGACGATGAATGAGGCGACTAATGGTTGCTGTTGCCAGTGAACATGTGACTGAGTATGTGTGTGTAAGAGTGTGTGTGTGTGTGTGTGAGCATTTTTGCATGCCCAGCAGAGACATGCAGCATGTCTACAGGCTGCGCTTGCATTTTAATTGTAATTTTTGCATGCCTAAGAGCCAGGCCAATGTCTGTGCCATTCCAGCCTTAAAGTCCGAAAACCCAATTTTTGTTAATTTAAATGAGATATCTCAGAGATACAAATTCTATAATACCATTATATCATAAGCTTTAGCTTGTTATGTTAAATTTGTTAAGAGTGGAGCCTATTAAACTTAAGCTATAATCTGACATTCAATTGAAAGCTTCTATTCAAAATCGAATTTATGAAGATATAAATATATAGGAACAGTTGGAAGTTCACGAAAACCGACTCGCAAGAAAACTGCCAAGGTCTCGCCTCATAGAGAGATAGAAAAGGCGTCAGTTTTTGAATCTTCACCCCATTCCCTTGATTTAAATAATTATAATTAGATGAAGTAAAAACCTTTATGTTAAGTAATTCAGTATATAAAAGGAAGGGTATAGGATAATTAAAGTGTATTAACTTGCACTGAATACATCCTCATAATAAAAATAAATAATATATTAATATATGTTGAAGTGGAAGCAATTCTCCTTATTTCCTTCTGTTCACTTCGGCTGTTGCGCTTTTAAAGACTGCTCTTCAGTTCTCCTTCTTATTCTCTAGTGATAATACACATTGCACTTAACATTAGGTATGGTAACTTTGTACTTATCGGCTTGGCCTTCTACAATATATATATGAAATATCTCAGATCTTTTGATATACTTCACAATTCGATATTCAGTTATATATTTTATATCACCAATCTTTCATTTAGTGAATCTAGCGCTAATTTAATTCGCAGCAGATTTATAAAGAGCTTTGATTTGCTTTAGTTTCTGACTGTTTAACAAATTCTTGTGTGTGTGTCCTTTGACCCGTACACACACACACACACACACACACACTCAAATGCTTACATATATTAATGAATATTTACATTTTATGCAGTCAGGCGCAAACACACACCCCCAACCTCCGCCAATTCTCAACTCCCTCACCCACTCCATGCGCAACCACTGACAATTTGGCAGTCACCGCAATCATAAAAATTTCACCCCAGTCGAAAGACAGTCAAAAAAAAGTTTATACATACACACATATACATATATATATATATATATATATATATATGTATATATGTTTGTATATAGTGCCCGTCCGTCAGTCGCCTCTGCGCCTCATTTAAATGCAAATTTTGACGAGCGGTTTTACCGTTCTTCTGCTGCTTCTTCTGAATGAAAACATTAAAATTAAAAAAAAATGGAAGCATAAGAGTGAGAGAGAGAGAAGACCTGCTTTTAGGCGTCGCGTGGGCGGATGAGGCCTGAGAATAATTCAAGGTGATAGCTTAATTGAAATATGCTTTTAGGCGCTTTGCTCTGCGCCTCTACACATTTTGCATACTTCAACGTCGGCTTTTACTTTGTTGTGTGAAATTTCAGCAAGCGCCGGGTGCATATTTTATGGCGCTGCGGTGGACCACAGAGAATCAAAAAATACAAAAAAAATACAACTAAAAAACAACAACAACTGGGTAAAAAAATCGACGCAGCTTAATGTTATGCAAAGTGTTTCGGGCCTGCGGGCAAGCAGAGAGGAGTCTACATCCGGTCTCGAATGCAGGAGGCGTCATCATCTTTAATTGCTAGCCATTTCAATTCTCATTTCAACTTCAATTGACTTTCGACGTCAGACGAAATTAAAAAAGAAACGTAGAAAGGGAACTATTTAGCATAAAGTAGAGGCGAGTGATAGAAGAAGTATGCGAAGTATTCGAGCTACTCAGAAATTCCCAATTAAGCAACACACGCTGCAAGGGCAATAATGTTTAGATATAGTATATTCGATCAACTTTTGTTTAGCTACAATATACTTATATATATCTTCGCTTGCTCTAACTTCAAGAGCCGACTTTCAGCAGTTGCTTAAATTTAATAAAACGAGAAATTTGTGTGCAGAGAGCGTACGTACACAAAAAAATAAACCGCTTAAAATGGCTTTGAGCAGTGCAAATAGCAGAAAACGCATCTAACGCATGCAAATGACAACAAGGCACACACACACACACACATGCACTCACATATGCTTGTTTGTGTGTGCATAAGTGAAGTAGATCTTTGTAATCTGAAATGCTCAAGGCGTGCAAATATTCAATTTTAAATATGCAGCCAAATAAAGTATAAAACAAAAAGAGATAGACACAGCCAGAGAGAAAGAGAGAAAGAGGGAGACAGCTGCCCGCATCTCTCCCACTCGCTCGCTCACACTCTGTGTCATAAACACAATGTCATGACAACTTTTGAAATTTGAATTTCAAAGCAAAAATGTTCTCTCATTTATTCATTTGCTCAGTCATTCATTGTCATTTATTTTATTGCTTGCTCTGCGCAACAAGGCTAACACACAAACACATAGAAGTCTATATATATGTGTAGAAAATTGGTACATGTCCATTTTGCTGGTGACAAACCCCCAGCCCCAAATTCCTTGAACATCTTTTGATCTCTGACAAACTTCGACTGTCAATAAATTGCGACCCAAGGTTTTGTATTAATTTGGATTTCATTTGGTTAGGCGTCGTCCTTTTGGGTCGATAGTTCGTGTCCTGCCAAAAACTTGCATTTTATGATCAAAGCGTAGGCTTCTCTCTCATCTCTCTCCTCTCTTCTGCTTGACTTGTTTCTATGTTCACTTTTTTCTCCATTTGTTTTTAAAGCTTAAGACGCGTCGCGTTTTATGTGCTCATAAAATTTGACTAGTACCCAGATTTCTGGTCGTATCCTTTTTGTGTGCCCTCATCAAATGCCTCGGCAAGCTGTGCGAATGCTTTCATTATCAGCTGAGAGTTTCTACATGTGCAGGGTGGATTTCTAATCTAGTTGCGTCGTGGGGTAAGTTTGTGTCTCCCTCGAGGGTTGCAATCCGATGTTTAATTTTTGGCCATATTATTATTTTAATAAGCAATTTGGCTGTCGTTCGCACAAAATGCGAACACGTGTCCCAACTCGTCAAGGAAGTGTCTGTTATGGATTCATAATTGCTTTCGACCTGTGAGAAATGCAACGTGTGCTACGAAAAGGTAACAATCTGTGAGACTCTAATTGTTGCTCGAACTATCTACAGAGAGATCTTATCTTCAGGTATGTGGTCAAGAGCTCAAAAGGTGACCAGGCGTGCTAATCAGATTATATGCTGCCCTAAGTAGCTGTAGAGCTGTTTAGGTAATGGCATTATTATAGAGTGCTCCTACCCCCTCTTTGGGCATGATGACATAACGAAATGTTTGTACGCAATCAAGCAAATGCTACATTCCCACACACCTGGCGACAGACGCGTATCATTCCCACTTTAAATGTCAGTGTACAAAAGTTTATTAAATACAAATTTATAAAGTACATGTGAATAACTCGAGGACGACGGAAAGCAAACAAAAATCAAGTTTCTCTCTTTTGCCCTTTGCGCGCTAATGAAACAACAAGCCAGATCGAGAGGTCGGGCTGCGAGAGGTCGTTTGTCAGTTTGGGTTCACAGTTTGTTGCCAGGGGAAAGCTCTTCGCTCAAGTGCCACACACACACACACACACTTAGCTCTGTTTTCTCGGTATTTTGCCATAACTTGAACAAATACGCAAACATTTCAACACATTTAAGTGCAGCAACCCCGCATCTCGACACGACTTTTAATTTAAGCCCACTTAACACCTCATAAAACAGGCAGCATTCCTACTGACTGGCTGACTGACTGGCTGAATGACTGACTGACTGAATGACTGACTGACATAGCTGTCTCTGCCTGTTTCTTGGTTTAATATAAATTATATACATTTTATACATTTTAATTTTTACAATTTAACTGGCAGCGTAACAACTTCCATGCAATTAGGTCGAAAGGGTTAGCCCCCCACTCTCTCTCTCTCTCTCTCTCTCTCTTACACACACTTAAAAAAGCAACCCTTGTTGATATTTCTGTATTGTGTATATATATAGCTGCCCTCTTTTTTTTAAGTCTGCTTGATTGCTACTTTTGGCAAATTAAACTTGAAAGTTGTAAAATTTCCCTTGTCATTGGCAAGGACACGTGCGTGTAGGCACCCTCTACCCTCACATACACACACACAGTCTTGTCTGTTAAGTGCTGCTCGAACATTGAGTCAAGTTTTTGGTAACTCATAACTAAATTAAAGTGTTGCTGTCTCCCGTCTGTTGACTCTTTGGCTATTTGACTGTTTGACTGGCAGCTTTGGCAGTTGTCTATGTCATTGTTTTGTGAAACTGGCAGCTCGCTTAAAGTGCAACGCGTTCCATTCACAGCCCATAACAATTGCTGTTTATGCTGATTTTTATATGCCTCGAACTCGGGCCTACAAACAGACCTGACTATGAATAAGTAAGTGCGTGTCGGTAGCAACATTCAAATGTCCTCGACGCTGCTGCTTATTTGCTCTGTAATCTTAAGCGACAGGCATTTCTTTACTTATTTATGCACTCTCGCCCCCAACACACGCACACACAACTTAAAAATCACAATGGGGTTTTCTTTTTTTGGGCTTAGATAAGCAGCCAAGTTCTGAGACCTGAGATTCGAGTCGTTCCTTTTGCCTTGGCTTGGCTTTTTTTCTGCTTTATTTTTATGCGCTTCGTGTAAGATTTTTATTGTGTATACGCCGTCGTATGAGGGCCGCTATCTGGCGGCTGCTATCTGCCACGTTTGCTTTTATTATTTAATGGAGCACAAAATGCATTTTACTCGCCATTGCCTACACGAGACTGAGCTTCTGGCTCCCTTACGTGTGTGTGTGCGAGTGTGTGTGTGGTTGGGCATACAAAATTAATAATTTATATATGAAAATGTGCGTTAAGAGCTGCGAGTCTCAGTCGACTCGACTCGAGTGTAGTCTGTTTGCCAAATTGCTTAAGAGAATGCGCGTTAGGCTGTTTGCCAAGGTCATAAGTAGGACTTGAGGGGACGCCGTGTCGAGATTTGCTCGTCTCTCGTAATTTGCTTAATAAAACGCGGTTGGCATATTGCATAAAATATAAGCAAATGTTGTCCTTTTGTTTCATTCCCTTCTTCGCCTTTATACTTCCTTTTTTGCAATTTATAAATTGCATGGCAGGCGGCAGCGATTCTCGACTCTCGACTTTCGACTCGGAACTGTCGACTGTCGCTTTTCATTTGGCGCTACTTTGATATATGAGAGAGAGAGATCAAGGCAGATTGCACTTGGGGTTGGCTAAATGGCAAAGAGCTAAGCACTTTATGCCTGGCTGAGGGTATTAGAGAGGGATGTGTGCATAAATTTGCAACGCTCGAGGGAGAAGTAGAGGGAGACTCAAAGCCTCCTCCTCGGGGCAGCTGTCAAGTGGCAAAGGCTGACAAACGGCCGTAGCTAAAGTTAAGTATATTCCTTTGTCATGGGTGCCCCGAAAAACGTGTGAATACACTGTTCCCTGCTATAATTTAAATATATATCAATACAGAGTAACTTTTGAGCTATCAGAAAAATGAAATTTCAATAAACTTTCAATTATCATTAAATAGTTGAAGATGCTATCAGAGCTCTTCACTTATACTTCAATACAGTTTAAATTTAAATATTAAGCGCACGTAAATTTGCATCTGCACACACACACTCACACACGTAGAGCGCGAATGTATCTTAAAGTGTGTACACACTCGCTCACAGGTTCGCATTTCGCTGAGATATGTGCGCGATGCTGTTTACAAAAACAACATGCGGCGTATGCAGCACACGATTTTCCAATTGAACTCACACGTGTTTACACACACACACACACACACACAGAGGCACACAGATACTCTGGGAGTTTTATAGAGCGCAGTTGCCATTTGATGCAGTCGTGCATCCAATCGCTGCGTCGTCACCTCCACGCGGCCAGCCCGAAAATCATTTCAAGTTAATAATAAATGGAGCATCATCATCAGACATCAAACTCGTTGAGCAAATAGACGAGTATCCTTTGGCTCCAGCCTCTGTTTGTTTGTCTGCTTGTTTGCCTTGCCTGAAACGTTGTTGAAAGTGATTTCTCTTTACAGATTTTTTTTATGTTTGTTCTTTTCAATTTGTTGAACTGGTTTGGTCATGTAATGAGCTGCTTCAGCTGCGCGCACAAATCAATTAAAATACGTGCCAGGCATTAGAAAAGCGCCTACAGCTGGGCTGACTTGGCAATATGTTGGGCCTACGAGTGTCTATGTGTTTGAGTGTGTGTGTGTGTGCTTATGCGCATTTCATATTGAACATAAGTCAAGAGACTGCCAACATGCCAACTCAATTGACAGTTGAAGGCAGCGCTATATACATACATATCAATACATACACATCTGTATATGTATATATATATGTCCATATACTATATGAACTGTCATCCTGTTGACAGCAAGGTAGCCCTATATAGGACACACATGAGTGGAGACTGTGTGTGTGTGTATGTGTCTGTGTGTTGGCCTTAACAGACATTTTCACAGTTGAGTGCTTTGTTGGAGCAGGCACAGCAGCCGCTCTCTCTCTCTGTCTCTCCCTCCCGCTCTCCTTATGTAATTTATAAGCATTTCTTGCGTGCGCCCGTTGGTATGCAACAAAAATGTTGTATTGGCCATTATATAAGCGGCTTTGAGTGGGCTTCAGATTGAGAAGGTATGCTTTAAATGTTGCTTTGACTAGGCAGGCAACCAATCAATGTGCAACCCCTGAGACTCCCCCTCGCATGCTTTAAATGTTTGGCTAGCTGACAGCCCGAATGATATTCCTTAAATATTTCCAGCATATCAGCCAAATAATCAATAGATTCGCATAAATTTGCTGTTAAGCAGTGCTTAAAGAATGCCTCATTTAAAATTATATATATATATATATGTCTACTCGTTCATCTTTATACTTACATTTTATAATTGAAGCTTTTCATGGCCTGTATTTCTGTATATCTTGCATTATATATTTAAGCCAGCTTTTATATCACTTTTTTTTTGTTTCGTTCAACTGAATCCATTCAGCAATAAAATCATCTAAGCTCATTTCATGTGCTTCAGTTGCGTCGGCTCCATTGTGGCCCAGGGGCACACGCCATTTGAAATCCATGTGAAACCTTTTCCGCTATTCAATTATACTTGCCTTCATCCAGGACACCTGTCCTGCGACTTGAGAACTCACACTCCGGCCACCCGGCTCAAAATTTATGTCTTCCGAAAACGACACTTGACTGACTTTTGTGCCCGGCCAAGTTGACACAAAAGACACACTCAGGCAACCGGCACTCGAATGCCAGCGGCAGCTCCCTGCGTGTCCATCAGGCTGCCTGGCTGCCTGCCTGCCTGCTGCGCCCACAGCGCCCGCTCCTCAAAATATGCAAATAAATTACTAATAACCCCTGAATGTAACCCTAACACGGGTAAAAAGAAAAAAAATACGTATATCCACAGCAGCAAACAGTTTACGTTCTTGTGTACATGTGTGTGTGTGTGTGTGTATTCCTATTCATAATTCAAATTTTACGCCACAATAAACAAAAATGCCTAAAATTATGCAACACGGCACATGCCGCAAACACACACACACAAACACACACACACACACAGCACATTTTGAGCTGAGTAAGTCATAAATTATGTAAATTTAATTTTACGCCCCGCATATAGCAGCAATATATTGGATATACTACATATATACGTTTTGCTATGGCCAAAGCCAAGTCAACCACAAAATTGTAAAAAAAAGGAAGATGTCGAAAAAAGTGGGAAAAAATGTTATTATGTAAATAATTAATGGCATGTAATTATCTAAATTTTAGACAATTAGAAAAAATTAACACAGCACAAGCTGAAGGCAGGCCGAAAAAATATATTTATGACATTTTTATTATGCGAGGCGACGAGGCAGCAAACAGTAAAAGGAAACAAAAACAAAAATGTAAATAAAATGAAAGAAAACGGAAAATTTATATGGCATGTCCTTGCGCCGAGTTTCCGTTACACATTTAACGGCATTTTAACGCATGCTAATGACTCTGCTGTCCAGCAACATATCGAAATACTTTCCCGACTTTCCCTACTTTTCCCAAGTCATATAAAAGCAAGGTGTAGCCCCTTGAAAGGTTTGCCATTAATTAGAGGCCATTCGACACTCCGGCGTCTGACAAAACATTAGTTCGCTTAATTTATTAGCTAGACTTGTGTGTGAGTGTGTGTGTAGGGCTTGTAGCCAAACAAGCTGGAGATATAGAGCTAGAATAAATGTTGAGGTACAAGATTTGGTCACATGTGGGCTGTCATTCGAGACAGACATAAAATAATATTGATTTCGCTTGCGTAATGTGCGTGTCTACGTGTGTGTGAGAGTTTGTCTATGTGTGTGTAGGTGTGTTTTAAAATATGTCTCTCAATAAACACAGCGTAATAACGCGGGATAGACTAGAAATTGAAGTAAGAAAAATGTAGCATACTTTTGTGCGTTAGAAAAAACTTGAAAATATGAGGAGATGGAACGATTTATAATTATGTTTTATAAACACTGAACTAAAAAACAAATATTAAAACATAGTTTGGCTTAATATTGTCTTATCAATTTTTTTAATTTTCGCTTTTAGTTCGATTTGCTGCAATTGTCATTTTTAGCCTTAAAACCAAGCATGAAAATCGAAGGAAATTTGTTTCTGAACAAAAATAGTATGCTTTGGCGACTTCTTTTGTCTGGCACTCTATATAATGGTCAAGCAATTGTCTGCCCATACAATATGGCATTAATAAAGATTGCAGTTATGCCTCGCTCAATGCCAATGGCTCAATGTATCTTTGGCCAGCCAGACCAACTTTAATTGCCACTTGCTAATTGCAAACACGAGCATAGCGACCATTATATACAGCTGCCATATATCATATATCAGAGATATAGAAAAAAGCTGAGAGACAGAGAGAGAGAGATAGAGAGGCTGCAGCCACAACAAACGTGTGCAACATGGGTGAGAACGAACATAAAAAGCAGCCTCGCATGAGAAGCACCACTGATTAGTATCAAAAGGATGCCAAGGATGTGGATGATATAGTATGTGTGTGTGTATAGTATGTGGGTGTGTTAGTTGCGGTTGATAGTCGCCGTTGCCCTGCAGCTAGCGCCCTAACAGCGCAGTGCAAAAAACTTTTGATTAAGCTACAGTTATGGCAGGTTGTTACGAGAAGACACACAGACCGACCGACCGACAGACGGACAGACGAAGCAGTAAAGCGGGGCTATAAGTGGAAGCGAGATGGATTGCGGGGCACCTAAAAGCGGGCTACATGCTATTGTTTTGCTTGCTAGCTCGTTAGTTTGTTTTGCTGTTGCACGCTTGAGGCGCAACATTATCTTTGCTTTTAGGTGCCACCCACCCACGTCTACTTTATCTCCATTGCCAGTGACAAAATTCCAACTCTCAACTCTCTATCAGCAGCTGCACACAAAAACTTTTGCGTAAAACTTTGATGATTTTTGATAAATTTAGAAAGAAGTAAAACCATATATACACATATATATATGATATATATATTGTATATATAGTAAACTGGTGGCAAGCTGCGTTTTCAATAAGCAAACATTGCTTAGAGGAGTATTACTATTCTATCAACAGAAACTTGCAGCGCACTCAATTCGAAACCATTTTCCAAACTACGAGCGATAATGATCATCGCCAACAGCATCGTCATCATCATCATCATCGTCATCGTTGTCGAAAGCATAATAAAAATCGCTTTTCATGTGGCGGATTCTCTCTCTCTCTCTCTCACTCACTGTTAGACGTTGCTGCTGCTGCCATAACAAAGCCATAAAACGTAGTTTTAATTGCATTTTCGTTGTTCCATTTTATGTAGTTGAGTCGGCGAATGCATAAAAACAACAAAGCGCAACTGACCAGAGACAGAGAAGGAGAGAAGGCGATCAGAGTGAGAAAGAGAGAGAGAGAGAGTGGGCTGACTTGGCTGGTTCAATAGACGGCGCCGCATTCTAATTGCAGCAAGGGATGCAGATGTAGGCACTTATAGCTTGACTGGCTACTCCTACTTTGCGCTCGGGCATCATAAACTAACGCAGTTTATGTGGGGTTCATGCACTCGCACTCGCACTCGCTCTCGCACAAACACAAACACATAGACAGTCGCCTAGTAGTTGGCAGTTTGGCACTCGGCACTCGGCACTTGGCACTTGGCACTTGGCACTCTTGGCATTGCATACGCGTAGGCGGCGTCGCCCGGACTAGTCCGCCATGCCGACATGCACGACTTGTCGAGGCGCTAAAATTTGCGGTTTTACGTTCCCACTGGCGCCGACTAGCGACTACTAAGCACCGACTCCCACCGATCAGCCCCTGACTGCTATTGCTCTTTGTCAACGGCTCAACACTTTGTCATAAGGCTAATTGTATGCTGAGGCGAAACATTTCTGTTGCTTTATTTCGTTTTCTCTTCTTTTTTTCATTTTTTGGCTCGCCAGCAAAAGATTTAATTAACATTTTGACTCTCAAAGGCTTCGCAAAGATGTGGGTTCTCAACGCATTTTGGCAACATTTAAATTTCAAATTATGTGCGCTAATTACGCTCCCAATTTCACACACACACACACACTCACAGAGCAGGAAACCTTTTTGCTACCCATAATTAGCAGGGCCTTTGTGCAGAAGCGTACGCAAAAGCCTGCAGCCCGAAAACCAAACAAGCAACCGCAGATGAAGCTTTAACAGAGTCTGTGAGAATCTCAGAAGCCCTAACAATGCTGTTACAGCAAGTTTCTCTAGCAAGAGGATGAGCTTAAAGTAGACTTACCAAATAAATAAATTGTTTTCGACTTCAATGCATGTTAGTTAACTGATATGTCTTTAAGCAAATCCCTTACAGTTCATAGCATTACATCAAATTGAGGTCAAATAGACCACAGAGAGAGAGTGCAGCGAGTTCATTAACCAACGATTGCAATCAAAAATGCAGCATGAAAAACTGCACACAGAAGCCAGACAATTATGCCACATACTCTTCGGACCTCAGACTCATCTATGTGTGTGTGTGTGTGTGTGTGGGTGTGTTCAGTGTTGTTTTTGCATGCTGTGTGTACAGCTGCGGGTGTCGACGTTGATAAAGCATTCAAAGGCAGACAGCAGGCAGCTGGCAAGTTGCATGCAATGCAACCCAGAGCTGAGCTCAACTTTGGCCAAGATGGTATGTGCTGCTGCTGTGTGCACTGCTTGAGCTGGAAAACGTTTTCCAATTTATTACCCCGGCCACATCAATCATTTAACAACCACAGACGCCGGCCCCTAGTTCCCAACGTAGCAAGCGAACGTGCGACTAAATGAACATTTTTGGTTAAACATTGGTTTAAATTTTGCGGCGTCATCGCCAGAGCCAGACCCAGAGCCCCACGCCTAGTAACAACAACAACAGCAAGAAGGAGAGGAATCCTGTCCTGCATGCTGTCACTGTCAACAACATGGCGGCATTGGCGTCGCTGTATACAAAATCAACAAGGCTTCAGTTCATCGACCACTTAATTTATCCAGCTGAGCTTTGAGTAAAGGCAAAAGCGAATTTATGCTCGACGCCAATTGTGGCGCGCATGTGGGCAATGAGGCGTGGCCGGCATGCCTTTGGTCAGACAGAGAAATGCACTTAATTGCCATCAGCAGCCGCCCACCCCCACTCATTGACTGTTTTAGCTCGAGCTTTACAATTAAAAAATCAGCCAGCCAAAAATAAAGTGTGCAGCATGCATTTAGGCACACATGGAAGAGAAACAGAGAGAGAGAGAGAGAGAGAGAGAGAGAGAGAGAGAGAGAGCGAGAGAGGTAGCGAGTCCAGCAGTTCGCTCCTTTCGTTCATTCATTATGCATTAATGTAAATACGGTAAATGTTGTCCAATCATTAACATAATTGAATTACAAACAAGCGGGCGCCCAAATTGGGGTCTTGTTCATGCGCATGCATAAATCGCAATTTTAATTACTTGCCCGCCTAATGGATCGTGTGTTACTAAAAAGAGTTAGTTACTAGCCCCACACCGCCCAGCTGAAAATTGGGTAACAAGCAATAACAATTCTGCTGCCTGGGGCATTAAATATTTTACGACATAGCGTCGAGGCGAGCCCTTCTATGAAGCAATTGAATTTTGCAGTTAAAAGCTTCAATCATTTTCAATTGCCGCAAACTAATGGCTGATTATAAAATATGCATGCGACAGGCCAGCAGGCAGAGTGCCAGTGACGAGCCAATCTAAGGTTGAGCGAACCAAATGACACCTGGCTTTCGTCTATATATATGTACAATATATAAAAAGGCAATCATCAAATGCGAATTTCTGGCTTTGGGTTATTGATTTGCTCAAGCCTCCAATTAAGTTTTATTTTAATGCATTTCATTTCAACGTTCAACGTCTTTTAATGGCATTTTTCGTATAGCTGCCATATAACTCATTTGCCATAAACCCAAAAGGTGACCACAACACGTAGCCAACCTTTGGGGTTGCGCTCCGGTCTGAGGATATGCTTGTGGATGGGCGTTAAGTGTTGCCCGCCAGTCGACATGGGTCGCATGGGTGAGATTTAAGCTTTAATGATGCATGAAGCGGCACAGGATGTGGCTGCCCAGTCGTGGGTAAAAGGCAATGAGCGCAAATGTGCAGAGACTGCAAGAGAGGGAGAGAGAGGGAGAGAGAGGGAGGGAGCATGAGAGCGAGCGAAAGATGGGCTTGCATATTGAGTGGCATTTAAATGCTTGAAATGCTGCTGTTTGTAGGTGTTTATGAAGAGTGCTACATCATCGAAATTGCCAAATTGAATTTGGCATTGGGGTTTCTGTTTGTGTTTTCTGTATTCTGTGTTCCTTTTTTGACTTGTTTTTAAATTGTGCAAAAATAATAAGTGTGTGTCAATAGCAATTGCGCTTCTAGTTCAAGTTTGAAGAGCAACTCGTTAGCCAAACTTTTCATAACATTTCTCTTTTTTCTCTTTCTGTCTCTTGCAGATGAACCGTGCTTTACAGCTGAAGCCAGCTGAAAATGAAAGTCGCAGCGGTAAGTAATCAAATCCAAAGTTATATAATACATACTCATATTTATATTGTATATATGTATATATATGTCCGACAAATACATAATTTTATTTTGCCATTTGGCAATTCAATTTGCCGCTCAGCAATCAAGTCGCCATAGGTGCCACAGAAATATAATTACTTTACTGCCAAACACATTTAGAGCTCGCCCCAAAAAAAGAAAGAAAGAAAACTTGACCCGTCTCTTTATGTAAGTTAAGTTTCTTATTTTGGCCAAAGTGCAGCGTCAACGAAACTTTTTATTCACACCTTGCTCTCTAAGTGTGTGAGTTCGATATTCGGGCACGAACCCAAAACTCGAATCTCGTCCTTTCTTATTTTCAACACCTACAACACACGTCAGCTGAAATTACGTTTGCGCTTCGATAAACTGTCAAAACTGTCTGCAAAAATTTGACATTTAACAAAAAAAAGCACCTCCGCTAAAAGAAAAAATAAAGAATATACAGCACTGGTTTAGAAATTGGTGGCGGGGGCGAGAACGAAAAATAAAAAAAAGTTATGGCAAAACAACGTAGAACTGTCAAAGGCAGGCAATGGCTGCCGGACAAGGGCGCCCGGCTCTGGCTCTGGTACTGGTCAGGGCGCCATATTGTTTTTACTGGGCTGCCCCGCTGTTGTCATGTTTCACGCTTGTTTCTGACAGCAGAGAGTACCCCTGCCACCGCACCAGAAGTCGAACCCCTCAAACCTTTTGATATACAGAGCGAACAAAAAAAAATGGGCAAAGATTTGCATAATTTACACAGCACTTGATTTTTTCTTTTTGGGTCATTTCTCGAGTAGTTCTTGCATTGATAAACTTATTGACAAGCTCATTATGCATGAGCCAGCAAAATGGTTTTTTAAAAGAATGTCAATTTACTGTTATAAACAGAAAACTCTACTTAAGGGCAGAAAAGCATTAAAAAGAAAAATAAATGAAGAAGGAGATTAGCTTAACTAGTTATTAAACAGTCGTTGAATAGCTTAAAGAGTATTACATAAAGCATACGTATATCAGAAAATTATTTATTTTTGTACGTTACGTAAACAACAACTGACGTTATGGCAATTTCTGGAGTGAAGCGCATTTAGATTTATACATATACGTCACAAATTAATATACTTTCTTACGTTACGTGAATAACAACGTAAGTCAGTTCATTATGAAAACTACGTTAAGTAATCGCAACTTGATTTATCTTTAGTCTTACGTAGCCTAATTACGTTATTAAAACAGAAGCGTAATGAATAAGTTCGCAATTAAATTTACTTATTAACATAACGTAAACTAAATTTTTACACTACGTAACCATAACGTAAGTGAAAACTTTCTTATTCGTTGTAAATCACAATATAACTTACAGTCTTTCAATAACGTAAGCCAACATGTCATTCCAAATTCGTAAGCTAAACGTATTTTGCTGAGCAAATGCAACCTGATTTGATTCATCACTATTGCTACGTAACGTAAGCGAATACGTAAGCGACAGCTAACTGTCAAAGAACAGCATAAATCACAAGATAATTAACTCCACCACGTCACGTAAGCAACAACGTAAGCCAGCTTGATATATAGCTATGTCTACGTAACGTGAGCAATTACGTAAGCGACAAGTTACGTTTGTTGGGCAAAGACAGTCTGGTTTCGAAATTGAGTTGCCCCAGAGGCAGGTGGCAGCCGCAAAAGTCAGTGCACTGCGCGCAATCTTTTAAGACATTTTCAAGCTGGCAACGCTTATCAAAGCAGCGCAGCGCCCAAAATGTCCATTGCACAAATTGCTTCTGCACACACACACACACAAGCAGAGTGAAAGGGAAGAAGAGAGAGAGCGAGAGGGAAGAGGGAATGCAGAGCCATTGCTCATAAGACTCGACGGACGGTGGCTGTGGCAAAAACTTGACAAAGTTGATGTGTCAAATCAGCAGAAGGCGAGTTGAGCAAAGGCAAAGGCAGAGGACTAGAGACTAGAGACGCAGGACGCAGGACGCAGGATGCTAACAGCCATACAAACGGATGACCTTTAAACTTTGCCAAAGGACATGAAAGCACTAATCGTTACGTTGCTCCCTTCATTCATTCAACGTTCATTTGCCAGTTGCTTCGATTTTACTTCAGCTTTTCAGCGCTCAGCGCTCAGCACTGAGCTCTGAGCTCACAGCTCTATGCGAGCGCTTGGCGGCAACAATTTAAACTTTTCTAATCCGCTGGGGATTCAAACTTCAAGCTGCAGCAGTCGCAACTCGTCGGCAATCTGTCCGCACAATTGTGTAGCCAGCTCTCTGGCTGCTGCGATTCGTTGCTGGGGCCAGTTGCCAGACCCATCGGCCCATCGGCCCATCAGCAACGCAATCAAGTCGACATTTTTGTTTGTTGCTTTGTCTACTGCCTTTGCTGATGCTGCTGCTGCTGCTGCTAGTGCTGCTGCTACTTTTTGGCCAACAAATTTCGAAGAAATTAAAGCGCTCAACTTTGCGGCCGCTATCAGCAGCGCACTTGGCAACTCAACAGCAGCCGACTTTTGACTTTGGCTTTTGTTAGGGCCAAAAAGCCTAGGCCAAATGCAATTATACAAGGACAAGTTTAATTGCTTGGTTGAGAAAGCTCAGCACAAGTCGCCTGCAACTTTGCCGCTGACATTTGCATTCCCAACCACAAGGAATTTTTTTTCGAAAATTTTTGATTTGTTTACTTAAAATGAAATCAAGCAGAAAACAAGTTCTCTTGCTGAAATGTCATCAAATTTCTTACAAATGTTGGCCAGTTCTCTTTTTCTTTCTTTCATCTTTAAATGAAACGAAATTGTTGCACATTGTCCTTTTGCCTTTTGTCTGTGTCGAATACGCAATTTTCTGTGTGCCATATCTAAGGTCTGATGACTTTCATTTCATTTGCCCCGACGCACACACACAATCACTCACACGAATGCACACGTTTAGTTATTTATCTTGATATTCTCTTTCTCTCACACACACATACACATTCATGTTTCATCATTATCAAACTCATATTGTCGCCAGCTTCGTCTTCGTCTCTCGCTTTTACGCGTAATTTGTACTTGTCTAACACGTAATGATGTCACGTAAATTGCATACGTTGACGTTACGTTGCGTTGCGTATTTTTAAACTGCACGCCCACACACACACACACAAATACACAGAGCAAATTGAGCCAAGCGAGCAAGCGAACGGGCGAGCGAGCGACTTAAAGTCAAATTAATATTACTCATACGCAGCGTACCTCAAGCAAAGTCTCTGTGTGTGTGTGACAAAGAACTGACACAGGCTATATCTAGCTCTGTCCCTCTCTTTCTCTCTCTCTCGCTTATAAATAAATTGTGAAATCCGTGCCATTTCCTCGTGCGCAACACAGATTTATGTTTCTAAATGCGCATTAATTTCCTACCTTTATCCTGAGCAGGCTCTGTGTATGAGCTTGTGTGTGTATGTGTGTGTTTCGTGTGTCATACATCAGTAAATCAGCTGACTGCTGCCTGCTCTGCGTCTCGCCTCATTCATCATACTTATAAATATTCATTTCCTCTGCCGCGCTGTGCCCCAAAAATGATTGCAAAAGATTAAAAATCAACTCTATAAAAATATGCACACACACACACACACACACACAGGCAAACAAACAGCGTTGATAAATTACAAAGTAAATTAACAAAGGCAGACACAGAGAGATAAAGAGAGAGCGAGAAACATACAATTGCTCTGTCAGTCCATCCATCAGTCAGTCAGTTGGAAAGCGTATGTGAAAATGGGCCTTACGTTTCGCTTTTCTTATCGATGGCGAAACAAAAACTTTGAGCGGCTCATTTTCTGGCTGCGCAGGCAGCCTGATTATTATAGACAACGCCTCATCAAATTGAAAAGCAATGAACTATGAAACAGCTCGAATAGACAGCGAGAAACTAACCCTTACAACAACAGCTCCTAATAAGCGCAAGGCACAAAACTTTTCTCGGGCAGCGTGGGAGGCGAAAAACTAATAATAATAATACGCAGCGTTGGCTGCAAAAACTTTTCTCATTTGTGCACAGTTCTTCTTCTTTTTTTTCGCTTCCCCCCAGCTGTGGATAAAGCTGCTGTTGGCATTTCGCATGATTACGCATTTGAATTGTATTGGCGCCCAATTTATGCTGCCTACTTTTAGCTCCATTGCGATATGCTGGCCAATTTCATTATCGGCACTTGCTACCTGCCTTTGCGTTTTTATATGGGCTCTGAAAAAGTTGGCTTATTAGCGTGTGCTGCAAGAGCGAAATATTTTATGTGTATATTTCATGTGCACAATAAAATGAAAGGCGACAAATTCAATTGAATTTATATTGAGCGCTTGCAGAGTAGATTGGAACTTGTCTGCCAAAACGATGATTGGCTTCGGCAGGCAGACGAGCAGACAGTGAGTGCTAAAAGCAGGCGGCGCAAATTAAAAAATTCACCACTAAGCCCAATAACAAAGCCGCACACAGACAAAGGGCATAAATAAAGGCCAAAGAGGCTAAAGGCAGCGCCTAAAAGCAGACATCAATTTCTGCTTTCACTGCTGCCTTCTTTCTTTGCAGCTTTCCATCTTTCTTACTGATTTCGCCTGCCCGCCCATCGCAAATTCTTTAATCAGCTTAAATTCACACGTACCAAAAGCGACGTATAGCCATTGATTGGAGGCTTACAAGTCCCCTTCCCTCTTCCCTCTTCCTCTACTCCCATCCCACCAACAATCTGTATATTTCTCTGTTGCGGTCCCCATTTTCCTTTTCTTTTCGAGCTGCTGCTTTTATCAAAGCCAGTTCAAAGGCGCGTATGTGTATTTAGGCTTTTATTGTTTTTGACCTTTTCTCGCATTTTTTTTTTGACAACAGAAATCGATTTTTACGCACAGCAATGTTGAGGAAATACTTTTGCCCGAAAATAAAACTAAATCAGTGGAAAAAGCAGCAGCAGCAGCCGCTTCTGCCGCATTCACAAGTTCAAATAAGCGATAATAAGTATTTATATGCCCGAAAATGTAGGCACCACAGCTTTTTCTTTTATTTTCTTTTTGTATATATGTATATATGTATATATACAGCAGAAAACAGGCTGCTAAATGCGTTTTAATGTTTTCCAAAAGAAAACAACTTTGCGTCTGGCAACGCCGCATCTTAAATATTTAAGCACACTTTTAGGCAGGATTTTTGTTTTTGTCTTCGCTTCGTTTCGTTTCGTTTTGCGTAGTTTGTCTGCGCATCATTTTTCTTACGTTGTTGCTTGATTTTTTTTACGAGCGAGTGAAGCCTGTCAATTGGCTGAATGCCTCGTAAAAATGCCAGAGGCCTAGACGCAGGCACAGCCAAAAACGATTTGTAATGTTTTCTTGGCCGCGCCGGAAACGGAAAAGCACACACACACACAGCTGCTGTATGTGTGTGTGTGTTGCTTTTAGTTTGTTATTGTTTTCTTTGGCTTTTTTTCTGCGTAGGCAGAGTCGCTGTTTAGGCCTGCCAAATGTCATCATTAGCGTTTCAATTGCCATTTTAGTCCGTGACACTTGAAGCATTTGCATAAAATTCAAGTCAAGCTGTTGACATTGATGGCTGACGTTCTTTGATGTTTGTGTTTGAGGAAAATAAAAGCCAAAGCTCAAATACCCTGCAGCTGGTGGAACAGGAAAGCAGATGCTAAGCGCAGATTATAGAGGTAGCCGTGAAATATAAACAAAATAAATTCCAGAAAATTTGTATAAAATACAATTTGGCAGAGCATTAGACGGGCTGCTTGAACAGTTTATGCCTTCGCATTTTTGACTACTTTATTGAATAGAGTCGCCAAGGTCTAGCCCTGATTTACTTCTGTTCTGTTGGCCTGCCACCTGACCCGCTGGACAAACAGAAACACCAAAAAAGAAAACACTTTGCTGATCTTATCAAGCCGGCAATTGTCTGACGCTTGTGGCTCTGCTTCTGTTTGTTTGCTGTGTCTTCATTACAGTGGCGGTAGGGGGATAGCTTACGATAAGCGACACGCAACAAGGGTACCTAGAAAGGGCGGGGGCGTGGCTGCGGTACAGCCGCGGCCAGCAATCAATAGTGTCAAAAGGGACACGGCTAGCGGGGCGTATGTGTAATATAAAAAGTAATTATTTCTTATGCAATATAACCCGCTGGCACGGTGGGGGGTCCGTACCCAGGGGGCAGGGGGATAGAGGGGCGTGATAAGCATCTGGAACAGCATTTTATTGCAAGCGGCGCAATGTTTTAATTGTTTGTCGTGCCAGGGTTGCCATTCAGCTGTTGTGGATCCTTCCTTTACGTTTCTGTTTGTTGTTGTATTTTTACAAGCAAACAGCTCAGCCATAAAAGATTGTAATCTTAATTGCATTTAGAGTGCCTTGCATTGTAGGTTAATAATCATAAATGTTATGGTAATAGTTGCCACATGAATGCCATACGTGTGCGAGGCATTTTGTTGTGGCTGCAACAAAGTGAGCTCCATTTGGCGCCGCTCTCGAAAATATACTTCAAATATAATGCACTGACATTTGCAGCAGTTGCAGTTGCGGGCAATTAGAAAAATTGATATTGCGGGGCATTGCAAATGAGAAAGCGAGAGAAGGGTCATCAAATGTTAATTTGTCTAATATATTATTAAAATACTCGAAAGTAATTTATTAGATAGTAATCCTTAAAAGGTTTTCTTTCAATTTACATATTTCTGTCAACATTTGACTAGCTTAAGTTCGTAATCTGCTAGAGTTCTTTAGTATAAAATATATAGAAATATAAACAAACTCGTAAACTCTGGTTAGCCGCAGATATCGTCTGGCAGTTGTTGTTGTTGGCATATTGTGAGTTGCCAACACGCCATCTAGCCATATCTGGCACATATATCCCGACCGCCTGTCCCTCGGCAGCCGTCCTTGACGTGTAAAAGAGATAGATAGCATTTTATGCGAATGTTTTTGCACTCGCCTCATCCCGCCCTCGCTTTCGCAGCACACTTGAGCAAGCGAGCACAAAGCGGAGCTCTGGCGTTTGCTTGGCTCATATACTTTACAAATCTTGATAGCTTAATAGCGAGTAAGACGAACTGCAGGGCGCAGCGCAGTGAGGGAACTAAAAAGCAAAGACATGTTTTGGCCAGCGGGCGAGCCAAAAAGTATTCTGGCACATTAAAGACCCAAAGCGTAAGCCAAAAAGCTAAAATAATATGAAAAGTCATAAAAATAGCAGCGGGGCCACTGCAGCAACAACAATGCTAGAAGCGAGCAGCTAGGGAGCAAAATATTTCGGTTTTACGTTTTTCATATGTGCTCCCTCTCTCTCTCTGTGTGACTGTTAATTTAGGCGAAATCAATAGAACCCTTCGCAAGTGTCGAGCGCTGCGCTCTGCTGAAATTAATAGAACGTAGGTGGCGACAACAAAACAAGGAGAATTTATGTTAAGTTGAGTCACCAGCAGCGACAAAAACTATAAAAATTAACGAGCTGCAAGTAATGGAGCATACTTTCTGGTGTTTTGGCCCGGCGAATGGGCATAAAATGCGCCTCACTGCCTCCTGCTCGACCATTGTTACGCAACATACTCTGCCCTCTCTCTCTCTCTCTCTCTCTCTCTCTTTCAGTCAGTATTATAATGCCATTATCATTTTTATTATTGCATTTTAAATGCATTTATATATATAAACTTTATACATATATATGAACAGAGTGATTTTTTGCCTTCCATTCATAATTTTTAATGCTTGGCCAGCGCACAGCTCATTAGGCAGGCAACAACAAATTGTAGAAAGTGTCTGCAGCCAAGACGCAGGCGTAGACAAGATTAATGCATTGTTGCCACAGCACACGTATCCCGCCACAAACACAGAGAGAGAGAGAGAGAGAGAGAGAGAGAGGGAGAGAGAGAGTGAGGGAGAGAGAGAGAGTGGGAGTTCTGTCTGTCAGCTGTGCAACGCATTTTATTTTTTTTTGAAAGTCGCCTCAAAGTCATGTGCACGTCTCACTGAGCCAGTGCTGTTAACTGCATTTAAAGTAGCTGCTGCTTTTATATATATATTTTTTACTACACTGCAGTTGAGTTGAGTTAAAGTATAGATGCTTCAAAAAGAAGATAAGTAGAACTAGTATCAAGATTAAATTTAAAAAATCAGTTATGTTTTTCATATTTTACACTAAGCCAGATGAAACTATGCAGCTATAGACAAGCATATGCCAAAGGAACCCAACCATCGACCCTCCACAGCCTCAACAATAGCCTTTTCCTGGCATGTGCTCAACGATTGACCCCCAGCATAAGATGCTTGTTGTTATTTAAAAACAAACTTAAAGCACTGCGAATGCATTACTTCATGCACTCGAAGCAGGCTGAGATTTTGCTCTGACTTTGCTGTGTTTATGTGAGTGTATATATATATTTGCTTGGCACAAACGTGCCTGCAGCAAAACAAGTTCTGGCCATCGCCATATATCTATCTATATAGCGAGTCATCCAACTATCCATCCATCCATCCAACCAACCAACCATCCATCTATGCAATGCAGCAAGTCATGCAGCGCAGCTCGCTGACCCGCACGATTCCTTTGTCTGCCCCCAGAAGCTGGCTCTGTTCAACTATCTGCATCTCTCTCTCTCCATTTCTCTCTCTCACACGATGTCTGTCCAGCTTGCATGCATTTGGCTTTACAAACAATATTTGTTGTTGTTCGCTTCACACAACAACTACATCAAACTCAGGACTCCCATCGAGCTCTGTCTATTTTGAATCCTCTTTTTCACTGTTGCCCAACTCCCGCTCCGCCTCGTGCCTAACCCAACGCCCACACCGAAGACTAAACAAACTAATATGCTATGCTTAAAGCGTACATATTGGACTTACAGTTGTTGTTCCCCCTTGCAGTTGTTGTTGTTGTTGTCAGTTGCTTGTTGTTATTTTTGATGTTGTTTGTTTACAACGAGCAGAGAGGCGGGGGAAGAGGGAGCAGCTCCTCTCTAGCTCCAGCTGCAACCTTTTGCCGGCTACTACAAAAGGCCGCCCGCTGCTCTCCTGTGCTGCCCAGTAGCCAGGCTGTCATATTTCGTGCTCTCACGCTGCCTACATGACACGCCATTGTGCTGGGCCAAAGTTTCCCACAGCGACCCGCTGAGCTCTGCAGCTGAATTCCCGAGCTGAGCTCACGTTGACGACCTCGCTGCCCCTAGCTGCCGGGCTCTGCCTGTCGCACGCTTATCATATAAATTCTCTGGCTGCTTGTAATTTTTTTTTTTGTTTTCCTCTCTGATCCTGGCCATAACAAAAAGGCTAAAAATGTTGGCTTGTTGTTCGGGCTGCTATTGAAGGCTTAAGCGTCAGTCAGTCAGCCACTCAGTCATTCAGTCAGTTAGCTCGTTGCTCTGTGCCTCTGCTAAGCAAACAAACGCACACACACACACACGCAAAATCAACGCCAGACAAAAACAACAAAAGAGCCTATAGACGATGTTCGAATAGTTCTGCCTCTGTCTGCAGCTGTAAATGCATTTTACACTTGACTGCTGTGGCGAGCATTGCCTAAAGCTGTTGCCCAAAAAAATTATTGACTTTTTTTTTAAGGTGTTTGTTGAAAACGCCAGGCAGAAAAAGAAAGACTTTTACTAAGCTTGCTTCAGTTTTAACTCTGCGAACTTCTTTATCGAATACCTGACTAAATTAGCTAAGTTAACTCTGCTCAGTTTGCCGTTCAGAAATATATATGCAAAGAAATTGATTTTTTATTTTAATAAAACTTTGTTTTGCATCATTTATTTAACCTTATATATATACATTATATACTATTTATTCCAACTTACTTTGATATCCCTCGTTATTATTATTAGCGTCAAGTATTTGGTTATAAAACACAACTGCAGACAATTTGGCAACACTATAAACTCATCAGCGTAATGAAAATTGCTTCAGTCAGACAACAACAACAAGAGCAACAACTGTTGCCTGTTGTCTTTAAAACTCTATCAAAACGCGCGCATGTGTTTAATTACCCACTTTGAGTAGAAGAGACGACGTCACATTGTCGGATAGTAAAAAATTTACTATGATAATTAAAAATTGCTCAACATGAAGCGATAGAGAGGGAGCGATAGGGAGACAGTGATCTAATGAAAAGCGACAGAAGCGATGAAACGATGTCATGTGATGCGTTTCATATAAATTTCGAAACGTAAATACGAGTCCTGGCGGGTAATTAATAACTGTGGCAACGGCAGCGAGGGAGCAAAGGACGACAGCTCAGTTGCCCATAAAAGTATGCTACACAATTTTCAATGCTGAAAGCGCGATAAAAATGAAATTTTATGTGCTGCTTAAGGGCGTCGCTAAAGGTTATTAAATTTGCGGTCGCCGAGGGTGAGATTCTGTCAGGGTTGTCAGGGCGCTTAAAGCTGTCTCGAACACATAGTTTAATTGAAAACTTTGCTGGGTGACTTTCAAACGACATTCAAATGTGGATATAACCAAGAAAGAACTGTGCAGCAACTGCAGCACATGGTAACAAAATTATGACGGGCAAGGAGTCGCATTAAGTGCCATTGTCTGCCTGTTAACATGCTCATTACTAGGCAAAAGGCAAAAACAAAACAACAAAAAATGCACTGAAAGGAAACTGAAACTCGCTCATGACTTCGCTTCAATTATAATTACGTCAAACAGTGCAACAGCAGAAAGAGCACAACTTGAGGCAAACAGCAGATAGAACGCAGCCAGGACTCACTTACCAGACAGACTTGTCGACAACACAAACAACTTGCAAGTGAGCATTTCCTTTAATGTCGGCATTGCTTTTTTCTCTATTTCTTTCATTCTTATATATATATATACTATTACATTACATTTGCGCTAGCTCCGGACGACGACGACGACGACGATGATTGTCATTGTTTTTAATGCCAAAGAGTTTTGGTCTCGGGGCAACATAATACGAGCAGCCCAGTCAACGGGCTCAGCACGAAAAACTAACTGAAGAAAACTCATAATTGCGCTCCACAAATTGCAATTTATGGCCAAAGTTGAGCAAAGAACATACATATGATCCCAACTAAAAGCATTCATCACGTAACCTTACCTCCAGGCAATGGGGGGGTAATGGCCTAGGCGCCGGCTCAATGCACTTGGCAGGTGCAATTCCTGTTACCTGAATGCAATTTATAAGATAAATGCTCCAATGAGAGCAGCGAATAGACCAGATGAGCAAAACTTGAAGGATTGGTGTTAGAGCTGAGTTTAAGAATGGGGTGAAGAGACCAATTGAATACCAAAAACGTTCCCTTAATTAACACCCTACAATGCTCCCATCTCCTAACTCAACTAAGGCTACACTTATCCTAAATATGAAAATATATATATTATATAAAAAGAAACTTTTTTAATATTTTTCTACTTTTTCATATATACAAATTTCATTTGATTTATTATAAATTTTTTTGGTAAAATTGTTTCTTATTTATCAGCAGTCCATCTTGAAGTTCATTTCATATCTGGCAGTAACTTAAAATATATTTACCTTCGTTTAACAGCAGCTGCTGCTCGAGCTGCAATTTAAATAGCGTTTAAAGCCTTTTGCTCCTTTTTTTTGGCTGCTGCCACGCGGCGGGCCGCCATTTTATTGATGTCTTTTGACGCCGCACTTTGGTCCAGGGCAGCACAGGACGTTGTGCTGCAGCCAGGACATGCACACAAAACAGTCGGCAAACAGAAGAGCAGCAGCAGCAGCAGCAAGAGCTGGAGTAGACAACTGCCCGCAGTCCGAGGCAGTTTTCCATTGAAGTTGAAGCTGAACGTTTGTCTGCTGCTCCGCGTCACTCACTGCGATAGTTATGATGGTGTGGGTGGCTGAGGGGGCTGAGAATATTTGCTCTGTGTTGTGCGACTCCAGTTGTAATTTATTTGGGCGCTCCGGCAACGTTTTCTTTATTGCTGCTGCTGCTGCTGCGACCGGGCAAAACTTATTAATTTAGAC
This sequence comes from Drosophila gaucha, assembly GCA_035045545.1. Lineage (NCBI taxonomy): Eukaryota > Metazoa > Arthropoda > Insecta > Diptera > Drosophilidae > Drosophila > Drosophila gaucha. Next base: position 4,969,160 of record JAWNOY010000292.1, read on the forward strand.
TTTTTGTTCGCAAATTTGCGTCTGGGTCGTTGCCCAACTATGCAACAACAGCAACAACAACAACAGCAACAACAATTGCTGTAGCCAAAGCTGACAGCAGCTTTTGGTTGCTTGTTGGTTTTTGCTTTGCTTTGGCAACATTTATGCAAATTAGTTTTGATTGTCTCTCCCTCTCGCTCTACCTCTCTCCCTCTCTCTCTCTCTCTCAGGCAAACAGGAAATTGAAAGTTAATTTGCATTCTGCATAGTTTAAGGCGCCGCACAGTTAAATACACAACAATAACTGTCGACTGTCGACTGTCGACTGTCGACTGTTGTATATTTTATTTTATTTTATTATTGCATTATCTTTGCGCCTGCACTCTCATATTTATTTATATATATCCAGAGCTGGAGACGGAGCGAGCGTCCGTCGCCTTATTTAATTGCACGTGCATAATTCTTTTAAAATACAATTATTACAACGCCTGGACGCAGACGCAGCTCATGCAAAATTTATGTTCATTTCGGTTCACTACGGGTCATTTCGGTTTATTCCTTATGCAGGCTGCAGCTTAAAGAAGCGAACTCCACCCACCTACACGCACTCACTCTGTCCAGAAGTTACTTCCTTTTTTTATGTTTTTGGTAGAATGCGCCTTTAAGGCGCTTACTTGCATATTTATGTCACTGTCGAGAATGTTTCGACGCTCGAACGTTACATAAATATGAAGTACGTAAAGCAACAAGCAAGGCACGAGCTGCTGCTCGCTCATGTGTGACACTGGCCAGCTGGCTGGGAGGCAAGGCAATTGTTGCATAAATTGTGTATGTGTGTGTGCAAACTGGACTGAAACTGACAGGATTACAGAAATGCGTTGAGCAGGTATGAAAGTAGCTGACAACAATTTCATCTGACACTCTCTGCTCATCTGTCATAGTTATTAGCATAATGTGATATGTTCAGCTACTAATCTTCAAATAATAGCAGCTTATATTTGTTGTCGCATATAAATTTCACTTGCCAGCTGTATAACGTGTTGCCAAATGTCCTTCGGATGTGCAAAAATCGACAGTTAACATGTCCTCATACTTCGCTCTCGTTTTGTTGCACAATGTTCGAGCGAAAAATTTCACAACTAATTGAATATTTAAAACTGCCAAACCGCAATTTCAAATTTATTACCCAGTGCAGCAAACCACCCAGCCACGACCAAGTGGTGCAGCCAACCAGCCAGTGGAGCGTCCATTCAACGGCCATTACCTTCTGCATGTGTGTGTGTGCGTGTGTGTGTGTCTCTTGCTCTCTGCTACTGGTATAAAATGTCACTTAATTGCAATTTAGTAAATTGTTTTCCATGTTGTATAACAACGGCGGCAACAAGCAACTACCCCGAGAGTGCTGGCAGCGAGCCCACCCCCAGGCCTTGCCACTCCCCCCATGGGGCACACACATATTAAAACCATAAATTTTGCGGTGATTTATCTTAATTTAAATGTTGCAACAATGCATGCGGCTGGTTGTTGGCGACGTCTGCTGCCTGCCCCTTTGTTTAAATAACAAAGCAGCTAAAAGTATGCAACAATTTTTGCACACACACACGCATAGCGCTTTTTATGTTGGTAGCGTTGCTTTTGTATTTTAATTTTTTATTGTATTTTTTGTTGTTTAATTTTATTTTTTTGTTATTATTTTTTATTTTTGTTTTTTTTGGACCCCCGCTGCTCGGCAACCGCCGTGCTGTGCGCGAAAAATCAATTAAAAATTCATCAAATAATTAACAAAAGCACAGCGCAGCGTTACGAGCAAGAAGGGGTTAAACAATAGCATCTACTGGCAGTAGCTCTCACTACTGCTGCTGCTCCTGCTGTTATGTCCTCGTCTCTCTCTCTGGGGAGTGTTTAACTTGGTCCGCTCAGGGACGTAATTTCAATGCTGCCTTCATGTGTGCGACTGCGACGCGCAAAACAAATTAAATTCAATTTAGTCAACAGCAGCAGTGGATCGAGAAGGTGCAGCGGCGGCAGCAGACGGGCCTCCTGCAAGAAGGTGCAATTTTGATGGATTGCTTTGGCTGTCTGCCTGCCTGCTGCCAGTCGAGAGCCTGGTACAAGTGGGTTTCCACAGGAGATGGCTGCCTTGTTTGTTGCTTAGCTGCAAAGTTTACGAGCTCCTGCTGCTGCTGATTTTGTGTGCTTGTGTGCTCAAATTTACATATGTGCTTGAATATGTGTACTGGACTAAAGTTTCGCCCAAGTTAAAGCAGCTGCATTTAAACTTTTTACGCACCGAAAAATTGAAAAAAAAACGCATACAAGAAATTAAAAACTTTCCCTGCAAATGGAATTAAGCATTAAATTTTAGCATACTTTTGAATGCTACAAGTAATTTGCTAAAGGCAACAAACTTAAGCAAATAATTCACTTTCTGAAATAACTTAAGAAAATCAATTAGACAATTAAGAAATATAGAATAAAATTGAAACGAAGAAACAATCTAGGCATACACATTATGTAAATTCAGCCGATCTTGACAATTGATTAGAATTTAAAGTAGTTAATATCTAATATGGCAGTTTTGTGATATTCGACTTGAAAGATGATCAAATTTTAGACGCTCTTAGAATCTCTTTTAACAGTTTTCTTATTCGAATTAAAGCAGCGACAATTAATTAAAAATTTACTTGTAAAACTCAAAATTTTGAGAACAAAATATTTTTAAAAATACAATTTTGTAATAAAAATATTAAAAAATTTTTTAAATTTCTATTTGAGTAATTAAATTTAAAAAAATAAAAAAATTTTAAAGTTTAAGAAAAATTATTGTTTAATTTGAGTAATAAAATTTATTTAAATACAATTTTTATTTTTAAATATTATATTTTTAAAATTATTTTTTTTCTAAACATTTTTTTATAAATATTATATTTTCAAAATTAAGTAATTGGTGTCGAAAACTATTAGAAAACTGTTGTGATATCAAAAAATTATTTGGGCTTGCAGTTTTATACTCTCCAAATTAAAAGCTTTGGAAAATAACATTTTACTTGAGTAAATTTTACAAGCATCATTTATAGAAGCAGTAAATCATAAATGCTACAGAAAATATTCAAATGTTAATTAATTTAAAGCTCAAAAGGAACAGTCTCGTTGGTTCGGTGATAGAACGCAAAATCAAGGCCTACCTGCAGTCAATGCTCTGAGTTAAAGTCATTTTTCTTCTTGTCTGGGCCAAAACAAATGAGTGAACCTTAAGCCAGCCACAAACAGGCAAACCAAAAATCACAAATTTCCGCTTTTTAATGAATGCCACTGACAGCGACCGGCTCGGGCACGCCCCAAAAAAGGGCGTGGGTCAAAACGATAACACGTCGTGCCAGCGACAACGACAGCGACAGCGACTGTAACTGTAACCAGTTTGAAAGTTGGCGGCGTGACATGTCAGCTTTTTGGGATACTACTTTCGTCGGGTGAGAGGCGCCTCCCAAATCGCATGCAACTTCATTTATATAAAAACCCGTTTTTTGTTGTTGCCAGCTGACTTTTGGCTTTTGTAATTTATACGCGCTTAAAGGCGTCATGTCGAGCAACACCTACAAATTCTTTGTTCCCATTGTTTTTGTTGCTTTTTTTTCGTGAGCTTTTGCATAACGTCAACGTCTGACAAATGTGCCATAAGCAGCAACAGCAACAGCAAAAGCAACAGCAAAAACAACAACAGCAACAGCTTTCAAACTTTTGCGTGCGGCTTTCGGTTTTGGTTTCATTTTTGTGGCCAGCGGTTAAAAAAGTTGTGGCCAAATAAATGGCCAAATGGTAGAAAATGACAAATGACCGTCAATCATGACAGGCCAGACGAGAGCTGCGTCCAGCTGCGGACAGTCTGCAACTCTTTGGGGTGGGTCGATAAGGCTAAGCGGTGTCTGCCACACTCACACAGTTCCCAGCCAAAAGAGAGTGTGGGCGGGCTGAAGCCAAGCACACCTGTTCTGGTCAATGACAGTCAAAGCTCATCATTGGCTTCCGATGGAGAGGGGTCGGAGGAGGGTTGGCTTCCATCTAAATGAGTGTTTTGTGCCAGATAAGTTGTACAGCTCATATTTTTGTGGATTGCCCTCGGTCGAGGCCATTAAATGTGTGGCTATAAGTAAAATATATACGAGTAATAACTTGAATAACTGATAAATGAGTTGAAATGCTGCTGCCAGGAATTAAAGCTAAGCCTGTCTGGCTGATTCCATGTCATATTTGTTGCTGTTATTTTTAGAATATTACAGAAATAGTAGTTGCTTTTAGGGTGTACCAAAAAATGCCAATAATAAATTGACAAATTCTTTTGGCTTGGCCAATGCGGTGTATGCGTAATAAGCGTGCCATAAACTTTGGCTAGCAAAATATGCTTGCGGGTAAACAAAATCGTTTGGCTCCAAGAATTTACAATATAAGTTTGCAATCTGACAAAGGGCTACCAAATTGCTAAGACGGGCAAGAAAAATCTTATCAATTTTCTTCAGTTTTTTTTATATTTTGTGAGTTGGCTAAGTTTCAGCGAGTTTGTTGGCCCCGCCTCGGCACGAAGTGCCACTGTAAAATATTTTATTGAATATAATAAGCAACGCAAACTTTTGGCCCGAGGACACAAAGTTGTAGTAGACGCAGCGAGTGCTCTTCCTGTTGCCATTTAATATGAGCGCAAACAATTTTGCCGACTCTCTTTTGTTCCGAGTCCTTTTCCCCGTTCACCCATTGCGCTCTGCTTTTGTGCTATATAATACCTGCGTGTGAAATAACGCAAAGTTTATGCAGCGCCAAAAAAAACTTTGCCCTTAAATGAAAACTACAAAACATTTAAGTTTCGAGCAGCGGCAACCAAATTTAAATGCCAACTCCCAATTGGGCAGCCGTCCTCGAGGCGTTGCCCACGGGCACTGAAAATGAATTTCAAATTCGAAAAGTACTCTCTTAGTTCTTTTTTTTTCTTCCTAAGACTTTGTAGTCGCGTTTTTGAGGTGCACTGCAAAAAAACGAAAGAAAAGAAAAGTGTCAAATTAAATTTAAAAAGTGATTTGCCGCGCTTTCTTTCTGTTTATTCTGCTGCCCAGTGGACGGCTTTTTAAATGCTGCCAGGCATGCGACTAAATGGCAAAGTGAAAACTCGCTATAATTTGCCTAAAAGTCATTTTGCGGGACCCTCTTTCACTTAGAAGGTACAAATTGAATTGACTTTATATACCCGAACGTTGTTAGTATAAGATTTATAAAGCGAACTCGCGTTAGGCTCAGATAATTGGATTTAGCTTGCACAACACTAATGGGAAAACTATGTTGCCTGGCTCAATTAAAGTGGCTGCTTGTGATTTTTGGCTATGCTCCTGCCGCAAGTCAACAAATAATTTCTATGCAAATATTTTACACTAATTATTTCAAATATTTTCCATGCGGCAAGCAGCCAAGCAAATACATGTCTGCCTAGCTGCCTGTCTGTCTCTGTGTCTATCTGTCTGCCTGCCTGCGCCCAAAAATAGTTATTTGCTCAAATTAAATATATACATTTGTGTATTTGTTCAGCACAAATATGTCTCTGTCTGATCTTCTGTGTGTGCGTGTGTATGTGCGTGTATGTGAAAAACAAAATTATTTTATGGCGTTTGCGTCGGACAAACAAACGAAAGTCAGCCAAAGCCCGAACCAAAGCCAGAGCCACAGCCAGTGGAGCCGTGGAGTCATAGTGAAAAGGCAACTTGATGAGTCACTTGACACGGGCCACAGTCACTGCTGTCAGTCAGTCTACGGTCTGTCTGCGGCGCCTAAAACTATGCAGCGCACTCGACTTTTTGCCGCTCTCCCAGTGCAATTTTCTAGCCTTTAGGTGCGGCCTTTGTTTGGACACAGGCGCTGAAATTGATTAAGTTTGTTGCCCGCCAATGAAAAAGGCACTCAATCAAGCCGAGACCTGTGCCTAGACACTTCATGGGATGCACAAAAAAGAAGAAAAAATATAGTAAAAGCTGCTATTGAAAGCGCACACAAGAAAAAAGAGCCTAACCAAAATAAATGAATGAGTGAATGAGAAGCGAATCGAAACGAATTGAAAGGCCGTTTGCTTCACCTTATATGAGCTATATGGCGTTTTGTATTCAAACCAAGTCAAACGTGAAAACGTTGACATACACTCAACTGACACAGCAGCGCCATCTATTGATTTCAAAAAGATTACAGCAACCGGCAGCTCTTGAGAATATAAAATTATTTACAGCTCATGTGCATGATATTACATGAAGTGGGAAAGCTATTATAGATGCAACTGTAGTATAGAGTTGTACATGAAGTTAGAAAGCTGTTAAAGATGCAACTGTAGTATAGAGTATGTTGTATATTTTTCATATATTTGATACTATTCTTGTATACGGCTTACATCTACTCAGAATTAATGTAAACAATACCTTTGTATCAGTCCGCAAACGTACAACAATGGCAGACACTGTGCCCAATTTAAATGCCAGCAGTGTAGACACTGTGACTATGATTGTCAAGACCTTTTAATTAAAAACTATTTTGCTTGCATTTTTAGGGCCTGTGGCGTTGGGCGTAGTCCAGCTCCATCTCTCTCTCCCTCTCACTCTCTCTTTCTCTTCTTCTCTTTCTGTTTTCTGTTGCCACAGCTTGAGCGCAAAAATTTTAGCATTTTAATTTAAATTTAATGTGGGCGTGGCAGCATTGCATGCAACAGTTTCACTTTACTCCGCTCTTTCTCTATCTTTTCTGTCTCTCTCTCACACACTCATTGCATTAAGTCAAACGTAATCCGCACATGGCCCAGCCACAAAAGGCAAAAGCACACAGAGACAAAGCAGTCAAAATGTCTCCCTAAATCTCTAGCCCCAGTACAGTGGCCCATTCCCGTTCCCTATCCCGTTCCCGCTTCTTCCCCCGCTCTGACTCTTTGACTTTATCGTCGGTTTGCTTGCTGTTGGTTTTCTGGTTAGGTCTAGTCGAGTCGCACTTGGCTTGGGCTTGGGCTTGAGGTTGGGCAGTGGCTACTGCTGGGTGGCATTGGATTGGTTTGCTTTGACTGGTTAGGTTGTTTGGCCGGCTGCTGGCAGCGTTAACGCCAACGCCAACGCCAACGTTTCATTAAGTTATACAATTTAACGCCCTTTCAGCTGGGCAACGTTGTCGGAGTTCTATTTACATTTGCTTTGGGTCAAATTACACAAAATTCTACGGGTGTTGCGGCGACAAAAGCCATTGACAGCCAGCCGGCGACGTCTGCCTTCGGCTTTGACCCCAGCTCTGCATCTGTATGTGGATCTGGATCTAGCTTCAGCTCCAGCTCTGGTTCTGCCAATAGCCTTAGCTTAATAAATTTTATACACAATGTTTACACGAGTGTCGCCGAGCGTCGTTGGTAATTTAAAACTTTGCGCTCTTTTGTTTTAACGCCATTGCAAATATTATTGAACTCAGGTCCGGCTTTAGTAGTTTTGCGACTTTGCAACTTTGTTGGCCTGCCGTTTTAAGACCTTAAAACTTTAAACTCTGCATGCATTTCCGGCTTGGCAGCCAACTTAAGGCTTCTTAGACTTGGCCAAAGCTGACCCAATTAGATGCAATTGCAAACTCACCTGACTCACCTGGCTTTGTGTGACTTTCAAATATGTCCTAGGCCAAAAGTTTCCATCAGAGAGAGACACTGTGTGTGCATGTGTGTGTGTGTGTGAGAGATGCTGTTCCCCCGTTTGCCATTATTAAATTGAATTTCGCATGCAAATTGTTTTTTGGAGAGCCTGCTCTAAAAAGCTTTTAAGTTTTATGACACGGAAATTGGCTCATAGCAAGTTTTGCTTGGTCAGAATGTTGTTCAATACCCTAGACTTGAGTATATCAGTGGGTGGCTACAACAGAAAGAAATTTTCAAATAACAACTAAAGAGCTTTCATAGAATACTATATATAAGAGAGAATAGCTACAGCAACAGTTGCATAACAAATTCTTAGTTCATTTTACAGGGTATTGCGCAGGCACATTTCGACTATCGCTTGACACATTTTTGGCAGTTTTTAGCCTGCCTTGACTTGGTTAACCGGCAAAAAGTATGCGACGGTTTTTTTGGGCCGCCGCACTAATGCCAGCGAACGGCTAATTATGATGTCTTTTACGTGCCAACAAACGTTCAAGTGACTTCCCCAGGCCCACTTCAATATTTATTTTACTGTAAACTCAACCTAAAAAGCGAAGTCGACTGCCAGCGCAAACGTTGAAACCCATTCAGAATTCAAGTGGGCGTGTTTTGATGACATGCTGCCTGCTGCCTGCTGCCAGCCCCGTTGCCTTCTGCCTGCTGCTGCTTACCTACAGCACGTAATGCGCTAGGGATTCGTCAGTATTAGCTACCCGGTAAAAACAATATTAATAACAGTACCAGAGGCAGCGGCTGGGCCATAATAATACATCAGCTGAGCCAATGCCCCCGCAAGGGTTTCCTTCCCGTACAGGACAGCAGCACTAAGAGAGACAGTCAGACAGACAAACTGACTGACTGACTGGCATCCCCAGCAGGCAGCTAATAGTCAACGGCTTCGTTCGACTGACGAACGCTTCATTGAAAAGTTTCCAGCGTAATGGCTTTTGTTTGGCGGCATCGTTGCCGGTCCTCGGTCGAGTCGGGGGAGGGCGAGCTTCTATAGCATTAAGTAATTGATTACATCTCAAGGGACTTTTAAGCAAGCCAGCAGGGGCAGGCGGACGGCGAACGGGGCAACAACAAAATGAAATGGCACGCCACTATAAAGCTCATAAATTTCTATATAACCTGACTGCTGTGCAGCGGCTCGGCGCAATATAACGTAAATAAATTTCGCTAAATAGTACACAAAAGCGCAAAAAAGAGGTAGACACAAGCGTCTGTCGGATGGGTCCGAAATATATCCAGTCGACCAACACCCCCGTCCAGTCCGACGACCTTTGCCGTGTTCTTACCATAAACAATAACCATAATTTAACCCCAACCAAATGTGTGTTCGTTAATGTGGTTAGGTGGTTGAGCAAGTTGTATGCTAAGTTTAGCGCAACTTCCAAAGAAATGGCTAACAGAGACCGGGTTGGGGCTTGTCTATTTGGTAACTAAATTTATGGCAACACTATGCACAATGATATTGTAAAAGTTGGCCAAGAATCAAGGAACGCATCTTCTGATATGATATCATGAAATGACTGTTTGAAGGTTCTTAAGACAAGAGTCTTAAGAGGTATACAAAATTCTATTTCATCTTCAGCTAATTACCATTTGCCATAAAATACTATTCTACTCAGCTCTTTGAAGTCTCAACTATGCATATGCCTTATATTGCTCTTCTTTCCCTTCGCGCTTTTCCTTTTCTTCGTTTTATATTTATGTAGACTTTTTCTCTACCCCATCCACTGACCGCAATTTTCACGCGCATCATTTTTTTCACGTTTCGTTGTGGATTTTAAATTAAAAATACGGCCGTGTGCGGGATGTGGGTCTACAACAAATACACATGCAAACACACACACAATAACAAAGACAAGAAGACAAACAGCAAGTTCTCTTTCGACTATGGCTCCGTGCTGTGGCCAGGCCACGCCCATCTGGGGGTAAACCAGCCATTTTTATGGCGCCTAATTGCGCAGCGCTCTCGCTCCCCAGACCAGACTCAAACCAAACCAAACCGAACCTCACCGACCCGCAGAACCCAAGTCCCGGCCTCGACCGGGCCTCGGCTGTTATAATCATAAAATTGCTTTTGTGGCATACAAACCGGTTATATTGCTCCCGTGTGATAGTCCGCCAATGTTTCCAGTTGGTTGTCTCGTTTCCCGGCTCCAGCTCCGACTCCTGCTCTGCCAGCTACTTCTTCATTTTGCACAAATGAAAAATGTTGCGGTTTATTTTCATTTACAGTTTTTCCACTGCGTCGGCGGCGGTCTAAACATAATTTGTTGCATTAATGTTGGCCACATGCATATGAAAATATCATATAGACACCCACACACACACACACAAACACATAGTTTTTGTTTAATTTCAATGTAAATTACTTGAGGAGGGAGCAGGAAAAGGGCTTCGTGCATGTGTGTTCTCTGTGCTAATTGCTTAGAGCCCTTGAGCTAGAAATTTTGCGCATAATTAGTGGCAAATTGCATATGGAAAACGGTCGAGAACTGTCCAAAACTGGACGTATGTGTGTGTTGGCTAGGTTAAAGCATGTTTGGGGAATTATGGCAGCTAAATGGATGAAATGTGTTTGGGACTCTAGCGCACATGTTCTAAGCTAAACACAATTTGTTCCACAGTCCGACCTTAAAGCAGTCAAGCCCTACTTAAGCACCCTCCAAGTGCTTTGGTAATTCCCTTCTCCCTCCTCCAGCATCACAGAAATTCAGTTGTCACGCCATAAACCTACATTTAGTCGAAATGCTAAATGTCCCATAAATATTACTATCCGAAAGGTGGACACAAAAGTGTGATATAATAATGCCATTGACAAATATAAAGCCATAAATTATAAATGCGAAATACTTACTTATACACGAAATCTACTTTTCCACAAAGTAAGCAGCCAAATAAACTGACAGACAGCGGGCGGGGCAGGTCTGAAACTGAAAACGTGGCACAAAACAGAAAACCGCAACTTGTTATAAAATTAGTAAAATTTTCTCAGCAAACATTTACATTAACTACAAGACAAATCCCCTCAGCCCACGACCCCTCCTCCCCCTTGCTCGGTCCGCCTGTGCCTGGCACTTCAAAAGACCCATAGAAGCGTAGCCAAAGAAGAAGAAAAAAATAATAGTAATAATAAAAAAAAGATGAATATTATGAAATGTGAAGCGGGGGCGGAGACGGAGGCGGTGCGGCAAACACTGCCTGTCCCAAAAGTATTAAGAGAGCAAAGCAATTAAAATATGAAAATGTACAACTTTCATCTTTTTGAGCTCATTGCATAAATCATTCCGAATGCCTGAGCCCACATTTTTCGGGGAAAGTCGTAGTCGTAGAATGCCACATTCAAAATTTACTGTGACGCTTTTTACTAATCAGCATAAGTCCTGCCACAGACACACGCACAAACACACACACACAGTGAGGGGCGCACAGAAAATGATTTATTTGAAATTCTACTTGTTACCTGTAGCTATTTTAATGCCACTCCGATTGTGAGCTGACGGTGGTTGTGGTGGTGCTGGATATGTGCTGTGGAGCAGTCCACTTGCCAAAACCCACCAAATGACAATATAAAACATAATTATAATCATTGCCGCGGTGGTCTCAATTGTAATTACAAGGCAAACTACGTGGCAGAAATGGAGAGGTGGGAAATGGAATCGGATGCGGGTGCCATCATTTTTGGTAATGCCCGCGAGGCAACTCAAAAGTGTGTTTTAAATTTACATACAGCAACGCCCACAGAGACACAGAGACATGCGAGCATCACCTTGCTACGTGGGTGGAGCCAAAGTAGGCTATGCGAGTGCGAATATAGACATTTGTCGTGTCTTCTGCAATTAAAACTTTGTACAAATTGCTGGCGCGCCTCGGTTAATTGGACTCGCGCAGTTGAACAACTTTTGCTCGAATTGTTGTTGCTGTTGTTAAATATGTCATTGCCTAAGTGAGCAGAAGTGGAAATTGAAGATAACTCCCACAGCGAAGAAGTGTGGCATTGAGAATTGGCAGGCTGTCTAAGAGTTTTATAAAAAAAGGGGTTATCTCTCTCTTATTCTATTGATGTTATAGTCAGTGTCCCTCTCTTACTTTTTCTTTCTCTTATTCTTAAATTTCTCTTTCCCTTTCACGCTTACTTATACTTCCATTTATATACTATATATTCCTCTTATTCACTATTCAAGTATTCTGAGAATCGCATAGAAGGGCCACCTTTGTGTGAACAGAAACTATACAAATTTTTGCATATTTCAACAAACCTGAGCTTAGTTTAACCGCAGTGATTTTGTTGTAAATTGACAACTTACAGCATGTCACTGAACAACAAAATCAAAAATAAATTCAACAATAGAAATTGAAAAAAAAAAATTAATATAAAGTGAAGCCAAATAAAGGGAAACTCTACAAATAAATGCGTAAAGTGTGCAAGGGGCGGGCTGCATATAGCCAGTGAGTTGTGCGTATATAAACACAAGTATAACCAATCAAAAATCCAATTAAAATTGAGGAAAATTCGATTTGCATGTAAAATATGGCACAGCAAAATACAAAAAAAAAGGAAAATCAACAACAACAACAATAAGCAAAGAGCAAAAGGAGAAAACGTTATGAAGAACAACATTTCGGGGGGAATTGGGGAGACAGAGAGCAGTGAGGAAAACATAAAAAATATTTGCTATATATGAAATTGAAAAGCCTGCAAAAAGGGCAGCCTAACAGGCGAGAGAACTCAACATTGGATTGATATACCCGTCTGCTGGCAGCAATATATATATATAAAGAGAAAACTGGCAAATAAATAATAAAGTAAAACAAATTTTGGTTACCTATAAACGTGTGGCATTTACACACAGCAAATATTATTTTTTATTGAGTGTATAGTGTGTGCAAGCGTGTGCGTATGTGTGCGTGTGTGGCATTGACTATGCGGCAGCCCAGCCAGCAACACGTTGCATAAATACAAATAACGCCAGCCGTGTCAAATTTTACGTACAGCTTGTCACAGGGGCAAAGGGCAAAGGGAGCTGCTGACAAAGCACACATCATCAATTTCAGCTTGAAAACTATTATTAAACCAAGATTAAAAGACAGCCGAAAGCAATTTTATTAAACATTTTCTCTCTCTATTTTTAGGTAAGTGACGTTCTTTTCTTCTCCCCAATTGCATACAGTAAAATGTAAACTAATTTAAGTTCACAGTAAGTTTTGTTATGTATATGCAAAAAATATCGAAGAACAAACATTTAAAACAATATTTAATTTATATAAAAACAAATATTTTATTTAAGTAATCAATGCAAAAATGTGCTTAGGTTAGTTCTATTTTTGCTGTTCTATATTTCATATTTTAAATATATTGTCAATTTGTTCACATGTTTTCCTAATGAACAAATTCAATTATATTGTCCAATTATTATGCACATTTTCACGCATAGAGGGCGCCACACAGATTAAGACGATACAAAGGCCTTTTACAAGCGACTGTTGATTTAATTAGTTTATTATTTCGTTATTGTCATGGTGTGCGTGTGTGCGTATGTGTGCGTATGTGCGGGTGCCAATATGCGAATTATTATTTGTTTATTTGTCGCTAATAATTTGCGTCGCGATTTTTAACGCGCGCTGCAAATTTAATTGTAAACTTTGCCATACAAATCCCATAAAGCGTGTGTCTATGCTGTGTGTGTGTGTGTATTTGTTGGAGAGTGTTAATTAATTTTGCGCTTGAAGCGATGTCAGTTGCATGCAACTGACTGCAGGCTGGCTGTGTACTGGCTGTCGCACACTTTTAATTAGACTTCAATTTCCAATTATATAAGCTTTTACATTAATTAAATTTCCATTTTTATTTTATTTTGTTTTTTTTTTTTTGTTTTGCCTTACCCCGACACACCCCCTTTTTCTCTGGGGTCCCGCCCTTGGCCGTGCCATGTAATTTGTACGGAATTAATTAGAAATGCCGACTTGGCAGTGCCTGCTTCTGTCTCCTTAGTCTCCTAGTCCAACATCAAATTAAATAAACTCTGGCACGCAAAATCAGATCAGAGTCGTGGAAGGGCAACAGTGCTCGGGCCGAAGAAATAACTCAAGGTAAATAAATAATTGAATTCATTAGGCAAATGAAAAATGCTGTCAATGCCCGGGCAAAGCCAATGGGTTTTGCTCTAGCCCCAGACGCAAGCATAAATTGACCCAAATCTGGGCTAACAATGCTTGGCAGTCTGTCAATGTCTTCATGTGTGCGTGCGTGTGTGTGTGTGTATTTAAAAGGATAACGGCAGCCTGTCAAAGCTGTTAAAAACGTAAACACAAATAAAAACAATGATTACCTAACTCCCCCTAACTCGAATGTCCTTCGACTGACCGTCCGTTCGTCTGTCCGTCCGCCCACCTTTCGTCCCGCCCTTCTCGAGTTCGGTGCGCTTTTAACGCTGCTCATTAGTGACCAAAATCGAAGAACAACAACAAAAGCGTCAACGACAACGAAGCTTAATCAAAACGAAGAACGAGGAGACGCTGTCAAAAAAACAAAAAAAACGAACAACAACAATAGGAAGGCTAAATATAAACAACAACAATGGCGTCGACAAACGGAAGGAGAAGCAAACAATGCGACAAAAATAATACTCGTATGTGTTCAGAGCACTGAGAACAGGAAGAACGAATAACAACAACAATAATAATAATGAAGCACACACACACACACACACGCATACACACACATGCATAATGGCTGCCTTATAGGTGTTCTGCGGTTTTGATGCGAGTGTATAGATTTTTGTTAGTTTTCTGTGGCGTCATGTTAACAAAAGCTAGGAAACAGGTAAAAAAGTCGCAGTTGGGGGCTCCACGAGGGTGGGCAAACAGGTTTCGACGGGATCTTTAACTGCGATACTCAGAACCGAACTTACCCTATAAAATGTTTAGCTTTAACAAATACAAAAAATGTCCTGAAATGATTGAGGTAAAGGTCAGGCAAGAAAACAGACAGCACGCAGGCTGATTGATATGCTATTAAGGTCCGCATTATAGGAATACATAATTTATTGAAAACTAATTATATGATAAGCTAAAAAGTTGAAGTTAAGTGTAATTATAGAGTTAGAGCACAAAGTATTGGATAAATTTTAAGTTCCACGTTTAGCTATGCTTACTATAAAAGACTTTACACTAACTGTAATAATAAAATAGTTTTAAACAGTAGTTTATAAGCAGCGTTTACCAACACTTAAAAGATAAGGAATCAGAACATAGGTAGACTCACTTCCATCTTTCCATTTTACAATACTATACTATACAACACTATATAGCACTATACACTATACAGCACTATACAGTATACAACACTATACAGTACTATACACTATACAACACTATACACACATTGAAACACTAAACAACGCTATACAACACTATACAACACTATAAACGCATTAAAACACTAAACAACGCTATACAACACCATACAACACTATACAACACTTTACAACACTATACAACACTATACACTATACAACTCTATACACACTTTAAAACACTAAACAACGCTATACAACACTATACAACACTATACAGCACTATACACTATAAATCACTATACAACACTATACTACAGTATACAATGCTATACAGCACTATAAAACACTATACAACACTAAACAACACAATACAACACTATACAACTCTATAAAACACATTACAACACTAAACACCGATATACCACAATATACAATACTATACATCACTATACAACACTAAACAACAGTATACAATACTATCAACACTATATAACACTATATAACAGTATACAGCACTATACAACACTATGCAAAACTATACAACACTATGCAACACTATACAACACTATATAACACTATACAATACAGTTCTCTACCCTTCTACCAACATAAAGACACATAGTTCCAGTTCCTTATTTTACAACACTCTCCGTTAATAGCACACTCCTTGTCAAACAAACCCCGTTTTCAAACACTACCCTTGCCTTCATAACACTTACCAACACTGAACAGCCACTGAGAAAAACGTTGCACTCAATTGCACAGCGTGTTCCGGCTCTTTGCCCAAATTGCTTCCTAAACAAAACTGAACATAAATAGGGTTAAAGAAAAGTATTGCTGCACAGACGACTGCACGCTTAATTATGCAACAAATTAGGCCCAAGACGCTGGCAAGTCGAGTTAAGGAGTCGTCGACTCCAGCCTGATGAAACGAATTTATGCATTATGCATGTAAATATGCGAGCTCGCCTCCGTCTTTATATGCCGCACGGTTTTCAGCTGCAATAGCAGCATGCTCCATTACACGCCAAGAAGACGACGACAAGCTTGCCACACACACACACACACACATGCACTTGACTGAGAAGCATTCCCAAGTTTATTATGAAATCCCAAAACTTAAATGCATGTGCCCCCAAGTGCCGAGAGTGCACTCAGTGCCATACATACATGCACTGACACACACTCATTCTCACACACACACACACACACACACACACACACACACAGAGGCAATCACACACAGTGAGTTATTAACACGCTTTGCCACATTTGCTGCCGAGCTAATGTGGCTTTGGTTTAGTGGCTGCCGTGCGGCAACGTCGACAGCTGCACGTGGGAAATGGAAGGCGGAACGAGAGCTGGAACTAGTTCTATAGCTGGAACTGGCGGCAGTCGCTGCTTTTAGATTGGAGGCGTTCGTTCGCTTCAGCTATGCCTGTCATTATGCTAAACTAAACGCAGCCAGTGCTAGAATTTGCACCCGAACAGGCAGCCCAACCAACCCTACCCACTCAGCTCTTCATGCTCCTCACCTGGCCAGCACGTGCTTTGCAGGTAACATTTCCGTTGCAGCTTCCGCTGCGAGCGCTTTATAATTATTTCGCCTGGCGGGCCTTCGTGCTTGGCATATGCTGCCTGTTGCCAGGATTGTCAGAACGTGTACGTGTTGCATGTGGGCAAAGGGGAAGCAGAGGATGATAGAGAGAGAGACAGAGAGAGGAAAGGAACAGCGAGACGTCGAGAGTTATAAGCTTCATTAAGCATATGTACAGCACGTTGTAAGCTGTATGTGCATGTGTGTGCTTGAGTGTGTATGTGAGTGTATGTGTGTGTATGTTGCATTAAGCATATTTAGCATAAGGATTTGTCATTTACGCTAAAGCGCACACAGAGAGATAATTAAATGACGCTTGGCGAGTCAAGTGAGTTAATGAAATTTTTAAACGCTCTGGGGCTAAAAATTTATTTCCCAATTTAGTAGAAAAGAGAACTTTTTGAGAAAAAGTTTGAGTAGGAAGAGACTTAAAGCGTGCATGTACTGTAAATTTAATGTTAAAGTAAGCTGGCATATAAAGATATCTTTACTCTTTTGAAGAGCTCGGAAGACTTGAGTGTAGGCTAACTTAAGCCCTCATACGCGTAAGATACTCTCATTATATTTTTATCATATTTTTCAATAAATATAAACAATTTTCGGTCAACTTAATCTGTAGCTCTTTAGCTTCTGTTTGCCTTTAAAGCTGTTGGCTTGCCTTGGCACCCAATTGTCTGACATTTCTATTAAAAGCCATCGCCCCACGATGAGCGCTTCAAATTGCTTTGACCTTTGCACAACAGCTGCGACTCTCCATTACACTCCAGTTCCACTCAGCAGCCATCTATCCCCGAATCCCTACGCACCCGCACATAACTCTTATGGAGACGCAAAAAAAAAAAAAAAAGGAATGAGACGAGCAAAAAAAAACAAATTTTACACACGCACATTAAGTCACGTTTTCGCACCATTAACCCATAAAGAACGAGACCCGCTTTGCAGTTCAAGAGCGAAAGAGAAGGCGATAGCCAGTGTATGTGCAGCAGAATGAGAGAGCAGGAGCAAAAGATTTACAAATATTGAACTTTTTGCTGGTTGCCAGCTTCTGGTTTTGCTCTTAGCTTAGAGCTTTCAAGTCGTAAAGCAGTCATGAGCATATTTTATAGATTTTAATATGCGAGCTACATAACAGGCCTCACAATCCCTCTTACCCGGCCTCCCAGCTCGCCAGCCTTTTTAAATTCACGCCGAAAAGTAGGCAATGCTCTTTGGCGCCGCTCACCCTCATCAGAAAAGGTCTCTGCATTTCGTTTAGTGACTTTTTTGTAGCCCTATGACAATGTGTCAACGTGTCGCGTCTGTTTCTATGTGTGTGTGTGTGTGAGTCGGAGTGAAAAAACCCCACTTGATAAGGGTTTATCAATGCGACACAGTAACTTAGTGATTTACTCGTGTGTGCGTAGAATTTTTTTTTTTTTTTAATTTTGAAAATTGAAAAAGTGACTTTTGCTTTCTTGACTCCATTTACAATGGTACAACGTCGTGTGACAAGCAGACAGCGACAGGGCCAAGGACGGAGAAAAGGCGAGGGCGTACACAAAAGGCCTCTCTATATACGAGTGTGTGTGTGTGTTCATATGTTAAGTGCGTGGGCGTTCTAGAGACCTTGACTCGTCTTTCAAATATATTGAAATTTTCGGTAAAGCGAAATTGAGTTATGCAGAGAATTGATAAAACTAATGCATCCAATTCTAAGAAATTTGCTGTTAACTACAGCAGCTGCAAATTGAAAATTTTCTCAATATTTTCATGGAATTGAGAATGGAATTCAAATTCGCTCAACTTCGCTTAAATAATAAATTTTCAGACTTCAACAATGTAATATTTGAAAACGAATGAAAGCTTTCAGTTCAGGAAGTTTACTTGAAAGCCTCCAGCTTTTGGGGATTACATTTAAAATATTTATATAAATATAATATAATATAAATTTTTATTCAATATTTCTCTTGAATTCCATATAATATTTTCCATCTCTTTATCTCTATTTTATTAGCAAATTCTTGCTTTAATTATCTGCATCTCTGATTGCATTTAAAAGCCAAATTTAGTAGTCGCTGCAATCTGCCAACTCAGAAAGCTGCCCAAAAAAAATATTTGTGGCTTACATGTGTTCTGCAACACCCACTCTACCACACAGACACACCCACACACTGCCCCTTCGATGTATGCCACAAAAATGTGTGCGAAAAATCGCTTTTCATCTTATGAAATCATTTCTGGCTTTCAAGGATTTCTGAGCCGTCGCTGCCTGTGCTCATCACAGGCTTACCAGTTACCTGTTTAAAATAAATAACAACGTTGCACAGACACACAAATACACACACGCACTCACCCGTACACACACACATACACATACAAACGAAATAAATTGGTTTCGTAACCGCAAAAGCCAAAAAACGAGCAGAGACAGAGACAGAGCGGAGTCGGAATCGAGTCTGAGGAGTCACAGCAGGCACTCACATCAATTCAATTCAATCAAGCATCAAGCATATATGAGTATAAAATTTTCACTCGCAACACACGAATCATACAATCACCCAACCAACTGCAGCGCACTTCACGCTCTTCCTCCCACCTCCCACTTCCTACTCTCTCTTTCTCTCTTTCTCTTTTGCTTTTTTGAAAAGGGAAATAAAATGCGGCAGGCACGTTGCAACACTATTACTTATTTGGCATAGCATTCAGACAGGCGCAGACGTCGACGCCGCTGCCGCTGCCGCTGCCGCAGTCGACGTCGACAGCAACTGAAATGAACTACATTTGTTTGTGATTGTGTGTGCGGCTCAGGTGTGCAGCGGGACAGAGCGAGACGGCGAGAGTGAGAGCGGCGGATGGAGCTTAACAGGCGGGCTCTAAAATGCAATAATCTTTCGGCGCCGACGTCGTCAGCGTTTAAACGTGACTTTTAAGCATGATGTTGTAATATTTTAACCTGACTAAGAATGGCTGCACACGGCGGCGAGAACCGAGTGGAGAGGGGCGCGCACAACAGTTGCCATTGTTGTGTGTGTCTGAAAATTGTTACAAATGCCCCCAGCGTGCATTTTATGGCCAGTGCGATAAATAAAATGTTGCAACACAGCTCACACACACATGAGGGGCACAAAAAATGTATATGTATGTGCAAATAATATGGGAGTCCTTTCGACTGTAAAAGGTAGTGCTAGTCCTAGTCCAGGTCCGCTGCCAGACAAACAATAACATAAATTTTGTTAGCTATTACGATTGTGTGTGTGTGCCAAGTAATTGTGCAATATGTTTTAGAGGCAGCATTGGCAACTACTTAGGTCATACTTGGGAGGGGCCTTGACCACAAAGTCGAAGATGTTGGCAGCAATTCGAAGGGTGAAGGCGAATTCCATTCGTAATTTAAAGGCATATTTAGCTATTGTGTGAACAGAAGAGATGCAGCTCTCCCTCTCATTCACTCTTTGAATAGTTGCCCAAAACAGTATGCTACAATTTTGTAAGCAATGCGCGAATTACGAATATCTTTGAAAGTGAAGTTATATGAGATGACAATTTAAGAGCTTTCCTTAGTTCTCATCTTATGCTCTGCTTTTTCTTATATTTTTAAATTATCTTCTCACATAACTTCACTTGAGAGTTAGATATTCGCAATTCGCACATTAGTCACAAAACTGCAGCATACTTTTTTGGGCAAGTGCCTAAATATCCGTTAGACTGCTAAATGCTTTGCGCACTTTGTCTCAGCCATTACAATTACTGTTCAGAGCTCCTCGCCTCTTTGTTACTTCCGTTTGCTCTCTTCTATGCGTAATTGTAATTGCAAAAACCCAGCAGTCTGAACCACTTGGACACCCAACTCAAACTCAAACGCCGCTTGGCCCCAGCTTAGCCAAGTTTGCTGCTAAGCCAATGTAAGACCCGCAAGCGCTTCTCATACAGCAACAGAAACAGAAACAGAAAAGTAGATCCGCAAAGCAGAGGCAACAAACTACACAACTTGTTAGTGTAGTTGTCGGTTGTTGTTTCAATTATTGCTGTTGTTGTTGTTGTTGCTTGAGTTACTCTGTTGTTATCGTTGTGGTGTTTTTCTTAGTTAAATTCCGAAAAGCGTAACGGGTAAACGAGCAGAGCGACGTCAACTCTGGCTGCATTGAGTGCGGCTTAAGTGTTCATCGACTCAACCGCACCAATACACAAAAAGCGCCCCTCTTACTCCTTCTCTTGCTCTCTGCCCGCAAATAGTCCAGACCCCGAAGGCTGTCAATAGTCTGCAGCTAAAGCCGAGAGTGGGTCTCTGAGACAGCGACGTTGCCGGAGTCGGAGGCATGTGCTGCAAGTTCAATTAATTGCGCGCAACTAGCAAACAAAATAAACAACAACAGCCACCACAAAAATTAAATTAAAGTCGAGCAGAAGCTCCCGCTGTCTCTCTCTCGCTCTACCTCTCAACTGAGCCTGAGCCTGCACTACAGTGACAGCAGCTGAAAGTGAGCACTTCCGATTAATATTTCTAAAATGAAAAAGCAAAGGCATATGAGAGATGATTTCAAAGCGGATTTGTAAAAGCTTTCTGTTTCAGATTTTTATATATTTTATGTAGTTAATATTTCTCTTTCACACACTCTTTTGCTCTGTCTTTATATCCTCATTTTCTAAACCTAATTGAATCCAGTTTAATCCAACAATCAAGTCATTTTTCGCCTAGTACAATTCAAGCTCATACAATTGCTCTTTTTCCATTTCTTTCACTTTCCCCCTCTTCGCCGTCTCTCGTCCTTCCCATTTTCTTACGCCTTTCGTGTGTGCTTGTAAATGAGTGATGTGCATTGAGAGCGCTAAAACACTTTTGTTTACTTCTCCTTCTCTGTGTGCGTGTGCGTGTGTATGTGTATGTGTGTGTGTGTGCTAGACGAAGATGTATGGTTATTGTGATGACTCTTGTTTTTGCCGCCCCACTCCGGGAAAATTGATAAATATTGCACAAGCATATACATGCACTCACATACACACACACACACACACACATAAGTATATAAAATATAATTTAATTAAAATGTTTTATGTAAGACATGTTTATTGAAGCATTTTCCCAACTTGCCTGGCAATTTGATTGACGTCTGACTGAAGCTTGTTGTTGTTGTAGTTGTTCATCGGTTCATTTGTTTGCTTGTGGCATTTGCTGTCAAGGTGTTGAGCTGTTTTCAACTAACACTCGAGACTCCAAAAGGAAGTTTCCACATTGATTTAGGTATTTGTTCAGCCAGGCAATATATTTTCAATTAGTTGCAACTAAACGGCACAGGCCAAATACTTTAATTAGTCTTTTCATCTAGATACTTGCAAGTGCATTGAAATTGCAATTCAATTGCATTCATTTTACTGCACTCACATACGTTTATATATTTGTAGTTAAGCCTTTAAATTAGTTAGTTATTTACATACATTTAAGCTGATATATATAAATAATTATGAAATGTTTATTTTTAAATGAATTTCCTTAAGTGGCGTGTGTTGATGTCGTCTATTTTATATAATAAACATATATATTTATATCGTATGTTCTTCATATATATACATCATAAATATATACTTTCAACTATCAAACTTTGATGCTTTGAACAAATGTAATTTAAAACCTTTTCTAACTAGCAGTTCAAATTTAATTAACATCAATATTTTCTTTAAAGTCTTGTGTTTGAAAATATAATAAAGTTTTTATATCTCTGTGTTGTTGTTTCCTTGATGTTGTGCGTAAACAAATTACAGAAAATAAATAAATAAAATTAAACGTACGCATTTATTAGCAAAAAAAGTGCAAAATTATGCTCAATGTTGTGCTCTATACTTTTTTACCCCAATTAGGAATTGAAACAACAATGAAAAGAAACAAAATTAATAAGTTGGCTGCAATTTTTTATTGTTATTGACACGTAAACATTTTTTGTTGTGCGTAATTTGCGATGCTCCAGTCTTTTGTAGTGCAAACAAAAATCCATTTTTAAACACAAACAACTTAAAATATCGTAATAAATAAATTAAAAGTAAGCAACAACATATACACTGTCCAACAACAACGGAGATTATAAAAATTTTATTTATTCCTTCTTTTTCTCTTTTCTTTTTCTCTCTTTTTTCGCAAAACGTCAAAATTGAAACCAAATTTAATTATACGAAAAAAACCGAAAAAAATAAACTCAAACACAACCGGAAAACAAAATTCTAGCATACGGCATGGCATATGGCAACAAAATGGCGGCAATGAACTAAAGACAACAGCCGCGAAACTGAGAAATGGATGCTCTCGACTACATTGATTGGAATGTGCTATAAATAAATATGAAAAACTAAAGAAATAACTGAAAATAAAAAGCAACATCAACAATAAGCCTAGAACTTAGCTGCCAATTCAAATAGTTGTAGCTGATTATTACACATACGCCGCGTAGTGCAAAGAAACATTATAAGCTTAGTCTGCTAAAGCGTGCCTGAATGTACTTAGAGCTTTTCTTAGATTTACGTAAACATTAACCTGAAATAGAAACTAGATTCTCTAAGCTACTCTCCTCATGTGTTAAACTCTTAGGGTATTAGACTACAGGGATGTCAATTATACCAGGCCATTGATTAGCCAAACTCTACGTAACTTACAAACTGTTAATCTAATACAAATTTAAAGCGAAGCCAAACACATTCCAATTGCCAAGCTGCTTTCGAGAAGACAGCAGAGCGCGGTAAACAAAGTTTCTAAACGTAAGCATATTAAAAAAGAAATTTCATAAAATGTCGTTTGTGTGCCATGAATGTTATTCAATAATTGATTAGTCTTAGCTAAAATGTGTTTACTTATAAATATATATATGCATAGATATTCCTTTTTTCGCGTTGATTTACAGCTTTGAGTACGAGTTTATCTAAAATATCATTTCTGTACTTCCTAAGTATAGAGTATTTTGGCTTCTTATTTCCTGTCTCCCATAACTGTTTTCATTGCTGAAATTTATGTGGTCGTCTATAGCCGATTACAAGCTATCTGCCAGCCTCAAACCAGATTCTGAAGTTGGGTCAACTCACATATAACATTTTGTTGAGTTATAAAAAGATGCCGGCCATATAATTATAAAGCATACGGCAGGCGAGTCCTTCTGTCTAGCTCATAAACTTTAAATTCCACTTTATCGTGAGATATATGCGTTCCCCTTATTATATGCTCACATATATACAAATATACATAATATATATAAAAATGGAAAATCTGCGCACATAAAGCGACAGCCACAAAGAACCAGCCAAGCGCAGTGTTGAGTGGGTGGACATTTCTCTTGCACTGCTTTGCCAGCTCTCCTCCTCCGCTTCGCTTTTAAACATTTCCCGTGGACAGACATTGGACACTTTTATGCGTTTGAAATGAAAATGCTATGTGCCATTAACATTATCCCTGACGCGTCACTACTTAAAATAAAAATTTCTATATTTTTTATAGAACGACGACAGAATGTTTTTGGATGGTCGGGGCTGTGCATGGTGGAGGCTTTCGGGGCGGTAAGACAGCGAGCACCTTTTGGTCGTCGCTCTTTGCTTTTATAGCCAATTTCTGGTTACCCACAGTGCAGCCAATTTCATGTCAAGCTGCAGCGCAAAATGATAATCCCGAGGTCATAAAAAAAATTTTACTTTATATTGACTTTTAGTGTGATAGTCAACGCCGGCTGTGGCTGCGGCTGTGGCTCTGGCTCTTGCTCTGGCTCTTTTGCAGCAGAGCTTCATCGTCTTTGGCGGCTGGCAAAAGACAACGAACGGCAAAGGTGCACATGAAATGTTAATGGCATGTCAAGATTGCCTGCTCCATTGAGAGTCATCCACCCACTTACCGTCGCGCTGCTGCATATTTATTGCCAGCTCCAGCGACTGTCCAAAAATGCAAAAGGAAAGTCTGTACCGATGCAAACGATGCTATCTGACAGGCTCTCAATGTCCTTATGGTAATTATAAATATGTACAGAAACAGCTGATTCATATATGTACATATATATCTTCTAGAGTCCTCAGACTCTCTCTACGAGCTAATTTTCTTAAAAAACACTTTAAACTTGAGTCGCAACTAAATGGAATTCATGAGAAACTGGAATTTTGCTGTATTCTTAACCCCGTCTTTGTGCGTCTCCATGGATTCCTTTTCAATTTTCATTTGCCTGGCGCACACAAAGCCAAAGACACACAAAAGTTGATCCTTTTCAATATTAATTAACACTTCAATACCACAGAGCAGAGAGCAGCGTCTGAAGACAAACTTTTGGCGCTTCTTTCTGGCATCTCTGGCGCTGACTTTTGTACAATTTCCGTTGTGCGCCCAGAACAAAAACTTCGGCTTTGCCATGTAAAATGCCTAAAACCAAAAACAAAAAAAATAGCGAACGCGTCCATTGAAATGTTCTGTGGACGCTCAAACCCCGTCGCTCTGTCGGTTTGTCTGGCTGCTGCCACGCTGTAAATACTAATTCACGCTGACACTAATTAACAATTAGGCGCATTTTAGCGCTCGTTTTCGGCATGCCAATGCCAATGCCAATGCCTCTCAAAACTCTGCGGAACTTTTGAACTACTTAGAACCCCAACACGCCCATGCCTGACTGTTGCCATACTACGACGCTACATGTCAGCTGCACAACGTCGTTGTCATTCGGGTCCCCAGCCTATGCTCAACTTTGCGCTTATTACTGTAAATTTCAAACTGACAAATAAACTGTGCGCTTTAAGGCCCCAAAGACACCCAAAGGATTCCATGGCATCATAACAACAAAGCGCAAAATGAGACACGAAACACTGGCAGGACTCCAGCAGCCGCTTGCACTCGGTGTCAACGTCTTGGCTGACGCTGACTTATCACTAGTCATATATAAACGTCAGCGCAAGTTTAGATGAGATGGGCGGACGCAGAGGGGGAAGAGGAGGGCTGGGGGCAAGGGCAATTCCTGCCATTTGACAGGGCAGACTTTTGACAATTGCCACACAATTGTCTGGCAACGCAGCCGACACTCGCATTCGCATTCTCATTCACATTCATCCACCAACTGTTTGCCCCGTTGTGGGAGTCATAAAGGAAAAATTTAGCTTATTTGCTGTATAAATACTGACACCTCGGCAGCCAGGCTGGCTCGAGTGCCAGGATGCCAGGCAGACTGTCATAAAAATGGTCTCAGCATGGAGAAGCGCCTGCAGCTCGTCTAAGCTCTTGGGCGTGGCTCTAAAATATGTATAGAAAAAGGTACTCCAAGGACTCCAAGAGAAAACATATTTCAATTGATATCAATTCAAGTTTAAAGTACATCATCAATTAAAGTGGAAAAAATGTTTAATGCATCATCAATCACATCAAAAATTAAGTATCTAAAATGCACATGTGAAACCTGTGCATATTACGCAACTAATTAAATTTGCATTAGCAGAGAGAAAAAACGGAGAGATAACAAGACTGAAATTAAAATGCTGTCAACTAGCTGCTTATAATGGGACTTTGCTCATTTTACCCACCTGCCTGGCCTAAGTAATTACAATTTCAATAATTTATGGCAAAACAAACAAAATACACACACACAGCTAGAGAAGAGGGTTCATTGGGCAACTGTGTTTGTGTTCTTCATGCTCATATTTCAATCAATTTTTGCTAAACAAATGTTATTGGAGACTAAAAGACCTCAACTTGTAATTGGAAAACAGCTTTTGGCTTGCCCACAAAATAATTAATAACTAAAATATATATTTACATTGCATTTTGAGCTCTCCATAGCTCTGGCAGCCATCCATCATAATCTGATTAAGAGTTTTCAATGCGAATTGGTCGCATTAGAAGACGATTTTCAAATTACTTGCAAGCGACTCACGCTTTTTCCTTCGCTCTCTGCTAAGCTGTGAAAATTAATGGAGTATTTATTTGTTTGCTTAATGATTTATGAGCTGCAGCAAGATGTTGGCCATGTTAAAGGCTTCCAATTGCAAAATATTGCTAAGCTGGCTAAATTAAGTGGCAACTATTATATCTAGATATATAGTTCTGTCTTATTCTATATAAGCCTTAACACATTTCTTTCTCTCTGACTTTCAATTCCCCTTGCTCTCTGGCACCTATGCAAATAACTGCGTCTTCTCTTCAGTCTAGTTGGCAAGCAACTAATCCTCAGACGCTCATTAGCAACCATTAAATGTCAATTTACATGTCAATTGGCAAAAGTGCCCAGTCAAAAGCCATCTGTAAAAATAAACGAAAAAAAAACTGTGGCAAAGGAGCAAAGGAACCTGGGCAACAGCACATGAGCTTTGAGCGCAGTTTCTTTTTTAGCTCTCTTTTTTTTGTGTTAACCATTTCTTGTATAATTTATAGACGCGACATTGCCGGCTGGCCTTTTTACCTTTGGCTAAAATTTAAAATACAATTACTTGTCTAGGGGACTTTTCGAGCTGACTGCGCTCGAGGGCTAGCCCCGAAGATAAGCAAAAACATAACATGCAACAATTAGTGGTACCTGCCTGCAGCTGTCTGTCTCCCACTCTCTCTCTCTCTCTCTCTGTCGTTTGGCAGACAAAAGTTGCCATGTGGTTAACTAATTTAATTTGGTTTTCTTTTTGGTTTTGTTGCTGCCTCTCCTGAGCATGAGCATCAAAGACAACGACACGTTAATGACTTCTTTTGCCTTGGCAACAGCCGAGGCATAAAATAAAATCTAAAAACTCAAACACACACTCATACACATACAGAGTCGTATGGCGTACATGACACAGACACTGAGTCTGTGGAAGGGCGCACACTAAAAAGAGCCACTTAACTTGTCTATATGAGCCTAATGGCCTTTAATATTATTTTCACTGCTTTTGCTTTTGCTTTGGCTTTGGGCTTCGCCTTTGCCCTTGGCCCGCCGGCCCACAAAAAGGAATCAGTGAAAATTGTGTGCATTTTATGCCGTCATGTTGCCAACGTCCTGTGTCCTGGCTCACAGCACACCTGTGCCCCCGGGTAATGGCAGAAAATTGCTGCAACAGCGGCTAAACATTGTGCAAATCCTTTTTGGCCTGGTCGGGCCGTGTCCTGTCGAGCGAGTGGTTTCTTTTTCCTTTGCTGACTTTTTATTCTACATTGTCTGCTTTTTGGCGCCGCAACTGTTAACAGCCAGTTGAACTATGCCATTTCATATGTACGTTGAATGCTGCACTATTTCGCCTGCACCTTTCGCTTGTGCCTCTTACACCTGTTACCCTTTACCTTTTTGGCCACGTGCTTTACATTTTTATTAAGCTCGCCCCTTTTGGACCTTGTGCGGGCAACCCTTTTGGCCCCATATCGTTGCCACTTAGCCCCCTCCCCCTCCCACCCCTTCCTCTGTCTTTTTCTGTGTTGTTTAGCATGCCAGTGGCGTTGTTTGGCTTATTGCACGTGCTTAGCCTCAGTTGAGTAGATGGCAGGATGGGGTGTTAGTTCAGTTGAGGACACAAATGCCATTAGGCTTACGTCCCGGCAAGACAATTGCCTGCAGGCCAGTTGAGTCTGCACGGCCGGCTAACGTGTCGTATTAGTTATTTTCTACTTCGATTGCTTTTGCCACTTTAACGCAACAACAGCAGCAGCAGCAGCAGCAATCACCTCTTAATATTCTCTGTGTGTATGTATGCCAAGTGTTTTGGCAATAATTGAACGCTCAATTTTCGATATGAGACCCAGTTGGAGCTACAAATAAGTGTGCACTGGAAAATTGGCTACACAGCAGACTTTTGGCTTAAAACGATATATATATATATATATATATTTATATGTGTACCATCTCATAAGAGTGTAGTTCTTAAGATTGTGTTAATTAAATGCACCCTACTCCAGCTATACCTCCTGCTAAATACTTATCCTTTAAAGCTCTGAAACGCTATTCTACTTATGTATAAATATAATTTAATATATCTTTTTCCAAGTAGTGCCTAAACTGTTATTTACCTTTTAATGTCTATATTAACTTGTAGATCTGTCAGTTCGTATGTATGTATGTATGTGTGTATGTGTGTGTGCGTGCGTGCGTGTTTACGTATTGTGTGTTCCATATAAACATATCTATATATACATACATATATATTTAGCTAATTGTTATACTTATTGTTATAAGAAATTTTCCATTTTGTAAGTTGTAAGTTACATAAAAACCAAAAAAAACAAAACTGTGCGACAATTTTACTAAATATCACCCATTTTTATCTTCTTTTCTTTCCTTTTTATGTAACACTTGTTCGTGCTCTTTATAAAAATATATATATATATATACATGTATTCACGTATATATATAAATAATTGAAAACAAAAAAAACATCAAAATTGGCAAAATTGGAATACTGACAATAATTTTTTATATATTTTATTAAACTTTGATTTTTTTGCTTTTCAATTTTGTAAAACCGAAATTTTTTAATGCAACCCATCGCAACGAAACACAAAAATAAAAATTCAAAAACAAAAAACAAAATTATATTCCTTGGCGAATTGCCAATTCCGAAATTCCAAAATCTCCCAATATTCCCCACATTAATGAATGTTGTAATTGTATTTGCTCCTTTGGTGACGATATCGAAAACCAACACCAATAAAAACAAAAACCAAAAATATAACAAATTTCGTTAAATAAATGTTGTTGCTTTCCATTTATTTTTTACGTTTTCATTTCTTTTTCGTAATTATGCGCTCGTTAAAAATTTTTTGAAAAAATACCAATAAATTTAACTAAATTTTATTCAATGTGCCTGCTGCGTTTGTTACTCGTTACAAAACTGTTGCGTAATGTGTAACTTTGTTGCATTTACATCTTTATATATGTCACATATATATATTATGACGCTCATATGGCCTGATTTCTTTTTCGGTATTAACTTTCTTTACCATTTCCGTTTCCGTTACCGTTTCCGTTTCCGTTCTCGTTTTCTGTCATTTTTCGGTAACTTTCGCTTGATTTGCATTATTGGCCAACTTCTTTCTAATGCTATGGCTTTTACAATTTGATTTTCACACATGCCACTCTTCCATTTTGCTGCCTCTTTTGATACAACGACAACAAACAAACAAACAAAAAAAAAAATCAAAACCAAAAAAAAAACAAAAACAAAACAGAGCATCTAGATCGCAAGCTGTTCGTTGGCATGCTCAGCAAACAACAAACCGAAGATGATG
Source organism: Drosophila gaucha (assembly GCA_035045545.1). Taxonomy (NCBI): domain Eukaryota; kingdom Metazoa; phylum Arthropoda; class Insecta; order Diptera; family Drosophilidae; genus Drosophila; species Drosophila gaucha. The sequence goes on from JAWNOY010000292.1 coordinate 4,998,883, forward strand.
TTAGACAAATATTTCATCCATTTGGCACTATAGAGGAGTGCACCATATTGCGCGGCCCGGACGGTGCTAGCAAAGGTAAGTACGTCCCCCATTCTTTCTCAGTAACAGTATGTACTTACCATATAATTATTCCAATATTACGTATACGTAACGTGTTGAGCTCGTTATTTGTTGTTTGCCAGTTTTCATTGTGTTGACGTTTTAAATAGTTTCCTTTTTTTCGTGATATGTAGTGGTAATCAAATATATATGACTCTTGTAAGCTATTCCCAAAATTGCAAACAAGTAAGTTTTGCTGACGATGATAAAAAAAAAAATTCAAGCCGAAAGAATAATTTATGAGAAAGGTATACTTAATGAAGTTGCCTTAATTTTTAAATTTGATATATATAAACTTGCTTAAAAAACATGTCATTCGTTGATTAATATTAGACAAAAGTGTATAGAAAGAAATTATAAACAAAAATTCAATGCGCTGAAAAGTATGCTACACTTTTTAGTAAAGGTTTAGAGAATTGCTATGCCGACTTTTGAATAGCTTGCAGCTGCAATATTAGTAAATACAACAATCGACAGCAAATGCTGTTTCCAGTAGCTGCTAATACCAGTTACTGCATTCGTGCAACACACACACACATGAACACTTCAGCCTTTATTGCCTGCTGCCAGAAGCGTCTGCTTATGCAGGCAACCAGATAAAATGCTGGCTGAATGGCCGGCCGTGTAACATTGTAGCAGCTGTGCAACGAGCCAAATAATCATCACAAATATAACCATAACAATTATACAGCTTGGCGAGCAGCAAGCAGCGTATTCAGAATTCAAATTCGTGGCATACATAAAATAAAAATCGGGTAAACAGTTCAATTAAAGTTGTTTGCTTTTCCAGAGCGCTGCTTGTACGCTCACACGCTGCCCATTTGCATTTATGTGAATGTTTCTGTGTATTTGTGTGCATATTTACACACACACATTTTCACAGCCCAGAATAAACAACAAAGAAAGTATAAAAAAACGTTAGGAAAAAAGTTGCGTTTGTTTTAATATGCAAGCAACTTTTTAACAATAACATTTCATTTTATTATGTCAAAAGTTTTGGTTTTGCGCGCATACACACA